>OY728143.1:508731893-518731893 GCA_963277665.1 Viscum album | reverse complement strand
AAACCAATATTTAATCCATTATTTTATAACAAAAACATTATTGAAAATATACTTGGATGTTGTTATTATAATGTTTCTACCTAAAAATATACATACCTCCATCTAATAGATATAAAACCTATTATTTTTGTTTACAACGAACTACTCCCTCATGAAACAATGAATGTTCAATTTTCTCCTACCACCTCTCATGGAAGATATTATTATGGAACAATATTTAAATATGATATATATTATATTTTAAATGTATCTAGGATTTTGTATTTTTTTATTTAATGCATACCATTATGCTTTCCATTATATGTTAACATGATAATTTAATTTGAGGAAGTGTGGAATACCGCCCCATCATAGTGACATGACTCATTCATGGCGTACATGGAATGTATAAAGGATAGAATTAATGAACATTTATAACATATATAACATATATATTATAATTTAATTATAATATACCTATTTATCTTTTATTTGTTATTCCTTAAATTTGACAATGAAATGAAAGTAGTGTTTATGCGTACGTACAGCCTACCGTCTCCATGAATAGTGCATTTAATTTATTATCTAAAGATTTTATAGGTAATTATAAATAAATATATAATGCATATATATGATATTTAAATAAAGAATAATATTTTTGAGATAATGGGCTTATGACCACGTGGATAATTTTTTTAAAAAAATTCATTTTTGACTCAAATACAGAACATCGACCAAATGTATGTTATAAACTCAAATAATTAACTAGTTGATATAACATGGTATTAAGTGACATAAAATTAATAATAAAAATTAAAAAGGTTCTAAACCGTGTATAAATTATCCAATGTTTATTAGTCAGTAAATTAAATAATGAACGAGACAAGTTGGACTCAATGAAAGGGACTTTTCTCAATCTCCTTTCATTGAGGCATTTGTTGATAATATACACATTTATTTTTTTATAAGGTACATAAACACACTATCAAATTTCATATCCATATTTTATCTATACTAATGTTATTTATTAATTCATGGTGATTAATATTTAAATTTTCAATGTGTTATGGGACACCTTGAACATTTAAAAATTTAATTATCAAATATTCTTCTCCATCATATTAAATTACATATTTTTTTATATGTGTATAAAAGGAATATACATGAAATTTTATGTCAATTTTGAACATTCACTCAGTGTTTTTAAAGGAATATTTTTATAAGAAGCATTTTACTTTCTTTTCAAAAAGGAAAAATATTTTTTTTAATTTATACGGTGATAACGACTTCTATACCGTCATAACAGTTATTTGATATTTGGCTTCCTATATAAACCTTAAAGACCATTAAAATCACAATAAATAAATTATTCCTTTATTTGGGTACCTTTTTATTGAAAATGGGTTCTTAAATGACAAAGATATTTTTATATGGAAATTTTATTCATATAGAATTAGAGGATGCTTTCAAAAAAGGGATTTTGGGATGAATGTGTTTTATTAATAAAGTGGTACATGAGCATTGTATGAAATGGGTGAGCCCGATATAGCTATACAAAGGGTTTATCCCCCTTATAGATCACAGGTGGGCCTGATATATCTAATACGAAGGGTTGACACACATTATATATCATGGGTGAGACCGACACAGCTTATATGAAGGGTTCAGCCGCATAATAGCTCAAATATGTGCCCGATATAGCTTATATGAAGGGTGATACCAATTATAGAACTCCAATTTGGAAGTCAGTATATGATTATTCAAATTGGAATATGTTTGAAACAGTTTTATGTATATGATTCTCTAAGTCACCTAAATAAGTTTTATTTTCTTGCTAATGGTTTTAGTGTTTTTCATTGATCAAAAGTATGAGTTTTATTCATATGAAAATTGTTTGTTTCATTTGCTCAAAGAAAATTGAATGGGTTACCAGGTTTTAACTAGACTAATGGTTTTTATTTATTTGTATGTACCTTAAAATTCTTTTTGTGCTCATCCTATGTTTTTAAATATTTTCACAGGATTTAAGAGAGAATAGGGTCAAGGATGGAATCAAGGAAAAGTTATAAATATTAAACATGAAAAGAAATAATGATTCTTTTTAAATTTTTTATTATATGTAATAAAAAGATATTGTTGGAAGTATCCTCTTTTTATTTATATGTTTTTGTTATGTAATATTTGAGTCCAAATTCTCTAAAGATCTAAACTTGGAAAGATCCTCTATGTTAATTCTTGACATAAATCAATATTATGTAATGTTTATGCCTGGGGATAAATTGTAGGTATTAGAGGACATTTTAGATAACTTTATAGTTTAGAATGGTGTTAATTGATATGTTTTAGATGATTTTACTTTATGTTTAAGTTGAAATGATGTAGCATTTTAATATTACCTTGTTGCTTCATCTAAACAACATCTGTTTAGAATGGTTTTCTACAAAGGAAATAGGGAAGCTATAATGGAAAGGAATCTAGAGGAAAAAAACATTCAAATCAATAACTTGAGGTGGTGAGAATTGAAAATGAACAGTTTTTGAAGTGATGGAGTAGCTGAATCAGGATATAAATGGCATTCTTATCCATGAATGATATCATCCCGATAAACCGTGGAAGAATATGTCAGTATTATACCATTTTATGAGAAAACATCCTACATCATTCAATATAAAATCTAACCCAGTGGTTTCTAATGGATCGATCAATTCCCTGGAGAAGATACATGAAGTCATTGGATTTTTAGAACGTCAAAATTTATCTATTTCCATCTATTGTTTTAAAGTTGAAGCTGATCAATGGTGGTCATTAGATAAGAATACAAGAGATACAAAAGATCATTATTACATGGAATGGAAATAATTTAAGGATATTTTCCTCGAGAAATATTTCCCTATGAATTTTCATCTTATTATGGAGAAACAATTCATGGAATTAAAGCAAAAGAATAATGATTTAGTTACCACATTTGAATTGAACTTCACAAGATTTCCCATTTATTTTCTGGATTTTATTTGAGAAATGGGCAATATAATTAATATATTTTACTCATGATTGAAACTAGGGCTAAGAAGAGCTTCGACCTCCTAATAATTTAATGTTTATGGAAAAAGTGGTTCATTTTTTGGAGAAATTTGAAATGGAGTTTTCCAATAGTTATGTTCCATGAGATGATAAGAGTAAGAAATACTCAAGGTGCTAGTAAATGGAGAAGAAACCAAATAATAATTCTTGGGGTAATCCCAAAACATGTTCCAAGTATGGTAAAATACATTTTTGGGAATATATGCCTTGGTCTTGAAAGTGTTACTAGTGTGGAAGGTTTGGTCACAAGGTTCGTGAAAACAAAGAAAGGGGTCTTGAATAGTCCAATAGTGAGTTAATAGATATCCAGTCTAAATTATTATTCTTTAGCTACAATGAGTTGGGACATTATAGAAATACGTGTCTGAAGTTAATTAAACAGGTAGTAAATCAGTATGATAGGAAACAAAAAGGATTGTGAAAATATTTTGATGCCACTATAGTTGATGTTGAGACATCAAGTGAACTAATGTAAGATCCTAAGAGCCTAGTATTTTTCTAATGATAACAATTTGTTCAAGGATTTAGACATGCCTTATAATGTTTTATTTGATGTGATAATATGTTTTTAAAGATATTTCTGGGAGATGTTTTGTAGGGATTAAGTTTATGTATGTATTTTTTTCATGTGGAAGTATGAATTTACTTTTGGATCCCAGTATTAAGATTATGATATCCTTTATTATTTGTGTGATATTTTATACTTAATATTATTATTATGGATACACGTCATATTTATGGAACATTATGAGGATGAAATGTGCTTATAAAATAGAAAAACATTAATTAATTTTAATTCATTATGTTCTTATTCTTAGAAGTAAATTAATTCCTCAACTCTATCAAATGGATCTTAAAACAAAAAATTAATTCTTTTACATTACTCAATGGTCTTTTTACCCATAAAATAATAATGGTTTTTTGATGGGTAACCTTCCAATAACTATAGTCTCTATCACTCTTTATTAGTCTTTGATAGTTATTTTTATTATCCATGACCATGTCTTCTTACTGGTAACCCTAGAATATGATATCTTAGGTGACCTATGTACATCTATTTATTTCTTTTAAAATGATAGTTTTATTAACTCTTTTTCTAATGTGTGATTTTTAATGATGTTTCTAATCCCAATTTTAATATCGCGAGGACACAATTTCCAAAATGGGGGATATGATGTAACATCCCAGGTATTTATTGTATGATACATTTTCATATCTACTAATATTTTTAATTTAATATCAATTTTATTTTAAAGCAAAAACTATGTATGATGGTGTACTAAACACAAAATAATGGGTGTCTCTGAAATCCTACATTTCACACAACACTATGTTATACCAAAAAATAATATAACCATAATAATATTATTTTAAATGGTTGTAAACATATATTCATTGTATTGAAGGGAATGAACATAGTTAACTATATTATTATGTTACATATTTTATAAATGTTTTTACATTTATCCAATTATTTTTAGAGGCCTAGAATAAAATTGAATCCAATTTTAAGAATAAAATACTCAAATATTTTTTAAATGTCATTTTACCACCTTTTCTTGGAACCATTTTTAAAAATAGTTTTTGTCACTTTTATATGTTATATTTGATAAAATAAATGTCTTAGTTATAATTAGGACATCATAATATACTTCAGTTGAACTTTTAGTATTTTTCCAATAAAATCCAAAATTTTATAAATAGTAAAAAATACAGCATTTTAATTAAAAACTGCCTTTTCATCTAATATATTTACATAGCTATATTATCCTTTTAATTGGTTTTAAAGTTTAATTGGATTATTATTTTATCATTTAACCAAATTATGGCCAATGGAATTAATTTTACATTTATTTTGGACATAAACACATGTCAAAGTTTTGAATGTTTTTACTTCTCAAAAACCTGTTTTCTAGTTTTGACAAGAGGAATTAATTTTAAATTATTTTTAACCAATTTTTTATTTTGAATTAGGAAAAGTGGATTACATATTTTGAATCAGAATTTCCAAATTAAGTAAATTAGGTATCTTTTAATTTAGGTTGTTATTAATAGTAACGTCAATAATTATTTTTATTTACCATGGTTAAAGGGTAAATCAGGTAAATAAGGGTAGACAAATAATATAATTACAAGATAAAACTACACTATCACCTGTAAAAATTATATTGGATGAGAAATTAACAACTATGATAATCCTTGGGAATAATTTAGGACCCCATGGAGACACTGGGAGTGATAATGATCTTTTATAATATTTATTTTAAAGAAAACCGAAATATAACATAAACATATATCTCCAAACTAAAAAAAATTAATTTCATTTATATAATGTTTCCCTTCAAATATAAATATCCATTACATAGAAGAAAATATTTCATACATCATTGTATTTTATTTATAATTTTTAAACATTAAATAAATAAATATAATTATGACAGAATGATGATGCAACGATTACCTTATTAATGAAATATTCAAATAAATGGTATTATATATATTAAAATAAATGTAATTTGAACATTTTTATGCCATAAATAATTATTTTGAAGACAATAACATATAAGGGATTATATAGAGCCTTTTTTTTCTAAGGAATAATTTTGTTATGACTTTAACAAACTCAATTTCTAAATAGTGTCAAAATTTACATAAAGGGTTTTTAAAACAAATACTATTTTATTAAATGATATAACAATCCTAAAAATATGTGATTCAGTCAACTGAATTATATAATGATAAAAATTTCATTAATTATCCAGTTGTGGTTGTATTGGAAATTTATAGTATCTATAATAATCATATATTATGAAAATACAAGAAGACATTTTAAGAGTTAGTGTTTTTAACAAAGGGTTAAAGCTAAAAAAATAAGGTTATTTTTGTGAACTAAGCATATATAAAACCTATTGGTTGAAATTATTTAGGCCTATAATAATATTATCTTTTAAATGTATCACTTCATAACTATTTACATTGGAATATAAATTTATAATTGAATAATATTTAAATACTTTCCTAAAGTTCCCCTACCCCCCATATAAAATGCCACTACCTCTACCCACTTAATCACACTTCTAAATCCCAAAGGATCATATATATTCTTCTCAAATAATCTCCCAACAAACCTTAATTCCTCCTATAATCTTTACCTTGGGTATAAGGGAATTCAAGAAATTCTTTTGGCTAAACTCAAAAGGAGTTACCTGATTTAGAGGTAACAACTTATCTCAAGCTCCATTCATTAATTTACCTAATATAACCCCAAAACCTATCATTATTTATTTATTTTATTATAAAAATATTATCCTCAATATAATAGGATATTTTTATGCCATATTTTTACCTAAACTTACACACACCTCTATCTAATGGATATAGAACATATTGTTTCTGTGTATGGAGAACTACTGACTCACGAAATGATGATTGTTCAATTTTATACTAAAACCTCTCATGGTACCCATTGTGATGGAACATTATTTATATATGATATTTATTATATGTATATTTTCTCTATAGTTTTAAAATTTTTATTGACAATATAAATTTCTAATTTATATAATGTGAAAATAGGATAATTTCATTTGAGGAAGTGTGGACTACCTCCACCTCAAAGTGGTATGACTTGTTTGTTCCATACATGTAATGTATTAAGGATGGAGTTAATGAAATAATGTAACATATATAATATAGATATTATACTTGAATTATAATAGACATATGTCTCTTTTATTTTTTATTCCTTTAATATGACCAAGAAATGAAAGTAGCGTTCATGCGTACGTGCGACCTACCGTATCCATGAATATTGCATTTAACTTATTATCTTCAAATGGTATGGAATATTAAAAATACATATATACTGGATATATATGATGTTTAAACCATGAATAATATTTTGGAGATAATGGACTTGGGACTATAGTGATAATTTGCATCAAAACAAGTTCATTTTGACTCAAATACCAAACATCGACAAAGCATCCATTATACACTCAAATAAGTGACTAAATTATATAACATGATAATAAGTGATATAAAATGAATTATAAACTTTAAAAATGTTTTATGGAAAGTAGAAATTAACCTATGTTTATTATTCAGAAAATTAAGGAATGTACAAGACAAGTCGGGCTCAAGGGAATGGACTTAGTCTCAATCTCCTTTCATTGAGACATTTCTTGATAATATAGACCTTTATTCTTTTATATGGTGTATATACAGCCACTATGACATTTCATTTCGAAATTTTATCTATAATAATTTTATTTATTAATTCATGGAGATTAATATTTAAATTACCAACGTGGTACAGGACAACATGAATATTTAAATATTTAATTATCAAATCTTTTTCTTCCTGATATTAAATTACATATTTATTTATATGGGTAAAAGGGAATATCTAGGAAAAATGTATGTTAATATTTAATTTCATTCAGTGATTTTAAAATGAATCTGTTTATATAAAGCGATTTACTTTATTTATAAAACCAAGAATGCAATGATTATAAAATATACAACGACAATGACTACTCCACCGTTGTAACCGTTTTTTGATATTTGTATTCCTCTATAAGACTTAATCACTTTTCAAATGAAAATGAATCCCTTATAACTTTTTTTTCATATCTTGGAATTGAAAATGGTTTATTAAATTAAAATATATTTTTTATATGGAAATGTTCTTCATATGGGATTTGAAGAAGCTTTCAGAAAAGGGATTTTGTAAGGAACGTGTTTTATTCTTAAACTCGTACATGATCATTATATGAAACTAGTGAGCCCGATATAGATTATATCAAGTGTTTATCCCCATTATAGATCATGGGTGATCCAAAAATGCTTATACGAAGGGTTTTTCCCCATTATAGCTCATGGGTGATCCCGACACAACTTATACGAAGGGTTGAAATCCATTAAATCTCACACGTTAGCCCGATATAGCTCATAGTAAGTGTGATCCTCATTATAGATCACTAATTTGTAATTTAACCATATGATTTATCAAATTAGAATATTTTTAAAGGGATTTATGTATATGATTTTCTAATTCACCTAAAGGAGTTTTAATTTCTTACTATTGGTTTTAGTTTATTTCATTGAGAAAAAAGTATGACTGTTATTCATTTTAAGATGTTCTGTTTTATATTCTCAAAGAAAATTGAATGGGTTATCAATTTTAAACTAGAATAATGGTTTTTATTTATTTTTATATCCCTCACTAATATTTCCTGTGTTCATCCTATGTTTTTTAATGTTTTCACTAGATTTAATGGAGAATAGAGTCAAGGATGGAATCAAGGAAATGTTATGATGATTAAAAATGAAAACAAACCATGTTTATTTTCAAAATTTTTTATGTTATGGAAGAAATTGAAACTATTGGAAGTTTTCACTCTGTATTTATTTGTTTTTATTATTTAATATTTATGGCCAAATTTTCTAAATCTCTAAACCTAAAAATATCCACAATGTGAATTTTTGACTTAAGTCAATATTATGTAACATTTAAGGCTGGGGCCTTATATATAATCTAGATAGTCAAAATAATTTCATAGGAAAAATTGAAACACCTTTGGTTCAATTATGGTCCACCCTCACATCCTTGTCCATCGTCTTATTTTATATAACTTACGTTAGATTATTTTTCAGCCTCACACTAGCTAATTTTTACTTACCAAATATTACCTCACTCATTCAATTAAGTACATCACTATGATGGATACCCATTCTAGTTACAATTCAACATCTTCTAGTATTAAAAAAATTGGCGATATAACCCCAAAAGCCTCTAAAAAATGTATGATACAAGAGGACATCTCGTAAGTCTTACATGACTCCTTGGCCTCACAACACACAAGAATACCAACACATGGATCCATTTTTGATCCCTAAATCTATATTACACTTTCTTAATCAAAATAATATGTATATGACTATATAATAAGGTTTTCCTAGTTACCACATACTTCATATTAAATTAATTTCTCATTTCAAGATCTACTAATATTATTATTTTATTATTAGGTCCATATTGGCCATAAACCCTACCAAAAATGTCATAAATCCATCAAATGTCCACTTAAATTAATTGTAAATAACATATAATTAATTAAAATAATTAATCCATATTTTCATATAATTTTGTGTTATCAAAGTAAAATCATTTATAAATGTATCATTATTAAAACCTAATGAAATGGGACATGACCAACTCTCACCCTAACCATTTGGGTCTAAACTAATAAAAAAAGAATATTTTTTCAATAAATACTATTAAATTTCAACATAAGTCAATTTGAATACAAAATAAATTATGTTACTAACCTACTAACTATCAAAATAATGATAATCCATTTGTAATCACCTCTCCAAAAACTCATGTGGTAAGGATGAAAAAACCATAATGTTTAAACTTGATTACACCCATCTCTAGTATAATCAACAAAAAATACCTAATTTTAAATTAAATGAAACTATATAGAAATTATAAGATTTAAAATATAGTAAGTTAAAAAGGAGAAATCGCCTCTAATAATGATCTACAAAACTCAACTATCTACAAATAAAGAAGTAAAAATTATAAAAATTAATCAAAAGGCCATGTTTTTTAGGTGGATACTAGAAACAGATTACAAATATCACATTATAATTATTTGAATATTTTAATTTTTATTCATAAAATATTTCAAAAACTACATAGGGTCATGTTGCATCATTTCCATGTATGTTGCAAAATAACTCCAAAGAAAGAGTAGCCCAAAATAGTTATATCAAATTTGTTTCTACGTTACCAAGATATTCATGGTTTAATACATCCAATTATGGTGTGCTATCTCCCTATGATCTCAAAATTAATTTTTATGTAAGGTATTATGCAGTAATACTCTATATTCTAGATACAATCCCCCACACGAAGATTATTTTGTCATTAGTTTCACTATTGGTTTTGGAACTCTAATAGAGTAGACATGTTTGGTATGAAAATTGCATCATGGCCGTGTATGCCACAACTATTCTCCCTATCCAGAGTGGCATGAAATAACCATATCCCATTTGTGTCAGTTTTTTAAGAGAATCATGGTTAAATTACTCCCATTTTGGCAGGACACCTCCACATGATCTTATAATTTCTTCTTATGGTGGGTATTATGTTAAAATACTCTTTATTTAGGATATAATACCCAACAGAATTATGTAATACCCCTAACTACACTGTGATTTTATACCACTAGAAAAAAATCCCTAACCAATATGAAATTACCAATATAAAAATATAATGAAAAAAATTATCTATGATTATTCCTCAACATATTTTGGGTGTTTAAAATTCCTAAATATAACATTTTCCATCCACGTGAAGTCTCATATTACTTCCATTTTAATCTGTATTAGTCTTTTAGATAAAGTACACGTTCCAATTTCTTATCTCACACTAGACATGTTCACACCATCGGTGTTCCAAATCCAGTATAAAAAGTCATGAACAATAACCCCATGATCTATTCCATTAAAATATTATTCATTATTCAGAAAATGAATTATAACACAAAAATGACGTTTTCCACAAATCATACACAAAAGGGGGATCTCGGTATGCCTGTACACAATCTTACTAAAAACACATGTTGGATTATACACCAGGTTGAGAACTCTATCATAAATATCATAAAATTACAGAAATCCTAGAAATACTCTTGAATTTTTAATTCACTAATGTCGTAAATATAAAATTTACATTGTTGGTCCAAACTAAACCATCACATGCTCAATACAGTCTTGATCAATCTTTAAAACACATGGGATTCAAACCAACGTTCTTATAATTGGGAATTAACAATATTAAATATCCTTAATTTCATTTTTATTTCATCAATATTCTCATGAATAGGAACTTTCATCAATATGGTCCACAAATCGGTCAAATTTTAATATTTCTCAAAATAGATAATGAATGTATTGTCAAGAAACAACATCATGATATGATAAAAAATACATGTTCGGGAAAAATAAATGAAATATGTATGTCCTTATCACCTAGGAAGTAATAAAATAGAACAAAAAAATCTGATTAAAATTTTCCAACCATGTTAGGACTGATATCCCCCATATTCCCCCTGAATGATCATAAAAGATGAATCCATGTTCTGTGTTTCCATCCATAAAATTTCACATTTTCATGACCTATGATAATTTTACTACATGTCTTATACAACCCAAAAACATAGAAACTCATGATCCTTAATTAATTCATCACTATAGAACCAGACCATTAGCCTTTCCTTAGGACCCATGCAATCAGGGTGATCCATGTAAACGCTATCCAAAATCATCGATGACCCCCTAAAACACACCAAAGACTGCAGAAGAAACCTAAAATCAATAATCTCTCTCAATATCAAAAGATTATTATATTCAAACTCACCATTAACTTCAATTAGTTTTTAATGAAATAAAAACTTCAATGGGTACCCAACATCCAAAAATTTTAGCACTTCATAATCGATTACAAATTTTTTCAGTCCACTCAAATCATTGGTGTCACAATAAGTCCATTTTATCCCTCTATAATTTTACCACATGATTTAATATTGAACACCCCTATATATAATGTATTGAGGTAAATAATGATTATCCAGAACCATTGGTAATATCAAAATCATAGTACAGATACCCAATCTTACGGACTAATCACATCTTAATGCATCGATTCTCTACATTTGATCACAAAAGGCCAACACCAGATAAACCACTTCTCTGAAGAATGCATGATATACTGTCAAGGTCCAAAACCCCAAGGGGAAAATATTGTATTATGTATTTAAATAATCATATCATAACCTATCACTGACCTATTATTATACTCCATTTAGTTATATCTTCATCCCGTGAAATAAAATTGACTAGTCAAGGAAACTAAGTATTCATAGACCTCGTCATAATTTATATGATACTATAAGGATCTTACACCCTATGAATATATAAAAAATCTAACACACATCCATAAAAACACTAACAACATAATTGGATGGTGTATAATGTAATTAAACTTCATAAAAATGTTATTTTAAAAAAATACAGGAGTTAGATGACACGCATGAACACTCCCCTTAACCCAAAAAGTTTCTCAAATGTATCAATCGAAATACCCCACATGTCAAACAAATTCAAACATTCCTATATAACCAATAAATTCATAATTCTATGGTTGATCTTACATCATACACAAAACACATTCCAAATGTATAACATAGAGGACATACCTCTTGTCCCATTGTAATAGTTGGTCTATAAAAGAAAAAACACACTCATAATGGTACATAACTACCCTAACTATCAATCAGGTGAGATAGTACGTAAATTGTACTCCATAGTACCACCATCACCAATTACTCAATTATATATACTATGAGTTATAGAACACCAAACCAATTCTTACGCAAAAAATTAAAATATAACATAGCCTTATAATTTCAATCACATCATCATAGAAAGAAACTATCGTGCATGAATATAAATATATCTCTAAGAATCCCGCATGTTTAAACTCATAAATTATCACATATCAAAGATATTTTATTCATAAAAAATAAAAAATATGCCCATTACTTCTAACTATGTCAACCATGCACCAAGGATCACTCTACTATCTCATGGTACCCTCATATATCAAAACCCATCCTTTTTATAACTAGGAATATAACCCCACTACATGGATAATACACAAATTCCCATTATCACGATCCAATCCTCATATTAATTAGGCTCCCCCAAATAATTACATCAAAAATTTACCACAATTGTTACACCCCTTAAATTAAATCTTTTACTTCATGCATAATATCAATAGTAAACCCATAAACCGTCCCTCCATTCAAGGGATCCAATAAATATAGAGTATCTATTTACCAATAGTAACTTCCAACACTATTATTCCAATACTCATCAAGTTACCCTATAATTGTCATCATCTTACCATATACGGCTTAGAGTAATACAATTTATACAATAAATTTAAAGAATAATACATTCCATGTAAAGACCTGGAATTTTTGTGGAAATTTTTTTCTTAAATACATGGGAATTTTACCAGTCTGCGAAATGGAAGATGCGTGATTCTGTGTCCTAGTGTGCCCAGAATCAATTTCTGAAGTTTTTTTCAGGTAATTTCAGTAAACGTAATATTGATATTTTATAACATTTGAACCCGTGCTCGGAAGTGAAATCCAAGGGCGCCGTTGAACTCACAGCGCCAATATTCACATAAGAAGACTCTCACCATGATGGAAGATAGTCAGGAATGAAAGTTTGTTTTTCAGTTTTTATGAATTAATTAAATAAAAATAATGTTGTAGCTTTATTTTTATTTTTAGTTGGTTAAAACCTCCAAGAAGAGGTTGGAGGTGGGGGCCACAACACCATAACCTCCCATGAGAGGTTATGGTGGTGGGGACCACCCGAGGTCTAAAACCCCTCTTCATGTGGAGTTAATGCGGTGGGGACCACCCGTGATCACTTAAACTCTAAAACTCCCCTCATTAATGAAGGGGAGCCTCTTGATCTCCTCTACACTTAATGGTGCCAACCCACCCCATTTAATTAATTAAGCCACATTAATAAATTAAATGCCTCTTTTTATATTTCTTGTCAATGAAATAATAGATATTAAAATCTATTATTTGGATCATCTTTTAACTTTTGTATTTTGGGGTGGAGAGCATGGGAGAAGAAGATATCTCCAATGGAGAATGACCATCGAAGAACGAAGAACGCGTCATCCGCCAAGGACAGACACCTTCTTCCTTCTTCAACCGGAACAATGGAGGAAACTTCATCCTTGAAGACCACTGACGACGTTGTCCTTAACTTCTTCATCTTATTTTCCGATGACAATGAATCCGAGGTAGGGGTTCATGGTGGCTATTTGTTGTGTGATCTTCATCTTCCATAGTGGTTTAGAATTTGAAGCTGCATGATATCACCCTAATGCAGAGGGTGTGGGCCAGACAAACCCATCCTGACCCCTCCACATTCTTTGTGGATTTTGACACTCAATGCGGCATGAGTCTGGGTTGAGCGATACCTGTCAACAATGGTATTGGATCGAAGGAGACGACCCAAGGAATGCGTGACATCTTCTGGAGTGATTATCGAGCCACCAGAACTCGTCTGGTGACCTGCAGAATGTTCGTTGATGGTTGGTGTGACAATCGTCACCGCAAGGATGGTTGAGACACAACCGCGCTTCTAGAGGAGAAGGTTGTGGCCGATGGATTGTGAAGGTGCAGTGGCGGCTGGTGCAAGGCCGACTGTGAAGGAAACTGTCAGCCCAAACCGCCGGGACACTAGAGAAGGCGCGGAACAACTAGTGCAGCGCGATGGCCGAAGGAGGACCAAGGACTTTGGCCGGGGTTGTGCTATAGCGGCCGGCTCGAGCCAGGCTACGATGAAGACCGGCGGCCTGAGCCGTCGGGTCGCAGGAGGGGGCGCGGCGCAACAACGCCTCCTGGGATGTCAGATGGCCACTCGACCATCCGAGAGTAGCGGTACTCAGTGGATCCCATGTGACGCACCGGTTCCAGTTCCACCTACCCAAAAGTCTAAGCCATTCAAGAACCAATTGGCGCGACCTCCCCCCAAGACGTGGCCCCCACAGACCAAACCCAGCACGGGCTGAACCTAACATGGGTCGAACCCGGCGCGGGCCGGGCCGCCCCCTCGGGTCGGGCCGCCCCCTCGGGCCGGGTCACCCCCTCGGGCATGGTCAGACTCTCGTCCGAGTCCGACGCATGGACCAGGTCAGACCCAAAGATAGGGTTGGACCCTAGTCTGGACCCATGTAGGGCTCGGTCGGTCTGACTGGGCTGTACCGAACCCAGACCCGTTTGACTCGATTTCACCTTTTCACCCATAACATGGGCTACGAGTGTCCGATTGATGAATCGTCTATGGAAACAGAAATATGAGAGCAGGAAGGTTCTTTTGGAATACCCCACATGAGTTTTGGACATAGTTGGGGTATGGTCAGGTAGGGTTGAACCTAAACCCAACTGAGCCCTCGAAATGGAAATGCCAATAACTCTCAGATCGTGCGTCCGATTAACGCAACATCTTTCGCGTTGTGTTCCTCTTGATGAGACAGAAAATCTTGATACATAATATTGGGATGATGTGGTAGTTGATTTATTGACTCTTTTCTTGAGGTGAAGACCCTCCCGAAATCAAGCATGCTAGTGGAAACCCTGAGGTTGGTTGTGCACTGTTGAGTGTTCCTCGATCATGTGTCAGTCTGACAGTTCTGATGACTATTCACGGATCATGTGTTGGTCCGAAACTTCTAACTTCTGTTCCTGGATCATGTGTTGGTCCCATAGAATGACTGGTCTTAGATCATGTGTTTGTCCACCAACTCTAACAACTGTTCTTGGATCATGTGTTGGTCTGACAGTTCTGATTTATGTTCCTAGATCATGTGTTGGTCCAAAAAAATAGATGGTCCTAGATCATGTGTTGGTCCAATATATTAGATGATTTAGTGGCTATATCTGATCATCTCTATCTCTCTGCATAAGTTTTATACTTGTGTGAGCTGAGTCAGTAACTTTTGTTTTCCTCATGATTGATATGGATCACTAGATAACTTTGGTATATGTATGGGCATATATCTAAATGGGGTTATCTATTGATTTCATACATTATGGTTTATCCTTGTTGGATTTTGTGAGACATTGAGGGTATAGAGGTCCATACTGAGTATCGATATACTCACCCTTACATGGGCTATGCCCGCACCTCATTGTGTTGGTTGCAGACGATGGACAATGCTGACTGAGGCTGAGTAGCAGGACTGGACGATACCTAGAGGTGGGCCTTACGACGAGTCGGTACACGGATGCGATTGAGGGATATGGAGTACTGAGGAGGCCACCTATACCTACCCTTCAGTTATGATCCCCGTAGGATGACCCCGTAGTTGCTTTTATTTTTCAATTGTACTTCCTTTTCAGTTGTACTTGCACTTTCAAGTTGGGATTGTAGTTTTGGCCCCTCAAATTTTCAACACTCTTTTGTATACAACTTTATTTAGAATTTACTTTCAGCTCGTACTCTATTGTGTGTGTGTGTTTTTAGTTTATAAAGGAAATGACTTCCCAGCTTTAGGGATTTATGCCCTTGGTGCTAGTCTCCAGCCTCTAGCCTATGGAAGGAGGGCTTGGGATAGTCATGGAACGGGCCCCATGGGACGGTTCGTGACAAATTGGTATTATAGGAGTCAGTTTTACCACAGAACATAGGACTTTGATCTTTATTTTCAGTGAAGTAGTAGTTTCAAGAGTACAATGTGTATTTTTCAGTCTAGGGAGTCCAGTGTTGGTGCGGTAGCCGACGTATCCATACACCAGGACCATGACTAATGATTTCCAACTTAGTGCATGAAAACACTGATTGTGTGTATGTTTCAAGAGTTTTCTTTTTGATCCCTTTGAATCTGCTCACCAGGTACAACTTATTGACCATGGCTCACCTCTATCTTTTCAGGATGGCCCCACATAGATAGCCAGCCATGGTTCCGAGAGTTGTATGAGATGATATCCCACCGAGCGATGAGGCCTCAGTACAGATCTCTATTACAGCGGAGGCACCAGCGATACCACTACCCATTGGGCCACCGATACTAGAAGCCCCAACAACAGAGAGTTCACACAGCTTATGCGCATTTCACGAGTTCCAATGCCAAAGGCCACCCAGTTTCAGGGGAGAGACGGACCTGTAAATAGTTGAGGATAGGTTGGAGACTGTGTTGAGATTCTTCAGACTGGTAGGTAAACTAGCAGGACTTATGGCGATCCTTGTCGTGAGTCTCTTTCAGGTAGCAATAGGTAGATAGTGGAGCCTGATTCTCCAGGTACATGATGAGGAGACACTACACTAGGATGACTTCAAGAGCCTATTTTGGGTGGTGTTTGTCCTAGCCACCCTACATGCAGTACAGATACTAAATCTACTGCATCTATAGCAGGGTAGCATGATTGTGGCACAATACATAGAGAGGTTCACTGACCTCTCACGTTACTCCATAGATATTTTACGAGAACAATTCTTCAGGGCTTGGACCTTCAAGAAGGGGATCAGACGAGAGATCAAAGCTTCGATGATCTACCTCAGCATCCCGATGCAGACGGGGGTGTTAGAGAGTGCCCTCCTAGTGGAGAGTTTCCTTGCTGAGAAATCACCAGTAGCGAGACCCATCACTAGTCGACATGCAACAAATTATTCTGCAGCTGGCAGTTGATAGATGTCAAAGAGGTACAAGTAGACCATACTATCCGGTGGACTACCTCAGGATATAGGTTCAGTTGTGTGGGGCACAAGAGACAGATCTAGTCATGCCAGGAGAGGGAAATGTTACACTTGTTGTGGGAAGCGTCACATGGCTCGTGACTGTCCGACCCGCCATATGGATGACCCGAAGACGGTTGAGGGACCTCCCAGGTAAAGTTAGAGGTTTGATCGAGGCATACCATAGGGAGCAGGCAGACGTGGCAGAGGAGATGGTCATGTAGCTAGTGGTGGATGATGATTTGAGGTGTTACCACCACCACCACCAGGAGGTCCACCCCAGCCACAAGAAGTAGGTGGATAGGGGAGAGCTCTGCTCTAGGCAGCTGAGTTATACGATCATGGTGCTTCAGAGATGATTTGAGGTATGATATGTATCTAATAAACCTTAGATGATGTTTTTATAGACACTGGTGCTAGTCACTCTTTCCTTGAAACTACCCTAGTTCGGAGCTCAGGGATTCTGATGGAGTCGTTGGCTCGATCCTTATAGCTAGAGACTCCTACGAGAGTAGACTAGACGATTACACACGGGTGCTGGCAGTTTCAACTTACTGTAGGAGGTGAGAGCTTCAGTTGAGATCACCTCGTAGCAACATTGAGGCCTGATGACATCATCTTGGGTATAGGTTGGTTATCTATAGATCATGCTCAGATTGACAGTATTAGGCGTAAAGTGTAGTGTGTCTGCATGGATGGGAGTAGGTTTACCTTCACCGGCAATAAGGGAGCCTTTGTAGCATAGGAAGGACTTACTTGGAGGAGGGTGCAGCTGATCACTCCTCAGTTGGCCTGCCTTACCCTCAGAGCAATTGATGTGGAGAGTTCGAGCTATCCTGTAGTGGTGGACCTGTATGTGGATGTTTTCCCTGACGGTGTTCTAGGACTACGTCCTCACAGAGAGGTAGAATTCTACATTGACCTGTAACCCGGGATGACACCGATATCTTCTATAGAATATCGTATGGCTCCCGTAGAGCTTCGTGAGCTGCGGGTACAGCTGGAGGACTTGCAGGGGAAGGGATTCATCTGGCCAAGTGTTTCTCCCTGGAAAGCCCTGATTCTGTTTTCTATGATGGAGAAAGGGAACTTGAGGCTTTGTGTCGATTACCTTCACCTAAACTAGGTTACTGTGAAGAACAAGTACCCACTCCAAAGGATTGATGACCTCTTTGATCAGCTGAAGGGAGCGCAGTGGTTCTCGAAGATAGACCTGAGATCAGGCTATCACCAACTCAGAGATTGAGACAAGGATGTGTAGAAGATGACCCTCAGGTGTCGGTACGACCACTAAGAGTTCTTGGTTATGCCCTTCGGCATAACCCATACACCAGTAGTGTTAGTCCGACTCATGAACAGGATCATCCAGCCCTAACTTGACCACTTTGTCATAGTCTTAATTGATGACCTTATGATCTACTAGACTAATTAGGAGGAGCATGCCTACCATTTGAGGGTAGTATTGGACACACATCGAGAGAACCAGATTTATGGTAAGCTCTCGAAGTGCCAGTTTTGGATTCAAGAGTTTCACTTCTTAGGACATGTCATCTCGAAGGTGGGAGTTGCAATGGATCCAGTAAAGATTGAGGTGGTACTTTCTTCGGAGCCACCCAAGAGTGTGATAGAGGTACGAAGTTTCTTGGGTTTGGCTCGTTTCTAGTGGAGTTTTGTACCAGACTTCTCTAGAGATTCAGCACCACTATCAGCCTTGACGAAGAAGAGGCAACCCTTCGTGTGGTCGGAGAGATGTCTGCAGAGCTTTTAGGAGCTGAAGTAGAGGCTGAATAGTGCCCCCATCTTGAGGCTTCTAGAGGAAGGCGTATGGTACGTAGTCTACTAAGACGCATCAGGGATCAGACTTGGGTGTGTCTTAATGTAGGAGCGAGCAGTGATCGCATATGGTTCTTGGCGGTTGAGATAGCATGAGCAGAACTACGCTACCCATGACCTGGAGTTAGTAGCAGGGGCCTTCGCCTTGAAGATGTGGATATACTATCTGATGGGTGAACATTTTACCATGTACTATAATCACAAGAGTATTATGTATATCTTCTCTCAGAAATACATGAATCTGAGATAGTACTGATGGCTTGTGTTCATCCAGGACTACGAGTTCGAGAGAGTCTATACTCCTCGGAAGGGGAATGTTATTGCAGATTCACTGAGCAAGAGGTCTGGTATACATCTTCTAGGAGAGGCGACGAAGCAGCTAGCCACTTTAAAAATATCCTTTGTGGATAGAGATGGAGTATCCTTCCTACAGTCTCTTACAGTGACTCCCCCACTCCTTCAGCGAGTCAGGGAAGCACAACACGTGGACGCAGACTGCGACACAGGACGTGCTTAGATATCCACAGGGCAGGCACCTGATTAATTTTATAAAGGTGGGGAACATGTCATCTTATTCAAAGGAAATACTATGATACCGGTATCACTTCATGAGGAAGTTTTGAGGGAGTTCCACATGACCCCTTTAGTGGTGCATCCAAGAGTGGAAAAGATGTATCAGGACCTCATACGACATCACTGTTGGCTAGGTATGAAGAAGGTGGTAGCATATTTTGTCTCTCGATGCATCACTTTTCAGCAAGTGAAAGTGAAGGATCAGGTACCAGTAGGCTTGGTTCAGCCATTAGAGGTCACAGAGTGGAAGTGGGATGAGATATATATGGACTTTGTGATGGGTCTTCCATGTACATCCATGGGTCACGACTCGATTTGGGTGATCGTCGACCGACTCACCAATTCATCCCACTTCGTACCGATCATAGAATTGGGTTTAGTAGAGAGATTGGTATGCCTCTATGCATAGGATATTGTGCGGATACATGGAGTACCTTCCTCTAAAGTAACCGATCGTGACACAGGGTCTACTTCCCAGCTATTGAAGGGGTTGCAGGAGGCTTTCGGGATGTAGCTACGTATGAGCACCACCTTCCATCCTCTGGCGGATGGCCAGAATGAGAGGACCATTCAGACTCTCAAGGACATGCTACGTGTTTGTGTCCTCGACATAAATCAAAGATGGGAGGATCACTTAACATTAGTGGAGTTTGCCTATAGTAATAGCTATCACTCCACCATCGGTATGGAACCTTTCACGGCATTATACAGGAAACCTTGCAGATCACCCCTGTGCTGGACAGACCTTTGGGAGTTTGCATTGGTGGGACCATAGATGGTACGAGCTACCATAGAGAAGGTCCATATCATATAGAAGTGAATTCAGACTGCACAGAGTAGGCATAATTTGTATGCTGACAGGAGACGGAGACCTCTGGATTTCGAGGTTGGTGATAATGTCTTTCTACAGGTCTCACCTCGATGAGGTCTACGGAGATTTGGCTGAGGCGGCAAGTTATCTCCAAGATTCATCGGACCTTTTCAGGTCCTCAGCAGAGTTGGAGAGGTGGCTTACCACTTTTCTCTTACATCTTAGTTTCACCGAGTGCATGATGTCTTCCATGTATCTCAATAGAGGAGATACGAGCATGAGTCTTCTCACATCATTGACCATGGAGAGCTAGACATCGATGATGGGGAAAATTTCATAGAGGTTCTAGTGGAGATTGAGGATCGATAAGAGAGGGTCCTACATGGATAGTCGATATCTCTGGTGTGCATTCGCTGGCATCATGGGAACCTTCAAGAGAGCACATGGGAGTGGGAGGCTCACATGCGTGCTCAGTACCCCCATTTGTTCCCATAGTTTGAGTTGTAGCTTATAGGGACGTAAAGCCCTGAGGAGGGGAGAATGTAAAGACCTGGAATTTCTTTGGAAATTTTTTTCATAAATACATGGGGATTTTACAAGTCTGCGAAAACTGACAGCGTGTGATTCCAAGGCCCGGTGTTCCCAGAATCAATTTATGATGTTTTGTTGGGGAACATTCAGTAAACATACGGGTGAGATTTTATAACTTTTGAATCGGTGCTCAGAACTGAAATCTAAGGGCACTGTTGAACTCGTTGTGCCTGTATTCTCTTAAGAAGACTCTCAACTCGATAACAGATGGTCTGGAATGAAAGTTAGTTTTTTGGGTTTTATGAATTAATTAAATAAAAATAAAGTTGTTGCGTTTTTTATTTCTAGTTGGTTAAAACTTCCAAGAGGAGGTTGGAGGTGGGGGCCACCACACCTTATCCTCCCATGAGAGGTCATGATGGTGGGGCCCACCGATGGTCTAAAATCCTTCTTCGTGTGGAGTTAATGCGGTGGGGACCACCCAAGACCAATTAATCTCTTGAACTCCCCTCATTAATGAGTGAGATCCTCTTGATCTCCTCTACACTTAATGGTTCCAACCCACACAATTCAATTAATTAAGCCACATCAATTAATTAAACGCCTCTTTTTGAATTTCTTGCCAACAAAATAATAGATATTATAATCTATTATTTTGCACGCCTTTTCAATTTGGTCTTTTGGAGAGGATAGCTTGGGAGAAGAAGAAATCTCTAATGAAGAACAACCATCGATGAACAAAGAATGCTTCATCCGCCAATGAAGGACACCATCTTACTTCTTCAACCAGAACAAGGGAGGAAGCTCCGTCATTGAATAACGCCTACGGCATCATCCTCGACTTCTTCATCTTCTTTTTCGTTGACAAAGAATCCAAGGTATGGGTTTCAAGCTTTCTATTTGTTGCGTGTTCATCATCTTCCATGATGGTTTAGAATTCGAAGCCGCATGATATCAGCCTAACGAGAAGGGTGCGGGCCGAACAAACACGGACCGACCCCTCCGCATTCTTTGTGGATTTTGATGATCAATGCGGCATGAGTCTGGGTTGAGAGATACCCATCAACAATGGTTTCTGATCGAAGTAAATGACTCGAGGAATGCGTGACTTCTTCCGGAGCGAGAATCGGGCCACCAGAACTCGTCCGGTGACCCACGGAAACTTCACCTACGGTTGGTGCGATGATCGTCACCGCAAGGATGGCGATGGCGCAACCGCGCCTCCAGAGGAGAAGGCCGTAGCCGATGGAACGCGGAGGTGCAGCGGCGGTCGGTGCAAGGAGATCCGCGAAGGAAGTTGGCTGTCCGAGACACCTGGACGCCAGAGAAGGCACGGCGCAACCGGCATCAAGCGATGGCCGAAGGAGGGCTGAGGTGGTGCTATAGCTGCTAGCTCCATTCCCGTCGTGATGAAGACTCGCGGCCCAAGCCGCTGGGTCTCCAGAGGGGGCGCGGTGCAATGGTGTTGCACGGGAAGTCGGTTGTCTGCTCGGCCTGCCGGGAGGAGTGGGTCTCGCATGACACATCGGCTCAAGCCTGGTGCCGGTTCCACCTACATGAACGACTAAGCCGTTTGGGAACTTGGGAGTGCAGCCTCCCCCTGGATGCGGCCCCTGCGGGCCGGGCCTCCCCCGCGGGCAGGGTGGCCCCATCGGGCCGGGTCGGACCCTCATCCTGGTCGGACCCACAGACCGGGTCAGACCCGTAGACCGGGTTGGACCCCTGTCTGGACCAGGGTCGGTCTGTGTCGGTCCGACAGGGCCGGACTAGACCCGGACCCGTTTGACTTGATTTCACATTTTCACCCATAACATGGGCTACATGTGTCTAATTGACGAACCATCTACAGTAACAGAAAGCTTGGAGCGAGACATTTTTTTTGGAATACCCCACTTGTGGTTTGGACGCAGTTGGGTGTGTGGTTGAGTTGGATTGAATCTAAATCCAATCGGGCCCTCAGAACATAAATGCCAATAACTCTTATGCCGAGCGTCTGATTAACGCAGTGTCTATCGCGTTGTGTTCCTTTTGACAAGATGGAACTTCGGGATACATCCACTTGGGAAAAATGGAAGTTGATGTATCAAATTTCGGCTTGAAGAGAAGCCACTCCCGGAATCAAGCATTCTAGTGGAAACCCTGAGGCTGGATGTGCACTGTTGACTATTCTTGGATCATGTGTTAGTCTGACAGTTCTGAGGACTATTCCCAGATCATGTGTTTGTCCGATAGTTCTAACTTATGTTCCTGGATCATGTGTTGGTCTGACAGAATAACTGGTCTTGGATTATGTGTTGGTTCGACAACTTAACGACTATTCCTGGATCATGTGTTGGTCCGACAGAATAGCTGGTCCAGGATCATGTGTTGGTCCGAAAGCTTAGATGATTCAGTGGCTATATCTGATCATATCTATCTCTATATATAAGTTTTATACCTATATGATCTGAGTAAGCAAGTTGTGTTTTCCTCATTATTGAGATGAATTACTAGATAACTTAGGTATATGTATGGGCATATACCTAAGTGGGTTTATCTGTTGATTTCATACATTGTGGTTTATCCTGGATGGATTTTGTGAGACCATGAGGGTCTCGAGGTCCCTAATGAGTATTGATATACCCACCCATGCACGAGTTATGCGCGTACCTCGTTGTGTTGGTTGTAGATGACAGACAATGCAGACTGAGGCAGAGTTGCAGGATTGAAAAGTACCCAGAGGTGGACCTTACGACGAGTCGGTACACGGAGGAGACTGAAAAATGTGGAGTGGTGAGGAGTCCATCTTTACCTACCCTTCAGGAAGGAACCCCAGAGGACGAACCAATAGATTCTTTTATTTTTCGGTTGTACATGTTGTTCAGTTGTACTTACACTTTCCAGATGGGCTTGTATTTCCAGCCCCTTTACTTTTCAGTCCTCTTTTGTATACAGCTTTACACATGTTTACTTTCATCTCGTACTCTATTTTGTGTGTGTGATTTCAATTTATAAAGGCATTACCTTCCCAGCATTAGTGATTTATGCGTTTGGTTCTAGTCTCCAGCCCCTAGCCAATGGAAGGCGGGTTTGGGGTAGTCATGACACGGGCCCTGGGGGACGGGTCATGACATTCCATAATAAGAAATTATCATCTATCATAGTGAAAAATAAAAATAATAATCACATATGCCTAACAAAAAATACATCATCTTATATGGTTTCTGTCTTGGAAAAAAATATCAGCCATCCCAGGGTTTGACCATTCTTAACCACATCTATCATATCCAAAATAATTTGGAAAAAACTATCAATCATACGTGTGTATAATTCCCCATCTTATCCAACTTATATCATTACATCATTGATGTCACTACATGACCTCAATTAAACCTCCTCTAATACCAAAGGCTTACATATATAAAATTGGATCGGAAAAAACCATGTGCGGATATAATCATGAATTAGAACATGGTATATTAATTAGCCTATAATATAAATAATGATAATAATGTTAATAATCCATAGGATCATTATATATGATATTTTACATTTACATATATTAGTCTCTATATCCCCATAGATCTCCACTTGTTCATCCACCTGTATTGGGGAAAATTCAAAAAGATCTATGTCTATTATATGATATTCACGAATATTAATGATTATATCGATAGATGGAGAATAAACCTCTATATTTTCCACTAGTATTTTCCCAAATAAAAACCATTATATATATATATTCATGCATTTATTAAATGAAAATGAAGGCATAACAATAAATATCCATGTAGATGATTACCACATGTAGCTTAATTTGACATACTTATGAAAATTAAAAAAACATAATGAACTATAGAAATATAGCCCACATTATATAAATAAAGATTAAACATAATGAAAATAATTAAAATCAAAATTATTTGAAACATATTATGGGTTTCGAGATTATAAAAATATAATGTACATTGGATATGTTGAAAACGCTTTAGCAGTACAACAACATCCCATTATTATTGGTCAAAAAACTCATTAAACATTAAACAAGTTATTTTATTATATTTATGTATTTTTTCCAATTTTTATTATAAAAATTTAATATATATATATATATATATAT
This sequence comes from Viscum album, assembly GCA_963277665.1. Taxonomy (NCBI): domain Eukaryota; kingdom Viridiplantae; phylum Streptophyta; class Magnoliopsida; order Santalales; family Viscaceae; genus Viscum; species Viscum album. The sequence continues at coordinate 518,706,640 of OY728143.1, read as the reverse complement.
AAATTTTTTATCATTTATTCCCCCCCACCATTTATAAGTCTTATATTTCTACTCCCCCTTTTGTGGCATTAAATTAGATGGATAAGGAGTGGAAAAACACTTGTTAATGTAGTACCTTGAAGTTCGAATATTTAAAATAATGTACTAAAACGAAATTTTAATAATTGAATTAATGAAATTTAGAACATAGGAAATTTTGAACATTAAATTAAAAATAAAATACAAAATGAAAAAAAACTATTATAAAAGATACATGAATTTCATTAATAATGTATATTAGTAAAAAGATAATATAGTGAACCCAAAAAATGATTATTAAAAAATTAGTTAAGGGACCCTATTTTTTGGATTATAAAAAATTTAAATATAGGATTGTGTAGAGGTTTATTAATGGAAGTAAAGGATGAAGAGGCAGTTGCTGGGTTGACTACTTTTCGTAGAATCGCACTCCCAAGCCCCAAACCTAAAATGACTTCTTCAATAAAGAAAGATATGTCTTTGGGTATTTGATTAGGAATGGAAAACACATTTTTATGATTATAAAACCAAGTCTCTAGTCATAATATATTTAACATACAAAATCCATTTTCATTGAAGGCTTTGAGGAAGTACCTCCCTTTTAAAAAGATTCGGATGAAATAGTAGTGGTATCCCTTGAGTATTCTCTCTAATAAATCATATTTTGATCAAACATAATATCTACACTCTTCTCAAAACCCTCATAGTTATCCAAGGGTTTTTTTCTTCGATATATTTTTCCCAATAGAGATAAACTAGAATCATTAAAAAAATCAACCCATTTATGATGTTGAATTTATATAAATCCATGATTTAAATACAGTCTTGTCTATACATATTAGAGACTATAGGTAAAGAATTTTTTATCACTAATTGAGATATTTTAATTTTCAAAATTTAAAGAATACATGAGTCATATACTAATGAAGTAGAATGATGAGTAGATTGTGTAACACCATATGATTTCATAGTATGTTATCTCATTAAAGTAATTCAATAGCATGCACTACACGCATCATCGAGTTCGAGCGCACCACAACTTATCAAACTAGCTGTTCAAAAAGCAGTCATGAATAGTATTAAATGAATTTTAAATATTATATACTCTATATAATTTTAACATCCATATTATTCAATTCATAGACATAATATAAGAACAAATTCATTTTTTCAGATAAAAGAAGTATTTTTCAAAAAATGAAATATTACGGCCTTTTACTGGAGAAACCTTTTCAAAAACAAAATTTTACAATTTATATATTAACATTAATGAAATAAAATTCTTCTTTATAATTGGGACATAAAAATTTAGTTTGGATAAATTTTTGGCAATTTTCTGATAACTTTCATATTTTGACGAATAGTGAAAATACTATGTTTTAATTGAATACAATTTTTTTAATCGAAATAATTTATAGTGATAAATTATTCATTTGAAAGGTTTTGATGTTTAATTAGATTTTATTTTTATCATTTAATACAATTTAGGTAATTATAAGTAATTTCACATTTAAATTTGACATAAACACAAGTCAATCTTTTGATAGTTTATACTTTTTAAAACCCGCTTTTTGGTTTTGACAACCTGAATTAATTTTAAATTAATAAATGCAACTTATATGTTTTGAATTTGAAAAAATATACCTTATTTTGGAATTTGGAATATCAAAATTTTCTTAGGGTTAATTTTTGGTAATTTTCGGAAAACATTCAATTTTTGATGAATAGTGAAAATACTATGTTATTATTTAAAACCAAATTTTTATTTAAACAATAATTTATTTTATTTATATTTCTTTTAAGTAAAAATAGATATATAATTCTTATATAGGTTCAATGTAATTCATTGGAGTCATTTTATAATAGAATTAGATGTATAAAATTTTATTGAACTTTTTAACCTATTTTACCCACCTTCTAGGAACATTAGCAAAGTTGCATAAAACATAATTTTTCCTCTTCTATGAGTTGAATTTAAAAAATAAGAGAGACAAAGTTGGTATCAGTAAATAAATTGTGGTTCAATAAGATGAAAATAATTTTTGGTGAATAGTAACTTTTTACTTTTATTTACCACAATCAAAAGTAAATAGGGTAATTAAAGATAAAAATGATATTATATTTACCCTAACACATGTCCTAATTCTATTGGATAAGTTTATTTCAACAAAAAATAATCTTAGAAATAATATATAATCCTTTAGGTCCACTTGGATTACATTAGTACATTTATTATTATTTTATTTAAATAAGAGTTAAAAGTGTTTAATATCTAAACCATTTTTAATATAGGGTTACACATAAGATAAATTCGACTATAAAAATTAATTATAAAGATAAAAAGATATGATACCTAATTGTATTTTATTTATTATATTTAGAAATTAAATAATTAAATTTATTTATGAGAAAATGATCATGCAATAATTACCTTCTTAATGAAATATTAAATTAATTGATATTATAACTATCCAAATAAATATAATTTGAGGATTTTAAAGAAATACACAAATTTTCATGGTTAATATGACATTTTATGGTTTATTAGATAATTTTTTTTGAACTGATAAGGCTTTTAAGACTTTCACAAAAACAAATTACCAAATAGTGTCAAAATTGACATAAATTAATTTTTAAAACAAATATTATATTATTGATTGATATAATATTACTAAAAATCTAAGGTTTGGACAAAGGGATTTAATAATATTATATATGCCATTATGGAACCACTTTAGGTTCTATTAGTAGTTTAGTGTATGTTTATTAACTATATAGTGTAAGAATACATGAAGACACGATAAAAGTTAAACTATTTAACTTATAGTTAAATCTAAAAGATAAGGTTAATATGGTGACCTAAAAATTTCTAAAACCTAATAGTTGATATTATTTAGACCCATACCCACCTTATATTCTAAATAAATCAATTTTTATCGATTAGAAACTGATAATGATTTTATAATAAAATAATATTTGAAGCTTTTCTTAAGGTGCCCCTCACCCCTCTTATAGAATGGGACTTCCCCTTCCCTCAAAATTACACCTCCAAAGCCATTTGGCTCGGCCAAACCTGGCCCAAATATCCTACCAAATTTCATCAAATCAACCAAGAGTCCTTAATTTTATTATAGAGCCATCCTATGGATCTCTTTTGATCAACTCAAATGGTAACACCTGAAGCAGAGGTAATTATTTCACCACCCTCTTTCAGGTTATTTTATTCTTCAACTTCCGATTTCTTTGTCGTTTCTATAAGAAAATAATAACTCCCAAACCTGTTAAATACTGTGAATTTTTTATCAATATGGTACAACCATTTTCTTTATTATATTCATTATCTAAATAAAAAAGCCACTATATGTGCACACGTACGACTTACCGTCTCCACGTCGTGGTGTAGTTTTTTATTCAAAAACTTCTTTATTTGGATGAGAATAATAAGGAATATAACTAATGTAAGTAATTAAAATAACATGTTAATGATTCTGTATATATGATATATCATCCAATTACATACGATTTCACCATCAATATAATGATATTTTCACTCGTGCATACGTACAGATTACCGTCTCCATGACGCAATGAGATTAATTCCCACGTTCACCATTGACTAATTATTATAAAAAAATATATTATTAACAATTATATAATATATGATATAATAATGCTACTATATATATATTTACTTAAATATATTTTATTCACTTACTTCCATTCAATACGATATGAAAACGGAGTCAGCGTTTATGCGTATGTACGACCTACCGTCTTCATAAATGGTGCCATCAATTTCATATATCTATCTATTATAAATATTTATATTATAAATATATATGATAAAAAATAAATGTTGATATTCTGGAAGTATTTAAATTATGATCTAAATAATATGATCAAGAATTACATGTTAAAACATGTACGATAAAGAAAGCGATTATTACCCAAATTGATAATTTAACATGGAAATCATTATTAAATGGGTTGTATAAATTCATAAATGAATCATATATGATATAATAATTTTGAACATGATTTTTTTATAATTTAATAACATACTATGGTCATTATACAAAAGGTTAAACATACCCTCGACGAAAGGAAAGTGCAAGGTAAGAGTTAATTTCTCAATCTCTTTATTATCCGAGGTTGTTTTTACGTAAGTATCTACTGGGAAATATTTATTATCCATGTCCAGGTTTCATAAAAGATTTTTCAAAGGTATTATTTTTAAATTTCTTTTTACTAAAACATCATTTTAAATGTTTTAAATATTTATTCTTCTAAACCATTCTCATTAATTTCCATGTTTTAAAAATGGTTTTAAGGATTTATTTATATGGACATTAATGTTTTAAAATGTTAATTCCTTTAAAAAGTTTCAAATTGGTATGGGAAAAATTGATTCCAAACTATCTTTTAAATTACTTCCTTTATATGAATTTTAAATGGTTGCATGAAAAATGATATTTCTCTCAAATATTTTAACTAATAATTTCCAACTATGTCAATATCCTTTACATTATATTATTATTTATCAAGGTTTATTTATTGTGATACAAATATACCATATTGTGTTGAAGGTTTTGTGATATGTTTGACAGTGGATGTATTATTTTTATACCACTCATGGTTTATGGATAATGTATTGACATTTCATATTCCAATTTTAATACTAATTTTATGTTATGTTTAAACTTTTTCATATGAGGAATGCATTGGACTTAGTATGTGACGGGCGGAGCCCGATATAGCTCCTAGATGCATCAGTAGGTCTAATGAGGCAATCTAGGGTTTTGGCACAAGGCCTTGACAAAATATTATTTGTAGTCTTGGCACAAGGCCTTGACCATGGGGTTATGAAGTTTGTCATTATGCATTCAATCATTATGAAAGTGGAAATTGATATTTCATGTGATTATTCGAATAGTAGAATTTCTATGTGAATAAGTATATGGGATTATTTGATTTTATATTTTCTATATTATGCTGATGTTTATGTTTAAAAGGATTTTGTTTTAGTCTTATTCATTTCCTTAAATTTTTAACATTATTTATGAAAGTTTTTCCTATATTGTTATCCTTACTAAGCATCTGAGCTCACCCCTTTCTATGTTTTATTTATCCCAGGACGTGAAGATGTATTTTATGCTTGACCTACAAGGATAAACTAATGGATATTAATGTGTTCAATGAAGACAATTTTGTTGTTGGTTTTGATTTTATAATGTAATTCAATGTTCATGTATGTAATCTATTTTCCAAGACTACTAAACAGATCTGTCCATCAGGATATGATTCCATGTAATCATGTTAATGTATTAAAATAATGCACCGACTCTGGGGGTCTGGGGTGAGGCCATTACAATTGGTATCAGAGGATGTTTAGAAACAACTTTGGAAATAGATTTAGATAAAATCTGATTAGTGGAAATTACCCTAATATATACTTTGAGGATTAGTATAGAAGAACTTCTAGATTTTTGGTGATTTAGTGACTTTGTGTATTTTCAAGCAATACATCCCTGTCTGGATACGAGCAGGTAAGGTAGCTCTGGCACATATATACCTAGGAGTAAAAACACTAACAAGGAGTTTCAGTCTTGACCCGGGGTATCCTGGTACACGGAAATGGGCCTTGCTGCACTATTGGTTACTACACTCTTAGATGATATACTTAGGATAATTCACATTTTCATTACAACCCATCATGAAGGATTTAAGAGTAAATACTTCCTCAAAGAAAACATTTTATGATTATAGATTATATGCATAATTTTTTCAATTTACGTAAGGTATTTTACATGTTTGTAATTATGCATTGTGATTCAAAAACTAACCTAGTGTATTCCATTATTTAGAAATGGAGCCTAGTAGAAGGAATGATAATTTCAACAATAAAAATGATCAAAAGATTAAGAGGGATAATATATTTCATGGTATTACGCAAACATTTAAAAGGGAAATAGTCTCCCACGTACTCTCATCATATGATTAAATAGTATCATGTGTTAATAAGATAAGTAAATAATTCTCTGATTCCCATGTCTTTGAAGGGATGCAAGAGAAGAAAAGGATGGAAGAGAGAAATATGGATTAAGGGAAGAGGGGAAGGAAGGACATTCCCATATGTTATAACTGTGGAATGAATCACCTTGGTAAATTCTTCAAGGGAATTGGAGTTTGTTATAAGTGTGGAGAAAAAGGACACTAATTACGTGATTTCAAGGGTAAAAAGGTTTCAAATGTACACTGATTCATCTTCAAAGAGTTGGGACACTACTTGAATCAATGTCCAAATCATCAAAGTATACCCCAAATGCTACTATTGGATAATAATAAAGTTATTATACTATTGAATTTGAAGAGGAATGATTATAGTTCTTATGTGGTTATTAAAGTATTGTGTCATTTGAGTATTGTATTAATGATGAACATGTTATAATAATTATAATTTATAAAAGGATTGTACTGTGGTACTATTTCATTAAGCTCTTGAGATTGTATGGAACCAATAAAACCGACTCAATAGCAGGTTAATTTTTTTGGAAAACATATGGTTGAGAGAAATATAAACCATAATATGGTTCTGATACTGAGGTAGTGATTTTGAAAAAATCTATGATTGATTTTGATAAATTATATTGGATATTCTTTACTACCTTGAATCTGATTAATGATTTTTATATTCCATCATTGTTGGAGTTTACAACATTTTTTGATAGAAGGAGTATATCCAGTATTCTATAAGGAATAAGGGAGCATGAATGTAATAAATAATATTTTATAGTAATTCATGGTGTTATAGTGTTTTAATATAATACATGATGAATGTATTCCCAGGTAATTACATGGAAAACAGGATCTTCATTATGTTTACCTTCCATATAAATTTTGGAATGGGAGTTTGGACAGATTTATTTTGGATAAGGCTAAAGGTTGTAATTGATTATTTTTTACATTGGTTATTATTGTTAAGGTTAAATGATTTCCTGATATTATTTTTGGATTGTCATAAAAAGTACAACACAGAGGTCGAGTGACAACCCTTCACGTCTGACAAGGGCGTGAGACTTGAACTCGCAACCGAAGGGTGAAAAGGGTGGATCACTAACCACTGGCATATGTGATGTCCTAGTTTCTATAATGTAATTGTTTTTAAATATTATGACAAATGAATTATAAATTCATTATTTTTGTAACCCTATATGATTAAGATAAATAGAATATTTTTGAATTCTATTTTATTTTGTAGTGAAGGATGATTTTGTGGTTGGAGTTAGTGGAAGGATAAAACTCTAATTGTCATGTATATCATTTTACTCTTGTTTTATGAATAAATTAATTCTTATATTTTAGTGAAGGCATCTTAAATCCAAAAATGTGTTATCCTGATCCCTTATGTTTTGTTGAACTAACGATATTTTAAATCATCAGAGATTGATGTCTTTGAGGCCCTCAATTTTACACTTTTTTTGATTGATGAACTTAATCAATCCCAATAAATATTAAAATTTTCCTCCAATTATGTGTCTCTAATTTCCACCAATCTTCTTCTAATTGAGATCATTATTTGGTGGTGACTTTTTCATTCCCTTTTCCTCTTATTAAGACTAAATTTTATTAACCTAATTTCCGATGTGGGTTTTACACAAAGGTATTTTTTGTTTTTAAACATTAATTTTCAAAGAAAAAATTCAAATTGCAAGGAAACTATTTATAGAAATATTGGAGCATGTAACAACCCAAGATTTCATAGTACATTATCTCATTAAATTAATTCAATAGCTTTCACTTCATGCAACTTTGAGTTCGAGCGCACCACAACTTACCAAACTAGTTGTTCAAAAAGCAGTTATTAATATTATTGACTGCATTTTTAATATTAAATACTCTATATAACTTTAACATCCATATTATGTGTTTTTTAGACATAAGATTAGATCAGATTCATTTTTTCAGATAAAAGAAGTATTTTTCAAAAAAAAATATTACCGCCCTTTAATGGAGAAACCTTTTTAAAACCAATGTAAGATACTGTTATATATTAAATTTAATGAAATTAAATTCTTCTTTAGGAGCAGGACATAAAAATTTATTTTGGATAAATTTTTGGTACTTTTTGATAACTTTCATATTTTGACAAATAGTGAAAAATACTATTTGTTTAATTGAAAAAGACTTTTTAAATTGAAAAACTTTATATTGATAAATTATTCATTTGGAAGGTTTTTAAGTATAATGAGATTATATTTTTATCATTTAATATATATTAGTTCATTATAAGTAATTTTACTTTTAAATTTGACATAAACAAATGTCAATCTTTTGATAGTTTTTACTTTTTAAACAACATCCTTTAGGTTTTGACAATGGGAATTAATTATAAATTAATAAATGCAAGTTCTATGTTTTGAAATTTTTAAAATGGATTTCATTTTTCAATTTCTAATATCAAAATTATTTTACGGTGAATTTTTGGAATTTTTTTGAAATCATTAAATTTTTTAGGAATATTGAAAAACATTGCGTTATTATTTTAAACTGACTTTTTATTTAAATAATAATTTGTTTTATATAAACTTATTTTAAGTCAAAATAGATATATTATTCCTATATAAGTTCAATGTAACTCATTGGAGTCATTTTATAATAAAATTAGATGTGTAAAATGTTATTGAACTTTTTAACCTATTTTACCCACCTTCTAGACACGTTAGCAAATTTGCATAAAACATAATTTTACAGCTTCTATATATTGAATTTAAAAAACATGAGAGAAATAGTAGATATAAATAAGAAAATTATGGTTCAATAAGTTGATTTTTTGGTGAATAGTAACTTTTGACTTTTATTTACCAAGGTAATAAGTTAATAGGGCAATTAAAGGTCAAAATGATACTATAATTACCTTAAGAAATGTCCTAATTACTTTGGATAAGTGAATTTAAACCAAAATATATTAGGAATAAAATATGATATTTAGGTCCACTAGGATTAGATTTGGACATTTATTATTATTTTATATAAAGATGAGTTAAAAGTGTTTAATACCTAAACTACTTTTAATATAGGGTTACACATAAGGTAAATTATACTATAAATATTCATAAGAAATATAAAAATATTTAAAATATATTCTTATTTTATTTATAATTTTTAGACATTAAATACTTAAATTTATTTATGACAGAATGATGATGTAGTAATTAATTTCTTAATGAGATATTGAAATAGTTGAAATTATAAATATCCAAATAAATTTAATTTGAGACATTTGATGAATTCAAACTAAATTTTCGGGGTTAATATGAAATGTTATGGTTTATTAGATAAATCTTTTTCAAAGTGATAAATTTTTTATGACTTTCCCAAAAACAAAATATCAATTAATATCAAAATTTACATTAATTAGTTTTAAAACAAATACTATATTATCGATTGATATAATATTCAAAAACATATAAGGTTTGGCCAAAGGGATTTAATAATATTATATATTTCATTAATTAACCACATTATGTTCTCTTGTAAGTATTGTGTATGTTTATTAACCATATAGTGTAAGAATACAAGAAGACACGGTAAATGCTAAACTATTTAAGAGTTAAATCTAAAAGATAAGGTTAATATGGTGACCTAAAATAGTCTAAAACCAATTTTTTGAAAATATTTAGACCCATACCCACTTTATATTTTCAATAAATCAATTTGGATCCATTATAAACCGAAAATAATTTTATAATAAAATAATATTTCAAGATTTTCCTTAGGTTCCCCACACCCCTCTAATAAAAGGGGACTTCCTCTTCCCTCAAAATCACACCTTTAAATCCATTTGGATCAGCCAACCCTGCCCGAATATCCTCCCAAATCCCCATAAATCAACCTAGAGTCCTTAAATTGATAATAAAGCCAGCCTATGGATCCCTTTTGATCAACTCAAAAGGAAACACCCGAAGAAGAGGTAATAATTTCACCACCCTTTTTCGAGTTCTTTTCTTCTTCAACATCCTATTTATTTGTTGTTTCCATAAGAAAATAATAAATCCATTAGCTAATACATATTGTGATGTTATTATAAGTATGGTACAACCAAATTTGTTATTATATCAATCCTCTAAATGACAAAGTCACCATACGTGCTACGTACGACTTACCATCTCCACATCGTGGTGTAATTTGTTATTCAAACACTTAATTATTTGGATGGGTATAATAATGAATATAAATGATGTAATAATAAATATAACATGTTAATGATTCTTTATATAAGATATATCATCCAATTACATATGATTTCACCATTAATATAATGATATTGTCGATCGTGCGTACGTACAGATTACCGTCTCCGCGACACAATGAGATTCATTCCCACATTCACCATTCAAAGATGATTATAAAAATATATATAATTAAAAAGTGTATAATATATGAAATAATAAGTCTACTGGATATATATATTTTTATTTATTCACTTACATATATCTTGTTCACTTAATTTCGTTCATTACAATATGAAAAAGGAAACAACATTTATCCGTATATACGACCAACTGTCTCCATAAACGGTGTCATCCATTTCATATTTCTATCTATTATAAATATTTATATTATAAATATATATGATATATAAATCAAGGTTTATATTCTAGAAGTATTTAAATCATTACCTAAAAGTTAAGATCAAGAATAATAAGTTAAAACACGTACGATAAAGAAAACGATTATTACCCAAAATGTTTATTTAACATGGAAATAATTATTAAAGGGGTAGTATTAAGTCATAAATAAATCATGTATGACATAATAAATTTAAATGTGGTTCTGGTATAATTTATTAACATACTATGGTCATTATACATGAGGCAAAATGTACCCTCGACCAAAGAAAAGTGAAATGTAAGGGTTAATTTCACAATCTCTTTATTATCCGAGGTTGTTTTTACGAAAGTATCTACAGGGACATATTTATTATCCTTGTCCATGTTTCATAAAAGAGATTTAAAAGGGATTCTTTTTGAGATACTTTTTATTAAAACACCATTTTAATTGTTGTAAAGATTTATTATTCTAAACCTTTCTCATTAATGTCAATGTTTTCAAAATGGTTTTAAGGATTCATTTATATTGACATCAATGTTTTAAAATGTTAATTCATTTCAAAAGTTTAAATGTGGTATGGGACACTTTGATTCAAAACTATCTTTTAAATGAATTTCTTTATCTGACTTTTAAATTATTTCATGAAAAAGGGATATTTCTCCCAATGATTTTTACTGATCATTTTCAACTATGTCCACATCCTTTACGGGATATTATTCTTGATCGAGGTTGATTTATTATGATACAAATATTCCATATTGTATTGAAGGTGTTGTGATATTTTTAACTGTGGATGTGTTATTTTTATAACATTCATGGATTAGAGATAATGTATTTACATTTCGTATTATAGTTTTAATATGATTGTTTATGTTATTTTTAATCCTTTTCATATGAGGAATGCATTGGACTTAGTAAGTGATGGGTGGAGCCTACTATAGCTCCTCAATGTAATGTTAGGAATCATGAGACAAACTAGTGTCTTGGCACAAGGCCCTAAAAAATCTTATTTATAGTCTTGGTACAAGTCTTTGGCTATGTGGTTATGAAGTCTGGCATTTTTCATTCCATCATTATGAAAGTGGATATTGATTATGCATGTGATTATTCAAATAGTAGAATATCCATGTGAATAAGTAAATGAAATTATTTGATTTTATATTTCCCATATTATTCTTAAGTTTAGGTTTAAAAGGATTTTGTTTAGTCATATACATTTCCTTAAATGTTTATTCTTATTTATGAAATTTTCTACTATATTGTTATCCTTACTGAGCATCTCAGTTCACCCCTTTCTATGTTTTATTTTTTCCAGTATTTGAAGATTTATTTTATGGTTGACCTACAGGGATAGGAAAAGATATATGAATGTTGTCAATAGAGACAATGTTTTTGTTTGTTTTCATTTTATAATGTAATGTAACGTTCATGTATATAATTTATCTTTCCAATTATGCTAAATTGATCAGTCCTTCATGACTTGATTCCTTTTAATAATGCCAATCTATTAAAATAATGCACCGACTCTAGACTTCTGGGGTCTGGGAGTTATAGATTGAGTAGTAGGAGGATCTATAGAGAGCTTATCTTGAATGTGATCTATAGAGACTTATATCAAGACCAACCTTCCTTTCATGGATATAAAAATATAATTAGGTTTTACTAGATTCACTATCATGAAGTGAATATCATCAATCATGTTTATAAAATAAGTCTGGGTCACTTGAGAAAAGAATTTTTTAGGCAATATAGTCCTTGTATAAAATGGAACTATATCAACTAGAATGAATGGTTTGTATACAATAATATTTTTTCATGTAAATTTTGCTTGTATTGTAGAAGATTCCTCAAACATTATGGAACTGGAATGCACATCCAGAGATTCTATGTATATGACTTCTACCCCCTCATAATTATTGAAGATCCTAATTAAAAAATAATAATAAATTTTATTTATTGGATCAATCAAACTTAAAATCATATTGCTAAATTTCTCGTACAATCCTCATCTTTATTCTAACATATCACTAATAGTAGAAAAAGATTCACAATGAAAAATAACCATGTCATAAAATGACACATAAGTCCCAAGGCCATGTTTCCTAACAGGTTATTGGGTTTCTTGAAAATTTGACATCAAATAATTTTTAAAATATTTCATAACCATTATAGTTATCATGTAACATAAGAGTGAATGGAACTTAGATGATACTAAATTCAAATATGAAAGCGTGTGGTCAAATTAATTTTATATCATATTGAAATATTACAAGTTAAAAAACAGATGTGTCACTTGGATAAAAATATTAATGAAATAGAACTCCCTCACAACCTCACTCTATAGAGTTTTCCCCTCTACTACATATGAGTGTTGAAACATTGAATCTCATCAATTATAGTTATATAATGATCTAATTTATCAAGAGGAGTATTTGGAATCATATACCTTTTATATTATACAATAATACCAAGCTCATTCACCTCATATTTTATATCACAAATCTCTCTATGATCACTCACATGAGCTCTCGCCATCCAAATTTTATTATCATTTATATAAGTGAAAATAGGATTCATAGGTTAGATATTCATTAATGAAGTGTCTTGGGTATCCATCATCTCAACTAGTTTATCAAAATGAACACTAGACACAGAATTCACATTTATCAATCTAATTTCTTGTTTAGAAGAGATAAAATCCTTTTTAAGTCATCAGAATATAGTTTGGCATTATAAAATTATATCAACACTATAGAGAAAAAATAATAAATTTTTCTTTCAGTATATGATCCTTTAGAATGATTCATTACACATAGTTTATCCTCTTGCACAGTAAGAAAAGATAGAATGGATAGTGGGTTATAATAATGATCAAAAAAATCCTTCATAGCCATAATTCAAGTTTCATATCTATCATCGGTAAGGTGATCAAATGATTAGATCAACTACTATGGGTAGAACACCATGCTCCACTTTATCCTAAAAAGCAGGCACACTAGTAAAAGTCTCAAGTAGAATTTCTAATCATGCTCTATGAGATAACTCAAACGTAGGAGCATCTAGATAAATATTTTTAGTATAATTGACATATACAAGTTCCTATAATTGAATTATTCCACTACTATACTAATATATGGAACTATAGGACCTCATATTATTACAACAATCTCCTCCACTTTCCTAGTAGGAACCGTCTTGACAAGTTCTACATGCATATAAAGTGAGGTTGTGGATGGATTCCTATGAGTTGTTCTTGGATGTGGTGTACCCTCTTAAGATCCAATATTCTATATAATAGGCCATTGATAATTATAGTGAGCATCCCATTTATAATCAAATGTATTAAAAATAAATATGGAATGTGAGTTTCTCATGTGTCACTTAACATATTTTTTGTCATTTATGTGGACCACTTTTATCTTTTAGATCAATGAAATATTACATCCCTTAGTGTAATAATTAAAATTTTATTTTCCAAGGCAGCAATGGTGCACAAATGTCATTATGTATAATTGGTGATTAGTCTTGATATTTTTCAACATGAAATAGAGAGGATTTATGTTCTGAAAAAAAATTCACTCAAGATCTATGATCAATTATAGTCAGGATAAACATACACAAAACTTCCTCCTCTGGATCCAAATATTTCACAACATTCATTTAATAATTATAGGAACCACCAAGAAACATGACAACATCAATATTTCCAATATATCACTTGTTAAATAATATTTGAGTAATACTAAACTCACATTGTTGAAGAATGTGTATAATATCATCAATCTCTATAGATGAAACTAGAAGATGATTTTTATTTATATTCAAAGATAACACATCCTATGTTTTATGAGATTCACAGTCAAAATTCTTCATAATGTTTTTAACATCATAATGAAAAAAAATAGTTATTTATTCTCATTAAAGATAAACTCTGGTCCTTGGATCTGATAATCATTCTTCAAAAATATCTTTATTTTTATCATCCATTCCATATCCACTTCATTTTTTGAATAACATGATATTGTGCATCACCTATCCTAGATTTCTTCAAGGGCACATAAACATTATTTCCTCCTCACATGTACTTCCCCATCTCATAGAGGTCGTAGATGTACATGGAAAATCCATATGTCACTTCAACTTCTGGAATGAAAGGACTTAGGCTAATGTAAAAAGAGTCAAGGGTCAATTTTGGTTTGGGTAATGTACCCAATTTTGATATACATACATAATGAAATAGGTTTTGGATTCGATTTAACTAATAAATAATGAAAGAAATAAAAAATATATATATTTTTGACATTATATTAAATAAAACTAAACTAATTTCAAAAAATAATTTTTAAAAGTAAATATAAAAGAAGAACATATTTTTTAAATATACTCAAATTCTCTAAATTTATAGTGCACGAAAATTTAAAGAATGTTATAATATATGAAAAAATTATAATTATAACAAATAGAAATTAAGCTCATTTAAAATAAAATAATTATAATTCCCACTAAATAAAATTATAACATTCACATGAAAGGGTATTTGTAAAAATATTTGATAATTTATTCTTATTAGAGAGAAATTAATGGGTGATAAATCCTTTTTGATCATGATCTCTCAGGAAATTACTCCATATACATATATACATTTTTAGGGAATGATTCATCAGATTAATTAAATATTTTGTAGAATTGGTGTTAACAAATTTTATTGACCCTTGATTATAGTTGAATCCATAATCTAAGAAGTTGTGTTTCATCAAGAAAACCTATTACTAGTAACTACAAGTTGTAATTTATTATAATTCACCATAATATAGTGAAACTGAGTGTTTCTTATTACTAGAGAAGGATAAAAGATATTTAATTAAAAGAAGGTGAGTTACTGAGGTACTCATATTATCTAGTCTACAACCACAAACGTAGGCAGCATAAAATTAAATCAAATTGATATTAGAGGTTTTTGGAAACTGCATAGAATAAGAAATTGTTCCTTTTAGAAATCTTAAATTTATTTTGGTATCATTCAAATGATATTATTAATAGGTTTTCATGGAATCTAACCAATAAATATTATATGAACTTGATTTCTTGTCTACTAGATGTAAAATACATTAGAACGCTAATTATTCCTCTTTATAACTTTTTGTGAATTGGTTTCCCTACATCATCTGAATCAACTATTTCATTAAAACTCATCAGATGCATAAACATTATCATTTTCAAGTATAAATATCAGAATTATGTAATTTTTATATTTATATTAATTTATAACATTTCTAAAGTCTTTTTTATAAATATGATATACTATGAAGAAATTTAACTCACCCATTATTCTCTTTTAAAATTCATTTTTCATGTGTTTTGAAAAATAATAACATAACATTTTATTTATAGAACTAAAAATCACATCATCAGCATATATCTGAAGAAACAAGATATCGTAAGATTATTGTTTCTTAAAAAGGTTTGCATCACCATATCCTTCTATTTTTTGATAAAATTAAATAACATAAATGATCATTCCAATAACTAGGTTCTTATTTCAGAATATAAAGAAATTTGGTACGTTTAAAACTAAATTCAAAAAAATGAAGATTTTCAATATCAAGAATGATGTTCAACATAAACATACACTAAAATAAAACCATTTAAAAATATTGATTTCATATCCATATAATAGGATTTCAAATCCATGTTTGATGTACAGGGTAAGGGAATTCAAATTCATTCTTATCCATCTACTGGTTAAAATGAATCTTTATAATCTATATGTTATTCTTGGTTATACACTACAACCAATAGTCTTTCCTCATTCCTTTTGATCACACCATGATCATATTTTTTTATGAAGTAATTTGGTTCAATGTAATAGGGTAAACATAGGGACTATCAACTAATTTTCATAACTTGTTCCTATTGAATTTCTTTAAATATTATTACATAGGTAAAACCCAACTCTCATCATCTGGGGAATATTCTAGGGTTTTAGGGTCTAGTTGAAATAAAAAATGAAATAATATTCTATAATTTTTACTATGATTATTCTTGTCTTAATCCCTTCATATAATATTCCTATATCATTTCATGAGGGATTATTTTTCATGGTTCTATGGCATCTTGGAAACACACTTTGAAGATCAGTAGTATAGATCAATATGTGATTTGGTTCACCAAATTAATGTATCAAATTATCTTCCTTTGTATTGTTAATGATAGGTTCAGAACTCATGATTTACAAGGAATCACCTTACTCATCAAAATTGATGTTTCGAAGGAGATGTTACACCACTGAATATGGGGTTGAATTTTGTGGTGGTTTTTACAATTTTCTTTTGTTTGAAATTAACCTCTCTTACCCATTTAGGATTTGATCCACTATTTCTATTTCATGACTTTTACCAACTAATGTAAACAAATATTACAAAGGAATACAAATATTTTACATTGTTTTGTCTTATATTGATCCAACTTCTTATTGAGATTTTTAGACATTCTAATCTAGGATTATACAATATAATCACAATATATTTCAATATAAAATTTTTCAACAACATAAAATTTTACTATTCTTTCAATAGTTCAACAAGAACTGTATAATCACACTCTCTATAAATATACAAACACACACAACACAAGAAATACCAATTATGAATATTTCATACACCAATAACTATTGATTATGATATCTGTTTTTATCCTTCAGGATTATTCGATTAAAAATTTTCACCGCATCAATATTTCTAGAAAGAAATTGATTTGATATCGTATAAGGTATTCTTTTTGACTTTATTCTAAACTTCTCACAACCAACAGTACTACTTGGACTATCCGTCTACTTCACAGAAGAATTTTTTGCCTCACGTGAAGCACATGATTTGTTAATGGTTATTCTATCACATGTACAACAAATATATCATGCACAATTTTAGAATTCCACTTGAAATTTTATTCCATATATTATAATTTAAAAATTGCGGTACTAGGGTGTGTATATTTCTTGAGTTGCATGAAATTTTTATCACCTTCTGGCTTCACTTGACTAGATAGTGGTCTCATAAAGGTCTTTCCCCTAATTTTAGTGATGATAAATGATTCATGTGATATTTCCACATCCATTTCATATCCATTGAGTATTCACTTAGGAATATCCAAAAGTGTCTACATGTAAAAAACAGAGTACTTCACAACATCTTAATGTGTTGTCTTCAGTTCCTTAATATGACTATCATTTGTTTGCGGGATGCTTAAAAAAATGGGGATGTGGTGTCAATGGGATAAATTCACGTGATTGAATCACAAGAAACACTTTTTATTAAATGTTACAGAATGGCCCATGGTTTAACACCCCAAGATTCTACGGTACGCTTCTCTTTGAATAATGTGATAGCGTGTGTTGTACGCAACACCGAGTTCTAACACACCATAACTAATCAAACTAGCCGTTATGAATAGTAATACCTACTTTTTGAAATTATATATATTTTATATTTGAAAATGGACTTCATTTTTGGATTCGGAATATCGAATTTAGCCTAAGGTGAAATTTTGGTACATTTCGGATAACTTTCATATTTTGATGAATAGTGAAAATTACTGAATTTTAATTAAAAACAACTTTTTTAATCAAAATAATTAATAGTGATAAATTATGTATTTGAGTGGTTTTAAAGTATATTTAGAATATATTTTTACCATTTAAAATAATGTTGGTCATTGGACATAATTTTACAATTAAACCGAACATAAACAAGTGTCAATCTTTTGATAGTTATTACCTCTTAAAAACACGCTTTTTGTTTTGACAGCGGGAATTAATTTTAAATTAATTTCTGCCACTTCTCTGTTTTGAATTTAGGAAAATGGATTCCATATTTGGAATCAGGATCTTCAAATTGTGTAAATAGGTAACTTTTCTTTTTAGACATTTTGAATAATTACTGCGGTAAATATTTTATTTACCATGGTTAAGGGTAAATCCGGTAAATAAGGGTTAAATAATAATATTATAATAATACTAAATTACCCTAAAACGTGTCTTAACCATATTGGTTGATACATGGTCGACCATGGGAATATTTGGGTCTATTTGGGGACCCCATGGATCCACTTGTAAGTGATAATGACACTTTATTTTAATTAAGTTAAAATGAATACAAAAATGACACAAGCATATATCTTTTAGAACAACAATTGTTACATAGGGTTATATATGTTGGATTTTAGATTATAAATATTCATTAGAAAGAGAAAACGATTTCCCACACAATGATATTTTATTTATAATTTTTAGACATTAAATAATTTATTTTATATATGACACAATGATGATGCAGTAATTACTATAATAGTGAAAAATTAAAATAATTGATATTATAAATACCCAAATAAATATAATATGAAACTTTTAATGAATTAAACTAATTTTCTAGGATAATTTGATATATTAGTATTGATTTAATGGACTTTTTTCGAAGTAATCAATCTGTTAGGAGTTTCACAAAAATCAACTATTGAATAGTGTCAAAATTGACATAAAAGAGTTCTTAAACAAATATTATATTATTAATTGATATTAAATTCCTAAAAATCTAAGGTTCGGCCAAGAGACTTATATCATGATAGGTTCATCATTAATGTACCACTTGGGGGTCTCCTGGATGTATATAGTAAGTTTATTAACCATATTATATAAAAATACAAAGAGACATTGTAAAAGTGAAACTAATTAACTTAGAGTTAATACTTAAAGATAAGGTTAATATAAGTACCCAAACCTGTCTAAATTCTATTGGTTGAGTGGCTTTCGACCTATCCCCACCTTAACCTTTGAATAATCAACTTTGGAGCCTTTATAAACCGAATATGAATTTATTATAAATTAATATTTCTAACTTTTCCAAAGGTGCCCCTCACCCCTCTTATAAAAGGGCACTCCTCCTTCTCATTTCTTCACACCTTCAAAGCCTTTTGGCTCGGCCAAACTCTGACCGAATACTCTCCCAACATCCCTCACTACAACCTAGAGGCCTTAGTTTGATCAGAAAGCCAACCTAAGGAGCCCTTTTGATCAAATCAAAAGGAAGAACCCGAAGAAGAGGTAATGATTTCACCACCCTTCTCCAAGTTCATTTCTTCTTCCACTTCTTCTTCCTTTGTTCTTACCATTCTAAAATAATAACTCCAGTATCTCACATATACTGTGATGTTATTATAAATATGGTACAACCATATTCAGTATTCTATCCACCCTTTGAATAACATGTCACCATACGTGCGCACGTACGGACTACCGTCTCCACGTCGTGGTGTAATTGTTATTCAATATAATATTATTTGGATGGGTATAATAATGATGTGTAACTCATGTAAATAATAAATATAACATGTTAATGATTCTGTATATATGATATACCATCCATTTATATATTATTTTAATATCAAAAGAATGATATTGTCGCTCGTGCGTACGTACGGACTACCGTCTCCACGAACGCGATGAGATTCATTCTCCATCGTATCCATTCAAGTATAATTATCATTTTATGATTTAAAAATGATGTTTAAGGACTGGATATCATTCTGGATATGAATAAGATACAACAACCGTGGCTTATGTAACAAAACATATAAAAGAAAATGAGTAAGTTAACTCCCGAAACGACGATAATTCTAAGATATTATTAACAAATCAATGTTAAAAGATCATATATGATATCATATTAATATTTATGATTCTTGTATAATTTAAAAACAACTATTTCACCATTATACAGGAGGTTAACCTACCCCAACCAAGGAAAAGTACAAGGTAAGGGTTTACTTTACAACCTCTTCATTATCCAAGGTTGTTTATACGTAATAATCTACTGGGATCTCTTTATCATCCACATCCATGTTTCTTAAAAATGCATTTAAAAACATTTTTACTATTTACTAGAATATGAGTTAAATTCATTTATACCCTTTTGACTTTTATAAGTGGTTTATAAAGGAATCTTTCGGTCGTTTTCAAAACAAGGTCCTTTTTAACCTTTTCGACAGAATTAAGGTAAGAATGTTTTTTTAACTTATACGGCGGGTGCGGCTATTTTCCGCCGTTATCAAATATTCAAAGCTTCCCTTACAATCTTATAAGAATATTTTCAAAGAAAATGTTTTATTTTATATGGATCTTAAATTATTTCAAAATAAAAGGAGATATTTCTTTAAAAAGAATTTTGATTTCATCTATGTCAACATCCTTTGATGGATTTTAAGATTATTTGAAGTTGATTTATTATGATACAAAACTTCTATATTGTATTGAAGGTTTTGTGATATGTTTGACTCTGGATGTTCTATTTTTATACCATTCATAGTTTATGGTGAAAGTATTGACATTTCGTATGCTAGTTTTAATACGAATGTTTATGTTATGTTTAAACCTTTTCATATGGGAATGCATTGGACTTAATATGTGACGGGTGGAGCCCGCTATAGCTCCTCGATGCATCGGTAGGTCTCATGAGACAAACTAGTTTCTTGGCACAAGGCCTTGACAAAATCTTATTTGTAGTCTTGGCACGAGGCCTTGACTATGTGGTTATGATAGTCTGGCATTATGCATTCCAACATTATGAAAGTGGTTATTGATTTTTGCATGTGATTATTAGATTAGTAGAATATCCATGTGAATAATTAAATGGCATTATTTCATTTTATTTATGCCATACCATGTTGAAAGTTCATGTTTAAAAGGCTTTTGTTTTAGTTATACATTGCCTTAAATGTTTATTCTTATTGATGAAAGTTTCCGCTATATTGTTATCCTTACTGGGCATTTGAGCTCACCCCTTTTCTATGTTTTATTTTTCCCAGGAAGTGAATAAGTAAATTATGAATGACCTTCAGGGATATTATGTGGGGATATGAGTGTGGATTATGGAGACATTATGTTATTGTAGTAGTTTTTCATTTTATGATGTAATGTAAAACTTATGAATATATCTAGTGTTTCCAAGGCTACTAAACCAATCGGTCTTTCGAGATTTGATCTTTCTTGTGATCATGCTAATGTTATGTAATAACGCACCGACTCTGGGTAACTAGGGTCGGGGCGTTACAGTTGGTATCAGAGGAAGTTTAGTACAAACCTCGGAAGCTAGATTTAGATAAACTCTGATTAGAGCACATAGACCTAAGATGAACTTTGAGGATTAGTATAAAAGAACTTCCTAGAATTTTGGTATTGTAGATATTTTGTGAGTTTTCCGAGCAATACATCCATGTCTGGATACGAGCAGGTAGAGGCGGCTCTGGCACAGATGTACCTAGGGGTAAAACCCGAAAACACCGCTTTGAGCTAGACTCGAACGAGAACTGGTGCACGACAACGGGCCTTGCTGCACTCTTGGTTACGACAATCCCGGGGGATATGCTTAGGATAACTCTCATTTTCTTTACAAATCATTTTGAAGGGATTATGAGTATATACATCCTCAAAGAAAAAAATTCTTATGATTATGGATTATATCCATAAATAGTTCAATTTATGTTAAGTGTTTTATAAGTATGGGATTATGTATTTTGATTCATAAACTGATCTAGTTTATGCCATTGTTTAGAAATGGCGCCTAGTGGAAGAAATGGAAACCGTATCAATGCACGCACTCCATGTAGAGATTTCCCTCCTGCTCAAGATAATTATAGTGGGACTGGTGATGCAACTGGTGCTGATCCGCTAATCACCATACTGGGACAACTTACTCAGGTTATGAATAATAACCTTACCCGTATGGAGCACCCTGATCCGCAGCATGGAGGATCAATGTTAGATCGATTCATGAGGCAACAACCACCAACGTTCAATGGGAATACAAATCCCTTAGTAGCTGAGCAATGGATATTTTCCCTAGAGAAAATATTTCAGGCTTTGGGGAGCAGTGAAAGGGAAAAAGTTATCATGGCAGTTTACCGCCTTACTGGAGATGCTGATCAATGGTGGTCATTGATTCAGAACATGAAGGAAGATGATGAAGTATCAAATATGGAATGGAGGGAGTTCAAAGATCTATTTTTAGAAAAATACTTTCCTCGCGACCATCGAGCAGATATGGAAAGACAATTTCTGAGTCTGAGACAAAAGGAGGATGAGAATGTCACAAAGTATGAGGCTAACTTTACAAGGTTAGCGAGGTATGCTGGAGATTATATTCGCAACCCAAGAAGTAAGATTGATCGTTTCTTTGATGGGTTAAAACCATTTCTCCGTCGAGCATTAGTCTCACAATCCTTTTCATCGTACGAAGACATTGTCTCATGTGCTATCATGACCGAAAAGGAATTCTCTAAGTCATATGACTTTAAAGAAAAGCAAGAGAAGAAGAGACCTGCTGATCAATCTGGGAATGGAAATAAGGGGAAGAAGTGAAAGGTTGAATATCCATCTTGTGGTAAATGCGGGAAGAAACATCCTGGTACTTGCTTGAAGGGAATGGGAGTATGTTACAAGTGTGGTGAAAAAGGCCACCAAGCTCATGATTGTAAGGGGAAGAAGGAAGCTACCAACGTTCAGTGCTATAATTGCAGGGAGATGGGGCATTATGCAAATTCATGTCCTAAGCGTCAGGAGAACTTACCTCAGAAAAGGCCAAGGGATCAAGGCCAGGCTTATGCTATCACTACTGCTGAGGTAGAAGCTCCGAAAGACGTGGTGGCAGGTAATTTAATGGTTTCCTCAAGTTTAGAAAATGCATTATTTGATTCTGGATCATCGCATTGTTTCATATCTTCCCAGTTTGCTAAGAAAATTAGATATTTCTAATTTGATTTAATAAGGGAGCTTTCAGTTAAAACTCCTAAGGGAAGTATCGTTGCAACAAAGTTTTGTGAATCAGTCCCCATTAGAGCACATAAATTTTCTTTATCTGCTGATCTCATCGTCATACCTATGATTGAGTTTGATATAATCCTCGGTATGGACTGGCTTTCAGACTATGATACGAAGATTTATTGTAAGAAGAAAGAGGTTACGATTCTTGATGATAATGATAAGGAACACCTTATTTTTAGAGTAGAATCATCACCACCTAATTCTTATTTAGATCCACCCTCAATAGCTCAACTAAATTCAATTATTGGGGAGGAAGAGAATGAAATAACTGCGGGTGAGGAAAGGAATGATCAAATAGAGGATGTACCTGTTGTGAAAGAATTTGTAGATGTATTTCCGGAAGATTTACCTGGACATCCTCCATAACGAGAAGTTGAGTTTTCCATTGATTTGATTCATGGATCAAGGCCTATATCGAAGACCCCTAATAGAATGGCCACTGTAGAGTTAGTCGAACTAAAGAAACAACTAGAGGAATTGAGTAATAAGGGATTTATTCGCCCTAGTGTTTTTCCATGGGGATCCCCTGTTCTTTTTGTTAAAAAGAAAGATGGATCTATGAGGTTATGTATCGACTACAGGGAGATCAATGCTATAACGATAAAGAACAAGTATCCCCTATCTCGTATTGATGATTTATTTGACCAACTGCATGGAGATCAATACTTTTCAAAGATTGACCTTCGATCTGGATACCATCAGTTGTGTGTGAAGAAGGAAGACATTCCGAAAACACATTTCGAACCAGGTACGGGCATTACGAGTTTACTGTAATGCCGTTTGGATTGACTAATGCACCCTCTGTATTCATGGATCTGATGAATAGAGTTTTCAAGGAGTATCTCGATGAATTTGTGGTGGTATTTATTGATGATATCTTGGTATACTCCAAAACCTACGAAGATCATGAAAATCACTTGTGCATTATCTTGAAGACTCTGAGGAGGCACGAATTATATGGGAAGTTTAGCAAGTGTGAATTCTGGCTTCAAGAGATTTCTTTTCTTGGCCATATTGTCTCTAAAGATGGAATCTCTATTGATCCTTCTAAGACCAAGGCAATCCAAGAATGGCCAGCACCTACGAGTATAACTGAGGTACGTAGTTTTATTGGCTTGGCAGGTTTTTATCAACGTTTCGTCCAGAATTTTTCCCGATTGGCTAACCCATTAACGAAGCTCACACGTAAAGGGGTTAAATTTGTTTGGACAAAAGAGTGTGAAGAATGTTTCGAAGAACTGAAGAGAAGATTAGTCAATGATCCTATATTGACTCTACCATCGGGGAATGATGGGTTCGTTATTTATAGTGATGCATCAAAGAAAGGACTTGGTTGTGTCCTTATGCAGAATGATAGAGTTATTGCCTATGCATCACGACAGTTGAAAATTCATGAACAAAACTATCCTACTCATGATCTCGAGTTAGCAGCTATGATCTTTGCATTGAAGATATGGAGGCACTACCTCTATGGTGAAAAATGTGAGATTTATACTGATCACAAGAGTTTGAAGTATATTTTCTCACAAAAAGAACTCAACATGAGGCAAAGGAGATGGCTTGAATTACTCAAGGATTATGATTGTACGATACACTACCACCCGGGGAAAGCAAACAAAGTAGCAGATGCTTTGAGCAGAAAAGACCATGGAGTTTTGAACAATATGAGAATTGAAAGGGATCCAATTTTTATGGATCTAGTGAAGATGGACATGGGAATAACCAGGGAAGGTGAAACATCAATGCTTTTTCAAATGGTTTCCAAACCATCTTTACTAGAAAGTATTAAGAGTTCTCAGACCGATGATGAAGAATTCCAAAAGAAGATTAAAGCTGTGAATGATGGGAGATTGAGAGACTTTGTGTATGAAGATGGAATTTTGAAATTCGGGAAGAGACTTTGTGTTCCCGATTTACTTGATCTAAAAAGGGAATTTCTAGATGATGCTCATAGTTCCAATTTCTCTATACACCCTAGGAGCACCAAAATTTATAGAGATTTGAAGGAACATTTTTGGTGGGACAACATGAAGAGGGAGATTGCTGATTTTGTGTCAAGATGTATAGTTTGTCAACAAGTGAAAGCTGGAAGGCAACAGCCTGGAGGAGTCATGCAACCTCTTCCCATACCGGAGTGGAAATGGGACAATATTACGATGGACTTTGTCATGGGGCTACCAAAGACTCCTAGAAGGAACGATGCAATATGGGTTATTGTTGATCATCTTACCAAGTCAGCACATTTTCTTTCTATAAGAGAAGATCTACCCCTGGAACGTCTAGCAAGACTATACATTAATGAAGTTGTGAGACTTCATGGAGTACCCCTATCGATTGTTTCTGATCGTGATCCCCGTTTTACTTCAAGATTTTGGAAAAGTCTTCAGAAATCCCTGGATACTGAACTTCATTTGAGCACTGCTTACCACCCTCAGACAGATGGACAATAAGAACGGACTATTCAAACCCTAGAAGACATTTTGAGATCTTGCTCACTTGACTTTCAGGGTATGTGGGATCAATATTTACCACTTGTAGAATTTTCCTATAACAATAGCTTCCATTCGAGTATTCAGATGGAACCATATGAAGCGTTATACGGAAAGAGATGTCGTACACCAACCTGTTGGGATGACGTTGGTGAAAGAAAACTTGTAGGCCCAGAACTGGTGGAGGAAACGGTGGAAAAGGTGAAAGTAATCCAAAATCACATCAAAGCAGCTCAAAGTAGGCAGAAGAGCTATGCCGATAATCGAAGTAAGGATTTGGAATTTCAAGTCGGTGATCATGTTTTTCTGAAGGTATCTCCGTGGAAGGGAGTCATACGTTTTGGTAAGAAAGGTAAATTGAGTCCCAGGTACATCGGACCTTTCGAAATTCTAGAACGAATTGGGGTTGTAGCTTACCGATTGGCAATGCCGCCAAGTCTCTCCAAAGTTCACGATGTGTTCCACGTATCTCTATTGAGGAAATACATGCCTGATCCGACGCATGTACTCACCTATGAGGAATTAGAACTGGAACCCGATCTGTCTTATTGTGAAGAGCCCGTCAATATTCTTGATACAAGAGAACAAGTACTGAGAAACCGGACGACACGTCTGGTAAACGTTTTGTGGAGAAATCATAAGATGGAAGAGGCAACGTGGGAACCCGAGGAACTTATGATGAAGAACCACCCAAGTCTTTTTATGCAGTAATACCCTAGAAATTGCGAGGACGCAATTATTTGAAGGAGGGGAGAATGTAACACCCCAAGCTTCTATGGTACGCTTCTCTTTGAATAATGTGATAGCGTGTGTTGTACGCAACACCGAGTTCTAACACACCATAACTAATCAAACTAGCCGTTATGAATAGTAATACCTACTTTTTGAAATTATATATATTTTATATTTGAAAATGGACTTCATTTTTGGATTCGGAATATCGAATTTAGCCTAAGGTGAAATTTTGGTACATTTCAGATAACTTTCATATTTTGATGAATAGTGAAAATTACTGAATTTTAATTAAAAACAACTTTTTTAATCAAAATAATTAATAGTGATAAATTATGAATTTGAGTGGTTTTAAAGTATATTTAGAATATATTTTTACCATTTAATATAATGTTGGTCATTGGACATAATTTTACAATTAAACCGAACATAAACAAGTGTCAATCTTTTGATAGTTATTACCTCTTAAAAACACGCTTTTTGTTTTGACAGCGGGAATTAATTTTAAATTAATTTCTTCCACTTCTGTGTTTTGAATTTAGGAAAATGGATTTTATATTTGGAATCAGGATTTTCAAATTGTGTAAATAGGTAACTTTTATTTTTAGACATTTTGAATAATTACTGCGGTAAATATTTTATTTACCATGGTTAAGGGTAAATCCGGTAAATAAGGGTTAAAAAATAATATTATAATAATACTAAATTACCCTAAAACGTGTCTTAACCCTATTGGTTGATACATGGTAGACCATGGGAATCTTTGGGTCTATTTTGGGACCCCATGGATCTACTTGTAAGTGATAATGACACTTTATTTTAATTAAGTTAAAATGAATACAAAAATGACACAAGCATATATCTTTTAGAACAACAATTGTTACATAGGGTTATATATGTTGGATTTTAGATTATAAATATTCATTAGAAAGCTAAAACGATTTCCTACATAATGATATTTTATTTATAATTTTTAGACATTAAATAATTTATTTTATATTTGACACAATGATGATGCAGTAATTACTATAATAGTGAAAAATTAAAATAATTGATATTATAAATACCCAAATAAATATAATATGAAACTTTTAATGAATTAAACTAATTTTCTAGGATAATATGATATATTAGGATTGATTTAATTGACTTTTTTCGAAGTAATCAATCTGTTAGGAGTTTCACAAAAATCAACTATTGAATAGTGTCAAAATTGACATAAAAGAGTTCTTAAACAAATATTATATTATTAATTTATATTAAATTCCTAAAAATATAAGGATAGGCCAAGAGACTTATATCATGATAGGTTCATCATTAATGTACCACTTGGGGGTCGTTTGGATGTATATAGTATGTTTATTAACCATATTATATAAAAATACAAAGAGACATTGTAAAAGTGAAACTAATTAACTTAGAGTTAATACTTAAAGATAAGGTTAATATAAGTACCCAAACCTGTCTAAATTCTATTGGTTGAGTGTTTTTCGACCTATCCCCACCTTAACCTTTGAATAATCAACTTTGGACCCTTTAGAAACCGAATATTAATTTATTATAAATTAATATTTCTAACTTTTCCAAAGGTGCCCCTCACCCCTCTTATAAAAGGGCACTCCTCCTTCTCATTTCTTCACACCATCAAAGCCTTTTGGATCGGCCAAACTCTGTCCAAATACTCTCCCAACATCCCTCACTACAACCTAGAGGCCTTAGTTTGATCAGAAAGCCAACCTAAGGAGCCCTTTTGATCAAATCAAAAGGAAGAACCCGAAGAAGAGGTAATGATTTCACCACCCTTCTCCAAGTTCATTTCTTCTTCCACTTCTTCTTCCTTTGTTCTTACCATTCTAAAATAATAACTCCAGTATCTCACATATACTGTGATGTTATTATAAATATGGTACAACCATATTCAGTATTCTATCCACCCTTTGAATAACATGTCACCATACGTGCGTACGTACGGACTACCGTCTCCACGTCGTGGTGTAATTGTTATTCAATATAATATTATTTGGATGGGTATAATAATGATGTGTAACTCATGTAAATAATAAATATAACATTTTAATGATTCTGTATATATGACATAACATCCATTTATATATTATTTTAATATCAAAAGAATGATATTGTCGCTCGTGCGTACGTACGGACTACCGTCTCCACGAACGCGATGAGATTCATTCTCCATCGTATCCATTCAAGTATAATTAACATTTGATGATTTAAAAATGATGTTTAATAACTGGATATCATTCTGGATATGAATAATATACAACAACCATGTCTTATGTAACAAAACATATAAAATAAAATGAGTAAGTTAACTCCCGAAACGACGATAATTCTAAGATATTATTAACAAATCAATGTTAAAAGATCATATATGATATCATATTAATATATATGATTCTTGTATAATTTAATAACAAATATTTCACCATTATACAGGAGGTTAACCTACCCCAACCAAGGAAAAGTACAAGGTAAGGGTTTACTTTACAACCTCTTCATTATCCAAGGTTGTTTATACGTAATAATCTACTGGGATCTCTTTATCATCCACATCCATGTTTCTTAAAAATGAATTTCAAAACATTTTTACTATTTACTAGAATATGAGTTAAATTCATTTATACCCTTTTTGACTTTTATAAGTGGTTTATAAAGGAATCTTTCGGTCGTTTTCAAAACAAGGTCCTTTTTAACCTTTTCGACAGAATTAAGGTAAGAATGTTTTTTTAACTTATACGGCGGGTGCGGCTATTTTCCGCCGTTATAAAAGCTTCAAAGATTCCCTTACAAGCTTATAAGAATATTTTCAAAGAAAATGTTTTATTTTATATGGATCTTAAATTATTTCAAAATAAAAGGAGATATTTCTTTAAAAAGAATTTTGATTTCATCTATGTCAACATCCTTTGATGGATTTTAAGATTATTTGAAGTTGATTTATTATGATACAAAACTTCTATATTGTATTGAAGGTTTTGTGATATGTTTGATTGTGGATGTGCAATTTTTATACCATTCATAGTTTATGGTGAAATTATTGACATTTCGTATGCTAGTTTTAATACGAATGTTTATGTTATGTTTAAACCTTTTCATATGGGAATGCATTGGACTTAATATGTGACGGGTGGAGCCCGCTATAGCTCCTCGATGCATCGGTAGGTCTCATGAGACAAACTAGTGTCTTGGCACAAGGCCTTGACAAAATCTTATTTGTAGTCTTGGCACGAGGCCTTGACTATGTGGTTATGATAGTCTGGCATTATGCATTCCAACATTATGAAAGTGGTTATTGATTTTTGCATGTGATTATTCGATTAGTAGAATATCCATGTGAATAATTAAATGGCATTATTTCATTTTATTTATGCCATACCATGTTGAAAGTTCATGTTTAAAAGGATTTTGTTTTAGTTATACATTGCCTTAAATGTTTATTCTTATTGATGAAAGTTTCCGCTATATTGTTATCCTTACTGGGCATTTGAGCTCACCCCTTTTCTATGTTTTATTTTTCCCAGGAAGTGAAGAAGTAAATTATGAATGACCTGCAGGGATATTATGTGGGGATATGAGTGTGGATTATGGAGACATTATGTTATTGTAGTAGTATTTCATTTTATGATGTAATGTAAAATTTATGAATATATCTAGTGTTTCCAAGGCTACTAAACCAATCGGTCTTTCGAGATTTGATCTTTCTTGTGATCATGCCAATGTTATGTAATAATGCACCGACTCTGGGTAACTAGGGTCGGGGCGTTACACATGGGTTCTATTCTAATACCATAACATGATAAGGTTGCGCGTCTATGAGTTCCTTCACTGAATGAAATCATTTGGGCTTCTTCTCCTTCACTAGAATAAATGATGAAAACGTCTGTTTTCTCAAGATCTCATTATTTTCGACACCAAAAATTTTATAGGTGACTATATTTATATAATCAAGCTGACTTCACATATCTATAATTTTTATGTCATATCAAAGAAGTATTTAAAACCCCAAAAATATTAACATCTCATTAAAATTTTTAAACACAACTTCTTCAAGCCTCAATCCTTAATGGAATGATTTCAAAAATCATATGATAGCTTCTCATGATCACTTTATTGATCATGCAATGATGAAGGGATTTTCAATAGTCCATGCAATACATTCTCACTATATGTTCACTTGACAAATACAAGACAATTCATGTTAAAATACATATAATTATTGAGGCATCTCATGATCATTGATCTTCATTATAAAATTTAATGTTGTATTCCCATAGTTTCATGATTCATGATCATCACATTATGATAATTATTTTTTCATGAGATGTACTAAATTGAATTCACTGGATATTGTGACGACTTCTCAATTAAGGGACATTGATATCCCTCAAATATATCATTTTCATTAAAGATGATGTTTCATTGATTTATTCGATTAGGTCCACGTTATCTCATTTATTTATTGTGAAAATTGAGTTTGTTCCATTATCTTCAGCTCACGTAGATTGAAACCTTGTCGAGAGGTAGGAGATAATGACCCTGGTTTAAACCCACTGGGTGCAAGAAATCATATGACCTACATTGATACATCTTGTGTCCTGCATACATCTTGATATTTTCAAAGGATGAACTGTAGAACGTGTCCACAACCCACCTTGACAATTCACTCAAAACCTTCTTTGGTATGTTATCTAATACATGCCACAACATCCCCGCGATGGCTTTTGGGGATCATCACCAGTCACACTACACACACCACCAGGCTTCATCCATTTGGTCTTCTGGCCCAAACATTGTGTGCCTTTGGGTGTGTGTTCTATGAGCCTTATACATAGTCCCTCCAACACATATTTGGAACTACACCTCATATTCCACATATGGGTTGGCATTGTCTTAGGCCTTGACTATGGTTGACATTTGGGTCACACATTTCTATGGACAAGCTTCACTAAGGCTCACTAGTAAGTTGGCCCAATTTTTATATATGGTCATAATAAAATAAATTGAACTATTATTGGCATATAAAGGAAGTATAAAACGAAATATAGAATATTTATATTAGTATAAACCATATAGAACCCATCAGTAGATCTATCTCCCTTAAATATTTTGTTTATAAAATATTCAAGAAAACTAATATTTTCAAGGGACTTATTTTATTTCATATTCATACAAATCAATATGTTCACAAGAAAAATCTGTATTCGTGTTAGAGTAATCAACATGGAATTAATGAAACAAGTATTTGGAACATAATATCAATTCAACAATCATTATATTTATAACATAAATAATTGTATAATCATGACAAATCCAATGCCACCACAGGAATCCATATCAATTTTCCCACCATCACCACATCATCTACAAACACATATTGACTTATTAACAAAAATTAAACCTATGATAGAAAACACTATAAGAAACAAAAAAATGATTAATGTAGAACACACTATAAAAAATCCATTATAACCATGTATGCGAAATCATGCTCAGAGAATCTCAAATTTCCTTGCATGGTTTTGGAATAGTTAGATTCATCAATGAAATGATTAATGTAGAACACACTATAAGAAACAAAAAAGAAAACACATGTAAAAAATATATACTTCTCTTTTGTCTCATCCTCATCTTAAGAATTCTCCCTCTCAAGGGGTTCACTCATTTCTATCATTATAGAAATTAATGAAATCTATAATGAATAACTCTTCTCCTTTAATTTCCAGAATATTATCCAATTGAATATAAAAAAAAATTTAAAAAGGAAGATCCTTTTAGAAAACATAAAATGAGAGGATAAGAAGAAACATTATGTTTCTTAATGGGTTTAAAAATCCTCTCTCTTTTCATATATTTGGTGAAAATGCATAAAACATGATCTTTTTTTAAATGTATTCTATCTTGATATCTCCACCTAAAACCTTTCCTTTTATAAAGTGATACATAATATTAATATAAATGGATATTTAATAATGATGTAGGTTTTTTGATAACCCTATACCACTATGATTATAAAAATAAATTTTTAGTGGTTTCTTAGTATTAATTTTTAAATCTTAAAACTACACTTTTATCCAAATCCACTATGTGCAAGCTTGTGTAACTACTACATATTCTACCTCATTCATGAATAGTTTCACTAAATTTTTTCTCCTACTATAAAAATAGATATAGACCAATTAAAAATATAATGTTCCACATAAATTTTATCATATGTCTATTAAATCATTATCCCAATCTGCATAAGTAAAACACAATAGTTTTCAAAACTGAACATTTTTTGAACAATATACCATAGTTCAATATGAATTTCACATATCAATGAACTCTCCTAGCATCTTATTAGTGAGACTAATTATGAATAAAATTAAATATCACTCATAGTTTCACTATATAAATTATATCTAGACTTGATCTCATTAGATTGATAATATAACCAATTACTACTCAAAATTATTTCTGATTAACATTGCTTCCAACATCATAATTGATCAATTTGGTTCAAAAATAAATGGGATTTGAAACTAATTTTTCATTTTTCATTCCAAATGTTTTTGAAATTCCATAGAGTAATTTTATTGAGATATAAGTAAGTAATTTTGTTTCTATTGAAAATGAAATCGTTTAAGGTATGTCATCTTAGCAATTATAGAATTCACAAAAACTATTTTCATCTTCTCTCTAAATTCTTCAAATAGGCCTTAATCTTTACCATAAAATGTGATTTCATCAACCTACAAAAGGACTATGAGAGTTCCTTTGGACATTTCTCAAACATAATGGTTACTATCAAAATTACCTTTTATAAATTTTATATCCCTTAAATAGCCATCAAATTTGGAATACCAAAATGTTGGTGCCAATTTTAAACCATTTAAGGATTTCATAAGTCAAGATACCATGTTTCCATCTTTATAGATGACAAAACCATTAATTTATTCAGTACAGACTTCATCCTCAAGGTCACCATTTATAAAGGAATATTTTACTTCCAATTTTCATACATCATAATGTTTGTGTTCTACCACTACAAAAAACATTATAATAGTTTCTATTATGACTATCTGAAAAAACTTTATTCATAGTCAATTCCTTCTATTTGAGAATATATTTTCACCATATCCTTTATTTTTTAATTGATACCTCACCTTTCTTATTCATCTTATTTCTAAACCCCCACTTCTTTTCAATAAATATTTTTTAGGTCTTGGAACAATATCCCTAGTGGAGTTCTTCTCAATATTATCATGTTCCCCTTTTATATCAGGCATCTATTCCTCTTGTTCAACAATATCTATAAATTCATGAGGGTAAATTTAATAATGAATTGTATATTTATTATCAAATATTTACTTTCTTATAGTTTTAATGTAAACCTATTAACTACCATTGATATTTTCAATTTCAACATGTCTATTCAATTTTTTGTACCTTTTTCTCTTATTAACATTTACTTTATCTTCATCACTAGTACGTTCAGAATCAACCTCAGTAGTGTTTGGATATATCTCAATAATATTTCAATTCTTATGATCCATTTTCATACCATTTTCTATCTATTGATCAAAATATATATCAAGTGACATGTCTAATTTATTCTTATTTTCAATAATTGTGACATCACTTTATTTATCTAGCTTGTACAGACATTTGTTACAGCTTATGTAGCAACTCCCATTAGATATATCGTCCATGAAAATACCTTCCAATATTTTTTAATAAAGTTTTCTCATACAATTATTCATGATCAGTATAATGCAAGGGAATATGAAAATTATAAAGTATTTTATATTTCTATTATTCTTCTACCACATTTCATATGTGGTCTTTTCAATTTCTAGTCTCAACAGACATTGGTTATGTATATTTATGAAAGTAAATATAGCATATCTCTATAAATACTTCATGATGTGGTGGTCAACTAACATAGTTATTTCCATATCTACTATGAACATATTATTTCTTCTAGTTACCCCATTTTTTATGGATTATATATTGTTCTACACTGATTCATTATTCCTTGTTCAGAAAGATGACTTTATAAAGCATCAAAAGAAATCTCCCTACCATTATTTAATCTTAGTTTCTTGATTGAGAGACCCATATCCTTCTTAGCCTTGCTTATAATTTTTTGAACATTTTAACTTCCTATGACTTGTGTTTAATATAACTGAAATTTTAAACTATGTTAAATATTTTATATATTTAATAAATGACTGATCACCTATGGAATAATTTTATATCATTGGAACTTATTATTAATTATGAATATGTTTATTGGTTGTTAATGATTGTATACCCACCCATTTGTGTCAAATTTGTGACAATATCCCTTTTTTTAGGTTTCACTAATTTCATCCCATTTCATATCTATATTGTGTAAATATCTCACAGAATTTTACTTCTTGATTTTAATTATAATACTTTAATGGAGATGTCCATGCCTTTTGTGTCATAATTTGTTTTCATCTTTGGCACTTATGCGACAAGAATTTGTAAAATCACCAATTTAAAATATATTATTTTGATTTCTATTCCCTTGAGCGATTATACTTATATCCTTTATGGTTTTGATAATACATGAATCATTCTAAAACGAAACTTTTTGTTTCTCACCAAAAAGTTGGCTGACTCTAAGAAAATTGTTCTTCATTCCTTAAAAAACTAACACATTAT
Organism: Viscum album; assembly: GCA_963277665.1. NCBI lineage: Eukaryota > Viridiplantae > Streptophyta > Magnoliopsida > Santalales > Viscaceae > Viscum > Viscum album. Next base: position 518,671,225 of record OY728143.1, on the reverse strand, counting down.
TACACTTAAAATTTGAGGATTAAATATATTCATTTCCAACTCCATTAATTTTCACGAAACAATTCTTTACAAAGGTTTATAATTCTCCTTCATGAATCCTGATTTTGCTCAGAATTTTTGTGTCTATGGATATGTGTGATGAAAATTCACTATAAGGAAACCATTAATTAGGTTTTATACTATCTTCCAATGAAAAATCATTAAAACATGATTTTTTTCATTCATTTTTAACTCCCTTTTCTTTCTCAACATTAGATGTTTGTTTTTCAATATTACTTATTCAAATTTTACTAATATAGCATTACTGATCACAACTGTCCCTGATTTATTCTAAACAACCAAATTTTTTTGTGTTCATAGATAGGATAAATTCTGTATAACTACATGCTTTCATTGAAAATATGTTCTCATTTTAAAATAATATATCCAACTTTTTTAATGTATCATATTTTGTAGGGACATGTTATACCATCATGAATATGATTTGTTCACAAACACTCCACAACAAGATTAGTGTCTTTTAACCTTGGACTTCACAACTGACAATAACCATGTCTTTTTTATTATTGTATATTTTATTACATATATTGATATGGCATATTCCCATGGGGGAGAGTATCTTCTTTGTGAACTTATTTTATAATTTTAATTAAAAGTTGATTTCTCACTAGTCTTTAGGGTCCATACATTTCCAGAAGTTATTTTTGGACCTTAAATGTTATGTATAATTTATTTACATTTTTTTTCATGGATTAATTAATCAAAATTATGTTTTAAAACCTACTTTTCAACATTTTCTGATGATTCTTCAATGACATGAACATCATTTATAAAATATAATGTAATCCTTTTCAATATATTCTACTATTCAAAACATTTAGATTGTGTCATCAACTATTCGTTTTATTTGATATAACTTTTTCATCAAATTCCTTTAAGATTATATCCATTTTGTCCAATTTTATTTTCTGCCTTTTAATATCTTCAATGTAAAGAATATTTTACCTTTAATATTCTACCTTTTCATTTGTTATATTTTATTTTTCATTAAAAAATAGTATCATTTATTTATAATTTATTTTTTTAATATTATATTCTAATTTATTCTTAAACATGTGTTATAGTTCAGTTCACTCACTTTCAACATCATTACTTATAGAGGTGTGAATCCCTTTTCCCAACTAATCCATGATGTTAGTTTCAACTTTTAATTATTTAACTAATTTGGAAATAAATTCCTATTATTTGTTTCACTAAACATATTATTTTACTTTTAAATAATTTCTAATTTTTTTTATATCAATTTTGGTTGCACCATTTTAGATCTTCCCCCAATTATTTATCTACTGTTTCTCATTATCTTTCTTAGGTTTTGTGGTCTTATTCTTTAGGATATTTACAAAAAAGTTTCTTATGTTATCATAGTTTTAGAACATTTGTGGTAATTTACCTTTACCCTTTAATATTTATTTTTTTAGATTTTTTGATACAAGATTAATGATTATATTATAACATTTATCTTAATCTTTATCAATAGATTCACTCATTGTTAATATTTCATTATCTCTAGTTTTTTTTCCCGTAGACTTAAAATACATTTAATATTTTATCTTCTTCTTGGAAACTAGGATCTTTTTCATTTCCTCGGTAATTATTATGTTTCTTAATTCATCTATAGAATGATCATATCAATCTTCTAAATCTAATAAATTAGGATCAACCCTATTAGTAATATTTATCCTCAGTTTTATGAAAATAATTTAATCATAAAACTGTTCTCTAAAACCTTGAATATCGCTAACAATTCAATTTACATTAGTAAAGTATTCATCAACAATATCTTCTTCACCCATCTGGACATATTAAAATTGTCACCTCTAAATATTCAATATGGACTCCTTAGATTTTACATTCCCTTTATAAATACATTACAATTTTCCCATATTTCCTTGATATTTTTTAGACCCACATCTACTCTATACGATTTTTCTGAAAGGGACTTAAAAATATAATTATGATATTTTATAGAAACACCCATATTTCACTTATCAGTAATATCCAAAATTGAATATTTAGTAATAGGTTAGAATCCAATAGCAACTAAATCTTTAACTTTATGGCCTAGAGATAGAATATAATGAAATATATTTTTCTTCCAACTATTATTTTTATTGACATAAAAATTACGAAGACCCCAAAAATGGATAGAATACAAATTATCCATCTTCATTACATAGCGGATCACGATGGAGGGAATAAAAATATCATACCAACTGATTTGTTGAGGGATATGTCACACTACTGATAAAGGGTGGTTGAATAGGTGGTGGTTTAAAAAAATATAATTTATATTAAAATTAACAACTATTAAACTATTATAATCCTATCTAATCTTGTGATTTCATGATCTTTAACAAATAAATTAAAATAAAATAACCTAAGAAAAAAACAATTTCCCAATTATTGGTCTCAAAGTGAGCATAATCCTTGTTGTGATTGATTAGACAACAAAATCATTGATTATATACTACAGTCACAATCCATAACAATATAAAATTAATCAATATCATATAATCATATTATTATTTCATGATCCCAGATATATCAACAACATCAAAATTTCTAAAAAATATAAAAAAACAACATAATAATGACATGTTCTAAATATTACCTTCTCCTTTAACTATTGACGATGATATTTATTCTAAGACCTCATGATAATTTGATTATAAAATTTTAATTTTTTCAGGATTCATAGAAAGAAATAGATTTGATCTTCTACACTATATTATTGCTTTCTATATTGAAAACTTCTCACATACCACATTGTTCTTTTCACCATCTATCCGTTTCCTATAAGAATTCACTGACTCAAGAAAATCTCAGGATCTATCAATGGTTTTGTGATAATGTTCAAAAAAAGTCTCATAAACCACTTTTTACTTCCTATTTCCTTTTTCATCAACACATTTATAATTTAATAATAATGGTGTGTAAGGTGTATTGATTTTTTGACTTGCATGTAGGGGTTTTCACCTAACTTATTCACATGAATTGGCAGGGATCTCATGAATTTCTATCACATAATTCATGTGACATGAAAATAATCACATGATATTAACACATCCTTCTCATATCCATAAATTATTAATGATGAGGTATATACAAGTTACTTTTCATAATCAATAAATTCATTCAAAATTTCTTAAAGAATTGTCTATGGGTCCTTCAGTTGACCCTGCTTTGTAAATGGATTTCCTTTCATGAATGAAATGTGTTTTCTATGAGATATATTCATGTGATAAAATTATATAAATATATTATTCTATCATGAGACCTAGATAGACTATGGGTTCCTTCTTAATACCCTCAGGTGAAAATGTAGTTTGTCTATTAGTTCCTTTACATGGTGAAATAACATGATCCAATTCTCCTTAAAGATAATTAATCATGTGATACTTTGTTTTCTAAAAAGAAAAATATTTTTACACAAAAAAACTCTTTGTGGTTCCTCCATTTATATAGGAATGGTGACACCACATATCACATATTATTACTGTTTTTTGAGGACTCCTTTAAAAACCCAAAGATCTGAGGATCTATTTAATTCTATAAAATATTAAGTTTTTTAAACCTCATATCTCACCATAATGATCTACCAATTCACATGATATCTTCTCACAATCACTTTGTTGGTCATGTTATGAAGAGGTGATTTTTAGTTGTTCAAGTGTCGAATTACCACTAGATATTTTCTTGAAAAATAAAAGATAATTCACATTAAAATAGATGTAAAGATTGAGGATTCTCATGATCTTTGATATTTATATCACAACATCAAGGTTTAATTCCTAATGTTTCATAATACATTCTCATCATAGGATGAATATAATTTGTTCATGTGACCTACTTATGAAATGTCATTTGATATTTTGGCATCTTATCCTTCATGTGATGTTGTTTTTGTTCTAATATTTAGTGTTTGTGCATGAAAAGTTATTATTCCATCCATCAATTTGATCCACTTTGACTCAAGAATTTAGTGTGAAAAGTGAGGTTGGTCAGTTGTCTCAGCCTAACATGATTTGTAGTATTTTGGAGTGGTAGAAGATGACGACACGAGTTTATATAGTAGAGTGTGGGTGTTCAAAGGCCTAGATGGATCCCATCAAGTGGTATTCATGCCATCAGTATTTTTTTAATGGATGAAAAATAATCTGACATCCTAGACGCACATTGATAATCTTCATGAACTATTCTCTAGTATATTATCTTTTTTGTGCTACAACATCCATGAGTTTGACATTGGGGATTAGTACGAGTACCACCACACACACCACCGAGATTTAGCCCTATCAAATTTTATCCTAAACTATGTGTACCTTCTGTCATGCAATCTACGGGACTTATAATGGGGTCCTCCAACACATAGAGGGAACTCTACCTCCTATGTCACTCATGGGAAATCCCAAGCTTCTTTTTTTATGTTGGTTTACATTCGAGCCCCAATGTGATTTGGTTAAACATGTTCAAGGCTTTCCAATGGGTTGGATTAATATTTTACATAAGAAATTAATAAAATTCATAAAAATATTCTAAGAATAGAATGTAAGTGTACAAATAATTCTCTTAATCCAAACCATATAGATCCCATAAACAAATCCAAATCCCTAAAATATTCTATTCTTCAATTATTCACATGAATTAATATTTTTAATAAAAATAATATAACTATTTATTATGATAATGAACATGTTCATTGAAAAAAGTCTTCACCATCTTGGTGTAAACAAAGTCCCATCAATGAAACATGTCTTTGGTACATAAGATCACTTAAAAAATCCTCATATTTGCAACCTAGAGAAGTTTTTCAGTATGACGCATCCAATTCTTGAACAATAATTCACAAAACATTTCCAACAATCACCAAATCATCCACCAAATCACATTGACATAATGAAAAAAAAGAAAACTATGCTCAATAAACCTACTCCCTTTTATGATCAAAAAGATCACATTCATTAAATTTAACATTAGTTGATTCTTTAACATTCCTTAACATTTTCATGGAAAAACTGTAAACTTTTAAAGAATTGTTATATAAAAGAAATATTCATTAAACTTCCTTTGGGTTAAATTTATCATTATTTTCTTAGTATTACGAAGGTAAATATTTTATATAAACACACTAAAGTATCTAACTTTTTTAATTATATTATCCCACATCTCATCGGTTGTTTTCTTAAAAATTAGCCTAATTAGAATTCTATTTTATGACATAACATTATATATTTATATCATTATTCTTTAAGTGAATGGGTAGAATATATTCTCATAACATTGTGTACTCAATTTTATGTAGTGTTGTATTCCTTTTTGAGAAAGCACCATTTTGTATATGTGACCTAAGGCCAATAAGTTTTTTTATTCAATTTTATGAATAATAACAATTAATCTCATTGTTTTAAAGTTTTTATATGTAGTCACTTCCTAGTGAAATATTTTTGGTATATTTCACTATTAGATTCAATTTATAAAAAATTAATAAAATAAGACATGATTCTATTTTAGCACATATAAATAAAACCCAATTAAATTTTGATAAATCATCAATTAATATAAAAACAATTGATTTTACTCTTAGTATTTTTTTACTAGTATTCCAAAAAACCATGTGGAGATGTTTTAGAGTCATAGATGTAGTAACTTCTTTAACTAATTTAAATAATTCATTGTGTTTTTCACACATTTGAAATGCATCACATTGTTTTTCATTAATTAATTTATGATAATGTAAATCTCAAATTAAATCTATCTTACCACATTTTATCAATGATTAAATATTTTAATGTCTTAGTATTCAATGAAAAAAAATCCCTGATTCAATTGTTTTAGTTATTAAATATTCCACTTTTTATATATAGATAATTAAGCTATAAACTATTGATATTCTCACTTCATGGTGCCTTATTTTTAATGATTTTGTCTTTGAAAACATAATTCTCATTAATTGAGAAAAAAAAGACTAACATTCATTACAAAGATAAGAAATACATATATTCCAGCGCTTCAATCCTTCCACATTGATAACTCTGTTAATGTGAACTAATCATAGATTCAAATTGATCAATGTACAATAATTCTCTTATTAACATTTTAAACAAATGTGTCATATTGACCATCAATGATTGAAAAGGATTGGAAATTTCCAAATTATGCACTCATATTCCTATAACACCCACTATCAATATAAATGTTTTCATTTATTCTATTTTATATTTATATATCACCCATATTCTGTTATATCCTATAATATTATCCACCAATGATTTGTGAACCCAAATCTACCTATGCTATTCAGAAATTAGGGAACTTAATTTTTGAAAAATTCCTCAACATTAAATCATTCTTAACACTAAACAACAACATGTTTTTTAAAATAGAGCCATTACAATAGTTCCCAGGTTATCTAAAATGAAAAATATCATTTTAGATTCCTTTTTTCTAGGAACTAGGAACTAAATATTTCTTGTAAATCATTGGGTTTTAACCTTTACATCATATACCACTATTCATCTCTATTGGCATTACTTTTAAAAAGGATTTGATTCTAGTAATTTTATAATTTTTTATTATTAGCTATAAATTATTAAACTTTTTTTCATAACCATTCAATTTTATTATGATGTTTAATAAAAGATGCATTATAATTTCCCATCATAACTTTCAGCTCTAAATTTTTTTTTTTTGAAATCTTAACTGATAACATCATTGCAAGATATTTGGTGGAATTTTTTTTCTATTTTGAATGCATTCGTTTTTTTCAGTGTGGAAGAATATTCATTTCAGTCTCCAAAACATAAATTTTTATTTTTTGAATCCGATTGACGCTCAAAAGAATAAAATGAATCCTCATTCTCAGGCTGTGCCATAAAAACATGTTAGACTTTAGATTGTATATTTCATCTTCTAATCCTGAAAATGTATCATCACTAGAATCCTCAGAGTCACCCAATTTTTAGTTCATGTATCTTTTTATTTTATTTTTGAATTATTCCTTCAATTTATAGTTTTTTAATATTTTAATGTTTTTTGAAGCCCTCGATATTATGGTTTAATGTGTCCATGTTTTCTGCATTCATAATACCATACCTTTATACACCTCAGATCATAATTATTCTACATTACAAAGGATTTTTTGAAATCACTTATCTTATTTTAAAAAATTTGAAAAATCCTGAAAAATTATAATTCTCACCATATAAAGAATGATTGTTTATGGAATCTTCATCGAATGGCTAACCCATTTTTATTCCATTTATTTTATAATCATATTTTGAAGTAGATACCATAAAGTTTTAATTTTCCTCTATCACTAATCTATGATCACCATCATCATCTTCTATAGCTACCTCATGCATCATGAGTTCTTCATTAATATTTTTTATTATAAAATAGTTAACATCATTATATTCCTAAATGGTTGCTAAGATTACACTCCATGTATATGGTAGAACTATGAGAAATTTTAGTGTGTGATCAAGTTTAGGTATTAGTTGTTCAAGAGAATTAACTCTGTACAGAAATAAGATAAACTATATTTTCATTAATGTCATGATTTCTCCATCTACCATCCAAACCTTGTGAAACATCATCTTATAAAACTTGTATCTGGGTTTTCATACATTATTAATATTTTAATAATCTACTAATATTTTTTTCTACGTATCATGAGCTATTTTACATTGTGATACCCTATTGGACTCATTAAAAAATAGTCCACATATTATAGAATTAATTATTTTTAAGTTTATTTCTTAATATTATTTAGTAGTAACCTCACACATCAATAGAACTCATTTAGGAATAGTGTAAATCATAACGTCTACCATTATCCCAAGGTTCTTAATATAAATGATCATCTACGGTTTCCATAAATCATAATTTTTTATATTAATATAGGGATAAATTTACATTAAAATAACTTTTATATTATCATCCATAGTAGCTAATTGAGGATTATATTTTAGAAATTAAAATTTTAAAGTTGATAACATGATTTTCACAACCTCTAATACCAACTGACTATTGGAAAATGGCTTCCCAAGGTGTCAAGAGGCATTAAATTGAATTCTCTAAATTTAGTTCAATTAATTCCAACAAATTTTAAGGTATTACGAGATTATGTTATTTTCATAATAAAATAAATCAAAAAAAAAATAAAGTTTGCAAGAAATAGATCAATAAAATAACATCTATAGTATGTTTGGTAATATAACCAGCAAATTTTCCAAGGAATACCTAACTGAGTGCAACCCATCATTACATAGATTAAAATAATGAGATATTCCCATAGTCATTAAATGTTTTAGAAAAGAAACATCCTTTAGGTTCTTTTTTAATGAACCTTTACAGCCTAGTATAATAAGAATACACATCCAGCATTGGGAACATCGTGAAAGTTTTCAAATGATGCTCACAGTTGAAGGAAGAAATTGAATGAAGTGAATAGAACTCTAACATAGATAATGAGGGTGAATTATAGCTCGAGGAGAGTATTTAAAAAAATGTTAATCATGAAAGAATATATTTCCTTTTTTATAGTAGGGATAAGATTAAAATGATAGAGTATAATAGTGGTTTGTTTTGTTCTGGGTACATATATATTTAATTTTTTCCTTTTTGAATATTCTTACATAAATTCTAAATTGATATTTCATAACATGATATACTATAAATTTATGGATTAGAATAATATTCTAGAGGACCTATTCATAAAAACACCTCGAAAACAGGACTAAGAAATAAATTATTCTATACTATTTTCTTCTCTCATTACCTGAAAACTTTTGGAAATTGATTTGACCATAAATACGTATTCCAATAATTAATGCATCAACAATTGCAATAAATTACACCCAATGTATTCCAATGGTAATAAATATAAAGTTTTATGATTTAAATAGATTATTATAGACCACTACATAGAATAAATTCATGGACTTAGTTTCATGTTGCTTTTATTAACAGAGGTGGATTCTGTATGTACCCCAATCACATAGCCATGTTTCCCATATAGAAAAAATTTTCATATCGAAATAAATCATGTATATGATTACATCCAAAAAGAAAAAGTTTCTTGTGATCAAATTATTATATTTGAATACCCCATAATATTAATTAATGTATTCATTCCATTAATCTATCTGTTTTCTCAAGTAGGTGATCCATTACAATACCAAATTTTCATGTAACTGATTATATGACATCAATAATTTATGTTGGTGATTCCTTCAGATAGAAAAATTTCATAACTGATATCTACATTTATAAAAGTATAAATTTAGGTGATTATTGCAAATAGACAAATTATTCATACTTATAATATTATAAAAATATTCCATAAATTCATTAATACATCTGAATTTATTTTTTAAAAAGTTAATACTTGATGAAAACAATAAAAAATAAAATCATTATAAATATATAATGGTTTTTTGAGATCATCATAACAAAAAGGACATAGGATATATTGGAACAACATTAGTTGTCAAACTTTTTATGATGAAATTGAGGGATGGTTATGCGTAAAATTGGGGTTTAAAATGTCACCACTTTCTTTGAAAACTGAAATTTTTTGAAATTAATTTTTTGAATATTTTGAAATTAAATGATATTTGATATTGTTTAATTTCATAACAAACACAAAAAAATAATAACCTATATGGGATGAGTGGGAATAATATTCTATGAAATTTTATACCCTATATAGACATTATTTTATCACACAACACAAACTATACTACATGATGATATGGATGTTCATGAATTGAACATTGTCTACTAATCCATGTAGGAAAATCAATAACAATTAATACATTTTATCTCGGTATTTTGTAGAGTTATATGATCTTATTATTTGATTATTGATTGTTTAATGGTAATAATAATTATGATTTCAATAAAAAGTATTTGGATCAGAAATTTATAACTTGGAATATTGTATTTAATATTTGTTTATAGAAGAAAAGTAGCATTTCTAGAATTTAGAAAAATTAGGTGGTTTATAGAATTTTGAAATTTGTTTTTAAAATTAGGTTTGAGTTATTAAATTGAAATTACGGAATTTAAAAAAATTTCTAGTTAAGGAAGTGTAAAATATTTTATTGAAGATGAATATTAAAATTTACAATGGATTTTCAATACAATTTGAAGTCCTTAAAAAATATGATGAGGGTAATTTTGAAAATATTTTAAAAGAGATATTTGAATTGAATATTTTTTGGCTCTTTGGAAAGTTATTTGGATTCATTACTTTTATTTTTTATTCTATATTTGGGAATTATTTTTGATAGGGGAATGATTTCTATTGAATGTGTTTTATTTAGACTTGTGTCTTCCATATTATTGAGGGTACTACCCCTACCCCAATGTCACAGGTATAGTTGGTTCTATAAGAACATCTATTGTAGTATGTGATACTTGATGTAATACTTATACATTATTTATATGGATGGGTCTTCTGAAGATTTTGAATGGTTTTAAAAGCATTGATATCATTGAATTGATTCGTTGGGAATTTTGAAAACCATGGGGGTGTTCCCAAGGTGACTAAGACGAAACTTGAGGCTATCATGTTTACACACTATCCGGTGATAGACATATTATTACTATGATGAAATAGTTGGATACAAATATTGGCAGTCCTAGGACACCCTTCCTTGTTCATTGATCCTAGATGATAACCCATGTTATTCTTGATTACCAATGTTTTCCATTTATGTATATTCTGTTCATTCCATGTTTGGGAGGACAATAGATAGAATTATGCTTCTTTTTATTTCATTTATATGGATAATTATTAAGGTTATGCATTTTTTTATGATTAGATCAATATAATTTTGATCTTACTTTCTTATTAATTATATGATTTGGGATTATGTGGTTTTAGGAAGCGTTTTCTTTCATTCCTTGTTTTATTCCTTGTCCTTAGACATTTATTTTTCCCCTTATTGTTTGTGTTGATTTTCAACTTATAAAAATAGAATTTTGAGAATTGTTTTCTATTTATAGAATTGATTGTTTTCATAGAGAATACTGATTGTGTCTTGATTGGATGAACTTTTTCATTCCCTCGGATTCAAAGTTGTTGTCATTTTTTGAGATTACCCTTCTAAGTGCTTCCACTTGTGGAACCAATATTCTAGGTGAGTCTTTAAATATTATGTAGGCCCACTTTTGTCTTATAATTATTGATATTTCATAAGTTCATCGGTTATGACTTGTGAACATAAAAGTCCTGTCATTTTTATTTATTTAATTTGGTTTTATTTTTCCTATAAAGTAAACTTTAAGAATGTACTTATTTTCTAGACGAGATTCATTGTGGAATGTTTCTACATTTATTTCAATGAATTCATAGGAATAAAAAGAGCTATAGTGGTTAATTATTTCATACTCGCACATTAATTCTATTTTTTGTTTATTTGTTTCCCTTATTAATTTTTCATTGAGGTTCGGGTTAAACTAGTTTGAAATTTTAAATATTTCTGTTTTCTACACTTGAGTACATGCTTTGAATTATTATTATAAATCATGTTATAATCATCAACCTATGACTATGTATTGACAATTTATTTTTTCATAGTTAGTGTTAGGTCTCCGAGACCTAGTGTGTAATGACACTAGATTTTAGATCTACTAAAATACAAACAATGTTCTATAAAGTGTGTCACACCCTATAACCAATGTAAAAATAATAATTTCATAAATAAAATTTTAATTATTCTATAATAAACAGTAATATGATAAACTAATAGTATATATAACCTTTGTAAGGTAATTAATTATTATTATTTAATATTGAAATGGTTATTTTAAATAAAAAAAATCTTCTTCATATCATATAATATCTTTTAAAAAGAAAAATTTTAAAATATAGGAAAATAATTTTGATAAAGTAAAAATAATTTTTTTATTCCTCACACCAAAATTATCTTAGTATGTATTTTTTTGTTTTTTCTAAATTAATCAATTTTTAAGTGAATAGTAAAAATGCAATGATTTTGATAATATTTTCAGTTTTATTGGAAATATTTTTTTAAATCCATTATTATCTATAAAATATATATTTATAAAATAAAAATATTAATTTAAAAATATAGTTTCTATTTATAAAATCCACGAATTTCATTTTAGGAAATAATTTAATATTTTATGAATATTATTTTTCCTCAGATTCATTAATTAAATATGAGAATGAAGAAATTAGGTCTTTGGATACATTGTTTTTCATTGACCACTTATTTAAGAAATTATAGCCTTATTATTATTATTATAATTTTTATAATAAATAACATTGATATTTTTTCTTATATATAAACTTTATTCTTGAAATATAATTCTCTTAAAACAGGTTTTTATATGTTACATGTGATGACATAAAAATTAATTTCTATTAAAATAGAAGGATAATTTGAACAATGATTCTAATAATTAAGATAATAATTTTCTTATAATTTAATATATACAATTGCATTTCTTATAAAATTTATAGTGTTTGTATTAATTCTAATTACCACAATAATTGTAAAATAATTATTTCAGAATTATCATTTTATTCATAGGAGTATGTTTTTATCAAATAAATTTAATTTAAGTAAATTAAATAATAAATTTAATACGATATATTAAATCCAAAATAATTATATTAACACTCATTTACTTAGTAATGAATCCTATATAGCATTAGGAATCCCTAATGTAACACCCCAGGTAAATAAAGAATATGACATTTTTATATTTATCCATATTTGTGAAAAAATATTAATATTACTTTAAAGGGAACCCTATGCTCGATGGCGTACCCAATACACAACAACGAGTTCCTTTGAAATCTTACGTTGCACTCTAATAATAAAATAATATTATTTTAAATGGTAGTTAATGCCTAGCCGTTGTAATGGTGATAATGAACAGAACTAACTAAAAAATGATTATATATGTTTTTCAAATATTTTTACTTTTTACAATAAATGTTAGAGGATTAAAAATGCGAATGAATCCAATTTTCAGCGTAAACATTCTAATATTCTTTAAAAGGTCGATTAACCGCCTTTTGATGGAGAACCTCTTTTAAATCCAATTTTTGACAATTTTATGTGTTATATTTGACAAAATAAAAATCTTCTTTAGAATCGGGACATCAAAATTTACTTTGTGTAAATTTTTGGTATTTTTCCGATGAAGATCAATTTTTAATGAATAGTGAAAAATGTTATATTTTAATTCAAAAACTCCTTTTAATATAATATATTTATATGATTAGATTATATTTATAATTGGTTTTAAAGTGAAATTATAATATATTTTTACCATTTAATCCAATAGTGTTCGTTGTAATTAATTTCACTTTGAAATCGGACTTAAACTAGCGTCAATCTTTTGATACATTTTGTTTTATAAAAACACGCTATTTGTTTTGATAGCGGGAATTAATTATTAAATTAATTAATTCAACTTATATGTTTTTAATTTCGTAAAATAGACATCATTTTTGAATTGGGAATATCAAATATAGCTTAGGGTGAAGTTTTGGTATTTTTCTGATAAACATCAATTTTTGATGAATAGTGAAACCACTAAGTGGTACTTATAAAAACTGATTTTCCGTTGAAATGAAATTTTTCCATCATTGTGTATTGAATTTCCAAAATAAGATATACATGGTTGTCATTAAGAAGTAAAATGTGGTTCAATGGGATTAAAATAATTTTTTTGGTGAATAGTAACTTATTAAGTTTTTAATCGCGATTAGAGGTAATTAGTGTAGTTTAATGTAAGAAAAATGTTTTAATAAAATGAAATGACTTCAAAACATGTCCTACCCTCATTGTATGGGTCATGGCCGACCAAGACAATCCATGGGTCATCTTCGGAACCCCATGGAACCACTTTCGTGGGAAAATGACATAAATACCTTTTTATTTAATGTTAAAGTAAAAATGACACACACATGAGATGTTTTACTAAAACAATTTTTACATTGGGTTATAAAAGTTATAGTTTTCACTATAAATAGTCATTGGAAAGATAAGACGTTTTCCTACACCATAGTATTTTTTTATAATTTTTAGACACTAAATAAATTAAATTATTTTTGACATCATGATGATGCAGCGATAACCTCATTATTTAACGATTTAAATAAAATGGAAAGATAATGTAATATATAAGACCTACATATGTACAAAACCTATTGGATGAGTGGAATTAAAACCCTTATCACCTTATACTTTAAATACATCAATATGGGACCTTTAAAATCCGAAACTCATTTGAAAATAAAGTAACATTTTGTAACTTTACAAGAGTGCCCCTCCTCTCCTCTTATAAAGGCCCCAACCTCTACCTCATTACCCAGACTTCCAAAGCCTTTGGCTCGGCCAACTCCTGCCCATTTCATCTCTCCACTTCTCTCTCTAACTCCTTGAAGCCTCAATTTGGGTAGAATACTTTCCAAGGAAGCCTTTGAGCTCAAATCAAAGGAAGTTACCCGATTTAAAGGTAATGTCTTCACCTGTGTCCTTTTGTTTTATTTTGCCTCTCCAACCCCCTAATCTCTTTTTATTAATTTATTTTGTAACAAATACACTATATTAAATATACTATGATATTTTTATAATAAGTATTCGAGCTACACTTACACAAAACTACATCTAATGGTTAAATAACATATTGTTTCCGTGGATGGTGAATTTCTGCCTCCCGAAACGATGATCGTTCAACATTATTTTAACACCTTCAAAGGTGGCCATTAAGATGTCACTATATTTATATATGATATAAAATATGTTTATGTTTTCATTAAGCTTCTTTATTTTTCATTTATGGCATTCCTTTATGGTTTCCATTATGGGTAAACGCGATATCTTCATTTTAGGAAGTGCGGACTACCGCCCCCTCAAAGTGATTTGATTCGTTAATGCCATATGTGGGACGTATAAATGATGGAATTAATATTATTACATATTTTATCCTACTGGAATTATAGTATACCTTTATATCATTATTATTTCATTCAATTGAATACAAAAAAAATGAAAGTAGCGTTCATGCGTACGTACGGCTTACCGTCTCCATGAACGGTACATTTCATTTCTTATCTCCAAATATTATGTACTATTATAAGTACATATATATAATGGATATATAAGTAATATATTACATATAAATGATGGGTATCATTCTGGAATTATAATATATATATATATCTCATTTTGTTTTAATTCCATTAATATGGGAAAAAAATGAAAGTAGCGTTCATTCGTACGTACGACCTACCGTCTCCATGAACGGTGCTTTTAATTTTTTATCTACGAATGCTATGGAATAGTATAAAATGAATATATAATGGATATATATGATATTTAAAACATAAATACTATTCTGGAGATGATTTACCTATAACTACATGGAAAATTATTTTCCAACAAGTTCAATTTTTACTCATGTACTGAACATCGACAAAAACGTTTGATACGAACTCACATTATTAACCAATTATTATAACATTATAATATGTGATATGAACGGAATAATAATATTTAAAGGATTTCCTTAAGCAATTATAAATTGACCAAATTTTATTATTCAGGAGATTAAAGAACGATCGAGTCATGTCGGGCACGAGGTAAGGGATCCTACTCCTCTCTTTCTTTTTAAGTACACTCTTTTATGTCATTCCTTCTAAGCTCATATTTCTTGTGATTGGGATGTTATTTTATATTACTATTACTGTAATTTTTATGTTCATATGATGAGATACCCTATTCTCTATGATCAATCCATTTTGGATGTTTTGAGTGGCACCGTTAGGCTGCCGAATTTTCGTAAGAGATCTAACCTCTCTCTTTCTCTTTAAGTACCCTCCTTTATGTCACTTCTTTTAAGCTCATCTTTGTTATGATGGGGGACGTTCCTTTATATTCATCTTGCTGTACATTTAATTTTAATGTGATGAGATACCCTATTTTATCTCATCAATCCATTTTTGGAGGTTTTAAGTGGCGTCGTTAGGCTGCCGAGTTTTCATAAGGGATTTTTCATGTCACTTTTATTACCGTGAGATTTATGCTACATTTGACACAATTTACTTTGAGTGGTGTATGTAATACCCATTATTATACTCTTTTTGTAATATAATTTCATTTATGGGTACTTACATATTCATTGTATGACCCTTCTTCAATGGGGTATACGTTTCGAAAGTTACCCAAGTCGGTAAGGGGACCTTTCACCCTCCTCTTTTTAAAATACTTCTTTTGTTATGTATTTTAATTCACATACTATTATGTTGGGATATGTTCTACTATATCCTTATTTATGTAAATTTTATGTCCACGTGATGAGATACCCTTTATCTCTCTCATCAACCCTTTTTGTAAAATTTTATGTGACGCTGTTAGGCTGTCGAATTTTACCAAGGGAACTTCTTAACCCAATTTCGATTTCTTTGGGTTCAACATGTAGTTATTGAATATGTCATGAATTGAATATGTGTGAATGACCTTTGGTTGTTTTACAATTAATATCCACTTATATTGGGTGTATTTATATTTCTCACACATAATTATGAGATTGATTTATCCTTAATTTAAGGATACCTTCTTTATAATGGATTTCATCTCATTTTACATTTCTTTTGAGACTTCATTGCTGTTATGCGCCAATTCACTCTTATATGGTATGTATAATGTCCTTTGACATATTATATCATGAATCCATTTATTCTCATGATATTATGAAGTTAGGATTAAATGTTATTCCGTAATTATTTGTATTCAAGAGTCTCTCATTTTGTTAAAAACTCTTTAACAAAAATATCGTTTTAAATGTTTTAAAGATTCATTATTCTAAATCTATATATTTAATGTCCATGATTTAAAAATGGTTTTCAGTATTAATTTATATGGACAATAATGTTATAAAATTATAATTCCATTAAGATATTCAAAGTGGTATGGGACACTTTGATTCAAAAATATCTTTTAAATGGTTTTTGAAAATTGATTGATTAATTCAATTTATGGGAATTACTTATTGTGATTACAAATGAAATGTTGTTATTGAAATGTTTATATTTTCAATATTTTATGTGTAATGATGGTACTTGGACATTTTACAGGTGGTTACGTGATAAACCATATGACGGGTGGTGTCGTGAATACCAGGACGGGTGGTTACATTATATCCTCCAATGCATTGGGTATGGAAGTCGGCCGTATGGCTATTCCATTAAGTATGTATGGAAGTTGTCCGTATGGCTATTCCATTAAGTGATATGTGTGGAAGTCGACCGTATGGTTATTCCACTTAAGTATGTTTATGTCCCAATTTACCTTTATATGTTATGTGATCATTATATGGGTTTTATGGTAATCTTTTGGTTACAGAAGGGTAAGTAATGAACTTTTATTCAGTGAAGAGTTTTTACTACTTCAAAAAGGTGAAAAGTATTAATTTGTTAAAGTATAAATGGTTTACTTGTTGCTTTAAAAAACTAACAGTTTTCATTCTTTGTGTATCCCTTACTGAGCTTTTTATGCTCATCCCAAGTTTTTGAAATGTTTTTCACAGGACTTAACGTGGAATAGGGTCAAGGATGGGATCAAGGGAAAGTCATGCTACCTAAAACATGGAACTAGACGTTTTTCTTTTTAAGAGTTTTTATTTTATGGAAACTTTGTAGAAGATTCTACTTTGTAATCTTTTGAGATGTAATAGTTATGTCCTAATTCTCTAAAACTCTAATCCTGAAAAGATCCTCAATGTGAATTATTCATTTAATTCAATATTAAGTAAGGTTTAAGGTCGGGGCCTTATAGTAGGTATCAGAGGTCGGTTTAGATAACTTTAGAGGTTAGGGTATCCTCTAAGCATAAGTGACATTACCATAATGGTTTGGATTTCAGAATGAGTCCTAGTTTTAGATAATGTGAATGAGTAAGTATATATTAGTGTTTATCTTCCTCATTAGTACATGATGGTTTTGTTGATATACTCACACTGACTTTTCTGTTTTTAGTGAATGGATGGATCTAGCAGGCACCAAAGAGACAACAGGTTTGAAGGAAACTGTGGTGGTTCTCTGATTAAGATACTAGATAAAATTGGGGATTCAATGAGGAAACTCGTTGTTGTTCTAAACCAACTATCAAGGATTCATGATCAACCACTTGAACCTTGGTATTATCTGTAATGCATCATGTACAAGATGACCAATCGATGTGTAAGTTCATGTAATAATTATAAAGGTAACCATTAGAGTTTATATGATCCTTACTTTTGAGGTAGTTATGGGTTATTATAAGTTATGATGGAAAATGAAAGGCATGAGATAAAATCGAGGATAAAATATGTTATGATTATTTTTGAAGATTTTATCTCGTTTTGGGGAATGTTTTATGAATTCTGTAGTTTTGTAAAAAGGATAACACGCAGACCGTGTGACAACCCGTCGCGTCGGACAAAGCTGTGGGAATCGAACCCACAACCAAAGTGCGACTGGTATTTATCGCCTACCACTGGACTACGTGAATTCCCTGGTTAGTTTGACTGATTCTTTTTAGTTAGATGATTTTATGAATTAAGAGTAAGTTTATTTTGTGTTATCTATGGATATTTATTAACCTATCATGGAGGATATGTGATTAGGTTAATTACTTTTCAATACGAGACATTAATAGGAACTGATGTTGTTTGGAGATAAATGTTATGATTTAACATGGAAGAATATGTGACTAAATCCCTCAAATATTTGGCTTTAAATCTTATTTTGGTTTACTTTGATGCATTTTATGGACAAATTGATTATCGAATGGTCTCCGTTGAACTTTGCGTATTTTCAGACAAATTTTGGAGATTAAGAATAGATTTTCTTTTTATAAGGGGTTATCCTTTTCTGGATTATCTGATCTTGTACTAACCATTTTGGTTTTGGTTTTGGTTAAATTCTAAAGACATGGGAAGTATATATTTCACTTTTCTGGATTAGGTGATTCTCTAGAATTTGATTATAGTGAACAAGTCTTTAAATGCTCGTCTTTTGGAGAAAATATGAGTTTGTGTAAGAAATCTAATAAAAGTTGAAAGTCAACATGATAAGTAATTATGTTTCCTTATGAATAAATTCCTCAATAAAAAAAATAAAAATGTTGTCTATTAACTTTTCCTACTCGAGAATCGAATACCGTTTAACCCATCACAAGTTTGTGATTTTCTTGTGGTAAACTTTCTCCTAAACATGTTTTCTATCACTCTCCATCAGAACATGACCCTATGTTTTCTCCTCCATTTCCATGTTTTCCTACATGGAATCCTAGTATGGGTTAACTCGGGTGATCTATGTACTTCTCATTCATTATTTTAAAGTGAATGTTTTACCGACTCTTGCTCCGATGTGGGACTTTCTAGGATGTTTCCGAGCCCAATTTTAAAATTGCGAGGAAGCAATTTCCAAAAGGGGGGAAGGATGTAACACCCCAGGTAAATAAAGAATATGAAATTTTTATATTTATCCATATTTGTGAAAAAAATATTAATATTACTTTAAAGGGAACGCTATGCTCGATGGCGTACCCAATACACAACAATGAGTTCCTTTGAAATCTTACGTTGCACTCTAATAATAAAATAATATTATTTTAAATGGTAGTTAACGTCTAGCCGTTGTAATGGCAAGAATGAACAGAACTAACTAAAAAATGATTATATATGTTTGTCAAATATTTTTACTTTTTACAATAAATGTTAGAGGATTAAAAATGCGAATGAATCCAATTTTAAGCGTAAGCATTCTAATATTCTTTAAAAGGTCGATTAACTGCCTTTTGATGGAGAACCTCTTTTAAATCCACTTTTTGAAAATTTTATGTGTTATATTGGAAAAAATAAAATTCTTCTTTAGAAACGGGACATCAAAATTTACTTTGTGTAAATTTTTGGTATTTTTCCGATGAAGTTCAATTTTTAATGAATAGTGAAAAATGTTGTATTTTAATTCAAAACCTCTTTTTAATATAATTTATTTATATGATTAGATTATATTTTTAATTGGATTTAAAGTGAAATTTTAATATATTTTTACCATTTAATCCAATAGTGTTCGTTGGGGACCCCATTGAACCACTTTGTTTGGAAAATGACAGAAATACCTTTTTATTTAATGTTAAAGTAAAAATGACACACACATGAGATTTTTTACTAAAACAATTTTTACATGGGGTTATAAAAGTCATATTTTTCACTATATATAGTAATTGGAAATATAAAAAGTTTTCCTACACCATAGTAGTTTTTCTTAATTTTTAGACATTAAATAAATTAAATTATTTATGACATCATGATGATGCAGCGATGACCTCATTATTTAACGATTTAAATAAAATGGAAATATAATGTAATATATAAGACCTACACATGTCCAAAACCAATTGTATGAGTTGATTTCGAACCCTTATCACCTTATCCTCGAAATAAATCAATGTGGGACATTTAAAATCTGAAACTCTTTTGAAAATAAAGTAACATTTTGTAACTTTACAAGAGTGCCCCTCCTCTCCTCTTATAAAAGGACCCCACTTCTACCTCTTTACCCACACTTCCAAAGCCTTTGGCTCGGACAAATCCTTCTCATTTCATCTCTCCACATCCCTCTCTGACTCCTTGAAGCCTCAATTTGGGACGAATCCTTTCCAAGGAAGCCTTTGAGCTCAAATCAAAGGAAGTTACCTGATTTAAAGGTAATGTCTTCACTTATGTCCTTTTGTTTTATTTTCCCTCTCCAACCCCCTAAACTCTTTTTATTCTTTTATTTGTAACAAATAAAGTATCTTAAATATACTAGGATTTTGTTATAATAAGGATTCGAGCTACACTTACACACAACTACATCTGATGGTTAAAGAACATACTGTTTCCGTGGATGGCGAATTTCTGCCTCCCAAAACGATTATTGTTCAACCTTATTTTAACACCTTCAAAGGTGGCCATTAAGATGTCACTATATTTATATATGATATATAATATGTTTATTTTTTCCTTAATCTTATGTATTTTTCATTTATGGCATACCTTTATGGTTTCCATTATGGGTAAACGCGATATCTTTATTTTAGGAAGTGCGGACTACCGCCCCCTCAAAGTGATTTGATTCATTAATTCCATATGTGGGACGTATAAAGGATGGAATTAATGGTATTACATATGATATCCTACTGGAATTATAGTATACCTATATATATTTATTATTTCATTCAATTGAATGCAAAAAAAAAAAAGAAATGAAAGTAGCGTTCATGCGTACGTACGGCTTACCGTCTCCATGAACTGTACATTTCATTTCGTATCTCCAAATGTTATGTACTATTATAAGTACATGTATATAATGGATATATATGTAATATATTACATATAAATGATGGGTATCATTCTGGAATTATAATATATATATATCTATCATTTTGTTTTAATTCCATTAATATGGAAAAAAAATGAAAGTAGCGTTCATGCGTACGTACGGCCTACCGTCTCCATGAACGGTGCTTTTAATTTTTTATCTCCAAATGCTATGTAATAGTATAAAATGAATATATACTGGATATATATGATATTTAAAACATAAATACTATTCTGGATATGATGTACCTATAACTACATGGAAAATTATTTTCCAACAAGTTCAATTTTTACTCATGTACTGAACATCGAAAAAAACGTCTGATACGAACTCACTTTATTAACCAATTGTTATAATATTATAATATGTGATATGAACTGAATGATAATATTTAAAGGATGTCCTTAAGAAATTATAAATTGACCAAATTTTATTATTCAGGAGATTAAAGAAAGATCTAGTCATGTCGTACACGAGGTAAGGGATCCTACTCCTCTCTTTCTTTTTAAGTACACACTTTTATGTCATTCCTTCTAAGTGCATATTTCTTGTGATTGGGATGTTCTTTTATATTACTATTACTATAATTTTTATGTTCTTATTATTAGAGACCCTATTCTCTCTCATCAATCCATTTTGGAAGTTTTGAGTGGCGCCGTTAGGCTGCCGAATTTTCGTAAGAGATCTAACCTCTCTCTTTCTCTTTAAGTACTCTCCTTTATGTCACATCTTTTAAGCTCCTATTTGTTATGATGGGGGATGTTCATTTATATTCCTCTTGCTTTAAATTTTATTTTAATGTGATGAGATACCCTATTTGATCTCATCAATCCATTTTTGGAAGTTTTATGTGGCGTCGTTAGGCTGCCGAGTTTTCATAAGGGATTTTTCATCTCACTTTTATTCCTGTGAGATTTATGCTACATTTTCCACAATTTCCTTTGAGTGGTGTATGTACTGACCATTATTATACTCTTTGTGTAATATAATTTTATTTATGGGTACTTACATATTCATTGTATGACCCTTCTTCAATGGGGTGTACGTTTCGAAAGTTACCCAAGTCGGTAAGGGGACCTTTCACCCTCCTCTTTTTAAAAGACTTATTTTGTTATGTCTTTTAATTCACATACTATTATGTTGGTATATGTTCTTATATATCTTTATTTATGTGAATTTATGTCCAAGTTATGAGATACCCTTTATCTCTCTCATCAAACCTTTTTGTAAAATTTTATGTGACGCTGTTAGGCTGTCGAATTTTACCAAGGGAACTTCTCAACCCAATTTTGATTTATTTGGGCTCAACATGTAGTTATTGAATATGTCATCGATTAAATATCTGTGAATGACCTTTTATTGTTTTACACTTAATATCCACTTATATTGGGTGTATTTATATTTGTTACACATAATTATGAGATTGATTTGTCCTTAATTTAAGGATACCTTCTTTATAATGGATTTCATCTCATTTTACATTTTTTTGAGACTTCATTGTTGTTATGCACCAATTCACTCTTATATGGTATGTATACTTTCCTTTGACATATTATATCATGAATACCTTTATTCTCATGATATTATAATGTTCGGATTAAATGTTATTCCGTAATTATTTGTATTCAAGAGTCTCTCATTTTGATAAAAACTCTTTAACAAAAATATCATTTTAAATGTTTTAAATATTCATTATTCTAAATCCTTATCTTTAATGTCCATGCTTTCAAAATGGGTTTCAGTATTAATTTATATAGAAATTAATTTTTTAAAATTATAATTCCATTAAAAGCTTCAAAGTGGATTGGGACACTTTGATTCAAAAATATCCTTTAAATGGTTATTGAAAATTGATTGATTTATTCAATATCTGGGAATTACTTATTGTGATTACAAATGAAATGTTGTTATTGAAATGTTTATATTTTCAATATTTTATGTGTAATGATGGTACTTGGACATTTTACGGGTGGTTACGTGATAAACCATATGACGGGTGGTGTCGTGAATACTAGGACGGGTGGTTACGTTATAACCTCCAATGCATTGGGTATGGAAGTCGGCCGTATGGCTATTCCATTAAGTATGTATGGAATTTGGCCGTCTGGCTATTCCATTAAGTGATATGTGTGGATGTCGACCGTATGGTTATTCCACTTAAGTATGTTTATGTCCCAAGTTACCTTTATATGTTATGTGATCTTTATATGGGTTTTATGGTAATCTTTTGGTTACAAAAGGGTAAGTAATGAACTTTTATTCAGTGAAGAGTTTTTACTACTTAGAAAAGGTGAAAAGTATTACTTTGTTAAAGTATAAATGGTTTACTTGTTGTTTTAAAAATCTAACAGTTTTCATTCTTTGTGTATCCCTTAGTGAGATTTTTATGCTCATCCCAAGTTTTTGAAATGTTTTTCACAGGACTTAACGTGGAATAGGGTCAAGGATAGGATCAAGGGAAAGTCATGCTACCTAAAACATGGAACTAGAAATGTTTTTTTAAGAGTTTTTATTTTATGGAAATATAGTAGAAGTTTATATTTTGTAATCTTTTGAGATGTAATAGTTATGTCCTAAATCACTAAAACTCTAAACCTGAAAAGATATTGAATGTGAATTATTCATTTAATTATATATTAAGTAAGGTTTAAGGCCGGGGCCTTATACCTAATGGTTGAAATTTCATTTTTCAACAAATAAAGGTTTTGATCATGTAGTCTGTTTTAATTTAAAAGTTTATTTTATAATATTTAGAAATAAAATTGGTATATTTTTTTAAAATTTATTTTTTTATTTCTTAAATGTGGTTATATGTGTAATATTATATGTATAAAAAAATATAAAATAAATTAGTTGAAAACTAATTACCAAGTTTAGAAGTAAAAGAGTAAAATGTAAAAAAATATTGGTAAAAAAATAATATGTTTAATACATTTATGGAATTTCTACTTTGCATATTAATAAACTAAAAAAAACAAATTATTTAGAATCATTAGAGTCATTGACCGTAGAATAGTGTGAGGGGGTTTTTAAAATATAAAATGTGTTTCTAAAAGATCAATTTTATTCTCTTATAAAAAGTGATCACTTATACCCTTATAAACAATAACATATCTTTATTATTCATCATTTAAAATCAAATATTTTACTCAAACAAGATCACTATACAACAAATGTAGTACTATTTTCAAGAATAAAAAGTCTAAGACCATTAATTTCACAGTATTTAAGAGGGAAAATCAGGTATCCAATGTAAGAATTATCTACTTCTTATGTTTACTTATTAATACTACTCTTCCAAATATATTATCACCATAATTATATGAGTTATTAATGATAATTTTTACACTAATGTTTTTTATATTAATTGTACAAATATTATTTGTTAATTTCCATCATCTTATAAAAACAAAGGTCAATCATGCGCGTGTGAAGACTACCACCTCAATGAGAAATCATTTTTTCATTTTTCATTGGTTTTTTAATTCATTATCCAAAAATCATTAAATACAGCAACATAGAAAGATTCGAAATAATACCACTAGTGTTCTCTTATAATGATATTATATAGAAAACACCTCCTTTATCGTAATCTTTAATTGAATTAAAGATATTTCAACTCTACCTTTTTTTAACAACTTTTATGAAAGATTCTATAAAAAAATATTATCAATAAATATAATAATGAATATACTAATATTATTATAATTTAATAATAATATCATTTTTAAATAGTTTTGGAAATGTTATACTAATTATTTAATATAATTTTATTGTATCATGTTTTATTCTGTACGCTTCGTGAAATAATCCAACACCAATTCCATTTTCCTAAAGTGTAACTAAATCTATTATGGAATGAAATAAGATCATTAAAAATAAATATATTATTTATATTAAGGCATATTAAATAATATATTTTATGAGAAATATTTTTTCAAAGTATGGGTAACATTATCAACACTATAAAATGTGTGAATGTGTTTAAGATGTTAACACTAGATGAATGTAATAAGAATTAAATTGAAAATATAGAAATAATAAATATTTAAAAAAAGTAGGAATATAAAAGGTATCATATATGAATATTTTTATCAAATGTAGGATTTATGTATCTATGTTTCTCTTACATGATGTTTGAGTCTCATCAAATAAGTAAGCAAATATTGTAATGGTTTTCATCTCAAAATTATAACATTGAGATATATTTATATTATGCATCATTTTTAAATTTTAATTTTTTAAATACAAACTATTTTTTAGATTTTTGTAAAGAGTATTTTTTTGAGATATTAAAATTTTTATTTAATTTTATACCTCTCATTAAGTTTTGATTGAAAAAATTATAAATCCATAATAGATTTAATCTCAATTTCCTTTCATTGATACTCGATAAGAATTTATGAACAACTTCATAATTATGTTTTTTTATAATAAATATTTTACATTACATTTCTTGAATTAGTTTTTTATGGTATTTAATGTTCAATTCCATTTTCTCACCTTTGTGGGGTTTTATTGATTTATTTCCCTTGTCGTAGGGCTTTTTTCTGAAAATTTCATTCCTTGAGACACATTTTTTTTACTTAATTCAATTAATTTGATGTATATTCTACATATTTAATATATTATATAATTAATTAACTATTATTACATATAATTGAAGTTCAATTTTAATCTCACTATTTCATAATTAATTTATTCAAATAGTTCTCATGTTTCAATGGTTTTCATGACTCAAATACTTCTTTGGTCATTATAACTCCAATATTAATAAAACATTTAATGATTGATCAATTCTAACATATGATGATTTTATTTTGTATTTCAACGTTATTTTCTACAGAAAAAATTTTATATACCGACTCATACTGAACATCCATGGATGTTACATCATTTTAGATGAATATTTACAACATTAAAAAAATACATGTCCAAGGACCATAATAGTTTAGAGACTATGGAAATTTGGGGAAAAAATATTATTTCCTTTAAAAATATGTTCATCATGTCCAATAAATATATTCCCCATTGGTAATCTGACATAAATAATTTATTCAATAACATTGGGAAAGTAATCATAAGAATGGGGTGAGCGCGGATGCTAAGTAAGGGTAAACAAGGGAAATATATAAGCATAACCTGAGAATATGGGTATGATATGATGATCATATCAATAAAATATCATAACCGTTATATAAATTATCATAAAAATTAATCATAACATAAATATTGTTAATTCATAAGAAAAAAGATCATAAGGGAATCAAGATAATAAGTAATGATATCATAACATAGGAATATGTCATATAATTTTTGGAAGACACAAAACCTTGTAAAATTATTTCCATATTATTCAAGGAATCACTATAGAGTCTATATTTGTGTTATTGGTTCACTCCCCATACCATATAGGTATTCATTGTTAACTACCCAGATCATATCTGTAGTCAAGGATCACTCCAAAGACCATCTTACTAGAAAAAATCATTTACTAAATCCAGTTCACTCTTTATTCTAGCCATGTCTATCTCATGAGATATAAATCATTACGCAATGCATTGGAGGGAGATATTGGTCCCTACAATCTCATAATTAAATCATACACACCTGTGAAAAATGATCATAAACAATCATATCATAACCCATGAAATGAAATGGGTATCATAAATATGTAATCATATCATAACCTATTGAAGATAGATTTTTTTCATTATCATTTCATCAAATAATAACTTGAGAAAATAAGTGGGTTTCATAAGAATATAACTCAGGCAATATAATTTTTTTTTATAAAAATATTACCCATAAAAGATAAATTGGGTTCATAAAAATCATTTCATCAATATATAACCCATTCATAGAAAAAATTTGAATGGAAAATATGGATCATTTCCATAGAAAGGCATGAGTAACACCAATGGATGTCATATTAGGTGGGAAATAATTTATAAATACATTTTAAAAAAATTTCTATATGAAATTATACTTTTTTATTTTAAAAAATATTATGTGATAAAAAAATATTTCAATTAGATATTTTATTAATATGTATACTCTCACTCGTTATTTCAGGGTCTTACTAGCGGTCTATACTATCACCTCTGCTTTATTTATTGATATGATTAAGATACGACTTATTTGAAATGAAATAAAAAAATTCATCAAATTCAAATATAAACACTTTCTACAGGATTCCATTATTTCTATAGTTTTTCCCTCAGTATATTTTGGTCATTGATATTTACGAGTTATTTGGTTTAATAGAATTGATATTATCGTCATTTTTTTTATCTTGTTAAAAAAATTGAAAAGATTGAAGTTTTAGTTTTCTAAGAAACAAAACCTTTTGAAATCTATTTTCTAAAAAATAAACTAGAAATATATAAATCAATCATTGGAAACATTTTGAAAACCTTTTGCTTTAATGGAATATGAAGAAATCTTGAAAACCTTTTGAAAAACATTTTACTTGAAAAAATATAAAATAGTCATGAAAATGTTTTGAAAACCATTTCATTAAAAATTCATGAAAACATATAAATAATTCTTGAAAAATATTTTTAGAAAATATGTATTTGAATGAAAATGAATTTCTAATCAAATAGATAAGTAAAGTTAGACTTTCTTAAAAAAATAGTCTTAATTGTATTTTATACCAACGAGTAAGAAATGGTACCAATACATGAATATATCATGAATATTAATAGGAAAAGAAAATTCATGAGGTTTATTATGTTATGGATCATAATATTTTCTCAATGGAAACATAATCATAAACAATCCCGATAAATGATGATATTGTTTCAATAAACTCTAACCACTTGGTATCTTTGAAACATACTCCCCGTTTAAAAAAATGACAGTAAATGAATCATCTAATATCATTTAAAGAATTATATTCTTGAGATACCATGTCAAAGTGATGTTTTTACACCGCTTAGATGAATATATGTGCATAACATGACATGTGTCTCAATGGAGTAAAATTGAGACTAAATTCCTTTACCGAATTGGAAACCCTTAAAACATAAACCCCATGAAAGAATGTTCTTAAAATTCATATGTTAATATCCATAAATTTTATTATATGAATCAAATAATATATCCATGGGTATAATAAAAACGACATATTATAAATAGGATAGGAACATGGATTTTTTCTCACAGAAAATAAAAGTGAAGTGAGAAAAACCCTTACCTTATGTCTTAACTCTCAAGGTACTCATAAAAAAACCGTAGTAATAAACGTATGTTTTTTATAAATTTAATATAGAACGATATTAATATGAATAATATAAAATTCTATTTTATTATGCCTTTATATTAATCATTTATTATCAATTCCATGTTAATGTTATGCTTTGGGTAATATCCACTATGTGCTTTATTCATGTTTTGACTTGTTATTCATAGTCCTATTATTTTTATCATGACACAAATACTTATAAAATGTAAAAAATTATATATATATCATATATATTTGGTATATATTTAATTATAATAATATATAAAATATATAATTTTGAAATAGAGTACACTGTTCCTGGAGATGGTCCACCATACGTATGCATGAACGTTGTTTTTTGTTTTTCTGTAGTATTGAAAGAAATTAAGTATATGATATATATTTTTATATATTAAAATTATAGTATAATTATTAAAATATATATATCATATAATTTTCTAAACCCATCATTAATAAATTCCATATAAATTGTGAACGAATCACGTTGCTTTGAAGATGTAGTAGTATACACATCCACTAACAAAGTTATCATTTTACACAATATGGAAAGCATGAAGGTATGTTTTTTATACAAATTGATGAAAAAATAATAAATAATAAATATCAGATATATCATATAAAAACATATTTTTCATCACCATTCCAATCCATGAGTGGTGGTGAAAGAAAAATGAACAACATCGTTTCATGAGTTGACAGTTCGTCATACACAAGAATATAAGTTTACTACCCATTATATGAAAGTGTGTGTAAGTGTAGGTATAAACCTTATAATAAAAACATATAAGTATATTTATGATACTATTTTTATTATATAACCGTATAATAAGAAATTTTTGGTGGTTTTATAATGAAAATAAAACAATAAAGCTTAAGGAAGGATGCTATATCTCATTAAGGTAACTCCTTTCGGTTTACACAAAAGGGATTACTTGGAAATATTTATAACAAAAGGAAGGATTATAGAATGAATTCATGGATTTAGATATCTTATTGGAGGATATTTTGGATGATAAAAAAGGTCTTTAGATGTGTGAATAAGCGGGTGGGGTGAGTACCTTTTTATAGTAGAGCAGGAGAGTCATCTTGTAAATTTTTGAAATGGAAATTCCACCTAAAATTTTCCCATGTCAAGTGCATAAAATATTGTTAAAAATTAGTAACAATGGAGTAAATGGTATAAAGTTTTCCATACAATGGATTTTGGAGGAGTTTATATGTCATTTTTTACATATGTTAGAGGTTTAATCATCTGTTATGCTAATTTTACTCCTAATCACTATAATTAATTTTGATCACCTTTACAAATATTGTGGTAAAAAACATATGGTCCTTATTAAAGGTAATGAATTAATATTATTAAAAATATGGAATCCATTTTTTAAAATTCTAATAAAACAATTTATATAAATTAATTTAAAATTAATGTCACAGACGTGATGACAATGTTGGTTCTTAAAGCAAAAAACAACCAAAAATTTTGAAATGGTCAATATCCAATTTAATTGTGAAATTTCATCGAATGAAATAAATTGGATTAATTTATTTATAATTTATATAATTATCCTATAAAAAAATATTAAAACATAATATATATATATATATATATTAATTTGATGAAAATTTATTTTCGAATTGAAATTCAGTGTTTCAATTATACATCCCAAAATTAAACTTCTATGAAAAATATGAAAAATAGCCAAATTAAAATTTTTTATATTGGGATTTGAAAAATTATTTTTATTTTTTCAAATAAAAATTAAACATGTTTCAAAAATCATATTTATGATGAGATCACCATTAAAAGGTGGTAAAATTAACATTTAGAAAAATACAACTTTTTATTGCTAGAAATTGATTTATTATTATATTATGACTATAAAATATATTGGATGAGTATAAAAAATATTGAATTAATACATGATATGTAAATTTTATTAAAAAAATTTATCAAATGTTCTTTTTTTAAAATTATTGAGACAAATTGTATTTCTATAAATAGAAATAGTTCCATTAGAGAAGTAATTTATTTATTTTAAAATATTTTTTCATTAACTTATTCTAATTGATAAAAAAAGGATAAATTTTATATAAATGTTTAAATATAATTTTCACAATTTATTTATTATTATTCATAACTTATAATCAGACGTCTTGATGATGGATGTAATAAAATTTTAATAGTCATATTAATAGCACATTGTAGTTTAGAAAAAACACATCCTTGTGTGTAGTGAAAGCTATCAAATGGACTCTATATAGTCTGTCACACAATCAAATAATAGTGTTTCATGTACTAAAATCTACTACATGTATTTCATGTAGCATAATCATGACTTTTTGTTGCCTAAAAAGTAAGAATAACTTTATGAACAAGATAAATTTAGTGTTCTATTAAATAATAAATGAAAAAGAGATAAAATTAATTCATAAATATATATACATCACAAAAACTCAGGGTGTTACATTTTTTGAACTTAATTATCTTAATTAATTATTCAATTTTTTTTATTGAAAATCATTTGTGTTATGGAAAATTTTCTTCTCTTTTTGCAACATTTTATTCCATATCAAATATGTTTTTAATACCAACTAATGTTGTTATTTAAACTTATAAAACCTAAATATTTGTACTCTATAATGATAATATTCAACCATAAATTCATTTAAAAAAACATTTTCCCATTCTTTTAGTGTTGAAATTTTCAATATAGTTATTTAAAAATGAATAAATGGTTATTCTATAATTTCTAAATGAATAGTTTTATGAGCCAATAGATATTCTATTTTTTAAACGATTATGTATTTTTAATATTTTCATTATTAAATATTAATTTGAAATGTAAAAGTTTTCAATGTATTTTCACATTCCATGTTTAAAATGTTTTTGTATTTTTGATGTTTTTGTTATTGAAGATTCATCACAAAAGTAAAATTTTTCACAGTAATTTAGATTCCCATTCTTGAAACCATTTATCTTTTCATGTATATTATATTTTAGAAAACAATACAACCTAATTTTCATAAGTTATTATCATTCTTATTTAAAAAATTTCTATTTGAAATGAATTTACACTTACAAGTTTATAACAATGTTTTAAAAATGTTTTGTGTGAACTTTTCCATTTTCACATTTTTCATTTTCACATCAATTTATATTATATGGTTTATCTTCCATAAATGACTGATTTGATAATTATATTCATGTTATTATGTAATAAATACTTTTGGGAAAATATATTTTGGTATCCAATTATTTCTTCTACTCATGTTAATTGATAATATGGATAACCCCATTCTTTTTCCATGTGTTATTTAAGATCAACCAAGGATTGATTATAAGTGTCACAAATATATATCGATGATGAAAAATCAGGTTCTATATCACACTAAAAGGTATTATTTTAAGATTAAAACAAATGAGACATAAATTCATGGACATATATAGTTTGCTCACATTATAAATAGATGGATGGGTTTGCTCAAATTTTAGGCGTCGTTATAATGAGTTTATTCACATAGGCACGAGCACAATGGGTTCTCTCATACATGTTTCCCAATTATTATAGATGTGCCACAATTATATGTTGTTTATCAAGAAACTTTGTATTTTCAAAATTCATTTCATTTCCATTAAATAGAATATTATCATGATTATGCCTTATTTTTAATATACTTCTCAATTTTTTGTCATGTTCACATATTATATCACTATTGAGTGGTGTTTTGAGCTAGTTCATTTATTTTATTATTTCTTAATGCTGTTTTTATTAACCTATGTTTCAATAACATGTTTTTTGATTATCATATAAGTCCTTGGGATGTTTTTAATGATATTTATCTCCCCTCATATTTTATTTTATGATTACAATCTAATACTTTATGTGATGAAATTTCCTTCATCAGTGTTTGACCTCACACATTTCTAATGTTTCCAATAACAGGGTTATGAAGATGATAATATCATGTGAGATTTCTATAAAAGGTTTTATATGAGAAACTTTACATAGAAAATATTACAACAGTTATAATATAATACATATTTATAGCTAATATCCTGAACACAAAACCTTTATGTCATTAGGTTGTGTGATTATTTGTGAGATGTATTATCTAAATCATGTTATTCAATCACTACTGATATAAAGTGTAGCATGTGTCTTTGTAGTTGGTATTATAGAGAAGTTTAGTAATTTTTATATTAGTTGAGTTATTTTAAGAGATAAGTTTAGTTACCTTTTATGTTCGGGTTAGATAACCTTATTGAACACCTAACAGTGGAGTCTAAGTATATGATGATATTCTAGAATATTGGTAATGTCTTGGGTATATAGTATTTCATAGCAGTAGATCCCACTATGAAAACTATAAGAGGATTTAGGCTCTTTGATATATGTACCATGTGGTAATAACTCTAAAAGGTGCATATTGGGTATTAACTCAATCACCACCAAGTGCATGATAAGAAGGATTAACTACACCCCAAGTTCAACACTCCAAGTAGATTTTATTTTATTGATCATTTTTCCTTTTAAAAACCAATATTAAATATTTATTTCTAAGTTACCATGAGGTATTAGGTTGATAATAATAAGATAACCCATCTTAATGTAACCTTAGTAAAACTAAGACTGATATAGGTTAAATATAAGGACATGTAGGCCATCACTACTGGAAAATGGGTCTATACCCACGGTTTTGTGTATAACCGTGGGTATAGGCCCCCCCTATACCCACGGTTTGGGAAACCGTGGGTATAGGGATAGTATCGAGACCTATACCGACGGTTCTTGGAAAAACCGTCGGTATAGGTTTTTTTTGAAGACCTATACCCACGGTTTTGCCAAAACCGTGGGTATATGTGTAGTTTGGCAGACCTATACCCACGGTTTTTGAAAACCGTGGGTATAGGTGGTATATTTTTCAAAGAACTATACCCACGGTTTTGAAAAACCGTGGGTATAGAGTTCCCACATTATGGCGGGAAACTAAACTTAGGCGGGATACGGAAAATTTTGTGGGTAGACATTTTTTCATATATGAAGATATATATTCGGATATATTAATATATAATATAGAACAGCTGTAGGTTGGTTGGTCTGTTGGCGCGTGCTGGGCCGCGGGACTCCAGACAAGTCGCGGGATCGAATCCTCCGGAGAAGTTTTTTTGAATTTAAATACACAATATTAATATATATAGGTAGATAGATGAACATATGAAAGATATAAAATCTAGCTCGGTTGGTACACAGCTATGTGAGGCGCTGAGGCGTTCCGTGTGGCGCTGGTTCAAAACCCGCCGTTTACGTTTTTTTATATAACAGATTTATTATTAATATGTTATAATAAAATTATCCATATGTAAATGAAAATAAGTTAGCTCAGTTGGTCCGCCGAGTTGGATGGCGGAGCCTTCCTGCGGGTGGCGCGGGTTCAAAACCCGCTGCTTGCAATTTTTGAATTTTTTTAATTTCCCACGGTTTTCAAACCGTGGGGTCTGCCACGCTGTACAGAAACGGGTTGCTATGTGAAAGACCTATACCCACGGTTCTACAAAACCATGGTTATAGGTCAAGACCTCTATCCCGACGTCGTTCCAGCCCACGGTTCCCAAAACCGTGGGTATAGACTATACCCACGGTTTTGGGGGCTATACCCACGGTTTTGAACCGTGGGTATAGGTCGTTTTTCCAGTAGTGCATCATGATAATGTAAGATTTCAAAAGTTTTTAATATTTAAATTCCAATTATAATTATGATAATTTTATAGTATGGTTATTATTTTTTCACTCATGTCATCCCTATAGGTTTATTTGGTAATGGTTGAAAGTAGAAGGAATAGTGGTATTGTGGGAAAATGTAAAGATTAACTCAATGAAAAACATATTTGAATGAGATTTGGAATGAGAATCCTTCTCCTTATTCACAACCAAGTATCATAAAATATGATTAATAACATGAACATAGTTGAAGTACGAAACACACTAATGAAGAGAAATATTGTGTCTCATTAATTAAAAATAACAAATATGATGAAGGAAAAAATATTCAATTTCGTATATCTCAAAAGCTGGAAAGAATAATCAATGTAATTTAATAAAGGGGACATAAAGATACTATAATTGAGGGAAATGATGCCATTATAAACCAATAAATTAAGGGAAATCAAATAGATTAGTTAATATAAGGAATGAATATAAAACATTTCAAGGTAACATATAACAATTCAATATCATATGAGTATAGAACTCATAAATTATCCTCCTAAATTCCATAATCAGAGGATTAATCATGATGGTTGGAATCAACAATATCCGAGACCCAGGGATCACGAGATGACTTGTGAAATTGATATAAATTAATAGGATATTGGTAATTAGGTTTCACTTACATTCATCCATGAATGAGTGGATGTAACCTAATTTTATCAACATTATAGTCTCAAGGATGTTATCCAATAACAAAAAATGACCACACATACTGAGTATGGTTTTAAGTTAAATATTTAGTGGTGTGACTATTATTATTAGGAAAATAAACTGTTTTCAAAACACAATATTCTATAAAACATTTACTCGATCTTATAAATAATTTTGATATCATTAATTTGACTCCACATTTCATTCTATTATAGATAAAATAAACTTCTAAATGATCTTTAAACTAATATTAATACAAGGATTACAATCAATTTTCTAAGAAAAAAACTGAATCCTTTACGTCTTCCATAATACATAGTTATGAGCTGTACTTATTTGAAATGGTTACATGAAATGAGTGTTTTATGGAATCCCCAATAATGCTTAAGATGATATAAAATTAGAAACAATATATTTATTAATTTTTCTAGTTTTCTTTCACATTTATGTATTCCTGTAATTGAATGATAATTAAATTGCAATGACGGAATGTGTTTAAGGGTGAGAATGTAATGACATGAGATCTTGGGACCTTTAAAATAAATAATAAATTCTATAACTCATTCCAAATTCCCCAACAACCAAAATAACACCATAAAATATAATTAAAAATTTATTAATAAATCAGTAATAAACACTATGGTGGTAAATAATAATAATAATAATCAATAAAATTTTGATAATTAATATTTGATAATATTGAAAATTTTCTTCTCAATAAAAGTTTTCATTATAAGTTTATATATTTTCATTTAAAATTATAAATTTAAAAAATTTAGAAACTAAATATTATTATGTATAATTTTACTCAGTATTCCCCAAATGAAAATTATCTTATGGTGTAGTTTTTAAATTTTTCTAAAATAAATGACTCTTAGGTAAATAGTGAAAAATTATGGATTTTCCAAATACAATTAATTTTATATGACAAAGAAATTTCTAATTCAATTTTCATACGAAAGATATATATGTATAGACTAAAATAATTAATTTAAAAATATAATTTCATTTTATAAAACACATTAATATCAATTTAGAAAATCTATAATATTTATCAAAATATTTTTTCATCTCTTTCATTAATTAAATATACACATGTTGAAATTAGGTTTTGAGATTATCTTAACCTCAGATAACTATTACATAAATAATTATAATATAATAAATATTATTATAATCAACAACATTTATAATTCATTCCTATATATTATTAATTTTCTAAAAAATTTACTTTTCTAAAAAAGCGTTCTTACATATTACATTACCTATGGTTATGATTAAATTCCCCATACATTGAAAGATAATTTTATTAAATTATTATAACATTTTCAATAATAATTTTCATATTATTTAATATGGAAAATATTATTTTTGGGTATAAAATTTATAATACTAGGGTTAATGCTAATTACCATGAAAATGGGGAAATAATTATTTTAAAGTTTACTATTTTATTAATATCAAGTAATTTACGTAGAATAAAAAAAATTTAAACACTTAAATAGATGAATCTCAAATAATTTATTAAAACATAAATACATATATTGGGACTAATTTAATTGGTAATCAATAATAAATATGATTATAAATCCATAATGTTCAAAATGACAGTTTTCTACCAAAACATTTTTTACACCCAATATTTGTTTTAAAATAAAACTCAATTTTATAATATTTATAAATTTAATTAGATTAAATGGTGGAAAATTGGTTATATGGTTACTATTATACTTTTAATAAAAACATAGAGTCACATAGTTATAAATGGGTTACCTGGTTTATATGTAAAAGAGTCAAATATAAAAAGCATTATGGTAAAAACCCTATAACATGTTTAAAAAATTATTGAAATGACTTTTTTGATTCATGATCAATCAAAATACACCCCATAGATAATTATTTCAAAAACATTTGAGCCATTTCCATTTAATTAGTGTTATATAATTATTAAAATATAACGGGGTGTTTTTGAAAGTGTCTTTTTCCTCTCTTATAAATGTGGATGACTTACACAATTTCAAACACGCACCTATACATACTATAACTACTTTAAAATAATCAATTTTAATGTTACTATAACTATCTCCCAAAAAACATATGATTGTGGTCACTCTAAGTTAGCCCATGCCTTCATATTTTAAGATAACTTCTATGGGTCAAATAAAGTCCCCACCATAAGTATTCTCTCTTTATTATGTTTTCTTCTTAAACATACTCTTACACATATATTATCACCATTATAATATAATCTATCACTTATAATTAGTTTAATTTTATTTATTTATATTAATGGAGAACTCATTAGTTTTTAATTTCCATCCAATAATTAAAACAATGGAACATCAATCACGAGTTTGTGTTGAATACCCCATTCCCAATGAATTTTTTAATTTATTTTTCTTATAATTTTTCATTATTTATAGAAAAAAACCAAAAATATGGTTCACCATTATAACAAAAATATAAATGATATCATTATTATTCATTTGTAATGATATAATTTCAAAAGAAACATACATCTAAACATAATCCCAAATTACGTTAAACTGAGTTCAATTTTGGGTTGTTTTAACCATCAACATGAATGATGATATAAAAATCAATAATGGATAAGTATGGGTAAATTGAAACTAATTTTATTATAAACTAATAAAAAAATAATTATTTTTATTTCATTATTTGAATATTATATTTTTTATTTAAAATATTATTTATTTAACTTTTTCATTCGCAAAAATAAATGGAATAAGCGGTCACTAATCCCATTTTTTTGTAGTGTAACTAAAACAACATTTGAATAATATAATATATTTAAAAATAAATATAATACATATAATAATGTTTATTGAAATTTATTATAATAAGTAATATGGTTTCAATGCATGGGTAATGATATTAACATTATAAATTGTGTGATATTGGTTAAGTTGTCAACACCCGACGATTAAAGATAGATATAAATAACCAATATTGGGACAATAAATAATTATAAATGATGAATGTAAAAGTAAAATATATTTATAAGGTTATAAAATATATTATTACAATATATATATATTTTTTAAAATTAATTTGTAGTTTAATCAACAATCTAAGGAGAAATGGTAAGTATTTTCCTCTGAAAATCATTTCTTTGAGGCACGTTTATGTTATGATCCATTCTTTTATTTCAATGGTGTAAATTCCACCACTTTTTCCTTTTTTTATAATGATACTTTTTTTTCTTGTTATTGAATATTATATTTAATATTATACCAATCACTTGGTTTTTATTGAAAACATACTACTGTTCTAAGGTAGTTCCTCTCAATTCCCCTTCTTCGAAACATAGTTCATATTTATTAATAAATTCATATATTAAAGTTTTTTATACATTAAAAATTATATAAAATATTATAAATTTTATTTTGTTTTTTCATTTCATTTGATGTTTAACTATATTATCTCCTTTTTTTGGGGTTTTTTATGGAATTGTTTCTCAGGTCATATTGGTTTTATCTCAAAATTTCCTTCTTTGAGCAAAATTTTCTTATTGGAACATAATTAAATTTTTGTGGGCTATATAATAAATATTGTGAAATTAAATCTGCAATTAAATTTTATTGTCGGATATTTAGGATTTATTTAATGGTATCTCTATCATGAGGATTTTATTTAATTTTTCTTATAGATTTCTGTGGGTTTTATGATTCAAATACTTTCTTGGGTTATCATCACTCCTCATTTCCTAAAACCTTTCAATATTGGTCTATTAGAATCTATGATAATTTTATTCAGTATTTCCACCTTATTTTCAAGGGATATATTTTTTTATGTAAATTTTTTACCCTTCCTCATTTTAAGTTTTATAATACGACTGATGTTCCCCTTTTTAATAGTGGAAAATGAATATATTTTTATCTCCAAGGATCCTTTTACCACCTTTATTCATTTCAAATGAATCTTCATTATTTCAATCATTGTTTTCAATAAGTTTTTTTCAAAATTCTCTAATTTTTTCTAACCCCTTATAATAAAGTGTTTTACCATCGACACCACATTGTGTTTTAAAAACATCCCTGTACTTTTTAGATATAAATTATTAAATATAATATTTTAGTTAATTTTTTTTCATTTATTTCAGAATCACATTCTAAAAACATTATGATTTTATTTCATTTTCCCATAATTATTTTTTATTCTTAAAATTAAAATATTTCTTATTTTCTTCATTTCACCTTTTGGAAACATTATTCCTTCTCAAGGATATTTTATTTTTGTATCTTTATAATAATATTTTTAATTATTAATCTTTTTTATTCTTCCAAAATGTTTTTTAAAGTTATTTAGTCTTTATATTTTATAAAAAAAATTAAAATATTTTCTGAAAAAATTTATTTTCACATCAATTTTTTCTTCAAAAGTTTATCACCCCTGTTTTTGGTGTTTTTATCATCCTATACATGTTATAATTTTATAAATACCATAATAAGATTGTATTTTCATATCATATGAATTATTATGTTCCTGTTAGGTGATATGTTAATGAAATTCACTTTTAAATGGGATATATAAGTTATGTTGAATATTTATTTGAAGTGAAGAACTATTTATGGATGATAAAGAGTGGTGTATTATATCTACCTTTAAGGAATTTTTTTAAGATTATATATCTGGAAATTATTAAGAATGGAATTAATGATTTATTTTTCATATTATTGTGTGAATGATAGGGTTTTTCACAATTTAGGCATGAACATAATGAATTTGTTCACATAGGCATGGGAATAATGGGTTCCATCACATAGTTTTGCAATGATTATATATATAACATATTAGAATGTTTATTATTATTTAATTTTAAATTTTAAATATTCATTAAATTTCCATGAAATTCCATGTTATCATTATTATGCCTTGTTTTTAATGTATTTCAATCTTTTATGTTATGTTCAAATGTTATATAAATACTAAGAGTTTTTTTAGCACACTCATATCTTGTATTATCCCTTAACAATATTTTTATGATCTTATTTTTATCTAACATATTTTAAAAATATCATATAAGTATTATGATCTTTTATTAGGATATTAATGTCTCTCCTGTATTCTCATTCATGTTTATGATCTAATTTTTTATGACATGTATTTTCCATTACCATTTGATTGAGCTCAAACCTTTCATATGATTCCTATCCCCGAGTTATAATAATGATTATTTCATGTGTGATGTCTAGGAAAGGGTCTAGAGGAGAAAATTATGGGAAAATGTTATCAACTATTAGAAAATAATTTGTTTATAAAGAAAATCTCCAAGACACTAAACCTTAAAGTCATTGATTTTTGTAAATTTTTTTTGGTTATACTTTCTTAATAATGATATTAATGTATTATTAACAGTTTTTTTATCATGGGTCTTTATATTGAAGCTAAACAGTTCATATTTACAAGTGTTTCTAATGAGGGGTATATTTTTTGTCCAAAGTTGGATAAATTGTGCAATAATTTCCCATCGTATAATGAATTAAAAATTTAGGAAATTAAATATATACACCCCCATATATTTTTAATAAAACTATTTCCTCATCCTATAAACTCTCTATTAAATCCCCCACAATGAGATGCTTAGAAGGGGTCACACATAGGTCCTCCTTCCACCCCCTCCCCTGGGATCTTCAGTCACTCCTATTTAATTTCTCTATAGATTTCATAATGTTAGGGTTTATCACAACCGCCTTCATCTTTCTCTCTAATTTTATTATGATTATATATATCTCACACATAATTAGACATAATATAACCCTATGGGTGTTTTAGTTTTGATTACTTATCATCTTAATCTATTGGGCATCGAGTATCCTCAATGGGCCATACTTTCATCAAATTCAAAAGGATTTCTTTATCTGTTTATATTCTAGGTATGTATTTTCCTTGTTTTTACTTTCCCATACATTCAAAATAGGTTTGATTATTTCAAAATGGTATTATTTAATATTATTTATGTGATTAGTGTTCAAGTGGATTCAGATATTCATATTCAAAGTTTTTTATGAAATTTAAATTAATTTCTATATGATTTTTTATAGAATTTTCATTATTAATTGTCTGGAAAAAAAGAGTAAATTATTATATTGTCTACATAAAAAATATATGGTGGTTTTCCTATGTGAATTTTGTTTTTATGAATTATTGG
This sequence comes from Viscum album, assembly GCA_963277665.1. Taxonomy (NCBI): domain Eukaryota; kingdom Viridiplantae; phylum Streptophyta; class Magnoliopsida; order Santalales; family Viscaceae; genus Viscum; species Viscum album. The sequence goes on along the minus strand of OY728143.1, from coordinate 518,629,928 downwards.
ATGTTGTTTTTGTAATATTATTTGGTGACATCTAATTTCAATGAATTAATCAACTAGGGTTTTATAATTTTGAAAATCTAATAAGTTGGTTTGTTTTATACATTAATTATTTTTTGATATCTGATGTTAGGATTCCACTTTTCTTATTTCGAAATTATAAACATTTTTATGTGTATATATATAAATAAATATGAAAAAATTCACATGAAATTTTGTGAATATATTCAACGAGAGGTTTATATATGTGTGTGTAATTTAATATGTGTAATATGTTTAAATGAATGTTATAAAACATAAACATGAAATTTGAATTTTCTTTTATTCGTATAAAGATATTTTTTTCTAAAGTATTATTTGATGTCCAGGAAAGAAATTCCAATAAATGGACATTTAAATTTTTGATACCCAAGAATAAATCATTATAGAATAATGTTATATATGTGTTATTGTGATGGATTTGATGGTTTATTTTTTATACCATGGTTGTTTAAAATGTTTTCCCATGCAATGGAAAATGAAATGGTTTTAAAGTAATGTTTTGGAGATATTTAATGAATATATAATTCAATTTGATAGAAACAAGTAAAGAACATGTGAACCTATGTACCTAGGTGGGATGACAGGGACACATATGCTTATAAAAGTTATAAGATCCCTAGAATGTTTTCATTCACAATAATTACTAAAAATGATGATATTGATATGGTTAAAAAGTGATATTTGTCCCCATTAACTATAATAGATTTTTCAGGGGAATCACTATGCATGGTGTGATCCTTAAGATAATACAAGGATCCTAGTTTTTTAATAACAATTTAAACCTTACGGCTCCCTATGGTGAATCATCATGTTTTTTTACAGGGTATTCCACCCAAACTTATTTCATTAATGGATTGATTGAATGGTTTTCTCTCACTATATCATTACATTATATTTCCTATGAATAGTTGTTTTACATTACTTATCATTAACTCAGAAATTATTTTTATTACCTTGTAATTATTATTCATGGGTTATAGACTCTCATATTTTTTTGAATATTATTCAATTATTTTCAATGTTTTAGTTATTTTTTTAAATTGATTATATTATTTATATTTCATATTCTTGTTTGTATCATGGACCACTAACATATGGGGTATCCATTATGGTTATTTTCTCTCTCTCTACTCTAATTTTATGGAAAAAATCATCAGTAATGATTTCATTTGTTTCCATTAATTATTATATTAATATTAGGTAGGATTTAGGGATACCACTAGATTATATGACTGTAGAAAATCGGAGTTCAATGGATTGAAGACCCAAGTTGGTTCGTGACATAAAAATAATGTATGATAATATTAACCATAAACATGAGAACATAACCATATTTTCCAAATGAGTACCCCGACAACTATCATGTCTTGGAGTGTCTTAAATGTGGTGTGATACTTTGATCAATGCCAAAAATTTACTCTATAATTCACACCATGGTACCCCTTGGCTACATCGTGACCTACACCCAACACAACATTTCGTTTTTCTTGCTGTACTTTTTCCATAACATTACCCCCTATGTCATAGTGTGTTATTTTACACACTATATAATTTTATCCCCATTCCTAAACCATAAAACAACCATGACATGACCCATAATCAAGAAGCCATATTACTATTTTAACTTGAGTTCACATACAAAAACACATCCCATAAATGTATCAATTCACATAATTCTGATTTAAAATCCAATTCCAAAAACATACCGTATTTCAAAACTAAGAAACGAAATATTACCTAATATTACCAAATTTAAAATGATGTGGGTCATCATAAACTTCCAACCATAATGATTTAAATCCTCATGAAGTAATCAAAAAACCACAGCTAGAACTCTATACTCACTTTAGTCATTAATTTATACAATATTCATAATGTTCTACAATAAAAAACTAAGTGATCATCTATAAAAAAACAATCCACTAACATATAGTATTCACTAATATCCTCTCTATAAAATCACTATGATATCAAAAAATCAAAAAATGGTTGTCAATGTTTTACTATAATCCTTTCATCTAGAGTTTACCATTGCTACTCTCTAGTCTGAAAGCCAATTATTGAGCACCATGTTTGACACTATCCCCAAACACAATGATGAAACTAAAAAAACTCACAATTCCTAAGAAAATCATTTTAAATTAGTCAATTAATCTCTAAACATATTGTGTTCCCCATAATAGACCTCATATCAGGAATTCATATTCTAGGTAATGGGGTTCTTGTAATAGTATTCACCTACCAAATGCACACCAAGCAATCAAAACTTGTGAAACCACTGAAAAACCTTTAACCCACCTAATCATAACATCATTATCATCATCCATTACTCCTAAATCAATGGATTCAAAAAAATACCAATCATATACACACCAAAAACACCACTAAACCACTAGGGTCATTATCAGTAAACCATTGAATAAAAATTAAACTCATTATACACTAGCATCGATCAATTTTTACCAAAACTAAACTCAAAAAATCCATACTCACTAGCCATTCATAAAAATTTACAAAAAAAAACATTTTTCACCAACTGAACATAGATTTTAAACATCTGTGTCACTCTTTATAGTACACTAAAATGATTAAATTTTGGTTTACACAAGTATCTGTTTCATATTTAGTTCATATCAAAACATTTTATGGATAGAAAAAAACCTCATTTTTTAATATACTCTATTACATTCTAATAAAACATTAACCAAATAAAAAAATCTGAAATTCGTAACATCTTTTTGTTGCCTTCAAAAAACCAACATTATCCCCAAAATTCAGATTGAAAAATAACATTGAAAACACTTTCCTCGTATTTTCTAAAAACCTAAAAATCAATAATTTTTTTAAAATAACTATATTTTTGACACATTTTATGTAAAATATAATTATAAATGTATTTCAATAATTCCTCATTGTATAGATATACTTTTTTTAAAAAATATTAAGATTCTATCATCGACAAAAAGTTTAAGAAATAATTACCCTATGAAAGAAATACAATAACGACCCAAAAATTATTCAAACAATACCCCCAAATCCATATTAATCTAATTGGAAATTATAATGAATTTTAGGATGATTAAAATATTTTATATGTTTCTTTAAATAATGATGGGACCTGATAATGAAATATGTCAAGAAAAATTCCCATAAGAATGTGTGTCATTCCACATTCATTTAGTTACAGAACAATATAATGATAAATGGCTACCGACTAAGACATAATACTCATCTCAAGTCATATCCATACATCTAGGGGATTTTATATCCAACACCTCACTCATCGTAGAGTAACTAGTCCAATAACTGGATTTCCCTTAACAACTTGGTTTTCATGTAATACTATTCTAGCTAGGCATTTTACTAGTCTGCCTCCCAAGTTCAGTCAGCCCAACTCTCCCAATAACTGTAACTGGACAAAAAACCTCTGATATGATATTGATATTCCATAGTCCTAATAAAACAAATGACACCATTGTAAGGACATAAAAATCTCTCAAGCATGGATCTCTATGAGAATTTTATTGTGGTCTAAGAGGTGAGTAAATAACATAATAATAGGGAGACTATTCCCACCAATTTAATCCCAAGGGCTCATTCCTAATTCAACTGAAAATTTGGAATAACCCATCTGTATAAAGTATATGAAGAAAATATATAACCATAAAGAGAGATCGAATAGTATCTCTGTAGACTAAAGTAAAAAAGTGGTACACAGTCAATATATTCCATCACATTATAATAATGCAGAAGAAGTATATACCTATGGAATTTATCATCAAATAAAATCTATCTATGTTGCACTAGCAATTTAAAATTAATGAAAAAAACAAAGTTAAAAATATTCCTTCCTCCCAAACTCAGATGATACTCCCAGCTGAATCCCTATCCTCCACAGCCTAATAATCCCATAACATATGTAAAAATCATATTTAATATTATTATTGACAGATAACATAGTTAGAACCCATGTCTTGTACATGTGTAGGGGTGATTTTAATGACTCCTTTGTATTCCCCTACTTTGTTCAACACATTGAGTGTTTTTATAATTATGTGTATATGCATGAAAATCATTAAATAGTGTATGTAATTATAAAAAAACATTGACCTAGAAAAATTACACAAATTTCATATGTACAAAAAACGTTTTCAAGCCAACATGTGATAACAAGGACAACCCACACCAGACATCATATACTTTAGACAATTCTTATAATTTGTCTACAATGGTCATGTTATAAGAAATCCCATATCGCAAATCATCTCAATATCTATTCTAGAAAATATAAGAAATACTTCAAGGAAGGGTATCATAATATCAGGTCTCAGGTATGTAAGATACCCATTAGACAATAACATCATAATAACCAATCCTTGGTATATAGGAATCAAATTTCGGAAGACATCATAGTAGAAAAAATAAAAAATATAAAAAGATATATAGGGAAATGAATCAAAATATCCAGTACCATGAATACTGGAATCCAACATATATATCATGCTATCTGAGTTAGGAATATTGATATACAACCTCTCACACATGTTAAACAATCCACTCATTATAATGTGACATGGCCATATCTCATGTAAAATAATCAATATCAAAAGTTTTAAAAGGAGGTCATATCAATATAAAACCTCCCACATGATCCAGCTCACACCAATATGACGTGGGAACCAAAAATAATTTTATATCATAACAAGTAAAATAATATATCTTAGGATGGAATATCTATAGTCAACCACTCATATAGCTTGAACAATATTCATATAGGATGTTCAAATTGTTGTATCAATTAACTTATCACATACCTCCTCCCCCTCAATCTGGGTGGGGATTCATACCACGTTACATACCACATCACATATATCTACCATATCACTTAAGACTATTTATTATTCCATGATAGCTAAAACATCACATATCTACACCCCCTTAATTTGGATGTTGTATCAGACTAAGTTTCATACCATATTAGATTTTTCTACCCACTCACTCATAGGGAGGTCTCATACCATGTCATGTACATCATTAGATATAACCAACGTCTCAAATTTCAAGTTCTTTGACTACTACAATATATCAATTTATTAAAAGAAAATAAATAAAAAAATTAAATAAATCCCATATAATTACACACATCTAGTCACACACGCCTTTTTCACATAGATCATATCCATATGGTCACACATGAATAACATAGAATCATTAGTATTTACCCATCAATCAATGATATGTGTTCAAACATTGTCCCAATGAAATATCCTAGGCATAAACCACCATAAGGAAATCAAAAATACTTCTCCTAACCCAACAACCCTAGAATACAAAAAATACATATGTTAATGCACTTGAGACCATGTTAAATGAAATATTCATAAAAAAACCCATATTCCAACTATAATGCCATAAAACTCATATGTATTCTTAAGTAACTCAAACTAACCCTCATTTAACAAAGACGAAAACCCCACCAAAATATATAAAATAATTTATGGATATATCATAATGAATACATTTTTCACAGATCTAACCATTAATGGTTCATTAACATAATTTCACATCAAACTAGACATGGGTTTACAAAAAGAAAAAAATTAGTAGTCCAAATCAAGTAACACCCTGCATGATATCCCATATAGTCATATATAGATGTAGAAACATGGTAACAGATTCCTATGAAATTATACATCATTATAAAATAGGGATAAAATAATAGGTGATAATAATTTGGCAGCAAAACAAAATGCATAAAAACATTATGAAATACGTTGTTACCCATATGAGGTCAACTAAACCAAAAAAATTCATAACCAAACCCTTTGAGTTTTAGCTAAAAATAATGTCAAACCCCAATTTTTAGAAAACATAGGAAAATGATCTCACATTATCTTTTAACCTACTAGGTCCCCAAACAAGATCCCAATGAAATTACCACATTTAAAGCCCTATAGTCTTTTTGGATTCCATTTTAAACCCTCACATTGTATCACCTTTTCTTCCATCAAATAATATATAACTTCTTTGCCCTAAAAATACACTTTTCATAAAAAACCACTTTCAAATTTCATATTTAAAAAAGGATTACTCATTTAACTTTATAATCCATTTCATTTTCCAAAAAATTCTATAATGATATCCTCTAGAACTCCTTTATTCAATGCACCACAAATGATCCATGTTAAATGATATGAATTACTTATATATAATGACATCCAACATCGTTCTGTGTTGGAAATTCCTAAGAATTTTTTTTATTTTTTTTAGTGTATTTTTATTTTGGATAACTAGATATTAAGTCCGAAATATTATTACTTTACTAACATTAAGTGATGTTTTTAAGAAATGCTTGAGGTGTCGAGTGCTCCTGTAGCATGGTCGGGGAATCCGAAATGATTCTTACAACAACTGGGAGAAGCAATAAGGATTCATAGTATGGCACATAGTTCCACATCATGAATTATTTTTCTAGACTCTTAGTGTGTAATTATAATTATTCTCATGATGTAAAAACACTTTTCATGTTGTAACCTTATCCTAGGTTGTTTTATGGGTGATTTATAGAGATTGGATGGGTCCAGAACCCATTTTACATTCTAAAATATCTATTATATGAATTCGGATGGGAATAAATGGTTTGTCCTCTAGAAGATCTCCTAATATCATTTCATTACTAATAAAAGTTACCTTTATTGTGATTGATTTCTTTTTTAATTTATTATTACATTAAATATCTGGTTGTCCAATTTCACTTTTTAGTTACTATTAATTGTGCCTTTATTTTTATATGATTAACATGTTAAAAATACAACCATATGTTGGGGAATTTTTTCAGAATGATTGGGATTTAGATTAACATGGCTAGAGGGTGTCATGGTATGATGAACATGTTTATTTGATAGGTGTTGAGACTAAGGTGTATTGATTTGTCTATTTTCATCTAGGGATTTTAATTTAATTTTCATAAATAATCCCTTTTGTTTTCCCAATGATATGTATTTTTTTGGAATAATTTTAGATAAATTAGCTAGATTCTTTATTAGTGGTTGGTCTTGGTTTATTCTAGGTGGAATATAAAACTTATAGTCACTGATGAATACTGTGTGGTCTTCAATGACCGACACAAAGCAGTTAACCCTCTCTCATATAGAGTTGGATCCATTTATGGTAGTTTATTCATTGTACACAACCCTATCATATTATGTTCAGTCTATTATCATGAGATATACAGTTGTTCTACCTTTTAAAGTTTTTTCTTCACACACATATAACCCATGAAAAACAAAAAAGAACCATAGAAAGAAATTTTCATGGATTGGTTTGATCAATTCATATAATAAACCCATTTAAATTTATGATTTTTTAATGAATTACTTATATTTACTAATAAAATGTGCATGGAAACTAAAATTAAAACATAAAAAGGGATATGTGGGACCATGTGTATTATCTTGTTTCTAGGACATTGATAGGTGAGGAATAAATATTTCTATATATTTTTCTTATAGACCATTGTTTATAACTCATCGCATGTTGTGTGTGTGTGTGTGTATTTCCCATGAGACATATATTGTGAACTCATCACATGGTGTGCATGTGTAACCCATGAGACCTATGTTCGATGGTCGATCACAAGAGGTGTTTGTGTGTATCCCTTTAACTATTATTGATATTCCATGAAATTTTATTAGTATGGTTATAGTACATCTTGGAATGAAATGATGATTTATCTATCATTTTTACATTTTATAGTATGAGACATTATTTTTACTTTTTTATTTCATAATATTGGATGATACTAATAGTTATCCCTCCCTGAGGAATGATGTAACAAATGTATTGGTGGCCATTAATGGAATATCTTAATAGGGGATGTGTCAAACATGTTTTCAGATTATCCCATAGAGGGAGGGATGTGTCAAGAGGATAATTGGGGTCTTTTCTGGCATTATTCAAAAGTAGGTACGGATGGGGATCACAGAATATTATTTAGAACATGATGACTCGATATATGGTAATTTATTGATTAACAATTCATTTTTTATTACATGTTATTCTGAAGAAGTTTATGTATTTTTTACTACTTAGTTATTCTTATTAAATACATATAAACATCATTTTATACTAATGTATGGAACCTCTTAGGTGTGTATTGCTGGGTTATACTCAGTTTCTTTTTAGGATTCCATTTAATTTGGGTAACTAAGAATCCCTCACTTTTTATAGGTAAAAGTTTAGATAAATCCATTGTTTCAACATTTAGTAGGATATATCACTATGAATCTATATAATGGGATGATAAGTGTCTAGGAGTTTTATAGCCTCCTTTTATATTATTTTTTTCCTAATATTATATTCATGGTCGGTTCATTGGTCAATTATATTTCCTATCTTATTTCATTTTTTAGTCTACATATGATTATATCTCATTTTAATTTATTCTATGTCTATTTATTCACATACAATACTTTTATATTGTTGCATGTTTTGTTATTTATATATTTTTCTCCACTCTCATGGAGGGTATAATCGCTCCATGATTTTACATAGAACCTCATTTATATTTAGTTTCCTTTAGAGTATGAGGAGTTAACTTAATGTCATGTTTTACACTTTCATAGACATGGTGTCTCAATTTAGGGATCTAAAAAATTGTATCAAATATTAGGAATCTATTTTATCCATTTTTGGGGATTTGATAGATTAGATACATAAGAATGTGTCCAAGATTTTGATGAAACTCAAACAGGGTAATCAAAAACACCATTTCAAAGGGAACTCTAAATAACCATGTCATGGGATCGATTTGCTTGCAATCTATTTTTTATATGATTTCTCCTTGTGTAATTCTCATGGACTTTCTTGTTTGTGATTTCATATAGATAGGACTCTTGCACATATAGGTAGGGTGAATATCTTGCATCATATTAAATATGTAGGTTTTTTATGACATGTATATTGTGTGTTTGTGTGTGTGTGTGATTTTACTAAGGATAGTGGACTCACCAATTCAGTGTTAACAACTTATACTATGTTTACACATTTTTTTGTTGATATTCCACTTGACCAAACCCCTATGAGTGTCTACTATTGATAACATGACATGTGAGACTATGGTGGGGTACATCTATGAGATGTTGGTGATGATAACAGTGATAACAAAAATAACAATGATGGTTGTGATGATACATTACATCAATAAATATAAAATATAGTGTCCCTCGTGAGGTCATTTTGATGAATTAATTGATATAATAGTGACCCTGAATGTGTAGCATTTTTATGGGTATTGTTGGTCTAGATGGAAACTATAATCTAGCTAGATTTTTCTATCTAACACCTAGTGGATTTATGTTGGACAGAACACAAAATCCTTGACTCTCAATGCGGTTTTCAAAATAGAATGTTTTCATGGTATGTATTTCATGAAAATCCAAAATGATTCTCTATGGATGAGAACCCTATTGGAACACTGTGTGAGATTAGTGAAAACCTTGTTTCTAATAAATGTGACTCTGGATATTAGAATGGTTGTAACTCATATTCATTGGAAATTAACCTGAGTACAGATGTTCCTTGTGAAGTGATAGGTAAGTTAAATGAATTGGGTTTGTTTTTATTGAATAAATACCTTGTGAATGTGAGTACCTTTTGAAATTATAAAGGGATGTTATTATATGTTTCATAGTAGATCTTGAGTATTAACAACATATATTTCTAGTACTCATTATATAAGGGTGGGATTCTTATAGTGGTGGACACACACTATTTTGATATGAAACCCATGTGATGGGTGGTATGCTATTAATAATGGAAGAAAAGAGTTTCCCTTATAAATAATCGTTTTTAGAGTGTCTAGTTTTGTAAAGTAAGAACCATGTAGAGTGGATATCAATAATGGCCTATGATTCTAGGGTAGAGGTTAATGACTCAAGGAAAAATCAATCTACTTGGGTAATGAGAGATCATTTTATGCCTTACATTTAAGAACATAATGATTCAGCCTTCATTTTTTTCATGCACTAGGTTCGTGGAAATGATTATTGTGAGTCAGATCTAAATGCAAATTATTTCTCCCATTATTTATAACATCCTGAATTTGGTGATAATTTTAAGTCACTAATGAATTCAGTTAAGAGTCACACATGTGAATAGAATACAAAAAAAATTTATAAAGCACTCAGGGTTTACAACTTTTTGTGAATGATTATAGACATGTCTCTGTGGGAAAACACAAACTCGACAATGGAAGGAGGTACCATAGTGGGGTTGAGAAAACGTTATCATTGGTGGATATTTCATGGTTTGAAATATAAAATTGAATAAGGGTGTTTGACCCATCTAATTTAGTACTAGTAACTTATAACTAGGATGATATATAATGTTATGTACATTTAGAATGGATTTTTGAATATAGTGAATGGAATTGTGAACAACCTTCGTAGTTTATTGAAAATTATTTTTCCCCAAAATCATTATGAATGAATGTTTTCATTTTTCTATTACATTCGATGATGAACTCTTCACAAAACTGGAAATCATATGTGGGAACTGAGGGGTGATAATAAGAATAATTATATGTTGGTGGAATCAATATGGTAACATGAGAATCAACTATTTCTGAAAAGGGTCTGGAACATATACAATAATGATCATTGAATGGTTGTGTTCACTCCAGAATTCCAATGTGTTATGAACATGATATTATCCAGTTTAGTGCAATATGTATTTTTTTGGTTTTAGATATAACACTAGAAGAACACTATATATGTTATTTTGACTCAATAAAAAAAAATATGAGGGGCGTCCGATTGTTGATGCATCGACACACTGTGAAAATCCTTGTGTTTGGTGAAAGAGGTTGGTGGCCCAGTTAGGTTGTTCCTCTAAAGTAAATTCTGACTTTGACTAGAATGTTTTAGAGATTAAATGATACATATAATTCCATTAGAAATAATGATTGGATAATCCATGGAGAGTAAGTCATTTTATATGTGTTCCTTTGTACGAAGGGGGAAGTAAATGTACCAACCATAGAACATGAATGTGATGGGTCAGAAGCACATCCATCTCATCATATAAAGTATGACTGACATTTTCAAAATCAGATGAGATATTTTTTAAAAGACTTGATTATTCATGATTTTTTGAGTATATGGAGATGTATTTATTGATTTGTATTCCTGACCAAGGAGTTAGTGCTAATTTTTGACATGTGTCATGCATTAAATTGAGTGTTATGGAATTGTACCACACTGTTTTTGTCATTACAGAACAGGAATATTTTTTATGCATGGAACTTACTATGGTAGGGTGAATCTTTATCATTCTTAATCATATGTTGGATGATATTTTAGTTTTTTAAGTGTACATATATGGTGATCATGGACTCGGTATTAGAGAAATGTGAGATTTTTTCTCAGTTTTTAGGGTTTTATGACATAAAATTTTAACTCAATAAGTTCCATGAATGTTTGGTTATGAGAATATTTGTTGAGTGATGTGTTTTACACTCAAGAATGCAACAAATAAAAATCCTTATAGTTGAATATTGATAAATATTGATAGGTTCATGTGTATGATACAATAGCTTCTCATGGATGAGAAGTGTTGTGGCTGAGATATTTTATTGACCTACATCATTACTCGCTGAAAATTCCCATGGAATTGTTTCTAGTTTTTGTGGGTTTTTGTTTTTGGAATCACAGATCAGTTATAAAATATATGGGTTTAAATTCAAATAAGAGATGATTTTATGTTGAGTTTATGGTGTTGGGTGATCCAAGAGCATGTTTGGGTGAATTTTGAAAGGTTATTATAGTATATAAATGTTTTAGGAAGGATTAATGGAATAAAACATTATGCCACTCCATGAATTTTGGGTGCTAAGATCTTAATGTATTATTTCCAGAATACTTATGATAAGAACTCATTGTTTATACAATGATATACCATTGGGACAATTAATGGGTTCCTTAAATTGATGGTCTTGGTACGAAACCCCTAAATTCATTTCCGTATATTATTTAATGAGAATTTAGATGAGAATTATGTATTTTGGTCTTTTCGGGCTCCTATAGTCTCATTTATTCAATGATTCAACAATTTTCTATTATGATGGATTCAACATGGTATGTATTATCCAATAATTTCTCATAATTTCCCTTGAATGTTACAATTAAAAATTTAAATATCTTAATTTTGATTGGAGAAACTGGATGCATATTCCATTCGATCTTTGAGGAATCATAAAGAAAATACAAATTTGGATAGACATGGCTATGAGATGACTTTTGGTGATGAAATTGTGTAATTTATAGAATTTTTCAATCTGGTATGTTTTTTGTTTGGCCATATTTCTAGGGTTTGAGTATAATTACATTATATTGTTCCTTGTTTTAATCTATATTGTAAGGATTTATCCTCGAATGATTTTAAATGAATGATATAGACATTCTATTGATGGTATGTCATGGTTCTGACAAGGTAGTGAAAAATGAACATTATTGTGGCTGGTGGAGGCTCACTGGATATGGATGATTCAAAAAAATTAGTTGGGCCTTTATTGGATGTGTTTTTATCAATTTTATATTGGTGTATTTTCATATATGACCCTATAATATTATTATAGGTCTATTTGAACATGATAAACCACTGTAAAACCTCAGGGAGCTTGACATGGATATACGTGAAAACCCTGTAAAAAACATTTGGAACCCAAATAGGATACTTTCATTGATATGATAGATTAATTTTAATAAAATACATGGTGGAATGTATAATTTGTTAATGAATGACCTCTATCATATAATGAAATGAATATGCTTGATAAATGGATAAGGTACCATGCTCTAAAATGGACCTTGTGTGATGGGCAACTTCCTAGCCCTTTATAGAAAAGTATTAATTGGTATGTATATTTTTTATTTTAGACCCAGTTTAATGCTTCAGCACATTGTGTGTGTTTTTGTGAGTAGTCCATGATACCAATTTTAGGTGCTTCATAAAATGGTTTGAATATGTATCTTGTGAGAAATATATTTAATTATTGATCACATGAGGTGTATGTGTGTAGCCTTTGACATATGCCTGATGTTTCTCACATGTGGATTGTTATGATTAGAACAAGGCATTATATGAAATGATGATTGATCTATCATTTTTATCTTGTATAGTATTTTCTATTCTTATATCCTTCATACTTGATCATGAATGATAAGAATCATGGAACATCCGTCCCTACGGGCACATATATCACCTATAATGCTCGTTATTCGTGGACTATCCCACAAAGGAAGTGTCAGAAATGTTTTGGGACTATCCAATTTCTAGATCTATGTTTTAGGTATATGAATTATTGTAATAACATGTGTACTAATGTAATAAGGTTTTTCATATTTATTTGTATTCTTGAATTAGATAGGTACATTGATTATGTCAGGAAATTGTTAAAATAAATAATTTATTAAAAATATTTCTTATATGGATATATTTAAAATAGTAATTTTCAAATATAGAATTTTTTTTCAAAAAAATAGTTTTGCTTTTGAATTCACTAAGTTGATATTAATTTATTATGAATTTTTTATACTTTTTTGGAAATTTTATATTTTTGGTGAATAGTAAAAAAATATATTTTTTTAAATACAATATTTTTTTATAGTGTAAAGGAATATTTATGATATACAATTTATTAATAATTTTCTATGACTAAATTATGATATTATAAAATACTTATTATAGACATGTAATCTAGAACATGTGAATTATAATTTATTTCATAATAAGTATAAAAATCCTTGTCAGTGTTGAAAAAGTGTCTGTCCAACACGGGAAAAGTATAATTTGGTTCTTTATAGATAATAATTAAGGGAAAAAAGTATTCTCAGGACATTTTTATTAGTTATTATATTTAAATTATTATTTTTAAGGAAATATTCTCAATTTAGAGATATATTATAGAAATCTTATCCAAATATTTTTGCAATGCTTGCACAAGGAAAGAAGTGTTAAATGAATAATTTAAAAAAGTTATATTGACATAAATATGAGTAATATTCATGATGAATAAATTTATAATTTTATAATGAATCTAATTTATTTATTTTTTAGATATTAATTTAGTTTTTAATTTTTATATATTCAATAATTAAAATTATTACTTATGAAAAATGAATGCAATGCTTTTGTAAAGAGAATAAAAATCATTAAAATTCTATTAACTAAAATTATATGAACAATTAAATGACAAAAAAAATTGAATAATTCTTATTTCATATGATTAACTTTCATCCATTGTATTTTATTGAATTTGGGACCTTTTTGATCCACTTGGAACACATTAAGTCCCATATAATAATTTTTTAAAAGAAAGTCAAACTATTCCCACTATGTTTTTAAATTAGTATAACATTTTAGTATATTGTTTTCCAAAAGATATTTTCTACCAAAAATAGTATTTGGAAAGATAAAATATCAATATTCATCATTATAAATGATTTTAAATTTCTAGACAAAAAATAAATACCCTAAAAGCCTATACAGTGATGATGTAGTATTTATTAATTTACAATAAATTAATCAAAATGTTATTAAAAATATTAAAATAAATATAATATAAGAGAAATAAGCTTCTCCATGCGTTATATAAAAAAATATAACATGTACTATATTTAAAAAAAATAAATTTTTTTCCCATTTTATTCTTCATAATTTTTTATGTTTTTAAAGTCATAGTTATGTATAGTGTAAAATTTGATAAAAATAATATTCCATGAATATAATAGTTTATTAAATTATTTAAAAATTTCAAAACTCTTTAATAAGTTTAAATTGGATAATATTTGGTCTAAAATGTACTCCCCTATTCTTTTGAGGCCTTTTTGATGTCTTTTCCCTTATAATGGCCATCTTATATTTAAGTATTTTATATAATTCCAAAATTACACATCAGATCAATTAAAAAACAAGCCTCCCTCCTTCACTTCCTCTCATCACATCGAGACTTATTTCTCAACTATACTCTTTAAAATGATATTATTCTCGTCACTTTATACATTCTAGTGTTTCTAGCCTTACAAAAATACCAATTTCATGTGCCTTAAGGAGGTTCTCATTGAGAAAATATTCAACACATAAATTCCTTCTCCATCTCTTTTACATTCTTTATCACTTATATCATATCCTCACTATCTATAATGATTTTCATGGGAACTATAGTATCATATATACACTATAATTTTAGTGTGTTAATAGTATATCCATAATCAAATATCATATTTTCTCCTTTTATTCTTAAAAATGAAATTGTCTCCCTTAGTGTGTCAATTCACATCCTATATGGATGATGAGTTTCTCATTCCCTTTAACGCATTCATGAAAAGTGTAAATTCATGTATATATATTTAATTTTTCCTAAAATATATATATTATATATAGTCTCACATTCTATAATTAATATATTTCAATCATATTAAACAACATGAAACTAGTTCGTGAAGATTACAAACCCCACCAAAATAAACTAAACATTTATCATTTACATTTTATCAAATAAATCATCCTCATTATAGTAAGAAAAATGATATATGGGACCATTTAAACTTTTGGAGGTGTATTAATACAATTTCATTCTACTTCTATATTATTATCACTATATTACAAGATAATATATAATGAGCCGACTATGAAATTATGAAACAAATGCACCTAAAAAAATGAAGATAACAAAAATATTATTGATAAATGGGTGAAAAGATTTTATAAAAAAATAATATTAATATATTTCTATAATAAATTAATAATACAATTTAATCCATTATAAAATAGGATTGAACATGCTTTAAGGAATTCAAAATTGAGGTAAGGTACATTCCTTTTAAAATACAATTTAATGACTCTTTTACAAAATTCTGATAAAATGTTCAATTTTAACATGTAAGAAATTATAGGATTTTCCTATTTTCATGATTCCTATTGTTTTTGAAGCCTATATTACAAGATTAAATATTAATTTTCAAATAATTTTTTTTTCTTTGTATGTGTGCGATATTAAATTGATATAACTTCCTTTCTTCGAGGAATGTATATATGATACCGGGTTTCTTGTTTTATGATTATATTCTATTTCGTGGGAATTTATTTTTGTGATACGTGGTTATATATTTAAAAAATGTGGGTGGTTTTGTGATATCAATCCAATGCATTGGGTTTTTTGAAAGTTGACTGTTATGGTTATTCCAAGTGTAAATATGATAGTAACATCATCAGGTTGTCATGAGGGATACTATATAACTAAGTCATGATGGTAAAAAATCATATGATATCCATGAGTGTTACAATAATAAGTATGTATGCTAAAACAATTATTCCCATTGTTTCCCAAATGTTTTGTTTATAGTTCTTATATTTTACAGAAAACTTATTTTGTTACAAAGTAAGTATATATTAATTTTAAGGGTGAGAAGTATATCTTTCATGTGTTTTAATTATTCATGGAATAACTGTTTCTTTCTTTATTTTTATATCCCTAAAAAATAATTCTAATTACATCATAATATTTATTATTTTTTCATCAGCTTTACGGTTATGTATGAAAAAATAAGAATCTAATCTGAATGTTGTTATTCTTTTTCATGAAAAGAAACCATGTTTTTTTAAACATTTTTATTAATGATAAAAATGATACTGTTTTAGTAGTATCTAAATTTTATGCTTTTGTGTCGTTATATATTACTTATTACCAAATTATATAATACATTAAAACAAAAAAATGGGAATTAATGAAAATATATTCTATTATAAAGTCATAAGAATATATAATGGCTAAGGTTGATTCATTAAAGATTGTATCATAGAAAAGTTTATATTACTTTAGGTGTTAGGATGATGTTAGTAGAATACCCTAGATTATTTTTACATTATGGTTATGAAAAATTATATATTATTTAAAGATTACCATTTCGATTATTCTAAATTATGTCTATTTATAATGGTTTTCTATAGAAGAAACTGTGAAGCTGAAAAAGAAAGGCATCGGGAGTATGATACCATTACGAATATGAAACCTAGAATTTTGGTAATTCAAATAGATAACTTTGTGATGGTAATGGCTCAGTTTATGTGGGATATAAATTTTTGTGACATCCATGCAAGAAAATATCTAGAGCTGCCACAATGTTACTTGATGACACTGGAATATTTTATGAGGAATCACCCTCCATCTTTAAGTTGATCTTATGACCCTATAATAGCTGAAGGTTAGAGTAAATCCATTTAAATGATATTCTATGTAATATGGTCTCAATGTAATCAAAAGATCATTTAGTCTATTTATCATTTTTATGGTTAATACAACCACTCGGTCATCATAGTACCCTCCAAATCTTATTTTTTATCCTAATATAAATATAAATCGTTTTTAGTAAGGATTGAAGACAAGATATCCAAGGGAATTTCCCTCCCATGACTTAAAAAGATATAAGTTAATTGTTCTATGTGTTGAGAATTTAAAATTTAGTTTTCTAATAACAACATTTTCTTTGAAAACAAGATGAAGAAATGGTCGAGAAGTTATGAAATTGGTAAGAATAAATCAAATAAATATGAAGTTAAGAAATCTATTTTATAGTTTGTGGAAAGTGTGGTAAAAAGAACACTGGGGAATGCCTAAAAAATATGAGAAGTGTTTTGATGTGGAAATTTTGGACATAAGGCCCAAGATTTTAATGAAAAATATTTTACTGTTGGTTATTTTAATCATGGTAATGAAACATTAGAACGTTTTAAATGTGGTGATGTGGGACATATGCACATGCCTACCTCAAGAAGGATCCAAGTGATGGGAAGCATCCATAATTAAGAAACAAATTGTAGTTAATTTATTTTTAACTACTTTATCAGATGTGAGACCATCTAATGAAATACATAACCTAAACACAATGTTTTACCTACAAACAACGTTGGTTTTCCCTATTAGAGTTTAATTTTATTAAATTTATGTAATGTCTTTATGTTTACCATTCTATGATTGATTATTGAGATAATGTATTTGTTTTTAGAAAGTGTTACAGTTTGTGTAAAGGAATGACCACATACCATTTCTAGCATATCAGGAATTTAAGAAACTATTAAATGATGGAAATGAATGTTATCTGTCACCTACAATTGAAAAATTGAACTATTTATTTTAATGATTTCCCAGTGGTAAAATAATACATGGATGTTTTTATTGATGATTCATCATGTGTTATACATGATTAAATAGTATAATTTACCAATGACTTAGTTCTTCATGCTAATACAATTTATTAATCCTAACACTTCACAATGGTGTGATTCTATTATGTGTGTCAAAAAGAAATATGGTTCCATGAGGTTTTCATTGTTTATAGTGCTTAGAATAACATTAATATTATGAATAAGAATCCATTATATCATATTTATAACATATTTTATCATCTCCATGGAGTGTAGTATTATTCTAAGATTAACTTCAGGTATAGGAACTATCAGCTGAAGTTAAAGTATAATGACTTTCTAACAACATCATTCCATGCTATATATAGACATTATGACTTTTTTTGTTATGCCCCTAGATTGAAAAATCTGCATTTTGTATTTTTGGATCTTATAAATAGAATAATTTTTTATATTTGGATAAGTATGTAGTTGTTTTTAAATATGAAATTTTAATTTCTTTAAAATTGTAAGAGAATTAGGAAAAAAATATAAGGATTTTCCAATAATATCTCAAAGAAAAGAAGTTATATGAAAAAAAAATTATACAGGATTTTTGGTTTTATATATTTATTTCCTTCGGTAAAATGTCAACAAAGATGGAAAATGAGTTGATCATATTAAAAAAAGTGGGTTATGAATTTCCAAAACCAAAAAAATTCTTATATAGTCACGATATTACCTTGGATTTCTAGGCTATAATCAATGGTTTTTGAAAACATTTCATTATTATCTAGCCCAATAACTATGTAACTTGAAATTAGTTAAATTTAAATATACATAATATTGTGATGATTATTTTTAATAATTAAAAATAAGATATATGAATTCTCTAGTTTTGGCCTTGACCTTGAGAAATGATGATTTTTTCTTTTACAGTGATTCTTCATTTAAGGGACTTGGATTCATTATGATACTGAATGATCAGTTAATTAAGTATGATTTAAGAAAACTAAAAAATCATGAGTTAAGTAATCCAGCATATGATTGTGAATTAAATGGTTTGGTTTTTTCTCTAAAATCATGGATGTATTATTTATATTAAAACTAGTGTGAAATATATATTTATCATAAAAGAATAGTTTATATTTTCACTCATAATTAATTTAAAAAGAAGAAAAGAGGATGATTGTAATAGATAAAGGATTATGATTTCATGGTCAATTACCATCTAGAAAAAGTGAAAAAAGTAAAGGATTACTTCACTTGAAAACATCATGCATCATTATCCATTTTATTTGTAAAACATGAACCTTTTTTTAATAATTTCTTGAATTTAGTCTTAGAAGTTGTATGTGTAGGTCATTTATCTATTTCATTACGCGTTAGTGTAATTTTCTATATCATACAAAACTAAGCATGCTCAGAAGGAAGATTAAAAGTTATAAGAAAAGTATGAATTGGTTAAGAAATATAAGTTACCTAAATTTTCTATTGATAATGATTATATTTATGGATATTTAATGATATTATGTGTGCCTTGTGATTTCAATTTGAGTAAATAATTGTTACATGAAGCTCATAGTTTCCTATTTTATGTTCATACTTGAAGCACTAAGATGTACGAAGACCATCAAGAGTATTACTAGGGGATTGAATGAAAAATAATTTTTTTGATTTACCTTGAAATGTTTTACTTTTCAATATGATAAATTAGAGAAAAATTACCAAGATGTACGACTTTGCATTTTCATGTTATAGAGTAGAGATTTGTAAATATATCCAAGGATTTCATTGTTGGAATACTAAATAAAACATGTAGTAATAATGAAATATGGGATATTATTGATCAACTCACTCAATACGCACATTTCCTTTCCATTCAAGATACTCTATATTTAGAAAAAAATTCTTGATGGTACCTCAAAGGGAATGTTATGTTATATTGATCTATTCTCTACATTATATCAGATAGTGATCCAAGGATCACTTCTTACTTTTTTAAGGCCATTTAGGAGTCATTGGGAACTACATTAAATTTCAACACAACATTTCATCTTCAATCTGATGGACAGTTTCCATAACCAATTAAAACAATAGATGACATGATACATTCTAATTTAAGGGATTAAAAGGGATATTGGGATCGCCATATTTCTTTCGTTCACTTTTATTATAATAATAGTTTCCATTCCAGTATACAAATGGAACCTTTTGAGGAATTAAATGGAAAATAATGTCGAACTATAGATTTTTTGGATGAAGTAGGTGAAAGAAATTTTATGGGAAAATAATTACTAGAGGATGTGGATGATAAATTAATTATGATCTATAAATGTATCAGAAAACCTCATAGAAGGCCGAAAATTTGTGAAGATAATAGGATGAATGTTTTTTCTTTTGAGGTAGGATATTATGTTTTAGTTAAAATATTATTACAGAAATGTGTTACATTTTTTTGTAAGAAAGAAAATATATTCCCAAGATTCATTAAACCTTATAAAAATTGGGACAATTTTCATCCAGTTTCGTACCAAGTATCCTTGCTTCCGATTTTATTCATGGTAAATAATGTTTTTAGGTTTTGATGTTAGGAAAGTATATTCCATATTCATTTCATGTTTTTATCGCTATAAAAGATTAATTAAAAGATAAACTTCCATATAAGGAAAACACTAATCAGATTCCTAATCATAGAGAGTATATTTTGTGAAATTAGTAAATTTTTCAGGTTATGGTTTTGTGGAGAAACCATATGGTGAAGAAATAACACTGGAATATGATAATTCTATGAAAGAAAGGCATCCCCTTTGTTTAATAAGAGAATAAATTTCAAGGAAACAATTAAAGGGAGGGGGGAATTCGATAGACAAATTACTAATATAATAATTTGTTTTCAAATTTTTTAGTATTCCAGAATTTAGTAGTAATTTTTTTTATGAAAAGTAATTTTTAAAATAAATAATTTAATTAAAATTTTTTCTTACAGGGATATATTTAAATGAATAATTTTAAAATTATTAAATTTTAATTTGAAAATAAATCATTTTTGAATTTATCCGAAATTTTTCGGAGAATTTTTAGAAATAGTTAAATGTTTCATAAATAGTAAAACATATAGTTTTTTACATATAGTATTTTTGTGACATCTTCAAGACATAATTATGATATAAAATTTATTAAACATATTTAATGATCTAATTATGATATTATAATATAAAAATTATTCAAAAATAGTTCATAAAATGTAAATTATAATTTATATCATGATAAGTATAAAAACCATTGTCAATGTCGATGCACTGCCTGCGAGGCATTGGATAAATCAAATTTGGTTACTTATAGATAACAATTTTGTGCTAAAAAGACTTTTCATGAATGTTTTATTAATTAATATATATTATTGATGTTTTTTATGATATTTTTTAATTTTCTAGTTATAAAAATGATTGTTATTCAAATGCATGTGTAATTGTTCCACAGGGAAAGTAAAGTCAAACTAACAATTTAAAGAAGTTATCTTAACATGGATATGAGTAATATACATAAATACAAATGTAAAAAATTATCTTTAACATAATTAAATATTTTTATATTATTAGTTTTTTCTAATTTTGTTATATGAAATAATTTAATTTAATGATTATGCAATACTGATGCAGTGTCTGTGCAAGAAGAATAAAAATAAATAATATTATTTTAATTAAAATTATGAGAACCATTAAATTACAAAAAAATTCAAATAAATATTTTTGAATCATTACATGTTTTCTATAATATTATTTAGTTCAAATTGGGGACATTTTGGATCCACATGGATCAATTTAATCCCACTATATATAAAGGAAAATCCAAGTTGTTCACACTACATTTTTTATTTAGTATACCTTTTTAGTATTTGGTTTTTTAGAAGATATTTTAGACAAAAAATAGTATTTTTAATGTAAAATATTTATCTTCATCATTATTATTCCTTTATAATTTTTAAGAAACATATATATACATTAAATTCTAGCAAAATGATGATGTTGTAATTATTAATTTCATGGAAAAAATATATATATGATATTTAAAATATTAAAATAAATATAATCTTTAGTAATTATGATAATATATGAATTATATAGAAAACTATAATATTTACCAGATATAATAAAAAATTTCAATAATTTTATTATTTTCTTTGATTTTTTATTCCATGGTTATGAATAGTGTTAAATCAGACAAAAAATATATGTCATGAATATTATATTTTATTAAATTATTAAAAAATAAAAAAATATTGCATAAGTACAAATGGGATAAGACTAGTTGAAAAATGTAATCCCTAGATCTTTTTATGCCTTTTTGATGTCTTTACTCCTATAATATCCATTTTATATTTTAATAGTTTAGGTAATTCCAATGTTTCCCCTCCCCTCAACTTTCAAAACAGACTTCTCACCTCACATAATTTCATTACCACAGGCCTTCTTGTGAAAATATCCTATGAAAAATTAATTCATCCTTATCTTTTTCTACACTCTTGTGTTTTCATCTTAGAAAATGAGTATTTCTAATTTATTTAAAGAGGTTCTAAAGGAGAAAATATTAAAGAGGTATGTTCATCCTCTTTTAATTTTTTTTTTCACTTCTACCATAACCTGTATCCTTATAAAAAGTTTCATGATAACTCAATTATCAAATATATACTGTAATTTTTTTGTGTTAATGGTATAACCATCAACCGACATCTTATTTTATCTTTTTATTCTCAAAATGGAAATTTTCGTCCATGGTTTGTCAATTCACCGCCTTTGTGGATAAAGAGATTTCATTTATCATAGCCCAATTAATGGAAAGTTTCAATTCTATTATAAATATTTTAGATTTTATATATATATATTGTCTCACATTATGTAATTAATATATGTCCATAATATTAAAAAATGAAATTTGTTCATGATGGTCAAAAATATCCAAAATAAACTAATCATTTATCATTAAAATTTTATCAAATGAATTATCATCACGTTAGAAAAAAATGTAATATGGGGACATTTAAACTTCTAGATTTTCATTAATTTCATTTCATTACACTTCTGGAGTATTATATTCATTTGATATGAACATCCATAAGGAACTGACCAAGAAACTATGGAATAGATACACCCAAAATAATGAAAATAACAATATATTACTAATAAATGTGTGAAAGGAATTTATAAAAACCCTATTTAAGGTTTTATAAATATGAATATAGTTATATAATAAATTAATAAAACTTTTTAGACTATTATATATAATTTTTGAATCTATTTTAACAATGTTTAATAGATGGTAATGGGCTTTCCCATTAAAATCCCCTTCAATGTATCATTTTACAAAATTCAAAAATAATATTTCTTTTTAACTTATAAGACATGAGTGTATTTTCTCATTTTCATGATTACTTATTTTTTTAATCCTCATTTTCAATATTACATGGTTACTTTTAAAAAATTCTGCCCTTTATATGTGGACATTATTCCATTGAAATAATCGATTTTCCTTAAGGTAGGATTTTATGATTCAAGTATCCATTTTTTATGATTAGGTTACTATTATTTGGAACTTTTTATAATGATGGGTGGTTATGATATTGAACAAATATGGGTGGTTAAGTTATATCCCTCCAATGTATTGGGTATGTTGAAAGTTGGTTATAATGGTTATTCCATGCGTTACTATAATAATTACATCATAAAGCAGTCATTTTGGTTAAAGTGTAATGTATCCTTGAGGGTTAAAACTAATATGGGAGTCATGAGGGTTAAAATAATAGTTAATTATGTCAAGAAATTTATTCCCCATATTATCTAAATGGGTTTTAAATGATTTATTTGTTTTATGGAAACGTCATGTTATCACAAACTAAGTATATGTTACTTTTAAGGGTGATGAGTATATAATTAATGTATTTATTTGTATTCATGGAATAATGGTTTAATTTCTTCTTTTTATGTCCCTTATTGAGATTTCTATTCTCAACCGAAGTTTTAAAAAATTAACATAGTCTATGGTTGGGTTAGAAAAAATAAGAATACAAGATGAAATTTG
Organism: Viscum album; assembly: GCA_963277665.1. NCBI lineage: Eukaryota > Viridiplantae > Streptophyta > Magnoliopsida > Santalales > Viscaceae > Viscum > Viscum album. The sequence goes on along the minus strand of OY728143.1, from coordinate 518,605,631 downwards.
TGATGTTTTTTCATGAAAAGAAATCATGTTTTATTTTTTAAATGAATTTGGTATTGTAGAAAAAATTGATACTATTGTAGTTGTATCCTGTATGTATGATTTTAGGTTTTTAGGTATGAAGTACAACCTAATTCTATAAAACAATAACTTAAAATATCTTTATTAATGAAAGAAAATGAATTCCAGTCAAATTTCTGTAGGTTATATTATAATTATGTTACGGTCCTTATATTGATGTTCCTTCCAGATTATAGTCGGACTAGTTGTGTACATGGAATATGGTGTGTTATTTTGTGAATGAAAACAAAAAATATGTTTGGTTTCTATTTACCTTTTCATTGTTTATGACATGGTATTATTTCTCCGTTTATGTATTTTTAATTTACCATATAGTTATTCATATTAGATGCATGTTCATTGTATTCACTGGTCATGTACATAACCATGTTCGTGAATTCATACATATTTGTACTCACAAATAGAATGGGTTTACATTGATATTTGATAATGGAGTATCCCAAAATAATTTTAGGTATAGGTCGGTTTGGGTGTAAGGCCCTGACCCCAAAATCCAAGAGTCGGTGTATTATTTTATTACATTTGAATGATAATAATTAATCAAATCGTAAAGGACTGATCGATTTAGATATCTTGGAAAACTATATTAAATAAATGATACATATAACACATTAGGAAGCATAAAATTCAAATATTAAACATAAAAAAAATAGAATTGTTGAAAGCTTATTCAAAGGATTCCTCTTCACAACAGGGAAATGAATAAAAATAAGGGTGAGTTTAAATGCTCAGTAAGGGAAAGTAAAGTGGAATCAATAATTAAGAAATGAAAATAAATCAACATTAAAAGGAAATAAGTGATAAGACATGACATTAAAATAAATATACAAGTAAATATCAACTTAGAAGTTTAAGAAACTGAGAAATCCTGACATTTAATTAATGAACTTAAAATGAAATGCGTCCTTAGATATTTTGATGAATAAAATAATGGATAAATAATAACTAAATATAAATGGGTAAAATTATTAACTATTGGATTACATCTTTCCTAGGTACATGTAACCATTAATATCAGGACATTTCATAAGTAAGTTTAGCATACCAAGTAAAAACCCATCAAATTTGTCCAACTATTTCATCTCATGACACTACTGATGCATCGAGGTAATTTCTCTAACCAGGCCCCAAACATGTCATAGTTTTAAAAATCACTACTCATATATAACAAGGGATTTATTAAATAAAAAATATGTTATTTCAAATATCTATATTGAATAAATGATATGGATTTATTAATCATTTCGTAGTTAATTAAATAACAGTCAAAGTGAACAATGAATGTAAAAATTGAACATGGTTTAGGATATAATAGTATACATTACCAAAGAATGTGGATATTTAAATATATTTATTTTTTTAATATAATTTTAACAATCAAAATAATGAAATATTTCAATGTTTATCATTAAACACATTCTTGAGGAAATAATTTTTGAATATTCCTGAGTGTCCTATAACACTTTGAAACATTAAAATTATAATATCGATGAATTAAAAACAATAAATTTAACTAATAATAGATTTAAAATAAATAAATTAATGATATAACCTGAAAAGGGGTAGTATATAGACTAAAGAAAAGTGAGATGGTCCATAACAACAAATAGGTCTCAATGGAATGTAAATTGAGAGGAAATCCACTTTATTAATATTGATTTTTGTTTTGTGGTCTTTATATTCTTGTAGTTTTTAAAATATGTGGATAACATATAAAAAACATAATCATTATTATAATACCATATTTTAACTTCTTATAACATTTTATTAGGTGTATGTCAACACACTTTAATTATTTAAACTATTTCGGGTGCTAATTTCCTAGTTTTATCAAGTATGATTTGAATTGTCATTTTTTGTTACTGTTACATTGATCATTATTTAATAATTTCAAGAATGTAAACCATTAATTATTTATCATATATACTCAGTATAAATTCATTTATAATTTTCCATAATATTTTTAAATAAGAAATAAAGTGAGTCATTCGTTGAGACAGTAGGTCGTACACACGCATGAACACTACTTTTATTTCATTATTTTATTAAAATAATGAAATCTAAATCCTAAATATGTAAATTATAATTATTTTATCATATCTATTTTATATATTATACATAGGTATATTAAAATAATCCATAAAACGTTCCATTTATAGCATGAATGAATCACATCTCTTTAAGGAGGCAGTAGTCCACACTTGCAGAAACGAAGTTACAATATTTATAGATAATGCAATTTACAGAGTTATATGATATAAAATAATTAAATAAGAATAAATACATTATAAATATCATATATATCATACATAATAATATTTTCCATCATAATGACCACTATGAGAGGTGGTAAGGGAAGAATGAATAATCATTGTTCCATGAGGCGGTAGTTTTTCGTTCACATAAACAGTATTTTCATTACCCATTAGATAGTAATGTGTGTAATTGTTGGTTTAAATATTATAGTAACAATTTCCTAGTTTATTTTTTATAATATTTTTATATAATCATGTCATAATAATATTTTATTGGGTATAGAATGGAAATAAAACTAAAGAGTTTAGGAAAGATGTTACATCTTTATCAGGTAACTCATTTTGTTTTGAACCAAATGGAATCCTTGTGTTAATTTCTTTCCAAGGTGAGGATTCTAGCATTATGGGAGGTATTTTGAGGAGATATATTTTAAGATGATTTTCTATCTGAAGTTTCCTAAGAGGTGTGAGGAAGTGGGAGGAGAGGAGGCCTTTTATAGTGAAGGAGTGTAACTCCTGTAAATGTTTGGAAAGAGAATTACACATATATTATTACCATTTAAAGATGATAAAATAATATAAATAATCTAAAACAAGGGAGGATAGGGTCTAAATATGGACAGAAAATCGATCTTGGGAGAGTTTTAGGTTATTTGGGCCCTTAAAATTAAGGTTTATTTCCTTATTAAGATCAATTATACCATAATTGTTGTAATTAATATTAACTACATTCACTAATATGTTTTTTCAAAGAATATGATAACCTTAATAGAAATTATAAATTATTATGATTCTAAAAATTGGATACTTTTTTCTAGAATCAAATCACAAAATTGGAAAAAATTAAATTAAATTAAATCTCACAAATGGGACTAGAATGTGAGATTTTAATGTAAAAACGTCCAAATTATTCTATGTTTCTATAGTCAACTTCAATGTGAAATTTATTCCAATGACCTAAATTGGAATTATTTATAAATATTGTATCTAATTAAACATTAAAACTAATTTAAAATGCAATTTATCATATAAATAAATTATATGAAAATGACGTTTGGAACAAACATTTAGTATTTTTCACAATTTATTAACAAATGATACATCATATAAAAAATACCCTAAGCTAATTTTTATGTTTCTATTTCAAATTTTAAGTTTATTTTTACATATATAAACTATAAAATTTCCAAAATGGGGTTTAAAATAGGATCACCATTAAAAGGTGGTAAAAATGCCGTAATAAAAATATTGTATTTTATGTGTAATATTGTGTTTCTTCTAATATTATGCCTACCAAATATATTATATTAATATAAAAATTATTTGAAAGAATATATAATACATTTATTTATTTAATATCATTCAATAATAGTAATAAATATAATTTATTAGTGTAAAACATCTTTTTGAGCATAAAAATAGTTTTCTACAAAAATATTCTCTTTATATGCAATTCGCTCTTATAATCATTTCTAATTGATTTTTATCTAATGAATTCATATTAAATTTTTCTAAACCATACATTTTTATAAGTTTTTTAATAATTTTAATATGCATTAATTTAATTGTTAGGCTATGTCTTAGTATAATAATATTTTAATAATATATTTTTAGGTAAAACTCAGTCTTCTGTAAAATGTTAGCTTTTGAAGAAAGTCGCTGATACATACAATGCAAGATAACATTTTAGTGTATTCATTAGAAAGAAATATATTATATTAAGTCTATTTAAAATATTAAATATATTTTACTGTATCAAGGTATTATATTATATTAGGTTCTTGGTTTCATGTTTCATGCAGGCTATCGAATACGAGGTTCATACTTTATAATTTCAGGTTGTTACATTTCGGTTCAGGATTGATTGTTGATTGGGACAGCTCAAAATGATTATACATATTAGGATGACATACATGTTGGAGTTATAGAGCCTCCTTTTATATCATTCTTTCCATATTTTTGTATAACTATTTATCCCAATGAGTGATCATAATTTTTACCTTTATTGACTATTGATTCTTTATGCTATTTTATCTCAATTGTATAGATATCATGTTTTTTCTTTCAGATACACTATTTGTATATTGGTATGTGTTTGGATATTTCTGTATTCATAATCACTTTGATAGAGGGCATAGTATCCTCATTATATTTTTTAGATCCTCAGTAATATTCCAAATTCTCTCATATATAGGGCGGTGAAGATGAGCTCATGTTTCACTGGTTTAGTTCAAGTGGTTTGGGGTGTGATGTAAAAATTGTTTTAGAGATCAAGATTTTTTTTTCTTTTTTGTCGAGTTGGTACACAAGATACATAATAATGTGTTGGAGTATATTATGAAACTCCAACTGCTGCATCATCAATAATATTTCTAAGGGGATTCCTGGTTATCTAGGAATTGGATTGATGATATTTGTTTATGTTTTTATTGTTGTAAATGGTTTAAACTCATGTGAAACACATGGATTTTTCGGTTTGTGATTTATTATTTATTTTCAAACATGGTTATATAAAAAATATTTAACGTATAAATCATATTGGGCATGTAGGTTTCATATGAAAAGTATATTTCTTATGTGATATTAGACTAATGATGGTGGACTTAGCTATTTTGTGTCAATAAATTTTTCTATGTTTTCATAAAATGAGATCTTGGTGATATTATATTCTCATAAACCCCAATGCTTTTATACATCCAATAGATGGTCATGTGAGACAATGGTGGGGTTTACCTAGGTAAAAACGGGGATGATTGTGGTTATGATGATAGTGACAATGTTAGTGAATATGATGATGTTATTCTCTATATAGGTGTTGCAGTATCCCTTGTGAGGTTGTTATTTGGAATTATTTTTATTAATTACAAGATTATATAATTATTCATTAGATTGGCCTATTTTATTATGGTTCAAACTACATTCTCTATGGATTTATCAATATAGACACTAGTGTAATACTATTTAACTAAACATAGAATCCTTTACACTTGATGTGGTGGTCTAATGATAAATATGTTGTGGATTATGTTTGTTGATGTTCCTAGAAGATGTTTTTTGAATTGTAACCATAGTGAAGCCTTGTAAATGTCTTGTGAAGACCTTCTAGACAAGAAATGTGACTCTTTTTAATAAAATGATATTAACATAGACTAATTGTAAGGTAACCTGGGTATGGATGTTCCATGTGAAGGCAAGGAGAAGGTCTTATGCTATATTTCATTAAAAAAATTCCCTATGCATGTTAGTAAACATTTATATTAATAATGGAATATATTGAATATTTCTATATAGTTATAGAGTATTGACCACCTAATGTTCTAGTACTCTTAATAAAAGGATGGGTTATGTAGTGTAGTAGATGTATACCATCTTTTTATGACATTAATGTGATTTATGGTTCATTATAAATCATTGTAAAAATATGTTTCCCATTAAAAGAAGAGAGATTTGAGCACCCTATTTAGAGGAGTTTGTGGTCTTTTTCTAGACAGCATTAAAATCATGTGAGCCCATCTATAAATTCTATGAATCATAGAGAAATAATTATCTTTGGGTAATGATTGATGTTTCCAAGACATGTTTTAAAGGCCTCAATGAGTGATAATTCATGTATTAGTTACACGTGAGTCTAGTGGAATTTATGGAATATGTGGGATACGAACATTAAATATGTCTCAAGTTTTTTCATGATTACGAAGGGTGTGGTGGTGGTTTTTACTATTTAATTCTATTCAAAGTTACCCTTATAGACTAAAACTAACATATTTTCATGAAGATATTATGTTTTAGAAGAGGATTCATAACCCTTGTATATATATCTCCTTTGTAGAAGGTGATGTTGAAAATGGATTGGGGTGTCAATTTCAGATAAACCCAGTTTTGTCATTCATAAAGATATTATTATTTGAAATATTGGATTCTATAATGGAATAAGACCTATCATCTTCAAAAGTCATATCCTCAGGATAATATACTGAAGAAAATTACACATTTTAAAAATGGATCATTGAATCTAGAGAACTACATTATGAATGGTCTCCATTGTGGAATGATTGGCCTTTTCCATAAAAATTTCTCTGAATAGGCCATCACATTTAATCATTTCATTTATAAAAACAAATTATCATGCATTGGTTATACTGATAAGATGAATGTGATTTGATAATAAGAATACTATTATGGTGGGGATTATTCATCTAGTAAAAAATGAATTAACTTATTGAGGAAGGGGTCAAAGATGTCACGACCCATCCCATGGGGCCCAGACGTGACTACCCCAAGCCCGCCTTCTATAGTCCAGGGGTTGGGGAGTAGCACCTAATGGATTTTCCCGAACAAGGAAGGAATTTTCTTAGATATATGTACACTCTCAAAAAGGAAAACTAAAGTAAACAACCATAAAAAGTGAGGTATAACCCTGAACATAATGTACAACTACGAGTAAAACTTTAAATTGAAATTTGTGGGTCAGAACACAAGCCTAGGAAACTGAGAAGAAAGTAAACAGTTGTCTTAACTGCCCTGGAGCTCCACCTAGAGGGTAGTAGATGTAAGTCTGAATCCGAAGGAGAGGATCACGACTGCTCCCATCTCACCAAGGTCCACCAAGTCCTTAACATCCAAAGTCTTCCTCGGAGCATCAATAGTCTACACCAGACACACACGTGCGGGCAGAGCCCGTGCAGGGGTGAGTATAACAACTCAGTAGGGTACCCCGACACCCCTGAAATTCACTCAGTAATCTACAAAGGATAACATCACAAGAAATACCACAAAGGTAATATCACAAGCATGATCTAAATCACGAAGTGCAAAGAAAAATATAAATCTCACTCTAATGGTATAACTTCAATGTTATTGGGATATGGATGAAAAGTTGTAAGGCCAGATCATCCTATCTATAGTAACTACACTGTTGACCCATATAAGTCACTGTATATGTAACGGCCCGAATCTGGAGCCACACCGATGGTGCCCCGTACCCGGTTCTCCACATAACCTCAACCGTGTTTCCCCAAATGCCAGAGGCTGCCGACTAGCAGTGAGGGCCTTGGTGAGTCAGTGGGGAAACTATACCCTCATTTGGTAAAGTATATAGTGGAAGAATAAGCATAACAATAGCGGAAGTAGTAAATATCATGAAACAACTGAACTGAAATTTAAAGAAATGTCTGATATAATAATGATGTATAATGGTACATGTATCTATGGAAAGAAGTAAGAAAAACAATGTGATGAAATACAACTGAAACCAAAGTACTAAATGTAAACAGCAACTCCCGCAGCATCATGAGCCAAGGCCTGGTCCCATGCTCTCCAACTCTAACCAGCAATCAAGTACCTGAGGTAGAAGGGCCATAATACCTACCTATACCTGCAACCATATAATCTGTTTGGGCCGAAAAGCAGGACCTAAACAAGGTGTGAGACTAATCCCAGTATGCAACCACCAAATGATTTGTGCCATACTATCAGTGAGTGATATAGAAAAAGTAAAGGTAAATAAATGTAGTAAACAATTCTACCAATTACCATTCACATTCATTTAATTACACAACCAGGAAGAACAAGTAAAACCTTCTATTCCAAGGTAAAGTCAGTAACACAACAGGTATCTAAAAAGACTACCTAACACAAGCAGTACAAACCCAAGCTTTCTCTTTGGCTTAGTGGACTCGTCATAACCAACCATCAAAATTCACACTGACTCTCTGGGTGGCGAAAACTGGCAGACCCCTATAGTCCAATCAAAAAACAAGGCACATACACTCTGGGAAGCTCTTACGTCAATTACCCTATGGTCTTGCAATGATAGATACAGACTCTATGAGGAAGCACTTACGACTAATTCCTCTTGTGGTCTCGATGCATGGGTAAACTAAGAACACTCTTGGGAAGCACAAAGTCTTATTCCCGTAGGTCCTGTGTATGAAACTAAAACCAACAGACCCTCTAGGGAAGCACTTAATGGTCTGTTCCCCCTTTAATCACCCGCACCAGGTTCTCACAGCCTTGAGCAGTCCAGTCATGCGTAATCGATTGTTAGCAGCCCTAAGTAAGTTAAAAAACTACTTGGATAATATCTACCATACATCAAAAGCATTTAAAAAGTAGGAAACACATGCAATCAGTGATAAAAAGTAATCTAACAATTTCAAGAGGGTTGCCTCACCGGCAACGGTTCTAGACGGTGATAAACAACCAAACAAGGGGAGAAACACCTGTGGGGTGATCCTCAAACATGCAACCAAGTATAAATTAGCAGCAATTCATCATAAGCTAACACGAAATCTACGTCAGATAACAATATGATCAAAATCATAAACCTGGGATACCCAATACATGGGTATCCGACACTTTTGCGACCAAAACTCAAAGAACTTAGACATAGGGAAACAAACCACCTACCTCGATCCTTGGAGATCGATATACTAGAACCTATTCCCATTAATTGTCCTATAACGGATTAGATCTGCAAAAACATCTAAAACATTCAACCTTAGATAACTTACACGAGAGGAGGAATCAGGAAACGAGGCTAAAGAAGAACCAATAACTCACCGCTATGATTCTTTTGAAACCGATGGAGTTTGATTCAGAATACCGGTGACGGATCGGTGGATCAGAGAAGAAACGGCCTCCTTAGATGTTCTGGATGTAATTAGGCAGAGAAGAATATATTTTTCATCATTAGGCGTGACCACGGGTCGATTAAGGAAATAAAAAAAAGTACACGGCGTGTACTCTTAAAGTACACGACGTGTAGTGGGTTTTTCTGTACTCCGCCAAAATTGGCCTCCACATCACCCCTACACACCGTGTGTATGGCCCGGTCTTGGCCAACACACGGCTTCGAGTGGGCGAGTAGTACACAGCGTGTACTCATAAAGTACACGACCTATACTCTGAAAATTACCAGATTCTTTATTTTTCTTTAAAAAGCCCGTAAAAGAGATCCGTACCTGAAACTGATGCTCCAGGTTCTTACAAACTTCCCCCCTTAAAGAACTCCATCCCCAAATTTCCCTAGCAAGGAGTAGAAGAAGAACCCCCGAACAACTCTGGCCACTGTGATCACATATCAGCCTCCCTCTCCTAAGTCTCGTCTTGTATACGGTCGTGCTACCATAGCACCCGTACCAGAGGAACAGACCGGCCACGAAGTACTTTTGCACTACGATCAACAATCCTAGTAGGATGCTCCTCGAAAGATTCATCCTACTCCAACTCAACCTTCTCGAGTTGAAAAACATGAGATGGGTCTGAGAAATACCGTCGAAGCTAAGAAAAATGAAAGACGTCGTGCATAGCCCGGTACCTCTGAGGTAACTGCAACCTGTAAGCAACCAGCCCGACTCTCTCCAGAACCTCAAACGGCCCGACGTTTCTCAATAAGAGTTTACCCTATCTCTGAATCCTCTTATGTCCCAACCTCGGTGCGACACGCAGGAAAAATTGATCCCCGACCTCGAACTCCGGAGGTCGTCTCCGCTGACCCGCATAAGACTTCTGCCGAGACTGTGATGTCGTCATCCTCTTCCAAATCAACTATATCTGTTCTGAGGTCTCCTGAACAAGATGAGGTCTCAGAAAAGTTACCTCTCTTGACTCTAGTCAGCATAAAGGTGATCGTCATGGCCTACCGTACAATGCCTCGTAAGGTTCCATCTAAATAATCTCATGAAAATTGTTGTTGTAGGCGAACTCCACCAGTGGAATATGCTTCTCCCAAGAACCGCCAAAGTCTAGAATGAAAGCACGGAGCATATACTCAAGCACCTGGATCGTACGCTTGGACAGGACATTAGTCTAAGGATGGTATGTTGTACTCAAAAGTACCTGTGTACCCAACACCCTCTATAGCCCCTACCAGAAGTGCGAAGTAAAACGCACATCCCTGTCTGAAACAATGGAGTGTGGAACCCCATGTTGATGTACAATCTCTCAAATGTACAACCATCCCAGCTCATCAACACTGAAGGTCTCCTTGATCGGAAAGAATTGTGAAACCTTCATGATCCTGTCCACTATAACCCAAACCACATCATTTCCTCGAGCCGATCTCGGTAAACCTGTCATGAATTCCATCGTGACATCATTCCATTTCCACTCAGGAATGGGTAACTACTGTAAAATCCCTGCTAGTCGCTGATGCTCTAGCTTCACCTACTGACAGGTGCAACACCACATAATAAAACCAGCCACATCCTTCTTCATACCTGGCCACCAATACTGACGGGGCAAGTCTCGGTACATTTTGGTGACACCAGGATGAACTACCCAAGCCGAATCATGAAACTCCTGCATCATCTCGTCACATATGTCCGCTGAAACCCATACGCGGCCATGAAAATGTAGCACCTCATCATCGCCCACTGTCCACCCTAGAGTAGGGTCTCCATCTGACACACCTTCACGTAGGACTAAGCCTTCAAGGTATGATAGTTTCCTCATTCGAACTCGATCAAAAAGGGTAGAGGTAACAGCTATAGAAGAAAGAACAGTCTGACCCTGTCTATCATGCACCTCCAAATGCATCTCAAAGAACAGAGTCATGAGCTGCCACTCACTGCTGGCCTCCTGAACTGCCTGCAACTATGTCCTCCTGCTTAGTATTTCTTCCACAACATTGCCTTTCCCAGGCGTATAAGTAAGCTCGATGTCAAAAGACTGTAGGTACTCGACCCGCATCCGCTGTCTCAGATTAAGGTCACGATGCATGAAGATGTACTTGAGGCTCTTGTGGTCAGTATATACCACGAAATTCTCTCCCATGAGATAGTGCCTCTAACTATGCAAAGGATGAACAAAAGAAGCCAACTCCAGGTCGTGCGTAGGATAGTTCTTCTCATTTGGCCTCAATTGCCGAGATCCGTACATGACAACACAATCTTCCTGCATACACACTGCTCTAAGCCCGATGCCAGATGCATCACAGAAAACTGTATAACTCTTTCCCAGCTATGGCAGAACTAGAATCGGTGCTGAAGTCAATCTCCCCTTCAGCTCCTAGAAGGCTGAGTTGCATGCTTCTGACCAAACATGCATCACACCCTTCTTATTCAAGCCCGTCAACGGCGCTGCCAAGCGTGAGAATTCCTGTATAAACTACCTGTAGTAACCAGCCAGCCCCAAGAAACTACGTACCTCGAAGACATTATTCGGCTTCTCCCAGGTGACTACTACTCTCACCTTCTCTGGGTCTACTTATACTCCTGTCTCTGAGATGACATGGCCCAGGAAGTGAATATCATCCATCCAAAAGGGGCACTTTGAGAGTTTAGCATAAAGTCGATGCTCCCTCAGTGTACTCAAAAAAATCTCAAGATGGGTTGCATGGTTCTGTCAAGTGTGAGAGTACACCAAGATATCATCCACGAAGACCACGAGGAAATAATCCAAGTAAGTATGGAAAACTCGGTTCATCAGTGCCATGAAAACTGATGGCGCGTTCGTAAGGCCGAACAGCATAATTGTATAGTCGTAGAGGCCATACCTTTTCCTGAAGGCTGTCAGAGGTATATCTGAAGGCCTAATGTGCAACTGATGATAGCTGGATCTCATGTCGATCTTCGAGATCACCCAAGCTCCTCGAAGCTGATAAAAAAGATCATCAATTCTCGGCAAGGGATATCGGCTCTTGACAGTCAACTGGTTCAACTTCTGATAATCCACACAAAGCTGTAAGGTACAATTCGCCTTCTTCGCGAACAACATAGGTGAAACCCAAGGGGAAGTACTAGGTCGGATGAAACCCTTAGCCTGCAACCCCTCCAACTGATTCTTGAGCTCTTGCAACTCAGGCGTAGCCATCCTATAAAGAGGTATGGATACCAGTGCGGCTCCTGGAACAAGCTCATTCGAGATGACTACCTCACGCTCTGGAGGAAAACCTAAAATGTCTTCTAGAAAGAAATCTGGAATGCGATCAACTACTGGAGGAAAATCCATCTGGGAGGTCCCCTGATCATCCAGATATAAACTAGCAATTTGGGCCATAACACTGCCCAACCCATGAGGCTCTGGTCCAGCTCTGCTTGCCTGTACATCCCATTCACCCTTGTGAAGAAAAGACCCGCACTCTGGTGATGTGAAACTCACCCTACGACGATAACAGTCAACAAAGGCCTAAAAAAGAACTAGAAATTCCATTCCGAGAATGAATTTCTCACCAGTCATCTCAAGGACATAAAGATCCCACATGAAGTGACACCCACCAACCTCAAGGGGGAAGTCCTTACACTGACACACATTAGATGTTCTATGTCCCAAAGGACTGTCTAGTGCCAAGGTATCATCCGAAGTAAGTATAGTGAGTCTAAGGCTCTCCACAGTCTGCACAGAAATAAAGCTATGAGAAGATCCAGTATCGAAAAGTGCAGAAGATAAACTTGAGGCTACTAGGTTCATACCTCGAACTGTGGATGGTCCAGGATCCTGCTCCCTATGAGTATGCTCTACCACAAACATCTGGCCAGTACTGTGGCCCAGTATAGAAGCCTGATATCCCTGAGCTGATCCTCCTTGAGCCTGACCACTGCGTCCGTGCCCTCTACCCTAGCCTGAATGACCTGAAGAACTCTAGCCCCCAGTCTGCTGCGGAACTGGTAATCCTGTTCCTGAATGAGGGGTAGAAACAGATCCTCCTTCACTAGCCTCTAGAAGAAGAATCCTGCAAAAACTCTACAGGTGACCCATCTTGTCGTAAGCTCGGCACTCCATTGGATCCCTCGGGCACTGACGCTTCTTATGCCCACTCTTTCTGCCCTGATAGAACACCACCTGGTTTCCAGAAGGATGATATCGTCTACCAGAAGATATACCTCGCTTCCTCGAGTTACCTCGAGTAGACTCTCAGTGGCGCTTCCTGCTGTCAGTATGAAATGACTCCGCCTTGGATGCTAAACCTCCCTAGTCAACATGTCCAATCTCCCTCAGATTTCATTCGGTGATCAGTGCCTGGTTTACTATCTGAGTAATACAAGTCAATTAGAAGACGTTCACATGTGATCTGATCCTTGGTTTGAGGCCTTCCTCAAAATTCCTTTCCAAAAACAGCTCATCATTTCCCAGAACGGGAATGAAACGTTGTAACTCAGTGAAGCAGGAGGAATACTCCATAACCGAAATAGTACCCTACTGCAGTTACATGAACTCTCCGGCCCTGTCGGCCCTCAGCGTCGCTGGATAGAAGTTTTCGTAGTACATATGCTGGAATTCGTCCCATGCCATAGTCCACTGGCGCCCTACCTGTGAGACTACATCCGACCATCTCTTGGTAGAATCTCACAGCATGTAAGTTGCAAACTTCACCCTTCGGTCTGGGGGTGTCTCCAGATGCTCGAAGATGGAAATCATGGTTTCTAGCCATGACTCTGCAACCTGACGTCCTCCATCCCCTGTAAAAGTGGGAGGATGCTGCTACTGGAAGACTCGCGTCAGCTCTGCCATAGACGGGGCAGGATGCTGAGCTCCCTGGAAGGTCTGCATGAACCTCATGAAACCCTCTCTAAACTGAACATCTTCACCAGTGTCCGGAATCACTATAGGTGTTGTATCCGGAACAATCGGCGGAACTACTGGTAGTCCATGGTCTGTCATATCAGGCGTACGGTCACTGCCTGGTTCCTGACGTGCAACGGGAAGATATCTTGGTGCCATAACCCTGAAAGGTCAAAAGCACACTCCAGATTTAGGATCAACAAGGACAAAAAATACAATAGTACAAATGGGAACATGATATAGAAACACTTAAATTTGAAAAAAACTGAACTACATGGCATGTATTTAAACTACACGACGTGTTTGTTAAATCCATTTACATGGTGTGCAATTCTGCCACCATTGGTCGTTTAACATTCCGGACTACATGGAGTGTTGTCCCAAAACATGGTGTGTAATTGAACTCCACTCCCCTACTTGAGTCTCCTTGCATGGCTAACCTGCACGGTCCTCCTAATTCTAGACTACATGGCGTGTGCACTAAGGGCAAGCCGTGTACAAGCCAGGCTTCAGCGGCCCGTGTAGCAGGTTACACGGCCAGACACATGGCTAACCCTTTAGACGGCGTGTTCCGAAATAACACGGAGTGTATAAGGATAGATCACACAGACATGTGTTGTTCGTGACACGGCCAGGTACCTAGGATAAAACTACACGGCGTGTTCTTATAACACACGGCATGTATTAGACATGCTCGGCGACCCGTGTAGCAGGTGACACGGCCAGCTACACGGCCGACCACTACACGGCATGTTCTGAACAAACATGGTGTGTATAAGGATGGATAACACCGACCCGTGTTGTTCGTGAAATAGCTGGGTACCCAGAAGAAACCTACACGCGTGTTCTTATAACACATGGCGTGTACATGACAGGTTCGGCGACCCGTGTAGCAGGTTACACGGTCGGTAACATGGCTGACCCCTACATGGTGTGTTCCGAACAAAAACGGCGTGTATAAGGATGGATAACACCGACTCGTGTTGTTTGTGACATGGTCGGGTACCCAGAAGAAACCTACACAGCGTGTTCTACATGAGTTTCCCTGACCCGTGTTGTTAGTGACACGGCCGGGTACACGGTTGACTACTACACGGCGTGTACTTATAGTACACAGTGTGTCCCTGAAGATTCTCCGACACCCTGTGTTTTTGTTTACACAAATAATAACATGGTTTAAAAACTACACAGTGTGTATAGATAAAGTACATGCCTTTTAATTTTGGTTTTTCGGGGCAGTAGCTCTAAAACTGCTCCAAACGCCAGAAACACTGAAAAACAACCAGCTATGTGCCAAATTCTGATCCGTGGGGGCCCATACTCCCCACGAATCAACGCTTGGCATCATAATAATGCATACAACAAGTAACAGCATAAAAAATGATCTTCCAAATTCCAATCCTTGAGGTCCCATAACACCTCCAAGATCAGAGCTTTACGCCCATGCTAAACAGACTGTAGAAGATGTAATACTCTATCAGCACAACAAGTATTTCTATCACAGTAACTACCACAACATCATGCATAATCTATCATGGCATCTATCACAACAGCATGCAATTTTAATGCACCCTAGATGGCATGGAAAAATGTAGGACACATGATTTCATACCCAGTGCCTATATGATGCATGAGATGGAACACCCTCATCTCATCGGGTTGCAACCAAATAGAACCATAATCATATAAGCTGTAAAAACACAAAACAAGTGAATCACCCAACGGTGAAATATAATAAACTGTAACATTTGCAAAAATGGAAAATTGCAATTACGAGGTAGTGTAGCTTTTCCCTGTACACGGGTTAATTACCCCCGTGCACAGTTAAGTACTAACTACCCATTTCTTCGTATCCCGGTCTATGGTCACAAAACAGTAAGGCAATAGAAAGGAAGAAAACTCCTCTGATACCACTTTGTAACGACCTGAATCTGGAGCCACACCGCTGGTGCCCCGTACCCAGTTCGCCACATAACCTCAAGCACGTTTTCCCAAACGCCAGAGGCTGCTGACTAGCAGCGAGGGCCTTGGTGAGTCAGTGGGGAAACTATGCCCTCATTTGGTAAAGTATGCAGCGGAAGAATAAGCATAACAATAGCGGAAGCAGTAAATTGCATGCAAAAACTGAACTGAAAGTAAAATAAATGTCTGATATAATAATGATGCATAATGGTACATGTATCTATGGAAAGAATTAAGCAAAAAAATGTGCTGAAATACAACTGAAACCAAAGTATTGAAGGTAAACAGCAACTCCAGCAGTATCGCAGGCCAAGGCCCGGTTCCATGCTCTCTAGCTCCAACCAGCAATCAAGTACCTGAGGTAGAAGGTCCACAATCCCTACCTATACCTGCAACCATATAATCTGTTAGGGCCGAAAAGAAGGACCCAAACAGGATGTGAGACTAATCCCAGTAGGCAACCACCACAAGATTTGTGCCCTACTATCAGTGAGTGATATAAAAAAAAGTAAAGGTAAATAAATGTAGTAAACAATTCTACCAATTACCATTCACATTAATTTAATTACACAACCAGGAAGAAAAAGTAAAACCTTCTATTCCAGTGTAAAGTAAGTAAAACAACAGGTATCTAAAAAGACTACCTAACACAAGCAGTACAAACCCATGCTTTTTCTTTGGCTTGGTGGACTCATCACAACCAACCATCAAAATTCACACTGACTCTATGGGTGGATAAAACTAGAAAACCCCAATAGTCCAGTCAAAAAACAAGGCACAGACACTTTGGGAAGCTCTTACGTCAATTCACCTATGGTCTTGCAATGACAGCTACAGACTCTATGAGGAAGCACTTACGTCTAATTCCTCCTATGGTCTCGATGGATGGGTAAACTAAGAACACTCTTGGGAAGCACAAAGTCCTATTCCCATAGGTCCTGCATACGAAACTAAAACCAACAGACCCTCTAGGGAAGCACTTAATCGTCTATTCCCTCTTTGATCTCCCGCACCAGGTTCTCACATCCCTGAGCAGTCTAGTCGTGCGTAATCAACTATTAGCATCCCTAAGTAAGTTAAACAACTACTTGGCTTATAACTACCATACATCAAAAGAATTTAAACAGTAGGAAACACATGAAATCAGTGATAACAAGTAAACAATCAATTGCAATAGGGTTGCCTCACAGGCAATGGTGCCAGACGGCGATAAATATCCAAACAAGGGGAGAAAAACTTGTGGGGTGATCCTCAAACATGTAACCAAGCATAAATTAGATGTAATTCATCATAAGATAACAATAAATCTAGGGCAGATAACAATAGAATCAAAATCCTAAACCCGGGATACCCTATACATGGGTATCCGGGACTTTTGCAACCAAAACTCAAAGAACTTTAACGTAGGGAAAAAAACCACCTACCTCGATCCTCGGAGATCGATATACTAGAACCTCAACACGTGAATCGGCCTAGAACGGAGTAGATCTGCAAAAACATCTAAAACATTCAACCTCAGATAACTTACACGAGAGGAGTAATCAGGAAACGAGGATAAAGAAGAACCAAGAACCCACCACTGTGATTCTTCTGCAACCGACGGAGTTTGATTCGGACAACCAGTGACGGATTGGTGTCTCGGAGATGAAACGACCTCCTCTGATGTCCTGGACGGAATTAGGCGGAGAAGAAGATGTTTTCTATCATTAGGCGCGACCCCGGGTCGATTATTGAAATAAAAAAGTACACGTTGTGTACTCTTAAAGTACACGGTGTGTAGTGGGTTTTTCCGTACTCCGCCAAAATCGGCCTCCACGTCACCCCTACACACCGTGTGTATGGCCCGGTCTCAGCCAACACATGGCTTTGAGTGGCCGAGGAGTACATGGCGTGTACTCATACTGTACACGGTGTGTACTCTGAAAATTTCTAGATTCTTTATTTTTCCTTAAAATGCCCGTAAAAGAGATTTTTACCTAAAACCGAAGCTCCAGGTTCTTACAGTGTACTAACTCGTATTGGTCACTAGATGATGACCTGTATTAGTCGTTGTTGTTGACCCATATTAATTGCTATATGTTGACTTTTATTTATATCGACCCAAGCCTTTTTTATATAACATTATAATATTTTAAGAATAAGTATACATTAGAGTACGAGCCACGAATCCTTAAGTCAAGTGTCTTGGAAGACTATGTACATAAAACATAAAACATGGGACTAAAAAAATTTCTTTTTTTAATCTCAATAAAGAGATTTTACCTTCCTTTTAGCCCTTACATCTATATAGGGTACCATGGGGAACACATAAACAAAGGGATGAGTGGAAAATACCAGTAATGGAATGAATATAAGGATACATCATAAGCACATGAGTTATGAGGAATTCCATAATTATATCCAAAGCATGGAACATATAAAATTGTATCATATAAGAATGGAATCATATAAATGTGGCAGAATCATAAAAAATTTCTTTAGTATGGGTTAAGGATAACTGCCAATCCTGTTTCCCATTTTAGTATGAGTCAAGGCTAACTGCCAATCCTGTTTCCAATTTTAGTATGGGTCAAGGCTAACCACCAATCTCGTTTCACATTGCATATCATGAGACTTAACTTTACCGACTGCATTGAAGATCTATCTAGGCATACCGATCCCAATGTTTTCATGAATATTCTTGCCATATAATAATCGTACATAATCAACTATACATAAGCATAAGGATACCCACAGAATGAATTGGGTACCACAATCATGACATAAAGCATAACCAAAAAGCGTATCATGAAAGAAAGGGATTTGAACATACATGGACGTTCATAAGGTAAAATAGGCATATAACATGGTATGTGGTGTCAAATATAAGTAAAAATATATAATAAATGTATTTGAGAAACATTAGCATTAAAACATTTTTGTGCGATTTAAAGGAAAATACTATAGAGATTTTAAATTAGAAAAAATGAAAATCTTTTATATAAAAGCATATTTTAACGAAGAATTTATTATAAATAAAATTATTTATTTTATAAAGATATTTTTTGCTTAAAACATAGGGTAGAGTTCACATAAAATTGGGTAAAAATTTTGGGAAGTTCCCCTAAAATAGTTTCCCTTATCAAAAAGTTCTAAGACGGAGTCATTTAAAAACATCTATATCCCCGAAAGAGAGTGATGAATGGGTATTCATAGATGAATTTTTTAAAACTAAACATCATTTAGAATTTTTACACAAACAGATAAGATAACTCCACTTTTATACAATGAAAGATAATTTAACCCGAATGAACAAAAAGGGTTCAGGTAGAATTTGTTATGGTTTATTGGCATGGTGTCAGGTGTTTCTAAGAGGGATTGATGAGAGAGAAAAGGAGTTTCTAATCACTTATATATCATGAGGGTAGTATGGTTGAGGTGAGAAAACATACCCCATAATTTTGGATTACACATAAAAAGTTATAGCATAGAGGACAATCTTGATTAAGAGAGAAAAGGAGAGGATCCCTTACCTTAAATATGTTGGTGTTCTCCACTTGTTATTAAAGGCCTGAATAAAAAATTAGGTTTATTAATTAATAATTCCAGAACATTTTATATATGTAATTTGTTTATTATAATCAATTTTTGTTCATTTATACCCATTTATATTGGTTATGTGGTCCAATTTCATTGTTCGGGATTGTTTGTTAACTTGGTTTTAATGACCGGTTCACTTATATTCATGTTTGGATAAACATGTAAGATGAAAGTGGTTTTACATAATTGAGGTTATATTCTATTAGTGTAAATCCACGATATTAAATGGTTTTAAATTCAATTTGGATACATTGACTGAAGTCTAATTATTATACATATAACCTTAGTGACAACCATTTTGGATAATCTGTGGGTTTGATTACAATGAACATGTTTTGATTTACAGCATAATACAATTAGTAAAAAAGTATTACAGAACAAAAAAATGATATATTACATATATAAGAATCTAGTTCAACCATAACACAAATGGTTTTATGACCAGAATTAAAGATTATAATAGAAATTGGTAAATTATTATCCTTCAATGTGCTAAATTAGCACATCCCAAAATAGTGTTTTTGTTTATTTCATGTAAAATGTGGGGAAATGAGGGATGATAATAAAGTATCCTATTAGAATAATACAATTCCAGTACATGTATGTTACTGGAGTTATGATGCCATTTGGGTTAATGAAGGTGTGGAACGAAAAAAAAAGAAAAAAACATAAAAGAAATGATGAAATTGGAAAGAAGAATTTAGCTCTTAATACATACTCCTTTGAGAACCTCTTAAGAGGATAGGTTTATTTGTTGTGAAGAGAATAGGGTATTTTGGATGTGTTGGAGGAGATTGGATAGATATTTGGGGTAGAATATTGGCAAAGAAGATATCTTGAGAATAGTGAAGGGAAGAGGGAGTGAGGGGGGCTTATAGTGGGGGAGAGGAGGGATTTCAAAATATTATAATCATTAATTTATTATTTCTTCACAAGACAAAGAATAATAAGTATTCCATGACCAAGAATATTAATAAATTCATGTGACTTAGAACCAATTGGGCTCACATCATCAGATCATCATTGATGACTCCATGAATCCATTATTTAGCATATATCGTAAACTATCGTATTTTACTATTCATAAAAAAATTCAAGTATTTCATAAAAATATAAAAAATTCACCCTAACCATTTTTCGACGTGTATAATCCAAAAATGAAATAAAATTTTTAAAAATACTTTTATAAATATTATTATTTTAATATTTAATTACAATCATAATTTATTATCAAAAAACAGTTTTGAAACATTTATTTACTTATACTAAAATATAGGTATATCATAATTTCAACTTGAATATTATTTATATATTATCATAGGTAAGGTAACTATTCATTAGGGTATATCACTATTAATAAGGATATTTTACTATTCATAAGGGTAGGATTTATTCACTTAAAAATTATGTGTTTCTTATCGGACTACAAATAACTTACATATCGCAATTGTGTGTTTCAAAATTTTGAAATTCCAAACAGAAAAGTGACAAACATAAGGATAATGGTCATATAACACTTAGTAGTTCATTATTTTGTGATTTAATTTGTTAATATAAAATATTTATAATATATTAATTTCGATTTATAATACATTGGGTCGTTACATTCTTCCCCCCTATGAAATTTCATCACTGAAATTTCGTTTTACATTCTAAGCCAATAGCATGTGTGAGTACTTTTCCATCATTTCTTCATCCAGTTCCCATTTTGTCTCTTCATACTTATGGTTTCTCCATAGTACCATGACCAGATGAGTAGTCATTTTGTGTAGAACTTTGTGTCTATGATCCAATATCTTCATTGGCTTCTCCTCATAGGAAATTGCATCCTCCAACTATACCACCTATAAAGAGAGTACATGTGAAGGGTCTGTTACATACATCCTTAAGAGGGATGTACATTCAACATGGTGGGTGGAAGTTTTAGTCGATAGGCCACAGATTCAAATCAATCAAGGATATTTAAGGGCCCAATGTACTAGATATTTATCTTTCCTTCATTCTAAACCTCATGATCTTTTAAATGGCGATATGCTTAAAAATAACTTGTCTCCAATATAAAACTCAATGTCACATTGATGATTGTCTGCATAATCTTCTATCGACATTGGGAAGGATTGATATTCTGCTAAATCGTATTCACCTTCTCCAAAATTTCTTCGACCATTTTAGGTTCTAGTAGCTTACGCTCACCAAATTCATCCCAACATGCCGGTGTTCTGCACCTTTTCCCATAGATGGCTTCATATGGTGGCATTCAGATGCTCGATTGGAAAATGTTGTTGTAGGAGAATTCAGCCATTGGAAGATGTTGGTGCCATCCTAATTTGAATTCCATTGAGCATGCTCTCAACATTTCTTCAAGTGTGTAAATAGTTCACACAAATTGGACATCAGTTTGAGGATGATAGGCCGTACAAAAGTTCAGTTCAGTGCTTAGAACTTGGTGGAAACTTTTCCAAAACATCCAGGGGAATCTTGTATCATGATTGGATACAATAGAAAGTGGTAATCCATGCATCATTACCACTTATTTGATGTAAATCCATGCAATTTGATTCAATGAAAAGTCCTCTTGAATCTTTGTAAAGTGAGATGTCTTTGTATGATGATCCACAACGACCCATATAGCATTGTTTCCTTTGAATGTCCATGGTAGTGTAGTGAAATATTCTATGGTAATGCTCTCCTAGTTACTTGCTGTTATGGGCAGTGGTTGGATATTCCCCTCAGACATTTTTTTCTCACTCTTCAATTTTTGACATACCGGGTACTTTGATGTATATTCAGTAATCTCCCTTTTTATATTGTCCCACTAAAAGTTTTCTCGGATGTATCAATGCATCTTTAAGATTTATTGGTGGATAGAGAAGGTTGAGTTGTTTACACCATTGAATATATCCTTCTTTATCTCTAGATCAGATGGTACACAATATTGTGTCCCGAATCTTACAACTCCTTCCTCATAAATTTTGAAATCGGAGGATTTCCCATTTCTGATAGCCTCCGCCCTTTTCCGAATTTCCACATCTTTTCTTTGAGCATCCATATATTATCCAAGAGGGATGGTTGAAAAATAATTTTAGAAAGTATTGATGGTGTTCCTCCCTTAATGATTCCCATGTTCATCCTTTGAAAATATAATATGATTGGATCCTTTTCAATTCTCATCATTGATAATGATGTAATATAATTTCTACTTAGATCATCGGCCACCTTGATTGACTTACCGGGATGGTAGTGGATTGCACAGTCATAATCCTTGATGAAATCTATCCATATTTTCTAGATCATATTAATCTCTTTCGATGTGAATATATATTTTATACTCTTATGGTTATTATATATCTCACACTTCTCCCCATAGAGATAATGTTTCCATATTTTCAATGCATAGATCATAGCTGCCAAATCCAGATCATGAGTGGGATAGTTTTTCTCATGGATTTTCTACTGCCTTTAGGTATAGTCTATCACTTTATCATTTTTCATTATCACATATCCTAGTCCTTTATTAGAAGCATCACTATACACCACAATGAGTTCACCACTTGTAGGTTGTGTGAGTACTGGCGCAAAGATAAGACTCTTTTTCAACTCCTAGAAATAGTCTTCACATTCCTATGTCTTGAAAAACATCACACCCTTCCATTTCAACTTGCTCATTGGGTTTTGCAATCATGAAAAGTTCTTCACAAATCGACGATAATACCCACCTTGTAAGATCCTGATTTTTGGAAAGGTATGTTTTCATTATGTTTTGGTTAAATCCCTTGTTTTGGGCTTCAAGGGATGTTTCTTGAAAGTGTGAGAGGCTTTGGGGGTGTTCTGGGGGCTCGGGGCCTGGAAGAAAGGAAATCTAGGCAAGACAGGCCAGGGGGCACGACCTGCGCATGGCTAAGCAAACTGTGCGGCCCGCCCAGGATAAACCGTGTGACCCTTCCTCCTCCAGACAGAAACATGCACACGATTTGCTAAACCGTGCGGCTAAATCGTGTGACCCCTCCTCCTCCGGATAGTGGCATGCACACAGTTTTCTCACGGTTTTCCAAACCATGCGGACAAATCGTACGACCACTTAAATTTGGGAGAAATTAAAAGTTTTCCACTCTGGGCTTTAATAACTCACTCGGGACTTCCTCTCATTTCCTCCCTCTCCACCCTAGGCATGAACCAAATCACACAAAGGCTCCAAGAGGACGATCACCTTTGATTCTATGGCGTTTTTGGTGTCGTTGGTTGTGGATTGAAGCTCCGGGTAAGGCTAATCCCATCCTTGCTTCTCTTTTTGGTTTAGGGTTTGTATCTTCTCTCCCTCTCGTTATGAAGCTCTAAAACCCTAACTTTTGGGTTATTTTTAGGTTGAAGCTCCAAAGTTAGGTTTTATCGAGGTCTAAGGACTCGATTGAGAGTGCGTTCAACCGCGGTTTCGAGTTAGGTGGTCTACAAGTGATATCCCATAGTTACTTGGGTACTTCTTCATGTTTAGTTGTGTTCTTTCTGTCCTTTAGTTAGGTTTTGGATAAACTTGGCATGTTTGGTAATAATGGTGTTTGAAAAGGAAAATGGGAACCCTCACAATCCCTGTGGGATGTGTTGGGATAGACTTGACCTAATTGGGGACATCCATGGGATGTGTCGGATTTTCCCGGATTTAGGGATTGATATTAAACAAGTGACCTTGTTGTAATGAAATGTAGAGAACATGATAAATTAGTTTGAATGATTAGTTGAATTTGGAATAGAAGTTAGGTGATGAACCTAACTTGGAAATAACCTAAGGGTTAAAGTGGAATGGGTAAAATGATTGATTCATGGGAATGATGAATAGGTTAAATGGGTTAATGTGTAAAATGATTAAAGACCATAATGGGATAGATTATGGGTTTAATGTTGAATGCTTAGTGAGATAGTCATAACACTTGGGAATTTGGTGAATGGTTAAATGTTGTGAAATGGTAATGTGTTAATGGGTTAAGGCACGATGTGGTTTCCCATGTGGGTTGTGGTGAATAGTGTTTTCCGAGGGGAAATGGCTTGGAAGGTTGATGGTTACTAATATATAATGATGTGCACATGGCTTCATAGAGTGGGGTATAACTTGAGGATCTATGCCCATGGGTCGAGTGAAGACTATGGTTCTAAATTCCACCCTAAATGCACGAGTTAGGAAAGGGGAATGAGGGTCTATTCTCCTAATAGTTATCCACCCAGACTGAGATTTCAAGGTGAGGTTGTGGTTTCTAAGATTTGTTAGTCCTAGTGAGATAGGATATTGATGTGTTTACCCTCTTTCATGTAATTGTTGGCCTTAGACCCATGTAACATAATGTATGTGATTAACCCATGGAAATGTGATGAAATTGTAAATGGTGATAATGGAATTGTAATGAATGGTAATGGAAGTGGCAAAGGATTGGCTCTAGACTGGTTAATGGTACCTTAAATAATTACTTTGAAATTATCATTCATATTCCTTTGCATGCACTATCTATTTAGACTGGATATTTTGTAGACACCGTTGGTGGTGGCCTACTGAGTTGTACTCACACCCTGCTCAGGCTACTGTTGGGTACCCGAGTAGACTTCATGTTTGCAGGTCAGAATAAGGGAAATGGTCCTTGCTAGATAGTTGAGTGGACATGGGTAGCACTTGGTGGAGGATCCGAACTTGGGGTCGGGACCATTTTTGGGATTTTGGCCGTTGTCTTTATTTTGGGGTTTTGTCCACTTTTTCACTTGTAGTATGAAATGTCATATTTATTATTGGAAAAGGATGATATACATGTTCAGTTCTTATTGGTTATTTTTCTACTATTTGGTTTATTTTTGTTGTGGCTTACTCTAATTAAAAGTGGGTATAGTCTCCCCACATTACTCCGTAGACCCCCGCTGCTGGTCGGAAAACTTTGGCGTACGTGGAGGTGCACTTAAGGTCATGTAACCACCCAGATCGGAGCACCGGTTAAGTGGCTTCCGGGTCGGGGACGTTATAAAGTGGTATCAGAGGAGGTCTTTCTTCTCCTTCTCTGAGGTCTTGTTATTTGGGATTGGTAGCCATGGGTTAAGACGTGTCGAGCCTTCGTAAGGATCTCGTTCTTGGGAGTATCTAACCCATGTACGAGGGATAACCTATGTCACCCTGGGTGGGAAATGTTGTTCTTGGTGGTGTGTTGTTACATTTGATGATATTTCACCATTGGGTGATGCACATGGGGTTTGATATGACTATTTTATGATATTTGGCTTGTGTCCTTAACAATATGACGATTGACATTCATGGATCATTATAGGCACCTAGGGAGATAGGTGAGATGCATTGTATTAGACATACGCACGGGGTGGGTGTGTGAGGTAGGAAAGTGGGGTGCATCATGCATTTCTTGAATCCAAGAAATAATGAGAAGAGTGAAATAAAACAAGTGGGTAAATGATGTTTAATGTAGTAATAGGGTTTGAAAAAAGTTGGAAACTGTTGTTGGGTTAGCATATGAAAAGTGGGTTTTTGTAGCTAGTAAAGAGATTTTGATAAAGTTGTGAAAGTTATGCGGTATGTGTGATAAATATCGTGCTTGGCATTGTTGATAAATGCCACCACAACATCGGTTACCAGTTGGGAAACGAGAGGGTGTTGCTGAGAACACCCCTCCAGTAGAGGAGTAAGAAAATGTGGCAATCAATGAAGGTAGAGAATACCAGTTTCGAGAGAACATGGCTCGCATTATGCAGATGATGGATCGGGACCCAGAGCGGGTTGCACCGAGTATGTTTGAGCTGACCAGGGAGTTCCAACTACAGCACCCTCCGACTTTCACTGGAGAGGGTGGGCCAGAGGCAGTGGAGATATGGTTAGAGTCTATCCAGAAGATACTGAATCATCTAGAGACCCCTGTCGAAAAGCAGCTGATGCTGTCCACTTATATGTTGCGAGGCTAGGCGAGGCATTGGTGGGACATTCAGGCTCAAATTGAGCAGGCTGAGAGAATGCCGTGGAAGGTTTTCCATGAAACTTTTCTGGTGCATTTCTACCCAGAGACCTTGATATAGGAGCGGGATATAGAGTTTATGAGCCTGACTCAGGGATCACTATTGGTGATCGACTATACTAGTCTATTCACTGATTTGAGATGCTTTTTCCCAGTGTTAGAAGGGGGTGAGGCAACAGTAGCAAGGTGTTTCCAAGATATGCAGATACATGAGATCAGGTCTCAAGTAAACATCTTCTACTTGAAAAGGTTCGCAGAGGTAGTAGATCAGGCAATGATCTCGGAAGGAAACCTGAAGGGAGCATCAGGTAGTGGGCTTGTGGTGTCAGTGGGACAGACGAGCGGTGCATCTATCGAAGGTCGAAAGTGACGCCATGAGAGCTCACAACATGGTGGAAGTGTGCAAAGTGGTTGTAAGAGAGGGTTATTCTCTCAGAGTGTAAATCTGGTGTTCTGAAATTTGTGCGGTAGGCCGGGGCATATGTGTGGTTAGTGTCCTCGACCTCTAGTTGAGTGTTGTTCGAGCAGCCAGATTAGAAATGTGAAGAAGTTTTGCAGGAGACCTCAGCAGGTGGGCGAGTATGACGGTGGAAGGCAGGTACCAGATACGAGAAGGGGATCAGTTGCCCTGTATCAGGCAGGCAGTTGGAGCTGCACAGCCCATGCTATTAGGGGAAGTGGACGTGGAACTCCAGGGCAAGATCGCTCATGCCAGTATGGCAGTGTAGCATAGGGCGTTCAGGCTGGAGCCTAGGGTAAAGGGGCAAGTCAGCTTCAGGAAGTTTAGTTTGCGCCTGGTGATGGTGAGGCATGACCATCGACTGTTCGAGGTATGATCCTTATAGATTCTACTTTTTCTAGTGCATTTTTGACACAGGTGCTACACAATCTTTTATCTCTGCACAACTTGTGGTAGAGCTGGGTTTACCTGTGGAGGGGGTGTGGGGGGTGATGTCTATTGACGCTCCATTGGGGTGCGGGTTGAGGATATCAAGCAGTGCAAGGGATGTGCCTTGGAAGTTGGTGGGTATCATTTTCTATGGGACTTGTTCATTCTCAAGATGTCAGGGTTTAACCTAATCTTGGGAATGGATTAGTTGGTGTTGTATCAGGTGCACATAGACTGTTACTGTCGTAGATTATCATTCAGGTCACTTGAGGGTGACGCTTATGTCCACCGTGGCGAATGGGATGTTCGAGCAGGGCGTGCGGGTCCATGTCAACAGATGAGTGGACTCACAACTCGATTGGCATGTCTCATGCATGATGACAATGAAAGAGGGGAGCAGTCTTTTTTCCCTTCTGTGGTGGATTGGTTTCAGGACATGTTTCCTGAGGATTTCTCAAGGTTACCCCCTAAGAGGGATGTTGAGTTCACAATCGAGTTGCTACCGGGAGCGGAGCCAGTTTCTACTCCGCCATACCGAATTGAACCCACATAACTCCTGGAACTGAATGGCCATCCTGAGGAGTTAGAGCATAAGGGGTTTATCTATCCTAGTACGTCTCCTTGGGTGTCTCCCGTTCTTTTTGCAAATAAGGCTAATATATCGTTAAGGCTATGTGATGACTATTGAAAGTTGAATCAAATGACGGAGAGAAATCGGTACCATGTTCCTAGAATTGATGACCTATTTGATCAGTTAAGGGGAACATCAGTGTTTTATAAGATTGATCTGAGGTCAGGTTATCACCAGTTGAGGGTGAGGTCTTCCGACATACCGCAGACAACTTTCTAGAGTCGGTACGGCTTGATTGAGTTTGTGGTAATGCCTTTCGGCTTGACCAATGCACTGGCGGTATTTATGGCATTGATGAACCGGATCATTCATCTCTATCAAGATCGGTTTGTGGTTGTCTTTGTTGAAGATATCGTAGTGTACTCGAAAACTCACGATGATCATGCCCAACATCTTGACATCGTCTTGGGTATGCTAAGAGAGCACCGGCTATACGCCAAGCTATCCAAGTGTCAATTCTGGATAGGTGAGGTACTTTTTTTGGGTCACATCATCTTGGAGGTAGGTGTGTTAGTGGATCCAAGGAAAGTGTAGGCAGTTGTATATTGGGAGCAGTACAAGAGTGTTTCAGATGTTCGGAGTTTTCTGGGTTTGGCCGGGTATTACCGATGGTTCATTCAGGATTTCTCTCACTTGGAAGCACCACTTTAGGGCTAGACCAAGAAGGGAATCAGGTTCTAATGCTCTGAGGCTTATGATAATTCTTTCCAAGAGTTGAAGAAGTGGCTGACAACCGCACTTATCTTGATCTTACCTGATCCGGGTAAGAAGTACATCGTTTTTTGTGATGCATTCAGAATCAGACTTGGGGCTATGTTGATGCAAGATGAGTGGGTGGTGGCTTATGGCTCATTGCAGTAGAGACCCCATGAGCAGAATTATCCCACTCATGACCTTGAGTTGGATGTGGTAGTGTACACCTTGAAGTGTTGGAGGCACTATCTATTGGGAGAATTGTTTACCGTGTTTACCGACCATAAGGGTTTAAAGTAGATATTCTCACAGCGGGATCTGAATCTTTGGCAGCGAAGTTGGGTTGAATATCTCCAGTCATTTGACTTTTATATGGTTTACATACCGGGAAAGCGAAACTGTGTTACTGATGCTCTGAGCAGGAAGGTTCAAAATCAGATGGTTCAGGAGTCCAGCACCGGGTGGAAGGTGATGGATTTGTTTTCAGAAATGAACCTAGAGGTGCAGGAGGAGAGTGGTCAGGTCACTCTTTCTTCCTTAGTGATGGATTCGATGCTTCTATGTTGAGTTAAAGAAGGTCAGCCTGATGATCCTGAGTGTTTGATCATGAATGAAAAGCTTAAAGGTGGGGCGATACCTTCTGGCTAGGCCGTCAGTGTGGATGATGTTATTCTGTTTGTGATCATGTTGTTGTGCCAAAGTGTCTACGGGAAGATTTGATGCATGATTTCCATGCATAAAAGTGGGAAGTGCATCCTGGTTTGACCAAGATGTACCACAACCCTTGAAGGCAGTTTTGGTGGCCTAGAACGAAGAAGGATGTTGCAGGCTTTGTGGCGCGGTGTCTTACCTGTCATCAGGTGAAGACCGAGCATCAACACCCATGTGGTTTGTTGCATCCGTTGCACATTCTAGAATGGAAGTGGGATGATGTGAAAATGGATTTTGTCGTGGGTCTTCCGAGGATGCCGCAGAAGAATGATGCAATATGGGTGGTTGAGGATCGGTTAACAAAAGTGGCTCATTTCTTACCGATTCAGGAGACCCATACAGTCGACCAGTTGGGTGAGCTGTATGTTTGGGAAATAGTGTGGTTTCATGGTGTGCCATGGACCATAGTTTCAGTCTGAGATCCGTGTTTCACATAGCGTTTCTGTCAAGGGTTGCAGAAGGCGCTTGGTACGCAGGTGTTTTTGAGTAAATCTTTCCACCTGTAGATGGATGAGTAATTGTAGCATATGATCCAAGTGTTGGAAGACATGGTAAGAGCTTCTGTCTTGTACTTTGGTGGTTCTTGGGAGAGATACCTATCGTTGGTTTAGTTTTCCTAAAACAACAATTTTCAGGCTATGATTCAGATGGCACCATTTGTGGCACTTTACGGGAGGCCATGTAGATCTCCGTTGTGTTGGCTAGAGGCCGGTGAATCTGAGTTGTTGGGACCAAGTCTCATGCAGGAGACTTCAGAGAGAGTTAAGTCGGTCATGAAGCGAATGGATATGGCTCATAGTAGGCTGAAGTCGTATTCAGATCGGAGGCATAGACCTCTTGAGTTTGGGGTGGGTGATAAAGTGTTCCTTCGGGTGTCACCAAGGTTGGGTCACCGTCAGATACGAAAGCAGGGTAAGTTGGAACGTAGGTATGTGGGACCTTTTGAGATTGTGGACAGGATCGGACCAGTGTCTTACCGATTTTCTCTTCCATAATGGAATGGTGGGATGGATGATGTGTTTCATGTGTCGCATCTTCTATAGTATCACCCTGACCTATCTCACGTGGTTAATGTTGATGATGTGGAGCTTGAGGCTGATGCGTCCTTTGAGGAGCATCCGGTTCATGTGGTGGAAAGTAGTAAAAAGGCCTTGCGAGTCAGGGTTGTGCCATTAGTGTAACACCCCAAGATTTCATAGTGTGTTATTTCTTCAAAATAATTCAATAACTTGCACTACACGCAACACTGAGTTCAATCACACCATGACTTACAAAAAAAGCCATTTAAAAGAGGTTATGAATAGTATTATCTAAATTTTAAACTTTATATAATCCTTATAATTTTAGAATCCATATTATGAGTTTCTTAGATATAATGCAAGAACAAATTCATTTTCAGTATTGCACATTTATCAACTTTTAATAGTGAACCCTTTTTAAATACAATATTTTAAACTTTTTGACTAAATGGGGACATCAAAAATTTAAAATGAAACATCCCAAGCTTCCACGGTACACTTTCTTTGAATAATATAGTAGCGTGTGTTGTACGCAACCTTGAGTTTTAACACACACCACAACCAATCAAACTAGCCGTTATGAATAGTAATACCTACTTTTTAAAATTATATATATTTTATATTTTAAAATGGACTTCATATTTGGATTCGGAATATCGAATTTAGTCTAAGGTGAAATTTTGGTACATTTCGGATAACTTTCATATTTTGATGAATAGTGAAAATTACTAAATTTTAATTAAAAACAACTTTTTTAATCAAAATAATTAATAGTGATAAATTATGAATTTTAGTGGTTTTAAAGTATATTTAGAATATATTTTTACCATTTAATATAATGTTGGTCATTGGACATAATTTTACAATTAAACCGAACATAAACAAGTGTCAATCTTTTGATAGTTATTATCTCTTAAAAACACGCTTTTTGTTTTGACAGCGGGAATTAATTTTAAATTAATTTCTGCCACTTCTGTGTTTAGAATTTGGGAAAATGGATTCCATATTTGGAATCAGGATGTTCAAATTGTGTAAATAGGTAACTTTTATTTTTAGACATTTTGAATAATTACTGCGGTAAATATTTTATTTACCATGGTTAAGGGTAAATCCGGTAAATAAGGGTTAAAAAATAATATTATAATAATACTAAATTACCCTAAAACGTGTCTTAACCCTATTGGTTGTTACATGGTCGACCATGGGAATCTTTGGGTCTATTTTGGGACCCCATGGATCCACTTGTAAGTGATAATGACACTTTATTTTAATTAAGTCAAAATGAATACAAAAATGACACAAGCATATATCTTTTAGAAACACAATTGTTACATAGGGTTATATAAGTTGGATTTTAGATTATAAATATTCATTAGAAAGCTAAAAGGATATCCTACATAATGATATTTTATTTATAATTTTTAGACATTAAATAATTTACTTTATTTATGACACAATGATGATGCAGTAATTACTATAATAGTGAAAAATTAAAATAATTGATATTATAAATACCAAAATAAAAATAATATGAAACTTTTAATGAATTAAACTAATTTTCTAGGATAATATGATATATTAGTATTGATTTAATTGACTTTGTTCGAAGTAATCAATCTGTTATGAGTTTCACAAAAATCAACTATTGAATAGTGTCAAAATTGACATAAAAGAGTTCTTAAAACAAATATTATATTATTAATTGATATTAAATTCCTAAAAATCTAAGGTTAGGCCAAGAGACTTATATCATGATAGGTTCATCATTAATGTACCACTTGGGGGTCTCTTGGATGTATATAGTAAGTTTATTAACCATATTATATAAAAATACAAAGAGACATTGTAAAAGTGAAACTAATTAACTTAGAGTTAATACTTAAAGATAAGGTTAATATAAGTACCCAAACCTGTCTAAATTATATTGGTTGAGTGTTTTTCGACCTATCCCCACCTTAACCTTTGAATAATCAACTTTGGAGCCATTAGAAACCGAATATGAATTTATTATAAATTAATATTTCTAGCTTTTCCAAAGGTGCCCCTCACCCCTCTTATAAAAGGGAACTCCTCCTTCTCATTTATTCACACCTTAAAAGCCTTTTGGTTCGGCCAAACTCTGCCCAAATACTCTCCCAACATCCCTCAATACACCCTAGAGGCATTAGTTTGATCAGAAAGCCAACCTAAGGAGCCCTTTTGATCAAATCAAAAGGAAGAACCCGAAGAAGAGGTAATGATTTCACCACCCTTCTCCAAGTTCATTTCTTCTTCCACTTCTTCTTCCTTTGTTCTTACCATTCTAAAATAATAACTCCAGTATCTCACATATACTGTGATGTTATTATAAATATGGTACAATCATATTCAGTATTCTATCCACCCTTTGAATAACATGTCACCATACGCGCGTACGTACGGCTTACCGTCTCCACGTCGTGGTGTAATTGTTATTCAATATAATATTATTTGGATGGGTATAATAATGATCTGTAACTCATGTAAATAATAAATATAACATGTTAATGATTCTGTATATATGATATACCATCCATTTATATATTATTTTAATATCAAAAGAATGATATTGTCGCTCGTGCGTACGTACGGACTACCGTCTCCACGAACGCGATGAGATTCATTCTCCATCGTATCCATTCAAGTATAATTATCATTTTATGATTTAAAAATGATGTTTAAGTACTGGATATCATTCTGGATATGAATAAGATACAACAACCATGGCTTATGTAACAAAACATATAAAAGAAAATGAGTAAGTTAACTCCCGAAACAACGATAATTCTAAGATATTATTAACAAATCAATGTTAAAAGATCATATATGATATCATATTAATATATATGATTCTTGTATAATTTAATAACAACTATTTCACCATTATACAGGAGGTTAACCTACCCCAACCAAGGAA
This sequence comes from Viscum album, assembly GCA_963277665.1. Lineage (NCBI taxonomy): Eukaryota > Viridiplantae > Streptophyta > Magnoliopsida > Santalales > Viscaceae > Viscum > Viscum album. Next base: position 518,572,391 of record OY728143.1, on the reverse strand, counting down.
AAGTACAAGGTAAGGGTTATTTCACAATCTCTTCATTATCCGAGGTTGTTTATATGTAATAATCTACTGGGATCTCTTTATCATCCACATCCATGTTTCTTCAAAATGTATTTCAAAATATTTTTATTATTTACTAGAATATTAGTTAAAGTCATTTATACCCTTTTTGACTTTTATAAGTGGTTTATAAAGGAATCTTTCCGTCATTTTCAAAACAAGGTCCTTTTTAACCTTTTCGACAGAATTAAGGTAAGAATGTTTTTTTTAACTTATACGGCGGGTGCGGCTAATTTCCGCCGTTATAAAATCTTCAAAACTTCCCTTACAAGCTTATAAGAATATTTTCAAAGAAAATGTTTTATTTTATATGGATATTAAATGATTTTAAAATAAAAAGAGATATTTCTTTAACAAGAATTTTGATTTCATCTATGTCAACATCCTTTGATGGATTTTACGCTTATTTGAATTTGATCTATTGTGATACAAAACTTCTATATTGTATTGAAGGTTTTGTGATATGTTTGACAGTGGATGTGCTATTTTAATACCATTCATAGTTTATGGTGAAATTATTGACATTTCGTATGCTAGTTTTAATACGAATGTTTATGTTATGTTTAAACATTTTCATATGGGAATGCATTGGACTTAGTAAGTGACGGGTGGAGCCCACTATAGCTCCTCGATGCATCGGTAGGTCTCATGAGACAAACTAGTGTCTTGGCACAAGGCCTTGAAAAAATCTTATTTGTAGTCTTGGCACGAGGCCTTGGCTATGTGGTTATGATAGTCTGGCATTATGCATTCCAACATTATGAAAGTGGTTATTGATTTTTGCATGTGATTATTCGATTAGTAGAATATCCATGTGAATAAGTAAATGGAATTATTTCATTTTATTTATGCCATACCATGTTGAAAGTTCATATTTAAAAGGATTTTGTTTTAGTTATACATTGCCTTAAATGTTTATTCTTATTTATGAAAGTTTCCTCTATATTGTTATCCTTACTGGGAATTTGAGCTCACCCCTTTTCTATGTTTTATTTTTCCCAGGATGTGAAGAAGTAAGTTATGAATGACCTGCAGGGATTTTATGAGGGGTTAATAGTGTGTATTGTGGAAACATTATGTTGTTGTAGTAGTTTTTCATTTTATGATGTAATGTAAAACTTATGAATATATCTAGTGTTTCCAAGGCTACTAAACCAATCGGTCTTTCGAGATTTGATCTTTCTTGTGATCATGCCAATGTTATGTAATAATGCACCGACTCTGGGTAACTGGGGTCGGGGCGCTACAGTTGGTATCAGAGGAAGTTTAGTACAAACCTTGGAAGCTAGATTTAGATAAACTCTGATTAGAGCACGTAGACCTAAGATGAACTTTGAGGATTAGTATAGAAGAACTTCCTAGAATTTTGGTATTGTAGAGATTTTGTGAGTTTTCCGAGCAATACATCCTTGTCTGGATACGAGCAGGTAGAGGCGGCTCTGGCACAGATGTTCCTAGGGGTAAAACCCGAAAACACCGATTTTAGCTAGACTCGAACGGGAACTGGTGCACGACAACGGGCCTTGTTGCACTCTTGGTTACGACACTCCTGGGGGATATGATTAGGATAACTCTCATTTTCTTTATAAATCATTATGAAGGGTTTATGAGTATATACTTCCTCAAAGAAAACATTTTTATGATTATGGATTATATCCATAAATAGTTCAATTTATGTTAAGTGTTTTATAAGTATGGGATTATGTATTTTGATTCATAAACTGATCTAGTGTATTCCATTGTTTAGAAATGGCGCCCAGTAGAAGGAATGAGAACTCCAGAAATGCACATGATCCAAAGAGAAGGAAGGATCATATCTTTCATGGTCTTAAGCTATAATTTATAAGAGAAATAGTCTCCCATGTATTATCATCATATGAAGAAATAATATCATGTGTTGATAAGATAAGTAAAGAGTTTACTGAGTCCTATGGCTTTGAAGGGAAGCAAGAGAAGAAAAGGATATAAGAGAGAAAGATAGATAAAGGGAAGAGGGAAAAGAAGAATTTTCCCATATGTGGTAACTGTGGAAAGAAACACCCTGGAACTTGCCTGAAAGGAATGGGAGTTTGTTATAAGTGTGGAGGAAAAGGGCACAAAGTACGTGACTGCAAGGGTAAGAAAATGGTTTTAAATGTACAATGCTTCATTTGCAAGGAGTTTGGACACTACGCGAACCTATGTCCTAGTCATCAGACTATGCTGCAAATGATGTTATTGGATAATAACCAAGTTATGATACTACCACAGATGAAGAGGAATGATTAGAGTTCTTATGTTGATTATGTCAATTGAGTGTTGTATCAACAATGTACTTGTTATAATAATTATGGAGTATATAAGGATTGTACTGCAGTACTATTTCATTAAGGACTTGAGATTATGTGGAACAATGAAATGTGACTCAATAGCAGGATAAATTTTTGGAAAATATATGGTTGAGAGAATGATAAATCATAATATAGTTCTGATACTGAGGTAGTGATTTTGGAATAATATGTGATTGTTTTGGATAAATTATATTGGATATTCTTGACTACCTTGGAACTAATTAATGATTTGTATATTCCATCATTGTTGGGGTTTAAAACATTTTTGGATTAATGAAGTATATCCAGCATTTTATATGGAATAGGGGAGAATGAATGTAATCAATAAGGAATATGGTAATTCAAGATGTTTCAGTTTATTAAAAGAATACAAGATGAAGGTATTCATATGCTATTGCGGGGTAAAAAGGATCTATATTATGTTTACCTTCCTTATAAATGTTGGACTGTGAGTTTGGACAGAAGTATTTTGGATAGTTCTAGTTTGGATTATTTTGGATTACCATAAAAGGAAAACCCGGAGGTTGGGCGGCAACCCGTCGCGTCCGGCAAGGCTGCGAGACTTGAACCCGCAACTGAAGGGCGACAAGGGTGTATCACTTACCACTGGCCCACGAGATGTCCTGGATTAAATAATGTAGTTTTTTTAAAAGATCTGGTAGATGAATTATAATATCATTTATTTTGGAACCCTGTACGAATAGTATAAATAGAAATTTTTTTTACGTTCTATTATCTTTTAGAGTGAAAGATGAGTTTGTGGTAGAAATTTATTATTGGATAAAACTCTAATTATAATGTAATTATATCTCCTTATGATCTTAGACAATCTCATAAATAAATTCCTCAACATTAATAAAAGGAACTTAGAAGAAAAATGTTGTCCTAGATGGTACCTTAAATCATCACTAATTTATGGCTTTGGGATTGTTGGCCTTTTCATAGCCATGTTCTCTACCACTCTCCATCAGATAATTGATGGTTAGATTTCTCTTCCATATCCATATTTTCCTACATGGAACCCTAGTATGTGTTATTTTCGGTAATCTTCATACTTTCCACTCTTTATTTTAAATAGAGGCCTCATTAATTCATTTTTCGATGTGGGATTTCAACTAAGATATTTCGAAACGTCAAAAATGTGTTATCCCAATACCCTATATTTTGTCGAACCGATGGTACTTCAAATCATCATAGATTGATGAGTTTAAGGACCTCAATTTTATACTTTTTGTGATTGATGACCTCAATCACTACCTATAAATATTTACGTTTTTCCTCCAATTATATGTCTCTAATTTCCACCAATGTTCTCCTAATCAAGATCATAATTTGGTGGTGACCCTTTCATTTCTCTTTTCCTCATATTAAGATTAAATTTTAGTAACCCAATTTCCGATGTGGGTTTTCCCACAAATATATTTTCTATTTTCAACCTTTTATTTTCGAAGAACAATTTCAAATTGCGAGGACGCAATTTATTGAAGGAGGGGAGAATGTAACACCCCAAGATTTCATAGTGTGTTATTTCTTCAAAATAATTCAATAACTTGCACTACACGCAACACTGAGTTCAATCACACCATGACTTACAAAAAAAAAGCCATTCAAAAGAGGTTATGAATAGTATTATCTAAATTTTAAACTTTATATAATCCTTATAATTTTAGAATCCATATTATGAGTTTCTTAGATATAATGCAAGAACAAATTCATTTTCAGTATTGCACTTTTATCAACTTTTAATAGTGAACCCTTTTTAAATACAATATTTTAAACTTTTTGACTAAATGGGGACATCAAAAATTTAAAATGAAACATTCCAAGCTTCCACGGTACACTTTCTTTGAATAATATAGTAGCGTGTGTTGTACGCAACCTTGAGTTTTAACACACACCACAACCAATCAAACTAGCCGTTATGAATAGTAATACCTACTTTTTAAAATTATATATATTTTATATTTTAAAATGGACTTCATCTTTGGATTCTGAATATCGAATTTAGCCTAAGGTGAAATTTTGGTACATTTCGGATAACTTTCATATTTTGATGAATAGTGAAAATTACTAAATTTTAATTAAAAAGAACTTTTTTAATCAAAATAATTAATAGTGATAAATTATGAATTTTAGTGGTTTTAAAGTATATTTAGAATATATTTTTACCATTTAATATAATGTTGGTCATTGGACATAATTTTACAATTAAACCGAACATAAACAAGTGTCAATCTTTTGATAGTTATTATCTCTTAAAAACACGCTTTTTGTTTTGACAGCGGGAATTAATTTTAAATTAATTTATGCCACTTCTGTGTTTAGAATTTAGGAAAATGGATTCCATATTTGGAATCAGGATGTTCGAATTGTGTAAATAGGTAACTTTTATTTTTAGACATTTTGAATAATTACTGCGGTAAATATTTTATTTACCATGGTTAAGGGTAAATCCGGTAAATAAGGATTACAAAATAATATTATAATAATACTAAATTACCCTAAAACGTGTCTTAACCCTATTGGTTGTTACATGGTCGACCATGGGAATCTTTGGGTCTATTTGGGGACCCCATGGATCCACTTGTAAGTGATAATGACACTTTATTTTAATTAAGTCGAAATGAATACAAAAATGACACAAGCATATATCTTTTAGCAAAACAATTGTTACATAGGGTTATATAAGTTGGATTTTAGATTATAAATATTCATTAGAAAGCTAAACAGATTTCCTAAATAATGATATTTTATTTATAATTTTTAGACATTAAATAATTTACTTTATTTATGACACAATGATGATGCAGTAATTACTATAATAGTGAAAAATTAAAATAATTGATATTATAAATACCCAAATAAATATAATATGAAACTTTTAATGAATTAAACTAATTTTCTAGGATAATATGATATATTAGGATTGATTTAATTGACCGTTTTCGAAGTAATCAATCGGTTATGAGTTTCACAAAAATCATCTATTGAATAGTGTCAAAATTGACATAAAAGAGTTCTTAAAACAAATATTATATTATTAATTGATATTAAATTCCTAAAAATCTAAGGTTCGGCCAAGAGACTTATATCATGATAGGTTCATCATTAATGTACCACTTGGGGGTCTCTTGGATGTATATAGTAAGTTTATTAACCATATTATATAAAAATACAAAGAGACATTGTAAAAGTGAAACTAATTAACTTAGAGTTAATACTTAAAGATAAGGTTAATATAAGTACCCAAACCTGTATAAATTCTATTGGTTGAGTGGTTTTCGACCTATCCCCACCTTAACCTTTGAATAATAAACTTTGGAGCCATTAGAAACCGAATATGAATTTATTATAAATTAATATTTCTAGCTTTTCCAAAGGTGCCCCTCACCCCTCTTATAAAAGGGCACTCCTCCTTCTCATATCTTCACACCTTAAAAGCCTTTTGGTTCGGACAAACTCTGCCGAAATACTCTCCCAACATCCCTCAATACAACCTAGAGGCCTTAGTTTGATCATAAAGCCAACCTAAGGAGCCCTTTTGATCAAATCAAAAGGAAGAACCCGAAGAAGAGGTAATGATTTCACCACCCTTCTCCAAGTTCATTTCTTCTTCCACTTCTTCTTCCTTTGTTCTTACCATTCTAAAATAATAACTCCAGTATCTCACATATACTGTGATGTTATTATAAATATGGTACAATCATATTCAGTATTCTATCCACCCTTTGAATAACATGTCACCATACGTGCGTACGTACGGCTTACCGTCTCCGCGTCGTGGTGTAATTGTTATTCAATATAATATTATTTGGATGGGTATAATAATGATGTTTAACTCATGTAAATAATAAATATAACATGTTAATGATTCTGTATATATGATATACCATCCATTTATATATTATTTTAATATCAAAAGAATGATATTGTCGCTCGTGCGTACGTACGGACTACCGTCTCCACGAACGCGATGAGATTCATTCTCCATCGTATCCATTCAAGTATAATTATCATTTGATGATTTAAAAATGATGTTTAAGGACTGGATATCATTCTGGATATGAATAATATACAACAACCATGGCTTATGTAACAAAACATATAAAAGAAAATGAGTAAGTTAACTCCCGAAACAACGATAATTCTAAGATATTATTAACAAATCAATGTTAAAAGATCATATATGATATCATATTAATATATATGATTCTTATATAATTTAATAACAACTATTTCACCATTATACAGGAGGTTAACCTACCCCAACCAAGGAAAAGTACAAGGTAAGGGTTATTTCACAATCTCTTCATTATCCGAGGTTGTTTATACGTAATAATCTACTGGGATCTCTTTATCATCCACATCCATGTTTCTTCAAAATGTATTTCAAAATATTTTTATTATTTACTAGAATATTAGTTAAAGTCATTTATACCCTTTTTGACTTTTATAAGTGGTTTATAAAGGAATCTTTCCGTCGTTTTCAAAACAAGGTCCTTTTTAACCTTTTCGACAGAATTAAGGTAAGAATGTTTTTTTTAACTTATACGGCGGGTGCGGCTAATTTCCGCCGTTATAAAATCTTCAAAACTTCCCTTACAAGCTTATAAGAATATTTTCAAAGAAAATGTTTTATTTTATATGGATCTTAAATTATTTCAAAATAAAAAAGATATTTCTTTAAAAAGAATTTTGATTTCATCTATGTCAACATCCTTTGATGGATTTTACGCTTATTTGAATTTGATCTATTGTGATACAAAACTTCTATATTGTATTGAAGGTTTTGTGATATGTTTGACTATGGATGTGCTATTTTTATACCATTCATAGTTTATGGTGAAATTATTGACATTTCGTATGCTAGTTTTAATACGAATGTTTATGTTATGTTTAAACCTTTTCATATGGGAATGCATTGGACTTAGTAAGTGACGGGTGGAGCCCGCTATAGCTCCTCGATTCATCGGTAGGTCTCATGAGACAAACTAGTGTCTTGGCACAAGGCCTTGACAAAATCATATTTGTAGTCTTGGCACGAGGCCTTGGCTATGTGGTTATGATAGTCTGGCATTATGCATTCCAACATTATGAAAGTGGTTATTGATTTTTGCATGTGATTATTCGATTAGTAGAATATCCATGTGAATAAGTAAATGGCATTATTTCATTTTATTTATGCCATACCATGTTGAAAGTTCATATTTAAAAGGATTTTTTTTTAGTTATACATTTCCTTAAATGTTTATTCTTATTTATGAAAGTTTCCGCTATATTGTTATCCTTACTGGGCATTTGAGCTCACCCCTTTTCTATGTTTTATTTTTCCCAGGATGTGAAGAAGTAAGTTATGAATGACCTGCAGGGATTTTATGAGGGGTTAATAGTGTGGATTGTGGAAACATTATGTTGTTGTAGTAGTTTTTCATTTTATGATGTAATGTAAAACTTATGAATATATCTAGTGTTTCCAAGGCTACTAAACCAATCGGTCTTTCGAGATTTCATCTTTCTTGTGATCATGCCAATGTTATGTAATAATGCACCGAATCTGGGTAACTGGGGTCGGGGCGTTACAATTAGTGCGAGTACTATGGCAACATGGAAAAGTTGAGGAAGAAACTTGGTAGCAGGAATAGGATATGAGGCCTCAGTGGCCCGAACTCTTCTTTTCGGTGGATCAATGAGGCTTGGAAGCTCGGCTCGAGGATGAGCCCTTATAAGGTGGGGATGTTGTAAGATCCTGGTTTTTGGAAAGGAATGTCTTCGTTATGTTTTGGTTGAATCCCTTGTTTCGGGATTCAAGGGATGTTTCCTAAATGTTTGAGAGGCCTTGGGGGTGTTTTGGGGGCTCGGGGCATGGAAGAAAGTAAATCTGGGCAAGACAAGCCATGGCGCACGACCTGTACACGGCCAGGAAAACCGTGCGGCCTGCCCCAGATAAACCGCGTGACCCTTCCTCCTCCGGAGAGAAGCCTGTGCATAGATTGTGCACGGTTTGCCAAACCGTGCGGCTAAATCGTGCGACCCCTCTTCCTCCGGATAGTGTCATGCATAAGGTTTGAGCATGGTTTTCCAAACTGTGCAGAAAAATCGTGCGTCCACTTAAATTTGGGAAGAATTACAAGTTTTCCACTCCGGGCTTTAAAAACTCACTCTTTATTTCCTCTCATTTCCTCCCTCTCCACCCAAGGCATGAACCAAATCTTCAAAAGGCTCCAAGAGACCGATCTTCTTCAATTTTAAGGAAATTTTGTGTTGTTTGTTATGGATCAAAGCTACGGGTAAGGCCAATCCCATCCTTTCTTATCTTTTTGGGTTAGGCTTTTTATCTTCTCTCCCTCTCGTTCTGAAGCTCTAAAACCCTAACTTTTGGGTGAGTTTTAGGTTAAATCTCCAAAGGTTGGTTGGATTGAAGTCTAAGGACTCGATTGAGAGTGTGTTCAACTTTGGTCTCAAGGTAGGTGGTCTACAAGTGATATCTCATAGTAATTTGGTTATTTGTGCATGTTTAGTTGTGTTTTTTCTTTCTTTTTGTTATGTTTTGGATAACCTTGGAATGTTTGGTATAATGGTGTTTAAAATGGAAAATGGGAACCCTCACGATCCCTGTGAGATGTGTTTGGTTAGACTTGACCTAATTGGGGCCATCCAAGGGATGTGCCAGCTTTTCCCAGATTTAGGGATTGACATTAAACAAGTGACCTTGTGGTAATGAATTGTAGATCCCTTGATAAATATTTTGGCATGATCAGTTGAATTTGGAATAGAAGTTAGGTGATTCACCTAGACTTGGAAATAACCTAAGGGTTATAGTGGAATGGGTTAAATGATTGATTCAAGAGAATGATGAATGGGTTAATGTGTAAACTGATTAAAGACCATAATGGGATAGATAATGGGTTTAATGGTGAATTCTTAGTGAGATAGGCATAACACATGCGAATTGGGTGAATGGTTAAATGTTGTGAAATGTTAATGTGTTAATGGGTTAAGGCATGATGTGGTTTCCCATGTGGGTTGTGGTGAATAGTGTTTTCCGAGGGGCATTGGCTTGGATGGTTGATGGTTACTTATATATAATCATGTGAACATGGCTCTGTATAGTGGGGTATGACTTGAGGATCTACACCCATGGGTCGAGTGAAGACTGAGGTTCTAAACTCCACCCTAAATGAATAGTTTAGGAAAGGGGACTGAGGTCTATTCTTCTAACTGTTGCATCCACTCGGACTGAGGCTTTGAGGTGAGGTAATGGTTTCTATGAGGGGTTAGTCCTAGTGAGATAGGATAAAGATGTGTTTACCCTCTTTCATGTTATTTTTGTCCTTAGAACCATGTAACATAATGTATGTAATTCACCCATGGAAATGTGATGAAATGGTAAATGGTGATAATCGGTGTGTAACGAATGGTATTTGAAGTGGAAATGGATTGGCTCTAAACTGGTTAATGGTACCTGAAATAATTACTTAGAAATTATCATTCATATTCATTTGCATGCACTATCTGTTTAGACTAGATATTTTGTAGACACTGTTGGTGGTGTCCTACAGAGTCGTACTCACACCCTGCTTGGTTCGTTGTTGGGTACCCGAGCAGACTTCATGTTTTTAGGTCAAGATAAGGGCAAGGGTCCTTTCTAGATAGTTGAGTGGACATGGGTAGCACTTGGTGGAGGATCCAGACTTGGAGTCGGGACCATTTTGGGGATTTTGGACGTTGTCTTTATTTTGGGGTTTTTCCACTATTTCACTTGTAGTATGACATGGCATATTTATTATTGGAAATGGATGTTATACATGTTCCATGATTATTGGTTATTGTATCCGCTATTTTGTTTTTTTCTGTTGTGGATTACTCTGATAAAAATGGGGTATAGTCTCCCTGCTTGACTCCGTAGACCCCCGCTGCTGGTCGGTAGCCTTTGGCGTACGGGGAGGCGCGCTTAAGGTCATGTAACCACCCGGCTCAGAGCACCGGTTTAGTGGCTTCTGGGTCAGGGATGTTACACACCTAGACATAAAAAGGTATAGATCTCCCTTACAGAAGTTAGCCTGAGCAACTTTACAATTGCATTCGTCTTGGAACGTTGCATATATATCCCTTTCCTGGTGATAACATGCCCCAAGAATGATACTTCCTCCATCCAAAAATCACATTTATTGTACTTTTTGTACAACTTCTCCCTTGATAATGTCTTTAACACATTATTCAAATTATTCTCATGTTCCTCCTTACTCTTGAAGTATATCATAAAATCATCAATAAAGACTACCACAAATTTGTCTAGGTAATCTTTATTGACTCATTTCACTAAATCCATGAACATTTCAAGAGAATTAGTGAGTCTAAAGGGAATCACTATGAACTCATAGTGTCCATACCTCATTCAAAAGGTAGTCCTGGGAATATCATCCTTCCTCAACTTTAATTGGTGATATCCCTACCGAAAGTCCACTTATGAGAAATAACTATCCCCCCAAAGCCGATCGAACAATTCATCTATCCTTGTTAGGGGATACTTTTTCTTTATCTTGATTTTATTTAGTTCACGATAATCAATGTAGAGGCACATTGATCGACCCTTATTCATGATGAAGTGGACTAGTGCAGCCCACGGTGAAGCACTCGTGAGTATAAAATCCCTCCCCATGTTCTCCTATAACTGCTTCTCCAACTCATCCTGCTCTACGGTGGTCATTATGTAAGGTGTCATTGATATAGGTAAAGATCCCGGGATACGATCCATTGAGAATTCAACCTATTAGTTAGAAGGAAATCCAATAAATTATTAGAGAATACATTGGTGTAATCCCTGACTATGGGCATGTCTTCAATCATGATTATCTCTTTTGTCTCATTCATTTGAACTAGATATTCCTAGTCAGAAGGCATCAATATCCACACTTGAGATGATTATTTTAAAAAAGATTCATCTTCCCCCTTAAACTTTTAATGAATCTGAGGATGCTTTGGGATGTGACAAGTGATCTCCCTTTCCCGACAGTTGATGTTGGCTTTGTATAAAGATATCCAATCCATGCACCAGATTGCATTAACCTCCACTAAAGGATGTATGAAGTGGTTTTATCAGAGTTTTAGTCCACAAAAATTAACTAGGGAGGAGTTATAAACCATGGATGCAAAAATTTCCCCATTTGTTGTTCTCACTAATAACTTTTCCTCCAAATTTTTTCATTGTGTTTGAATAGTTCTATTAAAATTGCAAGATATGAAAGAATGAATAAAACCGAAATCAATTAGTACATTCTCTATTCTTTAATAAATGACTAGCATACCAATAACCACATCATTTTATGGATCCACCTTAGCAGTAGTGATAGAATAATCCCTTCCTTGTTTCCTTGGAGGTCGTTTCTAATTGCCTCCGACAAGCCTCAGCATAGGGAAATATCTTGTATATTGTGCATGCTCCTTGTAGTTGGAACACTGTAATGCTGGATGATTATTTCTCTAAACATATTTTTATTCATCAAAATTAGTGGGATTTTTCATATCCCTTCGTCAGTTCTTGGACAGATAACCAAACTCTTCACATGTGAAGAAATTCTTGGTTCCCTTCAGACAGTTATCAGGATGCTTCTTCCCACAACTTTTACAACGGGAAAAGAAAGGCTTCTTTCCATCATGTAATTTGTTTGATGAACCACCCATGTATTTCTCCATTTTCCTCTTCTTATTATTGTTCCCATGAGACCAGTGAGAGTCTCAAATCTATATTTTAACCTTGAGGGAACAACGTGAATATCCTTATAACTGTTGAAGTCTCGAATCACCAACGCTTTTTGTATACTTGGATTTAGTCATCTAAAGAAGTGATGCACCTTGCTTTCAGTGTTCATGACATAGCCAGAGGTGTACCTTGAATGCCTTGTAATGTTTTCTTCATACTCCCTGATAGACTTATCTTCCTTCTTCTTGATTCTGAGGAACTCTCTTTACATCTTTAGACAGAGGGTTTGAGGAAAATATTTTTTGAAAAACATCCTCTTCGATTCTTCCCAATCCATAGAATAAATTTTCTTCTTGGGACTTTGTATTCTTGATCATTTTCTACCACTGATCATCTTCCCAATCAAAAAAATAGATCGCCAGTACAAACTTATCTTCTTCCATGCACTGGAGGACAGAGAATATATCTTCAATGTATTTAATCAATTGTTTTTCAAGGAGTGGATCAGAATATCCGCAAAACATGGGATCCCTTTTCCACATAAAGGATTATACAGAATCCTGCTCTTTACTTGGAGGAGGGAATTTGGCATGATTAAAGTTATTATTCATAACTCGAGCCAGCTGATCAAGTACTATCATGATGTTTTGAGCACCTCTTCCTTCATATCAGGCATATCATTAGGGAAATCTTCACATTTCATATAACATTGGTTGTTGGAATGTGTTCTTATATTTCCCTCCATTAACTAATAAAAAGAACATATAATGTAAGGTCTTGAATGCTTAGATATTAAGCATAAAAAGGAATCTTTGAAAATAATTAGATAAACTTATAAAGAAGAAGTATATCCTAACTTTTGATTCCTTTGGTTTATATATATGATGGGCTCGATCTGTTTTTTAACTTATATTCTTATGGGATTTTTTTGTCCCTTAATAATATTTTGTGTTAAGCTCATGAATCTACCAAAGAATATCCCCCAAGATTTCTGTAACCAAGAGTGCATCAAGGCCTATTTTATTGCACAAGGATACCACGAGTCAAGACGAAAACTTCTTGTCAGAGTTTTCACTCCAAGGTACATCTGTTCCAGAGCCGCCTCTACTTGCTAGTATCCAGACATGGATGTATTTTCTAGATAAACAACTTTCTCAATATTCACCAATATATATGAATTTTTTCTTATACTTTGTAATTCCCTGACCCCAGTTACCCATAGTCGATGCATTATTACATAATATTGGAATGATCATAAAAGATCAAGTCTCGAAATACTAATTAGTTTAGTAGCCTTGGAATCACTAGATAAATTCATAAGTCTTACATTAAATAATAAAATGAAAACTACAACAACATAGTCTCCATAGTCCACACTCATATCCCCTTAGACTATCCCTACAGGTTAGTCATAAAATACTTCTTCAAATCCTGGGAAAAATAAAACACAGAAAGGGGTGAGCTCAATGCTCAGTAAGGATAACAATATTTCGGAAACATTCATAAATAAGCATAAACATTTAAGGCAATGTATGACTAAAATAAAATTATTTTAAACATGAACTTCATCATAATATAGAAAAAATAAAATAAAATAATTCAATTTACTTATTCACATGGATATTCTACTAGTAGAATAATCACATGCAATATCGATTACCACTTTCAAAATGATGGAATGCATAATCCCAGACCATCATAACCACATAGTCAAGGCCTTGTTCCAAGACTACAAAAAATATTTTTTCATGACCTTGTGCCAAGACACTATTTTGTCTCATGAGACCTACCTATGAATTGAGGAGATATCGCGGGCTCCACTCATCGCTTATTAAATCCAATGCATTCCTCATATGAATAGGTTTAAACGTAACATAAGCCTTCGTATTAAAACTACCATACGAAATTTCAATACTTTATCCATAAACCATGAATGGTATAAAAATAACACATCCACAATCAATCATATCATGAAACCTTAAATACAATATGGATGTTTTGTATCATAATAAATCAACTTCAAATAAACTTAAAATCCATCAAAGGATGTTGACATAGATGAAATCAAAACTATCTGAGAGAAAAATATCTTTTTTTTGAAATCATTTAAGTCACATAATGAAAAAAGTAAATATTTACTTTGAAAAAATTCTTATAAGTTTGTAAGGGAAGCTTCGACGATTTTATGAGGTTGTAAAAGAGCCTCACCCGCCGTATAAGTTAAAAAAGACATTCTTACCTTAATTCTATCGAAAGGGTTAAAAGGTCCTTGTTTTGAAAATGACGTAAATATTCCTTTATAAATAATTATAAAAGTAAAACAAGGGTATAAATGACTTTAACCCATAGTCTATAAAATAGTAAAAATGTTTTTAAATTAATTTTTAAGAAAAATTTATGTATATGATAAAGGGGTCCCAGTAGATAATTACGTATAAACAACCTTGGATAATGAAGAGATTGTGAAATAAACCCTTACCTGGTACTTTTCCTTGGTTTAGGGTAGGTTAACCTCATGTATAATGGTGAAATAAGTGTTATTAAATTATACAAGAATCATATACATTAATATGATATCATATATGATCTTTTAACATCGATTTGTTAATAATATCTTTTTATTGTCGTTGTTTCCGGTATTAACAGAATCGTTTTTCATTATATTCGTTGTTATCTGAGCCATATTTTTTATTGATGGGATGTATATTATTCATATCTAGAATGATATAATGTATCTAAAAATTATTTTTAATCACCAAATAAAATTTATTCTTGAATGGACATGATGGGGAATGAATCTCATCGCGTTCGTGGAGACGGAAATCCGTACTTATGCACGAGCGACAATATCATTGTTTTGATATTAAAATAATATATAATTGGATGGTATATCATATATACAGAATCATTATCATGTTATATTTATTATTTACATGAATTACACATCATTATTATATCCATCCAAATAATAATGTATTGAATAATAATTACACCACGACGTGTAGACGGTAGGCCGTACGCACGCACGTATGGTGACATGTCATTCAAAGGACAGATAGAAAACTGAATATGGTTGTACCATATTTACAATAACATCACAGTATATAGAATATACTGGAGTTATTATTTTAGAATGGAAATAACAAAAAAAGAAGAAGTTGATGAAGAAAGGAACTTGAAAGAGGGTGGTGAAAATATTACCACTTTTTCAGGGTTTTCCTTTTGATTTGATCAAAAGGGCTCCATAGGTTGGATTTATGACTAATGTAAGGCCTATAGGATTAAGGGAGGATAGTTTAGAGGGTATTTTGGTAGAGTTTGGACGAACCAAAAGGCTTCTATGGAATGACGAACAGGTTAGAAGTGGTGTCCTTTTATAAGGGGGAGGAGGGGCTCTTTAAGAGAAACTTAATGTATTAATTTATAATAAATTCATATTCGATTTATAAATGCTCCCAAGTGGATTATTAAAAGTATAAGGTGGGTATGGGTCAAAATAATTTCATCAAATAGATTTTATAAAGGTTGGGGTGACTATATTATCATTATCATTTATATTTATATCTTAGTTAAATAGTTTTTCATTTACCATGTCACTTTGTATTTTTATATTATATGTTTAATAAAAATACTATATACTTACAAGAGACACCCAAGGGGTACATTAATGATACACCAGTCATTATATAAGTCCTTTTTCGGAACCATAGTTTTTTATGAATAGAATATGAATTAATAATATAATATTTGTTTTAAAAACTCATTTTTGTCAATTTTGACACTATTCAAAAATTGATTTTTGTTAAAGTCTTAACAACATCATTAATTAGAAAAAAATTTATTTAAGTAATCCTAACATGCCATATTAACTAATTAAATTCTTTTATGGCATGAACACATTCAAATTATATTTATTTTAACATTTATAATACCAATTATTTGATTCTTTAATTAATAAAGAAAATACTGTATCAATATTGTGTCATAAATAAATTTATTTATTCAATGTCATATAATTTTAAATAAAATACAATTATGTAGGAAATATTTTTATATTTCTAATGAATATTTATATTCGAAAATATAACATATATAACCCTATGTAAAAATTGTTTTTCTAAAAGATATATGATTATGTCATTTTTGTATTTACTTTAACTTAATTAATATAAAGTTTCATTATCACTTACAAGTTAATCCATGAGGTCTCAAAATAGACCCAAATATGACCATGTTCGGAAATTTATTAACCAATTGGGTTATGATACGTTTTAGGGTAATTTAATATTATTATAATATTATTTTTTTTACCCTTAGTTACAGGATTTAAACTTTAACCGTGGTAAATAAAATATTTACCGAAGTAATTATTCAAAATATATAAATATAAGAGTTACCTATTTACAGAAATTGGAAATACTTATTCCAAATATTTAATCCATTTTTTCCAAATTCAAAACACAGAAGTGGCAATAATTAATTTAAAATTAATTCCCACTGTCAAAATAAAAAGCGTGTTTTTAAGAAATAATACCTATCAAAAGACTGACACTTGTTTATGTATGGTTTAAATGTGAAATTATGTCCAACGACCAAAATTGTATTAAATGGTAAAAATATATTCAAAATATACTTTAAAACCACTCAAATTTATAATTTATCACTATTAATTATTTCGATTAAAAAAGTCGTTTTTAATTAAAATTTAGTAATTTTCACTATTCATAAAAAATTGTATGTTTTCAGAAAAATACCAAAATTTACCCCTAGGATAATTTAAATACTCCGAATCAAAAAATGAATTCCATTTTGAAAGATAAAATTTCAAAAATTGTGTATTACTATTCATAACGGCTATTTTGTTTGGTCACGGTGTGTTAAAATCATGAAGTTGCGTACAATGCAAGCTATTGCATTATTCATAGGGAAACGTACCATGGAAGATTGGGCTGTTACATTCTCTCCTCCATCAATAAATTGAATCCTTGCAATTTGAAAATGTTCTTTGAAAATAAAAGGTTGAAAATAGAAAATACCTTTGTGGAAAACCCATATCGGAAATAGGGTTAACAAAAATATAACTTTAAAAGAAAGAAAGAGAAGTAAAAAAGGTCAGCTGAGATAGACCATACTAGGATTCTATGAAAATATGGATATGGAGGAGAAAAAAACCATCGTGTTCTGATGGAGAGTTGTAGAAAACAGGATTAGGAGAATGTTAATTACAAGAAAATCACAAACTTGTGATTGGTTAAACGGTCATTGAATCCCCAGTAGGAAAAGTTAACCAACATCATTTTTGTTTTACATTACCTTTCATAAAGTTGAAGAATTTATTTATGAAATTTACTAAGAACATTAGGAAATATAATTACTTGTCATGTAGAATTTCATTCTTTAATAAATTTTTACCACAAACCCATCTTTCACTCCAAAAGGTAATAGAACTCATAAATATTCTATTTATCCTAACCGTATCTGGTTCCAAAAATAAATTTATAATTGATCTATCAGAACATTTAAAAAAAGAAAACTACATTATACACTCTAGGGACTTCATGTAGTCTAGTGGTAGGAAACAAATCCCAATTGCACAATGTTTGTGGGTTAGATTTCCGCAGCTTTGTCTGACGCGATGGGTTGTCACACGGTCTGTGTGTTTCCCTTTTACAAATATCCAAAAATTACATTAGCAGTAGTATTCAATGTCAAATATAATCCATTCCAACCTTTATACATATCCAAAATACTTCAGTAAACCCTCAGTCCAAAATTTATAAGGAAGGTAAACACAATAAAGATTCTTTTTTCTGCGTAATAACATGTGATAACCTTCATCATGTATTCTTTTAAAACACTGCAACATCTTGAATTACAATAAAACTGTATTTATTAAATTCATGATCCCTTATTACTTATATAATACTGGATATACTCCTTCTGTCCAAAAATGTTGTAAACTCCAACAATGATGTAATATACAAATCATCAATCAGTTTCATGGGAGTCACGAATATCCAATACAATTTATCCAATTCAATCATTTATTATTCTGAAATCACTACCTCGGTATCAGAACCATATTATGTTTCATCCTTTTCTCAACCATATATTTTCCAAAAATATAACCTTCTATTGAGTCACTTTTTTGGTTCCACACAACCTCAAGTCCTTAATGAAATGGTATTGTAGTGCAGTCCTTATATACTCCATAATTATTATAACCAGTACATTGTTGATACAACACTAAAATCAAATAATTCTATAATAACAACATATGAACTCTAATCATTCCTCCTCATCTGTTGTATTATCATAACATGATTATTATCTAATAGCATCATTTGGGGCATACTCTGATTAATTTTACATTGGTTCGCGTAGTGTCCCAACTCCTTGCAGATGATGCATTGTACATTTGTAACATTTTTCTTACCCTTGAAGTCATGTACATGGTGTCCTTTTTCTCCACACTTATAACAAACTCCAATTCCCTTTAGGAACGTTCCAGGTTGTTTCTTCCCATAGTTATCACATATGGGAAAATTCATCTTTTCCCTCATCCCTTTATCCATCTTTCTCTCTTCCATCCCTTTCTTCTCTGGCTTCCCTTCAATGATATAGGACTCAGAGAATTCTTTACGTGTCTTATTAACACAGGATACTATTTCTTCATATGATGATAATACGTGGGAGACTATTTCTCTTCTAAATTATGGCTTACGATCAGGAAAGATATGATCCTTCTTACTCTTTGGATCATGCGTATTGCTGGATTTCTCATTCCTTCTACTGGGTGCCATTTCTAAAAAATGGCATACACTAGATTAGTTTATGAATATATATACCTAATCCCAAACTTGTAAAACACTTAACATAAATTAAACAGTTTATGGATATTATCCATAATCATAAATATGTTTTCTTTGAGGAAGTATATATTCATTAACCCTTCATAATGTTTTGTAAAGAAAATGAGAATTATCCTAAGCATATCCCCCGGGAGTGTCGTAACCAAAAGTGCAGCAAGGCATGTTGTTGTGCACCAGTACCTGTTCGAGTCTAGCTCAAAGAGGTGTATTTGGGTTTTACCCCTAGGTACGTCTGTTCCATAGCCGCCTCTACCTGGTCGTATCCAGACATGGATTTATTTCTCAGAAAACTAACAAAATCTCTACAATAACAAAATTCAAGTATGTTCTGCTATACTAATCCTCAAAGTCTATCTTAGGGATATGTGCTCTAATCAGAGTTTTTCTAAATCTATCTTCCAAGGTTTGTACTAAACATCCTCTGATACCAACTGTAACACCCCGGCCATGGTTACCCAGAGTCGGTGCATTATTACATAATATTGGCATGATCACAAAAGATAAAGTCTCAAAAGACCGATTAGTTTAGTAGCCTTGTAATCACTCGATACATTCATAAGACTTACAGTACATCATAAAATAAAATCTACAACAACATATTCTCCATAGTCCACACTCATATCCCCTCAGACTATCCCTGAAGGTCAGTCATAAAATAATACTTCACATCCTGGGAAAAATAAAACATAGAAAGGGGTGAGCTCAGATGCTCAGTAAGGATAAAATTATAGCGGAAACATTCATAAATAATCCTAAACATTTAAGGCAATGTATAACTCAAACATAATCCATTTAAACTTGAACATCAACATAATATGGCAAAAATAAAATAAAATAATTCCATTTACTTATTCCCATGTATATTCAACTAGTCGAATAATCACATTAAATATCAATAACCACTTTCATAATGATGAAATGCATAAGGCCAGACTATCATAACCACATAGTCAAGGCCTTTTTCCAAGACTACAAATAAGATTTTGTAAAATCCTTATTCCAAGACACTAGTTTGTCTCATGAGACCTACCAATGAATTGAGGAGCTATAGCGGGCTCCACCGGCCACTTATTAAGTCCAATGCATTCCTCGTATGAACAGGTTTAAAGATGACATAAACATTCGTATTAAAACTTGCATACGAAATGCCAATACTTTCTTTATAAACCCTGAATGGTATAAAAATAACACATCCACAATCAAACATATCATGAAACCTTCAATACAATATGGAAGTTTTGTATCATAAAAAATAAACTTCAAATAAACATAAAATCAATCAAAGGATGTTGACATAGATGAAATCAAAACTATTTCATAGAAATATCACTTTTTTTAAATCATTTAAAAGTCACATAATTTTAAAAGGAAGAATTTACTTTGAAGATATTCTTATAATCTTGTAAGGGAAGTTGTGATTATTTTATAATGGTGTAAAATAGCCACACCCGCCGTATAATTTAATAAATACATTCTTACATTAATTCTATCGAAATGGTTAAAAGGACCTTGTTTGGAAAACGACGGAAAGATTCCTTTATAAATATCATATAAAAGTTAAAAAATGGTATAAATGAATTTAACCCATATTCTATAAAATATTAAGAATGTTTTTCAATAAATTTTTAAGAAACATGGATGTCGATGATAAAGGGGTCCAAGTAGATAATTACGTATAAACAACCTCAGATAATGAGGAGATTGTGAAATAAACCCTTACCTTGTAATTAACCTTGTTTAAGGGTAGGTTAACCTCCTGTATAATGGTGAAATAATTGTTATTAAATTATAAAAGAATCATATACATTAATATGATATCATATATGAGCTTTTAACATCAATTTGTTAATAATATCTTTGTATTATCATTGTTTCGGGTGTTAACGGATTCATTTTTCTTTATATTCTTTATTATGTGATCCATATTTTTTATGTTTGGGATATATATTATTCATATCCAGAATGATATCACGTCTCTAAAAATTATTTTTAATCATCAAATAAAATTTAGTCTTGAATGAATACGATGTGGAATGAACCTCATCGCGTTCGTGGAGACGGTAATCCGTATGTATGCATGAGACAATATCATTATTTTGATATTAAAATAATATATAATGGGATGCTATATACTATATACAAAATCATTATCATGTTATATTTATTATTTACATTAATTAAACACATTATTATACCCATCCATATAATAATGTTTTGATTAATAATTACACCACGACGTGGAGACGGTAGGCCGTGCGTACGCACGTATAGTGACATGTCATTCAAAGGATGGATAGAATACTGAATATGGTTGTACCATATTTATAATAACATAACAGTATATATAATATACAGGAGTTATTATTTTATAATGGAAATAACAAAGAAATAGGAAGTTGAAGAAGAAAGGAACTTGAAAGAGGGTGCTGAAAACATTACCTCTTCTTCGGGTTCTTCCTATTGATTTGTTCAAAAGGGATCCTTAGGTTGGATTTATGACTAAAGGAAGGCCTCTAGGATTAAGTAAGGATTTTTTATAGGGTATTTTTTCAGATTTTTTCCAAATCAAAAGTATTTTAAGGTAGGAATAATTGGTTATAAGTGATTTTTTTATAAGGGGGAGGAGGGGCCCTTTATCAGAAACTTAAAGAATTAATTTATAATAAATTCATATTTGATTTCGAATGGCTCAAAAGTCGATTATTAAAAGTCTACAGTTGGGATGGGTAGAAATCCTTTCATCCAATAGATTTCAGATAGGTTTGGGTCACTATATTAACCTTATCATTTGTATTTAACTCTTAGTTAAATAGTTTGACATTTACCATGTCACATTGTATTTTTATATTATATGGTTAATAAACTTACTATATAATTCCAAGTGACCCAAAAGTGTTCCATTAATGATACACCAAACAATATATATGTCCTTTGGATGAACCTTAGATTTTTATGAATAGAATATGAATTAATAACATAATATTTGTTTTTAAAACTCATTTATGTCAATTTTCACACTATTCAATAATTGATTTATTTTAAAGTCTTAAAAAAATTATTATTTAGAAAAAAATTAATTTAATCAATAAAAAAATGTCATATTAACCAATAAAATTAGTTTATGGCATCAAAAGTTTCAAAATATATTTATTTTAACCTTTATAATACTAATTATTTGATTCTTTCGTTAATAATGAAAATACCGCATCAATATTGTGTCATAAATAAATTTAATTATTCAATGTATTAAAATTATAAATAAAATAACATTATGTAGGAAATATATTTAGATTTCTAATGAATATTTATATTCGAAAATATAACATATATAATCCTATGTAAAAATGGTTTAGCAAAAAGATATATGCTTATGTCATTTTTGTATTTACTTTAACTTAATTAATATAAAGTGTCATTACCACTTACAAGTGGCTCCATGGGGTCCCGAAATCGACCCAAAGATGAACGTGGTCGGACATGTATCAACCAATAGGTTTAGGAAATTCTTTAGGATAATTTAATATTATTATAATATTATTTTTTTACCCTTAGTTACCGGATTTACCCTTTAACCGTGGTAAATAAAATATTTACCGAAGTAATTATTCAAAATGTCTAAAAATAAGAGTTAACTATTTACAAAATTTGGAATTCCTGATTCCAAATATGGAATCCATTTTTCCAAATTCAAACCATTGAAGTGGAAATAATTAATTTAAAATTAATTTCTGTTGTCAAAACATAAAGTGTGTTTTTAAGAAATAATAACTATCAAAAGATTAACACATGTTTATGTCCGGTTTAAATGTGAAATTATGTCCAATGATAAAAATTGTATTAAATGGTAAAACTATATTCTAAATATACTTTAAGACCACGCAAATTTATAATTTATCACTATTAATCATTTTGATTAAAAAATTTGTTTTTAATTAAAATTTAGAAATTTTCACTATTCATCAAAAATTTAATGTTTTCAGAAAAATACTAAAATTTCACCATAGGATAATTTCGATATTCCGAATCTAAAAATGAAGTCCATTTTGAATGATAAAATTTCAAAAAGTGGGTATTACTATTCATAACAGCTATTTTGATTGGTCACAGAGTGTTAGAATCTCGAAGTTGCGTACAATGCAAGCTATTGCATTATTCAAAGGGAAACGTACTGTGGAAGTTTGGGGTGTTACATACATAGTCTCATTCTTATGGATATCAATAATTTTCTATATTAATAACCTCTAAAAAATAACTAGATCGTTCTCTAATACCAAGTTTAGAGACCCAACACTTTTAAATATAACATTACAAGATTTTATACATAATTATACATCAGAGTAGAAGCCAAGGATATTTAATTCTAGTGTCTTGGAATACTAGTTACATAAAACATAAAACATGGGGATAAAAAAAATTTCTTTTTTTAATTTCCATAACGATCTTCTAACTTTTTTTGAGCACTTATATTGGCATAGGGTACCCCGGGGAACACATGAACAAAGGGATGAGCTAAAAATCCATGTAAGGGAATGAACATAAGGATACATATTGAGCACATGAATTAGGAGGCCTGACATAATGATATCTGAAGAATGGAAAATATAAAATAATCTCATATATTCATGGAATCATATAAACATAGAATCATATAAATGTGAAAAAATCATAAAACATTTCTTTAGTATGAGTCAAGGCAAACTGCCAATCCCGTTTCACATCGCATCTCATGATACATAAATTTACCTATTGAATTAGAGCACTATCTAGGTGAACCCATCTCAATGTTTTCTTGAATATTCTTTACGAATAAATAAATATACATAATCAACTAAGCATAAACATAAGGATACCCATGGAAATCATTGGGTACCACAATCAAGACATAAAGCATAACCAATGAGGGTATCATGAAAGTGTCAGTGAAAGAAAGGGATTAGAACACACATGCATGTTGATAAGGTAAAATAGGCATATAACATGGTATATGTTGTTAAATATAAGTGAAAAAATATAAGAAATATATTTGGGAAACATTAATATTAAAACATTTTTGTGTGGTTTTAAGGAAAATACTACAAAAATTTTAAAATAGAAAAGAGGAAAATCATTTATATAATACCAGATTTTAACAAAGAATGTTTTCATAATAAAAATGCTGATTTTTCAAAGATAATTGTGTCTTATAACATAGGTTATAGTGAACCTAAAATTGGGTAAAAAATTCGGGAAGTTCCCTAAAAACAGGTTTTCTTATCAGAATGTTCTACGAAGGGAATCTTTTAAAAACATGTATATCCACGAATGAGAGTGAGGAAAGGGTCATCATAGATTAATTTTTCAAAACTAAACATAATTTATAATATTTAAATAAATATATAAGATAACTACACTTTGATATAAAGAAAAATAATTCAACCTGAATGAACAAAAAGGGTTCGGGTATGATTCATTAAGGTTTATTGGCATTGTGTCAGGTGTATCTAAGAAGACTTTATAGGATAGAAAATGGGTTTCCCATCACCTATAAATCATGATGGAAATATGGGAGAGGTGAAAAAAATTACCCCATCATTTGTGATTACATTTAAAAAGGCATAGCATAGAGAACAATCTTGATTAAGAGAGAAAATGAGAGGATCCCTTACCTTAAATCTAGTTGTTATCTCCACTTGTTATTAAAGACTTGAATAAACAAATTAGGTTTATTAATTAGTAACTCTAGAACCTATTCTAAATATAATCGGTTTATTATAATAATTTTAAGTTTATTTATAATAGTTTTGATTAGTCATGAGGTTCAATTTCATTGTTCGGGCACATTTGTTTACTTGGTTGTAATGACTGGTTCGATTATATTCATGTTTGGATAATCATGCAAGATGAAATTGGTTGTCCAGAATTGAAGATATATTATATTAGTAAAAATAATTGAGATGAAATGGTTTTAAATTCAATTTTTTTAGTTATAGTGAAGTAGAATTATTATATATATATATATAATCGTAGTGACAACCGTTTTGGTTACTCGGTGGGTTTGATTATAATGAACATGTTTTGCTTTATAACTTAATACCATCTATTAAAAAGGATTACAGAAAAAAATGATATATTACATATATAATAATATGTTTCAACAATAAATTTTTTTTCATGACTAGAATTAAATATGATAATAGAAATTGATAAATCGTTTTCCTTGAATGTGCTAAATTAGAAAATCTCAAATGGTGCATTCATTTTTTCCAAATAAATGGTGGGGAAAGGAGAGAAGATAATGAAGTATCTAGTTAGCACAATATAATAATAGTACATGTATGTTACTTGATTTATCATACCATTTGGGTGAAGGGAGGTGAGGAAAGAAACAAAAAGAAAAGAACTAAAAATAAATGAAGGAATTGGAAAGAGGAATTAGCTGTTGAGACGTCCTTTATTGAGAACCCCTTAAGGGGAGAGTTTCAGGTATTTTGTACTTTCTAGGGTAATTTGGAAGTGGGGGAGGAGGTTGGGGAAATATTTGGGCAGAATATTGTCAAGGCACAAGGCCTTAGAGTAGTAAAGAAAAGAAGGAGTGAGGGGGGTTATAATGGAGGAGAGGAGGGATTTCATAATATTAGAATCATTAATTTATTATTTCTCCACAAGACAGGGAATAAAAAGTATTCCAAGAACAAGAATATTAATAAATTCATGTGACTTCTAACGAATTGGTCTTACATTGGCATATCATCATCAACGACTCAATAAATCTATTATTTAGCATCTATCGTAAATTATCGTATTTTACTGTTCATAAAAATTCAAGTATTTAAGAAAAATATCAAAAATTCAACCTAACCATTTTTCAACCTCTATAATCCAAAAATGATATCCATTTTTTGAATTTTTTTTTCTAAATATGATTTTTTTTAATATTTAACTAAAATCATGATTTTTCTAAAAAACCAATTTTAAAACATTTATTTACTTACTATAAAATATATAGGTATATTGTACTTTCAACATGAATATTATTTATATATTATCATAGGTAAGGTTACTATTCATTAGTTTATATCACTATTCATACATGTATCGTTTTATTCATAAGGGTAGGTTACTATTCACCAAAAAATTAATTTTTTCT
The DNA here is from genome assembly GCA_963277665.1 of Viscum album. Taxonomy (NCBI): domain Eukaryota; kingdom Viridiplantae; phylum Streptophyta; class Magnoliopsida; order Santalales; family Viscaceae; genus Viscum; species Viscum album. Next base: position 518,546,306 of record OY728143.1, on the reverse strand, counting down.
TACCAGAATATAAAAAACTTACTGATCGCAACTGTGTATGTCAAATTTTCAAAATTCCAAACACAGAAGTGAAAAACATAAGGTTAAAGGTCACATAGAAATTATTAGTTCATTATGTTCAAATTTCATGTGTTTATATGAAATATTTATAAGATATGAATTTCCATATATAAAACATTGGGTCATTACTATATTGGTCATTGGTGCTGACCTGTATGGGTCACTCAATGCTGGCACATATTGTTTGCTGGATCTGACCTGTATTGGTCACTAGTGCTGACCCGTATTGGTCGCTTGTGCTAACCCTTATTGGTCTCCGGTGGTGACCCATATTGGTCATGGGTACAAAGGTAGGTTTTATTTGTCGAACAACTAGATCAACCTACTCTGAAGTTTCTGATGCTGACCTATATTGTTCTCTCTTATTATTCATGTCACAGCCAGCCACTGGATTCCCACATATAGCATGCCTGATCTCTGAAAGCTTTTGCTCCTCAATCCATGTATCATTTTTCAACTGGTACGAAGTTCCTTAAAAATCCTACAAAGGTGCCTTCCGGTCATATTTTTCCCAACGTGACATAAGTTGAGTCGATCAGATGCTTGGTATGTGAGATATGGGCACTTTGTAAAAAGGGCTAGGTTAGATTTAAGTCTGATCATCCCTAGGTCGCAGGTAAAACTCTGTCAAAACTCAGTTAGAGTATATCCCATCTACTGCCCTGTCACAAGCGTCCTTGTGCCAGAGATGGCGCGTCGATCAGACGCTCGGTCTATTAGTTACACCCCTTTTAGTCAAATAGGGGTGATCACACCTCAGTTTGGCCTGACTCTGTTGGGCCCACTGGAATATGCCAGAGGTACCTCTTCCCAAAAAGGGTTCACAATGCCACTGATGGTGTGTCAAATTGACACTCGGTTCGTTTGTTACGGGTGTTTCATTATTTGGGGGCCGGTTGGGTCTGAGCTCGGTCCAACTCGTTCATTCCGGCGTGATGCAATGTGTCCTGGGGTCTTCCTGACCCCATCCAAGTCCGTCCCATTAAAGGGATGGCTCGGTTCACTGGGTCTAACCCGTCACTCATCTGTAGGATAAAAAGAAAATAAAATAACAATTAAATTTCATTTTATTATATTTTTTACTCCAAAAAACTAACATTTCTCTTGACCAACTTCGGTAGAAACCTCGCATAAGAAAATCCGGGTGCACCAGATTCAACAGTGTCCTTATATTTTTAATCCAAGCACCGGTTCAAAAGATAAAAAACTTTGTCCTTGTGTTTACTGAACATACCCTAAAAAAGTTCAAAAAACCATTCCGGACACACCAGGCCTCGGAATCACGCATCCTCAATTTTCACAGAATCATAATAATCACAAAAAATTAAAAAAACATGGGATCTTCTAGGTCATTACATTCTCCCCACCATAGGGCTTTACGTCTCCTAAATATAAACAAGTCTATAAAAACAAAGAATGGTATTGGGCCACATATGAGCCTCTTGCCCCCATGTTCTATCTTGGAGATTTCTATGCTACCATAGAATGCGCAGTAGAGGTATCAAACGCGCATGAAGTATCCTCTCATGTCAAACCTCTATCTCCATCAAGTAATCTGCAAAATTCACCACATCGTTAATCTTCAAATCTCCATGGTCGATGAAGTGAGATGGGTCATGCACGTATCTCTTTAGCTGAGATATGTGGAAGAATTAGAGCACCATATCCCACTAAGGTGGTCGTTCCAAGCGGTAAATCACCTTTCCAATCCACCAAAGTATTAGAAATGTTCTGATAAAACTCAGTGAGATTTTGCTGCCTCTACCAAATATCTATAGTCCTAGTCAAGGGGAGACTCGCAAGAATACGTGGTCCCCCTCCTATAACTCCAGTGGTCTCTGTCACCCATTAGAATAAGACTTATGTCATATCTATGAAGTCTTCCTCTGCTCTCGAATGACTAGCATCTTCTCAGTAGTAGCTTGTACTATCCTAGGGCCCATGAGTGCTGGCTCTCCTGGATCAATCCAGGACAATGGAAATCTACACATTCATACATACAATGCCTAAAAATGTTAAATACCAATGGTGGAGTGATAAAGATTATTCTACGTGAACTCCACCATGGGTAGGTGGTTGTCCCAACTACGCCCAAAATCTAGCACACATTCATGAAACATGTCCTCCATCGTCTGGATGGTCTGCTCAGTCTGACCATCTTTATGCGGGTGAAAAGCTGTTCTCATGCAAAGTTGTTTCCTGAAAGCCTTCTAAAATCCTTTCAACAATCGGGATGTGAAGTGTGCGTATTGGTCTATGACTATCGTCAAAGGTACCACATGAAGTTTCACAATCTCTGGAATGTAAAGACGTCTCAAACTCTCTACCAAACCCTTCTCTCGGATATCAAGGAAGTTCACCAACTTTGTGAGTTGGTCAACGATCACCCAGATGGTATCGTGCCCTCTAGACGTACGTGGTAACCCCATCACGAAGTACATCGATATCCCTTCCCACTTCAACTCTGGCATATCGAGGGGTTGGATGAAGCATGCCGGTACCGGGTACTCAACCTACACTTGTTGGAAAGTGAGGAATCTAGAAACAAACACCTCCAAAACATTCTTCATCCCTAGACACTAGTACCGACACCGGAGGTCCTGATACATCTTAATCATTCCTGGATGTACTTCCAAGGGGGAGGTATTGAACTCCCTCAGAACCTCCTCTCGTAGATACACCAGTACAACTTCACACCCTCTAAAAAGGATAGCATGCTACTCACCATGGGAATATCCATCAGGTTCATAGCCTGAGGATATCTGAGAACCAATAGTATCGCAGTTGTTGTCTCTGAGTTGTGCCTCCCTGACTCGCTGAAGGAGTGGAGGGGAAAGTACAATTTACTGTAGGTATACTATCTCATCTTTATCCACGTAGGATATTGGTAGCAAGGAAACCTGCTCGGAAGCTTCGTTCAGTAAGTATGAACACAATCTACAAATAAGTGCATCTTCCACTATGTTCACCTTCCCAAGAGTATAGACTATCTCAAAGTCATAATCCGTGAGGAACTCCATCCAACATCTCCATCTCAAATTCAGATCTTTCTGTGTGAATATATATATGAGACTCTTTCGTTCTGAGTAAACAATGAACTGCTAGCCCATCATGTAGTGTCACCACATCTTCAATGTGAAGACTACAACTACCAACTCAATGTCAAGTGTCACATAATTATGCTTGTGAGTCCTTAACTATCGTGAGACATAAGCTATCATTGAATCATATTGCATCAGGACGCAATCGAGTCCAGTCCCCGGTGCATCACAGTAAACCACGTAGTCAGTTCCCTCTTATGGAATCCTCAGGATGGGAGCACTATTCAAGCTCTGCCTCAGTTGTTGAAAGATCTATTGGCATGTCTCTGACCACATGAAGGGTTTCCCCTACAAGGTTGTCATAGGTTCTTCTACTCTGGAGAAATTAGGTACGAACATCCGATAGTAGAATGTTAATCCATGGAAGCTCCGCACATTAGTAACACTCCTGGGTGGATCCCAAACAAGTACTGCCTCGATCTTCACTGGATCAACTAAAACTCCAGCCTATGAGATGATGTGTCCCAGGAAGTGGACCTTCTGTATATATAATTAACACTTTGAGAGCTTCCTATATAACTGATGCTCCCGGTGTGTGTCCAGAACTATCCTCAAGTGTACAATATGCTCTTCCTCGGACTCTGTGTACACCAAGATTTCATCGGGGAAGACCACCACAAATTGATTGAGGTATGGCATAATGAACCTGTTCATGATCCCCATGGACACTGTTGGAACATTGGTTATGACGAAAGGCATCACCAATAACTCGTAATGTCTATAACAACATCTGAAGGTTGTCTTCGGTACATCCTCATCCCATACCCTCGGCTGAAAATAGCCTGATATGAGGTCCATCTTGGAGGACCACTTCGCTCCTTTAAACTGATCAAACGGATCATAAATCATCAAAAGAGGATATTTTTTCTTCACTGTCACCTGGTTTAGGCATCAGAAGTCCATGAATTTCCTCAAACTTCTGTCTTCCTTCTTGGAAAACAAAATCGGGGATTCCCATGGAGAAACACCGGGCCTTACAAATCGCTTCCTATGTAAGTCCTCTAACTATACCCTCAGCTCCCAGAGCTCTAAAAGGGGCAACCGATATGCTGGTGTAGATATCAAGGTTCTTACTAGGTACAATTCAATGTGGAAGTTCACATCTATATGAGGATGTAGTGTTGGGAAAAGTTTTGGAAAGATGTCCTCATACTCATCCATCACCACTAGAAATTGTGGACTCGCCTCTTCCACCATGTCGAAGGTCATGCTTGCCAGATAAAATGTAATCGGCTACACCCCCTTGATCACAAGTCCATCTCATGCAGTTCTATTTTCCTTTTCACCAAAAAAGGAAAACGGGCCTCCATCTCTGCCCCTACATCGCATTGTACGTCTCAAGCAGTCAATCGGTGCGTGAACTATTGATATCCAGACCATGCCTAGAATGATGTCGTAGGGCATCAACACTAGTACTAGAAGAATACATCAGAAAATATCTCCTACGAGAGTAAGATAACACTATCGGCTCTAGTGTGTGACCACTGAATCTCCTCCCATTGGAGTTTTCAAATGCAATGATTGAGCTAAATGATCAATTGGAAACTCAGAGTTTCGAACCAAGTCTATGAAAAGAAAAGCATTTCTATCACTTATGACGATAAAGAACTACTGCTCAAGTAGAGAAGATACAGATAATACATTGTATTGTCTCAGGGACGTTAGGATCGTGAGTCTCCACTACGTATAGTTGGGCCTCTTCCCGTCAACCTATGCCCTGAGCTCGTGGTGGACCGCTTGGGGGTGGTGGTAGAAGTGCCTGGTGACACCGACCAACTCTCGTTGCACATCCTGCTCCTATGACATGTCCACCACCTAGTTGATGCTCATTGTCCTACCACTACCGCTTCCTCAGTGGCCCCTCCACCATCTTACGATCATTCGCGTGTGGAGTTTTATAGTCATAAGCTATGTGACCATATCCCACACAAGAAAAATAGAGCATGCCTCGCTGGTGGCTCCCTTGGCCTCTCGATCATTGCAGCTCTGACCCTGCATCCCAGGGTCGCACTCCTGATGGACTTACCCGATTGGTCTTCTGCTTTTTCTATCTACTACCGGCTGCAGATGACTCTACTAACTTTCATCTGGTAGGGGCTCTCACTGTCGGTGCATGGATGGCCAGGAATATCTCCATCATCAAATCACGTTCTAGCACCCTAGTTTATGTTGGTATGCTAAGAGAAAGTGTTAAATCTCTAATCTCTCATCTAATCCCCTGCTCAAAGGTTTGGGACCTGATGTAAGGTTCTGGTACCATGTCGGTGGAGTATCAGGAGAGGTCAGTAAATCTCGCCAAGTACTTAGCCACATTCTGGAAGCCCTGCTACAGATGCAACAACTCCTGAATACGCACAGAGCGTAGTGTCGCTCGCCTGAACTCTGCGCTGAACAGGCTCTCAATGTCAAGATAGGTAAGGGTCATATCATCATGCACCTGGAGCATTGAGCTCCACCATTGTCTTGCCAAGCCCTAAAGAAGGATGGTGCTGCTAGTACACCTCAGAGGGTGTGCATGATCCACCAATAGCATCTTCTACTCAACGGGGGGTGGTGCTTCTAGTACACCACCCGAAGGTTCCATCCCTGTGAGTGGTCCCTGTACTGATGCCTCATCACTCGGTGGGCCACTTTCATGATCTCTAACTGTAATAAAAGCTGGATCTCTTTTTGGAGGCATCCTGTAAGAAACAGATGTGCCACATTCAATAACTTATAATTGGTGTGATGACTCAAGAAAGATCAAGAAAACTTTCCAAAACACTAGAAACCTGTGTTTTCATGTACCAAGTCAGAAAATAGAATTCGGGGTCCTGGTGTATGGATACTTTGACCGTCACACCAACAATAGACTCCTTGTACTGAAAAACAATCTCAAGACCCTTTACACCATTTCCTCATTAAAATAAGACTCTTAGTTCTTTTGGTATAACTGATCACCCTCTGATAAAACATTTTCACAAACCGTCCCACGGGGCCCAGACATGACTACCCCATGCCAACCTTCCATAGGCCAGGGTTTGATGACTAGCACCTGAAGGCTTTTCCCAAACAGGGAAGGCATTTCCATAGATATCGGTACACACTCAAAAAGGGAAACTGAAGTAAACAACCAAAAATAGTAATGTATAACCACTAGAGTAATGTACAACCACAAGTACCACTATTAACTGAAATCAGTAGGCTAGAATACAAGACCTAGAAACTTAAATAAAAGTAAACATCAATCGATTCTGCCTTGGAGCTCTACCTAGACGGTAGTAGTTGTAAGTCCTAAGTCGAAGGAGAGGATCTCGACTGCTCTTGTTGCACCAAGATCCACCATTTCCTGAACCTCCAATGTCTACCTCAGAGATTCAGTAGTCTAAACCAAACACACACGTGCGGGAATAACCCATGCAAGGGTGAGTGTGACAACTTTGTATGGTTTTTACTTGTTTAAATTTCAAGAGCTGTTGAATCAATTATCTTCTCCCTTGTTAAGATGCTGAGGTGGAGGGCGCGGTCCAAATTAACAAGGCCCAACCCATCCACAACTTTTTTATCATTGCATTCTAAAAAGGTGAATTTTTGGGTTGGATATAACCCAAATTTGAGGGTAAATCAACAAAAGAGATTACCTGGGAAGCTCATATGTGCAAACGAATGGAAAAGTGGACCCCTGTGGCTCACCCAGTGGCCCACGGAAGATTGACAGTGTAGCACTGACGACCGGTACCAGCCGACTGCAGTGGTGGTGGCACGCTGTTGTGCTCTATAAGAGGAGGCCTTGACAGTCAGCAGGTGACCGACACTAGCTAGTTTTGGAGATGGTGGTGGTGCACCATCATGCACTATAGGAGGAGGAGGCTATAACTTTTCACCCATGACGGTTGAGCAGGGTGGCCGACACTGGCTGACTGTGGAGGAGCAGCTATGTGCTGTCATGCTCTGCTGAAGGGGGTCACGGCTTGAATTCCCGATGGAGGCAGGGACCCGCTTTTTTGGGGTCCCACGGTCGACCATGCGGCAACACATGGCATCGTCGCTCCAAATCACGAATGGCTTAGACATTCGGGAAAAGAGGGGGATGTTTCCCCCCATTCTAGCTAGGGTGGTCCCCAAACCCTCTTGTTAGCTGGGTTGCACCCTCATACGGGACGGGATGCACCCCCTCCGGGCCAGGGTGCGGCCGGACCGGGTTGGTCTAATCAGGTCGGGCCAAACCATGACCCATCCAGGACCAATTTCACTTAAAATGCTATAACATGAAATCCAGACGTCTGTTTGAAGAACTATCTATGGAGATGAGGTACTTAGAGAGATATTTTCCTTTTGGTTTACTACAATCAAATTTTGGAGAAAGATGGAGTATGGCCGGGTTGGATCAAACCCGAATCCAACTGGGACCTCGGTAATAAAACGCTTATATGTCACAGACCGATCGTTTGATGGATGCGTCGTCTGTCGCTTTGGAACCCTTATGACATGAAGGTCATTTGGGTACACCTTTTTGGAGATTAGTGGCGGTCGAGTTATGACCAATATCTCGAGGAGAAATTTATACAAAAAACGGTCGAGGTTTGATCAATATCACGAGGAGCAATTTCTATGGATCTCGAGCACACTGGGTGTGGGGAATCCTGTGGATGGTGGTCTTTGAAGTAGAGACCTTGAGTCAATCACCATCTAGAGATCCTGTGTGGATCATCATTCTAGCGACCCTGTGTGGATCAGGATTCTAGCGACCCCATGTTGATCAGCAGTAGCTTGACCTGAAGAGGACCAGTCTTATAGTGGCTAGTCGTGGAACTGAAACATAGGTCCAAGATTGTATCGATAATAGAAAAACTTCTCTTTGTATCATTTATGGATCATTTAAAATGGAATAAGAAGATATACCTTAATACTAATCATATATATTCGAATATTTGAGTTGTATACCTGGTGTGAGCTGACTATTGCGCTGTGCTTTGTGATTGATGTGTTTATTTGTGGTTTTTCTTTTGTGGAACTCTGCGAGAACTTCGGGGGTCTCAGGGTCCCTACGTAGTATTTTTATACTCATCCCTGCATGGGCTTCACCCGAACCCTGTTGTGTCTTATGCAGATGACAGAAAACCTTAACCGAGGATTGGGATCCAGGACTGGACAATGCTCGGCAGTGGACCATTAGACGTAGTGAGCAGCATAGACGACCAACCGTGAGTTGTACCAACCCTTCAGTTAAGAACCTTGGTGGACGATTCTAGGAGATGTTTCTCTATTTTAGTTGTACATTTCAGTTGGTCTTGTATTCCCACCCCCTTTACTTACAATATACGCCCCCTTTTTACTATAAAGTTTAACTTCATAGTTTTCATCCAGTCATATTCTTGGTATGAGTGTTTTCAGATTTAGAGGCAATGCCTTCCAATTTCTGGGGATATGGCTTTCTGTGATAGTCACCAACCCATGTCCTATGGAAGGCAGACATGGGTTAGTCGTAGCATGGGCCCGAGGGGGGGTCAGGACAAAAGACTTGTGCAGGTCGGAAGATTGAATGATCATGGTTACTCCAGAAGATTGATGTTTTATGGACCCAAGAGAATCACATTTATTGATGTATACCTAATTAATTCTCAAGGTATAAAAATGTATAAATACTAAATATATGATTTAAAAGTAAGAGAAAAATTTAGGGTAACCCGAGGGGATCCAATGCATTGGATCATTGAATAACTGTGGAAATCCTCTTATAATGTGAAAGTAGTTAAGGGTAACCCCAAGAAGTTCCTAAATATTTGGTTTGGACTGATGAAAGGATGTTCGGAGGATTTATCCATGCCTCTAGGACATAATGAATCATGATTGAGGGATTTTTATTAGTGCCATTTTTTATGCTATGTTCCTTTATTATACTGCAGCTATAAATGTACTGGCCAGTGAATCTTAAAAATGGTTGGTCAGACCGCCATCATTTTCATTATATCAGGTATGACTAAGGTGTTTAAAATCACTCTAGATCTATTGGGAGAGGTAGTCTTATTTGGGTTGTGATTGTTGATGGTGAATCACGACAAATATTGTAATCAAGAATGAGTTGTATGTACATAATATTACCCCATTTCTTATGTTAAGTTGAGTGTAATGGAACTATACCACACTGAGAGTGTCGTTATAATTATAGAATCTGATTTCTTATGTAGATTCTAGTGGTTGGGGTAATCTTGATGGTTCATAAGGAATTGATAAAATACAATATATTTTTCAAGTGGATGGATAAAGTTATCATGCTCTTCATATTAGAGTACAATGATCTCTTATCACATTTTCTAGTTTTTTATATGTGAAAAGTCATTTAGAAAGAGTGTAAAGGATATTTGGGTATGGGAATAGTTTTTGAGTGGTGAGTTTGGTTCTTGAGGGTAGAAAATAGAGAACACAATGATGTTGATTATCGATCAAAATTAAGTGGAATTTCTACATTATATAGAATCTTATTAATGATGAGACAATCTATGTTGTATAAATTATAATGACTAGCATCGTGAAGGGTAGAGAACTCCTTGGGAAATATGTTTTTTTCAATTTTGTGGAAATTTAGTTTTGAGAAACAGTGACATGGTCTATTACACAAGGGTATAAAAACCTCCCAGTGATATTTTAATTAATTTTAAGAGGTGATGAGTGATATGGGATCATGTTTAGGTGAATTTGGATGGGTTCCTATAGAAAATAGGTTGTACATAAAGGATTCATTCCATTACACATTATGTCACTCTGGAAATTTTCCTGATCTTATTCTTGATTTATTATGTCACAAATTAACATGATGTTAAGATATGTTTCATGTCGTGAAAATTACCGGGGTAGTTTTATAAGAGTTTTAATGTGACGGTCTTAGTATAGAACCACCATATTCAATTCCAAAAAGTACATTACAAAAATTGAGATGGGAATGAAGTGTTTTGATGCGGGTCTCTCCTCTGATCTCATTTTTTTCACTAATGAAAATTCCATCAATTACATTGTATTCATATTTGTAAGTCTAATACCATTATTTCCATTGATAACCATTTTCAATTAAAATTCATATTTATCATCTTATGATTTCTATTTTTGAAACAGGATGACAATTCTACCAGATCCATGGTAAATTGTTTGAGAACAATTGGGATTTCAATCCTTGTTGATGGATGATTTATTTTGGTGACAAAAACATTCCATTATGGTAATTTAAAATAATGTATGTTGATTGGTTAATTTTCTTATAAGGGTTCCAATATAATTATATTAAATTGGCCTTGTTTTATGCCACAAAACATGTATATTTCACATAATCACATTGGATGAATGAGAAAAAAATCCATGGTTGGTTGATCGTTGTCCTAGAAAGTTGGTGATACCAAAACCACATAGTGACTCATGGATATTGGGTGGACTTAGACTTTACAGTTGAATCATATTTGAATTTATTGAATGGATTTAGCTCTATTTTAGTGGGAGGTTTTGTATACTTGACAATGTATTATTATTGTATATATTTTGAAATTTTATATACCTTCATGCTACCTTCATGTGGTCGAACTTGTGACTCATTTAACCCCTAAAAAATAAATGGAGACCTAGTATTATATTTTAATGGAAATAAATGAAAAAATTAAAATGACCGATCTTGTTCCACTCCTAATTAGTTAACCAATTACATGTTATAATTAATTTAGTGATTATACATAATAAACTAATAATGTGTCAAGGATTAGGATGGAACTTGTGTGTTGGTTTGTTTCTTGGATAATGACTGTAATTCCCCAGCCCTTGTTTCCCAGAGTCATTCCAATATTACATAACATTAGAATGATCACAAGAGATCAATTCCTGAAAGACCGATCAGTTTAGAATCATTATAAGTAATAGATACATACATAAGTTTTGAATTACATTACGAAATGAAAAAAAATATTGTGTATCCTTTTTCTACACTCATATCCCTAAGCATGTCCCTATATGCCAATCATAATATACTACTTCCAATCCTAGGAAAAATAAAACATACGAAAGGGGTGAGCTCAAATGCTCAATAAGGATAACAATATAGTGGAAACTATCATAAATAATCATAAACATTTAAAGAAATGTATACGACTAATACACACGACTTTTAAATTTAAACTTCAGCCTAATATAACAAAGAAAAATCGAATAATTCCATTTACTTTTTCACATGGATATTCTACTAGTCAAATATTCACATATAATATCAATATCTAATCTCATAATTATGGAATGAATAATTCCATACATCATAACCACATAGTCAATTCCTCATTCCAAGGCTAAAAATATAAAATTTTTCAGGGCCTTATGCTCTGAAACCAGTTTGTCTCATGAGACCTACCAATGAGTCGAGGGGATATAGTAGACCCCACCTGTCACTTACTAAGTCCAATTCATTCTTCATATGAAAATAATGAAATATATTCTAAATATTCATATTAAAACTAGATAGAAATAATTAGTAAAACTAATGAAGTATATTGACATAGTTGAAAATAATTTTTAAAACTAATTGATTGAAATATCCCCTTTTCTTGAAAACATTTTAAATTCAAAGTATTTATCAAAGATATTGTTTAAAAGAGATTTTTGAATCAAAGTTTCCCATACCTCTTTGAAACATATGAATGGAATTTAAATTTCAAAACATTAATGTCCATATAAATAACTATTTGAAACCATTTTTAAAAGAGGGACATTATTGGGAAATATTTAGAAGATTAAATAATTAGAACATTTAAAACTATATTTTAGTTAAAGAGTTCTTAACCAAATGAAAGATGCTAAAATAAAAAAAAATTGAGGAATAAAATTAATCAAAACATTATAACATAATGAGAATAAATGTATTCATGATATAATATTTTAAAGTGCAGTTTATACACCATATAAAAGTGAATTGGTGCATAAAAACAATGAAGTCCCAATGGAATGTAAATTGAGACGAAATCCCTTATAAAGACTGTATCCTTAGATTAAGGATAAATAAATTAAATAATTTTGTGTGAAAAATGTAAATACACTCAATATTATTTGATATTTATTGTAAATCCATCATAGGACATTCAAACATATTCTTTTAAAAACAAAACCAAGGACTTGGATGTTTAACTCAATGAATGGAAATTGAGTTAAGATTACCATTATCAAGTTTATATCAATGACATGAGAATTTATAAATGGAGTGATTATGTGTATAAAATGTTTATCCATACAAAGGAGAGTGTAAATTACTAAATAAATAAATAAATAGTGATTTTACACATAATCTTGGAGTAAAATAGTCAAGTAAGTGTGCGTAAAAACCCAATGAGTGGAAATTTAAATTAGAAATTCTCTTACCGATTTGGTAACTTACAAAACTATCACCCCAGGAAATAAGGATCATACAGCGATGATGTAAATACCCATAAATTAATGTTTATTTCCCAAATAATACAATCATGGGTAGTACATACACTACATAAAATGAAATTGTGGCAAATATTTCATGAATCTCATAGGAATAAAAGTGAGATAAAACTCATTACCTTGTAATTTTCCTTAGTCAAGAATACGCTAACCTCAGGTATAATGGTTAAATCACTGTTACAAAATTATAAAAGAACTACATACAAAAATAAGATACCATATATGATCTTATAATATTGATTTGTTAATAATATTTCAGTAGTATAATTGTTTCAGGTGTTAATTGATTCGTTTCCCATTTTATATTTTCTTACGTAAGTCATGCTTGTTATTGATAGGATTTTTTTGATTCATTTATAAAATTAAATTAGGAACTTAATCATTATTTTTAATAAAAAAATTAAAATTATTCTTTAATGGTTAAGATAGAGAATGAAATCTCATCGTGTTGTGGAGACGGAAAGCTGTATGTACGCACGTGTGACAATATCATTCTATTAGTGGTGAAATACTATGTAATTGGATGATATATTATATATTTGGAATCATTAACAAGTTATATTTATTTTTTAAATACATTTTACTAATTATTATACCCATCCAAATAATGATGTTTTGAATAACAAACTACACCAGAAGGTGGAGATGATAAGTCATACGTAGACACGTATGGTGACTTTTTCATTCATATGATGAATAGATCAATGAATATGGTTGTAGTATATTTATAATAATATATCAATATGTAGAAGGTACTGGAGTTATTATTTTGGTATGGGAACAATGAATATAGAGGATGTTGAAGAAGAAAAGAACTATGAAAGATGTGTTGAAGTAATTACTTCTTCTTTGGGTGATTCCTTTTGATTTGAACAAAAGGGCTCATTAAGATGGATTTTTGATCAAATTAAGGTCTGTAGGATGCAGTGAGGGTAGTTGGGAGAATATTTGAGAAGTTTTAAGTAGACCCAAAATGCATTGGATGTGCGAATTTAAAAGAAGGGGAAGTACCCTTTTATAAGAGAGGTGATGGGCACTTTAGAAAAAGAATGAAATATTATTTTATTATAAAATAATTTTCTGTTTCTAATAGCTCCAATTGAATTTATTTCTATGATATGGTTGAGATGGGTATAAATCCTCTCAACCGATAGGTTTTTGAAATGTTTAGGTCACCATGTAGACATTATATTTTAGATTTAACTCTTAGTTGAATTGTTTTTCTTTTACCATGTATTCTTGTATTCTTACACTATATACAATAAAAATACTATAAACTAACAAGATAACCACAAGTGGTTCATTAATGACATATCTAACATTATTTAAGTCCATTGAAAAAACCTTATATTTTTTGGAGTATTGTATAATTTAATAAAATAGTTTTCTTTTTAAAAACTCATTTATGTTAATTTTGACACTTTTTAGTATTTCGTTTTTGTGAAAGTCAGAACAATCTAATTTCCCCAAAACGAATACATTTATTTAACACTAGAATGTTTTATTCACCTGGAAAATTTGTAGATGGAATCAAAATTTTCAATTTAAATTTAATTTTATGTATCAATTATTTTAATCTTTAATTAATAAGATGCATCATACAATTCAATCATGGAAGGAACCTTCACCATATTTTGATGGTGGGTAATTTTGCAGCGGACTCGCTTACTCGTTTGGGGAATACTAATGATACTCTAGTGATTTATGATAGCTTAGTTTCCTTACCTATGGAGTGTAGGGTGGTGATTCAAGGGGATGAATTGGGTCTTCATCATTTTCTACCCCCTTGAATAGGATTTTTGGTGTACTTCTTTATAATTTTTAATAAAAATTTAATGTTAGTAGTAGTTGGTAATTTCTGTATCATCATAGTGTAATAAATAAATTTAATTATTTAATGTATAAAAATTATAAAACAAATACCATGATATATATAATATTTTTAGCTTTATAAATAATATTTATAGTCAAATTTATCTTATGCATAACCCTATATTAAAAATGATATCTTTATTAAAATATGAATTTAATATTTTTAAATCTTCTTTAAATAAAATATAATAAATGACCTAATCTAATCCAAGTGGATAAAAAAAGTTCATATTTTTTTCCTAAGGTTTAGTTTGGTCGAAATAAACCTATCTAATAGAATTAAGACATGTGCCTCAGTAATTATAATACCATTTTTACCTTACATTTTCTTATTTACTTTTAACCGTGGTAAAAAAATTCAAAAGTTACAATTCACCAAAATTTATTTTCATCATATTTAACCATATTTTACATACTAATGTCAAATGTGTCCCTCATATTTTTGAAATTCAATTCACGTAAGAGGTAAAATTACATTTTATGAAAATTTGAAAATTTACGTAAAAGGTGCGTAAGAGACAGTAAAAAGATCGATACAATTTTATATATCTAATCTTATTATAAAATGACTTAAATGAATTAAATTAGAATAATATAGGTATTATGTTTCTATTTATAATTTATGATAAATTTTATTTAAAAAATAATTATTCAAATGAAAAAGTCGATTTTATGTAATATAAAGTACTTTCCACTATTCATCAAAAATTGAAAATTTTGTGAAAAATACCAAAAATTCACCCTAAGATAATTTTGATATTTAGAATCAAAAAATGATGTCTGTTTTACCAAATTAAATTTTCAATAGTGTAAAATATTAATTTTATTATTTTTCACAAAATGACATAAAAAGTCGTTCTTTTAAGAAAATAGTTTTTTTTAATATATAATTATTTTAACAAAACATATATATTTCATTATAAATATGTTTTATTTATGTTTAAACATTAGAAATAACATTTAAATTTTTTTGTTACTTTTCATATTACAATTGATAAATATATATATTGTTTGAATAATTATAATACTAATGTGTTGTCTCGTAGAAACTTAATCTTGCTTATAATGCAAGCCAAGTCAGTGTTGTGTGCATTATAACCTAGTTAATTTTTAAAGAAAATAACTTAATTCGAAATATGGTGGTGTTACATTCTTCCACACTTTTGGAAATTTCATCCGTTCAATTTTAAAGTTGTTCTTGGAAACTTCATTGAAAGTCCGACATCAGAAAAAGTGTCAATAAAACTATTACCTTTAAAAAAAAGAAAGAGAAGTACAAAGGTCACTCGAGATAACCCATACTAGGATTCCATGTAAGAAAAAAAATGAATATATAAGATAAAATAAGTGTCATGTTCTGACGAAGAGTGATAGAAAATATGATCAGAAGAATGTTAACAATAAGAAAACTGCAAACTTGTGATGGGTTAAATGGTCATTAGTTTCCCGGTAGGAAAAGTAAACAAACAAATTTTTTGTTTTAATCTCCAATTAATAAAGTTGAGGAATTTATTTATGAGATTTTCTAAGAACATAAAGAGATATACTTACTTTTCATGTAGAGTTTTATCCTTTATTAAATTTCTACCACTAACTCATCTTTTCTCCAAACGATGAGTATTCAAGAAGGCATGGTAATGCCTGAAGCGCTAGAATAAACTTTTAGAGAATAACATAATACAAAAAGATGAACTATATATTTCCCTTTCCTTTAGAGATTATCCAAAACCAAAATGGTTTTTACAAGATCAAATGATCCCCAAAATGGATAATTTTTTTTAGAATGAAGTAGTATTCTTAATTTCCAAAATTAAACAAACAATACCCAAAGCTCAACAAAGAACATTCAACAAAAAATTGTCCATAAAATAATTAAAAAATAATCAAAACAATATTTGAAACCCAAAATTGAAAATGATTTGACCACATAGTCATCAACGATAAATCTTAGCAATTATCTCCAAATAACAACGACTTCTCATAAAGTCACATACTTAATAGTAATTAACGTAATCACATATTCTCTATGATAGTTTAATCATTTCCGTAAATAACCTAAATCGTGATAAGTCCAAAATAAAAACATAGATTCTTCCAAAATAAAAATCCACCATTAATCCTCAAATGAAATCCCCTAGTATTCTATTTCCCTTAAGCATATAGTGTTCCCAAAAGATATAACATCTTCCAAAATAATATTTATCAATTAATCACAAAATCATTTTCCAATAATAAAGATATCCATTTGATAAATCATAAGTTCCCAAAATCAACTTATTATTGATCTATAAAATCATTTAACTAAAATTAATTATTCATACTAACCAGGGACTTCACATAGTCATGTGGTAGGCAATAAATCTCAGTCGCACTTTGGTTGTGGGTTTGATTCCTACAGCTTTGTCCAACGTGATGGGTTGTCACACAGTCTGCGTGTTTTCCATTTTCAAAAACTGTATAATTTTATAACATTCCAAAAAAATGAGAAAAATTCTTCAAAAATAACCATAACATATTTTAACCACAAATGTTATCTCATACCTTGCATTTTCATCCAAAAAAGTAATAACATGTAATTTACTCAAATTCAAGGATCATATAAACCCCAATGGTTCTTTATAACTATATCCACAAAAGAAAAGATAATTCTTCCTCAAATATAATTTTCATATAAAAAAGTGCGGGGTAGAAATGTATTCTAAAGTAATCCCATCAACAAAGATCATTAATACTTTTAAACATTTCTCCATCCATTTATTTCCACCTAGGTTCTTACTTAACCAAGTTGTTATCCTATAGAATTGGGAATTGACTCGGGTAATGCCTAGGTCCCCTACATTTACAGAAAATTACTGTAAATGGATTATTAAGATCATTTTTATTTTCTTTCATAGTACTCTTCATTTTTCCTCGACAATTATTTACATTATGCCCTTATTTCCCACACAAAAAGCATTTCTTTGTTCCATTGAGACACTTAACATGGTGTCTCCTTCCACATTTTCTACATGACGTAAATTGAGATTTCTTTTCTCCCTAGTCCCCACTGCTGGATATCTTATCATTCTATATATTTATCTTCTTTGTTGAGTTTGGGAGTTGTTAATGTATATGTTTTGGATCATATTTTTGGAAAACTGATTCCGCCTGAACATAATATCTTTTACGCCTATCAACATTCAATTTCACTACTCATTTATATAGTCATTCCCACCTTGTACATCATGTTCCATGATTCTATGACTTTAATGGAATATATCCATTGAATAAAACTAGAAAGCATAGTGTGAGTAACAATTATAATGATCCAAACATTTATCAATGAAAATTCCTCCTGATCTAATTAAATGACATATTATAAAAAATGGTTTTATAAAATATGAACTTCCTTGGTTTTATGTTTTTGGATTTCAAAATACCACTAAGAATGTTATCATTATTAATATAGATGTTGAACAGTGATCACATGATTAGTATAAATATAGGATTTAACAAACCCAATTTACTCAGAAAAAGGAAGCGATGGACTCATACAGTAGACTTGCCCCATATGAAGCCCATTTTTCAGTGCTCAGACATGAGGTGGAATCATTGGGCTTTGATATGGACCAATAGAAATCTAAGCTTCAATACGTTATGCTGGAGAAAAACCGCCTACGGGAGAAGTAGAAGTCGATAGAGATTACCACCCAAGAGATGTTATCTGAGCAACCCCAAGAGTCTGTCATCATGCCACACCTTACCCTTCGGTATTATGTGGGTGTTATAAGGGGTTATGTAACAATACCATAGCACTATGATTATGTGCATTATTTTTGTATATAATAACGAATATACATTCATTTTATTACTGTCACATTATAAATAGTTTTTAATTAACAAATAATATTTTTAGTTAATATTCAATTAAGAAATATATTTTGATAAATTAATGGATTTTTTAATTAAATATTATTTTAATTAAATATTATTACTAAATTAATTTTTATATAATATAAATGACCATATAATTATTATGAATATGATTGTAATTTTTATTAAGGTTTGAAATCTATTGTTGTCAAAACCCATGAATTTTGGATAAATGTCGGTTTTTATTTTAATAGTAATAGTCCACATATTTAGAAAATTATTTAGATAAAATGAATACTATTTTTGTAATCAGGATGTCTAAATTATCTAATGTTTTATTTTTCATAATTTTATGAGATAGTCGAATTTTTGGGTAAAAATTAAATATCGTTTAAATAAATAATGTGTTTTATAACATCATAATGATCCAATAGTGATTTAATAAAATAATTTAATCATTATATTTGTCCAATATATGATTAAATATTAATAAAATGTAATTTTAGGTACGTTTGATTTATTTTACAATGCTTTAGTGGACCATTGAAGACTTATAAAACATTTTACCTTTTTAAATTAATTTCATTGAGAGTGTGAGTCACATACACATAAGCAACCCTATTATTTTAAGAAGTTAGGCCATTGGCCTTATAAAATACTGTTTTCTAACCTCCTTTCGCAAAAAAAATTGGAAAACTCCATGGGCTGGTTTGTGGTTTGGATTAGTTTAATGTGTTGTGACCCAAAAGTAAATAATAAATAATTCCCTTCCATTTCCAATATAAACCCACCAAAGTTCCCAATTCCTCTTCTCTCAAATCATTTAGAGCTCGGACAACCCCTGGCCTCCTCTCTCTAGAATCCTACAAAGTCACCCTATCACGACCCGTCCTCGGGGCCCGTGCCGTGATTACCCCAAACCCGCCTCCCATGGGTCAGGGGCTGGCGACTAGCACCAAAGGCGTAAATCCCAGTTAAAAGGGAAGGCATTGCCTTTATAGAAGTAAACAAACAAAATAGAGTACACAAGTGAAGTAAGAACTTAGTAAAATTGAGTACAAAGTAAGTGCTGAAATGTAAATGGGCCAGTATAAAAACCCAACTGAAAGTATAGTACAACTGAAAAAGAAAGGACAACAACTGTAAAGTAAAACAGAAACCACCAAGTTCTCCTCCGAGAATCCCACCAGAAGGGTGGGCATAGATAGTCTCGTCGGTACCTCGGGTCCGTCCATCCGCTCTGTGTATGTCCCCCCAGGTGGTCCACCTCTAGATACCATCCATCTACACAAGCCTCAACCACGATCAGTGTTGTCTATCGTCTGCAACCAACACAACGTAGTGTGGGCATTGCCCGTGCAGGGGTGAGTATATTGATACTCAATAGGGACCCTGAGACCCCCAATGGTCTCCAAGAATCCGCGAAGGATTAACCATAGTGGAAATATACAAACAAGAAGTATCAACCAACTCTACTTAGGTATATGCCCATACATATACCTAAGTCTTCAATCTCTATTTGACTCCAACTTACGAGCCCAAGAACAATCCGGTCCACAGTGGAAAGAAGTCAATCACATCAATGATAATGATTTGAAAGACAAGACTCAGCTCACAAAGGTATACTAATAACGAGGTGGGGTGAAGATAATTAGATGTATCCTTTGAATAATCTTCTCTGCCAAACCCACATAGATCCATGTACAGAAGTCGTCACTGTCAAACCCACGTAGGATCCAAGTACAGTAACCATCGCCGCCGAACCCACGTAGGATCCAAGTACAGCTGTTATCACTGCTGAACCCATGGAGGATCCAAGTACAGTTTTCCTCGCTGCCAAACCCACGTAGGATCCAAGTACAGTCGTCATCGTTGTCAAACCCATAAAGGATCCCAGCACAGTAGTCGTTGCAGTTGCAACCAGGTCTAGGGTTCCCGCACACAGCGTACTCGATTCCGGGAGGGTCTGATCCTCGAGTAAAAGGGTCAATATATCAACTATCACGAAGTCCAGAGTTTATGTATCCCGAAGTACCATCTCATCAAAAGTAACTTAACGCGGCAGATGGTGCGTCAATAAGACTCCTGGTCTGAGAGATATTGGCTTTTTTCATTCCAGGTTCCTCGTTGGAAATATGCTCGTTCCAAACCCGGCCGTTTACCAAAGTTATCCAAAACTCACCTAGATTATCACAAAAGTACCGTCTCATTGATAGGGTCACAGTTCTATATATGGAGCGTCATTAGGATGCGCGGTCTTCAAGATATTCACCTTAAAGTGAAAACCGGCTCAGCCCGTTAAGCTCAGTTGGATTGCGGGCCGAGTTAACCCAGCATTGACGGGTCTAACACGGTAGGGGTGTTGGACCGGCTTGAAGAAAATGTGGGGCTTGGCCCGAGGGGGCGCGGCCCAGTGGGGCGTGACCCGACTGGCAGGGCCTGCTGGCCGAGTAGCTCAGCCCAAAGGCCGAGCGGACTAAGGGAGGGCCTACTGCCCGAACCGGCCGTGCCAAGCGGCGCCGCACTCCCAAACCATCCAGATAGGCCGGCCATCCTTCTAGGGCAAGCGGCCCTCTCGGGTGGGCCGCGGCTCATCCGTTGCGGTGCCCTCCTGGCGCTGCAGCTTTGCTCCTCCCGGCCGGCCTACGGGCCGACCGATCCTTCCGTCAAAGCGGCCCACAAAGTGGGCCGCGGTTCCTTCTGCACAGCCGGAGTGATTGCGTCGGCTTCCTCCGCTGCATTCCCGGAACGGCGTGAAGGCTCCGTGCTTCCTCCGCCATGACCTCTTTGCTGCGACTTTCTTTTCATGTTCGATGATGGCCCCTGCTCCGTCGGCCTCTTCCGCATTCCGCCTCCGGTCGCCGAATCCAAAAATAAGCAAGATCAAACAGAGGGTCATCGGGCCATCTTCATTCGGATCGCTCCCTCCGTGTTAAGTGATAGAAATAGGTACGAAAAACAAAAAATTTCAATGAATAACGCGGCACAATTTTATATCATTAAAATTGAACTTAATTTTCTACCTCGATAATTGATGTTGTACGTCGGGCATCGCGGAGGACGACGTCACAGGGTAAGGATTCGTAGACAACGTCGGAGTGCGTCCAAGGAGGAAGTGACATCTCATCACTTGTTGCAGATAAGAGAATGGAAGGTGTATCATCGTTCTTCGTGGAACCGGTGGTCTTCATCGGAGGATTGGTGTTCTTCAACAAGGAGAAACTCCCCTCTTCATTCACAAGATCCCTCTCTCAAATATTTCCCCCGACACAACAAGTG
Source organism: Viscum album (assembly GCA_963277665.1). Lineage (NCBI taxonomy): Eukaryota > Viridiplantae > Streptophyta > Magnoliopsida > Santalales > Viscaceae > Viscum > Viscum album. The sequence continues at coordinate 518,524,713 of OY728143.1, read as the reverse complement.
ACAACAAAATTAAAATAAGGCTTCTCATTATTTTAATTACTCTTTCCAAGCATTCAAAATTCAAAATTTTGAAACACTTAATTAATGGAGAGGGGAAGTTGAAGAGATTTCATAAATAAGGATGGTTGTCAACATTAAACAGGGGAGTTTAATGGGGGTTTATGAGAGTTATGGGAAGTTCAAGGGTTTAGGTCACATGTGGGCCCCACCCCACAAATATCCTCTCATGGGAGGTTATGTGGGTGTGGGCCCCACCTCTAACTCCCTTTGGGAGGATATAACCACCATATTTTAAAAAAATAAAATTTTGCTACACCAATTTTATTTATTTTAATCTAATTTCCCAAAAATTAGTTCTCGACCCGCTTAAAACATAATTGCGGTAAAGGTCCCCTTAAGCAATTACCAGTGCTGCGAGTTCATTGGTGCCCTCAGATTTGAATTCTGAGCACTCATTCAAAAGATAGAAAATCCCACTTGTTCATTTACTGAAAGTAACCGAGCTAATCTTTAGAAATTGATTCCTGGCATAGCAGGCCTCAGAATCAGGTGTTGTCAGAATCCACAGACTCGTAAAATTCAAAAGTATTTAAGAAAAAAAATTCCTTGAAATTTACAGGTCCTTACACTACTCCCACCTCCGGGATTTATGTCCCCGTAATGATACATTAGAAACTAGGGAAACAAATGAGGGTATTGAGCACGCATCTGAGCCTCTCACTCCCATGTGCTCTCCTGAAGGTTTCAATGCTGCCAACGAATGCACACTAGAGTAATCAAATGTCCACGTAGGACCTTCTCTTGTCGATACTTGATCTCCACCAGGACCACCGCAAATGTTGCCTCGTCATCGATGTCCAGCTCCCCATGATCGACGATGTGCGATGTGTATTTCACGTATCTCCTCAACTGAGATATGTGGAAGGTGTCATACACCCGGTGCAATTGGGGTAGAAGGGCCAGGTGGTAAGACACATCCCGTACTCTGCTGAGGTCCTGGAAAGGCCCGATGAAACATGGAGATAAATTGATGCCCCTGCCAAATCATCGTAATCCGCGTCAAGGTGAGACCCATAAGAAAACAGTGTCACCATCATCGAACTCCAGTGGTCTCCATCTCCTATCAGCATAGGACTTTTGTCTGCTCTGTGCAGTCTTCATCTACTCCTGGATGATCTGCACCTTCTCCTTCATAGCCTGAACCATCTCTGGTCCTACAAGTGCTGACTCCCCAGGGCCAGTCCAGCACAGAGGTGATCTTCAAGGTCGGTCCTACAGTTCCTCGTATGGTGCCATCCCGATGGTGGAGTGGTAGTTGTGGCTGTATGAAAACTCCAACAAGGTTAGTTGATCCTCCCAACTATGACCAATGTCAAGGACACATGCACGGAGCATGTCCTTGAGAGTCTGAATGGTCCTCTCCGTCTGGCCATCCATATAAGGATGAAAGGCGGTGCTCAGGCGTAACTGCATCCCAAATGCCTCCTCCAACCCCTTCCAAAGCCAGGAAGTAAAGTGAGAGACTCGATCGGAGATGATAGATGATGGCACACCATGAATCCATACGATCTCCTGAACATAGAGGTGTCGCAATCTCCCTATTGAGCCCTGCTCTCTGATCGGAAGGAAGTGGGGTGACTTGGTGAGTGCTTCTACGATCACCCAGATGGAGTCGTGTCCTCTTCAAGTACATGGAAGGCCCATCACAAAATCTATGGATATAACATCCCACTTCCACTCCAGAACCTCTAAGGGTTGTACAAAGCCTGTTGGTACCTGGTGCTCCATATTTACTTGCTGGAAAGTGAGGAATCATGAAACAAACTCTGCTACATCCTTCTTCATACCTGGCCACCAGTGCTGTCGTCTAAAGTCCTGGTACATCTTCGCCACTCCAGGATGTATTTCTAGAGGGGAAGTGTGAAACTCCCTTAGCACTTCCTCCTACAGTGCAATTGGTACCATGGTACATCCCCTGAAGAAGATGACGTGTTCTCCTCCTTCAGAAAATCAATCAGGAACCTACCCTATGGAAATATGGGCACGTCGCATCTCACAGTCAACGTCCCCACACTGTGCCTCTCTGACGCGCTGATGTAGTGGAGGAGTAACTATGAGGGACTATAGAAAAGCTTCCCCATCTCTATCCAAGAAGGATATCTACAAAGAGGCTAACTGATCCATCACCTCTCCATGTAGCTGAACGCCCGATCTCCTGTTGAGAGCATCAGCTACTATGTTCCCCTTCCCAGGAGTATAGACTATCTCAAAGTCATAGTCCTGGAGTAACTTGAGTCACCGCTGCTGTCTCAGGTTTAGTTCCTTCTACAAGATAATGTACCTAAGAATCTGGTGGTCATAATAGATTATAAAGCACTCACCCATCAGATAGTGCCTCCACATCTTCAAGGCAAAAACAATTGATTCTAACTCCAGGTCATGGGTAGTGTAGCTATGCTTATGTTGCCTCAATTTTTATGAACCATAGGTGATCGCTGCCTGCTCCTGCATCAGGACACACTAAAGTCCGGTCCCTGATGTGTCGCAGTAAACCACGTACCCAACACCCTACTTTGGTATACTCAAGATGGGTGCACTAGTCAATCTCTGTCTCAGCTCCTGGAAGCTCTATTGGCATCTATCTGACCACAAGAAGGGTTCACCCTTCTTCGTCAAAGCTGAAAGCAGTGCTGCAACTTTGGAGAAGTCTGGCACAAATATCTGATAGTACCCAGCTAGTCCCAGAAAACTCTGAACCTCCATCACACTCCTGGGTGGCTCCCAAGAAAGTACTACCTCGATCTTCACAGGATCCACCACGACTCCTGCCTTCGAGATGATGTGCCCCATGAAGTGAACCTCTAGAATCCATAATTGGCACTTCAAGTGCTTACCATAAAGCTGGTGCTCTCGAAGTGTGTCCAGTACAACCCGTAAGTGGTAGGCGTGCTCCTCCTTAGTAGTCGAGTAAATCAGTATATCGTTGATGAAGACTATGACAAAATGATCGAGGTAAGGCTGGAATATCTAGTTCATGAGTCTCATAAACATTGCTGGTGCGTTGGTTATGCCGAAGGGAATAACCAAGAACTCATAGTGGCCATACCAACACCTGAAGGTCGTCTTCTTCACATCCTCATCTTGAACTCGGAGCTGATGATATCCTGACCTGAGGTCTATCTTCGAGAACCATCATGCTCCCTCGAGCTGATCAAAAAGTTCTTCAATCCTCGGGATTGGATACTTTTTCTTCACAGTCACCTTATTCAGGTGACAGTCGTCGAAACATAGTCGTAAGCTCCCATCCGCCTTCTTGGAGAATAAAATTGGAGAAAACCAGGGTGAAACACTGGGTCGGATAAATCCCTTTCCCTGCAAGTCCACCAGGTGTACCCGCAACTCACGAAGCTCGGCGTGTGCAATCCAATATGCTGGAGTAGATATAAGTGTTGTCCCGGGGTATAGGTCATTGTAGAAATATACCTCTCTACCCTTAGGTAGTCCTAGAACGTCGTCAGGAAAAATGTCCGCATACTGATCCACCACAACAGGAAAACTCGAACTCCGCAAATCAACTGCTCCTTGGATGAGACTAGCCAACTGATTTGTGATCGGCTGGCCTCTCCTCTGCGTAAGTCTATCATGCGCAGTAAAGGCTCCCTTTTCGTTGGTGAAGGTGAACCTACTCCCATCTGTGCGGACACAACACACATTGCATCTAATACAGTCGATCTGGGCATGGACTGTAGATAGGCAATTCATACCCAAGATGATGTCGTAAGGCCTCGACACTGCTATAAGAAGATCCCAGCTGAATCCCTCGCCTCCTAGAGTTAGATCACACTGCTGGAACCAGTGCATAATCATCGTGTCTGCTCCCATAGGAGTCTCTAGAAGTAAGGATCGAGCCAACGACTTTTTCAGAATCTCCGAGCTCCGAACAAGGGTAGTGGCAATAAAAGAATGACTCACTCCTGTGTCTATAAGAACTGCAGCAAGGCTAGAGTAGACACAGATAGTACCTCGAATCATCTCAGGCGCTGTGGTCATAGGCCTCGACTACCTAGATCTAAGCCTTCCCCTGTCTGCCAGCTCCCTATGGTAAGTGTGGTCCTTCTGGTGGTGGTGGAGATAGAGCCTCAAAGCATTGTCCACCACCCGCTGCTCAGCCAGTTCCTCTACCTCATCTGCCTTCTCCCTACAGACCGCTATGGTCGAACCTCCGCCTCTGCCTGGGAGGTCCCTCCACCGTCTGTTGCTCGTCTGCATGGTTTTTCGTGCAGTCACGAGCCAGGTGGCCCTGCCCGCCGCATTCATAGCATTGCCTTCTCGTCATATAGTTGGCTTTGCTTCATGTGCCCCTCAAATCCGAACCAGTATCCTATGGTTTCCCACCTAATGTCTAGGTCCACTTGGACCTCTGCGCCATTAGTCTACTTCCAGCTACATAAGAATCTAGTACGTGTCGCCCTACGGTGGGTCTCTCTGGTGGCGTCGGCTCAGCAAGAAATCTCTCCACAAGAAGGGCTCACTCCAGTACTCCTGCCTGCGTCAGAATGCTGAGAGAGATCATCGAAGTCATAATATCATTCCTTAGTCCATGATCAAAGGTCAGAGACTTGAAGAATGGGTCTCGTACCATGTCCTTTGAGTAGCGTGAGAGGTCGGTAAATCTTGTCGAGTTCTCATCTACTATCATGTTGCTCTGCCGCAGATTTAGTAACTCCTGGATGCGCACTGCACAGAGGGTGGCTGGAACAAACTCTGGGCAGAAGAGGCTCTCGAAGTCCTTCCAAATTAGGGATACCTCTTCATGAACCTAAAGCATTAGGCTCCACCATCTCTCTGCTGTTTCTTGCAAGAGACTCAGGACAAGGATCACCATAAGGTCATATGGTGTCCCTACCAATCTGAAGACTCTGACGATAGCCTCCAACCAATCCCCGGCTGCCTGAGGGTGCATCTCTCCGCGAAACCTGGGTGGCCTCTGTCGCTGAAACTCATGCAGTGAACTCAGGTGGCATGCACTCTCTACTGTTGGGGCTAGTGGCATCGGTTGGTCAGTGGGTAGTGGTACCGCTGGTGCCTCCGCTGTAATGGGGCCCTGCACTAAGGCCTCGTCGCTCGGTGGGCTTCTAACTTGCATGTAGCTCAGAACCCTAGCTGGTTGCCTTTGTGGGGCCATCCTGAAATGAAACAGGTGCTCCACGGTCAAACAGTATACCTAGCGAGCTAACACAACGTAATCACAAAGAAAACTTTTGAAACACACATGCAATCTGTGTTTTCGAGCACTGAGTTAGAAATCAGAAGTCAGGGTCCTGGTGTATGGATACATCTTCCGCCACTCCAACACTGGACTCCCTGGACTAAAAAACACACTCAATACTCTTAACACAATTTCTTCATAGAGAAGAAATTATCAGAGTCCTGAGTTCTACGGTAGAACCGAACCCTGATACCAATTTTTCACGACCCGTCCTCGAGGCCCGTGTCGTGACTTCCCCAAGCCCTCCTTCTATAGGCCAGGGGCTGGTGAGTATCCCCAAAAGCATAAATCCTGGAATAAAGGGAAGGAATTTCCTTTATAAAAGTAAACAAACACAACAGAGTACGCATGTGAAGTAAGAACTAAGTAAAAATGACTACAACGTAAGTGCTGAAAAGTAAATGGGCCATTATACAAACCCAACTGAAAGTACAGTACAACTGAGAAAGAAATTACAACAAAAGTAAAGTAAAACAGCAACCACCAAGTCATCCTATGGGACTCCCACATGAAGGGTGGGTACATATAGTCTCGTCCGTACCTCGTGTCTCTTTTTCCGCTCTGTGTATGTCCCGCCAGGTGGTCCACCTCCAGATACTGTCCATCTCTACAAGACTCAAACACGATCAGTTTTGTCCATCGTCTGCAATCAACACAACGTAGTTCAATCATTTCCCATGCAAGGGTGAGTATAATAATACTCAGTAGGGACCCTGAGACCCCCGAAGGTCTACCAGAATCCACGAAGGATAAACCACAAATTAAAGATAAAAACACAAAGTATCAACCAACTCTACTTAGGTATATTCCCATACATATACCTAATTCATCAATCTCAGTTCGGCTCCAACTTCCGAGCCCATGAACAATCCGGTCCACACAGGAAAAAAGTAAATCAGATCAATTATAATGTCATGAAAGACAAGACTCAGCTCACATAGGTATACTACTTACTAAGTGGGGTGAAGATGATTAGATTTAGCCTCTGAATCATCTCCTCCACCGAACCCACGTATGATCCAAGTACAAACATCGTCGTTGCCGAACCCACGTAGGATCCATCTTTAGTAACCATCGCTGCCGAACCCACGTAGGATCCATGTACAACCATCATCACTGCCAAACCCATGGAGGATCCAAGTACAGTCTTCCTCGCTGTCGAACCAATGTAGGATCTATGTACTGTCATCATCGTTGTCAAACCCACGGAGGATCCCAACACAGTACTTGTCGCAGTCGTATCCACCTCTACGGTTCCCACACATAGCATACTTGATTCAGGGATGGTCCACTCCTCGAGTAAAAGGGGTCGATACATCAACTGTCACGATGTCTAGAGTTGATTTATCCTGAAGTTCCGTCTCGTCAAAAGGAGCTCAACACGACAGACATCGCGTCAATCAGACTCCCGGTCTGAGAGATATTGGCTTTTTGTTCCAGGGGCCTGGTTGGAAATATGCTCGTTCCAAACCCGGTAGTTTACCAAATTTTTACAAAAGTCCCTTAGATTATCGGGAAAGGACCTCCTCATCGATAGGGTCCCTGTTCCACAGATGGCACGTCGTTCGGACATACGGTCTTCAAGATATTCACCTTTAAGTGAAAACGGGCCTGACCTGTTAAGAAAAGTGGGTTGGCGGGTCGGGTTAACCCATCTTTGACGGGTCCGACCCCGAAGGGGTTTTGGACCGGCCCAAATAAAATGCACGGCTTTGCTCGACGACCCTCCCAAACCGTCCGGCAAGGCCAGCCGAACTTTAAGCGCAATCGGCCCGCTCGGGCAGTCCACTGCTCATCCAGCGCGGTGCCCTCCTAGCATCGCGGCTTTGCTCCGCTCGACCGACCGACGGGCCGACTGGTCCTTTTGCCGAAGCGACCCACGAAGTAGTCTGCGACTCCTTCCACATAGCCGGCGCACCGGCTTCCTCTACAATATTCCCAGAACGGCATGACAGCGTCGTGCTTCCTCCGTCGTGGCCGCCTGGCCACAACTTTCTTTGCATGTGCGACGGTGGCCCTTGCAATGCCGACCTCTTTCGCATTCCGCCTCCGGTCGCCAATTCCAAAAATAAACAAGATCAAACGGAGGGTCGTCGGGCCGTCTTCGTTCGTCCTGCGCCCTCTGCGTTAAGCGATAGCAATAGGTTGGACAAACAAAGATGTTCAACGATAAACGAGGAACAATTTTATATCATTAAAATTGATCTTAATTCCCTACCTCGATAATTGATGTCATACGTCGGGCATCGCGAAAGACGACGTCGTGGGGTGGACATTCATAGATGGCGTCGGAGTGAATCTGAGGAGGAAGCGGCGTCTCCTCACTTGTCACGGAGAAGAGAAAGGAAGGTGTGTCATCACTATTATTGGAACTGGAATTCTTCGTCGGAGGATTGGTGTTCTTTAACAAGGATAAACTCTCCTCTTCTTTCACAAGAGCTCTCTCTCAGATATTTCCCCCGACACAAAAACTGCAAACCAAATAAAAATATGGCTTCCCCTTTTTTTAATTAATCTTTCTAACCATTCAACATTCAAAATTTCAAGACACTTAATTAATGGAGAGGCGAAGGTGAAGAGATTTCATAAATAAGGAGGGTCGTCAACATTAAATAAGAGAGTTTAATAGGGGTTTATGAGAGTTGTGGATAGTTCAAGGGTTTAAGTCACATGTGGGCCCCACCCCACAAATATCCTCTCCTGGGAGGTTATGTGTGGGTTGGCCCCACCTCTCACTCCCTTTGGGAGGATATAACCACCATCCATTAAAAAAATTAAAATTGTGCTACACCAATTTTATTTATTTTAATCTAATTTCCCAAAAATTAATTCTCAACCCGCTCGAAACACAACTGTGGTAAAGGTCCCCTTATACAATTATCAGCGTTGCGAGTTCATTGGTGCCCTCAGATTTTAATTCGGAGAAGCGGTTCAAAAGATAAAATCCTCGCTCATTCGTTTACTGAACATACCAGAGCTAAACTTTGAAAAATTGGTTTCGGGCACACCGGGCCTCAGAATCAAGTGCGGTTAGAATCCACAGACATGTAAAATTTCAAGGTATTTAAGAAAAAAAATTCCGTGAAATTTATTGGTCTTTAAACACCCCATGATCTGAAGAAACCTCTCTCATGCCCCTCCCAAGCCTTTGGGATCACAATTTTATGTAAGGGATTCCTTCCTTTCTTATCATTATCCAAGTTTCTTTATGTTGTAAGACCATTTTTTAATTCAATTAGAAATGTTGGGGTATGATTTTGAACCTCCCTTATATTACCCTCCTTATGTTTTAAATGATTATAGACATCTTTCTCTCTCATTAATGCCTCCTATGTTCACCCATTACTAGTCTGAAATTCGGTAAGTAATTTCTCTCTCCTCTATTACAATCTAGAAATTAATTTGTATTATGAATCCAAAATACATTACATATTTTTGGACATGTATCCATATTACCCCCTTAATTTCCATTTCATGTACATATGATTAGACACCCCTTTATCCATCACTAACAATTTTTATTAATTCTTATGTCACACCTTTATGCTGCCGAAATTGCACCACGATTTTCCAAGCCAATGTCATTATGTAGTGAATACCATACCCATTTCTCTATCAAGGTTATCCCCCTTTATGAACATTTACTTATTGATTATAAATCTCCAAGTATTTATTCCACATCCCTTTGTCATGTAATAAATTATGAAGAATGATTCCATGTTTTATGATCCATTTAAGACACCTTGGCATGAAATTAATGGTTTATGAAGGGTGCACCCTAATAGCGCTAAAAATCCCTGGGTAAAGATTAGTATCATTATATGTCAAGTGAAATGAGGGTTTAATCATCCTAATTATACTACAATGAGGATTTAATCATGATAATTCACGTGCAATGAGGGTTTACTCATGCTCCATATGCAATGAGCTTTGCCTCAATATAATACCATGTTAAGTGTTGTCTTCGCGTTTCCATGTTATGATAACCATGCTATATCATTACATTATGTTCATGTATCTTTTATGCTCCACTAATATGTCTATTTTATAACATTTATTTTATTTTTTTGTTATTCCTTATTACTCCTTTACTAGGATTTATAGATCACCCTTTTATTATGTATATCCTCAGGTTATCCCATGCAATTCTAAGTACGAGGAAACATAGTGATCATGTAAAGGAAGTTTTAAATAAAGTTGTTGTGTTTCATGTTCTAAGTCATTATGTAATTTTACTGAGCCCCAAAGACCCTATAAGTCTCTATCTATTATCTTGAATCAAGTGAATATTTAATGTAATAAATCATGTTTAAGTGTGTAATAAAAAATAGGGTTGTTATAGTTGGTATCAGAGGATTGGTTCAGTTATTTTTGGGATTTGGATTAAAAAAGACCTAGTGAAAACATTAGGTATAAGACTAAGTATAATAAGAACATCTCTAAATTTTGGTGAGTATTGAGTAATTGGTTTATCAAGAAAATACATCCCTTTCTCGATACAAGCCGGTAGAAGCGGCTCTAGAACAGATGTACCTAGGAGTGAGAACTCCGAAAAAGAGTTTCAGGCTCAACCCGAGGTATCCTGGTGTAAGAAAATGAGCCTTGATGAACTCTTGGTCATGACACTCTCAAGGGATATGATTTTGTAAATTTAAAAGCATAGTATGAACCATTGTTATGGGAAAAAATGCCCCTAAGAATATATGTTAGAAAGTAGATCACAGATAACATAGATTGAAGCCAATTGATTCATAAGATAAGGAAATAAAAGTTATTTATAAGTCATTATTTTTTGTCCTTGGATTACCCTTTATGTGTTACCCCTAACTTTCCTTTTATTCCATCTAATGGCTGGTAATAGGAGGAATCAAGTTAACAACTGATGTGATGATCAATGCGATAACTGTTTTAATGAGATACCTAATCCAATGGGAGTAGGAATCATGAACATTGTCATGAAACACTCTCTGTTAAATCATGTTTTCAATAGAAACATGGTTCATGAGGATCATTAACCCCCCCCCCCCCCCCCAATAAAGAAAAAGTCGCAATCGAGAGCTTCATAATACAACAACCTCTGGATTTTAATAGATCATATGATCCCTCAATTTTTGAACAATGGAACAACTCAATTGAAAAGATATTCTCCATCCTTACATGTTACAAACAATAGAAGTTTCTTATTGAAGAATATTTTATGTAGGGTGAAGATGATCAATTGTGTATATTGATCAAATTTATGAATCCTGAGGAGGAGATCGAGGCATTGGAATATAAGGATTTCAAGAAATTGTTTTTCGATAAATATTTTCCACACACCCTTCGACTTAAGATGGAAAGGGAATTCCTTGCCCTCAAGAAAAAAAGATGATGAATCCATCAAAGCCTATGAGGAAAACATTACAAGGCATTCATGAAATGCCTTCATCTTTGTCGTTACCCCCAAATGCATGGTTGACTGCTTCTTTGGTGCGCTAAAATCTAGTCTATGGAAATCCCTGACGATCAGTGACTTCGATAGCTATGAGAATGTTGTACGATATTACCTCCAGGCTGAAATGAAGAACAAAGAATCTCAGGGGTATCAAGAAGATAAGGATCATATGTTGGACTTCAATTTTGGTGATCTGATGGATAAATCCAACAGTGGTATGAAATACCAGCACCCCATATTCCATAGGTGGGGAAAGAAACACCCTGGAAATTTCTGGATGGGGATGATGAAATACTTTAGTTGTGGATGATAAGGGAACCTAGCCATTAACTAATAACCAGAAAACCTACGGCCGCGACAGAGGAGAGTAACACTCTATTCGACCCTTAATGCATTGTTCATTTTTTCAACAACAAAGAAGCGATGATCCTTTCAAATCAGAGCCCTATGTTAAAGGCTTTTTAGGCAACCAACAACCTCCAAGGTAGAAAGGGAGATATTTTTCCATCACTACCACTGAAATGAGCCTTGAAATCAATGTAAGGATACGTACACTAGTTATTCATTCAAGAATAGTGAATGCACTTTTTGATTCTAATTCAATGCATTCTTTTATATCCCGAAAGTTTAGTAGAACAATCCCAACACCACCACAAATCATGGAAGTAAATACATTGGTGAGTATAGAAAATGGTGCAATCATTTCATCCCATGAATATAACTCCCCCTATCATAATTTGGGGATTGAACTTCCCAGTGAACCTCTTCATACTCCCTCTGGTTGAATTTGATGTAATTCTACGCATGTATTGGATTTCCTTATATAGAGCCAACATAAATTTCAATGAGGTGGAAATCACTCTTAATATGGAGAATCGACCCCCTATTCTATATAAGTGAAAGGAGGAATATAAATCTTCTTCAGCACTATCATCTCATTTTTGGATATTACTACCCTATGAGCATCCGTATCTGGATAAAATTATTGAGTTTAAGGAAGCAACCATCCTTGGTGACTTTCCTATTGTGAGGGAATTAACTATATTGTTTCTAAAGGAATTTTTTGGGTTTCCTCTAATAAGAGATGTCGAATTATCAATTGAGGGTATACCTGGGGTGTTTCTAATATCCAAGACTCCATATAGAATGGATTTAGTGGAGCTTGAGGAGCTAAAGAAACAACTACAGGAGAATCTCGATAAAGGGTTTACATACCCAAGTGTTTCACCATGGGGTGAACAAATCCTCTTCGTCAAGAAGAAGGATGGGTCAATGTGCCTTTTCATTGATTATTGTGAGCTCAAAAAATCACAATAATGAAAAAGTATCCTCTGCCTCAAATTGATGACTTGTTTGATCAGCTACGTGGATCACAATACTTCTCCAAGGGGGATTTGTGGTCGGGATATTACAATGTAATGGTGAAGAAGGAGGATATCCCCAAGATTTCATTTCATAGAAGGTACAGGCACTATGAATTCGTAGTAATGCCTTTGAGACTCCTTAATTCTCCAGTAATATTCATGGACATGATGAATATATTCTTTAGAGATTACCTCAACAACTTTATGGTAGTCATTATAGATGATATTCTAATATAATCCAAAACCAAGGAGGAGCATGAAGAGCATCTATGAACTTTACTAGAGACATTGTGAAAGGATAATCTCTATGAAAAGTACAGAAAGTCTGAGTCCTAGTTGAAGGAAGTATCATTCGTGGGTCATATCATCACAAGAAATGGGATATCTATGGATCCCTCCAAGACAGTTGCAATTGAGGGATGGCTGAGGCCAATATCGGTAACGAATATCCATAGATTCTTGGGGTTAGTTGAATATTATCGCCGATTTGTGGGGAATTTCTCAAGATTTCCCAACCATTTTACTAACCTAATTCGGAATAGAGTAAATTTTTCTTAGATTGACGAATGTGAAGAGAGATTCAAGGATTTGAATAGGATTCTTATCATTGTGCCCGTACTCACACTCCCAATAAGTGGAGAACACTTTGTGGTGTATAGTGATGATTCAAAGAGGGTTTTTGGATGTGTACTAATGAAAAATGATAAATTGATAGCATACACCCCAAGGCAGCTGAAACTCCATGAGAAAAACTATCCCACACATGATCTGGAGTTGGTAGCTGTGATCTTTACGTTGAAAATTTGGTGTCATTTTCTCTATGGGTAGAATTGTGATATATATAATGATCACAAGATCCAAAAATATTTATTCACACAAAAAGATATTAATATGCACCAACGAATATCTATAAATCTCATCAAGGATTATGACTTCTCAATCCACTACTATATCAGTAAGGAAAACAAGGTGGAAGATGCTTTAAGTAAAAAGGATCATGTATCTTTATCAATGATGAGAATTGAAAAGGATGCAACATTATTCGACTTGAAGAAGATGTACATGTGAATAATTAAGGGATGGACATTATCAATCCTCTCTCAAATGATTCCTCAACCATCCCCTATAGATAAAATAAAGGATGCTCAAAGAAAGGATGTAGAAATTCTAAATAGGGTAGAAGCTATCAGAAATGGGAAATCCTTAGAGTTCATGGTTGACAGGGATGGAATTGTGAGATTGTTGTCACGATTATATGTATCATCCAATCCCTAGATAAAGAAGGAGATCTTGAATGATGCACATAGCTCAACCTTCTCTATTCACCCAGCGAGCTCAAAGATGTATCGAGATCTTCGAAAAAACATTTGGTGGGACAATATGAAAAGGTATATTTCTAAATATACATCAAAGTGCCTGGTATGTTAGAAAGTGAAGGCTAAGAGGAAAATGTCTAAGGGGATGATGCAACCACCACCCATACCAACATGGATGTGGGAGAACATTACCATGGACATTGTCACTGGACTTCCAAGGACATCCAGAGGAAACAATGCAATATGGGTCATTGTGGATCATCTTACGAAGACAAATCACTTTATCGTGATTCGAGAGGACTTTTAATTGTATATACTTGCAGGGATCTACATTAAAGAAGTGGTAAGGGTACATAGAGTACCACTATCTATGGTTTCTGATCATGATCTGAGATTCACGTTGAATTTAATAAAAAGTCTCCAGCATGCTCTAAGCACTGAACTGAACTTTAGTACAAAGTATCATCCTCAAACTGAAGGCCAATCTGAGAAAAATATTTGAACATTGGAAGATATGTTAAGATCATGTTCTGTGGACTTCAAAGGAGGATGGGACCAACATCTTACACTGGTTGAATTCACTCAAAATAACAATTTACACTCGAGTATCCAAATGGCACCATATGAAGCACATTATGGGAAAAGGTGAAGAACACCGATGTGTTGGGATGAAGTTAGTGAGAATAAGATGTTAGGACCTAAAATGTTCTAAGAAATGGTGTAGAAGGTGAAAACCATTCAGCAGCATATCGAGGCAGCCCAAAGTCGACAAAAGCGTTATGCTGATAATCGTCGATGAGACCTATAAATTGATGACATAGACATGGTATTTCTGCACATATAACCATGGAAGAGAGTTATGATATTTGGGAGGACGGGAAATCTTAGTCTATGGTACATCAGACCTTTTGAGATCCTTGATTTCATTGGAGATTTGTCCTATCGACTAGCGCTTCCACCTACTATAGCGAAAGTACATGATGTATTTCATGAATCCCTATTAATGAAGTATATAACAGACCATCCACACGTACTCTTTTTAGAGGTTGTATGGTTAGAGGAAGATATTTCTTATGAGGAGCAGCTAGTGATGTTTTTATATCGTATGGAAAAAGTTCAATGAAATAAGACAATGCCGCTCATCAAAGTCTTGTGTTGAAACCACAAGATTAAAGCGGCAATGTGGGAACTTGAGGAAGTGATGAAGCAGAGTTACCCATATCTGTTTTATTGTGGGAAAATGAAATTTTGAGGGAAAAATTTATTATGGGGGGAATATTTTAATGACCCAATCTTTTATCTATGAAAATTCTTATTGATCTAATTAAATGTATTATTATAAAAAAAATTAATATAAAATATGCAGCACCTTGGTTTTGTGTTTTTGGAATTAAAAATACCGTAATGAATTGATACCATTTATAATATAGATATTGAACAGTGATCGCATGATTAGTATAAATATAAGGATTTAACAAATCCAATTTACTCAGACAAAGGAAGCTACAACCTCATCTAGTAGACTTTCCTCATACAGATACCATTTTTCGGAGCACAGAAAGGAGGTGGTTTCATTGGAATTGTCTCTTGACCAAGCCCAAGATGAGCATCAACACGTTAAGCTCGATCAGAACAACCTACATGAGAATTGGAAGTTGATCAATATTACTACCTGAGAGATGTTATCCGATCCACCCCAAGATTCTATCACAATCACATACTGTACCCTTCGGACTTATGTGATTTTTATAAGGGGTTATGTAACATTGCCTTAACACTATGATTATGTGCATTATTTTTGTATATAATAAATAATATACATTTATTTTATTATTATTATGTTGTAAATAGTTTTTAAATCGCAAATAGTTTTTTTAGTTTATATTCAATTAAGTAATCTATTTTGATAAATTACTGGATTTTTGAATTAAATAATATTTTAATTAAATATTTATACTCAATTACTTTTTATATAATATAAATTACCTTATAATTATTATGAATACGATTGTGACTTTTATTAAGGTTTGAAATCTATTGTTTTCAAAACCCATGAATTTTTTATAAATGTTAGTTTTTATTTCAAAAGTCAAAATTCAAAAATTTAGAAAATTATTTTGATAAAATGAATATTATTTTTGTAATAAAGATGTTAAAATTGTCCAATAGAGAATTTTTGATAATTTTCTGAGATAGTCAAATGTTTGGGTAAAAATAAAATACCATTTAAATATATAATGTGTTTTATGACATCATAATGACCTAATAGTGATGTAATAAAATACTATAAATATTATTTTCGTCCAATATATGTTTTAACATTAAAATAATGTGATTTTAGTTTGTTTGACTTATTTTACAATGCTTTAGTGACCCTTCAAGACTTATAAAACATTTTACATTTTTAAATTGATCTCCTCAAGAGTGTGACTCAGCTCCACATAAGAAACCCTATTATTTTAATATGTTAGGACATTAGCCATATAAAATACTTTTTTCCACTCCCCGTTGAAAAAAACCTTGGGAAAAAATCCATTAGTTGGTTTGTGGTTTGTATTAGTTTCATGTGTGGTGACCGAAACCTAAATAATAAATAATTCTCTCCCCTTCCCTATATAAAACCACCCAAGATCCCACTTCCTCTTCACTGAAAGTCTTTGTAGCTCAAACGAACCCTTCCCTAATATCTCCATAATCTTCCCAAGGTTCCACAAGCTCTCAATAAGCTTCTCTCAATCCCCTCCAAACCCTTTGGGATTACACTTCAAAGTAAGGGATTCTTTCATTTCTTATTTTTATCCAAGTTTCGTTATGTTGTAATACACATTTAAATTAAATTAAAAATATTGGGGTATGATTTCACAAATCCCTTATATTCCCCTCCATATGTTTGAAATGATTATAGATCTCTTTCTCTCTCATTAATTCCCCATATGTACACCTATTACTATACTGAAATTTCATAAGGAATTTCTCTCTCTTCATTTGCAATCAAGAAATTCTTTTGTATTATGAATCTAAATCCCATTAAATATGTTTGGACATGTTTCTATATGAACGCTATACTTTACATTTCATGTATATATGATGATACACCCCTTTCTCTCTAATCAACCATTTTTAAAAATTCATATGTCACGTTGTTACACAGCCAAAATTGCATCATGATTTTCCAAGACAATGTCATTATGTAGTGAATACCATACCCATTTCTCTATCAAGGGTATTCACCTTTATGTACATCTACTTATTGATTATAAATATTCAATTATGTATTACACATCCCTTTATAGTGGGATAAATGATGATGAATTATTCCATATTGTAGGATCCATGTTGCACACTAATGCATGAAATGAAATGTTTATGAAGGGTTTGCCCTGATAGTGATACAATGCATTGGGTAAAGATTAGTATCATGATACATCAATTTAAATAAGGGTTTAATCATGATAATTCAATTTCAATAATGGTTTAATCATGCTAATTAATTTAAGATTAAGGTTTACTCATGCTCCATGTGAAATGATCCTTGGATCATGCTAATACCATGTTATGTGTTGTCCCCACATTTCTATGTTATGATAATCATGCTACATCATGCCTTTTATGTTTTTATGCATCATTGATATGTCTATAGTATAACATGTATTTTATTCTTCATGTTATGCCTTGTTTACTCATCTAATGGGCTTCATATCTCACCCTTTTCTTTTGAAAGTCTTCATGTTATCCCATGCAATGCTAAGTACAAGGGAATGTTGTGGTCTGGTAAAAGAAGTTTTAAATAAAGATATTGTGTTTAATGTTCTAAGTCATTATGTAATGTTACAATGCCCAAAAGACATTATACCTCTCAATATTCTATCTCGTATCAAGTGAATATTTTATGTAACAAATCATGTTTAAGTTTGTAATAAAAAGTAGGGTTGTTATAACAATAGTTATAAAATCATTTGGAGAATATAATGAAACCTTATTTTCTATCTAAAACACCTTAGGATTAACAAAGTTTTTCTATTATCATATTATATTAAATTACTTCAAATTTATTTGTAATGAAAATGAGAATTATCCAAAGAATACCCCCTATAATTTTCAAACTAGGTGAGAAGTAAGGCCCGTTATCCTGTACCAGGATACCCCATGTCAAGCCCAAAACAATTTTTAGAATTTTCACTCCTAGGTACATTTGTGCTAGAACCATGTCCACTTGTAGTATCTAGACAGAGATGTATTTTTTGGAAAACTTACAAAATATCTAAATTACAAAAATTCTTGGATGTTATTATATAATAATCCTCAATGTCTATCTTAGAGTACTGTTTTCTAATCCGAGTTTTTCTAAATCTAGTTCTAGATGTTTGTAATAAAATTCATATTATTCCAACATTAACACCCTTACCCTAGTTTCCAAGATTTGGTGCATTATTTCATAACATTTTCATGATCCAAAGAGATCATGTCCTAAAAGATTGATCAGTTTAGTATCCTTGGATGTACTAGATACATACATAAGTTTTACTTTAAATTATGAAATCAAAAAACAACATTGTGTCACCTTTTGAGGCACTCATATCCCTTATCCTATCCCAATAGGTAAATAATAGTATATTTCATAGCATCCTTGAAAAAATAAGACATAATAAATGGGTTATCTCAGATGTTTACAAAGGATAACAATATAGGAGAAACTATCATAAATAAGCATAAAAATTTAAGGCAATGTATAAGACTCAAACACAAGACTTTTCAACATAAACATTTTCATTATATAGAAAAGATAAATTGAATAGTTCCATTTATATATTCACTTGGATATTATAATCATCGAATAATCACATGTAATATCAATATATAATCTCATATTGATGGAATTCATAATTCCGGACATCAAAAACACACAGTCAAGGTCTCATGTCAAGAAGACAAATATAAATTTTCTAAGGCCTCGTGCTAAGACACAAGTTTGTCTCATGAGACCTACTAATGCATCGAGGGGATATAGTGGGCCACTCCAACCACTTACTATGTCCATTTCAATCCTCATATGAAAATGGTGAAACATAATCTATACATTCGTATTAAAACTAGCATACGAAATGCCAATACATTAACCACAAACCATGAATTGTATAAATATAGAACATCCCGATTAGGATCTCACCAAGTTCCCATGTTGTAATCCATCATATATATTTACATATTCATGTGTAATAACATAAATAATTCAAAAAATCAAATTAGATGTATCTATGATAACCAGAAAACTTTGACTCCATGTGCGTCAGATCATCATGTACATACATGGCCACATTGGCTCCTGAATATTATTACTTTTGCACAATGTCAAAATCAAATCATTCCCACATCTAAAAAAAACTTGAAACACAATCCACATACAACGACTCAAGATAGACTGTTTCCAAATCTTGAAAACTACCAAAATATGTTGGGTAGGGTCCTATATCCCTGACCTTGAAAAACCTTTATATCATAAAATGTGTTGTCCATTAATCCTTGACATCAACCTTCATACTTCAGGTATGGCCCCATGTTCTCACCACAAATATCATCACATTACAAACAAAATTATCACTCACTAAAATCCTTTATTTCCACTATTGACCTCTCAATAATGCAAGGACACAAGAAACACCATCTCACTCGAGGTAAATCTTGTTTGGTCTCAATACATACCTTAACAATCAAGGAAAACCCATATTTCATTCATGATAGGACCCTGACTCTAACATATAAGACCTAATATATTCCTCTCACTCATGGTGGGGTTATGCCTCAGTATCCAATTAAAAAAAATAGAAACCGCCATATATATTAATAAAATAAAACAATGTATATGGTACGCAACTCATCAAACTACTCCCCATCTCATTGGTACCATCCCATGTAGATCACCACTCACTGACCTCAAATACCATGGGCTTCTATAATAAATACCTCAAGGACTTCCCCATACTCATCACTGGTAGTCCCACTATTTAGGGGAAATCCATATCAATCCCACTCAATTCCCCTTGTAATATAGATTTATATTTAAAAAACTTTTAAAGACCGAAAAATTGGTCATATCACTCATCATGAATTGGAAATCCATCAACCCATAACTTATAGGAAACACACTCCATGAAAACCATATAGCCTTAGATATATCTTCCTTCTCAATGCCCTACTAAATAATAAATCCACACTTTAGAGGGTTTCACTCACACAGCATGGGATGAACTGTCATCTAACCCATCCCTTTGGGCCTAAGACTATCTTATCTACCCATACAGATTATGTAACCCATATTAGGATACCATAAAATCATATAATACCCAAATACCTACTTATGGTATCTTATTATCAAATTATACACTCTCTACCATGGAGAAAACTTCACTGAGTTATAGCGAGACCCTCAATGTGAAAAGTAGAGCTTGTTCACAGTCATGGAGCCTCAAAATCACCCTCTCTCTTTATCTAAGGTACTCCTAATGCCTATCCATTCTATATAAACCCATTAAAAATGATTTAAGTGGTTAAAAATGTATAAAACTATATATAAAAGCGACAAAATACCTTTAACACGCTGATACCAACAACGGAATGCTCTACTCCCCCTTGTTTTTTCCCTTTCATGCCACATCCAAGCTCAAACAGCCACCAGATTCCATATCTCATTCCATGCCAAATAAATAATTAATTATAAAATTTAATTACTAATTTTTTAAGATAACTAAATGGTAAAATAATTAAAAAACCCATTAGGTGTATATATTACAGTGAATCTATAGGGAACACAATGTATTCATCCCCACGGTTCCCCCTCTAAAAACAACACATGAAAGTCCTATTGTAATGATTTATTTTCACCAAAATATTTTGTAAATTTTCAATATACCCTAACCATAATCAAACCAAATAAAATTTCCAAGGTAATGGATGAATGGATGATGTGAGTCAAATATCATAATCATGATATATATGAAATAAAAACAAAAAAAATCCAAAATGATTAGGATCAAAGGATGGTTTATATGGGGAGGGGCACTAGCTTAGAATGGAGCCTCCATGATCCCCATCCCAGAAATAAATAAAGGGTATAACTTGGAAATTAACACAATAAAATGAATTCAACCCCCCCCCCCCCCCATGTAGTATATAATCCACAACTTCATCATAAGTATGACATCATTCTGCCTCTACACCAAGTCACAATATGATGTGTCCTTACCAGTTGGAGTGTAATTATCCTCCACTGAAATAAGGAATTACCCTAAAAACCCTACTTAGGGTATCCACTATCATCTATATTTAGGGCTCACTTGAATATTTCCCTAAAGAAGTGGGATCAAAACATTGAAAATTAGCTACCCATAAAGGGGTAAAGAACACGACCTCAATGGCCTCCCTTAGGCAATGCAACCCTAAGGGTGAAAACATAAAAAATGAAAAATGTGGGAACTCTCATAAGTGAATATCTTAGTCTAAATTATGTTGATTTATCCATTGGTGAACTATGATATATCCCATAAAATCTACCATATAGAATCCTTTGCCATGCGCTACCACACCATTGCTTCCTGTCTGCACAGTGGTGTGCTTCTACAAAAATAATTCCAACAACTGAACCATGAAAATCCTTCATTGTCTCTTACCCAAAAATATGAGAACCTATCTAATCCACCTTCCTCATCCAAAAATCACACCTAAAGATATGACAATGATCAAAACCCTAATAAAAATACCAAATCATAGAACAACCCTTTATTAGAGACCAAAATTCATATTCCCTCTAAGTCTAACAGCATATATATAATTCTATGTCATAATTAACTCTAAAAAATAATGCTAATATTCTTAGATAAGTCATCATAGTACTTAAAACATTGATATTGACCTACCATGGTCACTAATTCACCACCAACAGACTGCGATCAATATCTATTCACCAAACATGCTTATGTAATATAACTCCAAACACGAGGGCATAATATTCACCATAAGACAATTTTTCTGAATTCCACCATATCTAACAATAATAAATAGATCATCACTTATATCTATCATGATATAGAATAGTGACATTAAGTAAGTCATGCAAATGATTGTGGATCTACTCACCATAATTATTCACTCATAATGGATTATATTATAACATGGTTCTCCCAAAAAAATTAATCATTTCCTAGTTAGATATTATAATTTATGATTGTATAGTGAATTGGTAGCTATAGTTATCACTTCACTACATCTGATTCTATCACCAAATTACAACTAGTCCTCCCATAGAAAACGACTCACAAAACTCTTGGTAATTTCTACCTATATGATTTCCCACTAATAAATTATTATTCCTTTACTTTGATTGGAATCATAGAAAATTACACATACCCACACTAATGTTTGAATAAAAACCCCGATGTAAACCCATAATTGGTTTTAAAAAAATTCTCTTGAAATCATTATGTCTCCCTGAGATTTGACACAACTCAAATCAGGATCATCCTCAAACAATGACTAATCCATCTCTATCATGATGATAAAACTAAAATACCACCCACCACATCATTTATGTATGGGTTTTTTCATACCTATAGTACTAGTTAACAGCGGATCTTACCTCACCATAAAACCCTAGTTCCACCTCTGCAATTCAATGAATAGTCTCACCCAATCGATGAATCATCCAATACAATAATTTCACACCCATGGTTGACATGAATCTCTATACCAAGGGAGTATAATATCCACACCCAAATAAACAAAAATTGAATCTCCATGTCCCATTCTCCATACATTTCCATATTCAATGATTGAATATGAATATCCTTTTCACACACAAGTACTAACAAAAAACACCAACGACTTCCCCATCCCGATTCACTAAGAATTTAATTCACTTCATCAAATAAATAAATCTCAATTGGGATCACATACTATAACATCAAATATTACTCCCCCAACTAATAGAAATAGAAACACCACTGCCACATCACAAATCTGGATAAATTCTTACATCACATGTATATAGTCCCTCCCGAGCCACTATCACTCGTCATTTCAATTCTTAACACTATTATAAGGTACCGAAAAGATTAAATACATTGTGGTACCATATTCTATTTTTAATATCTCTTTTTAGTTAAAAAGGAAATCTCCCATCTCACTAAACCTCTCATTTCACTATTTCTACTAGATTCTCACTTTTATCAATTAGTTCATTACTAGCACATAAACACCCTCTAATTGATAACTAAACAGAAACCATGCATGACCAATATATACTATCACTCACGTACAGATGATTTTCCCTAATAATTCATAGAATATTCCATGCTAATCTTCAAATAATATAGTTATTTTACAAAACGACCCTCTGATTGGTTCTAATACACTATCTAACACAATATCAATTGAACCCAATGACAATATTCTCTTGTACAACCCGATAAGAATGTCCAAATCACACTCCCATGAGTCACATCATACCTCACATAGCCTCATGTTCATACCCCACAAATTATGTTCAACTCGTAGGTTAATACCATGTTTCTAGAAGAAAATCATTTCTCCTTTAACAATGGGTCTGAATAATCTCAGTCATTCAAAGTCATACCTCATGGTCACCCACCACACATGTGTTATTAAAAAAAACACAATTGTTTGTCCACAATATAACCACACCATTTAGAGAACATCCAAAAATAATTGGGCCACATATACTCTCAATCCTTACTTCTATCATTATATAATTCTTGGAAAAAGATAATTTCATGCCATTCCTAAACCCATTTAGGGGTACCAAGAGAACCACCTTGTTTGACAATATAGAATTTAACCAATAATCTATATAAAAAACAACCATTTAAGTTGTTATTGACACAATAAGTAAAAAATCCCAATCCTTTAGGTAACTAATTCCCATCATCATAAAACCCCCTTGTAATTAAATTCTTTAACCAATTCAGTAAGGGTCCTTTCAAATCCCTAGTATAATGGTACAGTATAGTCTCTATTGGAGAATGAAACATAATTATATACAAATGAACTAAAATAAACAATAGTTTAAGAATAAAAATCAAAGTCTATTTGAGTTTAATTCCACAAATAATATATATAGGTAAATTCTATGTAAGTATCATTTGAAACGGTAATAATATAGGCATAACATTAGTGAAATAAATAACATTAAAGAACAACAATTATATGTGAATATACTTACTAACCATGATCCATGTATTATAACTATTTCATTTATGGTCCAAGATCCAAAAATACTAATAAATAGCTCAAATAAACCAATTACATTTGAATGAATATACCAATAGAAACATCAATGGTCAAAACAACAAATATGGTCACAATAGTGACCTGAACATCCCTCCGAAGAAACCTATTCATGATGCACCATTATGAGGTTCATCACAATCCCAAAATCATCATTATTCCATGTCTATTATACCCATATGTAGTAAAATAAGAAAAAATAAATCTGATACCCCTTTAACATCTAAACCTATAATACCTTTTGAACCAGAAGAAATAATTTCTTCAACAATTACTGCTTATAATCCAGATAATTCTACAAGTGGTGAGGTCGTAATCAAAAAAATAAGGAGACTGTGTATTGAATTAGTGTAAAAAATAGTGGGAATAATCAAATCATCCACAACACATAATAATATTATGCATAAAATGTAAAACAATTTCTATAATAGAATGTAAAAAAAGTAATTCATACAACCATAAATCAATCGATCACCCACTAGGAAAATAATATCTATAAAATAAAAAAATACAAGATTTTGTACTTCAATCATCGAGCCTCACTTCATTCCATTATCCAAATATTGTTCAGTTTTTCTAGTATGATCACCTGTATAACTTCTTTTAAATCATGTAAAATGGAAATATTATATAAACACACACTAGACTAATTATATATGGTTTCCGATAACATATCTCCATAGGGGCTCTCAAATTTTCCACACTATACCCAATACTATAATTGTAAAGTAAAACTTTCACACAGGTATATTTCAAATCATGTACTTTGGAGGCCACCAAGACACCACACACATTGTATTATTATGTGAAAACTAGGACACCACTACACTAGATCATACCTATATAGGAATCATGAAAAAATATCATTGGATTGGATAAATATACTTGTATCATAGACCATGATTGGGGACCAAGGGTATAGAATATTCATATTTTTACTACTACTCAATGATTCAATATAGGGTCGAACACTCAAGTCCTTAAATAACCCTCATCACTAAAGGGAGTCATCAATCAATCCATAGACTATACATTATAAATCATGGTAGTGACACTCATTCATATCTCACATCACATCACTACATGAGAATCTATCTAAATAAATAATTTCCTATATTGTGATTTATTCTTTATCACTCAAGATAAAATACTAGGATAAACCTTCCCACTCATGGTGTAAACAAACTGGTCTCATGATATTCCTTCTCATGTAAGGTATGCCCAGACTTCATGCACCCTCAGTCCCCATCTCATATTGGATGTTCTATCCAGCAATATATTACTCATGGTGGGTCTAGGCCTCATGATCCACATAAAAAATCATAATATGATTCATGTAAACTGAACATGAAACAACATGTATCACACATAGCATATCATACAACTCACCAGCATATTAGTAAAATCCCAAGTCCATCACCCCTTGAAGACCCTACAACATGCAAGCTCCTATGACCTAGACCTCAAGCTATAATCCAATCTCAGCGGATCTCACCACACTCTCTAAGGAACATCTCATGATATCCCAATAGAAGACCCGATGACAACCTGATAAACAAATGCCTAACATTTAAAATGACATACAATTGAGTCTCACCTCAAATATTTTAAGGGAAATTGTTCTTCCCCAACTCTAGAGGAACCCCCTCTCAATAAAACCCATACTAACCCCAGACAGTTTTTCCCACTCACATATCTCCCCAACCCTCATTCCTCTCATTGGATGGTATTACTCACTCATAATGACATTAATAATAAAATAAATAATCCTGTAGAGAATAATTCTTAGTTACATATAAAATGGAAAAAGTAACCATTCCTTTGCTATACGTAACTCATCTTGAAAACCAAAACCTACTAGAGGTCTCCCATAAACTCATTCAATTCTCTCAACCACTTGCAATATATTCCATGGGAAATAATAAGACGCTCAAATTTTCTTATAAGTTCTTATTTTAACTAAAGGAGACTCAAATCCACCCTTTATCCTTATTGAAGAAACTCTCAACAAATATAAATTTTACCATAATCCATAAAATATTCCAGAATCTAATGATTATACATAAAATAAATCTTTAATAAAGGGACCTTCTATCACTAACAGGTAGTTTCTAATTATTTCATGCTCTCTGACCCCTAAAACAAACTCATCCATGAATTTAAAAGCTCATACCAACACCCAAACTATAATCTCATGCCTTAACACAAAAATTAATTAATTATAAATATATATAAATAATTATTTAAAATAAACTAATATGTTATACAAATTTAAAAAAACACAGTATCCCAATTTCACAGAGACAACATTAAAACTCTTATTATCCTCATCTTGGGTACACCACTAGAAACATCATATTAAATTTCAATCATTCAAATTTATTTACAACATGATATATTACGAATTATCAATAACTCTAACTATAATCATTCGTCATAAAAATAAGATAATGAAATTTAAGAATGGTGTAAAAAACAAAAATATCATTATAGAGACCCATTATTAGCATACATGGATATTACATTATTTTGTATGAATATAAAGGACATTAAAACAGTACATGCCTGAGGACTGTAACAGTTTAGTGCCTTGAGAAACATGGGAAAAAATATTCTATCACAGTGAATGATATTAAATTTTTCCAACAATGATATTCCCCTTTAGTAAATCGACCTAAATTCATTCTTCATAACCTGGGGAAATGAAAAATAAGAAATGGGTTAGCTCAAAAGCCCAGTATGGGTAGATAAGGGAGATATGTAGGAATAAACATGATCATATCTGTATCAGAAAATAAACATAACATTGGAAGATCATACCCTGTATATCAAATATCTTAAACATGAACCATGGAATAAATATTGGCATTTTATAAGACATGAATCATCTAGGAATCAAGAGAATAATATATGAATGCATAAAATATATATTATACATGAAATTTGTTGGAGACATAAAATAATATAAAATCCTATGTAAATACAACCTACCAAGACCTTCATAACATGTTATTTTTGGGATAATAACATGTGTACTTTATTTGGGCTTAGGATGTCCTCATGTGTACCCCCTATTTAGTTTTTGGGATTACCTCCATTATACTATCTTGTTTGGGGATTTGGATTCCCTCTTGCGTACCCTCTGTTTTCAGACCTGGGATTCCCTCCCATGTGCCATCTTGTTTTGATCTTGGGAATCCTTCCCATGTACCCTCTTATATTGGGCTCCAGATGCCCTCCTGTGTACCCTGTTATTTTGGGACTCATATTCCCTACCATGTACCCTCTTGTTTTGGGTTTAAGAGGCTATATTTTTAGGGAATGAGATTCTCTCTTGTGTACACTCTTGTTTTGGACATGTGAATCCCTCCTATGCATCCTCTTAATTCAGGGTAAAGATTCTATATTTTCTTAGGCGTGGGATGACCTCCCATTTACCATCTTGAGATCATTAAACATCTCTCATTACCCAATGCATTCGAGGGATCTATATTTCCCAAACTTCACATATGAAATAATATATGCATGTTCCACATGTTAAAAAAACAATCATCATAACATGACCCATAAAAAGTGAAGGGTTTCATAAACATCATATCATAACCTATGAAATGAAATGGGTATCATAAACTTTTCATCATATCAGTACATATGGAAATGATATATGTCTCATAATCATTTCATTAAATCATAACTCATAAAAAGAAGAAGGTTTCAAAATCATATAACCTATGTAAGATAAACGAATGTTGTAAAAATAAAGTCATCTAAACATAAACCCTTCAAGAAATAAAATGAATCGTATTCTTATATCAAGTACCCAATAAAGCCTATACTAATTACAAGATTCCATATTTGATGGAAAATGATTTTCAAAGATCACATGGAGCATTTCTAAATGAAAATATACTTTTGTTTAAATTATATTTTAAAAAAAAATATAATCAAAATAATTTTCATTAAAAAATACTTTAAAAACATATAAATATTGATTTAAACAATTTTAGAACAAATTCTGAAGAAACTGTTCTTTATTATTTAGAAAAAAAATATTTTTGAAAAATTAAACCTTTTCAGAACCATTTTCTTATAAAATAACCTTAAAGACATTTTGAAAACTTTTTCCCCTTCAAAACATATAAAATAATACTGAAAACATTTTGAAAACATTTTGAAACCATATTTCATTAAAAATAATTTTTAAACATAAAAAGGCCTGAAATTATTTTGTAAACACTTTTATTTAAAATTTATCTAAAAATTTATAAACAACTCTTAAAATAATTTAAATCCATTTCATTAAAAATAACCTTTTGAAAACATATAATGGACTATTTGAAAATCATTTAAAACTCTTTTTAAACATATAATTTTTTAGAAAAAAATTTCTTTGGAATTAAATTAAAAATAATAAAATTTCTGAATGTTTGGAAAAAATTTTATTTAAAAATAACATATTAAACCTAAAAATAATAATTTATTGCAATAGCACACATGACATCGGGTAAGTCTATACATTTAAAACATTTCTTCTTCACCTTTAAAAGTTTATATAAGTTCTTTGATCAGAAAATGCAAAGAATAATACATTTAAATTTTTTTTTAAAAATTTATAACATGGTTAAAAATTTACTCTAATCATAATAAGATGATATTAAGTCATTTTTGAAAACATTTTTACACTACATGGTTTTGAAAGTGCTTAAATTTTTGACTGAAAGAATAAACAAATTCTGATTTTTATATAAAAAAATTCATAATTATCTTAGGTAAAAAAGAGTGGAAAATTGTACCATTACATGGATATGACATGAATAACCAAAAGATAAAAAAATTAATTAAATTTAATAAGATATGTATTATTATATTTTCTCAATAAAATCATAATAAAAAACAATCCTGATAAATAATGAGATTACAATGACAATATCTTACCACTTTTGTAAAATTGAATCATAATAGTCATTAAATAATAAAATTAAAATAAGATTAAAATATAATGAGAGGAAGTAAATTTATGATATAACATGTAAAAGGTCAAAATATACACCCTATATAGAAATATAGGTGTATAATAGAGAATGTGTCTCGATGAAGGAAAATTGAGACAAAATTACATTACTGATTTGGTAAGATTTTAACCATAAACCACAAGAATGAAATATAATCAAATGGATATGTAAATACCCATAAATTTATTTTTAAGAATTATATTAAAAAACTCATGATTAATATATATACCACACAAAATAAATGATTTCTGAATAAAGCATAAGTCTCAATAAAATAAATATGAGACAAGAAAACATTCACCTTATGTCTTGACTTTCTTCATACGTGTACATAACTCTTGTACGATAAATATAAGTCTATGGTAAAATAAAACATAAAAGTGTTAAAATTTATCATACTATATTGTATTAACTTAATAATTTATGTTACCAATTAATTTACAAATCCATTTTAAAATAATGTTTTCGGTAATAACTGCATTGTTTATCGTACGTGTTTTTATTTTTTATTCTTGATAATATTACTTAAATATGGATTTAATTATTTTTATAACATAAAAATTATTTAAATATCATATATATTTATTATATAAATATTTATAACCATGTACAAATGAATGATATATGAAATGGAATACACCTATTGGTCGGAGTGGACACTCAAGAGGGGGGTGAATTAAGTTCCAATTAAAATTTCTATTTAAAAATCATTTACCAAATTCCCCCAAATAAAACACAGAATTAAGCTATAGTGAATTTATACCAAAGTAAAGGTTCTATTATGTTCTCAAGGGATTGATTATTTCCTAGTTAATCAAATCAGAAGAGTTGATTAACTTCTGAAACTAACTTACTAATTTAGAACTAATATAAACACTTGCGAGTTTAATTATCAAAGTGACTTTAAAACAGTTTTTGGTTTTAAAGTAGTATGCAGGGGAATAAAAACAACTTTGAAAAGATATAAGCACAACAGATATAACCAAGAGGTTCAGTCTCAATCTGAGACTTAGTCTTCTCAAAACTTTATATAAAAGTGATCCACACCCTGGATCGGGGATTACAACAGTATAGAACTTTCCAGGTTTAAGACCTCTACCACTGTTATTCATGGGAAGAAAACACAATAGAAAACCAGCTGTTCAGGTCATGAACAACCTCTACCACTATCCCAGTGGGAAATAAAAGATGTAAGAGTTTGAGTGAGGATTTACAGATCCTCCAGTTAAAGTATAGGAGACAGTGTGTGTAAACATATAGCAGATGACACACACTGCTCGAAAAGTAAATAATGAATCACAGAGGCAAATATGTAGAGTTTATAATGGCTCTAGTGATTGCAGTGAAGCTCTGGACTCCTTTAGGTTGATCATAATCGGTTCTGAGTCCTCTTCTGGTTTTTTTCTGGAAAATAGTGTGTCATCTTCTTCCTTGACTTCCAGGTGTAGAGACAGAGGATAAAGTAGTCGATGATGTTCTTGTGTTGATGTTCTGTTTTTCATTCTTGGATCTTTACAAGTATGTAGGAATGTATGAGATCTTCTTGTAAGTTCATTCGTCTCTTTTTAGGCACATGTTTCAGCACCTTTTAAGTTTTTCCAACCTCTTCTTTCAGCAGAAGGGGCATATCTTATTTAAAGAATGAGCTCTAGCAACATAGGTGATTTCCTTTTTGGAGGTACGAAGTACGGTTCCCTGACATCCAACAACACACATTAAATAAATGTCAGTGTATTAAAATATACCTGATATGACCATTGGTTACATTAAATAATGATAAAGAAATTAAAGCAGCATCAGGTTCTATCTCCGAAACAGTAGCTTTGGATATCTGTAGCCTCGTGTATCGGTAGGTCTAAGTATCGGTAGCTTCTTGTGTAACGGTATCCCTTTGCGTAACGGTAGCCTTTCCATCGGTAACCCTTCTATCGGTAGACTTTATTTGTAACAGTAAGCTTTCTTTCGGTATACTTGATTACATCGGTAGAGGTAGACTTGTCTATATCAGTGATGTATCGGTGACCTTCATGTATCAGTAGACTTGATGTAACGGTGACCTTCACGTATCGGTAGACTTAATGTAATGGTGACATTCACATATCGGTAGGCTTCGCATATCGGTAACCTTCATGTATTAGTAGCCTTGATGTAACGGTGACCTTCAAGTATCGGTAGACTTGATGTAACGGTGACCTTCACATATCAGTAGACTTGATGTAACGGTGACCTTCGCATATCGGTAGGCTTCGCATATTAGTAACCTTCACGTATCGGTAGCCTTTTCATAACAGTAGCCTTGGTCTGTAACGGTGACCACTTGTCTATTTAAGAATTCTATTTGCAGAATGGGTCATGTTAGAATATATATCCATTTAGTAACTGGATTCTCTGAAGATAATATAAATATTGTAATATATGAATATGTACATGGTGTATATAAATAATTAAATAAGTAATTGATCATTAATTAGTATAGGAACTATCAAACTATACTTGAACATAATTGAGATTATCAAAATATAATTGTGCATAGTTAAAATATGATTGATCATAGTTGGGATTATCAAAATATAAGTTCAACTAATTTTCCCAGAGGGCTCAACAACACCGTTCATAGAGACGTTAGGTCGTACAGATGCACGAACATATTTTCAATTTTCTTGTCATGGTGAAAGAAGGAAAGTAAATGAAATATCATTATATATTATTTGTAAAATATAGTTATTATTTTATATATATCATATAAATATACTAAATATTTATCTAATTCATTCCATTTATTCTGTGAATGAATCACATCACTTTGAGGAGGCAACAGTCCACATGTCCACAAACGAAGTTATTGTATTTACAAAAAATGGTAAGAATGAAGGTATGTGTTATATAATAATTACATATGTGTGAATAAACAAGAAATAACATATATATCCTATAAAATATATTTCACATAATAATTCATAACCATTATAGTAGGTAAATTAAAAAATGAACAAAATCGTTTCGAGTGGCAGTAGTTCGCTCAACACAAGAACTATAAGTTTGTTACCCATTAGATGGAAGTGTGTAAGTGTAATTATAACAATAATAAAAAATATCAGTATATTTAGGATAATTAGGTGTTATATTATCATTTAATAACAATAGTTTAGGTGGTAGAGAATGAAGATAAAATGAATGTGCTAGAGGAAGGATGCTACCTCTTCTTTGGGTAATTCCTATTGGTTTTCAACAAAGGGTATCCTTAGATGGATTTTTGTTAAAAGGGATGATTCTAGGAGGAATTTTTTGGATGTTTTGAGTTTATTTGGGTACATTTTCCCATATTAGAATAGCTTGATAGGTGTGAATAAGTGGGAGAGGTGAGTTCTTTTTTATAGTGGAGGATAGTGGCATTCTTGTAAATATTTTAAAAAGATATGACACCTATGGTTTTCCCAAGTCAGGTGGCTACAATAATTGTAAAATTAAAATAATAGGGATTATAAGGTTGAAGTATTAACATAAAAGTGATTATTAAATGTTTATATGTCATTTTGGGCCTTATGTTTAAGGTTAATTCCTTTTTAAGCTATTTTTTCTCTTCATCACTGAAATTAATTTTAATCGTTTTGGCATATATTTTTTGTCAAATACAAAGGTGAAATTACTAGAAATTATAAATTAAAATTATTAAAAAGAATTTATCAATTATTCAAAATTATAATCATAAAATCGGAAGAAATTAAGTTAAAATTATTCATGTAGACGAAACATGAAAGCATGTTTTTAAAGTAAATGAGTTCAAACATTTGAAATGGATTTATGTAAAATTTCAAATTTAAATTTATTTGACTAACATAAATTGGGTAAATTGATTATATTTTTTCTCACTATACTTTAATAGAAAATTAAAATAAAATTTAACAGTATAAATAAATTAGATGAATAACTATTTTGATTTAAAAGTCAACATTTTTCACTATACATCAAAATTTTTAAATTTTCAAAAAAATTCCCAAAATTTACCCAAAGAAAATTTCTATACTACACCTTCAAATTCTAAGGTCATTTTTTTGAAATAAAAAAATATTATGGTTTTAAAAATCCGATTTAAAATGGTTTATCCATTAAAATGCGGTTACATTACATTTTAGAAAAATCAATCTTTTTATTCATAAAATTGGATTTATTCTTATCATATACCTATCAAATATGTTAAATTAGTATAAAAATTATTTATTGAATATATCTAACATATAAATATTATTTAAAACATTAATCAAAATTGGGTTGTTTAATTTATTGAGATAATATTGTGATTGTACATAGAAAATTGTTTTCCTAGAAAAGTAATTTCTTTATTTTCAAATGGTTATTTCATTCCCTTCTATAAATTTATTATCAAAGGATTCATTTTATTTACATCTGTAAATATTATTTCAATTTTTTTTCTATATATTTCAAAACATCTATTCCAACGGCTTGGAAGTTCCTGTAACAATATTTTTATATTTGTATATTATAGTTCGGTAAAACTCATTCCTCCGTATAATGAATGCTATAAAAGGGAATCAGTATTATGAATAATACATGTAAAAAATAGTTTTTTGTGTTCTAAAATCTAATCTATGTGTTGTGGGTAGTGAAATATTAAAATGGTTTTGCATATAACACAGGCCAACATAGTACTTTTGTATAAGAAATCTACATTTAGTGTTGTGTGATGTGAAAAAATAAAAAAAAAAGATTAAAACAAAATAAAAAATATAATGGTGTTACAGTCTACACCACTTAAAATAAATTTCACACTCAATTTTAATCAAGGTTATTAATGGTTTAATAGTTGAAATTTCATTTCATAGAAACCTACATTGTGAAAATAGTAACTAAAACTTCATTTAAAAAGGTTATGTTAAGTAACTCATTACTAGGATTCAAAATAGAATAGAATAGGTGGAAAGTGATATATAGACATGGAATAAATGATTAAATAATCATAGAGATTTATAAATATCACTTATCACAATAAATCAGGTGATTAAAAGAAAGGTATACATCACAAAACAATAAACTGGAGAAGCTCAAAAGACGTCATTGATATCATTTTAAATAATTATAAAAGGAAAAAACATTATTTCACTACAGTTTCCCTAAACATGAAAAATTATGATGAGATGTTCTACATAATTGATTTACACACAATCTCACCCTTTTTAATGCCTGGATCAATTTCCACATCATCTATTATTCAAATAAATAAAGAAAATATTATCCTTCCAAAAGTATTAACAGATCATGAGGTATAATAAAAATTCATTTCGTTTGTATTTATTTATAGTCACAACAAAATGGATAACCCTAGCTATCCAACATGCATAAATTCTTATATTTAGAGAAAATAATTTAATCTATTAATCCTCTTCTGATGTTTAATATAAACTATTCCAAAAATGGTAAACCTTATAAACCCTTTGAAAGATGAAAATCCAAATATTTAAAAAGAAGTTCACAAAATATTAATAACATTGATCCTTAGTATATCATATGGTGGATCTTCGTTTTCACATTAAAAACATAAATCCTTATTGAAAACATTCATGTCCTTATTTTAACGATAATTTTATAAATTTCTCAAATCCAAAAATGTTGTAAACTACATCATTGATAGCACAATATACTTTTTCATCAAATCATTTATTCATTCTGAGGTAATTTTCATCATCCAATTTACTTATTCATACCCTAAATATCCTCTTCCAAACATAATTAACTCAACATTAGGAACATATAAAGGGTTATATTCCCATAGTACAAAGGTCGCCATTATGGTAAATCACTTTTATAGTCCATTAGATTCATTCAATATTTCCTTGTAAATATATAAACAAAAATAGAGACTGGATAAACCTTATGTATTTCAACATTCATATAACAAAATTCTTGAATCCAAATACATAAAAGCATCAACAATTCAACTTTATCCTTAAGTCATTTACAATGATACCACATCATATTACATAATAACACTTTCCTCTAATAATTCACTTATAGTCCCATCATAAGCAACATCATTTCCATTACTCACACCACCTTTTTGATTCTCTTCATGATCCTTCTACATGGGACATCAATTTTCATAATGAACATTAATTCCACACTTAAATAATTTATTCTTTGATGATTTTTTAGGGAGTCCAATATTCTTATTAATGGCATAAACTAAACTCCTCATTTTTCATTTTCAATTACTTTCATTGTGTCTTAAATTTCCAAAATCAAAACATATCTTTTTTCCTCTAATACAATCACATGGATGACTCTTTCCACACTCTTAAAAAAGAGGAAACTGAAACTTTATTCCTCTATGGTCTCTATTACCCAAACTCTTAGCGAACTCCTTTTCTTACTTGTTGAGTCTGAAAGTTGGTTAAGGTACATGTTATTAATCGTGTTATGTGAAAACTGATTAGGAATTACCACAAAATCCTTTACTCCATTGATTATCCCATTTGAATTATCATTAGTTAATTGTCTATCACATTCAATGTTAACCTAGTTCATTATTGTCCCCTATATTGTCTAAAACCAGAATGCATATTGTGGGTAACAATTATCAATGTGAAAAAGAACATAATCATGATAAATCACATACAGGATGTCTAAATTATGACACATACTTTTAAATATATTCCATATTAGGCATATCATTGGATATATCCCTAGACACATCCTTATAAATATTCATGTGGTTCTCACTTATGTTTTATCAAACTAGTTTCTAAAAGATGACTACTAGTTCACTTTGACAAAAACTATAGAAACCTAGTCTTAACATACAATGACATTAAAACATTTAAGACTAATATTCATTACATTACAAAAGTACATTCTCGAGGACCATAATATTCCAGTGTCTTCAAAAATATGGGAAAATCCTCAAACTTGGTTAAATATCATCATTGTTTCCCACAAGGATATTCACCTTTAGTACTTCTACTTAATACCTTTATTCATAATATGGGGAATGGAAACATATGAAATGGGTAAGATCAGATGCCCATTATGGGTAAACCATGGAGATTTATAGGCATTTACATGAGGATATGGGTATGAGAAAGTGATCATAACATTAGAAGATCATACCATGCATATCAAAGATCATAATCCGGAAACATGGAATAAAGCTCTCCAATTCATAAGAGATAAATCATATAGGAATCAAGCTCATAATCCTTGAATTCATTTCATTGGATTAAGATAAGATATTTAAGGAATGTAATAATATAAAATCCTAGGTCAAGGATACCTACCAAGACCTTTATAACATGTTTGTATATTGAAAATCACATGTGTACCTACTTTGGGATTGGGATTCCCTCCCATTTACCATAATTTTTTGGGCTTGGAATTTCATCTTATGTAAACACTTATTCTTTGGATTGGGATTCCCTCTTATGTCCCCTCTTATTTCAATCTTAGGATTCCCAATTATGTACCCTCTTTTTTTTTGGGATTGGGATGCACTATCGGGTATCCTCTTATATTTGGCCTGGGATGCACTCATGTGTACACTCTTATTTTAGGATTTGGATTCCCTTCCATGACCCCTATTGTTTCTAGATTAATATTTACTCTTATATAACTCTTGGTATTCCCTCCCATATACCCTCTTGTTTCTATACTGGGATTCCCTTCAGTGTACCTACTTGTTTCAGGCTTATGATGCCCACCTGTTTCAAGATGGATGTTTCCTCTCATGTACCGACTTGTTATAGGATAATTATTACATCTTAAATGAGGATTGGTATGAACTCCCATGTACCCTCTTGATATCATCAAACATTTATCTGTACACAATTCATTATAGAGATATACAGGTCATACCCGTCACATAATAAAATCATACATGGATGTGCCACAAGATAACAAGAAATTCATCATATCCTGTCCCATAAAAATACATGGGTTTAAAAAACATCATTCATAACCCATGAAATTAAACGTTATCAAAAAAATTAATAATATCACTACTGATGTAAAAGATATTGGTATCATAATCATTTAATCAAAGCATAACCCATGAGAATAATCCAGTTTCAAAAGAATATAACTCATGTAAGAGAAACAAGTGTCTTAAACCTCATGCCACTAAGACATGAACCATTAAAGAGAGAATATGAATAGTACTATTATATCATGTACCAAATAAGTATTAAACTATATAAAATTATGGCTTCTTATTTAGAGAAGTATTTCAAAATATTGTTTGGAGCATTTCTTTATGAAAATAACCATTTTTGACATTATATTTAAAATATGTTATAAATATTACCAATAAATTTATTTAAAAATACTTTGAAAACATATAGAGTATGATTTAAAATAATTTAAATAATTTCATGATGAAAATATCATTCCTTGAAAAAAAATATTTTTGGAAAATAAAACCATATCAAAATCTTTTTTTTAAAATAACATTGAATGTATTTTGAAAACATTTTTATCCTTGTAAACTTTTAAAGGAAGCTTCAAAACGTTTTGAAAACCTTTTTCATTGAAAATAAATTGAAAATATAAGAAAATTATTGAAATCATTTTTTAAAATATTTTCTACAAAACATCTTTGATTACTTAAATAATTGAAATCTATTTCATTGAAAATAACCTTTTCAAAACATATAAAGGAATATTTGAAAATCATTTAAAACACTTTTTAAACATATAAAATTTAAAATATATATTCAAAATCAATGTAAAAAAGAATATTAATGAAAAAAATTCTTTCAAAATATCCTTTTAAACATATAAAGTATACTTCAAGGAAATTACTGTCATGATGGCATGTATGTCTGTATGGGATAAACATTCTTATTGCTCTTTTAAATGTCTTGAAAAGTTACATGATCATAAATTAACAAGAAAAATAATTTTTAAAACCACTTATAATAATTAAAAAATGGTTTTAATATTGTTTTAAACATAAAATGATGATAATAATAATTTTTTAAAACATTTATTAAAAACATTGTTTTGAAAGAGCACAGATTTCCAACTGGAAGGAGAGACAACATCAAATTTTCATAAAAACATTTACTTAATTATCATAAATACGAAAAAGTGTGAAAAATATACCATTATTTTGATATCACATGAATAAAAAAGGGAAATAATATTCAAGATATATATTAAGGTATGGATTATGATATTTTATCAATAAAAGCATAATCATAAAC
The DNA here is from genome assembly GCA_963277665.1 of Viscum album. Lineage (NCBI taxonomy): Eukaryota > Viridiplantae > Streptophyta > Magnoliopsida > Santalales > Viscaceae > Viscum > Viscum album. Next base: position 518,486,810 of record OY728143.1, on the reverse strand, counting down.
AATCATGATAAAAATATGATATGTAGCGATAAACTCTTACAACTTTGGTGACATTCAATCATAATCCATATGAAATAATTACAATACATAAACTATAAAATATAATTAAATGAATTATATTAATTAAATAACATTTAAAATTTCATTATGTCCACCCAATAGAAAAATATTGGTGCATAACATGACATGTATGAGAAAGAAGGAATATTGAGGCAATGTTACTTTACCGATTTGCTAACTTTTGAAACATAAAATCCATGAAATATATATCATAAAATAGAGATATAAGAAAAAATAAATTTCATTACAAGAGTCATAAACAACATTACTGATCATTATATACACCACACAAATGAAATGAGTTTTCAAGAAATCATAACTCTCATAGAAAGAACTGTGAGACAGGAAAACCCTTACCGTAAGTCTTGACATTATACATACCCATTCAAACATCCAGTATAATAAATATGAGTTTGTTATAGATATACCAAATTAACATATTACTTTATATCATACCATATATTATTCACTTATGACTTTATATTACCCATTTATTAGAAATTCAATATTAAAGAACATTTTGGGTAATGTATGCTTGATTATCTTACGTGTTTTACCTTATTATTCATGACACTCTTACTTAGATAATGATTTTAATATTAAAATAATGTAAATTATTATTTATATATCACATATATTCCATAAATAAATATTTATAACAATATAGAAAAGATACATATATGAAAAGGATTACACTATTCATGGAGACGGTGGGTCATACAAACACATGAACATTATTTCTTTTTTATTAGTGTGTTACATGAAAGAAAGTAAATGAAATATATATTTGTATATATATATTAACATTAATTTATAATTATTATTTCATATATATCATATAATTTTACTAAATCCATCATTAAACATTCCATGTAATTTTGAATTAATCACATCGCTTTGAGGAGGCGGTAGTCCACACGTCTACAAACAAAGTTATCGTATTTACAAAAAATAAAAAACATTATGTAATGTGCTATATAATAGTTCAATAAGAATAAATATATCATAAATAATATATATACACACACACATATATATATATAATATAAAAACATATTTTTCATTATAATCCCCATCGACGTGGAGAGGTAAAGTAAAAACGAACAACATCGCTTCATGATGTGGTAGTTCACCGTACAAAAGAACAGTAGATTTGTCACCCATTAGATGGATGTGTGTTTATGTGTAGGTAAAAACATTATAATCAAATAATATAAGTATATTTATGATACAAATTATACTATATAATCATGGAATAATAATATTTTAGGGGGTGTAGAATGGAAAAAAAGATATTGTGGAAGGATATCACATCTTCTTTGGATAAATACTTTTTGTTTGCACTAAAGGGATTAATTTCATTGATTCATGCACAAATTGAGTATTATAAGATTATTCTATGGTTATTGGGAGGATATTTTCACATATTATGGCTGATTAAAAATGATTTATATTTTTGGATAGGTGGGGGTTGTGAGTTCCTTTTATAGCGGAGGAAGAGTGGCATTCTTACAAAAAAATTTATAGGGAATTCCTCCCATGTTTTTCCCATGTCATGTGGCTCCAATAGATATTAAAATTTGACATAATAGATTAAGGGGTCAAAATATTAATATACAATTGAATTTGGACAAGTATATAGATAATTTTAGGTCTTAAGATTTTGGTTTAGTCCTTTGATATCTAATTTTTTCTTAAATGTTGTAATTAATTTTAATCACTTTCACTAATAAGTTTGGTTAAAAACTAAGGTTAAAATATTATAAATTAGAAAAATATATTATTAATAATTTGGAATACATTTTTCCAATATAAAACTGATTATAATAAACCAATTTGGATTAATTTATTTATATTTGATATAATTAAAATTTAAAACCCAATTAAAACATTATTTAACTATATAAATTAATTAGATGGAAATGCTTTTTAGAATTAAAATTCTTTTTTTTCACTATTCATCATAAAATGAAACTTTTGAGAAAAATATCAAAAACATACCCAGAGTAAATTTTGATTTTATACTTCCAAAAATGATGTTTATTTTTTAAAATTAAAATTATAAAACTCTAAAAATATGATTTAAAATTGGTTCTCCATTAAAAGTCAATTAAATTACCTTTTAGAAAAATGATTCTTTTTATTTGTAAAATTGGATTTATTCATATATTATACATATAAAATATATTGAATGATTATAAAAAACATATATTAAATATCTAAGATCTAATATATATATATATATATTTATTTATTTAAATAATAGTTTCAAAATCTATTTGATATGATTTATAACTTAGATTCCAACATCTTGATGGTAGCTATAACAATATTTTAATAATATTATTTTTTAGTTTAGTAAAACTAGGTCATACATATAACACAAGATATCGTGGAGATTCAATATTGTGTGTAATAAAGGTCAAAAAAAGTGTTTTTCATAAGACATTTTAATATAATTGTTGTGTATAGTGAAATATTAACATGGTGTTCCGTAAAAACCAATCCAACATAATGGTTTCATATAATAAAAATTATATTTAGTGTTTTGTGAAATTTAAATAATATTGGAAGGATTAAATTATTTAGATAACAACAAATAAACAGGGGGTGATGAAATTATTCTAAGAAATACTAAAAAATCACCCAAAAAATATCCCCTTCTAATGTGGATAGAATAAGGTGAATTATGGGAAGATCTGGTAAATAACGGTACATCCCATGATTTTAGGTTCCCCTAAAAACTAAAGGGTGTGAATGGTAAATTATTGGCCTACCCCTAGTTAAATATAACATCCCAAGACATGGGACATATTATAATGCCCTTCCCCCAAAGCATAGAGTCAGTCCATTATGTTAATATATTGGCATGATTACAAGAAATTAAATCCTTAAGGAACAATTTGTTTAGCATTCTTGGAAAATAGTTTTTGTACATGAACCTTATATTGTAATTCAAAACATAAAATAAAACATAGATAACCATTTGAAAACTCTATTATTCTCCATGATTAAACTTACATATCAAACATAAAACATTAATTAGAATCCTATAAAAAGAAAACATATGAAAGGTGTAAGATAAGATCCTCATTAAGGTTAAACAATATAGAGGATTATATCATAAATAAAGATAAAATTTTATGTAATGTTATAGAACTAAAAAAAGACACTTTTCAAAATAATCTGCAGTATAATATGAGAAGAATAAATCAAATAATACCATTTATACATTCACATCTATATTCTACTATTCAAATAATCACAGGTAATAATAATAAATAATCTCAAAATATTGAAATGCATAATGTCAAACATCATAACTACACCATCAATGCCTCATGCCCTGACCACACATAAAGGGGTAAAAACCCAAACTAGTTTGTCTCATGAGAACTATTAATGCATAGAGGGGCTATAGTGGGCCCCTTAGAGCACTTAATATGTCTAATAGATTCATCATATGAAAATAGTAAATCATAAACAACATAACCATTATAATTAAAAATGACAACATGAAATATGAATAATTATACCATAAACTGAGAATGGTATCTAAATAGCACTTCGACAATCAAACTGATCATAAACCACTCAATAAAACATGGAAAATGAAATCATAAGAGGCCAAAATCAATTAAGCATAATATCAAACAATTTATGATGACATAGAATAAAATACTCTATTATAATCATTAAAAATATCTTAAGAAAAATACCCCATTTTCTTTAAAATCGTTTATTCCAAAGAGGGACACTTATAAAAGAAGAAATTTAAAAAGTTATTTTGGAATCATAGTTTCCCATTTCAGATTGATACATTTAAAAGTAATTAACACTTTAAAACAATTATTTCCATTTAAATAAATCTTTTGAACCATTTTGAAAACATGTACATTAATGGTAATGATTTCGATGAATAAATCCTTAAGAAAATATAAAACGTTGTTTTAGTAAAATATCCCTTTAAATAAAAAATTAATTATATTCCTTTTGAGAAAATTACAATGAAATTTATAATATACATAAAATTTTCTTTATAATTTTTTATATAAATATAATTAAATATATATGATAATATCAAGGATATTGAAATAGAGAAAGGATTAATACCTTAAACAATCAAAGCACCCAAACCAATTTGTTGATTGATATAATAAAACTAATATCTTAAAATGAATATTTAAATAAAATGATGATAAATTTATTCATGATATTAAATATAATAGGTTTAGTACCTAAACTGCACACAAGAAAAATATATTTAATATGGCTTGTATCTCATGAAAATTAAAAGTCAGACAGAATTTTCTTTACCTTAGGTTTGATAATATCTGTGCGTGTCTGAATTTCTTATATAATGGTTTTAAATGTATAATTAACTTATAACAGAATCATAATAATATTTATTATATCATATATGATTAATTTATGACTTTATATAATCCATTTATTAGCACTTCCAAGTTAAAAGCAATGTTTCGGGTAATAACTGGTTTGTTTATCGTATGTGTTTTGACTTTTTATTCTTGATTGTATTACTTAGATCATGATTTAATTACATAAATAATTTGAAAAATTATTTATATATCATATAAATTTAAAATATAAATTTATATAATATATAAAAATATGAAAATGAATAAACTGTTCATGGAAATGGTAGTTGTCTGTACACATGAACGTTGTTTCAGTTTTCTTATCATATTAAATAGAAGAATGTATATACATATATATATATTATTCCAATCAAATTATTATGTCATATATTTCAAACTTATTCATTATTTATATTTTTATAAATATTCTGTAATGGTTAACATAGTGGATGAATCTCATTGTGTCGGGGAGTGGGTAAGTCATATGTACGCACAAGCCATGATATCGTTTCCTTAATGGTAAAGGGGTAAAGAAATGGATGGTATGTTAATTATAAAGAAACAATATGGTGGTCACATAAACATAATAACATATCAACATATAGATAATACAATATTTATTACATTACTTTTGAAACAACATTGGAATATGAAGTAGAAGAAAAATAGAACATTGAAAGAGTTGGTAAAACAATTACCACTTCATCGACTGTCTCCTTTTTATTTCCACAAAAGGACCCATAATGTTTTCTTTCTATAAAAATTATGGCCTCTAGGATTAATTAAAGGAAGTTTAAAGGATAAATGGGTAGTTTTTAGTGGAACTAAATGGATTTATAGGTGTGGGTAAAAGGGAAGGATTGGTGCCTTTTTATAAAATGGGTGAGGGGCACTTTAGGAAACTTTCAAAATATTACATTAATATAAATTAATTTTCAATTCCAAATGGCCCAAAAGTGAATTCTTTAGAATCTAAGATGTTTATGGGTAAAAATACTTTCAACTGATGAAATTTATACATGTTTTTATTTTATTTTAAACCCTATCATTTTGATTTATCATTATTCAATATATTAAATATTAATTGTGGTAATAATATTGTACATATTAAATGGTTAAAATATTTACTTATATGGTGTAAACATACCATAAATGTAAACATCATGAATTTTTAGGCCTTATAATTATAAATTATAAATTTTTAATGTTTTTAATGACATTTAAATAATAAAATCTTATTTTTATAAAATATAAAAACTGTCAATTTTGACACTATTCATTAATTTGAAATTAAATAAAATTCAACTAGAAATATAACTTTATGAAAAAACCATCGAATACACTCCAAACATTTCATAATCATATATAATATTAATCTATCACATCAGTTATGTAAAATTATATTTATTTTAATTTTTTTAAAATAATTTATTAGATATTTCTATTAATAATATAATTACTTCTTAACTAGTGTATAGTTATTTATGATAACTATTTAGTCTCTAAAAATTATAAATAAATTAATGATGTAGACAAATATTTTATCTTTCCATATACTATCCGTGATTAAACTTATCACCAGGTTATCCCTATATTAAAATTATCAGGGTTTGTTGGATAAAATATTGTTTTTATGAATTTTTTATCTTTTAAAAAAAATATTATTTATTATAAAATATCTTAAATGTCATTTTTGACACTATTCATTATTTTGTCTTATACAAAAATCAAATTAACAAGATATATTTGAACAATGGATTCTAAAAAATCACTCATATGTCCAATTTAGAACTAAAAAATTTGGATGATATTAAATCAATCAAATTATATATATATTTATATTACTAATATCATTTATTTGGTTTTTAATTTAATAAATCAATTACTACATCATCATTATGTCACCATTTAATTTAATTATCTATTTTATAAAATTATAAATAAATTATACAGGTATATAAATATTTTATCTTTCTAATGACTATTTTTATTCAACCATATCGACTATATAACCTCATATTAAATATATTTTACTTGTTAAAAACATAAGTATAACAAATTGGTTTTTCTTTAAATAAAATATTACTAATATATTAAATTCATTCATGTGACTCCAAGTGATCCCAAAATCGACCGTAGTATGACTTTGGTAAAAAACACTCATCTAATTAAATTAGAATAGGTGTTAGGATAACATTTTTATAATATTATATTATATTACCTTTTAATTACCCTATTTACCTTTAACCGTGGTAAATGACATTACTGAAGTTAATATTCACCAAAAAATATTCATATCTTATTAGACAACATTTTTCATACTAATTACAACCCTGTATTCTTATTTTTAAAAATTCAATTGATAGAAGCGGTAAAATTACGTTTAACGATAATCTTATAAATGTTCCTAGAAGTTGGTTAAATAGTCATTTAAAATTTCTATAAATTTTTATATATACATTTATTAAAAAAATAGTTAGAATGGCTTACATTGGATTAATATGTGTATTATTTATTTATTTTGACTTTAATATAAATTTAAATTAAAATATTTATTTAAATGAAAAGGTCTATTATTAACGAGATGGATGTCTTTTCCATTATTCATCATAATTTAAAACAATTTAAAAAAATAACAAAAATTAACCCTAAGATTATTTTAATATTGAGAATTCAAAAATGAATTATATTTTGAAGAATAAAATATATAAATTTCATAATGTGGGTAATACTATTTATATCTTCTTTTTAAACATCTAGATTTGTATATATTTGTGTTCTCAAATGTGGTGTTGCATACAATGTAATATTTTTTATTTATTTAAAAGGAAACATACCATAGAATCTTGGGGTGTTACATTCTCCCCACCTTCAATAAAATTTATCCTCGCCATTTTCAAATTATGGTTTGTTAACAGGGTTTTAACTGTTAAAAATTTCTTTGTTGAGATCCCATATCAGAACATGGTTTGATAAAAAGTATGATTTAAAATAAATAAATAAAAGTACAAACGTTACAAGAGATAACACATAACAGGGTTCTATATATTAAAATATGGATGTAAAAAAAAATCTTTCCATTATATTCTCATGAAGTGTGGTATATAACATGGTTAGGAGAAAGCTAACAATAAAAAAGATATAAAACTACGATGATCAAGGGGACCATTTGATTCATTGGGAAAAGTCCTAGGATAGGATTTTGGGTTTCCAGATTCTTTCCTTAGAGTTGAAGAATTATTTTATAATTTAGATAAGAAATTTATTGTTTTCTTTCCATATCATAAGAATACTCTCATCCATTTTTTGTACATTGATCTATTTTCACTTCATACCATACTTCTAGAAATGAATGTTCAAAATTTATTTTTTATACCTCAAGCACTTTTGATAAATCATAATACCTACATGTATTTACATCATACTCTATACACTTACTCACAGTAATATGGTTGTCCCAATGTATCCAATAAATCATACTTTATAATCAAACAATAATATCTAATGTTCAACTTACTCCATTCCACCCTTAATAAATTCCCAAAATACATCTATCAAAATTAACTGTCCTAGAAGGTCTCTAAATATCCAAAATCAATCGAAATATATTATTCCACAAACTATTTAATATATCTCTTTTTGATAAATACCTTTAGAAACTCGAAAACCTTAATGAAATAATTGATGCTTCCAAATACTTGAGGAAGATGTACTTATATACAATCTGTATATATCTCTTGAATCACAAATCCATAGAACCATTGTAGTAATGATTCTTCAATATAAATAAAAAATATCCTTAATAATTCCAACTCAAACATAAACTTTTAACAATTATTTAAAATATTATTCATTAATACCTCATTCATCTCATTTTTTTGTATGCTCTTCATTATTCGTAGTATAATCACGACATGTATAACTTTTTTGATTCTAATCATTAACCAAATCTCAAAGAATAATGTGATAAACCCTAATCATAGTGATGCAGTCATGAAGAGTCATTTATATGATCTCTAAATGATGGAATCTTTTTCTCAATCTATTTTTTCATAGGATTAACCTAGGTTATCCATTACTAAATTTAAAGGATGATATCTTTTACTTAGACTTGTCCTCAAATTCATTCAATGGGTTATGTTTTCTAATAATTAATTTCTAAATATACTTTCTATGGTTTCTAATAAACATCCTTTGATACCAACTATAACACCATGACCCCAGAAGCTCAGAGCTTGTTCATTATTTTAATACTTTGGAATGATGACATGGAATCAAATATGGATGTACCAATTAGTTTAGCAGTCTTTCAAAATGGATTTCATATTGGAATGTTACATTATAATTCAAAACATAAAATAAAACATATATAATCCTCTAAGAATGCTATTATTCGACTAGATTAACCCTAAATGTCAAACATAAAACACTTCTTGGAATCTTGGAAAAATAAAACAAATGAAAGGGGTGAGATCAGATGCTCGGTAAGGTTAAACAATATATTATAAGACATCATAAATAATCATAAACTTTTAAGGTATGGTTTAAAACTGAAATACCATCCTTTTTAACATAATATTAATCAGAATATAGAAAGAATAAATCAAATAATTCCATTTAATGATTCACATGTATAATCTTCTTGTAGAATAATCACATTTAATAATAATAACTAATCTCATTATGATGGAATGAATAATGTAAGACATCATAACTCCACCACCAAGGCCTCATCTCATCACCATAGTTAAATTAGTAAAAATATAAAGTAGTTTGTCACTTGACACCTTCCGATGCATACAGAGGATATAGTTGGCCACACCCGTCACTTAATAAGTCTAATACAATCCTCATATTAAAATGGTTTAACATAGAAAACATAATCATTCTTAATAAAAACTATTATAGAAAATATAAATACTTTAACCATAAATATAAGGCCCCAGCCTTAAAACTTACTTAATATTGAATTAAATGTTTAATTCACATTGAGGATCTTTTCAGGTTTAGAGTTTTAGAGAATTAGAACATAACTATTACATCTTAAAAGATTAAAAAGTAGACACTTCTACTAAGTCTCCATAAAATAAAAACTCTTAAAAAGAAAGATGTCTAGATTCCATGTTTTAGATAGCATGAAATTCCCTTGATCCCATCCTTGACCTTATTCCACTTTAAGTCCTGTGAAAAACATTTTGAAAAACTTGGGGTGAGCATAAAAAGCTCAGTAAGGGATACAAAAATAATGAAAAATGTTAGTTTTTCAAACATCAAGTAAACCATGTATACTATATCAAAGTAATACCTTCACCTTCATGAAGTAGTAAAAAAAATCTTCACTGAATAATGTAACATTACTTACCTTTTTGTAACCAAAGGATTACCATAAAACCTATATAAAGAACACATAGAATATATAAAGGTAACTTGGGACATAAAAATTCTTAAGTGTAATAACCATACGGTTGACTTCCACACATATCACTTAATGGAATAGCCATACGGCCAATTTCCATACATACTTAATGGAATAGCTATACGGCCGACTTCCATACCCAATGAATTGGAGGTTATAACGTAACCACCCATCCTGGTATTCACGGCACCACCCGTCATATGGTTTATAACGTAACCACCCGTTAAAATGTCCAAGTACCTATATAAAATCATAAAACATAAAACCAATATAAAGGAATGATAATATTTCCACATTTCAATCATAATATAACATAAATATATTGACATAATAGAATCCTTTATCAATACCATTTTCAATACCAAAATACATAAAAGAGTATATGGTATTTATTTTATTCTAAAAACAATACTGCTTGTTGAGGAAGCCAAAGACCAAATAATACTCGCGGCGGCGGAAAAAGTCGTTGTCACCGCATACGTTAAAAAAACATTCCTTTTTGTCGTTTAGTAAAACGCTTCGTAGAAAAAGATTCCTTTTGTATGAAAGTAAAAGTAAAAGGGTTTATACACCGTATAAAAGAAAGTTGTGTATAAAACAAAATATGCCTCAATGAAAGGAGATTGAGACGAAGTCCCTTACCTCGGGTCCGACTTGACTCGATCGTTCTTTAACGCCCTGAATAATAAACTTCAGTTAATTTATACTTGATTAGGAACCTTTTTAAAGTTCATTATTCTTTTTATATCACTTATTTCCATGTTATAAACATTATGTAACCATTTAAGTTAATAATGTTTGTTTTGTCAATATCTGGTTCTTAAGTCGAATGTTGACTTCTTACAATTACATGTTGTTCATGTGGTCAAAAGTTCTTTATATCCAGAATGAAATTCCCGATTTGGATATAATATGTATCATATATATCCAGTATATACATGTATTTATAATATTACATAATCATTTATAGGTATGAAATGAAATGCACCATTCATGGAGACGGTAAGCCGTACGTACGCATGAACGCTACTTTCATTTCTTTGTCATATTAGTGGAATTAAAACTAAATTAGAGGTATGTATATTTTAATTCCAGAATTATATTCATCATTTAGATATATCATTAATTATATATATACATTATATACATGTAATTTTAATAGTACATTACATTTGGGGATAAGAAATGAAATGCACCGTTCATGGAGACGGTAAGCCGTACGTACGCATGAACGCTACTTTCATTTATATCTCATACTTTAATGGAAAGAAATAATAATGATATATAGGTATATTATAATTCCAGTATAACATCATATATAATAACTTTAAATCCATCCTTTACATGTCCCACATATGGCATTAACGAATCACATCACTTTTAGGGGGCGGTAGTCTGCACTTCCTTAAATGAACATATCGTGTTTACCCATAATGGAAACCATAAAGGTATGCCAAATATGAAAAATACAGAAGCTTAAAGAAAACAGAAACATATTATATATCATATATAAAAATAGTGACATCATAATGAACACCCTTGAAGGTGTTAAATGAGTATTGAACAATTATCGTTTCGGGAGGCAGAATTTCGCCATCCACGGAAACCGTATGTTCTTTAACCATTGGCTGTAGTTGTGTGAGAGTGTAGCTCAAATAAATATTATAACAACATCCTAGTATATTGAATATACTGGTGTTGTTACAAAAGAAGTAAATAAAAAGAGTTTAGAGGGTTGGAGAAGCAAAATAAAACAAATGAACAAGAGAGAATGAATTACCTTTAAAAGTGTAACTCCCTTTTGATTTGAGCCTAAAGGCTTCCTTTGAAAGAATTATGACAAAAGGGAATCCTCTAGGATGAGGAGAGGGATGTGGAGAGAGTAATTGGGCAGGGTTTGGCCGATCGAAAGGCTTTAGGAGTGTGTGTAAGGTGGTAGAGGTGGGGGCCTTTTATAAGAGGAGAGGAGGGGCACTTTTGGAAAGTAAAGAAATATTACTTTATTTGAAAATGTGTTTTGGTTTTAAAATGTCCTACATTGATATAATTCGTGGATAAGGTGATAAGTTTTCGAAATCCACTCATCCAATTGGTTTTGGACATGTGTAGTTCATAGATTTTACATTATCTTTCCATTTTATTTAAATCGTCAAATAATGATGTCATCGCTGCATCATTATTATGTCATATATAATTTAATTTATTTAATGTCTAAAAATTATAAAAAAATACTATGATGTAGGAAATCTATTTATCTTTCCAATTACTATTTATAATCAAAAATCGGATCTTTATAACCCCATGTAAAAATTGTTTTTGTAAAACGTATTATGTTTGTGTCATTTTTACCTTTACATTAAATAAAAGGTTATTTTTTTCATTTCCCAATAAAAGTGGATCCATGGGGTCCCCAAGTTTACCCATGGCTTGTATTGGTCGGCCATGACACAACAAATAAGGTTGGGACATTTGTCATGGTGTTTTCACATTTTTATAATATCATTTTTACATTAAATTACACTAATTACCTCTAATCGCGATTAAAAACTTAATAAGTTACTATTCACCAAAAAATTATTTTATTCTCATTGAACCAAATTTTGCTTCTTAATGACAACCATTTGTGTTGGATTTTCAAAATTCAATACACATTATTGGTAAACTTTCATTTAACTGAAAAATCAGTTTGCTTGATTACCACTTCGTGGTTTCACTATTCATCAAAAATTGATGTTTTTTCAGAAAATTACTAAAAATTCACCCTAAGCTATATTTGATATTCCGAATTCAAAAATGAAGTCCATTTTACAAAATTCAAAACATATAAGTCAAATTAATTAATTTAATAATTAATTCCTGCTGTCATGACAAATAGCGTGTTTTTGTGAAACAATAAGTATCAAAAGATTGACACCAGTTTAAGTCCAATTTCAAAGTGAAATTAATTCCAACGACCACTATTAGATTTAATGTTAAAAATATTTTCTAATTTCACTTTAAAACCAATTCAAAAGATAATCTAATCATATAAATAAATTAGATTAAAATGAGGTTTTGAATTAAAATACAACATTTTACACTATTCATTAAAAAATGAACTTTATCAGAAAGGTACCAAAAATTTACACAAAGTAAATTTTGATGTCCCGATTCTAAAGAAGAGTTATATTTGGTCCAAAATAAAGTATAAGAGTGATCAAAACTATATTTAATGATGGTTCACCATTAAAAGGTGATAAGTGAACCTTTAGTGAAAATTAGAGTATATATGCCCTAAAATTGAACTCTTTCCGTATTTTAAGACTTTATCTTTTATTGGGTAAATGTATAAACATTTAAAAACATATCTAATCATATTTTAGTTATTTCTATCCATTCCTGCCAGTACAACAACTACTTGTTAACTAAAATTTAAAATAATATTATTTTATTACTAGTGTGCTACGTAAGTTTCAAAGAAACTCATCGTTGCGTATCGGGTATGCTATCGAACATAGCAACCCCTTTAAAATAAAATTAATATTTAATTCGTAAATATTAATAAATATGAAAATTATTTATTCTTTATTTACCTGGGATGTTACATCCTTCCCCCCTTTTGGGAATTGCGTCCTCGCAATTTTATTCACTTATCAAAATAAGTGGGGGTATTTATCCCTCATAGAATTTTCAGATTCCCATGTTGCCTCTTCAATCACATGGTTTTTCCACAAAACCTTTACCTGATGAATCACCTTATTCCGTAACACCTGCTCCCTGTGGTCAAGAATCTGGACTGGTTGTTCCTCATAAGATAGGTTCTCTTCCAGCTGAACTACCTCTGGACTCAAAACATGAGATGGATCTGGCATATACTTTCTCAAAATTGAAACATGAAAAACATTGTGTACCTGAGATAAACTCGGAGGTAAAGCCACCCGGTATGCAACTGATCCAACTCTCTCCAGAATTTCATATGGTCCAATAAAACTTGGACTCCACTTTCCTTTCTTACCAAATCTCATCACACTTTTCCAAGGAGAAACCTTGAGAAAAACATGATCACCTACCTCGAAAGATAGATCCTTCCTCCGGTTATCCGCATAACTCTTCTGCCTGCTCTGAGCTGTTCTCATGTGCTTCTGAATCAACTGAACTTTTTCTGCCATCTCTTCTTCCAATTCTGGTCCCATCAGCTTCCTTTCACCCACTTTATCCCAAAATGATGGAGTTCGACACCGCTTCCCATATAATGCCTCAAATGGTGCCATCTGTATACTGGAATGAAAACTGTTATTATAAGAAAATTCAACCAAAGAATGATGTTGGTCCCAACTTCCCTGATAATCCATCAAACAAGCTCGTAGCATATCCTCCAATGTCTGAATTGTTCATTCTGACTGCCCATCTGATTGAGGATGAAAAGCTGTAGTAAAATTTTAATTCAATACCCAACGACATCTGAAGGCCTTTCCAAAAGTTAGAAGTAAACCTGGGTTCACGATCCAATACAATGGAGAGAGGAACTCCATGTAACCTGACTATCTCTTTAAGATACAACGGGAAAGTTGATCTAGAGAGAAAGTATCTCATATGGAAAGGAAATGAGCAGATTTGGTCAAGCGATCAACAATAACCCAGATTGCATTATTACCTCGAGATGTCCTCGGTAATCCCACAACAAATTCCATGGATATGTTTTCTCATTTCCACTCTGGCACTGGTAAATGCTGAAGCATCCCTTTCGGTAGCTGCTGCTCTGCTTTAACCTGTTGACATGTCAAACACTTCATAGTAAAATCAGCAATGTCTCTTTTCATTCCATCCCACCAGTAATACTCCCGCAGACCTCTGTACATCTTAGTACTGCCAGGATGAAGAAACAACTCATTCTTCAACTGTGAATCAAAAGGCACACATAACCTCTTCACAAACCTCAAAACACAAACACAAACTTATCCAAGAACTCATGGAAAATTTTATTCATAAGGTCCATGAATACAACAGGTGCATTGGTTAACCCAAAAGGCATAACTACAAATTCATAATGGCCATATCTAGTACGTAACATAGTCTTAGGAACGTCTGCTTCTTTTACTTTCAACTGATGGTACCCCGACCTCAAGTCAATCTTCGAAAAATACTGATCTCCCTGGAGCTGATACCACTTCATTCGATGGCCCAACATCTGCTGAAGTTGTTGCAAATGATTTTACCACCCCTTTCTGCTTGTAGTCTAACTGCTTCCCATCACTCAAGCTCCTTGTCGGACACTCGTATGCATAATGACCCATTTCATTACACTTAAAACATCTTACCGTTGGCTTTTCATTTCCTGCTTGATCATCTTCCTTACAGTTACGAGCAATATGACCAGACTTACCACACCGAAAGCACTTATCAGACTTGGATAAACATTCTCCAGGATGCATTTTACCACACTTCTCACAGGATGGATATTTGGTTTTCTTACCTCCTTGCTTCTTTGATGAATTCTTCCCCTTTGCCTGCCAAATAGACCTCTGATTCTGTTGTTTGTCATAGAACACCTGATCATCGGCAAACTCCATTTCTCACCTTCTCCGCACATCGAACAAGTTTTTCATAACTTTTGAACTCACGAGAAGCTAAAGCCCTTCGATACTTTGGCTTTAACCCTGAGTAAAAACGGTTTATTTTACTATCAAGATCTCGTATGAAGTTTGGAGAATACCTTGCCAATCGAGTGAACTTTTCTTCATAAGCAGCCACTGAATCATCCTCCTGCCTCAATTCTAGGAACTGTTTTTCCATCCTAAGACGAACCACCTTAGGAAAATATTTCTCAAGAAACATACCTTTGAATATGTCCCAGTGAAGATCCTCAATCTCATCACTATCCCTTATATTTTTCACCATCGACCACCACTGATCAGCTTCACCTTCAAAACGGTAAACAGCAAGACTAACCTTTTGATGTTCTGAACACCCCATGACATCAAAAATCTTCTCCAGTGCTTTAATCCACCCTTCAGCTTGCACAGGGTCAGATGATCCTCTGAATGATGGGGATGTTGCCTCATGAAATGTTCCACCACTGACATGTTCCTCTGCGGTTGATCTGGTTGATCTCGTGCATGGATACCACCACCATTTATAGCCCGAGTCAACTGTGCCATCTCTGCAACAAACTGTTCAGTTCCGATTCCGACCATCTCAGGTTGCTGATTTGGAAGGTTATCATTCTCCTGATGTCGTCCCAACATAGCTGCTTTGTTTCCTCTGCGGAAAACCATTCTGAACACAGAAATATCTCAGGCGAAGCAACATGGTAATCCGTAAATGCTATATCATTTCAATCATATTATAATTTAACACTTTTCTAACTCCTAAAGTTGTCTAAACCGACCTTTGATACCAACTATAAGGCCCCAACCTTAAACCTTACTTAATATTGAATTAAATGAATAATTCACATTGAGGATATTTTCAGGTTTAGAGTTTTAGAGAATTAGAACATAACTATTACATCTTAAAAGATTACATAGTAGACACTTCTACTAAGTCTCCATAAAATAAAAACACTTAAAAAGAAAGATGTCTAGATTCCATGTTTTAGATAGCATGAAATTCCCTTGATCCCATCCTTGACCTTATTCCACTTTAAGTCCTATGAAAAACATTTCGAAAAACTTGGGGTGAGCATAAAAAGCTCAGTAAGGGATACAAAAAGAATGAAAACTGTTAGTTTTTCAAACATCAAGTAAACCATGTATACTATATCAAAGTAATACCTTCACCTTCATGAAGTAGTAAAAAAAATCTTCACTGAATAAAGTATCATTACTTACCTTTTTGTAACCAAAGGATTACCATAAAACCCATATAAAGAACACATAGAATATATAAAGGTAACTTGGGACATAAACATACTTAAGTGGAATAACCATATGGTTGACTTCCACACATATAACTTAATGGAATATCCATACGGCCAATTTCCATACATACTTAATGGAATAGCCATACGGACGACTTCCATACCCAATGCATTGGAGGTTATAACGTAACCACTCGTCCTGGTATTCACGGCACCACCCGTCATATGGTTTATAACGTAACCACCCGTTAAAATGTCCAAGTACCAATATAAAATCATAAAACATAAAACCAATATAAAGGAATGATAACATTTCCACATTTCAATCATAATATAACATAAATATATTGACATAATAGAATCATTTATCAAAACCATTTTCAATACCAAAATACATAAAAGAGTATATGGTATTTATTTTATTCTAAAAACAATACGGCTTGTTGAGGAAGCCAAAGACCAAATAATACTCGCGGCGGCGGAAAAAGTCGTTGTCACCGCGTACGTTAAAAAACATTCCTTTTTTTCGTTTAGTAAAACGCTTCGTAGAAAAAGATTCCTTTTGTATAAAAGTAAAAGACAAAGGGTTTATACACCGTATAAAAGAAAGTTGTGTATAAAACGAAATATGCCTCAATTAAAGGAGATTGAGACGAAGTCCCTTACCTCGGGTCCGACTTGACTCGATCGTTCTTTAATGCCCTGAATAATAAACTTGAGTTAATTTATACTTGATTAAGAACCTTTTTAAAGTTCATTATTCTTTTTATATCACTTATTGCCATGTTATTAACATTATGTAACCATTTAAGTTAATAATGTTTGTTTTGTCAATATTTGGTTCTTAAGTCGAAAGTTGACTTCTTACAATTACATGTTGTTCATGTGGTCAAAAGTTCTTTATATCCAGAATGAAATTCCCGATTTGGATATAATATGTATCATATATATCCAGCATATACATGTATTTATAATATTACATAATCATTTATAGGTAAGAAATGAAATGCACCGTTCATGGAGACGATAAGCCGTACGTACGCATGAACGCTACTTTCATTTCTTTGTCATATTAGTGGAATTAAAACTAAATGAGAGGTATGTATATTTTAATTCCAGAATTATATTCATCATTTAGATATATCATTAATTATATATATACATTATATACATGTAATTTTAATAGTACATTACATTTGGGGATAAGAAATGAAATGCACCATTCATGGAGACGGTAAGTCGTACGTACGCATGAACGCTACTTTCATTTCTATCTCATACTTTAATGGAAAGAAATAATAATGATATAGAGGTATATTATAATTCCAGTATAACATCATATATAATAACTTTAAATCCATCCTTTACACGTCCCACATATGGCATTAACGAATCACATCACTTTTAGGGGGCGGTAGTGTGCACTTCCTTAAATGAAGATATCGTGTTTACCCATAATGGAAACCATAAAGGTATGCCAAAAATGAAAAATAAAGAATCTTAAAGAAAACATAAACATATTATATATCATATATAAAAATAGTGACATCATAATGGTCACCCTTGAAGGTGTTAAATGAGTATTGAACAATCATCGTTTCGGGAGGCAGAATTTTGTCATCCACGGAAACCGTATGTTCTTTAACCATTTGATGTAGTTGTCTAAGAGTGTAGCTCAAATAAATATTATAAAAACATCCTAGTATATTTAAGATACTGGTGTTGTTTCAAAAGAAGTAAATAAAAAGAGTTTAGAGGGTTGGATAAGCAAAATAAAACAAATGAACAAGAGAGAATGAATTACCTTTAAAAGTGTAACTCCCTTTTGATTTGAGCCTAAAGGATTCCTTTGAAAGGATTATGACCAAAGGGAATACTCTAGTATGAGGAGAGTGATGTTGAGAGAGTAATTGGTAAGGGGTTGGCTGAGCCAAAGGCTTGAGGAGTGTGTGTAAGGTGGTAGAGGTGGGGGCCTTTTATAAGAGGAGAGGAGGGGCACTTTTGGAAAGTAAAGAAATATTACTTTATTTGAAAATTTGTTTTGGTTTTAAAAGGTCCTACATTGATATAATTCGTGTATAAGGTGATAAGGGTTCTAAATCCACTCATCCAATTGGTTTTGGACATGTTTAGTTCATAGATTTTACATTATCTTTCCATTTTATTTAAATCGTCAAATAATGATGTCATCGCTGCATCATTATTATGTCATATATAATTTAATTTATTTAATGTATAAAAATTATAAAAAAAATACTATGATGTAGGAAATCGTTTTAGCTTTCCAATTACTATTTATAATCAAAAATCGGATCTTTATAACCCCATGTAAAAATTGTTTTTGTAAAACGTATTATGTTTGTGTCATTTTTACCTTTACATTAAATAAAAAGTTATTTTTGTCATTTCCCAACAAAAGTGGATCCATGGGGTCCCCAAGTTGACACATGGCTTGTCTTGGTCGTCCATGACACAACCAATAAGGTTGGGGCATGTTTCATGGTGTTTTCACATTTTTATAATATCATTTTTACATTAAATTACACTAATTACCTCTAATCGCGATTAAAAACTTAATAAGTTACTATTCACCAAAAAATTATTTTAATCTCATTGAACCAAATTTTACTTCTTAATGACAACCATGTATGTCGGATTTTTAAAATTCAATACACATTAGTGGTAAACTTTCATTTAACTGAAAAATCAGTTTGCTTGATTACCACTTAGTGGTTTCACTATTCATCAAAAATTGAAGTTTTTCAGAAAATTACCAAAAATTCACCCTAAGCTATATTTGATATTCTGAATTCAAAAATGAAGTCCATTTTAAAAAATTCAAAACATATAAGTCAAATTAATTAATTTAATAATTAATTCCCGCTGTCATGACAAATAGCGTGTTTTTGTGAAACAATAAGTATCAAAAGATTGACACCAGTTTAAGTCCAATTTCAAAGTGAAATTAATTCCAACGACCACTATTAGATTTAATGGTAAAAATATTTTCTAATTTCACTTTAAAACAAATTCAAAAGATAATCTAATCATATAAATAAATTAGATTAAAAAGAGGTTTTGAATTAAAATACATCATTTTACACTATTCATTAAAAAAATGAACTTTATCAGAAAGGTACCAAAAATTTACACAAAGTAAATTTTGATGTCCCGATTCTAAAGAAGAGTTATATTTGGTCCAAAATAAATTATAAGAGTGATCAAAACTATATTTAACGACGGTTCACCATTAAAAGGTGATAAGTGAACCTTTAGTGAAAATTAGAGTATATATGCCCTAAAATTGAACTCTTTCCGTATTTTAAGCCTTTATCTTTTATTGGGTAAATGTATAAACATTTAAAAACATATCTAATCATATTTTAGTTATTTCTATCCATTCCCGCCAGTACAACGACTACTTGTTAACTAACATTTAAAATAATATTATTTTATTATTAGTGTGCTACGTAAGTTTCAAAGAAACTCATCGTTGCGTATCGGGTACGCTATCGAACATAGCAACCCCTTTAAAATAAAATTAATATTTAATTCGTAAATATTAATAAATATGAAAATTCTTTATTCTTTATTTACCTGGGATGTTACAATAAACCAAGAATGGTATGTAAACAGCACGTCCACAATCAAACTAATCAAATACCATTAAATTAAATATGGAAATGATATCATAATAGAAAAAACGAAATTTGGCATAAAATCTGACAATGGATGTTGAAATTGATGAAAATACCTTATTACAAATATTAAAAATATCTGGATACAAATACCCTTTTTATTTGGAATCATTTATTCCAAAGCTGTGAACATTTAAAAGAAGAAAACTAAAAATATATTTTTTAATCAAACTCTCCCATTACACATTGATACTTTTGAATGGAATTAAAATTTTAAAAAATTCATGTTAATTTAAATAAATCATTATAACCATTTTGAAAACATGAACATTAATGGGAAATATTTAGAAGAATAAATATTTAAAAAATTTAAAAAGATGTTTTAGTTAAATAGTAAATTACATAAAACATTAAAAATATTATTTTGAAAATAATTGAATGAAATTAGAAATAGTTATAAAATTTTATTTATAATCCTTTATATACATATAAATATATATTTTTTATAATATCAAGAATATAGAAATTGATAAAGGATTAATTCTTAAAACATTTAAGGAATCTCATACCACTTAGAACATTTAAATAATAAACACCATATATTGCAATGAATATTTAAATAACATTAATATAAATTTGTTCCGGATATCAAATATAATAGGTTCAGTACATACACCACACATAATAAATAATATGTGAACGTGGCTTATATCTCACGAAAATTAAACATGTTTCCAAATCCCCATACCTTAGGTCTGATACTCTCCATATGTGTACGAAAATCTTATATAATGGTTTTATAAATATTATTAACTTATAAAAAATCATAATAGTAACTATGATATCATTTATGATTTATATATGACTTTATATTACCTGTTTTTATCACTTCCAAGTTGAAGAAATGTTTTGGGTAATAACTGATTTGTTTATCAAATGTGTTTGGACTTTTTATTCATGATCGTATTACATAGATCATGATTTACTTACATTCAGAATTTGAAACATGATTTATATATCATATATATTATTAATATAAATACATATCAAAGATATAAATAAGAAATAGAATACAACATTCATGGAGTTGATAGGTCGTACGTATGCATAAACATTGCTTCCATTTTCTTATCAAATCTAATAGAAGAAAGTATGTATATATATATATCTATATATATTATTAATATATAAATATTATGTTATATATTTAATACTTATTCATTATATATATTTTTATAATCATTATTGAACGGTTAACGTGGATGATGTCTCTCATTGTGTCGTGGAGACATTAAGTCGTATGTACGCCCGAGCGACGGTGTCATTTCATTAATGGTAAAGGGTTAAGGAAATGGATGGTATATTAGTTATAAAGAATAAAAATCATGTAATATTTATTATTTATATCCATTATATTAATCATTATACTCATTAAAATAAAGTAGTGATGAAAAAAAGTTACACCATGGCGTGGAGATGGTGAGCCATACGTATGCAGACATGGTGATATTCGTTTTGGACGGGTAAAAGAATGAATATGGTTCTCCCATAAAAATAATAAAATCTCATAATATAGATAATAATGGATTTATTACTTTAGTATGGAAACATAGTAGGTATATGAAGTAGAAGTAGAATAGAACATTGAAGTAGTTGGTAAATCAATTACCTCCCCTTCGAGTGTCCCCATTTGATTTTCACAAAAGGACTCCTTAGGTTGGAATTATTCCCAAAATATGGCCACATAGATGAATTTAGGTAAGTTGTGAGGATAAATTTTCAGGCATTGTCTGGTATAAATGGATTTCTAGGTGTGAATAAAAGAAAAAGACAGGTGACCTTTTATAATAGAGGTGAGGGACACTTTAGGAAACTCCCAAAATATTAAATTAGTATGAATTAATTTCCCCTTCCAAATTGATCCAAAGTTAATTATTTAAAATATAAAGTGATTATTGGTCGAAATACTCTATTAAAATAAAATTTAGACATGTTTTGACTTTATTTTAAACCATATCATTTTGATTTATCCTTATTTAATCAATTTAATTTTAACTGTGGTAATAATATTCTAAATCGTAAATGGTTATAAATATTTAATTTTATGGTGGAAATTTACCCTTAATGAAAAGTTTATTATATTTTAGACATTATAATTATAAATTTTTAATTTTTAATGTTTTTATGATTTTTATCTAATAAAATGTTATTTTTATAAAATATCAATAGTATCAATTTTGACACTATTCATTACATTGAGTATAAATAAAATTCAAAAGGTAAGATAACATTGAACTAAATAATTTAATATATTCTTAACATGTCATATTAACCAATAAAATTCATTTTTCACCTTAATTATGTCAAATTATATTTATTTTAATATTTTTAAAATCATTTATTTGATATTTCAATTACTAAAATAATTAATTCTTCATCAATGTGTCATTATATATGGTAATTATTTAGTCTCTAAAAATTATAAATAAATTAATATAATGTATATAATTATTTAAACATTCTATTTACTATTAATGATCAAATTTATCTCATGGTTATCCCTATACGAAAATTATTGACCTTCTAAGAAAGGAGAGTGTGCCACTTTATTAGAGCCTTTAATTTTAATAATAAATATGTCATTTTAATTAATAAGTGTCCATTAAATGATTTATAATCGATAATTATGATATCATTAACATTATCCTAGTTAGTTTCCCAAAATACTTATTTTTATGAATTTTATATCATTTAATCAAATATTATTTATTTTAAAATATATTAAATGTCAAATATAACAATATTCATCATTTTGCCTTATAAAAAAATAAAAGAAAGAAGATATATTCAAAATGAGACTGATAAAACATTAATAATATGTCAAATTCATAAATAAATGTCGTTTATGACATTCAATCACTAAAAATATATTTATATTAATATTAAGAAAGTTATTTATTTGA
Source organism: Viscum album (assembly GCA_963277665.1). Classification (NCBI taxonomy): domain Eukaryota; kingdom Viridiplantae; phylum Streptophyta; class Magnoliopsida; order Santalales; family Viscaceae; genus Viscum; species Viscum album. Next base: position 518,463,516 of record OY728143.1, on the reverse strand, counting down.
TTCTTATTTTAATAAATCAGTTACTACATCATCATTGTGTCACCATTTAATTTAATTATTTATTTTATAAAATTATATATAAATTACAATTGGGTATATAAGTATTTTATATTTATAATTACTATTTATAGTATACCATATCACTAACATAACTTCATATTAAAAGTATTTTTCTTCTTAAAAACAAAAGTATAACGAAATTTTATTTTCTCTAAATATAATATTATAAATATATTAATTTATTCCATATGGGTCCAAGTGGTCAAAATATATAAACAAGGATTATTTTGGTCAAAACACACTCATCCAATTAAAATATATCTTATGCTAGGGTAACTATATAACAATATTATATTGTTTTTATCTTTAATTACCCTATTTACCTTTAACTGTGGTAAATTAAATTACTAAATTTATTATTAACAAACATTATTTTGGTCAAATTAGAAAAAAAAATTCATATTCATTACAGCCATGTTTTCTTATTTCCCAAAATCCAATTCATGGAAGTGGTAGAATTACTTTTAATTTTAATCCGGGAAATGTGGCTAGAAGACGGTTAAAACGATGCTCAAAAGAATAATATGTTTTTATATCCAATTTAATTAAAAAAATAGTTCCAAAGAACTAAATTGTATTACTTTATTTATTATTTGTATATTTTTACTTTAAAATAAATTTAAATTAAAATAATTATTTAAATGGAAAGGTTCGTTATTAACAACAATGCATTATTTTTCACTATTCATCAAAAATTGAAAAATTTCATAAAAATAACAATAAATTATCCTAATCTTCTTTTGATATTAAAAATTAGAAAAATAAGTCTATTTTTAAATATAATATGTATAAATATCATAATATGGTTATCACTATTTATACCCATTTTTTAAACAGCTAGTTTGGTAGATGATGGTGCGCTCGAACTTGGTGTTGCGTGCAATATAAGCAATTGAATTTATTTGGAAGGAAACATACCATGAAATCATGGGGTGTTGCACATATAATGGAAAAAAGGACCACAATGTAGTTTCTCATTGTTAGGACAAGTTTTGGAAATTAACAACCTAACTACAATGTAGTTATCCCCCATGAGATGGGGGCTTGACCTTGACAACCCCATACATGCAGTATCCACTTGGGGAAACATGGTGGTCTCCCAAAAAAATGGCCACTCATTGGTATGTACCTTAATTTATCAGGTATCCACATGCAGAGGGCCATATTTCCCATCCCTAAGGGCATCCCTTTTGTGGGGCAGCCCATAAGTGTTAAATCATAGAGAATCGTTCACACAAGATCTATCCATGGATCATCACTTAGACTATGAAATAATTTTTTCAACCACATTAATATCATAGTGGATCACTTTATAGTTATTCCTTTATCTCCATGTCTATGTAAAATTATGTCATAGTTCCCTACACTTCACCATGGTTCTTACAGGCTGTTGAAATTTTGAATTCAGGTCTATCCAATTTATTCTCTATCACTTACACAAACACATAAAGAAAAATATAAAGATAATTATCCATCTAAAAAATCTAACAAATATATTAAAAACATGCATTTTTTATATGAATCATAATTCATAAAACTACCACAACTCCATGACCAAAGATCAAATTCCATCTCAAACTAAAAACCCATAAAATTTGTGTGTCATTATTTGAAACCGTGGGTATTTAGTGTGGAAACAGAACTCTTAGATTTATATAAATTGATTATGGTCCATCCTAGTGGATATATTTTTTCCTTCATGATACAGATGTATAATGGTGAATTTAGGTCACGGATCATGGAAACATTTTCCTCCATTATTGGTTTTTACTGATATAAGTGAATGCTATGTAATGATGTGACTCTACCTAGTCGATCATGATTTCCTCTATATATGTAATTTTTTACTATTGTTCACCCTAATTTAATAACATATGGATTCCCCCTTGATAGTTTTTTTTATTCTTCATTTATTATGAATAATTTGTTCACGTATTCATATATCTCATTAATATATTATTTAAAAAATATATCATTATTAATTGTTTTATTTAAAATGAATTTTTCCCACTATACATTTTCTTTAAAAAAAGCTTGTTTTTTTGTTATTTATTATATTTTGTACATGGATTACAGGGTCTAATCATACGATTAGTTTTAGTTTCACTACATACACACACCCAGAGGGAGTAACTAGACATTTTTTCTAATAATAGTAATGGAAATTAACTGTATGGAGGTGGTGGATATTCTTATTAACATGTTATAGGTTGGAGGTGGTAAAATTATGAAGGTAATAATTAATGTCTCCTAGAGATGGGTAGGTGTTTACATAGTTTTTTTAGTTTTTATTTATTGTAAACTCGTTCACTTTTTTGGCCATGTAAATTTCCAATCTTAATTACCATCATATTTCGTTTTCAAATCTTCTATATAAACATACATGACCTCATGATCATGTTTTTATGTTATCAATGATAATTAGGATATATATTTTATAATGGTTAATTATTTTATATTATTTATGATTCATTATGGTTGGGTACATATTTAGTCTACAGTTTTTCTTACCTAGGTCTGTGAGTCACCAAGAAATGGTCATGTATTTTTGAGTTATAAAGAAAAAAACATTACAATTTATATGGTTTCTTAACTAGTGAAACAATTCCTAAGGGGTTGATTATCATTCCTAGATACAACTTTCCAACACATGGGAGTTAGTAACTTTCTATGGGCCTTTCCATGGTCTATCTTAGGTGTCAGGATGGGGGTATCCTGGTTTGGTTCATGAAAACCCTTCAAACTCACATATTGAACTCCATGTAGGATATAAAAATCCTTTTAACAACTAAAAAAAGTGGCACCAAAATAATTTCCTATAAAACATTTATGAACAAAATATTAAATTATTATAGTATTTTCTCAAATAATTTTACAGCAACAAAAAATTATTCTAAGTGAAGAACATATACAGTGAAACTATATTAAAAAAAGGATACATAATTCCCTCTTGAAAATCATTATGAATGAAATTTAAACTTATACATACCCAAAAATCAATAAAAGATAACATAATAATTCATTTATTATTGAATTATTAATTTTTAATAATATCCACTAGAACCTATATTGATTCCAATGTACCCATTATGGGGTATTATAGGGAAGAGTGGTATGACTAAAAATATAAAATGTGGCTTCTTTGGGGTACCAAATGATGGAATATTCCACCAAAATCTCGAAAATATGACAAAATTAAATTTTTAATTAGTTTTAAATATCTATAATTAATTTAATTTTAATCTATAAAGATGATATTTGGGGTTTTATAATTTAATTGGGTAGTGGTATACTAATAGCTGGCCTATAAAAAATAATCAACAAATGCATTCTAGAATCACATGAAATTTAAGAAATGGGTTTATACTTGATATTATCGATACAAATAATAATATATAATAGATGTAGCTAAAGACTTACCTTACTAGTTCCAAGTCTCATTTACCAAAGGATCCACCAAAATCAAGAATGAAAAGTGGGATTACTATTTACAAAAGAAAGGGGAAGGCCTTATAAGATAGTGAAAATGGTGTCATTGATATTAATCATAAAAAAAACCAAAATTGATGGGACATTAGGAATTTATGAAACAAAATTCAATTAATTAGGAATATTCTTTTGGACATCAAAAATTTATGTGGTATAGTTCCACAGGATACCGAATGTCCCCGACATAACCACATACAATGTACAAGTATCATCGAGATAAATAGTCTTGGATCACTAGTTTTATCAAGGTTCCTTAACAGAAGGGGTTCTAGGCCTCTTCCTTCCCCTTCCTCTAAAATCCAATATTTCATTTTTTACTCCCATTAAACCCTAAATACTCCTAAGAGTGTATTAAGATATTTTTGTCAAATGGTTTTACCTAGTTTAGTAGGTTTGGTTATTTACAACAACCATGCCACCAGTTTTCTCATCCCTAATAATAATGAATCATTTTCCTGGGTAAAAAATTTTTGTCCATTGTATCATGATATTAAAATCCTACCCACAAGTATCATATTGGATAATCCCATGCCACAATATGACCTAAAAAGGAATAATTTATTTCTCTTATAACATTGTATGAATCAAGTCAATAATATTGAAAAGATTCCATAAATAGGAAGCATCAAATTAAATCTCCAAATTATCATATCAGATCATGTGTGATGGGTCATGTACATAATTCCATAATTGGGAAACAACAAATATATTTTGTTTTATACTAAATAATTTGGGGTAATTATTCTTGATAAGTGACTTCCAAAACTCTCCCTCTAATTTCAACAGGAATAACACATTTTAGGTTTAATTTACACTACATTCACATCCATTGGTTACCTAATACTAATGAATCATTATGAATCACAAGATCACCAACCTTGAATTTCAAGTGTCATCTCTTATAGTAATTATGGTACTTTTACCTACACTTATATATCTCAAGAAAATTAGGAACAAATATCACTTTAAATAAGAACTCATTTAAAATGCTCATTACAATTATGTAAGGGTATTCTATCTCTATCTTATAGAAAAATGAGACAAACTATCATCCTTAGAATTATATATACTCAAAATTCTATATAAATGATTTAATACCATTGTTTTTAAAGAATTATACAAATAAATGGTTATTATAATATATAATACCAATGTCTTAAATGTTGGATTTAATAATATCCTCAAATATTTGAATAGTCTATTTGGAGTAGATTTTAGTCTGTGGATGGAGATGGTACTCAATTTCACTATACACCGCAATACAAATTGTATACCTTTCTATAATTGAGATATAATCCTTGGATCCCTATATTCTATGACACTAATAGGTATAACCAAATGATTGATTGTATCTCTAATATATATATTTGTTTGGTCATCAACCGAAGAGGTTTCTTTAGTAAAAAACCATGTTTTTTTAGATAGAATCCATCTATTGAACGTACTAAATCATTCCCTATAGTTTATTTTGAAAAACATGTAACAAAATCAATTTTTATTTCATCAAATTTCCATAGCAGAAAAGTTAGTGGATAAATATTACCTATATTATTTTTATATTATTACTTTTCATTTAAATAGATAAAAAACATAGAGTTAAATATTGGGATGTATTGGTTAATTCTATGCCACCAAAACCAGTGAAAAATATCATATTGTATATTCTCAATCCACTACTAGAAAGTCAGTCTATACCAAATGTTTTCCAAATAATTTTCTAGTTTGGAATTGGGATAGACCTATCCAAACATTTCTTATTAAACCATCAGTATATGGATGATTAAAGTTCAGTACACCAATTGTTTCGATGCAATAATTGGTATATATTTATACCAATAGTTTATTAAATATTAGTATATAGAATGATATCAATGTTTACTAATGGTTAATAAACCACTGGTATAGAGTTTTACCAATGGTTTGTTAAAACTGTCGATAAAAATATGGTATTCAACACAATACAAGTGGTTTAAAAACGTTGGTATTAAGAATTTCCAGCATTCTACAGAGTAGCCAGCACACTCCTCTACTTTTCATAAACCTGTATACAAAACATAAAAAAACACAAATCATATACCTACACAAAACACTTAAAACAACACACACAAAACACCACTACAATAGAACCTAAAAATAGAAAACTCCCCTTAGTACAGAATGTGTTAATATATTTTCATTCAATCCCTTTGAGTGTAACGTCGCGGTTCCGGAAGCCGCCCAAAGGCTCCCTCGAACCCAATTTTTCACATGGAGTCAAATGCATTTCCCCAAATACTAGAGGCTGCCTTCTAGCAGCGAGGGCCTTGAGAGTGATAGGGGAAACAATGTCCTCATTGGCAGAGTAACACAACTGAAGTAAATAGATATACAATAGCAGAGGCAGTAATAATACCATACATCAGTAAATAGTGGAAGACTAGAAGAATAAACTAGAGAACGTATATATAATGATGATGCATGATATATATGTCTAGGAAAGCAGTCAAACAAATCACAATGATGGAATACAGAAATAACCAATTTACAAAAGAAATAGATAAACTTCAACAGCATCGCAAGCCTCTGCTTGGTCCCATGCTCACCAGTTCCTCTTAAATCAAGTACCTGATGTAGAAGAAAAATTGCCCTTATCTATACTTGAACAAATATAATCTCTTTGTACCCAAAAGCATGGCCCAAACAGGGTGTGAGACTAAATCCCAGTAGGGAACCACCAAATGATATGTGCCTAACAGTATGTGAATATATATGGTAGGAAATAATAAAGATGGAGTAGTAAACAAGGAAGTTATCCAAAGTAAACTAACCTATAGTTCTAATTAATTCAATTTCATATATCAAATAAGCAGTTAAACAAACCAGGTTACCCTCTAGGAGTACTCACATTCTATCCCATCTGGTTCAACTAAACAAGAACAAGAAACCCTCTGGGAAGTACACACAGTCTAACCCCTCTGGTTCAGCATAAGCATAGACTCTCTGAGGAAGCACTCATCCTCAATTCCCCCTCTAGTCTTGTATCAGTAACTAAAAGGTGCTCTAAGGATGCTTTCAACATCCCATTCCCCCAGTGTCCTGCATCAAGGAACTAGAGACACTATGGGGAAGCATTAACATCAATTCCCCCTATGGTATCACATCGTAATAGTAAACAATCACTATAGAGAATCCCTCAACATCCATTCTACGAATGGTATACTTCAACATGTTCTCATGGCCTGTGAAAATAAATCGAGTACAAAAATGCATAGCGGACAAGGTAAACCTCTAGAACTAATTGGATAAACAGTCTAAAACATAACAGCATGTCATAATACCATCACTTCATCCTACAGTACTAGGCTTAGAAAGAAATGCAGTAGACTAAGAGGAAAAACTAGAACAAATGATCCTAAATGGTACAAGAATGGGAAAACAAATCCATAACATGGTAAACAACCATATTCACCACAATTAACCTCTACTCAAGCATTCTAAGAATAATAGACATTATCTGGGTCAAAAAACTAAACATGCAATACCCCAATCAAGGGTATTGAGCACTTTTATACATATAACTCAATGACTATATACGGATAGCGATAAACCACCTACCTCGGTGTAGTAGGATCACTATACGTGGAACTCAAGCCTTTAATTTCCCATGATCACCACAGATATATAAAAACACTAAAAACTCTCAAGTAAGGATAAATCATCAAAGAAGAGGAATCTGGAAATGAATCTCTAGAAGAAGGAAGATCTTACTGTGGTGATCCCAATTCAATCGACAGTGGTCGAATCAGAGAATTAATACTTGATCTGGGGCTCGAGGAAAGATCGGTGCCATATGGATGCTCTCGGTCTAAGAAGGTGAAGAATAAGACGCTTCTGCCAATTAGACGCGACCCCGGTCCATTTAATGATAGAAAAAGAATTTAAACGACATTTTGTTTATAATTATACGTTGTGTACTTGCCCATACCAGCCCCCTCATTAGGCGATCTCCAGGTCACCACACATGGGCGTGTGCACGGCCGTTATATGGCCAGAACATGACAGGTACTTATAAATTACATGGTGTGTACTTAAGAAATTTTCAGAGACTCTTCTTTTACTAAAAAACAGAAGAAAAGGGAAAAAATACCTAAAAAGTTGATCTGGGATATTACAAACTTCGTCCCATAAGGAAATTCATCCCCAAATTTCCCTAACAAGTCAGCATAGAAGAAGAATCCTCGAAAAGGTCTGGCCATTGCGATCATACATCGGCCTCCATCTCCAAAGTCTCTTCTAGTACTTTCTCATGCTTCTGTAGCACTCATACCAGAGGAACATACTGTCCATAGAGAACATTCAAACTTCGATCAACAATCCTGATAGGATGCTCCCCGAACAAGGCCTCCACCTCTAATTCATCCTCCCCAGGTTGATAAACATGATATGGGTCTAAGAAGTAATGCTGAAGCTGAGAAACTTGGAAGACTTCGTGCATAGCCCAGTACCTATGAAGCAACTTCAACCGATAGGCAATCGGACCAACTCTCTCTAAAACCTCAAACAACCTGATGTACCTAGCTGAAATCTTACCCTACCTCCTAATCCTCCTGTGTCCCAACATCGTTGTGACATGCAGGAAAACCTGATCTCCGGCCTAAAACTCCAGAGGTCATCTCCTTGAATCATCATAATACTTATGTCATGAATGTGTAGTAGAAATACTAATATGAATCAACTCTGTCTACTCTGTGGTCTCCTGGACAAGTTGAGGTCCCAGCATAGCTGCCTCTCCTGCCTCCATGCTGCATAATGGTGGTCGGCATGGCCTAACATACAAAGCCTCATAATGTGCCATATGAATAGTTTCATGAAAACTATTATTTTTGGAAAACTCCACAAGTGGTATGTGATTCTCCCATGAACCTCACAAATCCAGGATGCATGAATGAAGCATATCCTCAAGCACCATAATGGTACGCTCAGACTGGCCATTTTTCTGGGTATGGTAAGCTATACTCAAAAGAACATGTGTACCCAAAGCCTTATGAAGCCCCTAACAGACCTAAGAAGTAAAATGTACATCCCTATCTGAAACAATGGAGTGTGGATTCCCATGTAGACGTACAATCTCTTAGAAGTACAATCATTCCATCTCATCAGCACTGATGGTCTCCTTGATTGTCAAGAATTGATAAACCATCATGATTTTGTCAATGACAACCCATACTACATCATTCCCTCAAGGAGACCTCGACAATCATGTCACAAAATCCATTCTGACGTCATTCCACTTCCACTAGAGAATGGGTATGTGCTGTAATATTCCTTCTGGTCGCTGATGCCCCGCCTTCATATGCTGACAGGAGGAACACCTCATGATGAAACCAAAAAGCATATCTCTTCATACCTGGACACCAAAACTGACATTGTAGATCATGATACATCTTCATGACATAAGGATGAACCGCCCAAACTAAGGAATAAATTTCCTGCATCATCTCCTCATGTATGTCTGCTGACACTCATACGATCCCCTAAAAACAAAAGAGCTCATCCTCACCTATTATCCATCCAGGAATAGGGTCCTCTCGTGACACACTTTCCCTTTGGCCTTGGACTTCAAAATCTAATAGCATCCTCCTTCGTACTTGATCCAGAATACTAAAGGTAATAACTACATAAGATATAAAAGTCGTCCCATGTCTGTCATGTACCTCCCAATGAATCTCAGAGAACAGCGCCATAAGCTACCACTCAATTCTAGCCTCCTGAACTGCCTGCATATAAGTCATCCTTCTCAGCGCATTAGTCACTGCATTTCCTTTCCCAGGCATATATGAAAGCTCAATGATAATTTACTTAAGGTAATCAACCCACCTTTTCTGTCTGAAATTCAGGTCACGCTGAGTGAATATGTACTTGAGACTTTTCTGGTCAGTAAAAACCATGAAATGATCTCCCAGAAGATAATGTCTCCAACAGTGTAGATCATGAACAACTACACCAAAATCGAGATCGTGCATTGGGTAATTTCACTCATCTAGCCCCAAATGTCAAGACCCATATGCAACGACTCCTTCTCCCTATATAAGCACAACTCCCAGCTCAATACATGAAGTTTTATAGTAAATAGTATAACTCTTTCCAGGCTCTGGAAATACTAGTATCGTTGCTAAAATCAGCCTCCCTTCCAGCTCCTCAAAGGATGACTCACAAGAAACTGACCACAAGAATTTTAACCCCATCTTCGTCGGGCCCGTCAGTGGCACTTCTAAGTATGAAAAGTTCTGTATGAATCATCTGTAGTAACCAGCCATCACTATAAAACATCATAACTCAAATACATTCTTCTGATACTCCAAGGAAACTACTACTCTCACTTTCTCTGGGTCTATTGATACTCCTGTCTCTGAGATAACATGTCCCTAGAAGTGAATTTTTCCCATCCAAAAGTGTCATTTTTAGAGCGTAACATATAACTGATGCTCTCTAAGTGACTCAAAATGATCTCAAGATGGGTAGAATGGTCATTTCAAGAGTGAGAGTACACCAAAATATCATTCGTGGATACTACCACGAAATAATCCAAGTATGGATGGAACAACCGGTTCATCAGTGCCATGAAGACTTCAGGCATGTTCTTGATACCGAACTGCATAAATAGAGACTCGTATAGACCAAACCTACTCCGGAAGGCTGTAAGAGGTATATCAGATGGTCTAACATGAAAATAATGGTAACCAGACCTCAATTCATTATTCAAAAACACCTGAGCTCCTCGAAGATGATCAAATACGTCATCAATCCTTGGCAAGGGATATCAATTCTTGACTGTCAACTAGTTCAACTTCCGATAATCCACACAATTTCTAAGGGTTTCATCTTACTTCTTCATAAATAGGACAATAGAACCCCCAGGAGAAGTACTTGGTCAAATGAAGCCCTCTGCCTACAACTCCTCCAACTTCTGCTTGAGATCATGAAACTCAAGTGTAGCCATCCTACAAGGAGGGATGGATACTGGTGTCGCTCCTGGAACAAGCTCAATAGAAAAGTCCACCTCTCACTTAGTGGAAAATCATGAAAATCCCTCAAGAAAGACATCCCTAAAATGATCCATCACTAGAGGAAATTCCATCTGTGAAGTCCCCTGGTCATCCAGATTTATACTAGAAATCTGGGATGTAACTCCTCACAACCCATGATGCTCGGGTCCCGCTCATCTATCCTAGACATCCCATTCACCTTAAGAAGAAACGATCTGCCCTCTAGTGATGTGAATCTCACCCTATAGAGATATCAGTCAATAACAGCCTATAAGGGAACTAACCATCCCATTCTGAGAATGATATCATTTCCTATCATCTATAAGACATAAAGGTCCCATAAGAAGAGACACCCATCAACGGTGTGTCTAGGGTCACGATATCAGTAGAAGAGACAATACAGAGCCCAAAGATCTCCACAAAAGCAGAAGATAAAAAGATACGGAAAGCCTCGTATCAAAAAGATCCGAATCTAAAACCGAGGTAACTAGGATCATACCTCGAACTGTAGAGGGTCTGGGATTCTGCTCTTGTTGGTTTTTCTCTAGTGCAAAAGTCTGACCTGCACTGTGGCCTTATGACCCTACCTAGCCACTCTAAGATGATCCACCATACTATCACTGAAAGCCTGGTGACTAGCTACCATGGCCATGAACTCCACCTCTGCATGAATGGATGAAAAAACTCCAGTTCCCAGATTAGTGAGAAGTAGGTGGTGCAGCTCCCGAATAAGGAGTCATAGATGAACCCCTATCACGAGTTTCCATTGAAAAAAACTAACCAAAACTCTGAATATGTTCCATCTTGCTGCAAGATCGGCACTCCACTAGGTGTCTTGGGCAATTTGGCCTCATATTTCCCATTATTTATGCACTAGTAGCACACCACATGGCTAACAGAAGAAGTGTCCCACCTCCTAGGATCCCCGCATGTAGACTCCCTGCGGTATTTCTTGCTATCATTAGGAGGGTACTAACTCCGGATGTTTTTCCATCCTAACACACAAATCCAGAATCCCTCATATTGCGCTCTATTATCAGCACCTGGTTGATGATATAAGTGATGGAAGTCACCTTGAAGATGTTCACCTGAGATCGGGTGTTGTGCCTGATATCATCCTTAAACTTTCTTGACAAGAATAAATCATCCCCTCCTAGTATGGGCGTGAAGCGCTGAATCTCAACGAAGTTAGAGGAAAAAAACATAACAAAAAGAGTACCCTGCTCTAGACTCATTAAATCTCAGGCACGATCGACCCTCAAATTCTCTGTTTAGAAGTAGTCATAGAAGGCACACTTGAACTCATCCCACGCCATAACCTGCTAGCATCCTTCCTATGAGATCACATCCCACCATCTCTTGGAAAAATCCTGAAGCATGTACATAGCGAGATTCACCCTCATATATGGAGGCGTCTTTACATGCTCTATGATAGAAATAATTGCTTCAAACTATGACTCTACAGCTGGAGGCCCTCCTTCCCCTATGAAGGTTGGAGGATGCTGCTACCGGAAAACCCACGTCAACTCTGCCATAGAAGGGGCAGGATGGAGTACTCCTTGTAAGGTATGCATGAACCTTATAAAGCCCTATTAGAACTGTGAATTAGCACCTCTATATAGAATGACGACTGGTGCCAAGACTGGTACAACTAGAGGATCTGCTAGTTGTCCCTGATCAGCCATGTCTGACGCCTGATCACTGCCCTGTAACTGGAAGACAATCGGAGGACTTCTCGGTGACAAGACTCTGCACTGTGAAGCGCACACCTTAGATAAATATTTTCAAGGATTGAAAACTAGATGTGTAAGAAGGGAACAAGGGAAATAAAGCATTCATGTTTTTTAAAACATGGATACAAGGCGTGTATAATGCCAACACATAATGTACTTGAATCCTCTTCCCCTGTCTGAGTTCTTCTAGATAAATAACCCACACAGTTCTCCTAAAATAAGAATACATGGCATGTTCTTTCTAGATATGTCATGTACTAGATGAGCATCACCGACCCATGTTGTTAGTGACACGGCTAGTTAAACGGCTGACTCTACACGGAGTGTTTGTGGCAGAAACGACATGTACTATGAGATTTCACTGTCCCATGTTGTTCGTGACACAGCCTGATACTCGGTTTACAATACACATCATGTTACATATGTACACAGGTTGTATTAGAAAAAACTCAACCAACCTGTGTTGTTAGTCACATGGCCAGTTATACGGCTCTACCACACGGCGTGTACATCTGGTACACAATGTGTCCTACCAGCAATTTCTCAACCCCGTGTCTCCGCTCACACACTCTGTGACATAGTTAGAGACTAAACGACATGTATATACAATACACGGCATGTTTTTAAGAAAAATTGTTTCTTCCCGATCAGAAAAACACATGGCATGTATTCATTATTACACGCCGTGTATTCTGGGTATTTCTTGAAAGTAAGCCTCAAAAACTTCTCTGAAACCTAGAAAAACACTGAAAAAAACATTAAAGTGCCAAATTCTAGTCTTTGATGGCCCATACTCCCTGCAAATCAAATCTTGGCATCTTATATATGTCAGATACAAGGAAAAAGGCAATTATCCACCAAATTTCAGTCCATGAGGGCGCATAACACCTCATGAACCAAAGCTTGGCTTTCATTCTTGAAAAGCCTTATGGAAAGCAATACCCTATAAAAAGTAGTTATTATATCAATTAATCTATCAAAATAGCATTCTTATCTAGAAAAACATCTATCACAACCACACGAAATCACTATTACACCTTAAATGGCATGGCAAGAATGCATGAAACGTGATTTCTAGCAACTGACTATATGATCCATGAGATGGAATACCCCCATATTATTGGGTTGCAAAAGAAATAAAACCTCATTAACATCAAAAATAACAACAAAATAATTGTGAATCACTCAATGGTGAAAATCAAATCAACTGTAAAATTGAAAAACCAGAAAAATTGCAATAAACGAGGAAAATTGGATTTTCCCTATACACGGGTTAGCTACTCCTAGGAACAACTTATTACAAAGTACCTATTCTGTCCTATCCTAGACTATAGGCTCCAAACAGTATGTCAAGAATAAAATAACCCTCTCATACAACTTTGTAGCATCCTAGTTCCGAAAGCCGCCCAGAGACGCCCCATAATCGGTTGGTCAAATGGCCTCAAGGAAATTTCCCAGAATGACAGAGGCTATTGATTAGTAGTGAGGGCCTTGGGTGTGATAGTGGGGAAACTATGAAATTATTGTTGAGTAACACCATGTAAGTAAATGGATATCCAATAGAGGAAGTATTAATAATACAATACATTAGTAAAAAGTGTAAGATTAAAAGAATAAACAGGAGCACATATATATAATAATGATGCATGAAATATATGTCTATCAAATAAGCCAAACAATTCACAATATTGGAATACCGAAATAACCAAATTAAAAAAGAAATTGATAAACATCAACAACACCGCAAGCCTCAGCATGGTCCCATGCTCTCTAGCTCCACAGTAATCTAGTACCAAATGTAGAAGGGTGATTTCCTTTATTTATACCTACATCAATATAATCTATTTGGGACCAAAATCATGTCCCATATAGTGTGTGGGACAAAATCCTAGTATTAAAACACCCAAATATCTATGCCTAATAGTCGGTGAATATATATGGTAGGAAATAATCAAGATGGAGCAGTAAACAAGGAAGTACTGAAAAGTAAACAATCCTATAGTTCAAATGCATTCAATTTCATATAACAAATAAGTAGCTAAAAAAGCAGGTAACCCTCTAAGATTTCTCATAGCCTAACCCCTTTGGTTCAACCAAAAAAGATCAAGCAACCCTCTGGGATGTACACACAGTCTGACCCCTTTGGTTCAGCTTAAGCATAGACTCTCTGAGGAAGCACTCACTATCAATTCCACCTCTAGTCTCATATCGGTAACAAAAAGGATATCTGGGGAAGCACTCAACATCCCATTCCTTTTGTGGACTACATCGAGGAACTAAAGACACTATGAGGAAGCACTTATGTCAATTCCCCATATAGTCTCACATCTTAATAGTAAATAGACACTCTAGAGAATCCCTAAACGTCCACTCTTCCTATGGTCTACTACCCCAGGTTCTCATGGCCCTGTATTATTCAATCGATCACAGCAATGCATAGAGTCCAATGTAAACCTCAAGAACTACTTGGCTAAACAATCTGCAACATAACAGCATATCAGAATACACTCACTTCATCCTATAGTATTAGGCATGGAAAGCAATGTAATATCCTAATAGGAAAATCTAGACCGAACGGTCATAAGTGGTTTAAGCTTGGGAAAACACATCCATAACATGATAAACAACCATATTCACAAATATTAACCTATACTCAAGCATTCGAAGCATAACAGGCATTGACTGGGTCAAAACCCTAAACACTCTATACCCTGATCTATGGTATTGGGAACATTTTCACATATAACTCAAAGACAATCTATGGAAAGGAACAAACCACCTACCTTGGTGTTGTAGGATCGCCATACGTGGACCTAAATACTTGAATCACCCAAGAACACTGTAGATCTACAAAAATGATAAAAATTGTCAACCGAGGACAAATATTGAAAGAAGGGGAATCAGGAAACGAAAATCTTGAATAAGGAAGAACTTACTATGGCAATGCCAACACAATCGACGATAGTTGAATTAGAGAATGAATGCTCGATTGGGAGCTCGGGGAATGACTGACATCATACAGACTCTCTCAGTCAAAGAAGATGAAGAAGAAGACACTTCTTCTAATTAGATGTGACCCCGACCCATTTAATTAAAAAAATAAAGTACAAGGCATGTAATTTATTAGTACACGGAATATACGTGCCCTTATCGGCCCCTGAATTCGGCGGTCTCCTGGTCACTAGAGACGGCCATGTCCACAGCCGTTACATGGCAAGAACATGGCTTCCCATGGTAACCAAGTACATCGCATGTACTTATAATGTACATGGTGTGTACTTAAAAAATTTACCGAAAATCCTCTTTTTCTCAAAAACACCAGAAAAAGGAAAACATACCTAAAATGTAGATCTGGGTTCTTACATCAAGCTACTATAAAAAAATTACAATATTTCCAAGTCATTCATGACATGTAAATTTTTTTTAGTTTGAAAACTAGACCACTACACATTATGTCACAGTATAATCCACCTTCATCATTTTAGAAAGGTATTTTTCATTCCCACAATGGAATTTAGTAAAAATTGTATTCCTTATTTCTATCTTCATATGAGAACCACTCTTCTAATTAAACAATTTCAATTTATTTGGTGCTGAAATCTTGAAATATTTACTTTACTGAAAATGGTCACAAATATTTTTTTTCATGGGGTAGTCAAGGTCATTTTTGTTTCCAAGATACACACTATAAAAATATCATTTCTATGTTGATATATTTTTCATTATCTACTATGGTGTGTTATCTAATACGCTATGACACAGTTAAAACTTCGTTTTTAGAAAATTTTTAAAAAATATCATTTCTTGGGTAAAAAAGCTCCTTTACTTCCAATACGAGTAGTATACATGCTTTTGGATATAAAGATAGTGTATTAAGTACAATATCATTTCCTTATTCTCCAAAATTTCCTCCAATATTCTTATAATCATATTAAATCCTTCATTTACCTTAGAATGAACTTCCCCTCAACTGAAATAATTTGATTCAACTATGATAGAATATAATTCACATATAACGAATGTGTTGACAACAAAATCCAACACCAAATCCATTTACTCATATCAACATTATAATTACCTAAAAACATTCCACATATTAAAAATATAACTTGTTAGGGTTTAATTAACATATATAAAACTTATATTCCTTAATTGTCTCCAAAAACATCTTATTAATAGTCTCCATGTTTGAATTTTCTTACAAACCATTAAATTCAAATAGCCACCAATTCCATTAGTTTTCTAAAAACCATCAAAACATAAATCACACATTCAAAAATGATTTTAATCGTAATTTGATCATTATATTCCAACATCAGTGAAATAAATGACAAGGTGCAATCAAGACAAGGAAAATAACACTAATTCATACAATATACAGAATACCACACTGGAAAGCACAACAAGAAAAAAATTTCTACAAACATATGAAAAAAAATTACAGAATAATGTTGAATACAACACCTGAAAACCAAAACAACACAACACCTAAAGAAAAAACACCATGCTGGAAAAAACAAAAAACTATAAATACTCATGGAAATATAGATAATACATAATACAATGATAGGTAAAAAAGAACACACTATAAAGAACAAAATTCAACTTTGATAAATCTGAAAATATGGATGGTATCCACACCAAAAGATGAACTGTTGGTCGGAGTGGATACTCAAGAGGGGGGTGAATTGAGTTCCAATTAAAATTTATGTTTTAAAATCTTTGGCATACAATCCCCCAAATAAAATACACAATTAAACTGTAGTGAATTTATATCAAGGTAAAGGTTCTTTTAGGTTCTCAGGGGATTGATTATTTCCCAGTTAGTCAAATTAGAAGTGTTTATTAACTTTTGAAACTAACTTACTGGTTTAAAACTAATATAAACACTTGAGAGTTTAATTATCAAAGTGACTTTAAAGAAGTTTAGGTTTTAAAGTAATTTGCAGCGGAATAAAAATAACATTTAAAATAAATAAGCACAGCAGATTTAACCAAGAGGTTCAGTCTCAAGATGAGACTTAGTCCTCTCAAAACTTTATATAAAAGTGATCCACACCCTGGATCGGGGATTACAACAGTATACAACTGTCCAGGTCCAAGACCTCTACCACTGTTATCTGTGGGAACAAAAACAACAGAAATCAGTTGTCCAGGTCATGCACGACCTCTACCACTATCCTAGTGGGAAATAAAAGATACAAGATTTTGAGTGAGGATTTACATATCCTCCAGTTAAAGTACAGGAGATAGTGTGTGTGTTAAATACACAGATAACACACACTACTCAATATGAAAAAAGATAAATCACAGAGAAGATTTAGAGTTTAGAAATGGCTCTAGTGATTGCAGTGCATATCTGGACTCCATTGGATTCATCATAGTTGGTTCTGAGTCCTCTTCTGGTTTTAGTCTGGAAAACAGTGTGTCGTCTGCTTCCTTGACATTCATGTTCAGAGATAGAGAAAAAGTAATCGATGAAGTTATTGTGTTATGTTCTCGTTCTCAGCTCTTCACTGGTAGGCAGTGATAAATGAGTTCCTCGTGTAAGTTCAGTCGTCTCTTTGCATTCAAACTCGGTTGTTCTTTCAGCACACCTCGTGGTATGCATATCTTTATGTATTCGTTTATTCATTCATCTTTGTAGTAGCACATCCTTCCTTTATTTAAAGCACATGCTCCGGAAAAATATGATTTACTTTTTACAGGTACGATGTACGGTTCCCTGACATCCAACAACACACATTAAATAAATGTCTGTGTATTAAAATATACCTGATATGACCATTGGTTAGATTAAACAAAGATAAAAAATTAAAGCAGTGTCGGGTTCTATCTCTAGAATAGTAGCTCTTGATATCGGTAGACTTGTGTTACAGTAGGTGTCTATATCGGTAGATTTCATTTATAACGGTAGACTTTATATCAGTAGCTGCAGCGGTAGACTTGATCACATTAGTAGAGTTAGACTTGGTCACATCAGTAATGGTAGAATTTGTATCAGTATCGGTAGTCTTTGCATATCGGTGGACTTCAGCATATCGGTAGCTCTATATCGGTAGTTGTCGACTTCGATGTAGTGGTAGACTTGAGTACCGGTGAGCTTGTAACTATAACTCTATCGGTAGACTTGATGTACCGTATCGGTAGACTTCGATGTAGCGGTGAACTTTGAGTACCGGTGAACTTGATGTATCGGTGAACTCCGTATCGGTAGCTCTATTCGATATTGGTAGCTCTAATCCATAACGGTGGCTACTGTTCTATATCGGTAGCTATAAACTATTTAAGCATTCTATTGGCAGAATGAGTTAGGTCAGAGTACATATATCCAAAAGACTTATATTAAGCATAATTGAAAGTAACAACATATAATAAAGCATATTAGAGATGTATCAACCATAATTTAAGATATAAATAAAATATAGTTGGGATTATCAAAATATAATAAAGCAACTCAATTCCTAGAGGGTTCAACAATCTCCCCCTTTTTGATAATCACAACTTATGCCAAGAGAATGGAAATAGTATCAGAGGAAAAAGTGGAAAAGAAATTAGCATCAGAGGAAAAGGTTCTTTTTTTTTGTTCGGAACAAAACATCCATATTCCTCCCCCTTTCAATTGTACTGCAAGATTCTCTCTTAAGTCTATTTCTCAAGTCACATTTTCTCACTCCCCCTTTATTAACTATTAGGTCTCATTTCTTATTTTCTCTCATTGGCTCATTGTATAATTGGCTCTCTACCCCTTTCTGATTAACAAAAATAAGGGTATCAGAGAAAATATAATGATTAACAGAGAATAAATGACAATGTAATAGAAACACAGTAAAGTAGATAATGAAAAGGAATTTCATTAATATACAAAAGATACACTGATAAAATCAGAACAACAAAACAAAACAAAAATTAAATCCTATCAAAAAGATCTAGAAAAACTCAATCCTCCTCTTGAACAGATGTCTTTCCCTTAGGATTAGCAGAGGTTTCAGGTGCAGGGTTAGCAGAGGGATTCAGAATGGCTGATGGCACAACTGGTGGTTCAGCTACAGAAATTGTACCGGATCTGAAATATGTTCTCCTCTGAGTGATCATTGGTGTCAAGCACCTAATGGCTTGAACTGGAGTCAATTGAGGAGTACTCCCAGAGGTAGAAGCAGGAAGTACAGGAGGTATAATCACTAGTCTGGCATCCACATGCAGGAAGGGCAGCAACAGGTTTCAGAAATCCATTATAATGCTTCCTCCTCTCTCCATTACAGACACAAAATCATCCCTATTTTCAATGAACTTATCTAAAGCAGGAGTAAGCTCCGTAAGCTTACTAACTTGTTCCTTGAAGGCTTGGGTAACTGGAGGTAACTTCATATCCCCAATCAAAATCTTGAAATGGTTTGTCATTTGGTGCTTGGTATAAACCTTTTCAAAAAAATCATCCACCTTATTTTTGATTGCCTCTTGAGAAGCAGTAGCTGCCCGCAGGTGATCACGAACAAAACTACTAACTTCCCTAGTGGTAGCAAGAATCTGAGTATCTGATGCACCATTGGGACTGGCCTTAGCCAATTATTCATGAATAATAGTGCGGATCTGGTCAAGGTTCACACTGGAGCTAGTAGAGGGAAGAAGTTTCATTGAGAAGGCCACTGTCTCCTTGAAAGATTGAGCCAGAATACTAACTACCTTCTGAACAAGTTCATCTCGACTGTTCAGATGTACTTTGACTGAATTCTTAAAGGCCTCAAAAACATCCACAAACTGTTTGACCACTTCTTTGATATAATGAATGTCAGTGTGAACTTGGGTTTGAGAACTGTTCAAAGTAGTCAATGAAGAAATTGATTGTCTAAGAGCAACTACAGCTCCTGTCCAACTCTCAATCTGAGTGTGGAACACCTTAATTTCATCCACTATTTCTTTCATAGGACTGGACACACCGCATCCAATTGATAACTCAAGGGATTTCTCCATGCTTTTCATCTCTTCAACCATACTTTTCTTTATATCTTCCACTGCTTATCTTATTGCTTCTTTCAATTCAGCTTTTAAGGACTCAAGGTCCTACTTGGTTGCCACATTTTCAGCCACAGTGGGTAAGGTAACTGATTCCATTTGGGGTTGGTCTTCCTCATCCAAATCTCCATAAGACATTCCAAGAATCATATATCCGGGATTTGATGTCCAACCTTCAATGTCATATAACACTGATACTGAGCCAAGATTCTCCCCCTCACTTGGAACATTCTCATGAGGTATCTCTTCCAACTGTTCTTCATGAGGTAATTCTATAATTTCCTCTACAATTGTAGAATATTCAATAGACATTTGTTCTGAGTCATTAATGACTCTCTCATCAACAGGTGTTGCTGCTATGTCTTCCTGATCAGGCACCGTCTTGACTGTACTGACTATTAGAGGACTCAAACTGAGCTCTTTTTCAACATTTTCCTCATCATCTGCTTCACCATCAGCCTCCTTTTCTCCATTAACATCATGATCAGATTCAGTTGTCACATCCTCCTTAGATGTGTCCTTGAAAACATACTGGCATGCTTCTTCTCCTTCTTCTGTAGTCTCTGTATCATTGTCCTTCAAGATAGTTTCTCTCTTTGGTAGTTCTTTTGGAGGGCTAGCTGCTCCATAAGAAATAACCTGATGCATAGGACTAGGGGGTAAGTCTTGGTCTCCTCCTTCCTCTACTGATGTCTCTTCCTCCTCAGCTTAATCATCACTGTAGACCGGTTCTGGCTCATCTGGTCCAAGACCAGGATCTCTCACATCCTTCGGTCTAGACGGATGATCCACAGGAGTGAACTTGTCATAAATTTTTTCATCATCATTCACCCATGATTTCATCCAAGGATTCCTGCTGACTTTCATGTATTTACATACAGTTCTTGTAATACAGAAGTTTTCCATAACCAGTACTAGCTCATCCTGAGGTCCAGCAACCTCTTTCACTTTTAGCATCACAGAAATCAACTTTGAGAAAAACAGTGCACTTGATTTGGACTTCGGTCTAGTCATCTCTTCCACTTGAACCATAATCAATCTATATAGATTGATTCTCACACTGTGCTTTAGCAAATATAACAAATATATGTCTTGGAATCTCAAAGTGGCAAAGTATCCTCTTCTCGGACTAACAACATGCTGAATAAATTTAAACAACATCTTGTCTTCTCCTACCATCTCTGCAGCAATCACCTTTCTAGGGGTCCCATCCCCTGTGAGCTCCAACAAAGCATCTTCATATTGAAACACATCACTGGTCGAAGGTATAGACTTTGAGTAGAACGCATAATCTCCTTCATATAGAACTCTTGTGTTCTTAGCCCATTCCACTAAAGTAAAAGATACTTCCTGACCATTTACCACAGAAATCATTCTTCTTTCTTCTTCAGTCTTTTCCGAAACGAACGAATTCGTAGAACTGTTTCACCAGTCATAGATAATAAGGTCCCTTGTTGTTCGTGAAGCATTCTAGCTAACTTTGTTCTTTTAACACTCTATGAACTAAGGAATTTCTCTCCATAAGCCATTCTTCACACACCTATTTTTCAACAACAATCTCTCTCCTTGAGAGATGCGGGTTTACTGGATTCCTTCATGCTACACTTCCACTTCCACTGGTACTAGAATTCGGTACTTTCTGTCGTTTCGCTTGCGGCTCAACACTCCCATCCGTGACTTGGGGTCTCTTGATGCGGGCCATTATAGATTCGAGGTTTAGGGTTTTTCGGCTTGAGAGGGTTAGGTTGGAGGGATTCGAATAGACGAGTTCGCGGTGAGATTTAGTGAAATATAGACTCAGTTTAATATCATTTAGGATCCACAAATAAAATAAATCATATAAAAAACTCGATGTCTCGGCTTTAAAGATGTTTAAAACAGTGCGATATGTACCAGTAAAGTCTCCTAACGGTGATGTATTCTAACGGTGAGGATTTTCTAACGGTGAGGATTCT
Source organism: Viscum album (assembly GCA_963277665.1). Classification (NCBI taxonomy): domain Eukaryota; kingdom Viridiplantae; phylum Streptophyta; class Magnoliopsida; order Santalales; family Viscaceae; genus Viscum; species Viscum album. The sequence goes on along the minus strand of OY728143.1, from coordinate 518,441,241 downwards.
CTAACGGTGAGGATTCTTTAACAGTGAGGTTTCTAATGGCGAGGATTCTTTAACGGTGAGGATTCTCTAACGATGAGGTTTCTAACGATGAGTTTTCTCTAATGGTGAGGATTCTCTATCGGAGAGGATTCTCTAACGGGGAGGTTTCTAATGGTGAGGTTTCTAACGGTTTAAGGGTAAGTTATCATTCCTAATTCGTGTCTAATGAAACTTAATCTTTCTGAACATAAAGGCATAGTGAACATATCAGCTAATTGAAGTTCAGTGCCTATAAATTCAAGTGTTATATCACCTCTTTGATAATGATCTCTTAAAAAGTGGTGTCTAACATCAATGTGTTTGGTTCTAGAGTGAGACACATGATTCTTAGAGATTTTGATCGCACTAGTGTTGTCACAGTTGATTGAAACATGTTTATAATTAAATCCATAGTTGAGTAAAATGTGTTTCATCCACAGAATATGTGCACAGCAACTACCAGCAGCTATATACTCTTCTTCAGCAGTAGACAATGCAACTGAGTTCTTTTTCTTACTACACCATGATACTAGGGACTTTCCAAGTAAATGACATGTTCCGGATGTTCTCTTCCTATCTAACTTACATCCAGAAAAGTCAGCATCTGAATAACTAGTTAGGTCAAATTATTGTCCTTTTGGATAAAACAAACCTAAATTCATAGTACACTTAAGATATTTAAAAATCCTTTTAACAGCTAGTAAGTGTGATTCTTTAGGATTAGCTTGAAATCTAGCACACATACACACACTAAACATAATATCTGGTCGACTAGCTGTAAGATAAAGTAAACTCCGAATCATACCTCTATAATTAGTTTGATCTACTGGTTTACCAGTTTCATCAATATCCAATTTACAGGTGGTACTCATAGGTATATCACTTTCCTTAATACTATCCAAACCAAAACGTTTTAATAAATCCTTAGTATATTTACATTGATTTAAAATAATTCCATCTTTAGTTTGAAAAATTTAAAATCCAAGAAAATACTTAAGCTCTCCCATTAATCTCATTTCAAATTCATTTTGCATAACCTTTGAAAAATCAGTACATAAAGAATTTTTCAAAGATCCAAAAATAATATCATCAACATAGACTTTTATTATTAATACATCTTTTGAAATTCTTTTTATAAAAAGAGTGGGATCAGCAATTCCTTTTGAAAATACTTTTGAAATAAGAAAGTTTAAAAGCCTTTCATACCAAGCTCTTGGATCTTGTTTTAAACCATATAAAGCTTTAGAAAGTTTAAAAACATGATTTTGAAAATGAGGATTTGAAAAACCAGGTGGTTGTTCTACAAAAAACATCTTCAACAATAAAACCATTTAGAAAAGCACTTTTCACGTCCATTTGATATAACTTGAAATTAAGATGTGATGTATAGGCAAGTAAGAACCTAATAGACTCTAATCTAGCTATACGTGAAAAGGTTTCCTCATAGTCAATTTCTTCTTCTTGATTGTAACCTTGTGCAACTAGCCTAGCTTTTTTTCTAATGATGTTTACAGATTCATCATCTTTGTTTCTAAACACCCATTTTGTGCCTATGGTTATAGTGTCCTTAGGTCTTTCTACTAATTTCCAGACTTTGTTTCTTTCAAATTGATTTAGTTCTTCTTGCATAGCTATTACCCAAAATTCTTCATTGATAGCATCATTGACATTTTTAGGTTCTAACTGTGAAAGAAAATCTTGATGTTCAACCTGATTTCTTAGAGAATCTCTAGTCTGTGTTCCTCTATCTAGATTTCCTACAACAAAATCTAAAGGATGGTTCTTTAGAATCCTAGTTGGTCTTGAAAAGGCAGGGCTAGAGATTTCAGGTTCATCAACAGGTTGGGGTTTAACAGAAGCAGGTTCTGAGAAATTTCCAGAACTGGACGTTTTAACTATAGGTCCACTGTCTTTATCATTAAGGTTCAAAATAGAGAGATCATCTTCAATATTTTCAAGAGAGGTCTTAGGTTCATGTGTATCAGTTTCATCAAATTTGATGTGAACAGATTCTTCCACACATTTGGTTCTCTTATTAAAAACTCTATAGGCTTTACTATAAATAGAGTAACCTAGGAAAATTCCTTCATCACTCTTGGATGCAAACTTGTCAAGATTATATTTAGTATTAAGAATAAAAACTTTGCAGCCAAAAACTTTGAAGTATTTAACCTTAGGATTCCTATGGTTCTAAAACTCATATGGGGTCCTCTTAAGAACAGGTATGATCAAGACTCTATTAATAACATAACAAGTTGTATTTATAGCTTCTTCCCAAAAATAAATGGGTAGGCCATACTCATTAATCATGGTTCTAGAAATTTCTTGCAGGGTTATATTCCTTCTTTCTACTACACCATTTTGTTGAGGTGTCCTAGGGGCAGAGAAATTGTGACTATAGCCATTGTGTGAGCAGTAAGATTCAAACTCATGATTTTCAAACTCACGACCATGATCACTTCTCAGGGATTTAATCATAAGTCCACTAAGGTTCTCTACAGACTTGGATTATTTAACAAATTAAGAACAAGCCTCACTTTTGTGAGCTAGAAAATATACCCAAGTATGTCTAGAATAGTCATCTACAAGAACATAGACAAAATGCTTCCTGTTTAAACTAGAAACTCTAGAAGGTCCAAATAAATCCATGTGAACCAACTCGAGAGGTTGAGAAGTTGACACTTATTTCTTTGATTTAAAAGAAACTTTATGTTGCTTTCCCTTTTCACAGGGATTACAAACTTTGTCTACTGGAAATTCAAGTTTGGGTAGGTCTCTAACTAAGTTATTCCTAGCAAGTTTTCTAAGTGAATGTACATTGCAGTGTCCTAATATTCTATTCCAAAGCCAAGACTCTTTATGAAAAGCATTTAAACAAGTAATATTTTTCATAGCTAAAGAATTTAAATCAACAGCATTAACATTTTCATTTCTCAAAGCAGGAAACACTAAAACATTTTTAGAATTGAAAACATTGAAAGAATCATTTTCAAATTTTACATAAAAACCACCATCACATAACTGAGAAATACTTAAAAAATTGTATTTAAGTCCATTAACAAATAAAACTTTAGAAATCAATACTGTTTCAGTTTTACCAATATGGCCTAAGTTGATGATTTTTTATTTTGAGTTATCACCAAAAGTGACAAAACCCCCATCAACTCTGACTAACCTTTTAAATCATGAGAAATATCCCGACATATGTCTTGAACATCCATTGTCCAAGTACTAGGTCTTTTTATAGGAGCTTTTTAAGCAGGTTTCTTACAAAATAGATTTAAACAGGAAATGATTTTGGTACCCAGATTTTCTTGGGTCTAGACAGGTTAGCCAATAACACTTTAGGTACCCATATTTGTCTAATGGGTCTCATAACATTTCTTGAATCAACAGATTTTGAAAGATAAACCTTATTAGATCCATAACTATAAATATAACTAGTTGAAGCATATGATGTTCCAGAGCTAGCTACATTCTGTCCAGATTTAGGAATGTATCTAGTTTTGGTAATTTTCTTTTGTCCAGGATGGTATCCTATACTAGTAGTTTATCTAGGTGCTATTTCCTTACCTAGAATTTGAGTAAGAGTATCATTACCATTGGTAAATTTCTCTAAGTATTTCTTGAGTTTTTCATTAGATAATTTCAGTTCAGTATTCTCTTTAAGCAACTGAGCATTCTTTTCTACTTCAATATCAAGATCAGATTTATGTTTAAAAGTTAAAGAATACTATTTCTTTAAACCTTTGTATTTGTATTTTAGCTCATTACAGGTTTTTTATAACATATCACAATAATGAAATAGTTCAGATTTTGACATGTTATCAGAGTCAGAATTATCTCCAGAATAATACGAATTTAAAGCAAGAGTTTCTGATGTTACCTCAGAAGTGTTTGTCATAAAACACATGTTTTCCTTATTTCTATGTTCAGTTTCAGAAACTTCAGATTCAGTGGAGCTATCCTCAGAAGCACTCCAAGTAGCCTTCATGGATTTCTTAAACTTATTGTCCTTGTATTCATACTTCTTCTTGTATTTCACCTTTGGAATGTCTGCTTTTATGTGTCCCTTTCTTTTGCACTCATAGAAGACAACTTCATCTGATTTGTCAGATTTCTTCCAATCCTTTTTCCAATGTCCCTTGTTATCATACTTACCTTTATAAATCGATTTTCTGAAAAACATCTTCTTCCTATAAAACTTTTTAAATCTTCTGGCAATGTGAGCCATCTCAGCGTCACTATCAGAAGCACTTTCACTTTATTCACAGCTTGAACTTTCATTTATAACATGAAGCTTTTCCTTATCCTTGTTCTTTGAAGTTGTAGTTTTGAAAGCAACAGACTTCTTTCAAGGTTCATCTTCTTCTTCTTTTTTCACCTTGAGTTCCTCTTCATACAACATCAGTTTTCCAATTAATTCATTGACTGGAAGTTCTCCAATGTCACACGATTCTCTAATTGAGACAGAAGTTCCTCTCCATCTTTCAGGTAGATATCTCAGAATTCTCATGATTTGTTCATTTGCTGGAACATCCTTTCCCAGAGAAGTCATTGTGTTGACAATTTCGTTGAACCTGAGATACATGTCAGAAATGGGTTCATCAGGCTTCATCTTAAAATTATCATACTTAATAGTATAGGTGTTCAATCTCATTTCCTTAACATTAGTTGTTCCTTCATGAGAAACAGCTAAGGTATCCCAAATTTCATATACAGTATTACAAGAAGATATTCTATTAAATTCCTCATCTCCTAAAGCACAGTACATAGCATTCATAGCTTTACAATTATTATTGTAGGCTGTCTTAGTAGCTTCATTCCATGTAGATCTAACAGTTGTAGGAATTTTATATTATAATTCTATAGCAGTCCAAATATCAAAACCCATGCTCTCTAAATGAATTTTCATCTTGATTTTCCACTGATCGTAGTTGGTGCCATTGAAAAGGGGTGGTCTATTTGTAGCAACACCTTCAAGTCTATTATCCATGATAATTGGGTGAAAAAAAAATTTAAAGAGATAAAAATTTAGAAATAATAGAAATTTTAAGAACATTAAAATACAACTAAAATCACAGTTTTAAAATAGAGTAGTCTCAGAAAATATGTTAAACAACCTTTGATACCAAATGTTGGTCGGAGTGGACACTCAAGAGGGGGGTGAATTGAGTTCCAATTAAAATTTCTATTTTAAAAACTTTGGCTTACAATCCCCCAAATAAAATACTGAATTAAACTGTAGTGAATTTATATCAAGGTAAAGGTTCTGTTAGGTTATCAAGGGATTGATTATTTCCCAGTTAGTCAAATCAGAAGTGTAGATTAACTTTTGGAACTAACTTACTGGTTTACAACTAATATAAACACTTGCAAGTTTAATTATCAATGTGACTTTAATGTAGTTTTGGTTTTAAAGTAATTTGCAGTGGAATAAAAATAACTTTGAAAATAAATAAGCACTGTAGATTTAACATAGAGGTTCAGTCTCAAGGTGAGACATAGTCCTCTCAAAACTTTATATAAAAGTGATCCACACCCTGGATCGGGGATTACAACAGTATACAACTGTCCAGGTCCAAGACCTCTACCACTGTTATCTGTGGGAAAAAACAATAAAAATCAGATGTCCAGGTCAAGCATGATCTCTACCACTATCCCAGTGGGAAATAAAAGATTCAAGAGTTTGAGTGAGGATTTACAGATCCTCTAGTTAAAGTACAGGAGACAATGTGTGTGTAAAATACAGTAGATAACACACACTGCTCAATATGTAAAAAGATAAATCACAGAGAAGATTTAGGGTTTAGAAATGGCTCTAGTGATTGTAGTTCAGCTCTGGACTCCTTTGGATTGATCAGAATTTGTTCTGAGTCCTCTTCTAGTTTCAGTCTAGAAAACAGAGTGTCGTCTGCTTCCTTGACTTTCTGGTTCAGAGATAGAGAAAAAGTAGTCGTTGAAGTTCTTGTGTTATGTTCTCGTTCTCAGCTCTTAACTGGTAAGCTGTGATGAATGATTTCCTCATGTAAGTTCAGTCGTCTCTTTGCATTCACACTCGGTTGTTCTTCCAGCACACATCATGGTATGCATATCTCTTTGTATTCGTCTATTCATTAATCTTTGTAGTAACACATCCTTCCTTTATTTAAAGCACGTGCTCTGGCAAAAGATAATTTACTTTTTGCAGGTACGAGGTACGGTTCCCTGACATCCAACAGCACACATTAAATAAATGTCAGTGTATTAAAATATACCTGATATGACCGTTGGTTAGATTAAACAAAGATAACGAAATTAAAGCAGTGTCGGGTTCTGTCTCTAGAACGGTAGCTCTTGATATCGGTAGACCTGTGTTACAGTAGGTGTGTGTATCGGTAGATTTCATTTATAACGGTAGACTTTATATCAGTAGCTGCAGCGGTAGACTTGATCGCATTAGTAGCGGTAGACTTGGTCGCATCAGTAACGGTATACTTTGTATCAGTATCGGTAGACTTTGTGTATCGGTGGACTTTAGCATATCGGTAGATCTGTATCGGTAGCTGTCGACTTCGATGTATCGGTAGACTTGAGTACCTGTGAGATTGTAACTATAACTCTATTGGTAGACTTGATGTACCGTATCGGTAGATTTTGATGTAGTGGTGAACTTTGAGTACCGGTGAACTAGATGTATCGTTGAACTCCGTATCGGTAGCTCTATTCGATATCGGTATCTCTAATCCATAATGGTGGCTACTATTCTATATCGGTAGCTATAAACTGTTTAAGCATTCTATTGTCAGAATGAGTTAGGTCAGAGTACATATATCCCAAAGACTTATATTAAGCATAATTGAATGTAACAATATATCATAAAGCATATTGGAGGTGTATCAACCATAATTCAATATATAAATAAAATATAGTTGGGATTATCAAAATATAATAAAGCAACTCAATTCCCAGAGGGTTCAACATGGATATTATCCACACAAAAATGAACACAAGAGAAAAATAACTCTACATATATTAAGAAATAGAAATCAATCCTTGTTGTGTTATTATTATTGATTTATTAGTTTAGTATTTACAACACTTGAATGATTTTTTCGAATAGTTTATTGATGGTAGGTACTGGTTTTTATAAGTGTATTTAAATAAAGTATTGTAATGAAATTGAGTAGAATGATTACTCCAAGAGAGATGGAAGAAACTGTCTTTGAATTTTTGGATGAAAGGATCCATTATCATCACCCCGATGGTGAGAGACCAATCACCTTTGTAAAAGAGGGAATGAGATTTGATCAAAATGGTGACCCATAATGTAATGCATCAAAATACAATGAATTAGAGGAAGACGAATAAGAAGTGGTATAATGATAATGAATAAGCTCAAGTTATTCAGTCAAGAGTTTTAGTGTATGCTTTGGTGGATCTTGTGACTCGCTAAAGGCTACTTGGGTAGTGTGAAGGGCTATCGAGCATCCATTGAGAGTCTAATAAAGTTCAATGGGATGGAATTATTTTCCAAAATGTTGTAAAATGATGTGTCTATGACCACTTTCCCAAGAAAGTCTGTGAGTAGTGGAATAGTGCACACCACCATATCCATGAAAAGATTTCATGGAACTATGATCTATCATAGACAAACTATAGTAGGATCCAAAATAAATTTTCACTCAAAAAGAAAATTATTTAAATTGAAGATGTTGACTGTTTTTGGACATTAATGAACATCTATCATAGTTGTGGAATAATTGGATGTTATCCCATAAAGAAGAGAAAAGAGGGAGGATTTTCCACTAAAAGATAATCATGGTCCATACCCTCAAGAGATATGATTATTATCTTTTTCTAGACTGAAAAACTTTCATTGGATAGATGATCATCCATAAGAAATATTGAGGCTTTTCCGAGTTGTATAAGACTGAAAAAATTCCCCATGGAACTAAAGGATAATAAACTCCAAATACCCAAATTACTTTATAAAGAAATATGACTATACATTGGTAAAATGTTCTAGGATTAAAACTATATAGTATTTAAGCTACATGAGTCAAGAATAATGTGACCTACTTAATCATACAGATATTCAGGCCCAGTAAATCCTCAAACAACAAATTTCAGTAATATCTGTAAAAATGTAACAAATCAATATGTCAATAATGACTGTCACTATCATCACTGTCATCATCAGACTCATCCTCATCCTCACCCATGTCCCTATTTTTGTCCTTTTTGAACACCCGAAACTGTTATGTGAAATATTTTGTTTTTATGTTATATAAATCATCAAAGGAATCTTTCACTACACAAAACACTAGCTTGGCTTCCTTTACACACAACCACGGCCTTCCTCGATAGCTTGCGTCGTACGCAATACCGAGTTTCACTAAACAATGATATGCTATTAAAATATTATTAAAACCAGCTGTAATGAATAGTAATAAAAACTTTTTGAAATTTTATAAATTTTATTTTTCAAAATGGACTTCATTTTTGGATTCGGATTATCGAAATTTTCCTAGGGTGAAATTTTTGTATTTTTCTGAAAACTTTCAATTTTTGATGAATAGCGAAACCACTAAGTGGTAGTTAAAAAAACTGAATTTTTCATAAAACTTAATTTTACCGCTTCTGTGAGTGCAATTTCGAAAATCTGAGAGACACAGTTGATGTCAGTAAGTAAAATGTGGTTCAATGAGATGAAAATAATTTTTTTGGTGAATAGTAACTTTTTACTTTTTTTACCACGGTTAAAAGTAAATAGGGTAATTAATGGTAAACATGATATTATTATTACCCTAACACATGTAATAATTCTATTGGACAAGTCTAATTCGACCAAAAACAGCCCCAGGAATAAAATATGACCATTTAGGCCCACTTGGATTAGATTAGGACATTTATTATTAATTTATTTAAAGAAGGGTTAAAATAGTTAAAATCAACGTTTAATAAGTAAATCATTTTTAATATGGGGTTATGCATAATATAAATTCGACTATAAATATTAATTAGAAAGACAAAAATATTTCCTATATAATGGTATTTTATTTGTATTTTTAGACATAAAAAAATTTAATTTATTTATGACACAATGATGATGCAGTAATTATCTTATTAATGAAATATTGACATAATTGATGTTATAAATACCCAAATAAATGTAATTTGAGACTTTTTATGAATTAAACTAATTTTATAGGTTAATATGACATGTTAGTATTGATTTATGTAACTTTTTTCGAACTAATCATTCTGTTATGATTTTCACAAAAATCAATTACTAAATAGTGTCAAAATTGACATAAAATAGTTTTTAAAACAAATATTATATTATTAATTGTTATTTTATTCCTAAAAATCTAAGGTTCAGAAAAATGACATATATAAGGTTATATATTTTAATAAAAAACAACTTTGGGTTCGTTTGGCGTGATATAGTATGTTTATTAACCTTATAGTGTAAGAAAACAAGAAGACACGGTAAAAGTTAAATTATCTAACTTAAAGTTAAATCAAAATGATAAGGTTAAAGTTGATACCTAAACTTGTCTAAATTCTATTGGATGAGATGATATCTACCCCTACCCACCTTATCATCTAAATATATCAATTTGGAGCTATTAAAAACCGAATTTGACTTTATAATAAAATAATATTTTTTGTTATTCCAAAGGTGCCCCTCTCCTCCCTTATAAAAGGGAACCTCCTCCCCCTTTTTCTCACACCACATTGAGCCTTCAAGATCGGTCAAACCCTGCCAATTTCTCCTCTCCACTTCCCTAGAAACATCCTAGAGGTTCTGGTATTCTTCAAAGACCTATTTTAGTGCCCTAAAAGGAGGTCTCAAAGAAGCACTTCAAAGAAGAGGTAATGTCCGTTACCGATTCATTCATCTTTATTTATTTTTCCACTTCTTCTTATTTAGTTGCTTCATTATGAAGTAATAACATCAGTATAACTCATATAATTATATGTTCTTATAAGTATGAAAAAACCCTATTTCACCATATATCCATCTACGGAAAAAGAAATCACCGCGCGTGCGTACGTACGGAATACCGTCTCCACGCCGTGGTGTAATCTATTTTCCACCACCACCTTACTTGAATGGGTATAATGGTGTAAATAATGACTATATATTACTATTATAAAGTGATATTGATTCTGAAATAGTATACATACACTCCAATACAATTCCATGATCATTGGAACGATATCATCACTCGTGTGTACGTACGTAATACCGTCTCCACGATGTGATGCGACTTGTTCTACATGATCTTAATTTCATAATGATAATATAAATGAATTGAATGAATGAATATGATATATATTACACTAATACCATTCTGGAAATGAGGTATCTATAACCTAAAGATAAGAATAAGAATTTATTCGACAAAACACGCATAAGAACAAAAAGTAATAAACACCCGTATAACAAGTAGTAATGAAATATTACTAATAAAAAGATAAGAATATGACCATATATGATATCATAAAAATAAGTATGATTCTGGAATAAGTCAATAACATTATTTAAATCCGTATACAGGAGGTTCAGACACTTACGAGGCAAATCGGACCTAAGGTAAGGGAAATATCACAATCTCATTTTTATCCGAGATTGTTTATAATTTGGAATTTACTGGGGTGTATTTTTTCATCCACATCCATGTTTCCTCAATATGTAATATTTATATCCTTCTACAATAGTTTATATCCAATTTTACGCTTCGGTGTGTTTTTAGTAAAAGATATGAAAGGAATCTTTTGTCATTTTTCGTACGAGGTAATTTTTGACTTTTCCGACAAAAGTACGAGAAGAATGTTTTTTTAACTTATACGGCATGAATGGATTTTAAAAAAATATTTCCAAGAATCTTCATTTACAAGTTTTAAAGTTTATTTTTAATCAACTTCTTTTAGTTTAAAATTGTATGACATGTTAAGAAAGGAAAAATGTTTTTGAAGTAAAAAGGATATTTTCCTCAAGAATGGAGTACAAGAGTTTTATCAAAATCATTTTCCATATAAGATAATAAAGGGTTTTGTATATGTCCCTATTATTACATTGATTTGATTGTGTTGTGATGGAAATATTTTTATGAATTCCTTTATATTATATGAATTGTTTTATGATGTCCCGATGTTTAAGATTCCCATTTTTATTACATGGGTTATGCAATGATGTATGATTTATGATTTTGTGGGACACATAAGAATGGTATCATTATGAGATGGGAGGGACCTATATATCCATCCAATGCATTGGTTAAAGATTTTATATCTCATGAGATAGACATGGTTTGAACGGTAGGTTATACAGGTTCAGTGAAATAGGACTGAAACGAGGAGTGTACTCGGTTCAGAAATGGAATTTGTCCACTAAGATAGTCTTGGCAATGAGTCTTGACTAATAAGAAATGATTCTCTATGATTATGTGTGTATGCCACAAATTTTCATGTTTTATGTTATGATTATTTGGATTCCATTTCACTACTATGATTTATCCCATGTTATGAAATTATGCTCTCTTTTGCAGGTTAAGATTTCCAAAAGTTATGTTCTTATGAATATGATGTGATTGATATTTCTTTTGTCTACCTTTACAGAGCATTTGAGCTCACGATTTTGTTTTTTTTCTTTCCCCAGGTCAGGAAGAAGGTTATTAAGTAAGATATACCGAAAGGGACTTTAGATATGATGAAATAAATGGGAGACAGTGTAGACGATTTATGAACCAGTTGTTTATGTTTCCCAGTTTCTAAAGATACTATACCTATACGGTCGTTTTGTATTTTTGTTACATGTTGTAATAAGTATGCTTCGATTTTGAACTATTAACAATGTATGTAAAGTATGGGTTGTTATAGTTGGTATTAGAGGAAAGGTATAGTCAACCTTTGGAAACTAGGATGTGTAAGCCTTAGACAGAACCCTAAGGATAAGTCAAAGCATAGAACACAATCTTAGTGTTTTATAAATGGCCATGAATAACCTAGGATAAGACATTAAGTGTGAAATTTTATTCTTGATTATGTGGTTTTCCTATTATAATTAGTGTTTCTCACACTATTCTTCTTGGTTTTAGTCAATGGCTGGAACCCGAAGGAACCGTGTTAATGCGGAATACGACGGGCAATGCAATGATTGTCCCCCTGAGCAACCAAACGTTATGGGAGATGGAATGCAAAATCTTGTAGCCATGATCACACAACTTTCTCAAGCTATGAATCATGCAGGACTTCTAAATGAGCAAAGGAAGGAGCAACATTCTGTTGAATCCTTCATGAGACAGCGTCCACCTTCATTCAATGTGTCTACTGATCCATTAGTTGCTGAACAATGGATTAGTACTACTGAAAAGATATTTTCATTTCTTCAATGTTCTGAGCATGATAAAGTCATCTTAGTAGTGCATCGTTTGGAAGGTGATGCTGATCAATGGTGGAATCTTATTAAGAATACGAGGCAAAGGGATGAAATTGAGTCCATGGAATGGGATGAGTTCAGGAACTTATTTTTCAATAAGTTCTTCCCTCGTATTCTCCGAACAAAGATGGAGAAAGAGTTTATTTAACTGAAGCAAAAGGATGATGAATCTGTTGGTACCTAAGAAGCAAATTTTACAAGACTTGCAAGGTTCGCTTCTAGTATTATTATCCAACCTGAGAGTAAGATCAATCGATTCTTTCGTGGCTTAAAACCAAGTCTTCGAAGGGACTTAACCATAAGGGACTTCAATAGCTACAAGGAAAGCGTTCGATGTGCTCTCAAAGTTGAGATGGAGATTGGAGTAACCCATCAGTCATATGGGTTTCATAAGAAGAGGAAAATGGAATTCAAAGGAAAATCCAAAGAGCACACTGAAAAGAAGATGAGCTTTCCCTTGTGCTCAATGTGTGGAAAGAACCATGGAGGGAGTTGTCTTAAAGGGACAAGTAAATGTTTCAAATCTGGAAAGGAAGGTCATCGGGCATTTGAATGCCGCGATGATGGGAAGAAGATGTCTAATGATGCAAACAAAGGAAGGGATACACATAATGAACCTACTACACTTCAATGTTTCAAGTGCAAGGATATGGGACATTATTCCATTAAATGCCCTAATACAAGGGTTGATGATGATGGTCGACGTCAACAAACTCTTAAGGCTAAAGACAAAGTAAAGACACATGCAATTTCTATCAGCGATTTGGAGTACGATAATGATGTGGTGAAAGGTACAATTATCATCCCCTCTAAAGTAGAAAATGTTTTATTTGATTCTGGATCCACCCACTCTTTTATTTTTGAAGAATTGTCTAATGGTATCACCGTATTACCTCAACAATTAGATGTTGAGTTAGCTGTGACAACACCTAATGGCACAATAGTCGCATCAAAAGTTTATAATTCTTCTCTGATCGAAGTTTGTGGGAAAATGCTTCCTGGAAATCTTGTGATCCATCCTATAGTGGAATTTGATGTGATTCTTGGCATGGATTGGATTTCTTTATATGGAGCTCATATTGATTTCCAAAGAAGGGTAGTCACATTTCATATTCCATATCAATCTATGGTCATCTATCAATACAAGGATGAACATAACCTTCCCGTGGAAATTCCTTCTACCTTATGGGTCTTGATTCCACTAAATGAAGGTTATTTATCTCAAATGGTTGGTGAAAAACTCACGATTAAGAATATTCCCATTGTACGGGAGTTTGATGATGTCTTTCCAGAGGAATTACCGGGTCTTCCACCAAATCGCGAAGTTGAGTTTTCAATAGAACTTGTACCGGGTGCTTTGCCTATTTCAAAGACACCTTATAAAATAGCCCCAATTGAGTTGCAGGAATTGAAGAAGCAACTCCAAGAGAATCTTGATAAGGGATTCATACGCCCTAGTGCGTCACCTTGGGGAGCACCTGTTCTATTTTTTAAGAAGAAAGATGGATCAATGAGAATTTTCATTGATTATCAAGAACTTAACAAGATCGCTATCAAGAACAAATATCCTTCCCACACATTGATGACTTATTTGACCAACTACGTGGAGATCAATACTTTTCCAGGATAGATCTTCGTTCAGGGTATCATCAATTAAGGGTCAAAAGGGAGGATTTACCAAAGGAGGCTTTCCGTAAAAGGTATGGACACTATGAATTTATAGTGATGCCATTTGGTCTTACTAATGCCCCTGCTATCTTCATGGATCTGAATAATAGAGTCTATAGAGACTATCTTGATCAATTTGTGGTAGTCTTTATAGACGATATTCTTGTCTATTCAAAGAGAAAGGAAGAACATGAAGATCACTTGAGAATTATATTGAAGACCCTGAGAAAGGAGAATATTTATTCCAAATTTACCAAGTGTGAATTTTGGCTTCAAAAAGTTTCATTTTTGGGTCACATAATCTCAAAAGAGGGGATATCTGTGGATCCAGCAAAAACAGAGCTTATTGAAAGATGGTTGAGACCAACACCAGTAACTGAGTTCCGAAGTTTTCTTGGTTTTGATGGATATTATCGACGTTTTGTGAAATATTTTTCATGATTATCTAATCCACTCCCAAATTTGACTTGGAAAGGTGTTAAGTTTGTTTGGATGGAAGAATGTGAAGAGAATTTCAAGAATTTGAAAAGAAGGTTATCCGGTGCACCTGTTCTCACACTGCCTTGTAGTGGAGAAAGGTTTTTGATCTATAGTGATGCATCCAAGAAGGGATTGGGGTGTGTTCTTATGAAAAATGATATGGTGATAGCTTATGCCTCACGACAGTTGAAAATCCATCAGCAAAATTACCCAACACATGATTTGGAGTTAGCTGCGGTAATCTTTGCATTAAAGATTTGGAGGCATTATCTTTATGGAGAAAGGTGTGACATTTATACTGATCATAAAAGTTTAAAGTATATTTTCACACAAAAGGAGCTGAATATGAGTCAAAGAAGATGGTTGAAGATGATTAAAGATTATGAATGCTCAATACATTACCACCCTAGGAAAGAAAACAAGGTGGCAGATGCATTAAGTCGACAAGACCATGCCAGTTTATCCATGATGAGGATCAAAAAAGATCCAACATTTATGGATTTACAAAGGATGGATCTTGGAATTATAATGGAAGGGGAAAAATATTATCTTTATCAAATGAATTTTCAACCATCTATACATGTGAAGATTAAAGAGGCACAGAAAGAAGATGTCGAGTTACAAAAGAAGGTGAGAAATGTTCCTGAATTCAACCTTGATTGTGATGGGATAATAAAGTTCAGGAATCAGGTTTGTGTTCCTCCCATCCCGTAATTAAAGAAGGAGCTGCTGGATGAGGCTCATAGTTCTTCATTCTCTATTCATCCTGGAAGCACGAAGATGTATAGGGAACTGAAAGAGTACTTCTGGTGGGATGACATGAAAAGACATGTTGCTGAATATGTCTCTCGATGCTTGGTTTTTCATCAAGTTAAAGCTGAGAGACAGAAGTCTAAGGAAATGTTACAACCATTACCCATACCCGAATGGAAATGGGAAAACATCACTATGGACTTTGTCACAGGACTTCCTAAAACATCCAAAGGCAATAATGCTATCTGGGTCATATTTTATCGTCTTACCAAGTCTTCACATTTCATTGCTATTAGAGAGGATTTCTCTCTGGATCAGCTTGCTTGGATATATGTAAAGGAAGTGGTAAGATTGCATGTAGTACCACTTTCTTTTATATCTGATCAGGGTCCGAGATTAACCTCGATGTTCTGGCGAAGTCTTCAGCATACTCTGGATACATAGTTGAGTTTCAGAACTACTTATCATCCTCAGACAGGCGGTCAGTCTGAGAGAACAATTCAAACCCTAGAAGATATGTTGAGAGCTTGCTCTATGGATTTCAAAGGTGGTTGGGATCAACACCTACCATTGGTGGAATTTTCTTATAATAATAGCTTTCACTCCAGTATTCAGATGGCTCCTTTTGAGGCTCTCTATGGAAAGAAATGCAGGACTCCAACTTGCTGGGATGAAGTTGGGGAAAGAAAGCTATTAGGACCTGATCTCGTTGATGAAGTGGTAGAAAAGGTCATATCTATTCAACAACACATAAGAGAAGCTCAGAGTCGACAGAAAAGTTATGCCGACAACTGAAGAAAAGACCTAGAGTTTGAAGTGGGTGATAAAGTGTTCTTACGAATATCTCCCTGGAAGAGAGTCATGAGATTTGGAAAGAAGGGGAAGTTGAGCCCTAGATATATCGGTCCTTTCGAAATACTGGATCGTGTCGGGAAGCTAGCTTACTGATTGGGGCTTCCACCAAATCTCTCTCAAGTACACGATGTGTTCCATGTATCTCTCCTGAGAAATTACATACCTGATCCTTCACATGTACTCAGCTCATAAGTTGTACCGGTGGAGCAAGATCTTTCGTATGAAGAACAGCCGATAGAGATTATGGATCGTAGTGAAAAAGTCCTACGAAACAAAACCACTCTCTTGGTGAAAGTTTTATAGAGGAACCACCAATTAGAAAAAGCTACATGGGAGCTTGAGGATATGATGAGGGAGAGGTATCCTCATCTGTTTGTTACAATGTGACGAATTTCGAGGGCGAAATTCATTTTAAGGGGGGTAGAATGTAACACCCGAGTATTTTATGTGAAATATTTTGTTTTTATGTTATATAAATCATCAACGGAATCTTTCACTACACACAACACTATCTTGGCTTTCTTTACACGCAACCGCGGCCTTCCTCGATAGCTTGCGTCGTACGCAATACCGAGTTTCACTAAACAATGATATGTTATTAAAATATTATTAAAACTAGCCGTTATGAATAGTAATAACCACTTTTTGAAATTTTATAAATTTTATTTTTCAAAATGGACTTCATTTTTGGATTCAGAATATCGAAATTAGCCTACGGTGAAATTTTGGTATTTTTCTGAAAACTTTCAATTTTTGATGAATAGTGAAACCACTAAGTGGTTGTTAAAAAAACTGAATTTTTCATAAAACTTAATTTTACCGCTTCTTTGAGTGGAATTTCGAAAATCCGAGAGACACGGTTGATGACAGTAAGAAAATTGTGGTTCAATGATATGAAAATAATTTTTTTTGGTGAATAGTAACTTTTTACTTTTTTTACCACAGTTAAAAGTAAATAGGGTAATTAAGGGTAAAAATGATATTATTATTACCCTAACACATGTCCTAATTCTATTGGACAAGTTTAATTCGACCAAAAAAACATTAGGAATAAAATATGACCATTTAGGCCCACTTGGATTAGATTAGGACATTTATTATTAATTTATTTCAAGAAGGGTTAAAATAGTTAAAATCAATGTTTAATAAGTAAATCATTTTTAATATGGGGGTATACATAAGATAAATTCGACTATAAATATTCATTAGAAAGATAAAAATATTTCCTACATAATGGTATTTTATTTGTAATTTTTAGACATTAAATAAGTTAATTTATGTATGACACAATGATGATTCAGTAATTATATTACTAATGAAATATTGACATAATTGATGTTATAAATACCCAAATAAATGTAATTTGAGACTTTTTATGAATTACCCTAATTTCCTAGGTTAATATGACATGTTAGTATTGATTTATGTAACTTGTTTCGAACTAATAATTCTGTTATGATTTTCACAAAAATCAATTACTAAATAGTGTCAAAATTGACATAAAATGGTTTTTAAAATTAATATTATATTATTAATTGTTATTTTATTTCTAAAAATCTAAGGATCGGCAAAATGACTTAGATAAGGTAATATATTTTAATAATAAACAACTTGGGGTTCTTTTGGCTTGATATAGTAAGTTTATTAACCTTATAGTGTAAGAAAACAAGAAGACACGGTAAAAGTAAAATTATCTAACTTAAAGGTAAATCTAACTTATAAGGTTAAAATTGATACCTAAACTTGTCTAAATTCTATTTGATGAGATTATTTCGACCCCTAACCACCTTATCTTTGAAATATATCAATTTGGAGCTATTAAAAACCGAATTTGACTTTATAATAAAATAATATTTTTAGTTATTCCAAAGGTGCCCCTCTCCTCCCTTATAAAAGGGAACCTCCTCCCCCTCTTCCTCACACCACTTTGAGCCTTCAAGATAGTCCAAACCCTTCCAATTTCTCCTCTACACTTCCCTAGAAACATCCTAGAGGTTCTGGTCTTCTTCAAAGACCTATTTTAGTGCCCTAAAAGGAGGTCTCAAAGAAGCACTTCAAAGAAGAGGTAATGTCTGTTACCGATTCTTTCATCTTTATTTCTACTTCCACTTATTCTTCTTTAGTTTTTTCATTATGAAGTAATAAAATAATTATCACTCATATAATGATATTTTATTATAAGTATGAAACAACCCTATTTCACCATCTATCCATCCTATGGAAAAAGAAATCACCACGCGTGCGTATGTACGGAATATCGTCTCCACGCCGTGGTGTAATCTATTTTCCACCACCACCTTACATGAATGGGTATAATGGTGTAAATAATGACTATATATGACTATTATAAAGTGATATTGATTCTGAAATAGTATACATACACTCCAATACAATTCCACAATCATAGGAACAATATCATCACTCGTACGTACGTACGGAATACTGTCTCCACGATGTGATGCGACTCGTTCTACATGATCTTCATTTAATAATGATTATATAAATGAATTGAATGAATTAAGATGATATATATTACACTAATACCATTTTGGAAATGAGGTATATATAACCTAAAGAGAAGAATAAGAATTTATTCGACAAAACACGCATAAGAACAAAAAGTAATAAACACCCGAATAACAAGTAGTAATGAAATATTACTAATAAGAAGCTAAGAATATGACCATATATGATATCATAACAATAAGTATGATTCTATAATAATTAAATAACATTATTTAAATAATTATACAGGAGGTTCGGACACTTACGAGGAAAATCAGACCTAAGGTAAGGGAAATATCACAATCTCGTTTTTATCCGAGATTGTTTATACTTTGGAATTTACTGGGGTATATTTTATCATCCACGTCCATGTTTCCTCAATATGTAATATTTATATCCTTCTACAATATTTTATATCCTATTTTACCCTTCGGTGAGTTTTTAGTAAAAGATATGAAAAGAATCTTTTGTCATTTTTCGTACGAGGTACTTTTTGACTTTTCTGAAAAAAGTACGAGAAGAATGTTTTTTAACATATACGGCATGAATGGATTTTAAAAAATTATTTCCAAGAATCTTACTTTACAAGTTTTAAAGTTTATTTTTAATAAAATTCTTTTAGTTTAAAATTGCATGACATGTTAAAAAAGGAAAAATGCTTTTGAAGTAAAAAATGATATTTTCCTCAAGAATGGAGTTCAAGAGTTTTATCAAAATCATTTTCCATCTAAGATAATAAAGGGTTCTGTCTCTATCCCTATTATTACATTGATTTGATTATGTTGTGATGGAAATATTTTTATGAATTCCTTTATCTTATATTAATTGTTTTATGATGTCTCGATGTTTAAGATTCCCATTTTTATTACATGGGTTATGCAGTGATGTATGATTTATGATTTTGTGGCACACATAAGAATGGTATCATTATGAGATGGGTGGGACCTATATCTCCCTCCAATGCATTGGGTAAAGATTTTATATCTCATGAGATAGACATGGCTGGAGCGGTAGGTTATACCGGTTCAGTGAAACATGACTGAAACGAGGAGTGAACTCGGTTCAGAAATGGACTTTGTCCACTAAGATAGTCTTGGCAATGAGTATTGACTAATAAGAAATGATTCTCTATGATTATGTGTGTATGCCAAAAATTTTCATGTTTTATGTTATGATTATTGGGATTCTATTTCACTACTATGATTTATCCCATGTTATGAAATTATGCTCTCTTTTGCAGGATAAGATTTCCAAAAGTTATGTTCTTATGAATATGATGTGATTGATATTTCTTTTGTTTACCCTTACTGAGCATTTGAGCTCACCCTTTTGTATGTCTTCTTTCCCCAGGTCAGGAAGAAGGATATTAAGTAAGATATGCCAAAAGGGACTATAGATATGATGAAATAAATGGGAGACAGTGTAGACGCTTTATGAACCAGTTGTTTATGTTTCCCAGTTTCTAAAGATACTATACCTATACGATCATTTCGTGGTTTTGTTATATGTTGTAATAAGTATGCTTCAATTTTGAAGTATTAACAATGTATGTAAATTATGGGTCGTTATACCTTTCCCTCATCCCTATCCTCATCCACGGCCTCATCCTCGCCCTCATCCTCCGCCTTAGCCTCCGCATTGGCCTTAATATCATCCTCTTCCTCAGCCTCTTCCTCACCATCATCTTCACCAATAATGACATCATCTCAACCACCACATGGACTACCACCTGGTACAATATAAAATGAATTCATACACAATATATATTCATAAAAAACTGTGATATCCTTTAGTAGAATTGATGAAAAAAAATTAATCAATTTCATAAATTTAGTGTTTGCCCAATAAACCCATTCTTCCACCTGTGTGACCCTCTTTTTGGCATGTTTTTCATAAAAATTAACCTTTCACAACAAGTTGGTACAAAAACATGTACCTAAAGATGGACAATACCTCATCGATGCTATTATTGTTCTTGGTTGGGTGCGTACTCTTCCAGGGTGATCGTCTCCCAACACCTGATGTAAGTTATCATTTGACCCTAAATTGCCTGGTTCCTAGTCATAAAGGGCCTCTAAAGTAACTTTTTACAAATATAAATTTATTATTAAGTTATAAAATAGATATTAAAATTTTAAATCAACAATGAAAAACTTACAATTTGTTGTTGTGTCAGTTTGTTAACCACACTTCCATATTTTTTTCAATCTACTCGAGGAAAATAGTTTTTCTAGAGGTATACATCCATCAATATTTGATACCTAACTCTATAAAAAAATTTAATACAGGAAACCATAAATGAAAATATTTTACCAATAATGAATTTCATAATTGAAATTATATAAAACATTATAAATAAAATAAATTATGGTGGAAATAATATAAAGTGGAAGTCCTAAAGAAAAATTATAAATAACTATTGTACCTTCTTCCTCTAGTGACCTGACATAGTATTACTCCCCAAAGTGTGGAGGTATATTTTAGCATCAATTTTTTCTTTTTCCAAATGATACCTAAATAAAATTAAGTAATAAGAAAGATAGTATTAGTGAAAAACATGTAAAGTTTAATTTAAAAAACTCAAATATGATTAATACCATAAACATGGTAGTCATAAAATGAGTAATAATTTTTCAATACTATTCAATTGGACACTTTTTCTTGACAGGAACCACCTTTAACCCTGTTTCAACGCTAGAACACTATCCAATATACAAATCATGTTTATAGGCTCTCCAAATCTCACCTAATTCATTTAGATGTGTTGGCTGTGTACCCACACCATCGGGAAAATTAAACCAAGTTCGCACCAAAATATTAATTTATATAAATACAAAAAAAATATTACATTATATACAATATATTTATTTACCCATATTGGTCCCTAAGCATTATCCATGACGTCATTTCTCACCTCTCTCTATGAGAGTGGGCTAACGAGAATGATGTTAGAGTATTTGTCAAGTGTCTCCCAAAAACTCTGACATTGCTACCCTATTTTTTTGATCATTTGGATGCCTTAATTGTAGTCCACTATCAACTACGTGTGGTGGTTGCACACTAGAAGAATTCGTGTTCTCCACCACTTACTATCAGTAGATATATCTATTATGAAACAATAATAAATATTATATCAGTAAATGTTATAATGAAAATAAATAATCATATAAAAATTTTATAGGGTTATAAAATATAAATATGCAAGTATGATCAATGGGTACTGCTGGATCCACAAGCACTGATGGAACATGACCCAGTACAGTTGGAGTGGGTCCTAGTGTCTGCTCTGTAGGCAAATACTATGTTGGAGTAGGAGTCGAAGAAGGAATGAAGAATCTCAGAGATAAATATGAAGATGGTTAAGAAGATGGTAGGGATGGATACCCAAATGAATAATATGGATGAGGAGTGGGAATCATAATTAGATACGATCAACATGCATAAAGAGACTCAGATATAAAGGCCGATGAAAACATGGGGGGCCTAAATATCACGTGTGTTCCTAACAACACTGTGGGATCAGAATGTGTGGAATATGGTACGTAGGTGGGAGGGGGATTGTATAATTAGGTACACTTACTACAATACGTAGATCTCATCCCCACTACCACCAGCCTGAGTACTGGGATGACTACTTGGATGCTTGTCAAATAATCGGTGCCTAAGTTATGGATCCAACATAAAAGTTTAAAACAAAATTATTCACATGACATTATATGTTATTGATATATATAAATATATATATTTGAAATGAATTACTCACAACATTCATTAATGGAGGAATGCATATCCCAGTCATTCGATGATTGTTTTCCATCATGTTTTTTCTTCACCACTCCTTAATAGGATTCATTTCTTTTATTTGAAAAACAAATATTGAAGTAATTAGAAAATGATAACTAATGTGTAACGCAAAAAATAAAAAATATGAGACATGAATTATTTTTCTTAGGTCATTAGATTCTTATTTTCAGTTATTTAATTTACCTATTTTTCTATTATGTCATTATTTTCATTTGGTTTGATTTTCATATCAATAAGTTTAATATGACGAATTTAATTCCACTTGTTTATTAATCTAATTTAATTGTTTCCATTGTGTTTTTTTATGTTTTAATACAGTTCAATTAAATACTACAAAAAGAAACTCAAATAAAACTGCAACCAATAAACACTGAAAATTAACATGAATATAAATTTCAAAAAAATATATTTATAATCAATATTAAATCATTTTTAAATAGAACCAACCTTAAAAACCCAAGTCGAGCTAAACCAAAAGAATTGAGAACATGGATGGATGATTTTATATATTTTCCACCATATCATTGGGTTCACAAACAACTCTAACAAATGAGATATTGGAGTAATCATAAGTAATAAATGGATTATAGTCAATGGCTATAGGGATGGGGTCAATTCCATCATCACCATCATCAAAAACATTTCTTCAAATTACATAAATAATGACACCAAATTTTGGTGGAAGAGGATCTTTGACAAAAAAACATGTTTCTTCATTGAGTCCAATACATATGGATCATCAGTAGAAAGAGTCTGAGTCATGTTAATAAATAGAAATCCACAATCACTAATAAATATGCCTTACCTCATTATCAAATCCAACCAATGAGATTTCATCATCATGAATTGACCATTAGAATAATAATCCAATATTTTTATTTTCCCAATGACATAATAATAAGCTACATTTTCAAAATGATGTCTATTATCTAATGAATTAGAATAAAATATTGTTGTTGATGTTATCATAACACCATCATGTTGTGTTCTCACGTTCATTGGTCGTTCCGTGATAACAAACATGTACACATCGATCATAATTGATTTGAATTCAAGAACCATGGTATTAGAACCAAAATCCAACTCTCTTATTTCTTTAGAAATAGAGCAACAGGAAAACATCATACCTTAAATATAAAATAATATTAAACATAATTAAATAATTATTTTATTTATTTTATTTATTTGTTATTGAAATATTTCTTCCTTGAGTTTTGACCAATAAAAAACTCTTTTCTATGGAAGCTCTCTTTCTTTCACATAGATAAATAACGATGCGTTTTATTTATCATTTCATTATGTTCTTTGTAGTTAGAAATATAAATAGTTTAACATATATGTAAAATAATAAGATATGAGATAAGATACAAATGTTCATTTTACTTACATGATGTATTCATTGAACACATCACAGTTGGACAACATCGTGCGATGTTCCATCTCTATCTCTTCATGAATTAATTTCGTCAATGTATATATTTTAGTAATTCCATATATTTTTAGATTTGATGGAGAACTATGTTTAATTTTATCATATTGTTCTTCTTCATTTATCCGTGGTATGTTCATTCTCATAGTAAAATCAAACAAATACATTGAGCAAAAGCTCAAACATTCTTTATCAAATTAATCATTCATAATAGAACCTTCCAGATGATTCATGTTCTAGATTTATGATTTAAATGTGTAAATATTCCTTTTATTTTGATACATCCAATGAAAATTAATGGGTACTCTGATAATTAATTCTATTGGAACATGGAAGGTCAGATGCAACATTTATATGAAAATGATGGAGGAAATATTTTCTCTAACTCGCACAAAATTGATGGTGTCTCTACCAACATTTTTTTCAAGAAAGACTTGGAAACTTCTTCACACAAATATCACTAAACAAATGACAGAACTAAATAACTAACATCATTACGTTATTGCAAAGAAGATGAAAAATTACCCTTAGAATCAACTCACATAGAAGGACATGATAATCATGAGACTTAAAAGACTTCAGCTTTAACCCTCTTTTATTGACCCATTTTGATATATTTGTTGAATATAAATCATCAACATTAGTATCCTATAGTTATTATAGAAATTTATTTTTCTCTAAAGGAGTCATCACATGAGATTCTCATGGAACTATCCATTTTTTTCACTGATACACATAGGATTAAATTCTGGTCTGATTCCCCAATCAACAAGTCATGTTGAGATCGTAAATAATATTTTTTCTTTCTCTGGAAATTTTGAAGAATCAAAAGTAAAATTTCACAAATATTCTTGTCAATGAGAATTATGTCTAAGAAATGGCATAACAAATTTGTCGACCAGTAAGGAAAATCAGAGAATATAATTCTCTTCTTCTAATAGTAATGGGTATCATTTGAAAAATTCTTCCCTTTTCTAGATTTCATTTGACCCTTCCCCAATGAAAAACTCAAATCTTTAAATTCCTTAAAACATTAGTTCTAGACATTTGCTGAGGTGGATCATCTATCTCTATGGTATTTTCAAATCATGGATGATTATTTCTATATGGATGGTCCATTGGAAATAATCATCAATTTTTTATAAAACAAAAATTCTGACAATAGTTTAGTCTTATGGATCAATTATTTGTCATACAAACATGACATGATTGTTTTCCCTTCGTGATCCATCCATACGTCATTGCATAAAGAGAAAAATTATTGATCGTCCATAAAAGTACAACAAGCATCTGAAATATTTTTATCAAACATACATCATTTGTACAAACACCCACATCCCAAATAACATTCAACTCTTTTGTTAAAGGTTTCATGAATACGTATATGTCATTGCAGGGACTAGAAGGTCCAGATATGGGTATACTTATTAATGTGTAATGTTTTTCCACACACAACCACGGGGGGAGGTTATAAATGTTTATGAAAACTGAACATGTGTTGTGTAATGTAAGAATCTACCGAAAAAGATTAAAACCATCACATGAAATAACCAACATCACATTATGTGTGTCGGTTGAAAAATTAGGATATCAAGCATCAAATCTATTCCATGAAAATCTATCTGTAGGGTGAACGAGCTCCCCATTATTCTTCTTTCTCTTGGTATCATTCCATTTTATTTTTTTGATATTTCATCTGACATGAAAGATTTTAGAGTTTAGGTATCAATGGGAAGTGCTAGATTAATTTATGTGGAACATGGAATGGTGTTCTATCATCTTTTGGCTTCTATCACGAGGTTCCACATTTTATACAATCATTTCATTCAGTAGTTTCCTCCTATATTAAGCTGTAAATATTTGAGCAAGAATGAATTTTTCTTTCTAAAAATCCACGTTCTTCAATTAAATTCAATTACATTTTGTGGTTTGAGGGTATATCTACATCATCTAGATGTTATTACTCCAATAAGTTAAGGATGTAATAAATGGAAGTATTAAAAATCCCATACATGTTTTTTCCTATAAAGTAATCAGATTGAAAAATACATCTTTTTTATTTTACTATATTGCCGATATATAAGAGTAATCGAATCATCATTCAATTTTTTCACCATGTCAACATCATCATTTTCATTGGATGCATCATGTGTGAATTTTCAATGTATTATTAGGTCTATTTAAATTCATTCTCATGATGAATAATAATTATAAACTAGTCCTATATCAAATTCTTTAGTCCAATCCTCTCATTTGGATTATCAGCATTTTGATATTTCATTTTATCCCCATTGTGATACCACACATAGTAGTTTGTTTGAAAACCATATTTTGTTATATGGTAGTTATCTCCTTTGTAGCTCAACCAAGGCATTCTAACATAATTATAACATGACCCACATATGTTACCACCATCTGAATCATTTTCAGATGAAAAATTTATAAATATTTCAAAATTGTTTTGAAAATCACAAGAGACCCCATTAGTTTCATACATCCAATTTCTATATATTTTATAGAAAATAATTTAATAAATCATTTTGTGGAAGAAATTAAATATGATTGGAAATTAATAGAATAAATATTTAAGTAAATGAGAATTTTACACTTTATATAAAACCATAACTGACACACTGCTCCATATAATAATAATAATAATTTAAAAGATAAAAAAATACTACATAGTTACCTTTTTTAAAGTAAATTAGAATTGTTCAACTGAGTTCATTTTTTATTATTACTATGTAATTTCGTTTAGTTAGGTTCACTTTAGTTCAATTCTTTTTATTTTAGTTTATTTTGATTAAATTTAGGGTTGTTCGGGTCTACTGATGTCTGCTTGGGTAAAATCATGTTATTTCAATTCAATTCAGTTGGTTTGGTATAGCCTAAGAGTTCATCATTAGGAGGGTTGGAGTGGTTGGATATTTTCCACCAGTATTAGTGTCGTATTATTGAGATACATTTCATCCTATATCCATTGATAACAAATTCATACATTTCTCCTTTGTTAACTATCAAAACAAAAATAAATAGATACCCACTGGTGATAGTTAATGGGCCTTCCCCTATAGAATGAAGTTCATCAGGCAATAATATCAGTCATGATTTATAAAGAAATATATTTTCTCTATGTTGGAAGTCTCTTTATTGAATCAATATGTTATGTGCTACTCCTATTCTCTACATCAAAATTCTATAATTTACAAATTATTATGCTTTAATTTAGGTATATTCTTGGATATATAGTCTTCATTCATATTCATCCTTTTCTATATCCATATTAATCTCTCTAACATCCAAATAAGATTTACATTCCTTCTTTATATAAATATGATATATATTATATTTGATAAATTTGTATGAGACTATTCCATTTCAAGTTTTTTAATCTTTTCTATAATACCAAAATGTGTATTCCATAATTTTTCTCATATAGTTTCTATTTTACTTCACTATCTCTTCCAATACTCATTAATCATCACTGTTAAAAATTCAACATGTTTATTGGATTGTGGATATGAAGGAATTGATGTGTTGTGGTTCACTCTATACTTCCTCATTAAAGCTTCCAAGAACCTATAGCGATAGTAGGTTCTTTATTCACTGATGAATTCTTGTAGGATTCTAAATCAAAAAAGAATGTATTACTCAAAAAAGTACAAACAATACTAGAATTGTCTATTTTTTTCCTTATATTCCACACATTTTGAAACATAGTCAACAAATAATAATATGATGAATATTTAAATGACTTGTGAAATTCTTTTATAAATTCTATACCACACACATCAAATATTTCACAAAAATTCATTGTTCATTGGAGTATTTATGATCTCTTAGAAATATTTCTAGTGAATTTTCACTACTCATATTTATTATAAAACTAGAAAGAAAACATAAAAAGTTTGGTATAATATATTTTATATTTAAGGAATTTCCTAAAATTTCATTCAGGTTCAAAGTAACCTCCACAAGAAAAATTATAATAAAATTATATCATATATTATACCTCAATTTTAGGGAAGCATATATTGGTCATTTGATCCTTATTAAACATCCATATATATGGATCTTAGAAAAACAATTATGATACAAAATTTGGTATAAGATTTTTTTTTGTATTAGATGTTATAGGACATTATGGGCTACTAAAAATTTAATCATATCATCATACATTAGTAATTCTCCTTCAAAAAAATATTTATAATCTTATAGAATTATTTTACTAATTTGTTCCATGTCTAGAATTTTCACCTTGGTTGTATGGTGAACCCTACAAAAGTGGTCTTTCATTTGATTTTTAGCTCATCTATTTTCTTTAATTTTTAAATCTAATTTCCATTATTGATTTTTTTTACCAAACATATAATTTTTAATGGATTCTTGATCAAAATAGAAAACCAAAAACAACCTTGTCTAAAAAAACACTATCTTAAAATCAATATGAATGAAAATATTCAAAATAAATAGAGGTAGAACATATTACTTGGTTAGAGATTTCTGATTATATGTTTAAGGAAAAAAATTAACTTGAATATGGATCCATGATTCAGATGAATAGTTAACACTTTGGGAAGTGCAAGGGAGTTGCTGTTTAGGGAATATCAAGACAAAAAACAAAAAATAAATATATTCAGGTCCTTAAAACTTTTTTTCTACTTACAGATTTGAGGTTTTAGAACAAATAATGGCTTCAATCAATATGGATCGATTGGTGGGAAGAAGTTTTGTAGGCTAGGGAAGTGGGGAGTTCCACATTAGAGAAACATGTAAGCCTAGGGGGAAAGTGGACGTTTGTTCTGCATTTGGGGGAAAATTTCCAAACAATTTTAAATAAAATGATTGGATTGAGTGTGTATACTTATGGTTTTAAAACCCATTGGGATAGGTTTGTATAAAGGACCCTATACCAATTGTTTAGTTAAACTATTCGGATACGTTGGATCTATCCCTATGTTTTTTCTGAAATTGTTGCGAAAACATCCTTCAAATAGGCATATACTAATAGTGTTCACAAATTTTGGTATAGGTGCATTGGTATAGAGTGTTTCTACAGTAGTGATCCATGGATAATTTCCCACCTCAAAAAATGGTACTTCTTTATCACCACCTCCAGTATTTTATTAGGATCCCAGAACCTCCCAAGGAAGTATAATTAATTGATAATATTTGAAACAACTATTAATGATCTCACCACTATATAGAATCTCTTGAACAATGGTAAATTCAGGCTAAAAAATCTATAATTACCTAACTCACTCCAACACATACAATGAGAGATCAATATGTTATAAACGTATCCCTCTCTAATAATCTCCTAAATCTATAATAGTATTAGATATAAGTGGAGACTCTCTCTATTTAAATGTACCCTCCCACACCTTTTATGTGATAATATTTCATATAAGGGCACAGAAAAGAATATCTTTATTACCAACAGAATGATAGATGCCATTTTTTAATTATTGATGGTATTTCAGTTAGTGACATTTCCTAATATTTAATTATCACTGTG
The DNA here is from genome assembly GCA_963277665.1 of Viscum album. Taxonomy (NCBI): domain Eukaryota; kingdom Viridiplantae; phylum Streptophyta; class Magnoliopsida; order Santalales; family Viscaceae; genus Viscum; species Viscum album. The sequence continues at coordinate 518,411,781 of OY728143.1, read as the reverse complement.
AGAAGATATATTTCTAGCTTCCATGGTATGTAAACACCACAAATCAATCATAAAAACCTATTATACATCACATTTGAAAATATAAAATATCATTCAAATATTAGTCATTGGTTGGATAATTTAATTTATGAGGATGATGAATCTATTTTATTAGGATTAAACTAAGGAAAATCGATGATGTATCACAATAAAGATCAATCCCCTTATATGATCAGGCTAAGAGAATAACATGAGTTTAGATTAAACAACATTTCAAATCAAAAACAATATACTCTACAATGATCTTACCAAAAAAATTATTCACTTTATTTTTCATAGTAAACATTAGGGTAGTTGGTCTCAACAATTTCTAAATGAACAAGTGGTAACAACCCATGATCTTGAAGAAACTGTTTTAAAAAAAATAAATTATATGGAAATTTCCAAATAATAATGGATTCTATCCTTTTGAGGTTGACTGAAATACCATCTTTTGAGACGACATTCTAATATGACATTACTTATTATATCCTAAACAAGTTTTTAGAAAACCTAGTGTACAAATAATACCTATTAAAATTTCTCCACAAAAAGATGAGACTAAATGCATGTCCACCCATGTATTTATAGTCAATTAAGATATCATCCACAAATACCCACAAAAATCAAGGGAACAATAAATATTTTATTAAATCCAAAAAAATATTATAAGGTTTGTTCACCCCAAAAGGGGTGAACAAATAATAAAAATTTTACAACTAGCTCTCGATTGTAGATTTTTTTATACCATTTAATCCTTCCTATAATAGGTGATATTTGATATAAATATTAATTTTTAAGAGCTACATTTACACCTTATTCTATTAAAAAAGAAAAACATATGTAAATTATCAAAATGATTATTTATAATATGATTCAAAATTTGATAGTCTTCAATTAAGAATATTGTATGTACATTATATTAAAAAAAATAACTAGATCACCAAAATAAGAATTCATTGGTTTAATGTATCAATTAGCCTTGAAACACTCTAGTTGTATCTCTAACATCCTTAATGTGGTTGGATAAATATGTGAAAAATAAATTCAAATATGTTAGGTCTTACGTAAAATATTAGTAATGAACACTGCATATCTTTTTACAGGAAGTTCATAATATTCATTAGAGAAAAAATCTTTAAAAATCTACACTTTAATAGGCAAGACTTGTCACATTTTATCTATCATTTCCCTACAGACATGGCTATCTATTTCAAAATTATTAATTTCTATATGTTATTCATTGGGCCCAACATGACTTGATTAATACTCTATTTCTAGATGAAGTGTGTATTAAAATCCGATAGATGATTAAAGAGACACTCACTTGATATTTTTATCATCCCATACTAAAAATAGGTTTTAATACTCTATCCCCAGAATGATATAAAATTATACTATCATTAACAATATAAGCCCTAGTAAAACCTATATATTGACATTAATAACATATAAGTTATACATTACATGGTCGTGTCAACCCTCCTCCTTTGGCATATCATAACTTCCATTAAAACATCAGTATCACTTTCATGATTCAAAAGAGATTAAAATTAAATAGGAAAAATAGTTTAAAAATAAAAAATTAGAAATTTTTTAATGGATTTTTTACTAAAAAATTTCTCTTATTAGTGGATAGACATGTGCAAAAATTAGATATATGTTTCCTTATCATATATACATTTATTAAAACCTCTTCTTAACCCTGAGGTTCCAAATATTACCTATGTCAATGCACTATATCATGGGAAACATGACTCATTTTTTACCTCATTATTCTATAACCTCTTGAATTTAGTGTAATTCATCCTATAAATTTAGTTTCTAACCAATTTTATAGGGACCCAAACAACATTAAACTCTAGGAAAATACTTTAGGAAAAAAAATATTTGAATGAAGCTCCCTTATTTTCCTATAATTTCTAAAGAAATTGAATGAATTTTCATTGTAGGTACAATTAGTCTTTACATACCTATGACATCAACACTAATAAAATTTCATAGGTTACCATTTTGAATAAATGTAAAGGAATCGCATTCACACCAACCACACAATGTAATATAATTTTAAAATGACTCTACTCAATCTCATTTTTTTCTAATGCAGATCTAGGTATTCTAACCCATGATCTTACACAATATCTATCACAATATTTCATAAATACTAATATTCCCTTTAAATAATAAACATAGGGACACACTCATAGTGTTTTAGAAGAAGATAAATATCCCTGTAGTAGAAATAGATTTTTGAATTTTTTTTATAGGACTTATTGTTTTCTAATAAAAACACAAAAGGTATATAAAACATTAGTAGTAATTGGTTCCCATCAAGGTTATCCTGATCCCACAAGATATGACAATTTAAAAAATACTATTCATGCCCTTAAATTTAACATATAATGTTTTCAATGCATTATACTTTCCTATCTCATCCTATATAGTATGCAATGATCAATTTGGTTGAATACTCTTCAATAAAATGGATAAAAATTAAAATTTACCACCCTACTTTAATTTCTCTATGTATCAATGTTATATTTTAATGTTATGGTCTAACCTAATATTTTCACGCTCTATCTTTCGTCAATTATTTTTCAAAACACTTTTATATTGATCTTTTAGTTTAATTAGATATGAATAAACATAATTTTAATGATATATAAGAATGTTATGTGTATGATTTATCATTATAAGAAACGCTATTTAAGAAAAAATATAGTGGAATAATAAATTAGGTTATGCCAGTAAATATGAAAATTCTTCAAATTATGGAGTCAACTATCATTCTGTAGTAGAATACTCCTTAACTATGAATATCAAAAAAAAAATTTTGAATTTAATTTTAGTTATTTGGTTAATATAGAAGTTACAATATTCCAAAATATAAAATCATCAAACATAGAACAGAATGTGGAAACGGAATGAATTCATTCTTGTTCATATATTTTTATGTGTAGTATTTTTCATCGGACCAATATAAATATGAAATATTCAAATAAATTAGTAATGAAAGAAATGGAATTCTATAAATACCAAGAGTTACTCATCCTTATACCATAATTATGTTTACTAGGGATATTTATGGGTAATTTATTGGGCTATAATTTTCCTAACACTTAGACACTCTCGTGTCCCATACCAATTAAAACTTGAAGTAGGGTTTGATATAGTTTTATATTTACTATAACCCTGGATCCCAGATAGTGTATGTTCTAGTCATCATAATACCTAAAGGACACCTCCAAATTGGTAGAGGCAGGAATAAACATTGGAGGTTGAATAATGTATTGTTAGTAGATGGTTTCACAGTATAAAAAAATAAAAATTGAGTGATTTCACAAAAAAATATTAAAACCCATGTTGTTGATAGACGCAAAACCTCAAGAACAATAAAGACCTATATTGGTATATGTTTTACTGGTCAAACATATAATATATTTTGTAATAATTTTATATATAACCATATATAATATAAAATATCCTAAGACACACATAATGTCCGAAATTTATGAAAATGGGGTTAAATAGTTTATTCTCACATAACATTTAAACCAAACAACGCCTAAAGTTCAAAAATGCTGGAATCCTAAGATAACCCTCTAAATCTAGTCCTCCAGGATATCCTCTAAGCTTAAGAATCATATTCCAACTAAAAAAAATTCAAATACTAATAACCCATTATCTAATTTTAATGTGGTATTTTCCAAAAAGAATCAGTTCTTTTACACTACATATATATTATATAATGGGTTGTGTATATACCCAAGTGTGTAATAAGGAAGGTTTGAGTATCATAACCCAGTAGAAAATCCCCACCCCACAACTATTAACCTCTCAAAAACTCACTCTCTTTAATGAAATTATGTATGGACAGTGTATATAAAAAATAATTCACAGAAACATTCTTTGTATGAATTAAAACGGGAATTTTCTAATAAAAAAATACTAACTACCGAAACTAGGAAGGTCCTCATCTTTTTTAAATATACCTAGAATTACTTGATATTAATTTCATGATTAATGTAAAGAATACTTGTTTCCATTCCTATTGAAGTAGATAAATATACAATTCTAGGTCATGAAATCATCCTAATGGTAAGAGAAATTGGTATACTAAGTTGATCCCTTATCCTGTATTGGATAATATGGTATGAAGTATATAAAGTAAGGGTTATATGATCCAATTCAAACTATTATAGTCCAATTCAAGTCATTTAACCGAATTTTATATATAGAAACTATTAAAACAGAATAATTCATATATTGAACATCGAATATCAAATTACAATCCATTTAATAACAAAAATAAGTTATAATCAAGCTCATTCCTGTAACAATCCTATGAATATTATATAACATTATTACAATCGCCTTTTTACGAATTATTTTTAGAAACAAAGTAATTAAAACAATCACATCTTCAATGATGTTATGATGGATGAAATAAAAATTACACTAAAGGAACAATAGAAAATGATTATGAAGAAAAATTAAGCATAAATTTCACAACAACTAAATAAAGTTTAAATTTTGAATTGATTTACTTATTAAATGATCATTTTGAATGAAGTCCACTTGGATCAATATTGAGGCCCACCGATAACTTGTAGTGTATAAGAGGAAAGTGGGTTCATATAATGAAAAATATATAGAGTAACTTTTTTAGGGATCAAGATGAATGAATATTCTAATAAAATATTCAAAACAACATCTTAATACAATTTAATATTTTGTCTAAAAAAATAAAATTGTATGGAGTTGAATGTAAATCAATGAACAATGACGTTCCCTTATATCTTATGTTTTAGAATCATCAATAATATATATCCTGGAAAAATGTAATGGATCAACTGATTTTAGGAAGCCCAAAAATTTTGAGACATGGGTTTATACCATCTCCTTTAAGGAAACATAATGGGGTTATAGTAAAATTCCACTGGGTACCTCAGGTTCCTAATAGAACCACATACATCCTATAAGCCCACACTAGGAACCCAATTCAAGACCATTGTGTACAAAACGGTTCCCTATGATAAGCGGGTTTACCTAGCTTCACCCCTCCTTCATCCAAAATCCTCAATTACCATTTTCACTACCTTTAAAAAAAACACCCAGAAAGAGATTATTATATTGAAATTAAAAGGATTGTCCTAGTTATAGAGGTTGAGTTCTTTACATCACTATAAAAAAATATTTTTTATAAAAATAGTGGAAGTGTATCAAAATATAATCAAATCAGTGCAGCGTCATCTCTCTATATCACTGATGGAAACATATTAGTATCTCATCAATACATTGACAATAACATATCTAAATACTTCAAATATCATTGGTGATAGTTTATCAATGTATCATCATATCACTAAGGTTATTATATCAAAATATCACCAAATGATTTGAAATTGTGTATCAAAATATCTACATGTCATTGGAAACCCCGTATTTCCATATTATTTCTAGTAGCATGTCCACATATCACGATATCGTTGGATGTAGACTATCGTCATATTATAATTTAACAAGTTGTAGAATATTACCATCACACCGTATCACTAGTGAATACATTTCAATGTCAATATCAGGGATCTATGGGTATTTCATCCTAAAAAATTACATATATGATTTCTGCATGGTGCATCTCTTATAGTCAGTATCAACAAAATCTATCCCTTATAAACAATATCAGTGAAGAATAGACCTTATTAAAAAACCACAAGTGATCTTAGGGGATAGAGCATGAAACCTTCAACACATGATATATAAGAACTATCCTATTAGGTATTCACATCCCACCTGTAATATTTTAACAATGACTACTAGATGTAATAACATCCAACATAGGGTTTCATGCATAATCACTGTCATAAAAAAATTGAATTGTACTTCAACAATAAATTTTATAAATAAGTAGGGAAAATTGAATATTAATTGAACATGTTATAGTCATTAAAGAAACATGAACCAATGGTAAATTGTTTATGACACTATTCAATGGTTCAATCGAACATAATACGCTCACCAGTCTTCCCTTTCAATGGAGTTGTGTACCAATCACACATATACAAATATCATCATCCATAAACAAGGATTTAATATATATCAGTACCCATCCCATTAGTTTCATGTTAAATTTAACACTAACAATATGACATCCCCTCACATATGATCATTCTACACTTATCATAACCGATATAAGAGTTCTCAGAGGCAATAAACTCTCAATAATTCCAAACAATTTTCAAAACAGATGTAAGGGATAAGGAAATAAATTAATGTTTGATTTCGAAATTATTTCACAACAAACCCCATGTTATATGACCACTGATGTAAAATACTTGATCAAATAAATTTTAAAGGACATAATCCAGTCAATATAGTCCCTATCATTTCACTAGAAAAAATCAAACCACTTTTTTCATTCTATGTATTTATCACATACTCTTTCCGCATATAAAAAACATTATAACATTATGTATCATAACACCTAATAATCACTCTAGGATAATTTCATTTTCAATAAATACCTCACTATGTTAAAATAGCCAAACTATAATGATGAACATAGCTTTCAGTTAAACTTTTACTATTTGAATAACTCAAACACAGGAAACATAACTATTAATGACTATGAAATAATTGTATGATCCTTAAGGATATGTTATAACTCTAGAAAGATTAAATTTCCTTTCCTTATATGAGTTAACCCATTAATAGATCCATAAATTTTAATAAAATCAACTAACCTATGGTTACAGTCTATAAAATATAATAAGAACCACATAAAGAGGTAATATTTTGGACTACCAACCACAAATCCGGGTTATTACCCCATATGATTCCAAACCACCATCAATGAAGCATAATTAATCCCATATAATTCATTTCCCATGCCGATGATATCTTAAATCAAGAAACATGTGATGATCTACCAAAAATATAATCTTAATCCCACTATTAAGAAAATCCAAAAATTCAATTTCATATCAATAAAAAATTTCATCATAAATCATTGAAAATATAAAATATATCAATGAATACTCATAACAAAAAATAAAATTGGCCACATACATGTGTTATTACCTCTCCCTATACTACTCTACTTATAAAGATAAAAATACCTACTATTTATATTTAGTTAAACCAGGATTCAGTGGAATCAATAAAAAATCCATAATTATAGATCCATTGAAGTCAGATATTATAGAGAGGTGTAAAAAAGGATTATGAGAATGAGAACTAAACTCCCCTAATGATCATTTGATTTTAAAAATCCATAGATGACAGAGATAAAATATTGTGACCTAGGATAAAGATATATATATATATTAAATCAATTAAAAAGGTAAAAATTACATTTGACAAACAAGCTTGTGATCCCTTGAATGGAAGGCTTAGTATATTTAAGGTGTAGATAAATAACTCACTTATTTTATAATACTTTAGATCATTTCTCAATATCAGAACCTCGCATGACCCACAACCATATATCTCCTAGGCTAATCTTGGGAAGAAAATAAGAATGGGGTGAGATCTAATGACCAATAATTGAAAATAAATCATAAATATGTAATAAATGGTTTAATAATAATCCTTAAAAACATGATATTTATATTTATATATTATTAAAAAGAACATGTAAAAATAATAATTTTCCTATGTTTCGAAAAAATGAAATGTAATCTCAAGAGAATAATAACATGGAGTTGAAAAATTGTTACGAATCAAGTGAAATTAAACATAATTCTAGGATTATAAAGATATGTAAAATATTATGATATAAGATTTTAAAATAAACATAATCATATAATACATATTTTTATGATACCCACAATGAAATTCTTCAAATTTTAGGCTTGGGAAAATAACTGTAATAACATATTATGATTTTGATGATCATATTTTGTACCGTTGGGCATGGTATAATCCTAATGTTTATCCTTGGGATTGGGATAATCCTTTCATTAACCCTTTAACAGTGGATAAACTCTTTATAATACCCTTCCCCTTTAGATAAAACCTCTAAGGAACTCTTTTTTTGGATAAATCTACTCATTTACCATATTTCTTGGGATAAATCCTCCTATGTATTGAATGGCTTGATATTAATCCTCTCATGTAGCCATTGGCTTGGGATAAATCATCTTGTGTTCCCTCGGCATTGGATAGATCCTATTGTGTTCTATTTTTTGAGTTGAGGAGATATAAATATTACAATTTCATTGAATTGTTTTATAAGAAACCACCCAAAATTCGTCTATACAAATATGTAATCTTGAAAACAATAATTCATCATGTCAAAAAGATCACATAAAAAAATATAGTTTCACAACATTTGAATATGTTGTCACCAAAATTGACCTCAATAATGGGAATGGATGATACACAAAATTTAATCAACCAAATCTTTTATTTCATAATAATATTTAGAATAATATTAATGAAAAATAATTTCATGGAAATATTACCTTTGAGAAATATGTGAAATTGTTGTAAAATCAAAAAAGAGTTTTTTGAGAATAAATTTATTTTTAACACCAATAAATAAGTTACTAAAACATAGACAATTATTTTTTTAAAGGTGATTTGAAATTTTTTGAAGTAATTTACTTTTTAAAAAACATTTGATATAAGATTCTTGAAAAGATATAATTATTTCAAAATAGATATTTAAATACATCTTGACAAAATTTACCATGAAAAAATAATATTTAATAATGGATGAATGAAAATTTCTTAATGGATTTAAAATGTTGAATTGAAGGAATTTTAAAGACATTTAATTTTAAGAATAATATTTAATAAAAATGGATTAAAAAAATATATGTTATAAAAAATTAACATGCAGTGGAATATAAAATTTTTTATTTCTAAATGAATGGAAAAACTCATAAATATTTTGAAATACATTTGTTCATATACCACATCATTGAAAGTGGTAGTAAAATTTTCCTTTGAAATTTAAAATATTAAAATAGTTAAGTTATCTAAATTAATATATATTTGGATTTCAAAATAAGAATGTAAAATATTTTTGGAAATAATATACATGGTGATGAATGAAATTTTTTTTAAAGGATGTGGGATTTTGTTTCTTAAAGAAAATTAACATTTATGAGAATGAAATTCGTCAATAAAGAATATTTAAGTTATAAACATAATTTTCCTTATATGGAAAATGTGAAATATATTATGAAATATGAAATAGAATAATTTACCAACCATAAAAGATTGATTTATATAGAATAAAATTTTAACTCAATGAAAGAAAATTGGATTTAACCAAATGCCTTATGGATATCATAATTTATGAAGAAAAATTCAATTATAAATGGTATTCTCTTATTTAAATGTAAGTATATTGAAAAAAAGAAAAAATAATACAAAATAAAATCGTAGAGAATAATGATCCAAAAATATATGGAATAAGTTCAAGAAGAATAATCATAACACAATGAATGAGAATTGAGTTTCCAAAAACACATAATGTTATGGTAACATTAGAATAAGTTGGTTACTAAGAAATTGAAATTCATATATCATTTATAAAAATATATTCATTATTCCAGTAGTAAATTGGTCATTGAATGTAACATATAAACTATATGAGGGTGTTCCATATCATTACAATATAATGGAATTGAAAATAGTGAGAAATCACATTTACCTTGTATTCCATTTTACTCAAATTTGTACTAAAAATATTTATATTTAAAATAAATATCTAATAACTTATAAAAAACATTATTCATTAATATTTCAATCTTTTTACTTCATTTATAACCATTTATTACAAATATATTAGTTGATTGTAGTTCATTTTCACCATCATATGTTAGAACCATTGATTTATTATTCCAAACATTTTTTGAAATGGTGTTTCCAATTCATTTTTATCAAAAAAATCATCATTACTTTGTTATAAAATATACTATAATATTTTTTTATTCAACGACTCATCATTTCCCATTTACATTTTATGGAAGATAAATATATGGTTTTAGTAAATCAAAATAGTGAAGACCTAGTTTTGGTGTGTTTAATGATCTATACTTCATATATATTGTTCAATGCATTAAATATTAAAATCCACAATTAAAAATTTCTTAAAAAAATAAATAAATTATTATAACATAATATTTCCATTATATATAATTCCATAATTTTTAGGATATAAACATTATAAAAATTTTCACTTAGGTGGTAAAACTAGCATTAATGAGAGATTGTTATAATAATTTCAAAAAACTGAAAATGGTATCATATAATATTAATATATAAATTATATAATATTAATAATTTCAGGAATATAATTTAAATTCATTAAATTCATTATTATAACCACCCATGTATGGTGGTGATATCAAAATAAATTCATCATTCTGGGTGGCGGTAGTTGACATGTACACATGAATAATGACTAAATTTGTCAAATAATGTGAATAAATTAAGGTGTAAGGTAAATTACAATTTCATAACCATAATTCATACATATCCAACATTATTGTTTTCAGAAATTTATCACTATTACCAACAATTTTAGGTGATAATAAATGATGAACTATATAGCTTCATAGTGCATGTGGTCTGTACATACGCATGATCAATGTTTTTTACTTTTATTAATAGATGGAAGGGATTGAATAATAGATTATTTATTGATATAACAAAATTTAGTAATATAAATTAATTTGGTTTCATTACATTAGGCTACATAGAAATTTTTTTGAATACAGTTAGTATAAAGAAAAGGATAGTGGGTGAGAAATACTCATGTTGAGAACATGATATATTACTTGGAAAAAAATATTTATACTATATAATTTAGCACAAAATATTATAAAAATGAGATATAATTCAAGAAAACGAAAAATAGAAAATTTTATGATTGAAATTATAAGGAATAAATGAGTTATTAAGAGGTTTAGATCTTCCCCTTTTATAAGTGAAGAGAATGTTATTTTTGGGAGCACCCATTGCTTTTCAATAATTGATTATTACTAATCAAGGATCAAATGTTCCAAAAGTGGAAAATATGAAATTATGAGATTAATTAATCCTACAATACTCTAAAATGATCGTTTTAGAAAAACTAAATTGATTTTAAAATTTCTCTTCTTACATCATTCACATTAACCATAAAGTACTTTTACATTTGTAATTAAATTTTAAACATCATAATTAATTTTAAAGAAAAAAATTGAAAATTTCATTATTAAATAATTTGAACATGTTGATTAGTAATTTGAAAGTAGTTTTATCAAATAATATTATGGTGATTTTTAAAACTATATTTTTGAATTAACACAAAAAACACGTAGTACATGATTTTAGAAAAAAGGTGTTTTAAAGCGTAAAAATTATATGTATATTAAAATTGTAAATATTGCTAAAATACATGAAATTAATTGTATTTCTATGAATGGAAAAAATATTTAAAATATTTAAAATATATTATTTTATAATAAAACTTAGTAATTATAAGAAAATTCCTAAAAATACTTTTAAATATAAATAAAAACATACTTTAAGTATTACAAATTATAAATTTTTTCAATATTAAAAATAGTATCTCAAAAATTTATATTTTTATTTCTTATGTAAATAATTATTAAAATTATTCATTTCATAAACATATACGACTTTTCTATATATTAATAAATTCAAAAAAAAATTAGTTTTTATAAAAACTTTATTTTTTACTATTCTCTTAACAATAAATTCTTTAAGAAAATTCCTTAATATAATACTAGGATATTTTTTATACGTGAGATTAAAATATGAATTGAATTTTTCAAAGTTATAGTTATGAAATTTATAAATTCATCATTTCAAAATATCATTAAATATATTTAAATAAAACATACTTATATTGAAAAAATTATTTAAAAATCATTACATGTTCCTAATAATATTTGGTATGAATTTTCTAATTGATTTAAAATTTTTATTATTTTTATAGGTTTTATTAATCTTAAATTTTCCTAATAGTATATATATGATATGTTCATCTCATTTTCGTTTGGTTTTTTGAGTTTAAGAAGCTATAGGACATAGAATTAATTTAGTGAAAATACATTACAAAATCATAGGGTCTTACATCCCCCCCAAATAAATTACATCCTTGAATTTTTAATTATAATTTACTAAAATAATAAGATAATAGAACCATAAAAAATTTCATGATTTATCATATATTGAGATATCCACCAAACTATCCATGGTAAGGATATGAAACAATGCAACTCAAAGATGATTTTATTGGAGCTCTTATGGACATGATATTCATGGAATCATTTTCAAGATCCTACTTACTACTATATACTTCAACCAAAAAGGTTTTGGTAATATCAAATCAAATTAGAGAAAATTATCATATTAATACAAAAAATCAATCCAAATATTTCTTCTCCGGTGGTAGCATCATTTCAAAATACAATACTTCTATTTTAACTATGATATAATTGGACCGAAAAATCACTCCTTCAATTTAACCTAAGATTTATTTTTATTTTTTCCAATTATGACTCTTTCCTTGACTCATCATGGAATTAAAAATTATTTGAATCTTTCATATTAATTTTTGAATATAATGCGAATATCTGAAGCATATCCCATTGGAGAATAATTCCTAGTCTAAAATTATAGGAATACAGATCGTCCACCAGAGTAAAGATTGATTTGACACTCAACCAACACCTTTTATGCTGATAACCCCTATGTTAATCTGTGAAAATGCCATATCCTCTTTCTATTATACAGAAAATGACATAATTACCATGAGAACCATATAATATCCATTTAACCGAAACTTTGGAATGTTGTTGAATCTTTGATTCATCACTTAAACATATCCCTAGGGTTTCACTAAACATCTCTAATCCTAATCCAAATAAAAAATATGTGGAAATAAATGAACTATTCTTTCCTACTAACTATAATAACCCAAAATAAACATATCTTTATTTTACATCATTTAAATAACTTTGACATTATTTCACCCAAATAATCATATAATACTTGGTACTGAAGTTATTGTGTCTTTAGGGATCAGATACATAACTAACATATTGTACAATAATTGTGAATATTTATCGTTATTTGAACAGCACTAGATCTAATTCTATACATCTCCCAGATTAAACTCATCTTTGTAACTTTGGGAAAGAAAAAACAAAAGAAAGGGGAGATCATGAAAGCACTGTAACTAAAAATAAATAATCAATATGAAATCAGGGGTTAGATAACAAGCATGATATTAAACATATTCATGGAATAAATATCATATTAGGAGGAACATGAAATAATAATATTTTTCTAGAAGTCATGGTATAAGGAAATGTAATCTCAACAGAATGTACATATACCAAGGAAATATTATGTAAAATCATTATATAAGAATGATTACTGTATCATAATCATGGGAACAATATTATGGCATAAGTTATTGTCATAAAAATAACCATAGAATTAATATTATAGGGCTACCGACCAAGACATTCATTATATAACAGCCTTTGGATAATCACATGTTTACCTCCTTTTTCTTGGGGTAATCTTCCTCTACACCATTAGGATTCACATAATCCTTTTATTTTCTATTTATATTGGGATAATCCTCCATTTTACACATTGTATTTGTATAAATCCTCCCATATACCCTTTATCTCTGAAAAATCCTCTAGTGTGCCGTTTTGTATGGGATAAACATTATTATGTACCCTTTATCTTAGGAAAAATCCTCTTATCTACCCTTTGTTATGGAATTATCCCACTACTACAACCTTTATCTGGGGATATATCCTCTCATGTACCACTTATCTTTGGATAAATCATCACATTGTACTCTTTTTAGAACATGAGATGTAAAGTTTATGAATTCATTAAAGAGTAATATATTTCCCCCAACCATTATTAATCCATACATATTTGTGCCAATTGAAAACAATCATTTGTCACATAATTTCGGACTTGTGGAAGAAAAAATGGGGTTCAAGAAATTTATATATTCTATCGATAAAATAGACCTCAAGATTCTAAATAATTAATAATCAAAATTTAATCGCACAAAAAGTTTATTTCCTAAGAAAATGTATTGGGTGAATAATAAATAATAATTTCCAAGGAAATATTGCCAATAGATTTAAATAATAAATTATTATTGAAATCATAAAATAGTTTTCAGACAATGTATTTATCATTATAATAAAATAACAATTACAGAAAAATTACAAAAATTATTTTTTTGAGAATTTTAAGTCAATTTTTTTGGAATCATTTACATTTATAAATAACTTTTAATTTAGGATATTTTAAAATATATAAGTATTTAGAAATTATAATGTGAAAATATCTATAAAACATTTACCTTAAAAAAATAATCCAATATAATGGATCATTGAAAATGGGTTAGGTCAAAACATTTATTTTTAAATAAAACCTTAATTGATAGATATTTTAAGGGGAATAAAAATTATTATATAGGAATGTGAAATATAAAGATAAATTTTATTTTGAAATTATGGAATGAATTTTGAATATTTTGAAATATATTTTTTAAAAATTCGCATTATTAAAATAGGTAGTAAAATATCCCATTAAAAAGATTCAATTCAAATTATTAAAGTCACAATAGTTAATATACTTTTCATCTTTGAAAAAAAAGTAAATAATGTTAATAATAACAAACATAGAGGTGGAGGAAAAATTATCTTTAAAAAATATGATATTTCATTTTAAAAAATGTTGATATTTTTTAGAATGAAATTTCTTCAAGAAATTATTATTGAGTTAAAAACATAATTTTACTTAATAATAATAGATAAATTATATTATGAAAAGAGAAAAGATAATTTATAAAATTTATAATAATGATGTCAATGGTATAACATTTTAACTAAATTAAATGAAATTGGGGTTAACCAAATCCCATTCAGTTATCAGTATTTAGGAAGAAACGTACATTTATTAAGGGTTTTACATAGAATAAAAGTAAATCCCTATAAAAAAGACAGAAAATATCCCATAATAAAATAATAGAGAATTATGTTCCAAATATATGTGTAATAAGTTAAAGAATAAAAATCTTAACTAAATGAACAAAAACTGTGTTTCTAAAAACACATACTTTAATGGTAAGGTAATAATAATAGGGTTACCATGAAAAAGAAATTCAAATATCATGAGATAAATCACATTCATTATACATGATGGAAATAGGTTATTGAATACACTATTTGAAATAATTGATGATAACAGTATGAATCTTGTCTCTTGGAATAGAAAAAAGAAATAAAAATAATTTCCACCTTGTATTCATTGTCACTTAAACATATACTAACATCCTATATAATAAACAAAACTATATTAATAAATTATGAAATAAAATTATATATATATATTTTCATATATAAACATCATTTATATCATTTTTTATAAATATTTTAGTTTATTACGGTTTATATTCAATATTAGATTCCAGAAACACTAATTGAATGTTTTTTAATAGTTTGTAATATTGTTTTCAATTAATGTATCATTGTGAGAAAATTCCTATAATTTTTTAGAGTGAATATGGATCACTATTCATCACACAGACACAGGAAAGGTACAATATATTCATAAGGTTCACCACTCAAAATAGAACTATGGTCTTTGGTGTGATTCAAATTATAACAAGATCAGATGAACCACTGGTGTGAACATGTATGTACAATGCACGATGTTTATCTTTGAAATTATATTATCTAAAACCTTTAAACTATGATATTTCATCCGATGCTCAAATAGTGATACATCGACGATAAAGACAGAAATAAATCCTTCCAACGGTAGCCCGCAATTATCTATATAGTTGTCATATTCTTCCTCCTCATCTTGAGTATACATGATTATATGTATGATATCTTCTCTTAATACAAGTACCCACATCCATTTATTATTATTATAATTATCTTATTCATCTTTACTAATTCTATATATTTTTTCTATTAAATTATTATCTTCCAATAAATAAATTTTTTATAGCATCTAGTTTCATTGGTTTTTATATTTTCATTTGATGTTAAAAATAAACAATCAACTATTCATTCAAAATAATCCTTTTAATCTTAATTTAAAATATCATAATCATCATATTAGAAGTTTTTGTTGTTTTATAATGAAATTAAATCCCAAATAATGATACTAACACAAGTCAAATATTATCATTAAAATATCCCCAAATGAACTTCTATGACATGGTCATTGGAATTGCAATATAGCTTGTTAGTTTTCATTAGTTGTCTCACAATTTCCGCACATTGTTATGACATGGTCAAGGCATTGATATGTGAGTGTTTCAAATTTTATTGAACAAGTAAAATACACACAAATAAACACATTTTTGAAGATTTTTTACTTTTTCATTGTTATTCATGCATTCACAAGACAAGAGAATAGTCTCGGTGTTGCATCATGGTGGTCTGAATTTTTCCCCAACAACTAAAATCCATCACCAGTTTCTTATGGTTTAGTTTACCCTATAATGTATGGTGGTCCCATAATTTGTAGTTCTACTAAAATTAACTGAACTTCCTATATGGGGTTAACATTTGTATATTGG
The DNA here is from genome assembly GCA_963277665.1 of Viscum album. Classification (NCBI taxonomy): domain Eukaryota; kingdom Viridiplantae; phylum Streptophyta; class Magnoliopsida; order Santalales; family Viscaceae; genus Viscum; species Viscum album. Next base: position 518,395,160 of record OY728143.1, on the reverse strand, counting down.
TGTAGTGTTACCTTTTAAGTCATAGTTTATCGTGTTGCGATATAGTCTGAGTTATGCTGCATGGAACCTCTACTATAACATCTTCATTTCTCTTTATGTGTCTCCTTATCCACATGTATCATGAACATAATTCATGATATAAAAACTAATAATATATCATATAGAATTTTTAGATTTAATCACTTTAAATATTATGTAGGTATTGAAAAAATTCATCATACCTAATCATATATGCTTCCACAAATCATTATCCTCAAAAATCTCAAAAACCATCAAAGCACCAATTGGGATCAACAATTTCCCCCCTTTGAATTTTTTTTAATAATATGAACATATATCACTATATGAAATAGAAATCTTAGAACAAGATCCATATCCAATAATTATAATCCTAAAAGGGTGAACATGTTGAAGGAAACCCAAAGGGGAACACATATCAATGGATACTCCCATGAGATTTTATACAACCCATTTGAAAAAAATACAAAAAAAAATATTAATTTCATAAATTTCTCCTCCTTGATAATAATATCCCAAAATAAAATGATATTATGGAAAAATATATCATAAATTAGACCTATTGAGAGTGAGTATGAACACTTACCTTCAAACTCAAACTATAAAATACTTCATTCAACAGTTCATTTAGAAACACATCTGCAATATTCACTTTTGTAGAAAAAACTACATTAATTAAATCATATCCACTATATCTTTGATGAAGTGTTATTATGTATCATTATTCCTAGACCTTGACTGCTAAATTTAATTGTTAGGAATTTTAATTGTACAATGATTATTAGATACCAAAAGTAATGAAGACAACACATTAACCTTCAAAGATTCAAGTTGAGTCTTCATCCATATAATTTTAGTTGAGGTACGAGTTGAAGACAAAAATTATACCTCATTAGTTCTTATAGTAACTAAATGTTTCTTCCATGAGTTAAAATAATCACATATTTCTCTATGAAATAAATCTCCACCTAATGTAGACATCTTATTACTAACACATTCTACATAATTTGCATCTGAATTACTGAACATATCGAGATTACATTTTCAATCATATTTCAATAAAAAATTTTTTTTGTATTTTGATATATCTAAGTATTCACTTTCTATTATAAAATGAGACTCTCTTATTTCTCCTTGATATCTAGAATATAGTGCAATAACATAAAAAACATTTTGTCTTAAAGCTGTGTGGTAATGTAAAATAGGATTTGAATCTTATGTTTTGGATATTTTAAAATTTTAATTATCATACATAACTTCATATAAAATGATATAAACCTTTTTTGGAGAAATATATACTCATATAATGTATTTAATTTCACCAAGAATTAAAATTAAGAACATATTCTTCATTTCATGATGAAACTCTTAAAAATATCATTCATTATTTCCCAAAACAAAAACTTTCAGCATAAACAATGACATTGAAAATTAAATCATTTTTATTATTGATTAACATATTTTTTACAACCCTCCCTTTTTTAAAATAAAATTTCTTCATGTAGGTGTCAATATTATAATACTAATATCATGTGGACTTTTTTAGCCAATGTAAAGCCTTATTTCAACTGAAAACACATTTCTCATAATCGTCATGAAAAAAAACCACATGTTTATCAAATATATACTTCCTCTTCCAATTAACCATTAAAAAGGGATGAATTCTTATCCACATAAAGGATCGATAATTTAATTATTATATAATATATATAAAAAGTATTATTCTTTCATGTCTTGTAACTAGTGTATAAATTTAACAGACTTAATAAAATTTATCCTAGGATTAGCCTCTGCACACAATTGATTCTTTATTTCTCCAAACATAAAATTTTCCATTCCTTTGTTTCTGAACACCCACACTATTCTAGAAATATTCTTTCAGGGGGTATTGGGTACTAACTCACTTGATTAATTCTATTCAATATGGTACATCTCTCCATTCATTGCATATAACCACTCCAGATATTTCATTTCTTCATCTGGATCTTTAGTTTCATCTTGAGAAAATGATGAAATATTTGAGTTTTTCCTTAATGCTAATCATGTTTGAAGTGGTTTCACATGATTTACCATAAATATTTATACCTATATATTCTTTCTCAACCTAGTATTATATGACCAAGATTTATCTTAATCCCATGGATTTCTTAAATCCACATCATCATCTGAGACATCTTCATTTTTCATATAATTTTCTAAATATCCACATTATTATTTGAAAAAAATAGATTCATATTCATCACTATAGAAACTAAATCATTCATGGGAGTTCAAGTTATTTATTTATTCCATCACATCCTCCCCAATGACATGAATAATAATTCTTATTTCATTCTTGTTAAAATGAATTCCACTTTCATCTGGGGGATAACTACGGAAGATACCATCAAAAACTCTTTTATCAAATTTACATTTTTTTAATTTAAAATTATTACAGAAGGTGATTCTAAATAATGTAAAATATTTTAAACAAGTATATTTCTTGTAAAAAATATTTTAAGATTCCATGTCATTATTTTTCCTATAAATACAATGATTTTTGACACAAATCGATGGTATGATAAGTTGACTCTATAAATAATGATATGCGACATAATCTAATAACATGTTTCTAGAATTCTCCTTCTGAAATATATTCTTTCAGTAATCCATACCATTCTTTTTTCTCTTTATGGTGCATTGAATTCGGGATAAATTCTACAATTTTCATGATATGCTTAAAATATGTCACTATTAAAATCAGCACCATTAGTGGTTTATATCTACTCCAAAGAGTAATGATATCCTTTTAAGCACTTGTCATAAGACTTTTAAACCCCTTTAAATTCTATGATTTATGTTTTATAAACATAATTATTGTAATGTGACTAAAAACATAAATAAAAGAAATATAATTCTAATCTATATTATTTTATTATTTCCACATGGGTTCTCATTTTTTAGAGTGAATAATATCCAAAGGATGATAAGTTTTTACTTCATCCTTCTAGGGTGGAGTACTCAGAGTTTTCCTATTTGAAAAGAAGAACACAACCAACTAATTTATCATTTTAAATTAAGAACATTAAGAACATTCTCTCCATAAATGATCTTACACATGTTCTTTTTGAAAATATGAAAAATTATTCAATGACACAATTGATTTTTCCCTTTATTCTTAAATAATATGAATTTATAACATTACCAATATGAAAAAAATAACCTCTTGTTAGCTATACTCTTTTAGAGATACAAACTTATTTAAAACTATTTATAATAGTCCCATAATTATAAAATATCACTTCATTTCATACATCACATAATGAGGATACATTAAGAATATTTTCTTTTCGTCCTTCAATATACAATGTGATTTTTAGATTTGAATCAATCCCAACCAATCAATATTGATCCAAAACCATTGATTTCAAGTGACCATAATTTCTAAATTAAAATTATCATTAATGAAAATTTTCAACATCCATTATCAGATTTAGATCTCTTTTAATATGATAATAATAACCACTATCAAAAACCATGTTAATCCAACATTGGATGCTTTGTATGAAACATCAAAAACTATGTATTTTTATTTTCTTGTATCCTTATTATTATAAGACCAATTAAAAGGTACTACTGATAAAATTTGAGATAGTAATGTAAAAATATACCCCTTTCAAGATTACATGATTTCTAAAATCATTTTGAAACATCTTCTAATTGGTGAAATCTATTTACTTTTTCTACTCAGATTTCACTGGCTCTATCTGATATTTTCTATTTTGATAAAGACGACTCGCCCTAATTTTTTTCCAAACCATTTGAATTCATCATTTTCGGTTTAATTAAGAAACACATTATATATATGTCCCTATAACCTGCATAGAATCAGTAATAACCAAAAAATAAAATGTTTCTGTTGTAGACATCATGTTGTCCAAAACTGTGAACCGTTCATTCAACCATATTATAGCCCCAAAATTTAGATCTTTATGATTTTTAACACCTATCCTTTCATTCTTCATATCCATATTCTCTTTGGCCTTTTTTTCACCATTTGAAGAAATTTTTGGTTCATGTAGGTGTACTTTGAATTTCTAGAATCAAAAAAAACAATTGATTTTTCTATATGCATGGAATTTTGGAATTGATTATTCTAATCTAACAAAGAACATGTTATAGTAGAGTTTTTCATTCCTTTTAAAACAAATCCTTACCGATTCCCTTGAACCTTTATTGTAAATGATATTTCCACAACTTCATGAATAGAGTTTATAAAATTTAACAAAAAAAATCACGCTCTTATTTTATACTCATAAAATTATATTTTAAAAACTCAAAACCATTATATTTATCTTTCTATATTTATTCCATATTTACTATTGAATTCATTAGATTAAAAATAAACCTAATAAATTAATCAAATTTTAAGGTTCTTAACTTTCCAAGAATATGAATACTTTAGATTTTTATTCAAACATATTGTTTTATAATAGAAGTGTGCTTAAGATTCCAATGAGTATTTTGGAAACGTTCAATGATCATTTAGAGCCTAGAGCTCATGATTTTCAAAAGGAAGACTAAGATATATGGTTAGAATTCAGTTTTAGATAACCATGTTCCTCAACCATATGGGATTTTGAAGTGAATGGAATAGGGGTGCATGGTTATTTTAAAAATGTGCACCTTGGTATGCATGGTCAGGTGGTGGTTCAATTATTTATTGATGGGGGAACATGGTTTATTCAAATAGGATTACCAGTGTTTTAATCTTAGCCCCAATTAACCAGTGGTGTATCATTGTTTTGGATCATGGTTTGGAAATGGTGTGGCTGAATAGTGAACCTCTTAAATTTCTTTCAAATCTCATTTTCCCTTTTTCATTGTAAACTTAACTCCATAATTTTTCCTCTCATTTCACAATAAATAGCTCCCTAGATACATAGTTATCTCCCTACTAATCCAATGTAGGATTTGAGCTACCTCATTTGTATGGAGTTTGATCCTTTCACTGACGGTCTCGTTAGAATCGTACTGGTAATAGAATCAGTCATCTAATTTATTTTCATCTTTTACCTCTCTCTAACGAATTATATTTCAAGGTGATCTAATATTCTATATTTTCAAGGTATTTTTATATTTTTATGATTTATCACATTCTATCCTAAATTAATTATGGAAAAAGGACAAGGTGGGTACTTCCATTATAAGGCGGGTGGTCTAGTTAATTTTACCTAAACTTATGAGGGTTACATTATGCGTTATTATTCCATGCATAGGAATTTATTTTTGATGCCACCGTATTGTCTAATAAAACAAATAAATTGATGTTTCTATGCATAGAGTTGTCTTATAAATCCAGAATCATCATCATAGAATTCCCATATCAATGAATACCACTCCCCAGTGTGTACCCTTCTTAATGTCCTATAATACTTCATATTGATGAGATTAAACCACGCCTTAAGTTGAGTTGATGCGGCAAATCTAATGAAATTTAATTTGGGTTTAACAATTGAAAACTTTCATACCACATGAATGGGACCATTCTCTTATTTTTATTACTTGAATAACCCTAATGGATTGAACTAGACCAATAGAATAAAATTATTTGTTAAAATGGTGTGGGTTCCAAAATATACATGACTATTATACATGACATGAAAAGGGTGATACAAGGATTCTGATCTTTTACACCATGTATCATCTCTTTGATCATTATCATTTAAAGTTTATAAGTGAATTGGAACACATTGGGAGTGATACATGGGTTTTTTTATCAAACATCATATATTATCTCACTAGTGGGATGCCTTCATATTTCCATTGAGTGATACATTGTTCACTAATATATTACCTTGTATGGTCTTAGTGGGAAATATTGTTATACCATACCATGAGGGACACTTGGTTCCTTATGTGGCATATAATGGATGGGATAATATTATTATGCCATCGCACTTTGATGTGAGTGATTCATGGGTTCTACATGTGAAACTCCTTGGATGGACTCTTATGGTGATCAATTTTCATCCTTCAGAGTTACCTAGATTTCTTTTTACCAAACCCCATGGATTGTTTTAGGATTCCAGTTAATTGAATCTATTGATGTATATACTAAGTCATGCAATGTGATTTTACTAGGTCTCCGCTTTTTAAACTAAATACACTAGCTATACTCATTTATATTCAAATATTCTATGAAAATTATAGAACCACTTATAATTATTCATGGACATGTTGTGTATAGACCTCCTGACCAATCTATATTACATGTATATAATTGTACATATATATATATATTCATACATATATTATGTATATATATCATTTCATATTTAATTATATATATAAAAACATATATATATATATATATCTTTACACACATGATGGAATATATTCAGAGACATCATGGCTTAGGCTAAAGAAATTAGTGAAGGTTGAGTGTTCTATGAGGAATCCAGACTGATGTGTTTTATTTTATTCAATGTTATGATTTTTATCTTTTTCCTTCACATAAATGATTTTATATTATTACCCTATATTGTTATGAAACCCACTGTTGGTTTCCTATTGATTGTATCTCACACCTTGTTTGGGCCACTAGTTGGTACCCGAATGGATATTATGGATGCATGTATTGATAAAGGGAAACATTTAACATTGGATGCCATATTTACTATACTATGACACAATAGGAGATAATAGGAATGTTCTTGTGATTGTGGATATTTTTTTGGCCTTCTTTCATTTTTGTACAGCATGTTATATATCCATACGGATCTAGTTCAATGTATTACCTTTTTGTATATCATAACAACATGACATCATTTGGTATATGATATTGATTATATTTATTCATGTTCATTTTATATGGATAATTCATTATTATTATGGTAGTTATATGGTATGATTATAATATTAATTGATATCATTATACCACTATCATACAATCTAATCATGATTGTATAGTCTCCACTATCATTCAATCAGAGACCCTCACTACTAGTCAGTATCCTCTTCAAAACAGGGAGGTGTACATGTGGTCTTATGGTCAACCTATTTTGATTACTTGTGAGTGAACTGAGTCTATGACATTAAAAATGTTATCAGGGGAAACTTGTTCATTTATTCACAACTTTTTGGATATTATAAACGTGAATATTAATGTATTAGAATTTCCTAAAGATCTTTTTCATACGAGTATCTTACCCATGTGTAGGGAAAATCTAAATTTTGTGGGGAGGAAAAATTATTTTTCTGGTTGCTTCTAATTACAATTGTATTGATTTCACTATTTGGTGATGCTTGGAATTTGTGGTGTTATTATTATAATTATTATTATTATTATGGGTTTGTGTCCTCCTTTCACTGGTATGTAAAGGGGGAATTGATCATGCATCATAGTCAGCACCTTAGGAATTCACAAGTCAAGCATATGTTGTGCCATATTAATGTTATTGTGTGGATTTCATATTTCATACTACTGGTCCATTGACAGATATATATTGAAACATTCTAACATTTCGTGTAGGGATATAATAATTGGTTATTTAAAGTGTCTTCATTAACCTAAATGGTGATTTCCCATATAGCGTGATGCTTTAAACTTAATTAACCAATTATTCCATGTTAAGCAATGGACCACTGGTCCCATGGTCTGAAATGGTTGAACATTTTGATTACATTAAATACAATTTAAATTCGTAAAGTATTTATTTCTATAAATTAGTAATGGTAATTCATCTAATAAAATAATTTTATATAAAATCATACATCATGATTCTGAATGTAAGGGTGAGGTTGTAGAAACATGGCATTCCAATTGAAAGTTATAAATATTATTCCTTTATATATTTTGAATGTTTAATCATCTAACTTGACTGTGATATATATATATATATATGTGTGTGTGTGAATGAGTAAGAACTAAATTGGAATTTAATTCTTAAAATTAATGTTTACCATTAAATGAGAATACCAATTGCAAATTAAAGGGTATTTTCTTCTATAACTTATAATTAACACTCCATATATCGGAACTTATTTTGTGTGATGTGAGACCTTAACAATAAAACCCTAGTAATAGGAAATATGATGCATCTCAATTGATGTAGACAATATTTCTTATCAAAAAGTCCTTGAATTATGAGTTGTAATAATGGGTTAACTCTTATATAGGAAGGTGTACACCTATAAGATTCTATTATCATCTTTTGAACCTTATATTAGGTTTTTGACTAGAAATTTTAGATCTATTCCACTATGATGTACCTGATATATATTCCATGATAGTGACACCAATCATTCATTGAATTCAGTGTCCCTAAGCCACCATTATTGGATCTAGTGATGCCACATCAGGAACATCCTACTACTCATAATCTAGGCATTGATTCTAAGTTTCAATATATGTTTCTATGATTTATGTACTCTCTATATATTAAAACATTATTTTCAAACATAATAATTGAAAAAAAGATCTGAATACTTAAAAAATTATATAAATAGATTCCCAAATATGGTTTTATTAGAGTGTAGTTGGAAAGACAAAAACATAAACACTAGTACATAACTAAACTACATTATCTCCCATCAAGTACTTCATTACTACAACCCTTATTAGACACATGATAATTAATAAATATCTTTATAACCTAGGAAAGGAAATATAAAAATTAGTGAGATCAAATTCTCATAAATGGTAAACAAGGGATACATGTATGTATAAATATGATAATATCTGTACGAGAACATGATCATAACTTTAAAATATCATACCTTACATATCATAATATCATAAACATGAATCATGGTATAATGTGTGTGAGTTTGTAAGAAATGATTCCTATGTAAATAAAGAACATAATCCATTAAATAATTCCATTGGAAGAATTCATGGAATTATAGAGGACACGTAACAATATAAAATTATTACCATTATAGTCAAGGCATCATTACCAAGGTTAGCTTAATGGTATCAGTTTAATCCATATACATTCTTGGTAGTCATGGTTCACTCCCATAATTATCTTAGTAGTATGAGTTCACTATAAATACTATTTTGGTAATTAGGGTTTACACACATGGATATCTTATTAGTCATGTTTTACTCGTAGTACCATCATATTATATCTCATTAGATATAAATCCTTGCCGAATAAATTGGCGGGAGATATAGGTCACACCCATCTCAGAATGAAATCATACATAATTGTTTAAAAAGATCATAAATAAGAATATAATAACCCATAAAATTAAATGGGTATCATAAACATATAATCATATAATAGTATGTGCAAAGAAGACACATGTTTCATAATAATTTCATTAATATCATAACCCGTTAAATGAAGCAGGTTTCGAATGAAAATTACTCGTGAAAGAAAAATGGGTTACATAAACATCATGACATAAAATCATAAAAAAATAAGATGAAAAATATGAATGGAAACATTGAATAATTTCCCCATAAATTCATGGGTAAGACCAATGGATTTTATCTATGATGGGAAATAATTTTGAAATATCTTTTAAAAAATTTCTTGAGGAAAATATACTTTCATCATTTGAAATAAATTTTTAAAAAATAAAGAAAATATTTTAAATATTTCTAATTAAAAATAGTTTTTAAAACATACAAATAATGATTTAAAAATCATAAATAAAAATCTAGAATATTTTTTCCGTCAAAAATATCTTAAATTATCATTTGAAAACAAGTTTTAGAATATTTTTTTCAAATGAAATAAATTTCTGACAGAAAATAGAAATACAATCTTATTTTTATTAAAAAAAATATTAACAAATTTTTTTACCATAGACTAGAAAAAATGGTACTAATACATTGATATATATCAAATAATAATATTAGAATAAAACTCATGAGTATTCTTGAGAGATAGATCATAAGATTTCACCAATATAAGCATAATCATATACAGTCTAGATAAATGATGAAACTGTTTCAATAAACTCTAACCACATGGTAACAATGGATAACACTCTCCATGTAAGATAATTAAATTATATGAATCTTAAAATATTGTGAAAATAATTAGTATCAATATATAACATGTCAAATACACTTTGAAACATAATTTTGGGGCAAAATAATGCAAGGGTCTCAAAGAAGAAAAATTGAGACAAAACTGTTTTAGCCATTTTGTAAATTTTGTAACATAAAAACCATAAAATACGGATAATAGAATGGATATTTAAATACAAATAAATTTAATGATAATAATAATAATATAATATATTCTTGGTCAGTATATACAAAACACACAAAAAAATAGAGTTGTGAACATGGAATGTATCACACAAAAATAAAATTTGAGATGAAATTACCTTACCTTATGTCTTGACTCTTGTTGTACTCATACAAGACTCTTGTATAGTAAATAAAAATTTATTATAAATATTTTAAAGAAAACATTTCTTATATAAAATACCATATATGATTTTCTTATGACCTTATAATTTCCTCTAATTTACAATTCTATGTTAAGGTTTCACTTCCGATAATATCACTTTGTTCTTCGTACATAATTTGACAAATTATTCTTGATCATATAACATTGATCATGATTTACTTAATTAAATAATGTAATAAATTATTTACATATCATATATATTCAGTATATTGTTATTTAAAATAATCTATACAATATAGTAATATGAAATCAAATATACAGTTCATAGAGATGGTAGGTTGTACGTAACTATAAACATTGTTTCTGTTTTTTAGGTGTATTAAAAGAAAGTAAATTTAATATATGTATATATGTATAAAATATCATTAAAGTTTAATTGTTATGTTTTTTATATCATATATTTTTACTAAAACTATCCTAAACACATTCTATGTAATGTGTGAACAAAACACATTTCGTTGAGGAGGCGGTAGTCCACACGTCCACAAAAGATGTTATCATATTTACACAAGATGAAAAGTATTAAGGTATGTGTTAAAAAATAATTAAAGAAGAATAAATAATTAATAAATATAATATATATCATATATAATTACATTATTCATCATAAAACCCAACCATGAATGGTGGTAATGAAAAAATGAAAAATCGTCATTTCAAGTGGTTGTAGTTCACCGTACACATAAACAGTATGTTTGTCACCCATTAGACGATTGTGTGTGTATGTTTAGGTAGAAACATTAGAATAAAAAATATCATTATGTTTTTGATAAATTTTTATTCTATAATAATGGAATAATACGAGTCTAAGGGGTGGAGAATGAAAATAAAACTAAAGATCTTGAGGAAAGATGTTACCTCTTCTTTGGGTAACGAATTTTGGTTTGCAAAAAAGGGATTCATTGTATGGATTTGTACCCAAGTATGGGATTCTAGGATTTTGTTAGGTATTTTTATAACCTATATATTATGATATGTTTCTTGAAAAAGTGTTGTCAATGGTGTCAGGAAGTGGGTTAAGAGGAGGCCTTTTATAATGGATGAGGAATGGTGCTGTTGTAAATTTTGGAAAAGATAATTCTACCCACGCTTTCCCTACTGAAATTGGCTTCTATAATGGAACATATTATAGTGTAGGGAGAATTGGGTCCAAATATTCTTATAAAAAATATTTTGGACAAATTTATAGGTCTTTTGGGGCTTATGATTAAGATTTAGTTCTTTGTTATGCTAATTTTTCTCATTATCTCTATAATTAATTTTAATCACCTTCACTACTCTTTTTGGTCAAAAACTATGTTGAACATATGAGAAATTATAAATTTATCTTATTAAAATTATGGAATAAGTTTTTACATATTCCAATCATATACTTTGTAAAAATTAATTTAAAATTAATCCCACCAATGGGACGTCACTAGAGGATATTAAAATATAAATGATCCCAAGTTTGCAAAGTTTCTATATCCAATTTCAATGTGAAATTTACTCCAATGTCCTATGTTAGATTAATTGATGTATATTTGATATAATTATACTTTAAAAATATAAAAATATAATTCAATATATAAAAAAATAAAATGAAATGTAGTTTTGAATTAAAATTTTATATTTTCACTATTCATCAAAAAATTGAAGTTTTTTGAAAAAATACAAACAATTCAATGAAAGATAATTATGACATTATAAATTCAAAAGTAAAGTTTATTTTATAAAATTAAATTTAAAAAAATTTCTTAAAATTAATTTAATTATTTTTTACAGAAGTGCATGTAAAACAGTTCATCAGAAAATATAGTATTTTTAAACATATAAAGACTTTACCAAAAATTATATTTTTTCATTATAAATATGTTCAATTTATATAATTTCATTATAAAACGTATTTTAAAAGTTATTATTACTAATCATATTACTAATTTTAATAGATTTCTTATAACCATATAATTTAAATAATTTTTATTATAAAATAATGGACTGTAGAAAATTAGTGTTTAATGTAACACATGTGGAGTCGGTGTTGCATGTAGCTTAAGCCATGTCAGTGTTGTGTGAAACGAATGTTTAACATAGTGTAGTTAAAGACATAAATTAAAATTAATTCATTCATGAAATTAAAAAAAAGGTCTATAAAAACTTGGGTTGTCAAATTTTACACCCCTTAAAATGAATTTATCCCACAAAATTCATCACTCGATTAAAAACAAAAGAGGATATTTTTTCTTCATCATATACTCATCTTCCCATGTATATTACTATAACTAGATATTTCTTTACAAACAACTGACCATGTGAGATATTTTATTCTTAGAAATTTATTTATACGATCCCGAATTTCAACTGGTAGTTCTTCACAAGAAAGAACATGCTCTGACGGTATAACCTCTGAGTTAAGTACATGTTAAGGTTTAGGTATTTGCTTCATAAGGAGAGATAAGTTGAAAACATAATATATATGAGATTTACATAGATAAAGTTGCAAGTCATAGGATACCTTCTTAATAATATAAATAATCTCAAAGGGATGGATATAACATTGTTTTAGTTTCTCTTTCTTCCTGAATCTCATAACCTTATTCCAGGGATACATTCATAAAAATAAATTTCCACTCTATTAATACTATACATCACACTGATGGTTATATGAATAAATTTTCCACCGACTTTGAGCTTCCATGATATATTGGTGAATGGATCTAACCTTATCAATCATTCTTCACTGATTTACGGTCCCAATAGCATTCATTATCCATCTTCATATAAGCATACTGGAGCTCTACCATTCTTCCCATAGAGGGATTCAAAAGGTACCATATGAAATATTGAGTGAAATCTATTGATGTAAGAAAACTCAAATAGAGGAATTTTTTGATCCCAGTCAACTTTGAAATCTGACGAACAAGATCTCAATATATATTCTAGGGTTTTATATAATCTATCGAACTGACCATACTTATAAGGTTGATAATTAGTGTAGAAACTCAATTCTATATCAACTTCTTGATGATGACATCACCAGGACATAGAGGTAAACCTCAAATCCTAATTTGATAAAATTTATTTTGTTACTCTATTCAACTATATCACTACCTTAATGTATATCATGAAATCTGATTCAGATAGAAGTCATCTCTAATAGATATTTAGTGTACTAAATTTGTAAGGATATTGACTAAAAACTATATAGAATTAAACCCTTTAGAGTTTTGGGGAGTCCAATGAAAAAATACATAGTTATTTTATCCCATTTCCATTCTGGTATGAGTAGTGGATGCATCATCCCCTTAGAATTTTTGATTTTATCCTTAATTCTCTAGAATACCATGCACTGAAATAATGACTCTTCAATATCTCTCTTCATTCCATCCCACCATAAGTATTCTTTCAAATCCCTATACATTTTCATTCTTCAAGGATTAATAAATAATGGGTAACTATGAGATTCCACTATTATGTCCTTCTTTAAATCTAGTATGGAAGAAACACATACACGATTTCTGAATCTTATCATTCCAACCAGATCAAGGTTAATCTCAGGAACATTTATAGATTTCTTTTCCATCTCTACATCTACATTCTATGCCTCTTTAATATTAACTTGTATAGAGAGTGAAAAATTCATTTTATAAAGAAAATATTTTCCCATTCCTTCTTGATTTCTAGATCCATCCTTTGAAACCCCAAAAATATTGGATCTTTTTTTATCCTCATCATGAATAATCTATCATGATTATTTCAATGCAAAGCATCAACCACCTTGTTTTCTATCTGAAGGTTGTATTTTATTGACTAGTCATAAACTATTATAATCTCCAACCATCTTATCTAGAACATTTTGAAGTCCTTAAGGGTGAATATATATTTCAAACATTTTTCATCTGTATATATATATCACACTATTCTACAAAAATATAGTGACTCGATATCTTTAATCAAAGAGTTTCCACTTCTAACTCCAAATCATGTGTTGTTTAATTTTTATGATGGATCATCAATTATTGTGGGGCATATACTTTGACAATGTTGTTTTTCATGTGCACACATCCCAATCCCTTCTTGTATTCATCATAATAGATTACAAACTGTTATCTATTATAGGGTAATGTTATCACAGGTTCACTAACTAACCATCTATTGAGTTCCTTACAATTTTCCTAACATTCATCTGTCCTGATAAACATGTCACCCTTATGACTTTACATGGTGAAATGATTATATTTTAATGAGAAATTATCTAAAATTCATCGATAATTTCATTCTAAACCAAGAAAAATATGCCTCTAAGTAAATGTGGTTTGTCTAGGTCTGTATTCAATATCCTTTTTCTTTTATGGATCTACTATACTACCATCTCTTTAGGTTATGTGACCCAAAAATAAATCATTTTTCTGCTGTAATTTATACATTTTAATTTTTTGATATATTTTCTCCTTCCTGAGGGTATTTAGTTCAATTCTCAAGTGATATTCATGATCTTCCTTGATCTTTTAATAGATAATAACATTGTCATTAAATAATACCACAAACTGGTTGAGGCAACCTCTAAATACTATTAATCAAATCCATGAAGATAACATGGTAATTAGTAAGACCAAAAGGCATCACTATATATTCAAAATATCTATACCTTGTACGGAATGTCTTCTTGGGTATATCCTTTTTCCTAAACTTCAATATGCGATATCCTGGATGAAGGTCAATCAATGAAAATTATTTACCTCTATACGGTTGATCAAACAAATCATCAATTTTGGTAAGAGGATACTTGTTTCTGATTGTGATCAAGTTAAACACTGAAAAATCACTGCATAGTATCATTGATCTATATTAATTTTTCACAAAAAGAATAGGTGTACCCCAAGGAGACACACTAGGATGAATTATTACCTTATCAATTTGTTCTTGTAGTTTCTTCTTTAATTCCTACAAATCAATCAGGGACATTTTTTATAGATTCTTTGAAACTATTGTGGAATCAGAAATTAGTTCTTTTGATAAGTCAACTTCACATGTTTGAGTAATTATAGGAAATCCTTCTTGAATGGAATCAAAAAATTCCAGAATTATAGTCATATCATCATTTTTTATGTTCTCCCCAACCATTTTACTTAAATAAACATTCTAAATGGGAATTGAGACCCATACACCAGAAGTAATATCCCTAATTTTTTAATTCTTATCACTACATTGATGGATTATTTTATGAGGGTTTCAAATATCAAAAATAACATCACTTTTTGGATAATTGATGAATGATTTATTTAGATAAATCCAATCCATTCCAATAATCACATAAAATTCAACTGAAGAATGAATGATTAGATTTGATGGAAGAAAATTCAAATAAATTTCAGTCATATAAGAATGATATACTTAGGATGAAATCATTGCACCATTAAGGGGTTTCACTACTAATTATACATCTATTCATTTTATTGTAATCTTAAAACTATTAGAAGATTCTTTAGATATGAAAGAGTGGGTATATCTAGAATCAAATATTACATTAATAGTTATATAGTGCATGGTAAGTGTACCTTTCAAGACAACATTATCATACTCCTCATTAAAAATAGGGATTTCCTGAGATTTAGCATCATCCCTTGGCTTAAGAGGTTCCTAATTTTGATCATTATCACCAGCCCTTTTTGTTTGGCACTAGTTAGGATAATACCCATTCTCCGTACACTTATAGAACCGAAGCATGGGATGGGAATTTTGTGCCACTTTTTCTCCATTCGCACTATTATATAACTTCTTCCCATCACTTTGGAAATAAAATTATTTATGGACTTCCCTTCCACACATAAAAAATTTATTAGACCCCTTACGTCAATTTCCTTTATGATTTTCCCACACCTAGGGAAAAATGGAAAGCTCATCTTATTCTCTTCAGGATTTTTATATTTTCCTTTATACTCAATCTTATTTTTATTTACAGAACCATGAGATTGGTACATGACTCTAACCCCTATTTAAAACATGATTACATAATGAAAAATCTCTTTATAGCTACTAATGTATCTTTTTGACAACACCATTCTAAGACTTGGCATCAAGGTACTGAGGAACCTATCATCATTACTTTTGGGTTGGTGGTTAATTCTAAAAGCGTGGCTCACAAGTCTTGTAAAAATGAACTTATAGGTACCAATAGATTCCTCATACCTTTGTTTAATATAAATGTACTCTTTCTCAATATTTGTATAAAGAATCCATTGAAAGTACTTATTAAAAAATAATTTCTTGAACTCATCCCAATCCATGTATTCAATCTCATATTACTACTTCCTATTCTAGATTAGAGTCCACCACTAGTCCACTTCGCCTTCTATCTTTTTTTAAAGGCTTTCTTTTAAGATTGGGGCTGAATCCTCAATTTATTATTTAAAGACTTCACCTTCTAACTGATAAACAACAATAATTACATTCTCATACTCCGAACACTGGAGAATGAAGAATATTTTTTTAGTATTACTGATCCATTGTTCAGTAACAAGTGGATCAGATGATGCACTAAAATATATGTTCATTGCATCATGAAGGAATCAATTGAATTCTGTTCCCTCCTTTTCTAATTTGGATGTCCACTGCGATTTATTTCTTGAGAAATATTGAGGATAATACCAACATGATTTTTCATTCTAGATCCCGTATAATATGGTTTCTCAAGATGAAAATAATTTCATTGCCTTAAGTAATCACCAATGACACAATTTCTTCAGGTTCTATCCATTGACTAAAACCAAACACATAGAGTAAGAATTATTTATCCTAGTGAGGAACCAAATAATCATAAATAGTCACTTATAGGATGTCTAAATTATGAAACCCTCATTAATATATGAAACCTTAGGTTCATTATAGGTTATTACTAACCAACTTATACTTAAATACTTCATGATTTCTTTTGATGATTTTTGAATACCCAATGTAAATATATTCGGAGTAGAAAACTAGGTGTGAAGTAAGGCTCGTCGTCAAATACCAGGTTACATCGAGACAGACCCGACACACCTTGTCAGAGTTATTATCCATAAGTAAATCTATGCCATATCCATATCCACTTGGACTAGCCAAATAGGGATGTATTTCTAGGAAACCACTCACTCTATCTTTTTCCAAAATTCCAAGACATTTTCAGATACTTTTCCTTATCCTTATACCTATCATTAGACACATCCTTAGGATTCCCACTAAGGATTACTAATCCTAGTATCCAAAGGATAACTAACATTTTTCTCCAATACCAATAATATCAGATCATTATTTTTATTCATTAACTTTACTAAACTTTTGACGAATACATAAATTTTTTTGAATATAGATGTTGTAAGACCGTATTAGTATAGTGACTTTGGAAATATGAAAAAATTAACACTGCTTTATAAGTTAACTACATTATCTCCAACTATGATCATCAAGAATCATGCCCTTCTTAGACACGTCATAATTAAAACATATCTTTATAAAATAGGAAATGAAATATAAAATTGGTGATCTTAGATGCTTCATAAGGGTTAAAAAGGGATACATTTAAGAATAAACATGAGAATATGGGTATGAGAACATAATCATAACATTAATGATAGACCCTTTATATCATAACATTATAAACATGAATCATGGAATATGTCTTAGAAGTTTATAGTACATGAATCATAGGAAAATAAAGAAAAAATCCATGAAATCATATCATTAGAATAATTCATGGAATTTTGGAACATACATAATCATATAAAACAACTTCTATAGTAGTCAAGGAGTCACTACCAAGGCCATAGTAGTAGTATAGGTTCAATCCCCATACCATATTAGTAGTCACAGTTCACTACCATGGCAATATTATTAGTAGGAGTTCACTCCATATTCCATCATGGTTGTCATGATTCACTCTTATAGCCATCTTAGTAGTCATGGTTCACTCCAAATACCATATTAGTATATCTCATAGATTATAAATATTTACCCAATGCATTGTATGAAGATATCTGTCCCAACAATCTCATAATGAAGTCATACATACATGTGCCAAAAGATAAAAAATATTATATCGTAACCCATGAAATGAAAAGGGTATCAAAAACATGTAATCATATCATAAAATGTGAAAAAATATATAGGTTTCATTATAATTTCACCAAAATCATAACCTGTGAAAAAAAGAGGGTTTCAAAAGCATATAACATGTGAAAGAAAAACATATTTCATAAACATCATGACATCAAAACATTAACCATAAAGAGTAATAATATTAATGGAAATATTGAATACATTCCCCATAAATTCATGGAAAACTAACAAGGATATCATTTTATAGTGAAAATAATTTTGAAATATCTTTTAAAAACATTTTTTGAGGAAAACATTTTTTCTTTGTTGAAATTTCCTTTCGGAAAGATAAGAAATTTTTTAAAATATTTTTCTTGGAAAATAGTTTTTAAAACTTGTAAAGAAATATTTCAAAACCATAAAACATTTTTTTAAATCCTTTTAAATGAAATTATCTCTAAATGTCATTTTAAAACATTTTTTTAAATGTTGTTTTTCAAAAGAACAGACTTCCGATCAAAGAGATAAATATGGTATGATTTTTAATAAAAAAAATTCTTATTAGTATTAAATACTAAATAGTGGAAAATAGAATTAGTACAATGATATATAATGAATAACCTTATGATAATAAAAATCATGATCATTTTTGAGAGTTTGATCATAATATTTCACCAATATAAGCATAATCATAATCAATCCTGATAAATAATGAGATTGTATCAATTAAATCTTACCACATGGTAACATGAGATCATACTATCAATGTAAGTAAATTATATTACATTAATATTTGAATATATTTATAATATGTAGTTTCATGATATAACATGTCAAACTTACCTCAAGAAAAATGTTGGTGCATAATAAAACATGTGTCCAAACAAGGAAAATTGATACAAAACTATCTTACTGATTTTTTAAATTTTAAAAAATAAACCCCATGAAAGAAGGATAATATAATAGATGGGTAAATAGCCGTAAATTTGAGAATAATATTCTTAGAATAAATTAATGGTAACTATATAACCCAAGAAAAAGAACATAGTGGTGAACTTGGTATGTATCTCACAAATATAAAAAATCGAGATTACATTCCCCTTCCTTATATCATGAATCTCATCGTACACATACAAGCCACATGTATAATAACTATAACTTTATTATAAATATTTTTTAGAACTATATATTTATATATAATACCACATATTATTTTATTATGAATTTATATGACCCACTAATTAACAATTCTATGTTAAGGTTTAACTTTGGGTAATATCTGCTTTGTTCTTCGTACGTGTTTTAACTTATTATTCTTGATTTTCTTACATAAGTAATGATTTACTTATGTCAATAAAGTAAAAAATATTTATAAATATCATATATATTTATTATATATATATAATCTTTAAAACATTGAAGGATGAAATGGAAATCACCGGTCAAGGAGATGGAAGGATGTACAAACACATGAATGTTGTCTCCATTTTGTTGTCATATTAAATGAATGTAAGTAAAAAAATATTTATATATATATAGATTATCATTAAAGTAGAATTATAATTTTATATTTATCATATATATTTTTTAAAACCATCCTCAAAACATTCCATGTAATGTGTGAGCAAAAGATATCACCTTGAGGAGGTGGTATTCCACACGTCCACAAATGATGTTATCATATATTGACAAGATGGAATGTTTAAAGATATTTTTTTATAAAGTAATTAAACAATAATAAATAAGTAATAAAAATAATATATATCACATATACACATATTTCCTATCATAATTCCCAATAGTGAATGGTTGTAATGGAAAAATGAACAATTAATATTTTGTGTGGCGGTCGTTCACCTTACACCTGAACAATATGTTTGTTACCCCTTAGATGGAAGTGTGTGTAAGTGTAGGTATAACCCTTACTATAACAAAACATCAGTATATTGAGTATAATTTTGTTGTTTTATAATCATGTAATAAATATATTTTAAGGGGTGGAGAATGGAAATAAGAGTAAAAATCTTGAGAAAATATTTTACCTCTTCTTTAGGTAACTCATTTTGGTTTTCACAAAAATGATTCCTTGGTTGGATTTATTTCTAAGTATAGGCTTATAGGATTAAGGGAATTATTTTGAGGATCTATTATTGTAGATATTGGTCAATATAAAGTGGATTTATATTTGAAAGGAAGTGGTAGGATAGGAGGAATTTTATAGTGGGGAGAAGTGTTACTCCTGTAAATATTGGAAAATGGAACTCCACCAAAATTTTATTCACTTAATATGGCTCCAATAATATACCAAATAATTTAAAAGTAATCTTAGGGTATTATGTGTCTTGAAAATTTATATTTAACAATTTTCATGGACTTTTTGGGCCTTATGTTGAGGTTTATTTTTTTGTTAAGCTAATTTTTGTCTTTATCGCTATAATTAATCTTAATCACTTTCACTATTTTTTAAAATATATATATATGTCGAACTTATTTTAAAATAAAAAGAATTTTGATTCCAAATTTTGAATCCATTTTTCCAAAATTCTAATAACATTAGTGTGAAAAATTAATTTAAAATTAGTAACGTATGTGGGACGACACTGCGGGTTTTTAAAGTAAAAATGATTAAAAATTTGCTAGGTTTTAATATCCAATTTCAATGTGAAATTGATTCCAATAAACAAAATATTATTTATTGATGTAAATTTTATCTATAAATAATTTCATACCAAATTAAAATATAATTTTACTATATCAATAAATTATAAATAAAAGAAGCTTTGAATTAAAAATTCATTGTTTTTAACTATTCATCAACATATATAGTTTCTCAGAAACAACCCCAAAATTCACCGTAGATGATTTTGACATTCTAGATTAAAAAATTATGTATATTTTATAATATATAATTTCTTAATATGTTTAAAATTATCTTCTTTTTCATAGAAGGACATGAAAGGCGGTTCATTTGAGAAAACTGTATTTTTAAACAAATAAAGACTTTACCAAAAAAAATTATTTTTTTCATTATCAATATTTTCTATTTATATAAAAATAATATAAAAAATATTAAAAAATTAATTACTAATATTAATATTATTGTGTTAAATAGCTAGGTAATAACTTTTATGTTTAAATAATTATAACAATAAAATAATGTTTCATACAAACTCAGTGATGTGTGTCACACATGCCAAGACAATGTCAGATATTGCACAAGCCAAGTCAATGTAGTGTAATTTTTTTTACATAGTGATATTCATGAAATCAATTAAAAATAATTAATTTTCTAAAATAAAAATGTCCATAAAAACTCATGGTGTTTCACTATATAGGGAACTCAATGGCCTACCCCTATTATATAAGTGTTGATGAGATAATTTAAATAGCAGTACCCTCCTACATTCTCATGAGATGGTGGACATTAGGCTACAATTTCATGAAAAGTTTCAATTTTTTATGTCATTGACCATATGAAGACACCTATTGATAGTATGTTCAATATTACGACCAATATTCTTCATGATTATACTAAGAGATGATGGGATATTATCACCCAGGCTGATCATCATCATAATATAGTCTGGTAGGACTTTCAAACATCCTTCTATGATTAATTATTCCCATAGAAACTAATAGAGGGCTACCCTAGGAAATTTACACTCCTAAAGTTGGGTGTTATATCGGTGGTAGAATATTCATCTCTTTTCATCAAGATTCATAAGTTGGAATCGACACTAGTTGGTGGCGAGTTGGTGATGGTGAGATGGTCTAAGAATGGGAATACATATTCTATCTAATCATTGGTAAATTAATTTTAGTTTAATACCATTTTAAAATAGTGAAACTTGTTCTCATCAACTATTGACACCTGAAGGGAGATGGCAGTGTGGCCTAGAGTGGTTCTAAATCAAGACAGGGAGGCGGTTCATCTAGAAAACTAAAATGTTTCTTTGATTCTTCTTTTGGGGCTAGTAGTGGTCAGATGGAATGAAATGATACTTATGTGATGTTTCACCAGGGTTGTAGGTAATTCCATCTGAACAACTAGTGTTTGAAGGATCCAATTCACTGTCTATATTGAGGAAATATAGGGAAACTTCATCATTTCTTCAAAACATTCCTTCTGATGGCTAGTGGGAAGGGATTTGTTCCAACTCCACATTATAGTGCATGGATTGTTTCTCAACTTTCTGAAGGAAGCTCATATTCAAATCTCTAATGTAGTTGAGGAGGAATATGTGTCTTATGTAGTTGTGCTTCATATATATTGTGCCAGTTGAAAAGATATTACTAGGGTAGTCAGGTTGTATCTCTAGGTAATGGATCTGGCTATATCTATAGAGTACATCTTACTCCTGATGAGTAGTGTCCCATGGCTTATATGGTTTTATTAACTATTATACTACCTATACATTTATATAATCTTTGTTTGACATAGGTTATTATCATTCCATTATATCTACTGAAATAATTAAAATTGTTATCCAAGAGATGGTGTACTTCTATGGAGTAAGGACTCTCGACATGCAATCTATATTCTTATCTGAGAGAATAAACCGTTGTATGAAATTTCCCCTTCATATAGGTGGTTATCCTTTTGTATGGTGCCTTTTTGTCCTTGATTTTATGGGTTTTATGATCATTATTTGAGAGGAAAGGTTTTTATCTTATCGTAATCAGGTTTATTTTTATAATTATAGGTTCTCTTTCAAATCACCTAATGATGGTATTTATATTAATAAGGGATAATGGGATGTCAAAGAAATTCATGGTAGACCCATGAATCATGGGATGGGTGGATTGAAAACCCAAATTTCAGGTCTTTTTATGAGAGATCAGGAACCATACATATAGATTCCCCTATTATGGTGGATCATTTTAGGGAAGTTGTCTTTGATGAATTTTCTGGGTTACCTTATATAAGATAGGTGGAGTTTACTATTGAGATACGTCTTGGTGTATCTCCAATGACTATTCCACTTTATATGATATCACACAGTTAACTATGGGAACACTAGAAGAAGATATAATATTTATAAAATAAGGGTTTCATACAAACCAGTACCTCATCATGGAGTTGAAAAATCCTTTACCTATAGAAGGTGGATGGTATGCTCATGATTCTCATGGATTATCATCAATTAAACTAGCTTTCAATCATCAAACAGTATAAATTCCATGTATATATGACCTATTTGACCTGATCTTGGGAGCTCGAGTAATCTAGAAGATTTAGTTGAGGTTGGGTTATCTCCATGTGTATGTTTGGACACATGAAGTACTATATACATAATTCTATAGTAGATATAGAATGATCAAATATTTTTCCATTCCATTTGGTCTCATGAATGAACCTTCAGTTTTCATGAACTTGATGAATCAGTTATTTCACTTATATTTGGATTTCTTTTTGTTGATCTTCATGGAATACAGCTTAGTGTATTTTCGTACTCAACATGGACATGCAAAGCATCTTCAGACAATTTTGAATAAACTAAAACATCATGAGGGATATTATATGATCTCCAAATATCACTTTTAGATCAGTAAGGTTCACTTAATAAGTCAATTAATCTCATAGATAAGACTATCTATTAACCCATAGAAGGAACGAGTTATAGTTTCTTGGGATCATAGTAATAAAACTCTTCACAAATAGTTTTTCTTGTGGTTAGTTGGATAGTATAGGCATTTAATTTCTGACATTAGATGGTTATAAGTTCCTATAATAAGATTTAAAAATAATGATGTGGTGTTTACATGGTCTGAATAATGTCAGAGAGACTATCAAGAGCACAAAGAATGATTTACATCAACACTAATCCTAATTCATCCATAGATGGGTAGAAACTATATATTTTATTGTGGTGCATCAAATATCTTGATTGGAGTATATCTAATGAAGGGAGGTCGATTCATGGTGTATAGGTCATTGTTTTTTGTGAATCTTGAACATTACTACCCAATTCATGATCTTTTGTTGGTAATTGTGGTATATGTCAGGTGATGTTAGATGAAATTTCTTTTGGGAGAGTAGTTTTTGGTGTATATAGACTAGAAAAGTATGAAATATATCTTTACATAATGTAACCTGAGTCTCAAAAAAATAAAGTGTTCACAATTCCAAAATTACTTCTTTTTTTTCTTTATTATATTTATGGAAAGGGAAATGATGTGGATGATTAAATTTTCCAATATACTCAGAAAAAACCATTTAAGAGGCCATTAGTGAGTGGAAATTAATGGACCTATATTCTAATATGCCTCTAGAGGTTTTGAAGTATCACAATTATCCAATTTTATAAGATTTAATAGTGAAATATTCTCTTCTAGAATAAGAAAAGATGAGGCATATTTATAATCTAGAAGGCCTAATCGTGCAGGTTCCTGTTTCCGATGAATACCCACAACTTGGATGAGTCATTATTAGAGATGAGGTTTTGTGCAGCCATGGATGTATCTAGGTTCCATAAGATAATAATGAGGAATTATTGTTTGAATATCATACCACTATATATTATGCATTCCCTTGACTCACCATGATGTACTTGGATATACACTACCAACATAGGTGGCCATGTATAAAAAAAAGGAAGATTGGAGGATTTGTCACACGATGTTCCACCCGTCAACAGGTCAATAAGGAGAAACAATGGCCTTCTTGTCTTTTGCTGACTCTTTCAATTCCATATTGGAAATGGGTTGACATCAAAAAGTATCTTATGACTATCTTACTGATGTTACCATGAGTTAGTGATCTGGTTAGGATGGTCTCTTACTGTCTAACAATGTTCTATCACTTTTTACATATACAGAAAACCTTTTTAGTTGATGATCTTAGAAGGATATATGTTTAGGATATCATATGCCTTTATAGTGTTCCATGATCTATCATATCATATAGATATTCTTCTTTTAGTTCATGCTTCTTGAAGAGGTACCATAAGTCCCCTGGTACAAAGGTGCTTCGGAGAAATTCCATTCACTCACAGACCAACGGGTAGTCAAATCATACTATGCAGGTGTTTGAGGACATTTTTTGGGAATTTGTAATCGATTTGGGTGGTTATTGGGTGAAAAACCTACCCCTCACAAAAATTTCAGACATTAATATACATATATATACTATAAAAATTGGTCCTTATGAGGTCATATTTGGTAAATCGTGTCATTCACCCATGTCCAAGTTAATGGATGATGAAGTAGCACTAATACTACATTATCTCGCTCAAGACACATCGGAGTTAGAACAACTTATCAAGATTTGTGTAGCTGTAGTTCATTATCAATGGAAGTCTTAAGTTGATAAAAATTGATGAAATCTAGAGGTGGATATTTTCGGTCATATAATTTTATGTGTTTTGACTTGAAAGTTTCATTGATGGATCAAGTGCTCAGGGAAGACCACACCTATGTATGTGGGACCCTTAGAAATTTTTCAGGGAGTTAGGATGCTGGAGTATTAGTTTAAAATACCTCATTGGCACCTATACATGCATTATTCCTTCTATTTTCATAACACCTCTATTATTATTAACACAATTACACTGTTTTTTAGTATAATGAGGTTAAATTGGAGGTCGATGATTCTTTTAGAAGTATACCCTTTGTATCATTGATCAGAGTACAAAGGACTTCAATGGATGGTTAGTTAACTTAATGAGAGTGTTATGGAATCATGATTGGGTACATAATAAGACATGGGAGAGAGAGGTAGCCACAAGGTCTTAGTGGCCAAAAAAATTTCATAAATTATTTTCTACTATCCTCAGGAGGGAAACTTGGGTATATGTTCTTTTAATGTGTGGATGTTGTAAAATCATATCTTTTCCAGGAGGTACAGATGCATAATATTTCTTATCAAACATCATTTTAATAGATAATGTTTTTTAACATGTCAAGGAGCAGTTCAAGAGATTTTGAGACTTAAGTAGATCCAAGATCATTGGGGTTTTGAATGAAATAATGAGTCACATGGTTTTCAAACTATTAGTAATAACCGTGAAATCACCTATATGGGGTTCTATAGAGAAATTTAGAGGGGTTCATGGTTTTTTAAATATTCAAGCTCATGAAACATAGATCTATTGGGTGTTTATGTGTATTGATGGGGTTCTTACAGGTTGTCTAAACTGTGAAATGAGGTTTTCCTTCTTAGTTTCACTTAACTAACAGTGCCATATATTTTTGACACACAATTTTTCAAACCATACTACCAAACCCTGGGACTCTTGAAAGGGTTTCGAAATTTGATTTTCCAATCCTTTATTTTACATAAATCCTTCATTTTCCCCCTAAATCACAAGAAACACCACCCCAACCACATGTGCTTTTCCCTCTTCCTCCATGGTGGGATTTAAACTACCTATATAGTATGGTGTATGATCTATTCTTCATTAGTCTAATTGGAAGTGTATCGGTAAGATCTTAAATCCTCTTCCTTCTTTTCCACATTTTTCTCTCCCTCAAGAACCCTATTTCAATGTGAGAAAATATGCCCTATTTTTATAAAATGTATCAATTTCTTCAATTTTTCCCATCTCAAGAAGATCTAATGGACAATAATGGACATGTATAGTACTGCCAAGATATTATAGGTGGTATTTTTCTTTTTCCCCAATTCCTCGATGTATATATTATTTATTATGGTTTTGTGTGCTATATATTCCATGTGACACCACTGATATGTCAAATTAATTCTATTACTCGATGTTTTCATGATTAGAGAAGATATAAAAACCCATAATCAACATCAGGGGATATCCACATCAATTTATATAGTCCCTTAGTTTGTTCCCTTCTTAAAGTCATATATTTCGTATGACTTTAATGAATTTTAACAACCCCTTGAGGTGTATTTAGTTATACTTTGTAAATGAAATGTAATTTGAGTAAAACTAATGAAAAATTATGGGCTACGAGTTGATTCCCATGCTAATCTTATTATATCATAAATCACCCTCATGAAATGAATTGGAAAAGGGGAATAAAATGAATTGTTAAAATGTTGTGGGTTCAATACTAGCCATGGCCAATATATTTGACATGACATGAATGATACGAAGGTTTTGATTTGGAACACCTTGGACATGAATATCATGAATTGTCATTTTAGGTTTAAAATTAAATTAGTACATGATATAAATGATTTAAATGTTCATCATAGAACACCGTGGAGGGGATCACAAGGCAGATTCCAAGATATTTTCCCAGAGCGATACCTGGTTACCTAGTAAATTACTGGAGACGGGATCAGTGGGAATTTTTTTTTGTACAATTCCATGGGAAATAAATGGTTCCTTATATGGTATATCCTTGATTGGATGATATATTTAAAGCTTTATACAATTCTTGGTGTAATACCTAGGTTCCGCATAATCAACATCGTGGATGAACTCTTACATTGATGGGTTTTTATAATGATCCTAGAGTGATACCAGGGTTTCTTTATATGGAACTTTTGATATGGTCTCAAGATTCCAATTAATAAAATATAATGATATGTATTCTAATTAAAAAAAATATTCTTGGATTTGGTCTAGTATTTTTGTACTAAAAGGCCTAATTACACTCCTTCCTAGGCACAAATGATATGATAATTATTGAACTACTTACAAATATGCATGTACACCGTAGGTATACAACATGGCTCCTGGATATATTGTGTATATATTTATATACATATATATGTTAATACATATATGATGTATATTTATAAATAAAAATTTAATTAAATATAAACTTATATGTTCATATACAGAGGGAAAATCTATTTAGATATATTCTAGCTCAGGAGGAAGCAGGTAGTACTGGTTAGGTGTCATTTAATGAACCTAGAATGTTAAGTTTTCTTTTATAAATGTTATGCATTTTTTTATTTAACCTCCTCACTACTCATTTTATATGATTAGACTATATAGTTCCAGACACCATTGGGGGTCCCCTACTGAGTATATTTCACATCCAATTTAGGATGTTGGTTGGTACTCAAATAGACTTTTTGGGTGTAGTTTGGGATAAATGGAAGCATAAAAATTTAGATTCCTGATTTACTATAATATGATAGAGTATGTAATCAGAGGAAAGATTATATGAACATGATTTTAGTGGAGATATTTTCTTCCATTTCAAGTCTTGTATAGCATGTCGTATGTGATTGATTCTTTACCTCTATGTATTCCATTTATTTTTTATATTTAATAATAGATAATTCCTTTCATTAAGAAGATTTATTTTATTTATTAATATATCTCATATATTTATTTAACTTAGAGATATATGAGATAAACTCCTTCTATGATATTTTTTTACAAGAAATCCATTTTAGTTTCATAATTGTCTTTAAATTCACAATAACATTCACTAGTAAATTCTTCTTCTCTCATTGGTAAATTCTTACTCATTATCAAAATGAATCCCATGGTTTTCTCATAATTGGATATCAAATTAATTTCAGTAATCAAGAAAATATCCCATAAATTATTTCACTCAACTCAAACTTATTTATGATTAGCTCTGGCATGGTCTTGAGAAAACCCAGGGGATACCCGCCACCTTCCCATGTTCAGAAAAATGAACCTTGAAATAAAATACCACCATATATTGTTATCATTGATATGGATTTCATAATTAATTTACTTCTATTTATACCTAATAATTTATAATCAAGATAGAAATAGTTATACATGATACCTATAAAATGTTTTCAATTTTTTCATTAGTTTAGTGTTATGTATGAAATAATCAATAAAACAATATTTATTTACGAAATATATTCTAAAATAATTCGTTCAAGCATTATACACCCCATTAATAAATATATTTCTCCAAATTTTGGAACATAGAAAAAAATAGTTGGTTATTTTCAATCATTACATCCTATGGTTTTCAAGTATCTTCCTCAAAAATACGATTTCACCAAAAAAATATGACATGGTGGTTGATATTATTTTAGATAACCTTATATATTTTATCCAAGATCTCCACTTGATTTTTTGACATAATAGAGATCATGATCTTATTATACAACTTCTAAGTTAAGTAAATTTGGGGGATCTTGTATGTACTTCCTCAAAAGTGATGAAAGAAACACATCATGTACTTTTGAGTGATATAGAAGATATTTTAATTGATTATAAATATACATAACACAATATATAATATCTAACGGACCAATCTACTTAGGTATCATCTTATCCTTCTTCTCAAATATTGGAACTCTCTTCTAAGGATCTACTGAGAGGGAAACCATGTTACTAACATTCAACTCTACATCTATTTGATGATTATTAAAATATCTATTTCTAAAATATAAACTAAATTTTTATGTCATTTAATGACTTGAAACTTTTACATCATTTTATATAAATGATCAGGTCCTAATAGATTCCTCACCTGAACCTCATCCGAGAATTCCATAGTTCTACATCACTTCCCATATAGTGCCTCATATGGTTCAATTAGTATGATAAAGTGGAAATTATTGTTATATGAAAAGTATACCAAAATAAGATATTAATAAGAATAACATTTTACATCAATTACATTAGATTTTATCCAATCTTTAAATGAATTAATGGTCCATTCATATTGGCCATCAATTTTCAGAAGATAATTCATGAAACATTTTAGCACAACATCAAATTATTATGGAAACCCCCTCCAAATTTTTAATGATAACATTAGATGATGATTAGATATAACATAAATTATAACTCCATTAATAATTAATAATTAATTTATGTATGACATGGAAATTTGGTGGAGTGTTAAATCTTGGTAGATAGTAATAAATTATATTGAGTTTTGAGTCTACAAACCACTACATAGATGTCATTTTTCCTTTAATAGTATAATGTAGGGAAATGATAAGATATATTGTGATGTTATCTAAATTTCATACTATTATAGGAAATTGTTAAATTATCCCCTTATATTTTTTTATGTTCATCCTTTACTTGTTGACATACTAAAATCATGTATATAATCTCTAATCACTCCTTTCATGTAACGACTCAATCATTCATTAAAGGAAATCCCTCTTGATCTAATTAATTGTCACTTTATGTAAACTGTTTAAATAAAATGTCATATTCTTCAGTTTTATGTTATGTATTCTAACCATTGCTAATATAGTCGTTGAACAGTGATCACGTGATTAATATAAATATAGGGCTTTAATGAATCCAAATTACTCAGACAAAAGATGTGATGGCCTCATCCAGTAGAAGTTCCCCATATGAAGCTCATTTGTTGGAACTCGGAAAAGATGTGGCATCATTGGGATTTACTCTTGCCACCCGAGAAATGTTATCCGAGCCACCCCAAGAGTCTGTAACCATCGCACACCTTACACATCGGTCTTATATGGGTGTTATAAGGGTTTATTTAACAATACCATAGCACTATGGTTATGTACATTATTTTTTTTATATAAAAATTCATATATTTTCATGTTATTTTTGTTACCTTATAAATAGTTTTTAAATCTCAAATAGTGTTTTTAGTTAATATTCAACTAATAAATCTATTTTGATGAATTAATATATTTTTGTATTAAATAATATTTTAATAAAATATTAACATTATTTTTAAATTAATTTTTATTAAATATAAATGATCGTATCATTTTATGAATGCAATTTTAATTTTTATTACGGTTTGAAAGCCATTTTTGTCAAAACCCATGAATTTTTGATAAATGTCACTTTTTATTTTAAAAGTGAAAATTAAAATATTTAAAAAAATTATTTAGATAAAATTAATATTATTTCTAGAATCAGTATGTCGAAATTATCAAACAGTGAATTTTTCATAATTTTCTGAGACAGTCAAATTTTTGGGTAAAAAATAAATATCGTTTAAATATATAATGTGTTTTATGACATAATAATGACCCAATAGTTATATAATAAAATACTATAAGCCTTATTTTCAGAAAATATATGTTTTACCATTAAAATAATGTGATTTTGGTTTTTTTGAATTATTTTACAAATCATTAATGGGCCCTTCAAGGCTTATTAAACATCTTGTCTTTTTAAATATTTTTCCTTGGGAGTCTGACTCACCTCCACAAAAGAAACCCCATTATTTTAAGAATTTAGGACTTTATCCTTATAAAATATATTTTTACTCTCCCCTTTGGTAAAAAACATGGGGAAAATCCATGGTTTTTTTTGTCGTTTGGATTAGTTTAATGTGAGGTGTCCCAACCCTAAATAATAAAGAATTCCCTCACCTTTCCTATATAAACCCACCCAGGATCCCACTTTATCCTCACTAAAAGCCTTTTGATTTCTTCCAACCTCTTCCCTACTCTCCCTGAATCCTCCCAAGGTTCCCCAAGCTCCCAAGAAGCCTCTCTCAAGCCTCTATCAAGCCTTTGGAAGTACACTTCCAAGTAAGGCTTTTTCTTCCCTTATCATTTTTGTGCAATTTTCATTATATTGTTATTCCATTTAGTTTCAATTATAAATGTTGGGGTATGGTTTTTCACCTCCCCCATACGTCCCTCTTTAGTTTTTAGTGATGGGATACCTATTTCCTTCTCACAAAATTCCTCCCATGTACACCCGTTACTATACCGAAATTCGGAAAGGAATTTCTCTCTCATCTTTTACATTCAAGCAATTATTTTGTAAAACGAAAATAAATTACATTAAAATTGTTAGGACATGTATCTACATGACACCATTACAGTCCATTTCATGTACATATGATGAGACTCCCCTTTATCTTTAATCAACCTTTTTTATGAATTCTTACGTCATGCCGTTACGCTGGAAAAATTACACCGATTTTCCAAGCCAAAATCATTATGTAGTAAATACCACACCCATGTCTCTATCAAGGGTATTCACCTTTATTCAAAAATAAATATTTATTATAAAGTTCCGTTTATGAATTCCACATTCCTTTATCATGGAATAAATTATTATGTTTTATGAATCCATGTTATATGATCCATGTGGCACACTTATGCGTGAAATGAAATGTTTAAGATGGGTGCGCCCTTATTGCGCTCCAATGAATTGGGTAAAGTATAGTATCATGATAAATCATGTGAAATGGGTGTTGAATCATGATAAATCAAGTGAAACGTGGTTTTACTCATTCTTCATATGCAATTAGGATTTACTCATGCTCCATGTGCAATGAACCTTGGCTCATGATAATTCCATGTTAAGTGTTGTTTCCACATTTCTGTGTCATGATTATCATGATTTATCATGCATTTATGTTTATGCTTTTCTTGTGCTAATTTTATATTCATATTTTCTAACATGTATTGTAATCCTCATTTTATTCCATGATTATTCCCTTACTATGCTTTATAGCTCACCCTTTTTTTATTCTTGTCCTCAGGTTATCCCATGTAATTCTAAGTACGAGGGAATGTAGTGGTCATGTAAACGCGGTTTTCAAAAAAGATGTTGTATTTCATGTTTTAGGTTTTTATGTAATGATCTAAATCCCTAAAGACACTATACATCTCTATCTTCCATTTTATATCAAGTGAGGGTTTTATGTAATAAATCAAGTTTAAGTTTGAAATAAAAATCAGGGTTGTTATAGGTGGTATCAGAGGATAGGTTTAGTTATTTTTGGGATTTGGATTAGAAAACCATAGTAAAGCCTTAGATACAAGAATAAGTATAATAAAAACATCCCTATTTTTTGGTGAGTATTGAGTAAGTGGTTTATCCAGAAAATAAATCCTTGTCTGGATACGAGCAGGTAGAGGCAGCTCTAGCACAGATGTATCCTAGGGGTAAAACCCAAAAACGCCGCTTTGAGCTAGACTCGAATGGGAACTGGTTCATGACAACGGGTCTTGCTACACTATTGGTTATGACACTCCCATGGTATATGCTTTGGTAAATTAACAAGTTTAGTATGAACCATTATTAAGGGACAAAAAATTCACTAAGAATATATGTTAGAAAGTAGATCATGGATAATATAGACTGAATCCAGTAGATTCATATGTTAAGGAAATAAGAGTTACTTATAAGTCATCAGGTTTGTACTTGTATTAACCTTTATGTGTAACCACTACATTTTCTTTTATTCCAGCCAATGGCCTGTAATAGGAGTACACCGGATAAAAATAGATGTGAAGATCAATGTGATGACTGTAATAATGAGATGCCCAATCCAATAGGAGAAGGAATCATGAACTTTGTCACACTTCTATCTTAGCTAACTCAAGATTTGAATAGAAACATGTGTCAAGAGTAACGTTCAACCCCCATAAGAAGGAACAAGTCACTATCGATATTTTCATGAGACAAAGGCCTCCCACTTTTAATGGATCAGTGGTGGACATTGATAAAAAAATATGAAGCCTGAGGAGGAGATTGAGGCGTTGTAATGGAAGGATTTCCAGAATATGTTTTTTAAAAAAATATTTTCCACGCACCCTCTGTCATAAGATGGAAACAGACTTCCTTGCCCTCAAGAAAAAAGATGACGAATATGTTGGATCGTACGAGGAAAACTTCACATGGCTTGCACAATACACTTCTGTCTTTGTCGTTAACCTTGAATACAAGGTTGACCGCTTCTTGGGTGGGCTGAAACCTAGCCTGTAGAAATCACTGGAAATCCGTGACATTGAAATCTATGAGGAAATTTTATGATGTTACCTCAATGTCGAAATGGAGATCATAGAATCTCAGCGATATCTTGGGGATAAGAAGCATAAGGTGGACTCAAATGCTGGTGGAACAATAGATAAATCCAACGGTGCTAAAAAAATCCAGCACCCCACTTGCCAATGGTGAGTAAAGAAACACCCCGGAAATTGCCTGAAGGGTACAAGAAAATTATTTAGGTGGGGAAGAGAAGGGAATATGGCAGTTAAATGTCGGCAAGAAAGACTCGAGGTTGCGACAGAGGAGAGTAAATCCTGTTTTAACCTCAACACGTGATTCATTTCTACAACTGCAAAGAACAAGGGCATCTTTCAAATCAGTGTCCTAAGCCAAGGGTTTTCAAAGGCAACCAACAACCTCCAAGGCAGCAAAGGTGAGATTTTTCCATCACTACTACCGAAGTGAACCCCTACAATGAAGTGGTGATAGGTATGCTAGTTATTAATTTAATAATAGATAACTTACTTTTTTATTCCATTTATACACATTCTTTTATATCTCGAAATTTTAGTAGAATAATACAATCACCACACAAATCATGGAAGCGAAGATGTCAGTGAGTACAAAAAATGGGGAGATTATTTCATCCCATGAATATAACTCCTCCCCATTCATAATCTGTGGATTTACTTTCTTAGAAAACCTCTTCACACTCTCATCTGGTGGAATTTGATGCAATTCTTGGCATGAATTGTCTTTCATTATATAAAGCCAACATAAATTGTCGTGAGAGGGAAATAACTCTCCATGTGGAGAATCGAACCTCGATTCTTTACAAGTGCAAGGTGGAAAATGAATCTTCTTTAGCTCCATCATCTCAAGTTTGGATATTACTAACCTATGAGCATGTGTATTGGGCTCAGATGATTATGTCCAATGAAGGAACCATCCTTGAAAACATGCCTATTGTGAGGGAATTCACTGAAGTGTTTTCCGATGAATTGCCTAGTCTTCCTCATAGAAGAGATGTTGAATTCTCAATTGACCTTATACCGGGGGAATTTCCAATATGAAAAACTTCGTATAGAATGGCTGTTTTGGAGCTTGAATAGCTGAAGAAACAACTATAAGAGTATATGGATAATGGGTTTATACAACCAAGTGCTTCACCATGGGGTACACTGGCCCTCTTCATCACGAAGAAGGATGGATCAATGCGCATTTTCATAGATTATCATGAGCTCAACAAAATCATGATAAAAAACAAGTATCCTCTCTAAGGAATTGATGATATATTTGATCAACTACATGGAGCACAATACTTATCCATGGTGGACTTGCGGTCGAAATATTATCATGTATGTGTGAATAAGGAAGATATCCCAAAGACTGGTTTTCGTACAAGATACGGGCACTATGAATTTATATTAATGCCTTTCAGACTCACTATTGCTCCAGAAATCTTCATGGAAATGATGAATAGAGACTTTAGAGATTACCTCAACAAATTTTTAGTAGTCTTTAGAGATGATATTCTGATATACATTAAATCCAAGCAGGATCATGAGGAGCATTTGAGAACTGTACTAGAGACCTTGTGGAAGGAGAGTCTATATGAAAAGTATATAAAGTGTGAGTTTTGGTTGAATGAGGTCTTATTATTAGGTCATATCATAACAAGTAATGGTATATCTATGGATCCCTCCAAAATAGATGCAATTGTGGGATGGTCGGGGCCAACATCGGTAACAGATATCTGTACCTTCTTGGGGTTAGTTGGATATTATAGACGATTTTTGAGAAATTTCTCATGATTTTCCAACCCTATTACCATGATAACTCGGAAGTGAGTAATGTTTTCTTGGAGTGATGAATGTGAAGAAAGCTTCATGGAGTTAAAAAAAGAGTCTTATCACTATGCCCGTTATCACTTTACCCACAAGTTGAGAACTTTTCGTGGTATTCAGTGATGCTTCGAAGAAGAACCAGGGATGTGTGTTGATGAAAAATGAAAAAGTCATTGCCTATGCTTCAAGGAAATTGAAAGTTCATGAACAGAACAATCCAACACCTGACCTAGAGCAGGATGTAGTGATCTTCACTTTGAAAATTTGGTGGCATTATCACTTTGGGGAGAAGTGTGAAATATATATAGACAACAAAAGCCTCAAGTGTATATTCACATAGAAAGAGTTGAATATTCACCAACAAAGATGGTTACATCTGATCAAAGACTATAATTTCTCAATACATTACCACCCTAAAAAAGCGAACAAGGTGGCAGATGCTCTAAGTAGAAAGGACCCAACAATTCTATCATTGATGAGAATTGAAAAGGATACAATATTCTTAGATTTTATGAGGATGGACATGGGAATCATAAAGAAGTGAACATCATCAATCCTTTCACAAATGATTTCTCAACCATCACTTTTGTAAAGGTTAAAGGATGCTAAAAAGGATGATGTGGGAATTTGGGAAAAAGTGGAAGCTACCTAAATTGGGAAATCCTCTGAATTTAATGTTAATGAAGAAGGAATTGTGATATTTTGGAAAATTTTATGTGTTCCATCAAGTCTGGAGATGAAGAAGTAACTTTTGGATGATGCGCATAGTTTAAATTTCACTATTCACCCATGAAACACAAAGATGTATCGAGATCACCGAGAGAATTATTGGTGGGATAATATGAAGAAGGTGATCGCTAAATATACATCAAAGTTCCTGGTGTGTCAGCATTTGAAGGCAGAGAGGCAGAAGTCTAAGGGGATGATGTAACCATTTCCTATACCATAATGGAAATGGGAGAAAATCACCATGGATTTTGTCACCGGACTTCCAAAGACATCCAAAGGCGAAAATGCAATATGGGTTGTTGTGGATCATCTTACACAGTCTACATACTTCATTTCTATTTGGGGGGATTTCTCATTGGATCAACCGGCACAGATATATATCAGGGAAGTGGTAAGACTGCATGGAGTACCACTATCTATTGTTTCTGATCGAGATCCAAGATTCACCTATATGTTTTGGAAGAGTCTTCAACATGCTCTGAATACCTAACTGAACTCCTGTGTGGCCTATCATCCTCAAACTGAGGGCCAATCAGAGCAGACTATTCAAACACATGAGGACATGTTGGGAGCATGGTCAATGGACTTTAATGGAGGATGGTATCAATATCTTCCTCTCGTTGAGTTATCTTATAATAACAGTTTCCACTCAAGCATCTAAATGGAACCATATGAAGCCCTTGTATGGGAAAAAGTGCATAACACCGGAATGTTGG
Source organism: Viscum album (assembly GCA_963277665.1). NCBI lineage: Eukaryota > Viridiplantae > Streptophyta > Magnoliopsida > Santalales > Viscaceae > Viscum > Viscum album. The sequence continues at coordinate 518,357,781 of OY728143.1, read as the reverse complement.
GATGAGGTCAGTGAGCGTAAGCTGCTTGGACTAGAAATGGTCGAAGAAATGGTGGGGAAGGTGAAAACAATTCAGTAGCATATCAAGGCAGCCCAGAGTTGACAGAAGAGTTTTGCAGATAACTGTCAATGAGACCTTGAGTTTAAAGTTGGAGACATGATTTTTCTAAACATATCTCCATGGAAGATGTTCATGAGGTTTGGAAGGAAAGGGAATTTAAGTCCAAGTTACAAAGGCCCCTTCGAGATTCTTGATCGTGTTTGGGTTGTGGTCTATCGACTAGCACTTACACCTACCATGGCCAATGTACATGATGTATTTCAGGTATCTCTCTTAAGAAAGTACATACCAGACCTTTCACATGTACTCTCTTCAAATGTGGTATTGTTAGAGGATGATCTTTCTTATAAGGAGAAACCAGTGAAGATATTAGACCATTGAGAAAAAGTTCTACGAAATAAGACAATTCCCTTCGTCAAGGTGTTATGGAAAAACCACAAGTTTGAAGAAGTGACACGGGAATCATAGGAAGTGATTAAGCAGAGTTACTTGCATTTGTTTTAGTATGGGAAAAGGAAATTTTGAGGATGAAATTTCTTAAGGGGGAAAGATTGTAACGACCCAAAAATTCATTAATGGAAATCCCTCTTGATCTAAGTAAATGTATCTTTATGTAAAATGTTTATATAAAATGTCAAATTGTTTGGTTTTTTGTGACGAATTGTGACTGTTTCTAATATAGTTGTTGAACAGTGATCACATGATTAGTATATATATAGGGCATTAATGAATCCCATTTTCTCAGACAAAGGAAGCGATGACCTCATCCAGTAGACGTGCCCCATACGAAGCCCATTTGTCAGAACTCGGAAAAGAGGTGGCCTCATTGGGCTTCACTCATGACCAAGCCCTATCCTAGCAACAACAAGTTAATCTCAATCAGGACCACCTATGAGATAAGTGGAAGTTGATAGAGATTACCACCCAAGCAATGTTATCTGAGCCACCCCAAGAGTTTGTCACCATAGCACACCTTACTCTTCGGTCTTATGCGAGTGTTATAAGGGGTTACGTAACAATAACTTAGCACTATGGTTTTGTATATTATTTTTGTCTATAATAAAGAATATATTTTGATGTTATTTTTGTTACCTTGTAAATAGTTTTTAAAGCGTTAATAGTTTTTTCTGTTAATATTCAACTAAGAAATATATTTTGATGAATAAATGGATTATTGTATTAAATAATATTTTAATAAAATATTATTATTATTATTACATTAATTTTTATTAAATATAAATGATCGTATAATTTTATGAATTCAATTGTAATTTTTTATTAAGGTTTGAAAGCCATTTTTTTCAAAACCCATGAGTTTTCGATAAATGTAGGTTTTTATTTTAAAAGTGAAAATTAATATATTTAGAAAATTATTTAAATAAAATGAATATTATTTCAGGAATCAGGATGTTGAAATTTTCAAACGGTTAATTTTTCATAATTTTTTGAGACAGTCAATTTTTTCGGTAAAAATTAAATACCGTTTAAATATATAATGTGTTTTATGACATCATAATGACCCAATAGTGATTTAATAAAATACTATAAGACTTATGTTCGTCCAATATATGTTTTACCATTAAAATAATGTGATGTTGGGTTGGCATGAATTATTTTACAAAGCATTAATGGACCCGTCAAGGCTTATTAAACATCTCGTCTTTTTAAATTGTTTTCCTTGGGAGTGTTACTCACCTCCACATAAGAAGCCCCATTATTTTAAGAATTTCGGACTTTCCCATATAAAAAATTGTATTACACCCCCCTTTTGAAAAAACCATGGGCAAAAACCCTGGGTTTCTCATGTGGTTTTTATTAGTTTATTGTGAGGTGTCCCAACCCTAAATAATAAAGAATTCCCTCACCTTTCCCATATACACACAATCAAGATCACACTTTCTCATTAATCAAATCCTTTTGAGTTCGTCAAAATTCTACACTACTCTCCCTAGAATCCTTCTAAGGTTCCCCAATCTCCCATGAATCCTCTCTCAAGCCTCTCTCAAGCCTTTGGATGCACACTTCCAAGTAACAGTTTTTCTTCCATTCTAATTTTTATCCAACTTTATGTAACTTGTTATGACTTTTAATTTCAATTATAAATATTGGGGGTATGGTTTATCACCTCCCCCATACTGCCCTATTTATTTTTTAATGATGGGAGACCCAATAATATCTCACTAAAATCCTCCCATGTACACCCGTTACTATACCGAAATTCCTAAAAGAATTTCTCTCTCCTCTTCTATATTGAAGAAATTCTTTTGTATAATGACTCTAAATTCCTTAATAATTGTTGGGAAATGTATATATATGACCCCCATTACTATCCATTTCATTTAAATATGATGATACACCCCTTTTTCTCTTATCAACCATTTTTATGAATTCTTACGTCACGCTGTTGCGCTGCCGAAATTGCACCGATTTTCCAAGCCAATGTCATTGTATAATGAATACCATGTCCATTTCTCTATCAAGGGTATTCACATTTATGAACATTTACTTATTGATTATAAAGTTTCATGTATTAATTCCACATTCCTTTATCGTGGAATAAATGATTATTTTTTATGATTCCATGTTATGTGAATCATGTGGCACACTTATGCATGAAATGAAATGTTTAAGAAGGGTGTGCCCTTATAGCGCTACAATGCATTGGGTAAAGTATAGTATCATGATACTTAATGTGAAATGGGTGTTTACTCAGGAAAAATCAAGTGCAACTATGTTTTACTCATTCTTCATGTGCAATGTGGATTTACTCATGCTCCATGGGCAATGGGCCTTGGCTCATGCTAATTCCATGTTAAGTGTTGTTTCCACATTTCCATGTTATGATTATCATGCTTTATCATGCCTTTATTTTTATTCTTCTCTTATGATATATTGATAGTCTTATTTTCTAACATGTATTTCAATCCTCATGTTAGCCCAGGATTATTCCATTTATGGGCTTTATAGCACACCTTTTTCTTATGCATGTCCTCAGGATATCCCATGCAATGCTAAGTACGAGAGAATGTAGTGGTCATGTAAATGAATTTTTCAATAAATATTTTTTATTTATTTTTTAAATTTGTTATGTAAGTATCTTAATACATAAAGACACTAGTCCTCTTGATCATCCATGTTTTATCAAGTGAATTTTTTATGTAATAAATCTAGTTTATGTTTGAAATAAAAAGAAGGGTTGTCATATTTCATGTAATCCTAAAAAAAGTGTCTAATGGGAAATGTTATTGATCATTCCTTGATTCAAAGAATATAATTTGTTATCAGTGTGGTTAGAACTTCAATTCATTAATAAATTAATATATATTTTTTATTTTGTTAGGGATACTATTGGTTGGGGTATACTATATTGTACTAACGCTAATAATAGGCATCTCTGTCAAATTATATATTTCAATATTGTTGATAATGGTATTGTAAAGGTTCCTATAGTCATTGGTGGAGTTGGGATATAATTTAAAGTGGGAGATAAGACAACAAGGAATCTCATGTATTGTTAATTTTTTAGAAAAATCTAACCATTTTATATTTTAAATTTTTTGAATATGTTACTCCATGTGAAATAATAACTTCAATGTATTCTTGTATGATATTATAATTGATTATATACTGTTATAACATATTTTTATTATTTACAGATGGCAATATTTTCATTATAATTTATATACTATATTATTTATTCTGGAAAATAAATTTTCTTTAATTTTTTTTTATTAAATGTTTTATATTGGGTATTTTCCCCCAATGGGTTATGAATCATCTCTCTATATTTGTCAATAGACTCTAGTTTATAGAGAGGCATACTTGAGATCACGTGGATCAACTTTTTAGGGATTTCTGGTATGAACACACCTAAGATAATATAACATGATATTATAGCCTTTTGTTTTCATTTACTACTCACACATGTTATTTCGAGATAAGATATTTTCAAAACATATGATGGGAACTATACATGGGATCATCTAACCCCTATGTAATGAAGATCCATATTTGGAGGAATGTGATCATTTTTCTTTACCATTAAATGTTATAGTTTTGGAAATCATCATGAAATAATATATCTGGTTTGAGTTTTATTTTTTTAATATTTCATTAGGTTCATAAAAGATAATTATTTCATATATTATATTCAACATATAAGATTAACATGACATTTATATGAATTTATATGATTGATAACCCTATTACAAGATGAAATTATATAATTTTATGTTTCAATAAATAAAATTATTTACTATTCTCCAAAATAGATTATTTATGGAACTCTAATTCATTGAAAAATGGTTATTAGTTTGTTTAATTTTTAATTTAATGGTAATCATGTGGAATGTTTTCTCTTTATACAAAGCTTAATTCTGGGTAGGTAGTTTAAAAGAGTTTCTTTGTTATATAAGACTGTTGTATACAATAGTGTTCATATATTATAGGTTTGTATTGGATATTAAATATTGTATTAAATTATGATATAAATGAAATTTACAAATATTTCATATTTCAAATTTGTTAATTTAATTATTATGACACATCAATATCCTCTAGTTGAGAACTGGGAGGGTTGGTATAAGCATACCCAGTAGGATGTGGAGCTAGATCCCCATGTTGTATCAATACAAACTGTTGATCAGTAATTCCAATATTTTTTACTTCATGTAAAATAGGTTACTGTTGATGGTACATTGTGAGTGATTCCATCAAAGTGAAACATAACTTCACTAATCTAGAAGAAATATCCTCATCCCTTTTTTTTATAATGATGCACTATAGGTTTCTATGTAAGAAATTTAATCTCTTCATATAATCTTTAACTAGATTGATACATTCATAAAGAGGATTGTGATTTTTCTTACACATATGATTTTTAAACTGGGTAATCATTGATGTGGTGTTTTGATACCTATAGACCATAATTAATGAAATTTGTTTAAGGATTTTTTGGATCAAGTTGTTAATAAAGACATTCCTGAGACTCTAAGTGAAGATATCCATATAACATTCTTCCACATATTTCATAGAGGCATGCAACACCTATGGTTTCAGGTACATGAACTTGTTTTAGGTATTTTAAGTAAATGTAACATTCAAATTATGTTTCAATATGTAAAATGGATTTTTGAAAAATATAAGAGGGTTTTATGGAGGTTCATGATTTATAATAGTTAGTATATGTAGTATAATACCTATAAAAAATCATGAAACCGAAACATTGGCTATAGTGTAGGACCACTATATGGACAAACCCATTAGCTTCCCATGATAAATGGTACAATGATAAATAGAGTGGAAATTTATGGTTAGTGCATAATTTTTCAAACCATGTGATCCAACCATTCAAGGTGTGGTTTGAGTTAGTGTCTCAAGCATAGTTAGTGTATGTTTTTCCAAACTATGTTACTTAACTATGCACCATGAAAAAATAGAACAAAAAATCATTGATCTAATCTGATTTACCTCTTAATCCAGGTTTTCCCCTATTCATGACATATCACATATTCTTCATCCTCCCAAGGCATTTAATACAATTACTTTTGATATAGGATAGATTCCTATGTGAATCTATAAGTATCCTATATCAAGTCTATTGGGGATAGATCCATGCTTTTTTATGATAAAATTGATGGTATATGATGTTTTTGATTGAATTGAATGAGATATGAGGATGTTTTAGTAGATTCAAACCAGTTTTTTATAGAGTTATGTCATTCTTGATATTTTCCTTATTTTGAGAGGTATGTGAGTTCATTCTCATTTTCACTTGATTAGAACATTAATTATTTCTTTGAAAATATTTTATTTTCCTTAAATATTTGTGAAACGCTTTTCTGTTCTGAGGGGAACCTCTTTAGTAATGTTTTCTTATAGATTGTGTAAATTGGTTTCTTTTTTGGAATATGCTTTTAGTTTATGATTATAAAATAATTATTTTAAAATTCGGATTTAGTTTTAATTCATAGGAAATGGTTGTTGAAATGTGTTAAAGAAAATAAAGGTCCACATCAAATGGTTTTGGATTGTTTTTTTCAATACATGGTGTTGTGTGATCAGATTTCATTTTATGAGGCCTGGTTCAAATATGACATGGTGATAGGTTCCAATGGTGTAATGGAAAAATGGATTGGTTACCTTGTGATGACTTGGTAGATCGACGAGAGACCACTCGAGAGTATAGATATTTTACATGGGAATAAATTTTAGGATGTGAGGATGTGTGGATTTGTGAATGTGTGGAGGTGTTGAATTATAGAAATGGTATTCTTAATGGAATTTAATATAATTTTTTTGTGGTTATGAAATGGTTTTTCTATATAATTCATTCAGTTTGGATATAAACTGTTGATATTATTTTGATCTATTTTGAAAAAAATTGTTTATATAAATTGTGGAAAAATGTTTTATCCTAGTTCTAATAGTAGGGATTTCATTGGGTAAATCCTACTCAAATTTATACTCATCCTTATCTTGGGTACTTTGGTGTGTTATAAGATTTTATATATCAAGACATAGGTAAATGGGTAGTATCCTAGTTCTTTGGTGATGCATCGTTATATCTTGGCCATGGATTATTGATTTGGATCTTAGAGGAGGATGGGAGACATGGACTTCATTACTTTTGGTTATTTTAGTTTTATTTGTTTTGGTTTCAACTTTTTTACTCTGATATTGTTTTTGGTTTGGTTTGGTATTGGATTTTATTTAAAAATCATGCATCAAATAGTGTTTTGATTGTTTATGGATTTCTTGGTTTTATTGTTTATCTTAAAATATAAAATAATCCCCAATTTTTTTTTAATCATTGGGTATTTATTTTCAGCCTTTGGTGCCTTTGTGATGCCACCTAATGCTATTAAGACATGCCACTTATTCCCAAGGCACTAGGTGAGGATCAAATGTTAGAAATGATGTGAATTGTTTCGACCCTTGAGTATTTTTAATGGTAAGTTTGTATTTTTTAGGATATTATCAAAGACAAGGATTATCAAATCATGAAATGTATATCATGAAGAGGTATAGATAAACTACATATATTGAACCATAGGTTACCTTGGAGTTTGGGACCATGAGTGTTTTGAGACACTTCTTGGAGTTTTCACCTGATTATTATGAGTTTAGCTGACGATAAGAGTGATAAATGCATTGAGAGTACTGAAATCCCACCAAGAGTGCATGATTCATTTTTATGTAATGCTTTATTATTCAGTGAATGAGTATTAATTTATGAAAATATTTGAAAATTATTTTATTTCCAAAAAATATGGTGTGAATTTCATGAATGGTTTTAAAAATAGATGTTTTTGAATTTTGTAAAGACTTTTTGTGGTAGTTTGATGTGATAAATTTGAATGTGCAAATCCTTGAATTTCTAGATTGAAACTAAATGAAGTTTCTTCTGTTCATAGAGATTGGCGGTATGAGGGAATCATAGAAACCAACTTGATGAGGCTACCGAGGTGGTGTTTTTACTAGAGGTAGAGGTGAAACTACTATTGGTTCAAATTATTGTTCAATATTTTCAATCTATAGATAGAGAATATTGTTAGGATTAACCGTGATTAGTGGACGATTTAGATATATTTAAAATAATATAATCCACCTATCTTTTGGTGGGATTTCAAGTTGGATAAAGTAGAAGTCCAATACAATAGAATTTATATAATCTTTGATTTACTAGGCACACTAGTAGACCTTAAATTGAATTTGGGAACATACATGATGAAATATATTTCATGCCAATGGTGCGATTTTGCAGTTCAAGCTAAATCGGACCAAGGTATGACATTATATGATTTTGAGGAATTATTTTAGCAAAAAAATTATGTGCTCCTACTTTCTGGATTACAATAACAACATAAATTTTCAGCATAAAATAGTAAAACCTCATTGTGATAGTGTATGTGGAAAATGTTTCTGAATTTATCCTTATTTTAACCATAATTTCCAACAAGTATTTCCTTGGAGGCATGAATTTTATAATCAGGGTTGAGGTAAGAGATTCTCTAAAATATTTTCATTTTTTTATATCATATTATACATAGATGGTCACTATAGAAATGGTGGAAGAAAGGTATATCTCATGAAATAAAATTAGGAGACTAATTTTGATACATATGGGAATTGTTGGGAACTCTAATGATGGGAATAAGTGGAAGAGGGGAAACTATTTCCAAGTTCTTTGTTTGCCTTGGAATTAGATTGGGGTATCAGGGAATCTTTCTCCTAAACAAATGGGAAAACTTAGTTTATTTAAATATGTTTCGATTGGTCACATAAAGAGATATTGTACAACACCATCTAGATAATTTCACTATTGAAACAAATATGTAAAATTTTTATTGTTATTGTCATAGTTCTTTGAGGTCAGATTACTAGGACATGCCCCATTCTTCTTATGCATATTGTGCTTCGATTAAACAAATGTAGTGGACTAAATATCATCAGAAGAACTGAGTGATCCATGGTTATTATAGGAATACCATGACTCCTCAACAAATGAAATCTAAATAGGGTAAGAATGTGTCGTCCCATAGGAGACAGTTTTCCATCCATTCTTGTATTAATAGATTTAATAATCAAAAATCATGTCAACTGTTATTAATCATGTCTAAACATTTACATCATAATTATTTAGGTTTTAGTATGTGAAATTATGTTTGACTATATTCAAAAATAAATTTGGTACATTCAATTAGTATTTATATGGTAAGACAGTTCAAAAAAATATTTTCTAATTGTAACAAACTGACACCGACATAAGAGATGAGATACTGATAGTTCAACTAAGTCACCAATAGATGACCTATAAATGTAAATGACCTACCGATAGATGACATATTGATGCAAATGACCTACCGATCGATGGCCTACTGATGCATATGAACTACCGATGAAAATGGCCTACTGACCCAGATGACCTACCGTCAGTTCAAATGACCTACCGATGCATGGTGCTACCAACATAAGGACTCGCCAACAGTTAAAACGAGTCTTCGATACAATGAGTCACAGATGCATGGAAAGACTGAAAAAATGACACACCAATGGAATAAGTCACTGACATAAAGAGATACTAATCGAGGAATCACTAATAGACTGTTTAAAATTTCATTTATTTAAAATTATTTCTAACGATAATATTTTGAGTGTTTTAATGCTACCGAGTAATTTGATTCCTTTTCAAAGACATCTTATATAAGGATGTTAGAAATAAGAGTTACTATGCCAACCTAAAACCAGAACATTTTTGGGATACAATAATATACATACAAAGAATCGCGCATGAAAGAACATACACACAAGAAGACATGCGCAGACACCCATACATAAGAAGATATGAGCAAAACCCTCAAAAGAACTATATAGAAAGAAAGAACACATGAGGAACTCTTCATTATTTCTTGTTTTGAACTAGAGAACTTCTTATCATCAATGTTCCATCATCCCAACAACATCCATCTAAACTAAAGTATAATAACCTCTCACCCTCATAGAAGATAGACCATAGTGCTCCACAACACTGTATTTTTAGTATATATTTCCATAAGAGGAATGTAGCTTCAACTATGATACATACTAGAGTCTAGATCTGAATTTAATAACACTTAAAGAATTTAAAATCCCTTCTTAATATATTCTGATATGTTAGGTATTTTTAACTAAACATTCGAGCATTGTGTTTGTCCTTACTATAATCACACACTGTCTCTTGTACAAAACTTGAGGATACTAGATATCCTCAAACAACTATTTTCTTACATTTTTTATAGCACAAAGAAGTGTGGTAGAGGTCATGTGTGACCAGATTGTAATTTCGGTTCCCACATAGAACTGTGGTAGAGGTCTTGTGACCTGAATTGTCAATAAACTGTTGTGTTAACCTAGAACCATTGTGTGGATCAAAATATATCTCTATATAGATTTCTGGGTGTCACGTGATCACCAAGTGCATAGGGCTAGTACTCTTCTTGAGAATGAACCTATTTTTTATATATGTTGTGTTTCCAATTTAGTTTTTCCCTGTTTTTAATTCATTTTTCAGAAAAATAAATTTTAATTTGATAGTTATTCTTGGATATTAGTTATAACTATTTTTCCTTATTAGAGTAGTTTCAAAAGTTGTATCAATATCTCATACTATTAAAGCTAATAATTTATCAATATTTTGAAAATTTATTTTAACAGTCAACGTATTATAATTTTATTACCTTGGTTAACAAGACAGTTTTATTATAAATTGTGCAAAACTTTTAAATAATTTTTTTAACAGAAATCATTATAGAAACTAAAATAACCCCCTTTGAGTGTCCTACTCCAACCAAAATTTTGTATGAAAGGTTTTTTTGATGTTTCTTTTTTTAAAATTTTAAATTTTAAATTTGTTTTAAAATCATTTTCATGTGTGATTTTAGTTATATTTTATAGATCTTTAAATTTATATTTGTTTTAAATTTCTAGTTCATTAAAATTATATTTCTTTATAAGGGATAATAGATTGGAAGGTGCGGATACCAACATACCTCTATTCTATAAGGGAAAAAATTATTCACAAATTACTGATTAAAATGAAAATGAACATAGAATGTATGGGTTTTGAGATTTGGTCTTCAATTATAAATGAATATAAATTTCATGCTACTATGAAAAATACTTTGGATGACTCAACTAAGGGTGAATAGAACAATAATTACAAAGCCATGAATTCTCTATATTATTCTTTAGGAGAAGAAGAGTTTAATAGAATTTCTGCAGGTAAAACAACCCTTGAAATTTGGGACACATTATATGTTTCACATTAAATAACCTCTAATGTTATCAAAATGAATCTTAACACAGATACCATTAAATATGAAAACTTTAAAAAGAACCATGATAAGCCTCTTTTGGAATATTATATCTAGTTTAATGAAATTGTGAATACTATGATCTCTCTAGGAAGAGATGTTATATCCAAGGATCAAATCATGAGAATAATCAGATGATTACCATATATATGGAGAGGAACTTCTATATAAATTAGAGAATCATATGATATCAGCACATTACCAGTAAAGGAGCTGATAGGAAGTGGATGATTTATGAGGAAGAACTAAAATTACACAAAGAAGAGGACAATAAACCCAAAAGAAAATCTATTTATTTCAAATCTACTACCTCTAAGCATAAGGAAAAAGATCAAGATGAAACTGAAATTTCATGTGATGAACAATCATCAGTATACGGTAATGAGAAGAATGATCAAATAGCCATATGGTTTAAGAAATTTTATAGAAAGAAAAAATTCATTAGAAATACCAAAAAAATGTATGTATGATGACAAGGTCCATTGAAAAAAGGATTGGAAGAAGGCTTTACTTCAAGTGAAATAATATCTTATGATTTAAGATGAAGGTACATGTAAATGCTGACTATCACAATCTAAAGTATACAAATAAGTATGATTACAAGGACATAAATTATAAAAATTCCATGAAGAAAAATTGTATTGCTTATGTGGATATCTCAAGTGACACCAAATCCTCTTATGAAAAGACTAATAAAGTATATATGTGTTTTATGGAAGACACATCTAAGGTAACAATAAATTATCTTAAACATAATTCATATTATTCTGTAGATGAATGTGAATCAAAAAAATATGATAAATGAGGAAATGAATGAATATTTAAAAATTACAGAAGACACCAGTGATGAATTAATATATAAATACACATCTATAAAGAAATAGCATGTTTTGACTGTCAATTTTAAATCTGAACTTTTTGTGAAAAAAGAGAAAAATTCACAACTGCTTAAGGAAAATAGTGAACTTAAATTATCAAATTAGCAATTAAAAATGGATCTAGAGAGAATTAAAATGGTAAAGAAATATTAGTTCAAATACTTGGTAAAAAAGTATCTGGTTAGTACACTACTAGAATAAGATACTAACCAAGAAATAGGAATAGGAAAAAAACCATTTTGTATCAAAATCGAGAAAAAACAAGTTTTATTCCCTGTTTAAAAAAAATATGCAAGATCCATCTATGAATAATATTCCTTTGTTTCATGTTTTTATGGACCAAATAGACTTTATTTTTCAATAATTTACATGCTTCTTATAAGAAACCATGTAGAAAATGTGGGTTCCCAAATCACTTTTCACTAATGTTACTGGACCCAAATAAATATGGGTACCAAAATTTTATCTTATGTCATCTGTTTTGCAGGAAAACTTTTTGAAAATCACATGTAAAAGCTTATGATACAGTGGATGCTCAAGAATCTTGATAGAAAATTCCTCATGCATCATGGACTCGATAAAGATTGATGGTGGCCATGTCACCTTTAGTGACAATGCCAAAGGAAAAAATAATTTTCCTTGGACATATTGGTAACTCTTACTCAGTTTTAATTTATAATGTAATTTTTTTTGATGGATTGAAATAAAACCTACTAAGTATCTCTCAGTTATGTGATGATGGTTTTAATGTTAAATTTTAAAATGATGCATGACATATTTTTAACACTAATAAAAATTTAGTATTTTCTGCTCTTAGAAATGAAAATGATTATGATGTTAACTCAGATACATTAATTTCTCAAAATGTTTCATTCTTGAGTTCTTTTAATAAAGAATCCTAGATTTGGAATTGGAGATTAAGACACTACATTGAACAGTCACTTAGAATGATTTCTAGAAAATTATTTGTCATGGATCTACCTAAACTTGAGTTTCCAAATGATAGTCTATAAAACTTGTTAAGATGGTAAACATCACAGAATATCATTCAAACCAAAGAAATAAGTTTCAACTACTCATCCTTTTGAGTTGGTTCACATGTATTTTTTTGGACCATCTAGAGTTTCATGTCTATGTGGGAATCATTACGTATATGTCCTTTTGGATGACTACTCTAGATATACTTGGACCTTTTTCTTGTCCCACAAAAGTGAAGCTTTCTATCATTTTACCAAGTATGGTTGGACTATATAAAATATCTGTGATCTTAAAATCAAAACCCTAAGAAGTAACCATGGATGTGAGTTTGGAAACCAATAGTTTGAATCTTTTTTCTCACAAAATATCTATAGGTATAAATTCTATGCTCCTTGGACACCCCCTAAAAAAGGTGTTGTAAAAAGGAAAAATATAACCCGCCAAGAAATTTTTAGAACAATTCCTAATGAGTATGACCACCTATATAATTTTTTTAAAAAATATGTTAATACAACATGCTATATAATAAATATATTCTTCATTAGAACTATCCTTAAAATAAATCCCTATGAGTTGTGGAATAATAGAAAAATCAAGGTTAACTACTTCATTGTTTTTGGTTGGAAAGCCTATATTCTTAAGACTAAGGATAATTTGGAAAAATTTACCTACAAGAGTGATGAAGGAATTTTCCTATGTTATTCAATTTATAGTAAATCATATAGAGTTTTCAATAAGAGAACCAAATGTGTGGAATAATATTTACATGTCATGTTTGATGAGGCAGATCCACATGAGCCAAATACCTCTCTAAAGAATCTTAATTATAATATGTCAAACATGAACATAAATACTAAATCTTCTTACCATCTTGTGACGAAATCTGATAAAAAATCCAGTTCTAGAATTTCTCCAAATTATTATCATAATGAACCTGAACCTTTTAAATAACCTGAAGTGACTAGACCTTCATTTTCAAGACCTTTTAGAACTCTCAAGAACTATATTTTAGTTTCTATTATTATATATTTAGACAAAAAAATATAGAATCGAGCTTCTCTAACAAATTAGGTTGAACATCATGATTTTCTGTCACAACATGAACCTAATAACATCAATGGTGCTATCAATGGTGAATTTTGGGTGATGGTTATGCAATAAGAGTTAAATCATTTTGAAAGAACCAAATTCTATAAACTTGTAGATATACCCAAACACACACTGACTATAGGCACCAAATGGGTGTTTAAGAATAAATTAGATGAAGCTGGTAACATAGTTATTAAAAAAGCTAGACTGGTTTCACATTGTTAGAGTCATGATAAATGGATTTACTATGAGGAAACTTTTTCAAATGTTTTCATACACGAGGCCATTAGAATCATCTTTTTATATACATTACATCTAGATTTCAAACATTATCCAATGGATGCCAAGAGTGCTTTCCTAAATGGGTATATTTTTTAAGATTTTTTTTAAAAGCATCCCGGTTTTATAAACCCTCATTTTTCGAATAGTGTTCCTAAATTAATAAATGATTTGTATCATTCAAATCAAGATCCAATTGATTTTTATGATAGGTTCATCACTTTTATTATTTCTAGTGGTTTTACAAAAGGTATAGATGATACTACACTCTTTATAAAAAGAATTTCCAAATATGTTTTTGTCATACAAATTTATGTAGATGATATTATTTTTGGATCTTCTAAAAATTCATTATGTGTTGGTTTTTTAAAGATGATGCAAAGTGAAGTAGAAATGAGTTTAATGGGTGAACTAAAATTCTTTATAGGATTTAAAATATTTTCCAAATTATTTTGTTTTGATTTGAATCAATGTAAATATACTTAGGATCGATTAAAAGATTTTTATTTGAAATCACTATGAATTGTGAAACTTAAATGATTACCACTTGTAAGTTAGAACTTGATGAAGATGGTAAATGTTTTTGATCAAACCACATACAAAGAAATGATTGGAAGATTACTCTTCTTTAATTCTTTTAGTCTAAATACTATGTTTAGTGTATGCATGTGTGCACATTTTCATGAAAACACAATAAAACCTCATCTTCTTAATGATAAAAGGATTTTCAAATACCTCAGTTCTCTATTTCATGATTTTTTGATTTGAAAAGCCCTAAATGATATAAATTTGAACAGTTCCTTTCTACTCATTTAACCATACTCCCTCTCGGTCGTTGCTCTCTCTACCTCCTACCATTCACCTTCCAACCTTCAAAGTAAACTGTTGGAATGGTTCATGTGAAGATATCTCTTGATGGTGTTGAGTCTCATGCATCTAATAAATATAAAGGTGAATCAAGAAAATTTTCATAACCTATAAATCCCACTCTAGAGAACTATTCTGTAACTCCAGAAAAAGATGTTCTTGTGGAATGGTTGTTGGAAAGAAAGTCTTTGCTGATTAAGTTACTATAAAATCAAGGATGCATCAAGTGGTTATCATATAATGAAAGACCCTTTTACCAAAATCTAGTTAATGAATATTACATTAATATGGAGTTACTGTTGGAAGGAAGTGATGTTTCCTAGATCAAGTCCATTTTAAGTGGCCAGAGAATCTCTTTCTCTTCAAGACAATAGAATTAATGTATTAAAGATCCTCATGAAGGTGTATTTGTTTATTATCAAGGCACTTCTCTACCTAAGAGTGATATGTTCTGTTTTGATAAATCTCTGAAAGAGATTACAAATAATTATGAGCACAGAAGACCCATTTTTATAGAGTTAAGTGGATAATGTATATTCTTGTTTAAGTTTTTTTAGTATCAGATATATCTTAGGAAAATAGAAATTTTTTCTCTGAAGTATCAAGATGTCTACTTGGATTATCTTGTATGAAATTGGATCAAGATACATTTTTTTAGACGCATTATTGTGTAGATGAATGAAATAATCAAACCATTTGAGAAAATTAATTACCTATTCTATCCAAGGATTATATAAGATATGATAAAATATAAAGGTTGTGTAAATGAAGGAGAATAATCTATTTCTAAGTGAAGTGGGATCTGCCTCAGAAAAGAGATTTTTAAGAGGATGAAAATCAACATGAACCCAGGGTAGATAGATTGTGTTGGAGATAAAGATAATATATATGACAAGTTCAATATAGTGTACTGTCCACCTAGGCCTAAGAATATGGATGATCCTAGTTTGGGTCAGAATGTGGAAGTTGTTTAGTCCTTAGAATAAGAATAATTAGAAGAAAGTATTTCCAACCTAGTTGGAGATCAGGGGTCAGATATCGATGATAAGAGTGATCCTGACTCCACTGAACCTCACAATATTGGACCTCCTAGTCTTCCACATTCACTTCCCTATGATGACCAAAAACATGATGTAAATGGAGATGAGGAGACAAATTTCTCAGGAAGTGTGGATTATTTAAGTAGATATAGTGGCTCTGAAGAAGAAGAAGAAAGTAAAGATGATGAAAGTGGTTGTGGTAGTGAACATGAAAAAGGTGAATAACATAGTGATAAAAATAGAATTGAAGAGCATTTCTTTGTACTTGAGGATGATGAATGCAGTGAAAGTAATGATGACCATCATAGTTATGATCATGGTGAAGATGTTATAATGGTTAATGTTGTGTATGAGGCGCGGTTGGAAGAACCTATCGATGTTGTTGTTGAAGTAAGATAAATTCATGCATTTTTTGAAGTAATAAAAAATATTGAATTCTTTTTTGAAGCCTAATACCAAGAAATTCTTGTAACTCATTTAGTTTATGAAAGAAGAACACCTCATGCAAGAGACGAGTAACCAGTGAGGATAACTCAAATTGAGCGGGGATATTCAAGAAAGGAGAGATCAATCTGGTGAATATAATCTACTGGGAAGAGTAATACATGATACTCTCACTCCTCTAGATGATGATGTAATGGTTGATTGGTCAATGAATCCATCATATATATCACTGGGATTAGATTATGAATATTCAAGTGATGATGTTTTTGTACCTGTTGCAAGGGAATCAGTGGTTGAGACCCTTCCAAGTTACTCTATCACTAATGTAGATTTGGAAAGGTTTAAAGAAGATGTCTATCAGTTTTAAATAAATCAGTTCAATCTCAGATGATGCATGAAATTTAAACAGCTAGAAGAGAAAACACTAAGCTGAGTGATGAATTACACTCTCTGAGATCTTCAATATCAGAAATGAGGTAGTTTTGGAAAGTGGTTTCTATTCTATGTCAGATAGTTTTTATAAGTGGGGTTTACATAGCTAATGATGCAAGGAAAGTGATAGATGAAATTTAACCCAACCTAATTAAAACTGTTGAGACAATGTTTCTATGTACTTTCAAGTAGAGAAATGAAATGACTGGACTTGAGTTAGTTCAAAGTGTTGTAAAGGAAGAACTTCAAGATCTATTTGGTGCCATTGGTTTGGAAATTCATTGTAAAATTGAGTAGATCAATGATTGTGTGTATGATATGGTCAGATTTTATTCCAAGGAAGCCTATGCCACTCAAGAAGAGATTACAAATAGAATTAATTCATATTTCTCAATGATTTACCGCATGCCCGAGTTGACAAGTCACTTTAAGTATTTGGAATAGAATTTTAATTTCACCCTAGTTATAAAATCATTCAAAGAACATGTCAATAAATTGAAGGAATTCACACCTCTTTTTGACTAATTCATTGAGCATAAGGATGGATTTGAGAAATAAATGATGTGTGGTGGTGATATTATTGAGGATTTCATCATGCTGTTAAAGCCATACCTTTATGTAAAGAGTGAAGCAATTGTCATTCCTCATGATACACCTCTTGGACCTCCTGGATCAACGCATCCACCTCGAATGTCTGTTTCTCGGGCTTCGAATTAGATTCATCCAATTATCCATGAATAGATTCAACCTTCTGTGTTGTCCCATCACAAACCTAGCCTTGTACCTAATCTTCCTGAATGAGTGATCCTACCTCCTCTGAACATTTCTTCAAACCCTACAGCTTCTCAACCATAGCCTACTGGACCCTCTATTTATCCCTCTAAGAAAGGTAAGGAGCCTCTTAATCCTCATCTATAGTGTAGATCATTCTCTGGTAGGGATTTTTTCTTGGCTTTTTTTATTTTTATTTGAAGACATGTAAGACAATGTACATTATTGATTTATGGACTTTGGTGTTCTTATGTTTCCTCAATTTCTCTTCAATCTATTTCATTATTATACGTTTTATTTCATTTCTACCTGTTTAGTTTTTGATAATCCCAAAAGGGGGAGAAACAGTTTTCCATTATCTTTATTTATATTACCATTTATATAAATCTTATATATGTTTCTATTTCTCGTTGATAACATTACTCTTTATTTTATCTCTGAACCTTATCTAGATATTTTATATATTCATCCATAATGGGACATTATAATTAGAATTATTTAATTTCACATCAAATGATTGTACAAACTAATTCCATGCTTTATGATCATCAAAAAGGGAGATATTGTTGGCCCCTAAGAGATTGCTAGCCTTCAACTATAGTATAAATAATTTTAATAATCACAAATCATGTCAAATCCAATTAATCATGTCTAAAAATTTCATTCATAATTATTTACATTTAAGTATGTGTAATTATGTTTATCTATGATCTCACATAAATTTGGAGCATTCAGTTAATATTTATATTGTAAGATAGTTCAAACAAAAATATTTCTATGGGTAATAGACCGAAAGAGATAGAAGAGATGAGATACCGACAGTTCAACGGAGTCACTGATAGATGACATACTGATGTAAATGACCTACCTATAGATGACCTACCATTGTAAATGACCTGCCAACAGATGGCCTATCGACGTAGATGTCCAACAAATAAAAATGACCTCATGACACAGATGATTTACTATTTGTTCAAATGAATTACTAATGCATGGTGCTACCGATGAAAGGACTCAATGATAGTTAAAAAGAGTAATGGATGCATGGAAATACTGAAAAAATTAAACACCGATGGAATGGGTCACTGATAGAGGGAGATACAGACTGAGGACTAATGGTTAGACTATTTAAAAATTCTTATATTTAAAATTATCTATAATAGTCATATTTTTATTGTTTTAATTCGATAGAGTAATTTGAGGAATTTTTGAAGAAATATTAAATAAATATATTAGAAATACAAGGTACTATGTCTACCTCAAAGATGCACATTGTTAGGCTGTAATAATATATATACATAGCAGAGCATAATAAATAATGGAAAAATGGAAAGAATCCCACAGACACACATACACAAGAAGATACAAGAAAATCCCTATAATCATCATACAGAAAGAAAGAACACATGAGGAATTATTCATTCCTTCTTGTTGTGAACCAGAGAGATGCTGATAATCAAATTTCCATCATCATAACAGCATCCATCTAAACCAAAGGAGAAGAACTTCTCGCCCTCCTGGAAGACAGAACACAGTGCTCCACGACACTCTGTTTTCTGTGTCTATTTCTAGAATAGGACTTCAGCTTTAACTATGATAAATCAGAGAGTCCATATCTGAATTTAATAATGATCATAGAATTTATAATTCCTTCTTAATATATTCTTATCTCTCATGAACTATTTAACAAATCATTCGAGCAGTGGTTTTTCCATAATAAAAACAGACACTGTCTCATGCACTAAACAGGAGGATGCTAGATATCCTCAAACAACTATTTTACTACACTATTTTGTCCCAAGAAGAACTTTGGAAGAGGTCAAATGTGACCTGATTGTAATTTTTTTCCCCACATAGAACTATGGTACAAGTCTTGTGACATAGACAGTCTGTTTACTATTGTGTTATCCCTGATCTAGGGTGTGGATCAAAATCTTTATCTATATAAATTTCTTGATGGAAGGTGATCACCATGTTTAGAGGACTAAGTCCATTCTTGAGACTGAACCTATTGTTTTATATCCATTGTGAATTCAATTTAGTCTTTCTCTATTTTAATTTATTTTCCAGAAAACTAAATTTTACATTGATAGTTAGAATTGAATGTAGTTATAACTATTTTTACTTATTAGATTCGTTTCAAATGTGTTATCCATATTGCATATTTTTATAACTGAGAATTAATCCTCCTTTTGAGAAACTATTTAAATAGTCAACCTATAATAATTTTACTACCTTGGTTAACTGGACAGTTTTATTTTAAATTAGGGGAACATTTTAAATAAACTTTTTAATTGAAATTTTTATTGGAACACAATTCAGCCCTACATATCCTACTCTAAACAAAAAACAGAAGAATATGCACTTAATAATCAATTGTATGTATCTAAAAAAATGATCAAGGATGATCAATATGGAACTTCTGTGACGATACATATGATTCTTTTGAATTCCACTGTAATGAAATATTTGTTTGATAAGGGTGAATCCCAATAATTTAATTATTCTCATGAAATTGATTTATGGTTTTTCATGTTGATATTATATCATCTATATTGAAACATCAAACTCCTCTTGGTTATAGATAATTTCAAGCCTTTCTATAGAAACATGTTCTATAATTATCGATGCGGATGAGTTTCTATGGGATCTCTCTATTTGTAGACATATGTCCAAAACTAAATCTTGGGTATATATTGGTTGAAAATTGTAGAAACATACATGAAATATTATACCCAAAAGTATAATTTTACAAATGATGATGTTTTCATACATCTCTTTTGATGAGATAGGATTGTAAACACAAGTGGAGAAATATTATTGGTAGTATTAGCTAGAACTATATCATACCAGTTGGAAACTCTGGCCTTGTAATCTGTGGATGAGAACAATAATAGTTGTTTTCCAAAAACTTTATATTATTTTCCTAATGTTTTTCTTGGATAATTTTATAGGATTTACACCCACAATAGAAGTAGGAAATGCAATTGATCTGTTAACAGGGACCAGTCCCATATCACTTCTATCTTTTCATATGGTTCCTATTTAATTGTGGGAATTTAAAGTCCTTTTGGATGTGTTAGAGAGAGAATGTTTCATTTCTCCCAGTACATCTACATGGGAATCATCAGTTTTTTTTCTAAAAAATGCTTATGGAACGCATTGGTTTTTTGTAAATCATTATAAGCTTAACTATGTTTTGAATAAGAATCATTATACTCTTCCACATGTTGATGATATTTTTCATCAATTCATGGGATCTTAATGGTTCTCTAAAATTTAATTGCATTCATGATATCACTGATTAAGGGTTCTAAAGAATGATATTTGGATGAGATTATTTAGGACTAGATATATCCATTACATTTATGTGGTTTTTCAATTAGATATTATGAATTCATTATTTGTGTTTATGGATTTATGAATCAGATATTTCAAAACTATCTATATTCTATTCTGGTTGTGTTTTTGGATAACATACTAGAGTATTATACTAAAAGGATTTAGCATTATTAACACTTATAGAATGGGTTATGTATCTTTCAGGATCATCATATATATGAAAATCATTAAAAGTGTGATTTCAGATATAATAGGTATGTTCCATTGTCCACGTTATATATAAATAAGGTGTTTCCATGGATCCAACGAATATTGAGGCTATTATATCTTGGAAAAAACCAATTTTTTTCAGATACATAGTATCCTTGGCCTGTATGGGTAATAACGATGTTTTTTGTGACTTTTCACAAATATATTCTCTAATAACAGCTTTGAAAAGCCAACAATTTCCATTCCTATGGAATGATTAATATTATTGGTATTTTAAATAGAATAAAATTCACCTTCTATCAGTATTGATCTAGATATTTTTAAAATTAGGGAAATGCTATGTTCGATATTATGATGCTTTGGGATCTTGGTTGTGGTGTGTTATCATGAAGGGAGGTCATGTTGTTTCTTAATGATCATGGAAATTACGGTCTCTTGAGAAGAACTAACCAACAAACATTCTAGATTTAGTTGATGTGTTCCATTATTTAAATAATTATCATCATTAACTATTTAGTGAGAAATTTATGGTGTTTTAAGATTATAATATTTTGAAACACATTTTCTAACTAAGAGATTTGAATATGATGCAATGAAGATGGATGCGATATCTTGAAATATCTAAATATTACTTAATATATAAAATGGGTAAAGGGAACTCTATGGATAATTCCTTAAGATAAATTTCATCAATACAGATGGTGGAATAAGCTTCAAATAGATGGAATATGATATTAGTGATAGCCAAAATGTACGTGAATAGTGATGACCAAGGTTGTGTTGTAGTTTTATTTGTGGATTATTTTGTTAAGAATTTGATTGAGAAGCTTAAAGAGGGAAAGACATGTGATTCTGAATGAGTGGAGATGAGGGAAAACTCAATTCTTGGGATAACATGGAGGGAATAAATCATTAAATAATATCATTTTTTGTTTTTTAGATCATATTGTTATACGAATGAATTTTCAGGAACAACATCTTCAGTTTTACCACCATTCAAGATTGTTTGTTAAAACTATAATAAAATAAATTTATATGGTAATGAAAGAACAATTTCTGTAGGGTAATGAAAATAAAATTGGTTTAGTTTGATTTTATATGGATCACATGTTAGTATGTTAAGGTAGAGCACAATCATCCAGTGGGTATGCTTCAGTCTTTACTGATTACTGTGTGGAAATGGGAGTATATATCTATGTATATTATAATAGTCCCACCAATGTCAATTCATAAACACAATGATATATGGGTGATAGTGGATCATCTCACAAATTTATCTCATTAAATCCCTATTTTTGGAATCTAATATTGTAGATGAATTTTCAAAATTCAATATATGGGAAGTTGTAAAAAGTAAATGAGATCCATTTTCGATAATATCAGAAAGGTAACTAAGGATCACATATTGTTTTTTGAAATCCATATAGAAATCCCCTTGGACTAAGTTGACAATGATCATGGTCTATCATCCTCAAATTTATGGAAAATATGAAAGGATGATACAAAAGTTGAAATATAGAACTGGGGTTTATGTAATAGATTTTGGTGGCTCATAAGAGGAGTAAATACTATTAATAGAGTTCTAAATATGACAATAGTTATTAGGACATTAAACATATGGATCCTTTTGAATAATTGTATGGGAATCCGTATCATTCACTACATTGTTGGGTGGAAATATTTAATACATAATTGGTTGGACGAATCCCTTTTCAAGAGATAAGGGGGGAAATTTAATTGATTAGAAGAAGGAATGAGATAGATCATATTTTTCAAAAACCATATGTAGATTAGAATCGATGACCATTTTTATTTGAGGTGAGAGATCATGTGGTTTTAATATTCTCTCCATGGAATGTATGTCATCATTTTTGTATGTATGTCAGGTCATATCACTGATACATATGAGATTTTGAGAAACATGAATGGGTGGATGAGGTTCCATATCAGTTGACTTTTCCACCAAAGTTCATGTGAGTGCGTATTGTGTTATATATATTAGAAGAGAAGAAGTATCAACTTAATATTCCCCATTTAATTATATAGGATCATGTTGACCAATATTCAAATGAAATGTTGGTTCTTGTGCCATTATTGATTGTGGATAGGAAATCAAAAAGTATTATGTGGGAACATAATTGTTCTAGTGCATGTTTTGGGGAAACATGTTAAGAATCAGGAATAATCTTGGGAGTATGACAAGGCAATGTTGCAAAAATGTCAAAAGTTAATTTATACCAATGGTGGTTTTAAAATTTATGAGGATGAAAACTCTGATACTGGGGATAATCATGCACCCATGTTTTCATGTACATGGCACTTTATTTATGTATTATATATATATATATAATGTTCATTTTATGTTTTGCGAGCTTCAAAGGTGTGTTGGAATACATTGGAGGGTTTAATAGAGGTGTGTGGTTTGAGAATGGTTAGTAGAAACCATGAAACACCTCCAAGAAAATAGTCCAACCAAAATAGTATGCATTGATTAGGAACTATCATGAACCAACCTGGGTACCCTGGTAACCCAATAACTAAGTCGGCCCTAAGATAGCCTAAAGTGCATTTCCATTCCCCACATCTCACCAACTAGAACCTATCATCATACAATTTAATGTGGGAATAGTTTTTCCACAAGAATTATGGAAGTGAAACCGAGAAAAAACAGTATGCATAATAATAAAACAATCCACTAAAATTAAAGTACCATAATAAAATACGACATTAAAAATACAATAGTACTACAACCCAAGTACTCAAACAGAGTGAAACAACCCAATCCCCTAAGGATAAAACACACCGCATCCAAGGTTCAATATCAGGATCCACCTCCAAGATCACATTTCCCCTTGCTCAAACCTGGAAGGAGAAAATCTACTATCACTCTAAGGCACAAGTAGTGAGTTAGATAAAAATACCAATAGGGTCTTACCACAGATTCCATAACTGATACCAAAAATAGATTAACCAAAGGAATCCAATAAATTTTGAAATAAACATGTTTTGAATTTTAAAAGTTCATTTAAGCAAATCATGTTATACAGCTCAATTGATGGAAAAATACTTTAAGTAAATGCATTACATGTGATGGAATATTTCTAAAATAATGGCTTAAATAAAATATTTATATAAAATGGTTTATATAAATTCAAATAGTATGTAAATAAGTTTTAAAAAATTATCACACATTTATATATAAAATTTAAAACAAGAGAATAACATGCTCATCTTCCAAATAAATAGGAATGTTCCATGCTACAGGACTCTACTCTCTCGAAGTGATCTCAGAATTATGTGTATACACATGCCCCGCTAACATTGAAACCCAATTCTATCTATATCAAAATTTATTTCCACATTTAAATTTAACTATTTAATTGAAATCATTTACATTAAAATTACAATTTAAATTAAAAAATTTAAATCAACCAATTTCTATAAACACAACCCAATTCAATGGAATTATAGGGTTTCCCAATTCTCATGCCCAAACCATTTAAAATATCCTCATTCACTGGAATTGTATAATTTTATAGAATCAATTGATAGAAAGATTGAGGAATTGAATTTAAATCAATTGTTGAAATAAATCAATAAAAATAAAAGTTAAACAATTTGGATAAATATGATAGAATATCCTACCTTTTATTGAGACACAACACTTTCAATGGAACCCATCAATGTGAATGAAGGTGTAGAGGAACTAAAACACATCATAAGGATGTTATCCAACAAAAACGTTTCTATTCCCATAAATCATATGAAAAAGCTTCCACACAAAAAGATGAGGTTTCTACTCTCTCATAAGTTCCTTGTGTTCCCTTGTATCACAAATATCATAGATATTCTTCCATAACATATGAACCAAACGTATCATTCTCCTTCTTTGTTCCCTAGTATTAGAATCAACTATCCTAAACAGCCACTCTATCAACGATAAATATTCAATATTCATATTAATCCAACTCAAAAACATGATATGGATCAGATAAACACTTTCTCAACTTTGAAGAACAGAACACATCATGTATCGATGTCATATTTTATGGATGTTCTAAATGGTTTTCAACTTTTCCCAACTGCTCAACAACCTCGAAAGGTCCCATGAAACGAGGAGAAAGAATCTCTTGACTTCATTGACATAGATGGCCCAACCAGGGTGAAATATTTAAGAACTCATGGTCACCAATTGAGAACTCCAAAGATATATGAAAATGATAAACATAATAATAATATCGTCTATGTATTGTCACCATTCTCTAATGAGTTATTAGAATCATCATTATTATCTCTTTCATCAAGCATGATCCATCCAAGGAACCTTCCCCAATCTCCAACTAACACAATTGATATTTATAAGGTCATCCATTCAAGGACTCAAAAGGTTCAATTCTAATCGTTAACTGACAACTATTGTTATAAAAAAACTCAACCAGCCCTAGGTGATCATCCCAAGCCCCCATCGAAGTCGAGAATATAAGGATGAAGCATTTCCTCAAGAATCTGTATAGCTCTCTATGTTCGGACATCCAACTGCATATGGTAGGCCGTGATTAAATAGACCTTACATCCCAGTGCCACCTAACTGCCTCTCCTAAAGAGATATGTGAACCAAGGATCCCTATCACAGACTATATTAGAAGGAAATCTATGAAAATGAACATTCTCCTTTATGTAGAGATTTATGAACCCCTAAACTTTGGTAATATCATGCATGGGTATGAAGTGAGAAGAATTAGTTTTCCTATTGATCAAAACCCATATCGTATTCTTATTTCTCTTGGAATGGGACAACCCAACCAAAAATTCCACAGAGATTTTATCCCACATCTACGTAGTGACTGGAAGAGACTAAAGTAAACCCATAGGTTTATAATGCTTGACCTTCATCTTATGATATGTATAACAAAACGGGAGAAACTCAGTAATGCCACATGTCATCCACAGACACCATAACTTCTTCCATATATCATAAAATATCTTACTGTTTCTTAGTTAAACAACCCATTGGGAATTATGAAAATCCCCCATCCTAACCTCTGTTGCTGCGAATGGCATAATGAAGAGACTCTGATAACATATAACAACCTCTATGGAGAACAACCACATGGAAACTATCTCTGCACCATAAAGAGAGTCTCCAATGCTATAGAATTCATCATCAATATCTTGATCATGGAGAATAATTTTGAGAAGAGAGGATGATGACTGAGGGATGGATAATGAAATATTATCCCATTTATCCTGAATTCCAATATTCAACTACGAAGAGACAATAATCAAATTCCAATATTCTGATGATTCTTTAACTGGTTGGGTTGAAAGTTCCTTTCTCATTGAATCTGCAATGACATTCCCTACCCTCATGGTGTATGTGATGTTAATGTCAGAAGATTTTAGGTAATACACACAATGCCTTTGGCGGAGATTCAAATATTTTTCAGTGAAGATGTAACTCAATATTTTTTTGTCTGAATACACATTAAATCTTTTTCTGAAGGTAGTGTCCCCAACACATAAGAACATGAATCACGGCCACAAGTTCATGGTCATGGGTTGGATTATTCTTATCATGTGGCATCATCTGGAAATATCCATAAGAAACTGCAGGATCGGCATGTATAATAACATAGCCCAATCTTAAACCTGATGCATTACAAAAGACAACATATCCTTGCCTGACCACTGAAAACGCCGACACCATTACAGTAGTAAAAAGACATTTTATCTCAACAAAATATATTTGAGATTTATTAATCCAAGAAAACTTCACCCCCTTCAGAGTCAGATCAGTCATTGTAAAATCCAAATTTGATAATTCCTTCATCATCCGATGATAACATCCCAAAAATCCCAATATGCTTTAAATTAGGAATACATTTCATGGATTATTCTATGTCAAAACAACATATAACTTCTCAATATTAACTAATATTCCCTTAATAGACACCACATGTCACAATAATTTATCTTCCCCAATAATGAAATCACACATTGAAATCTTGGAATAGAGTAGGTGATTTCTAAATAGACTTAGAACCTTCCTTAGATGATGCACATGATTCTCCTTAGATTTAGAGTAAATAAGGATGTCATCCAAAAACACTACAACAAATGTGTCAATATACTCAGAGAAAATCCTATTCATTAGATCCATGAAAACATTTAGAGAATTTTTTAGACCAAAGAAAATAATAAGATACTCATAATGGTCTTATCTACTCTAAATGGTAGTTTTATAAATTTCAGATTCATTTATCCTCAACTGATGGTAACTATATCAAAATATGATATTTGAAAAACACTTTTCCCCATTCAACTAAACAAACAGATCATCAACTTGTGACAACAGATACTTGATCTATATTATAACATGATTGAGCATTCAGTAATCAACATATATATAAAGTGATCCATCAAATTTCTAATTGAAGAGAACCAGCACCACCCAGGGGGGCATAATCAGGAGTATAAAGCCTTTCTCAAGAAGATTTTCCAATTCGGACATTAGGTATTTCATTTTAGCTAGAGCCATTTGGTAAGAGTGAATTGAAACTAGTTGAGATCCATATATTAATTTAATTGAAAACTTGACCTCCCTTACCCATGTAAAACCATAGTACTCAGAAGGAAATATGTTGGGAAACTCAATGAAATCTTGATGGAGTTCATTGCTCAAAGATTAAAACTCTATATAAAAATAAAACATTGATATTACATTCCCTAAATATGGATAACATGTTTCAGATCTTTCTAAAATTGGGCCCCATTCTCCTTGAAAGACAAGTGACACACCACTAGGTGTAGTAAGATAGACCTCCGAAAGATAACAATCCATCTTTTTTTAATTGCAAATGAGCCAATCCATCCCAAATACGACGTCAATATATTTGATGTCAAGAACTGAAACACTCCATGCTAGTTTGACATCTGATAGGGCGACGAAAAAAGAAGGACTACAAAGACCCCACCCTCTCTTTATAGTAAGGGTGTAGTAAAATAAATTTCACATGATAAAATATCCATAGGAAGATTAAACAGATTAACTATATGGATTGATATAAATGAGTGAGATGAACCATTATTAAGTAGAACATTCAAAAATGATGAAGATATAGTAATGGTACCTCTCACAGTGGTTTTACCCTTGTCTTCTTCCTCTAGAGACTCCTCCACTATGTGAAGTAGCATAGTTATGGATGTATGTGGCTGGAACCCTTTTATACATGAAGCATCTAATTTCCCCTCAGTTTTAGGAAGGAATGATGATCCTATCCCACTAGTTGGAGTAGAAATATTATGTATGATTCTATATAAGTGTTCTGAATGTCCGTATGAACTAAAGTTCTTGGTTTCCTTAGTGGAAACCCTCTTAGAATTTTCTGTCTTGACACACTGATAATAAATCAATTTACTTCCTCTTGGTGGTGTAGGATGTATTGAATGACCCTTCAATTGAGAACTACCCTAATATTCATCACACTTCCATTTTCCAATGAAGGATATCATAATACCAGAAGGAGAGAATGAAAATCCTAATAACCCTAACTTTCCATCGATTTCCATCTTGACCAAAATTTTCTTATCCAGTACATCAGCATATGTGGGTATAATTTGAAATAAAACCTGAGAATTAATGTATAATTTAAGTCCCAACTAAAAATATCGAGACATCATATTCACATTAGATACAATCGCAGTCGTAAAGTGAACCATATCATTAAAGAAATTTGAATACTCAATCATTTTTCTGTCAGCCTTCTCATGTTTGAAAAGCTACATAGCCTTCACCAACCCCATTGAATCAGTATATAAATGGTCTGTAATAATTACCTTGATGTATTTCTAAGCTAATCCATCATGTTTATTTTCTTTCACCATCATGTTCCAAAATCTCCCACTCATTCCTTCAATCATGAATGTGTCACACTTTACCCTGATCCCATCTGGGGTCTCCAATAACTCAAAAAATGTTCTATCATATCTAGCCATTCCTCATCATGTTGGGGATTAGTGGATCATTTGAAAAAATCATGGAATTGGAAAAAGAAAAATTTGAGAATAATTTTTCAAAACATCCCCCCTGAGGATCCATAGCTGGAGCCTGAACGGGGACTGAACTTGCTGCCTTTCTCATAGCTTGGATAATTTACACAATCCCCTCGACTAGATTTGGGTCCATTAGAGGATTCTCTCAAGGTGGTTCAGTTGCAGCTTCCTCTTAGATCATATTTTTGCATCTTCTCAAAGGCATGATTCTACACAACAGCAATAGACAACATTGAAGAACTTAAACCAACACCCAAACCAATCAATAATGGAAATGTTTCAAAATAGACAGAATAATAAGATTTGGATTCCACATTATCCAAATAATAATAGGGAAAATACTAGAACTAATATACATGTTTTATTTCACTAACCACCAATGGAAACATAAGTTTCATTTTAGTGAGAGCTGACCAAGACATAAATCGCAACTATCTCCTAATTCATAATAATATTTCAAATATATATTGACTTTAAGACAAAAACTCAACAACCTCCTCTAATAATATTTTGTTATGAACCAACCTGGGTACCCTATAAAACTAATAACTGAGCCATCCCTAACATATATTGAAGGGAATTTTTGATCCCCACTGGCCGGCCACTAGCACTTGGCATCATAAAATTGAACGTTGTAATGGTTTTTCACAAGTATTGAGGAAGAAAAAAAGATACAAGTTAGTATTTATAACAAAAAAGACTCTAATAGGTGTAAATTACTAGTATAAAAAAATTTCCTAAATAAGACCAAAGTACTACAACACAAGTACCAAAATAGAGAGAAATAACCCAAATCCTTAACGACACAACTAAACATTTCCTAGGATCAATATCTAGATACACCTCCAAGAGATCATTTATCTTTCCTCAATCCTATAAGATGAAAATATACAAACACCCAAAGGAACAAGTAGAGTGTGATATAAAAATCCAAGTAGGGACTCACCAAGGATTCCATAATGGATGCTAAAAATTGATTAACCAAATGAATGCTTTCTAATTTTAAATAAATAGATTTATAATTTTCAAGGAATATTTAAATAAATCATTCTATACAGTTCAATTGATGGAAAACTACCTTAAGAAAATGCTTTTCAAGTGTGGTAATATTTTAAATCAATAGATTAAATAAAACAGTTAAATAAAATAGTTTATATAAATTTAGAATGCATGTAAATCATTTTTAAAACATTAGAACAAATTTATATCTCAAATATAAAATAAGTGGGCAATATTTTAAACTTACAAATAGGTAAAAATGTTCTAGGATGTAGCAACCCACAAACTCTATGTAATCTCAGAAATATGTATATAAACACGTCCCCCTGACACTAGCCAAAGGGAAATCATTACCATCCTATCAGGGATACGACCTACTGCATGTGTGTTTTAGAATGTTGTAATACTATAGAGTGTGTCCCAATAACTTAACAATTACGTGAGGCTTGCATGTTCTCTTACACAAACAATGATGTGGAATTTATTTTAATACATCTTCAATTATAATTAAATACCATTATTCAAATTTAAATAAAATACTCTATTTAAAATTAAAATATGTTTTAATAAAAAAACAGTCATATTTAAGAAGATAAAACCTATGGGTTTCTATCAAAATGTTTTAATCCATTTTCACTAGTTCTAAATCCATTCAAACAAAATTCCATAAATTTCAAAATTCATATCAAAAATTAAATTAAAAAAATTAATGGAAATAATTTCCATCAAAAATTAAATTTAAATTAATGAATTTAAATCAACTAATTTCCTTAAACACACCCAAATTCAGTATAATTAGTGGTTTTCACAATTATTATGACAAAACCATTTCAAATATCCCAATTCAATTGAATGGGATTCTTTTATAGAATCAATTGAAATAAAGTTTAAGAAATTGAATTCAAACCAACATTAGAAATAAATCAATAAACTTCAATGTTAATCAATTTGGATAAATCAGATGGAATCATCTATTATTTCCCAAAACTCAAGACTCACAACTACACCATTCAATGAGAATAATGTTGTAGAAGACCTCGAAACACAACATAGATATGAGATCTAACAATGTGGAGAATATATCCAAAAATTAATGGGTGATCTATCGAAATTAAACATGTGGATAAAGAGATAAGGATAAAAAACGAGGGAGAAAGTTTTCTCAGGAATCACACTACAAGTGAAACGATGATCAAGAAGAAAACGAGAGGATCTAGAAGGGTTGTAAACTCCATGATCATATGGGGAAGGCCCTAGGTCAAGGGAGAAGAAATTAGATCCAAGGAGAAAAGAGATATCATCCATGATTCCTATTTAAAAAAATGTAGTTTGGGTATTACCCTGCATGTAATCCCACTACACTTCCTAAAATAGTTAAGTTTCATAACCACAAAAAAATAAATCATTTTAAATTGAAAAAATTAAATAAATAAATCATGATGTGTAAATGATAGTTACGACAGGTAACCATTCATGATGTGAATATTCTCACAGTATGAATTATCTCACGATATGCTTTGAGTGACCATTACACATCTTGTATCCTATTTACATAAATTCTTACCCTCTAAAAGCATGTCAAATTAGTAATGGGATGTTACAGCCACAACATTAGGTAGAGGATTTGGCCAAAACATGCTTCTACTAATGAGAAATCATGAAATTATTAATAGAGGGGGATAGCATGGTTGGAAAATGATATTTCAAATTTAGTGATCTACCATGATAGGTGTGGTTTTATGGTGTGTATCATGTATTGTTAGTGGATGGTTTTCATAACCATGCTCCCTAACAAGGAACAATGAAAAATAGATCCTTAAATCATTGATCTAATCTTATTTATTTCCGAAACAACTCTTTTCCCTTAATATTTCCCTATCACGTATTCCCCTTCATCCCAAGGATTTGGAGCCAATTCCATTCAATCTGGGAGTAATTACTAGGAGAATTTTAGTTTTTTGGAGATTAAGGTCATTCGTATGTTTTCATTCTTCATCATTTTCCTTAGATCCCTTCTTATTCTCTCTCTTGGGATCAAGAATCGTGTTTGGTGGGGGAAGACCATGATTTTTGGTTACAATATATATGGGATATAATTTATTTTCATTAGAGGTAATATGATATAATGTCATTTTAAAGAATTTCAAGATGGGTTTTTTGGAATTTTTTGTGGCATTCTTCATTTTAACCTTTGTTTCAGTGGTAGGTGGATTATTTCTCATTGTCACTTGAGTAGAAAATTAATTATTGGTTTGATTATTATTTAATTAAATAAAATTTCTATAATACCCCTATTTTCTGTGATGGAAGCCTTATTAGTGATGTTTTTTTGTAAATTTTGGAAATTCATTGGTTTCAGAAGTGATTTTGGTTTGTGAATTATAAATGATGATACTAAAATTGTGATTTAGTTTAGGTTCTTGTTAAATGCGTGTTTCTATTTTTTAAATAATGGAATGTTTTATGTGAAATAGTTTTGGAATTGTTTTTGAATACATAGTGGTGTGTGTTCATATTTCTTTTTATGAGGCCCCGTTGAAATATGAATTGATTCTTGGTTCCAAATTTGTAATGGAAAAGGTGAGTGGTTACTATGTGATGACTTGATAAATCAAACATTGAAAACTCATGAGTAAGTAACTATCAGTTAATCATGAATTTGCGGATTTTTGGAATCATGGAAAGTGTATTCCAAATGGATTTGAAAATAAATGTTTTATGGTTGTGAAATGGATTTTCCATGTATCTACATTATTTTTTATACAACCTATTGAATTTTTTAACTCTTTTTTATAAATTGTTTTATATAAATTGTGTTAAAAATATTTATCCTATTTAAATGAGTTGGGAAGTCATTGTGGAAATCCTATAATGTTTTATACTCACCCGCTGCTTGGGAACTTTAATTCATTTGCAGATGATATATATCGAGAAGAAGGTAAATGTAATGTATCCCGGTTCTTTAGTGACTCATCATGATACATTGGGAATTTATTTTTTATTTGGATCTATTATATGGATGGTATAGGATGAGTTTATTTATTTTGTTTCTTTTGGTATTTTTGTTTTTGGTTTCCTCTTTTCACTCTGATATAGTTTTTAGTTTTTTTGTATTGGATTTTATTTAACACTCATACATCTTATAGAGGATTTTTTTATGGATTTCTTTGTTTGGTTATATTTATTTAATTAGAAAATCCTCCATGAACTTTTAATTAATCCCTTGGAATTTATTTCAGTCCTTTTATGTCTAGTGGATGTCACCTAAGGCAAGTAACACACACAGCCTCTACCCAAACAAATGGGTGTGGGCTTGGATTTTATGAGGCATGTAGAAGATAGATTATGAAACTAATTTTTTAGACATGATATATTATGAAACCATTTTCAAGTATGATGATCAAAAAAGATATAGATTTTTTGAGTATTGATTAAGATATTTAATTTAGTTCTAAATGAAAAAAAATTCATAAAAATTCTTTTCTAGTTTTAATTATCTAGACACTCAACACTAAGAGAAACTTATTTAAGTGAGGACCTTTTAAAATGTTTTATTCACCTGAAAGGATTAAAATTAGGTGTATAGTAATATGAAGTGATGTTATGATGGTTCTTCCTATGTGTGTTTCATATAGGCTATCCATGGTATGGTTTCATATCTTTCTCTAAGAGGGTGATCTTATGTTGAGTGTTATCCATGTCAGAATATGGGGAACCATTAACTCTATTATTACATACATCCTAATGACCAGCATTATTATGGTTGGATGGATAAATTCTAGATACTTTTTGGGATCTCTTAATTATTAGCTTTAGAATGTGTTTTTTTGAAGACATTGGTATAGAGACTTGGTTTTTCCCTTATAATACTTTGGAATATTTCTACATATATATCTAGATCTAGGAACTAAGACAAAGTGAGATTATGAGGCGCGGTGTTCCCATAATAAATGTAATAAAAATATAATTATTTTATGTACTATGCGAATAGAGGAAATGGGTTATCTCTCAAAAGGTATCTTGGGACAAGAATATGATGCCACAGTTGATTCTGGAGCATGGATTTTATGCTAGGCTGGACATAACTATTGTTGGTGTGGTTCTCCTGTAGAAAATTCCATAGAGGATGTAACCATAAATAAAATTATTAAATTAAATTATTTTATCTCAAATGTAAATTCGAATAACATCTGAATGGGGACTCCGATTAGAAATCCAACACAACGATTGACTTTGTAATGGGGTGTTCTACCTATGCGTTACTTAAAGTGAGATGGAGTAGGATTTTTGGATCATGTGATCATTGGTGAGTGTAGTTTAGGGGAATTACCTTAACCTAATTACAACATATAAGTAGGTGGTTGTGGGATTTTTCTAGGGTTTCTTCATAACCCTCATACTGGTGTCAAGTCCTACTCCTACTATCTTCTTTCAATGGATCAATAATGAACCAATGCCGAAGATTTGGAGCACATGTTATTCATCACTGAAAGATCCATTTCTGAGGTAGGACCTTGATTTTTTGATTTTCCCTACCCACCCCTAGTTTTGTTCTTCTTGAATCCACTGATTTATTTTACAACTTTATCACACATTTCATAGTTTGAATACATAAACATGGTAAATTAATTTTCTTCTTTGATATATTTGAATCATTGGACTCTTCCTCCTTATATTTGTGGAAAATGATAACAGAATTAATACTTGATCTTTTTATGTTAGTCATTTCTCCATCACTTTTATGCATATTGTACATGCGTTTTTTAGGTTTTCTTCCTATGGTACGATGATTCGGGTTAGAAAAAGGAATTTTTTCAAGGTTACCGTAGTGCTGATCAAGCCTTAGGAAGGGCAATGCAGTGTTGGTCGAACCGAGGGAATGGAGTTGAGGCTTCATTAAGACTGCAAATGCAGTGATGGTGTGGCAGTGACACAATGTGGATGGAGGCGAAGGCCCAGAGATGACTGGTGTATATCAGGGATCTTTGGGTGTATATCCGAGATCTATGAGTGTATATCCATGATCTATGGGTGTAGATATGTGGTTGTAGTGCAGATAGCTAGTTAGGGCAGTGAAAATGGGGGTGGTTGTTAGGGTTTTCATGGGGAATGGTGGCGGTGTGAATAAATCTAGGGTTGTAAAGAAAATGGTGAGGAAGGGTAAAGAAGGAGATAAAGAAAGAGGGAATTATAATAAAAGTGAAAAACAATTAAGGGATGGGGTGGTGATGTATGCCCAAGGGGGGAGGGTATATTCCATATCTCATCCTAAAATAATATATATAAATTAATTTAAATATATTAATAATAATAGTACTAATAATAATAGTATTAATCATAAGGGGTTTTTTTTGTTATAATTATTTCATATAGTGTATCTTTGATGCATCGTCTACGGTAGTATGTTCCTAAATACAAGACAATCATTTTAAGAATGACGTTGAATAAATTTTTCCGACTTGGGACCCAGGATTCCTAAATTCACATACATTAATATATTTATTCTTATTATTAAATCCTTAATCCACCGTAACTCTCAAATGGGGAGTCTATTTGATGCACTGTCAGAGACTGCAAGACCCTAAATTTGTGGTGGTCATTTTGAGGCCAATATTAGATACTTAATTCGGGCTCGAGGCACGGATGTATGAAATGACTATGTATAATAACAATGATAATATTTTTATTATTCATGATATATATTATATATGAAATAGCTTCTCAATACGTTGTTCAATCGACGTGTTGTTAGCAGCATCCCCTCCCTGAAGTTGAGGCAGATGTTTCAAGACTGATTTCGAGACCTTAAACTGAAATCGAGGTGTGGACCTTATGCAGCCTTTTTTGGGTGTTTGTGGTGAAATGTGGATTTTTCAACGGGTTTCTATTTTAGATTAATGAATAGCTGATACTGTGTGTTTTTTCTTGAGTATCACAATAGTATGATCTGTATGACGTGTTATAAGATAGAGATGAGGGCCCCACAAACCACAGTTTGTGTAAAATGTGGTGAAATGCAGCATCTTCACTGGGTGTCCAATTTGGTCGAACATATAGTTGATCATGTGTGTTTTTCTATAAGGAGTGCAACTGTGTGATCTATTTGGTTATTTGAGGTCATTTAAGGAGGAATGTTAGTACAATTATGTTTTCCCCTTTGGATAATTAATGATCAGTGTGTGATCGTCATCACTTTTTTCCAAGAGAACCATCTAATTTGGGAGTACACTGGCATTCCTAAGGGCGTTAATTTGTAGTTTTGTACCCAAAAATATTTGGATAC
This sequence comes from Viscum album, assembly GCA_963277665.1. Lineage (NCBI taxonomy): Eukaryota > Viridiplantae > Streptophyta > Magnoliopsida > Santalales > Viscaceae > Viscum > Viscum album. The sequence continues at coordinate 518,321,204 of OY728143.1, read as the reverse complement.
ATGACCAAGAGATGATGTGGGGCCACACGTCATGCGGACCCACATGTGCAGTGTAAGACATTATGAATCTTCTATCTCTCGTATCTCCTTCTTTTGAACTGTGATTTTGGACCACGATTAGCCTATCCTGAGTATTTTTCATGTAGAATGTGATTTTTTACTCTATAGTGTATTTCAAGATGTGATATGAGATGTTCTAGGTGTGATTCTTATTTTTGGGAAACACCAAATGATGACAGAAATTATATTGTATCTTCATAGTATCTTGCACATACCATCTAGTATGGATGTCCTATGTAGTTCCTTTATTCTTTCCAAGAGGTACCATGTAGCAAGGATGGATGGTGTCGTTCCTCAATGCTTTCTGAGAGGTACCATACAATAGGTATGGCAAGAGAAGTTCCCGGATTACCCTTCAACTGGGCTGGGTAGTGGGTTCCTCGAAGGCAATTTCGGGTACTCTCTAGCACACTACCCTTCATCAGGGATGGGCAGTGGCCCTAAAAATGATGCTTGTTGGGAAGTACCCTCCAGTGGATTATCCTTTAGTAGGGCTGGGAAGTGGTTCCCTGTAAACTTCTGGGTGATGATATCCCCCGGACATATTTGGGCATGGATACCTGATTACTAGTGTGGCACCCTCCAACCAGGATGGGCATTGGTCCTTGACCAATGAGATAGAACCTCTTGACTATGATTCATTGTGACAATAAATGCTTTGATGTACCCTTGGAATCTTAATAATGTGGGGGCATTTCACACTGGAGATTCATCCTTATGACGCGACCTAAAATAGTGCAGGAGAGATAGAGCCTCCCAATGAGGATAATATCATGGTGTTGTAAATGAATCCATTTAACATACATTATCAAGGAAGATGTGGGGATATTGTACATTGTTCTTTACTCCTAGAATAGTTGGTGACTCTTTTATGATGCTGAAATGTGATATGGAGATCCCCTTAATCTCTCATTTTGACTTCCTTGATATATAATTTTAATATATCTGATTTTAGTACCCTCTCCTTGGGTTTTGATTACTCTCCTTCTAGGATAATTGAATCTGAGGTGTATTATACATTCTTTCTGTGTATACCTTCTCATGATTGGATGAGTATACTATTCTACTATAGGTAATGAATACTTGAAAATATGTTCATCTTCTCACCATTTCTATCTCCTTATGTTTGTATGATCATACTTTACCCTCTTGTCGGTTTTAGCGGTACTCTTTACAATAATTTTTTCTATCAACATCTTTCATCTTTAGTTGCATATTTTAGTACTCCCCCTTGGCCTAATCATGGCTTCCTACTAAGTATTTTTATACTCACCACTACATTGGCTTTTCCCACACATATCATTCCATATACAAACGACAGGCAGGTTGATCCTGAATTCTGAGGAACATAGGGATATAGGTTCTTAGACTGCGTATAATGGTCATATCTTTGGAACAATGAGTGGGGATATATTAGCTATATTACCTTTTCAGTTACTTCTAGGTTGTGGAAATTTTCTAGTTGGGCATGTATTTTTACCATTTTCTCTTTTAGTTTACTTTATAGCACCTATACTTCTATTGTTTATATGTTTATGCATGTTTGTGGTTTATATATGGATGTGTTGTATCTTGTTTCCTTTCCCCCTGCAACTTTTCATTGACTTGGATGCATGTGTGTGTACAAGTATGTAGGAAATGGCCTCCCTGAATTTTTTTCCGTCAGTGTTTGTCGCCACCCATGCCTGTGGAGGTGGGCTTGGGGTAGCTGTGGCTCAAGCTCCAGCATGGGTCGGGTTGTGATAATAGGGTTTACGATAAGGTCTAAGTGCATCGAGTTAGAGTTTTATATTGGGTTCCAATAACTAATTAGTGTATGGAGGATGAAACGGTTCCTAGGGGAATGGTAATATGTGGCATCAGGGTGATACCACTCATGGAAGTCAGGGAATGAGAAATTGGGATTGGGTCCTAGGTCAGTTAATGTTATAAAGAATAATCATAGCCATAATAGAATTGTTTTATTGAATATTTCATTAAAGATTATATTTATATTTACCATACCATATATTATTTTTGGTACAAAAAATTAAATTAGTTTATATTTTCTCAGTTTTGGGATGATCTCATCTAGTCCTAGAGTAATTTTTTAGGGTGATGACAATTAATACACCCTTATGGGTGAAATTTTAAAGTATTAAGATATGTACATGGTATGTTATCTAGATAAAGTGGAATAAGAATATCTATGATTTCATTTTGGTGGAGATTCATATATTGTATTTGATCCTTGGAATAGATTTGGTGGACTAATCTTTATTGAACACATCCACTACTATAGGAAGGGAGTTTCCTTTATATCACATATTATTGAATATTATTTATTCAACATAGAGTGGTATTTACAACTATGATATTCGATACTATACCATTAATAACCAAGGATGATTTAATATCATTTTTATAACATTTTTTTAGATCAAGAGATGATATAGTCATCATTTTCTCCTATTTCTCACTAATTTAATGATTCTTACCCAAAGAAACATATTGAGAATAAAATATAAAAGGTATGTATATTTAATGATCTTGTTGAGGCAAAATGTAAATCCAATACCCATTTCACCATTTATAATAGCATTAAAAGAACTTATGGAGTTGATTTTCCATATATAGAAGTAGGAGGAAAATGTGTTCTTTCATTAAATAATGTATCATTTGGGTTCTATTTTATTTCCCATAATGAGACATGGAAGATTATATTATTGTGAGAATTTTTATAAGTTGAGCAACATAAAAATCAATAAGTGTTATCCTATTCCTTATATAAATTACATTTTCTGGATATTTGAGGGGATATAAGTGGCTCAATTAGATCTTCACGATATTGATATATCATCAAATATTGGTAATTCTAGTGGATGTTCATTATAGTTATTTCTGGATAAGATATTTCCAATATGTGTTTCTTGTGATATTGATCTGACTGAAAAGTTAACAGAAAATGTTTACTGATATGATAAATAGTGTCTTCTATATTTATTTGGATTCATTCAAAGTTGTTTTTTAAATGTTTTTTTATTCTCTTTTACACATTACAATTATGCATTTCAATAGGAGGATGGGTTGGGGAAAATGAAAGGCCAACAAATATATTCAAATCTCATGAAGTTTCATTTATTGAATTGAGAGATTTATTTCTAAGGTTATGTGATATCTATAGTAGACATATCAATAGACCTTAATAAGGTCATATAAAGAGTTTCATATGAGTGACCCTGTAATTTTTTTTAGATTTATAGCTTATTAAGATTAGTGGGATACTGTATGAGATTCATTTAATGATTATCATAATTAAAATCACTAAATATAGAACCAAACAAGGAAAAAAAGACATGTTTTAGGGGTCTAATACCTATTAGGGAACCATCCAAAAGGTAAAGGTTATATTGACAACTATGTTTATCTTTATCTTACCCATAAATGGTAAAGAGTATATGTTTTATTATTATGCATCAGATATTGTTCATGGATGTTTTTTATAGAACATGGTTTAGTAATCACATAGGGGTACTTGAAGCTGTGTTAACATATGAAATACTAGTAGATGCTATATTTAGAGTTAAATTTAGTAATATATTTTTTATTTGTTTCCATAAATACCCAGTGGGTGAAAATTTAATAATGTATAGTTACTACAAAATCCGGATGTATCTCTTATCAATGATTTCATGAATCCATTTGAAAATAAGGTGGGTTGAGTATCTCTATGATTATGATTTCATGATGACGTATACCCTTGGTAAAGTGAACATTTTAGTTAACAAACACTGATAACATATACATAATGAGGTTGTATAAGAGCCAGTTATTGATCTGTAATTATTTAGCCTCTGCAATGTGATACATTATGAAGTTCAAGTGTAGCAGGTAAGAGATAATTAAATATCATTGGTTATTATCTATTAACTACATGATACAATGAATGAGATTAGTCTACCAATTTATAATTTTTATGTTATGAGGGATATTAAACGTGGTAGGATTTTTCCTCTATAGTTGACCTTGGATAATACTGGGATCCTGTATTTATAAGGATGAGTTATATTACCCATGAATATGAAAGGGGAAATGTTATTGGATTCACATTCCTCAATATATTTTTTTCATATAAGACTGAAAAATGTGTATTATGATGTAACAAATCAATATTGGGGGATTGATATGAAGAATTATGTTGCAAGATTTATTTCATTATGCCTCCCCTATCAATATGTGAAGAGTGAGTAACAAAGACCATCAAGAATTATTAAACATTTCCACATTCATGAGTGGAAATGGGATAATGTGATGATGAATTTTTAGATGGGTTTGTAGTTCTCCAAATGAAATTGATATGTTATTGGTTATAGATGATCAGTAAGTCCAAGTTCCATTAATTTTAATAATACTGGAAATCCTATTTGATGATATTATTATAATTATATATGTTTATGAAAAAGTAACTATTTATAATTTTCCTACGAATATTGTATCATGTTGTGATTATAAATTTACGTATTTCTAATAATAGCTATTGTAAAAGGTGTTAGATCCTCAAGTGAAATATAGATCAAAATACAATCCTCAAAAAGTTGGGTAGTTTGAACATGTCGTTCAAATTTCGATGAACATACTTTGATCATTTGACTTTTTTTGTAGGTAAAGGGAGAAAAATACCACATTATTGGAGTTTTCTTATAATAATAGATATCATGTTCTTACTAAGATTACACTATTAGAGGCCTTGAATAGTTGGTAATGCTAAACACCTCTGTTCTAGATAGACATAGGGAAATAATCTGTTATTGAGATGAATATCTTAAATGCAAAATCAAACCATACCTAGATAAATATGAAGTGGTTAACAACATCACATATTTTGTATCAACAATATTTTGATTGGAAAAATATTCAGATTGAGTTTGAGGTGGTGAATGGGTATTCATTACTTTTTCACCTCGATTAAGACATGGGAAAATTTGTATGTAGGTGGATTTGGTTCCTATATTCATTGGGTTTTTCCAATTTTTTAGATGATGAGATGCGGTGTCATATTAATTATCACATCCCTATGTTTTACATGAAATTAATCAGGTATTTTATATATCATGGTTTTTTAGATATCATCTTGACCCTTCTAACGTGATCATTATTTGTGATTCAAATTTGAAGGATGATACATCATTAAAGAAATGGAAAACATATATAGGGGATAAAAGTGGTTATAACTATATTTAGAAGGTGTTGACTCTGATATACATGTCATGGATTAATGGGATTTGAGATACATAGTATACTGGTGTAGAAACCTTAGATATGGGAAAAAATATGTTTTGAATACTTTTTTTAGAAAATATAAACTATCAATAACCGCTTTGGAATTTAACCATTGTTGTATGTTGTGTATTTGGATCTATTTTACATATAAAAAATCATAAAATATATGTAATTTATGTAAAAAAATAAATAGTCACATAATATTTTTACAAGGTTTAGTTCAAATACCACCTCCTAGCCATAATTCGTGGTTCACCCCAATAACAGATTCTCCAATATAATCGTGCGTAAATTTTAAGGGTTTTTGTGCATCCCATAGCTATAATTCCAACATATCATTAGAAATGTAAATTAATTATTCCCACTATGTCATTCAAAACCATATTCACACAAAATTCATAGATCCATGTCGTTTTGTTCATGCATACCATGAGTCATTAAGATTCCATATCAGACTACTGTGTATATGCAAGTTTTTCCTTTAATGATCTTCCTATGAATAAGATCACTAATTAACCAAAATATTATTCAGAAACCTCTAGATCAGGTATTAGCGTACTCAAAACAATTTCTCTAAATGAAAACAGCTCTTTAAGGGGATCACCTACAACTCAGTCACCACTCAGATCCATTTCTCATTCAGTTTCAAAAGTCAATGGATATACAACTCTAGAATAGTATCAACATCCAATTCTTTTTTATTACAACATGAAATGGGAAATCATTCCTTGAGAGAGGTATATAGAGAGGTATCATTAATTATTATATTTATATTTTTCTATCGGTTCATTTCTACATTCACTTAGGCAAAAAAATTGGCCCCACCTCTTTATTATAATTATTTTTTCAATTAAACACATCCATTAGTGGATTATTGTAAAAATATTAAGTGGATTCCATCATAATTATTTTCATAATATTTATAATAAGTAAGAGTTTTCATTTTCATAGTTGAATGGATATCATGAACTAAAAACTTTGGGAAGACACACACTTTTGTACCTTTATGTCTGAAATATATCCATCATGGGAAGTGTTTCCACATTCATTAGCACAAGTACCCATATACACTTCTTCCTCTTATTCTTAATAATTTATTATGAATCATGGTAACTATTCTATATAATTCAATAATCCTTGATATATCACCATCTTCTACTCATTTATCCATCCTCTAGATCTATTTAATTTAACCTTATCACATGACACAAAAGTTGAGGATAATAACTCAATTATTAAAAAAATCTGAAATTTCTACTGTAATTATTTGAAAATTATTTTCTCCTCATATGTCAACTAAAATTCTATATAAGAAAATAATAATCTCACATTTATAAGAAACATAGAATAATATATATATCTGGTATGGAACTCATTTTAGGCTTCGGTGGATTCCCAACATTCCTTCCCCATTCATCTAAAAACACTAAAATAAACTCATACCATGATCATATAGGCACTAACAAACAAAAATTCAATATTTTATCATTCATCATCTATATTATTGGTTAAAATGTGTTAAATATAATTTTTCATCAAATAGTATATACAATTGTTCCCTTCCTCTAATAATCAACAAAAAACATACATCGAGTCTTAAATTTGATTCATGATATTTTTATATTGATTACATGACATAAGAATCTTCATATATGATTTTCTTCATATAAATTAAATTAGAAGATTTTTTTAAATTTTTTTTCATAGTATATTAAAAAAAATACAATTATGTGAAATTCAGTTCGCATATGTAGACTAGGTAATGTGATAAATTCCCTTACATGAAACTTCATGTATCAGAATTTGGATATATTGTGCTCCTATGAAAATTTTTCTATATGGGTCTTCATTTTTTTACATGAATAATAATCAGAATATATGGTAAATATTGACTATGTTATGTTCTAATAAGCCATAGAACTCCATTCATAAGGCATTGATATACTTCATTTATTTTTTTCTATTTCGATAATTAGGAATGATTATTCTGGAAACATTTTATTTTTATATAATTTTTTTATTTTGAACCATGCCTCCTCTATCCCATCTCTAAATATACTCTTTAATCACCTTTGAAGAATGGAATTAGTAAATTAATAATGAAAAATTATACAATCTTGAATCCAAATGATATTTTGGCATCTTTAATAGGACTCATTGGAGAGATAAGTTGATATGTGGGTGTAGTTGTTATATTTTTCTCTATCATTTCTCAGTGACAAAACTCTTTGATAAGTAGTCACATAATGGGGAGGTAGAAATGAACCACATATTCATAGCTTGATAATTAATTATAATATTTAAAACATTCTATATTTTTTTTGTATTTTTTCTCATTGAATAGTTGGTGGAGTCTAAAAGTTGTTACTACAAGATATGTACTTAGTTTGGTAAATCTCTCATCACTGAACCAAAAAACACTATATTAAGTGGCTTAATTTTAATTACCCAGATGCACAATGATGAAGGTCGGTAGGATTCCAACATCCACAACCAATACCTTGACCATAAGAAAAGTACCAAGTTGGGTAAAATGTACCGGTTTACTAGTATCAAGAACCCAACACCCCCATCTAATGTTTTTTAAAAAATTAAAAAAATTATTTGTTTTGATGAAAATTTTAAAATCCCCCCACCATCATTTGTTCCTCCTAGATGACATTCCCATATTTACTCTCCCTTAAACTCATATATTCCACTCCATAGTTACCCTCCATTATGATTACAATAATATTTCATCTATATAATTATTCTCTTCCACTTATTCTTGATCTTTCACATTATTCCCTCAGTCTTCACTGGTAAAAGTACATTTATAATTTTATTCTAGTTTTCATTATTTCATAACAGTGGAGTGGAAAAAATAAATATCATTAGTTATTGGGTCCTAAATAATATAAATTAGGTGTTAATTAAACTTTTTTTAATTTATATGAGTTTTATGTAACAGTTTTTTGTACATGGAATGTGGGTTTCATTGTATATCCTAGAATAGAATCAAATCTTCTTCCCTTGTTTGAAAAATGGTGAGTATAGACTATCTTGATTAGGAAATGACCTCTAAGTATGGATTTTAAAGTATAAGATCATTAATGGTGAATTTTATTTATGAAAATTTGGGTCATACATATAGAATTGTTATGGGAGGGTTTTTTTTATTTTTTATATGATATAAGGATTCTTAATATTTTTCCAAGAGTGACACATAATGGTGGAGTTCTTGGGTAAGAATTAGGATAGTGGTTAATTATCCTTATCAAAGATCAATGGGACAATTATTAGCCATAGTTTCATAATCCTTTTGATATGGAGGGTTTTATTCAACATTCCACAATATTGATGCAGTGATAACAAATTCAATAATGTTATTGATGGGTTTTTATGTATCAATAACTTTAATTGTTTAATTACAAGTTTATATTTCACATTGATTAATTAATTCTTTATTTGTGATTTTATTATACTTCTTTTTGTTTGTTACATTTCTTTCACCATCTTATTTATCTTAGTGGAATCTTTTCCACCCTTTGAGTCAAGTTATTGGGTTAAATCATTCACTATGGGAAGTTTACCTAGTGTCATTTCATCCACACTTATTGGTTTTTGATGGTATATCATCAAACCATGTTAATGGGTTTTGTGATAAATCATTCAACTTATTTTCAATCACAATGGTATATCTTTCATCAATTTTAGAGTATTTTTTATAAGTCAATAACCTTGAGATATTTTTAGTGTACTATATTATTCCCAAAGCCTATGGATTTAGTGGTCCCTTCTATACCATTATTGAAATGTATAATGAAAAATTGGTCATTTTGTTATTTTTTTCTAGAGTATATAATTTTCCCTTTTTATGTCACCATAATGATGTGACCTTTACATTTTATATTAAGTATAATGATATATAATTCACTTTAGATGTGAATTAGTGATATATCATTCACCTTCACTATTATATTAAAAATATATCACAAAAAATACTATTTTGATTTGGTGATGCCTCACCCACTTGAGATGATTATAGAGTGATAAATCATTCACTATAACTGATATGATGGTGATTCCACATTCATTACTAATAAAAATTTAGTGATGACTCATTCACCAAGGCTATTGATATGATTTTTGATAAATTGTTCACCATAATCTTATGTTTAGACTATGGGTTTATCATCCTATTTTAGTAATGAACGATAAAGTTATTTTCAATAATTATAATTATTAGTTAACATTAACTTATTAAAATGGTATATTTCTATATTTTTTTGTCGAAAATATATTTTTTCATGACCTTGTGTATTCTAAATTTGTTCAGGGATACTGTATGTGGTAGTATTATATGATTTTATCACACACTACTTGTGAATGTTGGTGAACATATAGATTTCATTATCAATGATTTATGTAATGTAAAGGGTCATACATTCAATGGGTGGGTAGAATGAAATCGTGGTTGTGATATGTGATCAGGTGGTGTCTCGATTTCAATTCATTTAGTTGATATATAAACACTATTTTTTATTTTGTGTATTTTTATCTATTGTTGTCCAACAATAAATCTTGTATTTTAATTCTACCTATATGAAATTATTGTGGATAACATTTTGTTATAACATGTCTTAATGATTTAATAGTGGTTGACTTATGAAATGATTTCCATGTTGTAATATTTATAATGGATGTTAAATTTTCATTATTTCCAATGTTAATTATATTTTTCATATAAAGGGTCTTGTATCATTGTGGTTTTCCATTGACCCTCACATCTACTCAGTAGCCTTCAGTGTATGATGATGTGTGCCTATGGTCACGTGACTCACTTTATTGGAGCATTTAAGACCAACCAGACTATGTATGCTCTATAATCGGTCAAGACATTTGTAATTTTATAACATATCTAGTGTAAAAAAATATAAACAAAAAAACATTTTATATCTATGTTACATCATTAAATATTTAAAAGGATTGTAATTTACATCCACAATAAGAAGTTTATTAGTAATGAGGGTTCCACGTAATCAACACTATCACATTACAGACTAAACAAAAAAAATTCTTTCAATATAGAATTTAAAATAATGAAATTAATATTCTCATTATTAAATATAATAAAAATAAATAATTTAGTTTCCAATTAAAACATAATAAAATATATTTAAATTTTATCAAGCACATCATGTTCTATATTTTGTTAATAGTGGAAAAATATGTGTGATTTGGGAATAACCCTACATATAAAACACACATACACTTGGTTAATGGTTAAATATCATCATAAATCCATTAATGGTAATTTGAATGAATATAATATTGATTATGAAATAATTTAAAAGGATGAAAATATTAGGGATATTTCAAATAAATATAATGATATATAATAACCTACAAAAATTAATGTAAATGTCAAGATTTTAATGAATATGGAGAGAATGAGGATACAAAAGACTTTTTCAAATCCTATTCATCGAGAAACCCCCACCTTTAGACTTGTCTACAAGCATAAATTCACCCCCCCCCCCCCCAACCTTCTGCAAATGAAACATAATGAAATAGAGAAAGTAGAATATAAGGTAAAAGGAAAGATGACTCCCATATCTTGAGAGTTTGAAGAGAAATCACTCTAAATTGAAAAGATAATATCAAGATATCCTAATTAAATAAGGATTCTTTTAATAGGAATCCTGTTTGAGGAATCATTAGTGGTTTACTGAGAAAATAAAATTTATTACATTAATTATATTTAAAGAAATAAAAGTAAAAACTTTTTATCCAAATACATGACGCAACAATACAATTACTCGTATCATGTGTGGTACCCTACATCCTTTTCATGTTATAATTTTTTTCTTCTATGAAAATATCAGTGGATACCACTAGCCATGTATATAAACTATTAATTATTTGATTTATTTCCATAATTTCCAAACAAAAAACTCTGAACATGAAGATTATAATGAAAATAAATATATACTAGTGACATCAAGGGGGTTATAATTCTATTCAATGTGTGGCATTAGGCCCCTAAAAATCACGAGTTCTTGTTTAAAAATAAAATATTCGGCTATAAATCCATCATTATGGATTCACACTCCCAAGTATTGTAGTTATGTTTTCATCACTGCTATATCACATGAATAATAAACCTCAATTAACCTCCCAAAACATTCTCCTATTGATCTAGAGTAAGAATTGGAAACTCTTGGAAAGTATTATCTTAATAAAATTATAAATATATGTACATAATAGAATTGGATTGATTACGATGATACTCATGAAGCTATGAAATTTGAAATAACTTATTAACGAAGTCGGGAAAGGATATAATGCTAGTGAAATTTCCAATTTTTTAGGATGTCATAGGATTTTAAATGGGCCATCATATCTTCGAATAGTCATGCCCAATTTACCAAATTGTCTATAACCAAGTAATTTTGAAAAAATTTCATATATTGAATGAAAAAAAATGAGATATAATGATCAATAATATTAATCCATATTTTATTTCAGCTAACGTCGATATAGAAAATTTTTTTTTGAATAAATTAGATATTACATTTCATTTCATACACAAGGATTGACCTCAATAGTAAATATTCCCCCACATCATCCCTATACAATGTGAACGAACATGGGGAATAATAAAGTGACTAAAAAGATCCATTTTTAATATTTATTAACTATTATTACTATAAAGAATTTAATTTAGTTATAAAAGTTTAAATTACAAACCTTTAAAGTAATGAACATGATAAAGGAACGTATCATCAAGAATTTGTATAGCCCTCTTGATTTGAACGTTGGTTTTCTGATGATATTTTGTGATAATTTTCAACATGAATTCCATGTAATATTTATGTATCATATATTTTCATCACATAAATAAAGATTCATATATATAGATGATGGAATTATTCATACCATAAAATTATTAAATGTCTTAAACATGTATATTTCTAACATATTCAGTATTCATACTCTTTTTAATATGATGTAAAATCAATAAATTTCTTACTATATCAATAATCAACCATATATATTTTTTTCAATAATGATATCAATGATGAAAAATTATAAAATTAATGGAAATATCATCCTGCTTACAAGTAGGAATATGGAGGGTTATGAAAAATATCATGGACCTTTTGTTCTCAAATATTAAATATCATAAATTGAGAAAATAATAATCTTAATAAGAATTTAAAAACATTGTATCATGCCAAAAATATTGAAGTTTTTGTTAATAATATATTATAGTATCACCTAGCGGAACATCCTAACTTTAATGATGTTTATCCCTTTGAGAATCCAATATTAAAGAAAGATGAACCATTAACAAATTAATGAAATTCTGGGATATATCTGAAGATTGAGACTATGGAGTTTTAATCTCCCCACAATTTAGGGTCTCTACTAACTATTGGTATCATAAATATGAAACATATACATGATTGACCTAATACATTATAGAATGTGAGGACTACAACATAGATAAGGGAACATTATTCTCCTATTCCTACACATTCAAGTTAAATTTACTGAAAATACTCAATAACTATTATTCATATTTAGGTTCCCTCACTATATTCATTGGTAATTTCCAAATAAGGGAGTCAAAAAACATTATATTTACCTCGAGTGTAATATATATTAGAATACAAGTTCTAATGGTACTCTACCAATCACCAATACCTAGGATTTATATCATTTTTAGAGAACATATATTATAGACTTTTATGATTGGTATTAATGGTATTTTCTCCTCGAATAGACTACTAATCCAATTCATTAATGAATTCCTCTATTTTAATAATTAATGTTAATTAGAGGGGATGTTTTTATGTAAAATCAGTGGGAAAGATAAATACGCCACCATAAGAAACTTTTATATAAAAATGTAACCCAAACCCGTACACAATGCCTCACAATGCATATTTTATCCTTCACATAGTTTAAAAAGAATTAATATAGGGGTGATATATTAATATATACATCTCAAAAGACATATAAAATTTCTAATACAAGGAAATATTATGGGTTATTATTCCCCATTACCATGATAATCAAAATATCAATGTAACATTAAAAAATTATAAATATGTAATAAATTTTTAGAAATAAGAGAAAAACTTAAGTGGATAAAAATGATGGAATTAAGTGTTATATATATAAAGAAAAATATAAATATGACCATTGTCTACGGGTAAATTATCCATTAGATATATGAATATTATAATAGAATCATTGCCATTGGAATAATCAATGACCATTAGAAAATAAACCTAACAATTAGAGTAATAATATGAATGATGGATAATGTTTATTATAAATTATATAAGTATTATAATTGTATAAAATTAATTTTTGAAACATATACTAAAAAGAATTTATACATGTATATTTAATAAGGAATATTATATCTTTCTTTAACTGTAATTTTTAAATTAAAATTATAACATTCAAATTAATTAATTTACCCATTTCATTTGGTAAAAAATGTCAATTTTTTGGACTCATGGAACCAAAATTAACTAAGTGTGAAGCATTTTTCATTCACAAAAAATAAATAAATTTTTTTGAATAATGGTAAAAATATAGTTCTTCATATCACTAAAAAAACATTCATATAATAGTGATGGTCTTTATCTTTTTTAGAAAAAAGGACTGATAAAGGGTAACCTTTATCAGTGTTTTTTTAGAGTGATGATAAATTGTACCCTTTGTCGGTGCTTTAATTTTATCACTGATAAAGGGTACCAATTCTCAATAATTTATTTATAGTGCTAATAAAGGGAATCCAGTATCACCACCTTTTAGCACTGATAAAGGTCCCAAATAATATGAAATACCTAAACAAATAAAAATTAAATTTGTCTAAATATTAAAAACAATTAAAACTATACTAATTTAAAAATTATTGATAAAAATGAATAAATGTTATATATATATATATATATTATAAAAATTAACCAAATATTATATATTAAATATATAGATATGTAAAATGAATAAAATGAAATAGTTAAACAATAAAAATAAAAATTAAATTAAATTAAGAAAAATATTAAAAATATTATTACCTGCCAAACTCAAAGGCTATTGATTAAAATAAATAATATATATATATATAAATATTAATAAATAATATATATTAAATATAGATATATAAAATGAATAAGTAGTAATAATTAAAAAATTGAATAAATTGTAATAATTAATAAAAATGAATATGTTACAAAATTATTCAAAAAATTATTAATGAAACAATTATTAATAAAAAAGTGTATGTCTAATTTGTATATATATATATATATATATATATATATTATAAATAATAATAAATAATATATATTAATAATTAGTATTTAAATGAATAAAATATAATAATTTAAAACATATTAATGTCTTATTTATTTTAAATGGTTTTTAAACAATGTTATTCAGTAATACATTTAATATAGAAATATATTCACACACACACACATACATATAAAATTGTATTTAATATTTTAAAAAATATAATTTAAATATTATAAAATTTTTACTCTTACAAGAAATAAGTCATATATTTAGTGAAAATTGGTTTATAACTAAAACTTGATATTAATTAAAAATACTGACTAATTACATCTAGTAATGGAAATAATTTAATATTTTTTGTTTTCTTAATTAATAAATATCAAACCTATGTAACATTTATTTCACATATGTATATACACATAATTAATGAATTTTTATATACAATGCACACACACACACACATTTACGTAATTAATAAAATCTTATATAAAAACACATACACCAAATATTTATGTAATTTAATCAAATTTTATTATTCTATTAACAATTTCATTATATAATGATAAATTATATATATTGTTTTGAGTCAGTAGTTTTTTTTATTTTTCTATAAAATTTTTATTGTTAGGTATATGTTATTTATTCATATTTAATATTTTTTAATTTTTTTGATTTAATCATTTTTTCAGTCTTTATTTATATATTTTTTATATGTTTTACTATTTTCAATAAAAATTATTTATTACTTCAATATATATACATATTTTTTATGTAATTTATAATTAATTAATAAAATTCATCAGTTTCAATATTTTAAATTGTAGTTATTTTAAATTATTAAATTTCACTTAATATGTATGCATTTAAGATTATTAATTCATTAATAATGTGAAAAATATATATGTAAATAAATATTTATAAATATATATATATTTGTAAATGTATATTTACTATATTTATAAATTTATATATTTATATTTACAATAAATAAATATTATCTAATAAAAAAGGAAATTATATTATTATAAATGATTAATTATATATATAAATAATTATAACATTATGATAAATTTATTTAAATAATAAATATATTTATTATATGTATTTTTATTTTTATTTATTATATATATATAATTATATAAATAATTATATTAATATAAATATATAAATATAATTTATTATAAAAAAATTGTATTTATATATTTATAGATAAATAATTACTGATTTAAATAATTATAATATTATAATATATATATTTTAAAAATGCATATGTTTTCTATATTTTTATTTATATTTAAATATAATTAAATATATATATATAAGGATATAAATATATTTAAAATTATGAAATTATAATAAATATATTTATATGATGAATATATTTGTTGTATATATATATATATACTAAATAAATATTTGTAATTATATAAATTTAAATAATGATTTTAATCAATTTATAATTATAAATAAATAAGGATAAATATATTTAGAAATATATCTTTTTAGAAATATATTTACCATTTTAAATTTATTATATTTATAAAATAATATATTTATAATTATAAATAAAAAATAGGTTTTTTTAAATACTATTTATATAATTATAAATATTTAACTATATACGTAAATAATTATAAATAATGAATATATATAATTATATAAATATATTTAAATTTTTTTATAATTATAATTATAAATCCTTTATTAATGCTAAATTTTTACCACTAATAAATATGGAGCTTTATTAGTGCTAAACAAGCCAGGATAAAAGCTATCTTTCTTCATTTCTAACCCATTAGAACTGATAAAGATTCCTTTATCATTAATTTTTTATCGACCATAATGCTCTATCTATATTAGTGCTAAAAAGAGTTGATAAAGATATCTTTTATGAAGACTTTTTTCGAAGCGATGAATAAGGCCAGACCAATCAATTTGAAAGAACCCTATCAGTGACAGATTTAGTAATTATTCTCATGCTTTTACAGAACGCCCCTACTGTTGAAACTCCTCCTTTAAATTCTCTTGAACTAATCAAGGCGAGAATATAAGGTATGTTATTGTCTCATCCTCACATGTTGATTTTATTGTTTAGGTTCCATATTTTTCATTATATCAGTGTTCTCAACCATTACGAACCCTAATTATCTTCTCTAATTACTCTAGTTAGGATTGGTCTCTCCCATTCTTCCTCATTGTTTCTATTCTTATCACCACTTTCACTCATGGCCCTTTTCATTTGTTGCGTTATTATTGTCACTATATCCTCCAATGTAATAAACTTCTCATATTTCTTTGTCCTCTACCACTACTCCTTTTTTATAGTTCTCCATGGCTTTGATCATTATTCTGATTTTTATTACACTTCAATGGTCTCTTTTATTTAAAAAAAACTTATTTTAGGCATGTGGTATTCTTGTATGATTATTTGATGAATGGGTTTTATAAATCATATTTATTTACTTATAAATTGATGCCTAAGGAATGTTAGTAGGTTTTTTCTTTTAAAAAATGACTATTTAATGATTTTTAGGGAAACAAACGTATGTTTAATATTCATGAATGATTATTTTACTAATTTTATATTTGAGGAATGATTTTTTGATGAATGTGTGTCTTGTAAATTTTCTAATGATTTTTCATGACATTTAAAGTATGATAAATTAACTTATTGATATTTTTACTGTATGTAAGGTGTGTTTAATTTAACAAATGAGTTTTTAGATGATAAATGAATATTGTTTATTGCATTTTGAATGGGTGTGTTAAAGGTATGACAAATTAAGGAGTTTTAATATGGAGTATCGATAATATATAATTAAATGGTCATCCTGATAATGTTTTGATTGTGTTGATTGTGTAATTTCAGTATATGGGAAGTTAGTTTATAATTTATTTTGAATAACATAGGAATATTATAGGAGGTTTTTATATTTATCCCCCATTTATTTTCTATTCTACCATTTAATAATTATATACAATTACCCTAGAAATTTTTTATATTAACCCACATTAAGTAATATAAAAATTTCATCAAAAAACATCATCACTTTCCTGATGTTACTTCCTACATAATCTCTAGTCATAGAATACCCTAATATTGATAAATCAAAAATGATATGATAAGGACAATATGATTTCAATTTTTTTAATATAATTAGAAAAAACAATCAAATAATAACTCTATTTAATAAATTTCATAGTATATATCATATCAAATTTACTACATGAATTGATATTTTTAATTTAAATATGATATATGAAATCGTATGAGTCTCTTTGGATCCTTGTCATTATCGATATTTTTTCATTACTAATAAAATATTCTTAATATTACTCTATAATTTATTTTAATTTTTATATTTTAATGTATTAACTATCAAATTATATAATTCAAAGAAATAAAATATTTTTTTTATTAGTGGAAAACCTTTTAAAATCATTTTAATGATTTTTTTGGAATTTTTTATGAACTGATTAGAATTGAATAATTCTAAGGTGAACCTTTTTTTGAAAATTGTTGACCTTATTTTATTTAGGAAATATTTTTCATTTATTTGATTTTATTTTTATTTATAAATGTAAATTTGAAATTTATTTTCCAAAATATAATTATTACATGAAATTTATTATAGGTGACAATGAATTGTAGATGGATTACAACACTATGGAAAAATGATGAATATAAGTAAAGGGTTGATGATTTTTTAGAATTTTCAAAATATAATGTTCTGAAACTGATATGTTTTCAATATTTGAATAAATTTTTTAAATAAGGTAGAGTATAATTTTATTGAATGTAAATATCATCTAATTCCTTTTGGTTTTAGTACATGTTACAATCATTTTATTTGGAATGGTGAAATTTGGTAAATTCATGATCTATTAAAGGAGATGATTATCAGGTTGATATGTTTGTTCAAATTGAAATATAATTTTTTTGATATTAAACTACATGAAATTTTGAATATAGAAATGATCATATATTAATATTCTTATACTGAAAAACCATTGTATCAAGGTTGTAGAAAATTTATGGTTTCATTAATGCATTGCTAAATCTAAACCTTGGTAATTTATTATCTAAGGTATTATTCTGTTTATTAAATCATATCACATACACTTTTATGTTCCGAACTAAGAGATTTCAATGGAATAATCATGATCTAATTGGAATATAGAAAACATCAACCAATATTTTGTTTTGGTTCCCACTTTTTTAGTTGCACATAATGTGTCTGGACTAGAAACTGCATCTCGACTGATGATTGGTTACCAATCTAGGTTGATCCAATTAGATGGACCTATCATTTTACATCTATAGGTTTTATTGATATTATAATGATTTGGATATTATATTATTTATAATCACGAACATATATAAATGAAATAATTTAAATAATTAAATAACACAATTCAAAACATCAAATTCTCAGAATAAATTTTTCTAAAATAACTGGACAAGGTTAACAGACTTTACCAAATAAACCAATCACAAATATATAATCTAAAGAACCTTCATGATATTGTTTCCATCAAAAAACACCCAATATCTCGAAATAAAATTATTCAGTAGTGAGGTGTTAGAGGTCCATAAGGGTCTGGCTAATGGAAGTATCCCATAGGGGTTGAACTGTGTAAGAATTTCCCTATGAATGTTTTTCTTTGTGTTGTGATGTGAGAAGAGGGGTTATATTATCACTGTATGAGTGATTACATATGTGTTATAATATATATTTTACTCCCTTAAAACCTAATGGGGTAAACTATAATGGGTAGGATGAATTATTTGATCATATAGGTTACATTGTATAGAAATTTAAGGACTTTGAGTGATGAATTATGGCTTGTGGACTATGAGATAATCTAACATGTTGTCATTGAGAAATATTATTAATGCCTAATAAAGCTGATCTTTGAGTATTTTATATTGAAATAATATAGTTATTATCTTAGGGATAGATATGGTATGTAACACTGTGAGTTACTATAGATATTTCAGTGATTCATTAAGGTCTTGGGTGATGTTGATGTTATATTTGTGTTGTTGTTTCTTCTTTATTATCATTTCATTGATGTTAGGTTTACCTATTGTATTGTGTAACCCGTTGAGTGGTTCTTTCCCAAGGAAACCAATTATGTTTTTACTTAACAATATTTCAAATGTACTTCCAAAGAAAAATGGATATGTTATACACATTTCATTGTTTTCATGAAATAATTAAATTTGAGTGTTATCCTTGAGGTATTGTCTTGGATCCTAGGGGTCTGAGTTTGAATCTCATGGTATATGTGATGTGGTAATTTATAAAGGGATATAAATAATTTTTTCGCTCCTATGATTATAATATTGACCTATTGTTATTTAAATGGTTTGATTTTCAATGAAAAACCGTGGTCTAAACATATGGTATTATTAATATAATTAACTCGTATAAAATGAAGTTGTTATGTTTTATTATCATATTTTCTTAGTTAAAATAAAATTAAATGACTTAAATATGTATTTTATGTATTATTAATTTGAACATATTCTCAAATATATGAATTTTTGTATATTTTAGGGGCTCAGTTATTGTTTACTTGTTTATTTTTATACTAACACCCTGCACATGAACCTCAGTGGACACAGATCTATTATATTTGAGATATAGTTGAGGGAAAAAGACTAGTAACATATATTAAATTTGGAGGAGATTAATGGGGATTATTTTATGTTCACATTATTGTTTCAGGGACCTTTTATAATTTTGAGATGAGCTTTGCAATTTTAAATTAATATGTGGTAATTTAAAATGTTTTAAGGAGACAAATATATTCCTCACCAACTTTATCTCCAAAATTGTTATTATTTCATCTTATTTATTTTTAATTCTCTCCCATATATTAAATTTTTATTAAAGCGCTCTTAGTAGTAGTCATCCAAAATAATCACTAGACTCTTTATATGTAGAATTATGGTGAGAGTAGTTCAACAAATATAAGTTCATGTCCATATGAGTTGGAGGATGAGTCTCAAACAAAAAAATGAAATAATAAATTTTTGGTGGATGATGCTGATGAGGATGTAATTTGTCTATAAATTCAACCTTTAGATGAATTCAGAGAGTAACACCTACCATTAAAGAGTAATTATTTTAATAAATTTAATTATCATTTTTCTTCAAAATGTATGCAAGCTAATCGTTTGAAAAAATTGTACAAAGATGAAGTCAAATCATTCATTATGTTTGCAATAGATCATGCATACGACCCTTTAAAAATAATTTTTCTATGTTTATGTTGTTTTTATTCAAGGGAAATTAAATGTTTGCCTACTCATGTAGATAATGTATTCTACAAAAGATGATGTTATTATTCGGTCAAAATATGTTTGGAAATTCTCATTGATATTTTTGTTTAGGAAATCACAAATTACTTCATGTTTATCATATATGTTGTTTTCTCATTGTAATCATATATACTTTTATCATATATGTAGTTCTCTTACTGTAATCATATATGTTGTTTTCTCATCGCAACCACATACATCATAATCATATACGGTTGTTCTACATCGTAACCAGATATGTTGTTTTACAATCGTAACCATTTATAATGTTTCCGTAACCATCCATTGTAACTATATACCATCACCATGAATCATATCCATGTTATTCATTGTAAACGTGTTATGAATCGTTACCATGATATGCATCCTAACCATGTTAAGAATTGTAATTGTGATATTTATTGTAACAACGATATAAATCGTAACCACTATATGCATCATAACCATATAATGCATCATAGCCATAGTATGTATTGTAACCATAATATGCATTGTAACCACGATATGCATCATAACCATGTTAAGAATCATAACAAAGTCATGTATTGTACTTATGTAATGCTTATGTTTGTACTCATGTCTTACTCTAATACCGTATACATGTCTCTCATACTCAATGTTTCATACTTTTGTTCTTAATATCTTCTAACCAAAAAGATGTCATGAAGTTAGTTATATACCAATCAAAACGATTTCATGTATTCCATTTTTTTTGACCATTATAATGCCAGGTGTCCAATTCCCTCCTAATGTTCTAGAGAAATATGAATTTTGGAGGAAATGCGACCATCGAAACCTGTGGCTTATAAATTGGAGGTCATTCGGACCATAGAATAAAAGTTTTCAATATTCCAATTTATAGAGAGAGACTGTGTGACATCTCTCTTACTTAGTGCGAAAATCCATGTAGATACAAGATGTGAATGGCTTGTTCCTAATTATTTTATTTCAATAAGTTATTCATTATTCATTGTGCGACCGATCATTGTGATAATGATCGAGGGATTCTGGGGATAAGAAGATGGTGTTGCTGATTGTTTACTTGAGGGATTTCATGTATTTGAAATATACATTTTCTGATTACCTTATTAATTTAGGGCTTCCATGGTTCGGAAGATAGATAGGAAAATCATCATATCAAGGGATTACTAGAGTCGTGGTAAGACATAACTTTTATCCCAGGAGTAAACATACACTACTCTTTGGGATAAAATAATTGTGATACCTTTATTTTTCTACAACCGTTTATAATAAAAGTGGATTCAATTAGTTTCCTCGTTCTATTCATATTATTTTTTGTTGTCATTTTTTTAATTACGATACTTTCATTAGATAATGTATTAAGAGATTATATACTCTATATGGTAGAATTATTTACATTTTCTATACTCTGATCATTGTATTCAATTCAAATAAAAATTTTCATAATTACTTGGGGTATCATATCATATCATATCTCTGAGATCCAAGACCAGTTCGACAATTTGTATTGATTTTGAATTGTGTTAGTTTATGATCTCCTAAACTAATTTCCTTTTTTAGAGTTTAAATAAAAAGTTCTTAAACTTATAATTCAACCCTCATTTTGTATTGTACCACCTCATATACATTTTCATATATGTTACGATCCAAGAATTTGTATCAGAGGAGGTTTTCACTGATTAGTTTTACTTGATTTATTTCATTCTATAAGTCAGTTATAATTTTGTTATAAACTTTTTGTTTATATATAATTACTAAACTAACATTTGGAGTGGAAAAGTGTTGTATTATAAGATGGATGGAATGAATATTGGATCAACTAACAATCTAAACCAAACTAGTTCACCTATATTTGATGGGAATGATTATTAGTACTAGAGAGATATAGTGAAGTCATTTATTATTAATACTAGAGTGGTTAATTTTGTGATGCTCACTAAAGACTAAAAAATTCTGGACAATGAAGTTAGAACCTTCACCAACCAGGAGAAACTATTATATCATCTGAATTACAAGGTACACAATACTTTATTATGTTATATGACCAAGAATATATAGACTCATTAATCATCATGTGAAGTATCCAACTATATCAGAATGAAACTAGATGTCACAATTTATGGTACATATAAACTTATTGAAAGAAGAATAGCCACACTTCGAGATGAATATTATGGTGTTTTCCCCTATGGGGAACTAGTATGCAAGATTCAACAATGATTTTTGGAAATTTTCAATAGTATTCAATCTATGGTAGAAGAAGTTCTTAATGATGATGTTCTTGTAGAAAAGATAATTGATATAATTCCCAATGATTAGGAATCCAAAAGAATATCTATTAATGAGAACATGAAACTAACTCAAATCAATCTTGATGAATTAATTGGTACACTCTCATTTCATGAGACAAGAATTAAAATAGATGCATATTTTAATAAAAATAATAATGGAAATTGAAGTGTATACATTACTACTATATCTAAAGACAAGACACCAGAAATGGTAACAATATCCAAAGCTAAAAAATATTTGTTATATCACAATCTAGTTAATGTGATCATTCAAGAAATTTACCATCCAATCTTGATCGAAGAATGAATAAGATTATGGGAAAGAAATATTTTTAGTACAGATTAAAAAATAAATGTAGAAAGGACAAAAAATTCTCAGAAGTAAATTGTTATAAATGCAAAAGAGAAGGTCATTTCAGGCCATATTTTAATTTACGTAAAATAAAATATAGGAAGGATAAACATTATGAAAGAAATAAGAAAAATTATTAAAAGTCAAAGACTAAAACATTCAGGAAAGAAAATGATAGTTTGAGTGAAAGTGGTGGTTATTCATCAGATGAATCTTCTAAATATGAATCCTCTAGTAAGAAGAATATTAGACTTATATCCATACTGTTGATTGAAAATCATCTTCTCCTTGCTAAGGTATACAATGTAGTTACTCTTAAAAATGTATCATTAAATTCCAATTACCCTGCTGAGAAACATTCTTACACTATAGATGAAGAATATTCCTCAGTAGAGGATAACTTACCTTCTTTTGATGAAGAATCCATAGTTTCCAAATTCCATGAGAATGATAATTTCAAACTCAAGAAAAATACTGATTAACAAAATTATAGAATACCTATTCTCACAAAATATGTATCATATCTTTTGAAAGATATTGATAAGAAAAATCTAGATTTTTTTATATATCAACTAACTTTATGGAAGTAAATTTGTGGAAGGATAATATTTCTATGGACTTTGAACAACTTGTTTTAAAGAAAAATTATTTTGAAACAAAAAACAATCCCAAAACAATTTCTGGTGAGAAAGATAATTTAGTCATTAAATAGAAATATGAAATTTTTTCTCTTATGAAACATTTATCGAATTTCACTTCTCGAAGGAAATAATTTTACCAAATGTATTAAAAGATTCATCCTCTAATTAATAGTTGCGGAATTGGTTATAATAATTCAAATCATGTTTCCATTAATATTTATTTTTCTTTCCAAATTTAACTATTTTGACCTAAATTTCAATGTGGTGAGCATTGGGAATGAAAATTTTCACTTAATAAAATCAACTCTTTATGATTTCTTAAATATCACATTGTAAAACCAATTTGGATTCCAAAGTTATTTAATATAAAATTTATGGATCCAAACATGTTTGGGTTTTTAATATATAATTGTTTTATTTTCAGGAAAAAAATTGTACTAACAATAAGAATATTTGGTACATGGATAGCGAATGTTCTCGACATATAAATAGAAATAAATATTTCTTTGAAAGGGTCATTGAAATGAAAGGGGGAAGAGTGACATTCATAAATAATTATAAAGGAAAGATCATTGGTATAGGTAATATTGTTATTTTAGAAAAAGTTTTGATTTAAAATGTATTGTTTGTTAAAGGTCTTAAGCACAACAATATAAGCATAATTAAATTATGTGATGAAGGTTACCTTGTGAATTTTAGGAATGATATATGTGTAGTTCAAAATTCCATGGATGAATTCACTCTTTCTTTTCATACTCTTGAGAATGTATACACAATTAACTTATAAGACCTTAGGATCAAATACTTACCTTGGTTAAGCGCAATGGAAGACCAATCTTGGTTATGGAAAAGAAGGTTAAGATACTATAAACTTATGATACTTTGTAATCTCTCAATAGAGAGACTTGTTAATGATCTACCAGATCTTAGAATTGATAATTCAAAAGTCTTTAACCCTTGTCAGTATGGAAAGTAATATAAAACTATCTCTAAATCAATTAATGAAGTTTATACTTCTACTAAATTGCATTTAGTGCAAATGGATCTTTTTTATCTAATACAAACTAGAAGTTTTGGAGGAAAATACTATGTATTTGTTTTAGTTGATGAATACACCAGCTTTACAAGCGTTTTTTTTCTAAAAAATATTTATGAAGCCTATTTTATTTCAAAAATTTCAGATCCCATGTTAAAAATGATAACAACCTACCATTAATTACTTTTCTTAACGAGCGTGGGGGAGAATTTCAAAATTTTTATTTTGAAACTTTTTTTGTAGTAAGAAAGGTATTACTCATAACTTTTTGGCTCCAATAACAACTCATAAAAATGGTTTTTTTGAAATAAAAAATCATATTCTTCAGAAAATGAGAAGAACCATGTTGAGTGAATACTCAATTTCTAATAATTTTTGGGCTGAAGTTGTAAGTACTGCATGTTATACTATAAATAGAGTTTTAACTAGACCTTTTATTAATAGAACACCTTATGAAATGTGGATTGGATGAAAACCTAATGTTTTTTACATTAGATTATTTGGATGCAAAGTATAAATATTGAATACTAAAGATAATCTACATAAATTCTCACCCAAATCTGATGAAGGAATCTTTTTTGGTTATTCCACTACTTCTAAGGCATATAGAGTTTTTAGAAAAAACTCATGAACTGTTGAAAAAATTGTTAATGTTAAATTTGATAAAACTGATCCTTTTGTTTTTAAATAAACCCTTAATACATCAATAGTTGTGTTTTCACAAACTAATTATCAACCCTTGATTGAACACTCTTTTAAAAAGTGAAATACTCAAAAAATGTTTCTGGAATATTTACCCTAAAAGACATTATATCATATGTTGATGAACATGTCTTATAAAACCCAAATCAATTGTTTCTCAGGAATCATCCTAGTGATAATTTCATTGGTGAGGTAAGTCAATACGTAAGGACTAGAAATTCATTGAGAAATGAAATAGACCATCTTTCTTTTTTATCACAATTTGAACCTAAAACATTGAATGTGGCATTTGGAGATGAATATTAGATTAAAGAAATAAAAGATGAACAATGCAAATTTTAAAGGAATAAAGTATGTATCTTAGTTGAATGACCTAAAAACAACTGTAATTGGTGTAAAATTTGTTTTTAGGAAAAAAATGTGATGAAAATGGGGACATCATAAGAAATAAAGAAAGGCTTGTTTCTAAAGTCTATAATCAACAAGAAGGAATAAACTACGAAAAAACCTATGTTATATTAGCTAGAGTTCAATCTATTCGTATTCTATAAGCCTTTTTAGCATTCATTAACATCAATATTTTTAAAATGGACGTAAAATGTTCCCTTCTAAATGGGTGTGCATAAGAAGAAGATTGTGTAGAACAAAAACTTGGTTTTGTAGATTCAAAACATCTTGATCATGTTTTTAAACATAGAAAAGCTTTATATGGCCTTATACAAGCCACTAGAGCTTGGTATGATATTATTACATGATTTCTTTTAAAAAATAAATATAAAAAAGGTACTTTGGATCCAACTCTTTTTATAAAAATGGAAAACAAAAACATTTTGATTATTCAAATGAATGTTGATGACATTATATTTGGATTAACATAACAATACCTAAATGATTATTTTGTGAATATCATGAAATCTGAGTTTGAAATCAGTATTATGGGTGAGTCAACATTCTTTATATGTTTTAAAATCTCTCAAAAACTAGAAGGAACCTATATATCCGAACATAAGTATATCGAAGATTTACTAAAAAACTATGGATATGACAACACTAAGAGTATAAGCCCTACAATCGGTACAATAAATACACTTGATCTTGACGAAGTGGGGAAACCAGTAGATCAAACATCTTTTAGAGGTATGATATGAAGATTGTTATACATTATTGATAGTCTTATAGAATGAATGTTTGCATTATTCATATGTGAAAGATATGAGTCTAATCCAACATAATATCATTTAAAAGTAGTTAAAATAATATTTTTCTACATAATTGGAATTGTGGATTTATGATTATTTTATTCTTCTACAAATGATTTTTTTTAATCGTTTTTTAGATGCTGAATATGGTGGTTGTAGAATGGATAGAAAAAGTACATCCAGAACATGTCATTTCTTAGGAGATTCATTAGTTTCTTGGTCATTCAAAAAATAACATTCAGTAACACTTTTCACTATTGAAGCTAAATTTGTTGCAGTTTGAAGTTGTTGTGATCAAGTATTTTTGATGAAACACACACTCACTGACTATGGCATGAGTTTTTCCAAAACTCAATTAATTTGTGATAATTCGGGTTTCATTTCTCTTAGTAAGAACCCTACACATGACTCACATGCAAAACACATAGAAATTAACCATCACTTTCTTAGAGGTCACACACAAAAAATAAAATATTATTTTACAATTCGTCGCAATAAAAGAAAAACATCATGACATTTTTACAAAGCCATTATCTTCTGATATATTTGAATACATTAAACAAAAACATGGAATGATTATTGTAAAGTAATCATTCAGATCTATTTATTTTTTAAATCACCTCCTTACATTTATTTACTCCCTTTTAAAGGTGTGGTATTCAAACATTATATACGTTTCACTTTTTAACGATTTTACTTTTTATTAGTTTTAATTTTTATAAGTTTTAAATTTTAATGATTTTACTTTTTATTAGTCTTACTTTATATAAGCTTTACATGTTATCATTTTTACTTTTTATCAGATTCAAGTGAATGGATTTCATGGTTACCAGTTTCTTGTTATTGATATTAGATTATTTTATCTGTATTATATTATTTTATCGGTACTAGATTATCAGTATTAAATTATTCTATCAGTACTAGATTATTGGTATTAGAATACTTTATTAGTACTATATTATTTTATAAGTATTATGATATTTAATTACTAATAGATTATTTTTCTTTTATCTGTTTTAGAATTCTTATAAGTATCATATTCTTGTTAATATTGTTTGAATTATTATCAGAAAAACAATATACTAAAAAAAATATCCATCCTCATACTTTGACATGTAAAATTAATAAAACCTTATTTTGGATGTCCAAATAGTTGTTTTCAATTCATTCTTTTAACTCCTAATAAAATTCATTCAGAATATGATTTTATTTTTTGAAGACCATAAGAGTTCATTCTCAACCATTGGATCTTCTAGATCTAATAGCACCCATAAAATTAATTTTAAAAACAACCCCTCCTTACCCATCCCACATCGAATTCCTATAAATTTCCCTCATGTTATGATATTCCATAAATACCCAACAAGGTTCGTAATCAGTTTTTACCTTAGATTTCGTAATCAGATATGACCTCATCATTCGTAACAAAGAAAAAAATAAGATTTCGAGATATACTTTCATGTCTGAGTCCACTTATTCCTCTCTAAATCAAATTTCTCCAAAATATTTCTCTTATATGACCTTTCTAGGTGAAATTTTAGTCTCCCAATACTTTTATTAGACTTTTGATTCCTCATTAAAAAGGATAATAAATTTCCAAGGGTGGGAATCAATTTATGTAGAAATACCAGATTCAGATCAAGACATTGTGTTTTATGAGGAAGTGTTATAATTCCATAATACAATAGAAATAGATAATGGAATGAATATTTCATTTATAATGTACGACAAGAAATACAAAACCTCTATAATACTAGAAGCTCTATTCTTAGGTGTTCTGTCTAACTGAGATGCCCTATGCCCTTCCCATGAATTACCATAACTAGATGGGATTTTGATAAGAGGAAAGAAGAGGAATATTTTTTGGATATTCTTGATGATAAAGAAGAAGGTTAATCATCTATCAGTCGATAATTGACTCATTTCCCTCTAAATGAATGGAATTCTATAACTGAGAAAGGGTGATAAGGAAACATTGAATGTTTTTTATTTTTTTGTTCTTGATTATTTAGTGCATATGAGGAAGCTGAATCTTATAGGTTTCATTTTATTAATAATTAAGAAACATATATCTGGTGCCATAATGTCTCAGCTAATAATGTTTCCCACCATTCTCAATAAGTTTTTGAAACAATGCCTATGTTTGTGAAATGTCTCAATCAAGTCAAACTAGGCATCATTCAAGGAGACTACCATCATTTAGTATATGATAAAGAGACAAAAATTATGATTTCATCCTGATTCCAGAAAATTTGAGAAAGATCCGGAAGTTGAGAAATGAAAGGAAGTAGCTGAGTGAAAACCCCTTAAATCCCTCAAAATCATCTTCAATAAAAAACGTAGTTTAGACTAAACCTTCCAAAAAAATAAAAGAAAAAAACTGTAGTATTAGATAAGGCTGTCACATGGTGGAGGAAGAAGATGGAATAAAGTAATGAAAGGGATCCTCAATTTGGTTTCGATCCAGCTAAATCCCTGGCTAAAAAAATAAACACTGAAAAAAATTTCAAAGAAGAAAAGAAAAACAGAATAATGAATAGAAATTCCCAAGCTATTTCAATTGATATTATTATAAAGATAGTTCAAGAAGAGAGAACCAGAATTGTCATAAGGGAAACACCTGTTCAAAGTCAATCAGATCCAGCAGTGAAAGTAATGGAAAAATATGAATCTGAAAAATAGGCTAAAAAAATCTCATTCACGAATATGAAGAAGAAGAAAAATAATAGGGACAATAAAAAGAAGAAGTGGAAGATAATTACGATTCAAACAAGGGAAATCATTTAGCAGAATCATTATAAGTTCAATCTTTTATGTTTACATATCTTGATCCTTAGCCTTCCGAAGAAGTTTCTCAAAGGATTTCATCCAACAAAGTCATTCAAATTTTAGAGAAATAAGAAGAAGATGATGAATTTGAAAAGAATCAGAATCTGGCATCTATTTTTGTCGACATTGAAACTCATTATGGAGGTCACCCAAAATACAATTAACATAAAAATTAAGACAGAAAAATAATTATGAAGGGAATTAAATACATCAAACAAGCATTGAATAGATTGGAAAATATTATACCATTAACTCCAAAAATTGAAGCCATGATAGAAATAATTTCAAATAGTCATAATGAAAGAACAGACTCTATCAAGACTCCAATGGACAGGTTTATGAATCTTGAAGCTAATTTCAAAATATTCAAAGGACATGCTTCTAAGAAAAACAAAACTTATAACAAGGTTATCAAGTGTCTATAAAACAATGATGATAGTAATAAAAATAATGTGGACAAGATTGATGAATTGGTGAAGTGGGAAAAAGATCTCAATTTTGTCTTCCAGAAATTTGTTACTAATTTGAATGAAAAACATGACGTCTTTAAAATATGGGGTACCTAAAAAGGAATTGCCTATGATGATATTAATAATATAATAGTAAAATTAGAGAATGAATTTAATGATTTTTTTTCTATCTAAGAGATTTGTAACCCTAGATAAGTCCTACAAACTTAGAGTAGATGATTTCAATGCCCAGGAAGTTAGGTTTAATGAATAAGAAGCAATTAATAAGCTTCATATAAAATTTTTTTGGAAACAATAAAGTATTATTGAAGAACATGATGTGATGTTAAAGGCACAATATGAAGCTCTTTAAAAATTTATAGAGGATAGAAAAGAGTTCAGGAATATGAATCTCTCTATGTTCAACAACTTGGAAAAAATAAAAGGGGAAAGAATGATTTTCAGAACTCTTGTGGTAATACAATATTGTTTCGTTCCATGTTATGTCTGTTTTTTCATATTATATTTCTCTAAATCTTTTCATGAAATTAATTTTTTCCCTTATTCCTTTTGAAAAACACAATGGGGGAGAATAATTTGAAAAAGAAGAAATTTCTTTCATAAAAAAGTAAAAATGGTGAATAAATTATTAACGAGGGAAATCACAAGTAAAATTATAATGAATATGATAATTAGTGATATTTTTATCCTAGGGTGTAATTAGTCATTAATTTAGTACCTTGGAATATGTGTTCTAATTTAAGAATCACTACTTCTATGTTGTTTCCATTGGATTTATTCATTAAACTGGAAACAACAAATATTATTTATCTTAAATGGACCTAATTTCCTACGGAAAAAATTTATTAAGTTTAAACATATGATACTTAACAACATGCATTGGTCGATAAGATGGGAGGATAGACTTATCACACCATTTTGAGGGGAATAATTGTCTACTCTATGACTCTCTTTATAGATTTGAGATATTTTCATGAATCCTTCATAATTAACCAAGTATATCATAGGTTTTCCATGGACTTTTCAATCAATTATTAGAATGTTTGAAATTTAGAATCATATATATGTATTCGATGTTATTCATTAATGAACCATAGATAGGCTTCCTACATATCCAATTTGGATGGGAATCAAAGCCCACGTAGTTTGATTAGTCTCATAGGAGAGTGTATTCCTCTAATAGAAATGAGTTTGGGATTACTTCTTGAATGGATTCCGTATGGATTTGGGGTTTTAATTTTTCTTTTATTTTAAAAGAGGATGCCTAGATTAAGGGAATTATGGTTAGACTCTTAAAGAGGATATCCAGTGAGATCAGGCTATGAGAAGGATTTCTACATATCCCAATTATGTTGGGAGTCAAGGATCCCATAGTTAATTCACAGTGAGTGTTTTTTAAAATATTTTAATCATCAAAAATCTTTAAGCCCATGTGAGTAATGCTTGGTGTGAGAAACAAGAGGATTTGAAATATTCAACAAGATCACCGACACTTTTCCTCCTCCGTTGATATAAGAGGATGCACCTACGGTGGCGATGGTGGACAAGGGCAAGGAATCCAGAGAAAAGGCTGAGATGACTCGCCGTCCCTCTATTCTATTTACATTAAAATAGGGTCCAATGTAAGGAAGGGCTAAAGGTGAAGGAAGTAGATAGGATCAAGACTTCAACCTTGTACTTAAATGTTTATGGGATTACCCCAAGATGGCTACCAAGTAATTTATCTTCATAGTGGAGGAAGACATATCCTTTATTCAAAAGGAAAAGTATGTGTGAACCATACCTTCCCTACCAGAGACCTGAGGTTCCTAGTTTTAGAAATGAGAAGGTGAGATCAAAACCTAGACCCTAATCCTCAAATATGGTAACCTCCCAATATAGTTCCTAGGATACGGGACCATGTGACTATAGATATACAAACCCATAGAAAATACATGAATCCATATCCCATTGTGAAAAAAATGTGGGAAATTCCTGATTATAGATATAAAAACCCAAATAGGAGACACACTGATGTGTCTTTCCCAAATGTTTGACAAGTGAGGAGGTTTTGATGGAGGTTTTAACATAATCCCTTTTAAACAAGGGATATAATGAAGAATAATAGTTTCCGTGAATGGCTTTTAAGAATACTTGATGACTTATAGAATGAAAAGAATAGGTGATTCATGGGAGGGATACCAAGTTAGTATCTGGCATACTTGTATGGGAATTCAAGTAGGCTTGGGTGACATGAGGTTTAAAAAAGTGATTAACAACATGGATGTTAATACATGGGCAAGACATGACTAATGCCTTCAAGAGTATTCCCAGGTATTCACAGTAGTGGGGTGCTCAAGTTCCCTTGAGAGGAATAAGTAGCACGCAAGTGTATCTGATTCAGGGAGGTTGGGAGCATTAGGCGCACAAGTATTATGGATTTCAAAAAATAAAGGGACTTATGTCTTATGATCATCCTTCAATTCCTCCACTCATGGTCTTAATGATCAACCTTGAAGGTTTTTGAATACTTGGCCGAAGTACTAGGGGGACTAGGGCAGCAATTAGGCTTTATGGAAATTCGTCTGCACAAATGAATACCCCAAGGGTCTATTTATAGGAAAATAGGAGACCTTGGGAGAAATGGTGGTCGGGTGCATAGGTGGGTTGCGCACTGGAATTGGGTGTGAAATTACCTTGTACACTGACTAATATTGTCTTGACTAAGGCGATCCCATTTTCAAACTGTTGAAAATTATGATTTTCTTCATATGATTTACTCCTGTATTTTTTAAGTCATTTCTCGTTGTCACTTTTTAGACTCTCTTATTGAAGGGGGTGTCAAAAAAATCCCCCCCCCCTCAGAATGGGATCTAGAATGAAAAGAGAATCCTATACAAATGTAAATTTATAAACAAGGAAAAACATGTTATTGGGGTGTGCAAGTGGTAGCACGCAAGGTAAATGGGTGTGTAAGGTTCTGGAGCGCATGGTAACTCACATCGATTATATATATCAGCTTCACTTTCATGAAAATTTGAATGAATACCAGAATTCTATCTATTGGTGTGCATGTACATTTCATTCTAACACTCCTGTTTGGTCACACTTCTTCTGTATGTTATTCATTTGCGCACTAGAAAAATGGAGCCACAATTGCGAGTTGGTTTTATACCTGTGGGCCATGTTCAAACATGCGCACCGTAATTCCTTTTTCATTTATTCTCTATTTCATTGTCAAAACATAAAAAATGAATGTACTTTAAAGATGTCTTTATCCTTTTTGTAGGTTCAATGCATCCCAAAAGAATTGGAACTGTTGATGAATTGACCAGTAAGAGAATTTATGATATGATGAAGGTTTTAAGCCATGACTACATTGATGTTTGTGACACCACAATGCTAGACATGGAAAAATATCTGATGAAATACCACTTCAATTTTCTTCGGAGCATTTATTTGCCTTTTTAGAGTTATGTCCATCTCCATGATGTCAACATTCCAGAACCAAAGAACTATATTGCACTTTTTGGGTTTTAAGACTGTACCAATTTATCTTTTCCAATGTTTCTATTGTGGGATCATACATTAACACTGGGATTGTAGATGAGGCCAATTTCATGCATTACAGCCTGTGTGCTCTATATTTGAAAGCACATACAACCGAGCTATAGCCACATTGTTATTCTTCCATATTTCTAGATTCTCATATGGATCAATCAAAAGGCTCGAAGAAAATTTGGGATTTCCTCCCAATAGGGGTTTTAAAACCCACAAGGATGTGGGAATATTTGGCATTCAAAACATGTGATGAGTTTATGGATTATATAATAGGTGTTGGGATTTATGTGGTTGTATAGGTTAGAAAAACAATTTATATAGAAATGACGAGTTGTGACAGAGTTACTAAGACGATGGAGTCTAGAAACTAACTCCTTCCATTTGTCACATGGAGAACTAGTCATTAATTTTCAGGATATCTACAATATCTATGGTTCCCCAATTCATGGACATATATATGATGGGTTTATTTCTCCCAAGGTGACATGGAATGACTTAGAAAAGAAACCTTCCTTATTTCATGAGTTTATGAAATTATTTTATAAACACAAAAAACGAACACATTGTAATCCAACACAAGAAGGGATATTCATTCAGAGGAGTGGATGGAAATATTCATTGTAAAGAAGAAGGAGAAGGGTCCCACTTACACTCATCCAACCATATATACAATGGTATAAAAGAGATGTACACGTGACAGTTTTTTTCCAACATTAGAGAAATGAGAGTTTGACAAGTGGGGTAATGAATTAAATAAGAAAATTATGGAAAAGACATGTCTTGTCGGTTTTCTATCCATGTGGCTCATCATGTATTTATTACCCATTCTGTATTACAAGGGAGGTGTAAGGCCATGAACATTTGTTACTGCGGACATGTTTTCCAAGAAGATGGTGGTAGGGTTGGCCTCCCATATTTTGGCAATAATTCATAGGATATTACTACATATTTATATAGGAAAATATTCTTTCAGAATACCAATACCATTCTAGGTGTTATGGGGTGTATATCCACTAATTGCAGAGCTTATGTTGTGCAAAGTGGGGTATAGGCATTTAGAAGTTCATTCTGACCATCTGTCCAGGCTTTCTATGGTATTTTACCTTTACCTCTAAACATTTATGATATCAAGGACAGTTTGAGTATGTATAATGAATTTAATTATTCCTTCATGAGAATCTTCCTACGAGGAATTTTGTTGATGATGGGATAACTAATTTTGAGCTGAGGGCATATATGTTAGCTTGCAGGGATGGTGTTTTAGCAGCCGGTATTGTTGGGGAAATCATATGTGAGGCCTATGCTTGTAATTGATTTGTCTGTCAATTCATGTTTCTGCAACAAATTATTGTATCCCCTCCCATTCATGTTCTGTTATAGCAACATCATATGGTTTCCTGACAACTATACACAACTGGAATTTTTGGTAATTACATTAGCGACGGGGCCCCATCGCAAATAGGCTTTAGCGACGGGGCCCCGTCGCAAATGACCCGTTGCGGAAAACGCTGTCAGAAATACAATTTTTTGCGACGAGAAACATCTCCGTCGCATATATGCTTCCGATTATATGTATTATATATACATAAATTTTTTCACAACGGGCTGTTGTCCCGTCGCAAAAAAATATATAATATAAAACTTTCTGCGACGGGGCCGTCGCACCAAAAGATTTGTGACGGGAATACTTGCCCGTTGCAAATAGGCTTTAAAAATATTTAGTTAGAATACTTGCGACGGGGACCCATCACAAAAGGTCCCATTTCAAATAATAAATTAATTTTTAAAAAATAAAATTTAATAATATTATGATTAATGAAAAATTAATATTGCTATTATTAAAACAATAAAAAAATAAAAAAATATTAAAATTCTCGATATCCATAAAAAAATATAAAAAGATAATAAAATATTAGAAATTAAATTGTGTAATATTTGCACTGATATAAAAGGAAGAAAATGAAAATAATTCATATTACAATGTTAAATTCAAATGTTTGTAACATAAAAAAATCACAGGGGGGGTCGTCTTCTGGAGGAGGTGCAGTAGGTGAAGGAGCTGCTGGAGGACACTCCATCCCTGAACTACAAGTCAGCCGGCACATCTACTCCATCTGCTCATGATCATGCTGCTGCCATTGAAGCATCTCCCTCTCATGCTGCTGCTGCTGCTGTTTCCATCGACACATCTCTTCTTGCTGCTTCTGCAAAATCTCTATATGCTCAGCCTGAGCTCGCAACTGCTCCTGATATTGTGAGCCAGAAGATGATACCTCTCCATGAGATCCTCTCAAGCTATAAGATGAAATCACAACTGTACCATAATAAGTACCATGAGTCAAATGAGAGCTGAAGCCAACTACTCTGTCCTTCTCCAAGTTATACTGAGTCGCCTGCATCCATACCGCCTCATCGAAACGGTGAGCACTGGTCTGCTCAGCCATCTCGTCCTGACCCTTAGCCTGTGTCTGAGAGGTTTCAGCCTTATATGACTCCTTCAATTCCAATTTAAAATTAAAATTGTAAAAATATTATATGAAGTTAATTGTTAAACTGAAAAAATATTACTAACCACAATCTGACGTTGGCAATCACCTCTAATCTCTCCAGTGGCTAGATCACTGTACATCCTCCGATAAACGTCAAACTCAGTAATATCAGGATGCTCGACTGACTAAAAAAATATAAAATAAACTGTTTATATTTATAGTTATATAAAATATTTTAAAAATATACTTACTAGACACTCTTTAAGTGAACTGAATGTATGGCTATCAGCTCGAGGCGTCGCCTCCTATCTCCCCTGGTTCTGTCGTCCCACTGAAGATCTCCCCTGAAATCCACCAACCAACCAGTGTAAACATAATCCATCCCAAAAGTGAGATGAAGTGTACTCTGGTCGGTGGGCTCTACATGACTCATCAAATTCTGTCACCCCTACTTTCATAATTGTTATCCTTCTCAAATTGTGCAAAAACTGGCGGAAACGGTCACGCATAGAAATCTGACATGTCGTGTGGATAGCGTCGTGCATACTATCATCGATAGGATTCCATAAACCCTACAAATAATTTATAATACCAAGTTGTTAATAAAATAAATTTCAAAATAAATATTATTTATTTACATACCAGCCAATGATGGAACATGCCGCGTCGAACATCAACGGGAATCTCTTCCCATGTGATCCATGGCTGAGAAAAATAATTTTGCAATATAGCACTCCCATGTCTAATAGATACGTGCTGAAAAATGTTAAAAAAGAATAAATAATCAAACAATTAGTATATATATAAATAAATTAATGAAATCTAACTAAGATATACAGGTTACCATACCTCTGTGTGCATGGATCGAAACCAATATGTGGACGTCACTCGAGGATAGGGCTAGGAATCCTCAGTCCCACAAGACCGCTCCCCCTCTGCGTACCTCCAGAACCACCAGTACGCTAAGGGTCAGCTGATCCAACATCATCATCATCCAAAGGTAGATCAGCCTCCTGCAACTCACGAAATAAATCATCATCCATCTGAAACAAAAAATGAGTGTTGTTAGCAGATAGTTAAAAAATAAATATTATATATAGATATATATTACTTATTATTATAACCAAAATTTAACTGTTTTAATGTGCATCTTTATCTTCTTCTCCATAGCTATCAATGTCAATGTCTTCATCTTCCTCCTCAGCATCATCAATATCCATATGATTTTTAGTTTCATCATCTCTTGTCATTTCAAATTAATTTGTAACATCATTAACATCTTCATCATCCTCGATCCATAATTGTGGGGTGTCATCATCGATATTCACATATCTTTGTGAATCAGATGGATTTTGAGTAGTCTCTTGAAAATTTTCAATTCCTCCCACTTTAGTGGAACCACATTCAGTTTGAGTAAACTGATTTTCCCGAGATTTAATTTTTATTATGCACCACCAATCGCTCATGTCTCTTAAAGTAAAGACTTTTGTATTCAATATCGACGATTCCATGAGTCAGATGAACACACAAACCTCTTTCATTATCCAACCACTGACATTTAAACATTTTTATGTAATTCTATCCTAGATAACACAGCTCAATAATTTCATCCAAAATGCCATAAAATTCAACTTCAGTTTCTCTGTGATATGATTCTCTCAAGAAAACTCCACTGTTCATTGTTTTTTTTGGATTCCCTATATGAAAGTGTATGAAATCGAAAACCATTCACAACATATAAATTATAAGATTT
This sequence comes from Viscum album, assembly GCA_963277665.1. Lineage (NCBI taxonomy): Eukaryota > Viridiplantae > Streptophyta > Magnoliopsida > Santalales > Viscaceae > Viscum > Viscum album. Next base: position 518,282,970 of record OY728143.1, on the reverse strand, counting down.
AACCATTTTGGATGGTGGATTACTCAATATACACAGTCGTTTGTCAATTTTATCAGCATATTGAGACAACTGAAAATTTGTAAAACAATTATCAATATAATAAATAATAAACGGAATTGATATTAAACCATTAATAATTTATGTCACCAGTTTTTGAAACTAGTGAGAAAAAAAATATTGTCAGCATTCTTCATGAGCAGCTGTTGTAATTTGTGGATGTTGTTTCATGATATGATTATCACATAACCTACAAATAAAATAAGTTTAAATATTGTAACAAAATTATTGAATAAATGATAGAAGCACTTATAGGAAAAATGATTTCATTTCTTCACAGTTGAGCAGAACGTATATATGAGCTCTGTGATGTTCATCATCTGAAATACATCATTCGTGAACTCCATATAAACCAAGATTCACTTGATTAAAACTGTTAATTGATTGTCCATTTCATTATTATCATTCCCCTCGTTTCTCCCCATGCGATTCTGTTTTTAGGGATATTGAGATTCAAAATAATGAGAGAAGAAAAAAGCAATTTCCTCTTGAAAATAAGCTTCATCAATTGAGCCTTCAACTAATGCTTTGTTACTTATTTTTTTCTTCATATTCTGCATGCATCTCTCGAATGTATAAGTTGCCCAAATTGGAAGTATAGCCATCTGGAAGTCTAAAATCTTCAATCCACTGACAAAATAATAAGATAATCTCTTTGGACATTGTATAAGCTGCTTTTGGCTTCATTAACCTCTGTGATCTGACCTTTTCAAATAATTCAAGTTCTGGTCACCTGCAAATTTGGGCAAGATCTAATTGTGCCTTTACAGTATCTTTGGTCTTATCTGGTGTATCCAAAACTGTATGAAATAAATTATCAAAACACTTCTTCTAAATACGCATAACATCCAACATGTGGTGGACCAACAAATCAGACCAATACAGAAGATCCCAAAAAATGCTCCATTATATCCAGTTATGTTCTTTCCCAAAGCCATGAATTTGTTGTTGGTTTAATGTTGGTCCAAATGTGATGGGGGGTAATGAAAATACAACTAATTTTAACTCTGTACCTGAGATCATCTTTGGAGGTTCATCTCTTTTAATTATACCTTTTCTGAAATGATATTTTTTCCTCCGAAAAGGATGATTGGTTGGAAGAAATCTACAGTGACAATGAAAATAACAAGGTTTTTTCCATTGAACAGCATAAAGGCTTTGTTTTCTTTCATACAGTAAGGACATGATTTCAGACCATGTGTTCTCCAACCAAATAACATGCCATATGCCGGAAAATCACTAATCGTCCACATCAATGCAGCTTTTAATTTTAATTTTTTTTCAAAGCAACATCATATGTATTAACACCATCAATCCACAATGCATTTAACTCATCAATCAATGGTTTCAAAAAAACATCAATATTATTTTTCGGATGTCTAGGGATTAATAGAGTCAAAAAGATATAAGGCTCCTTCATCAACATCCATGGAAGAAAATTGTACAGAGTTATAAAGATATTCCAACATGAATACTGACTACCATAAGAACCAAATGGACAAAAACTATCAGTATAAAGACCCAATCGCACATTTCGGGCTTCTATAACAAAAGACGGATGCATATGGTCAAAATGTATCCATGAATCACCATCAGATGGATGATTCAAGAATTTATCAGTTGAAATATTGGTTTTGTTCCATGACATCATTGACGCTGTGTTCTGAGACATAAATAAATGCTACAACCTGGGTGTACGTGGGAAAATCTCAACAGTTTTACTGGAATCGATCTAGACTTCCCTGGATGAGCTTCTTTATACCTAAATTTTCCACCTGTGGGATAAATATCCAATGAATCATTTTCTCCAAAATAAAATATGCAATCATTTGGAAATGCATGAATCTTCCGATAACTATGGCTGAAATTACGAATCAACCTCTTTCTCTCATAGTAATTTGCAGGAAACACATTTCCTTCAGGTAACAGTGTTTTAACCAAAGAAAATATCTAATCAAAATAGTTTTTTTACATTTCATTATCTGATTTAATAGCCATAAATTATACAACCACTTCTAATTTGGTTATCTTGCAACCAGGATATAATTCATCCTCAGCAGACCTCAACAAATCATAAAATTAGGATGGTGCCAACTCAGGAGTTAAATCAATATCATCGATAGTATATATTTGTTTCACAGATGGACCTGCAACATCATGTACTAAATTTTGAAATTGTGATGGATCTGGAATCAAGTTATTAGAATCTTCTCTGGAACTACATTCACCGTGTTGGTACCAAAAAACATAATCTGGTTGAAAACCAAATCGCAAGAGATGTCCCCCAACTTTATCAAATGTGTAAAAATTTCTCAGAGCACATTTTTTAGAAGGAAATATAATTTTTCCTTCTGAAACATATTTTGCTTTTGATGATTCAAATGCTAATAAAGCATCAACACCCTCAATATAGAATGGATTTAAACCAGAACCATTTGGATTTCTGGGCTGATTTATCCAAGATCGATCATCTAATAATGAATGATGTCGACTTTCTTGTTCCATATTTTTCTACATAAATTATAAAATCATTACTGTTTTTGAATAGTTTGAAATTATAAAAACACTATCTAAAAAAGAAGATAAATAATTACAACTACATAATAATTATCATTAATTAAGGGCAACACAATTTCTAGTGTATTAACGGCTACTCTATTGTCCTACAACTCATTTAATTACATCTTTCTCACACTTATTATTGATAATTAGTCCTAATTAGTCATAATTATTCCTAATTATTCCTAATTATTCCTAATTATTCCTAATTATTTCTAATTATTACAAATTATTACAAATTATTACTAATCGTTACTAATTATTACAATTTATTACTAATTATTATAATTTATTACTAATTATTACTAATTTAGCCATATTTAGCAATACATAGCAAAAGGAAAACTACTTGAATAGTGAAAGGAAATTTGGTAATCATCATTGTGGAGATGATTACAAATTTTCCCTTCCGTATCCAAACAGATTTCATTTACTAATTATTAGTAATAAAAAAATTATATTATCAATATTTACGGAAAAAAATATTAATATTATTTAAATAAAAAAAATTTTATAAAATATTAAAATTATCAATATATTCACAAAAGAATTTGTTATATTCTAAACATGTTCAAATCTCAAAGGGTCGTCAATTGTCAAGTCATGCACAATAAAAATTTTGTGTAAGTCATGTCCAATGTAAACTCTATAATTGTACTTGTATGGTTGATCACCTCGCAAGTAGTGTTGCAATAGGACGACCAATGTAATGATGTTCTCGACCCTTTGAGATTTGAACATGATAAGAATAGAGAAAAGTCTATTGAAAATATTGATAATTTTAATATTTTATAAATTTTTTATTATTTTAAAAATATTAATATTTTTTTTGTAAATATTAATAATATACTATTTTTATTGCTAATTATTGCTAATTGTTTCTAATTGCTGCTAATTGTTGATAATTGTTGCTAATTGTTGCTAATTATGGCTAAGTGTTGCTAAGTGTTGCTAAGTGTTGCTAAATATTGCTAGCTGTTGCTAACTGTTGCTAACAGTTGCTAACTATTGCTAACTTTTGCTAACTTTTTCTAACTTTTGCTAACTTTTGCTAACTATTGGTAACTATTGCTAACTGTTGCTAACTGTTGCTAACCGTTGCTAACTGTTGCTAACTGTTGCTAACTATTGCTAACTGTTTCCAACTGTTAATACTAATTGTTACTAATTATTACTAACTATAACTAATTATTACTAATTATTGCTAATTATTACTAATCATTACTAATTCTTACTAATTATTACAAATTATTACTATTTATTACTATTTATTACTATTTGTTACTAATTATAACTAATTATTACTAATTATTACTAATTATTACTAATTATTACTAATTATTACTAATTATTACTAATTATTACTAATTATTTCTAATTATTACTAATTATTACTAATTATTACTAATTATTACTAATTATTACTAATTATTACTAATTATTACTAATTATTACAAATTATTACAAATTATTACAAATTATTACAAATTTATACTAATTTTTACTAATATTACTAATTATTACTAATTACTACTAATTATTACTAATTATTACTAATTATTACTAATTATTACTAATTATTACTAATTATTACTAATTATTACTAATTATTACTAATTATTACTAATTATTACTAATTATTACTAATTATTACTAATTATTCCTAATTATATCTAATTATATCTAATTATTACTAATTTAATTTAATTATATCTAATTATATATAATTTTTACTAATTATATCTAATTATATCTAATTATATCTAATTATATCTAATTATATCTAATTATTACTAATTATATCTATTTATTACTAATTATATCAATTTATATCAATTTATATCTAGTTATTCCTAATTATATCTAGTTAATCCTAATTATATCTAGTTATTCCTAATTATATCTAGTTATTCATAATTATATCTAGTTATTCCTAATTATATCTAGTTATTCCTAATTATATCTATTTATTCCTAATTATATGTACTTATTGTTAATTATATGTACTTATTGCTAATTATATGTACTTATTGCTAATTAGAACTATTTATTGCTAATTATAACTATTTATTGCTAATTATAACTATTTATTTCTAATTATAACTATTTATTGCTAAATATATCTAATTACTATTAATTATAAGTAATTATTCCTAATTATATTCAATTAATATTAATTATAACTAATTATTTATAATTATAACTAACAATATCAATTTCTTAGTAAAACTAAATATAAATTAATATCAATTGAAATCTAATTAAATTAGAACTAATAAACAACAATTAAAATTAAGTTAAAAAATTAAATAAATACAAAATAAATAAAATTTAAATAACTTAAACTATGATATTCTGAAGATATTGACGCTCTCCGATTGACCTTGTATAAAAAACTTCAATTAAAAGAAAATTTTTCTTTAAAACTGAAGAATAATGAGAGAGAGAGAGAGAGAGGCCCAGAACTGAATGATTTGGAGAAAAACGGATGGGGTATATATAGGTTAGATTAGTTGTGACGGGGTTATTAGCGACGGGTTTCCCGTCGCAAATGGTGGTAATTGCGACAAGGCTCGTCATAATTAACCTCGCCCGCATTAATTACCGTCGGTGGTTAAAAGGATATTTGCGACGGGTCCCGTCGCAAATAGTACCTGCCGACAGTCTTTTTGCGACGGGACGATATCCCGTCGCAAAAAGTTATTGGCCACCGCCGAGTATTTGCGACGGTTCCTGTCCCAAATACCCCTACGCGGTTTGGTGCGGAAGCCGCGCAGTTTGGCGCACAAGTCGCGCCAAACTATTTGCGACGGGGGGGGGGGGGGGGGGACATCTCCCCGTCGCAAATGATATTTGCGCGGTTTGGCGTGCAAGTCACGCCAAACCATTTGTGACGGGGGACGAAATCTCGTTGCAAATAATTGGTTATTTGCGATGGGCACTTCTCCCCATCGCAAATACCGTCCTAGACGGGTTATTTGCGACAGGCTTTCTTCCCTTCGCAAATAACCCGTCACAAATAGTCATTTTTCCCGTAGTGATAGTTACTAACATCAACGGAGAAAAATGGGGAGATATTTAATTTACCTATCTTTTATGCAATGAGCAGATTGATTGTTTGATATGACTAAAAACTGGGACTCATCTTACCCTGAGGTGGGGTTAAACCATGTTGTCCCTTGAGTGGGGATAAAGAGAGGCAGTAGGAAGGAACACTTTTTTAGGTAATTATTCATCATCAGGGGTTGACACAATAGAGTCAGAGGGTGGAGGTGATGAGGCTCCAACCTCACTGAATTGACATCATGCATGATATAATCCACCACTCAGAGTTAAGAGAGCCATCATTTCAATCACTAATGAGGCTATACCGAGGCGGTCTAGTCTACCTTGTTCCAAAGAGTGACGAGTCCCTTTTTCTCATCCCTCATCTATGACTTTTGGAATTGTGAAGAAACTTAAATAAAAAACTATAGGATCATATTCACAACCCTCTGGAAAGTACTCTGAATATATACGACTAGAGGTTTTTCAAACATGGAAATGTTTTCATTGTGATGTTGAAACCACATAGATAGATTTATGTGAAGGGATATGTTTTCTAGCAATATGGGATCTACATGACTCTTATGATATTCTATTTAAGAAAAGTCATGATGAAGTGATAACTTATATCTGAGAATTGGAAATGTTCATATACGCAACTGACGAACCAATTCCCACCACAAAGCAGGTGAAAGAAATGATAGATTGTGGTACCACTGAAAGGATTGACCTTTCATTAGATTAATAATGGAGTGATTTTGGGGATACTGAAAATGTAGGTTTCCTTTTTCTCATATTATCTTCTGCTTTGCAATTTGAATTTTTCAAAGCATTGTTACTCATGGGAAATGTCATTTTTTATTATAGTTGGCTAAAGGAAGATCGACTGAAGTTCCATCACCATGATATAGCCATGGTGGTACTGATAGTGGAGCAACTGGATCACCCGTTGAATCAGGATAGATTTGTCCCGGTCTACAGTCCATGGAGGATGAGATATAAATGGGCTTACAGTCTCCAACAAAATTTTTTTTAGATGATGCTGCAAGTCCTCCCAAGATGGTGAACAAACAAAAGCTTAAAAGAGATATGTCCATAGTTAAATGTTATCTCAGTAGTGGTAATCTTTACAGAAAATGTGAATTTTAACCTTATTCATGAAAAAGTGTTTAAACTTCTTGGAATTGTAGGAGATTATTCTGTTTCTTATCATAAGGAAATTACTAATAAGAATTGAAGAACTGTAGATGGTGCTTCTGAATAGGTACAAATTCATTCGAACCCGGTGGTTCATGAGAAGGAATTGAGGCCAGAAGAACCAACGTTTGTTCCCAGCACTTCTCTTATTCCTTTTTTTAGAAGAGAGGAGACCTCTAGTAATTCAACATTGATTCATAAGACACTAAATGATACAACAAATAACTTCCATCATGTGATACTTTATGTTCATCTCATGCCCCTGAACATCCTGTGATAACTGATGCTGACCCCACAACTATTACTCAAGAAGTTGTTTGTGATCAATGGTTGTCAAAGTAAGATTGCAAAGAAACCATGTTGAGTGCTCCCATTGGTGAGACTAACTTGGGATCTGGGATACTTTGGATGTTATGATAAGCCATGGAATATCTTTTGAAGAAGTATTAGAACACGTTAATATACCAAATTCTTTAGTAGATTTTTATGTTCCTTTTTAGAACCAACTAGACATGGGTTTTCATTGTTTCTCCTACTAATCTTCTTATGATTAAATTTTTAACCATGGTTTTTTGAAATATGCAGTTCTCCCTAAAGAAACTGTTGTTGCTAAAATTCCTGAAGGAAGCATCGACGTTACTGTCATTCATACCATTTTAGAGAAACTCGCTCAAGTGAATCTTGAGACATAAAATATTTTGGGGATTCATTCAGAGGATCCTGATAAAATTAAAGAAATCATTCCCTTCCTAGAGACATCAACCAAAACCGATCAAATTGAGAACATTGGCGAAGTGTCTTCTCAAGCTACCAACATATTTTTAGGTAAGAGATACTGGTATTTTGATTGGTCTCACTCTTGTTATCCTATGAAACTAACTATAATCATAATTTAATTCACCATATAGGGCAATCTAGTTCAATGGATTGATTTCGATGGGAATCCTATGCATTAGATCAAATATTATTAGGTAGTGAAGTAACCAATGTCAATGAAGAAGAAGAACAGGGAAATTCTTTAAGTTCACTAATCTCAAAATTTATTCCTCCTTATGAAAATAATTCTAAATCAGACCCATAACTACAAAAGGATCATTGTTTGGCATGTCACAAGACCAGGAAAAATATATGGAGGATAATATCTAAAATTCCCCTTAAGGAACTGCCTTCATGAATTCCATGATATTCATCAATGTTCGTTACAATGGGATTTGGTAGTTTTGAATACTGTGAAATTAAAACTGTAGTGAATGAGATTATCTAGAAAAGGGAGCAACTGCAGAGCTTCTGTAAAGATAAGATAAAAACTATACTATCAATCAACAATGATGAATTCCAAGTAGCGCTAACCCAATCTGAGTCCAATCACACTGCAATGATGAAAGAACTAAAGATGAAAATTAAATGAAAGTCTGTTTAGTAGTTGTGCATTTTTAATGATTTAGATATCATCACAGGGGAGCTTCAGGAGCTTTATTATTCAATATGGGAAGTCCATATGGATGATTAAGAATCCATTTTATATGCTAATGAAGCACTTCGTAAGGCTGAAGAGAACGAAAATGGTCAGCTAAAAAAACATCAACAAGTAGCTGATGGGGATCAAGAGGTTATTAACCGAATGAGAAGTCATTTATAAAACCTCTTGTGATTTATGAAAGAGAAACTATAGTTTTTTGATGCTCCTCTATGAATTTGTTCTACTGACCAATGAAAAGAATTTTGTCTTTAATCATCCATGTTTTCATTATTTCTATCCTTATCTCTTTTTTTACCTAGGAAAATGGTCCTAGTAAGCATAGATTGATTTTTACTAGAGTTATATTGAAAAACCACCAACATTGGATCTTTTTAATTTGTAGTTCTCAATATTACCTAAACCATAGAAAAATGTATGTTTATTGAGCTGGGACTCTACTTTTGTAAAGAGTTCCCTTTGTGGGTTTCTAATCTGGTGAGTACCACATCTCTTTTTGTTGGTAGTTTAGAGTCATGCATGTTGGACTAGAATGTGCTCGTGTTTAAGGGTGAACATATTTCACCATAAATTTTAAAATTAGATCCCAAATATGGCTCAGTGGCTAAGAATTTTTCAAATATTCTTTAAATACTTTTAAGGGGAACCTTGAGTTATGATTTTTATTATCACAAAATCTAAAACTTCTATAAAAATAAAATAAGTCTCTTCAAAGAACGAAGTAAACATTATATGAAAAACTCGTTATGAGGGTTGTATTATGTAGGGATGACTAGGGAATTTGACTCATCGGAATATAGTGGCATCTTTTGACTGAAAGTCCTATTCTGTAAGAAAGTTTTCTAGAAGGACTCTGGGGGCACATACTACATAGTCAAGCAAAAGTGCTATTAGAAATTTAACATTTAGCTATGGATGGACATGGGAAAATAAGATTTTAGTGGATCAAGACCACAGTGGGTTTTTTTACAAGGAAATTTATTTTAATAAATTAGAGTTATCTATGCAGACAAAAGTCATGAATTGGAAAACCAATTCTACACAAATTTGGTTTTTGAGGAATGGATAAAAATTTTCAGAAAGGGGGGTTTCTAAAATCATGTAATGCAGTTTTAAGTCATGCAGTGAGTACATTGTAATGTTCAGTTAAAAGTAATGCAGTGAGAAAATTGTACAGTGTATTTTTATGTCATGGAGTGAGGAACTTGTAATGTGATGTTTTAAGTCATGCAATGCAGATATTTTACTTTGCAATTTTAAGTCATGTAGTAAGGACATTTGGCGGCTTTAATTTATGGTCTTTATCTTTGAAAAAAGGTTTGAGACTCTCCCAATATCCTGATAATTTTTTTGGAAACATACTACTATGTTCAGGTATAGAAGATTGTAATCATAAACTGTGATTTGGTAATTTTGGGATCCAAAGAATGATACGGAAAAAAGGGAAAGAGGCATTAGAAGAAATAATTCCTAATAGAAAAGTTACTATTATTTAAAGAACCCATTATGGGAGTTTTATTATTCAAGACCAACTAGGTTATAGGTTTCATATCCAAATAGTCGAATCTTTGACAAACAGGCATGTTCTGTAGGCAACTTATGCAAAGCCACCTAAAGTCATGTACCACATAGTCAAGATAAAGAGCTCTCTAGAGTTTATAAATCTATTGACAAAATATGAAGAATGTTAATGGAGATTTAGATTTTCCACGGCACATATTTTGGTTAAAAATTTATCTATATTCGGAAAAATTATTTCTAATCGTGATTTTCAAAGAATCGGAAGCATAGGATTTCTACGAAGGTCTGACCCGAATGTAGAAATTATTGTGTCTTTAGTTTTTGGTCATTCGACTAGGAACCAAAATGTAAATAGTATATGATATGTGGTCAAATGACCGAAGGTCATTTAATATTTCTTTGAACATATGGAGCAGGAAAGGTGTAAACCACGGTCTTGAAGACTTTCAGATTGAGAGAAAGGTAGTGGAAAAAAATATGCACAAAAGACTTTTTTAATATACAAGTTCTTGCATATTGTCATCAATGTTTGAAGGGGACAAAAGAAAATTGAACCAAGAATGAAGTTACCAGTTTTTTGAAAAACCTATTATTGGGGTTGTATAATGCAAGGCCAACTAGGGCATGTGTTTCATAGCCAAATAGTGGCATCATTTCATTGCAAATCCCATTATATGGGAAACTTATGAAAGCCCACCTAAGGGCACGTACTATATAGTTAGGCAAAAGAGTTCTCAGATATTTGAAACTCTACCACCAAAAACCATAAGAAATATTATGAAGATCTGAAAATATTCAAGATAATGTGTTCGAAATAAGATAGTGGGTAATGCTAAATATACAGGAGAAATATTTGAATCATTATTGGACGTGAGTTTGAAGTGCCTTACAAAGATCCAACTCATTTGTAAAAGGGGGACGCTCTTATTTCCTTGGTGGGATCTCTAAAGAGAGAACCCAAAATTATGACTCCCGCATAGATTTTTAATTATATGTGTAAGAGAGATAAAAAATGTATCTTGTGACAGGGACTAGGAGATATACCCTATAATTCACTAAGTCTCTCAATGGGATATGAATCAATCCTATATATAGATCTTTGGGTACTTTTAATTTTAATGTTGTGCATCTAGGACTTTGGGTTGTGCAGTTTAGAGTTATACAGTGAGTATATGATGGGATTCTGAGGTAAAAATGAAATATTGTGGCTAGACACGAGAATTAAATCCAGGTGTCACTTTGTATCTCATATGGATGAGAATAAATCCATACGTAGTTCTTTGAACATTCTATATGTATGTTTGATTCATACATATGGAATAAATTGGGTAAGTTTACCATGGATGGGCCCAAGATTAGAGATCAAGGCACCTCTGTATATCTAATTTGGATGAGAATCAAGCCAAATGTATTTCTTGAACAATCATTTCCCACACCAATTGAGTTTGATGTGGGATACGGGGGATTTTAACACATTCTAGAAGAAGGATTAAACATAAGACAAAAAATGGTATAAAAATCATACCATGTGTCTTAAAAGAACACTCTTTATAGATCTAGACCATGTACAGAAGGATAAAAAAAGAAATACATTATTTTATGCGGTTGGGCACAATATTGGGGATCTAGGAATCTCTAGGTATCTCATTTAAAATGAGAATCAAGTCACATGAAGTCTTCAAATGAGACCCATATGAAGATCTAATTTAGACTATTGAAGGAATGGAACTCATGTGCCACTAAGAAGTAACAATTATGTCAATGATGCTTTCATATTAAATCTCCTAAAATCAAATAGAGAATACCTTAACTGTACAGTTTAATTTCATGTAATTAGGAAACATTTTGTCACGTAGAATACCATCATGAAACAAGGAAAAAGATTATACACATTTTATTGTCGCATTGCATCGAAGCTTATGTTTGTTATTCAGTTTAATGTCTTGAAACTGGGAATTTGTGTTGTGTAGTTTAGAGTCTTGCAGCGAGGACATTGTGAAGTTACCAAATTATTTATTCAAGAATATAGCATTGGATGGAGTTGTAATAATCTCTCATTTTATTGATATTAAGAAATACGCTCCATTTGAGTAAACTTTATGTTTGGAATAAGGACCTTCTATCTTTGGCTCAAGCATTAGAGGCTTCTTTCCTAGTATCATTGGAGTCCCGAGGACCAAAACCAATTCCCCCTTGAAGAAATGAGCAGAGGTGAAATTTCTTTTTAAAAGATCGTGCTATTCAATTTTTATGGACTTCTAAATGATGTAAAATTTTCAATATCTTTTCTTCTAATCATTCAATCTCATAAAATCATTTTTGAGACTTTTCATCAGTAGATAACTTATCACAGATTGAAACTCCTAGTGAAGGAAATTGAATTTCAATTGGAAAAACTACTTTTGTGTCGTACACTAACGAGTATAAATTTTCCTAAGGGATAGTATGAGTAATAGTCCAATAAGCCCATAAAACGTGAAAAAGTTTATTGGGGAAAGATTTATTATATTTATCCACCATCCTCTAGAGAATATTTGATAGGGTCTTATTGAAAGCCTCTCTCTTTACATTATCCATTTCATAATAGTGAGATGAATGATTGAATTTTATAATGTGCTCCTGATATAAATTTTTTACCTCAACAGAATAGAAATTGTTGACATTGTCTATCAGTATAGTATGAGGGGCAATAAATCTGGTGATGAAGTTAGTTTTGACAAAACTAACAATAATTTTGGCTTCAACTTCTTTTAAAGGTATATCCTCAGTCAATTTGAGGAAGAAATCAGTAGTAGTAAGAATATACATGAACTGAATAGTTGTATCTGGAGAATAAGGTCCTACTACATCCATTCCCCATATAGAAAATGGTCAGGTGTATTTAGCTATATTTAACTACTCTGGGGGTTGATGAATGAAGTTGGCATGCACTTGGAAGGGATGACATTTATTGGTGAAATCGTTGCAATCCTATGTCATTGAAGGCCAAAAGTATCCAAGCCGTCAGATTTGATCAGAAAGCCTATTCCCAGACTGGTGATCCCAACAAGCTTCTGCATGTACTTCTTTCATGACAGTAGTAATTTCTTCTTTATCAATACACTTGAATAGTATTCCATCAAATACTAATTTTTAGAGGATCTTCTAGTGATTTGGGATATGATAAATATTAAAATTGATAACTCATCATCGGATCCATTATTTTTTAGCTCTATCTGGTGGAAGTACTATATTCTGAAGGTATTCCATGATGAGTGTCATCTATCTAGTGGTATGATCATATGGCTCATAATTATGGATAATTTCATTAATATGTTCCATTATAGTTTGAATTAAAGTTGAAACCACACAAATCTGGGAAATAATTATGATTGTTTCATCTCGGTTTGGATCTGCCAGGATTGTGGATGCATTATCCAGTTCGTCAGTTTGGACATTTTCGGATCGTGGGACATAGGAAAATGTTTGATCTGAAATAAATTCATCCATTAACCCTATTACGTAATTAGAAAAAGGTATTTAATATTCTTTTCTAATTTAATAATCCCTATTAATTTGTTTGATTACCAACTCTAAATCACCTTTCACTTTTAGGTGGTTCACTTGTACCTAGAGCGCTAATTCCAGGCCTGTGATGAGAGCTTGATATTTTTCCACATTGTCGGTACCACCTTCTGATAACATAAAGGATTATAGAAACACTTCCATTTCATGGGAGATAGGTAGAATTTCTAATCCATATTTATTGAGTTTAGTGTTTTCTATTCACTTCCCCATAGGACTTTTGGAAGCACTATCAAAGTACATCTCCCACGATTAGGGCCTTTCTTGAATTGAGAAGTCCTATTCATCAGGATGTTCAGTATTCAATGTTGTATCTTCTATTGATGGGTGTTCAATAAGGAAGTATGCCAAGGCTTTTCCTTGTATTTCCTTCTGAGGTACAAAATTTATATCGAACTATTGCAAAATAACTACCCACCGTTCCAACCATCCTATAAGAATAAATCGACTGAGGATAAATTTGAGCAGGTTATTTTGATATATCAAGTGGACCTCAGGATGCTGCAGGTAGTGCCTCAATTTTTTTACTTTAAATATTAATGCCAGGGATCACATTTTGATACATGGATGTCGAGTCTCTGTGTCAATCATAGATCGACATAGATAGTAAAGAATATTTTCATTCCCAGCATCATTCTTTTGGGAAAGGAAGGAACCTGGTGATTGCTCTAAATCTATCAAATATAGAATAAGTGTCTTTCCTTCAACTGGTGGAATTAATAATGGTTGACTAAAGTGATCTTTCTTGAGGGTATAAAATGCCTATGGGCAGTCTTTAACCCACTAATAGGTGACTCCCTTCTTCATTAACATGGTGAACGGTAAAAACTTGCCGACCAAATTTGTGACAAAGCACCAAATATAGGCCAATTGTTTCATTGAAGTCCTCTTAATTCATTCAAATTTCTTGGAGGCGACACACCAAGGATTTATTTTTTCTTTTCAAGATCAAATTTGATGCCATAATGCAAAACAACAAAGCTGAGTAATTTTCCTGATGTTACCCTAAATGCACATTTCAAGAGATTCATTTCAAATCATGTTGCCAAAATTCATTGAATATGATCTCTAGATAAGCCAAGTGATTGGAATGTTTTCTAGATTTTACCACCTGATCATCCATGTATCATTGAACAAATTTTCCTAAGAAGGGTTTGAAGATATGGTACATGGCATGCTGATACGTTGCACCTGCATTTTTTAATCCAAAGGGAATTACCCGATAGAAAAACACACCTTGAGGGGATTGAAAGGTTGAATATTATTCATCATATGGGGATATTAAGGTTCGATTTTACCCATGAGAACCATCCATGATTGAAGAATATTCATATAAAATCGTTACATCAATTAAATGCTCTTTGATCGGAACTGGAAAGTTATCTTTGGGAAAATATCGGTTAAGATCTCTGAAATAAAAAAACTCTTATTTCTCATTCATCTTTTTCACTTGGAAAATGTTGGCTAGTCACTTGGGACATTGAACATATCTAAAAATTTTAGCCTTAATAATCTTATCTACATCAGCTTCAATTTTAGAGGCATGAGTCGGTTGTGTTCTTCTTGTTGCCTGGTTGATTCCCCGATGTTCTTTTGGAAAACCCTAATGATGACTGGCTACATCAGGATTAAGGCCTAGTATTTTTGTATATTTCCATGAAAATATATCTCAATGTTTCTTTAGAAAATATTTTTACATCTCTTTCTCTCCAAAAGTTATGGCCGCACTAACTAGAGTGAGGCGTGGATCTTTTTCTATACCCAGATTTATTTCTCTGAGCTCATCCACTATGGTGGATACACCTTCTTCAATTTCTATAAGAAAATCCATGAGACATTCTTCTTATTATTCCTTATGTGTTACTTCTTCTATTTCTACTTTCATAGTAGGTGATGAATCAAAAATTTCAATGCTAAGGGAGGAGTCTCAATTTGAACATCCTAATGAAGAATTAGTAATTTTTTACCCTATTGATGATGAAGGATCTTCTTGGTGCATTGAAGAGGATATGATGGGTTGGGAATCGACATCCTTGTCTTACTATTGTATTATGAAAACTTCTTCTAGTCTTATGGGTGAAGAACTGACTTTTTGAAATTTAGTGTATTAAATGAAGACATCTCCATTTAAGTTTCCACCAATTCATGGTAAATCCATAATTCCTCCCATGCTGTCAGACTCGATTATTGAAACTGGAATAATAGAAGTCACTAGATGAGTGCTCTGATTTGGGTTTATCCTTTCAATTTTGATTGATCGGGAACACATAATCTATAGTAAAATGTTTGAATGGGTTTGTTGGGATCTTTCCAACACTATTTAGAGCATTGATTATGGTTACCTCTTTAGTCATGTACCTCATTCCCTTCATGTGATAAAATTATACGTCAATATACTGAGATTCATAAATTTTTAATGGAGACTTTTCACCATACGATGTCCAAATTTAACCATTTAAATAGTACTTTAGACATTGGTGTTATGACGAAGTATTGGATGTATGTTGATGTAGCCAAGGCCTTCTAAGAAGAATGTTAAAGGTTGTGTCCTAACGGACCACCATAAAATCTAAATTATAAATAAGATCTCCAAACTATGTTTTGAGTGTAATCTCTCCCCAATGTCCTTGCTCATTCTTTACAAAACCTTGAAACATTATAGTGGAAGGATATAATTTAGAATCAGTGAGGTCTAATTGATGAAGTGTGCGAATAGGACTGATGTGGACTCCTAATCCATTATACATAAATTCTTGTCAGATGTCTATAGCATTGACCCTTCTAGATAGATACATGGGCCTAATGTGTCCATATAAAACATCATCA
The DNA here is from genome assembly GCA_963277665.1 of Viscum album. Lineage (NCBI taxonomy): Eukaryota > Viridiplantae > Streptophyta > Magnoliopsida > Santalales > Viscaceae > Viscum > Viscum album. The sequence continues at coordinate 518,266,724 of OY728143.1, read as the reverse complement.
TCATATTCATCTATAATAGATATAACTTCATGAAATTATGATGGATCATTCTCTATACGATAAACATCACTAGCGTAGACATCGGTTTCAAACTCTTGAGGACCTGACATAACCGCAATATGCCCTTCTCGAAGATTTTTTGATAGATTCAAGGTATCCAAAATTTAAAAATTGGCCAGTACATGGGCTATATATTTCAAAACATCGTACTTTTGGTCCCATGTTCTGTGTTTCCTAGCATGGAGATACAGTTTTTCATGTGCCTTAGAAGTTGACACTCCTGATGTTGATGTACCATGTGTTGGAGTAGAAGCAAGAAATAATTCTGGTTTTGGTAGATTAAACTGACATGGTCTATTTACTTACTAGGAGAATTATGAGTAACCTCTAATCAGTCCTCCAAAATATTCATATCAGGAATGATCCTGTTATGTGTGGGAGAAATTCCTTATTCTTGTTGAGCTCATGGAACGGATCTCCCATGAGTTTCCACTGCATATACGGTTCGAGTCGGGGTAGAGTTAAAATAATGGCTTCTAGAATACCCATGTCTTCCACTATATCCTCGATCTTGGCTTCTTCCTCTAGTTCCCTAGTTAGTTATAGAGAATTCAGGCTCATCATAAATATAACTATCATTTGTATAGGGATTCGTTAAGTGGATAACATTAACACAACCAAACATCAATTCTTCATCGGAGAATATTCTTCTAGACAAGTTGGTTCTGAATGTTTTGTTTGGCAGGGTGGTGCCCGTTGTTTTGAAATATATGAAATTAAATATACCAGAGTTGATTACAAATTTTTCCTTGACATGGGATCTTCCAATTTTGGCTGGACTTTGTCCTCCTGACCATGTCCCTTATTTTAGGATAGAACTTTGGAGGACTGATCTTTTGATAAATGTTGTTTTTCTCTGGTGGGATTGGTAGAAGACACAATTGGTTGTTTCAACTGAGTTCATAGAATGTCATGAGTTTGGTTGATCATTTTCTGGATCATCTAATCATCATATTTTTGCACATTTTTTACTTTGGACGTCCTATCATTTTCCTTCTTCCTCGGGATCAGTAGTGGTAACCCATGATATCTGGGCTGATGAACATTTCAGTTTCACTTATCTAGAGTCTATAATTTTTTTCAGGTGGTCTTTGAAAACAAAACACTCATGAATGGAATGCCCCAACATTTTTTGAAAGGGATAATAATTCATAACATCTTGATCTCCTTCTTTGTTTGGTTTCTTCAGCCCTGTAAACTAAACCAAATTGGTTTCTAGAACTGAAATGAATTAACCAGGAACCTATTCACTCTGAAAAGAATGAAATTTGAACATTATCCCCTAAAATTGTCTCCGACTTTGATCTACTAGATCATCTTGATGAGGAGGTCATTGCTGCTGATGCTTGGAAGGTGGATATCTTAGATATGATGACGGTTTTGAAATGGAAGCAGGTACAGGTGCCTACATGAGTGTGACTTTAGCAGTCTCTCCTTTCCTTGTTCTCCTTTCTAGAGCTGATGGAATTACACGAGATTTTTCTTTAGATTGCACAATGGAATCCTCCAACTATTGGAAAATTATAGAAATGTATCAAAACCCTCCTATGTATTTCTTAGTGACCAGTGGTGTGCATAACTCATCATGCATATTTGACACACAAATCGGGAGAACCTCTTCTTGAGGGAGTGCCGAATTTAAGGAATATTTTAATCCTTTCCACTACACAATAAAATCTTAAACACTTTCATTTTCTATTTGATTTCAATTTTTAAGATAAAAAATGTTGTCTTTAGTAGTGTTGAGATAAATTAATGAAGGAATTTCTGACATAGATTTTCCCATCTAGTAATTGATTGAGATTGAAAACTCGTATACTAGAAAAATTCTTGTCCCTATAATGATTCCACAAATAATCTAAGCATTACTGCTTCTTGTTGTTGAGGAATCCTTATCATGGGATCATAATAAGAAAACAAATGTGTTAAGTGTTGTTCTGGATCTCTTGAACCAATAAATATTGGGAATTTAGTATTCAGAAAGTTTGGTGGGGAAGGGATTGGATCCACCCATTCTGGGTAAGCTATATTTTTCGACTATACTGGTGTACATAGTTCTTCTATAACATCCATTGGAGTTGTTATGGCCTCAATTATGTTCAGAATAATTTGGGTAATATCTGGATGATATGGGACTTGTACATGTACAATAGATGGAGGTTGAACTAGTGCAACTACCAAAAAAACCACTGGAGGTGGTGTTGCTTCTGGTATTTTTCTTGGATAACAAATGGGGATAGGCCTATAAGGAAATGTTTGATCCTACCTTGACTATGTACCCAATGGATGGAATTCATTATCTACATCTGTAGTTACAACAAATCCTCTTTGCTGAGGAGTTCCTATAGGATGTGCAAGTTGAGGATCTTCCTTGGGAGTAAGTCCGGAAGACATGCTGCTTTGAAGTAACTCTGTATTGAGTCTTTTCAAATCATTCAACTCATCTCCTTGTTGTGGAAATATTTATTCAACAAAAAGATATTGACCTTATCTAGTGGAAAATTTTTATGTGATCTGGCCTTTATATTTTCCCTTGTTAGATGCCTTTTGAAAGGGTGAGAGTTGGTTACTTGAAAGCATACCTAGATTTTGGGTAAGCCTCTATTTTTTGGTATCCACACCTCCTTCTTTTTCTTCAGTGTGTACCATATTATCGATAATAACTTTATATTCCGATTCCCCTGATCTAGATTCGTTCTCTGGAAAATCTTCTCTAATGGTGTTAATGGCATTCACTGACACATAATGCATTGATGGCATTCTATCAGTATCTATGTAATATTGTCTTCTTCTGTATCTTCCATGAGACTCTGTTCTTTTATATGATGAATTTTCGGGAACTGTTTTATGGAAAATAACCCAAAGGGAATCCTTGGATAGTTCAGTTGTGATTTCTCTTTGTGGAATCTTCCCTAATCGGGAAAAAACGGACTTCCGTTGAGGAGGGGATTGTGGATGCGGAAATTCCTCCATCCTTGTAGGCCATGGCTATTCTAGTTATTCTTCTTCAATCCTTCATACTTTGTTTATTTAATTGAAATTTTCAATTAAACAAGACCCTATCCCTACAGGTTGGGTTGTCTCTTAAACTGTTATCGCTGAGATTTGTGCAGCTTCCCTTATGATTTTGTAAATTTTTGTTCAGAAATTGGCTAGGTTCATTATCTACAAACTACTAAAATCACCTAATTAGATGCCCCATGTTCTATTTTATACATTTGAATCATATGACAGATGATATCCTCAATGAGGGAGGCCTATTTAAGATTCTCAGATGTGATGCAAAAGTATCTCAATATGTTGCTTTCTATGCTCTTGACTCTGGCAAGAGCTAGTTGAGGCCAGTTCATTATTGTATAAATTATTACATACAAAGGCTGTTAATTGTAGCCAACCGTGGGTAATTACAATGGCTCAAAACACTTTTGGTGGTCTTTTCTGATTTTGGATCACAAGGAAATGAAATACTCTATGTGCACCCCATCAGCTAATAAGAACACCATATGGGGTATCAGAAATTAACTGGTGTAGCCTCTTTAGTTCATTGAGGCATGCACACTAAAGGTTTCTCTGTTACTTTTCATCCTTTGGATGTCATGAAACTAAGAGATATTCATATTTGATTTGGCATTGAAAACCATCTATTACCTTTACATGAATTTGATATTCATCGTATGGTAATACATTGGTTTTGAAATGATGATGTTTTTTCTATAATTTGAGGTGGACATCATGAATGCAATCTTCTTTCGTCGATTCCAGAATTTATTATAGAGATTTTACCAAAGGCTAGAACATGATTGGTACTCCATTACAAAATTGATTTCTAATGTTCAATATATTTTTATCATATTTTATTAATGTTTTCTCCAATTGGTCGATCCCAAGTGGATGCATCTCTATTGTTTTATTAAAAACAATAGAATCGGTCTCTTTCCTCTGTTGGAATGTGCCTCGAGATAAGAGTTCTTTCACAATACTTAATTGTTTATTATGGAATTATCTTACAATGAAAAAATGTGATGTACAGAGCACATTCTTAGTGAATTTCACCACGGGGAGGACCACCATGGTTGATTGTAGAGAGGAATAAATCATCTTTCTCCATGGTCTTCTGGAAACACATAGGGTTTCCGTGGATTTAATCTGAAGATAGGATCTCTAAATTAAACGAATTTTCATAAAAAAATCCTTCATGATGACGTTTTTGATGGGGAACTACATAATTAATGCTACTAATACCATATTTTGGTAATGAGAGGGTAGGATATTGAGCTGAAACAGATAAATCTCTGAGGCGTTCAAGAACTCCAGCGTTAAGAGGATCCATATCACAGATTGGCTCTTTATTTTCCAACTATGTTTGGTGATACTTCTTCAAGGATGATCTCTTACACTTTGTTTGGGCCACTTACTCTGAGATGTGGTTATCATGGGCAGGTGTATGTTCCTGTCATTAAATGGTCATCATAATGGGCTAATTACCTCTAATTGGAAGGGGTGTATGTTTTCGATCCATTTGTCCATATGATATGGGGGATTATGCCCCATAAACCTCCTGGAATGGAACAATGTTATGTATCTACTATAGGATGGCAAGAAGATGTGTCATCCTACATGTGGGGAAAGAGTTATGGGTATGTTCCCCTAACACTTTTGATGTTGTAGTTACGATATTCTAGCATGATTCTAGAATATGTGTCGAAATTTGTGTCTTCCCATTCACCATTGCTAAGATGGTTTGGTGACTTCTATATCCAGAGTGGGAATATATGTCCATTCCATATCTAGAGTTGGTTTATTTACCTTCTCTTATCCCCCTTTTTCTGTTAGTGGATACTAACGGTACTTATCTATGGGGGCTAAGAGTTGAGTTTAGCCTAGGTTTGTCCTAGGAGATTTCCAACTGACCTCTCCTGGTACTTCCAAATGAGACTATTGGTAGGATTGATTAATGTTTCCAGGTGTAAATTCATGCTGGCTATTTACTAGCGAGCATGGTTGACTATCTTTTTAAAATACTAGCAGATGATACTGCTGGTAGTGTTTGTGAGTGTAAGTAGGTGTATGTTCCTATTTTCCAGTTTCCACCACATTTGATTGGCAGGCTTCCTTGAATGCAATCAGGCGAGCCAGCTGACTGGAAGATAATCTGTAAATAGTTGTATATGCATGTTCACGGTACTCCACTAGATTTACCTGGAGGGATTGGTGGGTCGTTTCCAGACGAGTATGCTAGGAATTTGAATTAGGACGGACGGTTATATTTTCATTCTAATTGTTTGTCATCAGGATATGTTGATGGACTTCGCCAGAGGGGGAAAAGGTAAGAACCTGGTCCCTATTTAATAGATGGTATCCCCAACAGTTCATCTTTCATGCCTTGTTTAAAGGGACCTGGGCCAAACAACTGATGGGATCAGACACATCATGTTGGGGGTTGACTTCTGCACAATTATGCTGGTGGAAATTATTGGTGGGAGTCCGCTGGAAGGACCTCTACATCGTTGAGTTGAGGCCATAAGTGACCTCTTGATAAACCTCCCTATAGTAGGTGAGATATGGTTTGTTTCATTCTATGGATAAGGACCCGAAATGGTTGAAGACTATGGCCTGCACCATCTGCATCTTAACCATTAGTCATTGCTATATGTACCATCGAAGGTTACAGGTAACCTGGAGAGCCTATCAAGCAGCATCCAAAGTTGGGATAATACAGTGTTGATATTACCTTACCAGTACATTGTAGACCCATCATTTAAGACACTGAGTTGGTGATGACATCCTTCCAGTGGATGAGGATCTATCTTGATCAGCAGTCGGGGCATTCAAGGGTGAAAACATTCAAGACTCCATTTGGAGTAAAGGGATTTCAAAGAAAACATGAGAGAAAAAATAAACTCCATTAAAGAAACATATTTTATATAGATAAATTCCTTATTGATTCATTTGTCTATCCTTACTTAATCGCTTGATAGAACCTGACAGGAGGGTAACACTATTAACATGGTTAAGGATTCACGTCAGGTTCACCATTTTTGTTTCATAATTCCTTGGAATATGTTTTCTAGTTTCAGAATCATGGATTCCAGGTAGTTTCTATTGGATTTATTCATGGAACTGGAAACATAAAATAGTTCTTTATCCAAAAGGGACCTACTTTCCAAAGGTGGGTGATTGTTAAGTTTTAACATACGATACTTAAGAACATACATTGGTCAAGAGGATTGGAGGTCGGACTCATCACACAATTGGGGGGATTATAGTCTACTTTGGGACTCTGTTTATAGATTTGAGATATTTTCATGAATCCTTATTAATTCACTAAGTATAACATAGTATTACTTTGGAATTTGCAATCAATTATAAGAATGTGTGAAATTTATAATCATATGTATGTATTTGAGGTTCATCATTAATGTGGATATCTGTATGTATTCAAGGTTCTCTATCAATGGTATCATCTCATATAATATTTATATATTCTTTTAATCATCATTATAATGATGATAGTTTTTAATCAACTCAGTGGGGCACTCTTGAATTTATTGTAATCAAGGGAGATGAAGGATTATTTTTATATTGATACTGTACCAATAAAATTGGCTACCTACAAATCCTTGTGAAAGGAATCATAACCCTTGTAGTTCGGTGCCACTTAATGGGACACATCATACCTTTAATGGTCATATGATAAGGATCTGTTCATACAGTTTAATGTCCTGTGTTAGGGACATCTAAGAGAAAGGTGCTTAGTCAAGTTTTGTCATGGGACTTATTCTTAAGTTTCCCAAGTAACATGGAAGGAATATGGTTTTCCAAGTCAGATTAGACCCTGTTGGGAATATGGCCGAAGGAGAATATGGTTGATTTGAAGTGTTAGGTTGGAAGCTTAGAGAGGCTTCCTACATATCCTATTTGGATGGGAATGAAATCCCACATAGTTCTATGAGTCTCATAGGAGACTTTAGTCCTCTGAGATAAATGAATTTTTTCTAACTTCCTTAAAAGGATGCCTTTGTGATTTGGGGGTTTAATTTGGGGCTTATTCCTAAGGAGGATTCCTAAATTAAGGGAATTTGGGTTCGACTCTTGCAGGGGATATCAAGTGAGCTCGGTCCCTGAGAAGGCTTCCTACATATCCCAATTATGAAGGGAATCATTGTTATCATAGTTCATTCTCCATGGGCGATTTTGAAAATGTTTTAATATCCAAAATATCTAATACTATATGGGTCATGCTCGGTTTGAGAAACAAGAGGATGTGAATGATAACACAAGTGCACCGACACATTTCCTCCTCTGCTAATGGAAGAGGGTGCACCAACAGGAGTGACAATAGATGAGGGCGAGGTGACCAGGGAAGAGGGTGAGGCAATGATCCTTCCCTCTACTATCTTTGCATTGGAAAAGGATCCAATGTAAGGAAAGAGTGAATATTAAGGAATTAGAGAGGAGAAATATTGTAACCTTCTACTTCAAAGGTTTGGGGCTTACACAATGAAGGATTCCCTAAATTGGTCTTGGTAGGGGGGAGACTTCTCCATTATACAAAATTAAAAGTATGTGTGAATCGTAGCTTCCCTACCAGAGACCTATGGTTCTGGGTTTTAGAGATGTGAAGGGAAGGTCAGAACATAAACACTAATCCTCCATACCAAGAACTTCCCAACGCTATTAGTGGGGGAAAGATCTATGTGACTATGGATATACAAACCCACAGAAACTCCATGAATCTTAACCCCATTATGAAACAAATGTTGGAAACCTCTGACTACTGAAATACAAACCCAAATATGAGACATGATGATTTGACTTTTCAAAAGGTTTGATAAGTCATGAGGTTTTGGTGGAGGTTTTAACATAATACCTTTTAGTCAAGTAATCTAACAATGATGAATCCATGCCATTAATGGATTTAAAGAAGGATTGATGGCTTATAGACTTAAGAGAATAGGTGAATCCAAGTAGGACACCCAAGTAACTAGGTGTTGTGCATGTATGGGCAAAAAAGTAGGCTTTGGAGACATGATGTTCACATATGTGACGAACAACATGGATGTTAATACTTGGTCGAGACAAAACTCAAGACTTCAAGAGTATTTATAGGTATTCCATGAAGTGGGGCGGTCATGTTCCTTTGAGAGGAATACATGGTTCACAAGTGTTTCTTATTCCGGGAGGTTGGGAAGGTTAGGAACACAAGTGTTATGGATATCAAACACTAAAGGGAATTAATTTCTATGATCCTCTTTCAATTCCACTACTCTAGGTGTTGAAGAACATCCTTGAAAGTTTCAGATGACTTGGGCGAAGCACTAGGGCGACCATTGCAGCAATTAGACATGAGGGGAATTCTTCCATACAAATGAAGACCCCAAGAGTATATTCATAAGAAAATAAGAGACCCTGGTCGAAATGGTGGTGGGGTACACATGTGGGTTTCACACTAGAATTAGGCGTGCAAGTACCTTGTGTGCTGATGGATCCTTGGATTGACTAAGGCGGTCCAAATTTCAAACCTTTTCGAATCATTATTTTCATCATGCACTTTATCTTATTTCTTCTTAGTTATTTCACATTTTTACATTTTTTACTCTGTGATGGAACGGAGTTTCAACAGTCATATTCACTATTACTTTCAAAAGAGTTACTAAACTCGGGGGGAGATAAGTGTTTTTAATTCGTTTTGTTTTGTGATTTCCAAAAGGGGGAAGATTGTTGACTCAAAATATGTTTTGACTTTCCCATTGATATTTTTGTTTTGGAAATCACAAATTACTTATTTTTTGTCATAATTTATGTTTTCTCATCATAATCACATATACAATAATCATAAATGTTGTTCTCTTACAACATTAATACATGTTGTTTTCTCATAGAAATCACATACATCATAGTCATATAATGTTGTTCTATATCATACCCAGATATGATGTTTTACAATCGTAACCACATATGATGTTTTCATAACCACACATCATAACTATGTACTGTAACCATACATCATATCAAAGTTATACATCGTAGTCATGTTATGAATCATAACCATGATATGCATTGTAACTATGATATGCATAATAACCATGTTAGGAATTGTAACCGTGTTATGTATTGTAACCACGATATGAATCTTAACTATGATATGCATCATAACCATATAAATCATCATAATTGTATTATGTATCATAACAACTATATGCATCGTATTGACGATATGCATCATAATCACGATTTTCATCTTAAACATGTTATGTATCGTAACCATGTTATGTGTCATACTCATGTAATGCTTATGTATGTACTCAAGTATTACCCCAATACCATATACATGTTTCCCATACTCATTGTTTCTTATTTTTTAACTTACTATATTCTAACCAAAATGATGTCGTTAAGTAGTTATATACCAATCAAAATGATGTTGTTTTTTCTGTTAGTTTTGACCGTTATAATTCCAGGTGTCCATGTTCCTTATAATTTTCCAAGATAAATATGAATGTTGGAACCTAAGGCCTTAAAATACGATTTCATTCGAACTAAAGAATAAAACATTTCAAGCCTTGAAACTCTAGTGAGAGAATGTTTGACATCTCTTTTGCTTTGTGCAAAAATCCTTGAAGATACAAGACATGAACAGATTGTTCCTAGTTCATGTATTTCAAAAGGTGTTTGTTTCTTTGTATGAAAGATCAATGTGATAATGATTGAGGGATTTCATGGATAGAAATATGGTGTCACCAACTGTTGAATCGAGGGATTTCAAGTATATGAAAGACATAGGTACTGATTAGCTTCTTAGTCGGGGGCTTCAGTGGATAGGAAGATAGGTGTGGATATCATCATGTTGAGGGCTTACTAGTGTGGTGGTAAGAACGAACTTTTATACTAGGAGAATGGATACCATACTCTTTGGGATTAAATAATTGTAATACCATTATTTTTATGCTTCCTTTTGTAATAAAAAGGGAATAATTTTTTTCCTCTTACTATTCATATTATTTTATATTCTAATTATTTAATTACGATACATTCATTAGATATTGTACTAAGAGATTATAAACTCTATATAGTAGAATAATTTTAATTTTATATACTATGTTCATTGTATTCAATTCAAATACTATTTTTCTTAATTACTTATTCTATTATATCATATCATATCTCTAGAATCCAAGACCAGTTTGATCATTTGTATTGATTGTGAATTATATTTGTTTAATATCTCTTAATCTATGTTCCTTGTTAACAGTTTAATTACAATGTTTTTAATCCTAGAATTCACCCCCCCCCCTAGTGTATTGTACCATAACATATACATTTAAATCTACATTACAATCTAACAGTTACTAGTCCTAACAAAGAATAGCCTTCTGATTCTGAAACTATAGAATTTTCAGGGGATCACCTACATATTGATGATGAATAAAATGAATGACACAACATCACAATGATGAATAAAATATTCATGGAAAGATGTAAACCTATAAAATTTCAGGTTTTTTTGAATCAATGTGGCCAATATGTGACCCCAATAAGACAATTTTCACTAGCTATATTGGGGTCACGATGAGGTTAAATTTTCTGATTGATATTGATTCATGGTTCCACATCCATCCTATAATAAAGAAAAAACATTGAAAATATATTACGATAGTGTTGCAATATAATTTCTTAATTTAAAAAAAAATTATATAATGAAACTCCTGATTTAATTTTCATTATTCTTTAAAAATTTCATTTATTTTAGAAGATTTCAGTTTGGAATTTAACATAATGGTCTTTGGAAATTTCCATAGAGGCTTTTGGTATCCTCTTACCATGTTACAACTTAGGGGTGCTGAGGGGAAAGTAAATTATCATATCATTTTTTATATGATAATTATTTTTATATAAATTTAGTTATCATTTTTATTTAATTATAATTATTATTTTACATATCCTTTTTGGAAGTCATTTTTTCCTTCAATCACTTACTATAATCCAAAAAATTGAGAACATGTTTCTTTTGGGAGAGGTGTTTCAGGAATCATGGGGTTTCTTCTTCCATAAAAATTTATCATTTATTTCTAATCTATCTTAGTGATGACGGTTGAAATAAAAACACTCATAAAACATAATTATCTTCATCTGAATTCGTACATGATTGGTATGACCCTAACTGTTTGTTGTTACAATATAATTTACATTTTAGTTCAAAGAAAACATCACATACTCAAATCCAAGAAAAGACATTAAATATTTTCGGATATCATATAACAAAAATCCAAAATTCATTTTTTATGTGAATGAATTAGTTTCACCTAAATATGAAGCACAATGTTCTCTTTAAGACTCAAAGTATTCATTATCAGTTTCAAATTAACATTTTAGTTAAAAAATATCACTCATAAAAACCATGAAAATGCCATCATATTATATTGATTATTTATGAAAATGATTGGAAATTCATTTTCCATGTGTAGGATTTAATCTCACATATAACCAACACATGATGTGATAAGTATAGCTCAATGTGTGTGTTTCCATTTTAAAATTACATTTTAGTAATAAAAAGTGATGTACTCAAAACTGATAAAATGAATTCATATTCTTTTTATCAATTTGGAAAATAATCTATAAGTAAATTTTATATGTATAGGAATTATTTTCACAACAATCCAATGTACAGTGTGGCTGTTATGACACTAAGTGTGTATTTTTATTTTAACAGGACATTAATTTTTGTAAAAAGGATAACAAATATACTAAAAACCAGTAAAACAACTTTAATATTGATTTTATAATTTTGGAAAATAATCCATAAGTCACTTGTGAAATGTAGATATCATCCTCATCTAAATGTGATACCCAATGTGATTGGTATAACTCAAAGAGTCTATTATCAGTCTTAAATTAGCATTTAAGTACAAAAAATTTCACTCACTGAAAACCAAGAAAAAATAATCATATTGACATTATAATTTATAAAAATGATTCATATGACATTATTTACATTTAAAAGTCAATATCACATCAAACTGACACAATATGTGATTTAAATGACTCAAAGTTCATCTTTCCTGTTGAAAAAGACATTGTATTACGAAAATACAAGTTTTTTATTCAAAACCAAGAAAACTGATTCTGATTTTTTTTATGAAAAAAGTTAAATGACCCATAAGTCATATTGGATATGTAGAAATTATCGCCACCTCAATATGATGCATGTTGTTACTGGTATTACTCCAAGTGAATATTTTTAATTAGAATTGATATTAATTTTATTAAAAATGAAAACTCACATACTCAAAACTGATAAAACACATTCAAATTGTTTTAATACATTAGTAAAATGGTCTTTAATTAATTTTTTCTTTGTATGAATCATCCACACCACAATATGATACAAGATGTTACTGTTAATAATCAAAGTGTATGTTTCTAGTTTAAAATTGATATTTAGGTTTCAAAATTATCACACATAAAATCATGAAAATGAACCCAGATTGGTTTTATAATTTAGAAAAATTATTAATAGTTCATTTTTGACATTTAAAAGTCAATATCACATCGAACCGACACATGATTCCACTGGTATGACATAATATTAATGTTTCTAATTTAAAAATGAAATTTTAGTAAAAAAGAATAAGTGGAATTCTCAAAATTGATAAAAACACATTTTGATAGATTTGATGCAATATGAAAATGTACTATAAGTCATTTGGGCTGTATAAGAATCATCCAAAGCTTTTTCAAATTCATGATGTGATTTTTATGACTCTAAGTGAGACATTTTATTTAAAAATGAAATTAATTTTAGTAAAAAAGTTAACTAAAATACTCAAAATTGATAAAATGAATTTATATTAATTTAATAAATTAAGAAAATGATCCTTATGACAATTTTGATATTTTGGAATCATCATCTCCAAATAATACAAAATGTTCCCAACATGACTCAAGGTGTTCATTATTATTTTCAAATTTACATTTGAGAACAAAAAGTCTCACTCATAAAAAACCAAAAAAAACACACTCTGGTTATCTTGATAATTTATGACTGTAAATCCTAAGTTGATTTTCAAATATAAAAATCATTGTCTTTTCAATGTAAGATACCATGTGACTAGTATTACTTAATGTGTGTGTTTCTAGTTTAAAATGAAATTTTAGTAAATACACACAAATAACATACCCAAAACTGATAAAATGCATTTAGATGGTTTGATACCTTAGGAAAATGATCCATATGTCATTTGGGATGCATTGGAGTCATCTGAACCTCAATATAACACTTGGTGTGACTGTTATAACTCCAAGTGCATCTTTTCAATATATATGTGTCATTTTAGTTTAAAACGCACATCACATCGCCAAACTAAGAAAATGAGCCTAGATTATTTTATCAACTTTCTGCCATCTATTACTTTATTAATTTCGTTACAATTTTTATGTTATAGTAATTTAGTTATCTTTCAAATAGATAATTCTTGAAGATGAACAAGAAATGGTGTGACATATAGGAATCAACAACAACTCAATCTAATATACAGTGTTCCTTGTATGACTCAATGTTTATTTTAAAATTAACATTTTCTATTTAACTTATTTCTTTATATTATTTTTGACTAATGAATTTTTTTCTTATATGGGTGTCTTTTTTTCTCGAGTAGGGGTGGTTTTTTATTTTATACAGTGTGTTATTTTTCTCTAGAATAGTTTTCTATTTTATATTTGTGTCATAAATTTTATTCCATTTATGTTATTGATTTTTATCTATTTTCTCTAATTTTTTGTGATGTTTTGGGTATTGTAATGTGAATTTACAGCACAACACCCAATTTCTAGTTTGATGTCATTCTGGTACAGCACACTGCAATATTCCCTTTTATCAATGCTCCAAAATCCTCTGATTAAGGCATCTTTTATCAGTTATTGGAGAAGCGTTGATAAAGAGGCCATTTATCTGGGATAAATAAAAGTAATGATAAATAGGGGCTTTTATCAGTGATTCTATAAGAACTAATAAATGGGACCATTTTTAGTTGCTTTTTAGTGCTTATAAAGGACAACTTTATTAGTGTTTTTCTAGAACTAATAAAATTATAGGATCTTTAATAGCACTCTGGTAATTAGTTTCTTTTTGCTGATATAGGCAAATTATAGCAATGTTAAAGTCATTTTTCATAGAAGTGTATAATGTATTCTCTATAAAATTATTATGAGGTAAAAATAGCCCAATAATTTATAAAATATCATTACATTAAATTAATTTATTAGTCATAATAGATTATTTAATATAATAAACTAAATTTCAAACTAATAAAAAAAATTTCTGAGTTTGTATTTTATTATACTCCAATAAAACAATCATTGATTCTTTAATTTCTAAAAAATATTACAAGGATTCCTTTCAATTTTATATGAGTATCAATATGATAGAAATAACGTTTTTTATAAAATATTTCTATTTTTTCTTAATAATTAATATTAATCAAAGTGTTGAACAAAAATATTATGCGATTAAATATTTCATTGGAGGACTCTCCCTCTATTTAACTATAACTATAAACATTTTAAAAAAAATATATCATATCATAAAAAATTAATTTTTTTTACAATTTTCTGCAATTTTCACTCCTTAAGCCTCTAAGATTTTTTGAGAAGTTTTAGTCCAACCTAATAAGCGTCCTGCAAATCATTAATGTATATTTAAAAAGAATTTTGACAAAGAGATGGTAAAAACAACTTATTCCAATGATTTCATTAGGATATTCTCTTGAAAATTATATGTGTGTGTGTGTGTCTGTCTTAAAATTATAATAACACTAAAGTAGTAATATAATTTTGTTCTAATCGAATTCAATTCATCATTTTAAAAGAATCATTGACACTATCGTTGGATCATACCACCTATGTAAACAATGTTATTTTCATTACCACTATTGATGAATTATTTTTAAATTGTAATTAAAGTATAATTATATAAGTTTTTATTTTATAAATCTTTTCCATTATTTTTATGTAGAATAATACTATTGAAAAAAAATTATTAAAAATAATCAATTGTGGTTGTTTAATCTCTTAAAAACAACATCTTGACAGCTGGTTCATTGTTTGTAACTATTATAGATTATTTATATTACTAAATACATTTTATTCAACTCGAATGAATATAAATATATATCTTAGTAATTATATAGATTATATGATTATTTTATAAATACCGTTGATCAATATCATCTCACTAATGAATTTGGATCTTTAAAAAAAAAATTATAATTATCAATATAAATAGAATGAAACACTCAACGGAATAATAAATGAATGTAACATAGTAATTTTAATAAAATATACCATAACAGGGTTTAAAATCTGGTCATTAATAAATTTAATTTGATTTTTTATAACTATAGTGGTCATTTGATGTACCTTGGTATTTATTTTTAAGGTTTCAATAACAAAATATCTTTACTGTTAACGGTTTTATAAATTATTATAATAATCTTTCAAAATATGTATATTTATTTTAAATTATCATTCTCATGTTACATTATTACAATATATATGTAAAAAATATACTTATAGATTAATATGGGCATTTAGGTTCATCAATCATAATTTCAAGATTATTTTAGGATGGTCCTATTTTCTGGGAATCTACATTCATTCCACAATCAATATAGAGATAAAGTGTTACTAACTATTATAGTACTCAAGTTTCAATTAAAATATATTTATAGATAAGAGTTATGATTTTGAAGGATAGTTTAATATTCATAAAAAAAATATTTAGGTAATTTAAACATTTTAATTCAGTAAACAAATTTTGATGGTTAAATTATATATATTTTTAGAGTATCAAGAAGGATTGGAACAACTGGATATTGATCATGTTCTATGACGATAAGGTTATATGAATATGAAATTTAAGGAAAACTATTTAATAAATATTTTGGGGTTAAAAAATCTAATATATCTATAATAATTCACATGAAACAATTAAATCACCTCACTTTTAGTAATGACACATTTTAATGAAGATTAAAATTTTAATGTATGAGAATGTGTTTTGTGGAAAAGGGTGTATTGGAAGATTTTTTTATAAAATTTTGTTCAATATCGTTGATTTGTTGTTATATAAATAAATATATGTGTATTAGGCTTTATATTATACAAATTAATGAATAAACATGGTTGAGGAATGAAATAAAGTCATTCAACTTAGTAAGGAACAATTGTGAGTAGATAAATTGTTCCAATAATAATAATGGGCCACACTGTATCTCTATTTCATTATAAAAGGTCAAATGTAATCCTTCATTCAAGAAATAATAACATGATATAATGAAATAGATTTTGAAATAGTGATAATGGGTAACTCGCCACATACACATTGATCAATTGTTTGATAGAAATAAACCATCAATAGTAGTTTGGTGGGTGGGTACAACAACATGTGTTTGAGGGGTCAAAAATTTCAAGAGTATTATAAGTATATGGCTTCCATCTAAATAGATGGAACTCAGATAGAGAATGGTAGTCAATAATACTTTAACCAATCAGATCCAACATAGATAGTTATATTGAAAAAATATGTGACATTATTTATTATAAAAATAAATTTACGAATAAATTTAAATGTTTGTAAGTATTATAAAAGAATGTGAATATTCTAGAAATGAAAGTGTTTAGGGAAATTATTGGGACTATGTAAATGATTGATAAAATAGAAAAACTTTTTCATTTATTTATGGTTAAATATATTTGATTAATGATATTATTTTTTCATTCATTATATAATCATATATCATATTCATACTCAATTAAAGTATTGTATTTTACATGGGGAGGAGATTATTTATAATTCCATCATGTGGTTTGAGAAATTATGGTAGTATATTTGAGTTGATATGTGAATTTAGTATTTTTTTAGATTGAATTTCAATCAAACATATAAAATAATTTAACAACCCTTTTCTTCATGCATGAAATAGTTAAAAGTCTTGTGAAGGTATTTTAAAATTTTGAATAAAAATAATCATCATTTTTTTATAAAAATCATGTTCACCATGTGAAAGAAAAACTAATCATAGAATATTATACATAAGTGTTTTTTTTATAGAAAAAATTCAACAGTGAAAAAGAAAAATATCAATTTCATGAATCAAGATAATGAAAAAATAAGAGTGATCATATTTTCAATAAAAATATAAAAAAATGAAAAACACAACCATATGAGTTTTTGTGTCAGGGTATTGGTTTGATAGATAAACTAATTAATTTATCAAACCAAGTTATTATAATTCCCATGGTTTACATGAATGTTGAAATAGTGATATTAAAAAAAGTGTAATTTCTTGGGAGCTTACAATTTTCAATATATAAGGATACGTTTTTGTACAGGTAGAGCGGTTAAATCAAAAAAAAATTTGGTTAACTATACCATGTTATAGTTTGTTATAAAATATAGTATATTTATGTTTTTAATGGTGTGGATTGGTGTAGACCTCCAATGATACCAAAATAAACTCATGAACAAATCTTCATCACATCAAAGGTGGTCTGAAATACTATATTGGTCATATATCTATAAATGATGTGAGGGAAGGTGTAAATTGAGGTATTAGTTATACATTAATTTGAAAATAAAAATTGAAGAAATTAAATGACATTATCTGTATTTTTATATAACTCAATTTTTCTAGATCATATAAAATGAAGAATATAGATATAAAATTATGAATAAAATCAATGAAATGGAATTTCAATATTTCATTTCATCAATAAAATTATGAGACATGGGATCCATAGAAATTAAAGATTCAAGGCATACATAAAGCTAATATAGACATATTTGGTTTTTAATAATATTTTATTTATATTGTTTGATTATATAATAATTTTATATAGGTAATGATATCATATTTAACGAAAAAGTATGTTATTTGGTTGATATCAAAAAATTATACATACTTGTATTTCACCATAGTTAATATAATTATACATGAAACTTATAATTTAAATCACACTTTAGGAACCCAATGGTTTAATTTCATTGAAGATTAGACAGATATTCCTATTATTTTATCAAACATAACAGTGTTATATTATAAAGATATCATGCAAAAAAATCATGATTACCTAGGGAATTGTAACATCTCGTTGTCATATTTCTATTATTTCCCATCTCTATACTTGTTTCCAACTTTAATTGGGTGTGTATTAGGACTCTCAAGCATAGATATAATTTTTTGGAGAAAACAACCTCATGTTTTGGGATTTATGTGTGGTTGAGTAAATGATTTCCAGGAATAAGCATGTAATAGCTTAATGGGGTTTAGATCAAATTCATAGAACACACAAGGTAGTTTGGATTTTTTCTATTGAATTCTATTGTTTTTTCTATGTATTATTACTTTTCATGTCAAGCAATGAGAGTAAAAGAGTTAAAATAATCACTAGGATCAGGTTTTAATATGAATTAAAAGAATTAAGGAGTACTCTCATTGTACAGATTACACACCCTATATTTTTTAAAATCACGTACTAATTTATAGATGATGGGGTTTCTAGTGTATATGAACCCCATGGATGTTATGATGTGTTGTGGATTTACACATAATGTCATCATCACGTGTTTTTGATTTCTGGTGATTTATAGAAGATTCATATTTCATTACACTGCATCCCTTCTACCTCTTAACCTAGAGCTCTTCATTATTGATTATTTGGAACTTTCGTTCCTTCTAGAAAGATTCATTCGGCATTGGATTAACAGGGCGATTGCATTTCATCTCTCTAAGTAAGATATCATTTTTCATTATTTATAACCTTTTATCATTGTATTATTGTTTCAATTGTTTATCGTATCTAAGGATATGAGTTGATGATTCTTATTGATTATTTAGACATAGATTTTGTGATCTTATTCCGGAGGCTGATTATTTTAGAGTTGTGGAGTGGCGAGTGTCCGTTCTTGAGGTATGCTACGATATTTCTTTCTTCATCATCAACCCTATGGATAAATTGAATCAATTATGAGATATATTTTTTATTATAGGGCCTATTTTTTATCATATTCATCTTTTTTGTTGATGGATCCCATTCCGAGCATGTGCGACTCAAGTTTTGAGTCGGTTGTTCGACCTCTAGCTTGTGTTGGATAAACTGAATTCTTTTATTTTTATAATTTTTTTATAAAACAAAGTTTCCTGATTTATTGATGTATATTTGTGTGTGGATATGTTTTTTTATAAATGATAGTTTCCACTTAATTTTGGTAAATGGAAAGGCATTTTCAAATCATTGTGAAATAATTTCGTGAAAAACAAATTCGAAGAAATTTTTGAATGAAATTGTATTGATGAATTTGTTTTGAAAATATGCCACATGGAATGAAATATGTATATTAATTGAGGGTTTATTAATATACCACATCTATTAAAACTATTAGGGGGTTTTCTCATTAGGATTTACTATACTCATAATGCGTGACTTTCTATGTACTTGATAGAAATTGTTAGGAGGTTCAATTTAATTAGTGTTCCTATATTTCCTATACTCTATGAATATGTCTAGTAAAAAAAATTATATGTTATGGGGATAATTTTTCTAGATATCCTAACATATCTCTATCCTTTTTGTGATGTTACCTATGTTTTTTTAATATTTGGGATTATTTTTCTTATAATTTTACTATTTTACTTCCATGAATGTGATATGATATGTGATATATTATTTGTTTATTTTGATATATGTAAGTTGATATATGTATTTTAAATGTTTTGAAATACTTGTACCTGATTTATATCAGAAAATAGAAATGGGGGAAATGAAATTTTTTTTCCATTCATTTTATATAAAACTTATAAACTACAAATAATTCATTATTTACATAAATTTGAGCATTATTGGATTATTTTATAGAGACATGATATGGGACTCCTGGGTGGGACCCTACTGAGCATGTTCTCTCACACCTTGTGAAACCCTTCAATGGTACGTAGACCATTTATGTCCTTTCGACAAAAGTAATGGAAAGACATCATAGTAAGGTGGTGATGTTTTCATTTAGCTGGATTTGTGTAATTGGTGATGATGTAGTGGGAGTTTTTTACATTATCACATGTTTAATATTATGGTAGTAATTTTAGTTTTGTTATACTTTTCAGTTAGAATTGTCTCTTAAGGATTGTTTTTCAACCATTATTTTGTATTTCTTTTGAAGTTGTCTTTATATTATGACATATATATCCATTTTTTCTTCTATTTTCTCTTTTTTCAGGTATATGTTCTACGTTGTTAGCTTCTTCTTGGGAAAATATACTCCCTCTAGTTTATTTTTAATGGATGGGTACTATTCTGCAGCTTGATGGGATAGGGAATAACCTTTGGGTATGTGTAAATTAGGGTTGGGTGCTTGTTAAAGAGAGTATCTAGGTCAATTTCATCATAGTTTGGTGTCTAAGGAGGTATGCCCTCAATATTCCTTATTTTAGGAAATTTAGTAGAATGGAAATAAGATGTTTAGCACTTGAGAGGTAGGTTGCAGTGATTACCTGGCCAACTCTTGTTTTTATGAGATTTATATTACTAAGGTATGTTGGTATGTGTGTTTCCAATTTTTTGTTCTAGAGATAAATCATAGATTTTTTATGGGTTTTCTGGTTTGAGATGAGATTATTGTGTTTCCAATCATTCTTACTATTTGGGTGTGCAACAGTATGCCCCTGAGACATCTTACATGGGTTCTCCAAGAGGGTGTATATTATTTTCTTCAATAGAATATTCCCCTAAATCATAATATTTTTTATTCTATCATGTATTCAGTTCTTGTTTTTGACCAGAATGTATCACATGTTTATAACACAGTCTTGGATGGATATTCAGGAGCTTGGGACACTGAGATCAATCATGGGTGTTGTAATTTGAGAAGCCACTTTAATTTATTGGTATGAATAAACCTCAAAAGGTGGAGGAATATATACAGAATACTGATCATATAATTAACTTCCTAGATACATCTAAGATTATCAAGGTGATGTGAACAGACTTCTAACATGAAGGTAAAAAAAAGCATTGGTGGGATTCAATGCTACTATTTTATAGGCTAGTCGGTTTGGACTGGAATGGTTTTAAGTTCATATTAATCCAATAGTTTTTTCTATATTCACTGATGATGGATAAGTCAATCATGTTCATCTCATTGTATTAGGTATAGTATTCTGTGTTAGTGTACACCAATGGTTTTTATGAAACTCTTCATTTTACATTAGAGATTTTAAAGAATGACCGGATGAAATCTCTTAAGTATATTTAGGGTTTGCAATCACATATCAGATTTAAGTTATTTATAATTAATCATTATACCTATGTAGAGATAGTGGAGAGGGATATGATGTATGATATGAACATGGCAGACAATTTTGGATATTATTCACCTTCTCTTCCACCTAGTGGTAGCTTCATTTGTGTGCCATTGGAAAAGAATAAGTGGTAGTATCATCATAGGAGTGGGGGAGGTGATTCTCAATGGTATTCCTCCTTGGAAAATTATATTACTCCATGTATTGTTCCTCTGACTCACCTTTTTTGGGTCATGGTTAGACACCCAATGCTTTTTTCTCCCTCACCTAAAAGGATATGCAACAGTTGTAGAAAGTTTAGTCATATTCAGAATTTATGTAGGGGTATGTCAACACCCTTAAATAGTAATGGATAGTTTTCTACAAAGTCTAATGTATGGAAATAAGATCTTTCAAATACTACAAGGATCTTTCCATAGGCCTCTAGAGTGAAGCACCTTCATATAGTAGATGATTTTTTTGTGGAGGTGTATGTGATCCCATCGATAGTGAGAGTTTCCAATTATTATTTAATTATCAGCAATGATTTATTTATATGATACTATTACTACCCGCTCATTTATATATTGCCTCTCTATTGATATGATTAAACTTCCAATGAAACTCATGTACCTTTTTGTGGTGATAGTGAAACCCTATGGGAAGAGGAAATAGAATGGGGTTTTGGTGTCCTCATGTACTATCAATAGCCGAGGAAAAGTTATTCTTGGATTTTCTTATTCTCAGTCTATATTGGTTTCACATAGTAATTGGGATGGATTGGATTATTTATCATATTAATTTGGTTGATTTTTATAATCAATGATTCTCATATATTATGAATTATGGGAGATCAAAGGTGTTTCAAGGAGAGTGGGATCCATGGTTCGGTTATGCATAACCTTCCTACCCAGAGACCATGAGATGGTTACATGCTTTAGCATTTTATAATGATGAAATTTCTTCAATTTTTGAACTTCCTAATGTTTCATAGGATTGTGTTGATGTTTTAATGGGTTATTTATTTAAGATTCATCCAAATATGGAGGATGTGTTTATGATCGACCAGGATCCAGGTATGTATCCAATTTTTATACCATCTTATCATTTGGAATATGCGGAGCTCAAATAGCTCAATATTCTATTGGATGATCTAATAGTGAATGTTTTTGTTCTTCCTAGTGTTTCTCATAGGGTAGACCCATCTCACATTATCAAGAAGTAGAATGGTTCACTCGAACTGTGGTCAGACTATAGGATGTTGAACTTGGTAATTGTTAAGAATAGTTATTCTTTACCTAGTTTGGATTATTTTTTGGTCATTTAAAACTAGAAAAGTGGTTTCTGATTGATGAAATTTTTTTCAAGTCATCATCCACTCATAGTTCAACTGTGTAATATACCAAAGATGGATTTCAGGAGAATGTATGTCCATTACAAATATTTTTTTATGTCATTTGGTTTGTGTAACCCTCCTTCTTATTTTATGGATTTCAGGAATCATATATTCCATCTTTATTTCGACACTTCTTTGGTAGTTTTTTGGATTATATTTTGGTTCATTCAAGATCTTAGGATGAGTATGAGCACTATATGAGTTTGTTTTTGGAAATCCTTTGGAGGAAAAATTTTTATAGAGAGAAATATAAATTTAATTTCTAAATTAAATAAGTGAAGTTCAGAGGGAATGTGATTTATGGGTATGTCTTATTAGTATATCTTGAGAAGGTGAATGTTGTATTATTAAGGGAAGAAACAAGAAATTTCTTTGAGAATCAATGATTTCTTAGTCTTGATAGATATTATTGATAGTTTATCACATCTCTCTCAATCCTTCCATCACATGTTATTTTTATTACCTTGAAAGGGGTAAAATTCATAGTGGATGTAAATTTTGAATCTTCTGTTATTGATGTGAAAAGACTTCTAACATTAGCTCTTATTTTGATCTTACCTATGACTTTTAATGGTTATATTTATTTTTATAGTAATTTTAGTGATTTTTTGGGTTACATTATTATATAATATGGTCTTAGGGTAGCTTAAAACTCTATGAATCTTCAAGAAAATGAGAATAATTACTCCACTCAAAATTATATATTTTTAGATTTATGCATCAACATAAGTGTTGGAGGCACTATCTTTTTAATGATAGGTTTACAGTATTTTATGACCATAAGAGTTTGATATATATATTTTCTCAGAAAGACTTGAATAAAAGATAGAGGTGATGGGTGGAATACCATTATATGTTGGATTCGGATATCATCTACAACCAAGGAAAGGGAATGTCATTGTAGACACTCTCATTAGGGAGGTTCCATTAGAGGTTCTTTTGGGATCAAAGGAGGAGTGTAACCTTATAGGTATTTTTTCTCAGTTGCATCGTGAGGTATAAGAATATTTTCCTGGTATAGTTTTTACCAATGTTGAGTAAATATCATCGCTTCTTATTTCAATTCTTCAAGGTTAGCTACATGAAGATGAAAATAGAGTAATTTGAGAGACCTTATATGCTTGGGAGATCTTTTCTAGTTGGTCTCCCTCATCAAATAGATTTCTCTGTTTCAGGGATAGGTTTGTAGACCCATTATTAGTGAGGAGATTAGTTTAGTTTTATTATCATAGTTCAACATGGTATGTTTATACAGGCACTAATAAGATGTATTATGACATGAGATGACGATTTTGGTGGACTAGTATGAAGCATGTATTTGATGTTTATGTTTCCCACAAACACACCTACCAATAGATAACGGTAGTTCCTTATAAAACATTAGGATTCCTTTGGCCTCTTCCAATTCTAATTTAGAAATGGGATGAGGTATCTATGGTTTTTTTGTTGGATTTACATGGACTTCCCAAGGGAGATATTCTTTTTTGGTAGTGATTGATCGGTTTATAGAGTTGGATCACTTCAATTTGATCAAGGACACCTATAATGTTGATGACCTGGGTAGTCTATATATGTATTATATTGCATTGTTACATGTGGATCATTAGGTTATTATTTTAGATAGGGATCCTAGTTTTTTATTGAGTTTTTAAGGGTTTCCCAGGATGAAATGGGGACTTAGGTCATATCGGGTACAATTTATCGTCCAACAACATGCGGTCAAACAGAGCATGCAATTCAGGTTCATGAGGGTATTGTAGATGAATGTTTTATGTATTTATTTGGATTTTTGGATATCCATATTAGATAGTTTGAGTTTTCTTATAACAATAGTTATCGGTCAGTGATCAAAATGTATCATTTTGAGGCTTTTATGGTCTCATGATAAAATGATATCTTTTTTGGGAAGGGGAAAGTAAAGAAACATTGGTGGGACCATGTTTGGTATAGGATATGTCTTAAAGGATTCATTATATACATCAACATATAGTGAGGTAAAAGTCAATATAAATCTTATATGGATCTGAAACATCATCATTTGGATTTTTTTGTAGTTGAATGTGGTTTCTAGAAAGTTTCTCCTTGGATGGGTAACCATTTTCTTAGTAAATAGAGAATGTTGGATCTGAGATATGTTAGAACATTTCAGGTCATTGAGAGAATTCAGCAGATTCCTTATCGGTTATTATTTATTGTTTAGTTGATAGGAATTAATGAAGTTTTCCACATATCAAACCTTGATAAATACCATCAGGATCCCTATCATGTTTTGGGTTGTGAAAAAATTGAGTTAGAGTTTGATGTTTTTATTATGAATTTCTAATTGGAGATCAATAAATCTCAAGAGAATGTCTTTTGTGGGAAGTTAATTCCATTGGTTAGAGTATTAGGGTGGTTTGGATCAACTACTCATGAAACATTGGAGCATAATTCCTTAATGAGGGATTATTGGGAACATCTCTTTACTATGCATCATTATTCCACATGACTTCATAGGGAGAGAGAGTATTATTATAGGGATTTTTTAACAGCATGTTTCAATCATTAAAGTATTTACCATCTCTTTACATGTTTTAATCTCTAATTGGGCGTTTCTTGGGACTCCTGAGGATGAAGATAATTTGTTTGAAAAAATTGACTAATGTTCATGGATGTATGTTGTTTTGAATTAATGGAGTCTAGGTATAAACATGTATTAGATAAATGGGGATTCCCTTGAGTTTAATGAATGAACAAAGATGTCTGGAATTTTTCTTTTGGAAACTAGAGTTTTCATTGTTTGCTATAAATTTACACATCATGTAATTGGACTGCGCAACATGTACCGATTTTTTGGATCATGTCCTGAGCTGAACACACATCATGAAAGATCACA
This sequence comes from Viscum album, assembly GCA_963277665.1. Taxonomy (NCBI): domain Eukaryota; kingdom Viridiplantae; phylum Streptophyta; class Magnoliopsida; order Santalales; family Viscaceae; genus Viscum; species Viscum album. Next base: position 518,241,061 of record OY728143.1, on the reverse strand, counting down.
CGTCATGTATAGATTACACATATTTTAATTTTAAAAATATTTTTTTATTAAATGGAAGTGGGTTTTTCGATGTATATGAACCCCATTGATTTCATGACATGTAATAAGATTACACATCATGAAATTATTGGGAGTTATGGTTTATTATACTTCATGATTAGTTTTTATTTTTTTATTTTTCATCCCTTCTCCCTCTGAACCTATACATATTCCCTAGTAATTTTGGGAACTTCTAATCATTTTGGATCAATTTATTTGAAATTTCATCAGTAGGGTGTTTATGTTTCATCTCTCAAGGTAAGATATCATTTCTTCTTCTTCATTCCCTTTAATCGTGGGTCCTTCATTGTGGTTTGTATCTGATCTAATGATCAAATATGAATATTCTTCATGATTCTATATATATTCGTTCTATGATAATATTCTGAGCATTGATTCTTTATGGGCTACGGTATGGTGGGTGTGCATTCTTGGGGTATTTTTTGATCTTTACTCTCATCACTGACCCTTTTTATAAAATAAATCAATTATGATATGTGTAGATTTGTTCATGGTATTCCATTATCATCATTTGGTTCATCTTTATTCGTGCTCCTTGTCATATTAATGTGAAACCTGACTTTTGAGGTAGGTGGTTCCATCTCTAGAATATATTTGATCAACCATATTTCATTGTTTTTAAAAATTGGTTTATAAAATGAAATTCAATGATTTATTTATGGATTTTTCTATGTAAAAATGTATTTTTATGAAATATGGTTTTCCCTGTTTTTTGTAAAAGAAAAGATATTTTCAAAGAATTTTTAAATGGTTTTGTCAAAGGGTTTTCTATAGAATGGTTTGAATGAAATGATTTTGATGAAATGGCCTAGAAAATAGTGAACAAGGGAAACCATGTGTACATATGTGGAATTTTTAGTAATAGGAAATGTCTATTTATATTATCAAGGAGTTTTATTATAGGTATTTCATCTATTCCCTAAGCCTATTATTCTTGTGAATTGATAAAAATTATTTGGAGGATCAATTTATTTGTTGTTCCTATAATGACTAGGTATGATACATATGACTAGGTTATTTATACACATGTGATTATCTATGTTTGGGGTACGAGTATCAATGAAATCGTTACCTAGTCTAATCCTGAGCCTGATGTTGCCTTTGATTTTTCTGATTTGGGATACATTGGCTTGTACTATTTATATTGTACATCCATGGATGTGATGTGATATGTAACGCATGATTTGGTATGTTTATTTTTATTAGCTTTCATATATATATATATATATATGTAATTATTTGAAACAGATTTACCTTCTTTATATAGAAAATGTTTAAAAGAGGTAAATTGACATTTTTCAATTATATTGATATAAAACTACTGAAAAATATATCATGACATGTATTTTGTTTAAATTTGAGAATGATTGGATTATAATATAGATACATGATATGGAACACTAAGGTGGGACCCTATAGAGCCTATTAGCTCAAACCCTCTCACCCCTTCAATAGTGTATAGACATTTTATGTCATTATATGTATGGAATGATAGGTTGATGCAGGGATGTGGTGAGGTTTTCTTTCTGCTGGGTTTGGGTATATGGTGGTGAGATGGTGGTAGTTTTCACATGTCATCACATAATGACTATTGGAGAAGATGTTTTAGTTTTATCATTCATTATTGGACTTATCTATTAGATATTTTTTCCACCTTTCAGTTGTATCGCTTCAATTTTCCTATTTCTATTATTAATTATATATCCATGTTTTATTGTATTATATCATTCTATTTATGTATATATTTCTTGTTTACTACTTCAATTTTGTTAAAATAGTTCCCTTTGGTTGTTGTTTGATACCCGGGTTCTAGTCGTCGGACCAGAGGGATTAACAACACCCTTCCAACATGTGAAAAATTAGTTTGGGTACGAATTAGACAAGGTTTTTGTATCTTGTTTATCATAGGTATTTTAGAAACATATGAAAATATTGAGCTCAAAGGATCTATAAGCTTAAATAATATCGATGAATCATAGAAAATTATATCATAAATGTGTGGATGTTTTTTACATTCTATTTATGAAATTATATTTAGAATATTATTATAATTGATCATATTTCATCAAAACATATCACAATTTACATGAATAAAATTATAAAATTATTATCATAAAATTTTTACAAACCCTGTCGCATAAAAAAAACCAAATAATCCAAACTGTATTCTTTCATGACATAAAATAATAAAGTATCATATTAAGAACTCTATAAAATAATATAATATATTTCGACTATCTACCAAGACTATCATAATATTATATAAAAACACATACCATAGCATAGTGAACTAAATCCATCCTATGTAAACATTTTTTTAAAAAAAGGGTAATTCCCATGTTAGAACAAGATTATGGTGGTCTACAAAAATGAATACTGATTGCATCTTCTCATAAAGAACATAATTTTATATCTATAAATTTTTATTTCACATAAAAATAATTATACATCTCTTAAAATTATATCTTGATAAACCCATTGGAAAAACATTCTTTATGCAATATTTTCTTGAGGTATTTCATAAGTTATTATCATAAATTAAATCATATAATATAAAAATTCATTTACCAAAAATAAACATATTATGATATATTTCTTAGGTAAATACATTAATAATATTAATTATCAATGATAAAGATGATGAATCATCTAATGAAATTTTAAAAGGAAGATAAATCATGAACTGATTTTTTTCTTATGATATGGCGCATTCTATTATTAATAATGATATAGGTTACCATTATTTTTTTTCTAAAATATTGAATAAGGACTTTAGAATTTTTTTTTATATAATAAAACATCTTAATAATGGAACCTTATTAGGAAATGAATATAAATTATGGTGAACTTAGAAATAAAATATGAAATGATATATAAGTTCAGATAAATCTTTTGTAGTGATGTTTAAATGAATTGATGTAACCCAAATAAATGATGTAAATATATTTGTTTTTCAATATATTTAAAGAAAACTATTATATGTAAATAAAGAAATACATATGGATATTTCAAAATAGTGAAAATAATAATATGATGAAAGAATAAATATAGATATTAAAGAGAAATATATAAAATAGAAACTAAAAATTTTCAACATAAAAAATAATATTTTATGATGTAAAAGTCAATCAATAAAGTGATTATGGAAAAAATGTACATCCATTGAAAATAATAGGACATAAAAAATGTTTTACTCAAGGGTAAAATATACACATCTTAGAATAATTTAATTAAAGAAGAAAGGCAATAACTCAATGAAATTAGATTGAGACAATAATCCCCATAAATTAATTTTCATATTTCTCAAATGAACATGTTATCCTTGTATAATCAAAGATATTTTATAACTCAAATATTTTGGATCAATATTTATATTATTAAAAAATATAATATATAAATTTCTAAATTGATATTAGTAATTATTAATTTAAATTACCCATCAGTTGTTAATTATTAAAGTTATTACATGTTTTTTTGGTAAAGTGATTGAAATCATTAACCTTTATTTTGAGTTAAAAATATATTTAATAGTCATAAAAAATATATTGATTATTTATATGTTAATTAGGATCATAATTATTTTATGTATTTTATGATTTTGATTTGTAAAGAATCACGAGATCATTAGTTTTTTTATTTTGTCTAGAAAAATGTGTTATTTTTTTAAAATGAAAAATAATTATTAATAAATAAAATTCTATAATTTTAAAAGAAATCATTATTAATTAAAAAATTTACTAGAATATGAGTTTTCATAATCATCCTTGATGTAAAATTTAGTATATCATCCATGGATTTGGTTATAAATACCCAAACATGAACACGTTTTAATTGATGCGTGAGTATGAATGTCAAAACTTTTAATATTAATATTATATTTATAGAAGTATAATATAAATTTATATATTAGAAAATGGTTAAATAAAATATAATTTGAAAATTTATGTGACGTTAATTTGAATATAAAAATAATGAACAACTACTTAAAAATAAGAACACTGAGTTTCCTCTTGGAAGTCATCCATCTTTCAGGGAAATAGAGTTTCAAAATGACATTTAGGTCTTAAAAAAACAAGGTAGTCATGATGAGTAGATATTTCTGGTATAGTATGTCTATATAACCAAACCGTAGATTTGTATTGCAATGGGAGGTGGAAATTTATTTTTATAGACGAGAATGAGTAGCCTTTCCACAAAAACTCATTCTTTTGTATATATGAAAGATAATTTTATAAGGAACTGACTAAAAAATAATCAAGGAGAAATTATAGGTCATATGTAATATTATCCACATAATTATGTTATATTATTCAGGGATATTTAATTAATTTATACATTATTTTAAAAAAATCACATATTATTATTCTTTACCCTTGCAAATCATTTTTTAACATCAGTGATTCTTTTCAAAATATAAAATCAATCCAATTTATAATTTTGATGTCCATATCCATAATTTTATATCAATTTTATCAAATGTAAAAATCCATATATTATATATTAAAATTCTAAACATAAACAAGTAATTTATAAAAAAATAATTTTATTTGATTAACATGTAATTTTGTTACCATGATTAATTAAAAGATTATTCCTTATAATCTTTTAGTTTTTTATGGGGTGAGTTTACATATTACACAGAAATTATTAAATAATAACTACTATTTTATTTTATTTTAAATTCAATATACATATATTTATTAAAATAATATAAAATTTTAAAAAATATCATTTACACTATTAATAATTATATATTTATATTATCATAACCTATATAATCAAAACCCCCAAAGAACAATGTGTAATCACAAAGGGAGAGATAAATAATTTTTGTAGTCATTATTTTTAATTCAACTAGCATGGATATTTTATTTATCACTGCCATCATAGATATCTCCCTAATAAAGTTTCACAAAAGTTTTATGTGATGATGTTTAGATTAGGCTTGCTCAAGGGAAAACCTAGTGGTTCTTGTGTTTTCTCATTCCCAAAAAAACTGCATCATATATAAGAATCCAATATTGTATTAAGGAATCATTGAGGTATATTTACTATCTTTTATTGGTTCTTCAATGGAATGGGATGGGATCTTCCTCTATCCTGAATCCCCCCTATAACATTTAATTAATTTATTCTTAGTGGTGTATTGGGACTCAATAACTCTAGACCTTTATATTTTTATTTTCCCCCTTAAAAATTTTAATGCGCTTTACTTTTATAATAAAAACCTAATATTGAAAAATATTTAAGACATATATTAGTTTTTATAATAGCCTCTCCAATTCATCATAAATTTTCCAATATTATTTCATTTATGTAGACTCCCAATATTAAGGATTATATTACAATGATCATGCCCTAATATTAAATTATCTGACTATAAAATACTCTTCATCTCATATTATATTTAAATACTTCATCTAATTAATATCCAAATGTTTTTTAAAAACATATTTATTTTATATACCTAATGGATATACATACCCTATGACTATATATGGCCAAAATCTATATAAAAATAACATTATTATTTTTCCATTAATGTATATAAACTAACAAAACTCCCTAAAAGAACATACATTATAATCATTTTGTTTATTGTCAATATCTCTATCATATTACTATTTTTTAATTATTTCTATAATTAAAGTCTATGGTTTGATTCTCATGGGAAACAATAGAGAACAATATTAAATCATCTAAAATTATTATTAATATGTGGTTTGTCCCCTCTCATAGCTGTAATACTTTTGTTCTATATATATCACTTTTAATAAAAATATTCATTTTAGTTTATGTTATAAAATTATACATATATGAAATAATTTTTTTTTCTTGATATTATCTGTAAGAGGATTTATTGGACACATGAAAATTATTAAATCAGAATTCATACTAACACACATGAGTTTTTTTCCCCTGTATTAAAATGCACTCAATATTTCATTAATCAAATGAAAATTGTTAATGATACTTTTGTATCAATATATACTTTGATCCCATATTGATTCCTCAAAATTAGGATATCAGCACAATATTCTAACTAGGTGGCTCTTTTTATAACATAGTACATTATATTTATGATTGATGTTCTTCACTATTCATTCCTGATAAGTGTAATAATGGAATAGTTACAATACCTCTAAGTGAAATCCATATGATTGATCTAGTATATACATTCTCAAAAGTGATAAATGATTTTTTTTTGAAATTGTGAGAGGATCGATTAAAGTTATTATTAATATGATCAATTCCACACATCATAAAGAATATTAAATTGTAATATATATCTTGGAATAAATATTATTTCCTTCCAAAATCTCATAAACCTCTTCCAGGTTTATATTCAAAGGAATAATTTTTCTTTAACATCAAAATATAAAACATTTCATTGATGACTTGTATAAATCAACTATTAACATTATAATGTTTTAATATATCTTAGAATAGTTTAAATGTTCTCTTTATTTTCTTGTGAATGTTTCAATCCAAGAAACATTCACTCTCAAATATCATCCATAAATTCCTTATTTCTACATCTCTTCAATAAAAATTCACATATGGATCAATTTTAATTCATAATTAAAAACTATATTTATATGAGTACTCGAAAAATGGGAAATATTAACCCCCAAAGTCCTTTAAAATCTATCAATAATGGTATATACACATCATTCAATTTTCGATTTTTCATTCCATAATGAAAATCAGTTTGAGAATGATAAATAGTGATAATGTGTAGTTTTATACTAAAAACCTACTCTAATAAATTAAGTTGAATGATATATTTTAGTTAGATTTAATTACAACTGGTACCTCATGCATCCATACCTCATAAATTATATATATCATTTTTTATTTGATCGAATAAAAAATATTTTCACATAACTATGGGGTCATATAAATTTATATTTGATCAATAATAACCTAATATGAAACATTAAGTTTAGTAGTCGTATAAAGAAATATTATGGAATACATGGTGATAATATCACATTTTAATCTAGGTTTGTATAAGAATTTTATCATACATTTACACTTTATATTTGTTCCGACTTATTGGTAGACCAATAATTTTGACTAATATTATAAAATATTTACCCTCATGTTATTATACTAGAAATTCTCCACAATATATCAATACATATTAAGACTTTCTAGGTGAATATAGAATAATATAACAAATTAATCATCTATAATATGTTTCTTTAGTTATATAAAGGATGGGATAGATATTCATGTCCCAAATATTACAACACAAAAATTCTTAATATTGAACTATAAAATATTTCCCTCTTTTTTATAGCTGTGTAAAATATCTATTTTCCTATGTAATTTCACATATATTTATGTTTGATAAGTAAATTAGTAAAGGTTTGAACCCATGTTTTCTATATTATTTCCATGTATACAATTTGAATAATCATAATTATGGGGTCTCTTTTTATCATAATCATTTGTGATCCTTTTGGTTGATAGAATTATCTATATTGTTTATCTTCCTATGATGGTAAATTATTATGAAGTCATACAACTTGATCAAAAATAACCATCTCCTTTGGAACATTTTTAATTAATTTTGTGTTCATATATAATTTTGTCTTTTATAATCAGTATATATATACCTTAATTATTACCATATATATTCTTCCACTATGTATTCAAATAAACTATTATTGATGAAAACTATTGATCATGAATCTAGTAATTTTTATCATGGATTTTTAGATGATGTTAGACATTAAATATCACATTATAACTTTATACAATAACATAACCCAATACCTTATTTAATACACCACTACACATCACAAACCAATCCCTAATATAGGTTAGTGTGGTCGAAGGTTTGATGACTAACCTCTTATAAAGATTCATGAAATTTTATTAATACACTTCTATATAAATAACCTTAACTCACCTTTAGGTTAACATTCATATTGTATATGATAGTCTTGAAACATAATCCATAATTAATAAATAGTATCTAGAAATTTTAATAAATATAGTAATTTCAGTTACTATAGTTTTTCAAAAAACTCATCAATCACCTCTCTCAGTTAAGAATCTATATATATGACTTCATTGTGATTTCATGGCCGAAAAATGTAAATTCTATTGAAAAAAAATCAAAAATGATAATTTTGGAAAATAATTTATCCTTTCATGTGGTCTTCAAAAAAATCATAAAATATTTTCATATTATTCATTTCCTTTAGAATATATGAGAATATCGAGAATAAAGAGTACCATAAATTTCTATCAGTAACCATTAAAGACTCCGTTAATCAAATGTATAAAGGTATATAGTATAATTTTAAGTATAAAAGGAATTAAAATGAAATTATATTGTTTATACCATATAAATATAGATATATTGGGTACATAATCCATTTTCATGCTTCATTGATGACACCCAGATCAAATATCCAATATTGATAAGTTTTGAGCCACATAACTTTGATCAATCTAATCATTATTACTAGGAAGATGATACTTTTTATTATTCATTATTTTATTATGATAATAATATTTAATGAAAAGACCCATTGACCAACCCTTTTTCTCAATAAATATTATTGGTGCACCCCATAGTGTAGCACTAGTTAATTATAAAAAGTCATATCAAAATTATAGGGTGGTTTCCACTTAAAATATTGAGATTTAGAAATATATTGTTTATAATAACACATTAATATATGATTATCACCTTCTATGAGTTAAATTGAAAACTCAAAAACATTATATAAGGGATACAAGGAAACTATTCATAAAAAACCGCATATTTCTAAGAAACACATTATGGGGAAAAAGTCATTTTAATATCATAGTCATCTTCACATTGAAATGTGATAATGTATTGATTTTCAATATGAAATGAGATTTTTTCCATGTTATTCATATAATATCAATGTAAATATTTCCATTCCATGTAAAATATCCAATAAAACCTTAAAATATGATGAATAAATAGATTTATTGAAATATATTCCCAAAAAATCAATCAAAGAATAATTAAAAACATATAGTGAAGCCATCACACAACCAATTTTAATAAATAACTTAATATCCAATAATTAGGATGGGGATAATAGTGTTATGGAAAATAAAAAGTAAAAATTAATGTGTGAAACTAGAATTAAAAACTAAAATTTTATTTCTTAAGTTTATATTATCTGTACCTTTCAATACATATTTTTTTGATCCACATTAGTTGTACTGATTTCAAAAGATCTTTATTTTTTTACTTTGGTTTCTATGGTTGTTCATATTTATTTTTCTCTTTAACCCGTAGATTAGTGTATTGGTTTCTATATTTCCAAAATAACTTAAAATTGAAATATTGATGTGTTTGTGGTGTATTAGGTTGAATGTACTTTTCTTTTATCATGTTAATCATCCTATTTATATATATTCAGAAATATTATACTTGATAGCCTCCTTTTCCATATAGAAAACATTTTTTATTCTTTTTGTGAATTTATCAGGTTCTTATTCTAAAACTGTTGGAATGTATACAACTAAATATTATTTCCTCTTGCATATTTATCATTTGAGATTTCGTGAAACTCTATTTTCCACTTCTGTTCAACAAATCCATGAATGTATTTAGAGTCTCTGGTTTCTATTTCCTCGTTATGATTTAATCTAATAATATCTACATAGATAGAAATGTCCAATATATTTAATTTCTTTTACAGACACATTTTTGTTCCACTAAATAATTGATCGCATTTACTTTCAGGATTAATGATAAAACCATCGTCATAGATTATAGGCCTTGTGAAGTTCATCTCATAAAAACCACTAATTTTTTCCACCATTTTCTTCACAATAAATAATTATTTTCATATATTGATACGTAGATGGTCATAGAAAATATTAAAGGAACTTTTATTAAACCCAATTCATTCAATCGTGTTAATTTTTTTCATTTGACATATGTTCTTGATTATTTCCTCCATTAATATGATTCAACTAACAAATAATAAATACTTCAAACCAAATTTTAATGCATTAAAATTTGAAGAATTAAACATTTATTTTTTCATAGGTTGATCCATTTCTCTGCAATTATTTCATTGGATGATCCATTAATGGATATTGGTTATTTCCCTTGAAGAATTCAACAGTGTGTTACTCCTTTGAAGAATTTGGGAGAGTGATGTGGTTTAACATTTTTCCCATAACATCAAATATATATATGATGGAATACCCTTGATATTTACTACATCATCCCACATCCCATTGGTAGATCATTAGGATAATCATTGAAGTCATCCTTGAATTAATTTTTTACTCAATTCCTAGTGGTTCCAACCAATGATTGAAACCAAATAATTAGAATAATTAATAATAATCTCTAATAAAATTATTTTATATAAGCATATGAATATAAAATTTTAATCATAACAGGTATTATCCTATTACACCTTTGGTATAACATTGAATTCAATAAGTTTCACCCTCTTATTCTTCAATATCTATTCTCAAAAATTATTTAAATTCATCTCCAAAACCAACTTAGATGAAACAATGATAACAAACAAGAACTCTTCATTTTATTATATACTTGGTAATTATGAATAAACATTTTCAACATGATCACAAAACCCAAATGGCTTTTTTTTTGAGATTAGAGACCTATCAATCTTATTAAATAAAAAGCATACATTTCCACAAACATGATTCCCTTATATACATATCATACCTAAAAACCTTTTTCATTGAAATGGGAAATTTATAAACATATGAAAATGTAGAGATTAAGTTCTTAATAATAATAATTACATACAAATGAATAATTGAGGACTTATTATTGCAACATAAACGTGTGAGGATCATTTACATGGGAGTAATGGAGTGATTAATTAAATAAAACGATTTTAATAAAAAAATGATCATATATGCATCATTATAGATTATGATATATAATACAATAAAATTAAATTTATTACCAAGATTAAAAAATCATACATTAATTAAAATAATTGGTTGACTAACCCATTAAAATAATATGATTTTTGTAATATTTTTAGAAGGTATCATATATAAAGTAGTCATATTTTTTATATAATGATTCCAAAATTAAATCACTAAAAATAATTGTCATAAGTATTATCTATAGTTTTATATTTAAAAAATATGAAAAATAATATCCATAGATTATTTATTTCTAAATGAAACTGTGGAAAATGGAATAAAAATCAAGAATTTCATTTTTTTGAATGTTTTTCTATGATGTCAAAAAAATAATGATATATGTTACTTTAACAATGATTTAAAATGATACAAAAAATATATTTAAATTTTATTTTAATAATAAAATATTACAATAATGGAACACTAAAATGAAATATACCTGAAAATAATAAACATGTGAAATAAAATAATAAATTTTTTAGAAGTTGAATGAAATAATTTTTCATCATTTTTAAATGATTCAATGTAACTCATATCAATGAAAGGGCTATAATACTGTATTTTAGGTATAATTAATTAAATATAAATTTGAGAAATATAAAATACATATTTTACATTTAAAATAATTGAATTAAATATTTTTGGTAAGAAATAATATTGTCATGGAAGAGAAATATCAAATATATTGAGTAGAACATTTTCCCCAAATATTGTCATATTTTTTTGTTCCCGAGTTAATTAAAATAAATATTATGTGATAGAGTTGTAAATCCATATAAAACGTTAGGAATTTTAATATGAGAAGTTAAAAGTGCATAATATACCCAATATAAAAAAATATAATTAAAAAAGAGATCAATTCACTCAATGAAAAGAGATTGTGTCAAAAACCTCTATCCCAAATCTCACAACATATTTGAAGGAATTCTTTCTCTATGTATATTAAAATTTAGTTTATTAAAAATTATTTTTATTACAATGTTTTTATTAGTTATATTTATTTCTGAACAATTTTATTCATTTATTATATAGATATAAGTTTATGATCATTCATATTAGTTAGTATTATTGGTAGTATGAATGCTTCCATGATTGTTACATTATGGGTGTCTCAATACGTTCTCTTTTATTAATAGTCAATTATCTATATAGAGTTAATTTAAAAGAAATAAATTTTATTTTTGGCATTCTAGAGCCCAATGTTATTTTCATCGATGTTATAATTCTGATTTGTATAGAATATTTTGTGATGTTTCATTTATGATTATTTATTCTCTAAAAAGTAGTCATTTATTTGAATAAATTTTATAAAAATAATGATTTTTGTTTCTAAAAATTAATCAATTTCATAAGTCATTTCATATAATAATAATGATGTTTCTATAATCAGATGTGATGAAAATTGTATTGCAATGTTCATATAAGTGGGTAAAACAATTGAAACATGGACATGTTATAATTAATTGGTTTGTAAGAATAAGAATTAATTTAAAAAATCATTTCAATTAAAGTATAATTATTTTTATATATGTGATAACAGTTTGAAATTATATATGAAGGTATTTGTGAGAAGAAAAAAAGAAAATTAATGAAAATGAATCATTACATTGAATAAAGAACAATATGTTTTCTCTTTGAAACATTTCTTGTATAGAAGAAATAGGGTTATTTATAGAATCCATGGGATTTTAATCATTAGTTGTGAGGAAGACCACTTTTTTAGACAGAACTATGATTCATTTCGGTAAATAACAATTTCTTTATTTATAAGTAAAATAATTTATTTAGGATAGTGTCTCAAAATTACAAAAGAGATAATATAGGACATTCATTTCCACTTCTACACTTTCAAGTGATAAGGCTTTGATATATATTATTTTTTTATTCATTATTCAAATCATTTTATATTTTTTTACCCCATACCATCATAATTGATTTTTTACCTTGGTAACTAATTTGTTTGAAAAGAAGAGAATCTAGCCTTACTGCCAAATTTTTATATCCTTACTTTAAATTTCCTATCCATTTTTTCAAATTTAAAACTGACTATGATAAATTTTACATTTTGATGGAAACACATAATATATATATATATAATATATTTTTTTAATATAACATATTTCATTGATCATGGATAATTAAATATATATGATTGATAATTAAATAATTATTTACCAGATGCTAGTTATTTATTTTAAAAATATGATCAATCGGTGGTTATTATTTTAATTTAATATAAATATAAATAACACATGTTATAATAAAATATATTTATTTTAATATAATTATCATATTAAATTTTTTTATTTAATACATAACAACTTATACATAAAACACCCCTTAACACAATTGTATAATCCCTAAGTTCATGATAATAAATAATGGTAATTATTGATTGTGATCTAACCATCATTGAGCTTGTAGTGATCTTTGTGATCATAAATATCCCCCATGGATGATTCCACTTTATCCACCCTTATTAATTTTTAACTTATGATTGGTCAAACTAAAACCCTAGTAATACTACCTCATCAATGTATTGGAAAACCAAGCCTCATAATAAGGATATTTACTTTTTTTCATTACCTCTCCATTTTTACATAATTTTAAAACTATGACTAATTTTATTCATTATCACCTTGTAAATGAATATTTTATAATGATCACATCTCATGATTATATTATGTTAGTAACCAATAATCTTCATCCAATATTATAATTAAATACTTTATTTAATTATTCACTTTTAGCCATTGGTTAATTGTATTCCTAATGATTTTATATGGTTGATGCTAATATATATAACCAATGACTATATATGTTTCATAAATATATAATTGTGGCATTACAAATTTCCATTCATATATATAATTATATAAAATAATTAATCATATTCAATTGATTTTTTTAAAAAAATTAATATAATATTTCCAATGTTTTTTATTCTTTCAACAATTATATGCAGGGGTATGATTTCCATTAAAGACCTCAATGAATAATACTTCATTAATATAGTATTATTATTTACATATGTTTATTTTGCTCTTGTACATCTAATATTTATATTATATTTGTGTTTCTTGTAATAATTTTAATTTTTTAAGGATATAATAACACTTATTCAATATAATGAATTTTTTTAGAAACCTCAAAACTGAAATATCCTTGGAATGAAAAACTGTTTCTATGTATAATATAAATAAATAACATGCATCATTCTTTAATGATAAATTCATCTATTTCCATCAAAAATATTATTGATTAATGTACCTTAGAAGAAGAAATTTTGTTTATCCGTCCATTATTTATCCATGGGATATATAAATACCCAAAAGATCAAGAAAGTCCCTATTTATAGGAATGAAATGCATGAATCTCTAAAGGAAAATCAATATAGAGTAAGAGAAATTCATGGAGAACAAATATGATGAGTAATCACTTGAACCAACACAATATCATTGGATATAGATGATTATTATAGGCTATATGACACACCTAATTATTTCATTCCATTCACTCAAATATAAATTTTAACTTACTTTGTTTTTTTAGAATTTTAAACATTCATCCATACGCATAAAATTTAAGTGTGTTTTGTCTCCCATTAAATTCATTTAGTGATTGATATCCTTATATAGAATGTTCTTGGATGTTAAAACTAGAAATTTGAAATCAAATAGTAATCATATAGTATTTGAGTGAATTGTGGAAGACTCCACACAAAACACTTCCATATGATAGAGCTCAATCATATTTTGAACATTGATGGGAAATAATATGATATATATTCACATTCAATATTTATGACATTATCTTAATATAGAATGTGATATTACAATTTCCCCTTATTTTATAACAGATGATATATACATATTGTATTAAATGATATATATGAACGTTAATATAAATTATATTAGATTTTCTTCATATGTTAAACAATTTATTAATTACCCTAAATCCACATTGATTTTGTACCATTTCAATTTAATTTTTATCATATAAAATTACATGTAGATCTATATCAAAAAATCATTTTACATAAATTAAAAATAACATCTTAAATTAATCATCAAAATTTTAAGGTATCATATCATATGAAACACCATATGAATATCTATCTAAAACATCATTTGGATAGACTCTATGAACATTTTGAGTACCAAACTAAGTTTCATAAAACCAAATCCATATTTATTTAATCCAAATGTATGGCCCCAATGGGGTTGGTAATGTTACCAACAAGTATAAATTCACCAATTAACATATTTAAACATTATTTATCCTCTAGAAAAGAATCACACCTACTCAATCTATAAATAAATTTGCAATGATGTTTATCAAATATAGGTATCAGTATACTTATGTCCACTACCTATATCATATAAAAGTATGAACTCTCATGTTATCATCTAGTATGAGACATTGAGTAAACATCGGACACTGATTATGTCATTACCATGCATCCTACTTATAAGTTAATAAATATCAAACTATGGACTATCCAGAAGGATGAACACATCACATTTCATTCACCCTAAGGGAAGATGATATCAGATGACTCACGTCCTATCACGACACTTCCCAGTCAGGCCTGCGCCATGAATCCCCAAACCCACCTCCAATAGGCCAGGGGCTAGTAACTAGCACCGAGTAGGATTATTACTAACATGGGTGGCATGGCCTAAGTACATGTACAGATGCACACATATCTAGGCCCACAATGCTGAAATGTAAAAAAATACTAGGGAACAAAAATGCCTACATACAACTAAACCCAACCAACAGAGTACGATGAAAAGTAAAGTACTAGATGTAAACTGGGCCAGAATACAAGCCCACCAAAATCAAGAGTCTGAAAACTAAAAATTACTACCTGTAAACATAAAGAGGTACTGGGACTACTGCTCGTAGCCATAGGAACATCTCATCTCGTTGGGAACTCAGAATGCTTGGTCTTATCCTGGTCCTCCCTGGACTCTGTCAAAAGGCTGCTCGTCTGCACAAGACATGACACGTGCAGGAAAAGCCCATGTATGGGTGAGTATAGAAATAATCCGTAGAGGACCCCAAAAACCACAAATCAATACACAATGAAAAGACATAGTCAGGTCTACACAGTATATGTCTGCTGAACATATAATATGCGAACACAATCCAGATATACTCAAATCTCAACCCCATAGTCTAGGGACAAGTCAAACAATAGCATACCCCCAATAGGGATTTAGTTCGAAGGTTCCACAAAGAATTGTCCTGGGAGAACTCACTCCATGAGTCTGATAGCTCTGATGATGTCTGTCTGACAATTATTGTCCGTTGGGAAAGGTCATGAGAGATAGATGCACTCATTCTGTTAGAACACACTCCTAAGTGGGAAAAAGATCACAATACACAGATAAGGATCACTGTAAGAGCCTTGGATGATACTGCAACTCATCCAGATTAACCTACTAGGTAGAGGATCGGTGCCCTGCGGAAGTAGTCTCGTTGATACCAAAATCTACCTAGGGTCAATAATGGATAGATTATCTCACTCTGGGCCTCTCGGTGCGATACATGACTCTATACCGGAAGGTACTGCTAAAGGGATCATACTCCTGTAGACGGAAATGATAACTGAACTTTAGGGGAATGATTAAAAGGGGCACTAACTCAAACAAAACTTTTCAATGATATGGTGGAAAATAATATCAAGCCATGTGCTAAAAGTACACAACATGTATATGTTTCAGACGCCGTGTCTTCTGACCCCGGGTACTCCCCATGTTCAATGTCCCCTTCTGCAAGGGTTTTCGTGTAAACAGAAACTACACAACATGTAGAAAGGATCACACGCCATGTCAAATTATCTAGGGTCTGCTCTGTGTACGCTGGCTATGTGCTTGTACACAGCCTTAACCCATGTATGCCAACTCGTGTAACCAACACAATGGGAGACCCACGTTACTGGAATCTCCCAGCCGTGTGGTAGAGTACTCGGTTGTTTACTCCACATCGTGTCCATGTATCCCCTAGATACAAGCTGAGTCCTATGTAGTCACCTCTCCCTTGTCGTGTAGTGTCTACACGCTGTGTTCCCAAGCCATATAGTCCATCCCTTGTCCATATACTTCCCAGAAAACATTTAGTGCTTCAGGGAAGGCCTATCATGCCACGTGACGGGGGTAACACGCCATGTGATACCTTTATAACACCCAAAAGCCTAGAATCCACTGTCAGTATCACATGGCATGTTCTTCGGGATACACGTCGTGTTCATTGGAAACTTCCAGAATCGATGTTCTGTGTCGCCGCACCACGGGGATCCTCTGAACCTTGATCCAGCTTTCTAATCATCACGAAACTGGAGGGATGTGGTCACCTGATCATCATGAATATGATTCCGTTGGTTTCGGGCCTCCAATCGGCCCCGAAAGTGCGTTTTGATTCACCCGCATGAAGAACACTTGAATAAAGAGAAATCCTGAACCATGTCGATTCGTCTACCACCATCACTTTCACATCTCTCCTATGTCATCATGATGTCAAATCTCTAATTTGGGATATTTTTATTGTAGAATGGATGTTCAACAATCCATTGTTCGTCACCCCACAAAGAACACAAAGAAAACGCACAAGAAAAAGAAAGGGGAAAGAAATCCAAATGCCAATCGAGGAATGAACCTATGCCATCATTCATCACAGAATTGATCTACTCTTATTATTAGGATCAAACCGATCAGAATCAAAATAATAATATCAGATTGATTAATTTCCTGAGATCAACCCAATAAAAACCCTCCCGCAAAAATGTACGAATCCACGAACCAACCTATTTGGGGTTGATCCACATTCGTCATTAAATCCAATAACAGGGAAGAAGAATTGAAATAAAAAACCCTACCTTCATTCAGTGGAAAGATGGTTGCTGAGTCACATTCGTTGGAAAGGTTTGTTGATTCTGAGATGCATCTATTGATCACATCATCGTCATCCGCCAACAGGTTCTCCTCCAATGCTCTAATGGACAATCCTCAATTGCATGGGGTTATGTGGCTAACCTTTTGAACTAACCATAAGAAGGTATTTAAAGAGGATAAAATAAGGTCGTTGCATAAAAAAAGAAACATTTTATAAAAAATTATAAATTTATTTTATTTCCATTAAAAAGTCCCAAAACTAACCCTTGCAACTGACCCTCACCGGTTGATGTTAGGCCCTTACTAAGATAAAGTCACTTCTATGAATGCAATGGTTCCCTCATATTTCCGATCCATAAACCCATTTAAATTTTATGCCACATTTATAGGAAAACTGATCAAGTGCACTGTTTAAAATTTTTATTTATTTCAAATATTTATTCCTGGAACTCGGGGCCTTGGAATCACACGTCGTCTAAAGGTCTGGTCTCGAAATAATTCAATGTAATATTTTAAAAAATAATACATGGAAAATCAAAGAGATTACATTGTCCCCACCTTGGGGCTTTGCCTCCCTAAAAATAAAAAACAAAGGCTACTTAAAAAGATGTGGGTACTGGGCACAGATCAGAGCTTCCGGCTCTCATGTGCTCTCTTGAAGATTTCTGTGATGCCGCCGAACGTGCAACAAAGGAATTGATTTCCCACGAAGTATCCTCTCATGTCGATCCTCGATCTCCACTAGGTACACATTAAAGGTTACTCCATCCTCGATGTCCATCTCTCCACAGTCGATGATGTGCAATGGGTCATGCACGTACCTCCTCAGTGCGACAGGTGGAAGACATCATGAACTAGGTTCCACTGTGGTGGTATAGCTAGGCAGTACACCACCTCACCAACTCTGCGCAGTATCTGGAATGGTCTAATGAACCTTGGAGATAGTTTACTGCCCTTAACAAATATTTACAACCCTCTTCAAGGTTAGACCCGAATAAAGAAGTGGTCTCCCTCCTCAAACTCCAGAGGACTCTGTCATTTATCAGCATAAGATTTTACCGACTCTGTGCAGTCTTCAACCGCTCCTGGATGATCTGCACCTTGTCAGTGGTAGAACGTACCAACTCTAGACCCGCGAGTGTTAACTCTCTGGGGTAAGTCCAACAAAGTGGTGCCCTTCAGGATCTTCCATATAAAGCCGTGAAAGGTTCCATACCAACAGTGGAGTGGTAGCTGTTGTTGTACGCAAACTCCACCTATCGTAAGTGGTCCTCCCAACTGCGACCAAAGTCCAAGATATATGCCCGCAACATATCCTCTAGAACCTGAATGGTCCTCTCTGTCTGACCATCGGTCTTGGGATGGAACGTCGTGCTCAAGCGTAGATGAGTACACAAATACTCCTGCAATCCCTTCCACAACTTGGATGTGAAACACACCTATCAATCTGAGACTATTGTCAAATGGACGCCATGAAGCCAAACTATCTTCTTCACGTAGAGGAGTCACATGCTCTCTATGAAACTCTGCTCCCTGATATCTAGGAAGTGGGATGACATGGTGAGTTGGTAAACGATCAACCAGATGGAATCATTCCCCTTGGACGTCCATGGTAATCATATCATTAAGTCCATCCATATTGCATCCCAATTCCACTCTGGAACTTCTGGGGGGTGAGATAATCCCACTGGAACCCGCTTCTCATCCTTCACCTTCTAGAATGTAATTCATCAAGAAACAAACTCGGCAACTTCCTTCTTCATTCCAGACCACCAGAACTATCATCGGAGATCTTGGTACATCATCTCCACTCTATGATGTTCTGCCAAAGGGGATGTATGAAACTTCCTCAAGACCACTTCTCGCAACGCCACTAGTACAACCCTGTGTCCCTTGAAAATAAGTGTGTGGTCCCTACCTTGAGAATATCCATTAAGAGCATGTCCTAGGGATAACTGAGTACATAAAGCCTCATAGTCAACATCCCAAAGCATCGCCTCCCTAATTCACTATAAGAGTGTAGGGGTGACAACCATAAACTGTAGGTAAGCTACATCCTCATTTTCCAAAAATGATAACTGCAACGTGGCTATCTATTCTGTCGCCACACTCAACAGCTATGATCTCAACCTTCTGCAAAGAGCATCCACCACCTTGTTCTTCTTCCCAAAAGTATAGATGATCTCAATATCATAGTCCTAGAGGAACTCTATCTAATACCTATTCCTTGGATTCGTATCATTCTGCAAGAATATGTACTTGAGGATCTTGTGGTCAGAGTAGACAATAAACCGCTCACACATAAGGTAGTATCACCACATCTTCAACGCGAAGACTATCACTACCAACTCAAGATCATGGGTCGCATCATTCTGATCATGTGTCCAAATATGGCGCAAACCATAAGAAATAACTTCTTTTCTATGCATCAAGACACATCCAAGAACGGTCCCTGATGCGTCACAGAAAACTACGTACTCGACACCCTCCTTTGGTAATCTCAAGGTTGGGGTGCTCGTCAAACTCTGTATCAAATACTTGAAATCCAACTAGAACTTCTATTTCCATATAAAGGGTTTCCCCTTCCTAGTCAATGCTATCATCAGTATTGATATTCGGGAGAAATCAGGAATGAATCTTTGTTAATATCCTGCCAACCCATGGATGCTTCACACCTCCGTCACGTTATGAGGTGGCTCCAATGCAAACAATGCCTTCACCTTGGCTGGGTCCATAGCTACACCATCTACTGAGATGACATGTCCCATAATGTGGACCTCTTTAATCCAAAACTAGAACTTCGAGAGCCTCCCATAAAGATAGTGCTCTCGGAGTACGTCTAAAATCATTCGCATGTGTCTCGCGTGCTCCTCCTCTAATGATGAGTACACAAGGATGTCGTCAATGAATACCACTATGAACTGGTCTAAGTATGGATGGAAGATCTAGTTCATCAGTCCCATGAACACTATAGGGGGTTTTGTAATGGCGAAAGGCATCACCAAGTACTCATAGTGATCGTAGCGGCATCTGAAAGCTGTTTTCAGTATATCCTCGTCCCGTACTAATAACTGGTGATCACCTAATTGAAATTCAACATTTGAAAACCATTGTGCCCCTCTTAACTGATCGAATAGGTATTCGATTCTCAGTAGTGGACACTTGTTCATCACCATTACCTAATTCAGGTGCTGGAAATCCATGCACAACCTCAAACTAGGTTCTTCCATCTTGGAAAACAAGGCTAGGGCCTCCTAGGGTGAAATGATGGGTCTCACAAAACCCTTACCTTCAAATCATCCAACTACACCCTCAGCTCGTGAAGCTCTGCGGTAGTCATTCTATATGCTGGTGAGGAAATCGGTCATGTCTCAGTGTGTAATTCAATGCAGAGGTTGATGTCCCTGTGGGAAGGTAGTCCTAGAACATCTTAGGAAATGACCTCTTTGTTCTCCACCACAAATTCTGGGAACTGGGAGCTCATAAAATCTCCTGATATGAGGTCAATACTATCCAACTCACGAGTGATTGGCTATGCACTCCTATGCATAAGTCCATTCTGTGTTTCTTATGTCTCCTTTTCTTATAGAAAAGAAAACCTCGTCCCATCACTACGGACACACCACACTCCTCACCTAAAACCTTCAATCTGGGCATGGACCAAAGATAACCAATCCATACCGAGAACATCATCGTAAGGCCTTGATGATATCATTAGGAGGTTCCAACCGAACCTCTTGCCTTCAAGGGTAAGATCACGCTGTCTGAAAAGGTGTATGATCATCAAGTATCCTCTCACAGGTGTCTCCATGCATAAGGATCGTGTCGAATGCTCTACTGGAATATCAATGTTTTTCACAAGACATGTGGCAAAGAATGAATGACTGACACCTATGTCTATAAGAACAGAAGCTAAGGAAGAGAAGATATATATCATACCTTAGATCATCCCCGGAGTCCCTATGTCATATGGCATGACTGAGTGCAGTTTTCCCCTCCCCTATCCCCCAGTTCCCTGATCCTAGTGTGGTCCTCCTAGGGGTGGTTGTGGAAGTAAATTGAAGCGTCTGCCACCACTTGTAGCTCTCCCCGCTCCTCTTCCACATCTGCCACCTGGAAGGTCAGTCTTCTCCATTCTATGCCTTTGTCTTAGTGTCCCATCCACCACCTCCCTGTCAGCATCTCGATGGGTTAGAGAATCTCTAGCGAGATGTCCTCTACCGTCGCACGAGTAGCACTTCTTCTCCCTAGGCTAATTGGATCTAGCCTGAGTGCACTGGACTGTTAATCTGCTATCCTAGATCCTCCTATGACATCTCCCACATCCTGATCCCTATACCTGACATCGGCTCCCTGCAGTCGAGATCTCCATGCCTATCTGCCTACTGCTGACTTCTTTCGGTTGTCTCTTCTCTTCCAAGAAGCTCTTGATCACTAAGGCACGCTGGATCACTCCAGCATAAGTCAAATGCATAGAGGAACGAAACTAGACCGGATGTCCCGTCGTAGGCCCCACTCGAAGGTTTGAGCTTTAAATTTCTGATCCCTGACCATATCTATAGACTATCAGGCAAATTTGGTGAACCTCAATGAATAGTCACCAACCATCAAACTACAATACTGGAGCTGAAGAATCTCATGTATGCGCACTGATCTCAGCATAACCAGATAGAACCCATCCCTAAAGAGTCTCTCAAACTCCATCCATGAAAGAGTCTTATCTTCATGTGTCTATGTGGTAAGCCTCCACCATCGTCCTGCCAAACTCTGAAGAAGGATCACTCCAAGGATAACCATATGGTCAGCTGTTTTACTCATGAGACTGAAGACTCTAGTCACCGCCTCAAGTTAGTCCTCAGCTACCTGAGGGTTGGGCTCACCTTGGAACCTGCTGGCTCACTGTCTCTAGAACTCAAGGAGCACGCTCAACATGCGCTCCTCGTTGGTCGGTACTGCAGGTACCACGGGCTACGCCACTAGTGGTGGCATAGAAGGTGCACCACCTAGGGACAAAGCCTGGGAAACTGGTCCCTGTATCAAAGCCTCTTCACTGAGGGGGTCATCCTCATGATCGTGCTGCTGAATCCTAGTGGGAATGCGTCGTGGAGGCATCCTGTATAGACACAAGATTTACCATGGTTAATGAGTATGTCTGGATAGCTGACACAAAGGACATGGAAAACACAACCCATTTTTATATCAATCATGTAACATTCTTTTATTTCCCCTACAACTAATGTTTTCATGTACTGAGTCATAATGTAGGTAATCAGATTCCTAGGGTATAGATACATCAGCTGTATGCACCAACAATAGAGTCTCTAGCCTGAAATCCAATCTCGAAACACTTAGCATTGTTTTCGGAATCCAATCTCACAGACTCTTGGTCTTAAGGTAGAACCTACCACCTCTGATACCACTCTATCAAGACCTGTCCCACTGGGGCCCATGTCGCGACTCCCCATGCCAGCCTCCAGTAGGTCAGGGGATGGTGACTAGCACCGAGTAGGCATATTACTAACATGGGAGGAATTTCCTAAGTACATGTACACACACACACTTCTCTAAGCCCACAATACTGAAATGTCAAAAAAACATTAGGGAAAAAATATCCATGCATGAAACTAAACCCAACCAACATAGTACGACAGAAAGTAAAGTACTGGAAGTAAATTGAGCAAGAATACAATCCCAAAAAAACAAGAGTCTAAAAACTACAAAGTCCAACCTGTAAACACAAAGAGTTACTAGGACTGTTGTTTGTAGTCGTAGGAACACCTAGGCCTGTAGGGAACACCAAAAGCTCGGTTCTATTCTGGTCCACCCTGGAATATTTCAAAAGTTTTCTCGTCTTCACAATACATGACACGTATGGGGAAAATCCCATGCAGGGGTGAGTATAACAATACTCTGTAGAGGACCCAGAAAACCATAAAGAAATACACAAAGGAAAGGCACAATCATCTCTACACTGTATATGCCTACTGAATATATAATAGGAGAACACCGTCCAGATATACTCCAATCCCAAACCCATAGTCTAGGGACAAGTCACACAATAGAATACCCCAACTAGGGATTCATTTCAAAGGTTCCACGAAGCACTCTCTTGGGAGAAATCACTCCATGTGTCTGATAGCTCTGATGATGTCTTTCCAAGAAGTATTGTCCATCACGAAAGCTCACAAGAGATAGATGCACCCATTCTGGGAGAACACACTCCTGAGTGGGAAAAATATCATGATACACAGATGAGGATCATATCTAGGGCCTTGGTGGATACTGCGACTCATTTGGATTCACCATCTAGGTAGAGGATTGATGCCCTGTGGAAGTAGTCACGATGATACCTGACTCTACCTAGTGTCAAGAATAGATAGAGGATCTTGCTCTGGGCCTCTAGGAGGGATACATAACTCTATCTCATAATGTTCTTCTAAAGGGATCATAATCTTGTAGAAGGAAAAAATACATGACCTTTAGGGGAACAAGAAAAGGGGCACTAACCCAAATGAAACTTTTCCAAGATACGGTGGATAGAAAGATCAAGACATGCACTGAAAATACATGGTGTGTAGAAGTGTCACACGCCATGTCTTCTGAACCCGGGTACTACCCATGTACAATGGCTCGGGTCGCAAGGCTTTTCGTGTAACGCGAAACAACACGTCATGTACAAATGATCACATGTCATACCAATGTATATGGGGTCCCCTCCGTGTATGTTGGCCATGGACCCGTTCACAGCCTTAACCCATATACACCTACCCGTGTAACCGGCATAAGGGGTGACCTACGTTACTAGCCCCGCTAGGCCGTGTGGTGGAGTACATGGACATGTACTCTACCAGGTGTTTGTGTATCCCCTGGATACACACTGAGTCCCATGTAGTCACCTCTTCCATGTTATGGTGGGTCTACACATCGTGTTCTGAATCCACGTAGTCCATCCCTTGTTTGTGGACTTCCTTTAATACATGCCAAAATACGAGGATGGTCCAACACACGGCATGACTTGGGTCACAAGCCATGTAATAACTTTCTAACATCCAAAACCCTATCCACCGCCACCGGTACCCCACGACATGTTCTTCGGAATACACATAGTGTTCTTATGAAATTTCCAGAACTGACATTCTTCATCACCGCACCTCGAGGCTCCTCCGATCCTTGATCTGGTCGTACAGTCATCACGAAACTAAAGGGTGAGGATGCCTGATCATCATGAAGCCGATTCCATTGGTTTAGAGCCTCCGATCGGCCCTGAAAACGTGTTCTAATTCACCCACACATAGAACACTCGAAGAAAGGGAAATCAAGAACCATTTTGATTTGTCTGCCACCATCATCGTTGCATCTCTGCTTGGTTTTCACGATGTTGTATCTCTAACTTGGGTTTGTTGCTTCGCAAAATTGATACACAATGATATGCTGTTCTTCACCCCATAAAGAACACAAAATACTCATGAGAAAAAGAATGTGGAAAGAAATCCGAAAGAAAATCGAGGAATGAACCTCGTTCATCATTCATCATGGCGTTGATACGCTCCTGTTAGTAGGATCAAAAGGAGTAGAATCATAACAAAAATATAACAAGTAATAATTTCCCAACATCAACCCAATAAAAATCCTCTCGAAAAAACGTACGAATCCATGGTCAACCTATTCATGGGTTGATCCGCATTCATTGTTAAATCTAAGAATGGGGAAGAAGAATTTAAATAACAAACCCTACCTCAATTTGGTGGAAGGAAGATTATTTCATCGCATTAGTTGGTGAGGTTGGTCGATTTCGAGATGCGTTGATCGCTCGCGTCACCGTCGTCCGCCAAAGGGTTCTCCACCAAAGCTCTAATGGAAAATCCTCAATTTCACAGTGTTATACGACTAACCCTACAAACTTTCCATAAGCAGGTATTTAAAGAGGAGTAATTTAGGGAACCGTGTAAAGAGAAATAATTTTAAAATAAATTATTATTTTATTTTATTTCCATTAAAACGCCCTAAAACTAACTCTGGTAGCTGACCCACGCCAATTGATGTTGGGCCCCGCCTAATATATAGTCATTGCTCTGAACACAACGGTGACCTCATATTTCTGATTTGGGCACCCATTTGAATGTTATTCCACTTTTATAGGAAAACCGCTCAGACCTGCTGTTTAAAATTTTAATTTATTTTAAACATTTATTCTGGGAACTCTGGGCCTCAGAATCACACGTCGTCAAAAGTTTTGGTCTCGAAATAATTCAATGTAATATTTAAAAAACTAATACAAGGAAAATTTGAGACATTACACACCCAATAAATATGTACATCACATTTCTTATCAAGATGTGTTTATATACTACTTCAATATTTTTGAGCCTATAAATGAATTATTAATTGAAATATAGAGTGTTTATAACCTAGAGATGGTTTTTAAGACATAGAGAGACCTTTATAAAATTAATTGCTACACAAGAATCCCATTAACTTTGATTTTTTAAAGTGTAGAAAATTTTTGAAAATAATGAAGCGAATATATTTTTTGTGTAGTATTTTTTTCAAAATAAAAAATATGTTTGTATTTTCATACAATAAATTTTATGTTTTGATTTGAAGTGTGTTAATAAGTTTAGAGTGGTTTAAAAATATTTTTGGGTTGATTAAAATAATTCAAATACTTTTTGGAGAAGATTATATTTTAGTCTTATATTTGGAATAATATTTAATGCATAGGATTCACTTTGCTCATATATATAGGTTACTCTAGTTTTGAGATGGAAGGATCGAAAATTTGGAAAATTCTAATCTATATTTTTAAATATTTATTAGTTTTCGTAAACTCTAATCCTAAAGATTTATTTATGATGTAACTTATGAAATATACTCAACAAATCATGTTATTTATTTTGTTTTTATTTATAGGTTGTTATATTTTCTATCGGAGTAATGGTTAAAATAAATTTAGAGGGTAGGATGCTATTAAAAGATGAATGTTAAGATATTATAATTTACATTCATATTATCATGATATTGTTTTTATTATTTACATGTTTCTTCAGGTAATATTTGTTTATACAGAATAGATTTCAATATATTTCATAAGGAATATAAAGTAAAAAAATGCTTTTATATAAAATATCATTTGAAACCAGTTAAATAAAATATTTGGAATTGGATTAAAGTAGATTAGCTATGATAAATCATTTGAAGAATGGAATCAATGGTGGAAAAAAATAATGGAAGAGGAAAAATTCTTCATATAATATTATTCCAATAATATTTAATTTTATGAAACATCACCCTCTAGTCATCGGTAGATCCTCTATCCCAGTGAAATTGGTTAGATTTCATGGTATTTTAGAGAAGATATTTGATTTTTTGGGATGTTTATACCATATTATGAATAACATTTATATTATTAATTTTGATGGCTAAATCAATCAATAGTAGAAATTTTTTAAGAACACTATGGAAAAGGAAGAAATTATTTCATGGAATTGATGTCTTTTAATGATCTCTACCTAGAAAAGTATTTTTTGAAATACATTCATCTTAGAAAAGAAAGTAAATTTATGGAGTTGAATAAAAATAAGATGTAATTTATTACCACCTATGAAGCTAATTTTACTATATTTTCTAGGTCTGCACTAAATTAAATTTTTTAATCTACTAATAAAAAATAATGATTTTATTTAGGATTTAATTTGTGTTTATGAAGTGCTCTTGTTACTCTTGATTTTGGAATTCATGATGAAATTTTTGGTGTCCTGAGAAATTCGAGATTGATTTTATTGAAATTTACAAAAATAAGTATATGAATTGGTCCATACGGCATGAAATGGGGAAGCATTCATCAATGAAACCTACAGGAAATAAAATTCAATTACCCTATTATGATATCTTTGGTAAGAAACATTTTGGGAAATTTCCTATGATATTGGGTAAGTGTAGCTTGTTTGGAATGTCAAGACACTTGGCTCATTACCATAAAGAAAATAGAAGTTTTATTGGTTAGAGATGTAATGAAAATCAGAAAGTGAAATGTATTACTTTCAGTTAGACAGTTTTTTATACAAATTCAAATAAAAAGAAAGGTATGATGGATGGTTGTCCCCAATTCCATAAGTATAAATGTGTGGAAAATATATTTTCTATTAATGTGAAATTAAATTATGTGGTTACACGTACATTACTTGTAAACTCTAAATATTCCTATGATGTGGTTGATAGAGTATCTAAAAAATAATTTATTTTTCAGAAATTTTATAATAATATGGAAATATCAACCCAAGAAATGAAGATAAATATTTGGTAAAAACATATGGTGGAATTATTAACACAATAGATATTTAGGCGAACCTTCCTATCATTATATGTGGAATTTTTTTTTGTGAAAATAGAGTTTCATCACATTTAGTTGAGTTTGATATTTTTCTATGTATGTATTGCCTTTATATTCTATATGTTAAGATATATTACAAAGTGAAAGAAGTTATATTAAATCCCCTTTGTGGATTTAAATTTTTATATAAGAATGAGTTCGTAATTACTTTCATAGAGTAATTATTTATAGAGAGGTTGAATTTACAATAACTATGTTCTTTATGCTAATATAATTTCAAAATAATCCTTATATAGTGGATTTAGTTGATTTGATAGAATTAAAAAAAATGAGTGAGCATATTTTCTTGATAATGGTTTCATCATACATAGAAATTCACCTTGGGCACTCATATTTTTTTGGTAAAACAAAGTTGGTTCTATGATACTTTGAATATATTCTAGGGAACTCAATAATTTTATGTCTATGAATAGGTATCATTTACCTCATATCATTGACTAATATGATCATCTATAGGGAATTTTGTATTTTTTAAATATCGTAATTTGGTCTATATAACATCTGATAAAAGTAAAGGAATAGGAATTTCTAAAGATTTAATTTAAGACTATTTTTCTTACTATAATTTTCTGTATTTCTTTTCAAGTTAAAAAATTCACCTATTGTATTTTTTCATCTAATGAAAACGTTTTCAATGATAATTTGTATAATTTAAAGGTAGTCTATATTGATTATATTCTATTAAATTATGTGTTATATTAAGATAACAAGAAACATTTAAGGAATATTTTTTATAAAAATATAATAAAATTGGTTGTATAAAAAAATTATCAAATTAAAATATTGGTTTCATCAGATTTATTTAAATGGATATATTGTTTCTAAAGATGGAATAAAAGTTGATCCTACTATGAAAAATGTGGTGGAAGAGTTTCCATGTCCTAAATATATTGTAGAGATTCTTATTTTACATTATTTAGCAAGTTACTACCGATGGATTTTTGAAACAAATTCTCAGTTATCGAGATCACTGACCAAGTTAATATGAAATTGATTAAGATTATTTGGATAAAGAAATGTGATGAATGTTTTTTTGTAACTGAAAGGATTGTTAATTATTTATCATATGTTATCCTTTACATATAGACATCATGGTTTTTTTGTTTATATTAATTCTTCCTTGAAGGTCCTTGGTTGTATGTTGATAAAGAATGATCTGGAAATTGAATATAATGTTTTTTCGATCAAAACCCCATGAGAAGAATTATCCTACACATGATAATTTTCTAAAAATCCTAGTTTTATTAAATATAGAGTCATAATATATATTGGGATAAATGTGGAAAATATAGTTATCGTAAAAGGTTAAAGTGTACATTCAGTCAAAAGGAGATGGACATAAGAAAAATAAGAATAATATAATTTGTTCACACCCTAAGTATTCAAAAGTTTCATGGAAAATTAAATATTTTTATACTCTACTTAATACTGTTGTAGAAGTCACTAGGGGTCAACGCTTATAAATAGAACTATTTATATGGTTTTTTAGAGTGAGCAAAAGTAAAATCTAAAAACAAAAAGAAGAAACCGAGTGATGGAAGAAATGATGGTGAATAAATTATTAGAGTGACTTATAATAAAGAAAGTAAAAACACGAAGACTACATGAAAACAAATTAATGGTGTAGAAAAGAAATAGGGGAATTTGGTGGGATGGATGGATTATTCTAAAAAATTCTATTTTTTTATTTTTATGTCTTCATTGATGAACTAGTGTTGTTGGATATTATAAAAATAGGTTGGGTAATTCTTACTATTGGGGATCTTTCATATCAATGAATTTTACAACTTCTCAACTCTAGATTCAACTAGTCCACCCAATAAAATATTTAGATAACAAGCCCTTAAGTAGGATTCCATTTTTTATGAATATATTTCAATTAGAAATTAGAGTTTCCAGTAAAAAAACTCAAATTTTACTAGGTTCAAGAATTGATGTTCAAAACCTCTTGATCAATTTAATAATACATTGTCCCAACAACACTTGACACTAAAATAAATTAAATGTTTTGACCACCAGCACAAACTCATTTCTCGGTTTAAATATAACAAATCACCACAATGAAATACATAAATTTTTTAAAAATTGGGGGTTACAATTTAAAAAAATTAAAATTTAGACAGGAAAAATTACCCCCAAATAGGGGATTCAAATATCCTATGAAAAATATATTTAGGTGATCTTCATCTTGTTCCCCATCGTTCACCTTGAGTTTTTTTGATGCTCTGTTATCACTCATCCTTTTTTCTTCTCCTTAAAATGCATTTAAATAATATATATATATATATATATATATATTATACATGATCCCTTTCATAAATAATTTTTCAAATATTTTGCGTTCATTCTCCCTCAATCCTGTATTTCTATTTAAAATCTCAATATCAGATCAAGGAATGAATTATTTGAAGGTTGTAATTTAGATTCCTTAGTGATCTTTTGTGGAAAATATTCTTCTTCTCCATGAATATCATGTGCAGAAGATTATAATAAATTCATGGTCCTTAGTTTATACCAAGAGGTTTTGGATAATGAAAAATGGGACATAAATATGTCTATGCATTGTAAGTATCCCTACATTTTTTCCAGTTCCCTTTTCCCCTGAATTTTAATTGAAAGGTGTTATGAGTGAGGCAGCTTTGAGAAGTGTTCCTCCATGTGTCAACACGCAAATCATAGTTTGGTATGTCATGTCATACATGATTCACTATTTAATTTTCATGCTTAAATCATCAATAATAGTGTGATTGGAGACTCTGGTGTATATTGTGTCATGCTGCAGGTGATGGTTTCGATGTTGACCATCAGTAATCAACCAGGGTGAGATCCAGTTATCCATGGTCCAAAAGAGGGAATCTAAACCTATATTTTCATAAATATTCACACATCTTTTAGTTTATTTTATAGTTGGTATCTGATCCAACATGTTCAAATGTCAGGTTCAGGGTTAACCTTGACATATGGGGTTTGGGGTCATATTCAAGTGGCATCTCTTGTGTCAAAATAGATTGTATCATCTTCCAAATTTATGTCATAGTGGAGTCCTAGGCCATCAATCTCATCCATTGGGATCCCAAGATATAGTTTAGTGGAAAATTATTGGGTTGAAAATATTTTAATCCTACTATTGTGTTAATATTTAATTTGAATATTTTTTTCTTGGCCAAGAAATGAGGTTCGAATAGGCATAATTAGTGTTGATCAAGGGACCAGAAGTTTTCTATTTTTTGAATTATTTTTTTACCCACTTTATTTTTCTTTGAAACATACTGCCAGTTTGTGAATCCATCTATTTACTTTTATTTTAAGATTGTTGTCTCATAAGAAACTTCCCCTAATGGTCTGTCGAACATCCCATAGTTCTCCTAATTTAATTCACAGTTGATCGCATCTATGCATGCCACATTCTTGTAAACAATTTCTTGTAGTGACTAGTCTCATATTAAAAAGTATGATCCTTTTAAACTATATTTCCATCTAACACTCATATAATTAATTCAAAAGGGGTTTTTTCATTCATCCACATTGTCTTCCCAATCATTGAGGTTGATTAGGGTCATGGCCATTCCAACCCATATGGTAGTTCAAAGTCATGGTTTTTTCAACCATTTTCTATATTTTTTTACAGATACTTCTAAAAAATAGATTATTGAAAAACCATCATTGAAATTATCAATTTAAATATATTAAATTCACTAATTATTCATTATTTTCCAAAATTTTATGCCAACATCCTAAAATAATTACACACAAAACGTGGTATTTTAATAAAAATGATCATTGAAAAAAAAAATCATAATTGATAATGATTAAATAATTCCCCACTATATATATAATTTTTTATCTAATTTATCTGATAAATTTGTGAATAATTGTGGTAAAATAAACCGACATAAAATTCCCCACACTTAATCCATTCCACTCTTGGTCCATGATGTCTACTAAATTTACATTTTTGCAAAAGACTAAAAAAATAAAATATGATCATCCTGGCTTGGTTGTATTGAAAATACATGAACTAAAGAAATTAAATAACCACTCATATATATAAATTTCATGCCAATTATGTGGATTATCCAAACATTCCTACATTAAAAAAGATCAAATTATAGTTCAAGGTGTACAGATTAAAGAAACAAAAGTAGAATTAAACCTATAATAAGTGGAATAAAAACCATCAGTTTTCCCCTTGTTCATTTGGGTTCAATATTCCTTTCACTATCATAGCCACATTTTATATAAGAGAGATTTATTTTTATATTTCTCAGCCATCAATGTTTTTAAATAACTAGGAAAAGAAATTATTTATTGAGCCTTTATCTATAAAAACACACTTATTACACTTTTAGTAGGTAATCTCTGTGGGATCCCAATGACTCATTTCAATTCACATTTAAAGGATTTATATTAATCATGAAAAATATTTCTACCTTAGGTATTCTATGATACCGAGGATGATTAGTTATTTTCTAGTTCAATCTTTGTATTCATCAAGTTATAGTTATTATTCTAAAGGATTATAACATATCAAACTTTATTTTCCCATTTTTTAAATTTTTTTCCATGAATAATGTAGAGACATATTTTTTCCATTTAATACTTTCAAATATACCTACAAATATTTACAACGCTAGACACTGAGATGATGTGGGATTTTGAGGCTCGGTGATCCTAAAATTAATTTTATTAAAATATTAAAAATAGTTTATATTTGTAGAACATAGTTTCATAATGAAAATGTTAAAAATATTGAAAAAACTCACGTAAAAAATATAATACCATGTTTGTTTCTATAACGTGGTGTTTACTCTAGGTGGGAATTAAAATAGGTTGTTGCAGGGTGTTTAAATATCACCTCTATTGGCGATAAGTTTAGAAGATTAATACACGAATTCATTAATTTAGCCTAATATTATTATTTTTATAAATTAATTTTTATGGAAATATTCCCAAGGTTATCCTCATAAACCTAGAATCCACAAAAAATGATATTCCTCTCCTTGTGCTTTCAGATCACCTCGGAAGATGAAGCTCTAGATTAGAGCATATTGGGATGTAACGAATGCAATGACTTCCACTTAACATTGGTGAGAACATTCATAGAAGATGAATGATACAATATCTAGGTTGTATGTGTCAATTTTTCTTTTACACCCAATTTAATTAAATTGATTTAGTGGATCAATCTCTATATTTGAACTATGCCACTATTGTCCTGACTATTAACCCATTTATTGGAATTCTTAAGGGGTTATTCATGATTTCTAACCCGAATATCTTTTCTCTAGATCCTTGGAAAAAATGATTGGTCAAAAATTATTAAACATTTTTTTATGTGTTAATCTGCTTCAATTGATTCACGTTCTTCACCGGTTTCACTCGTGGTCTTGGTTCAACATTTTAAAGTTGTATCAAGCCCGATCAAAAACAAAAAATCATAATAAAATGATGAACAATAGACATATTAATGAATAAGGAGTTCATTTATTAATTTTTCAGGATTAAGATGGTTTTATTATTATTAGAGAACAAATCAACATTAACATAATGAATCAGAATGTGTAGTGAATATGAAGGAACCCCCGTGGGTCGACAAGATCAATTTTATGCCACCAGATGACCATGAAATATATATCCATACTAGATCCACTAATCTAGAGTTTAAATGAGGAAATATCTATATTGGAATGTTTAGATTTATATTTTTTATCAAAAAATTTGAGATTCTGTATAAATCCTGACTATATGGAGTGTAGATCGAACAACACTTGGCATGTTGAGCCCTCAATACAGCAACTCAGGTTTTGGGAATCTATATGGAGTGTAACCTGACTACATGACATGTATAGCATCCCGTCTTTTTATAAGATAACTTTTCATTTCATTACACGGAACTGAGGATCTTTAAGGTTTGGTGTCTTGGAAACAAGGAACATAAAACATGAAACAAAAAAACATTCTTCTTAAACACTTTAAAGGCTTCTCCTCATGTTCACCCTAGGATCATTACTGCATCTCATAACCTGGGGACATACATCAAAAGGAAGGGTGAGCAGAAGGCCCAGCAAGGGAAACAAGTAAAACATTTTACATATGAACTTGAGATACATCAATAAAGTCATGAAAAGAACTTTAATGCATGAAAATGAAATCATGAGGAATATCATAATAAAAATAAAACTTTTTCATAACATGAAAATGTGGCTACATCATTTAACATAGACAATCATCAACATATCACCAAGGTCCATCCCCACGGTGTCATTTTAAAATTACCAAGGTTATTCACCAAGGTATCGTGAAAATTGTAATCTCTAGTGGTTACATCATTACCCAATGCATTGGAGCGCTATCAGGGAGCACCCTTAAATTTTCCTTTATTATCATGTGAGCCACATATATCATCATCAAAAATTTCATAAATAACCCACATAGCATAAAATAAATGGGTTTCATTTCATAATCATAACGTTTTAAAAACTGCTTTAGAGACATGATCTTTACGTCACTTTAAACCCACGGAAAGGGAAAGCGTGTCTCATGTATGTAAATCCCATAATTTAAAATGGAACATTTTGATATATATGTGAGTACCCTTGTAGAAATAATAGCTTTGAGTATTCACTTTATAACATAAAATAATTTTTGAGAAAAGAGAGAGGCATTTTGAGACGAAAATTCTGCAGCATAACAGCTATGTTACAAGGTTTTAGAAAACATTGAAAAGAGAGGGAACATGGGTCGAGAAATCATAATTGATGCATAAAATAGTATAGGGATAGAATAAGAATTATATATGGACATGGTGGTGCAATTTCAAGGACATACCATTTGAAATGAAAAACATGGAAGGAAGACAAAAGTTTGATTTCTCTTATGAAAGTTCGGCAGCCTAACGGCGTTACTTAAACTTCAAAATACTGAATTGAAGAGATCAAATGGGGTCTCTCATAAAATGAACATAAGATCCCAGTATGATAGGTATAGAGATCATACCCCAACATAACAAAAAGGAACTTGAAGGAATTGACATGAAAGTAGAACTTCAAAACGAGAAGGGTGAAGAACCACTTAAAAATTCGGCAGCCTAACGACGCCACTTAAAACTTCAAAATACGGAATTGAAGAGATCAAATGGGGTCTCTCATCATATGAACATAATATTCCAGTATGATAGGTATAGAGATCATACCCCAACATAACAAAAAGGAACTTGAAGGAATTGACATGAAAGTAGAACTTCAAAACGAGAAGGGTGAAGAACCACTTAAAAATTCGGCAGCCTAACGGCGCCACTTAAAAAATCAAAATACTGAATTGAAGAGATCAAATGGGGTCTCTCATCATATAAACATAAGAGTACAGTATGATATATATAGAGATCATACCCCAATATAACAAAAAGGAACTTGAAATAATTGACATGAAAGTAGAACTTCAAAACGAGAAGGGTGAAGAACCACTTAAAAATTCGGCAGCCTAACGGCGCCACTTAAAACTTCAAAATACTGAATTGAAGCGATCAAATGGGGTCTCTAATCATATGATCATAAAAGATCAGTATGATAATTTAGGGATCATACCCCAACATAATAAAAAGGAACAATAAAGACTTGAATGAAAATAGAACTTGAAAACGAGGAAGGTGAAAGAATCCCTTAAAAATTCGGCAGCCTAACGGCGCCACTTAAACATTCTTAAAACGAATTGATGATAGCAAGGGAGAGGTATCTCATCATATGAACATGAAATAGGCAGTAGGATGAATATAAAATAACATCCTCCAACATAAGAACATGGAGTATAAAAGAAATGACATAAAAGAGATTACTTGAAAAGAAGGAGAGAGGTCGGATCCCTTACCTTAAAATGTAACTCTTAAACCTCAAAGGTTGGGACCTTGAGGGCTTGGGGGCACCTTGGGAGGACTCCTTGGGAGGTAATGAGACCAGAAATTCGTTGGGAATGAGTGGGGAGTCGAATGGATGAGAGGAGGGCTTGGTATTTATAGGGAAAGTGAGGGGACAAGGCATTAATGGCCAAGGGACACCTCACATGTGCTTTTCTCAAACCCATGTGCTCTCCCTTGTCATTTATCATGGAGTTAGGCCACATGGGGCCCCCAAAACAATAATTCATCACCCTTGTCCGGCCAACCCTCAAAAGATCTCATGACATCATCATGACACCGTTATGATGTCATTAAACATACCGAAACCCTAAAACTGTATTTTTACTGTTCACTGAAAATTCAACTTTCTCAGAAAAATCCCAAAATTTCACATTAACCAAATATCAATGCTCTGATTTCAAAAATGAAATCCATTTTATAAAAATAATTTTCTAAATATTTTTAATTTAATTTTTAAATAAAAACACTATTCATCGAAAATTCATTTTTTTCAGAAAAAACCCCAAAAATTACCATAACATAATATCGATGCTCTGAGTTCAAAAATAAAGTCATTTTTATAAAAATAATTTTCTAATTATTTTTAATTAAATTTTTAATTAAAAAACACTATTCACCTGAAAAAACTAATACTTGAATAATAATTAATGAAACTGTTATTTAACTATTTTATTGAATCACATTACTTAATCAAGGTGCCTAGATTATTTTAAAACTTTCTTTAAGTGAGATTACTAATCCATTTGGTCATATTACTAATCCTAATCATAAAATCACTATTCATAATTTACTATTCATCAAAAATCAAGTTGATCTTATTAGACTCTAAATTTAGTACTGAACATAATTGCAGAAGACCATTTTTTGAAAATCATTACACATTTTTAATTATTTAGGGTTTACATAAACATATTTAAAATATCATTTTTCTAAAATTCATCAAAAATATGAATACTATATTTATCCAGTCATTTCAAAATTTATAAACTTCATCATAAGAAGAAATCCCAATTTTTATTTAAAACAAGGATTACACAAGGTAGTTACGGTCTCGTTACATAAACCCTTATAATACCAGCATAGGACCTAAGAGTAAGGTGTGCTAGGGTGATAGAAGCCTGGGGCGGCTCAGTCAACATTGCCCGAGTAGTAATTTCTATCAGTTTGAACTTCTCACGAAGGCGATTTCGTTCCAGCTTCACATGATGAAGTTCGGCTTGGATTTGATCCAGAGCAAAGCCCAGTGGTGCTACCTCCTTCCCAAGCTCTGTTAGATGGGCTTCGATCGGTCCAAGACTACTAGGTGGGGCCATTGAATCTTCTTTCTATAATAATTAACCAAGATTACTTATATTTAGAGACAATAATCAAAACATTTTGTTCACAGCGGTCATGTTGACCGATGGTTATATAATAGTCAAAACCCACTGATCTCATTTTAATTATAATCATGTTTATCAAATAAAACATTTTTGTTGAGTATAACAATAACACATAAAATTAGGAAACAAAATTTATTTAAAAATTTCGGGTCGTTACAATCTTCCCCCCTTAAGAAATTGTGTCCTCGCAATTTTAAAATTGGGTTTTGAAATTTCATTGAAATTCCCACATCAGAAAAGGAGTCAGTAAAACTATTACTTTAAAATAAAGAAAGGGAAGTACAATGGTCACCTGAGTAAACCCACACTAGGGTCCCATGTAGGAAAACATGGACATGGAGGAAAAAACAAAGGGTCAAGTTCTGAGGGAGAGTGATAGAGAACATGATTAGGAGAAATTTAACCATGAGAAAATCCCGAACTTATGATGTGTGTAAACGGTCTTCGATTACCTAGTAGGAAACGTAAACCAACAACATTTTTGTTTTACGTTTCTTTTCATAATTTTGAGGATTTCATTTACTACATAGAACAAAAACATAAGAAAATATACCTACCTTCAATTAGAGTTTCATCCTTTAACAAGTCCCTACCAACACTAATCTTTTCCCCAAATGATGAGAATTCAAAAACACTTGGTCTCATAAAAGCACAAGAATCATCTTCTATAGAATCACATAATCTACAAAAGATTAACTATCTATTTCTTCTATCTTTAAACATTATCCCAAAAACAGAAAGGTTAAGGTAAAACAACTCTTCAAAAAGAAAGAATCCCATAGGAATGGAAACTACTTTTATATCATCAAAATTCCATGGTACTACCCAAAGTTCATTATAGACCATTCCATAAATAACGGTCCTTAAAATTCCTCAAAACAAACCAAACTAAGATTGAAACCCAAATACAATAAAGATTTGATAACATAGTCTTCCAAAACAACTTCATTGTTCATCTCCAGACAACATTAACCACTCCTAACATCTTATAAAAAAAGTATCTAACCTAAACATATTTTACCCAAGATAGGTTAGTCATTCCCATAAGTAACCTAAATTACTATAAGTTCACCTTAAATTCATCGATTCTTCAAAATATAAGTCAACCTTACTCCTCAATGAAAATATCGTAGTAATCTATTTACCTCGATCAAATATGGTTCCCAAAATAATGAACGTCTTCCAAAATAATAATCATATTTTAATCCCCTAATCATCACTGTCATATTAATATGAAAATCGTCGCATTTCCTATCACATTGGTTGTCGGAACATGTTCTTCCATTTCCCACCATTAACTAAGAAGAGAAAGCATAATTAGGGGCTTAAGTACTTAGCTAATAATCCTGAAAAGGAACTGAGAGCATATAAGGATAACTTGTATATGAAAGGTATACCCTAACTTTTGATCTCCTAGGTTCCCATCTAGGTTATGAATGATCATATATTCTTATGTGAACCTTTATTTTATTTTATCATTGTTCCTTTAACAATGGTTCATACCAAGCTTATGAATTTACCAAAGCATATCCCCCAGGAGTGTCGTAACCAAGAGTGCAGCAAGGCCCGTTGTCGTGTACCAGTTCCCGTTTGAGTCTAGCTCAAAGCGGTGTTTTCGGGTTTTACCCCTATGTACATCTGTGCCAGAGCCACCTCTACCTGCTCGTATCCAGACAGGGATGGAGTTGCTTGGCAACCCCTTACTCAATACTCACCAAAATACCAGGAAGATTTCCTATATTAAACTTTTCTATAGGGTTCCTCCTAGAGTTTTCATATCCTAATTTCCACAAATAACTAAACCATCCTTTGATACCAACTATAGCATCCCGTCTTTTTATAACATAACTTTTCATTTCATTACACGGAACTGAGGATCTTTAAGGTTTAGTGTCTTGGAAACAAGGAACATAAAACATGAAACAAAAAAACATTATTCTTAAACACTTGAAAGGCTTCTCCTCATGTTCACCCTAGGCTCATTACTGCATCTCATAACTTGGGGACATACATCAAAAGGAAGGGTGAGTAGAAGGCCCAGCAAGGGAAACAAGTGAAACATTTTACATATGAACTTGAGATACATCAATAAAGTCATGAAAAGAACTTTAATGCATGAAAATGAAATCATGAGGCATATCATAATAAAAATAAAACTTTTTCATAACTTGAAGATGTGGCTACATCATTTAACATAGACAATCATTAACATATCACCAAGGTCCATCCCCAAGGTGTCATTTTAAAATTACCAAGGTTATTCACCAAGATATCGTGAAAATTGTAATCTCTAGTGGTTACATCATTACCCAATGCATTGGAGCGCTATCAGGGCACACCCTTAAATTTGCCTTTATTATCATGTGAGCCACATATATCATCATCAAACATTTCATAAATAACCCACATAGCATAAAATAAATGGGTTTCATTTCATAATCATAACGTTTTAAAAACTGCTTTAAAGACATGATATTTACGTCACTTTAAACCCACGGAAAGGGAAAGCGGGTCTCATGTATGTAAATCCCAGAATTTAAAATGGAACATTTTGATATATATGTGAATACCCTTGTAGAAATAAGAGCTTTGAGTATTCACTTTATAACATAAAATAATTTTTGAGAAAAGAGAGAGGCATTTTGAGACGAAAATTCTGCAGCATAACAGCTATGTTACAAGGTTTTAGAAAACATTGAAAAGAGAGGGAACATGGGTTGAGCAATCATAATTGACCCATAAAATAGTAGAGGGACAGAATAAGAATTATATGTGGACATGGTGGTGCAATTTCAAGGACATACCATTTGAAATGAAAAACATGGAAGGAAGACAAAAGTTTGATTTCTCTTATGAAAGTTCGGCAGCCTAACGGCGTTACTTAAACTTCAAAATACTGAATTGAAGAGATCAAATGGGGTCTCTCATCAAATGAACATAAGAGTCCAATATGATAGTTATAGAGATCATACCCCAACATGACAAAAAGGAACTTGAAGGAATTGACATGAAAGTAGAACTTCAAAACGAGAAGGGTGAAGAACCACTTAAAAATTCGGCAGCCTAACGGCGCCACTTAAAACTTCAAAATACGGAATTGAAGTGATCAAATGGGGTCTCTCATCATATGAACATAAGAGTCCAGTATGATAGGTATAGAGATCATACCCCAACATAACAAAAAGGAACTTGAAGGAATTGACATGAAAGTAGAACTTCAAAACGGGAAGGGTGAAGAACCACTTAAAAATTCGGCAGCCTAACGGCGCCACTTAAAACATCAAAATACTGAATTGAAGAGATCAATGGGGTCTCTCATCATATGAACATAAGATTCCAGTATGATATATATAGAGATCATACCCCAATATAACAAAAAGGAACTTGAAATAATTGACATGAAAGTAGAACTTCAAAACGAGAAGGGTGAAGAACCACTTAAAAATTCGGCAGCCTAACGACGCCACTTAAAACATCAAAATACTGAATTGAAGCGATCAAATGGCGTCTCTCATCATATGATCATAAAAGATCAGTATGATAATTTAGAGGTCATACCCCAACATAATAAAAAGGAACATTAAAGACTTGAATGAAAATAGAACTTGAAAACGAGGAAGGTGAAAGAATCCCTTAAAAATTCGGCAGCCTAACGGCGCCACTTAAATATTCTTAAAACGAATTGATGAGAGGAAGGGGGAAGTCTCTCATCATATGAACATGAAATAGGCAGTAGGATGAATATAAAATAACATCCTCCAACATAAGAACATGGAGTATAAAAGAAATGACATAAAAGAGATTACTTGAAAAGAAGGAGAGAGGTCGTATCCCTTACCTTAAAATGTAACTCTTAAACCTCAAAGGTTGGGACCTTGAGGGCTTGGGGGCACCTTGGGAGGACTCCTTGGGAGGTAATGAGACCAGAAATTCGTTGGGAATGAGTGGGGAGTCGAATGGATGAGAGGATGGCTTGGTATTTATAGGGAAAGTGAGGGGACAAGGCATTAATGGCCAAGGGACACCTCACATGTGCTTTTCTCAAACCCATGTGCTCTCCCTTGTCATTTATCATGGAGTTAGGCCACATGGGGCCCCCAAAACAATAATTCATAACCCTTGGCCGGCCAACCCTCAAAAGATCTCATGACATCATCATGACACCGTTATGATGTCATTAAACATACAGAAACCCTAAAACTGTATTTTTACTATTCACTGAAAATTCAACTTTCTCAGAAAAATCCCAAAATTTCACATTAACCAAATATCAATGCTCTGATTTCAAAAATGAAATCCATTTTATAAAAATAATTTTCTAAATATTTTTAATTTAATTTTTAAATAAAAACACTATTCATCGAAAATTCATTTTTTTCAGAAAAAACCCCAAAAATTACCATAACATAATATCGATGCTCTGAGTTCAAAAATAAAGTCATTTTTATAAAAATAATTTTCTAATTATTTTTAATTAAATTTTTAATTAAAAAACACTATTCACCTGAAAAAACTAATACTTGAATAATAATTAATGAAACTGTTATTTAACTATTTTATTGAATCACATTACTTAATCAAGGTGCCTAGATTATTTTAAAACTTTCTTTAAGTGAGATTACTAATCCATTTGGTCATATTACTAATCCTAATCATAAAATCACTATTCATAATTTACTATTCATCAAAAATCAAGTTGATCTTATTAGACTCTAAATTTAGTACTGAACATAATTGCAGAAGACCATTTTTTGAAAATCATTACACATTTTTAATTATTTAGGGTTTACATAAACATATTTAAAATATCATTTTTCTAAAATTCATCAAAAATATGAATACTATATTTATCCAGTCATTTCAAAATTTATAAACTTCATCATAAGAAGAAATCCCAATTTTTATTTAAAACAAGGATTACACAAGGTAGTTACGGTCTCGTTACATAAACCCTTATAATACCAGCATAGGACCTAAGAGTAAGGTGTGCTAGGGTGATAGAAGCCTGGGGCGGCTCAGTCAACATTGCCCGAGTAGTAATTTCTATCAGTTTGAACTTCTCACGAAGGCGATTTCGTTCCAGCTTCACATGATGAAGTTCGGCTTGGATTTGATCCAGAGCAAAGCCCAGTGGTGCTACCTCCTTCCCAAGCTCTGTTAGATGGGCTTCGATCGGTCCAAGACTACTAGGTGGGGCCATTGAATCTTCTTTCTATAATAATTAACCAAGATTACTTATATTTAGAGACAATAATCAAAACATTTTGTTCACAGCGGTCATGTTGACCGATGGTTATATAATAGTCAAAACCCACTGATCTCATTTTAATTATAATCATGTTTATCAAATAAAACATTTTTGTTGAGTATAACAATAACACATAAAATTAGGAAACAAAATTTATTTAAAAATTTCGGGTCGTTACAATCTTCCCCCCTTAAGAAATTGTGTCCTCGCAATTTTAAAATTGGGTTTTGAAATTTCATTGAAATTCCCACATCAGAAAAGGAGTCAGTAAAACTATTACTTTAAAATAAAGAAAGGGAAGTACAATGGTCACCTGAGTAAACCCACACTAGGGTCCCATGTAGGAAAACATGGACATGGAGGAAAAAACAAAGGGTCAAGTTCTGAGGGAGAGTG
Organism: Viscum album; assembly: GCA_963277665.1. Classification (NCBI taxonomy): domain Eukaryota; kingdom Viridiplantae; phylum Streptophyta; class Magnoliopsida; order Santalales; family Viscaceae; genus Viscum; species Viscum album. The sequence goes on along the minus strand of OY728143.1, from coordinate 518,197,851 downwards.
ATAGAGAACATGATTAGGAGAAATTTAACCATGAGAAAATCCCGAACTTATGATGTGTGTAAACGGTCTTCGATTACCTAGTAGGAAACGTAAACCAACAACATTTTTGTTTTACGTTTCTTTTCATAATTTTGAGGATTTCATTTACTACATAGAACAAAAACATAAGAAAATATACCTACCTTCAATTAGAGTTTCATCCTTTAACAAGTCCCTACCAACACTAATCTTTTCCCCAAATGATGAGAATTCAAAAACACTTGGTCTCATAAAAGCACAAGAATCATCTTCTATAGAATCACATAATCTACAAAAGATTAACTATCTATTTCTTCTATCTTTAAACATTATCCCAAAAACAGAAAGGTTAAGGTAAAACAACTCTTCAAAAAGAAAGAATCCCATAGGAATGGAAACTACTTTTATATCATCAAAATTCCATGGTACTACCCAAAGTTCATTATAGACCATTCCATAAATAACGGTCCTTAAAATTCCTCAAAACAAACCAAACTAAGATTGAAACCCAAATACAATAAAGATTTGATAACATAGTCTTCCAAAACAACTTCATTGTTCATCTCCAGACAACATTAACCACTCCTAACATCTTATAAAAAAAGTATCTAACCTAAACATATTTTACCCAAGATAGGTTAGTCATTCCCATAAGTAACCTAAATTACTATAAGTTCACCTTAAATTCATCGATTCTTCAAAATATAAGTCAACCTTACTCCTCAATGAAAATATCGTAGTAATCTATTTACCTCGATCAAATATGGTTCCCAAAATAATGAACGTCTTCCAAAATAATAATCATATTTTAATCCCCTAATCATCACTGTCATATTAATATGAAAATCGTCGCATTTCCTATCACATTGGTTGTCGGAACATGTTCTTCCATTTCCCACCATTAACTAAGAAGAGAAAGCATAATTAGGGGCTTAAGTACTTAGCTAATAATCCTGAAAAGGAACTGAGAGCATATAAGGATAACTTGTATATGAAAGGTATACCCTAACTTTTGATCTCCTAGGTTCCCATCTAGGTTATGAATGATCATATATTCTTATGTGAACCTTTATTTTATTTTATCATTGTTCCTTTAACAATGGTTCATACCAAGCTTATGAATTTACCAAAGCATATCCCCCAGGAGTGTCGTAACCAAGAGTGCAGCAAGGCCCGTTGTCGTGTACCAGTTCCCGTTTGAGTCTAGCTCAAAGCGGTGTTTTCGGGTTTTACCCCTATGTACATCTGTGCCAGAGCCACCTCTACCTGCTCGTATCCAGACAGGGATGGAGTTGCTTGGCAACCCCTTACTCAATACTCACCAAAATACCAGGAAGATTTCCTATATTAAACTTTTCTATAGGGTTCCTCCTAGAGTTTTCATATCCTAATTTCCACAAATAACTAAACCATCCTTTGATACCAACTATAGCATCCCGTCTTTTTATAACATAACTTTTCATTTCATTACACGGAACTGAGGATCTTTAAGGTTTAGTGTCTTGGAAACAAGGAACATAAAACATGAAACAAAAAAACATTATTCTTAAACACTTGAAAGGCTTCTCCTCATGTTCACCCTAGGCTCATTACTGCATCTCATAACTTGGGGACATACATCAAAAGGAAGGGTGAGTAGAAGGCCCAGCAAGGGAAACAAGTGAAACATTTTACATATGAACTTGAGATACATCAATAAAGTCATGAAAAGAACTTTAATGCATGAAAATGAAATCATGAGGCATATCATAATAAAAATAAAACTTTTTCATAACTTGAAGATGTGGCTACATCATTTAACATAGACAATCATTAACATATCACCAAGGTCCATCCCCAAGGTGTCATTTTAAAATTACCAAGGTTATTCACCAAGATATCGTGAAAATTGTAATCTCTAGTGGTTACATCATTACCCAATGCATTGGAGCGCTATCAGGGCACACCCTTAAATTTGCCTTTATTATCATGTGAGCCACATATATCATCATCAAACATTTCATAAATAACCCACATAGCATAAAATAAATGGGTTTCATTTCATAATCATAACGTTTTAAAAACTGCTTTAAAGACATGATATTTACGTCACTTTAAACCCACGGAAAGGGAAAGCGGGTCTCATGTATGTAAATCCCAGAATTTAAAATGGAACATTTTGATATATATGTGAATACCCTTGTAGAAATAAGAGCTTTGAGTATTCACTTTATAACATAAAATAATTTTTGAGAAAAGAGAGAGGCATTTTGAGACGAAAATTCTGCAGCATAACAGCTATGTTACAAGGTTTTAGAAAACATTGAAAAGAGAGGGAACATGGGTTGAGCAATCATAATTGACCCATAAAATAGTAGAGGGACAGAATAAGAATTATATGTGGACATGGTGGTGCAATTTCAAGGACATACCATTTGAAATGAAAAACATGGAAGGAAGACAAAAGTTTGATTTCTCTTATGAAAGTTCGGCAGCCTAACGGCGTTACTTAAACTTCAAAATACTGAATTGAAGAGATCAAATGGGGTCTCTCATCAAATGAACATAAGAGTCCAATATGATAGTTATAGAGATCATACCCCAACATGACAAAAAGGAACTTGAAGGAATTGACATGAAAGTAGAACTTCAAAACGAGAAGGGTGAAGAACCACTTAAAAATTCGGCAGCCTAACGGCGCCACTTAAAACTTCAAAATACGGAATTGAAGTGATCAAATGGGGTCTCTCATCATATGAACATAAGAGTCCAGTATGATAGGTATAGAGATCATACCCCAACATAACAAAAAGGAACTTGAAGGAATTGACATGAAAGTAGAACTTCAAAACGGGAAGGGTGAAGAACCACTTAAAAATTCGGCAGCCTAACGGCGCCACTTAAAACATCAAAATACTGAATTGAAGAGATCAATGGGGTCTCTCATCATATGAACATAAGATTCCAGTATGATATATATAGAGATCATACCCCAATATAACAAAAAGGAACTTGAAATAATTGACATGAAAGTAGAACTTCAAAACGAGAAGGGTGAAGAACCACTTAAAAATTCGGCAGCCTAACGACGCCACTTAAAACATCAAAATACTGAATTGAAGCGATCAAATGGCGTCTCTCATCATATGATCATAAAAGATCAGTATGATAATTTAGAGGTCATACCCCAACATAATAAAAAGGAACATTAAAGACTTGAATGAAAATAGAACTTGAAAACGAGGAAGGTGAAAGAATCCCTTAAAAATTCGGCAGCCTAACGGCGCCACTTAAATATTCTTAAAACGAATTGATGAGAGGAAGGGGGAAGTCTCTCATCATATGAACATGAAATAGGCAGTAGGATGAATATAAAATAACATCCTCCAACATAAGAACATGGAGTATAAAAGAAATGACATAAAAGAGATTACTTGAAAAGAAGGAGAGAGGTCGTATCCCTTACCTTAAAATGTAACTCTTAAACCTCAAAGGTTGGGACCTTGAGGGCTTGGGGGCACCTTGGGAGGACTCCTTGGGAGGTAATGAGACCAGAAATTCGTTGGGAATGAGTGGGGAGTCGAATGGATGAGAGGATGGCTTGGTATTTATAGGGAAAGTGAGGGGACAAGGCATTAATGGCCAAGGGACACCTCACATGTGCTTTTCTCAAACCCATGTGCTCTCCCTTGTCATTTATCATGGAGTTAGGCCACATGGGGCCCCCAAAACAATAATTCATAACCCTTGGCCGGCCAACCCTCAAAAGATCTCATGACATCATCATGACACCGTTATGATGTCATTAAACATACAGAAACCCTAAAACTGTATTTTTACTATTCACTGAAAATTCAACTTTCTCAGAAAAATCCCAAAATTTCACATTAACCAAATATCAATGCTCTGATTTCAAAAATGAAATCCATTTTATAAAAATAATTTTCTAAATATTTTTAATTTAATTTTTAAATAAAAACACTATTCATCGAAAATTCATTTTTTTCAGAAAAAAACCCAAAAATTACCATAACATAATATCGATGCTCTGAGTTCAAAAATAAAGTCATTTTTATAAAAATAATTTTCTAATTATTTTTAATTAAATTTTTAATTAAAAAACACTATTCACCTGAAAAAACTAATACTTGAATAATAATTAATGAAACTGTTATTTAACTATTTTATTGAATCACATTACTTAATCAAGGTGCCTAGATTATTTTAAAACTTTCTTTAAGTGAGATTACTAATCCATTTGGTCATATTACTAATCCTAATCATAAAATCACTATTCATAATTTACTATTCATCAAAAATCAAGTTGATCTTATTAGACTCTAAATTTATTACTGAACATAATTGCAGAAGACCATTTTTTGAAAATCATTACACATTTTTAATTATTTAGGGTTTACGTAAACATATTTAAAAGTTGCTTTTTCTAAAATTCATCAAAAATATGCATACTATATTTATCCGGTCATTTCAAAATTCCTAAACTTCATCATAAGAAGAAATCCCAATTTTTATTTAAAACAAGGATTACACAAGGTAGTTACAGTCTCGTTACATAACCCCTTATAATACCAGCATAGGACCTAAGAGTAAGGTGTGCTAGGGTGATAGAAGCCTGGGGCGGCTCAGTCAACATTGCCCGAGTAGTAATTTCTATCAGTTTGAACTTCTCACGAAGGCGATTTCGTTCCAGCTTCACATGATGAAGTTCAGCTTGGATTTGATCCAGAGCAAAGCCCAGTGGTGCTACCTCCTTCCCAAGCTCTGTTTGATGGGCTTCGATCGGTCCAAGACTACTAGGTGAGGCCATCGAATCTTCTTTCTATAATAATTAACCATGATTACTTATATTTAGAGACAATAATCAAAACATTTTGTTCACAGCGGTCATGTTGACCGAAGGTTATATAATAGTCAAAACCCACTGATCTCATTTTAATTATAATCATGTTTATCAAATAAAACATTTTTGTTGAGTATAACAATAACACATAAAATTAGGAAACAAACTTTATTTAAAAATTTCGGGTCGTTACAACATGTGTATTTTCTCTTGGTGGAAAATTTGTGTGGTGGAGCACATAGGAGGGACCTAATGTTGGAGTACACGGGTGGGCACACGACTGTGTACCGAAGTACATGGACACATGGTAAATTTCATGGACATGGGTTAGATATACATACATTATCAAGCACTTGAGTGGGAACCTAGATGGAATGATAATGTCATGTATATACTCTAAATTCCATGTATAACTACATGATTGGAATGTTTTTTACCTCATAGGACACATCCAATTGATGGAGCGGGACCACACTCCATGTGGGCCCCCTCTCACACAGTGTACCTGTGGTTCCTTTTGAGGAAAATTAAATCATTCATATCTTCTTCATTTGGAATGTGATTATACTATACTAATTGTTTTACATGTAGAACATGATGGTTCCATCTGTTTTATCTTTTGGGATATGGTGTGAAATGTTACAAGCATGAAAATCCTTGAGACGACGCCCGATGATGGTAATGATCAGACATGATTGGTTGAGGCTTCCAATAGAGTGGAATCCCCATTAGTTTAAGAACAGGTTGTCTATCTATTGATTGGAACCCCCACCCCACATCAGATAGAGAATAGGTCCTTGTTGACCAGAGTGCAGCCCCCTTATCGCACCACGGTAAATGTCATCAACCAATTGAGTGGAAACCCCCATCAGTTTAGATGTGGGTCCTTTGCCTAACGAGTTGAAATCTCCAATCAGATATGGTGAGGGTCCTTGATAAATAGATTAGAACCCCCTATCACGCCTAGGTATAGGTCATTGACCTCACTACCAAAAAAACATGGTTTCTGTTGCGCCACCATTTAACAGTTCTAAAAAAAGTACTGATAAAGGGGGTTTCTCTATCAATGCTAAAAAAGCACTATTAAATCCCCCCCCTTTATTAGCACTTTTTAGTAGGGCTGATAAAGGGGGGGGGGGTTATCAGGGGTTTTTTCCATAGCATTGAAAAAGTTTTTATGCCAAAAAATTTATATTTCATAAAAAATAATATACTGATATATAAATATATAAGTGTATTTATATTGATAAAAATATAATATATATATATATTAAATATGGATTAGATAAGGATAAATATACATTTACACTTAATATATGGTTAAAATAACTTATAAAAATATCTTTAAAAATTAATAATTAATAATTTTCTAATTATCATCGACTAATAATAATTTAATAATAATTTGAAGACATAAATATCAAAAAATAAATAAAAGATATAAAATAAGTTGATAGCATAACTCAAACATCAAACGAACATAACTTACTATTGCAAATATGGCCTTTATCAGCACCTGCATATATATATCGGTGTTTGTGTGTGTTTGTGAACGTGTATATATATATTTTTATGTGCCTATATTAAAAAACTGATATATATTATCAATTTATTCTAAACATATGTATATACATATTAATATATAATATTTGTAAATATATATAAATATTCATCATTATACGTACAGATACACATTTAATATATATATATATATCTCTCTGTGTGTGTGTTTGGTATATATATTTACTTATTTATAAGCACACAGTACAAATCATATTTTATAAATGTATTTAAAACTGAACTTATAAATATATATTAATATACGAATAAATATATTAATATATAAATATTACTATATGTGTATTAATATATTGATATATATATATATTAATATAACTAAATATATATATATTAATATATATATACATGTTATTAAAAATATATATTAATATATGAGTAAATATAACTATATATATTATTAAAAGGAGATAAAAGAATTATGGAGGAGTGGTAAAGGTTTAGGCTCACCAGCAAGAGGTTCGGGGTTTGAATCCTGGGGAGGCAGGGCGCGCATGCTGGTGGAAATGGGGCTAAGCACTGTTAAAGGATAGGGGTGGGTGGGGTGGGTGGGGTGGGTGGGGGCATAGTTGAAGGGGGCTTCAAGCACTATTGAATCCCCTCCCCAAATTGAAGAATTATTTTTTATTTTTATTTAAATGTTTTTTAACTTTTATAAGATTTGATAAAAGACCCATTTATCAGTGATTTTTCATCACTTAAAAAAGACCCCTTTTATTATCGTTTTTTAGCACTGATAAAATGGGTCTTTATCTACACTTTTTTTAGCGCTGATAATTTAAGGACAGAGCCCCCGTTTCCCAGAGCCGGTGCATTATTTGATTACATTAACATATAAACAAGGAATATTCATCCCAAAGGACCATTAATTTTTGAATTATTGGAAGCAAGATATATACCTAAGTTCAACATTACAACTTGAAAATAAATACAACATAGAACCTCTTTTGAAAACATCCCTAACTCCTAGGTTATTTCAGCATTTCATTCATAATAAAATTCTTCAGGTTCTAAAAAAATGAAACATATGAAAGTGTTGATGTCTAACTCTTAGTATGGGCAAGCAATACAGTGGAATATATATAAGAAATTATCCATGTTGAATAACTAAAAAATATTCTTTTAAAAAAACTTGAACACCTTATGGAAGGAATAAGAGATGAGTAATTAATTCCATAATAAAACATAATCAGGGGTATTCTGCTAATCAAATAACCACATGAACCATCAATATTATTCTCATAATTATGGAATTCTTAATGTGGGACAACATCACTATATTGTCAAGGCCTTGGGCCAAGATCATAGTTTTTCTCCTGAGACCGACCAATTCATCGAGGGGCTATAGAAGGCCCCAACCAAAAAATTCTATGTCTAATTGATTCCTAATATGAATGGGGATAAATATAAAAATAATTTACATTCAAATTGAAACTTATATATAAAATGAAAATAACATTCCCCAAACGTTAAGCATAAACACTAACCATTCTGAGTAAATTGGTGTATGGTTTTAAGACAGCACATCAAAAACCAAAATAATCATAAACCATTAAGTTAAATATGTTAGATGATAACATAATAGATAAACCTCAATACTATTAAATATTGAAAAATATTTGTTGACATAAATGAATATTCTTTTAAATGATACCACTGAAAAATCCTTAAGGGAAGTAATACATAAACATTCCAAAGTGTCCCATACCTCCTTGAAACATTCAAATCATAATACATTAGAAAAAAAAGATAATAAATATAATCTTTATATGATATACCAAAGGTCAGTACATAAACCTCAATAAAGAAATAAGGGGTTAACAAGGCATATATCTCATAAAAGTTAACGTGGGATGAGAAAAATCATTTTTTTTACTTTTGAAGGAAGAGTTATTTTGGAAAATCATTTATATTTTCTACAAAATAAGATTGTAAGAATGAATATAAAATAAAACAAAATAATAGAACATTGAAATTATATTTTAGGAAAAAATGATTTCCCACTGAAGTGAAATCATGTAAAAAGAGTTCTTAAGATTCTTTAGAAATAAAATACTATAGAGTATTTTAAGGACAGTATTTACGAGAATTTTTAAGAGGAAAGGAATGTTTGTTCTATTAAATTCAGAAATGATCCAAGATAAATTTTCATGATAAAATTATTTTTTTCATTAAAATAATGGTGGATTAAAATGGATTCTGGTTTACACTTTAAAACAGGTAAGAATTCGAAAATGTCCCTTGAATCGGGTTTGTTTATCAGGTTAAAAGTTCTGAATGGTCCTTTTAAAACATGTAAATCTCAATAAAATAAAGAAGGATTATGGATGGTCAACATATATAGGATATTAAAACAGAATTCATTCGGATTAAATAAGAATAAATAGGAATATAATTGAGGTAAGTATGGAATAAGAGTAACCTGAATGAAAAAGGAGGTTCGGGTAGAAATCCCTTACCTCTTTGTTATCAATCGATTAGTATGATTCAAAATTATTAATATTTAAATGATACATTGAACACAATAAAAATAATTATACTAATTATATGATACATAAATGGGTAGTATACATACACCATACACAAGTATTAGTAGTGAATACGAAAAATCTCACAAAAATGGAAGTGTGATGAAGAAACCCCTTCCCTTAAGTCCGAATGTATTCCTCTCTAGAACTTAAGGTAATGGAATATGAAATTTAACTTATTAATAAAATAATTCTATAACATTATAGAAATGTATATAGTTTATCATAATTCTTTTGAGTTCATTTATGCCCTTATTGATAAGTTATTAGATTGAATTTCATCGTTCGGGATTGTTCGTTTTCTTTATTTTCACAATCAGTTCACCTGTTCTTAAGTAATGGATTTTCTGTGGAATGGATGTAAATATAAAGAATTGAAATTATATATTATTTATCAACATCCATATGTATTGATGGTGACTTATATCTTTTTTTCATTGAAATAGGATGAATCATTAGATGAAATATTTATGACTTCACATAGATTGTTTTAGCTGTATTTTGATTATTAAGAACTATTTTGGTCATACAATTTAATAATATGTATATATACTAGTTCATTAATATTAATTAGGTTATAATACATATATTAACGTCTGGTTGAACCATAAAAATGGTTTCATGACCAGTAATGAAGGAGAAATGGAAGAATGAAGATTCGTCATCCATGAAGGTTATAAATTGGAACCTCCTGGACTTTGATTTTGTTTATAAAATAAAAGAGAGAGGGAGGGAGTACGGATATTGATGATGGGTATTCCATTCACATGTAAAATTATAGTATATCTATGATACCAGATCTATAATGTTCATTTGGACATAGGAGGCGAGGAGAGGATAACAAAAGATGATAAATTGAAATGAAACTAAATGAAAAAGAAAGGTGCTTTACCCCTCGAAATAACCTCCTTGAGAACCTCCTTAAGGGAAGATATTTTGTACTTTTGGCTAGAAAAAGATATTTTTGGATGTGGGGAGTGACTAATGAAGGGAATGTGATCATAAATATGAGGATCTTTATAGCATTGAGGAGCGAAGAGAAGAGGAAGTCGGGGAGGGGGGTTATAGTGGAGGATATGAGTGTTTTCATAAATTTTTAATCATTAGTTTATTATTTTCCCTCAAGACCAGAAATAGTGATTATTACACAACCAAGAATAGTAATAAATGCGTGTGGGTTAGAACTAAGTGTCCTTATATCATTTATGTAGTCATAAATAGTGTATTTAAATGCTAATTTGAATATATCATATTTTATCGTATTTAACTATTCATTAAAAATTCGAGTATTTCAGAAAAGTACAAAAAAAAATTACCCTAACCATTTTTTGATGTTTAGAATACAAAAATAAAATCCATTTTTCAAAAATAAGTTTCTAGATATGATTAATTAAATATTTACATGAAATCATAATTTATTATAAAGAACAGTTTTAAAACATTTATTTACATATTCCAAAACATAGGTATATCATACTTCCACTAGAATATTATTTATATACTATCATAGGTAATGTTACAATTCATTAGACAATATCACTATTAATAAGGGTATGTTAAAATTCATAAGGGTAGGTTACTATTCACCAATAAATAATTTTTTATTATCAGAATCCTAATAACCTACTGATCACAACTGTGTATGTCAGATTTTCAAAATTCTCATCATTGAAGTGGAAATATTATGTTTACTTGGCTAGGTTATAAAAACGTGGTGTTTATAGAGACTCAGTGTGCCATGCATTCAATAATAAATCTATTTGTTAATTCTTGGGGTGTTACATTATCCCCTTCTTACAAAAATTTTTCCTCAAAATTTGAAATTGAACATCGAATGATAATGGTTGATACTTGAAAATTACCATATGGAAACCCCCATCAGAAATAAGGTTAATAAAATATCATCATTAAAAGGTTAATAGAGATAAGGTGGACACCCTAAAAAAGTATGATTTCAAATGAGGTGACATTAGTTGGAAGTAAAAACATAGATATTGAAGGCAAATAAAAATATGATGTTTAAATGGATCATGATGGAGGACATGTTCAGGTGAATGTTGATTACTAATAAACTATAGACTAAAAAATTCATTGATATTATCAATGATTATGATAATAGAAAAACAATTAAGACTGTTTTTCTTTACTCAAGGAATTATTCCACTCTATAAGAGTATAGTATACATTTATACTTACAAACTCGTCCTTTTATTGCACTTGAACTATATATACCTCATCACTTAGCATGGGATACAACATTTGGTGAAGCAATACATTATCCTCTAAAATCTCATACAATGGTCAACATAAACCATTTCATAAAAGGATAAAAATTCCAAAATAAAATGATTAAACACATTATAATTAAGTCCTATAAATTTCCCAGATGAACTTGTCATTAATCTTTAATCAAAATGAAGAAACTCAAAATTTCACATCCAAACATGTGAATAACTTCATCATGTATGTTCTTAAAATGTTGTAATTACATGAATTGTCATAAAAACCAAATTGGAAACATTAATTCTTCTGTATTCATTAATTAAGATACATGTTATTGGATATATTACTCAAATCTGAAAGTGTTGTAAACTCCATGGATGATAGAATATACCACTTCTCGACATGTTAATAATCAGTTCCAAGGTAGTTAGTACATATCTGAATCAATCATTTCGTCATCATTATCTCAATACGAGGTATATATTAAAGGTTTTATTTCCCTTAATCATGTGTTTTATAAAAAATTTAACATTCGAATGACTCACTTTTCTTTTTCACTATTCATCATATGACCTCAAATACTTAATGAAATAGTACTGAAATACAATCTTTATATATCTCCTAATTCTTACCAATAGTACATTACTCTCAAAATATTTAAATGACATGATTCCTAATTAGGAATATTAATCATTCTACTTCATTTGTGGTATAATCATAACATTATCATTATCCCAAATCATCATTTGGGGAATATTCATTTGACACCTGGGACATTGATTCACATAGTGTCCCATCTCCTTGCAGTTGAAGCATTTAATATAGGGAAAGTCTTTCCTTGTCTTACAATTATTGGAATGGTGACCTTTTTTTCCACATTTTAATCGAACTCCTTTCCCTCCCAAGAATATATCAAGGTGTCTCCTTCCACAATTATCACACCAAGGAAAATACATCTTCCTCTTCTTCCCTTTATCCGTATTTTTCCCTACTATCCTATTCTTCTTTTTCTTCCCTTCAAATCCATAGGACTCAGAGAAGTCTTTACATACATTTTTAAAATGTGATACTATTTCCTCATATAAGGAGGATACTTGGGAGACAATCAACCTTTGAAATGATGTATTAACACCATAAGAGATATGATCCTTCTTACTCTTTACATATCATGCATTAAAGAAGTTCTCATTTCATTTACTAGGAACCATTTCTAATCAATTCCATATTATAAATTTGATGGTAACATTATGGACTCTCTATGACTCTAGACATGTTATAACAAATAGCATAAATTTATGCATCATAAATACTAGAACCATATACTTTGGTTACTTTGGGGATATAAATCCTTCATAATAGTGGGTAAATAAAATCTGAATTATACTAAGCATATCCCCCAGGAGTTTCAATTCCAAGAGTGCTGCAAGGCCCATTTTCAGGTACCAGGATACCTTAGGTCAATCCTGAAACTCCTTGTTGGAGTTTTCACTCCTAGGTACATATGTTCAAGATCCACCTCTACTGGGTTGTATTCATACTTGGATATGTTTTCTAGAATGATTCACATAATATTTTCCTTACCAAGATTTTAGGAGTTCTTGTATATTTTTCCTCAAATAAAACCTTAGGGCTTTGTTCCTTAATCTACATTTTCAAATCTAGTTTCCAAGTTTGGTACTAAAATTCCTCTAATACCAATTGTAATGACCCAACCTAGTTTCCTGGAGCTGGTGCCTTATTTGATAACATAATAATATAAACAAGGAATACGCATCCCAATGGACCGAGTAGTTTAGGATTATTGGAAATAAGATACATACATAAGTTCAACATTACAACTTGAAAAGAAATAGACCATAGAAACTCCTTTGATAAAAACCAAAACTCCAAGGTTATTTTATAATGTCATTAATAATAAAATTATTCCTATCCTGAGAAAATAAAACAAAATAAAGGGTTGAGCTAAAACACTAAATAAGTGTAAGAAATAATGTAGAAGATATATAAAAAATTATTCAAGTTGATTAACTAAAAACATATGCCTTTAATAAAAACATGAACACTTTATGGAAGGAATAAGAGATGAGTAAGTAATGGCATAATAAAACATAACAATGTGTATTATACTAGTTAAATAACCACATAAACCATCAATACTTTATTTTTAATGATGGAATTCATAATGTAGGACATCATAACCATACATTCAAGGGCTCATGCCAAGACCAAAAATAATCATTTTTCCAAGGCCTTGCGTCAGGCCGGTAGTTTGTCTCATGAGACCTACCAATGCACCAAGGGGAAATTTCAGACCCCACCCAACACTTTATATGTCCAATAAATTCCTCATATGAATGAGGATAAATATAGACAACATATACATTCATATTGAAACTAATATATGAAATGTAAATAACTTTCCCCAAACATTAAGCATAAACACTAACCATTCAGAATAAATTGGTGAAGGGTTTTAAGAGATCACATCCACATAAAAAATAATCATAAACCATTAAATTAAATATGGTAGATGATACCATAATATTTAAACATAAATGAAGTAAAATATCTAACAAATTATTTTGACACAGATGAAGATACTTTTAAATGAGACCATTGAGAAATCCTTAAGGGAAGTAATCCTTAAACATTCCAAAGTGTCTCATACCATGCTGAAACATTCAAATAAGAATCCCTTAGAACATAATGATAATAAAGAGTCTCTTGATATGATATACCAAAGGTAATTAAAAACACCACAATAAAGAAATAATTAGTTAATAAGGCATATATCTTATAAAATTTAATGTGAGATGAGAAAAATACTTTTTACTTTTGAAGGAAGAGTTCTTTTGGAAAAGCATTTATATTTTCCAAGAAATAACATTTTTAGTATGAATACCCATTAAAATAAAATAGGAGTAGATTGAAATTATATTTTTGGCATAAATGATGTCCCACTGAAGTGTAATAACATAAAAATAGTTCTTATGATTCTTTATAAATAAAACATTTTAGAGTATTTTAAGGAAAGTATTATAGAGAATTTTAAAGTGGAAAGACATGTTTGTTCTCATAAATACCAAAATTATGCAAGATAATTTTTCCTGATAAAATTAGTGTTATTATTAAAATAATGGTGTCTTAAAATAGATTCTCGTGTAAACATTAAAATAGGTAATAATTTTAAAATATCCCTCGAATCGGGGTTGTTTATCGGTTTAATAGTTTTGAATGATCCTTTTAAAACATGTAAATACACATAAAATAAAGAAGATTTTTGGATGGTAAACATATATTGGAAATTAAAACAGAATGTTTTTGGAGTATATAACAATTAATAATAATTTAATTGAGGTAAGTATAGAATAAGAGTAACCCTAATGAAAATGGATGTTCTGGGACAAATCACATTCCACTTTGTAATCAATAGATTCATATGCCCAAAAAATAATAATATTTAAATGATAAATTGAATAATATAAAAATAATTATATTAATGATATGTTACATAAATGGTTAGTATACATACAACATACACAAGTATTAGTAGTGAATACGGAAAATCTCACAAAAATGGTTGTGTGATGAAGAAACCCCTTACCTTAAGTCTGAATGTGTTCCACTCTTGAAATTAAGGTCCTAGAATATAAAATTACACTTATTAATAAATTATTTCAGAACCTGTTATACATGTTTTTATTTTATCATAATTCTTTTTAGTTCTTTTAATCCCTTATTTATAAGTTATTATATTGAATTATGTCATTCTAGAGTGATCGTTTTCGTTATTTTCAAAATCGGTTCACATGTTCTTAAGTAATCGATTTCTTGGGGAATGGATGTACATCTCCATAATTGAAATTAAATATTATTTATGAACACACAGAAGTTTTAATAGTCATTTATATCATTTGGATACATTGAAAGCGGATGAATCATTAGATGAAATATTTATGACATTCACTTAGATTATTCTAGCGGTATTTTGATTACTAGGAACTAGTTTGGTCATACGGTTTAATAATATGTATGTATACTGGTTCCTGAATATTAATTAGGTCATAATACATATATTAAGGTCTGTTTCAACCATGAAAAACGTTTCATGACCAGTAATGAAGGATAAATTAATGAAAGAAACTTCATTGTCTGTGAAGGATATAAATTAGAACCTCATGGGCGTTGATTTCATTTATAAAATAAATTAGAGATAAAGTAAATATATTGATGATGGTTCTTCCATTAAGATGATATAATTCTAGTATATAGATGATATTGGATTTATCATGGTCATTTGGATAGAGGAGGTGAGTATAGTTTAACAAATGAAGATAAATTGAAATGAAACTAAATGAAAAAGAAAAGTACTTTACCTCTTGAAATAACCTCCTTAAGAACCTCCTTAAATTAAGGGATTTTGGTCTTTTATAAAGGAGAAGAGATTTTTGGAAGTGGGGAGTGACTACATAAGGGTATTTTTTTATAAATATGTGTATTTTGAAGTCTTAGAGGAGTTAAGATAAGAGGAAGTGATGGGGGGTTATAGTGGATGCGAGGAGGGTTTTCATAAATGTTTAATCATTAGTTTATTAATATCCCTCAAGACCAGAAATAGTGATGATTAGATGTCCCAGAATAGTAATAAATTCATTTTAGTTCGATCCGTTTGTTCTTACATCACTTATGGAGTCATAAATAGTGTATTTAAATGATAATTTCTATATACGGTATTTTGTCGTATTTCACTATTCATTAAAAATTCAAGTATTTCAGAAAAATACCAAAAATTAACCCTAACCATTTTTTGACATGTAAAATCAAAAAATGATTCCATTTTACAAAAATAAATTTCTAAATATGATTAATTTAATATTTAATTGAAGTCATAATTAATTCTAAAAAATAGTTTTAAAACATTTATTTACATATTCCAAAACATTGGTATATCGTAATTCCACTTGAATATTATTTATATATTATAATAGGTAATGTTACTATTCATTAGGGTATGTCACTATTCATAAGGGTAAGTTACTATTCATAAGGGTATGTTATTATTCACCTAAAAATATGTTTTTTTCGGATTCCAAATAACATACTAATGGAAACTGTGTATGATTGATTTTTGAAATTCACATCATAGAAGTGGAATAATTATGTTTACATGGCTAGGTTATAAGAAATTGGTGTTTGTAGAGACTCTGTGATCCATTGATTCCATAATTAATCTATTTGTAAATTCTTGGGGTGTTACAGATATAAAGAACCCCCTTTTATCAGCGCCCCAATTAACAAAAAAATTTTGCGTTGTAATTGTACTTTTCTAGCGTAAATAAAGGCCATATTTGGGGTAGTTACTATAGAATATAACACCCCATCAGATTGTGTGTGGTTACTCTACATACCAAGTGGAACCCCCTATCAGATAGGACATGGGTCCTGGATGACCAAAGTAAAACCCCATGTCACACCAAGTCATGAGTCCTCAACCTATAGTGTAGAACCCTCTATCATCTAGGGAATAGGTCCTCTAGCAACCATATGACCCCCCATCTAATAGGGATATGGTTCTTTATGAAAAAAAGAGAATACCCATTTCCATATAAGGTAATGGGTCCTTGACCTAAATGGTGGAACCCCCCATCAGTTTCTATAAGGGTCCTCAAACTACAAAGTGGGACCACATATCGGATAGGGCATGAGAAATCATGGATCTAGGGTGACCCCCCATTATCTTGGTTTTTGGTTCTTCTACTTGGATTTTGTGCCCCCTCAGATATACGACACAGTGGAGATGCATGGGATTTCACACGTTTACATTTTGGTAAGATTCATGAGATGCTGGAAATCATTGATGGACTTTTGGAACTGTTGATGAATCTTCTTATTGGGATGATCTATGAGATGGATATCCCATTACACTCTTGTTTGGGTTTCTCTTGACTGAGATATATATACAAACACTTTTGTATCCATAAATTTTAATTTTGTTACTCTCCTTCCATGGGTTGCAAAGACGTTTCGGGTACGCCATGTGATTTATGAGTGTAACTTATCGTGGTTGGATGACCTCACAATAAATTGGTTTTTGGAAAATTCATCAGGTGTATTTCATCTACAAACTGTGTTGAGACCCTTGTTTTTTGGATGAGGTTACTCTCTCTCATTTTTTTTGGGTTGAGCTATTCTCGTTCACTTCTTTCTACATCTTGATTTCAATATACAATATTTCTATTCTTGTTATATATCTTACTTATCACCCTTCATATTTTATCAAGTCCTACTAGGTATGTTTATACCCACCCGTACATGTGTTTTTCCCACATTTATCTTGTCTAATGTAGATGACAGGCAGGTCAGTGGTAACTTTAGAGAAGTTTAGGGTTACATGGTACATTGGACCACATATGATGGTCAAATTTTTGAGATCAAGAGTTAGAATCTATCATCCTTTTACATTCTAGTTTTGTTAGTTTGGTACATCTTTCTGGTTGGGAATGTATTTTTCCCCTTTACTTTTCAGCATACACCACCATACTCTTGTACTGTCTTGAGGTTTTACATGCACGGTTGTTCACTTAGTATTTTTCATATTTTAATATTATTTAGCTACACTTATTGATTTAAATTAATTTATTAATGTGTAAAGGTTCATAGAAAAAGTAATCCTTTTGTTAGTTATGCCTTCAGCACTGGTCATAGACCCCAAGGCTATAAAGGCGGTCTTGGGGTAGTTGCATCTCGAGCCCCAACATGGGTCGAGTCATGAAATATTTGTATCGAAGGTAGTTTTATCCTTTTGATGGTTTTAGTAATATTCCCAATATGAGGATTCAGTTGGGATTAGGGAATTAGTGTAAAAATAGATTGAGTGAGGCTCTTAGGCTACGGATTCCAAGGATGGTGTGGGAATCCAACATATCCATTCAATGGGACATTGAATACCTATTTTTCAACATTGAATTCTGAGATCATGGTGGAAGGGATCAATGGTACATACATTATATTGTATTGTGTCATTGACTATCCTTCTTGATCCATCTCTCAATTTTACTAATATATATATATGATCATCTGGCTATCATGGGTCCTAATTAAATTTAAAGATGCATCCACGGTGGAATCCATACATGATATCAGTTATAGATAATGACGAGGATCCAATGATTGAAGAGGCCCCAGATTAGGGTTTATCCCTACATATTCTTCCTCCATGTGGGAAGGTAGTATAACTTACACCTGTCGAGCAGTAGATCATTATAGTAGATTTTACAGATCATGCATACTAGCTTTGAATTCTCAAAAAGTTACTTCACCAGAGGCCACTAAGGTTCCATGAAAATACAGATCACCAAGCATTAGATGATTGACTATAATTGGTTGTCAAGGTATTCATTTTCATCTGGACTCTGATGAACATGGTGGTTCCACTGGCAACTAGCCATTTCCAGGGAGATGTTGGGTGATGGTGAAGTCACGTTACCTGGATACATGATGACTCTACACTCATATGGCCCAAATTCTAGTAGATGTTCTTTGAGGAGTACAACCCATAAAGTGTTCCATCATTTTAGATTCATGGTAATTTGTAGATTCATTAGGGAAGGATGATAGTGGTTGAGTGCACTATAAGGTTCACATGCCTTAAGTGGTTCTCCCTTTACCTAATCATGGATACCTACTTTCGAACCCTAATGTTTTTGCAAGAAATCCATAGAGAGATCTGAGCTAGCATGTTTCCCTTATGTATCCCCACCTGTGTTATGGTTATAGATCCGGAATCAGTGACATATAGATTTCTATAAGATGGGCGCCAGGCAACTAGAGATGGAAGTCGGAATCATATGGGAGATTCATCTGTAAAATCTGGTGGATGCCATATGATGGGCTCTCAACGGTGGAGACCACCCCATTTTCAGAATTAGGCACATGTTTTTGGGTATCATTGAGGATCGAGATTCTCCTAATAGGTGTTTTTTCATGTGATCGTCGAGGTCATATAGAATGAGATTTACCAACGGGACTTGATGATGAGCACATGCAGATTGATGATGTACTACCATTTCACAGGTAGTGTCATGATTATGGATCCCCTATGAGAGATAAGGGTGGTCCATATAGATTAGAAATTGGAAGATAAGGAGGAGGAGATATGAGTGTTTTATGACAATATGAGATCCATCCAACACCACCACAATAGGGTAGCCCATATCAGGCTCAAATAGTTGGAAACTGAGGCTGTAGACAATGGGAGGCTTATGATATTATAGAGAAAAAAATGATTAGAGGTAAAATCAATGTTTATTATACTCTTTCATCATTATTATTATACATAAATACTATTCATTTCATCATCTCTATAATCATAGTATCAGAGATGGAGCTCTTAGTTTAGGTGCTAGCCCAACATCTTCATATTGAAGCTCCTACAATTATTTCTTTTTCTGTATCTTTTATGTTAATGTAGTTCAAGAAATATCTTATTGTAGAGAGGTTCATGTGGGATATTTTGGTCTTCATGATAGAACCCTATGATGTAATATTGGGTACGGATTTATTTTCCTTAGTTTGAGCCTATATTCACTATTGTCGTGGATGATTCAGATTCCTTTCCACTGATGGGATGATATTCATATATTTGAGAGAGAGAGATCTCATGGATGTGAATAGGGTTTTTTGAGTATGAGGATGAAGACCATCACCCATAAGTTGTAATGTGTATCCATTAGTGAATTAGACTCTTTAATCATTTTTATTCCTTTAGTTCTAGAGGATTATATGGGTGTATTCACCTCTGATGTTTCATGCCTACCTCCAATGCAAGAAATGGATTTTTTTTATTGAATTACATGTCCTCACAACTTTAAAATATTATTTGGAATATCGTATTTCCCCTAATGTGATTAGGGAGCTGTGGTTATAGTTGGAGGACCTTGGAGTGAAGGGTTCTAACAAGTCTAGTCTATCCCCCTAGGTATCTTAATTATTATGGGTGAGAATTGAAGATTTGAGATTAAGGATTTTTATGGATTATCATCATATAAACCCAGCCATGATAATAAAAAAAGTACCCATTTATATGGATTGAAAAACTCTTTGACTATATGGGAGAAGAGAAATGGTTTCTGAATATTGATCTATAGTCCGGTTTCCACTAGTTGAGGATTCGTGAGACTGATATTCAAAATATGGAATACTGATGTTTCTATGGACACTATGAGTACTTTGTGATTCCCTTTGGTGGGGCTAATTCCCCCCCCCCCCATGTTTATGGATTTGTTGAACTAGTATTTAAAGTTGTACTTGGACCTATTCTTGGTTGACTACATTGAAAAAATACTTATATACTCTGCATCGGAAGAGGAACATGTGGAGTACTTGAGGTTGGTTCTAGATTTTCTTCGAGAGAATTGGCTTTGTGGAAATCTCTCTAAGTTCCAATTTTGGATTCATGAGGTTCAATTGTATGTGAATGTAATTTATGATCATGTTTTATATATATATCCAATTAATATTAATGTAGTGATTTCTTGGGAGCCACCCGAAATCATGTTAGAGGTGCAAAGATATATTTTCTTAGCAATGTCTTATAAGAGGTTTGTGGAAGACTTCTCTATGGTTTCATCCCATTTGAACACCTTGACATGAAAAGGGAATTCATTTAACTAGACTAAGGAGTGCTATAGGGTCATTGAGAATTTGAGGTTTAGGATGGAAAATTTTCTTATATTGGTACTACCAGAGGAGGGTGGGGAGTATGTAATGTATTGGAATGCCATGGGAGATGGTCTTAGTTGCATGTTAATACAGAAGAAAGAATTTATCGCATATGGGATAAGGCTGCTATGACCCCAAGAGAAGAAATATATGACTCATGACCTAGATATAGAAATTTTTTTCTACTCTTTGAGGATGTAGAGGCACTACATTATAGGGGATTACATTTTTTTTACTCGGACCATGAATGTCTTAGGTACATCTTCACATAGAGAGACTTAAACCCAAGACAAAGACACTAGTTAGAGTTCCTACATGAATATGACTTCGAGATAGTATTCACTCAATGTAATGGAAATTTAGTACAAAATTACCTTATTACGAAGTCATTTTCACTTTTGGGGTAGGTAGATTTGGAATAGTTAGCTTCCTTGAAGCTGAACCTAGTAGAGTAGGAGGGTACAAGTTGTCTGAATTTGATAGTGTTAACTTCCATACTTCTCGAGTTTGTGTGTGAGAGTATGAGTTGGGATACATTTACAGTGAAGCCTTATATGACCAAATATCCTGGGGGGATTCACTATATTGATGTTTTGAATGAGTAAATCATGTCATGTTTTTTAGAGAGAGATTGTGATTCAAGTCACGATACAGGAGGAGGCTCTGCGAGAGTTACACACTTTTCCCCAATCTATACATCCATGTGTCTAGAACATATATATAGAGACATCCATTGGTAGTTTTTTGGGTCTGGTATGAGATATATTATAGGTGTGTTCACCTACTGGTGCCTCACCTGTTAATAGCTGAAGAATGAGAACCAAGTTCCGACATGTTTTTTCATCCCCTTGAGATCCTAGAGTGGAAGTGGGATAACATGTCCATTGACATTGTGATAGGAATTTCACGCAAAATTATGGTCCATGATTTCATCTAGGTGACAGTTGACCAAATCATGAATTTATAACACTTCGTTACTATCAGGGAGTAGAGTTCATTAGAGATTCTAGAGTATTTGTACCTATGATAGATCATTCTCCTCCATTGGGTGACCTCAATGATAGTGTCCAATCATGATTCATGGTTTACATAACGATTATATAGAGTCATGTAGGAGTAATTTGGGACACCGAGGATGATGATTATAGCCTTTTAACCATAGACATATGGGATGACCAAGTTCACTATATTAGTGCTGGAGGATATACTCAAGGCTTAAAATTTATATGTTGGCTGGAGATGGGAGGATAATTTTCCCATGGTAGAGTCTTAAATAAAAAACATATACCACACTACCATCAATATAGTTCCTTTTGAGAAACTATATGGGAGATTATAAGGGTTACCCATGTGTAGGATAGTGATTGGTGGGATATCCCTTGAGGGTCTAGAGTTGGTGAAGGTAATGAAGGAGAAGTTCCAGGTCATCTGTGAGGAGATGAGGATAGATTAGAACATGAATATATCATAAAAAAATAAACACCATAGTCCATTATAGATCGATCTGGGAGGCCACATATTCCTGATAGTCTCCCCAAGATTATTATTGTAGATATTTGGATGGGAAGGATAACTATCCACCTTCATAGAGCACTCGGTGGTGATCGAACATCGAAAGAAGAGGATCCTACATGGATGGACCATCCCCTTGGTTCACGTGTTGTTGCAGCATGAGAACATGTGGGAGATCTCCTCGAATTTGGAGAACTAAGTGTGTGATCAGTATCTTGAGTTATTTGTTTAGTTTTTTCACTTCAATAATGAAAATACTCACATATGGAATGATGTAGAGATCCTATTTTTTCCTTGTACCACATCAAAGTATTTGTACATATATTTCCAAGGATAGGCATTGAGACGACATGCAATTATGAGGCCCGTTGGTACTGGAATTAATTTTATAAAATTAATAAATATATTTTATATTGTTAAAATGTATATTTCTAATGAAAATGGAATAAATTTTAAAAACAATCTCATATCATAAATCTTATACTAGTATTGAGTCTGAAGAGTAGTGTTTAGCCTAGGCATGATCTAAAATAGGTTTGCATGGGGCATTTGGATATCTCTCCCATTGACAGTACATTCATAGGATTAATGAATTTTTCAATTAATTAATTCATTTATTTAACTAAGAAATAATTTTGTATAATTAAATTTTTATGTAAATATTCCAAGGGTTTTCCCCAAAAATATGGAATTGTCAAGAGACATTCTTGCTCTCCTTCTGTTGGTGGATCACCTCAACTGACGATCAATCTCACGATCGAATTAAACCAGGATGAATCGAATGAAAAAACATAATTTGATCATTAGAGAGTGAGTTATTTGATGATGATTAATCCAATCATAATATCTGAATCATGAATTTCTAGTTTAAACCCTTTTTATAAAATTTATAAAGCGAATCGGTCTAATTATTAGATCTACAAAAATTATGGCTTGATCATGCGCTCATGTAATGGAATTTTGAATTGGTTATTTTTGTTTTCTAACTAGGATATCACCATAATTGGTCATCAGAATATAATTTTTTCCATTGATGATTTAAAAAATCTTATGCCTTTCTCCCTTAATTACTCTACATTCTTCATAGGTTGGACCCTACTGTCACAATTTGACATTTGTTTGCGGTATTGAGCTCGATTGGACACCCAAAATTTTGACAAAATGATGGTTTAGGGATGGATAAATGAATCAAGGGTATCTCTAAGATTTTTTAGGATGTTTACGATCATTTTGATGATATTAGAACAAATCATAATCGATAGAATGAATCAGGATGTGTTGTGTTTATGGGGGAACCCCCGTGGGACAAATGGATGAAATTTCATCCATCAGATGACTAGAAATGATAGATCTAGACAAGATACACTAAGAATTGATAGAAACGAGGTTATATGTAAGAGTAATTTCTAGCTTCAAATCGTGAAGTTTGGATATGATGTTTTTATAAAATCACGACTATACACGATGTATTTCAAAGAACACAAGGCTTGTTGGGCCCTAGCTGTAGTGGCTAGGGTTTTGTAAATATATAATTATGGAAAGATAATTTTCCCTCTTGTACTTCTTGTACCTCATCCCTGGTTGGATGATCCATGTAACATCCCCAACCATCATGCCACTAAATCGGTGCCCCGATCCGGGTCGTCACAGGACCTCAATTGTGTCTCCCCATACACTAGAGGTCTCCAACTAGAAGTGATGGTCTATATTAGTCATGTGGGGAGATTATACCCTCACCACTAGGGTAATACATAGAAAAACAATGTATAAATAGGGAAAATAATAAGAAACAACTAATAGCATTCATATTCCAAGCATCGTTCAAATTGTGTACAAGCCACAAACAATTGTAAATATGTCATGTTAGGCTACAGTACCGAGTGAATCATAACACAAAATAAAGATAAAAATTCGAATCCCCAAAATAGTCCTAAATCCATGTATGGGACGTCATCCATAAATGTCTGATGTCAAAATCAACTCCCTAGCATAGGGTTGTTACCCATGTACGGACCTGCAAGCATGAAATCTTCTCAGGTTCCCAATAGAGGCCCGAGTAGGGTATATGTGAAACTCAGTATCCCACCACCATCGGTGTATACAAAATATCTAGTATAACAGATAGTGCATGAATGTTTAAATAACTGGAATGTAAAAGAAAAATAGTTCAGGTTCCACTCGTTAATATCTCTCTACATTGTAATTACTATTTGGATTATTATTCCATGTTCATTTAGTACATAATCTTGTCATTTAGTACATCATAAACATGTAATCCATGAGCCATACATTTCCATTATTCACACAATATTTATGGAACTTATCATTCCGTATAAGATAATAAGATAAGTCAATATGTCACTAGGGATCATCATATCATGTAATCACCACACTTACCTCAGAGCCTTAGTCAAGGAATTTTTATTGAATATAAGCATTGGGAGAATAGGGCATCAGTCCAACTCCCCAACATGTGCATTTTGGGGTATCTCTGAGCACCAATCCAACCCTACCCATGGGAGGAGCATCAGTCATTTTTTTCCACCACTAATCCATGTGCACATTCTTATTTTTTCCATTAAAAAAATTAATCCGTATCACAACCAATATAACCTGTAAACATAATAGTCATGCTTCACAATAATAAACACGGAATTCAATGATATTCCATAGACCGTTCACAATTCCATTTTACAATACACAACCCATTATCCCAATTCTCATTCCCAAGTCTCACCCCATTAACCATATTCATCAATTAACAAGCCATTACCAATTCCACGTGACAACAATTTACATACACTCACCATTTTAGGGTTTCAACATAATTAATTATCCAAAAGGAACAATCCCTATTTAACTAATTTAACATAATTTTATTATTATTCCAAACTATCCATTACACCATTACTAATAATAGTCACATGACAATAATTCATTTTCAATTTCATTCAACATTTCAACATTCTTATCAAGGTATTTACATTATCACAAGGAAACCTTGATCATACTTAGCTAACTTATATGCCTCGAAGATATCAGCACACCCCATGGTTTTCCCTACAAATATCAAGTCATCCTCCATGTGTTCTATGAGGACCTGGAGGTTTCCATTCATCATTTAATCCCCATCACACAAAATATTACCAATGTATAAAAAACACAACAAGCGGTAACCACGAAATAAACCCAAGAATACACAAATCTCAAATAAAACTATGGGATATATCTTATAGACCACATACCTTGGATCTTTTTTCAAAAAAACACTTAATGAGGGCCTAGGATCATGATTGAAATCCCCTTTTAATCCTCAACCCATATCTCACCAGAAAAGAAGGTTTTTATATCTTTGTAAGGATATTAAGAAGAAATATGAACCCTAAACCAAAAAATAGAAGCACAAGGGGGATTCACCTTACCTAGGTCTTCGATTCACAATTGATGACACTCTAAATGACCTATATATGAGGTATAATCATCTTTGGAAGCTCTTGGGTGCTTTGGTTTTCCAATAGGGTTTCAAGGGGGGAGAAATGAAGAAATCTTGATTTGGGGTTTAAAATCCCGTAATGGTGTTTTTTGTAAATTTCTCAACTTTACTGGGCTGCACGGTTTACCCACATGGTTCAACAAACTATATGCACACCATGCAACATCTACTATCCCAAAATCCTGCTTTCTCGTAGTTTTTGTGGGGATTCTACACAGTTATCTTAACCATGTAATAATTATGTGAAATCATATGTCTAAGGATATACCGTTACATGGGATGATCCACATGATTTTTACTAACCTTGCACAAACCCTGCAACATGCCCTAAAACTCCTTTTCATCCATTTTTGTGTCCCAAACCCTCGAAACCCCCCGATCCTTCTCATAATATTTGGAAACACTTATTTAATTGGAAAAATACTTAAAGTGAAACATAAAAAAACATTCTTTAATAAAGGTCTCAGAACTTACAACCTCCCCACCTTAGGATGGCTCATCCCCAAGCCACTCTTCCTAAGAATCAATGAGTTTCCAGAGCAAAGAGACTAGCCCACTGGGCCCACATATCTCACTCTATCTCTCATGTTTCTACACATATGATTCCATGCTTCCATAGAAAACAAACAATGGGAAAAACCTTTCCCCATAACACATTCTCACTTTTATCTACAATACAAACCAGATTCTCCACAGAGGACGTGTCAGAATCAACCTCATCATCATCAACATTTATCACATTAGATGGATTAGTTTGATACTACAAATGTTTTGAAACATGAAAAAAATAATGAATCCTACTATAATGTTGTGGAAGATGGAATTTTTAATCCACCGGTCGGATCCACTTCACAATATCGAATGTCCTCACATACCTAGGAGCTAACATACACTATCTTTGAATTTGATAGTGACCCAACATTTCCGACACCTGAAGAAACACACTATCTCCTACCAAGAACTCAAGATTTCTATGATTATGATCTGAATACAACTACTGCCTACTTTGAACCATCATCATCCGGTTTTGTATCAACAGAACCTTCTCTGAAATCCCCTATACAAGACTCAGTACTAATAGCTCAAACTCCGCAGCCTCTAGAAAACACAACAAAAATTTACATGGTCTCCCATAGAGTGCCTTAAATTGCACCACCAAGATCCTATCCTAAAAACTACGATTATAAGAATATTCAATGAGTGATATGTTTTTTCCATTGAACCAGTGAAATACAAGACACGAGCTCTCAACATGTCCTCTAATACTTGAATCGTATGCTCAGATTTCCCCTCCATTTGTAGGTAATAAGTCGTACTAAACAAAACATGTGTACCAAGTGCCTTCTATAATACCTATAATAAGTGCAATGTCAAGAAAAAATCATAATAAAAAAGTATGGTTCTTGGAACACCATGATATCACACTACTTCTTAAACATATAACCCAATCAACTGATCCACTGTGTAAGTCTGCAAGAATGGAAAGAAATGATCCACATTAGTCAACTGATACACAACAACCCATATTGCATCTTTATTTTGAGGTTTCCTCTAGAAAACCTCTATGAATTCCATCATTATGTAATTCCACATCCATTAGTGGATGAAAAAAGACGATAACAAACCACCAGGATGCTGATTCTTAGCCTTCACCTATTGATAGGTAAGGCATCGCACCATGAAACATGCAACTTCCTTCTTCATCCTCAACCACCAATACCACCTTTGAAGATAATGAAACATCTTAGTCCATCTCGGATGCACTAACCACCACCATGAATGGAAATCACGCATGAAATCATAATGAAAACACACCATTACCACCACACGACCACTATAAAAGAAAATCCATCACCACCAAGGGCTCACTAAAAGGTGACTCTCCACATTTAAAACATCCCTCATGGACAAACACACTAGTTCATCCAACTGGATCTCTTTGACCCAACTTAAAAGCATGTAATCAAAATATAAAGATGAAACGACCATTTTTTTGTGCCAACCCTACATCTCTAAGTGAATCTTCGAAAACAAAGGCATAATTTTCAATTCAGAGATCGACTTCTAATCCACCTAATTCTGACTCATCCAACTCAGATCTTCTACAACATTATTCTCATTTCTATATGTGTAAAGCAACTCAAAATAGAATGATTACAAGTACTCGACCCACCTTCTCTTCTGAAGATTTGAATCCCTCTAAGATAAAATATACTTCAAAATATTATGATAATAAATAATCGTGAATCGTTCTCCCATAAAAGTAGTGAATTCGGAACTTTAAATCATAAACAATATTAGTGAAATAAATATCATGAGTAGGGTAGTTTCTTTCATGTGGTCTCAATAATCATAACCCATAAGCTATAACTTGATCATTCTGTATCAATATTGACACACATCCATCACTAAAAACATCACATATCAAGGTGTACTTCTTAAGAGATTTAGGTAATATTAGAATTGGTTTTGTATTCAACTGCTACATCAATTCTAGAAGAGCAGTATTGAATTCCTCTAACCACTTGGAGTTAAAACCCTTCTTATTGAAGCTTGAGAGTGGTGATTACAAATGAGATAAATCCCTAATGAACCCCTAGTAAAAACCGGACAAACCTATAATTCTTTGGATATCAAAAATATTCTTCGACTACTCCCAAGTCACCACTGCCTGAACCGTCTCTGGGTCTACTGAATCACTTGACTCTGAATTGTTGTGTCCCAAGAAATTAAATTTATGAATCATGAAATGAAATTTTGATAGATTGGCATAAACTGGATGCTCTCTTTGTATACACCTGACAATTTCAAGATTTTAATCATGATCTTCAAGAGTTTTTTAGTACCCCACAATGTCATTGACAAAGACAACCCTGAACTGATCTAGATATGGGTGAAATATCTAGTTCATTAGTGATATGAACACAGCCAGTTCATTGTTCAATCTGAATGGCATCAGAAAAAATTAATACAACTGATACTTACTCTATAAATCTATTCAGGATATGTTAGAATGTATCACCCTCAACTTAAGGTATCCTAATCTCAAATCAATCTTGGAGAACACTATGGAACCCCACAGTCCGACAAATAGGTCATCAATTCTAGGAAGCGAGTATCAGTTCGTAAATATCATTTGATTCAACTTCTTGTAATTGACACATAAACTCAATTTCACATCATCCTTCTTAAAAAATAGCATTGGTGATCCACGTGGTGACGTACTAGGTCAAACTGGTCCCCTTTTTCACCAACTCTTCCATATGAACCTTAAGATATTGGATTTCTTTTGGTTCCATTAGATATGGAGGAATAGAAACTGGATCTTCCCCTAGGAGAAACATGATTATGATATCCACATCACTTTTGAGAGGTTTCCCCATGAATTCCCCAAGAAACACATCCAGGATCCATCCTACCATAGTTGGAAGGGCATGTTTCTTCACTTCTCCATCATCAAGAATAAATAATTCTACTTGGGTTGTGAGCTCCCCCAACTACTAAAAAAATTTCACTATAAGTATTGCTTGAACATATCTCTCACCACGATGGGCATAAGTGTCTCCATTAGAAGACATAACCATTACCCAACGTTGATAAAAATCGATATGGGATTGATACACCATTAACCAATTCATACCCAGTATCAGGTCAGAACCCAACATCTCCAGAACTAATAGATCCCATATGAAACCATATCCACCAACCTTTAAGGAACAACCTTTCCACCACATTATATTTTCATCTAAAACCCCCAATGTAGTATCAAGTAACACAACTCCTCATTCACATTCCACATTTAGTCCCAACAATACTATAAATTATACCAAAAATAAAAGAATGTGTCACACCAACGTCAAATAGATAATTTTAAAGTGTGGAGGCTACATGAATTGTATTATCAATGGTAGAAGGCCCAACCTTTCCTTCTCCAAGTGTAGACTGAACTGCGTGCAGGTGGCCTATCCCTCTACCATGGGACCCAACCTAAGTATCCTACGTTGCACTTCTCTACTGGTATGAATGGTCTTTCCTCGAACCTACACATCCACCACCCCTACCAGTATGGCCTATAGAGATCCAACTACCCGCCTCATATAGGGTAATTGATCCCTGTCATGCCCTATGCACTAATCTATGTCTGCCAATTATTTTTTCCAGTCATGGGTTCCTACAAAACCTCTTCACGTGGCCCATCATTCTACGTGCTCTTCACTCAACAGGTGGTTGGGAACGCTGACTTCACACATGTCTCGTCCTGCCATACTAGTATCAGTAAACTGGACCACTAACCTATGAGACTGGTTCGTTTTTCTAGTCATGTTGTCCACCATTGCCCAGTTAGAAATTCTCAAAACAGTTCCTCCTACTATCGAAGTTTTCTCCACTAGTTCTCCCCACCAGAACCACATATATGCTTCTATAGGCCTCTTTTAGGTTTTTTAAAAAAATGAGTACATGATGAATCACCTCAAAAAACCTCTTCAGCCAAAATCTATTTACATGGGATCTGATCTCATGATGAATTCGATCCTGAAATAACCTTTCCATAGCTTCCTTATATTCCACTAACGAAGGAACAATATGTTGCAATTTCGTCATCCGGCATGAATACTCCATTACTGACATCATCCCCTATGGTAATGTCACAAACTCTGTAGCTTTATCCTAACTTAAGGTTTCTGGGTAGAAATGCTCTAGAAAATTTTCCTAAAAACTCTTCCACATCATTCCCTCTACTTTTTCAGTCTGATCTATACTATCTCACCAACGCATTACCTGTCCCCAAAACATATTGGAAACCAACTTAACTAGCTTCATAGAAAGAGTATCTAGTGTTCTAGAATTTTATGGACATACACTATCCATAACTCATCTACCGTTTCCTGCCCTCTCAGGTAATGTTAGGAGGATTCTGTAGATGAAAATATTTAGTCAACTTGAAAAAACTCGGTGTGACCACCTGGTTCCCATTCCATCATCTTCACAAAATGAGAAAAGTACTCATAGAACTAATCTTCCCTATCATCTTGAACCACTGGTTCCTCTTGTTCCACTACTGGGGGATCATTCTCGTAAACATCCTATTGTCACCCAACCAACACAAGCCTTCATGGTGGTATTTCACAAAAATTCCGAACCAGATATTTTTATAACACTTCCATGAAACATTCACATGGAATAAGGAAAGGCTCATCACTAGCCATAAACCAACCATTATTCATACACATTCAATTGGGATTTATTATATCTAGAACACTACCCTCAACAATTATTCCTAAGGACATGGCTAACATAGGGTAACTAACTAACATGGTTACAAGCCCTACCATTTCCCCCCTTTTAAAATGATTTCCATATCCCAATTTACTACCACAACATTTTTAATTAACATTCCTTTATTTATCAAGCATCATTCTTTAATTATTTCTTATCATTATTATTTCCCTTTTTACCCCTTTATATCATCACATTAGAAAACATTTCACTATCTTCAATAAAATCAAAGGAATTCTAACCATTATGTCGTTCACACCCATCCCATGTGTGTGTGCCTACTATGATAATTGTCACTTATATACATAGTTCCCTAGAATGATACATGAATGGAAAACCTCTTTCTATTCTGAAGACATTAAAAATATGCTAAAGCTTTCACATCCTACCACATGTGAATCAACCAATGGTGAAATATCATCTAATGTAAAAATAAATGACAAGAACAACAATTATAGCACTGGGTGACTTGGGTTTTCCACCTTACTTGTGTCAGCTACTCCTTGACACAAGCTCATTACCAAGGCCCAACAATATCTTAATCTCATGTATACTATCCCTAAGTTATAGGAAAGTGAAAATAACACCTATGATACAACATCTTAACATCCCAAACCTAGGCACCACTAAATCGGTGCCCCGAGATGGGTCGTCACATAACAACAAATGTGCCTCCCCATATGCAAGAGGTTGACACATAGCAGTGAGGGTCTAGATTTGTCGTGTGGGGAGATTGCACCCTCATTTCCAGAGTAAGTCATAGTAGAAGAAAATATTAATAAGAAAAAAAATAAACAAGAAATAGCATGCATAGCCCAAACATCTATCATATTTGGAAAAAAACCACAAGAAATAATAAATATGTCATGTATTGCTACAATGCCAAGTGAATCAAAACCAAAAATAAAGACCAACATCTGAATCCCCAAAACGGTCTTGAATATAAGTCTGGGACTTCATCTATGCATGTACCATGTCCAACTAAACTCCCTAGAATAGTGTCCTTACCCTTGTCTTGGACTAGAAGAATGAAATCTTCAGGGGTTGCCAAAGGAGGCCCGAGATGGGTGTGTGTACAACTTAGTAGGCCACCACCAACGTTGTCTACAAAATATCTAGTCTAGTAGATTGTGAATTAAAGTATAAATAAATTGAAACTAATGGAAAAATATTTTGGTGGACACTAATTAACCTTTCCCTAATTTTATATTACTATTAGGACTATTGTGTCAAGTTTATTATGTACATAATCTAATCATTTAGTTCATCATCAACAGGTAATCCTTGAGTCATAAAAATCCATTATTCACAAAATATTCATCGAATTTATTATAACACATAAGAGAACAAGTTATGTCCCTATATCGCTAGGGATTAGCATATAAAGTAATCACCACACTTACCTTGGAGTCTCATTCCATGTATTTTCATTAAATAAAACTATTGGGGGAATAAAGCATCAGTTCAACTCCCTAACCTGTGCATTTTTGGGTTGGTTAGAGCATCTGTCCAACTCTACCAGTGGGAGGAGTGTCTGTCCTTTATCCTACCACCAATACATGTGAACATTATTATTTATCCATTAAAAACATTTATCAATATCACAACCTATACAACAAATAATGACAACAATCATGATTCACAATAATTATCACAGAATTCAATGTTATTCCCTAACATGTTCACAATTCCATTTTATAATACACAACCCATTATCCCAATTCTCTTTCCCAAGTGTCACACCATTAACTATATTCAATAATTCACAGTCCATTACTAATCCCACATGTCAACATTTCAAATACACCCGCTATCATTGGGTTTTGAACATAATTCATTAGCCATGAGGCACAATCGTCATTAAACTGACATAAACCATTTTTATTACCATGCCAAACAATCCTTTATGCCATTATTAACCTTAGGAACATGGTAATAATTTAGTTTCACTCCCATTAAACATTTCAACAAGCTTATTAAGGGATCTACATTATCACAAGGAAACCTTTCTCTGACTTAGATAACCTCTAATTCCGGAAGGTATCAACACAACCCATGGTGGACCTACAATGGTCAAGTCATCCTCTATGTGACCCATGAGAACCTTGTGAGTTTCCATTCATCATCTAGAAACTCATCACACCAAATTTACCAAAGGATGAAAAGCACAATAAGGGGTAACCTAGAAATAAACACAAAATGAACAAATCTCAAACCAAACTATGGGATATAACTTATATACCAAGTACCTTGTATC
The DNA here is from genome assembly GCA_963277665.1 of Viscum album. Taxonomy (NCBI): domain Eukaryota; kingdom Viridiplantae; phylum Streptophyta; class Magnoliopsida; order Santalales; family Viscaceae; genus Viscum; species Viscum album. Next base: position 518,164,405 of record OY728143.1, on the reverse strand, counting down.
TGTTGGAAATCACACACCTAATCAGGGCCTTGGATCAATATTCAACACCCCATTGAATCCTCATCATATATCTCACTAGAAAGGAAGGTTATTATAACTATGGAAGAAGTTAGAGAATAAATGTGAAACATATACTAAAAAAAGAAGCAAGAGGGGGGATTATCCTTCCCTAGATCTTCAATTTTCAACTGAAGTCACTCCAAATGACTTATAGATTAGCGAGACTCACCCTTGGAATATCTTGGGAGCTGTGGTTTGTCACTAGGGTTGAAAGGGGGAATAAAAGGGAAAAACTTGGTTGGGGGTTTAAAATCCCATAATGGTATTTTTTGTAAATTTCTAAACATTACATGACTGCATGGTTTACCCTATTGTTTTCCCAAACCGTGCACTAACTGTGAAAGATATACTATACCAAAATCCCCATTTCACGTGGTTTCTTGGGGATTCTGCACGGTTATCTACACTCTGCAATAATCGTGTGCAATCCTCTGTACAAGGCCACACAATTACTGGGGATGATCCTCACGTTTTTCACTAACTGTGCGTAAACTACACAACTTGCCTAGAAACTCCATTTCCCACAATTTTCAGGTCACAAACCCTTGAAACACCCCAATCCTTCTCATAAACTTTGGAAAACACTTATTTAACTAAAATAAAAGACTTCAAATGAATTTTAAACAAAACATACCTTAATAATGCTAACGGATCTTACAATCCATGTGGAGGAGAACATGGGAAGGTCCCCATGTGGGAGTAATCAACCATGTGCTAGAGTATATGGATGTGGGGTAAATTACACGGACACAGACAAGAACATAGGTGGGACCCTGAGTGGCATGGGAACACCATGCATATGATCTACAGGCTATGTATACCAAGATTCTTAGAGAGCCATATATCTCCAAGGACATGGCCAAGTGAAGGAGCATGACCACACACCATGTGGATCATCTCACATGATATGTAGACCCTAGTTCCTTTTTATGAAACATTAATCTTCCATATATACTTTATTTGTACTTGTATTTTGGCAAATGACTAGCCTCCCATGATTATTGTTCATAGTAAAACTCTATTTCTCCCTCTGTTTTGGATTTTGGGATATAATGTAAAAATTAGAAAGTACGGTGCTCTTTGATGTGATGCTCGATGATGGTAGTGATTATATGAAATTACCATAGGCTTCCAACAGAGTGGAAACCCCCATAAATTTGGGCATGGTTCCTCTAAAAAATGAGTAGAACCCCCTATAGGATAGATTTACGATCATATATGACCATATTGGAACCCCTATCACATGAATGTTCATTCCCTCAACTTATGAAGTAGAAACCCTCATCATTTTGGGTGTGGTTCCTCTACTTACCAAGTGGAAACCCTTATCAGGCAGTGTGCGAGTTTTAAATGACCAGAGTATAAACCCCTTATTGCACTAGGGTGCGGTTCCTTGACCTATAGAGTGACCCCTAGTTTGGGAATGTTTCTTACCCCTACCAATTGGAACCCATTATTGGGTAGGTTCTGGTTCCACGATGACAAGAGTGGAACCCTCATGTCGCACTAGATCATGGGTCCTCCACATATATAGTGGAACCCCCCTTTCACCATTTTGGGAACTGTTCCATTACATATTGATTTTAACACCCTATTGTATAGAGCACGGTTCATTGATGATTAGAGTGTAACCCCATGTAGCACCAGATCATGAGTTTTTTACCTATAGAGTTGAAAACCTATAAGTTTGGGTGTGAGTACTCTACATACCGAGTGGGACCCCTTATCAAATTGGGTGTGGATCCGCCTCACACAAGATTGAAACCACAATCATCTTTGGAATGGGTCCTCTATAGATTATTTTAATGTGTAACCCCCTTGTGCAATAGGTTTTGACACACCTACTTGTAGTTTGTGCAACTTGGTGGAGCCGCATAGCATAAAGGCATAGGCTTTCACATTGTTACTTCTGGGAAGACACATGAGATGTTGGGCATCATTGATGGACTTTTGGATCTATTTGGGACTATTTTTCTTGGTATGAACTATGATATGAAGATCCCTGAACTCTCTCATTTGGTTTTCTTTTGATTGAGCATATATATATATACTTTTATATCGACACCTTTCAATTTCATTACTCTCCATCCATGGGTTTCAAATACATGAAAATTATGTTATGCCTTATGTGTTTATATTCCCATGATTGTATAACCTCACTCTCATAGTATGGGTGGAAAAATATTGGTGTGTATTTCATCAACACACCATGTGGATACCCTTGTGTTTGGAGGAGGTTACTCTCCCTCTCTATTGTTTTGGGTTGAGCTATTTTCTTTCACTGCTTTCTGCATCTTGTTTTCTCTCTATATTCTTTATATTCCCATTATATCTCTTAACTCACCCCATTCATATTTAAGAGTGTCCTACTGGGTATGTGTATTCTCACCCATTCATGGGATATTCTCACACATTCCTTATCTTTCGATGATGATGGATAGGTCAGCAGTGACATCATAGAAGCTTAGGTATACCTCATACTTTAGACTGTGTACAATTGTTTTTGCTTGGAGATCTACATTTGGGATCTCTCAATATTTATTGTCCATTTTTTCAGGTTGCGACATCTTTCTAGTTGGTGTGTATTCATTCCTTTTACATTTCAGTTTACACTATTATAATCCTATACTATCTGTAGGTTTTACATTCATAGTTATTCCCATAGTATTTTTAATCATTTTCTATCATACCTATACCCTTCTGCGTCGATATGGATGTGTATGTGTGTATAAGTAGTTAGTCAAAGGCCTCTCTATGTCAGTTATTATTTCATCAGTTCTCTCTGGCCTCTATCCTATTTTGGTGGGCATGGGGCAGTGCGGCTTCACCCTAGGCTTGGGTTGGGTTGTGAAAAAGAAAGTGGTAACACATCTCTCAAAAGTCACCCAATACATACAAAACTTCACATAATTAATCCTCCCAAATGGGTAATGGAATGTTCCCAATAGTAAAACATGTAACCATTTAATTTTCCTAACCAATAGATATAAAAAAACATTTATTTATTGAATGAACTATCATTAAAGTAACAAAAAAATAAGGTTAGGTGTTTGAAATGTTTTTGGAATAATATGATGTAGTAAAATTAAAGAAAATATTAAGAAAGTTACATAGAGAAATTTACTTTACCCCATAAATAGAGAACAAAATTGTCCCCATGGTTGAATCATAAGGTAAGAAAAATCTTTCATTCAAAAGATATGATCAATTAGAAATCTCATTGACAAATGAGGGGTTCTCAAGAAAGATTAAATTAGAAAAATTTCAACCTGAGATTTTAAGGTTCCAAGAGGTGGTTAAAAAATTGGCTCAAACTGATTTTAATGGGGTAATATCCTGCACTTAAAATTGAGTAGTAAGAAAAAGTTATGGAGAAAAATAGAACCAAAACTTCCCAAACATATAAACCTAGTTAATAGTATTAATGAAATGAATGTCCCTCGTTTTCCTAGAAGAAGAAGTCTCTTTCTACTGTGGTAAGCTCCAAAAAATGAAATTGGGAAGAATGAGAAGCTTGAGGGTAATATAACAGGGTAAAAATAAGTATTTTCCAACAAAAATAAATAAAAAAGAAAGATCAAAGGTTTCCTCCCATGAAGCACTGAGTTTAAAGTCTTTAGTTAGAAATTTATAAAAATGTTTCAATCCAAAAAGAGTAATATAGTAGCCAACCCCTTTGATTTCCCCTATAAGTAATGTATCACTCTATACCCATTGACAAGATTCACTAAAAGCTTTAGTCCTTTCCATAATATCATAGGATTTTTCAAATATTCTATATTGATTTCATCCATTTCAATTCGCTCGAGGAACCTTCTTTACCCATCAGCCTTAAAATCAAAATTCAAATTCCTTACAACCCAAAAATACTTACGTTTGATTCCATGGGAAAATGGAAAAATTTACCAAGAAATAGTCTTTTTAGTGACATGCATATTGTGTTTTTAATATAAGTCCTATAAGATCAAAATTTATCATCCAAACTTAATGACCAATCTTTCCCCAGATTACTCATTGTTTTCTCTAGGATTTGTTTCAATTCCTTTTTGGAGACGTTAGTTTTCCCACTAGAATGTGGATGCTAAGAAGTAAAATTATTATAAAAATTTGCATATTTTTACATGAGTGACTTGAATCTGATGTTTCCAAAGTGAGATATATTTTCATAAATTAAATCCATGGGCACTCCAAACTGTGAAAAAATACTTTTCATAATTATTCTAAACACACTTCTAGCCATGTTATTTGGAAAATCTACTAAATAAACCCAACATTATACTTACTCAACCAAAACAAATGTATTCACTTCAAAATAACAATGGGAAATATCCCCTGAAGTTTATTACACAAACATAAAATATTTCAATCTTTAAGATACCTCTAAGGGGAGATTCTTCATTACTTGACACAATACCATGTTTTTTACCTTTTTCACATCCGACAACTAGTCTTTGAGCATCCTAGAACTATGTAGTCCAAAGAAGTCCAGATTGAAATTTTTTTGACTAGTTGTCTCACTAAAATTATTTCCTCCCAATTAATAGGGATGGTACCTCTATAAAATGGGTAGAATTAACTTCTCATTAAAAAATTATCAAATAATTACCCCAGAACTACTTTTGAACAATATATTAGTCTTCCAAAAAAGAAAATATGCTCCAAGATATACTTATTTTTATAGTTTTATGTAAATTACTTAAGTAAAATTCAAATAAAAACAATGTAAAAAGGGTGAGAAACCCAAAGAAAACTCTCATTAGTGATATTAAAGGTATTTTTATCTAGAAAATAAATTTTTATATCCCTTGGGTCCTCATTTTGATTATTGGGTGGCCTTGAAAATTGATTAACCACAACATTTTCAGACTAATCTTTGTCCTTGAAAACTATGCCAAATTATTATAATAGTATAACCCGTATCATTATGCATGACTTAGTTTGTTTCTTACCGAATATAAATTTATGTTTTGAATGATCCATAATGAATATTACACTTTAACTAATTAGACACTCTTTGAATTTCTCAAAAGAAAAAATTACTTCTAAAAGTTCCTTATAAATTGTGGTGAAACTTCTTTGAGCCTGATCAAGTAGTCTTCTGTAATAAAATACTAAATATAACTACCTATATTTAAAATCTAAAAGAAAAACTCCCACTTCCATATCACTAGAATCACACGTACTCTCTGAAAGAAGTTCCCAGTAAGGGGAAGTGATAATGGGTGAGGAAATTTATTTTTTTAAGAAATTTAAAGGATTTTGAGAAATTTTGATAAAAAATGGGGTGTCTTTAACAAGTAGGTAACATGTGTTTTGGTTATTTTATAGAAATACACAATGAATATTTTTTAAAATATTGAATTTTCTATAATAATTCTAATTAACTTGACATTTTCATTTGGTAGTTGATTTTTTTACATAAATTCTAGTAGTATAAATCCTTAATAAATTCTTAGAGACTCTCTAATCAAAAAAAATCTTCATTTACCATGAACTAAAAATTTCCGAATTGTGGACTAGGTTTGTTTCTTCACATCTATGAGAACTTATTTCTATGTGTTTCAAATAATCATCTTAATAATAACCTGATATAGAAAATTAATCCATAAACATTTCCACCAATGTCTAGATCATTTTAGAAATAATGGCTAAAATATAACTCTAAATGGTGGGAGGATATTTACATAGACTAAATGGTATTATTTTGTAATAAAATTTCCTAAAAATATAGGTGAACATGGTTTTCTCTTAACCCTTAGGGGAAATTAGAATTTAATTGTAACCAAAAATCCCATAAATATATCATAAAAATTGATTCCCAAAAAACATTTCATGAATTTGATATATAAAAATCATTGGATAATGATCTTTTATGGTGGTAGAGTTAATCATACTATAGCCTATACAGACCTTCCATTTATTCACAATTCTGTTTTGAATCTGTTTATTCTTTTCATTGCAAGTCACTGTCACTCCACTCTTATTAGGGACCACTTGAATAGGTCTATCCCATGGGATATAAAAAATTGGATATATTATTCCAATATTAAAAAAACTTATCACTTATTCTAAGAAAACATTTATCATATTTGGTTTAATTATTCTATTAGCTTCAACCATTGGAGTACAGTTATGATCTATGGGAAATGTTTTCACGAAAAATGATGATTATATACATTTTTATGTACAATAGAAGAGCTAATAACATAATTAAATATTCAAAAAATGAACCAACAATATTATGCATTTTTGTTGTCTCTAATTTTGAATAAATGGTGACTAGTAAATTTAAGTTATCTGTTAAAAACTAATATTTCAAATTAACCGATAGAGGTTTGAGATCTATGGTGGGATTATCTTAGATCTATGGAAGTCACTTGGGATTAGGTGATCCAAGATCCTTATGCTACCTCCTAAAAAATAAAGTATAAAAATATTCTTCTTCATTACAATTATCTTGAGAAAAAAATAAAACATATCCCTTTTCCTCTGACAAATTTAAAAAAATCATAAATTCGTTTAGTGACACATAAATTCTACTTAAAATGTTTCTAATGGATCATCATCTTTTGATAAACTAATCCACATGAATGTCGCTACTAGTAACATGGGTGTAAAATTGATTTATTCAAGAATCAAAAAAAACTCTTCCAAATCCTTATCAATTGATCCATCAACTGGAAAATTTCACCACTTGGAAGGATATAATCTTGAAAGGGTTCTTTAATTTTTCTAAAAACATTAAATTCAACATTATATTTATTACTATTAAATATTAATTTACCATGTGAAAAATCAATTACCATAGAACCTATATAATTAAAGGTCATTCCCAGAATAATAGGGACCTCTTGGTCATACTTCATATCCAAATTGATAAAATTATTTTACAAAATTTGATTCCAATATCCAACTAGAAAGTCATCCACCCAACATAATAGTTGGGAAATGGATCAATTTGTAAGTTGTAGAACTATAGTAGTGGGTTTTGGAACTCTAATTATCAATATCTAGAACAAATAAAAAGTAATTAAATTGATAATTTCACCAAGATCCCATAATTAATCAAATTGGGAAACACAATCACCAAATGTTCAAGGAATTATATAAACTATTGGATCGTGATGTTAGGGAGGTATACTATTTTTTCTAATATCTATTCACTCCTATGTGAGTTTATATATAAAAAAATTATTCATATGATTTTTTGTTTGGACATATAATCATAATAGATTTGAGATAATAAATGCTTTGGATTAAATTATCAAGGAAGGGAATATCAATGTTTAGTTTCTTCATAGCTTCAAGAAATTTAAACCATTTAGAATCTTGAATTTTCATATATTAATTATTGGAAAAATTGGGATAATTAAGGAAATGTTGTTTATAACTAGGGAAATCCACTAAACTACCTCTAAAATATTATTATTTAATTTTTACCTTGATGTTTATTTGTTTTCTTATGTTTTTCTATATCTGAAATAAAACTCAACATACTTTAAGGAGATTTGTTTGTATTGTCGTATTGGTTTTCATCTATAATCTAATTTTTAGTTTCATTAAGATTTCCTATAGGTCCTTGATTTAGATTATTTCATAATTTATATAATTTTTTTGTTATCCTAATGATTTGATATATTACTGCTAGAAATTTACCATTTATCATTACCTCCTTCATTATTGACTAACTATCTAACTTGAAATTCTAGGTTTTCACACATAGCGCCTTGTTTTTCCTTATCAAAATAAATTTTTGTTTTCTAATTAAACCTTTAAATTTTATATTTAAACATTACTATTAATTATTCTTCTGAGTTAGATGGATTATCCCTTGGGTGAGGTTGGAATTACTTTTTAATCTCTAGAAATTAGAGGGCGTAGTTGGCCTCAACACTCCTATAACATTCTATGAAATGTTGTGATTGTCTTAGTGGGATTTTTGTTAGTTATTTGAGAATGTTTCATCTCTTAACTCTATATTGGGGACATAAGTAGAAAATTTTTCATTTATGGGTGCTTGGGAAGGAATATATAAGTTTATACAGAAATACAGTCAATGGGAAAACATCCCACATTAAAGTCATTTCCCCATGAAATTTTGTTCGGTGTTCTCATTGTAAAATCTATAAGATTATTTTTCATTATGGTGAGTGAATTTTCATTATTTCCTAGAAATGGTTCACCTTATGTAACATTTTTGTTTTGAATTTAGTTCAAAATTGTTAAAAATATTCTGTATCTCTTCAGTTATTTTATCAGATAAATATCTTCCAGAATACTGGTCAAATATGGTTTGATGTTTTGGTGTGATACTATAAAAATGGTGTCCATAAAAAATTATGGCATACACTAATGTTTGGGGAACTAAATATATAAACTAAAGAATCTTTCCCAAGATTCATGGAATAGTTAAACTTTATCTTGTAGTAAACTGGTGGTTTTGTGCCTATTTTATTAAATCATTCTCTTTGAGGAGAACTTCTAGAAAAAGTAGTTATTTTTTTGATCCCCTTAATCCAATATGTATTTATCCATTTTTTTAAACCATGTTTTTAAATTTCCTTTCAATAATATGGTAAATATTATCAATTTATGTTCTTCGTCACTCAATCCCCTAAGTGGAAATTGTTGTATTTTTCTATAGAAGTCCCATATAAAGTACATTAAGTCTTCTTTAGGTGATATATACTAATATATTATCATAGAATGGTGATATTTCAAGATTTCATGATTTCTAGATATAGGGTTATACTCAATGCATGATGTGTTATTTGAGACTCTAGGTACGTCAAACTCCCATAATCCTTAATCTATACATTAACTCATTTTCAGGTGGTGGATGATTAACATTTGAATATTGGTTGAATTTTAGGTTTTATAGGTTTTTTGGATCATCATCAGTATTTTACATTGTATATTTATTTTTTATATTCAAAGAAATAAGATGACATTGATTTTAGGGAGGAAGTCCACTAGGTTTTCAGATAAATAAATAGTTTTCATTCCCTCACCTTTCAATATAAATTTTATTTTTACATATTTCATTTTTATTTGGTTACATGCTTACATGTTCCCTTCCATGAAAATGGTAAAAAAAATCTACCCCTATTTCATGACTCTAGTCAATTATAATTAAATATTTATATACCCTAAATAAGACTGTACAGTGGTGAGAAGGGGAAAATATATAGAAAAGGACATCCATAAAAGTTGTTTTAGCATGATACCACGTGAAATTGAAATTAAATAAACACCATAAAGGGATTAATGGAATTAGTTGTGGTAATTAAACAGATGGAGTTACATGAAAAATATCAAGAACAAACACAATAACTATAGGCAAAAAAGGAAAGTTATTGAGAAGAAACATGGGAACTTGGTGCGATGGATGGATTATTCTAAGTTCTTTTTAAAATATTTTATCATGAACTTGTTATATTGGATCTAATGAAAATATTTTGGATAGTTCCATTGAGAAAAAAAAATTACATAAATTAATTATACAGCATCTCAAATAAAAAATTGAAAATCCTATCAATGAAACAATTAGATTAGCTACCCTTAAGTGGAATATCCTATTCCCATAAGATCTTCTAGTATAAATTTATAGTGGATAGTAAACAAAAACCAAATCTGACAATGTTATTTGGATAGAGTTCATGAATTACCTAATCTATAGAATACGAGATGGTACCAATACCACATGAAACTTGAAAAAAGTAAAATATTCTACCACCACCACAAACTCATTACCTAGATTAAATTTATTCAATAATAAAAGAAAAATAGATTGTTTGATTCAAAAGTAGGGGTTAAAAGTGGAAATGCCAAATTTAATTGAAAAAATAATCTCTCTATCAAGGGATTCACACTTCCTATGATGAATTTATAGAGATGAAGTCATACCAAATACCCATCTGCTCACCTTCTGTCCTGTTTTTCTGCTTCTCCCTCCTCCCTCGGTTTTTCCTTCTCTTTAAAATATATCTATATAATCATGGTCATCCATAACAACTCCCATTCATAACTAATTTTTTACATTTTTTTAGTATATTCACACCCAGTCCTATACCATCATCTGAATCCTCACATTCTTATCCGGTAATGAATTATAGGAATGTTGTTTTAAATATTTATTAGATATATTATGTGGATAAATATTCTTGTACTCTAAAACTATCATGTCAATCACCTAAATTTTTTGTTATAATAAATTAATTGGCCTCATATTTTACCAAGTGGTATTGGATATGCGAAATTCGGCCTCAATGTTGGGAATGCATCATAAGAGTCTCAATATTTTTACTGTATGTTCTGCCACTGAATTAGAAATGACATGTTTTAGGAATTTTTTAACTCTTAGTAGAGTAACTTCATGTGTCATCATTATTATCATACATGGTTACATCGAATAGTACATGATTAAAAATTAAAGCAACACACCTTAATCTTCAAGAATAGTAAAATTAGGAACCATGGGTTGTGAAACATCCGACTTCATGAGAGGGTTTCAATGAAGCACTATCATCAATAAGTTTGAGTGAGATAAAATTATCAATAGTATAATTGGAATCATCCCAACTCTTGTTTCCATAAAAAAGATCACATCTATTGGGATGTTAACTAGTGGCACTGAATCTAATTCATTCTAATGATAGGTTCAATGTTATCCTTCACTTCCTGAGGTTCTACTCAGTTTGGGGCCTTCATCTAGTTGAAGATATAATGTAAATAGATATGACAATATCCTTCTTCCTTTTCTCCTTGATGAATCTTATACCATCAATCTCGGCAACTAGGATCCCCAAATTGAGTTTGGTGGATGATGGTAGGGTTGGGTATCTTTGACTATAGTCCCTTTACCATGTGAATCACTAAATTTAAAAATTTATTCTCGGGAAAGAAATAAGGTGTGAACAAGGGGGATTAATGGTGAATTGGGTAGTGGAAGACTCTAATTTTTTATAGTTCTTTGGTCCACCTTTCATTTATATTTGAAATGTATTGAGAGTATTTTAAACCCTATGTTTACATTTAATTTAAAATTATGCATGATTTTCAAACTTATCCTCGTGGTTGATCTAACATCACAAACTTTTCATCAATTAAACACATAATAAATTTAATTTATGTGTGGTATCTTTCCATTATCAATTACTATAATTGATTGATCTAATGCCAAATTCAGACGATCCTTTTAAAGACTTGGTTGATCTGATGCTCGTATAGCTGATGTAACACCCCATGATTTTTAAGAAAGAAAATAATTTTTGAAAATGTATATGAAATAAAAAATAAATGTTATAAGATAATTTTAAACCCTTATAATTTACGTTATATTTATTTTGAAAAAAATTTTATCTCTTTGATAGCTTACAATGCACGTAACACCAGATTTAAATGAAACACAATACTCAATTAAAATATTGTTATTAAAAATTTTAATATTGTAAATTAGTCATTGAGTTCGAGGGTATGAATAATAATAAATAATTTTTTATTTTATATTTTTTACACACAATAATTGGTCATATATTTATTTAATTAAAAATAATCATCATTTGAAAGAAAAATAAATATTTTCTACAAAATTGTATTTTTCTAAAAGACAGTTTAGCCGTGCTTTGTATGTTTAATTTATAATTATTCATTCCACTTTTCAAAATTTTATATTATAATAATTAAACTAATTTTTTAAATAATTTTATCAAAATTATCTTAGGGTAAATTGTTTTGTATTTTACAAAAAGGTTTCACTTTTCGGTGAATAGTAAAAAATATATATTTTTATCAAAAACAGTCTTTTCTTTTAAATAATTTACAAGGAAAATTTATATTTAAAACTAATTTATTGTAAAAATAGTTCAATTACATTACAATTTAAATTATTTAGTATAGTTTAACCATATTTATGTTTAATTGTGATATAAAAACTTTCTATACTTATTAGAATTTTTCCTTTGCAAACTAATTTTTCATCACGTTTGTGATATAATTTTAAATTGGATTCTTATAATTATTTGAATTTAATTTTTAAAAATGTTTAACATATTTAAAATTTGAATTATTTATATTATATAATAATATTAGCCTAATTATAAACTATAATGAATGGTAAAAATAGTAAATATTAATTACCATAGTTATGGTAAAAGGTGCTTACCAAGTATTAACAAATGTGATATGGGATACAATGACCTCGATCTTTTCCAAAACCGATTATATGACCATTTATAAAACAATTGTGCTATATGAGTTGATAATTTATAATTTTCTAGGCATTTGGCATGATTAAAAAATGTGGGTGCAATTAATTCTTTTCAAAAATTACATGAGTGTCCTCTCCCGTATTTATAAAATGTTATCCCCTATCTCCCCACTTCATACTTACAAATGAATTTGGATCAAAAAAAAATCCATGACCAAATCACTTCTTTAATATCCTTCCAATATCCAAGATCCCTCGATTTGATTATAAAGATCTCTTTGGAAGGTTTTGGTGTAAACCTGAATAAATTGTCTGAAGGAGTGGTAACATTATAAAATGTTCGTTTTTATTTATTTTTCCTTCAACATAATTAAAATATTATTAAAATATTATTATATAATAACATATTTATCTTGAATATACTGATATTTTATAATGTTAATATAATTACCAATATATATCTACTCTTTTATCAAATGGGTATTGAATCTTTCGATCGTCTGTACGGAGGACTATCACCTCGCAAACTTATGCAATTATTTTTCCATCACCACCTTTCATGGTTGGATAAAAAGATGTATTTAACCCATTTAAATGATATTTATGATGTTATTATACTTATTTTATTTTATAATCACATAAAACTCATTAAATTCCATTCTATTTAAAATATCATTATGTCACTCAAGTATACGGAGGATTATCGCATCATGAAGAGATGTGATTCATTTTTCACTTACATATTACATGGAAGGAAATAAGGGTAACATTAGAGAATATATTTGATATATATGACATTATATGGATTATAGAAAATTAATATATCTCTTATTTCCTTAATATTTCACCCATTAAAGATATGACAATGTTTCTGAGGTGTACGTATGACCCACCATCTCAAAGAAGTGATGTTATCCATTATCCATTTTTAAATTTCAATAATTATTCAAAAAAAGTATAAAAATGATATTTATTATATTAATATAATTTTGGAGGTAATTTAACTACATAATATGTTCATGAACAAAAACCTTCATGAAAAAAACACATGAGAAAACAAGGCAATTAACACCCAAAACAATTAAAATAATGAAATATTATTAACAAATGGGTGGAAAACATGTTGTAAGGGGTTGATATATGATATTATAAATATAAATATGACTCTTTACACTCGTTTAATGTGTATTTCTATTTTATACAAATAATCAATTAATTTGTTAATTCCCATTTTAACATTATGATCTTTTCTTGGTTTATTTCATAATATCATATTAATCCAGATTGTTTATGAATAAATTTGAAATGAAGGAAAGCATTTTAATATTGTATTATAAACCCTTATTTATTTTCTTATATAATTTTTATTCATTTTTTCATGAAATATTAAAATTTCCCTCTTTTTGGTAGTTAAATTAATTATGAAACTATTTTATATAAAATTTAACTACATTCCTCTCTTCGGTTGAAAATCATTTTTCTTTTAAAATCGTATTTTCAAAAAAAAAATTAAAAAAATGTTTTTAACATTATAAAAATGCTTTATTAAAGAACTTTCTGACCATGATTGACTTATTAATAAATGGATTTAGAGGAATCTTTTTTTTTTGATTTTCAAATGTGTTACTTTTAACATTATTAAAACAGTGTGAAAGGAATGTTTTTTAAATTACACAGCACATATGGAATTTTCTACTATCATGGCCACTCAATGTTTTAAATATCACTTTATGATTTTCAAAGGTTATTTTGAAAAAAAATATTAACATAATATTTTGTGAACTTTTAGTTTAAAAACGTTTTGCAAAGTGAAAAGTTAATTTTCCTCAAGAATGTTTTTAATGAATTTTTATATGGAATTTCTACCCATTAATGAAATTTATTTTTTAATGTGATAATGATAAAATAGGGGTAAGTTGTACTGATATCGCATTTAATATCTATCTAGATGGTTTATGGTCATTTTGACTAGGTAAATTATTGACATATTCTTGATTAATTTTTGTAATCATTAACCCTCCAATGATATATTCACTTTCTTATTATTGTTTGACATTACATTACCCATTAGTATCCAAATTATATATCTTGGATATACTAAGTACATAAAACTTATATCCTTTCAACAAATAGTATTTTAGTTTTCAATCTATATGAATGAATATAGAAATTATTGTTAATATGTATTCCTCATATGATATAGAAATTTATTGATAAGAATACTACTCTTTAATTAACCCAATTATTTAATAAAAGGGGAATGATTTGTATATATAGATATAGGTTGGTCTTGTTTATAGATATCCCTTTATGGATCGCTTGTCCCATGATATGAATTAGTTGGCTAGATTTACTTAAATTGTATTCTAGTGTACATCTACCCATCAATTTTAAATCATATCGTGAATGGTATGGATGGTATAAGTATCATGAGGGATAGGATAATGATGTCCAATATCAAATAATTTACTTTATTAAGAATTGTTTTATTATTATCCTGGAACTATTGGAAAATTACCATATACCAACAGTTTGGATCCATTGTTATAGTAACCAAAACCATTGTTTTTTGGTATACAAATAGTTTGGGGGGTTCTTTGCTTCTCCAGCATTAGTATAGACCTATTCTAATAGTTTTGGGAAACCATTGGTATAGTTGGTCTATACCAAAGGTTTCCAATCCATTTTTATAAGTAATAAAAAAATCTTGGTCGGTTTTGATCCCTTGCCCTCATATGTATATCTCAATGACCTAACCACAATTCTACAATGTTTTCTTGAAACATAATATGATAAATATGTATATTTATATTTTTATATAAATTAATTCTTTGTGTATTCAATGTTATTTGATAAAATAATTCACTAAAAATAAAAATAACTATACCAATGGTTTTTAAAACTGACATTATTGGTATTTTGAATTTTGGGACATATACAAATGGTTTTGAAAAAAACATTGGTATATGGTCATTAAATAGAGTATCTATCGATGATTTTATCCAAATCATTTTTATAAGAAAACTTATACCAACACTTTTGGAAAACACATTTGTATTGGGTCATTTAATGGTACCTTGACCAATAGTTTTTCCAAAACCATTGGTATAGGTCTAGTTTCCAGTAGTGTAGAGATTTTCACAATAATATTATCTCTATATGAATTACATTCTAAAAATATTTATTAAATAGAATATTTTCTCAATTATTTACCTTGTTATATTGATTATGACTTATCTATCTATGACAGAAACAATATTTTAGTGTCATTTGGGATCAATTATTAACCTTTCCATGTTGTATATGCTTATTGATTCATGAGAGATTCCACGGTACATAAACCAAACTAAGAATACGAGATCACCCTTATTTTTTTCATTTCCTAGTAATATAGGAAGTACACTATGAATTATATTCAGGGGTATTCTCAAGGAAGTAATTATATTTTCAAAAAAAATGTATTTAAATTCTGGTATTCAAATATAATATGGGAATCACGTATGTATCTCTTTTTCCAAGACTAATTAACTATTCATTCACTCAGGGAATGATTCATTGCATCTTATACCAATGTAATAAAGTGTACATCAATTCTTGTCTACTAGGGTTGGTTTCATTTATATTATATTCAACGGGGATTTGGGTGGATCTGACTCAAAACCATTCCAACAATTACTGTAATTCAAAATCACTATTATTTCAACCTATGTAGCTGATGAAGATCATGTTGGTTTTAACCCTTTGTTTTATTTTTTAACTGTGGTAAATAATTAATATATTACCATAAAAAGACTCTTTTGAATTATAAATTGAAATTTAGTAAAAAGAATTACTAGTTAATTATTGTGAAATATTTTACAAAAATAACCTAAATTTATTAGGCACCAAAAAGAAATATTTTAATAAAATTTTTCAATGAAAATAAAATAATATTATAATTCCTACTGATTAAATTATTCTAAAATATATGTTTAATTTACCATCAATTTCCCCAATTAAGATGTGTTAAATTGTCATAAAATAACACCACATCATAACTCATTCAGAATTAATATTTCATAATTCATTATAGTCTAAGTAAAAAAACAAGGTACATAATTGCATGAGTAGAAATGGTAATTCATAAGAAAACATGCTACATTTTGAACAACATCCTTCATTTATTTGATTTAAAAAAAGTTCCTATAATTTCTGTATAATCAAATTCCTTTCTTTTGGGTTAAGGTGTTAGTGTCATTATCTTTTTCAGAAATAATTATGTAGGATCTAATGGAACAACATCATTTTCAAGAAAGATTAGAATTGGTCAATAAATTAAGTATCATGAGAATAATAAATATTAATAAGGTGTTAATATATATATAAAGTGTTTATATGTTCCAAGTTAACCGAAGTTAAAGAAGAAATTTTTATCTGAATCTCATTGCTCACTATTTTTTATTTAACAAGTAAACTTTAATAATTATTGATACATTCAATAATATTTTTAGTGGGAAGGTATGATGAAGCATATACGTGATTTTATAATGAAATTGTTAACATGTAATATATTTTAAATATGAACAGTAACTATTAATGTTTATTATAATAACATTTTCAGGGCAATAATAAAAAATGGAGACCACATGCATGGATTTTGTGGCTGAATTACAAAATACATATTGAGGAAATAATGTGATTTAGGTTATTGATGATCATTTTTACTAAATATATATATTTTATCCGTATTAAAGATATTATATCTTTGGATCAACTTTCTAGAAAATATCATAATGATTAATCCAAGTTATACTAAGTTCCCCTCTCTATTGAATCTAATCGTTACCCCATATTTACATTAAATTTTTTAAAAGTAATATATATTTTTATGGGTACTAAATTTAATTTCATTATAAAAATTCACCCTCAATATGATGGATAGTTGAATCATATAATTTATACATTGGAGGATATAATTCAATCTTTATTATTATATATTAAATGAATCTAGTATCATTATCTTTGTTTAGTAAAATATCTTTAAAATAGAATTTTTCATTCCAGTATTAAGATGGAACCTTCTGAGACATTATATAGAGAAACCATATTATTAAAAAAGAAACAAAGGAATCAAAGAAATATATGAGGAAAAAATACCCTCACTTGTTTAAGTAAATAATTAAATTATGAGGAAAATTTTTCAAAAAATGGGCATGTAAGAGACCATATAATCTCAAAAATAAATAAATTTTGTGTATTATAAATGTTTATAAATATATTTTATAGATTCAAATAAAATCTTAAAATTTAATCTTATTTTTTATTTAGAAACTAAATTGTAATATTATAGGTGAAATATATTATATGAAATATATTATTTACTGATAAATTAAATTTTTATATTTTGAATTTTTAAATAGATAGGTGAACATAATTTTTGGACTCAATATATTTAAATTATCCTTACATTAATTTTGTAAATTTTTCTAATGATATGTATTTTTTAGTAAATAGTGGAAAATATCAATCATTTTATAAAATTTTATTTATTTAAAGTAATTAAAAATTCTCATTTGTTTAGGGATTCAATTTAAAGTCAAATTAGTCTCATTTGATTAAAATAAAAAAAATAATTTTATATAAATTACCATTATATTTTATTCTGGTATAAATTCTTTTTTATATGTATAATGGAATATTTCAAAAAATATATTTCTTCCCAAAATTTTTCACACAAATACTAAAATTAATTTGTTCCATTAATATGAATTTAATCTTGAAAAATTCATTAGTTGTTTGTAATTATGAGATTAAAATAATTTTATGACATCAATTCTATTTATCATTATAATAAATAGTTTTAATATAAATCTTTTATCACCCAAGTAAAGGTTAAAAAGTTATAAAATGGGGGTTAAACTAAGGTATAAATACATTAACTTTAAAACAAGAATAAATTTTATAATTTTAGTGGATTCTTAACTTAATATATTTTATCATAAACATTTTTTCATTTAGTTATGCTTGACATAGAGAATGAAATTTTTTAATTTAAAAGTAAATTGTATTTATAATATTTCCACCCCCTTTCTTATAAAAGGTCACATACTCTACGCACTTATTAGTAACTTTTGAGACACTTATCTTGGATAATACCTTCACAAAACCTTTAAAACAGTCATATAAATTTTCTATAGGTCTTGGTCTTCTCAAAATACCAATCCTTGAGGGATTACAGTGTAAAAACCAAACGGAGATCTCCAAGGAGAAAAAATAAGTCCTAAAATACCAACTTTATGTTTAGTTATATTTATACCTCCTTAAAATAGGTTCTAACCACTATAAAATTATTAAATAATTTAATTATATATACTAAAATATTATTATGTTTATTGAATTGCTATTTTCTATATATTCTCTATCATATGGGAAACTAAATCATTCTTTGTATGTACATGTAGATTACCACCAACACAAAACGATGTGTTCCATTTTCCATCACCACCTTATAGAGATAGAAATAACTATATAATTAATGAATATATTATATAAATATGAAATTATTATCATTTTATAATAATAATATATTATTTACCTTATTACATCTTTCATCCTTTAAAAAATTATAATGTCACTCGTGCGTACGTGTCGATAATAACCTCCATGAGATGATGTGATTCGTTTTTATTGCCACCTCACATGATTAGTCTTAAGGATGGAAAAAATTGATTAACACTATAATAAAAACATAATTATAATTATAAAAAAGTAAAATATTATATACATTATTTCTCTTCCTTCAAGTATAAAAATGGAAATATCACTCATCTGAATGTGAAAATCACCACCTCTATGATATGACGTATATCATTTTCCACCAACAAATCACATT
The DNA here is from genome assembly GCA_963277665.1 of Viscum album. NCBI lineage: Eukaryota > Viridiplantae > Streptophyta > Magnoliopsida > Santalales > Viscaceae > Viscum > Viscum album. The sequence continues at coordinate 518,145,266 of OY728143.1, read as the reverse complement.
TATTGTGATAAAAATGATTTCAATTTGAAAACATAATTTACTTCGACATGAATAATTTCTTATAGATGATGATATTGTGATCTTTTTTACCATAGTAAACCTGCTAAAGTTATTTTTTATTGATAAATCAAACATCCTCAAAATTCCCATCATGAATATAACTATTTTAGTATCTAAATAAAATATGTTAAGAAATGAAATTAAATAAATAATTATAATGTAATTAAAATTAAATCAGTTCTTAATAAATTATTAAATTAATATAATTGTATTAATTAGGAGGTAATACATACCGATGAATAAGTTGGGACTCGACGTAAGGCATTTCATTTTATTAATGTTTCTTTAATGTTATCATTCCAAAAATCATTCTTCCGTGTTGAGGTTATTATAAATATTTTAATAAGGATGTTTTTTATGGCAAAAATATATAAAAATTAATTTTTTTACTATTTCTTACTTTCTTTAAAAATGATTATAAATTAATCTTTTCATCATTTTCTATATGAGCTATTTTTAATTTTTTACAAAAGTTAAAAAAATAATTTTTTTACGTATATGGTTTGACAAACCTCTTCCATCTTTTTAGATGTTATTAATTATAAATATTCCTATAAAATTTAATATTTTATTCAAAATAATGATTTATTCCCAAATTGTTTGGAATTTTTAGTTTAAAAAATGCTTTTTAAGTAAAATGACATTTCTTCACATCCTTATGAAATTACTAAAAGTGTTATTGGTTAGGGGATTGGATTAAAATTCAAATTATTATTTTTTAAATTGAAATACATGCAAGAACCCAGATCTTCGTTTTAGGTATGTCTTTTCTTTTTTCTGGAGTTTTTGAGAAAAATAGAGTTTCTGGAAATTTTTGAAGTACAGATCGTGTACTTTCTGAGTACACACCGTGTACTCTTTTCTCGCTCGAAGTCGTGTTCTGGCCGTGTCTGGGCCACACAAACGGTGTGTAGGGGTGATGTGGAGACCGATTTTGGAGGAGTACGGAAAGACCAAGTACACGTCGTGTACTTTCTTCTTCTTTTTTCATTAAACAGACCGGGGTCGCGCATGATCACTATAAACATCTTCTTCTAGGTCATCTTCATCCGAGAGCACAGGGAATATGTGGATCTTTTATGAGCCATTGTTCCTCCATCCGTTCTCCAATTTGAGCACTGTCTATTGCGTTGGAATCGCAGCAGTGAGTTCTCCATTCTTCTTGAGCCTTGTTTTCCAATTCCACATCCTTCTCAAGATATCATGGGTTGATCGTTTTTGGAGTTTTCTCAGATCTACTACATTCTAGGGAGAATCATTTTTCATGGTGCAAGTATATCGATCTCCTACGCTCAAGGTAGGTGTTTTGTGCCTTACCGTTCAAAGTCCTTGAGTTCTTTGTGAAAATTTCACCAATACCAGTGAATGGGGTATTGCGTGTTTACAGTTTTACCCCTATTGTTTTCCTGCCTTGCTAGTATGCTTGCGTAGAGTTAAATTGAACATGTTGGGGGATAATTTGTTGTACTTGGATGTTTTTCCCATGCTTTTCTCTATTTACGACCTTTGTTTCTTTTTAGCCTTTGGACGTTATGACTGTTGCCATGCCTTGTGTCTATAGGATGGAGTGTTTTGCATTACATGCTTGTTGCCTTGTAGACTGTTTAGACATGTATCTCTATAGGTGTACTTTGTTTAGCCAAGTGGCTTTATAGGTGTACTTTGGCCTTATAGCATTAGTATGTACTGAATGGAACGGGGCTGAGAGAACCTGGTGCTATAGATTATAAGGGATAGACCGAGTGAGCTTCATAGAGACTCTTTGACATTATAGACTATAGGAAGGTAGACCGAGTGAGATTCCTTAGTGATTCTTAGACATTATAGGCCACAGGGGATAGACCGAGTGAGATTCCTAGAGTGCCTTCAGATATTATAGTCTACAGGAGGGTAGACCGATTGAGCTTCCTCATAGAGTCTTACATTGTTTGAATCTTTTTAAGAACCTTCCCAGTCTAGAGGAGGAATTGACCGAGTGAGCTTCCTTAGAAAGTATGTGGTATACCTGAGGCTATAGGAGGAATTGACCGAGATAGCTTCCTCAGAGAGTCTCTAGACCTTGGGGCTAAGAGGGATAGACCGCGTGATCTTCCTCAGAGAGTCCCTGTCTACCCTGGACTGTAAGGGGAATTGACTGAGTGTGTTTCCCTAGAGAGTCTCATTAATTCGTATGACCAGACCAGAGGGGTTAGGCTGAGTGCACTAGCCAGAGGGTTGTTGTACTTTTTGGATAGGACCAGAGGGGATGGATTCGAGAATTTCCCAGAGGGTTTCCTGCTTGTTAGTTTTTTTCTTCCTACTGTTGTTTTTTGTGGATTGATTACTGTGGTGTATCATCCTGCATTACTACATAGTGTTTACTGCCTACTCCTTTGTTGTTGTTGTTTATTGCTTATTGTAATTTTACCTGCCATATACTCAATGAATATTAGGCACAGATCATCGGGTGAATGCCTACTGGGATATAGTCACACACACTGTTTGGGTCATGCTTTTGGGCCCAAACAGACTATGTTGTTGCAGGTATAGACAAGGGCAAGCGCCCTTCGACTTGTGGTACTTGATTTCTTGGAGCAGGAGAGCAAGGGACCAAGGTATGGCTTGCGATGCTGGGGAGTTGTTTACTTTTCTTTTTTACTTGTTTTGGTACTGTGGTGTTTTTCAGCATTGTGACTTGTTTGTATTCTTTCTTAGATATGTATCTTTCATCATTCCTTATATATACATATGTGTTCCAGTTTGTTGATTTAGTCTTCGGCTGTTTATTATTGTTGGTTATGTACTGCTTTCGTTATTTCATGTTTATTACTTCCACTGTGTACTCAGCCAATGAGGTCATAGTTTTACCACTATCACAATCAAGGCCCTCACTACTAGTCGGCAGCCTATGGAATTTGGGGAAGTGCCCTTGAGGCCTTGTGGAGAACCGGCTCGAAGCCCCAGTTAGTGGTATCCGGGTCGGAACATTACAAAATGGTATCAGAGGAATTATTTTCTCTTGATTTAATATTTAGAGAATTTATCTAGGGATAGGACGGATTCGGTACTTGGTATTAAGCTATGCTCAGGAGTAGCTAACCCGTGTACATGGAAGAGACATAGTACCTCTTTTATTGTAGTTTTCTGGTTTTGAGATTTTACGGTTGATATGATTTCACCTAGAGTTATTCACATGCTTTTTGTTGTAATTGTTTTGACTATTGCAGTTCTATTTCTGTCGCAACCCGATGAGATGAGGGTATGACATCTCATGCATCATATAGGAACTTTTAGAGATCACATTCCATGCATTATTTCCATTCTATCTAGGCTGCATTGGCGATTTCATGTTGTTGTGATAGACTTTGTGTAGATTATGCATTTTGTCGTGATAGATGCCTGATAGAATATCTGTTTCTTCTTTAGAGGATTGTTTGTATTGTACTTTTCTTAAATGAACGCCAAATATTGATTCTTGAGGTTTTATGGGCCCTCCTGAATCGGAAATTGGTGGATCATGATCCTGTTTTCTCTTGTCTATGACTGTAGGAGATGCCAAGCATTGATTCATGGGGAGTATGGGCCCTCACGGATCGGAATTTGGCACCTCTTTGCCTTGTTTTCTGAGTTTTCTAGGCTTCTGTGCAGTTTCTGAGTTATTGCTAAGAAAAAACCAGAATACACGGCGTGTACTTTTTGACTACATTCCGTGTAGTTTTTAGACCGTGTCACTGACCGTGTGAAAAGGTTCACGCTATTGTAGAAATTCTTTCCGGAACACGCCGTGTGCAGTAGGTACACGCCTTGTAGTTTCAAGCAGTGTACCTGGCCGTGTCACTAACAACACGGGACGGGGAAGCTCGAGTAGAACACACCGTGTTGGTGAGAAGCATGTCGTGTAGTTTTTTCAGGCACCCGGCCGTGTCACGAACCACACGGTTCGTTTTCACCTTCTTCCATACACGTCATGTGGGTAAAGAACATGTCGTGTAGTCTTGTCCTAGGTACCAGGCCGTGTTGCGAACAACACGGGTCAATGTTATCTTCTCTTATACACGTCATGTTGGTTCATAACACGTTGTGTAAGGGTCATCCATGTAGACGGCCGTGTAACTAACAACACGGGCCTCCGAGACCTTGTCTAGTACATGCCGTGTCCTTAGAGAACATGCTGTGTAGTCTGGGGTTAGTTTGGACCGTGTGGGTTAGCTGTGTAAGGAGACATGGGCTAGGGTTTAGAGTTCATGTGCACTTCGTGTGTGGGGATGACATGCCGTGTAGTTTGGGGTGTTACACGAACCGTAGTGGTAGGAGTACACGCCCATGTTAATGGATTTAACGGAGATGATGTGTAGTTTTTATACACACCATGCAGTCATGTTTCATAAAAATTGAATGTTTCTTCCCCTGTTCCCATTTTGTACTCCTGTGTTTTCAGTCCTTGTTAATTCTGATCAAAGGTGTGATTTTGATCATTCAGAGCTATGCCTCTGAGACGTCCTCCAGTTGTACGTCAGTTTCCAGATGGTGATTAGACACTGGATATGGCCAATCAGGGACCTCCTGTTTATCCTCCTACAGATCCTCTTGTTGTGCCGGCCTTGGCACCAGTAATTATACCCGTCACGGGCGCCAATTTGTAGTTCAGGGTTGATTTCCTGAGGATGATGCAGACTTTTCAGGGAGTGTCGTCTCCTACCCCATCGATGGCTGAGTTGACGAGGGTTTTTCAACAGCAGTATCCTCCAACTTTCTTAGGGGATGGAGGAAACCAGGATGCAGATTCATGGTTCAAGGCCACCCTGACTATCATCTAGAACCTATAGATACCTCCCGAGAAAAGGGTAAAGCTGGCTACTTATATGCTCCGGGACACCGCCAAGAGGTGGTGGGAGGTGATCTCAAAGTCAGGGCGCCATTAGGGTATGTCATGGGATGAGTTTAGACGTAATTTCTTTGACTACTTCTATCTGGATACCCTGAGGTCTGATTGAGCCTGGGAGTTTATGAGTCTACAGTAGGGTACTCTTTTTGTCATGGAGTACTCTTCCCATTTTACTGAGCTGCAGTGTTTCACACCGATCCCAGCAGGTGATGAGTTGTTCCTTGCTAAGAAATTTGAGGATGGTCTCAGGGAGGAGATCCATTCCCATGTGAATATCTTCTAGTTGACTTCTATATCCTACATCGTCAACCAGGCGCTGATTACTGAGCGCAATCTGAGGGATTCTGGAGCAGTGATCCAGGGCGGTTCGTCATCCAGAGCTGGTGTTCCTCCTACGGATAGTAGGAAGCGTCGCAGAGAGTCTTCTTGAGCAGATCGGGGTTCCCGGGATGCATCTTCTGGCAGCCAGGTTGTATGCTACCAGTGCGGTAGGAGTGGGAATATTAGGCCTCAGTGCCAGAGGGATCCGATATAGTGCTGATCTTGCGATAAGATGGGCCATCTTCAGCATTTTTGTCAGATCTTCCCACCTTCAGCTAGTGGTAGGGGTTCCTCTATGACCCCGCATTCTGGAGATGCTTCACCATTTTCCCACCAGTCCGAGAACTGGAGTTCTTCCGGCCATTCGGGCCGAGGTGGAGGTCGCGGCCATTGGGGTCAGTCACCAGGTCATCAGCGACAGTAGAGTGGATCAGCTCAGAGCGGTCATCTAGGGGTGCATGGCCATGGTGCAGGCCATTCTTTCGCCATGGACCAGACCTATCAGGAGTAGGATCCTGGCCCTTCTACATTTCGAGGTATGATCTTTGTATCCTCAGTTTTATCTTCAGCTCTTTTTGATACTGGTACTTCACCTAGCGCTATCTCTGTTGTTGTTGTGGAGAGCCTTGGGCTCTGTATCTTTCCGTCTGCCAAATTGTTGACTCTTGATAGGCCGTTGGGATTAAGGAAATCTAGTGTACGTCAGTTCAGATAATTCCCTCTTGAGGTTATGTGGTTTCATTTCTTATAAGACCTCTATGTCCTAGAGATGAGGTGTTATGACATCATTCTTGGTTTGAACTTGTTAGTTCCCTTCCTGGCAGTCGTCGATTTCTATCGCCGCATGGTGAGTTTCGTATCACCATAGGGCAGATCATTTCTTCATAGAGGCGAGTGGGATGTTCAGGTGGGTAGAGCTGGACTCGAGCATCATGGTCTAGGAGGAGTTATAGCATAGATTTCCAGTCTTTATCTGGATGACCAGGGGACTTCACAGTTAGACTTTCCCCTAGTGGTGGATTGTTTTAGGGATGTCTTTCCAAAGAACTTTTCATGTTTTCCTCCAAAGCATGAGGTATACATCTGGATTGTGCTCGTTCCAGGAGTGTCACTGGTGTCCATTCCTCCTTATCGGATGGTTGCACCTAAATTCCAAGAGCTGAAGAAGCAGTTGGAGGAGTTGCAGGAAAAGGGATTCATCCGACCCAGTACTTCTCCTTGGGGTTCGCCTGTCCTTTTTGTGAAAAAGGCAGACGACACCCTTCGGCTTTGTGTGGATTATCAGAATATGAACCAGTTGATGGTCAAGAACGAATATCCCTTACGAGGATAGATGACCTCTTTGATCAGCTTCGAGGATCTCGGGTGTTCTTGAAGATTGACTTGAGATCCGGTTATCATAAGTTGTGTTTTAGACCATCAGATATACCTCTGACTGCCTTCAAAAGCAGGTATGGTCTATAAGAATATACAGTCATGTCGTTCGGCCTCATGAATGCGCTGAAAGTTTTCATGGAACGGATCAGCCGAGTGTTCCATCTTTATTTGAACTCCTTTGCCATGGTTTTCGTGGAAGATATCTTGGTGTACTCTTGTACTCGACACAACCATGCTACCCATCTTGAGATCATTCGGAGTACACTGAAAAAGCATCGTCTTTATGCTAAACACTCAAAGTGCCACTTTTGGATGGATCAGATTCACTTATTGGGTCACGTCATCTCAGAGGATGGAGTATCTGTAGACCCAGATAAAGTGAGAGTTATAGTTTCCTAGGAGCAGCCGAAGAACATCATTGAGGTATGGAGTTTCTTAGGGGTGGTGGGAAACTACAGATGCTTCATTCAAGACTTCTCGGGCTTAGCAGCACCATGGAAAGTTCTGACCAAGAAAAGTGCAAAATTTTTATGGTCAAATTCTTGTGAGTCCTCCTTTCAGGAGCTGAAGGGGAGGTTGATGTCAGCACTGATACTAGTCTTTCTAGAGTTGGGCATGGGCTACAATGTTTATTGTGATGCTTCAGGTATCGGGCTAGGAGTTATACTTATGTTGGGTGATGGAGTCATTCCGTATGGGTCTCGGCAGTTGTGTCCACGCGAGAGGAATTACCCTACGCATGATCTAGAGTTGGTAGCTGTTGTTCATGCCTTACGCTGTTGGAGACACTACCTTCTGGGAGAGCACATTGTGGTTTTCACTGACCATAAAAGTCTCAAGTATATCTTCACTCAGCGTGATCTGAATCTGAGATAGTGCAGGTGGGTCGAGTATCTTCTGTCTTTCGACATTGAGCTCGCCTATAAGCCAGGAAAGGAAAACGCAGTGGCGGATGCATTGACCAAGAGAACCTAGATTCTGGCAGTTCAGGAGGCCAACAGTGAGTGGGATCTTATGGATTTGTTCTCTAAAATTCACTAGGAGGTGCATGCCAGATAGGGACACACCTTTCTTTCTTATGTAGCTTTTACCTCTACACTTCTTGATCAGGAACGGATGAGGCAACTATTAGATTCGGAGGCCTTAGTCTTAAGGGAGAGTGTGTCAGGAGGGGACCCTCTTCCTGGATGGACAGTGGGAAAGGATGAAATCTTGCATTTCTAGGGATGCGTATGGGTGCCATCAGACATACTTGAAGAGCTGATGTGGGATTTTCATTCCTCAATTTGGGTAGTTCATCCTGGCATCACCAAGATGTATCGTGGTCTAAACCGCCAGTACTGGTGGCCAGGTATGAAGAGAGATGTTGCTAGTTTTGTCATGAGATGTTCTACTTGTCAGCAGGTGAAAGCAGAGCATCAGCGACCAGCAGGGCTTTAACAACAGTTACCCATTCCGAAGTGTAAGTGGAACAATGTTGCGATGGACTTCATGACCGGGTTTCCGAGGTCACCTCACGGATACGATGCTATTTGGGTTGTCGTCGACAGACTCACGAAGGTCGCACACTACTTGCAGATCAAGGAGACCTTCAGTTTTTATGACCGGGGACGGTTTTCTTTCTGAGAGATTGTATGTCTACATGGAGTTCCACACTCGAATGTTTGAGACAGGGATGTGCACTTTACTTCTCAGTTCTGGTAGAGACTTCGAAAGGTTTTGGGTATATGGGTACTTTTGAGTATAGCATACCATCCCCAGACAGATGGATAGTCCGACCGTACGATCCAGGTGCTTGAGGATATGCTCCGACCTTGCATTATATACTTTGGCAGTTCCTGGGAGAAGCATATACCTCTTGTGGAGTTCTCCTAAAACAACAGTTTTAGGAGACCATCCAGATGGCACCATACGAGGCTCTGTAAGGTAGGCCATGCCGATCACCCTTATGCTAGCTGGAGGTGGGAGAGGCAGCTTTGTTGGGACCTCGTCTTGTTCAGGAGACCTCTGAGTAGATAGAGTTGATTCGGAATAGTATGGTTGTAGCACAGTCTCAATAGAAGTCTTACGGTGATCAGTGGAGACGACCTTTGGAGTTCGAGGTCGGGGATCATGTTTTCATGTGTGTTGCACCGAGGTTGGGACACAAGAGGATTCGGAGATAGGGTAAGCTTTTACCACAGTACGTCGGTCCATTTGAGGTTTTGGAGAGAGTTGCTCATGTTGCCTATCGGTTGTAGCTACTTTAGAGGTAGGGGCCATGCACGACGTATTCCACATCTCTCAACTTCGATGTTACTTTTCAGAACCATCTCATGTCTTTCAGCCCGAGGAGGATGAGATCAAAGCGAATGCGTCTTTTGAGGAGCATCCTATCCGTATTGTCGATCGTAGTACAAAGGTTTTCTGTGGTAAGTTTGTTCATTTAGTACGAGTTCTTTGGCAGCATGGGCGAGTACAGGACGAGACTGGGATGGGGAGGCCAATGTATGATATCAGTGGCCGGAGCTGTTTGGGGTTTCTTCTTCTACGCCTTGCTAGGGAAATTTGGGGAAGAATTTCTTTAAGGGGGATGTTTGTAAGAACCCGGATCTTCGTTTCAGGTATGTCTTTCCTTTTTTCTGGAGTTTTTGAGAATATTGGAGTTTCTGGGAATTTTTGAATTACACGTCATGTACTTTCTAAGTACACTCCTTGTACTCTTTTCCTGCTAGAAGTCATGTTCTGGCCATGTCTGGGCCACACACATGGTGTGTAGGGGTGATGTGGAGGTTGATTTTGGCGGAGTATGGAAAAAACTAGTACACACCATGTACTCTAAAAGTACTTGCAGTGTACTTTCTTTTTTTTCATTAAACAGACCGGGGTCGCGCCTGATCGCCATAAACGTCTTCTTCTAGGTCATGTTCATCTGAGAGCAACGAGAATCCGTGGATCTTCGACGAGCCACCATTCCTCCATCTGTTCTCCGATTCGAGCACTATCGATTGAGTTGGAATCGTAGCGGTGAGTTCTCCCTTCTGCTTGAGCCTTTTTTTTCCAACTCCTCCTCCTTATCAAGATATCGTGGGTTGAGAGTTTTGGGCGTTTCCTCAGATCTACGATCTTAAAGGGAGAATCAGTCATCATGGTTCATGTATATCGATCTCCTTGGAATGAGGTAGTTGGTTTGTGCCTTACCGTTCAATGTCCTTGAGTTCTATGTGCAAATTTCACCAATACCCATGAATGGGGTATTGTGTGTTTACTATTTTACCCCTGTTGTTTTTCCTGCATTTATAGTATGCTTCTGTAGAGGTAAATTGAACATTTTTTAGGATAATTTTTTGTACTTGGATGTTTTCCCATGCTTTTCTGTGTTTACAACCTTTGGATCTTGTTAGCCTTTGTCCGTTATGACTGCTGCCTTTCCTTGTGTCTACAGGCTGGAGTGTTTTTCATTACATGCTTTTTTCCTTGAAGACTGTTTAGCCAAATAACTCTATAGGTTTACATTGGATATCCAAGTGGCTCTATAGGACTACTTTGGCCTTATAGAATTATTATGCACTGATTGGAATGGGGCTGAGAGAACCTGGTGATATAGATTATAATGGATATATATAGTGAGCTTCCCAGAGAGTCTTTGACATTATATACTATAGGAGGGTAGACCGAGTGAGCTTCCTCAGTGAGTCTTAGACAGTATAGCCCACAAGGGATAGACCGAGTGATCATCCCATAGTGCCTTCTGATATTATAGACTACAGGAGGGTAGACCGAGTGAGATTCCTCAGAGAGTCTTACTATGTTTGAATCTTTTTAAGAACCTTCCCAGGCTTGAGAAAGAATTGACCGAGTGACCTTCCTCAGAGAATCTATGGTATACTGGAGGCTATATGCAGAATTGATCGAGATAGCTTCCTCAGAGAGTCTCTAGACCTTGGGGCTAAGAGGGTTAGACCGCGTGATCTTCCACAGAGAGTCCCTGACTACCCTAGACTATATGGGGAATTGACCGAGTGTGCTTCCCCAGAGAGTCTCATAAATTTGTATGACCAAACCAGAGGGGTTAGGCTGAGTGCACTTCCCAGAGGGTTTTGGTACTTCTTGGATAGGACCAGAGGGGATGGGTGTGAGTACTTCCCAGAGGGTTTCCTTCTTGTTAGTTTTTTCCTTCACTGCTATTGTTGGCTGTGGATTGATTACTGTGGTGTATCATCCTGCTTTACTGCTTACTGTTTACTGCCTACTGCTTTGTTGTTGCTGTTTACTACTTATTATACTTTTACCTACCATATACTCACTGACTGTTAGGAACAGATCTTCGAGTGAATGCCTACTGGGATTCAGTCTCACACCCTATTTGGGTTATGCTTTTGGGCCAAAACAGACTATGTTGTTGTAGGTATAGACAAGGGAAAGTTCCCTTAGACTTCTGGAACTTGATTTCTTAGAGCAGGAGAGCAAGGGACCAAACATTGGCTTGCGATGATGAGTAGCTTTTTACTTTTCATTGGTACTTGTTTTGGTACTGTGGTGTTTTTCAGCATTGTGACTTGTTTGGATGCTTTCCTAGATATGTATCTTGCATAATTCCATATATATACATATGTGCTCCAGTTTTTTGATTTAGTATTCTGCTGTTTATTATTGTTGGTTATTTACTACTTCCGATATTGCATGTTTATTACTTCCACTGTGTACTATGCCAATGAGGGCATAGTTTCTCCAATGTCACACCCAAGGCCCTCGCTGCTAGTCGGCAGCCTCTGGCATTTGGGGAAATTTGCTTGAGGCCATGTGGCGAACCGGATCGAATCCCCAATTAGTGGCATCCGGGTTGGGACGTTACAATACATATGTGTTTTATTATTGGTATGGTTTGTGAGTGTTTCATATGAATGAATGGTGTGGATGAAATATTTCTAATGAAGGGTGAGCATGATATAGATCTGCATTTCATTGGGAAATTTTATAGACTTTCCCGATGATAGGTTCCAACTAAGAAATATAGAAATTATATTATTAGGTGATTCCATTATAATTTTTATTTTATGGGTAAATATATGTATAATTTCTCAATGTACCTACATGATATTATTTCAAAGGATTATAAAAGAAATATTTTGATTTTAAAATGTAATAAAATGAAGTTATATTTTATGTAAAGTTAATATCCTTTATAAATAAGGGTGAAAGGATTGTTTTTCAAGGAAATGTATTCATTAGTTTTCTTATTTTTAAGAAAACATTATTATTTTTATTTTCCATTTTTTATTTCATATGAAATATTTTAGGAATTATACTTTGAAATTATATTTTCATCAAGGAATTTTTAACAGATATTTGAGCACAAATGTTTATTTTGAACAATGTAAAACCTTATTATATATTATTTAATTTTATAAATTGGATAATGGGTTTATTTTATTATATATCCTATAATGATATTTTTTTCCATCCCATGTTTTCAAATATTTTTAAATCCTCTTAGGGATTTGTATAAATGTTATAAATGTCATAGAATCAATTATGAGATTTATCTTGAATAAAGAAAGTGTATATTTATAGAGAAAAATATTTTCTCGTAAAAAAACATGTGTGTAAATTTTAACTTTGAAATGTAATGAATTTATTAGTTATCTAGAACTATAAACCTAAAATGTTCATTGGGATATAAGTGGTGAAATATATTTCATAAATAATATAATTTATGGGATAATTATGTGCGGATTGTAATAATATACCAATGGTTATACAAGCTCCATATGTGTAATGGTATATGTTTTAATTCATTTAATAAGTAACGGTGTTCAATACTTCATGAAATAATTAACATTCAAGTAGTCTTCCTCAATAATATTTTCTTTTGTGGTTTAGAATTACATTGATTATTTACCATTAATTTCAATGTTCTGATGAATATATTAGCATTACATAATTATACCCATTAAATAGAAACATGTTTACTATTTTATTAAATAATGAAATTATTTTTAATGAATATCCATAAAGGACGTAAAAACATTAAAACATCATCATTTACATTGGTTTCTTAAACTACAATGGTAAGCAATGTTTTTAAAAATATTTTTTTATAATGGATACACCAATAAATCTTTTAGTTTCATAAAACATTATCTTATAAATAAACTAACTATCTAGGATTAATTTTAAAGATTACATAAGTTATTAAAATGAGTTATTGGATAGTTGGAATAAAAATATGCAGTTATTGAAAACCTATTGTTTTGACTTATTAACAAATTATAAAAAAGACTTTAGATATAGTTATTGGGTTCTGTCTAACTATTTTTTTAAAAACGCTAATAAAATGATAATTTAATTAGGGAAATTAAATAATAAATCGTTTTAAAAAAAAATTAATGGGGAATAATTTTGAAAAAGAAATTTTATATTAGATGTCAAACCATTACCTTCCTTTTTGAGTTACTTCTTATTTATTGAATAATAATACTTTATAGAAAAGAATTTTAGATCAACCAATTACTTATAAAATGTGTACATTCATATTTAATGGATATTTATTTAGAATATGGATAGAACACCTGATGTAAGATATGTTTAAAAATGGTTAGAAAGAGTCCCCATTCATTTTAAATAATAGATAGTGTTATCAAAAATATTTATTTTTTAATTTTTTATAATGTAATTTTGTAAGAAGATGAAAAAAGATCATCAATGTGAAAAGAGAAATATTATCAACCTATAATTATCCTCATAAGACACAAGAAAAAGTCTTCTGATTTTTAATTAATTTATAAATAATTTTTGACAATATATACACTTAATGATATTTTTAAGGTTATTCTTGTATTGAACATTAAAAAGTCCTAGATAAATATGGATTTCTGACATAAAAAATAAAAAAAATCACACTATCATTTTTATCTAAGAAAATAATTCAACCACATACTTCATTTTACCCATATATTTTAAAATATTTGAATAGATTTATCTTTTAATTTTATCCCTTTTCAATAAGAAATATGTTGACACATTGTTTGTTTTTGGATAATTATCCAATTTTGAAATATTAAAAAAATTACAAGATATATATAATTTATTACTAATATATATTAAAATTAAAAATCATCCATAATGTGACATATTCCTAATTATAAAATTATAACCTTAAGGATAATGTATTTTAATTTTCTTAACTAGCACAAGAGTTAGGTAAAAAAAAGGTAATTAAATTTTTCTATAAATTTAAAATTAATAAATGGTCATGAACATTAATGATTAATTATCATATTTTCATTCATTTTTAGCATTAAATGATCTATTATTTAATTTTATCTCAATGGAACCAATTTTGATCTTTCCTATATTTCCCAAGCACAACCTCGACACCATGATTTTTTTTATATTAATCATAAGATATAAATTCAATTATACTAGTTATATAACATTTAAAAAAACATTTAGCATATTATCATGTGGTACATGATTCATATTTTTCTAGAATGTTTTATATATTTTTTTAAAAAAATGTTATAATTAGAAATTAAAAAATTCTTGAATTTAAACTAATATTTTATAGTGAATTTAAAATCAGATTTACTAATAAACATATAACTTAATTATGTTTGAATATATATTTTAAAAATAAATAACTTTAAACATCAGAAAATATAAATTTAATTAAAAATATAATTTATAAGATATCATAATAATCATTAATAAAAAATTATGGGCTTCAATCCCAATGGTCCAATCGGCCATTTAATAAATAAATAATTCTTGATGGGTGGGTAATCCCTTTGGTGGTATGGACTTCCTCTATAACCTTTTTGTGTGGTATGTGTTTATATGGATGTAATTATATAACCAAGAACATAATACATATAAATAAATAAAATTAACATAAATATCCATTTATAAATTATCTAATAAATTAGTAATTCTTTAAATAAATAACTATAATATGTCATTTTAAGGAAATGTATTTAACCTTTAAATAAATTGTTTTCCTATCATAAATTAAATATTTAATATTAAGATTATAATGATTATTTTGTCTGATTTTATAATAGAATTAATGATATTAATTAAATATATATTCTTTTTAAAATAAATTTTTATTAAATAAATATAAATTTCAAGCATTATTATTAATTCCACATGAAACTATTATATTGATTAAATATAGAATTTGACTCACATTTTATGCCTGTTGTACAAGGAGTTTCATAAACATGGGATACTATAATGATTCTGGAGATATATTGGCATATAATAAATGAAATATTAACAACACTTTCATAGAAGTATTTTCTAATATACTTGTGGATAAAGACTATGAATGACATTTTGGGAAAGATAAAAAATATGTATGAATGTAATTCCAATGATAATAATGATAGTTTAAAATTTTGGGAACCATTAGAAGATTAATTGAGACTTTTTAAAGTTCAATGATATTACAGAAGATGGGTTGAATTTTCATGAACCATCCCATGATTCCACCTAAACTTGTATGCATCTCGGCATGTGACATAATTGGGGGGAATTCCCTTATCCCCCTAAGCTGATGGAATTCACAATATCTATCAAATTTAATTTTTGGGAATAGTTTTTCCCAATAAATATGATTATATATGTTTCAAAATTTTACTACAATTTCGGCATGACATATTCATACGTTGGACGTCAAATACATTGGAAACCAATTGTTTTATTAAATATACCATAGATAAACTTGATTTAGCCAAAATAGATAAGTAGATTGACCTAAATAATATACATAATGAAATAAAATGCTAATAAATAATCAGCTGTAGTGGAAATAAAATATAAATATATACTATACAGATATAGCTGATATAATTGTGATATTAATGAAAATCCAAAATACCCAGTTTGATCTATATGTGACTAGTTAGTCACAATCCATCCATATTGATATCTCACTCCAAGGGAAATAAATTTTTTATCAAAATAAAACAAAATATCTTGGTTTTACTAATACTAAGTGGCATAAGTAGGATGTGATAATAAAAAAACTTAGTAGGTAATAACTACAAAATCCATATATTTCTACTCCCAAAATAGCAATCAGAAGATAGTTTGAAAATAATATATTAAAAGTAGAATATTTATTGTTTTATAATATAAACACACTTATTTCCAATATACAATATAAAACCCATTAAATGTATTTTTTACTCCCATTTCTAAAATACCTCATTGAAAGTAAACACAAAATAAAAGAAGATCAACCAATCTAAATAAACACCAACTAGATAAGTTCATAAATAGATGTAACCAAATACATGATATAGATATAATGTTATTCCAAAATTCAATATAACATGTAAAAATTAAAGTGGTACACAGAACTAAATTTCCCACATATAATAAAAAATAAAAATTATGTAGTCATAGTAAATTATTTAACATTATATGAGAAGACCCTAGACATAATTGGGTTGGAAAAATGTTTATAACTATTGATGCATCCATATTTATATAAAAATCGTGATGCTCTCAAATTTATTCATAAATTAAACAATACATTATAGTCTCCAACACCATGTGGGATTTAATCTGTCTCAACTTGACTATATAGAAATATCTCCCATCCCTCAATAAGACACCTCGAATCCCATGATGGAAATAAAGGGTGGATATGTGGGATCACTCACATTATACAAACCATTCTATGATCCTATAATCCTAGAACATTGATCATCCCACATCCATTTAACCATAGATAATAAAACCTCATTATAAAGAGGGACTCTATGGGAGAGAACTCATTTCAAAGAAACTATTTAATTGTGACAACCAGACCTTTGAATTCGAAATTTGAAATAGATTTCTAAGGGAATATCTCTTTCTTTTAATTCCATTTAAAAACTAAAAAATACCATCAATCCATTTTCCTTATGTGCTAAATAATAATTAGGTTATATTTTATAAAATATATCTTCAAAATATTAATTTTAAAACATTTTACAGACCCAAAATTAATAAGAGAACCTAGGAATTAAAAAGGATAATATAGAAAATTTCAATAAATATATTCACATAAAAATATATATGTGAACATCCACATATATATTTCTATGAATTCATATGAATATATAAATATAAATGAATTCATAGGGTTCTAAGGACAACATTTAAGGAATGAAATTAAATTCACGCATTGAAGTTTAAAAAAAATTAAAAAAAATCAAGATATTTTAAATGAAAAACCCCCCAATGAAATCATGATTCAATTTAACAAACTAGCTTACATAAATTTCCTGAACACAAAAACCCAATTCAAACACCAAAATATCTTTAAAAATAAAATTTTCATTTTACTAATCATAGAACCTACATATACCTAAAATGATGTAGAATATTCTTTGTAAATTTCATTCTAAATTCACACCTTCTTCTAATGAAGGTGTTAAAAAACAATTCAAAAATATATCAACCTGAGAAGTTAAATTAAAATGAATTTTTAAGGCTTTTCTAATCTCATATAGGGTATTGAAATATGTAAATAATTGGAAACACCAACCTCAATGGTGAGAGAATGTGAAAAAATAGCCTCAAATAGGGAAGGTAAATGGGGTAATAAACCATAAAAACACCCTAAAATCAAAATAAAGAGCTGACATGATCCAAACCTCATGCCACAGTTTTTCCAATGAGACACCAATGTAAGTGAAAATAAAACCCATGGGGAATGAAGAAATACTAGGCAAATGAGGCTGACCTTGGAAATAACCACTAATAAATCAAAGAAGTAGGATAAAAAATCACTTTGAGGAAAAGGGTAAGTGTCTTGGGATCCCCTTCATGAACCCTATATGAGTGAGAGAGCGGGGAGGTTAAATGTGATTTTACTTTTCAGAGGTTACTATAGAATGCTCATGTTTCAGGAAAATTGGGAAACCCACACAATGTTCTAAACTATAGAACACCCTTACACCCCTCATTAGGCTCCTCTGAACAACCACATGGTTAGAATTCATGGTTAGGGAAATGGTACACCAACAATAACAAATGCATCTACTAAAAATTGGAGGTCATTAATGGTTTGTTTCACTCTTAGTAGTAACCATATTCCAACCATGTGTTTGTTCTACAACATAATTTTTTTAAAAATTTCACACTGGTTTGATCTAAAACCCGAGGATAATATAAATTAATAATAAATAAACTAAATTTGAAAATAATAAAATAGTAGTGGTGTGAAATGAATTTTTTCTCAATTTATTTTGGGACAATGATTTAGATTTTGGGGATCATGATCTCAATATGCTACTTTTGGAGAACCAATTAAACACCATTTTTTTAACAAGATGTGAAATTAATACACTAAAAATAATTGTATTTTTATAAAAAATGAATCCTAATTAAAATCCATAAAGAATAAAACAACCATAATTAAAATTTATGAAAATAATAAAAATGAAGTTGGAAAAGGAAATTTGGATGATAATTTTGATTTTATGTTTGTAAGATCATGTCACTGATCTTAAGAGGTGTTTAAGTACAAATATATAAAATTCATACAATTTTGGATTTAAAGTGTTTGAAATATGTTGTTGTTATATATTTTACTTCAAATTATCCAAATATTGAATAATGTGAAAGTGATGATGATGTGGAGTACACACATTATCCTTCAAGAAATAATTCCAAGAACAAAAAAAAACTGAAGTTTTAATTGTTTAATTAAAAACATAATTATTATTTTAGATAATATAGTTGTTATTTATCAGTTATGTTTGTAAAATAATATGATAGTAGTAGCAATGGATGTTCCCTTAATGTATATTAGATAAGGAATTAATATAAATAATGGATCCTGATAAGTCAAGTGTTGAAGTCAACTCAATGAAAGAAGAAGAGGTTAAATAAAGAATTAATAAAGAGTTATAAGAATCATAAAAAGAGATCATCTGAAATGAAAAATTGAATAATATTATCTCTATGATCAAAATGTTAGATAAAAATAGTATATTTAAGAAAGAATCCAATATGGTTTAAATGAATAAGGATAAATTCATAAATAATGAAGCTGAGATTCTACTATATAGTGAGGAAGTAATAGTACTAATCACCAACTAGAATAATGTGTTTAAATATTTAAATATAAGATACATTGACCATTTAAATAAGTGGATCATCTCAAAGTGGAATTAAAAGGGAAAAAAATTAAATCAAAAAATTCAGATATTATATTTTTTTCATCCAAGTATATAGTGAGATAAATATTAATATAGGTAATGTCTGTTGTGTATTATGTGAGGATTAAATATTTTCATAATCATAATATATATTAGATAATAATTCATAAATATCATGGAAAACTAGAAAAAGGGTTAAATCCCAATAGAAGGTGTGTAATGTTAGAAAACACACAGGAGAAGGAATTTTAGAATATTTTTTCAATAGAAAAGTATATCATTGAATTGAAATGTATTTTTATGCGTGAATATTAAAAATCGGGAAAAAATTATTGAATAAATAGAAACATGAATATATTATCTCCATGTTATACGTCATCAAAATGATTGTAGAAAGGCTATGAAATTTTGAAAAGTACTTCAACATGATAGAATTGTGGTTCAGGAAGAATATTGATCATTTATGGTCACTATTGTTGTTGTTAAGGCTATAGATATATAATGAAATTTTTTTAGTTTAAAGTATGTTTATTTGATTCCATATAAATTTCAAGAATGCAAATTAGTAGTGTAAAATCCATTTCAAACAAATAAATCCTAGAAAAATTCTATTCAATAAAAAAATTTGATGTTAAAAAAATATGTTTAATCACATAAATGAAGAATGAGTGTGATTTGATTAATAATTTTACATCATTTAATGTTGTCTCAAGATAATTCATATTCAATAGTTTCAATATTAAGAGAAAATATTATTTTAGATTCATGAAAATAGAAATAAATTATTGTAAGATATGATGCATCTCAAGAAGAATAATAATGGTATTTATAATCCATTGGAGATCACTGAGTCCAAAACTATAGGAAAAAAAGACTACTTAGTCATATAGTGGAAAGTGCGATATAAAGAAGAAGTGGATAAATAATTATAAAAAATGAGAGAGATAATACTTTAAAAAAGCAGTTTCAATGTTCTTAATAATAATTTAAAGTAAAGATATTAAATAAGAATGAATAATTAGCATTACATATTTCTCAAATAAATAAAAATATGTGTTCTTAAATTCTAAAATGGGCGTTAAATAAGAATTTGGATTTCAAACTAGTTTCCATTAAAACAATTAGTTTAATACCAATCCAGGTTGGTTGAAGAATAAATCCCAGCCTTCTCTCATCAAAAGCTGTGGTATGGGGAATTTATCCCCTCACTCACTTTTTTTCATTTTTGATGTCTTAGGTGGGAATAAAATGTAAATACATTAATATTTATCCCTTAATATATTCAAAATGGGGATAAAAATAAAATATTGGGTTATAATATGATATTTTTTAACCTAAGGGGGGAGAGATCTCGTATTGAGTTGGATAATATATTTAGATGTATTTTTTAAAATGGGTAAGATATTATTTGATCATGATTATTTGAGTTGTGAAATGTTTTAAAATTTTTGTTGAGAATATAGACCGTAACATGAAACACATGAGTTCAATGAATATTTTTTTAAGTGTTAAAAAATTATGAAGTTCATATAATTCAATTTTAATGACTATATTAAATTATAATTAAATGTTTTTTTATTACACTGATATAGCTAATATAATATTTTAATTATTAAAATATGATTTATAGAGTATTATGTTTGAAAATATATTAATGTTCAATTATTTAACATAATCCAAATGGGAGTGACATTTAAGACCATTAATTAGGATGATATTGAAATTTAGAGTGGTTGTAACATTAGTGGGGTTCTTGAGACCCAGTTATAGTTTTTTGAAATCAAGAGTTATACATGAGTCCCTTTCGATATGATTATTTATCAAATGGGGAAAATATATTAAGAAAATAGAGTTGATATGTTTTTTTTTGTTTCAACTTATTTTAATTAAAAAATATCCATTAAACTCACATGTAATAATGTTTATAAAGTTGTAATAACGCTATTAAAATGTTGGTAAGGAGTGTGGAAGAAATTTGAAGTTCATTATAAGATTTTTCATCAACTCAGAGGTGCAAAAATTTTGGTCTAACATTAAAAAAATACTTCAATACCTAATTGTAAAATTTTTCACACATGAGGGTCACTATAGTGTTGGTATAAGTAGATTGTAAATATGAAAAAATGATCATTATATAAGAGAAACTTTGTTCATTTCAAAGTTTTATTATAATAATGATAAAACTATATCTAATGAAATGGAAAAATATTCAACATGCTAGGATTTTATTTTTAATATGTAATGATTTTATCCTTTATAAGTATGATTGTTCTAATAATATTAAGTTAAAAATTGGCATAGTACATTAAATATAATTTTTTTATATTCATAAGTGTTTAAAATCAACAATGTTAAAAAATTAATCTAATACATATATTCAATATTCAATGGTTACTATATTTATGCTAAGTTGTAAAGTTAAAAATTCTACAATACATATGATTTTCATATTCAGAATGTAAGGGTAACTCTAATCATACTTGAAAAAAATTATTAAAGTCCTTAGAATGTATGGTTTGCTAATATATATATTTCCATATATTATATTTTATCTTAGATAAATTCTATTTTACTTTGAAACATAAAATTTATTAATTTTACAAAAATTAAATATCAAAATTATAAAGTGATTCTATGTCATAATAAATATCATGAACATAAATCATGAGACAAGAAAATGGATAATAAGGGTTATTTTGTAAAGATGATATCACATAGTAATCTTGTAGTCATACAGAAAACAAAACATTAGTTTCTCCTTGAAGATGATTTAATTTCCATAAAGGGATAAATAATTCAATAATTTTGTTCTGGAAGATTTTTATAGAATCAAAATATATATAATAAACCCCATATTTAATATAGAGTCCACCTTGATTGTTTCAAATACTAAAGAAGTATCGGGAGAAAATTATTTTAACTTTACATGATATTAAAGGAAGTTTGGGGTGTTTGAATTATAATTTGAAATTAATATCTGAACTAGTAGAAAAGTTTCTTATATTGTAATTTAATATTTAACAAGGTTTTATAATGGTTATTCCAAATATAGAATGGTATAGGTGAAGGAAAAATAGTGTATGAAGATTTTTTTGAATATAAAGAGTGTGAAGACCCAAACATAGCCATACCATAAGTATATTATTTACCAATAAATATTTAATTATTTATAAACCAAATACCATTAAGGTTTATAGTTTTATAGAATTAGTAAAACTTTCTTACTTACTAATCCCATACTTTTCCCACTAAATAGACAAATTTTCCAAAAAAAATCACTTTTAATGATATACTTTCCATGTTCAAGGATAATATTTAATAACCCAAACTATAAATCACAATCACACTTAGTCATCGTTAAAAACTATGAATATCACTATAAAACATGAGGTGGGTATATAAATAAAAGTAAGAGTTATAAAATATTGAAAATCTATTATGCCATTGAAAAACATGTTAATTTCAAAAAAATGGTATTTTATTTAAACAAAAAAACTTCAAACTCATATGTAATTTTCTTCAATTAATAATCAACTATTTTCGCAATGTTTTCTATAAAATAAACCCTTTAGAGAGTATAAATGAAATTGAAAATCATTAATGTTTCTTAATACATTATATTAAAATCACATGTAACACCTCAAAATGGAATAACATAAAAATTTTATCCCAAAGAAACCCATGATGGAACAACTTAACCAATTAATTCCAATATCACAAACCCTCAATGGACTAACAAACCCATGTAATCCCATTATCATAATTACAGAGAAAAAACATAACCTAATTCATTGGGGGATAATATCTCTGGACCACAAGTCATCGTCTATAATATCCTTGTATCATAACTTGAATAAAACATGCAGTGGTTGAATTTCACTATATAATAAATAAAACTAAGAAAAATTATTTCAACCTAAAGGTGTAATCATTAACTTATTGCATAAAAAATAATATATTTTAAAAAAAATGGTTAACCAATTAACTATTGAGATGAAAATTAATGTGATGTAAGAAATACCTATATATATCAACAATAATATGATAAAGATAATTATTAGACAACATTACAGTGATATATTTTGGACTTAAAATCATTTAACACAATGGTACAAAATAAAACCCAATACCTTGAGTCATAACATTCATCGTATCAACTCTTCTTCCATACGCTTTGAGTTGCCTCCTCTGAATTGATTCAAAATTATTCAGATAAGTGAATTTTCACTACACTTTTACTATGCTATTTTAGAAAAATATAGTGAAAAATTAAACATTATATGTGTTTTGGGAATATCATAATGAGTCATTTTTATTATGAAATTTCAATGGCATTTTTAATGTTCAATAAAGTAATTTTAAAAATTAATGGGGATAATAAATGCACTATAGTTGTAAAGTTAGAAAATTTTTCTACCATATATGACAAAATATATGGTGTTTTTATTTTATTTATTTATTTATATATCATTTTAAACATTAAATACTATTTAGGGCCATTTTCTAGGGAATAAATACAATCTGACATTAAAAATATATGTAAACCTATGTAATTCAGATTTAAATATTTAAATAATTTATTACCTTTCATATTATTCCATAAAATAACTAAATAAAATAATTTATCTAAATTATATCACCTTAAATATTTTAGAACAACAATTTCTTACTTTCCACTTGGTTTGAAAATCATTGTGGCAACACAGTGTACGCATTTTGGATAATTATTCCATTACTTAATATTAAAAATAAATAAATATAATAAATATAATTTATTATTAATAATTATTATCATCTAAAGCCTTTTATAATTATATGTATTCCTATTTAAATCTTGATAAATTTTTAATAAATAATTTTGATTTCTCTTGGTTTACGCAAGCACTAAGTAAGGGTTTTGATATTTACCATGTTATATAGTTTTAAAATTCAGAAATATATATATAAGTTTTTTTTCAAAAAATTTATCTTTCAAGTCCTGAATACCCTTATAAATTCGTAAGTATTATCTTTTCTAATGTTGTGGAAGCAATACGTTAAAGACAGTATATGTTTTCATAATTATCATGATATAAAATTTAGTTTTAATTAATTAGATAATATTTATATGATATATTGAGTATAATATAATCTAATACAAATTTAATTGTCTTCCATTATTTTATATATTACTTATATATAAATATAATAATATGACTTAAGATTCCACAAAAAATTGTAAACTATTATTTTAAAAGGAATTCAAAATTAAAATTTATCACTCAAAATAAAACCACATTAGATTCAAATATTTACATTAAAAATATATCCATTAAAACATTATATATAATAAAATAAAATATAACATAAATTATAATATTTTACAGAAAATTTTATTATAAAAATATTAATATAAATAAGATTTACTATATTCTATCATATCTTGTTTCTAAAAAACATCAAAATAATACCTTTCAAATAATTTTGAAATTAAAAAATAAAATATATTAATCATTTTATTAAAATTAATATATTTTTTAAATACAACTATTAAAATAATATATCATTATATACTAAAATAAGATATTTTTCTCGAATAAAATCTATTTATTTTTTTATACATATTATTTTTTAATAGCATGAAAAAATTATTTATAAAACTAAAATAATAACAAATATCAATATAAATCCAAATAGTTTTCATATATATACGTTTATAAAATAAATAATAGTTAAATAAATCTTCTAATCTATTGAAATAAGAAAGTATGCTAATAAAATATATTTATCCATTAAATGACACTTTTGTATAAAGAAAAGTACAAAATATTAATTTTACATGTATAATAACTATCAAGTTAAACAATTAACAAATATCTTGATATTAAATAAGCATATATTCAGTTTGATAAGTGATTTTCCACTAAACAACACGATGATGACACCACACTCATCTATATTGCACACACTTGTTAACCACATAGCTACCAACTAAAATTTGTTGTCATCCTATATCATTTTAATGCCTACACTCATAATGAATTATACCTAATTCACACAGTATCTCACATCATACATGATTTCCATTTCATCTCAATGATAATGTATCCAACATTTACTGAACATAGTTAGAATTCACTTATAAATGATAACTTGTTTGATCTTTTTATCATAAACTAACCTCATACACCAGTATATGTCATATGACACCAAAAAATGGTTTTTCCCTCCTAGTGTACCTATAACTATCATCATATCTCTAGGCATATATGAATACATCTTATCAACCGCTTGTAGGTGTTCCAAAGACAAACTTCTCAATGTATGTCTTCCATATAGAATTTTACTCTTCATTTCCCATTATTATGTCATGCGTAATCTATCATCTCTCAAATACCATTCTTTATCCTATCATAGGTCCTTAAGACTAACCTATTTTATGAATACCTATTATTTGGGAATTATCCCAACAAGAACCCTCCAAATACCCCATCTTGAAAATTTATAGCAATAGATTGGTGGACAATAAAACTCAACTAGAACATGTCTTGACTTCCCAGACTTGATTTACTTTTTTGATGATCCACTCTATAGTGAAATCTCAATGACTTTCCTCTACCTACCTTATTAGGACTCCCCATGGCCCCACTTTCATATACCCAAATATCCACTTCATAACTTTCTTTACCCCAATGTTCATATTGGTATGATCCAATATGTCCTTTTCCTTAGAAATCAATGTGTGATTCACTAACTATATAAATGATTTCATCCTAAAGTTATTCACTTTCATCAAGTAAAAATTTTCTAAACCATACCCAAACCAACACACTATGGAGATGTCATCTCCCATCATCATCGAAGAAAAATGTAACAGATTTTTTAACCTCATAGAATAATATATATCTAAAGTATCTTATTACTGAAAATTAAAGAAATAGAATTATCAATCCTCCCTTAGGGTATAGGGGATGAATTTCTCAAAAAAAAATTCCCTAAAGTTCTTCTATGTAAACATTATAGGTCTTAATTGATATACATTTTCATCCCACCAACATTTTGTTGCTCATCTAATCAAATCTATGGAAAAATACACAACCCTCCAATAGTTTAGAAAAACTATCCATCATCCCCCTAGAATAAAGGTGGATATTTCTACTAAAACTTCCATTCATGTATGCCATAGATAGGTCAAATCCTTACGCTTCTCAATCAATACTCGAAAAAACTAATATTAATCTCACCCTAAGTAGTGCATCTGGACACTATCTATTCTCCTATTATAATTTTAGTTTCCCTTATAACCATATATCCTCTAACTGTAGCTCTTTATCACGCCCTCCCCCCAAGGACCTCATCACATGAACACCATGGTGTCCACACATATCCACCATCATTATACTCTAATAAAGCTTGTCGTGATAACATCTTATTGAAAATAAATTACTATGGTCACAAAAAATATATCTATTTGAATGTCACAAATTTGTTAAAGTACAAAAAGTAGTGTGAACCATTATATACTAAACTTCCCTACAACACCTAAGCCACATGTCAACTATATCTTCACCCCCATCCAAATAACCATATCGATTTTAGGTACCACATGCACTATACAGATGTTCGATCAAAAACCTAGGTTTGCTGAGTAGAATTTCACCAAGAATATTTATAGGAAAACTCTGTGTCAATTGTTTCTAAAACTATAAAAAATATAACCCATTTATATTTCTGGTTCCACTACCATTCCCAATTTTTTTTATTAGAATTCCACAAATACACTATTGAAACTCAAGCCTTTTACAAATACTAATATATGAGTTTTACAATAAATATTCTATTAAATATAACCAAACTATTGAGAATCCTAGTATCTTTTCAAGACTAGGTACATAAAAAATGAAATGAATCTAAAATAACAAATCTTATTTTAATCTCCCTAATAAGATCTTATGTACTTTTGAACTCCTAAAATTTTATAGGATTACTGGGAGAATACATAGAATAAAGTGATTAGGTATAAATCCCAGTAATGAAATAATCATGATAATGAGGAATAACATTTGAGTCAAATAGAATAACATGATATCGTAAAAGATAATTCCCATGAATATTCACATGGGGTAATAACATAAAGAACATGTTATTATTAGATCGTTGAAACACAGAAATGTTTAAAAAATGTATTACAAGACATAAATATAAGTCTAGTCTAACCACTATGGAAAAATCACATAGTGGATAGAATCCCATTATGGATTAGGCTCCCTCCCTAATCCCATAACTAACACATAACGAGACAAATACATTACCCAAAACATTTTAGAACTATATGGGAAAATCAATCTTAATATGTACATGATTTTGTTTTACCATAAAAGGGAATCAATCATAAGGAATAAACCAAATAATTACCCCTAGAATAAAATGGGTTTTATTTGAGAAATAGACTTTATGCTTGTATTTCATGCTAAAAGGAATGTATAATAAACTTATAATATAATTATGATACATATATACATATTCTAAAATAATTACATAACATTAAATGTAGATATATAGCAAGTTAGAGAGAGATAAGGGTCATAACCCAAAGAAAAATCATGGTTTTGAGAAAACCCTTTCCTTATGTTCCTAAATCATTCTATGATTGCACTTAAAATCATAGATAATAAAATTAGATTCATTAAATACTTAATTCATGACTTATAACATCTATATATTATTTTCTATAATTTTTTTGTTTTCATTTACAATCATTTATATGAGATATAATGTTTGATTTCATTATTCTGAGGGTGTTGGTTTCATGGTTCCATGGTAAGATCACTTGTGGATAATTAATCAATATTCATTAAAATGGGATTAAAATTGTATAAGTGAAAATAAATGGTATTCATATTATTCGAAAAAAAATTAATTTTCCTATATAGCCATATCTGTTCAGATAAATTGATAACACTTTTTGTAAAAAAGTTAGCATTAAATGTTTAGTAAATTTAGGAAATCTTATATATCATCGCAAACTAGTTCTATCTAATTTTTATTATGTATATATATTCATTATATAATTTGAAATAAATAATAATATAATTATCATAATATTATTTATCCATAATTATATTTTCATGACCTTCCGTAAAGGTAGTGGAGAAAAATGAAGCAAATTGTTCAAAGAAGTTCTCAACCGACCATATTATAAAACATTTTTTCATTTTAGAATATAAATAAAATAGGTTAGAAGATGGATATTCCAATAACATAATAAAATTAAAGGTTATTTATTATACCTAACTCATCAAATCATGTTTTATGAGGGGGTAAGGAGAAGGTAGAAGAAGAAATAATTTTAAAATAGGTAAATAATGAATATTACCTGTCAAATTTCGTCTACATGAAATACTCTTGAAGGAAGCTTGTAGTGGTATTTCGATAATACTTGTATCACTAGGATGTGTGGGATGATTTTTGGGGTGATTTTTGGGAAAAATGTGCTCATGATCCAAGGATTATAAGTTGTGATGAGAAGCGATGGTAAGGGGTTGCGTTTATAAGGTGAGGATGCGGATAGTTTTTAATATTATATTCATTATTTTAATATATTGGAAAAATAATACCAATAATACTTATTATTGTCAGTATATATCATAAATGGTTCAATTATTTTCGATATAATGGATTCTTATATCATCCATTAGAAAAAAACATCGTGTATTCAGCATATAATGCTAAATACTATATTTCATTATTCACAAAAATTTCAACTATTTTGGAAAATTACTAAAATATCACTCTAACAATTTTTAAACATGTATGTTACAAAAAATAAATCCATCTTAGAAAATAATTTTCTAAATATGACAATATTAATTTTAAAAAAAACCAATTAAAAAAATATCAATCATAATATTATGATCTATTTTATGACCTATTGAAGAATTAATAATGGTATTATATAACTACTTTATTATTATAATGAAACTAATATAACTTTATATGAACATTTTATAAATATTATTTTGAATTGTTGTATTTATAATAAAACTGTTGTTAAAATATTTATGTTTAATTAAAAATAAAATATTTAATTCATCATTTATTAAACATTTATTTTCTTCTTCCATGGTTTTAATATATCATGTTTTTATTTTATATGTTGTGGGTAAAATAGGTGAGGTTAATTATGCTTCTTTTTTTCCTCCAACATGAACTTAAGAAAAGATATGTGGGAGCTATAGTTGAAAGGAAATAGCTCTATTGTGGTTGGGAATATTAAAAGGGACAATTTACCTTGGACATAGAATCACCTTCTTCCCAAATAGTAGAAAAATATTCCATGAAGATATACATAGGAACTTTTAGTCTTGAACCTCAAACTTACGGTATCACCGACCATTTGTAAACTTTGAGAAACCCTTATGTGCGGAAGAATTATCATAACCTTTTCCATCATTTCTTTAACCATTTTAGGTCCCAATGTCTTGTGTTCACAAACCTCATCTAAATACGTAGGTTTTCTACAACTCAACCTAGAATGGGATGCATGTTGAGATATTAGGATGATTAATTGAAAGATATTATTGTATAATCCCCTGACTATATAAAGTAGATGTTATCATCCTCTATTTTAGTATATAGAGAAAGAAATAAATATATCATCGTGTGTATAGACAGTCTACA
This sequence comes from Viscum album, assembly GCA_963277665.1. Classification (NCBI taxonomy): domain Eukaryota; kingdom Viridiplantae; phylum Streptophyta; class Magnoliopsida; order Santalales; family Viscaceae; genus Viscum; species Viscum album. The sequence goes on along the minus strand of OY728143.1, from coordinate 518,115,845 downwards.
TAGATTTTCCATCAGTATGGGGATGATAATCCATACAAAAGTCGAAAACTATTTTTAGATAATATTGGATACTTTTATAGAGAATAGAGGTAAATCTCAAATCTATGTAAAATATAATCAACAGTGGTGTTCCATACATCTTCACCACTTCTCTTGTGTTTATCCTAATAAGATTATCAATTTAGAAGTCATATAAAATAGAAATGAAGTGATAAGTATTTATAAGATGGTCTACCATAATCCATATATCATTATTTCAAATTGATTTCATTAGAAGGCCATTGGAAAAGTCCATATTGATTTATTTCCATTGCCTGGTAGGTATGTGTAATGGTTTATAAGTTCCAATACATTTGTTCCTTTCATCCTTCACCTATTGATATACTAGTAATTTTGATATATATTTCAGAATCTTTTTCTATATATTGTCCCACTAATAGTGTTGTCATAGATCTCAATACATCTTTATACTCCCTAGGTAGATGGAGAAGTTTGAGATATGTTCATCATTAAATAATCAGTCTATACATCAGGATTTTATAGTACGAATAGTCATGACCCAAAAACATACAAGTCATTCTTCATAAATTTTGAACTATGATGATTTCTATTTTTTAAATGCTTACACCATATATTATATTTTCACAACATCTATGAGATCATCCTTTATCTTATCTATAATGGATGTCTGAGCAGTAATTTAACAATGGAATGATGATGTTCCCTCCTTTATGATCAGTATGTAAATCCTTTAAACATATAATAATATTTTATCCATATCAATTATATTTGTTAATAATTTTTTTGGATCCTTTCTACGAAGAGAATATTTAACATTATTTTCCCTCCCATGATAATAGTGGATTGCGCAGTCATAATCCTTGATCAACTCAACCCATATTCATTGAATAATATTATTCTCTTAATATGTGAATATATATTTAAGGCTCATATAATCTATATATATTTGAAACCTCTCCCCATAGTGATAATGTTTCGATTTTTCAATGTGAAAATCACATAATCCAATTCTATATCATGCATTGAATAGTTTTTCTCATGAAATTTTAAATTAATTTAGGAATAAACTATTAATTTATCATTTTTATTAGTATGCAACCTATTCCATTATTTTAATCATACTTATTTACTATGAAAAAAATATCACTTATAGGTAGTTTATGAATTAGTGTAGTGGGAATCCAATTTTTCAATTCATTGAGGATTTCTTCATATTTGTCTGTCTAGATAAACATTAATCCCTTTCAATCTAGCTTATTTGGAAGGTTTGAATATTTTGGGAAGTTTTTCACAAATCATCAGTAATACCTCGCTAGTTTGAGAAAACTACAAACCTCCATTGTAGATGTTGGTCTCATCCACTCCATAACATTAGTTTTCTTAAAAGTTTCCATTTATATAAATTTTTTGGTGATAAAAGTTCCCAATAATGATACTTCCATAATCCAAAACTCACATTTACTATATATTATACAATACTAATCTTTTATAAAGTCTTTTTCATTGTATTACAATGCACCTCATACTCCTCCTTACTTGTAGACTATATCATAATATCATCTATATGTAATAGATTTTTTTTAGATAATCTTTATGGACACTATTCATGCTTTCTATAGTTATTTTTAGAGCATTAGTGATTCTGGAATCACTATGAAGTCATAGTGTCTATATATTGAATGAAAGGATGTCTTGTGAATAGCTTCCTTTTTCACCATTAATTGTAGATATCTCAACTAACATTCCTCCTTAGAGAAATATTGTCCACCATATATTTTATAAATCAATTATTCTATCTATATAAGGGGATTCTTGTCCTTTCTAAATATTTTTTGAGATCAAGATAATCATTGAAGAGGAGCAATGACCCATCCTTCTTATTAGGAAAGAAGACTGGCCCACCCCATGGTGAACAACTTATCCAACGAAAAAAGATTATATTGTTACTACTCCATTAGTTCTTCTAACTCAGTGATCATCATTATATTGGGAGTCTTGGATATATGAATAAATCTAGTTAAGTTCAATTAAAAACATAGCCACTTAAGTAGGGAAAATCCTAGGAAATTATTTGGGGACACATCAATATAATCCATAACAATGGGAATATATTCAAGTATTATTCCCTTCCCTTTTCAATTATTTTAGCTATATATGATTCCACATAAGTAAATAATATCCACACTTGAGATTAAGATTCCAATATAGATTCATCCTCCCCCTTACACTTTTACATAATCAGAGGATGAATTTTGATGTGAAGAGTGATCTACATATGTAGAAATAAAATGTTGGGTTTATATAAGGACCAATAATTTATTAAAAATATAGCATCAAACTCCACTAATTAAAGTGGGAAAGGTTTTTATGGAAGTTTTAGTCCACAAACATTGACTAGGGAGAATTTATATACTTTGGGTGAAATATTATTATCATTGATATCCGAGCCTCAATGTTTTGAGGTTGTGTTTGAATAGTTCTACTAAACATGAAAACTATTAAAGAATTTATGGAACCATTATAAAAAATTGTTTTATTTATTATAGATATAATAGAAATTATACCTATCACCAAATTTATATCGGCATCCACCTCACTAGTAGTGGTAGAATATTCCCTTCATTTCTCCCTTATCCTTAAAGTATGTTGTCATCGATTTTCTCTAATATTCCTTTGAATATGGAATTGGTTCCCAAAATTCATGAGTCCCTTATAGTTGAGAAACTATACCGTGGGCGAGATATTTATCTAAAAAATGTTTTACATTGTCACACTAGTGGTCTTATTAATATCCCTTTAGTATTGATTAGCTTGATGCTACTAATTTCCACATTTTTAGCATATTATTATTCTATTTATAGAGTTTCTAGGATGATTATTCCATTAAATTTTACATATGGGATGCTGATATTACTTAACTCCATGATATTTATCCATTGATCATCCTAAATAAAACTCTATTTTATATTTTTTTTCTCAAGAACCATCAATCAACTGAGTGTCACCAATCTTTATATCATCATTAAGGGCACAATAAAAAATATATTCATAGTTGTAAAATTACTAAATATTTATCGGTGTTTGTCAACATAGTCTTAATTTACTAAATAATCAGTCCACCATAAATGATATTTTGATGATAAAGCTTGAGGAGAACTGTGAAATCCTTGTGAATTTTTCCACATACACCCCAAATTGATTCATATTCCTTTTACTTTAGCTTGAGGATATCCTTATCCTTAATAAGATGAATAGTTCTGGAAAAATATTTATTCTCAATTTTTTTAGAATATTTCCTATTCTAAGGAATCAATATCCTTTTTTTGACTATGTAACATCCTGAGTTTTGAACATGTATTTTTTATGTCTAAACATGAATTTTCATGTTGGTGGTAGGTCTAATTTAAACACAATTCTTTATAACACAATTCTACTATTTTAAGTGATCCATGGATAGTTTTTTGACTTGCTATAAGGACTGATGAGTCCCTTTTTGTTTCAGATGTTTTCTGAGTGCGTCGATCCATAAAATATCAATTTATAAAAGTGGGGGTTGAGGAACATGTTTTTTCGAAATTGTGTGTCCTTACAAGAGAAACCAGTCCACCTAATGTTTCTCTAGATCATGGTTATCCAAACAATGTGAGTGGGGGTGGATGGCCATGAAAATGTCTATAGTGTTTAATATAGGTGATCTACATGGGTTGTACATGGTTGGTAAAATATGCGCCTAGCTGTGAAAAGTGCGGTGACTTGGATATTGAAATCATCATGGGTTGTGAATTGTGTGGTAAACCTTTTTCCTAGACATGAGAGGGGAGACACCATTTGATAGTGATGGTTCATGGTTTGCACACAGTTAGCCAAATCAGGTGGCCAAACTATGGATGTCATTTAATGGAGTGAAATCCATATTCCACCACTCCCTCATATTTTTATTCTCATCCTCCTTCCTCCTCATTAATCATGTTCACATCAGGGGGATTCCTTCATTATTATCCCACCTAGTATTTTGAATCCTTCTTTCATCTTATCTTTAATTTGAACATCATCTAGTGCTTTGGTAGTGTAGCTGTAATTTCTCAAAAATTACGTTTTATTATGATACATCTCTGATTAGAGGCTGTTAATTGATAAGAAATCACCTATGATTCTATGATAGGTGGTTCCTAATATTCTTCTTAAATATATGGGTCTTGTGAGTTTTTTCTCTCAGATAGACACGTATTGGTTTTCCGAGTGACATTGTTAATAAATTGATTCTTATATTTAATATTTTTAATTAATGTTATGAGATTTCCATGTGTACAATATTACCTCATTAATTTTTTATGGGGGTATGGGGATTTTAGTTGGTTTGTAAGTTCCTTCCAATTTATTAAACTATTTAAACTAATTAAATGGGATATTACTGCATGATTTCTGATAGAATGTGATGGGAATTGTTTGTGATATTGATGTGATTATGATCACCCTGCCTGAGATGATGAGGATATTCATGGTGAAAAATTATATAACAAGATATATGGGATGGTTCTGACCATCATAATTGAGGTGATGTAATCATCAGGTTTAGGTAGCTGGTGATGAACATTCCATTGATGGCTGACATGGTTCGCATGTGGCAACTAGGTTTCTAGATTATGTGGATTTGGAAATTGTTGGTGATCTTCACTCTCCATAGTTTCCTATTGTTTCCCATGGATTTTTGTGCACACATATATAAAAAGGTTAAGGTGATGTTGACATCTCGTTATAGGTATAGGCATCCATAGTTAAAAAAACTTAGCGGATGGTGTTGTCCATCAGTTATGGGGGAGGTTCTCATCATAGAAATCCATGGAAGATTGTATTTGAGAAAATCTATTGGGAGATGAATTTCTCGATTTATGTTTGAGGATGATGGGCCTGGATTATTATAGGATGGTTATCCCCATACCTTGGGACATTGGGATATTGAGATGATGGTGATTTATTATATTTTTGAGAATACATATCCCCAAACCTTGGGACATTAGGCTTTTGAGATAATGATGATTTATTATATATGGGAAGATGGATATCACTCTGCCTAGGGATATCAAGTTGTTTAGATGATGGTGAATTTTGAACAGATGTTTGTGGGACTTGTGACATATTTATTAGGTGTGCCTTTGGGAATTTAGTTGTAGTTTATGTGAGCCTCCATGTAATTTTGGTTGGAATGATGTTCTAGGTGACATAGATATGGATGCTCTACTAAGTTTCTTTTGGTATGACTGATTGTTGATATATTATTACACTCCAGTGTTGTAAAAAAGTAGGTAAACATCCACTTGTGGTTGTTAAGCACAAGTAGATTGAGTTTTCATTATTATGTGTTAGTTTCTGATATTTATTTACATATGAATACACTATATAATTATGGATGTAAGATAGGAACAAGTTAGAGGCACTACAAGAAAATGGGTCTATACCCACGGTTTAGTGCACAAACGTGGGTATAAGGCCCCCATATACCCACAGTTTCTTAAACCCATGGGTATAGGGATAGTATGGAGACCTATACCCACGGTTCTCCAATACCATTGGTATAGGTACCCTATACTGATGGTTCCGGGAAAATCCATGGGTATAGGTTTTTTTTAAGACCTATACCCACAGTTTTAGAAAAAATGTGGGTAAAGGTGTTGTTCTGCAGACCTATACCCACCATTTTTGAAAATCGTGGTTATAGGTGGTATTTTTTTCAAATATCTATACCCATGGTTTTGCAAAACCGTTGGTATAACTTTTCCGCATTATAGCGGGAAGAAAAAATTCGGTGGGATAGAAAATTGTTTTTGCGGGAAGGAGATCTTGAATAATATAATTATACAGATAGAAATATAAAATCATATAAATAGGTTGGTTGGTTCAGATCTTTAATTTGAAGGAGGAGATGTGGTGATCAAATCTCGCGACTTCATCATTATCAAATATATGAGTAATATTAATATAAGTAAAGAGATGTATATAAATAAACCAATAATATTATTAGTTTAGTTGGTACGTCTGTGAAATAATTCCCACAGGTCGCGGGTTTGAAACCCCATGAATCCTATTTTTGAGATTATTGGAGTTATATTAATATATTAAAATAAATGTTTCTATATATACCAATAGCCGGTTTAACTCGGTTGGTCGGCCGTGTGTTTGCAGGATGCGGGAGGCGTGAGTTCGATTCCACCCAAGTGCGATTTTCATCATTTTTTTCCTACGGTTTCAGCATTATATTAATATATTAAAATAAAAGTATCTACATATACCAATAGCTGGATTAGCTCAGTTGGTCAGTTGTGTGTCTGCAGGATGCAGGAGGCGCGAGTTCAAATCCACCCAGGTGTGATTTTCATCATTTTATACATACGGTTTGAAAACCGAAAAGACAACATATTTCCACGTTGTTCAGTTATTCTTTCCACGGTTTATTAAACCATGGGTATAGGTGAGGAACTCTATTGCGACTTTCTAGCCCATTATTCCCAAAACTGTGGGTATTGGCTATACCTATGGTTTTGGGAGTTATACCCACGGTTTAGAACCGTGGGTAGAGGCTATTTTTTCAGTAGTGTGGTGGCCTACTATGTTCACACTCACACCCTAAATGGGACCCTCAAGACACATATAGACTTTATAGTTTTTGATTAATTAAACGACTGAGTTCATGCCCTAAAACAAAGTGATCAGAGATTCAATTACTTGTGATGGATGGAATATTGACCATAGCGGCTCTTTTCATCAAGTTGGAGGTATTTTGGGGGATTCGATTATATTATTATATGATCATCCATAAGATATATTGAATGTATATTTTTTGTATTCATTTTCTGACATCTGTTCCTATAAACATTATAATCTCGTGGGACTATTTTTACTATTTTTTTATCATTATTTCCATTTATTTTGGTATTTATGTTTTTTTAATGTTTAATTGTTATATTACTATTAATAATATCATCATCAGCGGTATAATATCTCAACTATCACATAATCATATTGTCGCTTCTTTTGGGTATCCTTTAGTATATGAGGAGGTACACCTAAGGACCAGTGGCCCACTAGCCGAGAGTAGATGTTAGTTTGCTAAAGGGTTATGGTGTTAGAATTGATATAATTTTTTTTTCTTTTTAGTCTTATAATTTTAGATATCGTAGACTGGTAACTTGGGTTCAGTTAGAACTTGGTAAAGAGCTCATGTTTGGGTGCTTGCAGCCCAATAAAATGGGACGATACTAAGTTTCTAGGGGTGGAAAATTGATGTTATGACTTATGCTTTTATAGTTTATTGATTTCCACCTTGATTGGTGAACATGGGTATGTTGTTATTGGTTTGTGATATTTTGAACCATTCCCAATATAGGAAGGGAGTTTTATTTAAGCATCATGGTTGGAAATTAGGCTCATATGACGTTTTTATATGTTTATGACTATCATTGGAAACATGGAATTTACTAAGAGGGGTTGGTCAGTTTAAAGTGTCAATAAAAATCTAAATAGTGTTTTCTTATATAGCCTTCCGGGTGGAATTCTACTCATCTAGTCTTGGTATGTGGTTTCTAATGTGATCAGCATGTGAAGTTATTCAAATATGGTATGTATGTGTCTGGATATATTAAAAGTGTGAATGTATAAAGGAATGGGGTCAGTTATTTAAAATATCAACAAAAATATTAACATCATTTTCCTACATATCCTTTCGGTAGAATTATACTCGTCCAACACTGACTGGGGATATATGATATAAATTATTTTTTATGCCTAAATATATTACGAGTGGGAAAGGGGATATAATTCAAGATGATATTTTATTTTAGAACCCTTTATTAGTAATCATGGGGGCCATGAGTCTATATCACATGTGACATGGGTGCGGTAAGGGAGTATAAGGGTGGTGAGATGTGCTACCAATTAAATCCTTCTCTATATGTGATATATATACTATTATGGTATTTTGACCATGGTTTTTACTCTTCAGTGTGATGACCCCTAGATGAATTCTAATTAATCTTTAAGAGGGTTAAATTATGGTGCCACTAGTTCATGCATGGGTTAAGGCCACTCAGGGTTGGGATGAGGACCCAGAGGGTTGGTTTGATGATGAGACACTACCACAGGCTCTCATGATGGTAGTACAACTGTATCATATTGAATATTTTGGGAAATGACTAGAAAACGATCTCATGGAGAGATTGGTGTGAGTCATATACGGTATTAATAGGGTAAATTAGGGAGATAATCCATCCATGAATTATTTTAATCATTAGTTCGAGTCACAACACCCACCATTAATTTAGGGTGACAAAAAAAGATAACTAGATCAAGTCTGTGAAGTTGATTTGTGACCATATTGAGATTCCCATATTTTGAAGGTTGAAGATGGATAATTATATTATCATAGGACCATAAAAGTGTTGGTCATATGTAGATGTAGAAACTGATAGGCATGGGGAACTTTCATGGAAGGATTTCGAGGACATTTTCTTCAAGCACAATATCCCAAAGATTTTGAGGGAGGATAGAGTGCATGAGTTCATGAACCTATATAGGTTGATATATCAATTCTGTATTATGCAGAAAACATGATATAATTATACCCATTTTTGACTTCTGTAGTAGTAAATGACATTGTGGGGAAAATAATTTCAAGGATGGTTTGTAGCTTTTGATCAGGGAGCAGGTAAATATATTCATACTGACCTCATTCTTAGGGGTATTAAATCGCGGTTTGATAACTGAGGGAAATCTGTTGGGAAAGCATTATCTTATCTAAGTGATAGTGCTTAGATATACTAGTAGTGAGTATTCGGGTTGACAAAAATAGGCCCATGATGAGACTCGTCGAGGTAGTGAGGCTAGAGATTCTGCAAAACCATCAAAGTGTTGGACGTTAAGGGTGTGCTTCTAGTGTGGATAGTTAGGACATTTTTGGATTCAGTGTGAGAGAACTATTAAGGAGTTATAGGCATGCATCTATATGGGAAACTTGGAGAGGTTCTATGGGAATACATCTCTGGTGGTAGGAATTCAGAGACTATATCAGAACCATGGATATAAGGTAAGACAGGGAGTGGTACCAATATCTGGTAGCAGAGATTCTATTATGTGTAAAATTCATGAGAGAGATAGAGCGTATCGACTATGGGGTTTGTGTTTGGTATCTATTGAAACTCCATAATAAGTTTTTTCCCCATGTAGTTGGTCTTTAGGCTAGGCCATTTCTATTTAGATGACTAGGTCAGAGAAAGTTAGGGATCTGATGATGGTTAAAGGTACTCCTTGAACATGGCGGGTCCTTTATTTTTTTTGCATAACTGATAAGAGTTCCCTAAGTTCATGTGTTGTAAATTAACTAACTAGGAACTATAAATATGTGGTAATCGAGTATAATTCTTTATTTTTATGATATTTTTATGAAACAATACTTTTCTAGTAACGAATATATATATATATACATATACTGTAGGGTTTTAGAGCATCAAAGTGATTCATGGATTTTGAGAATCAATTGGGATGTAGGATATTATTGTGTCATGGATTCTATAGAATATATTTAGAATCTAATGGGAATAAGGAATTCATGGTCACTAATTGTGATGCATGACTTCATGGGTGTCATCGGAGACATGAGCGCGATGTGGGAATTAGTTGTGATATAGGATGTATGGGCATCTGATGAGATTCAAGTCTCATGTGTGTCTTGTGTGAACTGGGTGTTGGATGATCACCTAATGACATATTGGAATTATGTTATGTTATATGAGGTTGTGTATATCAAAGGATGGAAATATTGGACCATCATAATGTTTAATTTTATGTCAGAAACTGACTGGGTAGGTCATTCTTGGTGGAAAGTTCCACAAGTGGAATTGACCATTAATTGAGTAACTAGTGTAGACATGGGTAATTTTTATGAGATAGGCATGTTATATATCATCTCATACTAATAAATCATATCTCATGGATGATATATTGTATGGTCGAGATATAGTAATGTTCTGGTTTTTTGAACAAATCATTTTTTCTATGTAAACATGAATTTTCATGTTGGTGGCCAGGCCAATATAAATTCTAAGCTTAGGAATCTAATTCCGAGAGTTCTAATTATATAAGACTTTTTTTGTGATTTTTTTAATGGTTGTTTAATTTCTTAGGGTTTTAGATATATATAAGGTTTATCTAGCCATGAAACTTTGTTTTAGGAAATACAGGCCGAGGCACCTGATTTTTTTAAACCACGTGGCATTAGAGGCTTAGAAATGTGTCCCAGATTTCCAATAGATATTTTTTTCTTAAACCAAGTGACTGTGGATTCACAACCAAGAAATTTTTATCATTAATAGTAGAGGTAATTCGCATGGGCTGCATATAGTTTGGAAAACAATATGCCTAGCTGTGCGAGGGAGGCTTCCTTGGACAGTGGCATCAATACCAGACTAGCATGGTTTGGTAAACCATGTTCTAAGACATGTGAGTAGTAACAACATTGGATAGTGAGTGCACACAGTTAGTGCATGATTATTCAAAATGTGTAGTGAAACTTTTTGGTTCATCTAAAACGGTATATCCCCTATTCTTCCCATCCCTCCTGTTTTTTCTTCTCCACCTCATTTATCCTCATTCTCATCCATAAAAGGGAGATTCCATCATTCATCTTACATCTAGGCTTTGGCCCCCATCTCTATTAAGATCTTTGATTTTAACATCATTGGTTGCATTGTATTTGTAGTGGGGATTTTTATAAATCCCATTTTCTTTCGATACATCTCATATTATTGTATTAAAATCGATGAGAAAGTCTCTACGATTCTCTTTTCGGTGGTTCCTAGATTTCTTCTTAAATATATGGTTGTTGTGGCGTGCATTCTTTATTGTTCACATGTGGGTTTTTTGGGTGAGACCCTTAATAAATTAATGTATATAATCAAATTGTTTTATTGTTTTTATGATATGATGATGGGCATTCTATTACTTATTTAACTACATTAATCTGGGTATAGGGATTTCTTTTAGTAGGTGTAGTTATTGAAATTGATTAAATTGTTTAAACTAGTTAAATATGATATTAACATATGAGTTCCAAGATAATCTGATGGGTGTACCCTAACTTAGTAAAGTGACTTTGATCATTTGGACTGAGAAAAGGAGGATTTTCAGGATGAGGGCATGTCCTAAGAACTATGGGATGCTGTTGAGAATCAAAATTTATGATATTTCATTGTCAGGATGAGGCAAATAGTGATAACTATGTATTAGATGGGTTATGAGGTATTCATGGGGCAATAAGGTTCTCAGTTGGTGTGTCTTAGGAAATGGTTGACCATTTTTTCTCATTTTTATTATCGTACATTTCCATTGGAGTCATATTCACATATATAAAACTTGATCGAGGTAGTGTTGGAAACTCTTTGTGGGTGGAGGAATATGTAATTATAGTGGATTAGGGGATGGTGTTGAACATAATTTATTTAAGAGGTTATCATCATAAATATACATGAGTTATTGTGTTTTAGACCATCGATTTGATGTTAAGGCTCATGGTTTATATTGGAGACTGATGGGTGAGGATTATAAGAGGAAGGAAATTGTTGTACATCGGGGACATCAGGTTGTTAATCCAACGATGATTTTTTTTTATTTTGGAGGACATATATCCTCATAATGTAGGATTTCATTCTGTTGAGATGATTGTTTTTTATTATATAAGGGAGGATGTATGTTGTCATGCTTCTGGATATCAGGAACATAAACTGATGGTGAATTTGGAATAGAATGTTCTGAGACATGTGACTTATTTATTGAAAATATCATGGGACTCCGGCTGTACTTGATGCAAGGATGCTTGTGCGTTTTTTTTGTCATAAGGTTTTGGGTTACATAGATGTGGATGGGATATCAAGTTTCTTCTAGTATGATTTTTCATGGATATATCATTCTAATAAGGCATTATCTAAACCATGAAAAATGCTCAGTTGTGGCTATTGAGAACAAGTGGAGCGTTTTGTAAATTTTATATATGAGTTTCTACAATTTATTTATATATGTACAAATCGTATAATAATGGTTGTAAGATAGACACACTTTGAAAATGGCCTACTAGGTTTATACTCACACCCTGCATGGTCCCCTTGAAATTTTTTTAGAATCTATAGTTTGGATATCAGGTCAAAGACTAGGTCCATTCTCTTGACCATAGTAACCAGAGATGCAGTTACTTGTAATGGATGTAATTTAGACCATGGTGGTTTTTCTAATCAACTTGGAGTTCCATTTTCGTATTTTGAGTATATTCTTATATGATTATCCATGGGTGATCATGACTGCCTATTTTTGGTATAAATATTATTAGATGTGTTCTTATCTAAAAATGGTGAAATGCCATGGGATTGTTTTTATTGTAGTTTTTTTATTATCTCTTATATTGTGTTTTCTATTTCTACTTCCATAGTGTTTTATTATTTTATGAACATAAATATTATCATCTGCAGAGGGTATAGCCTCCGCACTATCACCTAATCATAACCACTCTAGGAGTCCTCATTATTTTTCTTATGGGGAGGGGCTTCTATGACCCAGTGGCCTGCCAGCGTAGAGAATAGGTTATGTGGCTCCTACATCAAGATGCTATAAACTTCGTTCTCTTGATCAATCTGCACCAATGATTGGATTAGTTTTCAATATTATAGAAAAAATCATGACTTTCTATTATTATGAGAATTGGAGGATATAGAATTTGATCATAGTGAAGATAATCCAATATTACACCGTGAGTGGATCATGAGATCCAGTTTCGGTATGGTGTCTCTATCACAAAGTGGAATCTGCTGCTACATTCTGTTTCATAGGTTAAGATGTGTGTTCCAAATAATTCATGTTATTATTAAATATATGAGTCAAATTGGAATATACTTCCATAATGTTCCCAACTCCCACTCCAATAATATTTGGAATATAATTTTGTAAATCATTACATTTCCTAACACATTGGTTTTTGGAACAGTTCCTCCTATTTCCCACCATTAACTAAAATAAGGGAAAATCATATGATGATACATTTACTAGTAAACATATAAAATGGAAATATGAAATTAATAAAATAACTTCTTAATGACATATAAATCCAATATTTTTAGTTTCATATATTTATTCTAGGTTATCCACGTCGAATTACCTATATGATTTCTAATATAACAATCTAATTTATTTCATAATAATGGTATCTAAAGTGTTTTGGAAGTTTCCAAAACATATCCCCCCATATTTTCAAATGAGGTGTGTTGTAAGGCCTCGTTCATTGTGCACCTTGAAAATGACCATGATATACCCGAAAAATATTTTGAGGTTTAATATCTATATATTTATTTGATCCAAAACCACATCCACTTATAGTATCGAAACAGTGATGTATTTTCTTGGAAACCATATACTCTATATGTTGAAAAAACTTCAAGATATTTTTCATATACATAGAATTATTTGTTGGCTTCTCACTAAAGTATTCTACTCCTAATCAGCACCAAAACTATACATTTCCCTTGATACTAAATATAAAAACCCAATACTTTAATCAATATTAATACATGTTTTATAGAATAAGTATTCCATTAAATACTACCAATGGATCAAGAAGCCTAGAGTGTTTATAAGACTATGTACATAGAAATTTAATTTGAAGATAAATTAAAATAGCATTGTTTTATCTCCATAGAATAAAGTTGTGAGCTATTAATAAAAGTAAGGGAATGATCATGATAATGAGGCACAACATGTTAGTAAAATGGAATTACATGATATTATAAAAGAGAAGGATCAGGAATAATCATAGAGTAGTATAATTTAAAGAACATGGTTGCATATTATCATGGGAATATAAAAAAGCGGTAAAAATATATAACATGAAATATAGAAAATTCAAGTATAACTTCCATGACAATATCACATTCTATAAAAAGTCCCATTGAGGATTATGTTCACTCCCCAATCCCTTATATAACATCTCAGGATACGAAAACATTACCCAATGCATTATATAACTACCTGGGAACACCCATTATAACTTTTACCAAAATAGGATTTCCAAAAAATGGAATCAATTATAAGGAATAAACATAATAATTACCAATGTCAATAAATGGGTTTCATTATCATGTTGCATATTAGAAGAACCAATAATGGGAAGAAATTAGTTTCATTAGGTAAATGGATTATGGGAAAGTATTACCCAATTAAAGGATGGTCAAAAAATATTTATATAATTAGAATACAAATATTAAAAATTTATAAGTATTGCATAACATTAATTAGAAAGATAAAATTAGTTAAAGAGAGGTCATAACCTGAAAAAATGTGGTTTGAAGAGCTCACTTACCCAATGTTGTGGAATATTTATACTCTTGTAATTAACATAATTCATAATAAAATTATATTAATTTATTATATAACTGGGAAAATTTTCAATCTATATCTAATTTACTATGATTTTATTACATTCGTCTACTTCTATTTCTTTGATATATGTTGTTTAATTTCACTATTTTGAGGGAATTCATTTCTTGGATCAATAGATGTATCACTTATGGATATTTATTAAATTTCTTTAAAATGGTACTAAAACACCACAAGTGAAATGAAATGGTATTGATGTAATTATTCATGTTATTATTTACCCAAATTCATATTAGGGTTCTGACATAGGGATTATCCTTTTAGTAAAAAAGTTATCGATAAACGGTTAGTTCTTTTAGGTGGTTTTACAAACCATCACTAAATACTTTCATAATATTTAATTTAATATATATATATATATATATTCACTCAAAAATGTGAAAAATGTTAAAATATAATTTTTTTCATCTTATTTAACCCCAATAATATCTTTATGATTTTCCTTAATAGAGGAAAATAAAAACAAAGTATGTTGTTCATATAGGCGGGGAACTAACCATAGAGTAAAAAATGTTTTCATATTAGAATATTAATAATGGGTATATGATGTATATAAAATCAACTCTATAACATTACAGTGTATTTATGATACTAGATTCATCATTTCACGTTGGATGGTGGAGGTGAGGAGAAGGTATAAGAAGAAATAGCTTTGAAAGATGTAAATAGTGAATACTAACTCTTAATTGTTATCTCCATGAAATAATCATTAAGGAACCTTGAAAAGGTCTTTGGGAGGGACCTGTAATACAGGTATCTGGGGTAGCCATTTCAGAATATATTTGGGTAGTAATTTAAAACGCTTCTGGGTATATAATATGGGAGGATAAGGGGTGGTCACGGTGGTATTTAAAAGTACAGAACGTTAGTGTTTTTAAATATTATATTCATTAGTTTAATATTTTAGATCAAGTATACTGATTGTATGGATTTTTGTGACTATTTAAAGTAAATATTACATATGATTTTAAGATAATGGGTTATTATATGATACATGATTCAAAATTTCATGTATTTAGCATATCATGTAAAATAGCATATTCTTCCATATATCACTATTCATAAAAAATCCACTATTTTTGAATATTATCAAGAATTAAATCTATACATTTTTTGAAATTATTATTATGAAAATTAAATCCATGTTTTGAAAATAATTTTCAAAATATAATTAATTTAATTTTTTTTAAAAAATCATTATTTATTCGAAATAATAATCTTTTTAATATTATGATTGATTTTTGATCTTTTGAAAAATTACCTATGGTATCCTAAAATTATATTCTCATTTTAATAAAACATAATATTAATTTATAAAAAAAATTATAAAAAATAATTTAAATCAATATATTTATTATAAATTTAATGTTAAAATAGTTATGTTTTATAAAAAATGCAACCACTTAATTTATCATCTTCAAAACATTTATTCACTTGTGATATGTTTTAAATATATAATATTTTCATTTTATATTCTACCTAAATATTGTATTAAATTTACATAGCATTGGATTCTATTATAATTGATATACTAATATTACTAATGGTAATATTAATATTTCAATCGTTAGGTTACAGTTCCAACGGTCCAATTTGAAATGGTCAAATGGGTTCCCTACTTTCTATGAATTGATCATGTTTCATTCATTATTAGATAAGATATTTTTTTTCTCATGGTTATATATGTCTTAATTTTTAATATGAATGTTACATTACTAATATTAGATTTTATTTTAAAAGTGTTTTTCATGAGTGAAGTTATTCTGGAAGATCGAGCATATCCAAATTTTCATATTTTAATTGTCTCATTTTCTATTTTTTATCCCATAGTAATATTTTCAAATATTACATAATTTTTTATTCTATAAATTTATTTCTTAAATTAAGATAATAAAATTAAGTTGGTTTTATCCTGAGGTGTGTGTTCATTATGATACATTACTAAATGCAACACAATTTTCAATTGGAAATTTATATTGATAATATGTTGGGTCCTAATAGGACTATGTAAGATAAACTATAATAGATGACACTTTATATAGATAAAACCTTTATTTTATTTCTAGGTCCCAACCAAAAAACACAAGCAACACACATATGTTATGTGATCTCTATATCCCTAACATTAAGAAAAAATACTCTATTTCCTCTCAAGAATAAGATTCTAGATAAGAAAATTATCAAAACAGTTTAATTCATAAAAATAACCAGACAATAAAAAAACAAACAGTAACCCCAATTTCATTGGTAATAATAGATTCAAGTCATTTTGATTCTATCCACACACACAAGATAAATTCAATCCCAAGTTTTAATACATTACTTGTATTTTATTCTACCAAACCCCATATAAAACCCACTCATAATAACAGACATTAAATATAATCAATGATAAAACTTTATAACTGACCTACTTAGGTACTACCTTTTAATACCTTACCACTAACACCATTTTTAATGCCCCCTGACCATCGTCCACTCACCAATTTACATAATACCAGTACTAATTGACATTAACCATTCCTCTCAGTATGCTAAAGGCTTCCGGCAAGCATATATCGTTTATTCATTATACATTGAATAGTTCACTTTCATGTACAAAGAACTGTTATGTATACACGAAACTTAGAGGGAACAAGCAGGTTGATAGTATGAACTCAATAGGCCACCACCAAAGGTTTCCTTGGATTTTATCCAAACATATATTTGTGTATGAAATATATATAAAAATAAAAAACAACCACATATCACAAAACCTGCTCCCCTAATGATAAAAAGACAAAATAGAGCCCTTACCTGCCACAGTTGGTGCTATAGTGGAAACATACATCCACGTTATGTCATTATAGAAGTTCCCTCTCCCTTATAACCACTCAAGTATAACACAACATCACATTATAACCATGATCCCAGAACCATCAAAATTTATCATGATGTCCCAAAGGCATGTCTAAAATCCATATCATAAGTCCCAAGGAGTTACAAAGGCTTAACCTATATATTTTCAATATCATAATTATTCTAATGAGTGATAATACCCATCCTTACAGGGTTCTAGACTAATGAACCCAATATAAATGAAGATCTGCATCACTCATCCAATGGTCTCAACTACCGCTAATTGTGGTCCTCTATGGTGAGTATCTCCTCCATTCAAATGCTATACAACATCCCTAATTAAACATGATTTATGGAGGCCTCCATACACAATGAGCGGTAAAACCCAACTCATGGTTCATTCCATCTACACATATAACTCCAATGGCTTCATCAGCATACCACGGTAATCAAAATCTCCAACAACCTAGAAAACACCTTTGGTGAACCTCTATCACCACCAGTAAACCACTTCACACACATGAAGTAATGTTTGACACCATATGTATCATCCCTGTGAACCACATCACCCAACTTATGGCTAGTAACATCAACCATTATAACATTATCCATTCCCAATGTTTCCCATTCAACAAAATCAAACATATCATTATAAAAGAAATACCATAATTAGTGGAATCAATCACAGCTATCTAAGAACCAATATATCATTCATGTCCTTCCATAACAGGGTCAAAAACACCATTTTACACATGATACTACCCTACAATGTCTCCTAGAAATTAAAAAAAACTCTAAAAATTCATAACTAGTCTCACCTAAACCACCCCACAAATACTCGTTTACCTCAAATCTTTTAACACAAGTATAATTAAAGAACAATCTCAAAACCACCTACTTTAATCTCATCTCCATTAACAATACAAGTACCAACCTCTAATTTGATCTCAAATAGAGGGAATAAATTAACTAAATTAAATAAATTTAATAGGGGGAAATAGATATAACTGTTGAAACATCAATAGATAGAAAAAGAAACTTGAAAATGTAAAAAAAGGATGGTCATCTTAACCTTTATCTCCCCTATTGGTTTGAATAGAACGTGGAATGGGTAATAATATAAGGAGATAAAAAATTAAACAGGGTAAGGATGTGCATACTACTAAGGGAACCTATAGTCAAACATATGAAATAAATGAAGGTTTAAGGGTTCATAAAATAAGTGAGTAGTTTTGTAATATCATATTTTGAATACCAAAATAGAGTGCATGAATTTACCACATAGTATTCCAAACCATGTTCTAATAGTATCACTCCCACTTATTATAGAATTCTCACCTCACATTTCATTGTTTCATGGTTTACCAAACAATTTTAAAATTTATGAAACAATGCTTGATACAAAATATTGGTTTTTTATAGTTTACATTATGGACCGATATGTTTTTCCCTAAACTGTATTCTTCCCATTCAAAGTAAACTATAATGTTCAAATTGAACTAAAAAACATAATATAAGGGGATATGTATAGATTCCCATAAACTATGTTCCTTGAACTATGTGAGAGTGGGAAAAGACTCCAAAAATAAATAGTTGAGATCCAAACACTGAAAATAATTTTGAAGTGCCACCCATTCCTCCTAAAACACCTAAATCATCTAAAAGTGATATTCTAACCCTTGGGATTCAAATCTAAATATATATTCTCAAATAGACCACATATTTGGAAATTAAATTCTAATTTCTTAATAAAACTAAAAAACTTGTTAGTACTACTGTTATACAATAAGAAAAATTAATCCTTTGATATTATAACATCAATTAAATAAATAATAAAATTAAATAATTATATATAATATTCAGCCCAACCAATATCACTTTCAAAAGAACCTTGGTTTCCTTATGATTTATCTTTATATTCATCATACCATGATACCAAATAATAATAAAACTATAAATAAGTCTAAATACTCTTGGCTAAATTCCTAACCAAAAAATATGAAAAAACATGATCTCATATTATCAAAAAAAATACATTACATTTATCACTAAATTATTGAACTTAAATAATCATCAAAACCTTCGGTATTTTTCTATAAACCCATAAATATTTTCAACTATAGGTACATGAGCTTCCAAAATCCCCATTTACCATATATATAAAAATATCCATTTTAATATTTAAATAAAATCACATACTAATTGATCATTTTAATTTTCTACCTTGTCCATGTAAGTTTCAACAGTTACTATAAACTTATTCCAAAATAACATTTATTTCCTTGTTGTTAAATAACTTTTTCATCTATATGTTTATCTATACATACCAAATTATATTCTCTAAATAAATTATTATTTTCTTCTAAATAACCTTAATTACATAATCATCAATTAACATACCAAGCCTATGAGTTGTCTATAAATCAATCATGTATTCTTCTTAAGAATAAACAAACATACCCCAAAATATAATTAATCACCTTGAAAACCAATAACATGAGATATTAAAAGGGTAGTTATGCTTCTGAATTTATAATCACTCATTAAATTTTTAACACATGATGGTGTCAAAAACTATTAAATCACCCTAAATCGATAATATCCTTACGTAAATATTTATATAAACACTACATTCATACCCATTATGATAAACTACTCATAACCATTATAAGGACCCATCCTTAAACATTACATAATCTTGAGTTATTTCAAGAATACAGGTTGAGGATCTTTTCAGGTTTAGAGTTTTAGAGAATTAGATCATAAATCATGCATTACTTTCCACATTTAAAAAAAGTGGTTACATAAAATATAGTTCTCATTTTTCCCATCGATTAAAACATATTTAAAATAAAACATGTATTCTTTCTTGACACTTAATTTACACTATCATCACATCATGTACCTTTCCCTTGACCTATGAAAAACATTTCAAAAACATGGGATGAGCATAAAAGATCAGTAAGTGATATAAAAGTATGAAATGAAAATAGTAGTCCATGTATGAAATCATACTTTACTCATGAAACATAATAATTTTAACATACATCATCAAATCATGAATAAATCATAGAAATCATAAGACATAAAGGTAACTTGAGGAAATCATAACATTTTTTCGTAGGGAGTAACCCTCATGGTTACATTTGGAATACCCATCATAGTATATTCCCTTAATCTATTCGGAGAAACCTTAAAGTTTAACCCCTTCGCATTATCCAATGCATTGTAGAGATATATTGGGCTCACCCACCCTTAGTTTATCACAGAACCAATCTTCTTTATAACAATGCCTAATAACTATAACATAATCATATCACATAAAACATGTAGAAAGGAAACATAACATTTCCACATTTCAATCACAATATATCAATACAACACACTGATATAATAAAAAAATTATAAAAACAATTTTCAATACCAAAATAATAGAAAATTAAAACATGGTATTTATTTTTCATTTTAAAAAAATATTATGGCTTGTAGAGGAAGTTGAAGGTCAAATAATGGTCACGGCGGCAGAGAAGTCATTGTTGCCGCATACGTACGAAAAAAACCATTCCTTTTGTCGTTTAGTAAAACACTTCGTATAAAAAATATTCCTTTTGAATTTATCTAAATGTCAAAGTGGTTTATACACCGTATAAAAGAAATTTATGTATAAAACAAAATATGCCTCAATGAAAGGAGATTGAGACGAAGTCCCTTACATCGGGTCCGACTTGACTCGATCTTTCTTTAATCTCCTGAATAATAAACTTGAGTTAATTTCTACTTACTTAAGAATATTTTTCAAGTTAATTATTTCTTTTATATCACTTATTACCATGTTATGAACACTATGTAATTATCTAAGTTAATAATGGTCATTTTGTCGATCATTGGTACTTGAGTCTAAAATAAACTCTTTATAATTACAAGTTGTTCATGTGGTAAAATATCCATTATATCAAGAATTATATTCATGATTTAGATATCATATACATCATATATTTCTAGTATATACATGAATTTATAATATTACATAACATTTAGAGGTAAGAAATGAAATCCACCATTCATGGAGACGGTAAGTCGTACGTACGCATGAACGCTACTTTCATTTCTATTTCATATTTTATGGAATGGAATCATAATTATATAAAGTTATATTATAATTCCAGTATAATATCATATATAATATCATTAACTCCATCCTTTATAAGTCCCACATATGGCATTAACGAATCAAATCACTTTGAGGGGGCGGTAATCCGCACTTCCTAAAATAAAGATATCTCGTTTACCCATAATGGAAACCATAAAGGTCTGCCATAAATGAAAAATACAGAAGCTTAAGGAAAAAATAAACATATCATATATCATATATAAATATAGTTACATCTTAATGGACACCTTTTAAGGTGTTATAAGAATATTGAACAATCATCGTTTCATGAGGCAGAAATTCAGCATCCACGGAAACATTATATTCTTTAACCATTAGATATAGGTGTGTGTAAGTGTAGATAGAATAATTTATATAACAGAATCCTAGTAAATTGAATATACTGGTGTTGTTACAAAAGAAATGAATAAAAAGAGTTTAGGGTTTGGAGAAAAAAACAATACAAAAGAACATTAGAGAAGACTTTACCTTTATATCGGGTAACTCTTCTTTGTTTGAACCAAAAGGGCTTCTTGAAGAGCTTTCTGCCTAAGGTAAGGCTTCTATGATGATGAGAGGGATGTGGAGAGATAAAATTAGTAGATTTTGGCTGATACAATGGCTTGAGAAGTGTGGGTAAAGAGGTAGATGTGGGGGCCTTTTATAAGAGGGAGGAGGGGCATCTTGGAAAGCCAAGAAATGTTACTTTATTTTAGAATTATTTTCGTATTTAAAAGGTACCACATTGTTATATTTCTAGGATAAGGTGATAAGAGTTCAAGATATACTCATACAATATCTTTTTGACAAGTTTAAGTCTTATATTTTACATTATCTTTTCATTTTATTTAAATCGTTCATTAATGAGATAATCATTGCATCATCATGATGTCATAAATAAATTAATTTATTTATTATCTAAAAATTATAAAAAAACTACTATGATGTAGGAAATATTTTTATCTTTACAATTAATATTTATAGTCAAATAGATCATTTAAATAGACAAAACTAAAAATGTTTTACTCTGGTGATACATTCTTTAGAGATATTATCCTTTCTTTAAAAATAAAACGATAAAGTGTCACTTTCACCCAAAAGTGATTCCATGGGGTCACAAAGTTTGGAACAAGGAATCCCATGGTCGTCCATGACATAAACAGTAGAATTATGACACATTTTGGGGTCATTTTTTATTATTATGATATTATTTTATTATCCTTATCTACCCGATTACTAATTAATCACGATAATTAAAGATAATTATCGTCATTACTATTCATACTCTCCAGAAACAAAAGAGTCTAAATTACATAATTTGGCCCTTCTGATTCAAAATATGGAATCCATTTTTTCAAATTCCAAAAATAGAAATTGAAATAATTATTTAAAAAATAATTCCCATTGTCAAAACAAATAGCGGGTTTTTTTGAAATAATATCTAGGAAAAGTTTGGTACTTGTTTATCCCCAATTCCAAAGTGAAATTAATTATAATGATCACCATTGGATTAAATGGTAAAAATATATTCTAATTACACTTTAAAACCAATTAAAAAGATAATCTGGCCATATAATTAAATTAGATGAAAAAGCAGTTTTGATGTAAAATGCTGTATTTTTCACTATTCATTAAAAAATGAACATTGTTAGAAAAATACCAAAAATTAATCCAAAGTATATTTCAATGTACCAATTATAAAGAATATTTTTATTTTGACAAATATAGCTTATAAAATTTTCAAAATATAGATTTAAAAATGGTTCACTATCAAAAGCGGTAAAACAATCTTTTAAAAATATTTGAGAATTCTATGCTTAAGATTGGATGTATTCTCATTTAAGCCTTTAAAACACTTTATAATTCATAAATAGATATAGATATGAAAATACATAAATCTTTACTTACTTGGGAAGTTACATCCTTCCCCCCTTTTGAAAATTTTTTCCCCGCAATTTATTTACTTATTGAATAAGTGTGGGTATTTATCTCTCATTGCATTTTCAGATTCCCATGTTACCTCTTCACTCATGTGGTTTTTCCACAAAACCATTACTTGATGAATCACCTTATTCCGAAACACTTTCTCCCTATGGTCAATAATCTGGACTGATTGTTCCTCATAAGATATATTCTCTTCCAGTTGAACTACCTCTGGACTCAAAACATGAGATGGATCTGGCATGTACTTCCTTAACATTGAAACATGAAAAACATTGTGTACCTGAGATAAAATCAGAGGTAAAGCCACTCAGTATGAAACTGATCCAACTCTCTCCAGAATTTCGTATGTTATAATGAACCTTAGACTTAGCTTTCCTTTCTTACCAAATCGCATCACACTTTTCCATGGTGATAATTTGAGAAAAACATGATCGCCTACCTCAAAAAAGAGATCCTTCCTCTTGTTGTCCGGATAACTTTTCTGCCTACTCTGAGCTGTTCTCATGTGTTTCTGTATCAAACTGAACTTTTTCTGCCAAATCTTCTACCAATTATGGTCCCATCAACTTCTTTCACCTACTTCATCCCAAAAAGCTGGAGTTCGACATCACTTCCCATATAATGCCTCAAATGGTGCCATCTGTATAGTGGAATGAAAACTGTTATTATAAGAAAACTCAACCAAAGAAAGATGTTGGTCCTAAATTCCATGTTAATCCATCAAAAAAGCACGTAGCATATCCTCCAAAGTCTGAATTATTCGTTCTGACTGCCCATCTGATTGAGGACGAAAAGTTGTACTAAAATTTAATTTAGTACCCAATGACTTCTGAAGGCCTTTCCAAAAGATTGAAGTAAACCTGGGATCACAGTACGATACAATGGATAGAGGAACTCTATATAGCCTAACTATATCTTTAAGATACAAACGGGAAAGTTTATATGGGGAAAATGTATCCTATATAGCAAGGAAATGAGAAGATTTAGTCAAGCGATCAACAATAACCCAGATTGCATTATTACCTCATGGCGTCTTCAGCAATCCCACAGTGAAGTCCATGGATATATTCTCCCATTTCCACTCTGGCACTAGTAAAGGCTAAAGCATCCCTTTCCGTAACTTCCGCTCTGCTTTAACCTGTTGAGAAGTCAAACACTTCACAGTAAAATCAGTAATTTCTCTATTCATTCCATCCCACCAGTAGTACTCCTGAAAGCTCTATAAATCTTAGTACTGCCAGGATGAACTAAAAATGGAGAACTATGAGCTTCACATAACAACTCTCTCTTCAACTGTGAATCACAAGGCACACACAATATCTTCCCAAATCTCAAAACACAATCATTATCAATGTTGAATTCAGGAAATTACCCTTCTAAACCAGCTCTACCTTTTTCTGCAACTCGCTGTCTTGCTTCTGTGCTTGATTAATTCTGTCTGATAGAGAAGATTTCACTGATACCTGAAACAAAATAGAAGTACATCCTGCACCATCAACTTCTATGACAATGTTCATCATATCCTTAACTAAAGGATCATGTTCCAAATGCAACATTGTTAACGAAGCATTACTTTTTCGACTCAAAGCATCAGCCACTTTATTTGCTTTTCCCGAATGGTAATGAATTGTACAATCATAATCCTTTATTAATTATAGCCATCTCCTCTGTCTCATGTTAAATTCTTTTTGAGTTAATATATACTTTAAACTCTTGTGATCAGTATATATTTCACACTTTACACAATACAAATGATGCCTCCATATTTTTAAAGAGAAAACAACAGCACCTAATTCCAAACCACGTGTAGGGTAATTTACCTCATGAGTTTTCAATTGATGTGAAGCGTAAGAAATTACCTGATCATTCTACATTTTGATGCAACCAAGTCCTATCAATAAAGCATCACTCTAGATAACAAACTCACCATTCCTAGAAGGTAGTGCCCAAACTGGAGCATTCACCAATATTCCTATCAATTTCTGAAAACAATCATCACATTCTTTTATCCAGATAAACTTAACACCCTTCCATGTTAGCTTTAACATTTGACCAGATAACTGGGAAAAATATCTAAGAAACCTTCGATAATAGCTTGCCAAACCATGGAAGCTATGAATCTCAGATAAATTTGTGGTTCTTGGCCATTCTTCAAAAACCTTTGTTTTTGCAGGATCAACAGTAATCCCATCTTTAGAAACAATGTGACCAAGGAAAGAAATTTAGTTTCAACCAAAACATACACTTTCTGAATTTCCCATACAATTTATTTTCTTTTAAGGTTTGAAAAATAACCCTTAAATGTCTTTTATTCCCCTCTTTACTTTTATAAAACACAAAAATATCATCAATGAAAACAACCACAAACTTATCCAAGAACTCGTGGAAAATTATATTCAAAAGGTCCACGAATACAACAGGTGCATTGGTTAGCCCGAAAGGCATAACTACAAATTCATAATCTCCATATCATGTACAAAATGCGGTCTTCGGAATATCTTCTTCATTTACCTTCAACTGATGGTACCCCGATCTCAGGTCAATCTTTGAAAAAAACTGAGCACCCTGGAGCTGATAAAACAAATCATCGATATGAGGAAAAGGATATTTGTTCATAACAGTGATGTTATTCAAGGCTCTATAATCAATGCAAAGTCTCATTGAAACATCTTTCTTTTTAACAAATAAAACAGGAGCATCCCATGATGATGTGCTAGGTCGAATGAAATCTTTCTCTAATAAATCTTGAAATTGATCCTTAAACTCTAAAAGTTCAATTTGAGCCATTCGATAAGGGGGTTTTGAAATTGTCTTAGCATCAGGAACTAAGTCAACCATAAATTCAACTTCTCAATCTGTTATTATTCCAGGAAACTCATTAGAAAAAATATCAGGATACTCATTTACCACTAGAACATCATTAATTTGGACAGTTCCTTTATTTTTAAATATATGTGAATGGTAACATTCATTTCCATCTTTTACAAGTTTCTCTTCCTCTTGATATGTTATCAATAGTAAGGGTTAATTCTTGTACAAAAACTGAAAGACTTTTTGAAAGTAAACTTCTTTATCTCTACAATCAATCTTAGCATGTTAAACAGAGAGGCAATCCATACCTAGGATAAGATCAAACTCTACTAGAGGTAAAACAATAAGGTTTTCAAGTAGGTTCATTCCACGAACAAGGATATGAAGATTCTTATAAATTATTTTTGCCTCAACATTTACCCCAAGTGTTTTTACCACAAGTTCAATAGTCATTTCTTGAGATGGTATTCCCATTTTACTAGAATAGTTTTCAGAGATGAAAGAATGTGTAGACCCTGAATTAAACAACACACTGGCATAATCTGAAAAAACAAACAGAGTACCTGATACCACTTCATTTGATGGCCCAACATCTGGTGAAGTAGTTGCAAGGGATTTGACCACCCCTTTCTTCTTGTAGTCTAACTGTTTCACATCACTCGAGCTCTTTTTCGAACACTCGTTTGCATAGTGACCCATCTCATTGTACTTGAAACATTTCACTAACTGTAAATCAAATTTGGTCTTACCATCACCTTGATCTTTTCTAGTGCAATCACGAGCCTTATGTCCCATATTACCACATCAGTAGCACTTTCCAGAATTCAAAAGACATTCACCAGCATTCTGTTTACCACATTTTTCACAAACTGGAAACTTAGTTTTCTTACCATCAGACCTTTTTGAAGAATTCTTCTCTTTCTCCTGCCACCTCGGTCTCTTCTTCTGTTGGTTGTTATAGAACACTTGATCATAGGAAAACTCCATTTCTACCATCGCAGCACATCAAAAAAGCTTTTAATAAATTTTGAACTCATGATAAGCCAATGCCCTTCGATATTTTGGCTTTAATCTTGAGTTAAAATGATTGATTTTTGTATCATGGCCTCTGATAAAATTTGGAGCATACCTTTCCAATCGAGTGAACCTTTCTTCAGAAGCATCCACTGAGTCTTCCTCTTGCCTCAATTCCAAGAATTGTTTTTCCATCCTAAGTCGAACAGCCTTAGGAAAATACTTCTCAAGAAACATACCTTTGAATTCATCCCAGTCGAGAGCATCAATCTCAACAGCATCCCTGATATTTTTAACCATCGACCACCACTGATCTAATTCACCCTCCAAACGGTAAATTGAAAGACTAACCTTTTGATTTTATGAACACCCCATGACATCAAAAATCTTCTCCAATGCTTTAATCCACCCTTCATCTAGCACAGGGTCAGATGATCCTCTGAATTATGGTTGATGTTTCCTCATGAAATTTTCCACCACTGACATGTTCCTCTATGGTTGATCTGGCTGATCTCGTGCATGGATACCACCACCATTTATCTCTTGAGTCAAATTCTCCATTACTACAACAAACTATTCAGTTCAAATTCCGACCATCTCAGGATGCGGATTCAGAAGGTGATTTCCTTCTGTATGCCTTCCTATCATAGCTTCCCTGATTCCACTACGGAAAACCATTTTGAACAAACATATCTTATATGAATCAACATGGTAATCTTCAAATGCTATATCATTTCAATTTGATCATAAAAAAATATTTTTTGGATAATCATTTAATAGAATTATAACTCCTAAGGTTATCTAAACCAGCCTCTGATACAACCTATAAGGCTCCAGCCTTAAACATTACTTAATCTTGAGTTATTTCAAGAATACACGTTGAGGATCTTTTCAGGTTTTGATTTTTAGAGAATTAGATCATAAATCATGAATTACATTCCACATTTAAAAAAAGGGGTTAAATAAAAGATAGTACTCATTTTTACCATCAAGGGAAACAAATTTAAAATAGAACATGTATTCTTTATTGTCACTTCCTTGACACTATCATCACATCATGTACCTTTCCCTTGACCTGTAAAAAACATTTCAAAAAATTGGGATGAGCATAAAAATCTCATTAAGGGATATAAAAGTACGAAATGAAAACATTAGTCCATGTATGAAATCATAATTTACTCAAAAACCATAAGCATTTTAACATACCTCATCAAATCATGAATAAATCATAAAAATCATTAGACATAATGGTAACTTGAGGCATTCATAACATTCTTACATAGAGATTGACCCTCATGGTTACGTTTGGAATGACCATCATAGTATATTCCATAATATCTTTGGAGAAACCTTAACATTTAACCCCTTCGTGTTACCCAATGCATTGGAGAACTATATCAGGATCACCCACCCTTAGTTTATCACGGAACCACCCATCTTCATTACAATGACTAAGAACCATAACATAATCACATCACATAAAACATGTATAAAAGAAACATAACATTTCCACATTTGAATCACAAGATGTCAATAAAAAACATTGATATAATAAAAACATTAAGAAAACCATTTTCAATACCAAAATAAAATAAAAGTAAAACATGGTATTTATTTTTCATTTAAAAAAAAGTTATGGCTTGTAGAGGAATTTGAAACTCAAATAATGGTCACAGAGGAAGAGAAGTCATTGTCGCCGCATACATACGACAAAAAAACATTCCTTTTGTCATTTAGTAAAACGCTTTGTATAAAAAAAATACTCCTTTTGAATAGATGTAAAATTAAAATGGGTTTGTACACCATATAAAAGAATGTTGTGTATAAAACAAAATATGCCTCAATGAAAGGAGATTGAGACGAAGTCCCTTACCTTGGTTCCGACTTGACTCGATCGTTCTTTCATCTCCTGAATAATAAACTTGAGTTAATTTATACTTGCTTAAGAACCATTTTCAAGTTCATTATTTCTTTTATATCACTTATTACCATGTTATGAAAACTATGTAATTATTTAAGTTAATAATGGTCGTTTTATCGATCATTGGTACTTGAGTCAAAAATAAACTCTTTATAATTAAAAGTTGTTCATGTGGTAAGATATAAATTATATCCAGAATTATATTCATGATTTAGATATCATATATATCATATATATCTAGTATATACATGCATTTATAATATTACACAACATTTATAATTAAGAAATGAAATGCACCGTTCATGGAGACGGTAAGTCGTACGTACGCATGAATGCTACTTTCATTTCTATTTCGTATTTTATGGAATGGAATAATAATTATATAAAGGTATATTATAATTATAGTATAATAGAATGTATAATATCATTAACTACCTCCTTTATACATCCCACATATGGCATTAACTAATCAAATCACTGTGAGGGGGCGGTAGTCCGCATTACCGAAAATGAAGATATCACGTTTACCCATAATGGAAACCATAAAGGTATGCCATAAATGAAAAATACAGAATCTTAAGGAAAAAATAAAAATATAATATATCATATATAAATATATTGACAACTTAATGTCCATCTTTGAAGGTGTTATAAGAATATTGAACAATCATCATTTCGTGAGGCAGAAATTCGCCATCCACGGAAACAGTATGTTCTTTAACCATTAAATGTAGGTGTGTGTAAGTGTAGCTCGAATAATTCTTATAAAAACATCCTATTATATTTAAGATACTGTTTTTGTTACAAAATAAATTAATAAAAAGAGTTTAGGTGGTTGGAGAAGAAAAATAATACAAAAGAACATTATAAGTGACTTTACCTTTAAATCGGATAAATCCTCTTGGTTTGAACCAAAAGGGTTTCTTGAAGACGTTTCTGCATAAGGTAAGTATTCTAGAATGAAGAGAGGGATGTGGAGAGATAAAATTATTATATTTGTGCAGAACCAATGGCTTGAGAAGTGTGGGTATGGAGGTAGAGGTGGGGGCCTTTTATAAGAGGGAGGAGGGGTACTCTTGGAAAGCCAAGAAATGTTACTTTATTTTAAAATGAGTTTGGGATTTAAAAGGTCCCACATTGACATATTTAGAGGATAAGGTGATAAGGGTTCTAAAAATACTCATCCAATATATTTTTGACATGTTTATGTCTTATATTTTATAATATCTTTTCATTTTTATTTAAATCGTTCATTAATGAGATAATCGCTGCATCATCATGATGTCGTAAATAAATTTATTTATTTAATGTCTAAAAATTATAAAGAAAATACTATGGTGTAGGAAATATTTTTAACTTTAAGATGAATATTTATAGTCTAAGAGATCATTTACACATAAAAACTAAAAATGTTTTACTCGGGTGATACATTCTTTAGTGATATTCTTCTTTCTTTAAAAATAAAATGATAAAGTTTGAATTTCACCCAAAAGTGATTCCATGGGGTCCCAAAGTTTGGCACAAGGAATTACATGGTCTTCCATGACACAACAATTAGAATTTGGACACATTTTTGGTTCATTTTTTATTATTATGACATTATTTTATTATCCTTAACTACCCAATTACTAATTAATCACGATAATTAATGATAATTACCATCGTTACTATTCATAATGTCCAGAAAAAAAGAGTCTTAATTACATAATTTGTACCTTATGATTCCAAATATGGAATAAATATTACAAAATTCAAAACATATATATTAAAATAATTAATTTAAAAATAATTCCCGTTGTCGAAACAAATAGCGGGTTTTTTTGAAACAAAATATATGAAAAGTTTGGCACTTGTTTATTCCAAATTCCAAAGTGAAATTAATTCTAATGACCACCATTGGATTAAATGGTAAAAATATATTCTAATTACACTTTAAAAACCAATTAAAAAGATAATATAACCATATAATTAAATTATATGAAGAAGCAGTTTTGATGTAAAATGCAGTATTTTTCACTATTCATTAAAAATGAACATTGTTAGAAAAATACCAAAAATTAATCCAAAGTAAATTTCAATGTCCCAATAATAACGAATAAGTTTACTTTGACAAATAGAGCTTATAAAATTTTCAAAAGATATATTTAAAAATGGTTCGCCGTCAAAAGGCGGTAAAACAATCTTTTAAAAATATTAGAGAATTTTATGCTTAATATTGGATTTATTCTCATTTTAAGCCTTTAAAACACTTTATAATTCATAAATAGACATAGATAATAAAATCCATAATTATTTACTTACTTGGGATGTTACAACCATCCCATAATTACATGACATACAAAAAATATTTCCTAACATACATCCCTAAGACCTTTATGGATTAAGTTTTAAAATGATAAGATATATTCATTCAACAACAAACCCATAATTTTCTGACCAAATGGAATTATATTAAACTAAATAATGTTCCCTAAATGATACAATTTTTTTTTTCAAGGCTAAAATATCATAATTAGAAAATAATGTAAACATATTTATTCTCATCCCTAATCCCTATGAAAATTATAGGGAAAAGGGATGTAGGAATATAAATCTTAGTAAGGGTTATAAAATAATGAAAATTTGTTATAACATTAAAAACATGAGAATAAATAAAAAATGATTTAAATTTTCAAAAAAAAAACAGGGATATATAAACTCATATTCACTTATGAAATAACCTTCTTTTCCTTAGTAGTTTCATAAAAGAAAACCATCAGAAAGCATAATGGATAAATAAATATCATAACTGTTTTTTGGGAAATTAAATGAATATCACACATAATGACTTATAATAATAAAAATTAACTAATTAATTTTAAATAATTTCATTCTGGAATATCATAAAAATTTGACTCAAACATCACAAAACCATAATGGAATAACCAAACTAGGTATTCTAACATCATAAATATGAAGAATTAATAATTACATAATACATTAGGAGGAAATATTCTTTATATATCCATCATCATCTAAAATTACTAAATACAATGACATAAATAAAACATATATCTTAATAAATTTCACTATAACAGTAAAAAACTCAAAAAAAATTATCTTTCAACCGATAATTATAAAATTTCAATCTAACTCATAAAAATAAATTTTTTGTAAAAGTATATTTTTACCACTTCCCACTTTATAGGAAAAATAATGTGAAATAAATAATAATTAAAATATTGGAAAAATATATTAAATAAAATTATTAGAAAACTATAGAGTTCGGGGGTTAAAATAAATAATTAACAATATTTAATGTAAATGTTTCAAAACAATATTTTATATTGATTCGTGACATTCCCCATACATTCTGAACTTCTTTACTCGTCAAGTCAACTCCTCGGAAATGTGTATATATCCTTTAGAGAAAGGACATTTGGATAAACTAGATCCATAAAGATGTTCCAAGGTTAGTTTATTTTATTATTTATGAATAATTTGGAGAAAAACGAAACATTATATGTGTTTTGTAAAAATTATAATGAGTCCCATTTTATTGGAAACATTTTATAAAAGGTTCATTAATATTTTTTTCATTAAGTGTCAAGAGATTAATTTTAAAATGGTAATTGGATCATAAAAAGGATAATAGATTATATACAAAACAACCAATTGAACTAAATTGATATAATATAATGTTTTATAAATTTTACTATTTATCAACTATTTTTAACATTAAATAACATTTATATTTAATTTTAGCACTATTCGTTTTATTTGAATTTAAAATTATATTAATTGCTGTGGAATTAAGAATAATTTTTTTAATCATTTTTTACATTTCCTACTAATACCCAAAATAGGTAAACACCCTATTTCATCTATGTTTTATCACCTAAAATATTTTAATACCAACATCTTTGACTTTTTCCAAAAAAATTTAACCACTACATCAAAATTGTGTACACATTATGGATAATTATGATATTATTTAATTTTAAAAATTATTTAATATAAAATTTTTCATTTATCTTTCATTATTATTATAAACTAAAAAATATATATAATTCTATTTTTTCTATTTATATCAAGATTACATTTTTAAGACTATAATTTTTCACATTTATTACTTTGAAGAGGAACTTGGTAGTCATTTTAGTAATTGTAACGTTCTATATTTTTAAAATTAATAAATATGTATATAAACAATTTATTATTTTCCATATTTATACTTTAACTTCACCATGGACTTACTCTATTTTAAATATTATATCAATGAACAAATTTTGACTTTTCAAGTGTTGCGTAAACACTATTTCAATGCCAGTAAATGATTTCATATATATATCATGTTATAAAAATTAACCTATATTAATTCAATTATATTTATTTTTAATTTTGAATATATTATAATGTATGGCATGTTATATAAGTTTCTATATTATTATATACCATTTTAGATAAAAATATATCAATAGGAAGTGAAATTTCACTTGAATTTAATAATTATTTTTAAACAAACATAAATTAAAATGTATTATTCAACATGAAACCAAACTAAATTCAAATATTTACATAAAAGTTAAATCCTCTAAAACATTAATAACAACTTTTTCTAAAAAATTCCTTTATTAACTTTTAAATTAATTATTATTCAAGAACATTTAATATACATTAAATTTATTATTAACCATCATATCTTTTTTCTTATAAATTTAAAACAAAATACCTTCCACATTATTTTAAAATTATGATTAGAAATATATTATTTATTTTATCAATATATATCTATATTTATAAAATAATAAATATTAAAATAAAAATTATTACGTGTTAAAATAAACTATTTTTCTTATCACCGTATATTACTTTTTTCAACCCATATTCTCATTTCATAAAATTATAAAATTATTTATTATCCCATAAAAATTATATATATCAATATAAATTCATATTATGAACATAAATATCTATTTATATAATATATAATAATAAATATTTTTTTAAATATATCGAAATAAGAAATTATGTTAAATAAATTAAATTAACTATTAAATAAAGAATCATGTGTAATCCCAAGTTAAAAATATTAATTTTACACATATAATGGGTGTTTAATTATTAAATAAACATATATTGTGACATGAAATAATCATATATACATATTAAATTTTTTAAAATAGGTAAAAATTCATATCATTTGTATTAATAACACAAGACACTAGTATATAATTACAAATACAAGATTTTTCAGAAAGGGGGAAGAAGAAGAAGACTAAATTCCTTTGTGAATGTATAAGAAGAAGAATACGATTACACACTTGTTTTTTATCAGAAATCATCACACCTATATGTGTTAATGAATGAATTCTCCACCCATTTTCTATATTGAAGATGTGTGGGGGAACTATACATTGCTGGGATATAAGATAACCCACAAAAAGTAATAATCCCTACCTTGTTGAAGATCACGATAGTGGTGAAACTTTTTATATGAATTTTTAGTAAAAAACATTTTTTTATTCTTGAATTATGAGTCCATGATATTCCCTTTGTGTTATATCCACCTTCTTTATTAAAGGGGAATCTATGGACTGAAGTTATCCTGAATCACGTAAAGCCATAACATCTCATTTTGAGTAGATAAACTTGTACTAAAGGTTCTCACAGTTTTTTTCTTCCCATGGTGTGTCTCAGTTCACTAGTAATACTATTCAATCTAATAAGTTATAGATTTTGATTTTAAAAGAAATAATAAAACGTAAATCATTATATATTTCATTAATTCACCCCAAGAAAACCAAAACCATGATGGGGTCCATCACAAGTACGAATAAATCATTTTCCCAGATCTAATTGTCATCGTATGAATGGAAAAATAATATATTCGTTGATCCTTAACCAACATCATGATCATCATCATAAACAACTGACTATAAATATTTAGGCCTCAAATAATTCATATTAATGTCATCAATGTATGAAGGTTCTAATTTTAGGTGTCTCTACAACATTACTTGTTGGAAAATCCCAGCATGAATAACACATTCAGATAATATAAAATACATAGTGTAGGAAAATCCATGTGGTTTATATAGGATTTTATTAATCACAAAAATCTAAATTTTTCACTTCAATAGTATATTTCATATATCAATATAAAAACCCCCTCACATTGACATTAAACTTTCATCACATCATATAATAATCACTGATTAAAATCAATTAAGAATAATTTAAAGTTTTACTTTGAGAGGTTAATTGAAATTTCACTTCATGAAATATATAAATCCTATATGAATGAATAAAAAACTAGAGATTTTCCTTTGTACAAAATTATTTATTTCACATTATTAAAATCTTTAAATAATTCTAAAACAATAATACATTATTGTCTATATTATTATTTTATATATGATATCCTATAATAGTGGCCATATACTTGTCTTATCTTTCAAGTTTTTTTACAATCATTATATCTCTTTGTAAATTTTTTCCCTATATTTATGTGACTATATGATTAAACCTAAAATAACCATTTTAGTAATTAACAATTATGATGAATGTATTATTGAATAATGGTAGTAAATAGAAATTTTACTACTAATTTTAATATCTTTGTATATAGTTTTAAAAAATTGTTTAGATAAAAATATAAAATCTTATGAAGTTATTTCTATTGTCTACATATAAATACTTCTAGGTTCATTATCATCACCATTGTTTTACCTTTTCCAAAAAAAATTAATTCCTTGAAATATAAATATTTACTTCAAAACCATTATTGACCGTCCTAATCACTTTAGGATATAATGAGATATTATCTTCATTATAGTAAATACATTTAACTATTTACATTTTTCATTACAAACATGACATAAAAAAATTTAGTATATTAAGTCACATTAACTTTTAATTTTCACTTATTTAATTTTTTATTTTCATTGAACTTATCTATTTCCAAAAACATTATCGCTGGGCTTTGAAATACAATATTCTCTTTAAAGAATAATAATAATAAACCCAAATTACATTATGATATAAAAAAATAAATATTTATATTAGTATGAATATTTAACAAATAAACCATTGTATTCATATCATAATTGTTATTATTTGTGTTTTGTACGTTATTCTAAAAATATGACTTTATTCTTTAAAATAAACCCCTAAATGTGGTGATATTTATTTCCCTATTTTTTTAACAAATATCTTTGATATAATCTTTTATCATAGAAAAAATCCTTTTATACTTATCTTATTTTCAGGTATGTTATAAAATATAATCCATTATAAAATATGTGTTTAACATTCATCGTATACTATTGTTCATCAATTTTTTTTATAAAAAACTTCTTGTATCATATAAGATAAATAAGAGGGAAAATTAAATCTATTATTTAGATCTATTTGTGCATGATGTATTCCTTTCTATTCAATACCAAAATTCTACAACCCTTTTCTTTATAATATTAATAAAAACTACAAAATATTGCAATCCTTGTTTTTATTTTATAAACATTTATATTTACAATAGTTTTAAGATATACAATTGGTGTCGTATACCCTTAAAAATCAACGATCATAATTAAAAAACACAAATACTTGACCTAAACCCACCTTGAGGTTTCTAAAACTCCATTATGTTTTAATCAATTTCTATATGATTTGTACATAGTCTCTCTTCATAATACCTCCTTTAGGTTTTAATTAATGAGTCTAACCATTAGAATATTCAAATCTATTATTTCTTTCCTTAGAATTTTCCATTCAGTATTATCTAAACAAAACTAGATCCTACAAAACACCTATCACTGTCATATATCCTCAAAACTATGAATAATTTTGGTAAACATATATTGAACTCTTTCAAATTTCTGGAATATTTTCAATAATGATTACTTAAAGAAATAAAAAAACTAGATCATTCCTTAAAAGATATCACTAGTCTCCCCTAACCACCGGAACACCCAATAACATTTAGTATGGAAGTGGAGAAAATTTTTCATCTAGTTATCTTGTATTTAATTCCACTAAATCATTAGGTGGATAATTTTATTCCCCTCATTAGATACTAGATCCCCTTTTCAAATTAATTCTATATTAGGTTAATTTGGAATGGGTTACTCAAAGATGTAGAATTAATACTCATTAAGAATAATTCTATTGTTTTTATACCTATATAAAAGACGATTCCATTAATCTTCTCATTTTTTAATATTTATCTAAAATTTTTATTTGATATTAAAAATTCTTTCATTTTATATAAAATATAATATTTTATTAATTGAGTATCAATTTTACCTTATTTAATATTTACACTTTTTAAATGTGATCCCACTAATATAATTACCATTTCTAAATTCCATCATACCAATTAGTGGTTTATTATATTATATGACTATGATTTTGGTTTCATTACTTTTTCTTCTATCACATAGAAATTTTTGTTGTTCATCATGATAAACATATCATACTTGAATCATAAATAGTTAAGAAAAAACTCATTTCCCTAACCATCACTTGGATAAAATCAACTATATTCATCTGATATCCTAGTCCTATTATAGTTTCAGATCTATGTGTAAGCCATAAAAAAATTACAAATTGGTATCTACAGACAATAGGGACACCCATTACTTGTTTTCTTTTCAGAAAATAATATTGGGGAACCCATTTTTATATTGACATACCTGGTTGGATGATTGGTGAAATGAAAATTTTTCAATTTATAAGGAATAAAAAACTTATTATTTTAAAATAAGATTTGAATTCTCCATTATATCTCAAGTATTACATTTATATATTCATACTTTAAATGATTTTATTTTTTAAAACATATTCCTTCCAAAAACTAAATATGATTGAACTATATTAACATGTACCCCTTAACACAACTCTCAAACATTTATAGGTTAAGGAAGATGATAACTAAATCAGTTATCATTAATATAATATAACTATTTTAGTTCTTGTTTAATACTCTAAAGAAAAAGTTTAAACACTATTAAACTAAATCATGGATCAATTGAAAATATGACATTAATATTCATTAATAAATAATTGATTAAAATAACTGAATAATTAATTAATTAATTTAGACGTGAGATATACATATATTATAAATTCATAAAAAATTTAAGACATTAAAATGAATATATGCAATATAGATGATATTTAATTAAATAACAATAAAAACATTATATTTATTACCAATATTAACTCCTTCATATATTCTGTTTTATGTTGTTTTATTTAAATATATGATATCTGAAATATTAAAAATTTATGTATAAAATAATTTTATATATTTTGTAAAAATCCAAAATATAACATATTTATTATTTAAACAATGATAATATCAATTAT
The DNA here is from genome assembly GCA_963277665.1 of Viscum album. Lineage (NCBI taxonomy): Eukaryota > Viridiplantae > Streptophyta > Magnoliopsida > Santalales > Viscaceae > Viscum > Viscum album. Next base: position 518,077,332 of record OY728143.1, on the reverse strand, counting down.
AAAGATTAATTTTGAAAAGTATCGAATAATTTTTCAAAAAATTCTTAATTTTTATAATTAAAATTAATAATTAAGAATAATTCATAATTTTAAATATAAAGAATTATATTTTTATTTGTTTTTAAAGTTATAAATAATTCATAATAAACTCTTATGATTTCTATATTACATATCAATGTATTAATAATAAGTAATTCCATTAAATTTCAAAAGGTATTTGTTATTATTAGTTAAAAATATGGAATATTAATATAATAAATGTTTCATAAAAATATAATAGTTAATTATAAAAATTTTATAATTATTTAATTAACAAGCACCTTCACAAATCAAATAAATACCCAAAAAAAATTATTCCATAGTTTAAAAATATTCATTAAATTATATAGTTCTATTCATAATTGAAATTTTAACAAATAAAAAATGTAATGTATATCATATTTTGTGATATGTTGTATGTCATAAGGTGTGATTGGTCATTTAATCAATCATATATTGTGATAGATAAGTATGGTCTATGAAAAATAATTTCGATCCCTAGAAGTTGTATTATATGATATCCTATGTATCATGATTACAATGTGATGCTCTGTTTTACGTATATGACACAACACTATCCTCCCTTGTGATTATCATATCATACGCTATGATATTACAAAAACAAAACGATTGTGTTATGTCACTAAATTTAATGTCCTATATCGTATAGTGAAGCCTCATCACAGTTTGCAATATCTCATGCCTTAAATCTGGCCACATAAATAATTTCATATAATTTATTATAATATAAAATATGATAATAGTATGATATCAAAATTTATTCATTGTAAAATATGATTCCCGAATGAGGAATTATGGTAAATAACTAATATCATAACCAGATTTATAAGGATTTAACAACAAATATTAAACATTGAAGAATAAATTATAAACCTCAAACCAAATATCACAAATATATGGAAAACAGAACCCATGTATAAACTTTACAATGAACTAAAACATGACATTAATTAAAGATTAATATATTTACTTAAATCATATGCCTCATGAATATCACTTAAAAATAACCAATTGTTTTCTTTATCCATTATGTATCTATGAACTGATTGAGTCATATTATGTTCAAGTAAAACCCTCCATAAATTTCTGATATTCTAGTACATTTCAAGGAAAGGGAAGAAGGATGAAGTGATCTTTAGAGAGAAACAAAACTATGAGTATTATCCTTAACTACCACCATCTCAATGGTTATGGATTTTTTAAATAGTCCATGAGAAAAACCAATGTCTTCTATAGATTTTAATAGAACAAAACATTCAATTAATTCTATTCATTTACAATGTTTTTAAATGTTTGACCGTGAACATTGAAGTTATGTTTGTTTAATCTCCCATTTGTTTCATTTAATAAATGAAAAAAATATATTGAAGATAACTTAATGAGAGTAATGAATTATGAAATAAAAATATTAATCATAGAGTGTTTATATGAATCATAAAATATAATTATCCTAATAGTAATACAAATGGAAATATCCCAATCATTTATTATGTTTTTCATGGTAATCGTATGATATATACATATTCATGATTTATGAAATGCCCTAAACAAGGAATTCAATGTATCTTTATTCTCATATATTTCACGATATTAAACATATATATATATATCATGTAAAATGATATATTAAAAAATATAATTTATTTATATTGGATTAAATAAATATCTCTACCAATAATAATCTCAATTTTTTTATGTTCAATTATTATTGCATGGTGTAATAAATAATTATTCTTTTTAACGATATATTATATGTGATATAAGTTATTCAACACCTAAAAATAATATTAGAAAAATTCATTCCAACATATGAGTTGTTATATGTGTGATCTAGAAGAAGTGTTGATTTAATGAATTTCATATCATTAGTGATCAAATAGGATATGATGAAATGATAATCTATTGATTGCATTTTGGAGACCTTCATTAAATATTGAATACTCTAAATTGGTGTGAATCTTGAACAGATAATGTTTATTTTTATGAGAGATCATATCTCTGGTTGAGTGATATTTATATTCACGTGAGTTCATGGATAAACCCTACATATTTTTACATTGGATAATATTTTTATATTATATTAAAATAGATGATTACAGTACATGCACATAATATATACTTTAGTTTTAAATAATAATAATAATAATAATAATAAATAATTTTTTTTGTGATGGTTTCATGGATTTGGATGCTTGAAGATTTATATGAGTTAATTATATTTATTTATCAAATTCATTAATTAAAATAGAATATTTGAAGAATTATTATTTTTAATCATCTTAACTAGTGATGAATGATGGTTATTATAGACTCATAAATTATTTATATACTCTGATTTACACCCAGTGAATAAAAAGAGTTGGATCAAGCTATAATTGATTATAGTGTTTTATATAATTGGTAACAGAGTAATATATGGATTGACCATAAGTTAAATTGTATTATTTTAAGTTGTTGGGAAAAAATCAAAATTTTGATACTATTTTTATGATTTGAATTTTATATTCAACATGATTACTTTTAATTCAGTTAATATCAAAGGTGTTCTGATATAATTCCAATTTTTATGGAATAAATGGTTTCAGATATTGTATAGAGAAATAGTGGATGATTACTTTACAATATCTAATTATATTTTTTCTATATATGGTTTCGAGAATCTCTTTTTGATTTAATTATTTTCATGACGTTTCTATATATAAATTTAGTCATTTTTTATTTAAAATATTCCTTACATGAAGATTATGATATAAATGCATTTCCACTAAATGACATGAAATGTGTGTTTGTTTTGTATGATATAAGGAATGGTAACACTTTCAAGAAGATTTTTATGGAAAAAAAGAAAATTTACATTAAATAATAAATATTAAGAAAACTTTTAAGTATTTCATGGGAGATAATGATAATTCATATGTCGGTAAAAAATTTGATTTTAAGATTGAAAAGTATGTATCACTTATCTCAATAAGATTCTAAAAATAAAACGGTATACATTATGGTATACAACTATTAAAGTTATATATATGTAGAGTTATTGAATTATTTTAGTAAATTTTCAATAGCTACATTAAGTGGAAATTGAAGATAAGGATGGATCATTAAAGAAGTTCATGGGAAATAAAAAATCAAAATTAAAAAAAAATGCATTCATATGTAACAGAAATGAAAATTTTTAAACTAAAATATAGAAGTTATTTCAAAAAATGGTGGAATAAGAATATGGGGATAGTGATATAAAATATAATTTATAACCTGTTTATCTTTGTGAAAAGTTACAGACTATTAAGTATAATAAATAATTTTTCGATAGTGAATGAGAGGATGAATAAACATTCATGGAATTCATTTTTAAACTATAGTTAAATGAATATATCATGATGATATCTAATATAGATAAATAAAATAGGAAGTTATTAAAAGTAATCCAAGTAATAAATGAGGTTGATAAATACTAAGGAGAAAAATAGTTATAGATATTGAAAAATATTTAGAGTAAGAATGTTTAACATAGTAAGGAGAAAAATATGAATTAAATAATAAAAAACAACATAAAATGGAATGAATGATAAATTATTTATGGTTAAAAAAATTATAGTTTAAAGATAAATGGCTAGCAAGAATACTGGTGAAGGCCTTCCTCAAAATTAAGGGACAATTGTTTCGTTGATAGGATAATTCCATAATTCATAGAAATTTAGAAATACTGAATTGAAGAATAAATATAATATAAAAAAATGGTTAATAATTAAAATATTATATTTTAAATATATTCTAATATTTTAGTTATATTAATATATTCTGTTTTTTTAATATAAATAGATCTATAGTAATAAATGTGATAAACAACATGCATCACAATCTTGATAGTAAGTAATGTGTACTTGTAGATTTTCATTTCATAAAAAATATTCAAATCATGCTTGAAAAGGGAATGTGGGAAAAAATCGGAACAAATTAAATTTATTTCAACAATTCTACAAGATTTGTATGGTATGAATATTTTAGGGAGATAGCACGTCCAAAAAATAAAACTTTAGAGAGAGACTAAAAATTTAGCAGTTCATGTTGAAATTTAATTTAATTTTTTAAATTAATTCTGTAAATATATGATCAACCATATTATATAGATGAATAGTTTATTTATAATTTTCTTGTATAATTTATTATGAATAATCATCAAATATTTCAAATGAATAAAAATAAATAAAGTTAGAAAAATCAGGTGGTGGAAGTTTCTTTAAACGTGTCCTTCAAGAATCATCCATGGATACTTTAAAATTGGTGTTCATCAAATTTAAATTGATATTTTTGGATTATAAACAATTTTTAAAAGTTTTAATTAGAATAATTCAAATATTCAAATTATGGATTTCTCCAAATCAAAGGGTTCTCCTTGATAGAGATTAGATTCAAGAAGTTTATTTTATAGTGTACAATATTTGTTTTTGGCATGTGAAATATCATAATATGTATGTTATGTCTATGTTATAAAGGAAATGAATTGATCATTTAAAATAATAAATGTTTTTTGAAGAGGTTGAATAATGGATGGGTCAGTACTTCAGTAAATTGGAATAATGGTAAACTATTTAATGTTGGAGAAGCTAAAAACTACTTAAATTTAAATACAATGGAGGAAAATGAATTTTGGGTTATAATATATGGATAAATTTTTCCAAGGATAAAAAATAGTTGATTCATGGAGAAAAATTTCATGATGTTTCATTTTTAGGTGTAGATATGGATTAGGAATGTTTTATATGTTGTAATGGAAACATTATGAATTGTTTACATAAATGATTGTAGATTAAAATTACTAATCCATTGATAATTTTTTACTAAAATATTTATTAACTAAAGAAGAAGAAATAAAATGATGTATATAAATAATTTATCACATTTATTGAAAATACTATTCTTCTCATTTTAATCAATTTTGTGAAGAAAAAATATGAAACCATAAGTAGGTTTAATAGTTTGATGAGAAGTTAGGGAAAAAAGTATACTTATTCCGTAAAATGGTTTTAAGTGTATAATATAACAGCATATAGAAGTGAAATATTTGAGTATTATTGGAGAATTATAGGATTATTAATGAGTACAATGACATATATACCCAAAAATAAAATGATATAATTAGGGTAGATGATTAATGTTTCATTACGATTTATTAAGCCATATTAGTGAAACATGGAACTTATCATTTCTTTTTTATTCATGATACTTGGGATATAGTTCACATTCAAATTTTTTTATATATTTCAAACTCTGATATGCATCCTTTTGAGATTTATTATAAAAACCCATAGGATTAAATTATTTAAGTATGTTTGAAATCTATTTTTTGATTAATGATAATGGTTAAAATCTGACATGACCAAGCCCATCATGGCCCTCCAGAAAATGGTAGATGAGTGTACCACCCCAACACGACTTCCAACAAGAAAAGGGATATAGGCAATAACTAAGTATGAATATCACACACATGGGAGGACTCATCCTAATACACCTGTAAAAACACACTTGTGTCTCCAAACACACTAGAGTAATGCTGAAATTAAAATAGTGGAATAAAATATTCCTAAAAACAATATAGTAAACCAAAATCGAGTGGAACAATACATATTCATGAAATGAGGGGAAAAAGAGACCCAAATACTATTAAGTATGCAGTACGTAACAATAATATGTAAAATTTATCCCAACATAACTGTTAGTATGACATTAATCTAACGTAATAGAATCTAATCTCCACTTACTGGCACCAAAACTCAGGTCCCCCTAAATCTCCATCGAATATCCTATCATTCATAAAAGACATGACACATACTAGAAGAACCCATGCATGGGTGAGTATATACATAGCTAGTACACTAAAAAAGAAAGGGTTATTAGCAGCAGTTATTTATTGTTCTAACAGTGGTTTAAACCACCATAATATTTTTAAGCAATGGTTCTTAAAACCCCCATGTACTTCATGGTATCTAGTCAAATAGAGTTACATTATTTTATATTGTAGGTTTTTTAAGTGTTGTTTTTAGATAATTTAGTGACTGTTTGTTGTTTAATTAGTTGTGGTTTCTTAATAAAAAAATATCCACTGAGAATTTAAATAAAATTAAATTTACTGCAATAATGAATTCTGTGATGGTTTTTTAGTGGCAATCAGGTTTAAATAATACTACATACATTCAATATTATATTTTTTCTGTGGTTACTATATGTCACAATTAAATTGGTATTTAATTTTAAAATAATTAATAAAAAACTATAGATTGAAAAAAAATTATCATGTAATAAAATATAAAATAAATATATGATAAATCCATCATTCATACATCACATATCCAATCATGTAAAAATATCAACAGTTATCGTAACCTATGTCTCAGTCACCCCATACATTGACCATCAATATATTCATATAAAATATGTCTAAAAAAACCCATTCCCAATATATTTCCATGTCACATCACCCACTACATCTATCAACCACTACATCATCTCATCAACTGAAACATACCACATCCTCTCATCTGCTATAATAAGAAATGAAACAAAAATTAAAACAAAACATTATAAATTAGAATTACTGTAGAATTATTGAAAAAAAATAACATAACATGGAAACTAAGAACCATCAACAATTCCTTCTCAGAAATTTCATGGACCGGAACTATCAACCTATTTCCTACTATCAATATCTTCCACCTAGAATTAAAACCCAAACATTAAAAAAGAAAATTGAAAAAATAAACAAAAAATAATATAATAAAAATGATGCAAAAAATATTTAAATATAATAGAAGTAATTTTAATATGAAACAAATAATATTTAAATCAAAACACTTTTAAAATAGAAACATACCTATTTAAGATAATATTCAACACTTGAAACTGAAAAAAGATAAGTAAATGTTTTATTTTACTTTTAAAGAGACATACAATGTGTTTGAAATTTATTTAGCAAACAAGTTTTAATGATTTTGATATCACATCATGCCCAATATTTCAAAAATAACTAATCGGTGGTTTTACCACAATATCATATCAATTTGAGGTTGTTCTCTATGGTTTTGATCATTCCACAATCTTTTTAGTGTTTTAGAGCACCACACATCGGATTGACATGTTGTATACACATACATTTCAAAAACAGATATGTGGTGGTTATCCATTTATTTTAAGACAATGAGTCATTATTTGTCTAGTTTTTCCACTACACCATAGGTTTTAGTGTTTCAAAATACTAAAAACATGTTTATGGAAATAAGGGGAAAACCGTCTTTTGGAATGACATGCATTTATTTCCAAAAAATCAAAATTAAATCTATAGTCATTTTCCCTTGATTTCAAGGATATCCAACATCATTTTCTTGGTTTTGACCCCAAAAACCTTTTTAAAGGATTTTTTATTTTTTGTAAGTGATTACAGAGTAATTTTTATCATACCGCATATTGGATTTATGTGATGATTGAGTGAGCATGTCAAAAACAACTAATTGATGGTTTTATATTCCTTTTAGGATAATATGACATCATTTTCTTGGTTGTGACCATTTCACACTTGTTTTAGTTTTTTAAAATACTGAAAACATATTTATAGCCACATTTGGAAAATGGTTATTCAGAATGACATTTCATCAGTTCCTATATTTAAAAATTAAATATATGGTCATTTTTTCTTAATTTTATATAAATCTGACATGGTTTTCCTAGTTTTGACCCCCTGACACTTGTTAAGGGATTTTGTACATTTCATAAGTGTTTACTGAGTAATTATAACTACATCGCCAGCATAATTAATTTCATGTCTATGAAAAGAACTAAGAAGTGTTTTCCCCATTATTTCAAATCAATATGAGGTTTTATTCTATCGTTCTGACCATTTCATGCACATTTTATTGTTTTAGAATACTAGAAATTCCTTTATAGACATAACTGGAAAAATCTCATTAGAAATGATGTTCTTCGAGTTCATACATTTCAAAATTAAATCTACGTTCATTTTCCCTTAATTTTAGGACAATAAAAAACCTTTTATCTAGTTTTGACTATTCCACGCATGTTTTAGTGTTTTAAAAGAAAAAATGTGTGTATAGTCATAAAAAGAAAACCATCATTTGGAATTACGTCTCATCAGTTCCTACATTTTAAAATTAAATCCGCAGTCATTCTCCCCTAATTTCATGAAAATTTGAAATTATTTTCCTAATTTCGACCATTCCATGCACATTTTAGTGTTTTAAAACACTAAAAACATGTTTATGTCCATAATAGTACGATTTTCATTTAAATGACCTATCGTTGGTTCTTAAATTTCAAAATTAAATCTAAAAATTTTGTTCCATCATTTTAGAGCAATCTGATATAGTTTTCCTTGTTTTGACTCCCCAAACACTTTTTTAAAGACTTTTATACCTTTCATAAGCTTTTTATGAGTCAAAATCAAGGAAACTAATTTGGATTATTTTTAAACATATAGATAATTATATATATTTTATTTTTGATGTGTAGGAATCAAACACACATCAATATGATGCATGGCGTTGTTGGTATAACTCAAAATGAATGTTTTCCAAATAAAACTGTCATTTTAATTTTTTCCTGGATGTTTTACGTGTTCTTTGAAAAGTCCATTGCTATGAAACAGAGTTATGAACATCAAAATAAAAAATACCTAGAAATAAAAGCCTAAAACATTATAAGGATATTTCAGAATTTTAATCATGTATTTTAATTTAGTTATCAAGGAATATTAAATTAATGTTAACATTACATAAGTATCAAAGACCACAATTTTCCAAGCAGTAGATATATTCCTCGAATATTTATAATTAACGGGAAATCTCACTCTCACCAAACCAAGCTACCCAAGAATTTGCCCATATATTCTGACAGTATCACATAAAGGGACCCAAAAATCATCAAATGGAATGATATTATTAAATTTATTTAGGTCCCATATATCTGTTATGTTCATACTTATATCCCTTCTATGGTTGTATTTTTCTCTCTTGAAAAATAATTAAATAATTAATAAAATAAAATGTTTTTCTGAATAATGACATGCATACCAGTAAAGATAACTTTGCAATATCCCCTAGAGGGACGGGTGACCAACTACTCCATCACCAGAGGTTAATCAGATGCTGGGATACCAACAACATCTTGGGAAATGGTAAGCTCAATAGTAGTCCTAGGTACAACAGAATCACTAGATTCCAAAGAAGATGAAAAAAAGTAGTGGAGTGATCTGATATGTTAATCGGCTAGAATTCTAAAAAAAATCTCAAAAATTCTTCATTTCTAATGGTTAAGGTATATAAAATATTTAAAAAACTAAAAACTGCATGATTTTAAAAAAAGGACAGTGTATATATGTATGAAACACTTATAAATGAGAATTTGTAATATGATTTTTTTTCAAATTTATACATTGAATTTTCTTCATCTTCATTATCTTCATTGTTTTTAACCTTCATTATGAAGAGTCCTTCATTTTCAACCTCTCTTACAAGTTCTAATTTTTCTAGTTTTTTAAGAAAAATCTACTCAATATTTTTTGGTTGATGAGGTTCCCAATCACAAAGAAAAAATTGATATACATCACCCAGATTATATAATTCTCTCTTATTCAAGTGTACAACAAGACTCCAAACATCATGTATATCAAAATCCACATAATAAACCATCTACTCTTGTTAATATTAGATAAATGAATCATTCTCCACATCCTCACCAGTATCCATCAAGTGAGAGAAGTTGATAGAAGTAAAATGTAACAAATCATTCATTAGACGCCTTATCAATGTTGATCCACATTTTTTTTGAATTAGACAATGTAAAGTGGACATGGTAGTATAATTCAATTATGTCAATTCACTTCCGATATTATCCAACCTCTGAAAATTTAAATACACTACTTTGTTTAGTTTTATAGTCTTTTTGATGAAAAATTTTATTAAACCATAAGCCATGAATATTTTAGGCATCGAATCTCTTGACCATCCTTAGAGGACCTCATGCCAAAAATTTCAAATCATTTACTATTTCAGCTTGATTGTTAAATTTAATTATATATACAAAAAGATATAATCTATTAAAATTAACATATAATAAATAAATACATTTTATAAATATGAATATTAGTATATACATATATGATACACTAACCATTAATCAAACTCCTTGTTAGCATTTTTGTTAACTTCGACTCAACTTCAGCTTGACCTCTTAGTCGCCTATTTGTTTTGAGTTGATATTATTCAATAAATGGATATTCAATAACACTATTGAGGATAACATATCCATTTTCTTATAGAAACACCAACCTACTCATATTAAAATCTGACGCCTTTCCAATTTTTCATTTAATATTTGGAAATAATGATGACTGATTATTAAAACTAGAATTAGTGGAGATATCATTATCATTTAGATAATGATTAAATATATTCTCAATCCTATACAAATACTTGGAACATAAGTTCAATCCCTCTTTAGTTATGTAACCTTCAGTAATAAAGCCTTTTAGTTGAGATTTATTCCTCACATATTATTTCAAATTACCTAACTACCAGATTAAAAAAATAAGAAACATATTTAAAAAATTATGTAATGATTTAATAAAATTAAATTCACCAATGAAAATAAAAAATATATATCAACTTACCAACCAATCAGATACATCCATTCATAGTGTACTGGTCCACTATTTTTATCTTCTTCAACCAAATGAGTCGTCAAATTTATAATGACTATATAGAACGAAGGGTGAAATAACATCTCTAAATGATAGTTTCAAGAAAATCTTTCTTGAAGTTTATCAATCTCGGTTGGATTTAGAGTTCTTCCGCAATGTTCTCTGAAAAAGTTAAAAAAAACTCAACTAGAACCATCATTACTTTTTAGGTAATGTATAATTCAAATCCAATGGAAACAACTGCTCCATAAAAATATGGTATTCATTACCTTTCAATGCATGTAACTTTACGTGTTTTAAGTCAATGTGCCTTTATATGTTACTTGAAAATCCATATAACACTTTTACATTCTTTAATGTTCAAAGGAATAACAAAAATTTCATTATTTGTATTGTATAAACAGACCAAGGATACATTCCATTCTCATTTGTCCACAAACCATGCCTTATATTCATCCTTTTCAGCATTAAAGTGATCCTTTGATTTACCCTACTCATTAAGCACTATAAAATTACATTTTTACCGACATTCCTCTCAATATGAATTGTCTTAATATTGTGAAATATCAAATTAAACTCCTAAAAAAGAATTTTTAAAAATATACTATTTTTCTTCCACTTTGGTATTCCAGCTTCTTCAGATACTGTACCTCATACCCTTTAAACCCTTCATTAATCTAATTAAAATTTCAAAATTCATTATTGAGATTTATTAATATTTCGAATATTTTTGTACCAAATAACACCTTTAGTGACTTTCTCATTTTAATATCTCCTTTAAATCATGTACTGTAAATCCTAAATTTATGAGAAGTGTCAAGAAATCTAATTTGACTCCTAAAACACCATATTCTACTATGAGGTAATCGTTGAGGTTCAAAATTAAAATTAGCAACTAGATAATCCAAACCAGTATGATTGTTCCAACATGTTAAATTTCCTAGTCATGGAAAGTCACTAAATATGCACAGCAATGTAGCATGAATTTTGAATAGTTGTCTCATTTAAGCATCGTATGTTTCCAGGACATCATTCCATAACTATCACAATTCATTTATTTAAGGCTTAAGGTATACATCAATGACATATTTATTCATTTTCATTCCAAAAATAAACAACAAAATAATGAATTGACTATTCTTCATACATATCCAAGGATGTATATTATAGGGGATCAAAATAACTGGCAAAACTCTATAATTAAAACATAAAGTACCAAATGGAATAAAACCATCTGAAGCCAATCTCAATCATACATTCCATGGATAAAAATAAATATATGGGTATAGAGAATCAAACTTCTTCTATAATGATGAATCTTTTGGACGTCTCCTAAATCCATCGAAACTGGAAAGACCCAAAAATTTCATGGAAATTATTTTCTTAAATTATTTTAAAGTTTACGAGTCTGAAGTTTCTAACAGCACCTGATTCTGAGGCCTAGTGTGCCCGGAATATATTTTTGAAGTTTTGTTCGGGTACGTTCAGTAAACGTACGTGTGGGTTTTTCTATCTTTTGAACCATTTCTCAGAATTGAAATCTGAGGACACTGATGAACTCACAGTGCCGGTATTCATTTAAGGAGACCTCTACCGTAGTTGTGTTTGGTAGAGAGTGATAGATATAAATTGGAGTTTCTAATCAAATATTAAAGTTTGATTAAAAATGTGTGTGTGACACATTTTTATTTGAAGGTGGTTAAATTATTTGGTTGGTGGTTGTCTTCTCCAATGGGAAGTTGGAGGTGGGGCCCACCCCCATGTAACCTCCCATGGGAGGATATTGTGTGGTGGGGACCACACGAGCACCTAACCCTTAAACTTTCCTTGAACCCCTTTAACTCACCTTTGAATTAATGAGGCCACCACCCTTCATTTATTTCGGGTGAAATCTCCACTTTCCCCCTCTCATTTCGTATGCCAACCAACTAATTAATGAATTGAAATTATTCAATTAAATTAATTCTAGCTTTTGAATTTTTAAAATCATGTCAATAATAAAATAATATGAGAACCTATTATTTTAGTTAGGTTGTGGATCTTTGAGAAGCATTTGGGAGAAACTCTTGGTGGAATATTATTCCCTCGACGAAGAACGTCGTTCTTCAATGAAGAATGTTCCCCGTCTCAAGGAACGTGAAGCAACTACTTCTACCTTATTCAACTGGGGGCAATAATGTGAGGCAAGGCCCATGAGGAACACTCGTCTTCCTTCATCATCCTCTGCGTCAAGGGAGAAGATGATTCCTGTGAAGAACGTCACCAACAATAACGCTTCCTCCTCAGATGCACCTCAATGTCAACGAATCGACGTCGTCGTCAACGAATGAACTTCGAATATAGGTAGGGGGTTTTGTATAATTTTAATTGAATAAAATTATACCCTTGTTCTTGATGATTTCTTTGTATTTTTTTGGGAATTTTATATCACCTAACGCGGAGGGCGCGAGCCGAACAAACACGGCCCGACTACCCTCTATTAATTTTTGTTTGCGTTGGAAATGGAGGTGGAGCCTGTAGGGAACGGTGCCATCACACCGCACCAAATAAAGGAGGTCGTGGCCATGTAGGTTGTGGCGGTCGGAAGAGGTGATAGTGACTGGAGGCAGCGGTGACCAGAGCCGGCGGCCACGCACCGGCCGTGTGGAGGAAAAACGCGGCCCGAATCCTCAGGCTGCTCGGGCTGAAGAACCGGCCGGCTACTGCCAGCCGGTCTGGTGGACCGTGGCACCTGCAGGTTCCATGTGGAAGAGATGCGGCCTGAAACTATGGGCTACTTGGTCTGAGCGAACCGGTCGGCTATAGCTGGCCGGGTAGAACAAACGCAGAGCCCGCAGGCGCTGCGCAGCGGGGAACCGCTGCCCGCAACCGTAGGCCGCTCGCCGGAGAACCAGCTGGCCACCTGACAGCCGGGCTGATGACTGCGGCGCCGCGTGAAAGAAACAGCGGCCCACTGTGTGGGCCGCTCGCGCTAGACAAAATAGGTCGGCTTCAGCCAGCCGGGCAGGGAGAGTCGGCGCCGCTGGGCGAACCAAACCTGCCTGCACCGCTGGCCGGGTCCCGGGGTGTGCATCGCCCCATCGGGCCAGGCTGACCCCCCAGCCGGGTCGGATCTGCCAAACTGGGTTGGGCCGACCCCCAACCGGGTTGGACCCACCAAACCAGATTAGGCCGACCCGCCAGCCACTGGGCTTGATGGGTTGGGCCCGTTTCATGTAAACGTGAATAACTTCTAGACCGTTCGTCTGATCGATGTGCCGTCTATGGCACTGGGAGCCTTGCAATGAGGCGGTCCTTTTACGATACTCTAAGGTAGTTTTGGATGACTTTGGAAAACATCTAGGTTTGGATCGAGCGTAAATCCAACCGGGCCCCTGTGTGAGCTGAGTCATGTCATTCAACAATCATGAACATGGTGATTGACATTACTTCCTGTGTGGACTAGGTTACGATTGGGATCGAGAGTTAGAAATGGGATGAGATTCGTAACTTAGTTACATGTATGGGAATATACCTAAGCAGGGTTGGTTGTTACTTCGTGGTTGTATCTTTCTTCTTTTTTTAATCCTTAGTGGACATTGTGAGACCTTGACGGTCTCAGGGACCCTAATGAGTATCATTATACTCACCCCTGCACGGGCTATGCCCGCGCCTCATTGTATTGGATGCAGACGACCGACAGCGCTGACGGAGGCCGAGAGCACCATGACTGGATGGTACCCAGAGGTGGACCTTGCGACGAGTCGACAAATGGAGGAGACTGAAGGACGTGAGTGCTGAGGTGGCCATCTGTACTTACCCTTCCGGTAAGAACCCTGTAGGATGATCCAAGAGCTTCTCTTTACTTCCAGATCTTTGTCCCTTTTAACTTGTACTTTTTGTTCAGTTGGGTTTGTATACTGGCCCATTTACTTTCCAACACACTCTTTTGTATTTAGTTTTACTTGGTGTTTAATTCATGTTGCGTACTCTGTTGTGGTTGTTTACTTTTATAAAGGCAATGCCTTCCCAGCATTGTGATTTACTCCTTTGTTTCTGGTCGCCAGCCCCTGGCCTTTGGATGGCGGGATTGGGGTAGTCACAGCACGAGCCCCAAGGATGGGTCGTGAATAATTAGTATTAAAGGATTCGGTTCTACCATAGAACTTAGGACTCTGAAGTTTCTTTTCTCAGAAGCAATAGTGTTAAGAGTATTGAGTGTTGTTTTCATTTCAGGGAGTCCAGTATTGGTGCGGTGGCCAATGTATCTATACACCAGGACCTTTAAATCTGATTTCCAACTCAGTGCACAAAAATAATGATTGCTAGAGTGGTTCAAGAGTCTTATTTGTGAAATCTTTGAGTCATCTCACCAAGTATAACTTTTTGACCGTGGCGCACCTGTTCCTTATCTAGATGGACCCATGAAGGTAGCCAGCTAGGTTTCCGAGTTACGTACGAGATGGTAGCCCACCGAGGGACAAGGCCTTGGTGCAGGGTCCCATCACAGTGGAGGTACCAGTAGAACCACTCCCGCAGGGCCACTGATACCACCTTCTCTAGTAGTTGAGAGTGCACACCGACTAAGTGTGTTTTACGTTTTCCAGCAGCAGAGGCCTCAGAGGTTTCGAGGCCAGTCAGATTCCTACGTAGCTGAGGGATAGCTGGAGGCGATGGATAGAGTTTTCTACCTAGTCGAGACACCAGTAGAGAAGATGGTGATCTTAGATACTAATATTTTTTAATGGGTGATCATGAGGATAGTCCGCATAGTGATGAGGTTTCATAACTTGGACCGTTTTCCGAGATGGTACCTTCAGTCATTGTGCCAACTATATCACTTCTTGTTGGTCAGCAAACACTACCAGTAGTACCGGTAGAGGACACTTGTAGGATTAGTGACTTACATGTGTTTCAGCATCATATATCCCTCAAGTTCTGAGGTAAGCCCGACCCACAGGCGGCTGAGGACTGGCTTGAGGAGGTGGCTGAGAGTTTTCTAGAGCTTATGCAGTTCCGGCAGGACGACATGTCGGTAGTTGAGTATTCATCAAATCATACCGACCATTCCTGGTACTCGATGAATGCGATGTGAGCAGTTATTTAGAGCACTGACCTATGAATGAGGTGAGTTATGTATAGATGAATCTACAGGGCACCAGATGTATAAGTAGAGCTAGAAGAACAGTATGGGTTGGTGAACATTTCAACATGTTCCAACCACCCACCTATGTAGTCCCCTCTAGGCTCAGGGGGCTGGAGGTAAGGGTAAGGGAGTAGCTACATGCAGTCAAGGAGTGTGACCCAAGGGCTCTAGGAATTATTTGATGTACGGTCTGTGTCTACTACTTGATTCCATATCAATAGACATAGGTACAAATCATTCCTTCCTTCCACGAATCTTGTCTCAGACCTAGATTTTCCGGTTAAGCCGTTGACTTGACCCTCCCATCATAAGATACCTTTGATAGGAGACTCAATAATAACACATACGCTGATGGTGTGATCTAACCCTTGAGGTGAGATTTTCGGTTGGAACTTCTTGGTGGCAGCGTCGAGGCATTACGACATTAGTTTGGGTATGAACTGGGCAACCACAGTTCATACATAGATTGACTGTATTAGTAAAAAAGGTTTTGGTTTATCTACAACATTGGGATGGGGTTTTCCTTGGTCTACGGAAAAGAAAACCCAGGAAGAACAGGATGGAATCATGCATAAGAGGGTGCAGTCGATCACCTAGGAGTCGGCCAGACTTACCTTTGTGCCAGACTTCTCCAGAGTAGCAGCACCGCTTTCAGCATTAATGAAGAAGGGGAAACCCTTCGTGTGGTCAAATAGATGCCAGCAGAGCTTTTAGGAGCTGATGAACAGGTTGACTAGTGCGCCCATCTTGAGGTTATCGGAGGAGGGCATAGGGTACGTAGTTTATTGCGATAGATCAGGGATCGGGCTCGGGTGTGTCCTGATGTTGGAGCAAACAGTGATCGCATATGGTTCACGGTAGTTGAGACAAAACGAACAGAAAAACGCTACCCATGACCTGGAGTATGCAGCAGTGGTCTTTTCCTTGAAGATGTGGTGACACTATCTGATGGGCGAGCATTTTATAGTATACTCTAACCACCAAAGACTTAGGTATATCTTCTCACAGGAGGACCTGAACCTGAGATAGCGAAGATGACTCGAGTTCCTCCAAGACTATGACTTTGAGATTGTCTATACTCCTGGGAAGGGTAACGTAGTATCCAATACTCTCTATAGGAGATCGAGAATTCAGCTACTAGGAGAGGGGATAGAGAAGCTGGCCGCGTTGCAGATATCCTTTGTGGATAGAGATAGAGCAGCCTTTCTTCAGTCTCTCACAGTCACTCCTCCACTTCTTCAGTGAGTCAGAGAGGCAAAGCGTGGGGACCCTGACTGTGAGACGCGACGTGCTCAGATATCCTCATGGAAGGCACCTGAAAGATTTTCTGAAGGTATGGAGCATGTCATTCCTTACAGATGACATACCATGGTACCATTTTCACTTCAAGAGGAAGTGTTGCGGGAGTTCCACACTTTCCCTTTAGCGGTATATCCAGGAGTGGTAAGGATATACTAGGACCTTCGATGATAACACTGGTGGCTAGGTATGAAGAAGGCAATAGTGGAGTTTTTCTCTCGATGCCTCACTTGTCAGCAAGTGAAGGTGGAGCATCAGGTACCAGCAGGATAGGTTCAGCCTTTAGAGGTCCCAAAGTGGAAGAGGGATGGGATATCCATGGACTTTGTGATAGGTCTTCCACATACTTCTAGGGGACACGATTCGATTTGGGTGACCGTTGACCGACTTACCAAGTCGACCAACTTCCTACTGACCAAAGATGGTATTAGCTACCACGGAGAAGGTGAATATCATCTAGGAGCATATTAAGACTGCACATAGCTGACAGAAGTCATGTGCTGATAGGAGACAGAGACCACTGAAGTTTGAGGATGTTGACCATGTCTTCCTACGGGTCTCACCTCGCCGAAGTCTACAGAGATTTGACTGAGTTAGAATGTTATCTCCATGATTCATCGGACCTTTCTAGGTCCTCAGAAGGGTAGGCGAGGTGTCTTACCGCTTGGCGTTTCCACCTCAGTTACACCGAGTGCACGACATCTTCCACATATCTCAGTTGAGAAGATAAGTGCACAATCCATCCCACATCATCGACCATGGGGAGGTGGACGTTGATGATGAGGCAAATTTTACAGAGGTCCTAGTGGAAATAGAGGATTGACAGGAGTGGGTCCTATGAGGATGGTCGAATCCTCTGCTGCGCATTCGCTGGCAGCACAGAAACCTCCAGGAGAGAACATGGGAGTGGGAGGCTCAGATGAATACTCAGTACCCCCATTTGTCTCCCTAGTGTGTGTTATATCTTTACGAGGACATGAAGCCTAGTGGTGGGAGAAATTTAATGACCCAGAAATTTCAAGGAAACTTTTTTCATAAATTCTTTGGAATTTTATGAGTGTGCAGTTTCTGACGGCGCCTGATTCTGAGGCCCGGTGTGCCCTATATCAATTTCTAAAGTTTTGTGTGGGTACATTAAATAAACTTACGTGCCTGTTTTTATATCTTTTGAACCGGTGCTCGGAATTGAAATCTGAGGACACCGATGAACTCGCAGCGCAAGTATTCAAGGAGACATCTACTATATTGTGTTTGGTTGAGAGTGGAAGCTATAAATTGGGGTTTCTAATCAAAAAATAAAGTTTGAATAAATATGTGTGTGTAACACATATTTATTTGAAGGTGGTTAATGTATGTGGGTGGTGGTTGTCTTCTCCAATGGGAAGTTGGAGGTGGGTCCCACCCACACATAACCTCCCATGGGAGTATATTGTGTGGCGGGGCCCACATGATCACCTAACCCTTAAACTTCCCTTGAACCCCTTTAACTCCCCTTTTAATTATTGATGCCTCCACCCTTCATTAAATTACGGTGAACTCTCCACTTTCCCCCTCTCATTTAGTATGCCAACCAGCTAATTAATGAATTGAACTTATTCAATTAAATTAATTCTAGCTTTTTAATTTTGAAAAACTTTTCAACAATAAAATAATAAGAGAGCCTATTATTTTAGTTGGGTTGTGTCACTTTGAGAAGGATTTGGGAGAAACTCTTGGTGGAATATTATTCCCTCGATGAAGAACGTCGTTCTTCAACAAAAAACGGCCCACGTCGCTTGAAACATGAAGAAACTCCTTATACCATCTTCAACTGGGGGAATGAACGTGAGGTGAGGCCCGTGAGGAATTCTCTTCATCCTTCCTCATCCTCCGCGTCAAGTGAGAAGACGCCACCCATGAAAAATGTCGCCAACAACGATGCATCCTCCTCGGACGCACCATGGCGTCAATGAATCAACACCATCTTCAACGAACAAACATTGAATCGAGGTAGGGGGTTTTTGTATAATTTTAATTCAATAAAATTATACCCTCGTTCTTAATTATTTCTTTGGATCGTCTTTGGCCTTTTGATATCGCCTAATGCGGAGGGCGGGAGCCGAACAAACACTTCCCGAAGACCCTCTGTTAATTATTGTTTACGTTGGCAATGGAGGTAGAGTCAGTAGGGCACGATTTCGTCGCACCGTGCCAGATGAAGGAGGCAGCGGCCATGCAGGCTGCGGTGGTTGGAAGAGCCGATGGAGACCGGAGGTGGCGGCGACGAGAGGCGGTGGGCGCGCGGTGGCCACGTGGTGGAAAACCGCAACCTGCATCCGCGGACCGCTCGGGCGGAAGAACCGGCTGGCTACTGCTGGTCGGGCTGGTGGACCGCGGCACCCACAGGTGTCGCGAGGAAGAGATGTGGCCCGCAACTGTGGGCCTCTTGGGCTGAGCTAACCGGCAGGCTATAGCCGGCCAGGCTGAACAAACGTGGCGCCTGCAGGCGCCGCACAGATGGGGAACCGCGGCCCACAACTGCTGTCTGCTCGCCGGCGAACCGGTCGGCTGCATGCCAGCTGGGCTGAAGACCGTGGCACCGCTTGGTGCCGCTTGAGTCAAACAATGGCCCTCTTGGCGGGCCGCTCGCACAAGAAAAAACCAGCTGGCTTCGGCCAGCCGGGCAGGGAGAGGCGGTGCCACTCGGCCCCGGCAGGAGAACCGGACCAGCCCGCTCTGCGGGCCGGGTCGGCGGGTGGGCCGCAACCCACTGGGCCGGGCCGATCCCCCAGCCAGGTCGGACCCGCAAACCGCCCTGGGATGACCCCCAGCCAGGTCGGACCCACCGATCAAAGTCGGACCGACCCTCCAGCCACTGGGCTTGACGGGCCGGGCCCGTTTCACTTAAACGTGATTAACTTCTAGACCACGCGTATGATCGACGCACTATCTACGGCACTGGGACCCTTGCGTTGAGGAGGTCCTTTTACAATATTCTAATTGAGTTTTGTACAACTTTGAAAAATTTTCTGGTTTGGATCGAGCGTAAATCCAACTGGGCCCTTAGAATGGAAAAGCCAATAACTCTTAGACCGGGCGTCTGATTGACGTGTCGTCTTTCGCGTTGTGTTCCTAATGATGAGACGGAACTTCGGGATACATCAAATTAGGACATCGTGATAGTTTATGTATCGACCCCCTTTTCTCGAGGAGCGGACCCTCCCAGAATCGAGCGTGCAGTGTGCGGGAACCCTTGAGCTGGCTGCGACTGCGACGACTTCTGTACCAGGATCCTACGTGGGTTTGATAGTGATAACTACTATAAAGGAATCCTACGTGGGTTCGACTGTGATTAATTCTGTACCATGATCCTATGTGGGTTCGACAGTGATAACCAATGCATCATAATCCTACGTGGGTTTGACAGTGACGATTTCTGTACCAGGATCCTCTGTGGGTTCGACAGTAGTGACTTATGTACCAGGATCCTATGTGGGTTCGGCAGTGATAACTACTGTACCATAATCTTATGTGGGTTCGATAGTGATGACTTTTGTGCCAGTATCCTACGTAGGTTCGACAACGCTGATATTATTCTGGGATCCTATGTGGGTTTGACAGAGAAGATGATTCACAGGCTACATCTAATCATCTCTACCCCTCTTTGTGAGTTGTATACCGCTGTGAGCTGAGTCATGTCTTTCAACTATCAACAACGTGGTGATTGATTTTACTTTTTGTGTGGACTGGGTTACGATTGGGCTCGATAGTTGGAGCCAAGATGAGATTGGTAACTTAGTTATATGTATGTGCATATACCTAAGTATGGTTGGTTGTTACGTCGTGGTTGTATCTTTCTTATTTTTTTATCCTTAGTGGATATTGTGAGACCTTGTGGGTATTGGGGTCCCAACTGACTATCGTTATACTCACCCATGCATGGGATATGCCTACGCCTCGTTGTGTTGGATGCAGACGACGGACATCGCTGATGGAGGCTGAGAGCGCCATGACTAGACGGTACCCAGAGGTGGACCTTCCGACGAGTCGGCACACAGAGGAGACTGATGAACGTGAGTGTTGAGGTGGCCATATGTACCTACCCTTCAGGTCGGAACCCCAGAGGATGATCCATGACATTCTCTTTACTTCCAACTATTTATCCCTTTTTACTTGTACTTTTTGTTTAGTTGGGTTTGTATACTGGCCCATTTACTTTCCAGCACACTCTTTAGTATTCAGTTTTAGGTAGTGTTTACTTCCTGTAGTGTACTATGTTGTGGTTTTTTGCATTTATAAAGGCAATGCCTTCCCAACTTATGGATTTACGCCTTCGGTGCTAGTCGCCATCCCTGGCCTTTGGAAGGCGGGCTTGGGGTAGTCACGGCACGGGCCATGAGGATGGGTCATGAAAAATAAAATCCCGATCATGCATATTCATTTCATCTGCAGTCATAGACTACATGAATAATATTTACAAGTGTGGTTCCATAGGAATATATTTTAATTCCATTGCTGGAGTTTTCTTCTATTGTTTCTTCCTGAGGTTTCATTTATTTTTTCAATGACTGTTGTTCATTGACATCCATATGCTTGTATGACATCTTTCACATTCCTCCTTATCAGACACTTCTCCCCAGTAAATCATGAAATCATTAGGGAATGCATGTATATTTGTATAATCAAGTCAATGTTTTTTGTTGAATTTATTCATATAATAGAATGATCAAGGGATATGAACTTCACTAAATGAATAATGAATCAAATATATAATCATGGACATTGATTTTTTGTAATTCTACAGAGACACTTGATATGATACAACTTAAGTATAAATGAAAACATTGAATACTTGACACACCCTTAATACAGTTATTGTTTTCCAAATTCAATTAATTCATAAAATGATATTTTTGTTCACAAAAGTTGTTAACAAGATTAACCTTTTATGGATCAACATATGCTTTTGTTGCTCTGTTGAAATTTTGGACATTGTATTCTACAAAAACATATTATTCATTAAACATATTTCAAATTGAATTCTCCTCTATTAGTACACATTATATTTAGTTTAGAGTATTTTAATTAATTTTTAATTTCCATAAAATTTTATTTACCATGTAAAATCAAACGTACATATAGTGCAAGAAACTATTTCAATTTGAAATGATCATATACTTCATTTTTTTTCAACCATTGCTTGAATTTTTAATCAGGACACTGATATTTTATTCTACCATCAACATATTGGTTTGAAATTGCATAATCTAAAAATTCTTCCAAACCATTGACATAACATAGTGTGTTTTCAGGTAAATTGATCCAACATTTATCCATGGGTATTGGATTTTATTCTCCATGTACATTCAGATATAAATATTTCAATGTTTAATAAAATAAGTAAAATAAACTTTTTTCAAAACAAAAATCCAAGTGGATGTTCCATGAATTTTATTTAAACATAAAAAAATTATTTTGACATAAATTTGAATAATGCCTACTATTATTTTCAAATAAAATGATAAAAAAAATTATTGTCTCAAAAAAAACTATACCCTATAATTAGTTCTATTGAAAATCATTTTATTTAAAATAAAATCAATGAGATTAAGTTATATGATAGACTAACCATAATCAATAATTGATTATCATTCATGTAAAACATAACCCTAACTACTCTATCATTATTCCATATATTTTATTAAACTAAATGATTCCTCACATATTCAAAAATCATGATGCATTATGATAAATTTTAAAAGTGAATAATATCCCATTCTAATGGCCTTTATCCTTAGAGTACTTTCTAGGGGTTGTGATGAAGCCATGTGTGACCCCAAACTCAACAACCAATTGGTCAAGATTTGGGAAATTTCCTCAATTATGTATCTGTCAGAAATTTGAGGCATTAACATAAATAGAACAAATTGGAATTCGTTAATATCAAATAAAAACCATGAAATTGTGAATGGTATATATTCAATGACTGACATATATCATAAATGAATTTATTTAATTATTGAATAGAACATTTCCAAAATTAATGATATTTATAACAAAGACCAACTTGCTAAAAAAATACAAATAACACATTATAAACCAATATTACATATATAATTGTTGTCCCATGAATAAAAAAATCTTCAATTTTTTTAACCCATGATTTTAAATATAATGCTTCTCAATAATAAATTTAGGGTGGTGATGCTGCAAACTTTAGGGGGCCTATATTACTTCTAAAAAGGGGATCTGAGCCAGGAAGAGGGAGCTCGGAGGGGGTCTGCATCACCACAAAATATTGGAGCTGAGCTGGGGTGATGGAGGCTAGAGGGCAGGGGTTAGTGTCACTGGTGAAACAGATAGGAATGTGGTCAGAGGGGGGAGGGTCAGGGAGGTTATGGGTCATAAACACGGGGTTGGATTCTTAGGGTTTACACTAGGGAGAGGAGAGGAGGAGGACAGGGTGGTGGGTTGGGGGGGGGGGGAGGGTTTGGGGTCACAGAGGGAGAGAGAGCATGAAAGGGAGAGGGATTATAGTTTTTTAAAAAATGATTAGTGGTGGTTCAATTGAAACTGCATCTAATTGAAATAAGAAAAAAATTACAGCAGTTTTATGAAACAGTCTCTATAATAGTTTTATTTTTAAACATGTTCTATTTTGTGGTGGTTAGTCAAACTGTCATGAATAAATCACTGAAACCATTGTATTTTATAGGGTTAGGAAACCTTAAAATCACCAGTAAGTAAATAATAAAAGAAATGTACATTCTTGTCACCATAACCAAGAGGTAAATTGAAATTTTGAACCCAGATATACTCATAGAAGGACACATGTCCTTGTTTATAGTATCTAACTCCCATCCATCAAAAAAACCAGGATTCCTAGATTCAATTGTTGAAGACTCAATAATATTTTGTGTTTCTCCCCTAATATTATTTTAGAGGATACCAATCCCATGACTATTGGAGAAATATTGACTTAGTTTATGGATCCTTATTCCATATGAGCACTGTAGATTAGTGAAATACTGATTCCATAGATAAAATATATCTACCCCATAATCTAGAAAATATAAAGACTATATTTGATTCTAAATGTTGAGTATCAAATACTCATGCTTATATGGTCAACATATTGACTCTCTATGAGGATACCAATACTAATGACTGAAATACTTTCACCACCTAGGACCTGTGAGGGGAAAAATACATGTCGAACGAAACCATTCCTGGAAAAGGTGAAGTACATGGAATATCCTTTAGGTCTAAAACATGTAATTCCAAGATATCCACTTGTCCATGCCATACCATTCCATAAGGAATATCTAATCCAAACTACACAGTTTGTAGATGTTTTAGACAATGTACCATGTTTTTGGGGGTACTCAACATATACCATGTTTTTCGAAGTCATGTACCTCCAAAGGTATATGGGGTGTGTCCCAACACACACAATGTGTGTGGATCTACATGGTTCACTACACATATACTTATATTACACACTAAAATAGTGATTTTGGGGTGCTACCATCACATGGTTTTTTGATATTTATCGATATCAAGAAAACCTAAAGCCATAAAAAAGAGATATACGGTGTGTCTTCTTCTAAAATACATAAATTTTCATAGTGTAATTTCTATAATTTTTTATTTTGTGATTTTTCTTCAAAATATCATGATTCTATTATAGAATCATTCATGAATAATTGAATAAATAGTTGAAAAATCTTTTTAAATCCATTAAATTGTTTCCAAATGTTGAATTCCATCCACCATTCATTAAAAAAATTAATTATTGTCACCTATTATGTGGTCTTCACACAATATCTCGCAAAACCATTATCTACAATTCGTCCTATAATTCACATCATCATAATAAATCTTAAACCATGCTAAAATCACCATTATGGAATACACATATATGTTCAATGAAACCATAATTTTATCGCATAGTAAGATGTATCATTAGAAATAATTAAACCATCTTTCAAAATAAACATCAGTGATGAATAAAAATAAAATGGTTGGAGAAATACATAAAAAATCAATTTTTGGAACAAAAAATGTATTTTGTATGCTTGGACATCATTCATTAATAGAAATTTAGAAATAAAAAGTAAATTAAAGGTATGAAATGGAATCAAAGCCAAATACTTAACTCAAGGAAGAAAGAGATAAATGTGTATGTCCATGAATGGGTGAAAATTGGATTAATTTAGGATAAATAAATCTATGTTTTTTTCAATTATAAAAATTGGTGAAAATACAACAAAATAATTTCATAACGCAATACTGTATTGATCATTGATGAAGAAAGGAGATTGAGTCATTTATTTTAATGATGTGGTTGAATCTTGCAGTATTTGTGATCAATCCCAGATTCTAAGCTCGCCACTATTGTTCCCCACCAAGTCAAACCCCATAATAATCCCTTTGGGTTTTTCATCCGAACCTAGAGGAGTCTCTAGTAATGAATTATAAAGCAGGATTATAGTTAGTGATAATTTTCCTACGACGTTATTACATCAAAATAGATGAATATCCATTACATACAATTTTGATCCACACAATATTTTTAAAGGTATTATTTCTTTAGAAACTAATTAACATAAACATCTTGTTCATAAATAATCCATATCATATCCCTCTTAATTCTTCATAAATATCACACCACTTAGACATGTCATACTTAATACCTATCATCATAACATTGAGAAATGGAAACATAAGAAAGGGAGATCTCAAATTCTCCATAAGGGAAAACATGGGAGATATCAATCTATGATCATAAGAAAGCATAAAATAAGTATAACAGTATAAGATCATGAAAATAATTTACAAGGATTATACCAAATATTTCATAGTTCATAAAAATGAGTCCTGGAATAAAACATTTTCATTTTAAAATACATGGATCATTAGAGTGAAAATTTTCATAAATCAATCATGAATCCTAAGCTCATGTCATAAAAGTGAGGAACTAAAATATGAAACAAAACAATTCATAATTTCATGGTTAAATAAAAATAATATTTAACCAAAAGGGATCAAGTATCACCACCTGTATCCCATAGTAGATCAAGTTCATCAATGTGTACCCCATAGTAAATCATGTACATTGACTTCTATCACATAGTTATCTAAATAGATAAAATATATTATTCAATTCATTATAGGGGATATATTTCCTAACAACCACAATATTTAATTCAAACATATGTGTGTCAAAACGTTATAAAACATTCATTATATTATAACCTCTTCAATGAAATGAGATTCATAAAAATTTCATCATACTATAACTCATGGAAAAAATGTGTTTCAAATATATTTCTTCTTTTCGTCATAAACATAAACCATTTAGATAAATAATAAATATAGTATCTATATATTATATCCTATTAAAAATTATTTGGAATAAAAGGATTTCAACTTGTATGGAAAATGATTTTGAAATATAACTTGGAAATATTCTTGAGCAAAATAATGATTCAATATTTAAATAATTTATTTTCTAATAATCTTTGCAATTATAAAGGAAAAATGTTCATTAAAAATAACCATGGGAAATTTTAAATTAAAATTAACAATAAAAATTATTCATTATGGTGGTTAAATCCTTTCATTTAGTAACTTGAGAAAAACATTCTATCAAAAAAAATAAGAAAACTCACAACATACCTTGTTTAGAAATCAATAAAATGATTCCTTGTAAACCATTTTATATAAAATAAAAATAGAAAAAAAAAATTAATCTGTAATAGAATAATTCATAAAATATTTATGAATTTTTTTTTATAATATATTAATATTGGAGATTAATATTACTCAGTGGAGAGAAAAACATAAAAAATCTCTAGTATTGATGATATTGAGAAATACAACCTATAACGATTCGGTAAATATTCAATTATTATCCCCATGAAATAGGAAAAATATGGATATGAAAATACCGTAAATTTAATTGTAAAAATCATAAAATACTTTCATAATAAATATATATAGCTCACAAAAGGATTAAATTGTATGTAATGAATGTGTCCCATTGAAATAAAAGTAAGATGACGATCTCCTACCTCTAGTTCTCCTTCCATAGAAAGTACTCTAATATATTATATAATAAATTTAAATATTTTATAATTATATAAAATATTAATTTGAAAACATATAATATCTGATATGATCTCTTTATATCATTTCAACACCTCTTTTATAATTAAAATCGTCATTTATGAGTGTTAACTGTTTCATTTATCATGAGGATTTCAGTTCAATAGTTCTGGTCCTGTGTATTTATCCTAGGTAAATCATATCCATAATATTAATAACAATATATCATCTATTTTCATAATATAGATATATATTTTCATCAAAAAAATAGAGATATAAAAATGAATTACAGTGTCCTTGGAGAATGTAGGTTGTCTGTATGCATGGACGTTGTTTCATTATTCAGTGGATGAAATGAATGAAATTTAAAAATTAATTCACCCTTAAATGATAATTATTATATAATATATATTTATAAACTCCACATTAATAAACATCCATTTAAAATATAAATGAAAAACGAATCACATCACTTTAGGGAGGTGATAGTCCACAGATACAAACAAGGGACATTATTGTTTCCAAATAATTTGAAGGTAAGAAAGAACATGTTATATTATAATTATAGAAGATTAATTATTTAAGATTTATCGTATATAAACATTAAAAAAATCACAAATCCAATCCATAATATAGAGTGACCAGAAATGAATTGTATCTTTGTGTGGAGATAGTAAGTTGTAGGTACCCTGGAGTGATACTTTCCCATCTAATTTGATGGAAAAATAGGTGTATAATTTTTATTTATTAATTATAATAAAATTTCCTAAATTTTAAATTATAAGTACAATATTTTAAGATAAATATTATATATTTATAAGAGGTAAATAAAAGTGGGAAATAAATATATTTGTTTAGGTGATTATTTTCTCTTATAAATGACATTTTTAGATCTCCATTATAGGGCTCTAGTGTTGGTATTTTTGGGAGAAAAGAACCTACATAATGTGAATAAGGAAGTTTGGAAGAGAAATTGGAAAATTTTGGTCGAGATAGAGGAATAAATGTCGTGTAAATAAGTGAGGGAGGAGGTGTCCATTTATAATTTATGTGATAGGAATTTTGAAATTTTTCAAAATCATAAATTATAATAAAATAATTTTTAATCCAAATGGTTCCAAATAGACTATATATGAAAAATGGATTTAATTTTAAAGCATATATTATACCCTTTTTCATATTTTCATATTTTTATTATTTTTAGGTAATTTGATAACATATTACTCTCATAAATTATCATTATTGTCAATTTAGTCATTATTAAACTAAAGTTACAAAATAGAGATAAATAAATAGATTAAACTCAAATATAATCCTTTAAAACATCAATAATATGTTATATAGATTAATAAAATTCATGGGAAACATTAAATTTCAAAAATTATATTTATATTAATATTTTTAAAATCTTTTATTTTATTTTTTATTAATTTAGAAAATATTACATTGGTGTTGAAAAAGAATTTATTGTAATTAAATAATTACTAAAAATTAGAAATAAATATCTATCATAAAAATAAATTTTTTAATCTAAAAATAGAAACTTATATTCATGGATAGCTAACGTTTTCCCTTATGTGAACACATAATAGATTTTAATAGCAAAGAGAGTGAAATTTTGTACCATTCCTTCATTTAATTAATATATAAGTCATATTCATGGAAAAGGGTCCATTAAAGAAGTATATTTAGAACCTAAGAATTCAAGGTTATTATTCCATTTGTTTAATAAGAATTATGATAAAAACATATTGCCTTAAAATTTATTTTTACCCTGTATTAACTTAACTTACCCTTTACGAGGTTGATAAATTTTACCTTGGTTATATTCATAATTCCTAAAATAAAAGGGGAATATTTTCAACATTTAGTTTTTGTGATTATAAATTTGAAATCCATTTCACCAAATTAAATTTCTACTATTGGAAGAAATTAATTTTATAATTAACTCACAAAATGTGAAAAAAACTGATATTCAAAAAAAGGATATTTTAAGCATAAATCTAGAATTTATTCATATTACATGAATTGAAAAATATTAGATGAATTTTAATAAATATTTAATTAATAATATAAAATTTTCATTAAAATAATTTTCACTGAAGTGAATTATTAAATTTATTAATATAATAAACCTTTATGCATATTAATACAATTTTATTTAAAAAAATATCATTTATTTTCAAATGATTTTTTATTTTTATTCATTTTTTAATGATATATAATTATCATATATAAACCATAATTACTTCATAATTTATTTATTACTATTCATACCTACCATTCTAATCTATAGGAAATAAACATTATATAACAATATTTTAATAATGTTATGTGATTCATCTAAACTCGCTATTGCATATAACATAAGCTATAAAAATTAAATTTATTTGAAAATAATATATTTATTGAAAATATCTAGGTGATATATTCTATCCCCATTAAAATGAATTTGAATTAAAAAGATATTATTAGGATAAAAATATTTTAATATAATTCTACTTCATCTCATCTATAGGTTCCCACATAGCGTCCTTAAATTGGTGGTTTCACAATAAAACATTGACCAAGTGAGTGGTCTTGTTTCATATCTCATTATCATTATGATCCAAAATTTGTACAAGTTTTTCTACATTTGAATGATCTTTATCTAGAAGTATGGTCTATAAGTTTTGTACATGTGAAGGATTAGGTGTTTACTTCCTCAAGAGAGATACATAGAACATTCTCTAAACTTGAGAGAGATTCAGTGAAAGTGTCAATCAATAATCTATTGTCCTGATACAATCATGATTTTCAAAAGAATTGATATAATCAGGGATTAGATTAACCTTATTCAAAATTATCATCACCATATTACAGGGATCTATCTATAAGAATTCATTTTCACCAACCTGAAACTCTAGATCACTCAGACGATTGATAACATAAATATTTTTGTCAATTTTTTAATTTTCTTATGTGCTGATGAATATATCTAAAAATATGTGAAATCTCCTTAGCTATATCATCTGTCAGCACTATTATATCTCTAGATAAATAATATAACATTTTAGTTCTACACTATTTACTATATAATACTTTATAAGGATCCATCTCCATAGTGGAGTGAACCATATTATTGTAAGAAAGTTCAACCAAGGGAATTTGTTGATCCCAACCACCATTGAAATACTTAGATCAAGCTCACAATATTTAATAAAGATTTTGAATAGTGCTATCAGATTGACCATCAATCTAATAGTTATAATCAATTTTGAAACAAAACTATTTATCCAAATCCAGCAGAAAACTTCTCCAAAACATTTAATTAACCTTATATTCAGATGAGATAAAATTGATAGTGGTACACCATGAAATCATAAAACTTACTTAATTTATAACAGAGTTAGTTGATCAAGAAAAAAATATTATCTATTGGAAAGTGTGTATACCTTTTAAAGAGATTGAATATACCCCATATGGCATTATGCCCTTTATATGTTTTGGGGATTCTATGGAAAAAATTCATAGTGATGTTTCCCATTTCAATTCTAGAATCCATAATGGTGGAATCATACCCTTAGTCTTCTGTCTCTCACCCATAACTTGATGTCATATTAGGAATCAAGAAAGAAATTCTACGATATCTCTCTTCATGTCTTCTAACCAAATATACCCTTTCAAATCTATAAACATTTTCATACTTCCAGGATGAATATACAATAAGTAACTATGAAATTCATCCATCAACTCCGTCAAATATGTTACCAAAGGAATACACACATAGTTCTTATACCTTACCATTCCTTTACCATCAAGGTTGAACTCAAGAAATTTAATCACATGGTTTTGTAGGTTTATATCTTTCTTATATGCCTATTTACTCATCGTATGGATAGATAGTTTAACTTAATTAAAACCAAATAATATTTATCCTCATTCTGTATGATTTTCGTAAAAATATTTTGAAAATACTTAAATATTTGATCAATTTTATCATTATAATATATAGTATATAATGATGATTTTAGCTAAAATAATCTATCAGTTTATTTCTTTTCTCAGGGTGGTATCATATTGTGAAGTCACAATAATTAATAAGCTCCAATCATCCTCTTTATTTCATGTTCATATGTTTTAAATTGAATAAATAATTTATGTTTTTTTTATTAGTATACATGTCACACCTTTCTCCATTGAGATAATTCCTCTGTATATTTAATTAAAAAATTTACACAACTAACTCTAAATTGTGCTTTTTTTCAATTTTACTCATGGACATCAATTTTCATAACTCATAAGCTATAACAATATTATTCAACATGAGAACACATATTAGTCTCTTATTTGATGAATCTATATAGATTACACACCTTATCCATTATAGGGTTGTGTAAACATAGGTTCCCTAACTAGACTTATCTTATGTACCATAAAATGCACCTCAAACTCATAAATTTAATGGAACTTGGATCCCTTATGAGTTAAGGTGGAATTTGGATTCTATATCAATGAGAAATACTCCTCAAAGTGTCGATAATACTTTGAAACACCAAGAAAACTAGTTTCTCAATCACATTATATGGATTGGGTCAATATATAATAACTTATATCTTTTATGGGTCTATGGATATACCCTCACATGAGATTATATGACTCAATAATGAAACTTTCTAATGATGAAATCCACACATGGTAAATTTTTTATAATGTTTCTCCTTCCTTCAGATCTTCAATAAATTCATAAATGATCATTATGATCTTCCTTTATATTTGAATAAATAATAATATCATATATAAATACTACCTAAAACTACTCAATTTAATCTCTAAATACTATATTAATTAAATCTATGAAGATAGCAGGGGCTTTAGAAAGGCCAAATTACATCACTATAAATTCATTGTCTTCATACCTTGTATAGAACATTGTCTTTAGTATATATTTTTTCTTGACCATCAATTGAGGATAAAAAAATTAACATCAACCTTGTAAATGTATTAATCTCAATAGATTTGATCAAACTTGTCTCCAATATGGGGTAGAAGATACATTTTCTTTATAGTAACCCTATTAGTTTCTCAATAATTAATGTAGAGCCGTATTGATCCATATTTTCTATTGAAAAATAACTGATGCACCCAAAGGTGATGAAATGGTATTTATAAATCCCTTATCAAGATTCTCTTAGTGTTTCCCCTTCAATTCCTATAACTAATTGTTCTATTTTATAAGTATTTTCTAAAATAAGTGAAACATTATATATGAATTCTATTGAAAATATAACTTTATGATTTGGGGGATGACAATGAAATTATTCTAAAAATCATTAAAAACCCAATGAAAATAGGTTTATCCTCGGCGTTGATTTTTCCCCGACCATATGAGATAGATAACCTTCATTAATAGAAATTATGACCCGCAATATAAAAGTTATTTCAATTGGAAATTTGTATTCATTATCCCATCTCTAAATGATCATAGGTTTATTTGGAATATGAAATGGTAATTTCCTCCCTTGGAAATCAATATGATCTATATATAAACAAATCAAATATATACCTAGATTCAAATCAAATTTCACAAAAGTTATAATTATTGTATTTTCAAGAATCAGTTCCCAACAATATTTAATCAGGGAGGAATTATAGACTTGATATTAGACAACCATACCATTAGGAGTTTTCACCATTAAATAAGTGTCTATAAATTAGGATAGTAATTTAATACCCATTGAAAATTACTTAAATATTAATGAGTGGGTAGTTCTATAATAAAATAATACTTTATATATTCTAGAATGGATGATAATTGTACTTTTCCCCACAAAATTCTCTTAACCCACTTTGGAAGTAGTGGTCATAATAAATTTCCCATTGTCTTTGGGCATAGGAATTTTTTTATGTTGATCATGAAAGGGCTTTAGATTCCTTCACTAATGGGAATAAAGAACATACTCTTTCCATTCGAATCATTGGAGTGTGGTTGGTGTGTTGAATGGAACCTTCTTTTGCTTCATTTCATTTACTAGGCTATTCTTCAACATTCAAAAATCATAGGCTTTATGACCACCTTTTACACATATAAAAAACATCTCTGTTCTATTCAAGAAATTCCATAGATGTTTATACTCACATTTCTGGCGTGTAGACAGATGAATTTTTTTCCACTAAATGATTAATTTGATCTTTCCTGAGGCTCGATCTTCCCTTTTAATGAAAACCATGATAATGGGGGAAATATACTATTTCTATCTCTACCTTGAGTTTTTATCATACGACTTCTTCATAAATATTAATTTGTCTTATAGCTAATGCCTTTTTGAGACTTCATTTCTAGCCACTAAAAACCATATCTACAATACATTCATGATGGATGATAATACCATAAACATACCTCACAATTCATGAAAAATTCACCTTATATATATCAATAGATTTATAATTATTTTTATTTATCTTAATGAATTAATTCCCCATTTTTTTAAAAACAATATGAGGACTATATTTATTGATAAATAAAATGTAAATTTATCCCACTACATAGACTCAATTTCTTCTTATTCTTTAGTGCTTTTTAAAATATTCTACCAATGATTTTATTTACCTTTAGAATGATAAACATATAGAATAAAATTTTCAGGATTCATACTCAAAATAATAAAAAAAATTATTTTCAATTGAACTAATCCAGTACTCAGTGACTTGTAACTCACTGACCAAGAAAGAGAAGTTAGACATTTCCTCATAAAGGACTCAACAAAATATTGTTACCTCTATTTCTCAATTGAAATATTAGTGTAATGCCTAGTTTTTTATAAGGTATGGTGATCATATAAATTATATATTTCATTTAATGTCCCATAACATTTAGTTTTATAGGAGGAAAATCATTTCATTTTCCATTTCATTCAGTAATAACATGATTCTTTCAGGTTCCAAGCATTGACTGAATCAAAAAATAAAATTATGATTAATAATAATCATGGTGGAGGAAAACATAATAATGAAAAAAAATTATAATATATATATATCATTACACCTTCTTCTAATAAACATTAGGTTTTACTAGGAAAAAATATGATCACTACCAAAATTTTCGGATTTTATCCTATACATAGACTTATCCCTAGGGTTCTTACTAAATTTTTCTAATATATGATTACAAAGGTTAGATAAACATTACTCTAATAAAAACCATTACAATCAATTATTTTTATAGATAGATATTACATATAAATATATGAATATTCATTACATAAAAATTTGATCCATGCTAGAATCATAAGTGTCTAGTATCTTTGGAAACATAGACACATAAAAAACTTGTTTGTAGCTTCCGAACTAGGTCTCCACTAAATGGTTCCTCAAGCCGATTGTCCAAATGACCTAAAACGCACCTCCCAAGATTCTAGAGGCTACTAAAAGGGAATGATGGTCTATGATGGTATGGTGGGAAGAATATACCACCATAATCATAGTAATCCATAGTAGGACATTATAAATGGAAATAGTAGAATAAGTGATAAATAATCAGTAGCAGAATAATAAATCAACTAGATAAATACCTAAACGGAAGGTAAATCATTTTTAGTTACAAAATTATGCTCATGTCATGTACCTATAAAAAAAGGGATTATGCCAGATAATGAGGAAACAAGAATATACGACATTCAATATAAAAAAAAGACAAAACGACTTCCACCACTAGCATCATGAAGATAGTCTTTGATCTCTTCTCTCATAATCCATCCCAATAAAAAGAAAAAAGTATGAGAAGCTAGGAAATTACCTTTATCGATACTTTCAATCATGAGGGATATTTGGGTACCATAGGTGGCCCAAAGATTTTTTGAGATATACTCATTTTTTCACCACCAACGGTTTATATTAAAATATAGTTTATGCATCAAAAATGAGCAGTGCATTTATAATAATACAAATAAAGATGTAAAATGTAAGTGGTCTAGCTTTGGTTCATTAACGATACCAGACTAACACTATTTAGTTTTTACAAATCTATATGATCTCTAAACAAGTAACAACATGTATACATATATATATGGTGTATACATGAAATAAAACTTTTAGGAATATATTTTAATAAGGATACTAGTATAGACTCAAGGAATAACATAAGAATCCTAGGTTTGTAGCATGAATATTATATATTTCAATGGATGTCATTCCTAATAATCACATATATGTGGGACTCCCTACTAGAGTATCTTGAATATATATCTCGGATGACCTACTAGATTGTCACATGTATAGGAGACACCCTACCCAAGTATCACAAATATATGGGAATCCATACCTGAGTATCATAAGTATATGAGACTCCCTTCCTAGGTATCACAAATATATGGGATTCCTTTCTGGATTATGACAACTAAATGGGACGATCTACCCAAGTATTATGGATATATATGGGAAACCCTACTTGAATATCAAAAGTATAAATAAATTGTACAAATCAATTTTAATAAAACCCAAGCGATGAATTACACTTAATTTATTATGATATATAATTAAGAAGCATACAATTATTCATAAGTACATTAAGGAAAATGGTTTCACTAAAAAGACTGGGAAATTTCAAGAAATTTTTTTTCGTAAATTCTTTGGGATTTTACGAGTACGCAGTTTCTGACGGCACCTGATTCTGAGGCCCAGTGTGCCCAGAATCAATTTCCAAAGTTTAGCTCAGGTATGTTTAGTGAACGGATGAGTGGGTTTTTCTATCTTTTGGACCGGTGCTCAGAATCGAAATCTGAGGGCACTGATGAAACTGCAGCGGCTGTATTTGCTTAAGAGGACCTTTACCAAAGGTGCGTTTGCTCTGGAGGAGTAGTTAAAATTTGGGGATTAATAAAGAATTGAATAAAATTTGTGCTACAAATTTTATTCCTAACTTAAGTGGTTTTATCCTAGGAGTGGGAGTTGGGGTGGGACCCACTAGTTACTAACTACCCATGAGAGGATAATGGTTGGGTGGGGCCCACATGAGCCCAACCCTTCACATTCCCTAACTTCTCTTAACCCCCCTATTAAGTTGTGTAACTCATTTTAACTTGGTTTAACTTACCCATTAACTATGTGACTTCTCCTCTCCTAACATTAATTTAATGCCAACACACACTAATTTAATTAATTGAATGATTTTTTTGAATTTTGGAAATTTGAAATGCTTGGAAAAATAATAAAATAAGGGGAGGGCTTATTTTATTTTGTTGGCTGGTTGTGTGAGGATTTTGGGGAGATAACTCAAAGTCCCTTGAAGAACTTCATCACCTTTGTTGAAGAACACCAAGACTCCAACGAAGAACGTTGACTTAGCGGTCCCGATATTCTCCATCCTCTTCCTCCTCCACGACAAGAGAGGAGGAACCGATGATGACGGGAATAACGCCATCATCCACGGTGGTTGAAAACCGCGAACTTCCTTCAAGGTAGGGGTGTGTTTAGTTTTTGTAATGATTGGTTTTCCTTTTATGTTGTTGTTCCTCTTAAACAACTTGTTATCAGACTAATGCAGAAGGGACCAGATCAAAGTAACATAGTCTGATTCCTCCGCCGTTCTTGTGAAAATTGTGGAATTCTTCATCCGTTCTTGAGCGGTGAATCAAGCTATGTTTTCATACCCAATCAGAGGCCCGAAAAACATCGTAAATGGTCTCAAAGTGTCAGGACGACCTAGAAGCGGAAGTTTCATAGAAAATGAATCATCGAAACGAAGAACGGACACCTTGGGAGGCTGCTGGCTAGAGGTGTCGTTTTCAGGAAAATTCCAGAATACACGGCGTGTCCTCTATGAGCACACGCCGTGTAGTATAAGCATACTTTGGCTTCCATTTTAGACGTTAGAAAAGTAACACATGGCGTGTGACTCTATACACACGGCGTGTACTCTCCACACTATTTTTCATAGGAGGATTTGATGAACATGGTGTGTATTCAGGGAAAATACATGGACACGGACAGCAATACAAGGCCAAGTAACACGGCGTGTATTCAAATCTTAGAAAGGAAGAAGCGGCTACGTGAGGCTCAGTGTGTAATCTAGATAATACACAGACATGGGTAGTACCACACGGCCAGGGTCATGGCGTGTACTACCTCACCATGGTAGAAGCGACTTTTTGATTACTCATCATGTATTCCAGGAATACATGGACACGGGGTGGAGTACATGGGTATGTACTCCATCACACGGCCAGGCATGGCCAGCGCACATGGAACCGACCCTAGAGGTTTGGACACAGTGTGTACCCATACCACATGACGTGTAATTACTTATCTACACAACCAGCCCTACGACACGGGTCGTTCCACACGGGAAGTACCTAGTGTCTGATGACATGGCGTGTATCGCTTGCCTACACGCCGCTTACTTTTAGGGAAATGGCTTGGTTGTCTTGTTCTCCATGACTTGGGCATGTTTTTAATGGTTTTTCCCCTATGTCGTGGGATGGAACTACGGGTTACATCAACTCTAGACTTCATGACAGTTGATGTATCAATCTCTGACTCGAAGAACGGACCCTCCGATAATCGAGTGTGCTGTGTGTGGAAACCCTAAAGCTGGCTGCGACTGTGATGACGATGACGACTGTACATGGATCCTACATGGGTTCAGCAGCGAGGATGACAGTACTTGGATCCTACATGGGTTTGGCAGCGAGGAAGATTGTACTTGGATCCTATGTGAGTTCGGCAGTGATGGTTACAGTACTACGATCCTACGTGGGTTCAGCAGCGAAGAATTCTATACTTGGATCCTATGTGGGTTCAGAAGGGGAGATGATTTGGAGGATATATCTATCATCTTCACCCCTATTCGTGAGTAGTATACCTGTGTGAGCTGAGTCTTGACTTTCAATCATTATCTTCGATGTGATTGACTATCTTTCCTGTGTGTATTGGGTTGTGCTTTCCTATGTGGATTGGGCTGTGCTTTCCTGTGTGGACTGGGTTGAACTGGGGCTCAGAAGTTGGTGAAAAACTATAATTGATGACTTAGGTATATGTATGGGCATATACCTAAGTAGAGTTTGTTGACACTTTGGGTTTGTATCTTTCCTTTGTGGTTTACCCTTTGTTGATTTTGGGAGGCCTTCGGGGGTCTCGGGGTCCCTACTGAGTATCGTATAATCACCCCTGTTTGGGCTATGCCTGCACTATGTTGTGTTAGATGCAGACGACGTACATCACTGATCATGGTTGAGACTTGTGGAGCGGAACAGTATCTATAGGTGGTCCATCAGGCGGGATGTACACGATGCGGATGGACGAATTCAAGGAGCAGAGAAGACCGTCTGTAGTCACCCTTCAGGTTGGGTTTCCGAAGGATGACATGGTGGTTGATGATTTACTTTTCATCTGTTGTAATTTCTTTTCTCAGTTGTACTGTACTTTCAGTTGGGTTTGTATACTTTCCCATTTACTTTCCAGTACTTACTTTTGTACTCCGTTTACATAGTGTTTACTTTAGCTTGCGTACTCTGTGGTGTTTGTTTTCTTATATAAAGTAAATTTCATGCCTTTTATTGGGATTTACGCTTTTGGGGCTAGTCACCAACCCCTGGCCTATGGACGGAGGGCATGGGGAAGTCACGGCATGGGCCCCGAGGACGGGTCGTGACAAATTTATATCATAGGATTCGGTTCTACCGCATAACTCAAGACTCTGATAATTTCTTCTTTGTGAAGCAATAGTGTTAAGGGTGTTGAGTGTGGTTATCAGTCTAGGGATTCCAGTGTTGGTACGGCGGCCGAAGTATCCATACACCATGACCCTGACTTATGATTTCTGACTCAATGCATGAAAACATTGATTGCATGTGTGTTTCAAAAGTTTTCTTTGTGAATACTTTGTGTCAGATCACCAGGTATATTGTATTAACTGTGGAGAACCTTTTTCTTTCCAGGATGGACCTATGATAGCAGCCAGCTATGGTTCCGAGCATTGTGCGAGACGGAAGCCCACCAAGCGATGAGGCCTCGGTGTAGGGCCCCATTATAGAGGATGCATCGGCGGTACCTCTACCTGCCAAGCCACCGATGCCACCAGCCCCAGAAGCTGAGAGTGCACGTCGCTTGAGTGAACTGCATGAGTTTCAGCATCAGAGACCACCCAGGTTCTGTGGGGAGACGATCCCTCATGCAGTAGAGGATTGTATGGAGGCTGTAGTTCGAGTCTTTATATTGGTAGGGGAACCATCAGATCTTATGGTGATCCTTGCGGCGAGTCTTCTACATGTGGCAAAAGGTAGATGGTGGAGCCTGATGATCCAGGTGCATGATGAGGAATCACTTCTTCGGTCAGACTTTGAGAGCCTTTTCTACTCGGAGTTTGTTCCAGCCACCCTCTATGCAGTGCACATTCAGGAGTTTCTATAGCTGTGGCAGGGCATCATAACAGTATCCCAGTACTCGGTGAGGTTTACTGATCTCTGGCGCTACTCCACGGACATGGTACGAGACCCATTCTTCCGGGGCCGGACATTCGAGCAGGGACTGAGGCATGAGATCAGGGAATCGATGATCTCCCTCGACATTTTGAGGTGGGCAGGAGTACTGGAGTGAGCCCTTCTTGTGGAGAGCTTTCTTGCTGAGCCTACACCAGTAGCAAAACCTACTGTAGGGCGGCATGTAGCGGAGTCTTCTGCAGTCGGCAGTAGACAGACATCACAGAGGTCCAAGCGGACTAGACCATCAGGTGGACGACCTCAGGATACTGATTCAAAGGTGTGGGTAATACGCAGTAGAGCCATTCATTCGAGAGGTAGACATTTCTATGAGTGCAACGGGCAGGGCCAAATGGCTCGTGACTGCCTGACCTGCCATGCAGAGGAGTATCAGATGGTTGAGGGACCACCCAGGAAGAGGCATAGGTTGAACTGTGGTGGTCCACAGGGAGCAGGTGGATGAGGCAGAGGAGTTGTCTGAGCATCGGGTGGTGGGCAACGATTTGAGGATCTACCACCACCACCACCAGGAGGTCCACCCTGACCACAGGGAGCTGGCGGGCAGAGGCAGGCTGAGCTTCAGGCAGTTGAGGCATACGCCCATGACACACCTGAGATGATTTGAGGTACTATCTTTGTCTACTCCACCCTTGCTGCAGTTCTTATAGACACAGGAGTGATTCATTCTTTCATAGTCGTTGCCCTTGTTCGGAGCTTGTAGATTTCGACAGAGTCGTTGGATCGATCCTTATGGCTAGAGACTCTTACAGGAGCAGACTCGATGATTATGCATTAGTTCCAGCAGTTTGAGCTTACTCTAGGAGGTGAGAGCTTCAGCTGGGATCTTCTTGTAGCAACGTCGAGGCCTTACGACGTCATCTTGGGCATGAATTGGTTATCTACGGTCCATGATCAGATCGACAGTATTAGGCGCAAGGTGCGATGTGTCTGCACCAATGGAAGTAGGTTCACCTTCACCAGCGAGAAGGGAGCCTTTTTTTGCAGGATGGACTCACATAGAGGAGAGGACATCTGATCACTCATCAGTTGGCTACTCTCATCCTCAGGGCAGTTGATGTGGGGAGTTTGATTTTTCCTGTTGTGGTGGATCAGTATGAGGATGTTTTTCCTGACGACGTTCTAGGACTACCTCCTCACAAAGAGGTGGACTTCTATATTAACATGTAGCCCGGGACAGCCCTGATTTGTACTCCAGCATATTGGATGGCTCCCGCTAAGCTTCGAGAGCTACGGGTATAGCTGGAGGACTTGCAGGGCAAAGGATTCATTTGACCCAGTGTTTCACCCTGGGCTTCCTCGATTTTGTTCGCCAAGAAGGCGGATGGGAGCTTGTGACAATGTGTCAACTGTCGTTGCCTGAATCAGGTGACTATGAAGAAAAAGTATCCACTTTCGAGGATTGAAAACCTCTTCCATCAGCTCAAGGGAGAACACTGGTTCTTGAAGATAGACCTCAGGTCGGGCTATCCTCAGCTCAGAGTTCGAGATGAGGATGTGCAGAAGATGGCCTTTAGGTGTCGGTATGGCCACTATGATTTCTTGGTTATGCCTTTCGGCGTAACCAATTATCTAGTAGTGTTCATGAGTCTCATGAAGAGGATCTTCAAGCCTTACCTAGATCGATTTTTCATAGTATTCATCGACGACATATTGATTTACTAGACTACTGAGGAGGAGCACACCTGCCACTTGCGGGTTGTACTGGATACAATACGAGAGAACTAGCTTTATGTTAAGATCTTGAAATGTTAGTTCTGGATTCGAGAGGTCCACTTCTTGGGGCACGTCATCTCTGAGGCTGGAGTTGCAGTGGATCCTGCAAAGATTGAGGCAGTGCTATCTTGGGAGCCACCCAGGAGCATGACGGAGGTGCGGAGTTTCTTAGGTCTGGCTGGGTACTATCGGAGATTTTTTCCATACTTCTCAAGAGTTTCAACACCACTTTTATCTTTAACGAAGAAGGGGAAACCCTTAATGTGGTCAGATAGATGTCAGTTGATCTTTCAGAAGCTAAGGTAGAGATTAACCAGTGCACCCATCTTGAGGCTCCTGAA
This sequence comes from Viscum album, assembly GCA_963277665.1. Taxonomy (NCBI): domain Eukaryota; kingdom Viridiplantae; phylum Streptophyta; class Magnoliopsida; order Santalales; family Viscaceae; genus Viscum; species Viscum album. The sequence continues at coordinate 518,035,524 of OY728143.1, read as the reverse complement.
GGAGGGCGTAGGGTACGTATTTTACTGAAAGGCATTAGGGACCAGACTTGGGTGTGTCCGGATTCAGGAGAGGGTAGTGATCACTTATTGTTCACGAAATTTGAGGCAGCATGAGCAGAACTACGCTACTCATGACCTGGAGTTCGAAGCAGTGGTCTTCACCTTGAAGATGTGGTGGCACTATCTGATGGGTGAGCGCTTTACAGTCTACTCTGACCACCAGAGTCTCAGGTACATCTTCTCGCAGAAGTACCTGAACCTGAGATAGCGGTGATGGCTCGAGTTCCTCCAGGACTATGACTTTGAGATAGTCTGTACTCCTGGGAAGGGGAATGTAGTAGCTGATTCTCTCAGTAGTAGTTCATGAATCCTGCTACTTGGAGAGCCGACGGAGAAGCTAGCTGCGTTGCAGATATCCTTCATGGATAGATATGGGGAATCCTTTCTTCAGTCACTCACAGTCACTCCACCAATACTTCAGTGGGTCAGAGAGGCACAGTGTGGGGAGGTGGACTGTGAGACGCGACATGCACAGATATCCTCAGGAGAGACACCTTATGGATTTTCTGTAGGAGGAGAGCACACCATTATTTTCAGGGGAAATACCATGGTACCAGTTTCATTACATGAGGAGGTGTTGAGTGAGTTTCACACTTCCTCATTATCCATACATCCAGGAGTGGAAAAGATGTACCAGGATCTCAGACGACAACACTGGTGGTCGGGTATGATGAAAGTTGTGGCAGAGTTTGTTTCATGATGCCTCACCTACAAGCAGATGAAGGTGGAGCATCAGGTACCAGTAGGCTTGGTACAACACTTATAGGTCCCATAGTGGAAGTGGGATGGGATATCTATGGATTTCGTGATAGGGATTCCCTGTACATCCAGAGGACATTACTCCATCTGGGTGATCGTAGACCAACTCACCAAATCGGTCCACTTCTTACCTATCATAGAGCAGGGCTCAGTGGAGAACATAGGATGCCTCTACGTTCAGGAGATCGTATGGATTCATGGTGTGCCATCGACTATCGTCTACGACCGATATGATCGCTTTACTTCCCGGCTTTGGAAGGGGTTGCAGGAGGCATTTGGGATGGAGCTACGTATGAGAACCGCCTTTCACCCTCAGACGGATGGCCAGACGGAGAGGACCCTTCAGACTCTCGAGCACGTGCTCCATGCATGTGTCCTTGACTTTGGTCATAGCTGGGAAGGATCACCTACCATTGGTGGAGTTTGTGTACAACAATAGCTATCAATCCACCATTGTAATGGTGCCATACGAGGCATTGTACGACCGACCTTGCAGATCACATCTGGGCTGGAAAGACCCTGGGGAGTCAGCACTTGTAGGACTATAGATGGTCCAGGCCACGACAGAGAAGATGCAGATCATCCAGGAATGGATGAGGGCTGCACAGAGCCTATAGAAGTCCTATGCTGACAAGAGGTGGAGACCACTAGAGTTTGAGGATGGCGACCACGTTTTCTTACAGGTCTCACCTCGACGTTGATTACATATTTTTTGCCAGGGCGGCAAGTTATATCCATGCTTCATTGGACCATTCTAGGTTCTCATCAAGATAGGCGAGGTGGCTTATCATCTGTCTCTTCCACCTCAGTTGCATCGGGTGCACAAATTCTTCCACGTATCTCAGCTGAGGAGATACGTGCACGACCTGACACATATCATTGATCATGGAGAGTTGGACATCGATGATGGGGTGACTTTTGCGGAGGTCCCAGTGGAGTTCGAGGATCGATAGGAGTGGGTCCTACATGGACAGTCGGTTCCTCTAGTGCACATCAGGTAGAAGCACGGGAACCTCCAAAAGAGCACATGGGAGCGGGATGGCTCAGATGCATGCACAATACCCTCATTTGTTCCCCTAGTTTATGATGTATCTTTACGGGGATATAAATTCCTGAGGTGGGAGTAATGTAAATACCCTAAAATTTCAAGGAAATTTTTTCCTTAAATTCTTTTTGATTTTACGAGTACGCGGTTTCTGAAGGAACCTGATTCTGAGGCCCGGTGTGCCTAGAGTAAATTTATGAAGTTTAGCTCGGGTACGTTCAGTGAACGAACGAGCATGATTTTCTATCTTTTGGACCGGTGCTCGAAATCAAAATCTGGGGGCGCCGATGAAACCGCAGCGGTGGTAATTGCTTAAGAGGACCTTTACCAAAGGTGTGTTTTCTCGGGAGGAGTTGTTAAAATTTGGGGATTAATAATGAATTGAATAAAATTTGTGGTACAAATTTTATTCCTAACTTAAATGGTTTTATCCAAGGAGTGGGAGTTGGGGTGGGACCCACAAGTTACTAACTATCCATGAGAGGATAAAGGTGGGGTGGGGCCTACACGAGCCCAACCCTTCACATTCCCTAACTCCTCTAAACCCCCCCTCTTAAGTTGTGTAACTCATCTGAACTTGCTTTAACTTCCCCATTAATTGGGTGACTTCTCCTCTTCTCACATTAATTTAATGCCAACACACACTAATTTAATTGATTGAATCATTTTAATTAATTGAATGATGTGTTTGAATTTTGGAAATTTCAATTTCTTGGAAAAATAATAAAATAAGGGGAGGCCTTATTTTATTTTGTTGGCTGGTTGTGTGAGGATTTTGGGGAGAGAACTCTAAGTACCTTGAATAACTTCATCACCTTTGTTGAAGAACACCAAGAATCCAACGAAGAGCATTGACTTGGCGGTCTCGATATTCTCCATCCTCTTCCTCCTCCGCGACAAGGGAGGAGATACCGACGACGACGAGAACGACGCCATCATCCGCGGTGCTTGACAACCGCGAACTTCCTTCGAGGTAGGGGTGTGTTTGGTTTGTGTAATGACTGGTTTTCCTTCCATGTTGTTGTTCCTCTTAAACCACTTGTTATAAAACTAATGTAGAAGGGACCATATCAAACTAACACAGTCTGATTCCTCCACCGTTCTTGTGAAATTGTGGAATTCTTCGTCTGTTCTTGAGCGGTGAATCAAGCTATGTTTTCAAAGCCAATCGGTGGCCCGAAAACATCATAAATGGCCTTAGAGCATCGGGGAGACCTAGAAGCGGATGTTTCATAGAAAACGAGTCATTGGAATGAAGAATGGACACCTTGGATGGCATGCTGGCCAGAGGCATCGTTTTCTAGAAAATTCCAGAATACACGGCGTGTACTCTAGGATGAAACGCCATGTAGTACAAGCGTACTGTGGGTTCGGTTTCGAACGTTAGAAAAGTAACACACAGTGTGTGACTCTATACAAACGGTGTGTACTCTCCACATTGTTTGTCAGATGAGGCTTTGATGGACATGGCGTGTATTCATGGAAAATACACAGACACAGACAACAATACACGGCCTAGTAACACGGCGTGTATTCAAATCTTATAAAGGCAGAAGAGGCTACGCGAGTCTCGGTGTGTAATTTGGAAAATACATAGACACAGGAAGAACCACACGGCTAGGGGCACAGCGTGTACTACCTCACCATGGAAGAAGTGGCTTTGTGATGACTCGGCATGTATTCTTAGAATACACGGACATGGGGTGGAGTACACGGGCATGTACACCATCACACGACCATGCATGGCCATTACACATGGAACCGACCCTAGAGGTTAGGACACAGCGTGTAACCATACCACATGTTGTGTACATACTTATCTACACGACCAGCCCTGTGACACGGGTCGTTTCACACAGGCAGTACCTGGTGTCTAATGACAGGGTGTGTATTGCTTACCTACACGCCGTGTACTTTTAGGGAAATGTCTTGGTTGTCTTGTTCTCCGTGACTTGGGCATGTTTTTCTTGTTTTTCCCCCTATATCGTGGGATGGAAATATGGGATACATCAACTCTAGACTTTGTGACAGTTGATGTATCAATATTTGACTCGAGGAGCGGACCCTCCAATAATCGAGCATGCTGTGTGTAGAAACCCTAGAGCTGGCTGTGACTACGACAAAGATGACGACTGTACTTGGATCCTACGTGGGTTCGGTAGCGAGGATGACTGTACTTGGATCCTACATGGGTTTGGCAGCGAGGACGACTGTACTAGGATCCTACGTGGGTTCGGCAGCGATGACTTATGTACTTTGATCCTACATGGGTTTGGCAGGGGAGATGATTTAGAGGCTACATCAATCATCTCCACCCCTCTTCGTGAGTAGTATACCTATGTGAGTTGAGTCTTGACTTTAAATCATTATCTTCGATGTGATTTATTTTCTTTCCTGTGTGGGTTGGGTTGTGCTTTCTTGTGTGGATTGGGTTGTACTTTCCTATGTGGACTGGGTTGAACATGGGCTCAGAAGTTGGAGCTGAACTAGAATTGATGACTTAGGTATATGTATGGGCATATACCTAAGTAGAGTTTGTTGATACTTCATGTTTTTATATTTCCTTTGTGGATTATCCTTTTTAGATTCTGGGAGGCCTTCGGGGGTCTCAGGGTCCCTACTGAGTATCATATACTCACCCCTAAACGGGCTATGCCAGCACTACGTTGTGTTGGATGCAGACGACAGAGAGCACTAATCGTGGTTGAGGCTTGTGGAGCGGAACGGTGTCTGAAGGTGGTTCATCAGGTGGGACGTAAACGGTGCGGATGGACGGATTCGAGGAGCATTGGAGACCATCTTTACTCACCCTTCAGGTGGGGTTTCCGGAGGACGACTTGGTGGTTGCTACTTTACATTTCAGCTGTTGTAATTTCTTTTCTCAGTTGTACTGTACTTTCAGTTGGGTTTGTATACTGGCTGATTTACTTTCCAGCACTTACTTTTGTACTCAGTTTACTTAGTGTTTACTTCAGCTTGCATACTCTGTGGTGTTTGTTTTCTTATATAAAGGCAATTCCTTCCCTTTTATCGGGATTTACACCTTTGGTGCTAGTCGCCAACCCCTGGCCTATGGAAGGCGGGCTTGGGGTAGTCACAGAACGGGCCCCGAGGATGGGTCGTGACATTCACCACTCACTTTAACTTAAATTTAGGTATTCTCTTCACTAAATAATTATTTCAATACAACTTATAAGGTGGTTCATCTAAATAAAAAGGTAATTATTTAAGAGGAATCACATGGGAACACCGAAATAGTTGTAACTAATCAAAGTAGAGAACCACCAACCATGACAAGAGTACAAGGGAATATCTAGCATAGATAAAAAAATAAAATAAGGAAAAAATTAATTTTAAGTTAACATGTAGAAGAGTCAGTAATGCACCATGATGGTTCATGATATAAAATAACTCATCTTAAAGGTAAAAATATTATACCACCTACCTTAACTGTATATTATAATACTCATCTAGTGTCAATCCTTTAATCAAGATGGAATGTGAGAAACAAAACAAATAGATATAAGAACAAAAAATATTTCATATGATTTCACACCAAATAGCATAAATTATGTAAATATAAACAATGAAAAGAAATAATATGATTTTGGATGATATCGTTGTGGATCTGACTCACAAGATTCAAATTAAAATAGAGTTCAAACCAATGAGATTTATAGGAATCTAGGTTGGATGTGGTGGAGCAGTCTCGTGTGGACGGCCTCCTATGTTGGAGAAGAAATAAACCCCTACAAGAAAATAATGTATTATTACCTATTTTTAAGAATATTCGAGATATCTACATGGTGTGTGAAGTCATTACACATCGTGTAATTCTCGGTTCCCTTCCCCTTTGAAAAAGAAATTACACATGATGTAAATGTGCTATATGTCTTGAAATTCTCTAGTTTTCCCCCTAGGGAAAACCCAATTCACTACGTGAAAGGGATCTACCCAGACCATTACGCATAATGTTTTTTTCTTGTATCCAACCTCTTATCCTTTCCACCTCTTCCTTATTTGAAATAACTTTCCAGCCTAAGGACCAAGTCACCAGGGTCTAAGATGAAGGAGAAATTTATAAGGTTTAGAAAAAACTAAAATTAACTGAAAATCATTGAAAAATATGGATGTTACAACATCCCTTACATTAAAACCCTAAACCCCAAGTTTCCATTTCATGGATGGTAAGGAATCATGTGAGAAAATTTCCAACCACTGATCATATACATCGGCCTCTCTCCCATAGGTCTCATCTTGTACATGGTAGTGTTTCTATTTCATTCGTACCCAAGGAACTTACCAGCCTCAATAAAACTTCATGATCCAAAGAATGATATGCATAGTATGCTCCTCAAATGACTCATTTTCATCAAGCTCCATATAATTATAATCAAACAAAATGATATGGGTTGGAGTGATTACTCAAATATGTGATACATGGAAAATGTCGTGCATAGGATGGTAACTCAGAGGTAACTATAACTGATAGGTTATTGGTTTGACTCTCTCCAAAATCTTGAAAGGACAAATGTAGTGAGGAGGTACCCTCTCCAATATTTGGATATTTATATGGCCTAGTCTAAGTGAATCTCACATATTGAACCAATGTTTCACTAATAACTCTAGAGGTTTGTGGCAACAATCGATATAATATTTCTTCCTAGTCATAGTTGTATCCATACACTTCTTAAAAAGTTGTACATTATTTGAGGAATCCTAAATGAGATGAGGACCCAATAGTGTTTCCTCTCTAGCATCAAACCAGCATACATGTAATTTTTATGGCCTATTGTAAAGTGACTCATAACGATCCTTCAGAAACATTTCTTGAAATCTATTATTGTAGTAAAACTCAAAAGTGGGTAACTGTTTCAACCAAGAACCTTGAAAATCAAGGATGCATGCTCGTAGAATTTCCAAAATCACCAGTAGTGTATTCTTGAACTAAACTTCCTTTTTAGGGTGATATGTCATAATCAAGATTACCTATGAACATAGTGAGTTCTAAAACCCCTACAAGAACTATGATGTAAAATAAGCACCTTGGTCTAATATGATTGAATGAGGAACACCATGAAGTCATAAAATCTCCCACATGTAAAGGATCCTTGGATCATCAACTAAAAAATATATATCAGATAGCTATAAAGTGCATGAAATTGGTTGACCTATCATGATCTCCCATACCAGATCACTACCTCAATAGTATCTCAACAAACTCGTCATAAAATCCATAGTGAAATCATTCCATAATCACTCTGGAATGGATAAATGCTATATAATTCTATCAGGTTGTTAGTTCTATGACTTCTCCTACTGATAGTCTGAACACCTCTTGATAAAACAAGTAATTTTATTCTTCATACCCATCCACCAATATATTAAAGAAATATGTCTATGTACATATTGTTAATACTATTATGTACAACTCATATATATGCATGGGATTTCTACATCCAGACCTATCATATGTTAGATGGAACCCACACACACCAATGGAAATATAGGATATCATTCTCATAAACAAACCAACCCAATTGTGGGTAATCACATAAGATACTCCCCCTTAGGACTAGGCACTCGATATCTAAAATTTGTCTTATCTCCACCCATTATTGAAGGGAGGATATCATTTCTAAAGATACCATAATAGGTTTCCCATTACACTACGAAGCCTCTAGGTACATCTCAAAATATAGTTCAATCAACTAGAACTCACTAATGACCTATGAGATGGCTTTTTTCTAAGTCTGACATCTCAGAGAATCTGCCATATCATTTCACTTTCTAAGTATATAAGAACACTTAAAGTCGAACGACTAGATTTACACTACACACAAATGTTTCCTGAGGCTCAATAAAAATATGTATAAATATATTTTAGACTTTTGTGTCTTGTGTATATGAAAAACCATTCTACAAATAAATAATGTCTCCAATATCATAAAGAATTAACTGAGGTTCCTAGCTCAATGTCGTGTGTATGGTAGTTCTACTCATGGGGTTTCAACTAAAGGGACCCATATAAAACATTTCAATATCCCCGCATCATGACAAATCCAATACCAGTTTCCGAAGAATCATAATAAACAATATAGATTCTGCCTAACTCTGGAAAATCTAGATCGGTGCTGCTGTTAGTATCCCTTTTAACTTCTCAAATATTGCCTCACAGGATTCATACCATAACAAATTCACATCATTTTTTCAATCTTGTGAGAGGAACTTACAGTTATGATATGTATGGAATAATAAAACTTTTAATAATGAGTAATCCCAAATAATCCTTGTTTATTAAATATCTTATTTGGATTCTCCTAGGAAACCATGGTGATCACCTTCTTTGAGTCAACACATATTCATGACTCTGAGATGATTAGACCCATTAATTGAACTTTATTGACCTAAAAGTTTCATTTACGCAGATTATCATGTATATGGTTCCCCATTATTGTATTCATCAGGATATCCATATGTTTAGCATTGTTGCTTCAAGTATGATAATACACCTTGATATCATTAAGAAATACTACAAAAAAAAACTAGTTATTGGTGGAAAACATGATTCATCAGAGAAATAATGATTTTCGGTAAATTGTTAAGGTCGGACGGCATGACCTAATACTCGTAAAATAAATATCTAATTCATAATTTTTTACATGGTATTTCTAATGGTCGAACTCTCACCTGATGGTATCCCAAGCACAAGTTGATATTTGATAAAAAAAAATTTGTTCATTGGGGTTGTTCAAAGATATATTCTTTATGAGACCGTGGATACAAGTTCTTCACCATATTCTAGTTCAACTGGATATAATCCATGAACAACTAGAGGGTACTATCAACCATCTTATAGAAAATGATAGGTGATCTCAGTGGAGATGTATTAGGTCATATAATATTGTTATCCTTCAAATATTCTAACTACTTATTGACCTATTGGTGTTATGTAGGTGTCATCCTATGAGGAATGGACACATGGGTCACTCTAGGAAATATATGAATGGTTAACTCCACATCTCAATCTCTAAAAAGGTAATCCATATAATTATTTAGGGAACATATCTATAAAATGATCTAATAATGGATGAAAATATATAATTCTCATTCCCTAATGTTTCATAAATATATTTTCCCTATATTTTTTCACTCTTCCGATCCCAAAATGCTCAGGTGTAGCTCGACTCTCTAGGACATCCCATTTACCCTTATAAATATATGTACCTCCATTTAGTGATGTAAAGGATACCCTTTGGTGATAAAAATCAACATGAGCATGATAATTCACTATACAATCCATCCTAATAAGGTTTTTTAAGCCTATAATCTTGGGGAAAAACAAATTCTACAAGAATTTGTATGCACTTATCTTAAAGTGGAACTCCTTAAAATTGTTCACACTATCTGGTCGAATCCCAAATAGTTTGTTGAGATTCATCATTTTGAGGAAGTAATATATCTCCTAATTGATATTTTTTATAATTGTTATATATATAACCGAGTTTTATTCCCTATATAAAACATGGAAGATAATAATGTAGAGGCTACTCAAATAATACAACGAACTGTAGAATGCCTTAGACTCTTCCCCTGGGGTGTATACTATACTTCTTAGACATCGGCAGATCTATATCCCTGAGATGAAAACTATCAAACCACAGTAGACCAGATCTATTAGAATTCATCCCATGATGTTTGACTACCTAATCCATTACCATGCCCTCAGCCTGGCCAGCTGGTAGTACACTAGCTACTTTCAAGGTGAGGTTACACTAATATTAATTTCAGAATTGGTATGGATCATCTTCCACTAGGCACAGATAGAATATTCTAAAAAAGTGTTGAAGATGTCCTAACACACCCTAGCATTAGAATTTAATGGGATCTCAGAGACATTGGGGCTTCTTATTACTTCGTTATCCACGTTGGGGTAATCCTGCATAACTTTCATACTCGAAGAAATGATTCCTTCCACTCAATATACTACCCTTATCTCAGCAAGGAATGTCTCTAACCCACACCCTTATTTTCCCTAGATTCTACTTGGGGTTTAGGTCCTTATTTAATATCTGATGAATGGTGTCCAACCTAAATAAATTCACATGTGATCAGGTGGAATATACAATCCCGTCCTCAAATCAACTTTTAGTCATTACCTTATCATCGGTAAGTGCATGTTTTAAGCATTGATTCTTAGTGAAAAAAATTATAATATTCAATCACAAACATAGGGTCTTGTTATAGAAGCAAAAACTCTCTAGGACTATCTAATCTCAATGTTTGTGGAAAGAATTAATTATAGAAGTATATTTGGAAGTCATCCCAACCGACAACATAATGATGATAATTTTGTGTAATAATATCCCACCATCATTTAACATGATCATGGAGAATAAATGTGGTGATCTTGACTCCGATACTATGGTCATCTCAAAATTCTCAATGATAAATATCATGGCCTCTAGAAAAGATTATGTAGCCTGAGAACCACCTATAAGTACTCCGTTTTTCACTCATGTATGGATCCTTTAAATTTCATTATAATTATATATTTTGGATCAAATATAGATATTTTGAGTTAGAAAATGGACCAAAAGTGATTGGAGTTTGTTCAGAGTGAGGAACCAAACTTTTCGGGAAAAAATGGCTTTGTCTCACCTTTAGAGAAAATCAGGCTAGTAGGGCGCATGGTAAGATCTAACTGTGCGGATGGTCTACATTTTCAGGCATAGCCATCTCACACGGTTGGTGTATAGATTCCCAAACCCTACAGCCAAACCATGATAGTGACCCTATTTCTCTAGGTACTTGTGCATGGTTTTCATACAGTTTTCCAAACTGCGCGGACAAACCGTGCATAGGATAAATAATGGGTAATTTCACATTTTTACCCTTAGATATCTAATTAATCCCCTCATTATTCCCTAATCTGATCCTTAGTGGGATTAACCTCTATTTATATGATTTGGGGGCTTTTAAGGAAAAAATAGGTATCTAGATATCTCCTTCATCTGAGATTCGTTTGGACTTTTGTTCATCACATTTGATGCACAATGGTGAGTACTCAAGTCATTTTTAGACTTTCTTCATCCCTCTTGCTCTCAACCTAGTTATCAATGTGTGATATTTTTTACCCATTTCACAGATATACTCTATTTCAGGCCAAATTAGAGGCTAATACTGGATGAGGAGAGTCGTACAAGCCTAAAGTGGGTGGTATATAACTTGACCCTTAATTTCACTTATTTTGTAATTCTCATGTGGGTAACCCCGATTTCATCGGGTGCATTTGTTGAATTTATCATCAATCCTTATAATCATTATAAATTTATTGTTTTTACCTTTCTAATTTTCTGATTCTTTTTTAGTGGTTATAGCTAGAAATTTTCTCATCCAATGCTGGATATTTTTCCACAATTTCTATATTAGTATTTTGAAATTTTTGAACCTCCATTAGGGTGTGCCTTATCATGACCATTCAAATGGTATTATTTTATATATATAATGGATTGATTAAATAGTGAATTTCATAATGGAAAGTATAATGTATTATCACCGCTTGAACAACCTAAGGTATGTGATTCAATATGATAATTAAATGTGAAATTAAAAATGGAAAGTATACTAAGTATTTGACTTGGACTTTTTAAATGTAATTGAACAATAGGTTGAATGTTCATATCACCCATTACCATGTTAATGGAAGGTAGAAACATGAACCTTGATTTATGAAAATATCTTAAATGGATTAAATGGGTGGTTACATACTACCTGACCTTGGAACAGCAATGAAAGGAAATGATAGAACCAAAATAAATTGTTTCTTAATTATGACTCGATTAAATGGTTGTAAGATCAATTATCCTTGTCAAACTAATGAAAGTTAATGGCTTGATCCTTATTAATTATATATGACTTCATTATCAAAAATCAAAGTGGCTTGACTTGACCTCACCTTGGATTCCTAAGGGAATGCCTTGAGGACTCGAGGACTACATTCTGAATTCAAGGATATGGCTTGATTAGGTTGATAACCATCGAGAATCCGATCTTTTTTTAACTTTGGATTCCTGGTATGAATCCATTGGTTCCCTTTAATAATATTATAGGATTTCTTCTATAAACTCCATGGATCCTGCATTGACAAGTAGGTTCCACAATTATATACCATCTGGCCCAATCATTACTTAACCCCATTTTACCTTGGATTAACTCTTTCGACTTGGTAGGAATCTTATTGTGGAATGCCTTGGACTATGATTCTTGGATTATACTCATACACTTAGCCTGGATACATCCATTACTAAGTTGGAAACCCTTGAGGTCTCTGTTTCCTTGGTTTTTACCATGCAACATCATTATTTAATATCATGACTAGTTTCCTTGTTACATCTTGGAACTTTCACTATTACTAATGTGTGAATTATTTCTAAACTGGTAATAATAAAATAATGAATTGGTTACACATTCTGACACCAGCCGAAGGCTGCAGTAGGTACTTCGGTATTTAGTGACATTATACTACTTTACTTTATATATATATCCTTTCACACTATGTCATTTCCATTACATGTGATAGATGTTACAAAAACCATTGGTGTTGGCCCACTAAGATTTATCTCCCAAACTCTCTGGGTGTCATTTGGTAATCAGGGTAGATTGCATGAATGCATGTTTTGATAAAGGGAAGCATATGACTTTAAAAACCTGATTGCTTACTATTTAGGATAGATCTTGATATTTGATAACTGATTCACAACTCGTGATGATTGGGATAGTCTTTTCACATTTATACTTTTTTGAAACAAATTGTTCATGTTGTCTTGTATCCTTGTTTTCATGTTTCTATTTACATGACATATCATCATTAGTTATTTTAATCCTTGTCTATCTATTATTTTTGACTACTTTTATTGTTTACTTATATTAAATTTTATATTTAACTTGATTATTATTTTCCCTCTATTTTACACTATGGTAATAAGAGAATATTACACCCATTAACACACCCTAGGCCCTCACTGCTAGTTGGCAGCCTCTGGCATTTAGGGATATGTGTTTGAGGCCATGTGGCCCACAGGGCTCGGAGAACCTATTAAGTGGAATCTGAGTCTGGGACTTCACAAAGTGGTATCAAAAGAAGTTTCCTTTCTTCCTTTACAATTTAGAGACAATAGGTTTTGGATTAGGAACACTATGGGAATTGGTCATAGGTATTTCTTGGTTATCTCGAACCCAGGTTCGGGGTAAAGTCCATGTTACCGATAACATAATTTTAATTCTATTTTTTCCTATAACAGTTGAAATTATTTCATCATTGGGTGACACACATGTTTTGTGGTTCTATTGATTATTACTCTAATTGATTATTTTTTCCATCCTTGACCTGATGATATGATGGTAATGAGTATAGTTCTTTCATCATATAGACACCTAGAATTCACAGGTCATGCATATTTCCATGCCATATAAGTGCATTTAACTACTTTTCATTACTTGATTTGATGTTTATTGTAGATTTATACTATGATAGTTAACATATTCTTATCATATTACTTGGTTTTCATTGAGTTTTTTCCTATCTCAACACATGATTTGTATGGGCCCCCGTCGGTTGGCGTGATTAATTTACCAAGTTGATCCATTATTCTACAAATAAATGGGATTCATTTCTAGGGTTAATGTGCATGATCACTAATTAAATGGTAATGAATATCAATTATAACTAAAATTAACACACCTAAAAGTAAATGGTTGCACATCCTTATCCAAACTTGTAATGTTTATGAAACGTAAATAAGTGAACATGGAAATTAAATGTAAAAAATGAAATGAAACTTATACCTTTGAACTTACCAACACCTGGTCATCTAAGAGGGTAGTTAAGGCAGTATACCTTGGGTAGTGAGCCCTCAATTATTTAGCTTCCATAATTGTTTATATCTATATACTTAAATCCTTTTTCAAGATGTGTTATTTGAAATTTTAGACCAATTCTGCCACGAAGTCCTCGTATCATGCACCAAGAAGGTGGCAATGATCATGTTCCAGATATAGTGGGCCCTAATCTTCAACCTTTCTTCTATGAGTTCCTCTTTAGGAATAGCCTGTTGTACCATATTTGGGCACTAAAGCCCAATTTCATGATAGTTTCCTCTGTCTAATGTAGTCCTTGCATGGTGCTCCATGAGTTGCATATACGATGGATGATCTTACCCATGAGTTCCAAAAGCAGCATCCACCAACTTTATTAGAGGATGGTAGTCTACAACCTATTGATTCTTGGCTAGAGGACACCCTTTATATCTTTGATCATGTAGTGTTTCCTTTTTAGCAGAGGGTCAAACGTTATACTTAACTGTTGCATGATTCGTCCAAGCGCTGGTGGTATGTCATTACAATGCCTGGTCACCATCAAGGCATGGCATGGGTTGATTTTCAGACTACCTTCTATGATCATCTATTTCCTCAGATGATGAGAGCTAATATAGAAAAATATTTCATGCATCTTGAGTAGGGTTCTATTTTAATTATAGAGTATTTAGTGTGTTTCATGGTGTTGCAACACTTTGCACTGCTTTAAATCGGTGATGAGATTTAGCATGCTAGACACTTTGAGGATGGGTTTTTTTCTTCCATCTGTATGCAAGTGAATGTATTTCTCTTTCCTACATTTTTTTAAATAGTCAATCTAGATATTATTACTAAGAACAACTTGAGGGAAGAGAAAAGTACCAGGTATATAGGATTAGCAACACAGTAGTCCAGTAGTTCTCCTTGGGTCAGGAAACATTACCTCGTAGTTTCTCATTAGGGATTTGAAAAACATAGTACTTGTATTAAATACTCCATGGAATGTCATTATTGTGGATGATGGGGGAACCTAATGCCCTATTTTTATATGGAACCAATGAAGTTTCGGTCTTGTGGCTATATGGGGAATCTTCTATGATTCTAGAGGACCTTTCCACCAGCTTCGAGTGGAAAAGGATCAGCGCCAGCTCCAACTTCGGGAGTGGGGACTTTTTCATAGTGTTAGGTGGGTAGCTAGAATAAAACTGGAATGACAAGTAGAGAAGCAGGTCGTGGTCATGGTATCCATACACTTGATCACCAGATGTTTGAACCAAGTAGTTATGACTATGGTAGTAATGTTGTTGCATAGAGTCATAGATGAGGCCAGTTCATGCAATACAGTCAATACACGAGGATCATGCTACATGACCATCTATAGTATGAAATAAAATTCTAGTGGAATCTACTATAGTATACAATTTATTTGTTATTGGTGCTTTGAACTCTTTTTTCTTAGTATCTATAAAGGAAACAATTAGACTAGAGAGACTATATTAATGTGGTGTAATGAACCTAGAAACACATTTGGATTGAGGTTAGAGGGAATACACCAATGTACAGACAATAACCTTGAGTTAGGAAGTTACCCTTTATTATGGAACCTATTACTTCTTTAAATGAAATGTTTTGATGTCATTCTCAGGCTGAATTGGTTGGTTCAGTGTCATGATTTTGTAGACTTATATTGCCACAGGGTATCAATTATATCACTCTAGGGAATAAATTACTAGCATAAGGGTGAGTGAGAAATCCAGGCTAGTAGAGTAGGACCAAAGCATCATGGTCAATGTGGAGTGATCACCCAGATTGAAAATCTCTTCATGGAAGATCAGGGTTTATGTCAAGCTGGTTTCCCTCTAGTAGTAGATCGTTTTACGGATGTTTTTTCCAAATATTTTTATGGATTACCTCTTAATAGAGAGGTAGATTTTATAATCAATATTATTATAGTTTTACCTATAGTGTCCACTCCTCTATAATGGATGGAACCTATAGATATTTTGGATCTCAAGAGGTAGTCAGAGGACTTAGATGCTGAAGGTTTTATATGGAATAGTACATCCTCTTGGGGTACACCCATTCTTTTCACTAAGAAATCTGGTGGAACCTTACGTCTATGCATGGATTATAGAAGTTTGAACCATTATATAGTCAGGAACCTATATCCACTGCCTCAAATAGATGATATCTTCAACCAGCTCTTAGAAGATAGGGTCTTACCTAAGATCAACCTATGGTTAGGATATCACCAAGTGCGAGTAAGGAAATCATACATACCTCATACAACTTTTTGCAGTATGTATGGTCTATATGAGTACCTTGTTATGTCATTAGGTCTTATGAATAGGCCCTCCATTTCCATGGATCTAATGAATAGGGTTTCCATACCTATTTGGATTCTCTTGTTACGGTCCTTTTAGATGACATCTTGGTGTATTCTCACACTCATAATGACCATCTCAATCATCTTGGTATCATTCTGAGTATACTAATAGAGCATCAGTATTATTTTATGCTTTCTAAGTGCCAATTTTGGATAAAAAATGTTCATTTATTGGGTCATATCATGTCATAATTAGATGTATCTATTGACCGAGAAGACGTTTGTGTTGTAGTTTTCAATGAGAATCCCCATAATGTGTTTGATATGCATAGTTTCCTTGGAAAATATAGATATTACAGACATTTCATAAAATAATTTTCCCACATTTCTTCACATATTCCAGGCCTTATAAAATGGCGTTAAGTTCCTGTCGTCAAAAGCGTATGAGAAAGCCTTTCATGAGCTGAAAGGGATGCTTCTCTCAGCATCGATTTTGACTCCTCGGGATCCAAGAGGAAGTTATATTATCCTCTATGATGCATGAGGAATTATCCTATAATCAATACTAATGTAGGAATTCAGTTTCATTTCCGATAAATCTTGGAATTTTAGGCATCATAATGGAAATTACATGATGCACAACCTTTAGCTAGCAGCCATTTTCCATTCCTTATATTACTGGAGACACTATCTGTTGATGAGAATTTTTTTGTTTATATGGATCTCAAGAGCCTCAAATATATATTTACACAATGTGACCTGAACCTCATTGAGTGGATATGGTTTTAATATCTACAGTCTTTCGATTTCGATCATGCCTTTACGCCAGGAATGGGAATGTAGTTGTGGATTTATTAAGTCGATAAACTTAAGAACATGTCGTACGTGAATACAATGATGAATGGGAAATAATGGTCTTATTATCTGAGATGAATCTGGAGTTTCATGATAGTCACGAGAATCGTTACCTCTTAGCCCTGATTTTCACCACTTCTCTCATTGAGAATGTAAAGGGTATACAATTTTCTGATCTTGAGCTCTTGGTTTTCCATGAGAGTATATCAGGAGATAACCTATATCTGAACTGGTCTATGGCTAGAGATGACATCATCCACATACATGAACATGATTGGGTTCATGTATATGTGAGATAGGAGTTGATGCACGAGTCCCATTATTCTTAGTGGGATGTTCGTCCAAGTATCTCCAAGATGTATGAAGATATGTGACTCTGGTATTGGTAGCCTAAGCTGAAATGTTAGATAACAGGCTTTATCACTAGGTATTCCAACTGTCTGTATGTGAAGGTGGAGTACCAAAGACCTGTAGTCTTGTTATAGCCACTTCTAATCCTAGAATGGAAATGGGAAGATGTTTCCAGGGACTTTTTATTTGGGTTACCTAGGTCTCCTAGAGGAAGAAACTTTGTATTGTTTGTCCTTAAAAGACTGAAAAAATTGAATCACTTTATTCCTTTTGGAGACACATTATCATTAAATGGTATAAGAATACTATATGTTTGTTAGATTATATGACTGCATGGGATCCCTCGTACTATCATTTTAGATAGGGAATCTTGTTTCACATCACAGTTCTGGAAGGGCTTGCAGAAAGCCATCAGTACACATGTGATTCTAAGAACAACTTTTCACCCATAAACTGATGGAAAATCAGAATTGATGATACATGTTATAGATGATATTCTATAAGAATGTGTACATTATTTCAGTATTTGTTGGTAGAATCATATCCCTCTCATTTTGTTTGACTATAATAATAGATTTTAGGTGACAATTTAGATGGACCTTTTGAGGCCTTATATGTTAGGTCATGTCGTTCACCCCAATACTAGCCTGTGGTTGGTGAGGTTGCCATAAAGGGTCCTTTTCCCATATAGGAATCTTTAGAGTAGGTTTTGCTGATAAAAATAATATAACTACTACTCATTCTAGTCATAAATCTTATGTTGATCGTCATAGATGAACTCTGAAGTCCGAGGTCGGGGTTGTGTTTTCCTTCGGGTATCACTCATGCTCTAACATAGACTATTACAGAAGTAAGGGAAAGTTATTTACTTGTTATGTAGGGATATTTGAAATTAAAGAGAGTGTTTAGATAGTAGCCTATTAGTTTCCACTACCTCATAGGTACAGTTCCATGCACGACATCTTCCATGTTTCAAAATCTTTTAAAATTTCATTCTAACCCATCTCATTCCCTTGATCTCAGGGAGGTTGAGTTAGATTCTGATTCTACCTTTGAGGAGTATACAGTACACATCGTTGACTAGAGCATGAAGGCCCTATGCAGTCAGTCTATCCCTCTATTATAGGTGCTTTGGTATCATCACCACATGTAGGATGAGACATGGGAGTGTGAGGTTGAAATATGTTCCTAGTGTCCATATTTGTTCTTAGACAGGGTTTCACCACCCTTGGAAGTTCAACTCGAGGACGAGTTCTTTTAAGTGAGGGAGACTATAAGAACCTAGATTTTCACATAGGTATCAATCCTATAAATTTCAGCTTAATTTATTTATTTTGGACCTAATATGGATTCTTATTGAGTTAGAAAATGTCCCAAGGTTGTTGGGGTTTCTTTGGATCCTAGAACAAAACTTTTTGGGGAAAAATCTATGTCACATGGTTTCAGAAAATAATGCATGTAGGGCACACAATTTGATCTAACTATGTAGATGGTCTAAATTTTAGGGTAGAGCTATCTCACATAGTTGGTGCATGGTTTCCCTAACTATTTAAACTAACCATGAAAGTACCCATATTTCACTTGGTACTCGTAAAAGTTTTGCACATGGTTTTTCAGACCATGAATACAAACGGTGACCACGCTAAATATTACATACTTTTACATTTTTACCCTCAATGATTTAATTAAGCCCATCCTTCTTTCCAAATCAGTTACCCAGTGAAATTAACCTCTATTTCATTAATTTTGGAGATTTTTTAAGGCCTAACCTAGGGATCAAAAGATCTCATTCATCCAATATTTGTTCAATATTCCACTCATCATGTTATATTTGCAATGATTAGTACCAAAGTCCTTCTTATTCATTGTTTTTCATGCTTTCCCTCAACCTAGTTATTGAGGTGTGAGAGTTTCTACTCTTTTCTCAGATATACTCCATTCCAAGACAAATTATAGGATAATACTATATGAGGATATTCTTATAATCCAAAGGTGGGTGGTCTATAACATATCCCATAAGTATGTTGATTTTGGAATTATTGTATAAGGCTCGTCGATTTATTCAGGTTTTGTTTGTTGATTTTATATTCCATGCTTATAATCATCTGATCCATATGGTAATTCTCTTTCCTATTATTTGACTATTTTTTAGTGTTTATGACCAAAACTCCATCCATCCCATATATAATTTTTTCCATAATTATCAATTTAGTGTTTTGTCATGTTTGAACTACCGTTCTGGTGTGCCTTGGATTGACCTTTCTAACTGTAATCTTTTCAATATTAAATGGTTAAATTGTGGATTTAATAAGGGAAATTACCATGTCTTCTCACCACTTAACCCACCAAAGGTAAGTTCTTTCATTTGATAATTAAACGTGAAATTGAAATTGGAAATCATACTAAGTATAATACTAGGCCTTTTAAAATGTAATTGAATATTAGGTTGCATGTCCGTAAAACCCCCTACCATGTTAATTGAAGGTAGAACAGAGAAACTTGATTTATGAAAATGTATTAAATAGATTAATTGAATGGTTGTATTCTACCTATCCATTCACACTAATGAAAGGCAAGGCTTGAACCAAATATACTAATTCATTAATTATGACTTGATTATATAGTTTCATGCTTAATTATCCTTTCCAAACTAATGAAAGGTAATGGATTAAAACATATGAATTATATATGACTTCATTATCAAAAATAGGAGTGACATGACTCGAGATCACCTAGGATTCCTAAGGGAATGCCTCGAGCACTCAAGGACCCCATTCTGAATGAAAGTATGTAACCTTCTTAGAATGAGACCCACCTAAAACGCGATATTTTTCTAACTTTGTATTCCTTGTATGACACTGGAGGAAACCTTCAATAATATTACAGGATGCCTCAGATACACTCCTTTGATCCATCATTAAATTGTAGGATCCATGGTTAAATCCCATTGGACCCAGTCATTCCTTAGCCCCTTTTTACCTTGCAAGAACTCATTGGACTCAAAATGCATCTTATTATGGAATTCCTTGGACTGTGCTACTTGGATTTACCTCTTACCCTTAGAAAAGCTATAGTAATTGCTATGTTGGTCTCCCTTGAGGTCTACATTGCTTTGGATATTAACTTGGAACATCATTATTTAATATCATTACATGTTTCCTTGGTATATCTTTCAACTTTCAATATTACTAATTTGTGACTTATTTACATACTGGTAATAATAAAATAAAAAATTGTTTACATGTTCAGACACTATTTGATGGATAAATTAGGTACATGGGAATTTGGTTATATTGTACTGATTTTCTTTATATATGTATGATTTGAAACTATATCCTTTTCATTACAATGTCTATATGTTATAGACACCATTGGTGATGGCCCACTGAGATTTATCTCACACCCTCTCTCGGCAGTATTTGGTAATTGGGGTAGATTGCATAAATGTATGTGCTGAAAATGGGAACCATATGTCTTAGAAAACATGAATGATTTTTGTTTAGGACGGAGCATGATAGCAGATGATTGAACTGATGATCAGGATTCTTGGGATAGTCTTTCGATTTCTTTTACACTTTTGTGGAACATGTTATTCCTATTGTCATGTATCCATTTTTTCTAGTTTCTAGTAACATAATATATCATCGTTAATTATTCTTATCCTTTCATATCTATTACTTCTGTATTCTTTAAACGTTTACTTATATTTCATCCTTTATTTAACTATTTTATTACTTATCCATTGGACTACACTCTGGTATTGAGGGAATTGTCTCCCCATGGACACACCCTAGGCCCTCACTATTAGTCAGTATCCTCTAGCTTTTGGAGAGGTGATATTGAGTCCATGTGACCCATCAAGATCGAGGAAACTATTAAGTGGAATCTAGTCCTAGTACGTCACACCACCATCCCCCAAGAAAGTAGGAGGATATTCTTGTGGAAATTGTTGCTTCAACTCTACTATAGTATAGGCAGGACCCAAAGCACCTTATAAGGACTGTATGAAACACCAAAAACTCTCTCTAAACTATGAATTGGTTCCTAGTTGATGAAGAATACAAGGTGACTCTAGTGGAATTTCAGGAGGAAATACTGGAGGCTAAAGGCCCACCACTTCGAAATCATGGTCAGTACCATCTTCCTAGTGCATGAATTGAGGACGAAATTGTGGAATAAGTATATAATTTACCAATTCATGCATCATATAATATTTAGAATAGGATAGGGAGCAAGATACCAGGAATGGGTATGAACAAATCCTTCCTTAATGAATCAAACTTCTCTATCTTCTCCTTAAGACATGGATAGGGGATAAAAAGATTATAACGGATCATAAAGACACTTCCTAATTCCTACTACTACGGCTGGACTGGGGTCAAGGTCTCATATGAATATTCTAAGGATCTAGTATCTGTAGTTACAATTCAAGTTATAGAGGAAAACACCCATTACATTGAAATTTTCATCCCCATTTAGTGGTAATGATTTTCATTTAAAATTTAAATTTATTTCAGTTCATACTAATTTTTATATACATATATATCATAGTGTAGTATTTTCTATCACCCCACTCAACATATAAAAGACCATATCCTTTATAAATTTCATTTGGTAAATCAAATAACTACAACTTTACACCTACATATAGTATCAAGATTTAATAGGTAATGTAAAATGATTTCATTAGATGAATCACCATTCCTCGTTAATATAATCTCATTCATCATAATTTTCTATTAATATTCATGTATTCAAATAAAATAACATTTCATCCCATAGAACTAGTGTTTCATGGATGAAATATGGAATAATTTGTTAATTATAGTGTATTAATTAATCTATATGGGAAAAAACTTTTACACTGATATAGTGAATTTAATAAATCCAATTATTTTATCCCTTCTAGAAACATTACCACCTTTCCAAGTATAATAATACAAGAAAAACTATATGAATCATGAAATGAATGCTTAAAATAAACATGGAATGGAAAAATTTGTGGAATATAAGTCATAAAGTACCTATGATGATGCATGAGATGATACTTCATTATTGTACTATTCTAAGGGAAATATTCACCAATAATGATATTAATAATAATAATGTCACAAAATATGTGCATCGCCAAACCATTAAATTAGTACAATAGAAACAGGATATAATCAGAACAATAATAACCCATCCCATGTAATTTGGGTTTACCTTATATACAGGATTGAAATTTAAAATAATAGGCTCATTAATATTCTGTCACCATTCTAGTATCCTGTCTAATTCCAAACCATTAAAATAAAATGAAAATTAAACCAATGATACCACTTCATATCATCCTGACCTAGGAGCCACTAAACGCTGCCCCGATCTAGTTAGACACATCGCCTCAAGTGAACCTCCCTAAATTCAAGAGGCTTCTAACTCTATGTGAGGGTCTACGATGGTACGATGGGGAGAATATACCCCCATGATCAGATTAATCCATATATCAATGTAATAAATCCAAATAGTGGAAGTAGTGACAAATAATCAGTTGCAGAATAAAATATTATCCATACAAATACACATGAGAAAGATAAATCAATATCAATAAAAAATATTCCTCATGTCATGTAGTAAGGAAAAAAAGTGTACATGGGATACATGGGAAATAGACCTGTATATATTTCCATAAAAAATGAAGAAATACCAAAAGGCTACACCACTAGAATCAAGAGCATAAGATTGGTCCTATACTCCCATACTCCTTCCTAGGGCTCATAATCCTTCATCGAAAGCTAGGAGCTTCCCATTATTAATACATGTAGACATGAGGTCTGTTCTAGTACCATAGGTGGCCTGAACAGGGTGTGAGATATACTCAATAGGACACCTCCAACGATGTCAAGTAAAATTCAATCATTGGATATAATATGAGCAGCACATGCATAATAATATAAACAAATATTTAAAATTTAAATGAGTTGGCTCTAGTTCATAAAGGATACCAAGAAGACACTGCCTTCTTTGACCTAATCTGGATGATCTCGGGACAAGTAACCACATGTATACATATATATGGTGTATATATATAATGAATTTATATCTATATATATGGATACTAGATATAGTATGTACTTAAGTCTTAACTAAGGAATCTTTGGATAGTATAATGTATATCATAAGTGTCAAGTGATTCCATGCCAATTCATCACATATATGCGGGTTTCTCTGCCTGAGTATCATGATTTTACATGTGGGATACCCTACCTGAATATCACAAGTGTATGGGATGGATTGCTCGAGTATCAAAAATATATGGGAATCTAGTCCCATGTATCACAAGTATATGAACCACACTTCATGAGTATCATAAATATATGTTATTACCTTCTTGAGTATCACAAGTATATGGGACTCAATTCTAAAGTATTAGAATTTATATGGGACTCCCTGCCTGAGTATCATACATGTAAGAAAATAGTAATGGTCAAGATATAACATAATCCAGTGGTTGAATTATAATTCATGTATCATTCTGTATAATTAAGAGGCATACCATTAGTCATAGGTAAGTAAGGGAAAATTGTCTCACCACTTTATTTCCCTTATATTTTGGTAATATCTTTACTTAGGCATCGAAACATGGCCACTTAGAAGGCGCTTTGACTATATAATAATGTTACAATTTAGGAGACCTATCCTAAGCACACTAAATGGGGTGGGAGATGTAGAGGTGAAGAACTAAAATTCATAACAAGTGTACATGGGAAAATCTATCATGGGAGGCATCTTAGAATAAAGAAAATATTAATCTTAAGGAAATGTGTCGAAGATTATTGCATGTGAAATGAAAATACTTGATATTAAATGAAATTTATTTAATGTAAAATACTATAATGAATACCTTAATCCTATAATACTCCTTTCATCCAATATTGTTCCATGAATTGAGCTAGAATGGGATATATCAAAAGAACAGATAGAACCCCTAAAAATAGGCCATATGAGATTAAACCAAATTAGTAAAAAATATGAAAATATAAACAATGAAAGGTTATAATAATATTTATGATCTGGATATTGTATATCCAATGCACCTAACAATGATGAAAATTGAGCTCAGAGGAAGGATATTCTTAGGAACCTAGGTTCGACGTGGAGGTGCTCTCACTCGTTTTTAGCCTCATATGTAGGAGATGAAATGAACCCCTATAATAAAATTAGGGTTACATCATTTTTTTAATAATAATCCTTTGTATTTACATGGGGATTGATGTAATTACACATCATTAAATTCTCAGGTTCTTTCTATTGGGAAAAATAAATTGCATGGCATGTAAATCTATTACTTTTCATGTAATGCTCAGTTATTTCTATCACTGGGAAAAACAATTCATAAAATATAAGGGGTATATAAAAAGCATTACACATAATATATTATAAATAAATTATATTTATTTGTTCAATAGCTAGCCTCTTGTCCTTTCAGCCACTTCATTTCCATGAACAACCAACGGACCAAAGGGCCCAGTCACTAGGGTCTAATCTGAATGAAAAACTCAACAAGGGGTTGTCAGAAAATAAAAGAAAATGCACCTCTCTAAGAATGTTAAATGCTACATGGTTAATAAATGAATCACATCATCTCCCACTTAATTATTCATAACTATCACCCTTCATATAAACATTAATCATAATACCATTCTTTATAACATGTGCACTTGGAAACATAATAAAGGGTGTGATGAGATGCTCGGTAAGTGTAAAAATGGTAGATATAAATCTATGATCATATAAAAGAATAAAATATGAATAAGAATATGATATTATAAATATAACTTACAAATTTCATACCCAATTCTCCATAGATAATTAACATGATACATGGCATAAAACATTATCATTTTCAAAAGACATGTATTATAAGAGTGAAAATTATCAAACATTAATAATGAATTATAATATTTTATCCTAAACTTATAGAACCAACATAGATATAAAAACTGTTTCATAATGTTAAGGTTAAATATAAATACCATATAATCATAATAGATCATTCATCACCACATAGATTCCATTTTAGATCAAGTGAATCGAGTTACATTCTATATTAGATCAAGCTCATTGACTTACATCCCATAGTTATCTTATGAGATATAAAATTTACCCAATGAATTAAAGAGATATATAGATCCCACTCAAAAAATTATTTAACTCATATATATTTGTGTCATAATATCATAAAACATTAATAATATTAAAACCCATGTAAAGAAATTGGTTTCATAATCATTTCATCATAACATAATCCATGGAAAAGAGGTGGTGTTCATAAACATTTCATCCTTTTATCATAAAAAATAATAATAAAAAGAAAGAATAAAATTTATATCCAAGTATCATATCCCAATGATGATTATGTACCAATAAAAAATTCCATCATAGATGGAAAATAATTTTGAAAGATCACATGGAATAATTCATTTGAAAAATAACATTTCCATATTGAAATCACTTCTTTAAAAGTCGAGTCAATTATAAATAGAAACAATTATATGAAAATAAACATATTAATTTTTGAATTAATACTAAAATAAAAAATTAGTCCTGATGAAATAAAAATATGATCATTTCATATAAGTTAAAAATCATATCTTCCATATTTATCTTAGAAAAGCTACAAAGCACCACATTTAGAAAAAGATAAAAATATTAATTTTAGCCCATTTTGTGAAAATTCAACCATGGGTAAATATGAATTCAAAAAATCACAGTATAATAGTATAACAATTTTCAAAATTTTATTATAAAGCCTTGTTATTGAATAGAAATACTCCCCAATAGATACATAAGTATAAATAATCTTTAGTATTGATGAGATTGTGAAATAAAACAAATACTTCTTTAGTAACATCTGAATTATAATACCAATGAATGAAATAGAATAATATGGATATGTAAACCCCAAAATATTCATGATAATAATATTAAAATACATTCATCAGTAGTATATACACTACATGAACGAAACAAATTCTATATAAGGTATGAGTCCAACAAAAAAAGTGTGATGAAGTCTCATTACCTCATGTTTTCCTAGCATCAAAATTACTCTAAACTCATGTATAATTAATTGATATTAATTATAATTCTACAAAAGAATCATTTTAATAATTATAATATCATATATTATCCTTTTATAGACTTTCATTTCCCTTATTTATAATTAAAATCATCAATTACAAGTGTTAACTATTTCGTTTATCATGAGGATTTTAGTTGAGTAGTTCTGATCTTTATTAATTTATCATGGTAAATTATATAAAGATCCTTAATAATGAAATAAATATCATATATTTTCATTATATAAATATTTATAGTCATCTATAAAATTTATATAAAGAAAAATGAATTACACTTTCCATGGACACGGTAGGTCGTACATATACATGAACATTGTTTTCATTTTTCAAATGATGAAACGAAATAAAGAAAAATATTAATTAAAAATTTCCAAATATTTAATTTTTAAAATATATCATATATATATATAATTAATCCTCATTACCATTCAAGTAAAATATTGATGAATAACATTACATCGTGGAGGTGGTTGTCCACACCTGTGCATGAGGGACATCATCATATCCCAAAGGATTGAATGGTAAGAAGGTATATGTCATATTATAATTATAGATGTGTCATTATATCATAATTATAAAATATAAACATTAAACCCATCATAATAAAAATATAAAAAGATAGTGATGGAAAATTAATTATGTCTCTACGTGGAGACAGTATGTTGTACGTATACGCGAGTGATAATTTCACTTCTCCTTTGGTGGAAAAGGACTTTGTAATGGTTTTAAGTAATCATAATAAAATTTCAACATTTCTAGGATACTAAATGTATTGTTTTGGGATAAATACAATATATATAGTGGTGTTAAGATATAATATAAAATAAATAGATTGGATTAGGTGATTAACTCTTCTTGGAAAAGACTTATTTTAATCTCCACTAAAGGTCTCTAGGGTTAGTATTTTGGGAAGCCCATAACCTATGGGATTTTTCTAGGGAATTTGGAAGAAAATTTGATAGATTTTGGTGATGTAATTATCCTTGATGTTGAGTAATTGAATGAATGAAGAGGTTACATTTTATAATTGTAGTAAAGGTAATTTTATAAATTTATCAAAAGATTATATTTTAATAAATTAATTTTCAATATAAATGGTTAAGAATGGCCTATAAGTAGAAAATAGATGTAATTATAGACCATATCTTATCCCATTTCACCGATTTTAATATTTTTATGTAAATTAACAAAATATTAATCTCACAAAATTTCATTATTTTCAATTTAGACACTATTCACATAATTTGACTTAAATGACAATACTAAAATGATTAAATTAGAATATAACAGTTTAAAACAACACTAATATACTATATTAACATATATAATTCATTTTACACATTAACATACTCATATTATAATTATTTTAATATTTTTTATATCTTGTATTATATTTTTTTTATTAATTGATGAAATACTGCATCATTGTTGTTTAAGCATTTAAAGTAAATTAATAACCACTTAAAATATATGTAAATTTTTAACATGAAAATAATTTTATAAGTCTCAAAATATATTCTTAGATTATTTCCTAGCTATCTTTTTTCTCTATGTGGAAACATAATAGATTAAATACAAAAGAGTGATATTTTGTAAATTTCTTAGATTATAATAATATATAAGTCTTTTTTATGAAAATTCACCAATAAACAAATAAATTAAAAAACTAATGTGTTAAGGGTGTAATTAATTCCATATATTATTAATTAATTTGACAATGTATGGAATTATCATTTGTTTTTATCATGGATTAACATGATTTACCCATTACTTGGGAGATAAATTTTACCAGGGTTACTATTTATAATGACTAAAATGAAAGGGACATATTTACCAAATTTGGACCTCATGATTATAAATATGGAATCCACTATAAAAAACTCAATTTTTATAAGTGTATTAAACTTATTCTAATATAAGGTAACAAAAAGTGGTGAAAATTTCTTTATAAAAAATCTTGTTTAAGAATATAAACAAATTTTTTACTCTTCCATGCTTATAAAAATATTTGATTATTGTTAAAAAATTAATTAATTATATAATATAAATATTTAATAAAAATATTTCTCTAAAAATTATTTATTTATTTTGTTAATAAAAAACTTTTTTATTCATATAAAAATAAATTTTTTGACATAAAAAATCCATTATTTTTCAATGATTTTTATTTTCATTAATTTTTTAATTTATAACCAATGACAATATGTAAACCAAAAGTTTTAAAAATTCAGTTTTTACTATTTATATAGTTATTCCTAATTTCTAAGTGGTAACGATCAACTAATAATATTTTAATAATACCACATGGTTCATTTAAACACTCTTTCTCTTATAACGCAATCTATTAAAAATAAATTTGTTTGAAAAAAATCATAAAAATCTCAAGATGTTTTGGTTATACAAGGTATATGAATTGGATTAAAGGAATAAAATAATTAAATATATTATTTCATCTTATTTCATCCCAAAATAGTGTAGAAACAATTGGTCTAATGTGAATGAACCTTATTTCACTCCTAGTGTAAACCCCACATTCCAGATCTAATGATGGTCATGGATTCCCCATTTGACTCTCCATTTAGAATAAAATCTATTATGATTATTATTATTATTATTATTATTATTATATGTGCGTGTCTGTTAATATATATTAATATTTATAATATATTAACATTGACGCTAAATGATTCCCAAAATTCCACAGCAACCCCACTACAAGATCTGAAAATATTATTTTGAAATATTCAAGGGATTTAGTTGAAAAAAATAGAGTGCTCACACACTCTCCACCTTTAATGATTTTAATCTTAAAAAATCTAAACTACTCAAATAGATTATGGTACTCAACTCTCATTTGGTTCTAAAACACACATGATCTTTTTATGTGTTAATTGTAATTCCATAGAACACACATAAGGTAAGTCATTTTCCTGTATAGTATATTATCTTATTAGTCCTCGATCACCCCTCGTTACTCTGAAAATATGGATTAAAATTTAATGTGAAAAAAAATCAATAAATAATGTATGAAGGATCATTTGTATACCTCTTTGTTAATGACACATGGGAAACCTCATAAACTTAGTCCAACTAAAGAGAAAAATTCATGAGGTATAAAACCCCACTAATTCAATGTCTAATTTTAAATTTACCATTGAACCTTGGAGATAACTTATTATCAAATCCATATCTCAATAATCTATGTCGAGGTGAGACCATGAAGAACACATATTATTTGTCACTAAACACCAAGTGCATTCTTCATCAGTCCCTATATGACTTTTAATTCATCTAAAATTTCTAAATCCTATTCAAGATTATTGACCCGTTATTTTTCTTTGCTAAAACTTACTCCACGCCCATAAGTATTGATTATACTATCTCTAACCTAAAAATCGGTAACCTATAGGGTATCTCATAATAGCCCACGAAATGTGGCAATATGATATTAGAGTGGTCACTATTTTTTGAATGATAAATCAACTAAGCGTAGGTGATACTCCCATATTTGGCCAAAATGAAACATGAAAGACTATGGTTTGTCCTCTAAGACCAAAATGGACTACTCAGTATAGCTCTTTATTTGGGAGTGGGTGTTATGGTTGTAAAATCCCAGGTAATGTTTGAATAATTATTTTTTATATTTATCAGTATTTATGAATTATATAATAATTTTACCTTGAAATGGATGATATCGCCAATTGAGTACATAACTTACAACAATGAGTTACTTCAGAATATTACATTACACGTAAGACTAAGTTACACTGAACAATAATATTTTGTCAATATTATTATTTTAATTAGTAGTTATCACCATGATATTGTATCACCAAGAATTAATAGAGCTAAATATATTACTTTTACACATGTTTATAATTTTTTTACATTTATCCAATAAATTTCACAGGCTTAAAATAAGAATAAATCCAAATTTTTGCATAAAAATATCTATACTTTTTAAAAGGAGGTTTTACCGCCTTTCATTGGAAACCCCATATTAAATCTATTTTTTAAAACTTTTATTATTTTTATATGATGAAATAACCTTATTTTAAAAAAAACAAAAATTAACTTGAGTGAATTTTTGTTATTTTTATGAGAACTTTCATATTATGATGAATAATGAAATAATACTAAATTTTAGTTCAAATATTTTTTATTCCAATTTACTAGTATAGTTAAACACTTTATTTAATTGATTTTAAATTATAATTAGATAATTTTTTTATCAGTTAAACCATCTTATTTCATTGGAATCAATTTTACTTTGAAATTGGATATAAAAATTTCGCAATCTTATGATCGGTTTTACTTTAAAAACATGCATTTTTGTCCCACAAATGAGATTAAATTTAAATTAATTTATGAAATTTATATGATTTTAATGTGTACAAAATTATTCCTAATTTTTAATAAAAATAATTTATAATATAAAATAAGTTCAGTCTATTTTTTCATCACAATTTTAGTGAAAGTGAGTAAAAATAATTACAATAATTAAGAGAAAACTTTGATTAAGAAGGGACTAACCCTTCAATATAAGGTCCAAAATGACATATAAACATGTCCAAAATACTTTGTATAGAAATATTCAGACACTATTCTCCCTTTTATATAATGTTTAACAATACTGGATCCACCTTACATGGGAAAAACCTTGGTAGAATTCAATTTCAAAAAATTTACAAGAGTGTCACCCCATCCTCCACTGTAAAGAGGAACTCACCCCACCCACTTCTTCACAAATATCAATACACCATTGATCAACCAATATCTAACCAAATAGATCCTAATAATACCTATACTCATCATAGAAGACTCAACTTGGACAGAAATCCATCCAAGGAATCTCATTGGTGCAATCCAAAAGGAGTTACCTAAATTAGAGGTAACACCCTTCCTCATAATATTTTATTTTATTTTCAATATAAACTTCATAAAATATTATTATTAAATGAATAAATAGTAATATAAGTTTCCCAAATATACTTTATTTTTTTATGATAACATTTTGACTACACTTATATACACATCCATCTAATGGGTAATGAACTTACCATTCTTGTGTGCGGTAAACTACCGCCTCATGAAAGAATGTTGTTCGTTTTTCCAGTACCACTTTTAATGGTTTGAAATTATGTTTGAAACACTATTTATATATGATATTTATTATATTTATTATTTAATTTTTCTTCTATAATTATTTTATAATACATACCTTTATATATTCCATTTTTTTAAATACATTATCATCTTTTGTGTAAAGTGTGGATTACTACCTCCTCAAAGCGATAAGATGCATTCACACACTACACTGGTCATATTTAGGATTTTTTCAATTAAATATATGTTAACTAAATTAATTCTATATAATATTCATTAC
Organism: Viscum album; assembly: GCA_963277665.1. Classification (NCBI taxonomy): domain Eukaryota; kingdom Viridiplantae; phylum Streptophyta; class Magnoliopsida; order Santalales; family Viscaceae; genus Viscum; species Viscum album. The sequence continues at coordinate 518,003,764 of OY728143.1, read as the reverse complement.
ATAATTATCTTGCTTTAGATATAAAAAATCGTTTTCTATAACACTTTTCAACACACTTAAAAAGTGATAACGTTATTTGTGGACATGTGGACTACTGCCTCTTTGAAGTAATGTGACACCTTTAACATCCCCATAATTACATATATATGTAAATATGATTAAATTATATGTTATATATGATACAATTATAATTTTTGAATGATAAATGGTTACATACCTTCTTTCTATAATGATCATTGAAAAATGAGAATGTGACTCATGTGTACATACGACCTACCGTCTCCATGAATGTAACATTGGTTCATTATTCAAAACCATAAAACATAGTTAGTTTTAAAGGAGTAATTTATGTATATATATGATTATTATTTCATTATTATTATTCTGTAAATGTTCATATAATAACTTCTTGGACCATAGTTGAACTACCAAATTCATTTTGACACATAAACTGAATATGGTCAAAACACCAGATGTGAATTTCATTGTTTATGTAGTTTTATAAAACAATGTAATAAGTGAAATAAAAGTAAAAATAGACTTTAAAAATGTTCTTAATCAAGCAGATAATATAATTTTATTTTTCATAAATGTAAATATACAAAATACAAGTCCTACCCAAGGTAAGATATTTTTTATAAATCTTCTTCTGTTGAAACATTTATTGATTCTATTTTCCTTTATTATTTTATTAGGTGTATATTCAACCCCTTTTTCATTCAGTATCCATTTTTTATCTTTTATTATGTTATTTTGTATTTTAAAATGTTAATCTTTCATGGGGCTTATGATTTAAATGTTCGAAGTGGTATAGGTCACTTGATTGTTTAAAGACTTAATTTTATAATAGTTTCTCAGATTAAATATTCTTGATATTATTTGACATATTTATAATTATGGATATTAAAGGGTTATAAATGTAATTTTATGTCTTTTTTTATTTTTGTTAAATTTCATTTTGAAAATTAATCTTTCTTCATTCTTTATATAGAATATTTTGACAAACGACAAGAGGAATGTTTTATTCATAACATACACGATGACAATGATTTTTATGTCACCATGGAAATTATATTATTTTGGGCTTCCATTATAAGATTTAATTTTTTCATAAATGAAAAGACTTCTTTTTATTTTTTTGAGTATTTTTTATTCAAAATGGGTTTTTAAAATGGATTGATTATTCCAATATATTGAAATGTTTTCTTATGATTGAAAATGAAATATCTTGAGTGAAATTTTGAAAATTATAGACTTTTATTTTTTATGATTATATAAATTGTACTCATATATTTAATGGGTGGTTCCATAATACACCAATTATGGGTGGTTTAATGATAAAACGGTGATGGGTGAATTCATGTTATCCCTCTAATTCATTAGGTAAGAACATGGTCATATGTCTATTCCATTTTTAAGAGTGACATGGAAGTCAACCATATTGTTATTCCATTTATAAGAGTGAGACTTATAATAATGTTCCAAGTTAACTTTTTTTATTTTATATTATTTTAATGTGTTTATTGTAATGTTGTGATTATAAAGAAGTATAAAATGATCTTATTATCAAAGGAATGTATTTAGTATTTACCAATGTAAAATTATTGCATGATATTAATTTTTTCATATGTTTTCAATGTTTATAAATGGACTAATGGTTTAATTATCTTTATATATCTTATATAATTTTCTAAGGTTGGGTTATTATAGTTGGTATCAGGATGGGTTTAGATAAATTTAGAGTTTAGGATAGTATTAGTAGCATTAAATTATTATATTTTACATATAGTTTAGTTAAACTGATAAATAATTTTATGATTACAAGTTTTCTTTATCTAATGTGTGTTTGTTAAAAAAGGTTTTCCACATATGAAACAATAAGGATATAGTGGGAAGGCACTGAGAGGAAAATAACCTTCCGAATCAGCATCTTGAGATGGTCGAAATCAGAACTAGGTAGTTCATTGCAGTGATGAATTATTTGACTTAGGGGTATAAATAATGGTGGTGTCCAAGCAAGGGAGAAACCAGATCTAAAATAGAGGAGCATGATGATAATGGAGAATTTTATGTGATAACATCCCCCATAATCCAGATGATAATCTGACCTCATGAGAAAATAATTAGGTATTAAATCCATAGAAAATATATTTGATTTCATGGATTATTTAGATCACAAAAATGTAACTCTTTAAATTCATCATTCTGAAGGTGAATTTGGTCATTAGTGGTTAATGGTTAATAATAACAGAGAATGTGAAGTGATTCATGCCTTGGAATTGGATGAATTTAAGAATATTTTACTTGATAAATATTTTCCTATGGCTATTCGACTTAGTTTGTAAAAAAATATTCTTGGAATTGAGATAAAATGATGGAGATTTGGTGGATCCAAATGAAGAAAATGTCACTAGACAGGGGGGTATGTCCCAAATTTTATATGAGATATTAATAGTAACATAAAACATTTTTACTGAGGATTGAAGCCGACATATATTAGGTAATTGAATTATCATAAGTACAAGAGCTATGAGAAACATATTTAATGTGATACGAAGGTGTAAATAGAGTTTTCTGATAATTATGTGTCCCATGACAACAAGAAACATAAGAGGTCCAATTGGTAGGAAATGAGAAAGAATTTATCAAATAGTTTTGGATGTAAGAAAACAAAATCCCCATCTTATGATAATTTTTTGTAAAAAAAATTCTTTGGAATGTGTATCAAATTCTGGGAAGTGCTTCTGATGTGTTAATATTGGTCATATGGTTCATGAATAAAAAGAAGAAGATAAGAAAAAAATGAAAGGCTTGGGGTAATATGTTTTGTTTTCATGTGTTAGTATGTTATGCCAATATGTGTCAAAAGTTGATTAACTAGGGTGGAACCATCAAGATCAAAAGAAAAAGCGTTTGAAAAATTATTTTTCTACTACTGCAGTTGAAGTTGGGCCATAAAATGATGTGGTGATAGGTATGTTATAGTTTTATTCGAATCATTAAAATACTCTATTTGATTTTAGATCTTCACATTCATTCATTTCTGAGATATTTTCTAGAAAATTGGAACTATCACCTCATGAAAATAAGATAGAAATATTGGTAAAAACGTTGTGTGGAATTATTAGGGAAACAAATATTTATAAGAATATTATGATTTTCATTAATGGGATAGTATTTCCTACAAATCTTGTCGAACTACCCATAGCGATGTTTCATATCATTTTTGGGTATGGATTGGATTTCATTTTATCATGCTAAAAAAGATTATAAATACAAGAAAGATTTAATTAGTGATTTTATATCTTTAATAACCACTACTAGACTTCAAGGTATTTATAACGGGTTATTTGCAATGGGATCCCGTCGCAAATAGGCATTAGCGACGGGGCCCCTTCGCAAATAGCTAGTTCTAGAAAACGTCATCACAAAAAATATTATTTGCAACGGGCCCGTCGCAAATAAGTCTCCGATTATATACTTATTTATATATAAGTTCTTTTGCGATGAGCCCGTCGCAAATAATCTTTTGTGACGGGCCCGTAATCCAGTAGCAAATGATTTTTGAAAATGTTAATTCAGATTATTTGCGACGGGCCCGTTACAAATACTATTTGTGACGGGCCCCTAATCTCAACGCAAATACTATTTGTGACGGGCCCCTAATCCCGTCGCAAATACCCTTTTTGAGAAAAAGATTATTTAGACTATTTACGATGGGATCCTGCCACAACAGATTCCGTCGCAAATAATAAATAAATTTTAAAAAAATAATTTATAAAAAAATTAAATTTAATAAAATTATGATTATTGAAAAAATAATTTTCATATTATCAAAATAAAAAAATATTAAAATTCTCAATATTCACAAAAAAAATATATTAAAATCATAAAATATTTTTATGATTTTTGAAAAAATAATTTTAATATTCTTAAAATAATAAAAAAATAAAAAATATTAAAATTCTCAATATTCACAAAAAAATATAAAAGAATCATAAAATATTATTATTATTATTATTATTATTAGTAAAATAAACAAATATTAAAAAATATAATACTGAAAAAATATATTTAATAAAATTATGATTAATAAAACAATAATATTAATATTATTAAAATAATAAAAATATTAAAAAATATTTTAATTCACAATATTCACAAAAACAAATCATAAAATATTAGAAATTAAATTATGTAATAATTGCACTGATATAAATGACAAAAACTATAAATACTTTATATTACAACAAATTTAAATTCAAATGTTTTTGACATAAAAAAAATCACTGGGGGTCGTCTTTTGGAGAAGGTGGAGGAGCTGGTGGAGGAAACTTAATCCCTAAACTATGAGTCAGCCGATGCATGTACTCCATCTTCATGTGATGTTGTGGCTGCTGTTGACGTATCTCCTTCTCCTCCTCCTGCTGCTGCTGATGCATCTCTTCTTACTGCTTCTGCAAACTCTCTATAAGGTCATTCTGGGGTCGGAACTGCTCCTGATACTGTGAGCCGGAAGATGATGCCTCTCCATGAGCTCCTCTCGAGCTGGACGCCGACATCGCAGCAGTACCATAATAAGTACCAGGAGTCACATTAGAGTTGATACCAACTACTCAGACCTTCTCAAAGCCATACTGAGTTGCCTGCATCCATGCCACCTCGTCAAAATGGTGGGCACTAGTCTGATCAGTCGTCTCATCCTGACCCTCAGCTTTTGTCTGAGAAGTCGCAGCCTCATATGACTCCTTTAATTCCAATTTGAAATTAAAATTTTGAAAATATTATATGTAGTTAATTGTCAAAGTGAAAAAATAAGACTAACCACAATTTGAGGCTGATGATCACCTCTAATCTCTCCAGTGTCTGGATCACTGTACATTCTCTGATAAACAGCATACTCTATAATATTGGCTTGCTCGACTGCCTATATGAATATAAAATAAAGTTTTTATATTTTATGTTATATAAAATATTTAAAATGAATACTTACCAGATGCTCTCTATGCGTACTGAATGTACGACTATCAGCTTGATGTGTCACCTCCTGTCTCCCCCTATTCGTCTGACCCAATGAAACCTCCTCTGAAATCCACCACTCAACCAGTATGCACGTAATCCATCCCAAACCTGGGATGAAATGTACTCTCATCGGTGGGCTCTACACGACTCATCAAATACTGTCGCTCCAGCTTTCTTAATGGTCGCCTTTCTAAAATTGTGCAAAAACTGACGCAAATGGTCACGCATAGCCACCTCCCATGCTGCATGGATTGCATAACGCATGCTATCCTCAATGGGATACCATAAACCCTATAAATAATTTATAAGATCAAGTTATTAAAATAAATTAAAATAAATATTATTTATTTACGTACCAACCAATGATTGTACATGTCGAGTTCCACATCAACGGGAATCTGTTCCCATGTGTTCCATGGCTGAGAAAAATAACTGCACAAGATAGCGCTCCCCTATCCAATTGCTACATGCGCAAAACTATGAAAAAAGAAAAAATAATAAAATAATTAGTATACATATAAATAAATTAATGAAATATGACTAAAATATACAGGTTACCATACCTCTGTGTGCATAGATCGAAGCCAAGACCTGGACGTCACTCGGGGATAGGGTCATGAATCATCAGTTGTGCAAGACCGGGCCCCCTCCACGTACCTCTTGAACCACCAATAGGCTGAGGGTTAGATGATCCCACATCCTCATCATCCAAAGGTTGCTCATCCACCTCTAACTCACGCAATAGATTAGAGTCCATCTGAAACACAAAATTACTATTGTTATAAGATAGTTGAAAATAACTATTATTTTTATATATATATATTAGTTATGATCATAACCAGCATTTAGCTATGCCAATGTTCACCTTCATCATCGTCTTCATATCTGACAATGTCAAATTCTTCATATTCCTCCTCGGCATCATCAATATCTATATGAGTTTCACTTTCAACATCCTGTTTCATTTCAATTTCTTTTGAAACATCATTATCATCTTCATCACCATGGACCCTTAATTGTGGGGTGTCCTCATCGATATTGACATTTCATTGTGAAAAATTTGGATTTTGAGTAGTCTCTTGAAAATTTTCAATTTTTTCCACTTCAGTAGAACCACATTCAGTTTGAGTAAATTGATTTTCCCAAGATTTCATTTTTATTATGCTCAACCAATCACCCAGGTCTCTTGAAGTAGCACAGTATTTTGGGTAATAAACTTGATGTTCCTATTGAGCCAATAAAATTGGTTCATTTACTACAAGAAGACTTTTATATTTAATGTCAAATATTCCATGAGTCGGATGAACACTCAAGCCTCTCTCAGTATCCAACCAACGACATTTAAACATCATTATGTAATTTTTTCCAAGATAATATAGCTCAATAATTTCATCCAGAATGTTGTAAAAGTCAAATTTAGTTTCTCTATGATGTGATCTTCTCAAAAAAATCCACTATTCATTTTTGTTTTTGATTCCCCATATTCAGGTGTATGAAATCGAAAACCATTCACCACATGTGAATTATAAAATTTAACCATTTTGGATGGTGGGTTACTCAATATACACAGTCTCTAATATATTTTATCAGCATGTTGAGACACCTGAAAATTTTTAAAAATATTATCAATACAATAAATAGTAAACTGGATTGATATTAAACCATCAATAATTTATGATACCATCTTTTGAAATGATTGAGAAATTTTTTTTTGTCTGTGTTCCTCAAGAGCAGCTACTGATATTTGTGGAACTTGTTTCTTGATATGATTATAATATAACCTAAAAATAAAATAATTTTACACACTATAATAGAAATTATATAATAAGTGATAGAATCACTCACAGTACAAATGTTGTCATTTATTCACAGTTGAGCAGAACATATGTATCAGCTCTGTAATATTCATCGTCTGAAATCCATCGTTCTTGAACTCCACCAAAACAAGGATTTGGCTGATTAAAAACTGATAAATGATTTTCCATTTCAAAATTAAATTTCCCCTATTTCTATCCCATGCGTTTTTTAGGGATATTCGGATTCAGAATAGTGAGTGCAGAAAAAATAAATTTCCTCTTGCAAATAAGCTTCATCAATTGAGCCTTCAACTGATGCTTTGTTACGTACTTTTTTCTTCAATTTCTGCATGCATCTCTCGAATTGGTACATCAATCGAAACTGTAATGGACCTCCACATTTAGCTTCATGTGGAAAATGTAATATCATATGTTCCATTGAGTCAAAGAAAGCGGGTGGAAATGTTTTTTTCCAGTTTACATATAATTACAGAAACATCTTCTTCCAGTTTTATTAGCGCATTGTAGTCAGTTGTCGCTGCACAAATGTCTCGAAAAAAATATGATATATCTTTTATCGAATCCCAAATCATAAAATTCAAAAAACCTCTGAATCCAATCGGCATAAGTCTTTCCATTATAACATGACAATCATGAAATTTTAATCAGGTAATATGACCATTCTTCACACTTCTTCCCAAATTGAAAGCATGGTCATCTCGAAGTCTCAAAGATGCAATCCACTGAAAAAATAATAAAAGAATCTCTTTGGATAGTGTATAAGCTTTTTTTGGCTTCATTAACCTCTATGATCTGACATTTTTAAAATAGTTCAAGTTCTGGTTACTTGAAAATTTGGGCAAGATCTAATCGTGCTTTTATAGTATCTTTGGTCTTACCTGGTGTATCAAAAACTGTATGAAATAAATTATCAAAACAGTTCTTCTCAATGTGCATGACATCCAACATGTAGTGGACCAACAAATCAGACCAATATGGGAGATCCCAAAAAAATCTTCATTTTATCCAACTATATTCTTTCCCGAATCCATGAATTTTCGGTTGGTTCAATATTGGCTCAAATGTGATGGAAGGTAATGAAAATAAACTAATTTTAACTTTATACCTGAGATAGTTTTTGGATGTTCATAACTTTCAATTTTTCCTCTTCTGAAATGTGATTTGTTTCTTCGAAAAGGATGATCGGTTGGAAGAAATATGTGATGGCAGTCATAATAGAATGTTCTTTTCCATTGACGGGCATAAAATCATTGTTTTCTTTCATACAGTAAGGACATGATTTCAGACCATGTGTACTCCAGCCAGATAACATGTAATATACCGTAAAGTCACTAATCGTCCATATCAATACAACTTTGAATGTGAAATTTTGTTTTGCAGAAACATCATATGTACTAACACCATTACTCCACAATGCATTTAACTCATCAATCAATGATTTCAAATAAACATCAATATTATTTTTTGGATGTCCTGGGATTAATAAGGTCAAAAAGATATTGGGCTCCTTCATCAACATCCACGAAGGTAGATTGTACAGAGTTATAAAGATAGACCAACATGAATACTGACTACCATAAGAACCAAACTGACAGAAACTGTCAGTAGAAAGACCCAGTCACATGTTTTGAGATTCTAAAGAAAAATACGGATGCAGATGATCAAAATGTTTCCATAAAACACCATCAAATGGATAATTCGAGCTTTTACCAGTTGAAATATTGGTCTTTTTCCATGACATCATTGATGCTATGTTATGAGACATAAATAAACGTTGCAGCCGGGGTGTCAAGGGGAAATATCTCAACTGTTATACAGGAATCTATCCAGACTTCCCTGATTGTGCTTCTTTATACCTCGATTGTCCACATGTTGGAAAACTATCCAACTAAGCATTCTCAGCAGAATATAAGATGCAATAATTTGAAAATGCATGAATATTCTGATAACTAAGGCCTAGATTACGAACCAACCTCTTGCTCTCATAATAATGTTAAGGAAACACATTTCCTTCAGATAACAGTGTTTTAACCAAAGAAAATATCTAATCAAAACAGGTGTTTGACATTGCATTATCTGATTTAACAGCCATAAATTTTGAAATCGCTTCTAATTTGGTCATCTTTCAACCAGGATATAATGCATCCTCAACAGACCTCAAAAACTCATAAAATTCAGATGGTACCAACTCATGAGTTAAATCAATATCATCATGAGTTTCAGTTTGTTGAACAGATGGAACTGTGATGGATCCAGAATCAAGTTATTAGTATCTTCTCTAAAACTGTGTTCACCATGTTAATACCAAAAAACATAATCTTGTTGAAAACCAAACCGCAAGATATGTCCTCCAACCTTGTCAAACGTGTCAAACGTTCTCAAAGAACATTTCTTACAAGGACACTTAATTGTTCCTTTTGAAAGATATTCTAGTTTTGATGATGCAAATTCAAATAAAGCTTCAACACCCTCAATATATAGAGGATTTAAACCAGAACCATTGGGATTTCTATGCTGATTTATCCGAGCGCGGTCATCTAATAATGATTGATGTCGACTTCCTTGTTCCATATTTTTCTACAAAATATAAAATCATCAGTGTTTTTGAATAATTTGAAATTATAAAAATACTATCTGATAAAAGAAGATAAATAATCACTACTACTTCTTGTTAATTATCATTATTTCGAGGAGACATAATTTTCAATGGATTGACGACTACACTTTTGTTCGACGGCTCATTTAACTGAATCTTTCTCACACTGAAATCAAAATGAAAAATCTGGTGGGAGATACACATATTCATTCTTGTATGCATGAGAATGAATATGCGTACCTCCGACCAGATTCTTCATTATGATTTCAGTGTGAGAAAGATGCACCTAAATGAGCCGTCGGACAAAAGAACCCCCTTTTCGTCAAGGAATCATTTTCTTCCAACTGTAACTGCCTGAAAACATTATAAAAAATATGATCCCACGAATACATATCCAATCTCGTGTATACGAGATTGAATATGCCTATGTAGTAGCACAATTTTCATATTATTTTGAGCTTGTGAGAGTTGAAAGGAGAAAAGTCATCGAGCGAAAGGAGTGCCCTCAATCCACTAAAAATTATTCCAGGTTATTGTAATTTATTAAAATTTATTAAAATTTCATTCTAACTGTTCCTAACTAATTATTACTATTTATTACTATTTATTGCTAATTATTACCAATTTAGCAATACTTAACAATACTTCGCTAAATGAATAATTCTTGAATAATGAAAGGAAATTTAGTAATCATCGTTGTGGAGATAATTACAAATTTTTCCTTCATTATCCAAGAAGTTTTCATTTACTAATTATAATTATATCTAATTATTACTAATAAAAAATTTATATTATCAATATTTATGAAAAAACAATATTAATCTTATTAAAATAATACAAAATTTATAAAATAATAAAATTATCAATATTTGCAACAGTCTTTTCTCTATTCATTACATGTCCAAATCTCAAAGGGTCGCCAATTGTCAGGTCATTCGCAATAAAAAGTTTGTCTCAAACATGTCTAATGTAAACTCTATAATTGTCCTTGCATGGTTGATCACCTCAAAAGTAGTCTTGCACTAGGACGACCAAAGTAATGTCGTTCTCGTCTCTAAGAATCATCTCGCTCTCTTTACATAGATCATTCATCCTTAATAATTTGATGGGACATCAGTATCATTCCCTTAAATTTTCAAGGAAGAATGGCCTATGTAAAGGGTCATGTGAAATAATTCTTATAGATGAGAAGGGAATGAATTGGGTTGTCCTATAGCAAGGCTACTTGTAAGGTGATCAACCAAGCAAGGACAATTATAGAGTTTACATTGGACATGGCTGACACAAACTTTTTATTGCACATGACCTGACAATTGGCAACCCTTTGAGATTTGAACATGTTAAGAATAGAGCAAAGCCTGATGCGAATATTGATAATTTAAAAATTTTATAAATTTTTTATTATTTTAATAATATTAATATTGTTTTTCAGAAATACCGATAATATAATTTTTTTATTAGTAATCATTACAGAAAATAATTATTATTATTTATTAGTAATTATTACTAATTATTACAATTTATTACTAATTATTACTATTTATTACTATTTATTACTAATTATTCCTAATTATTGCTAATTATTGCTAATTATTGCTAATTATTCCTATTTTTTCTTATTTATTAGTATTTATTAGTAATTATTACAAATTATTAGTATTTATTATTAATTATTAATAATTATAGTTAATTATTACTAATTATAGCTAATTACTTCTAATTATAGCTTATTATTACTAATTATTGCTAATTATTGCTCATTATTCCTAATTATTTCTAATTATTACTATTTATTGGTAAATATTATTAATTATTGCTAAATATTACTAATTATTAGTATTTATTCCTAATTATTAGTAAATATTACCAATTATTAGTATTTATTCCTAATTATTAGTAATTATTCCTAATTATTACTAATTATTCATATTTATTACTAATTATTCATAATTACTACTAATTATACATAATTATTACTAATTAATCCTATTTATTAATAGTTATTGTTATTTATTACTAATTATTTCTATTTATTGCTATTTATCACTAATTATTCCTAATTATTGGTAATTATTGCTAATTATTCCAAATTGTTGCTAATTATTGTTAATTATTCCTAATTTCATGCTAATTATTCCTAATTATTGCTAATTATTGCTATTTATTGCTAATTATTGCTAAGTATTGCTAATTATTTCTATTTATTGCTAATTATTCCTAATTATTTCTAATTGTAGTATTTATTGCTAATTATTAGTATTTTTTTTCTAATTATCAGTATTTATTAGTATTTATTACTAATAATTTCAATTTTTTGCTAATTATTACAATTTATTACTAATTGTTGCTAATTATTACTAATTATTGTTAATTATTCCTAATTATTGCTAATTATTCCTAATTATTTCTAATTGTTACTAATTATTAGTAAGTATTACTAAATATAAGTATTTATTACTAATTATACTAATTATTTTTAATTATAGCTATTTATTTCTAATTATTACTAATTATTCCTATTTATTACTAATTATTCCTATTTATTAATATTTATTTCTATTTATTTATAATTATTCATAATTATTGGTGATTATTGCTAATTATTAGTATTTATTTGTAATTATTAGTATTTAATTGTTTTTATTACTAATTATCACAATTTATTACTAAATATTACAATTTATTACTAACTATTACAATTTATTCCTAATTATTTTTAATTATTCCAATTTATTACTAATTATTCCTATTTATTACTAATTATTGCTATTTATTACTAATTATTGCAATTTTTTACGAATTATTGCTAATTATTCCTAATTATTGCTAATTATTCATAATTATTGCTAATTGTTGTTAATTGTTGCTAATTATTGCTAAATATTTCTAATTATTGCTAATTATTTGTATTTATTGCTAATTATTAATATTTATTAGTAATAATTAGTAATTATTAGTACTTATTACTAATTATTACAATTTATTACTCATTATTACAATTTATTACTCATTATTACAATTTATTACTAATTGTTATTAATTATTGCTAATTATTGCATTTTATTTCTAATTATTGCAAATTATTACTTATTATTGTTAATTATTCATAATTATTGATAATTATTCATAATTATTGCTAATTTTTTCTAATTATGAATATTTATTCTTAATTATTCCTAATTATTACTAATTATTACTAATTATTACTAATTATTCCTATTTATTACTATTTATTTATATTTATTACCAATTATTATAAATTACTACAAATTAATTATATACATTACTAATTATAGTTAATAATTAATAATTACTACTAATTATTAATAATAAAAACTAAAAATTTCAATTTATTAGAACAAATAAATACTAATGACAAAACCCTTTAAATTTAATTTAATTACAACTAATCAACAATAAAAAATTAAAATAAAAAAATGAAATAAATATTGAGTTTAAAAAACATAAATACCTTTAAGATTGATTTTCTATTGATGCAGACTACTTCACAACATCTTCGTGAACAAAAAAAAATAAACTTAGAAAAATGCTCTCTCTAAAATCCGAGTTTAGAGAGAAACAGGATCTGAAATTTGAGATGAATGAGAGAAAAACGGATGGAGGTATATATACGTTAATTAGTTGCGACGGGATTATTTGCGATGGGATACCCGCCACAAATAATATCTTTTGCGACGAGACCCATCACAAATACCTACGCCCACATTAATTACTGTCACCGGTTAAAAAGTTATTTGCGATGGGTCGTGTCGCAAATAGTCCCTCACGACACACCTTTTGCGACGGGACGACAACCCGTCTTAAAAGGCTATAAACTGCCGCCAGTTATTTACGACAGGGCTCATCGCAAAAGGTGTCTCATCGCAAAAAGCTATAAACCTCCGCTGGTAATTTGCGACGGGCCCCATCACAAATACATCACTATTTGTGACGGTCAGATCCCACCGTCGCAAATAACCTTCGCGCGGTTTAGCGCGCTATCCGCGCCAAACTATTTGCGATGGGAGATGAAATCTCGTTGCAAATAGTTGGTTATTTGCGACGGGCACAATGACCCGTCGCAAATAACCTCTTGGACGGACCTTTTGCGACGGGATTTATTCCCGTCGCAAAAGGCCTACCGCAAAAAGCCATTTTTCCGTAGTGAACATACTACGAAGCCGACAAATTGATTAAATATTGTATTGAAATTTATATTTATCTTGTTTTTGAAAATAAACTAATAGTTATGATTCGTGATATCCCAGTAGTTAATGAATTTTTGGAGTTGTTTCATGATGAATATTATAGTGTTATTCCTGATCAAAATGTTAAATTTACTATTTATTTAGTGCTTGATGTTTAGCATGTTTCTAAACCCCATTATTGAATGGCTCAAGTGGAACTTTTGGAATTGAAAACCCATTTTCAAGAATTTCATTATTAAGGTTTCATTTGACCAAGCACTTCACCATGGGGTGCCCATGTTTTATTTGTGAAAAAGAAATCTAGTTCCATGAGACATTTCATTAATTATATAGCCTATAATAAAATCAATACTAATAAAAAGTATTCTTTTCAACATTTTGATGATTTTTTTGATTAGCTCTAGGGATGCTAGTGTTTTTTAAATATTTCTCTGAAGTCCATATACCATCGGCTGAAGGTGAAGGAGGATTACATTCTAAACACAACATATCAGATGAGATATGAGCTTTAGGAGTTTGTAGTTATGCCCTTTGGGTTATCTAATGCACCTACTATTGTAAGAACCCAGTTCTTATTTTAGAGGTACGGGCTTTTTCTTTTTCTTTTCCTTAAGTGATTTTGAGAAAAATATGGAAAATGGGGAAAATCCTGAATTTTGGAACTACACGTCGTGTACTTTATCCACACGCCATGTACTTTTGGCCGTGTTGGGATGAGTACACGGGGCGTGTAGCCATACCAGAGATGAAGGGTGTAGGAACCGACTACACGCCGTGTAGTGGTACCTTACACACCGTGTAGTCAGTCGGCACGCTTAAACAGTGAGGCGGTGGTGTCGCCGCCAGCTGGGCGACAGTACACGTCGTGTAATCGAGATTACATGTCGTGTACTCATGTCGACGGATGAACAGTGTGGCGGTGCCGCCAAATGAACAGTTAAATGAAGGGAGTACACGCCGGGTAATTTGTTTTTTCAGCTTAAAACAGGCAGTAGCCTCCTCATTTGGCAGAGGAGGCATTTGAGCCATTTTGGAGCCAAAGGAGGAGGCCGGATCTTTGAAGATCCACCGGGCGTTCGTCTGGAATCCGATTCGGCTTCGGACGATCTTGTTGGAACCGCACGGGTAAACCCTCTCCTCTCATGGTACCGTTCTTTCCAATTCTTCTCCTAACGTAATTTATTTCTGTTTGAAAGGGTTTTGTTCTTCGTCAGATCTACGCCGTTCTTGGGCGTTTCTGGAGTCGGTGTTCGGGTATAACGCTCATTGACATGTAAGATAGGTGGCTTGGTGTTATTTTTCCAACTGTCGTGCGTTTTTTGTGCGTTTTTGAGCTATGAACCCATATTGGGGTGTCGTGAGGCTGAGGTCGTGGCTAATTTAACTACCTAGAACTGTATAGGTAATTAAATGAAGATATTAAAATGCTGGTTGGGATCGTTGCTTGGATCTGGGACAACCCCCGGGGTGTGTTTCACTGTTTAGCCATTTGGCCAGGATACCCGAGGGTATGCCTTTAATGTAGTAATTGTTGAATTTCCTATAGAGGAATTGCTTGTTTACTGCATTTTGATATGTTGGGCATGGCCCGATTACCTATTTAGCCTGAGGGTGTTTTTGTGATTAGCAAGTGGGCACTGCACAGTTTAGCCCGAGGCCTGTAGTTATTTTGGCCTGAGGGAAACTTCTTCTGTGCCTATGGGCAGCTGATTTTGTTCCTGAGGGCGACACTACCTATGCCTGAGGGTAGATTCTTGTTTTGGAAACTCGTTACCTGAGGGTAGGAGTTTACGTATCTGATGACACTAGTTGTTTACTAGAAATTCACTGTGGTGATTTCTTATATTAAATGGAATAAAGGGATAATAAAATGGCAATATAACTGGTAATGAGTTACTTTTAAGTACTACTTACTTATTTTCATTTTACTACTGCACACTATTGTTGCATGCTTACACGTAGTTGGGCACGAGCCTTTGGTGGGTGCCTACTGAGATATATTTCTCACACCCTGTTTGGGTCATGTTTTTTGGCCCAAACAGATTACGTTGTTGCAGGTGTACATAGGGGCAAGGGTCCCTATACAAGTACTAGAATATTGCTCAGGAGTAGGAGGGCATGGGACCGAGCCTAGGCTCGCGATGCCGCTGCCAGCCGTTTGCTTTGTTTTGTTGTACTCTGCTATTTACTGTACTACATTGATGTATAACATGTTCTGGCTGTTTTCTTAGAACTTGAGACAGGTAGCATCATTATTTATACACTGTTGGTTATATCCACTGCCTTGTGTACGGTTTAATGCTTCCGCTATTTGTTGTATGTTTTATTTTGTATTCCACTGCGCTACACTTTGAAAAATGAGGGCATAGTTTCCCCACTATCTGACCTGGGACCTTGCTGCTAGTCGGCAGCCTCTGGCGTTTGGGGAAATGCGCTTGAGGTCTTGTGGCGAACCAGGCTCGGGGCACCCGTTACGTGGCACCCGGGTTCGGGACATTACAAAGTGGTATCAGAGGAGTTTCTTTTCTTTGACTTACTATTTAGAGCAGTAGTCAGGGATAGGACGGAACTGTAGTTGGTAATAAGCTAAGCCCGGGAGTAGCTAACCCGTGTACAGGGAAAATCCAGTCTACCTCGTATTTTTCATTATTTTGATTTTGCAATTTGACGGTTGATATGTTTTCACCATTGGGTGACGCACTCGGATTGTGCTGTTTATATTTTATCTGTGGGTTCTATTTAGTTGAAACCCAATGAGATGAGGGTATGTCATCTCATGCATCATATAGGCACATGCTAGATATCACATGCCATGCATAGTTTCCATGCCATGTAGGTGCATTAGAATTTTCATGTTGTTGTGATAGTTTTTGTGCTAATAAATCATGCTATTGTGATAGCTGCTTGATAAATACCTGCCTTGTGACATGGTATTTTTGTTTGAGCTTGTTTATAGAATGGACGCCAAACTTTGGTTTTTGGGGAGTATGGTCCCCCATCGACCGGAATTTGGTGGATCATTGACTGTTATTAGTTATAACACAGATAAGATGTAAAACTTAATTCGTGGGGTGTATGGGCCCCCACGAGTCGGAATTTGACACTTAGGTGTTCTTTTTCAGTATTTTCTGGGTTCCGGGGAAGTTTCTGAAGAATACTGTCCGGAAAACCCAGAAGACACGCCGTGTAGGACCTCATACTCGTTGTGTGTGTTCTTCTGTTCAGGAAGTAAAATGAACTTTTTGAGTACACACCGTGTACCCGGAATGCACGCCGTGTAGTCTCTTCCCGTGTCACAAACCGTGTGGGTGGCGACACAGGGTTGGGAAGGGCTTGGGTAAAACACGCCGTGTAGTCTGAGTACACGCTGTGTAGTGTGACCCGGAGTCCGGTTGTGTAACTAACAAACACAGGTCCGTGAACTCCTTGACAGAACACACCGTGTCAGTTATAGACACGTCGTGTAGTGTGACTAGGGGACTCGGCCGTGTAACTAACAACACGAGCCGGTGTCACCTTTCCCTATACACGCCGTGTACCTGTGGGACACGCCGTGTCATCTGGTCCAAGGACAGACCGTGTGGCGTTATCTGTGTGGCTGGGAAACGGGGTGTTGTACACGCCGTGTATGGGTGTAACACACCATGTAGTGTAAATCCGAGTAGTCGGTCGTGTCACAGACGACACGGGAAGTTGTAAAATAACACCGTACACACCGTGCAGATATTATACATGCTGTGTAGTTTTGTTGAACAGGAGTCGTGTGGCTTAGCCATGTAGAAGGACCCGGGCAGGGGAAAGGAAGTCAAGCACACGCTGTGTAGTCAGTGTACACGTCGTGTAGTCTTGTTTTACCAATTTTGAATACCTTCTTCTTCTTTTTCCCTTTGTGGTTCCTTCGCTTTCTGTCTTAATAATCTTGAATCTGAGGCGTGGTTTTGACCTTGTAGAGTCATGCCGCCTAGACGACCGCGAGTTGTTTGCCAGGAGAGAGACAACGATTATACTCCCGAGATGGTGGGCCATGGGATACCAGTTGATCCACCAGCAGTGCCAAATGCGACACCAGCTATTATAAATGACACAGGCACGAAGGCGCAGTTCTGTGAAGGCTTATTGCGATTCATGCAGACCTTTCAGGGAGCACCGCAGGCTGCCACATCTATGGTCGAGCTGACGCATATCTCTCAGCAGCAGCATCTTCCTACGTTTTCTGGGGATGGCGGACCACAGGCTGCAGAGTCTTGGTTGGGGTCGATGCAGACTATTTTTGAGCATCTTGAGATGCCTCCATGGTGGAGGGTCAAGCTCACGATTTACATGCTGCGTGATTCTGCCAAGAGGTGGTGGGATGTTACCACCTAGTCAGAGCATCACAGGGACATGGCATGGGAAGATTTTCAGGCAGTCTTCTATGACTTCTTCTTTCTCGAGACGCTGAGGGAAGATAGAGCTCGAGAGTTCATGAATCTGCAGCAGAGCGCTATGTCGGTGATGGACTACTCTGCTCATTTTATAGAGCTTTATCATTTTTCACCCGTGATGGTTGTTAATGAGACGTTAAGAGCTAGACGTTTTGAGGATGGTCTTCGGTATGACATCCGAGCACTGTTGAATGTTTTCAGGTTGCCTATTGTACACGCGATTGTGAACCAGACGCTGATTATAGAGAGGAACCTGCAGGAATCTAGTGGTGTGAGCCAGGGCAGTTCGTCACCAGTGACTGGTATAATTTCTGCTGGCAAGAGGAAGAGACAGATGGACTTCTCTCAGGGCGGTAGTACCAGTCAAGAGAATGCTTTAGGTGGCCAGGTTATGTGCTACCAGTGTGGTAGAGAGGATCACAAGAGGCCACAGTGTCCACGTGACCTAGGGGAGTGCCGAGCTTGTGGCAAGATGGGTTATCTGCAGCGCTTTTGCAGGGCGTTTCCACGAGCTAGTGAGAGGGGTTCTGGGCAGACTCCGTGTGCGGGAGCAGGACCTGTGGCATCTTACCAGTCGGAAAACTGGAATATGTTAGGGTGTGCTGGTAGAGATGGTGGTCGGGGCTGTGGTAGCCAGACACCAGGATCTCAGAGGCAGCTGGGCGGGACAGCTCAGGGTAGCCAGGCTGTGTCGCAGGGCCGCGGCATTGGGCAGGCATATGCAGTGCAACAGACCCAGCAGGAGTAGGATCCCAGACCTTCTACAGTCAGAGGTACTATTTTAGTAGCTTCTGTCTTGTCTTCAGTACTTTTTGATACGGGTGCTACACATAGTTTCATATCTATACCTGTTTTGGAGATCCTTGAGCTCGGTGTTTCTACTTATTCTGATATCATGACGCTAGACACTCCGTTGGGGACTAGGACGGCTGGTGTGCGTTAGTGTAAGGAGTTCCCCCTTGAGGTTGGAGGGTGTCACTTCTTTCGGGACCTCTTTGTTTTAGAGATGACGAGCTATGACGTCATTCTTGGAATGGACTGGTTGGTTCCCTTCCAAGCCTTTGTAGACTGCTATCGTCGCAGGGTGTGTTTCACGTCACCAGAGGGCGGAGAGATTCTATACAAGGGCGAATGGGATGTTTAGGTGAGTCGAGCTTGACCAGATCATCATGGGCGTGGTGGAGTCACAGCCCAGATTGCGAGTTTATATCTGGATGACCAAGGGACTTGTGATACGGATTTCCCTCCAGTTGTCGATCGTTTCAAGGATGTATTCCCGGACTAATTTTCATGTCTACCTCTAGTGCGTGAGGTGGATTTCTCTTTTGATCTTGTGCCAGGAGCAGCACCGGTGTCCATTCCTCCTTATAGGATGGCCACTCCTGAGTTGCAGGAGATAAAGAGACAGTTAGAGGAGTTACAAGCAAAGGGTTTTATCCGAACCAGTACTTCTCCTTGGGGTTCTCCGGTCCTTTTTGCGAAGAAGGTGGATGGTACCCTCAGACTTTGTGTGGATTATCGGAAGTTGAACCAGTTGACGGTTAAGAACCGATATCCCTTGCCGAGGATAGCTGATCTGTTTGATCAGCTTCGTAGAGCACGAGTGTTCTCGAAGATTGACATGAGATCAGGATATCATCAGCTGTGCGTGAGACCATCTGATATACCTCTTACATCTTTTAGGAGTAGGTATGGTCTATATGAGTATATGGTTATGCCGTTCGGACTGACAAACACGCCAGCAGTTTTCATGGCTCTGGTGAATCGTGTGTTCCATCCGTATCTTGATTCATTGTGGTAGTATTCGTGGAAGACATCTTGGTACACTCTCACACTCGACGCGACCATGCCACCCATATTGAGATCGTATTGAGTACACTGAGAGAGCATTAGCTATATGCTAAGCTCTCGAAGTTCCACTTTTGGATGGACTAGATTCACTTCCTGGGTCATATTGTCTCTGAGGAATGAGTTGCAGTAGACCCAGGGAAGGTGAGGGCAGTAGTTTCCTAGGAGCAGCCCAAGAACTTGTTTGAGTTACGGATTTTCATAGGGATGGATGGTTACTAAAGATGCTTCATACAGGACTTCTCCCTCTTAGCAGCACCGTTGACATGTCTGAATAAGAAGGGTGTGAAGTTCGTTTGGTCAGAAGCTTGTGAGACAACTTTTCAGGACCTGAAGGGATGGTTGACATCAGCACTGATCCTGATACTCCCAGAGTAGGGGAAGAGCTATACAGTTTACTGTGATGCATCAGGGATTGGGCTGGGAGCCGTTTTGATGCAGGGTGACCGAGTTGTGGCGTACGGGTCTCGGCAGTTGAGGCCACGTGAGAGGAATTACCCGACGCATGATCTCGATTTGGATGTAGTTTTTCATGCGTTGCGCTATTGGAGACACTATCTGTTGGGAGAGAATTTTCTGGTTTTCACCGACCACAAAATCCTCAAGTATATCTTTACTCAGCGTGACCTGAATCTGAGGCAGAGAAGGTGGGTCGAGTACCTACAGTCCTTTGATTTTGAGCTTGCCTATACACCTAGTAAAGGTAATGCAGTAGATGATGCACTGAGCAGGAAGACTCATATACAGGTAGTGCAGGAGGCCAGTGGTGAGTGGAAGCTTATGGCCTTGTTCTCTGAGATGCATCTAGAGGTGCACAATAGTCATGGGTTGACTTATCTTTCCTCGTTAGCTGTGACTTCTACCCTCCTGGACAGAGTGAGGATGAGGAAGCTATCGAATTCAGAAGGCCTAGTTATACGGGAGTCGGTGTCAAGTGAGGACCCTCCTCCCAGTTGGATAATAGGTGATGATGAGGTTTTTCGTTTCTAGGGACGTGTATGGGTTCCAGGGGATATACTCGAGGAGCTGATGCGAGAGTTTCATGCTTCAGCTTGGGCAGTTCATCCCGGGGTTACCAAGATATACCGTGACTTGAGGCGTCAGTACTGGTGGCCGGGTATGAAGAGAGTGATAGCTAGTTTTGTTATGAGGTGTTCCACCTGTCAGAAGGTGAAGGCAGAGCATCAGAGACCAGCTGGGATGTTACAGCAGTTTCCCATTCCAGAGTGGAAATGGGATGATGTCCCGATCAAGGAGACCTTCGGTGTGGACGAGCTCAGAAGACTGTATATCTGAGAGATCGTACGTCTTCATGTGGTCCCCCATTCTATCATTTTAGATAGGGACGCCCACTTTACGTCTCGTTTCTGGCAGAGTTTTTAGAGGGCGCTGGGTACACAGGTGATTCAGAGCACAACATACCACCCTCAGACAGATGGCCAGTCAGAGCGAACGATACAGGTGCTAGAGGACATGCTACGCGCATGCGTCCTAGAATTTGGGGGATCTTGGGAGAAGCATATACCCTTAGTCGAGTTGGCCTATAACAATAGTTTTCAGGAAACAATTGAGATGGTACCATGCGAGGCTTTATATGGTAGGCCATGCCAATCACCCCTGTGTTGGTTAGAGGCAGGTGAGGCAGCTTTACTAGGGCCACAACTCGTACATGAGACATCTGAGCAGGTCCAGTTGATTCGGAAGTAGATGGTTACCGCGCAGTTTCGTCAGAAGTCTTATGTTGATCGCCACAGATGACCTTTGGAGTTCGTGGTCGGAGATCAGGTTTTCTTGCGTGTTTCACCGAGGCTGGGACACAAACGGATCCAGAGATAGGGTAAGCTTTCACCAAGGTATGTGGGACCATATGAGATTCTGGAGAGAGTCTGGCTGGATGCATTTCGGTTATAGTTACCGCAACGGTACCGATCCATGCACGAAGTCTTCCACATGTCTCAGTTGCATCACTACCATTCAGATCCATCTCAAACCTTTCATCCAGAGGAGGTTGAGCTTCAGCATGATGCTTTCTTTGAGGAGCATCCAATCCGTATCGTTGACAGGAGAACGAAGGTTCTCCGAGGATGGTCAATTCCTCTCGTACGGGTGTTATGGCAGCATGGACGAGTGTAGGACGAGACCTAGGAGCGGGAGGCTGACGTACGTGCTCAGTGGCCAGAGATGCTCTGAGGTTTCTCTTCGCCACCCTTGGAAGGGCAATTCGGGGACGAATTGATATAAGGGGGGAAGTTTGTAAGAACCTGGTTCTTATTTTAGAGGTACATGCGTTTTCTTTTCCTTTTCCTTTAGTGTTTTTGAGAAAATATGGAAAATGGGGAAAAATACTGAATTTTGGAACTACACACCATGTACTTTATCCACATGCCGTTTACTTTTGGCCGTGTTGGGATGAGTACACGGGGCGTGTATCCATGCCGGAGACGAAGGGTGTAAGAACGGACTACACGCCGTGTAGTGGTACCTTACACGCCATGTAGTTTGTCAGAAGGCTTAAACAGTAAGGCGGTGGCGTCGCCGCCAGCTGGGCGACAGTACATGTCGTGTACTCGAGAGTACATTTCATGTACTCATGTCGACGGATGAACAGTGTGGCGTAGCTGCCAAATGATTAGTTAAATGAAGGGAGTACACACCGTGTACTTTGTTTTTTCGGCTTAAAACAGGAAGTAGCCTCCTCATTTGGAATAAGAGGCATTTGAGCCATTTTGGAGCCAAAGGAGGAGGTCGGATCTTTGAAGATCCATCGGGCGTTCATCTGGAATCTGATTCCGCTTCGGACGATCTCGTTGGAACCGCACGGGTAAATCCTCTCCTCTCCTGGTACCGTTCTTGCCAATTCTTCTCCTAACGTAAGATATTTATGTTTGAATGGGTTTTGTTCTTCGTCAGATCTACGCCGTTCTTGGGCATTTTTGGAGTCGGCGTTCGGGTATAATGCTCATTGACGTGTAAGGTTGGTGTCTTGGTGTTATTTTTCCAACTGTCATGCGTTTTTGTGCATTTTTGAGCTACAAACCCATATTGGGGTGTCGTGCAGCAGAGGTCATGGCTAATTTAACTACCTAGAACTGTATAGGTAATTAAATAAAGATATTAAAATGTTGGTTGGGATCATTTCTTGGATCCGGAACCACCCCCAAGGTGTGTTTCACTATTTAGTCGTTTGGATAGGATACCCGAGGGTATGCCTTTAATGTAGTAATTATAGAATTTCCTTGAGAGGAATTGCTTGTTTACTGCATTCTGATATATTGGGAATGACCTGATTACCTATTCAGCCTGAGGGTGTTGTTGTGATTAGCTTGGGGGCACTGCACTGTTTAGCCCGAGGGCTGTAGTTATTTCGGCCTGAGGGCAACTTCTTCTGTGCCTGTGGGCAGCTGATTCTGTGCCTGAGGGCGACACTACCTATGCCTGAGGGAAAATTCTGTTATTCTTGAGGGAAGATTCCTGTTTTGGATACTCGTTACCCGAGGGTAGGAGTTTACATGTCTGAGGACACTCGTTTTTTACTAGAAATGCACTGTGGTGATTTCTTATATTAAATGGATTAAAGGGATAATAAAATCGCAATATAACTGGTAATGAGTTACTTTTAAGTATTGCTTACTTATTTTCATTTTACTACTACACACTATTGTTTCATGCTTACACATAGTTGGGCACGGGCCTTTGGTGGGTGCCTATTGAGATATATTTCTCACACCCTGTTTGGGTCATGATTTTCGGCCCAAACAGATTACGTTGCTATAGGTGTAGATAGGGGCAAGGGTCCCTATACAGGTACTTGACTATTGCTGAGGAGTAGAAGGGCATGGGACCGAGCCTAGGCTCGCGGTGCCGCTTCTAGCTATTTGCTTTGTTTTGCTGTACTCTATTGTTTACTGTACTGCATTGATGTATAACATGTTCTGGCTGTTTTCATAGAACTTGAGACATGTAGCATCATTATTTATACACTTTTGGTTATATCCACTGCCTTGGGTACGGTTTACTGCTTCCGCTGTTTTTTGTATGTTTTGTTTTGTATTCTGCTGCACTACACTTTGAAAAATGAGGGCATAGTTTCCCCACTATCAGACCTGGGACCTCACTGCTAGTCGGCAGCCTCTGGTGTTTGGGGAAATGTGCTTGAGGTATTTCGGCGAACCGGGATCGGGACACCCGTTGCGTGGCACCTGGGTCCAGGATATTACAACTATATTTATGAATTTTATGAATAGTGTCTCCCATGAGTTTTTCGATCAGTTTTTGGTTGTGTTCAAATATGATATTTAGGTATATTTCAAAAACCATGAGGAACATGAAAGGAACATATGGATTGTTTTAAAACATTAAAAGGAAACAGAACTATATGGAATGTTTTGTAAGGGTGAATTTTGGTTGTATATACTTTCAATCATTGTACATATTTTTTCTAAATATTTCATAATCATTGAACCTTATAAAACCAATGTTTTGGAATAGTGTCGAAGCCCTTCAAATGTTATTGAGATTCGTCATTTATTGTATTAGCGAGTTTTTCAAAATATTTTTTGAAATTTTTTCTCAGTTATCTGCCACACTAACTAACTTAACACGAAAGGGAGTTAGTTTTGATTATATAGAATAACGTAATTTGTTTTTAGGAACTAAAAAGAATATTGTTCGGTGATCCATTTTTGTCTCTATCTTATATAAATTTTTGAATTGATTATCTATATTGATGCACATTTAAAAGGACATGGTTGTATCTGGATGCAGAATGAAAAGATAATTTCTTATGTATCACGTCAGTTGAAAACTCATGAGTTAAACTTCACTGGACATGATTGGGAATTAACTGCTTTTGTTTTGGTATTATATGTTTGGAGGTGTAATTTTTATTGATTGAAGTGTCAAATATATGCTAATCAAAAAAGTTTGAAGTATATTTTAACTTAGAAAGTATTGAACATGAGACAGATAATGTGTCTAGAAAAAATCAAGGATTATGGTTGCAAGATTCATTATCATCCTAGAAAAGTAAACATGGTGGCCAGTTGTTTGAGTCAAAAAACTGAGGATACATTAAGCATGTTATGTTTCATTTATTACCCTTTGGTTAAATATTTGAGGAATTTTGGCCAAGATGTTTTGGATACAGAGAAATACCATGTTTTTTTTGTGTTTTAGTAAATTCTACTTTGTCAGAAATAATTAAGAGGGATTAGAATGTGGAACAATTTTTTAAAGAAAACATAGAATCCATTAAGAATTATAAGTTTCTTGATTTTAATAATGATGGGAAATGTGTTTTATGATTTTGTAAATGATTAGGTATGCCTTGTGATTCATAGTTGAGGAGAAATCTTTTGACTGCAGCTCATATTTATTTATTTTATGTTCATCTAATTTGCAATATGATTTACAGAGACTATGAGGTGTATTACAGGTGGGATGTAATGAAAACAGAACTTTCTAAATTTACCGTGAAGTGTTTGAATTTTCAATAGGTTAATGCATAACAAACATTACAAAAGAGGATGCTACAAACTTTTCTTATTATAGAGTGGAAATGGGAGGATATATCAATAGATTTCATGGGGGATTTTCGAATACTTTTCAATATAATAATTTGATTTGGGTTATTATTAATTGATTAAATAAGTCGGAACATTTCCTTCCCATTCGAGATACCATGTATTCAGATCATCTTTTATATAATTTAACTAAAAGTGATTATGAGGTTACATAGAGTACCAATATCTATTGTATCAGACCATGATTTCAGGTTCACATCCAATTTTTAAATAGGACTTTAGACGACTTTGGGTACTGAATTAAATATCACTACAACTTGTGATCCTCAATTTAATGGACAGTTTGGTCAGATGATTCAGACCATGAGAGATATACTTTTTTTCAAAATGGATTACTGGTAAAGTTGGGATCGATATATTTATTTCGGTGATTTCTTTACATTGTCAATATTCATTTCATTTTATATGTGTAAAATTTCAAGGAATTATATGGATAGTGGTGTGGAACAATGGATTTGTGGTATGATGTAGTAGAAACAAAGTTAATGGTACCAAAGTAGGAAGAGAAAAATGTATATAAAGTTTAGTTGATTCAATAACACATGAGGAATACTCAGAGTTGGCATAATTTATAAACAGTTAACCAAATAAAATATCTTTCTATTGAGGAAGGTAATCAAGTATTTTTTAAATTTTCTCTATCAAAAAGTGTGATTTGTTTTAGTACGAAGGGGAAGATGAGTCCATGATTCATTGGATCATGTGAAATTTTAGAAATTTTTTGAAATATTTCTTATTAAGTGGACTTACCCCAGATTTTTTCCTAGGAAAAAAAATGTACTTCATGTTTCAATGTTAAGGAAATATTTACCAGACTAATCTCGTGTTTTGAACCCTACAATAGTTTAGTTGGAATAGAATCTTTCTTATGAGGAATAACTAGTTCATATTCCTGACCATAGAGAGAAATTGTTATGGAATAAGATAATTCCATAAGTTAAGGTTTTACAAAAAAACCCACATGGTTTAATAGTCAACAAGGTAATCTAGAAATTCTACGAGGGAAAAATATCCCCACTTATTTGATAATTGAATAAAATGATAAGGGTGAAATTTCCAGAAGGGGGAAAGATATGACATCCCTAGTAATGGTAGAGTAAGTATTTTTCATATTTATGAATAATTATGAATTAGATAGTAATTTTACATTAAAACAAATGCTATCTCCAATATCTTACATGACACGAAACTAGGAGTTTCTTCTGAATCGTATGTTTTAAGAAGACTAAGTTATACCAAAGAATAATATACTATTAATATTATTATTTTAAGTAGTAGTTATCTCTTAGGAATGGAATCAATGGGAATGATCAGGGATAACAATATTATTGTTAAAAAAATTTATAAAATGTTTTTATATACATCTGATAAATTTTATGGGCTTAAAATAACAATATATCCAATTTTTAGCATAAATACATCTTTATTTTTTAATGCTAGTTTTACTTCCTCGTAATGGTGAACCCATTTCAAATATAATTTCTGAAACATTAAAAAAATTATATGAAAAAATAAACTTATTTTTTAAAATCAAAATATAAAAATTTTCCTTGGGTAATTTTTTTGGTGTTTTTCTGAGAACTATCAAATTTTAATTAAGAGTGAATAATACGGAATTCTAGCTCAAAACTTCTTTTTCATCCAATTTAATTTTATAGTTAAATAATTTTTTAAATTGGTTTTAAAGTATAATTAAATTTTCTTGTCATTTAAACCAATTTAAATCGTTGGAATCAAATTCAATTTAAAATTATATTTAAAAACATAAAAAAGGTTTTAAAGTTTTTAATTTAAAAACATGCATTGTCATCTCGTCTGTGGGATTAAATTTAAATTAATTTTTTTTATTTTGTAATTTTAATATGGAAAATGGATTTAATATTTGGAATTAAAAAAATTTATAATATATATTAATTTTTATTTAGCTTTTGATAGGAAAATATTTGTGAAACTGATTCAAATTAATTACAATGATTAAGAGAAAAACTAGCATAACATGGCACTAAACCTTAAACATAAGAGCCCAAATGCCCTATAAACTTGTAAAAATACATTTTATAGCTATATTTAGACCATATCCATCATTTTATAGAATTCAGGGCATTATTGGAACCACATTACAAGGTAAAAATGAGGGTGGGACTCCCTTTTCAAAAATTTACAAGAGTTCCACTCCTCGTCCACTAAATAAACACTCACCCCCCCCCCCACTTCCACAAAACTATAAATCCACTTTTTATCAACCAAGATCTACCAAAATAGATCTTAAAAATACCTCCCCTCATCCTATAAGCCTCACCTTTGACATAAATACTTCTAATTAATACCATTGGTGCAAACCATAAGGAGTTACCTGAATACTAAGCAGCACCTTTCCTCACGCTCGGTTATGTTATTTTCAATCTATAATTCCTCGAAGTATTCTTATTCAATTAATTCATAATAAAATTATTATAAAAAATATAATATAATGTTTTTATGATAATATTTACACCTACACTTACACAAACATCCATTCAATGGGTAACGAACTTACCATTCTTGTGTACGGTGAACTACCACCACACGAAATGATGTTGTTCATTTTTCCTTTCCCACCTTTCAAGGTTGGGAATTATGATGGAAAATATGTTAAAATCTGTTAATATATTTATATATTTATTATTCTCTTATTATTTTATAACACGTACATTTATAAATTCCATTTTGTGTAAATATGATAACATCATTTGCAGAAGTGTGAATTATCGCATCCTCAAAGAAATTTGATAGATTAACACACAAAATGGAACATATTAATGATGAGTTTAATTAAATATATGTGACATACATAACTTTTTTATGATACTCATGACATAATTTCATTTATTTAAATATAACACATCATTTTCTTTAACACTTTTCCACAAAATGAAAATGTTATAACGTCGTTCGTGGACGTGTGGACTGCCGCCTCCTCGAAGTAATGTGGTTAATTTTACATCACCAGAATTATTTATATAAGAAAATATTATTAAATAATATGCTATATATGATATAATAATAATGATATAAATTTGACTGTTACTCACCTTATTTATATAATGATCATTGAAAAATGATAAATTTACTCATTTGTACATACGGCCTACAGTCTCCATGATTGTAACATTATTTAATTTTTCATAACCATATTTAATGATTGTATTAATAATTTTAATTAACATATAAATATGATAATTATTTCATGATTATTATTAATTATATTTTCATATAATATTCCCTTCCACCATAGATGACCTAACAATGTTATTTTGACACAAAACCCGAATATGGTCAAAACACCTGACGTAAACTTAATTTTTTAAGTATTTGTATACAACATTGTAATGACTGAAATAAATGTATAAATAAACACGAATAATGTTGTCAAAATATTTAATAATTAATATAATATTATTGTTCTGGAATTTAATGACATACCAGCCAATTAGGACCTAAGTTGAGGGATTCTGTCTTTATCTTCTTTTGTTGGGGAATTTCTTGATTATCTACACATTAATTATTTTATAAGGTGTATATATAACCCCTTTGACATTCTATACCCATGTTTTATCTATTCTAATGTTATATCATGTCTTATTAAATGTTAATCTTTGATGGGGATTATGATTTAGATGTTCAATGTGGTATGGGACACATTAAATGTTTAGAGACTTCATTTCATAATCTTTTCTCAATGGAAATATTCATGATCTTAATTTACATATCTATTTATATGGGTATTATATGGTGAAAAGTGTAATTTTATTTCTATTTTTAATTGTATTAAAATATTTTTGGAAATGAATCTTTTTAGGTGGTTTATATGGAATGTTTTGACAAACGACAAGAGGAATGTTCTATTTTTAACATACACAACAACAATTATTTTTATCACGCCATGGGAATAATTTTATTTTTTGATTCCATGCCAATATTTTGGGTTTTTTAAAATGAAAAAAGTTATTTTTATTTTTTGGTTAATTTTTATTCAAATTGGGGTTTTAAAATGGATTTATTATTCCAATATCATGATTTTTTTTCTTTTTATTGTAAATAAAATTTTATTTATGAAATGATAAAAATTAAAATATTTATTTGTTAGGATTATATAAATTTTACATTTAAATTTAAAGTGTGTTTATGTAATAAACAAATGATGGTTGGTTCCATGATGAACAAATGACGGGTGGGTCCATGATATTCATCCAATGCATTGGGTATGGAATCTGGTTGTATGGGAATTGCATTTGTAAGAGTGACATGTATATAAGTCAACTATATGGTTATTGTATTTATAAGACATAAAGTATAATAAAGTTCCAGGTTACCTTATGTATTTTCTCTTCCAGTTATGGGTTTTATGATAATATTTTGATTATAGAAAAATTACGAAATGAGATTATTATAAAAAAAAGTATTTATAATAACCCCGGAGAAAAAGTATTATTTTATGTTAATGTTTTCATATGTTTCCAATGTTTATAAATGGACTATCTGTTTCCTTATTTTTATATCCCTTACTAAGAATTTTTTGCTCAACACATGATTTTTCATGTATTTCACGGGACTTAAGGATGGGTAAGGGATTCAAAAAATTCATGTTGATATTCATAAATTGTTTTCATAAAAGAGGTCATGTTTTTTATTTTTAAGATTTTATATGGTGAAAAATTGGATATTGATCGAAAGTGACCACTTTTTATTTTATGGTTTTGGATATTTATTACTTATGGAAAAATTCTCTAAATAGCTAAACCAAGAGAGATCATCAATGTGAGATAAAGTATAATTATTGACTTAACTCAACATTTTGTATGGTTTTAAGGCCAGTTTTTTATGATGGTCCTCCACACCGAAGTCTTGGTAGCCTCCTTGAAGATACTCTACAATCAAAATGTGAATCTAGAATAAAAGTCTCTGGAAATCATAGAGGGGAAACCATAAATATATATTATATTATACATGTAAAATTGTCCCATAATTTACACCAAACTCTTCTATATGATTGAGGTGTAGTGGTCTAACTTATTGTGACAGTCTATGATAACCATGATAGCATCATGACCTCTCACCATATATAGAAATACTATCACAAAATGCATTGAAATATTATTCCATATCTATTCCAACACCTAAAGGGGTAGTCCAAACCAATAGGTAAAATATTCTTAGCCTTCACTTGGTGAATGGTGAGTCATAAACAGATGAAATGTAAAACACTCTTCTTCATTCCTCGCAATAAAAACTATGGTAAAATGCTACTATATATATTTAATACTCTATGATGTACCGCCATGGAGGATATAGGGAACACTCTCAGCACCTCCACTAGAAACATGACTGGTAACACCTCCATAGTTACGCAATCCTTTTACATATTCTGATTAATGATTATTAACATAAATATTTCATTAAAGACAAACAAATAATTTAGAATCCTAGTGGATTTTGAAGACTAGGTACAAGAAACATCAATGTGAATCTAAAATAAAACATCTTTATTTTGAGCTCCATAACGAGCTCACAAGTACCTTTGAGATAAAAAAACTGTATAGGATAACCCATGGAATAAATAGAATAAATGGTTGATTGATAAATCTGTATTGGGTAATAATCGTTATAAAGAGGCATAACATGTGAGTCAAATGGAACTACATGACATCATAAAAGATAACACTTGTGAATAATCACATGCGAGCATACCATAAATGACATGGTATCATAATATTATGGGAAAATAGGAAAGTGGTAGAAAAATATAATGTGACCTAAATTTAAGTCATTGATAACTACCAAGAAAAGAACACACGGTCGAAAGAGTCATGTCATGGATTAGGTTAACTCCTTATTCTCATATGTAATGTATTGTGAGAAAAAAACATTACCCAACACATTGGAGAGCTATATTGGAACACCCATTAAAATATATACACGATTATTTGTTCCACATAAGGGATTTAATCATATGGATAAACATAATATTTTCCAATGGAGTGAAATGGGTTACATAATCTTACCTCATATAATAAGAATTGTGAATGGAAATAAATGTGTTTCATTTGAGAAATTGATTTTAGGAAAGTATTATCCCCTTAAAAATAATGGAGAATAAGATAGGTTTATATGTAAGAGATATATATATAGAAACTATAAGAGTCTAATTACATTAAATATAGATATAAATTAATTTATTGATAGAAAGGTCATAACCCAATGGAAAAGGGAGGTTTAGTGAGATCCATTACCTTATGTTCCCAACTAATTATATGCTTACACTTAACACCCTAGATAAATATTTAGATATAATAATTGATTAATTTTTAATCTTTTCCATATTTATTTTACTTAAAAAATAATTGTGTTCATTTATAACCATTTCTATGAGATATAATATAAAATTTCACAATTTTGAGGGTGTGTGTTTCATGCTCCCATGATCAGATCACTTGTGGATATTTTTTGGAGTTCTTGTAAAATAAGACCAAAACTCTATAAAAGTTAAATGAAACAGTATTAATGAAATTATAGAAATTATAATTATTGAAAAAATCTATATTTTGTCTAATATAGGGATGTAACATTTAAGAAAAAAGTTAACATTAAATGTTTAGTTCATTTTGGTTGTTTTACTTACCATCACAAACTAGTTTCGTTCTGTTTAATATTTTTGGTTTGTATTATTTATAAAGTGTGAAATAAGTTATAAAATAATTATTATCTTATTTTTTAACCACAATTTTATTTTTATGTCCAACCTTGATGGAGGTGGAGAAAAAGGAAATACGTTGTTCATGAAAGCATTGAACTAACCATATTGTAGACAACATTTTGTTTTAGAATCAAAATATGGGAGGGTAGAATATAGATATTTCATTAACATAATTAAATTTCAATATATTTATGATTATAGAGTCATCATTCCATATTTTATGAGGTATTTTAGAATAAGGTATAAGATGAATTTAATTTAAAATAGGTAAATTGTAAATATTACGACTAACATGTCATCTCCTTGAAATACACCTTATGGAACCTTGAAACAGTATTTGGATGAGACATAGAGTACTAGTAAATGGGAGAGTGGTTTGGGGAAATAGTTTGGAAGAAGTTTTTAAATCACCAATGCTTATATGTTTTGAGAAGAAGGTGCAGGGATGGATGGTATTTATAAGGGGGAGAGATATTTTTTTAATATTATATTCATTAGTTTATAATTTTGTAATAAGATGACCAATATTATTGATTCATGTGATTATAAGACTTAAATGGTGTATGTGAGTTCTAACTAATGGGCTCCTAAATCATCCATCACCCATAAATGCATGTATTTAGCTTATAATATTAAATATAGTATTTTACAGTTTTTCACTATTCACAAAAAAATCATCTATTTTATAAAATTACCAATACTTAAATCTAAATTTTTAAGATTTATATATTCTCGAAACCAAATTTATTTTATGAAAATAGTTATCTAAATATTAAAATATTTTAAAAAAACATTATTTATTCGAAAGATACCAATTTTCATATTATAATCGATTTTCTAACCCTTTGAAAAACTAATTATGGTTTCATTAAATTATATTATCATCATAATAAAAAATATATTTCATAAACCCACTTTATTTTAAAACATTACATTTACTAAAAAAATCAACTAAAACATTTCATTTTAAAAAAAATATAGACACGTAATTTATCATTTTTTTAAAAAAACATATACCATGGTTTAAGTACATCACATTCTAATTTTATATTCTACCCAAATAATATTTTAAACTTATATAGTAGAGGATATTATTCTATCTTTTGTGTTACTATCCCTAATGGGTATATTACTCTTCAAATGGTCAGTTCACTATTCCAACAATCAGATATAATTCCAATGGTCAAATCTGTTACAATCATATGGGATCCCTAGATTATATAAATACCTTATATTTAATTCAATATTAATTCACCTATATTTTATCTCAAGCTTGTATATATTTTAGTTTTTAAGATGAATATATCATTACTAATATTTTATTTTATTTCTATAGCATTGTTCATCAGTCCTGTAATTCTAGGGCATCCAGAATATCTAATTTTTTATATTTAATCTATATTATTTTCTATTTTTTATCCCATTATAATATTTTCAATTATTATGGCCATTTTTCTTCACAAAATGTAATGATTAAATTAATATAATAAAATTAAGTTGTATTTATCATGTGGTTCTTGTTTGTTATTCTACATTACTAAACATGATATAATTATTAAAAGGGAAATTTGATTCATAAAATTTTGGCTCGTCATATATTTTCCCCTATAAATTTTTACAAATGAAATTCTGTTTTATATACTAAGGTGAAGAAAGGGGAGGGTGTATCTTCTTTATGGATCCCCCTAGTTCCCATGTCTCCACCTCATATTTATGGTTGTTGGATAAAAATGGATTTAAGATGGCACAAATACAAGATGAGGTGAGTTTTATATTTAAAATATTCTATTAAAACCTTTAAGGAAGGTTCTTAGTTAAATATAACATAAACTAAAAGAATTCACAATGCCTTTATAAAACAAACAAACAACCAGAATGAATCTCATTCCAATGAAATTATTATGATTCCACGGGATATGAAACAATTGTATTCGAGTTTAATAAAAATATCAAAGTGATTAAAAGTGTAATTATTTCTACCATATAGCACATATAATCTATACTAAAACTATAATATATAACTGAAAAATTACAATACAAAATAATTCAAATAGAATGAAGAAATAAAATAATTACCTTTCTATTACAATATTTAGAATAAAATTAAAAGTTACTACAATTATTTTATCCCAAAGAAAATGGTATCCTTTCACCTAGTATATTAGGTCTATATTACCAACACCCGTAATCCCTCAATACAGTGATCAACACATCCATATTCTTATCCCAACAAGCCCTTGATTTTACAGTTAATTGACACCTACGTTATAGCAACCTGAGCTTTTTACATAAAACAATTCATGATTTTAATCATAATTAACCATCATAGTACAAGCCAAGAATAATTAAGTCTAGTGTCTTCGAAGACTAAATACATAAAACATAAAACAAGGGGTTAAAAAACTTCTTTATTTAATCTCCATAAAGTGCTTCTAACTAACTTTGAGCCCTTACATATGCATAGTATACCCTGAGGAACACATGAACAAAGGTATGAGCTAAAAAACCCAGTGAGGGAAATGAACTTAAGGATACATCTCAAGCACATGAGTTAGGAGGCATGACAAAATGATATCCAAAGCATGATTCTTATAAAATCATTTAGTATAAGCATGGGATCATATAAACATGGAATCATATAAATGTGGTATAATCATAAATCATATCTTTAGTATGGGTCAAGGCTAACCACCAATCCCGTTTCCTATTTTAGTACGGGTCAAGGCTAACGGCCAATCCTGTTTCACATCGCATCTCATGAGACTTATCCTTATCCAATCCATTGGAGCACTATCTGGGCACACCCATCTCAAAGTATTCATGAATACTCTTTCCACATAAATAATCATAAATAATCAACCATACATAAATATAAGGTTATCCATGGAAAGAATTGGGTACCACAATCATGAAATAAAACATATCCAATGGGAGTATCACGAAAGTGTCCATGAAAGGAAGGGATTAGTACATACACGGACATTCATAGGGTAAAATAGGCATATAGAAGGGTAATTGGTTTCAAATAGAACTGACAACATATTATAAATGTATTTTAGAAACATTATCATTAAAACATTTTTGTGCGGTTTTAAGGAATACACTCTAGAGCTTTTCAAATAGAAAAGAGTACATTCTTTTATATAAAACCAGAATTGAACCAAGAAGGATTTCATAATAAAAAAACTAATTTTATAAATACAATGGTGTCTTAAAATAGGGGATATATTGAAAATGAAATTTGGGTAAAAATTAAGGAAGTCCCCTTAAAACAGGATGGCTTATTGGAAAGTTCTAAGGAGGGAATCTTTCAAAATCATGTATATCCCTAAAAGAATGCGATGAAAGGGTCTTGATGTAAGAATCTTGTAAAACTTACCAGAATTCATAATAATCGCATATATAGATAATATAACACCATTTTGAAAGAAATATAAGGAAACCTGAAAGAACAAAGATGGTTCAGGTAGCATTCGTTACGATTTTATCGGCATGGTTTCGGGAGTGACCACGAGGGATTGATGAGAGAGAAATGGGGTTTCTCATCACATGTAAATCCAGAAAGAAGTATGGGGGAGGTTCTTAAACATACGCCATAATTTTCTAGTACACATATAATGGCATAGTATAGAGGAAAATCTTGATTAATAGAGAAAAGGAGAGGATCCCTTACCTTAAATCTGTTGGTGTTCTCCACTTGTTATAAATGACCTCTTAAGACTTCCTCCTTTGAGAACCTCTTAATGGGAGAGGTTTGGGTATTTTGAGGAGGATGAGAGATTTTAGACATGCGGTAGGACCGTGGGGAGATATTTGGGTTGAATAATGGAAAGGCACAAGGCTTGAGAGGACTGGAGAGAAGAGGGAGTGAAGGGGGGGTTTTATAGTGGAGGAGATGAGGGATTTCACAATATTATAATCATTAATTTATTATTTCTTCACAATACAAGGAATAGTAAGTATTACATGACCAATAATAGTAAATGGGTCATGTGAATCTGAACCAAGGGTGGTGACATCAGCCATGATGCTAGGAATAGTCTATTTATCTTATAACGTACATATACGGTAAATTACCGTATTTTACTATTCATAAAAAATTCAAGTATTTCAGAAAAACCCCAAAAATTCCCCCAAACCATTTTTCGACGTGTAGAATACAAAAATGAAGCCCATTTTTCAAAAAAAAAATTCTATATATGATTATTTTAATATTTAATTAAAATCAAAATTCATTATCGAAAACTAGTTTTAATACATTCATTAACTTATTCTAAAATATAGGTATATCGTACTTACAACTTGAATATTATTTTTAGACCACCATAGGTGAGGTTACTATTCATTAGGGTATATCACTATTCATAAGGGTATGTTACTATTCATTATGGTAGGCTACTATTCACCAAAAAATAAGTTTTCATTATCGGACTCTAAATAACTTACTAATTACAACTGTGTAAGCCAGATTTTTGAAATTCCAAACACAAAAGTGACAAAATTATGTTTAAATCTCACTTATCACTTATTAGTTCATTATTTTGTGTTTTCAAGTGATTTTTATGACATATTTATAAGAAGGGAATTTCCATTGAAAAACACTGGGTCGTTACATTCCTCCCCCCTTAAGAAATTTCTCCCTCAAAATTTCATTTTACATTTTTGGCCAAAAACAGATGTGGGTACTTTTCCTTCATTGCTTCCTCTAGTTCCCATGTTGCCTCTTCGTACTTATGGTTTCACCATAGTAGCTAGACCAGATGAGTAGTCTTGTTGCGTTGAACTTTGTCTCTACGATCCCAGATCTTCACCGGCTGCACCTCATATAAAAGTTCATCCGCCAACTGTACCACCTCTGAAGAGAGTACATGTGAAGGGTCGGGTATGTACTACCTTAATAGGGTTACATGATAGACATCATGTACTTTTTACATGGTAGGAGGAAGTTCCAGTCGATAGGAAACAGCTCCAACTCGATCAAGGATCTCGAAGAGGCCGATGTACCTGGGACTTAACTTCCCTTTCTTCCCAAACCTCATGAACTTCTTCCATGGAGATATGCGTAGAAATACCATGTCTCCAACTTTAAACTCAAGGTCACATTGACGGTGATCTGCATAGCTCTTTTGTCGACTTTGGGCTGCCTTGATATGTTGCTGAATGGTTTTCACCTTCTCTACCATTTCCTCGACCATTTCAGGTCCTACCAGCTTACGCTCACTGACTTTATCCCATCATGTCGGTGTTCTACACCTTTTCCCATAAAGGACTTCATACAGTTCCATTTGTATTCTTGAGTGTAAACTATTGTTGTATGAGAATTCAACCAGTGGAATATGTTGGTCCCATCCTCCATTAAATTCCATAGAAAATGCTCTCAACATTTATTCCAGTGTCTGAATAGTTCGCTTAGACTGGCCATCAGTTTGGGGATGATTGGCCGTAATGAAGTTCAGTTCAGTGCTCAGAGCATGCTGGAGACATTTCCAAAACATTGAGGGGAATATCGGAT
Organism: Viscum album; assembly: GCA_963277665.1. Lineage (NCBI taxonomy): Eukaryota > Viridiplantae > Streptophyta > Magnoliopsida > Santalales > Viscaceae > Viscum > Viscum album. Next base: position 517,966,022 of record OY728143.1, on the reverse strand, counting down.
CACGGTTAGATACAATTGAGAGTGAAACACCGTGCAGTCTCACCACTTCCTTCACATATAACTTTGCATGTTGTTCAAGCGAGAGATCTTCCCTAATAGTGATTAAATGGGATGTCTTGGTGAGTCGGTCAACCACAACCCATATCGCATTATTTCCCTTAGGCGTTTTCAGGAGACCCATGACAATGTCCATTGTAACATTTTCACATTTCCACATGAGTATAGGAAATGGCTGCATCATACCTTTGGACTTTTTTTGCTCAGCTTTAACTTATAGACATACCAAGCACCTTGATATATATTCTGCAATATTCTTCTTCATGTTATCCCACCAGAAGTGTTCTCGGAGATCACGGTACATTGTGGTACTCCCAGGATGGATAGAGAAGGTCGATCTATGAGCATCATTCAATAGCTCCTTGTTTATCTCTGGATCGGATGGTACACATAATCGTGTCCCAAATCTTACAGCTCCTTCCTCGTCAATTTTGAAATCGGAGGATTTCCCATTTTTAACAGCTTCCACCCTTTTCGGAATTTCCACATCCTTTCTTTGAGCAACCTTTATTTTCTTCAAGAGGGATGGTTGAGAAATAATTTGAGAAAGGATTGATGATGTTCCTCTCATAATGATTCCCATTCCCATCCTTTGGAAATCTTAGAAGATCAGATCCTTTTCAATTCTCATCATTGATAAAGATACACGATCATTTCTACTTAGAGCATCTGCCACCTTGTTTGCCTTACCGGGATGGTAGTGGATTGAGAAGTCATAATCCTTGATGAGATCTATCCATCTTTGCTGGCACATATAAATCACTTTCTGTGTTAATATATATTTGAGACTCTTGTGGTCATTATATATCTCACATTTATTTACCATAGAGATAATTACACAAGGCTTTCAATGCGAAGATCACTGCCACCAACTCCAGATCATGTGTGGGGTAGTTTTTCTCTTGGATGTTCAGCTTCATTGAGGCATAGGCTATCACTTTATCATTTTTCATTAGCACACAGCCTAAGTCTTTCTTAGAAGAATCACTATACACCACAAAGAGTTCTCCACTTGAAGGGAGTGTGAGTACCGGCATAGTGATAAGCCTCTTTTTCAACTCCTTGAAACACTCTTCATATTCCTATGTCCAGACAAACTTTACTCCATTCCATGGAATCTTGGTCATTGGGTTTGACAATCATGAAATGTTATTCAAGAATCGTCGATAATACCCAGCTAGACCTAAAAAGCTGCAGATCTCCATTACAGAAGTTGGCATCAGCCACTCTTCAATTTCCTTTGTCTTGGTAGGGTCCACAGATATCCATTTCCTGGTAATAACATGCCCTAAGAATGATACTTCCTCTATCCAAAACTCACATTTACTGTAATTTTCATACAACATCTCCCTTCGTAAATTCTTTAACACAGTTTCCTAATGATCCCCATGTTCCTCCTTGCTCTTTGAGTATATCAAAATATCATCAATAAAGACCACCACAAATTTGTTGTGGTAATATCTAATGACTCTATTCATTAAATCCATGAAAATTTCTAGACCATCAGTGAGTCCTAAGGGAATCACTATGAACTCATAGTGTCCATACCTCATTCAAAAGGCAGTCTTGGGAATATCTTCCTTCCTCACCTTTAGTTGGTGATATCCCTACCGAAGGTCCACCTTAGAGAAATAACTGGCCCCACGAAGCTGATCGAACAATTTATCTATCAGTGGAAGGGGATACTTGTTCTTTATCATGATTTTATTAAGCTCGTGATAATCAATGTAGAGTCGCATTGATCCATCCGTCTTCGTGACGAAGAGGACTGGAGTACCCCACGTTGAAGAACTCGGGTGTATAAAACCCTTCTCCATATTCTCTTGTAACTGCTTCTTCAGATCTTCCAGCTCTGCGGTGGCCATTCTGTAAGGTGTCTTTGAGATTAGAAAAGATCCAGGGATAAGTTCAATTGAGAACTCAACCTCTCGTTTAGGAGGAAGACCAGAAAAATCTTCAGGGAATACATTAGTGTAATCCCTTAGGATGGGCATGTCTTCAAGCATGATTTTATCATTTTTCCCAATCATTTGAGCTAGATATACATGCTCATAAAGAATCAATATCCACACTTGAGATGATGATTCAAAAGGAGATTCATCTTCCTCCTTGCACTTGAAAAGAATCAGAGGATGCTTCGGGATGTGAAGAGTGATATGTCTTTCCCGGCAGTCGATATTGGATTTTTATAAAGACATCCAATCCATTCCTAATATAGTGTCAAACTCCACCAATGGAAGTATGTCAAGATTTTATAGGAGGTTCAGTCCACAAACGTTAACCAGGGAGGAGTTATAAACCATGGAAGAAATGATTTCCCCATTCATTGTTCTCACAGATAACGTTTCCTCCAAATTTTGAGGTGGTGTTTTAATAGTTCTACTAAACTTGCAAGATATGGAAGACTGTTTAGAACCAGAATCAAATAGTATGTTCACTATTCTTGAATGAATAACTAGAATACCTGTCACCACATCGTTTTCTGGCTCCACCTCAGTAGTAGTGATAGCATAATCCCTTTCTTGTTTCCTTGGAGGTTGTTGCTGATTGTCTCTGACAATCCTTAGCATAGGACAATTGTTCGCATAATTCCCAAGCTCCTTGCAGTTATAACACTGCAATGGAGGCTGAGTGTTGATCTGAACCTTCCTTTCTTATTCAATATTAGCGGGATTTTTTATACCCCTTCGGAAATTCTTGGCCAGATGATTAAACCTTCCACATTTAGAGAAATTCTTGGTTCCCTTCAGACAGTTACCAGGATGCTTCTTCCCACAATTTTTTCAGAGGGGAAAGTTGGGATTCTTTCCATCATGGTATTTTTTTAATGGACCACCCATGTTGTTTTCCATCTTTCGCTTCTTTTCCCTGGTCCCATGAGACCACCGGGAGTCTCCAATATCCATTTCAACCTTGAGGGCACAACAAACAATGTCCTCATAAATTACAAAGTCTCGAATCACCAACGCTCTTCGTAGACTCGACTTTAGTCCGCTAAAGAAGTGATCCACCTTTCATTCAGTGTTCATGACAAAGCCAGAGGAGTACCTTGCAAGCATTATAATGTTTTCTTCATACGCCCCGATGGACTCCTCTTCCTTCTTCTTGAGTCCAAGGAACTCTCTTTCCATATTGAGATGGAGGGTTTGAGGAAAATATTTGTTGAAAAACATCTTCTTAAATTCCTCCCAACATATGGAATCGATTTCCACTTGGGAATTTGTATTCTTGATCAGTTCCCATCACTGATCAGCTTCCCCATCAAAACAATAGACCACCAGTACAACCTTCTCTTCTTCCGAGCACTAGAGGATGGAGACTATATTTTCAATGGAGTTAATCCATTGTTCTGCGAGGTGGGGATCAGAAGACTTGCTAAGCATGGGAGGCCTTTACTGCATGAAGGATTCTACGACAACATTCTCTTTCCTTGGAGGAGGGGGACGTTCCACCTGATTCCAGTTATTATTCAAAACTCGAGCCAGCTGAGCAAGTACTGCAATGATGTTCTGAGCACCCTCTTCCATAACATCAGGCATGTCATTAAGGAAATCATCGCATTGCCTATCACATTGGTTGCTGGAACGTGTTCTTCTATTTCCCACTATTTACTAAGAAATGAACGTATAATTAGAGGTCTTGGATACTTAGCTATTGATCATAAAAAAGAGACTTTGAACATTAAAGGATAAACTTATAAAGAAGAAGTACATCCTAACTTGTGATTCTTTAGGTGTATATCTAGGTTATCCTCGATTCTTTTTCATAACTTATATTCTCATGGGATTTTTTTCCATAATAATTGTTTGTACTAAGCTCGTGAATCTACATAAGCATATCCTCCAGGAGTGTCGTAACCAATAGTGCAGCAAGTCCCATTATCGTGCACTAGTTCCCATTGGAGTCTAGATCAAAGCGGTGTTTTTAGGTTTTACCCCTAGATACATCTGTGCCAGAGCCACCTCTACCTGCTCGTATCTAGACAGGAATGTATTTTCGTGATAAACCACTTACTCTATACTCACAAAAATTTAGGATTGTTTCCATTTACTTAGTCTCATCCTTAAGGTTCTCACTAAGGTTCTTTATTCCTAATCTCCAAAAATAACTAGACCATCCTCTAATACCAACTATATAGACCCAAGCCTTTTACATAAATCATTTCATGATTTTAAGCATAATTAACCATCAGAGTACAAGCCAAGGATCATTAACTCTAGTGTCCTGGAAGACTAGGTACATAAAACATAAAACCAGGGGCTAAAAAACTTCATTATTTAATCTCCATAAAGATATTCTAACGTCTTTTGAGCTCTTACATCAGCATAGGGTACCCTGGGGAACACATGAACAAAGGGATGAGCTAAAAACCCCAGTAAGGGAAATGAAATTAAGGATACATCTCATGCACATGAGTTAGGAGGCATGACATAATGATATCCAATGCATGAAACCTATAAAATCATTTAATATAAACATGGGATCATATAAAAAAAGAATTCATATAAATGTGGAAGAACCATAAATCATATCTTTATTATGGTTCATGGATAACCACCAATCCTGTTTCCCATTTCAGAATGGGTCAAGGCTAACCGCCATTCCCGTTCCACATCGCAACTCATGAGACTAATCCTTACACTATACATTGGAGCGCCATCTGGGTGCACCCATCTCAACATATTCATGAATATTATTTCCACATAAATAATCTTTCCACAAAAATAATCATACATAATAAACCATACATAAACATAAAGTTACCCAAGGAAATAATTGGGTACCACAATCATGACATAAAACATATCCAATGGGCGTATCACGAAAGTGTCCATGAAATGAAGCGATTAGAAAATACATGGACATTCATAGGGTAAAATAGGCATATAACATGGTAAGCAGTGTCAAATAGAAGTTACAACAAATTATAAATGTATTTTAGAAACATTAGCATTAAAACATTTTGTGCGGTTTTAAGGAATATACTCTAGAGATTTTCAAATAGAAAAGAGGACATTCTTTTATATAAAACCATAATTGAACCAAGAAGGTTTTCATAATAAAAATAATGGTTTTATAAACAAAATAGTGTCTTAAAATAGAGGATATAGTGAAATTGAAATTTGGGTAAAAATTAGGGAAGCCCCTTAAAACAGGTTGGCTTATCGGAAAGTTCTAAGGAGGGAATCTTTCAAAATCTTGTATATCCTCGAAAGAATGTAATGAAAGGGTCTTGATGTAAGAATCATGTACAACTAACCAGAATTCATAAGACTCACATAGATAGATAATATATCACCATTTTGAATGAAAGATAAGGCAACCAGAAAAACACAGAAGGTTTAGGTAGCATTCATTTACAATTTTATCGGCATAGTGTCGGGAGTGACCACGAGGGATTGATGAGAGAGAAATGGGGTTTCTCATCACTTATGAATCCAGAAGGAAGTATGGGGGAGGTTCTCAAACATACCCCATAATTTTCTAGTACACATATAAAGGCATAGTATAGAGGAAAATCTTGATTAAGATAGAAAAGGAGAGGATCCCTTACCTTAAATCTATTGGTGTTCTCCACTTATTATAAATGACCTCTTGAGACTTCCGTCATTGAGAACCTTTTAAGGGGAGTGGTTTTGGTATTTTTAATATGATGAGAGATTTTGTACATGGGGGAGGAACTTGGGGAGAGATTTTGGTAGAATAATGGCATGACACAAGGCTTGAGAGGAGTGGAGAGAAGAGGGAGTGAAGGGGGGTTTTATAGTGGGGGAGATGAGGGATTTCACAATATTATAATCATTAATTTATTATTTCTTCAAAAGACAAGGAATATTAAGTATTCCATGACTAATAATAGTAAATGGGTCATGTGAATCCAAACCAAGGGTGGTGACATCAACCATGATGCTTGGAATAGTTTATTTATCTTATAATGTACATATACGGTAAATTGCCATATTTTACTATTCATAAAAAATTCAAGTATTTCATAAAAATCCCAAAAAATCACCCCAACAATTTCTTGACCTGTAGAATCAAAAAATGAAGCCCATTTTTCAAAAATTATTTTCTAAATATAATTATTTTAATATTTAATTAAAATCATAATTCATTATCAAAAACCAGTTTTAATACATTCATTAACTTATTCTAAAATATAGTTATATCATACTTCCAACATGAATATTATTTTTAAACCACCATATGGGAGGTTACAATTCATTAGGTTATATCACTATTCATAAGGGTATGTTACTATTCATTAGGGTAGGTTACTATTCACAAAACATTAGGTTTTCCTTATTAGACGCCAAATAACTTACTGATTACAACTGTGTAAGCTGGATTTTCGAAATTCCAAACACAGAAGTGACAAAATCATGTTTAAAGCTCACTTATCACTTAGTAGTTCATTATTTTGTGTTTTCAAGTAATTTTTATGAAATATTTATAACAAGGGAATTTCCATTGAAAAACACTGGGTCGTTACATACGTCTTTGAAACACTTGAAGTCCCTCGATATGATGATTGGTCGCACTGTTTGCCTTTCTTCGGCAACCCTCAATCATTATCACATGATCAGATGAATCAAGAAAAACAAAGCACTTATTGAAATAGTAAAACTAAGAATGAGACATTCATGTTTTGTAATTTCTTGGATTTCTCACGAAGTAGTAGAGAAGGAACACAATCTCTATCTAGGACTTAGAAGTAGAAAATGTTGTTGTCTCTACTAAAAATGGCCTATTATTTATTGGCCTTAGGTTCCAATGGTCATATTTGTCAAACGGTCATATTTCTTTGGTAAACTGGAAGGGATATGGACACCTCGCATTGTAACAATAATATTGAAATAGAAAACATGAGAACATTTTGATTAGTTTATAACTAACTCCATGACATTATTTTGGTTCAAAAAATAGGTATAAAAAATTATATCATGAGTACGATTAGTATAAAACATATCTTTCAATAAATGAATAAAATCATGCATGTGATAAAAGTATAACATGAGTATGATTAATATTACTTGTCAATACTAATATAATAAAAAATACTGATATGATACAAAGTGGGTAAGATGCACAATGTGAGTATGATAGTTAGAGTAAGTACGATAAACAAACTAAGTATGATGAACATAGTCAACATGATAAAGAGAGTGAGTACGATGAAAATAGTCAGTACAATAAACAGAGTTAGTACGATGAACATAGTCAGTATAATAAACAGAGTGTGTACGATGAACATAAAAGTATGATAAACCGAGTGAGTACGATGAACATGTAAACCATATTTAAAGTAAGTCCATTATTTTATAATTGATAATAATGATATTTGTGATTTTAAAAATAAAAAACATAATAGTAAAAAAAGAATACATTTGACTTAACAATTTCCCCCTTCTTTGAAATCAAAAAACACAAAGTAAAACTAGAAAGAAATACTTATCAAAAACTGTGTTAAAAAAACTAATCTGAATAAAGAAATTAATACAACTATCTTCCCCTTAGGTGTAGAATTTCTTAAGGATTTTATTAATATATTTTCCTTGATTTACATGTATTACATTTGAGTCAAACATTTAATAATTCTCCCCCATTTTAAAACTAACTCTCCTTTTATAAAACATTCTCCCCATTTGTGATTTTTAAAAATAATGGGGTAATCATGAGTTTCCTTAAAAGGTTACATAGAAACATAAAACAAAACAATGGAAATGAAAATGTACAGCTCATTAAATTTTCAGGAGTTCATAAAATTTCAAAAAAAAAATAAAGAATGAAAGATACAAGAAAACATTCATTTTTTCGTTTTATTTATATTTCTTAATCAACTCCTGTAGAACATCCTTAAACTTATTTATCTCATTGTTGTCTTCTGAGATAGATACACCCTGATATTTTAGAATCTCTTATTGGTCTAAAAAAATTAGATCATCGTTTTTTATGGTGTCTTCTTGAATTATGATTACTTCTTCAAGAGTATCAATTTTGTGTTTCATATTCTTATTTTATTTTTCCAATAAAGTGTTTTATTTATTTAACAAAACAATTTCGTTTTTGAAAGATGAAACCTTCGAAAACTTTTATTGTAAACCATTAATCCTTTCTTGCAACTCTTTCACTAAATGAGAATTAGCACCATGGGTTTTTGGAAATTGATTCAACCTCTCAATTTTTTCCTTATCAAGCTTATTAAAAGTAATAGCAAGAATATTTGAAAGTATCCTTAAGTATTAAAGTTATTCCTCATGTTCATTTACTAAAATCTATGACTTATATTACCATTTGGTCATCTTGTTACAAGATTTATTATGATAAATATAGCTATCTCTCGAAACTTTTAGATCAGCCTCTATTGACATTACTTTATTTTTAATCACTCTTACTGAACCAAATTTCTTACTTTGATTCTCTATGATGAAATCAAACATTCCTTCTATTCTGGGAAAATAAGGAATAGTCTTCTCAATTATACTAAAAACATTGATAATTTAATCAGTTTTCTTTAGAAAAAATTTTTGTTCTAAATCTGTGTCTTCATCATACGATTCAAGTTCATTTCATTGGCTTGAGTCTACATCAAGTTGTTTTCCTTTTGATTTCTCTTTCTCTTTCCCAACTCTGCATTCTATTTTAACTCTTTCTTCAGCTCTATCACTGATGATGATGGTTCTTTTGGCATAAGAACTTTTATCCATTTTCCTAGATGGAGAAGGAACTCTTTCTGATTGAGTTTTCGAAGACTAAAGTGGTGATGGATCGGCATGAGGATTTTGTTGATGAACTCCTTAACTCAATTTTTGAAGTGAATATTCTTATCTACTTTTCTTATAACTCTAATGATATTCCATAAGAAATTCATCTTCCTTTTCTACTTCACCTTCCTATTGTGAATCCGATTGAACTACATCTATCACTTTTTCATTACCTTTCCCTGGAAAAGTCTATACGATCTGTTCTTGTTGTATTTATTTTGTCAATTGAGCATTTTTTAACTCAACACATTTTAATATATTGGAAACATCAAAATTTTGAACTTTTCTTTTCAAAAGCTTCTTGTTCTTTTTCTTATCTTATAGGGTATCTTCTATTCTCATCTTCTTAGATAGAGATTCAGCTGGATCAATACTAAACTAAGGATCACCTTTTTTTTCTTTGTTATTTATTCTTTCTCTATTTGGAAAAACTTATTTACTATATTTGGTTTCTTTAGACTTTGCGCCTTTTTTAGGATCTAACTTTTGGGAAACTAAAATTTCTGGAGCATATTCTATTAGAAGTGGTGCCAATTGATTTGGTGATGATTCTTCCACATCTATGATAAAAAAAAATTGACTTATCATCAAAACAATCATTAAATTTTTTTGATTTTATTCTTTCTTATCCATGAACCCATCAACTATATTAAATCTAATTTCACTAGAATATTTTAAAAATTAAATATTTCAAGGATGAACTATATATGAATGGTTGGATACAATATTAAATGTGACTTCATAGATCCAGACATCACATTATTAATAGTTTTAAAAATGTATCCCATGAGATTTACCTTTCTCATATTCACTAGATAATCTAACATAAATATATTAGAAACCTTAAGAGTTTATCTATCCCTTTTATTTGGAATATGAACCCATTGCATTAATAGAAAATTAAACTAGTTGTGTTTAGAGATATAGGTTACTTTTCTTTTCTCCTCATTGATAAGAAATAGTGACTTTTCATATATTTCCTTATTTAATGTACCAACTTACCTAGGTGGCTTATGAGAAGGAAACAATGAGTCACATTCAATAGAGACATTGAGAACGAGTGCTTCTTTTTTCACTTATATAGTGAAATTTCTACCATACACAAATAAATTAATCATATATTTACCCAAAGACATTGTTTTGTAGAATTGGTTGACCTCTTTAACAATAATCGGATCTTGAGATATGGGTTTCTCAACACAATGATTTTCCTAGACTTAGAACAAGATGATTCTTTTAATTTGTGAATCTTAACAATCCATGAAATCTCAAGTCACAAACCATTCCTTGAAAAAGTCCATTTCTAAAAAATTCATTGATGACATATCAACATGAGTATTGTATAAATATTGAGATATAAAGATGATCGTCAACAAGAACAGTCGTACTGAGACTTAAAAAGATGAACAGAGCTTTGCCGAGATATTTGAATAATAAGTGCGGGTTCGAGGAGGGGGGTCCTCTATTTATAGGTGAATTTGGGTGACAGTTGGACTTATACAGTTTAGATTATAAGATAAATAATCATATGGTAGAGAATAAAAGGATATTAAAAATATATCATTTATTTGAAAAAATAAATTATAAACAAAATTAAAAACGAGAAACAATAACACAAAAAAAGAGAGATACAAAATTAAAAGGGAATGTATATATCAAATATTTCAAGTGAGCTGTTGGTTTCAAAATATTATGAAAGTAAAAAATATAATACAATATAGAAAAGAGATAGTTGAAATAATTAAAGGTGAATTTGATCAAATATCAAACTGATGAAAAAGAAAATTAATATGATCAGATATCAAAACGATGAGAAAGTGAATACGATCAAATACCAAAATAACGAGATAGAAATTTAATACATTCGGTTTTCAGAATGATGAAATGAAAATTCAATAAAATAGGTTTTCAAGCCAACGAAAAACAAAGTCAATACCATAGGTTTCCAAGTCGGAGGAAAACTAAGTCATTACCATAGTTTTTTAAGCCGATCAGATACAAAGTCATTACCATAGGTTGTCAATATGATGGGAAAAAATCCATTAACATAGGTTTTCAAGTCGATCAAAAACAAATTAATTACCATAGGTTGTCAAGCGGATGGGAAACCAAGTCATTACCATAGGTTTTCAAGATGATGGGAAATAAAGTCATTACCATTGGTTGTCAAGCCAATGGGAAATAAACAAAATAAATAGAACTATAAACATAAATAATTAAGATAAGATAAAAAACATAAGATAAAAAAAATAAGGAATATGAAACAAGAAAAATAAAATAAAATAGAGAAAACATAGAAATAAATACTACGTAAAACAATATTATATATACCTACAATCTTTCTATGAGAATTATATCTGAATGTAACTTTTCCTTCTTTAGTATTGATCACATTTTCAAAGAATATTTTGTTTCTAATCATGTTCCTTGAAAATCAACTATCCATGTACCATTTGTTGTTATTTTTTCTTGTTTTTTCTACTAAAACAAAAACAATTAAACTTTTGGAATCCAAACTTTTTTGGATCCAGAAATATTAGCAAGAAAACTTTTAAGAATCCACTTTTTTTTGGAAAATTTTGATTTGCAGAAATAATAATATTGGGTTTTATGAAGAGAAAAATTTCCTTCCCAATGTCCACCCCATTGAAATTTGGTGCAGAATGGAGCACTTTTGCGAAAAATAGTTATTACTAAAAACTTGTTTTGAATGAGTAAAATCAATTCTAGAACTATTCCTTAGAGGAATAATTTGAAAATACATTTTATTAAATTATTTCCTTGCAATAATGAAATTATATAAAGGTTTATTCAATGAAAAGATTTCATATTTTAATCTTATGACCAAATTTTTATCCTCATTTGTATTATTTTGAGAATTGTGTTTTTCTTCTAGAATTGTTTTCTCAAAAATTATATTATCAAAATCATTAAAAAGTTTTTTCTTTCCAAAACAAACATTATCAAGGTTTTTAGAAAAAATTTCAATCTCAAGAATTTTAGAATCATGTTATTTAGAGAGATCTGATACTTATCTTTTTAAAATATCATTCCTAGTGTTTTCTTTTTCAATATTTGTAGAAATTTTACAATTTTCACTTTTAAAAGTTTAGAAAATATGGAAACTTCTTAATAAGGTGGTAAACAATTATAATTCTCTGATAATGATGTTTCTTCCTCAGAATAATAATATTTATCAAGATAATTGTTACTAAATGAAATATTAGTAAGCGATTCATAACTATGTACCTTTTCCATTAAGCAATGATAAGGGGTTTCTTCAAGGATACCAACATTCTTGTGATTTGAGATATCACTTCTAGAACAATCTTCAGAAGAATCGCCACCACTGGAACTCCAGGAGTCATTTACTTTCAAGACTTCTTTCACTTGGATTTCCAGTATTTTTTCTTATTCATCTCTGAATTTATTTCCTTTCTATCCTATCTTTTTAGCATAGGACAATCTGGTCGGTGTGTCCTACTCTTTTACATTCATAGATTTTGACTTCATAATATTCCCTATACTTATTAACATTGAAGGTATTTTTATATCTATATTGGAAATCATTATTTCCAACGATTTTATTCATTCTTTTATCAGGATTTTCAATATCATTCTCTAACTACTCAATATTGTAAGGACCCGACCCCATTTGCCCAGATCTGGTGCCTTATTTTGTTACATTGGAATATAAGGAAGGAATATGCATCATGAAGGACTAAGTTGTTTAGTAGATTTTGGAAATAGGATACATATATAAGTTCAAAATTACATATTTAAAAGAAATACAACACTAATTTATTCCATTAGAAACATGCATGCCTCCTAGATAATGCATGTAAGTCAGTCATAACTTACTTCTTCATATCCTGGGAAAATGAAACATATGAAAGGGGTGAGATAAAATTCATATTAAGAGTATGAATTATATTAGAATGTGGCATAAACATTCGGCATAGTTAATAATTGAAAACATATGTCTTTAAAAATAAAAAACATGAACACCTTATGGCAGGAATATGTGATGAGTAAATAACGTCATAATAAAACATAGTCATGGGAATTATACAGGTTGAATAACCACATAAACTTTCATTTACTATATTCATAATGAGGGAAGTTCGTATTTCATAGATTATGAAATATACCATCAAGGACTTGGCCAAGACGTCTAAAATGATTCGGGTATCGGCTAAAACCATTACTCTAAATGGGCAAGGCCTCGACCAAGTCCATGTCTATTTGTCTCATGAGACCTACTGATGCGTTGAGGGGCTATAGGGGGACCCACCCATAACATAATAAGTAAATTTTATTCCTCATATTAGTGAGTATCAACATAAACAACATATATATTCATATTGAAACTAACATATGAAAAGTAAATAACTTTCCCCGAACATTAAGCTTAAACACTAACCATTCAGAGTAAATTTGGTGAATGGTTTTAGGATAGAAAATACAAAATAAAACTAGTAATAAACTATCCAATTAAATATTTTAATGACATAATAAATTATTAATCCCAATAATACATAATAATCAACAAGGGTGTTGAAAAAGACGAAAATACTCTTATAAAATCATTATGTAATTCTTGAGAAAAATACTCTTTTATTTTAAAAATAATAGTTCTTTTATAAAAGTATTCTTATAATACCATAAAGGAAGTAATATAGTATTTTCGTAATAAAATTTGTAATTTTATAAAGATAATGGTTGCTAAAAAAATATTATATAGTTCCCATGAAATTAAGTAAGAGTTTGAGAAATTCCCTTGAATCAGGCTTGTATTTCAGAAAAACTTTTGGGAGTTCCTTATAAAATGTGTAACTCCCCATAAAATACAAAGGAATTATGGTTGGTAAATATGTATATAACACTAAAACATATTTTATTGGGATTTAATAATAATACATAATAACTTCATTGAGTTATGTAGACTATCAAAGTAACCCTAATGAAAATGGAGGTACGGGTGAAAACACCTTACCTTCAGTCTGAATGTGTTCCTCTCTTGAACTTAAGGTCCTGGAATATGAAATTAGACTTATTAATAACTTAAATAAGAACCAATTATACATTTATTTAGTATATAATGAATAAGTTAATTCTGTTATGTCCTTTTTTATTAGTTATATGATTGAATTCCATCGTTTCGGACTGTTAGTTTTTTTATTTTCATAATCGGTTCACTAGTTTTTATGTAATGGAGTTCATGTAGAATGTATGTATATATAAAGAATTGAATTTAAATATTATTTATGAACATAAATATGTGTTAATGGTAAATTATATCATTTTGTTACATGGAATTAGGATGAATCATTAGATTAAATATTAATGATATTCATTTAGATTATTTAAGCAGTATTTTGACTATTAAGAACTTGTTTGGTCATATGATTTAATAATATATACATATACTAGTTCTTGAAAATTATATGGGTTATAATACATATATTATAGCCTATTTAAACTATAAAAATGGTTTTATTACCATTAATGAAGGATAAATTTAAGAATAAAACTTCGTCGTCCATAAAGGTTTTAAATTAGAACCTCAGGGACATAGATTTCGTTTATAAAATAAAAGAGAGAGATTAAGAATATTGATGATGGTTCCTCTATTAATAGGATATAATTATAGTATATAGATTATAATGGATTTTTCATGGTCATTTTGATATAGTATGTGAGGAGAGGATAACAATAGAAAGGAACTTGAAACAAAAATGAATTAAATAAAATGTGAATTTACCTCTTGTATCCACCTCCTTGAGAATCCCTTTAGGAAAAAGGGTTTTGGTCTTTTGGAAAGACCAAGAGTTTATTGAATGTGGGTAGTGACTAGGGAAGGGTATTTGGGAATAACATTTAGGAGCTTTTTTTCTTAGAGGAGTGAAGAGAAGAGGGAGTGAGGGGCGATTTTATAGCAGAGGAGAAGAGTGAATTTTGAATATTTTATTCATTATTCTATTATTTCCATCAATACAACCAATAGTGTTGTTTTGTGTGACCCAAAATAATAATAAGTTCATATTATTTAGAACCAAATGGCCTTACATCACTCATGATCTCATAAATAGTTTATTTAACTGATAATTTGTATATACAGTATTTTACCGTATTTCACTATTCATCAAAAATTCAAGAATTTCAAAAAAATGCCAAAAATTATTCATATCCATTTTTTGATGTGTAGAATTCAAAAATGGACTCCATTTTTTCAAAAATAATTTTCTAAATATTATTAATTTAATTATTATATAAAATCACATTTTATTTGAAAAATAACAATTTTAAAGGTATAATTAGTTCTATATCACATTGAAAAATTAATGAAGATCTAATTATCTTATTACCTTAGGAAAAAAAATACCATTATTTAATATTCATAAGGGTAATATTAATATTCATATTACTATTCATACGGGTATGTTACTATTCACAAAAAATCAAGTTGGTTCTATTAGACTCCAAATGACTTACTGATCACAACTCAAGATTACCATTTTTAGAAAATCAAAACATAGTACACACAAAGTTGTGTTCAACGGGTAGATTTTAAAATGTGTTGTTTTGAAGGGACTCATTTTTTCATGCACGAAATATTAATTTTCAAAACCTTAGGGTGTTATAAGTATCTCTGGAATCTAATAAGACTTCATCCATTCTCTTTCTTGACCTGGTTTTCACAGGGGATTGAGACATGGTAGGATTTGATATAGTAGTAAATGATACTCCACCATTCTTATTTTTCACTTTATATTATTTTCTCTCAATTATTACCTAATATTTAAATAAATTTCCAAAGAGATAATGAAGAGTAAGATTAGTAATCTTTCTAAACTCATCAACTACATTCCTCTTGGATTCTCATTCATTTGGCATAATTTCTATGGTCTTCTAAACTAAAACTTTATCTTCAAAAATTTTCTCTCCTATAGCTTGAAGGATGTTAATAATTTTCATAAATCATTGTTGATACTTAACTTTAGGTTCACCATAAGGAAATTCAAAATATTTATAGTAATCTCTTAGAAATTCTCTTCTTCTTTCAACAACTTTGGAAGTACCAAAGTGTGTAATCTCTAATTTCTTCCATATTATATTAGCGGCTTCCCATGAAGGTATTTGATTATTAATATTCATGGTCATAAAACACAATAATTTATTGAGTACCATATATTTTAACTGATATTCAAGTTTTCCAGGAGTTGTAAAAGTCCTTACTTCCTTCTCATGCATCGTATAGTAACCAGTGGGCATAAAAATTTCATCTTCACGAGTATTTATGATAAAATTCTTCATCTGATCTCTCCAAAATTAGAAATAATTTCCATAAAAGATAGGTGGTCTTATAGGATTAGGATATTCAATAGAATTGAAATTCATCATGCCTTCCACCCTAAATAAGAAAAATTCTTTTTCCACAAATATAGGTTAGTGTTTTTAGAAAACAATGTATCATAAAAATATACAAAGCAGTGGAAAACATCCTATAATACCAATTATTGGATCAAAAAGGATATGAGATGGAACAAATACAAGAGGGGGTGAATTTTATATTTAAAATATTATATTAAAACTTTTAATAAATGTTAATAGTTCAATACAACAGATACTAAAACAATTTACAATGCCTCTTATAAAATAAACAAACAATCAGACTGACTCTCAGACTAATAAAATTTTTATGATACCACAGGTTACGAAACATTTATATTCAGGATGAATACAAATATTATATTAATAAAAAATTTAAATAATTCTACCATATAGTGTATAAAATAAATACTAAATGTATAAACTGTAACTGAAAGAATTACAATACCAAAGAATACAAATATGAAGAAGAAATAAAATGATTCACTTTATATTTCAACAAGATGTGGAAAATTAAAAGGTATTAAAATTATTTTTTACCAAAGAAAAGGGTATCCTTTCACCTAGGATAATAGGTATGTCTTAACAAAATTGGTAATCCCTCGAAACAATTATTTCATATCCCTCTTGATATCCCCACAATTCGTTAATTTTACAGGTAATCAGTATCTCTATATTTAAAACACTTGAAATCCCTCGATACAATGATTAGTCGCACAATATTCTTATCCCCAAAAGCCCTCGATCGTTATCACCTGATTGGATGAACAAAGAGAAACAAAGAACTTATTGAAATACAAAAACTAATAATGATCCATTCTCATTTTTTAATTTCAAGGCTTTCGCACAAAGTACGAGAGAAGTCACACAGTCTCTCTCTAGATCTTTGATGTAGCAAAAAAAATCTCTACATCAAATGAAATCTTATTTATAGGCCTCAGGTTCCAACGGTCATATTTTCTCCAACATTCATATTTCTTTAAAAATCTCGGAGGGACTTGGAAACCTGGCCTTATAACAGTCACATTGAAACATAAAACATGACATTTTTTTGGTTAAAACAATAGGTATATGAATATGATAACATGAGTATGATTGGTATAACAAATATGTTTAGATAAATGAATAAAATCATGCATGTGATAAAAGTATAACAATAGTATGATTTATTTTACTTGCCAATCCTAATATAATGAAAAATAATGATATGATACAAAGTGGGTATGATGAACAATCTGAATGTGGTGGTTTGATTAAGTAAGATAAATAGAGTGAGTACAATGAACATAGTCAGCATGACAAACAGAATGACTACGATGAACATAGTTAATGGGATAAACAAAGTGAGTATGATGAACCTATTCAGTACGATAAATAGAGTGAGTATGATAAACCAATAAGTATGATAAACAGAGTGAGTACGATTAATATAGATACTATATTCAAAGTATGTATTTATTTAAGAGTTTTGTATAAAGAGATTTTTGATTTCCCAAAAAAAAATACATAAAGGTAAATTGAATACTTTTGACTTAATAGTGGGTTCACAGAAGAACATTGACTAGTTAATTTTTCGTGTTGTATAAAACATTATATCTACAGTCTTTGTGATTATCCATCTCTTCCTCATAATAGATACCATTTTCTAGTTTTCCAACCTCTAAATTTATTATATGTACAAGATCTGGTATTTACTTCCTTAATATGAATACATAAAATACGTCATGTGCTTGAAAAATGGTTAGTTTTAGTTTTAGTCTATATAAACCCATTCCTTTTAAAGATATTATTACAATATTTTTAACATAAATAGCTATTAAACAAAAACAAATGGTCAAAAATACTAGTGTATTTGGAAGTCCTGGTTCATAATACATCAAATTGAAATTGAAATAAAAAAATATTTTAATATCCATAATGAGATCCTAAATCTCTTTGATATACTAAAATTGTATGGGATAACCTAGGGAATACATAGAGAAAAAGGGTAAGCTAAAAATCCTACTAAGGGAATAAACATGATAATGAAAGATAACATGTGATTCAAAGGTATAACGTGATATCATAAAAGAAAAGGCTTGTGAGTAGTCACATGGGATCATAACCTAATGAAAATTGTATCATAAGATAATATAAATATAGGATATTTTTTACCAATATAAAAAATTGCATAAGAATATGTTATGGTCAGATACCAATACGACGTCACGTGGTTGACAATGTCCTATAGTGGATTAGGTTTACTCCAAAATCACATACATGATGTATCATGAGATAGAAAATTTAACCAAAGAATTGGATCACAATTTAAGTGAACCCATAATAACAATACCATGATTATGTCTTCCATAAATTTAAATCATATATAAATCGCAATCATAAAAATTATGTGTTGAAAGAAATGTGGTTCAAAATATTGACTCATATCATAATCAAAGAAGATTTCAAAAATAATACATTTTATAAATGAACATATGGCTTGTATTACCCTATAAATGGTAGGGAGAATAATAAAGTCAGATAATTTAGGGACATATATATTGAATGTAGGGGAATTCCATAACATTAGATAGATATAGAGTTCATAAACTAAATAAAAATGTTGGTTTAGATGGATCTCATAAAATGAGTCTGAATCATCACGCACATTCTTTATTTTCATGAATAATAAAATTATGTTAATTAATTAAATTAATGAGAAACTTTTTAAATTTTAAAATTACTTTAATTTTATTTTTATTATCATGTTATATACAATTTCTACAGTTCTTACAAGACATTTTGATGATATTTGAATAATATAGCCAAAATGATTTTGGTTGGTTAGAAATCATTAACAATATCATTAAACAATAATCTATAGAATAATAAAAATAAAATAATTATCATTTATATATATAAATTATAATTTTAAAACCAACCATGATATATGGTAATGAAAAGTAAACTATGTTGCAATCATTGAGACGGTAGATCATATGTACACATGAATAATGTTTCCATTTTTCAATGATCATTATGAAAATAATTTAAGTATTATTTTATTATTATAAAATTATAATTATATCATTAATATAATTTTATTTCATTAAATACATTTATATAATTTATTATGGTGATGTGGTTATCAAAAATGAATCACGTCCCTTTAGGCGGGTAGTAATCCACATATATGCACGAATGATATTATCATTTTTTCAATGAATGTAAAGGTAAAAAATAGATGTTATATTATTTTTAAAGAATAATAAAATTTTCATTAATGTTATATATATATATACATAAAATCCATAATTACAAATGTCCATGAGTGGTGTTAATTGAAAATGAATTTTATTGCTTCACGAGGTGGTTGTTCAACCTACACATGAAAGACAGTTTATTTTTCTAATTTGGCAGAAAATGATGTGGATTTAAGTTATTACATTAACAATAATAACATACCAGAATATAGAAGATAATTATTTTATTTTCTCTTCATGTTTGGAATACTTTTAATGGAGGTAAAAGAAGAAATAAAACTTGAACACTCTGTTAAAATCTAAACTTTTTCCTTGGATAACCTCCTTTTATGTTCCACCTCAATTACATTAAGGTTTTTATTATTCTCAAAAATTGGACCTCTTGAATATGAGAATGGATTTTCTAAAGGGATTTGGGATGTTATTTTATTAAATAAATTCATTTTTATGTGTAAGGAAAATAGGATAAGAGGTCCCCTTTTATAAGTGAGGTGAGGGTTACCCTTAGAATTACCTAAGAATTTAAATTAACATATATATATATATATATATATATATATATATTAGTTGTCCTAGTAAAACCATAAAAATGAAATAATATAAATATTTGATGATGTTGGGTATAAATATTATCATTCAATAAAATTTTGACAAGTTTATTTTTGATTAATACCCTTATGTATTTGACTTAATAGGTGTTAACCATTCTTTTCAATTACAATGCTAACAAAGTTTTTACTCTCTAGTAGTCAATATAGTTACTATAAAATAAAAAATGGTCCATAAATGGAGCATATATTATATATTTAAACATTTTATAATTAATTATATTAATACATGTTTTTTAGTAATCTTAAATCTTTTAAAAAATATTATTTATTAAAAAATACCATTAACATCAAATTTGAAACTATTCATTTAATTTAATTTTAAATACATCAAGAAAAAGATGGAACTCGAATAAATATTTTAAAATAAGAGTAATATTAAATATTAGTCTATAAAATTTATGCTTTATAAAAATTCTTCCAAATTATAACACTTATAATATTTTTAAAATCGTTTATTACATTTTTCAATTAATGGAGGAAATATTGTGTTGGTCAGGAGTAAGCATCTAAGGTAACTATTTCATCACCAAAAATTTAATAAACCATGATAAAAAATAATTTAATTTATAACAACTAATTATAATAGAGAATATCCTTTTTTATATTTTTGTTAGAAATTTAGAGTTAATAAAAACAAGGAGAATGACATTTTTGACTTCTCTTTACATAAAATATTATAATTGTCAAAATATTACCCAAATGGAAAAATAGGCACATCTTCCAATTTTGGATGATTATAAAATAAATATACTCATACATTAAATTTAGGAACGTGTTCAGTCCATTTTATCATTCTTGTAAAATAATTTTCATTTTAATTACCAGATTTACCCTTATCGTCGTGATAATTATTTACTATGGTTACTATTCACAATTAAAAAAATAAAAGGTACCAATTTATCAATTTTTTCCTTATAATTTTAAATATGGAATAAATTTTTCATGATTCAATTTCTAAAATTTTCTGAAATCAATGTATAAACATAGTATAAAATGCAATGAAAAATAGTTTTGCATAGAAATGGCTTTTAAAATTTATAGATATTCTTATACCAAATTCATAAATAAAATTGATTCTAATGAAAATAGTTATAGTATAAAATATATATGATAAATAAGGATAATTTTTAACCATTTTAAAAAAATGAAACTTTTTAAATGCATGAGATAAAAATACATTTTTCAATGAAAACCAAAACTTTTCATTATTCACAAGAAAATCAATCTTTTCTTAAAAATCTAAAAAATTAACCCTAAGATAATTTTAACATGATGATGTTAAAAAAGAAATTATTTTCATCAAGTATAATTTATAAAAGTTAAAAAAAATTATAAATATATTTTCTCACAAAAAATAATAATGCCCATTTTTATGAAAATAAATTTGTTGAAGAATAAAATGGATTTTACTAAAAAAACAAGTGATTATTTACTATGAATATATCAATGCATTTATGTTGAGTGTGAAATTTATATATATCTCTCAAAAATAAATTAATTATATTCAAACCCACCAATTTAACAGCATTGATAAAATGGCCATATTAAAATAATAATATTTCATGGTTTGTTAAGGCTTAGTGTTCTATGTCATATATAGTATCAAAAAATGTTTTATTTTGAAATCTTAGTTTTTTATATTTTTTCACACAATTAATTTTTCATTTAATTTTTTTTATTAAATACAAAGTAGAAAACAGGTTAAGGTACTTCTACTTCATGGATTCTTCAGTTTCCACGTTGCCTCTTCATATTTATGGTTTTTTCATAGTACTTTGACTGTGTGGGTTGTCTTATTATGTAGAACTTTATCTTTACGATCCAAGATCATCATCAAAAAATCCTAATAAGAGAGATAATATTATAGAAATACCACCTTTAAATTAGAAACATGTGATGTATCTTTTAGTTACTTCCTCAATAGGGATACGTGGAAAATGTCATGTACTTGAGATAGGGTTTTTTGGAGTACTAGTCGATAGGAAACGGTTCCATGTGATCAATAATATCAAAGGTTCTAATATTTTAATGGCCCGGACCCACCTGGTCCATTACTTTTCCAAAACACGGCTCCACCGAAACAGTGGCACTGGTCACGGGGGCACCAGTGACGGTGGCACCGTGACGGTCGCACAGTAGTCACGATGGCACCGTGACGGTGGAACCGGTCACGGTGGGACAATGACGGTGGCACCGTGAGGGCGATGCCATGACGGTGGCACCATGGCGATGTAACCGTGATGGTGGCATCAGGTCCTCACCGAGCGGTCTTCATCCCTTTTTCTAGTTTTTGACTTTTTCCGCTCCCGAAACATATATTCTAATGTAAAGATGATTTAATACCCCTCTCAAATCCATTTAATTCCTATAAATAATATCTAAGATCCCCCAAGAGCCAGTCAACCCTTAACTTACCAAAACGTGCGGTTTTCCTCAGTGTCACGCCCTTCCCTGTGCCTTCCAATTCTGCCCCGTTGCGTGTTTTTTTCACGTTTAAAAGAAATGGTTTAATGCACAACTGTTATGCCACCACCCTGATGGGAATAATTAAATAGGAATTAATCCAATAGTGTGTAACCTCCTAACCACAATGGAAACCATGATCCGACTTTTTTGCCGTTCAAAATTCCTTATCCCTTAAAAACAGAATCCAGTCTTTATATCACGCTAGAGTTTCTTCCTTCCCCTTTTTTGATGGATTTATTTCTTCTCTCTGGTGCGCTTGGAGTTCCACCCTTCCTAAGGCTTGTGGTGAAACTGTGATGTAGTTTTTATGCTCGTCCTTGGAGTCCCCGGCGTACCTCCCCTCCAAGTCACGCATCCCTAGTTCATGGCACCTGGAGACGAACATCGATCCTAGATCAACCAAGTAGAGTTTTCCTTCGTCTCTCTTTACTGTGTAACATGCGGGGTGGGTACGCTACCATTTCTATGGGAATGTAAGAAACCAAACCATAACAAAGATATTAAAAATACTGTTAAAGAAAGATAGGGTGCATTTGATAATTCTCCAGTACTCTTTTATAATTTCTATATGTTGTGAACTGTATCGGCTATGCTCACTGAAAAACATTTCCGTTGGTCTCCTTTTCTTGCGCACTAATTAACCATTGTCTTCTATGGTAATTGAATGGATCCAACATGGTAATTTAGTTAAATACATAAAACCGGATGATTAAATGAATTTCTAGTGAAAAAAAATCTTTGTGTGATCACCCCGGTTAACCAAATAGAAAGAGGAAAACTTAGTGAATGATGTACTTGAGTCTGGAAACGTCCTTATTCTGTCTTGGTGGCATGTCTGTTCATTCTTCTCGATGCTTATGGGGTGACTTGGGTGAGGATGGGATCCTCTGTTATGGCATGGTTGTTGGTTGTGAATCTGAAGTTGTGCGGGGCTGTATCTTGAGGCTTTAGTTTGGTTCCTGTACTTTGAGGGATCTCACTGATCCATTTATTGTTCTGACTTCACAAAAGAACCAGGTGTGAATGCTTAAATTGTTGTTTGGGTGTTTCTCTTTCTATTGCTTTTGGTTATGCTTGTTAGTTGCCCAGTAGTTCAAAATTCACCTAAACGGGATCACTTGAACATGAAAACAAGAATGGGTTAAATGGGGAATTGGTTTTTGGGAATGAATTGTGACTTGGTCGTGAGTGATGTGATTTTATTTTATGAATGAATATTAACGAGGGTGATTGTGCTTAGGTTGGATTTGGAAACCCTATGTTGGTATGAGTTCGTGTTACATATAAATATAATTGTAGTTTTATTTTTCTTATTCGTGCCCAACCAAAGTTGAGCACTTGGTGTCCAACACCCCCATTTCATGGGGGAGGGTGTTTTTCCCAACACTCCTATGAGTGGCTGGTTATTAGATCCTTTTTTGCTCCCTTTCCCAAATAGCCTAAGACTCTTCAGGAAGGATGTGATAGGATGAGGTCCATTATATCCCAATATTCTTCGGTTAAGGTAGTTGTAGTGGTCGGCCCAGGTGTGTGCGGGCAGGTTGTTTCCCAAGAGTCTTTGGGATGAGGCCCAGGTGTCTTCAGGTGTGGCAATAGTTGTTCTGGCCCAGTTGTGTGCGAGAGTGGTTATGTATGGTGATTGTGGACCAGGTGTTTGCGGGAAAGATGTGTGGTTGTGTCCCAGGTGTGTGCGGGTGTGGTGTGACAGTGGGACTACGGTGGGAATGGTGGGATTGGTTCGGTGCATAGGATGTCTTCAATAACAAGTGGGAAAGTGGCGCGGGGTACCCAAACATCGATGTGCTATTACTATACATTACTTAACTTGCGTTATTTGGGGAGTGTGCCTTGGTGAGACTTGGGTGGATAGTTTTCCTTGCTAGGTTCTTTGGTTATCTATTTTCTCATAGGGAATTAGAATTTCTCCACACTTGTGCATGAGATTCTTTGGATTTTCCTAATGAGTATACTTGTATGCTCACCCTACGTATAGAAAACTGCTTTCAGGTTTCCAAGAGGACTTCATGGATCATGCAGGGTCGTACTAGCTCAGACTTTGGGACAGTTCCAGTTGTTGTTTTCCTTTTCTTTGGTACTTTACCTTGTAGTTTCATTGTGCTTTGTAGCATTGACTTTTGTAACATGCATATGAGAATGGTTTTATTTTCCTTTACTTTTACCCCCAGTTTTGGTGTTGTTGAGATTTACTATCTTATCTCCTGATCCTAATAAAGAAAAAGAGTAATTCCCTCCATCTTCTGTGTGATTCTATACCCTTGGTTCTAGTCGCCACTTCGGGGCCTATTGAAGGCGGGACTCAGGGGGTCATTATCTCTCCTTCAACTTGAAAAAGGAAGGATTTAGCAATCTGTTGTCCCTTCCCTCATCTCGGGGAAGGCGGGTCGTGACAGAATGGTATCAGTGGAGGTTGAGATATAGGATGGAGTGTGGAGTCAGGCACAATGAGGATTTCATGGGATGATAGGTCAACAGTGTTGGGTGATCTTGGTGCGTGAAATAGGACAGGGAAGACTAGCTAGGATATGGGATTTTAGGTCCCCCCATGATCCGACGCAAGGACTCTAGGCCTACCGAAAGACCAAGTAATGCTACACTGATTACTGGGTAGAGACCCTAGGGAAGGTACATGCATCATAATGACATTCTTTCTTCTGTTTCATGGATATTTGGGGATTTAATATGAATAAGAAGTCTAAGAAAATTTCAGAACAGTATTCAACACTACTCGGGCTTAGGAATTCCTTGATTACCTTGCAGTTATGGAACCTGGGAGATGACCACGAGTATTGTGGGTGATCGAGGCCCAGGAGGTTGACTTGGCTGATCGGCAGAGGGCCAACTGAGAGGAGGAGGAAAATCAGTGGTAGAGGATGCTTCGTGCCTTTCAGCGGAAGACCCTCGGGAAGTACGAGGGTAGTATATCAGAAATGGAGACATAGAGCTGGCTAGAGGAGCTAGTGATAGCATTCAGCTTGATCTGGGCACCGATGGAGTACTGGGTTCCTATGGATGTAATCCAGTTGCGTGGAGAAGCACATCAGTGGTGGACACTTTTTCTTGGGGAGAAGAGAGAGGCTGAGGTTATGTGGACTGAATTTGAGAAGGAGTTCTAGGCGGAATTCCTCTCTTGAACGATGAAGGCTGAGAAGAGGGAGGAAATACCCTCCCTGCAGCAGGGGGTATGTTCGTGAGGGAGTTGGGTATCATGTTCAAGGATATCCTTTTCATTGCTCCTGACCTATTTCCGGATAAAGAGTCTCGGTGGAGACGTTTGGAGGAGGCACTTCGACCTTCTCTCTAGTATGTTGTTACTCCCTTCACCCTACCAACATACTTAGAGGTCCAGAAGAAGGCTAAAGTGGTGGAAAGGATGCACATGCTGGGAGGTGTATCGCGAGAGGGAATCCAGTTGGGCTCGTCAAAGGGGAAGGCCGTCAGCAGTAGGCCTCCAGCATCAGGACCCTCTAGGTTTCGACCAGTAGGAAGCAGGCCTCAGCAGTTCCAGTTCCGATCTCCCAGCCCTCGCCCTTTCCTTTCGGGCCTAGGACCGAGATGCTTCATCTGTGGAATCCATGGGAACCTTCAGAATCAGTGCTCGGACAGAGTGAAATATAGAGAGGGTGGGTAGGTTCAGCGCTCACCTCAGCAGCAGTAGTTTCCAGCTAGGCCCTTTTAACAGCAGCAACAGGGGCAACAAGCTCTCGCATCTCCCAGGGCAGGCGTTGCATGAAGAGGCCAACCCCAGGGTGCCCATCAGGGACCTCGACCAAGGTGTGGTTGGAGAGGTGGCCTACAGTCGAGAGGCAGGGGAGCTGGGCATGGAAAGTTGAACGCCGTAGAGGTAGCAGTTCCAGCATGGCCAGAAGTCGTTCGAGGTACGATCAGCTTGTTTAGTACTCTTACCTATTCCTTGTTTAATACAGGAGCTTTGCACTACTTTTTTGCACCTATTCTGGCCCGTGCTCTGAGTTTAGACATTGAGAGACTTCCAGTTCCCCTTGTGCTGATCTCCCCAGTCGGAGGTCAGACCAACTTGTTTTATGTTTTTCGAGGGTATAGACTGATGATAGTGCCACATCAGTCTATCAGGGATCTTCTATTGTTGCAGATACATCTATACGATGTCATCCTAGGAATTGACTGGCTATTCTCTGTATGTGCTGTCATTGACTGCTTCCGAGGAAGGTTTGTGTTTTCAAATTTGGGCGCCCGACGTGTAACTTTCATCGGTGACCGGGGTTTCCAGAAAAGAATCATGCGATAGGATCCCCTCCTTTCCTTCTTAGATGAACTATCAGTGGAGTCGATGGATTCAGAAATGGTTGAAGTCCCAGAGATCATCATCGAGTTTATAGAAGTCTTCCCTGAGGAGGTTACGACTCAACCCCCTCGATGTGATGTTGAGTTTGGGATAGACTTGCAACCTGGTGCCCGTTAGATTTCAATGGCTCCCTACCGGATGGAACCTTCTAAGTTACGGGAGTTGCTGATTCAGATTGATGATCTAATGAAGAAGGGTTTTGTTCAAACAAGTGTGTCACCATGGGGTGCTCTAGTCTTATTCATAAAAAAGGAAGATAGTGGTCTCAGTCTGTGCATAGACTACCGGAGATTGAATCAGGTAACAGTAAATAACGGTTACCCTCTCCCAAGGATAGACGACCTTTTCGACCCATTAAGAGGGGTAGGGTGGTTCTCCAAGATTGACCTGTGGTCGGGATATCCCTAGTTGAGGGTGAAGGAGGGAGACATCTCGAAGACTACCTTCAGGTGCAGATATGGGCACTTTGAGTTTGTGTTCATGTCATTCAGCGTTACAAAAGCGCCAGCTATGTTCATGGGGCTTATGAACTACGTATTCCAAAAATACCTGGATCAGTGCGTAGTCGTGTTTATTGACGACATCCTGATCTACTCAAGATCAGGGGAGGATCACATTGAGCACTTGAGAATGGTTTTAGAGGTCCTCCTCCAGCACCAACTCTATGGGAAGTTGTGATAGTGAAAGTTGTGGACGCGAGAAGTGAACTTCCTTGGGCACGGGGTGTCCGAGCAGGGAATGGCGGTGGACCCATCGAAGGTCGAGGCAGTTTATTCTTGGGAAGCACCTAAGAACGTGGAAGTGGTTCATAGTTTCCTTGGACTGGTAGGTTACTATCGGAGGTTCATTCCCAACTTCTCCCGAGTTGCAGCACCTTTGATGACCTTGACCAAGAATAACTAGGCTTTCATGTGGAATGGACAGTGCGAAGCAGCCTTCAGCTCTCTGAAGGAGAAGTTGGTAAGTTCCCCAGTGCTAGGATTTCCAGAAGAAGGGGCGATGTATGAGGTGTTCTGTGATGCTTCATGACAGGGCCTTTGGTGTGTGCTGATGCAACGACAAGGGGTTATCTCTTATGGGTCTAGACCGTTACTCCCCCATTAGAGAAATTATTCCACCCATGACCTGAAGCTTGCAGAGGTCGTTTTCGCACTAAAGTTTTGGTGGCATTACCTCATCGGGGAGAACTTCATGGTCTTCAAGGAGCACAAAATATTGAAGTATGTATTCTCCTAGCAGGACCTAAACTTACGGTAGCAAAGGTAGATAGAGTTCCTTCAAGACTATGACATCGATATTTCCTACACATTAGGAAAAGGGAATATGGTGGCTGATGCCTTGAGCAGGAAGTCGCAGAAGGACGCGGTTCGAGCATCGCCATATGCTTGGAAGGCGATGGAGGAGTTGGCTTCCCTACACCTGGATGTGGGGATGGATGGTGGTAGAGGTTGCCTGTATCAGATAATAGTGCAGTCTTCTCTACTATGATGGGTGGAGGAGTCTCAGTGGGGAGACATAGAGAGTGAAGTAATGTGTGACTGGGTAAACCAAGGCGATGCTCCGGAAGGGTGGATGCAGGATGGTCAAAATCAGATAATTTTCTGAGGGAAGTTGTTTGTTCCAGAGGTGATGCATGAGAGGGTTCTTGGTTAGTTCCACATCTCACCCCTAGTAGTGCACCCGGGAGTATCCAACATCTACCAGGGTCTGAGGAGTCAGTTTTGGTGGCTCAGGGTAAAGCGGGTGGTGGCAGAGTTTGTGGCCAGGTTCTTAGTGTGTCAGCAGGTGAAGGCTGAACACCATGTTCCAGGTGGTCTGTTACAACCTCTAGATGTCCCCGAGTGTAAGTGGGACGACATCTTGATGGATTTTCTCATAGGGCTACCCAAGGTCCAAGGAGGATGTGACGCTATCTGGGTAGTGGTGGACCGGTTGATGAAATCGGCTCACTTTCTAGCAATGAAGGAGTCGGGTACAGTGGATTCCTTTGCACGGAGGTATGTGGATGAGGTGGTGAGATTGCATGGAGTTCTGAGGTCTATAGTCTCGGATAGGGATGCACATTTTACCTCATGAGTCTGGAGGGTATTACAGCATGCTTTTGGCACCCAGCTACGTCTTAGCACTGTTTTCCATCCCCAGACAGATGGACAGACAGAGCACATCATCCAAACGTTGGAGGATATGCCACGAGCATGTATTCTAGAACTTGGGGGATCGTGGGTGCAACACTTTTCTCTGGTATATTTTTCCTACAATAATAGCTATCAATCTACCATTGGAATGGCTCTGTTCGAAGCCTTGTACTGAAGGCCATTTCGCTCACCCGTGTGTTGGACCGAGGTTGGGGAACCAGGTGTTCTTGGACCAGAAGTGGTTCAGAGCATGACGGAGAAGGTTCAGCTTATACGGTAGAGGATAAAGGCGGCTATGGACCGGCAGAATCCATATACTGATAATAGGAGGAGACCCTGGGAGTTTGAGGTCGGGGAGCACGTATTCTTGAAGGTCTCCCCTCGGTGTGGAGAACGGAGGTTCTGTTGGGGGAGTAAGATTTCTCCAAGGTTCATCGGACCCTTCGAAGTGTCTCGGCAGGTCAGAGAAGTGGATTATCAGCTAGCGCTACAACCGCTACTACTGAGAATACATGACGTCGTACATGTGTCACAACTCCGATGGTATCCACATGAAGTTTCACAAGTCCTCGAATGGGGAAATTTGGATATCAAGGACGACATGACTTTTGTGGAAAGACCAGTATGGATCGAGAATTGTGAGGAGAAGGTGATCCATGGACATACCATTCCTTTGGTTCGTGTGTTGTGGAGGCATGGCGGGCTCGAGGAAAGTACCTGGGAATGGGAGACGTAGATGTGTGCCCAGTACCCAGAGCTGTTTTTGAGTTTTGTTCTGTTTTTTTAGTACTTGCTGTGATAGAACGCTTTACCTTGTAAACTATGGAACGTGTGGTTTTCCTTATTCTATGGATGTGTGTGAAGAGTCCAAACTATGGGGAGGGGAGGACCTGATCCCAAATCAAGACGCATTATGGTGGATGTGATTAAACCCGTGCGGGCGAGTCAGTACCCCCAAAGAGGATAGTATCTTATCATGGAGGAAGAAACTCCCTAACCCATATGATTGGACTGTTTGACCCTCAAATGTTTCCTAGTATCTTAAGAAATAGGTATTCCTAGATGTCCATGAGGTTCACTCCTGAGAGGTATCTTTTCAGGTGGTTGTTCGAAACCTTTCTTTTCTTCGGGTCTAGTTTTGATTCTCGGGGGCGACAATAGTTTGAGAGGTATCTGATGTAATGGAACAGGCCCACCTAATCCATTACTTTACCAAAACATGGCTCCACCGAAATGGTGGAACTGGTCACGGGGGCACTGGTGACGGTGGCACCGGTTACGGTGGAACTGTGACGGTCACACACTGGTCATAGAGGCACCGTGACGATGGCGCTGTGTCCTCACCGAGCGGTCTTGGTCCCTTTTTCCAGTTTCTGACTTTTTCCGCTCCTAGAACATATCTTTTAATGTAAAGATGATTTAATTCCCCTTTCAAAGACATTTAAAACCCATAAATAATATCTAAGTTCCCCCAATATTTGAGCAACCCTTAACTTACCTAAACATGTGTTTTTCCTCAGTGTCACACCCTTCCCCATGCCTTCCATTTCCACCCCATTGTTTTTTCTTCCTCCGTTTAAAAGAAACGGTTTAACGCACAACCGTTATGCCACCACCCTAATGGGAATAATTAAATAAGAATTAATCCAATCGTGTGTAACCTCCCAATCGCAAAGGAAA
This sequence comes from Viscum album, assembly GCA_963277665.1. Taxonomy (NCBI): domain Eukaryota; kingdom Viridiplantae; phylum Streptophyta; class Magnoliopsida; order Santalales; family Viscaceae; genus Viscum; species Viscum album. Next base: position 517,935,332 of record OY728143.1, on the reverse strand, counting down.
TAACGATCCAACTTTTTAGCCATTCAAAATTCCTTATCCTGTAATAATAGAATCTCAGCTTTATATCATGATAGAGTTTCTTCCTTCTCATTTTTGGCTAGATTTCATTCTTCTCCTTGGTGCGCTTAGAGGTCCCCCCTTCCTGAGGCCTGTGGTGCGCCTGTGTAGGATTTTTTCTGCTCATACTTGGAGTCCCTGATGTTCCTCCCCTGCAAGTCATGCATCCCCAATTCTTTTCGTGTGGAGAAGAACTTCGATCCTTGATCAACCAAGTGAGGTTTTCCTTCATCTATCTTTACTGTGTAACATGCATGGTGGGTACGCTACCGTTTCTATGGGAATGGATGAAACCAAACCTTAACAAAGATAATAAACAGATTGTTAAATAATGATGGGGTGTGTTTGACAATTCTTCTATACTCATTTATAGTTTCTATATGTTCTGAACTGTATGGGCTATGCTCACTGAAAATCATGGCTATTGGTGGTCTTTCCTTTCGCACTAATGAGCCTTTGTATTCCATGGTAATTGAATGGATCCAACAAAGGTATTTGGTTAAATACGTAAACTCGACCGATTAAATTAATGTCCGGTGAACAACAATCCTATTGTGATCACCCTGGTTAACCAAACAGAAAGAGGAAAACTTAGTGAATGAGGTCATTGAGTCTGGAAACGTCCTTGTTCTGTCTTGGTGGCATGTCTGTTCATTCTAATCGACGCTTATGGGGTGACATGGGTGAGGATGGGATCCTCTATTATGGAATATTTGTTGGTTGTGAATCTGAAACTGTGTGGGGTGGTATCTCAAGGCTTGGTTTGGTTCCAGTACTTTGAGGGATCTCACTGATCCCTTTGTTGTTGTGACTTCATAAGAGAACCGGATGTGAATACTTAAATTTTTTTTTGGGTGTTTCTCTATATCTGGCTTTTGGTTATGCCTGTTAGTTTCCCAGTAGTATAGAATCCACCTAAACGGGATCCCTTGAACATGAAAATAATAATGGGTTAAATGGGGAATTGGTTTTTGGGAATGAGTTTTGACTTGGCTGTGAGTGTTGTGTTTTTCTATTATAAATGAATAGTAATGAGGTTTTTTTTGTGCTTAGGTTGTCTTTGGAAACCCTATGTTGGGATGCGTTCTTGTTACCTATACATATAATTGTAGTTTTATGTTTCTTTTTCGTGCCCCACCCAAGTTGAGAACTTGGTGTCGAACACGCCCATTTCATGGGGGAGGGTGTTTTCACAACACTTCTATGAGTGGCTGGTTATTAGCTTCTTTTTTGTTCCCTATCCCAAAGATCGCAAGACTCTTCGGGCAGGCTGTGATGGCCTGAAGTCCATTATAGCCCAAGATTTTTTGGTTAGGGTAGTTGTGGTGGTTGGCCTAGGTGTGTGTGGGCAGGTTGTTTCCCAAGAGTCTTCAGGATGAAGCCCAGGTGTCTTCGGGCGTGGCAGTAATTGTTCTGGCCCAAGTGTTTACGGGCATGGTTACATATGGTGATTGTGTCCCAAGTGTTTGTAGGCGAGATGTGTGGTTGTGGCATAGGGTTGTGCGGGCGGGGTGTGGTAGTGGGACTGTGGTGAGAATGGCGGGATTGGTTCGATGCGTAGGTTGTCTTCAATAACCAATGGTAAAGTGGAACGGGGTACCCAAACAACGATGTGCTATTACTATACATTACATGACTTGCGTCATTTGGGGAGTGTGCCTTGGTGAGGCTTGGGTGTATAGTTTTCCTTACTAGGTACTTTGGTTATCTCTTTTCTCACAGGGCATTAGAATGCCTCCCCACTTGTTCACAAGAGTCTCTGGATTTCCCTACTGAGTATACTTGTATTCTCATCCTACGTATATAAAACTGCTTTCTAGTTTCCAGGAGGACATTAGGGATCATGCTGCGCTGCACTAGCTCGGACGTTGGGACAGTTGGAGTTGCTATTATTCTTTTCTTTGGTACTTTACCTTGTTGTTTCCTTGTGCTTTGTAGCATTTACTTTTGAAACATGTATATGGGAATGGTTTTATTTGGCTTTACTTTTACCCCCAGTTTTGGTGTGGTTGGGATTTACTATCTTATCTCCCAATCCTAATAAATAAAAAGAGTAATTCCTTTCATCTTGTGTGTGATTCTATACCCTTGGTGCTAGTCTCCACTCCGGGGCCTATTGAAGGTGGGTCTTGGGGGTAATTATCTCTCATTCAACTTGAAGAAGGAAGGTTCTGGCCATCTGTTGTCCTTTCCATCATCTCGATGAAGGTGGGTCATGTCAAATATGACTTAAACTTGTCTTACCCTTCTTACCAAATCTAATCACACTCTTCCATGTAGATATGTGAAGAAACACATTATCAATACCATCAAACTCTATCTCTCTTTGATGATTTTTAGAATATATCTTTTTTCAAATTTGAGAAAACATAATGTGTTATTGAATAGTCTTCACATTTTCTACATATCTTCATATAAAGGTCTTCATAAGGATCCATTTGTATGCTTAAATGAAAATTTTTATTTTAAAGAAACATGACCAGAGGAAGATGTTGATTCCATCCCCCTTTAAAATATATTGAAAATTCTTCAAACATGTATTTCAATTTCTAATTAGTTTTATCATATTGGAAACTAATTTGGGGGTGATAATTTGTACTAAATTTCAACTCAATATTTATGGCATGTTGGAGACTCTTTCAAAAATTATAGCTAAACCACAAATCTCAAGAAGATACAATCTATAGCGGTGTTTCGTTCAGCTTCACTACTTCCCTGATGTATATCATTGTAATACATTCAAGTGAGAATTACTATAAAATTCCAATGAAGTGTGTAGTCTTTGTAATATGATACACCACAACCCATATAGAATTATTTCATTTGTATGTATTTAATAGACTAGAGAAATGTTTCATGGTTATACTTTCCCATTTCTATGAAGGTATGGGTAATGTTTTCAACATACCATGTGACATTTACCTCTTGTCATTCACTTGATGACATTCCAGAAACTTTGATGCATATTCCAAGATCTACTTCTTCATATTGTCCAACGAGTAGTTCTCTAAAATATCTTGACACATATTCATGCACCCTTGGTGGATGAAGAAGGATTTTATATGTACATTAGTCAACATATACATCATTATCTAATGATTTTATGGTACATATATTCATGAACCAAATATTACAGCTTATTTATCATCAATTTTAAACTATTGTCATTTTTTTCTTCTATCTTCCATCTTATTTATAATTTACACATAATCTATTTAAACGTATTTTTATTCTCTATAAATGATGAATGATAATTAATTTGAGAAGGAATGATGATATTTCTTCCTTTATTATTCAAATTTAAAATAATGTCAAGTCTACGAAGAATAGATCCTTATAAATTCTCATCGTTTATATGGTTTCAATATCATTCCTACATATAGTATCTACCACTTTGTTTTCATTTGCATGATGGTAGAAGATTGAGCATTCATAGTCCTTCATCGACTCTAACCGTCTTTTCTGAAACATATTTAAATCTTTATATGTGAATATATATTTGACGTTATTATTATCCCTAAATATTTCAAACTGTTCCACATAAAGATAATGTCACTTTATTTTGAACACAAATATCATTTAATCCAACTCCAAATCGTGTGTTGGATAGCTCTTGTCATGAAATTTAAACTACATTGAGGTGTAGTCGGTGAGCTTTTAATTTTTAATAAGTACACATCCCAAAAACTTATTTTCAGTATCACTATATACCACAAAAAGTTCCCCACTTGAGGGAAGATTGAAAATTGGTGCAGTTATAAGCCTCATTTTCAATTCCTTAAAGTTTTCTCCGTATTCACTGGTCCCAAAAAAATTACTCCCTTTCAAGTCAACATGGTTAGAATGATTGATAATGATAATATTTTTCTCACAAATCATTGGTAATAACCAAATAATCCTTGGAGACTTTGGATCTATATTATAGATGTTTATTTAGGCCCCTCCTCAATTTCCTTTGTCTTAAAAGGATCCACAATTATCCATTTTTAGGTGAAAATATACCCAAATAAAGATACTTCATCAATCCTAAACACATATTTACTATACTTTGTATATAGGTTATACTCCCAAAAATTCTTCAGTATAGTGTTAAGATAATTCTAATTCTCCTCCATACTTTTGGAGTATATGATAATATCATCTATAAACACTACCAGAATTTTTTTAGGGTCATTTCTAAAGACCCTATTCATTATTTTCACAAATATTTTTAGAGAATTAATGAGTTCTAAGATAATTCCTATGAACTCGTAGTGTCAATACCTTATTTAAAATGAAATTTTGGGAATATCTTCCTTATTCACTTTTAATTTGTGGTATCCAACCCAATGTTCCACCTTAGATAAATACTGAGTAATATGTAATTGATCAAACAAACTATCTATCTTTGGTAGGGAATACTTATCTTTTACTTGATTTTTTTTATTTCATTATAATAAATAAAGAGGTTCATTGACCCTTCCTTATTCTTAATGAAGAGGAATAACACACACCATGATAAGGAACTCAGGAATATAAACCCATTTTCTAGATTCTATTATAACATGTTTTTTTTGTTCTTTAAACTCTATAGTGGCCATTAAATAAAGAGTGTTTGATATTAGAATAGATCAAGGAACAAGTTCAATTGAGAACTCTAACTCACAGTGATAAGGAAGACTATAAAACTCTTTGGAAAATACATCAGTATAATAACTCACTAGAGGAATGCCTTTAAGAATTATTCTCTCCTTTTTTTCAATCATTTGAGTAATATATTCTTGATCATAAGCTAATAATATCCACACTAGAGAAGGATATTTCAACTGGGATTAATCCTCCTGAAACTGGTATACAGTCAAAGGATTACTTAGAATGTGAATAGTGTTATCCCCTCCCAAAAGATTGATGTTCGATTTATATAAGGATATCTAATACAAGACTAATAGAGCTTCAAATTCCATTAAAGGAAGTAGGATGAGATTTTATGGATGATTTGGTCCACAAATATTTTTTGGGGAGGAGTTGTATACTTTGTAAGAACCAGTTTCTCTATTTTCTATTCACATAGATAGTTAAACCCCATTTATTGAGTTTATGTTTAAATATTTCCAATAAACTTGTATGATAAGAAACAATTCATGGAAATAAAAAAAAATTATGTTCTTTATTCTGGAAATAATAACTAAAATGCTTGTTACCACATCATTTTCGGGATCCACCTAATGAGCAGTGAAACTCATTCCATTCCTTTCTCTCTAGGACTTGGATATTATTATCATTTATTGTCTCTAAAAAAAATTTCCTTAGACATTATATTTTATAATCCATGTGTTTTTTCTAGTTAAAACACTATACTATAAGATTAATATTAATATAAATCCATTTTCATCTTCCTTTCTAGTGGGTTTCTTCATTTCCCTTCACTATTTATTATCTTGATACCCCTCTCTTCCACATTTGAAATATCTCTTTGTTACTTTATAAGGATTCATAGACCCTTCTTCCCATTATTTTGACATGGTATATTGGGTTTTGTTTCATATATGGTATTTATCTATTGATCCTCACAAATTAAACTCTATTGCTAACATTTTATCCTCATACCCAAAAGACCACTTAGAGTCTCCAATATCTATCTTGACTTTTTGGGAATAAAGAACGATATATTAATATTTTCAATGTCTCAAATAAAAAGATCTTTTCATGTACTTTGATTTAATTCACAAAATAATATTTCAGACTTACTCCTCACATTTATGATTAATCCTGAGGTGTATCATGTTGTCCTTGTGAATTTTTCCGAATATGATCTAATAGACTCATATTTATTTTTATCTAGTCCAGGGAACTCCCTCTATATTTTCTAATTGATAATTAAATGAACATATTTATTGAAAAATATTTTCTTTGATTCATCCCATGTAATGGAATCAATATTTCATATGGACTTCATGTTCTTGATCAGTGTCCACCACTGATCATCATGCCCCTCCATGTAATTATTGGAAAATAGAACATTATCTTATTTAGAGTATTATATGACATAGAATATGTTATCAATGAATTTAATCAATTTTTTCATGATGGTTTTATTCAATGATACACTAAATGTAGGATTAATTCATTGCATAAAATACTTGACCGCAACATTTTATTTCTTAGGAGGAGGGTGTTCTATATAATTAAAGTTACAATTCATTTCATGGGTAAACTAGGCCAGTAAATACATGATGCTCCTAGATCCATATTCTATAAAGTTATTTATATAATTATAGAAACCATTTCATTGGCTATCACATTGGTTGGAGGCATAGTTCTGCCTATTTTCCATCATTGACTAAAATAAAGGAAAAATGTAAAGAGAATAATTTAAAAAATAAGAATATAACAAAGGGAAAGTATAAACATATAAGGAATAACTTCTAAATAGAAAGTACATCCAAACTTATGAGTCTTTAAGTTTAAATTTATCTTATAAATGGTAATGTTTACTTTTATTCTTTATAATATAATTTTTTTTCAAGTATTTTATAATTGTTCATAAAGAGTTTGTGAATTTCTAAAGCATATGAAATGGGAGTCTTAAACCAAGTTCCTAGTAAGAGAACACTCACTATGGACTAGAATGAGGGAAAATATATACACAAAAAACTATTTTCATGTTTATTCCCCTATATGAATCTGTTTTGAAACCATATCCACTTGTAGTATCCATATAGGGATGTTTTTCTAAGATATAGACACTCGGTTTTTCATAATGTGGGACATTCTCTTATACTTAATATTACTCTAATAGTTCTCAATAAATTAAACTTTTCCAAATACAGAAAATAACTAAACTATCCTATGACACCAACTATAGAAACCATACACTTTTAATCATAATACTATAGGATTTATTACAAAAATATCTATCAAATACCACCAAAGGGTTGAAAAACCAACTTTATATGGAAGACAATGTTCATGATACATCAAAGTAAAACTAAAAAAAAATAAAATTATTTTGATATAAATAATGAGCTCATAAATAAATTTTATAATCTAAAACATCATGGGATAACCTAGGTAATACATACATAAAAGAGGCGAGATAAAAATATCTGTAAGGGAATAAATATGATAAAAACATAACACATGATTCAAAGATATAACATGATATCATAATATACAAGTTTCATGAGTAATCACATGGAAGAAAAACATAAATAAAATTATATCATAATATCATAGAAAAACATGGAAGAAACTTAAGACAATAAAAGATTATAAGTCATGGCTAACTACTAAGAAAACATCACTTGGCAGACAAAGTCCCATAGTTGATTAGGTTTTCTCCCTAATCCAATACATGGCATCTCATGGTACAAACAAATTAACCCATTAATTAGACAATTATCTAGAGACACCAATAATAATTTGTTCATGATTATTTGTTCTATAAAATTAATTCAATCATAAAGCATAATCATATGAATTCCCCATGGAAACAAATGTGTTTTATAAGCATTCCCCATATTCTAAACAAAGGATATTTCATAAAGAATGCATTTGATAAACAAACATAAGGCATGTATTAACACATAAAACGAAGGTGTAATAAGATATTTATATATATGATATACATATATACATAATTCATAATTTTTCCAGGACATTAATTGGGGATAAAAATAGGGTTTTAAAGAAAATATTTATAACCCAAAAAAATATTTAGTGCGGGGAGATCCCTTATATTGAGAGAGAATCATCATGAAAGTCATTTATTTTATTGAATAGTAATATTATGTTAATTAATAACTTTCATAATAAAAATTTTAATTTTTATTATTCCTTTATTTTTTTCATGACCATGTTATATTAAATTACTTAAGTTCTCATCTGCCATTTTGGTGATATTCAACATATAAATCTAAAATTACAATGGGTGGTTCATTATGGTTAAAAATATCATTAATACATTATATAAAAAATTTTAAAAATGAAAATAAGAATTTTATACATTAATTATAATTTTTAAAACAACAATAATGGATGGTTGTTAAAAAAACAATATTTCAACCGTGGAAATAATAGGTCGTACGTATGCATGAGGATCATTTCTGTTTTTCAATGATCATTATGGAAAGATGATTAGTATTATATTATCTTTAAATAATGATGAATATATCAAAAATATCATTTAATTTATTTAAATACCCTTATATATAGTATTTTTATGATGTAGTTATGAAAAACAAATCACATCGCTTAATGGAAGTGGTAATCCACACATATGCACGAAGGACGTTATCATTTTTTGAAAAATATAAACGGAAAGAAATCTTTGATATATTATATTTCAAGAATGATAAATATTTTATTAATAGTTTATATATATATATATATATTAAATACATCATTACAACTATACATGAGTGTTGGTGATGGAAATAAAATTACACTGGTCCACAGGGCTGTAGTCCACTTTACACATGAATGACAGTTTTATTTCCCATTTGATGGAAGAGAATACAGATATAGATTTTTAAGTTAACATAATAACAACATTGTATATTTACTATAATGATGTTATTATCTAATTATATTTTTAGAATATTTTATGTATGTAGAATAATAAATAAAACTAAAACACACGGTTAAAATCTACACATCTTCTTCGGACAAACATAATTGATTTTCACCTTAAGCACTATAAGGTGGTATTCATCCCAAAATAAGACCTCTAGAATGTTTTTAGGGGTGTTAAGAAGTTTTTTGGATGGTATTTTCGAAAATAAAATGATTTTTAAGAATACATAAAAGAGGAGAGGATGTTCTATTTTATAAGTACGGAGAGGGGTACTCTAAGAATTACATAAAATATTAAATTAATATAAATTTATTTTCAGGGAAAAAGGATGAAAATAGTTTAATTAGAATAGATTATGAATATGGGTTGAAATATATTATAAAAAAATAATTTTGAATGTTTATATTAGGTTTTTACAATTATCTATTTTTTAACCAACATTAATTTTTTTGGAAAATTATTGTGACAGAGAAGTTTTTACACTATAGAGGTCAATAAAGTTACTATAAATGGAAAATTGGTCTATAAATGTGCAATATCTGTCATTTTCAATCATATAACAATAAATTTACCAAATATATCATTTTTATGAATTTGAAATTATTTAATTAAATATTATTTAGTATAAAATATCATTAATGTCTATTTTGGAACTATTCATTTAATTTGAACTTAATGACATCCATAAAAATATCAAATTCAAATATAATATCAAAAAATAAACCGGATATGATATATTCATATATAAAATTATTATAACACAAAAATTCAGTCAAATTATATAAATTTTAATATTTTTTTAATTTTCTATTTTATTTTGAATTTAATTGGGTAAATACTGTGTTTTCGTTTCGTAAGAATTTAAGGTAATTATTTCATCATAATAAATTAACAATAAAATATAAGTAAAAAAAATTATTTAAAATAAATATTTATAACAACTCATATATTCTTTTTATCACACTTTCAAAAATTTAGAGTTAATAAAACAAAAAAAACGACATTTTTTTATCTTTATGTAAAATATTATATTGGTTAAAATCATTGAAAATGGAAACCAAATGTCACATGTTGATTTTTTTTATAATTACAGATGAAATATAATTATCCAATAATATTAAGAAAACTATTAAAGTCATTTTATAAGCTTTATCATATTATTTTTAAACTTATTTACACAATTTACCCTCATAGTGGTGATTATTATTTACTACAGTTACTATTTGTAATGAAAAAAATAAAATAATCCAATTTAAAAATATTAATCTATTGATTCCAAATATGGAATCCTTTTCTAAATATTTAGTTTCTATAAGTAGGAAAAAATATTATAACATAAAATGCAATGAAACTAATTTTAAAGAAAATTACCTTTTTAACTACAAAAATTTTTCTACACCAAAATCAACCATAAAATTAATTCCAATTAACATAGTTTTATTATTAAATATATAAGACAACAAATTTTACTTTGAAATCATTTTAAAATGAGATTACACTTTTTAAATTCTTGGGACTAAAATACAATGTTCAATGAAACTGAGTGCTTTTCCCTATTAATTGGTTCATCAATCTTATCAGAAAAATCCAAACCATTAAATCTAATCTAATTTTGATATGATGGTTTAAATTTATATCATTTTTATCAAATAAAATTTCAAGAATTTTTAAAAAATAATTATAATATTTTCTTACAAAAATAAATAAAACCCATTTTTCAAGAACTTGTATTCTTGAAGACTGAAATGACTTTAATAAAAATTGAGTGATTATATACAAAGAAGTTTTCAATGTAACGACCCAAAAATTTACTTCTTTAATATATATATATATATATATGAATATATATATTCTATTATTATTATTATTATATTATAATATGAAACACATGAAAGGACACAAAAACAATTTATTCCAGAGTGTTACAATAAAATCCAATAAAACACCCATTATTAAAATAGGTTTACACAAAAAAAAAGACTATTACCTTTCATTATATATTATACATAAATATATACTACTCCAACTAAGAATGTTAAAGGGTTATACACTTATAATAATAGCACATTAACTAAAAAATATCATAGTTTTAATTTCACTTAGGAATGTCACCTCTGTTATAAAGATCGTAAAAATAAAGAGAAACATTAATAAAATGATATATATAGTCAAAAAGTGTGTAAGAACATTTGTAAGAGATATAGTGAGTGATGAAGTAAGAATTATGGTATATTTGTTGGTATATATTTCCTTTTCCATTATTACTATTAGCCAATATCATCAATAAAAATTATGACCATCAGTAAATATGTTAATTTTTCAATATTATTATTTGTTATATAGATTCAGTTGAGTAACAATCAAGATTATTTTATGATATAATCAAAATTATATTATTTATAGAGACGATAAATATATTTTTTTTAACAAAATTATGTTAAAAATATAAGTTTTAAATAAACTTTATTTTATAAAATATTATTTTAAAACACTATCTAAATGATTGTATATTTTAAAAAATAACTAAGTAACTTTCATAATGGTAAGAAAGTTTACTAAGCTATACAGATTTATAATTTTCAATAAATAAAATTTTTTATATATAAATTAAAAGTAACATATTTATAATTTTTTTATAAAATCAGTTTTATTTTTTGAATCAAAACATAAAATCTATCCAATGGTAGATTTTTAGGGAACTTTCTCACAAGCCTTATTTTTTATTAAAAAGTGTAAATTACTGTTTTACGATCACAATAATTTTATGACATAATTATTATTTAAAAATGATTAAAATATTCATGTAATATTTTATTAAATCAATTTTTCATTTAATAAGTCCAAAAATTAATTTGAAAAAAAATAATTTTAATTTATAAATTTTTACGTTACATTTTCGAACCAAAAAATGGGATTTTAAGATATTAATTATTTTTTGATTATGCACTTTGAGTGGGTTTCTTGGAAGTTGAGTTTTGATTTAGTAATTACTTTAAATCCCACCAACACCACCCACTCATGAATAATCCATAAAATTGGTTGCAATTCATTTCACCCACATGTTGTTGTCAAATATAAGAAAATAACCAATATTTATTCCTTTAAAATGACCCCTACTCAAGCATAAATTCACCTAATTCCTTTTTAAAATATCACACAAAATAAATTGATCAGGAATATCCTCTCAATAATACTCTCATTATTTTGTCTATGGTGGTTATAAGATTAAAATAAGTCCCTACCTAGATTTTAGAAGCATCCTCCCATGGTAAGGGTCCATTGTCCCCTATTTCCTTTTCAAGTTAATTACCTTTGTTATATTGTATTTTTGAATTTATTTTTATTATACTACCGTTATTATTATTCCATGTTATTATAATCCATATGATGTATTTTAATTGATATTTTATTTATTCCTTCTCATTATAGCCATTTCCTAAGTCATTACAATGCTGATGTAATTGTCCTCGATCATCCTCTTTTATTTTCAAGTTCATTAAATTTTTTGTATTGCATTTTTATATTTATGTTTCATATAATTATATTCTCATTATTTCATGTTATTTTCTCCCTTTTTAAAATTTTAAAATGTTATTTTATTTATTCGCACTCATTACAACATTGTTATTAAATGGTACTATGTAGAACTAGGGGTCCCCAATCTTCTTCTTTCCATTTCAAGTTTATTACACTTCAAAATTTTCATTTTTAAATACTTCCATTCCTTTTACTCTAAGTAATAATTTTATATTTAATATTTTTTAAGTGTTATTTTATTTATTCACTCTAATTATATCCTTGTACGGTTCATTAAAATACATGGACTAATCCCATATCCATAAGACAAGCCAAATATATTGGTAATCTAGAAATGTGTGTGGTCATCTAGGAAATGAAATATCTATCTGGATAACATGAGTTGTCTTTGATCAATTAAAGTTTTCAATAGGTGTAAAAACCCTAAAAAATTTATTTTAATTTTACTTGATAATCACCTGGTACATGACAATATGCCTTGTTGCACACTTGGTTTGACACTCTCATGGGATATGCTTTGGATAATTTATATGATCTTTACAAAACCATTGTCAATAATATATTTATCATTTCATTGGAATCATACCATTAAGAATAAATTTATCTAATTAACTAGATACCTTTAAATCATAGTCCTTGTGAACACCCAATGACTATAATGTTACATCCTTTACTTTTTCAGTTTGTTTATTTCTACATTATGAAATGTAACACCCTAATATTTTAAAATAGGAACATCATCTTATATAGAATATTTTAAATGATAAAATGATACTATAATAGAATTTAACACACCAATAATTTTCAATATATTTGTTTTATAAAAAAATCAATCTCTTTGATAGCTTATAATGGACGTAGTGTCAGGTTTAAACGAAACATGACACTCTAATAAAATATTTTTATTTAAATATAACCATTATAACCTCTCCATTATGTTTATGGTTAACAATAGGACTAAATAAATTATGAAAATTATATTGTTTACACAAGTATAAAATGAATTCAATGGTTATCTATTAATTAGATATAAAATAATAACCAACTAAAAGAAAAATACATGTTTTATGATAAAATGTATTTTTCTAAAAGGTAGTTTACTTGAACATTTCAAACATTATTTATGTTTTCATTTTTCCAAATTTAGACATTTTAAAAAAAATATTTATTTTTTAAATCTACAAGTCAAAATTGTATTTGGGCCAATTCTTGGGATTTTTCTAAAAGATAATTTTTTTTAAATATAGAAAAATACTCACTTTTATTGAAAACATCCTTTTCTATTAAATTATTTACAAGGTTAAATTATATTTTAAATAATTTTTAAAGCATAATTAGTTCAATTATATTTCAATTTAACTAATTTAGTTCATTTCAGTATATTTAAAGTTTAATTTTCATAAAAATACAATTGAATATTTTTCTTTGGAAAACCCATTTTTTCTAAACTCTTGTGGGTTTAATTTTAAACTAAATTCTACCAATTTGTGAAATAAATTAGAAAAAAATTATTAAATATTTTAAATAATAATAAATTATATTATATAATAATTTCGACATATTTTTTTCAAAAATTAATTGTGAAATTAGTAGAAATGAATTACCACTTTTAAGATAAAAATGGGTTTTCCTAAGGGTTAAAATAATAAGAAAAATGAATAAATGGCGTATTACTTGGAGAAAACACAATTTTTTGTTCATATTTAGACCTTATAACCTCTGAGGTTTGATGTTGACCCATTTTTTAGATTTATAAATGAGAAATATGTTGGTATAACTACATCTTATGAAATATTCCATGTGTGTCCTCCCCCTGCCACATATAAAAGGTCATCAAGAACCAATTGGTTCAGAAAATACCTAATCAAATATTTTATTTAATTCTATTACCAAATTTTTGATGAATTATTTTTATTATTAATTCCTCCTAACAAGGCTTTAGGTATAAACCCAAATATGAAGTATAAAGAAGAAGTACAATTCTTAAATGTGCGTATTTGTTTTATATCTTCTTCTAACTCCTTCAAATAATTTTTAAAAATGATAATATAATAATATAATGATTAAGAATATACTTATATCTTATTATGGTTATGAAATTACCCATATATATCACCACTTCCATCAAATGGGAAATAAAATTTTCAATCGTGTGTACGTGGGACTACAACATCGTGAAATGATTTAATTCACTTTATGTCACCACATTTAAAGGATGGATATAATAATGGATTTAGCATATATGTTTCATTTTTATGACATAATTATAATTATTTAATAATTTTATTACATATTCATTATTAATTACTATTTTTTTAGGTAATATGATAATGTCGCTTGTGTGTACGGCGGACCACCGCCTCACGAACTTATGTGATTCATTTTTCTATTATGCATTACATGGAAGGTGTTGAGGATAAAATAAATTAATATATATGGTATTTATGACATAACGCTAATTATGGAAATATAAAATCACATATAAATTCTTAACTTATAATTGGTTGGAAAAAAAACATCGCTTGTGCGTACATGTGGACTACCACCTCCACATAGCGATATGAAATGTAATTTCATTTTATTTTTACATGGATGGTAATAATGTTTTATTTGAATAATAAAAATGATATATATATAATTAATATTATTATTTGAATTTTAATTAAAATTTATTTTTCTTTTCATTTCATCCATCAAGAAAAAAAATATTGTTCATGTGTATGTACGGCTTACCATCTCAATGAATGGTATAATCCATTTTCAATCTCTCAAATTTATAGATTACTCTAAAAAATATATAATGAATATATATGATATATATATATATATCATGGATAAAATTATTTATTTATTTAACCATGATCAAAGTAAATGTATCATAATTACCAAACCCAAACCTATAGGAAAAATGAAGCAACTATCAGCCAAAATAATGATTTTAACAAAGAATTATTATTAAAAATGTCACAAAAGAATATAATTAAACAATATATATTTTGGTATATATTATTTTAGTTCTTAAAAATATTTATAACAAACCAATATTTTTTATAAAATATGTTGGGACACAAATTAAATAATTTGAACCTGTATTAAGGATTTTTTGTCTCGTTTTTACTTCTATAAGACATACCATATTCACGACTAATTACATTATGTGGTGTATTTATTTTCAATTTCTATAAGTTATGTCAATAATATATTTATATTCATGGCATTTAAATTTCACATTGAATTTATTTCTTTCATGCATCTTGTAATTCAAAAGTTACAAAAATGGTAAGGGTTTAAATCACAATCTCATCATTATTGAGGATTTTTTAAAATATATATTGGGTGAATTATTTTATATATATATATATATCATAAAATCAATATATTATGTTATCCTTGGGTTATTCATGAAATTTTTATGCAATATTACCATTCTTCTATAGTTTGATATGTAAAATGATTGAGAAAATGTTTTTAGGAAAAGGAAACATTATTTTTCTTTTCGATCGATTTTTTTTCAAAACCATGCTTTCTAGAAATGTTTTACAAAGGGTTTTTAAAATTAAATGAATTAAATATTAAATAAATTTTTTACAATTTTTTCTTTTTATTAATAAAATGAAATTAATCTTTATGTCTTTTTTTCAAAAAAGACCTATTTGGGATTTACTAAAAATGTGAAATGAATTTAGCTTTAACATGTGCGACATGTACAAAATTTCACATCATATTTCCAATTAAATGTTTTAAATCCTACTTTATATTTTTCAATGGTTACTTTAAAAAATTATATTCAAAGTATCTTTTGAACTTTTAGTTTTAAAAAATATATACTAAGTAAAAAAGTAATTTTTCTCAAGAATGTATTTAATTAAAATTTTACTGTATTTTTATTCATCAATGACATAAAAACTTTATTTTGATTATGATATAATGGGGATATGTTGTATTGATATCAACCTTATTATTTATCTAGATGAATTATTGTTAGTATGAATGCGGGTGTGAAATTTGATAACCATTCATTGTTTTACTCTATATGGTTAATTATTATATTTATTGATCGGGGTAAGTATTAACATTTCCTATGTTAGTTATTCAATAAAAATGTTTATATTTATTATGTTTAACCCTTTTCATATAAGGAATTAATTGAACATTATAAGAGATAGATGGGCCCATAATAACCTAGCCCCTCAATATATCAGTAGGTTTCATGACACAAATCAGTTGGCCAAATTAAATGTGTTTTTAACCATAGATTTAAATTGTCTTATGAATGACCTTGAGAGTATGTTTCTAATATATGTAATCATGCATTTCATTATTATGAGATTACTTATTGATGTACATTGAATTATTCTATTAGTTAATGTATACGTGAATAATATTCAAGATCATGTGATTATCTATATGGGATAATCTGATCATCTGTTATTCCTACCATATTATGATTAAATTATTGTTTAAATGGAATGTTCTTAATTTTCTTACCGTTATATATTGATTAATATTTTTTTATTGATTCTAATATATTCTTATGCTTCATGGGAATCTCAGTTCTCCCCTTCTTTATGTTTTAATTTACATGGATACCAAGAAGTGTTTTTTTTTATTTTTATGAAGGGATATGATAAGGATATATATGGAGTTCTTAAATAAAACACCTATTGTGTTTTTTGTTTTCAATTATATTTTGAATTTAAAGTATGTATATAGAGTATCAAGACTAAAAAACTATTCAGACCTTCAATATCTGATTCCATGTATCTTATATCAATGTAATAAAGTACCAGTGACTTTGGAGACAAGGGATAGGGTATTTACAGTTGGTATCAAAAATAAGTTTTGTATAAACCTTGGGAATAGATTCTATAAAATAAATATTTTGTGAGAATAACACTGTGATATATATTGAGTTTAACTATAGAACAAAATCATAAAGTTTTTTTAAGGTATATATTATATGTTTTAACTAGAAATGAATCGATATATGAATACTAAAAGTGTATGTGGTTCAATTACAGATATACCAAGGGGTAATAACTATGGAAAAAGGATATCGAGATGGACTTGATTGTTACCTAGTACACGATATTGGGCCATACAGTGCATATGTTTTACCACTCCCAGTGGATATTCTTGGGTTAATTAAAATTTTCTTTAAAATCCATTATGATGGGTTTGAGAAAAAATATTATGATTTGAAACTTTTCCCGAAGAAACCTTGTTTAAGATTATGGGATAAGCCATAAATAAAATTTTCAATTATGTTAAGTGTTTCAACATTTTTTAGATTATAAATTATGTTCTATAATGTTACAATATAATCTAGTGTATTATATTGTTTAGAAATGGACCATAGTATAAGGAATAAAAACCATATCAATTTACATAATCCAAAGATTAAGAATGGTCATTTGTTTACGACACTAAGATAATATTTCTAAGGTAATTAACCTCCCAAACATTCCCATCATATGAGGACATAGATTCATGTGGAATAAATTTATATAATGAATTCTAAAAGTCTTATGGATTAAAAGGGTAGAAATAAAAGAATATTATAGTATAGAAAAACATAGAAAAAGGGATAAAGGTAATAAATTATTTTCCCCCATGTGATAATTATAGAAATACACACTCTGGAACTTGTTTAAAGGGAATGGGAGTTTTTAAAACTATGGAGACAAAGGCCACCATACTTGTGATTTAAAGGGAAATAAATTATCTCACAATATATAATTCTTCAAATTTAAGGATATAGTGAACAAAAAAAATTAATTCCCTAATATTCAAGGGAATATACTCAAAATAAGCTAAGTGAGCAAGGTAAATTTTATGTTATTGTAACAGATGAAGTGCAATGATTAGCACACTTGTGTTTATACTCGAATTTTATGTTGTATGAGTACTTTATCAATGATATTATAATTTTAATAATTATGAAATTTATAATTATTTTAATATATTGCTTTTTAATTATGCATTTGATAGCATATATTGAATGGTACTGATGACCTAGAAAAGTGATTTAGTGTCAAGTTTAGAAAAAACATGATTGAGGGAATAAAATCCTTAATATGTTTCCAATGTTGAGATAATAATATTAAACATATTTATATGGGCTAGAATTGGGGAACTTTAAATTGGTCATTGATTTAATGTTTTATGTTATATTTTTGGAGTTTACTCCATTTTTGAGGTTGTGGAATAAATTTGATAATTTAATATTTTATTTAAGGAATAAAGATAAAAAAATTTGGAATCATAAATGTTTTAATTAATGTTTTATGGTGATAAAGGTATTCATTTATTTGGTGTGTAATATTAAGAGATACTATATATTTTTTGGGAAATATAATGTTAATTTTATTTTGTAAATTTAGTGACCTTCCTTCTAAATTTTTATACATTCAATTCGGTCAGTCATATTTTGGAAGAGTATTATGGTTATCCATTTATTAAATGGATTAAGTTGAATTTTGGGAGTTACTATTTAGGTATCAGAGATTAATGTATAATATTGGATAACTTTTTCAAACCATGTTGATTTTAGTAAATAAATTAGAAACAACTTTTTACACTTTTATGGGTCTTATGATCCGTTAAAGCATAATTTTAGTGAATCCGGAATAAAAAACCAACCATGAATATTAATTTGTTGGAGTAAGATATGATGTGTAAATTGATAAAAGAGTGAATAAATTATAATTTTTCTCTCATGAAATAGAGACATATCAACTGATTATATTTCCTTATATTCTTAGATGGTAAATTAATTCATCATATTTAGGAAAATTATCTTGAAACAAAAATAAAATCATATTACCTTCATATATAATAAATTAAAGGTCCTTTTAAATCATCATAGATTTATGATTTTAAGTTCCTTAAAATTACATTTTTCATTCAATTTATTGTTATAAATTATAAATATCACTCTCTATATTTATTTATACATTATTTATGTCCATATCTTCACTTCCAACCAATTTTTTCACATTCAAAAATTTTTTCTTTGGAAAAAGCATTTTTTTGAAGCACCTATGAGTTTTATTTTAAATTGAATACATCATATTTTTGAATATAATGTGGATAAATTGATTCCATATTCAGAATCATAATAATTTATATCAAATAATTAGGTCAACAAAATTTCTAACAAAATTAAAAGGGAAAATAGTAAAAATTACTTATCATGGTTAAGGTAAAAATAGGTTTAATAGATATTAAATTAAAATTATAAGGGTTGAAAATGGCTTAATAATTGTCCAAACCCAATATTATGGACATTTTTAGACCTTATAACCACTAAATGTTAAGATTTATACATTTTTAAGGCTTTTCTCATGATAAAAATTTGGGTATCACATTCTATAGGCCTTAGTTTTATTAGTAATCCAACCTAATAAAGATTTAGGAATAAATCGAAAGAGGATCTCTAAAGAAGAGGTAAAATTAACAAATGTGTGTATTTGTTTTATTTCTTCTTCCATATCCAAAAAAAATCTTCTAAAAATTTGAAAATATTATAAAAAAAATTCAATATATAATTATATTTTATTATTTCATAATAATAACCTAGATCTATCTCCACTTCCATCAAATGAAAAATTGAATCATTGATCGTGTGTAAGACGAAATACCACCTCGTGAATCGATGTGATTATTTTTCCATCACCATTCCTAAAGTATCAATATAATGCTAGATTTAACATATTTATGTTATATTTATGACATCATAATAATTATAAAATTATGATATCACATAAAATGTCATACCATTCTATGAGGGGATATGATAAAATCACTCATGTGTACGTCGGACTACCGCCTTGCAAAGTAATGTGATTCATTTTTTCCCAACACTTTCAAGGGGTGGTAGTAAGGATAAAGTTAATTAATATATGTAGTATTTATGAAATAAAAAAAATTTGATAAATATAATATCACATATAACTTCTTGACTTCAAATTATTTTTAAAATAATAAATTCTCTCACGCATATATTTGGACTAATTTAGAAGATGATAGAGTTATTATAGAATAAAGAATGTGAGTAAAGTTATAAAAAGATAAATAAAAGACTTATCACTACACCTATACTCATATTACCCACTAGTGGGGACTGATTTGTGATATATAGTGATGTATCGAAAAAGGGATTGTGGTTTTTACTTATACAAGATGACAAAGAGATATCATATACCTCCCACTAACTAAGTATTCATCAGAATAAATACCCCAAACATGTTCTATAATTGGATATAGTGATAATTACATTGAATTTATGGTGACATTACCTCTATGGGGAAAAGTGTGACAAATATACGTATCAAAAAATTCTCAAGTACATATTCCCAAAAAATGAGATTGAAATGAAACAGAAAATGTGATTTTAGATAGTAAATTACTATTATTATTTCATTAATTATCATACTAAGAAATCCAACAATGTGTTAGATTCCCTGAGTAGAAAGGATCCCGCAACCCTATCCATGATGAGGATTATAGGAGATCCAATATTCTTGGACATAAAAATGATGCATATTTGAATAATAAAAGTATATTCATCTTAAATTTCCTAAATAAATTCTTAGACACATATTCTTGAGATGATAATGGAGGCCCAGAATGATGATGAGGTCCTTCAGAAGAAGGTATTGAATATTTAAAATTTTAACTTTCGTGAATATGGAGTTATAAATTTTGGAACCCAGAAATGTGTCCCATAAAAATAAGAGATGGAGAGGTAAATTATGAATGATACACATACTTCATCCTTACCTATTAATCCAGAAAACACTAATATATATATATATTAGAAGAAATACTTAAGATGAGATAACATGAAGAGATATATTTTTGAATTTGTATCTTAATGCATGGTATTCAATCCAGTCAAGACTGAATGAATGAATTCTCTGGGTATGATGCAATAATTTTCCATAAAAATAAGGAAATTTGAAAACAAGCCCATGGATTTTATCTTATGACTCCATAGGATGCCTAAATGAAACAATTACATCAGGGTGGAATTTGATTTCCCTAAAAATTTAGTTCTTTTCATTTCAATTTGGAAATATTTCTTTATTAAACAACTCTCCAATATATATATAAGTTAAGTGGTAAGACTATATTCAGTTCAAATCCTTATTATAACTTATCAGGATATAAGGTATACCTACAGGTTTTATAGAATCCATTATAAAGAATTGAATTTAAAATTGATCTTTATTGGTTCTTGTCATGATCACATGGATGTTCAATCTGAAAGGACCATTCAAAATATGGAAGATATGCAAAGATCTTGTTAAATTGATTTCTAGGAATGTTTGGACCAACACCTTTTTGAATTAGATTTCTCATTTAACAATAGTTTCCATTATATCATTCAAATCACACTTAATCTGGCTTTTTATGAGAAGAGGTTTCTGATACCAGCATGTGGGGATGAATATAGAGAGAGGAAGATAATGGGACATGATCTTACCCAAGATATTATAGATAAGGTTCAAAAAACTCAATGTCATACGAAATACGCACAAAGTAGAAAAAAACTATGCTTACAATCATCAAAAATATATATAGTATGATGTCAGAGATATATTTTCCTTTCATATATCACCATGGGTGAAATATAGAAAGTTTGTAAATAAGGTAAATCTTAGTCCATGATACATTATCCCGTCTAATATCTTTCATCACAGTAGAGTGGTGACCTATCAACTAGCACTCCCACCTAACCTACCTCAAGTACATGATGTATTCCATGTATCCATCTTGAGAATTTATATACCAATCCCATCACATTTTCTAAATCTTGAGGAGATAACATTGGATATTTATTTTTCAAATGAGGATCATTTGGTGGAGAACTTAGATTATAGAGACAATGTTCAGCGAAACAAGACAACTCAACTGGTCAAAGTGATGTTGCAGAACCCCAAGTTAAATGACGTAACATGGGAACTAAAATAGGTTATTAAATATAAGTAACCTAATTTATTTAATCGTATTAAATTAAAATTTTATGGATAATTTACTTAAGGGGGGAGAATGTATCTAGCCAAACTTTTATAAAAGAAATTTCTTTTTTCATTGATTAAATAACTCATTAATTAATGAATTTATAGAAAAATGATGAACTATTTTGGTTATTTTGGGCTGTTATATGATCATTAATTTTCAAAATATCATTAACCATATTAAATAATGATAATATAATCATTGAACAAAGATCATAAGAATAGAATATATAAAGGGTTGTGATAATTTCAATTTGACACAAATAGAAGAAGTGATGGCCTCGACCCGTGTTATTTTTTCTATAAATCCCATTTATCATAACTTTTGAGGGAAATAATGTCACTCGTATTTTCCAATGATCAAGCCCAAGATTAAATTCAATAACTAAAACATCAATTAAACAACTTATGTGATAATTTTAATCTCATCTAGATCACAACACAAAACATGTACATCGAACCACCCAATGAAACCCTCACCTTTGCACACCATATCCCTAGGTAATTTACTTGTATAATAAAGGTATAAAAATCTTGATTGTAATAGTATGCATATTTATATGATATTTTTTTAATAAAATAATGACTATATTTATCCTTTTATTTTTACTTTAAAATTATAAAATAATATTTTTGGTAAAATTGGATTTCAATGTGATAAAGAACAAATTTTACATAGTTTCAATCAAGGGACTATTTTTAAATAAGTCAAGAATTTTTTAAATAAATTATATTTTAATAAAAAAAATTATTAAAAAATTATTAGGTATAAATTATATTATAGTTTTATGAAGTAGAAAAAAAATTTATAAGGGTCCAAAAAAATTCATTATCAAAAAAATATTATTTTCTCAAAAAATGTGTATTATTTATTTAAAATTGCAATTACCATACATTGAAAATTATTTGGATAAAATAAATATTATTTTTTAAATCATATCATTGAAATTATTCAATGTCTAATTTCTCATTATTTTCAGAGATAGTAGAATTTTTGGGTAAAAATTTAAGAACAGTAAAAATATACGGTGTGTATTGTGACATAAATATGAACCAAAATTTATGTAATGTATTTCATAAAAGGTATACAGAACCAAATATATATTTACCCTTTAAAATAATGTGTTTTTATGTTATTTTATTAATTTTCTAATCCCATAATGAATCCTCCAAAATCTAAATTTTATTTTATGGTTTTGAAGTCAATTATTTATAAACATGACACTCTTACACATCACCAATGGTACTATTTTAATGATATCAGTTCGTAAACATGTAAAATAATGATAAAAACTCCTCTTTTGTAGTAAAAATGAGAAAAAACTTTATGGATTGTGTTTCTGATTATATTATCATATAATGTCCAAAAACTATGTTGGGAAATTAATAAAGAAATATCCTCTCCTTTTATATATAAACCCTAAAAACTCTCATTAATATTCACTAAAAACGATTTATAACAAATATAATCCTTCATTATCTCTATATATACCTTCAATTGTGTCCAAATCTCTTAATAAAATCTTCCAAATCTTTTGGAAACACGATCTCAAGGTAAGGGAGCCTCTCCATTTCCTCTTTAGTCAAGAACCTCCTTAATATTATTCCGTTTTTTTCTAATTTTACAAGTTGGGATATGATATTAGACATCATTATTATATCCCTTATGATTTAAATTGTTGACAAACCGATTCCACTCTCCTCAATCCCACCCATTGACCTTTACATACCACTATTATGCAGTCAGAATTATCCTGTGATTTTTCAATACCAAACATTTTTGTTGTGAATATATATACTTATTTAAACTCAAGAGAATTTTCCATATATATATATACTTAATTAATTTGGTACTTCCATGTATACAACCCACACTCCTTGATCATGGGATTAAAATTGATGAAAGGTATCTTTTTATTGTATGATTCATGTGGCACACTTATGCATGTACACAATATGAAAATGATGGATGCACCTAGATAGTGATGCAATGAATTGGTTATTGTTTATATATCATTAGGGTTAATG
Source organism: Viscum album (assembly GCA_963277665.1). NCBI lineage: Eukaryota > Viridiplantae > Streptophyta > Magnoliopsida > Santalales > Viscaceae > Viscum > Viscum album. The sequence continues at coordinate 517,911,131 of OY728143.1, read as the reverse complement.
TATGGTATTAGAGATTAAACTAAATCAATTATGGTACTTTTTCTACCTTTTTATGATGTCTTGGTGGTTTTCCTTGACCTATGTTTAGGATTTCATGGTTAATATTGTCCCCATATTCCCAAATTGCCTTTATGTTATACTATTATACCATAACTCATAGATAAATATTATGATTATAACTCATATTATGTTTCCTTTATGTTCCTCTTGTATCCCCGGTATTTATTTACCTTATTCTATACTTTATTTATTCCCATTCTAGTATTTATACTGTACCTCTTTCTTATTTACATTGCTAGGTTGTCCCATGTAGTTTTTTAAATAGAAATGGAAATTTATGAGCATATTAATTAAGATTAAAATATTTTATTATTCTTATTTTTAATTTTTTATGATATATTTCTAATTTCCCAAAGACATTAGGATTCAATATCTTTTAGGATTATATATTATGTACCTTTATGTAATAAATCGTGAAATAAAGTGTATTAAGTACATGGGTCTTCATACACCCATAATAACATCTACATGATTACTTTTTCTAAAAATGGAATAAATTATAAGGAATAAACATAATAATTACTCATGGAAATAAATTAGTTTCATAATCTTTCCTCATATCATTTGAATTTCCCATGGAAAGAAGTGGGTTGGATTTGAGAAATTGAATTTAGGTGTGTATTACCCCATCAAAGGAAGGGATAATAATCTATGTATATATGTAAGAGATATATATGCAAAATTTAAAATAAATAAAAAATTAAATAGATAGATAAATTGAGTTAGAGAGATAACGTTCACAACCCATGGAAAAAGAGTGGTTGGAGAGATCTTATACCATATGTTCCAAAATCATTCTATGCTTCCACTTAACATCCCACATAATCAAATTATATTAAATAATAACATAATTTTGAAAATTTTCCATATATATTATATTTAATATAATTTTATTATGTTTATAATCCCCTATTTCTGTGATATATAGGTTTTAATTTCACCGTTCTAAGGGAATTTATTTCATGGTTCACTAATCAGATCACTTCTGGATAATTATTGGATTTCCTATCATATGGGAATAAAACTATAGAAGTTAAAATAAATGGTATTCGTGTTCTTATGTAAATTATATATTCCCCATATAGCCATATCTGTTCTGGAATTGGGGTGATTATTTTACTAAAAATGTTTACATAAAATGGTTAGTTCATTTATGCAGTTTTACTAACCATCAATAACTATTTACTTCCTATTGAATATTTGGGATATATAGTCATTACATAAAGTTAAAAATGTATAATATACTTATTATCAACTTATTTAACAATAATAATTTTTTTATTTCCATCCTTGGATGTGGTGGAGAAAAATGAGTACTTTTTTCATGGAGGTGGTGAACCAACCCTATTACAAAAATGTTTTCATTTTAGAACATATTGAAGGGAGCGTAGAAGATGGATATTATTTTAACACAATTTAATTATAGTATTTTTATTGTATTATAGTCATAATTTCATATTTTATGATGGGTCAAGGATAATGTAGAAGAATAAATAAATTTTAAATATGTAAATAGAGAAAATTTCCTCTAAACTTTCATCTCATTGAGATTCTCCTTAAGGCCCCTTGAAATAGTATTCAGATAAGTCCAACAGAACTAGGATTTGAAATAAAGGTTTAGTGAGATATTATGGTATGAAATTTGAAATCTCCATGACTTTTTGGTTTTGGAGAGAAGCGGTTGGGAGGGGTGGTATTTGTAAGGAGAGACGAGGGGTGTTTTTAATATTAAACTCATTAGTTTATTATGATGGATCAAAAATACCTATAGGATTTACTATTATTACTATATATATTAAATGTTTCATGTGGGTTTGAAATAATGGGTTCCTACATTATACATGACTCAATAATTCTATTATTTATCTTGTAATGTTTAGTATTGTATTTTGTAATATTTCCATATTCAAAAAAATATACTCTTTCAGAAAATTATAAAAAATGTACCCTACCCATTTTTTGATGTGTATATTAAAAAAATCCATTTTTTGAAAATGATTTTATAAATATTAATATTTTAATTTTTATATAAAATCCACATTTATTCAAAAAAATACCAACTTTTATATTATAATCGATTTTCTAACCATTTCAAAAATTACTTATGGTATCATAAAAGTATCTTGTGACTAAAATTCAACAAAATATTGATTTATAAAAAATATATAATAAAAATTTTATTAAATAAATATATTTATAATAAAAGTGAAATAAAAAAAATTTATGTTTAATAATAAATACAAACACTTAATTTATCATTTTTAATGTATTTGTTTACTTATATCATGGTTTAAATATATCATATTTTCATTTTATATGATACCTAAATATTATATTACAATTACATAGTTTATGATACTATTCTAATGGTGAGGTTACTATACCTTACTATTAACTTACTCTTCCAATGGCCATGTTATTATTCCAATGGTCATATTACTATTCAAAAGGTAAGATTTTAATGGCCATATAGGTTCCCTTATTTTTATAAATACCACATGTCTCATTCGTTATCAATTAAATTATATTTTATCTTAAGGCTATATATACTTCCATTTTTAAGATGGATATTTAATTAATAATATATTTACTTATTTATACACCGTTGTTCGTGAGTACGGTTATTCAGGTGGATCAATAAGATCCAAACTTTCATATTTTAGTTATCTTATTATCCATTTTTTATCCCCTCGTAATGATTTAAATTATATAGTCCATTTTTATTCTGTAAATTTAATTTTTATGTTAACATATTAAAATGTAGGTAGATTTATAATTTTGTTCCTAAATATTGTGCTATATTACTAAATATGACATAAATATAATAAGTGAGAATCCATTAATAAAACTATAGGACTTTACAACCCCCCACTATTTTAGGTGGCTGATATTCTCCCCACCTTACAAAAAACCCTCAGGAGCATGTATTGTGAATATCTCTTCATAGAATACCTCACTATCATCATCACCATGTTGTGACTTCCTCATGCATGGGAGGAGCAGAGAGATCATGGACATCAGTTAGAGGAATGATGCTCCACCCACATCTAGAATGGATAAATTCAATGATTAAAACTACTTGAATGCCTCACTTAGATAATGTGAATGATATTTCTTGTGTAAATCATCTACCAGAACATTCCCTTTAAAAATTGTATAAACTATCATCAACTCTGAGTGTTTTAGAAAATTTATCCACTACTTATGTCTCAGTTTGAGATATATCTAAGTGAATATGTACCTAATAATATTATGGTAAGAATAAACTATAAATCACTCATAAAAAATTTAGTGCCTCCAAGTATTTAGAGTGAATTCCGTAGCTTCCATCTCCAAGTCAAAGGTTTCATAGTTCTGTTTGTGGAATCTCAGCTTCCTAGATCTGGAGGTTATCACTACATTTATCTATGTCAATACACACCTAAGCCCAACCTTAGAGGTATCATAGAACACTCTATAGTAAAATCCTTCTTCTGGAACCTTCGGAATGAGAGAACTAATAAACCTCTACCATAAATCATCAAAAGCCTTCTAGAATATATTTGACTAGACCAAAAACGTCCTCATTCAAGTCAAGTTATTCATGTAAATTTTAATCCCTAAGAAGCCTGACATGAGTGTACGAAAATGGATAGACAACCTGGGGAAGCTCTATAAATATGTCCTAATCGTTGGTGGATCTAAAGATAAAACTCCCTTAATCTTTCTCTTGGACCATAGCCACCCCCTCCTATGTGATGACATATCATAGAATGTGGAACATTATGATCAAGAACTGACTCCTTGAGATTTTTCCATGCAAAGGACTCACCTGAAGTATTCTAGGAAAACCCTCAAATTCTCTTTATAATCAACTTCTAGAACTGATAAAATGAGATTGTTATCAATAAAGACCATAGAAAATGGTCTAAAAATATTATAAGACTTGGTTTGTGAGTCTTGTAAACACCATTGGGGAATTAATCATTCCAAAGGGTATCATTAGGTATTCCTAATAACTATTGAGACATTGATATGTTATTTTATAAATGTTATCTTGTAACTTTTGAAACCGGTATCCACATATTGTTCCCCTAAGCAAGTTCATTACATGGCTTTGGGTACCCCTACACATACACCATAGGATTCTTACTAGCACTTAAGGTCTAATATATAATGTGGGGAAATTATAACCTCTTTATCATATAAGAAAAACCACATATATTAATACTAAATATAACCTAGATAAGATAATGACCGATAATCAACACGAATAAATACGATACAATGAATTCCATGATGAATCCCAATAGGAAAAAATGACCATAAACTAAATTAGTAAATATTTCATTCTATACAAGTGTTATATTTTTAATGAAAACTGAAAATAAAGACGCACTACATCTCCCATGTGGGTCCGGACATCACATTTGGTTCCCTCGCTTATGCCACATTATGAATCCAAACTCATATATCTAAGATACAGATCTTGACATTATATTATCCTATAAACATGAAATATACTTGTGTATAGATAAGGAATCTCGAGTAGGTCATGATTACAACTTAGTACGCCACCACCAATATCATCTAAAGAAATATACAATCTATAATAGTGTATGTATTTGTATAAAGAATACAGGGAAAATCAAAATAGTAAACATGTTTCTCATTTATTCATCTTTAGTCCACCACATATTACATCCTTCACTATGTTCCAAAGTCTAAAATATACACCATAGGAATATCTCAATTCAAAATTTTATGGGATTATATTATTCATTTAATTCAAATTTCATTTTTGGTTCCTTAGAGCATTAGTCCAGGTACCAATATCTCATGCACTCCAAAAATTAGTCCAATTCCAAAATCTTTGGGGATCAGTGCATTAGTCTGGTACCCCTTGGGTATTTGGATCATCATTCCCAGACCTAAACACCGCTATTCACATACATACAGAGGGGGCCTGGAGAATCAGTTTGACAACCTTGGGAATTTGGAACAATTTTCACTGAACCACACCTCATTGTTAAATCATTCATGATTATCATATTTTTCATATACATTTCAAGGTTTAATATTTCACATCATGTTCTACCATTTCACTTATAAGTCACAATCAAGATTATTTACTATAATCACGTGAAATAACATAAAAATTTCCCCATTAACCCATTTTTCATACATTATCCACATCTCATTAACACTTTAAGGTTAATCCAATCATTCCTTTAACTCACATTATCAAAAAGGAAAAAATGATTTAATTCAATTCCAATAACTCATTATCCCACTTTTTACATCTCAATTTTCATCATTTAAAGGATATTGGAACACCCCATGGGTTTCTATAAAGCCTGGTATCATAATCTCTATCGGGTCTAATGAGATCCATAAAGAGTTTTGAAATTTTGTGGAACTAAATTCACATAATTAATTTAAATACAATTTCATAGTGTGGTAATGAAATAGTGCAATTATAAATTCATATTCCTAATCAATACAGTGATAATTACTAATTATGACACATAACTCAAGATCTTTGAAGAATAATTTCCAAACTTTAATCCTTAAAAAAATGTGAAATGATCACAATCTCAACAGCATGGAAGATCTAAGACCAAAAACTAGTACCAAGATCCAATTAATTGAGATCCATTAAAACCTTGATCTAAAAAATCAAAAATGGTGGAATTCATCCCTCTACAAAAGGGAAAATATGGGGTATATAAGAATCTAAATGTGGAAGAGATTACATACCGTAGAAGGTTCTATTTATTCTCCAATATTTTCAATTCACCAATAATAGGGTTTAAGGAGCCTAAGAATCCGTTTGAGAGCCCCAAAGAGAAGATGAATTCATTTTAGGTAGATGTAGGGTGATTATGGGTATAAACCAGGAGGTTCAATAATTTGTAAATAACGTTTTGTGGTATTAAAAAACCACAAAAATGATTTCCTAGATGAGCCACAAAATTAGAAACATTGTGTTTCCTGACTATAAACCCCTACTATCCAGGGAGAACATTGTCACTACAATATCTGCATTTTTTGTGAAATTGTGTGAAAACTATAAATCACCAATATTTTTTAGGATTATGGGGTGTAAGGTTTACTTGGGTTGCGTGCAATGTTTGGGAAAACCATGGTCCAACCATACACTACCCAAACACCCTCCAAAGGATTCCAAAACTAATCTAAATACACCCAAGACAAAATCCAACCAAAAACAGACTAAAATAGGGGTAAATGATACCTTGAATGATTATGAAAAATCTCAATGATAGTCACATCTTCCAATATCCCTACCTTATAAGAGTTCATCATCGATTTGTACTCTGAAACATCACTAAACCACTGAGGTGAAAATTTCAGAATGTTGGGGAGACATATATTCTTACCTCTCCCATTTTACCTAATGAACATGTCCATGTCCCCACAACAAATAGACCAATAACATAGTCTTTCCCGGAAAAACATTCTTTCTATGAACCCCAACATGAATCGGATGCTCCATAAAGAAGGTATCAGCCTCATGCTCGACATCATCAATGTAGATCAAATGATAGGGTTCAAGGTGATACTGCTACAAATATGACACATGAAATACATAAATAATAGAACAATTACAATATTAAAGGGACAGTTGATACACCACTGATCTGATCCTATCTAAAATCTCAAACATCTTGACAAAACTAGGAACCATCTTTCCATGCCTTCGAATACTATGTTGACCTAATCTCAGGGATACCTGAAGGAATACATGATAACCCACAACATACTCAAGAGGTGAAAAATTCCAATCAGTATATAGATTCTATCTACTTCGTATTGTATCCATATGTTTCTTAATCAAATGAAAATTTTGTATTGTCTCATGCACAAGACTCGGTCCCAACAACAACAAATCACCAACCTCCATCTAGAAAAGAGGTGATCTACATGGACAACCATAAGTTACCTCATATGGTTACATATGAAGAGTCACCTGATAAATTTTGTTAAAGGAAAACTCAATGAGTGATAATTGTTTCTCCCATCATCCCCCAAAATCTGGGATGCACACCTGTAGCAAGTCCTCTAGAACCTGAATAGTACACTCTAATTTCTCATATATCTATGGGTAAAAATATAGGCTCAAAAACACTTGGGTACCTAATGCCTTATATAATACTTGATAGATCTATAAATTAAATTTAAAATCATGATGAAAATTTATGCCCCATGTAACCCCATGCAAACATATTATCTCCCAAACACACATATCTCCCAACTGATCACCTATGAAAGCCTTACAAATTAGAAATAAATGAGTTTACTTTATCATTTTTTCATAATTTCCCATTTTGCATCATTAATCCATGGAATCCTTATAAGACTCACCACAAATTCTATGACAACATAATCCCACTTCCATTCAATAATGGGAAACAACTATGGGAAAAATCAAGTCTTTGATCTCATCCTTCACCGTCTAACATGTGTGGCGTCATGTCTCAAAACATACAATTTCCCTTCTCATTTCTATCCACCAATACTTTTGAAATAGTTCATGGTAAATGTTAGTCAAACCCAAATTAAACGACCACTTTTAGGCATGAAACTCTCACATCATCACCTCATACAAACCCAAAGGCATAAAAACATGGCCCCAGACATAACTGATTTTGTCCTCATTTATTATCCAATTAGAAGGTGACTCCCCACCTTCAAGGATTTATCTCAATGGAAAATAATATGAATCCAAATATTATCTATCCTTGATTTGGATAAAAAATTTTGACTCATCTGATAACAGAATGAGGTTCATCTCTTCATGCTCTTCTTCAACATCCACACACATCTCATTGAATAGTTCCATCATTTTCTACTCAGAGCTATAATTCTAAACGGTCCAAGACTATGCCTTCAATCTCAAAACGTTAGAAACACTATTTCCCTTCCCAAACATATAATATATCTCAAAGTAAAATTATTTTATATACTCAACCCATCGATACTACCATAGATTTAAATATCTATATGAAAAGATATATTTTAAGATTTTCTTACATAGTAAAATTTCCTCCCAATAGGTAATACCGCCAACACATTAACTCATAAACCACCAAAACTAACTCAATATATTGCATAGGAAAATTACATTCATATAGACCTAATTGTCATAATCCATAAACCCCATCTTGATCAATCTACATCAACACTACCCTATTTCCTATCTTGGATTCATCTCAAAAAAGATTATATTCCTCACCTAGATTGGGTAGGATCAAAATTGTTGGGTTATTCAACTTATTTTTCAACTCCTATAATATATCTTCACATGTTTTACACAATTTAAACTTAATCCCATTATTGTTTATGATAAAAATTGGTTCTTCCAAATGGGAAAAGTCTTGAATGAATCTCTAATAATAACCCTCCAAACCCAAAAATCTTCATATGTCCAAAACATTATTAGACTGGTCCAAATAAACAGTTTCCTAAATTTATCTTGGTCCATGGACACACCTTCCTTCGATATGATGTGTCCCAAGAAATGTACCCTATCAATCTAGAATTGATACTTATATAACTTATACTAAATTTGATATTGTCTCTATGTAATTAGGACAATGTCATGATGTTTGGAATGATCATCATAAATCTTGGAGTACACCAACATTTCATCCAAAAAACAACCACAAACTGATCCAAGTACGGGTGAAAGATTCGGTTCATCAAGGCCATAAATATTGTCTAATATTCCATAATCTTAAACAACATCATGATTAACTTGTATAAAACAAACCTAATTTTGAATGAAGTTTTTGGAATATCCAAAGGTCTAACTCTCAATTGATGACACTAGAATCTCAAATAAAAATTGGGGAAATAAAAATTGATCACAACATGTCAAAAAGATCATGGATATAAAAAAGAGGATATCAGTTCATAACTTTCATCTCCTTCAAATTCTAGTAATTGAAACACAAACACTACATCATGCCCTCCTTATTAGAAAATAAACCAAAGAACAAAAAGGTCACAAACTAGGATGGATAAATACCATATACATCAATTAATCTAGATGAGTCTTAAGCGCATGAATCTATTTTGGTTTCATTGAGTAAGGTGGAGTGGATACTTGTTTAGCTCCAACAATGAGCTCAATTATGAACTCAACATATCTCTTAGGTGGAAAACCCAAGAAGTCCTCAAGAAACACATCATAAAACTAGTCCACCATTGGTGGAAAGACAATTTTCATTACACCCACAACGTCCAATAAAATAATTTAATACTGGGTGGTGATATCCCATAGTTTCTAATGTATTAACCCTATAAAAACTTCTTAGATATCAAACTCTCTATGAAAAATATAACTATTACATTCTTGAGAGATAAACGATACTCTCTAACAGTAACAATTGATGTGGGATTGGTACAATACCAGTCAATCCATACCCAAAATCAAGTAAAAACCTAAAATATCCGGTATATAAACATTTGAAGGGAAATGATTCTCACCAACCTCAAGGGAAAAAACTTTAATAAATAGACGTCCCTTTACAATACTTCCAAATGTGTGTCGATCATCATTACCCCACTCACAAAATACACTGTTAGTCTTAAACTATAAACAAGTTGAGAAGATATAAAATAATTTGAGGCTCATGTATCAAATAAACCACTAGAAAGTGTAAAATATATAAGAATAGTTCCTATGACACCAAATGTCTTAGCCTCACTATCCATAAGTGCAAGTTGAACAACATGAAATTATCATATAATGTTGACCTATGCTACAGTATGAATCACCTATGATGTACTACCCTCCTGATACGAGCACTCTTTCTTGGAATAACCACATCCTCTACCTTGACCACCATGGCCAGTCGAACTCCCACTTCCTAAATGGTATGGGGTAGAAGTCACCATTCAAGTTCCCTGATTCGTCCTAGCTTCTCAATCACTACCCATCTATCAAGGGTTCCAGCAGAACCACTATATATGCCCCATATTGTTTCAATATTGATACTCCACTAGTGTTTGGGGGAACTATCTACAAAATTGACTCGGCCAACAATCCTTATGGAAAAAATAAATCTATTATTTTCCAGAGTAATTGATCATTTCCTCTATTTACTCTGCATTATACTTATCTAGTTAAATTTCTCATAGAAAAGTTTCCAAACCATGAATAACGTACCTCATGTTCATCTAGAATAAACCACATATCCTTTAGTGGAATACTCATTTACGTCCCCCTCAAAAATAATTTCCCGATTCACCCCCTCATCAAACTACTTCAAAAAGAAGATAATATCCTAGGACTTAATATCACTTTTAACTTCATCCTAAAAACATGGAAACACAATTCACCCATCCCATAGGAGGCCTAGAAAAAAATAAATCCTTGTGGGTGAAGATCCCCCATATAGTCCATCACAGAGATGCTCCCCTGGTTCAAAAAAATAAATTATACTTCCCTCTCTTATCCCATTGTCTCTTGGTAAAAGTTCTCTTGGAACTTCTCCTGTACGTCCTTCCATACAATGTTTTCCAATGGTTTATCCCTTGAATGAATATCCCATCAGTTATTTACTGATCCCCATAACATATAGGCTTCTAATTTTACTATTTTCTCTATAAATGTATCTAAATGGTCCAGGATGGTCTAGATAGACACAATCTATAACTCATCTTCCTCATGTCCACCCTCATCGGTGAAGGTTAAAATCTACTACAACTGAAACTCCCATGTCAGATAAAATATATTCTTCACAACCCACCTTGGTTATTTTTCTATAAACTAAATAAAGTGATCAAAGTTATCATGGAACTTATTTCTGGGATCTTCACCTAGAACTATCGGGGCCTCTTATTCCACTATTGTATGCACATTTCAAGAAATGTACTCATGTCATCATGTCAATGATCATTATTGAGGAGGCATGCCTCAATAATTCTAAGAAGATGACTTAAGACACATAACACATCATGAACGCATTTTCACTGATATATACATAAAATTATATAATAATTCAACCATCATAAATTTCCTCATTGTCAAAATTGAGGAACTTTCATAACCCTCAACCATCTGAAGCCTAGGTTATTGATATCCCAGTGTAAAAAACATTTCACAAAATAAATTCCCCATTGAGTACCCCTTTTAAACCATTTCCTATTATAACATTTATCATCATTTTCAATTTTAAATTTTTTATTATGAACCATTTCATTTTAAAATAATAAAATAGATAAAATCAATTCCATTTCCCAATACCCTCTCATGACTTTCTTTTCTTTGTGTTCCTAAAATAATGCAAGTCACATAAAATCCTAAGTTGCAAGAATGGTGCATGTATATTAAAACCCTATTATTTACCAAGACACAATTAAAATCATATAAAATAATAACATCACACAAAAATTCAATAACCCAAAGTGAAATAACATACAAATGTAATCGAAAAAATCAATAATAATAATGTCACCCTAGGTAATTGGGTTTTTTCCCAAAAAAGGGTTTGCTACTTCCTTGCATGAGCTCATGAACAAGGACTAAATCATCCAAATCTCTTATATTAATTTCCCAAATAATAAGAAAACTAAAATTAAAATAAAACCACTTAGATACCAATTTTTAATGACCCGACTTGGGTGTCACATATCAGTTCATCAAGTCAGTTAGATACATGACACCATGCATGCCTCCCTGTATGTCAGAGGCTATCGAATAACATAGAGGGTCTAATATGTAATATGGTATGACTATACCCTCATTATCAAAGTAGAAAAATATAGGATATCAATAATATATATAACTAAGATAATAAAATGATAAATAAAAAACTATAATCATTATAAGACCAACCATCACATGATGAATCTTTACATGGAAAAAATCACCCCAAACTAAAGTAGTAAATATTTCATACTATTAAAGTGTTATATTTATAATAATAATCCAAAATAAGGAAACAATAAAAAATCCCATGTGGGTCTCGATGTCACATCTGGTTCCCTCATCTATTCCCCTTCTCAAATCAAAACTCACCTACATAACATAAGGCTCTTTCCCTTATCATGTCCTGAAACATGAAGTCTTTTCATGTACCAATCAGGTTGCTTGGGTAGGGTCTGATTAAAACGTGTTATCTGACCTCCAATTAATTTGAATGAAATATCCAATATATAATTTTGTATTTAGTTTTATAAATAATAAAGAAAAATGAAAAAAGTAAAAAAGTTTTCACATTTATTATTCATTATTCAACCACATCACACATGTTTCAACTCGTGTCGGTGTTTGAACCATACACTTTAAGAATATAACAATTCATTATTTCATGGGATTCAATTTTTCATTTAATTTCGATTTTATATTTGGTTCCCCATAGCATAAGTATAGGTACTAATATCTTAGGAACTTGTAATAGTAGTCCAATGCCATATCTTGGGGGCCTAGTGCATCAGTGTGGCACCCCATGGGTATTTGGAGTGACATTCCCTAACCCACACCTTATTGTTCACATTCATGCATCAGGGGACTATAGAATTAGTCTAGAACAACATAGGTATTTGAAGCATCATTCCCTAACCCACACCTCATTGTTCAATCATTCATGATTATGAAATATATCATATACATTTCAAGGTTCAACATCATTAACATTCTTATAAATCATCCACATCATAGAGAACCATTTACTTTATAAATCAAAATAAAGTATTATTAAGTTAATAACATAGAATAACATAAATAATTCCCCATTAACCCATTTATCATCCATTATTCACATCTTATAGACCCTTCAACATAAATCAAATCATTCCTTTAATTATCATTATCAAACATGTAACAAGGATTTAATACAATTTTTATAACTCATTATTCCCCTTTTTAGATTCCATATTTCATCATTTCAAGGATATTGGAACACTACATGGTTTTCCATAAATTTTGGTCTCATAATCTCTATCAGGTTCAATAGGATCCATAAAGAGTTTTACAATTTCATCGAATAAAATTCACATTTTTAATTTAAATTCAATTTCACAGTATAGTAATGAAATGATACAATTTCATACATGAAATCATAATCAAGACTATGGAAATAATCTATAAGACCACATACCTCATGATTTTTTATGAACTCTCACCAAAATGTAATCTGTAAAATCGATGTAGAATGATCAAAATCACAATATAAAAGAATATGTAGGATCAAAGATTCAGACATAGATCCTTTAAAAGGAGATCCATTAAAACCCAGTTATAAACCATTGAAAATAGTGGAATTAGTCCCTCTCCAAAGGGGAAAAAATGAGAAATATGAGTCTAAATGAGGAATATATTACATATCATAGAGGGTTTGATTTCTTCCATCAGATCTTAAATTACCCATAAAAGGGGTTCAAGGAGTTGAGAAACCTTCTTGGAATCCTCCAATAGTAAGATATTTCATGTGAGGTTATAATAGGGTGATTACAGGAATAAAATAGGGGTATATAAATTTTTAAATAAAATTAATAGGGATTAAATAACTCTACATAGGGTTTACAGGTAGGGACACAAGGTTAAAAAACCTTGCACCCTAACGATTCACCACGACTATCCATGGGGCACATTAATTCTCCATAAGCTACATGGTTTTTAAAATTTGGTGAAATTTGTGTATTTAACCTCGGTCCGAGGGTGATGGGGAGAACGGTTTGCTGGGGGTGTGTGTACGGTTTTCCAAAAATGTGTGCCAACTGTGAACTACCCAAACACCCTCAGAAGCCTCTAAAACTCACCTGAATACACCTATGATGAAACCAAACTAAAAAATATTTTAATACATGGGTAAAATACAGAATAAATAGTTCAATAATTCTCTATAAAAGTAATGATCTTAAAATATCCCAAACTTATAATAGTTCATCCTCGATCTATACTCCCAAAAACAACTAACCCTTCAAGGTGAAATGGTGGGGCCACTGGGCCCAAATATCTGCTTCCATCCCCCATGTTTCTTCTTAAACACGTCCATGTTTCCATAAAACTCAGATCATCAACATAGTATTTCCCTACAAAACATTCTCACTGTGATCCATAACACAAATTATATTTTTTGAAAAGACAACATCATTAATGTCGAAGATCAGTGTTCATACAAATGCCAAGCCAGGAAGTGAAATGATCCAGCCAGAGATGGTTAACATCATAGGGGCCTAAGGCTTCCATCTTATGGGAATCATTGTTTCCTTCACTTTTAGTAAAGGAGAATGTGCAGAATGAGAGGCCTTGAGGGACAGAAAGGATTCGCCTGATGAGGGATCCAAATGACTTGAGGCCACCGTCGTTGAAATTGATAGCATTGATAATGGTGAGATAGTATTATTAGAGGTTAATTTTATCCCATCTGCAATCCTTGGAGAGCATCAAACTTGCAAGGATGACAATATCCTCGGCCACCATAGGTTCCCAAAAGGCGTAGTGTGTTTCATGTTTTGCTGCAATGACTTTCCCCTTATGGTTACGGGCCAAGATGCCGAGGGTGATAGGCCCATTCATGGGGAGAGATGCATCCACATTAATATAAAGAATCCCTTCTCTTGGAGGACACCAGTGAGAGGGAAAAGAGGGGGTTCCAAAGGGATTATGATGTACATTGTGGTGATTCCAGCCCCCAATCCACAAAAAGGTCTGTTCAATCCAGAATTCGGGGGGTCTGTGAATGTGGTTAAAAACTGCCTCGTAGCGAGGGACCCAAATGATCTAGGCCAGGGTGCAAATTGAACCCACTTTAGCCTATGAGAATGAGGAGCACCAACACATCAGGAAATGTGGTAGGTCAGAGGCCATGGCCAGTGAAGCGTCTAAAGAAGAGCCCCATTTTTTCCAAATTTCCTTAGCCCCGGGGCACTGGATGATGGGGTGCAAGGGAAATTATGGGACGTTTGGGAATAAAGGGCAAGAATCGTCACTGGAAATATGTCAAAAGACGAGAAGGATCATGGTAGGAAGGGTGCTCGGGCACACCTACCACCAAAAGTGGTGGATTTTTTTGGGGGACGTTGAGTTTATAAATTGAATTCCAGGGTCCCCCATCCCAATCGACTGATTGATTACCAATGGAGAGCCGGTATCAGGATTTCACCATCTCGGCTCCTGAAAGGTCGTTGATCCAAAAGAGATGAATGGGTCATACGTCTAGGTACTAGGGGTACTCAGGATAATTATTTTGTCTCTTTTATTGAACCATGGGTGAATCTTCTCTAAACACCATCCTAGAACCTAGTCGGAAAAGAGGCACCTGACTGTTACATCTTCAAAACCGGGTCAGGCAGAGGATGAGGCCCACACACCTTCCTCATCAATCAGCCAAGGATCCATCCAAATGTTAATAGTTTGGCCATTCCTAATCCTCCAGCCCAACCCTTTTTCCAGGAGACTTTGGGCCCCCCAAATGCTTCTCCATAGGAATCTTGGATGGGGGCCAAGAGAGGAGACGAGGAAATCCTTGTGGGGAAAGTATTTGGCTTGGAGAACGTGTGCAGAGAGAGATGATGGACGGTTAATCAGGCACCAACCTTGCTTAGCTAGGATTGCGTCAATGAAATGAAACAGATTCCAGAATCCCAGACCTCCCACAGCCTTGGGTTTGCACAGTTTCTACAAGGCATCCCAGTGGGTTCTATTCCTTCAATCATTCATACCCCACCAGAAGTTGGCTGTGCGTGAGTGGATATGATTGAAAACGGCCTTCGGAAGCTTAAACAGGGACATAAATTATCTAGGGATAGACTAGATGATGGATTTAATAAGGATCTTTTTACCTGATTTGTACATTTTCTTTGGGGTCCAGTCTTGAATTTTCTTCTCAATCCTGCCCATCAAGGAAGAAAAGATTTCTTTTTTGGAGCCGCCAATAACTGTGGGGAGCCCGAGATACTTCTGGTGTTTCTCAACCAATTCGATTCCTGCAGATTCACAAATTTCATCTTTCTTAGAAGTAGGTACTCCTGTGCTAAAGGGTATTTCCAACATTCCATAATTGATTGACTGGTCAGATACCCTCTCGTACTGTTGGATCACATGGATGATTACACGGAATTCATTAGTGGTTTCTCTAGATAAAAAGAGGCAGTTGGTGGATATGAAGAGATGTGAAACCAGTGGCCTTACATGGAAAACCTTTTCCCCCTTTATAGAGTTAGAGGATGAATCCCTAGAAATAAGGTTAGAAAAAACATCAGCCACCAAGATAAAGAGAAAGGGGAGAGAGGATCTCCCTGGCGAAGGCCCTGGGATGGGGTGAATCCTTATGTGAGTTCCCCATTGACCTTGATTCGGAAGGAGACGGTTGATACACAGTGCATGACTAAATCTACCCATTTTGAGTAGAATCCCATTTTTAGAATTAAAACTTTGAGGAAGTGTCATTCCACTTTATCATAGGCCTTAGTCATTTCAAGTTTCTAGGCCATGGTTCCACTTTTTGTGGTCGAGAGTGTTTTCATTGAGTGGAACACTTCATGGGCCATAATTTCTTTATCAGTGATCAGTCTCTTGTCCATGAAATCACTTTGGTTTTCAGAGATGATGTCAGATAACCAAGGACACAACCTACTAACTTAGATATTTGAGAAAATTTTGTAAGAGACATTACACAGGATGATAGGTTTGAAGTCAAGGACCGCCAGAGGTTTCTTTATTTTGGGAATGAGGACAAGGATAGTTTCATTGATGGATGAAATGCTTGTTTTCTCAGCCCAGATATTCCTCATCATATTGTAGATGTTAGGACCAATAATGTGCCAGTATTGTTTGAACAAGAGGGCGTGGAACCCGTCCAGGCTCGGGGCCTTAGTGGGGTGAATATGATTCAGAGACAGATGTATCTCCTCATCCATCACATCTTTGGTAAGTTTCAAATTGATCTCACCGGTGATCATAGGTTTAATGTAATCCTCCACTCTAGCAGAAATGAGAGGAGTTCCTACAGAGAAGAGGTTCAAGAAGTAACAGGTCAAAGCTTCGTGGATTCCAATAGTGTTAGAGACTTTTCTACCATCAGGTTGATAGATGCAAGTAATAGAATTATTTTAGCGTCTAGCTGATGCTTTCTGGTGAAAATACTGTGAATTACTGTCCCCTTCGGTTTTGTGGGTGTCCCATGCCCACATAGCCCAGAAGCCTTCCTTGACGCGCAGGGCTACATCCAGATCTTTGTGAGTGGCACTGATAAAAGAGAGATTTCATTTATATGGGGGTTTCTTGAGAAGGTTATGTAGTTTCCTTTCAAGGAAATCATAGATCCTATCGGGATGGCGGAACTTCTTGTCCCTCCAAGACCTCAGATCAGATGCGATTTGTTTGAGATTGAGTCTGACGTCTACGTGATTATTCCTCCATCTGGATCGGATAACATCTTCGCATTCCTATTCTTTTGACCAGAAACTTTCAAATATGAAGGGTCTGCTGGATTGCATGTTTCATTCGCCTTGATTGCAGTCAATGACAATTGGGCATTGGTCTGAATATTTGAGAATCAGGTGGCTGATGTGGAACATAATAAAGATATTTTTCCAATCTGTTGATCCTAGAAATCTGTAAATTCGCTCAGAGATGCAGGTGCCATCTATATTACCCCGGAACCATGTGAAAGGATTACCCGCGTAACCCATATCGACTAGGTTTGCCATAGATACCGTCTCCTTAAGATTTGACATCAATGAAGATGTTCAGACGGTTCTTCCTCTTTTTTCCTTATGAAACATAATCTCATTGAATTACCCCTTAATGAAAATAGGGCTCATAAGATCGTGACACAGCTTGTAGAAAAGATCCCACGATTTCCACTTTTCGTTATGGGATAGCCAACCATATAATCCCATGAAAGTTCATGGCGGGGTGTGGTCCACATGAATAGTCGTAGCCACATGGTGTGAGGAGAAGTAAACGATCTTGACATCTACATAATTATTCCAAAGGAGATAGATTCCCCTGGAGTGGCCTTTTCAGGAGACCGGGAGGTATCCTTTGAAGCCGAACTTCAGAGTAATGCTTGTGGTGTCCTTGTTTTCCAGTATGGTTTCGGACAGAAGAACCATATCGGGGCAAATTTGGATGCAATTATGCTGGAGCATGCGAATCGTTCTTGGGTTTCCAAGCCCACGACAGTTCAATCATAAGATGATAATTGTTCTAGGCAGAGCTGGGTCTCACTCACCTCCACCATTGAGTCCTCCGAACTTATTTTTTCACCCCTTATTTTCCACCTTTTAGGGGGGATCCCCTGCTGATAGGATTGATTCAATTCGTCTTTTTAGTTCCCTGAGTTTACGGACATCGAGTTTACCATCTCTTTATTCTCGTTTCACCCTTTTCCAAGTTAGACTGGTGATTGGGCCTGGTGGTGAGGATCTTTTCTTTCCATATTTATCCTGTTTTAGGATATCTTTCATGGTCATTTATGGATCAGGGTTGGGATTTGGTGGTTCAGCGTGCATCTTCTTTGGTCTCAAGCTTTGTTCTGGAAGATCTTTTGGTGTATTCACAGGATCTGTAAATGTTGAGGCGGTGTCCTTCAGGGGGGAGGGATAAATGCTATTTTCCGATGAGTGGTTGAGCTCTCTTTAGGGGACTCTGGTGGTCCAGGCCTGATGATTTTTCCCCGTTCTGTTTCTTCTTGTCTTTTGTGGGCCAATATGAGACGTTCGCGATCCTTTTGTTTTTTTGACTCAGGGATGAAGGCATATCTAGTCGTTTTGGCTCGGAGCCATGGACCATATTTTAGAATGATATTTCCTGATCCATTCACTTTCTTTGAGACCCATTCTCTTTCCAGATGACTAAGATATCCACAAAATAAGCATAAGATTTTGAGTTTCTCAAATTCGAATGAAATCTAGTTGTTTGCGTCATCGAGTTTCAAAAACATTCCCCTCATCAGTGGATCCGACACTTCAATTTCGGATCTAATCCGAACCTCGGGTCCCCATTGGATATGGTCCGAGCATTCCCATTCAAGGAATTAGCCAATGAAGTCCCCAATTTCTCTCATAACACGTTCCCTTTGTGCGGGAAGAGGGACTCCTTTGATACATATCCAGAAGGGGGATCGGGTGATTTTAATGTGCTGTAAATCATCCCCCCCTATGAATTCTTCCATGGGGAGGAGTTGATTATCAAATGACCACGTCCTACCTATAAGGATTTTATCACTATCTCTATATTTGAAGAACTCGAAGACAATGTGATTGTTCCCCGCTTCTTGAATGGCAACTCCAGCTTCAAATTTACAAATTTTTGTGAGGGTGTTTTTAAGGCCCACCTGGTTGACTGAGATATTTTCCACAAAATTTCCAACAACCAGAAGGGACATGCATTTTTCTAAAAGTGTATCTTCATTTCTCCGAGCCTCGATAGCCTATTTCTCTTTTTCTGATAGGGACATCCTATTCCAAAGGTTCGCTATATCCACCTCCATTGATCAGTTCTCATGGGATGGGGAAGATCTCCAAACAAAGACCTAGTGTTCTGCACACCTTGGGTCAGAAAGTGTTTTTCAGTTGCCTTAAACGACTAGGCCTTATATCCCACTCTGTAGCCTCCTTCCTCAAAGTGGCAATGCAGGAAAAGCCTTTGTGGAAGAAGCCTCCGCAAAGAGGCTTCATGATCAGGGCTTCCACAAAACCCCTCACTCTCACCATGAGCTCTCTGTGAAGCAAATCAGCCTACGCGGAATGGAACACTGTGGCAGAAATCTCATGAGCTCCCTTCACAAGTCAATCACGATGCTTTTCAAGGGAATCTATTTAGTTCCTAGGGCCACCGGGAACACGGTTTCCTTCACACCTCTCTCCGCAAAGCACTACAGCCACCGCGGGATGGCTCAACTAGCGGTATCTTCACGGCCTACCTTCGCGGATGGGTCTTCATGAGTCAATCACAATGCTCGCCAAGGGAAACTCCTTCGATATCAGGATCACCACGAACCAGGTTTTCTTCACAATGATCCCTTCTAAGAAATTCAACCTCTGTTCTTGGTGAAGCTGGAATGAATTTGCGTAGTGCCTTCGAGATTCGGGAGTTCAAATGATCGCATGAATCTAGAACTGAAATTAGGCTTGAGAACATGTTTCATCCCCAAAACCAGATCTTGAATCAGTGAAGGAATACAGAAACGAGAAGGTCTTCGTGACGACGTGCGAGAATAGATACTGGTGATTTTGAAATCCAGAAAATGAGACCCCAATCCCTCTGAAGAACCCCTATCCCGCTGAAACATAGGAGACGGGGTTTGGAATCGAGAAGTGATTATTAATGTCAGAAATCATACCATCCTTTCCACAGAAGAGATAGAGAATGGACACGGGTCTAAAATGGGACTCTCCGAGGAAGACAGATCCCACCTACAAAAAACGAAGGGTTCCAAAATCCCCCCACCGCTGTGAGCAGATCGGGATGGAGGAGACTCAAACCCTAGGAAAAACCTAGGAGGAATGCTCTCAAGTGTAGAGACTCTTATAACACAATTTAGATGATCCTCAACTAATTCATCAAACTCAAGATCAACATAATCAACATCGAGCACAAAACAAGGTTTGGGGTAATACAATTAAATATGTGAAAATTGGAAAACAACTTGAATAACACCAAACCACTATGTAAGACCTAATCAATTTTCCACTGGTCTAATCCTCTCCACAATATCAAAAGGTCTAATAAACTTTGGCCCAAAATTTCCCTTCATTCAAATCATACGGTGACCTAATCTCAGTGACACTATAAGGAATACATGATCACCCATTGAAAACTCAAGAAGTTGGTGACATTGATCAATATATGAATTCTGTCTAGTCTATGTTATTTCCATATGTTTCTGAATCAACTGAACTTACTCCGATGTCTCTTGCATGAGAATCGGTCCCAACAACTCCTACTAACTCATCTTCATCCAATATAGTGGAGATCAACATGTCCAACCAAGAAGTGCTACATAAGATTCCATATGAATAGTATCCTAAAAATTGTTATTATAAGAGAACTCAATGAGAATTAAGTGATTGTCCCATGATTCCCCAAATTCTAGAATGCATGCCCCGATCAGGTCCTCTAGCACCTGAATCATACACTCTAACTACCCATCTATAGGTTGGTGAAAACTCATTCTTAGGAACACTTGGGTACCCAAATCCTTTAGTAATATTTTCTAGAAGTGTGATGTAATATACAAACCATGATCTAAAACTATGATCTATGAAACCCCATGAAAACAGACTATCTCCCAAACATATATATCATGCAACTAATCTACTGTAATAATATCCCAAATTATAAAGAAATTGGATACTTTTTTCAATCAGTCTACAATTACCCATATTGTGTCAGTCTTCTGAGGCATCCTTAGAAGACCCACCTTGAAGTCTATGGTAAATCCATGTAACTTCCATCTATAATGGAAAATGGATATATCAAACCACCTGGTCATTTATTATCATCCTTCACCTACTTACACTTGTTGCTTCATATCACAAAACATGTAATTTCCCTTTTCATTCTTTGCCACCTATACCGTCGATAGAGGTCACAATATATTTTTTTCAAACTAGGATGCCTAATCCACTTTAAGGCATGTAACTCACACATCATCACATCACACATACACATATTCACAAAAACATAGTCATAGAAATTTATGATTTCTTCCTCATCTACAATCCAATTGGAAGGTGACTCCCCTCCTTCAAGGCTTCCTTTAAAGGCCAAACACTCCAGATCCTCATAGTGTCTCTCCTAGATCCCGCTAAAAAGTGTGTAATCGAGTGATAATGGTATTAGGATCATAAATTCCTTCTCATATTGACCATCAACATGGATCTCAATGAATAACTCTTTCTTATTTAGCTTAGATAAAAACTCGTAAATTGACTGAGTTTGTGCCTTTCTTCTCAAAGTGTCAGCAAAACTATTTTCCTTCACGAACATATAATATATCACAAACTCAAAAGACTACATATACGTAACCCACCTCCACTACTAGATATTCAAATATATCCATAAAAATATATAATTTAATCTATTTTGTTTGTTATACATAGTAAACATTTCACCCAATAGGTAATTCCACCCACAATTTAATGCATAATCAAGCATGACCAACTCCATATCATGGATAGGATGGTTCTGTTCATGTGGAATCAACTATCATAATCTATTCACCATGAATTGTTCACCATGCACCAACACTACTCCTAGTTTGATCCCAGACACATCAAAAAACAAAGTATAATTCACACCCTGCTTGGGTAGGATCAAAATAGGTGCGGTATTCAAGTATTTTTTAACACCAGGAAGGAATCTTCACATTATCTAGACCATCAAAACATGATAACCTTCCTAATTAAGACCAGAAGTGGTTCTGTCAAATAGGAAAAATCTTGGGTGAATCTCTGATAATAACATTCCAAACCCATAAATCTTTGGATATCAAAAGCATTCTTGGGATTCTCCTAGTAAACAAATGCCTGAAATTTCTCTGGGTCCACAGGATCACCTAACTTGGAGATAATGTAACCCAATTAATGTACATGGTCAATCCAAAATTTACACTTAGATAACATAACATATAGCTGATACCACCTCAGTGTACTCAAGAATATGTAAAGATGTTGGGAAATATCATCATGAGTCTTATATTACACCAAGATGTCATTCACAAAAAACAACCACAAACTCATCTATGCAATGGTGAACGATTTCGTTCATCATGGAAATAAACATAGTGAGATAATTTTTTAGATTGAATGGAATCATGAAAAACTTGTATAGGCCAAACCTACTTCTGAAAGAGGTCTTCGGTATATCTTAAGGTTAAACTATCAACTGATGATACCCCAATATCAAATAAATCTTGTAGAAAAAACAAGATCCTCTCGATTGAATGAAGAGAACATTGATACACCAAAGTGGATAAAAGTTTCTTAACTTTCAAATATTTCAACTTCGGATAATTGACACAAAATCACATCCACTGATCATCCTTATTAACAAACAAAATAAAATTACCCCAAGGTGACATACCCATATTGATAAATCCCATATAATTTAATTCTGTCAGCTAAGTGTTAAACAATTGAATATATATCGATTCCATTCAATAAGGTGGAATGGATTCTGGTTTAGCTCCTAGGATGAGCTCAATTTTGAACTCAACAAAACTCATAGTTAGAAGCCTTGAAAATTCATCAGTAAACACATCCTGAAACTGGTCCACCACAGGTGGAAACACACTTTTCTTCAAACCCCTATCATCTAATAAAATAATTGCGACCTATACAGTGAGATCCCACACTTTCTGATGTACTGTCCCTACATAGCCAACCAAGATATCTCACTCTTTAGGATTAATGTAACTATTAGACTCTAGAGAAATAAGGGTTACTCTATTATTGTGACAATAGATGTGGGAGAAACATGATACTTTCCTTTCTATACCCAAAATCATAACAATGCATGAAATATCAAATATAAAAATATCCCAAAGGATACTATATTCACCAACCATGAGAAAACACACCTTGCATAAATAGATGTCCTTAGACTACACTTCCAACGGGGTGTCGATCATCATATTTCCCACTCACATACTCCACCATTAGACTCAAACCATAAAAATGTTCAGAAGATAGAAAATAATGTGAGGATATTTTATCAAAAAAATCATAAGAAATCATAGATGCTATAAGAATAGTACCTATGTATATTGACGGTGTAGCCTTCCTATCCTTAAGTTGAAGATGAACTACATGCAACTGTCTTGTCCCTCTGCCCAGTGTTTCAGTCTAAGTCCCTTGAGATACACTACCTTGATGATATAAGCTCTCTTTCCCCGAAGTACCATATCCACCTCTTTAAACTCCACAGATAGTAGAACTCCAGTTTTCTAACTATTATGGTGTAGAATACCCCCTTCCATTCCCTTGTCCAAACTATCTCCACCATCAATACCCATATTTCATCGATTACTACAGAACCGTTATATATTACCCATCTAGTAATAATATTCGCACTCCATCAGTGGTTGGGGGAACTATCTATGAAACTGACCAAAACTACCACATTGATAGAAAATAACTTGAGTATTTTCATGAGTAACAAATCTTTCCCTCTAGCTACCTTTCTTACCATTTCTCTAGTTTTTGTTCTAATAGTGACTCTTCCTACCATTTAAACACTTAACTCTTGGTCATATGACAAAAAAACACACCCTCAACTAGAATCCTCCTTTATCTTTACCACAAGAATGATAGTTTGATACACCACCTCATTGAACATTTTAAAATTTATGATATTAACATGGGAAATAATATCACATTTATGTATATTCTAAAAACATCTTTTCACTCATTCCTCATCCCCTAAAAAAGATGGAACAATGTGAAACATGTTGGTTAAGTGACCAGTATAGTCAATTGTGGACATACTCCCCTAGGTCAACCTCATAAAATCTACTTCCCTCTCATATCTCAGTGTCTATGGGTATAATATCTCAAGGAACCTCTCCTAGAATTCCTTCTATACCATGTCTTCAAATTTTTAATCTTGATCCTAAATATCCCACCAATTATTTACTGATCCTGGAAACATATTGGATGCTAGTTTTACACTTTTGTCCTCATGAGTATCAAAATGGTCTATGATGGTTTTGATTGACTCAATCCAAATCTCAGATGGATCAGGTCCATCCTCTTCATTGAAGGTCGTGGGTGCTATAATTGGAACTCTTTGGTGAGATCATACATATTTTTCCCATCCTGCATGGAATATCATTCCATGAATAGCATCAAGCAATAAAATTTCTCACATAAATTCTCTCTTAGCTCTTCACACGAGACAATGAGGGCCTTTTTTTCCTATGGTGTAGGCACATTTTTAGCAATGTTCTTATGTCATCCAACAGACAATAGTTATTGTAGACTCATGTCTATACAATTACAAGAACACATCACGGGACATATAACAGATAATTTACACATTTCTACATATATATTTGCATAAGTACACAAAAACGCATCCCCCATGCATCACCCAATGGTCAAAATGGAGTCACTATCACTACATTCAATGATCCCTAATCTGGGTCATAGATAACATAGGGAAAAACAAATTTTCACATCATAAGATTCCCATTGAAAACCCCTTTTAAAACATTTTATGTTGTCATATTTACCTTAATTTATAATTTTCAATTCCTTATTAGGTTCCATTTAAATATAAATTACTCAAATAGAGAAAATAATTTTCCATTCCCAATACCCATTCATAACATCATTTTCTGTACATGCCTAAAATGATGCATGGTTCTTAAAATCCTGATTTCCTAGAATGTTTCATGTTAACTCAAATCAAATTCCTTATGGAGTCATGAGTAAAATCTAATAAAAAAATAACATCACACAGAAAGTGAATCACCCAAGGTGAAATAAACTCCAACTATGACATAAAACATCAAGAAAAATAGTCCCACCCTAGGTACTTGGGTTTTCCTCCACACATGGGTTAGATACTTCCAAACATGAGCTCATGAATAAGTCTTGAATCATCCAAATATCCTATAAAACTTTCCCAACTAATAACAAAACAAAAAATTAAATAAAACCACTTGGATAAAACATTATAACATCCCAAACTAGGTGTCATATATTGGTTTCCTAAGCCAGTTTTTAATGTAACCTCATGTGCACATCCTCATATGCCAAAGGATGTCGACTACCAGCAAGGGTCAAATAAGTAATGTGGGGAGACTATTCACTCTATATTGAAGTAGCATAAAAGTGGATATCAATAAGAAATATCATAACGATATGACAATTTTCAATAATCAACTAGATTAAATATAGGTCCAAGACTCACATGATGAATCCCCACAAGAAAAATTATAATAAACCAAATCAGTAAATATGTCATTCCATAAAAATGTCATGTGACTATTTAAAACCCAAAATAAAGACACTCTGAAAACTCCCAATATAGTCTCGATATTATGATCAGTTACCTCAACCATTCACCATCCCAAATTCCAACTTAGCTATCTAACATAAGGATCATTCCCTTATCCCACCATAAAAACATTATTTCTATTCGAGTACCAATCAACTAACTTAAGTAGGGCTTGATTAACACTCAGTCATCAACCACCAATGGTTCTAAAGAAATATCTAGTCTATAATAGTGTATAAAGTAGGATAAATAATAAAAACCCAATAACTAAAGTAAAAAGGTTTCACATTTATTAATATTTAGTGAAACACACCATTCCTTCTTCAACCTACGTTGGATTCCAAACCATACACTATAACAATATCACAATCTACCTTTTCTTGGGCTTCTAGTATTCGTTTAATTCCAATTTCATTTCTAGTTCCTTGGAGAATCATTATAGGTATCAATATCTCTGGAACATGGAACATTCGTCCAATGGAAATATCTTGGAGGCCTAGAGCATTAGTCTGGAACCCATGGGGGTTTGTAACATCAGTACCTGACCCAAAACTCATTTTTCACATGCTCACATTGAGGGCCTAGAGCACCATTTTGGAACCCCAAGGCTATTTGGAGCATCAATCCCTAAACCATGCCTCATTTTCTAATTATTCAAGATTATCACATATATCATATACAATTAAAAGTTCTACATCATTAACCTTCTTACCAATCATTCACATCACAGTCCATAATTTCATATATAAATCACAATCATTGTTTTTTACTTTTTATCACATGGAATAACACGAAAAATTCCCCCATTGACCTATTTATCATCCATTATTTACATCTCATTAAAACTTCAAGGTTAATTCAATCATTCCATTAATTATCATTATCAAGAATGCAATATTGATTTTATTAAATCCCAAAAACACATTATTTCCCTTTTTACATATCAAAATTCATAATTTTGAGGATACTGGAACACCCTATAGGTTTCCATAATTTACGGTATCATAATCTCTATCATGTCAAACATGATTCGTGAAGGGTTTCCCAATTTCATGGAATTAAATTAACCTTTTAATTTCAATTTATTTAAATAGTGTGGATATAAATGATATAGTTACACAAACATGATCATAATCAATACTATAGTAATTATCAATTATTCCACCTACCTCAAGATTGTTGATGAATTCTATCCAAACCGTAATGTTCAAATTGAGGTAGATCGATAGAGATCAAAATGGAAAAGAAGATCTAAGACCAATATCTAATGTAAGGAGATCCATTAAAAACTATACATAACAATCAAAAAAATTGAATTAATCCCTCTATAGAAGAGAATAAATAAGTGAGAGATAGGAATCCAAAATGTGTAAGAGATTACATAATTTAGAGGGTTTAAATTTTTCGACCAGAACATTCATTCATCAAAAAAATGTGTTTGAAGAGCCAATGAATCCTCTTAAGGGCCCCCTGAAGAATGGGAATTCATTTTTTGTCAAAATAGGGTGATTATGGTTATAAAATGGGGGTTCATGAAATTTTAAGTAAAATTTTAGGTGATTAAATAACTACACTCATAGTTTCTTAGATGGACCACATGGTAAGACAAACCATGCACCCTAAATGTGTGACCCTATTGTCTTGGGGCACATTGTTTCCCATTGAGGTGTAAGTTTTTTAAAATATTCCCAAACTATGAACCAACCCTTTGTCCAATGGTATTCGGGCACACATTTTTCTAGGGTTGGGTGCACTATTTGGGAAAACCAAGTGTTGAACCTGCACTACCCAAACACCAAACAAAATCCTCTAAAACGCATCTGAATATTCATAAGAAGAAATCCAAACAAATCAGAGATAAAAAAATTCTAAAAGTCACCTGAAACTAATCTGATAAATCTCCGTAAATGTTTTAATATTATTCATCCTTATAAACTAAAAACTAATGATAACCTGGATAGAGGTATATCTTTGAGGAATACATTTTCCCATTCAATTGATCAAATAGTTTATTGATTATCCATAATGGATTATTATTAACAAAATTAACCTAATCTAGGATAAAGTAATCCATACACAAATTTAGTCTCCCATTTTTCTTCTTATTGAATAGTATTGGAGCTGTCTTGGGGGACACACTGTGTTATGTAAATAATTTCTTCTAAAGGTCATCCAACTACAGAATCAACTCTTGAAACTATACAGGAGTCATCCAATATTCCACTAATGATACCTGATTTATCTTTAGATTCAATTCAATATTGGAGGAAACCTACCACTGAGGAGGTAACTTTAGTATGTCCTCAGGAGAGATAACTAAGTACTCATATACAACTACCATGAATATAAAATTAACTAAATTTTCTAAACCAAGATTCAATAAAAAAAATTGATGAGAAAATAGATACACACTCCTTCATATAAACATAGTATTCTTTGATTTAAATTCCTTCTCTCCAATGAATGAAAATCTTGACCCTTCCACCAGGTTTAACTACATCCTCTGACTAAAACAGTTAATATGGGAATGGATGGTCCAGATCTAATCCAACCAAGAATGGAAAAGTAAAGACCCATCACATCCACATAAAGTCCCCATAATAAACATTCACCATCACGAGAAAAGATACACTACTATAAAAATATTGTGATTATGTATTCCCCTCCAGTAAGAGTCTCTAGACATTAAGGTTGGGATAGAGACTCCACGGGAATCTCTTGTTCTCAAAAAATGATATAAGGCTAGAAATTGATGGATCATTCCTGTGTCTATAAAAATATAATCAAGGGTATAAACTAAATAGGTAATACCATGGATTATATTTAAAGCCTTTAGTTTATAATATTGAATATACTTCAACTAAACATGTTTTCCCTTCTAGCCACTTGTCCTTGAGATAGACCACCTGGATGTAGTGATGGTGGTATCAGATCATTTCATCAACTAACAGTTATAGCTCTACCATCTCTTCTATCATGATTTCCTTCCTATGAATCTTTGTTTTCATATTAGTACCTCTTCATAATAAACCTATATATAGTCTACCTATCTATTGTTTCATGAGGGATTGGGTATTCTAGAGCAATATCACCTCACTTGTCACAAGAAAAGTGTCACCTCTGTTCTAGCTGAATGGACTCTTTTATAATCCCTAGGCTAAGGAACTTCTTGTCTTAGACAATAAATGTTCATGATTCGAGTGTTGTATCCCAAAAGTATAACTTCTTCCACTTAGAAGTGAATTATTTACTCCTAGATGACCACTATAAACCCTACTTGGCTATTATTGATCTTCTAAAAAATCCTCTACCATTATGACATTCTCCAATACACTGGATATCAACAATCGGCCCAGGCACCCTGGTACCCAGATACCTAGACAGGCTATGACATATCCTAATAGTTAATTCACAATCCACGTGGGTTGGATACTAGCACCTAGAATTATATAAAAATCTAAGTGGGAATGAACTCTCCACACACGTAATGGAAGAAACAGCACATGTCAGTATCCTGAAAAGAAAAACGATGGGGAGAACTATACCAGAGGTCAAACAGGTATATCAAAACCCAAAACATCATCCTCAAGTACGAAAAACTATATAAAAACTCAAGTCCTAATGGTAAAAACACTACATGATCAAACTATCAACAACCAACACGCGGTTTTTCTCCCTTTCTCGAACCTAGAAGATGGAAATCTAAAAATTCCTAAAGGTAAATGAAGGGTGTGCAATAAAATCCAAATAAGTTATCATAAAGAGTTCCATATTAATATTTCTCATTAATTAAAAAAATAAATCTATAAATTTTAAATAAAAAGGCATGTAAGTATAATAGAATATTTTATACATATAATTATTTTCATTTCAATTTATAGAAACATTTCAAAAAAATCATAATAAACATTTTATATAAAATAATTTTTATAAATTCACAAGGAATATGAAAATAAATTTTACAAAAAATATAATCTTTATAAAATTAATAAAAAATGGCTAAAATGGTCATCTACCAAGTGGTATGATGGTTCTTGGTTCTGGGATCCTCACATACTCATATAGTGATATTGGAATTGTACATACACGTTCATGTTACACTGGTTGGAGAGGACACATCAACGTCCTATAGAGGATAATATCCATCATGGTACATTTTTAATAGAGTGGTAAAGTTTCAATTTATTGCTAAAATAATTCCAATCTAGTGTGTTATTCCTAAATAAATAACTAACTAACTAGTATTTATTGTGCTCAAAAAACAATCAATAATGGAAAAATTATTTCAATATTATTTAAAATAAAATTTCTCCATTCAATTTCAATATGAAAATTTCTATTTAAAAAATATTGGTATTTAATCAATTCATTACATTTTTAGTATAAAACTAATAAAAGGTTATTATCAAAAAAATTATTCCATTTAATCAAAATCATTTCTATAAATAAATTTTATAATTTAATTTCACAGTTTCTATAAAATTTGAAATACACCTCAACAGGATTCCCCAATGAAGAACATATGGAACATAGGTCATGAAATCAAAACCTAGATTCAAGATCAAAAACCAATAAGTTTAGATCATCTAACAACATGGATAACTAACAAACCCTAAGGATGATAGAAGAATAAAGTGGGATATGGAGAATGGGAGAAGAACACTTACTGGAAAGTAATTGATTCACATTCTCCAAGATTTGATCCTCCTTAAAAATGGTTTATAGGAGTCAAAATTGGTTTTTAAGAGCTTCCAATACCTAGGGAATAAAGACAAGAGGAGTTGGGAAACGGAGGTAAAAAGGGGGCTTGGAAAATATTTAATAATTTTTAAAAATTAAAAAATTAATGTATGTATGATTTATTGGGTAGGGCTGCATAGTTTTTCAAATTATGAACCCAAAGAGGGAACCACTCTAATGGAGTAAATGGATTCTACTAGGCAGTGGAATGGTTTTTCAAACTTTTCATCAGCTGTGAAAACCCTAATTATAGGGTTTGTATAGTTTACCATGGGTGGGTTCATTGGTTGGGAAAATTTTGTTCCAACCATGAACAACACAAAAATTTCCAAAAAAAATTATATTTCTTCCCAAAACAACCCAAGACGAACCTCCACCAAGGAATAAACACAAAGAGTCATCGAGTACTACCTAAAAACAGTAACTAGATGTTATAAAATTCCCACTATAGAAACTTTTTATCCCCAAAAATCCTTTCTAGAAGAATCCATGTCCAAAAGATGAGTACATGACTCCATCGTCAGTACCTCAGTGTATCTATCCTAGTTGGATGCTCGGTTGTAGAAAAATCAGGCTCAACATCAAGATCACTCATACTCAAAACATGACATGGATCAAAAATATACTTTTATAGATGTGATACATGTAACATGTTATGTATCTATGTCAACTATAAAGGATGTTCTAAATGATAAGCCACATTCCCCACAAGATTAACAGCCCCAAATATTCCAAAAAAAAATCCAATAATCTTACCTATCCTCACAATACAT
The DNA here is from genome assembly GCA_963277665.1 of Viscum album. Classification (NCBI taxonomy): domain Eukaryota; kingdom Viridiplantae; phylum Streptophyta; class Magnoliopsida; order Santalales; family Viscaceae; genus Viscum; species Viscum album. The sequence goes on along the minus strand of OY728143.1, from coordinate 517,879,592 downwards.
CGATGACCTAAATGAGGTGAAACTTTCAGGAACACCAAATCACTAACTAAAAAATTCAAAGGTTTGAGACAAATACCAACAAAATATTTATACCAGATCTAGGCTGTAAACCTTCTCTAATGAATCAACTGAATATTTTTTGTCATCTCCTGATCCAAGCCTGGTCTAACAAATTAACTTTCACTGATTTCCTGCCAACATAATGAAGATTTACTTGGTCATCTATAAAAGGCCTCAAAAGAATCCATTTTGATCATGTACTGATAAAAAAATTTAAAATTAAATTCAACCATACACAAATGGTCATCTCAAGATCCACCAAAGTAAAGAACACATGCATGAAGCATACCCTTAAGAATATGAATAATTATCTATGTTTCTCCATATAACTATAGAAGATATGTTGTACTCAAATGAGCCTGAGATACCAGTGCTTATGAAGGCCTCTCAAAAATTAATATGTAAAATGTGGATCTATATTAGTGACTATAGTAAATGGAACTCCATGGAAATATATAATCTCTTTTACATCATGATTTAATAGATCCCCAGTATTGGTTTTATCAAAAATGGGAATAAAGTGAGAATATTTGATCATCCTATAAATCACAAGTCAAATCACATTATTCATTTACTGGGTACATGGAAACCCAATGAAAAACCCCATAGGGATCTCATCTCACTTCCATGTTTTCACTGGCAGTGGATGAGGAATACCTGAAGGTCTCTAATGCTCTTCCTTAACCTATTAGAAATTATAGCAGCCTAAAACCAATTTAGTGATGTATTGTCTCATACCTAGACAATAGAATCATTTTCGCATGTTATAATACATATTTATGGCTCCTAGGTACACTTCCCACTATGAATTATGGAAATCCACCATCATATCATTCCTGAATGATAATGGTAGAACAAAAAAAACAGGATAACATAGAATTACCTCCATGAATAATGCCCAATAAACATCAGTATCTCTACCATTAATAGAGTCTATAATGCTTCTGAATTTTTCATCAAGAAGTTATTCCAATAGAATCATCTCATGGTGACTCGACATCAACTAAACTCGGACCAAGCAAACCTTGTCCCCTAATTACCAGACTCTAATATTAAACTATTCAAAACTATCCATTATGTTCCAATATTCAGATAATTCTTTCATATAATGGGTTGTAAGTTTCATGATTAAAGAATCTAAATTGACATTACCTTTCCATGGTGTATATTTATTGTCGAAGTTAAAAGATTACAGGTACTCCACCCAACGCCACCAGTGGAGAATGAAATATTTTTTTAAAGAAGATATAACTCAAAATATTATGGTTAAAAACATAGAAAAACTTTCTATTAAAATCTAATTCCATCAAATCTGAAGTGCATGAATCACAAATTCAAGTTCATGGTTATTGGTCTAGTAAATCTTCTCATCTGGCTTAAGCTGTCGAGAGACATAAGTAATTATATGATCACCCTGCATAAAAACATAGCAAAAACTCAAACCTGTTGTGTTATAGAAGACCATGTAGCCACTCCCAGCTTCTGGAACCCTCAACACTGGTACAATAGTCTAAAAATTTTCATCTTGATAAAAGAACTCTAATATTTCTCCTCACAAGAAAACTGTAGTCCCTTCTGAGTTAGGGAAGTCATCAGAGAATCCAACATCAAGAAATCCTTTATGAACTGATGATAATACCCGTCTAAACAAAAGAAGCTTCAAATATTGAAAATATTTCATGACTTCTCCCATTTCATAATAGTTTTCACCTACTTTGGATCAACTGAGATACCATGTTCTGACCCCACATGTACTATGAAATTTACTTCCAAAATCTAGAGATCACATTTTGATATCATAGAAAAAAGTTTGTGATTTCTCTGAAATTCTAGAGTTTCTATAAAATAATTCACATGATCCTCCTTAGACTAGTAAACAAGGATTTCATCGACAAATACCACACAAAAAATAAATATACTCATGGAAGATCATGTTCATCAAATACATAAAGACTATAGAATAATTTGTTAGAAAAAATGGCATGACAAGGTACTTATAATGACCATACCTACTCTCGAATGTGGTTTTATATATTTAGGATTCTTTTATTCTCAACTAGTGATGACCAGATCAAAGATAAATCTTTGAAAACCACTTTTCTCTATTAAATCATTCAAATAGATCACCAATCCATAGAAACATATACTTATTATTAACAATAACTCAATTGAGAATCCGGTAATCAACAAAAATGGGAAATGATCCATAATCTTTCTTAAAAAAGAGAACAGTCACCACACAAGGAGACACACATTGGTGTATTATTACATTTTCTAAAAGATAGTCTTGATGGGTTTAAAAATACTTCATTTTACCTAGTTTCATGTTGTAAGAATAAATAGATAATGGTTGAGTACCTGGAAATAAATTAGTAGAAAACTTTACCTCCATTACTGGGGGAAAACATATAATTCTAATGGAAAGAAATCCGGAAAATTGATGAAAATTGTAGGGAGATCATCACTCAATGATTCTCATTATGGATCAAAGGAAAACACTGAAATTAATTTCCTGAATATTGTATAAGAAGGTTTGGATCTACTCAACCTCAGGTCAAATTCTCCCTGAAAGATAGGTCACACTCCATCATGAGCATTAATATAGACCCATTGAAGATTACAAGCAATTGGGGCTTGCTAGTCCATTTCCAATATTAAATCAATAGGTTTCATGTCAAGAACCATAAAATCCCATGTAAGTTCAAATTATGATAATTAGAAAACACAAGTAGTAAAATGAAGACCATAATCTCTCTTCATTATGAGGGATGTAGTAATAACCATCAGATAAGATAAAATATTCATATGAAGGTTTAACATATTCATAATATGAGTTTAAATGAATGAATTATACATGCCATTATCAAATAAAGTAGTCAATAAAGATGAAGCAATAGGGATGGTACCTCTCACTATCATTGGACATGTATCTGCTTTCTTAGGAGACTCTTCCACTGCTTGAACAAGCTTCATTCTAGATTCCTATCGATTGAACCCCATATTTTTTGAATCATCTGATTACATTATAGTAATTTTTTGGTGGAGATGATTTTGTGCCACTATGTAGAGTAAAATATATGTGACATAAAGTTTTATAGTGACATAATTTTTTGTTGGAACCACATATCTTGGGTTCCTCAGTGAAACCCCATTTTGAATGGCTAGGATTTCTAAATTGGTAGAAAACCAAAGGGATTATGTCCAACAATATAGAAGGTATAGAAAAACTATAAAATTAAGAACTACTATAAGATTCATCACACTTTATTGAAGTCACCCATGAGCCACCACTAGGTTAAAAAGAAACTCTCATCAACCCAAACATACAAGCTAGGTCCACCTCAACCATCAATGCATTATCCAGTACATTGTCATAAGAAGGGAGATTCAGTAAAAAAATACAAGAACAAATATCAGATCAAAGTTCCATATATAACTTTCAAGTTTTCATATTCTCATTTGATACAATATTAGGTGTAAACTACACAAGTTGGAAAAATATATTTACATATTCAGTCATGTTCATGTCAGCCTAATTGATTTTAAAAAACTCTATAGCATTGGCTAACACCATCGGCTCTAGATAGAATTGGTAAGTTAAAATATCATTAAATTCCTTTCACTCTAATCCCTCATTCTTCTTCTCAATCGCCACCATATCCCACCATCTTATGATGGGTCCCCTAGATTGAATGTGTCACATTTCACCTTGATTGAATAAGGAATTTACATGAACTAAAATAAAATCTAAAATCCTCATAACCAATCCTCAAACTCTTAAGGATCAGTTTTGCCATGGAATTCTAGAATCTTTTGGATAAATAATTTTAAAGAATTAATCCTAAATTCACCCCTATGAGATTCCACATCTGGGGCCTAAATGAGAATGGGTCCAGGATCTTATCCCAAAGCTTGGATAATACGCACAATAAACTCAACTGGATTCTATTCCACAAAATGTTTTTTATCATTATATTTTATCATTAGATTCCTCTGGGATATGATTCATATAACTTCTCAGAGTCATGATTCTACACAGACATTAGTAGAAAACATTTAATACATCATATTAACTCTAAAACAGAGGATCAAGGGAAATTAATCCCATTATAGTGATAAACAATATTTGGATTTCAACGAATCCAAATCAAAAACATGGAGAATACAGTCACTAATCCATAATATGCCTCTCTTAAACCACCCCTGGTGACTTAAGACTCATTACAGTGAGATATGGATATGAACTTAATTGAAACTACCTCATAACTCTCGATAATATTACCAAATTTCACACTAACATAAATGAAAGAAACACAAATTGCACATTTGATACCACTTTTTCATGAACCATGTAAGAAACCCTGGTACCCTGATACTTAGGCTAGTAATGAATTATCACAAAGGGAATTCCCAATCCTCATGGGTTCACAAATAGATCCTATCATCGTATAAAAATCAATGCGGTAACAAATTTCCCACAAACCCAATGGAAGAAGAAGAATATGTCTATATATTTAAAGGAAAAATTTAAAATTAGAATAGTACTATAAGTTAAACAGGTATATCAAAACCCAAAACCACATCAATAAGTACCAAAAATAAGATAAAAAACCCCAAGTATGAATGTAAACAATACTCTTAGTTCAAGTGATTAATAACCACCACCTCCAAGTGTGGTTTTTCCCTTTCTTGAACCTAGTAGAAGGAAATGTAAAGATGTTTGAAGGAAAAGGTAGGGTGTGAGATAAAATACCAATAGGACCACACAAAGGGTTCCATATTAATATTTCACATTAATTAACAATATAAATCCTTCAATTTTAAATAAAACTCAAGGATGTATAAGATAATATTTAAAACAAATCATGAGTTTAGTTTCACTTGATGGAAACATTTCAAACAATGGATTAATACATATTTTATAAAAAATAGTTTCTTTAAATTGAAAAGGCATATGTAAATCAGATTTACAAAAAATTAAATATATATAAAAATAATTGAAAATGATAAATATAGTTATATTCTAAGAGTTATGATATTTCCATATTAGAGGATCCTTACACACTCATATAGTGGTAATGGAAATGTGAACACACATCCCTCAGACATTGGTTGGAGAGGACTCATCAATATCCTACTAAGGATAAGATATATCAAGGTATGTTTTTGTTAGAGTTATAAAGAATCAATCCATTTATAAGGAAATTACAATCTTACTTGTTTGTCCAAAATAACCTACTAACTTACTAATCTTACATGTTATCAAACAACAATCAATAATGGGAAAATTATTTCAAAAATTGTTAAAATATAATTTCCAATTTTCAAATTTCAATATGAAAATTTCTATCTAAAAACAAAATATAGGTTTTTAATCAATTCATGCCCTTTTTCAGGATAAAATAATCCAAGTTTCTTATCAAAATAATTTATTACATTTTCCTAAAATCAATTTAACAAATTAATTTCAAAATTCTATTTCAAAATTTCTAAAAAATTCAAAACAAACCCAAATTCATTGTAATTGGTGGTTCTCCACAATTGTAATGCCAAATAAATTAAAACCCAAATTCACATCAAATAGGGTATTTATAATCCAATTGAAATAAATTTAATTTAAATCAAACAATACTAGAATAAATCAATTGGATAGTCTTAAACGGAATGACATAACTCGGGATCACGAGATCACAACAACCAAAATGGGATTTTCCAATGAAGAACATCATCTGTGGAGATCAAGAAATAAACCCAAGATCTAGGATCCAAAACAAATAATTTTAGATCCTCTAAAAACATTATGATCTAGAAAACCCTAAGGAGGAGATAATAATATAGCATGAGAAAGATAATGGGATATGAAATCTAACTATAGATGAATTGATCTATGTTTACCAAGATTTGATCAATCTTTCAAATGGTTTTTAGGGGTCAAAATCAGTCCTTGAGTGCTTCAAAAACTAATGAAATCCATCCAAGAGGATTTTGGCTCGTGTAAGAGGTAAAAAGTGTGTTTGGAAATTTTTTATAATTTTTTTAAATTAAAAACCATTGTCCGCATGGTTAGTTGTATAGGGCTGCATGGTTTTTCAAACCATGTGCCCAAATAGTGCACCCCGATAAAGGGGTTCATAGTTTCTACTGGGTGGGCCCAATGTAGTTAATAAAATGTTCCAACCGTGTAAACCCCTGGTATTTGGGCTTACACAGTTTACCCAGGGTGGGAATACGGTTTGGACAAATTGTACACCAATTGTACACATACCAAAAATTTATAAAAAATTAATATTATTGTCAAAACAACTTGAGATGAACCCCAATCAAACCATAGACAAAAATAGGGGTCTATGTGTACCTAAAAACAATAACATGATGTTACACTAACGTATGTGGTGATGCAAAGGGGCACAACTCTGCTGCATATATCTCTATGTAGACCATGGTTGAACATCCTCAAACAAAAATATACATAAAAAACTATGTCTTCAGAGTATCATATAAGTTCAAAAAATCTTAATGCACACTCAATAACTAATATAAAGACATTTTTAAGCTCTATAATCTCTTTGATGTTCACTAATAAGAGATTCATCAGGAAATAATCCTACTAAAAGAGGTGCTTGAACTCAATCCTTGGAAGGGTCACTTAATCATTGGTATGTGTAATCGATATTCACCATTGTATTGCTAACCCATTGAAGATACTCTCCAAAGTCATTATAGAAACCCCGAACCAAGTATCCCAGAGTCAGTGTCTAGTTTATTACATTGGCATAAGATACAATAAATCATGTCCTGAAGGACCTACTAGTTTTTTAGTCTTGCTACACTACAAACATACTTTAAATTCCTATTAACAATGAAAAAATATAACAAAAAATAATTTTATTTGAGGATTTCACTATACCATATAGTTTTTCCCTTCATATCAATCGCAAAACACTTCCATGTGTCCATGGGAAAATAAAACATAAGAAAGGGGTAAGCTCATATGCTCAGTAAGGGTAATCCAACAGTGTTATCTTTGAATAATAAAGGAATAATTAATATAGAAAACTAAATAAATGAAACATATTTCATTTAATCAAGAACTTGATCACAATATTGTAAGAATAAATTATGATCAAATAATTCCATATAAACAATCACATGATATTGAAAACTTAACAATGGATATTATAATGAAAAAAATTTATCAAATGGAATATGAATAACTAAATTCATAATCATGGAATGAATAATTTTGGACATCTAAAATGTATCATCAAGGAATTCTTCCAAGACATCAAAATAAATTGGTAAATCCTTGGCCTAAACCGAATTTCATTTGTATCATGAGATCTACTGATGTATCAAGGAGCCATAGCGGGCCTCAACCATCACCTACTAAGTCCAACTAATTAATCGTATAAAAGGGGTGAAACATAATCAAGATAAACATATATATTTAAATTATGACATATTAAATGTTAATAATTACCCCAATCGATAAACATAATCATAAACCATCAAAAGTAAAATGTTGAACAGTAATAAAATAATACATCCCTAGTCAAACTGGCCATAAACCATCTAAAGATATAATAATAATGGTATAAATACAATATAACCATAGTGTAGAAAAATTAAAATATATTTTTAATGTCATTGATGAAAAAAATACCATGAAAAGATCTTTTAAACCCATTTTTAGAAAAATAACCTCTGTATTTGAAGAAAAAACCTTTACAAAAATTCACAAAACTTTTTGAAAATAATTTAAATTTAAAGTAATGTCTTAAGACAAGTAAAATAATATATTTAGAAATGTAAATTAATCATTAAAACGTTAATTTTTTATGATGCTATAAAATTATGTTCTTTTCATACATGTTAAAACAAATATGCTTTTAATGTTTTTTGATAAAATCCAAATGATCATTTTTTTTAACAACGAAAATATTCCTCTCAAAAAAATTTAAAAATTTAAAATTGGTAAAATATTTATTTAAAAAATAATTTCTAAAAGGTGAAAAATATTTTTGAAACCATTTTAAGAATACATGGGTTTTGATGAAAAGGTATTTCTAGTAAAAGAGATAAATAATGTTAGATTTTCTTAAAAATATATTCTCAATCATTTTAAGTACCAAAGAGTGTAAAAATTATACTATAACATGAAAAAGTTCATGAATTAAAAAAGGTGAAAAAAATAGAATGATTTTGATAGATAAATATCAAATAATTCCCCCAAGGTAGACATAAACATACACCACCCTGAATGATAACAGGATTGTGAAATAATGTCTTTACCGCTTCAGTAAATTTTGAACCGTATGCCACAAAAAAGAAATTACAAAAAATGAAACCTTCAAAAAAATGACCATAAATATATTCACCACAAAACATATCAAATGGGAAGTATATAAAGGAAAAAAGGAAATAACTATTGTATATGGGATATGTCTAATGGAAGAAAAAATGACACTACTAAAAAACTGGGTTTATCCAGTGCTAGGACTTTAATAGTGTAACATCCCAGGTAAATAAAGAATAAGGCATATTCATATTTATTAATTTGTTTTAATTAAATATTTTTTTTGAATGGGTTGCTATGTACGATAGCGTGCCCGATACGCAACAATGAGTTTCTTTGAAATCTTACGTTACACGCTAATAATATAATTTCAAATGGTAGTTAACACGTAGCCGTTGTACTAGCAGGAATGAATAGAAATAACTAAAATACGAATATATATGTTTGTACATTTATCCAATAAAAGATAAAGGCTTAAAATAAGAAAGGAATTAAATTTTATACATAAATACATTAATATTCACTAAACGGTTCATTTATCACCTTTTGATGGCGAACCCTCTTTAAATATAGTTTTTGTCACTCTTATACATTCTTTTGGACCAAATAAAATCCTTCTTTATAATTGGGACATCAAAATTTACTTTGTGTGAATTTTTGGTATTTTTTGGATAAAGTTCATTTTTTTATGAATAAGTAAAAATTGTTGTTTTTTAATTCAAAGCCTCTTTTTAATCTAATTTATTTATATGATTATGTTATATTTTGAATTGGTTTTAAAGTGAAACCATAAAATATTTTTACCATTTGATTCAATGGTGTACTTTAGAATTAATTTCACTTTGAAATTCGACATAAACAAATATCAATCTTTTGATATATATTGTTTCATAAAAACATGCTATTTGTCATGACAGCGGGAATTAATTATTAAATTAATGTGACTTATATGTTTAGAATTTTGTAAAATAGACTTCATTTTTGAATTCGGAGTATCAAATTTAGCTTAGGGTGATTTTTTGGTAATTTTCTGAAAAACTTCAATTTTTGATGAATAGTGAAACCACTAAGTGGTAATCAAGCAAACTGATTTTTCAGTTAAATGAAAGTTTACCACTAATGTGTATTGAATTTTGAAAATTCGACATAAATGGTTGTCATTAGTATATAAAATGTGGTTCAATGGGATGAAAATAATTTTTTGGTGAATAGTAACATTTTTTCATTAATCGCGATTAGAGGTAATTAGTGTAATTTAAAGTAAAGATGATATTATAAAAATATGAAAACACCATGACACTTGTCCTACCCCTATTTTATGAGTCATGGCCTACCAAGACAACCCATGGGTCGATTTAGGGGACCCTATGGAGCCGTTTGGGTGAGATAATGACTTTAATGCTTTTTTTTAAATAAAGGAGAAAATGACACTAACATAAATTGTTTTACTAAAACAATTTTTAGAAGGGGTTATACTAATCATATTTTTGACTATAAATATTCATTAGAAAGATAAAATTATTTCCTACATCAGGATATTTTTATTATAATTTTTAGACTTTAAATAAATAAAATTATCTATGACATCATGATGATGCAGTGATGACCTCATTATTTAACAATTTAAATAAAATGGAAAGATAATGTAAAATCTAAAACCTACACATGGAAAAAACCAATTGGATGAGTGTATTTCGAATCCTTATCACCTTATACTCGCATTATATCACTGTGGGACCTTTTGAATCCGAAAATCATTTTAAAATAAAGTAACATTACTTTACTTTCCAAGAGTGCCCCTCCTCTCCTCTTATAAAAGGCCCCCATCTCTACCTCATTTAACACACTCATCAAGCCTTTGGCTCGGCCATCCCTTTCCCATTTACTCTATCCAAATCCCTCTCCTCATCCTAGAGGATTCCCTTTGGGCAGAATCCTTTCAAAGGAAGCCTTTAGTCTCAAATCAAAAGGAGTTACACTTTTAAAGGTAATTCATTCTCTCATGTTCATTTGTTTTATTTTGCTTCTCCAACCCCCTAAACTCTTTTTATTTACTTCTTTTGTAACAACACCAGTATCTTCAATATACTAGGATGTTGTTATAATATTTATTCGAGCTAAACTCTCACAAAACTACATCAAATGGTTAAAGAACATACGGTTTCCGTGGATGGCGAAATTCTTCCTCCCGAAACGATGATTGTGCAATACTCATTTAACACCTTCAAAGGTGGCCATTATGATGTCACTATTTTTATATATGATATATAATATGTTTATTATTTCCTTAAGCTTCTTTATTTTTCATTTATGGCATACCATTATTGTTTCCATTATGGGTAAACACGATATCTTCATTTTAGGAAGTACGGACTACCGCCCCCTGAAAGTGATTTGATTCGTTAATACCATATATGGGATGTGTAAAGGATAAAGTTAATAATATTATATATGTTATTATACTGGAATTATAATATACTCTTATATCATTATTATTCCATTCCAGAAAATACGAAATATAATTGGAAGTAGCGTTCATGCGTACGTACGGCTTACCGTCTCCATGAACGGTGCATTTCATTTCTTACCTCTAAATTTGATGTAATATTATAAATACATGTATATGATGAATATATATGATATATATGTTATCCAAATAATTAATATCATTCTGGATATAACGAACTTTTGACCAAATTAACAACATGTAAGTGTAAGAAGTCTATTTTTGACTTAAGAACCAAAAACCGACAAAATGAACATTATTAACTTAAATGATTACATGATGTTCATAACATGGTATAAAAGGAATAATGAACTTGGAAAAGGTTCTTAAGCAAGTAGAGATTAACTCAAGTTTATTATTTGGTAGATTAAAGAACGGTCGGGTCAAGTCGGATACGAGGTATGGGACTTCGTCTCAATCTCCTTTCATTGAGGAATATTTTTTTTTATACACAACCTTCTTTTATACAGTGTATAAACTCCTTTTACTTTTACATTTATTCAAAAGGAATATTTTTTATACGAAGCGTTTACTAAACGACAAAAGGGAATGTTTTTGTCGTACGTATGCAGCGACAACGACTTCTCCGCCGTCGTGACCGTTATTTGAGTTTCAGCTTCCTCTACAAGCCATACCTTTTTTTAAAAAGAAAAATAAATACCATGTTTTACTTTTTTATCGAAAATGGTTTTCATAATGTTTTTATATCAATGTGTTGTATTGATATCTTGTGATTGAAAGGTGGGAATGTTATGTTTCCTTTATGCATGTTTTATGTGATATGATTTTGTTGAGGTTCTTGGGCATTATTATGAAAACGGGTGGTTCTGTGATAAAATAAGGGCGCGTGAGCCCGATATAGCTCTCCAATGCATTGGGTAACGTGAAGGAGTGAAACATTAAGGTTTCTCCGAAGATATTTATGGAATATATTGTGATGGGTATTCCAAACGTAACCAAGAGGCTTACTCCCTACGTAAGAATGTTATGAATGCCTCAAGTTACCTTTATGTCTTATGATTTCTATGATTTGTTCATGATTTTATGAGGTATGTTAAAGTGCCTATGTTTTATGGGTAAAGTATGATTTCATTTATGTATATATATGTATCCATGTTTCCTTTCCATATTTTTATATCCCTTACTGAGCTTTTTATGCTCATACCAAGTTTTTTTTAAATGTTTTTTACAGGTCAAGGGAAAGGTACATGATATGATGATAGTGTCAAGGAAGTGTCAAGAAAGAATCCATGTTTTATTTTCAATATGTTTCCGTTGATGGGAAAAAGAATACTATCTTTTATTGTAACCACTTTGTTTAAATGTGGGTTGTAATGCATGTTTTAAGATCTAATTCTCTAAAACTCTAAACCTGAAAAGATCCTCAACGTGTAATCTTGTGATTACTCAAGATTATGTAAGGTTTAAGGCTGGGGCCTTATAGTTGGTATCAGAGGTCGGTTTAGATAAATTTAGGAGTTATAATTTTATTAAATGATTATCCAAAAATATTTTAATTTATGGTATGATTGAAATGATATAGCATTTAAATATTACCATGTTGCTTCGCCTAAGATATTTCTGTGTTAAGAATGGTTTTTCATAGAGGAAATAGAACAGATTTTCTAAGAAGGCATATAGAGGGAAATGACCTTCCAAATCAGCATACTGAGATGGTCAGAATCAGAATTGAGCATTTTATAGTAGTGATGGCTCAGTTGACTCAGGTGATAAATCATGGTTGTTTTTATTGATGATATTTTTGTGTTTTCTAAAAGTAAAGAGGAGCATGAAAGACATTTAAGGGTTATTTTTCAAACCTTAAATGAAAAGAAATTGTATGGGAAATTCAGCAAGTGTGAGTTTTGGTTGCAACAAATTTCTTTTCTTGGTCACATTATTTCTAAAGATGGGATAACCATTGATCCTGCAAAAACAAAGGTTGTTGAAGAATGGCCAAGACCCACAAATGTTACCGAGATTCGTAGCTTCCGTGGTTTGGCAGGCTATTACCGAAGGTTTGTTAGAAATTTTTCACGGTTATCTAGTCCAATGACTAAGCTAACTCGGAAGGGTGTTATGTTTATATGGAAAAAAGAATGTGATGATTGTTTTCAGGAATTGAAAAGAATATTGGTGAATGATCTAGTTTTGGCACTACCTTCCAGGAATGGTGAGTTTGTTATATACAGTGATGCTTCATTAAAAGGACTTGGTTGCGTCCTAATTCAGAATTATCAGGTAATTGCTTATGCTTCACGATAGTTGAAGACTCATGATGTAAATTACCCAACACATGATTGGGAATTAGCTGCTGTTGTTTTTTCTTTGAAAATTTGGAGGCACCATTTGTATGGAGTAAAGTGTGAAATATATACCGATCACAAAAGTTTAAAGTATATATTCACTCAGAAATAATTGAACATGAGACAAAGGAGATGGCTAGAATTAATCAAGGATTATTATTGTACAATTCATTACCATCCGGGAAAAGCAAATAAAGTAGCTGATGCTTTGAGTCGAAAAAGTAATGCTTCATTAGCAATGTTGCATTTGGAACGTGATACTTTGGTTAAGGATTTGATGAACTTTGGCATAGAAGTTTTTGGTGCAGGAATTTCTTCTGTTTTGTTTCAGGTATTAGTGAAATCATCTCTATCAGATAGAATCAAGCAAGCACAGAAGCAAGACAGTGAGTTGCAGAAAAAGGTAGAGCTGGTTCAGAAAGGTAAGTTTCCTGAATTCAACATTGATAATGATTGTGTTTTGAGATTTGGGAAGAGATTGTGTGTACCTTGTGATTCACAGTTGAAGGAAGAGTTGTTATGTGAAGCTCATAGTTCTCCACTTTCAGTTCATCCTGGAAGTACTAAAATGTACAGAGATCTGCGGGAGTATTACTGGTGGGATGGAATGAAAAGTGATATTGCTGATTTTACTGTGAAGTGTTTGACTTGTCAGCAGGTTAAAGCTGAGCGGTAGTTACCGAAAGGGATGCTTCATCCTTTACCAGTGCCAGAGTGGAAATGGGAGAATATATCCATGTACTTTGTTGTGGGATTACCGAAGACATCTCGAGGTAATAATGCAATCTGGGTTATTGTTGATCTCTTGACCAAGTCTGCTCATTTCTTTGCTATACGAGATACTTTCTCTCTTGATCAACTTTCCCGTTTGTATCTTAAAGAGGTAGTCAGGTTACATGGAGTTCCCCTCTCCATTGTGTCTGATCGTGATCCCAGGTTAACTGCTAACTTTTGAAAAGGCCTTCAGAAGTCTTTGGGTACTGAATTAAATTTTAGTACAGCTTTTCATCCTCAATCAGATGGGCAGTCAGAACGAACAATTCAGACTTTGGAGGATATACTAAGTGCTTGTTCGATGGATTATCAGGGAAGTTGGGACCAACATCTTTCTTTGGTTGAATTTTCTTATAACAATAGTTTTCATTCCATAATACAGATGGCTCCATTTGAGGCATTATATGGCAAATGGTGTTGAACTCCAGCTTTTTGGGATGAAGTAGGGGAAAGAAAGCTGATGGGACCAGAGTTGGTAGAAGATATGGCAGAAAAAGTTTAGTTGATTCAGAGACACATGAGAACAGCTCAGGGCAGGCAGAAAAGTTATGCAGAAAACAGGAGGAAGGATTTCTCTTTTGAGGTAGGTGATTATGTTTTTCTCAAAGTTTCTCCGTGGAAAAGTGCTATGCGATTTGGTAAGAAAGGAAATCTAAGTCCAAGGTTCATTGGACCATACGAAATTCTGGAGAGAGTTGGATCAGTTGCATACCGAGTGGCTTTACCTCCGAGTTTATCTCAGGTACACAATGTTTTTCATGGTTCGATGTTGAGAAAGTATATTCCAGATCCATCTCATGTTTTGAGTCCAGAGGTAGTTCAGCTGGAAGAGAATCTATCTTACTAGGAACAACCGTTCCAGATTCTTGACCACAGGGAGCAGGTATTTCAGAATAAGGTGATTCATCAGGTAAAGGTTTTATGGAAAAACCATATGGTTGAAGAGGCAACATGGGAATCTGAAAATTCTATGAGGGATAAATACCCCCACTTATTCGATAAGTGAATAAAATTGTGAGGACGCAATTCCCAAAAGGGGGGAAGGATGTAACATACCAGGTAAATAAAGAATAAGACATATTCATATTTATTAATTTTTTTTAATTAAATTTTTTTTTGAAGGGGTTTCTATGTACGATAGCGTGCCCGATACGCAACAATGAGTTTCTTTGAAATCTTACGTTACACGCTAATAATATAATTTCAAATGGTAGTTAACACGTAGTCGTTGTACTGACAGGAATGAATAGAAATAACTAAAATACGAATATATATGTTTGTACATTTATCCAATAAAAGATAAAGGCTTAAAATAAGAAAGGAATTAAATTTTATACATAAATACATTAATATTCACTAAAAGGTTCATTTATCGCCTTTTGATGGCGAACAATCTTTAAATATAGTTTTGGTCACTCTTATACATTCTTTTGGACCAAATAAAATCCGTCTTTATAATTGGTACATCAAAATTTACTTAGTGTGAATTTTTGTTATTTTTCGGATAAAGTTCATTTTTTTATGAATAAGTGAAAAATGTTGTTTTTTAATTTAAAACCTCTTTTTAATATAATTTATTTATATGATTATATTATCTTTTTAATTGGTTTTAAAGTGAAACCATAAAATATTTTTACCATTTGATTCAATGGTGGACTTTGGAATTAATTTCACTTTGAAATTCGACATAAACAAATATCAATCTTTTGATATATATTGTTTCATAAAAACACGCTATTTGTCATGACAGCGGGAATTAATTATTAAATTAATGTGACTAATATGTTTTGAATTTTGTAAAATAGACTTCATTTTTGAATTCGGAGTATCAAATATATCTTAGGGTGAATTTTTGGTAATTTTCTGAAAAACTTCAATTTTTGATGAATAGTGAAACCACTAAGTGGTAATCAAGCAAACTAATTTTTCAGTAAAATGAAAGTTTACCACTAATGTGTATTGAATTTTGAAAATCCGACATACATGGTTATAATTAGTATGTAAAATGTGGTTCAATGGG
This sequence comes from Viscum album, assembly GCA_963277665.1. Classification (NCBI taxonomy): domain Eukaryota; kingdom Viridiplantae; phylum Streptophyta; class Magnoliopsida; order Santalales; family Viscaceae; genus Viscum; species Viscum album. The sequence continues at coordinate 517,863,630 of OY728143.1, read as the reverse complement.
ATGAAAATAATTTTTTTGTGGATAATAACTTTTTTTCATTAATCGCGATTAGAGGTAATTAGTGTAATTTAAGGTAAAAATGATATTATAAAAATATGAAAACACCATAAAACTTGTCCTAACCCTATTGGATGAGTCATGGACAACCAAGACAACCCATGGGTCGATTTAGGGGACCCTATGGAGCCTTTTGGGTGAGATAATGACTTTAATGCTTTTTTTTAAATAAAAGAGAAAATGACGCTAACATAAATTGTTTTACTAAAACAATTTTTAGAAGGGGTTATACTAATCATATTTTTGACTATAAATATTCATTAGAAATATAACAAGATTTCCTACATCAGGATAGTTTTTTTATAATTTTTAGACTTTAAATAAATTAAATTATTTATGACATCATGATGATGCAGCGATGACCTCATTATTTAACGATTTAAATAAAATGGAAAGATAATGTAAAATCTAAAACCTAAAAATGGCCAAAACCAATTGGATGAGTGTATTTCGAAGACTTATCACCTTATACTCGAATTATATCAATGTGGGACATTTTTAATCCTAAAATCATTTTAAAATAAAGTTACTTTACTTTACTTTCCAGGAGTGCCCCTCCTCTCCTCTTATAAAAGGCCCCCACCTCTACCTCATTTCACACACTCCTCAAGCCTTTGGATCGGCCATCCCCTGCCCATTTACTCTCTCCACATCCCTCTCCTCATCCTAGAGGATTCCCTTTAGGCATAATCCTTTCAAAGGAATCCTTTAGGCTCAAATCAAAAAGAGTTACACTTTTAAAGGTAATTCATTCTCTCATGTTCATTTGTTTTGTTTTGCTTCTCCAACCCCCTAAACTCTTTTTATTTACTTCTTTTGTAACAACAACAGTATCTTGAATATACTAGGATGTTGTTATAAGATTTATTCGATCTACACGCTCAAAAAACTACATCAAATGGTTAAAGAACATACGGTTTCCGTGGATGGCGAAATTCTGCCTCCCGAAACGATGATTGTTCAATACTCATTTAACACCTTCAAAGGTGGCCATTATGATGTCACTATTTTTATATATGATATATAATATGTTTATTCTTTCCTTAAGCTTCTTTATTTTTCATTTATTTCATACCATTATTGTTTCCATTATGGGTAAACATGATATCTTCATTTTAGGAAGTGCTGACTACCGCCCCCTGAAAGTGATTTGATTCGTTAATACCATATGTGCGATGTGTAAAGGATAAATTTAATGATATTATATATGTCATTATAATGGAATTATAATATACTCTTATATCATTATGATTCCATTCCAGAAAATACGAAATATAAATGGAAGTAGTGTTCATGCGTACGTACGGCTTACCGTCTCCATGAACGGTGCATTTCATTTATTACCTCTAAATGTGATGTAATATTATAAATACATGTATATGATGAATATATATGTTATATATGTTATCCAAATCATTAATATCATTCTGTATATAAAGAACCATTGACCAAATTAACAACTTGTAAGTGTAAGAAGTCTATTTTTGACTTAAGAACCAAATACTGACAAAATGAACATTATTAACTTAAGTGACTACATGATGTTCATAACATGGTATAAAAGGAATAATGAACTTGAAAAAGGTTAATAATCAAGTATAGATTAACTTAAGTTTATTATTCAGGAGATTAAAGAACGGTCGGGTCAAGTCGGATACGAGGTATGGGACTTCGTCTCAATCTCCTTTCATTGAGGCATATTTTGTTTTATACACACCTTCTTTTATACAGTGTTTAAACCCCTTTGACATTTACGTTTATTCAAAAGGAATATTTTTTATATGAATCGTTTACTAAACAATAAAAGGGAATGTTTTTTCGTACCTATGCGGAGACAATGACTTCTCCGCCGTCGTGACCGTTATTTGAGTTTCGGCTTCCTCTACAAGCCATACCTTTTTTTTAAAAGAAAAATAAATACCATGTTTTACTTTTTTATCGAAAATGGTTTTCATAATGTTTTTATATCAAAGTTTTGTATTGATATCTTGTTATTGAAATGTGGGAATGTTATGTTTCCTTTATGCATGTTTTATGTGATATGATTATGTTGAGGTTCTTGGGAATTATTATGAAGACGGGTGGTTTCATGATAAACTAAGGGCGGGTGAGCCTGATATAGCTCTCCAATGCATTGGGTAACGCGAAGGAGTGAAACGTTAAGGTTTCTCCGAAGAGATTTAGGGAATATAATGTGATGGGTATTCCAAACGTAACCAAGAGGGTTACTCCCTACGTAAGAATCTTATGAATGCCTCAAGTTACCTTGACGTCTTATGATTTCTATGATTTGTTCATGATTTTATGAGGTATGTTAAAGTGCCTATGTTTTATGGGTAAAGTATGATTTCATTTTTATGTATATATGTACCCATGTTTCCTTTCCATATTTTTATATCCTTTACTGAGCTTTTTATGCTCATCCCAAGTTTTTTTGAAATGTTTTTCACAGGTCAAGGGAAAGGTACATGATATGATGATAGTGTCAATGAAGTGTCAAGAAAGAATCCATGTTTTATTTTCAATATGTTTCCGTTGATGGGAAAAATAATACTATCTTTTATTTTAACCACTTTGTTTAAATGTGGGTTGTAATTCATGTTTTAAGATCTAATTCTCTAAAACTCTAAACCTGAAAAGATCCTCAACGTGTAATCTTGTGATAACTCAAGATTATGTAAGTTTTAATGCTGGGGACTTATAAATAGTGCTAGCTAAAAGCATTGTTTAAGAACCCCTTTATCAGTGCTAAAAAAGAGTTGTTAAAGAGGGTATTTAAAAATGCTAAAAAATAGTTGTTAAAGTGGGTATTTTATCAGCACATTAAAAGAAGTGCTGATAAATGGGGTATTTTATCATCTCTTGTAAAAAAGCACTGATAAACGGGGGAGTTTTATCTGTGCTTTTTCAGAAGCATTAATAAAGACCCACAAATCAGTACATTTTTAGTAGCGTAGATAAATTTATACTTAAGAAAATATATTTCATTAAGAATAGTATATTAATATATAAATATATTTATATTAATATAAATATAATATTTATTTTTGAAATTAATTTTTAGATTTCGGAAATAGGTATATAAACTTAATATATAATATATTTAGTGGAAATTTAATAAAAAATAAATAAAAATATTTTTAATTTATAATTTGATTATTATTACCGAGTAACAGTCATTTAATATCAATTTGGAGAAAAAAAAACTAAAAATTATCAAAAGATAAAAAAATAAGTTGAAAATGTAACTCGAACATTACTCAGACATAACTTTTGATCCGAGTATCTTTTTGGGATTTACCACATATCAAATCAAATACTAGGATGATATATACACCCATGGTTATAGAGGTAAACCTTTGACACATTTTTTAGGCCAAATAATTCCCAAAAGGACTCTAAAACAGAGTTTTTAGTCAGGGTACCCTAATTTTTTAACATTTGATGGATTTCCATCCTCGTTTAAGGTGGTCTTATTGCTTTTTTTAGACAAAATTTATTAAAAATTCTTACATTCATATTGATAATATGGTTTTGAAATTTTATCATTTTTCACATCATAATTTTATTTATAATTAAATCAATGCATATTTTCTTATATTTTCTTTTAATAAATCACTTAGATAAATACATATATTAACATATTTATATAAAAATGTATATTTTAATATACGTAAATAAATACATCTTCTAAAAATGTATTTAAAACAATATATAACGATTTTTTACATTATACAAATATATTTGAAATGGTTATATATACATACATGTGTGTATTAATAAATAGATATATATTTATGTTGTATTACATTTTATATAAATTAATATAATATATAATTTAGTTAAAAAAATATAAGTATATATATCACACACACATATATATTTTTAAAATTTATTCAAAAATAATCATATAAATATATGAATAAAAAATATATTTGTAAATATAAATATAAATAAATAGAAATATCATTAAAGATAAAATAAAAAAATGTGGTGTAGTGGTAAAGGAGTTTCATCTTTAAAGGAGAGGTTCATAGTTCAAATCTAGGTGGGTGCGCGTGAGGATGGAAATAAAAAAGAAATGAAAAAATGTTTGGTGGGGTTAAAATCCTTGATAATGGTGGGTGAGCATTGTTAAAGGTGTTGTGGAAGCTTTAATAAAGGGGTTGGTCTCATTGAGGTCCGAAAAAATATAATTATATCACCTTTAACAGTACTGCCTTTATCAGTATAAACAACTTCTCATAAAAGAACCTTTTAACTAATATTTTTTAGATCTGATAAAATCTTTGTTCTTTTAATATCACTCTGATCCTTATCACATTTTTAGTACTAATAAGGGAATATTTTAGTGATGTTAAAGGATTATTTTGTAGTAGTGTGAGATAAGAAACCCTTATAACTTTTTCAACTCCATTCATATGTTTATTAGCCTCATGTACAATAAAGAAAGTTTTATTAAAAACATATTATAAAACTATAATAATATATCTCATACCATATATGATTTACTTGTAGTCTTTTATCCCCCTTTCATCAATAATTCTTTGTTTAAATCTTTGTTTCATGTGATAATTGCTTCATATTTCTTTTATGTTTTGGTTCGGTAGTTTTGGTCCTTTTAATTTTATCGTTGATAAATCATCTATATAATTTTATAAATAATATTAATATTATATATATATATATTCATTATATATTTATTTATAGTAATCTATAAATGTTATAGATAAAAAATAAATTGCACCGTTAATGGAGACTACAGACTCTGCATACGTATGAACATTTTTTCAATTTTTCTCAATGAATAGAATGAAAGGAGAATAAATATTAATTCAAATTTTAATAATCATTATTGTGTTATATATATAAATTATATCAATAAAATCCATCCTTATTAGTATCCATGTAAAAATAAAATGGAAAACATTTCACAGTGCTATGTGGAGGCGGTAATCCACACGTACGCACGTGTCATGTCATTATTTTCCAGTGGATTGGAAGGTAAGAAGTCATATATGATATTATATTTCCATGATTATTTTTTGATAATAAATATCACATGAATTAATTAAAATTTATCCTTATTATATTCTAGGTAAATTGTAAACTAAAAATGAATCACATCTCTTTGTGTGGCAGTACTCTTCCGTACTCGTGAGCGATGTCATCGTATCCCAATCTGAATGGAATTTAAGAATTTGTACATGAGATGATAATTGAATAATTATAATTATATCTTAGATATGATATGTATATATTAAATCTATCATTACATTTATCCTTTAAATATGTTTATAAAAAACAAATGAGATAAGTTCGCAAGGTAATAGTACGTTGTACCCACGAATGGGGATTTCATGACCCATTTAATAAAAGAGGAGACATATTTAGATTAATACACTAACATAATAACATTATAGTATATTTAATATATATATTTTACTGTATTAGTATTTTCTAAGAATAGTTTTTAAGTATTTGAAAAATAAATAAAATAAAATGCTCAGCATGGGAAATTACATCTTCTTCGAACAAATTCTTTTATTTTCACCAAAAGGATTATTAGATTGGATTTATGATAATAATAATGCTTTGGGGAAGAAAAGATATAAGAAATTAAATTATTTTTGTAGGTCTTGGATGAAACAGAGTGTTATTGAATTGTGAAGAGGAGAGGATATGGGGTATCCTGTTATAAGTGAGGTGAGTGGAATACTTGTAATATTTGTAACGAAATAAGTGTTCCCACTTTTTTCACATGCCAAAAGTCTTAGGGATATTTCATTATATAAAATATAAAATATATTGTCTAACTATTTCCATAAAATGGGTGTTTAACATGTTATGATTTATTTTTAAACCTTATCTTCTTACTTTCACCCCCTAGTAAATGAGTTTTTACCTTAACCACGGTAAATAATTTTTACTTCTTTTAATAAATATTATGGTAAAAATTTATTTTCACATTATTATATAATATAAAATATTCTTATTTTGAATATGGAATTTATGTTTTCAAATATCCTCACTGAATTGGAAAATTTTAGTTTTAAATTAGTCCAACAAATGTAATGAGAAAGCGGGTCTTCAAATAGAAAATGTTCAAAAGTTATCAATTTTTTAATTACAAAATAAAATATAAAAACGACCAAAATGAACTTAGTTGGATTTATAAATATATTGTTTAACTAATTTTACTTTAAAACCTAATTAAAATATAATTTTACTTTATAAATAATATAAATGATAAGGCAGTTTTCAATTAAAATTCCGTTTTTTTGACTATTCATCAAAACAATAATCTTTTCTGATGATTCTAAAAAATTCACCCCAACATAATTTTGACATAAATATTTAAAAAATAATTTTATTTTATAAAATAAATTTTCTATAATGTTTTAAAAATAATTTTAAAATATATGTGGAAAGGTAGACTAGACCACCTATTAGAAAGATACTATTTTTTTAAAACATTTCATGTTCTATGAAATGATTTTTATTGTATTTATTGTCAATAAATAACCATTGGATTTTTTATACACATGTAAACCATATAATTTACATAATTTTTTTATTATCATTCACACCATCCAAATTAATGGCAAGGTTATAATGGTCATGTTTAAATAATAATATTTTATTAGTTTCATATTTTATTCAAACCTGATGTCCCATGAATTTCATGTTATCAAAAGGGTTGAATTTATTTAAAAATAAATATATCATAAAGTCTTATAGTTTTAAATTCTCTTATACTGTTGTGGGTTTTTATCATAAATTCCCTCTTTCATGATGTTCCTATTTTTAAAATAGTATGTGTTAAATTATCCCAAACTTAAATATATTATTTCCTTGCAATTTAATCTAGATCTCAATAATATGGGACATGAAATTTGAAAATAAATTCATTGAGACCCCATAATATAATTTTTTTAATAAAAAATCGTCTTAATAATATGTAAATGAATGTAAAAGAGTTATATGAAATAACCCATAACAATGTTTCTAAGTTGAAGAATGTTGGTGGCAGGTGAAGACAAGAACATTGAAGAAAACTATAAATAATTTTAGAGAGTGATAGTAGTCATTGATCACATGAAAATAAATTATAAATGGAAAGTTAAAGAGATCAAAACCTTAAATATTTGGTGATTTAAAAGACCAAAAAATTAAAAGAAATGAACGTATTAAGATAACTTTTTGTTTCAATGTCCATTTCTCGGAGTTGGGGAATTACATTACCATCTAGACTAAGAATATATGAAAATATAGTTACATGATATCTTTCTAATTAATAGAAATATTATAATATTTCATTTGGTCTTTTATCATTTTCCATTTCATTTATTACTATAGTAAAATAATATCTGAGATGAATTTTTTATGTCTCAATCACTAAAATTAACTATTAACGGATCATAAAATCCATAAAAGAGTGAATAGTTTTTTAGTTTATAAATATTTTCTAAAATCAAAATGGTTATCACAAGTTATCTAATATAATAAATTAATCTCTAAACCAAAATAGTAACACCCTTGGTTCAATGTTTATCCTTACCCTTAAAATATTTTAACTAAAAACAATGACATATTAACTAAGACAATAGGTTGGTTTGTGATATGATCTAAACCCCTATAGTCCATTGGTTATGAGTTCAAGATAGATAGACTTTCTGGATGTGAAAGTTTGTCACCCAAATTAGGGTTTTCCTTTTTCCAAAACCATATTAATATAATTCCTATAATTTTACCAAATTGTATTATCCCATAATTAACTCAATTTCAAATATTATATAAACTATAAAGGTTACCAATACCATCTTAAAAACCTCTTTATCATTATTATCTAAAAATTGGTCATCTGTTAAGTGTTATCCTCACTTAATCATGTGTTTTCTAAGAATTTCAACATACCACTGAATCAATTTTCTTATTATCATTCAACACATTCTTTCAAATCATTAAATAAATACTACTATAGTACAATAATTATAAATTTCATAATTATTATAACAAGAATATCATTGATTAAAATACTCATATAACATAATTAATGTATCTAAAAACAAGAACATTAATCATTACACATCATCTGTATTAATACGATAAGCTTGAACATAACCTCTTAGCTTATTTTTTGGTATATACCTTTGACGGTTGGGGAAGTAATTTTTATATCTTCCCATTTTCTTATAGTGGAAGCATTGAAATTTCCATATTCTTCATTAATATTTAAATAATGAGCATAGTGACATTTTTCTCTACACTTTAATCTAATTCTTTTTTATTTTAATCGTGTATCATGGTTTATCCTTCTATAAGTATCATATGGGGGAAAATCGTTTTTCCCATTGTCCCTTTATCTGTGTTATCTTCTATTATCCTCTTATTCTCTTTCATCCCTTTAAAGACATAAGACTTGGGTAATTATGACTCTATCTTGATAGCACTTGATGTTTTGTCCACATATGAAGAGAATTATTAGGATACTAATTCCCTTCAAATAATTGTCTTTAACCCAAAAAATGGTCAATTGTTCTCCTTGAATTTATTATATAGTCCTAGTAGTTCCATGATAACCTTATTAATTTTTATTCATACATAGATTCATTTTCCCCTTTCTGTTGTATTAGACTCAAGAATCTTCTCTCCATATCTACTCATTGATCACGAGGAAAATACTTTTCTAAGAAAAGTTCTATAAAATCCTTCAATTTCATGAATGTTATTTCCACTTCATTTTTAGTGTTTTGAATCAATAACTATCATTGATCTACGTATCCTAAGAGAAGATAAACTACCTGGAAAATTTTCTCCCTTTAACTACATCATAGAGTATGAAATATCTTCTCTAACTTACTTATCCATTGATTAGTTAAAAATGTATTTGTAGTACCATTAAATGATGGTTGTTTCTGACACATGATGTTTTCTAACATCAATAAAACACATGGTGGATTAGGAGTATTATCCATATGGTAAAGGTTATTACTTATAACTTCAGTCAGTTTCTCTAATATATTTATAATTTGATCATTTATAGTCACATCTCCACCTCTAGTTTCATTATATTTCCCAGGGATAATCCATATACGGGGTACGATAGTCGATATGGTTCCCATTACATATATTAGATTCCATTTCTACTTGAAGTAATATAATATATTAAATTGAAATGTTCTGAAAAATAATGTATATTCCCAAATCTAATGAAAAGATAACAAAAATTGAGAAATATATACATAATTAAGCTCAAAATTTTAAACAAAGTTTCTCTAGGGATGTCTTTATCTTCAACTTCTTCATAATGGCTTGTAAAAAAATGCGATCTATCTTAAGAATGTTCCCTAGGATTTTCAAACCAGGTGTACATTAAGGTCCTTCTTTCTCACCTATGATGATCAGGTCAATCCTAATATGAAATTTTGGATTTATTACCCCTAGGTATATTTCTTCTAGAACCATGTCAACATGTTGTATCCTGAAAGGGATATGTTTTCTAAGAAAAACCATATAATCTATTCATTACCAAAAAATTAGGATTTTATTCTATATATATATACAAATACTATCATCGGGTTATATTCCCTAATCATTGTTTCTCAATATCTTTTTCTCATGGTTTCCACTAAACCTCCCTATAATTCCAACTATAGTGACTTTGACCCTAGTAGCCCAAATTTAGTGTCAACATTATTAAATATTAATAATCTTCAATGAATTTAATACTAAAGTTATATAATTTTTATGATTATTTATAAAATATATACATACCTAAAATTCCTATTACTATTTAAAACATAAAATACACAAAGTATTTTCTTTGATAATGTCATTATTTCTCATAGTTTAGCATTTTATATCAACCATAAAACACTTCCTGGTGTCTCTTGTAAAATAAAACATAATAAAGAGGTGATCTTAGATGCTCAGTAAGGGTAATATTAAAGAGAAATCTATGAATAAATATGTTATATTCAACACAGAAAGGTAAGTAACTTAAACACATCCCATTTAATTAAAAACTTGACTATAATATGGAAGTAATAAATGATTTTCTAATAATGCCATATAAATAATCACTTGAGTTTGAAAACATAATAATGGATATTCTAACTAATAAAATAAACATATAGAATGTCAATAATTGAATTCGTAATAATTTAATTCTTAATATCAAACTTATAAAACATACTATCGAGACCTTGTTCAAAGGCATCTAAACAAATGGGTATTGCTTGGCTAAAACCGAATCTAGTTTATTTTATGAGACTGACTGATGCATTGAGGGTGTTTAGTAGACCCCACACATCACATAATAAGCCCAATGCATTCCTTATTTGAAATGGGTGAATCATAATCGATAAGAATATTTGTACTGAAAAACTAACATATGAAATGTTAATAATTACCCCAAACAATAAACATAATCATAAACCATCCAGAGTGAAATGGTAGAGGGTAATAAAATGTAATATCCCTAGTAAAATAGATCATAAAACATAAAAATAAATAATAACAATAGTATCAATACAATATATCCTCATTTTATCAAAATTAAGGTACTGGTTTTGTGTCATTGATGAATTTAAATACCATGAAAATGTCCTTAAAAACAGTTTGGAGAAAAATAACCTCTATATTTTTACAATCACATTTTAAAACAAAACATTCAAAAAATATTTTGAAAATAATTTTCATTGAAAATAAACTTTTAAAAATTATAAAATAATCTTTAAAACATTGTTTGGTGATAATGGTGTAAAATTTGGTTTATGTTGTACATGATAAAATAAAGATTCCTTGCACATTTTTAGTAAAATCAAAACATGAATTATTTTGAAATGACATGAAGACTCCTTTCAAAAAAAATTAAAGTATAAATGGATAAAATTTTATTTAATAAATCATTTTAAAAATGTTAAAAACATTTTTATAAAACATGGGATTTGATTATAAAGATTTTCGACCAAAGAGAGAAATAAAGTTAAATTTTCTTAAAAACATTTTTAAATAATTTTAAGTACCTGAGAAGAAAAATGGTAATATAAACTAAAAAATGTCATTAATAACTAGATATTAATAAAATATATTTATTTTAAGATATAAATATCAAATAATTCCCCTAAGGGAGACATAAATACAAACAATCCTGAATATTTATAAGATTGTGAAAACCCCCTTACAACATTGGTAACTTCTAAATCAGAATCCCCATAAAATATACATCATAAAATAAAACATTAAATAATATTTTGTAAATATATTAATTATATATGTAAGAACCCTTTTTTGCTGTAAAAGACTTTGGTATATTCTTGATGATATTCCAGAGCAGCGCCTTCAGACGGCGTGCGATTCCGAGCCCCGGAGTGGCCGGAATTAAATTTTCAGTGCGTTCACACTGTAAATATTAAAGAAATGTGATAACTCCTAAATGGAGTTCCTGATCAGAGATCTGAGTGTACGGATGGGTCCGGAATGGGGTTTTTACCGTAGGAACGACATAAAACTTGTCGGCGCGGGATGTTTGGACCCCTCACCCGCTTCTAGAATGTTAAACGGATAAATTAATTAATTAATTTATTTTTTTAATGGCGAAACGATAGTATCTCTTAAATGGTGGCTCTGATTGGTAAACCAAGGGCACCGTTGAGTTCGGAGCGTGCCGTTTACCCTATGAGGGGTATAAGTTTTGCGGGCGCGGCCCGTCTGTGAAAAATGGCCCCATGGGCGTTTTCGTAATTTGGTGGCCTCGGGTGATAAGTTTAATAACTTTTGAACGGGGTATCGGAATAAAATTCCAAGGCCGCTGTTGCACTAAGAGCATGGTTATTAGCCTAGGGGAGGCTAAATCCCGATCCTGTCGAGAGTTCGGGTATGGGGCCCACGGGCGGGAGTTTAAGTGTTTTGTTTTTAAGCACTTCTCCCTCCCTCTTGGTTGTTCTCCCTGGCGTGGCAGCCCCTCCTCTCCCTCTCCTCCTCCACCTCCGGAGAGATGGTCCAGCGAGGCGACTCTGGCAAGGTGCGGTGATGCCGGCGGATCGTCGCGAAGCTTCGGGCGAAGCCCCACGAGGTAGGATTTGTCGTTTACATTTTCTATTCCCACACCTAATTTGAGCTCGATTTTCACTGTCGAACTGTTGTTGGATTATCGAGAAAAGGCCATGAATGCATAGTAGAAATTATTCCCTTTCTGACGCATATTTTGGATTCGGTTTTGGAGTTCGGAGGAACCCGCAATCATTCGTCGAAGATTGCGGGTTTGCGGAGGTGATCTGGGGTGTTTCGGCAGGTAGGTGCGGCGGCCGACCATGCCAGGCGGCGGCACGGTGAGCCGGGTGGCGGCTTGAGGCGGCTGGGCGTGCGAGGGCGATGTCACGGCCGACTGCGGATGGCGGAGGCGGTGGTTCCTAGTGGAGGCAGCGGACGGCTCAGCGGCGGGGTCACGGCGAGCGCACGCGGAGGCCGGCGGAGGCGGTCGGGCGACCAGGGGTCAGCGGTGTCGTCGGCGAGCGCAAGGGGCGCAAGGACCCGGGGTCTTCGTGACCCCAGTCGGTGGACAGGACCCACACCGAGCGGGTCCATGCGGAGACCGGACCGGACGAGCCGGTCCGCGTGGTGAACCGCGGACCGCCGGTCCAGAGTACGGGCGGGCCGGGCGAACGGGCCCGGCCCACCCGTTTCGATCTCTAAATACTAAAATGATCCTAAAACTCAAACCGTATGTCTGTTTTGAGTGTCGTCTACGACGGTGGAACCGTATCGTCGAGGCGGAATTTTTTAGATGGTTTTTTGAATTTTTAATTCACGAAAAAAGGGGCCGCGGAGGTGCGACGCGTCTTTAAGTGGATGGGCGTTTTCCCCCGAGATTCTTGTTTTGGACGGCACGGACGCATCTGACGTCCGTTTTAAGTGCCGTCAGTAGCGTTGGGACCCTGGCATCGAGTCGGAGCTTTCCAGGGTGGTTTCAGGTGTTGAGACTGAAGTTGAGGTGTGGGCCCCACGACCCGTCTTTTGAGCTGCGTGCAGCTTTTAGAGACTTTTTCACCGGACGTCCGTTCGGGGCGTGCGAGCAGTTGATGTTGGGTGTTTTTCCGAGGGAATCGCGTTGGCGCAGTCTGCCCGCTGTAACTCAGAACGATGGTGCGGGGCCCACGAGGGTCGTTTGGGCATCGACGGTGATTTTCTATCATTATCACCGGGCGGCCGTTTTGGATAAGTGCATAGTCCATCTTGTGTGCTTTTTCGAGAGGATCACAACGATGCGATCTGTTCACTGAGTTTCGGGACCGGGATGTGGGTCCCACGTGGAACCGCTCGTGTGCGGTGCACTGGAATGCATCTTTTTTTTCGGATATCCGTTGCACTCATGTGAGTAGTGCTTTTGATGTGTTTTCCCAAGGGGATCGCAATGGTACGATGCACCCGACTGTTTTTGGGGCCGAGGCTCGGGATCACGGGGCGTCGTTCGGGATTGAGGCGGTGTTGGTGACTTTCCCGTCGGATATCCGTTGGAGGCGAGTATGTAGTCGATCTCGAGTGTTTTTTCGTGAGGATTACAAAGGTGCGATCTGTTTGGTTGTGCGGAGCCTCTTGCGCGATCTTGTGGAAATGTGAAGGTGCCCCGGGGGTGGTTCTTCTACTGTGATTGTAGCGGACCCTTGGAGCGTGATCGCGCACTCTTGGGAGAGTGATATAAATGGTTCACAAGATGTGGTTGGCCTTGCCTGGGCCTTTGGGGTGGAGTTGTTATGTCACGCCTTCGCATTGACGCTGGGTGTCGTGTTCACGATAGCCTTTGGGCTAGAATGAGGTATACTCAGGGATTATACGGGAGCGCTTGGAGGTACGTTTCATTTGTACCTGAGACTGTTTGTGCGCTTGGTTGGGGTCTGACTTGGGGCCACACGTCGTGTGGGCCCCAAGTGCGTGTTGTGTTCTGCTTCACGTACTTGGACCTCTCGTGGCGTAGAGGGTCCCTCTGTGCTCGTTTGTTTGACTAGAAGGGTGGAGTTTATTTCCCCTGTCTTTGTGCTCGTTTGTTTGACCAGTAGGGTTGAGTGGTCTCCCCCTGGTTTCGTTCTCGATGGATTGGCATGTAGCGGTGCTAGTGACACCCAGTGATGGAGTAGACGTTGCACCTCTTTTGGGTGATTTGTTCTGGAGTTGGTAGGTTGCGCGATACCCACTCCGTGTTCGGTTGGCCAGTGTTGTACCCTCCAGTGGAGATGGCCAGAGCCGTTCTGAGTTTGACCCTCCCGCGGGGCTGGGCTGTGGGTTACTCATCAGCTTCTAGGGTCTACCCTCCAGCAGAGACTGGGCAGTGGGTCACCCAATTCTCTTAAGGTCTACCCTCCAGCAGAGACTGGGCAGTGGGTCACCTGACGCTCTTAGGGTCTACCCTCCATTAGAGACTGGGCAGTGGGTCACCCGATGCTATTAGGGTCTACCCTCTAGCAGAGACTGGGCAGTGGGTCACCTGAAGACCTCTTAGGGTCTACCCTCCACCAGGGCTGGGTAGTGGGTCTCGTGTCGTCTAGTTCCAGGTCTACCCTCCAGCACGGCTGGGAAGTGGGTCGCTTGTCGACTTATTCCAGGTCTACCCTCCAGCGGGGCTGGGCAGTGGGTCGCCCGTCGTCTAGTTCCAGGTCTACCCGCCAGCATGGCTGGGCAGTGGGTTGCCTGTCGACTTATTCCTAGTCTACCCTCCAGCGGGGCTGGGCAGTGGGTCACCTGATGATGTATTAAGGTTTACCCTCCAGCGGGGCTGGGCAGTGGGTTGCCTGATGATGTATTATGGTTTACCCTCCAGCGAGGCTGGGCAGTAGGTCGCCTGATGATGTATTAGGGTTTACCCTCCAGCAGGGCTGGGCAGTGGGTCACCCGATATCTGGTTATGGATTACCCTCCATAAGGGCTAGGCAGTGGGTCACCCGTTGGTATTTTCGGACTCAGTCCTTTCTACTAGGCTAGTATGTGTCTTTCCTCCGTGACCACCGGAGCGGTACCATTGGTTGTACGGTTCGGTGATGGGACGACTTTGACTTTGAGGAGACCTCTCGACTGAAGGGCAGTGGTGAGGTGTGGTTTAAATTTCCCTAGGACTCTCAAGTTCGAGGGGCGCTTTCCCCACCGAGACGCGTTCTTGTGACGCAATCTAAAACCGTGTGGGCGAGTCAGTGTTTCCCAAAGCGGATAGTGTCGAAGTGTGTTGATTGCACCCCTTGGCTTGCAGTTCGGGGCGGACATGCGGGATGCTGGGCATCGATGGAGTTTACCTTTGGGGCTGTTGGCTACCCTTTTCTTGGGCTGAGCTATAGGATGGAGATCCCCTTTCAACGATGTCCGGGCATCTTGATTGAGCAAAGGGATATGTATATACCTTTTTCTGGAACCCACTACTTGGGTTTGGTTACCCTACTTCCAGGAGAGGTGAAGACGTGCGGGGTATGCCTCGTGCTTTCCATGTCTAGCTTCTCATGGTTGGACGAGTCTACTCTCATGCTATAGGTAGTAAAAACTCAACGGGAAGTTCATCTCCTCACCGTTTCCATCTCCTTGTGTCTGGATGAGTCTACCTCCTTTCTCTTGTTGTGTTGAGCTGGACTCTTTACTGCACTTTCAGTTGTACTTCTCTACTTTTCTCTTTTTGCTCTACTGCTCACCCTCTGGTACCTCCTTTGTTGCTCCCTCGAGCCTTCGGGGTATCCTACTGAGTATTTTTATACTCACCCCTGCTTGGGCTTTTCCCGCACTTTGTGTGCCCTTGTAGACGACGGACAAGTGGAGCGTGCCTTCAGTGGAGCGTAGGAGCTTAGGATCTTGGACCGCATGCGGTGGTTATGGCTGGGTTCCAGGTGGGAGACCCGTCATCTGTTTCTATTTGTTTACCTGTTGCCGGGTTGTGGCACTTTTTGGTTGGGCGTGTGTTTTTTCCCTTTTCTTTTCAGCTTGTACCCTGTACTTTGTACTGTTAGACGTTTATGCACATTGTGGTTTATTTATAGCAGTTTCCCTTTTACTTTTCTTTTTTACTCTACACTTTTTCATTGAGTGTACTGCGTGTGTGTGTGTGTACAGGTGCTTAGGCAAAGGCCTCCCCGAGTTTTTGTGCCTTCGGCGCTGGTCGTCAGCCCCTGGCCTATGGAGGTGGGCTGGGGGTAGTTGCGGCTCGAGTCAGGGTAGGTTCGGGTCGTGAAAAAGTGGTATCAAAGGCGGTTCGTTCCTTGGGACGATGTTCGAACGTCCCTAAAATAAAAGGAATTGGTTGGGATTTAGGGAAACAGTGTTAACGTGTCTCAAGAGCGGCTCTCAGGCCAGGGAGTCCAGTGATGGTGCGGCGGCCGACGTATCTATTCATCAGGACCTTGATAGCCCGCTTGTCCACTCGGCATGTTGAGACACTTGTTGCAGGGAAATTTTTTTGTGCATCACATAGGACTGAGTCTTTGACTGTCCTTCTTGAGACATCTCCCCATCGTTGCTATTGGTATATACATATATGCTCATCTGACCATGACACTCCTTGATAATATTCAGGATGTCTCCGCGAGGACAGCCAGCCAGGATACCATCTTTGGTTCGTGAAAACGACACTATGAACTACAAGGCCACAGTCCAGGACCCATCGTGCGAGCCCCTTTCTCCGGGTGGGCCGGTAGCAGCACCCCCACCTGTTGAGAAGCAGGCAGTTTCAGCAGAGCAGGCTGAGCTTGAGCGCAGGTTGAGCGCGCTCCGTGAGTTCCAACGGCAAGGACCGCTGAGGTTCAGTGGTGAGCCAGACCCTCAGGCAGCAGAGTTTTGGCTCAAGGCAGTGGTTAGTCTTTTCAGGCTTGTGCAGATGCCGACAGATCAGAGAGTGGCTTTGGCAGCCACCCCTTTTTGTGGATCAGCTTGGCGTTGGTGGAGTCTGGTGACTCGGTTTCTTGACGAGTCATCGCTTTCGTGGGGCGACTTTCAGTTGTTGTTTTGTGAGGAGTTTTTTCCCTCCTGCTTGCGCTCTGTTCAGATTCAAAAGCTCCTGCAGTTTCAGTAGAGATGGATGACGGTGGCCGAGTACGCGGCTAGTTTTGCAGACCTTTCACGCTTTTACCCGGACTTGGTCCATGACGACAACCTCTGAGCGCGGAAGTTTGAGCAGGGTCTCTGCCAATAGAAGCGTGATGTCATAGTACCCTTGGGAATTTCCACATATGTCGGGATGCAAGAGCATACGCTGGTGACAGAGGGATTCCTATCATGTTTTACGGTTGGTAGTGGTAGTGGGCGCGACGGAGCCGGGACGTTTGGTGTAGCTAGCAGGCGCCGGAGGACAGGACCTCGATGCAGGTGGCCTTCCAACTGCCGGTTTTGGAGATGTAGTCATATACCACTGTGGAGAAAAGGTGAAGGCCTCAGCCGAGGATGCCCTTCCGTGAGTGGATCTCGGGCCGTGGTCGTACACCATAGTGGCGCCGGAGGGCACCAGGGTAGCCCAGAGAGCGCCTATGATATACTTGTGATGGGCGAGGTCACTTGGCACGAGATTGCCCGACCCGAGTTCCTGAGAGCTTCGGGTATGCAGCAGGCGCACCACCATGGCAGAGGCAGCGCCGTGATCAGATTAGTGGCCATAGAGGTGGTGCTAGCAGAGGAGCGGGAGGAGCTGGAGGTGGGGGACGGCGTTACGAGATCTCCCCATGACCACTAGGCGGTCCACGTCAGGCTCTGGGAGCTGACGGTTGGGACCACGAGAAGCCGTGAGCTTTGGATGTCTACGATCTTGCAGAGCATGGGATGGTGAGAGGTACCCCTTGTGACTCTTCTAATTTTTGAATTAGAATTGTTAGGCTATATGTGTGAAAGGCTTTTCTCCCTGCTCCTTGTTTGAGGTGTTACCAGGGTGACGCAGGGCGTCTAGTGTAACCCTGTGTTGGTAAGGAAAAAGGCGTGAGACCTTTTCCTTTAGTCGATGGTGTCGACTCCTTCGCCTTTTAAGCATGTAAGAGAGCATCGACTGTGGAACCTTTCATGACCAGATATCCTTGTGTGTTTCACCATATGGATATTCTGAAAGAGGGAATCACCGGAACTTGTTTCAGGTGCGGGCCGTGATTCCAGTCATGGCGTGCGACGTAGAGGTTCGTTCGGGGAGGTGACCTACCCCTGAGAGACTTTGAGCCATTTGGGACCGTACAAAGGGAGGAAGAGGTTGTCTACCGCCTTGCCCTAACCCCAAAGTCTGGAGTGGGTGCACAACATCGGTAAGGGCCGACCTCGCATGAACAGATCAATCTGTTGGTCAGTGTGCGGAGGCACAGAGCTGTGCGTGGGTTCTTCTGGGTATCGGAAATCCAGGTGTGGGCTTAATACCCTGTATCGCTCCCTAGTTTTGCTTTCTAGGGATGAAAATCTTGAAGGAGGGAATGATGTAAGAACCCATTTTTTTCTGTGAAAGACTTTGGAATATTCTTGATGATATTCCAGAGTAGCGTCTTAAGACGGCATGCAATTCCGAGCCCCGGAGTGGCCGGAAATAAATTTCCAGTGCGTTCACACTGGAAATTCTAAATAAATGGGATAACTCCTAAAATGAGTTCCGGATCAGAGATCCGAGTGTACGGATGGTTCTGGAATGGGGTTTTTACCCTAGGAACGACATAAAACTTGTCGGCACGGGATGTTTGGACCCCTCGCCCACTTCGGAAATGTTAAACGGATAAATTAATTAATTAATTAATTCGTTTAATGGAGAAATGCTATTATCTCTTAAAAGGGGGATCGGATTGGAAAACTGAGGGAACCGTTTAGTTCAGAGCGTGCCTTTTACCCTAGGAGGGGTATAAGTTTTGCGGGCGCGGCCCGTCTGTGAAAAATGGCCCCAGGGGCGTTTTCATAATTTGGCGGCCTCAGGCGCTAAGTTTAATAACTTTTGAACGTGGTCTCAGAATAAAATTCAACGACCGTCGTTACGCTCAGAGCGTGGTTCTTATCCTAGGGGAGGCTAAATACAGACCTCTTCGGGAGTTCGGTTATGGGGCCCACAGGCGGGAGTTTAAGTGTTTTGTTTTTAAACACTTCTCCCCACCCTTTGGTTGTTCTCCCTGGCATGGCATCCCCTCCTCCCCCTCTCCTCCTCCACCTCCAGCGAGATGGTCCGGCGAGGCGACTCCGGAAAGGTGCGGTGATGCCGGCGGATCGTCGCGAAGCTTCGGGCATAGCCCCACGAGGTAGGATTTGTCATTTTCATTTTCTATTCCCACACCTACTTTGAGCTCAATTTTCACTATCGAACTGCTGTTGGATTTTCGAGAAAAGGCCATGAAAGCGTAGTAGAAATTATTCCCTTTCCAAAACATCTTTTGGATTAGGTTTTGGAGTTTGGAGGAACCCGCAATCATTCGCTGAAGATTGTGGGTTTGCGGAGGTGATCTGGGGTGTTCCTGCGGGTAGGCGCGGCGGTCGGCCATGCCAGGCGGCGGCGTAGTGAGTCGGGCGGCAGATTGAGGCGGCTGGGCGTGTGAGGGAGACGGCGTGGACGACTGCGGACGGCGGAGGAGGTGGCTCCTGGCGCAGGCGGCGGACGGCTCAGCGGCGGGGTCGCGGCGAGCGCGCACGGAGGCCGGCGGAGGCGGTCGGGCAACCAGGGGTCAGCGGGGTCCTCAGCAAGCACGAGGGGCCAAGGACCAGGGGTCTTCGTTACCCCGGTCGGCGGACAGGACCCGCGCCGTGCGGGTCCATGCGGAGACCGAACCGGCCGAGCCGGTCCGGGCGGTTCAGGGCGGTCCGCGCGGTGAACCGAGGACCGCCTGTCCAGAGTACGGGCGGGCCGGCCGAACCGGCCCGGCCCGCCCGTTTCGGTCCCTAAATACTAAATTGCTCATAAAACTCAAACCGTACGTCTGTTTTGCGTCCCGTCTATGAAGGTTGAACCATATCGTCGAGGTGGACTTTTTAAGATGGTTTCGGGAATTTTTAATTCCCAAAACAAGAGGCCGCGGAGGTGCGACACGTCTTTAAGTGGACGAGCGTTTTCCCCGAGATTCTGGATTTGGACGGCACGGACGCATCTGACGTCCGTTTTAAGCACCGTCAGTGGCGTTGGGACCCTGGCATCGAGGCGGAGCTTTCCAAGGTGGTTTCCGGCGTTGAGGCCGAAGTTGAGGTGCAGGTCCCATGACCCGTCTTTTGAGCTCCGTGCAGCTTTTAGCGACCTTTTCACCGGAGGTCCGTTCGGGGTGTGCGAGCAGTCGATATTGGGTGTTTTTTCGAGGGAATCGCGTTGGTGCAGTCTACCCGCTGTAACTCTCCACGATGGTGCGGGGCCCACGAGGGCCGTTTGGGCGTCGATGGTGATTTTCTATATTTATCACCGGGCGGCCGTTTTGGACAAGTGCATAGTCCATCTTGTGTACTTTTTCGAGAGGATCGCAACGGTGTGATCCGTTCGTTGAGTTTCGGGACCAGGATGCGGGTCCCACGTGGCACCGCTCGTGTGCGGTGCGCCGGAATGCATCTTTTTCTCCGGATATCCGTTGCACTCAAGTGAGTAGTGCTTTTGATGTGTTTTCCCGAGGGGATCGCAATGGTGCGATGCGCCCGACTGTTTTCGGGGCCGAGGATCGGGATCACGGGGTGTCGTTCGGGCGTGAGGCGGTGTTGGTGACTTTCATGTCGGATATCCGTTGGAGGCAAGTAAGTAGTCAATCTCACGTGTTTTTTAGTGAGGATTACAACGGTGCGATCCGTTTGGTTGTGCGGAGCCTCTTGCGCGATCTTGTGGAAATTTGAAGGTTCCCCGGGGGTGGTTCTTCTACTATGTTAATAGAGGACCCTTGGCGTGTGATCGCGCACTCTGGGGAGAGTGATATAAATGGTTCACAAGATGTGGTTGGTCATGCCTGGGCCTTTGGGGTGGGGTTGTTATGTCACGCCTTCGCTTTGATGCTGGGTGTCGTGTGCACGACAGCCTTTGGGCTAGAACTAGGTATACTCAGAGAGTATACGGGAGTGCTTGGAGGTATGTGTGGTTTGTACCTAAGACTGTTTGTGTGCTTGGTTGGGGTTTGACTTGGGGCCACACGTCGTGTGGGACCCAAGTGCGTGTTGTGTTCTACTTCGCGTACTTGGACCTCTCGTGGCATAGAGGGTCCCTCTGTGCTCATTTGTTTGACTAGCTGGGTGGAGTTTATTTCCCCTGGATTTGTGCTCGTTTGGTGGCCAGTAGGGTTGAGTGGTCTCCCCCTGGTTCTGTTCTTGATGGATTGGCCGGTAGCGGTGCCAGTGACACCCAGTGATGGAGCAGACACTGCACCTCTTTTGGTTGAGTTGTTCTTGAGTTGGGAGGTTGCGTGATACCCACTCCGTGTTCGGTTGGCCAGTGTTGTACCCTCCAGTGAAGATGGCCAGAGTAGTTCTGAGTTTGACCCTCCAGCAGGGCTGGGCAGTGGGTTACTCATCGGCTTCTAGGGTCTACCCTCCAGTAGAGACTGGGCAGTGGGTCACCCGATGCTCTTAAAGTCTACCATCCAGCAGAGACTGGGCAGTGGGTCACCCGACGCTCTGAGCGTCTACCCTCCAGTAGAGACTGGGCAGTGGGTCACCTGACACTATGAGGGTATACCCTCCAGTAGAGACTGGGCAGTGGGTCACCCAACAACCTCTTAGGGTCTACCCTCCAGCAGGGCTGGGCAGTGGGTCGCCTGTCGTCTTGTTCCAGGTATACCCACCAACATGGCTGGGCAGTGGGTCGCCTGTCGACTTATTCCAGGTCTACCCTCCAGCGGGGCTGGGCAGTGGGTCGCTCTTCGTCTAGTTCCAGGTCTACCCTCCAGCATGGCTGGGCAGTGGGTTGCCTGTCGACTTATTCCAGGTCTACCCTCCAGCGGTGCTGGGCAGTGGGTCGCCTGATGATGTATTAAAGTTTACCCTCCAGCGGGGCTGGGCAGTGGGTCCCCTGAAGATGTATTATGGTTTAACCTCCAGTGGGGCTGGGTAGTGGGTCGCCTGATGATGTATTAGGGTTTACCATCTAGCGGGGCTGGGCAGTGGGTCACCCGATATCTGGTAATGAATTACCCTTCAGCAGGGCTGGGCAGTGGGTCACCCATTGTTATTTCTAGACTCAGTCCTTTCTACTAGTCTAGTTTGTGGCTTTCCTTCGTGACCACTGGAGCGGGACCCTTGGTTGTACGGGTCGGTGATGGGACGACTTTGACTTTGAGGAGACCTCTCGACTGTAGGGCAGTGATGAGGTGTGGTTTTACTTTCCATAGAACTCTCAAGTTCGAGGGGTGCTTTCCCCACTGTGACGCGTTCTTATGACGCGATCTAAATCCGTGCGGGCGAGTCAGTGTCGCCCAAAACGGATAGTGTCAAAGTGTGGTGATTGAGCCCCTTGGCTTGCAGTTTGGGGCGGACGTGCGGGATTCTGGGCATCGATGTAGTTTACCTTTGGGACTGTTGGCTACTCTTTTCTTGGGCTGAGCTACGGGACAGAGATCCCATTAGGACGATGTTTGGGATTCTTTATTGAGAAAAGGGATATGTATATACCTTGTTTCGGTACCCACTGCATGAGTTTGGTTACTCTCCTTCCAAGAGAGGCGAATATGCGCGGGGTATGCCACGTGCTTTCCATGTCTAGATTCTCGTGGTTGGACGAGTCTAATCTCCTGCTATAGGTAGCGAAGACTCGACGGGAAGTTCATCTTCTCACCGTTTTCATCTCCTTGTGTCTGGATGAGTCTACCTCCTTTCTCTTGTTGGGTTGAGCTGGACTCTTTACTGCACTTTCAGTTGTAATTCTCTACTTTTCTCTTTTCGCTCTACTGCTCACCCTTTGGTACCTCCTTTGTTGCTCCCTCGAGCCTTCGGGGTATCCTACTGAGTATTTTTATACTCACCCCTGCTTGGGCTTTGCCCGAACTTGGTGTTCCCTTGCAGACGATGGATAGGTGCAGCGTGGCTTCAGTGGAGCTTAGGAGCTCAAGAGCTTGGACCGCATGTGGTGGTCATGGCTGGGTTCCAGGTGGGAGACCCGTCAGCTATTTCTTTTTGTTTACCTATTGCCGGGTTGTGGCACTTTTTGGTTGGGCGCGTGTTTTTCCCCTTTTCTTTTCAGCTTGTACCCTGTACTTTGTACTGTTAGAGGTCGATGCAAATTGTGGTTTATTTATAGCAGTTTCCCTTTTACTTTTCTTTTTACCCTGTACTTTTTCATTGAGTGTGCTGCGTGTGTGTGTGTGTACAGGTTCTTAGGAAAAGGCCTCCCCGAGTTTATGTGCCTTCAGCGCTGGTCGCCAGCCCCTGGCCTCTGGAGGCGGCCTTGGGGTAGTTGCGGCTCGAGCCCGGGTAGGGTCGGGTCATGAAAATATAACATAAAAAAGGGGTATTATATAAACCACATATATGAAATAAGTGGTGAATATGGAATATGTCACACTAAGGTAAATGTGAGAGGAGAAACACTTACAACCTGTTTGACATCCTTCGTATTTATTTGAAACTCCTGTATAATGAATATAGTTCTACTACAAATATATTAAAAAACTATACTAGTATGTATTATACCATATATGGTTTAATTATTGTTTTTTATCTCCCATTTATTAACAATTATTTGTTACAATCATTGTTCCAAGTGATAATTTCTTCGTCTTTCATGTATGTTCTGGTTTGGAAATTTTGGTCGTTTTAATTTGATCATGGTTAAATCATATATATAATTTTATTCATGATTTTAATATCATATATATTCATTATATGGGTTGTTAGAGTTATCTATAAATTTTAGAGATAGAAAATGGAATACATTGTTCTTGGAGATCGTAGGTTGTGCGTATGCATGAATGTTGTTTCCAGTTTTGTCGAAGGATGGAAAGAGAGTAAAATAATGATTACTTCTTTTAAAAATAATAATAATAATTTTATATAAATAATTTATTTTAATAAATTTCATACTTATTATCATTTTTGTAAAAATAATATAAAAAACATTTCACACCGCTCTATGGAGGTGATAGTCCACACATACAAATGATCAATGTTATTGTTTTATAATGGATTTGAAGGTAAAATTTAATATCTGATACTGTATTTCTAGAATTAGTTTTATATCATAATTATAACATATATTCATTAAATTATCTCTTTACTGTATTCCATGTAAATTATAAGTGAAAAATGAATCACATCACTTTATAAGGTAGTAGTTTTTCGTACACAGAAGCAATGTTATTGTATCCCATCAAAAATTGAAGGTAAGAAGGTATATGTGATATTATAATTCCAAAAATGAGATAAATATCATTTAAATATTTTAAATAAATTATTTCATTCATCCTTGAAAGTAGGTGATGGAAATTGGTTGACAACTGTTTTTGAGGTGGTAGCCTGCCACAGACATAAATGGTCATTTTGTAATCCATTTGATGAAAGTGGAGAAGGATTTAAATTATAAAATTAACATAATAAAACATAATTATATTTAATATAATTATTTTTTTATATAATAATGTTCTAATAATAAATTAAGGAGGTGGATTAAAAAATAAAATAAAACACTAGGTTGGGAAAAATACCTCCTCATCGGACATCTTCTTTATTTGAACCAAAAGGATTCATATGTTGTACTTATGAAAACAATAAGTATTATAGGATTATATGAGTGAAGTAATTAATTTATATTTTAGGGTATTGTCTAAAGGTAATGTTTATGGAAGTGTGAATAGGAGTAAAGAGGAGTGGCCTTTTATAAGTGATGTGAGTGGCACACTTATAATATTTAAAAAGAAAATGGTGCACCCATGTTTTTCAATGGCCACATGAGTCAAAAAATGTACATTCCAGAAAATATCAGATATAATGTGTAAATATGGACATAAAATGGGTGTCTTCCCAGTAAGTGGTAAAATGATGCCATTCACTGCTAGAGACTAGTATACTCACTGCAGAATAAGTGGATGTACGCCTTATTATCCCCTGCAGAAAACACCTCTTGAATGGGCTCCTGAACTGAATATACCAAAACATCCCATACACAGATATTACATATTTTTAGATGAATATTCATTACAATACACATACACAAGACTAAGGATCATACAGGTTTTGTGTATTTGGAAAGTAAACATACACTCTTTATATTTATTAAATGATCTTAAACTTCTCCCATAAGGATCTTCTCATATAGTAATATGCTATAAATATGCTACATAAAACGTTTCTTCGAAGATTAAAAAAATAAAACATAGGAAATGGTGGCATAAGATTCCCATTAAGTGTAAACAAGGAATACATCAATATATCACAAGTATAATGGTGTGATAACATGACAATAACATTTGAAAATTCTACCCTATATATCATAGATCATAAAATTGAGTCATGGAATAAATCTTATAAGTTCATAAGACATGAATCTTAATCTAATCAAATAAAATGATCCATGAGAACATAAAATTGGCATAAGACATATATTTTTTGGAATACACGTAACTATAGTCAATAAATTCCTTAGTAGTTCAATACTCATTGACAAGACTATCATAGTGGAATAGGTTAACTCTCCAATCCATTATAGTAGTTAAGGTTCACTCCCAAGATTATAATAGTGGAAAAAATACTATTACTAAATGGGGTTCACTCCCCATTATAGTCCTTTTTATCTTAGGAGATATGAATCCTAACCCAATGCTTTGGAGGAAGATATTGGTCCCACCAATCACATAATGAAAATGATAAATTTGTGTTTCAAAATATCTTAAAACATTAATCATATCTGCAACCAAGATAATAAATTGGTTTATATTGATTTCATAATAACATAATGTATAGAAAAAATAAGAGGGTCTCAAAAGTGTTTGATCATATTATAACTCGTGGAAGAGAAAAACATTTCACAAACATATTGTAACCATAAGAATATCCCATTAAAAAAATAATAAGAATGGTATCTTTGTTTCATAACCCAAGTAAATGATAATTAAAATAAAAGGATTTAAATTTAGATGGAAAATTATTTTTAAAGATCACTTGAAATAGTTTTGGGGGAAAATGGTCATTCTACTTTGAAAAAAAAATTAAAAATTAAAATACATTTCATTAAAAATAACCATAAAAACAAATAAATGAATATTTAAAATAATTTAAAATAAATATTGATTAAAATATACATTACTCTATGAAAGGAATTTTTTTAAAACATATAACATTTTAAAAATATTTTTCATTGAAATAAACTTTTAAACATATAAATTAATCTTTAAAAATAATTTAAAGCTTTACTTGTGGAGTTACACTTCGAATTTTATTTTAAAAAAATATAAAAAAATATAATATAATATTCTTTGAAAATTACCTTTTAAACTTATAATAAAAGATTTTAAAATATGTTTTTTTCATAAAGGAATAAAATATCATTCATAACATACATGTTAAAACAAATAATCCCTTCACATTTTTATGAAAATTCAATCAATCATTGATTGGAAACCAACATGAAGATTACTTTCAAAAAATATTATTAAAAAATCAATAATGGTTAAAAAAAATCTTTTAATATATAATTTTTATAATTTGAAAAAAAATATAAAACATGGTTTTATAAGAAAAAAGTTTTTTGAAAAAAGAGATAAATAAAGATGATTCTTCATAAAAACATTCATTTGATCTTCTGAGTATAAAAAATAGTAAAATGAAAGTAAAACCTATGTTATAATGACATAACCAGAGGATAATAAAATTCATGAGTTTATTAAGATATATATCATAATATTTCATCATTGAAATCATAAACATAAACAATATTTTTAAACAATGAGATTATATCATAAAACCATTACCACTTTGTTAATATTGAATTGTAAGCCCAATGAATGAATAATAGTAAATGAGACATAAAATAAGATTATACTAAATAAATTCATGATATTAAATTTAAAATGGGTTATATATACACTTCATAAAATAATATAGGTGTATAACATAACATATGTCTCCAAGAAGACAAATTAAGAGAAAACCCCCATATTTTGTTGGAAACAATGAAACTATAAAACCCGTGAAATATAGATCATAAAATTGATATTTTAATCCCCATAATTTTATGGATAATCATAAAAAAAATTAATTGGTTGTATATACACCACATAAAAGAAACTCTTGGTGAATATGTCATGTGTCTCACAAAAGTAAAAAAGTGAGACAGGAATCATTTATCTAAAGTCATGACTTATTTTGTTCAGATTTAAACCTCCTATATAATAAATATAATTCTATTATAAAAAAATTATTGAACCATTCTTATATATATCATTCCATATATGGTTTACATATGACCTTTTTTAACATGTTTATTAACAATTCCATATAAAATCCACGTTTTAGGAAATAATTTCATTATTTTTCATGTATGTTTTTATTTGTTATTTATGGTACTATTATTTTTATAATAGATAAAAAATATAAATAATTTTAATCATGATATAAATAAATTATATATTAAATATATTTTTATAGCAATCTATAAAAGTAATGGATTTAAATTTAAATACATTGTTCTTGGATAGTGTAGGTGATTCGTATGCATGAACACTATTTACATTTTCACGATGGATGAAATAGAAGACTGGAAAATGGTATAGTGCCTTTCTAGAGTCATTTTTATTTCATATATATCTCATACATTCATTAAATTTACACTAATTTCCTTCTTAACAATGTGTTAGTGAAAAATGAATGACATCGCTTCGTGAGGCGGGAGTCCTCCTTACTCCAGAGCGATGTTATTGTATCACCGATAGAATCAAAAAAAAGAAGGCATATGTGATTTTTTTACTATATATGTACAATTAAATTAAACTTTTTGAATATATTTATTTAATATATCTTTATTAAGATCCAAGTAATGTTTAATTAGAAAACAACATCACATCGGTTCATGATGTGGTTGTTCTTCGTACTCACGAGCAACATTATTATTTTCCAAAGGGTTTTAAACTAAAAAGTTATATGTGTTATTATAATTATATAGTTATAATAATATCATAAATATCATATATAAATATTAAATACATAATTATACATATCCCTGATAGGTGTGGATGGAAAAAAAATAACATCTGTTCATAGGGTGGTATTTTGTCGTACACATGAATGATGATTTTACATCCCATTTGATGGAAGTGTAGATAGTCGTATGTAATTAATATAACATAAAAACATATAATTATATTTAATAAGATTATTTTATTATATCATTATGTTTTAATAATAATTTAAGGAGGTGGAGGAAAAAAATAAAATAAAACAATCGGAAAGGGATGTTACATCTTCTTCAAACAACCTCTGTTGCTGGGCACAAAAATCCTTCATAGGATTTAATTTTGAAAAAAAAATAAAGATTATATGATGACATAATGGAATTAAGAAATTTATTTGGGTAGGTATTGTCGAAAAAATTGGTTATTTATGTGTGAAGAAAAGAGGATAGGGGTGGCCTTTTATAAGTGAGGTGAGGGGCACACCTGTGATGTTTAAAAATAAAAAGATATCCCTCTGTTATTCACATGCCACAAGGCTCAAAAATGGGAAATTATATAAAATTATAGGTTATAATGGATACATTTGTCCATAAAATTGGTTTTTTATAAAAAAAATTCATTTTTAACACTTATATTTTTAGTTTAGACCCTAGTAAATCCTTTTTACCTTAACCACGGTTAATACTTTTTACTGCTTCTTCCATTAATAATAGAAAATTTTAGTTGAAATAATTATAAATTGTAAATTATTCTAATTAAGAATATGGAATCCATTTTCCAAAATTACATTCATATAAGTGAAAAAAAATTAAAATTAAACTCATTGAAGTGATAAAAAAACTGTTTTCCAAATTGAAAATATTCAAAATTTTATAAACATTTTATATCAAAAGTATATATGCCACCACCATAATTTTTTTATTCATTAAAGAAATCAATTTTAATTAAAATGTGAGAAACATTCTATGTAAAAATAATATATTCAAAAGTAAAAATAAAATTTATTCCAATGAAATAGATTGGATTTATATATATAATTTAACTAATTTTACTTTTAAAACCATCTTAAAATATTTTCAAATTTCAAAAAAAATATTTAGAGAAATAAAATTTCATAACAAAAAATAGTATTTTCATTATTCATGGAAAATATTATCTTCTAAAACAATTCTAAAAACATCACCCTAGTATAATTTTGACATGATTATTTAGAGATGAATTAATTTTTTTCAAATAAAAATTCTATAATTTTAAAAAAATAATTTTTTTACAAAATGCAATAAAACTACTTTTTAGAAAAATATAGTTTTTATGCATAAAATAGGATTTATTTTATCTCATGAATAAAAAAACATAAGATGAAAACTAAATATTATATTGAATATAAAATATATACATTTCTTTAATATTATTCACAAAAAGTTATTTTATTAACTTATTGATGCATTTATGTTTGTGTGTATAAAAATAGTTTTGGAAAAATATATTTTGTTTTTTTTCAATTGGAAATTATTTTGATTTGTAATTAATTGGTAACTAAATTATTAATTTTATATTAATATTAATACTATATATTTTTATAATTTAGTTAATCATGTTTATACCCTCCATTCTAAGGGCTAAGTTTTAACTCTTTTATAATTTAGTAATTTTTTAGTAGATTGTCATCTTTTTTCTAAACTCATTACATATAACGCAATCTAAAATCAGTGTTTTGTGTAATGCAACCTATCCAAAAAATTAATTTTATTTGAAAAAAACTACTTCCAAAAATAGTTTTATATTCTATCCCCCTTAAATAAATTTAATTCTTTCAATTTTAACTTGTTTTTGGTAATCAAGGACTTAACATTTGAAAATACATTTGTGGGAAAAAACATCGTAAAAAGGATTAATAAAACATTATATTGAAATGAGAAAAAGGGATGTGTTAAAGTCCTCTATAATAAAACTTAGTTTGTTTCCAAATAGAATAACATAGGTGTGAAGTGATAATTTGGTCTTGGATGAAAAGTGTAATATCCAAATAATGATGGAGTGTGATGGAGATCATTGATCATAATTAAATGAACGATCATGATAAAATCTACAATCATAAGAACATAAACCAAATATGTGTGAAAATGGACATTTATATCCTAAAAAATTATGTTAATAGGATAAGATTTTATTTCATGTTCATTTTACTAAATTTGCAAAATTTTCATGATAATGCATGCTTTCTTGATTTCATTCCCTTTCATAAGAACAATCTCATCCTGTGGTTGTAAATTGATCAATTTATACTTTATATCTTACTATAAGTGATTAATATTTCATGTATGTATCACTAACAGATAATAATAACCACAAAATAATGATAATATATTCCTTCTATCTTGAGTTATTACCAAAAAAATGGATAGAAAATGTTATGCATAAATATTCACATGGTGAAATAATAACATAATCTTTAAAGCCTCGTATAAAATTCAACTTAAACCATTCCATAAAAATTTATCCTTTTGACCCATCAATAATTCAAAATTTATAAATAATATTACTAAATTTACAAAAATCAACATAATAACAATCCCCTAAATATTAATAAGTATTTATTAATGGTCACATACCAAAAAAAAATCTTATCATTCCTTTCAGTTATTCCCTTGAGATTTTCGTCCCAAATTCTCAATATATAAGATATTTAATCTTCTTTTCTCCACGGTCTCCACCAATATAACCCTCCATGGATGTTATTATTCTATTATTTGGTGTGTCTAAGAGTTGGTTAAGGTGCATGTTGTGAATCATATGTCATGATAAATGATTAGGTATAATAAAAATATTATTCACTCCAATAATCATCCAATTTGTTTTTCATTAAACACATTTCTATCATATTTATCATTAATCAAGTTACTTTTGTTTCCATTTATTGAATAAAACCATAAACATAGAATGGGTAATAATATTTATAGTGTTAAACCACATAATCATAAACAATCACTTATAGGATGTGTAAAACGTGACAACTTCATTTTAATCTATTGAACAATAGGATTATACTAGGCCATTTATAATAATTATTTAAATCCTTAATGATAGTTGATAAAGAGTTTGAAAATTTAAAAATCATATCCCCTAAGAGTACCAAACCAGTTGTGTATCAAGACCAGTTTTCATGGACCGGGTGACAATGAATTCTAATTCAATGTGCGCTTTCCAGATTTATTACCCCTTGGTACCTCTGTGTGAAAGACACATCCACATGTATTATATGTAAATAGATATAATTTCATTAAAACCAATATATCTATACTTTAACAAAATTCTAGGAAATTTCCATATAGGTTGACTAATCCTAAGACTTATCCTTATACATATACCTAGAAATATCCGTATAAATATCTCTAGGGATATCATTAATTCTTTCTCATCTAAGTATCCAATGGTTAACAAAACCTATCCTACGATACCAACTATAAATAACCAACCTTCTCATATATAGATATTTTATCTATTTAGATAAATATTCATCTCATTACATGTACACTCACCCAAGGATCATAATGGTTTTGTTTCTTTTGTGACTAGACACAATGTATTCTTATTTATTGAATGATCTTGAACATATCCAATAAATATATTCCCACATAATACTCGTCTTAGACATAATTTACTGAAAATAGTTCTTTATAACCTAAGGAAAGGAAACATAATAAATTGTGAGCTTGGATGATCAGTAATGGTAAACAAGGGATACATCAAAATATCAAGAGCATATAGGTATGATAGCATGATAGCTAAATTTTAAAACCATACCATACATGTCATAGATCATAAACATGAATCATGGAATAAATATAAGTAGTTCATAAGATATTAATATTAATGGAATCAAATAACAAGAACCATCAGAATATATAATTGGAATAAGACCTAAATTTTTAGCATATGCATAAGCATAGAATAACATTTCCTTATTAGTTCAATGATAATTCAAAAAACTATCATATTGGAATGTTTTTACTTCTAAAACCATCATAATAGTCATGGTTCACTCCCAATACTTTAATATTGGAAAATAATCTTACAAAACTTGGTTTCATTCCCTTTTTAACCATGTTTATATTTGGAGATATCAATCATTACCTAATTAAATGGAGGGAGATATAGATACTACCCATATCGTAATGTAAATCATACATATGTGTGCCAAAAATCATAAAATAATCATCATTTCAGAACCTAAAAAGATAAATGGGCTTCATAAACTTTTCATCATAAAATAACATGTGTAAAATAAACAGGTCTAAAAATAATTTCATCATTTCATCATAGCATAATCCATGAAAAACTAATCAGGTTTCATAAGTATTACATCATAGTATAACCCATGGAATATAAATAGGTTTCATAACCATATTTTCATCATAATCATAATACATTCAGAAAAATAATCAAAATAGAATACTTGGATTAAATCCCTAGAAAATCACAATTAGAATCATTTTATTTTATCAAAGATATAAAATTATTTTTAAGGATCCCTTGGAACATATCTGGATGAAAATATCCTTTCTAATTTGAAAAAAAATAACATAATTTGTTTTTAAAATTATTCATTTAAAATAACCTTTTATAATTATACAAGAAGCTTTAAAATAATTTAAAAACATTATTTAGTAAAAAATAAATTCTTATTGGAAAAATATTCACTAAAAAACATGTTAAAATCATTTTTTAAAAATAAACTTTGAAACAACTAAAAGATGATTTAAAAATCATTTAAAACATTTATTAAATAAAATATTCGTTCTACATTTTAAAACATAAATATAAAAAAATTAAAAAACCATTTCACTGAAAATAAACATTGAAAAATATAAAAATAATTTTAAAAATAATTTTTTTCTCTGGAAGTAGGAAAACACAAATCATTTCATACATATTAAAACAAATATTCCTTTCATTATTTTGGTAAAATCCAAATGGAAATTAATTATAAAAATACTTCAAGGTTCATTTCAAAACATTTTATAAAAAAAACATGGGAAAACATTTATTTAAAAAAAATTTATAATTTTCCAAAAAAATAGAAAAAAATTATAAAACATTGTTTTGGTGGAAAAAATTGTTTTTTATTGAAGAGATAAATAAAGATGATTTTATTCATAAACGTTTTTTAAAGTATTGAGTGTATAAAAAAATGAAAATGAATCAAAAACCTGTATTATCATTTTATAAATATAGTATAAGAAAATTCATTATTTTCTTAATAGATTGAACAAGATATTCCATCATCGGAAGCATAAACATAAACAATCTTGAAAAATAATGACATTGTTTCATTAAACCATTACCACATTGGTAACATTGAATCATAAGCCCAGTGAAGGAATAAAATTTATAAAAATTTAAAATATCATGAGAATAAATATGTTAACGATATTAAATATCAAAGGGGATGTATATACACCTCAAAAATAGATGGGTTTATAACATAACATATGTCTCAATGAAGGAAAATTGAGACAAAAATCCATTAGTATATTAGTAATGTTTATATATTAAACCCAATAATAGAGAGATCATAAAATGTATATGTAAATACAAATATATTTCATTATAATCAACATAAAATAAATTCATCGGTATTATATGAACTACATAAAAGAAAGAGGTTGTAAATATCGGATGTATCTCATAGAAGTAAAAAAGTGAGATAGAAATCCCTTACTTTACATATCGAATTCCTTCGTACACATTTGAACATCCTAAATAATAAAAATAAGTTTATTATATATATATTATAGAACCATACATATATATATCATAACATATATGATTTACTTATGACCTTTTATTACAAATTTCTTAACAATTCCATGTTAATGTCACATTTCAGGCAATAACTGCTTTGTTTTTCTGTTCGGTTTTGATTTGTTATTTTTTATCCTATTATATTGATAATACTTCCATGATATAAAAAAATATAACTATGATATAAATATATTATATATTTATTATATATATATTTATATTAATCCAAAAAAATTTGAGATAGAAAATGAAATACATCATTTATAGAAAGGGTCGGTCGTACGTGCGCACAAACATTGTTTCCATTTTATTGAAAGATGAATGGGAATAAAGGTATATAATATATTAACTTTATAGAATCATTTTTATATTATATATTCTACATATATAAATTAATTTTACTCTTGTTACCTTATATTAAAAGCGTTAGTGAAACAAAGTCACATCACTTGTGAGGCGGTAGTCCACCGTACTCATGAACAATATTATTGTATGCCCCACATAATGGAAAGTAAGAAGGTATATTTGATATATTTATTATAGTGGTACTATATTGTTAAAATATCATATATATATATATATATATATTAGTTTAATCTATCCTTATTATCATCCAGTTAAAATGTAAATGGAAAAACACATCACATCGATCGGTGAGATGGTAGTCCGATGTACAAACGAGCGATGTTATTGTTTTCCAACAGTTTGGGAGATAAGAATTTAGATATGGTATAATAATTTAAGACTTATAATAACATAATAATTATCATATATAATAATTAAATACTTAATTATATCCAACCATGAGTGTTGGTGATTAAAAATGAATAACATCAGTTCGCAAGGCAATAGTCCACCTTACACACGAATGAGGACTTTGTATCCCATTTGATGGAAGTGGAGATGGTTTGAGGTCATTATATTAAAATAAAAACATTTTTTTATATTTAAACTATTTAATTTAATATATAATCTTGGTTTGAAAATAATTTAATGGGTTGGATAGTGAAATAAAATAAAACACTCAGTTAGGGATGGTACCCCTTCTTCAAATAACTTCTTTTTGTTTTTAGAAAAAAATTATTATATTAGATTTATGAAAAAAGGATTATAAGATGATATTATGGAATTATGGATGTGAATTTGGTAGGTTTTGGATGAAATAATGAGTCTTTAATGTGTGAATATGAGAGGATATATAGTAGCCTTTTATAAGAGACGTAAGTTGCAAACTTTTAATTTTTTAAAAGAAAAAGGTGTGTCTATATTTGTCATATTACAAAATGATAAAAATTTGTAATTCATAAAAAAATAGAGGTTATATTGTTTAAATATACATATTCAATCATTTTTTTACATTTTTTGGGCAATTTTAACACTTAACTATTCAGTTTAACCCCTGATAAAATCATTATTACCTTAACCATGGAAAATAATTTTTACTGCTTTTGCTACTAATAATGGTGAAATTTAAGTTCAGATTATTAAATAATATAAATTTATATGATTCAAAACATTGAATCCATTTTTCCAAATTCCAATAAAATAATTTGTCAAATTCAATTTAAAATTAAACCCACGGACATAGTGAAAAAGCAATTTTCCATAGAAAAAATCTTGAAAATGATAAAAAGTTTTAATATCTAGATTAAATATTAAATTGATTACAATGAAAAAAAATTGTATTAATTGGTTTATGTTTGGACTAATATTAATTTTTAATAAATATTAAAAAAAATATAAAGTTCTTAAAATAGTAAAAATAAATTCCAATTCTTAATTAAATCCAGTATTTTCATTATTTATAGAAAAATTTACATTCTCATAAAATTTTCAAAACGTCACCATATTATTATATTTGTAAATACCTAGAACTATTTCATTTAAATTTCCCATATTATTTTTTTTTTAATATAGTATAGATCTCATAAAATCATTTATACAACACAATAAAAGTATCATAAATGGAGAATGAATGAAATAAGAGGTATTTCTAGAAGTCAAGAAACCTATACCGCTGAAATAATAACTTGATCTTAAGAACAATAAAATGAATCTTATAAATATTAAATATGAATAATGAATACTAACATCACACAAAAAATTATAATTAAAATTTATGAACCTTATAAATGAAATTATCATGTAATTATATCACAATATAAGTAAATAAATATTTTAAAAATTATTAAATTAAGTGTTGGTATTTTTGTAAGTCATAAGTATTTAATTAAAATTTTATAATTAATAAAATGTTTTAAAAGAATATATATTAAAAAAAAGTATTCATAAATTAACATTTTTTGGTCATATGATTTTAGGATAGTTTTATGAGACCTTAGTTAATTTTTGAAAGTGTTATAAAATCAGGTATAGATTTAAAATCTGTATTTTTAAATAAGTGATGATTTTATTTAAAAACTTAAATTTCGAAAATTTAGAAAATTATTTTCAAAAAATGGAGTTCATTTTTTAATTCCACATGTCAAAAATGGTTAGAGTGAATTTTTGGGATTTTTATAAAATATATGAATTTTTGGAAAATAGTAAAATATGGTAATTTACGATATATGAAGTATACAATATTTGTGGAGTAATAAGTGATATTTGGGTGATTAAAGAACCTTTGTATAGAACACGCATGCACTTATTACTGTATATAGTCACAAGAATCAACACTACTAGTTTTCTTGAGAAAAATAATAAAATAATGAGAAATCACCCACTCACCTCCACTATAAATACCACCCCTCACCACCACTTCTCCTCACACCTTACAAGATTTTACACTTTTAAAATTTCTTCCCAATACTCTTTCCAATAATCTACCCCATGTCTATGATTCCTATTTCACATAGAAATACCAAAACCAATACAACTAAGGAGGTTCTAATAGAGGTGCATTCAAAAGCTAAAATCTTCATCCTTTTCTTTTTAGTTTCTTTTCAAATTCTTTTCTTTTATTATTATATCATCACCTAATATATCCAAATGATAATTATAGCTTAAATATAATATATATATACTATATTGATATCATTTTAATGGAATATCTTTACTCAACCTCCTTTCTCACTATATTTTATTTAAAAATGAAATCATCGTTCGTGAGGTGATGATTTACAACCTTGGTGGGGGTGGATTTTTTTCTTAAATTTCTCTTTCAAGGATAGTAATTAAAACATTTTTATGGTTACAAAGACTATAATATATCTATTACAAAATATATTATGTTATTTAAGCAACATATTAACATAATACTAAATGATAAAACAAAATGAGTTCGTTATGATCAATAACTACCATAAAAACGTAAATGATTATCACTAAATGTCTTACATAATAATTCATATTTATACCATATAATACAATGATATATATGACCATTTACACATATATAAGCTCATTAATATAAAATAAATTTAATTCTGTTGAATTATACACCTTCCACATGAACTTCCATACTCATATACAAGTATACTGATCGGGAAAACCAAGGAAAAGAACACTCCTAAGAAATAAAATTATATCTTATAACTCATAAAAAAGGACATAAATGAACTTAACAAAATTATAATCAATAAAATACATATATATAAGTTTATCGATTAATTAATTAATGGATTTAATTTTATTATCTATGATTTTAATGTCAAGTGCATAACACATTCGAACATAAGGTAAGGGTTTTCTCAATTCACTTTCATTTCTGTGGGATATTCCTTACTCGACACTAATTATTGTGTGTGGTGTATTTATAATTACCATATATAAATAATATTAGGAATATATTTATTTTCATGGTATTAAATTTATCATTTTATAATTATTAATTTTGCAGCATATGATTCTATTGATTACAAATTGGTAAGGGTTTCTCCACGAACCTACATTTTTTATTCAGGATTATGCTTTCTCTCTCTTTAAAATAACTAAATTCTTAATTATTATTATTTACTACACTTAAATTATATTATAATGATCTATATATGTGTAAAAAACATAATCCTTCTTAATTTTATGGGGATTTAGATGTCTTATAAGGACCATTCTCAATCTTTCCCGATACGCAAGCCCGATTAAAGGGAACATCTCGATTTTTTACCCATTTCCAAGTACTATATATAGTGTATTTTATGAAACCACTATTCTTATAAAATTTATAATTTTATAATGAAACTATATATTTGTTCATTACTTGTTTTATAAAAATAATTATGACAAATAAAAATGATTTTTCCCAAAGAACTCCTTTTTGCAAAGTAAAGAGGGTATTTCTCTCAAGAATTCCTCGATGAATTTACTAGATTATTTTCATCTATTTTAACACCTATATTTTTTTTAAATTTATTAATATTGATGTATTATTATCTTCATCTAACATATGTAATTAAATTTTTTATGAATTTTTTAAGTGTGTATGTACTATATTGATAACAGTCACCATGCAACTCAGATTAGTTAGTGATTATGATTATAGATTGGAGAAATTTATTTTCATTTAATATGTTCATATTTTTTATTTTTAGCCCCAATTTTATAAGGAATGTATTAGAATTAGAATGAGATATTTGGGGCCCACTATATACCCCTTATGTATCTATTGGTATTATGAAACAAAATAGAATTGTGTTTTGGCCACAGCTTTACCCAAGTATTTTCAGACGTCGTGGTCGAGGCCTTGACGATATGTTTCAAATATCCAGAATTATGAATTACTTCATTATAATATTATAAATTGATAAACCATGTGATATTTTAATAGTATGATATCCATGACTAAAGTGTATTCTATTATGGTCATTTATATGGATTTATTTACTCATATTTTATTCATGTCATATTATGCTCAAGTTTATTTTAAAGTCATGTGTTTTTTTAATTATCATGCCTAATTTTTTTTTGATAGCTTACACTGAATTACATACCCCTATTGTTAATTTGAGTTCAATGCATTCTTATGATCTATTTTTTCCAGGATGTGAATATGTGTAATATGAATGTCCTAAAGTGATAATCTAATAGTTTATGTGTGATTCAAAATGAAGTTGATATGATTTATTTAAATTCATGTTACAATGTGACAATTATGTATGTATATTGATTTATAATTCTACCAAATTATTCAGTCCTTCAGGAAGGGATTCCATGTAATATTAACAGTGTAATAAAGTATGGCATCGGCTCCGAGCTACTGGGGTCGGGGTCCTAATAGTTGGTATCATATAAAGTTTATTAGGAACCTTGGAAACTAGATTAATAAAACATAGATTAGAGAACATAACCCTAAGATAGGCATTAAGGATAAGCATACAAGAAACATCCAATAATTTTGGTAAGGTAGGGATTATGTGGATATTCCTAGAAATACATCCATGTTTGGATACTGTAAGTGGGCTTGGTTATAGAATGGATGTACATAGGAGAAACAACTCTAACAAGGTGTCCTGGGCTTTACTTTGGGTAACCTGATACATAACAACAGGCCTCACTGCATGCATCTAGTTTGACACTCCCAAGGGATATGCATATGATAATTCACATTTTCTTTACAAACCACTATGAAGGATTTAAAATTAAATTTTTACTCAAATAAACTATGTTTATGATTGTGTGATTAGATATGCCTAAAATTTCAATTTATTTTAAGTGTTTTCAGAGTTTGAGATTATCTATTATGATTCATAACCTAATATGGTATATGATATTATTTATAAATGGCATCTAGTGGAAGTAATGGAAATTGAATCAATGCACATATCACATTTAGGGATTTCTCTTATAGCCTCCCGCCCTTTTTACCACATAAACTTTCATTACATCTTACAAAACCTAGGATCTTTAATGATTAGTGTTTTGGAAACTAGGAACTTTAAACATGAAAACATAAAACATTCTTCTAAAACACTTGAATGGATTCTCCTCATGTTCATCCTAGGTTCATTACTGCATCACATAACCTGGGGACATACATCAAAAGAAAGGGTGAGAAAAAAAGCGCAGTAAGGAAACAAGAGAAACATTTTACATGTGAACTTGAGATACTTCAATAAGGTCATGAAAAGAACTTTAAGGCATGAGAATGAAATCTGAGGCATATCATAATAAAAATAAAATTTTCATAACTTGAAGATGTGGCTACATCATTTAACATAGACAATCATGAATATATCACCAAGGTCCATCCCCAAGGTGTCATTTGAAAATTACCAAGGTTATTCACCAAGGTATCGTGAAAATTGTAATCTCTAGTGGTTACATCGTTACCCAATGCATTGGAGCGCTATCAGGGCGCACCCTTAAATTTGCCTTTATTATCATGTGAGCCACATATATCATCATCAAACATTTCATAAATAACCCATATAGAATAAAATAAATGGGTTTCATTTCATAATCACAACATTTTAAAAACTGCTTTAAAGACATGATCTTTACGTCACTTTAAAACCCACAGAAAAGGAAGGTGGGTCTCATGTATGTAAATCCCAGAATTTAAAATAGAACATTTTGGTATATATGTGAATACCCCTTTAGAAGAAAGAGCTTTTAGTATTCACTTAATAATATAAAATAACTTTAGAAAAAGAGAGAGACATTTTGAGACGGAAATTTTGCAGCATAACAGCTATGTTACGAGGTTTTAGAAGACATTAAAAAGAGAGGGAAAATGGGTCAAACATTCATAAATGACACATAAAACAGTATATGGACAGAATAATAAGGATACATGATCATGTTAATGAAATTTCAAGAACATACCATTTGAAATTAAAAACATGGTAGGAAGACAAAAATTAGATTTCTCTTATGAAAGTTCGGCAGCCTAACGGCGTTACTTAAACTTCAAAAAAAAAGATTTGAAAAGATCAAATAGGGTCTCTCATCATGTGAACATAAGAGTTAATTATGATAGATATAGAGATAATTCCCCGACATAGTTAAAAAGGAACTTGAAAGACTTGACATGAAAGTAGATCTTTAAAAAGAATGAGAAGGGTGAAAGAATCCCCTAAAAAATTCGGCAGCCTAACGACGCCACTTAAAACTTCAAAAATACTGAATTGAAGAGATAAAATGGGGTCTCTCATCATATGAACATAAGATTCCAGTATGATAGATATAGAGATCATACCCCAACATAACAAAAAGTAACTTGAAAGAATTGACATGAAAGTAGAACTTCAAAACGAGAAGGGTGAAGAACCACTTAAAAATTCGGCAGCCTAACGGCGCCACTTAAAACTTCAAAATACTGAATTGAAGAGATAAAATGGGGTCTCTCATAATATGAACCTAAGATTCCATTATGATAGATATAGAGATCATACCCCAACATAACAAAAAGTAACTTGAAAGAATTGACTTGAAAGTAGAACTTCAAAACGAGAAGGGTGAAGAACCACTTAAAAATTCGGCAGCCTAACGACGCCACTTAAAACTTCAAAATACTGAATTGAAGAGATCAAATGGGGTCTCTCATCATATGATCATAAAAGATCAGTATGATAAATTTAGATATCATACCCCAACATAATAAAAAGAAACTTGAAATACTTTACATGAAAATAGATCTTGAAAAATGGGAAGGGAGAAAGAATCTGTTACAAAAATTTTGGCAGCCTAACGGCGCCACTTAAACATTCATAAAATGGAATGATGAGAGTAAGAGGAGGTCTCTCATCATATGAACATAAAAGTACAGTATAATGAATATAAAAGAACATCCTCCAACATAAGAACATGGAGCATAAAAGAAATGACATAAAAGAGGTCCCTTGAATAGAAAGAGAGAGGTCGGATCCCTTACCTTAAAATGTAACTCTTAAACCTCAAAGGTTGGGACCTTGAGGGCTTGGGGGAACCTTGGGAGGACTCCTTGGGAGGTAATGAGACCAGAAATTCGTTGGGGGAAGAGTGGAGATTCTAATGGATGAGAGGAGGGCTTGGTATTTATAGGGAAAGTGAGGGGACAAGGCATTAATGGCCAAGGGACACCTCACATGTGCTTTTCTCAAACCCATGTGCTCTCCCTTGGCATTTACCATGGAGTTAGTCCACATGGGGCCCCCAAAACAATAATTCATCACCCTTGGCCGGCCAACCCTTAATATACCTCATGACAGCATCATGACATAATTATGATGTCATTAAACATACCGAAACCCTAAAACTATATTTTTACTATTCACTGAAAATTCAACTTTCTCAGAAAGATCCCAAAATTTCACCTTAATCAAATATCAATACTCCGATTTCAAAAATGAAATCCATTTTATAAAAATAATTTTCTAAATATTTTTAATTTATTTTTTAAATAAATACACTATTCACTGAAAATTCATTTTTTCAGAAAAAACCCCAAAAATTACCATAACATAATATCGGTGCTCTGAGTTCAAAAATGAAATCCATTTTATAAAAATAATTTTCTTAATATTTTTAATTTAATTTTTTAATTAAAAAACACTATTCACCAGAAAAGATTAATACTTGAATAATAATTTATGAAACCGTTATTTAACCATTTTATTGAATCACATTAATTAATCAAGGTGCCTAGATTATTTTAAAACTTTCTTTATGTGAAATTACTAATCCATTTGGTCACATTACTAATCCTAAGCGTAAAATCACTATTCACAATTTACTATTTATCAATAATCAAGTTGATCTTATTAGACTCCAAATTTCATACTGAACATAATTGTAGAAGTCCATTTTTTGAAAATCATTACACATTTTAAATTATTTAAGGTTTACATAAACATTTTTTCTTAAAATATCCTTTTTAAAATTCATAAAAAAATATGTATACTATTTTTATCCGGTCATTTGAAAATTCGTAAACTTCATCATAAGAAGAAATCCCAATTTTTATTTAAAACAAGGATTACACAAGGTAGTTACGGTCTCGTTACATAGCCCCTTATAATACCAGCATAGGACCTAAGAGTAAGGTGTGCTAGGGTGATAGAATCTTGGGGCGGCTCAGTCAACATTGCCCGAGTAGTAATTTCTATCAGTTTGAACTTCTCGCGAAGGCGATTCCATTCTAGCTTCACATGATGAAGTTCGCCTTGGATTTGGTCCAGAGCAAAGCCCAATGGTGCTACCTCCTTCCCAAGCTCTGTTAGATGGGCTTCGATCGGTCCAAGACTACTAGGTGAGGCCATCAAATCTTCTTTCTATAATAATTAACCAATATTACTTATATTTAGAGACAAAAATCAAAACATTTTGTTCACAGCGGTCATATTGACCGATGGTCATATAACAGTCAAAACCCAATGGTCTCATTTTAATTATAATCATGTTTATTAAATAAAACATTTTTGTTGAGTATAAAAATAAAATAAAATAACACATGAAATTAGGAAACAAGATTTATTCAAAATTTCGGGCTGTTACAATCTTCCCCCCTTAGGAAATTGCGTCCTCGCAATTTTTAAAATTGGGTTTTGAAATTTCATTGAAAGTCCCACATCGGAAAAAGAGTCAGTAACACCATTACTTTAAAAGAAAGAAAAGGAAGTACAAAGGCCACCCGAGTTTACTCATACTAGGATTCCATGTAGGAAACATGGACATGGAGGAGAAAACAAAGGGTCACGTTCTAAAGGAGAGTGATAGAAAACATTATTAGGAGGAAGTTAACCACCAGAAAATCCAAAAATTATGATGTGTGTAAGAGGTCTTTGATTACCTAGTAGGAAACGTAAACCAACAACGTTTTTGTTTTACGTTCCTTTTAATAACTTTGAGGAATTCATTTACAAAATAGAATAAAAACATAAGGAAATATATCTACCTTCATGTAGAGTTTCATACATTAATAAGTCTCTACCAAAACTAATCTTTTCTCCAAACGATGAGCATTCAAAACTACTTGGTCTCATCAAAACACAAGAATCATCTTCTAGAGAATCACATAATCCACAAAAGATCAACTATCTATTTCTTCTATCTTTAAACATTATCCAAAAAATAGAAAGGGTAAGGTAAAACAACTCTTCAAAAAGAATCCCATAGGAATGGAAACTACTTTTAAATCTTCAAAGTTCCATGGTACTACCCAAAGTTCATCA
This sequence comes from Viscum album, assembly GCA_963277665.1. NCBI lineage: Eukaryota > Viridiplantae > Streptophyta > Magnoliopsida > Santalales > Viscaceae > Viscum > Viscum album. The sequence goes on along the minus strand of OY728143.1, from coordinate 517,819,652 downwards.
TAGACCATTCTGTAAATAATAGTCCTTAAGATTCCTCAAAATAAACCAAACTATGATTGAAACCCAAATACAAGAAAGATTTGATAACATAGTCTTCCAAAATAAAGTTCATTGTTCATCTCCAAACAACATCAACCACTCCTAACATCTTATAACAAAATTAGCAGACCTAAACATATTTTACCCAAGATAGGTTAATCATTCCCGTAAGTAACCTAAATTACTATAAGTCCACCTTAGACTCATCGATTCTTCAAAATATAAGTCAACCTTACTCCTCAATGAAAATACTGTAGTAATCTATTTACCTCGATCAAATATGGTTCCCAAAATAATAATCATCTTTTAATCCCCTAATCATCTCTGTCGTATTAATACGATAATCGTAGCATTTCCTATCACATTTGTTGTTGGGACTTGTTCTTCCATTTCACGCCATTAACTAAGAATAGAAACTATAATTAGGGGCTTAAATACTTATCCAATAATCATTAAAAGGAAACTATAAGCATAGAAGGATAAACTTATAGAAGGAAGGTATACCCTAACTTGTGATCCCCTAGGTTCCAATCTAGGTTATCCATGATCATATCTTCTTATGTGAATCTTTATTTTGTTCCTTTAATAATGGTTCATACTAAGATTATGACTTTACCAAGCATATCCCCCGGGAGTGTCGTAACCAAGAGTGCAGCAAGCCCCGTTTTCCTGTACCAGTTCTCATTCGAGTCTAGCTCAAAGCGGTGTTTTCGGGTTTTACCCCTATGTACATCTGTGCCAGAGCCACCTCTACCTGCTCGTATCCAGATAGGGATGTATTTGCTTGGAAACCCATTACTCAATACTCACCAAAATACCAGGAATATTTCCTATATATAAAATTTTCTATAGGGTTCTTCCTAATGTTTTCATATCCTAATTTCCACAAATAACTAAACCATCCTTTGATACCAACTATAGCCTCCCGCCCTTTTTACCACATAAACTTTCATTACATTTTACAAAACCGAGGATCTTTAATGTTTAGTGTATTGGAAACCAGGAACTTTAAACATGAAAACATAAAACATTCTTCTAAAACACTTGAATGGATTCTCCTCATGTTCATCCTAGGTTCATTACTGCATCACATAACCTGGGGACATACATCAAAAGAAAGGGTGAGAAAAAAAGCGCAGTAAGGGAAAAAAGAGAAACATTTTACATGTGAACTTGAGATACTTCAATAAGATCATGAAAAGAACATTAAGGCATGAGAATGAAATCTGAGGCATAGCATAATAAAAATAACATTTTCATAACTTGAAGATGTGGCTACATCATTTAACATAGACAATCATGAACATATCACCAAGGTCCATCCCCAAGGTGTCATTTGAAAATTACCAAGGTTATTCACCAAGGTATCGTTAAAATTGTAATCTCTAGTGGTTACATCATTACCCAATGCATTGGAGCACTATCAGGGAGCACCCTTAAATTTTACTTTATTATCATCTGAGCCACATATATCATCATCAAACATTTCATAAATAACCCATATAGCATAAAATAAATGGGTTTCATTTCATAATCACAACATTTTAAAAACTTCTTTAAAGACATTATCTTTACGTCACTTTAAAACCCACAGAAAAGGAAGGTGGGTCTCATGTATGTAAATCCCAGAATTTAAAATTGAACATTTTGGTATATATGTGAATACCCCTTTATAAGAAAGAGCTTTGAGTATTCACTTAATAATATAAAATAACTTTAGAAAAAGAGAGAGACATTTTGAGACGGAAATTTTGCAGCATAACAGCTATGTTACGAGGTTTTAGAAGACATTAAAAAGAGAGGGAAAATGGGTCAAACATTCATAAATGACACATAAAACAGTATATGGACAGAATAATAAGGATACATGATCATGGTAATGAAATTTCAAGGACATACCATTTGAAATGAAAAACATGTAGGAAGAAAAAAATTAGATTTCTCTTATGAAAGTTCGGCAGCCTAACGGCGTTACTTAAACTTCAAAAAAAATGATTTGAAAAGATCAAATAGGGTCTCTCATCATGTGAACATAAGAGTTAATTATGTTATATATAGAGATAATTCCCCAACATAATTAAAAAGGAACTTAAAAGACTTGACATGAAAGTAGATCTTTGAAAAGGATGAGAAGGGTGAAAGAATCCCCTAAAAAATTCGGCAGCCTAACGGCGCCACTTAAAAATTCAAAAATACTGAATTGAAGATATCAAATGGGGTCTCTCATCATATGAACATAAGATTCCAGTATGATAGATATATAGATCATTCCCCAACATAACAAAAAGGAACTTGAAATAATTGACATGAAAGTAGAACTTCAAAACGAGAAGTGTGAAGAACCACTTAAAAATTCGGCAGCCTAACGGCGCCACTTAAAACTTCAAAATACTGAATTGAAGAGATCAAATGGGGTCTCTCATAATATGAACATAAGAGTCCAGTATGATAGATATAGAGATCATACCCCAACATAACAAAAAGGAACTTGAAAGAATTGACTTGAAAGTAGAACTTCAAAACGAGAAGGGTGAAGAACCGCTTAAAAATTCGGCAGCCTAACGGCGCCACTTAAAACTTCAAAATACTGAATTGAAGAGATCAAATGGGGTCTCTCATCATATGATCATAAAAGATCAGTATGATAAATTTAGATATCATACCCCAACATAATGAATATAAAAGAACATCCTCCAACATAAGAACATGGAGCATAAAAGAAATGACATAAAAGAGGTCCCTTGAAAAGAAAGAGAGAGGTTAGATCCCTTACCTTAAAATGTAACTCTTAAACCTCAAAGGTTGGGACCTTGAGGGCTTGGGGGCACCTTGGGAGGACTCCTTGGGAGTTAATGAGACCAGAAATTCATTGGGGGAAGAGTGGGGATTCTAATGGATGAGAGGAGGGCTTGGTATTTATAGGGAAAGTGAGGGGACAAGGCATTAATTGCCAAGGGACACCTCACATGTGCTTTTCTCAAACCCATGTGCTCTCCCTCGGCATTTACCATGGAGTTAGTCCACATGGGGCCCCCAAAACAATAATTCATCACCCTTGGCCGGCCAACCCTTAATATACCTCATGAAAGCATCATGACATAATTATGATGTCATTAAACATACCGAAACCCTAAAACTGTATTTTTACTATTCACTGAAAATTCAACTTTCTCAGAAAGATCCCAAAATTTCACCTTAATCAAATATCAATACTCCGATTTCAAAAATGAACTCCATTTTATAAAAATAATTTTCTAAATATTTTTAATTTATTTTTTAAATAAATACACTATTCACCGAAAATTCATTTTTTCAGAAAAAACCCCAAAAATTACCATAACATAATATCGGTGCTCTGAGTTCAAAAATGAAATCCATTTTATAAAAATAATTTTCTTAATATTTTTAATTTAATTTTTTAATTAAAAAACACTATTCACCCGAAAAGATTAATACTTGAATAATAATTTATGAAACCGTTATTTAACCATTTTATTGAATCACATTACTTAATCAAGGTGCCTAGATTATTTTAAAACTTTCTTTAAGTGAAATTACTAATCCATTTGGTCACATTACTAATCCTAAGCGTAAAATCACTATTCACAATTTACTATTTATCAATAATCAAGTTGATCTTATTAGACTCCAAATTTCGTACTGAACATAATTGTAGAAGTCCATTTTTTGAAAATCATTACACATTTTAAATTATTTAAGGTTTACATAAACATTGTTTTTTAAAATATCCTTTTGAAAATTCATAAAAAAATATGCATACTATTTTTATCCGGTTATTTCAAAATTCATAAACTTCATCATAAGAAGAAATCCCAATTTTTATTTAAAACAAGGATTACACAAGGTAGTTACGGTCTCGTTACATAGCCCCTTATAATACCAGCATAGGACCTAAGAGTAAGGTGTGCTAGGGTGATAGAATCTTGGGGCGGCTCAGTCAACATTGCCCGAGTAGTAATTTCTATCAGTTTGAACTTCTCGCGAAGGCGATTCCGTTCTAGCTTCACATGATGAAGTTCGCCTTGGATTTGGTCCAGAGCAAAGCCCAATGGTGCTACCTCCTTCCCAAGCTCTGTTATATGGGCTTCGATCAGTCCAAGACTACTAGGTGAGGCCATCAAATCTTCTTTCTATAATAATTAATCAATATTACTTATATTTAGAAACAAAAATCAAAAAATTTTGTTCACAGCGGTCATATTGACCGATGGTCATATAACAGTCAAAACCCAATGGTCTCATTTTAATTATAATCATGTTTATTAAATAAAACATTTTTGTTGAGTATAAAAATAAAATAAAATAACACATGAAATTAGGAAACAAGATTTATTCAAAATTTCGGGCTGTTACATCTCTCCTATGAAAAATAATTATGTCGGTATTGGAGCTACGACAAGCGATGAGAAACTTATAACTATACTATGATAGATGACTCAAGTTATGAACAATAACATTACCCACGTAAATAATCCTAATCCACAGCATTGAAGATAAATGTTAGACCACTTTATGAGAAAAAACCTCCATCAATCAAAGGGACTAAAAACCCATTTGTAACTGAGTAATGGATAAGTTTTTTAGAGAATATATTTTTTGCTTTGAGAAGTAATGAAAGGGAGATGGTTTTCATTGTTGTTTATCATCTATCTAGAGATGCGGATCAATGGTGGTCGCTAATTAAAAACACAAAGGAGGCGGAAGAAATGAAAAAATATGGAAGGGATGGATTTTAAGGAAATTTTCCTAGAAAAATATTTTTCTCGCTATAAAAGAAGATTTTTCACTATAGTGCTTTCCATTAATTTATTTTAATGAAGAATTAAGAATTCATGGGGAACCTATTTCTATTGTTACTGATCATGATCCACGATTTACATCAAAATTCTATAAAAATTGAATCAAATATTTGGATACTAAGATTCATTTTATTACTTCTTACCTCCCTCAAATCAATGGGTATTATGAAATGACAACTCATAAATTAGAAGACATTTTGAGATCATGCTCCCTTGAATTTCAATGTATGTGGGAGTAATATTTTCCTTTAGAAGATTTTTCCTAAAAAATAGTTACCATTATAGTATTCAAATGACTCCATATTAAGAATTGTATGGAATGAGATATATTACACCAACTTGTTGGAATGGAGTTGGTGAAAAAAATCTTGTAGACCTAGATCTTGTAGAGGGAAAAACTCTAAAGGTAAAGGCTATTCATGCCTGTATCTAATCTACCCAAAGTTGGAAAAAGAGCTATGTCAATAATAAAATGACGTATTTTTAATTTCCTATGGAAGATCATGTTTTTTTGAAAGTATCTCCATGGAAGAGTGTTATAATATTTGAGAAGAAAGGAGAATTGAGCCTCATGTACATTGGTAATTTGGAAATTATGGAGAGAATTGGTGTTGTGTCTTATTATTTGGTAATTACTCATATCCCTTCTATGGTACAAAATGTGTTCGACATCTCATTGTTTAGAATGTACATGCTATACCCAATGTATATCCTCGCTTCTAAATGAATAGAATTGGAACCTAACTTATCTTACTATGAAGAGATTATTTATATTCTGGACACCGAAGAACAGGTCTTGAGGAATCAGAAAACTCTACTGGTTACGGTACTAGGAAAAATCATAAAATTGAAGAGGTGATGTGGGTTCCTGAGGAGCTTATGATGAACAACTACACAAATATTTTTGTGGGGTGACAAATAAGAAATCTCAAGGATGAAATTTTTGTATGAGGGGAGAATGTAACAAACCAAAACTCTATCAATGAAATTTCCCTTCTTATATTAATTTCATATATTATATATTAATTAAAATAACTTATAGAACACAATACAAATATCATAAATGAAGAGTAAATGAAATAAGATATATTTCATGAAGTTAAGGAACCTACAATGATGGAATAGTAACTTAACCTTAGGAAAAGTAATATAACCCTTATGAATATTAAATAGAACTAATGAATAGTAAATTGACCCACAAATTAATAAATAAAATTTATTCCTCATATAAATCAAAGTATCATGTAATTATATTATAGTATAAGTAAATGAATATTTTAAAAATTGTTAAATTAAGTGTTGGTATTTTTGTCAGTCATAAATATTTAATTAAAATTTTATAATTAATAAAATAATTTAAAAGAAAATATAATCATTTAAATTTTATTCATAAATTTACATTTTGTTTTCTAATGATTTTAGGCTAATTTTATGAGACCTTAGATAATTTTTGAAAGTGTTATAAAATCAGTTATAGATTTAAATATAATTTTTTTAGTAAATGATGATTATAAATAAAAAATTAAATTTCACATATTTAGACAATTATTTTCATAAAATGGAGTTAATTTTTGAATTCGACACATCAAAAAAGTAAAGGGTGAATTTTTAGGATTTTTCTAAAATACATGAATTTTTTGGGGAATAGTAAAAAACGATAATTTATGATAAATAATAAATACATTATTTATAGAGTCAAAGGTGATTTTAGGAAGATGTAAAAACCCTTGGTTAGAAAGAAAACGTACATATTATATTATATATTCACCAAAATTAAAATTATTGGTTGTTTCGGGAGAAATAATAAAATAATGAGAAATCGCCACTCTCCTCCACTATAAATACCACCCCTCACCACCAATTCTCCTCACACATTCCAAGATTTCATCCTTGTAAAATTTATACCAAATAATCTTCCTAATCCTGTTTCCCACATCCATAAGCTCTTGGTATCTTAAAAAGTACGAAATCAATTCCATTAATGAGGTTCTCAATTAGGTGTATTCAAGAGGTAAAATCCACTTCTTTTTTCCTTTTAGTTTCTTTTCTAGTTATTTTCTTTTATTATTCACTCCTCACATCCTTTATCCAAATGATCATGATATATAAAATATCATATATATATTATAATTATATAATTTTAATGAAATATCCTTACTCAAACTCCTTTCTCACTCTCTTTTATTTTAAAAATGAAATAATCGTCCATGAGGTGCCGATTTACAACCTTTGTGGACGACAGATTTTCATTCTTCAAATTATCCTTCAAGGTTGGTGATGAAACAATTTTTAACATTAAAACAGACTATAATATATGTATTAAAACATTTATTATGTTATATAATTAACAAATTTATATAATACTAAATGATAAATCAAAATGAGTTCGTTATGATTAATAACTGTCGTAATAATGTAAATGATTATAACTAAATGTATTATCTAGTGATTTGTCTTCATACCATATAAAAAATATATATATATATAACCATATATAATTTTCCATGTTCTTTAATATCACATAAATTTAATTTTGGATAATTATACACATTCCACATGAACTTCCAAACTCATATAGAAGTATACCAATCATGAAAACTAAGGAAACAAACACTCCCGAGCAATAAAATTGTATCTTATAACTCATAAAAAGGCTATAAATGAACATATAAAATTATAATAAATAAAATAAATTTAGAAAAGGTTCTTAATTATATAATGGATATAATTTGATTATCTAGGATGTTAATTTCAAGTGCTGAACGCATTCGGACATAAGGTAAGGGTTTTCACAACTAACTTTCATTTCTGTTAGATATGCCTTACTCGCCAAAAATTCTTATGTGTGGTGTATTTATACTAACAATTGATGTATAATATCATTAATATATTTATTTTAATGGTATTAAATTTATCATTTGGTGATTATTAATTTTGGGTGATATGATTCGATTGATTACAAAGTTGTAAGGGTTTCTCCACAAACCTCCATTTTTCATTCAGGATTATTCTTTCTCTATTTACCCCAATTAAATTATTAATTATTCTTGTTTAAACATATTAAATTATATTTTAATGTTATATATAAGTGTACCAATCAGAATCCTTCTTTATTTTATGGGTAATTACATGTTTTATAATGATCTTTCTCAATCATTCCTGATACAATAGCTCGATTAAAGAGAATATCATGATTTCTTACCCATTTTCAAGTGTCATCTACAATATCTTTTAAAAAAACCAATAGTTCTCTAAAATTAATAATTTTTTTGAGAAAAACTATATTTTTCATTACAATTTTTGAACAAAAAAATATGAAAAATAAAAATGAATTTTCCAAAAGAACTCTTCTTTGCAAAGTGAAAGGGGTATTTCTCTCAAGATTTCCTCGATGATTTTATTAGAGTATTTTCATCTATTTCAACACCTATATTGAATTTTAAGATTTATTGATATTGATATATTATTATTTTCAACTACCATATGTTATTAATTTTGTTATGTCTGGTTTGATTATGGGTGTACTATCTCGATACCATTCACCATGCTACTCATATTGGATAGTGATTATGATTAAAAATTGGGGAAATTTGTTTACATTAAAAATTTTCATATTGTTTAAATTTAGCCCCAATCATATGAGAAATTCACTATAATTAAAAAGTGATGAGTGGGGCCCTCTATATACCATCAATGAATCAGTAGGTTTCATGAGACTAAGTTGAATTAGGATTTGGCTGAGGCCTTACCATAGTATTTCCAGACGTCTTGGTTGTGGTCTTGATGATATGTTTCAAATGTTTGACATTATTCATTACCTAGTTATAATATTATAAATTGATAAACCATGTGATATTTTACTAGTATAGTATCCCTGATAAAGTTTCATTCTCTTATGATTAGTTATATGGATTTATTTACTCATATTTTATTCCTGCAATACTATGATCAAGTTTATTTTTAAAGGCATGTGTTTTTTCTGTTATTCACCATGTCTAATGTTTATGTTTATGATAACTTCCTATGAATTACTTACCCTTAATAATAATCAGATCTCTCCCCTTTATTATGTTTTATTTTTCCCTAGGATGTTAAGATGTGTATTATAAATGACCTTTAGGGATAATCTATGAGTCTATGTGTGATTCAAAAGAATTTAATATGTTTTATTTCATTTCATGTTGTAATGTAAAAATTATGTATGTGTTTGGTTTTCTAATGCTACTAAACTATTCATTCCTTTAGGATGTGATTCTTTATAACCTTACCAATGTAATAAATTTAGCCACCACCTCTGTTTTATTGGGGTCAGGTTCCTTACAATATTGACATGATGCTTCCAAAAATTATTTTAATTTTTTCAAAAAAAAAATAATCTAAAAGTCTAAAAATAATTTTAAAAATGTGTTAAAAATGAAACAATATAGTTTTTTAGAAAAAATTTGTTTTTATGCGTAAAATTGGATTTATCTTATCTCATGCCTAGAATACCCATAATATGAGTGATAAATATTTAATTTAATATATAAAACATTTTTAGGATCGAAATATAGATATAGATGCTCAATTACAAGAGGGTGTGAATTGTAGGTTTAAAAACATTCACTTTTATCCTTAAGAAACTCTATTTTTAACAAAGTTAAACAAGACGGCTTCAAAAACCCTATTTATTTCCTAACTAATAGACTATATAGCTTAGGATCTTAATAAGGTATCTGATATGAAATTATAATAAATGTTTAGTTAGGGAAATATTTTACCTCAAAGCATATAGAATCATATTTATCAGAGTATACAAGTATAATAATGTATAAGAAATTTATACTTTCATCCTTAAAAAATGCGATAAAAATAAAACTTTTATTAAGAATAAGTAAATAAGTAAGAAATATTTTAACCCAAAGAGAAGGGTATCCAAAAACTTTGGATAATGGTCCCTTAATTTATACTTTCAATAATGTTTTTCTTACCCACACAAGGGTAAGACCTCAATAAGAGTATCAGAGTCTATCCTGTTATCCCTAAAATCCCTAGAACATTTAAGAAGTTGTAACCTATGTCTTCTTATCCTCAAAAGTACTCTATTGTACACATCAATAATTTGATTCTGACTAGGCTGGATAAACAAGTTGTTCATGGCTGAACAAGATGTTCATAGATCAAAAAAATCATGACAGCCTAACTCTCTACAAATAACTTCACAACAACACATCTTGTAAAATCTAAATGTTTCAACACAATACTTGTTGAATTCTTAAAATGATTGGGGTATTTTTAGGAATAAATACAAATGTTCATTTCCTCCTCCAATGATCATATTTTTCCTTGAATTTCAGAGGGACATGGACATGTGTCACTCAGCAAATGGTTAGTAAAAAATAGATTGTATGACATAATTTCATATAAGATAACTTGGGAAAAATTACCATGTGTAATACACAATAAAATGTAATGAAAAAATATCAAGTTTAAGAAACTTATGTATAATAGGATTTGATCAAATGAAATGTTACTTTAAGGAAATGTAGTGATTGTAAAAAAAATATTTAATTTTATTTTTAATGAATTGAAATTTTGTGTCTAAAAAATGTGAAAAATATGATTCTAAAAAAAGAGATATTCAGAGTCTGAATTCTGATGAATTCAAAATCTGATTTATGAGGATTTAGGAGTTCGGAAAAATGAGAGTTCAGAGTCTAATTTTAAGATAATTCATAGTATAATTTTCATAGAATTCTGATTCTAATTTTCAAAGAATTTATAGTTTGACTTTCTGATAATTCAAAGTCTGGTTTTTAGATAATTAATTGTCTAATTTTTAGAGAATTAGTGGTCCTATTTTATGAAAATTTAGAGTCAGACATTAAGATAATTAAGGGTCTAATTTTTAGAGAATTTGAAGTTTTATTTTCAGAGAATTTGAATTCTGGTTTTCAAAGAATTCAGAGTTTAAAATTAGTAAGACTCGGTATCTAAAGAACTGTAAGATTATAAGGTTTTAGATAAGGGTTTAATTATTCTTATAGAAAGTCATTCTTAAAAAAATATGGTTAAACCTATATAAAGATCATTAAACAAAAAATATAAAATCATATTTAATTATTAAAAAAATAGTTCTCTTTAGTAAAATAAAATTTTCATTAAGAAAATAATTCTTATTGAAAGATAATTTTCCTTAAAAAATGTGTTTTTAATTTTAGGAACATAAAGTAATGGAAAAAACATAGAGAAACTTATTGACTCAACAATCTCCCCCTTTTTGGAAAGCACAAATAACTTTTCTATAAAGAATATAAGGAATTGGGTTTTATCTTTTTTAACTTTTAAAGAAATACTTATCTCCCATTACTAAAGACTCATAATGAATTCAACTAACTCCACATTAGATTCTGAAATCCCCAAGGATCGTATTCTAGTCTTTCTAATAGAATTTACTTCTTCTTTCTTATGAATATCTTCTTTGAGTAATCAATCCCTTAATTAATCTCCCCCTTTCTTAAAGAATTCTCTTTTTTAAACGTAATATCCTTTTGATCATTATTTTCTCCTCTTTTGTGATTTTCAAAAGGGAATTGAAGGAAAGAAAAAAAATGTACCTGAAAAGTTAGGAATATACAAGACAACAAATGGAAGGATAATAAAATTTTATTATGTGAGGGAAAAAGTTCTTACAAGGAAAAATATAACAGAAGATCAGAGTTTTAAGAAAATCATTCATCCTTATTCTCCTTTGTTGTTAACTTTCTCAGGTTTCCTTGAGCTTCTTCAACTCTTTGTGATCATCCTCAAACTTCTTAAGCAGCTTATCCTAATCCTCATTTTTCTTTTCAATAACTTAGATTATTTCTTCTTGAGAGTTAATAATTTCTGCTTGAGACTTTACAACCACTTCTTTATCATTGAACAGTTATTCCAACTCTTCCCTAAGTTCTATTTCTCTTTTCAAATTTAGAGGAACTAAATTCATCCTTCCATTTAGGTATTTATCATCTTTTATCTGGGAAAGTTTCTCTTGATTCAGCTTTTCTAAAAGATTTTTTGAAAATTTCTTGATCATGTTATCCGAATTGTCAAAAGCATCCTTAACTGAATAACAAAAATCATAAAATGTTTTAAGTTCATCTATCACTGATTTTTACCATTTGGTTATCACTTTTCAAGATATTATATGAGCATCATAACCAGTGTGAAAAGTTTTGAACTGAACATCAAGTTTTAAAAACATTCCCATGAGAATTTTTGTTGAGTCTGACTTCTGATTTATTGATTGTGAAGTAGATGGAACCTTGAATCAATACATTGGAATAGGGTAATGGTATTCACTATCTTTTTTAAAGACTGAAAAAGAATATCTTTTCCCAAGGAAGATGAATATTCCAAAGTTGATTATTTTTCTAGTGAGGAATATTTAGCTTTCACTTATGCTTTCCTTTTTGATGTTCCAAAAACATCCTCCTTTGATTTGGCAACTTTATATTTCATTCGAAAGTCAAAAAACCACTTGCTTTCTTTTTTTAACATTATAAATTGTCTTCTCATCTTTCAAAGTCTGATTCTCCCTATTAGAAACTTAGATAATTATATCATCATCCGCTGCATCATTTTCAGCAACTTCCTTATCATCTTTAGGATGAATAAAATCTTGATTACTACTTTCATCATGTGAAGGTTTATCAAACTCATCTTAAGAATCGTCATATTTCCATTCTGATATTATCTTTCTTGATCCAACTTGGGATGTTCTAATAGACAACTTGTTATAAGGACTCTCCTTCTCATGAGATTTTTCCACCATTTTGAATATATTAGGACTTTCCTCTTCCTCTATTTCTTATTCTTGTTATTCTTCTTATTGTACTTATTATTCTTCAATAATAGGTTCCAAAATTGAAACTTCCTTTCCCGAAGTTTTGATTGGAAATTAATATTTCAAGAAGGATTTAGGTACCTGGATTTGTTTGGATGCTTTCTCAGTATCATTAATCAAATCTTTGACAAATATATCTTATAACATCTTCTTCTTCATCTTATTTTCTTTTCCTTGCATCTCATGCTCTTCAGATTCTTGAATTTTCAATACCTTAGCCTCAGCAGGATCTAAACCAAACATTGCATCTCCTTCCTTATTTTTCTTCTCCTATTCTCTCTACATGGTTACTACTTCATCAAAAAAAGTATTTTGCTTTTTTGGATTAGGTGTAGAAGATAATGATTCTGGTACTACTACTTTGTCCTTCAGTTCTAGTTATTTTCTTTTCTTTCGGGTTTTTTGTGAAGTTTATCTTACTTCTCATTTCTTTCTAGTAGCTTGAATCTCACTATCAAGAAGATCATAGAACTCTCCTATCTTTATACTGAAACCAATTTTCATCCATCTCAAAATATCATCACTCAACAACAATATCTTAAAAACTTTGGGTATTGAACTATAAGGAATTTTTAAGGATTCTTAACATAGGACAGTGATCTTAGACAAGATCGTTGGATACATTATTATCTGAGAGTAGAGGTTTTCTTTCTTGATATTGCTAATTATCATAAGAATATACTTGATGGGGTTTATCCTTTTTAGGTTCACCAAGAAATCCATCATGAAGACATCACATTTATTAAGGGAATCCTTGTCTCCCTTTCTCATAATGTGAAATACTTTCATCCATAGGGATGAAAATCTAAAATTAGTGGAATGATGATTGATCTTCAGTTACTTAACTCCTTTAACTCCAAGGCACTCAATTTTCCTAACCTTCTCAAAATTAACTTCCTTGTCTGGAAAACTATGAGAGAAAAAATATCCTCTCCTTTATAAGGTATATCCAATATACTAAAAGACTTGCTAAAATATAAAGAATAAGTCTTCCCATGGCTCTTGAAAGAAAAAAATTATATTCCTACTTGTTTATAAAAACTAAATGAATCATGTAATTCAATAAGAATATTAGGATAAACTGGATCATGATTTTTTTGGCTTGCAAATGAAAATAGTTTCCCATCCATTATTCTTAATGATTTTTGGGATCAGGGATTCATACTTAATAAAAAAACTGGACCTATGAAACTTTCTCTATAAATTTTCCAATCCATGAGTTCCTTGTTGGAGGAAATCATATTTTGAAAACAAACTTCAAGATATATCTTGAATGTAAGGAAACTATGAAAATTGAATAGATGATTTGAAGGGTGGCAGAGCATCAACACAAAAAGACTTGGATAACTGAAGTGGGACATGAATATAGGGTCCCTTTATATAGGCTTCTCAGTGATGGTTCAAATTCCGAAAATAATATAATGCTTGAGATTATCTTGGTCTGATACGATAGAAAATGTCATTTCCAAAAAAGGATTTTTAAGGTTCCGATCTTTATAGGTTTTTGGGAAAAATCAGACTTAAGGAAAGTGAATCTGATAGTGTTTTCATAAAAAAGGATAGAAATACCAACATGAAATAAATTCAATTATGAACAAAGGAACCATAAGTTTGGGATAACTTATAAACAATTTTTAGTATTTATAGGGTTCTTATATTAAACCTTAGGTTCTGAAAAATTTTATTAAGGAAAGAAAATTTTAGGTTCTAAAAAAATTTATTACGGAAAGAAAAAAAGTAAACATATGTACTCTCCATATGAAAATAAGTATCTTAATGTAATGAGAAAGGTTTTTAAAAAAATTTAATATAGATATTTACCTTAAAATTATCATTCCTAACTTTTCTTTATTGTATTGAAATACATCGGAGGGTGAAGATATTGTAAATATGTCAGAAAGTTGATCTTGTGTTCTACTAAATTAAAGAATGATATCTTCTTTAAGTGTGTGATCCCTATGAAAGTGATTCCTAATGTCTATGTGCTTTGCACGAGAGTGATTTATAGGATTTTTTGTTATGTAAATGGAACTAGTATTATCATACAATATCTACATTTTTTTAAGACTCATGCCATAGTCAGTGAGTGTGTGTTGCATCCACAACACTTGAGCACAACAACTTCTAGCTGCCATATATACAGCTTCAGCAGTGGAAAGTGACATTGAGTGTTGATTCTTGTAAGACCAAGAAACTAATGAATCTGATAAGAAATGAAAACTTCCAAATATACTTTTTTATCTATTCTACATCCACTAAAATTAGTATCCAAAACAGTTTAAAAACAAAATTATTTCCAAAAGATTAAAAAAGTCATAAATGCATGGTTCCCTTTAAATATAGAAAAATTATTTTCACTACATTTAAATGATAATCCTTTGAATTAGATTTATATATAGGACATAATAATACTAAAAACATTAATTATGTATGAATAGCTATTAATTATAATAAACAACCAATCATACCTCTAAAATATGATTGATCTACTAGTTTCTCACCTTCATCAAGATCAAGAGAATTTAAGGTACCGATTTGAGTATTTATACTTTTATTATTGTCATATCCATACTTTTTTAGAAGATCTTTAATATAATTATGTTGAGAAATATAAATTCATTCTTTTTTTGAGAAATTTTAAAACCAAGGAAAAATGATAAATCACCCATCACACTCATTTCAAAGTCAGATTTCATGTGATTCGTAAATAAATCAATTAGATATTTCTGAGCCGATCCGAATATAATGTAATCAACATAAAACTGAAAAATAAAAACATTTTTCCTATCTTTATTTATTAAAAGTGTTTTTTAGTAGTTCCTTTAACATAATTGTTTTTTATCAAAAATCTTGTAAGTCTATCATACTAGGCTCTAGGGGCTTGTTTATGTCCATATAAAGCTTTGGTAAGTTTGAAAACATGTTCAGAATATTTTTTGTCTTCAAAACCAAGAGTTTGTTCAACATAAACTTTCTCTTGAACATATCCGTTAAGGAAACCACACTTCACGTCCATTTTAAAAAGTTTGAAATTAAATAATGTTGTAAATGCTAAAACAATATGAATAGATTCTAGTCTAGCTACTAGAGAATAGGTTTCTTCATAGTATATTCCTTCTTGTTGATTATAGACTTTAGAAAATAATCTTTCTTTATTTATTACATGTATTCAATTTTCATCACATTTATTTCTGAAGACCCATTTTATACCAATTACAAAAGTTTCTTTAGGTTTTTCTACCAAATTACAGACTTTTTTTGACAAAAGATGAATTCATTATTAACGAAGATCATCGGAATTACATGCGCATAACCATGAGGGGAAGTGGTTCAGCCATAGCTGATCATCATAAGGGGGCCCAGCGGCTGCCAGCTGATGAGCAGCATTGTTTCCTTACCTTTTGATGAAAGAAAAAGTGCATATTGTGAAGCTTTGATAGAGGTAAAGAATAGTCTTGATGAGGGGTCCAAAATATTGAATGTTGTCATTGTTAAGGTTGATGGCATTGATTGTAACAACCCAAAGTTTCATTAATGGAAAATCCCTCTAGATCCAGTTAAATGCCTCTTTATGAAAAATATTTTTATAAGATTTCAACTTCTTTGGTTTTATGTTAATAATTTTGACCGTTGCTAATATAGTCGTTGAACAGTGATCACATGATTAGTATAAATATAGGACTTTAACAAATCCAATTTACTCAGACAAAGGAAGAGATAGCCTCATCCAGTAGAATTTCCACTTAAGAAGCCCATTTGTTGGAACTCGGAAAAGAGGTGGCATCCTTGGGCTTCACTCTTAACCAAGCCCAAGATGAGCTTCACCATGTCAAGCTCGACCGGGACCGTCTACGGGAAAAGTGGAAGTTGATAGAGATTACCACTCGAGCGATGTTATCCGAGCCACCCCAAGAGTATGTCACCATCGCACACCTTACCCTTAGGTCTTATGCGGCTGTTTTAAGTGGTTATGTAACAAATAAGTAGTACTATGTTCATGTACATTGGTTTTTTTATATAATAATGAATATAATATCTAGTCATTTTTGATACATTGTAAATAATATTTAAAGTACAAATGGTGTTTTTAGTTATTATTTAATTAATAAATCTATTTTATTAAATTGAGGGATTTTTTAATTAAATAATATTTTAATAAAATAATATTATTATTATTAAATTAATTTTTAAATATAAATGATCTTATAATTTTATGAATGCAATTAAAATTTTTATTAAGGTTTGAAAGCCATTTCGGTCAAAACCCATGAATTTTCTATAAATGTCGTTTTTTATTTTGAAAGTAAAAATTAAGATATTTATAAAATTATTTAGATAAAATAAATTTCATTTCTGGAATCAGGACATCAAAATTATCCAACGGTGAATTTTTCATAATTTTCTGAGACAGTCGAATTTTTGGGTAAAAATTAAATACCGTTTAAATATATAATGTGTTTTATGACATCATAATGACCCAATGGTGATGTAATAAAACACTATAATCCTTATGTTCGGCCAATATATGTTTTACCATTAAAATTATGTGATTTTGGGTTTTTTTGACTCAATTTTCAAAGCATTAATGGACCCCTCAAGACTTATTCAACACCTTGCCTTTTTAAATTAATTTTCATGGGAGTGTGACTCACCACCACATAAGAAACCCTAATATTTTAATAATTTAGGACCTTGGAATAATAAAATATTGTTTTCCTCTTCCCTTTTCCAAAAACCATGGGCAAAAACCATGAGATGGTTTGTGGTTTGGATTAATTTAATATAAGGGGTCCCAAACCTAAATAATAAAGAATTCCCTCACCTTTCCTATATAAACTCACCCAAGCTCCCACTTCCTCCTCACTAAAATCCCTTGGAGTTCGTCCAACCTCTTCCATACTCTCTCTAGAATCCTCCCAAGGTGCCCCAAGCTCCCAAGAAGCCTCTCACAAGCCTCTCTCTAGCCTTTGGAAGCACACTTCCAAGTAAGGGTTTTTTCTTCCTTTCTCTTTTTTGTCAATTTTCCTTAAGTTGTATTTCCCTTTTAATTTCAATTATGAATGTTTGGGTATGGTTTATCACCTCCCCCATACTGACCTCTTATTGTTTGAATGATGGGATACCCCTTTCTCTCACATTAAATTCCTCCCATGTACACCTGTTACTATGCTGAAATTCTGAAAGGAACTTCTCTCCCTTCTTTTACATTCAAGCAATAATTTTGTATCATGAATCTAAATTACATTAAAATTGTTGGTACATGTATCTATATTACCCCATTACTATCCATTACATTTAAATATGATGAGGAACCCCTTTCTCTCTCATCAACCATTTTTATGAATTTTTATGTCACGTCGTTACGCTGTCGAAATTGCACCGATTTTCTAAGTCAATGCCTTTGTGTAGTGAATACCATGCCCATTTCTCCATAAAGGTTATTCACCTATATGAACATTTACTTATTGATTATAATATTTCATGTATGAATTACACATTCCTTTATCGTGGAATAAATTATTTTGTTTTATGAATCAATGTTTTATGATCCATGTGGCACATTTATGCATGAAATGAAATGTTTAAGAAGGGTGCACCCTTATAACGCTCCAATGCATTGGGTAATGTATAGTATCATGATACATCATGTGAAATGAGTGTTGACTCATGATAATTCAAGTTCAATGAGGGTTTACTCGTGCTTCATGTGCAATGAGGATTTACTCATGCTCTATGTGCAATGAGCCTTGGCTCATGCTAATTCCATGTTAAGTGTTGTTGCCACATTTCCATGTTATGATTATCATGAATTATCATGCCTTTATGTTCATGTTTCTTTTATGCTCTATTGATATGCCTATTGTCTAACATGTATTTTACTCCTCATGTTATTCCACGTGTACTCCCTTACTGGGATTTATATCTCACCCTTTTCTTATGCATGTCCTCAGGTTATCCCATGCAATGCTAAGTACGAGGGAATGTAGTGGTCATGTAAAAGAAGCTTTAAATAAATATATTATATTTCATGTTTTAAGTTTTTATGTAATGATCCTAAGCCCCAAAGACACTAAACCTCTCGATCTTCTTTGTTGTATCAAGTAATGTTTTATGTAATAAATCATGTTTAATTTTGTAATAAAAGCAGGGTTGTCATAGTTTGTATCAGAGGATAGGTTTAGTTATTTTTGGGATTAGGAAACCCTAGTAAAGCCTTACATACAAGACTAGATATAATAAAAACCCTAGAGGCGGCTCTGGAACAGATGTATCCCAGGGGTAAAACCTGAAAACACCACTTTGAGCTAGACTCGAACGG
This sequence comes from Viscum album, assembly GCA_963277665.1. Lineage (NCBI taxonomy): Eukaryota > Viridiplantae > Streptophyta > Magnoliopsida > Santalales > Viscaceae > Viscum > Viscum album. Next base: position 517,800,607 of record OY728143.1, on the reverse strand, counting down.
GAAGTGGTGCACGACAATGGGCCTTGCTGCACTCTTGGTTACGACACTACCGGGGGATATGTTTTGATAAATTCACAAGCTTAGTATGAACCCTTGTTAAGGTAATTAAAAAAAATCCCCTACGAATATATGTTATAAAGTAGATCATGAAAATCCTAGATTGAATCCTATAGACTCATGAGTTAAGGAAATAAAAGCTTATTTATAAGTCTTCAACTTTTTTCTTTAGATTACCCTTTATGTGTTACCCCTAAATTTACTTTTATTCCAGCCAATGGTTGGTAATATGAGGACTCGGGCTAACAACCGTTGTGAAGATCAGTGTGATGATTGTACTAATGAGATGCCAAATCCAATGGGAGCGGGAATCATGAACTTTTTCATGCTTCTCTCTCAGTTAACTCAAGTTTTGAATAGAAACACGGGTCAAGAGGAACGTTCAACCCCCCCCCCCCCCCCCAAGAAAGAAAAAGTCGCTATCGAGATATTCATGAGACAAAGGACTCCTACTTTTAGTGGATCATGTGATCCCACGATCGCTGAACAATGGATCAACTCTATTGAAAAGATCTTCTTCATCCTTCAATGTTCTGAACAAGAGAAGGTTATCCTGGATGCTTATCGTATGGAGGGCGAAACTGATCAATGGTGGACATTGATCCAAAATACGAAGCCTGAGGAGGAGATCGAGGCGTTGGAATGGAAGGATTTCCGGAAGATGTTTTTTGATAAATATTTTCCGCACACCCAACGGCTTAAGATAGAAAGGGACTTCCTTTCCATCAAGCAAAAAGATGAAGAATTTGTTGGACTGTATGAGGCAAACTTCACAAGGCTTGCACGATACGCTTTCGGCTTTGTAGTTACCCCCGAATGCAAAGTTGAGCGCTTCTTTAGTGGGCTGAAGCCTAGCTTACGGAAAGAATTAGCGATCCGTGACTTCGACAGCTATGAGGAAATTGTCTGATGTGACCTCAAGGTCAAAATGGAGATCAGGGAATCACAGGGGTATCATGGGGACAAGAAGCGTAAGGTGGACTTCAATGCTGGTGGTCCGATGGATAAATCCAACGATTCTATGAAGAACCAGCACCCCACTTTCCAAAAGTGTGGAAAGAAGCACCCTGGAAATTGCCTTAAGGGGACGAGGAAATGCTTCAGATGTGGAAGAGAAGGGAACCTAGCTGTTAACTGTCGGCAAGAAAGACCCACAGATGCGATAGAGGAGAGGAACGCTCCGTTCGAACCTCAACGCTTTATTCAATGCTACAAATGCGAAGAACCGGGTAATTTTGCAAATCACTTCCCTAATCCAAGGGTTTTCGGAGGCGACCAACAACCTCCAAGGCAGCAAGGAAAAGCTTTTTCCATCACTTCTGTCAAAGTGAACTCCGACAACGAAGTGGTGACAGGTATGCTAGTTATTCATTCAAGAATAGTGAACGTACTTTTTGATTCAGGTTCTACGCATTCTTTTATATCTCGAATGTTTAGTAGAAAAATCCCTGCACCACCACAAATCATGGAAGTAAAGATGTCGGTGAGTAAGGAAAATGGGGAAATCATTGCATCCCATGAATATAAGTCCTCTCCTGTTATAGTGTGTGGATGGAATTTCCCGGTGAACCTCATCATACTCCCTCTGGTGGAATTTTATGCAATTCATGGCATGGATTGGCTTCTTTATATAGAGCCAACATAAATTGTCAGGAGAGGGAAATCACACTCCATATGGAGAATCGATCCCCGATTCTTTACATGTGTCAGGAGGAAGATGAATCTCCTTTAGCTCCATCAACTCAAGCATGGATATTACTGCCTTATGAGCACGCGTATCTGGCTCAGATGATTGAGTCTAAGGAAGAAACCATTCTTGAAGAAATGCCTATTGTGAGGGAATTCGCTGAAGTGTTTCCTGAGGAACTACATGATCTTCCTCCAAGAAAAGATGTTGAGTTATCAATTGAATTTATACCTGGGGTGCTACCAATATCCAAGACTCCATATAGAATGGTTGTTGTTGAGCTTGAAGATCTGAAGAAACAACTACATGAGAATCTGGATAAAGGGTTTATACGACCAAGTGCTTCACCGTGGGGTGCAGCAGTCCTCTTTGTCAAGAAGAAGGATGGGTCAATGCGGATTTTCATCGATAATCGTGAACTTAACAAAATCATGATAAAGAACAAGTATCCTCTCCCAAGAATCGATGACTTGTTTGATTAGCTGCGTGGAGCACAATACTTCTCCAAGGTGGATTTACGGTCAGTATATTATCAAGTAAGGGTGAAGAAGGAAGATGTCCCCAAGACTGCTTTTCGTACAAGGTACGGGCACTATGAATTCATAGTAATGCCTTTCAGACTCACCAATGCTCCAGAAATATTCATGGACTTGATGAATAGAGTCTTTAGATATTACCTTGACAAATTTGTGGTAGTCTTTGTGGATGATATTCTAATATACTCCAAAACCAAGGAGGATCATCAAGAGAATTTAAAAACTTTACTAGAGACTTTGCGCCAGGAGAAGCTCTATGAAAAGTACAACAAGTGTGAGTTATGGTTGAAGGAAGTCCCATTCTTGGGCCATATCACCACAATCATTGGGATATCTATGGACCGCTCCAAAATAGATGCAATTGAGGGATGGCTGAGGCCAACATCGGTAACGGATATCTGTAGCTTCTTGGGGTTGGCTGGATATTATCGACGATTTGTGAGGAATTTCTCACGATTTTACAACCCTCTTACCAAGCTAACTTGAAAGGTAATACAGTTTTCTTGTAGTGATGAATGTGAAGAAATCTTCAAGGAGTTGAAAAAGAGGCTTATCACTGCACCCGTCCTCACTTTACCCACAAGTGGGGAACTTTTTGTGGTATTCAGTGATGCTTCGAAGAAGGGCTTAGGCTGTGTGCTGATGCAGAATGATAAAGTGATATCCTATGCCTCAAGGAAGTTGAAAATCCATGAGAGAAACTATCCAATGCATGATCTAGAGTTAGAGGCGGTGATCTTTGCCTTGAAAATCTGGCGGCATTATCTCTATGGAGAGAAATTTGTGATATATACTGACCACAAGAGTCTTAAATATATATTCACACAGAAAGAGATTAATATGTTCCGGAGAAGATGGATAGAGCTCGTCAAGTATTATGACTGTTCAATACATTACCACCCTGGGAAAGAAAACAAGGTGGCAGATGCCCTAAGTAGAAAGGATCCAGCGATTCTATCAACAATGAGAATTGATAAGGATCCAATCTTCTTAGACTTGATGAAGATGGACAGGGGAATCATAGAGAAGGGAACATCATCAATCCTTTCACAAATGATTGCTCAACCGTCTCTTTTGGAAAAGTTAAAGGATGCTCAAAAGGATGATGTGGGAATTCAAGAAAAAGTGGAAGCTATCAAAAAGGGTAAATCCTCAGAGTTTAATGTTAATGAAGAAGGAATTGTGCTGTTTGGGAAAATACTATGTGTTTCATCAAGTTCAGAGCTGAAGAAGGAACTTTTGGTTGATGCACATAGTTCAAATTTCTCTATTCACCCAAGAAGCACTAAGATGTATCGAGATCTCCGAGAAAACTTTTGGTGTAATAATATGAAGAAGGAGATCTCTGAATATACATCAAAGTGTCTGGTGTGTCAACAAGTGAAGGTAGAGAGGCAGAAGTCTAAGGGGATGATGCATCCATTGCCCATACTAGAATGCAAATGGGAGAACATCACCATGGACTTTATCAATATACTTCCAAGGACATCCAAAGGCAACAATGTAATCTGGGTTGTTGTGGATCGCCGTACAAAGACTGCACACTTCATTGCTATTCGAGAGGATTTCTCTTTGGATCAACTGGCACAGATATATATCAGGGAAGTGGTAAGGTTCCATGGAGTACCACTATATATTGTGTCTGACCGAGATCCAAGATTCACCTCTATGTTTTGGAAGAGTCTTCAACATGCTCTGAATACTGAACTGAACTTCAGTACGGCCTATCATCCTCAAACTGATGGCCAATCCGAGCGGACTATCCAAACACTTGAGGATATGTTGAGAGCATGCTCAATGAACTTTAAAGGAGGATGGGATCAACATCTTCCACTGGTTGATTTCTCTTATAACAATAGTTTCCACTCAAGCATCCAAATGGATCCATATGAAGCCTTGTATGGGAAAAGGTTCAGAACACCGGCATGTTGGGATGAGGTCGGTGAACGTAAGCTTCTTGGACCAGAAATGGTCGAGGAAATGGTGGAGAAGGTAAAAACAATTCAGAAGCATACCAGGGCAGCCCAGAGTCTAAAGAAGAGTTATGCAGATAATTGTCGATGAGACCTTGAGTTTAAAGTTGGAGACATGGTGTTTCTACGCATATCTCTGTGGAAAAAGGTCATGAGGTTTGGATGGAAAGGGAAGTTAAGTCCAAGGTACATCGGCCCCTTAGAGATTATTGATCGTGTCGGGGTTGTGGCCTATCGACTAGCAATTCCCCCTGCCATGGCCAAAGTACATGATGTCTTTCATGTATCCCTCTTAAGGAAGTACATACCGGACCCTTCCCATGTACTCTCTTCTGAGGTGGTCCAATTGGAAGATGATCTTTCTTATGAGGTGCAACCAGTGAAGATCTTAGATCGTATAGAAAATGTTCTACAAAATAAGACAATGCCCCTCATCAAGGTGTTGTGGAGAAACCAAAATTTTGAAGAAGCAACTTGGGAATCAGAGGATATGATGAAGCTAAGTTACCCACATTTGTTTTAGTGTGGGAAAAGGAAAATTTCGAGGGTGAAATTTTTTAAGGGGGGAATATTGTAATGACCCAAATTTTTATTAATGGAAAATCCCTCTTGATCTAGTTAAATGTCTCTTTATGAAAAATATTTTTATAAGATGTCAACTTCTTTGGTTTTATGTTAAGAATTTTGACCGTTGCTAATATAGCCGTTGAACAGTGATCACATGATTAGTATAAATATAGGACTTTAACAAATCCAATTTACTCACACAAATGAAGTGATGGCCTCATCCAATAGAATTACCCCATACGATGCCCATTTGTCGGAACTCGGAAAAGAGGTGGCATCCTTGGGCTTCGCTCTTGACCAAGCCCAAGCTGAGCTTCACCATGTCAAGCTCGAACAGGGCCGTCTACAGGAAAAGTTGAAGTTGATAGAGATTACCACTCGAGCGATATTATCCGAGCCAACCCAAGAGTCTGTCACCATCGCACACCTTACCCTTAGGTCTTATACGACTGTTTTAAGGGGTTATGTAACAAATAAGTAGTATTATGTTCATGTACATTATTTTTTTGTATATAATAATGAATATAATTTGTAGTCATTTTTGATACATTGTAAATACTTTTTAAAGTACAAATGGTGTTTTTAGTTATTATTTAATTAAGAAATCTATTTTATTAAATTAATGGATTTTTGAATTAAATAATATTTTAATAAAATAATATTCTTATTATTAAAATGTTTTTTAAATATAAATGAACTTATAATTTTATGAATGCAATTAAAATTTTTATTAATGTATGAAAGCCATTTCTGTCAAAACCCATGAATTTTCGATAAATGTTGGTTTTTATTTTGTAAGTTAAAATTAGCATATTTATAAAATTATTTAGATAAAATAAGTGTCATTTCCGGAATCAGGACGTCAAAATTATCCAATGGTGATTTTTTCATAATTTTCTGAGACATTAAAATTTTTGGGTAAAAATTAAATACCATTTAAATATATAATGTGTTTTATGACATCATAATGGCCCAATGGTGATTTAATAAAATATTATAATACTTATGTTCGGCCAATATATTTTTTACCATTAAAATAATGTGATTTTTGGGTTTGTTTGACTCACTTTTCAAAGCATTAATGGACCCCTCAAGACTTATTCAACACCTTCCCTTTTTAAATTAATTTTCATGGGAGTGTGACTCACCTCCACATAATCAACCCTAATATTTTAAGAATTTCGGACATTGTCCTTATAAAATATTTTTTTCCTCTTCCCTTTTCCAAAAACCATGGGATGGTTTGTGGTTTGGATTAATTTAATATAAGGGGTCCCAAACCTAAATAATAAAGAATTCCCTCACCTTTCCTATATAAATCCACCCAAGCTCCCACTTCATCCTCACTAAAATCCCCTTGATTTCGTCCAACCTATGCCCTACTCTCTCTAGAATCCTCCCAAGGTGCCCCAAGCTCCCAAGAATCCTCTCACAAGCCTCTCTCTAGCCTTTGGAAGCACACTTCCAAGTAAGGGTTTTTTCTTCCTTTCTCCTTTTTGTCAATTTTCTTTAAGTTGTATTGCCCTTTTAATTTCAATTATGAATGTTGGGGTATGGTTTCTAACCTCCACCATACTTCCCTCTTATTTTACGAATTATGTGATACCCATTTCTCTCTCATTAAATTACTCCCATGTACACCTGTTACTATGCCGAAATTCTGCAAGGAACTTCTCTCCCTTCTTTTACATTCAAGCAATAATTTTGTATCATGAATCTAAATTCCATTAAAATTGTTGGGACATGTATCTATATTACCTCCTTACTATCCATTACATGTAAATACGATGAGGAACCCCTTTCTCTCTCATCAACCATTTTTCTGAACTCTTATGTCACGTCGTTACGCTGCCGAAATTGCACTGATTTTCTAAGCCAATGCCTTTGTGTAGTGAATACCATGCCCATTTCTCCATCAAGGGTATTCACCTTTATGCACATTTACTTATTTATTATAATGTTTCATGTATGAATTCCACATTCCTTTATCGTGGAATATATTATTATGTTTTATGAATCAATGTTTTATGATCCATGTGGCACACTTATGCATGAAATGAAATGTCTAAGAAGGGTGTTCCCTTATAGAGCTCCAATGCATTGGGTAAAGTATAGTATCATGATACGTCATGTGAAATGAGTTTTGACTCATGCTAATTCAAGTTCAATGAGGGTTTACTCGTGCTTCATGTGCAATGAGTATTTACTCATGCTCTATGTGCAATGAGCCTTGGCTCATGCTAATTCCATGTTAAGTTTTGTTGCCACATTTCCATGTTATGATTATCATGCTTTATCATGCCTTTATGTTCATGTTTCTTTTATGCTCTATTGATATGCCTATTGTCTAATATGTATTGTACTCCTCAAGTTATTCCATGTGTACTCCCTTACTGGGATTTATAGCTCACCCTTTTCTTATGCATGTCCTCAGGTTATCCCATGCAATGCTAAGTACGAGAGAATGTACTGGTCATGTAAAGGAAGTTTTCAATAAAGATGTTGTATTTCATGTTTTATGTTTTTATGTAATGATCCTAAGCCCCAAATACACTAAACCTCCTGATCTTCTTTGTTGTATCAAGTGATGTTTTATGTAATAAATCATGTTTAGGTTTGTAATAAAAGCAGGGTTGTCATATTGATAATGGGGGATCATTCCGATTTGAGGTATATTGATTTCCATCCATGATATTTAGTGAATTTCAGCCCGGTAAGGATGGTGACAGCTTCAGAAACTTCGGGTTCCCAAAGCGCATGGTGCAATTCATGTTTGGCTGCAATTATTTGACCATAGTGGTCCCGAGCCATCATACCAAGACCAAAATGTCCATCCTTGGGGAGAGACACATCCACATTAATCTTGAGAATCTGTTCTGGTGGAGGGAACCAATGTGTTGAGGAATAAGGGGTTCCAAAGGGCATCTACTTCTCAGAGTGGTGCTACCAGCCCGCAATCCAGGATGACGCCCATTAAATCCAAAATCTTGGGGGCCTAAACATATGATTAAAGATGGAATCATTACGTCGAACCCAGATGATCCAGGCTAGAGTACAAAGTGAGCCTATTTTAGCTGGTCTAAAAGAGGAACACCATTGCATCAGGAGAGAGTTGAGGTATGAGGCCACATACAATTAGATATCTATAAGATATCCCCATTTGATCCAAACCTCCTTTTCCCCTGGGCATTGGATAAGAGCATGGAGAGGGGATTTTGGGGCGTACGAGAAAAAGGGGCAGGAATTGACCCTGGAAAAATGTCGGAAAGCAAGGAGGCTCATGGTAGGGAGGGTTCCATTGCACACCTACTACCCAAAATGGAAGATTTTTTGGGGGCCATTGAGCTTCCACGGCAATTTACAGGGCCCATCATCCCTATCATCTCTCTATGTACAAAGAGCGAGATGATAGCTGGATTTCACCACGTAGGCTCCTGATCTGTCATTGATCCAGAAGAGATGATGAGGGCCTACATCTAGAACACATGGGGTACTCAGGATGATCCTTCTGTCCCTTTCGCTGAACCAATAGAATTTTTTTCCAAGCACCACCCCTTCCCCTGGTCAGCAAAAAGGCACGAGACAGTGGCACCTTGGGAACCTGGATGGATAGGGGATGATGCCCTCACATCTTCCTTATCAATTAGCCAGGGATCAGTCCAAATATTAACCGTTGATACATTTCCAATACTCTAACCCAATCCTGTATTCAGAATATTACGGGATCCCCAGACACTTCTCTAGATGAAGCTCGGTCGGGGCCAAGATGGGAGTCCTGTAAGTCCTTATGTGAGAAGTATTTTTCATGGAGAACTCATTCACAGAGAGATGATGGATGATTAATAAGGATTCATCCTTTCTTATCCAGCAGGGCATCAATAAAATGAAAGAGGTACCAGAATCCCATTCAACTTTTGGATTTGGGTTGGCAGAGTTTTGTCTAGGCGATCTAATGGGTCTTATTCCTTCCATTTTTAAGCTTCATGTTTCTATTGTCAACCAGATCCACTCTCGCACTGCCAACTTATGGTGGGGTAGAAATGACCTTTCAAATTCATTTATTTTATCTTTCATAGATTTAATCTAATAAAAATCACCTAAATCTTCATTTATGATTATTTGTTCAAATTGGGAAAGAAATGGTAGATATTCTACTTCATTTCTTAAAGAACTTCAAGTCTTTACAATTTGATTTTTGTCACCAATGATACCATCACTGGGATGATTCTTAAGAAACACCTGGTTTGGGTTATGTAAAACCTATTCATCAATATAAGGTAATAAATATTCTAGGTAAAATACTTCAGAAACATTTTCTTGAGTATTTTTCTTTTTAGAAGAATATTCTATCAAATTTTGATAAAACTTTTTTGAAAACAAATCAGAAGATGTATGTTGTTGTTGTTTAAAAACAAAAGGATTAGTTTCATCGAATTTAACATGCAATTTTTTTTCAAAAGTACAATAATTTTTGTTAAAAAATCTATAAACCTTAGAAGTAGTGGAATACCCTAAGAAATTTCCTTCACTATATTTGGCTGAATATTTATGTAAGTTATATTTAGTATTCAAGCTGAATACATTGAATCAAAATACTTTGAAGTAAGAAACTTTATTTTTTCAACCAGTTTACATTTTATAAGGTGTTTTATTAATAAAAGGTCTAATTAAACTTGAATTTATAGTGTGAAAATAAATATTAATAGATTCAGCCCAAAAATCTTCAGCAATAGAATATCCACACAACATGGTTCTAGTTATATTATGAATAATTCGATTTCTTCATTCAAAACACCATTTTCTTTAGGATTTCTAAGAGCTAAGAAGTTATGATTAATGCCTTTCTTGATATAAAAAGTTTCAAAATATAAATTTTTAAATTCTTCCCCTTGATCACTATGAATAGTTATATATGGAAATTTTTTTCATTTTTAACTTTGGGGAAAAAATATAAAATAAGAAAAGTCTTCATATTTATTTTCTAGAAAATAAACCCAGGTAAATCTTGTGTAATCGTGAACTAAAAAAAATTAGTATTTTACAGCACTACCATTTTTTGTTCGATAAAAAAGATCTATATGCACTAGGTACAATGCCTCAGAAGTTGTGACTTTTATAATTGATTTAAGTCTTGACTTATGTTGAATTCCATATTTACAAGGATCAAAAACTTTTCAACAATCAAATCTAAGATCCGGTGGATCCTTAAAGAGTATTTTCTTTGAGATTTTTCTTAGGTTCCTACGGTTATAGTGTCTGAGTCCTCTATTCCATAACCATGATTGATCTTCCACTACACTAAGGCAAGGTAGATCTTGTCTCCTAAGGGATTTTATGTTCATTTTATAAACATTCTCATTCCTATGGGTAGATATAATAAACTCTTCGTTGAAATTTTATCATTCCTAAAATACACAATGTAACCTTCATCACATAATTTTCTTACATTTATAAGTTTTTTATTATGACCTTTAACAAATAAAACATTTTAAATTAAATATTTTCTTATAAGACCAATGTTACCTATACTAATAATTTCTCTCTAGTCATTATCACCAAAAGTTAATTTTCCTCTTTTTGTCTCGATAATATTTTCAAATAAGTTTTGCTTACCAATGATGTTTCTAGAAAATCCACTATTCATGTAACATGTATTGTGGTTGGTACTTCTTTTATTTTCCAGAAAATAAAATAGTTATAATTTTTGAATCCAAACTTTCTTGGATCTGGAATTGTTAGAAATTAAAATACTAGGTGTCTAAATTTTCTTAGAAAAATAATCATTATGAAAACATAAGGATTAGATTTTATTCAAAGAAAAAAATTTCTCCCAATGTCCGCCACATTGACACTTAACAAAAAAATGAGCAGTTTGGGGAACAAAATAATTATTAGTAAAAATATTTATTGAATGAGTATAACAAAATCCAGAACTATTCCTAATAGTAAGAAGTTGTGAATATATTTTATGAAAATAATTCCTTCCAGAAGTGAAATTTGATAAAAGTTTATATAAGGAAAATATTTTATATTTTATTCTAATAACTAAATTCTTGTCCTCACAATCATTTTTCTTAGTGTTTGAGTTATTATGTAAAACATTTTTTTTAGAAATAAAATTTTCATGATCCTTATAAAGTCTATCCTTCTCAGAATTAACTTCCCCAATATTTTTAGAAATATTTTATAAACCAAGAGTTTTCTAATAAAGATTTTTTGAGAATGATCTGATACTTCTTTTGTTAGAACAAAAATTCTAGAATTTTCTTTCTCTAACTTATTTTTTATCTTACAGATCTCATTCTCAAGTAATTTAACAAATCAAGAAACTTATTCAAATGAAGGTAAGGTCTTATCTTCTAATGAGGGGTATTATTATTCTAAATATTCATAATATTCTTCATTAAGAAAATTTTAATTTTAAAATAATTATTGGTTAAGGATTCAGCATTGTATACCTTCTTCATAAGAGAATGGTTTTCAATAGGTAATCTGGTTAGGAGACCATTATTATTATAACTAAAAGATTCATATTACAAAGATTCATCTAAAGATTCACCACCACCAGAACTCTAGGTGTCATTATCCTTCATAAATGTTTTACCCTTAGATTCGTAGTACTTTATTATAATCCTTTCAGAATGTTTATCCTTTCTCTCTTTTCTCTTGAGCATAGGAAATTCAGGTCTGATATGTCTATCCTTTTTCATTCATAAGAAATTACTTCAAAATCTTTCTTGTATATTTTTTCTTTCTTTTTATATCTATACTGAAAAATATTTCATTCCCATAATCTTGTTCATCCTTCGATAAATATTGGCAAGTTCATTCTCGGACTGATCACTGTCACATGATTCAAATACTACAACAGATTTCTTAGCTTTTGATCTAGTTACCCATTCATAAGTCTTGGATTTATATGTAGTGGTGAAATAAACACTTACATTATAGTTCTTTTTCTTATTAAGTATTCATATCACTTCATTCTTGTTTCATGCTGAAGAAGAGTTCCAAATAACTCATCAAGAATGATGTTAGATACTTTCTTATTTTCGTCAATATCTTTCCTTTTATATTCGAACTCATTAGGAATGATATCAATTATCTTTCCCACAATAAATTCTTCATCAAGTAATATTTATCCCATATACTAAAGACTATTGATTTTAGTCATAAATATTTGTTTCACTTTGCAAACAGGTTATCTATAAGGAAGCATAATACCATGATACTCATCTCTAAGTATAACTCTTCTTGTTTCTTTCTCCTTTTAAGTTCCAAAGTTTGTAACTTCAAGTTTCTTCCAAATATTATTTAAATCTTTAAAAGATGATATTTGATTGTAGATATTCGTGCTCATGAAATATAAAAGAGTACTTCATACCTTTTATTTTAGTTGATATTCTTGTTTTCTTGATTTGTGAATGTTCTGATTTCCTTGTCAGGAATCATGTATTCACCAGTGAGTATGACAAAATTATCCACTCTAGTGTTAATAACAAAAGTCTTCATCCTATCTCTCCAATACTCCTAATCATTAAGGGAAAACATTAGTGGTCTGGTTGGATTTAAATTTTCTATTAATCTAAATTTTATTCCTATTATTCTATATGAAAAATAATTTTCCACAAAACTAATTAGTAGTTAAAGTCTATAAAAAAATATTTAATAAAAATGTGAACATGTAAATATAAAAAAGAAATGTTGAGCAAGAGAACTTATATGTAAGTTTAATTACTTTAGATACCTACTCTAATACCATTTGTAGGATCAAAATATAGATGTAGATTCTCAATTATAAGAGGTGGTGAATTTTAGGTTTAAAAACTTTTGTTTTTATCCTTTATAAAATTTATTTTTAAAAAAGATAAACAAGTGGGATTCACAAACCCTCTTTAGTTCTTAACTAAGATATTATCTTTCTTAGGATACCAATAATTGATCTGATAATGAAACTTAAGAAAAGTTTACTTAGGGATAGATTCTACCTTAAAGCGTATAGAAACTTATTTATCAGAGTATAAAATTATAAAAATGTCTAAGAAAGTTATAATTTCTTTCTTTAACCAAAATGTAGTGGAAATAAAACTTGTAATAAGAAAAAGTAAACAGGTAAGAAATTTTTTAACCCATAGAGAAGGGAATCCAACAACCTTTGATAAATGTCCCTTGATTTGTACTTAAAAGAAATCCAATGTTACCCACACTAGGGTAATCCCTCGGTAAGAGTATCAGAGTCTATCTTGCTATCCCCAAAAACCCTCGAACATTAAGGTAGTTTTCACCTCCATATTCTTATCCTCATATGTCCTTGATTGTACATAGTAATAACCATATTCGCACTAGGAAAGTTGAGAAAGTTGTTCATGGTTGAACAAGATGTTCATATATCACACAAATAATGAGAGTCTATCTCTATCTATACATGTCTTCATAGAATCACAATATATAATCTGTATTTGTTTCAACACACTACATGTCGAATTATTAAAATGACTTGGGTATTTATAGGCAGAAATCCCAATGATCATCTCCTCCTACAATGGTCATATTTTCCTTGTAATTTCAAAGGGACCTATACATGTGTCACTTAGCCAAAAGATAGTTAAAACATATTTTACAACATCGTTTCATGTAAGAAAACATAGGTAAAATTACCATGTGTAAAAAAACTAAAATGTATGGAAAACAATATCATATTTAAGAAACTTAAGTATAATTGGATCTGATAATCTGAAACGTTATTTTTGGTAAATGAGGTAACTGTAACAAAAATATTAAACTGAATTCTTAAGAAATTGAGAATCTGAGTCTAAAAAAATATGAAAAATTGGATTTTGAAAAAATAGACATTCAGGGTCAGAATTCTGATAAATTTGGAATCTGATTTATGAGGATTTCAAAGTCTAGAAAATAAGATTTCAGAGTCTATGTTCTTGAGAATTCATAGTCTAATTTTCAAAGAATTCATAGTCTTGTTTTTAGAGAATTTGGATTCTGATTTTCAGAGGATTCATAGTTTGATTTTCAGATAATTCAGAGTTTGTATCTCAGAGAATTCGGAGTCTAATTTTTAGATAATTTGGAGTCTGATTTTAAGAGAATTCAAAGTTTTAAATTGTAAGACTCAGAATGTAAGGAACTATAAGATTCTAAGGTATTAGATTAGGATCTGATTATTCTTATAGAAATTCAGTCTTATGAAAAATATGAATAATCTTGGATAAGGATCATTAAGCATAACATATGAAAGTATATTTAAGGATTAATAAAACAGACTTCATTAGAGAAAGAAAATTTTCCTTAAGAAAATAATTCTTAAAGAAAGATAATTATCCTTAGGAAAACGTGTCAGTGATTTTAAAAACATAAAGGAATGGAAAATTCATAAGGGAACATATTAAATCAACAATATTAATTTCATTAATATCATTCACATAAAGTGATTTTTAAAATTTATTAATGTAAAACATGTTTTTACCCATATATATAATTTTTCAGAAGAATATTTTCTTTACTCTAAAATTGATATTAGTGTCATTTATAGTTAATTAGTCACCAATGAATTAATTTTATATTAATGTAAATAACATATCTTTTAATAATATAGTTATTCTTTTTCATATCTTCTATTAAAATGGCTATGTGATAATATCATATTAAATAATAATATTTTAATTGTATAACCTATTTCATTTAAACTTCGTGTTGCATGTAACACAAATGGAACTTGGTGTTGCGAGTAATGAAAGATCTAGAAAAAATAATAATTTATTTGAAATAAAAAAAATATTTCACAAAATTGTAGGGTGTTACATGAACTAAGGCTCCATCATTTAGATGATCCTTATCCTGATCATATCATAGAAACCTATATAGATGTCCCTATGAATGGGTACATATGTGGTTTCAAAATCACAGGGGTCTCTAGCCTGAGATCCAACCTCAATAAACTTAATAATTTTTTTCCATAAATACCAAATGAATAATCACAACTAATGAATCTCCAAGATCTATCTAAGTCCATCAAAGGCTCTAATACCACTCTGCCATGACCCAAACCACATAGGCCCACTATGTCAGTGGTAATGAAAGTGGGCTATACCAATCCCACCTTCAACAGACGAATGTCTAGTGACTACCACCAAGTAGGCATGTAACACACATGGGAGGACTTAGATAAATGAACATGTACACATACACATATGTATCCGTACACACTTTATTAATTTAGAAAGTAAAAAACTGGAATAATAAAGGCATGAAAAATATCTAATAGCCCACAACCAAGTATAACAATATATACTCAAGTAAAGAGAGAGAAATGATATCCCAAAAACCAGTAAGTTTGTCTATTGTAACAACTTGAGGGGAAATATTCTCAGTATACAACTACCAATATGACAACCATCCTACATCAATAGTCACCAAACTCAATTAAGCACCACATTAACCATGTTCCCCCAAATCTTTATTGAATGAACTACTATCTATATAGGACATAACTTGTGTGGCTAGATCGATTTTAGGGTTGAATATATATCTACTCAGTAGGACGCCCTCAAATTACCTAAAAGTAAAAAAACAAATATTCATATTATAATCATAAATAATATGTAAATGGGAATGTATAGCCTAGATATTCACATAAAAGTATATAATTCCCAGAGTACACTCTATAAATCTTAGTCATCTAAAGAAAATATATATTCCCATAATTTATTCCAACTTTCTCGTGTAATTTATGTTGACATTCCATTATATTACAGTGAAGTATCCCTATCCCATGATTATGGGTGAACTATAGACTCTTGTGAAGGATCCCTATCCCATTTAAGGTCCACAGATAGGAAAAATAATGACTCATCATTAAGGGGATCCATACTACATATTGGGGGTGAAATATCAAATCTATCTAATTATTTAGGTGAAGGACCTCATCTCCAGAAATAAATTAGTGTAATTATAACTCTATAGCAATATAATAATCCTAATGGGTGGAATACATACTCAAAATGGGAATAATGAAGATAAAATTCATGTATAAATAAACCATTCCATGTCAAGGAGAAGTATACATTGTGTCCTATGGGTACAAAGTGTGTTATCTTAACAAGAAACCCTACTCAAAATCTATCATTCCACAGGGAATTTCATATCCCAACTATACATTGTGTATAGGTGTCACATAAGGTTCCATGTTTGTGGAGGAACTCTATATGTACCTTTTTTGGTAGATTCATGTACCTCTAAGGTTATATGGGTTTTGGCCTAATACAAATGGCGTGTGGGGCCCCATGGTTATTTAGGAATGTACTTAGAGTACACACCAAGTTGGATGGGTAGCGGTCAGATTACATATGGAATTTTCATATGGCCTTGTGATATTTAACTCTTGACCATAATCCTATCGCCACATCAAATGGGCTGTAGAGAGTGTGTTGTTTCGAACTACATTTCATCTAGTTTGTAAATTTTTTTACTTTTTAGTTATTTGATGTGTCATATAAATCTCCCAAATCCTAAACCAAATCCACCAAGAATCATTTTTTAAATGCTTTAAAAACATTTTTGGCCATCAATACAACTCATCTATAAGTCTAATTCTTACCCCTAGTCACCAAAAAAATAAAGTCCCATTATATAACATGTAGTTTTCATGCACCTATTCACAAAACTATCATCTAGGATTCAACATGTGATTATTATTATCATCATTTATCCTCAACCATGATAAAATAGTCATTTTGTAACCTACATAAATTTTCTACAAACTATAATTTAATTATTAAATAAGATAAGTTTGTGGTATCATTCACATTACTGGAAAAAATGAAAAAAAATGATGAATGTGAGAAAAATAGAGGTATAAATCCAAATCACACAAAAGTGAGCAACCAATTATAGTCATGGTAGGTGTATCCATCTATCATTAAATAAAATAAATAATCTAGAAGAAAATGAAAATTCAAAAACTATAACAACTCCAAATTAATATTTTTAGAATGAAACATTTGATTTTACAAGTCTATACAAGGATGAACATAAGATTAATTCAAGAGGAATTAACATGTGTTAGGAAAAATGAATAGAATAGGGATAAATCTAGAAATAAAACGTCATGCTTTGATGTTGGATAGATTTTTAATGAAGAACAAAGCTTCTGCTTCCACCATTGAAAATTTGGTAGGATTCTTAAATTTTCATGATTTATCCCTAATTACAAACTCTCTAACAATGTTCTCCATGAAGAATATCCTATAATGATTCCCTATTGGTTCTCTGTATAACCCTAAAGCAGTCAAAAATGTGGGATTATGGAGTGGGTTACAAGGTTTAGGAATTAAATTAATAAAATAAAATAACAAATTTATTTCCATAATTTATTTCATCAAACATAATCCTATGAAAATTTATTGACTAGAGGTCTATTAAGATTGGACCTTATATAACACCTTGGGTAAAACAGTATTTTAGATTCAACAGCAGTCCGTATTTACCCATCCAAACTCTATTTGGGATATATTATATTATTTCTAAGATTATGTGAATGCATGTGATAATATATTTTAATAATTTTAAAAAATTAATATCAAGGATAAATGATGCCCATAATTCCTTGTTAACTCCACTACTAGCCCTAAAAATATTTGAAATATTCAAAGGGTCTAGTTGAAAGGACCTAATCCATTAAAATATATATATAATTTTGAAAAAAATATGTTGGTAAAATTTTACTAAAATATCCATAAAACTAAATAGTATACCATTTTTATAAAATGAAATGAAATAATTTTGTTTATTTAATTTATAAAAATATTTTTTTAATACTCTTTAGATGAAAATAAATAGTAAATATCCTTCCATGATGTTGAAAAAGATGATGAGATAATGGTTGTATAAAATGATTTAATTTTGAAAAATATAAAAGATGTGAGTGTTTATCATGCATATAATATTGAATCACCATTATCCAATGATGATTAAAGGTTGAATTCATTGCATTAAAGGTTGAAAAAGAATTTGGAGGTCCAAAACTACATTGATAATCATTTAAAATAAGTTTAAAAAATATATTGGGAAAAATATCAGACATCATTTTGTTATCAAGTAAAAATGAAAATAATTAATAAATTAATGAATTTTAAAGAGTATATTAAAACAATGAATTATGAATTCAATCTGGAGGGGATAGAATAATCTAATGAGATGTGTTGTTATAGGTTAGTTAAATCAACGAAAATTTGAATTATTGATCTCAAAACAAGAGGTGTTTAGATAATTAGGACATAAATTGATACTAAATTATTTGAGACACATTTAGAAGTTGTTTTTTCATTTTTATGATTGTTTCAATTATGCTTTGGATAATCAATAAAATTTGGGAGGACTTAGTACCAATGTTGGGGTGAATTTCATTCTACATGAGGAGGATCATACTAGAACCTATGGTTTATCCCATGATGGGTGGTCATGGGAGAGGATCACTCCATAGAATATGAATTATTCCATGTAGTTTTATTGATTATATTATAACACACCATAAACCAATTAGGTTGGTCCATGAAGTGTTTTCAGGAGAAATTATCATGACGCAGGATTTGGAGAGTTCCACTGTGAAGCACCCCATCAATTTTTCTAGTTTCTCCAATGAGGGTGGTGTTAAATTATGAAACATTAGGATATGCCACAATGGGAGATTTTACATTTTTGTGATGATATTGGGGTTATGTATTTCACTATAACCCAACTGGATCATAAATAAATGAGTCCCTAGAAGAGGAGCATTGAATTATAACCCATTGGTTCATATCATAATGGGACCCTTTTCCATTTATTTAAGTAGGTGTAGACACTTATTTTTATAGGTTGGAATTCTTCTATTTTAGTCCAAAAATACATATGGGTGGGTCTATTATTTCTAGATTACCCCCTAGGCATTCTCTCATGGATCTAACTTGATAGGGGATATCTTGTATGGTGATTAAATTATTTTTAGGAACATTATCCCTTCTTCTCCTCTATTCTTTATCTACTCATTAATCTACTAATTTTTTTAGTTTTGGTTAGGGTCTTGATAAAGATTCGACCAGAACATGGTGCAATCATCCATGAACCCTCAAACTTTGGCATGTGGTGGAATAAGGATGATAAGAGAAGGTAAACCATTCTATTATTCATTGATTCTTTTAATGTATGTTTCTTGATGATTTTATCTGGGTATTTAGATTAAAATGTATGTAATTGAATATTTTCAATATGTAAATGACAAGAATTTTTTTATTGTTCTTGTGTATTCACTATATGCCACCCATGTGCCATTCTGGATAGGTTCGATATCACTGGATGGATTATTGAGTTGTTGGGTTTTAATACATGTGGGTTTTAAATATTTTAATTACATTATAAATCTTATAATTAATTATTTGAGTTTTATTCCTTGTGAAATGGTCTTGGGAGTTAATGTAGATTGAAATAACTCTATCCAATACATGGGATATCGTGGATTAAGGTGTGTAACTCTATATTAAGATATTTTGTTCCTATTATAATTAAACATATACAATCTAATATATGATTTTTTATATCTACATGAGAATTTGGATTTTGGTCAATTAGATAGCAATCATGATTTCCCTAAGTGAAGGAATTTGATGGTTTGATACCTTCTATGCATGGAGTGATATCTCTGCTACACGGTGAGTGAAATTGGAACCTCTTGGTGACTTAAAAACTAAGGGGAGTGGATGATAGTTTATTGTATAGGGGATTGGGATAGGTCTTGGTCCTAGAATAGAGTTTGATTATCCTAGGTTGGATTTGAATGTCACTTACAACATGCATGGTGGGATTAGACTAGTATGTGATGACTGATGAATCTGTCTATCTCATGTGCCCTTGGAAACACAACCCCCACCCCCCCCCCCCTCATTAGGATGGGAATTTTTCTTTATTCATATAGTGATTGTGATAATTTATTCAAGGATTGATATAATATGATGAATATGGTTTCCTCTAGATAATAGTATTGGGATCTCTCCTTTTACTAATGTGATATTTGGATCCAAGAAATGAAGTTGGAGTTTTTCGGTGTCTGTACAACCTGAATATGATCTACCAATGGGGTTTTAGAGTGTTTCACTTCGTATGGTCCCTTGGTATCCGGATTGGAATAGTGGTTTGGAATATTAGAATGGTGTAGTATTCACCCCTTATTTCCAAATCCAGTTAGTTCCTATGAGATATGAATTCATTATGAGGTAATCAATGTGGGGTGTTATTTATGAGTAGAGCCATGATCAGGTCTTTAGAACATAATTGTTATATTTTTAGGGGTCTATATATGCTAATGGATGTGGTTTATCATGAACCATGAGATATTTAACATCATGAATTCAGTAAACTTAAGTTAGAGGTTATTTTATTAAAATAGCATATATAGATAACAATAAAGAGGATTTATCATTTTATAATTCCTATAACATAAGATACAAAAATGAAAATTAAATTATGTAGAAAACATAAGATACATCAACTAAATACATTATAATTTAATATTTCCCCTTATAAATCCATATGTCAAATGTTGTAATATTCATGATATCTAAGGAAAATGGGAAATAATATAAACATGTGTGATAAAATGCTCAGTAATAGGTAACGTAAAGTAAAATCTATTATACATAACCTTGGAATCAATAATATAATATGAATAAATATATATCACAACAAAAGGTGTTGGGATAATAATATATAAAATGATTATATACTAATAAATCAACATGTGGATAAGAATAACTGATCACATAGTGATATAATTCATAATTATACATGGAATATGGAAACCATTCTTAAATAGCGAGAGACATTTTAATAAGAGAAATCTAAACCCAAAATTTTACAATAGGATGAATCCCAATCCAGGACATTGTGAGGAGCATCCCCAAACCTAACAACACGCATCCATATGCAAGAGTAGAAAAAAACCCAATATTTTCTACAAGGATCATCCCCAAACAAAGTATTATAATTTTGGTTCTGGTAGCTATAACCTATAAAAACCTATTATAAGTAGTATAACCTATGTGAGAAAGAATTTATGTGTATACAAATACCCATACAAAAAAATAAAACAATGATTACAACTGGATAGATGATGAATGATTATTGATAATGAAATAGTTGGAACATTCCCTTATAAATGATGTGTAAAATGTACTTTGGGTGTTCCAACAATGGTATATATCAACTCTTCAAGGTATTATAAAGTAGAATAATATTTTTTCATCCCATGAGAATTCATCACAAATAGTCTAAATAATAGAGTACGGAAATACCTAATAGATGCAAGAGTATGAACATATTTAGTCATCTGTCACTTACCTACTACAAAGAAACAAGGCTCCAACTTCATTTAAAATCAAACTCAACACATTCGATATAAGTTAGGAATTCAAAATTCAAAATGATAAATTTATATAATTGAGAAGAGATAGAAAATAGATATATTATCATTTCATAACAATCTCTTAATAAACATCTAGAAAAAAAAAATAATAAATCAAACAAATTTGGAAACATCCATTGAATAATTTAAATAGTAACTATAATAATAAGTTGAATAAATTCCCTGAAAAACATAAGACTGAATTTTAAATACAAAATTTAAAATCATTCCAGTTAAAATAAGCTTTAAACCTGTAGGGAAGTAAAAAATATAATAACACTACATTAACAATATTAAAAAAAATTATATCAATCATTACTAATTAATAAATAATAAAATCAAATAAACATAATAAAATAGTAAAAATAGATTTTGATTTTCAATATTTATGTTTCATGCATTAAAATAAAACACCATTTGATCTTTACAAAATAATGATTAAGATAATGAAAAATAATTTTCATTGGTTATACAAAATTAATATGAGTTTATGGAGTTATTAGAACAATTAAAATATGTGAATTGAACATGCATCAAATCAAAATATGAAGCAATACTTAAAATAAAGAAAATTTCTAGATTATAAAACAACCTATAGTTTTTCACTTAACTACATAGGTAAATTTATATATGTGTTTTTAATGTAAGACAATTGGAATAAGTAATTCATGTAAGTAATTCACATAAGTAAAACATATTTATTATATTAACATAATTGAAATTGGCATAGGTGATTCAATGTAGGTGAATTTATCATATATTTGAATTTCTGAAGTCAATAAATAGATTTAATTTTCTAATTTTCGACCAAAAACATACATATTTAATTGAATATTTGATTCTAGTTGAACTTTATTTTTATAATTTCATTATCCTTGAAAATATTCATGAATCTCTTTAATTTAAACTCTATAGCTCAAGTTATTAATAAAAAATACAAGAAAATTAGTTTTGAAAAACTATATAATTTAGAATGAAAACATAAAATGGATAATTACATAATTTAAGACAGGTTATATATTTATTTGAAAGTTTATGTCTTCAAATTAAATTTTTATAATCATCTAGTATATCCAAAAAATCTAAAAACTCAATTATAAATTCTTTAGAACAAGATATGGTTGAAATATAGAGAGTATCTAATTCTGGAAAATTAGTTACATGGACTTCAAAATGGATATGTGAATTAAAAATTGGTTGCATATATTAATAATCGTCTTTATAGATTTTGATAAAAAAATGCTACAACGAAATAGTTAAAAACATGTCTAAATTATATTTTAAGGTAAAATGACTTATTTATCCTAAAAAGACAATATAAAAATTATAGAACATGTTTTGACCAATCATAACATGAAATATAAACATTTTTTATGAAAATTATTATTATTATATGATCAAGATTAATCATAATTTTATCAATATAATTCATAGTATTAAAACATTTAAATGAAATGAAAAAAATTAAATCATTGTAATTGTCAAAACATAAAGTGGTTCAAGAATCAACGAAACATTCTCCCCATTTTTCATAATTAAAAAACCAAGTATAAATTCAAAAACATATCCCCCTTTTTAAAATTATAAAAAAGTTAATGTTTCAAAAAAATTTGTATGTCATAAGGTAGTGAAATAATGAAAACAATAAATTCTGTATAAATTTTTTTTAAATAATTTTTTAAAAAAAAACATGTATCATGGATACACTATAAACACATCATGTGTTAAAACATAGAATTAAATGAAGTGACCAGGATTTTTTAATATATTTTGAGAAAAAATAATAAGAAATCATCTATAAAATAATTTTTTATACAAACTAAATGTTTATACAATAAGTTAAATATATCTAGGATATGTGATAGGTTTTGAAAAAGTAATATAGAAAAAAATTATGAACAAAATTTATTTGATAGTAATCTAAAAATAGTATTCCATTTTTCAAATATTTCTTGTAAATATGAAAATTTCAACAAATAAACATACTCAATATCCACCTAAAAACAAGAATATATAAAACTATTAATATTACAACATTCCAATATCAAATTTAATATTTTCAAAATTGAGTGAAATCTAAAGTCTTTGTAAATATATCTACTAGTTGATTTTCAGTAGGGATAAAACAAAATAAAATAGAAAACAATAGCTCCCTATGAATTTATGCTTTTCTTAAAAATGATATCCACCTATATAAATTAGTTAGTGCATATAAAAAAGCTTAATATGACAAAAAAAATTCTTCCTAGAAAGGGAACATTGTTTTTTGATCATCCAACAATTAATTAAACATTTTAGTTCATGTGGTTGGGCCCTCTAATAATCTAAAAAACACACTTTTGGTACCCTATAAATTTTTAGTCTAATTTGGTAATTAACACAATTTCTTGATACCCAATCATATTTAATACATCAATTCTAGGTTACATGAAAATAAAAATTATTATATTTAGAAACTCTATTAATACTGAGAGATTGAGAGAATTAAGTGAACATCCAGCGGCATAATTTCCTTAAAACTTATATTTGAAGTTTGTACCTTCTCAAACCTTCTCTATTATACTTTTAATAAAATTGTTTTTTCACATATTAGTAATTAAAATATTATAACCAAAAATATACTTATCTCTATTTATTTTTATCATTACTATCATCCAATCATATTTTTCTTTTCCTCGATAAAAATTACTTTTCTTTTATTAAAAATTTAAAATTTCCTTTTTCAAAATAACTTTTTCCTTATAAACAATCTCAATATCATTAAAAACATTATATTTCTTAGATAAATTAGAACATCTCAAGAAGTTATTTTACATTTAAATATTAAAAATATTATCTTCCATAATCTTTATTCTCTAATTTTAATATCTAACTCAAGAATAAAT
Source organism: Viscum album (assembly GCA_963277665.1). Classification (NCBI taxonomy): domain Eukaryota; kingdom Viridiplantae; phylum Streptophyta; class Magnoliopsida; order Santalales; family Viscaceae; genus Viscum; species Viscum album. The sequence goes on along the minus strand of OY728143.1, from coordinate 517,776,455 downwards.
TTTTTAGCTTCTCGTTTTCCAAAATAATATTTTTATTTTCTTTAGAAACATTCTTATTATCCTTAGTCAAAATTTCATACTTTTTTGAAATATTTTTAATTTCCTCTTAAAATTCATCACATAAATCACCAAATTAATTAACTTTAGAATTATCACAATTAAAACTATAGTAATATTTAAAATAAAAAACATAACTAGAATAATTTCTAATAGAATTGGATTTTTTCATTAAACACAAATTAGTAAGTAATAACATTTCATTAAAATGATATTTTACTTCAAATATATATCTCTATTGTATCATGGTTACTAGTCTCTTTTTCACATCCAAATTCATTAATGGGGTTTGATTCTCCATTACATCTCCAATCAGAATGATAATCATATTTCATTTCAATTTTTGTACATCTTATATTTCCCTTCTTATTTCAACATTTGACACTCATATTTGTTATGGAATGGAGTCCTGCATTCATAAAAAATATTATTTTATTTACATTTATTAATTATTATTTAAAAATATTTATTCTATGTCTTTCTTTTACATTCATCCTTTCTGGTAGAATAAATTTTTCTTATGAATCCTTGAATGCATTTAAAAACTTTAATTATTTCATAATTCATCAAAGATATATAATTATCTTAGGAATCACTAGAAGAGTTAGTAGAAACTTATTTACATTTAAAAGATATTCTCTTTCTTTTTCAAAAATAATCAACATCATTTTTATTAATTTCAAGCATGTATTGTAATAGAAATCTAATTAGATCATCTAGAGAGTATTCTACAAAATATTTTCATTCTTCAGTGGATTCTTTATTTTTTATTCTACTTCATCAGTAAGACTCAATTTATCCTTTCAAATGACGCTTAATTATAGTTTCACCTAGTGTAACTATGTTGTTGAAAATATTTTTGAATCAATTGAACATATGATTCACTCTTTCATGGTTCAAAATTATAAATTCTTGAAATTATACCATATGAATGTCAATATTAGTTCTATTTAATTTCTATGTCCCTTGATAAGTGACTTATAATTTCCTCCAAATTTCTGAAATGGTTTTAAAAGAAGATTTATGACTATACATAGTTCTAAAAAGAGATTAGTAAAGATAATTGATGAGTTTGTAATTTAAAACATATTTTGTAGCATTATTTCCAATTAATGTTTCATGTTTTACTTTAGGTATTTTTTAATTTCTAAACATGATAGTCTAACATTCAATACCTAACATCTTCAAAAATAACATCATTATGTATTTAAAATATCTATAATCACTCCCATAAAAATTATGTGGTCTTGAAAGATTATAGAATTCAATCTCCTGGTTTTCCATTACTGAAATATGTATGTTTTTAGTCTTGTTAAGGACTAGGCTTCAAGTTAGCCCAAATAGTGAAATAAATAAAAATTCATTTTAACAAAAAAAAATTAATTCTAATTTATGCTATTAATAAAGAGAATACATAATAGAACTGAATATTCCTAAAAGGGTAACCCATTGATACCATGTGCCAGGTCAGATATGTTTATTATAAAAGGTATAGAGGGGGTGAATAGGCCTTCATTAAAATTATCAAAGTTATTAGAACTAATCATTATAAAGTAGAGATAAATGAAATTAAAGATAACTCATAGAATTTTATTAGAACTAATCATTATATGTTTTTTTTTTGGTAAGTATAAAAAAGGAATAAATTTTGGTGGTATTATAACCTGTGTGAAAAAGGATATAAGTGCATAAATATATCAAGATAGAAAATAAAACACAAAGGATATAACTATATAGAAAAAGAAATGTTATTAATGATAAAATAGTTGATGCATTTCCTTCAAAAGGATATAGAAAATATACTCTCAAAATTCCAGTAAAGGTGTAAACCAACTCTTTAAGGTGTCATAACTTCATAGAATATTGGTTCCCCCTTGAGAGTTCATCACAAAGGATATAAATAATTGATCAAAATATTACTTAATTGATGAAAGAGTACGAATTTATTAAACCATATATAAATTTCCCATCATATAAAATTTAGATAAAACTCCTTAAAAAAAACTCAACACATCCAAGAGAAGTTAGAGGATTCAAAATTAAAAATGATACAAGTGGATTATAGAAAAGGTAAAAAAAGGGAGAAAAATAGTCATCACGTAACATTTGATCAAATCTGGTCCAATATCTAAAATAATAAATAATAATTCAAACTAATTTGAACCCATATATTAAATAGTTTGTACTCTCTCCATAATAATAGGTTAAATAAATCCTATTAAAAAAAGTTTGAATTTTCTATATGAAATTCAAAATTATTTCATTTAAAACAATCCATAAACATGTGGTGAAGTTAAAATCATAAAAACTATATTAAAAATATTGAAAACAATATTTAATTATTTTAATATTAATTAATATTAATTTAGAGATAATAAAATCTAATAAAAAAATATAAAACTATAAAATTGATTTTTGAGTTTCAAGTTGTAAGATTAATGCAAGAAAAAAACACCCTTTGATCTATATTAAAATATTTTTAAAATAATGAAATATATTTTGAATAGGTTTTATATAATGAATATGAATTTATAAATCCATTAGAAAAAATTAAATAAGTAACATAAACATGATGAAAATCAAAATATTAAATAATATGTAAAACAGAGAATATTTATTGATTTTAGAACAAACTCTCTAATTTCATTGAACTACATAGTAAAATTAATGTAGGTGTTTCTTAAACATGTTAATTGACATAAGTCATTTACATAAGTGATTCGTATAGGTGAAATTTATGTAGGTGATTCATATAAGTGAAATCGACTTAGAAAATTTTACATATTCAAATTGCTCACATATTGAAAATTTATAAAATAGGTAAACATATTGAATTTTCTAATTTCTAAGGTAAAAAATACAAAATAAATGGTAGAATAAAATTTGTGTATAGTATAATTATATTTTGAAAATTTCATTTTATTTCCAAAGAATCAAGAATAACTTTAATCAGTTCTTTATGGCGTAATTTATAACTAAAAATATAAGAAAAACAATAAAAAAAACAATAAACGAAAATGAAAACATATAGTGATTTATAACATTATTTTATACAACATATAAGTAAATTCATAGGTTAATGTATTAAAATGAAATGTATATAATCTTCTTATCTTTCCAAATGTATCTTAAGATATAGAATAAATACATACAGTAATGAGTTCTAGAAAATTGCCTATATAGATTTCAAAACAACTACATGATTTACAATTAGACTACATGGATCATAAGTTAAAAACATGGATTTTGATAAAAAAAGGTTGCTTGGGAATAGTAAAAAACATGTTTAAATATTATTTAAGTTCTTAAATGACATATTTATCCTAGGAACACAATATAAAATTTATAAAACATGTTATGATCAATAAAAACATGAAATATAAAGATATTTTACGAAAATAGATATTATGATATGATCAATATTATGCATACTTTAATCTATGAAATTCAAATTATTAATACATTTAAAGGTAAGAAAAAAAATTATTATTTTCAATGGTTAAAAAAATAAGGTGATTCAAGGATCAACTCAAAAAAATCCTCATGTTAATATATCATATTAAATGGGTAAGGATTTCCAAAAACACCCAAATAGTTTGTCTTATGAAACCTTCCAATACATCAAGGGGCTATATAATTTTAGTCACTACCCATCAAATAATGATTCCTATACATCTACTGTTTGAAGAGAATGAATAAACATATAATCTCACAATGTTCAAAAAGGATATTTATACATTTTCATGGAAATTTAATCAATAGTTTTCCATAAATAAATAAAAGTTACATGAAATATCAATATTAGAAAAATATGGCTATCTTGGTGAATATCCCACAATAAATATAAAAAATATTGAATATTCATAATGTATGAAAGTACCCTTCTCAAAGAAATAATATAAATGTAATATTATGGGTTATATACATATTGTAGAGTTTTAAATATAAAATATACAGTGAGTTCAATAGTTTTCAATGGTATGATACCAAATAAATGATATAAAAATCATCCTTATATTCATACTTCTGGATTCTGTGAAACAAATACTTTAGATACATAAACTGAAATTTTATTTAAAACATTATAAAAAAATATTTTCAAATCCTTCATTATGGTTTATAAATAGCTTGTTCATCATCTAAAGAATGTACCCCAAGAGTAACAAACTCAATTTTTAGTTTTCTCATTTGTTTTTCAAATAGTGAAGACCGAGTTAATACCCGACCAAATTTTTTAGGGCTATTATAATAAGGCTCATATTAGATAATCAATATATTATTTTAGTACCTAGATTAGTATTTCATTGAAATTAAACTACACACACTTTACTTACCATATATTTTGGGTTGTTTCCTATATTTAGATTTATCCCTTGGGTTTGAACTATTTATTATCATTATAATGGCTTTTGAAGGTATTATAATGAGTGGGAATAATGATTACTCATTGATAATATGATAAAGAATTTATAATTATGATTAAGAAATATCATTTCACATTAAAATTAAAATTATTTATATAGTATTACATATATAAAGGATACTAAAAGATTATATACCCTTACATCGGCATAATAATGAATTAGTAAAAGTCTATATTGAGAGGGAATAAGTAATCTCCCAAAAACAAAGTATCAAATAGGTGATAATACCATGTAATTACATGAATATAGGTGTATGTAAAATATTTTTAAATGATATTTCATCAAAATTACTAAAATATAAAGTGAATGATGGGGACTGGGAACCCTTACCTTGTAATGTAGATTCTTACATATTTTGAAGAACAGCGTAGGACCTTAAAAACACCGTAAAAAGGCTCTGGAGAAAGAAAATGAGAGGAGAACTATGATAAGGGATTTTTGAATGAAGATTATTGAAATAATGGTTTGGTATTTATAGTAAATAAGAAGAATTTTTTTATTAATTACTAAACATGGGCCTTATACTATAAGTTAATAAAAATGGAAACCAATGGATTTTCCATTATTTTAGCCATTTTATTTTACATTTAAGTCCTGATTTTTGGATTTTAAATGACTAAGAACCAAATTACTTTAAAATATTTTATTTTGGGTGTTGATAAGTCTCTTATTGAAAAATAAATTATTCTAAAATTTTAAAATATACTTCTAATTTTTAAAGAGTTATTATAGGCTTGTAAAATTAGTTTTTTCCATTTAAAATACATTATATTAATGAATAAACTCATTTTTATGGTCAATAAATACTTTATGTTACTTAGTAAATTATTTTTTATTCGTTATGATGCCATTATAATGTCCATATATTCCAACTATATTTTACTTTTTACCCAAAAGTTCGACTGTCATAAAAAACTATAAAAAATTCACCATGGATAAATTTTGACATGTTGATTCCAATTTTAAAGTAATTTTTATGAGTAAAAATAATCTAAATATGATATATTTTATATTATTTTCATACAATTAACATTACACCAAATAAATAATCTCATAATCCAAGAACCCAAATGTTTATTTCCTTTGGATATAGGCTACGTAAACATCTCATAACAAAATATTTCTTCAAGATCTCCCATAATTGCCTTTATATAAAACTTCCTTCTACAATTGTCCTGAATATAATTTCATTAGGAAGTGGAAAAAAGGAGTGAGATTAGACTCTCAGTAATGGAAACCCTATCAATGATTCACAAAGGGTTGGATAATAATCATGTGAGAAAAAATGTTCGTGAGTGAAAAATGTAATAAAAAAGAACAAATAATCATAATTTATCATCATATATAATTTTATAACATTTATAATAATGGATAGAAATCATATGATCATAAAATTTTCATAATTGAATCATATAATATATACCATGTCTTGCAAACATGTTAAAATAGTTATAAACTGTGTAAACATAACATTAGAACATTGAATAACAATGGATCATGCCATGGGAAAGTTTAACAGTATTCCTTGCATTGGGATAAAGACCAATAATTCCCATGAATTAAGATATGATAAAACACATTCTTGTCCAGACATTATGATGTGAGCTAATCAAATCATTCCCACACATTATGTTGTGAAAAAATAAAATCTTTTCTATGAATTATCATTATATCATGTGATATAAAACATTAAACAATGAATTTGAGGGTTATATAGGATACAACTTATCACATAATTATAAACCATTATTATATATGCCACAAGAACAATACAAAATTCATCATTGTTTCATATTATAATTAACCAATTGAAAAGATGTGTATTTCATGAAAATTTCATTAAAACATCATCATAATCCATCCAGATAAATAAATTGGATTGTATCACTATTGAACTTAATAAATGAATAAAATTAATCATTAAATAATTTTTTCCATAGAAGGAATATATTTTAGAAAAATATTTATACATAATTTTTTAAAAATAATAATAAATGTTAATTTTTTTGTAACTTTTAAAAAATAAAATATTCAAAGAAAAATGGGAATGTGATTTTCATTGAAACCCCATGAAATATATGAATGTAATATTTATAATTAATAGTGTATATGAAGGTGGGAAAGGGTGATACAGTGGTTAATATTAAAAGAAATAATTTTTATCATACTTTTATAAATAATGACAAAAATGACCCATATGGAAAAAGTTACAAATATTCCTTTCAAAACCATTATAAATAAGTTAAAATATAGTAGAAAATTACCTTAAAATCATTGAAAATAGATAATATTATAATTGAAACAAACATAATGTATATGGATATGGTGGAAAAAGATCTGTGCAAAAGACCTGATAACTTTTAAACCAATGATTTTAAATTAAACACCTCATAGATATTAAAATCAAAAACATCGTCAAAGAAGTAAATTATGAAGGAAAGTAATATACCATGATTATAAAGTGATTCATGATATAATATGTCTAATAGATAGAGTATCCACTATATAAATAAAAATAATTACATATTATGAAACATGTATCAATGAAGAGAAATTAAGATGATGAGAAATTACATTAGACTTCTTTTTATCTTACATGGTCCAACATACCTGTGTAATAAATTTAAGTTTATTATTAAAATAAATAATATTATTATTTACAGTTATTTTAATTTATATCATCCATTTATAATTTATTTTTACCCATATATTGATTGTTTATTGTTAAAATTATCATTTGGGTGTTAACTATTTGATTTCCCTTACATGATCGAGTTTAGAGTTTCCTATCCTCAATTATTGTTCAAGGATTAATCACCTATATAATTTTAATGATAATGTAATAAATATTATTTATATAGTTCTAGATTCCCATATCCATTTCATAGAACTTATGTTTATGGTTCACTTGGAATTCTTATAAGTTCTCTTCTCTGTGATTGTTGAATTAAAAAAATAATAGAATTTATTTATAGATATAATTTTTAATATTACTATTATAGAATTATGAAAACACATTAGATTCTCCAATATTACATATTATTACAGGTATTTAATTTTTCAATGTCATTCATGAGATAAAACTTATAGAAATGTTCATGTAGGTAACAAAATCTACCAAAACAAGAACATGTTATAACAGTTGAATGTGTAAAAGAATGATATTGTATAGTTATAGAATAAATTTTGTATAATATTAATGTTATAAAAAAATTATTTAAATATATAAGCTGTATTAAATAAGAAGTTTATGAATAAGATATATAATAACAATCAAGAATAATATATCACTTACGCTGAGATCTTGAATCCTCACTTGAAGGACCACTAGAAAATGAAAGGTTTAGGAATTATTATTGGGAATATAATATCATGAATATTAGAGAGATTTATTAGGTATGTAAACAGGGTATTTTAATGAGAGTTATTTTTATTTTATGTGTGGAATTAAATAGGTGTAGGAAGTCTCAATTATTAGTGAGAGGAGTTGAATTTTTGTAAATTATTTTTCAATTAAATAATTAGTAAATAAATTTCATTGAAAGTGGATATAGAACAGACATGTTTAAAACATAATATTTTTTAGTTCCATAATCCACTCATATAATCAATTTTAGACAATTTTTTTCAATAGATGAGGCGTTTCCTCCTAAATTACCAAATAATTAACCATTTAAACATTTACTATGGTGAAAAACATTTACTATGGTAACTTATTTTTATGTCTAAAAAAGAAATAGACTTTTTACATAATTTGAACATGGAGATTGGAAATTTTAAAACCAATTTACACAATCAACTTTATATAGGAGGTAAATTAAAAATTTTAAAAAGTTTTATTAATGCAACAAAAACAAATTATATAAAAATTCCTCTTTAAGAATAAAAATTAATCTACATAGAAATTTTGTCTAGTATTGATTACCATGAAATTTATCAGTTTATGATAAAAAAAATATGCGACTTTAAAAGTAATAAGAATCCAAATGTATTGTTGATAATACATAATTAAAATAAAATAGGTAAAATAGTTTTTTTATTGAAAAAATATAACATTGGTTCCAAAAAAATCAAGAATTTATTTCTAAATAAAACATAATAATTTTAAATGAATTAGTTCAAACATTAAATTCATTTTTATTCATGAAAAGGGGTTCATATACTTTTACATCATGATCATATTGTAATGATATCAAAAACAATTATTAGTAAAAACAATATTTTCACAATTTATATAAAAATAAACTTTTTAGAAAAATAAAAAAACATACTTGGCTAATTTTGACATTATCAATCAAAAAATAAAGTTCAGTTTATAAAAATTAAAATTACATTATTAACCAAAAAAATAATTTAAATATGATTACAGATAATGGAAAAATTTAATAAAATGTACTTTTAAGCATAAAATGAATCAAAATTATTAATAATGAAAATAAAAATTTATTATATTAATATTTAGTGGATTATATCATCCTAAATTATACATAAAAACTCCTCATGACCTATTCAAAATATATATAGTTAATATTTTCATTGGTCATAGTCTTGGTGGTGGTTTAGCTATCATATATCTCGTAGTGATTTCCACAAGCTTGAACTTCTCCTTTAGAAGATTTCACTCAAGAAATACTTCATGAATTTCATTATATGAATGGTATAGTTATATACCTAGTGATTTCACATTAATTCCAAGAACATTAAAATAATCCACATATGGAATAATATTTATACTTGATGTCATTGGTATAGATTTCATAATGTTGTTAATTCTATATATACCTAATAATTAAACCACTATATTATAACTTTCATATTTAATACTTATGAAATGTTTGTGGTATTTTTTATATCAATACTTTGTGTAAATCAGTCATATCCAAAAAAATTATTTAAAAAATATAAATTTTGAAATTGTTTGTTATTACATTACACCCCACTTCAAAAGAATTTTATCATCAAAATTCCATTACTTAGATAAAATCAAGTGTCATTAATATTATCTCATTACAGTATTAGGATAGTTTAAAGACTCCATATACTATTTATTTTTTCACAAAACTTTCAAAAATTTGATCATATTGTTTCATTAAAATTTATCTCTTCGATCCAGGATCCCCAAATATTATTCCTCATTAGAGAGATATTGTTCCAATTACAAGGCTTCAATGTTTAGTAAATCTGATGGATCTAGATTTAATTACTCAAAATTGATATATGTAATTAATTATATACTTGTGGAGATTCTAGATAGGCATTTATTTGATAAGATACGACCTTATAAAATTCAAGAATCTTAAAGGCACAGATGCACCAATGGATCAACTTTCACTTCTTCCCAAATATCATAACCCAATTCTATGGAGTTGTATGTAGGAATATTGTATCTCCAAATTCAAACTTCAAATATCATTTATGATTGTAAACATAGAAATTTTTTAAAAATTTTGGTTGCATTAATATGTCATTTAATTGTTTGAACATTCACCTCCATTTCTTGGACAAGATTAGATTTTAATAGCTTCATATCCAAAATTATATCCCAAAATTCCATAGTTATGTTGTGATAACCCAGGTATTATAAAATCAATTTCATTAATTATTAATACTCTTGATTTATTTCTAATATGACATCTGAGACACTTTTTACAATTTGGGTTGTAAAAATAGTATTATTTTTACTAAAAAAATTCATGTATTGTATGGTTTATTTAAAATATTAATTTGATTAATATAGAATTTTTGTTTTCAAAAATGGACTTTATTTGTGAAATAATTATGAAAAAATTAGTTTACAATTATTTTTTTAAAAGATTTAATTTTAAATGAATAGTGAAAGATACCAATTTTTGTAAAACTATCATTTATTTTCATTAAATAATGAAATTTAAAAGTAAATTTATTATTTTAATTTTATATTAAAGTTAAATTAGGATCATTTAATTATAAATATTCTTATTAATTAAATAGGAATCATCATTATAAATAATTTTTATATAAGTTCAACTTTTGGATTAAAACTCATTTTTCTAAAAGCTGTTTTCATTATATTTTATGAATTTATATTAAATTTAATTATACTAATTATAGAAATTGAATATTTAAAAATGGATTACATATTTGGAATTTGAAGTTTAAAATTTGATAAATAGTCAACTTTTATTTTAGTACATTATGAATAGTACCTTTATTATATGTTTGTCACCTCCTTATCGATGAAATGGGTAAAACTATGATATAAGTCCTAAAATATCACCAAAAAATTGTATTTATTTTATTTTATAAATGTATTTATAAAATAAAAATCCAATTTTAGAAAAAAAAATCTTGATACTTTCCTTTGATATTGACCTTAATATGATTTTATATAAAGAATAAAAACAAAATGTCACTCTCTTTGTTTTAATACCTCCAATATATTTTCATGGAATAAAAATAGTTTATGTTTGGTTATAAATGACTATTTTAACTATGAATAATTCTTTATCATGGTAATTTATTTCTAATCTTTATTGATTTAATAATTACATTAAGTGATTACACAATACTGACACAGTTCTCGTTCAAGTAATAGAAAAATCAAGTAAATAGTTTTTGAAAAACATTAAAAGCAATAAAATTTGGATGATTTATTTTTCAAAAAATATTTTTTATATAATTATAATATATTAGTTATTTTTTACATTTTTACATTCAAATTTTGTTTCTATCTTGATTTCATTAAAGTTAATAATCTGTGAATAGTCCCAAAAATTGCTTCAATGGTATATTATATTAAATAATATTTTATTCAATGATTTAAAATGCATTGAAATATTATATTCATCCAAATAAATAGGATATATTCATGAATTTCAATTATCATCTACTTATGGGTCACTTTTTCTTTTATATTTACTTTCTTGACTACTATATAGTATAGAATTTTAATATCATGTTAATCTTCAAAAGGGTTAATGGTGTGTTATAACAAAGAGATAAGGATGAAATGATAAGAAAAACATATTAAAATTTTATTGGATGTGATTATTTTTAATCAAACTTATCCAAGATCTGAAATTCTTTAATTTGGTTTCACTTGAACTTGAAAATTAATTATTATTAATTTAATAATTTAAGTAATTCAAAAGGTACCCCTCCCCTCACTTATAGAAGGACACCTCATATCCTCTCTTCCTCACTCATTTTTAGAACTCAATTTCATCTAATAACTTCCCATGTCTCTCAAAAAAATACATCCCAACATCCTAGAAGTTTTTTTCACACCAAAAGTTCAAACCAAAAAAGGATTCAGGTGTAATTTAAATAGGTTTTCCACGGAGAATGTATAAGTCCTGACCATACTATTTAAAGTCTGTTTCGCATTATACCTCTTTAAAATATTATTTCAACATGATGGAAAAATTGAATATATATCAAAAATATTATTTATTATTGTAATTATTATGTTCAAATTCTTTCTTATCTCATTTTCAATCCTATGGTAAGTGAAAACATCTCTCAGGTGTACGTCTGGATTTCCACCACCATAAAGCGATGTGTTTCATTTTTCATCATTTCCTCAAAATGATGGATATTATAATTAATTTAACTAATATATATGATATTAATGAAATAATTATCATTCTAGTAAGATAATATAACATATATTTTCTTAAATTTCCATTTATGGAAAAATAATAGTGTTGTTCATACGTAAATGTGGACTACCACCAATAAGAAGCGTTGTGATTCGTTTTTCATATATGTCCTTCATATATTGTAATAAAATTTTATTTGATGTGTGAAAAATATATTAATTTCATGATTAATAATATGTATATGTTGTAATAATGATTGTTTTTACTATATTCAACCTAGTAATTTCATTTTTTGATATATGTTTTAGTTAAGTGATTTCTAGTCTCAATTCCCATTCTTTGAGACTTAAGCTATTTTTACAACATGTTTTCTTTTATTTGGTGTATAAACTAACTAATGAATGAATTTTATCATTATTCTCCAAAAATTAATGTGTTTAAAAATCTATTCAATTTTCTTTCCTTCAATATATCAATAGTTAAAAAGTTATCCATTCCTAATGGGTCTTCTTTAAAAAGTGTTAAATACATTTTTAAGTTTCCATTCCAAGTATTTGTATCCCATATATAAGTTTTATATTACATTATTTCTATATAAGAACTTTTTTACTCATAAATTTTTTGTAAAATAATCTTTATACTACTTTTTTACTTTCTTTAAAAGGTTTGAAATTCAATATTCTTATTTCTCTGAATGAGGTACTTTTACTAAATTTGTGAAGAGAGTCGTTGTTTCAATTTTTACGGTGTGATCGAAATTTCCTGCTATAATTACTTTTCATTTATTTTAATATTTTTAATTGTTTTCATGTTTATTTTCAAATGATATAATTACCGAAATATTTTTGAAATTTCTCATTTTAAGTATCTTTCAAAAGAAAGTGATATCTCTCTATATTTTTAAGTAAAAATGTAATGTTATTTAATTATGGGTTCAAAAGAGTTTTTCAAGGTATTTATGATTAAATGGTGCATGTTTAAGAATGTTTTGTTCATGATATAGTACTTAATAATTATATATAATAAACGATGAGTTTGATATCGCTTATATGATTAGTGGGACCAATACAACTTATGTGATGTGGGACCTCAATGTAACTCTCCAATGAATTGGTTAATGTTCCATGTATTCAAAGGAAATAAGGAGGGAGTTAACTATGGATTTTTCTCCTACAGATTTTAGTGGGATCTAATTATTTCTGAGATGATTGAAAATGGGTTATGAATATAATACTCAAATATACCAATAGGGTATCTATATGATTTTTATTTATTTTAAAGGATTTATTTGAGTAAAAAGTTTTTTTCCATGTGTATATGATTTATTTTATAAACCCAAATAATAAAGTGAAAAGGGTAAAAAAATATGGTTTTTCATTCATTTTCAACGGGATAACTCATTTATTTCTTTTATATCTCTTAATGAGATTTTTTTTCATCATATGTTTTTCAATGATTTTAACAAGGATTATGGATGACTATAAATAAAGAATAATTCATATTGAAAGTAATAAATATTTTTTATGAAAAAAACATTTTTCATTTTAAAAAAATATATATATTTGGAAAATGGATACTGGGTAGAGGAGTACACTTTTTTAAAAATGGGTTTGTTATGTAAGTATTATGACCTAATTATTTAAAACTCTAAATCATAAATAAATATGAAAAATAAGATAGTGAATTATTTTCTAAAACCCAATATTATGTATTGTCTTGAGGAAGGGTCTATATTGATGTTTTGAAGTGAAAGGTTAAGAATACAATAGAGGTTAGGATAATAATAATATAATTCCACTTAGAGATAAAAAATTATGGTTATGTTTTCATGAAATGGAATTTAAATATTTCCATGTTACTTCATAAAATATATGTTTGTTTAGAATGGTTTTCTATAAAGGAAATATAGAATCTAAATAAGGAAGGATTCATGTGGACAATATAACTCTAAGCCAAAAACCTGGAATGGTTGGTATTGTAAATAAGTTGTTTTGTGTAGTGATGACTCAGTTGACATGGGTTATAAATGGTGGTTTCTTCCACGTTATAGAGAAACCATATTTACTATACAATATCATTCATATAGTTTATAATTTTATTCAGAAGAACCCTCAAATTTTAGTGTATCCTCACATCTAGAGGTATCTAATAGATAAATTGATACTCTACATATGATATTTTAATTCCTTGTATTTTTGAAATTGAAAAAGGTAACTCTTTTTATTTATCATTTTTACATTGAATTTTATCAATATGGGTTATTGGTTAAGAATACCAATGAGAGAAAAAATAACTTGATTCCATGGAATATAATAAATTTAAGAATATGTTCTTAGATAAATATTTCTATAAGGTTGTTCAAATTAGAATAGATAATCAATTCTTGGAAATTATCCAAAGGAAGAGTATTTAGTATCATTATACGAATAATTTTTTACAATATTGGTTAGGTATAAACCAAAATATATTCAGGAAGTTGATAGTAAAATTTATGGATTTTACTGAGGATTGAAACCAAGTTTATGAATTGCATTTGTCTCTTGGGAATTTAAAAATTGTCAGAAAATTTTTCATTGTGCCAATAAAATTGAGATAAAGTTTATTGACACTTATATGCCTTGTTATGATAAGATTAAGATGTATTTAATGTAGGAAGAAATATAAAATCAATAAAAAATAAAATTAGAGGTGATAACCTAACATGTTCTAATTGTACAAAAATTCATTTTACGGAATTCATAATTGGATTAGGAAAGTTCTATTGGTGTTGTAATTTTTGTTACATGGATCATGTCTATAAAGAAGAATCTTAATAAAACCAAGAATCTGGTAACATATAACAATCCATTGGTTATATTTTTTCAATTGAAATGATTTTGGTAACTATGCTAACATATTTCCAACGTTAGTTAATCAGGGTGGAAATTGTCTAGATCAAAATTATAATGGTGTGAAAATTCATTTTCTACTACATTGGTTTATGTTGGGCTATCTAATGAATTTTTGATAGCTACGATATTCCTTTATTTTAATTATATATATTATTTTTTTAACTCTATATCTTTTCATTCCTTCGTTGATTATAAATTTAAAATTAAAATGGGAATACAACATTATGAAAAGAATATATAACTGTTGGTTAATCACCTAATGGAAGTATTAAATGAACCATGATTCACTTGAATCCTACTATTGTTTTTAGTAGAATGGTTTTTCATAAATATCTTATTAACCTACCCATAGTATAGTTTGACATTAATATAGTTATGGATTGGATTTTATTTTATCATTCTAAGTGAGATTATAGAGATAATAAATTTATACTCAAAAACATCATACACTTAATAAAATATAAGAAAGCTGGTAAATTGGTTAAAGATAATGGTTAAAGTTACCAATAACATATTCTTAAAGAAAGTAAAATATTTATATTAGTGAATTTGTAGTTGTAAATGAATATATGGTTATATTTACTATTTATTTTCCTAGTATTATTTCTAATAGATAAGTTGAATTTATAATTGTATTAGTGCATGATGCATAGCCAATTTCATACCCCCCTTAACAAATAGTTTAAATTATACTTTGGGAATTGAAAACTTGGTTACATGAGTTTCTTGATAAGGTTTCATTCATCTGATAAATTTAACATAGGGTGTACCTATTATATTTTTCAAAAAAATATATTACTAAATGAGTCTTTTTATTGATTATATAGGCTTGAATAACATTACTACTAAGAAAAAGTATCACATGCCTAATACCAATGATTTGTTTGAATAACTCTAGGTAGTATATTGTTTTTTAAAGAATGATCTCAAGTTATGGAACCATTTGTTGAAGGTGATGGAGGAAGATATTAAAAATATATAATTTCATACTAGATATGGGTATTATGAGTTTGTGGTTTTTCCATTTGGGTTATCTATGGGACCAATTATATTCATGGATCTTATGAATAGAGGTTTACAAGACTATTTGGATAAGTCAGTGGTTGTTTTTATTAATAGTATTTTTTTTATTCTAAAGGTTTTCCAGATCCTCAAAGACACTTAAGTATTTTTTTAACCTTTAAGTGATTTGGAAAATATTTTAAATGTGAATTTTGGGTGCATAATATTTCATTCCTTAGGAATGTTGTTTCTAGAGATGTTATAACTTCTTACCCTTCTAAATTTAAATTGGTTAAAGAATTCCCAATACCTAGAAATATCATAGAGATTAATATTTTACTTGGTCTATAAAGTAACTACCAGTAGTATCTTGAAAATTTTTATCAATTATCTATCCCACAAACTAATCTAAATCATTAATGAGTAAAGATTAAAGTGTGTGATGAATGTTTCTAGGAACTAAAAATACAATTATTGCAGAATCTAGGTTATTACCATCCCTCTAGAAATAGTTAATTTTTCCTCTTCAACGATTATTATTTGTGGGAATTGGTTATGATCTAATGTATAACGTCCAGGTAATTTCTTAAGCTTTAAATCAATTGAAAACTTATGAGTTAAATTATCCTACACATTATTTAGAACTAGTTATTGTATTTTTCTTTAAAAATATTTAGAAATAATTTATATGGATTAATGTGTGAAATATATAATAATAATAAAAGTTTAAATTATATATTCACTCAGAGATAGTTGAAAAGGTGGAAGATAAAATGGTTTGAAAAAATATATTATTATTTTTTCATGATTCATTACAATCTATGAAAACAAAGCAAAGTATTAAATGCTTTGACTCAAAAATGTTATACATCTTTAAACATGATACATTTTCAATTTGATCCATTGGTAAATGGTTCAATGAATTATAGACTAGAAATTGTGCATGTGTGAACTTTCTATGTTTTGTTTCTTATTTTAATGAAGTCTTCATTGTCATAAATAATTAAACAACCTCAGAAGGAAGACAATGATTTTCAAAGAAATATGGAACAATTAATTAAATGTAATTTACTTGAATAAAACATTAACATGGTTGGGGTTTGGTGATTTTAAAAAAGGTTGTGTGTTATAGATATCTTCCAGATTAAAAAATAATTTTTGATTGAATCTCATATAAAAGACCCCGTATTTTTTTAGTTATGACCCTCTTTGAGTTTTTTGTTGGACCTTGGTGGTCATGTCTTACTCAGATATGGAGAGAAATTGTTGTAGGAAATGACCTAATATTAAGGTATGTGTGTTTAATTTTTTTGGTGGAGTTTTTCAATAAATTTTTTAAATGGATCTATAAGGTTTTTCCATGGTTTGGAAAGGTTTGGTGGTTTTTGTGGATCTTAAGCAAAAATTGGGTTGAGAACTGTTTGATGGAAGATTACATACCATTTAAATATTACACAATGTATAATTACAACCATGATCATGTTGTGAATTGGATCATGAGATGAAGTGGTTACACATCGTGAACTTGATTCGTGTTTTATGAATATCAATTAGAATCAATATTAATCTGTGGTGTTGGGTTTTTCATCATATCCATTTAAAGATAAATACAGTACATGTAAATGTATTACACACCACATAAGTATTTCAATTAGCGGTTTTAAGTATAGTCGTATGTCTGTTTATCATTCATCTATTTTTTTAATCCTCTCCCATAAATCCCTAGGTGACTCCAAGAAATTATGAGGTGATTTTATTTCATACAGATGTCAGGACGTGGCATTTGATCCCTACCTGGTCTCCTTGCTTTGGTCTCCTTCCCCTTCCCTTAGTTCTTGTTGGTGATTCTTGTTTGAAGTGTTTCTAAATCATGGGTTGAAGGTTGAGGGTCTAAACTTAACACTATAGTATGTTTAATTGATAATTATTTGAAATATTATGATTAATCTAATGTAACGTAAACTCTAATTCATTTATTCGCTTATTAATAGTACATAATGTATTGAAATATTGGTTTTATCCCCTTGGATTCAATTATTGATGTGATCTGGATAATGTCTACTTGTTGGGTGGGAAATCATTTTAATAAATAAAACATGGCTAATGGTTTGAAGTGTGTTTATCATCACATGAAATTATAGGTTATTTCTTGATATAGAATACCTTTGGTAATAGCTTATGAGTTATTGATATAGTTATTGAAAATTTGATATATAAATGAAAGAGTAATTGAATGACAAATGGTAATTTGAATAATTAACCATGGAGGCATATAATGGGATATTGTGATATTCTAATTATTAAGACTTTTTGAGTTCATGATGATATGATTATATAACGAGTTATGCCCAGTGATACATGTTGAAATACTTATATATTAGGTTACGCCCTAACACATGCTGAAATACTAATATACTGGGTTATTCCTTGACACATGATGAAATGATTATATAGTTGGCTATGTCTAGTGATACATGATGAGATTATTCTATAATAGGATATTCACTTTCACATGTTGAAATGCTTATATGACAGGTTATTCCCTAACATATTTTGAAATCCTTATATAGAATTATATGCCCAACGAAACATGTTGTAGTGATTATATTGGGAGGGCACTATCTAGTCACATGCTTACATGATTATATAGTGGTTTCTTCCAATATTTTTTTTACTTTCCTTGGATACATGGTTATGGTTAGAATGGTGGTGCTATATGCTCAAAAACAATATTGGCATAGAACCATATTAGGTTATTTAGATATATGGTTATGGTTGGAATCATTATGCAACATGCTCAAAGTCATTACAATATAATGTAGAAGAAGTTTGATTTTTTTATTTTATTAATTGAATTAATTAATAAACTTGTTTATTGATTTATTGTATACAATTATGATCATATTGGTTTTGTTTGACCATGGTGATTTTGACTTACAATGTTTTAATCATGCACTACTTGGGCCTCCATTTGGTACCCGAGCAGATTACATGGATTTAGGATTGGACAAGGTAAAGGGACCTTATTGTTGGTTTTTTTCTTACTAGATGGGGTAGATTTTAGAGACCAAACTGATATAAGGTTCAATTCTAGGTTCTTTGAGTTTACTTATGTCAGCTAAATATTTTATTTATAGTTTTTAAAATTTTGAATGTAGATACAAATCAATTTTTTATTAAATGGTTCACTAATATTTGATTATTTGGTTATTCATTTTATTTCCCATTTTCATGATATTTTGTTTCCTCTGTGTTCTTGTTACTCTGATATTGATTATTATTTTCATTTTCTACTGTGTTGTAACTCTATAAATGGGAGTATATTCACCCCACTATATCCATTTCACAACCTTTTTCTATCAGTAGCCTTTGGCATGTGGGGAGGCATGTTTGAGGTCTTGTAACCAACCATTTTTGTCCATGTGAGAGATTTCTGGATTTGGGTAAATTACAATGTGGTATCAAAGGAATAGGTTTTTCTTTTCAATTACCTTACTATTTAGGAAAATTTATATAATAGACTATAATGTTTTGGGACTTAGTAATGAGATTATTTGTGGGACTAGCTAACTCTTGTATGGGGGGAATATGAGTTCTTGAGGATGGTATTGTTTTTCATCAAGTAATCTTATTATAGTTAATGTTATTTCACCTTGAGTGACTCACATGTTGTCTGATGTAATTTTTTCTATAGATTTCGACTTTTTTCCCTCTATGGTGTGATATGAGTATACATACAATATAATAGGCACATAGGGATATATATTTACTTGCATTGCTCTTAAGAGAGACATATTTATTTCATGCGATATATACTTACCAATAGAAACTGTGATATGATAAACCTATTATATATGATAAATGAAATGAACTGATATATCATTATAAAACACATGTAATCCATGTTTAGATACTAGGAGTCAATGGTTCTCTATTATTTTCACCTATTGGGGTTGGCCTTGTAGTTCTTGCCAGTGTTCTATGAAGTGTGTTCGTCTTTTCGAGAAAATAACTCCTCATCGTCTTTGATTTGAATACCTAGAGAGTGGAAATAAATATTCGCATACCATAGTTAAACCAGTGATTCCTATAGATTTTGAGGATTATATGGATTTTAATCTTCATGAAAGCTTCTTGAGGGTCATGTGATCTACAGAAATGGAGAATTTTCGCATCGTGAATTCAATTTCTAATCTGATGAGAGATTTATAGCTGCAACTTCCACCTACGTACACTGAAGAGGGAGGACCCTGTATTTCTTAGTTATGAATTTATTTAGTCCCAATGAGCTTTTATCATCTCAAGACACTCCCATATGTGAGTGTGAATCTCACAACATACATGCTTCAGGGACCTTCCAATAATCAGTGGTACATTACATATCTAGATGGGAACAAATATGAGTTATCTTATAAGAAAATAGATATTAAATTCCTATTGAACTTCTATCTCAAGTCATTGAGGGGTGAGAAGGCTCGGGACTTCAGGCACCTGATATGGGAGGGTATGTCAATATTAGACTATACTAGACATTTCAATGACCAGCAGTGTTTTTCTCCATATTTAGTAGTTGATGAGATCTCCAGGGTGAGACTTTTTTTATGGTATTCACTATAAGGTTAGGTCTCATGCGAACATATTCCATTTTATTAGTTTTGAGGAAGTGATGAATTATAAACTCATTATGGAATAAAATATGAGAGGGGCCAAGATTAATAGTCAGGCTATTTTAGTAGGGTAAACTAGGAACTCTTATTCTCAGGGAAATAAGTGTCACAATGATAGTTTTCCGAAGGAAACAGAAGATTGAGTAGTTAAGTACATGAGAGTCCATATCATTACTATGTTCTGTTTCAATTCAATCATTGTTGTAAGATGGGCCACAATAAGCCTATATGCTTACACACTGATTTAAAGTATAATTCTTGAAGAAAAATGGGTCATATTTAGAAGTTGTATAGGAACCGTCCAGAGTGGAGTATATTCATAGGATTAGGAAAAACATTGGAGAATAAAAGGGGCTCTATTACCAAATAGCATGTAGGTATCTAAAGTTCCACTGGTCATTTAGGCCAAGTAAGGGGATGTAGAACACCAGTACAAGAGAAGAAGCACCACCCATAGGGAGTAGTATAAGGGATTTAGACTAGATCTTGGAAAGATGGACAATACTTCTACATGATATACGGTCTTCTCTGACTGGTTTGTATGTAGGGCCTTCTACCATCATATTTATAATTCTTGTATCAAATACCTTAGCATAACTTATTTTTAGTATAGGATAATTTCATTCCTTTTTATATGATATTTTTTAAAATGGATAAATTTTTTCTATGGAAACCATAGATGGGGTTATGACTATTGAGACACAATTGGGAGTGTGTTCACAGGGTACTGGGAAATTCAAGGAGTGTTCTCTTCAAATTGGTGGCTATCGTTTCCTTTGGGAACTTTTTGTATTGAAAATATCAAGATTTGATTTGACTCTTATTTTGGATTGGATAGTTATATAATCGGCTCATATCAATTGTTACTCATGAAGTATTACCTTTCTATCTTCATAAGAAGGTAGAAATTCTCACCAGGGTGAGTGGGATCATTAGGTTGGTCGTGCAGGACCTATTCGGTGTAGTTTGGATTTTCTCATGGATCAAATAGGTGGTCTTTCTCTAGATTATGGTATAATGAAATAATATTATTTTCTTCTAATGGTAGACTATTTTCAGGATATCTTTACTAATGATTTATATGGATTTCTACATGTGTGAGAGATCAATTTCACGATTGATTTGGTGTTGAGAGCAGATCCAGTGTCTACATTTCCATATTTAATAGAACAAGTAGAGTTTCAGGAATTGAATGTTCATTTGCACGATATGGAGGATAAAGGTTTCATATGGACTTTTATGTCTTTTTGGGTTCTCCAATTCTTTTTTCTATGAAGGATGATGGAACTTTTCTCTTATATATGGATTATCGAAGATTGAAACATATGATGATCAAGAACTATTATCCCATTCAATATATCGATGATCTCTTCAATTAGTTGATAAGTGCTATGATATTCTCCAAGATCGACCTAATATCAGGATACCACTAGTTGAGGGTGAGACTATCGGACACACCCTGAACTTATTTTAGGAGTAGGTATAGACTGTATGAGTTTATGGGGATGCCATTCTGTTTGAAGAACACTTCAAAATTGTTCATTGACATGATGAATTGGATCTTTCATTATATCCAATATTGATTTGGGATATTTTTTGTTGATGATATATTAGTTTACACCTGGTCAGAAGATAATAATTCTCAACATCTTGACATTATCTTCAGTACACTGAGAGTGTATCGACTTTATTACAAGCCAACCAAATTTAGTTTTTTTATTGATAAAGTGAACTTCTTGGGTCATTTAATCTTATAGGAATGACTGTTTGTGTTACTAGAGAAGGTGGTCATCATTTTATCTTGGGAATGTCCCAAAAATGACAATGATATTTGGATCTATATATGTTTATTAGGTTATTATCGGTTCTTTATCTAAGATATATCCCATTTGAAGCACCTATTTTAGGGCAGAAAAAGGAGAGGGTGAAGTTTGATCAATAAGATACCTGTGAGAAATCTTTTGAATACCTTAAAGGTAGGATAACTTCAGCACATATCCACACTTTACCTATATTGGGTAAAGCATATATCATGTACTATGATGCATCTATAGTTGGACGCAGAGAAGTTATGATGTCGAAGGATCGAGTGGTTGTTGATGACTCTACATAGCTGAGAATGTATGAGATGAATTACACTACTAATTATTAGGAGTAAGCATTGTTGGTAAATGCCATCAAATTCTAGAGACATTATCTCATGGGAAATATATTTTTGGTATACATAGACTATAACATCCTTAGGTACATCTTTTCTCAATAGGTCCTGAACATATGGCATAAGATGGTGGTATAGTATCAGCAATTTTTTGACTTTGAGTTGGCTTATGTAATAGAAAATTTCAATGATGTTGTAGATTCTTTGATATTGAAGGCACAAATAAAAGTAGTTTAGGAGTCTTATGATGAGTGGTGGATTATGGAACTCTTTTCAGACATGATTCAATATGTTATGGATTCACAAGGATGAGTATCTCTCACATCGGCATTTGGTATACCCATGCTTTTGGATTAGATAAACACGAAATAGTTATTTGATCCATAGGGCTTAGTTCTGAGATGTCGCTTATATGGTGAGGTGACACCATTGGTATGGTGTCTTGGAAATATAAATTCTCTTATTTTCCTTGGAAAAGTATGGGTTCCTATTGGATTGTGTGAGGGGATGTTGGGAGAGTCTCATTATTCTAGGTGGGTGGTACATCCTAGTTTAAAAAAGATGTGTCATGATCTCTGAAAATAGTACAAGTGGCAATTAATGAAGAAGGAGGTTCTGGGATTTATGGTGAGATGTTTCACTTGTTACTAGGTGAGATCCAAACATCAGATGTTAGTTGGTATTTTGTAGCCTCTTCCCATTCTTGAGTGAAAATGGGATGATTTCACTATGGTTTTTTTATAGGATTACCCATGAAAAACTGTAAGAATTGTGAAATATGGGTGATCATGGATCAATTGAAAAAGGATTCCCACTTCTTTCTAATCTGGGATACATTAACTATTAATGATCTGTGTACTATCTACATGAATGAGATACTTTCGTTTCATGGTGATCTAAGGAGTATCATTTTAGATAGACATCCTCATGTCATGTCATGTGTCAAGAAGGGTCTTCAATAGGCTCTGGGATCACAGGTTCTTTTGATTATAGCCTATCATCATTAGATTGATTGTCAATATGAGTAGATTATTTAGAATCTAGAGGATATATTATGAGCATGTGTTTTGTGATTTTTGTGGTTCATGGGAGCATTATATGATTCTCATGGTGTTCTTATATAATAATAACTTCTTATAATTCGATATAGATTGAACCTTTCAAGTATTTGTATGATTGAATATTTTGTTCTCCCATTTTCTCGTTAGAGGTAGGTGAATCAGTGTTTTTTTGGTATTTTTTGTGTAATAGATGTATGGTCAGGTTCAGTTGATTAGGATTTGGTTGGTGAGTACACAATGTAAGAAGAAATCATATGTTGACCATCGAATATGACCACTTCGGTTTTAGGTTATTCATTATGTTTCCTTCGAGTGTCTTCTATGTTGTGAAACTCCATATTAAGAAACCATGAATGCTAGCACAAAGGTTTTTTGGGATACATTAGGTGGTGGATAGGTTTGTATTAATTGCTTACCGATTACCCCTTCCATAGAATTATAGTTCCATGATTGAAAGCTATCACATTTCATTTCTTTAGAAATATTATCCTGGCCCTTCTCATGTAGGGGACAACAAGGTTTTCAATAATTATATTGATGTGTCCTTTTAGGATAATCCAATACATATTATGAACTGTAATGAGAAGTATCTCCTGAGTAGGGTGATTCCTTTTGTTCTAGTGCAGTGGTAGCAGGGGAATGTTTAGGAGGAGGCCTAGGAGAGGGAATATGATATGCGATTATTATGACCAGACTTGTTTTCTGAGACCCCAAATTGATTGTTTGGTTATCTCGATGAAGCGATATTATATGGTGAGGAGGTTTTAATATCCAATATTTTTTCAGGTATGCCCCACTTTTAGATTTTTTTGGAACTCAATATTCATGTTTTACTTGGAGAGGGAGAGCCTTTGTTGGGTAAAATTACCTAAACATCAAGGATGAATGTTTTTTTTGAATTAATGGAGTTTAGATGAAGAAATTAAATGGTTTTATTAAGGTTTTACATGGTTTCGAAAGGTTTGAATGTTTTGGATATATTAAATATAAATTGGCCTCAGAACTATTTGTTGGATGATTTCACACAATGTACATGTTACATGATGTGTAACTACTTATAGACACATTTTAGGTAATAGGTCATTATGCGAAGTGGTTACACATCGTGAACCTAATTTAAATAATTTTAATTTATATTTGGATAAATATTAACCCTACGTGATTGTTTTTTTGTGTATCCATTAAAAATAAATAAATGACATGTAAATGTATTATTCACCATGTACGTATCATAAGAAATAGTTTTAAGTTTAATCATATGCCTATTTCTCATTCCTCTATTTTTTGAAGCCTCTCCTCTCAGTCCCTAAGGGAATCCTAATGATTCTGAGGCATTTTCATCACCACCATACATCATGGATTATTTTTTGATCCATAGTAGGTCTCCTTGTAGTGGCCTTCTTCCCCTTCCCTTATTCTTTCTTTGAATAAGAGTTTTCTTTGATCTCTACTATGGAATCATGTTGATCTTGATTCAATTTGATCTGCATTCTTTCTAAAATAAATTGTTCATCTATTCTTATTAGTGATTCTCATAGGAAGAATTTCTAAATCATCAGTTAATGGTGGGTGGTTTAAACATAACCCAATGGTCTATTTAATTAAAATTTATGTTCAACATTGAGATTATTCCAATGTAAAGTGTTCTCTAATTAATGTATTCATTGAAAAATGGTAAATCATGGATTGGAATATTGGTTGGATCACTTTGGATTCAAATTTTTATGTGACCTAGCTTATGGATTCCTGTTTAGTGAGGAAACCTTTGAATAAGTAAAACATGGATGATGGTTTAAAGTGTGATTATCAAGACATTAGATTACAGATGATTCCTTGATATAGAATCACTTTGGTAATAGATTATGGGCTATTTATATGGTTATTGATAATTTCATATATAAATGAAAGTTTCATTGAAAGATAAAGTAAAATTTTCAAAATTAACCATGAAGGCTTATGATTTGATTTTGTGATAGCCTTGTTGTTATGACTTTTTGAGTTCGTGCCAAAATTATTATATAGAAGGATATACCTAGTAATACATGATGAAATTCTTATATACAATACTATTTCCTAACACATGCTGAAATGATTATAAACTCTTCTATTCCTTGACACATGTTGAAATCATTACATTGCATGTTATACTCAGTGATACATGTTGAAATGCTTATATATCAAGTTATTCCATGAAACATGTTTAAGTGCTTATATACCAGGCTACACCCTCACACATGATGAAATGATTATATATAAGGCTATGATAATTGACACATGTTTTAATGCCTATATTAAGTGGTCACTACCCAGTCCCATTATGAAATGATTATAGAGTAGGCTTGGCTCAGATTTGTGTGACATTCTCATGGATATATGGATTTGGTTGGAATAGTTGTGTTACATGCTCAGAGATACACTGATATGCAGATAAAGTAGGTTATTTGGATATATGGTTATGGCTAGCATGGTTGTTCTACATGCCTAGAGACATTCTGACATGGTGCTGAAGTAGGTTGATTTATATGTTGTATTAATTAAATTAATTAATACTCCTATTTACTTATGTATAGCATGCACTTATTATAATATTGGTTTTGTTTATACATGGTGGTGTCAACCTACTAATTTTTACATGCACCCTACTCCAGTCCCTATTTGGTACCAAAGAAGATTACACGGATGCAGGATTGGACAAGGGAAAGGGTCCTTGATACTGATTTGTTTTCTTATTGATGTTTGGAGTTTGGAGAGGGGACCAACATGGGTTTTGGGACTAGGGTCTCTGAGTTTATTTTTGTCAACTGATTGTTTGTTTTTATTGTTTTCAGTTTGACAATTTGATAAAAATCATCTATCATTACATGGTTCACTGTTATTTTATTATTTTGTTCTTCCTTTTATTACCTGTTGTATGATATTTTGTTTCCACTATGTTCATGTAACAATAATATTGATTATAATTTTCTATTGGAACTGTTTTTTAACTTCTTACCAGGGGATATAATCTCCCAACTATATCCATCTCACACCTACTACTATTCGATAGCCTCTGGTGTATAGGGAGTCACACATGAGGTCTCATAACCAAACCTTTATAGACGAGAGACAGTACCAGATCGGGGGACGTTACATCATAGCTCTGTCATTTATATTTATCTAGGAAGTACTAAAATGTAACCAAATATATAAAATTATTACGTGTAAAGTTGAATGAATAAAAATATTTTAGAGATTACTATGAAATATTTTAATTATCAATAGGTTAAATCTAAATAATAATTATTGAAAGGGATAGCTTGGTCTTTTCTAGTTCCAATAGGAAATAGGAAAATATATACATTTATTTATTATTGGGATTTTTAAAGTCACCTCGAGGTAATAGTTTGATTTTGGTTATTGTTGATTGATTAACTAAATAAACCCATTTTAATATTATTCAAGATATTGTGTTTATATATTTTCTTTCTCAATTGTATCTAAATGATATATTCAGTTAAGATAGAGTTACTCTCTCCATATTATTTGACAGTGATCTCAATTTTACTTTTAATTTTTTGTAATTTCCTTCAAAATTCACTGGGTAATGAATTAAATGTCAATACAGGTTTTCATCCTCAATCTGATGGATAGTTAGACCAAATTATTTCAACATTGGAAGATATACTTAAATATTTTTTTAATGGATTATCTAGGATGTTTGGATATGTATCTTTCATTATTTGAGTTTTTGATAATAACATATTTCATTTCAGTATATAGATGGAACTTTTTGAGTAATTATATATAAATCAGTGTCACAATCAATCTTGTTAGAATGAAGGAGGTGAAAGGAATTTTTTGAGACAAGATTTAGTGGAAAAGATGGTTAAAAAGGAAAATATGATTCAAAAAGATATGAGGATAGATCAGAGTGTGTAGAAAATTTATGGATACTATTGGAGGAAATATCTTTCATTCAAGTTAGGTGATTATGTTTTGCTTAAAGTATCTCCACGTAAAACTGTTATGTATTTGGGTGAAAAGTAAAAGTTAAGTTCATATTTCATTAGACCATATGAAATTATAGATAAAGTTATATCTTTTGCAGATCGAGTGGACTTTCCTTTTATTTTATCTAAGATTCTATGGGTTTCATGTTTCATTATTATGGAAATATGTGTCTGATGCATCTCATATTTTTTCTGTGAGGTAGAATAGTTGGAAGGGATTATTTGGTTTGAAGAAAAGCTTATTTATATATTTGATCCCCAAGATTAGGTGTTTTGGAATAAGGTTATTCATCATGTTATTGATTTTTTTAAACCATATGGTTGAATATGCAATGTGGGAATTAGAAAAACATATGAAATAAAAATATCCCCACTTTATTAAGTAGTGAATAAAATTATGATAATAAAATTAAAAAAAGGGGTGAAGAATGTGAAAACCTAGGTAATAGTAAATCAATTTAATTCCTTAGTAATAATTATGAATTATATTTTATATATTTATATTCATTATAAGAATATTATAAAAAATTTCATTGAAAAATGAAATAATTTTATTCATAAAAAATCTATTTTCATGTATTATATGGTTTTATTTAAAAGATTAATTTATAAATTTTAAAATACTGATTTGAAGAAATGAAATTCATTTTTGAAAAAAAAAAATTAAAATTTATCTTATATTAAATTTTTTGGGTTTTTTTGAAAATATTATTTTTTAAGTGAAGAGTAAAATATACTAATTTTTTAAAAACTGTCATTTATTTTCCTTAAATAATGTAATTTAATATTTTCATTATGTTTTTAATTTGATTTTAAATTAACATAAGTCTTGTATAATTATAAATAATCAAATTAATTACATATTAATCTTCATTATACCTAATTTTGGTATAAGATCATTTTCGTTCATAAGAACACACTTTTTTTAAATATGGTTTTTCATTGCGTTTTATGCATTTATATTAATTTGATTTCAACCACTTCTATAAATTTAATATTTGAAAATGGATCCCATATTTTTAATATGATTTTCAAGTTTTCTAAATGTGTCCCTTCTATTTGTTTTATGAAAAGAAACTGTAGTAAATACTTCTAACATCTATCAAGGTAAAATGGGTAAAATAAGGTAAAAACTATGAAATAAGGACTAAAATATACCTAAATAATCAATGGAATTTACTGGATAGGTTATTTTTTACCACAATCATCCAAGGTTCTAAAATGTTTCAATTTATTTCCACTTTCAATTGATTATGGATTTAATATAATTTTAAGTAAAGGTAAAAAAATGCCAATCAGTTTTTTTTAATATCTCTAATATTTTTTCATAAGGATAAAATGGGGTTGTGTTCCATTATAAATTATTATATTAAATATTAATGGATATTTTTAATGCTAATTTAATTTTAATTTTAGTCATGGGAAAATTAACTTAATTTCTTACGCAATAGTGACACAGTGCTCGTCCAAGTAATAGAAAAATCAAAAAAATGATTTCTGAAAAGTATTAAAAGTAATATAATTTAGATTAATTAATATGTTTCCATAAATTTATATTTAAATATAAACTACTTGTGATATTTTAAGTTTTTATCTTATAATTCCATTACCATCTTGATTCCATTAATAACAAACTATTTGAATACTGCCAAAAATGACTTTAATAGTATGTTATGTTAAATGATATTTTACATAATGATTTAAAATACATGAAAATATTATATGGGGGAAATTTAGTGGGATTTATTCAGAAATATAAACCAAGATTCCCTTATGGTTCATTTTTTCTTTTTTAGTAACTTTATTAGCTCATAGAGAGTAAACAACTTTGATATAATGGTAATCATCAAGAGGGTTAATGGGGTGTTAAAACTAAGAGATAGGGGTGAAAACATCATCTAACATGTACGTGTTATATTATATAGTATTGTTTCCCCTCATTATCATCCTAGATTTTAAATATGTAATTTTTTCACTTGTATATTAAAATTAATTTATATTAATTTAATACATTAAGTAATTCCAAGGGTGCCACTACCCTCACTTATAAAAGGGAATATTCTCTCCTCTATTTACCACACCTTTTGAGCACTATATTTCATCCAAAATATATCCAATTATCTCCCCAACATCCATCCCCAGATCTTGTGGTCCTCTTCTTACAAAAATACCAGACCATGAAGGATTAAGGTGTGATCCAAAGAGATTATCCAAGGAGAAGGTGTATATCATAACGGATCAATATCAAGTTTTTTTTATTATTTTGATTCCTTATAATATTATTTAACAATACTGAAACAAGTAAGTCAATATTTTAAATATAATATGATTTTATTATGATTATTTTTCACCCATTTTTCCTCTCATTTTCATCATACAGAAAAAAAACATCTCTTATTCATACGTGTTGATTACCACATCCACGAAGTGATGAGTATCATTTTTCATCACAACCTCACAAGAACGGTTATTATGATGAAATTAATTAATATAAATGATATTAATGACATAATTAAAATTATTTAAAAATAAAATTTCTTCTATTTTCATACCTTTCCATCCATGGAAAAATGATAACATCATTTTTGTGTATGTGTGAACTACCACTCCATGAAGCGATGTGATTAATTTTTCATACATTTATTTTATTAAGGGTTATAAAATTATATTTAATATATAAAATTATAATAATATTACAATTAAAATTAAGTATATGATGGAATAATGACCCTTTGACCATAGTCAACATACCAAATTCATTTTTTAACATTTGAGTTGAACGTGCTCAAAACATACAACATCAACTTAATAGATTAAGTAACTAGATAATAAATTTCCATTAATGACATAACATTTTAAGGATAATAAAATGAAAAAAAAAATCATAATAAAATAAATTACTAATGTAATTTTATTATTCAAGAATTAAAGAACGTATAATAATAGATGATATTTAATGAAAGCGATTTCGACTCTAATTTCCCTTTCTTTGGGACTCAAAATATTTTCACTATGTGTTTTATTTTGTGAGTTGTATAAAATTAATTAAGGATATATTTTATCATTATTATCTAAAAATTAAAGTGTTTAAAAATTCATTAAATTTTATTTTCTTCAATGTTTCATTGGTTTAAAATTTATCAAGACGTCAGGAATTTTTTAAAAAACTCTTTAAAAAAATTACTTTTCATTCAAAATATTTTTCTTCAATATAGATATTTTCTATTGAATTTTTTATAATAAAAATCATATTTGCTCATAAATGGTTCAAAAAATTATTTTTATACTACCTTCTACTTTTTTGCATGATTTAAAAAGGAATATTCTTATCATTTTTTGAACGATCTACTTTTATCTATGGTGTAGAAGTAACAATTTCTTTAACTTTATGATTATTGGGTTCATAAGAGTTCACATAGAAGATCAAAAATATTTTTTATTTTTTTGGATTGGCTCGATTAAGATCAATTGGGCCACTTCATTAAGATTAAAATGGTAAAGTACCATGAATTTCAAAGGAACCCCATCACACAAAAAGTGTTCTCTCTATGTGAGTCACTTTTTTACATAGAATATCTACATATTGTCACCATGAAGCACCCTCTCAAATCATCCCTTAGAAATGATATTTTGTTTGTAGAGAAAGATGTCATCCTTTTTATCCCTTCAAAAAAAATTATGGGGTGACACGTCTTCTTTTTTCTCCCCAAAAATGAATTTTGGTTTGCGGGGTGAGACATCAATTTTTAATCCCTCACAGAAAAAAATCACTTTATAGGGATATGTGGTATCTTTATCCCCCCCCCCCCCCCCCGCGCAAATGAAAAATTTTCTTTGTGAGGTGAGGCATATTTTTTAGGCCCCCATAAATTAAAATCCCCTTTCTTGGGTGAGTCGGTCGGCCATAAACCCAAATACTTCATGAGAAATAGTTGAGTGGTTCCATTCATACCCCTATAAAAACCCTCACACAAAAATATATGGGGGTGGATTTTTTGTAGAAATTTCGGTATTGATTTCTTGATGGTGATTCATCTGAAATACAATTCAAGCAAGTGAGTTTAGTGGGTAAATATATACCATATATTATGAAGAAAATAGGGAATAAGAACAAGTTTATATACCATAAAATCTTTCCTTTATTGAAAAGAGTCTTCATTGGGTCATCTATTCACTAAGTGAACCCCTTGGAGACCATAATTTGATGACCCACATGTGGATGAGTTCTTTGAGGAAAACCACCCCATATATAAAATAGTATGCAATATGGGATCCTTTAATATTGATACCCTTCTTCAAAGTACTCAGTCTTCCCTCATCCTCTTTATGAACTATCCAACCAATCCTCTCAAGCAACAACCCTTCATAAATCACCACTCATGAATCGCCTAAACGGCCCACTTCATGATGAACCCCACTCAAAGCACCTAACTGGGTCCCATCACCACATACCCCTTCACAAACCATCATACCAAGACCTCTCCCAATGTTTTGGGATATTTACGATCAAATAACTGGACACCTCAACATGTACTCTCAAAAATACATATCCATGGTAAATAAGGTTATATAGGTAACCTCCACACCAAGGGGAATCCACATAATGTTCTCGAGCATATATTCTCATGGTAAATAGGGTCCTAACCTTATTGGTAGTTACAAGGGCCGCACCATTTTATAAGAAAAGGGGTCTGATCATGCTTAATTTTCCATTTGAGGGATAGTTTCTTATCCTCCTCTCTTCTATGTAATTGGGATAAAAGCATCCCTCTTGGCATAAGCCCTTATTCATTCTTGAAGGAGGTCACACCCCTCATCCTCTTCGAATTCCAGGCCATATCCAGGTAGTAGTCAGATTTAAATATCCTAGTTACCAAAACCAAAGAGGAAAATGGAATATTAAAATGACTTTCTCTCTCTGATCACTAAATCCTCATCCACCAATGGACAATGAAGATTATGTGGTTTGCCAGATCTTCTGCTTCCTCTTGTTTCTCACACTAAGCATGACTCACATGGGTTTAGAGGTTAGTAGAGACCATAGCAGCCACATGATCCCAAAACCCTATCATCCACCAATTTAGTGTAATTCCCAAAGTCATGCCTCAATCTTCAAAGGGCCATATTCTCGATGATGGAAACCTATGGGAAACCTCTTATTAGGTGTAAGCCCCAAAATCATGTCATTATCATCCCAAAGCTCTGTATTCTATGTGAGAATCACCTTTAAAGGGTCATATTCTTGATGAAGCATAAATTTGGGCATCATTCTATCAAGTGTAATCCCAAACCATCTTAACTTCATGGGATTTGATTTCAAAACAATTGGTATACAAAGGAAGCCTCCCAAAGGATCAAACCCAAAAACACATATTCACTCTAATGTTCTCGAGCTTGTATTCCCAATAGGGATGAATCTAACATGGAGGGTAATGTTTCTTTTGAGTCCCTCTCATCCCCATACTTATTGGGTCATATTCTTGATAATATCATAACCCACCTGGGAGATCGCACCTCTTCAAGGCACCTTGGACTTATTTGGCATAAGTCCCAAACCAACATTGGCTAGGAACCTTTCACGTAGACTTCCTCACCACACTATGTTAAATTTCATGGTTTAGTCCTCATAAAATGGTCTTGAAAGTTTTGATATGTTCAGTTAAATGGCACTAAATAATGTGGGTTATGACATTAAATTACTGAGCACCCAACTGTGTTTGAGGAGACTTACATCCCATCCTCTTAGCTTATTCATCTTCAATGGCCTTATTAGAGAAATTTGAGTGGTTGCCTACCTTTGGAAAGCAGGTCTTCATTAACTCAGAACATATGCATGTGTGAGACCGCAACAAGAAAAAAATGGTGACCCTGATTTGAATCCTTAACCAAGATGACTATGTCACCCACATGTTATACCCCTTCTCATAGAAAGAAATTGGTCCCAAAACATGGATCCAAATAATTAATCATGCATTTGTTTGTTTAATGAGATGATTCTTTGATGGGTGTTCTTGTTTGTGTTTGTCACATGTATTACAATAACTTTTGTCAAGAACTCCCTTCAATATAATCCAATAAAATACTTTCATACAATATGAACTTTTCATATATTTTTTGGTACTCATCCAAATAAAGGACATCATCACTAAACTAGCATCTTCAACGTAGGGTCTGGAAAATGCTCATTTGGGGGTAATTCTAAAATGGTATAATCCCAACCGTGGAGGAAACTCGAAAATACCTCCATATTATAATGCTAACCCATCCATATTATCAATGGTGGATGGTGGTTTATTATCCAATGGAACTATTTTTAGTGTCAAATCATTTCAGAACCTATCCCCATAACATAGTAACAAATTCCACTATTATCTCAAGGAGACTAATTCAGAGGTCGCCAATGGCCTCATCCAAATAGCATATGGGTACCAACAAATGGATCATATTAACATCCATTCCCATGAAAATTACGTTCAACCACACCCTAATCATGATAGGGGTGCCTCTCTCATGGTTATAGCCATGGTCCCTCATGCATGGGAAACTAGGATAGTTTTCCAAGGAAAGAAACTAGTTATTAAGGGGAGGATCCATACATATCTTCCCACTGATGAAGCCTACCAGACCAACTTGGAAGAAAATAACAAATAGGAACCAACATCTATTAACAGGGTACAATCCTTTTGGAATATACTAGAATCATCCAAGGAAGTCCTCCAGACTAACTCAGAGGGAAATCGTGAACATGCAATAACACCAGTCTGCACCATCCAACCCTACCTACACAATTCTACATCATTCAAATTATCCCATTAGACTAACTTAGTAGAAAATCAGTAACATGAACTGACACCAATCCATGCTAGCCAATCTTGACGATATATTTTGGTTGCATCCAAAAAATCATGCTAGACTAACTTGGCGGAAATTTGCAAACAGAAACCAACACCTATCCACACCACCCAAACCTGTTGACATAGTTTGGCAGCATCCAAAGAAGCCCACCATACCAACTTGGTGGAAAATTATGAATATGAACCAATGATTGTCGACACTAGACAATACTAGAAGTATTGTTTGGTATTACCCAAAGAAGCATTCTCAGAAAACTTGGTGGAAAATAATGAATAGGAACCAACACCTATCTGCACTAGCCAATCAATTTGGCATAATTTTGTAGAATCCAAAGTAGCCCTTCAGACAAACCGAGTGGTAAATAATGAACAAGAACCAACACATTTCAACCCCAGCCAAGTATATCATCACATTTTAGTATCATCTAGAGAATACCACTATACCAAATGTCAGAAAATTACAAGAATACTTGCATAGCTGACCGTATTCATAATGATCGTTAGCACAGTTTGATAGAACTCATAGAAAATAGTTTGTAGATCCAGGATACTAGCAGGGGTAAACACAAAACTCTTCCACCATTTCTGATTATTTTCAGCATATCCTAGAAATAATGAGAGGACAATAGAGGTAATATATCTCTTCTCCAGCTTCAAAATGGGTGTATATTCCCATTCCAGCTAATGGATTCACTCCTTATATTTTTTCTATGATGGAATGACAGATGTATATTCTCATTCACAATCTAAAACTATTCTAGGATACAATGATATCACCGATGGTGACTAAAAGTTAGTCACACAACTCCACCTTCTCATTTAAAGTGACTCAACTGAATAATTTGAGTCACCATGGAAAATATGCATATCCATGCTATTATCTAGGATGGTCTTGGACATCCCATGATAAATGGAAAATCATATTGGGCACATATCCCCATTCCAACTAGAGGCCATTGGTGTACTTTTATGGCCCCTCCAAGGAAGTAATATGTCCCTAAAAATTCTAGAAATCTATTATAAAATTTCAACAAAAATACAATAACTTAACAAAAAAATTCAACATATGAAATTAATTAAGCACAATTAGCGGCTCTACCTTACCATAGAAAGACATTAAAAAAGAAGCCTCACTAAAATCAATTAGCCATTATATGACCCTGATCTGCAGAATTCAAGTGTACTTGAAGCCATAATACATTTATCTATGGAGGATTAAGATCCTATTACTTCTTCACCAAATTACGGACATAGTAGAGATGATTTTGAAATTATTCCCCATAATTGGACTTCTCGGAGTTCTGGAGGTCCTCCTTAGACATCGTACCAAAAAAGGATCACTATATATTGATAATTTGATTGATATTGTGAGATCATCTCCAGATTAGTGTCATGGTATCCCTTCACATGGATAGAAGATCCAATAGAAAAAAGGTTCCAACCATGGTGCAGTCCACCTTAAAGGTCATTCCAAGGGTATACACTAGAGAATTTATCCCTTCAGGAGGACATCAAACCAAGATGGTATTCCTCCCCATAATGGTGTTCGTTTTGATGGTCCTCTCCATAATGGTGTTCATTTTGATGGTCCTCTACATAATGAAATTTAATTTCATCAAGAAGGTCCTCCCCTTGATGAATCAAATTTGAGAAATCCCTCCTACCTCAAGGTGGTTGGGAAAACTAGTTCAGTCATCTTGATGCATTTCCATTAACAAGTTATATTCTTTAAAACCAGAAGACGTACCAAAGCAATGGTCATTCTTTGATCCATCCTTGGATTTACTTTACTTATAATAAAATTGAGGCAATCCCTAATAACCTAGTTGTTTACAATAAACCAATTGGAAAACATTCACTTTGGTAAAATATGGCTCAGAAAACACTCTTAAAAGAAAAAGGAGAAATATTTCTCTTGAGAAGAAAATTGGAAGAGAAAATTATACCAGTAATGTCATGGCCCTCATTCACTCCCCAATTTAGCATTCTAGAGGTATTTTTGGATGATTGTGTGCATGACATCCTCCTCAACATGTTGACTACTCTTCATAAATTGAAAAAATATATTGCTTTTTGATGCATATTAAAATCATGATTATTTAATAGAATAGAAACACATTCAAATTTAATTGGTGGACCTCCTAGGTACAAGACACTATAAGTGTATAAAACAATGAGTAGCTCTTCAACATGCATGTCTAGATGCATTAAAATATTACATCCTCTAATTTTTTATACCCAATCCAGAGTTCATGTCCAAGGATGAGAGAACATGGGGGATTTCATTTTACCTTGCTTCCTGATCAACAAAGTCCTCTAAGAGTGACATCATATAATTTCATTGCCTCAAGACAGCTACAAGAAACAAACCCTTCCCGCAATAAATGGTATGTTTAGAAAAGAAATGTCATTCAATATCTCTCAAAGATGTTAGGCTAGAAGAGAGAAATCCCTTGAAAGGATTTTGCATCAAGAATCTGAAAATATCAAAAAATATTCCCACTTAAGGGAATTAAATCATCAGATATAATAAATTTCCAAAATATCTAAAATGACATCAGTAATAAGTATCTCAGATCCAGGTCATATAATTCACCCATACCATGTTATAATAAATCTACATAAGATTATAAGAGTGGTTGTAGTAATTGCAAATGTAGTAGTGCATGATAAACCTCAACTCGTAGGGTTGGGGATATTATTAACACAACCCTCAGATCCAAAAAATCATGCATGAAACATTGTAAAATTGGAATAAGAGAATACATATACTATAGGGATATAGACATTTTTACCTTAATCTTAATAACTTAAGTCTTCTCTCAATTGGGTTAAATCTCACAAAAGGATCCTTCTGGTTCATCTCATCCTGAGATACAATTTCATCTTTAGGGATGTATATAAGGAAACTATATAGAGGTTCCCTTTAGTTTACTATTCACCAAATAGATCCAAATATTTCCCTGAGGAAATGGATAAGTTTCCCTTGTAGTCATAATCAAAAATAATCTGTGAGGATCACAAATTCTTTAAAGAATCATGGCTCTTCTGATAGATGTTCCCAAACTAGTCGGCTCTCCCACTGTTCCAAGACAATTAAAATGCACTCAATATATTTTTCATCAATAAATTTCATCAATTCGACTTCGTAAAATATTGCAGAACATCAAGATAATGTAGGTGAACAATATGATCTTATATTTTTCAAAAATATAGTTCACACTAAAATATAAGAAGTTGTGTGCACCAGATATTAGAGGATCACCCAGAATTTAGGGATTCCTCCAAGTGATCCATTGCCTCCTCCTCAACAAAAATCAAGTAAAGAAATGATTAAGGTTGTGGTTGAATCCCACCTATTACCAGAAGGTGTCAAACAAATTAGAATCATATAATGGTTATCTCATTATTAAATATAATTGAGAGAGATTAAGAGGATTAATATCAAATTGATTATGGATCATATTGCTATTGGTAACTTTCTTCCAAAATAACATCATTTCATTCTTCTAGTTAATGTCATTCTACAAGCATATCCTATTTTACCCACAAAAATATATTCTCAATGTCATCATAATATCAGACCAATACCACCATTATATTTTCAACCAGTTAAAAATTAATATCGATATTTACCTATTTTAGATAAGTAACTTGACTAATGTCAGTCAAGTTACAATCAGACAGTTCAAGCAGAGGTGCATATTGAAAAAACATAGTTGTTTCGTCCTATTGTGCCTCCAACTCTAGTCCCTTCTCTGGTGGCTATTCCCATAGAATTCTTTAACACTATTGAGTCTTTAGAAGCCCAACTTGAAGTTCTGAAAGGATAACATGCACCATTGAATCGAGAAATAAAACTTTATCCTGAATGGGTGGAAGCAACACTTCCCACACCCAATTTTAGAAATACCATATTTCCAATATTTGATGGATTTTGAGATCTAGATCATCATATTACACATTTTTTGTCTTAATGTGTCCCTATGATGGGAAATTTATTATAGTATAAAGAATCCAAACTTTAGTTCTTTGTTCAAACCTTGCAAGGACCATCCTTTGTCTAGTACACTAGTCTACCCATAGGTTCAATCAAAGGATCTGAAGACATTCATTATAAATTTCTTTATTAGTTCAATTCAAAGATGAAAAAGAAAACAGTCCTCCACCTCTCAAACTAAAAATAGCAATAAAATAAGAGAGTCTCGTACTTTATTTCTAGGTTTAAATAACAAACATACTACTTGAATTTTCAATTAACATAATAATATTTTTTGGGGATCTTCAAAGAAAAAATCAGTGAAAAATTATGAATGATAAACATTCCCATAAAATAAAAAAGTTGGTTCTAAGATCTCACTATAGTTTATTAGATATTGGAGAACAAAATTTTTCAAACAAGATCTAAATCCAGACTAGTTCTAGTAGCCAAGGGAAAGAGAAAAAGAAAATAAGAAACTACAACTGTCACTCTAAAACTAGACCATGTTCTAGATCTTAGTCCAAATCATGCACCTTATCATTTAGCATCCTCTCCGAGATGGAAAAAATGACAACAAAAAACTATTCAGGATGAAATAAGAGAGTTAAAATGATCTCAATTTCAAGAATAAAAGTATATATCTTACTACTTATGAGATGATCAAGTTCCTATTTTTTTCTTAGAAAATTTGGAAAATAACCTGTTAACTCTTCCAAAACCTAGAAAACCATATCAATTAAGCCTTGAAGATCACCCAAATTATGCCTCATTTCACCCAATGTTAGGGAACACTATCTAGGATTGTTTTATCCTCAAATATATTTGGAAAAAAAATATTTGATTCAAGGTTGGTGAAGCTGGTAAAACCACCATCATAAGTGGAATACTTCTCTATCCCCATTCCAAAAGAATGGGGTGAATGGATGGATGTCACTAATAAAGGTGATAAAAAGTTTATTGATTGGATGACTTGAAAGAACATCAACTGAACTCATGATATTCTCAATTCATAGTTAAAACAAACAATTATTCCCATAGACACTTCAAATATGTTATAGGAAACTCTTTCGGCACCACAATACTCCAAAGGATTGTCTTCTAAGAAATGTCATATCTTTAAGGGTGGAAAGAAAATATAGGAAGATGAACCGAATCCAAGGAAAAATTTATACTTTAACTTCTCAGACTTCATGCCTTCAATCATAAGAGAACGTGTGACATCCCTCTTAATGGTGCAATAGGCACCACCCCACAAAACAATACAATGAGAGATACCCCCAAATGGTACAACGGGTACCGACCAATCATCCTGAGTCCTCATCAAATGAAGTGTTGATATTCATCTCCATTAATATCATTCATTTAATGGATCCCTTTTCTAATGATGAGTTTTAATATCAACCTATTTTACCCACAATAAATTTGGGAGACATGAATTAAGGCTATGGGGGTCATGAAATTAGATGGATGCACAACCATGGTCCAATTCAAAATAGTTGTTGCATCCCTACTAGAACTATCTATGCTATTGAAACTCATTTGAAATCCATTCAACAATACCAACTAGAAAAGGAATATTCCTACCCAAAAGTGAAATTTCATTTAGAACCATTAATTTTAGAAAACTAATTGTTGAATGAGTGACAATCTAGTTATCCCAAGCTTGTGGGTAGGCTATGGTGGACCAATTCAATATCATATAAAATGCCTACTATATCTACTCAACCATATGATAAATCTACCTCAGACATGACAACTCCAAATATGACTCTTAATGAACTCTTCCCTATGGTTAAATGTATACCTTTGATTCATAAGTATGAAATCCTAAAGAAATTGGACATAGTTCTATAAAATATTTCAATATTGGATGCTCTCAATATTTTGAACGATCTATAAGAAGAACTTATAGAGGCTTTGTTTTTCCCCCAAGATTTTGAAGTTGAGGTTTCTAATGCGAAGGTATATCGTGCAAAGGTTTACCCTATAGAATTTCATATTGTTATCTACTTTACTGAAGAGGAAAGAAATGGTGGAATATAGGGACATATTGGACCATTTTCCGTATCAAGAATATTAGATTTCAATAAAATTTCTTGAGATTTCATTGATAATGGATCATGTTTCATCTGCATTCCTTCCAGAATGCTTCTCTAGATGGGATACACTGATGCTGATTTATCCCATTCAACTATAACAGTTTGAAGGTATGATAAAAGTGAATAGAAACCCCATTGAAGCATTAATCTTAGAAATTATTTCAGAGATCTGGTGTCTGATTATAAGTTCATGGTCATTTGGTAGAATACATCTTTCAATGCCTTTCTAGGAAGGCCATGGCTCCAACAGCATAAAGAAATACCATCATCATGTCACTAGTGCCTCAAATACTACAAAAATGGGAATATTAGGATGTTACATAGAGATATATCTTTGTTTGAGTCCTATAAATCATAGTACATTTACATGTGATTATATCTAAGAGAATAAAAGCAACCTATAACTAGTTTTTTTAGCATGGGTCACTACCCCAAATGGTTTGGAAGTGACTTCAACTAACCCATTTAAAGATCTCGGTGATGATTATGTTCTCCCCATTGGTCAGGTAGAAGATATCATCTCAGATTTAGGAATGTGCTTATTAGTATTCATGATATATTCTATATCGATAAAACTTGAAGATGTTGAAAAGTTATTTGATTACTCCATTGGAAAATATACCTCAAATGAAAATGCTCCATCCTTATCTTTTGAACTTTATCAGGCTACCACTCCATCCATAAAACCTATAGAAGTTATAATATCTCTATTGGAATGTATCTCCTTGGACACTGACCTTTCTTATGAGCTTAATTATTCCCCTACATCTCTCGTCTATCTAGAAATAGGCAAATAGGAAGAATAAAAATGAGAATAGAATGAAAATTATATTAGTGATACTCCTCCATCATTTGAATAAGGGGTATCTACCCTTATTGATGAACTCTAACATATCAATCTGGGTAAAAAGGAGGATATTAGCCCAATGTTGGTCTATTCCCCTAAATGAATAGTATATATATATTTCTTTTCTGAAGTAACATCAAGACATGGTTTCATGGAATTAAACAAAGAAGACAGGATTAGATCCCAAGGTCACTACCCATTAAATTCGTTTACTAGAAGACCATCATGGCTAAAAATAGGTATCTAGAAGGAAACATCCAACTCATACTAACAAGGTAAAAGGAAAATTTGATAATATCATCAAGGACAACTTAATTTGGGAAGTCCAATACCCGAAATGGCTAGCCAACGTAGTGCCTGTCAATAAAAAGAATGTCAAAATTAAGGTTTTCATCGATTTTTGTGACCTTAGTCAGCACTGTCCAAATTTTGATACCCTAGTTTCAATCACAAAACTCTTGATTTTTTCAATAGCTGGCTATAAAGAAATTTCCTTCATGGATGTATATTTCAAATAAAATCATATATGAATGGAACCGAAATTTGAATAATCCATCGCCATCATCCCCCCCCCCCCCCCGGGTGTGTTCTACTACCGAGTAATGTCCTTAAATTGGAATAATATCAGCACTACTTATTAATGTACCATTCCTTATATATTCAAACACTTCCCAAGAAAAATAGTTGAATGTCATGTGTATTACTTGGTGGTTAAATCGTGGCAATGACTTGATGATATTAACGACTAAAAATTTTCTTTAAAAAAAATTGACAATTCAAACTAATATGAATCTCTTGAACTGTTATTTGCGTGTAAATTTAGTAAAATTTCTTATCTTTATTGTATGTCATCATGGAATTGAAGTCAACCCTAAGAAAACCAAGGTAGTTATGGGTATTTACTCTCCTCTAAAACTCATTGAATTGAGAAGACTAAAGGGAAACCTTTCCTATATTTGATGATTTATAGAAACATTTACAGGCAAATAGTTTACCTTCACTATTTTAATGAAGAAAGTGATTCTATTTTAGTGTACTGATGACTGTCGATAACCCTTTTACATCCTCAAGAAATATCTCCTGATCTCAGCAGTGTTGATTCCACTAGTTGAAGAAAAGACACTAATTCTATATGTAACGAATCTATAAATATTTATCAAATTTTATTGCATATAAAAATGATATTGGTAGTGAGAAAATCCATCATTACCTCCTTTGTACATTTTTTTGGGGACTAATGCCTCATTTTATTATTAAACCAAAGAAAATACCTTTTTCATTGGGTAGAGGGAGACCCATTACCTAGCCTAAAGGCCCAGTGGGCTTGTAGCCCATTAAATGGACTATAGGCATGAATATTTTTCCCCAAGGCCCACTCTATGAATAGTACTACTACAGTACCCACCTGCTATAGTGCCTCCATAGTACCTGCCACTGCTACAGTGTACACCGCCGCTATAGTTCTCGTCGTTGCTACATTGCCTCTGCTGCTACAATACCGCTATAGTACTACTAAAGTATCCTACTCACATTGGGTTTTGAACCCCCATTTTTCATGTAGAATTACAGGGTGCTTACCACTAAGCCAAACCCCAACTACATACCTCATTTTTACAATTCTCGACACTAAGACTCAATATTTAGACATTGAGAATAATTTTTTGGCATTGATTTTCAAACTTCAAAAATTAATGCACTACCTATATCACCATGAGATCCGTTTGATCTATTAAGTTAACCTTCTCAAATATATCCTCAATTGTCCTATATCAACTGGATGTTTCGTGCGATGGGAATTCATTTTTCAATAGTTCAAAAAAAATTCATACCATGAAAGGTGATAAAAGCACAAGCCATAGAAAACTATCTTGAGGAACATACCTCTATGGAAGAAGTACCAATGAGTACTAAAATACCCGATGAGGAAATATTTTATGTTTAAAACTCTACCTGATTGTTGTAAATGTACATTGATAGTGCATCCATAAGTCCAAATTAAAAGATACTAGAAGATCCCAAGCACAATAAATTTTGGTTTGGGATCATCCTCATTTCTCCAATAGAGGAATTTTTACCTTATTCCATTATTCTATCAAAAAAGTTCACCAACAATGAGGTCAAATACCAATCCCTCATTTTAGTATTGGAACAGGATTTCCAAGCACTAGTGGATCAACTAATAATCAAAGGTGATTCCAAGTTGGTAATTAAGAATAATAATGATGACTATGTCATTAGAAAAGAAGTGTTAATCCCGCTACTTAATTATGTTTTAGGGTTGGTAGAATAAATCCTAAAAGTGACAATATTAAATAATGTTTTTCATTCACAAAATATCGGGTGGATTCATTAGAAAATTCTATTATAGATTTAGAAGGTCCATTTTAGGATGAAATAGTTTTCATTATTTCCCATCGTTGAATGGTAGATCCATTTATTCAAAGTGGAATGTTAGAGTTCAAAAAGATAAATTCTACTTCTGAACTAGATATTGATATAAATGGAACAAGTGATGCCCATCATGGAGTATCTTCAAAATGGGACCCTTTCTCTAAATAGAGTTGTAAAATAATTGGTTTGAATATGGGTGATTAGTTTCATTCTTTATGATATCTCGGGTCATCCTAAAGTTCTTTACAAGTGATGATTTGATGGAATCCTCCTTAGATGTATTGATGGAAAGGAGACAGTCAACATCATGGAATA
Source organism: Viscum album (assembly GCA_963277665.1). Taxonomy (NCBI): domain Eukaryota; kingdom Viridiplantae; phylum Streptophyta; class Magnoliopsida; order Santalales; family Viscaceae; genus Viscum; species Viscum album. The sequence continues at coordinate 517,732,138 of OY728143.1, read as the reverse complement.
ATTTCATCCTGGAACTTGTGGATACCATTAGTCAAGAACCATGATTTCTGAAAAAATTAGGAGGCTTGAAAATTTTTCACCTTAAATGACATAGGATTAAAGTGAATTTATTAAAAGTTTCATTCCTACCAAGTGAACTCCAATTCATCTATAAACCCCCATAGTTTCTATATTCTGCTAAATATTCTTGTCTATTCATTATAGGGGGTATGGATGTTGTAGGTATGTACCCATTGGATATGGATAAGCAATTCAAGTATATCCTTATTGCTACTGATATATTCTCCAAATGGATTGAGGCAATTCCACTTAAGGAAGTCAAACCAAAATCATCATTAATTTCATGAATTCAAACATCATCACCAGATTTGGTGTCCCTCACACAATATTGAAAAAAATGTAACCAATTTCTTCTATTCTGAATTTAAGAAGTTATACTAGGAGTACATATCAAATCCAACATTTATTCCCACTATCTTGCAATAAAAAATAGAAAGATTGATTCTTTTAATAAAACTTTATCAAACAGCCCAAAAAGAAGGAGGGTAAATAAAATAAATTTTGTCCTGAAAATATTTTTCAAACCTTGTGGGCCTACCAAACTTTAACATGCACTACTACTCAGGAAACTCTATATTCATTGGTGTGTGGTATAGATTTAGCGATTCCCATTGAGGTTCAATTTACCTCACTCTAGATAGCTATATTTGAATAGTTTTCAGATTATTTACAATCACATAAGAGGTATGAGGGGTTAGACGAACATAATGAGAAAGGGTTTCATACCCTTCATCATTAATAAATATACGAGAATTGGATAGCATGATCCTTCAATAAGAAAGTTTTTATCGACATATTCCACCAATGAGAACAAGTTATGGTCCCAGGAACCCAAATAATACCAAGGATAAAACCTCAAAATATTGAACCAATGTGGGAAGGACCTTATTCTATACTCAAGGTCTACTCTAGTGGATCTTAATCATTAATCACAATTGACAGAGTACACAGTATGTCCCCTACCAATGTAATATTTCTCAAGAAATAATTCATGTGATTATGGAAGAACCAAAATGGCCCTCTTATTGGTATAATCCTAAACTATACTCCCTAAAATAGGCCTCCTTTATAGGTGTAATCTAAAAACATCATTATCTGGGATGAAAAACATTAAATTCTAGGGTCTTTATCCATTTTAATACAATAAACTACATCACACCAACATTATTATTACAAAAACTGTAACTACATAGCCTCATATTCATGTATGCATGACTTTAAAAAGAAAAATATAAGTCCTAGTCATATGACCTTAAAATAAAAGACATAATAATCCTAACCATATGATGTAAAACTGCATTTTTAACATCCTTGTTACATGATGAAAAACTCCACAACATTTTGATCTTTACTTTTGTTCATCATAAACTTTTGTGTTGGAATCCTACCTCACCTTCTTTCAAGAAATACATGTGGATTGATTCCTATCATTGAAGGATATATAGTTATACCTAGACCTCTTACATTAGGCCCAGCCACAAATGTCCTTATATTCATAAGATTTTTTTCACCAACCTTTGGTTGCAAGGCCTCTCTTCATGTTGGGCATGTTTCTTAATATTCCACAAAATTATACTTCTCATAACTATAGGTCCTAGTCATATAACCTAAAATTGAAAGACACCATCATCCTGACCGCATTATGTAAAACTGTAAGGTTGACATATTTGTTGCACGATGTAATACTACACAACATTTTCATCCATGATTGAATAGATCACAACCTTGGGTGTTGGTCTCCTACCATAACTTCTTCAAATAAATATGTGCTGATTTCTTCATTTCATCATAGGATGTGTAGTGATGCCCATACCAAAAATCGTGTGTCCATTTTCAATAAAAAAATTCCCCTTCCCTATGTATGAGTCAGACCTCCATAGGGATATTTATTTCTAGATCTTTGTGTGGCTTGACTCTCACCTTGAGGAGATACTTAGGGACACCTAGACCTTCTGTCTCCAGCACCAGCCATAGGTTTACCAAAAAACCTTGTGTTTCCTATAGTACTATCATCCTAAAATGTTTATGTGGGAATCCTCATATGTCTAATCCATGAAAAAACTTTAATCTACATGAGATGATATTCTCCTCATAGTCCCAAAAGGAAAATAAATTCTCCCACGTGCCTCCTTTATAGATATAACCCCAAACATAATGTAGTTTATGCATAAAATAAAACTACATGGTTAACGTCCTATTTACACAATGTTGACTCTACGAAATCCAATTTACCGCATAATGTAAAACTGCATGGTCTATATCCTCATTATAACACAAAAACTATATAACATTTAGATATGTGTTTAAATGGATCGTAGTATTAAGTGTTGGTATCTTAAAATAACTTCTTTATATAAATATGTGTGGCTTGATTCCAATCTTCAAAGGATACATAGTGACACATGGATCCTCAATCCTAGGCTCAGTCACAATATCAAAATTCCTCCTTCCTTTTGTATGGGTCAGACAGGTTTAGGGATCATTTATTATAGAACTACATTTTTTCTTGATTATTTTCTGATGATATGCATAATGGTTCTCAAACCATATGCCATCATCCCAGTCACAAAATAAATAAAATCCTCACTTATTCATATGAAAAAATTTATATATAGGATATCTTAATAGGGTTTCCCTTATTCAAAATCCCATCATAGAAACAAAAAATTTCCATTCCCTACAAATGAGTCAGTTCTATATAAGAAACTCCACACTCCATGTATTCCAATAGTTAAAATGTTTCCCTTGCACCCTAACACATTCCTACCATACAACATGCTCCTTATCATGGAAAAAAATCAGATCTCCCTAATCTTTTTTTTGGCTATCGGTATATAATTTCATTTTCCTAAGGATGCCTCTATTTTGAATATGCATAAGATTCCTGATATTGGATCTTCATAAAACTCCCTTAAAATTCCATTCATCCAAAGGAATATTCATTCTTAAGAGATACCTATTCTATATTCATAATCCTAAATTACTGTAAATAGGAAAATCACTTTTTGAACATGTTCTGTAGTCATTCTTTGCTTAATTATCCAATCTCACTTTTCATGATCTAAGAATTCCAAATATTTTGGTTTAAAATTTCCTTCTTCATATATTGATCATCATAAAAAACTCTTTATCTAACATACATTATGTCACTCATTATTACCATGAAATCGAGTCACATGTTTCCTTACCTCATGAAGTTAAACTGTATGGATAATGTTTTCATTGCATGACACTAAACTCAACGGTTCTTAAGGACTACATATGGAGTGATTCTAACCCCTAGGAAATATGTATCTATGCTCAAAGAAAATATCCTAGAAGATCTATAAAAAGATTCAAATTACCTCTATCATTTATTTTAATATCCTCTATTATTTTAATTAAAACTTTTCTATTCCTTATTTCTCACACCAAGAATAGCTCACCTGGGCTTAGGATTTTTTGGTAAAGTGTTTCTCCAAGATATCAAGGAATATGAGTTCACATCAAGTATGAAAAGGTCCTGAATTCATAACCATAAAAGGTATGACAAAACATCCTTTTCTCATTATGTTAAACTATATAATTGACATATCATAAGGGACTTATATGGACGTCTCCCAAGAGGACCACTATGATAGGTGTTGGTATCTAACCATCCCCATTTTCAAGAACTACCTATAGATTTATTCTAACCTTTTTGAGATATATAGTGATGATCATATTTCCAATTATAATTTCATCCATAGTATATGAATTCCTCACACTTCAATATATATTCCATATCTACATAAGAGGGTCTAATATGTGTTCTAACTCTACTTCTGTTCTCATACTCAAATAAAAAAAGTCCCCCAAAAAAATTTAATCAACTTTGGGAAGTATTAATGAGGGAAAAAACCAGTTGAACATGATCTGTGGTTATTCCTTGCGATTTTCCTAGAACTATGAATGTCTATATTCTCACCCTTACAAGATACGTAGTGATTTTTGGACTTTATATCTCGAGTCTAGACATGAAAAAAGCCACTCATCCCTATTTATGGTCCAAACCATCATAGGAAACTTTTCCCCCATTCTGGTGTGGTTTTGACTTGAAATATTCCTTTTAAACTTGAGCACATTCCTTATAAAAATCAAACTCCGTGTATGAAAAATTTTGAATCTTTGAAATCCTTCCTTTCCCATCAGAAACAAAATTTCAGTTTCATAAGGAAACTATTGTATTAGGTGTCCATAATATGCCCTCGTAACCCACCCTTGAAAGGTCTATCAATAAGAGGCATAATCATTCTTAGGAGAGACCTCTACTTTCCCTATATTCCTTAACAACATTATGACAGAAACCCACTTTTCAAACATGGTGTGCAGTCATTCCATGCATACTTGTTCCATATCACTTTTATGATTTAAAAATATCCAGATTATAGTTTACTGTTTTCCATATTCTTTCCTAATGGATGATGGAACACTTTCGGTTGGATTACCCTAGAATGGAAAATCATCAATATTTCTTTCAAATCCATCCAACCTTAATAGAAAATAATCATAACTCCCCACAACATGATGTTAAATTGTGTAGCTCAGGTCCTCATCACATGATCCTAAACTATAGAATGCCTAGGCCCCTATAGAATTACATTAAACTGCCCAATAGATGGCCAATTCCATATGAACTATTATCTACATGATATCTAGACCCATGTAAAGGTACCTGGTAATAGTTTTGGAAACTCACATTATTCTAATCCTATTCTGGTATAAAATGTGAAAATACCCTTCCTCTATGTAAGAGTTCAATATATATATAGGTATTAACCTTCCTCAAGGATTCATTAGTCATGGATATTAAGACCAACAATGGATTTTCATTTGCATCAATCATGTCCCTCATGAAACCTGATAGGGAAAAAATTCATCTATCTATTCCCTTACATCCATTTATCTGTGGGCTCAAATGATTCCCCAAGATACCACTTGTTTGTCACATCGAGCATGAATCGTGTGAGAATAGAGGATCTAGAAATTCATTTTGTATTATCATGAGACTTTGTCTCATGGCGTGATATGTTGGGGATTTTTTCTTATCTACATGAGAATTATATCCATGTAGAAGCCTTTTTCATAAAAACCATAGGTGCCTTTGAATATCAATACCCAATTCCCTATGTATGAATTCAAACTATAGAGAATATTCTTGCACATGTTCCTCTATTCATTGACATATACTAAGAATAAAATTCCTCATCTACCTACATATGATTCAAATCCATGTGAGGAGTCTCATATTCATTTCATATAAACCTAGTTTAGATAATTACTATCAAAACTATTGGCCAAAGTTGTTTGACCTAAAAACTTAGCATTGATTGGTCCTAAAAGATCCTAAACTGTCAAGATTAAAGAATTCTATTATTTCCATTGTCGGAAGTAATATATGATAATACATTCATATCATAACAAGTAACTCTAGAATTACTATTAAAATTTCGATGGAAATATAGAATAAAGATATAGATGATAGAGAACATCAAATTTTTCGTTCATTGGAAAAATTTTGGAGAAGGAACCACAACCTAGAGTCTCTTATTGAAATTATTGGCTGAAGAGAAATAAATTAAATGACTAATAAAACTTGAATTTATTTATTTAATAGATCGTCTTATAAATGACAATATCTATTAAGGGTTTCATTTAGATTGGATCTCTTCCCAACCTCAAATTTTTCTAATGGATATATTTGTTTAATGTAATAATTTTTCCCTTGACCCTTTTTTAATCGATTTTGGTCTCATATTTATTAATGACTATTGTGCCTTTATCCTAGATATATGAGCCTCATATTCTTATATCTCCATAGTCTATGAAACCATATGATCATAAATACATGCTTCTTCAGAAACTAAGTGATGTAGCTCAGTAACAGAATCTTTTAAAGCTTCTGCATAGTGATTGAAAAGATTAAACTAGACCAAATCACATTCACAAGTGGCCAACTCCGCTTCATAGATGATAACTGGTTGGATAAGGACATGAAAATTTTGGTAATCAAACCCACCTAAACCTAATCCAAGTAAAATTTGATGAAGTTTTTCTATATTATTATTAAACTTTTCCAAAAGAGTCTCTATGATGATAATGTAAATTTTGTGCTAAGAACATTTTCACACAAACAAATGTTCAATGGAATTAATGGGATCCAGACCATGTTCACCCTCTACTATTGGTATATAATCTGATATCACATTCTAAATTAATGGAATCAAACCAAAAGTCAATATTGAAGTGGTAAATTTTTCCAACTATTCCTCCTATTTAATCTTAGGAACTGAGCTAATAGTTTTGGAAACGATCAATGGAACTCCCAATATTGTTCCACTGGGGCTGGAATCAGTAGGGATGACAACAATTCTAGTCATAAATGTGGGGTTCACATCACTATATATGAAAGGAAAACTTGAGGATAAAACTCCCTTAGAATTATTATGATGTTGGTATGAATGTATTTCCCCTTTAGAAGATGGTGAAGCTAACATGATATGTAGAGTACTAGGGGAGGCCAATGGTTTATGCACCCACTGAACTAGCATCCTTAGCACCCTATCGAGATTGTATTGAACCAAATTTTTGGAATAACCCCATGATAAGTTAGTCATATATTTTAAGGGAGGTAGAGAAATTTCCTTGAAAGAATACTCACGCATCATCATCAACCACGATTGATAAAGGAGGAGTGAGTGACTCCTTTTTAATCATGATAAGGGGTAAATAAGAAACCTTTTTCTAGAATCCAAATTGTAATGAAAACCTATAAGGATCATAAGGCTCTCAAAATGGATTCCTAAAAAAGGTTTCATATTTACCCCTTATCAAGACGGTTACCCCATCTACCAAGTCAGTCATAATCCCATATCAAAACAAGAGGATGTAGGAGTGTTCTTTTATATAACCTCCATTGTTATCTACAAATGCTCTAGAGGGTTCGAGATAAGGAGGGAAATAAAATTGGGAGAGATCATTTAATAACTCAATATCACTATTGATTCCAAGGGATGTATGGTGCGCGATATTAATTTTGATACATTTTAGGTGAAAGGTGGAACAAGGGATCATTTCAGTTAGTGATATTCATAACATCAAAGTTGTTCCACCGCCCATCCATAAAAAAATTGAAATGCTCCCTAAAATAAATTTGGGGATCTTCCCACCATTATATGACCCAATAACATGTAAATAAGATCAAGATTAGTTATATATAAGTTGATGGTTTTTTCCTTCAAAAACATTGCTTCCATAACTAGGAAGCATATTTTGACATCATTATAGGCATCACGATATAGGAAGATCCATACACAAAAAAACATGGAGAAAAATCCTACCAAACAAAATTATGGAGATACAAATGGGTGGCTTCGGTAACACCCCATAGTATGTCAGCCTTCCTTGAGAGTGTCCTAATATGACCAAGGAACTCTTCAAGATTTTTGGGTCAGATGGGCCCTGGTATTCTGAATTTTTATTCTTGGGCCACTACCCTATAAAAATAGATTTATTCGGCCATTGAATAGAATGAGTGAATGGGTTTGAGAATGTTGACCCAAATATTTCTATACCACAATTAGTAAATCTATTACAAATGGAAAAACCTATTCAGTATATTCCTAGGTGTTAGCTGGAGGATTTAATTCATCATATATATTTCCAATAATGAGAATTCCCTCGAATTGGTAAATATCCCTTAGGTTGATCCTGACATCACTATGTATTAAATGAAAGGTGTTAGTTATTGAACAAAAATGACTGATCAACTTAGGTAAGAACTTATTTTTTGAATATGTCTCCAACTGAAGAATCCATACTTCAAGATATAATCTAAATATCCCCAATTTTTGGGGAAATTCCATGCAATTCTGGCACACCCAAAACACCCAATCCCATTCATCAAAAAAGTTTCCTTCGGATCGCAAATACCCTTTGTAACTCCATCCCCCATTTAGGTCATATATTTAGAGATTAATAATGTATGAGTAATCATGGATGTAATATTGAAAGGACATATCATTTTCTGATTGGTTTCTTTGAGTAAATAGGGAACCATTTAGAATGGAAACCATCTCTTGATATAATTCAGAAATGATGTGTCCCATAGTAAAAAAATTCACTTGAACATGATGCAAGGGAACCCCAAACCAAGAAGATGGATGGTTTTTATCATATTGTAAAATGGTAGAATCACCTTAAATTCATAAGTTGTATAGAGGTAATTTTTTGGGCAATAGGAAATTCATAATCTCTAGAGAAAGAAGACACTTTAGAATACCCTCTTGAGGGATGATGTGATGTCAGAGATCATTTTTGATATTCTAGTAAATCAAATCTATTCTCTCAATATTTTTCATTCAAGTGGTAGTTTTTTAGAAAGAATCCATTTTAACCCTATAGTAAGAGAAATCAGTAAAAATATTTCAAACATAAGGAAAAATATTGTGAATCACATAGTGTTATGTAGACCGAGAAGCACTTAATGTGTTATGAAGATAGTAAATAACTTCAGTTTCTACGTGGGACAAAAATAATTTCATCTTCTATATGGAGAACCCTATTTCTATTTGGGAATTATTTAACTATACAGTAGAATAATCAGTTTTTAGAAATACCAGTTTTTAGATGGGGTTTTTTCTATGTAGAAGAGGTCATACACAAAGGAAACTTATATTAGAAAAAGGATATTCTTGGTTAAGCTTGTTTCATATCGAAAAGTGATTAATTTTACAAAGTGACAAATGAGTTTTTTATGAAAACTTTTTATGGGAATGGTCCCTTCTCTAGGTCCAAAAATATACCACAAATCATTCTACAAAGCATTCAAACCAAAATACTACTTCCTCAGAATGGAATCCTTTTCATTCTAATCAGACCCAATTCTGGTGTGCAAAAAAATTTTGGTTCCAAATAGGTTCAAATAGAAGTTCAAATGGCTTTTATATATTTTTAGGAATGGCTAGATTAATACCAACCTAGCATCTTCAGGAATAATAAAATGTTAAATTACCATGAATTCTAAAGGAACCCCATCATCCGTAAAGCATGCTCGTTATCTAAGTCACTTCTCTACATAGGATCTCCACATTGTGTCTCCACAAATCACCCTTACATATTGTCCCTGAAAAATTATTTTTTGTTTATGGAGTAAGATGTATTCATTTTTATCCTCAAAAATTATTTTATTTTATTTTTTTCATGCTGAAATTCCATCCTTTGTCTCCCCACAAATTAATTTTTTTGTGGGTAAAGACATCCCTTTTTAATCTACCACAAATGAAAAATCACTTTGTGAAGAGAAGTGGTATATTTGGTCCCCCACAAATGGAACATTTCTTTGGGGTATTAGACATCTTTTTTAGGCCACCGAAAATTAAAATCCCCTTTGAGGGGTGAGGTGGTCACCTACAAACCCAAATCCTTCATAGGTGGTAGTTGATCAGTTACATCTGAACCCCTATAAAAACTCCCACACACAGACCGATGGGAGTGTATTTTTCAATAAACTTTTTGGAATGGAATTATTGAGAGTGATTCATGTGCGTGATAGTCTAATCAAGTGATTTCATTAGGTAAACATATATCATATATCACAAATAAAAGAGGGTTCAAGAATCGTTCCTCATAGCATAAAAACTAGTACTAAACTAAAATATTTCATTGTAGGTCAGCCATTCACATATTTCACCCAATTTTAGACCACAATTCCATGAACCTCATGTGGATGAGTACTTTCCATATGACCATCCCACATAGAAAACCATATGTGGGATGGGGTCCTTTAGTCTTGGTACCCTTCTGGGAAGCACTCAACCTTCCCTCAACCCCTTCATGAAATTTCCAAACAATCCCCTCCATCAACTCCCCTTCATGAAGCACCCCTCATGAAGCACCTAATAGGTCCACTTCATAAAGAACCCCTCATAAAGAACCTAACTAAGTCCCTTCATTAAGTATCCCATCATGAAGAATTGAACCAAGTCCTCTCTTAAAGTCATTGGATATGTATGCTCAAATCATTGGACACATCAGCATGTCCTCTCAAGCATACATAACCATCATAAATGTGGTCCTATTAGTAACTTAATTAATAATGGGGTACTCATAATTATCGTAAGAATAAATTCCCATAGTAATGATGGTCCTGACCATAGAGGTTGTTCTAAGGGCCTCCCCATTCTAGATGGTAAAGGGATGGATCAAGCTTACTTTTTCCATTGAGGTATAATGTCTTATCCTTCTCTCTTTTTGGAATTGGGATAAAGGCATACCTCTTTGAATAATACCTTATTATTTCTTGTAGTAGGTCACACCCCTCCTCCTCTTCATCTCCTAGGTTATAGCCAGGTAGTTAGTCTGATGTGATAATCCTAGTTACCAAAAAATTAGGAAACAAGCACATTCAAATACATTTCTCTCTACGACCACCCTGGCATCATCCACCAACAAATGATGGATATTATGTTTTTTGTTGGATCTTACACTTACTATTATTCTCACACTAATCATGACTCGTGTGGGATTAGAGATTAGTGGTGTCCATAGCATCCACATGCTCACAAAACACTATGGACCTCCAATTTGGTGTAAGATACAAGTTTCTGTCTCAATATTCAAAAGGTCATATTCCTGTTGAAGAAAACCTATGGGAATCCTCCAATTAAGTGTAAGCCCCAAAATAAAGGCATTATCCTATCAAAGGGAAATATTCCCTAGGATATTAGCCTTCAAATGGATATATTCCTTATGAATCATACCATTGGGATTCATCCTATAATGTGTAAGCCCCAACCATATAAACTACATGTAATTTTATTCCTTACTGATTGGGATATGTAGAAAGCCTCCCTGAGACTCAAACCCAATACCCAAAATTCACCTTAATGTTCTCTGAGTCGTATTACATGTATGGTTTCATCCAACATGGAGGTCCATATTTCATCTGAGTCCCATTCATCATTATCCTTATTAGATCATATTCCCGATAAGATCATACCCCACCTGGGAGATCACATATCTTCTAGGAACTTTGGGATGCTTCGGTGTAAGCCTCAAATCGACTATTACTATGAAACTTCCTCTTAGTATTCCTCACCGTGTGGTGTTAAACTTTACAGTATAGTTCTCATCACATAACATTAAAAGGTATTATGTGTATAGTTAAGTGGAAGTGGACCATGTGGGTTATGATTCCTTTCTCATGAGCCCAATCATAATATTAGAGAAGCTTTTTTCTCTATCGTACTATATTAAATTATTGGGTGAAAAACTATGTGGCTTAAAACTAACTTCTTTACAACAAAATATATAAGAATCATTAATATTTTTACAAAAGGGTACCACTGATGGAGAACCTAGGATACATACAGATGTCTTGGTTAATGAATAATATTGAATACATATAGATGATTCTAAATTAAACATGTGCTAATAATTGTTAACATGGTGGTGACCAGGTTCATACATGGGATTAAATAAAGGATTTACAAATACATCTTAAATCTATAATAGAGTTCCTACGTAGGAAATAATTCCCCACAAAAGGGTGTGATGAGATCGACCTCCCATCCTCTTGGCCCACACATCTTCAAAGGCTTCACTGGAAAAATTTAGTGTCCACCTGCCCTTGGAAAACAAGTCTACATAAAATTGAAATGAGTGTGGTCATGAGAGAGTGTCATGAACAACAAAATTAATGCAATTTCACACCATCATGACTATTCATTTCTATAAATCTTACTTTAAAATATTCCATGTTTATCTTAAAATGAAATCATTTTCAAACTATTTTGTGATTTTTTGATTTTAAATATTTTTCAAATGAAAGCAATATATCTCCCTTTTTTGTGAAAATGGAATGTGATATTTTTATGGGTTCAAAAGATTTTTTCATGATATTTATGAATAAAATGAACAAGATTAAAAAATTTGTTCATGATATGGTACTTTATAATTATATATGATGATTGGTGAGCTTGATAAATCTTATATGATGGGTCATCCTGATATAGTTTATATGATGGGTGATCTAGTGGGTGATCCTAATATAGCTCTCTAATGTAATGGGTAATGTTCCTTATCTTCAAATTTGATCAGAAGGGAGTCAATTGGGGAGGTTTCTCTTACGGATTTAACTCGGTTCTAGTTATTTATAACCTAATTGAATGTAGTTTATAGATACAATTATCTAATATACATCAAGGGTTTATATATGCTTGTAATATGTTTAAAAGGTTTTCCTTGAGCAAAAGGTGTGTTTTCCATCTAGATATGATTTGTTTTATATGTTAAAATATCAATGTTAAGAGTGTAAAAAGAACATGGGTTTTTAATATTTTTCACTAGACTAAACTATTTAATTATTTTATATCCCTTGTGAATATTTTTTTATATCATTTGTTTTTAATTATTTTTCATAGGGTTAAAGGATGAGTATGAAATTAGAATAAGTAAAGTTAAAAGTCGTGGATATGTTTTTTGAAAACAATACATGTTTCATTTTAAAAGTTTTATGTTGTGGGAAAATGGATACTTAGTGGAATTTTCCTCTTTATAATATACGTATTTTTCATGTAAGAGTTAAGACATAATTATCTAATACTCAAAATCATAAGTATCATCAAAATGTATGAATGTGGTTTCTTGTCTAAAAACTAAACATTATGAAATGTTTTAAGGTTGGTTCTTTATATAGTTATCTATTCCCATATAATTCTTTATACGGTTCCATTTTGATGCAAGAATATAAAAACTTATTATATTAAAACTTTATTTGAGGTAGATATAGATCCCAAATTCCTTTAAAGTACATTGAGAAGGATAATATATAATATTTTAGTGTTTAAACGGTCCTCTCATATTGACCACTGATTTTTGGTTGATATTCCAAGCTAAAGTTTATATCTAAAACAAGTTTTTATTATAGAATCGTCCTATATTTTTATGTAAACCTTGGATTTCAATGAGACATAATTTAATGGGGTACTCCATGCATCCTTAAAACTTCTAATATTTATATCATAGTACATTTATTGAGTGATAAATCATATGAGATAGAAATGAATTATCCTAACTTTATAACTTGATCCACCACATTCTATGTAAAAATTTCCCCTTTAGTTTTATTTGGGATGTTAATGATAAAATCCATGGCAATGTTATTTAACTTCCATACTATTATATTCAATAATTTCATTATCCCATTAGATTTTTTATGTTTAACTTGTAATCTCTCACTTCATGTTGTACCCTGAGAAGTGTTACTTAAATACTTATATACATCTTCATAATACCTAGATAAATATAGAAAGATAAGTTATGTACATCATCCAAAGGTTTCTTATTTAGATTTTATTTTTTTGGAATGCATATCATGGTTCCCAACCTCATTATTCTGTCATTTTTACAAATGAACTCTGAAATATTTTCTAGCTTCTTCTAAAGTTCCATATCACTATTATGGGATTCCTTAATATTTATACAAATAAATAGTTGAAAAATAATTCTATAAACTTAAAATTACATCATGTAATTTATTATTTATATATCCATTATTTGAATATCAAAAAATATTTGGACCCTTTCAATCATAATAAAGTATAGGTAATAATGATTCTTTCTTCTTAGAAAATTTTCCACTTTGTCTCCCTTCCCCATATAATAATGTACCATGAAATCAATGTCTTTGATCAACTCCAGCCATCTCCTTAAAGAAAGTTTGAATCTTTTTATATGAATATATACCTTCATCTATTTTGATCAGTATATATATCATAATTTTCACCATATAGATCATTCTTCCAAATATTTAATACAATGAATACAAATACTATCTCAAGATCTTTCATTGGGTAATTTTTCTCATGGGTCCTTAATTAATATGAGGTATAACCTATTAGATTGTAGTTTTTCATAATAAAACATCATAACCCCTTATTTAATTAATCACTAGATATTAAAAACCCTTCCCCAATACAAAGTAATATAAGTACATGTAAAATGACCCACCTCTACTTACGTTCCTTGAAGCATTATTCATGTTATTATATCTAAATGAATTTCACTCCCTTCCTTATTAACATGGTTAAAAATCATTGATAGCATCCATAAAACCCAAGAAAACTATGGATATAGGTTACATTGGTTGGTTTGGGTCATTATACAGTAACCACTAAATTTATATGATCTATAGATATGCCCTCTCTTGAGATTACACGACCCAAGAATGATACATTCTACAACCAGAATTCACACATTCTATATTTAACATATATATTCTCCTTAATCAAGGTATTCATCAAAATCCTCAAAATAATATCCCAAATCCTTATTTCTCATGGATTATATGAGAATATCATCTCTAATTACTCACACAAATCAATCAAGAAAGATTCTAATGACACTATTCATATGTTATATGAAGATTGTAGAGGGATTTTTATGTTTGAAATATATATCTATAGATTCATAGTATCCATACCTTATATGAATAGTTTACACAGGTAATCCACTTTTAACCTTAATAGATGATATGTATATTTAAGGTCAATCTTAGAGAAATACTTATTTTTGTATGTTTTGGTATTATTTTTTTCACATTTATTGATGGAATTTATTAAATTTTTAATGAAAAATTTTTTGAATTGATGAAATTTTAAATATTGGTCAATATGATGTTGATGAAATTATTATTTTAATATTATAATGAAATATTTTTCTCTTAGTCCATAATTTTTAAATTGAATCATGGTTTTAACACTTATTATTTTAAGGATCAAATTAGGTTAATAGTTTTTACAGAACTTCTAATAAGAGAAAATAATTTCAGAATATTCATCAAATAAATTTGGTTTTAGTGAGTAAATTATTTAAATTCCATGATTTAATTTTCTTAAATAGATCTTTAGGATATTATTTTCTATAATATTATTAATTAAATTTAAATAGAAATTTTTTTATTAATTAATTTTATAATTTTTTGAATTCAGTGTGAAAAGTAGATCCATGTAAGAAATTCGCTATATTGGGGAATTCTTTAGGGGATGTTACCACATAAATAATTTTAAATAGTGAATCCATGCAACCAAAAAATAAATTCAAATTCCTGGAAAAAAAATAGTGGCATACTATGTATGCAAATTATGAGTATATCCATATATAGGTTTTGAAAGCAAACGGTGTGTCTGAATTGTTGACAAGAACCGCATAGCTGATTTTTTCACATATCTAATTTTTCCTCCACAATCACATAGCAGTTTTATTAGAAAATTTCCCACATAGATAATTTTATATAGGTTTAACTATGTATCCAAATATGTAATCATGTACTAGAGTTGTGGAACCATGTAGATATTTTCTAAGAAACCAATCATTTACATGATTCTCATCCATGTATCTATATTTGAAAATTACTCATATATTTGAACTATAGAAGGAAACACAAAGTTGATGAACCAAAATTCAATGAATGATGAGATTGGTTGGGGAATAGATGATACATTCAAATGAGGTTCAGGGATCTATAGAGATAAAAAAATCTTATATTAGTGAAGATGTTAGTGATAGGGTTTGTCTTCATTGTTTACTAAGGAAGATGGACTAGTACAATGTAGTCGAATGAAACTTGAATGGACCGTGGATCTAAAATCATACCAACAAAAACTTCTAAAAAAATCTTAGACCCAAATGGGGGGATAAAGTAGGCTAAAAGATGAATTGGGATCAACCTGAAAAAAATATTTAGGGATATCTCATTGTTTTGAATACTAGAGTGAGTTCAACTTTGTATTAGGAGGACAAAAATCCAAAAAACTCTATATTTGGGTGATCTTGATTATGAGAGAAGGATATGGGATCGTATATTGTTTTTGGATATGATAGATGAAATGGGTTTAGGTAGATCCCATCATGTTGAAGATCAAATTGGTATCTATGAAGAAGGTCCAATCATATGGGGGTGGTGTGTCCCCGAAGCTGTGGAGATATGAGAAATTGCATTTGGTTGTCATTGTAAATGATGAACCAGAACTGTGGAAGTTAAAAATGGGTCAAAATAGAGTGAACTTTTCCCCAATATCCAAGTTGAAAATAACCCAAATTACTTAGGGAGACCGAGTTTGAAGGTGTTGAGTATAATTAAACATACAAGTCTCTTGTTCATGGATGTTCATGACTACAATGTGTTGAGAATGTCTTCCCATTTTGGTCTTAAATAAGATTGAAGGTCTCAATTCAAGATGATCATTCAATGAAGATTTTATTACTTGTTTCCCATGTGGAGATAATTTCCTACTGCATCAATTGTTTTTCTTGATAGGAGGATTCACAGAATTAAATTATGGGTGTTAAGTAATTATTATTGAAACAAAATTAAGGAAACATGGATATGAACCAATTGGATTTTATGGATAAGTTAAATTAATATGTCATATATATAAGTAGTTAAAGTAGAATGATACTTTTCTACTTTAGTGATAGAAAATAAATTACACTCTACCTAATTTTTTCTATCGCTTGAATGAGGTGGTTAAATGAAAATGAGTATTTGGAAATGAATTTAAAAAATATTTCTAGGAGAGATAGTGACACATTAATTTTTTTTATAGTCGTATTATTCTATAAATAAATAAAAAATTGTTGAGAGTAATATCAAGAGTATAATTTTTTGGATAGTTTAAGGAAGAGAGATACTACTAATTTTTATGGAGATGTCAAACACACCAAAATTCTAAAGTACAACTTTTTATTCAATAGAATGCATTACATGTAACACCAAATGCATAAGGGAATATAATATCCCAAGAATATTCTAAATTTTTAATATTTTAGACAAATTCAACACATTATACTACTTTTAAGGCACTCAACAACAAGTTATTCTGCATTACACCGAAGAGCGACCTTCCTCGATAGCTTGCATTACATGCAAGACCGAGTTTCACCAAATAAAAATATTGTATTAAAATATAATTATTTAATATAATATCATATAAAATAGCCGATAAATTAGTTTTTGTGAATATTAAAAACTAACTTATAAAAATTATGGTTTACAACAAGATAAGATGAATTCATTGGTTAACAATTAATGAGAATTGAAAATAAGAACCAATAGTATATAAAAAGATATATTATTATTTTTATGCTTACAAAGGAATTTTACATTAATAAAAATAAATAATTACAATTATAGAATGATTTTAATGAAACATATATGTTATATATTCAATCAAGTATTTTTTATATTTATCCATTAGGTTTTATATGTATAAGATAAGAACAAAATCAATTTAACATATAAAAACCTATATTTTTATAAAGGTAATTTTACCGCCTTTTAATGGAGAACCTATTTGAAATATTAATTTTCACACTCTTATAAATTTAATTTGATAAAATAAAAATAATCATTTAATTGAGATTGTTGAAATTATCCTAGGGAGAATTATTTGTATTTTTCTGAAGAAATTGATGAATAGTAAAAAATACTGCATTTTAGTTAAACCTGCCTTTTCGTTTAAATAATTTTTTAGGCTAAATTATATTTTAATTTCTTTTATAAAGTCCGATTAGATCAATAAAAAATTTATTATTAAAAAAATTATTAGAATAAATTTCACATTGAAATTTAATACAATAACTCAACAAATTGTTAAATATTTTTCTACTAAAACCAGTTAAACTGTCTATCTGCAAGATTAGCATTAATGATAATTCTTCCACTTATGTGATTTGAATTTGAAAAAATATATAGATAACATTTTAATCAGGATTATATTTTTATTCTAAATATATCAAATTAATTTTTGACCAAAATGATTAGTGAAAGTGACTAAAATTAAGTACAATGATTACGGTGTAATTAAGCTTAAAATGGACTAAACAATGTATTAAAAGACCCAAATGACCTATACACTTGTCCAAAACCATTTTTATATTCATAATTCGTCCATGAAACTTCAATTATTGAGTAGTTTTGGTATTGTATGACTTTATTTAGGTAATAACATGCGTACTCAAACTTGTTTCTAAAAATTCCAAGTGAGTCATTTTCCTTCCTTAAAAAGGCCACCACCTCTCCCACTTACTCACACCACTCAAGTCATATTATCTCATACAACTAATTCCAAAGTATTATTTCATCATACAACCCATATTCCTAGAATCCACCCCTCAGGAATAAATCAATCCAAGCAAGCTTTTGGTTCAAACCAAAAGAAGTTACCTGATTAATAGGTAACGTCTTCTCTCAATCTTTTTAGTTTCATTTCCATTATTCAGCTCCTATACTATTCTTATTTAATTCTTACATAACAAAAAAATTATTCTAAATATAATAGAATTTTTTTTAATGTAAATATTTATACCTATACTTACAAACACCTCCATCTAATATTAATGAACATATTGTCTCTTTATATGGAGAACAACTCCCTCATGAAACGATGATTGTTCATTTTTCCATTTCCAACTTTCATGGTTGGAAATTTTGATGGACACGCTAATTATATATATTATATATAAGATTTATTATTTATTTAATATTTTTTAATTCTTTTACAACACATGCCCTTTTAATTTCCATTTTTCATTAATACGATAACATCATTTGAGGAAGTTGGGACTACCGCCCCCTAAAAACGATTTTATTCCTTCACATAATCCATGGAATATATAAAGAATGACTATAACTGAACATATGATACATAAAAAACATATATATGATATTAATTATATAATTATATTTCTTTAAATATATATATATATATATATCATTTTCTTTTTTATCTATTCACACACACAAAAATTGATAATGTCGGTCGAGGACGTGTGGATTACCGCCTCCCCGACGTGATGTGATTCATTGGTCATCCTAAAAATTTTATATATAAGTATATATTAATAAATAATATATTATTCATGATATTATGATCATTATGTAAAGATAAAATTATACGTAAATTCCTTCCATAACAATCATTGAAAAATGAGAATATTACTCATGTGTACGTACGGCCTATCGTCTCCATGATTATAAGATTGGTTCATTTTTCATAACTATAATGAATGATTAAATTTAAAAGTATATTTTATGAATAAATATGAAAATTAAGGCATTATTATTATACTTATGATTTTATATATTTACCCCTTTGACCGTAATTGACCTACCAAAATGTTTTTGACCCATAAACTGAATATGGTCAAAACACCCAATGTAAACAAAACTGTTTAAGTAATTGTATGAAACATAGTAATAAGTGAAATAAAAGTAATTATAAACATGTTAAATGTTCTCAAGAATTTATAAAATTAACATAAGTTAACTATACATAAAGTTAAAGGATGTTCACCAAAAAGGAAACACTAGGTAAGAGATTCTCGTCTCACTTTTTACATCCATGAGATAAATGTCATGTTCACCACTTATATATTTTTTGTGGTGTGTATACTTTTCATTTTTATATATTATATCATTAATTAACTTATATTTATGGTTTCTTAAACATTCATTTAATATTATTCTTTCATGACTTCCATGATTTAAAATGTTTCAAAGTGTTATGGGACACTTCGGAATGTTTAAATATTATATTCCTCAACAACAACATTAATGATCATTTGATGGTATTTCTATTCAAATATATTTTATGAATTCATTCAATAAAACCTTTAATTTTCTATCCTATGGTCATTCATGACCATTTTCAAGTATTAGTTCCATTTTTCCACTTTTTGTTACTCAAAGTGTTTTAATTTTTTTTAGGAAACCTTTACTTAACTTTTCTCTTTAGTTGAAGAACATCTTTTCCTCTAAAACCCATGTTTTATAAAAATGGATTCTAAAATCTTATAAAATGATTTCAAAAAGAAATTTTTACCCCCTTTTTTTCTTTTACCAGTGTTTTTAAAGGAATATTCTGGTCATTTTCTGAACAATGCATTTTTTCCTACCCTTCTACCGTGATAAAGGAATGTTCTTTTTAACATTTATGGCATGTACAGATTTACCCACCATAATTCCTTCAATGTTTCCTTTGTATTTTTGAAATTTTAATTTTTAATGAATTTTTTTTTAAATTTATTTTCAAAGAAAAGTATTTTCAAAACAAAATGATAGTTTTCTCAAGAATGTTTTTAAAATATCTTTTTATTAAATTTACACTCATCAAAGACAACCACCCTTTTATTTACTCCACATAGAGTATGTTGTATTAATACCATCCTAAATCATCCAAAGTATGGTTTATGACTCATTTGACCAAGGATAATATTCACATTCACTTCCTTGGTTTCTTTTTCCCCTTGAAATATTCAATCTCATGTGATCATTGAACATTGAATTTCCCCCTAATTATCCATTTCATTTATCATGGATATTTCTATTTCCTAAACTACATACCATTTTACATATGGTGTATACTTTGACAATTATTTATTTATTTTGGTGAATATTGATAAATTTGTATATCTCTCTCCATTCGAATATTTGATAAGGAGCATTGTTAAATTGATTATTTGATATATAAGGAATGTTTTGGACTGGTATGACTGGGGTGAGGCCCTATTATAGAGTTCCCCTTGATGCATCAGTAGTATCATGGGATGAGTCATTTGTATAGCCACCTTATATGGGTTTTTACCTAGAAATATTTAAAGCATCTTGTGAAAGGTTTTGACGGTAAAGGAAGTATGTACCTAGGAAACATGGCGTCCAATATTAAATCATTTCCCTCATTTATATTCAGTTATTATTCATCCATGAGATTTTGTGTCGACATATCTATGGATGTATTTCATTTTCAGGCTTCAATTTTTATTCATCTAAGATATTTTTCATCGACGTATCTATGGAAATAATTCAATTTCGGTTATTTAGATGGCATGAGTTTCGGTTTCTTACCTTTGATATTTTATTTTTCCATATCTAGTTATTCTAATGGAAAGTGTTTCCATTTATTACTTTTTCATATTGTTTACACAATTCTATTCAGTTTATTGGTTACATGGAATTTGTTTTCAGTTATTTACCTTTCCATATTGACTATTATCATTTATTCATTATTGATTTTTCTTTACATTCTCTTACTGATCATGTGAGCTCACCCTTATTATGTTTCTCTCCTCAGGTATCAAATAAGTGTACTATGATGGATATATATGGATTTACAAAATGGATTACATTTACCCTCAATGTTATTTATTTAGATTTTTGAAAGAAAAAAAGAAAAATTAGGTTTTAATTAGTGTATTCATTTGTAATACAAGTCTCATTTTTGTATCTGGTTTACCAAGAACACTAAATTGATCGGTCCTTCAAAGCTTGATCCCTTGTAATCATGAAAATGTAATAGAAATCATACACCAGCTCTAGGATTCTAGTTCAGGTCACTATAGTTGGTATTAAAGGAATTTTAATAACAACCTTGGGAACTAGATTTACTAAAACGTAGGTTAGAGCACATAACATTAAGGTATAATTTGAGGATAAGTATAGAAGAACACTAGAGACTTTTGGTAAAGTATAGATTATATGGGTCTACGTTGAACTACATTAATTTCTAGATACAACAAGTAGATGTGGTTCTGGCATAGATGCACCTAGGAGTAAAAACTTAGGAAAGGTGTTATTGGCCTGACTCGGGGTAACCTAGAACACAACAACGGGCCTTACTGCTCACCTGGTTTTCCATAGTCAGAGGATTTGTGTTGGATTATCCAATTTTTATTTACAAACCATTATGAAGAATATGAATAGATAATGAAAATTAATATTCAATGTTAAACTTAAGTTCTTTTAGATTTTAAAAATAATGTGTCATGATTCATATATCTTAAAGATAACTATATACTTTTCTCACTATGACTATTGTTTCTCACACTATACTTTCTAGTTTTAGTCAATGGTAGAAACCCAAAGGATTCAAGTTAACATCAAACATGACAGAAATGGTGGTGAAAATGGGGAACCAAATGATGTGTCGATAGTAGTGAAGGATATCGTGTTTATACTGAACCAGTTTTCCTAGAATATTATTAACAATATATACATTTACCAACTCCGGGACACAAAAAAGAAGATAAGTAGAGATGTTGATAAGATCTAGAGTGGTGGA
The DNA here is from genome assembly GCA_963277665.1 of Viscum album. Classification (NCBI taxonomy): domain Eukaryota; kingdom Viridiplantae; phylum Streptophyta; class Magnoliopsida; order Santalales; family Viscaceae; genus Viscum; species Viscum album. The sequence goes on along the minus strand of OY728143.1, from coordinate 517,709,942 downwards.
GATCATAGAGAAAATAAGCCTCGATTTACATCATATAAGAAGTGTGGAAGGATGAACGCAGGAAAGTGTCTCAATGGAATAAGGAAATGATTTATAAGTGGGAAATAAGGATATAAAGAAAAGAATTACCGAATAAAAATGAAGAGTGAAATAGAAGGAAATGAATCTCATACTAGAAAATCCTTTATTGTTTATTGTTGTAAGTTTGGGAAAAATAGATATTACCCATGTCAATACCGTCACCTAAAGGATAAAATCTAGACCATATAATGAATTGTGTGAAAATAATTAGATGTAGTACTTATTTATTGAGGATAAATTCAAAACTATAGTAAAGAGTCTATTTAATGATTAAATTTCAAGGATGCCTAACATATTTATTTTGGAAATTATATTAATAAGTTTTTAGAAAAGGAAAAATAGTTTGTAAAGTAACAACCAATCAAATCTATAAGGTCCACGGGTCATGAGCCCATGACTAAAGGATGATAAGGGTTTTATTACAACCACTGACTTGTGCAATGTCCTGGTTAATTTTTCATCATTTTTAGTAAAAAAATATGAAAAATAAATGTTAATGATAAACCAGAAGTATCACTTTGGGTATTAGAGATTAATCTATTAACTATGTTGGTTTTTGAAGATATTTGAAGACAAATATTTAGACTTTTCACTCTTTTATAGGCCTTATGATCCTTTAAAAATTTATTTCAGTTCTTCATGAATAAAAAAACATTATTGGAAAATAATTTCTAGGATTATATAAATGAATTATAATTTGAACGAAGCACAACCAAAAGTAAGTATCATTTACATAAAATTTAAATATCTAGCATGGATATTTCCTTATATTGAATGTGAGTAAAAGAATTTACCAATAATAGGAAAATGACTAAAAAATAAAATTTTGTCCTAATACCACAATTTATGTTGAACCGATGGTCTCTTAAATCATCACGGATTTAGGGATTTGAGGCCCTAAAATATATTTAAACCATTCAATTTTTTTTGATTGATGACCTCATTCAATCCCTATAAATATTTACACTTTTCCACAAATTCTTAGTATCTACTTGCCATTAATGATCTCATGCTTATAAACCTCGATGCAATGTAGTCTATATAACCTTTGTACTTCCTGTTGTCTCTTTTCTTGAGGATGTTTTACAAACCCTTCTCACAATGTGGGATTTCAAACATAGGATGTATCAAAAAATTTATCACCATGATCGAGTTTAAATTGTGAGGACGTAATTTAATTAAGGTGGGGATAATGTAACACCCCAAAATTCTAAAGTAAAACTTTGTATTCAATAGCTTGTATGACATGTAACGCCAAATGCATAAGTTAATATAATATCCAATGACTATACTATATATTTACAATTTTAAATAAATTAAACACATGATATTACTTTTAATTCACACAATATCGAGTTAGATTGTGTTACACGCAACAGTAACATTCCTCAGCAGCTTGCACTACATGCAAGACCGAGTTTCACCAAAAAACAATGTATTATTAAAATATTATTATTTAATATAATATGACATAAAATAGTTGTTAAATTATTTTTTAGAAAAATTAATAACTAACTTGTAAAAATTATGGTTTAAAACATTATAAAATGAATTAATTGGTTAACAACTAATGAGAAAAGAAAATAAGAACCAATTGGATATAAAAAAGAAATATTAATATTTTTATGATTCCAATAGATATTTAACTTAATAAATTTAACAAATTACAATTAGTGAATGAATTTAATGAAACATATATGATATATATTCAATAAAATATTTTTAATATTTATCTATTTGGTTTGACATGCATAAGATAAAAAAAATCCTATTTCACAGATAAAAAACCTATATTTTTATAAATGTAATTTTTTCACCTTTTAATAGAGAACATATTTTAAATCATAATTTTCACACCCTTATAAATTGAATTTTATAAAATAAACTTCCTTATTTAATTCATATTGTAAAATTTGTACTAGGGTGAATATTTGGTATTTTTTGAAGAACTTCATTTTTTGATGAATAGTTAAAAATACCGCATTTTTGTTATAAATAGTATATTCCTTTAAATAATTTTTAATGTTAAATTATATTTTAATTTATTTTATAAAGTACTATTACATAGATAAAAAGTTTATTAATTTAATTAAGTTTTCTATAATAAATTTAACATTGAAATTGAATATAAAATCTCAACAATATTTTGAACATTTTTCCACTAAAATAAGTTAAACCATCTGACTAAAAGATTAGTATTAATCTTATTTTTTCTAATTATGTGACGTGAATTTTAAAAAAAATCATAAACCATTGTAATCAGGATTATATTTTGACTCTATTAAGATTGACTTAATTGTTTACCAAAATGATTAGTGAAAGTGATCAAAATTAATTATAGTAATTATGGTGTAATTAGGATTAACATTTACTAAACCTTATATTTAAAGGACTAAATTACCTATAAAATTGTACAAAACACATTTTATTTTTATAATTATTACATTAACCTTCAATTATTTAGTTTTCTTGGTTTTTTGTGACTTTTGTTAGGTAATAACATGTGTACGCCTAACATTTTTCTAAAAATTCCAAGTGATTCCTTTTCATTTCCTATAAAAGGCCACCACATATCCCCCTTCCTCACACCTCTAAAGCCATAGTTTTCTCATCAAAACAATTAAAAATTAGTCTTAAAACATACCTGACCAAATCATAGAAGCCTACACCTGGTCAGAAATATGTTCAGGAAAGCTTTTGGTTCAAACCAAAAGAAGTTACCCAATTAAGAGGTAACGTCTTCTCTCAAGCTTATTAGTTTAATTTCCATTATTCAACCCCTATACAGTTATAATTTTATTCTAACATAACAAAAAAATTATTATCAATATACTTGTATGTTTTATGTTTTTATTTATACCTACATTTATACACACCATTATCTAATGGGAAACAAACATATTGTTTATGTCTGTGGTGAACTACTACCTCACAAAATAATGATTGTTCATTTTCTCATTTCAGACATTCATGGTTGGATATAATGATTAGAACAATGAATATATATATATATATTATTTTTGATATTTATTATATATTTAATCTTCTTTAATTCTTTTAAATCACATACCCTTATACTTTTTATTTTGTGTTAATACGATAACATCGTTTGAGGAAGTGTGGACTACTGCACCCTCAAAGCGATGTGATTCATTCACATAATCCATTGAATGTATAAAGGATGATTATAATTGAAAATATGTGACATAAAAGACATGTATATGATATTCAAGAAATAATTAGATTTATGTATATATATATATATACATATAATTTTATTTAAAATCCTTTAACACCTTAAAATGTGATAATGTCGATCATGGGCGTGTGGACTACCTCCTCCTCGACATAATGTGATTCCTTTTACATCACAATAATTTTATATATAAGTATATATGAATAATAATTTTTTAATTATATTATTATAATTATGAAAATATATAATTATATTTACCTTCTTTCCATAACTATCATTGAAAATTATGAACATTACTCATCTGTATGTACGAACTATTGTCTCTATGATTATAACGTTGCTTCATTTTTCAAAACCATATTTAATGATTTATTTTAAAAGTATATTTTATGTATAAATATTATAATTATTTCATGAATATTTTTCTAGATATGTTATATATTGGCTCATTTGACCATATTTGGCCTATCAAAGTTTTTCTTGATACATAAACCGAATTTAGTCCAAACACCCGATGTAAAAATAATTGTTTAAGTAGTTGTATAACACATGGTAAAAAGTGAAATAAATATAATGAAAAACAAGGGAAATATTCTCAAGAAAGTATAAAATTTAAAAAAAATTATTATAAAGGAATTTGAAGGATGTTCACCCTAAAGAAAACACAAGGTAAGGGATTCTCATCTCACTTTTTACATCTATGAGATAAATGTCATGTTCACCCGTTATATATTTTTTTTGGTATATATACTTCCCATTTATATATATTATATCATGAATTAACTTATCTTAATAGGATCTTAAACTTTCATTTAATATTATTCCTTCATTATGCTTATGATTTAAAATGTTTCAAACTGATATGGGACACTTTGGATGGTTTAAAGAATATTTTCATCAACAACAACATTAATAATCATTCAATGGTATTTCCATTCAAGAAAATTTTATGAAATTTTTTAAATAAAACATTTAATTTTATCTCTTCTGTTCATTCATAAAAATTTGAAAGTATTATTACCATTTTCCACTCTTTGGTACTCAAAATTTTTTAAAAATGTTTTTTGGAAAAAATGACTCCATTACTCTCGTTAGTCAAAGAACCTATTTTCTTTTAAAAACCATGTTTTATTTAAATGTTATTGAAAATGTTTTAAAATGTTTTGGTAAATAAATTTTTCCCCTTTTTTTCTTTTACCAATTTTTTCAAAGGTGTCTTCTTGTCACTTTTCGAACATGGGATGTTTTTTCTTTTTTAGTGCAAAAGGAATGTTCTTTTTACCTTTTATAGAATGTATGAATTTACCCAAAATTATTCCTTAAAAGAATAATTTACATTTTTGAATGGTTAATTTTTAAATAAATTTTTTTACGAATTTATTTTTAAAGAAAATTATTTCCAATAGGTTTTTAAAAAAAGGACATTTTCTTCAATAATGTTTTTAAAATATATTTTTATAATATTTTCATTATTCTATGAAAACAACCCTTAATTTTACTCCGCTTGGGGTATGTTGTATTGATACCATACCTAATCATCCTAAGGTTGTTTTATGACTGATTTGACCTAGGATAGTATTCACATTCCCTTCCTTTATTTCTTTTTCCCCTTGAAATGTTCAATCTAATATGATCATTGAACAATGAATTTCCCAATAATTATCAATTTCATTTTTATGGATATTACTATTACCTAAACCATATACGATTTTGTATATGGTGTATACTTTTAAAATTATTTGATTATTTGAGAAAATATTGATAAATTCATATCTCTTACTCTATATGGATATTTGATTAGTCACATTATTAAATCAATTATTCGATATATGAGGAATGTTTTGACTTGTATGACATGGTTGGGGCCCAGTTATAGATAGCCCCCCATTGCATCAGTAGTTTCATTGGATGAGTCATTTGGATAGATGCCTTAGATGAGTTTTTACCCAGCATTTTATAAACCGACCTGTGAAAGGTCTTGACAGTAAAGGTACCTTGTACCTGGGAAACATAGCGTCCAATAATAAATAATTTTCCTCATTTATATTTAGTTATTATTCATCCATGATATTTTTTGTTAACATATCTATTGATTTATTTCCTTTTCCTAATTTTTTTATTATTCATCATTAATATTTTTTGTCGACATATCTATGGAAACATTTCGTTTTCAATTATTTAGATGGCATGTGTTTTAGTTTCTTACCTTGCTATATTTATTTTTTATATGTCTATTTATTTGATTAGAATGTGTTATTAGTTATTAGCTTTACATATTTTTTATTCCCTTCTATTAATTTTATTTATTACATGGAATGTGTGTTCAGTTAATCACCTTTCCATGTTGATTATTCTCATTGATTCACTATTACTTCACTTTAATTACCCTTACTAAGAATTTGAGCTCACCCTTATTTTTTTTATTTCCACAGATATCCAAGAAGAATACTATAAAATATATGCATGGATTTACTAAATTGATTAGAGTTACCCTTGAAATTATTTATTTAGATTTTAGAAATAATAAATAAAATTATGTTGTAATTAGTGTATTCACTTGAAATACAAAACTCATCTATGAATCTAGTTTAACAAGACTACTAAATGGATTGGTCCATTGGGGATTAATTACTTATAATCATGTCAATGTAATTCTATTAGACATCAACTACGGGCTTCTAGGTCTATTCGATACAATATTAATCTTGATGGATTCTCTCATCCCTCAACCATGTTTGGATAAGTCATTTTGTGGCCAAAACATGTAGTTTTGAATAGTTATTTATTTCCAATCCTAAATCACATTAACCAATTTCTGTAAATTCTATCAAGATTTATATTACATTGAAATTTGATTAAATATTGATGAATTCATTTTTTGAAGTTAATTTTATCTCTTCCTTCTGTTCTGTAATGGTCATAACATTGATCAAAGAGTAACAATTAATGAGTGTTTCTAGTTTAGTTAACCTGAGTAAGATATTGATGTCTGTGGTCTCTATTTAAATTTCTCAATATATAATCTAGTATTTTGAGTACCATGAGTGCCAACTTTTTTTATTAACTTAGTGATTGTTGATTACATCAACGATATCTCATTGAAAGGGGAATGACATATAATATTTTAATTATTATTCTCATCATTTCAAGATTAATGCGGTGTATTTTTTTATTATAATTAATTCTTTGATATATTTATAAATTTTAATTATATTTTTCAAGTGATTAAGATATAATGAACCTAGAAATATAATTGATTTGGACACTTCATTTATTATTTAATTTTCACTAATCTTCTTCTGTGGCTACCATTACTCACACACAGTACTTATTTTTTATTTATTAAATCATATATTATAGGTTAGATAAGATGTAATAGTCACATTATAGTCATATATATCCCCTAAAACTACCAAAAACATTTAAAATATTAATAATAATTTTGATAAGAAGAAACTTTATAGAGGCGGTCTCATTGGAGACTACTAAGGGTTTGGCTATACTATAGAATTTAAAATATTAAAGTTTAAATTCATGTTAAAAGAGACTCGTAAAAATTAATCCCGTAAAATACCGAGCTAGTATGATTTTATCAAACATGTCATTAATATGAGGTCGATGATACTTTTTCATTATATGTATTTTTTTATGTTTATGATAATCAATGAAAATATTCTTTGATATATCCTTGTTCTTAATAAAGAGGATTGGTGTACCCCTTAGTGAAGAACGATGGCATGTATGACCCTTATCTATATTCTCCTAAGGATTCTTCTTAAATTATTCCAATTATATGGACTCTATTGAATTAAAACTCTTTAATAAAGACATAAAACATGATATGAGAGCAATTGAAAACACAACCTCGCGTTATAGGGGAATACCAATTAACTCCACATGGAATACATCATTATACTCTTGTACAATAAGCTTGTCTCCAATTTTGAGTTCATTCCCAACCATTTCATCAAAGAGTCCCTCATTATTAGGTATCATAACCCATATTATAGAATTTAATTCTAACGGTATTTCATAGTCATATGTGCATTAATATTCGATAAAGGGATGACTTTGGATATCAAATGGGACTTAATTATCCTAAAAATTGATATAAAATCTATATAGGAACACCCAATACATACTGAATATCACATAAAATCCCACCAGGGGGAGAAGAACTAAATTTTTTGGAATTATCTTCCCAATAATCTCAATCAAAGAAGAGTTTTATACTTTGGATTTAATTAATACACCACCAAGGGTTTTAACCAATAATACAATAACAAAAGTTTATTGTGGTGAGTCAAGATTATTATAAATATTGAAAGATATGAAAAAAAATTAGTAGAAACATAACTAAATAATGCATTCATAGGTTTTTGAGTGAATATTAAGTGTACCTTTAACCACTATTGTTCTAGTCCACATGAACATTAGTGATTGTATAGTCTCTTCTAGTTTCCCTTACTCAAGGAGCTTGTTGTGGAATATTATCCTCATTAGCAATTAGATTCTTTCTTTTATTTTCATAATTACAAAACTCCATGAATATGAAGTATTAAAGTGTGGATGGTAAATTAGTTGGGTCCTTTTTGTCCCACATTGTATTCATTAGACTATTTAATTTCTTTTAGTATTTGTGTCTAATTGACCTACACTACCTCATATTAACCATTTTCTGGGTCCTTTTAAGAAATTTCTAAGATTCTTCCTCACATATTTTTAAAATTTTTGTTTATGAACATTATTTCCTCTATGGAATTTATCAATAAAGTTTTAGTGAAAATCCAGTTTCACTTTCTTATCTATAAATCTATGCGAATGACAATTTTCACCAGTTAAAATTTCAATATTAAGTGCACATAAAAAATTTATTCATATCTAATTAAGGATATTATATATAATTCCTCTTTAAGACTTTTTTTTTGGCACTAAAGAATCATTTGATCCTATATTTAGAGTTAGTAATAAAAATAGAGGTGTGCCTTGTGAGTCACGTGATTTGTTTTATATGTTCTATTGGATTAATCATATTTTTTTAGATATAGTATTTCTCAATCCATTTTCATATAAATATTTTGTGTATCATATTTCATGAAGTATTTTTTATTGAACTCCACCCGTTCTACAGAGTCAAATTTTTGAATTTTCATCATATTATTAATGAGGGTCCACCATTAGCTTGTCTCACCTTCTGAGTGATAAATAGTTGAAAAAAAATCTCATAGTTCAAGCAGTAGAGAATGAAAAATATCTTCCCTATTGTATTAATTCATTTATTGGAAATTACGGGGATAAAATACCCACTAAACAATGGGGTACATCTTCATTTTATGGATTATATTTCAAGACTCTCATTATTTGGTTTGTTCAAGAGCTCAACAAGGTTTATCTTATTATTCATTACTTGAGATAGTTGATTGGACAATACTACGATATTTTGTATTCGATATACCATCCCATTTCATTACATATGAGTATAACAACTACCTTTTCCTTCACATCCATTTTTGACCCTTTTACTCACGATTTTATCCATTTACTAAAACCAAACTAGGATTGTGTGAATAATAAATAATATCTTAATAGAATCAAGGTGAATGACTACACAAATTTTAATAGTTTATCTTATGAATGTATTACTTTAATACACCCTAACCATAGACTAATATACTTTCATTTCACTAATGGTTCAACCTATAAATTTTTTTGTTAAACCTTAATTTCTTTAAATTGAGTTAACTTATAATTAATAACCTAATCCCCTAAAATTACTGAACTATTATTTTATATCCACTAGGTAAACCCAATATAAACATTCCTTTATTTTATATCCTTTAAATAATCTATACACTAAATATATAATATAATATCACCATAATAAAACCTAAATGTTTAGTGTCTTTCGATATAGGCTATATAAACATTTTATTACACATATTTCTTTGATATCTCCCACAAACATCTTTATAGAAAACATACATCTATAAATTTCCCCACATAAAATTTATTAGGAGAGTGGAAAACAAAGGGAGTGAGATCAAATTTTTAGTAAGGGAAAATAGATCAATGATTTATAAAGGGTTTAATCATAAGCATGTGAGATAGAAACAGGATGTGTAAAATATTTAATTAAAAAAATGATAGAATTATAAGAGATAAAAATAAGAAATGATATAAAATCACAAATCATTGAATTATATCTTAGGATCATAAAAAGACCATTGTAAAATCATATTGTAAGTAATCAACCTTAAATATTCCATAAATTAATTTTTTATATAAGAATATTCTTTATTATATTTCAAGGATTTTTTATGTTTAGAGTTATATAGAATTAGGAAAAAAATATTACATAAAAAACATATACAGTAAACTTTAGAGACTTATTATTATTAATTTTTTCTATAAAATAATACTTGTATGATATAATGAGTTTTCTTTCCATGAAACATCTTCATAATTTTCAGATTGGCCTCATCTTTATCCCAACTCATCCTTGAAACCCTAGGAAAAATATTTTTAAATGTGAGATGAGAAAAAAAATCTCAATAAGGGGCATTGAAAATGAAATAATAAAGTCTTTAGTATATTTTAAAACAATAATATCATAAAATATTTTTTCTTTAACATAATAAAAATTGATCTCAAATAATTTTTTACTTATACATGATATAAACACTATTGTTCAAAGTTTTTCTAAAAACACTTCATAAGAACACGTAATGAAAAAATAATAATCATGAAGGTTTCTTATAAAACATGAGTACCCTTAAAAATGTTTTCTTAAAAACATAACCTTTAATCCAAAAATATCAAAATCGTTCCTTTAAAAAAATATTATTAAATTTTCTTCTTAATCCAAATTATTTCCCTGAAAAATCACTAAAAATAAAGAAAATCCACATAGGTAAGTTAGGATAAAATTTTCATATCAATATTACAAATGGGAAAACCTCTATGGTCATATTTCGTCATGGTCATTACCCAATACATTGGAGGGATAAAACAAATCCACCCACCCTTGTTTTATAATTTAACCATCCATCCTTGGTTAATAACAAAACCACTCATCCATAGTTTATAGTGGAACCACCCATGTGTGGTTATAACAGAAACACTCATCCTTATCTTGTAACGGAACCACCCTTCATCATAAATAATTCCCAAAAACAATAAAATAATCTCAAAATAAGAAAAATATCATTTTTTATAAAAAGAGTCATAAAAATATTCTTTGCGCCCATAAGAAAACATTTACATATATTGATATATTCATTTAAATTCTTTTTTGTGAAAATAAAGAATAAAGGAAATGAGGTTTTTTATTTTATGGAAACAATAAATCTTTTAAATGAATTAAAATATCAAATAATAGTTACAATTTTGGGAAAAATCAGTGACATGTTACATGTTAAAATAGAACATTCCTTTTGTTTGTTTGTAAAGATTGTCAAAACATTCCATAAAAATAATTCCTTTAAAATACTTTATAATAAAGATACAAAAAAATTACTTTTTAATTTATTTATATAAATATAAATAAATATAAAAAATATTTTATATAATATATACATTGAAGATAAAGATTTAGAAAATAAATCTTTAAAACAATTAAATTGAGTTTTTTAAGGAAAATTGTTCTTTATTTAGAGTCTGGATCATAATTTACATTAATGGTTATTATAAATAATAATCTTAGGTTAATTATTCAGTTTAATAAGAACCATTTTAATGTTTTTTACTCCTTTTACCATATTTTAATCAATGACCTCATCAACTATGTTCATGTTGGACATTTTTTACGATATTTGACCCATATGTCCAAAATGATTTAGGTAGGCTGAACATGCTAAAATAGCGAATTATTCCATCATATACATAATGATAATCATGAAATAACTTATTATTTATATATATATATATATATATTATTAAAATAAACTTTCTATTATGGTTAATAAAAAATGAAATGTGTTACAATCATATAGATGGTTGGTCACATGTATGTATGAGTAACGCTTCCATTTTTTATTGGTCATTATGGATAGAAAGAAATTTTTATTTTATCTTTACATAATAATAATTAATATTATATTATATCTTTAATTAAACTTATATATATCATTCATATGATCTGGCGGTGAATAATGAATCGCATCACTTTATAGAGGTGGTAGTCCACACGTACGCATTAACAAGATTGTCATTTTTTCAATGAATGGAACGGTAATAAAGTGAATGATAAATTATCTTTCCAGAATTGTAAATATTTCAATAATACCATATACATATATATACATAAAACCCATCATTATATCAATCTATGATAGGTAGAGGTTCGTGAGGTTGTAGTCCTCCATACACATGGATGATGGTTTCGTTTACTATTTGATGGAGGAAGGAGAAAGATATAGATTATACCCTTAATATAATAACATAAAATTATATGAGATATAGTCATTTAATTATATCATCATGGGTGAATAATATCTAAATAATGTGTAATAATTAATAAAACTAAAACAATCAGTTAAAAACTACACCGCTTCTTCAAACAATCTCTTTTTCTTTTCACATTATTCCATATAAGGATGATATTATGCCTAAAATAATAACTCCAGAATGCGTTTAGGGATTATAGTAATGGATATAGATAGCTATTTTCTAAAATAAAAGGCTTTTGAAGTGTGAGTAAATGAGGATAGGAGGTTCCCTTTTATAAGTGAGGGAAGGGGCACCCTTAGAATTACATAACATTTTAAATTAAAATAAATTACTTTTTGATGGAAAAAATAATTCAAACTAATATAATTTGAATAAAAAATAATTTTGGTTAAAAATAATATCGTCCAATAAAAATTGGATAGCTTTAAAAAAATTACCCTTATCTTTTTGGTTTACCATTTCATTAACCTTTTTAACAATTACACTGATAAAAAAGTGTTTTACACTTTAGGAATTAAGATAGTAACTATAAAAATATAATTGGCATATAAATGGAATATGGTTGGTATTTTTAAAAATATCCTAATAAATTTTCCCAATATAGTACATTTAGTAATTTTAAATCATTAAATAAAATATTATTTATTATATAATATCAGTAATGCCATTTTTGGAACGATTTATTTAATTTAACTTTAAAAAAAACCTGAAAACAATATAATTCGAATATAATCCATTAAAACCTCTATAATACGTTATTTTTATCTATAAAATTATTATACCACAATAATTCATTCAAATTATATTAATTTTAACATTTTTAAAATTATTATTTTTTTATTAGTTCAATAAATACTATATCGGAGTTGGGTAATAATTTTAGGTAATGATTTAGTTACTAAAAATTATAAATAAATTAGTATGATACAATAAATTACATTATATTTAAAATATACATTTATAACTAAACATAAGTTGTCTTCATCAATATCAAAAAAAATATTATAGATATTAAAAGTTAGATATTGGTATTTTTAATTTATCCTTTACATAAGTATTATAAATGTAAAAATCAAATGAAAAATAGAGGAAAAAGGTCATATATTAGAGACATGGATAGAAATTTCTGAAATAAACTCATAAAATGTGATAAAGTATTATATTAGGGTCATTTTTTATTCCATACCATATTATTTATTAACCATAATTACATGATTTACCCTTATTATGTTGATAATTATTTACTATGGCAAGTCTTCATAATGACCAAAAATTAAAGTGATATATTTACCAGATTTAGACCTCTTGATTCCAAATATTAAATTATTTTTTCAAGATTCCATCTATATAAGTTTAACAAATTAATTTAATATTAAAACAAAAAACTCAAAGAAAATTATTTTCTCATAAAAAATATTTTTAGGTATAAAAAATGTTTTTATACCAAATTAAACCACAAAATTGACTTAAATTAAATTAATTGGATAATTAATAATATAATATAAATAATTTTTCTTTCAAACCATTTCATTAATAATGAAACTCTATGAATTCTTGAATCAAATGTATAGTTTTTAATAAAAATAGTATTTCTCACTATTCGCTGAAAATTCAACATTTTTAGAAAAATACAATAATTTCAACATAAGAACATTTTTTATATTTCTAGTATCAAAAATTATATCCTTTTTATCAAATATAATTTATAATATTTTCATTAATTACTTATACGATTCACTCCCAAAAGTCAATAAAAAACATTTTTGAAGAAAATAATTTTTTGAAAAATAAAATGACATTACTAAAAATTGAGTGATTATTTAATATGTATTAATCAATAAATTTTTATCTATTATAAAATTTAAATATATATAATAATTTTTTTTAATACTATTTGTACCACCAATTCAACAGATATGATATAACTTCCATATTTAAATAATAATATTTCATAGTTCATTTAAGCTTGTTGTTGTGTATCTCATTAACTATCAATCATTTTACTTATTTTAAAATATTAGTGTATTATATTCTACCAGACATTATTTCATCAAAAACTAAGGAAATAGGATAACATTTTTGTTTTCAAGAGCCTTTTTGGATAGTTGAGGTATTTATTTACCATAAAGACTAAAAACATGAGAAAATATACTTACTTGAAAAATAAAACTTCATCCTTTAATCAATTTCCTCTATAATATCATATTTGTTTTCAAAAAATGAGTATTAAAGAATAAGTTTTCATGTTTTGAGCACTGAAATTAAATTCTAATGGATCACATAATTCCATTGAAGGATAAAAATATATGAATATTATCCTTAGACATTAACCAGAACCAATATGGTTACCATAATGTAAGATAATTCCCAAAATAAATAAACCGTTGTCTAATAAAATATGGTAATAAAATATTAATCCTCAAAAATAGCACCCCAAATTCATCTTAGATAATTTGATAAATAAATAATTTTTAAATTCATCAACAAATTCTTGGATAACATTGAAACCTAAATATTATAATGATTGGATAACACATTATTCGGAGATAAATTAAATATTTATCTCCAAATAACATCAATCACTCTTAAAATCTCATACTAAAAATGTATATTTCCGAATCATGTATTCTTCAAGATAGGATAATTATTTTCATAAATCATGTTAATCACAAAAAAACCAAATCAAAATCATATATTCTTCCAAAAAGATAATTCAACCATTATTACACAATTAAAACAACATAATTTTATATTTACCTTAATCATATAATTTTTCCCAAAAAACAGTAATCACTTAATCACAAAATTATTTTTTGGACTCATGGTTATCTATATAATATAACATATGTTCCCAAAATCAAGTTGATTAGTATATGTAAAATAATTTCAATAAAAAATAAAAAAAATGTCATAATAACCATGTAATCACATTTTCCAATGGTAAGCAATGAACCCTTATCTCCCTTGAATTATGGGTTCAAGCCGCGTGGCCTAACAATATGTGATGGGTTATCATTCATCCTGTGAGTTGTCCTTTTACAAAAAAACTATATTAATATAGTTCCAATAATTTTCCCAAAAATATGATTAACATTTTCAAAAATAACCATAATCACTTCCATATTAAATAATTTAATAACCTCAAAGGTTATATTATACCTTTCAGTATATATCCCCAAAATGTGACATAATTCAAAAGAGATAATACCTCTCATTAAAAATATGTTTTAAAATATACCTAAAACCAATAAAACGCATCACAAAATATCATTAATCCCTTCAAAATAACATTACCTAAAATATAAAAATTGGTGTCAAGGAATTTATATTTATAAAAAATCTTAAAATTATAAATAGATGATGGTATAAATAACTCTCAAGATAAACTCTCGTGAAAACAACTTAATATCCAAATTTATCTAAACATTTCCTCTAATACCAACAATAACAACCCAACCATGACCAATTTGTAAATTAAATTTCTATACCTGAATTCACTTTCTTTCGTTGTAAGGATATTTTCTTGCTTATAGTTTTAGAAAATTAAGTCACAACACTTATATAACAAACCTATACAGTACATGTTGGAATATTCCTCTTATTATCCATTTTTTTAGAAAATAATTCTTTTGAGATATAATAAGTTTTCTTTTTATAACACATCTTCACAATTTTTATCTTAACCTTGTACTTGTACATAATCAACCTTAAAACCCTATGAAAAACATTTTAAAACATGGGATGAGTGCAAAAATCTCAATATGGGATATAGAAAATTAAGTAAGAAATATGTTATACTTTTTTAAAATAACAAGATCATAAAATAGTTTCCCTTTAATATTATAAACTTTGAACTAAAATAATTTTTCACTTACATATGATATCATATTTAATTCTCAGTGTTTTTTATAAAAGAATTTATAAGAAAACATAATAGAAAAAAATAATCATAAGGGCTTAATAGAAAAAATGAGTACCCATAAAAACATTTTCTTAAAGCCATACATTTTTGTCCAAAAATATAATAATCGTTCCTTTAAAATAAAATATCGTTAACTTACTTTTTAAAATAAAATTATTTCCATGAAAATAATTTGAAATCCTATAAAAGTCATGTAGTTAACATGGGAATTATTTTCAAATAAATCATAAAAATAGAATAACTTACATGCTTAACTTCCATCATGATCATTATCCAATGCATTTAAGGGATATAACAGACCCTCTTATACATGTTTTATAACATAACCACCCATCCTTGGTTTATAACAGAACCACCCATCCTTAGTTTTTAGAAAAATTACTTGTACGAGGTTTATAATAGAACCAAACGTATTTATTTTATAATAGAACCCACATTCATCATAATCAATTCCAAAAAATTATGAAATAATCATAAAATATAAAACATTTAATTTTTCACCGTTGCATACATAAAAATATTCTTTACTCCCATAAGAAAAAATTTCCAAAGATCAAAACATTCACTTAAAGTCATTTTTAAAAATATCCAAAATAAATGGATGGAATTTTTTCTTTAAATATGATATAAAATATTTGAAAGGAATCCATACATCAAATAATGGTAATGGTGCAATGAAAAACCATTGATGATGTACATGTTAAAATAAAACATTCCTTTTGTATTTTGTAAGGAAAGTCAAAAGTTCAATAAAAATATTCCTTTTTAAATTATTTTAAATAAAGGGACATAAAACTTCTTTTATAATTTATTTATGACCATATAAATATATATATATATAAATTATTTTTAGTAATATAAACATGGAAGGGAAAGTTCTAAAAAATAAATCATTAAAACATTTAAAATGAGGTTTTTAAAGTAATGTTTCAATTACCTCAAGTCTGACTCATCATGTACATTATTTATTTTCCTTGATAAAAAAATTATGTTAATAATTTACTTTACCAATAACCTTTTTCAGGTTTTTTTTATTTTTTTATTTTATAATCAATTTCATAATTCATTAAGTTCATGTTGGATATTTTAATGATATTTAGCTCATATATGCAAAATGAATTTGGTAGGTTCACTATTGTAAAATAGATAATTATTCCATTTTCTTAGAAATAATAACCAAAAATTAATTTATTATTTTTATATATCAATTACACTTTTAAAATCAACTAGTAGATATGGTTAAGAAAAATAAACTACAATATAATCCTGAAGATGATAGGTCATACGTACGCAGGACTGATGGTTCTATTGTTCAATAATAAAGAAGGAAAGAAAGTTATTTATATACTAGTCATTAATATATTATTATACACTTAAATAAACATTAATATAACATTTATATGATGTGTTTATGAAAAATGAATCAAATCACCTTGAGGAAGTGGCAGTCCACACTTACACACGAATCTTATTGTTGTTTTTCAATAAATGGAAAATTAAGAAATTAGATGATATATTATATTTCTAGAAAGATAAATATTTTTTTAATATCATATTCATACATTAAATACATCAACATATACAACCATTAGAGTTGTTTATGGAAAATTAATTGCATCAGCTTGTGAGGCTGTAGTCGATCGTATACACGAACGATGGGTTCATTTCCCATTTGATGGAAGAAGGGGATGGATATAGGTTATTCTCATAACATTATGAAATTTCAGTATATTTTTTATACTTATGGTCTTTTATCATCATGTTTTAAAACCATTATAAGTATTTGTAATAAAAAATAAAACTAAAACATTCAATAAAAAACTACACATTCTTCGAATAATCTCCCCAATTTTACATATTAATCCCTCTAAGGTTGGTATTTGGCCTAAACCAAGACCTATATAATTAGGTTATGGATTCTATGAAGTTATTTGATTTGTTATTTTCTAATATAAAATTCTCTTAATGTCTGAATAAAATAGGGGAGGAGGTTTCCTTTTATAAGTGAGGGGAGGGGTACTATTAGAATTACATAAAATATTAAACAAATATAAATTAATTGTCACATAAAAAAGGATCCAAACTAATATGATTTTAATATATAATGATTTTGGGTATTAATATTATCATATAATAAAATTTGGACAAGTTTATACTTTTTTATCCTTATCTTTTTTTTACCTCCATTAACCTTTTTTATAATTATAGTAATAAAAAGGTTTTTTACTCTTTAAGGGTAGAGATAGTAACTATCAATGGAATATTTTCCCAAAAATGGTCTATGTAGGATATTTTCAACCATTTCACAATAAATTTTATGAATATGGGATTTACCATAATTTTAAATACTTTAATAAAATATTATTTTTTATAAAAAATCATTAATTATTTTTCTATAACTATTCATTAATTTGAATTTCAAAAAAATGGCTGTAATAAAAAAAATTATATAACATTAAAACCACTATAATATTTTGTTTCTATATAAAAATTAGTGTAATAAATAATTTTAATGGCTCAGACCTCTCCGGTCCATTCCTTTTTTGAATTATGGTTTTTGAGGTGTTCTGGGAGGTTAGGGTGTCTTTTTCCCAACATTTTGCCAATTTTGCAGTTCTGTGAACAGTGATTCCAGGATGGTAACCTTCTAACGGTGACCATGAATAGTATTTCTAGAACAGTAACCTTCTAATGGTGACCATGAACAGTGTTTCCAGAACGGTAACCTTCTAACGGTGACCATGAACAGTGTTTCCAGAACGGTAACCTTCTAACAGTGACCATGAAAAGTGTTTCCAGAATGGTAACCTTCTAACAGTGACCACGAACAGTGTTTCCAGAATGGTAACCTTCTAACGGTGACCATAAACAGTGTTTCTAAAATAGTAACCTTCTAACGGTAGACTTGAACAGTGTTTCCAGAACGGTGAGTTCTATCGGTAACCTCTAACGG
This sequence comes from Viscum album, assembly GCA_963277665.1. Classification (NCBI taxonomy): domain Eukaryota; kingdom Viridiplantae; phylum Streptophyta; class Magnoliopsida; order Santalales; family Viscaceae; genus Viscum; species Viscum album. The sequence goes on along the minus strand of OY728143.1, from coordinate 517,691,342 downwards.
TAGGTGTACAGCAACGGTAGGGGTACAGTGTTTCCAGCTTCCTACAGTTTCACCACTATAGCATTTCCTTTGACGTAAAATGCATTTAAAGCCTCGTTTTAAGGATTCTAAGGCATATTCAAAGGCCATAACTTCTATATTAATTATTCTTATAGCTCGGGATGTTTTTACTTGATCAAACTATGTGGGTTAATGTGATCTGCTTTTAATGGAGAATTAAGCGTATCTTAAACTATCGCCCCATTAAATCTTCAAAAGGGACAAGATATCATCCTCCCTTGTATTTCCTCTTTGTTCTCGACTATGATATGTTGTAACCTTTCAATCCTTCCGATAGGAGTTTCACAATCAAACATTACTCCTCAGATTGGTTCCGCTCTATTTTGGATGCAACCGAGCTGTATCGGTCAATCTTTGACATAAGGTATGTTTTATCATCATTCCTTTGGAGATCATATTCTCTTGTTTTTCCCTTCCACATTATAGCATGTAATCTCTGTGCTTCTAATGGGTTTTCTTGGGGTTTGGTTGGTGTTGTCGTATCGTGGCATCCTCGGGTGGTTGCAGTTGTCGCGAGAGGAAAATTGTGACCCGTTGTGTGGATAAAGAACGTGAGGAACTGTTTGAGGTAGGGGATTTGTAGCATCTCTTTTCTTTTACGTGCAACTGTATTTTTAGCATGTTTAATCCCACTAGATGACAATGGAATTGACATAATAAATATTTTAACCGGATAAATAAATTGATATCGATTGTATGTTATTGCCTCCAGTTTTTCTAGATAGTGTGATATCAATGCTTGCTTTTCTTTGATGTTCTTTTTTGATGAAAATCGGTAAAGAACATAAATTGGGATTAATTGATAATTGTTTGGATAAAGATAAAGAGTCATGTAAACTAATCTTGTTCATGTTGGAATTTAATATTAATCAAATTGGTGCAGTAAGCATATTTAATTAATTGTGATAGCTTCCTGATTAGGTTTCTCGAGTTTGGAACCTACGAATAATAAATCTGTTAATTCAAGATGAATTAAGGAACTGATTGTTTTATATTTCCTTAAAGGGTTTTGAGTTACCATCTTGATAATTAAAGGGAAAATATCCCAATTGATGTTATGTTTGTTTTTCCTACTTCTTATGTTGTGACGTGATCCTGGATGGGTGTTGTGATATGTGGGGTCATGGAGGCCTTTTGGTAGTGGCAGAAGATGACGCCTAGAGTGGAGAGATGCATTTATTTATGCATGTGGGCATCGGGTAGGATACCAGGGATGATGGAATGGGATGGATATGATTTTTGGATGCTTGTTATTTCTTATTTGTTGTTTATCTACTTTACTTTTCCCCACTACTCAAGGAACATGGTCTTGCTTACCCTTCTTTCAAAAGAGGTGAAGACACACAGGGTATGCCACGTGATTTTCGTGTTTAGCTTCTCAAGGGAGGATGGGTCTATTCACTTGCTATAGGTGTAAAAGACTCTACAGGTAGTACATCTACTCACCGTGTTGATCCCCCTTGTGTTTAGTAGCTTAGAATGTTTTTCTAGAATTCTTGGGAATGTGGGAAAGTAATTTCATAATTAATATTTTAATAAATGGTGTTAACTCATGGGGTTGGAGTTGCTGGAACATAATGATGAGGTTGTAATTTTGAAGGGATAGTGGATTTTGGGTCTGATGAAAATGAAGTTTAATGTGGAATTGTTCATGGTCAATTAATATTTAATTAATTAATTATCGTAAATTGGAACTGATAAAAAGGGAATGAGGTAATCTAATAATGATCTTTAAATGGTTGTGTACATATAGGATACCTAGTCTTAGAAGTAGCAGCCCAAAGTATGAGATACATTAGCTGCAGTTTTGTCTAAGACTAGGTTATTCCCCTAGTGTGGTTGTGAGATATAGTATATTCTGTAATTTTGTGTTTCTATACGCTACTCCACCCTATCAGTAAGGGAAACTAACACCCCGGGGATTCTGAGCCCCGGGGGGTGTTTCCCCCAACATTCCAGTGGGAGGATGAATCGCTGACTACCCCCTTTGGCCCAGCTCTCTTCTCTTAGTAGTTATTGTACTGGTAGGCACATTGGTTAGTTTCCCCATATATGTGTGTAGAGGGCTGTAATGGCTTGTGGTTATTCACACACATATATTCTGGATATAGTTTTATATGGACTACTATAGGTGTAACGTGTTTAGGTTGTGATGGCTTGAGGATCCTTACTCGGTGTATGGGTTGTAATGGATTGAGGTATAATACTCGACGTATGATACATGTTATGCGAGCTGTGGTGGCTCCTAGAAACCACCTGGTTACTTTGGTGTGTGGACGTGGTGGTTTTGTTGCACGAGGTACATATTTTGGTGCTTCGCCCAGGTGTCTGCGGGCAAGCCTTTTTTGAGAGAGATGCCTAGGACGTGGGACGTTGGGGTAAAGAGGCAAACCAGTGGGGAAGTAGTAGCGGGGTACCCTTGATATTCTTTATTATATGATATATTCTTGTATGTGTTACTTGGTGAGAGTAGCCATGGTGAGGTTTGAAACTTAGTATACCTGTTTAGGTGATGAGTTAGTTTCACTTTTTGTTCACTATGCTTTACCATGCTTTCTTTACTTTTGTACGAGAGGCTTTGGGGAGGATCCTACTGAGTATACTATTATATTCACCCTATGTATCTATAAACTTTTTTTCAGGTCACTTGGAGCAAGTTGGAGATTAGGCTGGTTACTACTAGCTTGTGGTTGTAGGAGTTGTTCGGGCTAGTGGTCGCTGCTGTTTTTACCTTCTTTTGGGTACTTGATATTTTTCCATTCCATTTGTATTACTTTTCATGACATTTCATACGTACACTTGGGTTTCTTTTATATTTTAGTTCTAAGTTGGATTTGGTTGGTGTCTATCATATCTCTCTCTTCCGCATGTGTTCTCTTAGAGGGTAATGCCTCCCATTTGTGTGTTTATTATACCCTCGGTGCTAGTCTCCAACCTGAGGCCTACTAGAGGTGGGACTTGGGGGTCATTATCTCCCTTTTCCCATTGTTTACCCATGAGGGGTACACTTTGTGGGGAGGGGGTCATGACAGAGTGGTATCAGAGGTCTGGTTGAGGTATAGGATAGAGTTTGGAGTTAGTCATAGGTGAGGTTGCATGGGTTGGTAGGGAAACGGTGTCATTCATTTTTAGCAAGTGAGGTAAACACTGGGGACCGGCTGAGACATAGGCGTTTAGGGCCCCCTATGATCCGATGTACGGATCTTTATGTTTACAATGGCTACTAAACAAGCTGATACTAGTTACAGGGTAGAGACCTAGGAAAGGATCATGCATCATTCTTCTTTGTGCCTGTGTTTTAATGGGTAGACCTTGGGATATTTTAACCTAAAATGAATAAAACAAAACAATTAATTAATTAATGTTGATTCTTCCATATTCTAGGTTTAGGAACTTTAACGATTTTTATTTTACAGGTATGTCTCAGGGTCGACGTCCTCGTCATGTTTGCGCAGAAAATGTCCACCAGGATGTTCTAGTAGATGGCCGCAGGGTAGAGGTTGACGACGACGAAACTTGGAGGAAGACACCCCAAGAGTTTCAGCGCCAGAGTCTGCAGAAGTATGAGGGCTCTGTTTCAGATGTAGTCACGGATGACTGGTTAGAGAAGGTCAAGATCAGCTTCAGTTCGATTTGTTCTCGTAAGGAGCACTGGGTGTCCTTGGTTGTGACAATGTTGTGTGGAGAAGCGAGGCAGTGGTGGTTCATGTTCCTCGGGGATCATGAGGAGTCAGCGATCTCATGGGAGGAGTTATGAGACAGGTTTAGAGTCGAGTTTCTTTCTTTGACTGTGAAGGTTTCTAGTCACCAGGAGCTTCTTACCCTTTCACAGGGTACCTACAGTGTTCGAGAGTTTGGAATCTGTTTCAGGAACCTTTTATGATATGCTTCGAACCTGTTACCAGATGAGGAGGCCAGGGTGAGGCATTTTGAGGAGGCTTTTCATCCAGAGATGCAGCGCTAGGTCACCCCATTTATGCTGAAGACATATCTTAAGGTACTGGCGAGGGCATTGGTTGTCTAGAAGACTTTGGCTAGGACTGTATCATCATGAGAGGGGAATTGGCATGATTCCTCATGAAGTAGAGCAGTGGTCTGGGGTTCCCGGTTTTCCGGGAAGAAGAGTTTCTGTTCAGTCAGGGGTAGGTCCTAGCCCTTCACATCTCATTTCTCTAGAGGCAGTGACTATCAGACCTATGCCTAGGGATCAAGTGCTTGTTTTTCTTGTGTTGGTCATGTCCATCAGCAGCAGGAGTGCCTGACCTTTCAGAGTGGTCATCGTGCACTGGGCGCTACACTCCAGGTTCCTCTGTTGAGGCGGTTCTAGCCGAGGCAGCAGCATCCAGTTGCACCAGCTTTAGATCAGTAGAGGGTAGATGGGGTAGGTAGAGGACAGCCCCATGAAGCTCCCCATCCTCAAAGTGCAGAGCGAGGCCATGGTGATGGTCTTCATCAGGGTCAGAGAGGTCATGGAGGAGGACGTGGTCAGCTTCATGCTCTAGCATTGCCAGCTCCAGGCGAGCCAGACGTTGTTCTATGTACTCTTTTCTTGTTTTATGCCTTGGTGTATGGATTGTTTGACTCAGTATTGACACACTCCTTCATATCACTTACCCTTGTCCATTCTTTGGGACTTCAGGTAGAGAGGCTTCCAGTGCCCTTGGCGTTGACTACGCCAGTTTGAGGTCGAGCTGACTTGTTTGAAGTATGTAGATACTTTGAGCTAGTGTTGGGGAAACACCACTCTTGGGGAGATTTCCTATGTTTACAAATACAACCATGTGATGTCATCCTCATCTTGGATTGGTTGTATTCTGTGTAGGCTATCATGGATTGCTTTAGGAAGAAGGTCATCTTCATTGCTGCGGATTGAGATAAAGTGGTGTTTTTTGGTGAGCGAGATCCTCGGATGGGTCATAGGCGTGTTCTATCCTTATCATCCATGGTGGCTGAGATGATGTTGAGTTCATCAGAGGTTCATCAATTGGCGTTTCCTATGGTTGTAGAGGAATACCATTATTTCTTTCCAGAAGAGGTTGTAACATTACCCCCTCTATCAGAGATTGAGTTTGGGATCGAGCTATAGCCAAGAGCGTCTCCTATCTCTATGTATCCATATAGGATAGCCCCTTCTAAGTAAAAAGATCTACGTATATAGCTTGATGGCCTGTTACAGTGTGGTTTTGTTCGGCAAAGTGTTTCACCTTGGGGTGCACCAGTTTTGTTCGTGAAGAAGGCTGACGGAATTTTGCGGTTGTGTGTCGATTATCGTCACTTAGACAAAGTGATAATAAAGAATCGCTATCCCCTTCTATGGAAAGATGATTTACTCGATAAAATTAAGGGTTCATGTTGGTTCTCAAATATCTACTTGCAGTCAGGATATCATCATATGCATGTAAAAAATGAGGATATCATGAAGACTTCTTTCCTTTGTCGTCATGGGCATTATGAGTTTGTTGTAATGTCGTTCGGCATGATGAATGATCCAGCTGTGTTCATGGGATTGATGAATGTTGTGTTCCTTGAGTTCCTGGACAGGTTTTTGGTGGTTTTCATCGACGACATCCTTATGTACTCCACATCTGAAGAGGAGAATACAGAGCATCTACATGTTGTTTCGGGAGTTCTTCGTAAACATCAGTTGTTTGGGACGATGTCAAACTGTGAGTTTTGGGCTCGAGAAGTCCATTTCTTGGGGATGGTTGTGTCCCAGCAGGGAGTAGCTGTAGATCCATCGAATATAGAAGCAGTTGTGTCTTGGGCATCCCCCAAGATAGTTACATAGGTGTGAAGTTTCCTTGGTCTCGCGGGCTACTATAAGAGGTTCGTAGCCAATTTCTCACGAGTTGTGACTCCGTTGATAGATTTGACTAGGAAGGATCAGGCATTCATATGGACTGATCAGTGTTAGGAAGATTTCGAGTATCTAAAGGAGAAGTTAGTTTGTGTTGTAGTACTTTTTATTCCAGTTGAGGGAGTTCAGTTTGATGTGTTCTGCAATGCTTCACATCTGGGGTTAGGTTGTGTTCTCATGCAGTAGAGGTCAGTTGTTTCTTATGGGTCTCGGAAGTTGCGTCCCCATGAATGCAACTATGCCACCCAGGATCTTGAGTTGGCAGCCGTGGTGTTTGCTCTGAAGTTGGGGAGACATGACCTCATTGGTGAGAGCATTATGCGTTTCACTGATCATAAGAGTTTAAGGTATGTTTTCTGCCAGCGTGACTTGAACTTACGAAAACATTGGTGGATGGAGTTCCTACAGGAATACGACTTTGAAATATCGTATACACCAGGAAAAGGGAATGTTTTAGATGATGCGCTGAGCCTAAAGTCACGCAGTGATGCTGTGCGTGAATCCGATGACTCCTGGAGAGTAATGGAATAGTTGTCAGCATTACATCTGGATATGAAAGAAGTTGCGGGTAGAGGTTGTCTTTTTCAGATGATGGTACATTCATCCCTAATTCAGAAGGTGGAAGAGTCCCAGTTAGGAGATCTAGTGGTGGAGGTCTGGAGAGACCGAGTTTTTTTTGGTGAGGCCCCTGATGGTTGGTCTGAGGATGAACATCACAAAGTGTTATTTCATGGAAGGATTTTTTTCCCTTGATGATGCGCGAGACGGTTCTCAGAGAGTTCCATAGTTCGCCTTTAGCAGTACATCCTGGCATGACAAATATGTACCAATCCTTGAGGAGCAAACTGTGGAAATCCAAGACCGCAAGGAGAAGGTGTTGTGTAGATGTTCTATTCCCTTGGTTCGTGTCTTGTGGCGACATTGTGGTGTCGAGGAGAGTACTTGGGAGTGGGAGTCCCAGATGCGTGTCCAGTACCCAGAGCTGTTTTAAGTTGTTGTGTTGAGTTTTCTTTGATCCTTTCTTTTATGTACCGTTGATGTGATGTTTTTCTTGAATTGTTTGGATATGGAATGCTTGTTCCCTTGCTCTCGGATTTCGTGGTTTTTTTAGCTTTCGAACAACTTAGGGTGGTTTTCCCCTGAGAGGTATCTTACGGGTTGGTTTTTCAGACCCCTCTTTTCTTATGGGTTGGTTTTGAATTCTCTAGGACGAGAATGTTTTGAGATGTATCTAATGTAATGGCCCGGACCTCTCTTGTCTATTCCTTTGTTTAATTATGGTTTTTGAGGTATTATGGGAGGTTAGGGTGTCTTTTTTCCAACAGTTTTCCAATTTTTCAGTTCTATGAACAGTGTTTTTAGAACGGAAACCTACTAATGGTAACCTTCTAACGGTGACCATGAATAGTGTTTCTATAAAGGTAACCTTCTAACAGTGACCATGAACAGTGTTTCTATAACGGTAACCTTCTAACGGTGACCATAAATAGTGTTTCCAGAATGGTAACTTTCTAATGGTGACCATGAACAGTATTTCTAGAACGGTAACCTTCTAATGGTAACCTTCTAACGGTGACCATGAATAGTGTTTCCAGAACGGTAACCTTCTAACGGTGACCATGAACAGTGTTTCCAGAATGGTAACCTTCCAACGGAAACCTTCTAACGGTGACCATGAATAGTGTTTCCAGAATAGTAACCTTCTAACGATAGACTTGAACATTGTTTCCATAACGGTGATGTCTATTGGTAACCTCTATCGGTAACCTCTAAAGGTAGGTGTATAATAATGGTAGGTGTACAGTGTTTCCAGCTTCCTACATTTTCACCCCTTTAGCATTTCCTTTGACGTAAAATGCATTTAAAGCCTCATTTTAAGGACTCTAAGGATGATTCAAAGGCCATAACTCCTATATTAATTATTCCTGTGGCACGGGATGTTTTTACTTGGTCAAACTGCATGGGTTAATGCGATCCACTTTTAATGGAGAATTAAGATTATCTTAAACTGTCGCCCCATTAAATCTTCAAAAGGGACAAGATATCATCCTTCCTTATTCTTCCTCTTTGTTCTCGACTACGAGATGCTAGAACCTTTCCATCCTTCCCGTATGAGTTTCACAATCAAACTTTACTCCTCGGATTGGTTCGGCTCTGTTTTGGATGCAACCGAGCTGTATCGGTCAATCTTCGATATAAGGTATGTTTTATCATCATTCCTTTGGGGATCATCTTCTCCTGTTTCTCCCTTCTATATTATATCATGTAATCTCCATGCTTCTAATGGGTTTTCTTGGGGTTTGGTTGGTGTTATCGTACTGTGGCATCCTCGGGTGGATGCAGTTGTCGCGAAAGGAGGATCGTGACCTGTTGTGTGGATAAAGAACGTGAGGAACTGTTTGAGGTAGGGGATTCGTTGATTCTCTTTTATTTTATGAGAAAATGTATTTTTATCATGTTTAATCCAACTGGATGACAATGGAATTTACATAATAAATATTTAAACCGGAAAAATATATTGATATCGATCGTATGTTATTGCCTCATGTTTTTCTAGATAGTGTGATATCTATGCTTTCTTTTCTTTGATGTTTGTTCTTGATGGAAATCGGTAAAGAATGTAAATTGGGATTAATTAATAATTGTTTGGATAAAGATAAAGAGGCATGTAAAAAAATCTTGTTCTTCATGGAATTTAATGGTAATCAAATTGGCGCAGTAATCATGTTTAATTAATTTTGATAGCTTACTGATTAGGTTTCCCAAATTTAGAACCTATGAATATTAAATCTGTTAATTCAAGAGGGATTAAGGAACTGATTGTTTGATATTTCCTTAAAGGGTTCTGAGTTACCCTCTTGATGTTTAAAGGGAGAATAGCCCAATTGATGTGATATTTATTTTTCCTACTACTTATGTTGTGACGTGATCCTAGATGGGTGTTGTGATATGAGGGGGCATGGAGGCCTTTTGGTTGTGGCAGAAGATGACGCCTAGAGTGGCCACTACTAGAAAAACAGGTATTTGCGACGGGGGCCCGTCGCAAATCGCCCGTTGCGGAAAACGCCGTCGCAACAAAAACTATTTGTGATGGGCCTGTCGCTAAAGCTAGTAGTTGCGATGGGGATCCTTCTCGTCGCAAATATTACTCCGTATTTTTTGTAAAAACTTTTAAAATAGTAATTCTGACGGGGCTGTCGCAAAATGTATTTGCGACGGGGCCCGTCGCAAAAAGTATTTGCGACGGGCCCGTCGCAAATAATATTTTTTTAAAAAAAATAAAAAACTATTATTAAATTATTTTAATGAATATAATAATAATATTTGCGACGGGCATAGTATCCCGTCGCAAATACTATAAAAAAATAAAAATAATAAATTATTTAAATTAATATAATAATAATCCAATTATAATTCAAAAATAAAAAATAATAAAATATTAATAGATGGTTTTAATTAATATAATAATAGAATTATAATTCACAAATAAAAAAAATAAATTATTAATAAATTATTTTAATTAATATAATAATAATAGAATTATAATTCAAAAATAAAAAATAATAGAATATTAATAAATTATTTGATTAATATAATAATATTAGAATTATAATTCATAAATAAAAAAATATTAATAAGTTATTTTAATTAATATAAAAATAATAGAATTATTTTACATTCAAAACCTGTTACAAATATTGATAATTTTAATATTATATAAATTTTTTATTATTTTCATAGTACTAATATTATTTTTTCAAAAATATTAATTATATAATAATAAAATTATTGGTATATTTTATTATTAATATTAAAATAATATAATTTTTTTTATTATATACAATTCCCCTTTCATCTGTGTGTTTTCTATCTCCATATACAAATATTACATGTGGAGATAGAAAACACACAGATGAAAGGAGAATTGTATATAATATAAAAAATTATATTATTTTAATATTAATAATAAAATATACTAATAATGTATTAATGTTATTATTCCTAATTATTGGTAATTATTCCTAATTATTGGTAATTATTGGTAATTATTCCTAATTATAGGTAATTATTCCTAATTATTGGTAATTATTGGTAATTATTGGTAATTATTGGTAATTATTACTAATTATTGGTAATTATTACCAATTATTGGTAATTATTACTAATTATTACTAATTATTACTAATTATCGGTAATTATTACTAATTATTGGTAATTATTACTAATTATTAATAATTATTACTAATTATTACTAATTATTGGTAAATATTACTAATTATTACTAATTATTACTAATTATTGGTAATTATTACTAATTAATACTAATTATTGGTAATTATTCTTAATTATTACTAATTATTACTAATTATTACTAATTATTACTAATTAGTGGTAATTATTGGTAATTATTACTAATTATTACTAATTATTACTAATTATTGGTAATTATTCCTAATTATTATGAATTATTATTAATTATTACTAATTAGTGGTAATTATTAGTAATTATTACTAATTATTACTAATTATTACTAATTATTACTAATTATTGGTAATTATTACTAATTATTACTAATTATTGGTAATTATTACTAATTATTGGTAATTATTACTAATTATTGGTAATTATTACTAATTATTGGTAATTATTACTAATTATTACTAATTATTACTAATTATTGGAAATTATTACTAATTATTACTAATTATTACTAATTATTGGTAATTATTACTAATTATTACTAATTATTACGAATTATTGGTAATTATTACTAATTAATACTAATTATTGGTAATTATACCTAATTATTACTAATTATTACTAATTATTACTAATTATTACTAATTAGTGGTAATTATTGGTAATTATTACTAATTATTACTAATTATTACTAATTATTGGTAATTATTCCTAATTATTACTAATTATTACTAATTATTACTAATTAGTGGTAATTATTAGTAATTATTACTAATTATTACTAATTATTACTAATTATTGGTAATTATTACTAATTATTACTAATTATTGGTAATTATTACTAATTATTGGTAATTATTACTAATTATTGGTAATTATTACTAATTATTACTAATTATTCCTAATTACTGCTAATTATTACTAATTATTGGTAATTATTACTAATTATTACTAATTATTACTAATTATTACTAATTATTACTAATTATTGGTAATTATTACTAATTAATACTAATTATTGGTAATTATTCCTAATTATTACTAATTATTACTAATTATTACTAATTATTACTTATAAGTGGTAATTATTGGTAATTATTACTAATTATTACTAATTATTACTAATTATTGGTAATTATTCCTAATTATTACTAATTATTACTAATTAGTGGTAATTATTAGTAATTATTACTAATTATTACGAATTATTACTAATTATTACTAATTATTGGTAATTATTACTAATTATTACTAATTATTGGTAATTATTTCTAATTCTTGGTAATTATTACTAATTATTACTAATTATTGCTAATTATTCCTAATTATTGGTAATTATATGAATAATTACCAATAATTAGGAATAATAACATTATTAGTATATTTTATTATTAATATTAAAATAATATAATTTTCTATATTATATACAATTCTCCTTTCATATGTGTGTTTTCTGTCTCCACATACAAATATTACATGTGGAGACAGAAAACACACAGATGAAAGGAGAATTGTATATAATATAAAAAATTATATTATTTTAATATTAATAGTAAAATATACTAATAATGTTATTATTCCTAATTATTGGTAATTATTACTAATTATTACTAATTATTACTAATTATTACTAATTATGACTAATTATTACTAATTATGGATAATTATTGGTAATTAGTAAATTATGACTAATTATTCGTAATTATCGGTAATTATTACTAATTATGGATAATTATTGGTAATTAGTAAATTATTACTAATTATTGGTAATTCTTGGTAATTATTGGTAATTATTACTAATTATGTATAATTATGGATAATTATTACTAATTATGGATAATTATTGGTAATTATTACTAATTATTGATAATTATTTGTAATTATTACTAATTATTGCTAATTATTGCTAATTATTATTAATTATTGCAAATTATTATTAATTATTACTAATTATGGGTAATTATTGGTAATTATTACTAATTATTCCTAATTATTGGTAATTATTGCTAATTATTAATATTTATTACTAAATATTGGTAATTATTGGTAATTATTACTAATTATTAGTAATTATCACTAATTATTGCTAATTATTGGTAATTATTACTAATTATTAGTAATTATTACGAATTATTGTTAATTATTAGTAATTATTACTAATTATTACTAATTATTGGTAATTATTGAAAATTATTACTAATTATTGGTAATTATTGGAAATTATTACTAATTATTGGTAATTATTGGAAATTATTACTAATTATTGGTAATTATTACTAATTATTAGTAATTATTACGAATTATTACCAATTATTGGTAATTGTTGGTAATTATTACTAATTATTCCTAATTATTGGTATTTATTACTAATTATTAGCATTTATTCTTAATTATTGGAAATTATTACTAATTATTCCTAATTACCATTAACTATGAACAATACTAATAATTTAAATTTATTAAGTAACAAAACAATGTAAACATAACTAATTTACAACTAATTAAGAATAATTGAAACTAATTAAAAATTAAAATAAATATTAAATTAAAATGAACATAAATACCTTTAAAATTGATCTGAGGTTGATCTCTGATCGTTCTTGAAAACTTCAATATCAACTCCGAAAAAAAATTAAACTTAAGAAACGCTGAACTATAGAAATAGAATTTTGAGAGAAGGAGAAGATGGAGTTTGAGAATGAATGGAAAAAAACGAATGGGGGTATTTATACGTTAGATTATTTGCGACGGGCCTATTTGCGACGGGTATCCCGTCGCAACTAGTATTATTTGCGACGGCGCCCGTCGCAAATACCTTAGTCATCATTTATTACGGTCAACGGTTAAATAGTTATTTGCGACGGGTCCCGTCGCAAATACTAACCTGCCGACATACTATTTGTGATGGGGGTATATTCCCGTCGCAAATAGCTTTTACCGCCGCCGGTTATTTGCGACGGGCGGTAACCGCCCGTCGCAAATACGTTTCCCGCGATTTGGCGCGCAAAGCGCGCCAGTCCTTTTGCGACGGGGAAAGCTAACCCGTCGCAAAAGACTACTTATTTCCGGCGGGCAAATTCTCCCGTCGCAAATAAGTTTTTAACAGGGCTATTTGCGACGGGGATAAATCGCATCGCAAATACTCATTTTTCCCGTAGTGGGCGAGATGCATCAGTTTATGTATGTGGGTATCAGGGAGGACACCAGGGATGATAGAATGGGATGGATGTGATTGTTGGATGCTTGATGTTTCTTATTTGTTGTTTATCTACTTTACTTTTCCCCACTACTCAAGGCAGATGGTCTTGCTTACCCTTCTTTCGAAAGAGGAGAAGACACGTGGGGTATTCCAGGTGCTTTCCGTGTTTAGCTTCTCAAGGGAGGATGGGCCTATGCACATTCTATAGGCGGCAAAGACTCAACAGGTTGTACATCTACTCACCGTGTTGAGCCCCCTTGTGTTTAGTAGCTTAGAATGTTTTTCTAGAATGCCTGGGAATGTGGGAAAGTAATTTCGTAATGAATATTTTAATAAATGGTGTTAACTCATGGGGTTGGAGTTACTAGAACATAGTGATGAGGTTGTAATTTTGAAGGGACGGTAGATTTTGGGTGTGATGCTAATGAAGTTTAATGTGGAATTGTTCATGGTCAATTAATGTTTAATGAATTAATTAATGTAAAGAGGACCTGAAAAAAGGGAATGAAGTAATCTAATAAAGATCTTTAAATGGCTGTGTGCTTATAGGATACCTAGTCTTAGAAGTAGCAGCTCAGAGTCTGAGAGATGTTAGCTGTAGTAAAATCAATATGATGATTTCAAGAATACACTTTTCAATCAAAATCAATATTTTTCACTATTAATTGTAAAATCAATATTTTCAAAAAAAAATTCAAAAAATCGCACCCTAAGATCATTTTGATATGATGATTTCAAAAATAATATCATTTTTATAAAATAAAATTTCAACAAACTTCATTTATTAATTTTAATATTCACTCACAAAATGAAATTAAAACCATTTTTGAAGAGGACATATTTTTAAAGAATAAAATGTCTTTATTAAACATTGAGTTCTTATCTCCTAGGTATTAATAAAAATATTTTACTAATTAGCACCATTATATATTTCATAATTAGATTCATCTTATTTATACACCCGTACAATGGAGATTTTATAACATTCCTATTTAAATAATAATATTTCATAGTTCATTTAAGATTAGTGTTTCTTATCTTATAGGCTATTGAACATACTCTTTATTTTAAAATATCTGTTTGTTACAAATATAAAAATTACAATGGCTTGGAAACTGTGAAAATAATCATAAAATATAGAAAAATGTCGTTATAACATGGAATAACAAGTAAATGTAAAATAGAAAAAATTATAAGTAATGATAGTATTGTAACGACACCCAATCATGCACACACATTATGTTATGAAAAAAAACCAATCATGTCTAAGCAATAGGATGTGAGTAAAGCCCATAATTCCCAAAAATTATTTTTTTGAAAAAACCTAATCATTTACATGCATTACCATTATCTCATGATTTATGAAGCATTAACTAATGCAACAGAGGACTATATAGGAACCCACATTTCAAAAAATCATAAATCATACTTATGTATACCAAAAGTCCATGAGAGAATTTATAATTGTGTTAGAGCTTAATTAACCCATGGAAAAGAAATGGTTTTTATGATAATTTCCTCAAAAAATCATTTTAATACATCTAGAGAAAGAATTCGGATGGTATCATCAGATAATACCCCCAATGAATAATATAAAACCTTAAAGTATTTTTACATATATTAAAAATAATTTTATAAAATTATTAGAAATATAATTTAAAAATAAAAAGAAATATCCATTTTTTAACTTATAAAATAAAAAATTCCCAGAATAATGGGTATAGGATTTTCTTTTAAATATAGTATAATCATTAAGTGAAATTTTGATAATTAATAATAGAAATAATAGTGAGAAAAAGAGATTAAGCAATAAATGTAGAATGAAAAATTATTTTGAAACCTTTATAAAGAAATTAAAAAATACCCCATATTGAAAATGTTAAAAAGTCTTATTTTTAATCCTTTGTAAAAAAAGTTTAAGATATTTGAAAATTAACTTAAAAATTATTTAAATATATATTATAAAACTATTGAAATAATATATAAATACGGACATGGGTGGAAAATATTTGGATAAAATACTTTAAAAATTTTTCTGTAATGATTATAAAAAAACTTTTATGAATTTTAAAATCAAAACCCCATTGAAATAAAGAACATGATATGGAACTTAAAATACCATAAGTGTAAATAAATTCATAATATAATACATAAAAGATATTATATATACATCATATAAATTAAAATGGGTGCATAATATGAAACACTTCTTAATGAACCTTAGAATTTTGAAAGATTTTTAATCTATGACACAATAATTTCTTAAGAACCCAGTAAATCTATGTTTTAGATTTCATTATTAATAGGTTTAATGAGTAATGTGGTGGGATAAATTATTAAATTTAATTATTAGTGTATTAATTTTATCAATCTTTATTTGGGGTAATTGTTGATTTATATCGATGAAATTACCTTACATGTTTCAAGCATGGAATTTGTAACATTCATGTGGGTTTGTTTATTATAACATGTCCCATAGCTGATTGAATTTTTACCATATATTCTCAATCATAATAGGTTTATAAAAAAATTATATTCGTAATTATACCCTATTTCTTGACATATACTTGGAACATATCAACCTTCAAGAACTGAATTTTTATCTTATCAAAGCAGTGATTGTAAAAAGTCACATTTAATAATATTGAGACATTTTATTTTTGATCCTTTGTCTATAAGACCCAAATTTTCATTGAATTTCATTTTATCTTATAGAATATCTTGATTAAATTATTAGAAAAGTGCTATGTTACAATACTATATTATCTTTTCCAACCCTTATTATTTTTATTTTTCATGATATTCAATGGTTTAAGTGTGGGATGAGGTTTTATGTGGTGCAATGGATAATATAAAATATGTTTTTTTGTGTTTCGTGGTATTTGGGGAGGTTCATGAGACTCTTTCATTATGTCTCATTATTACACCTCTCAAAAAAATGAAAAAAATAGAAAAAAAAAAGATTATGTCTTGGGTGGGTCAAATATCATTATTACTTAACCAATGATCTTGTTTTAACTATTAAAATTAGTGTTGTGTGAATATAATGACGGGTTGGGTGATATATGTGATAATTTTCTTAAGTATAAATATCAAATAAAATTATAAATTAGAAAAAAACAATAATTTATTCATAAGTTTTATTCATTGTACATGGCCTTAACATTAATTTTGGGAAAGTGGGGTTATTTCACTTTGAAAAGAATATTTTAATTGTGATTTAATTTTAATTATCAAGAAAGGTTCATAAGATATAAACCAACTATTTTTATACTTAATTAATTTAACTTCATATACCAACAAAACCTTGGGCCTCAAATTCATATAATCTTTAACATGAAGCCCTCATGATTATTTTTTATCCTTGTCTTTATAGGTCGGATATTTGAGATCCAATGGAAGCATAAGATTTGGAACATGTATTAATAGTGTGATCAAAATTCCATAAAATTTTTACATTTATTAATTAGTAAAGAAAAAATAAATGGTATGTAACTCCCAAAGTGGTGTTCTTTTTTATAATATATTAGGAATTTTGAATGGATGTTTGGAGAAGGCCATAAACTATAAAAGGGAAGAGTAAAATACATAGTTGAATGGTTTCTTTCAAAAATGATGATATTGAAAGATATTTTTATATCATGTTTAAAAGTTTATTATACATTGAAAACTATTTAATTTAAATAATTTGAAAATTTATTATTGGTAACATGGTATTTCTCTATGATTTTAATTGAGATATACACTTAAGGGAACGAATAGTCTATATTTGGGGGATTTGATCAGTCTGTTTTATATATATATTTTTAAATTTAATTCCATAAATTTTTTATTTTAATTATGTATTTTTGACAAATTATTTTTTCTTTTATTAAAAAATTTTTAAATTCACATTTTAAATAAATTTTTGAAAAATAAATGAAAATATTATTATTTAATTATAATTCATAGATGATTTTATAAGAGAAAGAATAAATTTTTTGTAGAGAGATTTCTATAAGGAAAAAAATATTTATTTTATAGGTGTATAAGTTGGTCTTCAACTGGTTGAATAAAATTAAAAGGCACACTCTACCAATTTATGGGAAACCAAGAAGAAACCAGAACACATGGAGAATCCATTAATGGGTCATTGCAAAGATTAGTGTCAATGATTTTGTAATAAAGTAGTTTTCCACTAGCACAAACAGTGGACGGTGGTCTACTACCCATTTCGGGGCTAAGGGATAGTATAGAGGAATTATGGAAATGGATCTATTATTAATAAATAACCAAATAGACTCAATTTTTATGTACCACTATATTTTATTGGGGAACAATTAATTATAAGAAAAATAGTGTAATTATCTATTCTCATCCAGCCTTATCCTCAATTATATCTATTACACCTCTACATTAAGGATTGTGTCATGATCTTCCATATTTGGAATCAAGGGACCCCAACTAGAGCTCTATTTAATATTAAATTGTACCATGGTCCATATCATTTCCCAATGATACATTGTAGATATTAGGAGGAGCTGGCATGATTTTATATATCCCATTCATTATGATGTAGAATTAATGAATGGAGAAATTATAATGGCCTACAAAATAAAGTTTTGAATGACAAAATTGGTTGCACTATAGAATAATGTAGAGGAGTTTTAATATTGGAAAGTTATAGGGAACTTTTTTTGGTGACATTGTGGTTGAGGGAAAAAATTATGATTACATAGGAGTTTGGGTTTTTGGTGAAAGAGAACTACTACATCATAGAGAGCCTTAATATATCAAGGGAAAGGTTTTTCTAAAATATGGAAGAATTATTCCATGGGATTTACTTGCATAACGAATGGGAATATGGGAAGGTATGTTTTATATAGTTGTGGAGTGTTATGGTGAAGGGTTTTAGGTTTTATAGTAGGGTTGAGAAAAGGATGATTATAATATTCATGAAGTTACTGTTATGCCATAAGAATTTTTCAATGACATATATGTTTTGGAATTTACATCATATTGAATTATACAAGAGATTTTATATTATATTATAGTACCATATACCTGACCCCACCTTTATTGAGGAGTTTGGGTTTTATCTTACAGATATATGTGTAAATCCATATCTTTACATACGGTTTGGGAAATGACTTAACAAAGTTAAAGGCCCATTAACTTGTGATTCTACATTTATATATCTATTTAATTTGAATGAATCATAATTAGTGAAGATAATATGGGATATTCATGTGATTAAAGTAAAATATGATATGAACATATATACATATATATTATTTTTGGCCAAATTCATTCTTGTATGAGAAAATGTTTATTTCAAGGGATATTTAACAAAAAAATCAAATGGGTGTTGCACCCTATCTAAGTGAGTTTACATAGAGTGTTTAAATTGATAAATATTTGGATTAAAGTTATATAAGATAAACACATATATAGTGAGTTATGAAGAAAACATATCCAATGAATCTTTTAATGTAAATACATTGGTGTTTTTCACTATGGAGGGGGGCTACACTCGATTTTTGGAGGTTCAAAGGATAGAGAAGAATTTCTAATGGGTAAGGTATACATCCAAGGTTTCATTTTTTTTATTTCAAACTCCCTCATAACTAGCATGAGGGTTGAGCCTTTTTAATGGAAACCATGTAATAATAGGTTATTTCTCTTATAGAACTGATATTTTTATGGTTGATTTGAGTTGGTATTTTTTCATTCATTTTATTATACTAAATATTATTTTTCTTATATATTCCCGAACATTGTTCTATGTGGAGTGAATGATCACAATTCATTAACTAGATACTTATTTACATTATATGAACATTTCAAGGGTTGGGGTATTTATGTTTAAATATAGTTTTGTGTTACCTGTTTTATGACAAAATGAAGTACCTAAGAGGAAAAACGGGGTATATTAGAATAGATAGTGATGGACTGGTTTAAAATCACTTGGTATTATTTTAACAATATATCTAATTTAATAAATATCAAATTTACTTCACCATGTTCATAAATATAAATTTACTATATATCCAACACTTTCATTAATTGAGTGTTTCTCAATAAAAAAATTCAATTTTTTTCATAATACTTCCAAATCATTATAAAAAAAATTTAAAATATTTTATTGTGGGTTAAAACATAAACTTACCATTTACTACACATTTTAAATTTGTTATAGTTAGTAATTCATTTGATTTTTTAATTTTCTAAACTAGATCACCTAGGGTAATTCACAAAGCCTTGAAGACAGTCATATATAAAATCAAATTGACTTCTAATATCTTTAATAAATTTTCATTCTTGGGATTTTCACTTTCATTTAGTTTTTCCAAATTCCTTATCCTTTTATTCATTACCTACATCAGGATTTTTTTACTAAATTAATATAATTTTATTAATTTATAACAATAATTATTGAAATTCATCCTTATATGTTCTATTTTTTCTACCCTGTGATTGTTTTATATTGTATTACCTCTTTATTTTTTGAGTTTTAAAAGTATTCTTAATATTTAACCTCCCATTGGTCTAAAATTCAACCAAATAGTTTCTTATAGAAAGACTCAGCATTATCTCTTCTTTCTGGTAAAAAATATTTTATCTTTTAAGTTAATATTCTTTATATTGTTTTAATAATGTTCTTATCTATACTTCAAATATTTATTAATAATATACTATATTATATTTAAATTTATTTAAAAAAGTTTAAAATGGAATATTTTTAATAGTTTTTTGTTCTTTTCATTTTTTTTTCATTTCAAAATTGTGAAAAATATCTCATTTTTAATGTTTACCGCGTGAGTGACTTTTCCCTCCTTCGTAATTTTTTTTATATTAAACCTTATTATTCTTGTTTTTATGGTTTTTAAATGAAAATATTATTCCTATAATTATATGAATTTTTCATTTTAAAAATAAAGGTTAATGTTTCATAAGAAAAAATGAATGGATTACATTACACTTATATATATTTCTAACATAAACAAGAAATTTTCTATTTTTAACTTCTTTTATTGTCAATATTTAAATTTTTTTAATTATTTAAAAATTAATTATTTAACATTCCTATTTACACCCCTTGAAATATAATTTTTAAAATGACCTAGAAGTTGATGTTTATTACAAGAATACAAAATTGTTTTGAAATTACTTCCTATGATTTTTATTCTATTTTCCTCTAAAATTTTAAAGTACATATCTCCATTGGTTTTATGTTGAATTTATTACCATATAAATGATCTTATGAATTTATATTTTCTACCTAATTTTATTTATTATGATTATTTCCTCTTTCACTCTTCATCTCCCTCTTGAATTTATTTTTCCCCTTCATATCCATTTTCATTAATTTCATAGATATATTTTATATCACTTCCATTATTTATATTTTTGTAGCATTAAATTAACCATATAACCAATTCTATATATGGTGTCAATTTGAGTATATATTACTAAGAAAGTTATTCAATTTATTGGTTGAGTTAATATTGACATTTTGTATACGTGTGATTTTATTTTTATGTTTATTGGTTACTTAGACATATTGGTTATGTCTAGTTTTTTTATTCATTACTTTATAGAATGAATGATTTGAAATTAATTAGTGATTGGTGGGTCACATAATTATATAGCCCCTCGATGCATCACTAGGTATCATAATATAAAAAATTTTGGATATTTATTGAAAACATTACCCATTTATTTTTGATATGTTGGAAAGAGGTTGTGAAGTTATGTTCATTGTTTTTTTTTCGTTACGCATTACTTCACTATGAAATAAATTATTTTAATCCATGTGATTATTTACAGTATTATGTTATTCATTTATATAACACTTAATTTTTTTATTAACTATATGGAATTATTTTATTATTATTTATTCAATCTATATTGTACATGTCTTATTTACTCCATGATAACTTTTATTGTATATTGCCCCATACTGAGTGTTTGAGATAAACCTTCATGTGTTTCCATTTATCCAAGTTATGAAGAAGATATTTACATATAAAACATATAGATAAGTGTAATGTGTGTAGAATTTATTGAGATATATTGTGGAATTATTATTAAATAAGGATTCCACGGTTTATTATTAAAAAATACCATTTAATGGGAAAGATATGGATTTTTTTTGTTAAATTTTTTTAATAATTCTATAAAATTATAAAACTAAAAGGTATTGGGTATGTAAGTGACTCTGTGTTTATTATTTCTATTATAATTATGGATTAATAAGTTTGATTCACATTAGTTAGTGTCAAATAAATATGAAAAACATATGTTTTTATCACCATATCTAGGAGTATGGGTCTGGGTCACCATAATCATAGCTTTGTTTTCCATGTTTTACTATTTGGGAACTCAGTAGAGAAAAGTAGTAATGCTTGAAAACATGTGTTGGACCATTTTATGGTGAGTTATGAGCACCTATCTTGTGGGAATTATAGGTTACCATGGTTATAGTATTGTAGATTTTGGTTTTTAATTGAAATTTGAGATATTTATTCAAGTTAGATGTGATGATTTGAAAATGTTATTTTTCAAATTTCACTCTTTAATCAGAGGAGAAATAGGGGAAAGTAAATTCATAATACATGTAATGCATTATTCAAATTATATTTGTATTATTGTCTGTGATTAATCCTGAGTGATGAAAAATCATACAGTAATTTAAATTTTCAATAAAAACTTATATAATGTATACCAACATAACTTTTTGTGAAATTATACAAATTTGGACCATTGATTTTAAATCACAAACAATTAGTGATTTCCAATGAAAGGTTATATATATCTTATCATGGGACTTAATCATATTATGTCTATAAATTTACAAGGTACAAGTGATACATAATAACCCTTGGTGGGTTTTCTCATATAGTTTTCACCGAAGTTATAGATTATAATAGGTGGATTATGCCTATGATAAGGTTAAAAATAAACATTTGTTTCCTTGGTGGGTTTGATACCCTTGATATGGTGGAGAAAATAAATTCATAATACCTTGGTTTCATGATATATAAATTAGTGATAGATATTGTTTTTATTGGGATCATGTTTTGATCGTGGTATTGGTTAAATTCCTAGACTTTGGAATTTGGGTATGGTTTTCAATGGGAATATGTATATTTACTCTTGACGGTCAGGACTATGACACATAAAGATTGGTTAGACACTTAGTGGTTTTGGAATGATTTTTTTCTATCATTTGATCTAGTGGTAATCCTCGGAATAAGTGATAAGTTGTGGTTTTATGAGAAAGGAAGCATAGAGAGTTATTTTTATATTATTTGTTTAAAAAAGGTGCATAAATATTTTATTAAGTTCATGTGCCTGGGTCCAATGAGAGGTTACTCATGGAAGTGTGACTCCATTATTTTAATTCAATAATACAAGAGTGTATACTCATTTCATTAATAATATATTTATATATATAGTGGAATAAAAAACTAGGGATAGGGTTCTTTAAATTTCACCATTTAAATGGAAGTGGAGTGTTAGTGTTAGTGTGACTTTTCTAGGAAAATTCTCTATATGTGAAGGAAAGTATGAACTGGTTATTTTTTGTGCCACTTCTGGTTAAAAATAGATGGAATATAATGTATAGATGTGTATTTATAATTTTTAACATTTCAAGATATCCATATAAGTGTGGAAATGATGATACCATGAGAAGTTTACTTAGTCCCTAATTTCTTGGTGATAAATCATTGGATTCTAATGGGTGCTGGTAAGAGCTCATCCATGGATTGAGATGGATGATAAGAATGATGAGACACTTTGGTTGATGTTTTAATGAGGTTTTATTTGTGATTAATTAACCATTATTGTATTTAAATATCCAAGGGTTATTGAAGTATTTGATCAAGGATTATGAATACTACCTTGTGAGGAATTTTCTAGAATGTGATGTGGATCACTCTAGAGGAGAGAGACATGGGTGATGTCAGAATCTATTGGTTATTCATCTCAAATATAAATACTAATGGGTTTTATATAGTGTGGATATCACTAATATATATTATGTGTGTGAACCTTGTTTATAGAGGTGGTTAAATAATTTTAGTGATTTTGTTTATATTAATTAATCATGTATGAATGTTTCGATCATTTTTTTTCAACATGATTTTTATTTTAAAGTTTGTGGGATTTGTAAATATGTTTTTTAGGTTAAAAGATATAGGATAAGATTAATCATGTAATTGGGAGCATCATTTCAATATATTTGTGTATGATCCATGAATTTTATGGGTCATAGTTTAATGAAATTGGTAGGCTGGCGGTTGAGGCATTGCCTGGGATGACATTATTTAGGTAGGATTATTCCACATAGTTCCTTAATAAACCAACATATTTTTATTCAACCACAGAATTACGTCGAGTGTTGAGTTCGGAATTTGGTGTAGGTGTTGGGTGTTTTCATGATTATTTTGGTAGTTAAGTCATTTTGAGTAGGTTTATGTGATATTCTGTCATCATGGGTAGATTTTAATTTTCATGAAAAGTTATAAAGTATTGAAAATTTAATCTCATAAAAATATTATTAAAATATTTTTTATATAAAGATTCAAAAAACACAACCCATAAATCTATAGGCCTAGTGTATTTTAATATTAGATACATAAAATATCAATGAAAAATAAACTAAAACATTTTTATTTTATTCTAAATAACGTTCTCATAAATCACTTTTAAATTATATTACTAAGTAGGATACCCCTAGGACATACATAAAGAAGTAGTTAGACTATAAATACTAGTAGGGGAATAAAAATGCTTGTGAAGTATAACATATGAGTCTAGAGGCGTAACATGATAATATAAAATTTGAGGATCATAAATAATCACATGTAAGCATAGGGGTAGAGGGGTGGTATTTATAAGTGGATGAGAGGGGTGTTTTAGAATAAAATATTATATTTTTAAATAATGATCAAGCATGTTATTAAATAGTAAGGTCTATATGATCTAATATTAAATGAGACGTTAAAATATTAATCTAACATCTAGAAACTTAAAAATTATTTCACATAAACTTTTATAATATATGGTACTTTTATTTTATTTAATATTTACCATCATATTTTATTATTTATAAAAATTAAAAAACCTCACACATACTAAATTTCAATGTGTTGATTCCAAAAATGACACCCATTTTATCAAAATAATATTCTAAAAATTAGGATATTAATTTTCTAAGAAAATAATTATTTATTGAAAAATATTTTTTTATATGACATGATCAAAATTATGACCCATAAAAATTTACTAATGATTTCATAAAATTATATTATCAATTATATAAAACTAAATAGTATATTATAAAAATATTTTACGAAAATAAACTTTTATTTTAAATCGTTAAATTTATCCTAAAAAATTATTTTAAATAAAATAAAACATATATATCTTTCTGAAAATAAAATTATGGTTTCTTCATGTTAAATATTTATATTATTATATTTACCTTTTTTATTTAATTGTATTGTGATATAAATTATTTTTATTTATTTTCACAAGGTACTCAAAAAATTACTAATAAAACTGTTAAAATATTTTTCTAATGTCAGGTTACTACTCTTGATGGTCATCCTATAATTCAAATAGTCATATTTATAATGGTTATATAGGTTTTTTTACTTCATATAAATACCTCTTATTTTATTCACTCATCATTCACTTAAATTTATACTAAGGTTATATATTCATCATTTTATAAATGTCGATTACATTAAAAATAATTTATTTCATTATTAAAGTACTGTTCAGGAGTGTGATTTTTTTAGTAGAAAATATTTATCAAAATTTTCTTATTCTAGTAATTTTATTTATTTTTTGTCTATTTCCCCATTATATTGTTGTCATTTTTATTGGGTATATTTTTCATTGATATGTAATGTTATAAATTAATCTAATAATGTATTGTGGGTTGTTATCATGTGGTTTATGTTTTTTATACTATATTCCTATACATAGAATTTATTCAGAAGGAAATTCTATATATATAAAATTCAAGGTTATTTCATTCTTCCCCCTATTAAAATTTCATCCTCAAAAATTCATTTTATATTCTAAAATTAAAATATAATTGGATACTTTTCTTTCATTGCTTTATCAGGTTCCCATATTCCCTCTTCTTACTTTGGTTTTTCTAAAGAATATTTATATGTTGAGTGTCTTGTTGTGTATAACATTATCTCTATAGCCTAAGATCACCATCTGATACCGCTCATAATAGATATCATGCTCTAACTATACCACCTCTATATTTATTACATGTATGGATATGGTATCTACTTTCTCATGCGGGATACTAGGAACACATCATGCACTTGAAACTGTTTTGGTATGAGTTCCTGTTGATAGGGAAAAAATCTGATGTTATCATGAATCTCAAAGGGGACATTGTATTCTGGACATAGCTTTCCCTTCTTCCCAAACCTCAT
This sequence comes from Viscum album, assembly GCA_963277665.1. Taxonomy (NCBI): domain Eukaryota; kingdom Viridiplantae; phylum Streptophyta; class Magnoliopsida; order Santalales; family Viscaceae; genus Viscum; species Viscum album. Next base: position 517,665,573 of record OY728143.1, on the reverse strand, counting down.
GACTCACTTCTCGAGAGATATGTTAATGAACACTTTATATCAAAATTAAAACTCAAAGTCTCATAAATGATTTGCACCAGAGATCTTTTGTTGACTTTATGCTAATTTTATGTGTTGTTGAATAGATTTTACCATCATCATTATTTATTTAACCAATTTGGGTCCAAATAGTTCACATCCTCCAACTTCCTCCCAACAAGTTGTATTTATATATTTATTCCAATATAGGGATTAATATGGAGCCATCTAAATTATTTAGTGGAAGCAATTGTTGTATAAGAATTCAACCAAATATAAATATTTTTCCCAGCCTCCTTTGAATTTTATATAATAAGACATCATTATATCCTCAATTGTTTAGATAGTCCTTTCATATTTTTTATAAGTATGGGGTAGATAAGATATACTGAAAATTGAATCAATTTTCCAGTCATGTTGAATACTTTTCCAAAACTTTTTGATGGACCTCAATTCTTGATCAAATACAAACGATAATGGTGTTTCATTTATCCTTTCCAATTATATAATATATAACAATTCATGTTGATCTAGTGTGAAGTCCTATTAAATAGAGATAGAGTGAGAAATATTAATAAGAAGGTCCACTAAAACCGATATGGGATAATATACTTTTATGTCTTTGAAGGATCCACAGAAAAATTCATGGTGATGTTATCCCTTTTAAATATAGGTGTGGGGAATTGTTGTATTATACCCTTGTAATGTCTTTCTACCATCACTTTCTTACTCACTAATAACTTTGATGTATATTTAGAAACCAATTTTTACATGTTATTCCAATATTGGTGCTCCTGGATATCACCATACATATTTTTACTCCCTGGGTAGATAGATAATACTATGATATGAGAATCATTCAATAGCTTCTTCTTTATCACGGGCTCTGATAGTTCACATAGAAGTTCGTAAAATCCCAAAAATCATTCATAATTAATTTTTAAATAGGAGGGTTTCCATTTTTATATAGCATAAACCTTATTTTTTACCTATATATATTATCATTGATATTTCTTTATCCTCTCCATAATTGATGTTTTATAAATCATTTAATAAAGGTATAATGTAGATATTTCCATTACGATTCCCATATACATCATTTACATGTCTAGGAATATTTGAGACTCCTAAATACTCATTATGGAATAAGGTTACAAGATCTTTTATACTTAAAAAATATACCACTTTATTAACCTCCAAAGGATGGAATTGGATTTAGCATTTATAGTCCTTGATCAGATCTAACCATCTTTTTTAGCGTATATTAACATCCCTTCACATCAATATATACTTAAGGCTCTTATGATTTGTATATATGTTATAATTTCCTCCATAGAAATAAATTTTTTAAATCATAAATGTGAATATCACTATAGCCAACTCTATATCCTGTGGTGGATGATTTTTCTAATTCACCTTCAACAGTCTTAAAACATAGGCTATTACATTATCATTTTTCAATAGTATAAAACCTAATAAATAGTTTTATGTATAATTTTACATCACAAATATTTCCCTTCTTGAGGTTAATTTTAGTATACATGTAGTTGATGTATTCTTATTCAAAACCTTGAAGCTCACTTCACATTCATCAAATCAAAAAAACCTTAATCTCTTTCTATTAATGAGAAATTATCCAAAAATCATAAAGATTACTTAGATGATATGAGGATGCAATGACTCGCATCATTAACAAAATTGAATTTTGGAGGAACATTAAGATTTTGATTTTCTGGAAGGATCATTTTGATAACCCGATGTCACATCAGGACACAAAATGTTCAAACATATTAAAGATGTCTTTTGGACTTGAATAAAAATTTATGGTAATCGAACAATATAATTTAAATGTAATAGGCCCAATGTCATTGGGGTTTCTACTACAACCATCTTCTATCTTCTGAGGTGGGTATTAGCTCAGTATCCTAGTTGGTGAGAATACACTGCATTGTTAGTGGGCTACATTGTAGCCAATAGGGAAAGATAGGCATGATTTTATTAAGGTAAGTTTAGTTCTTTTTATAATTATTTACACTCAAGTTTTAAACACCTTGATCATATTTTTTAGTTCCATTTGGCTATACAAATCACTTCTCATCTCTTTAATATATCCCCTTGATTCGAGGTTGATCTAAGTGAGATCCAATGGATAATCTATGTGGGATCCTTCGTTTATCATCGATAATGGCTTCCTTATTCTCCATGTTGTGGTAGATCATTGTATTGTTCATCATAAACAATCCTCATGGTAAGTTGTAAACCTATATATCCTTTGATTTTTTATTTTTCTTCAAATACCCATTATATTGGTCATCTTAGTCATTTATTTGATCTTTGACTTGACTCTAGATAGATAATTGGGTTAAAATTCCACTGTGCATTGGGGGAATTTTCTATTAATGATGGGTATTTATATCAACAAGGCTACAGGATATATAGTGATGATAATTATGTTTCGTTGATATCCATTTCAATAAAGGTATTTCCCTTGGTGATCTCTTCTTTGGTATCTAGTAAATTTTGATGAATTTTCCATCGTAACATGGAATTGATATTTGGATTTTATTCATCTTAAATCTAGGAGTGTTTTAGGAGTGGCTCAAACTCTTTTAGAAGATTTTGTGGCTAAGGTATGTGGCCTGTTTTTTTATTCAAAAGGTTCTAATTAAATTATATTAAATTTCATTTTATATTATTTCCTCACAATAGATATTTTTCTTAGAAAAAGGTCAAATGAATTTTGTGGACCTTCCATGGTTTTTTTCATGCTTCTGGATAAGTGTTGATATCTAAACTTTATGGTGGTTATTAGGGGTTGAATAAACTTAGACATCTTAGACAAAGGAGATACGATTTACTTGGATGGTATTTGTCTCTCTTTTAGGTATGTGGTTTTGTGTATATGACCCTAAGGTTTATGCTAAGTCTATTGTAATGTGATAGGTGGTTGTGAAACCCTTGTGTGGTTGACATTGAAACTCATGTAACACATGAAAAACTAAATAGAACCCCAATATGATATTTTAATTGATTTTTCTCATAAATTAAAATATGAGATTCAGTTTCATGATTAATTAGTTAATGAATTCCCATCCTTAACTATTTAAATTAACATTACAAATAAACTAACAAGGTACCATGGGTCACATTGGACCCTATGTGCTAGCTAGTTTCTTAGTCATCGATGGATGAGGTTTGACTAGTTATGTATATTTTTATTATTGATCCTATGTTTGATGTTGGATCACATTATTTGTTCTTACGCAGCCTGTGAGACCTATGCTGATGTTGATTCGTAATCATATGGTGTGTGTATTCATCCCATTATACCAATGTTTAATGTTTGATCACATGAGGTGTGTGTGTGTGGACCTAGGATACATGTTCTTGTGTTTCTTTCACGAGGACTGTGATTATTATGATTCTTTCATAATTTTTTGTGATTATTGAATTTTCATTTTTATCTTGTAGAATATGTGTTCTTATTATTACTTTGTAGTTGAGATTACAGGATAATTCTTACAGACTATCACACTGATGGGGATGTGTCGGGTTTCTAATAAACATGAATTGGACTATCCAATAATGGTAGATTCATCACACATGTTTTTATACTACCCCATTAAAGGGGTGTTAGGTGGATGATTAAAGTTTCTTATAGTATTGTCCAGAGAAGGTATGATCATTGATCGTGGTGATTATTGAGTGCAAGAATACTTAAAATATAGTTTCTTTTTGTTTTCTTATGATTTATTTATTATATGCTATGATTTTATGGATTTTTGTTTCATGTTTACTTTATGTTGATATTATCACATGCGCATACACTTCATCTATTTTTCAGTTACAGAACCGCATTGGTGGTGTCCAACTAATTTATACTCACACAGTAATTTTTTGACCATAGAACTTGGATAATCAAGATTACCTCACATTTTGCAGGTACAGGTTGAGATGAGACTCAATTTGATCATTAAGTGGTATTTCTTGCTATGATTGTAGATACCAATATGATGTGAGGATTATAAAAGTAAATCCACTTGTACTTTTATTTTGTTTCTATCTTATACATTTGATCTGATAGGTTATCAGTTATTGTGTTATTTGACTATTGAGTATGTATACCACTTCATCTCATTTTTATAGATTTCATGTTTATTTTTCTCACATACTCTGATTTTATATTATTATATGTTTTGTTATTTGTCTTTTTTTTACATTCTAGTTTAGGTTATAGTCTACCCACGACCTTACTTAGACTCTCACCACTAGTCAAAAACCTCTGGAATATGCAGAGGCATGATTGAAGTTATGGTTCACTCTATCTTGGACATAGTAATTCAAGTTAGGGTGTTACACAATTGTATCAGATAATGGGTGTATTTTTATTTATTTTGGAGATTTTTTAGATAGTCTACACAGTAATGTGTTTTATTTTTTGTTAAACTTGAATTGGTGCATCACAGACACCATTTTTTAGGGATGTAAATTTTTTAAGGGCATGGGATTAATGTTCTTTGTTTGTGATATTATGGGTGAATATGATTTTCAACTCATGTGACACACAGGGATTTTGAGGTTTTGATCTCATAAGGATTTCACTCTAGGACATATCAAAAATATGCTTCGAACACATTATATTAGGAACATAGTTTTCACATGAAATATATGTTGTGTGTGTGTGATTGTACTAATGATGGAGGACTCGGATTATTGGTGTCAAAAAAATGAACTATGATTTCACATATGAGTTATTCATGTCATCCTTTTATTTAAAATTTTGTGCAAGCCTGTTTTTGAGATTATGTCATGTGGGACTATGGTGTGGTTCACCTAGATGATGGCAGTGATGAAAAAGATGATGATAGTGATGTTGATATAGTTCATCTCTGTATGGGTGGTATAGTGTACCTTACTATTCCATTTTATAACATTCATTTACTTCTCAAAAATATTGTGTGATTAAGTTATAGATAGTTCTGGTTAATTACAATGTTGACTATAGTCTAAGTGGGGTTTCCTAAAGAGCACTTTGTGGCATTCTGTTTAACCGATATAAGAGTCTATATCCCTTTGATGTGGTTGGTATAAGGTAGAATCTATCATCTCAAATCTATATATATGTTTCTTAGGTGATATTTTTGTGTTGTAACCCCCAGTGAATCCATTTATGGGTTTTGTATAAGACCATGTGGCCTTAGAAATATGGATCTAGTTACTAGTGATTTAGTGCCTTATGCTTCATGAAGTAACCTGAGTGCAGTTTTCCCTTGTGAATGGATAGTTAAGGATAATACTATAGGGCCGATTTTCATTGAATAAATAACCTTTTTATGATAGTAAATGTTGAAATTATTCAAGTAATGTCTTGAAAAAAAATTAAACCAATAGTATATAGTACTTAGAGTGCTAGTAATCAAGATAAAAGGTTGTATTTTTAGTGTTTGGAAGATTGTTGCATCAAGGATAGGACTAGAAGATTCATGAAATTTTAGTACATAATAAGACTCTCATTGGATGGAAAGAAAGGATCCTAGGTGGTTATACTTAAGAAGTTGATAGAATGAGTGGACTATCAATGCTTAAACTAACACACATGTGAAAGATGGTTCACGGTGAGACTCAGTAGCAAGGAGATTATTTTCTAATGAGGTGTGATGTGAGTTATTAGTTTAGTGGAGTTGGTTCCTTATGGTGTGTGGAAAACTATAATGGTGAGTGAGACCATCTTGGAGGTTTTTGTATTGTGGAAGAATCACTCATTTTAGAGTAATATAGGAGTTTTTTCCATTTCTAGTAATTCCTTAATGCATGAGAATTTATGTAGTGGTAATACATAAATTTGGTTGAATATGTTGAAGTGAGGTGGTGAGATTACCATTGAAAATGTTATTGGTTCTGTGGATAAACTTAAAGGAGGTGGTGATATAATTTACTAGAAAATTTTCTTCAGGTTTACCCTCAGTGTTTTCAACTAGTGTATTTGGCTTGAATCTCACAAAGTTTGGTAGAAAATTTTTGAATTTTTACAATATGGTTTTTGTGGTGGAATATGACATCAATAATGGAATAGGGTACCATCGTGTGGTCAACCCGAGTTGTCATCGATGGAGATATTATGGATCATTGTAGAATCTTGTGTAATGGAATGATACCCATATGGGTCAAGAGTTGTAAAATACACCTAGGATAGCATATAATTTCTTTAACATTGATAATGATGAATTATTTGGATTGTATTCGAAGAAATATAGTTTTCATAGTGCTTGGGGTTTTGTTTGGAAAATATGTGAATAAACAATAATGTTTATTCATTTCATTTTGTGATGGACTAGTCTGCATAGGGTAAACTTATGTAATGACCATGAGGTTACTAATAAGGATACTCTCATTGTGGGGAGTATCAACTTGGTCATGAAGAGTGACTTTATTATGGGAAGGGTCATGGTCTTGCGTAATATAAACCGATAAATTTTCATGGTGACTCTCGATGACTAATTTGTAGTATAACCAAGAGTATTTAGTTCCATGATTAATGTATGATTATCGATTCATATATAGAACAAGATGGAGGCCATATTTGGGATTTGGACTCAGGATAAAATATATGTGATTTGATAGGGAGTCAGATCATTGGTACATTGATGAATGGTGGATAGCATTTTGGATGGTGTTACTGGTAGACGAAACAATTGGGAAAATTACTTTAGAGTTGGTTCAGCCTTCTGTCATTGGATCGACTTAATGATTCTTCTAAGGCAGGTGGTATCAAAATCGATGGTTTTTGGAGTGTTTGTTTTTTAGTTCATGTACCCTTATAAGTCGTTTGGTGGAAGTATACCAACTAGTGTATCATGTGAAGTGGAATATGGTGGGTAGGATCTGCATCGATCTCATTATATCAATCAAAATTGAGGTTTTGAGAATTTTTCAGGGGATTTTTCAAAAGTTTATATTATCTATATTATGATTAGTAAGAAATACTCATTGGTTATCCATTTATCCAAGGACAATGTTTGGGTATAGACTTTTAAATCGTGTTTTATATTTGATTAAGAGTGAAGAAATTGAACAGCACCAGGTGTAACGACCCAAAGTTTCATTATTGTAAATCCCTCTTGATCTAATTAAACGTCTCTTTATGTTTATATAAAATGTCAACTTCTTTGGTTTTATGTTCAGAATTTTGACCTTTGCTAATATAGTCGTTGAACAGTGATCACATGATTAGTATAAATATAGGAGTTTAACAACTCCAATTTACTCAGAAAAAGGAAGTGATGGCCTCATCCAGTAGAATTGCCCCATACGAAGCCCATTTGTCAGAGCTCGGAAAAGAGGTGGCATCATTGGGATTTTCCCTTGACCAAGCTCAAGCTGAACTTTATCATGTCAAGCTTAAATGTGACCGTCTACGGAAAAAGTGTAAGTTGATTGAAATTACCACTCGAGCGATGTTATCCGAGCCACCCCAAGAGTCTGTCACCATCGCACACCTTACCCTTAGGTCTTATGCGGTTGTTTTAAGGGGTTATGTAACAAATAACTATTACTATGTTCATGTACATTATTTTTGTATATAATAATGAATATAATTTCTAGTCATTTTTGATACATTGTAAATACTTTTTAAAGTACAAATGGTGTTTTTAGTTATTATTTAATTAAGAAATCTATTTTATTAAATTAAGGGATTTTTGAATTAAAAAATATTTTAATAAAATAATATTATTATTATTAAATTAATTAAATATAAATGATCTTACAATTTTATGAATGCAATTAAAATTTTTTATTAAGGTTTGAAAGCCATTTCTGTCAAAACCTGTGAATTTTTTATAAATGTCGGTTATTATTTTAAAAGTGAAAATTAACATATTAATAAAATTATTTAGATAAAATAAATGTCATTTTTGGAATCAGGACGTCTAAATTATCCAACGGTGAATTTTTCATAATTTTCAGAGATAGTCAAATTTTTGGGTAAATACTAAATACCGTTTAAATATATAATGTGTTTTATGACATCATAATGACCCAATAGTGATGTAATAAAATACAATAATCTTTATGTTTGGCCAATATATGTTTTACCATTAAAATAATTTGATTTTGGGTTTGTTTGACTTACTTTTCAAAGCATTAATGGACCCCTCAATAAATATTCAACACTTTTCCTTTTTAAATTAATTTCCATGGGAGTGTGACTCACCTCCACATAAGAAACCCAAATATTTTAAGAAGTTCAGACTTTGGCATTATAAAATATTGATTTCCCCTTCCCTTTTCCAAAAACCATGGGCAAAAACCATGGGATGGTTTGTGGTTTGGATTAATTTAATGTGAGGGGACCCAAACCTAAATAAGAAATAATTCCCTCACCTTTCCTATATAAACCAACCCAATTGAAGTTCTTATGTAATGATCATAAGCCCCAAAGACACTAAACCTATCGATCTTATTTGTTGTATCAAGTGAAGTTTTATGTAATAAATCATGTTTAAGTTTGTAATAAAATTAGGGTTGTCATAGTTGGTATCAAAGGATAGGTTTAGTTATTTTTGGGATTAGCAAACCGTAGTAAAGCCTTAGATACAAGACTAAGTATAGTAAACATCCCTAACTTTTTGTATGTACTGGGTAAGTGGTTTATCAAACAAATACATCCCTGTCTGGATATGAGCAGGTAGAGGCGGCTCTGGCATAGATGTATCCTAGGGGTAAAACCCAAAAACACCGCTTTGAGCTAGACTCGAACGGGAACTGTTGCATGACAACGGGCCTTGCTGCACTCTTGGTTACAACACTCCCGGGGGATATGTTTTGATAAATTCAAAAGATTAATATGAACCCTTATTAAGGGAATTAAAAAAATGACCCTATGAATATATGTTAGAAAGTAGATCATGAAAAGACAAGATTAAATCCTATAGACTCATGAGTTAAGGAAATAAAAGTTTATTTATAAGTCATAAACTTTTTCCTTTGGATTACCCTTTATGTGTTACCCCTAAATTTCCTTTTATTCCAGACAATGGTCGGTAATAGGAGGACTTAGTCTAACAACCGTTGTGAAGATCAGTGTGATGACTGTACTAATGAGATGCACAATCCAATGGGAGTGGTAATCACGAACTTTGTCATACTTCTCTCTCAGCTAACTCAAGTTTTTAATAGAAACACGGGTCAAGAGGAATGTTCAACCCCTCTTAAGAAAGAACAAGTTGTTACCGATAGCTTCATGAGACAAAGGCCTCCTACTTTTAGTGGATCATCTGATCCCACGATCACTGAACAATGGATCAACTCCATTGAAAAGATCTTCTCTATACTTAAATGTTCTTAATAAGAGAAGGTTCTCCTTCCAGCTTGTCATATGGAGGGTGAAGCTGATCAATAGTGGACGTTGATCAAAAATAAGAAGCCTAAGGAGGAGATCTAGGAATTGGAATGGAAGGATTTCCTAAAGATGTTTTTCGATATATATTTTCCGCACACCCTCCGGCTTAAGATGGAAAGAGACTTCCTTTCCCTCAAGAAAAAAGATGAAGAATTTTTTGGAGTGTACGAGGAAAACTTCACGAGGCTTGCATGATACACTTCTGGATTTTTCATTTCCCCCGAATGCAAGGTTGACTGCTTCTTTGGTGGGATGAAGCCTAGCTTGCGGAAAGCATTAGCGATCTGTGACTTCGACAGCTATGAGTAAATTGTCTGATGTTCCCTCAATGTTGAAATGGAGATCGAGGAATCATAGGGGTATCATGAGAACAAGAAGCGTAAGGTGGACTTCAATTCTGGTGGTCCGATAAAAATATCCAACGGTGCTAAGAAGATCAATCACCCCACTTGTCAAAAGTGCAGAAAGAAGCACCCTGGAAATTTCCTTAAGGGGATGAGAAAATGCTTCAGGTGTGGAAGAGAAGGGAACCTAGCTGTTAACTGTCGGAAAGAAAGACCCACGGCTGCGACAGAGGAGAGGAATGCTCTGTTCGAACCTCAATGCATTGTTCAATGCTACAAATGCAAAGAACCGGGTCATTTTTCAAATCAGTGCCCTAATCCAATGGTTTTTGGAGACAACCAACAAACTCCAAGGCAGCAAAGAAGAGCTTTTTCCATCACTTCTGCTGAAGTGAAACCCGACAACAAAGTGGTGACAGGTACTCTAGTTATTCATTCAAGAATAGCGAACGTACTTTTTGATTCAGGTTCTACACATTATTTTATATCTCGAAAGTTCAGTAGAATAATCCCAGCACCACCACAAATCATGGAAGTAAAGATGTCGGTGAGTACGGAAAATGGGGAAATCATTGCATCCCATGAATATAAGTCCTCCCCTTTTATAGTCTGTGGATTGAATTTCCTGGAGAACCTCTTCATACTCCCTCTGGTGTAATTTGATGCAATTCATGGCATGTATTGGCTTTCCTTATATAGAGCCAACATAAATTTTCAGGAGAGGGAAATCACACTCTATACGGAGAATCGACCCCCGATTCTTTACAAGTGTCAGGAGGAAGTTGAATCTCATTTAGATCCATCATCTCAAGAATGGATATTACTTCCTTATGAGCAGGTGTATCTGGATAAGATGATTGAGTCCAAGAAAGAAACAATCTTTTAAGAAATGCCTATTGTGAGGGAATTCGCTGAAGTGTTTTCTGAGGAACTGTCTGGTCTTCCTCCTAGAAGAGATGTTGAGTTCTCAATCGAACTTATACCTAGGGAACTACCAATATCCAAGACTCCATATAGAATGGTTGTTGTTGAGCTTGAAGAGATGAAGAAACAACTATAGGAGAATCTGGATACAGGGTTTATACACCCAAGTGCTTCACCATGGGGTGGACCAATCCTCTTCATCAAGAAGAAGGATAGGTCAATGCGGCTTTGCATCGATTATCATGAACTTAACAAAATCACAATAAAGAACAAGTATCCTCTCCCAAGAATTTATGACTTGTTGGATCAGCTGTGTGGAGAACAATACTTCTCCAAGGTGGATTTGCGGTCGGGATATTATCAAGTAAGGGTGAAGAAGGAAGATGTCCCCAGGACTGCTTTTCGTACAAGATACGGGCACTAAGAATTCATATTAATGCCTTTTGAACTCACTAATGCTCCAGAAATATTCATGGACTTGATGAATAGAGTCTTTAGAGATTACCTTGACAAATTTGCGGTAGTCTTTATAGATGATATTTCAATATACTCCAAAACCAAGGAGGACCATCAGGAGCATTTATAAACTGTACTAGAGACTTTGCGCAAGGAGAATCTCTATGCCAAGTATAGAAAGTGTGAGTTCTAGTCTAAGGAGGTCTCATTCACGGGTCATATCATCACAAGAAATGGGATATATGTGGACCCCTCCAAAACAGATGCAATTGAGGGATGGCCGAGGCCAAAATCGGTAACGGATATTCGTAGATTCTTGGGGTTAGTTGGATATTATCGACGATTTGTGAGAAATTTCTCACGATTGTCCAACCCTCTTACCAAGCTAACTCGAAAGGGAGTAAAGTTTTCTTGGAGTGATGAATGTGAAGAAAGCTTCAAGGAGTTGAAAAGGAGTCTTATCACTGCGCCTGTGCTCACTTTACCCACAAGTGGGGAACTTTTTGTGGTATTCAGTGATTCTTCAAAGAAGGGCTTAGGTTGTGTGTTGATGCAGGATGATAAAGTTATATCCTATGCCTCAATGCAGTTGAAAATCCATGAGCAAAAATATCCAACGCATGATCTGGAGTTGGAAGTGGTGATCTTTGCCTTGAAAATCTGGCGGCATTATCTCTATGGAGAGAAATGTGAGATATATACTGACCACAAGAGTCTTAAATATATATTCACACAGAAATATATTAATATGCGCCAGAGAAGATGGATAGAGCTCATCAAGGATTATGAATGTTCAATACATTACCACCCTGGGAAAGCGAACAAGGTGGCAGATGCCCTAAGTAGAAAGGATCCAGTGATTCTATCAATGATGAGAATTGAGAAGGATCCAATCTTCTTAGACTTGATGAAGATGGACATGGGAATCATAGAGAAGGGAACATCATCAATATTTTCGCAAATGATTGTTCAATCGTCTCTTTTGGAAAGGTTAAAGGATGCTCAAAAGGATGATGTGGGAATTCAAGAAAAATTTGAAGCTATCAAAAAAGGGAAATCCTCCGAGTTTAATGTTAATGAAGAAGGAATTGTGCGGTTTTGGAGAAGACTATGAGTTCCATCATGTCTGGAGCTGAAGAAGGAACTTTTGGATGATGCACATAGTTCAAATTTCTCTATTCACCCAGGGAGAACAAAGATGTATCGAGATCTCCGAGAAAACTTTTGGTGGGATAATATGAAGAAGGAGATCGCTGAATATTCATGAAAGTGCCAGGTGTGTCAGCAATGAAGGCAGAGAGGCAGAAGTCTAAGGGGATGATGCAACCATTGCCCATACCAGAATGGAAATGGGAGAACATCACCATGGACTTTGTCACCGTACTTCCGAGGACATCCAAAGGCAACAATGCAATATGGGTTTTTGTGGATAGTCTTACAAAGAATGAACACTTCATTGCTATTGGGAAGGATTTATCTTTCGATCAACTGGCACGGATATATATCAGGGAAGTGGTAAGGTTTCATGGAGTACCACTATCTATTGTGTCTAACTGAGATCCAAGATTCACCTCTAAGTTTTGGAATAGTCTTCAACATGCTCTGAATACTGAACTGAACTTTAGTACGACCTATAATCCTCAAACTGATGGCCAATCTGGGTGGACTATCCAAACACTTGAGGATATGTTGAGAGCATACTCAATGGAATTTAAAAGAGGATGGGATCAATATCTTCCTCTAGTTGAGTTCTCTTATAATAACAGTTTCCACTCGAGCATCCAAATGGCACCATATGAAGCCCTGTATGGGAAAAGGTGGAGAACACCGGCATGTTGGGATGAGGTCGGTGAACGTAAGCTGCATGGACCAGAAATGGTCGAATAAATGGTGGAGAAGGTGAAAACCATTCAGCATCATATCAAGGCATCCCAGAGTCGAAAGAAGAGTTATGCAGATAATCGTCGACGAGACCTTGAGTTTAAAGTTGGAGACATGGTTTTTCTACGCATATCTTCATGGAAGAATGTCATGAGGTTTGGAAAGAAATGGAAGTTAAGTCTAAGGTACATAGGCCCCTTCGAGATTCTTGATTGTGTCGGGGTTGTGGCCTATCGACTAGCACTTCCACCTACCATGGACAAAGTACATGATGTCTTTCAGATATCCCTCTTAAGGAAGTACATACCATACCCTTCACATGTACTCTCTTCTGAGGTGGTACAATTGGAAGATGATCTTTCTTATGAGGAGAAACCAGTGAAGATATTAGATCATAGAGAAAAAGTTCTATGAAATAATAAAATTCCCCTCATCAAGGTGTTGTGGAGAAACCACAAGTTTGAATAAACGACTTGGGAATCGGAGAAAAAGATGAAGCTGAGTTACCCACATTTGTTTTAGTGTGGGAAAAGGAAAATTTCGGGGGCGAAATTTCTTAAGGGGGGAATATTATAACGACCCAAAGTTTCATTAATTGGAATCCCTCTTGATATAATTAAACGTCACTTTATGTTTATATAAAATATCAACTTCATTGGTTTTATGTTAAGAATTTTGACCGTTGCTAATATAGTCGTGGAACAGTGATCACATGATTAATATAAATATAGGACTTTAACAAATCCAATTTACTCAGACAAAGGAAGCAATGGCCTCATCCAGTAGAATTGCCCCATACAAAGCCCATTTGTCGGAGCTTAGAAAAGAGGTGGCATATTTGGGCTTCGCCCTTGACCAAGCCCAAGCTGATCTTCATCATGTCAATCTTGAACGTGACCGTCTACGGGAAAAGTGGAAGTTGATTGAAATTAGCACTCGAGCGATGTTATCTGAGCCACCCCAAGAGTCTGTCACCATCGCACACCTTACCCTTAGGTCTTATGCAGCTGTTTTAAGGGATTATGTAACAAATAAGTAGTACTATGTTCATGTACATTATTTTTGTATATAATAATGAATATAATTTCTAGTCATTTTTGATACATTGTAAATAGTTTTTAAAGTACAAATGGTGTTTTTAGTTATTATTTAATTAAGAAATCTATTTTACTAAATTAAGGGATTTTTGAAATAAATAATATTTTAATAAAATAATATTATTATTATCAAATTAATTAAATATAAATGATCTCATAATTTTATGAATGTAATTAAAATTTTTTATTATGGTTTGAAAGCCATTTCTGTCAAAACCCGTGAATTTTCAATAAATGTTGGTTTTTATTTTAAAAGTGAAAATTAACATATTTAGAAAATTATTTAGATAAAATAAATGTCATTTTTGGAATCAGGATGTCGAAATTATCCAACAGTGAATTTTTCATAATTTTCTGAGACAGTCAAATTTTTGGGTAAAAATTAAATACCATTTAAATATATAATGTGTTTTATGACATCATAATGACCCAATAGTGATGTAATAAAATAATATAATCTTTATGTTCGGCCAATATATGTTTTACCATTAAAATAATTTGATTTTGGGTTTGTTTGACTTACGTTTCAAAGCATTAATGGATCCCTCAAGACATATTCAACACCTTGCCTTTTTAAATTAATTTCCATGGGAGTGTGACTCACCTACACATAAGCAACCCTAATATTTTAAGAAGTTAGGACTTTGTCCTTATAAAATATTGTTTTCCTATTCCCTTTTCCCAAAACCATGGGAAAAAACCATGGGATGGTTTGTGGTTTGGATTAATTTAATGTGAGGGGACCCAAACCTAAATAATAAAGAATTCCCTCACCTTTCCTATATGAACCCACCCAAGCTCCCACTTCCTCCTCACTCAAAGCCCTTGGATTTATTGAAACCTCTACCCTATTATCTCTATAATCCTCCCAAGGTTTCCCAAGCTCCCAAGAATCCTCTCACAAGCCTCTCTCTATCCTTTGGAAGCACACTTCCAAGTAAGGGTTTTTTCTTCCTTTCTCATTTTTGTCAATTTTCTTTAAATTGTATTGCCCTTTTATTTTCAATTATGAATGTTGGGGTATGGTTTCGCACCTCCCCCATACTTCTCTCTTATTTTTTGAATTATGGAATACCCCTTTCTCTCTCGTTAAATGCCTCCCATGTACACCTGTTACTATGCCGAAATTCCGAAAGGAACTTCTCTCTCTTCTTTTATATTCAAGCAATAATTGTGTATCATGAATCTAAATTCCATTAAAATTGTTGGTACATGTATATATATGATCTACTTACTGTCCATTACATGTAAATATGATTAGGAACCCCTTTCTCTCTTATCAACCATTTTTATGAATTCTTATGTCACGCCGTTACACTGCCGAAATCGCACCTATTTTCTAAGCCAATGCCACTGTGTAGTGGATACCATGCCCATTTCTCCATCAAGAGTATCAACCTTTATGCACATTTACTTATTGATTACAAAGTTTCATGTAGTAATTCCACATTCCTTTATCGTGGAATAAATGATTATGTTTTATGAATCCATGTTTTATGATCCATGTGGCACACTTATGCATGAAATGAAATGTTTAAGAAGGGTGTGCCCTTATAGCGCTCCAATGCATTGGGTAAAGTAAAGTATCATGATACGTCATGTGAAATGAGTGTTTAATCATGCTAATTCAAGTGCAAATATGTTTTACTCGTGCTTTATGTGCAATGAGGATTTTCTCATGCTCTATGTGCAATGAGCCTTGGCTCATGCTAATTCCATGTTAAGTGTTGTTGCCACATTTCAATGTTATGATTATCATGCTTTATTATGCCTTTATGTTCATGTTTATTTTATGCTCTATTGATATTCCCATTTTCTAACATGTATTTTACTCCTCATGTTATTCCATGTGTACTCCCTTACTGGGCTTTATAGCTCACCCTTTTCTTATGCATGTCCTCAGTTTATCCCATGCAATGCTAAGTACGAGGGAATGTAGTGGTAATGTAAAAGAAGTTTTCAAAAAAGATGTTTTATTTCATGTTTTAAGTTTTTATGTAATGATCCTAAGCACCAAAGACACTAAACCTCTCGATCTTCTTTGTTGTATCAAGTGATGTTTTATGTAATAAATCATGTTTAAGTTTGTAATAAAAGTAGGGTTGTCATACCAGGCATGTCATTGGACTAATAGAGTATTGATTCATATGACAATTCCTATGGTGGGGATCATATTGATGTTGTGTAAGGAATTAGTGGAATAAATTTTGGTGTATTGAATTATATGGGGTTGGTAATATTGTTCTCAATGTTTCATTAATAATGATCTTTCAGTTGGTATTTTTGTGTTCAGATTTAGAGTCATGATAGAAGATCATGATGAGAATTCTGGAGTGGGGGAATCCTTGAGGGAAAATTTTACATTCAGGTATAGAATATGGAATACCCTTTGTGATTGAGGTTTGGGTCAAATTGTAGTGCCTATTTCACATGCTTCCATAACCTCTCAAGCAAGAGAAATTCTATGATGCTACGATTTAAATAACTCATGTCATTATGAGTGTTGAATTTCAGAGGAAATTTTATATTTCCATATATTGGATGGATCATTTGGATAATCGATCATTTCATATGGATATATCTAGTTTGAACATTTTAAATATGTCTTTTAGACCTGAATAGAAGCTTGGTTGGTGGTCATAGTTCTAAATTTTTGTTTAGGATTCCCAAAGCATCTTGTTCTACTACTACCAAGACAAACTATCTATTATCCCCTAGTGTCTAGATATTTGGATGGTAAATAAACCATTTTCCTAGAAGGTCTCACTAATTATCTAGTATCCTACATTGGGTGGACAGTGGTCCACCAACAAGCCAGTGTCACGCATTTGGTAGTTTTTTATTAAAGGAATTTTGATCCTTTTAGCAACTAACGGTCATGGAAGTTTTAAAACCCTTACTCATATTTTTTATGGTTAATCATTTTCTCCCCCCCCCCCCTCTATTCTCATTAAGATATCCCCTTAATCTAGAGTGGATCTAGAAAAGTTTTATGGTGAATCCAGGTGGAATACTTCATTTTTAATTAATAATGGCCTCATTATTCCTCGTGTCATGGTGGATTGATTTTTTATTCATCATGGATGATCCCTTTAATAAGTTATAAACTTTGAAATCCTTTTATGTTTTGTTTCTCTTTGAATCCATGTCCTATTGGTCATATTGGTCATTTATTTAATATTTGTATAGACTTAGAATAGATAATTGAGTTATAATTCCACCAGATCAAGATGGAATTGTTTGAGAATGATGGTAACTTGGATAATAATTAATAGAGGACATCCAATGGTGATGAAAGTGTTTCATAGATAGGAATTTTTATAAAGATATATTCTTTGGTGATATATTCTTTGGTTTTTAGTCAATTTTGTTTAATTGGACATCACAACATGGAATTGATTTTGGGGTTTTGTTCATCTTAGAATTGGGAGATTGTCAAAAGTGACTTGAACTCCCGTTGCATGACATTACAGGTAAAGTATATTTCTTTTTTGTTTTTGTTTAAAAGGTTCCAATTTAGTTATATTAAATTGGCCTTTTTCTTATTTTCACGAGATGATGTGTTTTCCTGGAATGATGAAAAATGAATTTTTTGGACCTTCCATGGGACATTAGTCATGGTTCCAGCTGGGTAGGAATATCTAAACCTCAAAGAAGTTGTTAAAGGTATTATGGATTAAGATATATTGGATAAAGCATTTGGGATTTACTTGGATGGGAGTTATCTTCATTTGAGGTAGGTGGTTCAATTTAAATGACCCTTAGGATTATGCTTATTCAACTGGAATGTGATATTCAGTCATTCCACCCTTCTTCGGTTGAAATTGAGACTCATTTAATTCTTCTAAAACTAAATTGAACCCCAAATGGAAATTTTAATTGATTATTATGATCAATTAAAATGATTGAATCATTCCCATGATTTATTATTTCATGAATTCCATTAATTTACTAATTAAATAAACATTCCAAATAAGATAACAAAGTACCAAGGGTTGTGTTTGACCTTGTCTGTTGGCTTGTTTCCTTGAAATTGATGGTCGAGGTTCGACTCGTTATGTGCATTTTTACTATTGATCATATGTTTTATTTTTTATCACATGAGGTGTGTGTGTGTCCCATGCGAATTATGTTGATGTTGATTCTTGATCACATGGTATTCTTATATCTTATGAGACCAAGGTTTGATGTTTAATCATATAGGGTGTGCTTGTGTAGACCAATGAGACCTGTGCTTGTGGTGCTTGCATGTGGATTATGATGATTATGATATTGGTTTAATTTTATAGGATTCTTGATCTATAATTTTTATCATGTATTTCATGTGGTATTATTATATATTTTTTTGATCATGAAAGATGAGCCTTATAGATTAACACTTGTAGGGGGATGTGTCAGATGCTAGGATAGCATGCATTGGACTGTCCCTTCAAGGAAGTTGTGTCGAACATGATTTTGGACTATCCTATCAAGGGGGGTGTTTTAAGAGGCTGATATATGTTTCTTATAGCATGGATCTAAAGAAGGTATGTCTTGGGATTATAATGTTAATGATTTCACAATCACTTGACATATGGTTGGTTATTGTTTTCTTATTCTTTGGTGATTATATGTTGTGTTTGTAAAACATGTGTATTTCTTTTTTACTATTTACTGAGATAAACACTTCCAAATACACAACATTTAATAGTCATGTATAGAAACATGTTTCTAGTTTCCTCCTAAGTTGTACTCACACCCTTCTAGGGTGGTCATAGAACTTAGGTACTCAAGTAACCATTACATGTTTTGGGTATAGTTTGGGTTGAGACTTGGGTTTATCATTGAGTGGGATTACTCACTCTGAGTTTAGAGAGTGGGATAAAGTAAGGGTTGGGGTTGTGGAGCCACTTGTACTTTTATTTTGTTTCCATATTATACTTGTGGTCAACACTATGGGTGATTAAATATTTTTTGTTTAACTATTGGGTTTGTATACCATTGTATCTCATTCTTATAGATATCATGTTTATTTTTTCTATACACTCAAAATGTATATTGTTACATTTTGGTTATTTACCTATTTTGAGAAATTTGGTTGAGGTTATAATATTCCCATGACATTACTTAGTCCTTGGAAAATAATTATAATCTTCTATCATATGGGGAGACATGCTTGAGATTATGTGGTACTCCAGTTCAGACCTGGTTATTCAACTCGGGGTGTTATAGAGGAAACTAAAAATATTCGTTACAGGTGTTGGTTTATGTCATTATTTAATTACCATTATCCTTAATGAATCTATATATATTTACTTTATTTTTATAACATACCTTATTAATATCACTTTACCCATATAAAACTCTCATTTACTATACCTTTCATTTATCTTCTCCTTTAATAAATTATTTAGGAAATTAATCAAATTATCATCATGTTCCCTCTTAATTATAGAGTGTATGGGAATATCATATATAAAGACCACATGAAATTTATTTTGGTAATATCAAAAGAATCTATCTGTCAAGTTCATGAAATTTGATTGAGTATATGTGAGTCATCATGGAATCAATATGAACTCATAATGTACAAACCCCGTATGAAAGGTAGTCTTGGGAATATCCTCCTACCTTGAATTCAATTAATGACACCCCAATAAAAAATCCAATTTAAAGAACTATTTATCCCCATTTATCCAATAGAATAAGTCTCCAAATCATGGTAGGGGATAATTTTTTATCCTAATCTTTTTTAGTTCATGATAATCAATGTAAAGACACATTATTCCATCCATTTGTTTAACAAAGTGGATTGGTGCACCCCAATGAGTATCACTTGGGCTTATGAATCTCTTGTCCAAATTCTATTATAGTTGTTTATTAATCTATTATAGTTCAAAATAGGTTATAACATATGGATACTTGGATATTGAAAAATATTTAGGTATAAGTTAAATTGAGAAATCAACCTTAATGTCAAGAGGAAGACTAGGAAGCTCACTTGGGGAATACAACAGCAATTACCATACAACGTTCATGAATTCAATGGTAATCCTCTCATTTTTCTCAATAATTTGTGATAGATATTATTTATTTTAGGAAATAAATATCCATACTTGGGAAGGATTTTCAAAAATTGAGTTATCATTCTTCTTTCACTTTTATAAAATCATAGAGTGATTTAGGGTATAGAAAGTGATTTTTTTCTCCCAGCATTTGATATTGGATCTATATAAATACAGTCAATCCATGCCCAGTACATCAACAAATTCCATAAAAGGGTTTATATCAAGTTATATTTTGATATTATTATCAAAAATATTAATTAAGTAATATTTATATACTTTAGATACAAAAATTTCACAACATGTTTTTTTCAACAATAACTCAATATACATGTCTTAATATGGAACTTAAATATTTCTACATAAAATCCATGATATAAAAGAATGAATATAACTTCAATATAATAGAAAATTTTATGTTCCTATATAAATAAAAAGTTTACATGTTACTAATTTTCTTATGATCCACCTCAGTATTAGTGATTACATAAGCTCATGATTTCTCTCTTGGACTTGTAGATTATTATCATTTTTTATCCTTAACAACCCTTATATTGGAACAATAACTTAATTAGTTTCTATGGTTCTTATAGTTAAAATATTTGAACATGTTTGTAGGATCAATTAGAAACTTTTTTTTCTTCCATAATATTATTCATATTCATTATCTCCCTTCGACAGTAATTAGCTTGATTTCCCATATTTCTACACTTTTAACATCTCTTTATTCCCATGAGTCAGTTTCTCAAACGCTTCTTCCTACACTTATGACATGTGGTCAATTTAATTTTCTTCCCTAAATAAGATATATATGTAATTACTCTAGAATTAATCTATATTATACTATTTTTATCTCTATTCCCATGATACCATTGAGAATCGCTAATATTTATCTCAAATTTAAGGACACATCGACTATTTCCTCATAACTGTCAAAGTATCAAATTATAAATGATTTTAAAGAGTCACATATAGTCCAATAAATAATAGATAAAAATTTATTTAAGGGTAAATGAAAAATATATTGGAATACCATGTATTAAATTTTAATTTTTCCTCATAAAACTTGATTGATTCATCCACCCATTACTTGAGTCCAAGGAAACTCATCTCCATTTTAAGTACAAGAGTGTGAGGAAAATAGTTATTCAAAAATATTATATTCAATTCATAAAACTCCACTAATTTGGTGACCTCATTGGGTTCCATATTCTTAATTAGTTTCAATCATTTATCATCTTCTCCCACTAAAAAATAAATAGCTAAAATAACTTTCTCATTCTAAGAGATTTGCGGGATAGAGAATATCTTCTCGGTGGAAATAATTGATTGCTAAGAGATTAGGGGATTCAAATATAAAATAGAAATGGAAATAAATTAATCATAAATGACTCAACAAAAACTTATTATATCTTATTAATGGTAGGTTGTTCCACAAGATTCAAGTTATTAATCAAAACATGATTCAATTGTGCAAGTACTTTCATGAGGTTCTCAACTTCAAATCACATCATATTATACATCCCATTTAAAAAATCATTACATTGATAATTAAAATTGTTATTGAGATATTTTATCCTATATCTATCCATTTATTAAAACAAATGAAAATTATGGATGAGAATACTCATAATTAATAATCATAAAAAAGGTAACTATAAACTTAGAAGGAATGACTCATAAATGAAATATACATCCGAAATTATGAACTTATAGGTTTTGATATAGGTTATTTAGGTTATATTTCCTATTATTTCACCTAATAAAGTCCAAAAAATAATTATTCCTTTCATTAATACCAACTATAGAAACTCATATCTCATACATATGTTATTACATGATTTTTAAAATAAATATCCATAAAACCCAACACCTGAATTTAAGGGCCTGGTGTCATTGGGAGATTAAAATCATAGAATATCATCATAAAAATAAACTAAAATATATTTATTTTAATCTCCATATTTTCCTCCTAAATTAGTTTTAATTTATTTTAAAACATATGATACCATTAGTACATACATAAAGAAAAGGGTGATCTATAAAGCATAATAAGGGAACAAATATGATCATGATGTATAACATATGATTTGAGAGGCATAAATTGATATCATAAAAGTAAAGGATAATATATAATCACAATTTATCATGTAATAAAGAAGATTATATCATAATATCATGTAATTATAAGAATTTGGTAATAATGTGAAACATGATATCGTAGGTATTAGCCAAGTCTCACTTCCAAGACAACATAACATATTGTGATGAGCTTATTGATCATGCACCAAACATAGTTTATAATGAGATTAAATCATTAACCAATTCATTTGAAGGTTGTATAATTATACTCCCATCCTTCAAATCATTATATCTACTATAAAACATCCTCCACATAATGAAAATAAGTCATTCATAAAGCAGAAGCATGAGAAAACTCTTAATTAGGAAATAGCTTACATAATCTTGTCTCAATGCATAACCAAATTTTATATGATAAATAATCATAATAAAAGAGGTGATTATAGAATTTAAGAAATTTATAGTTTAATAAATAATATTATTTAATTAATATAGAGTTCAAATAAATAGAAATTCAAAACAATGGAGTGGATAAGTAGGTGCAAAAATGAGACACATAAATAAGGTTTTCATAAATAAGTAAAGAAATTTTAAATGATATAAGTTTATAGTTATTTCAATAAAAATACAAATAAACAAAAATTGTTTTTCCAAAAAATATATATTATTTTTTGAAATCATGAAGTATAAAATAATTTAAATGGGTGATACCTTAAAGTGAATAAGGAATATAAAAGTTCAATTTTATTAGGTTTTTTAAAGAAAAGGAGTGAGAAGGGAACTTGAAAAGAATCTACATCCCTATAAAATAAAGTGATGATAAAAATGTATATATAAAATTAGCACAAATATATTATATAAAATAATAACATGTGAATAAAAGATATTTATATTGCTAAATGGAGATAAATAATAACTCAAAAGAAAATTGGGTGGTTGGGGAGTTCCTTTACATCGAGCCCTGACTCACTTGGTAATTGTGACTAAAATTCTAAATAATTACATTATGTTTATTAAATACTTTATTTAAACCATTTTCAGGTATATTTAATTTGTTAAAGTCTATTTATTATCCTATGTCATTCATTTATTATATATTTTTTGCTCGCATCGTCCACTTAGTGTTGTTTAGTTAACTTATGAAAAATTAATTTGGAATGTTGATAATGTTAAAAAGTGTTTTAAAAAAGCTATATAATCTCCATAATTGTTGAGTTATATATTATTTATCATTTTAGTGGAACAATATTTATACAATTCAATAAAAAAGTTTTGAATTTTGAGGAGTGTCAAGGTACACTCATTTTAGATTGTAAAAATTACCATGATATTTTTTTGTTAACATAATTTATATAATGATCGATTTATCTTTTAAAAATATTAACAATATCATAAATATTATATTTATTGATTAAATTTGTTTGTAAAACAAACATTTAATGTTATAATAGAAGTTTTATGACATCATCCATACAGGTAGTTAAAACCGGCGATGATGGGACGTGTGTTATAAAAAATAATAAAAAATATTCTATAAATTATATGATGATATCATTCATATTAAAGTATAATTATATTCTTAATTACATGATGAAATTAATATTTATTATACTTATAAAGAGTATTTTATGGAATAAATAAAAGAATTTGAAAGTGTAATAAAAATAAATCTTACTTTATCTCTTTGATGTGGCTCCTTTAAACTACACCTTAAGCCTTATTATATTGGAATTTTTGTGAGACCATAAATTCTAGTTTGTCATTAAGAGAGTTTTCAAGGTATTCAGGTAGATTTTTTGTAATGAAATTTGTCTTAAAAGTGAAGATAAAGGGGTGGAGTGTAGTATTTGAGAATAAAGTATTATACCTTCAAATAGTACTCGGAGCAACATTATTTAGTAGGAAATGAAAAATATATGAATTTGAAGAAAAGATAGGTCCTATATCATCCATGGATCAAGTATCTTCCACTACCATGGGGTATCTTCCATTTTGATCCATCAAATATTCAGGTAAAAACTGGTGAGCACCAATGGACAAGAGAGGTTTACTAGTGAGAGAATGATCCATCAAGACCTAGTTGTCCAATAAGAAAGGAGAATGGACCGCATGAGATTAAGAATCTATAGGACTGACTAGAAAATTCACTATTTTAGAACTATCTAATTCAAGGGTATGAAGATCAATGTCCTTTATTTCAGCCTAATGGTCTTATGTCCTACACCACTAGTAACTAGGAGTCCAGTGAACTTGATAACCACAAAAGGAGCAAAAAGATACCACCATTTCATATTGGATTAATTTATAGAATTTTCCCTCCCCCTTAAACATGATTCATGAAAACCTTATAAGGGGATGGGAAAGATCGAGCTCAATGAAAATGTGAGAAAAAAATAGCCTGACTCAAACAAAACATATAATCACCAATACATAAAAAACCACCAATATGATCTATTATACGACTATAGATTACCATATTCTAAAAAGGAAGATAAAAAACTAGTATTATAATCCACACCAATTAATACTTAATATCCTTCCCTTTATTGAAATCCACATTTTATCTGAAGAGAAAGAACATGTGGTCCATGAAAATATAACCTCCTGATGACCAGAAAAGTGAAAAAACAATTGAATTTAAATGAAGATGAACTTCAAGGTGATAATGATCCAGAGTTCCCATCACCAATATAGAATTTAATCCCCAAATATTATTTCTAAAACCTACAACTCCCTCTTGTGAATGATAATAAAAAACAAACCAGGGTACAAGGGTTCAAGAATGAAACAAAGTTGGAACTTGGAACTCTGAAGTATAAATAGTAAATGTAGGAGAACACTAAAAGGAAACATATTATTTTAGGGGAAGAATAATTATAGAAATAAGATGATACTTCTAATTTAACACCATTTACTTGGTAAATCATTTCAAATTCAAATAAAATGTGAGCGAGGATTTTATCGGTTTGACCATTGACATCACCTTGATCGACTCCACAAGTGGGGTCGATGCCAAAGTGGTAGTTGTTGAATCCCAAGGTGACCCTACTCTCAATATATATCTCTTATAAAGAAACTATAACCTAACTGATTATTTTTATAGTATATTCCATTTTTTAATTTCCATTTATTATCATAATTCATTCACTTATTAAATATTCTTTTCTCACATCAGCCACATGGGGTTATTCTATTAACTTAATCAAAACTTCTTTGATACGTTGATCATGTTCAGTTGTGTTCTAAAATATTTCCATGATCTATATAATTATATAGGTATAGTTTCTTAATGGTTTTTTAAGAACATAAGTTATATGGTTTAATAAAATAGTTTCAAATTTTAAGGATTTTCCTTATACACTTTTTATATGTTTAAAATTACCATGATATTTTTTGTTTATTTCATTTATATAATGAATGATTTATCTCTCCATATTACTAATAATATCATAAATATAATATTTATTAAATATATACATTTTTAAAATCAACCATATAAGGTTATAATATATTTTTTATGTAATCATCCATATAGGCGGGTAGAACCTTCCACGATGGGACGAGTGTCATAAACAACTATAAAAATAGATTATATGAATTATATGATGATATAATTAAAATTAAATTTAATTAATATTATTAATTGTAGGATTAAACAAATTTTTTTGGTAATTATAAATATTATGTGGGTGTAAAATTGAAAATAAATTTAGAGGTGTAGGAAATATAAAACTTACGTTATCACTTTGATGTTACTCCTTTTGAGTTGTAATGACCTAGCTTTTAATAAAAGTCTATATCATTGTTTTTTCTATTTAAATTCATTTTTTAATCCTATTGAGGGTTACCTATGTCCCTAGGAAGGTCTCAAGAGAATTCAGGACTTTTCTAGAGCTCGTAGGAAATTTGAGAGACAGACAAAGTTTCATGGTTAGCACACAGTTACTAATAACCATGAAACTCAATTATGCGAGGAACTTCATGAACACCAAGATGTTTCATGGTTTTCCTTGACCATTATACCTTTTCCAAATTCCCATGAAATCTTTTTTTACTTTATAATATATCCATATATCATGGTTTTCTCACGGTTTCTTAAATCATGCACATGAACAGTGTGATTCCCCTCCTAGGATAGTACCGAGAGCACAGTTGGCGAACAGTTTCACCAATCATGCAACCAAACCCTACGAACCATTATTTAAAGGATAATTTACCATTTTTTCCATGAAATATTTTTAACCCACCTACCCTTTTTCTACCTCCACTGGTGGAAATGCATCCCTTTTTTTCTCTCTTGATCTCTCCCTCCTCTATTCTTTGGGATTTTGATAACTCCCTCTCCTGATATCTATTTTCTTCACTATCAGAGGCATTAGAATCAAAATGGTAATCTCTTTAATCATCTTCCTTCCTATCATATTTTATCTTCTCATCTCCTACACTACTTTTGTGAGAGCTCATATTCCCTATTTTTTGGGAATTGGTCCATTATTATTATTTTCCCCATTCAAACTCGATTCAAGTGCCTGCAATGGATGAGGAGAGTGTTATGGGTCTAAGGTAGGTGCTATAGAAATTTTACCTAAAATTTTATGTGCTTATCTTCTATTTTTTAATTATATCTCACAGTAGACATCTCTACGGGTTACCCTAAAAGATATTTATTCATTTTTAATTAAATGAACCATGTTATAACATGCCTTAGTGCCTTGTTAATTATTTATAATATTTTTACCTCTTTGATTTCCAACCCTTTGGTTGTATTGAATTAATTTCACCCCTTAATGTAAATGTTTAATTGACCAAACACCTCCTAAGTGGTTTATCATGAATTTAACTTTAATTTTCCTTGATTATAAATTAAAAGGATTAAATTAATTTAATAGAAGTGTGTGGTAAGGCCACGCAACATGTTGTATATTTATAAAAATGATTTATATAAATTGTGATACCCTTGGTTTTATAGGTGTTAAATGGATCATAATGATTTAAATAGAAATTTAATATTATTATTATGTGTAAGCCATGGGTATTGGATCGTGAATCGTGGTTAAGGGACTTGTTGATCAAGGAATTTCATGATACCTTATATTGGGTAGTGAGGATGATGTTTAACACCATTTACTCTCATATAGATGATGGGAATGATGCTCCATGTTCCCTTACATCTGGTGTTGGGAATGGAAACTCACTTATCTATATTGAGTGATGAGCATGATGTCTCACATTCATCTGATATTTAGTGATTATGCCCTTTGTTGGAGACAATAGCTTGTTGGACTAGTTATGGACACTAAGTTACACTCTGAGTCTAGCTAGAACTTAATATCCATATATATTCTTATATATGTGTACATATTCTAGTTTTTTCATGTAAGACTTTGGAATATTTCTAAAAATATTTTTGGAGCCAGGAATTGAGATGACATGTGATTATGATGCTCATTGATCTCAGAATTAATTGTGTAAAAAATATAAATATATTTTAATTGTGCATGCCCAGTTTTCCTAAAAATTTGTAATATCTCGTAAAAGGAGTCTTAGAACCAAAATTTGATATTGCAGTTGAATCCAAAATGCGATGTTTACACTCTGTGTGACCTAAATTTGGTCGGTGTGGGACATTCGGATGAGGTAGTCGTTGGTGGATGAATTGGACAAATTAATTAATTTAAATTAATTTATTCAATAAAAATAACCTAAATAACTCATAGAAGGAGACTCGGATGGGAAATTTAAGATCACTGTTTAGTTCGGAATGTGGTTTTTACCCAAGAAATGACCTAAAGTTGGTCGGTGCATGGGGGTTCGGATGAGGAAATTGTTGGCAGGTAAATTTAATAAAAATAAATAATTTGTTTGTTTGTTTTTTTATTAGATTACCTAATAAACCCCTCTATAAAAACCCTCTTATGATGGTTTTCCAAGGGTTAGACGCATAACCCTTGTCGAATCTAAGAGGAGGAAGAGAGTGTCCTTTGTTGGTGGATTGAGACCAAACGATGAATAGTGATCGAATCGAGGTGAATCAATAGGTGGAAGACATAGTGGATTATCTTCATCGCTAATGGATTCATTCTTCACTAATAATTGATACATAATCAAGGTAGTAATTTTCAATTATTATTTACACCCCTTTATATTAAAATACTGAGCATGATCAAATTTTTTTCCTTCAACTTATTTTAAATGAACCTTTATGTGAGCCTGTGTATCAAAACAAATTATTATTTCAATTTATTTATTTTCAATGTCATGTTTCTCACCCTAATTTCCCCACTATGAAATCATTGGCAAAGAAAGTTTGTCCAATCATTTTTATCAAATTTTTTATTGGTGTTTTCCCCCACCATTCTTCATGATATTCATTATTGGACCCTGGGGTCATGATTCGACATTTCATGGGTGGGTTTGAGTGTGATTGAACCCATAGATTCATTTTGGTAGCACGAAAAACATGCAGGTCAACAATTTGGGGATGGATTTATGATTTAGTGGGATGGTGTTTTGTGAATGGATTGGATTAGCACTACGGGAGCGCGTTACTGATCAGAGGTAGTTCATAATCAGATCGGTGAACCCCATTTTCCCAGTTTTCACTTGGTGATGAAATTTGGTGTGATGGTATCGCTTTTTAGTGGAGGTCATACGAAGAGTCTCATGGTGGGGTTTTCTCAGGGTGAACGTGACAGCGGCTGGGCTGGGATCTCCGACGAGCTGGTCGGACATGGTCAATGTGGTGAGTGTTAATATAATAATAATAATTACTATTATTATTAATGGTGATGAGTTACTAAAATTTAAATGAGGATTTGTTATTATTATATTATTAATATGATAATGATGATACAAAAATTTGTGGGTGGATTTATCTCACTAATTAAGTAATTAAATTGAATTAAATTCATTTAATTAATGGATAGTTAAAATGGGTGGCGTGAGATTTAAAAATAAGTAAGATAAAGTGATAAATAGATTTGAAGGGCGTTGTACGTGTGAAAAAACTAAAGGGAATCCTTGAGGGTGAATTCCTTGCCCATATAATTATTTTATCATTATTATATAATTTATATGATATAATTGAAATGGGGTTGAGTTTCCACCTTCCAAGGGAGAAGAGGAATCATATTTAGCCATGGGAAATGAGGAGAATCACATACCCCTTTTCTCCTAATATATAATAATAATAATAATAATAATAATAATGTCATTTTTATTTTGGTTTTCAAACCTTAATTTGGACATAACTTCTTCATACGGTGTCAGATTAATGATCTCTCAATAATAGCATAACCCTATAATTAAGGCAATAATTTTATGACCAATGTTGGATAATTTTTTTAGATTCGTGCCTTTGGTCAATGAAATTCCCAATAATAATAAAATTATTATTATTATTGTGGGATCTTATATCTGATTTAATTATTCATATGGCAACGTAATGGAGAACCATCTACAATGTTTCAATCCTAATATTGAGTGGGAAATTTTGAGAATAATATGGGGTATTTAGTTTGGTTCATGACATAGGCCCAAGAAGTATCATCCATGTATGATACAGTAAAATGTAACATTTTTCACTGGGTGTCCAATTTGGAGAAGTGAATAGCCTGTCTCAAGTGATCTTCCATGAGGATCACAATAGTGTGAACTATTTCTCCATCCAAGGCTATTTGTATAGGCATATTAGTGGAATTACATTTTTTCCATCGAATTGATGATGAGCCTTGTACTTTCATCGTTCTTGGCCGAGTCACATTGGGTAGTACACTTACACATCATGTAAAAATACATAGACAATATGTCATGTGTTGTAGAGGACATGTCCATGTAGCAGAGTGGGACCACACTCCATGTGGTTCCCTTAAATGTCATGTATCTCCTTTATGAATCTTCAACCTCTCGTATATCCTTTTTTTGTACTTGGATTTTGGGTCAAAAGTATCCTATAATGTGTGTTTTTATAGGTAGAACATATTGATGTCATTTATAGTGGATTTTGAGATACAATTCAAGATGTTCCAAGCATGAAATTTCTTTAGGTGGTTCTTGATGATTACAGTTATCGGGTAGGATCATCAATGAGTTTAGAAAAAGGTATTAATCTATCATCATATCAGCGTGAGGGTCCTATATACATGGATACGGTACACCCCTGTCACATTAGGGAATAGTTCTTCTATACTCATTGAGAATATAGAGATGATACTCCCCTATGGCACCAGGGTGTTGGTCCTTTATCTATGGAGATGGTACTCCACTGTCACATTAAGGTTTCGGTCCTCTATACTCATTGTGCAGAAATAGATGGTACTCCCCTATAGCACCTGGAGTAGGAACTCCCATGTCACATCAGGGTACGGTTCCTCTATACTCATTGTGTTAATAGAGTCGGTACTCCCCTGTCACACCGGGGTGCAAGTCCTTTATCCAAGGAGATGATACTCCAATGTTATACCAAGGTGCGGCTCCTCCATACATGTTTTATAGATGCAGAGTGGAATACTCCTATTGGTATAGGTTGTGGGACCTCTACTTGTAAATGTTTCCCCTCGACTATGTTTCACTATGACAAGTCATGGTTTGACTTGGACTAATACTTCTGGGTAGACGCGTGAGATGATGGGCATCGTTGTTGGACATTTGGAACTCTTTCCTACTCTTCTTCATGGGATGATCTATGAGATGGATATCCTCTTACTCTCTAGTTTTGGATTTTTTTAATGAGAATATATATATACATGTATATATATACATATACATGTATATATATATACTTCTTTTATATCCACACCTTGGATTTGGTTACTTTTCTTCTAGGAGAGGTGAAGATGTGTGGGGTATGCCACGTTCTTTCTGTGCTTAGTTTCTCATATTTGGATGAGTCTACTATTATATTATAAGTGGTGAAGATTCAACGTGTAGTTCATCTACTCACCTTTTAGATCCCCTTGTTCTTATATGAGGTTAATTTCACTCTTAGTTTGGGTTAATTTCTTCTCTTTGATTGTATCTTGCGTATACTGTCTTTCTATTCCTGTTTTTTCTATTACTCCTCCCCCTTAAGATTTCACGGCATCTTAGTGGGTATGTATATACTCACCCCTACATGGGGTTTTCCCACATGTGTTGTCTCTTATGCAGATGATGGACAGGTCAGTACTAACTTCAGAGGAAGTTAGGTATACTGGATGCTTTATACCAGGTATGATGATTGTAGCTTGGGATTCTAGAGCTGGGCTCCCTCTCCAGTTTACTCTTCCAGTTTTTTTAGGTTGGGACATATTTCCATTTAAACATTTATTTTTCTCCTTTAATTTTTATTTTTCCCTATTGTACTCTTTTACATCCAAGAGGTTATTCATGCTTGGTTTATTTTCTTATTGTGTTGCGTCTTTTACTCTTTCCCTCTGCACTTATGCATTGAAATAGTTGTATGTGTGCATACAGGTATTTAGGAAACAAATCCATGGGTTATTTGTGCCTTCTATACTTTTCTCCACCCTCTGGCCTATGGAGGTGGGCTTGTGGTAGTTTTAGTTCGAGCCCCAACTTTATTCAGGTCATGAAAAATTGGTAATATAGTAAGTTCATTCCTTGGTATGTTGTTCGGACTAGTCCCCTTGTGAGGATTTGGTTGGGATTTAGGGTTATATTGTAAATGTTTCTCAAGTGAGTCTCTTACTCTATGGAATCCAATGATGGTGTAGGGAGACAAAATATCAATTCACTAGGACATTGACTACCTGCTTGTCAACTTAGAACATTGATACATTGGTTGCAGAGATCAATGGTACATGCATCATATTGGATTCAGTATTAGATTTTCCTTCTTGAGTCAACTCCCCCATTTTTGTTATATATATATATATGATCATCTGACCATGTTCCACCTTGATAACTTTCAAGATGCATCTATGATGATATCCATCTAGGGTACTAGTTTCAAATCGTGATGATGATTTGATGAGTGATGAGGCACCAATTCAGGGTCCATCACACGAGATCTTTTCCTATAGTCAGGAAAGTAGCAGCACCCCCACCATTAAATAAGCAGTTGGTACCATCATATAAGTTTGATGATGCCTGCAGGCACAACACACCCCATGATTTACAGCACCAAAACCCAATAATGTTCTGTGGTGATCTATTTCCCTAGGAAGCAGAGGTTTGGATTTATTCGGTGATCTGATTTTTCATACTTGTGCAGATCCTAAACAATCAGATGGTTTCACTTTCATCCAGTGCTCTTTAAATTATTAGTTTGTTCTGTTGTTACCAAAAGATGAATCACTTAGGCAGAGTGTGCATTGAAGGTTTCTAAAATAAGGATCACTTAGGTTCCTTGTTGAGACAGACTCGCTTCTTAGGTGTTTGAGGTTAGGCCCGATCTTGTGGTTTGAATACCCTGCTCAGTCAAGATCCCTTTTCAATGGTTATCCTCATGGTGAGACTTTTCCATGGTGACCTAGGGTATCGTTAGATCCCTCTATTAGTGATGTTTGATGTAAATTCAAACATTCAAGAAAGAGTGACACTTCCCCCACTGAGATTTGTTCTTGCAATGTGATCTAAAAAATTTTGGGGGATTCAGTTTCATCCCAATGTGGATAGTATCAGGGTGTGGTGGATGAGTTTCTTTAGCTTGTGTGCTTAAGGTCTTTCTAGTGTGTCAGTATTTCAAAGTAGGAACTGGTTGAGGTGAACAGGTGGAAATGGAATGGATAGCTTTCAGTAGTAGGAGCTTGTGGCTCAGTGGATTAAAGTACGGTTTAGGGTACGACATATGTCTTCACTTATCAAGCTATATTTATAGCATAGAGTTGTAAGACACATTTCCTTGGATGTATATCTTTTTTGAAACATTGTGACACCAATGTTGGACTTTTTTCTTGACCCTTGTGATAAATCCTCATGTAGAGAGGATCAGTGATCACACATTTCATCCAATGGTGTGACTTGACTCTATAATGAGAGATAGAGAGAGATCCCTACATGAAATATTTCCATAGTAGTATTGGGACCCTAAAATTTTTTCCTCATCATGGACTGGTCATCTACTATCCATGATCGGATGATTTCTACCAGTGAGTATGGTTGTGCTTATAGGTTGTGGGATGGAGTTTTCCTCCTAGGTGAGGAGTGATCTCTGAATGGAGTAGGATGAGCTCATTTTCAGAAGGTTACATCCAATTAAATATTTTTCTAGTATTACACTTTGTGTAGTGGATGTTAATAGCTCTAATCTTACTAAAACAATGGTGGGGGTTGATGAAATATTTCCTGATGATATGTTATGCTAACCTTCCCACTGTGATATGGACCCCAATATAGATGTTCACTAGGGATGACCTGAAGTTTTCTCTAGAACATCGGATGACCTCATGGGGATGTGATATCTATTGGTATATATGGATGGTCTAGAGAGGTAGTTATTCAAAATACCTAGTGTTTTCACCTGATAAAACCTATTTTGTTTGACTAAGAGGTAGATAATAGATTGAGGTTTGGCATGGGTTGGTGTCACCATATTTAGGTGACATAAGGAAGATTACCCACCCCCAAGAATCATTGAGTTCATTGACCATGGGTTTTGGGTGAAGTGGATCTCAGATGTTGACCTCAGAATGGTTTATCACCAGATCCTAGTTTGAGAGGTTGATAAATCAAGTGTGACTTCTTAAAGATTATGCAGTTTCTATGATTTCTTGTTGATACCTTTGGGAGTTTTTAATTCCATAATAGAGTTAGCAAGAATTGTGAGTTGGACCCTTAAACTTTCTTTGATCGGTTTGTGGTAGTCTTCTACGATGGAAGCCATGTGTCCTCGGCATCAGAGTTGGTGCACATGATACATAAAAGGATGGTGCTAAACATTATTCAAGAGTGTTAGTCATATGAAATCCCTCATGGATTCAGTTCTATATTCAAAGGGCCACTTCTCAAGATATGTATTCTTAGAAATGGGAGTGATAGTGGACCCTGAAAAGGTTGAGGTAGTGAGATATTGGGGGCCACCTAGGGCATGGTCATTATAGAAAATGCTCACAGTAAGGCTTTATATCCGATATTGTTGAGCAAGGTGATGTTATAGTTGACCTTTTTATAGTTAACCATTGTGGGTGAGAATGGTGTAGCATATATCTAGTTGATGGTTATTACCCCTTCACTTCTTTAGCAAGTTAGGGAGGAACAACTTGGGGATATCGATTGAGAGATCTTGTGTGACCAGATATCCTTAGGAAATTCACCTGATTGAAGAATGGAATCACATTATCCTTTTTCAAGGATATGTGGTGATTCATTCTATTTTATGAGAGTATGCGATGAGGGATTTTAACACTTCTCCTTTGGATGTACATCCGAGTGTAGGGAAGATGTATAGAAGAGCTAGATGCGGTAATGGTGTCCTAAAATTTTTCCATAGTTTGTGCTTTTTGAGGATGAAAATCATTAAATAAATGAATAATTTAGAGACTTTGATTTTTCCATGTAATGATTTAAAATATTTCTTAAAATATTTTCATAGCCATACACTAAGGCGATGTGTGATTCTGAGGCCCTGTGTGCTCGGAATTAATTTTATAAAAATATAAATATATTTTAATTCGACACACATGGTTTTCCATAAAAAAAGTCAAATATCTCCTAAATGAGGTCTCATGTCAGAAATTTTATACCAAATATGACTCTATAATGTGGTGTTTACCCAAGGCGTGACCTAAAGTTAGTCAGCGTAGGATGTTCGGATGAGGTAGTCCTTGATTGGTGTATTGGATAAATTAATTAATTTAATAACCCTAACCCAAATAAATCATAAAAGGAGACTTTTATGGGAAATATGAGACCATCATTGAGTTCAGAATGTGGTTTTTACCCAAGGTTTGACCTAAAGTTGGTTGGTGTTGGAGGTTCGGATGAGGCAGTCACTGGAAGGTAAATTTAATTAAAATAAATAAATAAATAAATTTTATTACATGAACTAATTAAAACCTATATAAAACTCCTATTATGATGCTTTTCCAAGGTTTATCCACATAAATATTGTTGGATCAAATATGAGGAGAATGTCATTCATTGGCGGATTGAGACCGTATAATGACTGGTTATCGGAACGAGGTGAATCGATAGGTGGAGGACAGCACAGATTATCATCATCACTAGCAGATTAATTCTTCACCAATGATTGATCCATAATCAAGGTAGGACTCATCAATTTTGGTTTTTTACTTTTTGATTAAAATATTGAGCAAGATCAAATTTTTTACCTTGATCTAGGTTTAAATGAACCTTCGCATGAACTTGTGTATCAAAAATAAATTATTCTTTCAATTTATTTCTTGTCAATGTCGTGTTTATCACCTAGATTTACCCAATATAAAATCACTGGTCAATAACATTTTACAATGATTCTTATAACCTTTTTCATGGGTGTTATCACCCACAATTATTTACGTTATTCAACATTGGACCACGGGGTCACGATTTAACATTGCCCAGGTGGGTTCGAGTGTGATCAATCCCCAGGTTTTGTTGCGGTAGCATGAATGACATGCAGATAGATGGTTTGGGGATGTATTCAAAAATGAGTAGGATAGTGTTTTATGAATGGATTGGATCACACTACGGGTGAGGGTTTATTATTGGAGGTGGTTAGGGATCAGATCAGACTCATTTTCCATGTTGGCATATGGTGATGACATGCGGTGTGACAGGATCGGTTTCAAGCGGAGGTCATCCATGAGGTCTCATGGTAGGTCCTGCTCAGTGTGAATGTGATGGTGGCTAGGCTCAAATCTTCGACGAGGTCGTCAGATGTGGTCAACACAGTGAGTATTATTATTATTATTATTATTATTATTATTATTATTATTATTATTATTATTATTATTATTGGTGAAGAGTTACTAAAATTTAAATGAGGATTTTTTATTATTATTATATGATTATTATTATTAATGGTGACACAAAATTTTGTATGGGTGGATTAATCTCATCAATTAATTGATTAAATTGGATAAAAATCATTTAATTAATGGAGTGTGAAAATGGGTGGTGTGAGATTTTAAAATAAGTAAGTGAAAGTATTAAATGGATTTGAAGTGCGTTATACATGTGAAAATCCATAGGGAGTCCTTGAGAGGTAATTCCCTATCCATATCATTATTTTATCATTATTATAAAATTTATATGATATGAGAGAAGGGGGGTTGAGGTGACACCTTGCAAGGGATAAGGGGGATTTTGTTTATGAATGGAATATGAGGAGAATCTCATACCTATTTTATCCTAATATATTATTATTATTGTTATTATTATTGTTATTATTATTATTATTATTTTGGTTTCCAAACCTTAATTCGGTTGTAAATTTTTCATGCGGCGTCGGATATACGATATGTCAGCAGTAGTGTGACCCTAGAATTAAGATGGTCATTTTAACACTAATTTGGGATACCTTTTTCATACTTGTGACTCTGTTAAATGAAATGAACAATAATACTAAAATTATTATTATTGTGTGATCTTCTATCTAACATACTTCTTCGTAGGGTGTCTAAATGGAAAATTGTCTATAACATTTAAATCCTGATATTAAGGTGAAAGTTTTGAGGCCAATATCAGGTATTTAATTCAATTCCATGGCTTGATCCTATGTAGCATCATTCATGCATGGTCTGGTGAAATGTTTTTTTTCCACTGAGTGTCCAATTTGGGAAAGTGAATATCCTATCTTTAGAGATTTTCCATAAGGATCGTAACGGTCTAATCTGTTTATCCATCGAAGTCCATTAAAGAAGAAAATCAATAGAATTATGTTTCTGTCATTAGACCAATGATGAGACTTGTATAATCATTAGGCTTGGATGAGTCACATTGTGTAGTACACTTACATGTCGTAATAAACTACATGGCCAGAAATTCATGTGCTAGCAAGGACATGGCTAGGTAGTAGAGCAGGACCACAAACCCTGTGGGTCCTATACCTTCTTTATGACTCTTCAACCTCTCATATATCCTTTATTGGACTCATATTTTGTCCCAGGAGTATCTTATCTTGACTTTTTTTCATATAGAACAAAATGGTTTCCTTTATAGTGTATTTTGATATACTATGTGGGATGTTCCGAGCATGAAGCTTTTTTATGTGGTGCTTGAAGATGATAGTGAATGGGAAAGATCATCAGTAAGTTAGAAAAAAGATGCACTCCATTTTCATATCAATTTGTGGGCCATCTATCCATGGATACATTACTAGCATGTCACATCTAGTTATAGGTCCTTCATACTCATTGTGAAAATATAGATGGTACTCCCCTATGGAACCAAGGTGTAGGTTATCTATCCATAGAGATAGTTCTTCCCTATCACATCAGGGTGTTGGACCACCATACTCATTTTTCAGATATAGAAAATAATCCCATGTAGCACTAGGGTGTGATTCCTCTATCCATGGATAGAGTACTCCCCAGCCGTGTTAGGGTGTGGTTCCTCCATACTCATTCTACCGATAGAGATGATTCTCCCCATTCATGCTAAAGTGTGGGTACTATACCAATGGAGACGGTATTCCGTTGTTGTACCAGGGCACGGGTCCTCAATACTGGTTGTACAAACATGGAGTGGAATTCCTCTATCGATATGTGGTGGGGGTCCTCTACTTGGAAATCGTGCCCCATCAACTGTGTGTAATAGTGATGAGGTGTGGTTTAACTTGGATGGATACTTTTAGTAAGATTTGTGATATGTTGGGAATAATTATTGTAATTTTTTAACTATTGGTACTCTTCTTCTTGGGATGATTTGGGAGATAGATATCCCCTTACTCTCATTTTTTAATCCATCGACTGAGTATATATATAAATGCTTCTTCTGTATCCACACCTTAGATCTGGGTACTCTCTTTCCTGGAGAGGTGAATCCATGGGGTATACCACATTCTTTTTGTGTTTATCATCTTGTGTTTGGATGAGTCCACTCTCCTACTATATGTGGTGAAGACTCGACATGTAGTTCTTCTAATCACTGTGACTAGCCCCTTGTTCTTGGACAAGGTTACTTTCACTATTGGTTTGGGTTGAGCTGTTCTCTTTGACTGTATATTGTATCTACTGTATTTTTACTCCTGTTGTATCTATTATTGCTCCCCCTTAATCTTTTAGGGCATATTTTTTTCCATGTATATACTCACCCCTCCATGGGATTTTTTCACGAACTAACCTAGGTCGACCCTCGACCGGTCACCCGAGCTGGCATGTGGTATTGGTCGAACATGGTTCCCAATCCCCACTGGTAAGAAACTAGTGTCGGGCATCAAAATTAAATATGTGGAAATGATTTGGCCTATAAAATAAAGACTAACAAAAAAATAAAAACTAAACAATGAAAATGAAAAACTACCAGTGGTAGAAAAATAAAACTATACATACCTCCATGTGACCTTACGGTCCCCAAAAACCTCAAACCAACATTGCACTACGGCAACCAAATCTCACCAAGAAGTAACACCAAAGCTAAAAAAAGATAAAACTATAGGTGTGAGTATTAAAACATAGTAGGCATGCCAAAAAAATCTATTTAATTATGTATTTCCTTCAAAAAAATAAACATTAATTTCTAGATTGAACTATAATATATAAAAGTAAGTTTTTTCACACATTTTTCCTTTAATGAAAATCACGGTCCATTTCCCTTTTTCAACTAAAAACAGATTTCTTTTTTAAAATTTAGACTTTAGTATTTTAAAGGAGGTGGTTATCATACTTAAAAAATTAGGAAAACAATGTAAAGATTTTAAAAAACATTTTCTGAAAACACATGAAACCATTCTATCACTTTTAGAAAAAAAGATTCACTACACAAGGGAACATGATCAACAAACATATAACATGGGAAATGGGAAAAACATGACACAAGAGTAACCAACCTGCACCTGAATCTTGATCATCTGCCATAGATAAATAAGTTCTAGACAACATGGTGGAATCTAGGTGCTCATGAATAATCAAGAACGTACTATACATGTGACTCGTCTTGAAGTCATGCCTTTCACAATGATGTCGTAATTCCCAAATGCCCAATCATCGCCCTACCTTGCCCGGACGAGGCAGCCAATCCCATAGAAATGATAACAAAATAACCCCTTAGTATGGGTCACTATCTAGTTCCAAAAACTAGACTAGTGCTGCAATCTTTTACTGAGAATTCTCTCTCTATGCTAGGTTCCCATGTTCAGAATAAAAATGGGGTAAGCCAATAATGTAAAAAAAGTATACATTCACAAGAACATTCATCACACACAATCAACACACATAACAAGGTCCCCCATGAGTCACCCCAACGAATAAGTCTCTCTCCTTTAAACCATCATTACACAAGGGAACCCCCAAACCATGGAAACTCCCATCTTTCATAAACCAACAAGGTGAGGACCCATTCCAAGGAAGGTTTTTCGATGAAACCATTTTATTTAATGTGATAACTGGGCCTCTCACAACCATCAAATGCTAAACCATTTCATAAAGAACCACACATATGCCACTTTGAAAAATAGAAACACGCTTCAAAACCCATTTAAGAAACCCAAACCTGCATTTTAAATCTAAGACACATTTACAAAGGCCATAGTGTCATTTTATCAAGCACTTGATGTGAAAAATGGAATCAAGTCATTTATTGCAACACATTACAAGAGATAAACCACTAAAATTCAAGAAGAAAAAAATTACTAACAATTTTATATCAATAATTAATATAAAATCTAGATGTGAAATGCAAGAAATAAATGATTCTAAAATTTAATGGTTAGTGCAAATAGATCTTACCTCGGGATGGAACCAAATCGAACATTCAACCCTTGGGGCTTTCTAACTAAGATTTATTGCTCCCCCACTGAGAATATGCATCTTCACATACATATGAGGACACTTCTGCCCTATTCACACATCAGAAAGTCCATGAAAATGTTCAAGGGGATTCTTAAATATATGTTTAAATGCATATACCCATCTCCACTCGCCTATGTATGCATTTACATATATATACATAGGCACACCTCACACCATACATGTATATTCACTTCTATGGGTGAGAATACACATGAATGTGGAACCTATATATATATATATATATATACTTACCTATGCATACGCAGGCGAATTTCCTTAGACCCGGTGACTTAAAACCACAAAGTTGTGACCAATGAACCTTAATTAAAAAATAGGAATCTATAAACATCATAATACTCTAAAAAATAATCCCAAAAAAAAAAGAAACCAACCTATGATTCGAAAACTAATGAAACTTTTAAGAAAAACAATGTTAAAGGAAAATACAATTTTATTAAAGTGAGCAGTTCCAAATAAGCCTTTAAGTTTTTCACACCCTGAATTCATTTACAAAAATTAATTCAAAAACCATTTTTTCAAACAATGTGAAATCTCCTTTTCACTAAGAATTTCCAAATGGGAATAACCATCTTAGATTTTCTTTTTTAATCACTTTTAGAAACCACACAAGGAACTGACATCATTTAGAAAACAATGAACCATTTAAGAAACTAAGATTTTAAGAAAACGCCATTTTTGAAACACCATTTTCATTTGTGGGCACATCCATGTATGCACCTAGAGAACCCAGGGATGTTCCAACATCCAATGGGACAACTAACATCCATGAAACCTTTATAAATAACTTTCAAAAACACCACTTCCCCTTTTTACCATACCCAACCATTTCACTTAATTACAAAATTCAATAAGAGTTCATAAACTAATAGATCTCTTCAAAACAAGATTTAAACCACACTTGAAGAAAACACTATATTCCACATGAAAAGACTGGGTCATAATTGAATCAATTTTCAAAAATGTTTCAAAAGGAAAACAACACCCAACCATACAATTTTAAACCTAAAGATCAAGCATCCCCTTATCCAAACACATTTGGCATAAGAAAACATAGTCATAATAATAGTTTCACTTAAAAATCTATTTTTGAAAAATCAAATCATAAAAAAACACGGAAATCATTTAAAAGTTTATTAACGTGATGAAAATGAAGTTTAAAAATTTATTTAAAACTCTCAACCATAAAATGGATTGAATTAGAAAGATAAAGTGCGGAAATGCCTACCTCAGAGGTGTGTGAATACAGCCATGCTTCAATGGAAGGGATAATAAGACCTCGTGGAACCTTCACACACATTAAAATAAAATTAAATTGAGTTACAAACAACCCCTAACATCTAGGGTTCATCAAAGAGAATAAAAACCCAAAATCAAGTAAAAATTAATTGGAGGGGGTCATACTAGAGAGAGGTCACACCAGAGAGAGGTTACGCCGGAGAGGGTCATGCTAGACATGGGGTTATGCCAAAGAGGTTCGTGCAGGACATGGGGTCATGCTAGAGAGGATCATATTGGACAAGGGGTCTTTCCGGAGAGGGGGTCGCGCCGGACTGTGGGTCGCACCGAAGAGAGGGGTGTCAGTCGGAGGGAGGGTGTGTGGCCGAAGAGAGAGCACCGGTGAGAGGAGTGTGTGTGAAGGGGCTGGGTCATGCCATAAGGGAGAGGGGGAAGTGGTGGGGGTACTGTGCATGGGAGGTGAGGGAGAATGGGGGAACCTAGGGTTTCTAAAAATAATAATTAAAGAAAACAAAACTAATTAAAAAAATTAATCATAATAATAATAATATAACAAACCTAATAATAATAACAATAATAATACTTATATAAATAATAATAATGGAAATCATATTATTATTAATAATTATTATTATTATTATATTAATAAATTTAAATAATTCTAATATTTTCAATAATATTAATAGTAATAAAAAATAATTACTATTATTATTATGATATCCTTATTATCATTATAAAAACATTTTATTTTTATTTTATTTTTATTTCATTTTACTTCTTTCATTAAATTTATTTATTTCCATTGTCGGGTAACCGCACGGTCACCCCACATGGTTCTAGAAATAGTGTGTGAACCATGTGGTAGCTTCTATTCATTCCAGATGCGGTTTAATAGGTATCAGGGATTACCACATGGTATTTGCTAATCGTGTGGTGCCCATACTCTGGCCTAAAACTCACCAAAAATTCAAAACTTCAAAAATTTAAACTAGGTGTCAAACCCAAACCTCAACCAAAAGATCTGATACTATGAAAAGAATAAAAATAATATTATCTGAGGTTGGGGTGTGAAAATTCTCTACACCACAGACACTTTCTACCCACATAAAGTCACCAAGCCAAATTATAATCAAACTCGAGTCCATGTCCAATAAAAACCAAGAGAGCATAAGAACCTCGTATGACCTTTCACTCTACCGTTCAAACCAAACAGATCATAAATAAACCACAACATAAAATGAGTGGATAACACGGGAGGGTTCTCCCCACCACAAGAACTTGACTAACATGGAAATTAAAACACAAACACACCACCCCGGTTTGGGGGACAATGTGGGAACTCCCAATCAGAACATATTTGACTTCTCCACACAAGTTGATTAGCATCATTGAGACTCAAATAAAAAACCCCACTACAACCAACCCAGCATATTGGGACACCAGTAACTAATGCAACATCTCTATACCAATTGAACAACACCACAACCAGGAACTAGGGAGTTACCAACACAAACTAATCCAGTTTCCTTAGAACAAGTGAAACAACACCACTAAAAAAACTAATGGTTTCATATACAAGATGAGCCCCCAGAACTATGGTAAACCCTTGAGAATAACTCAATATAAAACTAGATACACCATTTACCACTTCCCACAAAACCCAATCACTCACATCACCAGACGAGCACCAGTGAAACCGAAACCAACCCACACAGGGGTTGATCACACTTTTAAGAGAGCTAATGATTCAAAAATCCATATTTAGATAAATATAGCCATTTAGATTGTGAAATTAAATTAAACCACACTTTAAAGAAGAGAATATGAACTCACAATGGAAAAAAATTAAAACAATGAAACTTTATATACTTCTATCTCAATGCTTAGAATGAAACCAAGTCAAGGTTTCACACAAACTCGGTAACTCCTAACTGTGTGCAAGCTTCACCTTGAGACCTATGGTTGAGAATCTAATGGTGGAAGCATATCATACCTCAAAGTCAGGTATGAGTATCCCTTTCTCAGAACCCATTCTAGGAGAAACGCTTCCTGCATAACTTCTCCAGGTGACCCCAAGTGGCCATAAAGACGGTAGGTCTTCAAAGGAATGATACCAGATGGCTTTGTATGCCCGAACCAACCACACTGGTAGCACAAAACCAAACAGTCTGATGAAATGGAAGCCAGCACCAATGGATATGAATTCTTAGAGACAGGTCCCTCTAGCATGAACTCTTCTCTAGATGGGGAACCCTCAGGAAAGCTGACCACCACTAACAACATCCTAAGAAGAGACTCTTCTAAAAATGTCCCATTCACAAAACCCTCGAAATAGGTTTCACTGAATGAGATCACCTTTCCCACAATATTTGGGTGAATACCCTAAGAAAATAGAGAAACTAGGCCTTTAAACTAGTCAATGAAATCTTTTACAGAACACTGGCCCTGCCAAACATCACACCACACTACCACCTTCATCAACTTCACCTCCTTGGGTATGAACCCCTGGGAGATGGTGTACTTGTACATTTCCAATGTCACCCTAACTTCCCACTATTATGGGACAACCAACTCTCACTTGTCCAAAGCTGGACTTTCGGATGACCCCAGAATAGCATATGATCTAGAATCTTTGGGAGTTCCCAATGATCTTAAGACACACTCTACCTCTTCAAGCCACTCAGCTTCCTCTAACTGACCTCGATCACTGCGAAGAATATAAAACATTTGAGAAGAAACAAAACTAGTAATGAATTATCATAAACTTTTGGGACCTTTTGGGTGGAATTTTAGGAATAACATGTAAAACACAAACTGAAACAAGCATCAAACCAAAACACAACTGAAAGGACCAACTTGATCCAAAACAACTAGATTGAAAGTCAAACACACACAAGCATATTCAAAACAAATCCTTTAAAAAGCCACCATTTTCATTTAATGTTTCAAAACTTCATTCCTCCATGACCATTTTCCAAATACCAATA
Source organism: Viscum album (assembly GCA_963277665.1). Classification (NCBI taxonomy): domain Eukaryota; kingdom Viridiplantae; phylum Streptophyta; class Magnoliopsida; order Santalales; family Viscaceae; genus Viscum; species Viscum album. The sequence continues at coordinate 517,621,192 of OY728143.1, read as the reverse complement.
ACCCATTTTTTAACCAAATTTCATTTCCAAAATAATTTCATCTTTCAAATTATCTTGGGAAAACCCAATCTAGGCCTTTAATTTCAAATACATATCCAATTAATCCCATGAAACTTTGTACATGTTTTCATCTTCTTCCATCCATACACACCAACATGCATTTTCCATACACACCCTCACATGTGAAAACATTCATGGGGAGCACCCATGGTTGTGCTAAAACCATTGCTTTATTAATTCCAAACATTTACCAAATTCTCAAACCAAAATGCCTTCAATTTTTAAAACTCATTTTACCAATTTAATTCCATTTTAAATAAATAATTCTTAGTTGAAAACAATTTTCATTTCTCGAAAGAATCCTTACAACAATTGGAACCAAGATGAAACTCTACTAGCCTCAAACTTCTAGAATAAGGAACTAGTAGTCATGCCTAACTCGGAAACATGGTATTGATTCATTCCCCAAGTAATCATCAACAACTAGGAGGGGATTAAATCATTTACTTAGACTCCATGTGAAATCACAACGTAACATCAGCTTTCCTCTATTGTCATCCCTCAATAAAAAACAAATACAAAACACTCAATTATTGGACAACCCCTGAAAACTCGAGGTTTTGAATGAGCAAGGGTTCATGAAACCCTTATCGTACCTAACTTATAAGTACCAACATTCCTACTCTCTAACTACCGGGCACTCCAAAATACAAGTTCTTGACACTAATGACATTTTTTCAGGAACCATCTTGCGTAAACCATAAACTAGTCACCCAAGTTGGATTGCGACATGTCCCGAAGGGCATTCCAAATCCCCACGGGCTGGAAACTAGTGTAAGGGATCAAAATTAAATAGGTGAGAAAGAATTTTCCCATAAAAATGAAAAATAAATTAATAAAAATGGAAAAATGAAAACTAAAACTAGCAGCGATGAAAAAATAAAATTGTATATACCTCCATGTGACCCTATGGTCACCATCGACCTCAAACCAATGTCGCATTATGGTGACTGAATTTGAGTAAGAAGTATCACCAAATCTAAAAACAAAGATAAAACTATATGCATGAGTATTAAAACTCCGTAGGCATGCCCAAACAATTTTTTTCTATATGAATTTCCTTTAAATAAAGAAAAATTACTTTTAGGTCTGAACTACAATATATAAAATTATTTTTTTCACACATTTTCTCTTTAAAGAAAATCATGGTTCATTGCCCTTTTTCAACTAAAAACCAGATTTCATTTTCAAGAGGCGGACATTAGTATTTTTAAGGAGGTAATATTTATACTAAAAAAGGGAGGAAGGGGATGTAAAACATTTCAAAACCTTTTTCTGAAAACACATGAAACCATTCAATCACTTTTAGAAAAAAGTTTTGATATACAAGGAAACATGATCAACAAACCTACAACACAGGTAATGGAAAAAAAATAACAGAATAGTAACCAAATAGCACCTATATCTCAATCATCCTCCACAGATAACTAAGTGACAGACAACATGGGATAACCTAGAAGCTTATGAATAATCTAGAACATGATATACATGTGACTCATCCCAAAGTCATACCCTACCTGATGACACCATAACACCCAAACACCCGATTTTTTACCTATATGGGCTGACTGAGGGGCCCAATCTTATAGCAACGATAAGAAAATGAACCCTACTATGGGTCACTAGCTATTTAAATAGCCTAGACTAGTGAAGCAATCATTCCCCAAGAATTAACTCATTCTGCTAGGTTTCCATGTTCAGAATAAAAAGTGGTGAGCCAACAATTTCAAACGAGTATCCAGTCACCAGCACATTCATCACGCATAATCAACACACATAATAAGGTCACCCCCAAGTCACCTAAAGGAACAATTCTCTCACCTTTAAACCAACATTTAAAAAGGGAATCCCTAAACCAGGGAAACTCCCATATTTTGTCAACCAAAAAGGCTAGGACCCATTCCAAGAAGGGTTTTCTGATGAAACCATTTTATTTAAAGTGCCAACCAGGCCTCACAGAGTCATCCCATGCTAAACCATTTCTTAAAGAACCACGCATGCACAACTTTGAGAAATATAAATACACTTCGAAACCCATTTAAGAATCCAAAAAAACATTTCAAATCTAAGACACATTTATAAAGGCCAAAGGGGCATTTCATCAAGCACTTGATGTTACAAATGCAATCAAGTCATTTATAACAACACATTATAAGAGAAAATCCACTCAAATTCAAGATAAAAAAATTTACTATCAATTATATATCAAAAATTAATATAAAAACTAGATAAAAATGCAAGAAACAAATGGTTTTTAAATTTAAAGGTTAGTACATATAGATCTTACCTTAGGGGGGAACCAAACCAAACATTTGTCCCTTGGTGCTTTATGACTAAGAGTTGTTGCCCCCCTCCCCCTAAGAATATGAATCTTCATATACATATAAGTGTGAATAGCCCCTATGCACACACCTCAATGGCCATGAAATTGTAGAAGGGGATCCTTATATATATGCTTATATGCATATACCAGTCTCCACTCACCTATGAATGAATTCTCATATATATACATAGGCGCACCTAACATCACACATATATATTCACCACCATGTATGAATATACATATAAAGGGGGAACCTATATATATATACTTACATATGCATATGCAGGTGAGCCTCCTTAGACCTGGTGACTCAAAACCACAAAGCAGTGACTAACGCACATTAATTAAAAAAATAGGAATCCATAAACATCATAAGACCCTAAAATAGAATTAACCCCAAAAAAGAAACCAGGATGAGATTCAAAAACCAATGAAACATTAAAGAAAAAAAATGTGAATGGAAAACACTATTTTTTTAAAGTGAGCAGTGCCAAATGGGCCTTTAAGTTTTTCACACCCCAAATGCATTTACCAAACACAGTTCAAAACCCATTTTTCCAAACGATGTGAAATCTTCTTTTCACAAAGAACTTCCTAATGGGAATACCCATATTATATTTCCTTTTTAAACCACTTTTAGAAACCATAAAAGTAACTGACGTTATTTATAAAATAGAGAACCATTTAAGAAACCAGTAATTCAAGAAAATACCATTTTGGAAACACCATTTTCATTTGAGGGCACATTCATTTGTTCACTTAGTGAACCCATGGATGTTCCATCATATAATGGTACAACTAAAATTCATGAATCCTTTAGAAATCACTTTTGAAAACACCACTTTCCCTTTTTCTCATACCCAACCATTTTACTTTATTACAAAATGAAACAAGAGTTCATAAACTAATAGAGCCCTTCCGAACAAGATTCAAACAACACTTGAAGAAAACACTATGTTATAAATGAATATCCTAGATCATAATTGAATCAATTTAAAAAAATGTTTTGAAATGGAAAACATCACCCAATTTTACCCTTTAATCTCAAGCTTCCCCATTTCCAAACACATTTGGCATAAGAAAACATAGGAATAATAATAGTTTCTTTTCAAAATCTATTTTTAACAAATAAAATTATCAATAAAACACCACAATCATTTAAAAGTGTGTTAACAAGATGCGAATGAAGTTTAAATTTTTATTTAAAACCCTCAAGCATAACATGGATTGAATTGGAAAGATAAGGGACGAAAATGCCAACCTCGGAGGTGTGTGAATACTACCGCGCATCAATAGAGGGTAGAATTAGACCACGCAGACCCTTTTCACACCTTGAAATCCAATAAAATTGACTTAAAAACAACCCATAACATCTAGGGTTCAACTAAGGGAAGAAAACCCCAAAATCAAGGAAATATGCACTGGAGGGGGGTCACGTCGGAGAGAGGTCACACTGGACATTAGGGTAATGTTGGAGACTGTCGCATAGAACAAGGGGTCACACCAGAGAGTGTCACACCAGACAGGGGGTCATGCCGGATAGGGGGTCATGATGGACATGTTGCACCCGAGAGAGGGGGCACCGACTTGAGGGAGGGGGTGCATCGAAGGGACAGTATCGGCAAGAGGAGTTTGTAGGTAGGGGTCGGTTCATGCTGTGGGTGAGAGGGGGAAGAGGGTGGGGGTGTTTTTCATGGGAGGGGTGAGGGAGAATGGGGGAACCTAGGGTTTCTAAAAATAATAATAAAAAGAAAATAAAACTAATAAAAAATTTAATCATAATAATATTAGTAATAATAATATAACAAACTTAATAATAATAATAACAATACTAAAAATAATAATAATGATAATCATATTAATAAAATTATTATTGCTATTAATAAAGTTTAATAACACTAATATTTTTAATAATATTAATTGTAATAATAATAATAATATTATTAGTATCATTATAAAAACATTTCCTTTTTCTTTCCTTTTTATTTATTTTACTTGTTTAAATATATTTATTTATTTCCAATATCGAGTAACCGCACGGTCACCCCAAATGGTTCAAACAAATATGCGTGAACTGTATAGTAGCTTTAGTTCATTCCAGAGGCAATTTCACGGGTACTGGGGCTTACCACGCGGTTTCTCCAAACCATGTAGTGCCCATGCACCAGCCTAAAACTCACCAAAAAATCCAAAATTAAAAAATTTAAACTGGGTATCAAACCCAAACCTCGACCAAAAGACCTGAGACCAGAAAAAGAATAAAAATAGGAGTATCTAAGGTCATGGTGTGACATATTTTCCCACACATGATGTATATTATGTATATAATAAACTAATCGGCAGTGAATTTAGAGAAACTTAGGGATACTGGATGATTTGGATATCGTATGATGGTTTTGCCTTGGGATTCAAGAGTTATTCTCTCTTAGCATTTTACTTTTCTAGTTTTTTTAGTTTGCACGTATTTCTGGTTCGACATTTATTTTTCCCCTTTTCTTTTTAGTTTTCACTTTCGTACTCTTGTACACCCTAGAGGTTATTCATGCTTGGTTTATTTTCCAGCTATATTGCATATTTTACTCTTTCTATATACACTTATTCATCGAGATGGTTGTGCGTCTGAATACAGTTACCTAAGAAAACACCACACCATGTTAGTTGTACATTTGGTGCTTGTCTCCACCCCTAGTCTATACACACTGGCTGGATTATTCATTACACCTCCACATTGCTAGGTTATACACACTGGATTGATTATTCTAGACATCGTTGGTGATGTCCTAGTAAGTTTATCTCACACCCAAATTAGGCTATCTTTGTTGCCTAATTTGACTTCATGAATATAGGTGTAGATTAGGGGAATCACATTTTCTAGGATGATTTATTATTTTTCCTTTATCATGGATCATGGGAGAAGAGGACCGAGCGTATGCTCATTTTGATTGTAGAGATTACTTTTGTTTTTTGTTTTTTTGTATATCATGTTATAGAATAGTTTTCCATGTATCCTCTGTATCCTCCTTTTTTTACATCATCTTTCCATGCCATAATTTTTTATATAAATCAGCCTTTGGTTTTGGTTATTATTACTATTGTTTAGATGTTTTTTTAATTATAAGGTACAAATTTATTGTTTCTATTTTCATTGTGCTCTTTTAATTTTATATAATTCAGATATTTATTAAATGTATTTATTTATATTGTTCTACTCTACTATAGGTCTATAGTATTCCCATTATATCACCCTAGACCATCACTTCTAGTTAGAGGCCTCTAGAATATGGGGAGGTACGCTTGAGTCCATGTGACCCACCGGCTCGGGGCCCTATTTTAGTGGCTCCCAGGTCGGGATGTTACAAAGTGGTATCAGAGCTCTTTCCTTTCGTCTTACTATTTGATTATTTGGGAAGAGACTAGGATGTATCGTAATTTGGTAATGAATATGTTCCTAGGATTATCTAACCCATATACAAGGGAAACCCAAATTACTAGGGATGGATTATTTCTGTTTTGAATTGTGTCGATTACAGTTTCACTGATTTCATCATTGGGTTAAACACATGTGTTATGACGATATAATTGTTGATATTTTTATTATTATTATTGTGGAATTTTCCCTTAACCTATTAAAGAAATTGGGTAGTTGTTTATGCATTATCATAGGAACTTTAGGACTTACATGCCATACATTTTTCTATGTCATGTTTAATTTAAGAATGAATTTCTTAAGGCATATAGTTAGTGACTGAATTATTATATTTGGAAATGTGATAACATATCTTGAAGGGATAATATAATTGGATTATTTAATGTTTCTTTGTCTATTTAAATGGAATTTTCTCCCATATATTGATGATAAGATCATAATTAACACATTTACACCATGTTTGATCCATGAACCTCTCATTTCATGGGATGAAACATTAGTTGACTGGGTTACTTTAATGCCAAGTTTAATTTAGGTATCAAGTACTTATATAAATTTAAAATGATAATTCATGTTATCAAGTAATTTTATATAATATTTTTCATCCTAATACCATATTTAAATTCCATGTTGCAGTTACATGATATTCCAATTGAAATTTATAAGATTAGGGGTTTTATAAATTGGGAATGGAGAAACATTTAATTGGACTGTGATATATATATATAAGTGTATGAAATTAAATGGATTTAAAAAATTTTAAATGAAAATGGTTACCGCTGAATGGAATTCCAATTGCAAAGTAAAGGGTACTTTATTATATACCTTGTAATTGACACTTTATATACCGGAACAAATTATGTGTTATATGGGACCTTGACCCAAAACTGACCTTATTAGGGGGTAGTTGAGGATATCTCTTATGATTCTTATGGCCTTTTATGGTCATCCCTTTCCACATATAACAAGATTTTGGATCAGGTAGAGAGGTTTTACCTTTTCTATAGAAAGGTTATATACTTATCCTACTATATATGTGATCTTTTGAATCATTGAATTATATTCCAAGGCATGTGATTGTATAAAGCCCCAGCCTTAAACATTACGTAATCTTGAGTTATGTTAAGAATTCAATTTGAGGACCTTTTCAGGTTTAGAGTTTTAGAGAATTATAAAATAACTATTACATAAGAACTCATATATTACAAAATAGACACGTTTACTCGCTATCCATTTTTTCAAAAAATAAAACTATTTAAAATAAAACAAAAAATATTATTTACTTCTTCATTTCTCTTAAAAATTATTATACCCTATGTAAAACATTTCAAAATACTTGGGATGAGAAAAAAATCTAGGTAAGAGATATAAAATAAGGAATGAAATTGTTAGTGCATAAATATTTTAAACTCATGAAACATTTTCACAAAATCATAATTTCCACCCATAAAACATAATCTCTTAACATAACTCATGAAATAATAAGATTCATGAAAAACATCTTCGCAATCACAAGTCATAAAGGTGGCTTGTGGAATTTTTATCATACTTAAATTGTAGCTTTAAGAAAAACATAAGGATTTACCTTCATGTTTGTGTTTGTAATAAACATCATAGTATAGTCCCTAAATCTATTAGGAGAAACCTTATAGTTTAACACCATCTCATTATCCAATGCATTGTAGATCTATCATGGGCTCATCTACACTTGTTTTATCATAGAAGAACTTGTATACATAAACAATTCCCAATAACCTTAATATAATCATAACACATAAAAAAAGCATAAAGTAAAAATAACATTTCCACATAGAAATCACAAGATATTATTTCAAGATATCGATATAATAAATATATTATCAAACCCATTTTCAATACCAAAATACCTAAAAAGGTAAAATGGTATTTATTTTTATTTTGAAAACATTATGTCCTATAGAGGAATCCAAATACCAAATAATGGTCACAGCGGCGGAAATGTCGTTGTCACCATATACATTACAAAAACATTCATTTTTTCATTTAGTAAAATGATTCATATAAAAAGATTCATTTTTGAAAACCATTAAATGATATTAAAATTCACAGGGTTTTATTACACACTGTATAAAAAAATGGTGTATAATATCAAAATATGTCTCAATGAAAGGAGATTGAGATGAAGTCCTTTACCTTGAGTCCAACTTGTCTTGTAGCATATTTATATTCTAGAATAATAAACATAGATTAATTTATAATTTTTTAAGAACATTTTTAAAGTTTATTATTCATTTTATATCACTTATTATCATGTCATAAAAACTACATAATTATTTAAGTTAATATCAGACGTTTTGTTGATATTCGGTACTTGAATCAAAAATGAATATAGTATGATGTCAATAGTCCATGTGGTCATAATTCCATAATATAAAAAATAATATCCATGACATTATTATCATTTTTATAAATCAATTATTCTTTTAAATCAAACCATTAATTAGTTTTATGAAAAATGAACTACGTTATAATCATGGAGATGGTAGGTCGTACGTATGCATTAGTAACATTTCTGTTTTTCATTGATCATTATAGAGATAAGGTATTTATTATTTTATCTTTCCAGATTTATAATATTACTAATAATATCATAATAATAATTTAAATATACTTATATATATCATACAAATTATGTGGTGAATAAAAACTATTCGCATCGCTTTGTGGATGTGATAGTTCACACTTACGCATGAATAACATTATCATTTTTAAGTGAAGGGAAAAAAATATCATAATTGATATATTATTCTCTTATAATGATAAATATGTCATTAAAATCTAAAAAAAACATTAATTCCATCATTATGACTAGTCTTGAGAGGCTATAATGAAAAATGAACTATATTAGTTCGTAGGACGGTAGTCTGTCGTACACACGAATGAAATGTTCATTTTCCATTTGATGAAATTGGAGATGGATTAATGTGATGATATTGAAATAATAAAATATCATAATATTTAGGATATTGTATTTATTATTTCATAATCTTTGGAGGATATTTTAAGGATGTAGAAGAAGAAACCAAATAGTAATACTTAAAGAAAATGATACCTCTTCTTATAATGATCGCCTTTGAAGAACACCTTAACACCTATATAGAGGGTGTTGTGTATAAAATAAGGACTCAAGAATGTGGGGAGGGATTTTAGGAAAGTTTTTGGGTAGATATTGTCCAAAACAAATGAATTAAACTGTGTGATTAATAGATAATTGTGGGTACCTATTTATAAGAGAGGGGAGGGGCACCCCTAGAAACTCTAAAAATATTAAATTGATATAAATTAATTTTTAAATAAAAATGAATCCAATATGATTTATGTAGAAAATAATATTACTATGGTTCTAAATCCTCTAATACAATAATTTTTAGAGATGTATTGATTTTATTTTAAACCTTATCTTTCCGTTTTTCCCTTAATTAATCTATTTTAATTTAAATTGTGGTAACAACGTTTTAAATATTAAGTGTCTATGAATTTCAGTTTTATGGAGTCAATTTCACATAAATTGAAATTTTATGAACTTTTAGAGCTTATGATAGTCAATTTTAAATTTTTAAATATTTTTATTATTTTTTAATAATTTAATAAAATATTATTTTTATAAAATATCTATAGTGTCGATTTTGACACTATTCATTTCATTGAATTTAAATAAATATAAAACAAAGAGATAACTTCGAACCACACCGTTTAATAGGATTATAATTTGTCATAGTCACCAAATAATCATTAAGTTCCCTAATTAATTATAATTATATTTATTTTAATAATTTTCATATCATTTATTTGATATATCTATTAAATAAATAATTAATCTATCATTATTGTGTCAGTACATATGATACTTATTTGATCCCTAAAAATTAAAAAAAATTCTCATGATATATATAATTTAATTATATTTCTGGATACTATTTATTATCTAATTTATAACATATTAATAACTATTTTAAAATTATTATACTTATAATAAATAAAAGGGTGACATGTTGTCTCTTTCTTTTGTTTTAATAATATTTATATCACTTTCATGGAAAAAAGTCCATTAAATGATTTAATTTTGGTCCTTAGGTGTTACTGGTTGAATTTTATTCATCCAATAGAATTTTGGATAGTGTTAGGGTAATTTTATTATACTAATCATATTATTTATTAAACTAATTTATCTGATTTACCTTTAACCATGGTAAATAAAAAAATACCAAAGTTACTATTCGTAAAATCCCAAAAAATAAAAGGAACCTATTTATGTTATTTTTATCCAGTGATTCAAAATATATAACAAATTTTTTATAATTTAAAACAAATAATTTGAACTAATTAATTTAAAATTAATCGTCATTGTCAAAACGAGAAAATGAGTTTTTTAAAAGTAAAAACCATCAAAAGTTTGAGATGTGTTTATATCTAATTTCAATGGGAAATTACTTACAATGATAAAAATTGTATTAAATGATAAAAACTTAATATAATTATACTTTAAAACAAATTAAAAATATAATATGACAATATTAATAAATTATATGAAAAAATAGTTTAGAATTAAAATACAGTATTTTTCACTGTTCATTAAAATATGAATTTTGTTAGAAAAATATCAAAACTTTCTCCAAAATAAATTTGGATGTCCCACTTAAAATTAAAAAGTTTTTTTGTCAAATAAAACTTATTAATGTTTCAAAAAATAGATTTAAAATGGGTTCTCCGTTAAAAGGTAGCAAAACTACCTTTTAAAAATATTTGGGCTTTTATGTCTAAAATTGGTTTTTGTTTTCTTATTTTAAGCCCATAAATTTTATTGGAAGAAAGTAAAAACATTTAATAAATATTTATAAATATAAAATAGTTATTTCTATTCATTCCTGCCAATATAACAGCAAGGTGATAACTACCATTTGAAATAGTAATATTTAAAATGACTTTTTTGTTATAATGAAGTATTGTGTACAATGTAAGATTTATGAGAAACTCATTATTGCATGTTGGGTAATCTATTGGAGATAGTGTACCCTTTAAACTAAAATTAATATTTAATTAAAAAAAATTAATAGATATGAAGAAGTATTATTCTATAATTACCTAGGATGTTAAATCCTTTCACCTTTTGGAATTTACGTCATCGCAATTTTATTTAATTATAAAATAAGTGGGGGTATTTCTCCCTCATATCATTTTTTAGATTCCCGTGTTGCCTTTTCAACCGTATGGTTTTTATAAAAAACATAAACTATATTAATTGCCTTATTTTTCAGCACATTCTCTCTACAGTCAAGAATTTGGACTTGTTTTTCATCATCAGAAAGATTCTCTTCCAACTAAAGTACTTTTGGACTCAAAAACATGATATGGATCTGACATATAATTTCTTAACATTGAAACATGAAAAAAAATTGTGTATCAGGGATAAAAGAAAAGGTAAATTCACTCTCTAGGCAATTGATACAAATTTCTCCAAGATTTTATAAGGTCCAATGAACTACGGAATCAGATTCCCTTTATCATCAAAACCCTTCAGACTTTTCCATGGAGAAACTTTGAGAAAGAAGTGATCGCCTACCTCAAAAGAAATATCATTACTCTGGTAATCTACATAACTTTTCTACATGTTCTGAATTGTCCTCATGTGTTTCCGAATCAAATGAACTTTTTCTGCCATCTCTTCTACCAATTTTGTTCCCATCAACTTCATTTCACCTACTTCATCCCAAAAAGGTGGAGTTCAAAACCACTTTCCATATAATACCTCAAATAGTGCTATATGTATACTAGAATGAAAAAATTTATTATAAGAAAAATCAACCAATGAAATATTTTGATCCCAACTTCCCTGTTAATTCATTACAAATGCACTTATAATATCCTCCAATGTCTAAATTATTCATTCTTAATGCCCATCTGATTGAGGATGAAAAGTTGTACTAAAAGTTTAATTAGTTCCCACCAGCTTCAGAAGACCTTTCCAAAAGTTATAAGTGAACTTTGGATCATAATCACATATAATGTAGAGAGGAACTCCATGTAACCTAGATATATCTTTAATATACAACCAAGATAATTTGTCTAGAGATAAAGTATCTCGAATAGAAATAAAATGAGCATATTTAGTCAATCTATCAATAATCACCGAAATCCCATTGTTTGGTCAAGAAGTCATTAGTAATACCACTAAACAATCCATGGATATATTTTCCCATTTCCACACTCATACTGGAAAATACTGAAGCATCTCCTATGTAAAATGCTACACTTATTTAACAAACTAACAAGTCAAACACTTTATAGTAAAGTTAGTAATATCTCTTTTCATTCCATCCCACCAGAAATACTATTGAAGATCTCTATATAACTTAATACTGCCAAGATGAATTGAAAATAGAGAACTGTGAGCTTCACATAACAACTCTTTCTTTAACTATGAATCACAAGTCACACATAATCTCTTCCATAATCTCAAAACACAGTCTTTATCAATATTAAATTCAGTAAAACTACCCTTTTGAACCAATTATACCTTTTTCTATAACTCACTTTCTTCTTTCTATGCTTGATTAATTCTATATGATAGAGTTAATTTCACTAATACCTAAAAAAACAAAGGTATTTCCTATAACAAAAACTTCCAAGCCAAAGTTCATCAAATAATTTACCAAAGGATCATGTTCCAATCATAGCATGGTTAATATAGCATTAGTTTTTCAACTCAAAGCATCGGCCACATTATTTGATTTTACTAGATGGTAATGAATTGTGAAATTGTAATCTTTGATTAGTTCCAACCATCTTCTCTATCTCATATTCAATTGTTTTTTGTTGAATATATACTTCAAAAAAATTTGGTCATTATATATTTCGCATTTTTCTCCATACAGATGATGCCTTTAAATTTTTAAAGTAAAAACAACAACAGCTAATTTAAAATCATTTGTAGTGTAATTTAACTCATGAGTTTTCAATTAATGTGAAGCATAAGCAGTTGCCTAATAATTTTTTATTAGTATACAACCGAGTCCTTTCAACAAAGTGTAACTGTGGATTACAAATTCACCATTTCTGGAAGGTAATACCAAAACTAGAGTATTCAACAATATTTTTTTCAATTCCTGAAAACAATCATCACATTATTCTTTCTAGATGAACTTAACACCTTTTTGACTTAATTTAATTAGTGGGATATAAAAACATGAAAAAGTTTCAGAAAACCTCTAGTAATAGCCTATTAAACCAAGAATACTATGAATCTCAGCTATATTTTTTGGTCTTGGCCATTATTCAATAACTTTTCTTTTAGTAGGCTCCACAATTATTCCATATTTAGAAATAATTTGACTAATGAATGATTTTTTTTGTAACCAAAACTCAAACTTTCTGAATTTCCCATATAGTTTCTTTTCTTTTAAAATTTTCATGAAAACCCTTAAATTAATTTTATTCTCCTATTTACTTTTTGAATAAACACAACCATAAACTTTTCCTAGAAATCATGAAATATTCTATTCATAAGATCCATGAAAATAATAGGTGCATCTGTTAACCCAAATTGAATAACTATAAATTCATAATGTCCATATCTAATATAAAACACAGTCTTCGGAATGTCATCTTTTACATTCAACTGATGGTACCCCGACCTCAAATCAACCTTTGAAAAACATTATGCTTCTTAGAGCTGATCAAAAAAATCAACGATATGAGGAAAAGGGTAATTGTTATTAATAATGATGTTCTTCAAGGATCTATAATCAATTAAAATTCTCATTGAACCATCTTTATTTTTAACAAATAAGAAATTATCACCTAATGGTGATGTGCTAAGTTGAATGAAAACTTTATCTAATAACTCTTGTAATTGCTTCTTTAGCTCTAAAAGTTAAATTTTATCCGTTTGATAAGGGGATTTTGGAATTTTCTTAGCATTAGGAACTAAGTCAATAGTAAATTCAACTTATCTATTGGGTATAATGCCAATAAAATCATCTATAAAAGTATCAAGATACTCATTTACCATTGGAAGATAAATAATCTAAATAGTTCCTTTATTTTCAACAATATTTGAAAGATAACATTCATTTTCATCTTTTAACTATTTCCTAGCTTCTTGATATTTTAATAAGGGTAAGTTTTCATTCTTGTACACAAAATGATAGTCTTTCTAAAAATCAACTTTTTTAGCTCTATAGTCAATCTTAGCATGGTAAATAGAAAACCAATCCATAATCAAAATGATATCGAACTCTACTAGAGGAAAATCAATAATTTTTACAAGTAAATTATTTCCATAGATAAGTATAGGAAGGTTCTTATAATTTCTTTTTGCCTCACCATTTACTCTAGGAGTTTTTACCATAAGTTTTGGATTTATTTATAATGGTGTAAATTCGAATTTACCAAAAAAAATCCCAAAAATGAATGAATGTTTATACCCTAAATGAAACAAAATATTGGAATAATATGAATAAACAAATAATGTACCTAATACCAATTAATTTTATGGACCAACATCTACTGAAGTAGTTTCAAATGATTTCACCACACCTTTCTTCATGCAGTCTAGCTTCTTCCAATCATGTAAATTCTTCATCAAACACTCATTTTCATAATGACACATCTCGTTACATTTAAAAAATTTTGCTGACTATATACTATATATTTTTTTACAATTACCTTGATCTTTTTTAGCGTATTTATGAGCCTTATGTCCCATTTTACCACATCAGAATCACTTATTATAATTTAAAATGAATTCTTTACTGTGATTTTTACTACAATTTTCACAAACTGTAAACATAATTTTCTTACCATCAGAATTTTTTTAATAATTCTTTCCTTTCACTTTCAACCTTGACCTTGTATTCTGTTGTTTTTCAAAGAAAACATTCCCATTAGAAAACTCCATTTTCACCTTATCCACGCATCAAACAAGTTTTTCATTACTTTTGAACTCATGAAATTCCAATACCCTTAGATACTTTGGATTTAATCCTAAGTAAAAATGATTGATTTTTATATCAATATCTCAAATGAAATTTGGAACGTACCTTTCCAGTTGAGTGAATTTTTATTGGTATGAAGACATCAAATCCTCATCTTGACTCAATTCCAATAATTTTTTTCTATCCAAATTCGAACTTCCATAGGAAAATATTTCTCAAGAAACATGTTTTTAAATTTATCCCACTCAATAGCATTAATCTCCTAACTGTCCCTAAAATTATTAACCATAGACCACCACAGATTGGAATCACCTTAAAAATCGTAAACAAAAAGACAAACCTCTTGATTTTAAGAACACCCCATGACATTGAAAATCATTTTTAGTGATTTAATCCACCCTTCAGCTTGCACTGGGTCAGATGATCCTCTAAATAATGGGCAATGTTGCCTCATGAAATTATCCACTACTAACATGTTTTCTTATCTTTGATCTGAAAAGTCTTTTGGATAGATACCACCACTAGGGATAGCCTAAGTCATTTATTTCATCACTACAAAAAACTATTTAGTTTCAATTTCGACAACCTTAATTTTCTAATTTGGAAGGTTATTTTCCTCTGGATGTCATCCCAACATAGATTCCTTTTTTCCTATGTGGAAAAACATTCTGAAAATACAAATCTTAGATGAAGAAAAATGATAATCTTTGAATGATATATCATTTCAATTTTACCATAAAGTTAAAATATTTTATGGATATTCTATTAAAAATATCCAAACCCTTTGATTTATCTAAACTGACCTATGATACCAACTATAAGGCCTCAGCCTTAAACATTATTTAATATTGGGTTATATAAATAATTCAAATTGAATATCCTTTTAGGTTTAGAGTTTTAGGGAATTAGGACATAATTATTACATAACAACTCAAATATTACAAAGTAGGAACATCTACTCACTATCCATTTTTTCACAAAAATAAAACTATTTAAAATAAAAAAAAAATTCTTAACTTATTCCTTTATCTTACCCATCCTTATACCATGTGGAAAACATTTCAAAAAAACTTGGTATAGAAAAAAAGATCAGTAAGGGATATATATAAGGAATGAAATTGGTAGCCCGTGAATATTTTAAACTCATGAAAACAGTTCAAAAAATCATACTTTTACCTATAAAACATTATCTCTTAACATACCTCATGAAATCAAAGGATTCTTGAAAAAAATTCTTAGAAATAAAAAATCTTAAAGGTAACTTATGGCGACTGTATCATACTTACATTATAGCTTTAATAGCTATATATCAAATAACCTTCATGGAAATGTTTATAATACCCATCATAGTATATTCCCCAAATATCTTAGGAGAAACCTTTTCATATTACTCTATATCATTACCAAATACATAGGAGTGCTATCACGACCTCACCCACCCTTAGTTTATCATGGAACCACTTTTATACATAAACAATTCCCAATAATCATAACATAATCATAACACATAAAACAAGCATAAAGTAAAAAATAACATTTCCACATTGAAATAGTAAGATATCATTTAAAGATATTGATATAATAAATCCATTCTAAAAACCATTTTAAATACCAAAATACATAATAAGGGAAATGGTTTTTATTTTTATTTTAAAAACATTATGTCTTGTATAGGATTCCAAATACCAAATAATGGTCATAGCTGCGAAAATATCATCATCTTTGTATATGCTAAAAAAATTCCATTTTTCATTTAGTAAAACAATCTATATAAAAAGATTTCTTTTTAAAACCATTGAATTAAATTAAAATTTAAATGGTCTGATTATACACTATATGAAATAAGGTGTTGTGTATTATCAAAATATGCCTCAATGAAAGGAGATTAAGATGAAGTCCCTTACCTTGAGTCTGACTTGTCTCCTGTGATATTTATATTCCTGAATAATAAAATTAGGTTAATTTATATATTATTGAGAAAATTTTTAATTTTTATTATTTCTTTCATATCACTTATTATCATGTTATAAAAATGATACAATTATTTAAGTTCATTTCGTATGTTTTGTCGATATTTGGTACTTGAGTCAAAAATGAAAATGGTATGATGTCAATAGTTCATGTGGTAATAATTCCATCATCACCAGAATAATATTTCCTACATTATTATCATTTTTTACCTCAATTATACTTTTAAATAAAACTATTAAGTATTTGTATAATAAATGAACAACGTTATAATCATGGATATGGTAGGTTGTACGTATGCATGGGTAACGTTTCCATTTTTCAATGATCATTATAGAAATAAGATAATTATTATTTTATAATTATAGAATTTTCAAAATATTATTAAAATCATAATAATAATTTAAATATACTTATATATATCATACAAGGTATGTGGTGAATAAAAATAATTCGCATCGCTTCGTGGAGGTGATAGTTCACACATACGCACGAACGACATTATCATTTTTATGTGCATGGAAATTAAGAATAAAATTGATATATTATTATCTTATAATGATAAATATGTCATGAAAATCAAACAAAAACATTAATTCTATCATTATGACCAGTATTTATAGACGGTAATGAAAAAAAAACTATATTGGTTCATGAGGCGGTAGTTTGTCATACACACGAATGGAATGTTCATTTCCCATTTGATGAAATTAGAGATGGATTTAGGTGATGATATTAACATAATAATATCTAAATATATTTAAGATAATGTATTTATTATTTAATCATGGTGGGATTATATTTGAAGTAAGTGGAAAAATAAATAAAAAGCAATACTTAAAGAAAATGATGTCTCTTCTTCGGTTGATCACCTTTGAAGAGCACATTAACACCTCTATGGAGGTTGTTCTTCCTAAAATAATGTCTCAAGAATGTGGGGAGGGATTTTAGTAAGGGTTTTTGGTATATCTTGTCTGAACCAAATGGATTTATAAGTGTGATTAATAGAGAAGAGTGGGTACCTTTTTATAGGAGAGGGGAGGGGAACCCCTGGAAATTCTTAAAATATTAAATTAATAAAAATTAATTTTTAAATAAAAATGAATAAAACTTGGGTTGCGTATAATATAATATGATTATGGTTTTAAATAATCTCAAACAATAATTTTTAGACATGTCTTGATTTTATTTTTAAAACTTATCGTTTTGGTTTAACGTTAATTAATTTATATTAATTTTAATTGTGGTAAAAATATTTTAAACATTAAGTGGCTATGAGATTTACTTATAAGGGGTAAATTTCCCAAAAATGAAAAAAAAATAACTTTTTGACCTTATCATAGTCACTTTAATAAAATATTATTTTTATACAATATCAATAGTGTCAATTTTGACACTATTCATTTCATTGAATTTAAATAAAATTCAAACAGGTAGACAAACTCAAACCAAACCATTGAATAGGATTCTAATATGTCATAGTCACCTAGAAAATTAATTTAGTGCCCTAATTAATTTGAATTATATTTATTTTAAAAAAATTTATATCATTTATTTGATATTTCTATTAATAAAATAATTAATGTATCATTGTTGTGTCAGTAATTATGGTAATTATTTGATCTCTAAAAATTATAAAACAAATACCATGATTTATATAATTTCATTATATTTCTATAGACTATTTATTATCTAATTTATATCATATTTATCACTATTTTAAAAATATTATACGTATAATAAATAAGATGGTGACATGTTGTCACTTTCTTTTGTTTTAATAATATATATATCAATTTTATGGAAAAAGTCTATTAAATGAGTCAATTCCAATACTTAGGTGTTAAGGGTATACCATTATTCATCCAGTAGGATTTTAGAAAGTTTTAGGGTAATTTTATTATCCTTATCATATTATTTATTACCCTAATTTGCCTGAATTACCTTTAACCGTGGTAAATAAAAAATACTAAAGTTACTATTCATAAAATCCAAAAAAATAAAAAGAAACTATTTACATAATTTGGACCCAATGATTCAAAATATGGAATTCATTTTTTAAAATTTAAAAAATAGAAGTTTTATTAATTAATTTAAAAATAATCTCTATTGAAAAAATGAGAAAACAAGTTTTTTAAAAGTAAAAACCATCAAAACATTGAAATGTGTTTATATCTAATTTCAATGTGAAATTACTTCAAATGACCAAAATTGGATTAAAGTATAAAAACTTAATATAATTATACTTTATAACCAAATAGAAATATAGTCTAACAATATAAATAAATTAGATGATAAAGCATTTTGCAATTAAAATGAAAAAAAATCACTATTCATTAAAATATGAATTTTATAAGAAAAATAAAAAAAATAAAACTAAATTTTGTTATCCCTATTAAAAATAAGATTTTTATTTTTTAAAAATATAACTTATTAATGTGTCAAAAACTAGATTTAAAATGGGTTCGCCATCAAAATGTAGTAAAACTACCTTTTAAAAATATTTGAGCTTTTATGTCTAAAATTGAATTTATTCTTATTTTAAGCCCATGAAATTTATTTGAATAAATTAAAAACATTTAATAAATATATGTAAATATAAAATATTTAATTTTTTTAATTCCCACCAATATAACAGCTAAGCGATAACTACCATTTAAAATAACCATATTCATAATGTATTACTTTTTTTCTAGTATAACTCAGTCTTGTGTGCAACGTAAGATTTCAGAGAAACTCATTGTTACATGTTAGGTACACTATCAGAGATAGTGTCCCCTTTAAACTAAAAATAATATCTAATTTGTAAATTTTAATATATATGAGAAAATATTATTCTATAATTACCTGGGATGTTACAGTTTGTCATTGTAAAATCATGCCACCACGATGACCTCGAGTCATACGCTGGGAATGAGATGATGACCATACTTTGGAGAAGGTGGTCCTTGAGCCACTAGTATTACCTCCACTAGTGTCACAAGAGGCACCAAATTCTATTCCTGACAAGGGTAATTAAGACATGCTTATAGAGGGTTTTCTTCACATGATGTAGTCTATGAAAAGAGTTTCTTGACCTTCCCTGACTATAGTAGATTTTACTAGGGAATTTAAATAGTATCATCCTCCTACCTATTGGAGGGATGGTGGACCTCAGACTATATAATAATGTATAGAGGACATGTTAATGATATTCAATCATCAAGAGACACCTTTGGATCACAGGGTCAAGATCACTTCCTATATACTATGTGGTTCTACCAAGCGAAAGTGGGATGTCATTACCCTAGTAGAACGACATTTAAATATGATATGGATGGATCTCCAAATTTTATTCAATGATAGATTCTTTCTATTAACATTGAGGGTTAACTTAGCTAAATAGTTTATAAACATTCATCAGGCAGCAATGTATGTGATAGAATATTCTTCCCATTTTACTAAACCACAGCGATTTGCACTGCCTCTAGAGGGTTATGATCTCATAACTACAATTCGATTTGAGGATGGTCTAGTATAAATCATCTTATCATAGGTTAAATTATTTTAGTTTACTACTATTTTTTATATAGTCAACTAGGGCCTCATTATTGAGATAAATTTAAGGGAATATGAAAGTGTGATCTTGGTTGGTTTAGCACCCAGCCTGGTAGTGGTTATTCTAGTGGATAGACGCATCACTTTGAGGTTGTTCATAGGGGAAGTGGGAGTTATACACCTTGTACTAATAGTTTCATTATATTTCATCAATGTGGTAATTTTGGACATAAAAAACCTAAGTGCATGTCAGACCTAATGAAATGCAGCGGCTACAGCAGGATGGTCCATAATAATCAATTATATAGGAAAATTCCATTAGTTGCTAGTAAGGTGAATCTACACTAACTTCACATTATGGATTGGGGTCAGTTTTACCTCACAGGGCAAGCAGCTGAAGTACCATTGACTACGCAGGAAAAGGTAGCAGTTGAGGTAGGGGAAACTAGACTCAGGATTCACAGCACCAGTATAGTGGGCATTCTCAGGGTAGAAAGGTTGCAAATCAGAGCCACTGTAAGATCCAATTACATGCAGTGAAACCTATTATAGAGGAGTAGAGCGTCATGACCTCAATTATTTTATGTACTATTCTAGTATAATCTACTTTATTTTCAGCATTATCTAACATAGGTTCATCACACTCTTTTGTATCTACAGAAATTCTACAGATTTTGGGCCTTAATATAGAGTATTTTTATGGTGTGATGAAACTTGATACTCCATTGGGTAAATAGTCAGAGAGTGTTCTCTAGTGTAAGTAATTTTCCCATGAGATAGGTGGTTATCTATTCATCTGGAACCTTTTCTTACTCAATATGATAGGGTATGATATAATTATCAATATGGACTGGTTAGTTACATATTGAGCTCATATAAATTGTTATCATTAGAGGGTGATTTTAACATCGCCAGAGGGTGGTATACATGTTCACAATAGAGAATGGTATGTCCTTTCATTTTGAACTATACTTGGTCATTAGGGGTTGGTAAAAGTGACATTCCATATCGCTCACCTCTTTTTGTGTGATTAGGGAGTACATACTACTATTTCACTTCCTGTGGTGGATGATATCAGGGATGTGTTCCCTGAAGAATTTTATGGGATACCTCTATAGAGAGAGTTATAATTAAACATTGATCTAGTTCTTGGAGTGGAACATATGTCCATTCCTCCTTATAGGATGGAACCTACAGAGCTTCTGAAGTTCAAGAACCAGTTGTAAGACCTGGATGCTATAGATTTTATCTAACATAGTACATCTCTATTGGGTTTAGTGGTTCTTTTTTCAAGAATTATAAGAGTACTTTAAGGATTTTCATGGATTACTAACTATTGAACCATCTAAAAATTAAGAATTAGTATCCATTTCCTTGAATATATGATCTATTTTATTAGCTCTGAGAAGCGAGACTGTTTTCAAGGATTGATTTTTTGTCGGGATACTATTAGTTGTGTGTCAGAAATTTTGACATACCATGTACATCTCAATGATATATATAGGGTCTTTATGAGTACCTGGTAATTTTTTTTAGTCTCGTGAATACACCAACTGTTTTCATGGACCTGATGAATTATATTTTCCACTCGTATCTAGATTCACTCATGGTTGTCTTCGTGGAAGATATTTTGGTGTATTCTAATTCTTGATATGAATATCCTAAAAATATTAATATCATACCGAATGTACTAATATAGAACCATCATTATTCAAAGGATGCCAAATTCCACTTTTGGATTGAAAAATTCCACTTCTTGGGTCACATTATATTGGATTCATGAGTATCAATAAACCAAGAGATGGTGAAATAAGTAGTTTCTTATGAGCATCCCAAGAACATATTTGATATACATAGTTTATTTATTATATCCTTGTATTACAGATACTTCATATAAGATTTCTCATTCCTATAAGTGCCTCTTATGGGATTCTTTAAGAATGGTGTGAAATTCATATGGTAAAAATATTTTAACAGAGCCTTTCAAGAGTTGAAGAGAAGGCATAATTCAGTGCCAATTTTGATTCTATCAGAGCTAGGCAGAAGCTATATTATTTATTGTGATACATCAAGTATTAGGTTGGGAGTAGTTTTGATGCAGTATGAGCGATTCATGGCATATGGGTCTTCTCAGTTGAGTCTTTATGAGCAGAATTACCCAAATCTTTATCTCAACAAAGAATATTTTGTTCATCTCTTACACTATTGGAGGAATTATTTACTTGGGGATCATTTTGTGGAGTTTATTAATCACAAAATCATAAAGTATGTTTTTAATAAACATGATCCAAATCTCAAGAAGAGTATATGGGTTGAATACATGCATTCCTTCGATTTCATGATTTCCTATACACCTGGTAAATGCAATGTTGTATTTTATTCTCTTAGTTGAAAAACACATAATCAGGTGGTTCATAAGGCCAATAGTGAGGGGTAACTTATAGAATTGTTTTTAGATGTACATGTTGAGATTCAAAAGGATCATGGAGAGACAGTCCTCTCATCTTTAACAGTGACCTCTACACTTCTAGGATGGGTAAGGATGAGGAAACTTTCAGATCCCAAGGGCCTAGTACTGAGAGAAATTATCTCAGATGAGGACTAATTTTCTGTTTTGTCCATGGATGAGGATGATATGTTATACATACATGGAAGTTTATGGGTTCTAGCAGACATCCAAGAGGACCTAATGCAGGAATATCATGCCTTAAACTGGGTAGTACATCCCACTGTCCCTAAGATGTACCAAGAAATATTTCACTAGTATTGGTGACCTAGAATGGAATGGTAGATATCCTAAATTATCACTCGATATTCCACATATCCATAGGTGATGTCATAACACCAACAATCAAATAAACTTTTACTATCATTTTCTATTCCTGAGTGGAAATGGGATGATGTATCCATGGACTTCATGACATGTTTTCCTATATTTCTGTGAGCTAAGGATGTAGTTTGTGTAGTTGTTGACTAGTTGAAAAAGGTCACCAATTTCATACCTGTTTGGGATAACTTCTCGGTAGATGAGATAGGGAGGATATATATCAAGAAGTTAATATGTATCCATGGAGATCTTTGCCCTATCATATCTTATAGGGATGATTGATTCACATCACACTTATAGAAATGGTTACATAAGGACTTGGGTACACAGGTTATTATAAGCATGAAATATCACCCTCAGACCAATAAACAAATAGAGATCATGATTCGGGTGTTAGAGGACATGCTTTGTGCATGTGTCCTTATCTTTGGGAATTCTTAGGAGAAACATATTCTCCTAGTTGATTTCTATTTTAATAAAAACATCCATTATACCATCCAGATGGATCCTTATGAGGCCTTATGTGGTAGGTAATGTTGATCACCTCTATACCGGTTATTGGTAGGGGAGGGAGCACTACTAGGACCACAACTCTTTTAGAAGACTTCAGATTAGGTCCAACTGATCAGGAAGTGCATGTTGAAAGCTCAACATAGGCTGTTTTCATAGGACAACTTCCCTAAATGGCCTATTGAATATGAGGTTATTGATTGGGTTTTCTTGCGTGTTTCACCCATGTTAGACCGTGAATGGATTAGGAATTAGTGTAAGATTTCACCTCAATTTTTCGGGACCTTTGACGTCTTAGAGTGGATCGGACGATTGGATTATAGGATAAAACTTCCACATAGATTCCAATATATGCACAAAAATTTTCATGTGTCTCAAATATTTCATTATTATCCAAGACCTTCTCATGTTCTATAGCCTGATGAGGTTTTGTTAATTGTGGATGCTTCCTTTGAGAAGTTCCCATTGCGTATCATGGATCGGAGTTTTAAGACTCTCCAAGACAGGTCTGTTCCTTTAGTATGGGTTTTATGGAATAATGGATGAGTAAAGGATGATAACTAGGAGCGGTAAGATAATATAAATTCTCAATGGAAAGATCTTTTCTCAAATAATCCCTTGCTAACCTCATAAGGCCAACTTAGGGGGTGGGTTTCTTTAATGAGGGGAGGTTATAACGATTTGGACTTTCACAATGGTAAGGATCATTTTTTCTATATAAATTCACTACTTCATCCTAGTGATAGTTACATATGGCCTCATGAAGGCCTAGGGAGCATTTGAGACTTATTCAGAATGCAAAGATATAGAAATTGGAGATAAATACTGAGTCGCATGGTTAGCGCATGGTTTTTTCTAATCATGTGACTCAAACATGTGGGGTACTCAATGCACCGTAAGTGGTTACACAGTTTTTACAAACCATGCAACCCAGTATACATGCTTGTGTGATATTTATAGAGTTATTAATAGATCCAAATAGCATATTTTTTGCATGGTTCACTAAGTCATGTGCATGAATTATGTGGGTCCCCTCCTTGGACTCTGTTTGGAGCATGTTTGGTGCACGGTTTTTCCAACCGTGCAGCCAAACCATGAGACACCTTATTTGAAATGGAATTTACCATTTTTCCCCTTAAATGTTTTTAACTCTCTTAAACACTTTCTTCCTCCAATAATATACATACATCCCATTCCTCTCTCATGAACTATCCCTCGTCCATTCTAAGAGATTTTGATAACTCCCTCATCTGATCTCTGCTTTCATCACCATCAGAGGAATTGGATCCAAAACGGTAAGCTCTATAATTCTATTTCATCCTATCATAGTTTTCTTATAATCTTCTACACTATTTTAGTCCAAGATCATATGTCCTATTTTTAGTGAATTGGGTTGTTCTTCCAATTTATCCTATTCTGGCTCGATTTCAGGACTGAAACTAGACGATGAGAGTACCATGGTCCTAAGTTAGGTGGTCTAGTAATTTTTTCTAAATTTTTTTGTTTTTATATAGAATTTTTCTTTTTTGATGCATGTTGTACATCTCCACATTTTCCCTTACAATTTCTTTCTTCCCTTTTAATTAATTGAACCATGTTATAACATGCCTTAAATCCTTGTTAATTTTGTAGAGGATGTTTACCTCATTAATCACCACCCCTTTGGGTGTGTTGAATTAATTTTCATCCTTAATGTAAATGTTTAATTGACCACCCACTACCTAAGTTTTTTCGCTTGACCTTGACTTGGATTTTCCTTGATTATAAATTAAATGTCTTAATTTAATTGAATGGAAGTGTGTGGAAAGAACACGACACATGTTGTATATTTATAAACATGAATTATTTGAATTGTGGTACCCTTGGTTTAATAGGTTTTAAATGTATAATAATTATTTAAATTGAAATGGAATATTATTGTTATGAGTAATCCATAGATATTGGCCAGTGAACAGTGGTCAAGGGACTTCTTGAGCATAGAGTTCCATGCCCCCTTAAGTTGTGTGATGGGACTAATGTCTAACACTAATTACATTCATTTAGAAAATGGTCATGATGCTCCATGTTCCTTTTCATATGGTGTTGGGCATGATGAATCACCCCACTATCTCAAGTGATGGGAATGATGTCTCTAATTCATCATAGATTCAGGGATATTACCCTTTGTTGGACCTATATCTCATTAAACTTGTTATGGACTCCTGAGTTTTGTCTCGAGTCCAACTAGAATCTAGTATCCATGCATTTTTCAATATATTTCCTTACATATATAGTGGGTATATATATATTTATAAATATTATATATTATTAGTTATATATGGTGAACCGATCAAACATATTCTAGCCAATTACAAAGTAGGTAAAGTCTTCTAGGAGTCCTATCAGAATCTGGGTGGACTAGTTTTTATTTTCTTGTGTTTTAATTATTCATTATACCTCCACACTACTATGTTATACACACTAGATGGATGATTATATAAAATATTGGTGGTGGCCTACTGATTTTATCTCACACCCTACTCGGGCCGCCTTTGGTACCTGAGTAGACATCATGACTTTTAGTATGGATAATGAAAATTTACCTGACACGGTTGCTTGATCTATTTTTCTTATAACATAGAGAATTGGGGCCATGGGACTGAGAATATTCTCATGATTCTGGTGGAGACGTATTTTGGTTTTTTGTATTTTTTATATAATGTTGTAGAAGCATGTTCTATGTAACCTCTTTATCACCCTTTTTGAATATCATAAAGCCAACAAATAATTTTGTATATGACTTATACATTTTTTTGGCTATTATTACTATTTTTTGGTGTTTTCATAATTCCGTTTGTAAATATTTAGAGTATCTATTTCTGTTGTACTATTATCATCTTATATGCTTACACTATTTATTAAGTCTATTTATAGCTGTTATGATACTCTCTTATGAGGGTATAGTCTATCCAATGCACCACTCTCGACCCTCACTATTAGTCGGTAGCCTCTAGAATATGGGGAGGTGCGCTTGATTCTATGTGACCCACTAGCTTGAGGCACCATTTTAGCGGCTCCTAAGTCAGGACGTTACAAGATTACCCCCTGAGAATTATTAGATTGGTATTTTAGTGATACTGAAATTTCTAATACTTAGATAAGAGAGTTTGAGAGTTATTTAGGTTGAATTTGGGAAATGAAACGTATTTTTATTGTGAAGAGAACGGTGTGGAGGAGGGTAATATTTATAAAGGGAGGATAGGGGTGTTTTATATCAAAATATAAGAATAAAATACTATATCATTCAAAATCAAAAAAATATGTTATTCAATGTTAATGGGATTATGGTCTAAAATCAAATGAGACATTAAAATATTCATCTAACTTCTATAAAACTAAAAAATTAATTCATATAAACTATTAAAAAATATATATCGGTACTATATTTTACTATTCACCACCATATATTATTACTTATGAAAAATAGAAAAACATCACCGTAACAAAATTATGACATTTTGGTTAAAATATTAAATTCATTTTATCAAAATATTTTTCTATATATGAAAAGTTTCATTTTAAAATAAATTATTTATTTATTGAAAAATAAATATTTTTATGCCACGAAAAAATTTATGAGCCTTCAAAAAATTAATTTTGATTTCATAAAACTATATTATCATTTGTATGAAAATATCTAGTGTTTTATAAAAATATTTTATGAAAATTAAATTATATTTTGAATCTTAAAATTTATCATAAATTTTTATTTCAATTAAAATAAAACATATATGCTTTCCAAAATATATAATTATAGTTTCTTTCTATAAAATATTTATTTTATTATATTTAAAAAAATTATTTAATTTCCATGTGATATAAATTATTAATATTTTAATACCATAAGACGCTCAAATATTATTTTACAAATCTCATAGTTAGTTTACTATTCTAACAGTCATGTTAGTTTTCATGATGGTTATGTTACTATTCCAACGATCATATTTCCAATGGTCATATTGGTTTTCTACTTCTTATACATAACTCCTACTTCATTCAATCATCATTCACCTTAATTTTTATCAATGATATATATTCATTATTTTCAAAATTTTAATTAAATTAATAACTCTTATATACATTTTATAGTATTCTTTCTGGAGTGTGATTATTCTAGAAGACCAAAGGGTTCAAAATTTTTCTATTCTAGTAATTTTATTTTTTATGTTTATTATCACTTTATATTATTTTAAATTTTATTATATATATTCTTCGTCAAAATTTAATTTTATAAATTACCATAATAATGTGTTTTTGGTTTTAACCATTTGTTGCATGTGTTTTATAAAATATTCTTAAATATGATATTTATTTATAAGAAAATTCTATATATAAAATCATGGGTTATTTTAGAAACTAGAGGAACAAATTCTTTTTTATGTCTAATTGGATGAAGTGATGTTGGAATAATATTTTGTGCATAATATTGGGTCTGATATATGCTCCTCAAGGATGAGACCAAGGGTTTCCAAGGAAAATATTGTGTATTCATATTCAGTGTATAGGCGGTTAGGTTACACTTAATTCAATTTGGTATTGTGATTAGAGATTGAAATCAGATTTATATCTATGATTTGGAAGTTGAATGAAATTTCCAAGTGGTTATTATATATTATAAGTGTTATGGTGGGGAATTTGTAATGAACCACATCATTATGGGTTAGTGAAATTAGTATAAATTTCAATTTTAGTTCCTAATGTTGGTGTGATTTGAAAATTGGTAATTACATTGGGACTTTGGGAGTAGAGACACCTCTAGGAGGTGTTTATTCATGTTTTTGAGGTATTGATTGAGTTTTAGAGAATTGGGATAATGTTTTATTAGTTGATCTTCGAGTTTGGTAGAATTTTTTTATAAATTACAAGGATCACACTAAAACCTAAGGGTTTTACTCTGAAGTGTTCCAATAGTATAGGATCATGTTGGAGACTAGGAATGGAATTGTGGGGTTTTTTAGAGGGGATTATGTCATGCCACAATCGAAGTAGGTTTTAGTATGAAGTTTTTTTAGGTGTAAAGTGGCATGATACAACATTTTTAGCAATTTTCCATGAATCACTATATCAAATTTTCTAGTTCTTCCTTTGAGGAAAGAATTATACCATGGATCCAAGGGCTATACCGAAAGGAGTGGCCAAAATTTTTTATGTTGATTTGGGGGTATTAATTTCACTATGTCCCAAGTGGGTCATACTATAATGAATCCCTATTAGGATGTTTCTTTATAACCCATTAGGTTACACTGAAATTGGCTTATTTTATGATTTTTTTTAAGTGGGGGAAGACTCTTATTTTATTAGATATACCACTTTTAGTTTTAAGAAAAATGGTAATACATGGAGGACCATTTTATCCAAATCCTCCCAACCATCTTCCTCCCATAGTTCCCCCTTGATGGGTTATGGGTTTTAAGACATTTCCATAGTGATTTTGAGGTAATGTCTCCATACTTATCCTCCATTCTTCCTCTACTATTTTATTTATGTATTTTATATGTTTTCAGATAGGATTTTGATTACGATTCTACCTGCATTGTGGAATCATCCTCAAACCATGGGACTCTGGTATATGGTGGCCCAAGGATTACAAGATAAGGCGTACACGTGTTATAAGTCACCATTTCATTTAAGGTATATCACATGGTTAATTTATTTAGTATTTTGATAAAATTAAATGAAATTGGTTAATTATAGGGTGTTTGATAATTGATATTTTTCTAATAGAGATGACGTGGATGTGCCTTGTACCTTGAATATGTTTTTGGTTATATATTCAATGTTGTGAGATGAATTGTTGAGTTTACTAGGATTATTTCAGGTTGGGATTAAATTATTTAATTAATTTATAATAAATATAATAAATTATTTGAGTGTTTTCCTTTAGAAATTGGCTTAAGAGTTGACATGGATTAGTGTGGGCTTAGATGAGGCATGGGTGAGCATGGATAGAAGAGTATAATCCATATAAAGGTACGTGGTATATGTGATAAATTTCCAAATGAATTTTATGCATGATTTTACATGCCTTCATGGGAATTTGGGTTTGGGTGAATTTGATAGGGTCTATGAGTTCCCTAAGTAGAGGAATTAGATTGAATAAGGTCTCTTAGACTTGGATTGAGTGCTTCCATATGTGTTATGTGAAATTGGAACCTCTTTGAAAATTTATCACCAAGGGATAAGGAAGATAGTTGATTTGCTCAAGTGCTCTAGATAGGTTTTGGGATCAGGGTTGTACTTGGTTATATTACTAGATATACTATGATAGGTATGGTGGAATAATAAATAGGGGTGGTCGGTGAGACTACCATCCATCTCATTAATTATTAGGACCCCCCCCCCATTATGTATAATATTCTTGGTGTATGCAGTGATCATGATAAGTCCTATGATTCTTGGTGTAACATGATAAGGAAAAAAAAATTGGATGATGGGATTAAATGCTATCTTATGAGATATCCAATAGGGAATCAATCATGGGTTATGAGATAAGTGTGTATGTGACCTAAAAGAGAGATAAAAATGGGCCTTGAGTTTCCTTACCTTGGTATGTACTTGGATATTAGGAGTAGTACTGTGGTTGAAAATATTGAAATAGAGTTAGACCAACCCCTTTTGGCTATATTCAGGTAGGTTCTATGAGCTATAGATTTTCCAAAAGGTGATGGATTCAGGGTGGCTTCTATGAATAGTGAGCTACATGGGTCTATAGAACCTAATGTTTTTTTTCATGAGAGGGATAGACATGTTGATGGGTGAATATTATTATGCCTCATGAGATAGGTCTTCATATGGAGGAGTTATTCAAGGTGTATAATTTGGATTTGAGATATGGAATTGGTAATAGAGATAATTCATGTATGACTAGCACCCGGGTTTTTGAGTTGTGAGGTGAGATGAACTATATTTGTGGGATTATAATTGGGAGATATGTATGGGGCCATGGTTTTTATTTTTTTTATGTTTTTTGGGGTTATTTGGATGCACTTATTAGGTTATGAAGATGTGGGGAACTAGGTAAAAGGGTGTTGAGTTACATTGGATGGGTTCTCATCTCTTTATATGAGTTCCCCTGATACTAATGGTAATATTATCTGAGATCCCAAAATCTATATATAATTTAGAATCTATGTTCAGACTATTAGAGAATCTGGGATTTTATAAGACATTATTTTTCTATGGTTAGACTAATAGATAATTTGTTATTCCAAATAACATTTTTCACCTATATTTGGATAAGATAATAGAATTATATATCATATGTAATTCGGTGGCTATGGTCATATAGACAGAGTAACTAGGATTCCAAATGAAATTTTCACCTATATGGTTAGACCAAAAAAGAGTCTCGGATTCCATATGACATTTGGCCTCTATGGTTAGACCATCCAAGAGTTAGGATACCATCTGTAAATTGTTATAGTCTTTGGTCAAACTAGAATTAGTCAAGGAAACCATGTGAAATATTCATGTTCACAAGACTATAACATATGTGCTTTACTCGAGGTCATCATATAGGGTATGGTTAGGTATCGTGGTATCCTAGTAAGCATAAAATGTCCATATATGTACATTTTTTATGTATGATGTATTTATGTATTTCCTCATGCATACACACATATAACATGACATATATTAGGAAAACCTGTCGAAAACCAACTAATATTCATTTATCACACCCAACATGAGAACCACAATGTATGTACAGACTTATTGTCTCTTACAAAAGATAGATCATAGGTTGTGTAGTGGATCAGGTTAGAGTATATTAACATGATTTAAATATTTTATTGAGTTGATTACTCATGATAGTATTGGATCCTCTTGTACATTGGATGTTTTAGTTTTATTTGTATATGTGATCCACTAGGTGGGAGGTATGTTGAGATATATAACTGTAAAATTGTATTATCCAATACTATATAATGGTGTATGTTTATTTCAATATTATTTCCCTTGAATGTAATTATATACTTTCATACTATAATTATTTATTATGCATGATGTTTGGTTATTTAGTATTATTGATGGCCATGATATAGAGAGTATATTATTATAATTTTGATCATTTATTGTCACCACTAGTCAGTAGCCTCTATTGTATGAGGAGGAATGCCTAAGTTCATGCATCACTCAAGATATAGTGTCATCCTATAAATTTTTTATATTATTTTACAATAAAAATTGGAGTTTATTCAGAAACCAATATAAAATAATGTTATTGGAAAAAATGGTTGTTATGTAAAAAGTTTAATGAAATGGAAAACATGATAGGGAAAACTTAGGTCTTTTGGTATTCTCATGTTGAAGATCTAGACTTTGATGAGACATAATCTATAGTTTCAAGGATATAAGGAATAATTATTATTATTTTATCCCTACTCAAAGAAGATACAAGATTTTATAAATGGATTTCATGTCAACCCTCCTCAATGGTGAAATTCAAAAGGAAGTGCATACTAAGAAACCTTATGATTTTTTACTTTTAGATAATGAATGACATGCTTGTATATTGAAGAAATCAATTTATGGGTAAAAAATATTTGATTGAATGGTATTTAAATCTTTAATCATGCATGGAGTCATTAAAATTTAGTAAAGTAATAGTATACAACATCCAAAATATTAAAGAAAGCATGAAGAAATAAATAATTATTATCATATAAGTTATTGATATTGTATTTACTAGAAAATAAGATGGATTTATAGAGAATTTCTCATTATAGTGATGTATTTTCTTGATATATTAATATTTATAGAGTTAAATAACTTCTTGGGACATTATATTTATTTAGAGATAGACCGAAATTTTCTTTCCAAGAGAAATATTCTAGGGAGTTATTGAAAATATTCAGAATAGGGGATATGAAACTAGTTTCTAACCCAATCTAAATAGGAAAGAAATTATCCATACATCAAAATATATTTTTATTAATGAGGAAAAATCCATAAGGAAAACATTAGATCATCTCATAGTAGAGTATTCCAAGAGCATCACTAACCACAATATTTTTACATTCTTATGGGAGGTAGTCTTGATTAAAGTACAATTTGGAGGTCGCAATGGGGTATTTATTCTCATGCATATTGTCTTCCACTATTTTACCTTCATTTTAAGTGTGATAAATCCATATTACATGGCCTATAAGCTTTATAAATTTTCTATGAGTGTAAAAAAACACTCTAGTGTGAAAGATATTTACTTTATAAGAAATAAACTATTAACACACATTCTATTTTGACTACTAAGAGTAGAATATTGTGTTCTATATATAGGTAGATCCCACTAAGGATGAAATTAGTCTCTAGAATGATAGAATTTATAGTTCCATAGTATTTACTAAATCCAAAATGGAACACTCCCTATGATCATGAATGATTCCCCCTTTTGATATTTCCATGAAATCACATACCATCTATGTTTATCTTGCATATATATGCAGGTGGTATCCAGGTGATCAACCTACCTTGGTTATAAAATAATGTATCTTTATGAAGAATTGGTATGTATAGGGAAGGAATCTGGATATAAAATATTCTCTCATAACATTTTATCAATGGATCTAGGTAATTCACAGTCCTTAGCATGAGTTTTTTTAGATAGATATTATCAATTACTTCATAATTATGTGTAGAGTAATTCATAATATCCCATAATATCTAACAACCATCCATAATAATAGCTGCTGAAATAAACCCATACTTAGAATGAGGGTCTATGCTAAAGAATCACGTATTTGTTAAATTTTTCAATCCTATGTCTAATACCAAGGTGGTTCCCAATGTGGTACCAAATGAAATGGGCCAAACACTTTTAATCACCGTATGTATCATGTCCTCCACCTATAAAGAGACACAGCAATGGAATTTGTATGTCAGATATAAAGCTTTGTGTTTTATTTCTTTTTCAGTGGGTAAGGTTTCATGTATGACTCACCACATTAAGAATTTTTATTCATAATGTAAATAATTATCCCATAGAGGCATAGCCCATTATCCCAAGAAAGTATTATTTTTTATGATGTTTTTGGAATTATTTTATGTTAAATAACCAAGACACTAATATAGTGAAGACACATAAATTTTCTTTGTCAATAAGATAAATATTGTTGAATACCTCTTGGTGGTTCAAGTATTGAACAATGTTAGTCAAATAGGAATATTTCTTGACCATTGTAATAGTGATACTCACTATTGTGGTATGAACCAAACTATCAAATTATGAAATTGTAAAATTAATTTTTTAAAATGAGTTTAGGAAATTAATTTTTTTAAAATCTATTTATTATCTTCAGTATCAAATATTCTCATTATTGTTACATTATGTGAAGGATATCAAATTTTGCCTAAGGTGTCTCATTTTATATCAATGAATAAAATTATAATGTAAATAAAAAATCATATATCATGTATTGGTATAAAATGAGAAAGGAATTATCAATCTCTTTGATTATACTATTCTGTATTGGGCTAAAATGGATAGTGTTGGAAAGCTTATGTAGGGTGGAGTTTTATGTTAGGAGAAAGGCGTGTAGCTTGGTATATGAAGAAATAGAATTATTTTAACTTATATGTGAAATATTTCACCTACATCCATGAAATAGCTCAATTAATGTGGATTAATACATGACATGTGGATTTCAATGTGAAAGTGAAGTAACCCTTATTTGTGGGATTTGATAATCAAACTACCATATATATTTTAAGAAGTATATTTAAACACTAATAATTAAAGTACATTGAAATTAAGTACCATTTTATCAATTAGAAAATAGAATATGTATTATTAAAGATAAACTATATTCCTATAACGGAACATGTGGAGAATTATTTTACCAATACATTACCTAAGGATACAATTGAGAAACTGAGGTTGATGATGGGAGTTCAAGCATAACATTCTCAAGGATAAGGTATGTTGTTTCATCCCCTCTATCACTTAAAATGTTTATTTTTAGTATAAAATTGGATAAACACAATAACTTGATTTCAAAGTTATATATTTTATTTATAGGGATAAATATCTTATTAAGAGGGAGTGAATATTTGGGGTAAGTTTATCAAAATGGGATAATTGGATTTCATCATGTGGGTGTGGATTATTTGGGAAATATTTTAACATGTCTATAGAGTACGTTTGGAACATATAAAATATATTTTTAATGACAATAATGTATTTATAGATGAATTATGGAAGTGAATATAAGTTTTTATTTTGGAAAACATTGAAATTATAATTCATTATTCTCATTTTATATATCAAGTACACCAATGTAGGATAAATATGATTGAGTAATGATTCACTTATAAGTTTAACTATGATTTATATTCATTAAATGATAGAAAAATATAAATCAAAATATTATTATAACCAAGAATGTGTTAGAGAAGATATTTTTCTATTGTAGTTGTTTGATAAGGAAGATATTTTTTAGAAGGTGAAGAGTATATGATTAATGATATTGGTGCTATAATTTTTTCAACACATAACTTATAGTAAAACATAGATTAATTCAATATTTTTAGAAGATGTTTAGAGTGTTTTGATTTTCATCATGTCATAGTTGAAGTAATGGAAGAATATTTGAGTTTATGTGTGAAATTGGATGATGTTTATAATAATATGATCAAAAGACATCATCGTTCTTAGAAAAATAAATTGAAGTGTGCGAATTAATTGTTGAAGTCATTTCACTAGAACCAAATAACTTTTTTACTTTAAACTACCATAATATAAATATACTTATTCTTATTATATAGTGATTTTTCGTATTTTAAACAGTAATTTGATAATATCCTTAGAAAATATGTCACATCGAAGCATTATAGTAGTGACCTACTATAATGAGAACCTTGAAATGTTATGATGATATACTTAAATAAATATATCATATGGTCTTGATACATAAACATGATAGGACACATATAATTTCTAACTATCAGGTGTTAGGGACTCATAAGAATTTACACTTCTTCCAATTAAGTTCACACTTGGTGATCTCTAATAATGGAGGTATTGATGACAGACCCACCAGTTGGAATTCCACATATTTTATTTTTCATTTGATATTATTATCTATGAACATGTTTATTATTATTTATAATTGAGATTATTATTAATGTATATCATGAATCACATACTTTGATGTATGAATGAAAATTTTGATGATATATGATCATGACTATGTAGCATGTGGCGGGTGTGGTATAGGTGATATGGTATTAATTGAATGGCCAAGAAATGAGTTTTTGATTACATATTATTGGATGAAGAAGTATTTTTCACATTAATTGAAATTAAACTATCTAAAAAATAAAAGGCCATTGTAATTTACAAATTAGTTCATTTCATAGAGTTAAACAAATATAATTCAAGCATATAGGGTGATGACATAAGTATTTATCTTTATTTATGAGATATTATTTGAAATTGGGATAATATTACATAATATTATTTATAGGATGGTTGTGGTAGTTGTTATGCTTACAACTTTCATTATGATATCCTTGATGTGTTTTTAAACTCTAATCTTGGAAGTTAGGTAAGTTCCACATATTTCCATTGAGAAAGGATCCTAGAGGGTCACACACTAAGTGTATACCAAATTTTATTAAATTATATTTATTTTTTTAGAATATATTTATAAATGGGTTTCAGGAATAGTATTAATTCAATTAAATGTTTATCATAAAAACATAATCATGAGATATTAATGTTCAGAATATGTGAGTTAAATTGTATCCCTTGTTTAATTACTCACAAGGTAATAAATATTTTATTTATTAATTCATGTGTTTAATGAATATAGTAAAATAAATATTTATTCAATTTATTTGAATTTTAAACCAAATATTTATTTGAATTTTTAGTGAATATAAAATTTATTTATTTATTATAAATATATATATTTATTTTTCAAGGTTCAATAAATTCAACAGGAGGATATGGGTAAAGTTTAATAATCTAATAGAAATGATATATTTAAAATAATTTAGATTATATTAATATATATTTAATAAATTTCATTATATTTAACACATTTCATGGGATATAATAATAATAAGTTTTTTATTATTTTAATATGGGGTAATATATATATATATATATATTAAATAATATGATAAGGGTATTTTTATGGTAATATTTATTTAACCCTAAGTATAAATTCTAAAATATATCACATTTTCCATAAAAGACTTTAAAAATAAATTGATAATTATCTCAAGACCTAGAGAAAATTTTACCTTCTTCACTCTCTCAATAATGGAGATACAGAATAATATAACATTATTGTAATAAACTATGAATATCATAAAGTTGTTAATTCATCCCTGATAGCACCCAAAAAATAAAGAATATTTTTGGATACTCATGTAGTACATGTGGATATGTCTATAGGAATATTTGATTTGATTCTCTATAAAAAACACAATAAGAGTGAATATGGAAATTTAATAAAGAAAAATACCACAAAAAAGTTAAATTCATATTTAAAATAATTATAAATTAAATTTTCATGATCCTATCTATACGTTTATAAGTTATGCTCATCAAGATATTTAGTTTTATTAATTGATTCTAATAGAATCCAAATATTGGTTTCCCTATAAATGGTACTACTTTAACCCAAAACCTCTATTAGTAAAACATCTTATATAGGTCCTTAAAAATAGAAAAAAAAAATTATCACTATTTTTTCAAAAAAAATATTATTTAATATTGGGAAGAAAGACACAACATGGATTAATGGACTTGTTCATTGACATTTTATAAAATTATAAATTCTAAAGAATAAAAGTTTATGGTTAAATACAATGATAAAGAAAAACAGGGAGTACTCATGGTTCCAATTTGAGGACAAAAATATATAGAATTCAACACATCATGGTTTTTGTGTTGAGGATTTGGTTTTTCAATGAAGGATTTGGATTTATCAAACTAACTAATAATTATTATCATGGTTCACTTAAATGATATAAATAGTTATATAAAATTAAATGTTATATTATAAGTGATCATGGTTTTCAAAATTAAATGATCAGCTTCGCAGGAGTTGTTTGGAATTGATGCATGTCATGGTTAACCTCACAATGTGATGGTTTGTTTAGAAATCAATTTTTGATAAGTGTATGATGAAATAGATTTTTTCTCCATGTGTACTCATCAAATATGATTAATGATATCTCTTAACCACACAAAATTTTATGTGAATTAATAGAGTGATATGAAGGCTGATAATGAAGCATGGGAAGATAGAAGTTCATATGGGTGTTATATTTATATTTTGAATTTTAAAATTCAAGGAATTATATGATGGGATTTGTAACTATGATAAAATTTATGAATATAGTAGTTTATTAAGATAATAATATATATATATATAAATAGGAAGACACCCACTTCAGTGAATATTGAGTATCAATTTTCATCAATACAAATCTTAATGATGGAATTCTTATAAACTGATAATTAATGGATTGCATGAAGAGAAGATTGATTATATTTTTTATATAGTGTGTTGTTGGTTTTATTCTTGTTTTTATGATCAAGGACTTATCTACACATTAATATAAATTATTATAAGAATCTTTAAATTTTTGGGTGATCTATAACTATTTGTTTACTAAATTTTAGAGTTTTAGTGATAAAATAGGGGAATAATAGGTTATACATTATTGAATATGTTTTGAAGACATTTATTAATATTAGAAGACTGTAATTTGTTTTAAATATTTAATATGCATAAATTGTTTGTGTGGGTGCACATATATTATGTTGTGATACTTTTCTATTCACACATGTTAAATGATAAACCAAATTTTCAGTAACCATGTGATGATTCTAGTGGATCAAATAGTAATGGATGATACCATTGAATAAAAATGATGTATCCATTATTTTTGAATGGTAACCCATATGAATATATGTATTCACTATGGTTTCATGGGTGAGAATTCTGAAATTGGTCACTAAATTAATTAATGTAATTTATCATATTCATTATTTAAAAAAGAATATTTGGAGACATGTTTTTTATAATCATTGTAACCTATGAAAAATTTTGATGGGTGTAAAGTAATAAATGATTTATAATAACTAATTCAATAAATACTCTAAATGTATAAATTTATTAGGACCTAACTATAATTGGTGGTATTATTTTCAATAGTGACACATTATAATTCAGGATACTGAAATATTTTGATTAAAGTGGTGCATGTGCATGACTGGGAATATTTAACTAAGAATAGTGGAGGAATAAATGCATTCCAAGTGTCTACATATTAAAGTATACCAAATTAATCAGGATACTATATCAATAATTAATATTTATTGAATTTGAATAAATAACATGCCCAAATAAGTAACTAGTTTATTTTTCTCTCACAAGAATTTATTAATTCCTTCATAGGAAATAAAATAAAATAATCTATAATATCAAATATCCTTTCTGGGTTATAAAAATAACTATTGTTGGTAATATAAAAAATCTTAAAAAATTGAATAATTTGTGATCATGGAAAACCTTTAATACTTATATTCCATTCATATATGCATGTGAATTTCAAAAATACTGAAAAATATCTGAACGTGGAGCATTAAACAGTAGTTAAGTAGTTTAAATCAAAAAAAATATTTGTTTTCAACATGAAATGATTTGGATTCCCAAAAACATTTCGTAAGAATATGCATGAAACACCAATAATTGTGTTATTTCTTTAAATATTTTGTAATAGTTATAAAGGTGGGGAGAACTCTTTTGAATAAAGAATATACTCTGGTGGTTTAGAGGGGAAGGAAAGGATTGAACAAAAAGCTATAGAATGACTATGAGAGTAAGATCGAGCTAGAGGAGTACCATGATGACTAATAGAACATTACAAATGGATCATTACATGGAATACCCTAAATTTTTTACCTAAATCTTATTTTCATTATTTTTTATATATGTTCTCAAACTAATTCTTAATTCAAAATATGATATTATGTGTTTACTGGATTGATATTATTATTTTAGTTAATTGCATTTATTTTTATTAATTACTATTACCAATGAATAAGTTCACTATTTAATTAAGAACTAAAAATAATTTCATTAGTTATAGGTGATTTAATGATAATTAATTCCTAAACCCATCACAGGGATGAACTCTTTGTGTGATGAATCATTATGTAGAATGTCATATAGGGATGGGTGAAGTTATGAAACTGGAATCCTAATAGTGATCTATGATCTAAGAAACTATTACTCATAAAAGTGATGGTAACTAGAGAGGGATGTGGTAGAATACTTTGGGGCTTACCCAAGTGGTAAATACTTCCCGTAATCTTGCATGATACACTCTTTTGAAAACTGGGTGGGAGAAAATTTATAAGGTATTATAGTAACACTCTAGCATTGCAGCTATAATGATATGAAATTTCATTATATGATTTCCTTAAGTAAATATTATGTCAATAGATTATTCTACACACAACTCCAAATTAAAACTAAACTTTGATATGTTAAAATAAAATTTTACCGTTATAATATATTTATTGGATTAGAAGTAATAAAACAAATTAACCATATTATGAAATCTACAAACAAAAAAAATAAATGGAATCGGGTAGCAAAAGTCTCCAATTTTAAGATCATTAATAAGATCTTAGGAAGGGGTAGATTTTATAAGTTTTTCTATAGACCAAGCCCAATATTAACTTCCACAATTATGGTATGAATAAAATTGTATTGAGAGAAATTCAAGCTAGTGGAAATTGTCATGATATTTATGCTAGTGATATCGCCACCATCGATTGCCACAAGATATTAGCTTATGCTTAAATATTACAAGGAGATACTTAGTGGAAATATATCTATAAATTATCATGATATAATTAAGTAATTATTAATGTTAGAATTTATGTATCACAGGTATTTTACACATTTCTCGTTTTTACTTTTAAAGAAAAGGAAAGTTTATTTTTTTATAAAAATATTATTTCTTTTATTTTTAATTTAAATGATAAATTTTAAAATTTAATGATTTTAATTCTATGATATGAGATTAATTTAAAAATTAATAATTTCAATAAAACCGTAGGGTTAATTTCTTATATTTTTTCTAAAATAATTGATTTTAGGTTAATAGTGAAATTATCGATTTTGTTAAAAATTGGCACCTTTATGATACAAGATTTATTTAAAATATTATTAAACCTCTTTAGAAGAAAATATATATATTTAATAACTAATATAAATAATATAAATTTTTTATTTTGAATTTATAAATTCCGTACTTAACATTTTGAAAACTATAGTGATATTTTACTCTAGAAACTATTCTTTTTCACTTATATTAAAAATTAATTTTTATCACTTTTATAAAATAAATATAAAAAAATGGATCGCATATTTGATATAAAAATTTTATAATTATAAAATAAGATCAATTTCATTTTTAATCATAAAAATATGATTACTAGGATTAATTTTAATTATTGTGATAATTGTAAAAATATTATTTTCAAAGAATTGTTGTATTAATATTGTGCAATTTTTGTCTAATAAGTTAAATTAATATATTTTAAATAATGGATATAATATTTTTTTAATGATATGTATTATTTTTTTTAAATTATTTTAATTGGAAATAAAAAAAATAAGATTAAGAACACAAAATGGTTAAACTGAATTATTTATATAAAAATAGTTTTCCTATATCTAAAAGTTTTAATTTGAAGTTATTTTTATATTATTTAGAATTTTATTTATATTAAATTGAAATTAAATTTAATTTCAAAAAACCCAAATTTCATAAAATGGGTTATTTTATATTTTTAGAAAAATACATGTTACTTGGGTGAAAACTAGTTTCCCTAGTAAAAAAATGGAAAAAGAAAAAAAATAACAGTAAATGACTACCAACATGTTTAAAACATGAATAAAAATACATTGTTGGGGAATTATCAAACCAATAATACCCAACACTCCATTATTTATCACTTTCGTAACTATGGAAACTTGAATAGTATCATTACATTATTGAAAAATAATGGGTGCTCACAAAATTAATATTTTCTTCACTTATAAAAGGGTATCACTTACACCCTCTCAAAGTTAAACTTCCCCTTAGATTTTTTCATGAAAACATACATAGTTTTCCTCTCTTATAACTCCCTTTTGTATCCAAAATCCCCAATTTATAATAATTTATCCTAATTTGTTTATATACATGGATACTTTCAAGAGAAAGTTTAAGGTCCCATGTGAGTATTGCTTAATCATTATTATTTTCTTCTTAATATTTATATTTAATAATTTACCTAAATAATGTAATATAATGACCTAGTATCATTATTATACTAAATTTTTATTATATTAATGTAAAACCCCTCATTTATTCCATTCCATCCACTAAGAAAAATAATAGAATGTTGATCGTGCGTGTTGGTGGACTACCACCTCTACGAAGTGGCATGCTTTGTTTTCCCTAAAAATATAACATGTATGACATTGAAAATACATTTATGGTATAAAATTATTTTTATGACACTATTAATATTATATAAATCTAATATTGTAAATTTTATAAGTGATATTAATAATAAACTATCATAGTAAACTTAATCATCTAAAATTTACATATCGGTTTACCTTTCCTAATATGAGTTCATTTTATAAAAACCTATATAAATGTATAAATTTTATTCCATTAAAATAATAAAGTACATACATGGTAAAAAAATTTAGATTATAAAATTATTCTACAAAACCTTTAACCATGGTCAACATACCAAAATAGTTATGTAGAAATTGACATAACTGCCTTAAATAACTAACATAAGAAAAAACTATATAATAAATAAATAGAATATAATACTAAATGGTCATTGTTAATTAAAATATAGTTTAATAAGGTTCCTAATAGGGTATATAATAAGAAAAATTTGTTTATTAATTAATTTTGGCACATGCGTAGAGCAAATCAACAACAGCATAAGGGTTTTTTCTAACTCAATTTACATCCGTTGAGTTACAAGTAATCTTATTGAACTATATAATTAATTATTTGATTTATTATACCTAATAAAATCTTAATAATTTATTTCCTAATTTTTTATATGTTTTTAAAATTATTCCATATAACCTCATTATCAAATAAATAGTATATAAATTATTATTTTACTTGTAAGGGATTCTTATCTCAATTTTCACCCCTGAGTCATATTTCTTATTACACGTCATGTTTTATTCATAACGGTGTATCTAATACCCATTTAATATTTAGTTCAGTATACTCCCATAATTAATGGGATTTAATCTTACATTTTAAATTATATCCATCAAGATGTCTCATTTTAAATATTACTCGATTCATAATAGATTTTTTAACTCAAATTATTCATCATTGTGTCATGAATTATCTACTTGGTTGTGATCTTATAATTCCACTAGTATCCTTACATTTCCTTTTTCAAATGGTAATTTATATTTTTTGGGGAAGTTACTTTGTTTCATCAATATCATTTCTTTAATGAAATACTTTCTCGAATAAATTTTTGACATTAGTAGGACTAACTCCCATTTTTTCCAATGAATATTTCTCCTCCATGTCCATTTTTTATTTCTAATTAATTTTTTCCTATCTTTTATTGGAAATAGAATCTGGATTAATTCATCTATTCTACTTACTTCTCATCACCACTTTCCAAATATAAATTTTATTTCCCTATTTATGATATGGGTTTTCAATAAAATTATTTTCAAAATATTAAATGGTTTTTTGTATTATGGATATATTTATTATCTTATAATCTACATTTTCTATATACATATTTTATGAATTTTTTAAGACTCCATTATTATATATTTCGTATAATGTGACATTTTAACATATCTCAAAAAAATTCTTTCCAAAAATTTTGAAAATTAGTTTTCTAAAAAACTTGTGAATTTTTCAATTATACTTTCTTCCTAAAATTAACGAAAGAAATTTATTTTTAAAACATTTTCACAATAATGGATCACCCTTAATTTTTAAACTTATTTCCTATGTTTTATGGTTTTAAAAAGTAAATTATTTTTCCATTGTTTAATGAGTTTTATTTTTAAGAAAAGTGTTTTCATGGAAAAAGGGTAATTTTCATCATGAATTTTAACGTAATCTTATATTATTCTTATAAAATTATTCATCATCTACCCATTGATTCTTTAACTATGTTTTTATAAATTTAAAATGTAAAATCCTATAAGATAAATGATTCATCACTTTATTTCTCTTAATTGTTCGTTGAATGTTTATGATTTTCCTTCCAATATATTTCGTTTGTAAACACTCTATATTTGCATCCATTGATAGTAAGGTGTTCTCCTAGATTCCATATATTTATTAATTATATAAATTGTTGGATAAATTTTATACCGTTTGTTTATATGGTGTCAATACCATATGATTTATAATCTTGATTAAAGGGTATTTACCTAGAATGTTACTGAATATATTTGGATACCCATTAATTTTCGATGGTTTATCATGTTATGATTACTGATATAATGATGAATGATTTATTTATGTGATTACTTTTGAAAAGAATATAAAATACATTTTCTTTCCATGGGTTATTTATGTTATGATGAATTATTGATTTCAAGTAGCACACATATGCATGGATGAATGATGGTTGGTGTCCTATATCTCCCCCCGATGCATTGGTTAAAAGTTTGTATCTCATGATACATGTATAGGTGGGTATAATTCAGTTGTCTCACAAGTATGGGTGCAAGTATGTGAATTATTAAGGTTTTTTTACATATGATAATGTATTTTCCACAATATAAATCTTATTTTAATGATAATGTTTTGATCTCATGGATCAAGTTTAATATCTCGTGATTTCAGACTCTCATGATTCATTTATTATGTTATGATATGTCATATTCAATTGTACATGATTTGAGATATATGATTTTTTGGTATGATTTTCTTATTTTGTTCTTATGTACCTTTATTACACCCATTTTCTTGTACTATAATTATTTAAG
This sequence comes from Viscum album, assembly GCA_963277665.1. Lineage (NCBI taxonomy): Eukaryota > Viridiplantae > Streptophyta > Magnoliopsida > Santalales > Viscaceae > Viscum > Viscum album. Next base: position 517,576,503 of record OY728143.1, on the reverse strand, counting down.
ATCTTTAATTTCTATATTTTATAATTACCGTTACTAAGAATTTATATCACCAATTTTATTATGTTTCTATTTCCTCCAGTTATGAAGGCAATTAATATATATAATTTTTCTATATTAGAATATTTTGTGAAGAATTTAGGGGAGATTTTGAATCCATATTATATATTAATAAATTCATTATATAGTGGGAAAAAACTCTATTAGTTGAAAAAGATATGGGCTTTGTTATTTAATGTGGAAAGAACCAAGAAGGATCTATGTTATCACTAAGAGAGGGAGGGGATACATTATTTATCTCTTTTACATTTATGTTTTTATTTTTATGAAACAAAATTCACCTCATATTAAAGAGTTATAACTTTGATGAAAAAAACTCAAAAGAATAACTACAGGAACACAAGAATTTAAAAGGTTGATAATCAATAAAAGTATATAGTTATTGGAATGGTTTATAAGTAATCCAATACCACACAATCCAGTAGAAAAAAAATAATTTTTATATGGTTATAGTAAGTAGGTAATATACATACACTTGTATTGTGATATGTTTAATACAATAGTGCATATGCTTCCTATCACAAAATATGTAACTAATATTTTTGTAACACCTTTTAGAAACCTCCACCAATAGGCTCAGAATTTTTTCATCATGTTTCTTATATTTATTCAATTTTTCAATTCATTCAAAAAATTATTCTTTAATTTCTTACATATTAGTAGGTAATAACAACTTCATTAAATTGGATTTTTGTTATATATCTTTCTCCAGAAATTTTCTCCAATACATTTGTCTAAAAATCTTGACCTGTGAATTTATGTTAGTCTGTTTCCATAATATTTAAAATTTTGTTCAGTGAAACTTTTCCTTATTCCTATGATCACTACACCTCTATCTGTTGAAACTTATTATTCTTCTTATTCTACCTCAACCAAGTTATTACTTTGATAGAAAATTTTTGTTCAAACTTTCCTTTCAAAAGTTTATCCGGTAACTCTCTATGAACCCAATTCTTTAAAACTATAGCTTTCACACATGAAAATTTTAAACACACTATAATATGTAATGCCATAAAATTTTTATATTTGATAGTAGGTGAATGGGTAGAATAATAAGTTTTCTTAACACTAAATGAAAATTTTAAATTCAAATCTCCCACTCATTATATTTTTCAAATTCAAACATTCACTACCTTCCTTCAGACTTGATGAGAATCACAGATCATCATCTATGATATTTTTAATAATTAAATAACAACTCAACATCATCATATTTTATATCTTTATAATAATTTCATAAATACTTTTAAACCACCATGAATATTAGCAATTGAATTTTTTCCATTAATAAACCTTTATAACAAATGTTCCATCTGTAGAATATCCATCTGATTCTTCCTGAATAAACTTGGTGTAAAATATTTCAAAAAAACTTATCAAACTCCTAAACAAAAACTTCACACTACCTAAACTTAAAAACTTATTAAACTTCGAACAAAAACTTTTATTTAATTCAAAACATTATACCACAACTTCATTAGGTATAACTTTATGCCTTTTATTTCATATGATGAGCTTATGTTCGATGAATTATATCAGAACATTTTAAACAATACCATCATATTCCTTCTTCTAACTGATGATCTCTATACCAAAAAACTTCTCTAACAATATTTTAGGAACTTTATCTTCATAAATTTGTACATGTTTTTATAATGAACATTATATAAAGATAATTAAAATAGAATTCATCCAAAAACATTGTCTGATTGCATTCTTTGGCATCTGAACAAAAGTTCATCCTTTGGATTCTGAGTTATACTCCATCTGAAAAAAAAATATTCAGAAACTTCACTATCAAAAACTTTTCTTTACAAATTTGTACATTTCGACTTGATAGACTTTGTACATTTGATTCCAAAGTAGCATCCATTTTCTCAAAACAAGTTTTTCTATCAAAAACCATATGTCTAGTGACTATGAGACATTATGACTAATAATCCTTTTCTAACTTCATTTCAAAATTAAATAAAATTCAATTATAAATACATTATACAACTGTAAACAAACATCATTCTTTCTAAAAAAACCATATATAGTTCATTTGATGGATTTTTTCTGAAGTATTTATTAGATGAAATTCATCAACAGCATCTCTTTAGAATTTAGAAAATTTCATCTGATTAAATAATTTATAAACATTGATCCTTTGGAATATCTAGAAACCCTATAATAAGGATTTTGTAAATACAAACAATTTTCTCCCCCTTTCACTATAATTAAATTTCTCTTCCATTTTACTCAGTCTTGTAACATGAAATTTTCAAAACTCATGAAAGTAGTAACTTTAGATCAATAAACGAGCACCAAATTTTTTTATCAAACATTCAAACTAATGTAAATTTGTAAACTCTTGAATATAAAAATTCAGTATAAAATTTTTCCTAATATCCTCAGTCATACAAATTTCATCTAATGGACTCAGTTTAGGAACCCTTTCTCTGATCCTCTTTATCTGATTCCACCTCTATCTGATTTCATTTGTTAGTAATATTTACAAAGAGATGCAATTTTTTGTGATAAAAAAGGAAACCATTTCTATCAAATATTATTTTTTAAAAAACAAGAAAACCAAACTTCTTTAAAACAACTTCCAGAAACCTTAAAAGATCCATCATCAAAATTTGTTCCATCAACCACCCCCTCTATATTTTTTTTACAACCAATAAACATAAATCAGTGAAACTTTATTCCTCAAGATATAGAATACTTATCCAATAATTATAAGCCTACATGAGCAAACTCAATGTAGGAAACAAGAATCGGTTAACCAGAAAAACCATCTTGTGAGAAATAATTGACATAAGAAACTTCTTCATAAACCTCCTAAAATTTAAAAATATTCATTTTTCCTACAATAACAATGTTTAATGCACATAATTCATCAAAATATTAATATAGGTTCCACATTCTAAAGTCATATCTTACCCCTTTAAAAACTTTTCCTAAATATGTATTTTTATTAAAAGGTTCAGCATATACCAATGGGTATATATATGCTAAAAAAATTTATCCCCATTTTCAACATTATTAAAAGATAATATGAAATAGGGGATGGGAACCACATACATTGTCCTTGAAGAGAGGGAGATCATACACCCACGTTCAACCTCAGTTTAAAAAATGTTTCTTTTGGAAATGGATTATTGAAAATATCAACAACTTGTTCCATTGTAGAAAAATATTCCATATTTAGTTTATTCTTATCCACATGATCTTCGATAAAGCAATATTTTATATCAATTTGTTTTGAATAAGAATTTTGCACTGGATTTTTATTCATATTTATAGAACTTTCATCATCAAAACCCAAGATAACAGGTAACTTCACCTACACTAACAAATATTCCAACTCATTCTTAATCAATATAAGTTGTGTTACAGATTTAGTGGAAGAATCATACTCAACTTCTTTCATAATGAGAGTTATTGAATTTTTCTTCTTTGTATTACAACTTACACAACTTTCACTTAGAAATAATACTCCACTAGATGTGGATAAACTATCATCAACACTTCTAGCCCAATAAAAATCTATATAACCAAAAAAATTGATTTTTATTGATTTTTCATATTTTTTATTAAAATATATTATGCCATCGATATATCTATGAATTATTTTTCATGCTATAATATGTGATACATTTAGATCACTTTGATACCTGTTATATAAAGTAACAGCATACATGATATATATCCTTGAAATTGTTAGATATAAAATACTTCTAACCAACTTTCTAAAATCCTTAGGATTCACCTTCTTTATTTTACCATCTATTCAAAAATTATTTCACACTGAAATAGGTGTAGAAACTGGCTTTGAATCATCCATTCCAATATTCTTTATAAGTTCCTTAGCATAATTTTCTTGAGATAGTAAAATATACTTCTTATTTCTTGAGATTTGTAATTCAATAAAGTAAATAATTTCTCCCAACATGAATATTTCAAATAATTTCTTCATATCCTTAGAAAAATTTTCAAATGTCTCTTAATCATTCCCAATAAAGAAAATATCATCAATATAAACAATCACAATGTAGGAAACCATATGATTTTATTTGATGTAGAGGTTACTATAAACTCTTCCTTTCATAAAGTTTAAATTCCTTAAGAAATTATTCATTTTATAATATAAATCTCGCATATCTTGCTTCATTTCACACAAATGCTTCTTCAATATACACAATCATAACTTTCTTATTTCCCAATAATGAATCTGAATGGTTGATCAATACAAACATCTTAATCAAGCTCTCCATTAATAAAATATGAAACTATATCTATTTAAAATATTTTATAACTTCATTTTGTAGTGATACAAAGAAATATTATGGTAGTTTCTAATCTTTCCACTAGAGAAAAAATCTCATCAAAATCAATGCCTTCAATTTCTAAGTAACCTTTAAAAACCAGTCATTATATGTTTATTATCACTCTACCATGTACATTAAAAAAAATTGAATACCCATTTGGTATTGATAAAATTCGTATTGATAAGTTTGGGTACAGGTTCTCAAGTTTCATTCTTCTCAATTTGATATAGATATTCATTCATAGAATCAATTCACTCTTGGTGCTCAAAATATTTATTAACATCTTTTGGATTAAATTTTAATTATATGTAAGTATGTGAAATTGACCTTCATGTTTATCTAGTTCGAACATATAGTCATTGATCATAAATGATGTATTTAACTTCCACTTACATTCATAACCTAGTATGAGATATAAAAGGTTCTTCCTCATCACTTGAGATAATTGAGGTTGAGTCCACAACTTGTACAGCATCAACATTTTTACAATTGTTAAAAACATTTTTAGGTTTCTCAACTACAACCACCTCATCTTCCGCATCTTCTATGTATACATCTAATTTTGAAAAATTATTTTAATATTTTTCAAGACTATTTACATCTATAGAATAAAATATTTTCACACTTTAATTATTAAAACATATATATCATATGTGTCCTCCAGCCTCGCAAGTTCTTCATCCTCCCATCGATTTCCTTGAACTACTTTTTTGGCCAAGGCATCACCTCTTTTAAAAAAACATATGTATCATATGACATTAAAAGCATGGAAAATAAAGATTATGAAATTCCAAAGGATTGAATAACAACTGAGAATGAAGGTGGAATTAGTTGTTCACTTTTTAAAAGTTTCAAGACTTTTAGAAATATAACCCCTAAAACCTATTAAGGTTCATTACATTGTCATTGTTTAGTAAATACTTGTCTATGAAAATTTCAAAAATTAAGTAATGAATAGGAGATTTAAAAGGTTCGACATCAGTGTGAGAACCTATATCCTTCCCATGGGTCTAGGGAAATTTTCTATTATGAAGAAGTGAAAAACAACTTGTATAAACTCCTATTAGACACCTTTTATCTCCTGATTGGACTGATTATAATTTTTATCCTTGGTTTATAATGTTTTCCTACAAATAATTGAGCCAAAAATAATAATACATAATTTGTCCAAATTTTCCCACAAATTCTCTTTCTGGGTCCTTAGTCTAATGTGTATGGGTTCGATTAACTCAATATGATTAACTCATTAAGATGGAATCGTTATGATAAGACCTTTTCTCAAACTTCACTTCTCAAAATCTACTCAACTACTTAATATGATCTTTCTTAGTTCAATCTTCCCCAATATGGTAAGAAAACATTCAACTATCTGATATTCTATGAGATCTCTATCTGGAAAGATAACTCTAACACAAATTCCACTGTGTTACATCTTTTTCACTAATGTGAAAGGATTAAAAGTATGAATGTACCATGATTCTATTTATAGTCATCCAAAAATGGAAAAGGAAAGAAACTGAAAAACATCCTCTTTACGTAAATTAAAAAACTCTGAGATCCAAGAATATTTGAATTTCATGTTTCAAAACTTCAACTCTTCACAAATATTCTGTAATATTCTTAATTATTCTCTATAATTAGTCTTCTTTAACTTCCTAACTTTTCATCAGTATAATGTATCATGCTCAACTCATAATGATGGATCCTCCTCAGCTCATTATAATGGAACTTCATCATCTCATTACGATGAAACTTACTCTGCTCATTTTGAATTTAATTTCCTCATTAGAGACATTCAAATTGACTTTCCTCCTCAAAAATTAGTCCAATTGACTTTCCTTCTCAGAGTCAGTCTAAATGAATTTCTTAATCAGAGTCAGTCCGATTGAATTTCCTTCTCATAGTCACTCTGATTGATTTTCCTTCTTAGAGTCAGTCTAATTGACTTTCCTTCTCACAGTTTTTTTGATTGACTTTCCTCCCCAGAGTTAGTCTCATGGAACTTCATCATATTCAATATAATGGAATCCTTATAATTATGTAATTCTCATTACAACAGAATTATCATTATGATGGAAAATGTACTTTGTTGGTCAGAATGGCCCGAAGGCCTTCATTTTTTATTATATTTTGATCATCCACCTTTTAAGAGGTGAGGTGGAACCATTACAAGGCTTTAAGTCTTAGAGACAATTACATGAGTTGTAGTTCTTAAAGGAAATAACCTAGAACAGACAACTTGGAAATTATCCTCCCCATCATATGTCATGATATTAGCACTCAACCTTTTCATGGTTGGTTAGCTAGTTGTTTAATGCAAAGTTCCATAGGCCTCGTACTGATGGCAATGTCATACCCTCTCATTCTTCCAATTCTGGTTAGCTCTGCTCTAGTGAATTCACCTGCCCTGAATCCTCATCTAAAGCCTTGTCCCTTGTAGTTTGACTATTACATCTACATAATAATGTGGATCGGAGGCCTTGGGGAGGCCCTAAGGCCTAAAGGTGGCCTGAAGGCCTTGAGAGACAACTGGCCCGAAGGCCCTGGGTGGCCCAAAATCCTTCCAGGACCTGAGGACCAAACTTCTGGCCCAGAGGCACATATGGATGAATATTTTTGGTTACTACAACAATGAGCAGTATCTACTACAATACTGCTACAGTACCCGGAAATATTTTTCCACCCAGAATTGATCTCAGGACACTTGGATGCACTTGCTGAGTTCTCACTAACCAGGATGAGGCTCATGTGAAAAATATATGTAGGGTTAACACTCGACTTTCACTGGGGGCCCAGTCCATGCCCAGAGCGCATCGTATATTCCCTGACTAGGAAAATGGCTTTGAATCGCCTAGTGCATAATAATCATAGTTTCCAAGTATAGAGGGACTCACCTCTACTCTGTAACATTGAAATTTTTCAAAATTCATCAATTATAACTCATTCAAACTTTTGAAAAAAAATTGGTCAATACTTATGGATCTTATTGGGCAAAAATCCCTCAAGGTATCATTAAATAATTTTTGAGGTGATTTTGTTTGTTGACATAGTGGACATCTGTGTTGTGATTGTTGACAAAGTAAACCATGACATAAAAATTTGTTGACGAAGGGGATTTCATTGTGGCATGTCGAGTTCAAGAGCTGTGGTTAATGATCAATGTTTGATTCAAGAACTTTGACAAAGGAATGGATGATCTTGAGGTGGTAAAAAAAGAACAGATATAAGGTGGTGTCATTTTCTAGTGTTTGCCAAATTTTTGGGCCTGAAAATCGACAAATGAAGAATAGTGGTTTTTGGCAAAGGGACTTGCACACTGGGTACTTAAAGGCTTGGAAACATGTGCGCCATATGTTTTTCTAGATCATATCATCAAAATATGGCAAAGGAATAAGGATCGCGCGGGTATTAGTGATGTCGTGCAGGTGACTTGCGTGCCGTGAATAGACTTGCGCGTTGATGCCTTGGATGCTTGTGAACTTGAGTGTCTGTTGTTTTTCAAGATCATAACTTCAAAATATTGAAAAGTAAAGAGGTTCGTGCAAGTTTGGATGTGGGTCGCGCAAGTGAGTTACAGGGGAAGAGACCTGCGTGCCGAGACTTGCGCGTCGAGGGTAGACTTGCGCGACGTCGCACAGGGTGTTCAAAATGCCTATAAATACAAGACCACCCCTCCTTATTTTTAACGGAGTTCAACAATTAGAAAAATTAGAGCTCTCGTCGTGCAGGTGTGGAAGTCTCACAAGTGGTGTGTGGTCGCGTAGGTGGACTTACGCGCCAGTGTTTGAAGTTACGCGTCGGTTGGTAGTTGCGCACCAATATTGGTTTGGGCGTAAAAGGGCTTGAGTCGCGCAGGTTTGGAGTTGCATAAGATTGTAATGCGCAAGTAGTTGAGGTAGACTTGTGATCCCGTTGTGACTTGTGCGCCGTTACTTGCGTGCCGGTTTTTACTTTCACTCCAAGTAAGGTTTCTTTCCCGGTAAGGTTTTCAGGCTGCGTGGAAGCTGGAAGTTTGCCCGATACCTTCGGTGCAAAGAGAAATTCATCTACGGGTGAAAGTTGGACTTCAACAGAGCATCTACATACAACAGAGGAAGCATTAATTAGAGATAATTAAGATACCTAAAAGTATATAAACTGTGATTGGATCCTTTCCAGAGCAGTGAGCAAAGGAAGAGGAAGAAGCTGACCCTCTCCACCGGCAGTGAGCCAGAGAGTGAGAAACAGGGAGTGACCCTTAGGAAAGCAGTGAGCTGACCCTAAATCTTGTAAAGGCAGTGATCCTGGTACAAAGTGACGGTGCTCTAACCTTGTAATCCACATCTAGTGAAGTTTATTGGAATTTTGTACGACCGACAACCTGTCGGCGTATGCTCCTTGGATGTAGCCCTTAGCGGTGAATCAAGTAAAAATTATTGTGTCACGCGTTTACTTTACTTTCTGTTTATATTGTGCAATAGGAAATAAAGAGAAGAGTGTTTTTCTTAACAGTTAAACAAGATCAGAATGGGATTTAATTTTAAATTAGTCATACCCTGATTCACCCCCCCCCCCTCTCAGGGTATTCAGCCTTGTGGACCTAAGAATTGGTATCAGAGGGAAGGTTGATATTTGTTCTTCTCTCAATGGAGGTCACCAATCATAAAGGGATTTCGATCTTCGATGGATGTAATTTTCATATATGGAAGAATTTAATGGAACACTTTTTCCGATCCTTGGGAATGGATGTGTTCTCAGCAGCTATGCATGGTATCACAGTTGATATTGATAGTGGTGCATTATCAGAAGCTGAGCATAGAGAGTTGGATGTTGATTCAAAAGCAATCAATGCCTTAGGGGGAGCCCTTTCCAATCTCATATATACAGAGGTGATGTCATGAAAAACGTCACATGCCATGTGGGAAAAGATTTTGAATATATATGAAGGGGATACAAAGGTCAGAGAGGCAAAGCTGCAAGTGTTGTGGAACAAGTATGAAGATCTGAGAATGAACTTGAATGAGTCTGTTGATACATTATTTGATCGGGTAAATTCACTGGTAGAAGACATGCGAGGTCTTGGTAAAATTATCGAAGACAGAAAAATTGTGAAGCGCATCTTTAGAAAACTTCTACCTCGGTTCAATCCAAAAGTTTTTGTTTTGGAAAAAAAAGACCTGAAAGAATTAATATTGGATAACCTGCACAGCACCCTTGTTGAATATGAAATGATAAATTATGATAAGGACGTTGTGGAAAAGGGGATATCCAAAGAGGTGGCATTTAAGGCCATGAAGAAGCTCACCATTGAAGATTCTCAGGAGGAAGAAGAGACAGATGAGGTAATGTCATTCCTCTCCTCAAACCTTCAAAGAGGAAAAGGAAAGTTCAAAGGGAAACTTCCTCTTGGGTGATTTATATGTGGAAAGGTTAGACATCTCGTATCCAGATGCCCCAAAAATTATCATGAAGAAAATGATGAAGATGATGTTGAAATTCCCAATAATAAATCTTCAGCCTATGTGAAAGGGAAGAAGAAATTCATGAGAAATTTCTTCAAGAAGAATAATCTTCTTTCACAAGAAATAGATAGTTCAGATGAGTCTGAGATTGAAGATGTTGAGTAGATTGAAAACTGCAAAGATCGTGGAGAAAATTATATGGTGGTGGTCGTCAGTAGTTCTCATGAAAAGAAATAAACGGACCCTGGAGAAGAAGAAGAATAAGTTGAAGGAAGAGTTGATATGGAATCCGAATTGGAAGAAATTCTTGAGGAGATAGAAGACTGGAGATCCAAGACGATGAAAGCTAATAAAGTGGTTCGTGATGCCAAAACCTATATGTAACAACAGGATGAAGAAAATTTTGAGCTGTTAGAAGAAATTAAAAGACTAAAATCCTCAACACCAGAGAGATCAGAAAATATTATTGAGTATAAGCTTAAAATTGAGGAATAAAAGAAGGAAATTGATTGTTTGATGAACACAGGAAAGGAGCAGGTCATACGTATCAAAGAGCTTGAATAATAAGTAGTCAGTATGCGACGAGAAATGAAGGATCAAGAAAAACTCTTTACCTCAAATGTGATTTCAGGAAAGCAGGTCATTCCTAAGACTGAAAAGGTGAAAGAGGAGCCTAGTTGTTCAGCAGGAAAGAAGCAGCAATTGAGCTCAGACGTTAAGGCTGATTTAGGGCTTGATAAGAAGCAAAAATCTATGGCAATTGAAGTCAGACTGCAAGCACTCATCCCGAAATTGAAGGTTTATTTGGGAACAAAGAAGAATCAGAATATTCAGATATCCCAAGGGGAAACTCATAGTGTTGAAGTAACACGAAGGAATTCACCTTATATTAGGTTTTATTGTTGCGGGAAGATGGGACATTCACAGTATGTGTGTTCCATAGCCAAGAGATATCGAAGGGAACAAGAACAGAGGTGGCAGTCAAAAAGAGAACGGTTTTCCAGAACATATTTATAAGGACACTATTTTTGGTGTGGTGGATTTGGGCACATGCCTAGGTACTGCACTTCGACCATACAGAGAAATGTGCTAAAGCATAATCAAAACGTTTGCAAGCAACAGATCAATAAACCAACATGTAAGTTAAAAACCCAGAACAGATTTGAGGCTTTGCAAGATAAAGCTGGTCCATCATACTCTGAGAAAGAATAGAAGTCTCAATCCATGCCGAGTTTGAAGGAAAAAGTATGGACCAAGAAGAAGAAAAATGAGAAGACTGTGTTGGAAGAAATTTCCCTTAAGGCATCATATCGCTCTAGTGTATGGATCCTTGATAGTGGTTGCACTTCTCACATGACAGGTAATAAGGATATTCTTACAGGCATAAAATATGACAAATAAGGAGTTGTCAAATTTGGAAACGATGAAGGCCTGAAGATTTTTGGCTTAGGAAAATCCAAGTTTGGGGGTAAAGAAATGAGACATTCTAATTTCTTGGTTGTAGAGGGTCTTAGTCATAACATGCTAAGTGTCAGTCAACTATGTGACTCTGGGCACTCTATCTGATTTACCAAGAATATGTGTGTTGTGAAAGGAAAAGATAAAGCATTTTTTCTATAGGTAAAAAGGACAAAAGTAAATTTTTACCTTGTAGGTGGGGAAGAAGATACGTGCCTTTTATCAAGAGATGAAGAAAACCAGTTGTGGCATAAGTGACTTGGTCATCTATGACAACTATCCATGGAAGATCTGGTAAAGTGTGATGCTGCTAGATACCTTCCCAAACTATCATGTGATCACACTCATACGTGTGATGCTTTCCAACAAGGGAATATCATCAGAAAGACATACAGTCCAAAGGAACAGAAATCAACTAGAGTACTCGAATTGGTTCATGTTGATGTATGTGGACCAGTCTCACCATGATCTATAAATGGGAAAAGGTACTATGTTCTTTTCATCGATTATTATAGTAGAATGGCATGGGTATTTGTTGTTACCCATAAGACAGAGGTGTTCAGTTTCATAAAGCAGTATAGGAGGGAATCAGAAAGGATGCTTGGGCAGAAAATTCTAAAGTTTCATACTGATAACGGTACGGAATTCAAAAGTAGTCAAGTCAAAAACTATCTTGAGAAACATAGGATAAGGCATCAAGTTTCATCAGTGATAACTCCCCAACAGAATGGAGTGGTTGAGAGGAGAAATCGGATCATCAACAACAAGTCCATAACGATGCTTATTGAAAAGGACCTACCAGAGAAATTTTGGAAGGAAGCAGTTTTGAAATCGGTCTATATTTCGAATAGGTCTATGTTGTGTCCGAAGGAAGGGAAGAATCCGTATGAAATGTGGTATGGAAAGAAGCCAATCCTGAAATACTTTCGAATCTTTGGGAGTAAGTGATTCATTATCAACAAAGAAAATCATAGAAATTTTGAGTCACGAGGAGATGAGGGGATATTCCTCAGCTACTCAAGAAAAAGAAAAGCATATAAATGTTTCAACAAAAGGCTGGGAAAAATTATTGATATCAGTGATGTCACTATAGCTGAAAATGAACAGAATAATCAATGACCCAGTGAACAGTTTCTGGATGAAAGTGATGATTAGGTAAGCAACACAAGGGGAGCAGAAGTGGCAGAGGCTGATTCAGAATAAGATACTGATGATGAACAAGAAAGTGTCAAGTATGTGTCTGCAAGGAAGCCAAAGAGTCGAGCTGAAATTGATAGGAAAAATATCATTGGTGATCAGACAGCTCCAGTTTAGACTCAAAGAATAAAATCATTACAGGAAACATCGTTTTTATCTCAGGTGGAGCCGAAATGTTTTTCTAATGTAGCTGAAGATGAAAACTGGGTTCATGCTATAAATGAAGAGCTTGATCATATTGAGAAGAACCAGACATGGGAGATTTTTTCAAGGCCAACTGACAAGAATGTCATCATGACTAAATGGATATATCACAATAAGATGAATGAAGATGGAATAGTGATTTAGAACAAAGCATGGCTAGTGTGCAAGGGATACTCCTAGATAGAGGGAATAGATGTTGATGAGACATTTGCACCGGTTGAAAGGCTGGAGACAATCAGATTATTTTTTTCCATAGCCGTGCAAAGAAAGTTCAAAGTGTTCCAGATGGATGTCAAATATGCATTCTTGAATGGTGTTCTGAAAGAGGAGGTGTATATTGAGAATCCATATGGTTTTCTCACTCATTAGGATGAGAACAAAGTTTGTAGGCTAAAGAAGGAATTGTATGGGCTGAAAAAATCACCAAGAGAATGGTACTCAAGGCTTGATCAGTACTTGAAGAAGCTTGGTTTCCAACATGGCAGAGTTGATTACCATTTTATAAAGGAGAAGGTTGAGCAGAGAATTGTGAAGTTGGAGTATGTGCCTACAGAGCTACAGGTTGTAGACATTTTGACAAATGCCCTACCCAAGGAAGCTTTTGAGAGGCATCGACTGGCTCTGGTAGTTCAATCGACTCCCCGCACTTGAAAGAGTGTGGATGTAGAACCCCCCCCCCCCCCCTCCCTGAGGTATGATGTGGTTTTTCTTAATGTACTGATATGTGTTCTCTACTCTGTTACAGACTGCAAAGGAGTGCCCTTTGGGTTCATTGACAAAGGAGGAGAAAATAGTGCATGTTCAAAAGTGCTTGTTCAAGGGGGAGACAGTGTGGCTATTTGAGAAATCTTGAAAGATACGGGGAGAAGCTGAAAGGCGGAGCAGCCAGATAGGGGGAGTTGAAGCTAGTTGAACGTGATTAGCCATAGATTATCTTGGACAACATAGAAAGTAGGCCTAAAGATGTTTTGAAGCTGACAAGAGTTGAAGCTGTGAGAAGAAAGGGGGAGAGTATTAAATCTGACGATGCTAGAAGTGATCGATCAAAGAATAGATATCACGACAGCTGAGGATCGTGATAAAAGTAGAAGAGTGTTGGTATGTGGTAATAATTTTTCCAACAATTGGTATCAGTTTGGTAAAAATTGGTATCAGTTTGGTTTCAACATTGGGTGTCAGAGATGAAGTGATTCATTGATGAACTTTTCATTTAATCTTGTTTCTCATACTGAACATTGCTCATGTGGGCTTAGAGTATGTGTTGAGTAAATCCTTGATCGCTATCAGAATTGAAAAAGTAGAATGGTGGATAAATAATTAATGATGTATCTTTTTATGGAAGAGTTGTCAACAAACCCAAAGGGAAAGATTATTGGGAAAAAATCCCTCAAGGTATCATTGAATCATTTTTGAGGTGATTGTGTTTGTTGACATAGTGGAAATCTGTGTTGTGATTGTTGACAAATAAAACCATGACATAAAAATTTGTTAATGAAGGGGATTTCATGGTGGCATGTCAAGTTCAAGAGCTTTGGTTAATGGTCAATGTTTGATTCAAGAACGTCGACAAAGGAATGGATGATCTGGAGGCGGTACAAAAATAACAGATACAAGGTGGCACTGTTTTCTAGTGTTTGACAAATTTTTGGGTCTAAAAATCGACAAATAAAGAATGGTTTTTGGAAAAGGGACTCGCGCGCTGTGTACTTAAAGGCTTGGAAACTTTCATACCATATGTTTTTCAAGATAATATCATCAAAATATGAAAAAGGGATAAGTATCGCGTAGGTATTGGTGATGTCGCACAGGTGACTTGCGCGTCGTGAAGAGACTTGTGTGTCGATGCCTTGGATGCTTGTGAACTTGCGTGCCTGCTATTTGTCAAGATCAGAACTTCAAAATATGGAAATGGAAAGTGGTTCGCTCAAGTTTGGAAGTGGGTCGCACAGGTGAGTTGCAGGGTAAGAGACCTGCGCGCTGAGACTTGCGCACTGAGGGTAGACTTGTGTGACGTCGTGCAAGGTGTTCAAAATGCCTATAAATACAGGACCACCCATCCTCATTTTCAATGGATTTCAACACTTAGAAAATTCACAATTCCTGTCGCGCAGGTGTGGAAGTCGCTCAAGTGGTGTGTGGTCGCGCAGGTGGACTTGCGCGCCAGTGTTTGAAGTTGTGTGCCGGTTGGTTGTTGTGCGCCAATATTGGTTTGGGCATAAAAGGGATTGAGTCGTGCAGGTTTGGAGTTGCAGAAGATTGTGTCGCGCAAGTAGTTGATGTAGACTTGCGTGCCCGTTGTGATTATACGCCGATACTTGCATGCCGGTTTTGACTTGTGCGCCAAGTAAGGTTGGTTTCCCAGTAGTGTTTTCAGGCTGCGTGGAAGATAGAAGTTTTCCTGATACCTTCGGTGAAAAGAGAAGTTCATCTATGGGTGAAAGTTGGAATTCAACAGAGCATCTACATACAACCGAGGATACATTCATTATAGATAATGAAGATACCTACAAGTCTATAAACTATGAGTGAATCCTTTCCAGATCAGTGAGCAAAGGAAGAGGAAGAAGGTGATCCTCTCCACTGGCAGTGAGCCAGAGATAGAGAAATAGGGAGTGACCCTTGGGAAAGCAGTGAGCTGACCCTAAATCTTGTAAAGGCAGTGAGCCTGGGATAGAGTGACTATGCTCGAACCTTATAATCCATAGCTAGTGAAGTTTAGTGGAATTTGGTACAACCGACAACATGTCGGCGTATGCTCCTTGGACGTAGCCCTTAGTGGTGAACCAAGTAAAAATTGTTGTGTCATGTGCTTTCTTTACTTTCTGTTTATATTGTGAAAAAGGAAAGAAAGAGAAGAGTTTTTTTCTTAACAGTGAAACAAGATCATAAAGGGATTTAATTTTAAATTAGTCATACCCTGATTCCCCCCCCCCCTCTCAGGGTATTCATCCTTATAGACCTAACATATCTGATGAAAACTTTGTCTTGATTCCTAAAACCTATACAATGTTTATGATTCCTCCATTTCTTAAAAATATTTTATCATGAGAGTTTTCTTGATTTATAAGAACTTAAATATTGGAAAATAATCATCTGACTTGAGTTTATATATTTTAATAATTTTCTAACTCCTGACATCATTGAATTCATTCAACCACTTCAACAATATTCTAGATTTGTAACTCAAAAACTTATTTATTTCCCTAATTATGACAAAGTAAAACTTCTAGTTATAAACAATTTCCACCTCTAATTCGTTCATATCTTATGATCTATATATTTTATTCATTAGTCTTATTAAAAACTGACGTTTTCATATTCTCATGTTTCTTCACACCAATTAATTCAAAAATATTCACACACAAACTCTTTCTTGTATCATGACTCTCTCATGATGTTGAGAACTTTTGTAATCAGTATAGAATCATCTGACTCAATGTTAGAAAGTAGATAACTTTCTAACTCATAAATTCACATTTTTTAGCAACAACTATCTTTCTAACAGAATATTTGACTAATTCTTTTTATCGATGGACTTGATTCAGATGATAAGTGTTTTTGAAATTTTAGATTTCATCTTCCTAACAAATTTTACAGCTGGTACTGCATAGTCCAAACTTCTATGTCTGGAAAAAAACTTTCTATTTCTGATAAATTCGGCGATAGGTGATGCTCAATCCGATACTCTATTCTTGGTGTTGCACAGTCTGATCCTTTTCATCTAGAAAGATAACTTCCTCAAAAACAAAACTTTTCTCTGCCTTTATGTTTGGGTTCAAAAATTCAGAAATTTCCCTTATTTTAAAAAAATATTCTTCTAAAAAAGATTAGTTTTCAAAAAATAAAAAACTTTATTAAAAAAACAACACAAAGGTTCTTCAATCTCCCTCTTCAGATTTGTTGAAAACACACATTAACAACATTTTCAACTCTTAGAAAATATTCAAAACTCAACTTTGGTAAACAGGTAATGTTTGTTAACATTTACCAAAACACAACCTTTCTAAAAAGTGGGTTTCCTAACACCAAACTTCTGGATAAAGTAATATTTTTTAGGAATTTCATCCCTTGGTGACAATCAAATTTTTTGGCCACGTAAAGATTAACTCCCCCTCACTTTTATATTTTCTCAATTTTCATTTCCTAACACTTTTATTTTCTTCTCCCCCATTATCTGATAACCACAACATCTATTCATAATTGAAAGATAACTAAACAATTCTGACAAAATAAAAAGTTATTACTTTATCTCCCCTTTTTTCAGTATAATCTTAAGCATGGTTGGGGAATTACTTATGAGGATTAGGAATTCATTGGAGGAGACTAAACCTGGTGTTCTAGTATTAATTCAACAAACATTTATTTTGGAATTACTTTTGTGAAGATATAAGAAATTTGATACTTCATTGAGATATAATCTAGAAAAACATATCTAGTAGCAACTTTAACTTTTATAAAGTAAAACTTTATATCAATGTGTTTTTATCTTGAATATTGGATAGGATTTTTAGAAAGATAAATTGCACTATGATTATCGAAAAGTATCTTCAATGGTTTAGAAACTTTTACTTTCAAATATTCCATCAGAACATTCATCCACAACATCTAAGTACAATCCTGAGTAGCTGCAATATATTTTGATTCCACTAAGCTGAAAGTTACTAAACTTTGTTTCTTACTATTCCAACTTACATAATATTAACCCAAGAAAAATGTTCCTCTTGATTTTTATTTTCTATAATTACAATATCCAACCTAATCGACATCAGTATAACCATGAAATTTCATCTTGCACTTTTTTTGTATAAAAACCCAAGTAAAGTTGTTCAATTGACATAACTCATAATTATCTTTTCTGAAAACATATGTTATTATTTCATATTAGTTTGATACCTTGCACATAGTGTCATAGTATAAACAATATCAATCCTTGAGGTTTAAATGTAAAAGGTACTTCCTATTATATCCTGAAAGTATTTCTAATTCACACTTTTTTCAGACTCATATTTACTCAGCTTCATCACCACTGAGATAGGATTCGAAACATTTTTGGATTATGTCACTGCAAACATTTCTAACAATTCCCAATCATACTTTTCTTATGATAAGAAAATGTATTTTTATTTTTGTTTAACTTCTAAAACAAGGAATAATGTTAATTCTCCAAAACTTGAAATCTCAAAGTTAATTTTCATTTCTTTATAAAAAATTTAAAAATAACATATTCGTCCCCAGAAAAAATTATATCATCTGTATAAACAATTAAAATTAGTGTTTAGGAGTCAACATATTCCATGTATAAGTTTATATCAACTTTTCCTCTATAAGAATTCAACATTATCAAACAATTTTCAAGATTATAATACCATGAACATGGATCTTGTTTCATCCCATACCAATATTTATTCAATATACAAACTTTTTTTTCATCACCATCAATTAGAAACCCCCAAGGTTGTTCAATGTAAACTTATTCAATTTCTCCATTGATAAATGTTGACGTTATATCCATTTGATATACTTTATAATTATAGTGAGAATACACTGCAAGAAACATTTTAATAGTTTCTAACATTAAAATGGGTTAAAATGTTTCATCAATCCACAATTTCCACCTATGTATCACCATTATAGACAATCATTTATTTATTCCTTGAAAACTCTCTATGTTCATTCAACTTATTAATGTAAACCCATTTTTTTCTAATAACATTTTTCCTTTCAGATGTAGAACAAATTCCCTTTGTTTTATTTTTCTCAATTTTATTCAACTCTTCATTCTTAATATTCACCCATTATTTTTGTAGAATATATTTTGAAATTGATTCTGGTTCAAATTTTTAAATGAGTGAAGTCTAATTTTCTAATCTCATATTCCTTCTGGTCTGAAATAAAGCCTTATGATTCCCAAGAATATTTTTGGTCTAAACATGTTTTTGTAAAGTAGGAAATTTCAAAGCTCCTCAACCAAATTCACTTCACATCACATGAATCATTTGGATCTTCATGAAAATTATATTTATCAATTTAATTTTCATTGTAAACTTTTAGTTTTTCTTCCCAACATTCCTAAGAACTTTTTTTAAGGAAGTTATATTTATAAAAACTTTCACATCATATGATTCCACTAAGCTTTTTAAATTTTCTTTAAAAAAATTATAACTTCTTCCATTGGGTGAATAACCCATAAAATTTTCTTCCTTATCTTTCTCATCAAACTTTACAAGACCCAGATTTTTAATTTAAAGTAAACATAGACTTATAAAAACTTTGAAGTACATCAATTAAGGTTTTTTGTTATACCACATTTCATATGAAGTAATATAGGATTTTTGGTCCCAACAAACATTTATTTTGAATATGCATAGAAGTACTAAGAGATTATCTCCTGTATAACTTTAAAATTTTGTATTCTACTATGATAATTCTTCCCATTTCCACCAAACTTATATTATTTATTTCTGAAACACCATTTTTTATGGAGTATAGGGATTACTATACTGATTTTTGATGCCATTCTTTCTCAGATAAGTTTCAAAATTATTTCTTTTAAAGTCAATATCATTATCTGTTCTCAACTTCTTTATAAGAACCCCCATTTTTTATCAACTTCTTTTCGAAAAAACCTGAACATTTGTATAGCCATTGACTCATGTTTAATAAACATAATGTTTTTCATCTGAGGGAAATCATTAATAAAAGTGACAAATTATAAATATACTTTTGTTGATTGATCTCTCATTGGCCCATATAAATCATAATGAATAAGTTCAAGAGGTCTAGTAGACTGAATATCAACATCTTTATAACTTGTATTAATCATCTTCCCTTTATGAAAAGTAACACAAACATCCTTCTGTATTATTTTAAATTTTAGAAAATTCCATACAGCGTTAACTTTAGATAGTTTTTTCATGTTTCTCTACACAATGTGTCCAAGTATTCAGTGCCACAACTTATTCTAATATTCTTCACTTAAGTAACATGAGTTGTTAAATTCACCTATTAAGAAGAGATCCCTACTGGTTCTTTCACCTTTTGTAATAACTTATCCATCTTTCACAGTTTTGATAACATAAGAATATTCTTTGAAGATCATTTTTCTTCACCATAACAAAGTTGATTGACACTATGTAAGTTATGTTTTATCCCAATAACAAATAAAACATTCTCATATTTCAACTTTTTTTTAAATCTCAGTTGTTTTGATTCCTTCAGTTTTTTGGGAACTATCATTCCCAAAATTAAGAAATCCTCCATCATGATTTTCAACATTTTTTGATATTTTTAAATCACCTTTCATATATAAAGAACAAACATTATTAGGTATCCATGGTTATTTCTTTTCACTTTCTTTCAAGGTAGTGTCAACAAAAAAATCTATTTCCTCAACTTTCTTCTTTCCAACTTCCTTTTCTTTTCTCCCATAAGAAACTTGTTTCGGAAGGAGTTTCATACATCATTCAGCATGATGACCATCCCATTCCCATATTCCACAAAATTCTTCTAGATATTAAAATTTGTTTTTTTTTTGGAAGTTTTCTAATATCTTGAGATTTTTATTTTCTAACTTTCTATGTGTAAAGAAATTTACTCATTAAACAATCGCTATTTCTTTCACTCTATTCAAACCTTCTTCCAGGAAGTGATAAGTTATGAAAAAAATTATAAGAACTAAGCCCGTAAATTTCACAACACCAATAGAAACCATAAAATATTTATATTCTATTAAATTATGATATTTATTTATGAAAACTTGGTTGAGGCTGATAACTTCTTCATAATATAACATACTCTGGGTGTGGACCTCTTTCCATCTGATTGATTTTTCAAGTTTTGAAGATGTGATGGTTTTCTCACATACTTTTTCCACCCAAAATTTCCCAAAAAAATTATTATCAATTGAAATGTTAGAAAAATTAGATGAAAAATTATTTTTAGAGGCTGATAAATTGACCTGATTCTTGATCTAAGATTTCTCAAAAACTTCAGAAGTATCATATTTTAATTTTAAATCTTTTTTTATGATTTCATTCATCTTATTCAAGGTAATTTCTAACTCAATTATTTTAGATATAAAATTATTAGATTCTTCTTCCTTTTCTTCCAATTTATTACTCAGATATTCAACCATCTTTCTCAGTTTAGAAACTCTTAAAAAGTAACTTATGATCTCCTAAATTCATTATTCCTCCAACTTAAGGGAATATTTTATTCCTTTAATAACTTCTTCACAATATTTCTTCATTAATCTGATTTCTTTTTTGAGAGTTATTTTTTTTCAAGACATGAAACAAGTTATATTATGAGTTGATACTCTCTATATAATTCTTCACCACCTTCTTTATAATCTATGGAATCTTTTTCTTTCTCAACTTTTGCAAAGAAGGTTCTAAATTTTTTTGAACTTTCATCTTCCAAAGAATTGTTGTTAGTTGATATAGATTCAACTTTCTTACACAAAATAATTTTTTTGTTTCTAGTGAACTTCTTCTTGTGTTTGTTGGATGAATTTTTGTCTTTAGACATTTTTCTCCACTTATTTCATCAAGTAATTTCATCAAAATCATCTTGATACACATCAACTTTATTCTTGAGGCAATTCATTGCAAAGTGTATAATTATGCCACACTCAAAAAATTTGAGCAGAATATTTTATCTATAATTTCATCTTCTGCTTCTATAGTTCTTAGATATAAGAGACATGATTTTATCATTCAACTAATCATCCTATTTATATTCATAATCATAAGGATCGACATATTCATCCTCTTGAGTTTTCATCTTTCTATTAGCCCAAAAATCCGTTTCATCTTTAATATTCTTTTCTAACATTGGATATTTTATAGTTTTATAAGTAACAAGAATTCAATTCATCAAAATATAAATAATCCTTATCTTCTAAAGATAAAATTCTAGAATCAAACATTTCCAAAAGGTTTATCATAAGTTTCTTCACTATTGTAGAATCTTCCAAAACTTCTCTAAATCCTCTAGTGTTGAAAACAATTGCATTTAACCTAGTGAATTATTCATCAATAGTTTCTTCATTTTTCATTCTAATTTATTCAAAATTACTACACCATATCTGTAACATTTCGTCCATCAATTTTTTATTCCCCTCTAAAATACTTTTCAGCTTGTCCCATATACTCTTTGAAGTTTTGAGACCCATCACCCTTATACAAAAAATTCTTAACAGGGACATAAGAATTGAATTCCTATATTTTTCATCAAATTCAATATTTCTATTATTAGAAAAATTCATTAGGGAATCTTTTTTAATAGGTGAAAACATAATTTTAGAAGCATCGATAACTTTCAGGACAAGAGATTGGTGGTAAGGAATCATCCTATTTTTCTATAAAAAATAATTTTTTCCATCCAATGTAATA
The DNA here is from genome assembly GCA_963277665.1 of Viscum album. NCBI lineage: Eukaryota > Viridiplantae > Streptophyta > Magnoliopsida > Santalales > Viscaceae > Viscum > Viscum album. Next base: position 517,554,435 of record OY728143.1, on the reverse strand, counting down.
ATTCATATACTGTTGACAGAATTGATATTATCCATGATAAGGATTAAACAATTTAACCTTCCCTATGGTACCAATGGAAGTTCCAAATTATTGAATAACAAATAAGAAGGGGGGTTGAATCAGTTTTTCACTTTTTATAAGTTTCAATAGTTTTAGAAACGTAATCCCTACGACCTATTAAAGTTCATTTCCTTATTATATTTTAATAAATACTCATGAAAAAAAATTATTAACTCAAGTAAATAACATGATATTGACAAGTTTTATCCTCAGTATGAGAACCTACATCCTTACCATAGCTACTCCCCTGGGTCTATGGAAATTCACTATTATGAAGAAATGAATACAACTTGTGTGAACTTCCATTAGACACCTTCTATCTCCCAATAGGAATTATTGTACTAACACCTTTCATTTTACAAAGTTTTCTTAAACACAATTGATAAAAAATAATAAAGACGTTATTCAATCTGCTCCATAAATAATATAGCCAAATCTTCATTCCAATGAGGCTGGTTTTAATTCTCTCAATATTATTGAATCATTACAATGGACTCATTATAATGAACCCTTTTCTAAAAATATACTTATTATACTCTACTCAATTGATCAGCCTAATATTCCTCAATCCAATCTTCCTCAGTCTGGTAAGAAAACATTTAGTAGTCTGATCTTCTAACAATATCTATATCTAAAAATATAACTATGACACGAATTCTATAGCGCTCCTCCATTTTCACTCATGTGAAATGATAAAAAGTATGAATGTATTGTGATTATATTTATATGCATCCTATAATGAAAAAGGTGGGAAACTAAAAAGATTTTTCCACTTACTCAAATTCAAAAACTCTAAGATCTATGCATATTTAAATTTCATGTTTGATCACTTCAACTCTTCAAAAATAATATAGAATCTTCTTGAGTCTTATTCATAATAAGTCTTCTCTGAATTCCTAAATTTTCATCAAAAATATGAAACATCCTTAACTCATTACAATGGAAATTATTAAGCTAGTTATGATGGAACTTTCTTAGCTCATTTAAAATTGAATTTTCTCATCAGAGTTAGTCTGATTGACTTTCCTTCTCATAGTGGGTCTGATTGACTATACTTCTCAAATTCATTCTGATTAAATTTACTACTCAGATTCATTATGATTGAATTTCCTTCTCAGATTCAATCTCAAAAAAATTTCTTCTCAGAGTCAGTCTAATTGACTTTCTTTCTCATAGTTAGTCTAATTGACATTCCTTCTTAGAGTGAGCCCGATTGACCTTCCTACGCAGAGTCTGTCTGATGGAACCTCATCAGCTTTAGTCTGATGGAATCCTAATAATGATCGAATTCTCATTAAAATGGAATTCTCATTACTATAAAAACTCCGCTATATGACATTGAAATTCTTCAAACCTCATCAGTTATAACTCATTCATACTTCTGAAAACTTCTATGCCCATTACTTCTAGATCCGATGAAAAAATTTTCTTAATTCCTGGAACCGATACAATCTTTATGATACCTAAATTTCTTCAAAATATTTTATGATGAGAGATTGTATTATTTATAAGTACTTCATGTTTGTAAAATAATCATCTTTCATGATGTTATAAAGTTTCACTACTGGAAAATAGACATATACCGACGGTTTTGGGGGCTATACCCACGGTTTTGAACCGTGGGTATAGGTAGTTTTTCCAGTAGTGTTCAATAACTTTCTAACTCCTAACATCATTGTCTTCATTCATCCTCTTCAGCAACATTCTTACTTTATAACTCAGAAACTTCTTTCTATATCTAATTACTACGAATGAAAACTTCTAGAAATCAATAATTTTTCCTCTGATTTTTTTGGATCTAATGAGTTGTATATTTTATTTATCAGTCTAAACGAAAACAAACATCTTCATCTTCTTATTTTTCTTTACACTGATGAGTTCATAACTCTTCAAACACAAACTCCTGCTTGTATCATGACTCTCTCATGATGATGATAAATTTTGAGATTTACAAACCATCATCTGACTCAAGGTTAGAAAGTAGATAAATTTTTAACTCATGAATTCATACATTCCAGAAATAATTTTCCTTCTAATTGAAAAATAGATTGATTCTTTGTATCGATGTACCAAAGTCTGATGATCAGTATTACATAACTTTTAGCTTTCATCTTCCTGAAAACTTTGGTATTTGGTACTGCTCAGTCAAAATTTCTATGTCCAGAAAAAAAAAAATTTGATAACTTATGTGACTAGTGCTTCTCAATCTGATACTTTTCATCCAGTGTAGTTTAGTACAATCCTTTGTATCTAGAAAACAAACTTTCATAGAAACAAAACTTTTCTCCCCCTTTGTGTTTGGGTTTGAAAATTCACAAACTTTAACCTATTTTTAAAAAACAATATATTACAAAATATTAGTTTTCAATAAATAAGAAACCAATATAAAAACAAAATATCACAAGGGTTATTCATATTACATCAACACCTCTCTAATAAAACTTTCTATGATTTCCTCCCATGACTTTTATAATGTAAGGACTGTCAAAATCCCTTGGGTGTTTTATACTTGGGGTTTCATTATAAAACATTTCATAAGAGATCATGTCATCATTTTTAAGGTAGAAATATATATTATAAATATAAACTAATGCACAGATATCCAAGCTCCAAAAATAATGAGAAGTATCATGTTGGATCAACATTATTTGTGTCATCTCTACTAAACATTTGTTTTTTATTTTATAGATACCATTTTTGTGTCTTTTATGGTTCACTAAACTCGTGATGAATTTCATTTTTTTCAATATAATCTATAAACTCCTCATTTTTATATACACTTCCATTATCATTTGGAAACTTCTTCACAGTATATCTATAATATTTTTCTTCTCTTCTCCTGGAACTCTTAAACTTTTTTAGAGCCACTGATTAATGTTTTAAAAAAATAATACATGTAATGCAATTAAAATAATAAATAAAATAAATAAAGTACTTATATATGTATATTTATTTTTTACTCATTGGCTCATAGATATTGGAGTGAATCAATTCCAAGGGGTGAGATGAACATATATCAAATTTCTTATTAATTGGGTTTTTTATCTTACATTTATGGAAAATGAAACACCGCAATTATCTTATTGTTGTCATATTAGAAATATCATAGATATTATCTCCCTTTGTTAGATCTCTCATATTCCCTTTACACATTTTCCCATATCCTCTAATGACATACCTAATTTTCTTACAACATGATTAGATGGCATGAACATTCAACCCTAATAACATGAAACAAGATTCCCTTGGTTTGTGGTACTTTCATAACAGTTTTCCATAAACTATTCTATTTACAAAAAAAACTATCTTTTCTGAGGAAAAAAATTTATTACCTCAATAAAAAATATATGTAACATGCAATAATTTTTGTTTCATACCATCTAAAGATAATATATTTTTGGATTTAAACTCTTGTTCCCCAATGATGGTTTATATAATGACTTTTATTCTAAGTGACTCATCATTTCCAAAATTGATCATACCTTCTAAAAAATCTTTCATATTTTTCAGCATTTCCAAATCTAAAATCATATGTGAATGGAACAAAATATCCAAAATCCAAGTTCATTCTTCTATTGTAGCTTTAATATTAGTTTCAACAAAAAGATCATTTTCCTTTCCTTTTTATTTCTTTACATCCATATTTTTATAATTGTTATTAAAAATTTGTTTTGTTGGAAACATGATAGGATAACCTTTTACAAGATGTATAGGTTGTGCACATTTTTTATAAATAGTTTCCATGGGTAAAAATCTATTTCCAATCTTCATATAAACTTTCTTGGTCTATCAGTTTTGAGTGAGTTGCCTTCCCTTAAAACTTTTCCTATAATTTATTCTAGGTTCACATTAATGTTGGGTGTTAAACTAACACATATATGCTGTATTCCTAAATCATCCATAATTATAGAAACAACCATAAAAATAATATCTCCTTCTATATATTGTGTGATATTCATAATTTTTTTCTTCTTTTAATCAACTTTCTTACCTTCAACTTTTTTATTTCATTCCACACCAAAGTTTTGGTTAATAATATTTTCTCCTCATACTTAACAGAATAGCCTATAGTTAAATATTTTGGTTCACATTTTTTAACCTCAAAAACTTTATGTTGTTAAACTCTACTTATTTTAGCTACATATATGTTTTTATCAACTTTATTATTCATTTAGAAAACTTTATTTTCCTTATCAACCTTGGAGGATAACTTTTTCTGATCCTTCTTTGGTTTACAAATTTTAGAACATTCACCAACTTTTATAACTAAGTTTTGAAAATTTGAGATTCCTTTCTTATATTTCGCATGTCTTTGTTGGGTAATGTTCAAACTCTTCATCTCTACCCTTCAACTTTTCTTCATTATCAAAATTGAGGTTTTTCTATTCATCAGTTTTCTTATTCAGAACATAAATATCTTTAAGAAACTTGGGTTTTTATTCAAGAAAAAATTCTTGATATTCTATTGAAATGTTATCTTTATTAAACTTCATGTTAACCATTTCATTTCTTATAATCTGTTGAAAAAAACCCACTTCATGGTGATTTTTGTGTGTTTTTTGTTTGTTAAAAAGGTTTTACATTGTTGAAAAATTCTAGTTTCCATAGGTGGCATGAAGTGTTATCATGAATATCCCAAAATATCACATAGAGCATGAATTCCCTAAAGGATCACATGGAAGGATCATAGAGAGATTGAATATATGAAATGATCATGTGAAGAGGTTATGTGATCACATGAAGTAACAACTGGTCATGCAGAAGGATCACATAGAGAATGAATGTCTTAAGGGTCACATAGAGCTTGTAAGTTCCAAAGGATCACATGGAAGAACATAAGTCCTGAGGGATCATGTGGAGCGTGTTTTTCTGTAAAAGTTTTACATGTCTCACTTGTGATCAAAGGATCTGAAATATATCATGTGATCACATCATGCATTTTTCATGAGTATAAGAGGATCTCACATTAAGATCACACGGTGCACTTAAAGAAACCAAATGATAGTTATAGGATCTTGATGATGACACCATACAAAGATCTTAAATAAACTTCACGATTTTTTATGGATCTCACAAAGGGATAATGTGAATCATGCATGATTGGCAGTGGATATCTTGGAGGATCTTGTGAAGCGGGCAATATTTTTAGTGGATCTCATAGTGAGATCATTCAAACCACATAAGGTTGATTACTAAACTCATTGAAGGGACACCTAATCATGATTTTTGAAGTTAAGGTAGTTGATTTATGCCTATAAATACCCCTTAACACATCCTTAAGATAAAAGAAAAGTTTTCATGAGTGTTTTAATAAAAAATTAATTATTTCACATGAGAATAATATGGTCTTATACTAAAATCATGTGATATCCATAAATAGAACAAATTCTTATAAAGGGTTCTTTCAAAGAAGTATCACGAAGGTATCATATGATGGGATGTATGAACTATTCATAGATAGACTTATTTATATCACAGAATATTCATAACCTAAATAAGTTCACATGCTAGAGTCACTCAATTAGAATAAAGATAATAATATCTTACAAAGGGGTATCATGGAGAGGTTTTATAGATTACTCTCATGGAGAGGTCTCATAAAGAGGTCTCGTAGATAGGTCTCATTGAGATGTCTCATAGAGAGTTCTTATAGAGAAGTATCATGGAGGAGTATTGTGAAGGGGTATCCTTGAGAGGTCTTATGGAGGAGTCTAATGGAGAGGTCTTGTGTATGAGTCCCATGAAGAGGTCTCATGAAGGAGTCTCACGAAGGGACATCACAGAGGGGTCTCGTGAAGGGGTCTTGTGAAAGGTTTTTGCATAGGGGTCACAAGCTCTAAGAGTAAAAGGCTTGAAAAAATGTGGTTTTAATCTCATTGATGAAACAAGAGAATAAAGAGACACTCAAGTGTGAATCAACTCAAAATTTATTGTCATAAGTTTCTACTGGAGGAGTAGTGTGTTCGCATCAGCAAATAGATAGTAGTGATATTTCAAATTGTAAATGGTTTTAAAACAATAGGGATAGTGAGTCTACTCTAAAAAATTTAATAGTAGTTCAATTTAGTGGATTTATTACATCGACATGTTTCCTTTGTATTCTCCTTGGACACAGCCTAGTGAGGGTAAACTAAGTAAAATTTTTGTTTCATGTGTATGTTTTAATTTGAATTTTTTATAAGGATAGTGAATAAATTTTTTTAATTATTAAAAAAGATCAAAAGGTATAGTTTTATTAATATTTCATACCATTATTTACCCCCCCCCCCACCAATCCAGGTATTCAATGTAGTTAGGATAATAATTAGTATCAAATCTGAGGGATAAAGTCAAAGTTTCTATCTGGATAGTATAAATAAAATTTATTAATCATAATGGGATCCTGGTCTTTGATAGAAAAAAAATAGTATATGGAATAATAGAATGTAAAACTACTTTGAATCATTAGTTAATAATTTTTTTACAGTAGTAATTCATGGTATTTTAGCTAGAATGGATAGTGGTGCATTATAAGAAGCATATTCAAGAGAATTTGATATCAATGTCATAGGAATAAATACCTCATGAGGAGATTTATCCAACACAATATACACAAAGGATACATCATATAATTTATCACATTCTATGTGTAAAAACTATTAAATATCTATAAATATGATTAAAAATTCCTAGAAGCTAAATTTCATGTTTTGTGGAACAAATATTTGGACCAAATAATGTACCCTAATGAGTCAATCAAAGAATTATTTGATCGGTTGAATGTTTTAATGGAAGTAATACATGGTATTTGAGAGATTATTGAAGATTTAAATATCATTAAGTTCATATTTAGAATAATTACACCTTTGTTTAATCCAAATGTTTACATATTGGTTGATAAAGATAAAAAGGAGCTGACATTAGATAGATTACAAAGTACTCTTAGCATATACGAGATGAGATATGATGATAATGATTCAGTGGAAATAAGTGAAGTTCAAAGAGGTAGAATTCAAGTCCATGGATAAGATAACTATAGAATATGGTTAGGAAGAAAATGTTGTGGATGATGTTATGTCATTTCCTTCCTCAAATCATAAAACATGAAAAGGACAGTTTAAATGGAAAATATATCCTGCATGATTTCATTGTTTAAAGGTTGGACATATTACAAAAAAGTATCCAAATAATTTTTAAGATGATGATGAGGATGATGATGAAACTCCCAAGAAGAATTCTCTAGATAGTGTGAAAGATAAGAAAAATAATAAGAGAAACTTCTTCAAAAATAAGAGTTTTCATTCACAAGAAAATAATAGTTTAGAAGAATTTGAGGTTGAAGAGATGGAAGACAGCACGGATCTTAGAGAAAATTCTATGGTGGTAGTTTTATTAAATTCCTAAAAAATAGAAGAAAGGGAAAATGATGAGGGATAAATCAAAGGAAGAGTTAATATATACATATAATTAGAAGCAATTCATGAGGAGAGAGACATTTGGAGAGAGAAAAAAAAGAAATACAATATAGTGGTTCATGATGAAAAACTCTATATGCAGCTATAAGAAGAAGAGAAGTATAAGTTAAACGTTGAAATCAAAAATATTATATCATAAAATCCAGAAAACTCTAAAAAAATTCATTGAGTTCATTCTCAAGGTTGATAAATAGATTGAGGTTATTGATATTCTTACTAACAAAATAAAATATCAGCTCAAACAAATCAAATAACTTGAGGAGGAAGCTATGGAATTATAAAGAAATGTAAAATATCAAGAGAAAATATTAACTCTAGATATGACATCAGGGAAGTAGGTCACACGAGTGATAGAATAAGTGGAATTAAAATTTCCAGGTCTAGTAAACTAGTCAAAGGAATGTTTGGTGAAAACAATGACACATCATAATGACATAGTTAGTGTGGGAATTGATCACAAATAGAAATTAGTAATGGTTGATGTTGTACCAAGAGGTCCCACTCTAAGGTTGAAGATTTATTTTGTTATGAATTAGAATCATAATATTCAGATATCACAAAGTAAAATCAGTGTTCTATAAATAATACACAAGAATACACCTCGTATTAGGTGTTATTATTATGGAATGAAGGGGAATTATCAAAATGTTTTTCTATATCCAAGTGGTATTGATGGGAACAATAGAAATAGGTTAATTCAAATAGATTTCAATATTATATAAATGCCTTTAATGGTTATTGTTTTTGGGGTGTAGTATTTGGACACATGGATAGACATTTCTCATCAACAATGGAATGAAATTTACTGAAGTAGGCCCAAAGTGGTTGCATAAAGAAGCTCAAGGGATCATTAAACATGATAAGAACACACAATCAATTTATTGTTTTTTTAGATGTATTTGGACCATCATACTCTAAGGAATATCAAGTATATCAATCATTATCAAGTATGAAGTCAAATACATGGATAAAAAATAAAATAGATGAGCAGTAATTGGTTTCATAGATTACCTTAAAAGCATCAAATAGCATTGAAACATGGATCATTAATAGCGGATACACCTCCCATATGATATGAAATAATAATTTGGTGATATCAATTAGGTATAAAATGGAATTTTTCATAAGATTTGGAAATTATTAAGGCCAAAATATTATTAGCTCGAGAAAATCCAACTTTGAGAGAAAACACATGAGATGTGCATATGTATTGGTTATTGAAGGTATTAGACATAATGTACTAAGTGTTAGTCAAATTTGTGACTCAATATATGCTACAATATTTACCAAGAAGTTTTGAGTCATCAAGGGAAAAGATGATGGAGTTTTTTTAAAGAAAGCACATGAAGGGGAATCTCTACCTTAGGAGTGGAGAGGACGATATATGTTTTCTATCCAAGGAAGAATAAAATAGGGTGTGGCATTAATTCAATTTCCATTTGATCCAACCATCCTTGGAAGATATATTGAAATGTGATGATTCTATATATATTCCTATCTTTTCATATTATTATACTCATACATGTGATATTTTCCTAGAAGAGAAGATAACTTGAAATATGTATAGGGTAAAAGGTCAAAGTTCAACAAGAGTGATTAAACTTGTACATATTGATGTGTGTGGACCTATTTAACCAAGATCTATTGATGGGAATAGATATTATGTCCTTTTAATTTATGATTTTATCATAATGGTATGGGTTTCAATTATTACCCACAAGTCCAAGGTGTTAACTTTAATAACACATTTTGTAACTCCCCAAGCTTCCACGGTATTCTTCTCTTTGAATAATAAAGTAGTGTGTGTTGTACGTAACTTCGAGTTCTAACACACACCACAACCAATCAAACTAGTCGTTATGAATAGTAATACCCACTTTTTAAAATTTTATACATTTTAACTTTAAAAATGGACTTCATTTTTGGATTTGTAATATCGAAATTATCGTAGGGTGAATTTTTGGTACTTTTTGAATAACTTCCATATTTTATTGAATAGTGAAAATTACTAAATTTTAATTAAAAACAACTTTTTTAATCGAAATAATTAATAGTGATAAATTATGAATTTGATTGATTTTAAAGTATATTTAGAATATATTTTTACCATTTAATACAATTTTGGTCATTGGACATAATTTTACATTTAAACTGGACATAAACAAGTGTCAATCTTTTGAAAGTTATTATTTCTTAAAAACACGCTTTTTGTTTTGACAGCGGGAATTAATTTTAAATTAATTTCTACCACTTATTTATTTATAATTTAGAAAAATGGATTCCATATTTAGAATCAGGAGGTCCAAATTATGTAAATAGGTAACTTTTATTTTTAGCCATTTTGAATAATTACTTCGGTAAATATTTTATTTACCATGGTTAAAGGGTAAATCCGGTAAATAAGGGTAACCAATAATATTATAATAATAATAAATTACCCTAAAATGTGTAATAACCCTATTGGTTGATACATGTCCGATCATGGGCATCTTTGGGTCGATTTGGGGACCCCATGGATCCACTTGTAAGTGATAATGACACTTTATATTAATTAAGTTAAAGTAAATACAAAAATGACATAAGCATATATCTTTTTGAAAATCAATTTTTACATAGGGTTATATGTGTTATATTTTTTATTATAAATATTAATTAGAAATATAAAACTATTTCCTAAATAATGGTATTTTATTTATAATTTTTAGACATTGAAAAATTAAATTTATTTATGATACAATAATGATGCAGTATTTTCCTTATTAATGAAAGAATCAAATAATTAGTATTATAAATGTTAAAATAAATATAATTTGAAAGTTTTTATGACATAAAAAAAATTATTGGTTAATATGACATGTTAGTATTTCTTAACATAATTTTTTTTGAATTAATAAAGTTGTTAAGACTTTAAAAAAATCAATTATTAAATATTGTCAAAATTGACATAAATGAGTTTTTAAAACAAATATTATATTATTAATTGATATTCTATTCATAAAAATCTAATGTTCAGCCAAAGGACTTATATAATGATAGGTGTATTATTAATGGACCACTTGGGGGTATCTTGGAAGTTTATAGTAATGTTGTTGGCTATATAATATAAAAATACAAAGAGACATGGTAAATGTCAAACTAATTAACTAAGAGTTAAAACTAAAAGATAAGGTTAATATAGTGACCCAAACCAGTATAAAACCTATTGGTTGAGTTTTTTTCGACCTATAACCACCGTAAAATTTAAATAATCTACTTTTTAGACATTAGAAACCGAATATGAATTTATTATAAAATATTATTTCTAGCTTTTCCTAAGGTGCCCCTCACCCCTCTTATAAAAGGGCACTTCACATTCCCTCTAATTAACACCTTCAAAGACTTTTGTCTCGGACAACCCCTGACAAAGTATTCTCTCAACTTCACTCAATTCAACATAGAGTCTGTATTTTGATCAGAAGGCCAACCTAAGGAGCCCTCTTGATCAAATCAAAAGGAAGAACCCGAAGAAGAGGTAATGTTTTCACCACCCTCTTTCAAGTTCCTTTCTTCTTCAAATTCTTCTTTATTTGTTTTCCCCATTATAAAATAATAACCCCAGTATCTTATATATACTATGATTTTATTATAAATATGGTACAACCATATTCAGTATTATATCCATCCTTTGAATGACATGTCACCATACATGCGTACGTACAGCTTACCGTCTCCACGTCGTGGTGTAATTGTTATTCAAAACATTATTATTTGGATGGGTATGATAATGATGTGTAATTGATGTAAATAATAAATATAACATGATAATTATTATGCATATATTATATACCATCCAATTATATATTATTTTAATATCAAAATAATGATATTGTCGCTCGTGCGTACGTACGGACTACCGTCTCCACGAACGCGAGGAGATTCATTCCCCATCATATCCATTCAAGTATAATTCTCATTTTATGATTACAAATAATGTTTAAGGACTTAATATAATTCTGAATATGAATAAGATACAACCTATTCATAACACACAAGGCTTATGTAACAAAATATATAAAATAAAACGAGTAAGTTAACACCCGAAACGACGATAATACTAAGATATTATTAATAAAGAAATGTTAAAAGATCATATATGATATCATATTAATGTATATGATTATTGTATGATTTAATAACAATTATTTAACCATTATACAGGAGGTTAAACTACCCTCGACCAAGGAAAAGTACAAGGTAAGGGTTTATTTCACAATCTCTTCATTATCCGAGGTTGTTTATACGTAATTATCTACTGGGACCTCTTTATCATCCACATCCATGTTTCTTATAAATGTATTTCAAATCATTCTTACTATTTTATAGACTATAGGTTAAAGTAATTTATACCTTTGTTGACTTTTTATAAGATTTTTATAAAGGAATTTTTCTGCCGTTATAAAATCGTCGAAGCTTTCCTTACAAGCTTATAAGAATATTTTCAAAGTAAATGTTTTCTTTTATAATTATGTGACTTTTAAATGATTTCAAAAAAAAAGATATTTCCCTAAAATAGTTTTGATTTCATCTATGTCAACATCCTTTGATGGATTTTATGCTTATTTAAATTTGATTTATTTTGATACAAAACTTCCATATTGTATTGAAGGTTTTGTGATATGTTTGACTGTGGATGTGTTATTTTTAAACCATTCATTGTTTATAGAGAAATTATTGACATTTAGTATGCTAGTTTTAATAAGAGTGTTTATGTTATGTTTAAACATATTCATATGAGGAATGCATTGGACTTAATAATTGATGAAGGAGCCCGTTATAGCTCCTCGATGCATCGGTAGGTCTCATGAGACAAACTAGTGTCTTGGCACAAGGCCTTGACAAAATCTTATTTGTAGTCTAGGCATAAGGCCTTGACTATGTGGTTATGATAGTCTGGAATTATGCATTCCATCATTATGAAAGTGGTTATTGATATTTCATGTGATTATTTGACTAGTATAATATCCATGTGAATAAGTAAATGGTATTATTTCATTTTATTTCTGTCTTATTATGCTGAAGTTCAAGTTTAAAAGGCTTTTGTTTTAGTTATACATTGCCTTAAATTTTTATGCTTATTTATGAAAGTTTTCGCTATATTGTTATCCCTACTAGGCATCTGAGCTCACCCCTTTCTATGTTTTATTTTTTCCAGGATGTGAAGAAGTATTTTATGAATGACCTGCAGGGATAGTATAAGGGTATATGAGTTTGGAGATAATATATTGTTGTAGTTTTCATTTTATGATGTGATGTAAGACTTATGAATATATCTAGTGTTTTCAAGGCTACTAAACTAATCGGACTTTCGTGACTTGATATTTAGTGATCATGCCAATGTTATGTAATAATGCACTAACTCTAGGTAACTGGGGTCGGGGAGTTACACATTTTCAAGGGGAAGTTGAAAAGATGGTAACTCAAAAAAATATGGATGTTCTGAACTGATAATAGATTGGAGTTAAAAAATATCTAATTGGAGTATTATCTTGAAAAACATGGGATAAGGAACCAAGTTTCAGTATTAAGGACTCCATATCAAAATGTGGTGGTTCAGAGAAGAAACCAGATTATCAATTACATGTCCATAATAATTCTTACTAAGAAATACCTTCTATAGAAGTTTTAGAAATAATTAATACTGACATCAATCTAAATTTATAATAGATCATTATTTTTTTCAAAAGGTAGATAAGTCTTTATACAATATATGGTATTAAAATAATCTATATTTGAATTACTTTGAATTAAGTGTTTCATTATTAATAGGGACAAACATATAAGGTTTCAATCTCATAAATATGAATGGATATTTCTTAACTAAATAGGAAAAATAAAATCGTATAAATGCTTCAATAAGTAACTGGATAAATTAATAAATAGAAATGATGTTTTCATAGTGGAAATTGAGTATAATAATCAAAAAATTCAAGAACATTCTTGGGAGGATAGTGATGAAGAAGTCAGTAGCTCAGGGGGAGTGTAAGTACATATGGTGGATTCTAAATAATATTCATATGATGGTTATAATAAACCTATAAAAAACCAAAGATATGAGATGAAATTGAGAGGACTAACATCATTGGGGATTAGACATCGTATATACAAGGAGGATGAATACTCTACACCTAGAATCTTTCTTATCATATTTAGAGATATAGTGTTCTAAATAAGCTTCAAGAGATGAGAATTGGGTTTAGTTGATGAATGAATATCTTGACCAAATCAAAAATAATCAGATGTGGGGGGTTTTTTTAGGCTAATAGATAAGAATAAAATTAGTACCAAATGGTTTTTTCATAACAAGCTAAATGAAGATGGAAAAATAAATTAAAACAAAGAATGATTGGTGTGCATGGGATATTCTCAAATAGAGGGTCTTGATGTTGGTGAAACATTCACACTTATCTTAAGGATAGAGACAATTTGATTGTTCTTGGCCTTATCAATGATAACGAAATTAAAAGTTTTCAAGATGTATGTCAAGCCAAAATTTCTAAATGGAGTTATAGAATAATAAGATTATATTGAATAAATATATGCATTTATCATTCATGAATATGAGAAAAAAATTATCAGTTAAATAAGGAATTGTACAGACTAAAGTAGGCCCCAAGATCATGGTATTCATAAGTTAATCAGTATTTTAAGAAGCTCAGTTTCCATTGTGGTGGAGTTGATTATAATCTATAAGTCAATAATGAGAGTAATCAAAGTATGGTGTTTATGGTATTTTTTGATGACATAATCTTTGGTGTATCAAATGAAGATAAATGTGAACTGCTTAAAGAATTTATGAAATTTGAGTTCGAAATGTGAATGATTGGTGAGATAACATTTTTTCTCGGTTTATAGGTAACATAAGAAATACATGGTGTGTTTATTTATCAATAAAAATATTCCATAGAGGTTCTAAGAATATTTGGAAAGAAAATTCCAAATAAATTAAAACTCTAGTTTCTACATGGATGAATTTATTAAGGGATTAGGAAGGTAAATCATTCAATATCATAGAATATAGATAGATCATATGAATTATATTTTACATAATATCACCACAAAATGATATTTTTTTCTCCACATACTAGGTATCACAATATCAAATTAATCCCAAATAAATCCATTGAATTACAATTAAAATAATGCATAGGTATATTAGAGGCATGGTTTATTTTCAATTACTATACAATGAAAAATATTATCAAGATACATTTCAATTTATAGATATAGACTGGGTCGATTCAGCAGATAATCAAAATTAAACATTAACTAGAGCATTATATATAGCTAGAATATGTATTTATTGTCTAATAAAGAAGCAATATTGTTGGGCGGAAGAAAACAAGGAAAAGATGGCAAGAGGGGGGTGAATTGCCTTTTTAAAAAATGATTAACAATTTAAAAATCAAAGTTAAGATGCAGCGGAAATAAAGAGGCAATCACACAAGAAATTGTTAACGGAGTTCGGCCAAAAACCCGGCCTACGTCTCCGCTCCCAACTCAACCGTTGAGAGATTCTACCGCTTGCTTTTCAATGGTTTTAGCAAGAAACCCACTAGGCTTTGAGGTAGCACTAGGACCTATTACAGCTTGCTTTTGAAATGGTTAAGCAAGAACCCACTTGCTTTTAATGGTTTAGCAAGAACCCACTATCCTTCTTAACGGGTGAAGGCTAGCTCACCGAACACAAGCCTTTTAAAAGGAAAAGCTTGAAGAAACCTCTTCACACCTTAGTGGTGGTGTGAGAACCCAAAGAAAGGGAGATGAGAAAAGAGTTTGGGGTTTGTAGGCACAAACCCAAAATGAAGCTCAAAATAAATAAAACTATAAAAACCGTAATTGAGGAAGACTTGGGCGCCAAGGTATGATGGAGTTGATGTAGCGTGCTCTCCCAAGCTTCTTGAGGTGCTCCTTGGATTGGGAATTGGATTGGAGCACTTGAGGATCCTTGAAGGTGGAGCGCCGGAGGTTCACCAAATGTGCAACAATATGTCCGAGCACTTGGTATATGATCCGATGATGGTTCCGGGGCTTCCTTGGCCTTTATTTATAGGCATGGAACCCATTGGGGGCCTTCGGAGCCGTTGGAGAAGTCCTCGGAGCCGTTGGAGGCCAAAAGAAGGTTGACTGGTCAAACCCAACGGCTAGTTTGACTGGGCTACCGGCTGGCCGGTGCAGGGCCACCGGCTGACCGGTGCCTTGGCAGAGGAGATGAAACTTGGTCCAGGCTCCACCGGTCGACCGGTGGAGGAGCCACCGGCTGGCCAGTAGCTTGGCAGTAGCTATACTTCTTTTCCAGGCACCACCGGCTGACCGGTGCCAGAGCCACCGGCTGGCCACCGGCTGGCCGGTGCTATCACACCGGTTGGCCGGTGGACTGAATTTCAGTCCACTTGAAGTCCATTCTTGGGCCAACTTCTTGGCAACCTTGTGCCTATCATCCACAACACTTAAAAACAATGTTAAACACATATTAAAGTGATTGTGATCATGAAAATCAAAGAGTGTGGGGTACAACAATCTCCCCCTATTTTGATGATCACAATCACTTATCTAAGCAATGTAAAAACTTAACTGAAAGACATGATTTAAATGATAAAGAGAATAAAAAACTAAGCATGAGTGAAAAGATTCTCCCCCAATCAATCAAGAAATTTCTCCCCCTTTGTGATTATAAAAAAAGAATGTGGCATAAAACTTGATTGAGGGAAAACATTGAAAAACAAGATAGAGTTTTTTAAACCAAATGAAATTTGAAATTTGAATTGAAAGTTTTGAATCAAAAAATTGAATAACAGTTTGAATTGAAAGTTTTGAATCAAAATTGAAAGTTTTGAATGAAAATTGAATAGAGAATTTTGAATTGAAAAATTTGAAACCAAGATTTGAAATTGAAAGTTTGAATAGAAAATTAAATAGAAAGTTTTGAATAAAAAATTTGAAATGAGAATTTTGAATGAAAATTTTTAATTCACAAAAAGGCTTAAAAGAACCTAACTCCCCCTAAATAAAGACAATAAATCACCGGGGATAGGAAATAAATTTTGGCCCGGAGAGACTCGCAAGAAGGGATTTTTCAATCCATACTTGTCTCATAGCGGGTCTTCTCCTATAGAATTCATCCGAATAAAAAATCGATTTGGGCCTACCATACCGGGCGTTTTTGCAATTACATTCATATATCATGTGCCCGGGTTTTTTGCAATAGTTACAAAATTTAAAACTAGAGCTCCCCCTTACAAAAACAGTTGGAGCATGGGAGGAGGAAGCTACATTGGTATATCCTAGCCCTTGGGTGGTTCTAGATATACGTTGGGAACCAAGCAAATTGTTCAAATTTTGTTCACCTTGGGTGAACTTGGCTAGGGTATCCCTTAGGTCTTTGATGGTTGATTCCATAGAATCAACATTTGGGAAATTTTGGATTTTAAGGGTGAGTTCCTCCTTCTCTTTGAGAAGTTGGTCTTTTTCGGAGGAAAGTTTTTTGAAATTCTTTTTTAAAGCAACAAATTTTGACGATAAAGCATGAAAACCTTTTTCTAGTTGGTCTCTAGCGTGTGATAGTTCTTCATAAGATAAATGATTTAGAGAATTTGAATTTGAAGAACATGAGGAAGAGGAATCGGAAGATGTTACCTCATGAAATGCCATTAGGCATTTGTTACCGTTGTCGCTTGAGGAGGAGGAGGAGGAGGATGATGAGGAGGTGTCACTCCATGTCGCCTTGAGGACCTTTTTCTTTCCTTTTTCCTTTTGCGTGGCCCGTTTCTTGTTGAGTGGGCAATCGGGCTTGATCTTTTCGTCGGGTTCTTGCTTTTGATCGGATTCTTGCTTTGGCGCCTTGCGAGATTTCTTCTTCTTCTTATGCTTCTTCATAAATTTATGCATTTGGCGGGCGAGATTCTCCATTTCCGAGTCGCCGCTTGATGATGAAGAGTATGAAGATGATGATGATGAGGAGGAGCTTACTTCTTTTTGTACCTTGAGGGCAATGTTCTTTGGTGTCTTGATTGGTGTGCCCTCCTTTTGAGCTTGCCTCCTCATCGTGATCTCATAAGTCATGAGAGATCCGATGAGCTCTTCTACCGGCATATTTTTGACGTCCTTAGCTTCTTGGATCGCCGTCACCTTTGGTGCCCATGAGCTCGGAAGGACCCATAGAATCTTCTTGACCATCGTCTCGGCTGAAATATCATCACCAAGGGACTTTCTCCCATTGCACACGTCAGTAAATCTAGTAAACATTTCAGAAATAGATTCATTTGGATGCATAGAAAAAGACTCAAAATCCTGTCTATACATATCTAACCGAGTATCCTTGACTTTATTAGTGCCTTCATGGGTCACTTCTAAAAGCTTCCAAATTTCATGTGAAGTGGTGCAAGTGGATACACGATTGAACTCATTTCTATCTAAGCCGCAATGGAGAGCGTTCATGGCTTTGCCATCAAGCTCAAAGTTTCTAATATCGGCTGGGGTCCATTTGGATTCGTCGGGGGTAGACAAAGTGTAACCTTGCATGACTATTTTGTAAATGGGATATCCTATACTTCTAAGAAAAGTGGTCATGCGGGTTTTCCAATAATTATAGTCGGACCCATCAAAAAATGGATCCCGACCCAATGAGTAGCCCTCGGGGGCAAAAGAGGTAGATGCCATCCCAATGGATCTTTGAATTTGAAACCTTTTAAGGTATTACTCAAATTATCCCTCTGATACCAATTGTTGGGCGGAAGAAAACAAGGAAAAGATGGCAAGAGGGGGGTGAATTGCCTTTTTAAAAAATGATTAACAATTTAAAAATCAAAGTTAAGATGCAGCGGAAATAAAGAGGCAATCACACAAGAAATTGTTAACGGAGTTCGGCCAAAAACCCGGCCTACGTCTCCGCTCCCAACTCAACCGTTGAGAGATTCTACCGCTTGCTTTTCAATGGTTTTAGCAAGAAACCCACTAGGCTTTGAGGTATCACTAGGACCTATTACAGCTTGCTTTTGAAATGGTTAAGCAAGAACCCACTTGCTTTTAATGGTTTAGCAAGAACCCACTATCCTTCTTAACGGGTGAAGGCTAGCTCACCAAACACAAGCCTTTTAAAAGGAAAAGCTTGAAGAAACCTCTTCACACCTTAGTGGTGGTGTGAGAACCCAAAGAAAGGGAGATGAGAAAAGAGTTTGGGGTTTGTAGGCACAAACCCAAAATGAAGCTCAAAATAAATAAAACTATAAAAACTGTAATTGAGGAAGACTTGGGCGCCAAGGTATGATGGAGTTGATGTAGCGTGCTATCCCAAGCTTCTTGAGGTGCTCCTTGGATTGGGAATTGGATTGGAGCACTTGAGGATCCTTGAAGGTGGAGCGCCGGAGGTTCACCAAATGTGCAACAATATGTCCGAGCACTTGGTATATGATCCGATGATGGTTCCGGGGCTTCCTTGGCCTTTATTTATAGGCATGGAACCCATTGGGGGCCTTCGGAGCCGTTGGAGAAGTCCTCGGAGCCGTTGGAGGCCAAAAGAAGGTTGACTGGTCAAACCCAACGGCTAGTTTGACTGGGCTACCGGCTGGCCGGTGCAGGGCCACCGGCTGACCGGTGCCTTGGCAGAGGAGATGAAACTTGGTCCAGGCTCCACCGGTCGACCGGTGGAGGATCCACCGGCTGGCCGGTAGATTGGCAGTAGCTATACTTCTTTTCCAGGCACCACCGGCTGACCGGTGCCAGAGCCACCGGCTGGCCACCGGCTGGCCGGTGCTATCACACCGGTTGGCCGGTGGACTGAATTTCAGTCCACTTGAAGTCCATTCTTGGGCCAACTTCTTGGCAACCTTGTGCCTATCATCCACAACACTTAAAAACAATGTTAAACACATATTAAAGTGATTGTGATCATGAAAATCAAAGAGTGTGGGGTACAACAAATATTTCATTTATTGTAGAACTGTATAAGAGGAATACATTGAGGTTACTCAATCTTGCAAACAGTTACTATGGGTGAATTAACAACTTGAAGATATGGGTGTTGAAGTGAAGTCTTTGATCAGAATCCATTATAATAATTCAATATCTATAAATCTTATCAAAAACATATTCCTTTACTCAAGGATAAATAACATTGAAATCAAATATCAATTCACATAGGAAAAAGTGGATAATAGACTTATGAAGTTGTAGTATGTTTCTACAGAACTATAAATTCCATACATACAGATAAAGGCCTTACCCAGGCAACCTTTATTCAGAAAACTGGACGATGGAGGTTTTATGGTTGATGCTGATCCAGAAGCCTTGAAACAGAGGGAGAAAATGTTCAGGTACTCGGTGCTCGGTCGTATTTCCTACATCGCAGGTGATAAACCTTGGTCTATCTCTGATCTAAATAATAGAATTGATCATTGTTGGAGTTCTTCACGCTGGAAGATGGTGCCCTTAGGTAAGGGATACTATCACATTCTTTTTAGTTCGCAATCTGAGCTTGAGCAGATTTGGAAGATTGGTAATTTACAACTAAAGCCTGGTTTTCTTAGAATCTCAGATTGGGACCCTGCTTTTAATCCTTACACTCACAAAAACCATTTGGCTCATGTTTGGGTTAGAATTCATAGGCTGAATTGGTTCTTTTGGCACCCAAAGATCTTAAATGACATTGCTTCTTGTTTAGGATCCCCTATAAAAATCGATCATAGAACCTTGAATGGGGATCTGGGTTTATATGCCAGAATTATGGTGGAGATTAACCTAGCTAATCCTTTACCATCCACCATAATCTTTAATGCCCCTGAACACAGGGTTGAACTCAGTATTGAATATGAAAATAAACCTTCCTTCTGTGAAGTATGCAAACTGATTGGCCATAATTTTGCCAACTGTAGGGTTGCTAGAAAGCAATTGGACCCCTCAAATAAAAATGACTGGCAAGAGGTTAAAAATACAAAAAAAGGGAAAAATATTGTTGTCAAATCTGACCCACCTAAGGTTGATAAGTGGGTCCAGAAACCCAATTCCTCATCAGCCTTAGCAGGTAAATCTTGGGCTGTTTTGGTAGAGGAGGAATCTCAAATTAAGGATAAGCCCTCTGACTCAAATGGGTTAGTTGATGATTGTAACAGAGAATGCTCTAACAAGAGCATCACTACCTCTATTACTAATGCTGTTAACAATGCTCCTTCCTCTGATTTTTCTTGTTTAAAGGAGGATTTTTGTAGGAATCTGAGTGATTCAGTATCTACCCTCAAGGAGAATGTGGTTACTTCCAGCATAATTCATATTGACAATGTGCTCCCTGCAGACCCAGGTTCTACTGCTCTTAGTGCCCCTGATGATTCTGCAGTTGCTCCAATCAAATCTGTTGGTTCTGGTAACTCTGTGCCTCCCAATTCTGATGTTAAATATGACCTTTCTAGTATTGCTGCTCCTATAACTAAATCTCAATCTGTTCTTGTTACTTCTGAAAGTTCTGTTGATCCTACTGTATCACACATTTCTGATCCAAATCTGATTTTACACACTGAATATCTCACTGTTCAGAAGGAGGGATCTAATCCCCCAACTGACTTACAGATCTCTAATGCTCTGCAGGAATCCCTAGATAATTTGAATTTTTTTACTGCTGGAAATGTTGATATTTCTGTCAATAAACCTGTTATACATGCTGATAATGCTGTTTTTTCTCCACATACCTCTCTGCCTGCTCCTGAAACTGCTCATGACCATGATTTATGTCCAGAAAACAGCATGATTTCTAATTCTCCTAATAATAATCAGAACCATGATCATAACATGCCTCTTGTTTCTGATCATTCTCATCCAGCTGGCCTGGAATCTGCCCAGATTGAGACTGAGCCTCTACCACAACATGAGCAATCTGCTCATGATGTTTCTTCTAATCAAATCGGCTCTCCCCTACCTCCTGTCCTTGTAAAGGACTCTGCTCATAGAGCAGCACAGTCTCAACCTTTAGAAATTTCTGTTTCTTTGTGTACTTCAGACCCTGCTACTATTAAAAATGCTAATCATAAATCTGATTCCTCTCAAAGCTCGGAAACTGATGAGGGACATCATCTTATATCCTCTTCCTCAATTGTTACAAGATCCCAAAAAAAGAAGGGTTCTTGTAAATCCAAAAAAAAAAGAAGGGTTCTAACCCTAGACACAAGTAGCAATGAATGTTCTTTTCTGGAATTGTCAAGGGGTGGCCAATAATGACACCTCTATTACCCTTAGGAGGTTTCTAAATACTCATAAACCATAACTTTTTTCCATTGCTGAACCTAAGGTCAATTTTAAAACGAACTTTATGAAATTTGGTGCCCTTAATTACAATTTTCTAGGATCCTGTAAAAACGGTCCTCAGGCTGACTCCATGTGGATTTTTTGTCATAATTCCTTAAAAAACATTAACATTATTAAAACTTCTGATCAGCAGTTCACTTGTGATTTCATTTGGAATGGTCAGCACATCTATTGTACTATGGTTTATGCCAAAAATAGGTATCAGGATAGGAGACTGTTATGGCTTGAACTTCTTGATATTTCCAAACTCATTCAGGATTCTTGGCTTGTCTTGGGAGATTTCAATGCCATTATTACCTCATCTGAAAAAATTGGTCCCGTTCATCTCCCCATTTCCTCTAGAGAGTTTAAATCTACTATTGATGATTGTAACCTCTTTGAGGTTAATCTTATCGGTGCCAAATACACCTGGTACAGAAAGCATTACAATAAAAACGTTGCTAGTAAACTTGATAGAGCCTTTGTTAACATGAAGACTCTTGATACTTGGGATAAAATAACGTGTGTTACTCTCCCTAGAATTAACTCTGATCATCATCCGATCCTTGTCAACCTTTCTACGAATGCTCGAAAAACTATCTTTCCTTTTAAATTTAACAATGCTTGGTCTTCGAACCCTGACTGTGCTACTTTTATTCTTAACACTTGGAACTCCATGAACCATCATAAGGATGGCTTTGCTTGCTTATATAAACTGAAAGTTCTTAAACAGGCTCTCAAAGGTTGGTGTAAAAACTCTATCGTCCAAATTGATCTAGACATCTCTCATCTGGAAGATGAGCTTAGTCACTTTCAATCTCAGAACACTCATTCTGACTTTCACTTAGATCCTCAGGTGGAAGTTCATATTTCCTCGAAACTTAATTCCCTTCTTACTTTTAAAGATAATATTCGTAAACAGATGTTTAGAACCAAATAGCTTACTGATGGTGATCGTAATACTAAATTTTATAATAATCTTCAAAGAATTAGAAAGGCCAATCGTCCGCTTTCTATGCTTATTCATAATGACATGGTCTTAGACTCTGAAGAAGCCATTACGGATCATGTTATCACGTACTTCTATAACATCTTAAATGGTCCGGACAGGAATGTTGACCTTAAACCTGATATCATTCCTTTGCTGGTTAATGAAGGTGACAATAAATACCTTTTAAGCACTCCCCTTGATCATGAAATTAAAGACATTGTTTTTAAACTAAACCCCGATAGTGCTCCTGGCCTGGATGGTTTTAATAACGGTTTTTTCCAAAATCATTGGGATATCATTCAAAACGATGTTTGCAATCTTGTTAAGACTTTTTTCACTCACGGATCTCTTCCTCATGGAATCAATGCTCAATTTGTTACTCTAATTCCTAAAGTTGAGAATGCTGCTGAGATTCATCAATTTAGACCTATAGCTTTGATTAACACTATCTAAAAAATCATCACAAAAATTATTGCAAACAGACTTGCTCCTATCTGCAATAGAATCGTCTCTTGGAATCAATTTGGTTTTATCAAGGGAAGATCCATTCAGGACTGCATTTGTCTTGCATCTGAGTGCACGAATACTTTAACTAAAAAATCTAGAGGTGGTTGTGTGGCCATCAAACTGGATATTAGAAAGGCCTTTGACACTATTGATTGGAATTTTATTTTCAAAGTTCTTAGGAACTTTGGATTTAACGACTCCTTCATTGGTAGAATCAAGACCCTTTTTCACTCAGCTCATATCTCTATCCTGATTAATGGCACTCCTCGTGGCTTTTTCAAATGCACTAAAGGTGTTAGGCAAGGGGACCCTCTCTCTGCCATTCTTTTTGTGATTGATGAGGATTATCTTAGCAGACTCATAAACTACCATGTTGATCATAATTTGATCAAATCTATTCAGGTAGCCAGAAACTTAAATGCCCCTACTCACCTCTTATATGCGGATGATATTATCCTTTTTATAAAAGGGGACAAAAAAAGCCTTCATGCTCTCAAGAAAACTATATCTCACTATGAGGATGTTTCTGGTCAAGCTATCTCTTGGAACAAATCTTTCATCTATTTTGGCAAGAATTTTCCTGTCAGAAGAAAATCTGGTATTATTAATTACCTGGGTATCAAGGAGGGTCTCTTACCTTTCACCTATCTGGGTGTTCCTCTATTTTGGGGTCGTCCCAAAGCTACCTATTTTTCTAATATCCTTGCTCATATCACAAATCAACTAGCTAATTGGAAAGGGAAGTCTCTCTCCATGGCTGGGAGAATTTGTTTGGTCGAATCGACCATTGTTTCTAAAATGGTTCATTCCTTTATGGCCTATAAATGGCCCATCGGTACTCTTAAAAAAATTAACACTTACATCAAAAACTTCATCTGGTCTGGAAGTATTTTTGAAAAGAAGCTGGTTACTATTCCTTGGAATACTTGTTGTAAACCCATTGCAAACGGAGGAATAGGCATTAAAAATTTAAAGCTGTTCAACGATGCCTTACAGGCCTGCCTTACATGGCGCATCATTAACTCCACTTCTAAAGCTACTGATTTTCTAAAACTTAGATTTCTTTCTAAGCTGTCAAAAGGTAATCTTAATTTCATTAACTCTTCTATCTGGCCTTCCATTCGGGACTCCTTTCGTAAAATCATGCAAAACTCTAGATGGATTGTCAGTGCTGACTCCTCCATTAATTTTTGGTGTGGTAAATGGTGTGGTAACCCTCTGATTTATTTGTTTCCTCCGGATCTTCTTCCTGATGATACTCAACAATTTATAAAGGAGGTCTTACAATCCTCTGACTGGGATTTCCCAGATATCATTATGCAAGCCATTGAAAATTATGCTTTTTCTTCTGCTGGTGATTTCCTTGTCTGGGAGCCTTCTCCCAATGGCATCCTGGATTCAAAAAAAATTTATAAGCATAATTTTTCTGATCCTGAATCCATTGAAAATTTTGCTTTTTCTTGGGTTAATCATTTCAATAAACCCTACATCAAGCCTTCTAGACTCATCCTTATTTGGCGCATTGCGCACAACAGATTACCCACAGAAACTGGCCTCCAAACTTTTGGCATCTCTCTTTGCTCTAAATGTCGTATGTGTAACCAACATAGGGAAGATGCCAATCATCTTTTTCTATCTTGTGTGACGGCCTCTGTCCTTTGGAATTACATCTTTGATCTTTTTAATTGCAGATTGCCCATTACTGATTCTATTAACTTGTTACTAATAAACTGTACTAGACATGATGCCTCTCTGCAGGTTAAAAATCTCTTTCTGGCGGCAGTGGCAGAACTTCTTCATGAACTCTGGTATGTTAGAAATGATATTATTCACAATAATCACTCTTTCTATCTTAATGCAGGGAAATCCCGAATTCTCCTCGCGATTCATGAAGCAGCCTCAATTCAAAAAGACTGTTGCAACAACTCGGTTGGTGACCTTATGATCCTCCGTCATCTTCATGTTCCTGGTATCTTCCCAAAGCCAAAATGCCTCTTTGAAGTTTTTTGGAAACCCCCGATGCCAAGATGGATCAAGGTGAATGTTGACGGCGCTTCCAAAGGTAACCCTGGTCCTTCCAGTTGCGGTGCTATCTTCAGGGACACAGCTGGGCATTGCCATGGATGTTTCTTTGTTGGTTGTGGCCACTCTTCCTCTCTGGAGGCGGAAATGCTCGGCGTTATTCATGCTGTTGACTTTGCTCTTCAAAGAGGTTGGAGAAAGCTTTGGATTGAAATTGATTCAACCACCATCATTAATGCCATCTGGACTGGAAACATTCATCTATCATGGTCGCTCACTGCTCGCTGGTTGAACTGTCTCAATCTACTCTGTGGGATCGAGTTTATAGCTACTCATGCCTATCGTCAAGCAAATGTCGTTGCTGATGCTCTAGCCAACAAAGGTGTCCATCAAAGCATGACTTGGATGGACTCTATCCCCCCTGATTTATTTCATCTTTTGGATAGAGATTGTAAAAAAATCCCGTCTTTTCGCTTCATGTAATCTCTCTTTTGTTTCAATAAATTTTTGCTTTGGTCTTTGACCAAAGCTTCACCTTTAAAAAAATATATATATATATGATTATGTTGATGATACTCTATCAATAAAGAATAATCATGAACATGGGTTTTGAGCCCATGATGCTATATTTTGAAATGTGTGGGCCAAGGAGTGGTCTCACGATCTATTCATGTTTTCTATTTTGGTGTCAAGGATTTTTCAAAAGGTAGAATTGAGAACAAAGTGATTCATCGATGAAATTTTCATTCTACTCTTATTTATCATGTTGAGGTTGACTCATGTGGTCTTAGATTACATGTTAAGGAAGATTTTGATCACTGTTATGGGTTGTAGAAGGAAAATGGTTTTACATGTACGGGACTTATCAACAACTTGATTCTTTGAGTTTTGAAGTGTTGTCAACAAACCCAAAGGGGGGGTTATTCAAAAAAATCCTTGTTTATGGTGATTTAGGTTTGTTTGTGTTTTTTTAAAAGGTTTTACATTGATGAAAAAGGCTAGTTGTCAAAGATTGCATAATGATTTAGTTTGAAGGTCCTAAAGAATCATGCATAGCATGAATGTCCTAAAGGATCACACAGAAGGATTATGTGGAGCACTAATGTTTGAACTGATCATGTGAAGTCATTATGTGATTTCATTAAATAACAACTAATCATATGGAAGGAACATGAAAAGTGTCAATGTCCTCAAAGATTGTTAGGATTTTTCAAATTACAAAGGATCATGTGGGAGCATTTAAGTCAGAAGTGATCACACGAAGTGTATTTTTCTCCAAAATAAGGAACTGTCTCACATGCGATCGTGATAGTTGAAGGAGATCATATGATCAAATCATATGATCTGTATGAGTTTAAAAGGATCTCGCATTGAGATCACGCGGTCCACTTGAAGACACCACAAGATTGTAAAATTATCTCATGATGAGATCATGAAAATAACTTGGATAAATTGAATAAGTGTTAGTGGATCTTGTGGTGAGTTCATTCAAAGAATATAAGATTATCAATGGATATCATGGTGGGATGCGGTGATGCCCAGAAGAATTCCCTCTCTCCCTCTCAGACGGGAAATGCCCTAGCGCAGATGGCAGCTCAGGCGGCCCCTCTCTCTCCAGGGGAGGGGCCTCAACTAGCTCTTGGTGCTCATTTTCAGGTTTCTCAGGGTAGGGGTAGGGTCTCTTTCCCTCTTTCTTTAGTTGAATATCTCTCAGTCTTCCCCAGCATCAATGTCTCACTGAAGGTTCCTAGTATCCTTCAGGGTCAACCAGTGGTTCCGATTTCTCCACAAGAATTCACTGAAGCCTCTGCGCTGCTTTCTACAGCTCCAGTGGTGAAGTTCGTTCGGCACCGGCCTCCTGTGGAGATGTTTGACTGATATGTGAATGAGGAATGGGGTTTATGTCAGCGTGCGTTGGTCAGGATCCTAAGGCCACGACATATTTTATTTGTTTCGTCGATGAGGATGATTTGGCGCGGGCTTGGTCTAGATCTTGAAAATCGGTTCGTGGCTTTCATTTTCATCTTCTTCACTGGTCGTTCGACCTACACATGAATTGGGACCCGTCTACATCGGCAATTTGGATCCAGCTTTCTGGTCTTCCTCTTCCCTTCCAGAATCCGGCTCTTCTGCAGTCAGTAGGCAACTCAATCGTCTGTTTCCTATGCATCGATCGGAGGACCTATACCCTGAAGCACCCAATTGTGGCGTGCATTTTTGTTGAAATGGAACTCTCACGGCCTCCACCTGATGTTGTGTGGATCATTATTGAGGAAGAATACAGGTATTCTCAACCCATTGTTTACGAATCATGGAAAAAAAAATTTCTTGATCTATTTCTGGCAGGGCCACTGTTATCTAGTGTGCCACAAAAGGGCTTTGGGTGTTCGTTTGGTCGATCCTCCTTCTACGTCCGTAGGGCCTGCAGCTTCGGTTGTGATCAGTGAGGATTTCTTGGTCTGTGATTCTACTCCATTCGGGAATATGATGGTGTGCGGTGATGCCTCGGGGCATGTGGCCCCTGAATCTTCGGGTGAGGAACACCTCCGGAAGGTCCTACACCATACGGATGTTTCTTCTGGTTTGGTGTTTGGAGGTTCTTCAGGCGCAGTGGTGAAAGCGTTTCCTCCAGGATCAGGGTGTCGTGTCTCGGACGTTTTTACTCATCTAAGATGGGATTTGGATGTTAGTCCTTTGTCTAGGGGGAGGGGGTGGCCATGCAGGTGCATGAGGATGGGCTTGAGGAGAGGATCCCCCCCTGGATGTTGTCTCAGCCAGTCTTCGAGAAACCTCCAGCCTGACCAATGAACCTGTTGTGCAGAAGGTCTCTTCTCCAGGTGTTGGTGACCTTCTTCAATGTGTGGATTGGGAAGACACAAACAAACAACCTCAGTATATGGGTCATGGTTTTGAGCAGACTAGTGGTTCAGATTTGTCTAAGCAGGTCTTTCCGGCCACTTAAACCTATGCGGACAAAGTGAAGTTTGGTGGAATGGATACCCATAATCTTAAACGTTTTTTAGTGTTGGAAGAGGAAGAGTGTCATGTGAATGAGGAATGGGATAAAGATGAGGTTTTCCATTCAAATCCTTCGTGCATGGAGGATCCTCAGGTGGATAGAGATTCTGATTCGGATTCCCCGATCGAGCCAAAGGAAGTGGAACTTGAGGAGGAATATATCAGATTCTCTTCAAAGAAGGGGAAGAACACCATCATCAACCCAGAAGGTTTTATAAAGAAATCTCGGAGGTCGTGGAAGAAAAAAGATTATTCTTTCCTACCTAGCCCTCCTGTCACCAGATCCTCAAGAAAAGGACAGCCCCATCAGAAGGGTTCCAAGCAAGTGGGGACAATTTCTTCGAAGGAGCTGGAATCACCAGCAGGGAAGTCATCTTCCACTGACCAAGTGAATGTAGTAAAGGAGCTGATTGTTCCAGATATCCACCAAAGTGGGAATGAATTAATGGAATGAGATGAGTGGGAAACCATTCTCTAATGCAATGAATAATTCTTGGACAAGGGCTTAGAGGTCATCACTACGCAAGTGGAGTTTGACAGACTGGTTGGGAGGCGGTTCCAGGCCAACCTATCTAAGGAGAAGGGAGCTTGGGCCCAAAAACAACTTATAATTTTAGCACATGGATTCAACGGGCAGAAGATTATTGTGGAAGAGTTCATATAGACTTGGGAAAATATGGTTTACAGTTTTGAAAACATCCTCAACGATGTTCCAAATGAGAAGGATTCTGGTCTCCATTGGAGCCTCCTCATAGGTAAGGTCTCTAAAAGGATTAAACAGAAACTCATAGATTCAGCTATATCATATCATATTGATTGATCACCTATCTTTGTATCGGATTGGTTTCTCACTTTTCCTTAAAAGTGTTTTTCAAAATCAAAAAACAAATATTTGGGTTGGGTTGGTGGGATCACACAAAGCACACATGATTATTAGTGGATCTCACAATGAGATCAGGTGAAGCATGTATCAATGATTGTTGAGGTAGTGGAATAGATAGATAATTGATATTTGTATATTTTAGGTTCTTTTTTTATGCCTATAAATACCCCTTAACTCATCCTTAATACATAAAATAATTTTTCTTAAGTAGTTTAATCTGAAGAAAAGTATTTTTCATGAGAAGAAAAAGGTCTTCTATTAGAATCATACAATCCACATAAATATAAAAAATTATTATGAAGGGGTATCATGAAGATGTATTGTGAAGGTATATTGTAAAGTGATGTATGAGCTAGTGATATAAATAACTATTTGTATCATGTGATCTATGTAACCTAAAAAAGGTCTTGTACCAGAGTCATGTGATCGATGTGAATAGAATAAGGTCTTGAGAAAAGGTCTCATGGATAGGACTCATAGATAGGTCTCATGGAGGAGTCTCGTGAATGGGTATCAAATATAGGCCTCACAGAAGAGTCTCACGGAGAGTTATTATAGATGATTCTCTCATAGTATTCTCAGGGAAGGGTCTCATAGATGGATCTCATGAAGGGGTCTTGTAAAAGGGTCTTGCATAGGGGTCACACATTCCAAGAGGAAAACTCTCATGAAAATATGTTTTTCATCTCATTTATGAAACATGATCAAAAAGATGCACACAATTGTGAACCAACTCAGAACTGGTTTTGAAAAGTTACTACAAGAGGATCAATGCATTCACTTCAGCAGAGAGAGAGCAGTAAGCTTTAAAATTGTGAATGGTTATAAACTAGGAGGGATATTGAGTCTACTCCATACGTTATAATAGGAGTTCATTTAAGTGGATTTGGTATATATTCACATTTCCTTTATATTATCCATGTATGTATCCTTGTAAGGGTGAACCAGGAAAAATTGTTGTGTCCTATGCATGTTTTAATTTCCATTTATTCTGTGCTACAGGAAGGAGATACAAGATAGTTTTTTTACAATGAAACATAATCCAATGGTATAGTTTTATTATTTTTTTTCATACCCTGATTCACCCTCCCCCACATCCCCTTAGGGTATTTAACCTAGTTGGGATAAAAGATATTTCATAAAAATTATTTCAATTCCCTTTTCAATATGAACTCCATCTGAGTCTCTTATTCTTTAGGACTATTACTATAATATCCTGGAATTTTATCAATGGAATTTACCTTATTATAATCATTTCATAAGACACATAAATCACATAGATAAATCAATAAAAAAAATTATCATAAATTAAGAAAGATATATTAGTCATAAAATAAACCAATAATAATTACAAATATTACTGTGAGACAATAAATATAAAATAAGATAATAATAATGGGGAAATTTGGATCTACTTGATCCACTAGAATGACCACACTCATTAACAAATCTATATAAATAAAACATAATTTTATTAATATAATATTTATTTTTAAGATCAAAATATATAACCTTGAGAGAAATTATAAGTGAATTAAGAACAAATGAAATAAGTGGAATTTATAGAAATTAAAAAATTTATATGACCATTATAAATCTGACCGTTGGAATTGTAATCTGGCCGTTAGGAATATTAATTTGGTTGTTAGAATTATAAAATCACATATGAAAGTATAAAACAAAATTTAGGTATCATATAAATAAAAAAAATGATGTATTTATATCATGGTATAAGTAAAAAAAAATTTAAAAATGGTAAATTAGGTGTTGGTATTTTTCTGAAACGTAATTGATTATTTTAAATTTTATAATTAATTTAATGATTTAAAAGTAAATTAATCTTCATAAAACAGATTTATATATTGATATTTTTTTTTGTTATAATTATAAGATAATTTTGTGTGACCTTAATTAATTTTTCAAAGCGTCAAAAAATCGATTATAATATTAAAATCGGTATTTTTGGAACAAATGATGATTTTATTTAAAAATTAAATTTATAATATTTATAAAATTATTTTTATAAAATGGATTACATTTTTTAAATATACACCTAAAAAATGTTATGGTGAGTTTTTTTTGGATTTTTCTAAAATAGTTGATTTTTTTTCAATAGTGAAATACGGTAATTTAGGATATTTAACATTATAAGTCAAATACATGAATTTTTTAGACATGGATAATGTAAGAACACACTGTTTGGAACTCTCCAAAACTATTTACTATATTTATTCACAATAATTAACACTATTGATGTTCTTGTGCCAAAATAATAAATTAGTAAATATAATAATCAAAAACATCCATCTCCTCCCCCTAAAAATACCACCTCACACCACCCCTTCTCTTCACACCTTATAATAATTGTATCTTTTAAATATTTTTCCAAATTATATTCACAATCATATTTACAACATCAAAGATTTACTAGTCCCCAAAAAACCCAATTCCAAGTTCATTAAGTGGTCCTTCAAGGAGGTGATACTCAAGAGGTAACTTTCTCAAACCATCTCTTTTAATTTGATTTCTTCTAACTTCTCCTCTCATCCTTCATCCATCAAAAAATAATTAATATTTTATCATTTATATAATGTAATTTTATATTTCTAAAGTAATATCTTATTTCCACCTATTTTCTCATCTCCTCTTATTCAAAGAAACGAAATCATTGTCCAAATTATGGTGGTTAACTATATGCATGGATAATGATTTTTAATTTTCCATTACCACCTATAAGGCTTTAAATAAAACCATTATTATAATTAAATAGTATTTTTTTATGTATATTATAAATTATTTCTTGTTCTTGAACTAATATATAAACATAATATTTAAAAAAATAAACTATTCTATGATGGTGAGGAAAACTACCAAAAATAAACTGAAAATTTATCATTAAATTTTTATCAAATGAATCATATTCATACAATAAAATGATGTATGGGACCATTTAAAATTTTTTGAGTTAATTAATTCCAAAAAAAATCACTTCTATAGAATTATTTACATTTGAAAAGAACTTCCATAATTTTACCTAAGTGAAGAAACCATGAAATGAACGCTCACAGAACGATGAAATTGAACATCATAACTAATTGAAATGGTCATAAATGAACTTGATAAAATTATAATAAATATAATACATATATAATCGGTTTTTAATTAATTAATTAATTAATCTAATTTTATTATCCAGTGCAAGTTTAGAACACATTTTTACATAAGGTAAGGGATCTCTTGGAACCTCCATATTTTCTTTGGGTTATTATTTCTCTCTCATTGTCTCAATTTATCACTTCATTATTACTATATATTTAACCTATGTTATTTTTCTATGTCCCTAAAGTATTTATTTTTCTCAATTCATATTTCCTTGATACAGAATTACATGTTTTTTAAGGTTACCTTCTCAATTCCTCTCGATAAGAAAACCTGATTAAAGGGAACTTCTCTCTTTATTACCAATTTCAATTCCATTTCCTAAACTATTTAAAGACTCCATTATATTTATAAAATCACTCAATTTATCAAAAAAAAATTATTTTATTTTTTTTTATTAAAACAATTATCCATTTATCCTCTTTAAATACTACTTATTATTTTCCTTAAAATTTCGCTTAAGTATCACATTTATAAAGTTACATAACCACTATTTTAAATGTTTTCATTTCAGTTAGACATTATTATTCATGATATATTTTTTATATTTACTTTATTAGTGTCTAATAATTATTTAAATATTTTTTATCATGGATATCATTGTTATGCACCCTTTGGTTATTAGTTATAACATGATTACAATACCTGTTTCTTTCCATGAGTATCCCTTATGATTATTTCAATGGGTGTGTCAATAGATAAATCCCATGAATAAAATAAAACCAAAAATCACACTTGTTAAAAGTGTGGGAAGAAGCATCCCAGAAACTATCTAAAGGGAATCAAGAGATGATTCAAATATGGAATTAGTCTAATTATTGTCAAATGTATTTGATGAAGATCACTAATGAGGAAGAAGAAAGGAAAGTATAGATCAACACTCATCCAGTAGTACAGTTTTTAAACTGTAAGAAACATGATAATTATGTTAGACAATTCCCTAAGACAAGAGTTGTTAGAGACAAAAAACAATAACAACCTCGAGGGAAGCAAGGAAGGGAATATTCTGTCACTATTACTAGGGTGGAGCCTGAAAATCATGTTGGGATGGGTACAATGGTTATTCATTCAAAAATATAGAAAGTTATATTTTATTCAAGTTCTATTCATTCTTTAATATCATGTAAGTTTAGTACAACTATTCAAAAACTGTCTCAAAATATGAAGGTTGTGTTATCTATTAGAATATATAATTGGATAATTATTACATCTAAAGTATATAACTCCTTCCTACTTAATTTTTGTGTATTTAACCTCACATAAAATCACATCTTACTTTCTTTGGTGGAGTTTTATGGTATGTTGGGAATTTATTAGCTATCTTTATACAAATCCAACATCAACTATTAAGAAAAAGATATCATTATTCATATCTTGAGTCATCCCCCAATTTTTTGTAAGTGTAAAGAGGAGGATAAATTTCCTTTAGAATCATCAACTCAATTGTGGATATTATTACCTTATAAGAAATCATATATATCTCAAATGATTGAGAAAAATGAGAGGATCGTGCTCGAAGACATTCCTATTGTGAGGGATTACACTGATGTGTTCCCTAAATAATTTCTTGGTCTTCCTCCTGAACAAGATGTTCAATTATCAATTGATCATATACTTGTATATCTAACTATATCAAATAATCCTTACTGTATGGACACCATAAAGTTGTAGGAACTGAAGAATCATTTACAAAAGAATCTGGAAAAGAGTTTTATACGCCCGAATGCTTCACTAGGGGGTGTGTCAGTCCTCTTCATCAAGAAGAATTATATATCAATGAGCCTATGCATTGATTATTGTGATCTCAAAAAAATAATGATAAATAATAAGTATCCCCTACAAAATATATATGAATTTTTTGATCAACTATGGGGGGCCAACTATTTCTCAAAGGTGGACCATTCATCAATATATCACCAATTAAAGGTGAGGAAGGAATATATTCCCAAGATTGCCTCTTGAACGACATATGGACACTATAATTTTATAGTGATTCCCTTTTGACTCACTAATTACCCATTAATTTTTGTGGAATTAATGTATAGAGTATTTAGAGATTAACATGAAAAAACATTGGTGGTCTTTATTAATGATATTTTGATATACTCTAAGAGGAAGGTGGTACACGAGGAGCAATTAAATATTATGCTAAATACTTTATGAAGGTAGAAACTATATATAAAGTATAGTAAATGTGATTTTCAGATAGAGTGAGTATCATTATTGGGAAATGTTATCACCAACAAAGAAATATCTATGGACCATTTTAAAATAAAGGAAATTGAGGAGTAGCCCATAATTGCATCTGTAATGGAGACCCATTGTTTTTTTAGTCTAGTTGAGTATTACCGATGATTTTTAAGGAACTTATTATGATTTTCAAACCCACTAAAAAACTTAAATCATAAGGGATTAAAGTTTTTCTAGAAAATTGAATGTGAATACTTCTTCAAAGAGTTGAAAAGGAGGCTTATCACTACACCAGTACTTACACTATTGACAAGTAGGGAACACTTTATGGTATACAGCGATGCCTCAAAGAATGGATCAGGTTGTATACTTATGAAAAATGATAAAATCATAACTTATGACTAAAGGTAGTTTAAATTTCATGATAAATACTATCCCACACATGATATAGAGTTGGCAGTAGTGATATTTTCATTGAAAATTTAATAGCATTATCTCTCTATGGAAAAGTATGAGATATATACTAATCATAAGAGCCTAAAATATATATTCACATAAAAAGATATTAATATGTTCTAGAAAAGAATTTTATATCTAATAAATTATTATGAATGCTTAATCCACTATCATACTAGTAAATCAAACAAATTGGTGGATGCTATAAGTATAAAGGATCCTATAACTTTATCAATGATGATAATTGAGAATTATCCAATCTTCCAATACTTGAAAAGGATGGGCATGGGAATCAAAAAGGAAAGTACATCATCATTCCTTCCACAAATTATTTTTCAACCTTCCCTTTTTGAGAATATAAATGATGCTCAAAGAGATTATATGAAAATTCATAAAAAAGTTGTAAGCTATAAGAAAGGGAAAATCCTCATATTTCAAAATTGATTATGAAGGATTTGTAAGATTTGGGTCAAGAATATGTGTGCCATCTAATCTGAAGATAAAGAAAGATATTCTAAATAATTCACATAGCTCAACCTTCTCTATTAACCTAGGGATCACAATGATATATCTAGATCTATAAGAGCACTATTGGTTGGAAAATATAAATAAGGATATCACTGAATATACATTAAAGTGTCTCGTTAGTTAGAAAGTGAAGGATGAAAGGAAAAAAGTCTATGTGAATGATGCAACCATTACCCATACCTAAATTGAAATGGAAAAACATATCTATGGAATTTTTCATTGTAATTTTAAAGAAATCTAGTAAAAATAATTATATAGGGTTCATTTTGGATCTTCTTACAAATATTTCTCACATTATTGTGATTTGATAGGAATTCTTACTCGGCTAACTTGCATGAATATACATCATAGAAGTGGTGAGGCTACATAAAGTACCATTATCTACTATCTATTATCATGATATATTATTTACCTTGGATTTCTAGAAATGTCTCTACAATTCTCTAAATATTAATTTGAACTTCGGTATAGATTATAACCCCAAAACTGATAGACAATATAAGGATACTATTTAGACACTAGAAGACATGTTGAGAGCATGCTCAATGGGATTCAAAAGAGGATGGGATCAACATATTATACTAATGGACTTCTCTTATAATAATAGTTTATAGCCAAGTATCCAAATGGATTTATATGAATCCCTTTATGGCAAAAAGATGTAAAACACCAACATGCTAGTACGATGTTGGTGAATGTAAGTTGTTGGGGACTGAAATGGTCAAGGAAATGGTAGAAAAGGTAAAGACCATTTAGAAGAATATATGGACTGCCCAAATTCAATAGAAGATCTATATAGTTAATCATCTATGGAACTTTTAGTTTGAGGTTGGTGATAAGGTATTCCTCTACATATCTCCATAGAATATGGTTATGAGGTTTGAGAAAAAAGAAAAGTTAAGTCCTAGGTACATCGACCCCATTGAGATTCTTGATTTTTTTGGAGTTGTCGCTAGTCGACTAGCACTTCCACCAACCATGTCTCAAGTATGTGATAAATTTTCTGTATACATCTTGATTAAGTACATAACAAATCCCTCACATATACTAAACTCAATTGTGGTACATCTAGAAAACAAACACTCTTATGAGGAGAATTCAATTAAGATTTTGGACCGTAAAGACAAGGTTCTATGTAAAACGAACACTAACCTAGTAAAGTTACTATAGAGAAAACATAAGTATAAAGTGGAAAAATGAGAACCAAATGAATAAATTAAGCATAAATACCCTCACTTGTTTTTACCTTAGTATGTAAAATAAAATTTCGAGGGAGAAATTTCATAAGGGGGGAAGAATGTAACAACCCATAATTTTATCAATGGAATTTCCCTTCTTATAATTATGTCATAAAATCATACATTATATAGATAAACCAATAAAAACATTATTCTCATAAATTAATAATGATACGTTAGTCAAAAAATAAAACAATAATAATTACAAATATTATAGTGGGACAAAAAATATAAAATAAGATAATAAGAATGGAAAATTTTGGATATGCTTGATCCACTAGAATGAGTGAAATCGTGAACAAAGATATAGAAATAAAATAAAATTTTAGTAATATAATAATCATTTTGAATATTAAAATATATAACCTTTAGATAAAGTATAAGTAAATGAAGAATAAATTAAATATGTGTTATTTTTATAAATTATGGAACCTATATGATCATTCTAAATCTGACCATTGGAAAAGTAATATGACCGTTAGGAATAGTAATCTAGTTGCTGGAATATAAACCTAACCTATGAAAGTATAAAAAAATTTAGGTATCTTATAAATAAGAAAATGATATATTTATATCATGGTATCGATAAATAAATGTTTTTAAAATAATAAATTAGGTGTTGGTATTTTTGTAAAACAAAAATGTTTATTTACAGTTTTATAATTAATATAATAATTTAAAATAATTTTTTTCATAAAATATATTCCTAAATTAATATTATGTTGTATTATAATTATAACATAACTTTACGTAACCTTAATTAATTTTTCAAAAGGTCAAAAAATCGAATATAATATTAAAATTAGTATTTTTTAATAAATGATGATTTTATTTAAAAATTAAATTTTTCATATTTAGATAATTATTTTTATAAAATTTATTCCATTTTTGAAATATACCTATTTAAAAAAAATTGGGATAATTTTTGTGATTTTTCTAAAGTAGTTAAATTATTGGTGAATAATGAAATACAGTAATTTACGGTATTTAACATTATAAGCCAAATACATGACTTTTTGAGTCATGAATGATGTAATAACCCATTGGTTTTAACTCTACTAAACCATTTAATATATTTATTCATAAAAATAAACTCTATAGATAGTATTCATTCAAAATAATAAACTAATGGATAGAATAATCAAAAACACTCGTATCCTCTCCCTATAAATACCATTCCTCACCACCCCATATCCTAGCAACTTATAAGCCTTATTGTTGAGCCCTCTGGAAGATTGTTGATTTCATGTCTATGATTGATGTTTTAATAATCACAAATCATCACATACCGTAAATGCTTAATCTGGTTTGATTTCTCATAAACTTAATTACAATCTGTTAATGAATCTGTTATCATGTTTTTTTCTATGCTTATTGACTTAGAAAGTATTTTGGAAGTCTTCTGGATCCAATATCAACAGACATCGGAAGCACCGATCCAATATCAACAGACATCGGAAGCACCGATCCAATATCAACAGACATCGGAAGCACTGATCCAATATCAACAGACATCGGACGCACCGATCCAATATCAACAGACATCAGAATCACCGATCCAATATCAACAGACATCGGAAGCACTGATCCAATATCAACAGACATCGGAAGCACCGATCAAATGACTCATCAATGCTGATCAAACTGACTCACCGATCAGATGACAGACCGATGCTGATCAAACTGACTCACTGATCAGATGACAGACCGATGCTGATCAAACTGACTCACCGATGCAAAATGACTCACCGATGCAAAATGACTCACCGATGCAAAATGACTCACCGATGCAAAATGACTCACCGATGAAAATGACTCACCGATGCTGATCTATCTGAGTCACCGATCATTACTCACCAATGCTGATGACCTACCGATCACTTGATTCTTCAATATTCATAAACAACTGTTTGAATTTCTTTATCTTTATCTTTATTTTATCTAACCAACAGTCATATTAGGTATATTTTAATGCTCTGTCAATTAATTAATAAAGTTTGTCGGATGTCAGGAAACCGTACCTCGTATCTGCGGAAAGGAAACTTTTTCTGTCTTCCGAAGCACGTGACATAAATACAAGAAGACTCTGCTGAAGAAGAAAGAGTGGAAGAAAAAACACAAGAAGAATATAGAGGAAAGAAAGAAGAGGAAGAACCAAGCAAGACAGAACCTCATACACAATCAAGCCTACTCAAGAAGAGTTCTGTGCATACAAAAGAACATTGAAGAAATTCATCGACTACATCTCACTGCCTTTGAACCTGAAGCATACGACACTCTTCTTCTCAAACAAAAACGAGAAGAGGACTCAGAATAAATTCTGACAAAATACAAAAGAGTCCAGAGCTACACTGAAATCACTAGATCCATTTCTAAACTATACATCTCTGCTCTATGACACATTTGTTTTACATCTTGAGTAGTGTGTGTTATCTGCTGTATTAAACACACACACTGACTCCTGTACTTTCACTGGAGGATCTGTAAATCCTCAGCAAACCTTTTTACACTTCATTTCCCACTGTGGATAGTGGTAGAGGTCGTGTGAGACCTGGAAAGCTCCAAGCTATTGTTTGTTTCCCCACGCAGAACTGTGGTAGAGGTCTTGTGACCTGGACAGTGTGTTCACTGTTGTTAACCCCGATCCAGGGTGTGGATCATTTTTATATAAACTTTTGAGAGGACTAAGTCTCGGCTTGAGACTGAACCTCTTGGTTAATTCTCTGTGTTTGTAGCTACATACTATATTCATACTACATATTTATTTCATATTCCGCTGCTATTACTTTGAAATATAATTTATTTTCAAAGCTACTTTGATAGTTAAACTCGCAAGTGTTTATATTTACTATAAACCAGTAAGTTAGTTTCAAAAGTTAATTTAATCATAAGATTAAGTTAACTGAGAACTAATCAATCTTTGAGAAACTAATTGAACCATTATAATCTGTATAAATTCACTACAGTTTAATCTGTTTTTGAAATAGGGGGATTTTAATAAACATTTTTTTTAACAGAAAATTTTAATTGGAACTCAATTCACCCCCCTCTTGAGTATCCACTCCGACCAACATTTGGTATCAGAGGTTGGAAAATATTTTTTTTAAAGTACTCTATTTTTCAACTGTGATTTTAGTTGTATTTTAAATTTCTCAAAATTTCTGTTATTTCTAAATTTGTATCTCTTTAAAATTATTTTTTGTGATATCATGGATAATAGACTTGAGGGTGCTGCTACTAACCGGCCACCTTTCTTTAATGGAAACAACTATGCTCAGTGGAAACTTAAAATGAAAATTCACTTAGAAAGTATGAGCTTTGATATTTGGACTGCCATTGAAGTTGAATACAAAATTCCCACTACTGATAGATCTAATTGGGATGAACCTACAAAGACTGATTGCAATAATAATTTTAAAGCTATGAATGCCTTGTACTGTGCTCTAGGATATGATGAATTTAATATAATTTCTGCATGTAAAACTTCATATGAAATTTGGGATACCTTATCTGTTTCTCATGAAGGAACAACTAATGTTAAGGAGATGAGATTGAATACCAATACTATTAAGTGTGATAATTTTAAGGTGAAGCCTGATGAACCCATTTCTGATATGTATCTCAGGTTCAATGAAATTGTCAACACAATGACTTCTCTGGGAAAGGATGTTCCAGCAAAGGAACAAATCATGAGAATTTTGAGATGTCTACCTGAAAGATGGAGAGGAACCTCTGTCTCCATTAGAGAATCGTGTGACATTGGAGAACTGCCTGTCAAGGAACTAATTGGTAAGTTGATGATGTATGAAGAAGAACTCAAGGTAAACAAAGAAGAAGATGATGAACCTAAAAGGAAGTCTATTGCCTTCAAGACTACAACCTCAAAGAATAAGGATAAGGAAAATCCTCAAGCTATCAATGAAAGTTCAAGCAGTGAGGAAAGTGAGAATGATTCTGACAGTGATGTTGAGATGGCTCACATTGCTAGAAGATTTAAGAAATTCTATAGGAAGAAGAAGTTTTTCAGAAAGTCAAATTACAAAGGCAAGTATGATAACAAAGGACACTGGAAAAAGGATTGGAAGAAGTCTGATAAATCAGATGAAGTTGTCTGTTATGAATGAAAAAGAAAAGGACACATAAAGGCAGACTGTCCAAAGCTGAAATACAGAAAGAAGTATGAATACAAGGATAACAAGTACAAGAAAGCCATGAAGGCTACTTGGAGTGCTTCAGAAGATAGCACAAGTGAAGCTGAATCTTCAGACTCTTAAAGGAATAGAGCCAACATGTGTTTCATGACAAACACTTCTGAGGTAACATCAGAAACTCCTGCATTAAATTCATATTATTCTGGAGATGATTCTGAATGTGATAACATGTCTAAATCTGAACTGTTTGAATATTGTGATATGCTTGAAGAAACTTGTAATGAGCTTAAAGATAAATATAAAGGTTTAAAGAAACAGTATGCTTTAAGTGTTAAGCATAAATCTGATCTGGATATAGAAGTAGAAAATAATGATCAGTTGCTTAAAGAGAATACTGAACTAAAATTGTCTAATGAACAACTCAGAAAAGACTTAGAGAAGTTCACAAATGGCAAGAATACTCTAACACAAATGCTAGGAAAGCAAGTTGCACCTAGATATACTACTGGTATAGGATACCAACCTGGACAAAGAAAAGTTGCCAAAACTAGATTCATTCCTAAATCTGGACAGAAGATAGTTAATTCTGGAACTTCATATGCCTCAACCAGTTATATTCATAGTTATGGATCTAATAAGTTTTATCTTTAAAAGAATGTTAATTCTTCAAATTATATGAGACCCATTAGACAAATATGGATACCTAAAGTATCATTGGATAACATGTCTGGACCCAAGAAGATCTGGGTACCAAAATCATCTTCCATCTAAATATGTTTTGTAGGAGACCTTCTTGAAGAGCTGTCACAAGAAGATATGGTACTTAGACAGTGGATGTTCAAGACATATGTCAGGATACTTTTCATGTTTCAAGAGCTTAGTAAAAGTTGATGGAGGCTTTGTCACTTTTGGTGATAATTCAAAAGGACAAAATCATCGGCTTAGGCCAGATTGGTAACACTGATTCAATCTTGGTTTCTGAAGTTTTAATTGTCGATGGACTTAAATATAACTTGTTAAGCATTTCTCAGTTGTGTGATGATGGTTTTTATGTGAAATTTAAAAATGATTCTTTCAATGTTTTTAACTCAAAAAATGTTTTAGTATTTTCTGCTTTAAGAAATGAAAATGTTTATGCTGTTGATTTAGATTCTTTAGCTAAGCAGAATATTCCTTGTTTAAATGCTTTTCATAAAGAGTCTTGGCTTTGGCACAGAAGATTAGGACACTGCAATGTACACTCTATTAGAAAACTTTCTAGGAAGAACTTAGTTAGAGACTTACCCAAACTTGAATTTCCAGCAGACAAAGTTTGTAATCCCTGTCAAAAAGGAAAGCAACATAAAGTTTCTTTTCAATCAAAGAAAGAAGTGCCAACTTCTCAACCTCTCGAGTTGGTTCACATGGATTTATTTGGACCTTCTAGAGTTTCTAGTTTGAATGGGAAGCACTATGTCTATGTTCTTGTAGATGACTTTTCTAGATATACTTGGGTATATTTTCTAGCTCACAAAAGTGAAGCTTGTTCTTACTTTGTTAAATACTCCAAGTCTGTAGAAAATATTAGTGGACTCAAGATTAAGACCCTGAGAATTGATCATGGTCGTGAGTTTGAAAATCATGAGTTTGATTCCTACTGCTCACACAATGGCTATAGTCACAATTTCTCTGCCCCTAGGACACCCCAAACAAATGGTGTAGTAGAGAGAAGGAATAGAACCCTACAAGAAATAGCTAGAACTATGCTCAATGAATATGAACTGCCTATTTACTTTTGGGCTGAAGCTGTAAATACAGCTTGTTATGTCATTAATAGAGTCTTGATCAGACCAGTTCTTAAGAGGACCCCTTATGAGTTGTGGAACCATAGGAAACCTAAGGTTAACTACTTCAAAGTTTTTGGATGCAAAGTCTTCATTCTCAATACTAAATACAATCTTGACAAATTTTCATCCAAGAGTGATGAAGGAATTTTCCTAGGTTACTATATCTCTAGTAAAGCCTATAGAGTTTTCAATAAAAGAACCAAATGTGTGGAAGAATCTGTTCACATCAAATTTGATGAAACTGATCCACATGAACCTAAAATCTCTCTTGAAGATGATCTCTCTGGTTTGAATCTCAATGATAAAGACAATGGACCTATAGT
The DNA here is from genome assembly GCA_963277665.1 of Viscum album. Classification (NCBI taxonomy): domain Eukaryota; kingdom Viridiplantae; phylum Streptophyta; class Magnoliopsida; order Santalales; family Viscaceae; genus Viscum; species Viscum album. Next base: position 517,511,325 of record OY728143.1, on the reverse strand, counting down.
TAAAACATCCAACACTGGAAATTCTCCAAAACCTGCTTCTGTTGAACCTCAATCTGTAGATGAATCTGAAATCTCTAGCCCTATCTTTTCAAGACCATCTAGGACCCTAAAGAACCATCCTTTAGATGCTGTTGTAGGAAATCTAGATAGAGGAACACAGACTAGAGCTTCTCTAAGAAATCAGGTTGAACATCAAGCTTTTCATTCATAGTTATAACCTAAAAATATCAATGATGCTATCAATGATGAATTTTGGGTAATGGCTATGCAAGAAGAACTAAATCAATTTGAAAGAAACAAAGTCTGGAAATTAGTAGAAAGATCTAAGGACATTTTGACCATAGGCACAAAATGGGTGTTTAGAAACAAAGTTGATGAATCTGGAAACATCATTAGAAATAAAGCTAGGCTAGTTTCACAATGTTACAATCAAGAAGAAGGAATTGACTATGAGAAAACCTTTGCACCTATAGCTAGATTAGAGGCTATTAGGATATTACTTGCCTATGCATCACATCTGAATTTCAAGCTATATCAAATGGATGTCAAAAGTGCATTTCTAAATGGTTTTATTGTTGAAGATGTTTTTGTAGAACAACCACCTGGTTTTTTAAATCCTCATTTTCCAAATCATGTTTTTAAACTTTCTAAAGCTTTATATGGTTTAAAACAAGCTCCAAGAGCTTGGTATGAAAGGCTTTCAAACTTTCTTATCTCAAAAGGATTTACAAAAGGAGTAGCTGATCCCACTCTTTTTATAAAAAGGATTTCAAAATATGTATTAATAGTACAAATCTATGTTGATGATATTATTTTTGGATCTTCTAAAAATTCCTTATGTACTGATTTTTCAAAGATTATGCAAAATGAATTTGAAATGAGCTTAATGGGAGAGCTTATGTATTTTCTTGGTTTTCAAATTTTTCAAACTAAAGATGGAATTATTTTAAATCAAAGTAAATATACAAAGGATCTTTTAAAACGTTTTGGATTGGATAGTATTAAGGAAAGTGATACACCTATGATTACTACCTGTAAATTGGATACAGATGAAGCTGGGAAACCAGTGGATCAAACCAGTTACAGAGGTATGATTGGGAGCTTACTTTATCTTACTGCTAGTTGACCAGACATTATGTTCAGTGTATGTATGTGTGCTAGATTTCAAGCTAATCCTAAAGAATCACACTTACTGGCTGTTAAAAGGATTTTTAAGTATCTTAAGTATACTGTAAATTTAGGTTTGTTTTATCCAAAAGGAAAATCATTTAACCTAATTAGCTATTCAGATGCTGACTTTGCTGGATGTAAGTTAGATAGGAAGAGCACATCTGGAACATGTCATTTGCTTGGAAAATCCCTAGTATCATGGTGTAGTAAGAAACAGAACTCAGTTGCATTGTCTACTGCCGAGGCAGAATACATAGCTGCTGGTAGTTTCTGTGCCCAAATTCTGTGGATGAAACACACTTTATTGGATTATGGATTTGATCTTAAACATGTTTCAATTAACTGTGACAATACTAGTGCAATCAATATATCTAAGAACCCTGTGTCTCACTCTATAACTAAGCACATTGATGTCAGACATCACTTTCTAAGAGATCATTATCAAAAAAGGTGATATTTCTTTAAAATTTATTAGTTCTGAACATCAATTAGCTGATATATTCACAAAGCCTTTATGCTCTGAAAGAATGAAATTTATTAAACAAGAGTTGTGTATGATTGATCTGTGAAACTGATCTGTGAAACCGATCTGTGAAACTGATCTGTGAAACTGATCTGTGAAACCGATCTGTGAAACTGATCTGTGAAACTGATCTGTGAAACCGATCTGTGAAACCGATCTGTGAAACCGATCTGTGAAACCGATCTGTGAAACCGATCTGTGAAACCGATCTGTGAAACCGATCTGTGAAACCGATCTGTGAAACTGATCTGTGAAACGGATCTGTGAAACTGATCTGTGAAACTGATCTGTGTAACCGATCTGTGAAACTGATCTGTGAAACCGATCTGTGAAACCGATCTGTGAAACCGATCTGTGAAACCGATCTGTGAAACTGATCTGTGCAACCGATCTGTCATACCGATTTTTTTTATATTGTAATTAATTAGTAAATTTCTTTTATACTTTTTATGGGAACCCTAAATGATAAAATAAATGATACGTGGCTATTTGTCTTCCCTAAACCTTTGACCATTCATTTCCCGCCGAACCTTTCAACCTCTCTTCCCCTCTACTTCGAACCTTCAAACTCCTGCCTTCCCAAAATCCTCGAATGGATAAGAAAAAGAGACCGAGCAAAGGACCGGATAGCCCTGTACCTTCAAAGAGTGCTCGAGGCGAGTCGAGTAGTACCTCTCAACGATCAGTAAATCCGAACCTGGAAACTCGGATTTTTGTTGTAGAAAGAGAAGTCAGCACTGCGTGGCTTTTGTCAAGTAAGTCACTGTTGCTGCAAGTTCTTGAATCGCAAGGATGGATAGACCGGTTTTCTAACAACTCTTGAATAGACTACCTGAAGCTGGTACATGAGTTCTATATGAATCTGGAAATCACTTTAGATGGTGTGGAGGCTGCCAGGATGTCGTCTGTGGTAAAAGGAAAGAAAATATCCTTCTCATCTAAGCAGTGGGTTGAGTGCTTGAATGTACCTCATGAAGGTCGGTATGAGGATTATGCTGGGAATATTCCTCCAACATCTGATTACTTCTCTTACGAATTAGCTCTTGAGCTTCTGACTGGAAACAGAGAGTCACGGAGAATCACAGCTTCAGAATTAGATGGTGAATGTAGACTTCTTTTCAAGTTTATTCAGCACCAACTTTCCCCTAGGAGAGGATATTTTGCTGCTGTAAAGTACCAGGATGTTTTCCTGTTGTTTCTTCTGAAAACACATGAGAATATCAATTTGTGTAGATATGTGATGGTGAACGTAGCTGGAATGGTAAAACTGTCCAAGAAATCCACAGCCTTGTTTTATTCAAAGATGATATCTACCATGATCAAGAATCTAGAATGTGTTGATGAAGATGATGAAGTTGATGAAACAGATCATACCTTCTGTCTCAACAAAGAGATATGCAAGAGGATGAAAATCAATTGGAATCCATGGAAGAAGTGCTGGGTTGTAGATGAAGATAAATTGTATGAAGCCTACAATCCCATAGATCATGGCAAGAGGCCAAAGGATCTGAGAGACCCTAGCTTGAAACCAGATGAGGAACCAGTTTATTCTGATGATGATGAGCAAGAAGAAGGAAAGGATGAGGCCACCAAAGCCCAAGAGCAAGAAGAAGCTGCGACTGAGGAAGGAAGTATGTCATCTCCTGATGATAGGAGTGATCCTGACACTGCTAGTCCCAAGAGAAGAATAGAATTTGGACCTGTTAGTCCACCCTTAGCCCTACCAGAATCAGAACTCATTCTTGGTGATGAAGAAGATTCTAATACTGAAGAATATCACAGTGAAGCTTCTGAGAAGAGTGATGATGGACGTGCTGATGATGCTGAGGCTGTTTTTGATAGTGATAACAGGCCAGTGGATGGTCTTTCTGAAGATCAAATAGAATCACCTCAGTCAGTACAAGAAATACATATCAGTGGCAAGGTTGATTCACCAAAAATCAGTGGAACAGCAAGCTATGAGAAACCAAAATACACCCTGTGTGCTGCTGCTTGGGATGACTACCCTGGTTATGCTTTGTTGGGCTTAGAATATTCTGAAGAAGAAGAAGCAATACCAGAATCTACTACAGCTGTGAAGAGGAACCTCCCAAGAGAAGCAAGGTCTGTTCCTGCTGTTGATCCTACAAATGCTAATTTACCTGGTTCTGGAATCTCTCAAGCTGATCTTGATAAGTTTAAGATTGAATTGCTAACCGCTGTGAGAGCCACAGTTAGAGAAGAAATTTCTAATGCTCTTACTCAAGTGTCTCTACAAGTTTCTGAAAATTCGTTAGAAGCCTTCTCACAAAGAGTATCTAATGCTGTGAAGCCAGACCTGGCCAATACTGGTGAACTTATTGGCAGGCACATAGCCTTTTTGAATCATACTATGAAGGATATTCACACCGGCTTGGTATCTTTATCAAGCGAATTCCGATCAACCATCTCTGGTATGATGGAAGTTTTGAGAAATTTGATTGAACATCTCAACAAGTCTGACCTGAGGAAGCTGAAATTTGAGTTAACTCATATAGTTGGCCAAGCCAGTTCAGGCAAGGTAACCAAGATCACTACCCGTGAGCTAGAAGCTCTAAGAGAAGTTGTGCATGATGAGTTAGCTGCTGTTAGAAAAATTCTTGATTTAGAATCTTTGAGGAAGATGAAAGAGCTCTGTGATAACAGTCATAAGATGGCATTGGTGTATTCAGCAGATGCTAAGAAAGCTCTGCAAGAGATCAAAGAGAAAGTTGATAATTACTTTTCCATGATTTTTACAAAACATGAGATGGCTGCAAACTTCAAGGTGTTGGCAGAGAATATGAAATTACCTCCAGTCACTCAGGCCTTCAAAACTCAAGTCCATCAGTTGCAAGATTTTATCCCTTCCTTGGCACAGTTCATGGAGAATAAAGATGATTTTGAAAAAGCTATGAAGTATGGAGCCGAATTCATTCAAGACTTCATTCATCTTTTGAAGCCCTATTTGAATGCACTGGCCACTGCAATAGTAGTTCCTTCTTCTGAACCTCTCAGTGACTCTGATGTAGCTCCAAATCAGTTATCTGTTGCTCAAGCTCTATCTCAGTTAAGACAAGTCCCTCAGCAAGCTTCTCAACCAGCTCCTGTTTCTCAACAACAACTCTCTTTGGAACCTGCTCCTACACCTTCCCGAGTTGTCCTACCACCACTTCAGATTCGCCAAGTACAGCCTGCCTCCAAGCCTTCAAACTTACCCACTATTGATCCCAAAGACAAAGGCAAATCCCCTTTGTATCCCAACAAATAGTTGTGTATTGTTCTTTATAGGGTGAACAATGTGCTGCTTGTAATATTTTGTACTTTATAAAATATTTTTCTCTATACTCTATGCTGACTGCTTTTACTTTCACTTTCACTTATCTATTTTCCCTCCTTTCTGATTATCCCAAAGGGGGATAAGAAAAAGAGAGATTTATGGGAGAATATAGATATATGGGAGAAGAAAGATGTATGGGAGAGATATATGAGGGAGAAAAGATGTATATATCTCAGGGGGAGAAATCTGTATAATATATATGGGAAATTTAAATCAAGGGGGAGATTTATATATCTATTTAAATTTATTTTCTTTATGGTTTAATTCTCATTATGTTTTTATTTATGATATATCATATTATTTATATTTTATGATAAAGATTTGTGATTATCAAAAAGGGTGAGATTGTTGAGCCCTCTGGAAGATTGTTGATTTCATGTCTATGATTGATGTTTTAATAATCACAAATCATCACATACCGTTAATGCTTAATCTGGTTTGATTTCTCATAAACTTAATTACAATCTGTTAATGAATCTGTTATCATGTTTTTGTCTATTCTTATTGACTTACAAAGTATTTTGGAAGTCTTCTAGATCCAATATCAACAGACATCGGAAGCACCGATCCAATATCAACAGACATCGGAAGCACCGATCCAATATCAACAGACATCGGAAGCACCGATCCAATATCAACAGACATCGGAAGCACCGATCCAATATCAACAGACATAGGAAGCACCGATCCAATATCAACAGACATCGGAAGCACCGATCCAATATCAACAGACATCAGAAGCACCGATCAAATGACTCACCGATGCTGATCAAACTGACTCACCGATCAGATGACAGACCGATGCTGATCAAACTGACTCACCAATCAGATGACAGACCGATGCTGATCAAACTGACTCACCGATCAGATGACAGACCGATGCTGATCAAACTGACTCACCGATGCAAAATGACTCACCGATGCAAAATGACTCACCGATGCAAAATGACTCACCGATGCAAAATGACTCACCGATGCAAAATGACTCACCGATGCAAAATGACTCACCGATGCAAATGACTCACCGATGCTGATCTATCTGAGTCACCGATCATTACTCACTAATGTTGATGTCCTACCGATCACTTGATTCTTCAATAGTCATAAACAACTGTTTGAATTTCTTTATATTTATCTTTATTTTATCTAACCAACGGTCATATTAGGTATATTTTAATGCTCTGTCAATTAATTAATAAAGGTTGTCGGATGTCAGGAAACCGTACCTCGTATCTACGGAAAGGAAACTTTTTCTGTCTTCTGAAGCACGTGACATAAATACAAGAAGACTCTGCTGAAGAAGAAAGAGTGGACGAAAAAACACAAGAAGAATATAGAGGAAAGAAACAAGAGGAAGAACCAAGCAAGACAGAACCTCATACACAATCAAGCCTACTCAAGAAGAGTTCTGTGCATACAAAAGAACATTGAAGAACTTCATCGACTACATCTCACTGCCTTTGAACCTGAAGCATACGACACTCTTCTTCTAAAACAAAAACGAGAAGAGGACTCAGAATAAATTCTAAAAAAATACAAAAGAGTCCAGAGCTACACTGAAATCACTAGAGCCATTTCTAAACTCTACATCTCTGCTCTGTGATACATTTGTTTTACATCTTGAGCAGTGTGTGTTATCTGCTGTATTAAACACACACACTGACTCTTATACTTTCACTGGAGGATCTGTAAATCCTCAGCAAACCTTTTTACACTTCATTTCCCACTGTGGATAGTGGTAGAGGTCGTGTGAGACCTGTACAGCTCCAAGCTGTTGTTTGTTTCCCCACGCAGAACTGTGGTAGAGGTCTTGTGACCTGGACAATGTGTTCACTATTGTTAACCCCGATCCAAGGTGTGGATCATTTTTATATAAACTTTTGAGAGGACTAAGTCTCGGCTTGAGACTGAACCTCTTGGTTAATTCTCTATGTTTGTAGCTACATACTATATCCATACTACATATTTATTTCATATTCCGCTGCTATTACTTTGAAATATAATTTATTTTCAAAGCTACTTTGATAGTTAAACTCGCAAGTGTTTATATTTACTATAAACCAGTAAGTTAGTTTCAAAAGTTAATTTAATCATAAGATTAAGTTAACTGAGAACTAATCAATCTTTGAGAAACTAATTGAACCTTTATAATCTGTATAAATTCACTACAATTTAATCTGTTTTTGAAATAGGGGGATTTTAATAAACATTTTTTTTAACAGAAAATTTTAATTGGAACTCAATTCACCTCCCTCTTGAGTATCCACTCTGACCAACACTTATATCTGGTAATTATTCTACCCATTTACCTTCTAAATACACTTTCACACTTCCAAGATCTTATATGCTCAAAAAAATATCAATTCCAAGTTCCTTAAGGGGTCATTCAAGGGGGTGATATTCAAGAAGTAACTTTCTCAAACCATCTCTTTTGATTTCATTTCTTCTTCTACCTTCTCCTCAACACCATCATTCATAAAATCATAATAAATCTAGTATAATATATATAATTTAATTTTATATATCTAATTAATGTATTTTTTCACCTCTTTTACCATCTCCTCTTATTCAAAGAAGGGAAACTGTTTTCCAAATTATGGTAGTTAATCATTTTTGTGGATAATGGTTTTTTATTTTTCATTACCACATTTAAGGATGACATAAAATAATTATTATGGTTAAATAAGATATTTATATGTATATTAAAACTTATTTCATGTTCTATAACTAATATATAAACATGATATTCAATAAAACGAAACTAGTTCACATTGGTCAGAAAAACCTCCAAAAATAAACAAAACAATTATCATTAAGGTTTTATCAAATGAATCATCCTAATACTAGAAAAAAAAGAGATATATGAGACCATTTAAACTTTTTAAAGTGAATTAATACCAGAAATTTAAATTCTAAAATATATTCCCATTTGAAAAGAACGTCTATAATTTTACACAAGTGAACCGACCATGAAATCATGAAACAGACGCTTCTAGAATGACAAAATTGATCGTTATAACTCATTGAATAGTCAAAAATAAACTTAATAAAATTATAATAAATAAAATAAATATATAATAGGTTATTAATTATGAAATTAATGTATCAAATTTTATTATCCATAACATTAAGTGCAAGTGCACAATGCATTTGGACATAAGGTAAGGGATCTCTCTAAACCTCCATATTTCCTTTGGGATAATCTTTCTATATGTTTGCCTAAATTTATCCCATAATTATTATTATTATATACTTATCATATGTTATGATCCTATATTATTTTTATATGTACCATATATATTTATTTTTCTCAATTCATCTTTATTGAATGGGTAATTGCATGTTTGATAAGGTTCCCTTCCCAATTCCTCTCGATAAGAAAACTCGATTAAAAGGAACTTCAATTTTTCTTACCCATTTTAAAGTAAACTCCATTAACTATTTTAATACATCGGTATTTTTTTAAAATCACTAAATTTATCATGAAAAAACTATTTTAGTTCATTTTAAGTTTTATTAGAAAATTATTCCTTTATCCTCTTTAAATTCTCCTTATTCTTTTCTTCAAAACCATGCTTAAGTGGCACATTTCTAAAGTCACCTAACCACTATTTTTAATGTTTTCACTTCAGTTTGACTTCAATTATTCATGATATATTCTCATAATTCTTTAATTAATTTCCCAAAATCATTTAAATCATTTCTATCATGGATACCGTTGTTAAAGGCCCTTTGGTTATAATACCCATTTCTTTCCATGATTAACCCTTATGTTTATTCCTTATGTTTGATTCATTATGTGGAACACATATTCATGTACATGTTATGATGGGTGAAATTAGATATCACTCCAATTAATTGGGTAATGTTTTAGTCTCATGAGATGTTATGTATGAGATTAGGGAGTAAACCTAATCCATTATGGGACTCTATCCGCCTGGTGATAACGTCTTGGCAGTTAGCCTTGACTCATGTATATGTCTTGTTATATGTTTTTATCACTTTCCTATGTTTCCATGATAAAATTATCCCATATTTTATTCTTCCATATGTTTTTTCACGATCTGTGCCTTTTAGGTTATTATGTTATGTCTTTTAACTCATGTGCTATGATTTACTTCCATGTTCATTCCCTTAATGGGATTTTTAGCATGTCCATTTTGTCTATATATTCTCCAGGTTATCCTATATAGTTATAAGACATCAAATAGAGTTAATATCTCATTATAGAGATTAATAAAATGTTGTTTTATTATAGTTTCATATTTTCTAATTATGTACCTAGTCTTCCAAATACACTATACTTTTCGATCCTTAGTTTGTATTTCATCAATAATTATGCTTGAAATCATGTACAAATATGTGTAAAATGATTGGGAATCTTTAGTTTATTTCATCATTAGTGATATTTTAAACATTTAATTTTTCAATAAAATTATTTTCAGTAGCATTATCACTGATGTTTTCAACTTCTTCTTCACTATTTTAATCTTTATCATCTTTGGATAAACAGTTTTTCCTTTTGGATTTAGAGAACTTTTATCCTTTATCTTTTATTAGGATTTGTATATTTTCATTATTATTAAAGAATATTATTGAATTCCTATCATCTACATCACTTTCATCATCTACCTTTACTCAATGTAAATTTGAATCAATGTTTCCAATAGATCTACAGCTAAAGAATTTTGTGGTAACTTTCCTTTGTACATTACTGTGTCCCTTTTCACAATTTTAGAAAACAAGGGCATAAATTCATTAAAAAATTTGATATCCTAATATTTAGTATTAGATTCACTAACTTCTTCGGTTTTGGAAACTTTCTTAGATTCTTATTTCTTAGAAAATTTGAAGGAGAATTCCTGATCATCCTTCTCTTTACTCCTCAAAACTTTCTCTCTTCTCATTTTCTATATATTGAGAGTGATGTGTATATCATATAGAGATAGAATTTCAGGATCTCTATCTTCCAATGATGAAACCTTGTCATCAAACACATAATGAATAATTCATATTATCTTTACCACAATGGTTGAATCTTCTAACTTCTCAGCAAGGCATTTTATCGTGATTAAAAAGTCATTAACTCTTATAAATAAGTCACAGATAGATTCATACTCGCGCATATTAATATCTTTATACTTCAGCCTCCATATTTATAGATTTTCTTTCTTAACTTTCATATTTCCTTAAAATTAGTTCTTTAACTTTAACCAAATTAGTTTAACAGTTCCAACTCTTTTAATTATAAGAAGCTCAATTTCATAGGGTGAGGAAAGAACAACAATTTTTTATATCCCATCATTCTCCAAATTGTTCTTATCAGTAGTTGTAAGGGGAAAATCACTACATAAAGAGTAAAACCACCAATGTCATCTTCAAGACCTTTAGAACCAATAAATATAAGAAAAGGAAACATTATATATTTCTAGATGTGATAGTTATTTACATAAATATAGGGAATTACCTTACAGTTTGTAAAATTATGAACATTAATTGAACCATTATTATTTTTTACAACTTTAGAAAAGAGTCAAAAAAATATAACCATGCCTCTTATACCAATTTAAAGTCTTAATCAGGATTTATGTAATCATTGAGAGGTGGTTTGGGTGAATCGGTGATATATTTTTCTTTTATATTTTCTTTTTTTATTAAATAGAATTCCCCACCAGTAAAAGAGTTATAACTTTATTGAAAAACAAGATCGTGATTATATCCATGAAAAAACAACAACTTAGAAGTTTTATTGTTAAATAAGAGTATTTAATCCTTAAAAATGGGTTGGATATAATAAAATACCACAAGGTTTATTAGAAATCAATCCTTTTTAAATAGTTATTATAAGAAGGGAATATCCTCACACTTGTGTTGCATTATGATCAATATAGTAGTGCATGTTTTTAATAGCACAAAATATGTAACAAATATTTTTATAAAAACTTTTAAAAACCTTTACCACTATGATCAAAATGTTTTAAATGTGTTTATTATACTTATTCAATTTTACACTTCATGAAAAAACTTCTTCTTCACTTTCTCACCCAGTAAAAAGTAAGAAGAAATTCAGTCAGTTGGTTGTTCATCCAATATCTTTTACTGAAAATTTTGTCTAATAAGTTTGTCTAGAAAGTATGTATAGTGCCTTTTTATTCATATATTTCCACAAAATATAAATTTTTACTCAGTAAAACCTTTTCCCCTTTCTCTGATCAATACACCTCTCTATTTTTCCAATTATTTTTCTTCTTTTTATTCTTCTTATTCTTCATCTTATTCTTCCTTAAACAAAATATTCATTGGTTAGAAACTTCTAATTCAAAATTTTATTTTAGAAGTTATTTTGGTAACTATATCTAAACCCAATTCTTCATTGCTTCAGATTTATCACACATCAATAGTACACACACCATATTTTGTACTTACATCCTATTTATATATTTTATATTAAGAGAAAGGTCAGGATAACCAATTTACTACCTTCTTAATGAAAACTTGGAATTAAAATCTACTGCTAATTAAATTTTGAAAATTAAAAAATTCACAACTTTTCTTCATACTAGGTGAGAATAATGAATATTCTACTATGATATATGGAATGATAAAATACCACCTCAGCATAATCAGATTTTATATCCTTATAATAACTTCATAATGAATTTTCAAAACACCAAGAATATTGATCATTGAATGTTTTTGTGTTAATAAACCTTTGTTAAAAAATGTTCTATATAGATAATATCTATTTGATTCTTCCTTAAAAAATGGTAGAAACTTCTCTAAAAAAACTAATCAAAATCTTCAACCCAAACCTTTTACTTCCTCAACGTCCAAACTTCTTAAAATTCGAACACAAACTTTTATTTCACTCAAAACTTTATACCAAAAGTTCATCCAATATAACTTTATGACTTTTATTTTATTTGATGTTCTTTTGTTTGATGACATTAGTTGTAACTTTTCAAAACTTTCCTTTATATACATTCCTCTAACCAATGATCTTTATTCAAGAAATTTTTCAGCCCATCTTATAGGATATTTAACTTCATAACTTCATACATGTTTGTCTGATGAACGTTGTATAAAAATTTAGTTTGATCGACTTCATCTGAAAACTTTTTACGATTGTATTATTAAGTATCTAAATAAAAGTATATATGATGGATTATGAGTTGGACTTATTCCAATTACAATATTTAAAATATTAACTATCAAAAAAATTATTCAAAACATTGTACATATCAATTTGATAGAATTTGCACATCTAATTCCTCAACAGCATCCCTTTTCTTAAAAAAAAATTTCCTCTCAAAAACCATTCTTTTGATGACTCAGAAACATTACATATAACCATCCTCTACCAACTTTATTCCACAACTTTGTAAAATTAACATTGAAATAAATTTCACAATAGAAAAAAACATCTTTAATTATAATAAAATCATTGATAGTCTATTTGATGAACTTTGATGGACGTCATTATCCAATGAAATTCCTCAGCAGCATCTCTTTAGACATTATAAACTTTCCTATGATTGAAAAACTTTGTAAACACATAACCTCTAATGTATCCAAAAATTATATAGTATAGATTTTTTAAATACAAATGATTTTCTCCACCTTTAACCATATATAAATTTTTCCTCATTTTTACTCAATATAGTAACATGAGATTTTTATAACTCATTAAAGTAAAAACATTTGTTCATAAAATAATTACCATATTTTGTTATCAAGAATTATATCTAATGGGATGTTAAAAACTATAGTAGATAAACATTCAACATAAAAATTCATCTAATTTCCTCAATCAAAAAAAATTCTCCAATGGACTTAGGTTAAGAAACGTTCACTTGATCCACCTCGTCTGATTCCACCAATGTTTGATTCCCTTTTTTATAAAATTTTAAAAAGTGATGTGATTTTTATTAAGACAAAAAATAAAATAATTTTTATAAAACTTTATTTTTTAAAAACAATCCACACAAACTTCTTCAAAAAAACTTCCAACAACCTCAAAATCTCCTTTATCCAACTTAGTCCCAATAAATTTTTTTCATAATTCTGTAAAACTCTAAAACTAAAAAAAATTGGAATTTAATTTAATGAAATATTTTTTATAAGTCATGAACTTGAGATGGTCACATTCAAGGGGAATAAAAATTGGTATTGAAGTATAGTTGATATAACTTTAGTGATTTGGATATTAGTTGAGGATAATTTAATTGTTGATAAGTTGAGTTCGATCTTAATTTAAAAGCTATAGATTTCCCTAAGGGTTATATGAGGTAATATTGATATTTTTAGGGAATGGTATAAGAGAACTTGGCAGAAAACACTGGGGATAAGTCTATGTATAAGATAACATCCCAAAGTTTTAGTAAAGTGGAGAATATATGGTTCTCCATGAAATTACATACCTTTATGGATACTAATAAGTGGATTCTATTATAGAATAGATTAAATTAAGGTTAATCACCCTAAAAAGGGTTGGTTGAGTATCAACTGAATCTTTCCTCTAGTGCTTAATGAGTGGGTCAAAGACTACACCACTAGCTAGACACTCCTAGGGGTATTCTTTGGTTAATCGCATTTAATTTACAATCCATTATGAAGGATTTATTATTTTAGGGAATAATGTTAAGGAAAATGAGAGAACCCAACCTAAAGAAACCAAGATTGAACTGAGGATGATTTATGTTAGATTAAAATCTGATGTAATAATTTCAAAGAGTAAGACAATTTTAAGTTTAATTTTTAATGAAATTATTTTACAATAATTCTCTAATGGTGTCTAGCGCTCATTTTAACTTCTTTTGGCTTTAGTAATGTATGAATCACGAAGGATCCAAATTAATAATTTATTTCAAGGATAATACATAGATTCTCCCAATGAGTAACATAATGGGATAAGAATTGAATTGATAAACCAATTGATTATGTCAAACCAACTATCAAGAATTATGGATAGAATGTGAACACGTTTGAATGAACAAAAAAACCAAAGAATGGAAGGATGGAATATCATGAAAGTTTGAGAAATATTGATGATAAAGGAATGAATGATTTATTTTCTATATGTCAAAAATATAGGAAGAAGAACCATGGAAAATTTATCAAAGGAACTAGTATATATTTTATGTGTGGGAAATGAGGGAATAATTTAATTAATTTCTAGGAAAAATTGAATATCTCAATGGACATGATGAAATGAAATAGATTTGATCTAGTGGTACCACTAATATTGGAATGTATTAAATTTGGGGAACTTGGACATCAATTAATTCAATGGTCAAATCCAAGGGCTAACAATGATGATAGGCACTATAAATTTTCAAGATAAGGGAATGCCTATAAAACCATAACTATATAAGTGGGTTTCAAAATTATATGGAATGAGGAAAACCAATCACCCACTCAAGAACTATGAGTGTTATATTTTTATCTTGTTCAACCTACTCCTATTTACCTTGAATATTTACTAAGAATGTAAAATCACCACCTTAATGACTAGATATTGAATTATTAATGAAAACTTAGAGTGTGGTTACTATATACCAAGAATATAACTCCTCGCTAATAAATATTAATATAAAGGTGCTTCCTATAAAATCATATTATCCTTCCATTAGTTGAGTTTTATGTGATATTAATCATAGATTGGATCTCTTTATAATAAAAATTTCCAAGATATTTAAATCACGTATATTTAACCCATGATCACCTATTTATACAAGGTCAACTATAAACTCCCAATAAAATTTTACACCCATTATATTATGCTATTTAGCACAAATGGTTAAAAAATCATAATTAGTTATATTCATATTATGAGGGAAAATGTATGTTATATAGTATTCCCTAATATAAAAAGCTTTGTATCTATTAGGATCAATATCTTGAGTCATGATTATCTTTGGATACATTAACTATTGTTATTCACTAAGAAAAATTAAAATTGTGAGGATTCACTTTATTTAAGGGGATATAATGACCCAAAGTTTCACTATGGATTTTTCTCAAATAAATATTTTGTTAATATATTATTTTTCATGAAACACCAAAATAAAAAAAATACCATTATTTGTTAAAATAAAATTTTACCATTATAATATAGTAGCAAATTATCTAGTATAAAAGGAAGTAACCATATTACGAAATCTATGAAAAAAGGAGCAAAATGGAATCGAGTAGCAGAATTATCCCTTATAAAGATCATTTATCTGAAATTAGGAAGCATTTAACTTCACTATGGTTTTATATAGACCAATACCAAGACAAAATCATCCAATTATGGTTTTATAAAAATCATATGTGAGAAAAATTCAAGCTCGTGGAAATTGTTATGAGATCTATGCAAGCATAATCATCACCATAAACTACCAATAGAGCTTGACTTATGATATAATATTATGTGGATATATTAAGGTTCTATTTAACTAGAAATTATGATGTTATAATCAGGTAATTATTAATTTAATCAGTAATCTATCACATGTATTTTACATATTAAGAATTTTGACTTTTAAAGAAAAACGAAGTATTTTTTTCTATAAGAATAATTTTCTTTATGTTTTGAATTTAAAAGATAAAATATAAGTTATAAAATTTTAATTTTATTAAATTAAATTAATTTGAAAATTAATATTATAATTATAACCTTATGGGGAATTTTTTATATTTGTTCTAAAATAATTATTTTTTAGGTAAATAGTGAAAATACTGATTTTTCAAAAATTTGTCACTTTTATGATACAAGAATGAGTTAAAATTTTGTGAAACCATTTTTACATAGAGTAAATATATTTAATAATAAATATAAATCATTTAAAAATACTATCTTGAATTTATAAAATCGGTGTTTAATGTTTTGGAAACTTGAGTAATATTTTACTCTCAAAACAATTTTTATTCAATTATATTACAAATTAGTTTTTCTATATATTAGATAGTAAATAAAAAAATATATAGCATATTTGATATAGAAATTTTTATATTATTAAATAATATAAATTTAATTTTTAATCATAAAATTTGGATTACTGTGATTAAAGTTAATTACTGCGATAATGGTGAAATTGTTATTTCAAAGAATTATTTTATTAACAATGTGTAATTTAAATATAATCAATTAAATTGATAAATTTTAAATAATTAATCTAATATTAAGTTTAAATAAAGATATAATTATATTAATTCACATTAAATTGGTAATAAATTCTAAATAGGATAAAGAAAACATAATCGTTAAAACATTTTTTTCTATAAAAAAATTATACATATATAATGTTTTAATTCAAAAGTTAATTATATGTTATTTAGAATTTTAATTATGTAAAATTAAGATTAAATTTATTTTATGAACACTAAAATTTGGTAAGATGGGTTATTTATATTTTTAGTAAAACATAATTTACTGGGGTAAAAACTAGTTACCTTAATAAAAACAAAAAAAAAGTTAAAAGTAAAAAATATAAAATTAAATGACTTCCAACATGTATAAAATTTGTGTGTAAATTATTTTATGAGAATTTATAGACCCAATATCAACCCAAAATCCATTATTTATCACTTTTGGTACCATTGACCATTTAAGAGTGTCATTCTGTTATTGAAAAATAATGGGTGTTCAAAAAAGTACACCTTACTTCACTTATAAAACATGATCACTTCTATCCACTCAAAGTTACACATCCCATTATAAATTTCCCTAAAACTCTAAAAATATTTCATATCCTATAAGTTCCTTTAATATCCTAAATCCATGGGTCACCATAAATAATACTAAACCCTTCATTTCTAAGGAGACTCTCATATGAAAATTCAATATCCCAAAGTGAGTATTACTTAATCAATAAACTTTAATTATAAATATTTTATTTAAAACATACCCTATTCATAGTAATATAAGGCCCTTGGTATCATTAGTATACTTAATTTTTATTATATTAATGTAATAAACCTTATTTTTTCCATTTCATCCACTACGTAAAATAAAATAACATCAATCTTATGTGTATGGAGACTACCACCTCCACAAAGCAGCTTGCTTTTTTCCATCATCGCCTTACATGGAAGAATTCAAAAATATATTTATGGTAAAGAAATTATTTTAATGGAACTATTAATATTATATAAATATAATATTTTAATTATATAAGTTAAATAATAATAAATATTTATAATAAGCTAAATCACCAAAAAAATATTAATATAAATTCATTTTATAAAAAAATTATAACCATACAAATTTAAAGTCCTGGATTTTCATGTAAATTTTATTAAAATTGAATAGGATTATTTTGAGACCATGCTCTGAGACATCATGTGATTCTAAGACCTAGAGTGGTCAAAATATATTTTCATAGTATTTTTTAAAGTTCATTAAATAATCATGCTACTAGGTTTTTCTAACTTTTAAACTGGTTCTCAGATCAAAAATATGAGGGAATCATTGAAATCAGAGCATCGGGATTCTTCTAGAAAGGACCTAAAATAGAATGGCATGTGTTTACCAAAAAATAGAGTTTTCAGACTTTTCGAAAGAAAAATAAAATAACTTAAAAAGTTTTTTTATTATATTTTTCTTATTTTTTATGCGGAGACTCATCAACGATGCAGTGCAGGGGTAAGGCGATTTTGAATCCATTAATGAGCATCATTAATGAATCAACATGGTGAAACTACAAAATATAGCGCATATTCCTTCTTTAATTAATGTAACACCCGAGACTTTTATGTGAAATATTTTGTTTTTATGTTATATAAATCATCAAATGAATCTTTCACTACACACAACACTAGCTTGGCTTGCTTTAAACGCAACCGCGGCCTTCCTCGATAGCTTGTGTCGTACACAATACCGAGTTTCACTAAACAATGATATGCTATTAAAATATTATTAAAACTAGCCGTTATAAATAGTAATAGCCACTTTTTGAAATTTTATAAATTTTATTTTTCAAAATGGACTTCATTTTTGGATTCGGAATATCGAAATTAGCCTAGGGTGAAATTTTGGTATTTTTCTGAAAACTTTCAATTTTTGATGAATAGTGAAACCACTAAGTGGTAGTTAAAAAAACTGAATTTTTCATAAAACTTAATTTCACCGCTTCTGTGAGTGGAATTTCAAAAATCTGAGAGACACGGTTGATTTTAGTAAGTAAAATGTGGTTCAATGAGATGAAAATAATTTTTTGGTGAATAGTAACTTTTTACTTTTTTTTACCACGGTTAAAAGTAAATAGGGTAATTAAGGGTAAAAATGATATTATTATTACCCTAACACATGTCCTAATTCTATTGGACAAGTGTAATTCGACCAAAAACAACCTTAGGAATAAAATATGACCATTTAGTCCCACTTGGATTAGATTAGAACATTTATTATTAATTTATTTAAAGAAGGGTTAAAATAGTTAAAATCAAAGTTTAATAAGTAAATCATTTTTAATATGGGGTTATACATAAGATAAATTAGACTATAAATATTCCTTATAAAGATAAAAATATTTACTACATAATGGTATTTTATTTGTAATTTTTAGACAATAAATAATTTAATTTATTTATGACACAATGATGATACAGTAATTATCTTATTAATGAAATATTGACATAATTGATGTTATAAATACCCAAATAAATGTAATTTGAGACTTTTTATGAATTACACTAATTTTATAGGTTAATATGACATGTTATTATAGATTTAAGTAACTTGGTTCGAACTAATAATTCTGTTATGATTTTCACAAAAATCAATTACTAAATAGTGTCAAAATTGACATAAAATAGTTTTTAAAACAAATATTATATTATTAATTGTTATTTTATTCCTAAAAATCTAAGTTTCATCCCAATGACTTAGATAAGGTTTTATATATTAATAATAAACAACTTGGGGTTCGTTTGGCTTGATATGGTAAGTTTATTAACATTATAGTTTAAGAAAACAAGAAGACACGGAAAAAGTTAAATTATCTAACTTAAAGTTAAATCTAAATGATAAGGTTAAAATTGATACCTAAACTTGTCTAAATTCTATTGGATGAGAGGATTTAGACCCCTACCCACCTTATCTTCAAAATATATCAATTTGGAGCTATTAAAAACCGAATTTGACTTTATAATAAAATAATATTTTTAGTTATTCCAAAGGTGCCCCTCTCCTCCCTTATAAAAGGGCACCTCCTCCCCCTTTTCCTCACACCACTTTGAGCCTTCAACCTCGGCCAAACCCTGCCAATTTCTCCTCTACACTTCCCTAGAAACATCCTAGAGGTTCTTGTCTTCTTCAAAGACCTATTTTAGTTCCCTAAAAGGAGGTCTCAAAGAAGCACTTCAAAGAAGAGGTAATGTCTGTTACCAATTATTTCATCTTTATTTCTTCTTCCACTTCTTCTTATTTAGTTGTTTCATTATGAAGTAATAAAATAAGTATAACTCATATACTTATATGTTATTATAAGTATGAAGCAACTCTATTTCACCATCTATCCATCCTATGGAAAAAGAAATCACCGCGCGTGCGTAGGTACGGAATACCGTCTCCACGACGTGGTGTAATCTATTTTCCACCACCACCTTACTTGGATGGTTATAATGGTGTAAATAATGACTATATATGACTATTATAAAGTGATATTTATTCTTAAATAGTATACATACACTCCAATACAATTCCACGATCATAGGAATGATATCATCACTCGTGCGTACATAAGGAATACCATCTCCACGATGTGATGCGACTCGTTCTACATGATATTCATTTAATAATGATTATATAAATGAATTGAATGAATTAATATGATATATATTACACTAATACCATTCTGGAAATGAGGTATCTATAACCTAAATAGAAGAATAAGAATTTATTCGACAAAACACGCATAAGAACAAAAAGTAATAAACACCTGAATAATAAGTAGTAATGAAATATTACTAATAATAAGCTAAGAATATGACCATATATTATATCATAACAATAATTATGATTCTGGAATAATTCA
Organism: Viscum album; assembly: GCA_963277665.1. Classification (NCBI taxonomy): domain Eukaryota; kingdom Viridiplantae; phylum Streptophyta; class Magnoliopsida; order Santalales; family Viscaceae; genus Viscum; species Viscum album. Next base: position 517,491,275 of record OY728143.1, on the reverse strand, counting down.
ATAACATTATTTAAATCAGTATACAGGAGGTTCGGACACTTACGAAGCAAATCGGACCTAAGGTAAGGGAAATATCACAATCTCATTTTTATCCGAGATTGTTTATACTTTGGTATTTATTGGGGTGTATTTTATCATCCACGTCCATGTTTCCTCAATATGTAATATTATTTCCATCCACCTACAATAGTTTATATCCAATTTTACCCTTCGGTGAGTTTTTAGTAAATGATATGAAAGGAATCTTTTGTCGTTTTTCGTACGAGGTACTTTTTGACTTTTCCGACAAAAGTACGAGAAGAATGTTTTTTTAACTTATACAGAATGAATGGATTTTAAAAAAATATTTCCAAGAATCTTCCTTTACAAGTTTTAAAGTTTATTTTTAATCAACTTCTTTTAGTTTAAAATTGTATGACATGTTAAAGAAAGGAAAATGTTTTTGAAGTAGAAAGGATATTTTCCTCAAGAATGGAGTTCAAGTTCTTTATCAAAATTATTTTCCATATAAGATAATATAGGGTTCTGTTTCTATCCCTATTATTAAATTGATTTGATTATGTTGTGATGAAATTATTTTTATGAATTCCTTTATCTTATATGAACTATTTTATGATGTCATGTTGTTTAAGAATCCCATTTTTACTACATGGGTTATGCAATGATGTATGATTTAAGATTTTGTGGCACACATAAGAATGGTATCATTATGAGATGGGTGGGACCTATATCTCCCTCCAATGAATTGGGTAAATATTTTATATCTCATTAGATAGACATGGCTGTAACGGTAGGTTATATCGGTTCAGTGAAACAGGACTGAAACGAGGAGTGAACTCGGTTCAGAAATGGACTTTGTCCACTAAGATAGTCTTGGCAATGAGTCTTGACTAATAAGAAATGACTCTATATGATTATGTGTGTACGCCAAAAAGTTTCATGTTTTATTTTATGATTATTGGGATTACTTTTCACTACTATGATTTATCCCATGTTATGAAATTATGCACTCTTTTGCAGGTTAAGATTTCCAAAAGTTATGTTCTTATGAATATGATGTGATTGATATTTCTTGTGTTTACCCTTACTGATCATTTGAGATCACCCTTTTGTATGTTTTCTTTCCCCAGGTCAGGAAGAAGGTTATTAATTAAGATATTTCAAAAGGGACTATAGATATGATGAAATAAATGGGAGACAATGTAGACGCTTTATGAACTAGTTGTTTATGTTTCCCAGTTTCTAAAGACACTATACCTATACGGTCCTTTCGTGGTTTTGTTATATGTTGTAATAAGTATGCTTCAATTTTGAAGTATTAACAATGTATGTAAAGTATGGGTCATTATAGTTGGTATCAGAGGCAAAGGAGGTAGGAATGTATCCGATCCTTGGGAACTCTCACATGTGAGTGTTGGACGAAGCATGGCTCTCCGCCCAAGGACTTCATGAGGAAATGGATGCCACTGGGGATGGTGGTGTGTCCCGCCCAGGGGGTGTAGCCGCCCATGGAGTGCCCTGATAGGTATCAATTATAGTCCACTGGAAGTAATTCCAGACCGTTATAGTTGGTATCAGAGGAAAGGCATATCCAACCTTTGGAAACTAGGATGTGAAAGCCTTAGTAAGAACCCTAAGGATAAGTCTAAGCATAGAACACAATCTTATTGTTTTAGAAATGGCCATGAATAACCTAGGATAAGACCTTAAGTGTGAAATTTTATTCTTAATTATGTGGTTTTCTTATTATAATTAGTGTTTCTCACACTATTCTTCTTGGTTTTAGTCAATGGCTGGAACCCGAAGGAACCGTGTTAATGCGGAATGCGACGAGCAATGCAATGATTGTGCCCCTAAGCAACCAAACGTTATGGGAGCTAGAATGAAAAATCTTGTAGCCATGCTCACACAACTTTCTCAAGCTATGAATCATGCAGGACATCCAAACGAGCAAAGGAAGGAGCAACATTCTGTTGAATCCTTCATGAGACAGCATCCACCATCATTTAGCGGGTCTACTGATCCATTAGTTGCTGAACAATGGATTAGTACTACTGAAAAGATATTTTCAGTTCTTCAATGTTCTGAGCATGATAAAGTCATCTTAGTAGTGTATCGTTTGGAAGGTGATTCTGATCAATGGTGGAATCTTATTAAGAATACAAGGAAAAGGGATGAAATTGAGTCCATGGAATGGGACGAGTTCAAGAACTTATTTTTTAATAAGTACTTCCCTCGTATTCTCCAAACAAAGATGGAGAAAGAATTTCTTTAACTGAAGCAAAAGGATGATGAATCTGTTGGTACCTATGAAGCAAATTTTACAAGACTTGCAAGGTACGCTTCTGATATTATTATCCAACCTGAGAGTAAGATCGAGCGATTCTTTAGTGGCTTAAAACCAAGTCTTCGAAGGGCGTTATCCATAAGGGACTTCAATAGATACGAGGAAATTGTTCGATGTGCTCTCAAAGTCGAGATGGAGATTGGAGTATCCCATCAGTCATATGGGTTTGATAAGAAGAGGAAAATGGAATTCAAAGGAAAATATAAAGAGCACACTGAAAAGAAGATGAGCTTTCCCTTATGTTCAAAGTGTGGAAAGAAACATGGAGGGAGTTGTCTTAAAGGGAAAAGTAAATGTTTCAAATGTGGAAAGGAAGGTCATCGGGCATTTGAATGCTGCGATGATGGGAAGAAGATGTCTAATGATGCAAACAAAGGAAGGGATACACAGAATGAACCTACTACACTTCAATGTTTCAAGTGCAAGGAGATGGGACATTATGCCAATAAATGCCCTAATCCAAGGGTTGATGATGATGGTTGAAGTCAACAAACTCTTAAGGCTAAAGACAAAGGAAAGTCACACGCAATTTCTATCAGCGATTTGGAGTACGATAACGATGTGTTGAAAGGTACACTTACCATCCACTCTAAAGTAGCAAATGTTTTATTTGATTCTCGATCCACCCACTCTTTTATTTCTGAATAATTTTATAAGGGTGTCACTGTATTAACTCAAAAATTAGATGTTGATTTAGCTGTGACAACACCTAATGGAACAAAAGTCGCATCAAAAGTTTATAATTCTTCTCCGATCGAAGTTTGTGGGAAAGTGCTTCCTACAAATCTTGTGATCCTTCCTATAGTGGAATTTGATGTGATTCTTGGCATGGATTGGCTTTCTTTATATGGATCTCATATCGATTTCCAAATAATGGAAGTCACATTTCATATTCCATATCAATCTATGATCGTCTATCAATGCAAGGATGAACATAACCTTCCAATGGAAATTCTTTCTACCTTATGGGTATTGATTCCACTAAATGAAGGTTATTTATCTCAAATGTTTGGTGAGAAACTCACGATTAAGAATATGCCCATTGTACGGGAGTTTGATGATGTCTTTCTGGAGGAATTACCAGGTCTTCCACCAAATCGTGAAGTTGAGTTTTCAATAGAACTCGTACCGGGTGCTTTGCCTATTTCAAAGACACCTTATAGAATGACCCCAATTGAGTTACAGGAATTGAAGAAGCAACTCCAAGAGAATCTTGATAAGGGATTCATACGCCCTAGTGCGTCACCTTGGGGAGCACCTGTTCTATTTGTTAAGAAGAAAGATGGATCAATGAGACTCTGCATTGATTATAGAGAACTTAACAAGATCACTATCAAGAACAAATATCCTCTCTCATGCATGGATGACTTATTTGACCAACTACGCGGAGCTCAATACTTTTCCAAGATTGATCTTCATTCAGGGTATCATCAATTAAGGGTCAAAAGGGAGGATATACCAAAGACGGCTTTCCGTACAAGGTATGGACACTATGAATTTATAGTGATGCCATTTGGTCTTACTAATGCCCCTTTTATCTTCATGTATCTGATGAATAGAGTCTTTAGAGACTATCTTGATCAATTTTTGGTAGTCTTTATAGACGATATTCTTGTCTATTCAAAGAGCAAGGAATAACATGAAGATCACTTGAGAATTATATTGAATACCCTAAGAAAGGAGAAGATTTATCCCAAATTTACCAAGTGTGAATTTTGGATTCAAAAAGTTTCATTTTTGGGTCACATAATCTCAAAAGAGGGGATATCTGTGGATCCAGTAAAAACAGAGGTTATCGAAAGATGGTCGAGACCAACAACAGTAACTGAGATCCGAAGTTTTCTTGGTTTGGAAGGATATTATCGACGTTTTGTGAAAGATTTTTCATGATTATCTAATACACTCACCAAGTTGACTCGGAAAGGAGTTAAGTTTGTTTGGACGGAAGAATGTGAAGAGAATTTCAAGGATTTGAAAAGAAGGTTATCCAGTGCACCTATGCTCACACTGCCTTATAGTGGATAAAGGTTTGTGATCTATAGTGATTCATCCAAGAAGGGATTGGGGTGTGTTCTTATGCAAAATTATATGGTGATATCTTATGCCTCACGACATTTGAAAATCCATGAGCAAAATTACCCAACACATGATTTGGAGTTAGCTGCGGTAATCTTTGCATTAAAGATTTGGAGGCATTATCTTTATGGAGAAAGGTGTGACATTTATACTGATCATAAAAGTTTAAAGTATATTTTCACACAAAAGGAGCTGAATATGCGTTAAAGAAGATGGTTGGAGCTGATTAAGGATTATGACTGCTCAATCCATTACCACCCTGGGAAAGCAAACAAGGTGGCAGATGCATTAATTCGACAAGACCATGCCAGTTTATCCATGATGAGGATCATAAAAGATCCAATATTTATGGATTTAGAAAGGATGGATCTTGGAATTATAATGGAACGGGGAAAATCTTATCTTTCTCAAATGAATGTTCAACCATCTATACATGTGAAGATTAAAGAGGCACAGAAATAAGATGTCGAGTTACAAAAGAAGGTGAGAAATGTTCCTGAATTCAACCTTGATTGTGATGGGATAATAAAGTTCAGGAATCAGGTTTGTGTTCCTCCCATACCGTAATTAAAGGAGCTGCTGGATGAGGCTCATAGTTATTCATTCTCTATTCATACTGGAAGCATGAAGATGTATAGGGACATTAATGAGTACTTCTGGTGGGATGGCATGAAAAGAGATGTTGCTGAATATGTCTCTCAATGCTTGGTTTTTCAGCAAGTTAAAGCTGAGAGACAGAAGTCTAAGGGGATGTTACAACCATTACCCATACCCGAATGGAAATGGGAAAACATCACTATGGACTTTGTCACAGGACTTCCTAAAACATCCAAAGTCAATAATGCTATCTGGGTCATAGTTGATCGTCTTACCAAGTCTGCACACTTCATTGCTATTAGAGAGGATTTCTCTCTGGATCAGCTTGCCAGGATATATGTAAAGGAAGTGGTAAGATTGCATGGAGTACCACTTTCTATTATATCTGATCGGGATCAGATATTTACCTCAAAGTTCTGGCGAAGTCTTCAGCATACTCTAGATACAGAGTTGAGTTTCAGCACTGCTTATCATCCTCAGACAGACGGTTAGTCTGAGAGAACAATTCAAACCCTAGAAGATATGTTGAGAGCTTGCTCTATGGATTTCAAAGGTGGTTGGGATCAACACCTACCTTTGGTGGAGTTTTATTATAATAATAGCTTTCACTCCAGTATTCAGATGGCTCCTTATGAGGCTCTCTATGGAAAGAAATACAGGACTCCAACTTGCTGGGATGAAGTTGGGGAAAGAAAGCTATTAGGACCTGATCTCGTTGATGAAATGGCAGAAAAGGTCAGATCTATTCAACAACACATAAGAGCAGCTCAGAGTTGACATAAAAGTTATGCCGACAACCAAAGAAAAGACCTAGATTTTGAAGAGGGAGATAAAGTGTTCTTACGAATATCTCCCTAGAAGAGAGTCATGAGATTTGGAAAGAAGGGGAAGTTGAGCCCTAGATATATCGGTCCTTTTGAAATACTGGATTGTGTTGGGAAGGTAGCTTACCGATTGGCGCTTCCACCGAATCTCTCTCAATTTCACAATGTGTTCCAGGTATCTCTCCTGAGAAAATACATACCTGATCCTTCACATCTACTTAGCTCAAAAGTTGTACCGCTGGAGTAAGATCTTTCTTATGAAGAACAGCCGATAGAGATTCTGGATCGTAGCGAAAAAGTCCTACGAAGCAAGACCACTCGCTTGGTGAAAGTTTTATGGATGAACCACCAATTAGAAGAAGCTACATGGGAGCTTGAGGATATGATAAGGGAGAGGTATCCTCATCTGTTTGTTACAAAGTGACGAATTTCGAGGGCGAAATTCATTTTAAGGGGGGTAGAATGCAACACCCGAGACTTTTATGTGAAATATTTTGTTTTTATGTTATATAAATCATCAAAGGAATCTTTCACTACACACAACACTAGCTTGGCTTGCTTTACATGCAACTGCGGCCTTCCTCGATAGCTTGTGTCGTACGCAATACTGAGTTTCACTAAACAATGATATGTTATTAAAATATTATTAAAAATAGTCGTTATAAATAGTAATAACCACTTTTTGAAATTTTATAAATTTTATTTTTCAAAATGGACTTCATTTTTGTATTCGGAATATCGAAATTATCCTAGGGTGAAATTTTGGTATTTTTCTGAAAACATTCAATTTTTGATGAATAGTGAAACCACTAAGTGGTAGTTAAAAAAACTGAATTTTTCATAAAACTTAATTTTACCACTTCTGTGAGTGGAATTTCGAAAATCCGAGTGACACGGTTGATGTCAGTAAGTAAAATTTGGTTCAATGAGATGAAAATAATTTTTTGGTGAATAGTAACTTTTTGCTTTTTTTACCATGGTTAAAAGTAAATAGGGTAATTAAGGGTAAAAATGATATTATTATTACCCTAAAACATGTCCTAATTCTATTGGACAAGTTTAGTTCGACCAAAAACAACCTTAGGAATAAAATATGACCATTTAGACCCACTTGGATTAGATTAGGACATTTATTATTAATTTATTTAAAGAAGGGTTAAAATAGTTAAAATCAATGTTTAATAAGTAAATAATTTTTAATATGGGGTTATACATAAGATAAATTCGACTATAAATATTCATTAGAAATATAAAAATATTTCCTACATAATGGTATTTTATTTGTAATTTTTAGACATTAAATAATTTAATTTATTTATGACACAATGATGATGCAGTAATTATCTTATTAATGAAATATTGACATAATTGATGTTATAAATACCCAAATAAATGTAATTTGAGACTTTTTATGAATTAAAATAATTTTATAGGTTAATATGACATGTTAGTATTGATTTAAGTAACTTGGTTCGAACTAATCATTCTGTTATGATTTTCACAAAAATCAATTACTAAATAGTGTCAAAATTGACATAAAATAGTTTTTAAAACAAATATTATATTATTAATTGTTATTTTATTCCTAAAAATATAAGGTTCGGAAAAATGACTTAGATAAGGTTATATATATTAATAATAAACAACTTGGGGTTCGTTTGTCTTGATATGGTAAGTTTATTAACCTTATAGTGTAAGAAAACAAGAAGACACGGTAAAAGTTAAATTATCTAACTTAAAGTTAAATCTAAATGATAAGGTTAAAATTGATACCTAAACTTGTCTAAATTCTATTTGATGATATTATTTCTACCCCTACCCACCTTATCTTCTAAATATATCAATTTGGAGCTATTAAAAACCGAATTTGACTTTATAATAAAATAATATTTTTGTTATTCCAAAGGTGCCCCTCTCCTCCCTTATAAAAGGGAACCTCCTCCCCCTCTTCCTCACACCACATTGAGCCTTCATGCTCGGCAAAACCCTGCCAATTTCTCCTCTCCACTTCCCTAGAAACATCCTAGAGGTTCTGGTCTTCTTCAAAGACCTATTTTAGTGCCCAAAAAGGAGGTCTCAAAGAAGCACTTCAAAGAAGAGGTAATGTCCGTTACCAATTCTTTCATCTTTATTTCTTCTTCCAATTATTATTCTTTAGTTGTTTCATTATGAAGTAATAACATCAGTATCACTCATATACTGATATGTTATTATAAGTATTAAACAACCCTATTTCACCATCTATCCATCCTACGGAAAAAAAATCATCACGCGTGCGTACGTACGGAATACCGTCTCCACGCCGTGGTGTAATCTATTTTCCACCACCACCTTACTTGGATGGGTATAATGGTGTAAATAATGACTATATATGACTATTATAAAGTGATATTTATTCTGAAATATTATACATACACTCCAATACAATTCCACGATCATAGGAACGATATCATCACTTGTGCGTACGTACGGAATACCGTCTCCACGATGTGATGCGACTCGTTCTACATGATCTTCATTTAATAATGATTATATAAATGAATTGAATGAATGAATATGATATATATTACACTAATACCATTCTGGAAATGAGTTATCTATAACCTAAATAGAAGAATAAGAATTTATTTGACAAAACACGCATAAGAACAAAAAGTAATAAACACCTGAATAACAAGTAGTAATGAAATATTACTAATAAGAAGCTAAGAATATGAACATATATGATATCATAACAATAAGTATGATTATGGAATAATTAAATAACATTATTTAAATCATTATACAGGAGGTTTGGACACTTACGAAGAAAATCGTACCTAAGGTAAGGGAAATATTACAATCTCATTTTTATCCGAGATTGTTTATACTTTGGTATTTAATGGGGTGTATTTTATCATCCACATCCATGTTTCCTCAATATGTAATATTATTTCCATCCACCTACAATAGTTTATATCCAATTTTACCCTTTGGTGAGTTTTTAGTAAAAGATATGAAAGGAATCTTTTGTCGTTTTTCGTACGAGGTACTTTTTGACTTTTCCGACAAAAGTACGAGAAGAATGTTTTTTTAACTTATACAGCATGAATGGATTTTAAAAAAATATTTCCAAGAATCTTCCTTTAAAAGTTTTCAAGTTTATTTTTAATCAACTTCTTTTAGTTTAAAATTGTATGACATGTTAAAGAAAGGAAAATGTTTTTGAAGTAGAAAGGATATTTTCCTCAAGAATGGAGTTCAAGTGCTTTATCAAATTTATTTTCCATCTAAGATAATATAGGGTTTTGTTTCTATCCCTATTATTAAATTGATTTGATTATGTTGTGATGAAATTATTTTTATGAATTCCTTTATCTTATATGAACTTTTTTAGGATGTCATGTTGTTTAAGAATCCCATTTTTACTACATGGGTTATGCAATGATGTGTGATTTAAGATTTTGTGGCACACATAAGAATGGTATAATTATGAGATGGGTGGGACCTATATCTCCCTCCAATGCATTGAGTAAATATTTTATATCTCATGAGATAGACATGGCTGGAACGGTAGGTTATACCGGTTCAGTGAAACAGGACTGAAACGAGGAGTGAACTCGGTTCAGAAATGGACTTTTTCCACTAAGATAATCTTGGCAATGAGTCTTGACTAATAAGAAATGATTCTCTATGATTATGTGTGTATGCCACAAAGTTTCATGTTTTATGTTATGATTATTGGGATTCCTTTTCACTACTATGATTTATCCCATGTTATGAAATTATGCTCTCTTTTGTAGGTTAAGATTTCCAAAAGTTATGTTCTTATGAATATGACGTGGTTGATATTTTTTTTGTTTACCCTTACTGAGAATTTGAGCTCACCCTTTTTTATGTTTTCTTTCCCTAGGTCAGGAAGAAGGTTATTAAGTAAGATATGCCAAAAGGGACTATAGACAGTGTAGACGCTTTATGAACCAGTTATTTATGTTTCCCAGTTTCTAAAGACACTATACCTATACGGTCCTTTCATGGTTTTGTTATATGTTGTAATAATTATGATTCAATTTTGAAGTATTAACAATTTATGTAAAGTATGGTTCGTTATAATTAAATATGGATATAGGGTTGAAAAACAACCCTGGAATTCCTCTGACGAACGATGAAGGAAACCTCCCCCATGACGGAAGTCAGCGGATTGGAAAAAGGTGATGACACCCTTGGAGAGCAGATTCAAGACCATATATAGACAGATGATCATCCTCAACAACTCTTCTTATTCCCAGGTAGGGGTTTGGTGCCTTTCTATGTGAATTTATTTTCCATGTTCTTTCTTTTAAACGACGAATGCAGGTTAACTCACGAACAAGTTAACCTGGAGATCGATCGTTTATGCGGGATGGGAGCTTATCTCGTGGGGATTGGAAGAAAGGGGATTAATTATCATATATTTAATCATCCTTTATAATGTTATGAATGAAGGCCAAATGAACAAGGATGATATTCTTCGCCTTGGGTGTTCCTTTTGATCTCCCCCTTTTTCTCTAGCGTTCTTCACCGATGGACCCTCGGGGTCGCGTCGGGCCTTTGTCAGGGGATTTCGAACATGGTAGATTCCCCAGAGTGATAGAAGAATGATGTGGATCCCATTTTAGACATCTACATGGCCCAAGGAGCCCATAATAGTTCCAGTATTGAAGAATGGACCACCAAAGCACATCTGGTAGCCCGTGGAGGAGACCGTTGGTACCCCAGTGCGGGAAGCAGTGATTGATAGTGTCCGATAGGCAGGAGACAGTGTGGGATGATGGAATGTTGAGGCATTAGTAGGATATTCCATCAAAAACACTGGCATCATGACGGACGTGGTGCGCTGGAAGCACACCGCGACGATGACAGGGGTCGCCGGCATGGTGGAAGGTGGTTGGCGGTAGGCAGATGCGGCCACCCGATCGCATCAGAGGCACCACGCAGAGAAAATCTGTGATCTGTGGACTGTATCAGTGAGCTGGACCCATGGTTTGTCACAGGTCACATAGGAGACCCAGTCTGTGTGAGAGGACTAGATGGCCAAGGAAGCGGTTCCATCCTGGCACCACGTAGCACGGAATGGACGCAACACTTCCGTTTTCGGGTTGGAGGAACTGGACCGCTCTGATGCAGAATGGGATGGTGCTTGCGGGGCACACCCAAACAGGGCAGACTGAGCCGTCAGTGGGTCGGACCCATGGCCTAGCCTGTCTGGGCTAGACCCATACCATGTCAGATCTTGGTCGGGTCATGCAGGGCCCATAGGCAAGGTTGGTAAGGTCGATCCAACCAAGCCAGACTGGGCTCGGAGGCAACCGACCCCTGTTTACTAAAACACCAATATATTTAATACCAAGAATCATATTGAAACATTGCTTATAGCATTATGGCCCTTGCGATAGAACATTCCTTTGGTTATATTCTAAGTGAGGGTTAGTGACATTTGAGATATGACCGATGGCTTAAGAAGTAGAATCTTTTAGAGTCAAGTGCACTAGAGAGCGGGAATCCTACAGCTAACTGTGACACGAAGGATATGACGAGCGGACCTTGGTGGTCCAGTAGCTGAGCAGACCTCAGTGGTCTAGTAGCCAAGTGAACCTCAGTGGTCCATCATTTGAGCGGACCTCAGTGGTCTAGTAGCCTATCAAACCTTGGTTCTCCAGCAGCTGAGTGGACCTCGATGGTCAAGTAGTTGAGAAGACCTCAGTGGTCTTATAGATGAGCGGAACTCAGTAGTCCTATAGTGGAGTGGACCTCAATGGTTCTATAACTGAGTAAAACTTTTTGAATCATCAGGGATGAGTCCCTCATCAATATAATATGATTTATCTTTACTACTAAAAAATATTACTTTTTATACTCTAATTTATACCTGGTGTGAGCTATCTATGCTTTGTGGTCTTGCTTTCTGGTCTTGTTGTGTGGTCTTTCTTTGTGGTATTTCTTATGTGGTCTTCAGTCTCTATTGAGTATTGTGTTACTCACACCTGTAAAAGCTTCTCCCTCATGTTTCGTGTCTCGTGTAGGTGATCAATGCTTCGACGGAGACTTTGGTGGTCCAGGACCTGGTGGTGCTCAGTGAGATGGGATGGATGGGTGTACCTCTATAGCTACAGACAAATAACTTTCACCTACCCTTTAGGTAGGGTCTCCAGTAGATGGACCATAGAAGTTGTAATTTCCTATGTGGTTTGGGATTTTATTCTGGCCTCCATGTACTTTCAGTTTGTACAGTTCTCCCAGTAGTTATCTCAGTGACAGTTATGGTTTACTTTTTTGTTTACTTTCCACAGTGTGAGCTTTGTGTGTGTGTACATGTTTAAAGGTAAATTCCAACCCTTTTTGGTAAATGCCTACTCGGTGCTAGTTACTATCCCCTGGCCTATGGAAGGTGGTCTTGGGGTATTCACAGCATGGTCCCTGGGGGACAAGTCATGATAAAGTGGTATCAGAGAAGGTTGGTTCTACTAGAAGAACTAAAAGTCTTTAAATTTTGATGGGGAAATACTGTTAATTGTTTCGAGTTCGGATTTTAGGCCAGGGAGTCCAGTGTTGGGGTAATGGCTGACATATCCACACATCAGGACCCTGAATTCTGATTTCCAACCCAGTACATGAAACACTGGTTGCAAGCATCTTTGAATGTTCTCTCATAATCTTTCGTAGTCAGATTCATCTCACCAGGTATAATCTGTTAATCGTGATTCATCTTGATCTCTTTCAGTATGCCCCTACGTGGAAATATAGTCAGGATTCTAGTGTGTGACCACGAGGATGGTCTATAGAGTGATGAGGCGTCGGTATAGGTATCGTTTCCCAATATGTTTCCTTTAGGCAGTGTCCCAGCGATACCACCACCCATTGGTCAGCATTTACTACTGGCACTACTGGTAGAGGACGCACGTAGGCTCAGTTCCTTACACGAGTTCCAGAGAAAGAGGCCTACCAGGTTCATGGGAGAGATAGATCCTCAGGTTGCTAAGGATTGGTTGGGGGTGGTGATGTGAGTCTTCCACTTAGTGAGGATTTCACTTGACCAGATGGTGGTTCTAGCAGTGATCCTTCTACATGGCTTGGCAGGGAGATGTTGGAGTTTAATAATCCAAATGGACGAGGAGGTGACTCTCAACTGGTCTGACTTCAAGTGAATTTTTAGGGAGGATGTTTTCCTCAATACATTGCAATCAGTGCCCATACTGGAGCTGATTCACCTAAAGTAGGGCAGCCTGACAATGGTTGTGTACTCTTCTATTTTCACAGACTTCTACTATTACTCTACGGATAGGGTATGTGACCCTTTCTTTAGGGCTCAGACCATTGAGCAGGGGCTCCTATTGTAGATCAGAGCATTGATTATTTCCTTCAGCATCCCTAAACAGGTTGGGGTGTTGGAGTGAGCTATACTAGAGGAGAGATTCCTCGCAGATCAAGCACTAATGGTGGGAGCTACCATCAAGTGAAATGTAGATGATTAATCCATGTAGGGTAAACAACATAAGACACAGAGGACTGATCGCACCATGATTCACTGTTTCATTTTCACCCTTACACCACTGTGTTAAACTTGTTTTATATTGAAAATTATAAAAACAATAATAAATTTCACTTCATGTTTGATTAAATTATTTTGTATTTATTACTATTAAAAAGTGAAATTATACTTGTTTTGACAATATCATTGAATGTGGAGATGATTTGGAGGGCCCGTGATGATGTCCAAGGAAAATGGGCCAAACTGCGCAGGATCCATGCACACCAGTGGACGCAATTGCATATTTCTACTAAACTATGCATCCATATGGGATGAAATATTTTGGGATAGTCCAAAATTTATTTTTCTACATTTCCTATGAAAAAAACTAAGCTTCATTCGGCCTTTACGATGCCCATACGAACTGATATGTCCATGGAATCAAATCAGCACCAAGTCAAATATGGTGTTCTGTTTTTTATCAATATCTCAAGATTTAGTTCTCCAAATGGTGTCAAAATTTCTATGGAGATATTCAAGAGGTGGGTAAACATGTTTCTTGTTTCTTCTAAATCTATATTATACTTAAAAGTGGTCGAAAACCATTTTCCAAGTGGTTTTACACAATCTGTGTGCCCAAAACCACCTTCCACTTTGCCTACAAAAGGGATGCTTGGGATCCACATTTAAAAGTTAGTCCAGGAGGAAAATATCTGGTATTTTTGAGACCCAAAGGAGTATATTAATCATCCAAGGAGTTCTTGAGGCCCCAATCCTCATAGTGGGATCAAGGATGAAGGTGAAGTTCCACCCGAGCTTCCTCCTCCTCCCGATGTCGAGCTAAACGGTGGATTGTCATTTCGAGGGAGCTGCACACACTTAGGAGGGAGTTCCAGCACATGTTCTTCTAATAGTTTTGTGTAATTTGTGTGCTAAATATTTCACTTATATCATAACTTGACATGATTCTCCTCTGATAGCATTTCTATTGTTAAAATTAAGTGAAACACTTTTTATTTCAACACCGATTGGGTTGAGATTTTAAGTGAGAATCTTGGGTTGTTCCAATTGGACAAGACAAGAGTCCTATTTATCTAACACATACATAACATTTAAGTATGATTTGGTAGCCTTTCTTCTCTATGTTTCATACCCAAACCTTAATAACACGATTTTTGTGTCAAGGGGTGGTTTTTTGTACATCGTTTAAGAGGCAAGAGGGAAGTTGAGATCTTGAAAACCCTCAACCAAAGGATTCCATTAAACCATGTGTATTTTTTAGAATGAAGAACTCACCAAGATGTGTAGTTAACTTGAAATTATCTCCTTATATCATAATTCTAAAACACCAATTTTATTTATCAACTACTGAACTCTTTAAATCAAGTTATTTTCTTTAAACTGTTTTAAAACCACCCGTCTTTTAGTACTTCTTATTAAAAACGCACACTCTAAACCCATGAACGCTCCTTGAGAGATGACCTAGGGTATACCCTAGACTAAAAATAAACCTTAAATCATAATAAATTTGACGTGTCATGACAGTGCGGTCAAATTTTGGTGCCGTTTTCGAGAAGCACTTTGGTTTTTAGTGCGTGTTTTTTATAAGAATTTTGTAACTTTTGTGAATATTTATTTATTTTATCTGACAATTATACCTGTTTTTTTATTATAATTTATTTATTTTTTAGGTTTTGTGCATGACGTGTTTAACTCCAGGAGACCTACCACCTTTCGAACCCGAACCAGAGAGAATCCTACATCGGCGACATTGAGACACACAAGAGAACCCTTCAAAGGAGGACATACAAATCATAGACACTCTTCTTGATCCTTCCTCTTCTTCTTCTAGAACCAATATCAAAACTGAAATAAACTTTCATAAAATGGATGAAAATAACTGAACATTAAAAGAACTAACCTCACCTGATGTTGATATCTAACCCACATACATTCAAATGCAAGGCGAGGCACCTAATTTTTAATTAAAATCCGGTCTAATTAATTTATTACCAAGATTCCATGGACTCAATAGAGAAGATCCACACAAGCATTTAAAAGAATTTCAAACTATTTTTTCAACATTAAAACCTACTAATGTTATAAGATACAGCAAAATATTGGTTATATTATGTTAATTCCCCAATAAAAGGTTGGGCGGACATGAAACGCCTTTTTCTTGAAAAATATTACCCAGCCTCTCAAACTGCAACAATAAGGAAATAAATTTGTGGGATACGACAATCTCAAGGGGAAATACTTCATGAATATTGGGAAAGATTTAAAAGATTATGTCCAAGTTTTCCACACCACCAAATAAGTGACCAACTTTAAATACAATAGTTTTATGAAGGTTTAATCCCTATTAATAGAAAAATGATTGATGCTACTGCAGGTGGTGCACTGGTAGATAAGACCCCAATTGCTGCAAGGACCTTAATTGAGGACAACACTCAAAACACTCAAAAATTTGGTTCAAGGTCTAGTATACCCATTCAAAGAGTCCATGGGGTGCAAATTACTGAATTCGATAAGAAGGTGGACACGAAGTTTGAGGAGTTAAGTACCCTTATATGACAACTTGCTCTATCCCAAGGGAAATCTCAATCTCTTCCTCCCATCCATTGTGGAATCTGTTCTTCTGACACCTATTATTCTGACCAATGCCCCCAATTGAGAGAAAATTCTGAGAGTTGTGAGGAAATCTTCCCATGATGCCCCTATAACCAAACCTTTAGGCAAGAACCATACTATCCATCCAACTTTGGGTGTAAATAAAACCAAGCTTATAGGAAAGGGGGTATTCAAACCAGCCTCATCAACCATGGAACCAATAATGTCAGAGTAGTAATCCACCACCACCACCCAGAAATCCTCAACCACCCCAAAGGTATTTCAAACCACCCCTCCCAAACCTGAGCCTATCCTAGAAGATATGATGAAACAAATGGCTTCCAACAATCTCCAATTCCAACAAACCACCCAGGCATCCACACAAGACCTCAAAACCCAATTAGGATAACTAGCTAACTCGGTGGGGGAAATTCAAAGTCAAGGGTTAGGTAAACTACCATCTCAACTAGTAGTCAACCCTAGAGATAAAGGATATATTAGTGACATCACTCTTAGTAGTGGAAAATAGATGGATCCTCTATTAGAGTCATCCCCTCCTGAGGAAACCTCTATTCCAACCATTAAAAATGTTCCAAATGTTGAAAAACCATGTCTTGAGAGAAGCCCTTCCAAAGGAAATAGTGTGTATGCCGATGAGTCTCCAAGACAACCCATTTCTCATCCATTTCCCCAAAGAGACACCCAACCTAGGAAACAATAGGAAACTGAACATGATAAGGAGATATTGGAAACTTTCAAAAAAAGTGTAGGTAAGCATCCTGTTGATTGATGCTGTGAAATAAATTCCAATATATGAAAAGTTTCTAAAGAAGATGTGTACACACCGAAGGCGGCTTCAAGGAGATGAAAAGGTGATCTTGGGGAGGAACGTATCAGTATTAATAGAGCCATCACTTCCCACCAAGTGTAACGATCCTGGGACATTCTCGATTCCATGCACCATAGGGGAGTATTCATTTTCTAATGTTATTCTTGATTTAGGTTCTTCTATAAATGTGATGTCTCACTCTATTTACTCTACATTGCAGGTTGGTGAAATAAATCCCATTGGAATAGTCGTTCATCTAGAAAATTAGAGTACATCATGAAATGGTTGTCACACACACATGGAGAATTAGTGAAATGATTGCAAAGGATGTGGGGCACGTTCAGTGGAAAGAACATTATAAGAAAATAATTATTAAAATAAATTATATTTAATAGATAAAAAGTGTAAAGAATAGCATGAAATTGTTATCACACACGCATGTAGAGAATTAGTGACATGATTAACTTTTGAATTATTTTCTTTGATTAGTATCATGAATCTCTTGGAATTTCATTTGGATACAGTTTTGGAGATGTCTTTTTCCATGATCACTGAGAATAACTCCTCAGTGTGATTTTTGATTTGATCACATTTCTATTAGGAATTAAATTTTCATTGAATGTTAAATATTTATAAAGTTTTAAATATCTACATGCATAATTTTTTATATTATGGATTTTCCCAGGAGTGAAAATTTTTAGGTGTGGGGGTGTGATCGCACTGTGATTCACTGTTTCATTTTCACCCTTACACCACTGTGCTAAACTTGTTTTATATTGAAAATTATAAAAATAATAACAAATTTCACTTCATGTTTTATACAATTATTTTTTATTTATTACTATTAAAAATTTAAATGATACTTTTTTTATAATATCATTGAAGGGTGAGGTGATTTGGAGGGACTGTGATGATGTCCAAGGAAAATGGGCCAAACTGCACAGGATCCATGCACACTAGTAGACTCAACCGCATATTGCTACTAAAAAATGCATCCAAATGGACTGTAATTTTGTGGGTTATTCCAAAATTTAATGAGATAAATTTTATATGAATGAATCTAAGCCTCATACAGCCTTTAAGATTCCCATCTGAACTTATCTATCCAAAGAATTAAATCTGCACCATGTCAAATGTGGTGTTCTGTATTTTACCATTATATCAAGCTCTAGTTGTCTAAATGGTGAAAAACCTTCTATGGAGATAGTAAATAGGTGGGGAAACATGTTTCTAGTTTTTTCCAAAGTGATATTCTACATTTATGAGGTTGAAAACCATCATCCAAGTGGTTTTACACAATCTGTGTGCCCAAAACCACCTTCCACTTGGCTTATAAAATGGAAGCTTGGGCTCCACATTTGGAAGATCGGCCAAGAGGAAAATATCTGGCATTTTGGAGACCCAAAGGATTCCTCTAATCATCCAAGGATTTATGGAGGCCCCTATCCTAATATAGGGGTCAAGTATGAAGGTGAAGTTCTACCCGAGCTTCCTCCTCCTCCTAATGTCGAGCTAAACGGTGGAAGTTAATTTTGAGGGAGCTACACACATTTGGGAGGGAGTTCTAGCACTTCTTCTTCTGCTGGTTTTGTGTAATTTTTGTGCTAAATATTTCAATTATTTCTTAACTTGACATGATTCTTTTCTTATTTCATTTATATTGTTAAAATTAAGTGAAACAATTTTTATTTCAACACCGATTGGGTTGATATTTTAAGTGGTAATCTTGGGTTGTTCCGATTGGAAAAGACAAGATTCATATTTATCTCACACATACATAATATTTAAGTATGATTTTGTATCCTTTATTCTCTATTCTCGATACCCAAACCTTGACAACACGATTGTTGTATCAAGAGGTGGTTCTTTGAGTATTGTTTAAGAGGCAAGAGGGAAGTTGAGATCTTGAAAACCCTCAACCAAAGGATTCCATTAAACCATCTGTATTTTTCAAAATGATGAACTCACCAAGATGTGTAGTGAACTTGAAATGACCTCCTTATCTCATAGTTCTAAAACACCAATTTTATTTATCAACTATTCAACTCTTTAAATGAAGTTATTTCCTTTAAACTGTTTTAAAACCACCCCTCTTTTAGTACTTCTTAATAAAAACGCACACTCTAAACCCATGAACACTCCTTGAGAGATGACCTAGGGTATATCCTAGAATAAAAATCAACCTTAAATAGTAATAAATTTGACATTTCACAACAAGGCGGTCAAGAACCAAACAGGCCAGACCATTCATAGAATGACCCTAGGAGTTAGAGTCGGTGGTACGAGGCTCCCAGGGCAGAGGGAGTCATATAAGGAGCAGTTTATGCTACACATGCAATGGGAAGGGGTACATGGCATGGGATTTCCAGACTCACCACACAGAGGACCAACAAATTGTTGAGGGACCGCTGAGTTAGTGGAAAATACAGGAACAGGGCAGTCTTCCAAAAGGAAGACATGGCATAGGAGAGGGACGAGCAGTGGTACATGGGTGTAGGTATGAGGTACTACCACCACCACCCTTAGGTGGTCCCCCATAGGCTCCAGGAGTAGGTGGACAGGGTCAGAATCAACTTTAGGCAATCGAGGCTGATGGTCCCGATTTCCCATAGATGATACAAGGTATGATCTATATATTATCTACTCTAGCTATAGATCTTATAGAAATAGGTTCTAGTCACTATTTTCTTGCCATATATCTTGTTCAGAGCTTAGAGATTTTGATCAATCTATTGGCTTGATCCTTACGATTAGAGACTCCCATAGAAGGGGATTTTATGATCACACACAAATGTCAATAGTGTGAGATTACTCTAGGAGGTGAGAGATTTGGGTGGGATCTCCTAGTAGTGGCGTTGAGGACATATGACATCATTTTGGGTATGTACTGCATATTAGTAGTTTATGCATTAGATCGACTATTTTAGACTCATTGTGTGGTGTGTCCGTGGAGATGAAAACCAGTTTTCCTTTGTCGATGAGAAGGAAAATAGTGTAGTGTGGGATGGACTTCCACAAAGGAGGGTTCATCCAATCACTCATCAGTTGGATACCATGATCCTCAGTGTAGTGGATGGAATGGGTCCACAGTTTCCTATAGTTTTGGACGAGTATGAGGACGTCTTTCCAAATGATGTTTTAGGACTACCTCCTCCTAGAGAGGTAGACTTCTGCATTGATTTGTACCCTGGTATGGCACTGATATATAAACCTACATGTTGGATGGCTCCCGTAGAGATTAAGAAGTTGAGGTTATAGTTGTATTATTTCTAGAGGAAGGGGTATATAAGTCCCAACATTTCACCAAGGGCAGCCCCAGTGTTGTTTTCCAAGAAGGCGGATGGAATATTTGGGTTTTGCGTGGACTTCCAGTGCCTGAACCAGGTTATCGTGAAGAATATGTTTTTTCTATCAAGGATTTATGACCTATTCAATCAGCTAAAGGGAGTGAGATGGTTCTCAAATATTGACCTCGGATCAGGCTATCACCATTTTCGAGTACGATATGAGGACATCTGGAAGACATATTTTAGATGTTTCTATGGACACTACGAGTACTTAGTGATGTCATTTGGAGTGACAAATACCCCAACAATGTTCATGGGAATCATGAACAGGATCTTCCAGTCATACTTATACCAATTTTTAGTGGTCTTCATTAATGACATCATGGGGTATTTAGCATCCAAGGACAAGAATTAAAAACACATGAAGATGGTTCTGGACACACTCCAAGAGTAATATCTTTACAGGAATCTCTAGAAGTGTGAGTTTTGGATACAAAAGGTCCACTTCCTGGGACATGCCATCTTAGATGTTTGATTAATGGTGGATCTAGGGAATATTGAGGTGGTACTTTCTTGGGATCCACCCAAGAACATTATTAAGGTGTGGAGTTTCCTTGGGTTGGCTGGGTACAATCGGGGATTTGTACTTGAATTATCTACAGTAGCATCGCCCATGATGGCATTGAAGAAGAGGGGAAAACCCTTTGTGTGTATAGAAAGATTCCAACAGAGCTTTCAGCAACTGAGGGAGAGCTTGACGAGTGATCCTATCTTGAGGCTTCTAGAGGAGGGCATTGATTATGTGGTGTTATGTGACGCATCAGGAACCGGGCTTGGTTATGTCATGATGTAGTGGCAAGAAATGATTGCTTATGGATCCTGAAAATTTAGACTGCTTGAGCAGAACTATGTGACTCATGACCTTGAGTTGGAAGTGGTAGTCTTTGCATTGAACAAATGGTGACACTACCTTATGGGAAAATGATTCATCATTTACTATGACCATAAGAGTATCAAGTATATATTTTCCTAGAAATATTTGAATCTGATATAGTGAAGTTATCTAGAGTTCCTCTAGGACTACGACTTAGAGATAGTCTATACTCTTGGGAAGGGGAATGTGGTGGAAAAATCTCTAAGTATGAGATCGAGTTCACAGCTACTGAACAAGGCCTCAGAGCAGTTGGCCTCACATTAGATATCCTTCAAGGATAGAGAGGAGACTTTTTTTATTCATTTGATGGTAGTTTCCCCTCCACTCTTATAGTGAGTTAGAGAGGTGTAACTTGGAGATTCCAGCTATGAGACTACACGTGCCCAGATGTCCAAAGGGTATGCCCATGATAAATATTCTAAAGGTGGGTAGTACATCATCATTTTTAGAGGACACACCGTAGTACTAGTGGAATTGTGGGAGGAGGTGTTGAGGGAGTTACATACATACCTTTTGGTAGAAGATCCATGTGTGGAGAAGATGTATCAAGACCTATGACATTAATATTGGTGGTCGGGGATGAAGAAGGCAGTGGCATATTTTGTCTCGAGATGCCTCACTTTTCAGAAAATGAAGGTTGAGCAGCGGGTTCCCACAGGTTTGACACAACCCCTTGAGGCATCGGAGTGGAAATGGGATGGGATATCGATGGAATTTATGGTGGGCTTACCATGTATGTCCAAGGGGCATGATACCATCTCTGTGATCATAGACCGACTCACCAAGTCGGCCCACTTCTTACCCATTCGAGAGAAGGGTTCAGTAGAGAGCTTGGGATGCCTCTACATATAGAATATAGTTTGACTCCATGGATTCCCATCTATGATAGACTCATATCATGATGTACAGTTAACATCCTATTTGTGGAAGAGATTACAAGAGGTGTTTGGGACTCAGCTAGGCTTGAGCACAGCCTTTCACCCACAGATAAATGGTCAGAAGAAGAAGAACATACATACCTTGGAGGACATGATTCATTCTTGCGTTCTTGATTTTGATCGTAGTTGGTAGGACCACCTACCATTGGTGGATTTTTTATACAACGACAGCAACCAATCCACCATCAGTATGGCACCATTTGAGGCACTGTCCGGATGACCATGTAGGTCACTGTTATGCTGGATAGACCTAGGGGAGTCAACACTCATGGGTCTAGAGATTGTACAGGCTACCATTGAGAAGGTTAAGGTCATATGAGATCAAATTAAGACCACACAGAGCCGAAAAAAAGTCTTATGTTGATCAAAGATAGAGACCCTTGGAGTTTGAGGAGGGGGACCACGTATTCTTATAGGTATATCCTTGATGGGAGATATTGATATTTGGCTGGGGTGTCAAGTTATCTCTGAGGTTCATTGGAACTTTTCTGATACTGCGCATAGTGGGTAAGGTGGTGTACTGCTTAGCTCTACCGCTGCAGTTAGAGAGGGTGCATGACGACTTTCACATATCTCAGTTGGGGAGACACATGCATGATCCTTCTCACATCATCAACTATGGAGAGATAGAGATTGATGATGGGGCGAATTTCATAGAGTACCCAGTGGAAATTGAGGATCGATAGGAGAGGATCCTTTTTGGATGGTCAATTCCTCTGGTGCGCATTCGTTGATAGCACAGGAATCTCCAGGAGATCACATGGGAGTGTGAGGCTTAGATTTGTGCTTAGTACCCCCATTTGTTTGATTAGATTTTGTTTTGGATTATGAGGACATAAATACCTAAAGGTGGGGGAAATTTAATGTCTTGGAATTACATGTAAAATTTTTAAAAATTAAATGCTATTATTTTAAGACCAAGATCTGAGATGGAACAGGATTCTGAGGCCTAGAGTGGCCGGAATGTATTTTTGAACTATTTTTTAAAGTTCATTAAATAATCATGCGAGCTGGTTTTTATAACTTTTAAACTGGGGCCTAGATCAAAAATATAAGGTAACTATTGAACTTAGAGTGTCAGTATTCACCTATAAAATACCTAACATCGACTGCTGTGGGTCAACCAAAAAAGATAGTTTTCATAAATTTCAGAAGAAAATTAAATTACATAAAAAGGTTATTTTATTATAATTTCCTTCTTCATTATGCAACGAATCGTCAATATTGTGGTGTAGTGATGAGGATATGTTGAATACATTAATAAACCTCATTAATGAATCAGAGTGGAAACATTTCAACATGTAGTGCATCTTCCTTATTTAATTAAAAATGGATTCAGGGTTAAAAAACAATCCTAAAATTTCTCTGACGAACGACAAAGGAAACCTCTCCAACGATGAATTTTAGCGAATCAAAAAATAGAGACGACACCCTTGGATAGCAGATTCAAGACCAGTGATCAATGGATAATTATCCTAGACAAATATCCTTCTTCCCATTTAGGGTTTTGATTCTTTTCAATGTGAATTTCTTTTCGCCTTTATTTCTTTTAAACGACAAACTCGGGTTAACTCGCTGAAAAGTTAACCCATGAATTGATCATTCATGCGGGATGGGAACTTATCTTGAGGGGATTGGAATAAAGGGGATTAATTATCATATATTTCATCAACCTTTATAATGTAACAATAAAAGGCCAAACAGACAGGGATGATGTTCATTCCCTTGGTAGTTCCTAGTGATCTCCCCCTTTTTCTCCTGTGTTCTTCGCCGGTAGACCTCTGAGATCACGTTGGGCCTTTTTCGGGGGATGATGAATGTGGTTGAGTCCCCAAAACGATAGTAGAATTATGTGGAGCCCACCAAAAACATCTTCACAGTCCAAGGAGCCTAGAACAGTTCCTAGATTGAATAATGGGCCCTCGAATCACGTCTGGTGGCCTGCGGAGGAGACCACGGGTGCGCCGGCACCGGAGACCAGTGGTGACCAATAGTAGCTGGTAGGTGGGATGTAGTGTGCTCCTACACTACGTTGCAATGAAAGCATAAGTAGCTCACACTGAGGATAGTGACAGGTGGGAGGCGGCACGCTGGCAGCGGGTCACAGCGGCGATAGGGGTCACCGGCACGGAGGCCGGTGGCTGGCGGCTGGTGGATGGAGCCACATTTCCACGTTGGAGGCGTCATGTGGTGAAAATCCATAGTTGATGGACTGGGGCAGTGATTTGGACCTGCATCTTGTCATGGGTCATGAGGAAGACCTGGCCCGCATGAGCGTACCGACTGGCTGAGGAGGTGGCACCACCCTGGAACCACATAGAGAGGAACAGATGCCACACTTCCCTGTCCAGGATGGAGGAACTAGCCCGCTCTGATATGGGTCAGGCTGGTGCTAATGGGCCACACCCAGCCAGGGTGGACCATTATTGCAGCAGGCAGACCCAAACCAGGTCGGGTCATACGAAACCCCTGGGCCGAGTTGGCCAGGTTGGTCCGATGAAGTCGGACTAGGCTCGGATACAACAGGCCCATATTTTTTAAAATACCAATATTTTTCAGATCAGGTGTCCAATTAATTCTCCCTATATAGTGTTGAGACTCTTGTGATGATATGGTCATTTGGGTATACTCTAGATGAGTTTTCGTGGCATTCAAGATATGCCTGATGGCTTTGAGCAGTAGAATCTCTTGGAGTCAAGTTTGCTAGAGTGTGGAAATCCTACAGCTAGCTGTCACACGAAGGACATGACGAGTGGACCTTGGTGGACCAGCAGCTGAGCAGAACTTAGTGGTTCATTAGACGAGTAGACCGTAGTGTTCGTGTAGCTGAACGGACCTCGGTGGTCCAGCAGCCGAGTGGACCTCGGTGGTCCAATAGCCTGGCAGACCTCGGTGGTCCCGTAGCCGAGCGTACCTTAGTATTTCTATAGTGGAGCATGCCTAAGTAGTCCTTTATCTGAGTGAACCTCAATGACTCATCAGGGACGAGTCCCTCAGCAGTATAAGATTATTTAACTTTAATATTGATAAATCATACTTTCTTATACTCAAAGTTATACCTAGTGGGAGTTGTCTATGCTTTTTTTTCTTTCTTTGGGGTCTTGTTGTGTGGTCTTTCTTTGTGGTCTTTCCTTTTTGGTTTAGGGTCCCTATTGAATATTGTGTTACTCACCCCTACACAGGCTTCGCCAGCACATGTTGTATTTCATGTAGGTGATTGACACTTCAATAGAGACCTTGGTGGTCTGAGACCGTGTGGTGCCAAATGAGACAGAACGTATGGTCGTACTTCTACGGCTATAAATATCTACCTTTCACCTACCCTTTAGGTAGGGTCTCGAGCAGACAGATCGTGGTAGTTGTACTTTCCTTTGTGGTTTTGGGCTTGTATTCTAGCCCCCTTGTACTTTCAGTTTGTATTGTTCTCTTAGAATTTGTCTTAGTGATAGTTGTGGTCTAATTTGTATTTAATTTATGCTATTTGATCTTTTTTCATGTGTATAGGTTTAAAGACAAATGTCTTCCCTTTTTGGGATATGTCTAATGGGTGCTAGTCGTCAGCCCCTCGCCTATCGAAGGTGGACTTGGGGTAGTCACAGAATATGCCCTAGGGGATGAATTGTGACAATAAATTCTATGATAATAGAATAATAAAGGATGTTAACCCTAACATTAAATATATTATGAGTTTATTTTATAATAAATTTAAATATGGTTAACATACCAAAAATAATTACATATAAATTAACCGAACAACCTCAAATAACCAACCTAAGGAAAAAAATATAATAAGTAAATAAAATATGATACAAATTGGTTTTTATTAATAAAGATATTGATGATTAATGTTCTTTATAATATATATAATAAACTTAATTTTATTATTTAGCAATTTATGTGCATTTTTAGAGATAATCAGGACCAAGGTAAGGTTTTATTATTACTCAATTTTCTTTAATTTAGTTACAATATTTCTTATTGAACTCTATTATTATAGGTTTGATTTATTCTATCTAATTAATACCTTATAATTTATTTCCTCTTTTTTTATTGGTTTTTAAAATTATTTATTATAACATCATAATCAAATGATTCATACCTTGAAGATTAGGTTAGTTATAAGGCTTTGTTATATCAATTTTCGCCCCTTGATACATATTTCTTATCATACACCATATTTTATTTGGAATGGTGTATCTACCTATGATTTAATATATTAGGACATAATCCTCTAATTATTAATGGTATTTAAGGTTTCATTTGAAATCACATCCTTTAAGGGGTTTTGATTTAAATTTTACTCAATTCATAATAGATTTCCCAAACCGAAATCTTTCTCGTTGATTTATAAGTTTTCTGCTTGGTTATTATCTTATTAGTCACCTTTTATCCTTCCATTTCCTTTTAAAAATGTTTATTTATCTTTTTTTATAGGAGGTAATTCAGTTCATTAGTATCACCTTCTTTGATAAAATACCTTCTTAAATAAAAGTTTGACGTTAGTAAGAATAACTCTCATTCTTTCAAATGGATATTTCCCCTCCATGTCCATATCTTCCTTCCCCCCAATGTTTTCTTCTCTTTTTGAGAACTCAAATATAGATTAATTCATGTGATATTATTAATTTTTATCAACAATTTTAAAATTTAAATTTTATATCCCTATTTATGATATAGGTTTTTAATAAAATTATTTTCAAATTTTTAAATGGTCTTATATATCATATATATATTTCTTATCTTCCCCTTCATGTGTTCTCTATAAAACCTTTATATATTTTTTAAAACTCCATTATTAGTGATTTATTATAAATTATTGTTTTAATGTAACTCAAAATTTTTCTTTCCAAACTTTTTAAAATGACATTTCAAACGAAATCGGTGACTTCTTCTATTAGACTATCTCTAAAAATATGAAAATAATATTCTTTTTAAAAGTTTTTCACAAGAATAGATTTACCATTATTTTTAAACTTATTTTCCATGTTTCATGGTTTTAAAAAGTAAATTAATTTTCCATTATTCGGTGAGTTTTATTTTAAAAAAGTTTTTCATGGGAAATGGTTCATTTTCATCATGCTTTTAAAAGTTAAATTCTATTATACTTATAATATTATTCTTTACCTATCCATTGATTCTTTACCTATGTTTTTCAATTGATTAACATTAAATATCTATAAGATAAATAATCCATTATTTCCTTTTTTTCTATTCAATGAATGTTTATGATTTTTCATCCAATGAATTTCCTATGTGGATAATTTATAGTTCCTTCCATTGATTTAAGGGTGTTCACCTAGAGATCATGCATTAATTTATTGGGGTAATTATTTATAAAATTGTATTCCCTGTATCTATATGGTGTAAAGATCATATTCTTTATTATCTTTATTAAATTTTATTTACCTAGAAAGTTACTAAATATATTTGGATACCCATTTATTTTCCATGGGTTTACCATGTTATTATTATTTATAGAATTATGAATGATTTTTCTATGAGATTATATTTAAAAAGGATATGAAACCCATTTTATTTAAATTAGTTATTTATGTTGTGATAAATTATTGATTTCATTTGGAACATGTAAGTATGGATGAATGATGGGTGGGGTACAATATCACCCTTCAATGCATTGTTTAAAATTTTATGTCTCATGAGACATGTACATGAGGGTGCAATTAAGTTATCTCACAATCATGGGTGTAAGTGTATGACTCACAGAGTCAGTGTTTCCCTATGATAATAGTTTTTCCACATTCTTATCCTTATTATAAATACTATATTATTTTACCATGGCTCGTGTATATTGAATCATGTATCCACACACTCTTGATTCATTTATTATGTTATTCCATGTCATATGTCATAGATCATTATATTTAATCTATGATTTGATGGGTATAATTTTCTTACGTTATGTCCATGTAACTTGAATATACTTATATTCTCATATTATTCTCGTTTAAGATCCTTAATTATTCTCACTTGTGAATATACTAACTGAGTGTTTGAGCTCACCCATTTTCTCCTATTTCTATTTCCACCAGGTATAAATAAAATTAATACATATGATATTTCTGTAAGAAAATCTTGTATAGATAATTTTTGGGAGATGTTGAAGACTTATTATGTATTAACCAGTTTCTTATATAGTGTGGAAAATGTACATTAGTTGAAAAATACATGAGGTTTGTTAGTTAATGTTTTTTCTTAATTTTCTACTACTCTAAACGTAAATGATCATTGGAATGTATCATAATTAAATATTTTATTTAAGTTATGTAATTGAGATTATCATTGTAACACCTCAACCTAATCCACCAAGTATGAGTTTGATATCCATAAGACCGCATGCGTTCCTCCCCATATGAAAGAGGTTTCCAATTAGTAGTAAGGGTTTGAATGAAATTAGTATGGAGAATATACCCACAATATCATATTCATACAAAAATATACATAAAATAAATACAACAACTCAAAATATAATGGTGGAATATAAATAATTATAATGTAATGTTAGATGGAACACATGTTGTATAAATAAAAAATAGTGGTCCCAGTATGGAAATCCAAGATAGATTATGAAGTTTAAGTAAAACTTCATGTTTCTTATACTATCTCAATGCTCTACAACTCTATTATATTCTACAAGACCCTTTCACTTACCTGGATCCTTATACATGAATTATAAATGTGCATCGAGATGGATATAAAAGTTAGTAGTAATTAACCCAGTAGGACACCACCAATGAATCCTTAAAATTTTTTCTTGGGTATAATAAGTGTATTCCCTAAAAATAATAAATGTGCAAGCAATCATAAATAATATATATATTTAGCTCCTATGTGCTAACCATCCCACCACAATCCTTGACCGTACCTATTTTGGATCCATACCGGAAGGGTGACCAATGATTTCATAATGGATCAATAACTAACTATTATAAGTATATTAAACATATTTTATGTGATCCTCAAGTATTTTTGAAAACATGTTACTCAGCAACCACTAATCCTCAAGTGAACATGTTACTCGGTATCCACTAGGCATCAATAGATCATGTTACTTGGAATACACTAGGCATCGAGTGAAATTATGATTAAGGAATATAGGATACTAAGTAGTATGTTTTTTCAATTTCAGGAAATATTCCCTCTAGCCTTGTGTCTATTTCTTAATCACTTTGGATGTATTTGGTTACCCTTCTCGCATGGAGAGAAAGAAGGTATGTTTGAGGCACATGATGGATTGGTTATCACATGGGTGATTAATATATGCTTGTTTATTTTCTCTTTAAAATTTATTATTATCATGGAATGCACATGTTATACCTAATCACACTTATCAAATATGAATTATTATTTTCCTACTAGGTTTATTACTCACACACTGCATGGGCATCTTGATGTACATACAGACTTCGTGTATAAGGATCCAGGTAAGGACTAGGGGCCTATAGAAGATAGATAAGTTTTAGAGCATGGAGATGGTAGAAGAACTAGGATATAATCTAGAGGAATTATGTAGAGATTTATTTATTTATCTACTTACACTTCATACTCAGCCTGGGCTTTCCGCACTGGGATCCTGGTTATTTATATAAAATGTGTTCCATTTGAAGTGACATTGTGACTATTTATCTTATGTTATTATAATTTTATTTTATTTTTTATTTTTTTGTGTTTTTTTATTGATATGATATTGAGGGTATAGTCTCCCCATTTATAATGTTCATACCCTCACTACTAGTCAAAATCCTCTTACGTACAGAGTGGTGCACATTAGGTTTTGTGGATCTTCAGCTCTGAACTACTAGTTCAAGTCAAGGAATTATAAAATGTATCATAGGGAGGCTTTATTATTATTATTTCTTTAATTAACTTGGGTCATGTTATAAAGGATATAAGATGTGTGGTACTTATTTGGGGGAGTTTCCATGTACTAACACAACTCATGTAAAAAACCTCTAAGCTACCCTTTATGGAATTGTTGTTACAATTTTACGGGATTTTGGGTGTATTCATGCATAATGAGTAGGTACGTAGGATCACATTCCATGTATATACCTATTATTATGTTTCATACTACTTCTTTAATTTAATGTCTTTATTGTGATATATATTCAAGATATACTTCAATTGTGTTTTATGTCATATATATTCTTTCCAAGTTGTTTTGATATATTATTTGGAATTAATTAGTTGAACATTCACATGTTTTTATGTTTTTATATATGTGGATTTGACTAACATCAAGGTATGGATAACCTTGGTCAATGCTAGGTGGGTTATACCTTGGGTTTTGGGTAGTCTCCAAGGGGATCATTTATGTGATCCCATAGACTAATTAGGATATTTCATAATGTCTTAGATGTTCTAATGTTTCCTTCATGTTTCTAAAGATACCACCTCAAAGGATATTGATAGGAAACCAATTGATATGTGTTGGGATGATCCCAAAAGGAAGGATACCCTTATTCCACCTCCTTATATGTAGGAGGGTATAGTAGAGTATGCACCTAAACCTAATTTAGTAGTACAAGTAGTAGGACCACCTCAATCGAGAGTTTGTCCACTTGTATCGGCATAAGGTATAGGGGCACCAAGGTTCACAGTTGAGTACACCAGAGACTCCTAGATCCATCACCCACCATTCTTTCAAGAAAATTGGAGACCTTAGAATACTAAGGACTAGATATATATCATTGATTTTATCTTTAACCACATTGACATACCTGAGTAAACAAAGGTTAATATAGAATCATTCATACTACAGGTACATTCTAGTAGGTGGTAAGGCTTGATGGGATAGGTTGGTGGATATGAGAGTCTTTCCTGGGAGGCATTCTAGGACAGGTTCTTAAATGAATTCTTCATCGATACTTGGAAGCTAGACTGAGCATAAGAATTCATGGAGCTATAGTAGGGGATTATAATCGTATTTATGTACTCCACTCATTCCATTGATCTACTTTTTTTTCTCTTTTATTGGTTGGAATTGAGGCATATAAGCCTAGGAATTTAAATATTTGACTTTTTCCTAATATCATATGTATGGTTTGGAGTTTTGACCTAATGACATACCTGTAGGTTTTGCATAAGTAATTGAATATAAATAAGGGTTTTGTGGAGGATTGGGAAATTAGTTTTCTTCCACCTTTTGAAACTTAGGAAATTGAACCTCTTACTGTTATGATGAGTGTCTCTTCTAGACATAGGAAAATAAAGACCGAGGACATACAATAGGATATTGGTAAGTGGGTTGAGAAGATATCAACTTCATTAGTTTCCTCAATTAGGGTTCCATAATGCTTCGATTATGGAAAGATCAAACATTACCATAGGGTATGAAAAATACTTCAAATCCAGTTTTGGAAATATGGAAAGATGGAGAATATCTAGAAGTTCTACTCTAGATATTTGAGGACATGTTATCATAAGGGATCAAGGTAGAAGTGTTTATGGAACTATGGATTTGGAATGGGTCCTCTTTAGAAGGATTGTATGGAAATGACCCAAGTGAGTCACGTACCTTAGGGATAGGGTTATGGAGATGATACAGGCCAAGTATATATAGTGGATTACGCTCCAATGAATGGTGGTGAGGGACCATCTATTATTCGAGGTATGTTCATTATCACTACATTGTTTTCTACTACTTTATTTGTATTGATGCTTTCTATTCCTTTATATCTTTATATGTTGTTTCTGTACTCTACTTACCAGTCAAGTTGTCATCTAATATAATTTCTCTCAATACACCATTGGGATTCAAAGTAAATTTTCTTCATCATTTCCCAAAATTTCCTATAATCATTGTTGGTTATAGAAATATGTCGGATTTTATGATTCTGGAGATAACAAGATTCAATGTGATTTACTGTATGGACAATCTAAATAGTATTTGAAACCACATTGATTTCTATCAGTGATGAGTATCATTTACATTACCAAAGGTATAAAAGTTTTTGAAGACCGGTGAATGGGAGTTTTGAATATCTGGAGTTGTTCCAGACTTAAGCTAGCTAGAGATGATTACAACTCAAATTAATGGATTTCATCTTTTGATAGTATTGGTGATAGTACCCTATTCTTTTCCTCCAGATGTAGATATCTATCAAGACATAATTCCATAAAAATTCAAAGGACTTACACTTGAAAGAGGAGTTCAATTTGAGATAGAACTTATTCCAAGTGTATAGCCCATTTTTATAACCCTTATCATATGGTTCAATCTATGTTGAAGGAGATCAAAGTATAGATGTAGGGACTAGAATAGAAGGGATTTATCAGGATGAGTACATCATTTCGGGGTGAACCTGTTTTATTCATAAAGAATATAGCCGATAGTATTTGACTCTACATAGATTTCTAGAAGGTAAATCAAGTGATAGTAAACAATAGGTATCATGGGCCCAGAATTGAGGATCATTTTTATCAATTATGGGGATCCCAATGGTTATCCAAGATTGATCTTTGATCTGGCTATCACCAGTTGTTGGTTAGATAGGAGTAAATCCTAAAGATGGTATTTTGGAGTAAGTATGGTCTATAAAAGTACTTGGTGATGTCGTTTGTATTGACGAGTGTACTGAAAGTGTTCATTGATCTCATGAATAAGATATTACACCCAATACTTGACTGATTCTTTATAGTATTCATTGATGAAATCCTTATCTACTCACCAACCCAAGACTAGCATTCCAGACATCTCAATATAGTCTTGAATACACTTCAAGCACATCAACTTTGTGCAAAGTTATCTAAGTGTCAATTTTGGATTTAGTAGGTGAAATTATCATATCACATTATTTTTTAGACTAGTATATTAGTAGAACCAAAGAAAGTGTAGGTAGAGATGTCCTGGAAACATCTTTGAAATTTTTTTGAGATCAAGATCTTTTGGATTTAGTAGGATATTATTGGTATTTTAGCCAGGATTTATCTTGTTTATCAGCACTCATGAATATTCTAATAAAGAGAGGGATAAAGTTACAATATTCTATCATGTATGAAGATAAATTTATTGAGCTGGATAGGGGGTTGAATATAGATCTAGTGTTGACTATTCCAAATGCTGGTATTAGATATTCCATTTACTATTATGAATTAGGAGTTGGATTGGGGTAGTTCTGATGCAAAGGAACTAGGTAGTAGCTTATGAATCACATAAAGTGTAACCCCAGGAGTGGAAATATCCTAATCTAGACTTAGAGCTAGAAATTTTGAACCATGTTTTGAATTAAAGGCTACAGTATCTCTTCTATGAGATGTTTGTTTTCTATACATACCACAATAGCCTCTACTATATATTCACATAGTGGGGCCTAAATTTGAGGAATATGCTCTGAGTAGAGTACCATTATATATTTGAATTTGAGATTACCAATACACTAGGTAAAGGTAACATCATTTTAGATTATCTTAGTTTTGAGATTTAGGTATCTCGAGATCTGAGTGAATGGAATTAAAAGGAAGAGTGGTTCTTAATTATTTTTTTAACCAATAGGAAGATATATGTTGTTGAGGATCAGGGAACAACGACATATTCCCATATTGTGATCAC
The DNA here is from genome assembly GCA_963277665.1 of Viscum album. NCBI lineage: Eukaryota > Viridiplantae > Streptophyta > Magnoliopsida > Santalales > Viscaceae > Viscum > Viscum album. The sequence continues at coordinate 517,457,775 of OY728143.1, read as the reverse complement.
ATATTATTTATTATATCAGGTGGAGGCTAGTTGGGAATTTGACCTAGAGTGTGTTGTCATATAGGAACAACAATCAGGTGGTGACTTGATAACTTGGTGGTCATTGGACTGTGAGGATATGATCCTAGTACATGGGAGAGTTTTAGTTTCAACTTTAATCAAGGAAGATCTAATTTGATACTTTTATACCTCTAATTGGGAGATGCATCATAGTGTGAAAAATATGTATCATGATTTTAGGTTAAAGTTCTAGTGTCCAAGTGTAATTCCATATGGAGAATGGGTATGTTCTTTTTTGAATGTGTTCTATCTCTCTAGAGGTTCTAGATTTTTTTGGGAGTTAGGGGATGAAAATATGATGTTTTGGACAAAACAAGCTAGGAACATGGTTTAGAAACATGATGAGTACTAACTATATGGTAATCATGAAACACTACTAGAAAACTAACCTATACCAACGGTTCACCGTTGGTATAGGCCTCCAAACCGTTGGTATAGCCTATACCAACTGTTTGGAGAACCGTTTCCAAGTAAGCTGTTGGGATAGGTCTATACCAATAGTTTTGAGAAAAACATTGGTATAGACCTATACCAACGGTTTTGGAAACTGTTGGTATAAGTAATATGAAAATATATACCAACTATTATGGAACCGTTGTTATATGTATTTCAAAAAAAACATTCGCTGGGATTTGATCCCAAGACCCCTATTTTATCATTGAACGACTTAACCACTAACCTAACATGAATTTTGTGAACATAATTACATAAATATATATATATATATATGTATTCTCATAATTATTTTAAATTTTTATTTATATAATGTTCTCGATAATAAGATTTGGTAAAAAATCAAAAGATCTATACCAACGGTTGTAAAAACCATTGGTATAGAGCTATACCAGTAGTTTTGACAACCGTTGGTATAGATCCTTTATTCTGGGTGTAATTTTGGGTGTAAGGTTGGTATTTGGGTGAATTTTCCCAACGGTTTGGCCAAACCGTTGGGAAATTTGTCCACTTTGTGGACTTTTCCCAACGGTTTGTCCAAACCGTTGGGAAAGCCATACCCTTTCCCAACGGTTGTCCAAAACTGTTGGGAAAAGTGGCCTCAAAGTGGGCTTTCCCAACGGTTTGGCCAAACCGTTGGGAAAGGGGACCTATACCAACAGTTTTTACAAACTGTTGGTATAGAAGCGTTGGGAAAGGTTATATTTCTAGTAGTGCAACATGAAAATGAGATCTCTGGTGGTGTTTTTTAGGGTTTGAGTATAGTTTTACAAACCATGTGACTCACCAAGTAATATGTGCAGTCTATCCTTGTAATCTAATTAGAACCACTTGAAATTGGTAATTAACTATAATACCCTAGGGTTTTTTTATATCTAATCACCCCCTAATCTCTCTAAGGCTCAAACAAACCTACCCCTAGCACTCTAGAGAGTCTTATACTTGGATGCTTGTAAAATTACATTATTTCATAGTGGATATTCTCAATTTATATTAAATTTATGATATGGTTTATTCTCTTCTATCAATATCATTCCTTGATATCTTTTCCCCGTGATTTTTTTTGGAACCTTATTAGGATATTAATGTCGGATATAGAGGGTTTTATAGGGTTTTTATGGTGTTTCTCTTGGATCGAAGCTTGTGAAAATCGGATCTCTTCATTTCCAAACACCATTTTTAAAGGTGACTAGTTTTTTCATATTGGATAGGTATGTGTATCTATAAAATGGTGTTACCACATTAATTAATTGATATTATTGTAAAATAATATCATTTTATTAGTGAAATTACATAATTTTATGGAATTTCATCTTGGGTAGCATTAAATGGGTTTTTAAATGGTTTTTTCTTTAAAATAGATTATGAACTTTATGTGTTTGATGAAATACCTCAAAGATGAATTTAAATTTGAAATGGATTTTCAATCATGAATGAAGGTATTCTTTTCTATGAAAAAGTTTTATAAATTTTTAACATGATTTATTTAAATTTTTTGGAAAAAATAGAACATTAGCACCTTAGGTTCATTGAGTTGTGGACATATGAAAACCTTAGTGAGTTTGGAACCACTGGGGTTTATTTGTGTGATATCAATAGACCATGGTAGGACTCAATATAATTAGGATTAACATTAGGCCTATATTATTGTTCTTTCATGCATCCTAGTATGTATTATCATAGGCTAGAGAACACTTGATCTTATTTTTATACATTATGTTTCATGTTTTATTGTTCTCTTGTTTATGGTATGGTATTTCCAAATTTGGTTTTGATATTTTCTTTTTATACGAACTTGCATGCTCTTGTAATATTCCTAGTTTTTTTGAATATGAAATGCTTTAAAGGAAACAAAAGGATGTTTTAAAATATGGTATCACAACATTACCTATCCATAAATGTGATAACACTGCCTGGGTTTGGTCTAGGATTTGGTAGACTGGATCTAGGACTTTTCGGGGCTCATGGAGTACATGGAAAGTAAGTTCTTTGTCACCACCTTTCATGCAGCTACTTGAGTTTCCATGGGAAGGTGGGATTTATTCTTCCATTCGATACTTTCAATGAGTTATAGTTTTATATGATGACCTATGATCCACATTGGTCTGTGTTAGTTGTCTTGGAGATTATTCTAGAATTTGGGTGTAAACGGAAAGAGGGATCAAGTTGTGAAATCAACTTTGATGGCCTAAAAATCATTCAGTGGCTAGAAACTCAGTTTTGAAATATTTAAGGGTTTGTGGAACACTTACCATGTATCTTTAAATATGTTTCTTGGTTGAGAATGACTCTACATCCCTTTGATTTTATTATTTATAACCCATTATTCCTATATTATTTTAGTGATTCTCATTGATGATAAAAGAATCAAGGCAGTTCTTGGGTAATGTTGATATCAAAGGAGATACTTTTTTGAAATTCATATTGAGTTTCTTCATGCCTAATTATTTTACTTTACTCTGGGAACTTTGTTCTAAGGGATATATTTCTAGTGAAAGTTGCACCATGGTATTAGGATTAGTGCTTTGGTCATGCTTAACCTTGGGTGTATTCATCGGTAACAAGGTTAACTTCCATGACTGGTTTGGTCGAGAAATCCTTTAAATATAGGTTACTATTAGTTGGATGGTGGGGACCACTAGGATGAGTTATATAGACCTATGTTACCATAGATTCAATTTCATAACCCAATACTAGATCCATGAAATTTATTTTTGAGGCATGTTTGATTTTAATCGTATCTTAGTTATGAGAGACATGGTGAATCTAATTATTTAGATTGTTCCTTCCTAATGATGATCAGGGTGGTTCAATATGAAGATCTTTTGAACATTTCATGGGGATGGTTCCTAACTATAGGCTTGTTTTAGTTCCTTTTTAGTTGTCATAATCTTTTGAGAGAATTTTGGTTTCCCTCAATTAGGAGTGGTGATCTTAGGGGTTTCCTTCATTTGAAATGTGAAACTTTAGTTTTTTTTTATGTTATCTTGTATCGATATAGTTTATTGTTTTGGTAACATTTTAGATTAAATCTAAATGGTGGGGGACCTATGTTAAGGTTATTTTTTTTAGAACCCCAAGTTTGATAATCTGAAACCTATGACTCTTTTGAGAGGATAAATTTAAGGTTAACATCAATACAAATATTGATTCATTATAACCTAATTTTGGTCTTAACAATGCTACTAAAAAGCCTTAAGAATGGAGTTGGGATATGTCTTAATGTTCAAAAATGGGTGATGGTTTAGGGATTTATCCAATTTTTCCTTTATGTAAATAATCTATCTCATCATTACCTTGAGTTTATAATAGATGTTCATGTTCTCTAAACTTAATTACACTACCCCTTGGATAAAATTTTATGATATATTCAGAGCAAGGAAGCCTAAAGTGTACTTTTCCCCATTGTAATTTGATACTATTATATAACTGATAGGATAAATGAATTAAAATCATTTATCTTGATACTATATAAACTTCTAGTATAGGATATCTAGTTATGGACCCCTATAGAAGTTAATTACTGACACAAGCTATGAATAAATCAAATGGGGAGGGATACTTGGTGAAACTTTTTTCAATAATGATCTAGTTTGTGTTTGAGGCTCTAGTTTACTTTTATTCCCATATAGTGAGTAATATTACCCTTCCTTATGTAATAAGTTTTGTTTTAAGAAATCAGTGGATGCCAATTGGTAGTGTTTTAATAAAACCTTTTATGATGGGGATAACTCCAGTTTCTAGTTTCTTTATCCCAATGGTACTTTTTGTCATCAAAGGAATTTGATTGTTCTAGTTGATCTGATTTAGAGATTGGTTGGTCATGAACATAAGCCTAGTTGGTCTAAGCATGCTAGAGTTACAAGGATGTTCCATCAACCAAGACATTAATTTTTGTGAGCTAATAGGTACCAGTCAATTGCAGACTTTATACCATGATTTCTTACCTACTAGAAAAGCTAAGAGGAACACCATTGACCTAATAATTTGGTTTTTCCCTAACTATTTGATTTTGGAAGTTGTGTAGATGATAAATGGACCATGAAGTTGTACTAACACAGACTCCTAGTGGGGAAGAAGATACGACTTGACTAATAATTCATTGATTCATGGAATTGATTCATATATTCCATGCCAAATATATGGTTATGGTAGAAGATCTTGAGAATTAGTATGTTCAAGGAGTTTCTGGTTATGGTGGGTTTATGATCAAATTTGAGCATGGAATCCAATATTTATATGGATGGTCAAACTAGATGGATCCTCCAATTATTAAGGATATGATGCTGGAATGCACACTTTGTCTTAGTGGATTTTAGGATTAGTATCTTCCCTTACCTTAGATCAAGGGGACACACTTTGAAGTGTCATATGGGTATGATGTAATATCCTATTGATGTATAGAAATGGTAGGTGAAAGGTCTCTAGTATGATATATTCTTTTCCTACGATGATGGATATAGTATGATTATCTTTAAATAGATTGGCAGTTGTTCTAAGCCACCAAAAATGTTATGTAGGTCACCATCTTTTTCAGTTGGAGGATGAGCTAACTAATCATACCTCTCCCACATAATCTTGTTTTTTAAATCATTGACCGAATTTAAAATTTGGCTTATCATTTGGGCTTTTCATGTCATTGGATGTCGATTCATGATGTGTTTCATGTTTCCAAATTGAGAAGGTATAAACTAGACCCTTACCATGTAACTAAATGGGAGTATATTTATCTTAAGCTTCATAACTAAATGGGTTAACAACTGGTTCATATTATAGATCACTAGGATAAGGAAATATGTAGTAAAAAAATCCTTCGGTTTATGTATTGTGGCAGTGTGTATGGGATATCTATGAGACGTGGGGATAGGAGTCATTGATGAGGCATCATTGGTATTATCTTTTTTCAAGTCCAAAATCTTAAATTATTTCTGGGGAAAGAAATATTTTTATGGTGGGGAAAATTTTGATAACATCTGGGTCATATGTGTAATATTTTTCAAGCTTGGTTTGTCTCTTGAGAGATTCTAAAGGTTTACAGGGGTCGAGGTTAAAATTTTGGAGTTTTGGAGAAAGTATACTAGGTTTACAGTTTTATCACATGGTTATTACTAACTATTTGATAACCACATGACATGCAACTGAGAGCTCCAGTGGAATTTTTCATGATTTGAGCATGGTTTGTCAAACTATGTGACATTATAAGTAAACAATGTGTCCTAACTAAAAACCTCAATATGAAACACTAAAAAGTTTGAATTTAACCTGATACCCTTGGTAATTTTTATATATAATCACCCCCTAATATCTCTTAGTCTCAAAAAAACCTATCCCTTGTTATCTAGATAGTATTATCCTTAAATACTTGGTGAATTATCTTATTTCTTGGTGGATATCCTCAAGGTATGTTCTATTTTTTATCTGGTTTCTTCTCTTCGATCAAGATCATTCCTTGGTCTACTTTTCACTTGTTCATTTGGAACCTGATTGGGATGTGAATTATTGATATTGAGGGATTTATGGGTGATTTATGATGTTTCTATTAGATATAGTCATGTGAAGACTTGATCTCTTCATTTAAAATCTCTATTTTTGATGGAAACTAGTTTTTTCTCTATTAGTGAGGTTGGTGCCTCTATATAAAGGTGTTATTACATGAATTAAAACATGTTCTGGGAAATTCCTTTGGTTTTGTTAGTGAAATTTATTGATTTTATGGAATTTCATCTTAGGTGGAATGAAATGGGGTTTTTAAAGGTGTTTTTTCTTTAAAAGTATATTATGGAATTCAAGTGTTCGATGATATTCCTCAAAGATTATTTTTTTAACTCTAAAGTGTATTTTCAAGTATGAAAGTATAGATTCTTTGCTGTAATTTTTTTTATAAATTATGAGCATAGTTTATGAGTTTTGTTTTTCAAAAACATAGCACATTAGGAACCTTGGGCACATCCTGTTATGTACATGTGAAATTATTAGTGAGTGTGGAGTTACTAAGGGTTATTCTTGTGTTATCGATAAACTATGGATGGACTAAATTTCAGTAGGGTTCACATTATGAAAAAATTAATGTTCCTTTGCATGTCCTAGTAAGTAGTCTCATAGGTTATATCCCACTTATTCTTAGTTTTATACATAATGTTTCATATTTTATTGCTTACCTATTTATGTTATGGTATTTCCATGTATGATTCTCATCTTAACTTTTTATAGTATCTTGCATGTTCATGAAATGTTCTTAGTTTATGTCAATGTAAAATGTTTCAAAGGAAACCAAAGGATTTTTTACAAAAAATGGACATCATTTGAAAATTTCATTATAAAATTGTTTTATTTTCAATATATAACTAAGGGTCACATATTCAAATACTTTTTATAGATTCTTTGGTGGTATCCTACACATATTTAGTCCTCACACCCTACTTTTTCCTTGTGAATTTATAGACTGATTTTTACAGGACTCTGGTACAAGGGAAGTGTATCATGTGGCATGGTGGCTTCTGTTGGTGGTTATCACTTTTTTAGTGTATTGGGACAGTGGTGATGGATAGTTACATGGAGATTTAGTTATGTTCTTGTTTGGTTTTGCTTCAGGTTTATCATTTTGGATTTCCTTTAAAAGTCTCATGGATTTATATTTTTCTTATTCATTGTACTTTAATTGTTTATAATATTTTTATTATACATGAGATATGTTTTGTTATATTTTAGGGTAAAATTGTTCCCACGGTTATTTATGTTGATACATGGGTATTATTCCCCATCCCATAGTGATCGGAAACATGTTTTAGTCTTTGTGATAATTCAACATAGGTGACATGTCAGGTTGAACTGGTTTGGTTTTCTACCCCAGGGATGAAGAGAGACATTGCAGGATTCATTTCCTGATTCCTTTCTATCCATAGGATTAAGGTAAAGCACCAACATCCTATAGGTTTACTTTATCCACTTCCCATAACCACATGGAAGTGATATCATGTCTCAATGTACTTTTATATTGGGTTACCTAGGACCATGATGAGTTGTGATGTTTTCTAGGTTATTGTTTATTGGATAAAGAAATATTTTCATTTCTTATCGATCTATGAGACTCACTCAGAAGATAGGTTGGGAAAGCTATATATCTGTGAGATTATATTCTTACATAGAGTTCCCTTGATAATTGTATCATATAGAGATGCATGTTTTATATTTTGGTTTTGGTGGGGATTATATAAGGATTTAGGGACTTAACTAAGATCAAACACAATATACTATCCTCAGATAGATACACAGTCAGATCAGATGATTTATATATTATAGGATATGCATTGAGCTTTTATCCAAGACTTCAAGGCAGTATGGGATGATCACCAAGACATGGTTGATTTTACAAAAAAATCATTACTAGGATTCGATTTATATGGAACCTTATGAGGATCTCTATGGTAGGTCATGTCATTCACCACCTAGTTTGGATGATGCTGATGAATCCTCAGTTAGGCCACTAGCATTTGAGGAAGCAAGGGAAGCTTGTATTGCATTAAGTTGGACCTTTTAGATTACCAATAGGTTGGGAAAATGGAATACCATCTGGATCTACCTTCAAATTACTAAGGGATGCAAAAAAAATCCATGTGTCTCAACTCTGGAGGTATATGCCTAATCCCATTATGTCATCAACTGTGATCATGTTGATCTGGAGCTTGATGCATCATACATAGAGAAACCAATGAAAATTTTAGACCATAGTGATAAAGACCTTCGAGAGAAGATGGTTCTAATTTTTCTATATCTATGGAATCATGGATAGATTTAGGAGGATACTTGGGAATGGGAGGATGATGTTTAGTCTCAGTGGCTCGAGTTGTTTGGACTGAACTATTGGAGGAATTTATCAAGGATGGTAATTCATTATATGGGGAGAGTTTTAATAACATCACTTGATTTTTATGCACAATATGTTTTGAATTTATAAAATTGCCCATTTATCAAATGATTTACCTTTAAAATCAGTGTTTAAAAGGTTAGTTTTCACTGAAAAGTGATTTGGGTTCTTAAGGTGGAATCCTTGTATGGAGGCATAGCTGAATGATGGTTGTAAATAACCACTGGATAGATGGTGGAGTTTATATAAGTTTTAGGTTTATAAACACCCCATTGGCTAAAAAATGGTGTGGAATAACTGAGGTGGTTCTTCCCAGCACAATGGACAACCAAGGGCCAGTCATCGGCCAGTCAGTGGTGCCACCAGTCTTCCAGTGTGGTCTGGAAGAGAGTGCATTAAATTCACCCAATGTATTTTAATTCAAAACACTTATAAACCTTGTTTAATACCCAATTATGACCCAAAACCCATATTTAAAATTATATCTCTCTCTATATGAATTTTGGATTCTCCCATTCATCTCCCCTTGGTTCTTTAAGGTTGGATTGATCCAGTGGTGCTACAACGGTGTGTTTTATCAAGATCTTCACTAAATTACTCATCTTCCTTGAGAGATGTGCATGGGTGTATGTCAGATCTGTGAATTCCATTAAGATCCAATGATGTTTCCTTCCTTTATTCTTAGATCATTGGTAGATATAACAAGTTAATGATATTCCATAATTGAATCAATATTTACCATCGAATATGAACATTCTATGGGTATGCATTCTGAATAATATTTCTTGACCCATTATTTATTGTAGATTGATTATAGAACCATAATATTTTTATTATTATTTATTATTTTGGTGGATGTTTCAATATGTCAATGACATCCCCTCAACTGAATCTAGAAATCTCATAAATGGTGCACATTTCTAAGTTAGTTTTCTTTGATTGATCATCTTGAGATTCTCTTATTATTAAATCTCATAATGTTTCATTTCTCCAATGATGTTTTGATAGTGGATCTATGATTGTTTTCTAGAATCAATGTTATCTTATAGAAATGGTGAGGAATTCATAATTAATTCTTTAATAAATAATGGATCCGTTGAATTGTCGTTCTATCCTTCAACATACCTTGGAATTGGTTCCATTGACAGAATCCATAAGGTATTTTATTCTAGAACCACCCTTATTGATAATGAATCTTCTTGGGTCAACCTAATAACCACTTTCTTGATGAACTAGAATCCATGTTAATAATTCTTGTTGTGAGAGAAAGTTCTCCATGGGTGTGCAATGTGATTCAGTCTTCAATCCTTCAATGAACATTAGAATTCATCAAAACCAACCTTGAGGTAGAAGTTCCTTAAAAATTCAGGATCTTTTTGTAACACCTGGGTATTTTAGAATATATTTCTTTGTAAAAAAAATTATTTCTTCAATATCTTTTGTTTTATATAACACTAAGTTTAAACGAACTGTGATATACTATTAAAATGTTATTCTTTAAAGTGGTAGCAATATCCTAGAAGTTAGATTGGTAGGTATGAATATGATTGACTCAATTATGAAATATTCATATTAAAGTCCAAATAAAAACATATGTATTGATTTTATCTTCATAAATAAGAACTCATTTTCTATAAAAGTCATTTTATGCTCCCATAATACATTTTCATCAAAAATTATTTTCATCAATTTGTATGATAAAATATTATAATTAATTTCTAGAATTATTAGAAAATTAATTTAATGAAATGAAATTCAATTTTTAAATTATTATATAAAAATTATCTTAAGGTTAAATTTTTAGAATTTTCATAAAAGTGTGATTTTTCAATGAATAACTAAAAATAATGATTTTTATTTAAAAATATATTTGTAAGGACCTAGACTTAAACATTACATATTATAGTGAATTTTTACTATAATTAATTTTCTTTCATTCTTATAGATATTTTTGTTTTAAAGTTTTATAGAATTGGGACAAAATTTTACAAAGTAAACCCATACATTTCAAGTCGAAATTTCTATGCAGTATATGTTTTTTTCATAAAACAAAAGTCTTTAAAATAAAACATAATTTACTTTCATGATAAATCATCAAAAATTTCTTCATGAACTCATTATTTTTCTTACTCTCCATTAAATCCTATGAAAAACATTTTAAAACTTTGTATGAGCACAAAATCTTGGTAAGGGACATATAAAAAAAATAGATAATTATTCCATAAATAAAAATTTTCTTTTTCAAAAATAAATATTAGGCTCAAAATAAACCTTTTATTACCTAAGAAATCACATTCTCTTCCCATAATCCTGCATGAAACCCATGATCAAATCCTGGTGGAGGAAGATTTCTAGGGTACTATAATGGTATTATAGTAGTACTGTACCAGGTATTATAGTGGTATTGTACTAGCCAGAACTATTCATAAGTTTGGGCCTTTGAGCCAATAGTTTGGGGCTACAAGACATATGGCCTTTGAACCACCCAACGCCTTCAGGTCATATAGCCTTTATGCCACCTCAGGCCTTTAGTCCATGGGCTTTTGAGCCACAAAGACCATGAAGCAACCCAAAAAGACCACACAAAGAAGGCACTAGAAGAGGATTCAGATCAAGTATCATCCACCAAAGTAGAGCTAATCGGATTGGATGAACAAGAGAATATGGAAATATCTATCAGAACTAGGAATTGTGCATCCATGCACGGAGCAATTCTAGCTGATCAACTATGAAATATGGGGATCTATATTCCTTCGATGATGTAGATATTGGGGAGGGATTTTTATAGTGTAGTTTGGTTGGACCTTGGCATCTTCTATTGAGAATTGTGCCTCTGGGCCATTGGGTCATGTACTAGGCCTTGTTCCACAGGGCATACGGGTCATTTATGGGTTCCCTTTCAACTAAGTTAAAATTGGGATTATCCAAAATAAATAAAAAAATCAAGGCCTTCAATCCATTTAGGAATAATAAAACATATAGGTAACTTGTGTAATTATTTTATTATCATACATACTTATTATGTATCCCTCATTGATATCATATGATTTAACCATCATGGCTACCATAAAATAACCCTCATAGTTATATTTAAATGTATCCATTATAGTTACACTTATAATAACCATGGTGGTAAACTTACAACATACCCAATGCATTGAAGGGATATCACAGTCCCACCTTTATTTAATTTATAATGTAACCATCCATTATCATAAAACATTCCCAAGAACCATAACATAATCATAAAACATGAATTCTTGCATCATAAAAACATTCCTTTAGGAGAATCACTTATTCTAAAAGAATATTGCGCACATAAAAAGGAAAACATTTTTTTGAGAATAACCTTGTCATATTGTAAATAAATATTCAAAACATTAATGATTAATAAAATTATAAAATCCAATCATGTTTTATAAGTTAAAAACATTTTTTTACTTTTTTAAAAAAACATTAAAAGAGTATTTTTAAAAGAAAGACCCTTAAAAATATCATACAATCATAGTGAGCATTAATCAAAATAATAGATTATGTGTATCAGCTATAAATCCATATAAAACAAGTGGAAATACAAAATAAGATAATAAAAAGTAATTTCATATATAATCTTATCATGACATAATCAATAAAGTATAATTTTAATTCAATGAAAGGAAAATGAGTTAAGAATTATCTTACCTTGCGTCTGATTTGTCACATATGTTCTTTGCCTTCTTGAATAATAAATTATGTTAATTATTTAATTTCATGAGAACCTTTTTCAAGTTTATTATTCCTTATATATCTCTTATTACCATGTAATAAAAATTACTTAATTATTTAAGTTCATATCAGATATTTTGGATATATTCGGTTTATATGTCCAAATTGACTTAGGTAAATGGACTATGATCAAAGTGGTCATTATTCAACCATATATAAAATAAAATTCATGAAATTATTAACTTATTTATACATAAATTATAATTTTAAATATAATCATTAAATATAGTTATTAAAATTGAACTATGTTACACTCATGGTGATGGTTGGTTGTAAGTACGCATGAGTAACATTTTCATTTTTTCAATGATCATTATGGAAAGAAGGTCAGCACTATATTATATTTTTAGACTAATAATATTATCATAAATATAATATTAATTATTTAAATTTAATTATATATATATATCATTCCATATGATGTGGTGATGAAAAATGAATCACATAAATTCGTGGAGGTGGTAGTCCACACATACGTACGAATGACGTTATCATTTTTCAGTGCATGAAAAGGTAAGAACATAAATAATAGATTAATTTTTAAGAATGATAAATATTTAATTAATATCATATATAAACATTAATTCCATAATTATAACTAGTAATGAGATATGGTGATTGAAAATGAATTACATCAGTTCATCAGGTGGTAGTCCATTATACACACGAACGATGAATTCTTTTCTCATTTGATGGGATAGTATATGCATATGGCTTAAGACACAAAAATAATAATATATCAGTATATATAGAATATTTGATTTATTATTTTATCATGGTTTAATGATATTATAAGGAGATTTAAGAAAAAATAAAAGAGAAACACCTCATTAAAAATGATACATCTCCTTTGGACAACCTCTATTTCTTAATAACTTAAGACCACAAAGGTTGGTGTTATACCTAAAATAAGAACTATATAATGAGGGTGTGGATTATAGAAAGGTATTTTGGTAGATATTTTCCAAACTAAAAAGGTTTTTTAAGTGTTTTCAAATGATAAGAATAGGTTTCCTTTTATAAGAGTGGGCTGGCACGCTCTTTGAATTTCTCAAAATAATAAATTAATATAAACTATTTTTCAATTCCAAATGGCTTAAAAGTAACTTATTTAAAATATAAGATGCGTATAAATATAAATATTCTCATAAAATAATTTTTATATATGTTTAGGTTAATTTATTACCTTTATAATTTAGTTTTAACCCTTATTTAACCTCTTTAACTCTTATCGTGATAACAGTCATTTTTAAGTATTGAGGGTAAATATTATTACGATAAGATGAAAAAAGACACATTAATGGATCTTGGTTGATATTTAAAACCTTATCCTAATAATTTTCATGAATTTAATATTTTTAGTAATTTTTTATCATTCAATAAAATATTATTTATTTTAAAATATCATTAATGTCAATTTGTATATTATTCATTACATTAACTTCTAAAACTATAAATAAAAAAAATTAAAACATCAAACACAATCATTTAATACATCCCAGAAATGTGAAATTCATCTATAAAATTTTTTTATTACATTTATTATCTTGTATTATATTTATTATAATATTATTAATATTATTTATTTGACTTTTCCATTAATTTAATAATTATTGCATCAGTGATGTGAAAGCCTTTAAGGTCATTATTTATTCACTAAAAATTATAAATAAATTTCCATGTTTAATATAAATATATTATATTTGAAAAGAATATTTATATTCGAACATATCTTCTGGATAAAACCATATTAAAAATGTTATAGTTATTAAAAATATGAGTGTGATATATTTGACTTTCCTTTAAATAAAATATTATAAATTTCATAATCACATAAAAATGGAAAAAAGGACATATATTCAAACCTTTAATTATTATGGATGAAAATTAATCATCTAATAAAATTTGGTCGGGTTTTGGGGACATTTTTTAGCACTTATCGTTTTATTTTTACCATTAATTACCTGATTTACCCTTTATCAGGGTAACAAAAAATGCTAAGGTTGCTTTTCATATTGTTCAAAAATAAAAGAAAACTATTTAATAAATTTTTACCTCATAATTCCAAATATATAATCCATTTTTAAAAATTTAACACACAGAAGTTTTATTATTTAATTTAAAATTAAACTGATAACGCGCAATGAAAATTAGTTTTTTGGAAAAATGCCTTTTTTAAACATATAATTTTTTCATACTAAATTAAAGTATAAAATCCATTTAAGAAGTCATAATTGGATAATTTTAAATAAAAATTAACAAATTAAATTTTAAAACTAATCTAAATTATAATTTTAATTTGTAAATACTTGAAAAGAAAATACAGCTTTCAATAAAAATCAGTATTTTAACTATTCATTGAAAAATGAAACTTTTCAGAAAATTCCCAAAATTTAACCACAGGCTAATTTTAATATTATGATTTAAAAAATTATATTTATTACCATAAATAAAAGTTATAAAAGTTCTATAAATTAATTATATTGTTTTCTCACCAAACTAATAAAAACATTATTCTTGAAGAAAATGTATTTGATGACTTTACTAAAATTAATTGCTTGATTTTATATGATTCAATTAATAAATTATTAACGAGTAAGGAATTTTTATATTTCATAATTCAGTTAATACTATTCATTGCTACAAATTTAATGGCTAGTTTATAATAGTCACATAATAACAATATTTAGTTATTCATTTAAGAATGATGTTTGGTATCTTGTACACTATCGAACGTAGTGTTTCTTTTTTTAAAAACTCAGGATTTTACATTCAAACCCCCCCCCCCCCACTTTTGGAAATCAAATCCTTGAAATTTTTAATTCAATCTTGGTTAATAATTTTTCACATTTCAAAATACCTTTGCTGAAATCCCACATCAAAAAAAAGATTAATAAAACTTCCACTTAAAAAGAAAGAAATGAAAGTACGGTGATCATATGTAATAACACATAAATAGGTTTCCACATAGGAAAACACGGACATGTAATAGAAAATACAACACCCAAGTACTGATAGAGAGTGATAGAGAACATGGTCATGATAAATTGAACCATCAAAAACCATAAATCTCTGGTGGGTTAAAAGGTTAAATATTTCTTGGTACGAAAAGAAAACGAATAACATTTTTGTTTCAATATCCTTTTCATAGAGTTGAGAAATTACTTTACTTATCTAATAAAATGAGTAAATATACTTATTTGACAAGTACAGTTTCATCCTTTAATCTCTTACCACCACAATCTCATCTTTTTTCTCCAAACAATGGGTATTAAAGATGAATTCTTGATGCTTATATCATTAGAATCAACTTTTATGGATCACTAAATCTATAAAAGATAACACTTTATTCCTACTATATTTATAAATTAACCAAAATGGTAAAATAAGATAACTCTGTAAAAATAATAAATGTTTTAACAAAGAAAAACTACCTTAATATCCAAAATTAAACAGTAATATCCAAAGTTCAACATAGATCATTCAAAAAACAACTATCCTTAAAATTCCTCAAAAAATATCACAGACTAAGATTAAAACTAAAAAATCAGAAATATTTTATCACATATACTTTTAGTATAGTATTAATATTTATCCCCTAATAATATCAATGACTCTTGAAGTCTCATACTAAAATTTAATTTCCATAATCATATAATCTTCAAGATATGCTAACCATTCTTGAATCACCATAAATCCACAATAAAATCATATTTTCTTCCAAAATAAAATTCAACCTTTATTCCTTAAAAAATATAATATTATTCTATTTACCTTAATCTTATAGGATTCCCAAAATAGTGAACAAATTCTGAAATAACATTAATCACTTAATCACCAAATAAGTTTTTAATCCCATGGTATTCTATATGATAATACAAATGTTCCCAAAATCAAATTATTCTTCATCCATAAAATTGTTTAACTAAAATTAAAAATTCTTACAGACTAGGACTTCCTGTAGGCCAGTGGTAGGTGATTCACCCTTTTTTCCCTTCGGTTTTGGGTTTAAACATCACGACCTTTCTGGGTGTGACGGGTTATCACACGATCTGCGGGATATCCATTTATAAAACAATATAATTCTTATATAATTCCAAAAAAAATATCATAAAATCCTAAATAAACATAATATATTCAACATTAAATAAATGTTTTAACCTAAAAGGTTATCTCTCACTTTTCATTTTTGATCGCAAAAATTAATAACCCATAATTACCTCAAAAAAATACCTCTAAAAATATAATTAGTCACCTTAAAATTTCATAACATAACAACTTAAAAGGGATTCCTAAAAAATTTAACATATTATAAACCATAAAAGTATAAACCCATGATGATATCTATAATTATTAAGAATAACCCACATGAAAAAATCATAATCTCCAAAATTATCCAAACACTGTTCTGATATGAACTATAAGGACCCAGCTTTAAACATTACATATTCTGGTGAATTTTGACTAGAATTTATTTTATTTAATTACCAAATATATTTTAGGATTATATTTCTATAGAATTAGGAAAAAAATTAAAAATTAAACAAATATATTACAAGTGGGAACTTCTATACAATATCCATTTTTTCATAAAACAAAATCCTTAAAAATAAAACATGGTTTATTTTCATGATAAATATTTACAATTTTATTCATGACCTCATCCTTTTTATTACTCTCCCTTAAAACCTATTAAAAAAATTAAAATTTGGTATGATCACAAAATCTTAGTAAGGTACTTAAAAATATATAAATCATTAGTCCATAAATAAATAAAAAATTCCTTTTTCAAAAATAACGATTAGGCTCAAAATAAAACTTTTCTTACCCGAGAGGTCACCTTTTCTACCAAATATTTCTATAAGAACCTGGATCTTCATTTTAGGTATGTTTTTCATTTCAAGTTGTTTTTAAGGACAAATTGAAAGTAGGAATATTTTAGGAGTACACATCGTGTAGTTCCTTGTACATGTTGTGTGCCCTGCCTCCGAGTTCAGGTTGTGTCTGGCCATGTCACGACCATGTGACTACGTAGAATGACTGCCTAAAGCGGGACCTAATAAAAGTATATACACACCGTTTAATTTTAAAAGACACACCATGTACATTTATTTTTATTTTTTATATCGAACTGGGGTCGCGTCTCGTTCACAAAAATTTCTTCTTCTCTGCTCGTCTCATCAAGGAGCGACCGAAGCTGATGATTATTCTCTGAGCCCCCAACCCACTGTCAGTTCTCTGAATCAACCATTGTCAATTATGTTGGAATCCCCACAGTGAGTTCTTCCTTCTTCTAGATATTTGTTCCTTAATTTCTCCTCTTTCGTGAGATATCCGTGGTTGAGCGTTTTTGATGTTTTCATAGATCTACCACATTCTAGGTCGATTAAAGGGCCAATGTCGGAGTATATAGATTATACAATGTCGAGGTAGGTGGTTTGTTCCTACTCATATTTAGTCTTTGAATATTATGTTCAAAAGTGCCCAATACCCCAGAAAGGGGTATTGCATATTTAGATATTTTAGCCCTGTTAATGTTTGTTATGCCTTGTGTGCCTGAGAAGTGGTTGTTTGATTGTGAATAGGTTTATTTTCCATGATATGGATGTGTTTCCCATGTTTTTTTGATATTGACCATTTGGTCTAGCTTTGATGGTTTGGCTTCTTGTTTTCCATGCTTAGTGTTGTTATGATGGAGTGATATTATCTCATGTTGTTTTATGCTTGTAGTTTTTAGCCAAGTAGTTCTTGAAAACTATTAGGCATGTAGTTATTAAGGTTTACTTTTGTTGTTGAACATCATTGTGCACAATCGACTTACACGGGTCTGTGGGAACCTGGTGTAGTAGTCCATAGGGGGGGAGGATGTTGAGGGCTTCTCCAGAGTGTCTATTTACTTTTACATTGCGAGACCATAGGGGGATGAACTTTGTGCTCCCTTAGAGTATTTGTAGTTCCACATTGCAATACCACAGGGGGAATTGGATGTTGATTTATTCCTCATAGTGTTTATAGTTATTGATATGAGACCACAGGGGTAATTGATGATGAGAGATTCCTCAGAGAGTCGTTGCTAAAGATGGACCATAGGGGTTAGACTGTGAGTACTTCCCATAAGGTTGCTTGTGTTTGTTTGGTTTAACCAAAGGGGTTAGGCTGTGAGTACTTCCCATAGGGTTAATTTTATTTGATTATATCCTTACTTGATATATGAAAATGAATGCAATTAAAACTATAGGATTTATTACTTTTTAGTACTTCCTTGTTTACTGCTACATTTTGCTTTTTGCCTGCCATATATATTCACTGACTGTTAGGCACAGATATTTGGGTGGTTGCCTACTGGGATTCGTCTCACACCAAGTTTGGGTCAGGCTTTTTGGTCCAAACAGGTTATATTGTTGCAGTTATAGATAAGGGAAATCTCTCTTATACGTCAGGTACTTGACTGTTGTGGAGTTGGAGAGCATGGGACCAAGCTAAGGCTTGCGATGCTGCTGGAGTATTTTTTTTCTTTGTACTTTGGTTTAGTACTTTATTCCATCATTGTGACTTGTTTGTATACTTTCCTAGACATATATATCATGCATCATTTATATATTTTCTCCAATTTCTTATTACTTTCATTCTTCCATTGTTTACTTATTGCATGTTATTATTGCTTCCGCTATTATTATCTGTTTATTTCCACTACATTACTCTACTAATGAGGGAATAGTTCCCCCACTATCTAACCCAAGGCCCTCTCTACTAGTCGGTAGCCTCTATTGTTTAGATAAATGCACTTGAGGCCATGTAACCAACCGAGTATGGGGCACCTATGGGTGGCACCTGAAACTAGGATATTACAAAGTGATATCAAAGGAATTATTTTCTTCTTGACTTAAAGTTTGGAGCCTATAGTCAGGGATAGGATGGAATAGGTAGTTGGAAATAATTTGTACCCAGGAGTAACTAACCTGTGTATAGGGAAAATCCAATTTACCTCATATATTGCAATTTTTTTCAAGTTTTGTATTCATTACAGTTGATTTGATTTCACTGTTGGGTGATTCACATTTTTTGTGTTGTTGATGTTGATAATATTGAGGTTCTATTTTTATTGAAACCTGATGATATGAGGGTATTCCATCTCATACATCATAAATTCACTTACTAGAGATCACATGTCATTCATTCTTACCATGCCATTTAGGGTGCATTACTGATTGCATGTTGTTGTGATAGATGTTGTGCTAGATATGCATTCTATTGTGATAGATGCCTTGATAGAATACCTGCTATTTGATAGGGTATTGTACTGTGTAAGGTTTCATTTTAATGAACTCCAAACTTTGGTTCTTGAGGTGTTATGGGCCCTCATGGATCAGAATTTGGTGGATCATTACACTATTATGCTTGTATATGACATGTAAAAGATGACAAACTTTTTTTCACGGGGAGTATGGGCCCTCACGGATCGGAATTTGGAACTTTAATGTTTTTTCCATGTTTTTTTGGGTTCCTGAGTAGTTTCTGAGGCTTACTGTCTGGAAAACCCCAGAATAAATAGTGTTTATTGCTGAATACATGCCATGTATCCTTCTATTCGGTAAGGAACTAGTTTTCTTAAGTACACGTCGTGTAATCTCTAACCATGTCACTGGCTGTGTGGGCAGAGACACAGGGTTGGGAAATATTTGGAATAACACATCGTATAATGGACGTACATGTTGTGTTGTATAGACCGTGTGTCTACCCATGTGACTAACAACACAGATGGATGAAACTTAAGTTATACACGTCGTTTCAATATTTAACATGACATGTAGTTTAACCTATGCATCTGACCGTATGACTAACAACACGGGTTGGTGAAATCCTTCTGGTACACACCGTGTATGGAACGGACAGGTCGTGTAGTCTCTTTATAGGATAACCATGTGGGTTAGTCATGTTGAAGAACTCATATAGGGAAAAACTATTCAAGAACACATTGTGTCCTTTGAAGGAACGTTTCGTGTGTTGGGGTGTTACACGGCCAGTTTTGGCAGAAGTACATGCCCATGTAAAAGCTTAAGGGAACACGCCGTGTAGGGTACTTACACACCGTGTATCCCTATTTTGTGAAACTTGAATGTTTTCTTCTCCTATTACTTTCTTTTACTTCTAAGTTTTATTTTCTGATAATCTTGAATAAAGGTGTGCGCTTGACCTTTTAGAGTCATTCCACCGATACATCCTCTAGTTGTATGCTAGATTCAGGGAAGTGATCAGATACTGGACATGGTAGATCAGGGACTACCAGTAGATCCTCAAGTTGTGTTTATCTTAGCACCATCTTTATTCTAGATATAGGTGCTAATGCACAGTTCTAAGAAGGCTTCATGAGGTTTATACAGACCTTCAGGGGAGCACCGCATCTTGCCCCGTCTATGGAAGAGTTGACGCAATTATTTTAGTAGCAACATCCTCCCACCTTCTCAAGTAAAGGAGGACCTTAGGCTATAGAGTCATGGTTAGAATCCATTATGTCGATCTTCAAGAATCTGGAGATGTCTCCACAGATGAGGGTGAAGCTCACTACTTATATGCTTCGGGATTCTGTCAAGATATGGTGGGATGTGATCTCACAGGTGGGGCACCAGCAGGTTATGTCTTGGGATGAATTCCAGTGTGCCTTCTATGATTACTTCTACCCAGAGACTTTGAGGTTCGATCAAGCCCAAGAGTTCATAAGTCTGGAACAGAGTACTCTCTCAATCATGGATTACTCTTCTCATTTCACAGAGATGAAGCATTTCACGCCCATTCCAAGAGGTGATGAGTTATTTCTGGTGAGGAAGTTTGAGGATGGTCTTAGGAATGACATCTGATCTTAGTTAAACATATTAAGTTTTACTTTCATAACTTCTATAGTAAACCAGGAACTGATCACAAAGCACAATCTGAGGTATTATGGGGAAATAAGCCAGGGAGGCTCGGCATCCAGAGTTGGTACCCCTCTGAATGACAGTAGGAAGCACCGTAGAGAGTCTACATGCGAAGATCCAAGAAGGTGGGATACTTATTATGGTATCCAGGTGGTGTGCTACCAGTGTGGTTAGAGCAAGAATATGAGGCTACATTGCTCGAGAGACCCAGTTTAGTCCTAATCTTATGGCAATATGGTCCATCTTCAGTGAAACTGTCAGTTTTTCTCACCAGCAGCTGGTGACAGAGGTTCTTCTATGACTCCACGTTCAGGAGCAAGACCACCAGTTTCTCATTAGTCAAGGAACTGGAGTTCGTTCGGCCGTTCAGGCTGAGGTGGAGCTCATGGTCGTGGTATCTAATTGCTAGGATTTCAGGGACAATAGGGTGTATCAACACAAGGTGTTCAGGCTTGGTCACAGGGCTGTAGTATAGGCTAGACTATTGTAGTGGAGCAGACCCAGTAAGAGAAGGATCTCGGACCCTCTACAGTTTTAGGTACGATCCTAGTTGCCTCAGTTTTAGCTTCTGCACTTTTTTATATAGGGGATTCCCATAGTTTCATCTATGTTACTATTGTGGAGAGCCTTGGGCTCCATATCTTTACTTCTGCTTATGTCTTGACATTGGACACTCCGTTGGGGACAACAACAGCTAATGTACGTCAGTGCAAGGAGTTACCTCTTGAGGTCAGTGGGTGTCACTTCTTTTGAGGCCTCTATGTACTAAATATGACATGCTATGATTTCATTCTCAGAATGTACTAGTTAGTTCCCTTTTAGGATTTTTTCAATTGATATAGACGTAAGGTGAGTTTAACATCACCATAGGGTGGTTCATTTCTTCATAAGGAAGAATGGGATGTCTAGGAAGCAGAGCAGGACCCAAGAATCATGGGTTGGGAGGAGTTACAGCCCAGATTGCTAGTCTATATTTGGATGACCAGGGGATTTAACAGTTGGAATTTCCTCCAGTGGTCGATCGTTTTAGGGATTTCTTTCTAGAGGAATTTTCAAATTTTCCTCTCGAGAGAGATGTGTAATTTTCTATTGAGCTTGTTCCATGAGTGGTGTCGGTGTCCATTCCTTCCTATAGGATGGATACACTAGAGTTATAGGAGCTCAAGAAGTAGTTAGAGGAGTTACAAGCTAAGGGTTTCATCTAAACCAGTACTTCTCCTTGTGGTTCACCTGTCCTGTTTGCGAAGAAGGTGAATGTTACCATCATACTTTTTTTGGATTATCAGAAGTTGAACCAATTGATAGTCAAGAACTAATATCCCTTGCTGAGGATTGATGGTCTCTTTGATCAGCTTCGAGAAGCCCGCCTGTTCTCGAATATTAACTTGAGATCCAGTTATCATCAGTTGCACATTAGACTATCTGATATACCTATTATAGCCTTTTGGAGCTGGTATGGTCTATAAGAGTATGTGGTTATGTCGTTCGTTCTCAAGAACATGCATGCAGTTTTCATGGCACTAATGAACCGAGTGTTCCATCTATACTTGGATTCTTTCATGGTAGTCTTTATAGACGATATCTTAGTCTACTCTCACACTCGACATGACCATTCCACACATCTTGAGATCATTTTGAGTACACTGATATAACATCAGTTATATGCTAAGCTCTCAAAATTCCACTTTTGTATGGAACAAATTCACTTCTTGGGTCATGTTATCTCAGAGACAGGAGTATCGTTAGACCCCGAGAAACTGAGAGCAGTAGTTTTCTGGGAGCAACTGAAGAACGTATTTGAGGTGCAGAGTTTTCTAGGGATGGATTTTTACTAAAACATTTCATACAGGAATTTTCACGCTTAGCAGTGCCACTGAAGGGATTGACTAAGAAGGGTTGAAGTACCTATGGACAGATTCTTGTGATTCATCCTTTCAATAGCTGAAAGGGAGGTTGACTTCCATGCCGATACTAGTATTTCCAGATCCAGGAAATAGCTATATTGTATATTGTGATGCATCAAGTATCGGGTTTGGAGCGGTGCTTATGCAGGGGGAAGGAGTCGTTGCATACAGGCCTCAACTGTTGAGGCCACATGAGAGTAATTACCCGACGCACGATCTTGAGTTGGCTGCAGTAGTTCATGATTTTTGTAGTTGGAGACATTATCTTTTGGAATATCGTTTTTTGGTTTTCACCAACCAAAAAAGTCTCAAGTATATCTTTACTCAGTGCGATCTGAACTTAAGACAGCGAAGGTGGGTTGATTACCTTCAGTCTTTTGACTTTGAGCTTTCCTACACGCCTGGGAAAGGCAATTAAGTAGCTGATGCATTGACCAGGAGGACTCATATACAAGAATTTCAGGAGTCCAATAGTGAGTGGTAGGTTATGGATCTATTCTCTGAGATGAATTTGGAAGTGCACAGTAGACAGGAGAAGACGTCTCTTTCTTCTGTAGTTGTTACCTCTACTCTTATTGATCGAGTAAGAATGAGGAAGTTATCAGACTCTGAAGGCCTAGTTCTATGGGAGAGTGTGTCGGGAGAGGACCTTGTTCCTGGATGGATTGTAGATAAGGATGAGATCTTTCATTTTCATGGGCGTGTATGGGTGTCAGCTAACATATGCAAGGAGATGATACAGGATTTTCATTCCTCAGTTTGGGCAGTTCATCTTGGTTTCACCAAGATGTATCGAGATCTACACCATTAGTATTGGTGGCCTAGTATGAAGATAGATGTTTCTAGTTTTGTGATGAGGTGTTCCACCTACCAGTAGGTGAAGGAGGAGCATCATCGACCAGTATGGATTTTTTAGTAGTTACCCATTCCTGAGTGGAAGTGTAATGATGTCGTGATGAACTTTGTAATAGGTTTACTGAGGTCACCTCGAGGGAATGATGTTGTTTGGGTTGTCATTTACAGACTCAAAAATGTTGCACAATTCTTTCTGATCAAGGAGACCTTCAGTGTCGATGATTTTGGAAGGTTTTACATCTGAGAGATTGCATATCTACATGGGCTTCCACACTCCATTGTTTTAGACAGATATGCTTGTTTTACTTCTCGAGTCTGGAAGAGACTACATAGGGATTTGGGTATATAGGTACTTTTGAGTATAGATTACCATCCCCAAACAGATGGCCAGTCCAAGCGTACGATACTGGTGTTGGAGGACATGCTTCAAGCATGTGTATTATATTTTTGAGGTTCTTGGTAGAATCATATACCTCTTGTGGAGTTTTCCTACAATAATAGTTTACAAGAAACTATTCAGATGACACCTTTTACTGATTTATAAGGTAGGTCATGCTTATCACCCCTATGTTGGATAGAGGTAGGAGAGGTAGCTATGTTGGGACCTAATCCTTACCAGGATACCATGGAGAAGATAGAGTTGATTCAGAAGAGGATGGCTATTGCACAGTCACAACAGAAATCTTATGATGATTGACGAAGATGACCTCTGGAGTTCGAGGTCAGAGATCAGGTTTTCCTACATGTCACACTGAGGTTTGAACACATGAGGATTAGGAGACAAGTTAAGATTTTACTGAGATATGTTGGATTGTTTGAGGTTTTGGAGAGAGTCGGGTCAGTTGACTATCATTTTTTGTTACCTCAGAGGTATTGAGCTATGCACGACATCTTCTGCGTTTCTTAGCTACAGCATTACTTCTCAGAACTGTCTCATGTTTTCCAACCTGATGGGGTTGAGTTGGAGGTGGATGAATCATTCGAGGAGCATCCAATCTAGATTCTTGATCACAGTGCAAGGGTTCTCCATGTCTGGTCTGTTCCTTTGGTACGCATGCTATGGAAGCACGGGCGAGTACAAGACGACACTTGGGAGAGGGAGGCTGATGTGTGATCACAGTGGTCAGATCTGTTCGAGGATTCTTCTTCTACGCCACCTTTATAGGGAAATTCGACGACGAATTTATTTAAGGGGGGAATTTTGTAAGAACTTGGATCTTCTTTTCATGTATGTTTTTCATTTCAAGTTTTTTTTTAGGAAAAATGGAAGGAATTAAAATTTTAGGAGTATATGCCACGAACTTCCTTGTACATGCCGTGTACCCTGTCTCTGAGTTTAGGCTATGTATGTCCATGTCACGGAAACATACATGATCATGTGAAAACGTGGAAGGACCGCCTAAAGTGGGGCCCGGTAAAGTCATATACATGCCGTGTACTTTTCTTTTTATTTTTTATATCAGATCGGGGTCACGTCTTGTTCGCAAAAATTACTTCTTCTCAGATCATCTTGTCCAGGAGCGACTGAAGCTGATGATTCTTCTCTGATCCCCCGACCCATCATCCGTTATCCAAATCAACCCCCTTCAATTGCATTAGAATCACCACGATGAGTTCTTACTTCTTCTAGAGCCTATTTCTTTGATTTCTCCTCTTTCGTGAGATATTTATGGTTGAGTGTTTTTGATGTTTTTGTAGATCTTTCACATTCTTGGTCGATTCAAGGTACAACACAGAAGTATATCGATCGCATAATGTCGAGGTAGGTGGTTTGTACCTTCCCATATTTATTCTTTGAATATTATGTGAAAAATTTCCCAATACCCTAGAACGGGGTATTTCGTGTTTAAGGATTTTAGCCCTATTAATGCCTGATATGCCTTGTGTGCCTGAGTAGATGTTGTTCTATTGTGAATAGGTTTATTTTCCATGCTATGGATTTTTTTCCCATGTTTGTTTTGATATTTACCATTTGGTCTAGATTTTCTGGTTAGGCTGCTTGTTTTCCATGCCTAGTGTTGTTAGCATGGAGTGATATTTTTTGATATTGTTTTATGCTTGTAGTTGTTAGCCAAGTAGTTCTTGAAATTTGTTATCCAAGTAGTTATTAAGGATTACTTTTTATGTTGAACATTGTTGTGCGTGATTGAATTACACAGGGAAGAGGGAATCTGGTGTAGTAGACCAAATGGGGGTGGATATTAAGGGCTTCTCCAGAGTGTCTATTTACTTTTACATTATGAGACCATAGGGGGGATGGAATTTGTGCTCCCTCAGAGTGTCTGTAGTTCCATGTTGTGATACCATGGGGGGAATTGGGCGTTAAGTTCTTCCTCGGAGTGTCTATAGTTACTGATACTAGACCACAGGGGGAATTGACTATGAGTGCTTCCTCATAGATTCTTTTCTAAACCTGAACCGGAGGGATTAGACTGTGATTACTTCCCAGAGGGTTGCATGTGTTTGTTTGGTTGAACTAGAGGGGTTAGGATGTGAGTACTTCCCAGAGGTTTACTTGTATTTGATTAGCTGCTTACTTGATATATGAAAATGAATACAATTGAAACTGTAGGATTGTTTACTTTTGAGTACTTCCTTGTTTACTACTTCATTTTTCTTTTTTCCTACCATATATATTCACTGACAGTTAGGAACAGATCTTTGGGTGGTGGCCTACTAGGATTCATCTCACACCCTATTTGGGTCATGCTTTTGGTCCCAAATAGATTATATTTCTATAGTTATAGATAAGGTCAAGTGAACTTCTATGTCAGGTACTTGACTGTTGTGGAGCTGGAGAGCATGGGACCAAGCTGATGCTTGTGATGCTGCTGGAGTTTATTTGTTTTATTTTTACTTTGTTTTATTACTTTATTCTATCATTGTGACTTATTTTGATGATTTCCTAGACATATGTATCATGCATCATTTATATATGTGATCCAGTTGTTTATTACTTCCAGTCTTCCATTGTTTACTTATTTTATGTTATTAATGCTTCCGCTATTGTTATTTGTTTATTTCCACTACATTACTCTGCCAATGAGGGCATAGTTTCCCCACTATCACACCCAAGGCCCTCACTACTAGTCGGTAGCCTCTAGCATTTGAGGAAATGCGCTTGAGGCCATGTGACCAACTGGGTACAGGGCACCTCTGGGTGGCACCCGAAATCGGGACGTTACAATTTCCATAAAATATTTCATAATAAATAATAAAGTAAAAATAATATCCATATATTTTTCTTTGAAAACATGATAAACTCATGAAAAAAATTTCATAAATCTAAGTAACATTTACTTTCCTTTGAACATAAACTAACTAACTTACCTTGTGAAAACATGAGATTTCTGTAAAAAAATAATCATAATAAAACATATAGGTAACTTGGGGGATAATTTTATTATCATACTTACTTATGATGTGTGTTTCTGACGCTTTTACGCCGGGGAGAGCACGCGTGTCCATCACGCATGGGAGGACGCACGTCTCGTAGCCCCGTATTCCCGCTTTCCAAAGGCGGGCGGCATCCGTTCCTTATTCAGGGACGTCTGCTCCTTGATCGAAACTGAGATGATGGGATGTTGGTTCTTCCTTCCATGGATTCCTCCTCAGAGCTCGTCACCTAATCCGGGTCTCCCTCATAGATTTAAGATGGGTTCGTGATGCTCATTCATGGTGCCATATCTGTATGGATGCCAGTTAATTACGCTGCTTCCGTCGAGATGCTCCAAGGGGTCTTGTCGGGGCAGCAACCTTCGGTGAGGGGAATGGTCACGTTGGGGTGTCGTTGGCATGTCTTAACGCTGGGGATTGGCATGTCTGTCTTATGACCCTTATCACAGGGCTTCTCGAGGGTGCGGAAGCCCGAGGAATCCCACATCGAACACGGGGAATGTGTACCATCTGAGGTTTTCCTCAGCTTCCCATGTTTAACATGGGGTATGCCGCGAGTTTAACGTCTTGCATAGATGGATCAGAATGATCCAAACACTGAGAGTGGATCAGATTGAAGGACCCCCTAGGGGGAACATCGATGCTGGGGCCAGCACGTGGGCGGCTTCACGGATACTATGGAGTGGGGTGGAGTGGCATGATCTCACCGGGATGTGGCGGCAAGGGTAAGGATCAGGATAGATGATGGAGTGATGAGCTTGAACCTCATGGAGGCTTCCTACATATCCCCATGTCAGGGAATCAAAGTCCGTATAGTTCGGTGATATGGTGGGACACCTGAAAAGGCAACCCGTGAGAATGGACGCATGGATGGGAGCCTGGAGGAGGTAAGATCTCTGGGCTAGGGCATGAGCTTCCCAAGGCACGTGGGATTGAGGGGGGAAGTCAGTATGAGACGTGGATGTGAGGCATGGGGCTTATGCTCTGAGACGGCCCAAGAGGGGGAATACAGTTTAACATCATGCTGGATGAGATACACTTTAACGTCATGCGGGACAAGGGCATACAGTTTAACGTCATTCGGGACGAGGGATATGGGGCTTATGCTCTGAGGCGGCCCATGGTGAATATGGGGCTTACACTCTGAGGTGGCCCGTGGTGGATATGGGGCTTATGCTCTGAGGCGGCTCATGTTGGATATGGGGCTTATGCTCTGAGGTGGTCCACGGTGGTTGGGGAACCAACATGGAGAGGTCGGAATGACTGGGTGGTGGGCTTGAACCTCGTGGAGGCTTCCTACGTACCAAGCGTTAGCACAGATCAAAGTCCATGTAGTTCACTGGCATGGGGCTTACGCTCTTAGGTGGCCCATAGGAGGATGTCATGGTTGATGCATGCTCTAAGCCCAAGTGAGTCATGCTCGGTGTGGGAAACAAGAGGCAGTAGGGACCAGACGATCACGTCGCGAAGGGTGCGTCCATGAGAAGCGGAATGGGGCTTACGCGTTGAGCGGCCCAAAGAGGAAACAGGGGCTTACGCGTGGTTAGCGGCCCTGGTGCCGGGGCTTACTCCAGGGTGGAGGCCCATGGTGTGACAAAGCACAGTGGTAAAGGGACTCCACTGGCCTTGGCAGGGGGGGATGTACGAAGATGCATGGGTGCAACCTTCCGTAAGAGAGGCTAGGGGCTTACGCTCTAAGGCAGCCCTTCCCCCGTGGACAAACGTCACTCCGACAAGGAGGATCTCATTCCATGTGAGGAAGAATCCATTTCTGTGGAGACGAGTGGGCGCAAAGAATGTCCGAGCTGGGGGGGACCCTGCGTGCAAAGCACGGGGTCGGACCACAATTTAACGTCATGTGTTAAGGACGAGGTGCTTAGCAGTTTAACGTCCTGCAGCTTGGATGAGGTGGGTTCGCTCCACACCCCTAGGGCTTACATGCCCAATTCCCTATACCCCTTGTGGGAGGGAAGGCATCGGCAAGTCCGTAATGATGGGGGGTCGCAGGGCGAACCATTGGGGGGTCCACGTTAGCGTGGCTATGTGAAGAATCAATAGCCGTTAGCGTGCCTATGCGGAGAAGCATAAGGCAAAGCAACGCAACGGGAAGCACCGCCCAAGGGACCTTGAGGTTACTTCGTACGAGCCTGGAAGGTCGTACGGGAAAACAACGCATGGCGCACATGCCCGGAAGGGAAGACATTACGTGCCGTCACGGAAAGGCATCCAAGGGGAGTCAAGGTAAAGGGGTCCGGGGTGTTGCGCGCAAAAGGAAGGTTTGTGCACAAAATGCCAGGATGGTGGGCAATAGGGCCAGAGTATTGCGAGGATATGGGATTGTGCGCAAGGTATTGAGTGCGTAGAAGTGGATTGCGCGTAAGGTACAACGATCGCATGCAAGGGAAGTACCGGGAGGAGGAAAATTCACTGAAGCCGGTGGAGTTGCGCGCAAAGGCGAACCCCGGGGCAAGGTTGCGCGAAAAGGGGGATTACATGGAAGTCATATTTCGCGTGGGGGGAGTCGAATTGCGCACCCGAGAGCCGATCCGAATTCCTTAACCCCAAAACCGTCGGGGGTCGCCTTCTATTTATAGGTACCAGCCGGCGCGAAATCCAGGCGGCGCATGAAAGTTTCCGCGACGGGAACCGTCGGCGCACAAAGCCTCACCGCGCGGAACCGGGGCGCGCAAAATTGCGCACACTAGCGGCTCGATTACGCGAATCCCAGGCATGATTTACACGCATATCTTTATTTCGCGCAAGCCCTCATTTATTTCGCACTCCACTTCCCGAGCCTCCGGACCGGGCCTCTGATTCCGAATATGACTTCGCTTTTCCATTTTGAAACTTCCTCTAGGAGTTGCAAACTTTTTCGGCATCTACAAATTCCCCCCCTCGGAATTGGATCGGTGATAGGTCACAATGATTGTATTCTGAGGGAAACACCGAAATGCAGGGCTTCATGGGTCCCTTTAGCTTAACATGCTCAACCATAATCCCAAAGTAAATAGAAATCCATCACTAAGCTCACGTGGGCTGTGAGAAAGGAGGCTCGTACTAGTACTTCGTCTAACTGTGGGGCGTCAACCAAGATTCAGGCATCCAAAATTGGGCCTAGATTTCTGAGGAGAAGACCTTAGACCGATTGATATATCACCTTCTCAATGTGCTCTGACACACGAGAGGGGCAATGCCGAGGGCATTAAAATCCATCCGAACATAGGGAGATGGAAGGAAAAGGTGAATCACGCTACCCGAATTCGGAACACTGTGGGGTGCGATGATGGAGGATAACTGTTAACCGTGATGGAAACATAGCATCCATATCATGTTGTCCTGGAGTGGGGACAATAAATGAGGGCTGACCGCTGACCATGTTCGCAACACGGGGCCTAACTCAAATATCGCTGGTCAGTTTCCCGGAACGTTGGCCCAGGACAGCAGGCGGACTATAGGTCTATCATCCATGTTGCTACAATAGGCGGACCAAAGGTCTATCATCCATATTGTGGCAGCAGGCGGACCAAATTCTGTCACCCATACTGTTAGGGGGTCCCGTCAAACATGACCAGTCCTCCGGAACGTTGGCCCAGGACAGTAGGCAGACCGTAGATCTGTCATCCATACTGTTATGGGGTCCCGTCAGAAAAGAAAGATAATGAGGATCCAAGTAAAGGGGAACGCAAAGCGTGAAAGGTGGAGTGGTGGTTTGTTCGAACAGAGTCCAACACTCCCGAAATTGCGCCACCATGGCGGAGGCGCATCATGTGGACGTACCAACCTGGTCATGGGTCATCCCAATTTTCAGGTAGGACCTCTCTGGCGAGATAACTACTGCTTCCCATTACTACTATGGGGAATCCCAAACATATTCAGGGTGGATGTCATGATTACACCACTTCCCACGAAGTCAGGCCGAGGGCGCGACAATAAAGAGGGACGGGGTTTGGTAATCCCTGGGGCTGGACCCAAGACGAAATGTTCGGGCGTTCCTACGTATCAGATTAGGATGAGAATCAATCCACACTTAGTTCTTGAAAGGCATTTTAACGTCATGCTAGACAAAATACAGTTTAACGTCGTGTGGGACGGGGGGACACATCTCATCTGGGGACAGGCATGATACGGCGAGTAACCCGGCGTGAATGAGGACATAATTCCGCACCACGCCATACAATCCCACAAGAGAGACCGAGTCGCGGAAAGCCAAGAAAAGGATCTTAGTTTTAGGTCTTATAACTCATACCAAAGGAAAAGGGGAATGGGAGACACATGGTAAAGTGGCTGAAAAACCCAACGTGAGTGTGGGGAAAATCCCTGCTTACTATGTGCTCCTGGAGACGCGTTTAGGCCGAGATACCAAACAGGAAAGGTTAGGCTGGGCCTGTGGGGAAGTTCCTAGGCGCTCCTACGTATCTCATAAGGATGAGAATCAATCCATACGTAGTTCTAGAAAGGCAGCATGGCGCGATATGGCACCTGCACAAAGGACGAAGGAGTCGTGTGGGTCTATCCCTCGCACTAAAAGAAGCGGCATTTGATATATATTGATTTTTCTTGAAGGTAAATGGTTTTTCTTTTGTGGGGAGACTGGCCTAGAGTAGAAATTCATGGTGTCTCCACAATAATCAATCCATAGCAGGCGTTGACAAGTGGCATGGTAATCGACCAATACCTAGCGTGATGTCCCCCATGGGGAGGTCATCACAATGTGGTGTTATTTTTCATTGTATGGTCAGGACGGTATCATCACAGTTTATGGTCGTATGGTTTGGACCAGCAACACAGTTTAAGGTCATATGGTTTGGACCGTCAACATAGTTTAAGGTCGTAAGGTTTGGACCAGCTACACAGTTTAAGGTCATAAGTTTTGGACCAGCAACACGGTTTAAGGTCATAAGGTTTGGACCAGCAACACAGTTTAAGGTCGTAAGGTTTGGACCGTCAAAATAGTTTAAGGTCGTAAGGTTTGGACCAGTAACATAGTTTAAGGTCGTAAGGTTTGGACCAACAGCACAGTTTAAGGTCGTATGGTTTGGACCAGCCACACAGTTTAAGGTCATAAAGTTTGGATCAGCAACACAGTTTAAGGTCGTAAGGTTTGGACCGTCAACACAGTTTAAGGTCGTAAGGTTTGGACCAGCAGCACAGTTTAAGGTCGTAAGGTTTGGACCATCAACATAGTTTAAGGTCGTATGGTTTGGACCAGCAACACAGTTTAAGGTCGTAAGGTTTGGACCAGCAGGAACGCGCACGATGCGATATAGCATACCTGATGCGGGTGAGGGAATAATCTCATACCATCACCGCGCGCGGTTCCGAGAGAGGAGTCTCGGGCCAAGGGGGCCTACGAGGGTTCAACAATCAGGGGGGGCAGGAGTTCCTAGCTCCCAGCTATGCTGGGACCGAAATGCAATGTCTGGGAGACTCCTTATCCCCCATGGGGATGAGGGTCAAGCTGCACGCAACCTATAGAGAAAAAACCCAAGCACATATTCTAGCGCTCAGATCGCGGGAGCCCCGAGAGACACCGTTACACAGCTTGGTCTATCTGACGTGCGGGGGTG
Source organism: Viscum album (assembly GCA_963277665.1). Classification (NCBI taxonomy): domain Eukaryota; kingdom Viridiplantae; phylum Streptophyta; class Magnoliopsida; order Santalales; family Viscaceae; genus Viscum; species Viscum album. The sequence goes on along the minus strand of OY728143.1, from coordinate 517,424,999 downwards.
TACTGAGGGTTAGTACAAGGAGTGTCGAGATTCCACCCTGACACAGTGGGGGCGGAACACAATGTGAATCATGCAACCAATATTCAAGGCCCAAGGAAGACGGCGTGATGACTGAGGATTACTGCTGACCATGTTCGCAACACAGCATCCTGTCACGTTAGCCTAAAAGTAGGGGAAAAAATGAGTATCAAACGCTGACCATATTCACAACACGGGATTTGTATCAATTTTTCGCTAAAAACCCTCAGGGGTGTTGGCCCGTGACGGTAGGAGAGCCCTTAGGCGTTGTATCCAGGCCGTTCTTGGGGGTCCCTCCGGGTGTGAAGGATGGTGGGGCCTGAATGAAGGGGAACATGAAGCTTGATAAGTGTACGAAAACTTGTCTAAGTCGAATCTAACACTCCAGGTCCTAGACCAGAGTACTCTGAACACATTAGCAGAACACTGGAAAGGGTCAAAGGGCTCAATTTGAGAGCGGCCAAAAGATGGCGGATTCCCGAAGGAAAGGAAGACCAAAAGACCGAGGAAACCAGGAGATCATGGGATCTCCTAAGAGATGGGGATGGACCTAAAATCTAAGTGTTCAGGCGGTCCTACGTATCCCATAAAGATGGGAATCAAGACACACGTAGTTCTATACGGCGCCTTTTAAAATCATGGGGAACACGACATAAGAGGGCTAATCCTGAGAACAGGGTGCGTGTGGTGCATCTATTGCAAACCCGGTGTGATTGAGGACATAATCCCATACCACACCATGCGATCCTGTGGTCAAGGTCCCAAAGGCGAGCCAGGCACGAGGCATTAGCAGACCTCGAGCTGGACCCAAAGACGGAAGGTCTGGGTGCTCCTGAGGCTGGACCCGAGATGAAATGTCTGGGCATTCCTACGTATCTCATTAGGATGAGAATCAAGCCGTACGTAGTTCTAGAGAGGTAGTTTAACGTCATGTCAGACGAAATACGGATCTTAGTTTTAGGTCTTAGAACTCAGACCAGGGTGCAGTTTAGGGTTGTGTTGGACCATACAGTTTAAGGTCATGCTGGACCATACAGTTTAAGGTCATGCTGGACCCTACAGTTTAAGGTCATGTTGGACCCTATAGTTTAAGGTCATGCTGGACCCTACAGTTTAAGGTCATGCGGGACCCTACAGTTTAAGGTCATGTTGGACCCTACAGTTTAAGGTCATGCTGGAACCTACAGTTTAAGGTCATGCTGGACCCTACAGTTTAAGGTCATGTTGGACCCTATAGTTTAAGGTCATACTGGACCCTACAGTTTAAGGTCATGCTGGACCCGGAAAAGGCTTAGTCAAAGTACTACTTGAGGAAACTGGCGTTGGTGGGAGGAGTTATGCGCTCACCATCCATAGTCACCGGGGAATACGCACCATTGGGATAGACCTTATGGACAATAAAAGTCCCCTCCCATTTAGGCTCCAACTTGGGTGGTTTCCTTCTGGGAATCATTGGCGCTCTGAGACCCAGCACCAGGTCACCTTGAAGGAAGGAGCGGAGGCAAACCTTCTTATTGAAAGCTCGAGACATCCTGCTCTGATGCCTTTCCAAGTTATGTAAAGCGCGAAGCCTACTTTCGTCCAGCGCTTCCAATTCGGCTAGACGGATTTCGGCAACTCTGTCTGGCACTTGCTGGTCGTAGACCGCCATGCGTAATGAGGACAACTGGATCTCTATGGGCAGGATGGCCTCAGCTCCATATACCATGGAATACAGAGTCACCTGGGTGGAGTTACGAGTCGTCGTCCTATAAGCCCAGAGGGCGTTGGGGAGCTTGTCCGGCCAACTTTTCTTGTTCTGACCAACCATATTTTGTAGAATGTTAGAGTGGGTTTTGTTAAACTCTTTGATCTATCCATTCTCCTTCGCATGATAGCAGGAGGTGTGGTTAGAGTGAATGTTGTACTTGGCGTACAATTTCTTCAGCTCGGCTGCTCGGAAGTTGGTTCCGTTATCCATGAGGATAGCGTGAGGAACTCCAAACCGATAGATGATATTGGAGCTCACGAAGTCAGCGATAGAACGGGCCTTGACTTACCTCAGTGGTATTTCCTCGGCCCACTTCGAGAAGAAATCCGTAGCGGTTAAGATGAACCGGCACTGGCGGGCCGTCGCCAACGGGTAAGGCCCCATGACATCCAACCCCCAGACTGCAAAGGGCCAAGAATACTTGGTAGTATGGAGAGGCTCCAGGGGTTGATGCACAAATTTAGCATGAACTTGGCATGCATGACACCTCTTGGAATACTCAGTGCAGTCGTGGATCATGGAGGGTCAGAAGTATCCCAGCCTCCGAATCTGGTGGGACAACTTCGACCCGACCTGGTGGGAACCATAGGAACCAGCATGCACTTCTTGGATGACCTGTGGGATCTCGACTCCTTGAAGACAACAGAGGAGAACACCATCAAATTCGTGCCTATAAAGGAGCTGATCAAGGCTGGGACCACTCTGAAGGGTGAACTGCGGCGCGTGGCGTCGGATTCGTTCTCGCTCGGCTTGGTCTAGCGGAATATTGTCGTGCTGGAGATATTCAACCAAGGGCGTCCTCTAGTCAGGAACTGTTCCGATTACCGCGCCTGAATCCCCTGGGGAACCTAACATAAGGGCACCATCGGTGAGATGGTTCACTCGCGGGCCACGATTGCCCTCCGGAATAACAGGAGCGATGACTCTCCGGTGCGCCACGTGGATGATTAGGTCATCCTTTTCGGGCTCCGAAAGTGATGCGGCCAGGCTAGCCAAAGCATCTGCTCGACTGTTCTGTGACCGGGGAATGTGAACAACCTCTGGCCAGGAGGGTATCTTAGCCATTAGATGGAGGGTGCACTCCAGCAATGGCACGAGTTTCAGCTTTCTGACAGCATAGCCACCATTGACCTGCTTGATGACTAGCTCAGAGTCCCCCTTTACATACAGACGGGGTACGTCAATCTCGAGATCCAACTCGAGGCCAGTAATGAGGGCATGATACTCTGCCTCATTATTGGTGCAGCCTTCTGACAACAGAAACGAATACGGCAGAACGGCTTGCTCCGGGGTGATGAAGACGATACCCAGGCCCACTCTGTTAAGCCTAGGATCGTTGAGCTTTCTACCGGTGGGGCTCTGGGAGGCACCGTCAAAGTGCATCTGCCAGCATGGGATGGCATGATCAACTGAGATTATTGCCTCATTAGGAAAGCCTAGATCCAGTGGCTGGTCGGTGGAGGTTGGGTGGGAAGCTAAGAAGTCTGCCAACACCTGTCCTTTGACGGCCTTCTGAGGTATGAACCTGATGTCAAACTTCTGGAGGATCACCGCCCATCATGCCGATCAGTCGGTCAACATAGGTTGGTTCAGGATGTATTTCAATGGGTCTACCCGAGAGACCAGTTGTACCTCGTGGTGCTGCAGGTAGTGCCGCAATTTCTGCATGGAAAATACGAGCGCCAGGCAGCTCTTCTCGATGGGGGAATTTTTAACTTCCTCGTCGAGGAGCAAGCGGCTGAGGTAGTAGAGGCTATTATCTGTTCCCTCGTTGTTCTTCTAGACGATAAGTGCGCCGAGGGATCGCTCCAGGGCAGTCATGTAAAAGACTAGCGGCTTTTCGGAAGCGGGTGGCATCAAGACCGGAGGTTGAAGCAGATACTGCTTGATTTCCTCAAAAGTGATCTGACACTCTTCGTCCCATTTGTAGGCGGCGCCCTTCTTCATGATCCTGGAAAAGGGCTTACACTTGCCGGCCAGATTCGCGATGAATCAGCATATATAGGCTAAGTGGCCTTGAAGGACTCTCAGCTCCCGAATATTACCTGGGGGAGTCATCTGACTGATGGCCTTGATCTTGTCTGGGTCGATCTCGATGCCTCGATACCTAACAATGAAGCCAAGAAACTTTCCGGAGGTGACCTCGAAGGCACACTTCAACGGGTTCATCTTCAAGTGGCGAGAACAGAGGAAGCCGACCACTTTCTCAAGGTCTTTGAGATGGTCCTGGCGCTGACAAGACTTAACCACTAGATCATCCACGTAACACTCCACCAGCGTCCCGAGAATTGGCTTGAATATGCGGTGCATGGCCCGTTGATAGGTGGCACCTGCATTCTTTAGGCCGAAGGGCATAACCTGGTAGTAGAAAGTACCCTGGGGGGCCCTGAAGGCAGTGAACTCTTCATCCTCGGGGGCCATCCGGATCTGGTTGTACCTGGAGTACCCATCCATGAAGGAAAGGGCTTGGAACCCGGCCGTGGCATCAATCAACAACTCTTTCATGGGAAGGGGAAAATCATCCTTCGAACAGTGGTGATTGAGATCACGGAAGTCGATACAGACCCTGATCTGTCCATTCTTCTTCCCGACTGGCACAATGTTGGAAAGCCACCTGGGGTACTGGACTTCTTTGATGAAGTTGTCCTTGATGAGCTTATCAACTTCGGCCTCAACCATGGCACCATGAGAGGGGTGCATCTTTCTGGGAGGCTGCTTGAACCCGCGATGGTTTGCTGGAAGGCCAAGGCGGTGGACGGATACCTGGGGATCTAGTCATGGCATCTCATCATAACTCCAGGAGAACACATCACGGTGTTGTCTGAGGAAGTCTACGTACCATTGTCATTCCTCGGGGGGCATAGCGGCGCTGACCAATGTGGGTCTCGGGTCCGCCTCGCTACCGAGGTTCACCTGCACTAACTCATCGACTGTGGTGGGGACGCCCTCCTCAAAGGCAGGAGGAGCATATTCCATTTCCTCCTCTCCGCTTGTGGAAGGGTCATCCACGGGGGGAGCCGTTTTAGGGCTGCCAGACCCTGACGGGAAGCTGGTGCCAGCTTGGGCGGCAGAGGTTGCCACGCCAGGGAACCCATGCACTACGGAGACCATGGCGACAAAGGCGGTTGATCCAATCCCATCTGGCCTTCGGCCCAAGGGGCCACACTTTATAACATCAAAGCAGTGGTGGCGTGTTGGCTTGAGCCGATCGATTCCAGCCCAGCGAAACAGACACGTATGACGTACTGTTGTTGCCATGAGCACAACATCTCGATATCGTACAGGGGTAGGAGGCTCAGGGATCACCTGAGCCTGGCTGGGGTAAGAGTACGAGGTGATTTCCCGCCGTTGCTTGGACCCGGAAATATGCCTTCCTCTTGTACCCGAAACGACAAAGCAATGCCCCATGTCGGGGGTCATGGCCTCCAACCGATGGATTGAGAAGACATATGCGTCATCCAAACCTGCCCAGGGACCACTCGCGACAGTGGCGAGCTTGACCTCACCTGCCAGGATCTTCTTGTCCTTGCTCTTGTAGTAGCCAGCTTCCAGATAATGGGCTTCACAAGAGGAAAAAGGAGATGCATCTCTTTGGAGCACGCCCACTCGACCCTTAAGGGATTATTTGAGGCACCGGTGATACGAGGAGGGAACCGCTTCCTGAAGGCGGAGCCATGGCCTTCACATCAATGCGTTGTAGGCAGTGTTTGGAGAGACAACCATGAATTCGGTATTGGCAATCAGGCCGCCGAACTGGGTCTTCAGATGAATCTTTCCAAGTGGAGTTTTCTTGGTCCTATCATACCCCTAGATCCTGAGGTTGGAGGGAGTTAAATCATCCTCAGACAACCCTAGTTTCTGTAGCGTCCGAGTTGGGATGACGTTAATCCCGGAACCCATGTCAACAAGACAGCGGCGAACTTCCACTCCATTGAACTGGCCGGTGATGTACAGTGGGCGAATGTGCCCCTGTATGATAGGGTCTTCATCTTCACCTGAAAACGAGATGACCTCCTGACATTCGGCGTCTTCAATCGCCTCGGCGTGGAAGGATTCTACGGCCGCCACCTCCGTCTCAAACTGGAGGGGTCTCCTTAGAGCCTCGGTGAGTGCCTCGCACATTTCCGACAACAGGAGAAGGACCTAAAGGATAGAAATCCTTGCCGAAATTCTGGCTAGGTGCTTCAGAATATCATACTTTCGAGCCAAACGCGAGATTCTGCTTACGGGAGGCCGCTCTGCGATTGGAGGCATGATGGGCCCTGCCGGAAGGATCGGTGACTGACTGGTACTAGGCACGTCTTTTTGTTCACTAGTCGAAGCCCGGGAGGTGGCTGCCGCGTTAGGACCGGAAGAATGTAGTTAGCCGGTGGCAGGGCAGGGCTGGTTGCGACACGGACGAGGTGGTCCCGCCTGATCCAACAACACAAACGGTGGTGGAGGCGAACCTATCGACACCGGGTGAGGGGACCGCGTGCGCTGATCTCTGTATCAGGACTGCTTCCTGGTCTCAGTAGCATGCACGGCCTGGCTGGAGGTGATGATTGTCGTGCCCCAGAGATTCACGTAGCCACAGCTCCACCGACGTTGGCGACGGCTGGGGACATTGGGGAAGTCCACCTGGCTTTCCTCATCGTCGGGATCCAAAAAGGGATTTACCAACTCTACGGTGTTAACCGAAGCGTACCACGAGCTTTCACTCGAGGATTCATCTGCTACTAGACGGAGTCTCAGAGGGATCCCCATATCTGGGGGCATAAAATCGTCAAGCGTGCAGGAAGATGATGGCACTGGTAGGGAGCGTTCTTTCTTCTTGCGCCACCGCTTGCTCTTCTGGGAAGAGGTAGGCTGGGACGACGATGCCAAAGCGGCGCTCACAGATTCTGAGGGCTCTGGCTGACTTAGGCGGGCATGGATGATGCCATGGGCACGGGCAACTGTCCTGCGGGCCATCTAGTCGTTATACTTCCGGGACCCACGGTCGGAAACCTACTGCCACTCATCCTCGTTACCGCTGCTGCCATCTGATCTCACGAAGACACCTGCCACCTGTGCCAGGGCTGGGCCCAACCTGACTATGTTGTTGTCAATCTGGTCTTGGATCCAGTCCTTGAACACATAGCATCGCTGGATGGTGTGCCCCAGGATCCTGTGATAAGGGCAGTAGTTAGGGTGATCAGTGAAACACGCCTCTTCTGGCTTCCGGCACTCAGGCAGCCGCACAATCCTCTGCCCCAAGGCGCTACGGAAATAGCCGGGGACCTGGGCCTCGTCAAACGAGTAAGTTTGATTCCTTCTGTCTGGAAAGGGGGCTCTTGGAGGCTAACCATGTCCAGTGGCCAGAGGATCATGTCGAGGAGGCGGAGCCTGATTATCTCGCCTGGGTGGTGGCAGTGCATCACGCGGAGGTGCCTGCCGATTTCGAGATGGTCGCTGCTAGGCCGGAGGTTGTGCCCGTGGGGGTGGAACCCTATGGGGCTGCGGAGCTGTCCTTACTGGTAGCAACTCCAGCTATCTGGGAGCCTCTATCTGGGTTACAGCAGCGGTCTCGGCTCTAGCGGCTCTCCTTGCAGGGATTACAGGAGGCAGCGGGCATGCCTGACTGGCCTGTTGTAGGGCTTCTTCGAGGCGTTGAGCCTTGTCCGAGAAGTCCCGGAACCCTCCAGGGTAATTCTGAGTGATCAGAGAAGGAACCATCTCTTACTTGACATTCCCTACACACATCTTCAGTAATTTCTCCTGAGTTAGTGGCATGTCAAGGGAGTACGTGAGCCCCTTCCACCGGGCGACGAAGTCCGCGACCCACTCATCGGGCCTCTGTTTGCACCTGAAGAGGTCTGAAATGTTCGTCTTCTGGGTTGTGGAACAGAACTGGTAGAGGAATTTCCGGCGAAGGTCCTCCTAGCTAGCCACAGATCCAACAGGGAGCTGGCTGTACCAGACGAAGGCTGGTCCTTCCAGTGTCTGAACAAAGCAACGGAGCTTGGCAGCTTCCTACTGTGTCGGAGTCCCCAACATAGGCCCGCACCTCGAGTTTAAGTGGTTTAGGTGTTGTGGCGGATCTCTTGTCCCGTTAAAGGGGGCGAAAGTGGGGTTCCCAAATCCCGGCGGGGCCGGCATATCATCCACCCATGATGGGTATGGCTTGCCGTCCGGTGGAATTACCACTTGTCGAGTTTCCAGGGCCTCCAAGCGGGCGATGAGTACTTCCATCAGATCGTCCGGACATGGATTCATGTCCTGATGGGGATCACTAACCACAAGCGCATTGTCGGGCTCTCCAATTTGGTAGTCAAGCTCAGCAGCTCGTGGGGCGGCTGGCGGAGCAACTCTCGGGGCAGCGGGAGGAAACCGAGCATGTTCCCCCAGGTGATTCCGCTGCTTGGGAGGGTTTGGCGAGACGTATCGTGCCCTCTTTCCATGGGCGTCGGCCTCTCCCCTGTCGGCGAACACAACATGGTTGTAGTTGCCCGGGGGAATCTCGGCAAGGGGTAGGTTCTCCTACCCCTACTGTCCTGACCTGGAATTACCGTAGTCAGGCCGCCGCTCTGCAATACGTTCGGCCAAGAGCTCATCAACCAACCTCTTTTGCTCAGCAAGCTCCTAGCGTAGCATGACCTTCTCGGAGTCTTCCTCTGCCTTCTACACCGAGGCAGAAGGGTCGGCGAGCTTGACAGCCCCAACATGCTCTTTACCCTTGCCGATGTTTCGACTTAGTGTTAGTGCCTCAGTGGGCGTGGGGAGACCTAGGAGGCTCCTCTGGTGGCGAGTGATCCTCCCAGATGGGTCCAGTGGTGGCTTGTCCTCAGGGGGTGAGTCCCCATCGAGGATCTCCACACCGTTTCTCTCATCTGAAAGGTCATCCATTTTGACTGCCACTGCTTTTGGTGACATTCCCTCAGGGCCGCCTGGTGAATCGGGCTGTCGGCGGATCGCACAGAAAAGAAGGGCAGCGTACTGCCCCCATCTGCGGATGTGTGCGTGGGGGGTGGCTTCCTAGATAACCTTGCGGAGTACTTGAAAACTCTGAACACATTGCTGTTGGAGGGCCTTGCGGTGGCCAGGTGACTCGGGGTGCCGAACCGAAGGGAGCGCTGCCAAGTCGACCCGACGGAACTGCTCACCGATATCCTCGAGATGTGCTTGACTCCCGGGATAAGGTTCTAGCTGATGGAGAAGATGGGAGTGAGTCAACTGAAGAGTCTGGCAGAAATATTTAAACTCTCTCGGGGTGAGTGCCTCTGGAATATCAAAATCCGATCCTGCGACCGGCCAAAACTTCTCGGGGAAGTGGCCCGTTGCAAGGACGGTCCAAAAGCTCCAGGACTCTGGTTCGGGGTCCGGACCTTGCTTCCCATGCTCGTCAACCGAGAATGGCCAGGGATCTGGCAATGGCACTGAGGCAGGTCGCCGGGCCGATGGGCTGGCCGGCGGGGAATACGGTGAACATGCCGATTGGCCGCCGATCCCTAAGTCGTCCTCCAAGGGCTTCAGTGCCCTGGCTACCACGTCGCGATAGGATGGGCCAGTGAATGGGCCTCCTGTCACAGTGTCGGTGCTCGCCGAGGGTGTGTCGTCTTGCAACTCTTCCGTCGGTCCCTAGAAAAGTTCCCCACACTCCCTGACTGAGGTGGAAGGCGCTTCCGAGGAGGCCAGCGATAACTGCGGGTTTGACCCCTGGGGGTACGCCAAGTCCTCGTCCTCCTAGATATACCTTCAGAGGGAGGAGGGAATCATACCGATCTCGCATTCAAGGAGTACGAGACTGATGCGCTGCGTCCCCATTCCTTCTCTCGACTCAGAAGGTCAGGGGGAAGGTTCCATCGTCGAGTCGTACTCCGCCTCAGAGTCCGAGAAACGGACCGGTCTAATTTCCGTCCGGACTCCCCTGACATTCCTCCTACGGTGACGACGCCCCGCCTTCCTGACCCTGGGTGGATCCTCAGGGTAAGGATAATTTCCGTCAAGGAGTCCCCTAGCCGCAATAGTGCTGGGGAAGAGGGGACTGAAGGCCGGGGTGCGGGAAGCACTGGGACAGATGTCGAAAGGGACATGGGGAGGACCTCCATGTGAGTGAGCGACTGGATACGCAACGGCTCCATACTCATGGCCAGCGGTAGGGGGAGTGACCTCATACCCAGTGTAGTGGGCGCTGGAAGGAGTCATACCCAGAGTGTAGCTATCGTGAAGAAGCCTTCGGCTTTCCAGACCAGTGGCACGGAATGAGCCTTTATGATGGGTGGCACTACTACGGATTGGTCCGCGGTGGCCATTGCCTGTGCCCGCGACCGGGAGAGTCAACCCAACCTGCCTGCAGGGCGGTCGCGGCCTCGATCCCAGTCGGGCATGTGACTGCCCCTGCTCAACATGTGCGGGGGTCTGGTAGCAGGAGTCAGCAGTGGCCTGGGCCACAGTTAATATTATTATGACATATCAATAAAGTAGAAGTTAAAATCAATAAAAGGAATTTGAGTTAAGAATTCCCTTATCTCAGATCTGATTCGTCACATCAATACTTTATCTTCCAAGATAATAAATTATAATAATTATTTAATTGTTTTAGAAACTTTTTAAATTTTATTATTCCTTTTATATTGCTTACTAACATGTTATAAAAATTACTTAATTGTTTAATTCCACGTTGAATGTTTTGGCGATATTCGGTTCATATGTTCAAATTGACTTGGGTATATAGAATATGGTCAAATAGGTAATTATTCCACCATATCCAGTATCATATTTGTGAAATAATTATTATATTTATACATAAATTATAATTTTAACGAAAATCATTAAATATGGTTATGAAAAATGAACTACATTACACTCATGGAGATGTTCGGTCGTACGTACGCATGAGTAATGTTCTCATTTTTCAATAAACATTATGGAAAGAAAGTTAGTATTATTTTATAGTTAAATAATGATCATAATATCATAAATATAAAATTAATTATTTAAATTTACTTACATATAAAATTCCAAGTGATGTCATTATGAAAAAAAATCACATCGCTTCGTGGAGGTAATAGTCCACACGTACAAATGAACGACGTTATCATTTTTTGGTGCATGGAAATGTAAGAAAATAAACGATATATTACATTTTCATAATTATAAATCTTTAAAACATATCATTTATAAATATTAATTCCATAATTATAACTATTCTTGAGAGATGGTGATGGAAAATTAATTGCATCGGTTCGTAAGGTTTTAGTCTTTCGTACACACGGACGATGAATTATTTTACTATTTGATAGAAGAGGAGATAGATATAGATCGTTAAAAAAAACATAATAACATATCATTATATGTATTATTATGGATTTATTATTCTATAACTATTTAATAAAACTTTAATGAGGTATAAGAAGTAATAAAACAGAAACACTTGATTAAAAATAATACCTCTTCTTTGGAAAACCTCATTTTTTTAACACCTTAAGACCACTAAGGTTGGTTTTTTACCTAAAATAAGACCTATATAATGAGGGTATGGATTATAGTAAGGTATTTTGTTATATATTTTATGAACCAAAAATGGTTTTTAAGTGTGTGGAAATGAGAATATGTTCCCTTTTATAAGAGAGGTGAGGGGCACTCTGGGTATTTCTCAAAATATTAAATTAATATAAATTAATTTTCAATTCAAAATGGATCCAAAGTGAGTTATTTATAATATAAGAATATTATTTTTATAAATACTCTTATAAAATTATTTTTATACAATTTTAAGATGCTTTCTTACCATTATCATTTAGTTTTAACCCTTATTTAACCTCTTTAACTCTTACCGTGATAACATTGATTTTTACTCTTTAAGGGTAAATATTGTTACTAGAAAATGAAACAATACCCATAAATGGATCATGGTTAATATTTTAAACATTATCCTAATAATTTGGATTAATTTTATATTTTTAATAATTTTATATCATTTAATAAAATATTATTTATTTTAAAATATCATTAATATAAATTTGGACACTATCCATTACTTTGACTTTTAAAAATACCAATACAAAAAGAAAATTTTGAAAAAAAAATCAATAAATCCCTAACATGTAAAATTAATATATATAATTACTTTATTACATTTATTATCCCATATTTTGTTTTACTTTAATATTTTTAATATCGTTTATTTGATTTTTTTCATTAGTTAAATTATTATTGCATCACGGTTGTGCAAGCATTTAAGGTAATTATTTATTCACTAAAAATTAAAAATAAATTACCATGTTAAAGATAAATATATTATATTTAGAAATACTATTTATAGTATAACATATCTTCTGGATAACCCCATATTAAAAAAATTATAATTATTAAAAATATGAATGTTGCATATTTGACTTTTCTTTAAATAAAATATTATAAATTTCATAATCACTTAGAAATGGAAACCAAAGGCAGTATATTTGGAAAATTAATTATTATGGATAAACATTACTCATAAAATAAAATTTGCCAAGTGTTAGGGTCATTTTATAGCCCTTATCATTTTATTTTTACCCTTAATTACCTGATTTACCCTTTACCATGGTAACAAAAATTACTAAAGTTGTTATTCATACTATACAAAAATAAAAGTGACCTATTTAATAAATATGGACCTCCTAATTATAAATATGGAATAAATTTTTAAAAATTCAAACCATAGAAGTTACATCATTAAATTTAATATTAAACTGATAAAATTCATTGAAAACGGTTTTTCAGAAGGAAAAAAATCAGTTTTTAAACATAAAATGTTTTTATATATAATTGGATTATTATAAATAAAAAGGAACAAATTAAATTTTAAAACTAATCTAAAATATAATTTTAATTTTTAAATAATTGAAAATAAAATAAAATTTTTAATAAAAATTATTTTATTCACTATTCATTAAAAAATAAAACTTTTCAGAAAATTCTCAAAATTTCACCACAGGTTAATTTTGATATACTGATATCAAAAATGATATTTATTTAACCAAATAAAATTTCTAAAATTTATATAATTTAATGATATTTTTCTCTCATAAAATCAATAAAAAATCATTCTTGAAGAAATGTATTTCAAGAATAAAATAACTTTACTAAAATTAAGTGCTTAATTTTCTAAGCATTAATTAATAAATTATTTCTAAGTATGACCATTTTATATTTAATAATTTAGTTAATACTATTCATTCCCACCAATTTAATTTTCGGTTTATAATAGTCACATAATACCAATATTTAGTTATTCGTTTAAACTCAATGTTGTGTATTCTGTACACTATCGAACATAGGGTTTCCTTTTAAAAAACTAAGGATATTAAAGTATTTCATTTTAAAGTATGTATAAATTAAAATTAAATTTTTTATTGTTTTTTAAATATAATTATTTTATATTAATTTAAAATAATCTGATTATGATTTTTTAAATGAATTATATACTCAAATTTAGTGTAAAACCTTTTATACTTAAAATATGATTTTTTCTAAAAAAAAAGTGGGTTTGTCCACATTTTTCATAATGATTTTAAAATTAATTTCTATAAATACCTTATCCCCAATAACCCGGAGTTGGGGTCTACTTTATTACATTGTAACTAGATACAGGTAATTGCATCCCAAATGATCGAATAGTGTAGTATTATTGATAAACTGGATACATATTTGAATTTCACATGTATTTTAAAATATAAAATACAAAAATTACATTCTTTAAGAACACCATTATTACCCTAAACATAACCCTATATATCAATCACAAAACACTTCCTAGTATCCTGGGGAAAATAAAACATAAGAAAGGGGAGAGTTCAGATGCTTAGTAATGGTAAGCATACAATAGAGGCTATCATGAATAAATAATCATAATCAATATGGAAAGGTAAAAAATTGAAACACATTCCATTTAAATAATAATATAATCATAATATGATAGGTTTAAATGATGATCAAATATATATATATATATATATAAATAAATACATGATCTTGAAACTTATTCATATATATTATTACTAATAAAATAATCACATGGACATCAATAACTAATCTCATAATGAGGTAATGCATAATTTCGGACATCTAAAAATATTTTTCAAACCTTTCACAAGATAGTTTAAATTTTTGGGTTGAAACCTGTCTAATTTTGCCAACTAATTTTTCACATGATACTTGATGATACATTAAGGGGCTATATATAACCAAGCCCTACCCTTCACTTACTAAGACTAATGAATTCCCAATATGAAAGTGGTGAAACATAATAAACATAAATATTTATATTGAAAATAATAACATATAAAATATCAATACATACCCTAATCGACTAAATAAAATCATTAACCATCGAGAGTAATATAGTGAATGGTAATAAATTTGTACATCCTTGGTCAAACTAATCATAAACCATCCAAATAAATATTAAGTATGGTATTAATACAACATATACCCAATTTATCATATGTATAATAAATATTTGATGTCATTTACAAAGAGAAATACCATAATAATTTCATTAAAACATTCTTGAAGAAAATAACCTTTTTACTTTAAAAATGTTTTTAAAACTAAAAGTTCACAAAATATTTCAAAAATAATTTTATTTGAAAATATTATTTTAAAATTATAAAGGAAGATTTAAAATATTTATTGGTCATGATGGTATAAATTCTATATATTTCGTAAACATTAAAACAAATATTCTTTTCACAATTTTAGTAAAAGCCAAACGGGCCTTGTTTGGAAACAAATATGAAGATTAATTTAAAAATATTTAAAAAAATGTGGTAAAAATGTATTTAATAAGTCATTTAGAGTGTGTTAAAAACAATTTTTAAAATATTTTTATAAAACATATATTTTGATGAAAATGGATTTTCAACCGAAGAGGAAAATAAAGTCATATTTACTTAAAAATATTTTCTCAATCATTTTAAGTACCAATAAGTATAAAAATGGTAATATTATCTAAAAATTTAATGAATAAACATATATTGATAAATATATTGGTTTTAGGATATAAATAAAAAATAATTCCCCCATGGTATACTTAAACAAAAAAAATCTTGAAAAAAGGATAAGATTATGAAATAAACCCTTACCACTTCGATAACTTTTGAATCATAAGAACCATGAAAGAAATAACTTCATATAAAACATTAAATACCATAAATATAAATATATTAATGATATAAAATATCCAAATGGGTACTATATACACTACAAAAATAAATAAGTGGTGAATATAGCGTATGCAACACACAAGTAAAAGTTAGATGAGAAACCTGTACCTCAGGTCCGACTTCCATTGTACGTGTCCAAACCTACTGTATAATAAATATAGGTTTATTATAAATATATTATATAAGCAAAATAATATATCTAATATCATATATTATTTAATTATTTTATTTTATTTCCTTTTTATTAACAATTCTTTGTTAAAATCATTGTTTTGGGTGATAATTGCTTCGTTTTTCATGTATGTTTAAGTTCAATAATTTTAGACCTTTCAATTTAATCATGCTCAAATCATATATATAATTGTAACCATGATATAAATATCATATATATTCATTATATCTTTATTTATAGTAATTTATAAAATTTAGATATAGAAAATGTATTACATTGTTCATGGAGGTGGTAGGTCGTATGTGCACATGAACGTGGTTTCCATTTTTCGCAGTAGATGGAATGAAATGAAAATAAATATTAATTAAAATTTAATGAATAATTATTATATTATATATATAATTTATATTAATAAAATCTATCCTCGTTAAAATCCATGTAAAAATAAAATAAAAAAACATTTCACATCGCTGCGTGGAGACAGTATTCCACACATACGCACGAGCGACATTATTTTTTTCAAAATATTGGAAGGTGAGAAGTTATATGTGAATTTTATTTCCATAAGTATGTTTATATCATAAATATCATATATATTCATTAACTTTATCCTTATTACCTTCCATGTAGATCGTAAGTGAAAAACAAATCACAACGTTTTGTGAGGCGGTAGTTCGTCACACACACGAGCGACATTATCGTATCCCCAAAGGAATGTAAAGTAAGAAGGTATATGTGATATGATAATTAAATAAGTATAATAATTTCATAAATATCATATAATTATGTTAAATACATCATTATATCCATCCTTGAAAGGTGGTGATGGAAAATGAATTTCATCGGTTCGTGAGGCGGTAGTCCTCTGTACACACGATCGACGGTTTCGTTTCCCATTTGATGGAAGAAGATATGGATATAGGTAATTACCCTAATTTAATAATATATCGGTATATATTATATACCGGTGTTATTATATTATCATATATGAATAATATTTGAAGGATGTGGAGGAATAAATAAAATAAATACGCATGTTAAGGATTTTACCTCTTCTTTGGAGAACCACTTTAGGTTTATACCTAAAGCATTTATAGATTGGATTTATGATCAAACAAAGTTATATAAGATATTAGGATTAGAATAATGAAGGTATATTTGTAGGTATTTTCTGAAACAAATGGTTTTGAAAGTGTAAACAAGAAAACAGAGGGGTGGCCTTTTATAAATGGGGGAATGGACACACTTTGAATGTTTGAAAATAAAAAGTGATACCCATGTTTTTATCATGAAAAAATCCCCCAAAATGGTTTATTATAGAAAATTATATGTTATAAGTTCTAAATATGTTCATACAATGGGTTTTTTACAAGTTTTAGGTCATTTCTAACCCTTATCTTCTAATTTTAATCCCTCGGTAAACTCATTTTTATTTTAACTATGGTAATTGATTTCATAATTTTTTCAATATTAATTATGGGAAAAATTAGGTTGGACTTATTATAAAATATAAATTATACTTATTAAAAATATTAAATTTATTTTTACAAGTTAAATTCATATAAGTGGTACGATTCAATTTAAAATTAAACTCGCTGCCATGTCGAAAAATGGTTTTTTCGAAGAAAAACTTTCAAAAGTTTAAAATGTTTTTAGCTATAATTCAATATGAAATTGATTCCAATGATCTAAATTAGTTAAATATTAATATAATTTAACTAATTTTACTTTAAAACCAGTTTAAAATATAATTTGACTTTGTAAATAATTTAAACGAAAAGTTAATTTTCAATAAAAAATCATATTTTTTACTATTTATTACAAAATTAATATTTTCAAAAAAATCACCCAAAGATAATTTTAATGTGTATATTTAAAAAAATAAAGTTTAATTTTGTAAAATAAATTTTCTAAAAGTGTTAAAAATTAATTTCTAAATTATTTGCGCAAAGCACGACTAAAACACCTTTTTAAAAATAAATTTTTTTAAAAAACAATTATTTTTATTTAAAATAATTATTATTTTATTTTTGTTCAATATATATCCATTTAATTTATTTTATAAAAGTGAAAAACAAATAATTTTAATATTTTATTTATTACTATTTATACCCACCAACTTAATGGTTACATTATAATAGCCATGTTTAAATAATAATATTTTAATAGAGTATTATGTTTCGTTCAAACCCGGTGTTGCATGCATTAAAGGCTATTAAAGAGATTGAATTTATTTAAAAATAAATATATCATAAATTTCCAAGGTGTTACATTCTATTATAATCTTGGTGTCATGTGTTATATACTCTACAGAATATAATGTTCCTCTTTTAAAATATCAAGGTGTTTCATTCTACCCCCATAAATAAATTGTGCTCTTGTAATTTAATCTTGATCTCAATAATCAAGGGTTAAAAATTTGAAAATACCTTTTTTGGAAACCCACGTTGTAAAAAGGGTTAATAAAATTATTCTTGATAGATAGAAATGGTGGTAAAATGGTTATCTATAATAACACATTACTAGGTTTCCATGTAGGAGAACATTTTTGGGAAATGAAGATATGGACATGAAAGAAAAGTGTAATTAATTATAGAGTGTGATAGAGATCATTGATCACAATAAAGTGAATGATCTATAAAGTTAAATAAACATAAAAACATAAATCTAAGATGAGTTATGGGACTATTTAATTCATCATAAATTAAGGTTCTAGGATAGAATTTTTGTCTCAAGATCATTTTTCTAGATTTGAGGAATTTTGTTACCATTATGACACATAAAATCAGAATATATACTTATGATTTCATCCTTTGGTTTTACTTTGATCAATTATTACATCATCTCTTTCTCTAAGAAATTAATATCCAATAGGAATTGTTTTATACCTAAAGCACTAAAATTAATATTTAACAGATCATTAGATCGATTAAAGGATGACATGTCATTCCACTTATCTCTAGATATTTTACAAAACTGAAATGGTTATCATAAGTTA
The DNA here is from genome assembly GCA_963277665.1 of Viscum album. Classification (NCBI taxonomy): domain Eukaryota; kingdom Viridiplantae; phylum Streptophyta; class Magnoliopsida; order Santalales; family Viscaceae; genus Viscum; species Viscum album. Next base: position 517,406,892 of record OY728143.1, on the reverse strand, counting down.
TCCAATATCACCCAAAGTTCAACTTAATATATTCCATATATAGTTAACCTTAATACCCATCCAAAATTATTTCTAACCAAATTAAAATTCTAAAAAATTAGAAGGAAGGTCACTAAATCAACAGTATATTTCCCAGATAATATAAAGTTTCTCTTAATGTCAAATTCTGAATATGTTAATATCTTTATCTCCATAAAACCTTAATGAAAATACTCATGCTTCCAAGAATAAAATATTAGGTTGTCAAATATATTCCATAAATCTAAACATGAAATAAACACTGGAAAAAATAACACAAACCATAGAATCACTAACCATTTTCAAGATCATTAATATTATCCCCTAAACATCTCTTTATTATTATTATATAAATATAGAGAACATATTAATGGTTATATTCCCTTAATAATGTGTTTTTCAAAAATTTCAATTTACCACTAAATCAATTTTCTTGGTCATCGGTACCATTCATCTTATGCTCTCATTTTTTTATAGAAAAATTACTACAGTACAATCCTTATAAATTTCATAATTTTTATTACTATAATATAATTCATAATAATATTCCTATAATATAACTCTTGAATCAAAACACAGGAACAATAATCATTCCAATTCATTTGTAGTAATAGCATAAGCTTTATATTGTTCCCTTGTCTTCTTCTGATATATATTCCCTTGACACATGTGGAATTAGTTTGTGTAGTACACCATCTCCTTATAATTAAAGCATTAAACATTATAAACTTATTTATTTTCCCTGAAATCATAATCTTGGTGTCCTTTCACTGCAAACTTTTCAAAAACTCTCATTCCCCTCAAGCAAGTACTTGAGTGTTTTTTCCCACAATTATCACATGTGGTAAAATATTTCTTTCCCTTCTTCCCTTTATCCATATTTTTATTTTCCATAATCTTATTCTCTTTCTTCCCTTGAAATTCATAAGACATGGATAATTCTTTATCTATATTGATATCACAAGGTATTATATCTATGTATTATAGGAATTTTTGGGAGACTAATTCCTTTTGAAGTGTTGGTATTAACCCATCAAATAAATGACTAATATTACTCTTTGGATTATATATGTAGTCAGTAAAATGACTTAATAACCTTGTAAAGTTGGATTCATACTTAGCTAAATTTTTATCTTATTTTTTTATTAAACTCGAAAATTGTCTCTCCATATGTGATCGTTGATTATGAGGAAAATACTTTTCCAAGAAGAGTTCCGTAAAATCATTCCATTCTATATTTTATTTCTATTATTCATCCATGGTGTTTTAAATAAATTGCCACCATTGATATATATCTACTGATAGATGATAAAATACCATGAAAACCTCCTCCCTTTCATTAATTCGCAGGGTGAGAAATATCTTCTCAAAGGAAATTATTCATTTCTCAGCTACATATGGTTTTTTAGTCCCATTTAATGATGGAAGTCGTTTATAAATAAAGCAGTCAAACATTGTTACACTGTGTGGTGGATTAGCAGGTTTCTCCATATGGGAAATATTATTTCTCATAACCTAATTCAGCTGCCCTAATATGGTTATAATTTCTTCAGTTCCAACTATATCTCTAGCTCCAACTTCATTAACTTTTCTAGGAGGTATATCCTTACATGGGGTATATGCATTAATACATATCCTATTACTTTCACTAGTCTGCATTTATAAACAATATAATACACTAGATTAAATCATAACATTATGAAACATGGTGTATAATCCCAATACTAGTTAAATTATTAACATAAAATGAAAAAATTGTGCATTTCCAATCTCATAATCAAAAACATTAGTTATTTGGTAAATTTTTAAAATCATAAAATATTTTAAAATCCTTCGTAATTTTTTTAAAGAAAATTTTAATTAACCAAAGAATATCCCATAAGAGTGTCAAACTAGGTGCTTAGTAAGTATTTTTGTCATGTACCGGGTAACACTCAAGTCAATATCAGTGTGATTTTTTCTGATTTATTAACCCTAAGTACATTTTTTCTATAACCACATATAGTTTCTAGATAGTGATGTGTTTATAGAAAAAACACATAATCTCTAACTTACCAGAACTCTAGGATGTTATCATATACTTAAACTTATTGTTAAATTAATTCATAGATTTATATTCCCTAATCTATGTTTTCCTAAATCTAGTCCTGAAGGTTTCTACTAAAATTCATTTGATACCAAATGTAAAAAAAATAACCCCAGTAAACTAGGGTCGGTGTCTACTTAATTAAATTGTCACTAGATATAAGGAATCACATCCCGAATGACCAAATAGTTTAGGATTCTTGGTAAACTAGATACATACTTTATTTTCACATAAATTTGAAGAAATAAAATATACAAAGTTTTTTCTTTTATAATTCCATTATTCTCCTTATCATATCTATGTATATCAACCACAAAACACTTCCTAGTATCCTGGGTAAAATAAAACATAAGAAAGGGGTGAGTTCAGATGCTCAATAAGGGTAAGAATACAGTGGAATCTATCATTAATAAATAATCATAATCAGTATAGGAAGTTAAATAACTAAAACACATGTCATTTAAACATTAAATTGAGATTAATATGGAAGGAAAAATGATGATCAAATAAATCCATATAAATAATCACATGATCCTGAAACTTATCCATGGATTGTATAAGTAATCAAATAAGTAAAAGTACATTAATAACTAAAATCATAATGATTTAATACATAATGAAGTACATCTAAAACATACTTTCATAACCTTTCACAAGATAGTTTAAATTTGTGGGTAGAAAGCAATCTAATTTGGCCAACTGATTTGTCTCACGAGACTTATCGATGCATCAGTGGCTATCTATAACTGGGTTCCACTATTATCTAAATAATTTCAATGCATTCATAATATAAAATCAGTTAAACATAATCAACATAAATATTCATATTGAAAAAAAATAGTATAAAAATTTTAATACTTACCCCAATCAAATAAACATAATCATAAAACATACAGAGTAATATGGTGAATGGTAATAAAATTATACATACTCAGTCAAACTGGTCATAAATCATCCAAATAAATAATAAGGATGATATCAATAAAATATATACCTAGATTATCATATGAACAATAAAGGGTTATTTTGTTGATAAATATAAATACCATAAAAATTTCATGAAAACATTCTTGATGAAAATAACCTATTTACTTTGAAAATGTTTTTAAAACAAAAATTTCACAACATATTTTGACAATAATTTTATTTTAAAATAATATTTGAAACATATAAAGTAATATTTAAAATATTGAGTGTTCATGACTGTGGAAATTCCATACATGTCATACACATTAAAATAATGATTCCTTTCACATTTTCAATCAAATCCAAAAAAGACTTGTTTGTAAAATGAAATGATGGTTTCTTTCACTAATGAGTCTATACCCAAGTAGTATAGGCTCTTTCTTGGCATCCAAAATACCCAGGAACAAATCTGGGTAGAGTGAATTTTGGGTTAACTATACCATTACTGTAGAAGTACAGTAGCAGGTATTGTGCGGTATTATAATTTCCTAAACTATTCATTCGGTTTGGGCCTTTAGAACATTATTTTGGGCCTATGGGTCTCAAGGAATTCAAACCACCAAATACCTTCAGGCTATTGGGACTTTGTTCCACTAAAGGCCTTCATGCCATTGGGACTTTGGGCCACCATTGGCCTTCAATCCATAGGGTCTCTGAGCCATACAGACCAAGAAGTAGCCTGGGAAAACCACAAAGGAGTAGGACCATAAGAGGATTCAAAGAAATTATCATCGACTAGAGTATAGCTAAAAATATTGTAATGATGATAGGGTATTCAAATTTTCATCATTACAGGGCACCGTGTAACTTTTCATGAGGCAATTCCAGCTGATCAACCATATCATATGGGGAGATAGGCGCCTTCAAAGATGCATAGGTTGGTGATGGGAAGTTCCAAGTGTAATCAGTACTTTGTAATTAAATGTCATGTATTGGGAATTGTGCCTTCGGGCCTTCAGGTCATGTATAGGCCTTATTCCTCTGGGCCTATGGGTCATGTAAGGTTTCCCTCTCAACCCTTAAAAGGGGTATTATCAAAAAATAAATAAAAATATAAGGCCTTCGGGCTTTCAGAGTGACATGAATATTCATTTCAAAAAAAATAGTAAAACATGGGTAAAAATTCCTTTAATAAAACATTTTGAGAATGTTAAAAAAAATTAAAATCATATTTAGAAAACATAGATTTTGATGAAAAAGGATTTTCGACTGAAGAGATAAATAAAGTCGTATTTTCTTAAAAATATTTCCTCAATCATTTTAAATTCCAAAGAGTGTAAAATTTGTAATATTACTTGAAGTTTTTTAATAACTAGATATTAAGTAAATATATTGGTTTTATTATTTAAATACAAAATAATTCCCCTAATGGAGGATTAAACAAAAACAACTGTGAATAATGATGAGATTGAAATAAACTCTTACCACTTTGGTAAATTTTGAATCATATGCCCCCTGAAATAAATAACTTAAAATAAACCATTAAATAATGTGAATATAAATATATTAATTATTAAATTATAAAAATAGTAATAATATACACCGCACAAATGAATAAGTGGTGAATATAGCATATGTCTCACATATATAAAAGTGAGACGAAAAACCCTTACCTCAGGTTCAACTTCCTTCATATGTATTTGAATCTCCTATATAATAAATATAGGTATATTATAAATATATTAAATAAACATAATCATATATCTTATACCATATATTATTTACTTATATTCTTTCATTACCAACTTATTAACAATTCTTTATTAAAATCACTATTATGGGTGATAATTGCTTCGTTTTTCATGTATGTTTTAGTTTGGTAGTTTTGGTCCTTTTAATTTTCTCATGGTTACATAAAATATAAAATGTTAATTCTTAAATAAATATATATATATATATTCATTATATATTTATTTATAGTAATCCATAAAATTTCGAAATAGAAAATGGATTGCACTATTCATAGAGACGATATGCATGAATGTTGTTTTTGTTTTTCTTGACGGATGGAATAAAAGGAAAATAAATATTAATTCACATTTAAATTATAATTATTGTGTTATATTTAGAATTTATATTAATAAAATATATCCTTATTTCCATCCATGTAAAGATAAAATGAAAAACATTTTTCATCGTTATGTGGAGGCGGTAATCCATACGTACGCACAAGCGACATTATTATTTTCCAACAGATTGGAAGGTAAGAATTTATATTTGATAGTATATTTATTTTTAGATCATATATATCATATATATTCATTAAATTTATCCTTAATACCTTCCATGTAAAGTGTAAGTGAAAAATGAATCGCCTTGCTTCGGGAGGTGGTAGTCCACCGTACACACAAGCAACGTTATCGTATCCCCCACGGTATAGAAAGTGAAAAATTATATGTGATATGATAATTACAAAATTATAATAATTTCATAACTATAATATGAATATGTTAAATCCTTCATTATATCCACCCTTGAAATGTGTTGATGGAAAATGAATTACATCGATTCGTGAGGCGGTAGTCCATCATACACACAATCAACAGTTTCATTTCTCATTTGATGGAAAAGGATATGGATATAGGTAATTTCCTTTACATAATAACATATAATTATATATGATATAATTTTTTGTTATATTGTATAAATTAAGATGATTTTAAGGTGGTGGAGGAATAAATAAAACAAATATGTGCGTTAATGATTTTACCTCTTCTTTGGATAACCACTTAGGTTAATACCTAAATCCTTTCTAGATTGGATTTATGATAAAAAAAATTCCTTAGGGTTTCATTATTGGAATAAGAAAGGTATTTGGGTAGGTATTGGATGAAAAAAAAATTAAGTGTAAAGAAGAGAGGAGAGGAGTGGCCTTTTATAGGTGGGGGAGAGGATACACATGGAATTTTTTAAAAGAAAAAGTGATACCCACATTTTTCTCATGATAAAAGAATCAAAAATGGGTAATTATTGAACTTTAAAGTTTATAAGGTCAAAATATGTCCATAAAATGACTTTTCTAATTTTAGGTCATTTTTAACCCTTATCTTCTTAATTTAACCCCCTAGTAAACCCATTTTTATGTTAACTTTAGTTATTAATTTTTTACTATTTTCACTATTCATTATGGTCAAGAATTAAGTTGAAAATATTAGATAATATAAAATATTATGATTATAAATATTGAATCCATTTTCCAAATTCAATTCACATAAGTGACAGAATTAAATTTTAAATTAAACCCGCAGGTGTGTGGAAAAAACAATTTTTCCAAAGAAAAACATTCAAAAGTTTAAAAAAAATTATGTAATAATTAAATATGATTTTTTATTATAATGACATAAATTAGTTAAATTATAATATAATTTAACTAATTTGTATTTAAAATCAATTTAAAATATAATATAACTTTGTAAATAAGTTAAATTAAAAGGTAGTTTCTAATAAAAAGCATAATTTTACCTATTCATCAAAAGAATTAATCATTTCATAAATTTCTCAAAAATTCACCCAAAAAATTTTAATTTTTAGGTTTCAAAAATAAATATTGTTTTTTCGAATAAATTTTCAGAAAAATTTAAAAATTAATTTTAAATTATGTGTGCAAAACACGACTAAATTGCCTTTTTGAAAAATATTATTTTTTAGAAAACATTTGTTTTCTTTAAAATGATTCTTATTTTATTTATAATCAATATATATACATTGAATTCATTTTATTCATATTTAAATCATATAATTTTCATAATTTAGTTATTACTATTCATACTCGCTAACTTAACGGCTAGGTTATAATGGTCATGTTTAAATAATAATATTTTAATAAAGTTTCATGTTTTGTTCAAACTCGGTGTTGCTTTCATGGAAAAATATCAAAGATATTGAATTTATTTAAAAATAAATATATCATAAAGTCTTAGGGTATTGCATTCTCTTCTAAGCTTAGTGTTATGTGTCATATACGCTATCAAATATTATGTTCCTCTTTTAAAATATCAGGGTGTTATAATTTCTTCTGCTTATAGGTATAGAATTTGATAAAATGGATTCAATGTTTATAATTAAGAGTTTTAAAATTGATAAATAGGTCCCTTTTATTTTTATTCAATATGAATAGTAACCATGGTAAAATGTATCACCTAAGTAAAGGGTAAATTGAGTTAATCATGGTTAAAAATAAGTTATAAGGCTATAATTATTCATCCTTATTCTTATTGGATGATGTAAATTAGAACCTTATCACCTTATTCTATAATTTTATTTTTTTAATGGATACTTTTTCATGAAAATGACCAATATATTATTTAAATTAAAGAAATATACAAAATTTCACTCTCTTAGTTTTAAATATCTATTATGTTTCCACATAGGAAAAATGTAAGGTATAAATGAATAAAGATGTATATTCAAAGAATAATAAATTTATTTTCATTATGGTAATTTATTTTTAATTTTTAGGTATTAAATAATTACCTTAAATTTTTACACAATGTCGAAACAGTGTTTATTTAATTAATGGAAAAATAAAATAAAATATAATAAAAATATTAAAAGTGGTATAATTTGAATGATTTAATGTGTTCAAAGAATTTTATATATGAATATAACATATTTTTTTAAGGATTATTTATAATTCTAATTTTTTATTTATGGATTTTACATCAAAATAAATGAACTGTGTCAAAATGAACCTTAATAATACTTTATCATAAAAATATTTCATTAAATTATTTAAAATTAATAAAAATATTAAAAGATTAAAATTAGTATAATATATGGTCAAAAATATCATTCATTTTCTATTTATGATAAAATTTTCACCTTATATGTAAAATTGTAACACTTTAAGTGTGAAAAAGTCATTACTACAATTAAGGTTAAAATTGGTTAATCTAGCGATTAATAAAAAATATAAGATTAAAAATGAAAAAAAAACCTATCCAAATATTATTGGATGATGGTATTAAAACCATATACTATATTATATTTTAATCCCTGTCCTTTTGGATTCATATTGATACAGATAATTACTTTATAATAATTTAATATTTTAATAAATTCTAAAAGTGCCCCTCACCTCAATTATAAATAGGCACATCCTACCTCACTTCTTTACACCACTTTGATCCTTTTATCTAAAAAATAACCTAAAAAACCTTATAAAATTGATTCTAAACATTCTATATGTTTTTTTATTCCCAAAAAACTAACCCTGGGATCCTTAAGTGGTAATCTAAAGGAGTTCATTCAAAGGAGATGCAATCACCTTAACCGATCACTTTTTTTAATTATTATTTTACCTCCTATAAATATATAATATTATTTATTAAATAATAACTTAATTATCCCAAATATACATAAATATTATTATTATTATTAAACCACCATTATTAACTCTCTTTTCCATCAAACAGAGAGTGAAATTATCGCTCATGAGTACGTATGGCTTACCATTTCCACATAGCAATGCAATTCATTTTTCATTACCATCTTTTATGGATGATTATTATGATGGATTTAATTCATATATATTTTATTTATGAAATTATAATTATTAATTAATGATATTATCATATCTACATTCTTACCTTCTAAATCGTTGGAAAATGAAAACATTGATCATACATATGTGTAGACTACCACCTCCAAGAAGCGATGTGATTCATTTTTTATTTCGGTTTATATTTGATAGTAATAATGATAGATTTAATGAATATATATTATATATATTATATAATAATTATTATGTAAATTTTATTAATTATTTACCTACCATTACTTCCATCTTTTAAAAAAATGAAAATAGCGTTCATGCATAAGTATGGTCAATCATCTCCATGAACGGAATAATTCATTTTTCTCTCTATATATTTTATGAATGAAAATAAACATGTATATAATGAATATATATTATATTTATCATGATTAAAATTATATATATTTTGGAACCATTATCAAGATACAAGGTCCAAAACTACCGAACCAGAACATACGTGAAAAACGGAGCAAATATCACCCAAAACGTTGATTTTAATAAAGAAGTGTTGAAAAATGGGTGATAAAAGGTTATAATTAAATATTATATGGTATTATATATATGATTATGTTTCTTAAATATATTTATAATAAGTAAATACTTATTATACATGATGTTCCAACACTTACGAAGGAATTTAGATCTGAGGTAAGGGATTTTCGTCTCACTTATATCTCTATGAGACACATACCATATTCAAAATTTGTTTATTTTATGTAGAGTATATACTAACCATGAATGTATTTTATTATTATTATTATGAAATTTATGGTCATTTACATATACATCTAAGGATATTTATTTCAATGCTATTACGATTCAAATGATACCAAAGTGGTAAGGGTTTTATGTTATAATCTCAGTGTTTATCAGGAATGTTTCTGATTATGTTTCCAATGATGAAATATTATGAACAATATATCAAGAAACTAATGAATATTATTCTCCTATATTTATTTATATAGAATAAATTTTTTCCTTTCATTTTTATCTCTTTAGGAACTAAATAGACCAAAAGAACATTTTTAAGGAAAATTGACTTTATTTCACTCTTTGGTCAAAAATCCTTTCTATTCCATATCTATGTTTATAAAAATATTTTAAAAAAGGTTTTTAATATTATCCATATATTTTTTAAATTCATTTTTAACCATTTTTTACTTTTTAAAAATTGATTGAAAATCAATATTATTGTCTTTTTTCAAATGAGGTGCTTTTGAATTTTCTATAAAAGTGTGAAAAGAATGTTTTACTTTAATGTATACAGCATGAACAGAATTTATTCACATAATGAATGATCAAATATTTGAAGTTTCCATTAAAATTGTCCAAGTTTTTTTCAAAGAAAATTTTTTTATAATAAAATATCTATATTTTAAAAGTTATTTTTAAAATTGAAAGTTTATTTTTCTCAAGTAATATTTTTGTGATATTTTAAATGAATTTTCATATATGATAAAATACTTTGATGATAATTATGATTTACTAGGTATATGATTCATTGATACCATTCTTAATCTTTCTTTGGATGGTTAAAGTTTATATTTATGAGATGTTTATGAAACTCATTTATTTTTTATGAATTATGTTGTGATGAATATATGAAATGTTTATGAAACCCTTTTTCTTTGTATGAGTTATAATATGATGATATGAGTAATGTTCTATAAACTTATGGAATATATATGTATGGTTTTCATTATGTTATGGGTGGAACATATATATCCCTCCAATGCATTAGGTAAATTTTTATATCTCATGTGATAACTATGGGAAACAAGTTTATGTGATTGATCAATTATGGGAAACAAGTTGATATGATTGATACATTACAGGAAACAAGTCAATGTGCTTGATCCATTATAGGAAACAAGTAAATGTGATTGATTAATTGTGGAAAATAGGTGTTAAGTCTTGATTCATTATGGTGTGAAGGTTTTTATAGTTAATTGTGACATATAAAATGGTTTCTATACTTATGATGATAGCACACTTCTATTACATGAAATTATGGTTCATGACTGATTTATGATGTTTTCTAACTCTTATAAATCATGTATTTTGAAATGATAAAGCTTTATACCATGGCCCGTATTTATTATTTTTTATATATTGGGTGTAAACTTTATAATTTATGGTCATGATCTCATATTCTTATCTTATAGTTTCATATGATTATCAATTAATATCTACCATGTTTACCCTTACTGAGCATTCCATCACTCCATTTCTTATATTTCCTTTACCTAGGTTATGAAGAAAGGTTTTAAGTAGGGTTTTTTTAGGAAGAGTTCTAAATGGTAAGGTCTTTGTGGGATATGTTTAAAATATTTCAAAAGATGTGAACATTGTGTATCTAGTCCCCAAAGACACTAAACCTTTACAATCCTTAGGCATGTGGTTTTGAAATGTATTGAATATTCATCTAAAAAGATGTATATTTATTTATGAGAAGCCTTTTCTTTTAAAGTTTTTATCAGAGTGGGGTTTAGTTAATATTTAGAGATTATAATGAGATAACTTTAGTAATAAAATTTAGGATAAGTATAAATATATGATAAAATCTTAAAGTTTTGGTAATGATCATGAATGACCCAATTTAAACCTAAGGTTACATAAAAGAATGTTCCATGATTTATACATCATGTATTTGGTTTTTCATAATTATTTGGTTTCCCGCTAGGATTATTGTTGCTCAAAATATGCTTTTTATTTTTATTCAATGGATGGAACCTAAAGGAATTGTGTTAATATTGAATGTGATGGACAATGATATGATTTTCCTTCAGAGTAACCAAATTTTTTGGGAATTGGGATTTAAAATCTCATTTCTATTCTCACACAAATTTCTCAAGCTATGAATCATGTTAAAATTCCAAATGAGAAAAAGGAAGGAACAAAAATTGGTTGAGTCTTTCATGAGGAAAAATACACATTATTTTAGCAGTTCCACTAATCCATTAGTCACTAAGAAATAGATCGGTACCAATGAAGATATATTTTATACTCTCTAGTTTTTGAATCATGAAAAAACAATTTTGGTTATCTATAATTTCGAAGTCAAAGAAGATAAATGGTGGTCTCAAATCAAGAATATGAGGAAATATGAAGAAATTGATTCCATGGAGTGGGATGACTTTAATATATTTTTTTCAATAATTAATTTTCTCATATTATTCATATGAAAATAGATAAATAATTCCTTGATCTAAATCATAAATTAGATAAATTTGTTGTACCTATAAGGAAAATTTTACAAGAATTATGTGGTATGCTTCTGGTGTTATCATCCAACCTAAATATATGGTTGATCAATTCTTCAGTGGCTTAAAACCAAGTCTCTGAAGGTAATTATCCAAAAGTGACTTCAGTATACATGAAGAAATCATTTGATGTGATATAAATGTAGAAATAGAAAATATATATTCCCATCATTACCATTATTTTAAAAGTAAATGAAAGATTAAGTCTAATGAAAACTCAAATAAATCACATGGTGGAAATATATTCCATCCATTTATGTGCTAGAAATGTGTGAAGAAACATCAAGGGAATTTTTGGAATAGAATTGGGAGGTACTTTAAATGTGTGAGGGCATGTTATAAAGCCCTTGAATTTTGAAATTGGATAAATATTCTGAATAATATAGTGGATGAAAAGAATACACCAACTAATTCACCGTTCACACTCCAATGCTTCAAATGAAAAGAATATGGTCATTATGCCAACCAATCCATGAATTTGAAGGTTTTTTATTATTAGTGTCAATAACCTCTTAAGAATATATAAAAATGGAATGATTATACAATCAAAATAGTTTAGGTGAATTGTTATAATAATAGAACACTTATCATCCACTCTAATTTAGGTATTTTATGTTACATTTTTTATGAATGTGCCCTATAAAAATCTTATTATTCATCCTTAAAGAAATTTTATTTGATTTTGATAATTGATTACCTCTCTTTATTTTAGTTATAGAATAAGGAAATCACATTTGATATTTTGAATCAACTTATGATCATCTCTTGTTTCAAGGATGAACCTGGAATTCTAATTGAAATGTTTTTGGTTAATATAAGATCTTATTTAAGGAATAAATTGTAAATTATATTTTGGAAGCATATATAATTTTATTATGACTTAATTTTTGAAAATGATTGGGGTATATAAATTTTGAAAAAATAATTTATGATTTATTAAAATTATTTCAAGAAAATACTTAAGTTGATCAAGGAAGGATATGTGGTCAAATCATTCCAATATTTAGGATTAAATTTAGGTCAAACATGTTTTGGAGTGATTTTAATTTTAACTATTTATGTAATGGATTAATTCAAGATTTGGATAAGGTTTTAGTGATCAAACTATGCCTTTTTTCATTTTGGATAATTTTCTCTAATAATTTTGGTTGTTGTAAATATTTAGAGGCTGAAAGAATGACTTAAGGATCTTTTGATTTATAAAAAGTTCTTCTGACATGAAAAATTCATCTCACATATCCATTTCTTGGCATAATAGATAGAGTGGAAATGGAAATAAATCAAGTAAGTTTATTTTCTCAAGTGATTTATCTGGATATAAAAATAATCCCTTGAATTTAGGAAAGGGACCATAAAATAAAAACATTATCCGTTTAATTTAATTTTTTAGGAATCAATGGTCTTTTAACTCATCCTAGATTTATGATTTTGTGGTGGTTAAATTTCTCATAACAATGTTCTCTATCATTGTTTATTATCCCTTGAGAGTTATTTTTCTCTTCCATGACCATATTTTAACTTCCCATCAATGCTCTATTTATCTAGGAACCTGGTTTTATAATAATTTAGGTAACCTTTATGTTCCCCACTTTCCCTTCTTAAGGGAACTGTTGTTATTATTTTGTATGATATGGGTTTCAACAAAGGAATTTTCAAATATTAAACCTTTGATGAATGAGACAAATTGCAAGGGCATGATTTATTTATAGTGGGGATAAGGTAACATATCAATATTTTAGAATATAGTTTCTTTAAATAATTTAATTTCTTTGATAGCTTGCATTACACACAACACTGAGTTTAAATGAACCGTGATATACTATTGAAATATTATTCTTTAAATTTCCTAGACATTATATTAAAAGATATGAATAGTATTAACTAAATTATGAAATATATATATAATTTTCCTAATAAATACAAACTTATTTATTTATGCTTCAGAAATAAGCCCTCAATTTTTAGAAAAAAGTCATTTTATCCTCTAAAAATATGTTTTCATAAAATTGATTTTTATTTATTTTTATAATAAATGTAATAATTAATTTATAAAACTATTAGGAAATATTTTTTATAAAATCATATTTTCTTTTGAAATCGGTTCATCAAAATTATATTAAGGTGAAATTTTGACAATTTTCAAAAAGGTATGATTTTTAAGTAAATAGTGAAAAATACATATTTTTATTGAAAACTATATTTTATTTTAAAGTATTTACAAGAAATATTTTTTTATTAGTTTTAAAATTACATTAGTTTATTTTAATTTAAAATAATCAAATTATGGTTTTTGAAATGAATTTTATACTCAAATTTAATATAAACACATTTTATACTTAAAATTGGCATTTTTCTAAAAAAAGATGTTTTCATCATTTTTTTCAAAATTAGTTTAAAATTAATTTATTCCATTTATAGGAATTGAATTTGATAAAATTGGTTACATATTTATAATTATGAGGTTCAAAATTGGTAAATTTTACCCTTTTATTTTTGGTCAATATGAGTAGTAACCGTGATAAAATTTATCACCTTAGTAAAGGGTAAATTGAGTTAATCTGGGTTAAAACTAAGTGATAAGGCTATAATTATTCATCCTAAGTATTATTTGATGAATTTTATTTTACCTATATAACCTTATGATCTAATTTTAGTTTTTAAATGGACACTTTTCCATGAAAATGATCAATATATATTTTAAATCAAAGAAAGTTATAAAATGTCACTCTCTTAGTTTTAGATATCTATTATGTGTCCACATGGGGAAAAAAGTAAGTTATGAACGAATAAAAATTTTTATTTTTATAATAATAAACTTATTTTAACCATGGTAATTTTTTTATAATTTTTAAGCATTAAATAATTACCTTAAATTCTTACATAGGGTCAAAATGTTATTTATTCAATTAATGGAAAAATAAAATAATTGATATTAAAAATAAAAAAATTGAGTTAATTTGATTGAGTTAATATGTTATGATAATTTTATATATTTATATTACATATTATTGTTGTGTTTATGGATTTTATTTGAATTATAAATTTTTATTTATGTCTTTTAAATCAAATTACATGAATAGTGTCAAAATGGACATTAATAATATTTTATTAAATTATTTAAAATTCAAAAAAATATTTAAATTGAATAAGTAGTATAATATATTGTCTAAAATATCATCCCTTGTCCATTTATGAGATAATTTTTACCTTATATGTAAAATTATTACACTTTAAGGGTGAAAAATAAGTTATCGTTGTTAAGGTTAAAATTAGTTAACCAAGTGGTTAATCAAAAAGATAAGGTTTATAATGACATAAAAACCTATAAAAATTTTATTTTATAATTATATTACAACCATATACTATATTATATTCAAATAATATCCTTTTAATGAATTTTTGCTAGATAATTCCTTTATTAAAATGTAATCTTTTAAGAAATTCCAAAAGTGCCCCTCACCTCAATTATAAAAGGGAACCTCCTACCTCACTTATTACACCATTTTAATCCTTATAGATTGACCATAACCTAAAAAATTACCTTATAAACTTACTTATAAACATTATAGAGGTGATTTTATTCCCAAAATACCAACCCTAGGATCCTTAAGAGGATATCTAAAGGAGTTCTTTCAAAGAAGAGGTAATCGCCTTAACTGATCACTTTCTTTTTAACTATTATTTTAACTCCTCTAAATCTATTATATTATTAATTAAATAATAAATATATTATACTAAATATGATCAAATATTATTATTATCATAAAACCACCAATATTAACCCCCTTTTCCATAAAATAGAGAGTGAAAGGATCATTCACACATATATATGGATTATCATCTCCACGTAGCGATGCAATTCATTTTTCATTACCATATTTCATGGATGATTATTATGATGGGTTTAATGTTTATATATTATATTTATGACATAATTATTTTTCTTAAATTATAATATCGTATCTAACTTCTTACCTTACAAACTGTTGGAAAACGATAGTGTCGATCGTGTGTGTGTGTGGACTACCACCTCCATGAAGCGATATGATTCATCTTTAATTTATATTTTACTAGATAGTAATAAGGATATATTTAATGAATATATATGATACATATAATATAATAATTATTCTAATACATTGATTTATTATTTACCTTTCATTCGTTCCATTTGTATGAAAAAATAAAAACAGTGTTCATGCGTACATATGGCTTACCATCTCCATGAACGGTGTAATTCATTTTTATATCTATATATTTTATGAATGACTATAAAAATGTATATAATTAATATATATGATATTTATGTAATTATTAACATTTTGTATATTATATATCCATGATCAAAATGCAAGTACCAAAACTACCGAACCAAAACATGCATGAAAAAAGAACCATACATCACCTCAAATAGTGGTTTAAATAAAGAAGTGTTGACAAATGGGTGATAAAAGGTTATAATAAAATCGTATATGGAATGATATATATGATTATGTATCTTTAATATATGTATAATAAATATATATTTATTATATATGATGTTACAATGCGTTTGAAGGAAGTCATACTTAAGGTAAGGGATTTTCATCTCACTTTAATATCAATGAGATACATGCCATATTCTCCACTGGATTATTTTATGTGTAGTATATAGTTCCCATGAATTTATTTTATTATTCTTATTATGAAATTTATGGGTATTTATGTATTCATATAAGGATCTTTCATTTATGGGTATTAAGATTCAAATGTTATCAAAGCAGAAAGAGTTTTATGTTACAATCTCAATGTTTATTGAGATTGTTTATGATTATGGTTTTGTTGATGAAATGTTTTGATATATATATCAAGAAAATATTTACTTTTATTATGATATGTTTATTTCAAAAAAATAAATTTTTTCCGCTCATTTTCATCTCTTTAAGAAATAAATAACCAAAAGAATGTTTTTAAGGAAAATCGACTTCATTTCTCACTTCGGTTGAAACCCCATTTTATTCCATATATAAGTTTTCTAAAAATGTTTTAAATAAGGTTTTTACTATTCTCTAGTGGTTTTTTGAATTCATTTTTAACCATTTTTTACTTTTTAAAAAAAATTAAACGTAATATTCTTGTTGTTTTCCAAACAAGGTACTTTTTGAATTTTCTATAAAAGTGTGAAAGGGATATTTTATTTTAACATATAGAGTATAAATAGAATTTCATATCATCATGAACGATCAATGATTTGAATATTACTTTAAAATTATAAAAGGTTATTTTCAAATAAACTTTTTCCCATAATATTTTGGAAATATTTTTATTTTAAAAGTGATTTTTCAAATGGTAAGGTTTTTTTCCTAAATAAATATTTTAAAGATATTTTATAGTAATTTTAATATATGATAACATCCTATGATTTTGATTTTGATTTTCTAGGGATATGATGCATTGATATTATTCTTACTCTTTATTTGGATTTTTTGTGTTTATGTTGATGATATTTTTATGAAACCCATTTACTTTCCATGAATTATGTTATGATGAATGGATGAAATGTTTATGAAACCTGTTTTCTTTTCACGGGTTGTTATGTGATGATATAATGAATGTTTAATGATATTTTGGAACACAAATATATGGTTTTTATAATGTGATGGGTTTGACCTATATCTACCTCCAATGCATTGGTTAATGTTTTATATCTCATGAGATAACTATGAGAAATAATTTGATGTGCTTGATCTATTATAGGAAACAAGTTGATGAGCTTGATCCATTATGGGAAAAAAGTTGATGTTATTAATAAATTATGGTAAACAAGTTTATTTTATTGATCCATTATAGGAAACAAGTCGATGTGCTTGATCCATTATGGGAAATTGGTTTTGAGTCCTAGTCTATTATGATTTGATAGTTTTGGTAATTAACCTTAACATATGAAATATTTTATATAATTATGATGCTTTAAAACTTTTATGACATGAACTTATAGTTCATGACTGATTTATGATGTTTTCACACTCTTATGAATCATATCTTTTTAAATGATAATAGTTTATACCATGACCCTTGTTTATGATTGTTGACATATTGGGTGTGAAATTTTTAAGTTATGGTCATGGTCTCATACTATTATACTTATCTTATGCTTTAATATGATTGTTGATTGATATCCCTCATGTTTACTATTACTAAGAATCTAATATCACCTTTTCTTGTTTTTTATTTTCCAAAATTATGAATAAAGGTTTTAAGTAGGGTTTTTCACTAAAGAGTACTAAATTGGAAGTTCTTTGTGGTATATGTTGAAGATATTTCAAGAGATAAGAACATTATGTATTTTGTCTCCAAAAAAACTAAACCTTTATAATCATTAGGTGTGTGTTTGTGAAATGTATTGAATATTCATTTAAAAATATATATACATATGTATGATAAGCCTAGGCCTTTACACTTGTATACACTTTTTTCCTTGGTATGATTCTTATGTTGGATTACCTTGTTGACCATGGTTGATTGTGATCAAATGTGGGTATGTATGTAGCATGTGAGACCTGTTTATAACGTTTGATTTCTATGGCTATATTTATAGCCTTTGACCATGTTTGATGTTGATAACATGTATTATATATTGATACTATATTCTCTTTATGATATGTTATGCTTTTCCTTGTATGATCTACCCTATTATGTGTGTTTCTATTCCTTTGGAGGTGTTTTTCTTGGTTCTTATAATAGGTGGATCATCATAACATGGTTATCCCTTAGAGAGGGAGTGTTTGTATATTGTAATGATGGT
Organism: Viscum album; assembly: GCA_963277665.1. Classification (NCBI taxonomy): domain Eukaryota; kingdom Viridiplantae; phylum Streptophyta; class Magnoliopsida; order Santalales; family Viscaceae; genus Viscum; species Viscum album. The sequence continues at coordinate 517,388,239 of OY728143.1, read as the reverse complement.
GAAAATGGACCTAGGAATAGGTTAAAGGTATGTCTATGCCTCATAGATTCCATATAGAATGATTCAATTGATGTATAGTGTATTCTCAGTAGCATGTCACCCAATGTTAAGTGGATGCCAACTAGAATGATCACTCGATGTCTATTTTTACTTGCTTGTGCATTTATTTTTATCATGAAATACACGTATTATACCTGATCACACTTTTCAAGAATTCATTAGTGTTGAACTAATGGTTTTATTACTCACACCCTTAATAAGTATCTCTATGTGTGTGCAAACTTCAGGTATATAGATCTAGGTAAGGGCAAGGAGCTGCAGCAAACAACTAAATTATAGAGTATGAAGGTGGTAGTATAACCAGAACATAATCTGAAGGATTTCTGTAGAGTTTTATTTATTTATCTTCTTACAATTTATACTTTATCTTGGATTTCTACACTGGGATCCTAGTTAATTATTTATATAAAATGTGTTCCAATTTGAATTACATTATTATTATTTATCACCAGTAATTATACTATGAGTTGTTGTATTTCTTTTTTGTCTATTTGTGTTTGGCTATGATACTAAGGGTATGGTCTCTCCAATGAAAATTTTCAGACCCTCACTTCCAGTAGGCATCCTATTGTGTATATGGATGCATGTATGAGGTCATGTGGATATCCAATAGGATTAAGTAGTGTCTTGGAGTGATAGAGATGGTTTTTTTATCTTAAAATAGATTGGCATTAGTGAAAATCCACCAAAAAATGTTATGTAGGCCACTGTCATTTTTCGTTGGAGGTTGAGATGACTAATCAAGTCTCTCCTTAAGAATCTTATTTTGTTTAGGATATCGTCATTTGGGAAGTGAAGTATGTGGCACCGAGGTTCTTTCTCCCTTTTTAGATTATCGACTGACTTGGAAAGTTGGATTATCGATTGGACTTTCCATTTAATTGGATGTCGATTCATGACATGTTTCATGTTTTCCAATTGAGGAGGTTTCAGCCAGACCCTTCCCATGTGACATAATGGAAGTATTTTGATCTAGATCCTGATAACTTGGTGTGTGGGTAACTAGTTCATATTATAGATCAACAATATAAGTCATTTCATGGTAAAATAAATCCATTGGTCTATGTATTGTGGCAATGTGGATGGGATAACTATGTGATGTGGGAATGGGACTCATTGATGAGACAACAATGGAATTCTCTATTTTTGAGTCAAAAATATTAAATGATTTATGGGGGGATAAATCTTTTATGGTGAGGATAATTTTGATGCCATGATCATGTCATAAGTACAATCTTTTTTTAACTTGGTTTGTCTCTTGAGTGGTTTTAGAGGTTTACATGAGTCAGGGTAGAAAATATGGAGTTTTAGAGAAAACATGCTGGCCACATGGTTTAGTCACATGGTTACTACTAACCATTAAGCAACCATAAGACATGGAACTGAGATCTCCAGTGAAATTTTTCATGATTTGAGCATGGGTTTTCAAATTATGCGACTTTCCAAGTAAACCATGCACCCTAACTGAACCCCTTGATCTGAACCACTTAAAAGTATTAATTTTCCCTAATACCCTTAGTATTTTTATATCTAATCACCCCACAATATCTCTTAGTCTCAAAAAAAACCTCGCCCCTATGCTCTAGATAGTCTTCCCCATATATCCTTGGAGAATTCCCTCCTTTATTGGTGGATCTATTCATGTTATGTTCTGTTTTTTATATAGTTTCTTCTCCTATCTCAAGATATTTCCTTGATCTCCTTTCCCCGTGTTCCATTAGAACCTTATTTGGATGTGAATTATAGATATATAGGGTGGTATTTATGGTTTTTATTTTGAATATAGGCTTGTGAAGACCTGATCTCTTTGTTTTCAATCTCTATTTGTGAAAGAAAATATTTTTTCTTTATTTGTGAGGTATTATATCTATACAAAGGTTTTATCATATGAATTTCTTGATGTTATTGTATATTCCTTTGTTTTTTTTTTGTGAAATTTCTTGATTTTATGTAATTTTTTATTAGGTGAAATAAAATGGGGTTTTTAAATGGTTTTTTATTTAAAAATAGATAATTCACTTCATGTGTTCGATGAAATTATTCAAAGATGATTTTGACTCTAAAATGGATTTTCAAGTATGGAAATGGGGATGATTTGTTGTGAAAATGGTTAACAAATTATGAGAATGGTTTGTGTAATTTTTTTGAAAACATATAACATAAGGAACCTTGGGTGCATTGTGTTATAGACATATAAAAACCTTAGTGAGTGTGGCTCCACTAAGGGTTATTCTTATGATGTCGGTAAAATTTGGGAAGTACTCAATATTTCTAGATTCGTGTTATGCCTAACTTATCATCATTTCACATGTCCTAGTATATATTCCTAGAGGCTACATCCCACATGTACTTGGTTTTATACACGATCATTCATGTTTTATTTCTCACCTATTTATGGTATGGTATTTCCATGGATGATTTGGATCTGGGATTTTTATATTATCTTGAATTTTCTTATCATATTCTTTGTTTATGTGAATATGAAATGTTTTAAAGGAGAATAAATGATGTTTTAAAAAATATACATCATTTGAAAATTTCTTTATAAACGTGTATTCTTTTAAAGATGAAACTAAGGGTCATATATTCATAGACTTTGAAAAGATTATTTTTTGGTATCCTATTGATTTTTAGTTCTCAAATCCTACTTATGACTTTGGGAATTTATATCCTTTTTTATAGGGATTAGGTATAAGATAAGTGCGTCATAAAACATGAATTATTTTACTAGTTGTTATCACTTTCTTAGTGGTTTGGGATGGCGGTGACAGATAGTCACATGGATACTTAGTTATGTTCTTGTTTGATTTTTCTTTAGGTTTAACATTTTGGATTTCCCTTGAATATCCCAGGGATGCATAGTTTTCTTCTTCATTATACTCTACTTGTTTATCTTATTTTTATTATACATGAGATATGTTTTTTTATATTTCAGAGTAAAATCATTTCCATTGTTATATATTTTGATATAGAGATACTAGTCCCCAACCCATGGTGATCGAGAACGTGTTTTGAGCCTTGTGTCAAGTCAACTCAGGTGACATGTCAGGTTGACCTGGGTTGATTTGTTACCCCATGGATTAAGAGGTACATTACTGGATTGGCTTTTCGATGCCTTACCTACAAGAGGATTAAGGTCGAGCACTAGCATCCAAGAGGTTTACTCTAGCCACTTCCCATGACCATGTGTAAGTGGTTGGATGTCACAGTGGACTTTTTGATGGGGTTACCTAGGACCCCAAGGAGTTGTGACATTTTTTGGGAGATTATTGATAAGTTAACAAAAGTTTTTCATTACTTATAAATCCATGAATCTCTCATTATATGGGTTGGGAAAGTTATATGTTCATGAGATTATATAATTACATGTAGTTCCCTTGATCATTGTATCTAATAGAGATGAAAATTTTAAATCATAGTTTTTGTAGGGATTTTAGATCAATTTAGGGACTCGGTTAATATTGAGAATAGTGTACCATCCTCGTACAAATATACATTTGGAGAAGAAAATCCATATATTATAGGATATGCTTCGATATTTTGTCCTATACTTGTGGGGAGTATGTGATCATCACCTATCTATGGTTGATCTCATGTACAAAAAAATTACCAGGATTTTATTCAAATGACACCTTATGAGGCTCTCTATGGTAGGTTATATCATTCACTATTTTTTAGCATGAGGCTAGTGTGGCAGTAGTTGTGGGGACCAGTATGTTACAAGGGACCTTCGAAAGAGTGCAGCTAATTTCAAAGACATTAACCACAACTTTGAGTAGACATAAATCTTATGTTGAACATAGGATGATACCTTTGGATTTTTATATTGGAAACCATGTTTTTCTAAGAGTGACTCCTCAGTTATTCCACCATCATTTGAGGAATCAAGGGAAGTTATCCTTGCATTATGTTGGACCCTTCAAGATCACCGAGATGGTTGGGAAAGTTGTGTACTTTCTGGATCTACCTTCATGTTACTGAGGTATTCACGATTTTTTCTATGTGTCACAACTCCATAGGTATATTCCTTATCCCATGTGTGATGTTACAACCCGGGTGCCACATGTTGATGCCCTGAGTTAGTTGGAAACATGACCTCAGGCATGCCTCCTTGTATGCCAGAGACTGTCAACCAGCAGTGAGGGCCTAATATATATCATGTGGAGACTATAAACTCTATCAAAGAATCACAAAATCAAAAATAAATAAACAATAACCAAATGACATAACCAATAATCAGAATAATACCAGTATCACATGATGACTAAAACAGGAAATACACTATCCAAACTAAAGAAATAGATATTTCATTCCATATATGTGTCCAGTTCCAAATGTAAAACCAAAATAAAGACATAATGACACTCCCAAGTGGGTCTTAACCGCAAGTATGGTTCCCCCATCCATGCTTTATCCCAACTCAGCTATCTAACATAGGTATCTTGTCATTATCCTATCCTATAAACATGAAATCTATTTAGGTATTGATCAGGAAACCTGAGTAGTGTGTGAGTACAACTCAGTAGGCCACCACCAACGGCATATAAAATAATATATAATCAATAAAAGTGTATGTAGTTGTATAAATAATAAGGTAAAATAAAGGAAATAGTCATCACATTTTTATTATTATTTATTTAACCATATAAATCACTCAGGTTCATGATGGAACGTGACCATCAATACTTGCTTCATCTCATGCTAGAGTCTGAACCATACCTAAGGGATATCACATATAGAATTAAGATTCATCATAACATGGGATTTCATTATCCATTTCATTTAAATTCATAACATGTCCCTTCAAACCATACTCTAATGCCAACATTTTGGGCCTAGAAAGTCATGGTTAGGACCATGTGGGTATTTGAAGCATCGTTTTGTGTCCCACAACCTGTATATCAATCAATCACAAGTGGGATTTTTAATAATTAGTCTATATCCCACACTCATTTATTATATTCATGAATCTATTCCTAGAATGATATTTCTATCACCCAATGGGTATTTGTTGCATCAGTCTGTGTCCCACAACCCAGTTATCAATCAGTCGCACATTTCATATATATTGTATTTAACCATTTTAATCATCATTAACCCTCTTATCAATATTTAACATCATGGTACACCATTTAAATTATCAAAATAATCATGGTTCAACATTTTAATCACATGAAATGATATGAATAATTCACTATTAAACCATTTATCAACATTTAATCATTTAATCCATTAACTCCTTTAAGGTTAATCCAACCATACCATGATTCCCATAATAAATTAATTCCATAATTCACATTTATCAATAAAATAAATAATCCATTTAATCCACCAAATTCATAACCCCAATATCCCATCAATTTCATAATCACATCATTCCGTTAATTAATTAATCAATTAATTAATTCAATTCAAGATATGATTTCCAAACATGGAAATTGCTATTTCACAATTCCATAAAAAAAATATAATCAAGACTATGTGATTTAAAATTTATACCACCTATATCAAGATCGTTGATGGACGTTCTCAAAATGAAAAAATCCTCAAATTGAAACAGAATGATCAAGAACACAATGAAGAATGAGATGTAGAATCAAAACCTAAGATCAAGATCAAATGGAGTTAGATCTATAAAAACCTAGATCTAAACACATGACAACAAGGAATAAAACGTTCATCTTCAACCATAAAGAGATATGGAAGAGAGAGGATTCTAAATAGTGATAAATCAATTTTTGGGAGAGGTGTAGATTCTTCAATCTGGTCCTCAATTTTCCAAGAACAGAGTTCGGAAGGCCTTGAAATCTATATGGGAGTTTCAATATTTAATGTAATTGTTTTAGGGTCGATCTAGGGTGTTGAGGGATATAATCTATGGATTTTTTGATTTTTTTTATAATTTTTTAGGGGTTTAATTTCCTACATGCATAGTTTTCTATACATGGTGCATGGTTTACCCTCAGAGTGTGCCTCCTCTTAGGGCTGGCCCAGTTACTACTAGGAGGGTGAACAGTTTGATAAATTATACATAAAACATGAGAATCCCCTCTGTTTGGGTTCTCATGGTTTGTTGGGGGGTAGGCATAAGGTTTAGGAAAATTGTGCGTCAATTTTTCACTTTCCCACTTCCTCAAAAATTATCAAATTTTCACCTAAAACACCCTGAAACAAAACCGCACGCAAGGTATACTAAAATAAGGGTAAAAGATTACTTTAAAACAAGCGTTATACACCACCAAAAGAGGCACTGATATTACACCATAAATGTCATCGACTACGAGCATATTGAGTTAGAGCCTAATGCATCGTACGTGGATCACTCAATGCAGATTGTAGACTAGAGTGAGAAAGTCCTTCGAGGGAAAACGATACCACGTTTTCAGTATCTATGGAATCATGTAAAGATATAGGAGGATACTTGGGAGTTAGAGGGTGATGTTTAGGCTTAGTGGCTTAATTTTTTTGAAATAAACTATTAAAGGAACTTCTCAAGGATAAGAAGTCATTAGGGGGGTTGTAACAACATCACTTGATTTCAATGTACAAGATGTTTTATGTTTATAAAATTCTATATAAATACATTATTTAATATTTGAAATGGGTGTTTAAAAAGTCATTTTTCACTAAAAAGTGGTTTGGGTTCTTAAGGTGTAAGCCTTGTATAGAGGCATAGTTGAATAGTGACTGTAAATTACCACCATCTAGCAAGTGGAGTTTTTGTACACCCCACTGGCTAGAAGGTGGTGCAGGTAGAATCAAGGTGGTTCTTCCTAAAACATTGTCCTATTATAGGTCAATCAGCACATAGTCAGTGGTACCACTGGCTAGACGATGGCACCCACCGGATCGCCAGTGTGGTATGGATATGAGTACAATAAATATACCCCATGGATTTTAATTCCACATTATTTGACCCCTTATTTAATACCTAATTTTGACCCAAACCCCATATTTAGAATTATATATCTATCCATATGACTCAGGGATTCTCCCATTCATCTCCCCATGGTTCTTCATGGTTATACCGATCTGGTGGTGCTAGAGTGCTGTGTTTTCTCAAGTTCATAATTGAATTCCCCATCCACCTTGAGAGATGTGCATGGACGTATGTTGAATATATGAATTAAATTGAGATCCAATGATATTTCCTTACTATATTATTATATTGGTGGTGGATCTACTGATTTGATGGCATTCCTTGATTGCATCAATATCTACCATCAAATATGGAAATTCTATGGGTACGTGTTATGAATAATCTTTCTTGAACCCTTATTAATGGTGGATTGATGATATAACCTTAATTTATTGATGATTATTTAGAAGGTTGATGGAGATTTCAACATGTCAATGACATCCCCTCAACCAAATCTAGAACTCTTTTAAATGGTTCACATTTCTAAGTGACTTTTCTTTGATTGATCATCTTGAGACTCTCTTCTTCTTGAACCTCATAATGGATATTTCTATGATTGTGGTTTGATTGTGGATTGATGTTTTTTGGATAAACTCAAGGTTATATTCTATAATTAGTGAATAATTCATGATATTTTCTTCAATCAATAATGGATCTGGTGAATTGGTGTTCTCTTATTCGACAAACCTCAGAATTGGTTTTGGTGACAGACTCTATAAGGTATGTTATTCTAGAACCACCCTTATTGATAGTGGATATTCTTAGATCATCTTTCTAAACCCATTTATTGATGAATTATAATCCAATTTAAGAATTCTTGACATGCGATCGAGTTCTCCATCGGTGTGCAATGTGATTCGATCTTCAATCCATTAATGGACTTTGGAGTTCTTCGTCAACAAACTTTAGGTAAGAAGTTCCTTAATAATTAAGAATCTTGTTATATCACCTCAATATTTTAAAATATATTTCTCTATAAATAATTTATATCTTCGATATCTTGTGTTACATGCAACCCCAAGTTTAAACAAACTGCAATATACTATTAAAATGTTATTATTTAAAGTGATAGTTATCGCCTAGCCGTTATATTAGTGGGTATATATAGAATTAAATAAATTACAAAATATATATTTAAAGGTCCAAATAAATACAAATTTATTTATTTATTCTTAAAAAATAATCACTCAATTTTTAGACAAGTCGTTTTATGATTCAAAAATACGTTTTCGTCAAAAATGATTTTTATTGCTTTTTTTAGAAAATATTAAAATAAATTTATAAAAGTTTTATAAATTTTATTTGAAAAAATAATTTTTTTAAATCATAACATTAAAATTAGCTTAAGATTAAATTTTTTGAATTTTTTGAAAAGTATGATTTTTCAGTGAATAGTGAAAAATATTAATTTAATTGAAAACTGGATTTTCTTTTAAAATATTTAAAAATTAAAATTCTATTTTGTTTTAGTTTTCAATTTTATTTATTTAATTTAAATTTTAAATAATCCAATTATAGTTTATTAAATGAATTTTATACTCTAATTTAGTATAAAAACATTTTATACTTAAAATATGCATTTTTTTCTAAAAAATTGTTTTCATCACATTTTACACACTTATTTTAAAATTAATTTCTTCAATTTATATTTATTAAATTTTATAAAATTTATTCCATATTTATAATCCTATGGTTCAAAATTGATAAATTTTCCACTTTTATTTTTGGTCAAACCATGGTAAAATGTATCACCTCGGTAAAGAGTAAATTGGGTTAACCTAGGTTAAAATTAAGTGATAAGACTATAATTATTCATAATAATTATTATTTTATGAATTAAATTCAACACTTATTACCTTTTTCTTGAATTTTATTTCTTTAATGGACATTTTTCCATGTAAATGACCAATATATTATTTAAATCAAAGAAATTTACAAAATGCAACTCTCTTACTTTTAAATATCTATTATGTGTCCGCATAGGGAAAAATAAAGTTATGAATGAATAAATATGTATATTTTGAAAATAATAAACTTATTTTAATTATGGTAATTTATTTTTAATTTTTAGGAATTAAATAATTACTCTAAATGCTTACGCAATCTGAAATAGTATTTATTCGATTATTGAGAAAAATGATATTAAATATATAAAAAGTGATATAATTTGAATTATTTAATGTGTAACATGAATTTTATAGATTAATATAATAAATTAGTGCTATTATTTAGGATTATATTATAATTAAAGCTTTTTATTTATGTATTTTATGTCAAATTAAATGAATTGTGTCAAAATGGACTTTAATAATATTTTATCAAAATAATATTTTATTAAATTATTTAAAAATAATAAAAATGTTTAAATAGGAAAAGTTGGATAATGTATTGTCTAAAATTTCATCACTTTCCCATTTATTAGACAATATTCACCCTATATGTAAAATTATAACACTTTAAAGGTGAAAAAGATGTCGTGATTAAGGTTAAAATTGGTTACCCAAATGGTTAATCAAATGGATAATGTTTAAAAGGACACAAAAACCTATCCAAATTTTATTATATGATGGTTTTGAATCCCTATCCTATCTTATATTCAATTTATTTTACTTTTTAAGTCATATTTATCCATATAATGTCTTTATTATAATTTAATCATTTAAGAAATTGTAAAAGTGTCCCCAGACTCAATTATAAAAGGTCACATCCTACCTCACTTATTAACACAAATTTGAGACTTATACCTCTAAAATACCTTAAAATATCTTCTAAAATTCCTTAGAAACATTATAGAGGTTAGTTTATCTCTAAAAGTTCAACACTAGGATCATTAAGAGGATATCTAAAGGAGTTCTTCCAAAGAAGAGGTAATCACCTTAACCGATCAGTTTTTTTTAATTCTTATTTTAACTCCTATAAATATATTAAATTATTAATTAAATAATAAATTCATTATAATAATTAAATATAAATATTATTATGATTGTAAATCCACTATAATACACCCTCTTTTCCATCAAATGGAGAGTGGAAGTATCGCTCGTGTGTACGTACGGCTTACGGTCTCCACGCTGCGATACAATTCATTTTTCATTACCATTTTTCATGCATGAGTAATATGATGGATTTAATGTTTATATATTATGTTTATGACATAATTATTCTTATGTAATTATAATATCATATTTACCTTCTTACCTTCCAAACCCTTCGAAAATGATAATGTTGATCGTGTGTACGTGTGGATTACCACCTCTACGAAGTGATATGATTCATTTTTCATTTATATTTTATATGGATGGTAATAAGGATTAATTTAATGAATATATATGTTATAATTATTATTATTTAAATTTTAGTTATTATTTACCTTTCATTCATTCCATCAATTGAAAAAAAATGAAATCAACGCTCATGCGTATACACGAACTACCATCTCTATGAACAGTGTAATTCATTTCTCTATCTATATATATTATTAATGAATATAAAAATTTATATAATGAATATATATTATATTTATATCATTATTAACACTATTTAGTTGATTTAAAAATGATAAATATACAATAACTAAAACTTTTTAACGGAAACATACATGAAAAAAGAAGTAGATATCACCTGGAACTGTGATTTTAATAAAGAAGTGTTAACAAATAGGTGATAAAAGGTTATAAGTAAATAATATATGGTATGATATATATGGGTATGTTTTTTTTAATATATTTATAATAAATCTATATTTAGTATACAGTAGGTTCTAATGCATGTGAAGGAAGTGAGACCTGAGGTAAGGGATTTTCGTCTCACTTTTATCATTATGAAGCACATGTCATATTCACCACTTGTTTCTTTTATATGGAGTATATACTACCCATGAATGTATTTTATTATGCTTATTATTCAATTTATTTGTATTTTAATATCCATATAATTATATTTATTTCACATTTCTTATGATACAAATGTTTCCAAAGCTATCAAGGTTTTATGTTGCAATCTTAGTGTTTATCGATATTGTTTATGATTAGGCTTCCAATGATGAAATATTATGATATATCTCTCAAGAAACTCATTTATTTTATTATAATATATTTATTTTGGGATAATAAATGTTTTCTTTTCATTTTCATCTCTTTAATAACTAATTAATGTTTTATTTTAACATATATGGCATCAATATAAGTTTCTACCGTCATGACTGATCAATGATTTGAAGATTCCTTTGAAAGTTTCCAAGGTTATTTTCAAAGAAATTTTTTTCCATAATATTTTATAAATATTTTTATTTTAAAAGTTATTTTCAAAACAGAAAGGTTTTTTTGCTTAATAAATATTCTAGTAGTCTTTTAAATGAATTTTCATCAATGATAATATCCTTCGATGTTAATTATGACTTACTATAGATATTATCCATTGATACCATTATTACTCTTTCTTTGTATTTTTAATATTTATATTGATGAAGTGTATATAAAACCCATTTATTTTTCATAGTTTATTCTTTTATCTTTTTCCTTAAAAAGGGAATTCCCCTGTGTGGCCTTTTCGAACCCTCCACACAAGGAAACCCCCCTCCCCACGAAGGGGTCACTCCGGAGAGAGCCCCAGCCAGGAAGGAGCCGTTGCCAGCCGAGATGGCAGAGCGTCCCGGAGGGTGACAGTTCGATCGGCGATGGTTCGTCAAAGCAATCCGTCAGCACATTGGGTCGCGCCTCATTTTTCCCGCCCAGTTGAGACCGAGCGACCCGGCAAGATGGGTGGATCCCAGGGGAGAGGCTCGCCCCGAAAGCAATCCGTCAGCACATTGGGCCGCGCCTCATATAATGAATGTTTTATGATCATGTGGCAGACATATGTATGTTTTTCATTATGTGATTGGTGGGACCAATATATCCCTCAAATGAATTAGGTAAAGTTTTATATATTATGAGATAACTATGGGAAACAAGTCATTGTGCTTGGTCCATTATGAGAAATAAGTTAATGTGATTAATCTATTAGGGGAAATAGGTGTTGAGGCCTAATCCATTTTGATCTTATAGTTTTTATAGTTAACCTTAATATATGAAATGGTTTCTATACTTATGATGGTGACACACTTTTATGTAAAGAACATATGGTTCATGAATGATTTATGTTGTTTTATCACACTTATAAATCATGTCTTTTGAAATGATATAGCTTTATACCATGACCCATGTTTGTGATTTTTGATGGATTGGGTGTGGAATTTTTCAGTTATGGTCATGATCTCATACTCTTATTCTTGTATTATGGTTTCATATGATCATCGATTCATATCTCCCATGTTTACCCTTGCTGAGAATATAATCTCACCCTTTCTTATGTTTCCTTTCCCCATGTTATGAAGAAAGGTTTTAAGTAGGTTTTATCTATAAAGATTACTGAATGGGAAGGTTTTTGTGGGATATGTTGAAGATCTTTCATAAGATAAGAACATTGTGTATCCAGTCTCAAAAAACACTAAACCATTATGGTCTTCGGGCATGTTCTTGTGAAATGTATTGAATAATCATCTAAAAAGATATATATTTATATATGAGAAGTTCGGGCCTTTACAATTGGTATCAAAGCTAGGTTTAGTCAATATTTAGATATTACAATGAGATAAATATAGTGAGAACCTTAGGGATAAGTCTAAGTATATGATAAAATCCTAAAGTTTTGGTAATCATAAATAATGACCTAAGTTAAACCTAAGGGTCATAAAAGAAAGTTTCATGATTTATACATCTTATAGATGATTTTTAATAATTATGTGGTTTCCCAATATGATTATTATTGCTTACACTATTATTTTTTGTTTTAGTCAATGGATATAACCTAAATAAATCGTGTTAATGTTGAATGTTATGGACAATGAAATGATTTTCCTCTTGAGAAACCAAATGTTATGCGAGAAAGGATGAAAAATATGATTGTTATGTGCACATAGTTTCCTTAATATATGAATCATACTGAACTTCCAAACAATAAAGAGAATGAAAAAAGTTATATTGCTTCCTTCATGAGTAAAATTCTACCTTATTTTAGTGGTTTCACTGATCTATTAGTCAATAGGAAATGGATCAGTACCAATGAAAAGATATAATCTATTCTCTAGTGTTTGGAGCATAAAAATTTCATTTTAGTGGTCTATAATTTGGAATGTGTATGGATCAATGGTGGAATCAAATAAATAATATGAGGTAATGGGAAGAAATAAACTTCATATAGTGGTATGACTTTAATATATTATTTTTTAATAAGTACTTTTTGTGTATTCTTCAGATGAAAATAGAGAAATAATTCTTTGAGCTAAAGTAGAAATAAGATTAATTTTTTGGTACCTATGAGGGAAATTTTACAAGACTTTAAAGGTATGCTTTTGGTATTATCATCCAATGTGAAATTATGGTTTATTGATTCTTCAATGGCCTAAAACCAAGTCTTTAAAGGGAATTATCTATAAGAGACTTCAGTAGATATAAAGAAACCATTCGATGTTCTATCAAAGTAGAAATGGAAATTAGATATTCCCATTATTCCTACAGTTTTGATGGGAAATAGAAGACCAAGTCTCATGAAAACTTGAATAAATCACATGGTGGAAAGAAATTCTAGCCAACTAAATTCCAGAAATGTGGGAAGAAATATCAAGGGAACTTCTTGAATAGAACAGAAGGGTTCTTTAAATGTGGAAGGGTGGGTTATAAAGGTCATAAATATTAAAAGGTGATGAATAGGATATATAATGAAGTGGATAAAAATAAGAATCCAACTAATGCACCACCCACAGTTCAATGATTTAAATTTCATAAATATGGGAATTATTCCAACCAATGCATGAATTTGAAGGTTTTTTATGATTAACGTCAATAACCTATTAATCCCAATAAAAAGGGAACGATTGTGCAATCATAACAATTGAAGTGAATCGTGATAATTAAGGAAAATTTATCCTCCACTCTAGTTTTGGGGATTTCAAGTTGAATTGTGTGTGAATTCTCCTTGTGAAAATCATATTATTCATCATTTAGTGAAATTTAATGTGATTATGAGCATCGATTACCTCTCTCTATTTATATTCTGGAATAAGGAAATTTCATTTGATATTTTGAATTAACTTCTGATCATATATTTTTTCGAGGATGAACCCATACTTCCAATGGAAATTTTTTTGGTTAAGATAGGAGATTATTTAAGGAATAGAAGGTGAATTGTATTTTGGAAGAATATATGATTTTATTGTGACTTAATTTTGGGAAATTATTAGGGTATATATATTTTTAATGCGTCTTTATGAGTGATTAAAATTATTTCAAGATAATATTTAAGTTTATCATGGAAGGAAATGTGGTCAATTCATTCCAATATTTTGGATTTGATTTTGTTCAGACATATTTTGTAAGGATTTTAAGGTTAACTATTTATAGAATGGTTTAAGTTGAAATTTGGATGAGGTTTTACTGATTAAAGTATGATTTTTTCATATTGGATAACTCATGCTAACTATTTTTGTTTTGGTAAATATTTAGAGGCTGAAGTAATGACTTACGAATATTGTGATTTATTAAAAGTTCTTCAAGCATGAAAAACTCATCTCAAATATCCATTTCCAATCATAACAGATGAAGTATACATGGAAATAAATCAAGTAATTTAATTTTCTCAAGTTATTTATTAGGATAGTAAAAGAATCCCTCAACTTTAGGAAAAGGACATTGAAATAAAAACGTTATTTATTTACTTTCCTTTTTGACTAATTAATGGTCTTTTAACTCACCACATATTTATGGTTTTATGGTGGTTAAATTTCTCATAACAGTGTTCTCTATAACTCTCTACTAGTCCTTTGGAGTTAGTTTTATCATCCATGTCCATATTTTAACTTCACACCAATGTTATAATTATTTGGGAACCTAATTTTATATTATTTTAGGTAACCTTTATGTTTATCACTTTCCCTTATTAAGGGAAATTTTATTATTTTTTGTACTATGTGGGTTTCGATGGAGTAATTTTAAAATATTAAACCTTTGATGACTAAGGAAAATTGTGAGGGTGAAATTTATTTAAGGAGGGAGAATGTAAAACCTCTATATTTTAGAATATATTTATCCTTAAATAATTTTATTTATTTGATATCTTGTGTTACATGCAACATTGATCTTACAAGAATTGTGATATACTGTTAAAATATTATTATTTAAAGTGACAGTTATCGTATAGCCGTTAGAATGGAGGGTATGAATAGGATTAACTGAATTATGAGATATTTATATAAAGTTACTGATAAATACAAATGTATTTATTTATTCTTAAACAATAAGCACTCAATTTTTATAAAAGTCAATTTATGCTCCAAAAAGACATTTTCATTAGAAAAATTGTTAATTTTTGTGAGAAAACATTATAATTAATTTATGGAACTCTTAGAAAATGTATTTGATAAATTTAAATTCATTTTTTATGTTATAACATCAAAATTATATTAAGTTAAAATTTTGATAATTTTCTAAAAAGTATTATTTTTTATTAAATAGTGAAAAATATTGATTTCTATTGAAAAGTGTAATTTATTTTAAAGTATTTACAAATAAAAATTATATTTTGGATTATTTTTAAATTTTAATTAGATAATTTTATTTAAAATAATCCAATTATATTTTTTAAAATTATTTTTATACTCAAATTCAGTATAAAAACATTTTATACTTAAAATATGCATTTTTCTAAAAAATGGTTTTCATCGCGTTTTGCAAAATTATTTTAAAATTAATTTTTTACACTTCTAGGTATTTAATTGGATAAAAATTATTCCATATTTATAATCATGAGGTTCAAGATAAGTAAATAGGCCCCTTTTATTTTTGGTCAATATGAATATTAACAGTAATATAATTTATCACCTATGTAAAGGGTAAATCAAGTTAATCTAGGTTGAAACTAAGTGATAAGGATATAATTATACATAATTATTATTATTATATGAATTTAATTTTAACCTTATAATATTAGGCTCTAATTTTATTTTTTCAATGGACATTTTCCCTAATAATGACCAACATATTATTTAAATAAAATAAAGTTATAAAATGTCACTCTCTTAGTTTTAAATATTTATTATATGTCCAAATTGGGGAAAATTTTGGTTATGAATGAATAAAAGTATATATTTTTAGAATGATAAAAAAAATTATGGTAATTTATTTATAAATTTTTGGCAATAAATAACTAACTTAAATGCTTACACGATGTTGAAATAGTATATATTCAGTTAATGGAAAAATAAAATAAATGGTATTGAAATTTTTGAAAGTTATATAATTTGACTGATTTAATGTATGTCATGAATTTTATAGATGAATATGACATATTAGAGTTGTTTTGAAGGATTGTATTCTAATTAAAACTTCTTCTTTATGTCTTTTAAGTCAAATTAAATAAATAGTGTCAAAATGGACATTAATAATATTTTATCAAAATAATATTTTATTAAATTATTTAAAAATCATAAAAATTTTTAAAGAGGACAAGGAGGATAATAAATTGTATAA
This sequence comes from Viscum album, assembly GCA_963277665.1. Lineage (NCBI taxonomy): Eukaryota > Viridiplantae > Streptophyta > Magnoliopsida > Santalales > Viscaceae > Viscum > Viscum album. Next base: position 517,371,697 of record OY728143.1, on the reverse strand, counting down.
AATTCTATATATTGGCCTTTTAAGATCCAATTTTAACCTTATATGTAAAATTATAACACTTTTAGGGTGAAAAATACATTACCATAGTTGAGGTTATAATTGGTTAACCAAGTGGTTAATCAAAAAAGATAAGGTTTAAAATGAAACCAAAATTTGATAAAATTTTATTGTATGATGGGATTAAAACCATACACTATATTATATTTTAATACCTTACCTTTTATTGATTTGGTCTAGAGAATGGATTTCTTATAATTTAATCTTTAAAGAAATTTTGAAAGTGACCCTCACCTCAATTATAAAAGGGCACATCCTACCTCACTTCTTTACACCATTTTGAGCCTTCTGGCTTAGCAATAACCTACCAAATGCCTTATTAACTTCCTTAGAAACATTCTGTAGGTTCTGTTATATCCAAAATACTAACCCTTGGATCCTTAAGAGGATATCTAAAAGAGTTCTTTGAAAGGAGAGTTAATCACTTAACAAATCACATTCTTTTTAATTATTATTTTACTTCATCTAAATTTGTTATATTATTAATTAAATAATATATTAGGTATCCTAAATATAATAAAATGTTATTATGATTATTAAACTACCATTATTCACCCTCTTTTCTATCAAATAGAGAGTTAAATTATCTCTCATGCGTACATACGGCTTACCGTCTTCACGTAGCATTTAAATTCATTTTTCATTACCATCTTTCATGGATAAGTATTATGATGGTTTTAATGTGTATATATGATATTTATGACATAGTTATTATTCTTTAATGATAATATCATATCTACCTTCTTACCTTCCAAATCATTGGAAAAAATAGTGTTGGTGGTAATAAGGATGGATTTGATGAATATATATAATATATAAGATATAATAATGATTCAAGAAAGTTTATTTATTATTTATCATTCATTTTATCCATCTACAGAAAAAAAATGAAAACATCATTCATGCCTACGTATGGCCTACCATCTCTGTGAACGGTGTGATTCATTTTTTTATCTCAATATTTTATTAATGACTCTAAATATATAAATAAAGAATATATATTATATTTATAACATGATTATCATTCTTTAGATGATGGAATCATGATCAAAATATGATGACCAAAACAATCGAACCAAATACAAGTAAAAAAAATCAGATATCACTCAGGATAATTATTTTATTAAATAAGTGTTAACAAATGGGTGATAAAATTTTATAATTAAATCATATATGGTATGATTTATATGATTATGGTTCTGTAATACATTTATAATAAATATATATTTATTATACTTGAGTTTTAAACATTTATGAAGGAATTCAGACCTAAGGTAAGGGATTTTGTCTCACTTTTATCTTTGTGAGACACATGTCATATCCACCACTTATTTCTTTTATGTGAGGTATATACTACCCTTGAATGTCTTTTATTTGCTTCTTATGAAATTTATAAGGATTTAAAAACTCATATAAGGATATTTATTTCATGGGGATTGAGATTCAAATGTTACCAAAGCAATAAGAGTTTTATGTTACAATCTTAGTGTTTATCAAGATTGTTTATGATTATGTTCCCTAAGATAAAATCTTATGATTTATCTCTCAAGAAACTATTTAATTTTATTCAACTATGGTTATTTATAGAGAATAATTTTTTCCCCTCTCATTTTTATCTCTTTAAGAACTAAAGATACCGAAAGAATGTTTTTAAGGATAATTGAATTTATTTCTCTCTTTAGTTAAAAAACCTTTTTCTTCCATATCTATGTTTTTTCTAAATTTTTTAAATAAGGTTTTTAATATTCTAAAAATATTTTTTGAATTTATTTTTACCCATGTTTGAATTTAAAAAAAATAAAAGGAATCTTCTTTTCATTTTCCAAATGAGGTACCTTTTGACTTTTCTATAAAAGTGTGAAAGGAATGTTTTATTCTAACATATACGCCATGAATGTAATTTCCTATCATCATGGCCAATCAATAACTTTAAACTTCCTTAATATGATTTTAAGGATATTTTCAAATAAAAATTTTTCCATGATATTTTGGAAATATTTTTATTTTAAAAATGATTTTCAAAATAGAAAGTTTATTTTTCTCAAGAAATATTCAAGTGATATTTTAAATGAATTTTCATCCATGACAATATCCTTTGATGTTAATTATAATTTACTAGGGATATTATATATTAATATTATCCTTAATCTTTATTTGGATGGTTTATTTTTATATTAATGATATGTTTATGAAATCCATTTATTCTCTATGGGTTATGCTATGATGAATGGGAGAAATGTTTATAAAACCCACTTTCTTTGCCTGGGTTATGATTTGATGATATTATGAATGTTTTATGATATTATGGAACACATATGTATGGTTTTAAATATGTGTTGGGTAGGGACTATATCTCCCTACAATGCATTGGGTAAAGTTTTGTATATCATGAGATAACTATGGGAAAAAAGTCAATGTGCATGATCCATTATAGGAAACAACTTAATGTGCTTGATCCATTATAGTAATTAAGTAGATGTGATTGATCCATTATGGATAAAAAGTTGATGTGTTTTATCCATTATAGTAAATACGTGTTGAGGTCTGATTTGTTATGATTTTATGTTTTGGTATTTAACCTTGACATATGAAATGGTTTCTATACTTATGATGGTGATACGTATAGGTTCTGGGAATAACGGAAGCATGGAAGCGGTGGTTCCCAACTTTAATTTTTTTTTATATTCAATGAACAATCTAGGATATATGCAATGATGAAGAATGTGATCCACATAATTGAATAAAATAAATAGGACAAAGGAATAGAAACTCGGAACCAAGAGAGAGGATCAATATATTTTATTTATAATTAATTTAATTAAATAAGAATTACCTTCAAGGTGATTCGTTCTTCGTTGATGTGTTCGGCCATAGATCAATAGGTATACCATCATTGAGTTGTATAGATCAAGGTTATATCTCCTCTATCGGTGATCCACATGTGTTCCACCTATCTCCAGACATCATCGAAGGAGTCTCTGGGTGCTAGCACGAAAGATCCTTATGCTTATGTTGTTCTTATTTGATCACCTTGAGGAATGCTTCAAAATAATTCTCTTTGATCCAGTGGAGGAGGATCTCTCTCATTCTTGAGAGCATTATTAGAGAGGTATGAACTCTCTAGGATTGAGATCTTTTCTCCAATTCTTTGTGCACAACACAATAGGCGTCGCTTGGCTAGCGCTTGGATAATAAGAGAATAATATAACCAGGCATTTAATTTACTAGGGTAATAATAAATAATTTTCACAGGTGACTTAATTATTTTATTAACCCTAGAGAAACCCTAATGTCAAATAATAACAACAACATTATTATTTTTTGACCTCCACTAAACTTGCGAGTTATAATTAAATATTATTTAATAAAATAATATTCAATATTATTATTTCTCACCAGACCCTTAACTCAATCCTCCAATCCTCCACCATATTTATTGAACCATGAATAATAAATATTTATTTATTAAATAAATATCACTGCATTATTCTCTAATAAATATATAAATATTATATTCACTAAATATAAAATAAATATTTATTAATTATTTTTCCCACATTATATTCTCTTGAATTAGTGTCAAAATAAATGCGATCAGGCATCCATGAATAATTATTAAATCACAACTAGAAATAATATTTATTCAACTTGTTAAATAATAAATAATGTATTATTTAACTGAGATACTGGATACACTTAGTGTGTGACCCTCTAGGACTCTTTCTCAGTGGAATTAGGTGGAGCGGCATAAAGTCCAAGATTAGCATCTAAGAACACACCAAGGCACCCATAGATAAAGAAGTTAATGCTGAAATGACATGTCACCTCATATGAATACTTATCGTGTAATATAATCCCTTTGTCTCAATATCACCAATCAAGTGGGTTTCATGCAAGTGCCATCAACCCATGTGCTCGATTTCTCATTCTTTGACTTCTTGAAATTTGAACTTGCCTATAAAACATCATGTCCATGGATTTATTTAGGATATATTATTTCCATTAAAGGGCCTAAGACATCAACTTCTTTTATGGAACAGAAGGGAAAAATCCTTTATTGCATTATTCATTAATGCATTATTACTCATGATGCACCCAACATATCCTACCTCGCTACAAACATATCTCATCACGGTTTTCTCCAATACATCTACATGTATGAGTCGTAATACCCATTAATAATAATCTTAAATTATAAATACCAATACACATGTCCATAGATAAGAACATCCAATGACACTTATAAATGTGGATTTTCTACTGGCGGGTCTAATTCTCATAATATCCCCCTCGACATTACCAAGGGTGTACACTGTGACAAGGTGCCTCAAGGTCCTATGAGTCTCCAACCTTGATAGCATGTATCATTTTTGTCCTTTTAAATGATATCATCCATCTATAGAACATATATTCAAAAATAGTGTCATGGTACTTTCGAGTTCTCATCATAACAGGGATCCGCTATGACCTTTTAGTATGATAGTAACTCTTAGAAAATTTTCACATACAATATCATGCATAAGAAAAATCATGATGTGATAAGGAGTTTATTAATATTCATCTAATGAATACTTTTTTATCATAAAGTACAAAGAATTTTGTTCTAGGGCACCAACTCCAACATACTCCCACTTGCACTAGAGTCAACTGCTAACAACCTTCAGTCTGCTAGCTCTCACATGATACTTGTGCTTCTGCTAAGATAGGCCTTCAGTCAAGGGGTCCACCAAATTATCTTCTATGGACACTCTACTCACTACAGCTTCACCCCTTTGATAAAAATCTCTCAAGAGGTGATACTTCCATAGTATGTGATTTGTCCGTTGACGTGACCTTGGTTCTTTTAAAAGAGCAACTATTGTAGTATTATCAAAATTAAATGTGATAGTTTTATTACTGCCAGGAACCAGATTAAGCTCCTAGACAAAGTTCTGAATTCAGAAAGCTTCCTTGGTTGCATTAGAAGCTGTTATGTGCTCGAACTCCACTGTAAAATCAGCTGCAACTAGATGCTTTGAACTCTTTCATCTCACAGCTCCTTCATTGAGATATCACACATATCTTGATTGCAACTTCATATCATTTTCATCTGTTTGAAAATCAGCATCATCATACCCTCTGATGATAATATCCTCATCTCCACCATACACCAGGAACATATCCTTGGTTATTCTCAGATACTTGAGGATAGTCTTAACAGAAGTACAATGTTGTTCTCCTGGATCTGGTTAATATCTATCTACCATGGTCAATGCATAGGAAAAATCAAGTCCATTACATAATATGGCATAAATTATTGATCTTGTCGTCAAAGCATATGAGATCTTACTCATTCTATTCCTCTCCTATTGTGTCTGGGGACACATTTTCTTAGAAAGATGTAAACCATGTGACACTGGATCCAATCCCCTCTTGGATTGTTACATACTAAATCTCTTTAGTATCTAGTCAATATATATATACTTTGTCTTAGTCCAATCATCCTCTTGGATCTATCATTAATGATCATGGTCCCTAGAATGTAGGCTGCTTCGCCTAAATCCTTTATAGAGAAGCACTTGGTCGACCAGTCCTTAACTGATTGTAAGACCGATATATCATTTCCAATAAGTAATATGTAATCAAAATATACAACTAGGAACCTTCTTCAAAAAAGTACTACTAGGATAATGACCGCATTCCTATTAAACCTTTTGTAAGCACGTGTCTCACATTCATTCTTAATGAAACTAAATTCCATTATGGCTTCATAGAATTGAATATTCTATGACCCAGATGCTTTCTTTAATACATAAATGGACCTCTGCAACTTGAAAACCCTTTTGGCATCACTTGGTGTCACAAACCCTTCTATTTGTGTCATATATACATCTTTCTAAAGGTTCCCTTTAAGGAATACAGTTTTTACATCCATCTTCCAAATCTCATAGTCATGGTAAGCTGTTATGGAAAGTATGATTCTTTTGGATTTAAATATGGAAACTGGAGAAAAGGTTTCATCGTAGTCAATTCCTTGACGTTATTTTAAACCTTTAGGCACTATCCTTACTTTATAGGTACTTACTTTACCTTCCATGTACAGTTTCCTCTTGAATACCCATTTCCACCCAGTAGCATTTACATCAACTGGCGCATTGACCAGAACCCAAACTTGGTTCTGATACATGGAATCCATCTCAGAATTCATATCTTCTAGCCATATTACAGCTTCTAAACTCTCCACTACCTCTTTATAAGAGATAGGTTCATCATTGTCCAACAATAATGAGTCACCATCCTTGGTGACAAGAAAACCATATCTCTCCAGTTCCCTTACCTCTCTTACACTTATATGTAGTACTTATGCTTCGGGAACCAATTATTACATGGGTACCTGTAGAACTTGTTCCTGTACCAACTCATGTGTATCTTGAGCATCAAATTCATCAAATTAAATCTTTCTCCCACTATCCTTTTCGAGGATGTTCTCCCTCTTAATAAAAATGACTTGTTTGGCGATAGTCACTTTCTTGTCTGAGGGGTTGTATAGGTAGTATCCCTTTATTTTCTTGGGATACCCTATAAAGATACACTTTGTGCCTCAGGGTGCTAGTTTGTTGCATGATAACTCATTAACAAATGCCTTTCAATCCCATACACATGTGTGTGATAAAATTGGTTTATTTCTACTCCATAAATTGAAGGGAAATCCATTTATTGATTTAGTTGGTACTTGGTTTAATGTGTACGTCGTAGTTTGTAATGCATATCCTCAAAAGGATAATGGAAGATCTACATGACTCATCATTGAACTTACTATGTATAACATGTTATGGTTACTTATTTCACTAACACCATTCCATTATGGTGTAAAAGATTGAGTGAGTTGAGATAAAATCCCAAACTCCAATAAAAGGTCGATGAACTCTTGGTTAAGATATTCTACACCTTGATATGATCAAAGATTATTTATCTTTTTACCAATATTATTCTCTACTTCATTCTTGAATTCCATGAATTTATAAAATGACTCAAACTTATACATCATTAAGTAAATATACCCATATCTACTCAAGTCATCATTAAAAGTTATGAAGTAAGAATATCAACCTCTAGCTTCTACTAGAAATGATCCACACACATCAGTGTGTAACGATCCTAGAAGCTCTATGGCCCTTTCACCATGTCTACTAAATGGTGGTTTAGTAATTTTCCCTTGTAAATAAGTGTGACATCTATCAAGTGGTTTTAGCTTATAAGGGTCTAAATAACCATGTTGACAGATCTTTGTCAAATTCTTCTTGTTTACATGATCGAGACGGTGATGTCACAATTGGTTGTTATATGAGTCATGTGAACTTGATTCATTATCAATTTTCACCACTTGGTTTTTGTAATTTATTATATACAGACTGTTATTTAAATGTGCCATACTATAACATATTTTATCCTTATAAAAGAAACAAATTTTATTTCTGAACTTGAAAATAAACCCATCTATATCCAAACTTGATATATAAATTATGTTTTTTATAACACTAGGTAAATAATAACATCCATGTAAAACCAATATCATTACCATTGGTAATGTGAGGTGGTAGTCACCAATGGAAAGAGTAGCCAGCCTCACACCATTAGCATCTCCTCTCCTCTGAAAATTTTCTGAAATCTACTTGGTTCCTTCATTTGAATACAGATATGGGTACCACAGGATGTATCTAATACCCAATATGTATAAATGGAAAGATTTCACTTGATAATGAATATACCTTTGTCTTCCCCTTGCCTCTGGGTGTAGTTCCTCTTCTAGTGGCCTAACTTGCCACATGGAAAGAATACTTCCTCCTTTTCCTTGCCCTATCATTGGATATTCTTCTTCTTGGTCAGATGGTGCTCAGGGGATTTAGACTGTTTATAAGTCTTAGTCTCCTTTTCCTTGTCCTTCCTCTTCCTATTAACCATAAGGATTGTGAGTTTTTCATGCCCCATGTCCTTATCCACTTGGTGAATTAAAGTAAGAAGTTCTGATAGACTCTTCTCATTATTTCTTATATTATAATTCATAATAAAACTAGAGAATTTCTTGGGAAGTGATGATAGTATGAGATCTGTATGTAACTTGTAACATCCCGGATCCGGGTTCCACTCAATGGGTGCCCCAAACCTGGTCGGTCACATGACCACAAGAACATTTCCCCAAACGCCATAGGCTACCGACTAGCAGCAAGGGCCTAGGTCTGATAGTGGGAAAACTATGCCCTCATTTGTCAAAGTGTAGCACAACGGAAAAAAAATATAAACAGAAGTAGTAAACAATAAAAAGATGAAAGGAAAACGGTACTGAAGAAAAAGATAACCAATAGTCATATATATATATGATGATGCAATATGTCATATTTCTAATAAATTAGTAAAAACAGGATACACTGCAATCAAATACAATACAGTACAAGGTACCAAGTACAACAAAGTAAACTAAAATAGTACAACAGGAATTCAGCAGCATCGCAAGCCTAAGCTTGGTCCCATGCTCTCCAACTTCTCTACAACAATATAATCTATTTGGTCCCAAGACATGACCCAAAAAGGGTGTGAGAAATAAATCCCAGAAGGAAACCACCAAAGGCCCATGCCCAACTGTCAGTGAAAATGTGCAACAGCAGTGTGCAATAATGAAATGCAGTAAACTAGGAAGTACTCAAAAGTAAACATTCCTTATAGTTTTATTACCATTTTAATAATTATTTAACAATTAAAATATAATTGAATTATAATATTCCTGAGACTTATCCTTGGCTGAAAATCTCCTATACAGTGCCGTAGAAAAAACCACAACAGGCTATCTAACAAGTAGAAGGTAATAACCATACCAAGCATGTGCTTTAGCTTGATAGGTATAACATAAGAAATCACCACAGTGAATATTCAAAGTAAACAGTGTCCTCAGACATACAAATCATTACCCTCAGGTAATTAGAATCGAAACCCTCATATGATTTTCCTCAGGCATAGCGAATATTGCCATCAGGCATACGAGATATTTCCCTCAGGCACAGAATCTACTGCGCACAGTCATAAGAAAAGTTGCCCTCAGGCTAAACAAAACACCGCCCTCAGGCTAAGAAAAACAATTCCCTCAGGCTAAGCAAGTAATCGGGATGAACCCAACACATAAGAAAGTAATTCATATATATTTTCTCTCAAGAAAACTCAAAGTATACTATAATCACGGCATACCCATGGGTATCCTAGACAAACGGATAAACAAGGGAAATGCACCCACGAGGTGGCCCTGGATCAAGGCAACGATCCCAAATAGCAGTTTATACTTGTTCATTAAATTACCTAAGAAATTATAGGTATCTTAACAGTCAAGGCCTCAGCCATAAGACACCCCAAACATGGGTGCGTAGCACAATGGTACACAAAAACAACTCGAAAGTTGGAAATAAACACCATACCACCTACCTCGATCTCCTCTGATCGATATATGTGAATGATGCCTCCTGAATCAACCGAGAACGATGTAGATCTTTGAGGTTCAAACAAGATCGTCGGAGAAGTAATCAGAGTCCCGTTGTGTGGTTGGGAGCTCTTCCAAGATCCGGCCTTCTCTCCCGTGGATCTTGGGCATTCTAAGCTTCCTCTATCGAAAGAGGAGGCTACTGCTTGTTTTAAGAGAAAAAACATAACTACACGGTGTGTACTCTCAAGTACACGGTGTGTACTTTCCATTTTTTTTAACTGTTCCTCTGGCGGCCACTTTCCACCACCTCACTATTCATTTGTCGACTTGATTACACGGCGTGTATTTCTAAGTACATGGCATGTACTATCATTCTACTGGAGGATACTCCCATTTCCTTACTGTTCACCTGCCAAATGATTACATGGAATGTATATACTAAGTACACAATGTGTAGTCAGTTTTTAAACCCTTCATCACCGATAGGCCTACACACCCTGTATTCTCATCCTACATGGCCAGAGTACACAACGTGTGTAAAAGTACAAGACGTGTACCCATAAAATTTGGGATTTTTCCCTCTTTTCCTTATTTTCTCGAAAACACTTAAGGAAAAAGGAAAAGAAGAAACTTGTACCTCAAGAATAAGAACCAGGTTCTTACAAACTTCTACCCTTAAATAAATTCTTCAACGAATTGCCCTTCTAAGGTTGGTGAAAATAAATCTGAGAACAACTTTGGCCACTGAGCATGTATGTCGGTCTCCCACTCCCAGGTTTTGTCCTGCACTCGGCCATGCTGCCATAGCACTCGTACGTGAGGAATTGATCAGCCTCGGAGAACCTTCGTGCTTCTATCAATAATACTAATCAGATTCTCCTCAAAGGATGCATCAACCTGAAGTTCAACCACCTCGGGCGGAAAAATGTGAGACGGGTCTGAGTGATAATGGCGTAGCTGAGATACGTGGAAGACGTCATGCATGGCCTGATACCTCTACAGTAACTACAACTGATAGGCAACTGGCCTGACCCTCTCCAGAATCTCAAACGGCCCCACATACCTCAGTGAAAGTTTACCCTGTCTCTTGATCCACCTGTGTCCCAACCTCAGTGAAACACGCAAGAATACCTGATCCCCAATCACAAACTCCAAGGGTCATCTACGGCGATCAGCATAAGATTTCTGATGAGACTGCACAGTAGCCATATGCTTCTGTATCAACTAGACCTGCTCTGAAGTCTTCTGCACGAGTTGTGGTCCCAGTAAAGCTGCCTCACCCGCCTCCAACCAGCACAAAGGTGATCGGCATGGAATACCATATAAAGCCTCATAAGTTTTCATCTCAATAGTTTCCTGAAAACTATTATTGTATGAAAACTCGACTAGGGGTATGTGCTTCTCCCAAGAGCCCCCAAAGTCCAAGATGCATGCACGCAGCATGTCCTCAAGCACCTGTATCGTATGCTCTGACTGGACATCGGTCTGAGGGTGGTAAGCTATGTTCAAAAGCACCTTTGTACCCAGTGCCCTCTGAAAACTCTTCCAGAAATGAGACATAGAACGGGTGTCCCTATCTGAAATGATAGAATTCGGGACCCCATGAAGACGTACTACCTCTTGGATATACAAATTTCCGAGCTCATCAACACTGAAGGTCTCCTTGATCGGAAAAAAGTGAGCTACCTTCATAAGTCTATCCACAATAACCCACATGGAATCATTGCCTCGCAGTGACCTCAGCAACACAGTCACGAAGTCCATCACAACATCATCCCATTTCCACTCTGGAATGGGTAATTTTTGTAACAGTCCGGCTGGCCTCTGATGCTCCGCCTTCACCTGGTGACAGATGGAACATCTCGTAATAAAACCAGCTACCTCTCTTTTCATACCTGGCCACCAATACTGAAATCTCAAGTCATGGTACATTTTGGTAACTCCAGGATGCACTGCCCAAGCTGAAGCATGAAATTCCTGCATCAACTCCTCACGTATATCCCTTGGAACCCACACTCATCCATGGATACACAGTACCTCGTCATCGCCTATCGTCCAAACAGGAGTATGGTCCTCACTTTCCACCAACTCCTGTAGAACTAGACCTTCTGAATTTGATATTTGTCTCATCCTCATTCTATCAAGGAGGGTAGAAGTCACAGCTAAGGATGAAAGATAGGTTTTCCCCTGAATGTCGTGCACCTCCAAATGAATCTCATAGAGAAAAACCATAAGTTTTCACTCACCACTGGACTTTTTCACTGCTTGTATCTGAGTCCTCCTACTCAGTGCATCAGTTACTGCATTACCCTTACCAGGTGTATAGGAAAGCTCAAAGTTGAAAGAATGAAGGTATTCAACCCACCTTCGCTGTCTCAAATTCAGTTCACGCTGGTTAAAGATGTATTTAAGACTTTTTTGGTCCATAAACACCATAAAATGTTCTCCCAAAAGATAATGTCTTCAACAGTGTAACACATGAACAACTGCATCCAACTCGAGATCGTGCGTCGGGTAATTCCTCTCATGTGGCCTCAACTACTGAGACCCGTACACAATTACTCAATCGTCATGCATCAACACTGCTCCCAATCCAATACATGATGCATCATAGTAAACTTTATAGCTCTTCCCTTGCTCTGGAAGTATCAGGACTGGTGCTGATGTCAACCTTCCCTTAAGCTCCTGAAAGGCTGTCTCACAAGCTTCCAACCAAATGAACTTCACACCTTTCTTAGTCAAACCCATCAACGGTGCTGCTAAGTGGGAGAAGTTCTGTATAAAGCGCCTATAGTAACTAGACAGCCCCAAGAAACTCTATATTTCAAACACTTTCTTAGGCTTCTCCCAGGAAAATACTACTCTCACTTTCTCTGGGTCTACCGCAACTCCTGCCTCTAAGATAATATGACCCAGGAAGTGTATCTGGTCCATCCAAATGTGGCACTTTGAGAGGTTAGCATATAACTGATGATCTCTCAGTGTACTCAATATGATCTCAAGATGGGTGGCATGGTCGTGTCGAGTGTGAGAGTACACCAAGATATCATCCATGAAGACTACCACAAAAGAATACAGATAAGGCTGGAATGCAAAATTCATCAGAGCCATGAAAACTGTTGGCATGTTCGTGAGTCCGAACGGCATAACCAAGTACTCATATAGACTATATCTACTCTGAAAAGTTGTAATCAGAATGTTCGATGGTCTAACGCGCAACGGATGATATCCGAATATCAAGTAAATATTCGAGAACACTCATGATCCTCAAATTTGATCAAAAATATCATCAATCCTTGGAAAGGGATATCAGTTCTTGACCATCAACTAGTTCAGCTTCTGATAATCCACACAAATTCTGAGGGTACCATCTTCCTTCTTCACAAACAAGACAGGAAAACCCCAAGGAGAAGTACTGGGTCGGATGAAACCCTTTGCATGCAACTCCTCTAACTGCCTCTTGAGCTCCTGCAATTCTGGTGTATCCATCCTGTAAGGAGGAATGGACACCGGTGCCACTCCTGGAAAAAGATCAATAGAGAAATCCACCTCTCGCTCCAGAGGTAGACCTGAAAAGTCATTCGGGAAGACATCCCTGAAATGATTAACCACTGGAGGGAAATACTTATGACAAGTTCCCTAGTTATCTAGATATAAACTCACAAAATGGGTTGTCACTCCACCTCACCCACAATGCTCGGGTCCATCTCGGCTCGCCTGGACATCCCATTCGCCCTTGTATAGAAACTCTTCGCCCTCTGGTGATGTGAAACTCACCCTATGACGATAGAAATCTACAAAGGCTAGAAAGGGTACCAACCAGTCCATCCCGAGAATGAAATCATAGCTCGTCATCTCTAAGACATAGAGGTCCCATAGAAAGTGACACCCACCAACCACTAGGGGGCACTCCCTGCACTGACGCACACCTACCGTTCTAATTCCCAACAGAGTGTCTAGCGTTATGATATCAGAGGAAGAAGAAACACAGAGCCCAAGGATCTCCCCAATGGGCATAAATATAAAGCTATGTGTAGCACCAATATCGAAAAGTACAGAAGATAAAACAGAAGTAACTAAAATAGTACCTCTGACAGTGGAAGGTCTGGGATCCTACTCCTGTTGGGTCTGTTGCACTGCATATGCCTGCCCAGTATTGTGGCCCTATGACACAGCCTAGCTACCCTGAGCTGACTTGCCCTACTGTCTCTGAGATCTCTGTGTCTGGCTACCACGACCACCACCTCGGCCTGAACGTCTTGACATATTCCAATTCTCTGACTGGTAAGAAGTTGTTGGCCATGCTCCTGCATGCGGAGTCTACACAGAACCCCTCTCACTAGTCACTGGGGAAAACTCCCTGCAAAAACGCAAGAGATGACCCATCTTTCCACATGCCCAGCACTCCACTGGGTCACATAGACATTGAGGTCTCTTGTTCCCCTCTTTACCACACTGGTAGCACATCACCTGGTCACCCGAAGAATTTTTCTGGCTAGTACTACCACCGTGAGAAAAATCCATCTGCCTCTTCCTCTTACCGGTATAAATAGTACCAGGGATCGGCGCCGAACTACCCTAGTCTACACCACTAGCTTCCCGCAGGTTCCACTCAGTAATCAATGTCTGGTTCACAAGAGCAAGCATTATAGGCAACCTAAAAACATTCACCAGCACTCAGATGTCATATTGAAGACCATCCTCAAAGCGTCTAGCCCTCAACGTTTCATCACCCACCAGAACATGTGAAAAACGTTGTAGCTTAGTGAAGCGGGTATAATAGTCCATAACTAACATGGCGCCTTCTGCAGATTCATTAACTCTCGAGCTCGATCTTCCCTTAGAGTCTTCAGAAAGAAAAATTCATAGAAGACCGCCTGAAAATCTTCCCACACCATGTCTCGGTGATGCTCATTCTGGGTGGTAACATCCCACCATCTCCTGGAGGAATCATGTAGCATGTAAGTAGCAAGCTTGACCCTCCTCCCAGGAGGTGTCTCTAGATGCACGAAAATTTTCTGCATAGAACCCAGCCATGACTCTGCAACCTGTGGTCTTCCATCCCCTTAAAACATAGGTGGATGCTGCTATTGGAATATACGTGTCAGCTCTTCCATAGATTTAGAAACCTGTGGTTCTCCCTGTAAGGTCTTCTTGAACTGTATGAAGCCTTCACGGAACTGTGCATCCACGCCTGTGTCTAGTATAACGTTTGGCGCCGCATCTGGTACTGTTGGAGGATCCACTAGTAGGTCATGGCCTACCATCTCTGGAGTATAATCGTTGCCGCTCTCTTGGAGAACAAATCCTGGTTGTCTCGGTGACATGACTCTACAAGGTCAAACACACGCCTTAGTTTAATTTACTATCGAGGTTTCTTTTGTCCAGTTTAAGAGTACCAACGAAAAGGAAAACAAAAACCACAAAAACTGGAAAAAAGAGACTACACGGCGTGTATAAGGTCTACACAGCGTGTACCCCTAATCCCTTACATGTTCATGTTCTAATTCTGGTCTGGGCGTGTCTCAACCCTCGGTACACTACGTGTTACACCCACACACGGCGTGTATAAGGTCTACACGGCCAAGTCTACTCGGTCTTTTATAGGTCAAGACTACACAACATGTCCCAAAGGTACACAGCGTGCACTAGACAAGCTTCGCTGACCCATGTTGTTTGAGACACGATCGGATACACGGATCACACTACACGGTATGTTCCAGATGGACACGGTGTGTACTAGAAAGGATAACACTGACCCATGTTGTTAATTACATGGCCGGATTCCCATATTATACTACACAGCATGTTCAGAAGTTACACGGCGTGTTTAAGCGAAGATTTCTCCGTCCGTGTTGTTAGTCACACAGGAGGGCACAGAGTCAACACAACATGGCGTGTATAACTGGTATATGGCATGTTCCCTCTAGAGTTTTCCCATCCCTTGTTTCAGCCTACACGGCATATGACACAGTTAGAAACTATACGGTGTGTACATAGGGTACACGGCATATACTTAAAAAAATTCATTTCTTCCCAAACAGAAGAGTACATGTCATGTAGTCAAAACTACACGGCATGTATTCTAGGTTTTTCCAAACAGTAAGCCTCGGAAACTACTCTGGAGCCCAAAAAAACACTGAAATGAACACCAAAGTGCCAAATTTCGATCTGTGAGGGCCCATACTCCCCGCGAATCAAAGATTGGCATCTTATACATGTTATAAACAAGGTAAACAAGTCAATGATCCACTAAATTCTGGTTAATGAGGGTTCATACTCCTCATGAACCAAAGTTCGGCATTCATTCAACCAAAATCTCACACAAAAATGCCTTATCAAATAGCAGGTATTTTTATCAAAGCAACTACAACAACAACATGCATTTTCTAGAACAACATCTATCACAACAACATGTAATTTCTAATGCACCTACATGGAATGGAAACTATGCATGACATGTGATTCTAACATGTGTCTAAATGATGCATGGATGGTATACCCTCATCTCATCGGGTTGCAACTAAATAGAACCCAAGTATAAAAAATATAAACATCACACCACAAGTGCATCACCCAATGGTGAAATAAAATAAACTATAATAATCATAAACAGAAAATCGTAATTTAACTTGAGGCAATTCGGCCATTACCTGTACACGGGGTAGCTACTCTCGGGCACAGTTTATTACCGAATCTCTTAACAATCTAACTCTTTCCATTGTCACCAAATAAAAAATAACCCAGAGAAAAGAAACTCCTCTGATACCACTTTGTAACATCCCAGATTTGTGTGTCACTCAACGGGTTCCCTGAACTCGGTTGGTCACAAGACCTCAAGCGCATTTCCCCAAATGCCAGAGACTGTCAACTAGCAGTGAGGGCCTAGGTCTGATAGTGGGGAAACTATACCCTCATTTGTCAAAGTGTAGTGAAACGGAAAAAAAACATACCAAAAACGAAAACAGTAAACAATACAAAAGATGAAAGGACAACGGTACTAAAGAAAAAGATAACCAACAATCATATATATATATATGATGATGCAATATGTCATATTTCTAAGAAAGTAGTCAAAACAGGATACACTGTAATCAAATACAATACTGTACAAGTGTAATGACCTGGACCTGAACATCCACCCAAACAGTGCTAAACGGGTTGGGTGCTACTACCTCAGGCGCACCTCCCCGAACGCCAAAGGCTATCGACTAGCAGCGAGGGTCTGATAGGTATAGTGGGGTGGCTATACCCTCTCAGAGGATAATAATAATGGTACTAGTCCAAGTGTAACAGTAGAGATTCAGAGGAATAAACGACTCAGCAGACTCGAACCAGACCCACAGAGCAAAAGCACATTCAATCTCAATAAACAGTGGAAGAAATAAATATAACAACAGCAATGGAAATAAACACAACAACATGCTGATAACATGTAATTACTACTGAATAATAAAACATGCATCCAAAACAGGTCATACATATCTGAATATAAAAAGGTTCCAATGGCTAACCAACTGTAGATACAAAAAATAAGCATGTTGATATAGAAAAGAAAAAAAACAAAGTAACTCCAGCTAGGTAAGACCTCAAGGTCCATACCATCTCCATGCAACAACTAATTTAGCCCAGCTCCGGAGGTTGTCCTCTTTCCTGCATGAAAATCCATAAAGTCTACACGCGTCCTGAAGGGCCCGTGCAGGGTGTGAGACAAATCTTAGTAGGATACCACCCAACGGTGCGTACCTAATATAAGTGTTTAAGAAGGCAAGCATTTATAAGAAAAATAGTAAATAGAACGATGCACAAATAAACACAACTCCACTAGTGTTCAACATCCACCATAGAGTGTCACCTACTTAGGCCAATGACGGAATCTCTATCGTGTAACCCGGCACCATATGCCACCTGACACCGTGTGTCTCAAGTACTGATGTCCTGAAGGCATGCCCAAGAATAGTAACTCGGTACCTTGTGCCTCCTGACACCTCGTGCCTCAAGTACTAACGTCCCGAAGGCACGCCCAAGAAGTAACCCGAAGGAACACTGATGTATGCCCTCAAATAATGTATCTGGAGGGACAGTGATATCTACCCTCAAATAACGGAGAGACTTATCTCCCATACCTATATCCTCAATGTTATCCTCTGAAGCTCCTCACCTCCCACGTGGATTTCTACAGGAAGAACCCCCAACCAAAGTACCTAAATTGCATCTACGGGGGCCTCTACCCACACGAGTGGTCAAAACCACCTCATCACGGAGTATCTCTGTGTGCACGCTACTCAAAGTTCTGGGTGAGTGGTAATCATCAAAATAGTACCTAAGCCACCACACATCTGACACCTCATGTCCCTCCGACCATGCCGCTCAAGTTTGATGGTCTCGCCATCCAAGTAACCTGGGCCATGCCCAACCTGACAGTCGTATTGCCTCAAGTCGATGTCCTTGAAGCCCAATCTTGTGGTCAAAACCACCCAAAGTAACCCAGGTCAAGCCCAACCTGTGATCAGCATCACTCAATAATATATGGTCCATTCCCAACACCACCCAAAAGGGTACAGCATATTCAATTCAGCAATTTCATATATAATTCATTTAAACAAAAAACCTAAACAAGAAAAAAATTCTAAATAGTTGAATTGCCCTAACCCAACGGTTATCAATCAATATCACTGAGGTATTGAATTCCTCTAACAATTTATATCAGGTTTAATAAATTAAACTCAATAGTTTATAATAATATAATTCAAATTTAACCATTTTGGCATCCCCCGACCAAAATGCCCCGATGAGCAACGACCCCTCGCCCGGCCCCTCTCAAGAAAAACTGGTAACAGGGCATACACAAAGGCATCCCATAGGTCCATAAACAATGTAATATGCAATATCATATAAAAGTGGGTCCCTCTCAAAGTACCCAAAAATGCGTCGTAGGCCGCAACACCCAAATGACCATGAAAACACAGAAAGAGGTATGCACCACCTACCTAATACTCGTATGATGATACTCCTCCGGTAACAGCCTCTAATTAGGTCTAAAACACGGTAGATATACAAAAGATTCAAAACCACTCAAACCCCTATAAATCACTCTAGAACAGAAATCAAACAAAACGGCTCAAGAGGAATCGAGGCCTTACCAGGGGGTTCCAATGCATCAAACCGTGATCGAATCTCACTTCGAACGAAGAACTGGGAGAGTAATTAAGTTCCAGCCAACTTGGTTCATGAAACCCGGACAAAATATGCATTCTGCCTCCAAACGAGGCTACTTACCATTTTAACACACAAAAAAAGAAACTAAACGGCGTGTACTTTAGGATTACACGCCATGTATATCAATTAACCATTCATATTGCAGCTGGAATTCTGCCGACTTACTTTCCAAAACCTGCCGACATGAGTACACGGCATGTACCTAGGGGTACACGGCGTGTACTTTCTTTTCCTTCTATTCCTCGTCGACTTACCCACACGCGATGTATTTCTCTCATACACAACCAGACTACACGGCATGTCCAGGAGGGACATGGTGTGTACTTGGTTAAACAAATACACCCAGCCAACAGGCCTACATGCCATGTGTGGCCTCCACAAAGTCAAGTGTACACGGTGTGTCTAAAACTACACGCCGTGTAGTAAGAAATTTTCTACATGGTCATCAGATGGAATTTACTCAGCCAGCACACAGCTGGTCACTCGTTTAACATATACACGGCATGTACTTAAAGTACATGGCATGTAGTCTGGAAATTTCTAGAAACTGCCCATTTTCTCCAGTTTCCTCATAAACAAGTCAAAAATTCAAACAGGGTCGGGATTTTTACCCATTCTAAAAACCCGGGTTCTTACAATCTCCCCACCTTAACATAGCTCGTCCCTAAGCTATCAAACGAAACCCGGAGATGTCACCAAACACACCACCCTGATTAAAGTAACCCAGACTTCCCCGGTCTCAAAGGTCCTGGCTAAATTTCTCAAGGGGATCCCCACCTTAGGAATCGCCTAACCCGGTATCAACCCAAAAAAAACTCAAAGAAAACAAGGTTAAATAACTTGTTTTCCTGGACGCATAGTCCTCCCGTGACACATCGTTACCCCTGCACCCCATTGGTTCTCCTATGTCTCTCCTGACACCCAATGTATCCCGCACCGCATTGGTGTCCGCCTTGATGAGTTCCTAGTGCCTAGCACCTCAAGTAACTCGCATCCTAGATACCCTGATGCCCAAGGCACCTCAAGTAACCTGAATTCTCGATGCCCTGATTCCCAAGGCACCTCAAGTAACCTACATCCTCAATGACTTGATGCCCACGGCACCTCAATTAACCTGCATCCTCGATGCCCTGATGCCCACGACACCTCAAATAACCCGCATCATTGATGCCCCTGATGCTACACATCTCATACATATATATATATATATATCATGCACCCAATATGGTATCAATTCCACTGAATAGAATCTAGTCAGTCCACATAGATCATGTGCATTACGTGCACTCAAAATAGACATGCCTCTACAGGTCATTCCAAAAAGGAAACATGGGAATCACGGCCACACCGCGGTGTACCTCTAACCATCGTCGGCTCACCATCCTGCTCAGCCTCTGGCAGCTCCACAGCGTGCACCTGGCCTGAAGTACGGCTGCCTGATGCCTGACCTCCCTATGGTGTTACTCCAGGCACTGGCCACTGACCCCTAAACTGGATCCCGCTGTCTCTGTCACGTCCTCCGTGTGCAGCTAAACCTCGGCTACCCTCTCCTAGTACCGAACCCGAACCAACTCCAGATGCCACTGTCTATCCTGGTCCTTTTCTTCCAGTTGTCTGAGAAGGTTGCCTGTAAAACATCTTAAGGTGCCCGACCTGTCCACATGCCCAGAACTCCTTTGGAGGCCTATCGCACTGAGTCCGAAAATTCCCTGGTTCTCCACACTGGAAGCAAACCACTGTAGAACTACCACAAGGTGGTCTAGCTAAGTCCTTGGCCTGACTGACCTACTGGAACTCATCCCGTCCTCGCTTCCTACTATCTGAACCATCACCTAAAACTGTCTCCCAACCAACTTGGGGCTTATCCCTCTGGTTTCCCTCTGTTATAAGAGCATGGTTCACCGCCTCTGAAAAAGAACCCAGCCTAAAAATATTTACCTGGATCCAAATGGCGTGTCATAATCCATCCTCGAAGTTCCTCACCCTAGCCGCGTCATCGCTTACCATACCAGGTGAAAAGAGAGACAACTCTGTGAAGGTAGTTGCATAGTCCATGAAAGACATGTCTCGCTGATGAAGACTCAAGAACTCCCAAGATCTCTCTGCTCTCAGTGTCTCTGGGTAAAAGTTCTCAAAGAACCTATCCTTGAAGTCCTTCCATGCAAGTCCCTTGTGCCTGCGAGCTTGAACTTGTACATCCCACCAACGCTTTTCCATTCCTCGTAGCATGTATGTCTCCAGCTTGACCCTCTACCCTGCAGGTGTCCTGAGCTTCTTGAAGATCATCTGCATGCTCTCTATCTAGTTCTCAGCTGCCTGCGGACCACCCTCACCCTGAAAAGGCGACGGTGCTTCAACTGAAACTCTCGCGTTAGATAAGCCATAGATGGCTCTATACCCTACGCACCTTTATCGATTCCCTACAAGACACGCACCAGGCTCGCTCGGAGCTGCTGTTCGAGACATGGCCCGAACGATGCCAAACCCGGTTGTTGTCCTACCTACACTGGATCCTAAACTTGATCTTGTCCTTGAGCCTATACCTACGGCTCCTACTATGCCTGTACCTGATCCTAAACCTGATCTTGCACCTGCGGCACTATACCATCTCCCGTCTGACGCTCCATCTGAGTCGCCCAAAAAAGGAACCTGTTGAATACCATAAATAGTCAGACATCCCATATATATACATAACAGTATATATTCAATTCAGATAAGTAAAGCAGTAAAAGGAAGTGCATAACTACTACCCTTACTCTCCCCCACCGCAACCCATTCCCCACGGCATCCCGACCTCATGCCCTCCTTACCCTCCCCTATCAGGGCCAAGTATAAAAAGTACCTCAGGGCATGCCCGTCCTGACAACTAGCATTGCCTCTAACCAACGACTGAGCCGCCCAATCCTGGTGATCAAAATCACCTCAACTGATAGTACATGCCTGCTCTCATAAGAGCTAGACCCAAATATCCTACCACATTCAATTATACAAGTATATAAAGCATGGAATACGCATTGCAACAACAAGCAATTCTATCAGGAATTTCACCTATTCACAGTTCAGAGCATACAAGCATGGAAATTGATTTTATTCACATGGTATTATCACTTTACAAATCATATGTGCAGTTATGAAATTGAAATACCCTAAAAATTTTCCGATCAAAAGACAAGCAAACAAGTCTTGCCATATCAGGTCAAGGTCCAAGTCTCCCTTACCACACCGGGTCAAGGGTTACATATCACAATTAATAACCTCACACACTAAGTGATCCACCAAGGTGGAAATCATATAAAATGTAATCTGAGAAAAAGGAAAACAGCAATTCGCACCCAAGGTAACTTGGTCCATCCCTCGTACCTGGGGCTGCAGGCACCCAAGCACAAGCTAGAAACTTAGTTCCAGTAACAACCTATCTCCAGTATACCATATCCCAAATAGTAAAACCAGCAGAAATAAAATAGAAGTCTCAATCTCATTAGTAGCCAGTAAAATACTGCTACTAAATCACTATCAAGAACTCCTGTAATACAACTTTGTAACGACCCGGACCCAAACAGCCACCCGAACAGTGCTAAACGGGTTGGGTGCTACTACCTTAGGCTTACCTCCCTGAATGTCAAAGGTTGCCGACTAGTAGCGAGGGTCTGATAGGTATAGTGGGGAGGCTATACCCTCTCAGAGGATAATAATAATGGTACTGGTCCAAGTATAATAGTAGAGATGCAATGGAATAAACGACTCAGCAAACTCGAACCATACCCACAGAGCGGAAGCACATTAAATCTAAATAAATAGCGGAAGTAATAAATATAACAACAGTAGCGGAAATAAACACAATAGCATGCTAATAACATGTAACTACTACTGAATAATAAAACATGCATCCAAAATAGGTCATACATATCTGAATATAAAAAGGCGTCAATGGATAACCAACTGTAGATACAAAAAATAAGCATGCTGATACAGAAAAGAAAACAAAACAGAGTAACTCCACCTAGGTAAAACCTCAAGGTCCATACCATCTCCATGCAACAACTAACGCAGCCCAGCTCCTGAGGCTGGCCTCTTTCCTGTACATAAATACATAAAGTCTACACGCATCCTGAAGGGACCGTGCAAGGTGTGAGAAAAATCTCAGTAGGATACCACCCAATGGTGCGTACCTAATATAAGTGTTTAAGAAAGCATTCATTTATAAGAAAAACATTCAATAGAATGATGCACAAATAAACACAACTCCACTGGTGCTCAGAAGCCACCCTTGAGTGTCACCTGCTTTGGCCAATGACGGAATCTCTAACGTGTGACCCAGCACCATGTGCCACCTGACACCACGTGTATCAAGTACCGACGTCTCGAAGGCACGCCCAAGAATAGTAACCCGGCACCTTGTTCCACCTGACACCTCGTGCCTCAAGTATTGACGTCCCAAAGGCACACCCAAGAAGTAACCCAGAGGAATAGCGATGTCTGCCCTCAAATAACGTATCCAGAGGGACAGTGATATCTGCCCTCAAATAACAGCGAGCCTTAGCCCCCAACCCGATAGCATCAATGCTATCCTCTGAAGGCTCCTCACCTCCCATGTGACTTTCTGCAACAAGCACCCCCAACCAAAGTACCTAAACTGCATCTATTGGGGCTTCTACCCACACGAGTGGTCAAAAAGCACCTCATCATGGAGTATCTCTGTGTGCACACTACTCAAAGTTCCGAGTGAGAGGAAATCACCAAAATAGTACCTAAGCCACCACACATCTGACACCTTCTATCCCTGCGACCATGCCGCTCAAGTCTGATGGCCTCACCATCCAAGTAACTCGGGCCATGCCCAACTTGATAGTCGTACTTCCTCAAGCCGACATCCATGATGCCCAATCCCGTGGTCAAAACCACCCAAAGTAACCCGGTCCAAGCCCAACCTGTGATCAACATCACTCAAAAATATTCGGGTCATGCCCAACACCACCCAAAAGGGTACAACATATGAAATTCAGAAATTGCATATATAACGTATTTAAACAGAAAACGTAAACAGGCAAAACATTCTAAACAGTTGAATTTCCCTAACCCAACGGTTATCAATATACAACACTGAGGTCTTGAATGCCTCTAAAAATTTATATCAGTCTTAATAAATTAAACTCAACAGTTTATACCAATATAATTCAAATTTAACCATTTTGGCACCCCCCGACCAAAATGCCCTGATGAGCAATGGCCCCTCGCCCGGCCTTGCTCAAGCAAAACTGGTAACAGGGCATACCCAAAGGCATCCCATAGGTCCAAAAACAATGCAATAAACAATATCATATAAAATTGGGTCCCGCTCAAAGTACCCGAAAACGCACTGTAGGCCGCGTCACCCAAATGACCATGAAAACACAGAAAGAGGTACGCACCACCTACCTGAGACTCGTACAATGCTACTCCTTTGGTAACAGCCTCCAATTAGGTCTAAAACGCGGTGGATCTATAAAATATTCATAACCGCTCAAACCCCTATAAC
This sequence comes from Viscum album, assembly GCA_963277665.1. NCBI lineage: Eukaryota > Viridiplantae > Streptophyta > Magnoliopsida > Santalales > Viscaceae > Viscum > Viscum album. The sequence continues at coordinate 517,347,461 of OY728143.1, read as the reverse complement.
TCATTATAGAACAAAAATCAAACAAAACAGCTCAAGAGGAATCGAGGCCTTACCAAGGGGGTTCCAACGCATCAAATCGTGATCTAATCCGACTTCAGACGAAGAACCGGGAGAGGAATTAAGTTCCGAATGGCTTGGTTTGCGAACCCATCCAAAATATGCGTTCTACCTCCAAACGAGACTACTGCCCTTTTTAAAGAAAAAAAAAAGAAACTACACGGCATGTACTTTAGGACTAAACACCGTGTATATCATTTAACTATTCATATGGTGGCTGGAATTCCACCGACTTACTTTCCAGAACCTGCCAACATGAGTACACGGTGTGTACCTAGGGGTACATGGAGTGTACTTGGTTTTCCTTCTCTTCCTCACCGACTTACCCACATGCCATGTATTTCTCTCATACACAGCCAGACTACACAGCGTGTCTAGGAGGGACACGACTTGTACTTGGTTAAACAAATCTACCCGGCCAACAGGCCTACATGCCATGTGCGGCCTCCATGCGGTCAAGTGTACACAACATGTCTAAAACTACATGCCATGTAGTAAGAAATTTCTACACGGTCATCACATGGCATGTAATCGGTGAGCACACGGCCGATCACTCGCTTAACATATACACGGTGTGTACTTAAAGTACACGGCGTGTAGTCTGGAAATTTCCAGAAACTTCCCATTTTCTCCAGTTTCTTCAGAAACAAGTCAAAAATTCAAACAAGGTTGGGATTTTGACCCGTTCTAAAAACCCAGGTTCTTACAACAAGGTTCCAAGTACAGCAAAGCAAACTAAAACAGTGCAACAGGAACTCAGCAGCACCGCAAGCCTAAGCTCGGTCCCATACTCTCCTACTACTCTGCAATAATCATGTACCTGTATAGGGACCCTTGCCCTTATCAACACCGGTAGCAATATAATCTGTTTGGGCCTAAGATATGACCCAAACAGGATGTGAGAAATAAATCCCAATAGGCAACCACCAAAGGCCTGTTCCCAACTGTCAGTGAAAATGTGCAATAGTAGTGTTCAATAATGAAATGCAATAAACTAGGAAGTACTCAAAATTAAACATTCCTTCTAGTTTTATTACCATTTTAATAATTATTTAACAATTCAAATATAATTTAATTATAAGCTTCCTGAGACTCATCCTGGGTCGACAATCTTCTATACAGTGCCGCAGCAAAAACCACAACAGGCTATCTAACAAGCAGAAGGTAATAACCATATGAAGAATGTGTTTTGTCTTGATAGGTATAACATAAGAAATCACCATAGTGGATATTCAAAGTAAGCAGTGTCCTCAGACATGCAAATCCTTACCCTCGGGTAATCAGAATTGAAACCCTCAGGTGATTTCCCTCAGGCATAACGAATATTTCCCTCAAGCATACGAGATATTTCCCTCAGGCACAGAATCTACTACCCACAGGCATAAGAAAAGTTTCCCTCATGCTAAACGAAACACTGCCCTCAAGCTAAGAAAAACACTGCCCTCAGGCTAAGAAAGTAACCAGGCCGAGCCCAACACATAAGCAAGTAATTCATATATATTTTCTCTCAAGAAAATTCAAAGTATAATATAATAACGGCATACCCATGGGTATTCTGGCCAAAAGGCTAAAGAAGGGAAACGCACCCACGTGGTGGCCCTAGATCAAGGAAATGATCTCAAATAGTAGTTTATACTTGTTCATTAAATTACCTAAGAAATTCTAGGTATCTTAACAGTCAAGGCCTTAGCCATACGACACCCCAAACATGGGTGCATAGCACAACAGTACACAAAAACAACTCGACAGTTGGAAATAAACACCAGACCACCAACCTCAATCTCCACTGATCGATATACATGAACGACGCATCCCGAATCAATCGAGAACGACGTAGATCTGTGAGGTTCAAATGAGATTGTTGGTGAAGGAATCGGAGTCCTGGTGTGCGGTATGGAGCTCTTCCAAGATCTGGCCTTCTCTCCCACGGCTCTCGGGTGTTCTAAGCTTCCTCTATCGAAATAGAAGGATAATGCCTGTTTTAAGTTAAAAAACATAACTACACGGTGTGTACTCTCAAGTACACGGTGTGTACTTTCCATTTTTTTAACTGTTCCTCTAGCGGCCACTTTCCACCACCTCACTATTCATCTGTCGACTTGATTACACGGCATGTATTTCTAAGTACACGGCGTGTACTATTATTCCACTGGCCGCTACTCCCATTTCCTTACTGTTCACCTTCTGACTGATTACACAACGTGTATATACTAATTACACGGCGTGTAGTCAGTTTTTACACCCTTCATCACTGACAGGACTACACGCCCTATATTCTCATCCCACATGGACAAAGTACACGGCATGTGGAAAAGTACACGGCGTGTACCCATAAAATTTGGGATTTTTCCCCATTTTTCTTTATTTTCTCGAAAACACTTAAGGAAAAAGGAAAAGAAGAAACTTATACCTCAAGAATAAGAATCAGGTTCTTACATAACTCATCCTAGAATTTAATCCCTAAGATGTTCATATGATCAATGTAGACAATAATCTTGACTGCATCTAGACCAACTGAAATAGAATCTCCAAGATTAGTGGTGAACAAAGTGTGGTATATATCATATCTTTCTTATCTCTCCTTCTCTTGATATAGATCTTAAAGGTGATATATCATGCTATAAGCATCTATTTCCTCATATTGCTTCAATAGCTCATTTGTCATGGATTATAACATGAGGCACTGATGTTATTAATATTTTCATGACTTATTATATACTCCCTTTACTGATTTTATATGAAATGTGCATAATTTTGTGAAATATTAATGTTTTAATACTAAGTATAATTTTTTAGCATTTTTAGAAGTATTCCAATTGAGTCAGTTTACTATTTTATTTATAACTCTCACCCTAATGATCCAAATTGTTTGGTTCCTATTTTTTAGGATTCCTTATTCAATATAAAACATTTCATTAGAAGGGATCATGGTCCAATTCTTCCATTTGAAGGCCCATATGGACCACACAATAAGGCCTACAGAATCTATGAAGAAACTAAACCAGCCATGAAGATTGAATTACTGGGCCCAATATAAAAGTTAAATTTCATTCATTCTCCTCAAAGGTTTGGGGGACAATGTAAGAAGTCTTTGATAAAAATTTCAAGTCCCAAATCTAAATACAAGGGGGCCAACTGATTCATTTAAACTCAACCCACCATTCTGGATATGAATTAAAATTAGTACATTATTCATGACATATCTCATGATGTAATAATAGAATCAAGATGATATTTTTTATTTTGAAAGAGGATATATATTAGTCTGACTTTTTTGAATAAATCATTCGGATTTTATGGCATCTTCCTATTCAAAAACTCATTCAAATTTTGGACTTCAAAAAGTTTGGATTGAAATGGAAAGATTAACTTTGTTTAATAAACCAGTCATAACTTTGGATCCTTAAATCCAATGGACTCCAAATGTTCATATTAGATAGAGAAGATATTTATCTACAACTTGTAAGAAGATCATATCTCGAGATTCATCTGTCTAATTTATTAAATTGGCGATGCAAGTGGGAAGACAGATTGGGAATGCCAACAGTCCACTTCCTTGAGATATAAATACATTCCCCTTCTCTCCTTCAAAGGATTTGGAATTTCAGAATATAGGAGTACATATTGTCACGACCAAAGACTTTTCAAAGGCTTGGGAGGACCTTTCGTACTCAATTTTTCACTTGATATACCTTTCCTCCTTTAATTGTTTTCATTTACTTTTATGTTCTTCTTTGTTGTAAGATTGTAAGTCTTTCTTTTGTAATTATATTTTAATGAAAGTTTCTTATTCAGTATCTCTTATTATCATCCAAATTATGTAGTTTAATATTAATTTTCTTAAAATATTTTAAATACAATTGAATCCCCTTCCCTTCTTTTTCTTTCTCATTCAATCTAAAGTCAGTATTTAATTCCCTTCATCATTTGTGTGTGTGTTCAACGCACCACTCTTTTCTTATCCCTTTCTTTTTCTTATCTTATTAATTTATCAACATAATAATTATAACCATATTAATAATCATTTAAATGGATGATTAAATCTACCATTGGGTTGAGTTATAATTTGGGTATATTAAGTGATTGAGAGCCTTTTCTCGATGAGTATTCTTTGAGTTAATATTGTGTATGTTGAACATTATATGTCATGGATTAATGACATGTTTTGTTTAATATGTGGATTCCATGGATTATTGGAACCACAAATACACTACCATAAACAATTAATGGTAATTATTAGAACCCTGAGTTAAGTTACGGCTTGGATTAAAGCTTTAACACTTGGGAATTCCAATCAAAATCATCTTGTGAAGTGGGTATTAATTTAATTCAATATAAAGAAAATCTCAAGGATATCATAAGCTTAAATCCCCAATAATGAACTCACCCAAATCTTTATAAATTTGTTAAATCAATCTTAATCAATCAATCATTTCATAAACTCTGCAAACAACCCCCCCCCCCCCCCCAATCAGAATACAATCAAATAAAAACAAACGACTATTAAAAAGTATAATCGTTGAGGATTCGACCCGAGTGCTGCTATACACATTAACAGAGCATCGGAATTTTGACCGGTCGATAGGCAACAATCGGCCACACTTTTCAGTCACTAAACATCTGTAGCATCATTCATATGTTTCTCATACACAAAGAGATCCTCATAACTCACCTCATTTCCAGACGCAACTGGTAAAGGTTCTTCCAGCACATATAGTTTCCTTTCAGGGTGAAGGATGACCCAAAGGTGTCTTTTCCAATCCTAGAAATTAGTTCTGGTGATAAGTTTTTCTTTCTCGAGTATGAATCGCAACGATATTTTTGATGTCATTTTTAATTTCATTTCTACAAATAAGATGAACAGAGTTTTAATAATTTATCTGATAAAATTAAGACAACTAAATAAATAAATATTCATTAGTCTCTTACTATTTTATCAAAACCCAATATCTCTCACCATTAGCTTCAGAATATCTTGCTGCTTGGAAATTCTAATAGAAATGATCTATATTTCCCTTTGCATTACCCCAACTTTGTCTAGTCAATAAATTTGAAAGGTTTTGGTTAGGCATTCCAAATACCAACTACATTAACTTGTATCTCCTTGATCCATTGAGTGGACTCCCCAATCCTAAAATCCTTAATTTTGGATTTCTTTAAACTTTACCTCTCAGTTACACCAAGTCTAGCTTTGGTAGTCAACCCTTGATGTAAACTAAGTCAAATCAGCCCAAAACCTCAAATTATAATTCCATAATAATTGAAAGAACCCCAAATTTGGCTAGTCAAACACTTTGAATTGTGGTTTGATTCTAACTGAAGTAATGAATGGCTATGCTGAATTAATATTTTATTGAGTTATTTTATCCTTTATATGTAAATTTACATTTATTATCCTTTTAAATGCTTTTAATATTAATTGGGATAAGCTTAAGTGATTAACCATGTATTAGATAATGTTTATGCATAAGCCATCTTATTTTAGTTCCATCTTGCATGCTTGTTAATTCACTAATTATGTGATCGCAACAAAACATCCTTAATGAATAACTATACAACTGACAAAAATAAAATAAAGGGTATGATCATGAGCTTGTTCTAATGGTTAGTTTATCTATAAGTTGATAAACTAACCAATGGTCTAGGGGAGAAACGCCTTAAACTGATTAAGTTTTTGTTTACAACTTTCCACTTGTCCGCCTTTGTATCTACTTGAATTGGTTTCGCCTAGGATCCTAACTTGAACCGCCTCCACTAGCTTGGGATGTCTATCCATTACATGTGATTTTACTCACATGCAGGTGAGGGTTAAAGGGGTTTTTATATAAAAGAAACCATGGGCATGCAGACCCTATATATTAATGAGGAGAGAAAGCATACAGGCCAACAATTTAATTTAACAATAAATTAAAAGGTAAACCAATCACATACAAAGGTTTGGTCTAGTTCATGATCATCCACATGCATGAAAAGAATTATGCATTTAATAAAACTAGAATTCAATTCTTTAATCTTTCTTATTTAAGATAAATCATACTCGAATTGATTAATTATTATCTTTAATTAATCAATCCTTTTATCTTAAACCTTTTCTGAATTTCTTTACGATTCCCATCAATTATAATTTTAAACAAATTAATAAATTCATTTAAAATTAACTGTGTACATAACTTTTACCTTGGAGGTAACCCGGTGAATACTCATTCAAAACTACCCAACATGTATTATACTTGTATGTACTTTATTCTTTGTGACATGTAGCATGCACATAGAATTATAATTGTAATACAACTTATACATGATGTGAAAATATTTGAACATTACAAAGATGTTAATTAAACATTTATATATATATATATCAAACACCTATCACATGTTGTCTCTAATATTTACACCCACATGAAGGTACATGTCTCAAGGTTTACATAATATAATAATAAATTTTAAATCTATAGAATCTGGAAAAAGTACTTAGCATGTAGATCCGACTATACGACATGTGCCCTCCTCACCATCCATCCGAAGTACATTCCTGGGGAAATGGATTATAAGGTGTACTTCAAAATTCTTCAGAGTATAGGGAATATCTAGTGGGCCACACACCGTGTAGACTCTATATTACATAGTCAGCATCTGGGCAAGTCGTGTATGGGATACATGGATTGACCCTAACTCGAAGGAACTACATGTCGTGTCCAATGAGCCACACAATGTGTAATATGATTTCCATGAACTAGTTAATCCTGGTCAACGCTGCATGGATTAAAGGTCATTAATGGTTTCATTAATTCATAATTAACGTAAGATCTCAAATTGATTACCAAACCAAATCTTGATTCATTGAACAATACTACACGGTGTGTAATTTCGATTACACGGCGTGTAGTCTGGTATTGTACGACCAGAATCCTTGGCACCTCTGGATGAGTTCCTTGATTTTATTTTAATCATACAATTAATCATTTCTATTAGATCTATGAGAAACAATATAGGAATAATAGATCTCGTAATTCAAATTAAAATGTAATTATTAAACTTGAATTGAAAAACTAAATTATTAAAGTGTAAATCATCAACAAATTATTTAAATAATTATAAACAATAATATGTCTGCTCCGATACCACTTGTAGGTTTCAGGCGTAGTGTAAGCACAAAAGGGACAGTTCACAACTTTAATTTTTTCCATATTCAATGAACAATCTGAGATCTATGCGAGGATGAACGTCGTGATCCACATAATTGAATAAAAGAAATAGGATAAAGGAATAGAAACCTGAAACCAAGGGATAAAATTAACATATTTTGTTTATAATTAATTTAATTAAATAAGAATTACCTCTCAGGTGATTCTTTCTTTTTTGGTGTGTTTGACCATAGATCTACAAGTATATCTTCATTGTGTTATAGAGATAAAGGGTATATCTCATCTAGCAGTGATCCACATGTGTTACATGTATCTTTAGACGTTGTCGAAGGAGTCTCCAGGTGCTAGCATAGAATATCCTTACGCTTGCAATGTCTGCCTTCGATTGCCTTGAGAACTGCTTCCAAAGTGTTCTCCTTGATCCAATGGAGGAGGATCTCTCTCTTTCTTGAGAGCATTCTTGGAGAGGGATGAACTCTCAAGGCTTGAGATATTTTCTTCAATTCGTTGTGCACAACACAATAGGCATCACTTGGATAGCTCTTGGATAATAAGAGAATAATATAAATGGGCATTTAATTCACTAGGGTAATAATAAATAATTTGAAAAGGTGACTTAATTATTTAATTAATACTATAAAAACCCTCATGTCAAATAATAACAGCAACATTATTATTTCCTGACATGCGCTAAACTTGACTAACTAAAAATTAATTTTTTTTATTATCAAAACACTTTTGAGGGAAAAGGTGAGAAACCATAGAACCAGCATTACAACCAAAAAATACCATAACAGAGAAAATCCCAGAACAAAACTATAGGATCTTCCCCTCCCCAGTAACTACACTATGAAGACCAACCTTCACCATTGCATGACCACTCAGCAGACTATCTAGTGCAGGAATACACGGGCACTAAACCGATGGAATAGCCATACCCTCTCAAACTACCAATTCTGAATGGCATGCACTAATGAGGGATTAATTCTTTGAACCTCATCTGAATTAGACCCATATAGAATATAGGATTCATATCACCAAATATTCACATCAAATCCAAAGAAAAACAAAACTGACCACAAACATACTCAAACCGAACTATCATACCTCCCAAACCGATCAAAAGGTTCCACCAATTTAACATCATTAAAAAATAATTTAAGATTCCTAGAAATATATTCCCTAAACAATTTCTAGGATATTTAATATACCTAAATGTTTTGTACACTCAACACTAGAATTTCAAACTCAGAATCCAGCTAATCCTAAGACTGAATGTACTCTTCAAGTCAGATCCTACATTTATTAAAGCCCCATACCGGGATTAAGTCCTGCTTATCAATCCAGGAGTATTGGTCCTCATTGAGTTCCACCCTTAAAGAACTACTCATCATCTTAGTTTCCTCCTATTCAGTCGCATTAAGAAGTAAAACATGGTCAAACACTTCTTCATCAGAACTTAGTAGTAGTTCCAAGGGCTAGTCACCCAAAGCCTCTAAATTTTCTTTCTTGACATTTATCTTCTTAGAAGACTGGGTATCCAGGGGAGGAGGTAAAGAGGAGTAATCTTTCTTAATTCTCCTTCCTCTATTACTCCTATTATGCTTCAGCCTTAGGTATTCACCTAGCGAATGGCCATCCTCAATTATGTTTGGTCCATTCACATAGACCTCATCTGCGTCTATCAACCTAGTTAGAACAGGACTCGAACCAACCTCATCAAGGCCTTAAAACCTGTTTCTCACCTATAAAGGGGTCCTTTACATCGAATCAAAACCTCTTGGAATCTTCTCTCTAGTTGGAAAGGCCACCTCCCTAACAAGCCCCTACCTCCCCTTAAAAGAGTGACCATTACCCGCATTCAACACCACGGCATAAGAAGCAGTGGTTACCTCTGCCTCACTGTATGCCCGCTACTCCATACCAGTACATATAAGTGCATGATTTATAATACTCATTAATGATAATCTTATAGTCTAAGGAAAAATACACACATCCATAGATAGAAACATCCAATGACACTTATAAATGTGGATTTACTATCGGTGGGTCTCATTCTCATAATATCCTCCTAGACATTACCAAGGGCATACACCATGAGAAGGTTCCTCAAAGTTCTATGAGTTTCCAACCTTGATATCCTGTATCATTTGTTTCCCTTAAAATGATATCATCCGTCTATAGAACATATATTCAAGAATAGTGTCATTACACTTCTGGGTTCTCATCATAGAAGGAATCTGTTATGACCTTTTAGTGTGATAACTACTCTTAGGAAATTATCACATACAATGTCATGCAAAAGAACAATCATGGTGTGATAAAGAGTTTATTTATATTCATCCAATGAATACATGTTTATCATAAAGTACAAATAAGTTGGTTCTAAGGAACCAACTCCAACAACATGCTTACATGAAATGAACTTATGTTTCATTATTTATTTATGATATTTTATCACTCTTATGAATCATGTATTTTAAAATTATAAAGGTTTATACCGTGAACCATGTTTATGATTTTTGATAGATTGGGTGTGAAATTTTTAAGTTATAGTCATAATCTCATACTCTTATTCTTATCTTGTGCTTTCATATGATCATCATGTTGGAGTTGGTGGCCTAGAACCAACTACTTTGTAATTTATTCATTAATAAGTACCATATCACATCTTGATTGTTATTCTGCGTGACAATTCATGTGATAATTTCCTAAGGATAGCTATTGTATTAAAGGGTCATAGCGGATCCCTGCTATGATGAGAACCCGGAAGTGTCATAACACTGTTCTTGAATATATGTTCTATGGCCGGATGATATTATTTGAGGGACACAAATAATACAAGCCATTAGGGGTGAGGGCTCATAAAACTTTGAGGCACCTTCTCATGGTGTGCGCCCTTGGTAATATCCAGGAGGATATTATGATAATGAGACTCGCCAGTAGGAAATCCACATTTCATAGTGTCATTGGATGTTCCTATATTTGGACATGTGTATTGGACCTTAGACTTTAAGATTATTATTAATGGGTATTACAACTCGTGCACTTATATGTATTGACGAAAACTATGATGACACACTATTCACAGCAAGGTAGGATATGTTGGGTGTGTCACGAGTGATACTATATTAATAGATAATGTAAGAAAGGATTTTTCTCTTCTGTTCCATAACAGAAGTAGATATCTTAGACCCTTTGATGGAATTGATATAGCATAAATAAATCCATTTCCATGGTGAGGAATGGGCGATTTCAATTCTAGAAAGTCAAAGAAAGAATAATCGAGCACATGGGTTGATGGAACTAGCATTCAACCCGCTTGATTCGAGATATCGAGACAAAGGGATTATATTACACGGTAAGCATTCATAGGAGGTGACACGTCATTACGGCGTTAACTTCCTTCTCTATGGGTGCCTTGGCGTGTTGCAAGATGCTAACCTTGGACTTTAGAAAGGCTTCGTCTAATTCCACAAAGAAAGAGGCCTAGAGGGTCACACACTAAGTGTGTCCAAGTATCTTAGTTAAATATTAATTTAACAAGTTGAATAAAGATTATTCTTGATTGTGGTTTAAAAATTATTTAAGGATGCATGATCGCATTTATTTCGACACTAGTTATTAGAGATAATATATTGTGGGCGAAATAATATATTTATTAGTGAGTAATATGGTGATATTTATTTTAGAAATAAATATCCATTATTCGAGGTCTAATAAATGTGGTGGAGGAAATAAAGAAAAATGGAAAAACAAAAGTACACACCGTGTATATTAAATATATATGCCGTGTATTTTTTTCTAGGAATTTATGAGAAATAATATTATTTATTTAATTAAATAATATTAGGTGTAATTCATTGGGCGCATGTTAGGTAATAATAATAGTCAATTGTTATTATTAGACATGGGGTATTACTAAGAAATAAATGAAATGAATAAATACTTTCAGGTAATTAATTCATTTTATTATTCTATGTAATTAAAATTCCCAATTATATATATTTATCATTAGCCTATCCATTTTTAGTGGTTGTGCACAAAGGATTTGGAAAAGCACTCAAGCCAAGAGAGAATTCCTTTTCCACCAAGAACACTCTCAAGCTATGAGAGAGAGATCAACCTCTACTGGATCAAGGCAATCGAAGGAGGACATCACAAGCGAAGGCTCTTCCACACTAGCACCCAGAGATCCCTTCGGTGGCATCCAGAGATAGGTGAAGCACATGTGGATCATCGCTAGAGGAATCCTACACTTGGATTCTACGACACAATGACAAATCGCATCAGATCGTGACCGGAAACATCAACAAAGAAAGAATTAAATCAAGGTAATTCTTGTCAATTAATTAAATTAATTATAACCAACATATGATGATCCTATATGGTTCCGGGACTCCCCTCTTTATTTTTAATTCTTCATTATATTTCAAAGATCCGGTGTTTTATTATCGTGACGGATCTCGGATTGATCGTTGTTAATGCTAAAATTAAATTTGGGTACATCCACCAACGCACTTCCACTGTTCTCAGAACCTACAAGTGGTATTAGAGAGTTCATATCGTTGGATATAATTATTTAAGTTTTTCGTTGGTGATTTATGCATTTAATAATTTAGTTGTTTCAATTAAAGTTAATCGTTCTTTAAAATCTGAATCTTGAGATCTATTCCTCCTCTCATGTTTCCCGTTCACCTTACAGAAACTAATTTTTATTTTAATTTTGATTAAAATAAAATAGAGGATCTCATCTAGAGGTGACAAAAGTTCCTGGCCGTACAACACCAAAATACACGGCATGTATTTGGAAGTACACGTCGTGTAGTCTAGGTTCAATGCATTGGACTGGTCTGCAAAATCAGGCCATGTGTTGGAGTATTCCTAAGTCATAAATGACACCATGTGTTGACCAAGAATAGGTGGCACATGGTTTCCGGATTACACGCCATGTGGTCCACTGAACACGGCATGTAGTCCCTTTGGGCTATGGTTGGACTGTGTACCCCGTACACGGCTTTCCCGGATGGAAACCATGTAGCGCGAATACTACACGGCGTGTGTCGCACTGAACACGCTGCATACTCTAAAAATTCCCTGAAGTACATCTATAGGCCATGTCCCCAAGTATGTACTTAGGATGGACGATGAACAAAAGTACACGTTGTGTAATCTGAACTACAGGCCGTGTACTCATCCAAATTACGCAGATTTATTAAAATTTATTATTATATTATACAAACCCTTGATACGTGTACCAAAGTGCAGGAGTAAATTTGAGGCAAAGCACATGATAGGTGTTTTATATATATGTGTGTTTAATTTAATATCTGTGTAATATTCATTTCTACTCATTGGGTAGTTATGAACGGGAATTCACTGGGTTGCCTCCAAGGTACAAGTTACGTACAGAGATAATTTTAAATGAATTTATTTGTTTAAAATTATAATGGATGAGAATCTCAAGGAAATTCAGAAAAGGGTTTAAGATAAAATGATTGATTGATTAAAGATAATTAATTGATTCGAGCATGATTTATCTTAAACAATAACGATTAAAGAATTGAATGCTAGTTTTATTTATGCGTAAATATCCTTGCATGTATGGATGATCATGAGCTAGACCAAGACCTTTGTATGTGAATGGTTTCTTTTAATTTATTTATTTAAATTAAATTTTTTGGCCTTCAAGCCTTCTCCTCATTAATATGTAGGGCATGTGCGCCCAAGGTTTCTTTTATGTAAAACCCCATTTTACCCCTCACTTTCATGTGAGATAAAATCATATGTAATGGATGGAGCTCCCAAGTTGGTGGAGGCAGCTCAAGTTAGGAGTCGAGGTGAAACTAATCCAAGGAGATACAAAGGTGGACAGGTGAAAGCTGTAGACACAAACCTAAAAGGTTCAAGGTGTTTATCCCCTAGGTCTTGGGTTAGTTTATCAACCACTAGATAAACTAACCAATAGAATAATCTCATGATCATACCATTTATTTTATTTTTGTTAGTTGCATGGTTTATTTATTATGGGTGTGTTATCATGATCACACAATTAATGAATTAAACAAACATGCAAGATGGAACTAAAATAAGACCAACTTATGCGTAAAATATTATCTTAGACATGTTTAATCACTTAAGTATATCCCACTTAATATTAAAAATCATGTAATCAAATATAATAAAATGGAAATTTATGTATAAGGATAAAATCCCTCAAAGAAATATTAAGTCGGTATAGCCTTCCATAATCTTGGTTAGAATTAAACCATAGTTCAAAGTGCTTGACCAACCGTAGTTGGGTGCTTTCAATTATCGGGGAATTATAATTCAAGGTTTTGGTTTGAATTGACTTGGTTTGAATCAAGGGTTGATTGACGTAGCCGGACTTGGTGTGACTAAGAGGAAAATGTTGAGGAAATCCAAAAATAAAAGGATTTCAAGATTGGGGAGTCCACTCAGTGGATCAAGGAGCTGCGAGTTAATGCAGTTGGCATTTAGAATTCCTACCTAAAACCCTTCAAGTTGCTTGACCAACCCTGATTGGGGTAATGCGATGGGAAATATGGATCCTTTCCACTAGAATATTCAGGCAATAGAATATTCTGAAGTTAATGGTGAGGGCTATTGGATTTTGATAAAATAGTGGGAGACTAATAAGTATTAATTTATTTATTTGTCTCAGTTTTATCATAATAAAGTACTAAACCTTTTCTCATCTTAATTTTTAGAAATGGTAAGAAAACCGAATTCAAACATATAATTTCGAACCATACTCGAGAAGGAAAACCTTCTCACCGGCACCAATTTCGAAGAGTGTCAAAGGTGTTTACGCGTCATCCTTTGACACGAGAGGAAATTGTATGTGCTGGAAGTGCTTATTCCAGTTGCGCTTGGGAAAGAGGCTAATGATGAGGAATTATCTCTCTATATGAAACATATGGATTATGCCACATACGTCCAATTTTTCATGCTATCGGCCATGTCTAATGAGTACTTGAAGCAACATGAAAACATGGACGCGTATAGCATGATGTCTCACCTTAAGGATCTCTACCAAGAGAAGGTGAGACAGGAGAGATATGAGATCTCCAACGCTTTATTTACAACTAAGCTTGGAGACTCTGTGTCAACTGGGCCTCATGTAGTCAAGCTTATTGGCTACATTGAACGCCTGTACATCTTAGGGATTAAGTTCCCGGATGAGTTGCGTACAGATCTCATCCTATCATCACTGCCTAAGACCTTATCTAGCTTCATTTTCAACTATAACATGAGCAACAATGAGAAGAGTCTATCGGAACTTCTAACCTTAATTCTCCAGGTAGATAAGGACATGGGGCGTGGAAAACCCATAGTCCTTATGGTGAATAAGAAAAGGAAGGACAAGGAAAAGGGGTCAAGGACTTATAAACAGTCTAAAGCCCCTGAGCATCATCCCTCCAAGAAGGGGAAGATCTAGGGGCATGTCAAGGAACGGAAGGTGGTATGTTTTGCATGTGGAAAGCAAGGCCACTGGAAGAGGAACTGCACCCAGAAGCATGGGGATGCTAAAGGTGTGTTCGTTATTGAGTGTAATCTTTCCATTTCTACACATTGGGTATTAGATATGGCTTGTGGGGCTCACATCTATATTCAAATGCAGGAACCAAGTAGATTTATAAAGGTTGTCAGAGGAGAGGTGGATCTTCGAGCTACCAATGGCGTGAGGCTGGCTATGTTAACCATTAATGATTACCACCTCTCATTGCCAACTGGGATGATTTTGGTTTTACATAACTGTTATTATGTTCCTAGTGTTACCAAGAACATAATTTCTGTATCTTGTTTGGATATGGATGGATTTATTTTCAAGTTTGGAAATAAGGTTTGTCTCTTTTATAAAAACAATGTATGTTATGGTATGGTGCATTTAAATAATGGTTTGTATGTATTAAATTACGAAAACCAAGTGTTGTAAATCGATAACGAAACAAACTCACATGACTCATACATCACCCAGTTGTGGCATCACCGTCTCGGTCATGTAAACGAGAAGTTCTTGACAAGGCTATGCCTAGATGGCTATTTAGACTCTAATAAGCTAAAACCACTTGATAGATTTCATGCTTGTTTACAAGGAAAAATGACCAAGCCGCCTTTCAGTGGATAGGGTGAAAGGGCCATAGAGCTTCTAGGATTGGTGCACACAGATGTGTGTGGACCATTTCCAGTAGAAGCTAGAGGTGGATATTCTTACTTCATTACTTTTACTGATGATTTCAGTAGATATGGCTATGTCTACTTAATGAGGTATAAGTCAGAAGCCTTATAGAAATTTAAGGAATTCAAGAATGAAGTAGAGAATCATCTTGGTAAGAAGATAAAGAAGCTTCGATCAGATTGAGGTGGAGAATATCTGAACCAAGAGTTCATCGATCTTCTATGGGAGTCTGGGATTCTATCTTAACTCACTCATCCTTATACACCACAGTGGAATTGTGTTAGTGAAAGGAGGAACCACACCTTGTTGGACATGGTGAGGTCAATGATGAGTCATTCTGATCTTCCATTATCCTTTTGGGGATATTCATTACATACTACAGCATACACATTAAACTGTGTACCAACCAAGGTGGAAAATGGAATTTCCTCCGAGTTATGAAATGGAAAGAAACTCATTTTGTTGCACACACGTGTATGGGGATGTGAGGCATTTGTTAAGGCCTTATCAGTCAACAAACTAGAACCCGGGGCACAAAGTGTATCTTTATAAGATATTCTAAGGAAACTAAAGGATATTACCTATATAACCCTTCATACAAGAAAGTGTTTGCCATCAGACAAGCCATCTTTATTAAGAGGGGGCACATCCTCAAAAAGGATAGTGGGATCAAGATTTTCTTTGACGAAGTTAATGTTCAAGATACATAGGAGTTGGTATAGGAACAAGTTCCACAGGTCCATGTAGAAGAGGTTCTAGAAACACAAGTACTGTGTAGGATCTCAAGAGAGGTAAGGGAACTAGAGATATTCGGTTTCCTAGTCACTGATGGTGGTGAATCATTATTATTGGAAAATGATGAACCTCTCTCCTGCAAGGAAGCCGTAGAAATATCAGAAGCTGCAAGATGGCTAGAAGCTATGAATTCTAAGATGGATTTCATGTATCAGAACCAAGTCTGGGTTCTGGTCGATGAGCCAGCTGATGTAAAGACTGTTGGATGAAAATGGGTATTCAAGAGAAAACTGGACATAGAAGTTCAAGTTAGCACCTATAAATCAAGGCTAGTGTCTAAATAATTCAGACAATGTCAAGGAATTGACTATGATGAAACCTTCTCTCCAGTTTCCATGTTTAAATCCATAAGAATCATATATGTCGTAGCATCTTACCATGACTATGAGATTTGGAAAATGGATGTCAAAACATCATTCCTTAATGGGAACCTTCAGGAAAATGTCTATATGACACAACCAGAAGGGTTTGTGACACCAGCTGAAACCAAATGGGTTTTTAAGTTGTAGAAATCCATTTATGGATTAAAGCAAGAATCCAGATCATGGAACATTTGATTTGATGAAGCCATAAAGAAATTTGGTTTTATTAAGAATGAATGTGAGCCATGTGTTTATAAAGCGGTTTAATGGGAATGTGATTGTTATCCTAGTAGTATATGTTGATGAAATGTTACTTATTGGAAACGATGTACCAGTCTTACAGTCAATTAAGGACTGGTTGAAAAAGTGTTTTTCCATGAAGGAATTAGGTGAAGTATCCTACATTCTAGGGATCAAGATCATTCGTGATAGATCCAAGAGGCTTATTAGACTAATTTAGGGTACATACATTGACCAGATACAAAAGAGATTTAGTATAGAACAATTCAAGAGGGTATTGGTTCTAGTGTCACATGGCCTACATCTTTGAAAGAAAATGTGTCCTCAGATATAACAAGAGAAAGATAGAATGAGTAAGATCTCATACGATTCGGGTATAGGATCCATCATGTATTCCATGTTATGTACCAGGCTTGATGTTTCCTATGCACTGTGCATGGTAGGAAGATATCAAGAAGATCTAGGAGAACAGCATTGGACTGTTGTTAAGCCTATCCTTAATTATCTAAGCAGAACTAAGGATATGCTCCTGATGTATGGAGGTGACGAGGAGCTTTTCATCAGAGGGTATGTTGATGCTGGTTTTCATACATATCAGAATGATCTTAAGTCACAATCTGGATATGTTTTTTGTCTCAATGGAGGAGTTGTGAGATGGAAGAGTTCAAAGCAGCTAGTTGTTGCCGATTCTATAGTGGATTCCAAATATATAGTGGCTTCTGATGCAGCCAAGGAAGCCATCTGGATTCAAAACTTTTTCCAGGAGCTTGATGTGGTGTCTAGCAGTAAAGATCCTATCATTTTGTATTGTGATAATACTACATTAGTGGATCTTGCAAAAGAACCAAGGTCACATCAACAGACAAAGCACATACTTCAGAAGTATCACCTCTTAAGAAATTTCTATCAAAGGGGTGAAGTTGCAGTGAGCAGAGTGTCCACGAAAGAGAACGTGGTGGACCCCATGACTAAAGTCCTATCTCAGCAAAAGCATGAATATCATGTGAGAGCTAGTGGGTTAAAGGTTGTTAGCAGTTGGCTCTAGTCCAAGTGGGAGTCTATTTTAGTTGGTGGCCTAGAACCAACTACTTTGTACTTTATTCATTAATAAATACCTTATCACATCTTGATTGTTCTTCTGCATGACAATGCATGTGATAATGTCCTAAGGATAGCTGTTGCATTAAAGGGTTATAGCAGATCCCTAATATTATGAGAACCCAGAAGTGCCATAACACTGTTCTTGAATATATGTTCTATGGTTGGATGATGTTATTTAAGGGAAAAAATAATAAAGTCCATTAGGGGTGAGGACTCATAAAACTTTGAGGAACCTTCTCATGGTGTGCGCCCTTGGTAATATCCAGGAGGATATTATGAGAACGAGAACTGCCAGTAGGAAATCCATATTTCATAGTGTCACTGGATGTTCCTATCTTCAGATTTGTGTATTGGTCCTTAGACTTTAAGATTATTATTAATGGGTATTACAACTCGCGCACTTAGATGAATTGATGAAAACTGTGATGACGCGCTATTCGTAGTGAGGTAGGATACGTTGGGTGTGTCACAAGTGATACTACATTAATAGATAATGTGAGAAAGGATTTGTTCCTTATGTTCCATAACAGAAGTAGATATCTCAGGCCTTTTGATGGAATTAATATAGCCTAAATAAATACATGGCCATGGTGAGAAATGGGTGAGTTCAATTCCGGAAATTCAAAGAAAGAATAATCGAACACATGGGTTGATGGCACTAGAATAAAACCCTCTTGATTCAAGATATTGAGACAAATTAATTATATTACATGGTAAGCGTTCGTAGGAGGTGACACGTCATTGCAGCATTAACTTCTTTCTCTATGGGTGCATTGTCGTGTTGTTAGATGCTAACCTTGGACTTTAAGCAGGCTTCGTCTAATGCCATAGATAAAGAGTCCTAGAGGGTCACACACTAAGTGTGTCCAAGTATCTCAGTTAAATATTAATTTAATGAATTGAATAAATATTATTCTTGATTGTGGTTTAATAATTATTTAAGGATGTATGATCGCATTTATTTAGACACTAGTTATACGATAGAATATATTGTGGGTGAAATAATATATTTATTAGCGAGTAATGCAGTTATATTTATTTTAGAAATAAATAGCCATTATTCAAAGTTTAATAAATGTGGTGGAGGAAATAAATAAAAATGGAAAAAACAAAAGTACACACCGTGTATATTAAATATACACGCCGTGTATTTTTTTCTGGGAATTTATGAGAAATAATATTGTTTATTTAATTAAATAATATTAGGTTTAATTCGATGGGTGCATGTTAGGTAATAACAATAGTCAACTATTATTATTAGATATGGGGTATTACTAAGAATTAAATTAAATGAATAAATGCTTTCGGGTAATTAATTTATTTTATTATTCTATGTAATTAAAAATCCCAATTATATATATTTCTCATTAGACTATCCATTTTTAGTGGTTGTGCACAACGGATTTGGAAAATCTCTCAAGCCAAGAGAGAATTCCTTTTCCACTAAGAACGTTCTCAAGCTACGAGAGAGAGATCCACCTCCACCGGATCAAGGCGATCGAAGGCGGACATCGCAAGTGAAGGCTCTTCCACGCTAGCACCAGGAGATCCCTTTAGTGATGTCCAGAGATATGTGGAGCACGTGTGGATCACCACTAGAGAAATCCTACACTTGGATTCTACGACGCAACGACGGATCACATCAGATCGTGACCGGAAACATCAACGAAGAAAGAATTCAATCAAGGTAATTCTTGTCAATTAATTAAATTAATTATAACCAACATATGATGATCTTATCTATGGTTCTAGGACTTCCCTATTTCTTTTTCATTCTTCGTTCTATCACTACTGGAAAAAGGTCCTATACCCACGGTTTTTCAACAAACCGTGGGTATAGAGATAATATGGGGACCTATACCCACGGTTTTCTAAAACCGTGGGTATAGTTTAATTTCAAAGACCAATACCCACGGTTTTGTCCAAACCGTGGGCATAGAGTTTTTTCGGATGACCTATACCCACGGTTCTTCAAAACCGTGGGTATAGGGGTATTTTTTTTTGAAGACCTATACCCACGGTTTTAAGGAACCGTGGGTATAGCTTTCCCGCCATAAGGCGGGAAAAAAATTACGCGGGACAATGAAAAAATTTGGTGGGAATACATTTTTTCACGGATAATATTAATATATATATGCAGCTTAATGTCTATATATAAGTTAAAAAATTTAGGTCGGTTGGTTCCTCAGTCAGTAGAGGCGCTGAGTTGCACTGTGAATCCCGGGTTCGATTCCCCTTACCCGCGAATTTTTAATTTAAGACCGCTTATATTAATATATATAATAAGATATATGTTTTTATAACAATTTAAAATCACAGTTCGGTTGGTCCATCGTGGGGTGCAGGCACGTAGCGCAGCCGGCAGTGTGAGTTCGAAACTCGGTGGGCGCGATTTTTGGAATATGCGACTTTGATTATATTAATATATAGGAGCAGATATATCAATATATAATACATAAAAACTGCAGCTCGGTTGGTGCAGTGGGGTGTCATAGACGCGAGGCGCTGTGTGAGGTGCGGTTTCAAAACCTGTGGGCTGCATATTTTTTGAATTTCAATACCCCACGGTTTTCAAACCGTGGGGTATGATGTGTGCCACGCTAGAACGTGTGGTTTTCCACATTTGACTCACCTATACCCACGGTTTTGGGGGCTATACCCACGGTTTTGAACCGTGGGTATAGGCCTTTTTTCCAGTAGTGTATTTTGAAGATCCGGTGTTTTATTATCATGACGGATCTCGGATTGATCGTTGTTGACTCTAAAATTAAAGTTGGGTACACCCACCAATGCGCTTCCGTTGCACCCAAAACCTACACATCGATTGATATCTCCCATGTTTACCCTTACTGAGCATCTCAGGTCACTCTTTATTTTGTTTTCTTTTCCTAGGTTATGAAGAAATATTTTAATTAGGGTTTTTCTATAAAGAATAAAAAATGGGAAGGCCTTTGTGGGAGATGTTGAAGATCTTTAATGAGATAAAAAAAATGTATATCTAGTCTCTAAAAGTATTAAACCTTTATAGTATTCAAGTGTATATTTATGAAATTTATTGAATATTTATCTAAAAATATATATATTTATGTATGAGAAGCTTTGGAATTTACAATTGTATACACATTTTTCCTTGATATGATTCTTGTGTTGGCTTACTTTGTGGAACGTGCTTGATTTTGTTCATATGTGGGTATGTGTGTAGCCTATGAGGCTTATTTCCAATACTTGATTTATATGGGTATGTTTGTAGCTTTTTTGCCATGTTTTATGTTGATCACATGTATTATATGTTTCTATTGTATTCTCTTGATGATATTTTATGATTTCCCTTGTATACTTTGCCTTGTTATGTGTGTTACCATGCCTTTGGAGGTTTTGTTCTTGGTTCTCAGAATAGGTGGACCGTCGTAACATGGTTATCCCTTGGAGGGGGAGTTTTCATAGCTTACAATGATGGTGATGATAAAACCAGTAATAGGGTAAAGCTATGGTGATGCATCATGGATACCATGTATCGTGATTCACTCAATGCCTAGAGAATTCCCAGTAGCATGTCACTCAATGCCTGGTGGATGTCGACTAACATGATCGCTCAATGCCTAGTGGATGTCAAGTAACATTTTAACTTGAGGAGTAAATGATGCCAAGTAGCATGTTTTTTTTATGCCTTGAGGATGTTGAGAAATATGTATATTATCCTTGTGGGTGGTTCTTAATCACTTCTAACATATTTAGTTACCCTTCTAGCATGGAGTTGATGTAGGTAAAACTGAGGATCATGGTCTCTTGGTGAGTACAAGGGTGTTCGATGTATGTTTGTTTTTCCTTTCTTGTGTATTTATTATTATCATGACATACACCTATTATACCTAAGAAAACTTTTCAAAGACACATTGATGTTATCGTAATGAGTTTATTACCCACACCCTACATGGGAATCTCGATGTGTGTGCAGACTTCCTGTATAGAGATCCAGATAAGGACAAGATTCTTGCATCAGACAGCTGAGTCTTAAGTGTGGCCACAACATGGTACCATGAAATACATAAATTTGAATGTGTTGTCAAGTGATGACCCCAATGAAACTAATGAACATGGCATTTTGGGGTTAACAAGTTAGTCATACTCATTCCATCTAACCTTGAATTTGATACATTTTCTTTTCACCTTAATAATTTTTACTAACACTGTCATGCTATTACACTCCTATTTTTTTTTTTGGGACATTGGTTATTCACCCTTTACCATTTCCTTATGTTCAACATTATCAATATGTTGTTCCTCTAGATTGGTAGCATCATCATGTGCAGAAATTCATTGTTCCTTTGCACTGGGAGTAGCAACAGGTTGAGAAACTTATTATTCCTCTAGATTAGTAGCATCGTCATGTGTAGAAGGTCGTTGTTCCTTTGCATAGGGAGTAGTGGCAGGTTTAGAAACTTGTTATTCCTCAGAATTAGGATAATCAATATAGAATCCCTCCTTTTTATAACATAAACTTTCATTTCATTACACAAAACTGAGGATCTTTAAGGTTTAGTGTCTTGGAAACCAAGAACATAAAACATGAAAACATAAAACATTCTTCTTAAAAACTTGAAAGTATTCTCCTCATGTTCATCCTAGGTTCATTACTGCATCTCATAACCTGGGGACATACATCAAAAGAAAGGGTGAGCAGAAGGCCCAGTAAGGGAAATAAGAGAAACATTTTACATGTGAACTTGAGATACTTCAATAAGGTCATGAAAAGAACTTTAAGGCATGAGAAATAAATCATGAGATATATCATAATAAAAATAACATTTTTCATAACTTTAAGATGTGGATACATCATTTAACATAGAAAATCATGAACATATCACCAAGGTTCATCCCCAAGGTGTCATTTGAAAATTACCAAGGTTATTCACCAAGATATCGTGAAAATTGTAATCTCTAGTGGTTACATCATTACCCAATGCATTGGAGCGCTATCAGGGCGCACCCTTAAATTTTCCTTTATTATCATGTGATCCACATATATCATCATAAAACATTTCATAAATAACCCATATAGCATAAAATAAATGGGTTTCATTTCATAATCATAATGTTTTAAAAACTGCTTTAAAGACATGATCTTAATGTCACTTTAAACCCACAGAAAGGGAAAGCGGGTCTCATGTATGTAAATCCCAGAATTTAAAATAGAACATTTTGATATATATGTGAATACCCCTGTAGAAATAAGAGCTTTGAGTATTCACTTTATAACATAAAATAATTTTGAGAAAAGAGAGAGGCATTTTGAGACGAAAATTCTGCAGCATAACCGCTATGGTTCGGGGTTTTAGAAAACATTGAAAAGAGAGGGGACATGGTTCCAACATTCATAAATGACCCATAAAACAGTAGAGGGGAAGAATAAGAAGGATATATGAACATGGTAATGAAATTTGAAGGGCATACCATTTGAAATGAAAAACATGGAAGGAAGACAAAAATTAGATTTCTCTTATGAAAATTCGGCAGCCTAACGGCGTCACTTAAACTTCAACAAAAATGATTTTAAAAGATCAAATAGGATCTCTCATCATGTGAACATAAGATTTCAGTATGATAGATATAGATATCATACCCCAACATAAAAAAAGTAATTTGAAAGACTTGACATGAAAGTAGAACTTTGAAAAGAATGAGAAGGGTGAAAGAATCTGTTACAAAAATTTCGGCAGCCTAACAGCGCCACTTAAACATTCATAAAATGAAATGATGAGAGTAAGAGGGGGGTATCTCATCATATGAACATAAAAAGGACAGTATAATTAATATAAAAGGACATACTCCAACATATGAACATGGAGCATAAAAGAAATGACATAAAAGAGATCACTTGAAAAGAAAGAGAGAGGTCAGATCCCTTACCTTAAAACGTAACTCTTAAAACTCAAAGGTTGGGACCTTGAGAGCTTGGGGGAACCTTGGGAGGACTCCTTGGGAGTTAAGGAGACCATAACTTCGTTGAGGATGGTTTTGGAGTCGAAAATATGAGAGGAGGGCTTGGTATTTATAGGGAAACTGAGGGGACAAGGCATTAATGGCCAAGGGACACCTCAAAATTGGTTTTCTCAAAAGCATGGGCCCTCCCATGGTACTTCCCATAGAGTTAGGCCACATGGGGACCCCCCACACAATAATTCATCCTCTTTATTCGACCATCCCTTAAAATATCTCATGAAATCATCATGACACAGTTATGATGTCATTAAACATACCGAAACCCTAAAACTATATTTTTACTATTCACTGAAAATTCAACTTTCTCAGAAAAATCCCAAAATTTCACATTAACCAAATATCAATGCTCTGATTTCAAAAATGAAATCTATTTTATAAAAATATTTTTCTAAATATTTTTAATTCATTTTTTAAATAAACACACTATTCACCGAAAATTCATTTTTTTCAGAAAAATCCCCAAAAATTACCTTAACATAATATCGATGCTCTGAGTTCAAAAATGAAATCCATTTTATAAAAATAATTTTCTAAATATTTTTAATTTAATTTTTAATTAAAAAACACTATTCACCCGAAAAAAACCAATACTTGAATAATAATTTATGAAACTGTTATTTACCCATTTTATTGAATCTCATTACTTAATCTAGGTGTCTAAATTATATTAAAACTTTCTTTGAGTGAAATTACTAATCCATTTGGTCACATTACTAATCCTAAGCGTAAAATCACTATTCATAATTTACTATTCATCAAAAATCAAGTTGATCTTATTAGACTCGAAATTTCGTACTAAACATAATTGTAGAAGACCATTTTTTGAAAATCATTACACATTTTTATTTATTTAAGGTTTAAATAAACATTTTTAAAATATCATTTCTCTAAAATTCATCAAAAATATGCATACTATATTTATCCGGACATTTGAAAATTCATAAACTTCATCATAAGAAGAAATCCCAATTTTTATTTAAAACAAAGGATTATACAAGGTAGTTACGGTCTCCTTACATAGCCCCTTATCACACCAGCATAGGACCAAAGTATAAGGTGTGATAAGGTGAGAGAATCTGAGGGAGGCTTGGCCAACATCGCACGAGTAGTAATTTCTATCAGTTTGAACTTCTCACGAAGGCGATCTCGTTTTAGCTTCACAGGATGAAGTTCAGCTTGGGTTTGGTCCAGAGCAAAGCCCAGTGGTGGTACCTCCTTCCCAAGTTCTGTTAGATGGGCTTCGATCGGTCCAAGACTACTGGGTGAGGCCATCAAATCTTCTTTCTATATTAATTAACCAAGATTACTTGTATTTAGAGACAATAGTCAAAACGTTTAGTTTCCAGCGGTCATATTGACCAATGGTCAAATAACAGTCAAAACCCAACAGTCTCATTTTAATTATACTCATGTTATCAAATGAAACATTTTTGTTGAGTATAAAAATAAAATAAAATAACACATAAAATTAGGAAACAAGATTTATTTAAAATTTCGGGTCGTTTCAATCTTCCCCCCTTAAGAAATTGCGTCCTCGCAATTTTTAAAATTGGGTTTTGAAATTTTATTGAAAGTCCCACATCGGAAAAAGAGTCAGTAAAACTATTACTTTAAAAGAAATAAAGGTAAGTACAAAGGTCACCCGAGTTAACCCACACTAGGATTCCATGTTGGAAAACATGGACATGGAGGAGAAAAAAAAAGGGTCAAGTTCTGAGGGAGAGTGATAGAGAACATGATTAGGAGAAAGTTAACCATAAGAAAATCCCAAACTTATGATGTGTGTAAACGGTCTTTGATTACCTAGTAGGAAACGTAAACCAAAAACATTTTTTTTACGTTTATTTTCATAATTTTGAGGAATTCATTTACTACATAGAACAAAAACATAAGAAAATATACCTACCTTCATGTAGAATTTCATCCTTTAATAAGTTTCTACCCAAAAATAATCTTTTCTCCAAACGATGAGCATTCAAAAACATTTGGTCTCATCAAAACACAAGAATCATCTTATAGGGAATCACATAATCCACAAAAGATTAACCATCTATTTCATCTATCTTTAAACATTATCCCAAAAACAGAAAGGGTAAGGTAAAACAACTCTTCAAAAAGAAATAATCCCATAGGAATGGAAACTACTTTTAAATCTTCAAAGTTCCATGGTACTACCCAGAGTTCATAATAGACCATTCCGTAAATAACTGTCCTTAAAAATCCTCAAAATAAACCAAACTAAGATTGAAACCCAAATACAAGAAGGATTTGATAACATATTCTTCCAAGGTAAACTTTATCATTCATCTCCAAACAACATCAACCACTCCTAACATCTTATAACAAAAGTAACTAACCTAAACATATTTACCCCAAGATAGGTTAATCATTTCCATAAGTAACCTAAATTACTATAAGTCCGCCTTAAATTCATCGATTCTTCAAAATATAAGTCAACCTTACTCCTCAATGAAAATACCGTAGTAATCTATTTACCTCGATCATATAGGGTCCCCAAAATAGTGAACGTCTTCCAAAATAATAATCATCTTTTAATCCCCTAATAATCTCTGTCATATTAATACGGCAATCATCGCATTTCCTGTCACATTGGTTGTTGGGACATGTTCTTCCATTTCCCACCATTAACTAAGAAGATAAAGTATAATTAGGGGCTTAAATACTTCGCCAATAATCATGAAAAGGAAACATTAAGCATAAAAGGATAAACTTGTAGAATAAAAGTATATCCTAACTTGCGATCCCCTATGTTCCAATCTAGGTTATCCATGATCGTATATTCTTATGTGAATCTTTATTTTATGTTATCTTTGTTCCTTTAATAATGGTTCATACTAAGCTTATGAATTTACCAAAGCATATCCCCCGGGAGTGTCGTAACCAAGAGTGAAACAAGGCCCGTTGTCGTGTACCAGTTCCAGTTCGAGTCTAGCTCAAAGCAGTGTTTTCGGGTTTTACCCCTATATACATCTGTGCCAGAGCCACCTCTACCTGCTCGTATCCAGACATGGATGTATTTTCTTGGCAACCCCTTACTCAATACTCACCAAAATATCTGTAAGATTTCCTATATTTAAAATTTTCTATAGGGTTCTTCCTAAAGTTTTCATATCCTAATTTCCACAAATAACTAAACCATCCTTTGATACCAACTATAGCATCTCGCCTTTTTATAATATAAACTTTCATTTCATTACACAAAACTGAGGATCTTTAAGGTTTAGTGTCTTGGAAACCAGGAACATAAAACATGAAAACGTAAAACATTCTTCTTAAACACTTGAAAGGATTCTCCTCATGTTCATCCTAGGTTCATTACTGCATCTCATAACCTGGGGACATACATCAAAAGAAAGGGTGAGCAGAAGGCCCAGTAAGGGAAATAAGAGAAACATTTTACATGTGAACTTGAGATACTTCAATAAGGTCATGAAAAGAACTTTAAGGCATGAGAAATAAATCATGAGATATATCATAATAAAAATAACATTTTTCATAACTTTAATATGTGGCTACATCATTTAACATAGACAATCATGAACATATCACCAAGGTCCATCCCCAAGGTGTCATTTGAAAATTACCAAGGTTATTCACCAAGATATCGTGAAAATTGTAATCTCTAGTGGTTACATCATTACCCAATGCATTGGAGCGCTATCAGGGTGAAACCTTAAATTTTCCTTTATTATCATGTGAGCCAAATATATCATCATCAAAAATTTCATAAATAACCCATATAGCATAAAATAAATGGGTTTCATTTCATAATCATAACGTTTTAAAAACTACTTTAAAGACATGATCTTAATGTCACTTTAAACCCACGGAAAGGGAAAGCGGGTCTCATGTATGTAAATCCCAGAATTTAAAATAGAAAATTTTGATATATATGTGAATACCCATGTATAAATAAGATCTTTGAGTATTCACTTTATAACATAAAATAATTTTGAGAAAAGAGAGAGGCATTTTGAGACGAAAATTCTGCAGCATAACGGCTATGTTTCGGGGTTTTAGAAAACATTGAAAAGAGAGGGGACATGGGTCCAACATTCATAAATGACCCATAAAACAGTAGAGGGGAAGAATAAGAAGGATATATGAACATGGTAATTAAATTTAAAGGACATACCATTTGAAATGAAAAACATGGAAGGAAGACAAAAATTAGATTTCTCTTATGAAAATTCGGCAGCCTAACGGTGTCACTTAAACTTCAACAAAAATGATTTGAAAAGATCAAATAGGATCTCTCATCATGTGAACATAATAGTTCAGTATGATAGATATAGAGATCATACCCCAATATAAAAAAAAGGAATTTGAAAGACTTGACATGAAAGTAGAACTTTGAAAAGAATGAGAAGGGTGAAAGAATCCATTACAAAAATTTCGGCAGCCTAACGCCGCCACTTAAACATTCATAAAATGAAATGATAAGAGTAAGAGGGGGGTCTCTCATCATATGAACATAAAAAGGACAGTATAATGAATATAAAAGGACATCCTCCAACATATGAACATGGGGCATAAAAGAAATGACATAAAAGAGATCACTTGAAAAGAAAGAGAGAGGTCGGATCCCTTACCTTAAAACGTAACTCTTAAAACTCAAAGGTTGGGACCTTGAGGGCTTGGGGGAACCTTGGGAGGACTCCTTGGGAGGTAAGGAGACCATAACTTCGTTGAGGATGGTTTTGGAGTCGAAAAGATGAGAGGAAGGCTTGGTATTTATAGGGAAAGTGAGGGGACAAGGCATTAATGGCCAAGGGACACCTCAAAATTGGTTTTCTCAAAAGCATGGGCCCTCCCATGGTACTTCCCATAGAGTTAGGCCACATGGGGACCCCCCACACAATAATTCATCCTCTTTATTTGACCATCTCTTAAAATATCTCATGACATCATCATGACACAGTTATGATGTCATTAAACATACCGAAACCCTAAAACTGTATTTTTACTATTCACTAAAAATTCAACTTTCTCAGAAAAATCCCAAAATTTCACATTAACCAAATATCAATGCTCTGATTTCAAAAATGAACTCTATTTTATAAAAATAATTTTCTAAATATTTTTAATTCATTTTTTAAATAAACACACTATTCACCGAAAATTCATTTTTTTCAGAAAAATCCCCAAAAATTACCTTAACATAATATCGATGCTCTGAGTTCAAAAATGAAATCCATTTTATAAAAATAATTTTCTAAATATTTTTAATTTAATTTTTAATTAAAAAACACTATTCACCTGAAAAAAACCAATACTTGAATAATAATTTATGAAACTGTTATTTACTCATTTTATTGAATCTCATTACTTAATCTAGGTGTCTAAATTATATTAAAACTTTCTTTGAGTGAAATTACTAATCCATTTGGTCACATTACTAATCCTAAGCGTAAAATCACTATTCATAATTTACTATTCATCAAAAATCAATTTGATCTTATTATACTCAAAATTTCGTACTAAACATAATTGTAGAAGACCATTTTTTGAAAATCATTACACATTTTTATTTATTTAAGGTTTACATAAACATTTTTAAAATATCATTTCTCTAAAATTCATCAAAAATATGCATACTATATTTATCCGGACATTTGAAAATTCATAAACTTCATCATAAGAAGAAATCCCAATTTTTATTTAAAACAAAGGATTACAAAAGGCAGTTACGGTCTCCTTACATAGCCCCTTATCACACCAGCATAGGACCTAAGTGTAAGGTGTGCTAAGGTGAGAGAATCTGAAGGAGGCTTGGCCAACATCGTACGAGTAGTAATTTCTATCAGTTTGAACTTCTCGCGAAGGCGATCCCATTCTAGCTTCATGCGATGAATTTCAGCTTGGGTTTGGTCCAGAGCAAAGCCCAGTGGTGCTACCTCCTTCCCAAGTTCTGTTAGATGGGCTTCGATCGGTCCAAGACTACTAGGTGAGGCCATCGAATCTTCTTTCTATATTAATTAACCAAGATTACTTGTATTTAGAGACAATAGTCAAAACGTTTAGTTTCCAGCGGTCATATTGACCAATGGTCAAATAATAGTCAAAAACCAACAGTCTCATTTTAATTATACTCATGTTATCAAATGAAACATTTTTGTTGAGTATAAAAATAAAATAACACATAAAATTAGGAAACAAGATTTATTTAAAATTTCGGGTCGTTACAATCAACATGTGCATGAGTCATTATCTATAGAAGTGGTTCAACATTTAATTTAGATTACATAAAAGCGGTAGTGAACAAGTAATAACATGAGGTAACACAATGTATATTACAAAAAATATATAACCTCATTATTGAAATCTCTTTTTTAAAATGTTGAATGGATTTGACCTCTCTATAGAGTATCCAAATGCCTGAATTATAGTCTCCTATAATAAAAAAGACCCTATCTATAATGGGACTACTGCGAAATGATTATGATATTCCAATGAAAGGATCATCCTTAGTTGAATTTTCATATGACCCTTCAGTGGTTTTGGTTGATAATAGAACAACTGAACACTTTCAGTTTATGGGATTTAGAACATAAAATTCTTATATTTTATGTGATTCTATTATAAATGGTTCATCTTTGTACCCTTCCTTACTAAAGTCTACTTTCACATATCCTAATTCATCTATTTTAACAGCACTCATGTTATCAACCCACTTGCATTGAAAAATCAGCACTTTGAATGTTGTATAATACAACTCTCATATTTGTTTGATGATTCCAAAGTATAAAATATTTACATAAATTGGATTTCTTCCCTTGGTACTAGATACATGCATCAATTTAGCCACAAGTGTAACTCCACTATTTTTCATAGTATTACCTCCATCATGTTCATTTGTATAGAACATATAACCATTAATTACATAACCATTGTAAGATAATACATGCACACTTGGTCTTCTAGTTATCCATCAAAGTCATTCTGAGATTGAATCCATATTTTAATCTGACTTGTTAAAAATATGTTCTCAAAAGCATCCTATAAACTATTGATTGTGTGTATTTGATATCCATATTTCATCCCTTGATGAATTCAAATGCCTAAGAATTTCTTTGTGGGCCTGCTTAATATGGGGAAACCTCTAAACTATTATGAAAAACTGAAAGGTGGGTCTGCTTCAAATCTATAATATTGATTGTAACAACATCTATTCTATGAATTAATTCACCTACAAGCCACTTAGTGTTACAATATTTTGGTAGACCAATGCTTTCCACACTGGACAGGTAGTCGGTACATAATTCAATAGCTTCCTCAACAATATACCGCTTTGCAATACAACCTTCTATACAACTTCTATTTTTGACATACCCTTTCAAAATATTCATATATCATTCAATGGGGTATATCCATCTATAATGTACAGGACCACGTAGTCAAATCTCTCTCACCAAGTGAACCATCAAGTGAACCATCATATTAAATAATTCCACTGGGAAGAATATTTCCAATTCACATAATATGATGGCAATTTCCTTTTCCATGGTTGGAAATTTCACCAGGTCTATAACTTTTCTTTATATAGCTTTGAAAAATAAATAGAGCTTGGTCAATGTATGATGGAAATTCTTGGGCAAAATGAAATGTAAAGATACATGCATTAGATCTTACTTCAAAAAATAACATTCATGTGATTTCAGACCCTTTAACTTTAAATTAGTCATTGATGCAATATTATTAGTAGTAAGTGAATACCCATTTGGAACCTTTACATCATTCAAGAATTTGAAGAACTAATATATCTCCTACCTAGAAAAATTGTAAGCAGTGGTAGGAAGAAAAGTCATTTTTCACCCTTCACTAGTGCCAACTCTTCTCATATTTTCATGTCAATCATATCCAACCTAGCCTTAATTCCATCCTTTGTTTTGTTGGGTGCATTTAGTAACGTTCCAATAACACTATCACATACATTTTTTTCAATATGCATAACATCAAGAAAATTTCTGATGTATAGACAATTCTAGTATGGTAATTTAAAAAAATTGATCTCTTTTTCCAACCAGTTTTTGTAAGGTTTTTTGAAAAAGGTTTACCAAAAGCAATGTCCATATCTTTTAATTTCTCAAATAGTTGATCACCTGTTAGTGGATACGGTGTTATATGTTCTTTTGAACTCTCGTCGAATAATGTCATCCAAGATCGGTATTTATGTCATCGGGGTGGAAATATATGATGTCCTAGAAACACAATCTTTGATGAATGTTTCAACCTAATTGATTGTGTATCTTGTTCGCAAATGGGAAAACCTTGAATTCCTTTAATTTTATATCATTAAAATTTTCCATAAGCAAGAAATTCATTTATCATCTTGCACAACATGGCTCTTAATGTGAAATATTCATTTCTGTAAGCATCATACAACATTACAGCTAAATCCCATAATAATTCCAAATATTCGATTAATGGATACAAATAAACATCAATATCATTACTCATTTTTTTTGGTCCTAATATAAGCATAGATAACATAATGTATTTTCATTTCATGTATAGCCACGGAGGAAAGTTATAATTTGCTGACATAATCGGACATGTACTATGATTGCTTATTTGAAACCCAAAAGGATTCACTCCATCTATAGATAGTGCAAGATGAAGGTTTCTCAGCTCGTTTCCAAATTCGGGATACTTGTGATCAATTCTCTTCCACTGAGAAGAGTCTATCGGGTGATGAAGTTTCCCATATTTATTTCTTGTATCTTAATGCTACGTCAATTACCTTAAAGTCTCCTCACTTTCATATAGGTGACTAAACCTTGGAATGATTGGAATGTACCATAAAAAATTCATAGGACCCAATTCATCTTTCTTATATCGAGAACCACCACACTTTGGGCTTTCATTAAGTGATTTTTTGTCCTTGAGAAATAGTATACAATCATTTGGATTGGCATGTGTTCTTTCAAAGATCATACCCATCGAATGTATCATTCATTTAGCATCATATGTTCGACTATGAATCTCATCATCTTCGAGGGTCATATCATCCAAGAGAGCAAGTAGTTCAATAAAATTGGTGTCACTCCATCTGTTTCTAGCTTTTAAATTATATAACTTCAGTACGGCTAACAATGTCATATATTTAGTGCAACCGGCATACAATGACATCTTTGCACAACTCTTTAACTTCTTAAACAATTTTGGGTAATCATAAAGTTCATCTTCAACTGTTATTTTCATTTCCTCAATAAAATCTTCATCATCATCCACACCTGTAATCACATCCTCGATATGGTCTTCTTCATTGTCCATGCTTGTAATCATATCAAATGATCCATAAAATGTAGTGTTATCTCATTCACTAGCTACAATCGCTTTTTCTTCGTGTTTATTCCAACATTTATAACTTCAATCTATTCCGTGATATATCAAGTGTTCTTCCAACTCCTCTGGACTAATTAGTCTTGAATAACAACAGCATAAACACAAATAAAGGGTTTGAGAAGGGTCATATGCATGATCTTTTGCAAACTTGTTGAACTCTTTCACCTCATCTTCACACTCTTTTGTCATAGGATTGACATTCATCCATTCTCTATTCATATACATCCTATTTGATTTGGTAATATTAATATTTAATAAAATAAATAAACACACAAAATGGGCCTTTTAAATAAGGGGAATCCAACATTTGGATGTTTCAAATAATTTCATCATTTTTTGAAGGAAATTGGTAATTGAATTTAAGAAAAGAATTACTCCACTGGTGGTAGGTGTTATCATTTGAATTCATCCAAAATGTTCACCAGAACCTCGTATGGGATGACTATTGCTCAGTGTAGTTCAAGCAACATAAGTGCATATCCAAAAGAGATGGGGGGATGAATCTCTAGCAAGAAATGCAATAATAACTGTTTAAGAGATAGAGCTGATGAGGATGATAGTTATTATTGCATTTTGTTGTCTGGGACGCATCTCTTTAGAAGCTAACATCAAATCAGAGAGAAGATATAGTTGTGGATGACTCTCTTAATTTAAACCATGTAGATGGTGTTGGATGCAAAGTAGGTTTTGGAGTTTAAATGGGGTTAAACATTAATTCACCTTTTGTGGGAGTGAGGTCATGATGGATATCTTATGGATTGGATAGAGTTAGTGACATGCTCTTTCCATGGAGTTATTATAAATCTATATTATGTATGAGGTGAGATTCTCTGTATCTAGGAGGTCTCTGGAAGTTAATATGATCATATAAATATAGATAGCACCCTTTGTCCTTACACATGTTTACATTTATAAATATAGATACCACTTATCCTGTTGATAGAGCATACTACATTATAAAAAAACCTATGAATCTATTCACTCTAATTTCATATCACAAAACACCATTTTAAAGTCAATGTCAAATTTAAAAGATCATTTATTTAGATCGTCATTGAAATCCAAGATATCATCCCCATTCTGAAACATCATAGAAATCCAAGTTATTAACTTTAAAACCAATCATTTACCCTTAAAATCACATTTACATTATAAAAACCTGATGAAAATATGGCTATTGAATGTAATAATGGAAATATATAAAAAAACTATATTATTTGAAAACCATTTTCATAATAGAAAATATAGTTATTGAATGTAATAATGGTTTCACAAATAAAAAATTATTATTATATTTTTTAAAATATTTTTAGCACTAACATTGAATTTCCAATCATTAAGTTCATACTCAGATTGTGAAAGAAATGAAGTTTGATCAAATATCATATCTTTCACATCACACCTCTTAGGTTTGTCAACATTTTCTAGTTGTTGAATTGTTTCTCTATTATGGTGTCATACCTCATGGTTGGTTTGAAATCCATCTCTAGTGATATGATAACTTACATCTTTGTGAGTACACCATGGTCTACCAATGCAATTATAAAAGGGAGTCAAATAAGTTTTCTCTTGGATACATTGTTGAACATTAAATCCAAAAAAGAAATCAAAGCTAATTTTGAAACTCATTCAACACTCAATTAAAAGCATATATTCAACTGTTCTTTATTAGAAAAGGGAATTCCCCAGTGTGGTCTTTTCGAACCCTCCACACAGAGAAACCTTTCTCCCCCACGAAGGGGTAGCACCCGAAGGCAGCTCCCCAGCCAGAGGAGGAGTCGTTGCCAGCCGTGATGGCAGAGCGTCCTGAAGGGTAACGTCCCGGCAGCGATGGTCCGTCACAGCGATCCGTCAGCAATTGGGTCGCGCCTCATTTTGCCCGCCCAGAGGAATCCGGGCGACCCGGCAAGGCGGGTGGATCCCGGGGGAGAGGCTCGTCCCGAAAGCGAACTCTCAGGATTCGAACCCTGAACCTCCCAAAGAACAACCTGATTTGGCTACTCACCTTCACCACCGCACCACCACCAAAGTGGCAAGCATACATTCAACTGTTATTCGTTATGATTTAAAACATAAAATATTGCATGTAATAAAATAACTCTTAATTAGACAAATTAATTTGTTGAAAAAATAATAATCATATTACAAAATTATAAAAATATAAAAGCATAATGTATAGAAATAAAATTTATGAAAGTATAAAAGTATTAAACTATTGATAAATTGAAAAAAAAATATAGGTATAAAAGTATAAATTACAAATGTATATATATTTATATTGGTATATAAAATTATATATGTATATAAAAGTATAAAATTATATATAATTTATAAAAGAATATATATTTTAAAGAAATATACATAATTTATAAATGTATATAAATTTATAAAACTATATAAAAGTAGATATATGTTATAAAAGTATAAATACTTTATAGAAGTATATAGTTTTACAAATTTATAAAAGTATAAAATTATAATATATAAGAGTAAACTTTATGAAGGTATAAAAGTATAATAATATATAACGAATAAAACTATAATTGTATATTAATTTATAAATCTAGAAAACTATAAAAGTATAAATAATTAATAAAATTTTATATTTAAACTATATATGTATAATATGATATGCAATAAAATTTATAAAAGTATATAAATTTAAAAATGAATAAAAATATAAATATTTAATAAAAATTTATTATTAAATTATATTAGTATAATATGATATGCTATAAAATTTATAAAAGTATATAAATTTAACAGGTTATAAAACTATATAATTATAAATGTTTAACAAAAATTTGTATATCAATTATATAAATATAATAAGATATACTATATAATTCATAGATGTATATATAAGTATAAAAAAATTATATCTATAAGTATAAATATAACAAATTATACTTATAAAAAATTATAAATTTGGATTGATTATTATTTATAACTTTATAAAAGTAATAATTGATGTTAATAAAAATTATAAATTTCTATTGGTTTTAGGTATTAGTTGTGTGTGGGTGAGCGTTATGTTGCTGCGAAGGAGAAGGACATTGAATTCGCATGGGACTCAAACTCACAAACCTAATATCTCTGTACAAATGAAGATCTCGATACACACCAACCTCTTGTGTGAATTTCCAACAATAGCACACACACCAGAACCGTCACGCAGAGAATTTCATCAACACTCGCTACCTTGCGTGTGTATCAAACGATGACGAAGGAGGGGATCAATTTTGGTAAGTGTGCCGCGCCTGCAGGTCGAACCTGGTGTGTCACGTAGTGGAAATGAGGTGGCATCATGCTCCTATGACGTAGAACAAACAGAGGAGGGGTGTTGGGTTGGTCCATTGCAAGGTGGAGGGAGGGCAGGCGATCCATAGGGGAGCTCGACATAGGGAGTGGGCTGCACAAGGAGAGGATCGATGTGTGGGGGTGGTGCGTCGTAATGATGATGTCTCGTTGTTGCACTACTGCAAAGGGGTGGATCGGTGTTGGGGTTATTTGTTTGGTTCGTCGAGAAGAAGTGAAGACGTGCACAACAGGGTTCGGTGAGGTGCGACTGAAGTTCTAGTGTGATCGGAAGTGATAACAAGACAAATTGACACATACCTTAAATTTGGAGAGTTCAATTCGTTGAGAAAGATAATCGGCGGCGGCAACAGGGTCCGGCGACAGCGGCGGCGGCACTCTGGTTCTACGAAATCTTGAAGGTGGGAGCAGAGACAACACTTTGTTAGAGTTCTTTTTATAAGAACTCACAAGGCCTTTATCATTAATTTCAAAAAAACGCTGATGAAGAGTGGTTTTATCCAACGCTAAAATATAAAGTGTTGATAAATACGCGTTTTATCAGCGTTTTTGTAACGCCGATAAATATATAATCTTGATGATATATTTGTATTATTATATATATATATATAATAATAATAAATATACATATATGCATTTATAATTATAATTATAAATAAATATAATTATATAATTACATATATTTATTATAATTTTATGATTATTGTGTTTATTTATTTATTTTAATGGTATAAATATTTTTTCAGTTAATTATTGTTAATTTTTTGTATCTTGAAGTAAAAAAAATAAACATAATTCAATTAATATATAAATATTTAGCCTAAATGTTATGATAGTTTTTTTTAATGAAATAGTTTAAAAACATAATCATTATAATCCTGTCCTCACTGCGTATAGTCAACTTGGATAGCGCCGGGAGAAAAGTTGAGAGTTTTGATTAGCTTTGGGGTTGGAATAAAATAATCCTTAATAATCGAAAACCGACATTAGTGGGGTGGATAAGATTAATGCAATCTCTGTCGATCCTTTTTAAAGCCTTAAAACAAATGACGACGTGGCGTGGCCCCGGCATAATGATTACTCATTTGCGGCGGCCGGCGGCCGCCTTCCAGAAAACATGGCTGGGTCTGGGCGGGCGGTCCATCTACCAAGTCGGGCCCGGGGTTTTATAAAAAAAAAATTAATTAGATATAAATTTTATATATTACATATATATGTATATTTATACATATTCACATATAACTGTATATTTAGATATAAATTTTTATAATGTATTTGTAAACATTTACCGTGAATACTTTTATATACTATATTTAATGAGAATGATAATGACATTTATAAAAATATATCTATATATGATGTATTTACACAATATATACATATGCACATATTTACACACACGTACACATTTATATTTCGCAAACACACGCACAAATAATTACATATATGTACTTATTTACATATATTAGAATATATGCATAAAAATATATATTTTTATTGACACATGTTTATATGCAAACATCACTTTTATAGGTTTATGTATGTATATTAATGCATTTTTATAAGGTAAATAAAATGGATAATTTTTATTTTAAATAAGGTGAATAATAAATATTTATTTCCATATGGTTTATATATTTAAAAATGCATTTTTATATAATTACGTTTAAATATTTATTTGTACAATTGTTTTATTATATGTAAATATAAGAAAACATGCATATATTTAATTATAAATAAAACTACAATATGAAAAAGGATGAAATTTCAAAATCATAATATCAATTTGAATGTAACCCATGACAATAAATTCAGTCTCTGCGGAAAAAGTGCAAAACGACTCTTTTAAACGAAGTTGAAATCTAATTGAATATTAAAAAAATAGGGTATCCAAACTAAAAACTCGGTTTTGGAGGTCTTTTGGGTCTTTTTTACTTTGAAAAAATAGCGACCAAGGTCACTTTTATCAACACGACGTAGATCTCTTCGCATGCTTCGATTTGATATGTGGTAGAGTCCAGACACCCGGATCAAAAGTTATGATCATTTGGAATTCAAGTCATGTTTTCAGCTTATCTTATATTGTTCATTCATTTATTGAATTTTTATGTCATCTGATTGTTATTAAATGACAATTACCCGATAATAATTAGCATATTATTAATTAATATATTTTTTAATTGTTTTATAAGCCATTTTTTAGTAAAGATCTTGTACATTAAATGTAATGCATATTTAGTCTTTTATAAATCATATTTAATAAAATATATTATATTTATATCAATATATATATATATATGATTTTTAATGATATATACATTTTTTTATGAAATATACCTTTTATCACCGCCATAAAAAAAAACTCATAAAGAGTACCTTTTATCACAATCAAAGTAAAAGCGATGATAACGATTAGCTTTTATCAGTGATTTTTTTAGCGATAATAAATGTACCCTTTATCAGTGTTTTTCAGCGTTAATAAATACCACTTTTATTAACGCTCCTAAAAAACGCTGATAAAAGTGGTCTTTATCAGTGCTTTTTACTAGCGCTGATAAAAGATACCATTTATTAGTGTTTTTTAGCGCTGATAAAAGTGGCATTTATCAACGTTGATAGAAGGTACACTGTATCAACGTTTTTTGCTAGCGCTGATAAAAGACACCATTTATCAGTGTTTTTTGCTAGCGCTGATAAAATGCACCTTTATCAGCGTTTTTTGCTTGCACTGATAAAATGTATCATTTATCAGTGTTTTTTAGTGCTTTAGTAGTGTGTTCATACATAGGGACATAACTTGCATTATACAATAGGATGTAATCATGCAATATGATTAAATAAAACATCATTTAGATATAACAAAGCATATAATGCATTAGACAACACACGAAATTCGTCAAATCATAAATATGTTCATAGAACTATTTTTTTGTAATCATAAAATCATTGATATGATTCATAAAATGTGACTTAGCATATTCATATTTTATGATTTTAGTACCGTGTAACGTACGAATGTCAATTTGTGAACTTCACAAATAATGCATTGATACAAAAATCAAACACAATAAAAACTTGTCAATTTATGACTATCAAATAATTTAATTAAATATACAGACTAATAAATTGGTAATCATTTACATTAAGAAAAAAAATCTAAAATGGAAACTCAATTTTTTATAAAACACAAATCAATGCACGATGGATGTTTTATGGTTTCTTAGTAAGTCATAGATTGTGATTACCTATGAACTATGAATACATTTAATTCATATTCAATGACATGTGATATTCATAGATCTAGATAAAGAAGTATAGGATTATGATTCAACAGAGTTCGTAGAATTACATACATACATACATACATACATACATACATACATACATACATACATACATACATACATACATACATACATACATACATACATACATACATACATACATACATACATACATACATACATACATACATACATACATACATACATACATACATACATACATACATACATACATACATACATACATACATACATACATACATACATACATACATACATACATATACCCTAAATTGTAGATCAATTTAACTGATCACATATACCCAATTTTGAAATAAATCAAAGGCATGTCCTCTAATATTCATAAGACATATTTATTGGGTTTATAAGGGTAGTTTAACAATTAAACCAAGCAGTGGAAGTAAATAAGAAACCCATCCGGGATTACCATATGAGAAATGTGAAACCATGTGTACTATAAAATGATGACAGTGTACTACATACCTTACACCATTGAGCCACTACAACATCCATCTTCATTGTCTATGGTTATTAAAGTTCACAAAAGAGGTAGCAAAAAGACATCCCTCCTTTATGATGTATCCATAAGCCATACTAAATCACCTGGCGCATGAGTGAGACTCTCCAGCATCCATGATATGCTAGTGTCTTAGTGGTAAAGGAACAAGGAAGAAAGAGCTATAGGTATTGGAGTATAGCAGGGGCTCAAACCACACCACGTCGATGGTGTTTCCTCCTTTTATAGCTTCTCAGGACACTCTCGAGTTATCCATGCAACAACTCACATGTTAGGAAATGTATGAGTTATGCATGTGGTTTACAAACATTTTGTAACCCCTGACCATTATGATTCTCCCATGCATTTTATTTTAATGAAACACTTTAATGAAAACGTAAGCCGATGAATGTTCGAACGTTAACCTTTAATGTTCCATCATGTTATCACACAATAGTTCATAAAATATCCCCTTACAAAGGCATTTGATATTCCTTTTTTCAATGAATTCCATATCATATGACATCTGCCTATCATACACTATGATAGGGGCTTTAGGGCATATCTCCTTTAATCTTGCACTTGCACTAAAGCCTCATAGAGTTTGTGCCATTTCAAATTATATTGTATCATATAAAATAACTTGTGAAACCATATCCAAAACTCATTTTGGATATCTTCCAAAACACTTTTAGAAATCTATCATCAACTTTATTGTGCATCACATCATATGAAATACCTTATGAAAATCCATCAAAATAACCTTTTGGATAAATACTAAAACAATTTTAGAGTATCTCTCTAAGCCAAACTCAATCCCCATTTAGTCAAGCACAAAATGTGACCCCAAAATCCTTTGTAGCATTGAAAACAAGTTTGAATCATTGAATCCATAAATATAAAAAAAGAGAAACCTCTAGCAAAGTATCGGTACTACTCAAGCTACAAAGGGATTTGACATGATCTCCACCAAACACATGTAATTCTATACCCATGTCTCCCAGCTGCATCATATGAAAGAAATCATTTTCATATAACCCCTTTGTCTAAGACATTGAGTAAACATGAGACACTGAGTATGTCAACCCCATATTTCACACTCACATGTTCTCGATTCTCTGAGTATAGACTAATAAAGTCGATGAATACATCACAAGTCATTCACCTTTATGGATGAGCACATTACATTAACCTCACCTGAATAAATAAGCACATCATATGAAAAATCTATATATAGCCATATACTTCCTTAGTCTATCTCAATCAATGGTTCAGATGTCATACTAGAGGAAAAATACCATCATGGTTGAGGACAAATACCCAGCCACCCCTGATTAACTAAACCTTAAAGCTTGCATAAGAAAGGTATCAAAGTATGAAGATTCTCATGCCAGATATCTCACCATCCTTAGGTAGTGGGGACTAAAAATATGAACCATGAACCCCCTGTATACCAAATATATAACATTTAACACCCCATGTGGTATACTTCGTGGATCATCTAGCACACACAACCTGTTTTGTGCCTCATGGGCATATTTTATA
Source organism: Viscum album (assembly GCA_963277665.1). Classification (NCBI taxonomy): domain Eukaryota; kingdom Viridiplantae; phylum Streptophyta; class Magnoliopsida; order Santalales; family Viscaceae; genus Viscum; species Viscum album. The sequence goes on along the minus strand of OY728143.1, from coordinate 517,305,525 downwards.
TCTTGATACAAGAATCATACTCGCATTAACCTTACAATTTCATCATAACATATAATACTCCATGATAAACATCAGTTAAGGTGTGATGACCTAGACTTACCATCCCATAATCACATGATTTATCATAAACATTACATCACTTATATACCTAAGAACTTTTAGGTTTAAAATTTTACAGAATTAGGAAAAACCCTTACATAACAAAACCCATATTTTCTCACTAAAAGGATATTATCTTTTCACCAAACCAAAACCCTTTAATGATCCATAATAACACTTCAACATCGCCCATAAAATTACCCACACATGATATCCTTATGGACACTATTGAAGATCTCACCCCAAAATTTAATCATTAGAAGAAAGGTCACCGTAATCACACTGACAGAAGCAGACTCCAGAAAGGGTTCTCCAAACATCAATGTACCAAAACTAAGAAGAATGACCTCACCCTAATCATTACACTATGTTTTATTTAATCAAAACTATGCACTCAAAAACTCATACAAACATTCAATACAAGGAAATAAATGAAAGGATGTAAAAAACACAAGATTTTTTACATGGTTTAGACTTTCATCCTATGTCCATGAGAGAAGCATCACGACTTTTCATTTCATTAGAAGTACAAAAGGTTACAATCACTGTGACTTGGTATCCATATATATCACTAACTTAAATGAACACATGATACCCTTACATGTGGTCCCACCCACCATTTACAGTGGGTCCTAGCCGGTCAACCTTTTGTATTGACCTCCTACATTCACAGGGATCTTTCCATTACACTAGATGACTAATGATTCCAATGTTTGACCACCAATCAATGATATATGAACAATGTATCATCACATCACTCATTTTCAATAAAACCATGTTGGGGTCATCCAAATGACAATGTATTTATCTTCTAGTGATCTAAATCCAATGCATCGTTAAACATCCTATGAACTGACTCCACCTCAATACACATGCATCCATCAGAAAATCGCAACTTCCAACTATATCAAAACCATCCCGTTGAAGGCTACCACTGCTGCTATCACGAGATCAAAGACTATACCAGAGTTTATCCTTCTTGTAAGCATACACTGACACTTGAAGAGTCTTCAAAAATTACATAAATCTCTTACCTGAATACTATGACATCCTCTAACACTTTTGAAAATAACAACCTTCTGCTTCCACTGCATGTAATGAACCTCCATTTCCTTCGATTCACTAAAGTATGACTAAGGAAAAATGTTTTATTAGAACCTCCTAGAATAAATCCATGGTCAACATATATGAAATTTTATTTCTATTAATTTTTTAAAACTCTAGATCTCCATCCTCCAGTGTCTTCTAAATAAAATCTTACTTTAGGTTGAAGTGTTTCATCCTCGCATGGAAAATTGAATATTTATCCATGTTGATTCCACTTTGACTATTATAGTAAAGTATTCTATGTTCTTGGATACCCTTGATCTCCTCAATTATATGCTTAAACCATACCATTTCCCTTATTTCTTCTGTTGCAGCTACATAATATACTTCCATTATAGACAGTGAAATCATTGATTACAATCTTGACATCCAACTAATCATGGCTACACCAAATGTGAAAACATATCTAGCTATTCTCCTCTATGAGTCATATTCACCCCAAAGTCTATATCAACATACCCCTACAACAATTCATCTTATTTGAAACAAATTGCAATATCTTCCATTCCTTTAAGGTACTAAATAATCCACTCCACAACTTCCAAATGATCATTCCCTAGATTCTCCATATACTGAATGTACACTCCCACTACATGAGAAATACCTGATCGAGTGCACAACATGGTATACATGATACTTCATACCAATAATGCATATAGTACTCTCACTATGTGTTTATCCTCTTCCTCTATCCATGATGCTTATTTCTTTGAAAATTTAAAGTAACAAACAAGAGTATTTTAGACTAACTTAGATCCAGTCATTCAAAACCTTTCAACAATATTCCATATGTAGCATTTCTATGATAGAACTAAATTTTAGATCTTCCTATATCACTCAATTCTCATTACCAAGATCTTCATTACTTCACAGAGAACTTTCATTTCATACTTACCCAAAAAATCATCCTATATCCTCTAAATTCATTGAATTAATGGTTCCACCAGTTTCATATCATCCATATACAACAACAAAACAATTAACTCCCCACCATCTTGGTGCTCGTTTCAAACCATAAAGATTTCATACTAATTCCTAATTCTTCTTATCCATAAGACCAACAAGCTGATTCATATATATTTGTTCTTCTATATCCCCATAAAGAAAAGCTATCTTCATGTCCATTTTCTATAGTTGTAATACTCTATAAGTAACTAATATTAACACAATTTTAATGGAAGTATACTTTAATACCATAGAAAATATTCCATAGTAGCCAATTCCCTCCTTCTAAAACCCTTTTATTACCAGCCTTTCCTTATACATTATTTTCCATCAGCCTCTTATTTTAACTAGAAAAATCAATTATTTTAAAGTACCATATTTCTGTTTGGTATTTATATTAGCTCACAAGTATTGTTCACATGAACACAACCCAATTAATCCTTTATAAAAAACTCATACTTGTCAAAATATATAAGGTTAGCCCCTTCTTTATAGATTTTTGGTTCTCTCGCATCCATTAAAAAGTAAAAAGTTCAGGTCAGCTTCATATCTCTGTACTAAATATCTCACTCTTATTGACCTCTATAATTTTGTCCACAACTTTTCACTATCAGGAACTAAAACCTCTATAATTTCATCAAACTCTGGATTGAGCTTCACCATCTCTCAAGATTTCAAGTATATCTTCCATTGGTCTCACTCTTAAACTTCTTATTCTACCCTCTGAACATTCCTCTATAATTTTTGAACTACTACTAGATTCAAATTCATCTTAATTATCCAGAATTTGAACTCATCCTGAATTTATATTCCAATGAACTTGGATTGAATTCGATTCTTTACTTTCAACCTTATTCTAAAAAAAAATTTCCTTCCAAAGGACTGACTCATTAAATAGAACATTTCTACTTCTAAAAACTTGCCTCTTATTAGCATCCTAAAGCCGAAATCCAAAATTTTCAACTTCATTGCCCTCAAATAATCATGTTCTATATTTTGAATAAAATTTATCTCTACCCTTTTCATCTATATATACTTATGATAAACTTCCAAATAATTTAAGGTGAGTATATTTTGGTGCTTTATCTTTCCATATTGCTTCTAGCTACTCCTGTCCCATTGTTTCTAAGGGGATTCTATTGATTAAGTATGATGTCATGTTCAATGCCTTTTCCTAAAACTAATTTGGAATTCTAGAGTATAGCGATATAGTTTGTTCCCTTTCCATCAACACCTAATTCATTATTTCAGCTATGCTATTTTTTAGGCATCCCTTGTACACTCTTCTCACGCCTGATACCCCTGTGTTTTCATAAGTTTCTGAAATTTCTTCCTGTAAATTAACCATCATTGTTTGACCTCAAGATATTCAACATATTTATAGTTTACCTTTATACCATAGCATTCCACTAAACAAAGACTCCAAACACTTTAGACTTATGTTTTAGGAAGTACACCCATACTTTCCACATAGAGTTTTCAATGAATGTCACAAAATATTGTGAACCTATGTGATATTTAATTGGGGAAGTTCCCCATAAATCTATACACACAAGATCTATTTTCTAATATTTTAGTATTCTTTTGGCCAAATTGAAAGATAAATTCCATTTATTAAAAAAAATTAACTCTCAAAATTTCTAACGTTAGAATGTCCCAACTTCAACATGCCTTTTTTCCACTAGAATATTCACACTCTTTCCCCTAATGCTCTAAGTCAGCAGTGCCACAAATATGAACATCTATTGGTAGATGCTCTGATAAGTGATTCCCCCTATTCCCATCCAATTAGATAAATCGTTTCATCATTTACACCTCTATATATGACATGGGAACCCCGATTTATTTTACACACTCTATTTATAATGTTTATCCCCTAACCGACTTCATTCAACTATCCAACTAAAACCAAATCCTTCTATAGACTTGGAATATGTCTCAAACATTTTAGTTAAAGGGAACAACCATTATTCATCCAGATTCTCACATCCTCTTTTTTCACTATGTCAAGAGCTTCATTATCTGCTAGATATAGTCTTCCAAAGATTCTGGTCACATAACTTTTCACACATCCCTTTTCACTAGTGGAGTGGAACGTTGCTTTGGAATCTATGATCTAATATTATAATAGATTATTGAACTCAAAAGTGGGCTAAAACTACTCTCATATTCTAAGATTATAGAATATAATCCTTAAAAATTTATTTCTCTGAAATTTACTTTGTGTTCTCTAAAATCATTCTTGAGATGACCCCTTTTACAACAGTTCCAATATACTATCTCGGGTCTGACAGATTTACCGTTACTCCTCTATCTTGAATTTCCTTCTGACTAATTTTGACTTCTTCAATGAGGTGAGAATTTGATAAGTGTATTTCATGCATACATTTTAGAGTTTTTTAATGTTTTGATTTATGTATTTAATTGATTAATCTTTCCAAATTTGGAATGGTTTGATTTGTTTTATGTTTTTTATGGAAAGACCAAAAAAGTTATGAAAAAGGAATGAAAAGGGTAGAATTTATGAGGTAAGTGACACTTCACACTGCGAACTAAGTGAAGTAGTGCAACATGATATTTTTAAAGATGGAGAAAGTTGGAAAATTGGACAAAGACCGATTTCACATCATGTAATGAAATTAAACATCATGAATTTTTCAAAAGGAATTAGCCACATAGGACAAGTCTTGACTTCATTCACACTGTGAATGACCATTACACGTCATGTAACTAAATTACACAATGTGACTTTTTTGAGACATGTTTTTAGAGAAGATTACACTAAGATTTGCGACGTCTTAAAATCAAGGGATTACATGTCATGTAACCCAGTTACACCTCGTGATGATGACGAAGAGCAGAAAATAAATGCAATGCGATTGAGGGATTTAACCGATTTTCCTATAAATTAACCCTCAGCCACACCCTTCAAGTGTTCTGGGACCAGAGGAGACCAATCAACACGACATAGAGGAGAAATACACACATAATAATGATCCAGAGCCCTGCTTCGCCACCGTTCTTCTTCAGGTACCGATGCTACTTATTCTCATAATTCTTAGCATGAGAGAGTAGTTATTTTAGTGTCAGGTGATGTGATTATAGGGGTATGTATTTATAGGGATTTTTTTTTATTATTCATGTTTTTTATTTTTTTGAACACCATTTTTCAATTCAAATTCATCTTATTTTCGTATCGCATGACCATTTATACATTTTGAGGATTATTACTTTGTTGCATCAATTAATTGCCTTAGTTTGTGTATGAACATTATGCAATCTAGGCTGGTTATATTTAAATAGGGTTTTGGGTCACCTAGTTTTACGTTTAAATCAAGTAGATGACCATTACAAAGGTGAAATCACATTATTAGGGTAGGATACCCAGATCAAGGATCCCTATTGAACCAATTTTGACACAAAACCTGAATAAATCTATCACAATTTAATCCCAAGAACACAAACCTAAATTTCAATGAACCTGTCATGTCTCTCCCCGGATATCAAACATAATCTTTTCTACTTATATTTTTCCTTTTTCCATAACCAATAAAACAAATTAAAATTTTTATTTCTTTAATTAATTTAAAACATATGATCTATCCCTATGGGTTTGATACTTGGAATTGATGAATACTAACTTTTTAGTTAGGTTGTCTGAGTTTTAATAAATTACTAATTTGTGTAGCCCCATAGGAATTAACGACACCCTGCAGGATATCAACCCTCATATAAAAGAATTCAACACCATAAGATACTTGAATCTCCCTCCCTAAATATATTCATTGAGAATTATGTTCTTGATATATTCAAATATCATGTCGATTTTTTTTGATGGAGTTTCTCAATACTATTACCATTGAATCCTAAGATTCTAGAAATGATGAAAATAATACTATAGCATAAACATCATCTATGAATGTCATATTCCCAGACTCAAGCTATCTCCAAATCATGTTGAATTCATTTACATGATCAATAATAGACCATCATTCCAATAGCCTTATATTGAACAACCATCACATTAAGAATTTTTTTTGAGTGCCATTGGATTCTTGTACATATATTCCATCACTAAAATAAACTCTGTTGTAGTATTCTTATAACAATTATTAAATTTCAAATTTCACGCCAATCATATCCACACCAAACCCAACACCTTTCTATCTATACTTTACCACTATCATTTTTTTCCATTGTCTTTAGATTAAATACAATAAATAGAACTTGAAGGTCCTTATTGACGAAGTTCTCCTCTAATTACATCCTCTAAAATCCAAAATCCATTCCATATAGTATTCTTATCAGAACCTTTATATCCTCTGACATCATCCTTCTGATGACATAACTCCCACTGAAATCAAAATATGTTTAAGAAAGAGATAATTTTCCCTAAGTTATTACAAAGTGAACTAATAATCATATAATAACCTTTGAGAGAATATTTCCACTGATACCAATTATTGAGAACCCACCCCAAACTTCAATATTTGGATGAAATCTCATTAGAATCACACTAGAAGAAGCAGGCACTAGAAAGGACTCTTTGAACATCAATACACCAAAACTAAGACGAATGAACTCACCCTAATCGCTACAATGAGTTTTACCTACTCAAACTTTATCAGTCACAACTCATATAACCTTTCAATGAAAGGAAATAAATTGATGAAAGTAAAAAAAACACAAGAGGTTTTACATGGTTTAGACATTCATAATACGACCATGGGAGAAGCATTAAATTTTTTCATTTTATCAGAAGTACAAAGGGCTACAATCACTTTGACTTACCAGCCACATAGATCACTAACTCAAATAAACAGAAGATGCCTTAAAATATATTTCCAACCACCTTTTATAGTGGGTTCTAGATGATCAACTGGTTGGAATAACCTCTTATATTTGTGGGAATCTATCCATTGCATTTGATGACTAATGATTCCATATAGAACTTCTAAGGAATGAATGCCAATCAATGGTAGTTGAAAAATACACCATCATCTCACTCCTTTGTGTAAAACCATGATCTAGTAACTCAAATGACAAATGTATTCATCTTTTACTAATTTGATACCAGTGTATCACTAAACATACAGTGAATTAACTATACCACAACATGTATGCATCCATTAGAAAGTCACAACTTCCGACCATATCACAACCATCCTACTAACTCCTAATACCACTACCTTTATAAGAAGGAAGAGTTTATCAAAGTTCTTCCTTCAAGTAAACTTACATTGACACTTGAAGAGACATAAAAAATTCTAAAACACACATGACACATAATACTCATATTCATTTAATTAGGGGATGGAAACATAGGAAAGGATGATCTTAAATGCTCATCAAGGGTAAAAATAAGTGATAATAATCAAAGATAATTAATGATCATATGATAAAAATTTTGTTAATAGAATATAATCAAGGTCGATGAACATAGTAAAAGATAATCTTACCTGATAAAACATAGATAAAAAATCATAAGTTATGTCAAAAAGTATTTTGGTACAAAAGAAGATATGATACATCTGGGTTTAGAAACATGAGTAAATAATCATGACCCATGGAAATATAACATAAGCATAAGAATATGGAATAAAAATGTGGCATAAGAATGTGTAATAAGAATATGAAATATATATAAGCATAGAAAATTATTTCTTTTTTCAAGGATAATTTCCAATACATCCAAACACTTTGGTCAAATCCCAAACATAAATTATGAATAAATATATCATCATGTTCACAAATAACATATGTAAAAATCATTATTTCATAAAATGTAAATAAACATAGCATAACATTCATGAATACTACACATAATCTTAGGACATATATCACATTACCCAATAAATTGGAAGGATATATAATTCTAGACCTAAATTTAACCTAATAAAAATCCATAAATATGTTTTCCACATGAAAATATTCAAAATTTCATCAAATCATAATTATCTAATGAGAATGAAATGGGATTGAAAAATATTTCCAAAAAACATGATTATAAACCATTTAGGTAATGAATATGAATGGTATCAATCAAATATGGGATTATGAGAAAGTAAAATACATAGAAATAAAATAGTAAATAAAAAATAATATAATCATGGGGTATAATTTACCCAACTTAGAATAATAGATTTCAAGAAAAAACTTTATAACTCAATAAAAGTAAATTGATTTAACAAAAACCCTTATAACTTTGGTAATGAATAAGGCGATTGAAAACGAGATAGAGAACATGCAATTTAACTTTAAATACCATGAATATAAAAAGAATCATGATATAATACATAAAATATACAAAATATATACCATAAAAATAAAAAATAGTGCACAATATGAAACGTGTCTCAAAGAATTGAAATTGAGACATAGAAACCTTATGACTTTGGTATTGTATGAATCAAAAGAACATGAAAGGGAGAACATGAAATGAAATTTAAAATTTTATGAAATAAAATATTTTTATTATACATAAATAAAATAGTGTAGTAATTAATCCATATAAAATAAAACATAGTGTAAAATATGAAACATGTCTCAAGGAATTGAAATTAAGATAAAGATCACTTATAAATTTGGTAATGTATGAATCAAAAGAACATAAAAGGGAGACCATGAGATTTAAATTAAAAAATTATGAAATAATTTTTTTTAATATATATTAAGAAAAAATTTAATTAATTATTCCATATAAAATAAAACATGGTGCACAATATGAATCAGGTCTCAAGGAATTGAATCCGAGACAAAGAAACCCTTACATTGTATTCCTACTTACTCTAACATAATTTAACTTCATGCATATTAAACTAAGAATAATTAATAATATATTTAAAAACCTTATTAATTTATATTAAACTTTATATTAATCTTTTATATCCATTTATTATGTATTTTTTACTTATTTATAGTTTATATTGATCATAAGTTATTAGTAGTTTCAACCGTTCCTTCCATGTTTTGATTTAACTATTTCAGTAACCATCACATGTTTATGAGTTCATAAACTCTAGAGTATTCATGGTACTATAATATAAGTTGAATAATGATTTATGAATCTCTAAGTTCATTCAATGGGTATTTTAGCTATGATTCTTAAAGATAAAACCAATAACGATCTTATTTTGACAATTTTTAATGAATAAAAGGCAGTATATAATAATTAGTTAAATAATAATATTAACATTCTAGAACCAAAAAATTATTATTTAAACATGAATATCATATATTACCCATAATTATGTTTTCATGTCCGTCCATGGAAAATTTTATATCATTATCCATGTAGGTGGTTAAACCAATCTAAATAAAAACATGCTATAATCAATGGATGAGTATAATTATGTAATGGTTTTAATAAAATATTGTTGTTACAAATGTATAATGATATATTTTTAGATTTTATTAATATGATAAATCATAATTGGTATGTTATATAAGAAGAATATAATTTAAAATTATGGATAAGGAGTCAATACATACAAAGAAGAAATCATATCTTCTATTGGAAGCCTTCTTGGTTTTAAAAGAATTAAGGAATTTATCATATGAATAGGATCTAAAAAATGTTTTCACTTCAGTGGTGGTGCAATGGTGAATGAGAGTGTCCCAAACACGTCGTTCTTTGGGAGGTTTAGGGTTCGAATCTTGAGAGTCCACTTTCGGGGCGAACCTCTCCCCCAGGATCTACCTGCCTTACCGGGTCGCCTGAATTCCTCTGGGCGGGAAAAATGAGGCACGAACTAACTGCCGAAGGATTGCTGTGATGGACCATTGCTGTCGGGCCGTTACCCTCTGGGAAAATCTGCCATCTTGGCTGACAACGACTCCTTCCCCAGCTGGAGTGCTACCTCTGGGTAATGATCTCTTCGTGGGGGAGGGGGTTCCTCTGTGTAGAGGGTTTGAAAAGGCCACACAGGGGGATTCCCTTTTAAATAAAGAGAATCTAAACAATGTAGAGGAGTATTATTTAGGAATAAAATATTTTAGAATATATAAAGGAATTCAAATTTTGGGCATGACTTGGAAGGGGTAGGGGAGGGGTACTTTTAGGGGTGGTATTTTTGATTAAAGTATTCATCATTTTATTATTTAGGTCAGAGAACATGAATAGTATTGATTCCTGTGACATATACCGGTTTATAATTAAAAAAATAGGGTTCATTGAAATTAAAAAAAATCCAAAACTGAATGGAATCTTGGAATAACTTAATTAAAGTTAAAGAATCACAAATATTTTTTTATTAGAATAAAATATAACTCATGTTCTAAAATTTCAAACATAGGTTTCTAAATTCAAATTATTATTTTAAAATATTTTTTACTCATTAAATAAATATTTTTTTTCATAAAAAAGTTTCATAAATTTTTAATTCATTCTTATAAGATAATGAAGTCCTAAAAGTTACAGTATCTGTAAAAAATTGTATTTTTTACTATTCATAAAAATCAATTTTTTTAGAAAAATCCCAAAAAATAATCCTAAGATAAATTTTACACGATGAATAAAAAAATTAAGTTCATTTTATCAAATTAAAATTATAAAATTAATATATTTAACTTTTAAATAAAATTATAAAATATAATATTTTTTTTTATTAAAAAATTACTTTTTAAACTATAAGTGTTCTTAATATTATTAAATTTTAATTATTAATTAATTAAGTGTTAAAATATTAATTTATTCATTGAAACATTTAATTAGAATCATCCATTAAAATTGATCAATTTAAATTACTAAGATAAAAATACACTACACATAGGAAAACAACATTACTTTGAAAAATAACCCTTTTACCTCTATTGTAGTAACTAACTTTTACCCCAATATCTTATTCTTGGAATAAAAATGAAATTAACCTTATTACATAATTTATACATTTTTATTTAAAATATGAAATCCATTTCAATGTATTTAAATTTTAAAAGTGATAAATGTTAATTTTAATATAAAAACACATAACTCAATATTTTTTTTAAAAGTTTATTTTACATTAAATGATTTTATATTTATTAATAACTAATTAATAGTCATTTAATGGTTGTTTGTTCATTAATTTATATATATAATTAATAAATATCATTAAATTTCACTCAAAATATGAGAAAATTAACTTTTAAATAAAGTAATATAATACATTGGAAAATAATTTATTTTTTATAAAAACTATTCCATTTTCAAATGAAAAAAATATTACCTTTTCATTCCATAATAAATTATTTCTAAGACTATCATAATAATTAATATCAATATAAATCCATTTAATTATCATAAATATCCAATTATAAAAACACCCGACAATTAAATAATTTTATAAATGGATAAAAATATAAATCTTGTTAATGAAATATATTTAACCATTGAATAAAACATATTTTCTGACTAAAATTACACACAATAATTTTAAATGTACCATTGGTATCTAATTGATTATATGATATCTTTTAGTGATAATAAATCATTTTTAAAATAAATATTTCTTAAATCAATATAAATTCATAACATGTATAAAAAATCAATTCTTATTAAAAATATCTGGGCTGTCACACCCCCCCATAAAAAAACTGCATCCTCAAAATTTTAATTCATTCATAAAAATCCATAATTTCTATTGCTTCATAGGTATTAATGACCAAGGGATTATAAAGTGCATTAATACATTAAATAATTTTTAAAATTAATTCCAAGGGGTGAAAGAGGACTTAAAAACCATAATATCAAATGAATCCATAATAATGGAACTTTGAAAGGAAACAAAGATGCAGTTGGGGTTTGGCCTAGTGGATTAGGCAGCCCCATAGTACTGCATCAACCTAGGATCAAATCAAAGCAGCCTCAAATTTGGAAATTGGAATGAAGGGGTGGGTAAGGTTGTGCGATTCAGAGGTGGGCTACGCGTTAAAAGTTGATGGCAGTAGGGGAATGAGCAGGGGAAGATCGTTCAGTGACGGACGACGACTCTTTGGGTGATGGGAGTCTTGATTAGCCGATAAAAGGGGCAGGATGCATGAGGCGTGAGATGATGGGCTTCATCAATGGTAGGGCACGACAACAAGATGATGACCCCAATGCATGGAAAAGGTGAGCGATGACTCAATGGAGGAAAAGCGGGAGACAAAAGTGGGCATCATTGATGACATGGCCTCCTTGGATGTCGGACGGACAAGCTATGGTGGGGTAGTGTGGTAAAATGTCCATCGGTAGGGCTGGGTGGGGATGTAGTGAAATTCTGTGGCTGGATGAGTTTAACGGAGAGGGATTTGATGAAAAAATGATTACAACACAAATTTGGATCACATAACGAGGTGTAGTCCGAGACGAGTTTAAAGAAAGAAAGTAATCACCAACAATGCTCTCATATTTGGATGAGTGAGAGGGTATGAATTTTCCATTAGTACCAGGTCCATGCTGTCATTCATTGAGATTGCATGCTGTGCAGCTTTGCAAGTTTGTTACTATGGTCCAAAAAATTTTTATCAGCTGGGTGGGGATTGCTATTGGGTGTTTGATCCTTGGGCCTATAATGGCCATGTATCAAGGTTTTGTGCCTACGAGTATATTGAATATATAAAGGTTACCCCTTAACCTGTAAAATAGGATTATCAAAAATTAATAAAAATATATAAGCCTTCATGTATTCAAGAAAAGGAAAAAAAGTTAAAGAGAAGAAATTTGGAATGGAAAATAAATGAAATATACATAGTTTTCAATAAATACATTTTAGGCTTTTCAAATTTCTTTATGAAACAAAAATTGAGAAAATAAACATAATATTTCCTTTTAAGAAGAGATAATGTGAAAAATTAAGGGTTTAGAAGAGAATACCTATTCATATTCCAAAATAAGACAAGAAAAAATTTGTGGTAAGAAGGAACATGTAAATGGGAGATAAAATATAAAATATAAGAGAAATAATTTAAAATATTGGATGCTTTCAAGGAAAACTATAAAAATCAAGAAAATCTTGGTCATAAGTTCATCAAAAAAATCACCTTAATATTTTCCCAAAAAATTAATTAACCTTAATAATAATTAAAATAATTCCCAAAAATCATGATAACCTTGATGAAATATGCTTCTAGTACGTAGTAAATATCTATCCCTCGAATAATATTAACCTTTTTGACATAAAATCACATACTGGCCAAATATATACATTAATTATCTATTATTCCCAAAATATAGAAAACTTTTCCCAAAAATAAATTTAATAATTTTGTCACCAAATAACTTTTCAAAACCCAAGGTTATCTATACCAATTAACTTATTTTACCTAAATAAAATAACTCTTTTTCCCAAATAACCATAATTACCTGAACATCAAATCACATACTAACTCTAAATCTTATCTATACCTCAATCATGACTTTTTATTAAAACCTAAGAAATGTCTCCAAAAATATAATTAATAACATTAAAATAAAAGAACATAAGTCCTAAAAATATTTTCCAAGACTTTTAGTTTTGACCACCCATAGACTTATTAACCCATAATGGCACATACAGCTCTTAAGTTATTCTCAACCGATAATCTCCTAGCCTCCAAAGTTATCTAAAACCTACTTTGATACCAACTGTGATGCCCCAAACTTAATCATACAATAAACATATAATTTATCAAAAATATTTCATCACATACATACCAAATAATTTGTTATGTTTAGAGTTTTAGAGAATTAGGAAAAAACATTACATCATAAAACCCACACTTTCCCCACTAAAAAAGATATTATTTTTTTTCACCAAACAAAAAATATTTAATGACACACAATGATACTTTAACATAACCAACAAAATTTTCCACACATGATACCCTTCCAAGAACATTATATGTAATAATCATCTTCATTTACCTAGAGAATGGAAACATAATAAAGGGTGAGCTCAAACGCTTAGTAAGGGTAAATATAAGAAAAAAATAAAGATCATAAGTGAGTATAAGATAAACTTGTGGGTAAGAGAATATAATCAAGGTACATGAACATAATATAAGATAATATTATCTAAAAAAACATAAATCTCAAATCAAGAGTCAGGGAATAAGGATTTTGGCTCAAAATATGATATGGTACATATGAGTATAGAAACATGATATAATAATCATCATCCATGGATATATAACACATACATAATGTGTCATATACATAAGTGTAGAAAATTATTTCCTTTGTCAAGGATCACTACCAAGACATCATAAAAATTGTTGTCAAATCCCACATATAAATTGTAAACAAAGCAAGCATCATGTTCACAAATAATATATGTGTAAAAACCGTCATTTAATTAAATGTGAAGTAATATAGCATTATGTTCACATATAATATACATAATATAATGAGATATATAACATTACCCAATGTATTGGAGGGATATTTTAAGGTTCTGAATTTATAAAACCCTTCATTTGTGTTTTCTCAAGGATTAAAGGTGTTGAGAGGGTTCCCAAACCCTTTATTTATTTATTAATCTATACATTTAAATTTAGAAAATTTAATTATATTTAAATATTATTTACCCTTATGCAAATCCATCCTTTTGTGTGTAGGTTGATTAGTTTTTCTTAAGCTACATATAAGCAAGCCCCCTTTTTCCCTTAGTCTACATAAAGGTAAGAATCGAGTTCTATTCACTACAAATAGTTAAAGTTTTCTTCATGTAAAGGTAAACTATGTAGTGTAAGGGTATACTCCATCTTGTGTGAAGGTATTAACTCGTATAAGGGACTCATATTCATTTGAATCTCATGTAAAGGTTAGTCACATAAGGGTCACCTGGTTTTTTCTCTCTATGTAAAGGTAAACCATATTTCCCTTATACAGCACACTAATCTCACATAAGGGTAATGTTTTATGTAAAAAATTTCCAAATTCTTTTTAGTTTTGATCTGTAATGATTTTTTATGAAAAAAAAATATTAATTGGAAATAATGGATTTAATATTTGTTATGATGGGAATGGATCTTTTCCTTGACTCTCTTTAATCCTACTAAATTATAGGAGTCTTAAAACAGAGCATTCTGCAAAATTAAATAGAAATAGATTAATGAGAATTAAAATATGGAAATATTGATTGTGTATTTTAGAAATATATGAAAATATATCTGTAATATTCTAAAAATTAGAGTATTTCCTTCCCATTTGTTTCCCCAACCTTCCTTTGAGTCTAAATGATTCAAACATTTCCTTTTAAGATCTGACAGTCTTATGCAATTCCTCTCAGGATTGTCCAACCTTTCCTGCTTATGTGCATCATATTATCTATTTTTTTCTTGATCAGTATTCATGTGAAGCTTCTTCTCCAATTAGTGGTTCTATTACTTTCCCTCTATTTTAAGTGAAAGTGTGATTGAATCACACCTAATTTTCCTTTATCTAAATGGATGTGATTAACCTTAAAAAGATAATAATATGATTATATCTCATGGAGAATGATTATTTTAATAGAAATATACAACTATTTCATATTATATATATGTTAAAAATGGTTATGTAATAATATAGAAATAATTAAAGGGAGAATAATATGATATCTCATTCTTAAAAATGAATATTATTATTCAAGAAATAGAAAAATCATAGTGTGTAGTTTAAATAATGTTAATAATCTATAAATCTCTTACTTCTTATTTTCCTTATAGGATAATCACATTTCATATATATTATTATTCCTATAATAATATACATATATAATTATTTAATATTTTTAATTCAAATATATAAATCACATGCTATAACTTAAAGTTTAAAGATTTTATATTTTGGAAACTATATATAAAGAAGAAAAAGGTTAATGTCATGCTATGATGACTATTTTTTACATGATTTCATGATAATAATAATTAATATAATTATGGATAATTGATAATTGAAATTATAATTATCAAATAATTAACATAATTAATATTTCATGGGGTTTGATCGCATGTGGTTTTTGTTTTCTTGATGATGCCTATTGTTGTTTATTAGGTAGTGTGAAATATTTTTGTTAGTATTTATTATTATTTTTTTAGCATGGTTAATTGCTCGAAACTATTAAACAACATAAATACAGTATGATGTTATCTTGAAATGAAAGTAGCACTATCAATGCAACTACCACTCTTCTTAGAATTGATTTAACTTGGAAATAATGTGCAAAGCATGCTTTTTTTGTTTTATAGATATTGTTAGATAATGCCTATAATATTCTTTATTGGATAAAACTTATGCATAATAAAATAATTAATTCAATATGGAATTAAAATAGATGTTTTATAAATATAAATTTTTGAGGCAGAACGATCCTATTCCTTTTTGTACAAGGCTTGAATGTATCGATGCCATAACCCCAATGTCTTTTCTTGTGCTGAAAAATACTTTTAAAATTCGTGTGTTCCATAGGGATTTAGGGCCTTGATGTGTTATTGATAACTTTTATATGGATGGGAACCTTTGATAGGTAATGGTTTGGGAGCCTGAGGTTGTAGTGATGATCGATGTTAGTGATGGTAGAAAAAATTGTACTTATGTGCAATGGCATGGAAAAAACACTAGGGAGTCCTAGACAAGTTTAGAGTGGGTATTTTCATCAATATCTTTAATCTTTCTTTATGTCCAGATGGCTGGATGTTATTTATATAATCAGTTTCAAGCTGCTTGACATAATTTGATTCTATTCACTACAAGTAAATTCTTGAAGTGGTAGCTTAGGCAAAGTCATAAAGTACTTAGATGATTAAGAATTGATAATTGAACTAATAAATAAATTTGTTTGGTTCATAATATCCAAAAATGATGATAGAATGCATGAGAATATAAAGAAAGATTATGGTGATTAAAGTGATAGGATTAGGAGATTAAAATGTTAATCTTGGAAATTGAATATGGAACAATATTAATTAATGGATAATTAATTACTCAACATGTAACATTGATTCCCACATGATTTTTGAGATCTAGACCTTAGTGGGGGCTGTTGGGCGTTCTTTGTGATAATAGCAGAAAATGATTCTAAGGTTAGGTAATTTATATTAGTGTGATTTTTCATGATACTTATTTATATTTTTATAATTTCATATAATTCAACATCCACATCAGAAGATAATCTAACATGAAAATGTTTTTGGGGGTGTTTTACCCAATATCTAGGACACAAATGGAATAGATGATTGGATTCTTCCTCTCCACTACTCTCCCTTCAGAAGTATATATGATTTGACATATCCCAATCTATAATAGATAATCGTATAGGGTACATTCCTACCTGGGTTGTGATGGCTCTCAGTTTACTATAGATTTATGTATAGTTTGTAATGGCCTAAGGTTATAGTGCATACTCATATTCGGTCAGGGTGGATTTGGATCCCCATGGGTGTACATGCATGGGATGTGATATCTTGAGGTACACTACATTTACATAGGATCTAGTTGATTCTAGACACACACTTGGTTATTGAAGAGATTACGAGATTGTTTTTTGTACTGATACCAACATAATATGTTAATCCCTCCACATGATTGAGGTAGGTAGGGCCAATTCTCAATGAACATCATGGATGGCTTACTTATTGAGGGGGTGAGCACATGATGCATGACATTAGGGCTTGAAAGAGAAAAAAAACAGTGTGGAAATGGAAGTAGGGTACCTTCATTATATTTATATATACTTTTTATAATAATGGTTTACTTTTATGTGTTACTTGGTAAGTGAGCCATAGTGAGGATGCAGAAATAGTATTACCTGTTTAGGTGACAAGTTAGTTTCATTTGCTTATTTATCTAGATTTAGTATGATTCATTCACATTTTTCATGATAGGTTTTGATGAGGATTCTACTAACTATACATGTTATTCTCACCCTATGTATATATAAAATATTTTTCAGGTCCACAGGATTGGGTAGGTGATCGAGCTAGGTGGTATTAGCTTGGGGAGTTGTTCAGGAGCTATTAAAGCTTCCTGGTTTCTACTGAGGATTTACTTTTGGTACTTGCAATTTTATTTTTCATTTATATTAGTTTTTATATGAAATTACATGTATTTAAATTTCTTCTTTAATTATGCATGGTTTTGGTCGGTGGTTTTCCTTTTTATCTCAAAATCCTTAAACTATATGTGGGTAATTCTTCCCATGTGTGTGATTTACATAGCCTCAGTTCTTATAACAACTTTAGATTTTGGAATATATTTTTTTATAATAAATAAATGTGTTCAATATATTATGAAGAATGTAACCCCAAAATTATGTGAATAATGATTATACATTATAAAATGAATCACATTAGATGGTATTTACATGAAATATATTTTTATAAAATAATTTATAATTTATTTAGGAAATATTATTGATCCCAAAGAACTATTTTGAAGTGTCTGGTTTATGAAAATTGTTTTAGGAAACAATTTTTTATTTAGAAATTAATTAAAAGAATTAAACTTATGAAAAAGTATTATTTACAAATTTATAAAATGAATTTATTGGTTATTAATTGGTTAGAAATGAAAATAAAATCATTTGAAGTTAAAAAGAGATGTTTTTTAACCAGTGATTTTATGATAGAAATGCATTTTTATCTTAATAAATTAAATTAATCACTATGTATGAATGAATTTAATGATTTTTTAGATAATTTATTTAATAAAATAAGGTAACATTCATCTAATGGGTTTTACTGGTCACATAATAGGAATAAATTCAGTGTTATTCTTAAAAATGCATTTTTTTCTAAAAACTGTTTAAGTTTCATTTTGAACACTTATTTTAAAATGAATTTCTACCACTTATAGGAATTGAATTTTATAAATTTTTTTCCATAATTGGAATCATAATTTCAAATTTTCATAATGTGTACACTTTAATTTTTGTTCATATTGAATAATAACTATTGTAAAAATTTTGTACCTAAACTAAAATATAAGGTTTAAAATACCACTCCAACTTGTTTAAATTTGATTGTTTGAAGATATTTCGACCTTAAAATATCTTATCTATAATTTTTTTTCAATTTGGTTCTACTTTCACATGATTATGACTATTATATTTTAATGTTTTAAGTTGTTTGGTTAGGTCTTTACCAAGATGGATTGGTCACATTTTATAAAGAAGAGGTATTTGTCTTTACCAATATATTTTTAGTTTCAATCTTCTTTAAACACCTAAAAATATTCTATAAACATATTAACATGATGTATTAAGTTTATTTAATATAAATAAATGTTTTTATTTTACTGGTTAAATTATTTTCTACATCCTTTCCTTCTTATGAGAAATGATGATGTTGTTCATGCGTACGTGTGGACTACCACCTCCATGAAGGGATGTGATTTATTTTTAATATCCTCCATACATGGATGGTCACATGTATAGATTTAATAAATATATATTATATATATTATTATATTATTATTATTATTTATCTTTATTTCTTTATATTCTTTGAAAAATGAAAATATTACTCATGTGTACATAGAGACCACCATCTCCGTAAAGTGATGTAATTCATTTTTCATCAGCACCTTATATGAATGATTATAAAAGTGTATATAATGAATAAATATGATAATTATAACATTATTAGGATTTTATAGATGATGAAATAATGACCAAGGTGCATGAACCAGTACCATTGAACCAAAACACACATGGAAAACAAATGAGTTTTCAACCAAATGTTGATTTTAATGAAAAATTGTTAATAAATGGGTAATTGGAAACTATAAGGGTATGATATATTTTATGAAAAGTATGAATATAGTTATTTTATATATTAATAATACATATAAATTTAATATATATGAGTTTAATAATTCATATGAAGAAATACATGACCCTAGGTAAGATTTTATGTTACAATCTCATTTCTTTTTAGGATTGTCTGTGTTAAATTTCTATTGAAGGAAAATATATGATCCTTTTAATTTAAACTACATATATTTTATTATCATAAATTTATTTATGTAATTTTTAAGTATTAGTGTATTTTTACCCCCTTTATTATTTAAAATTATTAATAAAATGTAAAAAAAAACGAACTTATTTTCTATTTTGTCGATAAATTTTTTATTCCATGTCCAATTTATTTAAAATATTTCTAAGAATGTTATTTTATATGGTCAAATTATCATTTAAAGTTATTTTAAACCATATTTGACTCAATTTTTAAAGTTTTAAAAGGAATATTCTTGTCATTTTTTGAATGAGTCACTTTTTGAACTTTTTACCAAAAGCGTGAAAGGAATCTTTATTTTAATGTTTATCGAACGAACAGATTTTTCCACCATCATGAATTTTTTTTATTTGAAGTTTAATATGCAGGTTTTCATGTTTATTTTAAAATAAAATATTTTTCTCAATATTATTGAAATTTTTAGTTTTAAATATACCAAAGTAAAAGGATATTTTACCTTATTTTAAAAGAAATGTTCAAATTTTATTTTAAAGGAATTTATCATATATGTCAATATCATTTGATATTTATTATAATTCATAGGGGATATGATCTAATTATACCATTATCTATATGTCTTATGATTATGTGATAATAAAATTTTTATGAAACCTGTTGCTTTTCTCTGGGTTATGCTATTATGAATTTATGAATGTTTTTATGATCTTGTGTCACACATATGTATAGTTTCATTATGTGATGGGTGAGTTCATTAAATCCATCCAATGCATTGGGTAATAAATGATATATCATGAGTATTGTAATGGGGAGTGAACCAAATTAAGTACGAGTCTCTGTCCACTATGATAGTCTTGGGAGTGAAACTTGACTAAGGAAATGATGGAATGAGTAATGAACCCAATCCACTATGGGAATTTTTCCATTATGATAGTAATGAAAGTGAACCTTAAAAAATGAAATTATTTTCTATACTTATGATTTCACCACAATTCCTATGAAATTTTCTGATGATTATGATATGATCTCATGGATTATGATTTATTAATGATGATTCCTCACTCTTATGACTCATGACTTTTGAAATGCTAAAGATTTATGACATCTATCATGATTTATGATCTATGGATGATTGGGTATGAACTTTACAAGTCTTGATCATGATCTCATACCCTTATTCTTATCTTATTCTTACATATGGTCATTGATTGGTGTCTCCCATGTTTTACCCTTATGGAGCATTTAAGTTCACCCTTTCTTACGCTTCCATTTTCCCTAAGTTATAAATAAAGGTATTAAGTGATAATTTTCTAAGAAGGGTACTATGATAGAAGAACTTTGTGGGTGTAGTTGAAGATATTTCATGAAATAAGTTGATTATGTATCTAGTATTTAAAGTAACTAAATATTTACAATTGTAGGACATGTATTATTGTGAAATGTATTGAATACTCATATAAAATGATACAATATTTATATATGTTATACCCAGGTCTCCTTAATTGGTATTAGAGTAGCGTTTAGTTATTTTTTGAGATTAAGTTATGAAGGATATAAGGATATAACTTAAGACAACCTATGAATAACTGAAAGTGATATAGAGTGAACCTAAAAGAGTCATAGCTAGATAAAGAGGCATCATAATTTAGGACATATCAAGAATGATTTTCATGATTATATTATTACTCAATTTGATTATTGTATCTTGATGCTTACATTATAATTTTTGGTTTTATTAAATGGATGGAACCAAGTAGAATCATGCTAATAATGAATGTTGCAGACAATGTAATGATTGTCCTCTTGAGAAAATGAATATCATGGGACCAGGGAGTAATATCTTGTTGTTATGCTCACACAAATCTCTCAATCCATGAATCATACTGATATTACAAATGAGAAAAGGAGATACCAATACTTTGTTGTATCTTTCACAAGGAAAATCCACCTTGTTTCAGCAAGGCCTCTGATCCACTAGTGGTTGAGTAATGGATCAGTACCAATTAAAAGATATTTTCTATTTTCCAGTTCTTGGAGCATGATTTTTGTTCATGGTGGTGTATCATTTGGATGGAGAATTAGATTAATGGTGGAATTTTATTAAGAATATAAGGAAAGAGTATTAAATTGACTCTGTGTAATGTGATGAGTTTAAGAGGGTATTTTTTGGAAGTAATTTACCTAAATTCTTCACATGAAAATGGTTAGGGAATTATTTGAGCTTAAGTAGAAGGATGATGAATATATTAGTAACAATGAGTAAAATTTTATAAGACTTGTGAGGGACACTTCTGGTTTTTTCATTAAACTTAAAAGAAAAATTAATTTGTTCTTCAGTGGATTAAAACCAAGTATTTGAAATATGATAGACATAATGTAATTTAGTAGCTATGAAGAAATTGTTCTATGTTCTCTCAAGGTAGAAATAGAGAGTGGAGATTACAATTATTATCATGGTTCTCATATGAATAAAAAGATAGAGTTTTGAATAAATTATAATAATAAAACCCATAGAGGAAAGAAAATGAATCCACCTTTGTGTTGTAAGTGTGTAAATAAGAATGAGTAAAATTCTCTCTAAGGTACTGGTAAATGTTTTGAGTGTAGAAAGGAGGGATATTGAGCAAGTTAATGTAGAAGAGATGTAGAGAGGAAAGAAAATTAAAATAATTAAGAGAAAACTCAGTTTAAAACACCACCCACACTCTAATACTCAACTATAAAGAGTATGTGCATTATGATAACCAGTACCCAAATCCAAGGGTTAATGAAGAAAATCAGAATTGGTAACCTCTTAACCCAAGAGATAAAGGGCAAGATCACGTGATCAAAAGTTCTAAAGTGGGAAGTGAGAATTAAATGGTGAAATGTACATTTATTATCCACTCTAGAGTTGAATTTTTTTTATTTAATTCTAGTTATATTGAAATGTCCCGGAATTTCTGTATATATTTTTTAATTATATGAAATTATTTTGAGACTGCAAAATCTGACAGCGCGTGATTCCAAGGCCTGAAGTGCTCGGAATGATCCATCGAAGTTTTGTGAAACTGTAAATAGCACAAGTAAGAAGTTTTCCTGAAAAAGTGGAATAACTCTTAAACGGTTGCCTGAATCAAAAATTCGAGGGCACCATTGCGATCAGGATGGTGGGTTTACCCTAGGTGCGACTTAAGTTTAGTCGGTGTGGTCCTCCTGTGAGAAAACCCAAATATGGAATAACCGTAAATAAAATAATTAAATGAAATTATTTTATTTTTCAGATGCTTATAACTCATGAACAGTAACACGGATTAAAAATATGATACCACCACTGAACTCGTGAGGGTATGCTCTCTTTAGGCAGATACTAACATTGTCCGGCACATGCCACTAGTGAAAGTTAGTTTTTGGCCGTAAATAAAATAATTAAGTGACAATTATTTTATTATAAAATCTATAACTTCTAAACGACAACTCGGATTGAAATCCAAGAGTATCGTTGGGTTCATTGGGGCATGTTTCACTTAGGTAGATCCTAACCTTGACCGGTGCGGGTTGAGGGTGACTGTAAATAATTTACTGAACTTTTTTTTGGGTACGTTCAGTAAACGCATGAGAGGAATTTTCTAACTTTTGAACTGCCGTTCGGATTAAAAATCTGAGGGCACCGTTGAATCCGCAGTGCCGAGATTTGCTTAAGTGAGGCTCCACTTCGACCGCAGTAGGTTCGGAGAAAAAGTTAGTTTTTGGAACTTTTTAATAGAATAAATAAAATAGATTTATTATTTTATTTTTATTCTATTTATCCAACAGACAAGAAGTAAGGTGGGACCAGTGACGTGTCAAGCCAATAAATGGATTTAACCTCCAATCTAAGTAACAACAACATTAGGGGAAATTAAGAATCTTCCTAATTAATGATCCACCATTAAATTCAAATGTCCTTACTTACCCTCCCTCTCTCCTATATATATGGAGCTTGGGGGGAGGTACCGAAACAAATTCACCAAGAAACGAAGTGCTGATGGAGCGCCATGACGCCGGACCTTTAGAAGACGGAGCCGACCCAGTGGGAGGTGATGGGTGACACCAAACCACGAACCAAAAGGTGACGTATGAGTGGCGTCATTGGGAACCGATTGAAGGGACGAAGAACGCCGACACTTCTTCAAGTGCAGAAACTCTCCAATGGGTTTTAGAGGCAGGGGGTTATTTTCGTTTGTGCGTTTTTGATTCCCTCTTCCCCGTTCTTGAAATTATACGAAGAACGCAGGTCAACCGACTAACGAGTTGACCCGTGATTCATTCGTCTTTGTGGGAGGTTATTGCGAGGAATCTTGTGTGGTTAATCTTGTTGTATAATTCAATTGTTATTAAACCCTTAACCCCCTCATGTTTATGAGAAAACACGGAGGGCGTGGGCCTAACGAATCTGGCATGAACCCTTCGTTATCTTGCTATCCTAGCACCAGCTTGGAAGACCGCGAGCACATCGATGCACGCCACAAGAGGAAGGCCGCAACTCATCAGCCGTGGTGAACGGAGGAGGCGGCCGACACGATGACCGACCGCGGGAAGGAAGGCGGCACGACCGCCGTGCCGCTGGTGAATAGAAGTCGCGGCTGAAGCCACGACGGAGGCCGAACCCACCTTTGGCGGGTTCCGTGGTGACCGAACGTCGCCCATGCGGCGCTGCCGCCTCGCCAACTGAACGACCTTCGGGCTTTTCAGGAATCTAGGAGACCAGGGGGTTACACCCCCCCACGTTGGACCAAACTGGGCCGCTGCCCTCGAGCCTAGCCGTCGCCCTCGGAGCTAGGCCGCCACCCTCGGAGCGGGCCACGACCCTCGGATCCGGGCTGTCACCCTCGAGTCAGGTCGCCGTCCTCGAGCCGGGCCGCCGTCCTCGAGCTGGGCTGCCGTCCTCGAGCCGGGACGCCGTCCTTGAGCCGGGCCGCCTCCCTCGGAGCCGGGCCACATCCCTTGGACGGGCCCCCCACCCTCGGACCGGGCCCCCAACCTCGGACTGGGCCGCCGCCCTTGGACCGGGCTGCCGCCCTCGGAGCGGGCCGCCGCCCTCGGACTGAGCTGCTGCCCCAGCAGGCTGCCACCCCCGGACTGGGCCGCTGCCCGAGGGGGCCGCCGCCTCAGTGGGCTGCCGCTTCCAGACCGGGCCACCGCCCTAGCAGGCCGCCGCCCCACGTGGGTCGGGCGGCCCCTTTGGGGGCCGCCCTATTCGGGCCGGGCCGCCCTTGTGGGATGCCCCTCTTGCAGGCCGGACCGGACATCGACCCAATGGGCCAAGTCCACCTCAGCCCTGCCCCAGACTGGGTAGAGCCGGGTCGGTCCAACCAGGTCGGACCGGACCCGGGCCCAACTGGGCCCATAAACACTCAAAGGGGCTTATCTTGAGGACTAGATGCCCGTTTGACGAACCGTCTGCGGCATTGGGACTCTTTGAGAAAGATGGTCCTTTTTAATTACTCCATAAAAGTTTTATAGAAACTTGGAGTACGACCATTTGGATCGCACCCAAACCCAACTAGGCCCTCAGCACTGAAATGCCAATAACGCACAAACCGGGCGTCCAACTGACGCACCGTCTATTGCGTTGGAACCCTTATGACTTGGCGGACCATCAGGTTACTTCTTTGTGATACTTCGTGCTGTTTGAAATATGAATGATGGATTGAGGAGTTATTCTCCCAGAAACAAGCGTGCTATGAGCGGGAATCCTATGGCTGGCAGTGAGGCGAAGGTTGGAGACAGACCATACGGAGGTTAGTACCGAGCAATCCTATGTGGGTCAGATCCTGTGTGGGTCAGTACTCAGCGATCCTGTGTGGGTCAGTGCATACTGATCCTATGTGGGTCAGATCCTGTGTGGGTCAGCGTTCAATGATCATGTGTGGGTCAACGTATACTGATCCTATGTGGGTCAGATCCTATGTGGGTTATTGAGGGGGTTAATTACCTATTGATACTGGGTGGATCAGATCCTATGTGGGTCATTGCGGGGGTTAGTACCTATCGATCCTTTATGGGTCAGACTCTATATGGTCATCAGTAGTGCCTCTTGACAGAATAAGATGATCTAGCTTCGCGAATAATCATCTGTACTTATATACTTTACTGAAAACATCATTTGAGCTGAGACTCTATGTGTGATGTCTTTACTTTGTGCTTGTGATTGAGGTTATGCTATGTGGTACTTTACCTGTGTGGTACTTTACCTTTGTGGTGTTACCCTATGGTTTTTCTTTGTGAAATTCTAGGAGACCTTCGGGGTCTTAGGGTCCATACTGAGTATTGTTATACTCACCCCTACATGGGCTTCGCCCGCACCTTCTTGTGTCTTGTGCAGATGATGTACAACATTGATCAAGGCTGAGGGAGCTAGGACTGGATGGTACTCGGAGGTGGACATTCAGTGTGACGTGACACGGAGGAGACGGGCGGACGTGGAGTACTATGGAGGTGATCTGTACCTACCCTTTAGGTAGGATCCGCGGTGGATGATCCAGGAGATGCTTTTCACCTTTCAATTGTTTTGTACTTTTCAGTTGTACTTGTACTTTTCTAGTTGGGCTTGTATTCTGACCCCTTTACTTTTAGTACAATTTTACTATAGTAGTTTACTTCACAGTTGCTTATTGTTGTGTTCTTAGACCATGTGTTTATATAGGTTAAGTGTAAATCCTTCCCGTTTTAGGGAATACGCCTTTCGGTGCTAGTCTCCAGCCCCTGGCCTATGGAAGGCGGGCTTTGGGTAGTCACGACATGGGCCCCGGGGGACGAGTCATGACAAAGTGGTATCAGAGGAGTTCGGTTCTACCGAATAACTAGGACTATGATCCTTTCTCTATGGCAATAGTGTTAAGTGTTATGAGTGTGGTTTTTAGTTCGGGGAATCCAGTGTTGGTGCGGCGGACAATGTATCCATACACCAGGACCCTGAATTCTGATTTCTAACTCCGCCTACGAAAACCGTGATTGCATGTGTTTTTTGAAAAGTTTTTCTTTTGATTTATTTGGAGTCAGCTCACCAGGTATAACTTAATGAACTTGGAACACCTTTTCCTTATCAGGATGCCTCCACGAAGACAACCACCTAGGTTTCCTTAGAGAGTATGCGATGACGGCCCACCGAGTGATGGGGCCTCAGTGCAGGGCCCTCTTACGGTGTTAGCACCTTCAGGTGGTGTACCAACAACACCAATACCTTTTGGGAAGCCGTTGCCACCAGCCCACCAGTAGAGGGTGCATGTAGACTGACCGTGTTGCACGAGTTTCAGCGGTAGAGGCCTATGAGGTTCCGAGGTGAGATAGACTGGTAGGAGGCTGAGGACTGGATGGAGGCTGTGGCTAGAGTTTTCCGTCTAGTTGAGACACCAGTAGAGAAAATGGTGATCTTATCTTCTAGTCTTTTCCAGTGAGTGACCATGAGGATGGTCCGCATAGTGATGAGGCTTCGGTACGTGGACTATTGCCCGAGATAGTACCTTCGGGTAGTGTGTCAACTATATCACTGCCCGTTGGTCAGCAGTTACAATCAGCATTACTGGTAGAGGATACATGTAGGCTTAGTTAATTGCACAAGTTTCAGTATCCGATACCCCTCAGGTTCCGAGGTGAGCTCAAATCACAGGTGGCTAATGACTAGCTTGAGTAGGTGTCCGAGTTTCCAACTATCCAAGGCACCATTCAATCAGATGGTGGTCCTAGTAGTGACCCTTCTATGTGGCTCAGCAGGATGATGACAGGGTTTAGGTTGCCCTAATATTATAAAAAGTTGAATTTTCTATGTACAAGCTTGAGAAACTTCCTTAGAGAAGGGGGTATCTTTACATAAATATCTAAGGGATGAGAGTTCCCTAAAGCTTTTACAGCTTCGGAAGGACGACATGTCGGTAGATGAGTATTCATCGAGGCATACCGACCATTCCTAGGTACTCGATGAATACAGTACTATAAGTGCTTTAGGGATCGGACCTCCGAGAGAGGTGTGTTTAGGGACATCAAATCCAACAATAATCCTATATGCATTCCTACTTATGTTAGGGTGATAGAGAGAACCTTTGTGGTTGAATGTTCTTTGGATGAGTGAATACAACCAGTGAATGTTAGCAGTATGAAAGTAGGAAACTAATTCCAGTCTCGGAGACTTGGGCGTGTAAAATGTTTCGGGAAGAGGAAGTGATAGGGACCGATGAATCTGTAGGGAAATATACGTGGAAGTGGAGATAAGAGAGAAGTATGAGGTGGTATAAATTTCGACATGTTACAACCACCACCTCAATGCGGTCTCTACCAGGCTCAGGGAGCTGGAGGATAGGGGAAGGGAGTAGCTGCATACAGTCAAGGAGTGTGACCTAAGGACTCCAGGAATGATTAGAGGTACGGTCTGTGTCTACTAATAGCTACCATATCAATAGAAATAAGTACCGATAATTCCTTCCTTCCACAAATATTTTCCAAGACCTAGAGTTTCCAGTTAAACTGTTGACTTGACCCTCATGTCCAAAGATACCTTTGGGAGAAGACTCGATAATCACACTTACGCCGACGATGTGATCTGACCCTTGAGGTGAGAGTTTCGGTTGTAATCTCTTGGTGGTGGGGTCGAGGCCTTACGAAGTTAGTTTGGGTATGGACTGGGCATCCACAGTTCATACTTAGATTAAATGTATTAGGAAAAAAGGTTGTGGTTTATCTACAACGTGGGAATGAGGTTTTCCTTGGTCGGTGAAAAAAAAGGGGTAACCTAAGAAGCATAGGATAAAATCATGCATAGGAGGGTGTAACTGATCACTCTTGAGTTTTCTAGACTTACCCTTACAGCAACAAGAGTTTTGAGTTTTCAGTTCCAAACAGGATTGGCAGAGCATGGGGACATCTTTTCAAAAGTTGTTTCCAGGATTACCTCCCTGAAGGGAGAGGGACATCTACTTTGTCTAGGTACTACCATAGATTTGTACCCGACTTCTCCAGGGTAGTGTCACCCTTGTCAGATTTAAAGAAAAAGGGAGAGCCTTTCCTATGGACAGAGAAGTGTCGGTAGAGATTTCAGGAGCTAAGATAGAGACAGACAAGTAGAACTATGCTACCCATGACCTGGAGTTAGCAGTAGTGGTCTTTGTGCTGAAGATGTAGTGGCACTACTTGATGGGTGAAGAATTTATTGCTTACTCTGATCAAAAGAGTCTCAGGTGTGTCTTCTCACAGAAGGACCTGAACCTGAGACAACGAAGATGTATATATTTCCTCCAAGACTATGACTTTGAGATAGTCTATACTCCTGGGAAGGGGAACATGGTAGCAGAAACACTCAGTAGGAGGTCAGGTCTACAACTGCTGTGTGTGGTGTCAGAGCAACTAGTCGCGCTGTGGATATCCTTCGCAGATAAAGATGGAGCATCTACCTCCAATATATGATAGTTAATCCCATACTCCTTCAGTGAGTCAGGGAGGCACAACTTGAGACGTTGACTGCGAGGCCCAACGTGCTAAGATATCTTCAGGATGGTCTCCTGAAAGATTTTATGAAGGTGGGGAGCACGTCATCCTCTTCAGAGGACGCACCATGGTACCGGTGATGCTTCAGAAGGAGGTGTTGAGGAAGATCCATACATCCCCTTTAACAGTAAATCCTGGAATGATGAAGATGTACTAGGACCTCCAGTGTCAGTATTGATGGCCGGGATGAAGGAAGTAGTGGCAGAGTTTGTATCATGATGCCTCACTTATTAGAAAATGAAAAATGCTCAGAGCCGGTAGAAGTCTTATACAGACAGGAGGAGGGATACCATGTGTTCCTACGGGTCTCACCTCGACGAGGTTTATAGAGATTTGGCCGGGGCAACAAGTTATCTCCAAGGTTTATCAGGCCATTTATGATACTTCGGAGGATAGGTGAGGTGACATACCACTTGGCACTTCCACCGCAGTTGGAGAGGTTGCACGATGTCTTCCAGGTATCCCAGCCAAGAAGATACATGCAAGACCCATCTCACGTCATCGACCATGGTGAGCTAGACTTAGACGATGAGACGACGTTTACAGAGGTTCTAGTAGATATTGAGTATTGACAGAAGTGATTCCTTCATGGGAGATCGATACCTCTGGTGCGTGTTCACTGGCAGCACGGGAACCTCCAAGAGAGCACATGGGAGCGAGAGGCTCAGATTCATTCTCAGTACCCCCATTTGTTTCTTTAGTCTATATTTTGGCTTTCAGGGATGAAAATCCCTAAGGCGGGGAGAATAAAATGTCCCAGAATTTCTGTATAATTTTTTTTAATTATATGGAATTATTTCGAGATCACACAATTTGACGGTGAGTGATTCTGAGGCCCAGAGTGCCTGTAATGATCCGTCGAAGTTTTGTTAATATTTAAATAGCACACATAAGCAGTTTTCCTGAAAAAGAAGAATAACTCTTAAACGGTTTCTTGGATCAGAAATCTGAGGGCACCGTTGTGCTTAGGATGGTGGGTTTACCCTAGGCATCACTTAAGTTTAGTCAACGCGGGCCTCCTATAAGAAAAACCAAAAATGGCATAACTGTAAATAAAATAATTAAATGAAATTATTTTGTTTTTCAAATGCTTATTACTCACGAACGGTAACTCGGATTAAAAATCCGAGACCACCGCCCTAGTAGGCTGCCGCCCCATGCGGGTGGGGTCGCTCCTTTGCAGGCTGCCCTATTCGGGTTGGGTCGTCCCTCTTGCAGGCTGGACCAAACATTGGCCCAATGGGCTGAGTCCACCTTGGCCTTGCCCCAGACCGAGTTGAGGTGGGTCGGTCTGACCATGTGAGACCGGACCTGGGCCCAGAAATACTCAAAGGGGCTTATCTTGAGGACCAGACGCCTGTTTGATGAATCATCTATGGAGTTTGGACCCTTGGAGAAAGACAATCCTTTTGACTTACTCCATGAGAGTTTTTGAGAAACTTGGAGTATGGCCGGGTTAGATCGCACCCGAACCCAACTGGGCCCTCGGCACTGAAATGCCAATAACGCATAGACCGTGCATCTAATTGATGCACCGTCTGTTGCGTTGAAACCCTTATGACTTGGCAGATCATCGGGTTACTTATTTGTGAGACTTTGTGCTAGTTGAAATATGACTATAGGATTGAGGAGCGATTCTCCCAAAATTAAGCGTGCTATGAGTGGGAATCCAGTGGCTAACAGTGAGGCGGAGGTTGGAGACAGACCATATGGAGGTTAGTACCGAGTGATCCTGTGCGGGTCAGCACCGATCCTATGTGGGTCAGATCTTGTGTGGGTCAGCACTCAGTGATCCTGTGTGGGTCAGCGCATACTGATCTTGTGTGGGTTAGATCCTGTGTGGCTCAGCGCTCATCAATCCTGTGTGGGTCAGTGCATACCGATCTTGTGTGGGTCAGATCCTGTGTAGGTCATTGCGGGGGTTAGTTACCTATCGATCCTAGGTGGATTAGATCCTATGTGGGTCATTGCGAGGGTTAATACCTATCGAACCTGTGTGGGTCAGACTCCGTATGGTCAACATCAGCACCTCTTGACATAATAAGATGATTTAGCTTTACAAATAATCATCTATACTTCTATACTTCACTGAAAACCTGGTTTGATCTGAGACTCTATGTGAGATATCTTTACTTTGTGCTTGTGTTTGAGGTTATGCTATGTGGTACTTTACTTGTGTGTTACTTTACCTTTGTGGTGTTACCCTGTGGTTTTCCTTTGTGAAATTCTAGGAGACCTTCGGGGTCTCGGGGTCCCTACTGAGTATCATTATACTCACCCTTGCATGGTCTTCACCCGCACCTTGTTGTGTCTTGTGCAGACAACGTACAACATTGATTGAGGCTGTGGGAGCCAGGACTGGACGATGCTCAGAGGTGGACATTTGGCGTGACATGACGCAAAGGAGACGGGAAAATATGGAGTACTGTGGAGGCAATATGTACCTACCCTTCAGGTAGGATCCGCGGTGGATGATCCAGGAGCTGCTTTTCACCTTTTAGTTGTTTTGTACTTGTACATTTCTAGTTGGGGTTGTATTCCATCCCCTTTAATTTTAGTACAATTTTACTACAACAGTTTACTTCACAATTGCTTCTTGTTGTGTTCTCAGATAGTTTGTTTGTACAGGTTAAAGGCAACGCCTTCAAGTTTTTGGGAATACGCATTTCAGTGCTAGTCGCCAGCCCCTGGCCTATGAAAGGTGGGCTTGAGGTTGTCACAGAACGGGCCCCGGGGGACAAGTCGTGACATCTACCCACTATTTTATTTATAAATAATTTTATAAGGGTATCATATCACTACCTCAATGATTATATTTTGAATTATTAGTGAAAAATTCTAATGGTACAATGATCACATATCACATCTATAGCTCCTCTCTGATAGAAGTTTGTGGGAATATGATGATGTATTTACTAAATAGTTTCCTAGACTTCCCTCAAACCATGAAGTCAAGTTTTTAATATAACTCATACCTTGATCTATGACTATTTAAAAGACTCTATATATAATTTCCCTAATTTAGTTTCACTAATTAAAGAAGCAACTACATGAGAATCTTGATAAGGTATTCATTCATCCAAGTGCATCACCATGGGATACACCTATTCCTTTTTTTAAAATAAAAACGGTTCAATGCATCTTTGCATTGATTATCGATAACTTAATAATATTACTTTCAAGAATGTGTATCCTCTACCCCATATTGATGATTTGTTTGATCAATTATGAGTAGCATAATAACTTTCAAAGATTGACCGCCGATATGGATATTATTAGTTGAGGTTAAAAAATGAGGACATATCCATGACATACTTCCATTAAAGGCATAAACACTATGATTTTATAGTGATTATATTTGGTCATACCCATTCCCCTATTATCTTCATGGATTTAATGAATAGAGACTTTAGATATTACCTTGATCAATTTTTGGTAGTCTTTATAGATTATATTCTTATATATTCCAAGAGAAAATAAGGGCATGGAGATCATTTTAGGATTGTGTTCAAGACCTTGAAAAAAGATAAGTTGTATAAAATATTTAGAAAATATAAATTTTGGCTAAAGAAAGTATCATTCTTGGGTCATGTAATTACAAGAGAGGGTATATCGGTGGGTCCCTCAAAGAAGGTAGTTATTGAACATTGGTCTAGACTAGCCGTGGTGACTAAAATATGTCATTTTCTTGGGTTGTATAGATAATATAAATGCTCTATGATAAATTTCTAATATCTATTAAATTCACTAAACAAGATCATGAGGAAGGTATCCAAGTTCCTTTGGGTAGAAGAATACGAATAAAATTTCATGGAACTGAATAGAAGGTTGGTCAGTTCACCTGTGCTCACACTACCCTAAAGTATTGAAGAGTTTGTGATCTATAATGATGCATCAAGGAAGGTTTTGTTATGTTTTCTCATGTATAATGACATGGTTATAGCTTATGCCTCATGCCAATTGAAGGTTCATGAGAACAATTACCGAACTCATGATTTGGAACTGGTAGCGATAATTTTTTCTTTGAATATATAGATTAATTATCATTATAGTGAATGATGAAACATATATTTGGATCATAAAATCTTAAAGTATATATTCACTCCGAGATAGTTGAATATACATTAGAGGAAATGATTAGAACTAATTAAAGATGATAAATGATCAATATATTACCACTTTTAAAAGGCAAACAAGGTGATTGATGCTTTAAGTTAGTAGGACCATGCTAGTTTTTTATGATGAGGATTGAAAGAGATCTAATACTTATGAATTTTCAAAGGATGGAAATTGAAATCTTAAGGAAAGGAGAAAGATCCTATGATTCCCAGTTGAATGTTCAATAATCTATTCATGTTAAGATTATAGAGGAACATAAGGAAGTTATAGAGAAAAAAAATAATGTAAGGAATGTTCTTGAGCTCAATCGTGATAGTGATGGAATGATTAGGTGCACAAATAGAGTATCTGTCCCATAAATCACTACAAAAAATAGTGTTTTAGAGGTCATTTTAAAAACCACCGCTAATTTTTTTTCGATCAAAAATTTATTGGTGGTTTTTAAAACCACCGCAAAAAAACTGCCGCAAAATTTCTTTTATAATTTTTTAAAAATTTCTTCTAAAAAAAAATTCAATTTTTGAGCTGCGGTTTTTTCAAAACCATAGCAAAATTTAAGAAATTTTTTTAAAAAATATTTATTTATTATTTATTATTTATTATTTACAATAAAATATAGTTTATTACTTATAATTTTAAATATTTATAATATGTCAGTTAGTTAATATTTATAATTATTAGTTAATAATATTTTTAAACTGAAAACAAATCTTCAATAAGTAGAAGAACAGACTTCGACATCAAATAATCATAACTTCTGATCCGAGAGTCCATTTCAGCTCCACAACTAGTCAAATTAAAGTTTATAAAATGAGAAAAAACCAAGTGAGATTTAAATCATGTGATAATCAAAGGAAAAATAAATATTCAAAATTCAAAAGTTGAAAATCAAACTTGAACTTCAAACGACCATAACTTTTAATTCAGGTGTCCGTTTGGGCTCTACCACATATCAAATCGAAGCCTGGGATGAGTTCTATACTGTTAAGGTCTAGTACCAACTCCCTAAGTATTTTACCCCATTTTATTTCACTATAAAGGCCCAAAAGGCCTCCGAAACAGATGTTTTAGTTGCAAACATTGATTTCTTAAAATTCAAACAGTTATAACTTTTGATCCAGGTGTTCGTACGGCCTGTACCACATATCATATCGAATCTCATTTCATGATCTTTGATTTGACTAGTTGTGGCACTGAAAAAGGAGTCTCGTATCATATTTTATGGCCATTTTATTGTTTTTAGAGTTTTAAGAGGTTCTTAACGTTTTATGATTTATTTATTTAATATTTATTTATTTATTAATTAATTATTAATTATTAATTTATTAATTATTAATTATTTATCTATTATTTATTATTTATTATTTATTATTTATTTATTTATTTAATATTTAATATTAATTAATTAATTTATTTGTTATTTAGTTATTATGTACACATTAATTATTAATTTTTTTTAATTAATTAATTAATTAATTATTAATTATTTATTAAATATTAAATATTGAATGTTAAATATTAGATATTAATTATTAATTAAAAATGAAAAATGAAAAATTAAAAATTAAAAATTATTAATGATTAGTTATTAGTTATTATTAATTATTAATTATTTATCTATCTATTTATTTATATATTTATTTATTTATTATTCATTATTCATTATTTATTATTTATTATTTATTATTTATTATTTAATAATTTATTTTTAATTTACTAAATATTTCTTTATTATTAGTTTATTATTCATTTATTATTCATTTATTATTTATTGATTATTTATTGATTATTTATTAATTAAATATTTATTATTTATTAAATATTAAATATTGAATATTGAATATTAAATATTAAATTTTAAATATTAATTAAGAATTATTAATTTTATAATTATCAATTATTAATTATTATTTATTATTAATTAATTCTTAATTCTTAATTCTTAATGATCAATTATCAATTATCAATTATTAATAATTATTAATTATTAATTATTAATTATTTATTATTTACTATTTATAATTTATAATTTATAATTTATAATTTATTTATTTATTTATCTATTATTTATTAATTTACTATTAATTTGTTATTTATTTATCATATATTAAATTATTTTTTTAGTTAATTTTTTATTTATACATTACTTATATATTATATGTTATATGTTATATGTTATATATTATATATTATATATTATATATTATATATTATATATTATATATTATATATTATATATTATATCTTATATGTTATATATTATATATTATATATTATATATTACATGTTATATATTATACGTTATATATTATGTATTATGTATTATATATTATATTTTATATATTATGTAATATAAAATATAAAATATAAAATATAAAATATAAAATATATAATATATAATGTATAATATATAATATATAATATATATTATGTATTACATATTATGTATTATATATTATGTCTTATATATTATATGTTATATATTATATGTTATATATTATATATTATATATTATTAATTATTAATTATTAATTATTAATTATTGATTATTGTTTAATAATTATTGATTAATAATTATTTAGTGTGTATCTATTTGTTATGTATTACTTTTTTTTTCAGTTAATACACATATGTATAAGCATATTAAATTCGATTTATTGACCACATGAAGAGCCTCTTGGAGTGGTAAAGTCTTTGGAGAATAAGTAAGAGGTAAGGGGTTCAAATCTAACCCAACGGATAATTTCTATATATGGCATGGGCATGTGCATGGACATGGACTTGTGCATGGAGATGGTCATGAACGTGGTAATAATAAATAAATAAATAAATTAAAAAAATATAAAAAAATAATAAATAAATTACTAATATAAAAAAATAAAAAAAATAAAAAAATAAAAAAATAAAAGAATAAAAAATTTAAAAACATTAAAAAAAAATAAAAAAAGATTTTACGATGGTTTAAACCGCCACTAAATCATTCTACGATAGTTTTAAAAAACCACCATTAATTATTTCATGACACCCGATTTAACGACGGTTTTTTAAAACTGTCGCTAAATGAAAAAAACCGCCGCTAAATACAAATTTTGACACAGTGAAAACCATAATTGAAGAATAAGCTATTAGATGAAGTTCAAAGTTCATCATTATCTATTCATTATATAATTACAAAGATATATAGATATCTTAAAGATAATTTCTTGTAGGTTAACATAAAGAGATTTAATACAGAGTCTGTATCTCTATGGTTGGTATACAAACAAGCTAACTCTGAGAGAAAAAAGTCAAAGGAGATGTTTTAACAATTACCCATACCTGGGTGAAAATGGGAAAACATCGTGATATATTTCATCATGGGACTCCCTAATAAATATAAATGGAATGATTCTATTTGGGTTATAGTCGATCACCTTATAAAATTATCACATTTCATTGCTATCATAAAATATCTTTCTTATGATTATCTCACTATGTTATACGATAAGGAAGTGGTAAGGTTGCATGGAGTACCACTCTTAATTATATCCGATTGAGATCTAAGGTTACCTTGTAGTTTTGGAGAATTATTTATCAATATTTGAATACATATTTTGTAACGCCCCGACCCTAGTTACCCAGAGTCGGTACATTATTACATAACATTGGCATGATCACAAGAAAGAACAAATCTCGAAAGACCGATTGGTTTAGTAGCCTTGGAAACACTAGATATATTCATAAGTTTTACATTACATCATAAAATGAAAAACTACAACAAGAACATAATGTCTCCATAATCCACACTATTATCCCCTCATAATATCCCTGCAGGTCATTCATAACTTAATTCTTCACATCCTGGGAAAAATAAAACATAGAAAAGGGGTGAGCTCAAATGCCTAGTAAGGATAACAATATAGTGGAAACTTTCATAAATAAGAATAAACATTTAAGGCAATGTATAACTAAAACAAAATCCTTTCAAACTTGAATTTTCAACTTTGTATGGCATAAATAAAATGAAATAATGCCATTTACTCATTCACTTGGATATTCTACTAATCGAATAATCACATGAAAAATCACTAACCACTTTCATAATGATGGAATGCATAATGCTGAACATTAATTTCTTTGTCAAGGCCTCATCCCAAGACCTAGGGGCTAACTGTAACCGGAACCCAACCCGGAGTGCCTCTAATAACCGGACACCAACCCGGAGTGCCTCTAATAACCGGAGACCAACCCGGAGTGCCTCTAATAACCGGAGACCAAACCGGAGTTCCTCTAATAACCGGAGACCAAACCGGAGGGCTTACTTTTACCGGTCCCCAACCCGGAACATACTTTTCTAACACATTCATCCGAATGAAAGGTTGAAATATAACATAAACATTTGGATTAAAAATAACTTATGAAATGTCAATAATTTAAACAAAAACCATGAGTGACATAATAATTACTTATCCACAGTCAAAAATATCACAAAACCTTCAATAAAATATGGAAGTTTTGTATCATAATAACTCAACTTCAAATA
Source organism: Viscum album (assembly GCA_963277665.1). Classification (NCBI taxonomy): domain Eukaryota; kingdom Viridiplantae; phylum Streptophyta; class Magnoliopsida; order Santalales; family Viscaceae; genus Viscum; species Viscum album. The sequence continues at coordinate 517,267,343 of OY728143.1, read as the reverse complement.
AGTTTAAAATCCATCAAAGGATGTTGACATAGATGAAATCAAAACTATTTTAGGGAAATATCTCTTTTTATTAAAATCATTTTAAAAGTAAAATAATTATAAAATAATACATTCAATTTGAAAATATTCTTATAAGCTTGTAAGGGAAGATTCGACGATTTTATAACGGCGGAAAATAACCGCACCCGCCGTATAAGTTAAAAAAAACATTCTTACCTTAATTCTGTCGAAAAGGTTAAAAAGCACCTTGTTTGGAAAACGACGGAAATATTCCTTTATAAACCTCTTAAAAAAGTCAAAAAAGGGTATAAATGACTTTAACCCATATTCTTGTAAATAGTAAAAATGTTTTGAAATACATTTTTAAGAAACATGGATGTGGATGATAGAAAGATCCCAGTAGATTATTACATATAAACAACCTCGGATAATGAAGAGATTGTGAAATAACCCTTACCAATTTGGTAACTTATGAAACATACAACCCATGAAAGAGGTATCATATAATGAATATGTAAATACACATAAATTAGAGTTTATTAAACAACAAATATAATTATGGGCAGTACATACACCACACAAAAGGTGATGGTGGCAATATGGCATGAATCTCACGGGAATAAGGAGTGAGATGAAAACCCCTTACCTTGTACTTTTCCTTTTTTGGGGTAGGTTAACCTCCTGTATAATGGTGAAATAATTTTTATTAAATTATACAAGAATCATATACATTAATATTATATCATATATGATCTTTTAATATTGATTTGATAATAATATCTTAGTATTATCGTTGTTTCGGGTGCTTACTTATTTGTTTTCTTTTATATGTTTTGTTACGTAAGACATGTTTGTAAAGGATAGGTTGTATATTATTCATATCCAGAATGATATCAATTCCTTAAACATCATTTTTAAATCATCAAATGATAATTATACTTTAATGGTTTCGATGGAGAATGAATCTCATCGCGTTCGTGGAGACGGTAGTCCGTACGTACGCAAGAGCGACAATATCATTCTTTTGATATTAAAATAATATATAAATGGATGGTATATAATATATACAGAATCATTAACATGTTATATTTATTATTTAAATGAGTTACACATCATTATTATACCCATCCAAATAATATTATATTGAATAACAATTACACCACGACGTGGAGACGGTAAGCCGTACGTACGCACGTATGGTGACATGTTATTCAAAGGGTGGATAGAACACTGAATATGGTTGTACCATATTTATAATAACATCACAGTATATATATGATACTGGAGTTATTATTTTATAATGGTAACAACAAAGGAAGAAGAAGTGGAAGAAGAAATGAACTTGGAAAAGGGTGGTGAAATCATTACCTCTTCTTCGGTTTCTTCCTTTTGATTTGATCAAAAGGGCTCCTTAGGTTGGCTTTCTGATCAAACTAAGGCCTCTAGGTTGTAGTGAGGGAAGTTGGGAGAGTGTTTGGGCAGAGTTTGGCCAAACCAAAAGGCTTTGAAGGTGTGAAGAAATGAGAAGGAGGAGTGCCCTTTTATAAGAGGGGTGAGGGGCACCTTTGGAAAAGCTAGAAATATTAATTTATAATAAATTCATATTCGGTTTTTAATGGCTCCAAAGTTGATTATTTAAATGTTAAGGTGGGGATGGGTCTAAAACAACTCAACCAATATAATTTAGACAGGTTTGGGTACTTATATTAACCTTATCTTTAAGTATTAACTCTAAGTTAATTAGTTTCACTTTTACAACGTCTCTTTGTATTTTTATATAATATGGTTAATAAACTTACTATATAAATCCAAGAGTCTCTCAAGTGGTCCATTAATGATTAAGATATCATTATATAAGTCTCTTGGCCGAACCTTATATTTTTAGGAATTTAATATCAATTAATAATATAATATTTGTTTTAAGAACTCTTTTATGTCAATTTTGACACTATTCAATAGTTGATTTTTTTGAAACTCATAACAGATTGATTACTTCGAAAAAAGTAAATTAAATAAATCCTAATATATCATATTATCCTAGAAAATTTGTTTAATTCATTAAAAGTTTCATATTATATTTATTTGGGTATTTATAATATCAATTAATTTAATTTTTCACTATTTTAGTAATTACTGCATCATCATTGTGTCATAAATAAAATAAATTATTTAATGTATAAAAATTATAAATAAAATATAATTATGTATGAAATATTTTTATCTTTCTAATGAATATTTATAATCTAAAATCCAACATATATAACCCTATGTAATAATTGTTTGGCTAAAAGATATATGCTTGTGTCATTTTTGTATTCATTTTAACTTAATTAAAATAAAGTGTCCCTATCACCTACAAGTGGCACCATGGGGTCCTAAAATAGACCCAAAGATGCCTATGGTCGAACATGTATCAACCAATAAGGCTAGAACACGTTTTAGGGTAATTTAGTATTATTATAATATTATTTTTTAACCCTTATTTACCAGATTTACCCTTAACCATGGTAAATAAAATATTTACCGCAGTAAATATTCAAAATGTATAAAAATAAAAGTTACCTATTTACACAATTTGAACATCCTGATTCCAAATATGAAATCCATTTTTCTAAATTCAAAACACAGAAGTGGCAGAAATTAATTTAAAATTAATTCCCGCTGTCAAAACAAAAAGCGTGTTTTTAAGAGATAATAACTATCAAAAGATTGACATTTGTTTATGTTCGGTTTAATTGTAAAATTACGTCCAATGAACAACATTGTATTAAATGGTAAAAATATATTCTAAATATACTTTAAAACCACTCAAATTCATAATTTATCACTATTAATTATTTTGATTAAAAAAGTTGTTTTTAATTAAAATTTAGTAATTTTCACTATTCATCAAAATATGAAAGTTATCCGAAAAGTACCAAAATTTCACCTTAGGCTAAATTTGATATTCAGAATCCAAAAATGAAGTCCATTTTGAAATATAAAATATATATAATTTCAAAAAGTAGGTATTACTATTCATAACGACTAGTTTGATTGGTTGTGGTGTGTGTTAGAACTCGAAGTTGCGTACAACACACGCTACTGTATTATTCAAAGGAAAGCGTACCGTGGAAGCTTGGGATGTTTTATTTTAAATTTTTTGATGTCCCCATTTATTAAAAAAGTTTAAAATATTTTATTTAGAAAGGGTTCACTATTAAAAGTTGGTAAAAGTGCAATACTGAAAATGAATTTATTCTTACATTATGTCTAAGAAACTCATAATATGGATTCTAAAATTATAAGGATTATATAAAGTTTAAAATTTAGTTAATACTATTAATAACCTCTTTTGAACGGCTTGTTTGGTAAGTCATGGTGCGCTTGAACTCGGTGTTGCGTGTAGTGCAAGTTATTGAATTATTTTGAAGAAATAACACACTATGAAATCTTGGGGTGTTACATTCTCCCCTCCTTCATTAAATTGCGTCCTCGCAATTTGAAATTGTTCTTAGAAAATAAAAGGTTGAAAGTAGAAAATATATTTTTGGGAAAACCCACATCGGAAATTGGGTTACTAAAATTTAGTCTTAATATGAGGAAAAGAGAAATCGAAGGGTCACCACCAAATTATGATCTCGATTAGAAGAACATTGGTGGAAATTAGAGACATATAATTGGAGGAAAAATGTAAATATTTATAGGTATTGATTGAGGTCATCAATCACAAACAAGTGTAAAATTGGGGTCCTTAAATTCATTAATCTATGATGATTTGAAATACCATCGGTTCAACAAAACATAGGGTATTAGGATAACACATTTTTGACGTTTCAAAATATCATAGTTGAAATCCCACATCGAAAAATGAATTAATGAGGCCTCTATTTAAAATAAAGAGTGGAAAGTATTAAGATTACCGAAAATAACACATACTAGGGTTCCATGTAGGAAAATATGGATATGGAAGAGAAATCTAACCATCAATTATCTGATGGAGAGTGGTAGAGAACATGGCTATGAAAAGGCCAACAATCCCAAATCCATGAATTAGTGATGATTTAAGGTACCATCTAGGACAACATTTTTTTTCTAAGTTCCTTTTATTAATGTTGAGGAATTTATTTATGAGATTGGTTAAGATAATAAGGAGATATACATACTTTATAATTAGAGTTTTATCCATTAATAAATTTCTACCACAAACTCATCTTTCACTCTAAAAGATAATAGAATGTAAAAATTCTATTTACACTATTCGTATAGGGTTCCAAAATAAATGAATTTATAATTCATCTACAAGATCTTTTAATAAAAACTACATTATTTAATCCAGGACATCTCGTGGGCCAGTGGTAGGTGATACACCCTTGTTTTCCTTCGGTTGCGGGTTCAAGTCTCGCAGCCTTGCCGGACGTGACGGGTTGCCACCCGACCTCCGGGTTGTCCTTTTATGGCAATCCAAAATAATCCAAACTAGAACTATCCAAAATACTTCTATCCAAACTCACAATCCAACATTTATAATTAAGGTAAACATAATGTAGAACCTTTTTACCCCGTAATAGCATATGAATACCTTAATCATGTATTCTTTTAATACACTGAAACATCCTGAATTACCATATTCCTTATTGATTACATTCATGTTCCCTTATTCCATATAGAATGCTGGATATACTTCATTAATCCAAAAATGTTTTAAACCCCAAAAATGATGGAATATACAAATAATTAATCAGTTCGAAGGTAGTCAAGAATATCCAATATAATTTATCCAAAACAATCATGTATTATTCCAAAATCACTACTTCGGTATCAGAACTATATTATGGTTTATCATTCTCTTAACCATATATTTTCCAAAAATTTATCCTGCTATTGAGTCACTTTTCTTTGTTCCACATAATCTCAACTCCCTAATGAAATAGTACTGCAGTACAATCCTTATATACTCCATAATTATTATAACAAGTACATTGTTGATACAACACTCAATTGACATAATCAACATAAGAACTCTAATAATTCCTCTTCATCTGTAGTAGTATCATAACTTGATTATTATCCAATAACATCATTTGCGGCATAGTCTGATGACTGGGACATAGGTTCGCGTAGTATCCAAACTCCTTGCAAATGAAGCATTGTACATTTGAAACCATTTTCTTACCCTTGCAGTCATGTACTTTGTGCCCTTTTCCTCCACACTTATAACAAACTCCCATTCCTTTCAGGCAAGTTCCAGGGTGTTTCTTTCCACAGTTACCACATATGGGAAAATTCTTCTTTTCCCTCTTTCCTTTATCCATCTTTCTCTCTTACATCCTTTTCTTCTCTTGATTACCTTAAAAGCCATAGGACTTAGTAAACTCTTTACTTATCTTATCAACACATGATATTATTTCTTCATATGATGATAATACATGGGAGACTATTTATCTTATAAATTCTGGCTTAAGACCATGAAAGATATGATCCTTCTTTCTCTCTGGATCATGTGCATTGCTGGATTTCTCATTCCTTCTACTGGGCGCCATTTCTAAACAATGGCATACACTAGATTAGTTTATGAATAACAATACCTAATCCCAAACTTGTAAGACACATAACATAGATTAAATAGTATATGGATATAATCTATAGTCATAAAAATGTTTTCTTTGAGGAATTATATACTCATAAACCCTTCATAATGATTTGTAAAGAAAATGAGAGTTATCCTAAGCATATCCCCCAGGAGTGTCGTAACCAAGAGTGCAGCAAGGCCCGTTGTCGTGCACCAGTTCCCGTTCGAGTCTAGCTCAAAGTGGTGTTTTCGGGTTTTACCCCTAGGTACATCTGTGCCAGAGCCGCCTCTACCTGCTCGTATCCAGACAGGGATGTATTGCTCGGAAAACTCACAAAATCTCTACAATACCAAAATTCTAGGAAGTTATTCTATACTAATCCTCAAAGTTCATCTTAGGTCTACGTGCTCTAATCAAAGTTTATCTAAATCTAGCTTCCAAGGTTTGTACTAAACTTCCTCTGATACCAACTGTAACGCCCCGACCCTAGTCACCCAGAGTCAGTGCATTATTACATAACATTGGCATGATCACAATAAAGATCAAATCTCGAAAGACCGATTGGTTTAGTAGCCTTGGAAACACTAGATATATTCATAAGTTTTACATTACATCATAAAATGAAAAACTACTACAACAACATAATGTCTCCATAATCCACACTATTATCCCCTCATAATATCCCTGCAGGTCATTCATAACTTACTTCTTCACATCCTGGAAAAAATAAAACATAGAAAAGGGGTGAGCTCAAATGCCCAGTAAGGATAACAATATAGTGGAAACTTTCATAAATAAGAATAAACATTTAAGGCAATGTATAACTAAAACAAAAGCCTTTCACACTTGAACTTTCAACTTTGTATGGCATAAATAAAATGAAATAATGCCATTTATTCATTCACATGGATATTCTACTAATCGAATAATCACATGAAAAATCACTAACCACTTTCATAATGATGGAATGCATAATGCTGAACATTAATTTCTTTGTCAAGGCCTCATCCCAAGACCTAGGGGCTAACTGTAACCGGAACCCAACCTAGAGTGCCTCTAATAACCGGACACCAACCCGGAGTGCCTCTAATAACCGGACACCAATCTGGAGTGCCTCTAATAACCGGAGACCAAACCAGAGTTCCTCTAATAACCGGAGACCAAACCGGAGGGCTTACTTTTACTGGTCCCCAACCCGGAACATACTTTTCTAACACATTCATCCGAATGAAAGGTTGAAATATAACATAAACATTAGGATTAAAAATAACTTATGAAATGTCAATAATTTAAACAAAAACCATGAGTGACATAATAATTACTTATCCACAGTCAAAAATATCACAAAACCTTCAATAAAATATGGAAGTTTTGTATCATAATAACTCAACTTCAAATAAGTTTAAAATCCATCAAAGGATGTTGACATAGATTAAATCAAAACTATTTTAGGGAAATATCTCTTTTTCTTAAAATAATTTTAAAAGTAAAATAATTATAAAATAATACATTCAATTTGAAAATATTCTTATAAGCTTGTAAGGGAATATTCGACGATTTTATAACGGCGGAAAATAACCGCACCCGCCGTATAAGTTAAAAAAAACATTCTTACCTTAATTCTGTCGAAAAGGTTAAAAAGCACCTTGTTTGGAAAACGACGGAAAGATTCCTTTATAAACCTCTTATAAAAAGTCAAAAAAGGGTATAAATGACTTTAACCCATATTCTTGTAAATAGTAATTTTTTTTTGAAATACATTTTTAAGAAACATGGATGTGGATGATAGAGAGATCCCAGTAGATTATTACATATAAACAACCTCGGATAATGAAGAGATTGTGAAATAACCCTTACCAATTTGGTAACTTATGAAACATACAACCCATGAAAGAGGTATCATACAATGAATATGTAAATACACATAAATTAGAGTGTATTACACAACAAATATAATTATGGGCAGTACATACACCACACAAAAGGTGATGGGGGCAATATGGCATGAATCTCATGGGAATAAGGAGTGAGATGAAAACCCCTTACCTTGTACTTTTCCTTTGTTGGTGTAGGTTAACCTCATGTATAATGGTGAAATAATTTTTATTAAATTATACAAGAATCATATACATTAATATGATATCATAAATGATCTTTTAATATTGATTTGATAATAATATCTTAGTATTATCGTTGTTTCGGGAGCTTACTTACTTGTTTTCTTTTATATGTTTTGTTACGTAAGACATGTTTGTAAAGGATAGGTTGTATATTATTCATATCCAGAATGATATAAAGTCCTTAAACATCATTTTTAAATCATCAAATGATAATTATACTTTAATGGTTTCGATGGAGAATGAATCTCATCGCGTTCGTGGAGACGGTAGTCCGTACATACGCACGAACGACAATATCATTCTTTTGATATTAAAATAATATATAAATGGATGGTATATAATATATACAGAATCATTAACATGTTATATTTATTATTTACATGAGTTACACATCATTATTATACCCATCCAAATAATATTATATTGAATAACAATTACACCACGACGTGGAGACGGTAAGCCGTACGTACGCACGTATGGTGACATGTTATTCAAAGGGTGGATAGAACACTGAATATGGTTGTACCATATTTATAATAACATCACAGTATATATATGATACCGGAGTTATTATTTTATAATGGTAACAACAAAGGAAGAAGAAGTGGAAGAAGAAATGAACTTGGAAAAGGGTGGTGAAATCATTACCTCTTCTTCGGTTTCTTCCTTTTGATTTGATCAAAAGGGATCCTTAGGTTGGCTTTATGATCAAACTAAGGCCTCTAGGTTGTAGTGAGGGAAGTTGGGAGAGTATTTGGGCAGAGTTTGGCCGAACCAAAAGGCTATGAAGGTGTGAAGAAATGAGAAGGAGGAGTGCCCTTTTATAAGAGGGGTGAGGGGCACCTTTGGAAAAGCTAGAAATATTAATTTATAATAAATTCATATTCGGTTTCTAATGGCTCCAAAGTTGATTATTTAAATTTTAAGGTGGGGATGGGTCGAAAACAACTCAAACAATATAATTTAGACAGGTTTGGGTACTTATATTAACCTTATCTTTAAGTATTAACTCTAAGTTAATTAGTTTCACTTTTACAATGTCTCTTTGTATTTTTATATAATATGGTTAATAAACTTACTATATAAATCCAAGAGGCTCTCAACTGGTCCATTAATGATTAACCTATCATGATATAAGTCTCTTGGCCGAACCTTAGATTTTTAGGAATTTAATATCAATTAATAATATAATATTTGTTTTAAGAACACTTTTATGTCAATTTTGACACTATTCAATAGTTGATTTTTTTGAAACTCATAACAGATTGATTACTTCGAAAAAAGTAAATTAAATCAATCCTAATATATCATATTATCCTAGAAAATTAGTTTAATTCATTAAAAGTTTTATATTATATTTATTTGGGTATTTATAATATCAATTAAGTTAATTTTTCACTATTTTAGTAATTACTGCATCATCATTGTGTCATAAATAAAATAAATTATTTAATGTCTAAAAATTATAAATAAAATATCATTATGTAGGAAATCCTTTTATCTTTCTAATTAATATTTATAATCTAAAATCCAACATATATAACCCTATGTAATAATTGTTTTTCTAAAAGATATATGCTTGTGTCATTTTTGTATTCATTTTAACTTAATTAAAATAAAGTGTCCCTATCACCTACAAGTGGCACCATGGGGTCCCCAAATCGACCCAAAGATGCCTATGGTCGAACATGTATCAACCAATAAGGCTAGGACACGTTTTAGGGTAATTTAGTATTATTATAATAGTAGTTTTTAACCCTTATTTACCAGATTTACCCTTAGCCATGGTAAATAAAATATTTACCGCAGTAATTATTCAAAATGTCTAAAAATAAAAGTTACCTATTTACACAATTTGAACATAATGATTCCAAATATGAAATCCATTTTTCTAAATTCAAAACACAGAAGTGGCAGAAATTAATTTAAAATTAATTCCCGCTGTCAAAACAAAAAGCGTGTTTTTAAGAGATAATAACTATCAAAAGATTGACATTTGTTTATGTTCGGTTTAATTGTAAAATTATGTCCAATGAACAACATTATATTAAATGGTAAAAATATATTCTAAATATAATTTAAAACCACTCAAATTCATAATTTATCACTATTAATTATTTTGATTAAAAAAGTTGTTTTTAATTAACATTTAGTAATTTTCACTATTCATCAAAATATGAAAGTTTTCCGAAAAGTACCAAAATTTCACCTTAGGCTAAATTTGATATTCCGAATGCAAAAATGAAGTCCATTTTGAAATATAAAATATATATAATTTCAAAAAGTAGGTATTACTATTCATAACGACTAGTTTGATTGGTTGTGGTGTGTGTTAGAACTCGAAGTTGCGTACAACACACGCTACTGTATTATTCAAAGGAAAGCGTACCGTGGAAGCTTGGGATGTTTTATTTTAAATTTTTTTATGTACCCATTTAGTCAAAAAGTTTAAAATATTTTATTTAGAAAGGGTTCACTATTAAAAGTTGGTAAAAGTGCAATACTGAAAATGAATTTATTCTTACATTATGTCTAAGAAACTCATAATATGGATTCTAAAATTATAAGGATTATATAAAGTTTAAAATTTAGTTAATACTATTCATAACCTCTTTTGAACGGCTTGTTTGGTAAGTCATGGTGCGCTTGAACTCGGTGTTGCGTGTAGTGCAAGTAATTGAATTATTTTGAAGAAATAACACACTATGAAATCTTGGGGTGTTACATTCTCTCCTCCTTCATTAAATTGCGTCCTTGCAATTTGAAATTGTTCTTAGAAAATAAAAGGTTGAAAGTAGAAAATATATTTGTGGGAAAACCCACATCGGAAATTGGGTTACTAAAATTTAGTCTTAATATGAGGAAAAGAGAAATCAAAGGGTCACCACCAAATTATGATCTCGATTAGGAGAACATTGGTGGCAATTGGAGACATATAATTGGAGGAAAAACGTAAATATTTATAGGTATTGATTGAGGTCATCAATCACAAACAAGTGTAAAATTGGGGTCCTTAAATTGATCAATCTAGGATGATTTGAAATACCATCGGTTCAACAAAACATAGGGTATTAGGATAACACATTTTTGACATTTCAAAATATCTTAGTTGAAATCCCACATCGAAAAATGAATTAATGAGGCCTCTATTTAAAATAAAGAGTGGAAAGTATGAAGATTACAGAAAATAACACATACTAGGGTTCCATGTAGGAAAATATGGATATGGAAGAGAAATCTAACCATCAATTATCTGATGGAGAGTGGTAGAGAACATGGCTATGAAAAGGCCAACAATCCCAAAGCCATGAATTAGTGATGATTTAAGGTACCATCTAGGACAACATTTTTGTTCTAAGTTCCTTTTATTAATGTTGAGGAATTTATTTATGAGATTGGCTAAGATCATAAGGAGATATACATACTTTATAATTAGAGTTTTATCAATTAATAAATTTCTACCACAAACTCATCTTTCACTCTAAAAGATAATAGAATGTAAAAATTCTATTTACACTATTCGTATAGGGTTCCAAAATAAACGAATTTATAATTCATCTACAAGATCTTTTAATAAAAACTACATTATTTAATCCAGGACATCTCGTGGTCCAGTGGTAGGTGATACACCCTTGTTTCCCTTCGGTTGCGGGTTCAAGTCTCGCAGCCTTGCCGGACGCGACGGGTTGCCGCCCGACCTCCGGGTTGTCCTTTTATGGCAATCCAAAATAATCCAAACTAGAACTATCCTAAATACTTCTATCCAAACTCACAGTCCAACATTTATAAGTAAGGTAAACATAATGTAGAACCTTTTTACCCCGTAATAGCATATGAATACATTAATCATGTATTCCTTTAATACACTGAAACATCCTGAATTACCATATTCCTTATTGATTACATTCATGTTCCCTTATTCCATATAGAATGCTGGATATACTTCATTAATCCAAAAATGTTTTAAACCGCAAAAATGATGGAATATACAAATCATTAATCAGTTCGAAGGTAGTCAAGAATATCCAATATAATTTATCCAAAACAATCATGTATTATTCCAAAATCACTACTTCGGTATCAGAACTATATTATGGTTTATCATTCTCTCAACCATATATTTTCCAAAAATTTATCCTGCTATTGAGTCACTTTTCTTTGTTCCACATAATCTCAACTCCCTAATGAAATAGTACTGCAGTAAAATCCTTATATACTCCATAATTATTATAACAAGTACATTGTTGATACAAAACTCAATTGACATAATCAACATAAGAACTCTAATCATTCCTCTTCATCTGTAGTAGTATCAAAACTTGATTATTATCCAATAACATCATTTGCGGCATAGTCTGATGACTGGGACATAGGTTCGCGTAGTGTCCAAACTCCTTGCAAATGAAGCATTGTACATTTGAAACCATTTTCTTACCCTTGCAGTCATGTACTTTGTGCCCTTTTCCTCCACACTTATAACAAACTCCCATTCCTTTCAGGCAAGTTCCAGGGTGTTTCTTTCCACAGTTACCACATATGGGAAAATTCTTCTTTTCCCTCTTTCCTTTATCCATCTTTCTCTCTTCCATCCTTTTCTTCTCTTGATTCCCTTCAAAGACATAGGACTTAGTAAACTCTTTACTTATCTTATCAACACATGGTATTATTTCTTCATATGATGATAATACATGGGAGACTATTTCTCTTATAAATTCTGGCTTAAGACCATGAAAGATATGATCCTTATTTCTCTCTGGATCATGTGCATTGCTGGATTTCTCATTCTTTCTACTGGGCGCCATTTCTAAACAATAGAATACACTAGATTAGTTTATGAATAACAATACCTAATCCCAAACTTGTAAGACACATAACATAGATTAAATAGTATATGGATATAATCCATAGTCATAAAAATGTTTTCTTTGAGGAATTATATACTCATAAACCCTTCATAATGATTTGTAATGAAAATGAGAGTTATCCTAAGCATATCCCCCGGGAGTATCGTAACCAAGAGTGCAGCAAGGCCCGTTGTCGTGCACCAGTTCCCGTTCGAGTCTAGCTCAAAGCGGTGTTTTCGGGTTTTACCCCTAGGTACATCTGTGCCAGAGCCGCCTCTACCTGATCGTATCCAGACAGGGATGTATTGCTCGGAAAACTCACAAAATCTCTACAATACCAAAATTCTAGGAAGTTCTTCTATACTAATCCTCAAAGTTCATCTTAGGTCTACATGCTCTAATCAGAGTTTATCTAAATCTAGCTTCCAAGGTTTGTACTAAACTTCCTCTGATACCAACTGTAACGCCCCGACCCTAGTTACCCAGAGTCGGTGCATTATTACATAACATTGGCATGATCACAAGAAAGATCAAATCTCGAAAGACCAATTGGTTTAGTAGCCTCGGAAACACTAGATATATTCATAAGTTTTACATTACATCATAAAATGAAAAACTACTACAACAACATAATGTCTCCATAATCCACACTATTATCCCCTCATAATATCCCTGCAGGTCATTCATAACTTACTTCTTCACATCCTGGGAAAAATAAAACATAGAAAAGGGGTGATCTCAGATGCCCAGTAAGGATAACAATATAGTGGAAACTTTCATAAATAAGAATAAACATTTAAGGCAATGTATAACTAAAACAAAAGCCTTTCAAACTTGAATTTTCAACTTTGTATGGCATAAATAAAATGAAATAATGCCATTTACTCATTCAAATGGATATTATACTAATCGAATAATCACATGAAAAATCACTAACCACTTTCATAATGATGGAATGCATAATGCTGAACATTAATTTCTTTGTCAAGGCCTCATCCCAAGACCTAGGGGCTAACTGTAACCGGAACCCAACCCGGAGTGCCTCTAATAACCGGACACCAACCCGGAGTGCCTCTAATAACCGGACACCAACCCTGCCTCTAATAACCGGAGACCAAACCGGAGTTCCTCTAATAACCGGAGACCAAACCGGAGGGCTTACTTTTACCGGTCCCCAACCCGGAACATACTTTTCTAACACATTCATCCGAATGAAAGGTTGAAATATAAAATAAACATTTGGATTAAAAATAACTTATGAAATGTCAATAATTTAAACAAAAACCATGAGTGACATAATAATTACTTATCCACAGTCAAAAATATCACAAAACCTTCAATAAAATATGGAAGTTTTGTATCATAATAACTCAACTTCAAATAAGTTTAAAATCCATCAAAGGATGTTGACATAGATTAAATCAAAACTATTTTAGGGAAATATCTCTTTTTCTTAAAATCATTTTAAAAGTAAAATAATTATAAAATAATACATTCAATTTGAAAATATGCTTATAAGCTTGTAAGGGAATATTCGACGATTTTATAACGGCGGAAAATAACCGCACCCGCCGTATAAGTTAAAAAAAACATTCTTACCTTAATTCTGTCGAAAAGGTTAAAAAGCACCTTGTTTGGAAAACGACGGAAAGATTCCTTTATAAACCTCTTATAAAAAGTCAAAAAAGGGTATAAATGACTTTAACCCATATTCTTGTAAATAGTAATTTTTTTTTGAAATACATTTTTAAGAAACATGGATGTGGATGATAGAGAGATCCCAGTAGATTATTACATATAAACAACCTCGGATAATGAAGAGATTGTGAAATAACCCTTACCAATTTGGTAACTTATGAAACATACAACCCATGAAAGAGGTATCATACAATGAATATGTAAATACACATAAATTAGAGTGTATTACACAACAAATATAATTATGGGCAGTACATACACCACACAAAAGGTGATGGTGGCAATATGGCATGAATCTCACGGGAATAAGGAGTGAGATGAAAACCCCTTACCTTGTACTTTTCCTTTGTTGGGGTAGGTTAACCTCCTGTATAATGGTGAAATAATTTTTATTAAATTATACAAGAATCATATACATTATTATGATATCATATATGATCTTTTAATATTGATTTGATAATAATATCTTAGTATTATCGTTGTTTCGGGTGCTTACTTACTTGTTTTCTTTTATATGTTTTGTTACGTAATACATGTTTGTAAAGGATAGGTTGTATATTATTCATATCCAGAATGATATAAAGTCCTTAAACATAATTTTTAAATCATCAAATGATAATTATACTTTAATGGTTTCGATGGAGAATGAATCTCATCGCGTTCGTGGAGACGGTAGTCCGTACGTACGCACGAGCGACAATATCATTCTTTTGATATTAAAATAATATATAAATGGATGGTATATAATATATACAGAATAATTAACATGTTATATTTATTATTTACATTAGTTACACATCATTATTATACCCATCCAAATAATATTATATTGAATAACAATTACACCACGACGTGGAGACGGTAAGCCGTACGTACGCACGTATGGTGACATATTATTCAAAGGGTGGATATAACACTGAATATGGTTGTACCATATTTATAATAACATCACAGTATATATATGATACTGGAGTTATTATTTTATAATGGTAACAACAAAGGAAGAAGAAGTGGAAGAAGAAATGAACTTGGAAAAGGGTGGTGAAATCATTACCTCTTCTTCAGTTTCTTCCTTTTGATTTGATCAAAAGGGCTCCTTAGGTTGGCTTTATGATCAAACTAATGCCTCTAGGTTGTAGTGAGTGAAGTTGGGAGAGTATTTGGGCAGAGTTTGGCCGAACCAAAAGGCTTTGAAGGTGTGAAGAAATGAGAAGGAGGAGTGCCCTTTTATAAGAGGGGTGAGGGGCACCTTTGGAAAAGCTAGAAATATTAATTTATAATAAATTTATATTCGGTTTCTAATGTCTCCAAAGTTGATTATTTAAATTTTAAGGTGGGTATGGGTCGAAAAAAACTCAACCAATAGAATTTAGATAGGTTTGGGTACTTATATTAACCTTATCTTTAAGTATTAACTCTAAGTTAATTAGTTTCACTTTTACAATGTATCTTTGTATTTTTATATAATATGGTTAATAAAATTACTATATACATCCAATAGGCTCTAAAGTGGTCCATTAATGATTAAACTATCATGATATAAGTCTCTTGGCCGAACCTTATATTTTTAGGAATTTAATATCAATTAATAATATAATATTTGTTTTAAGAACTCTTTTATGTCAATTTTGACACTATTCAATAGTTGATTTTTTTGAAACTCATAACAGATTTATTACTTCGAAAAAAGTAAATTAAATCAATCCTAATATATCATATTATCCTAGAAAATTAGTTTAATTCATTAAAAGTTTCATATTATATTTATTAGGGTATTTATAATATCAATTAATTTAATTTTTCACTATTTTAGTAATTACTGCATCATCATTGTGTCATAAATAAAATGAATTATTTAATGTATAAAAATTATAAATAAAATATCATTATGTAGGAAATCGTTTTATCTTTCTAATTAATATTTATAATATAAAATCAAACATATATAACCCTATGTAATAATTGTTTTTCTAAAAGATATATGCTTGTGTCATTTTTATATTCATTTTAACTTAATTAAAATAAAGTGTCCCTATCACCTACAAGTGGCAACATGGGGTCCCCAAATCGACCCAAAGATGCCTATGGTCGAACATGTATCAAACAATAATGATAGGACACGTTTTAGGGTAATTTAGTATTATTATAATATTATTTTTTAACCCTTATTTACCAGATTTACCCTTAACCATGGTAAATAAAATATTTACCGCAGTAATTATTCAAAATGTCTAAAAATAAAAGTTACCTATTTAAACAATTTGAACATCATGATTCCAAATATGAAATCCATTTTTCTAAATTCAAAACACAGAAGTGGCAGAAATTAATTTAAAATTAATTCCCACTGTCAAAACAAAAAGCGTGTTTTTAAGAGATAATAACTATCAAAAGATTGACATTTGTTTATGTTCGGTTTAATTGTAAAATTATGTCCAATGAACAACATTATATTAAATGGTAAAAATATATTCTAAATATACTTTAAAACCACTCAAATTCATAATTTATAACTATTAATTATTTTGATTAAAAAAGTTGTTTTTAATTAAAATTTAGTAATTTTCACTATTCATCAAAATATGAAAGTTATCCAAAAAGTACCAAAATTTCACCTTAGGCTAAATTTGATATTCTGAATCCAAAAATGAAGTCCATTTTGAAATATAAAATATATATAATTTCAAAAAGTAGGTATTACTATTCATAACGACTAGTTTGATTGGTTGTGGTGTGTGTTAGAACTCGAAGTTGCGTACAACACATGCTACTGTATTATTCAAAGGAAAGCGTACCGTGGAAGTTTGGGATGTTTTATTTTAAATTTTTTGATGTCCCCATTTAGTCAAAAATTTTAAAATAATTTATTTAGAAAGGTTTCACTATTAAAAGTTGGTAAAAGTGCAATACTGAAAATGAATTTATTCTTACATTATGTCTAAGAAACTCATAATATGGATTCTAAAATTATAAGGATTATATAAAGTTTAAAATTTAGTTAATACTATTCCTAACCTCTTTTGAACGGCTTGTTTGGTAAGTCATGGTGCGCTTGAACTCGGTGTTGCGTGTAGTGAAAGTTATTGAATTATTTTGAAGAAATAACACACTATGAAATCTTGGGGTGTTACATATTTGAGATTTATCAATACATATCATCCTTATATAGAAAGTCAGTCTGAGAGGACCATTCAAATCCTAAAAGATATGTTGAGAGATTTCTCTGTGGATTTCAAAGTAGTTTGGGATCAAAACTTTCCTATGGTTGGATTTTATAACAAAAACATCTTTAACTTAAGATTTTAGATGAATTATTATGAATTAATCTATGGAAATAAGTCTATAAATCCAATCTAATGGGATGAATTTGGGGAACAAAAACTATTTAGACTTGATCAAGGAGAGGAAATGACAAGATGATTTGAGAAATTTAGCAACACATTAGTAAATCTCAGAGTTGACACAAAAGTCATTATAAAAATCATATATGAGATATATAATTTAAATTTAGTGATAATATAGAGACCATAATATTTTACACATATTATTACACGATTTTAATCATAATTAACCATCAAATACAATCGAATGATCGTAAAGTCTAGTGTCTTTGGAAGATTAGGTATATAATTAAAAATCATGGAACCAAAATAAAAACCTATTTTATTTAATATAAATAATGAGATCTTAAATTGCATTGAGATCTTACATCTTCGTAGGATAACCTAGGGAATACATGAACAAATGGATGAGCTAAAAATCCCATTAAAGGAATAAACATAGGAATAAAGCATAACACATGGGTTAGAAGACAGAACATGATGACATAAAAAGTCATAGAACACGAATAAACACATATAAGAATAACATGTAGAATATGGGATCATGTAATCATGGCATCATAGGAATGTGGAAGCAACATAAAACCTGACATAAACATGAGTTAAGGATAACTTCCATGACTATAACACATGGTGGAAAAAGTCCCATAAATGAATTAAGGTTACTCCCTATCCCAACATGATGTCTCATGAGACTAAACATTACCCAATGAATTGGAGGAATATCTATGCACACCCATCATAACATGTTCATACATTTGTGTCCCATATGAATAATCAAACATAAGGGTTACTCATGGAAATAAATGAGTATCATAATCATGTCATAAGGCATAACCAAATAGAATATCACAATGGTGTCTATGAAAGAATTGATTTAAATCATAAATTAAAATTAATAAGATAAAATAGACATATATCATGACAAATTATGTCTAAATTAAGTGAAAACATGTAAAAATAGTATTTAAGAAACTTTTAGAAATGAGCCACTTTAGTACATTTTAAGGGAAAATATAAAAGAGTATTTAAAGTGGATAAAGGAATAATTATTTGTATAAAACCAGAAATAAAAAAGATAGTTTTTTCATGATAAATTAGTTATTTTATAATAATATCGGTGTCTTAAAATATATTATGGAGTGTACTTGAAAATGGGTAAGAAATTGGGAAGTTTCCTTTAATCGGGCTTTCTTATCGGGAGGAATTGAAAATGGAACCTTATAAAACATGTATTTCCCCATCAAATAAAGAAGAATTGATCCAGGTAAATATGTTTTAATCATAAAAAAATAACTTATTAGGATTAAATAATAATAATTAATAATTACATTGGGGTAAATAGAGAGAAAAGATGACCCAAAGGAAAA
The DNA here is from genome assembly GCA_963277665.1 of Viscum album. Lineage (NCBI taxonomy): Eukaryota > Viridiplantae > Streptophyta > Magnoliopsida > Santalales > Viscaceae > Viscum > Viscum album. The sequence goes on along the minus strand of OY728143.1, from coordinate 517,248,418 downwards.
ATGGTGATTTAGAGAGAACCCCTTACCTTATGTCCAAAAGTGTTCTTCACTTGAACTTAATGTCTTGGATAATAAAATTAGATCCATTAATTAATAAATTAAGAATCTATTATACATGTATCTCATTTATTATCATTTAATTAAGTTCATTTATGGTTTTTTATAAATTATTAAATTCAATTTTGTCGTTCTAGGAGCATTCGTTTCATGATTTGATGATTGGCGTTCCCTTGAGTTTAATTATGGGAGTTCTTGTAAAATAGAAGCAAAACTATAGAAGTGAAATGATATGGTATTAATATAATTCAAAAATTTTAAATGTACCCATATATATATATATATTTTATATATGATAATGATTCATTAGATAAAATTTTAATGAAAAAATGATTAGTTTATTTTGATAGTTTTTTGATCATCATGAACTAGTTTTGTTTTGTTATTTAATAATATGTATATATATTAGTTCCAGAACATGAAAAAAGATACAATATACATATTTCAATCTATTTTAACCATAATAATTATTTTATGAACTACCTTGAATGTGGTAATGGAAAATGAAAACTCTTCATCTACGAAGGCGGTGAATCGACAACTCACAGACAATGTTTTCATTTTTAGAATAAAAGGAGAAGAGAAGAGGCTTAGTGATGAATATTTTATTAAAATAATAAAATTATAGTATTTTTATTATACTGGAGTTATCATTTCAATTTGGATAGTGGAGGAAAGGATGAGGTAGAAAAAAGAAATAATTTAAAAGAGAAGGGTGGAGGATTTTACCTCTTGAATGTTGTCTTCTTGAAAACCTCCTCAAGGAGCTTGGGTTTTGGTCTTTTGGTGAGACCAAAAAGACAAGAACATAGGGAAGAAGTTTCAAAGAGGATTTTTTCAGAATATAATAAAGATACAAATATTATAAGTAATGAGGAGAATAGGTGGTGAGGTGTGATATTTATAGGGGAGGGGAGGAGTATTTTTTTGATTATTTTTTTGATTATTATTATTATTTTGTGGCTCAAGACTATCAATAGTGTTTATTAACATGAATAAATGTAGTAAATATATAATAATAGTTCTAGATAATGGGAAATTACATCATCCATGACTCAACCATGACTCAAAAATTCATATATTACTTATAATGTTAAATACTTCAAATTACCGCATTTCACTATTAACAAAAAATTTAACTATTTTAGAAAAATACTAAAAATTAACCCAAACCTTTTTTCAAAATTTATATTTAAAAAATTGACTCCATTTTATGAAAATAATTTTATATATATGAGAAATTTATTTATTTTATTAAAGTAATCATTTATTAAAAAATATTGATTTTAATATTATAATCGATTTTATGACACTTTGAAAAATTAAATACGGTCTCATAAAAATATCATATAATTATAAGAAAACATAATATTAATTTATGAATATAATTTATGAAAATATATTTTCTTTTAAATAATTATATTAATTATAAAATTGTAAATAAATATTTATTACTTACAAAAATACCAACACTTATTTTATCAATATTAAAACATTTATTTACTTATATCATGATATAATTATATCATATTTTAATTTATAAGATTCCTAAATTTTATTTATACTTTCATAGTTGAGGTTATTATTCTATTTTCCTGATTACTATTCTTAATTATCGTATTACTTTTCTAGCAATAGGGTTACTATTCTATCGATATAGGTTCCTTAATTTCTATAAATACCACTTACTTAATTCTTCATTTATGACAATAATGTATTCTATGTTATGATTGTTTTTATATTATATAAAATAACTATAATAAGGGAAATTACATTGATAAGATTATGGGCTGTTAGATTCTTCCCCCCTTATGAAATTTCACCCTCGAAATTTTCTTTTATAAACCAAGGTGAAAATATGCGAGGTTATTTTATTTCCCACCATTAACTAGAAGAGAAGAATAAAATTAGGGATCTTGAATACTTAGTAAATAAGAATATAAAAAGGCAAATTTTAACATATAAGAATAAAATTATAAATGAAAAGTATATCCTAACATGTGATTCTATAAGTTTCAATCTAAGTTATCCATGATGAAATAATTATCCCTAGGGTTCTTACTAAAGTGTTATAGTCCTAATATCCAAAAATAACTAGACCATGCTCTAATACCAACTATAGATACCCTATCCTTTCACACATATTATTTTATGATTTTAAGCACAATTAACCTTCAAATACAAACCAAGGATAGTAAAGTATAGTGTATTTAGAAGATTAGGTACATAATTAGAAATCATAAAACCAAAATAAAAAATATTTTATTTAATCTACATAATGAGATCATAACTTCCTTTGAGATATTATATATGCATAAGATAACTTGGGGAATACATGAACAAAGGGATGTGCTAAAAATCATAGTAAGGGAATAAACATAGCAATAAAGCATAACATATGGGTTAGAAGGCATAACATGATGACATAAAAAAGCATGGAACATGAATAAACATATGGAATACTAACATGTAGAACAAGGGATCATGTAATCATGAAATCATAGTAATGTGGCATTAACATACAACATGACATAAACAAGAGTCAATTCTAACTTCCAAGACTACATCACATAGTGGACAAAGTACTATAAAAGAATTAGGGTTACTCCCTATCCCAACATAAAGTTTCATGAGACTAAACATTACCCAATGCATTATATCACTATATAGGCACACCCATCATAAAATTTTCATGAATATGTGTTCCATATGAATAATCACACATAGGGGATAAACATAGGAGTTACCCATGGAAACAATAGGTTATCTTAATCATGTCATAAGGCATAACCAAAGGGAATATAATAATGGTGTCTATGAAAGAATGGATTTAAATTATACGTGGATATTCATAAAGGAAAATAGGCATAGATCATGATAAATTATTTCTAACTGAAGTAAAAACTTGTAAAAATAGTATTTAAGAAGTTTTTAGAATTGAGCCACTTTAATGCGGTTTAAGGGAAAATATAAGAGTATTTACAGTGGAGAAAGGAATAATTGTTTACATAAAACAGAAAATTAACAAAGATAGTTTTTAATGATAAAAAATAATTATTTTATAATAATATTAGTGACTTAAAAAAGATTATGGAGTGTACTTGAAAATGGGTAAGAAATTGGGAAGTTCTCTTTAATCAAGCTTGCTTATCAGGAGGAATTGAAAAGGAAACCTTATAAAATATGTATTTACCTATCAAATAAAGAATAATTGAGCTAGGTACATATTTTTTCATCATAAAAAAATACTGTATGATGAGTACATAAGAATAATTAAGAATTAAATTGGGTTAAAGAGAGAGAAAGTGTAACCCAAAGAAAAAATGGGGGTTTAGAGAGAATCCCTCACCTTATGTCCAAAAGTGTTCTTCACTTGCACTTAATATCCTGGATAAATAAATTTGACCCATTATTTAATTAATTCAGAACATATTATACATTTATTTTATTAATTATAATTTTATTAAGTTCATTTATTTCTTTTTTTAAGAGCTATAAGATTCAATTTCAATGTTCCAGGAGCATTTATTTCCTGCTTTTATGATTTGTTCCCTTGAGTTTAATTATGAGAGTTCCTGTGAAATGGAAGAAAAAATAAAAAAGTTAAATGATATGGTATTAATATACTTCCATAATTTTAAATTATCCTATATATCATTTTGTTTTCTGATATGATAATGATTCATTAGATAAAAAGTTAATGAAAAAAATTATTAGTTTATTTTGATAGTTTTTTGATCATCACGAACTATTTTTATTATTATTTAATAATATGAACATGAAACAAGATATAATATACACATTTAAATCTATTTTAACCATAAAAATGGTTTTATAACTATCCTTGAAGGCGGTAACAGAAAATGAAAACTCATCGTTCACAAAGGCGGTGAATCGACACCTCACAGACAATGTTTTCATTTTTAAAATAAAAAGAGAAGAGAAGATACTTGATGATGGATATTCCATTAATATAATAAAATTACAATATATTTATGATATTGGAGTTATTATTTCACTTTGGATAGTGGATTAAAATATGAGGTAGAAAAAAAAAAGAATTTAAAAGAGAAGGGTGGGGGATTTTACCTCTTGAATGTCATCTCCTTGAGAACATCCTTAAGAACTCGAGTTTTGGTCTTTTGGTGAGACCAGCAAGACCAAAACGTGGGGAAGAGGTTTGAGAGATGAATTTTTCATAATATAAGAAAGTTACGTATCTTATAATGTGTGAGTAGATTAGGTACTTAGGGGTGGTATTAATAGGGGAGGAGTAGAGTGTTTTTTAATTCTTTTATTCTTTTGTTTATTATTTTGGATCAAGACTATAAATAGCATTGATTGATAAAATGTTTCAAAAAAAGACAACCTTATTTCCACTTTGGTTGATGAACTTTTTCTTCCACGTCCATGTTCATTATAATGGTTTTAGTAATGTTATTTTCTATGATCAAATAATTATTTAAAGTAATTTTTAACCATTTTTGAATTTATTTCCAAATTATTAAATGGAGAATTCTAATCATTTTTTGAATGAGGTTATTTTGGAATTTTTACTAGAAGCATGAAAGGAATATTTTTTTTAATATTTACCATAAAAATATTTTTTCTCATCATGATAGTTCTTTAATTTGAAGATTACATTACATTTTTCAATGTTTATTTTTAAAGATAATATTTTCCCCAATATTATAGATATTTTTATTTTTAAATATACCTAAGTAAAATGATATTTTCTCATATTTTCAATAAAATATTGAAATTCCCATTTAAATTTATTTTTTATCCATGTCAACATACTTTGATATTTATTATGATTCAATAGGTATGTTATCTAATTATACCATCCATGTTCTTTCTCTAGATGGATTTTGATTATGTGATGGTGAAATGTTTATGAAACCTATTACTTTTCTATTGGTTATGATTTGATGAATAAATGGATGTTTTTAAAATATTATGGCACACATATGTATTCTTTTCATTATGTTATGAGTGGGTCTATTAAATCGATCCACTGAATTGGGTAATGATTGATATGTCATGTGATAATATGATCTGGAACAGGGAGTGAACCCATTTTATAATGGGACTCTATCCACTATGATAGTCTTGGGATTGAACTTAGATCAAGGAAATGATGGAATGAGGAGTTAACCCAATCCACTACGGGACCTTTTCCACTATGATGACCATGAAAGTGAACCTTGACTAATGAAATTATTTTATATTCTTATGATCATTCCACAATTCCTATAATATGTTCTTATGCTTATGATATGCTCTCATGGACCATAATTGATTAATGATGATTTATAACTCTTATAACTCATGTATTTTGAAATAATAAAGCTTTATGCCACGACTCATGATTTATTATCTATGACTAATTGAGTATGAACATCATATGTTATGATCATGCTCCCATGCACTTATGAATATCTTATGATTTTATATTATCATTGATTGATATCTCCCATGTTTACCCTTAGTGAGAATATGATATCACCCTTTCTTATGTTCCATTTTCCCTAGGTCATGAAGAAAGGTATTAAATAAGAAATGTCTAATAAGGGTACTATGATAGAATAAATTTTTAGGATATTTTGAATACCATTCATGAAATAAGTTGATTATTTATCTAGTATCAAAAGACACTCAACCTTTATAGTTATGAGGTGTTTATTATTGTTAAATGTATCAAATATTCATTTAAAATTATGAAATATTTATTTACATTATGCTTGGGTAACCTTAGTTCTAGTCTCTAACTTGTGGCCTATTTGAGGTGGGATTTAGGGCTCATTATCTATCTTTATTCACTACCAACCCAAGAAGGTTACCTTAGGAGGGAATGGAGTCATAAAAGAGTGGTATAAAAGGTGATGGTTGAGAGATAAGATAGAGTTTGGAGTTATTCACTAGTGAAGATGCATGGGTTGGTAGGGAAATAGTATTATCCATGCTTAATGTTTGTTATAAATAATGGAGATTGGAAAAGAAATAGGATTTTATGACCATTTTTGATCTTATTCAAGGACTTTAAAGTTTACTAAAATGCTAAGTGAAGTAATACTACTCATGGGGTAGAAACCTAGGAAATTACTATGCATCATGATGTTCTATTCCTATGTATGAATTGGATAGACAATATGGAATAGATTAAAATGAATGAATAAATTAAACTTATAATGTTTTTACCTAGGTTTAAGAGTTAAAAATATTTTTTCTTTTATAGATATGGATCCATGCCAATTTCCTTATCAGGTTCACATTGAAAAAATGTAACATGACATTTCAACATATCACCATAGAGTTAAGATCGATAATGAAGAAACTTAAAAGTGGTCACTCTGAGTGTTTTAGTGCTAGGGCATGAAAAATTACGAGGGATCCATTTTTGATTGGGAAATGAAGGACTTATTATAGGAGGTGTAGATATACTTCAGTTCATTTCATTCTCTAAAAGGTCATTGGGATTAATTAGCTATGATGATGTTGTGTGAGTCAGCTCAATAATGTTGGATTTTATTCCTTGAGTATTTCAAGGAGTCAAATGTTTAATGGAAAAAGTTTATAGATCGGTTTCAGGTTAAGTTTTTATTATCAACCACTAAGGCACCTTATTGGTAGAAGATCCTTACCCTTAATTGGGGGAGTTGCAGTGTTTGATAATTCAGTATATGTTACACGAATCTCCTCTACTATACTTCAAACCTTTTTCCAAATGAGAACGATAGGTTGAGGCATTTCAAGGAGACTTTATGTCCATAAATACACTTCCAAGTCAACATTTTTATATTAAAGTCATAGTCTAAGGTTTTGATGAAGGTGGAGGTCAACGAGAGGACATCAACTAAGATTATATCATCATTAGATGGGATTCCCTAGGATCTTCCATAAAGTAGAGATGTGTCTAGTTCTCAGTTTATTAGTCAGAAGAAGTTGTTTTAGTTAATATGGAGTAGGGTTTATCTTTCCTCAACTTGTTTCTCAAGATATAGAAGTTCTTAGAACCTTAGTATTATGTCCAACACGCTTCATTTTTCCTATGTAGGTTATGGACGTCAAAAGATTGAGTGACTGACCTTACTTAACAGTTACTGTGTGGTTTGTGGCCCGTTTTAGGCCTAACCATTGGAGAAATTTTAGTTAAGGAAGAAACAAGAATAGACAATTCTATATTACAATAAGTATATAGGTGATGGGGTAGGTAGAGTGAAACCCCATGATATCCCTCTTCCTCTGGGAAAACTAGTATAGTATGACTATGGAGATGGCCACCATTAGGGCCAGAGAGGCTAGAAGTTGGATGCAGTCAGATGCATGCTTTACCTTTTCTAGCACTAGGTGAGTTAGATTTTGTATGAGGTACTATAATCCAATTTTTTTACTTAGAATTATGCCTTGTTTGATTCAAGATCTATACAATCATTTACTTAACCTGCTATATTCCATCTTTTGGGATTGAGGTAGAGATACTTCTAGTTACCATGGCATTGATTATGCTTGTTTTAGGTCAAGATAACTTTTATGAGGTGTGGTTATACTGTGAGTAGGCTCTAGGGAAACACCTCTCTTGGGAAGATTTCTTACATTCATAGATATAGCCAAAAGAAAATCATCCTCTTCATGGATTGGATATATTTAGTGTAGGATGTCATGGATTTATTCAACTGGTGTATTATTTTCTATGATGATGATGTAGACCAAAAATTATTCATTGGTGATAAAGGGCCTTAATGGTTTGAAGTCATGTCGAGTCTCTATCAACCTTGCTGGCTAGAATGGTGTTGTGTTTTGTAGAGGATCAACTGGAAGTGTTTCCTAGGGCTGTTGATGAGTACCCATATGTCTTCCCTAAAGAGGTTGCAACACTACCCATTCGACATGAGACCGAGTTTGGGATAGAGCTAAAACTAAGTTTTTCTCCTATATTATTGTCTCTATATAGGATGAACCCTTTCGTGTTTCAGGAGATGTAGATTCAGGTTGAGGATCTCCTGTAGATAGGATTCATTCAATTTAGTCTTCCACCTTGGGAGATCCAATTCTTTTTGAAAATAAGGTGGATAGAAATATGTGATTGTATTTTAATTATCTATATTTAAATCAGGTTATGGTGAAAAACCATTATCCTCTCCCATGTATTGATGATTTATTTGATCATTTAAAGGGAGTTAGCTGGTTCTCAAAGTTTGAATTATGGTCTGGCTATCATCATATGCAAGTGAAGGATGAGGATATACCCAAGACTAATATTAAATATAGAAATGGGAATTACAAGTTTATTTTTGATGGAATTCAGAGTTACAAATGATCTAACCTTGTTCATGGGATTTATGAATGAATTGTTCCATGAGTTTCTAAACTGATTCATAGTGGTCTTTATCGACAACATCCTTGTGTTCTCTATATTGAAGGTGGAGCACATAGAGTATATATTAGTTGTATTAGGCATTATTTTATTTCTTTATCTATTCAAAAAGATTTAAAAGTATGAGTTATGGGTTCATGAGGTGCATTTCATATGGAATGTCATATCTCAGTTAGGAGTATCCATAGATCCTTCAAAGACTAAGGCTATGGGCTCCTGGGTTGCCACCAAGATAGTTGCAGAGGTGTTGAGTTTCTTAATCTCTTCAGATGTTATAAGAGTCTTGTACCAAACATATCCGAAATTGAAAATCCTATAATATAATAGAATATAAAGGATTAGGTATTCTTGTAGTCTAGAAAGTGCCATACTTATTTTAATTATTTGAAGTAGAAGTTGGTTAGTGATCTGGTTCTTTGTTTTCTAGAGGAGGGCATTGTGTTCAAGGTTTAATGCAATGCTTCATGGCTTCGTTTAAGTTGTGTGTTGATGTTGTAGAGGGTGGTTATCACCCATGAGTCTCAGTAGTTACAAAATTATGAATTTAACTATTCAACCCATTATCCTGTGGTTTTTGTGGTGGCGTTTTATTTTAATTCATGGAAACATTATCCCATCAGTGAATGCTTCATGGTCTTCAAATATTATAAGGTTTTATAGTATTTATTATCCCAATACGACTTGAATTTTCTACAACAATAGTGAATAAAGTTATTATAGGACTACGAATTGTATATTTCTTATAAAATTGAAAAATAGAATGTCTTGGATGATTCCTTAAGCCAAATGTCACATGGTGGTGTTGCGTGTGAGTTTGGGGACTCATGGAGGGTGATGGAAGAATTGGAAATGATGCACCTTGAGATGAGAGTAGTTGGTGGCATACATTTTCTTTATCAGATAATTGTGTAACCATATTTAGCATAATAAGAGGAGAAGTCATAATTGAGGTATTCTGATATAGAGGATTGGTATGATATTATTATTTGTGGAAATTATCCCAAGGGATGGTCATAGGACGAAAAACATTATGTTCTATTCTAGGGGAAGATTTTCATTCCTTCGATGATGCATGAGGTGTTTCTCCATGAGATATAATATTCTCCCTTAATTGTATATATGGATGTGAAGAAGATGTACTACGAAAAAATGACCTTTTGCGATGAGTTATTTGCGACGGGATCTATTCCCGTCACAAATAGTCCGTCAAAGAGATTATTTCTGATGGGCCCCTAATCCTATTGCAAATAATTAGTTTTTTTTTGTGATGGGATTAGGGGCCCCGTTGCAAAAGGCTTGGTGCGGTGTGGCACAGATTGCACGCCAAATCGCGGGAAGGGTATTTGTGATGGGGGGGGGGCTCCCCATCGCAAATACCCGGCGACGGTAAATACTATTTGTGACGAGATCTGCCCCCATCGTAAATAGTGTGTCGGCAGGTCACTATTTGCGATGAGCCCCATTGCAAATAACCTTTTAACCGCCAACAGTAATTAATGCGGCCGAAGGTATTTGCAACGGGAGTCCCGTCGCAAATAATGTAACCTATATATATACCCCCGTCTGTTTTTTCCATTCTTCCACTCCATTCCTACTTTTTCTCTCTCTATAAACTCTAATTTTATAGTTAAAATTTCTCTGAGTTAATTTTTTTTGCGAAGAGATTTTGAAGTCATCTACACCTATAATAGATCAAGTTTAAAAGTATTTATGTTTTATTTAATTTAGTATTTATTTTATTTTTTTATATTAATTTTTATTATTGTTAATTAGTTATAATTAAATTAGATTTAGATTGTTTTGTTATGAGTGTTTATTTATAGTAACAAATTGAAATTATTAGCGCTAATTATTAATAATTAGTGGTAATTAGGATTTATTAATGATAATTAGTAATGAATATATATAATTAGCGGTAATTAATAATTAGTAGCGGTAATTAGCAGTAATTAATACAAATTAAAGCTAATTAGTAATAATTAGCAGTAATTATTAATAATTAGGAATAAATAGTAATAATTAGTAAAAAATAGTAATAAATACTAATAATTAGTAATAAATACTAACAATTAGTAATAATTAGTAATAATTAGTAATAATTAGTAATAATTGGTAATAATTAGTAATAATTAGTAATAATTAGTATTAATTAGTAATAATTAGTAATAAATAGTATTAATTAGTAATAATTAGTATTAATTTGTAATAATTAGTATTAATTATTAATAAATAGTATTAATTAGAAATTAATAGTAATAATTAGTAATAAATAGTAATAATTAGCAATAAATAGTAATAATTAGTAGTAAATAGTAATGATTAGCAATAAATAGTAATAATTAGTAGTGAATAGTAATAATTAGCACTAACTTGTAATAAATATTAATAATTAGTAATAATTAGTAATAATTAGTTATAATTAGTTATAATTAGTAATAATTAGCAATAATTAGCAATAATTAGCAATAATTAGCAATAAATAGCAATAATTAACAATAATTAGCAATAATTAGCAACAATTAGTAATAATTAGCAATAATTAGCAATAATTAGAAATAATTAGCAATAAATAACAATAATTAGTAATAATTATCAATAAATACTAATAATTAGAAATAAATACTAACAAATAGAAATAATTAGCAATAAATACTAATAATAATCAATAAATAGTAATAATTAGAAATAATTACTAATAATTAGAAATAAATACTAATAATTAACAAAAATTACTAATAATTACCAAAAATTACTAATAATTAGCAATAAATAGTAATAATTAGCAATAAATAGTAATAATTAGTAATAAATAGTAATAATTAGCCATAAATAGTAATAATTAGAAATAAATAGTAATAATTAACAATAATTAGTAATAATTAGAAAAAAATAGTAATAATTAGTAAAACAATAGTAATAAATGAAAAAATTAGTAATAAATAAGGATAATTGTAATAAATTGTAAGAAATTGGCATAATTTCTAGTGGATTGACGGAACTCCTTTTGCTCGATGAATCTTCTCCTTTCAACTATCACTGCCTGAAAACATTATAAAAAATGTGCTCCTACATATACATATCCAATATTTTATGCATGATATTGGATATGCATATGTAGGAGCACATTTTTCATAATGTTTTTACAAAGTGACAGTTAAAAGGAGATGATTCGTTGACGAAAAGGGGACTCTTTTTTCCGATGGCTCATTTACTTATATCTTGCTCACACTAAAATCACAATGAAGAATCTGGTCAGAGGTACGATTATGCATTCTTATATGCACGGTAATGGATATGTGTACCTTAGAGAAGATTCTTTATTGTGATTTCTGTGTGAGAAAGTTGTAAGTAAATGGGCCATCAGACAGAAGAGCATCCACCAATCCACTGGAAATTATGTCACCCGTAATTAGTGGTAATTAGTAAGAAGTACTTGTAATTATTTATCTTCTATTTTTTGATAGTATTTTTCTTATATCAAATTATTCAAAAACAGTAATAATTTTATATTTTGTAGAAAAATATGGAACAAGGAAGTCTACAATAGTAATTATTAGATGACCGTGGTTGGATAAATTAGTGCATAAATTTAAATAGTTCTAGTTTAAATCCTGTATATATTGAGGGTGTTGAATCTTTATTAACATTTGCATCATCAAAACCAGAATTTGTTTTGTAAGGAAAAATTAAGTTTCCTTGTAAAAAATGTGCTCTGAGAACATTTGAAACATTTGAAAACATCAGAGGAAATATCTTGCATTTTGGTTTTCAACTAGATTATGTTTTTTGTGTCAACATGGTGAAAACAGTTCCAGGGAAGATAATAATAATTTGATTCTGGATCCATCATAGTTTCAAAATTTAGTACATGATGTTGCAGGTCCATCTATTCAACAAACTAAAAATCAGGATGATATTGATTTAACTCCTGAGTTGACACCATCTGAATTTTATAATTTGTTGAGGTCTGTTGAGGATTCATTATATCTTGGTTTCAAGATAAGAAAATTAGAAGTGGTTGCAAAATTTATGGATATTAAACTAGATAATGGAATTTCAAACAACTGTTTTGATTAGATATTTTCTTTGGTTAAAACACTATTACCTGAAGGAAATGTGTTCCCTACAAATTACTATGAGACCAAGAGGTTGGTTCGTAATATGGGCCTTAGTTATTAGAAGATTCATGAATTTTCAAATGATTGTATCTTATATTCTAGGGAAAATGAGTCATTATATAGTTGTACCATATGTAGAAAATCGAGGTATAAATAAGCTCAACTATGGAAGTCTGGATCGATTCCTGTAAAATAGTTGAGATATTTTCTGCTTACACCCAAGTTACAGCCTTTATTTATGTCTCAGAACACAATGAAAATGATGTCATGGAACAAAACCAAGATTTCAACTGGTAAAAGCTTAAATCATCCATCAGATGGTGATTCATGGAAACATTTTGACCGAGTGCATCCATCTTTTTCTTTAGAATCTCGGAACATGCGATTGGGTCTTTCTACTAACAATTTCTATTCGTTTGGTTCTTATGGTAGTCATTATTCATGTTAGCGTATCTTTATAACTCCATACAATTTACCTCCATGGATGTTGATGAAGAAGCCTTACATATTTTTGACCTTGTTAATCCAAGGATATCCCAAAAAGAATATTGATGTTTATTTGAAACCATTGATTGATGAGTTAAGTTCATTATGGAGTAATGGTGTTAGTACATATGATGTTGTTACGAAACAAAATTTCCAACTAAAAGCTACATTGATGTGGAAAATTAGTGACTTCACAACATATGGCGTGTGATATTGCTAGATTAAACATGGTCTGAAATCATGTCCTTACTTTATGAGTGACAACAAAGCATTTATGATTGTTAATGGTAAAAACATTTCTATTTTGACTATCATCATAGATTTCTTCTAACTGATCATCTTTTTCAGAGGAAAAAAATCTCATTTCAGAAAAGGAACAATTGAAAGGGATGGACCTCAAAAAATGATCTAAGGTATAGTGTTAAAATCAGTTGTATTTTCATTACCTCCCATTACATTTGGACCAATAATAAACCAACAGAAAATTTATGGCTTTGGGAAAGAACAAAATTGGATAAAATGAAGCATTTTTTGGGATCTTCCATATTGGTCTGGTTTGTTTGTCCACCACATGTTGTATTTCATGAATATTGAGAAGAAATATTTTGATAATTTATTTCATACAGCTTTGGATACACCTGGTAAGACCAAAGATAATGTAAAGGCATGATTAGATCTTGCCCAAATTTGCAGGTGACCAGAACTTGAACTGTTTGAAAATGTCAGATCATAAAGGTTAATGAATACAAAAGAATCTTATACACTGTACCAAGAGAGTCCCTTATTATTTTATCAGTGGATTGCAGATTTGAGACTTCTAGATGGATATTCTTTCAATTTGGGTAGATGTGTTAGGAATGGTCATATTACCAAATTAAAAAGTCATGATTGTCATGTTATAATGGAAAGACTTATGCTGATTGGATTAAGAGGTTTTCTGAATTATATGATTTGGTATTTGATAATAGAAATATCATATTTTTTATAAGACATTTGTGCAGCGACAACAAACTACGATGCACTAAGAAAACTGGAAGAAGATGTTATTGTAATTATATGTAAACTAGAAAAAATCTTTTTGCAAGCTTTCTTTGACTTAATGAAACATTTGATAATAAATTTTCCACATGAAGTAAAATTTGGAGGTCTGGTATAGTTTTTATAGATGTTCCCATTCTAGAGATGCATGCATAAATTGAAGAAAAAAGTACGTAACAAAGCATCAGTTGAAGGCTCAATTGCTGAAGCTTATTTGCAAGAGGAAAATGTTTTTTATGCTCTCATTATTTTGAATCTGAATGTCCCTAAAAACACAACCACATGGGATTAAATGAGGGGAATGTTGATTATGAAATGAGAAATCAATTATCAGTTTTTAATCAGCCAGATCTTGGATTTGGTGGAGTTCAGGAACGATGGCTTTCAGATGATGAACATCACAGAGCTCATATATATGTTATGCTCAACTATGAAGAAATGACATCATTTATATTGTGAGTGATTCTATAACTTATTCTATAATTTATGTTATAGTAAGTAAACTTATTTTATTTGTAGGTAATATGATATTAAAATCAAGAAAAAACTTCCACAAATTATAGAAGCTGCTCTTGAAGAACGCCAATTTTTTTTTCTCAATGGTTTCAAAAACCGGTAACATAAATTATTGATGGTTTAACATATCAATTCAGTTTATTATTTATTATATTGATAATTTTTTTACAAATTTTCAGGTGTCTCAACATACTGATAAAATTGATAAGCGACTGTGTATATTGAGTAACCCACTATCCAAAATGGTTAAATATTAAAATGAATATATAGTGAATGGTTTTTAATTTCATACACATGCATATGGGGAATAAAAAAAAAATGAACAATGGAGTTTTCTTGAGAGGATATCATCATAGATAAATTGAATTTGACTTTTATGACATGATGGATAAAATTATTAAACTGTGTTATCTTGGGAAAAATTACATAATGATGTTTAAATGTCGGTGGTTGAATATTGAGATATGCTTGCATGTTCATCCGACTCATGGAATCATTGATATTAAATATAAAATCCTTCTTTCAGTAAATGAACCATTTTTACTAGCTCAACAGGAACAAAAAATTTATTACGAAAATTACAGTGCTACTTTAAGAGAACTGAGTGATTGGTGGAACATAATAAAAATGAAATCTTGGGAAAATCAGTTTACTAAAAGTGAATGTGGTTCCGCTGAAGTGAAAGGAATTGAAAATTTTCAAGATACTACTCAAAATCCATATTTTTTCACAAAGCGACATGAATATCGATGACAACACCCCACAATTAAGGTTCAATAATGACGATGATATTAATGATGTTAGAAATTAATTTGAAATGGAAAGATATGATGAAACCAAAACTCATATAGATATTAATGTTGCTAAGGAGGAATATGAATACATTGACATCGTCAGATAGGAAGAAGACGATGAAGGTGAACATTAACAAAATTAAATGCTGGTTATAATCATAACTAATATATATCTATATATAATAGTTATTTTTAACTATTTTCTAACAAAAATTATTTTGTGTTTTAGATAGACGATGATCTATTTTGTTAGTTGTAGGAGGGTGAGATACCTTTAGATGAGGAGGATTTGGAATTATCTGACCCTTAGCCTACTGGTGGTTCAGGGGGTACGTAGAGGGTGCGTGGTCTTTCACAACTGGTGATTCCTGACCCTATCCCTGAACAACTTCCACATCTTGTCTTCGATCCACACACATAGAGGTATGATAAATTGTGTATTTTAGTTAGCTTTCATTAATTTATTTATATACTAATTGTTTGATTATTTTTTATTTTTTCACAGTTTTGCGCATATAGCTGTTGGACAAGGGAGTGCTATATTGTGTAATTATTTTTCTCTGCCATGGATCACATGGGAACAGATTCCTGTTTATGTACAACTCGACATGTTCGATCATTGGATGGTATATAAATAAATAACATTTATTTTGAAATTTATTTCATCAATAACTATATATTATAAATTATTTGTAAGGTTTATGATATCGTATCAATGATAGGATGCATGACGCTATCCACACAGCATGGGAGGTGTCTATGCATGACCGTTTCTGCTAATTTTTGCACAATTTGAGAAGGAAGACCATGAGGAAATGAGGAGTGGAAATATTTGATGAGTTGTGTAGAGCCCACTGACCAAAGTACATTTAATCTCATATTTGGGTTTGATTATGTTCACACTAGTTGGGTGGTGGATTTTAGAGGAGATCTTTATTGGGCCGACATAACCGGGGGAGACAGGAGGTGACATATTGAGTCGGTAGCCTTACATTCAGTACGCATAGAGAGCATCTGGTAAGTACTTTTTTTTAAATATTTTATATAACTTTAAATATAAATAGTTTATTTTATATTCATATAGGTAGTTGAGAAGCCTGATATTATGAAGTACGGCATTTATCAGAGGATGTACAGTGATCTAGCCATTGGAGAGATTAGAGGTGATCGCCAGTGTCAGATTGTGGTTAGTATTATTTTCTTTTTTAGTTTTGAAAATTAATTGCATATAATATTTTCAGTATTTTAATTTAAAATTGGAAATGAAAGAGTCATATAAGGTCGCGACCTCTTAGACACAGGCTGAGAGTCTGGCTGAGACGACTGATCAGATTGGTGCCCACCATTTCGATAAGGCAACATGGATGCAGGCGACCCAGTATGGCTCCAAGAAGGGCCAAGTAGTTGGTATCAGCTCTCATTTGACTCATGGGACTTATTATAGCACTACCGTGATGTCAGCGTCCAGCTCAAGAGGAGCTCATGGAGAGGCATCATCTTCTGGCTCATAGTATCAGGAGCAGCTGCAAGATCCGAGTGAGCTTATAGAGAGTTTACGTAAGCAGCAGGAAGAAGTGCGTTAGTAATAGCAGCAACAACAGTAGTACGAGGAGGAGACGCGTCAATGACAGTAGTAGCATCACGAGCAGATGGATTACATGCACCGTTTGACTCATAGTTTAGGGATGGAGTTTCCTCCACCATCTCCTCTAGCTCCCCCACCTCCTCCAGAAGACAATCCCCCAGTGGATTTTTTTAATGTTAAAAATGTTTGAATTAAAACTTTGTTGTAATATTAACTATTTACAGTTTCTGTCTTTTATATTGGTGTGAATATTGCACATTTTTTTAATATTTTAATATTTTAATATTTGTTATTAGTATTATATTTTTTAATGTTTGTTTATTTTAATAATAATAATAATAAAATTTTATTATTTTTTTATATTTTTTTGAATATTGAGAATTTTAATATTTTATAATTTTTTTATTTTAATAATATTAATATTATTTTTACATAAATATTAATAATAATAATAACATTAATATGTTATTATTATTATTTTATTATAAATATAATAATAATATAATTTTTTTATATTATTAATATTAGTATTATTATTATATAATATAATATTATTTATATTAATAGTATTAATGTTATTATTATTTTCTAATAATAATTTATCATAATTTTATTGAATATATTTTTATTTTATTTTATTAAGTATTTGGGACGAGACCTTTTGTGATGGGAACCGATCGTAAATGGTTTATATATTTTTTAAATAACTATTTGCGATGGGAAAACCAGGCCTATCGCAAATATGTTTTTGCGATGGGCCCATCGCAACAGGTTTTGATATATATAATATATATAATCAGAAAACTATTTACAATGGGAAAACAGGACCATTGCAAATACCTTTTTGCAACATAACCGTCACAACAGGTTTATATATATATATATAATATATAATCAGAGAACTATTTACGACACCATTTTCTACAATGGGCTATTTGCCACGGGACCCCATCGCAAAAGTGTATTTGCGACGGGCTCCCATCGCAAATAGCCCGTCACAAATACCTCAAATTTTAGTAGTGATTTATCATGACATGAGAGACTATTTTTGGTGGTATGGTATAAATATGTCAGTTTTAGATTTTGTTTCTTAATGTTTGGTCTACCAGAAGGTGAAGGTTGAGCAACGTGTTCCTGATGATTTTCTTTAGCCAATCGATATTCCCAAATGTAAGTGGTAGGATATCTAGATGAACTTCTTCACTAGTTTCCTCTAATATTAGGGTGGTTATGATATTATATGGGTGATATTATACTACTTTATGAAGTTAGTTCACTTTATAGTGATTAAGGGGTCGAAATTAGTAGAGGTTTTGTTGAGCCAATATTTTGTGGAGGTAGTGAGGAATCATGGGGTTTTGAAGATGATTATCTCTGATCATGATCTATGTTTCACCTCTAGGGTATAGAGTGATCTCCATTGTTTTTTTGGCTCTCAGTTATTCATTATCATCACTTATCATCCACATAGAGAGAAAACTAGATAGAGAAAATAATCTAGATTCTAGAGGACATATTGTTCATGTACATTCTGGATTTTGGTGGTTTGTGAGTGAAGTACCTACACTTAGTGGGGTTTAATTGTAACAATAGTCATCACCCCAATATTAATATGAAACCTTTTAAAGATCTATTTTAATAACATTTATGATCTATATTGTACTAGAATGAGGTTGGAGAGCTAGTTATTCTTAGAATGAAATTGATGTAGAGTACAATAAAGATGGTACAAGTGATCTGTGAGTAAATAAAGATGGAACAAGATCTTTAGAAGTCCTATGTAGATCATAGGACATGGAATATGGATTCCAACATCGAAGATCATGTGTTCTAGAAGGTATATTCTCATCATAGGTAGCATAGCTTCAATTATGTAAATAGGCTTTCTCCCCAATATGTTGGGCCCTTTGAGGTGTTGGATCAGGTTGGATATGTGGCATATCAGTTATCACTAAATCCAAAGATGGGCTATATTCATGATGTATTCCATGAATCAAAGATTCAAAAATATATTCATGATGATTCTAACATCATAAACTGGGGCGAACTTTATATTGAAGATGGTGATACAATTGAGTAATTTCCTATCAAGATTCATCACCATTAGGAGAATATGTTGCATAGGCATCCCATTCCTTTAGTTTGTGTCACGTGACAGTATGATGTTTTATTAGAGAGTACTCAGAAGTGGTTGTCACATATTTTTTCTTGATATCATGAGTTGTTAAATAACTAATATCCCTAGTAAATATGATTTGTTTGATCCTTGTTGAGATTCAATTATTGAACTTATGCAGTTTTATGATATCATTTATCTTCCTTGATGTGATTTTTTAATTATGGATTTTCTATTATTTGAGTGGTATATCCCTCAAGAGTGCATTTTGAAGTTATTTGTTTATGTTGAATGGTTATGAACTTTGTTTCTATAGTGGTATTGTAGATTCCTTATCATCATGAGATCCTTAAGAGGTATCTCGTATCATGATTGTTTGGACCCCTTTACCTTCTTCTTGGTTCTATTTTAAAATATTGAGGATGAAAATTGTTTGAGAGGTATGTAATGTAAGGTATCATATTTCTAAAACTATTACTTTGTGTTTTCCCAAGTCTTAGAGGCATTATTAGCTTTCATAAACCCTTTTTTCATATCAATTTATAAGTTTAATTGTCAAAGATTTCATTTTATATAAACTTCATTTACCCTTATGTAAACCCACCTTCCACATGTAGGTAGATTGGTTTTTATTCATTCTATGTATAGGTAAGACCCCTTTTCCTTATTTTATATAAAGGTAAGTAGTAATTTCAATTCACTACTTATAATTAAGGTTTTCTTCACATAAAGTCAAACTTTGTTGAATAAGGGTAGCCTCTAGCTTGTGTGAATGTACCATCTCAGGTAAGGGTCTTAGATTCATTTGAATATTGAATAAAGGTTAGTCATGTAAGGTTCAATTGGGTTTTTTTTCACCGTATAAAGGTAAACTGTATCACCCTTACACAACACACTAATCTTGTGTGAGGGTAACATTTTGAGTATAGAATTTCCAAATTCGTTTCAGTTTTGATATGAAATAAGTTTTTATTAAATAAATTGAAATATTTATTGGAAATAATCAATTTAGGTTATATTATGATGAGAATGGATATTTTATTTTACCCCCTATAATATTTCTAAATTATAAGAGTCTTAACATTAACCATGAATGGAAATTAAATGAAAAAAAGACTAATGAGAATTAAAATATGGAAATATTGACTATGAAATTTGAAATATATGAAAAGTAGTCTATAATATTCTAAAAACTAGAGAGTTTCCATCCCATTAATTTTCACGATCTTCCTTCAAGTCTGGATGATTCAAATGTTTCCTTTTGAGATTAGAGCATCTTCTACAATTCATATAAGGCTTATCCTATGATTCCACCCAGCATGTATCATCTTCTCTCTCATATTATTTAGTAGTAATTATATAAATATTATTCTTGAATCATGGGATCTGTTACTTCTCCTTTATTTTAAGTTCAAGTTTTATGGAATCATTCCTAAGTTTAGTCTGTCTAAATAGGTGTGATTAACCTTTAAAAGATAATAATATGATTATATATCATGGAGAATGATTATTTTAACAAAATTAGTAAACTCTTTTACATTCCATATATATTAAAAATGATTATGTAATAATCTGTAGATAATTAAAGGGAGAATCATATGATATTTCATAATTAATAATGTTAATTATTATTCAATAAATAAAAATATTATCATGTGTATTTTAAATAATATTGATAATCATTAAATCACTTACTAGTTATAATTATTTAATTTTATATCATAGATATTATTTTTCCATTAATAATGAACATACACATGGTTTAATATTATTAATTTGAATATGGAAATCACATCATCTAGCTTAAATTCTTAAGCTTTTATGTTTTGGGAACTATTAATGAAGAAGAAAAAGTCTAATGGCACACTGTAATGATTATTTGTTCATGCATTAATGAAAAGGATTATTTATATAATAGTAAAATCCTAGGTAAATTTAATTTTATATAAATTTCATGCCTTATTATCATTCTTGAAATAGATTTTATATTGTTATTTTAAGATTAATATTTAAATTTTCAATTAAAAAGGAAATAGTTTTATTCTTATTAATTTTTTTCATGTATTATAAGGTTTTATTTAAAATATTAATTTTTAAATTTTATAATTTTAATTTGAAAAAATTAATTTTTTTTAAAATCATCATATAAAAATTGGCTTAGGGTGAGATTTTAGTATTTTTCTGAAAAGATTGATTTTTTTCAGTGAATATTAAAAATACCGATTTTTGTAAACTTGCCTATTTTTTCATTAAATAATGTAATTTAAAATTAATATTTAATATTAAAGTATCATTAGTCTCATTTAATTATAAATAATATAATTAATTATATATTAATCATCATTATACCTTATTTTGGTATAAGTTCATTTTTAGGATTAAAAACACTTTTTTTCTAAAAAACTGTCTTTCTTTTCGTTTTGCGTTTTAATCTTAAATTAATTTATGACACTTCTATAAATTGAATCTTAAAAAAATTATTCCATATTTTAAATAAAGGGGTATAAATTTTTTAAATATGTTCTTTTTTTATTATGAATATTAACCATAGTGAATATTTGACACCTTGATAATGGTAAATTGGGTAATTATGGTTAAAAATAACAAGATAGGGCCTAAAAATTTCCCTAAAAAAATTATTATTTTTGGATAAGTGTATTTTGAACTTAAACATAAAAGGTTAAAAATTTGGAAATTTCTTTCCAATTTCCTTTGATATTGACCTTAATATAATTTTAAATAAAGAATAAAAACAAAATGTCACTCTCTTTATTTTAATATCTCTATTTTTTATATAGAGGGATAAAAATAGGATATGTTTAGTTATAAATGATTATTTTAAAAATAAATTATTTTTTTATTATGGTTATTTAGTTTTAATTTTTAGTTATGTTATAATTATCTTAAATTATTACCCAACACCAACACAGTGCTTGTGAAAATAGTAAAAAAATCAAGTAAAAAAATTTTAAAACTCTAAAAGTAGTATTTTTTTGTGTTATTTTTAAGTTCACATGAATTTTATAGATCATAATAACATATTATATATGTATGGAAGTTTTATATTTTAATTACATTATTATCTTGATTTCATTAAAGTAAAATTCAATGAATAGTCCCAAAAATGACATTAATAATATTTTATAATAAAAAATATTTTGTTAAATGAATTAAAATTCATAAAAAATATTATATTTACCAAGTTAATGGTATATGGTTTAAAATATCAACCCTTTTAAATTTATGGTCCACTTCTCCTTTTATAATAATTTTCTTGATCCCTAAAGAGTAAACAACCTTGATTACACAACAATTGTCAAAAAGGGTGAACGCAGCTTAAATTAAAGAGATTAAGGTGAAAAAATCACCTAAAATTTCTCAAATTTTATTATAGTTTATGATTTCTACTCATCACTATATTATATTCTAATTATATCAATTTTTATCTATTTTTTATGAAAATTGATTTAATACTTTAAATAATTCCAAGAGTGCCCCTCCCCTCACTTATAGAAGGCCCCATACTCTCCTCTATTCTTCACACCTTTTGAGTACTATATTTTATAAAATACCCACACAAGTATCTCTTTAGATTCACTACCCACATATTATAGGTACTGGTGTCCCTATAAGACCAAACCCAGGAGGCTTAAGGTGTAATACAAAGAGGTTTTCTGAGGAGAAGGTATAAGTCCTAACCGAGCTATTTCAAGTTTATTTATTCTTTAACGTACTTAAATTATTCTTTAACAATGAATAAATAATAAAATCACTATATTCCATATACTGAGTTGTTATTATGTTAATTTCATAATCTATATCCATCTCCTGTTCCATCCAATGGGAAACAAACCATCATTTGTGTGTATGGCGGATTACCACCTCACAAATTAATATAATTTGTTTTAAATCACCACCTCTAATGGATGGTTATAATTATGGATTTAATATATATATATATAATATTAATTAAATAATTAAAATTATGTAAAGGTAAGATATCATTTATTTTCTTATCTTTCCATCCATTGAAAAATGATAACATCGTTCGTGCGTAGGTGTGGATTACCTCCTCCACGAAGTGATGCGATTCATTTTTCATCACCACATCAAATGGATGGTATATATATGAGAATTTATAGATATTATATTATATTTATGATATATTAATAATTATGGAAATATAAAATGATACTTACCTTATTTTCCTCATGCTCTTTGAAAAATAAAAAAGTTACTCATGCGTATGTATGACCTACCGTCTCCATGATTGTAATATAATTTTTTTTTTCATAAAAATATTTCATGGTTGGTTTTAAAAGTATAATTTATGTATAAAAATGATAACTATTTCATGATTTTTATGTTGTAGATGATCGAATAATGACTACTTTGACCATATTCAACCCATCGAAGTCATTTTGGACATATGAGCTGAATATCATCAAAACATCCAACATGAACTTAAATGATTAAGTAACTGATTATAACATAGAAATAAATAAAATAAAAAGAATAATAAAATTGAAAAATCTTTTTAATTAAGTAAATAATTAACATAAGTTTATTATTCAGGTAGATAAATAACGTACAAGACCATTCAAACATGAGGTATGTGACAGTTTTCCCTAAAAACTTATTTTAAATGTTTTAATGATTTATTTTCTAAATATTTTTCTTCAATGTCCATATTCTTAAAGTTATTTTATGAATTTATTTATATTCACATAAATTAATTATAGATTACATTTTATATCATTTTTTAAATTCTTACAAATGTTTTCAAAATGAATCTTTTTACATATTCTATACCGAATGTTTTGACTTTATTTACAAAAGGAAAAAGGAATGTTCTATTTTAATATATATGATGTAAAAAAATTTTATTTCCACTAAAAACATTATTTTATGTTTGGAACCCTTTACAATATTACATGTTTTATTCAAATAAAAACCATTCTTCCATTTTTTTTCGGTATTTTAGTTTTAGTTTTTTTAAAAAGGAAAGGACATTTTGATATTTGAAAATGTTTTGCATATGGATTCAATAGATTTTTTCATGGATTTAAAGATGAAAAGGTGTAATATTTAAATTTTTTATTTAAGATATGGTAATTAATCATTAAATATGACGACTCTGATTCAATTATAGCTCATAATGTTAGCTGATCCTGATAAATCTTATAAGATGAGTGAGCCCGATACAACTTTTATGAAGGGTAAGCCTAATACAACTTATATGATGGGTATTCCCGATACAGATTATATGATGAGAGATCCTGGTATAACTTATATGATAGGTGATCCTAATATATCTCTCTAATACATTAGTTAATGTTCATTGTATTCAAAGTAAATAAGGAGGGAGTTAATCGAGGAAGTTCTTCCTATAGATTTAGCTCGTCTCCGATTATTTTTAACACGATTTATGAATATAATGATATAAGTTCCATAATAGAATTTATATTTCATTTTTATGGGTTTCAAAGGTTTTATTTGAGAAAAAAGAGCATGTGTTTTATGTGGATATGACTGATTTTACAGCTCAAAGAATATTGTGATAAAGGTAAAAATTATATGGTTTTTCATAGGACTAAAGAATTTATTTCTTTTATAAACCTTACTAAGATTTTTGTGCTCATACTATGTTTTTAAATGTTTTTCATAGGTTTTAGGTATGATTATGAGGAAATAAAAATTCAATTTTAAAGTCATGAATAATTTTCATGAAAAGGAATCATGATATATTTTACTAGTTTTATATTGTGGGAAAAATAGATACTAATCCAATTTTCAACTATGTAATGCATGTGATTGTTATGTAAGATTTATGACCATATTATATAAAACTATTAACCTAAATGATCTTTAAGAAATAAATAAAGTGAATTATAGTATAAAGAAACTAGATTTTGTAATATTTAAGGCTGGGTACTTATAGTTGGTATCAGAGAAAAGATTTAGAAAACTTTAGAGGTTATGATAATGTTAATAGAAGACCCTTGAAATATTATAATTTATGGTTAAGTTGAAATGATATATAATTTTAATATTACCATGTTTCTTCTTCTAATAAATGTTTGTTTGGAATGGTTCTTCTTATTAGAAATAGGGATGTTGAAGTAAAAGGGTAATAATAGGAAAGTATCCTGCCAAATTAGCATCCTAGAATAGTTGGAATTGGAACTTAGAGAAATTTATTTCCATTATGGATCAGTTGATACAAGATTTAAATAGTGGTTTCATCTATATTAGAGAGAAATAATATTCACCATAGAGGAACATGTTGATTTTTGAGAAGTTACTGACAAATCACCCTTTGATTTTTAGTGGAACCTTAGATCTAGTGGTATATGAATGATGGATCACTGCTCCATAAATGATATTCAAAGTCATGGGATGTTCAAAACATTAAAAGGTAATTATTTCCATTTATCATTTAAAAAGTGAATCTAATCGTTATTGGTCATTGGTTAAGAATACCCGAGATATAGAATATATTTATTCCATGTAATTTAATAATTTTAAAAATATTTTTTGAGACAAATATTTCTACAAGAATATTTGACTCAAAATGGAGAAAAAAATTGTGGAAATGAGGTAAAAATATGAATATTTATTAGCATTATATGAAGAAAATTTTACAATATTGGAAAGTCACACACCAAATTTTAATTAGGACATTGATAGTAAAATTAATTGATTTTACTCAGGATTAAATCCAAGTTTATGAAGAGAATTGGCATCACGAAAATTTAAAAGTTACAAGAATGTTATTCATTATGCTGAGAAAGTTGATATGGAGTTTGCTTACACTTATGTTTCTTGAGATGAAAATAGTAAGAAGTGGTCATGATGGAAAGAAATGGAGAAAAAGTCAACTAAGAAATCTAGAGGTAATCCCCTAACATGTTTTAGGTGTAGTAGAAAATGTTTCAAGGAAAGATATATAAGATTTGTAAAGTCTTGTCATTGTGGTAATTTTGGTCATAGAGATCATGTTATCAAATAAAAGAGTCTTGAATAATACAAGAATAGGGTAACAAATATCCATAAAATAGTTATATTATTTAATTAAAAATAATTGGGGAATTATGATAATGTGTGTCCAAATTTAGTTACTAAGTATGGAAATTATCGATATTTAAATAGAAAAGGTGTGGAAAAATCATTTGATACTACTATAGTTGATGTTGAGTGATCTAATGAAGTGGTAAAATGTACGTTACTTATTTATTATAATTATGCTGATGACTTGTTTAAATATGGATCTTCATTGATTATATATACTTAAATAACATCATTGTTAATTATAAGTATCATTTTCCACATATCAATGATTTTTTTATCAGATCAAAGGAGAATAGTATTTTTCAAAGATTGATCTTTGGTCAGAGTACTGTGAGTTGAAAGTGACGGAGAAATATATTCTAAAGATATCTTTTCAAAACAAAATATAGGCATTATGAATTTTTAGTTATTCCCTTTGGGTTTTATAAACTTCTAGTTGTATTCATGGATTTAATGATTAGAGTTTTCCATGAATATTAAGATAAGTTTTTTATTGTGTTTATTGATGTTATATTAGAATATTAAAAAATTCAAGAGGATCCTAAAATACATCTAAGTATTATTTTGAAAACATTTAAATAAAAGAAACTATATGAAAAATTTAGTATGTGTGAATTTTATTTACAATAAATTTCTTTTCTTGGGAACATTATTTCTAAAAATTCCATAACTATTGACCCTATTAAAACTGAGGTTGTTGAAGAATATACAATACCTAAAATGTTCATAGAGATTCAAATTCTTCTTGGATTAACGGGTTACTTTCAGTGGGTTTTCAATTTTTTTTCTCAGTTATCTACCCCCTAGAAAAAGTTTACTAAAAAAAAGTTAAATTAATCTAGATAAAGGTTTGTGATGATTATTTCTAGGAATTGAAAATAATATTGGTGAATGATATAGTTTTGGACCTTCCCTATATAAATGGTTAATTATTCATCTTTAGTGATGTTTTTTAAAGGGATTTAGTTGTGTTCTAATGTAAAATTATCAGGTAATTTACTATGCTTCATGTCAATTAAAATCTCATGAGTTAAATTATTCTACACATGATCTAGAATTATCTACACTAGTTTTTTTATTTAAAAATTTGGTGGCACCATTTATATGGAGTAAAGTGTAAAATATATACCAATAATAAAAGTTTGATGCGTATATTCACTCAGAAAGAATTGAACATGACCCATATAAGATGGATAAAACTGATTAAGTATTATTATTGCGTGATTCATTACTATCCTGGAAAGTCAAACAAAGTAGATTATGCTTTGAGTTAAAAAGATAATGAATCATTAACTCTGATATGTTTGTAACATGATACTTTGGTAAATGATTTAATGAATGATAACCTAAAAATTATGCATACAGGAATTTCCTTTTTTTAAGGTTTCAATGAAGTCAACATTGTCAGATAGAATTAAGTAAGCTCAGAAGGATGACCATGATTTATAAGGAAAGGTGTAACTATTAAAGTAATGTAAGTTACCAGAATTTAAAATTAATATAGAAGGTGTTTTGATATTTTTAAAAAGGTTGTGTATGCTAGATATATCCCAGTTGAAAAAGTAATTGTTAACCAAAGCTCACAGCTCTCCCATTTTTATTATCTCAGTAGTACTAAAATATCTATACCTTTGAGAGTATTACTGGTGGGATGGAGTGAAGAAAGATATTGAAGAGTTTACCCAGAAATGTTTTACTATTAAATAAGATAAATCAAAATGAAATTTAATGAATGGGATAATTCATCCTTTTCCAGTGCTGAAGTGGAAATGAGAAAATACATCCATGGATTTCATGGTGGGATTACCAAAGACATCTCTAGGTAATAATGCAATTTGGGTTATTATTGATTGAATAAATAAATATTCAGATTTTTTACCATTAGAGATACTATGTATTTCGATCATATTTTTATATTTTATCTCAAGGATATATTAAGGTTACATGGAGATCCCATCTCTATTTTGTCTAACTGTGATCCTAGGTTCACTTTTAATATTTTTGAAAGGACTTCTGAAGTTATTGGGTATTGAATTAAATTTCAGTATAACTTTTCATCCTAAATCTGATGGATAGTTTGAGTGTATGATTTAGAACATGGATGTCATGCTTCATGCTTGTTTCATGAATTAATAGGGAATTTGGGATCAATTTATAACTTTGGTTGAGTGTTCTTATAATAAGAGTTTTCATTATAGTATATAAATGGAACCTTTAAAGGAATTATATGGAATATAGGGCTAGAATCTAGCTTGTTAGGATAAAGTAGGCGAAAATAATTTTTTGGTACCATAGTTAGTGAAAGAAATGGTTGATAAATTGAAGATGATACAACAACATATGAGGATTTCTATGAGTAGGTAGAAAATTTATGCAAATAATCAGAGGAAATACCATTCTTTTAAAGTTGGTTATCATGTTTTTCTTAAAGTTTCTCTATGGAAATGTGTTATATGTTTTTTTAAAAAAGGAATCTTAGTCAATGGTTCATTAGACCATATAAATTCCTAGAGAAATTTGTATCAATTTCAGAATGAGTGGAATTTCCTCTATGTTTATATAAAGTAGATGATGTATTTAATGTTTCATTGTTAAGAAAATATGTGCCGGATACATCTCATGTTTTGATCCATGAAGTAGTTTAGTTGGAAGAAAAACTTTCTTATAAGGAATAGAAATCACATATTATTGACCATAAAGAGAATTTTTTAGAGTAAACTAATTAATCAAGTTAAGGTTTTATGAAAAAACCATATGGTTTAAGAAGAAACATGGGAGTTAGAAAATGCTATAAACAAAAAATATACCCACTTGTTTAAGTAATGAATTAAATTTTGAGGACCCAATTAATAAAAATTAGGGAAGAATGAAAAAAACTATGTAAAGTTAATAATATATAAATTTCATTCCGTATTAGTATTCATTAATTATATTTCATATAGTTATTATAATAATAATAAGTAATTTTTCAATCCAAATGGAGATACTTTTATTCTTATTTTTTTCATGTATTATAATGTTTTATTTAAAATAATAATTTCTAAATTTTATAATATTAATTATAAAAAATTAACTTAAATTTCAAAACAAGTATATCAAAATTATCTTAGGGTGATATTTTGGTATTTTTTGAAAGTATTTATTTTTCAGTGAATAGTGAAAATACCAATTTTTGTAAAATAATCATTTATTTTCATTATATAAAATTAATTAAAAGTACCATTTAGAAATAAAGTAAAATAATAATTTCTTAATTATAAATAATACATTTAGTTTCATAGGAATCATCATTATACCATAATTTTGTATAAATTCATTTTTAGGATTAAAAACTCATTATTCTAAAAAACCGTTTTTCATTGCATTTTGAATTTTAATCTTAAATTAATTTATACCAATTCTGTATATTGAATATTAAAAAATGGATTCCATATTTTTAATTATGAGTTAAAAAATTTCTAAATTTTCCCCTTTTATTTTTTTATTATAAATAGTAACCGTAGTGAATATTTTTCACCCCAGTTATGGTATATTAGGTAATTAAGTTTAAAAATAATGTAGAAATGCCTAAAAGTATCCCTAAAACATGTATTTATTTTATTTTATAATATTTTTTCAACCTTTACTATAAAAGGTTAAAAAATTTGGTAATTTCTCACTAATTTCATTTGATAATGACCTTAATATAATTTTAATTATAGAATAAAAACATAATGTATCCCTCTTTATTTTAATATCTATAATTTTTTTCATAGTGATAAAAATCAGTTATATTTGGTTATTAATGTTTATTTTAAATATAAATTATTTTTTATCCTAGAAATTAATTTTTAATTTTTAGTTATGATATTATTACCTTATATTCTTACACAACAATGATACAATGCTTGTGTAGGTAGTAGAAAAATCAAGTAAATCATTCTTAAAACTCTAAAATTAATATTTTTTGGTTGATTTTTGGTGTCCCATGAATTTTATAGATTAAAATAAAATATTATGGATTTTTTAAAGGCTTATATTATAATTTAATTTCTATCTTGATACCATTAAAGAAAAATTAAATGAATAGTTCAAAAAATAGAATTAATGATATTTTATAATAAAAAATATTTTATTAAATGATTTAAAATTCATAAAAAATATTATATTAAGATTATTTATTGGGATATTGTTGAGGATATTTTAAATTTCCCATTTATGGTCCAATTTCTCTTTTATAATAACTTTCTTGACCCCTAAAGTATAAAAAACTTTGATGCCATGGTAATTGTCAAAAAGGGTTAATACGGGTTAAAAAAAATAAATAAGGGTGAAAACATCACCTAAAGTTGTAAAAAAATTATTATATGTGATTATTTCGGATAATAATCATATTATATTATAATTATATCAATTTGGATCCATTTTCCAATAAAAATTAATTTAATACTTTAAGTAATTCCAAGAGTGTTCTCGCCTCACTTAAAAGGGGCACCTCCAATCCTCTCTTCCTCACACATTTTGAGAACTCTATTTCATCCAATACTTACCAAAGTATCTGAACAAGTTCAATACCCAAATCCTAGAGGTATTGGTCTCACCAAAATACCAAACCTATGAGGCATAAAGTTTAATCCAAAGAGGTTGTTTGAGGAGAAGGTAAATCATAACCGATCTATTTCATGTTTATTTATTCTTCTTCACACTTCGAATATTAGTTAACCATGATCAAATAATAACATAACTATATTACATATAATTATATTTTATTATATTAATATATTAGTCTATATACATCCACTCTTCCAAAAAATGGTAAACAAAAACCTCATTCACGTGTACGGAGAATTACCATATCGTGATCAGATATAATTAGTTTTCCATCATCGAATATAATGGATGGTTATAATGATGGATTTAATATATATAAATATGATATTTTTGAAATAATTAACATTATCTAAAGTTAATATATCATTTATTTTCTTAACAATACATGCATTGAAAAATGACAACGTTTTTCATGTGTAGGTGTGGATTACCATCTCTACGAAGTGATGTGATTGGTTTTTCATCACCACATCACATGGATGGTATATATAAGTTTATTTAAAGATATAATATGATATTTTTAATATATTAATAATTTTTAATGATAAAATTATACTTACCTTCTTTCCCTCATTCACTTTGAAAAATGAAAATGTTACTCATGCATACGTACAACCTACCGTCACCAAGATTGTAACATAATTCATTTTTCATAAACATGTTTCATAGTTTGTTTTAAATGTATAATTAATGTATTAAAATGATAAAAATTTCATGATTATTTTTCTCTATATTATTTAATAATGAACACTTTGACCATAGTTAACCCACCAAATTCATTTTGGATATGTGGTCTGAATATCATCAAAATGCCTGACATGAACTTAAATGATTAATTAATAGAATATAAAAAGGAAATAAATAAAATTAAAGGAATAAAAAACTTAGAAAATGTTCTTAATAAATTTAATAATTAACATAAGTTTATTTTTTAGGAAGATAAAAAAACTTATGTGATGAGTTAGACCTAAGGTAAGGGACACTTTACCTTAAAACCTTGTTTTAAATGTTTTAAAGAATTATTTTCTAAATATTTTTATTCTATATACATATTATTAAAATTATTTGATATATGTATTTATATGGAAATAAATTAATTATAAGGTCTCTTTTTTATCTCTTTTTTAATTTCTTACAAATTTTTCTAAAAGGAATCTTTTGATATATTTTATAGAAAATATTTTGAATTTCTTTAAAAATAGAAAAATGAATGTTCAAAATTATTTGATGTTTGGATTAATTTATAATATTACATGTTTTATTTAAAGAAAAACCCTTCTTCCATTTGTTCTGGGAATTTTAGTTTTAAAAATTTATTTTTTAAAGTAAAGGGTATTTTGATATCCAAATTTTTTTTGCATACAACTTATATGACGGGTGAGCTCAATACAACTTATATGATGGGTGAGTATAATAAAAATTATATGATGGGTGATACCAATATATATTATATGATGATTGATCCTGTTATATCTCCCCAATGCATTGGTTAATGTTACCTGTAGTTAAAGGAAAGAAGGAGGGAGTTAACTGGGGAGGTTTCACCTATGAATTTAACTGGACTAAAATTATCTTTGACACAGTTTATGAATATAATAATCTAAGTTTCCTAAAGGTGTTTTTATTTACTTATTTCAAGTTTTAAAGTTTTTCTTTGAGAATTTTTTTTGTTTGATGTAGATATTATTTATTTCATACACTTAAAAAATATTCTGATAAAGTTCAAAATTTTATGCATTTTCATGTTTTCACTAGAATAATTGATTTCTTTATTTTATGTCCCTTATTGATATTTTTGTGCTCATCATATTTTTAAAATTTTATTTCATAAGATTTAAGTATTATTAAGATAAAATAATATGTTAAGTTTAAAGTCATGGATATTTTCTATGAAAATAAAATGTGTTTAATTTTAAAAGTTTTATATTGTGGAAAAAATGGATAATGAGTGGATGTGTTTATAACAAACCTTATATTTATTACACATTCATACATGATTTAATTACATAAAATTGCACTTAATACAACCCAAAATACCAATAATTCTGGTGTCTTTGGAAATTATGTACATTTCATTACTTTTTTAACATGCTTAAGCTTAAAACTGCATTGGATAACCTGGAGAAATACATAAGAAAGGGGTGAGCCATAAAGTCCAGAAGGTTAGTAAACATGGAATTACATGAAGATAATAATACATTCTATACAAGGTATATCAATGAGTCATAAAGTAACATGAATAATAAGGCATGATATATGATAATAATCATAACATGGGAAATGTGGAAACAACGTAAAACACCGCATCATAAGTCAATGATTAAATGAAAAGAATTCATAGTGGAAAAAGTCCCCTAAATAAATCAGGTACACCCCTTCCCCAACATGAAATATCAGGATACTAAACATTACCCAATGAATTGGAGTGATATATAATTCTGGGCACACCCGTCACTTTCATTTCATTATCATGGTTAAGTGTTCCACATAGATCATAAATGTCACGACCCGACCCAACGGGGCTCGAGCCGCGACTCCCCAAGCCCGCCTCCAATAGGCCAGGGGCTGGAGACCAGCGCCGAGTAGGCTATCACACACATGGGAGGCATTAGCCTAAGGTACCTGTACACACGCACCCACAAACACCTCCATGCAACAGTGCAGAGATATAGAAACTGAAAGGTAAATGCATGCATACAATCTATCCCAAACCAGAGTGCAACAGCAAAAGTACAAGGGCAAAACAGGGCCCACCAAAAGAAAACTACAAAGTGCGTCCAACCTGCTCCGAAGAAGGGGAACGCTGCCACAAACACCCGCCGGAAAACTCCCTCGGCACAGCTCCGGTAAACACCCCGGTCAACCCGCTCACTAAGCTCCGCCTGCTCCGGGTCCTCCTGGGACTCCGTCGAAAGGACTGTGGTCTGCACAAGACACAAACATGTGCGGGCAAAGCCCGTGCAGGGGTGAGTATAAACATACTCAGTAGGCACCCCAAAAACCCAAAAACCCAAGGGAGCAACTGAAAGGCAACAGTCCGCTCAACCCAGCCAGAGGGAACCCATACGAGAGAGAAACTCCTTCTCGTGACCATCCTCGGCTAAACACAACAAGTCAGCTCAGCTCAGCTCAGGTGTATGCCCATACATACACCTTGAACAATCCAGATATACACAGCTCACGCCACAAAGCCACAAGAGGTACCGACCTCGTCACCAGCAACTGTCCCAACCAGGAGAGTACACCACGAACACTGTCATACCAGATGACACTCATCCGAGAGATACACTCCATCGGGATACTCGCAAACATCTCAGACGCTCGCCCGAGAGACCACGCTCGTCGGATAGCTTCACCGAGGAAACATCACTGAAACACTACAACCACCAAACTTCTCGGATAGGGGATCACCGCTAGGGTCCGCTAGGGGATACCAAGACCCGCTCCGGAATACGTAGCTCACAGATAGGGGATCACTCCCAGAGTCCGCTGGGGGATACCTCAACCCGATCTGGAATACGTAGTTCTCACAGATAGGGGATCACACCCAGGATCCGCTGGGGGATGCCACAACCCGATCTGGCGCTCGACAGAAGCTCCACACTCAGATAGAGGATCATCGTCCATATAAAGATGGTCACGACGATACCAGAACCCTATCTGGTATAACTCGCGATGTAGGGGATCGAACTGACGATGCCGCAACCCTACCGTAACCACGCGCTGAGTAGGGGATCGCATAACCAACGATACCGCAACCCTACCGACATCAAGCGCTGAGTAGGGGATCGTATAACCAACGATGCCACAACCCTACTGTGCACGACCCACCACGTAGGGGATCATATTTCCGATGATGCCACAAACCCTACGGGATTAACCTGCTAGATAGGGGATCACTGCCCGTGAAATAGGTGGTCTCAGCGATACCGAGAACCCGATCTAGGGTAAAGATGCTAGAGGATCCACTTCGGGGCCACCGGAGGGATACCACAACTCTAACAGTTAAAACATCCCAACGAGAGGATCACATACCCACACGAAGGTTGTGATGCCACACGAACCCTCGTGGGAACGAACTAAGGGAGAACCCTCAACCACTGCTGGTCCAAACGTCGCTAACCCGAGCGACCCGCCACAACGCCACACTGCGCACCTCCTAGGCCAAAACCGAAGCCACCATCGCGTTCCACGCGGAAAAACTCGCAGGATAGACTGCTTACTCGCCCGAAACGGAGCACCGGTGAAAAAGGCACTATTCACCGTAGCTAGCTCGTGCGAGGCCCACACAACGATCCCGAAACCCATCGAGCGGACCATACCACGATGATCCCCTCGGAAAAACAGGCGGAATCGACTACTCACTCGCCCAAAACGGACACCCGGTGAAAAAGGTACTATTCACCGAAGGCCGGCTCGGGTGGGGCCCATGCCTGGATTCCGAAACTCATCGAACGGATCGCACCATTGCGATCCTCTCGGAAAAACACACAGGATCGACTATTCATCTGCCAAAATCGGACTCCTGGTGCAAAAGCTGCGTTTCTCCGCAAACGCCAAAACCCGGCCTCGTGGGGCCCACACCCAGTTCGCAAACCCAACACCCGGAAACCATCTCAAAAAGTCCGTCGTACCATCAGGGTCTCAACGCCACTGACGGCACGTCAATCGGACGCTCCGGGTAGAAGTTACAACGGCCCGAAGTCGTAAAATAATAAATTAATATTATTTTATACGACGTTTCTCGCTCCCGGGCCACGATCCCGAACCTTTAAACCCTCGAACCCATACCGGAGGGTTCGCCTCGTCGTCTGGGTCACGTCGCCGCAAACGGCACGTGAATCCGACTCCCGAGGTGCAAGATACGGGGGTTTAAAGACCCCCGTATCCGAAAAACTGGCCGGACCGGCCCGGACCGGCCGGTCCGGCCGGCCTGGACCGGCCGCCGCCGCCGGCCCGCCCTGGCCGGCGGCGCTCCGTCGCGCGCCACCGCGGCTCCGCCGCGGGCCGCCGCGCTGGGCGGCCGGCCGCCGCGGCTCCGCCGCGCGCCGCCGCGCTGGGCCGCCGGCAGCCGCGGCTCCGCCGCGGGCCGCCGGAATCCGCCGGCGCCGGCACCGCCGCGACGGTGCCGCGCCGGCGGATCTTCCGCGGACCGCCGGGGGCACCCCGGTGGTCCGTTTTGCGATCCGGAGGCGCCTCCGCGACCCTCGGGACCCGATCTACACTGCTACGGCTTCAATTTGCAGAAAAACGCAGCAAAAACGAGATCGGGGATTAAAACTCAAACCGCCTACCTCGCGGGCGAAACGCCGACGTTCTGCCTCAGATCCGCGCTCCCGAGCTTCCGCTGCGCACTCCTGGAACGTCCGCCGTCGAATTCTGAGCTCGTAGGCGCTCTGTTTGCTCGATTCGGCAGAGTGGCGGCGAAGAACGACGAAGAACGGCGAAGAACGATAAAAGGGGGGGGGGGGGGCTGATATTTATATCAGCGGCCCGCCGGCGCCAAACCCGCCTCGGACCCGACGCCCGATGCGAACAAAAGTAAGGTCACCCCTAGGGTAAACGCGCCGTTCTGAACGCAACGGCGGTCTCAGATTTTCGATCCGAGACTCCGTTCAGAAGTTATTTGAGCCGACGCTCGCACACAAACTTGCCACTTATTTACGGAAACGCCCCTGGTGGCGTTTCCCACCGCAGGCCCGCGCCCGCAAAGATTACACCCTGCCTAGGGTAAACGGCACGTTCCGGACGCAACCGTGCCCTCAGATTCCCGTTCTGAGCTACCGTTTAGGATATAACACACCCCCGCCACGTGCATAGTATAAAAATACTTAATATTTTTATAAAATTAATTCCGGGCACACCGGGCCTCAGAATCGCACGCCGTCTTCGCGCCTAGCTCTGGAATTATTCATAGAAATATTCCGGAGTCTGACAGGGCCAAAAACCCGAGTCGCTACATCCTCCCCCCCTTAGAACTTTTCGTCCCCGAAAAGCCCCAAGCACAAG
Organism: Viscum album; assembly: GCA_963277665.1. NCBI lineage: Eukaryota > Viridiplantae > Streptophyta > Magnoliopsida > Santalales > Viscaceae > Viscum > Viscum album. The sequence continues at coordinate 517,211,661 of OY728143.1, read as the reverse complement.
GAAAGCGACTGAACTCTCAACTGGGTCTCACACACCAGCGAGCTCACAAACAACAACCACTCAGGGTCTTACCAACGCCCTGAACAAAACTCGAGCAAGCAACAAAAGGAAAGAGTACCGCTAAACAGTGTCTATCAAACTACTGCAGTAAGTAGAAAAGACACAAGGCGTACCTCTATCCATCTGCGGTGCCTCTGGGTCGACTGCCTCCAGGGCATGCAACTGCCCTCGCCCTCGGCCACCAGCTCCCTGAGCTTGGCGTGAACCACCTGGGGGTGGGGGTGGTGGCAACTGGTACTGTCTACCACCGCCACCCGCTGCACCAGCTCCGACACCACGTCCGCCGCCCTGCGGACCTCCTTGCTCGAGACGCTGCCTCTGCCAAGGCGGTCCATCGACCGGCTCCCTCTCAGCAGCACGCCGGGTCGGACAATCTCTAGCAAGATGTCCCCGACCATCGCAAGCGTAACACCGCCTCTCCTGCGGCTGACCAAAACTGGCCTGCAAGCCCTGTGAGCCCTGAGGCTCAGATCCTCCATCCTGGGGTCGCCTCCTGAAACATCGGCCACGTCCAGACCCCTGAGTCTGTCGTCGGCTACCAGATGCCGATCCGACCGACGAAGTCTCAGCTCTCGCGTGCCCAGCACCAACAGGAGAGATCTGCTCAGCCAGAAAGCTCTCCACCACCAGCGCTCGCTCCAGCACTCCAGCATAGGTGGGCAGACACAAGGAAACCACACTTGCTCGGATATCCCTGCGTAAGCCCTGCTCGAAGGTCCGAGCCCTAAAGAACGGGTCTCGAACCATATCCAGGGAGTAGCGCGACAGGTCTGTGAACCTCGCTGAGTACTCCGCCACAGTCATGCTCTCCTGACGAAGCTGCAGAAGCTCCTGGATCCGCACTGACCTCAGCGTCACCGGATAGAACTCCTCCTTGAAGAGCCGCTCAAACTCTGCCCACGTGAGCGTCTCCTCGTCATGGGACTACGTCACCAAACTCCACCATCGCCCGGCCGAACCATGCAGAAGGCTCGCCGCTAGGACCACCATCTGATCAGGCGGTGTCCTCACTAGGCGGAAAACTCGAGTAACTGCCTCGAGCCAGTCATCAGCTGCCTGGGGGTCTGGATCACCCCGAAACCTCAGAGGTCGCTGCCTCTGAAACTCGTGCAACGCACTCAGCCTGCGTGCAACATCGTCCTGCACCGCCGGCACAACCAGCTGCTCAACAGGTGGTGGCTCCACTGGCAGACCACCTGGAGGTGCAACCTCAGAACCTGCGCCCTGCTCCACAGCCACTACACGGGGCGGGTCATCAGCACAATCCTGCTGCGGAACCCTCGCTGGCTGTCGTCGTGGAGGCATCCTGAAATACATTCAAGAAACACCACAGTCAAAGAGTATATCTGGAGAGCTGACTCAAGAAGGACAAGGAAAAAAAACCAAAAACCCAGTCCTATATGATGCATGTACCATGATGTCCCCGCGACCAGTGTACGAATGTCCCGAGTCGAAAGGCAGGTTATCAGAGTCCTGGTGTATGGATACGTCGGCCGCCGCACCAACACTGGAGTCCCTGGCCTGAAAGCCGAACTCGAAACACCCTAACACTGCCGCTATGCAACCCAAACCAAACTCACAGCTAGACCAGCTACGCTCTGAGATCCCAAGGTGGAACCTGCTCTGATACCACTCTGTCACGACCCGACCCAACGGGGCTCGAGCCGCGACTCCCCAAGCCCGCCTCCAATAGGCCAGGGGCTGGCGACCAGCGCCGAGTAGGCTATCACACACATGGGAGGCATTAGCCTAAGGTACCTGTACACACGCACCCACAAACACCTCCATGCAACAGTGCAGAGATATAGAAACTGAAAGGTAAATGCATGCATACAATCTATCCCAAACCAGAGTGCAACAGCAAAAGTACAAGGGCAAAACAGGGCCCACCAAAAGAAAACTACAAAGCGCGTCCAACCTGCTCCGAAGAAGGGGAACGCTGCCACAAACACCCGCCGGAAAACTCCCTCGGCACAGCTCCGGTAAACACCCCGGTCAACCCGCTCACTAAGCTCCGCCTGCTCCGGGTCCTCCTGGGACTCCGTTGAAAGGCCTGTGGTCTGCACAAGACACAAACATGTGCGGGCAAAGCCCGTGCAGGGGTGAGTATAAACATACTTAGTAGGCACCCCAAAAACCCAAAAACCCAAGGGAGCAACTGAAAGGCAACAGTCCGCTCAACCCAGCCAGAGGGAACCCATACGAGAGAGAAACTCCTTCTCGTGACCATCCTCGGCTAAACACAACAAGTCAGCTCAGCTCAGCTCAGGTGTATGCCCATACATACACCTTGAACAATCCAGATATACACAGCTCACGCCACAAAGCCACAAGAGGTACCGACCTCGTCACCAGCAACTGTCCCAACCAGGAGAGTACACCACGAACACTGTCATACCAGATGACACTCATCCGAGAGATACACTCCATCGGGATACTCGCAAACATCTCAGACGCTCGCCCGAGAGACCACGCTCGTCGGATAGCTTCACCGAGGAAACATCACTGAAACACTACAACCACCAAACTTCTCGGATAGGGGATCACCGCTAGGGTCCGCTAGGGGATACCAAGACCCGCTCCAGAATACGTAGCTCACAGATAGGGGATCACTCCCAGAGTCCGCTGGGGGATACCTCAACCCGATCTGGAATACGTAGTTCTCACAGATAGGGGATCACACCCAGGATCCGCTGGGGGATGCCACAACCCGATCTGGCGCTTGACAGAAGCTCCACACTCAGATAGAGGATCATCGTCCATATAAAGATGGTCACGACGATACCAGAACCCTATCTGGTATAACTCGCGATGTAGGGGATCGAACTGACGATGCCGCAACCCTACCGTAACCACGCGCTGAGTAGGGGATCACATAACCAACGATACCGCAACCCTACCGACATCAAGCGCTGAGTAGGGGATCGTATAACCAACGATGCCACAACCCTACTGTGCACGACCCACCACGTAGGGGATCATATTTCCGATGATGCCACAAACCCTACGGGATTAACCTGCTAGATAGGGGATCACTGCCCGTGAAATAGGTGGTCTCAGCGATACCGAGAACCCGATCTAGGGTAAAGATGCTAGAGGATCCACTTCGGGGCCACCGGAGGGATACCACAACTCTAACAGTTAAAACATCCCAACGAGAGGATCACAAACCCACACGAAGGTTGTGATGCCACACGAACCCTCGTGGGAACGAACCAAGGGAGAACCCTCAACCACTGCTGGTCCAAACGTCGCTAACCCGAGCGACCCACCACAACGCCACACTGCGCACCTCCTAGGCCAAAACCGAAGCCACCATCGCGTTCCACGCGGAAAAACTCGCAGGATAGGCTGCTTACTCGCCCGAAACGGAGCACCGGTGAAAAAGGCACTATTCACCGTAGCTAGCTCGTGCGGGGCCCACACAACGATCCCGAAACCCATCGAGCGGACCATACCACGATGATCCCCTCGGAAAAACAGGCGGAATCGACTACTCACTCGCCCAAAACGGACACCCGGTGAAAAAGGTACTATTCACCGAAGGCCGGCTCGGGTGGGGCCCACGCCTGGATTCCGAAACTCATCGAACGGATCGCACCATTGCGATCCTCTCGGAAAAACACACAGGATCGACTATTCATCTGCCAAAATCGGACTCCTGGTGCAAAAGCTGCGTTTCTCCGCAAACGCCAAAACCCGGCCTCGTGGGGCCCACACCCAGTTCGCAAACCCAACACCCGGAAACCATCTCAAAAAGTCTGTCGTACCATCAGGGTCTCAACGCCACTGACGGCACGTCAATCGGACGCTCCGGGTAGAAGTTACAACGGCCCGAAGTCGTAAAATAATAAATTAATATTATTTTATACGACATTTCTCGCTCCCGGGCCACGATCCCAAACCTTTAAACCCTCGAACCCATACCGGAGGGTTCGCCTCGTCGTCTGGGTCACGTCGCCGCAAACGGCACGCGAATCCGACTCCCGAGGTGTAAGATACGGGGGTTTAAAGACCCCCGTATCCGAAAAACTGGCCGGACCGGCCCGGACCGGCCGGTCCGGCCGGCCGGGACCGGCCGCCGCCGCCGGCCCGCCCTGGCCGGCGGCGCTCCGCCGCGCGCCACCGCGGCTCCGCCGCGGGCCGCCGCGCTGGGCGGCCGGCCGCTACGCAGCAAAAACGGGATCGAGGATTAAAACTCAAACCGCCTACCTCGCGGGCGAAACGCCGACGTTCTGCCTCAGATCCGCGCTCCCGAGCTTCCGCTGCGCACTCCTGGAACGTCCGCCGTCGAATTCTGAGCTTGTAGGCGCTCCGTTTGCTCGATTCGGCAGAGTGGCGGCGAAGAACGACGAAGAACGGCGAAGAACGATAAAGGGGGGGGGGGGGGGGGGGGCGCTGATATTTATATCAGCGGCCCGCCGGCGCCAAACCCGCCTCGGACCCGACGCCCGATGCGAACAAAAGTAAGGTCACCCCTAGGGTAAACGCGCCGTTCTGAACGCAACGGAGGTCTCAGATTTTCGATCCGAGACTCCGTTCAGAAGTTATTTGAGCCGACGCTCGCACACAAACTTGCCACTTATTTACGGAAACGCCCCTGGTGGCGTTTCCCACCGCAGGCCCGCGCCCGCAAAGATTACACCCTGCCTAGGGTAAACGGCACGTTCCGGACGCAACCGTGCCCTCAGATTCCCGTTCTGAGCTACCGTTTAGGATATAACACACCCCCGCCACGTGCATAGTATAAAAATACTTAATATTTTTATAAAATTAATTCCGGGCACACCGGGCCTCAGAATCGCACGCCGTCTTCGCGCCTAGCTCTGGAATTATTCATAGAAATATTCCGGAGTCTGACAGGGCCAAAAACCCGAAATAAAATTAATTCCGGGCACACCGGGCCTCAGAATCGCACGCCGTCTTCGCGCCTAGCTCTGGAATTATTCATAGAAATATTCCGGAGTCTGACAGGGCCAAAAACCCGAGTCGCTACATCCTCCCCCCCTTAGAACTTTTCGTCCCCGAAAAGCCCCAAGCACAAGGAAAGCGACTGAACTCTCAACTGGGTCTCACACACCAGCGAGCTCACAAACAACAACCACTCAGGGTCTTACCAACGCCCTGAACAAAACTCGAGCAAGCAACAAAAGGAAAGAGTACCGCTAAACAGTGTCTATCAAACTACTGCAGTAAGTAGAAAAGACACAAGGCGTACCTCTATCCATCTGCGGTGCCTCTGGGTCGACTGCCTCCAGGGCATGCAACTGCCCTCGCCCTCGGCCACCAGCTCCCTGAGCTTGGCGTGAACCACCTGGGGGTGGGGGTGGTGGCAACTGGTACTGTCTACCACCGCCACCCGCTGCACCAGCTCCGACACCACGTCCGCCGCCCTGCGGACCTCCTTGCTCGAGACGCTGCCTCTGCCAAGGCGGTCCATCGACCGGCTCCCTCTCAGCAGCACGTCGGGTCGGACAATATCTAGCAAGATGTCCCCGACCATCGCAAGCGTAACACCGCCTCTCCTGCGGCTGACCAAAACTAGCCTGCGAGCCCTGTGAGCCCTGAGGCTCAGATCCTCCATCCTGGGGTCACCTCCTGAAACGTCGGCCACGTCCAGACCCCTGAGTCTGTCGTCGGCTACCAGATGCCGATCCGACCGACGAAGTCTCAGCTCTCGCGTGCCCAGCACCAACAGGAGAGATCTGCTCAGCCAGAAAGCTCTCCACCACCAGCGCTCGCTCCAGCACTCCAGCATAGGTGGGCAGGCACAAGGAAACCACACTTGCTCGGATATCCCTGCGTAAGCCCTGCTCGAAGGTCCGAGCCCTAAAGAACGGGTCTCGAACCATATCCAGGGAGTAGCGCGACAGGTCTGTGAACCTCGCTGAGTACTCCGCCACATTCATGCTCTCCTGACGAAGCTGCAGAAGCTCCTGGATCCGCACTGACCTCAGCGTCACCGGATAGAACTCCTCCCTGAAGAGCCGCTCAAACTCTGCCCACGTGAGCGTCTCCTCGTCATGGGACTGCGTCACCAAACTCCACCATCGCCCGGCCGAACCATGCAGAAGGCTCGCCGCTAGGACCACCATCTGATCAGGCGGTGTCCTCACTAGGCGGAAAACTCGAGTAACTGCCTCGAGCCAGTCATCAGCTGCCTGGGGGTCTGGATCACCCCGAAACCTCAGAGGTCGCTGCCTCTGGAACTCGTGCAACGCACTCAGCCTGCGTGCAACATCGTCCTGCACCGCCGGCACAACCAGCTGCTCAACAGGTGGTGGCTCCACTGGCAGACCACCTGGAGGTGCAACCTCAGAACCTGCGCCCTGCTCCACAGCCACTACACGGGGCGGGTCATCAGCACAATCCTGCTGCGGAACCCTCGCTGGCTGTCGTCGTGGAGGCATCCTGAAATACATTCAAGACACACCACAGTCAAAGAGTATATCTGGAGAGCTGACTCAAGAAGGACAAGGAAAAAAAACCAAAAATCCGAGTCGCTACAATAAAAATGTATTCATTCATCATCATAATTTATTCCACGATCAAGTAGTGTGAAATAAATACATATAAGTTCCTAATAAAAATGTATATGTGCATAAAAGTGAACACACTTTATTGAAAATGAGTATGGTATTCACTATACAATTGGGTTGGCATGAAAAATCACTGTGAAAATTCGATAGCATAACGACGTCACTTAAAAATTCAGAAAATGGGTTCATGAGAGAAAAATGGGTATCTAATAATTTTTAAATTAATTGGATAGTAATAGGTACATGTAATTACATGTAAAAACATACAAAATTAGAAAAATAATGCATACAATAATAAATAAGATTGAATAAAAAGAGAAAGGAAAATATGATTATGAAATTTCAGCATGGTAATGGGTGTAAATGGGAGGGATTAATGAGAGATAAAGGGTCCTATAATCATTTATAAATAATTAGGGAAGTATTGGAGAGGTGAAAAATAATACCCCATATTTATTAATTGGAAATAAAAGGGTCTAACAAGATAAAGAAACCTCAATAAAAATGAGAAAGGAAAGAACCCTTACCTGAGTGTGGATCCAGAAGCTTGAAAAGGGGCTTCTTGAGAGCTTGGGGTGACTTTGGAGGATTCAAGAGATGGGAGGGAGGATTTAGGACATGATAAATGTATTTTTAGTGAATATAAGTGGGATATTGGGTGGGTTTATATAGAGAATGAGTGGGGAATTCTTTAATATTTCAAAAACTTAGGTTTTGGAATCTATATAATAAAATATTCAAAACCACAAACCTTCCAATGGTTTTTACCATGGTTTTTTACAAAGTAGAGTGTTTTTAACTATTTTATTAGGAAATGGTCTAAAATTATTAAAATATTACCCTTTCTTATGTGAAGGTGATTCACTCTTTTAAAGAAATGAATTTAAAACTCTAAAATATAATAATGGTTTTTGAGGATTCATAAAGGACTAATAAAATTAATAAAATAAAAATCAAATCAAATTATTTAAAGGGTATAAAATATATTTTTTAAAGGATACCCATTATATTATTTATTACATATTTTTTGGGTCATTATGATGTCATAAAACACACCATATATTTATACGGTATTTAATTTTTACTCAAAAATTCAACTGTCTTAGAAAATTATGAAAAATCAATAATTGGATAATTTTGATTCTCTGATTCAAAAAATAAAAATCATTTTATCTAAATAATTTTATAAATATGTGAATTTTTACTTTTAAAAATAATAATTGATATTTATTGAAAAATTATATGTTTTTGACATGAACAATTTTTGTACCCTTAAAAAAAGTACATTTCACTTCATAAAAATTATATGACCATTTATAATTAATAAAAATTATTTAATAATAACATTTTTTTAAAATAATATTTATTTCAAAAATCCATTAATTTATCAAAATAAATCCCTTAATTGAATTTAAATTTTACCCAAAAATACAATTTGTGTTTAATTGAATAAAAATAAAAATCATTTATAAGGTAATAATAAAAATGAAAATAAATTCATTATTATATACAATATACATATTCATATTATTGAGTTCTTGATAAACATCCCTTTATTACACTGGTGTACACCCAAAGAGTAAGGTGCACAATGATGAGATTTTCATGGGGCCGTTCGAAGAACATGGTTTGGGCCATGATCTCGATGAGATTGAACTTATCCTATGAATGGTTTTGATCATGCTTATGTTATTGGGTATTATCTTGATATTGGTCAAGGGAAAATCCAAGAGATGCTATCTCTCTTGTAAACTCTGATAAATGGGCTTCATAGGGTACAATCCTATTTGATGAGGCCATCACTTCCTTTTTCTAAGTCAATTGGATTTGTTAAAAGCACTATATTTATACTAAATATGTGATCAATGTTCAATGACTATATTATTAATGGTAAAGATTATTAATGGTATTTTGAATCCAATTGGATATAATAAAACAAAATGTGTTTTCTATAACCATATTACATAATAAAACATTAAATCACAATGTAATTTTATTTATAACAGTTTGGGTCATTACAATATTCCCCCATTGAGCAATTTCACCCTCAAAATTTTCATTTTACCCCTTAAAATAGACGAGGGTAATTCTATCTCATCACTTCCTCAAGTTCCCACATTTTCCCCTCAAGCTTATGGTTTTTCCACAACACTTCTACAAGGTGCATTGTCTTATTTTGTAGATTTTTGTCTCTATGATCTAAGATCTACAGTAGATGATCCTTATAAGAAAGATCATTCTCCAATGGTACCACCTCTAGATTGAGTACATGTGAGGGGTCAGGTATGTACTTACTCAAGAGTGATACAAGGAATACATCATGAACTCAAGATAGGTTAGGTGGGAGTGTAAGTTGATAGGCCACTACTCTGATGTGATCAAGGATCTCAAAAGGGTCAATGTATCATGGACCAAGCTTTCCCTTCTTCCCAAATATCATCACTTTATTCCATATGGGTATGTGCAAGAATACCATGTATCTAACATCAAACTCCAAGTCTCATCAATGATTGTCATCATAGATCTTTTTTGACTCTAGGCATCCTTGATGTGATATTGAATGGTCTTAACATTTTCCAACATTTCCTCGACCATTTTAGGACCTAGTAGTTTTTGTTCCCTAACTTCATCCCTGCATGCAGGTGTCCTGCACCTCTTCCCATAAAGGGCTTCATAGGGGTCCATTTGGATTCTTGAGTGGAAACTATTGATGTAATATAACTCAATCACTTGAGTGGAAACTATTGATGTAATATAACTCAATCATAGGATGATGTTGATCCCATCCTCCTTTAAAATTCATCGAGAATTCTCCCAACATATCCTCAAGTGTCAAGATAGTCCACTCATATTAGACATTAGTTTGAGGGTGATAGGCCACAATGAAGTTCAACTTAGTATTCAGAGCATGTTGAAGACTCTTCTAGACCTTAGAGGTGAATCTTGGATCTCAATCGGATATAATCGATAGTGGTACTCCATGCAGCCTAACCACTTCCCTGATGTATATCTGTGAAAGTAGATCTAGTGATAATTCCTCTAGTATCACAATGAAGTGTGTAGAATTTGTAAGATGATCCACCACAAACCATATCGAATTATTCCCTATTAATGTATTTTTAAGATAAGTGACTAAGTCTATGGTGATGTTTTCCCATTTCCATGTAGGTATGGGTAATGGTTGCATCATCCCCTTGGATTTTTTCCTTTATACTTTCACTTGCTGAAATACAAGACATATTGATTTATATTCTATGATATACTTCTTCATATTGTCCTACTAATAGTTTTCTCAGAGATCTCGATACATCTTTGTGCTTCCTAGGTAAATGTAGAAGCTTGATCTATGTGCATCATCCAAAAAATCCTTCTTTAACTCAGGATTTGATGGTACACATAGTATTGACACAAATATCACAACACCTCCATCATTAACATTGAAATATGAGGATTTCCATTTCCATATAGCATCCAATTTCTTCCAAATTCACATATCATCTCTTTGAGCTTCCTTTAACCTCTCCCGAAGAGATGGTTGATAAATCATTTGTGAAAGGTTTGATGATGTTCCTTCCTTTATGATTATAATTTACATCCTTTCTAAATCTAAGAAGATCATATCCCTCTCAATTCTCATCAATGATAGAGTTTCCAAATACTTTCTACTTAGAGCATCTGCCACTTTATTTTATTTCCCAATATGGCAGTGGATTGATCAGTCATAGTCTTTGATCATCTTTAACCACATTTGTTAGATTATATTCATCCCTTTCTATGTGAATATATACTTGAGGCTTTTATAATCTATATATATTTCAAACTTCTCTCCAAATAGATAATGTTTCTGAATTTTTAAAGAAAAAATCACTATAGACAACTCCATATCATGTGTTGGGTAGTTCTATTCATGAAATTTCAACTGCCTTGATGCATAGGAAATGACTTTTTCATTTTGCATCAACACATAATTCAAGCCCTTCTTTGAATCATCATTGAATACCATGAAAATATCTCCACTTATGGGTAGTGTGAGCACATGTTCAATGATAATCCTCATTTTAAAGTCCTTGAAGATTTTTTCTCATTCATCATTCCAATAAAACTTGACTCAGTTCCAAGTTAGTTTGGTGAGAGGGTTTGACAATCGTGATACATTTCTCATGAATTGGCGATAATACCCAGCTAACCCAAGGAAACCATGGATATCTATCAGAGATGTTGGAATCATCCATCCTTCAATTTATTCTATCTTTAAAGGGTCCATAAATATCCTATTTCTTGTGATGATATGTCCCAAGAAAGAGACTTCGTTTAACTAGAACTCTCATTTATAGTACTTTGCATAAATCTTATCCTTTATCAAGGTTTTTAGCATAGTGCTTAGATACTCCTAATGATCGTCCTTTATTTTGGAGTATATTATAATATAATATATAAATACTACCAAATTTTTTTCAAGTTAATCTCTAAAGAATATATTCATCAAGTCCATGAAGATTTCTGGAGTATTAGTGTGTTCTAAAGGCATCACTATGAACTCATAGTACCCACACCTTATAAGAAAAAAATTATCAGGGATATCCTCCTCCTTCAACCTAACATGGTAATATTACAACCATAGATCCACCTTGTAGAAGTATTTTTCTTCACATTTCTGATAGAACAAGTCATCAATATGAGATATAGGATACTTTTTCTTTATAGTGATCTTGTTGAGCTCACGATAATCGATGCAAAGGCGCATTGACCCATCCTTCTTCTTGATGAAGAGGACTGGTTCACCCCATGGTGAAGCACTTGGGTGTATGGAACCTTTATCTAGATTCTCCTATAGTTGTTTCTTTATCTCGTCAAGTTCCATGTCATGACCCGTCCCCCAGGTCCCGTGTCGTGACTACCCCAAGCCCGCCTTCTATAGGCCAGGGGCTGGTGACTCGCACCAAAGTTGAAATCCCCCAAAACTGGGAAGGAATTGCCTTTATAACCTATAAATGCACACAATAGAGCACACATATGGAAACAAAACACTAATAAAACTATATTACAAAAGAGTTATGAAAAGTAAAAGGGGCTGGAAATACAAGCCCAACTTTAAAGTACAAGGAACTGGAAGTACAAGTACAAATGAAGAAAGGAAAAGAGCTGCTGGGTTATCCTCTGAGATTCCAACCTGAAGGGTAGGTAAAAATAGCCTCCTCATCACTCCACGTACATCAGTCTCCTCCGGGTACTGACTCATCGTATGGTCCGCCTCCGTGTACCATCCAGTCCTGGTACTCTCAGCCTCAGTCAGCGCTATCCGTCGTCTGCATCCAACACAATGAGGTGCAAGCATAGCCCATGTAGGGGTGAGTATAACGATACTCCGTAGGGACCCCGAGACCCTCAAGGTCTCACCAAATATAACAAGGATAAACTACAAAGTATTAAATCAACAGATAACCCTACTTAGGTATATTCCCATACATATACCTAAGTTATTAAGTAATCCATCTCAATCATGAGGAAAACACAAAAGATACTGACTCAGCTCAACCATGATTTTATTATAGGGGTAGAAATATTCTGAACCCTCGGATGTTGGATAACTCATCCTCTATGGAGTACAGTGGGCCTACTAAGTCACACAGAGGTGATTCCCACTAACCTTGGACTACTGAGGTACTCCTCCTGTCAAGTACCGTGGGTCTGCTGTGTCACACAGAGGCACTCCCCACTATGGGTCTTCCACCACAACCAGGTGCTCCCCCTCATAGCCTGTAGTGGTACTCCTCCTGTCGAGTACCATGGGTCTGCCGCCACAACCAGTCGCTCCTCCATCGTGGGTCTGCCGCCACAACCAGGCCCTCCCCACTGGGCTAGTCGATTCACTACGAGTCAACCGGTCAGTAGTCGTCAAGTCTCACCCAACTACTAGGTTCCCGCACAAATGCTCGCTCGTCTCCAGAAGATCTGCTCCAGAAGCTACTATTTGATTCTAAAACTGCCACGAAGTCCCACGAAGAAGTATCCCAAAGGTCCGCCACGTCATAAGGGTCTCAACGCAACTGACGACAGGTCAATCAGACGCCTGGTCTGTGAGTTATTAGCCATTTAATCTTAGGGGCCCAGTTGGATTTGTGCATGATCCAACCTGACTCTATCTCAACTATACCCCAAACTCTAATAGGGTATACTCAAAGAGACCTCCATGCTCCAAGATTACAAGCACCACTGACGGTTCTTCAAACAGACTTCCAGTACCAAAGATATGGCCAAAGGAAGGTAAAGGTCTTTAGTGGGCCCAAATTCGGTCCGACCCGGTCAGACCGACCCGGCTCGACCCAGTCTGGGCCAACCCGGTTTGGGTCAACCCGGCTTGACCTATTGGGTCTGGCCTGGCCCGTTGGGCAGGCCAGCCCATTGGGTTCGGCTCGACCCACTAGGCCCAGCCCAGCAGACCGTGATGGTCCGTGGAGAGCCGAGAGGGCGCGGACCGGTCGCGATGGCATGGACCGACCGCGGGTCGGCGTGAGGGTGGTTTGGCCCGGAAGGCGCCGTGTGGGCGACTCAGCTCGGAGGGGACCAACCTGTTCGGCCAGGGCACCACGAGGGGCACGGGAGGCCAGATCGGCCGGGGCGCCGCAAGGGGAACCTGAGGCCGGCTCGGATGGGGTGCCGCGAGTGGTGCGGGAGGCCAGATTGGCTAGGGCGTAGTGAGGGGCGCGGGAGGCCGACTTGGCCAGGGCTCGGGAGGCTAGGGACTAGTGTGACTGGGATGGATTGAGAGGGCGTCACGAGGCCAGCTCGACCAGAAGTCGTGGGCGTCCGGGAGCCCAAGCGTGGCATGGCCGGGGCGTGACATGTCTCGGGCCGGTTCGGCCGACGGGTGGTGCGGCCGGCAGGCAGCGCAGCTGGCGCGGGTTGGAAGCCGGCGGGCAGCGTGGTTTGGCCCAGGGCGGCAGAGGCTGGTTCGGCCGGAGAGCAGGAGCATCGCGGGGGCGGCGTGGGTTGCGGAGGCCACGGGTAGCGTGGTCGTTGCCTTCTTCGCCTTCAACACCGTTGTCGTCTTCCTCCATTTCAAAGAACACCGAAAATTAACACGAGTTTTACAGAGAGGACAAGCCATTTTAGTTTGGCCCGCACTCTCTACATTAGAGCGGTAACATGAGGTTTACCAAAAACATAAACAAGAACAAGCACAGAAGATATTTTCAATTCCCATAATCCCGCATTAATTTCTATTCCCAACCCCGCAAAGCAAAAAAAGAGGGGAGAACATGGGATGTGTTAATAAAATAATGAAAAAATCCCCTCCCTTTTTCATTGTTTATCGACATTGGCATGAGAAAGCGGACATCGTTTCCTTGTAGATGAACACTTCCTACATCGAAGGAGGTTCTGAGGAAGAAATTCGAAGTCGAGGTCGTTCTTCGTCGGGAGAGCGTTCTTCGTTGGGAGATGGAGTTCTTCATTGGAGGACTTTATTTCTCCCAAGCTCTCCTCTCCCCAATCCCCCTTTTCCAACCGAATGAAATGGTATCCAAACACAATAGATAAAAATACCTTGTTAAGTCGTTGGAACCAATTTAAAATTAGCCTAATTAAACACCTAGGTTGACAAGATTAATTAGGGTGGATTGGCAGAATTGAATGGCATGTGTGTTTGCATAATAAAGGTGGAGGAGGTCAAGAGGCTCTCCCTCATTTATAAGGGAGTTGAGAGGTTTTACTCAATTAAATGTGGGGTTCAGTCCTGGGTGGTCCCGACACCACAAACTCTCGTGGGAGGTTAGGTTCGGGTGGGACCCACCACCATAACCTCTCATGGGAGGTTAAGGTGTGGTGGTCCCCACCGTCAACTTCCACATGGGTGGTTAGAATAGATAAAATAAAATAAAACATGCATTTATTTTATTTTAATATTTCCAAAAAAACCCAAAAAATATCTTCCACCCTTGACCAACTTCTGTCGAGGTGAAAGTCCTCTTAAGAGAATACCGACACTACAAGTTCAATGGTTCCCTTAGATTTCAATTCCAAGCATCGGTTCAAAAATTAGAAAAACTCGCTCATACGTTTACTGAGCGTATCCAAACAAAAGTTTATAAATTGATTCTGGGCACACCGGGCCTCGGAATCTTGCACTGTTAATTTTCACGAACTCATAAAATTCCTATTTATTTAAAAAAAAATTACATGGAAAATCCAGATCTTTATATTTTCCCCACCTCAGGCTTAACATCCCCGTAATCCACAACTCAAACTAGGTAAACAAGTGGGGGTACTGAGCACGCATCTGAGCCTCCCACTCCCATGTGCTCTTCTGGAGGTTCCAATGCTGCCAGCGAATGTGCACTAGAGGTATCGACCATCCACGAAGGACCCACTCCTATCGATCCTCAATCTCTACTAGAATCTCCATAGAAGTTACCCCATCGTCGACGTCCAGCTCGCCATGGTCGATGATGTGAGAAGGGTTGTGTACGTATCTCCTCAGCTGGGATACGTGGAAGGAATCGTGAACCCGGTGCAACTGAGGTGGAAGAGATAAGTGGAATGACACCTCACCAACTCTACTATATACCTAAAAAAGTCCAATGAATCTCATAGATAACTTGCTGCCTCGACCAAATCTCTGAAAACCTTGTCGAGGTGAGACCCGTAGAATGACGTGGTCACCATCCTCAAACTCCATAAGTCTCCATCTCCAGTCGGAAAATGACTTCTTCCTGCTCTGTGAAGTCTTTATATGCTCCTAAATGATCTGCACCTTCTCCGTGGTAGCCCATACCATATCTGGTCCCACGAGTGCTGACTCCCCTGGGTCAGTCCAGCACAATGGTGATCTGCAAGGTCGCCCGTACAACACCTCAAAAGGTGCCATCCCCATGGTAAAGTGATAAATTTTGTTGTATGAAAATGCCACCAAAGGTAAGTGATCCTCCCAACTGTGACCGAAGTTGAGGACACAAGCACACAACATGTCCTCGAGGGTCTAAATAGTCCACTCAGTCTGACCATCCGTTTGACGATAGAAGGCGGTGATCAAATGAAGAAACATCCCGAAAGCTTCCTTCAACCCCTTCCATAGATGGGAAGTAAAATGTGCATCCTGATCAGAGACAATCATCAAAAGGCACTCCATGTAACCACACAATCTCCTGCACATAGTGGTGTTCCAAGCTTTCTACTGAACCCTACTCTATGATCAGTAGGAAGTGGGCTGACTTGGTGAGTCGGTCAATGATCACCCAAATCGAGTCATATCTCCTGGATATACATGGAAGTCCTGTCACGAAGTCCATGGATATACCATACCACTTCCACTCTAGAACCTCTAAATGATGAACCAAGCCTGCTAGTACCTGATGCTCCACCTTCACTAGCTAACAAGTGAGGCATCGAGAGACAAACTCTGCTACTACCTTCTTCATTACCAGCCACTAGTGCTGTCATTGGAGGTCCTAGTACATCATCACCACTCCTAGAGGTACCGTTAGAGGGTATTTGTGGAACTCCCTCAAAACTTCCTCCTGAAGTGACACTGGTACCATGATACGTCCTCTGAAGAGGATGACATGCTCCCCACCTTCATAAAATCCATCAGGTGCCTGTCTTGTGTATATCTGAGCACGTCGTGTCTCGCAGTTAGCATCCCCATGCTACGCCTCCCTGACTCGCTGAAGAAGTGGGGGAGTGACTGTAAGATACTGAAGTAAGGCTGCTCCATCTCTATCCACAAAGGATATCTGTAAAGCAGCCAACTGCTCTGTCGCCTCACCTAGAAGTTGTATACTAGATTTCCTACTGAGTGCTTTTGCAACAATGTTACTCTTACCAGGAGTATAGACTATCTCTAAGTCATAGTACTATTGGAACTCAAGCTAGCATAGCTGTCTCAGGTTTAGGTCCTTCTGAGAGAAGATATACCTGAGACTCTTGTGATGAGAGTACACGGTAAAATGTTCACCCATCAGATAGTGCCACAACATCTTCAAGGAAAATACTACTGCTGCTAACTCCAGGTCACGGGTAGTGTAGTTCTACTCATACTATCTTTGTTGTCGAGAGGCATAAGCGATGACTAATTTCTCCTACATCATGACACATCTGAGTCCGTTCCCTAATGCGTTGTAGTAAACTACGTACCTTATGCCTTCCTCTGGAAGCCTCAAGATGGGGGCACTAGTCAGTATCTACCTCAACTCCTGAAAGCTCTGCTGGTATCCCTCCGACCACACAAAGGGTTTCTGCTTCTTCGTTAAGGATGATAGTGGTGCTACAACTCTGGATAATTCTCGCACAAACCTCCAGTAATATCCATCTAAACCCAGTAAACTCCGTACCTTCGTCAAACTCCTGGGTGGATGCCAAGTAAGTACCGCCTCAATCTTCGATGGATCTACTACAACTCCAACCTCTGAGATGGCATGCCCCAGGAATTGAACCTCTCAGATCTAGAACTAGAACTTCGATATCTTACCATAAAGCTGGTGCTCTTAGAGAATGTCCAGTACTACCCCAAAATGATAGGCATGCTCCTCCTCATTAGTCGAGTAGATCAAAATGTCATCGATGAAGACTATGACAAAGTGATTGAGGTATGGCCAAAATATCCTGTTCTTGAGTCCCATGAACACTGCTGGAGTGTTGGTTACACCGAATGGAATAACCAAGAACTCATAGTGGCCATACCGACATCTGAAGGCCGTCTTCTGCACATCCTCGTCTCGAACTCTGAACTGGTGATAGCCTGATCTGAGGTCTATCTTTGAGAACCACTGTTATCCCTTCAGTAGATCAAAGAGATCATCAGTGCATGGGAGTGGGTACTTTTTCTTCACGGTCACCTGGTTTAGGCACTGATAGTCAAGAAAAAGACTCAATCTCCCATCTACCAACTTGGAAAATAAAATCTGGGCTACCCAGGGAGAAACACTAGGATAGATGAATCCCTTCCCTGGAAAGTCCTCAAGCTGTACCCATAGTTCGCAAAGCTCCGTGGGAGCCATCCGATATGCTGGAGTTGATATCGGTACCATCCCAGGGTACAAGTCAATGTAAAAGTCCACCTCTATGAAAAGAGGTAGACTTGGGACATCATCAGGGAAAACATCTATGTACTGGTCCATCACTATAGGATAGCTCAGACTCTCTACATCAACTTCTCTGAGGGTAAGGCAAGCCAACTGATGAGTGATCAGCTGCACCCTATTCTGGGTAAGTCTGTCTTGTGTTGCAAAGGCTCCCTTCTCTCTGGTGAAGGTAAATTTGGTCCCATCCATGCGGACACACCGCACTTTGCACCTAATATAGTCTATCTAAGCATGGAATGTAGATAACCAGTCCATACCCAAGATGACATCGTAAGGCCTCGACACTGCTACTAGGAGATCCCAGCCGAAGCTCTTGCCTTCTAGAGTCAGCACACACTGCTGGAATCAGTGCGTAATCATCGAATCCACTCCCGTAGGATTATCTAGCCGTAATTATCGAGCCAACGGCTCCGTCAAAATCTTTGAGCTCCGAATGAGGTAGTGGAAAATAAAGAGTGACTGATACCTGTGTCTATAAGTATTAAAAATATGGTGGAGTAGACATAGATCATACCTCAAATCATCTCTGGAGTGCCATGATCGTATGCCTCAGCTGCTTGGATCTGAGATCTCTCCTGTACACCTACTCCCTGCGGTCGGGGTAGACCACTTGGTGGTGATGGCCATAACACCTCGAAACGTCGCCCACCTCCAGCTGTACGACTAGCTCCTCTTCCACATCGACTTACTTCCTACGGACTGCCTCAATCGAATCTCTGTCTCTACCCGGGTGGTCCTTCGACCGTCTGTTGATCATCCGAATGACGGGTCAGGCAGTCATGAGCCACATGACCCTACCTGCCACATGTGTAACACTACCCACTCCTGGAATGTCTGTCTTTGCTTCAGGTTCCCCGAACAACCGATCCTGAGTCATGCGGTCGTCCACCTATATGTCTGGTCCTCTTGGACCTATGAGACATATGTCTGCTGCCAAATGCAGAAGAATACGCTATGTGTCGACTGGTGGTGGATCTCGCTGCTGGAGACTGCTCAGCAAGGAAACTCTCCACTAAGAGGGCTCTCTCTAACACCCCTACCTGCGTTGGGATGTTGAGTGAGATCATCAGACCTCTGATCTCCCATCTGATCCCCTGTTTAAAGGTTCGGGCCCTGAATAATGGGTCCCAAACTATATCAGTGGAGTAGCGTGAGAGGTCTATGAACCTTGCTGAGTACTGAGCTATAGTCATGCTACCCTTCTGCAAACGAAGTATCTTCTGTATGCGCACTGCGCGAAGAGTTGCTGGGACAAACTCTTCCAGAAATAGGCTCTCGAAGTCTGCCTAGAGAAGCGTTATCTCGTAGTGGACTAGGAGCATCAAGATCCACCATCTACCTGCTAGTTCCTATAGAAGGATGAAAAAAAGTATCACCATGAGGTCTGCTGGTTTCCCTACCAGTCAGAAGACTCTCTCCACAGCCTCCAGCCAATCCTCAACTTCCTGTGGATACATATCTCCCATGAATCTAGGTTGCCTCTAGTGCTAGAACTTGTGTTATGCGCTCAAGCGGCGTGCACCGTCCGCTGCTGGGGATGGTGGAATTGGTGGCCCAATGGGGAGTGATACCACCGGTGCCTCCGCTGGAAAAGGGCTCCGCACCGAGGCCTCATCGCTCGGTGGGATGTTAGTGCGTACAACTATCGAAACTCTAACTGACTGTCTGTGGGGAGACATCCTGAAAGAAATAGATGGGTCATGGTCAAAATATTATAACTGGTGATTTGACCTAGTTGAGATGAATTAAAGAAAACTTTTGAAAACACACATGCATTCAGTGTTTTCGTTCACTGAGTCGGAAATCAGAAGTCAGAGTCCTGGTGTATGGATACGTTGGCCGCCGCACCAACAATGGACTCCCTGAACTGAGAACCACAATCACTACTCTTAACACTATTGATTTATAGAAAATAAAGAACATAGTCCTTATTTATATGGTAGAACCGACTCCTCTGATAACAATTTTTCATGACCCATCCCCCGGGGCCTGTGCCGTGACAACCCCCAGCCCGCCTTCCATAGGCCAGGGGCTGGCGACTAGTACCAAAGGGGAAATTACCTAAAACTGGGAAGGAATTGTCTTTATAACTTGTAAAAGCACACAACAAAGCACACAACTAGATATAAAACACTAAGAAAACTGTATAACAAAAGAGTGCTGAAAAGTAAAAGGGGTCGGAAGTACAAGCTCAACTGTAAAGTACAAGGAACTAGAAGTACAAGTACAACTGAAGAAAGGAAAAAATAGCTGTTGGGTCATCCTCCAGGATTCCTACTAGAAGGGTAGGTACAGATATCCTACTCAGCACTCCACATCCATGAGTATCCTCCGGGTAATGACTCGTTGTAAGGTCCACCTCTAGGTACCGTCTAGTCCTGGTACTCTCAGCCTCAGTCAACACTGTCTGTCATCTGCATCCAACACAACAAGGTGTGGGCATAACCCATGCAGGGGTGAGTATAACGATACTCAATAGGGACCCTGAGACCCTCAAGGTCTCAAAAAATCCAACAAGGATAAACCAAAAAGTATGAAATCAACATATAACCCTACTTAGGTATATGCCCATACATATACCTAAGTTATTAAGTAATCCATCTCAATCATGCGGTAAACACAAAAGATACTGACTCAGCTCAACCAGGATTTTATTCTAGGGGTATAAACATTCTGAACCCTTAGCTACTGGGGAACTCCTCCTCTATCAAGTATAGTGGGCCTGCCATGTCACACAGAGGCGCTTCCTACAAACCTTGGACTGCTGAGGTAGTCCTCCTGTCGAGTACCGTGGGTCTGCTCTATCACACAGAGGTGATGCCCACCGTGGATCCGCCACCACAACCAGGTGCTCCCCCTCATAGCCTGTAGAGGCAATCTTCCTATCGGGTACCGCGGGTCTGCCACTACAACCAGACACTCCTCCTCCTTGGGTACACCGCCACAACCAAATGCTCCCCACTAGGCTAGTCAAGTTACTATGAGTCAATCGGTCAGTAGTTGTCAAGTCTCAGCCAGCTACTAGGTTCCCGCAGAAATGATCTCTCATCTTTGGAAGATCCACTCCACAAGATATTGATCAATTCTAAAACTACCATGAAGTCCTACGAAGAAGTATCCCAAAGGTCCACCACGTTATAGGGGTCTCAACGCAACTAACGACGCGTCAATCAGATGCCCGGTCTATGAGTTATTAACCATTTAGTCTCGGGGGATCGGTTGGATTCATGCATGATCCAACCTAACTGTATCTCAACTATAACCCAAACTCCAATAGGGTATACTCAAAGAGACCTCCATGCTCCAATATTATGAGCGCCACTGACGGTTCATCAAACGGATGTCCGATACCAAAGATATGGCCAAAAGAAAGTAAAGGGCCGTAGTGGGCCCGGGTCCAGTCCGACCCGGCCCGACCCTGTATGGGCCGACCCGGTTCGGGTCGACCTGGCCTGACCCGTTGGGTCTAGCCTGGCCTATTGGGTGGGCCAGCCCATTGGGTTCGACCCGGCCCACTGGGCCCACCCCAGTCGGCCGCGTGGGGCCGTGGAGAGCCGAGAGGGTGCGGACCGGCCGCGGGTCGCTGTGAGGGAGGTTCAACCCGGAGGGCGCCACGTGGGAGACTCGGACCAATGTGCACCGTGAGGGAAAAAACCATTTCGGCTAGGGCATCGCGAGGGGTGCGAGAGGCCGGCTCGGCCAGGGCGCCGTGAGGGGCGCGGGAGGCCGACACGGCCGGGGCAGTGTGATGGGCGCGAGAGGCTGACTCAGCCGGGGCACCACGAGGGGCATGGGAGGCCGGGTTGTCTGGGGCGCCGCGAGGCGCATTGGAGGCTAGCTGTACTGGGGCTTGGGAGGCCGGAGGCAGGCATGACTAGGGTGGCTTAAGAGGGTGCCGCGAGGCCGGCTCGGTCGGGAGGCGCGGGAGGCCTGGAGCTGGGGCGCGGCGCGGCTGGGTTGCGGTGCGGTGCAGGACGATTCGACCAGCAGGAGGCGCGGTCGGTGTGGGTCGGAAGCCGGTGGGCGGCGTGGTTTGGCCCGAGGCGGTGGAGGCCGGTTCGGCTGGAGTGCCGGAGCGTCACGGGGGCAGGGCGGGTTATGGAGGCCGTGGGTAGTGCGGCTATTGACTTTGTCACCTTCATCACCATCAACGCCATTGTCGCCTTCCTCCATTTCGAAGAACACCACAAATTAACACGAGGGTTATCGAGAGGACTGACCATGTTAGTTTGGCCCACACTCTCTGCATTAGAGCGGTTGAATGAGGTTTACCAAGAACATAAACAAGAATGAGCACAAAAGATATTTACAATTCCCATAATCCCTCGTTAATTTCTATTCCCTACCCCACAAAGGAAAAAAAGAGGGGAGAACATGGGATGTGTTAATCAAATAATGAAAAAACCCCTACCTTGTTCATTGTTCGTCAACATTGGAATGAGAAAGCAGACGTCATTTCATTGTATACAAACACGTCCTACGTTGAAGGAGGTTCTGAGGAAGAAAGTTGAAGTCGAGGTCGTTCTTCGTCGATGGAGCGTTCTTCATCAGGAGAGCATTCTTCACTGGGAGATAAAGTTCTTCATTAGAGGACTTTATTTCTCCCAAGATCTCCTCTCCTCAATCCTCCTTTTCCAACCAAATGAAATGTTATCCAAATATAATAGATAAAAATACCTTATTAAGTCATTGGAACCAATTTAAAATTAGCCTAATTAAACACTGAGGTTGGCAAGATTAATTAGGGTGGATTGGCAGATGTAAATGGCATGTTCATTGGCACAATAAAGGTAGAGGAGGTCAAGAGGATCTCCCTCATTTATGAGGGAGTTGAGAGGTTTTCATCAATTAAGTGGGGGGTTTAGTCCCGGGTGGTCCCCACACCATAACCTCTCATGGGAGGATTGGTTCGGGTGGGACCCACCACCATAACCTCTCATGGAAGGTTAATGTGTGGTGGTCCCCACCTCTAACTTCCACATGGGTGGTTATAATAGATAAAATAAAATAAAACATGCGTTTATTTTTATTTTATTATTTCTATGAAAAACCCAAAAACTATCTTCCACCCTCAACCAAGTGTCGTCGAGGTGAAAGTCTTCTTAAGAAAATGCCGGCACTGCGAGTTCAATGGTGCCCTCAGATTTCAATTCCAAGCACCGGTTCAAAAGTTAGAAAAACCTACTCGTATTTTTTATGAATGTACCCAAACAAAACTTCAGAAATTGATTTTTGGCACACCGGGCCTCGGAATCATGTGCCATCAATTTTCGCGGACTCATAAAACTCCCATTTATTTAAAAAAAAATTACATGGAAAATCCGGGTCTTTAAATTCCACAACAACCATTCTATATGGATTATTGGATAATGGTAACTCCCCAGGTACAACCTAAATTGAAAATTCAACATCCCGACTAGAAGGAAGACTTGACAATTCCTCGGGAAACACATTAGCATATTCCCTCACAATGGGAATATATTAAAGGATTATTCTTTCCTTAAACAAAATCATTTATGCTAGATATAGTTTCTCATAAGTTAATAATATCCCTGCTTGAGATGATGGTGCTAAAGAAGATTCATCCTATTCCCTAAATTTGTACAAAATCGGGGGTCGATTTTCAATATGGAGAGTGACTTCCTTCTTGAAGAAATTTATGTTGGATCTATATAGGGAAATCCAATACATGCCCATAATTGCATCAAATTCCACCAAAGGGAGTATGACAAGGTTCTACTGGAATTTCAGCCCACAAACTTTGATATGGTAGGATTTATATACTTGGGATGCAATAATTGCCCCATTTTATATTTTCACCGATAGATCTACTTCAAAGATTTTTGGTGGTGTTTATATAGTTCTACTAAAATTTGATGATATATAGGAATGTTTAGAACCATAATCAAAAAGCACATTGTCTATTTTTGAATGAATAACTGGCATACATATCACTAATTCTTTTTCAAGATTCACTTCAGCAGTAGTGATGGAAAAAGATCACCCTTGCTACCTTGGAGGTTGTTGGTTGTCTCTAAAAACCATCAGATTAGTGCATTGGTTTGAAATGTTCCCAGGTTCCTTGCAGTTTTAGAAATGAACAATACATTGAGGATTGACCGGATAATTCCTTTCCTCTATTGTAGTAGCAGGTTTCTCCTACCAAAAATCACTGGCTAGGTTCCCTTCCATCCCATACCTAAATCATTTCCTTGCCCCCTTCAAGAAATTTCTAGGGTGCTTATTTCTTCACCTTTGGCAAGTGGAATGTTGAAATTTCTTATAATTTTTAGATCTCTCTATTGGACCACTAGAATTGATCTCAAATTTCTGATTCTTATCCCTGTGGTACCCCTGAGATTCACCGATCTCCATTTCAACTTTGAGGGAACATCATACAATTTCCTCATAGCTATCAAAGTCACGAATCACTAGGGATTTCTGAAGGCTAGGTTTTATCCTACCAAAGAAGTAGTCAACCTTATACTTAGGGGTAATGAAAAATCTGGAGGCATATCATGCAATAACTATAAAGTTTTCTTCATATTCCCTAATATATTCTTCATCTTTCTTGATTTAGGGAAGGGAAACCCCTTCCCATTTTAAGATAGAGAGTGTGAAGAAAATATTTTTTGAATATTTTTTCCGAAAATCCTTCCACACCATTGATTTAATATATTACTTAGGTTTTTTATTTTTGACCAATGTACACCACTGATCAGCATCACCTTCCATATGAAAAATAGCAACCAAAACCATTTCTTATTCAGAACATTGAAGGATGGAGAAGATCTTTTCAATGGATTTGATCCACTGTTACATGATTGAGGGATCAGATGACCCATTGAAAGTAGGATTCCTTTGATGCATGAAGCTCTTGATTATGGATTGTTCTATCTTAGGGGGGTTTGGAAACTTCTCCTGATCTAGGTTTCTATTCAGAGCCTGAGTCAGTTGAGAGAGTATTGTCATGAACTGTGGGATTAATTCTCCCATCGGGTTGGGAATCTCATTGGGGCAGTCATCAATTTTCTCTTCACATTGATTGTTTACTGGATTCCTCCTATTTTATACCATTGTATAGAATAAATGGAAAATTAAGTATGAGTATATTAAAATTTTAAACACATAAATGGGAATTTAATGACATTAAAGCAATTAATTATAACTTACATGTATTTCCTCAACTTATGGATCTTTAGGATTTAATCTTTATTATGTATGATCTATTTCCTAACATATACTATTATGAACATTTTTTTATTCCCGTAATAATGGTTTGTAATGAGCATATTAATTACCCAATAATACCCCTTAAGAGTGTCAAACCAGGTGTGCAATAGGCTCATTGTCGTGTACCAGGTTACCCCGAGTCAGGCCCAAAACACCTTTTTGGGGTTGTTAATACTTAGTAAATCTATTACAGAACCACGTAAACTTGTTGTATCTAGATAGAGATGTATTTCTTGATAAGACACTTGATCTATACTAAACAAAATTTATGGATGTTCTCTTATACTTAGTCTTATCCATAAGACTTTCTCTTGAGTTTTCTAATCCTAATCCCAAAAAATAACTAAATTTTCCTTTGATACCAACTATAATAACCTTTATATTTATTACACATTAATACATGATTTAATTACATAAAATTACACTTAATACAACCATAAAGATTGATATGTATAGTGTCTTTGGGAATTAGGTACATTGCATTACAACTTTAAACATAAATTACAATATCTTTATTGAAAACTTATTTAACAAGATTGAGCATAATACTGCATTGGATAACTTGGGGAAATACATAAGAAAGTGGTGAGCCATAAAGCCTAGTAAAGGAATAAACATGGAATAACTTGAAGATAATAATACATAATAAACAAGGCATATTAATGTGGCATAAAGGAACATGAATAATAAGGCATGATATAACATGATAATCATAACATAGGAAATGTGGAAACAACTTAAAACAATGCATCATAGGTCAAGGAAAAACCAAAAAGACTTCCTGGTGTTAAAATTACCATAAAGTAATCAGGAAAACTCCTACCCTAATATGATGTATCATGATAATAAATATTACCCAATGAATTGGAGCACTATATAATTTCGGGATCACCCGTCATTTTCATTTCATTCTCATGATTAAGTGTGCCACATAAATCATAAAACATGGATTAATTCATCATTATAATTTATTATATGATAAATTAGAGTTTAATAAATTCATGTAAGTCCCAAATAAAAAGGTATATGTGCATAAAATATACTTCAGTGGTGGTGCGGTGGTGAAAGAGAGTGGCACATCCACATTGTTCTTTGGGAGGTTTAGGGTTCGAATCCTGGGAGTCCGCTTTCGGGGCAAACCTCTCCCCCAGGATTCACCCACCTTTCTAGGTCGCTCGATATTATATGGGTGGGAAAAATGAAGCGTGACCCAATCGCTGACGGATCGCTTGATGGACCATCGCTGCTGGGCCATCACCCTTTGGGACGGTCTGCCATCTCGGCTGGCAACTGCTCCTTTCCCGACTAGGGCACTACCTCAGGGGAGTGACCTCTTCATGGGGGAGGGGGGTTTCCATGTGTGGAGGGTTAAAAAAGGACACACAGGGGAATTTACTTTTAAAAAATGGTATATGATCATAAAATTGAACACAATTGATAGGAAATGATTACGGTGTTCACTACACAATTGGTTTCGCATGAAAAATCGCGGTGAAAATTCGACAGGATAACGACATCGTTTAAAAATATATAAAATGGGTTGATGAGAGAGAAATGAGTCTATTATCATTTTGACATTAAGTGTATAGTAATAGGTAAATTTAGGTACATGTACACACATACAAAATTATAAAAATAATGCATACGATAATAAATAAGCTTGAATAAAAAGAGAAAGGAAATGATGTGTCACACCCCGACCGCGGATGTCCGTAATTTTTCTCCTTTCTTGGTCCCGGTTTAAATTTTTTTCGAAGATTAATTGCGTTGGCGGTGTCGCACCAGTGCGCGGTCACCGCATCTTTAGCGGTGACCATGCGTTCAGCCCGGGTGACAGTGTGTTCACCTGGGGTTTTAAATATTATAATTTTTATGTTGACATTTTATTATTATTACTATCTAAGTTGTATATTATTATTGTAGTTATTTTCTGTGTATAAGTATATATATATATGTCTATATATGTGTATATATATATACATATGTATATACTTTAATACGTTATGTTTATATATATATATATATATATTGTATCTATGTGTATATGTTTATATATAGGTATATATATATATATATGTTTAGGTATGCGTATATATATATATGTGTATTTTGATTATAATAATTATTATTATAATTAACTAACGTTTATTTATTTTCATTATTTTATTGTTATGATTATTATTATAAAGTATTATTAATATTATTATGAAGGTTTGTTATAATTATTATAAAGCGATAATTATTATCATAAAGTTTTATTATTATTATTATAAGGTTTTACTAATATTACTGTTATAAATTTTTATTATTATTAAGATTAGTTTTTATTATTTTATTTAGTCTTTTATTATTATTATTATCAATTATATATATATATATATATATATATATATATTTAACCCTAACCTAACCCTATTCTACCCAGCCGCCCCCCCTCTCCCTTCTCTCCTCTCGTCCCACAGCCCTTCTCTCTCTCCCTCTCCCCCGCGCGGCTCCCCCTCCCCTCTCCCGGCATCTCACCGCACACCCCGGCGGCCCCCTCCTTCAGCGCCGACCCCGCCCCCGACCTCCGCCAGGCGCGCCGCTGCTGCACCCCGTCCGCCTGCTCCGACACTGCCCGCACCGGCCTCCTCCGTCGCCGGCGCACCCTCCTCCTGCCTCACTCCGCCGCGGCGACCCCCCCCCCCCTCCAGTGTCGTTCCAGCCTCCGCCGCGCCACCTCCCTCCGACCCCGTTGCCGGCGCACCCTCCTCCTGCCAAACCGCCGCCGTCCGGCCACCTCTCCTGTGCGATCCCCTCCGGCGGCCCGCACCGCTGGCCTCACCCTCGCTGAACCCGGCCTCCGGCACCTCCCCTGTCCCAACCTCCGGAGCTCTTCCCCTTCCGGCTGCCGCGGCTCTCTCCGGCGACCCCCACCAGCCTCGCACCCTCCTTCGCCAGCCCGACCGCCGGCCTCCCCTCCGCTCAGCCACATCCCGGCCAGCCACCGCACCCTATAAGTTTCGGTGTTTTTTTATATTTTATTTTGCTATTATATTATTATTAAACTTGATTTGTTGTTATGTTATCGTTTTTATTATTAATATGTTAATATCAATAATATTATGATTATATTATTACTATTATTATTATTATTATTATTATTATATTATTATTATTATTATTACTATTATTATTGGGATTATATTATTATTATTATATTGTTATATTATTATTATGTTATTATTATTATATTATTACTATTATTATTAATATATTATTAATATTATTATTATTGTTATTATTACTACATTATTATTATTATTACTATATTATGTTATTATTATTTTGTTATGGATATCATTATTATTATTATTTTACATTATTATTATTATTGTTATTACTATCATGTTATTATTATTATCGTTGAACCCGTTTAATGGTCTTTTGTTTTAGGACCGGTTTGACGGCGCAGTACGGTGCACCCTTTTTCGCAAAGGGAGTTTTGCGCCGTGTCGTCCTTCATTCTGATTCGAGGTAGGTCCCCCATTGCACTTACCTTTAGATTTAGAATTTATTAATTGCTTGTTGTTTTATTAATTTTTAATGAATTAGAAATAATATTTGATAATAAAACTTTAAATTGTTATTTAGTGCGAAAAGAGCTGTTTATTTTATACCGAACACTTGTGAAATTTGCTTGACGGGCGGACACCCAGTTTTGAAAGAATGCCAGTTTGGCCTTTAAACGTAATTCACAGAACTTCAAATATGCTTCTAGTTTTAAAGATAAATAATTTCTTCTGAACAAGTGTTTTGAGCTTTTTGAGAAATGAGGTTTTACTTTAAAATTGGTGAAGGACCGTTTGGCACTTTAATGAAATGAATTATCTTGGAAATCCCACTCGGGGGTGATCTTTGGTGTGCGTTGTTTGCGTGAGCTGTATGTGATGTTTGTGCATCGTGACTGATTTATTTACAATGTAGACGCACCCCCTTTTTATTGCTTGTGTTGACATGGGAACCTGGCATATTGAGTGAATTTTCTGAGAACGATTGCTGCACTAGTTTATACCACGCACTGGATAGTGGCCCCATAGCAGGGGAATACTGAGTTATTGCTGCTATGGGGATTGGGCCCCTCGGTTAGGCCATGCAGGGCTATGCCGGGTAGTATTATGGGCGTTATGACGTCATCGAGTTATGGCATGCCTTCAGGATGAGTCACATGTATAGTACATTCCGGTTTGTTCACGATCTCCTAGGTTCATCCCATGTCTCTTTTAGTGTTCATTTGTATATGGCAGACGATTGAGAGGTCGAGTGTGGATGCCGACCCTTGTGTGCCACTTTTTCCCATTACCCTTAGTGTGTGTTGTGTGTGATTTTATTTTTGACTAACAACTAAATTTTGGTTTCCTAATTGTTCGTGAAATGTTTTAAAATGCAATTCACCTGGTTCTTTCAACATTAAACTTCTTCTAAATAAAAAAGGGAAATGGACTATTACTTGTATTCAAAATGGAAAGTGTGTGTGCTTGTGTGTGTGTGCGTGTGTGTGTGAAAACCCATATTTTCTATAATTTAGTTCAAACTTGAAGTTGGTAAATTATTCTTTTAATGGTAGTGCATTGGGAATAGATTTATCGGGCTAACCTACTGAGTTTTAATACTCACGCCTATAGTGTTTTCTTGTTTTTAGTTTCTGTTGCAGGTTTGACTTGAGCTCGCTCATCGTGGGCGAGAGTTGGGTGTAGTTTGGCGATCAACTCTTGTGGTCGCGAGGAGTTTGGTTTGTGGTCAGGTTAGTTAAGTTTTTCGGCTGTTTTGTTTTATTGTCGTTTATTTATTTCTGCTTCTTAGTAATTATTTTTATTGGGCGAAATCGTTCCCACCTGTTTACCTTTGATGCCCGGCACTAGTTGCCAGCCCGTGGGGATCGGGAACGCCCTTCGGGCCATGTCGCAGACCGACTCGGGTGACCGGTCCAGGGTTAACCCGGGTTGGTTCGTGACATGATGCTTATGAAATTTTCAGCATGGTAGCAGATGCACATGGGAGGAATTAATGAGATATAAAGAGGTCTATAATCATTTATACATAATAGGTGTATTATGGGGGAGGTGAAAAACGTGCCCCATCCTTAGTAATAGAAAATAAAATGGTATAACAAGATAAAGAAACCTGGATAAAAATGAGAAAGTAAAGAAGCCTTTCTTGAGTGTGTGGCTCCAAAAGCTTGAAAATGGGATTATTGAGAGCTTGGGGAACCTTTAGAAATTTATAGATAGGGGAGTTTAGAGTAATTATGTGATACAAGTATTTTTAATTAAGAGAATTAGGAGATTTTGTGGGATTATATAGGGAATAAGTGGGAAATTATTTAATATTTCACAAACTTAGGTTTTGGACTCTATATAATACAATATTGAAAACCAAAAATCTTCCCATGTTTTTGCATGGATTCTTTAAAAATGGTAGATTTATTCATTGTTTTAATAGTAAATGGTCCTAACTTATTAAAATATTACCCTTGCTTATGTGGAGGTGAGTCACTCTTTTAAAGAAATGAATTTAAAACACTAAAATATAAAAATGATTTTGGAGGATTCATAAAGGCTTAATAAAAATAATAAAATAAACATAAAATCAAATTATTTAAAGTTTAAAACATATATTTATCCTATTATATCAATTATAGTATTTATTACATAATTTTGGGTCATTATGATGTCATAAAACACACCGTATATTTATATGGTATTTAATTTTTACCAAAAAATTCATCTTTCTCAGAAAATTATAAAAAATTAAATATTGGATAATTTTGATGTTATGATTCCAAAAATAATTTTAATTTTATCTAAATAATTTTCTAAATATGTGATTTTCACTTTTAAAAATAATAATCTACATTTATTGAAAAATGATGGGTTTTTGACAATAACAATTTTTGAACCCTTATAAAAAGTAAATTTCACTTCATAAAAATTATATGACCATTTATAATTAATAAAAATTATTTAATAATAAAATTTTATTAAAATACTATTTATTTCAAAAATCTAATAATTAATCAAAATAAATCCCTTAATTGAATTTGAATATTACCCGAAAATACAATTTGTGTTTAATTGAATAAAAATAAAAAATCATTTATAAAGTAACAATAAAAATGAAAATAAATTAATTATTATATAAAATAGAATTATTAATATTATTAAGTTATTGATAAATATCCCTTTATTATATTGGTGTATGCCCTAATAGTAAGGTGTGTGATGGTGTTACTTTCATGGGGTCGTTCGACGAACATGGTTTGGGCCATGATCTCAATAAGCTTGAACCTCTCCTATAAATAGTTTCACTCATGATTAAGTAATTGGATATCAACTTGGGATTGGTCACGGAAAAATCCCAAAGATGCTATCTACCTCTAAATCTCTAATAAATGGGCTTTATAGGGTACAATACTATTGGATGAGGCCATCACTTCCTTTATCTAATTCAATTAGATTCTTTAAAATTATTATATTTATACCAATCATGTGATCACTATTCATTGTCTATATTATCAATTGTAAAGATTCTTAATGGTCTTTTGAATCCAATTGGATATAATAAATCAAAATATGTGCATGTGTTTTCTTTAACTAGTTTACATAATAAAACATTAAATCATAAGGGAATTTTATTTATAACAGTTTGGGTCATTATAGTGTAAACTTTCTAGTATAAAAAATTTATATTATATTAGACCAAGAGTTATGACCTAATTATTTAAAACTATAAACCTAAAATATATTTGGGATTGAAATAAATTGAATTATAGTATAAAAAATCTATATTATATAATTTTTAAGGTTGAGTCCTTATACTATTTTTGGATAATTACAAATTGAAATTGGAATTATTGAATGATGAAGATAATTAAAATTTCATAGGTTGTGATGAAATGTGGTTTATGTTTTAATGATGCTTCATATTTTTTATTAGGTAGTGTGATATATATTTTGAAGTATTTATTATTAATTTTTATCATGGTTAATTACTAAAAACACTTATATAATGTAAATCCAGTATGATATTATATTTAAATTAAAGAGGCACAACCATTAAAACTACCAATATTCTTAGAATTAATTAAACAAGGAAATAATGCATGAAACATGTGTTTTTTGTTTTCTAATTATTTTTAGATACTTCCTATAGGTTTAAATATTTCTAAAAACCTATGATTAATAAACAAGTTAATTCAAGATGCAATTAAAATATATTTTTTAAAATAAAAATGTTTGGGGATGAATAAGCCTATTTATTATTATGGGATGCATGAATGCCTTGATGCCATAACCCAAGCGACTTTTCCTGTGTGCAATTTTTTTAAAATGTATGTGTTTTATAGGTATTTAAATCATTTATGTGTTGTTGATAATGTTGATATGGTTGATTACTTTTAATGAGTAATGGGTTGGGAGCTCGAGGTTGCAATGATGGTTATTGTCGATGATGGCAGGAAAAACTATACATATGCACAATGGTGTAAGAATGACATCGAGGAGATTGGGATATGTTCATAGTGGGGATTTCTAGTCAATATATTTAATATTTATTAGTGATTTATTGATGTCAAGATGATAAGATGTTATTTATATAATCAGTTTCCAGCTGTTTGACACAGTTTAATTATTTTCACTAAAAGATAATTCTTAAAGTGGTAGATTAGGATGATTCCTAGAGTACCCGAATGATTAATAATTGATAGTTGAATTAATAAATGAATATCTTTGGTTCATGGTGTTCACAGATGATGATTACATAATTTAGAATATAAAGAAATTTTACGGTGCCGAAGGCATGAGTATTAGGATATTAAAATGTTAATCTTGGAAATTGAATATGAAATGACATTAATTAATTTTTAATTAATTAATTAACATGTAAAATTGACGCTTGAATTATTTTTTTCATCGAGACCTTATTAGGGTAATCTGAGTGTCCCATGTGATGATAGGACTAGATTAGTCCATGGCTAGGTAATTTTTCTTAGTGTGGTTGTGCATGATACTTATTTATATATATTTTTTAACTCATAAACTTCACCACCCTCATTAGTTGGGGAACTAAAAAAAAATGTGTTAGGTATAATTTTCCCCAAAATATAGATTGGTTATGGAACAAATAGATGTCTTATTAATATTCCCCTATCTTTCTTTGGATCTAGATATTAAAAGGTATATCCCTGGCTATAATGGCTTCTGGAATAAGGTGTGTTCCTACCTAGGCTATGATAGCTCTTAGTTTACTATAATTTTATGTAAAATATTTAATTTCATGAGTATATATTGAATAATTGTATCTAGTCATGGTGGATATGGATCCCCATGGGTGTGCATACATTGGCTATGGTTGCTTAAGGTAGAATGCATTTAAACTAGCTGTAGTGGATTCCTAACATATACTTGGTTATTGAAGATATGATGAGATGGATATATAGAATGATTACAACATGAAATTTTAGGCCTAGTGGGATACTGATGTAGGTAAGTCCAAGGCCTGAATCATAACATGGATGTCATACTCATGGAAGGTATGAGCACAAGATGTGTGAAATTATGGCATGAGAGTGAAAAAACTAGTGGGGAAGTGGAAGTAAAGTATCTACATTATATATATATATATATATATTATTTTGATAATAATGATTTTATTCTATATATTACTTGGTTAGTCTTCCATGATAATTATGTGGAACTTGTATTACCTATTTAGAAGAAGAGTTAGTTTCATTTGTTTATTTTCTAGGATTTAATATGCTTCATTCACATTTTTCAAGAGAGGTTTTGGGGATAATAGTACTTTGTATACATGTTATGCTCACTATATATATATATAATGTTTTTAGGTCTATAGAATTTGTTTTTTAGTTGAGATGGGTGGTAATATCTTTGGGAGTGGTTTAGTAGTTGTTGGAGCTTTATGGTCACTTTAGAGGATTTTGTTTTGGTACTTACAATTTTATTTTTAGTTAAATTGGTTTATGTATGATATTACATGTATTTGGATCTATTATTTATTTATTCATGGTGTTGGTTGGTGTTTTTACTTATTATATATCATTATTTACACTATACGTGTGTAATTCTTCCCATGTGTGTGATTTACATACCCTTGGTGCTAGTTTCCAACCTGTGGCCTATTTGAGGTGGGTATCATGGGTAATTTTCTCTCTTTATTCATTGTTGACCAAGGAGGGGTACCTTTTATGGGAGGGGGTTATGAAAAAAATATAATTATGGGCACACCCATCACTTAATAAAAAACCATACATATGTTTCCCACATGAAAAGATAAATAATTTCATAAAAGCGGAAGTAACCCATGATAAAGAAATGGGGTTCATAAGTATTTCCACAAAACAATATCATAATCCATCTAGATAATGAAGATGGATGGTATCAATCAAATATTTGATTATGATAAATAAAGTAAATCCCTATAAATCAAAGATTAAATACAACATAATAAAACCATACTTCATAATTCACCCAATATATAATAATGGAGTTTAAGAAGAAACATTATAACTCAATTAAAGGAAATTGAGTTAAAAAAACCCTTACATCTTTGGTAATGAATAAGAAAATTGAAAATGATAGAGAGAATATAGAGTGAAACTTTAAATACCATGAGTATAAATATAATCATGATGTAATACATCAAATATGAAATATATACACCATAAAAATAAAACACAGTGCATAATATGAAACATGTCTCAAATAATTGAAATTTAGATAGAAAACCCTTTTGACTTTAGTATTATATGAAATAAAGGAAACTTAAATGGAGATCATGTTATAGAATTTAAAGTATCATTATTTTTTTTATACATGGACACAATATTGAATTAATTACATTATATAAAAGAAAACATGGTGCATAATATGAAACATGTATTAAGGAATTGAAATTGAATTAAAGAAACCCTTACTAGGGATTCCTTCTTGCTTGGAAATAATTTAAATTCCTTTATAATAAAAAAACTCATTCATATTCTATTTCATAAATTTATTATTATTTTTAGAATAAATATTAATCTTATATAACCATTTATTACATATATATTTTCAATTATCTTTAGTTTATATTGATCATCGATTGTTAGTAGTTTCAACGATTGCTTGTCTATTTTGATATAATGGTTTTAGTATTATTTACATGGTCATGAGTTAATAATATAAAAAATATTAAAGTTACTATAACATAATATCCATTATTATTTATGAATCTCTAGTTTCATTCCTTGGGTATTTCAAGTATGGTTCTTAAAGATGAACCCTATAATGGGCTTATTTTGGTAACTTTTAATAAAGAAAAAGTGGTATATTAATAATGAATCAAATATTAATATTTCCATTCTAGATCCAAAATACAAATAATTTTAACATATTAATATCATATTTTAATATTAATCTTGTTTTTATATCTATCCATTATAAAATTTTATAGCATCATCCATATAGGTGGTTAAATCGACGCAAATAAGAACATGCTATAATCAATGGATGAGTATGATTATATAGTGGTTTTACAAAAATATCATTATTAAAAAAGTGTAATGATCTTATTTAGATTTTATTAATATGATAAATCATACTTGGTAAGAGATAAAAGATGCAGATAAATAAAAATAAAGGATAAGGAGTCATTACTTACAAAGAAAAAATCATATCTACTTTTGAAATACTTCTTGGATTTGAAGGAATTATGGAATTATCATGAGACCAAAATCTAACCAATGTAGGGGAGGATTATTAGGTAAGTAAATAGGATTAATGATATGAAGGGAATTTAATTTTGGGTGTGTCTTGGAAGGGTCTGTGGAGGGTTATTTTTATAATAAAAAGGGATTACATTTTTGAATAAAGTATCCATTATTTTATTATTTAGTCCAAAGTCCATGAATTGTTTTTATCCCCATTAGATTTACAAATTTATGATTAAAAATTGATGGATATTTTACATTTAAAAAAATATGTAACCGAATGGAATCTTATAACCACTTAATTGAATGTAAATAATAAAGAATAATTTTTTATTAGAATATAATATTACATAGGTTATAAAATGTCAACATAAGTTTATACATCCAAATTATTATTTTTAAATGATTTATTTTACTTCTTAAATACATATTTGGTTTGAAAAATGTTTTATAAATTTTTAATTCATACTTATATGATGTTGATATCATACAAGTTACAGTATTTGTAAAAAATAGTATTTTTTACTATTAAAAAAATTAAATTTTTTTAAAAATACCAAATAATCACCCAAAGACAATTTTTAAATGTTTAATACAAAAATAATTTTCATTTTATCAAATAAAAATTCTAAACTTTTTAAATTTAACTTTTAAATAAAAACATAAAATACAATGAAAAACTATTTTTATTAAAACATTACATCTAAAAATTTAAATGTTCTTAATATTATTTCATATCATTTACTAAATAAATTAATGTTAATATATTTTTTTATACATTGAAACATTTTATTATAATATTCCATTAAAATTGATCAATTTTATTTATTAAGATACAAATACATTACACTTGAAAAAACATTTATTTGAGAAATAACCCTTTTACCTTTATCATGGTAACTAAGCATTACCCGAGTAACTTATTTTTGACTAAAAATGAAATTAAAATTATTAAATAATTTTTAAATTCTAAGTCTAAATATGAAATCTATTTATGTGAATTTAAATTTTGAAATTTATATAAATTAATTTTAATATACAAGTACATAACATAATAAAATCATAATCTTAAAAGGTTGTTTTGACATTAAATGATTTCATCTTTATTACCAACTGATTAATGGTCATTTCATTAATGTTTATTCCTTTATTTTTATAAACAATAAAAATATTTCATTAAATTTATTTCTATAAATACAAGAAATTTAATTTTTATATAAATTCATATAAAACATGAGAAAACAATTTATTTATGATAAAAACTATTTCATTTTCAAATGAAAAACCATATTATTTTTTTATACCATAATAAATTATTTATTATAATACTATAATATTCAATATCAATATAAATCCATCTAATTATCATAAATATCTATTTATAAAAACAATCTATATTTAAATAATTGTTCATATGGATAAATATACCAATCATGTTAAAGAAATATATTTAAATTTTAAATAAAACATATTTTTTGTAAGGAAGTAAAAATAAAATTTTTAAACACACCATTTATATCTAATTGATTATATGAAATCTTTTTATGACATGAAATCATTTGTAAAATAAATATTTCTTGAATAAATATAAATTCATAAGATCAATGATAACAATTTTCCATTATGATATATCAAGGATAATGACCAAGATCTCTCTACCATTGAGATTTAGAGGCAATTATTCTTTATAATTGAATCATCGGTTCCTTTATAATGGATTTATACTATAATATGAAGGAATTATTCTCCAGGTGGGATGAAATGACATGATCTTGTAATAAGGTGGAGGTAGAGTATAATTGTTTGACCTTTAGAAACATCACTCGTGGAAATAAGGGGATATATTTTACACATTATTTGATCTATGGATATAACTATTAATATATTACCCCCAATTTTATATGGAATTAATGGGTCACTAGATGTCATGATGGAAAATATTTAGTGACCGATGATATTGGTTCTTTATAGTAGAGATTAGACCTCTATAAGTTTTCTTTAGTTGGACATATTATCTATGATAAGGGTAATAAAATCTAGTCTACATCATAGTTAAGGATAAAATTATCTTAATTATGTAACTTTACTAATTTGAGGTTTATTTTCATAGTGAATGGATATTATCATACCATCTTCTATTTTGGGGAGGAATTTAATAGGGTTTGTGATTCTGAAAATATGATCCTCTAGCCTCATATTCTTAGACTTATGGAATGGGATTCTAATTTCAATACATATACCTTGAATATAAATAATTATCATAACTAGATTAGGATTCATGGATTGAATTTTTTTTATCATAATCCTAATATTTTAAGTAAAATTTATTCTTTTGTGGGAATTCCTCAGAAAATTTATCAATACACAGTGAAGGGTGAATTGAGGTATTAGGATTGGATTCTTATGGATGCTAATGTAGAATCCAAACTTAAAAATTTAGATATTATTATTTCCAATGGGTCAATGATGTAAGTGGGTATTGAGTATGAGTATATTATTTCACTATATACTGTTTATAAGATAGCGGTCCATATTATTTTCATTATCGATTTGTGAAGAAACATGTAAAATTAACTATTATTGATAAGAGGTAGGATTGGAAAGTGTTTAAAAAGGGAAAAAAATAAAAGGTCCTCTTAATGAGAAAGTGGATAATACTAAGGAGAGTAATGTTATGGGTAAACCTAAAGTAAATAATTTACATGATGGAGAAAACACTGAGTACTGATCATGTTTTGACTGATGGAAAAGTAAAGTCTGAAAGGAAATGAATTTAAATGGTGTAGAAGTATAATAAGAATGAGGTTCAGAATAGAACTGAGTAGGAAAATCAAACCAGAGTAAAAGTAGTCAACCTTTAGGAGGAAAACTTATATGGTAATGATAATATTCTTAGTAAGGAGGATATAAAAAAATAACATCATTAACCGAATATCTAATAACATTGTTTCTTATAAAATATATGAGGACTAAAAAGATTGTATAAATAACATTTATAATTCTTTTGAAGGGATTCATTTTTTAAAAAAATATTGGAAGAATAAAAGTTATTGAAATTATGAATGATTGGTGAAAAGTTTAGAATATCCAATAATAAGGGATTTGTGTGCTATTAAATATTGAGGAAATAATCAATGAAGTTATAGTGGAAATTTCCAATTAAGGAAAACATCAAGATGTGAAAAATTTCAACATAGGAATTATATATGATGATGAATATTCCTGGGACTATGTTGTTCTTGAAGAATCTAAATCCAATGAAGATTTAGGGTAAACTATTTCTTAATGGAATTCCAAGGGGAAATAAAATTCATGTTACACTAATAGAGATGAGTCTAATTCATTAATGGATAATACATGTATTATTGGGAATAATTATAATAAAATTTTAGGCAAGACAAAGGCATCATATATAAATGGTAAGTCTAGAGGGAGAAGAAAAAATGTAAATCAAAAGAAAAATAATTGTACAATTTTGTAATTTCTTGGGGCTAGCTAACAAGAAAATACTAGTAACCTAAGAAGGCACATTTTGAATCAAAATCCTATGATTTCGAGAATTTTTGAACCTATGTATTTCTTTTATAATGGTTAAAGATGAGTTTTTGGAAAAAGATAATATAATTTAGTGGGTGTTAATTCCACTAATACTATTATTAATACACTATGGGTTTAAATTAATAAAATTATTCAACATGATAGAGCCTTTCATGTGAGTGAGAAAATGGTCTCTATTTAATTAGGTTAGAAGTGTAGGAAAATATTAAACTAAACATTGTATGGATTTGATATATATCTAGAGAAAAGGAACCTTTAGAAGTTTATTTGTGAGATTAAATACAACGTGGAAGGTCCATGGATTTTGGATGGAGACTTTAATGTAATTATAGTTATGAAGTAATAGGTTGGATATACTAATTTTATAATCATAAGAATGGAATTTAAATGTTTTTTTGATAGTAATTATATTTTGAAAGTTAATATTGTTATTCTTAAATATATATGGTACAAGAGTCATGTGAAAAATATTTTTTCCAACAATCTTGATAGATATTTTTTTAATGCATGCACATTGGATTCTTTTGAATATATGAGCATCATCACCATACTTAATTATAACTCTGATAATCATCCCATTATTGTGTACTTAATGGAAGGTAGAAAAACCCCCACCCCCTACAGGTTTAATAATTCTTGGGAAAGGTATAGTGAATATAGGGTCATTATTGATGAGACATAGATGTCTATTCAATGTGGAAATGACAAGATTACATGTGGCATGAATATAAAGGCTCTAAAAAGTAGGTTTAGGTTATAAATAAATGAAAAATTTGGGAATATATATGGGGATATCAATGAGCATAAGGAAATACTAACTTAATTTCAAGAGTACATCACTGGATGTTGATAGTAAAACCAAAATCAACACTCTCTTGAAAACAAAGAATGTGATTCAAAATGATATTCTTAAAGGAACATGTCTTAAAGAATGTGATAGGAATAACTGTTTTTTAATTATCTTCATAAAGTTAGAAGAGTCACCAAGACATTCTCTCAACTTCATGTGGGTGGGAGCATTTTTTCAAAAAGAAAGGTTTTGGCAGAATATATTGTTGGATATTATTTGAATTTGTTTAATTATAGGGAGAATCAATCCATGTAACTAATGATTAATTAAATCCCTAATCAAAAATAGGCCTATGAAAATAGTTTTCTAGATATAATCCATAGCCATTTTGAAATCACGGAATCTATTTTTTAGTCTGAAAGTAGATAGTTCTCCTAGACCTGGTGATTTTACTAACAAATGTTTTTAAGAATTTGGGACATCATTAACACTTATGTTGAGAGATTTTTTATAGGCCTTTTTTAGAGAGGGTTTATTCTAAGAGTTTATAACTCTCTCTTCTTAAAACTTATACTAAATGTTGATAATTCAAGTCAAATATATCTTTTCACACCTATTTCCCTTGATAATATGCTTTACCTAATCATTGGAAAAGTTTTTACTAATAATGTTTCTCTGGTTACCAATATAATTATCTCCCCTAATCAGTTTGATTATCAATGGAAGGTTCATTTAGGAGTGTATTATTAGGAATGTTTAATGTATGAATCTTATTATGAAACTAAATATACTTGGAAGATTTACCTTGATTTATGTAAGGAATTATTTTGATACTATTATTTGGGATTTGATTTTTAAAGTTTTGAGGATATTTGTATTTAGAGAGAACTTAATCAATTGAGTTAGAGTTCTTTTCAATTTTTTGGATTTTTTATACTAAAAAATGGTTCATAAGAGGGTTACATTTCTTATTATATAGGGTTTATATAAGGTCAATTTTTTTCTATTCTCTCCCACATCGATGAGGATTATCTCAGCTTGTGTGTCATTAATTTTCAAACGAAAGGAAAATTAATGTGATTTATGATCAAAGAGTATTTGTTTCAACCTCCCATATTATCTATACTAATGATATAATTTTGTTTTTTCGAGGGGAAAAGGGGAAAATCAAATTGATTAAGTATCTTTTTAGACACAATGAGGA
This sequence comes from Viscum album, assembly GCA_963277665.1. Taxonomy (NCBI): domain Eukaryota; kingdom Viridiplantae; phylum Streptophyta; class Magnoliopsida; order Santalales; family Viscaceae; genus Viscum; species Viscum album. The sequence goes on along the minus strand of OY728143.1, from coordinate 517,170,452 downwards.
TTCTCATGAAAATCTATCATATGAGACATATATTTTATTTACTTTGGTAATTTTTTTACTATAAGAGCCTATATAACTAATATTCTTGGTATTGGGAAGGATACAATTACTTTCAATTATCTTGATGACCCTTTATTTGGAGGAAAACATATGGTTTGTTACTTCTTGGATTTTGGTTGATCTATTAAAGACTAACTTTCTACTTGGTAAGGAAAGTTAATTTCTTCAGTTAGAAGAATATCTATGGTTAATGATGTTAATGTTTCCAAGTTTGTTTACTAATTTATGGTATATAAATAGCCTCTTTATCTTATTAGAAGAATGAAAAAATATATTATAAATTTTATCTTGAGTGGGTTCATTTTGGGAAATAATATTATGATCGCCTCTTGGAAATAATGTCATAAGAGCATTAATTTAGGTGGTTTCGAAATTGGTAAATTTGGTCAATTTAAACCTTACACTTCAAGATCACTTAATTTTAGAGCTAATGAATATAAAAATTGGTGGTTTTAAATTTCTACAAAGAAGGTTTTTGAAAATATTGAAGAATGGAAAAATCCATTATATGGACTTCTCAGTCCAGCTAGCTCAAAAAGAAGCCTATACCAACATCATAGTATATTCTAGATAGTGTGTTTCAAGGAAATTTTACCTTAATTTTTAGTGTAATGACCTGAAATTTTATCAATGGAATTTCCCTTATTATAATTATTTTATATATTATAAAACACATACATCACATAGAGAACCCAATAAAAGCATTATTATCATAAATGAAGAATGAAATAAGTGGTATTTATAGAAATTAAGGAAAATATACTGATAAAATAGTAACCTAACCATTGGAATAGGAATATATCCATTAAGAATAGTAAACCATAACATAGAATAGTAACCTCACCTATGAAAGAATAAATAAAATTTAGGCATATTATAAATGAAAATATGATATATTTATATCTTGGCATAAGTAAATAAATGTTTTAAAAATGATAAATTAAGTTTTGGTATTTTTGTGAAATGTAAATGATAATTTAAAATTTTATAATTAATATAGTTATTTAAAAGAAAATTTATTTTCATAAAAAATATTCATAAGTTAATATTCTATTGTATTATAATTATAAGATAATTTCATGAGACCTTAATTATTTTTTAAAAGTATCAGTATTTTTCAAATAAATGATGATTTTAATTAAAAATTAAATGTATCATATTAAGTAAATTATTTTTATAAAATGGATTCCATTTTTTAAATCTATACATTGAAAAATGGTTGGGGTGATTTTTTTGGATTTTTTTAAAATATTTGAATTTTTGGTGAATAGTGAAATACAGTAATTTACGGTATTTAACATTTTATGCCAAATAGATGAATTTTTGAGTCATGGATGATGTTAGCACCCATTAGTTAAAACTCACATGCACTATTTACTATAATTAGTCTCAATAATCATCATTATTGATTTTATTGATCCAAAATAATAAACAAATGAATTAAATAATAATAAACACCCCTCTCCTTCCCTTATAAATACCACCCTCACCACCCTTTCTCCTCAAAAATTATATGATTTAGATATTTATTATATTCTAACAAATTACTCTCCCAAACCTCTTCCCCATTTTTTTGGACTTTCTGGTCTCACAAAAAAACCAAACCCAAGTGCCATAAAGAGGTTCTTAAGGAGACAACATTCAATAGGTAAAATCCCCCTTCTTTCTCTTTTAATTTCTTTTTATTTATTATAATCCCGTCAACCACCCTATCCAAAATAGTATAATAACTCTAATAAAATATATATAATTTAATTTTATTATTTTAATTGAATATCACTCATAAATTCTCTTATCTTTTCATTTTTTTCTCAAAATGAAAACATCTTCCGTGATGTGTCAATTCAACACCTTCATGGATGATGGTTTTTCATTTTCCATTAAAACATTCATGGATGGTCATAAAACCATTATAATTGTTGAAAAATATTTTAAAATTTATATTATAACCCGTTTCATGTTTTTAAACTAATATATATTCATAATATTAAATAACAAAACAAAACTATTTCATGATGAATGAAAAACCGCCAAAACAAACTAACCGTTTGTCATTAATGTTCTATTTAATGAATCAACATCATACCAAAAGGAAATAAAATACATATGGGAAAATCTAAAATTATATAGGAAATCAATATCATATAATTCCACTATTATAGTTTTTTCCAATTGATAATAACTCCCATAGTTAAACTCAAGGGAAACGATCATAAAATCATGTAACGATTCACCCGGAACAAAAAAATTAAACATTAAAACCCATAAAAATAGTAATAAATGAACTTAATAAAATTGTAATAAATAAAATATATTTTTAATAGGAACTTAATTAAATTATTAATGAATCTAATTTGATTATCCATGTCATTAAGTGTAAGTGTATAACACTTTCAGACATACGGTAATAGATTCTCTCTGAAACTCCATTTTTCCTTCAGGTTACAATTTCTCTCTCTTTACCCAAATGAAATTATTAAATATTTTTAATTAATAGTCTGAAATTATGTGTTTATGTTACAAAAATATGTAACTATCTCAATTATTCTTTCTCTGATAGAGAAATACATGTTTTATAAGGTTCCCTTTTCAATTTCTCCTGATAAGCAAGCCTGATTAAAGGGAACTTCCCAATTTCTTACCCATTTTCAAGTACACTACATCATATGTTTTAATCTAAAAATATTTTTCTAAAATAACTCTTTTATCATAAAAATGATCTTAGTTAATTTCTGGTTTTATGAAAAAAATTATTCCTTTGTCCGCTTTAAATATTCTTTTATATATTCCCTTAAACCGCACTGAAGTAGATCATTTCTAATGTTTCTTAAACACTCTTTTTACATGTTTTCACTTAATTTTTACATTATTTATCATTATATATTCCTATTTTCTACTATGAATGTCCAAGTATGATTTAAACCCATTCTTTCATGGACGCCATTATGATATTTCCTTTGGTTATTCCTTGTGACATGATTATGATATCCATTTCTTTCCATGGGTAACCCTTATGTTTATTCATTATGTTTGATTCTTAATATGGAACAAATATGAATGAACATGTTATGATGGTTATGCCTAGATATTTCTCCAATATATTGGGTAATATTTAGTGTCATGATACGTCGTGTTGGGTTATGGTGTAAACCTAATTCCTTTATGGGACATTGTCCACCATGTGATATAGTCTTGGTAGTTAGCATTGAATCATGTTTATGTCATGTTATATGTTTCTGCCACATTATTATGTTTCCATGATTTCATTATCCCATGTTATATATGTTATGCTTTCATATGGTTATTCTTATTCCATTCCTTTTATTTCATAATGCTATGATTTTTAACTGACATGTTATGATTTATTCCCATGTTTATTCTCCAACTTGGATTTTTAGCTCACCCCTTTGTTCATGTATTCCCCAAGTTATCCTATGCATATGTAAGAGATCAAAGGAAGTTAGGATATCATTATTGAGATTAAATAATATATTTTTTTATTTTGGTTTCATATTTTATAATTATGTACCTAGCCCTCCAAATACACTGGAGTTTACGATCATTGGTTTGTATTTGATGGTTAATTATGAGTAAAATCATGTAATAATATGTGTAAATGGCTAGGATTGCTATAGTCAATATCAGGGTACGATCTAGTTATTTTTAGAGATTAGTATGAGAATAATTTAGTAAGAACCCTAGGTATAATTATATCACAATGGATAACCTAGATTGAAACATATAAAATCACATGTTAGGATATAATTTTTATTTATACATTTATCCTTCAATGTTCAAAGTTTCCTTTTTTATATGCTTATTAGCTAAGTATTAAATATGCCCTAACTGTACTTTGTTTTTCTTAGTTAATGGATGGAAATAGGAGAACCCATTACAACAATCAATGTAATAGTAAATGTGATGATTTCCCTAATGAAATTCCAAATATGATGGGAATGGTAACTCAAAATTTCATGATAGTAATAGAACAACTGGCGAAAGTTATGAATAATAATGTTAATCATGTGGAACAACCTCCTTATCCTAAGAAAGAGAAAGTTGTGGTCAGATCCTTTATACAACAAAGCCTCATATATTTAGTGGATCTTTTGATACCATAATCACAAAACAATGGATTAACTCCATTGAAAATATATTCTCTTTGGTCCAATACTCAGAAGAGGGGAAAGTCATGATAGTGGTCTATAATTTTGATGGGGAATCTGATCAATGGTGTACACTATTCAAAAACACAAAGTCTAAGGATTAAATTGATTCTATTGAATGAGAATCATTAAAGAAAATATTTTTTAATAGATATTTTCCTTGAATACTCCATATTAAGATGGAAATGAAGTTTCTAAGACTGAAAAAAGGAAGAAAAGTCTATTAGGGTGTATGAGAAAAACATTACAAGGCTTGCACAATATTCCTCTGTCTTTTTCATGAACACTAAAAGAAAGGTGTATTGCTTCTTTGGAAGACTAAATACAAGTATATGAAAAGCATTGGATATTCAAGAATTTAAAATCTATCAGAAAATTTTCCATTGTGACCTTAATGTTGAAATGGAGATTGGAGACTTTTTGTGGTCTAGTGGCCTCAGTGATAAATAGAGGAAAATAGGGTTTAATATTCGAGGATCAATAGATAAATACCATGATAGAAACAAAACCCAAAATCCCATGTGTGAAAATATCTGGAAGAAACATTCTTGGAACTATCTAAAGAGAACTAAGAGATGCTTCAAATGTGGGAAAGAGGGACATCGATATGATTATTACTGAAGGGATATGAAGAATCCCAAAAAACGTGGAAGAAGAAAGGAAGGTTCTGACTTATCTTATAGTGAAATGTTTCAACTACAAGGAACATGGGAATTATGAAATCCAATGCCCTAGGAAATGGGTTGTCAGAGGCAATCAACAACAACAAACTCTAAAACAACAAGGAAGGTCATATTCTATCATTACTACTAAGGTGGATCCCAATAATGATGTGGTGACATGTGAACTAATTATTCATTCAAGAATAGAAAATTTACTATTTGATTTTGGTTCAACACATTCTTTCAGAACTTGCTAGTTTAGTAGAACTACTCAAACACCACCTCAAAATATGGTGGTTGAGTTATCTAGGAGAACATAAAATGGGTAAATTATTACTTCCAAAGTATATAACTCCTCCCAAGTTAATGTTTGTCAGATAAACCTTCCAGTAAATCATATCTTACTTCCTTTGGTGAATTTTTATTCTATTTTGGGCATGGATTGACTATCTTTATACAAATCCAATATCAACTATCGGGAAAGGGATATCACTCTTTATATTCTATAGAATCCTCTAATTCTATATAAGTTTAAGGATGTGGATGAATCTCCTTTAGAATCATCATCTCAACTATGGATATTATTGCCTTATAAGCAAGAATATCTAGCTCAAATGATTGAGATAAAGGATATAATCATGATCTAACACATGACCATTGTGAGGAACTACACTGATGTTTTCCTTGAAGAATTTCCTTATAAGATCCTGAATTTCGTGGAGTTATGTCCTTGTTTAAATTTTGGTTTTAATCCCTTTGTTTTGGTTAATGTAATGTTACTAGTTGTTTGAGGAGTTTTGGAGTTGATCTGGGGGTTCAGGACATGAAAGAAAGAGGTTTTTTTCCATCCAGTGCATGTTACATGGTTGGCGCACAGTTAAGGATGACCATGCACCCAAACTGTGCTATCCAAGAGGAGGGTCACATGGTTAAGTAAAACCATGCAGTGGGGAAGACCAAACTATGAGGTCTTAGACAGAGGTGTTTCACATGGTTGGCACATGGTTTGTCAAATCGCTCAGGAATCCCTATCTAACCATGCAACTCAAAACATCTTGGATAGAGGTAGGTTCATGGTTTTCACATGGTTTGGAAAACCGTGTGGCCAAACCATGCACCCCATTTAAAAGTGTGATTTTACCAATCCTCCCCCTCAGGATTTTAATATCTTCACCCAATTTTCTCCCAATTTCTTCACCTTTAAACTCTAGTGAAAAAATCAAGCTCCCAAATTTTCCCAAGGGTGGTTTTCCTACAATATTAGTTTGTTTGGAGTGATGTTGGTTGGGGATCGAGGCTCTAGGTAAGTCTAAGAATCCTCTTTCTTCACTTTTCTGGATTAGAGATTGTAGATTTATTCTTCTTCTTCCAAACCCATAAAAAACTCTTTCTTCGGAGGATCTTAGGTTGGGGATTCAAAGGTTTATTTAATCCAGATCTGAGGCTACGGTTAAGGGTGATTTCATATTCACATTTGCGGTAGGTGGTCTACATGTTATATCCTATAGTTTTGTTGTATATTTGTACATGTGTATTTGATATTTTGTTTTCATCTTGATGTGTATTTGATTCCATTAGTAATATTTAGAAAAATTGTTAGATAAATGTTGATTTATACCCATCATGATCCCCGTTGGATAAATTTTGGATTATTTGACCAATTTAGGGGCACCCATGGGGTGAGATAGAATTCTCGAACATGGTAAATTGTAATGTCAAGCATTGAGTTGCCTTATGTTGAGATAGATCCCTTGATGAATGTGTTGATATGTTAGTTTGAATTATAAATGGAACTATTAGTGGATTTTTCTAGTTTTTGTTAATAACACAAGGGATTATTTAGAAAAATATGAAATATGAGTTAAATAGATTAATGTGAATGTGTCAAATGGTTTATGAATTATACTCGAAACACATGACTGAGTTAATACATATGAAATAATTAATGTGTTAAATTGGTTAATTCTTGGGAATTTGATGAATATTCTAAATAGACTAATTTATAGTAATTGAGGAATATGGGTTAATGTGTGGGAATTGTTGAATATGCTTATTGGGTTAAGGAATGAGAATAGAAAATGTATTAAATGGGTTATTCTAAGTTAATGGTAAATATGAAAATGGGTAAAGGATTGATGACGCATGACATATTGAATGTAATGTAATTTGTAAATATTACGTGTTTTGATTTTAAATGGTTTATGATATGATACACGTGGATAATGGATAAATAAGCATGTGCACATGGCTTGGTGGTGGGATAAAGGACTGAGGATCCTCCCATGGGTTGGGGTTGGAATGAAGATCTAGACCCCACCTTAGAATGCATGGGATAGGGAGTCAGAATGATTCTCTCAGACCCTAATGGGTTCATTGGATGAGACTACCTAGAGTGAATCTCTAAGGTAAGCGTGTTATGATTATTTTTGAAATGTTTATCCCCAGTGAGTTAGGGAACTTGTCTTACACCCTTGTGTATGATAATTGAACAGTTTAGTCCATTATTTAAAGGATGTAATTTCCTAACCCAAGGATCATGTGATGAGAATGAATCTATTAATGAAGATGTTATAAATAAATAGAATGGTTAATGTGAATAATATTAACTAATGGAACATGAGTTGTCTCTTATTTTACCTTGTCATTTATTTCATACTTTCATGAACTATGTTTTTAGATTATATATTTTGTAGACACTATTGGTGGTGGCCTACTGAGTTGTACTGACACCCTGCTCAGGCTTCCATTGGGTTCCTGGGAAAATTTCATGGTTGTAAGTTAGGACAAGGTAAAAGGACCTATGCTAGGGTGTTGAGTTGGGATAGGGATGTGCGTAGATGAGGATCTGAACTTGGATTTAGGACCTATTTTGGGAATTTTTCTAGTTGTCCTTATTTTGGGTTTTACTTAACTTTTAGAACTATTAGCATGACATGGCATATTATTTTTTTTGTTTTGGTTTATACCCTATTTGGGAAACGATTAGTAATGAATATATCTAGTTTATTGAGGATTGTTTCCTTTATTTTATATGTTATATGCTGTGGAATACATTGATAAATAGGGTATAGTTTACCCATGCAACTCATTAGAGCCTCACTGCTAGTCAGCAACCTATGGAGTATGGGGAGATGCGCTTGAGGTCATGTGGCGACCTGACTCGAATTATTTTTCTAGTGTATTCCAGACTAGGGATGTTATAAATTAGTATCAGATAAGGTCTTTTATATACCTTACTATTTGGTATGGTGTATTGGAGGTTAGGATGTGTTGGGTCTTGGTAATAAGATCATTCATGTGAATTTCTAACCTATGTGTAAGGGAAAACCCAAGTTCCTAGGGTAGGAATTATTGTTCTTGATATGCATTGTTACTGTTGAATGATATTTCACTAATGGGTGATGCTCTTGTTGCGTGATGTGACTATTTTATAAATTTTTTATCATAGATGGAATGACATGAGGTTGTGCATTCACGCATCATTTTAGGCACCTAGGGATGTAAGTGGCATGCATCTTGATAGGCCCACACGAGATGGGTGTGTGGGATAGAAGGGTGGAATGAATTTTATTTTCTTGAAAATTTAAAGAAAATGGTGTCTAATAAAGATAATGAAAATGGGTAAATAGAAATAATAGTCAAATAATTTTGGTCAATGAAAGGTTTAACTAAGTTAAACTATTGATTTTAATAAGTGGTGAAATGGTAAATGTGCCTAAGAGAGAGGAATCACATTGTGAATGTGGAAATGGTTTTAAGAAGGTTTATAATGAAAGACTTGTGACTATGTATGTTGGTTTACCCCATGTTAGCCATGACCCATGGTAGGGATGGTCTAGGGTAGTGTTCTGGATGTGATGATGTTCGTTGGGATAGTTTATACAAAATGGTTTGTCTTTGGCCAGTAGAGAGCCTTCTTTAATGTAAATTGTGAAAGCCCTATATATGTGTTCTGAGATGTGTTCTTGGAATTGTAGGAATATGCCACCACAACGTCATGTGCCAGTTGGGATATAATAAGATGTTGCCTAAAATTCTCCCCCAGAGGTGAAGAAAGGTAACTTTGTGATTTAGGGTATCAGGGGAGAAAAGCAGTTTCATGATAACTTTGTCATATTATGAAAATTATGGAATGAGACTTAGAGTGGGTTGTGCTGATTATGTTTTAGCTGACTAGGAGTTTTTGATGAAACACCCTCCTACTTTTGATGGAGATGGTGAAATGAATAAAAATTATTCTTGATCACCTGAAGACTTCTCTAGCGAGAAGAGTTAAGTTGTAAACTTATATGTTGTGAGGTTAGGAAAAGTGCTGGTGGGATATTTTAGTCTAGACCCAGTAGCCTGATGGTATGGCATTGATGGATTTCTAGGAAAATTTTCTAGATGATTTCTTTCTAGAGACCTTAGTACAAGAGGAACCTGTAGAGTTTATAAGGTTGACCAAGGGTTCTATTTCAGTGATGGGGTATGTAGGTCATTTCATCGACATGAAAATTTTGTTATAGACTTGGTAGGGGATAAGGCATCAGTGATGAGATGTTTCCAAGATGGAATCTGACATGATATTAAGCCGCAGGTGAATATCTTTTGTTTGAATAGAGATTCAAAGATAATGTATCAAGCCCTTATTTTAGAAGGGAACCTCAAGGTTGAATCTTGTGGTAGACATGTAGTTTTAGTTATGTAATCTAGTGGTGTATCTTTTGCTATTAGGAAGTTCCATTTCAAGAGTTTACTCTAGGGAAGTAGTGGATAGGGTAGTTATAAAAAAGAAACATCCACTCAAAATAGTGATAGAGTTTTTTGCTATCAGTATAGAAGGATGGGAAACATTCATAGTCAATGCCCCCAACCACTAGCTGAGTACTGAGTGTGCGGAAGAATGGTACATGTGTAGAGGTTCTATAGAAACCCTTAACAGGTGGGTAATGAGGGAGGCCTGAGGACAACGTATAGTATTGGCAGGGGTAATTTACCCCATATTAGGTGGGTAGTTAGAGCTCTACAGGCCGTATTGGTAGGGGTGGTAGAGATGGTACTTTGAGGTAGGAGTGTTCACATCAAGAGGAAAGTGCAGCTATAGGAATTCAGACTAGGGCCCAGGGTAGAGGGGTAGGTTAGCTTCACACAGTTCAACCTTCACTTGGAGGTGGCGAGGCTATGCCATCGACTGTTCGCGATATGAGTCTTATTGATTTCATGCTTTTTATTGCTTTATTCAATACAAGTGCCTCACATTATTTTATTTCTTCTCTGTTTGTGGGTTTTTTGGGTCTATCAGTTGAACTCATGTGTGGGGTTATGTTGATTGATACATTTTTAAGAGTGAGAGAAAAAAATATCCAGCACTATAAGGGGTGTTCTCTTGAAGTTGGTTGGTACAATTTTCTATGGGACTTGTTTGTGTGTGAGATTTTGAGTTTTAATCTAATTTTGGTAATGGAATGGATATTATTATATCAAGCCCATATTTACTATTACCATCATTAGGTGATGTTCACGTCTCTTGAGGGAGACACTTATATCTTTCATGATGAATTAGATGTCCGTACGGGCCGTGAAAGGCTTGTTTTTCAGTAGTTGGATGAACTCAAAGCCCAAGTGTCTTGTCTTAATCTTGATGATGGAGGAGGAGATCATCTTTAATTTTCTCTTGTGGTGGATCTATTTTAGGATGTTTTTTATAATAAATTATCAGGGATGCTTCCCGAGAGAGATATTTAGTTTATGATAGAGTAACTATTTAGAGCATAACCAATTTCCATTCTACTATATCAAATAGCACCAACATAACTCTATGAAATTAAAAATAAGTTGGATATTAAAGGGTTTATTTTTCCTATTATGTCACTATGGGGATATCCAGTGTTTTTTTCCATGAATTCCAATGGATTATTATAATTATTTGTTAATTATAGGAAGTTTAACCAGATGATGGTTATGAACCAGTACCCACTTCCTTGAATTGATGATCTTTTTGACCAGTTAAGGGGTTCTTTAGTATTTTATAAAATTGATTTTAGATTAGGGTATCACCAGATGAGGGTGATACCTTCTAATATACCATGGACTACCTTTATGGGAAAGTACGAGTTGTATAAGTTTGTGGTTATGCCGTTCGGGTTGACCAATGTGCCGGGAATGTTCATGGCTCTAATGAACTGAATATTTCACCCACATTTGGACCAGTCTTTAGTTGTATTTTTTGATGTCATATTAGTGTACTCTATGACTGATGAAGATCATGCCAAGCATCTTGAAATCGTCTTGAGTACACTATGAGAGCATAGGCTATAGGCAAAGATATCCAAATGTCATTTCTAGATTGATATGATGAATTTACTATGTCATATTATCTCCCAGGAAGGTGTGTCAGTGGACCCAGAGAAGATGATGACAGTGGTATCTGGGGAGTAGTCGAATAATTTTTATGATGTCTAAAGTTTTCTGGGTCTGGTGGGCTATTATCAAAGGTTCATTAAATAATTTTATCTTTTCGAAGTTCCAATATCAGGTTTAACCAATAAGGTTTTCAAGTTTGAGTGGTTCAGGGCATGTGAGAACGACTTTTAGGAGTTAAAGAAGTGGATGAATACCACATCGATTCTGATCTTTCCCAAGCCAGGTTAGGGGTATACCTTGTTTTTTTTATGAATCTAGTGTTGTTCTTGGGGTGGTGTTGATGCAGGAGGATTGGGTGGTTATGTATAGTTCTTGATTACTGAGGAATCATGAAATAAATTACCCCACCCATGATATTGAGTTGGATACAATGGTATATGATTTGAAGCGTTTGAGGCATTACTTGTTGGGAGAATGATCTATGTAGTATACCGATCATAAAAGCTTTAAGTATATATTTTATCAGTGTGACTTTAATATTCAGCAGTGAAGATGGGTTGAGTACATATATTCCTTAAATTTTAAGTTGGTATACACAATTGGAAAGGTAAACAATGTTGTGGATTCCATGAGTTAGAAGACTCAAAACTAGATAGTTCCAGAATCAAGTTCAGAGTGGATAATGATAGTGTTATTCACTGAGATGTATCTTGAGGTGAATAATGAACAAGGGAAGATGACCTTTGCATCCTTTTCCACTAAGTTTGTACTTCTTATCTGGATTAAAGAGATGTAGTATGAGGATCACTACTACAAAATTGGCCATTTACAATACTAGAAATGGAATTTATCAGTGCTATAAAATCACTAACTACCTGAGTGAGATTAAAATCCCAGGTTTTTTATCAGCACTAAAAAATCACTAATAAAGTGGTCCTTTATCAGCACTAAAAAAAGCAATGACAAAGGACCCATTTATTAGTGTTTTTAGCTTCACTAAAGTCCCTATTTATCAGTGCTTATAGAAGCACTAATAAATTGTACCTTTATGATCTCTTTTAAAAGGGCTAAAAAATATGTCCATTATCATCACTTTTAAAAGTTCTGAAAAATGCGTCCTTTATTAGTGATTTTAAAAGTGATAATAAAGGGTCATACTATAATGTGCTACAATAACACACTGCATTACTAGTGTAATGTGCTGTAATAGCACACCACAACACCAAAAACACACCAGATATAAAAAAACAAGTCCCAATACAGAATTTAAATGAAATTAAATTTACAAAAAAAATAAAATAAAAAACTATATTATAGATTTCAAACATTGGTTTATACAATTACATAAATAATAATAATTACATATATTCAAAAACATCAATGTTCATTTGCCTTTTATTCCTAACCCCGAATCATACTATTTCCAAACAAACCACCCCTGCTCGAGTAGAAGAATAAAACTGTATAAGAAAAAAAATATTATGTTAGTAATGATATAAAGAAATAAATTAATAGAAAGTGTTAATTTTACTAAAATTGATGTCAATTTTAAATAAAAAGACACATTTGGAGACATACCAGTCACACCGTGCATCAGATTGAGGTGAAGATGATTCTAAAACATCTTAAATGACTTTTTTTTATTGTTTTCCTAATGTATCAAAATAATATAAATATGTTTTCTTAGTTTTGAGTACGTCAATTTTCTTTTTTACTAAAATGTCATTTTAAACAAGAAACATGAACTTTAGACTCATTCCAATCACATAGTGTATTAATTTTATGTGAAACCAATTAATAAACATCACAAATAACTTATGAATCATTTTAATAAATTACCAAGAAAATACAAGCATGATTGATCAGTTTTTAGTGAGTGACACCTTTTGAACTTAATATCGATTTTAAACCAATAACAGACACTTTAAGTCATACCAGCCACATAATGTATCAGATTGAGGTGGGGATTATTCCTACACATCACAAAGGAATTATAGATAATTTTTATAAAGTATCAAAAGAATATAAATGTGTTTTATCAGTTTTGAGTAGGCCAGTCATCCATTTTACTAAAATTGATGTCAATTTTAAATTAAAATATGCACTTTGAGTCATATTGGTCACAACATGGGTCGGATTGAGGTGAGGCCAATTCCTACATGTCTCAAATAACTTATGAATCATTTTTATAAATTATAAAAACAATATGAATCAATTTGATTGATTTTGAGTGCATCAATTGTTTTTTTACTAAAATATCATTTTAAACTAGAAACACTCACTTTCACTCATTCCGATGACATCGTGTATTTGTTTGATGTAAGACTAATTCCTACATGTAAAAAATGAATTATGAATCATTTTAAAAAATTATCAATAAAACTCAAGTGTGTTTGATCAGTTTTCATTGAGTGGCCATTTTTAAACTAAAATGTCGATTTTAGACTAACAAAAGAGACCTTGAGTCATACTAGGCACATCGTGTATCAGATTGAGGTGTGTCAATCCTTACACATCCAAAATGACTAATAGGTCTTTTCTACAAAATAATCCAAATGCATTTGATTGGTTTTGAGTAGGCCAGTGGTCCATTTTACTAAAATTGATGACAATTATAAATTAAAATATGCACTTGGAGTCGTACCGGTCACACCATGCATCAGATTGAGGTGCAGATGATTCCTACATGTCTCAAACGAATTTTGGATCATTTTCATGAAGTATCAAAACAATCTAAATTTTTTTCTTGGTTTTGAGTATGTCAGCTGTTTGTTTACTAAAATGTCATTTTAAACAGGAAAAACATACTTTTAACACATTCCGATCACATCATGTGTCATTTTAATGTAAAAATAATTCCTAAATGTAAAAAATGAATTATAAATAGTTTTACTAAATTATCAAGAAAATATGAGCATGTTTGATCAGTTTTTAATGAGTGACACTTTTTGAACTAAAATGTCATTTTTAAACTGATAACGGACATATTGAGTCATACCGAGAACATCGTGGGGTGAAATTGAAGGAACATGATAAATGCAACACCGTAGGGGTGAAAAGGTTTTTAGGGAGAAAAATTCTATGGAAGTTTTGGTATGGAAAGGCATGAAAATGGACATACCACCACAACTCAAACAAAATAATCCACCTATATAAGAAAAAAATTATTGTGTGAATAATACTAAAAAGAAATAAATTAAACATAAATATAAAACAATACATTTATTGTATTGAAAATGATTTTACTATTCAAACATCAAGATTACCTCTGTGATTGAGTAGATACAATGTCACTGCTCTTCCTATAAAGTCATGAAAGATGGAAAAGAATATTCTAAAATAAATAAACTTTGTAAGGAATAATTAAAATTTAATAAAAATTCCATTATATAATTTTTCAGTAAAATAGAGAAAGTATATAATAACATTACCTTTATATATTTCCAAAGGGTTTCCTTTATTATTGTTTTTTCTTTTGAGGGATTTCTAACATCATCATGTGAAGAAGACATTGTCTGTTTGAGTATCTAAACATATAATTTAGATTATGTTAATGTAGTAGAGACTATATAATATTATGAGGAAAACCAAAGTATATTAAAAAAACTTTTACCTTCTCATTGAACTGTATTTATTTTTTAAAGGTTTCAGGGATTTGGTTTCTATATCAAGAATCCAAATCCCCTCTTTGTGGTCCTTTATAATGTATAAGACATTTTCTACATTAGGACCAATATGAAGTGATTGTGATATCCCAATAAAAGGGTCTTCCTTGATTGAATTTTCATCTCACCAGAAATTTCTTTTAGTCATCAGCAGGACAATCGACAATTC
Source organism: Viscum album (assembly GCA_963277665.1). Taxonomy (NCBI): domain Eukaryota; kingdom Viridiplantae; phylum Streptophyta; class Magnoliopsida; order Santalales; family Viscaceae; genus Viscum; species Viscum album. Next base: position 517,155,385 of record OY728143.1, on the reverse strand, counting down.
TTATTTGTTGGATTAGAGACAAAAAAATAATTTCAATACTTGTGATTCTATTATGAACAGATCATATTTTTCCCCTTCCAAACTGAAATTCACCTTCCTGAATCCCATTTCATCAACTTTCATTGTAATAATATTGTCAACCCATTTGAAATGGAAATGTTTTATAATTTAACTCGTATATCTGTTCGATAATGCCAAAATATGACATATTTGTATATATTGGATTTCTATCCTTAAAAAGTATAACCATTTATTATAAAACCACTCTACAGTATAAAATTTTCATTTGGTTATATGGATATCCATTGAAGTTGTAAAATAATTGAATTCAGATTTTTAGATAACTGCTTATAAATTTGATCTCGAAACCATCTTATAAACTATTGATTATGTGTATTTGATATCCATATTTCATACCTTGATGGATTAAAATCTCTAAGAATTTATTTGTGGGATTCAATGTATGGATCAACATTTTCACTATTATGTAAAATGTAAAGGTACGCTTGCTCCTGCTCTATCAAGGAAATTTTAACAACATCTCTTCCGAAAATCTCTTCACCCATAAGGCATTCGCTGTGATAAGATTTTCGGAAATCGAAATAGTCAAAATTTGATGGGTAATATTTACAAAATTCAATATCTTATTCAACAATATATTGTTTTATAATACAACCTTCTGACTAAATTCAGTTCATGACATTCTCCTTTAAAATCTTCATATACTATTCAATGAGGTACATCTATCTATAATGGATATGACCACATAGTTGAACCTATATAACCAAGTGAACCATTAGGTGGACCATTATATCAAAGAATGATGGTGGGAAGAACATCTCTAATTCCCATAATATGACTACAACCTTCCTATTTGTGAGGGGAAACTTCATGGGGTTTATAACTTTACTAGATATTTATTTTAAAAAGAATCAGAGACTGGTTAATGTAGTTCTTATATTTTGAGGAAGAATGAAGCAGAAATCAACATGCATTAAATCTACATGAAAACCTGACATTCATGTGATTTTAGTTCTTGTAACTTCAAATTATTCATTGAAACGACATTCTTGATATTTGACGAATACCCCTGTAGAAATTTTATACTATTAATGAAAAGGAAAAATTGTAATTTTTCTATCTGGATAGAGTGTAAGATATTGGAAGAATAAAATCCCCCCCTTTACCCTTCACCAGTGCCAAATCTTTCCTTATCCTTATTTCAATCAAGTACAACCTAGCCTTGATGCCTTCTTTCATTTTTCTAGGAACATTTAGTAATGCACCAATAAAACTATCAAATACATTTTTTTCTACATGCATGAAATCAAGAAAATGTATAACATAAAAACAATTCCAATATGAAAATTCAATGAAAATTGATATCTTCTTCTTCCAACCAAAATTTTAAAGTTTTTCATAAATGGTTTACAGAACATAGTGTCAATATCTTTTAACTTATTAAATAATTGATCACTCATTATTGGAGATGGTGTTGTACATTGTTTTATATTCCTATTGAATGATGTCGTACATGATAAATATTTATGTCATAAAGGTAAAAAATTTTGAGGTCCCAAAAACACATTCTTGGAGCAATGTTTCAACCAAACTGATTATGTGCATTTTTCATAAATGGGACACCCCAAAATTCCTTTAATAATATGGTTTGATAAATTTACATAATTAGGGAAGTTATTTATAATTCAATTCAACATAGACCTCAATGTGAATTCTTCATTTCTATGAGTATCGTACATTTTAACACCTATATCCCACATCAATTTTAGATCTTCAGTCAATGGATCCAAATAGGCATCAATATCATTACTGAGTTTCTTTGGTCTAGATATAAGCAGGGAAAATACAATGTATTTGTGATTCATGCATAACCATCAAGACAATTTATAATTTACCAACATGATGGGACATGTACTATGAGTAATAATTTTTACACCAAAAGAATTTATTCCATCTAAAGATAACGTAAGATGAAAGTTTCTTGGCTCATTTCCACATTCAAGATACTTGTAATCAATTTTCTTCCATTGAAGAGAATTTTATGGATGACATAGGTTCCCATAATTAATTCTTGTATATACATGCCTTGTCAATTATCTAGAGGTTTTTTGACTACCATATAATCTTTTAAACCATGGGATGATAGGAAAGTATGATAAAAATTTTGAAGGACTTGATTCATTTTTCTTGTATAGATATCACCACCCTTAGATCATTTTATGAGTTATTCATGGTCCTTGCGAAACAATATGAAATCATTTGGGCAAGCATGAGTTTTTAGAGATCATTATCCTTGAACATTACATTCATTTAGAATCATATGTTTATCATGGTATTTCATTTTATTCTAGTAAGAAATCACTCAAGAAACCAAGTAGTTCTGTAAAGTTGGTGCCACATCCGCTGTTAGCTTTCCAATATTATAAATTTAATACAGCTGAAAATATTGCGTATTTAGTAAAAATAATATATAATGGTTTCATAGAACAACTATTTAACTCCTTAAATAACTATGGACAATCACGATGGTGAACTTCAATTGCCATTGTCATTTATTCCATGCGATCTCCATCATCATTTATACTGGTATTCATATCAAATGATCCATAAACTGCAATATCATCCCAATCAGTGTCCACATTTAGTTTTTACCCATGTTTAGTACAAAATTTATAGCTCTGATCTATTATGTGACAAATAAAATGGTTTTCTAACTCTTCCAGACTCATTGGTCTTGAATAACAAAAACTTAAACACGAATAGAGGATTTAAGAAGGGTTGTATACATTCTCTCTTGCAAACTTGACAAACTCTTTATCTCTATCTACATACTCTTTTATCAAATGATTAGTGTGCAACCATTTTTGATTCATATTCATCCTATTGGGTTCATAAAAGATTAATTTTGTACAATAAATAAATAAATACACATACGATATTCATTATCAAATGCATATGAGACTCTGCCTAGTCGGTGATGACTGCTTAAGTGCATCCAGGAGGAGACATAATTTCTAGGATACTGTAGTAGTACTGTAGTAGGTACTATTTGGCATTGTATAAGCCAGGAATATTCCCCTATTTTGGCCTTTGGGCCACTGATTTGGTTCTCGAGTCCTTTAAGGCCTTCGGGCCACCCAAACATTCAGGTCGTAAGGCCTTAGGGCCACCTCAAGGCCTTCAGGCCACCTTAAGGCCTTAGGTCCACCTTAAGTGTAGATGCAAACCAGACAACCTACAATGAACAAGTTCTAGAAGGAGGATGAGCAAGGACCGTTCACCATAGGAGAAGCGAAAAAGATTTCAAGAATGAAAGGGTATGGCACCTGACATCGGGACAAGGTTGTGCATGCACGGGAAAGCCTAGCTGAACAACCATGAGGAGATGGAGAGATGATTTCACGATGACGATGATGGGGAGGAGCAGTTCCAAGTAGTTAGTCTAGGTTTTATGTATTGTTTGAATCCTATGGGAAATGAATTCCTCTAAGGCCTATAAGCCATGTAATACTTACGCCTATGGGCCTTGTAAGGGTTCCAACTCACCCCTTGAAAGGTGGATTATCAAAAATCAATAAAAAATGAAGGCCTTCGGGCCATTGGAGTATTATCAAAGGTGAAAGTTATAGACAATTATAATAAGGGAAACTCAACATTTGATTATTTTAAATAATTTCAATATTTTTAAGAAAATGGCTAATTTAATTTAAGAAAAAAATTACTCCACTATGGCAGGTGTTATCCTATGAATTCATTCAATGGTGAATGTTATAGACAACTCCTCCTCATCAACTCATCTCCCAGACATTTATCATTGCATTTTTTTGTTTGACACATCCTTCATCTCTTGTGGACATGCAAATATACTGCTTGAAAGTCATCCATGGGATGACTAATGATCATATTAGTAAAAGAAACATAAAAGAGATGGTGTATGAGTTTCAAGAAAAAAATTGCAAAAAATTACTGTTAAGAAGATAAAGTTGATGAGGATGGAAGTTGTTTATAAAAGAGATGGAGGATGAGTCTCAAGTAACAAATTACAATAATAACTGTTGTTTGACACACATCAAGTCTTTGTTGAATCCCTTAAACAAATGAAAAAAATAATATAGTCAATTAAGGGGTAATAAGAAAGACGAATATGATAAACAATAATAATAAACTCTCATTCAATCAACCAGAAGATAAAAAAATGTATTGATAAAACATTTTAACAAATAAGGAGTTATTTCATATACATGGACAATAATCAGATATTCATAGTGGTGGAACCAATACATGTAAACCTAAAATGATGAATAACTAAAAATAATTTCTAATATATAGAATTTGATAAATTCCATTCTATTTTTTGGAACAAGTGATATAGAAACCTCAGAAATTATTACATTTAAAATTAATGGTATATCAAATGTTTGAAAACATATAAAGACTCTTGGGATGCCATATCACCACACTGACCCATCCTAAGGATTCAAGGGAGGTTGTCACATTAGATCTACCCATCTAAAGAATTATAGTGAGGGCATCTAATACACATTGACCATCCTTAAGATTCTAGGAAGGTCCATAAATAAGTTAGCATTAAACAATAATGCACATCAATAAGATATATAACAAACAAGGGAAAAACACACCAACCCTTGCAATGTATATCCCATACACATATAAATACACACACAGATATATATATATATATATATCATGGAATTTATAATACACATAATTTCAAAAAAAATGCACATTTAAACATAATTTTTAATTAAAATAAATATAATTCCTTATTAATTTGGAAATAAAGAACCATAATTTGTGAATAAATAATTATAAAATCACCCTTACATTATAAGTTCTGAAAACACATATAAATATATAGAAAGATATATATTTAAATATATATATATATATAAATCTATATATGTATATATATATTTATAAAATAAAATTAAATTGATAAAAATATATGTAACCCTTACATCATAATATAACAACATAGTAAAATAAATACAACCCCATACTAATTTTGAAAATAGAGAGCTATTGAAAATAAATAAATATGGTATTACTTTACTAAGATTTATCTAAAAATAAAAAAACACAATTTTGATAAAATAAAATCTTAAGGAAAAATACTTACACTAGAATATTAAAATAGAATTTAAAATAAATAAATTCCCTTACATGAATTTCATAAAATTAGCCTTTGTTTCTTCTTTGCACCATCATAAAATTGAGAATTTGTTTTCTAAATCAATTTTCTCATTTGTTTAAGTTTTTTATATAAAAAAATACACTATTAATACAGTGAAATAAATATTTATTTAATTGGTTTATCTATGGACTAAAGGTGATTATCTAATATTTAAAAAGAGTAAAAAAATTAAGACTGCAGAGCAAGATGTGGTATACATGTAGACAACGCAGTAAATTGATTAAAAAAACAATTTAGAAAGACCAAAATAGGATGTTCAAATCAATAGTCAAGCAAACAATGAATCATAAATAAAAAATAGTATATAATTATCGAATCACAAATAAATGATGACATAGTCAAAGAAGAAATAAAAAACAAAACAAAAAAATATAGAATGAAAATTGGAACCTACAAAGGAAAATACCGGCCAACCTTGTTAGGTCCCTACTGGAAATCATACTTTTCCCAACAATTGTATACCAACGGTTCTTTTGAACCTTTGGTATAGGTGATATTTACCAATGGTTTGCATAAAGTGTTGGTAAAGATCTGTAACAAGTGACCTTTCCCAAAGGTTTGATGAAACCGTTGGGAAAGATTGGGAAAAAATGAGTTTTCCTAACGGTTTCATTAAACTATTGGGAAATATTGAGTTTTCCCAATGGTTTTTAAAAACCGTTAGAAAAAAATCCCCAAATTCTCCAAAACCAAACAGCCACCTCCCCAAAATTCCAGAACCATTCTACTGCTCTCTAAAAGCGATTCCTTCACAGAAGCCCTTGAGAAGCTCCACCTCTTCCATCAGATCAGCTGCTGCCAGGTTAGACTCCTTCCATATTTTATCAAGGATATAGTTCCACCTCTTATCAAGCATATCCTTATATTCTCAAGGATTTCTTTATTCCCAATTTTTAGGGTTTTTGTAAAATTTTATGATTCACTAATCCACGAATTGTTTACTCAAATCACTACATCAGTGTATGTACAATTAATGTTTTCATTACACATTTACATTTATAAGGGAATGTTGTCTCTTTATTGTGCTCTAATTTTAAAGATTCATAGTTTTTTTAATCTCAATGCTTCAAATATTACAGCTTCATGTATATGAAATCGTAATAATTTGTTTGTAATATTTATTGATTGTATTTCATGAAAATCACTCCTTTAATTAAGATCATGTCAAACATGAAGATCTTGTTCATCGTAATTTTTGTACACTATGTGTATTACATAAGAAGTATGTATCATGTTTCTATAAAAATAAAATATATATATATATAAAATGAAACACTTTTCACTTATCCTTTTCACAATAGAACACATGGAGTATCTTCTTGAACTTTGGAAAATAGTATGTGGTCCCTAATTAGTACTTCTTCCTTCTTCATGAAACTAATTCACAGAATGTCAAATTCGAAATATTAGTGAATATTAGTTTTCCTAATATAACCAATAATCATTCTTCCTTCGACATCATACATGAGTTATTCAATCACCTTTTTAAAACACAATGACCATTTTCACTGATTTGGGGTTCCTCAAATTTCTTGGGAAAATCAGAAAAATGCATGTATTGAATCGTGTTTCTCATATGGATTCATGGATACAAGTTCATCTTGAGAATCATGAATGCGTGGTTCAAATATCATGAGGACCATGGGATTATTATTCTTCACACAAATGAAGTTGTTTTCTGCAACTATATGTTTTTGTTTTCACTTTTGATTTGGCCGAAAGGGGAGATTTGTGGTCATTAATCATGGTTGTGGATGGTCATTTAGGATGTAAGATAGTAAGACTTCATTTTACTTGATATATCCAATATTATTATTGATTTATGTTCAATTTGATTATCTTTAACAAGTGATGTTGTTTAATAAGTTGTTATTAATGGTTATAGTAATGACGATATGGTATAAGGGTTCATATGGTGTGTATAAGGGTTCACATGGTGTGTATAACGGTTGACATGGTATCAGTGAACTCAAGTCATTAATTTAAGCCTTCATTCTCACTAGCATGTAAGAAATTGAATGATGTAAACCCATCCTCACATGATTTCTTACCTTAGATAGTGTCCAACATATGGAATACAAGCTTTTGAATTCATCAGTTAACCAGGATCATATATTCCATTTCCCCCAAGATGACTATACTAATATAACTTTAGGGTCAATTAAATAAGGTTATCATTGTATGTTATATATTATGTGTCCTTCTTGGCCAATACTCACTTTTATGAGGGTGGGGTGCTTTTCACTACCCATGCTGGCATGTTTAGACATCCATAAAAATGTTAGATAAGTCACAAGTTTAATTCAGTAATGTTGTTATCATTGACATACTTTATTATTAATATAAAATTTAAAAATAAATTTTTTTTGTCTATACTTAATGAAATTAAATCTTTTTACAAGCCATGAACAACCTATTAGTGTAGCAGCCTAAAATTTATTCACCCCTGGGGTGCGCTTGACTTGGGGAAGTAATTGGGTAATGAAAGGTATAGCCATAGAGGTGCCAATAATGAGTTATTTAACATGAGTGAATGATTTGGGATGCCTATAACACATGATGGGACCTAAGGCATGTTCCTCTTATAGACTTAATGAAAATGAATATAAATAAATTTTAATTTAATTTACGAGTACTTGTTCTTTACATTATTTTAATAGTTCACTACATTGACTAGAAACTTCATCCTTTATCATTTACTTAAATGTATTTTGTATTAAATTTCAATCCTATTGAATTGTTTATGACAAAATGACTTATATAAATTCTTTTTACAGAATGGACAGAAGTTGGATGTATAAAACCGATCGGATCTCAAGCAATTTTCAAAACAATTTGGAGATCTTTATAGATTTTTCATTTCACAATGCTTCTGATAGTGGTCGCATACACTACCCATGTTCCAATTGTGTTGGTAGACCTTGGTTGAGCTGTGAAGAAGTCATTTACCACATAACCAAAAATGGTTTTCAAGCAAACTACTTTGTGTGGTATCACAATGGGGAGAAAATGAAATCTCAAATTGGTGATAATCGAAATGAAAGGACTGGAATGGAGAATTTGTTAGATGATCAGTTTCCGTTTATTCGTCATCATGAAAAAGAAAGGATTTTGACTCAAGAAGACTTTGATATGAGGATAAATGATGATTCTAGTGAAAATGATGATATTGATAGGGTGAAAAAATTTAATGATGCTGCCACGACTCCAGTATATCGACAATGCGATAAAATGAAAAAGATGTAATTTTTAATCTGATTGTTTAATGGGAAAAATATGTATGGGATTTCTAATACAGCAATCGATTACATTCTTACCCTCTTTAAGGATTTAATTCCAAATGATGTAGATATTCCCTCAAACCACTATATGGCATAGAAGTTAGTTGAGGAACTTGGATTTTCAAGAAACAAAATTCATTCTTTCCTGAAAGATTGCGGTTTATTATGGGAGGAAACTGTTGAAAGTAATGATTGTATAAAATGTGGCACATCCCATTGGAAGTGAAAATCTGATGGAACACCATCCCGTGTTCCACAGAAAGTAATGTGTCACTTTCCATTGATCCCCAGACTCCATAATCTTTTTATGTCTGATGACATATCAATAAAAATGAGATGGAATGATACCAAGAGAAAGAAGACTAATGATGAGTTGGTTCATCCTGCAGATAGATTTTCATGGTAGAGTTTTGATGCTCAATATCCTGATTTTGCAGCTGACGTGCATAATGTGAGGCTGGGTATTTCATGTGACAGTTTTAATCAGTTTGGTAAGATGCTTACTTCTCACAGCACATGGCCAGTTTTTATACACATCTAGAATCTTCTCCCATGGTTGTGTGTGAAAAAACTTTTCACTTTCATGAGTATACTCATATATGGTCCTTCTAATCCCAACATTGATATTGATGTATACATGAAAACTTTAATAAAAGAGTTGAAACTTCTTTAGGATGTGGGTGTGAGCACATACGATTCATGTTCGAAAGACATATATTAGATGCGTGCTACACTTATGTGGATGATCAATGATTTTTTCGGCTTATGAAATAATTTCTGTATAGAGAACGAAGGGAAAACTATCATGCCCAGTTTGTATGAAGAATACATGATCCAAAAGACTGAAACATTGCTGTAGTTTCAGTTTTATGGGACATTGACGATTCTTGCCAAATGATCATCCATATAGAACGAATCATCAAATATTTGATAATACCATAGAGACCGATTCTCCACCTCAGTGTATGTCTGGAATTGATGTGATTAATGAATTGAAAGATTAAGGTTTTTCATTCGTGAAGGGTCAAATGAAATCTGGAAAGAGAAAGAATGTTTCCACTGAAACCTGTTACAATTGGAGGAAGAGGATTATCTTTTTTGATTTTCATTATTGTTCAACCAATTTGTTACATCATTGCTTAGACGTAATTCATATTTAAAAGAATATATGTGAAATGTTGCTTTCAGTTCTTATAAATTTCAAGGGGAAGACAAAAGATGATTTATGATCTCGACGTGACTTGGTGGATTGGGGAACCAGAACAGAATTGCATCCTATGCGTATCAGTGAAAATAAATGGAAACTTCCATGTGCTTCTTATGTGATGACACCTACAGAAAAAAACAATTTTTGGAAGTATTAGAGACTATTAGAGTTCTTGATGTTTATTCAAGCAACATATCTAAATAGGTCAAGAGAAGAGAGTTGAAGCTAAAATATTTGAAGACTCATGATTATCATGTTCTACTGCATAAGTTGCATCCAATAGCAATATGTCATCTTTTGTCCAATAATGTAAGGGTGAATGTTATTCAGTTGTGCCATTTGTTTAGAGATCTTTGTGCTAATAAGTTGTCCAAGTATTTCTTGCAAAAAATGTTGACATATGCCCCATTAATTTTGTGTGAGTTGGAGAAAATATTTCCTCCATGATTTTTCACATGCATGCTGCATCTGACTGTCCATATTCCCACTGAAATAATTCTCAGAGGACCTATTTCTTTTCGTTGGATGTATCCAACTGAAAGAAATATGTACCCATTAAAGTCTTATGTCCGAAACAGGAATCATCCCGAAGGTTCTATCGTGAATGGTTACTTGGCTCAAGAATGTATGGATTTCTGCTCGATGTATTTGTCTAATCTTACTACAAGAATGAACAAACCAATGAGAAATGAAGAAGAATAGTATGAGAAAATTGAACCCAGTTTTCCATCACTTCCTCAAACAGGAGGAATTCCTGGATCATATACATTGAAGACATTAAGTCATGAAGAGCAGGAGATGGCACATCGCACAGTTTTGTTCAACTGTGATTTTCTCGATGACTATATTAGGTAACTAAATTGAATATGTATATCTTACATATATATCTGTTAAACTATTCATATTTTTTATCTACAGGGAACATAAAACAATGATAAATATTAAGCATCGTTCTTTATCTTTGAGAAGGAGAGAGACTTTTCATGGCAAAGAGTTTTCTGCTTGGTTAAAATTGAAGGTAAAAATATTACTGTTTAAAATAATTATATCAATATTTAATAAAGTTTAATAGTCATTTATATTGCAGGTATTGAGCTTTTCTGATGACTCTGTCTCTGAGGAAATAAGAGCTTTTTCTTTTGGTCCTAATACCGTGGTTCATGACTGTAAATCAATTTTTATCAATGGGTACAAATTTATTGTCACTGAACTAGCAAAGAACATGAGAACACAACATGATGGTGTTATGGTTACTACCACAACAGATTTTTATGCCATTGCATCATATAGTAGACCGCGATTTGAAAATGTGGGTTATTATGGAGTCATTGAGAAAATAATAATATTGGATTATTACTCTCATGGATGAGTCACAATGATGAAATTACATTGGTTTGATTTGATGACGAGACATGGCACATTTATTGATGATTGTGGATTTAGAGTAATTAATATTGCTCACACTCTTACTACCGAAGAACCATATGTGTTGGCATCAATGTCTAAACAAGTTTTTTATGTCCAAGACCAACTTCGACCGGAATTTGGTGTCATAGTTGAAGTAATTCCAAGAAATATTTTTGATGATGGTGATGATAGAATTGACACTATCTCTAGTTCCATTAAAACCAATCCATTTATTTCTTTTGATGACTCTAATAGCTCAATTGTTAGAGTTGATTGTGAACCTAAAGTTATGGTTAAAAATATATAGAATCATTCATCCATGTTATCAATTCTTTAGGTTTACCTCGAGTTGGATTGTTAAGGTTGGTAATATTCAAATTGATTTAGTATTGATCACAAATATGTTTTAGATGACTTGACCGTTATGTGAATTTTCAATGTTTACTGGTTGCAATTTTATTTTAATTGCATTTTCTAAATTGGAATTGTACTGTACTCAAACCTAGTCAAAAAATATTTCTAAATTGGTGAACATTACAACTTATATGATTTATTAAATTCATTAAAGCTCTTATAAAACAATTGATACCTAAATTACCAATGAATCCCTCTATTCTCTCATATATTTATTTTTTTGTTTTACACATTAGTTTCCTTTTTCTAATTAATTACATATTTGTTTTCAAAAGCAGGAAATGCAGCCAATTGAAGCGAGATGAAGAAAAAAAATGATGGAGAACAATCATCGAATGACGGAGATGGGTGTTCCACCATTAGTGCCTATAGTGAGTACTTTATTTAAAATATATATATTTAAAGAATATATAATGTCATGTGATTAATTTTTTTGTAAACATTTTTGTAGGATCCACCTATACATCGACAGTTATTCGACAAGGAACCTAGTACTGGTCCTAGTACTCAGGCCGGTGGTACGAGGAGGGTTCGTACCAGAGGTGGACGAGCAGTTGCGCGTACCCGACTAGACCCTACCCCTACCACTGACATGTCATCCTTCCCACATTCTGATCCCGGTGTGTCGTTAGGGACACACAGGATATTTAGGCCTCCCATGTTTTCGCCACCTTTTGCATCTTCTGGCCCATCATTTTCACATCCCATGACGATTCCCACTCCCCAGTCAGATTCTGGTCATACAACTGTCCCATCTTCTTTTCCTTCTACTTATATCTCTACGAGCTTCTATATTCCATCGTCTTCAACTCTTGTTCCACCACTGGGTGTTCCATCAGTTTCTGTGGATCCAACGGTGCGCAGCGATCAGACTGGCACAGGTATATTTATAAAACCCTAACAAATTTTTATAGCAATATTTATTTTCATTATAACATGTTTTGATAAAATATTTGTTTTTATTTCATGACAGATACATCTACTGATAGGAGGTGGGGGCGAGGGCGTACACGCATGCATCCAGTGTGGAACCACCACATACAGGTTATGGTGGATTACAATGAAGACAACCAAATGGTTGAGAAAACAGGGCAAAAATGTTGGAGTTTTTTGGCGATGCTTGCCAAATACTCTGAAATCATTCCCGTCAGCTCGCTATCATGGAGACATTTGCCACATGAGGTGCTTTGGCAGAGATATGGGTAAAAAAATCTGTTGTATTTAATGACATGAATTATTTTTGTATTTATATGAATTAATATTTTGATGTCATATTCGATTTAATTTTCCCGATGGTAAGGGTGCATGACCGGAATGTATAAAGGATTTAGGTGAGCTTTGGAGAGCCTAAAAGCATGAGTTGTATATTGGCTGGTGTGCTAGAGTTGGCACTGAGTTAGAGGCAGTACCAGTCATGGATGATTGTCCTATAGAGTAGTATCGTCAGATGATTACTCATTGGACGAGTACCCAGTTTAAGGTATGAAATACATTTGAAGTATTTAAATAATAACATTCATGTTTTGAATTAATATTATCCTTTTCATTATCGAATTCTATTTAGGAATCATCTAGAAAAAATAAAAAATACATTGATGCAAAAAAATACCTCTACACACTAGGACGTACTATGATGCCGGATCATGAGAGGAAGCAGGTATGACAATTGTTTATAAGTTTTCTTTATGACTTACATTTTCTTTTGTTTCCTCAATTATTTAATCGTTTGCTAAATTTTTTATATAACTTTAGTTTTCAATGTCATTGTAGAGGAAAATACAGAATATTGAAGGACGTGTGCCTCAAGAAAAACTGTTTTGCTCGAGTAGATATAAAAAGGATGGAAGTTCCATCAACGAAGCGACTCAGCAGAAGATTGTAAGTTTTAATCTATTGATTTTATATTTTAATATCTATTTTTTAACTTAATAATATATTTATATTTGTAACAGGCTGCTTTAGAGGCCCTCGATGCCCAAGAACCAGACAATTTTGGGCCAACTGATCACTTACATCAAGTGTTGGGAGAGGAGAATCCTGGCAGAGTACGCTGCCGAACTAGGATAGCCCCGAAGAGGTATTGTCCCTCCTCAGGTATGAGTTGTAGTGACACCAAGCTGCAGAAAGTTAGGTCACAAGAAGAACAGGATGAGAAAAGGGCCATAGAGACGGCAGAACTGTCTGCTAGGAAAAACAATGCATTTATGAAATTTATTGAAGTTCTACGTCCAACACTTCCAGTAGAGGCCAGCCCAGCTTTCGATGAATATATGTCGTCGATACATTCTATATATGGTGCACCAGGTGGCAGTTCTAGTGGTGGTCAGGATGATGTCCAGTTTGACGATGACGATAGCGAGGAGTCTGATGCGGAAGAGGAGGGAGAGGAGGAGGGTGAGGTGGATGGCGAGGGCAAAGAGGAGGGCAAGGGTGAGGAGGAGGGTGCTGAGGAGGGCGATGAAAATGATGGGGATGAGGAATAGGGTGATGATGATGTTGATGATGGTGATGGTGATGTGGTACAAATTGATCCATTACCTTTTTGACTAATATTACTGAGATTTGATGTTTAATCTATTCTAGTTGTTGGTTTTATCTCGACCTGTAGTATAGTATTGGAGTTGAGTTATTTTTATATATTTTATATTTTTATGGATGTTTTATTTTAGTGGTTGCGTGTTTGGGAACTCCCTAGACAGCCCCCCTCCTTCCTGGACCCTGGACAACCCCCACCATCCTCCTTGGACCCCGGACAGCCCCCCAGACAGCCCCCCACCATCCTCCTTGGTCCCCAGACAGCCCCCCGGACAGCCCCCCCACCCTCCTCCCTGGACCTCAGAAACGCCCTGAACACCCCCCGAATATCCCCCCACCCTCCTCCTTGGTCCCCGGACATCCCCCCAGACACCCACCGAACAGCCCCCCAGACAGCCCCCCGGACAGCCCCCCCACCCTCCTCCCTAGACCACGGACAGCCCCCCAGACAGCCCCCCGGACGACCCTCCCACCATCCTTGATTTCATTTACTACTATAAAATCTATAATATATATTTTATTTATTTTCATCATGATAATCAATGTAAATCACATTTACACATCTAATCAACATTATAGATTCTTGGTATGTTATAAAAGGGATGTATTCATTGGGCATGGCATTGTTAGCTCTGAAATGTTTCATAGCATGATAAACTAAAATCTAACCCATATTAAGAATGATATAAAAATATTCTATATGAATTTCCATAAGATTTTAAGTAAATACCATTCCACTAATAGAAACATGAGGGTTCCCATAAATCATGTTTACCTTAATATTTCCACAAGGATTTTTAGTAAAAGTTTTATCTTCTATTAATTTTCTGATATTCTCATTTTAAAGGTAAATTTTTCATAAATAAATTAATTTAAAGACCCATAGTAAAATTGTGTATTTGAATAATGTGAAAAAACAACTAACATACCACTCTAACCGTGTCTCTTTTGTTTAAAATGGACAGGATTATAAGTGAAAAGAACAACTGGAATACGGAAAACCAACCAAACGCATTCAGATTCTATTGATAATTTATCACAACGATCTATGGGACATATGTGACGTGTACGAGCCAACCCAGGCTCAATCCGAGTCTCTGTGTGGTCGGGATCACTCTAAGTGTCTCTCTTTTGTTTAAAATGGACAACATTTTAAGTACATATGGAAAACCGACCAAACGCATTCAGTTTCCATTGAAACTTTAGGAGAGCGATCCATGGGTCATATATGACATGTACAAGTCAACCTCGCCTCAATCCGATGTGTGGTGTGGCCTACACCACTCAAAGTGTCTCTCTTTTGTTTAAAATGGACTTCATTTTAAGTGAAAACAACAACTAGCATACGGAAAACTGACCAAACAGATTCTGATTATGTCGATACTTTATCACACAGATCCATGGGTCATATGTGACATGTACGAGTCAACCTCGCCTCAATCCGAGGCACGGTGTGGCCGAGACCATTCATAGTGTCTCTCTTTTTTTTAAAATGGACATCATTTTAAGCGAAAACAACAAGTGACATACGAAAAACTGACCAAACACACTCAAAATGTGTTGCTAATTTAGGACAACAAACCATGGGTCATAAGTGATTTGTATGAGTCAATTCCTCCTCAATCTGAGGCGTGGTGTGTCCGACACTACTCTAAGTGCCTCTATTTTGTTTCAAAAGGATATCATTTTAAGTGAAAACATCAACTAGCATACGAAAAAATGAACAAAAGCTTTCGGATTGTGTTAATACTTTATTAAAATGATCCATGGGTCATTTGAGATGTGTACGAGTCAACCCCATCTAAATCTGAGGCACGGTGTGGCCAGTAACACTCTAATTGTGTCTCTTTTGTTTAGAATGGACAGGATTATAAGTGAAAAAAACAACTAGCATACGGAAAACTGACCAAAAACATTCGGATTCTGTTGATAATTTATCACAATGATATATGGGACATTTTTGATGTGTACGAGCCAACCTGGTCTCAATCTGAGTCGCAGTGTAGCCGGGATCACTGTAAGTGTCTCTCTTTTGTTTAAAATTGACAAAATTTTAAGTACATACAGAAAACCAACCAAACACATTCAATTTATGTTGAAACTTTAGGAGAATGATCCATGGGTCATATTTGACATGTTCGAGTCAACCTCGCCTCAATCTGAGGCATGGTGTGACCGACACCACTCAAAGTGTCTCTCTTTTGTTTAAAATGGACTTCATTTTAAGTGAAAACAACAACTAGCATATGTCAAACCGACCAAACAGATTCTGATTTTGTCAATACTTTAACACAATGATCCATGGGTCATATGTGAATTTTATGAGTCAACCCTGCCTCAATCCGAGGCGCGGTGTGGCCGGAACCATTCATAGTGTCTCTCTTTTGTTTAAAATGGATATCATTTTAAGCGAAAACAACAAGTGACATACGAAAAACTGTCCAAACGCATTCGAAATGTGTTGATGATTTAGGAAAACGATCCATGGGTCATATGTGACATGTACGAGTCAACCCCACCTAAATATGAGGCGCGGTGTGGCCGACACCACTCTAAGTGACTCTCTTTTGTTTCAAAAGGATATCATTTTTAGTGAAAACATCAACTGACATACAGAAAACCGACAAAACACATTCGGATTTTGTTGATACTTTAGGAAAACAATCCATGGGTCATTTGAGACATCTAAGAGTCAACCCCATCTAAATCTGAGGTGCGTTGTGGCCGGTACCACTCCAACTGTGTATCTTTTGTTTAAAATGGACAAGATTATAAGTGAAAAGAACAACTGGCATACTGAAAACTGACCAAACACATTCGGATTTTGTTGATAATTTATTAAAACTATCCATGGGCCATATGTAATGTGTAAAAGCCATTCTAGGCTCAATCCGAGTCGCGGTGTGGCCGTGATCACTCTAAGTGTCACTCTTTTGTTTAAAATGGACAACATTTCAAGTACATACGGAAAATCGACCAAACACATTTGGCTTCTATTGAAAATTTAGGAGAATGATCCATGGGTCATATGTGACGTGCATGAGTCAATATCGCCTCAATCAGAGGTGTGGTGTGGCTGAAACCATTCAAAGTGTCTCTCTTTTGTTTAAAATGGACTTTATTTTAAGTGAAAACAACAACTAGCATACGGAAAACCGACCAAATGGATTCTGATTGTGTCGATACTTTAGAAAAAAGATCCATGGGTCATATGTGATGTGTAAAAGTCAACCCCGCCTCAATCCGAGGTGCGGTGTGGTGGAAACCATTCATAGTGTCTCTCTTTTGTTTTAAATGGACATCCTTTTAAGCGAAAACAACAAGTGACATACGAAAAACTGACCAAATGCATTCAAAATGTGTTGATGCTTTAGGACAACGATGCATGGGTCATATGTGACATGTATGAATCAACCCCGCCTCAATCCAAGACGTGGTCTGGGCAGCACCACTCTAAGTGCCTCTCTTTTGTTTCAAAATGATATCATTTTAAGTGAAAACATCAAATGACATATGGGAAACCGACCAAACGCATTAATATTGCATTGATACTTTAGGAAAACGATCCATGGGTCATTTGAGACATGTACGCATCAACCCCATCTAAATCCGAGGCGTGGTGTGGCCGGTATTACTCTAACTGTGTCTCTTTTGTTTAAAATGAACAGGATTATAAGTGAAAAGAACAACTGGCATACGAAAAACTGACCAAACGCATTCAGATTCTATTGATAATTTATCACAATGATACCTGGGTCATATGTGACGTGTATAATCCAACCCGGTCTCAATCGGAGTTGCAGTGTGGCCGGGATCACTCTAAGTGTCTCTTTTTCTTAAAATGGACAACATTTTAAGTACATATAGAAAACCAAAAAAACGAATTCGGTTTCCATTGAAACTTTAGGATAACGATCCATGTGTCATATGTGACGTGTATAAGTCAACCTCGCTTCAATCCGATGTGCGGTGTGGCCGACACCACTCAAAGTGTCTCTCTTTTGTTTAAAATGGACATCATTTTAAGTGAAAACAACAACTAGCATATAGAAAACCGACCAAACAGATTCTGATTGTGTCGATACTTTAGAAAAACGATCCATGGGTCATATGTGATGTGAACGAGTCAACCACGCCTCAATTAGAGGTGTGGTGTGGCCGACACCATTCATAGTGTCTCTGTTTTGTTTAAAATGGACATCATTTTAAGTGAAAACAACAAGTGACATATGAAAAACTGACCAAATGCATTCGAAATGTGTTGATGCTTTAAGACAATGATCCATGGGTCATATTTGACGTGTACGAGTCAAAATCACCTCAATATGAGGTGCGATGTGGCCGACACCACTCTAAGTGCCTCTCTTTTGTTTCAAAAGGATATCATTTTAAGTGAAAACATCAACTGGCATACTATAAACCAACCAAACGCATTCAGATTGTGTTGATACTTTAGGAAAACGATCCATGGGTCATTTGAGACATGTAAGAGTCAAATCCATATAAATACAAGGTGCGGTGTGGCCGGTACCACTCTAACTATGTCTCTTTTGTTTAAAATGGAAAGGATTATAAGTGAAAAGAACAACTGACATACGGAAAACCGATCAAACGCATTCAGATTCCACTAATAATTTATCACAATGATCCATGGGTCATATGTGACGTGTTTGAGCCAACCTGGGCTTAATACGAGTCGTAGTGTGGCCGGGATCACTCTATGTGTCTCTCTTTTGTTTTAAATGGACAACATTTTAAGTACATACGGAAAACCGACCAAACACATTCGGTTTCCGTTGAATCTTTAGGAGAACAATCCATGGGTCCTATGTGACGTGTAAGAGTCAACCTCACCTCAATTTGAGGTGCGGTGTGGCCGACAACACTCAAAGTGTCTCTCTTTTGTTTAAAATGGACATCATTTTAAGTGAAAACAACAACTAGCATATGGAAAACTGACCAAACAGATTCATATTGTGTCGATACTTTAGAACAATGATCCATGGGTCATATGTGATGTGTACGAGTCAACCCCGCCTCAATACGAGGCACGGTGTGGCTGACACCATTCATAGTGTCTCCCTTTTGAATAAAGTGGACATCATTTTAAGCGAAAACAACAACTGATATACGAAAAACTAACCAAACACATTATAAATGTGTTGATGCTTTAGGAAAACGATCCATGGGTCATATGTGACGTGTACGAGTCAACCCCGCCTCAATCTGAGGCACGGTGTGGCTGAGAACATTCTAAGTGTCTCTCTTTTATTTAAAACAGACAACATTTTAAGTACATACAGAAAACTGACCAAACAGATTATGATTGTGTTGATACTTTAGCAAAATGATTGGGTCATATGTGAAGTGTACGAATAAACCCCTCCTCAATCAGAGATGCGGTGTGGCCAGCACCACTCAAAGTGTCTGTCTTTTGTTTGAAAAGGACATCATTTTAAGTGAAAACAAACACATTTGGATTGTGTTGATACTTTAGAAAAATGATCCATGGGTCATTTGAGACGTGTATGAGTCAACCCCATCTAAATCAGAGATGCGGTGTGGCCGATACCACTCTAACTGTGTCTCTTTTGTTTAAAATGGACAGAATTATAAGTGAAAAAAACAACTGGTATACGAAAAACCGACCAAAGGCATTCAGAATCTATTAAAACTTTAGGACAATGATCCATGGGTCATATGTTATGTGTACAAGTCAACCGCGCCTCAATCAAAGTCATAGTGTGACCGACACAACCCAAAGTGTCTCTTTTATGTTTAAAATGGACAACGTTTTAAGTACATATGGAAAACCGACCAAACGGATTCTGATTGTGTGGATATTTTTGAACAACGATCCATGGGTCATTTGTGACGTGTAAAAGTCAACCCCGCCTCAATCCGAGGCGCGGTGTGTCCAACACCACTCAAAGCGTCTATCTTTTATTTAAAAAACACTTCATTTTAACTGAAAACAACAACTGACATATGGAAAACTGAACAAACACTTTCGGAATATGTTGATACATTAGGAAAACGATCCATGGGTCATTTGTGATGTGTATGAGTTAACCTTGCCTCAATCTGAGGCACAATGTGGCCGGTATCACTCCAGGTGTATGTATTTTGTTTAAAATGGACAACATTTCTAGTAAAAACATATGGTATATGAAAAACTGATCAAATTATGAATTGAATTCCAGATTCCACATATAATTGTAATCTAAATTTTAAATTGAATTCTAAATGAATTATGTATGTTTATAATTATGTTATGAATTCTGATTTAATTCTGGATGTGTATAGTTCTAGGATGCATTATAAGAATTTGTTCTCTACATGTATGTGTTAGTTGGTTATTGCAGGTACAATAATTGTATATGTATGTGTTTATTGCAGGTATAATAATTGGAAATGATTGAAAATGGGAGGGACTGGACCGGCTGCTGTGCAAATTGCACAAAAATGAGAGCTGCTATGCAAATTGCAGGCTGTTGTGCAATTTGCACAGTATAGGCTATGCCAACTGTTTCAAACCATTGGCATAGCCTCTCTCAGTATTTTTTTACCAACAGTTCATAGAACCGTTGGTAAAAACTCTTTCCCAATGATTTAGAAACCGTTGGGAAAGAATCCCTCAGCCTGTTTTTCCCAACAGTTCAAGCCAAACCGTTGGGAAAAGCTATCCCAACAGTTTGGCACAACCGTTGGGATAGGTTCATTTTTTCTGACCTATCACAATGGTTCAGTGTAAACCGTTGGGAAAAGATTTCCCAACAGCTTACTTCCCTATAGGGTGCATAACCGTTGGTATAATATATACCAACGGTTTTGCAGCCTTTCCCAATGGTTCAGAACCGTTGGGAAATCCTGCATTTCCAGTAGTGGGTTAAAGAAAATACGAGACCCTGAGATACAAATCTTGATGTTTTTTTTCAAAAACCCTAACTACAAGAATAAACCAGATACTAGAAGATTTTTGAGCAACCAGAGGCAGTGAGTTTGTGTGATTAGAGCTTCGATTAACTGATGAGGAGCACTGATAGTGGGTGGCTTTTGCAGAAAGCTTCTGATATCACGATGGGTTTGCAACTGGTTAGGTTTTTAAATATATAGGGACATCTTTATCAACGCTTTCAAAAAATCACTGATAAAGAGTCCATTTATCCGTGCTAAAGTAATAAGCGCTGATAAAAGACATAATTATGAGTGCTAAACTTTTTTCACTGATAAATATTGATTTTATCTGTTCTTTTTTTGGGCTAATAAATATTCATCTTTATCAGTTATTATTACTTAAGCAATAATAAAGGATTTATAAATATAATTATAAATAAAATATTTTTAAATATATATATACTTAAAAAATATATATAAATATAACTATTGTAAATATATTCCTTATTTAAATATATTAATTATAATTTTAGAATTTTTTAAATATATAATTATTTATTTATAATTATATAATTTTTTTATAAAATAATATTTATATCATTATATATTTATATTAGAATATATATATTTAATATATATATATATACATATATTTAATATATATATATATATATATATAAATATAAATATAGTAAAAATATTCATTATTGAAGTACATTTATTAAAAAGTTAATAATTATTTAAAAATATGTATAATTATTTAAATATATGTAATTATTTATTTATAATTATATAAATACTTTAATTTTTTTATAATTATTAATATATAATTTTATAAATATAGTATGTACATTTATAAATATATTTATTTATAAATATGTTTTTACAAATATTTTTTCACAAATATTTTTTCTAATATTATTAATGAATATCTAATTTTAAGTGCATGCATGTTAAAAATGAGTGAAGTTGTATAAATTAAAAATAAGTGCACTTTAACAATATTGAAAATATGGATAAGTTTTGTGCATGTGCATTGTATATAAAAATTCATTAATTACATATATGTGAAATCAATATAACACACATTTGATCTAAAATTGAAAAATCAATTGACATTCAATTTTATATCCATTACTCTATACAATTAGGTATTTTTAATTCATATTAATTTTTAATTATAAACCATTATTCACTAAATATATGACTATTTAATGTAAAGAACATAAATATTTTATAATATATAAATCATACTTATATACATTAATATACATATATATATTTAATATGTATTATTTATTAACATTACTAATAATCATTTAATTAATAAAATAATTAATATTTTTCTCAATTTACTTATTTTTAATTTTTAATTTTCATATATATATTTAATAGATACTATTTTATTAACAATATCAATTATCATCTAATTAATAAAATGTTTAATATTTTTCTCAATTTACCTATTTTTAATTTTGTTATGTTTAATTTTAATTTTTCATATATCTATATATTTAATACATTTTATTTATTAGTATTTATAATTTATATATAGTATAATCAATTTATTCATTTTTATCAATATTTATTTAATTAATAAAATTTGTAATATTTTTTAATAAAATCAATTTTTATTTTTTATTTATTTAATTATTTCATTTTATTTATTCGGACCTTTATCAGTGCTAAAAAAGAATTGATAAAGGGTACCCTTTATCACTGCTAAAAATAAAATGCTGATAAAGGGTACCCTTTATGAGTGCTGAAAATAAAGTGTCGATAAAGGGTACCATTTATGAGTGCTAAAAATAAAGCACTAATAAAGGGTACCCTTGATTAGCACTAAAAAAAAGCACTGGTAAAGGGTTAAATTTATCAGTTCTTTATTTAGCACTGATAAAGATTCCATTTATTAGATCTTATTTAAAGCGTTTTTAAATACCTACACCGTTAAAGTCCTATTTTGTAGTAGTGGATCCTGAATGTTTGGCCTTAAGGGAAAGATTTAATGGTGGGGAGTCACCTTCAGGTTGGACCATTAGTGATGATGAGATAATTTATGTTCATGACTGTGTTTTTGCTTCAGCGGGTATGCGAGAAGAGTTAATGTGTGAGTTTCATGCATCAAAATGGGTAATGCATCCAGGTTTGACCAAGATGGATTGTGATATTACTAGGCAGTATTGATGGCCCAAGATGAAGAAATATTTTTTGAGGTTTTGAAGCGTGATACCTTCCATATCAGTAGGTAAAGGTTGAGCATCATCAGCTGGGTGGTATGTTGAATCCATTTCCCTATTATGGAATAGAAATAGGATGATGTGAGGATAGATTTTGTGGCGGGTCTTCCAAGTATTCCTCAAAAGAGTGACGCAATTTGGGAAGTTGTGGATCTGTTGACTAAATTGGCTCATTTCTTACAGATTCAAGATACATTTACCATGGAATAGTTTGGTGAGTTTTATATTCGGGATATAGTACGGTTGTACAGGATTCCACTTAAAATTGTTTCGAATTGTGATCTTCATTTTACATTGCGCTTTTGGAAGGGATTGTAGAATGAAATTGGTACTCAAGTGTTTTTGAGTATGACTTTCCACTCATAGATAAAAGGTCATTTAGAGTATACTATTCATGTAATAAAGTACATGTTGAGGGATCCTGTCCTGGATCTCAGTTGATAATGGGAAAAGAATCTAGAGCTGGTTGAGTTTTCCTACAACAACTGTTTCTGGTATAAGATTTATATGGAACCATATTAGTAACACTATGGTAGAACTTGTATATCTTCATTGTGTTGGTAAGAATCTAGAGAATAATAGTTATTGGGACCAAATCTAATGGAGGAGATGTTGGAATAATTTTAGTAGATTTATAAATGCATGGAAACGACACAGAGTAGGAAGAATTCATATGTGGATCTGCATCAGAAACCAATTGAGTTTGTGGTGGGTGATCGTATGTTTCTTCTGGTGTCACTAAGCTTGGGTCACCATCAGATTTAGAAATAGGGTAAGTTTCCACCCAGGTACGTGGGATCGTTTGAGATTGTGGAGAGGTTCAATCTTGTGGAAAACCGATTGGCTCTTCCACAACGATATAATGGTATGAATTATGTATTTTATGTGTCACAACTTTGGTAGTATCACCCTAACCCACCCAATATGATTAATGTTGATGATGTTGAGTTTAAGGTTGATGAATCCTTTAAGGATCATTCGATTCATATTGTGGATCATAGTGAGAAAGTATTGTGGGGAAAGACCGTGCCTTTGGTTCAAGTTTTATGCAAACATAGTAATATTCCAGAAGAGTCTTGGGAGAGAGAGTCAAAAAAGCAGGCTTAGTGTCCCAATATCTTTACTTTGGTAGCTCTATGATGCTTGAAAGTATGGATCAAGGATGATCTGTTATAAAGTGTTGAGGTTGTAATTTCTCAGACTTCATGGAGGTATATCCTTGTTTAAATTTTGGTTTTAATTCCTTAAATTTGGTTAATGGAATATTACTAGTTGTTTGAGGAGGTTCAAGGTTGATTGAGGGGTTAGAGACACAAATTAAAGAGAATTTTGGCCATCCAGTGCATGTTACATGGTTGGAACATGATTAGGGATAACTGTGCACCCAAACCATGCTATCCAGGAGGAGGGGTGCATGATTAAGTAAAACCATGCAAGGGAGAAGGCCAAACCATACGGGCCTAGACATAGGAATTTTGAAGAATTGGAACATGGTTTATCAAATCATATTGTACTCCCTAGATAACCATGTGACTTAACCCCACTTGGACATAGGCAGGAAGACTGTTTGTGCATGGTTTGGAAAAATGTGCTGCCAAACCATGCACCTCATTAAAAAGTGTGATTTTACCAAACTACACCCTTAGTATTCTTATATATTCACCCAATTTTCCCTCAAATTTTCCCCTTTCAACCCAAGTGAAAAAATAAATCTCTTAAATCTTCCCAAGGGTGGTTCTTATTTTATCTTAGGCTGTTTGGAGTTCCATCAGTTGTGTATCGAAGCTCTAGATAATTATAATTCCCCTCTTTCTTCTCTTTTCCAAATTAGGGCTTTTAGATTTTTTCTTATTCTTCTAATACTCCAAAACCATATTTTTATGATGTATCTTAGGTTGGGGATTCAAATAGTTCTTGTATTCAGATCTAAGGCTGAGGTTAAAGTTTCATTCATCTTCAAATTCTAGGTAGGTGGTGTAAAAGTTATATCCTGTAGTTTTTTTAGATTTGTGTACATGTAGTTGAGATATTGTTTCCCTCTTGATGTGTATTTGATGCCTTTAGTGAGATTTGGTAAAATGTTGTCTAAATGATGATTTAGACCCCTCATGATCCCTGCAAGATTCATTAAGGATGATTTGGATGATTTAGGGTCATCCATGTGGTGAACCAACATTTCCAAACATGGTAAATTGAAATGTTAAGCATAGAGTTTACTTATGTTGAAATAGATCCCTTGAAAAATGTTTTGATACATTATTTTGAATTATAAATGAAACTAATATGGATGTGTCTAGTTGTTGGTGACAACATAAGGGATTGTTTAAAAAAATGTGAAAAAAGCGTTAAATAGATTAAAGTGAGTGTGTCAAATGTCTTATGAATTGTAATTGAAATGCATGAGTGGGTTAAGGAATATAAAATGATGATTGTGTTAACTAGGTTAATGATTGGGAAGTTCATTAACAGGTTAAATAGACTAATGTATGGTAATTGATGAATATGGGAAAATGTACGGGAACTGTTGAATATACTTATTGGGTTAATGTATGATAAAGGGAAATGTATTAAATGGTATATGCTAAGTAAATGTTAAAGGTGCTAATGGTTTAAGGCTTGATAATGCATGACATGTTGAATGTAATGTGATTTGTAAATGTTATGTGTATTTATTTTGAATGGTTGATGATATGATATATGTGGACAATGGATAAATAATCATGTGCACATGGCTTGGTGGTTTGGTATAAAGGATTGAGGTTCCTCCCACAGGTTAGTTTGGTATGATGCTCTAAGCCCTACCCTAGAATGCATAGGTTAGGTAGTCAGACTGATACTCTTGGACCCTAATGGTTCCATTGGATGAGACTACCTAAACCAAGGATCCAAGGTAAGTGTTTTATGATTATTTGTGAAATTTTTATCCCTAGTGAGGTAGGGAACTTGAATTACACCCTTGTGTATGATAATTGACCACATTTAGCCGTTATTTAAAGGATGTGATTTTCTAACCCATAGATTATGTGATGATAATGAATCTTGTAATGAAGATGATATAAATTAATAGAATGGATAAAGTGAATAATATTAATTAATGGTACTAAAGTTTTCTCTTGTTTTACCTCTTCATTTATTTCATACTTACATGAACTATCAGTCTAGATTGGATATTTTGTAGACACTGATGGTGGTGGCCTACTGAGTTGTACTCACACTCTTCTCAAACTGCCATTGGGTTCCCAGGAATATTTCATCATTATAGGCTAGGATAAGAGAAAATGACCTATGAAAGGGAGTTGATTTGGGATCAGGATGTACATGGATGAAGATTCAGACTTGGAGTTATGACCCACTTTAGGGATTTTTCTAGTTATCCTTATTTTGTGATTTCCTTTACTCTTGGAACTATTAGCATGGCATGATATATTATTCTTTGGTTTTGTTTATACCCTATTTTGGAAATGGTTAGTTATGAATGTTTTTGGTTTATTGATTATGGTTTCCTTTATTTCATCTGTTATAAAGTATTTCATACTCTAATAAAGAGGATATAGTCTTCCCATGATAATCATTATACCCTCTCTACTAGTAAGTAACCTCTAGCTTATAGGGAGGCACTCTTGAGGTCATGTGACCACCTAGCTTGAAGTAATGGTCTAGTGGATTTTGGGCTAGGGATGTTACAATATGGAGTTCCTACAAACAAAGTGGCTGAGTTCTCAGTTGAACTAATTCCTAGATCTCTACCAATATCAATGCATACATATATAATAGACACATTGATTTGGAAGAACTAAATAAGTAGTTATAAGAAATATGGAAAGGGTTTCATACACCTGGGTGCTTCACCATGGGGGTGCACCAGTCCTCTTCTTCAAGAAGAAGGATGGATCAATGTGCCTCTATATTGATTATGGTGAGCTCAAAAAAACCATGGTAAAGAACAAGTATCCCATACCACATATATATGAATTGTTTGATAAGCTATGTGGAGCCATTTATTTCTCTAAGGTGGACCTTTAGTTAGGATATCACCAATTAAAGTTGAAGAAGGAAGATATTCTGAAGGTTTCCTTTCGAATAAGGTATGGACACTATGAGTTCATCGTGATGCCACTACTAAAAAAACGGGATTTATCAGCACTCAAAACGGGCTTTAACAATGCTAAAAAATCACTATAAATCTCAGTGCTGATAAAGTGGGGGGGGGGGTACCCTTTATCAGTGATAAAAAAGAGATGATAAAGAGAGCATTTATCAGTGCTAAAAAATCACTCATAAAGGGCTCCTTTATCAGTGATGAAAACACAATGAAAAAGGAATCCTTTATCAGTGATAAAAAAGCACTGATAAACGGATCCTTTATCAGCGCTAAAAAAGCACTGAAAAAGGGATCCTTTATCAGTGCTTGTTTAGTGCTCATAAAGCCCCCTTTATCACTGTTGATAAATTCCCTGCCTACTGTAACATGAAATTTTGCAGCAGCACACCCAAACAAAACCTGAAAAAAATCATCATATCAAACAAACCGTTCACGGAGATAAAATATGCAGTGGTAGTCAATTTGGGATCAAAGGATGGGAAAAAAAAATCCATTCCTAATGTGATGAACTAATTATTCATTATAATTATTAAAAGGTACCATTAAATACCATATCATCCAAATGATATCTTACATTGCCTAAAATAAAATATATAGAGAGGGTTCAATGTTAGAACCTTAAAAAAAAATTTGATTAAGGCATGCATGCGAATGCGTTTGGTCGATTTTCATAATATTAGTGGTTGAGGTGGGATTGACTCATACACATAACACATGAACCATGGATCATTGGCCTAAAGTTTCAACATAATCCGAATGCATTTGTTTGGTTTTCCATACGTCAGTGTTTGTTTTCACTTAAAATTCTATCCATTTTAAACAAAAGAGAGATACTTTGAGTGATACCGATCACACCGTGCCTAATATTGAGGTGGGGTTGACTCATACACATCACAAATGATCCATGAATCATTATCCTAAAGTATCAACACAATTCGAAAGCGTTTGGTTTCTTTTACGTATGTCAATTGTTGTTTTCACTTAAAATTCTGTCCGTTTTAAACAAAAGAGAGACACTTTGAGTGATACCGGCCACACCGTGTCTCATATTGAGGTGGGGTTAACTTGTACATATAAAAAATGACCCATGTATCATTATACTAAAGTATAAACACAATCCAAATGCGTTTGGTCTGTTTTCCATACATCAGTGGTTGTTTTCACTTAAAGATTATATCCATTTTAAACAAAAGAGAGACACTTTGAGTGATAACAGCCACACCGTGCCTCTAATTGAGGACATGTTGACTCGTACACATAAAAAATGACCCATGGATCATTATCCTAAAGTATCAACACAATCCGAATGCGTTTGGTTGCTTTTCCGTATGTAAGTTTTTGTTTTCACTTAAAATTCTGTCCATTTTTAACAAAAGAGAGACACTTTGAGTGATACCGACCACACCGTACCTCAGATTGAGGTAGGGTTGACTCTTACACATCACAAATGACCCATTTATTTTTGGTATAAATTATCAACACAATTTGAATGCGTTTGGTCAGTTTTCCATACATCAATGGTTGTTTTCACTTAAAAATTATGTCCATTTTAAACAAAAGAGAGTCAATTTGACTGATACCGGTAACACCATGCCTCATATTGAGGATGGTTTAAATTTTACAGGTCAAAAATGACCCATGTATCTTTATACTAAAGTATCAACACAATCCGAATGCATTTGGTCACTTTTCCGTATGTTAGTTGTCGTTTTCACTTAAAATTCTGTCCATTTAAAAAAAAGAGAGACACTTTGAGTGATACCGGCCACAACATGCCTCATATTGATGTGGGGTTGACTCTTACACATCAAAAATGACCCATGTATCATTAGCCTAAAGTATCAATACAATCCTAATGCTTTTGGTTACTTTTCCGTACCTCAGTGTTTGTTTTCACTTAAACATTATGTTCATTTTAAACAAAAGAGAGACACTTTGAGTGATACCAGCCACACCATTCCTCCGATTGAATTGGGGTTGACTCTTACACATCAAAAATAACCCATGGATAATTATCCTAAATAATCTACACAATCTGAATTCGTTTGGTTGGTTTTACGTATGTTAGTGGTTGTTTTCACTTAAAATTATGTCCATTTTAAACAAAAGAGAGACACTTTGAGTGATAATGGACACACTGTGCCACAAATTGAGGAAAGGCTGACTAATAAACATAAAAAATGACCCATGTATCATTCTACTAAAGTATAAACACAATCCAAATGTGTTTTTTCAGTTTTCTGTATGCCAGTGGTTGTTTTTACTTAAAAATTATGTCCATTTTAAACAAAAGGGAGACACTTTGAGAGATATCGGACACACCATGCCATATATTGAGGCAGGGTTGAATAATACACGTAAAAAAATACCCATGGATAATTTTCCTAAAGTATCAACACAAAAAAAATGCCTTTGGTTGTTTTTACATACGTTAGTTGTTGTTTTAACTTAAAATTCTGTCCATTTTAAACAAAAAAGAGAGACTTTGAGTGATATCGGCCACACTATGACTTAGATTGAGTTAGGGTTGACCCATAAAAGTCAAACATGACCCATTGATAATTGGACTAAAGTATCAACACAATATGAATGTGTTTGGTCAGTTTTTCGTACGTTAGTGGTTGTTTTCACTTAAAATTCTATCCATTTTAATCAAAAGAGAGACACTTTGAGTGATACCGGCCACACCGTGCCTTGTATTGAGGAGGATTTGACTCTTACACATCAAAAATTACACCTGGATAGTTGGAATAAAGTATCAACCCAATCTGAATGCATTTGGTCAGTTTTCCGTATGTTAGTCGTTGTTTTCACTTAAAATTTTGTCCATTTTATACAAAAGTGATACACTTTGAGTGATACCGGCCAAAATGTGCCTCATATTGAGGTGGGGTTGACTCTTACATGTCCAAAATGACCCATGTATAATTTTACTAAATTATCAACACAATATGAATGTGTTTGGTTGGTTTTCCATACGTTTGTGGTTGTTTTCACTTAAAAATTATGTCCATTTTAAACAAAAGAGAGGCACTTTCAGTGATAGTGGCCACAACATGACTCAGATTGAGTCAAGGATGACTCTTAAATGTCAAAAATTACCCATGTATCATTATCCTAAAGTATCAACCCAATCTGAATGCGTTTGGTCATTTTTCCATATGTTAGTTGTTGTTTTCACTTAAAATTCTGTCCATTTTAAACAAAAGAGATACACTTTGAGTGATACCGGCCACACTATGACTTGGATTGAAAAGGATTTGACTTTTAAACATAAAAAATTACCCATGTATCATTATCCTAAAGTATCAACACAATTTGAATGCATTTGGTTGTTTTTATATACGTCAGTTGTTGTTTTCACTTTAAATTCTGTCCATTTTAAACAAAAGAGATACACTTTGAGTGATACCGGCCACACCGTACTTCTGATTGAGGTGTAGTTGAATTATACACATCACAAATGACCCATGGATAATTATACTAAAGTATAAACACAATCCAAATGCGTTTGGTCTGTTTTCCGTACGTTAGTGGTTGTTTTCACTTAAAATTATGTCCATTTTAAAGAAAAGAGAGACACTTTGAGTGATATCGGCCACACCATGCCTCATATTGAGGTGGGTTTGACTCATACACATCAAAAATAAACACATGTATCATTTTAATAAAGTATCAACACAATCCTAATACGTTTGGTTGGTTTTATGTATGTTAGTTGTTGTTTTCGCTTAAAATTATGTCCATTTTAAACAAAAGAGAGACACTTTGAGTAATAACGGACACACCATGCCTTGGATTGAGGCAGGGTTAACTCGTACAAATCAAAAATGAACCATGGATAATCTACTAAATTGAAAACATGGATATGGGGGGGGACCCTATGGAGGAAGGGGGTTCCAACAATGTTCATTTTCTTATTATGGATAATCAGAAAACATACAATTTATACTAATTTAAATGTTCAATTCATATGAATCTATTTTGAATCTCTATTCTCATACTGCAATAAATTTAGGGAAGATACTTTTATTCATATTTTCTTTGAATGTGCACGGGCATGCGTGATATGAAGGTATTTTGGAGATTTTACTAGTTTTTCTTATCCAAAGCTCAAATAAAAGTGGTTCATCATTCTTGCATTTTGCTGGTGCATTTCATATGTTAAAATGAAAAAATGACTCATTGGAGAAATTATATTTTATTTAATAACAATTAAAATTTTCCTACAAATATTTACATTCAATAATTTTTCATCTTTTGATCTCTGTTAATGCCTCTCAAAAATGTTCACCAATTGTACACGTTCCCAAGTCAGATCTTCATGTTATTTGTGTACAATCTTCCATCAGGTATGTGGCCCACTAGTTTCTAAAAAAATCTATATCATCTTTTGAATATGAGGCTTTTCGATATTCAGAGTAGTACTACAAAATATATAAATAAAGAATTAATAAATAATTTAAACGAAATAGTAGTTGTTTTTGAAAATACCTCTTTAGGGATGCTTATTTTTTGATAGAAAACAATCTCTCTCATAAATTTACAAACATAATAACCACAATATTTATCGTTTGTTTGTTTCGGACACCAAAATTTTTTGATCATTAGGATAATAATTAACTTGTTTTGATATGTGTTTGGATAGTGAAATTTTATTATATATACCCTGATACTTGTCCAGACGTAGTACTTATTCGCCTCCTTATGCTTAGCCCCTATCCTCATTCCTTTTTTAGACAATATTGATACACTGCCCTATCATAACATAATCCTCAGTAAAAGATAATATAAATTATATAACATGATGTTTAGACCTATAATGTAGGATATAGTGTCTTACATATTCACAAACTCCATTATGTGTGGTTGGTTTGTTGGATATCTATGCATTGAATCCAGAAAATAAATCTTTGGAGTATCCAAGTTCACTGTAATTAGTATCCAATGTTTCCTAGAAACACAAAAAAAAGTAATGAAAGAAGTGAAAATATAATTGATATGATTTAATTGTATATTTTTACCCCTACATGGTTGGTATTAGGAAGAGTCTGTCATCCGTAATCTTGCTTTCAAATGTTTTCAACAATCCTTTCACTATTTAATCCCTTATTGATGGCTCTAATTTCATTAGTTGTGTAGATGCTGTATGGGGACCAATGAGTCCGAATTTGGGCTCATGGAGAAATCCCTTCAAATGTTTTTCATATATACGTCTTTCAATAATATAAAATGCATTTATTCATAATTAGCACATTATATTAGCTTTTAGAAAATCAATTCATAAAAACATACCTCATATATACATTTACAACTGTGACGCCTAGCCAACCTTATTCAAGGATATCATTTAAATTTTTAGTAGCAACGTAATCTGTAATTTCCTCTCTATATATATTCTATTAAAAAACAACTCTATGACTAATACCACTTTTTAGCTTCATATCCAAATGAGTCTTCTATGATAGTAAATGTGGATAGAGAATAGGTGGTGTAATTGTGCTTTTAGTATATATTTTGGATCAGTTGGTCGATCCTTTAGATGATTTTGAGCCCACGTTTCTTGACACTCCCTTACCTTTCTCCTTCTATAATAACATTCATTGGTCCAAACCTTTTTTTATTAATTGTTAAAGGTTTAGTTTGAAAAAATGGAAATAAATACCTCTTCATCCACAAGTACTCTTACAAGTTGTGACAACCATGCAATGAATGTACCAATAGCCTTTTTGACCGTATGAATAGCATATTCATCAAGTGGAATAGGTATCTATGCATTTGGATCATGATCTACAGTAATTGTCACTTTTAGATGATCTGTTGGAAGTGGTCTATTATGAAGCTTGTCCTCTAGGATGTTGAACACCATTTCCCTCACTACAAGGTGATAGGTGGGTGTTGATATATATAAATCATAGTCATTATCACCCTGTAGAAGATTAGTATAGAAAAAGTATCAGTGTTTTTCTGATTTACATTTCATGGGAACAATTATTAGAATATTTATTACCATGGCTAAGACAACTCTTTGAGGGGAATGGCTCACGTCAATGTTGGTGGGGGGGGGTGGCGCGGGATCTTCCACAAATAAATTTTATTTTATTTCAAAAAGTGGAAACAGGAGAAATACAACTCAAGGTAGCCTGAAGAAATGGAGGCCAAGGGCATCACTAATAACATGGGACTCCCAATAAGGGGGAAGGGATTCAAGGAAGAAAAACTCCACAATGGGTAATTCCAGGGAGGCAAAGGGTGTCAAGAAGTCAGCCACCCGATTGCCCTCACGCCACGTATGGAGAATCTCCATGTCTCCGGAGAGGAGAGCCTTGCACTTAAGGATCAGATAAGTGATATGCGTAGGGGAGGAGGAGGTGCCGGTAAGAGATATCCACACAATACTGGAGTCCGTTTCAACAGAGGATAGGGGATGGTTTCTGGATCGGCAAAGAGAGAGGCCGCTGAGCAGTGCAAGTGCATCCACCTTAAGGGAATTCCCTGGTCCAAAGAAGGCGTTAAAGGTGAAAATAACCGAGCCCATTGGGTCTCGGACCACACCACTACCGCACATGGTTCCAGAGTTGAAGGTTCCATGAACGTTGAGTTTCAGGACTAAAATGGGGGGCATCCAACGGACCCATCGTCCTCACTGCCTGGGGCTTTTATGGTCCAGAGAAGCAGTCATATAGGAGAAGAGGTAGAGAGAAGGCGTTGAATCATGATGAGGAAGGAGGCCAATCATCTCTGAGGCTAGGCACTTGGCTCTGACCAGCAATTCCAGAGTGGAGCATCGAGTCCCATGGTGCGCTTGGTTAAGTGCTTTCCATATGCACCAACAGCCCGCCTACAGAAGGGTTGCCCTGGCCACAACCTCATGGATGTTATCTAGGGAGCTGCAAAACCAGATCAAGAAGAAAGCCTATAGGGAATCCATGGCGCTAGGAGGCAGAGGGAACTCCCTAAGATCGCTCCAGATCCACATGTCCCACTCACTTTGGAAGAAGTGGTGCATTGTGGATTCCCTGGAGGGAGTCAAACAGCAAGCACATTTGGAGGAAAACTGGACCCCCTTCCTTTTAATCACCAGGTCTGAAGGGAGAGCCTGATTTCTCGTTCTCCAAAGTAGGAAGAAGAATTTAATTGGTGTGGATTTGCACTAGAGACACCTCCCCCAATGGTTTCTCACAGACTAGGCAGACGTAAACTGGAATTAGGCTTTATTCGAGAACTTCCCGATGGGGGAGCCAGTGAAGATGAAACTATTCAGGAAGCCATCCAATCTGATGCTGTCAAAGAAGGCCTTTTGAGAGGGAGACAGGACCGCCTAGATGAAGGAAGGGTGATCACTAGCTTCCAAGAAGGAAATGTTTGGTGAAGGGCATCCAGGGAAGTCCAGTAGGCCGCCCCCCCAATCACACTGCCAGAAGTTGGGATCCCCCCAACCTAGGACCCACTGAGAGTGGCATAGAAGCATGAAGAGATGAGTCCGAATAGATCTCCAGAGGCTTGAAGTCTATTTACCATTCTCGCAAAGACTGAAGCCATAATTCCCTATAATCAGTTGGCTCCACAAAGAGTTTCCCTCAATAACCTACCATGCGAGTCTGCCCTGGAGGAAATACATGGCCTGTCCCACGTCTCTGACCCCAATGTCGCCCAACTCCACTGGCCTGGCAAGCTTATTCCATGAGGACCACTGACATCTCCCCTCCCCTTGGCTATCCTAAATAAATCCATTCATGATCTTATCAATCTGGATAATGGTAGACTTAGGGGCCTTGAGGGTGGAGAGAGCATGCATTGGGATCGAAGAAAGGACATAATTGACGTGGGAAATCCTTCCTAAAAAAGATAGGAACCTATTATTCCAGTTGAGGATGCAGTTGGTAATTCTACTGACCAAACCATAAAAAACCCGAGCCTGAATCCTGCCTGGGGAAATGGGAGATCAAGGTAGAGCATAGGGAAGTTTTTACTCCAAATGCCCAGGGTAGAGAAAATGTTTTCCTTTCTCCTGGACGGGTAAGAAGAGGGCAAGTAAACCCCTCTTTTATCCCTATTCATCAATTGACCACTCCATAAAGCATATTCATCCATGATACTGATAATGCCCCTAATGGAGGCATTTCCCCATTGATGATGAAGACCATGTCATCCACAAAGAGAAGGTGAGACACTCCCGGTACATGGGCCCCGTAGTGATAAGGAAGGATATGACCACTTTGGATAGAGGAGGCCACGAACTTGCTCAGGAAGTCCTACACCAGAATGAAGATTCTAGGAGAAAGAGGGTCACCTTACCTGAGTCCTCTAACTATTTTCAAGAAGTCGCATTGCCTCCCCATAAAAACCAGGTTGAGCCACATTGATCTATTGTAATGAAACAGGAGGTCAATAACCCATTAAGAAAACCCCATGATTCTCATGAAACAGATGATGAACCCCCACTCCAATCTGTCGTAGGCCTTTTCCATATCAACCTTGATCGCGATGTTGGAACCTCATACCTTCCTGTTGATCTCGCCGATCATATCTTGTGCAATAGCCATTACCCCCTGAATGGACCTCCCCTAGATGAAGGCATGTTGATCCTTCACAACCCAGCTGTGGATAAACTGGGAAAGTCTTCTGTTGATGAGGTTCTCCAGCACCTTGTACATGAAGTTGCACATGCTGATAGACTGGTATTTTACTATGGTAGTGGGGTCACATACCTTGGGAATAATAACTAGGGTAGTAGCAACTGCAGCCCATGACTACCCACCTCCATAAAATAAGTCCTCGATGGAACTGATAAGCTCCTCCTTGATGATACTCCAAGCACTAAAAAATAAGGGGCCCAAAAACCCATCTGGTCCGAGGGCACTCTCCTAGTTCAGAGAGGTAAATAAGTCCCACACCTTCTTATCTTTGCTTATTACCCATAAAAGTTTCTAGAAACTCTACCTTCCATTGAAATAGTTATTCAAGAGTTTCCAGTCTTTCGCTCATTTGTTTCATTTCTTCATTTTTATCATCTGTTTGTTTTTTTCTCAAAATATACTCGGGGTGTCACCCCAAACCCTGCACCTCTGACACAACTGTATTGTTCTGGCTGCTTCAAAGCTGTCGATAATAGGTCTTCATCTGCTACAAGAGTAGCTAATTTCTATTAATGTCAGATATAGGAAAATAAGCAATTATTATTATGTAATAGAAATTTTAAACAAAACTTTTTATCTTGTCATAATTACACATATTTCCCACAATTTTTGTGTGTTTTCATCTACTAGATTCCCTTACTTATTCACACATGCCTCCTTCCGTAGAACATGATGTGGGATGAAAGTTTCTTTGGATTTATACTCATCAATCTACATATAAATATAGAAAGATAATTATGATGTTGTTTCTTGGCACATAACAATATTACTATAAATTTAAAATATGTACCATTTTCTTTTCTAGTGAAGCATACCTCATCCTTGCTTTACGATTGGGGTATGTTGGTTTTAATGCGTGTTCCTTATTTTCAGTACTGAGTTGCTGTTTCATAAATGAAACATTGACAATCAAAGTGATGAATACATTTATCCTCAAACAATGTATTATCAGCCACAATGTACCTGAAACTTCTCATCCCCACGGTGGCTAATAAATGCATCCCATTCTTCTTGGGGTATCAAGTGAACGTAGACAAAGGGGTGGGTGCAGGTTTATTTTACCTTTGGAATCTTTCAGGTGACATTTTGTTAAAATAGTGCGAAAACCTTGATGAATCCTTCTTGCAAGCCATAGTACATAATTCTTGTGTGAATCATCTACTATAAATGTACTCTTCAAGGGATTGAGAAGAGTGAGACATTGTTTCATTATTTTTTTTCTAGTAAATTAAAGAAATAATATCATAATGTTACTGTAATTTCTTCCCAGATCATAGCCTTCATTCCAAGCACAACATGGTGCCATGAATCTATGTCAATCGGCAAGCATTGCTGAGTGACAATTCCAATGTAACTATTAAACATATACTTGTTGGGATTCACATGTTGGCCTCATGCATTCAATCCAACATCAAATTTAATGCATTTTCTTTTCACCTTAAGAACCTTGGCTAACACTATCAAACTATGACACACCTATGTTTTCTGAGATGTCGGTCCTTTATCCCCAACCGTTTCATCGATATCAACATCATCAATATCAAAATCATCAATATTTTCATCTAGAATGGTAGTAATGACATGTGTTGATGGTTTTTGGACCTCAACACTAGGAGAAACAATAGGTTTATAAACTTTTTATTGCTCTGCTCTGTGAGCAGTAGCAACAACAACAACTTGAGAGACTTGTTCAGCTTTGAGGTTAGGAGCACCAGAATATACAGAAGTCATTATTTTCAAAAGTGGTTGAATAGTTAATTTATATTACATAAATTCAGTAATGATAAGATAATAACATGAGATAACAAGATCTATATTACAAGAAAAATATAACCTGTTTATTGAACTCTATTTCTTTTTTTAAAAGGATAAATGGATTTGAAACCTCTATCGGTTATCCAAATCCCTTCATTGTGGTATCCTCTAACATACAAAACGTCATCTAAATTGGGACCGCTGTGAAATGATTGCGATGTAACACTGAAAGGATCACCCTCAATTGAATTTTCTTCAGACACTTCAGTAGTTTTGGATGATAACAGAACAATAAACCACTTTTGGTTTGTGGGATCTGGAACATAAAATACTTGTACCGCTTGTGATTCCATTATAAACTATTCATCTTTATACCCTTATTTACTAAAATCAACTTTCAAAAATCCAAATTCATCTATTTTAACACCACTGTTGTTATCAATCCATTTGCATTGAAAAATCGGCAATTGGAATGTCTTATAATCCAACTCCCATATTTGTATGATAATTCCAAAGTATAATATATTCACATAAATTGGATTTCTGTCCTTACTACTAGAAACATGCATCGCTTGAGCCACAAGTGTGGCTCTACTATTTTTCCTGGTACTATCTTCATCATGTTAATCTGTATAGAATGTATAACCATTAATTACATAACCATTGTAAGATAATACATACACACTTGGTCCGACATTTAACCATCAAATTCATTCTGAAATTGAATTCAGATTTTCATATAAATCCTTAAAAATATGGTCTTGAAACCATCCTATAAACTGGTGATTATGTGTATTTGATATCCATTTTTCAGCCTTTGATGGATTTAACTGCCTAAGAATTTCTTTGCGGGTTTCAATATATAGAGAAACCTCCCAACTGTTATACAAAACATAAAGGTGGACTTGCTCTTGATCTGTAATATTGATTTTCACGACATCTCTTCTAGAAATTCGCTCACCCTCAATGCGTCCAGTGTGACGAGATTTTGGGAGAACAATTCTTTCCACATCAAAGAGGTATTCAGTACAAAATTAAATGGCTTCCTCAACAATATGTCACTCCACAATACAACCCTCTGGTCGAATTCAATTTTTGACATACCCTTTCAAAGTATTCATATACCGTTCAACATGGTACATCCATCTATAGTGCACAGGACCACAAAGTCGAATCTCTCTCACCAAGTGAACCATCAAATGAACCATCATGTCAAATAATGATAGTGGGAAGAACATTTCTAATTCACATAATATGATGAAAATTTATCTTTCCATAGCTGGAAATTTCACCAGGTCTAAAAATTTTATACATATAGATTTGAAAAAGAAACAAAGTTTGGTTAACGTATGAAAAACATTCTTGGAAAAAATGCAACGTAAAGCTGTAGGAATTAAATCTTGCTTCAAAACATGGAATTCATATGATTTCAAACCTTTTAACTTCAAATCATTCATTGAAACAATGTTCTTTATATTTGATGCATACCCCTCTAGAACCTTTACATCATTGAAGAAGTTTCAAAACTGATATCTCTCTTCCCTGGAAAGAGTGTAAGCAGCTATAGGAAGAAACATTCGATTTTCACCCTTCACGGGAGACAACTCTTCTCGTATTTCAATGTCAACCATGTCCAACCTTGCCTTAATTCCATACTTTCTTTTTCCAGGGGCATTTAGAAACGTTCCAATAACACCTTCACATACATTTTTTTTCATATGCATCACATCAAGAAAATGTCTAACATACAGACAATTCCAGTATGGTAATTCAAAAAAAAAATTGATCTCTTTTTCCAATCGATTTTCATAAGGTTTTTCGAAAATGGTTTCCCAAAAACTATGTTCACATATTTTACTTTCTCAAACAACTAGTCACCTGTTTGTGGAGATGGTGTTGTGTGTTGTTCTGAACTTCCATTTAATGATGTTTTCCAAGATCAGTACTTATGCCGACAGGGTAGAAATCTATGATGTCCTAGAAACACAAGTTTTGATGAATTTTTCGCCCTAATTGTTTTCGTATCTGCTTCGCACATGGGAAACCATTGAGTTTCGTTAACTCTATAGCCTAAAAAATTTCCATTAGTAGGGAAATAATTTATCATCCCATACAACATCGCTCTCGATGTGAAGTATTCACTTTTATAAGCATCATGAAACAGAACACCTGAATCCCCCAATAACTTCAAATCCTTGATCAAAGGAGTCAAATAAACATCAATATTGTTACTTGGTTATTTTGGTCTTGATATAAGAACAGATAACATGATGAATTTCCGGTTCATGCATAACCATGGTGGAAAGTTAAAATTTACCAAAATAATAGACTATGTAGTGTGAGTGCTGGTTTGAAAACCAAAAGGATTCACTCCATCTGTAGATAACACAAGATGTGGGTTTCTCGACTCATTTCCAAATTCAGGATACTCATGATAAATTATATTCCTTTGAGGAGATTCAGTTGGGTGATGTAATTTACCATCTTTATTTCTTTTATCTGTATGCCACGATAATTATCTTGTAGTTTTTTTCACTTCCATATAGACGCCTAAACCTTGGAATGATAAGAAAGTACCATACAACTTTCGTAGGACTGGATTATTATTTCTTGTATCAAGAAGCACCACACTTTGGTCATTATGTAAGTGATTAGTTCTACTTGAGAAACAATATATATTATTTCAGGCAGGCATGTATTCTTTTAGAAATCATACCCATCAATCATAGCATTCAATTAGCTTCATATGTCCGGCTTGGGAGCACATTATCTTTCGGGAGCATGTAATTCAAGAGATAAAGTAGTTCCATAAAAATTAAATCACTCCATCCATTTCCCACTATTAATTTATACAACTTTAGTACAGTTGACAATGCTGTAATTTAGTGTAACCAGCATACAATGGCGTCTTTACACAACTCTTTAACTTCTCAAACAATTTTGGGAAATCACGGAGTTCATCTTCAAATGTCCTTGTCATTTCTTCAATATGATCTTCATCATCATTGAAATATATAATCAAATTCTCCATATGGTCTTCTTCATTATCCATATTTTTAATCACATCTGATGATCAATAAAATGCAGTTTTATCCTAGTTAGTAGCTACATTCGCTTTTTCTCTGTGTTTATTCCAACATTTGTAACTCCGATCTATTCTGTGACATATCAAATGTTCTTCCAAATCCTATGGAGTAATTATTCTAGAATAACAACAACATATACACAAAAAATGGATTTGAGAAGGATACTTTGCGTGGTCCATTGCAAAATTGATGAACTCTTTCACTCCATTCTCATACTCTATTGTGAAATGATTAGCATCCATCCAATCTTTATTCATATCCATTCTATTTGAATATTAAATATTATTTTTTATGATTAAAATACACAAAACAAGACTAAAAAATATAGTAGAAGAGAACCACTTACTTATAAAAATAGAGATTAATAGAGACTAACCATTTCCAATAAGGATTTGGAAATCAACAGAACCAAGATAGACCCCCCATCAAAATTCTTTCTATCCCCTTACCAAAAGTTCTAGCACCCACCACCCTTGTAGTAAAACATTAAATATCCTTTTAACCACCCCTACCATCCACCTCATTCATAATAAAATAATCAAATTAAACAACCCAAAACTAGTGAATAAACTCAAATAAAATGAAATCAAGGATGCAATTTTGATGAGAAAACTAATATAGTAGATACATTTCCAAACACAAAGGGGTTCACGGGGGAGAAAAATAACCTAGGTTTATCCAATATTACTATGGAATATCATAGGTTTTTGTTGCCTAAATTAACATAAGTAATAGAAAATTTAGGTTAATTAACATAAATTATATCAAACCTCCTCTCACTAACTGTCAATACCTTCTATAATATTGAAAAAATTTGTGAAATTAATTTTATAAATAAATTATTTCCCAAAATCATGACCTTTAGATTAGAAAAATTCCCATCCATTTAGGTAAAATAGAAACATGATTCCTTTATTTCTTATGAATCATTAAATTTGGACAAACACACTAACCAACTTAATAAAATTCATATTTTCACAGGAATTTTAAGGTAAATAGAGATAAATAACTCCACTGAAAATAATTCAACTGAATTTTTAGTATCAATTAAAAGAGGGTATTGGTTAATAAAGGGATGAGGTCAATAACTCATGACATAATCATGCCTAGAATCTCAAACAAAACTCACAATATCTCAAAATTTTATCAACTAAAACATTTTGACACCCCAATATTTCATAGTAAGTTATTTTCTTTAAAGTAATTCAATAGCTTGCGCTACTCGTAACACCGAGTTCGAGCGCACCACGACTTACCAAACTACCCGTCCAAAAAGCGGTTGTGAATAGTATTAACTGAATTTTGAATTTTATATACTCCATATAATTTTATAATCCCTATTATGTATTTATTAGACATAATATAAGAACAAATTCATTTTTTCAGATAAAAGAAGTATTTTTTTAAAAAAAAATGAAATTTTACCACATTTTAATGGGAAACCATTTTTAAACCCAATATTTGACACTTTTATATATTAAATTTAATGAAATTAAATTATTCTTTATAATAGGGACATAAAAATTTATTTTGGATAAAATTTTGTTTCTTTTATAATAACTTTCAGATTTTGACGAATACTGAAAAATACTAATTTTTAATTGAAAACAAATTTTTTAATAGAAATAATTCATAGTGTTAAATTATGAATTTGAATGGTTTATAAGTATAATTAGATTATATTTTTATCATTTAATATAATTTATGTCCTTATAAGTAATTTCACATTTAAATTTGACATAAACACATGTTAATCTTTTGATAGTTTTTACTTTTTAAAACCCACTTTTTGGTTTTTGATAATGGAAATTAATTTTAAATTAATTAATGCAACTAATATGTTTTTAATTTGGTAAAATAGAATTTATTTTTTAATTCTTAATATCAAAATTAGATTAGGGTTAATTTTTGGTATTTTTCTGAAAGCATTCAATTTTTGATAAATAGTGAAAACACTGCGTTATTCTTTAAAACTGAATTTTTATTTAAATAATTATTTATTTTATTTAAATTTATTTTAAGTCAAAATAGATACCTAATACCTATATATGTTAAAGATAATTCATTGGAGTCATTTTATAATAATTTTTGATATATAAAATTTTATTGAACTTTTTACTGTCTTTTACCCACCTTCTAGGAGCATTTGAAAATTTGCATAAAACTTAATTTTACCACTTATATGAGTTGAATTTAAAAAATTTGAGAGACACAGTTAACATTAGTAAGTAAAATGTGGTTCAATAAGATGAAAATAATTTTTGGCGAATAGTAACTTTTGACTTTTATTTACCACAATTAAAAGTAAATAGGGTAATTAAGGATAAAAATGACATTATAATTATCTTAACACATGTCCTAATTATATTGGATTAGTGTAATTAGACCAAAAAATAACTTAGGAATAAAATATGATCCTCTTTGGTCCACTTGGATTAGATTAGGACATTTATTATTATTTTATTTAAAGAAGAGTTAAAAGAGCTAAATTCAAAGTTTAATAACTAAACCATTTTTAATATCGGGTTAAACATAATGTAAATTAAATTATAAATATTAATTATAAATCTAAGAATATTTCATAAATAATTGTATTTTATTTATAATTTTTAGACAATATATAATTAAATTTATTTATGACACAATGATGATGCATAAATTACCTTTTTAATGAAAGATTAAAATAATTGATATTATAAATATCCAAATAAATGTAATTTGATACTTTTGATGAATTAAACTAAATTTATAGGTTAATATGACATTTTAGGGTTTATTAAATAATTTTTTTTAGAAGTAATCACACTTTTATGATTTTTACAAAAAACCAGATACTAAATAATGTCAAAATTGACATAAATGAGTTTTTAAAACAAATACTATATTATTGGTTGATATAATATTTTAAAAAATATAAGGTTTGGAAAAAGAGCTTAAATAATATTTTATATGTCATTAATGAACCACTTGAGGTTCTTTTGGAAGTTTATAGTTAATTTATTAACCATATAGTGTAAGAATACCAGAAGACATGGTAAAAATTAAACTATTTAACTAAAAGTTAAATCTAAAATATAAGGTTAAAATGGTAACCTAAAATTGTCTAAAACCTATGGGTTTAGAGTTTTTCGACCCATCCCCACCTTATATTCTA
The DNA here is from genome assembly GCA_963277665.1 of Viscum album. NCBI lineage: Eukaryota > Viridiplantae > Streptophyta > Magnoliopsida > Santalales > Viscaceae > Viscum > Viscum album. Next base: position 517,111,432 of record OY728143.1, on the reverse strand, counting down.
AATAAATAATTTTGGAGCCATTAAAAGCCGAAAATGATTTTATTATAAAGTAATATTTCAAGGTTTTCCTAAAGTGACCCTCACCTCTCTTATTAAAGGGTACTTCCCCTTCTCTTAATTTCACACCTCCAAAGCCATTTGTCTCGGCAAAACACTGCCCAAATATCCTCCCAACTTCCCTCAAATTAACCTAGAGTCCTTACTTTGATCATAAATCCAACCTAAGGAGCCCTTTTTGATCAACTCAGAAGGAAACACCCAAAGAAGAGGTAATATTTTCACCACCCTCTTTCAAGTTCTTTTCTTTTTCCACTTCCTATTTATTTTTTGTTTCCATAAAAAATAATAAATCTAGTTCCTTCTACATACTGTGATGTTATTAAAAATATGGTACAACCATATTTGTTATTATATCCATCCTATAAATGACAAAGTCACCATACGTGCGTAAGTACAGCTTACCGTCTCCACGTCGTGGTGTAGTGTGTTATTCAAACACTTAATTATTTTTATGGGTATAATAATGAGTATAAATGATGTAAATAATAAATATAAAATGTTAATTATTCTTTATATATTATATACCATCCAATTACAAACGATTTTACCATCAATATAATGATATTTTCTCTCGTGCTTACGTTCGGATTACCGTCTCCAAAAATCCAATGAGATTCATTCCGTATCGTAATCATTCAAGAATAATTTTCATTTTATGGTTAAAAATAATGTTTATGAACATAATATCATTCTATATATGAATCAAATACATTATATCCATAACAAAAATGGCCTACATAACCAAGCATATAAAGGAAAACAAATCAGTTAACACCCGAAATGATGATACTACTGAAATATTATTAACAAAGAAATATTAGAAGATCATATATGATATAATATTTATGTATTTGGTTTTTTTATAATTTAATAAAAATTATTTCACCATTATATAGGATGTTAACCTACCCTATACTAAGGAAAAGTACACGTTAAGGGGTTTCTTATCTCACTTTTAATTCTGTGAGATTTTCATTGTTCGCCACTTATTTATTGCATGGGGTGTATTGTGTACTACCATTTGGTATATATATATATTATCACAATTATCTTTATATTCATGGTATTCTATGATTCATTTGGTGGTTATTAACTTTTTTTCATATGACTCAATTGATTAAAACGTGGTAAGGGGTTTTCATCTCACTTTTATTCCCGTGAGATTAATGTTATATTTGATACTATTACCTTTTGTGTGGTCTATGTACTGACCATGATTGTAATTTTTTGAATAATATAATTTAATTTATGGGTATTTAAATCATCATTGGATGATTCTTATTTCATGGGGTGTATGTTTTTTAAGTTACCAAATCGGTAAGGGAATTTCAAATTTCAATTTTCACTCATTCGGTTTTACACAAACTTCATTGATTACTATACTCCAAGATTAGGTGTGAAGTCATTATTTATTCACTTATGTAGTAATTTAAACTCCCCTTTGTGTGGATATAATTTTGATACACATAATCACTCCATTGATAAATTCTCAATTCATCGATATAAACTTGATAAGAGTTATTTTAACTCAATTTCTATTCATTGAGTTAAATATCCAAGTCATTGGTGTTGTTTTTACAAGAATATGTGTGAATATCCTCTGATTGATTTACATTGAATATCCAATCACATTGAGTGTATTTATATTTTTCACACATAATTATCTCAGTGATTTATCCCTAACCTAAGGATACAATCTTTATAAAAAAATTCATCTCAACTTACATTCCATTGAGACTACTTTGTTGTTATGAGCCAATTCACTTTTATTTGGTGTATATACTGTACTTTAACATAGTATATCCTGAATCCCTTTATTCTCATGATATTATACAGTTTTGATTTCCTTAATTATTTGTATTCATTTGTCTCTCATTTGGTTATGAACTCTAACTAAAATATCATTTTAAATGTTTTGAAGTTTTATTCTTATAAATATTTCTCATTAATATCTATGTTTTCAAAATGGTTTTAAGGATTTATTTATATTAACATGAATGTTTTAAAATGTTAATTCCTTTCAAAAGTTTCAAAGAGGTATGAGAAAATTTTATTCAAAAATATATTTTAAATGACTTCCTTTATAAATTATGTGACTTTTAAATGATTTCACAAAAAAGAGATATTTCTCTCAAATATTTTTACTGATCATTTTCAACTATGTAAACATCCTTTATGGGATATTATTCTTGATCGATGTTGATTTATTATTATATAAATATTCCATATTGTATTGAAGGTTTTGTGATATGTGTGACTGTGGATGTGTTATTTTTATACCATTCATGGTTTATGGATAAAGTATTGACATTTCTTATGCTAGGTTTAATATGAATGTTTATGTTATGTTTAATGATTTTCATATGAGGAATGCATTAGAATTAGTAAATGATGGGTAGAGCCCGCTATAGCTCCTCGATGCATCGGTAGGTCTCATGGGACAAACTAGTGTCTTGGAATAAGGCCTTGATAAAATATTATTTATATTCTTGGAACGAGGCCTTTACTATGTGGTTATGAAGTCTGGAATTATGCATTCCATCATTATAAAATTGGATATTGATATTACATGTGATTATTTGACTAGTAGAATATCCATGTGAATAAGTAAACGGAATTATTTGATTTATCTTTTCCATATTATGCTGAAGTTTAAGTTTAAAAGGCTTGTGTTATAGTCTTATAAATTACCTTAAATGTTTATTGTTATTTATGAAAGTTTCCGCTATATTGTTATCCTTACTGAGCATCTGATCTCACCCCTTTCTTAAGTTTCATTTTTCATAGGATGCAAAGAAGTATACTACAATTAACCTTAAGGAACTGGATAAGGGATATAAGAGTGTTCAAAGGGGACATAATGTTGTTTTTTTATTTCATGATGTAATGTAACACTTACGTATGTATCTAGTACTTCCAAGGCTACTAAAATGATTGGTCTTTCGGGACATGATTCCTTGTATCATACTAAGGTTTTGTAATAATGCCCTGATTTTGGGTAACTGGCGTCGGGGCATTACAAACATGACCATCCGACGAAATAAAAATATACATTAATGAAACCAAGAAACACCATGAATCATGGGGAACTCATAATATTAATTCCCTACTACATTACCATTTAAATAGATCAACTATACAGTTATGGTACACCTTGTGATACTCAACCCTAGGTAATAATCCCCAACCTACATCTAGAAAATCTCATCACTCCCTTATTCCTCAGTCAATTAGGACCACAACTCAAGGAACCATATTTAGCCTTATAAGAAACTAGAAGAAAAAAACTTTTGATAACTTCATTAAAATCCCTCATCTACAACCAAAACCTCAAACATCCTTCCTTAGAATCTCTAACCTCAAATATGACTCAAAATTATAGGATTTCATTTATTCATCAACCAAGTGTGCTAAAAACTAGACCATCAATTCACAGATGTGAATACCAAGGGAAATCACACTATATCCTACTTGATTAAATTCCATGATATTCTGTACACACTCATACTTATATATATATGGAATAAAACTCTTCCAAAAACCAATTTTGACTGAACATGATTTTCCTTCCATCATTCTCAATCCACCCTTAAAATTAATCCCACTACTAAGGAAACCGATAAATGAGCTAGAATATTTTCTAATTCAAAACCCTCCACAACTGATTCTAGAAAATTCTTAACCTTAGGACCCAACACCTAGACAATAAACATCAACACCACCAACTATTGAAATTTGAAAACACTCTATCCCATGTCTCTTTCTACTTCCTGTTCACTTTACCATGATATTGTTTCAACATGTATAAGCATCAAAATTAATAAATTTAATGTAAAAAATTAAATAATTTACCAACACCAAGGGATACTCTTCCACACTAAAAGAATCACATATACACAAAAACTTATAAACTACAAAACCAATTCATAATCCATTAAATTTTTTTACATTTCTATGAAATCATCACCATAGGACCCTCCAATAACACAACCACCTCATCACCCCATGCCACTATTCTTAAATCCATCGAAAAATATAACAGACTAATTTCTCCTTCTCACTACTAAAATTTACAATAGAGTGTTTAGAATAATCTTAATCTTGAAAATAACTTAACAAAACCCTATAGGTAATAAACAATTCACTTGGTAAAAATTTAATCACTTCATGCATTTTTGAAAGAATGTGACCTAAAAACGTAGCCCAAACTCAAAGAACAACCCAACCCAAACCAAACTAAACCACCATAATGAATATTATAATAAGAAAAAAAGGAAATGGATGAGTATGAGTGGAAAATCACCAAATATCAAAGATGGTAAGCTGAGAATCTAGCCTCGTCGAAAGGAATCCCAAACACTTGAAGTAGGGTTCGTGGGGAGTAGGGTCCAACGGGGAGGAGGACAAGTAGGTTTCGTGGGGAGGAGGATCCATGGAAGGTGTTCAAGGGGGAGGATAAGGAGTATGGTTCATAGTGGAGTAGGGCTAGCGGCATCCGAATAGGGATAGTGGTGGTAGAGTAGGGTAGTAGCGGTGGAGTAGGGTAGCGGTGGCAAAGTAGGGTAGCGGCGACGGAGGTTCGACAAAGAGAAGATTGGGGGGGGGGTTGTTGTAGGGGACAGTCCTACGAGAGATTGAGGGCACGATAAACAGAGGGTATTGTGCACCCCATTTTATAAAATGGGACTATGGTTTTATCAGTTGTAGAAAAGTTATGAAAAAGGATCCCTTTATCAGCACTAAAATTTTAGCGCTGAGAAAGGGTCACTTTATCAGCACTTTTTTAGGGCTGATAAAGATCTCCCTTTATGAGAACTAAAATTTTAGGGCTGATAAAGTTACCCTTTATCAGTGATAAAATTTTAGCGCTGATAAATGGTGCCTTTATCAGCGCTTTTTACTTTGCACTGACAAAAGGTGGCACTTCCCTTACTCATTTTTATAGCATTGTGCCCATAAAACTCACTAATGCTCTAGAAATTTTCATTGAATTAATGAATAGAGTATTTAAATATTACCACGACAAATTTTTGGTGGTTTTTTTCAATGATATTATGATATAATCCAAGATTAATAAGGAACACAAGGAGCATTCTAATATTGTGCTAATGAATTTGGTAAGGGAGAAACTATATGAAAAGTATAGTAAATGTGAGTTATAGATGGATAAAGTATAATTCTTGGTGAATTTTATCACCAATAATGGGATATATGAAGACTCTTTTAAAATAAAGGAAATTTAGGAGTTGTATAGACCAACATCTGTAATGGAGATCTGTATTATTCTTGTCTTAGCTGGGTACTACTGATGTTTTGTAAGGAATTTATCATGATTGTCTAACTCTCTAACTAAGTTAACATGGAAAGGGGTGATGTATGTCTGGATGGAAGAATGTGTGGAAAGATTTAAGGGGATAAGAAGAATATAATCACTAAAAATATGCTCACACTACTAACAAGTGGAGAATATTGTGTGATATAAAGTGATGCTTTGAAAAAAATATTGGGTTGTCTAATCATGAAAAATGATAAAGTGATAGCCTATGCCTCATGAAAGTCAACGATCCATGAGAATAAATACCTAAAACATTATATGGAGATAACAGCTGTGATTTTTTCCTTGAAAATATAGTGGCACAACCTTTATGGTGAGAAGTGTAAAATATATACTAATCATAAGAGTCTAACATATATTTTCACACAGAAGGAACTCAACATGCATCAAAGAAGATGGTTAGAGATAATCAAGGGCTATGATTTCTCTATTCAATACCATATGGGAAAGGGGAACAAGGTAGTTTATGCACTTAGTAGAAAATAACTTGATACATTATCTATGATGTGGATTGAGAAAGACCCCATCTTCATAGAAATGCAAAGGATGGATTTGGAAATCATAATGGTAGGGAACTCATCCTATCTTGGCAAAATTATTTTTGAACCATCTGTCCATTAGAATATCAAGGAATCACAAAGGGATGACTTGGAGTTATAAAATATGCTAAAAGTGGTAAAGGAAGAGAATCTAAAAGGGTTCCATATCGATGATGATGATGTTATTCAGTTTGGAACAAGGCTTTGTGTGCCTTCATCACCTGAGATAAAGAACGATTAATTGGATAGTGCACATAGATGATCTTTATCCATACTTCTAGTATGTACCAAGATGTACCATGATATTTGAGAACACTTATAGTGGGACAATATGAAAAAATATAATGTGGAGTATATATCAAGGTGATTGTTATGTCATAGAGTTAAATCAGATCGGCAGAATTCCAAAGGGATGATGAAACCATTTCCTACACCCACATGGAAATGCGACAATGTAATTATGGACTTTTTCATCATTATCTCGAAATCATCTAGATAAAATAATGATATATGAGTTATAGTGGATCAAATCACCAGGATTTCACACTTTATCACTATTAGGGAAGATGTATCACATGAATAACTTTCCAAGATATATGTGAAGGAAGTGGTAATGCTTCATGGGGTTCCACTTTTTATCATCTATGATCATGAACCAAGGTTCAAATATAAAATCTAGAAAATTATTCAACATGATCTCTGTACTGAATTTAATTTCAGCATGACCTATTACCCCCAAACTGATCGCCAATTTGAAAGGACTATCCAAATACTCAAGGACATGCAAAGAGTATGCTCAATGGAATTCCAAGGAAGACAAGATCATCATATCTCATTGGTTGAGTTATCGTACAACAACAGCTTCCACTTCAGTATTAATATGTCTCCATATGAATCTTTATGTGGGAAGGGATATAGTACTCTATCTTGTTGGGATGAAGTTGGAGAAAAAAAATATAATTGGACTCAATCTTGTGTAAGAGATGATAGAGAAGGTTCTTTCCATCCAACAACATATACTACTCATAGTCAGAAAAAGATCTATGTTGAAAACCATCGAAGGGAATTGGAGTTTAGAGTTAGAGACAAAGACTTACTTTAAATATCACCATGGTAGAGATTCATGAGGTTTGAAAATAATGTTAATCTCATCCCAAGATACATTGGACCATTTGAAATCCTTTATCACATAGAAGTAGTGGCCTCTTGGCTTTAAATTGAACAAAAAATGGATAAATTTCTTGATGTGTTCGATGTATCTCTCCCAAGGAAGTACATAACTGACCCATCACAAGTACTGAATCCGAATTTGGTTCAACTAGAGAATGACCTCTCATATGAAGAGAATCCAGTGAAGATCTTTGACTGTAGAGATAAAGTTAAACGCAAAAAGACTACTCACCTGATCAAATTACTATGGAAAAACCATAAGTATGAAGAGGTGACATGGGAACTAGAGTAATAGATGAAGGAAAAATACCCTCATCTATTTTACCTTAGTATGTAAAATGAAATTTTGAGGGTGAAATTTCAAAAGGGTGGAAGAATGTAATGACCCAAAATTTTGTCAATGGAATTTCTCTTCTTATAATTATGTTACATAATATGAAACACATACATCACATGAAAGCACCAATAAAAACATTTTCCCATAAATTAAGAATGAAATGATTGGAATTTATAGAAATTAAAGAGCCTATATTGATGAAATAATAACCTGACCATTGGAATAGTAATATGACCATTAAGAATAATAAGCCAACCAATAGAATATTAACCTCACCAATAAATTTATATATAAAATTTTGGCATCTTATAAATTAAAATATGATATATTTATATCATGTAATAAGCAAATAAATGTTTTAAAAATTATAAATTAAGTGTTTATATTTTTGTGAAACACAAATATTTATTTAAAATTTTATAATTAATATAATGATTTAAATGGAAATTTATTTTCATAAAATAGATTGATAAATTAATATTTTGTTTTATTATAATTATTATATAATCTTATGAGTCCTTAATTAATTTTTCAAACTGTCATAAAATTAGTTATAACATTAAAATCAATATTTTTCAAATAAATGATGATTTTAATTAAAAATTAAATTTCTCATATTTATAAAATTATTTTTATAAAATAGAGTCCATTTTTTAATCTACACATTGAAAAATTATTATGGTATTTTTCTAAAATAGTTAAATTTTTGGTGAATAGTCAAATATAGTAATTTATGATATTTTACATTTTAAGCCAAATACTTGAATTTTTGAGATATGGATTATGTAAGAACCCATTAGTTTGAAATCCCATGAACAAGTTAATATACAGAGTTACAATAATCATCATAATTGATATTTTTGTGACAAAATAATAAAAAAATGAATAAAATAATCAAAACACCCCTCTCCTCTTATAAATACCACCGTCACCACCCATTATCCTTAGTCCTTATAAATTTTGGATATTTCTAATATTCTTCCAAATTTCTCTCTAAAAACTCCTCCCCATGTCCTAGTATTTTTGGTGTCACTAAAAGACCATACCCAATTGCCTTAAGAAGGTTCTCAAGGAGATAAAATTCAAGAGGTAAAATCACCTTTTTTTTATTTTTCAAAAGGGAATCCCCCTATGTGGCCTTCTATAACCCTCCACAAAGAAGAACACCCCTCCCCCACAAAGAGGTCATTACATAGAGGTAGCACCCCAGCCGGAGAAGGAGTTGTTGCCAGCTGAGATGGCAGAGCGTCCTAGAGGGTAACAGCCTGACAATGTTGGTCCGTCAGGGGGATCCATAAACAGTTGGGCCACACCTCATTTTTCCCACCTAGAGAAATCCAGTTGACCCAGCAATGTGGGTGGATCCCAAGGGAGTGGCTCACCCCGAAAGCTGACTCCCAATATTTGAACCCTGAACCTCCTAAGGATTCGAACCCTTCTTTATATTTTATTTTATTTTTTTATTTCTTATCCTCCCATCACCCACCATATCTAAAATAGAATAATAACTCCATTATAATATATATACTCTGATTTTTTTTATGTTAATGTAATATTCCTTATAAGCTCTTTTAACTTCTCTTTTTATTGTCTGTGATGTTTCGATTCACCGACTTCATGGATGATGAATTTTAGTTTTCCTTTACCACCTTCATGGATGAACAAAAACCATTATAATTGATAAAATAGGTCTTAAATTGTATATTATAACTTTTTTCATGTTTTAGAACTAATATATATTCATAATATTAAACAATAAAACAAAACTAGTTCATGATGATCGAAAAATCACCAAAACAAACTAAACATTTATCATTAACATTATATCAAATGAATCATCCTCATAACTGAAATAAAAAATGATATACATAACCACTTAAAATTCTCTATGTGCATCAATATTATATAATTATACTACTAGAGTTTTTATTCCAATTGATAAGAACTCCCGTAGTTAAAATCAAGGTAACCGATCATAAAATCATGACACAAATGCACTCAGAACAAGAAAATTAAAAATTAAAACTCATCAAAAAGGACATAAATGAACCTAATAAGATTGTAATGAGTCAAATATATTATGAATATGTTATTAATTAGATTATTAATTAATCTAATTTTATTATCCATGACATTAAGTGCAAGTGCATAACACTTTCATAAAAAAGTAAGAGATTCCCTCTAACCGTAATTTTTCCTTTGGGTCACACTTTATCTCTCTTTACCCCAATGTAGTTATTAATTATTCTTAAGTAATTCTACTAAATTATTTTTGTATGTCCCAAAAATATTTACATATATCAATAATTCTTTCTTTGATGGGGAAATACTTATTTTATAAGGTTCCCTTTTCAATTCCTCTCGATAAGCAAGCCCGATTGAAGAGAACTTCCTAATTTTCTACCCATTTTCAGGTAAACTACATAATATATTTTAAGAAACCAATCTTTATATAAAATCACTATTTTTATCATTAAAAATTTTATTATTTAATTTATGGTTTTTTTGAGAACAATTATTACTTTTTCTGCTTTAAATATTCTTATATTTTCCCTTAAACCACACTGAAGTGTCTCATTTATAAAGTTTACTAAATACTACTTTTTCATGTTTTCACTTAAGTTGGAAATAATTTATCATGATATATGCCTATTTTACCTTATTTATGTCCAAATATGATTTATATCAATTCTTTCATGTACACCATTATAATATTCTCTTTGGTTATGCCATTTGACATGATTATGATGCCCATTTCATTCCATGGGTAACCCTTATGTTTATTACTTATATTTGACTCTACATGTGGAAAAAATATGAATGAACCTGTTATGATGGGTGTTACCATATAGCACTCCAATTATCTTGGTAATGTCTAGTCTCATGAGATGTCATGTTGGGATAGGGAGTAAACCTTATTCCTTTATGGTACTTTGTCCACCAAATGAGATAGTATTAGCAGTTAGTATTGAATCACGTTTTTATCATGTAATATGTTTCTTCCACATTCCTATGCTCCCATTATTACATGATACCATATTTTATATGTTATTCTCCATATGTTCATTCTCATTTCATTCCTTTTATGTCATCATGTTATTCCTTCTAACTCATATGTTAGACTTTATTCCCTTGTTTATTCCCTTACTATTCTTTAAAGCTCATCCCTTTGTTCATGTATTCACCATGTTATTCTATGAAGATATAAGAGCTCAAAAGAATTTAAGATATCATTATGAAGATTAAATAAAATATGTTTTTATTTTGGTTTCATGTCTTATAATTATGTACCTAGTCCTCTAAATCCACTAGACTTTACGATTATTGATTTGTATTTGATGGTTAATTATGATTAAATTCATATAATAATATGTGTAAAAGGATAGGGTTTCTATATTTAGAATGAAAATTTTATTGGTTTCCCAATTTCTAATCTGGTGTATAATGAATAAAAAATTCATGATTAATATACTTCTATTAACGAATATTTGAAAATAAGCCTCAAAACATACCACTTTGGATTTGGTATACAACTAAACTTATGTAAGTACCTTTCTAACATATCATATTGATAGATTTCTAGAACAACTGTAGGTTTGATTCACTTTTAGGTAATTTTTTAAACTCATAAAATTTATATGCAATTCTTTCCATATCTCACTATGATCGCCTGATACACACCTCTGCTAAATATTTTATTGAGTGTCATCTATGACGAAAAAGTTTGAATAATTGAAATACTTATAAATCATATTTCAAATTTTCAACTTATTGAATATGTTTAAACCATCTAACTCCTAAAAATAAAATTTAATGATGTTAATAACATATATTTTCTACATATAAAAATTTCTATGTTCATCATTATATCCCTTAGAACCCTTTATATCAATATTTTCCCTGAAATAATTTTGGTAACCAATGTAAATCATTACATTATTTCTTTATCAACACATCCCAAACTAATTTCTGATAAAGTGACATTCATTTTTTATTTTGATTAAAATAAACATTTATGTGTTATATTTGAACTTATTTAAGTCCAAAAATACTCCCACTTTCATATTAAACACTCCATTATTTTTAGAATGTCATGATATGATTAATAAACTTATTTGCATTAGGAAATAACTTTCATTTGCTCAGAATATTTAAAAAACAAACTACTCTATCCAAATCATGTAAGTTATTCTTTGTGTTTGAAATATTTAATGAAAATATGACTATATACTTCAAAATATTCCACTAGTGGTGGTGGAATTTACATTTCTAATATTTTAAAAAACATATGAATATATAGTTTTATACTAGATATTTTTTTTATCTATGTCTCTTTTTAAATAATGTTATAGAATTTTTTGAATCATAAACCTTATGTATTAAATGAATCATATCATGTTGTTCATAAAAAATCCTTATTAATATATAACTTTTCTTACCATAAAAGATAAATGAGACAACTATACACATCCTTTATAAGGATCCATAAGATCTTTATATATTTATTTTTATTAAAATATTTGATTCATAAAATATATATATCATTAATTGGATGAAAACTACAAGATTTAACAATTTTTCCTTTAATTATCAACTCCTATATACTTATATAATTTCTAAGATATATATTTGGTATCATATACCCTTAAAAACCACTGAATTAATTTATATAGCGCCAATACTTGACATAAAAATTCCATAGATTTTCATAAACCCCTTCAGGCATCCTACAAAATTTCAACCTATGGAATAATTACACCTCCTTCCTAATTAAACCTTTAGGTTTCACTAAACTTTACTAGATACTAGAGAAAAATTATTGGATATTCCAACTAAATTTTATTATTATGGTTTTAAATTTTACTTACTTATACTGTTAACAAAAATCTATAACCTAGACATAAAATGATTAGTTTATCTATCCTGAACACTTTTAAAATATTGAGTTACTTTTTTTAAACTCATTCAAAATTTTACAACATTTACATTGATTATAATAGAATTAATTCTATAACTAGAATAAGCCTTAATGAAACCTTAAGTCTCTCTAGGACAATGATACTCAATCATATAGAGTATATGAGTCGAGAACAAAGTTCCTTAGATCATTTTGAAACTATTTTATTTGAAATATTTAATTAAACCATTCTATGTTTCGCATAAGCATGTATATTTATTTTTTGATGAACTTAAATTGTTGGTTACCTTAGAAGGTGTTTCTCTAACACATAAAATGAATTATACTTCAGAAATTTTATTAATTTTCCAATAATAGGTGTTTCTAACATCTATATTACCCTTTTAAAATAGCTAATCTCAAAGTAAAGTTAGATGATGATAAGTTTATTCGTCTACAAAAAACATTTTATCATATGTTTTTCATATTTCAAAAACCTTTAATAAATACTTTTATTATATATTCTCCCACTAAAATGATGAACCTTTTTAAATTCATCATATCTACTAATGAAAAAAGACCTATATATAATCATGAGTTATACTAGTTATCACCTAAATAATCCATGGATATAACAGGCACTAAACTATTGTGAATCATAACATATATGAATCTTAGATAGTTGAGTGGATAACTCACCACCCAAATCCATCATATGGATTTAATCAACTTGATTCCTTATGTATCCTAATAGTTAGGGTTTATAGGATGAGTATAACCAAATAAAACACAAATAAAAAGTAACCTAATGGTTATGTCAACCTCATTACTTTCTTTACTTTTAAAATATATTATATAGACAACTACTTTGGGCATATCCAACCGAGTTGGATGATTGAGGTATTGATAAGTGCTTCTTTGGAATGAATCAAACACTTATTATATTAAGGGATTTAATCATAGTATATTATCTCAAGTTATACCTATTACTCATATGAATACTTCTAATGATTTATATTATAATAACATTCCTTACAAAAAATAATATGTTCAAACCATATTGATGTGTAACACTCAACACATCTGTCAACTTGTGTTAGAAAACCAAACTAAAAGATAACTATATGCATACATATCCAAATGAATCTAATTCATAATGTATATGAAACCCTTTCATGTAAAGTCTTATAAATATAATAAATCAACAATCTATACATGAGTAATCAAAGGGACACATATAGTCAACCCCCAAATTTATAGACAAAGCACAAGCTTGCAGGCCAATGAGTAGTCTGACCCAAAGTCACTCTAATAACGGAAAATTTACTCAAAAGGAATATCAATTCCATTATAATTATAAAATCTAATATTTATAAATTATAATTCAATACTTAATTAAATATCATAACTCAATACAAGTCAATTTTATAATATAATGAAACTAAATAAATTATCATACCATTCTAGAAACTACTTAGATGTGTGTATGATAAGTTAGAAATAGTTAAATACATTAAAATAATATATACAAAACAATTTATAATATAAAAATTATACCTATGAATAAAGTAGGGAATTAAATTTAAATAAATGAACAATCAATATATTTAAACATGTGATAATTTTTTTTGAACAATTGATAAATAGACATAATTATAAACATTTGATAATTTAAATTCATTCATTATATGAAATTAAATTATATAGATGATGTTACAAGAAATATAAATAATTTTTATTTAAATTATATTATTTAAATGGTTTACATAATCTTAATTAAATGTATTTAATATCATTTAAACCATTTATCAATTAAATTACTAAAACTCATTTTCATATGGTTTAAAACATTTGTCAAACAAGGTTTTAATTTGAAAAAAATTAAAATTAACAATTAAAAACAATTCATAATTAATTATAATATCTTATATTTGGCCTTGTTTTATAACTTATGAACATTTTATAAATTTGAATTATAATTTCAATATAAATAATTCATATCTAAATTATAAGTCATTCCATATAGTTTAGAAAATGGAATTTCAATATTAACTATTAATATTATGAAATATATATTTAATAAATGCTTTTAAGAAATTAATTAATTGATTATAAAAAATTTAAAATTATTGATGAAAACATTTATAAATAAATAATTTTCCCATTTTACTATTTACCATAATTTATAAATAATTTATAAATTATACAATTTCTTTCATAATTGAATTTTAGAAAAATTAGAAATTTTTGATTTAGAGAATATTTAACAACTTGTAGTGTGTATGTACGAATAAGGCTCAGTGCATAGGCCTAGATTACGAGTAACCACACATGCCTCACATAGGAATAATAATTGTATGATTAATATCACATGCAAGGACTTATATAAGGTTAAACTATCACAAATAAGGGATCACGTAAGAATCAACCTAGCTTCACAAGGCCTTCATGATATTAAATCAATGCGTATATGTGATTAGCTAAGTGATTTCATTCCTCTTGTAAGGATCAAACAATACTAGATCTTGTGGGATTAAAATATAAGCTACATGAAATCATCTCAATGGGAAATAACTTACATTAGATTAACTTCACAAGATGTTAAATTAAACCTACATTTCAATATCTTGCATAATATGAGCATGCGCATAAAACTTCTGTAGGATTAACTTTACACCTATCCATGTTAGATTTAATTAAATAGAAAATAACATACATATGATTAATTTATGGAGTTGGTTTCCTAGAACTAACTACTTTTTACTTTTGATTACTTGTATATTTATGGTCTTAAATATTAATAAATATATTATTACATGATGAGTGTTCTTCTATGAAACATTAATGTAATAATTTCCTTGTGTATCCATCTTATCAAAAGGTCATAAGAGTTCCCTGTTTTGATGATAATATTAAATTGTTATCATTATATTCATAAATATATGTCCTATGACTCAATGGAAATATCGAATTGTACATATATGATATATGATACTAGGGGTAAGAAAATTATAGGACGTTGAGACTTTTTCTCATGTAATTATCTATTGATAATGTCAAAGAGAGTAGGCTATGAGAATATATCTACATATTAGAATTTCAAATGTAATATTAATTATATAATATTTCTATCTATGAACATGTGTATTGGTCCATACACTTGATATTATTATTAATACCTAACATGCATCATGTAATTAGATATATTGATGAAAATCATGATGATATATTCTTTCAGTAAGGTGGGATATACTGGGTTCATAGAGAGTAATATAGAATTAATAAATAAATCAAGAAAGGTTTTGTAACTTCCAAGTTAATGAAGGTAGATATATTTGAAAATTTTATCCAAATGGAACTTATTGATTAAAGTCCACGTCCATACAAATTTTATTGATAAATTTATTAAATGTAAGTCAAAGAAAATATTTGAAGCATATAGGTTGATGAAACATGTGATATAACTTGCAAGATGATATATCGAGATGAAGGGATTATATTACACAATGATTATTCCTAAGAGGTTATTGTTGTTAAAAAATTAAATAATTTACCTATGGATGCCTTGACATGTTTAAATATATTGAGCTCTAAATTTAGGTGAGTTATCCAAATTCCACTAAGAAAGATGCCTATAGGGACACACACTAAGTTTATGTAGAACCTCAGTTAAATTATATTTTAATTTAATATTATAATAAATATTATTCTAAAATTCTAAGGATAATAATTAATCAATTTATGTTGATTGCGTATATTTTGTCACTAGTTATTCAAGAAAATATATATTTGAGTTTAAAATAAAATAAATATATATTTATGAGTTTAGTGAATATGGTATTTTTTATTTATTGAATGAATAATGAAATGATATTTATTTATTTAAATAAATAGACACTATTCAAAATTTGATAATTTCCGTGGAGGATAGATGAACTGAGATAAGCATATGGTTATAATTATATATTAAATATCATTTAAAAAAATATTAATTATTTTATTTATGGAATGATGTTTAGATTATCCAGGAGTATTGTGAAATTCAATGAAATAATAATAATAATAATAATATTTGAGGTGGAGTTCACTAAGGTTTATGAGATTAGCTATGGGACTAACCACAATAAATAATTCTATAAACCAACTATATAAACCTAGTTATATCATTTGTAGTATATACATTGTTTTTCAGAAAAAATCCTATCTAAATTACTCACTCAACCCTCAAGATAAACCTTTATATATAATTCTCTTAAGAATAGCGAGCATTGATCCTCCTTACCCCTCTCAAGAACATGAGATATTTCGATAGAATCTTTTGAAACTTGAAGGAATTGTTGTTACGATCAATGGAGAATGAAAAAAGCAGTGAGAACTATTCACACTAGTTCCCAAAAATTCTATGGTGAATTTATGAGGTTTGTGGAGCATATGTGGCTTACTATTAGAGGGATTTTACTCTCATATCGTTTTTTCACAATAAAAATATGTCAAGAATGGTCAAATATTTTGACTATTAAGAAAAAATTACATGAAAATATATTCCTTATTTATATAAATTAATTATAACTTATATGTGAAAGATCCTATGTTGAGGATTTTCGCTTTATATTAATCAAGTAATGAGGCGAAATCTTGAGAAACTGCTATAAAAAACATTGTTTAGCATGATACTGACCACTTTTACTACGTCCCAGAACCTTTAAGTGCTATCAAAGTGGTCACATATTAATTTAATAATTAATTAAAATGTTTAGATATCATGATTTTTCAATTTCATATGACTAATAATAGGCAATGAATAGATGCAGAATGCTAAAAGATCTCATTTAAAGGTGTAGTGATTCTGAACTAATAAAATGGATAAATGATGTGTAACTAAAAATTACATGTTGTAAACCCAAATTCACTACACCAAGATGAGTTTTATAAAATGTGGGATATAATTTGTGAGAAAAGTACATAGTGTAACTAAACACAATATGTTGACTGTCCATATGACACAAGGTTTTTAGGGTTACACAATGTGTAATTAGTGTTCACACCATATAACCCCACAATTTTTATCCTGTGGTAATCTTAGAATCTATGTGGTAACATACACTGATTAATTATTTATATCATACAAACATCATCCAGTTGTCATAATATAGTGTGTATCTAGTGTACACATCATGTACTACATAAATGTTCATGTGGTATATACATCATGGACTTAGGCATGTGATGCAGATGACTAAATAATTGATTACAAGGCATGTCAAATGCTATACATGCCATGTAACTCATACCCATTTATGCAGAGTATATTCAAATCGAGTATATACATTGTATAAATTAAGTATACAAAATGAAAGAATTAATTATGACATTAAATTGAAATACATGATGTGTGGTTGGAATACACGAGGTGTGAAATATTTTTTCATAAAATTAAATGATCAGTTATTTTCATCATTATTTTAGAGGTACATAATATATATAGTAATAATACAAGAAATTTACACCTTGAATATTAAAAGTAGTACATGATGCACATATTAATGCATGTTGTGTGTCATAAATCTTGAGATGACTACTTGGCTCAAATATCAGAACTATACACATTATACCACAAAGATCCAAGGTCCAAGCAATCCGAACCTAAATTTATTAAATAAAACATAAAGTACAACAAAGTTAGGCGTTACAGGTGGTAATGAAAGAGCAGGAATATGTCAGCACCGCATATCATCATCCACCATACTAACTCAGAAGTCAGGGATCCTGAACAACCACATGGTGCTCAGCTCTGCAATTGACCTCTTCAAGAGGGCATCATCAATCTGGTTTGCCTCCCTATAAAAATGAGAAACGAAGATATGAAGTTGACTGGCCTGAGTGAGATAAGAGATCCCATGAAAATACATGTATCATACATGTCATGTAAGTAACAATTATAGGTAAAATACCATACATGATAATGTGTATTTCAGAAGGGTACACACTATGTTTCCTCTATTACACAAAATGTACTTAATTAATTTTAAATTAAATTAATTAAATTATTTTTTAATTTATTAAGAATTATGATTATGGACATCTCTAGGACTATTTGAATAAGTCATTAAGATAAATTAATGAATTGATGAATTAATAATTTAATTAATTTATTAATTTTAGTGACTTATCTTAATAAATAACTAATTAAAATGAATTATATATAGTTTAAAATTCATACTCATTGCATGTGTGGATGATTGTGAGATTGAATATTATATGTATGTATTATATTTCTTTTAATTCAATTATTATTGAATTAATTTTTTTGATAATTATTATAAAAAGTAAAATAATAATCCGTATATCATCTCACCCTCTTATTATGAATGAGCTTATGTGTCTATGGGTTTGCTTTATGTAACCCCATACCCATGGTTCTCCACACCTAAATGCATGTAATGCAAATGTAATGGTTGGAGGTCCAAGGAGATAAGAGGTGGTTCAAGTTTGGATATAAGGTCAAACCAACTGAGGAGATACATAGGTTAATAGTTATAATGATTTAACTTAAACGAAATATCGGTTCGAGGAGTTTTTCCCCTAGGCTCAAGGGTTATTTTATCATATTATTAATAAATTGAATGATATGAAAGATCAAAATCATGACCCATATATTTATATTTTTTTTCTAGTGCATAGTTATTTAATTATGTTTATTGGATGCTTTATGAAATCAGATAAAATAAATGAATTAAACTTCTTTCAAGATGGAATAAAATAAATAGATTATATATAAACTATTTTATCAATAAATGATTAATCAATTATATAAAATCCATATAATATTAAAAAGTGTCTAAAAAGATAAAATAATTAAAATTTAACCATAAAGATAAAAATACCATAAAGTAAATATTTAGTAAATATAGCCATCCACTACTTGAGTTAAAATGAAACAATTGTTAAAAGTACTTTTTGGCCTCCATCAGGGTGGTTTCAATTATTATGGGAGTTTTAACAAATGTTTTTGGTTGACTTAACCTAGTTCATGTCATGAGTTGATAACCTCAATGAGACTTGATGTGACAAGGAGGAAATCATTGAGGAAATCCATGTCCTGGATTAAAGGATTGACGATTCCAATCAATGGGTTAAGGAGTTGTGAGTTAAAGTAAATGGAAAGATTGCCTACCTAAATACCTTCAAATAGCTTAATAAACATATGTATGGGTTATGATATAGGAATTATGGATCCTTTGCACTATAAAATCAATTCCATAATATATTTATAATCTAATGACGAGGGATGATGGGATTTAATAAAATAGTGGGAGACTAATGAATAAAATTTATTAAGTCACATTTTTGGTAATCAAGATAAATTACTAAAAAAATTATTTTATTTTAGAAAATGGAATACAATACGACATCAAAATTATCACTAAATTTTATTTTAGATAAAGATAACACCTTTTCTAGTAGTATCTTGTAGGAGTGATATAGGTACTTGCGCATTATAATATTTTAAGAGTATAAGTTTTAAGTGTTAGAGTTCCCTATTAATTATGATGCTTTTAATATGGCAAGTGAGGAAGACCTATATATCTACCTGAGATACCTAAATATGATATATATGCACAAAGTTTTATACTATAATCCATGTCTAGTGAGATCTATAAGATCTATAGAAACATTTATGTATAAAATATGTTGTTGCACATTCATTATACCTATCTAAATATGGATATAAAAGAGTGTTATGAGATTTCGAGGGCACTCTTTATGTGAAATCTTAGAGAAGGTTCACCAAATGAACCTCATGTAGTGAAGATGATTGGCTATATTGATAATTTGGGAATCTTATTTTTTAGTATACCTAATGAGTTACACGTAGACCACACACTTTCTTCCCTCCTTTAAATTCTTTCTATATTTTTTTTATAAATTATAATATGAATAGTATTGAGAAGTCTCTCACAAATATCATTACCATGGTTTACTATGTAGATAAGTACATAAAGCATGAAGAACTTGGATTCCTTATGTTAAAAAAGAGGATGGGTAAGGCAGATAAAACTATTACTCATTTCAAGTCTAAGGGTTCTACCCATGATACAACCATTAAAAGGAAGGTCTATAAGTAGGAAATGGAATAATAGGAAGAAAGTTTTTCATGTGGTAAGAAGGGTCACTGAAATAGGAACGACACTGTTGTAAGGAAGCAATATAAATCTTCATACGTAGTTTTTTTATCGAATGTAACTTATCCATATCTACTATTTGGGTATTGGACATAGATGTTGGTTCTCAAATTTGTATAAAAATACAATAACCAAGTATATCTATGATGTTTGTGAATGGTCAACTATATATTCAACTACTAATTGGGAAATAATGGTAGCATTGGCTATTGGAGACCACCTTTGTACTTTTCCGACATGGTTGATTTTTGTTTTAAAGAACTATTATTATGTTTTTGGAATCACAAAAAATATTACATCTTAGTCATGTTTAGATGTGGATGGATTTGAATTCAATTTTGGAAATAAAATATGATAATTTTATAAAGATAACATTTTTATGGTATGATACACCTTAAGAATGGTCTTTATATACTTGAATATGAAAAAGGTGTTGAAAATAGATAAATAATTAAGATAAAATGACTCATATCACACCCAATTATGTAATTACTAGCTTGAAAACATATATAAGAAGTGATTGAAAAAGATCTATCAAGATGGGTATTCAGATTCTTTTAAAATAAAATGACTTGAAAAATGTAATGCGTGTTTACAAGTTAAAATAAACGAACAAAGTTTTTGTGTAAAGGGTGAAAGGACCTTAAAGATTCTAAAATAAGTACACAAATATGTGTTTAGACCTCTTCTAATTGAATATAGAGGTGGATACTAGTAATTCACAATTCATACCAATGACTTTAGTATACATATAACTATCAACCTAATGAGGTATAAGTTGGAATCCTTTGTGAAAATTTAAGGAGTTCAAGAATTAAGTAGAGAATAATTTTGGTAAGAAGATAATTAATATTTTATCAGTTATAAGTGGATAATATCTTAACTAACTCTTCATTAAATATATCAGGGGTTTTGTATTTTATCTCAACTCAATCCTCCTTATACACCATAATTGAAAAGTGACATTAAAATAAGGAATGACACCTTGTTGGACTTGGTGAGTTTGATACTGAGTCATGAAAATATTCCATTTTACTTTTAGGGATACTCATTATAGTTCATGAAACACATACTAAAACATGTTCCAAATAATTAGGGAAAAATATTATATATGAGTTAATGTATGAGAATAAATCTGGTTTGTGATATACTTGTGTATAAGGATATAGAGTGTATGATAATGCTATGTAAGTTAAGAAAATAGAACTATGGTGTATGAAGTGTATCTTTATAGGATATCAAAAAGAAATAAGTGTATATTTTCTATATGACCCCTCAAAAAATAAGGTAATTGTAATAAAATGATCTATGCTCATTAAGAGGGATCACATCTCTAAAAGAGATAGTTGGATTATGATTGACTTTGATGAATTTGATGCTCAAGATACACATGAGTTAGAATAGGAACATGTTTCAAAAGATTCTATATAATAGGTTGTTCTATAGACATAAGTAATATATAATTTCACAAAAGAGATTAGATAACCATAAATATATCACTTTCTATTCACTGAATATGGGTACTCATTATTAATTGATAATAATGAACCCTTTTCCTATAAGAAGGATGTAATAATATTAAAAGTTACATGATAACAAGAAAACTTGAAAAGGAAGATGGATTCCATTAACCATAACCATGTTTTGGTTTTGATTAATCTTCCAGTAGATGTAAATCTTTTTGGGTGAAAATGGAAATTTAAGAAGAAATTGGACAAGGAATGTAAATTTAGTACCTTTAAGGTGTGGATAATGAGTAAAGGTTACGAGTAACATCAAGGCATAGAATATAGTGAAAACTTTTTATTATTTTTCATGATAAGAAAATCAAAACTCTTCTTTCCAAAGTATCATTCTGTGATTTTTAGATTTATAATATGAATTTCAAAACTATTTTCCTTAATAAAAACCTTATTGAATCATTATATATTAAAAAAATTAAGGGTTTTTTGAATCTAAGAGATCCAATATGTTATGAAAGTTAGAGAGATCCATTTATAGAAAGAATAAATAATCTTGACTATGGAACTTTATCTATGATGAATCCATAAGAGGATTTGGTTTTATAAAGAGAAAGGTAAGCCCTATGTCTATAGGTAGTTTACTAAGAGTGAAGTTGTTTTCCTAGTTGTATATTTTTAGGACATACTACTAACTGGAAATGAGATACTAGTCTTATAGTTAGTTAAGACATGGTTTAACATATTCTTGTATAGGAAGGACTTGGTGAAGTATCCTACATTCTTGGGATCAATATATTTCATGATAGATATAAAAGGTTTCATGGACTAAGTCAGTGTACATACATTGGAATTTTTTGAAGAGATTTAGTATGGAATAATATAAAAGTGGATTGTTTACTATGTCACATGGAATATATCTATCTGATAAATTGTATCCTCAAACCCTAGAGGAAAGATAGAGGATGGCCGAGATTCATTTCACACAAACTCTTGGTTTGGTCTTGTATTCCATGCTATTTATTAGGGTTAATTTTTCCTACTTATTAAGAAAAGTAGGAGGGTAGGTATAAGGTAGAACCAGGAGACTACCATTGAATGGTGTTCAAGACTATCCAAAGGAATATGAGATATAATAATTGTTTCTAGTTTATAGAGTATATAAGGTGCTAATCAGCAGAGGATACATAGATTATAGTTTCTTGAAAGATCAAGATCATATAAAATCAGGGGTAGGATATGTTTTCACCATCAATTTACATTCTATAGGCAGTAAGACGACAAAGAAAGTAGTGGTCACAGATTTTATAGTAGAGTTCAAGTATAATGCAGCTTTTGATACAAGTAAAGATGTAATGTGGATATAAAACATCATCCAAGATATTATTTTGGTGATTATAGGTAAAGAACATATCACATTATATTATGATAATACTACTTTGGTGTCCCTCACCATGAATCTAAGGTCCCATCAGTTTATTAATATTATACTTAAAAAATAGTACCTTTGGAGGGATTTTTCTTAAAGGGACTATGGTTGAAATAAGTAGATTTTCCATAGATGAGAACATGGAAGAACCATTAACTAAGGACTTATCTCAGAATAAATATGAATATAATGTGATAAATAATGAACTTAAATTTGTTAGTTGTTTTCTTTGGTCCATGTGGGAGTCTATTGGTGTTGGTGCCCAAGAAACAACTAAATTGTACTTTCAATTAATTTTTTATTCATGGTCTTGAATATTAATAAATATCTTAACACATAATGAGTCTTCTTACATATAACATTATTGTGACAATGTCATTAGAGAATCCATTTAATTATAACCTCCTAGAAATTCTTTACTATGATGAGAACCTTGAAATACTTCAGTGATATTATTTAATATATATTCTATGGATGGATGAAATCATTTGATTAGACATAGATGATACAAGAAATCAGGGGTACGAGACTCATAAGACATTGAAAATTATTCTAATGAAGTTCACCCTTGGTAATATCCAAGAGATTTGGTTATTAAAGTAGGCCCACCCATATAGAGTCTACATTTTGTTTCATCGAATATTCTTATTTTCAGACGTGTGTATTGGTCTGTAGACTTGATATTATTATTAATTCAAATCATGAGTTACATATATAAAAGTATTGATGAAAACCATAAGGTCATATTGTAATAACCTAGGTATTTATAGAATAAATCATTTTAATATTTGTTAATATTAATTAGATAGTTATATTCATTATAAAAAATTAGGTTATTATTAGATAAAAAAGGAAATAGTTTTAACCGAAATATTTTATTATATGGGTTTAATATAAAAGTTTAATTTATAAATTTATAAATTTTAATTTGAAAAAATAAATATAATTTTTGAAATAATAATATCAAAATTTACCCATGGTGAAATTTTAGGATTTTTTAGAAAATATTGACTTTTTAGTGAATAGTAAAAAATACAAATTTTTTCCAAAAACTGTTTTAAAATGAATAATATTTCTCCATTTTAATTTATTAAAATAATAATTAATGGGGAATGTTTTAAAATAAATTTATATATTATATATAATTAAATATTAATTAATTTTTGTAAAATTATTATTATTAGTCTTAGTGTTACTATAGAATCATCATTTTCTCAAAAAATACTATGCTTGAAAACCCTCTTTTCCATTACGTCTATAAGTTTTGTTTTAAATTAATTTTTTCAATTATGTAATTTGAATTTGTTAAAATAGATTAAATATTTGGAATAATAATAATTTATATTTTATAATAAGTTGAACCAAATTTTTGATCAAAATTAATTGTGGATACATTAAAAATCAATTACTGTGGTTTAAGTAAAATTGAATTTAACGGGGGGTTAAACTAACATGATAAGGGTTAAAATGAAATAAAAAAGTAAATAAATTACATTTTATGGAAATATTTATACCTTTAACCACGTAGGATCAATAATTTTCCATTATTGGATCCATTTTACAGGAAAAAAACTTGGGTGAAATTATTTCTTTTAAAAAATTACAAGTGTGCTACTCACATCACTTATAAATGGCCACCCATCCCATCCTCTATTAACACATTAAAAAACCATTGGTTTAGAAAATAACTATAAAAATAAAATCTATACTTCTATTATATGATCCTATAATCCTTAGTTTGGATAGATATACAACAAATCAATGATTTTATTGCGAACTAAAAGAAGTTACCCAAAGAAGAGGTAACATTATTCAATGATCATTTTTATTTTATTTATTACTCTACTTCTTCAATGATTCTTAAAGAATATTTATATAAAAAAATTGGTATTTTAAATATACTGATATTTTATTATGTTATTTTAATAACCTAAATCCTTCTCCTCTTCCATAAAATATGTTATGTAATCACCATTCATTGGAACGATGGACTACCGCCTCACGAACCAGTGTAATTTTTTTTCCATTACCACCTCTCATGGTTGGGTATGATGATGGATATAAAGTATATATATATATATTATATTTATAAAATAATTATACTTATGTATTAATTATATCACATATAATTTTTTTACAATCCATTCCACAGGGGATATGATAACATCGGTCGTGTGTACGATGGACTATCGCCTCTCGAAGCGATTTGATTTGTTTTTCATTAACACATTACAGGGAAGATAATAAGAGTAAATATAATGAATATATGTGATATAAATGAAAAAATTATTATATTAGTGACATATTTAACACTATTAAAAGATAATATATCATTTTACTTCTTACCTTTTCACTCACAGGAAAACTGATAATGTCGTTCGTTTACGTGTGGACTACCGCTTTCATGAAGGGATGTGACTCTATTTTCACCTCCACACCACATGGATGATATATATAATATTTTTAAAGAAATAATATATTATATATGATATTATTATCATTATTTAAAGATAACATATTACTTACCACCTTTCCATAATGACTGTTGAAAAATGGAAACGTTACTCATGCGCACGTACGACCTATCATCTCCATGATCATAATGTAATTAGTTTCTTATAAAAAAGATTCATGAATGTTCTTAAAAGTATAATTTATGTATAAATATAATATATATTTCATGATTATTATTATTTAAATGTTTAAATAATTACCTTTTTCAGCATAGTCAACCTACCAAATTCATTTTTGAAACATATGATGAATATTGTCAAAACATATTATATAAACATAATTGATTTTGTAATTGTGTATACCATGGTAACAAGTGAAATAAAAGTAATAATAAAATTGAAAAAGTTTCTCATGTAATTAAATAATTAATATATTTTTATTATTCCAGAATATAAATGCACATATGACAAGTTGGACTCATGGTAAGGGACTTCATCACAATTTCCTTTTGTTGAGGAATATTTTTATGTTATGAACCTTTATTCTTTTATAAGTTGTATATAAAAACCCATTTTAATGTTATATCATGAATTTATTCATTATAAGGATATTTAATATTTATTTAATGTTATTATTTCATGGCGCTTATGATTTATGTGTTTCTTAAGTGATTATGCACTTTTCATTTAAAAAAACAATTTTTAAAGTTTTTTCTTCCAATGGTTTCTCTTACATGTACATGTTTTTATAAATTATTTTATGAAAATTTTTATATGTACATAAAATATTTATAATGTACATTTTATTTCACTTTTTACTTTATTTTAAAGGCTTTCAAAAGGAATATCTTTATATGTTTCTTATATAATGTTATGAAAAATGACAAAATGTATGTTCTGTTTTAAAATTTATGGATAAAATAACTTTTTACACAACATTGAACATTATTTTATTTCTAGATTCCTTTTTAGGATTTAATGTATTATTTAGAGAAAAATCTTTTTCTATTTTTTGGGTTTTTTATTGAAAATGAGTTTTTAAAAGAAAAGGGTATTTTGATATCCAAAAGTGATTTTCTTACGAGTTAGAAGAGTTTTTAAATATTTTTATCATGTAAAAGTGAAAGAATAAAAATATTTTATTCATGACATGATGCTTTTATATTATACAAGAGAAATAGGTGTTCCTAGATAGCACCGAGTGAGCCCATTACAGCTTAAACGATGGGTAAGTCCAGATAACGCTCTAATGCCTTGGGTAATGTTTCTTGTATCAATAAAAAAGAAGTAGGGAGTTACTAAAGGGGTTCTACTATGGATATAACTAGACCCTAGTTACTTTAGACATATCTTTAAAATGGGTTATTAATGTGATTATTTAAGTTACCCAAAAGTTTTTTTATTTTATTTTTATGGATTTTTAAATGATTCCTTTGTGAAAAAAGTGTGTGTTTTTCTTGTAAAAATGTTTTATTTCATATGCTCGAAGAACTTTGAAACTAAAGGTAAATGTTAAATGAGTTTTCATGTTTTCATTGTATTAATGTTTTTATTTCTTTTTATATCCCTTACTGATATGTTTGTGGTCATCCCACGTTTTTAATTTATTTTTCATTGGATTTAAGGATTGGTAAGGGAAAGAAAGAGGTCAAGTTGAAATTCATGAAGATTTTTTTTATAAAATTAAATCATTCTTTTTTTAATTTTTTTTATATGGTGGAAAAAATGGATACTGACTAGAAGTGTCCAATTTGAATTATATGGTATAGTTTTGTATGAACTATGGCCTAACTATCTAAAAATATAAAACAAAAAAGATCCAAAAATATAATAAAATGAATTATTAACTTAAATATCACCATTATATAATTTTAAGGAAAAGTATTTGTAGTTGGTATCAGAGGTCAGCTTAGATAACTTTAGAATTTTAGATAATGATAATAGAATACCCATTGAAAGATTTTACTTTATAGTTATATTTAAATGATATATAATTTAAATATTACAGTGTTTCTTTATCTAAAATACTTTTATTCATAATGGTTTTCCATAAATAAAATAGGGAATCTATATTTGGAAGGAATAAAGAGGAAAATATCCTTCCAAATCAGCATCCTAAGATTGTTGGAATTAGAACAGAATAGTTTGTTTTAGTGATGGATCATGAGACATAAGAAATTAATGGTATTGATATCCATGCTAGAGAGGAACCCGATCTACCATTAAGTAACATGTAAATAGTGGAAAATTTTGTGATATAAAATCCCCCATCATTCAGTGGATCATCTTACAACCTGATACTTGACGAATTTATTAATGCCTTGGATAATATATTTCATGTCATGGGATGTTCGGAACATAAAAAGGTAACTCTTGAAATTTATCATTTTGAAGGTGAATCTGATTGATTGTGTTATTTGGTAATAATACTATAGAGAAATATGATATATATACCCTGGAATGGGAAATATTTAATGATATTTTCCTTGATGAATATTTCTTTAAGGTTGTTTGACTCTGAATAGAAAAAAAATTCCTGGAACTGAGGTAAAAAGATGAAGATTCTATAGTTACGTATGAATCAAAATTCATAAGATTTTCTAGGATTACCATATTCTAGAAAACCTCCCATGGGCCCCTCTACCCCGATGGGAACTGGATCAAGCCCATGGTTGGCCACCTTGGGCCTCACTGGGGAAGTGTAGCACGCGGGTGGTGTAAGGCCACACCTATACACGCGTTAACCGTAAAACCCTTTTGATCCAATGTGTTCCTCATATATGAAACCATGATCCCGTAAAGGGCACAGTAGGTAAGGGTTCCTCCTTGTCATTGCCTTCTTTCCCGCATTGTTCGGACTGCGGTTTCCTCCTCGGTTTCTCCCAGTGTGCTCGAAGGGCAGTGATCTATTCTTCCTTGGTGAAGGATAGACTTGTTGGAGTCTGGGGTCCTTTCTTCCTCAGCGAGGGTGATTGGGTCTCTTTGGTTTCAGGGTCACGTTCCTGCTCTTGTGCGTCGTGGGATCATGACCCGGTGCAGCGTCGGGGTGCATTCCTTCTCCGCGGTGAAGGGGTTTTTGTTCTGGTGCATCGGTGTTGTGATCTCGTTTCCTATGATGAAGAGGTCCGGATTTGGTGCGGGGTCACGACCCTATTTCTGTAGTGAAGTGGCTTCTGATCCGGTGCGATGGCGTCGTGATCCACCTTTTCTGTGGCATTGGGAGCATGCTCCTGTGTGGCTCTAAGGTTGCAGTTCAGTGTACCGCGGGGTGGAGTTCTGGAGTGGAGCCTCAGCCGAGCACTTCCTTTCATGGCTTTTGGGTATGATCTGGTCCTCCTTCGGGGCCGTGAACTTCTCCTTCCGCAGGTTTTGTATCTGCCTTTTCTGTTCAGTGTGGGTTGTTTCCTCAGCATAGGGTCTGCGCTTCAGATCCGTGGTGAGGGGATGTGTTCTGTTGTCTGCATAGTGCTTCGGCTGGGTTCCTTGGTCAGAATGTTTTGGTCTCTTTGAGATGGTTTGATGGCGGCGACGGGGCAATTTCAGGATGGCTGCTTGGTGATGTTGAAATCTGTTTGGTTTGATGGTTTTTTGTAGTGTTGAATCTCTTGATCGGAGTTGGTTGTTTTTGAATTGTGGAAGTTTCTTGTTTAGATGGTTTATTTTCGAAGGCGGGAATCATGGTGTGATGGTTTTGTTTGGGATGAATTGGATCTGCTGCGATCTCTCGAATTTGGGTTTGCACTGCTTTAGAGATGCTGGAAAGGGGTTTGTGGAGTGGCGTTCGGTCCGAGGATGCGCTGCAGTTACCTGTGGAGCAGGGTGCAGCGTCTGGATGGCCTAGTCTTCCTCGATCCGGTCTGTTCATCGCCCTTTGTGAATGTGCTCTTTCAGGGCCCATCTCACTTCACTGGGGGGGGGGGGGGTTGGGTGGAATCCGACTGGAGTTCACTAATGGGTTTCTGGATTTGGGCTGGTGTCGACGGTCGCATCGGTGGGCGTTTGAGGAGACCGGCTCTGAGGTTTGTCTAGCTCTCCTAATGTTTGTTTCCCCTTGTTCATGGTATCTTAGCCTTTCTTGGTGACATCAGCTCCAGCTTTGAGGGTTTGTCTGTTTGAAGTCTTGAATAGATTTTATCCATTATGATTGTATGTTTTTAAGTGGTGAAGTGGTGAATTGGTGATGTGGTGAGGTCATGTATGGTTTCTCACATTTTTCTTAAAAGTGTTTGCATAATAAAAAAACAATTTTCTGTCAGTCTAGGAATAAACTAAATTTTATTGAGGAAACTGATGTAAAACTTAATAGTTTTTACTCAGGGTTGAAACCATGTTTACAAAGAGAATTGGTTTCATGAGAATTTAAAATTTACAAGAAAGTGGTTTTTTGTGCTCATAAAGTTGAGATTTAGATTTATGACACGTATTTTCATCAAGAAAACAACTGTAAGAAAAGTTCAAGGAGGTAGTTAATAGAGAAGAAACTAGCTAATAAGTCCATAGGTAAGATACCAAAATATTCCAAGTGTTGAAAATTAAATTTAAATAAATTTTTGACATGATCTAGAAAGTGTTTTTGGTGTGGTCAGTTTGATCACAGGGATTGTGTCTATAAAGAAAATATTCCTAAGATAAAAAGAATGGGGAAACCAATAACCATCTAGTAGTGAGGTGTTTTAGTTGTAATGAGTTAGTTCATTATGATATGATGTGTCCAAATTTAGTTTCAAGGGATAGATATCGTCCTGATCAGAAACAAAAAAGTGTAGCAAGGTCATTTTATACTACTATGGTTGATGTTGGGCCAGCAAATGAAGTGGTGTCAGGTATGTTACTTGTGTATTGAAATTATGACAATACCATGTTTTACTCTAGATCTTTACATTCTTTTATTTATGAGAAATTTTCAAGTAAAATGGGAAGATCAACACATGAAAATAAGATATAAATTTTGGTGAAAAATCTGGTCGGAAATACTAATTTAACCAAAATTTAAAGGAATATTCCTATTGTTATCAGTGGGATCATCTTTCTGGTAGATCTTGTTAAAATAGATATATTAGAGTTTGATATAATTATTGGTATAAATTTTCTCTCAGTTTATCATGTTAATATAGATTTCAGAGCTATGAAATTTATGTTCAATGATTTCATTCCTTTGATAACTTACTAAGAAGTTGAGAAAATTATTATTTGTAGCAGTGAAAGTTACTTAGATCATATTGTTGAAAATAAAGTAATTGTTCAAATTAGTGATGTTCCAGTAGTAAATGAATACATGGATGCATTTATTAATTATTTTCTTATTTTTATTACTAATTAGGATGTTTATTTTACTATTGAATTAGTACCTGATTCTAAGCCTATTTGTAAACCCCCTTATCAAATGGTTCAAGTGGAACTTTTATAATTGAAAAAGAAATTGTAGGATTTATTAGATAAAGGTTTAATTTGACCCAACACTTCACCATGGTATGATCCTATTTTGTTTTTTAAAAAGAGAAATGGTTTAATGATAATTTTCATTGATTATAGATCCTTGAATAACATCACCTTTAAGAACAAGTATCCTTTACCTCATATGAATGATTTGTTTGATTAGCTCTTAGGAGATGAATATTTTTTGAAGGTTGATATAAGTTTGGGGTACCATCAGTTAAATGTAAAGGGAGAATACCTTCCAAAGACTATGTTTTGGGCTAGATAAGGGAAATATGAGTTTGTAGTTATGCTATTTAGGTTGTCTAATACACTTACTTTTTTTTATGGACCATATAAATACAGTTTTTCATGAGTTCTTGGAAATTTTTTTGGTAGTATTTATTGATGAAATTTTTTTATATTCTGAAATTCAATGGGAATGTGAAATACACATAAGTATTTTTTTTAAAACCTTAAAATAAATGTAACTATATGGTAAATTTATCAAGTGTGATTTTTTTGAAAAAATTTATTTCCTTGGAAATTTTGTTTCTAAAGATGGAATAATTATTAGCCCTACTAAAAAAAAGTTGTTGAAGAATAGAAAAGATCCCAAAATAACATAGTTATTTTTAGTTTTCTTAGATTAGCAGGTTACTAGTGATTTCATGATTCCCTACCATCATGGAAAATCAAAAAAAGTAATTGATCCTTTTAGTCAAAAAAATAATTACAGATTAACTGTGTTATATTTGGAATGTGACCATTTTTTTAGTGATTTGATAAATTTTGGATGAGAAATTATAGATACAGGGACATACTTTTTTTGTTTCAGGTTTCAATACACTCATCCCTATCAGAAAGAATTAAGAAAGCTTAGAAGAGGGATCAATATTTATAGGAAAAGGTAGATTCCATTAAGAAGGGTTAGTTTCCTTATTTTATTATTAATAAATAAGGTGTTTTATTATTTTTAAAAATGTAATGTGTACCTTGTGATTTTCAGTTGGGAAAAGAGTTGTTAATAAAGCTCATAGTTCTCGATTTTTCATTCATCCAAGAAGCACTGAGATGTATAGAGGCCTTCAAGAGTATTACTAATGGTTTGTAATGAAAAGAGATATCGATTAATTAACCTTGAAATGTTAAAATTTTCAGCAGGTTAAAGTAGAATGACTATTACCAAATTGAATGCTTCAACCTTTTTTAGTGTCAGAGTAGAAATTGGAAAATATATCAATGGACTTTTTGGTAGGATTGCCATAGACTTATCAGGGTAATAATGTGATTTGGTTTATTATTGATTGATTAACTAAATCAAAACATTTAATTACCATTTGAGATTAAATGTATTTAGATCAAATTTCTCAACTGTATCTAAATTATATAGTAATGTTACATGAAGTTCCTTTCTCTATTGTATCAGACTGTGATCCAAGGTTGACATATAATTTTTGGAAAGGATTTCTGAAGTCATTGGGTACTAACTTAAATTTCAGTATAGACTTGCATCCTCAATTCGATGGACAATCTAAGTAGATGATTCAAACCAAGAGATATATTATTTATTCTTTTTCAATGGATTACCATGGAAGTTGGTATTGATATATTTCTTTTGCTGAGTTTTCTTATACTAATAGTTTTCATTCCGGTATATTAATTGAACCATTTGAGGCATTATATAGAAGGAGGTGTTGAAAACCATATTTTTGAGATGATGTAGAAGAAATGAAGTTTATGGGAATAGAGTTGGTATATAAAACCATAGAGAATGTTCAGTTGGTTCAACAACATATAAGGAAGGATCATAGGAGGCAGAAAAGTTATATGGATAATAAGAGTAAATATATTTCTTTTAAGGTAGGAGATCATGTATTTCTCAAAGTTTTTTCATGGAAAATTGATATGAATTTTATTAATAAGGGTAATAAAATTACATGATTCATTGGATCCTATTAAATCGTAGATAAATTTGTATTAGTTACATATTGATTATACTTATCTATAAGTTTATCCTTGGTACACAATGTACTTCATGTTTTGATGTTAAGGAAATATGTGTCCTATTCATCTCTTGGTTTGAGCCCAGAAGTAGTTCATTTGGAAGAGAACAATTCTTATATGGAATATAATGTAAATATTATTGACTATAGAAAAAAAGTGTTATAGAATAAGGTGATTAACTAGGTTACATTTTTATAGAAACACTTTATGGTTGAAGAGGCAACATGGGAATATGAAAATGCTATGAGAGAAAACTATCCTCATGTGTTTAATAAGTGAATAAAATTGTGAGGATGAAATTTATAAAAGGGGGAAGAATTTGAAAACCCAAGTAATGATAGAATAAACCCTTTTCATATTTATCAACATTAATTAGATAGTTATATTCACTATTAAAATATTAATTTATCTTTGGATAAAAAATGAAATAGTTTTAACTAAACTCTTTACTTATATGGGTTTTATATAAAAGGTTAATTTTTAAATTTTTGAATTTTAATTATAAAATATTAATTTCATTTTTTAAATAATAATATAAAAATTTACCCATAGTGAAATTTTGGTATTTTTTGGAAAATATTGATTTTTGTTGAATAGTAAAAAATATCAATTTTTGTAAAAAAGTATTTTCTTTTCGATAAATTAAGTAATTTAAAAGTCACATTATTTTTTGAATATGATTTCAAGTAAAAAAATTATTATTTATTTATAGTTAATACAATTCATTACTTTTTAATCAACTTTATATATTTTTTAGTATAAGTTTGGTTTTGGGTTTAAAAACAGATTTTTCTAAAAACTCATTTAAAATGAATAATGTTTCTCCATTTTAATTAACAAAAATAAAAATTAATGGGGAATTATTTTAATTAATTTTATAGATTATATATCATTAAATATAAATTTATTTTCATACAATTATTATTAATTGTTATAGAGTTAATATAGAATCTTTTTTCTAAAAAAATACTCTACCTGGAACCCTCTTTTTCATCGCGTCTGCGGGTTTTGTTTTCAATTGAATTCTTAAAATTAAAGAAAATTTAATTTTATAATATGGATTAAATATTTTTAATCATAATAATTTATATTTTATAATAATTTAAACTTAATATTTTTATAAAAATGAGTAGTGAAAACGGTAAAAAGTAATTACTAAGGTTAAGGTAAAAATGGATTTAATAGATAGTTAAACTATAAAGATAAGGGTTAAAATTACATAAAAAACTGAAAAAAATATATTTTATCACACTATTTAGACATTATAACTTATGGGATAAATAATAATCCATTATTGGAGCCTTTTAAAATGAAAAAAATGTGGGTGCCATTCTTTATTTTAAAAAATTACAACTATGCCACTCACCTCACTTATGAAAGGCCTCCCCCTCTCTTCCTCTCTTTACACTTTAAAAATACATTGTTTCAAAGAAAAACTACATAAAAAACTTATAAACTTACCTTTTATAATCATATAATCCTTATTTCTGGTATACATCCACCAATCAAGGACCTTGGTGAAAACCAGAAGAAGTTACCCGAAGAAGAGGTAACATTCTTCAATGAGTGTTTTTATATAATTTCTTCCTCAAAATTTTTCAATTATTATTAAAACATAGTTATAAAATAGATTCATTATAATAAATATAATGACAATTTTTAAGTTAATTTAAAAATATAAATCATTATCTTCTTCCATAAAATGAGTTATAAAATCATCATTTGTGTGTATGGTGGACTACCGCCATGCGAACCGATGTCATTCATTTTTCCATTGCCTCCTATCATGGTTGCGTTTGATGATGGATATAAAGTATATATGAGATATTTATAAAATAATTATACTAATTTATTCATTATATTATATATACCTTTTTACAATCCATTCCATAGGATATATGATAACGTTACTTGTGGGCACAACGAACTACCACCTTGTGAAGCGATGTGATTGATTTTTCACAAATGCGTTACATGAAAGGTAATAAGGGTAATATAATGAATAAATGGGATATATATGACATAATTACAATAATATTGACATATTTATAATTATGAAAATTTAATATATCATTTTCCTTCTTATATTTTCACTCACTGAAAAAGTGATAATGTCGTTCGTGTACGTGTGAAGCATCTCTTTCACGAAGCAATGTGACTCTCTTTTAATCACCACAACACCTGGATGATATATATAAGTATATTTAAATAAATAATATGTTTTATATTATATTATTATCATTATTTAATGGAAAAATATTACTTACCTCCTTTCCATAATTATTTTTGAAAAATGGAAACGTTACTCATGCGTACATAAAACCTACCATATCCATGATCGTATCGTACATCATTTATAAAAAAAATCAATGGTTGTTCTTAAAATTATAATTTATGTATAAATATGATAAATATTTTTTGATAATTATTATTTAAATGTTTAAATAATGACCTCTTAGACCATAGTGATCCCACTAAATTCATTTTTGACACATAAGCCGAATATAGTCAAAACATCCAACATAAACTTAATTTATTAAGTAATTGTATAAAACATAGGAAAAAGTGAAATAAAAGTAATAATAAACATGAAAAATGTTCTCAATAAATTAAATAATTAAAATAAGTTTATTATTCAAGAAGA
Source organism: Viscum album (assembly GCA_963277665.1). Classification (NCBI taxonomy): domain Eukaryota; kingdom Viridiplantae; phylum Streptophyta; class Magnoliopsida; order Santalales; family Viscaceae; genus Viscum; species Viscum album. Next base: position 517,075,503 of record OY728143.1, on the reverse strand, counting down.
TAAAGACACATGTGACATGTTTGACTCAAGGTACGAGACTTTATCTCATTTTTCTTTCATTGCGGCATATTTTGTTATTTTGTACCTTTATTATTTTATAAGGTGTATATACAGAAATTTTGACATGTTGTATATTGAATTTATCTATTATCATGATATTTAATGTTTGGTTTAATGATATTATTTCATGGGGATTACTATTCAGGTGTTTCCCAAGTGATAATGGATTTTAAAAAATAATCATTTAATTTTTTTCCTTCCAACTATTTATCTTCCATGTACAAGTTTTTTAAATGATTATATGAAAGTTTTAATATCGACATAAAATATATAAAAATTACATTTTTTGAAACTTTTACTTTATTTCAAAGTTTTTCGAAAGGAATATTTTATGTGTTTTATACAGAATGTTTTGACAAATGAAAAAATGTTATATTTTAGCGTTTATTGAAAGAATGAATTTCTCCACCAACATGATAATTATTTGTTTTATAGATTACTTTAAAATAATTTAATTTATTATTAAAATGAAAAAAAATTACCCTTTTTTGGTTATTTTTTATTAAAATGGGGTTTGTAAAATAAATAGGTATTTTGATATCAAAAAGTGATTTGCTTATAAGTTTAAAAGAGTTTTTAAAATTTTTTATGATGAAAAAGTAAAGGAATTTATTTTTTTATTCATGTTATGGTACTTGATAATTATAAAAGAGAAAAGTTTATACCTAAATATTCTTGGGTGGTCACATTAAATCTTATATGATGGGTGTACCTAGACCGTGCTGGGTGAGCTTGTTGTAGATTAAATGATGGGTGAACCCAAATAACACTCCAATGAATTGGTTAGTGTTCCTTGTCCTAGTAGTCAAAAATTAGGGATTTACCAAAGGTTTTCTCATATTGATTTAACTGGTCTCTAGTTACTTCTAACATGAGTTTAAAATGGGTTATGAATGTGATGCTTTAAGTTACTGAAAGTAATTTTTAATTTCTTGCTATGGGTTTTTAGATGATTCCATTGAGAAAAAAGTGTGGGTTTTTAATGTAAAAATGTTTTATTTCATATTATAAAATAAATTTTAAGATAAAAGAAAATTTTATATGATTTATCATGTTTTCACTGGGCTAATGGTTTTCTTTATTTTTATATCCCTTTCTAAGCTTTTTGTTCTTATCACACATTTTTAAAATTTTTTTCACAGGATTTATGGATGGAAAAGGAAAATAAGTGGTCAAGTTGAAAGTTATGAAGTTTTTTATATGAAATGAAATTATTTTTTGTTTTAAAAGTTTTATATGGTTGAAAAATGGATACTGATTAGAAGTATCAGCTTTTTTTTATATGGTTTTGTTATGTATGAGTTATATCATAATTCTCTAAAACTCTAAACTTGAAAAGATCTTAAAATGTAAGAGACTGAATTATTGACATGTATCTCAATTTTATATGTTTAATATTGGTTCCTTATACATACGATCACATAGTGTCATGATATATCAGGTGTTCCATGAGTGACATGACCTAGAAATGAATTTTCAATTTTTCGAAAAATGAAGTAGGTTTCTTTTCCCCATTGATTATAATGGAAATATTTTTTTAAAGTCCATTGTCCTGATGGTTTTGATAAAAATTTCATTTTATAAAATTCAAAGAAAATACATCAATCATATAGGTCGATAACACATGAAATGTAACATACTTTATGAGATATTAAGAGAAAGGGATTGTATTAGATATAAATCATTTATTATAGTTTATTATCATTTCAACATTAACACCTTTTTATGCGAGTTTCTTTATATGTTTCTAGAAACTGATCTTTGAATATAGGAGAGTTATCCAAAGGACACTTAGATATTGTCCTAAAGGGCCACACACTATATGTGTCTAGAATATCAGTTAAATTCTTCATGAATTTAGTTTTAAAATATATATTTTTCTCATGTTCCATGGAATAATAATTATTTGAGTTATTTTACTAAAAAATATTTAGTAACCAATTATTCATAATAATATATATGTGAGATGAATATTAAATAAATATTTATTAATGAAATTATTTATTATAATATTTCTTTGCGTATTAAAAAAATAATGTAGTGATATTTATTTATTTTAAAAAATAGTCACCATTCAAGGTTCTATAAATGTTAAGAAGGATTAAAGGATCGAGATAAGAGTTCAGTGGGAATGATATATTAAATATCATTTAAATAAATATTAATATATTTATCTATGAAATGATATTTGGATTATTTGTCAATATTGAGCATAGAAAATAAATAATAATAATAATATATTTTTTATTTGACGATGGTTTACTAAGTATTATATTATTATCCATGGGCCTATATAAAATAACCAATTATATTACCTAGTTACATAAACCCAATTATTTCATTTGTACTCTATATGTTTTTGTGTGCAACAAACAATCTCTATAGAATTTTCATAACCCTAGAGAGAAACTTATCTCTAGAATTATCTCATCAAAAGGGAGTATAAATCCATTTAATCTCTCTAAAGAACATTAAGGAAGTTAATAGAATCCCTAAACCCAAATGAAATTATTCTTCCACTCAATAGTGAACAACGTAAGTGGTTAGAATAATTTTCTCTAGCACATGGTGATTCTATGAATTTTTTTATGGTTTTTAGAGTATGCATGGATTACTGCTAGAGGGATTATATATTTAGATACTTCATTACAATGATGGAACAAAAATATGGGTCAACCAATTAAATAAGATTGTTGTTATTTGTCAAGTTATGAGTAGAAATGTGAAGAAACCAATGAAAAACCAATGGTGGGAATCCGCCCAACCGCTTTGTCTGTATCTCAAAACATTTATTAATTATGCTCCTACGAGGAATTAAAATTGTATATACAAAAAATGAAATAGATTAATTCACTTATTATTATGTAACATAGGTAATAACATTAAATTCCATATGCCATATGATATCACTGAGATCAAAATGATGTTGTGATACTATAACTTTGAAGAAACATGAACTTCTTCGATTCTAACATGATTTTGAGAATCTAAACACTTGGAATGGATTTGATTACACTATTATGATTTTTCATATAGATTAAATCTTAATCTAATAATCAAAAACAAATTCTGGATCTCTATTTGAGAAACTTAAAACCATGTTTACTATAAAATGAAGAGACTCTACTGTGTACCTTACACTATTGAGTCTCTATAACATCCATATTCATTGTCTGTGTTTTATAAATATTAAAAAATAGGAAGATAAATGGAATCCATACTTTATGGTGTATCTATGGGAAATACTAAATCACTCATAACACAATTGGGACACTCCTCCCTCTAAGACATGCTTGTGTCTTGGTGTTAAAGGAAGAATGAAAAGAGAGATGTGAGTATGAGAGTATAGAAATAGATCAATGCATACCATCATGAAGTTGTTTCAAACTTTAATAGAATCTCAATACACTTAAGAGTTATAAATTAAATAACACATTTGTTATGATACATTTTAGTTATTCATACATTCTAAAAACATTTTGTATCCCTTGACTATTATGATTCTCCCAATAATTTCATTTTAATGAAAACTGAATCAAAATAAGGATTGAATGTTAGCCTTTAATTTTCCACTACCATGTTATCATATAATAGTACATATTATATAAATTTATGAAGGCATAAAATATTCCTTTTTTAGGTATATTTTATCATACTATAGTTACGTACCATGCACTATGATAAAGGAATTAGGGAATATCTCATTTAGTATCCTTGATATTAATTGACAGAGGCATGGTAAGGTAATTCATAATACCCAATTAGGTACTATTTAAATATTTTATAATATAAAGTTTATGATTTCCATGATATGAAATTTCTGGATATAAGCATCAATAATATCTATCACGAACCAGGATGGGTCGTCATCCGACCCGGCGCCCGACCCGGTCCGCGGAAAGGCCCGAAGGGCGTTCCCGATCCCCACGGGCTGGCACAAGTGCCCGGGTATCATGTTTAACAAGTGGGAACGGTTTTACCCGAAATACAAGACAGAAAAACCAACTAACAAGATAGATAAACTGAAATTAGAAATAGACAATGAAACGTGCCTTTAAACTATGAACAAGTTTAAGGTCTACAACTCGAAACAATAACTAAATGGAAAAGACGACAGCGGAAACTAAAACTCATACCCAACCTCCCGGCAGAAGCGAGACCACATCAACACCATTCTGCATGAGAAGACCAACTGCAACCTGAACCACCATCACTGAGCACGACGCACAACCTGGAATTCACAAGAAACAAGAATCTACATACACCCAAGGGTGTATGTAGGGTGTGAGCTAAAGCCCAGTAGGACGTCACCCAATAAAAAGGTTCCATGCCACAACATCAAGAGGAAAATTTAATGTGCTTATTTAATTTATACTTTCGAAATTATTTTAAAGAAAACATTTACAAACAAAATGCTAAAGGAAAACACTAAAAATGACTCATTTCACAAACACGATTCTAAAGAGGAAGAGAGAGGTTCATTATGGGCACACACACACACACTCCCACACACACACACATACTCACACACACACACATACACACACACACACGCACACACACACACCCAAGTGGTCCGCCGTATGCCGACGGAAGGCACCACACCATCGATGGTAGAGCACTATGGGTAAAACCCCTAAGGTTCATCTAGCTCAAGTGGGACCCTAGAACCTTGTGTCTCGGTGAAACGTGGCTTAGAAGGCCACGACCCTCAGAAAACGTGGCTTAGAAGGCCACGACCCTCAGAACGCGTGGCTTAGAAGGCCACGACCCTCAGATATCATGTTTAGTTAGTGTTGCAATCGTCAATCCAGCTAAGTGAAACATGGATGATACCCATCCAGTTCACTAGCACACTAGTTCTAGTCTGCCCACCTAGATACCTAGGGTTTCCCTTGTGCTCAAATAAGTTTCACATTAACATAATGTATATCGCTTCCACATATCTCGAACCAAACAAAACATTACACATACACGTCACCATTTGCATACCCAAACACCATAAAAAAAGCACACGCACACCAAAAACATTTTATCACATAGTCCAGATCACCTGCGTGACTTGATAAACTATTTAAACAATTAGAAGAACATTTCAAAATAGCACAATAGGAGTTTTCACATGAGACATGTCCAATTTCACAAGTAAGAATACCTTTAAAACTTAACGCACACATAATTCTGTCAAAAACAACTCTCGCGCTCCACATATAATTTAATAAGTGCAATTAACAATTTATTAAACACTTAAAATTAGAAAGAAAAGGTTTGCACCAGAACGACAGACTCAATTTTATATACGAACGTCACTTTAAAACCAAAGTGCAGCTTATACAAACTAAAACATGTTTTCCCATTGTTCAAACAATTTTTCAATTTAGTTCCAAAAGTACACCACATGGAAAACACACCCAAAGTGACTCATTTTGGTTGAAAATCTACATTTAATGACACAGACACCTCAAAGAACTTGAAAACAAAATTTGCACAACCTAAACAATTAACTATAACACGTCTGAACATTTCAACAACACAACGCACATGAAAACATTGGCATTTACTTAAAAACAACTCAAATTCGCCAATATGCATATCGAAGCACGTCAAAAAAAAAAAAATTCTCATCATGCAATTTATCACTAGAACACATTATAATTTAATTAATGAGCAATTAAATTATCTAGAGATGGTATGGCGTGGAACCACCTACCTTTGACAATGAATTTTCCATGAATTGAAGCGAAACTCCAATCGCGCCAGGAACGCACCATGCAAGGGTCAAATTGAACTCTAAAACGAGAATTAAAACCAAAATTAATTAAAAAGAAACCCTAAAATTGTCACGACCCGTCCTCGGGGCCCGTGCCGTGACTACCCCAAGCCCGCCTTCCATAGGCCAGGGGCTGGCGACTAGCACCAAGGCGTAAAATCCCAGTAAACAGGGAAGGCATTGCCTTTATAAGTAACAACCACACAGAGTCAGCAAGCGGAAAGTAAAGTGCAGAAAGGTAAAGGGGGCCGGAATACAAGCCCAACTGTAAAGTACAACTGAAAAAGGTAAAGTACAGCAACTGAAGAAAAGACGGCGGCCTCGTGTCGTCCACTGGCAATCCCACCTGAAGGGTGGGTACAGATAGCCTCCAGGCTCCTCGGGTCCCACGTCCGCTCCGAGCACGTCCCGCCCAGTGGTCCACCTCCAGGTACCGTCCTGCTCCACGCCCCAACCGTGATCAGCGCTGTCCGCCGTCTGCAACCAACACAACAAGGTGCGGGCATAGCCCGTGCAGGGGTGAGTACAAGCTACTCAGTAAGGACCCCGAGACCCCCGAAGGTCTCCCGAAATCCACAAAGGATATAGCACAAAAGAAAGATGCAATCACGAAGTAACATCTGACTCGACTTAGGTATATGCCCATACATATACCTAAGTCCCCATTCCTAGCTCTGCTCACGAGCTCAAGAACAACTCAATCCACAAAGGAAATCAAGACTCAAATCCACAAGGAGAGTAAACAGTAAATCCACAAAGGATAGTCCAACACAAACCACAAAGGAGAGTAACATAAGATTCAGCTCAACCAGGATTTTCATTATCGAAACCGTAAATGTTGAAGAGCCCCATCTCTGAAGTGTACAGTGGTCCTGTCACGACTCCGAGGAACTGCTCACTAACCTAAGACTACTGAAGTACTCCTCCTGTCGAGTACCGCGGGTCTGCTGCCAACTACCGGGCGCTCCGTCCGCTGAGGGTCTGCTGCCAAATACCGGGCGCTCACCCAGATAGCCTACTGAGGTACTCCTCCTGTCGAGTACCGCGGGTTTTCCGCCAACTACCAGGCGCTCCGTCCGCCGTGGGTCTGCTGCCAACTACTGGGCGCTCCGTCCACTGGGCTAGTCGACTCACTCCAAGTCGAGTCGGTCAAGCAGTCGTCAGGTCTCAGTCATCTACACGGTCTCCGTACTCCGCACGCACGTCTCCACTGTCGCGGGTCTGTCGCTACAACCAAGCGCACACACTCCGTAGAGTATCGCGGGTCCGCCGCTACAACCAAGCGCTCCACCGCCAAGGGTCTGCTGCTGCATCCAAGCGCACCCCCACTGTCAAGTACCACGGGTCCGCCGCTACACCCAAGCGCTCCACCGCTCAAGGTAAAAAGAAGATTCAGCTCACACAGGTTCGGTAGCACTCTTCCACGTAGGATCGCTGAGTGCAGTAGTCGACGCAGTCCACTGAGGATCTCTGCACAGTCGTCGCCGCAGTCCACGAAGGATCTCTGCTCTGCCGTCGTCGCAGTCCACGGAGGATCTCTGCTCTGCCGTCGAAGTCACAGCCAGCGCTAGGGTTCCCGCACATAGCGAGCTCGTTAGGAGGGTCCGCTCCACGAGCCGAGAGGCTGATACATCAACTGACACGTAGTCCGAAGTTGATGTATCCAAAAGTTCCGTATCGACAACAGGATCTCAACGCAACAGACGGCGCGTCAATCGGACGCCCGGTCTGAGAGTTATTGGCATTTTCGTCCCAGGGGCCCGGTTGGTTTTTAGGGCAAAACCAACCCGACCGTACTCCGCCTGTATCCGATCCTCGGGCGGAGTATGCCAAAAGTTCCGTCTCACTTAGAGGAAACTACCACAGCTGACGGTACGTCGATCGGACGTCCGTAGCTCAAGTTATGAGCGTTCCCGCTCCGAGGGCCCGGTTGGTTTCGTGTACGAACCAACCCGGCCGAACCCAAAGTCTCCCGAAACCTCGAGTATAATATACCGAAAAGACCGTCTCGATCCAAGGATCGCGTAGCCGCTGACGGTTCGTCAATCGGAGGTCCCAGGCCCAAGATATGGGCGAAAGACCGAAGAGGGCCCGAAACGGGGGTTCTGGGCCCGGGGCGACCCGGCCCGAACCCCCCCCTGGGTCGGCCGAACCGGGTCGGCCCGAACCGGCTAGGCCGGGTCCGGTCCGGCCTGGGCGCGGCCCGGCCGACCGGACCGGCCGGCTCGGCTTCGGCCGAGCGGCCGAAGGAGCCGCCGCCGCGGGTTTGACCCGCGGCTTGAAGGAAAGGCGGCCCCGCGGGGGGCCGCCTGTCACGCGGACGCGGCCGGGCCGCCGCGTCCCTCCCCGTTTCCGCGCGGCCGCGGAACCGGCCGCCGCCGCCGCGGCTTCAGCCGCGGCGGATCTTCTCCACGGCGGCGCGCCGGGCGCCGCCGCCTCCGGTCGCCGGCGCCGCCTTGCCGGCGACCCGCGCCGCCGCCGCCTTCCGCAGGCCGCCGGAGTTGCTCCGGTGGCCCGTTTTGCCTCCCGTCTGCGCCGTTGCCCCTCCCGGGGGCCGACCTTCACTGCGGGTTCAACAGATCGCCCCTGCCGCGCGGTTCGTCGTCGTCCGCCATATCCGCACAACAAAAGAGATCGGCGGAGGGTTGCCGGGTCTTGTTCGTTAGACCCGCATCCTCCGCGTTAGTCATAAACCACGGGAGGAATAATCAACCACAATTTTAAATGAATTAAAATTGTCGGAGATCATGTTCTTCACTTTAAAAGAATAAACACGAGGAAAGAATCATCAAGAAAAAAAAATAAAACCCTACCTTGTCGTCGTCGTCGGACGAGAGGTCGTCGCGGGATCGCTCGTCGCGGAAGAAGGGGGGATCGTTGCGTCGTCGCGGTATCCGGCGTCGCGTCGCCAATCTCCGGATCAAGAACAAACGGATTTAATTAATTAAATCCGTTGCCATGAATTTTTTTTTTAAAAAAAAAGGAGAATTTAAACGATCCGATTCTCACCTTAGTTGCCGAACGAGGATCGGCCGCGGAAGAAGAGGCGTCGCCGAAGAACGTCGCGGGTAAAGCTCGTCGACGTCGTAGATCTCGGTGTGCGTCGTCGAATTCCGGTCGCCAGCGTTCTTCGCGTTCTTCGCGTTCTTCGCGTTCTTCGCGGGGAGATGAAGAAACAAGGATCCTCTCAAATCCTTTCAAAGGATTTTTTGGTTGGTCTTATTTTATAAACATGCCAACAAACGCAAAAGCGTAAGTAACGACCCATCAGTTCGTTGAATTAATTCAACGAGCGAAACAACCCATTTAATTCACGAAATAAACCGCCCAATTAAATGGTCTGTTAAGAATTAAAGAAAACGCGTCGGTTGACTTTTCAGTTACTTTGACGGGTTTTCGCGGGTGCGTTACTTAGCGAAAGAAACGACGGGGCTCGTGCGGGCCCCACCGCACAAATATCCTAACAAGGGGTAGGATATTTCCGGATAGCACCCTATCCGCTTTAACTCAGTTCAAGTGGCTTCCAAGTGACTTCCAAGCAGCTTAAGTGAAATAAAATAAAGTTGTCGCACAAACTTTATTTTATTTCTGACTTAAAGCCGCAAAATTTAAAAACCACGTCTGAGCAAACGCAACTCCGGAAGAGGCGTTTCTAAGCAAATACCGGCGCTGCGATTTCATCGGTGCCCTCAGAATTTGATTCCGGGCACCGGTTCAAAAGATAGAAAAACCCGCTCGTCCGTTCACTGAACGTACCCGAGCCAAACTTCGGAAATTGATTCTGGGCACACCGGTCCTCGGAATCAGGTGCCGTCTGAAGCTGCGCTCTTGTAAAATTCCAAAGAAAATTAAGAAAAAAATTTCCTTGAAATTTGCGGGTCTTTACAAAAATACCCAACCCGCTGAAAAAAAAGAACAAAACAAAGCTCAAAGAAGTTAGGGAAGGGACCTATCCAAAAAGGGGGGAATGCGGCGTGCGTGGAAGAGGGGCGCTTCGGTGGAGGATCCGAAGCCGTACCAGCCAGCAAGAGGGGGGGTCGCTCATCGGAGGTGCTGCCCGGAAGGAGTGCTCCGGGGCTATCCAAGGAGGGTTTACCGGCGGATCCAGCAGAGGGCGGGGGTGCGGGCGAGCGGGGATGCGGGCGAGCGGAGGTGCGGGTGAGAGGGTTAGCTGGGTGGGGTTGCTTCGACTGGGCCGAGAAAGGGGAGGCCGTCGGACAGGCGAACCGGGACGAAGAAGGTGGTTGGGGTTTGGCGAGAGGGAGACCGGGCGGCGTGCTGGGGTTATGTGGTGCAGGGCATTGCCGGAGAGGAAGGCGTAGCGGTGGCCGGGTTGCCGGAAATAGGAGGTCGCAGTGTGAGATGGGGTAGAAGAGAGGGTGCCGGAGGAAAGTTAGGGTTAGGGGGGAGGGGGGGTGAGCCGCGACATGAGGGAGAGAATTGGGAGGGAAACCGACGGGAATGAGAGAAAAAAAGAGAGGAAGAAAATAAGGGAAAGAAAAACAAAATAAAAATAAAAATAAAAATAAAAATTACTAAATGAATAAAGATAAAAAAAAGAAAAAAAAATTATAATAAAAATCAAAACTCAAACCAAAAACAATTATAAGATTATTATTAATATTAATATCCTCAAAAAAAAAACGTGAGAATAATAATATTATTATCATCAAAACACAATAAATTAAATCAAATCATTCCCATCAACCCTATCCACACATTAATTTTATTTCGCTATCATTATTAATTTATTTAGTTAATTAGTTGACCAACGAGCAGGGTCATACGACGGACCTGGCGAAGCCGCACGTCTTTGCAATTATGCTTCGCTCATGCGTCGCATGATGACAGGCCCCGAAAGAAGGAAAGAAACGCGTTTAATTATATATTTATTTATTATCAATTCTTTTTATTTAATTGTTTGCACACTGGGCGGGTGAGCGGTGAACTGGGCGGGGCTGCACAGCGACCCAAGTGAGGCCGCGCAGCTTCGACCACGTTGCGCCAGACACAATCAAGACCGAAACACAAGGAACTCAAAATCTTAATTCGGGTTTCGACCCAAACTAACCAACGCAAAGAAAATTAATAAATAAATTTTTTTTTGAAAAAGCGGGTGTGACAATTCTCCCCACCATAATGGTTTCCGTCCCCGGAAATCCACAACAAGGCTAAGACCTAAAGTAGGGAACAACACCCCCTTGAGGTTCAGAGGAGATTCCCACAACAACAAGCGAGAAAAGGCAAACACATCGTGCTCAGAGAAAGTGACTCAAATGAAAACCTCAAGTAACGCTTAAAAAGACTTTCTGATATGTGTTGCCCACCCCGAAGAGCTAGAGTGCCTCCAGTTGATTGATCATGGAAGGGGACACTCGCCCCCCCACGGGAACCAACTTAACAAGCTGAAACATCTCAAGAAAAATTTAAGCGGAGACCGCACCATTTGGCTAGAATGAACAAACAAGATCAACGACGTCCACAGAACACTCTTATCACTTATCAAAAATCCATATTTAAAAACATAAGCAGAAGGTCAACATGGGGGAGGCTTGAGGGGCTCCCCACCATTAGGAACTCACTATCGCTCGAAACGAGACTGGGAAACAGACACGGGGAGGTTCAAGCAGACTCCCCGCCATTAAAGAAAAGTCCAGTACTGATTCATTCTAAAGACATTCGTGCGAGACCCAATGTGGGTCTCCCCACCATTAAGATCATACCAACACCCAAGGCGAGACTAGAAAACCAACATGGGGAGGTCCGAGCGGACTCCCCACCATTAAGGAAGTGCCAACACCGATTTATTCTAGATACATTTGTGCGAGATCCAATGTGGGTCTCCCTACCATTGGAACTAACAACAAATACAAAACATTATAAAAATTCTCGATGGTGACCAAACACCCAACCACAAGGGGCGGGGAGGGAGGGACCCGACTACAGGGCGTCTAAACCACGACCAGAGACAGACCAACATATCCAAATCCCTGGATTAGCATCATTAAAATTTAAAATTGATTTACCCAACAAACCCCATAAGGCCAATAAAGCAATTACATCTAGTGAAACGCTACCCCCAAGACATCAAGGCATTGAGGCAGACATGCCTCCGTATAGTCACTGAAACCTTACGCACCCAGAAGGTTCATTCGAAACGGAACAACCATAGAAAACAATTTAATTTTTCTTTCACTCTCAACACTGATGACAGAAATAAAGTTGGGGTCCCCTACACTCCCGGGTTCCTGACCACGCGCCAGCTTCACTCCGAGGCCTACGGCTGGAGCCTTGATGTTTGAAGCATCTTCTTGCCTCGCGGTCAGACATGGAAGACTCCCGAATGGAGCTTCTCCTTTTGGTGTCACACACAACTGCACTGCAACCGAGACAACACCAGCAAACACAACACTTTACGACATTCAACTGATCATACACAGAATATTCCCTAACATGAGAGATGAAATGGTGCATGCGCATCACCCTTTGTCACACTGGATGAGATCACAACACCACAAATCGTCACCTGAACATGACCATTGTTGTTGAGAGGAACATTATACAGAGAGTGACATCAAACTGAGTCTTAAACAACACGTGACTCCTACAATTTATTGTAGCTTCCCGTGTGACTAGGTCTGTCACACTAGTGGTCTAACGTAGACCCTTTCTTAAATGAAACCAAAAAAGGACCAAAGGTCATTTAGAATAGTGGTCCGCACCGACCACTCTAGGCTGCTTCCACCTCTCCCCACTGGAATCTCTTTTACCACTTCCAAAGGGACCTCACGCTGCAAGACGTCACCGAACATGACCCTTGTAACCGATGTGAAAACTACAAGGCCCTTCAAGACACTGGTCAACACTGAAAATTCCGAACCGCCTTCACCCTTCCCCGCTGAGATTCCTTTCGTCATTTACATGGGGAACCTTCAAATGCAACGACGTAAAATTTCATATCTGACGACTCAGACAACATAAAGAAACCAAAACTCTGTTCAACTCCCCTCGCATCTATCATCCCACTGCGGGAGGATCCACTTGTTGTAAAAAAGGAGAGGTGGGTTCAATTCTAGAATTCAAGAAGATATTCCTCTGATCAATTGGAGGGTCGGCCAATGGCGAACCATCTGTGGTCGCACGTCAATTGCACATTAACTCTTTATTGGGGGTGTACACTATCCAAGAAAGAAAACCATGGACCTGACCGAACTGGTCCAATTGTCAAAACATACCCCAAGCGAACACCAAACGTGAAGGGGAAACCACTACAAGGCTACCCGATGCACTTTTCAAAAGAACTAACTAGGTACATGCTTACATACCAACCTACAAATAAGAATTCAAACACAGGACCCAAACCATTCAGAAAGAATACTCAGATCAAAACGCCACACATCCAACATCTCAAAAACACAAGGACGCTCCACACAAACACCATGTACTAAAACTCCAAATTTTTCCTTTAATAAAACATTTTGAAAATAAGCAAAGCCAGTGGGTTGCACAAACACCAATGGTGTCCCATGGGCGTCGCACATGCATGTTCTCGTGCCGCACTGGCACCCACCTCATATCCATCCAAGAACTCATTCGCTCGTGCCATTAATCATTCCCCTTTTCGTATATACTCACGCATGTGGTTGCCCATGAGATCGCCAAGGATCAAAACCAAACCCTTTCTTTTTTTTTCAAATCCTAAACATCCAACCCACGCTTTTCAAACCTTGCACACCATTTCATCTTTAAAGCGATTCATTTGAAAACATTTTCCAAGACCAAAACATTTTTACATAAGAGACCAAATTTCCATGAATCCAAAACAGAGACGAGAAACAAAGTAGGAAGAAACTAGGGACAGTGGGTGATTGGAAAATATGGTTGGCGGCCATACGCCGATCACGCCACTGGCCACAGAGAGTATTTTAGGACAGTGTCCCCGGCTCCACAAGGCTTGCCAGACCCTGGGAGCTCACTAAGACCACTGACCTTACTCCCTTTTCATTTCCCTTAGACACGATCATCTGCAAGGACCAAAAACTCAGACAAACCTCAACATACTTTGGTAACTCGAGTCCCGCCACGAGGTGTGCTGGCCAGGAAAATTGCTCGTAGTCAGGACGTCGAGTCCCGGCAACCTTAACTCAAGTCTACCGTGACTCTATCCCAAAAGAAAACGACCCAAGAGAGCAAACCTTGCCCTCTGATACCATTTTTTCACGAACCAGGCTGGGTCGTCATCCGACCCGGCGCCCGACCCGGTCCGCGGCAAGGCCCGAAGGGCGTTCCCGATCCCCACGGGCTGGAACAAGTGCCCGGGTATCATGTTTAACAAGTGGGAACGGTTTTACCTGAAATACAAGACAGAAAAACCAACTAACAAGATAGATAAACTGAAATTAGAAATAGACAATGAAACGTGCCTTTAAACTATGAACAAGTTTAAGGTCTACAACTCGAAACAATAACTAAAAAGAAAAGATGACAGCGGAAACTAAAACTCATACCCAACCTCCCGGCAGAAGCGAGACCACATCAACACCATTCTGCATGAGAAGACCAACTGCAACCTGAACCACCATCACTGAGCACGACGCACAACCTGGAATTCACAAGAAACAAGAATCTACATACACCCAAGGGTGTATGTAGGGTGTGAGCTAAAGCCCAGTAGGACGTCACCCAATAAAAAGGTTCCATGCCACAACATCAAGAGGACAATTTAATGTGCTTATTTAATTTATACTTTCGAAATTATTTTAAAGAAAATATTTACAAACAAAATGCTAAAATAAAACACTAAAAATGACTCATTTCACAAACACGATTCTAAAGAGGAAGAGAGAGGTTCATTATGGGAACACACACACACACTCCCACACACACACACATACTCACACACACACACATACACACACACGCACGCACACACACCCAAGTGGTCCGCCGTATGCCGACGGAAGGCACCACGCCATCGATGGTAGAGCACTATGGGTAAAACCCCTAAGGTTCATCTAGCTTAAGTGGGACCCTAGAACCTCGTGTCTCAGTGAAACGTGGCTTAGAAGGCCACGACCCTCAGAAAACATGGCTTAGAAGGCCACGACCCTCAGAACACATGGCTTAGAAGGCCACGACCCTCAGATATCATGTTTAGTTAGTGTTACAATCGTCAATCCAGCTAAGTGAAACATGGACGATACCCATCCGGTTCACTAGCACACTAGTTCTAGTCTGCCCACCTAGATACCTAGGGTTTCCCTTGTGCTCAAATAAGTTTCACATTCACATAATGTATATCGCTTCCACATATCTCGAACCAAACAAAACATTACACATACACGTCACCATTTGCATACCCAAACACCATAAAAAAACACACGCACACCAAAACCATTTTATCACATAGTCCAGATCACCTGCGTGACTTGATAAACTATTTAAACAATTAGAAGAACATTTCAAAAAAGCACAATAGGAGTTTTCACATGAGACATGTCCAATTTCACAAGTAAGAATACCTTTAAAACTTAACGCACACATAATTATGTCAAAAACAACTCTCGCGCTCCACATATAATTTAATAAGTGCAATTAACAATTTATTAAACACTTAAAATTAGAAAGAAAAGGTTTGCACCAGAACGACAGACTCAATTTCATATACGAATGTCACTTTAAAACCAAAGTGCAGCTTATACAAACTAAAACATGTTTTCCCATTGTTCAAACAATTTTTCAATTTAGTTCCAAAAGTACGCCACACGACAAACACACCCAAAGTGACTCATTTTGGTTGAAAATCTACATTTAATGACACAGACACCTCAAAGAACTTGAAAACACAATTTTCACATCCTAAACAATTAACTATAACGCGTCTGAACATTTCAACAACACAACGCACATGAAAACATTGGCATTTACTTAAAAACAACTCAAATTCGCCAATATGCATATCGAAGCACGTCAAAAATAAAATTAAATTCGTATCATGCAATTTATCACTAGAACCCATTATAATTTAATTAATGAGTAATTAAATTATCTAGAGATGGTATGGCATGGAACCACCTACCTTTGACGCTGAATTTTCCACGAATTGAAGCGAAACTCCAATCGCGCCAGGAACGCACCATGGAAGGGTCAAATTAAACTCTAAAACGAGAATTAAAACCAAAATTAATTAAAAAGAAACCCTAAAATACCCAACCCGCTGAAAAAAAGAACAAAACAAAGCTCAAAGAAGTTAGGAAAGGGACCTATCCACAAAGGGGGGAATGCGGCATGCGTGGAAGAGGGGCGCTTCGGTGGAGGATCCGAAGCCGTACCAGCCAGCAAGAGGGGGGGTCGCTCATCGGAGGTGCTTCCCGGAAGGAGTGCTCCGACGGCTATCCAAGGAGGGTTTACCGGCAGATCCAACAGAGGGCGGGGGTGCGGGCGAGCAGGGATGCAGGCGAGCGGAGGTGTGGGTGAGAGGGTTAGCTGGGTGGGGTTGCTTCGACCGGGCCGAGAAAGGGGAGGCCGTCGGACAGGCGAACCGGGACGAAGAAGGTGGTTGGGGTTTGGCGAGAGGGAGACCGGGTGGCGTGCTGTGGTTATGTGGTGCGGGGCGTTGCCGGAGAGGAAGGCGTAGCGGTGGCCGGGTTGCTGGAAATAGGAGGTCGCAGTGTGAGATGGGGTAGAAGAGAGGGTGCCGGCGGAAAGTTAGGGTTAGGGGGGAGGGGGGGTGAGCCGCGACATGAGGGAGAGAATTGGGAGGGAAACTGACGGGAATGAGAGAAAAAAAAGAGAGGAAGAAAAGAAGGGAAATAAAAACAAAATAAAAATAAAAATAAAAATAAAAATTACTAAATGAATAAAGATAAAAAAAAAGAAAAAAAAATTATAATAAAAATCAAAACTCAAACCAAAAACAATTATAAGATTATTATTAATATTAATATCCTCAAAAAAAAAACGTGAGAATAATATTATTATTATCATCAAAACACAATAAATTAAATCAAATCATTCCCATCAACCCTATCCACACATTAATTTTATTTCGCTATCATTTTTAATTTATTTAGTTAATTAGTTGACCAACGAGCAGGGTCATACGACGGACCTGGCGAAGCCGCACGTCTTTGCAATTATGCTTCACTCATGCGTCGCATGATGACAGGCCCCGAAAGAAGGAAAGAAACGCGTTTAATTATATATTTATTTATTATAAATTCTTTTTATTTAATTGTTTGCACACTGGGCGGGTGAGCGATGAATTGGGCGGGGCTGCACAGCGACCCAAGTGAGGCCGCGCAGCTTCGACCACGTTGCGCCGGACGCAATCAAGACCGAAACACAAGGAACACAAAATCTTAAGTCGGGTTTCGACCCAAACTAACCAACGCAAAGAAAATTAATAAATAATTATTTTTTGAAAAAGCGTGTGTGACAATATCAAACACATCATTTTTTAAATAGAAGATAAAGAATTGCTATATTTTTAAAATGAAAGATAAAAAATATCCCACTTTTTATATGGATAACGGATTTTAAAAAAACCCACCTATATCAATTGAAAAAACCAAACATGATATAAATATATAAGGGAAAAACCAAATACCTAGCATTTATTAAATATTTGAAACAAATAAACACACTTTAGTTTATTCTAAACTACCCATATTTATATTTATTACAAAATATAATAAATTTAAAACAATAAATGATAAAACATTTCAAAAAATCATAAAGGATTTTAAAAAAATATTGAAACCAAAAATGTTAAAATAACTTGTTGACATACACTTCAATAATTAGTTATCTTATGAACAACCAAAGTATAATTATTTTCTCGAATATTTTCATAAGTAGATAACATTTACAAGGATTATAAAAAACTAATGATAGTTTAATAAATTGAATTAAAATTATATAAATCCACCAAAACTAATAGTGGATTATACTTTATCATTTGAATAGGAGTATCCATATAACAAAATGTACATTCTGTGGAGACTTATAATCTCTTAAGTATGGATACATAAAAAAAGAATATAAATAATAGATGTGAATAAAATTTCACTATCTTGGTTAGAATTTCACCTTCAGACAAGTGATACAATTAATACTTTTGAATACTTAGATGAATATTCATTTAAAAATTAATGGAAATTAATTATTTTATTGTTATAGATTATTAAAAAGCTTATGTACAACTATATTATGTTTTTATGAAAAATTAGTATTACTAAAACATATGAGTTATTATTTTATTATATCAAGATATTTTTTTGTAACTTTTTTTATTGATTAATTAATTATAATTAAAGATTTATTATTATATTAATCATGAATATATTATGGTAATAAATATTATTTAATGATTTATTATCCATATATTCATGGTTTGGCCTAAAGAGTTACTATTCTTTTATCACACAATATTTTATATAATCTAGTATCAATAAAGAATTTATTATTATTAATTTTGTTGGGATTTTCATTTTATTATTGGAAGAATTTTATATCTTAATTTATTATTTTTAAAAATTTATTGATAATGCTTAATATTTTATAAAAATGTTATTATTAAAATAATTAATTTTTATTAGATTAATATTAGATATTTTATTTGAAATTAATATTTTTAAGGAGAAGGGGATATCAATCTATTATTGATGAAAATTTTCTAAAATAATAATATTATTAAATTATAGAAATTAATATTTTACCATTATAAGATATTTTATGGAATTTATTCTAGTTATATTCAATGGAATTATTACTGACTCATTTCTAAAAAATTTAAAACCACTTTTGTGCGAGTAAAAAAATAAAGTCTTTAGTAATTTATAATAAAAAAATTTCAATCATTTGTAAGTATTTATTATAGATGGAAAAAAGAAAAATTAATAAAAGATATTAAATAAGTATATGACTAGGATTTTAAATTATCTTGAAATAAATTATTCAACAAACAATATGATAATAAGAATCATGATTTCTTGGAAAAATAATATAACCAATTGGATTAATTTTTTCTAGATGTAAAATATAACACAAAAATATTTTAGAATATATTTATCATTAAATAAATTTAATTTCTTTGATATCTTGTATTTCACGCAACACCATGTCTAAATGAACTGTGGTATACTACTAAAATATTAATATTTAATGTAACAATTATCACGTAGCTATTGACTTGGTGGGTATGAATAGTATTAAACTAATTATGAAATATATATAAATTAACTAATCAATAAAAATGAATTAATTAATAATTAGGAAATTATTACTTAATTTTCAGTAAACTTATTTTATGTTTCATAAGTATGTTTTCTTCAAAAAGGATGTTTATTTCTTTTCATGATAAAAGATTATATTAATTTCTTGAAATGGTATAAATATTATTTTATAAAAATAATAAAACTTTTTAAATCATAATTTCAAAATTATGTTAGAGTAAATTTTTTGTATTATAATGAAAAATATATTTTTAGGGAATAGTAAAAAATATAGATTTTTATTGAAAACTCTATTTTTAAAAAAATTTTAAAGTATAATTTTGCTTTAAAATTATTTTAAACTAAATTTAGTTCTATTATATTATTATTAATTCAATTTAGTTTATTATAATTAGTTTTATGATTTAATTTAATATAAAAACATTTTTACACATAAAAAGGATTTTATCTGAAAAAATATTTTTCATTGCGTTTTTCATTTTGACTTTAAATTAATAACTTACACTTATAGAAGTTAAATATTGAAAAATTTATACCATATTTGGAATTAGTAGGTCTAAATTTTGTAAATATACCCCTTTTATTCTTAGAAATTATGAATTGTAACCATAGTAAACAATTGTCACCTCGGTAAGGGGTAAATTGTGTTAATATAGGTTAAAACTAAGTTATAAGGCCATATGTTTTTCATAATAATCATTATTTTTGAAGTTGATTCATAAAATATCACCTTAGGATATAAATATAACTTTTAAGAGATACTTGTACTAGAATATGACATATATAATATTTAAAGAAATAAAAAATAAAAAATATCACTATCTTACTTTTAAATTGCTATTTTCTGGTATGTGTTATCATAAGCTTTGATTCGATCTCTTTTTGTGGTATAATATGTTGTAGAAGGTGACATAGTAAAATAATTTGGTTTTAGTAATGTAATAATGTATGACATGGGAATTCATGGCTTTCAATGGATCCTATTAAAATTGTTCATGTGGTTTAAAATAGAGAAATATATCGTAATAATGATATTTATGTCAATCTTAATATACAACTGACTGCAAATTGAGTAATGTATCATATATCACTAGCTACCATTTTTATAAAATTATAAGGGCTATGTCGTGGGTTATGATATGATGATATAATAAAATAAAACTAACATTTGGTTTATTGTTTATCATATGCCATATAGTATCAGTCAGAAACCATGATATATGTTTTACACCATATCATGGATTATGACATAAATGAGTTGTAAAATATGATATGAAGATAAATATGAATTTTTTAATTTTTCAATTACAAATTGAAATATATTATTTATATTTTTTATAAGTTAAGTAAAATGATATTTTGGAACTTTAATTTAATTAATTATCTGTTTATAAATTAATTAATTATAAATTGTTTATAATTAACTGTTAAATGTTTATGAAAAATGTAACTAATAAATTTCAATCATATTAATTATTAATAAGAAACTTTTTTAATTTATAAGGCTTGGATTATAATTTTGATATAAAATGTCTATATCAAAATTATATGGTAGTTTATAAATTAAAATGTAATGATATATATATATATATACGATTTTATACTAAATTTTGAATTTTTCATACTTGTTAATTTGAAAGTGTTTACATTAAATTTCTGTATTTATGGAAATTATTTAAACCATATAAAAATAAGTTATGATAAAATGACATGATCATGTTGTAAGAATTATTGAACACATGATATTTCAATTATGTGAATTTTTACATAATATATTTGGAATATAAAGTGTTTTACTTCATTTAATATCATGTTTTTTTAAAATCCATAAAAAGGATGACATGAAATTTTTATATTTAAAATAAAAATAAAAATTTTATATTTATTTAATTATAGAAAGTTCATAATACACGGTTAAATTATAAACCGTTTTTTTCTTTATTAATGACAAGTTCATAAATGTGCATCTTATTCTAAATTTATCAAATTATCATTTATATATTATTTTCCTTGATTTATTTATAAATATAAATTGTTTATATTATGAAGGGATATATGATTTATTTTAAATTATTAAAATTATTATATAAATTATCATAAATGAATTTAAGGAGTTACATTCTAGGTATGATAAATGATTTAATTTTTTTATACTTTGACTTTTACTTGTAATAGGTTTTTGAGATTGAATTAAGAAGTTGATTATAGTTTATATTTAATGAAACATAATTCTCTATATGGAATTTTCTCCTAAATATATATATTTCTCATATTTTGGAATATGGTATAGTATAAAACACATAAACCACATAATACAAAATTGCACCAATTTATTTCATTAATGTAATGACTCTGATTTTTATCATATGAACCTTTATAATATGTTTAATAATATTTTATAAATCTATCATTGATCCGTTTGATCAAAAGAGTGTCATGAATTCCCAAAAATAATATATTAAAAATAATATAATTTTTAGGCCCCACTCAATCATGATAAAATTCCATATCCCCATAAATGACGACTCAGATAAGAAAACTGATGATAAGATTGCATCATGAATAGAGGGTTTACCTTAGGGGAGGTATAAAGTTGTTTTACATTTGAGTCCTTGGGTCATATCTATCACAGGTGTAATTATTTAAATAAAATAATTGATTAAATAATTATTCATTTATATTTACCAATGATGGTTTATACTTATTTAATTATATTTATATCTCTTAATTAGGTTTCTAAACCATTTATAAATACCATAATTGAGAGATATGACATAGAGATTAAAAATTTGAGGATTTTATGAATGTGTTATTTAATGGGAATCACCAAAAGAATCTAGAGAAAATATGGGAAACACCAATGACAGATCCCTAATAAAATTAAGGATATTTTTATGGTAATTTATTTGTTATTTTAATTTCATTTATTTAATTCATTTAAAAATGTTTAATTTGGAATTAATTTACATGATTATTTATCCTTGTAAGTTTTATTTGATCAAATATTCTAGAAATTGGGGTTTCCTTATGTTTTATTCATCATAAGATAAATATAGCACAATGATCAGTGGATTAATGAACACACTATTTACAGAGTCTTTATTCCCTTATGTTTTTCCCCATTATTCCCCATTTTTCTTTTTGTATTCACCATCAACCCTCACAATGGATGGTGGTTTGATAAAAAATTACTTACATCAATGAATTAGTGAACTTGTCATGAACCAAGTCGGGACACCATTCAACACGACACCTGACCCGGCGTGGCTTGAGACAAGGCCCGAAGGGCATTCTCAATTTCCATAGGTAGGGAAATAGTTCTTGGGCATTAATAGGGTAACCAAGGGAATTATTTCTCTCAATAATAAATAAAGAAGTTAAAATAAATAAATAAATAGAGAATCCCTAATGAATAAACAACCAAACTGAATAGAATTTTACATAAACTGAAAATATAACAACTGGACAAAAAAAATATTCAGAAAAACATAATATGAATTTGACAACCACAAAATCTCCATGTGACCATGTGGGTCACTCTCTAATCTATAACCAACTATCACCAAAGGTGATCGAACCCAAGATGGAACCTACAACAAAAGATAAAAACAAGAAGAGAACTATAGACATAGGTATTAAAACTCAGTAGGTGTGACAAACAAAATCCATTCTCAATTTAATTTATTTGTATGAAATAAATATCAAATTCAAGTTTGAAATACAATATAAAAAACTAGGATTTTAACACCCACATTCCATTTTAAAACAAAACACGATTTATTTCCCCTTTTCATTTAAAACTAAATATTTTATAAGAAAGAGCTGTTAGTACATTAGAGAAGAAGAATAATGTTTTTACTTAAAAATAGATAAAATAAGTGAAAATTATTTTCAAAATATTTCTTGTAAACCTTTTAAAATCAACTTATAACTTTTTATAGAAAAGTACCCTACATAAGGAAGTAGGAATAAAAATCACTCAACAAGGGTAATGGAAAAATATGACACATGAGAAACTTGTGAATAATATATAACATACTAAACAAGTTTACTCATACCAGAAAGCATGCATCACTCTATTACATCAATAACACCCACATGATCGATCATACCCTAACTGGAATAACCGAGGGGAACTATCCCATAGAAATAAAGACAAAATATATCCCCATGCTATGGGACACTATATAAAGAGTAATTCTAATCTAGCACAACAATTGGAATTCTCTCTCTATGCTAGGTTCCCATGTCAAGATATAAAATAAAATGGGGGTGACCCAACAATTCCAACCAAGCATTCAATCACATGCACATATATCATATATAAGAAACTCTCATAACAAATCACACTCAGGCCACCTCAAGGATCAATTTCATTCCTTTCAACCATTAGAACACAAGAGAGCCTCTCCTCATGGGACTCCCACAATATTCAACATATATAAGGGAAGATAATTACTAAGGAGAGTTTTTAATATAACCAATTTCACAAAAGTTCTAAATGGTCCTCAAACACCCTTTGAGAAATCACTCTTTTCCTAAAAAAACCAACACATTTTTGTCACATGCCAAACCATTTTCAAATAACCAAACACGCACCACATTCAAGTACATAACAATTTAGAAATAATTTTGAGAAACACCAGCAACCATTTTAGATGTCACAAATGCATTCAAATTACCAACTATGAATATAAAAATCACAAACCACTAGAGGAAGCCAACCCAAAAAATTAATCAAACACTTGGTGTTCACAAATCAACAAATCGATGACCTATATTCAAAAAAATTAAGAAAACCACATCATTTCACACCAAAAAATTATTTTAAAAATCAAACATCAATATTTATTAACCAATGAAGGTGTAAAAAGAATGAAACTAAAGAATATTAAATTTAAGGGGCACATTCAAGGGAAACCGACTTAAAATCCCATGCGCTTCAACAACACCAACCCAAAATGACTCCATAAAGGTTAAAATAAGTAAGAACATCCCCAAATAACCATAAGAAGAAAATAACCCCAAATTCACACCACCTATGGTTTGAAAATCCACCAAACAAGGGAGATAGGTTTATAGGAGAAAGGGAAAATGGAAGAAAAGAAAAGGAGAAAGAGATAAGAGCCCTAACCTTTCAATATGGGTGAAGAATTACCAAGAAACCAACTTAAATCTCACTTGGATGGGATTGGAGGTGTCAAAACCCCCATGGTAGGCACCTTAGTCATTGGGTTTAAATAAAGGAGTCCAAGGGACGAAAACCCACTTAAAAAGAAGAATAAAATCCCAAAATACACTTTTCTGAGTGTGTTGCATTGTTAGCTTGCACGGTTTAACAAACGGCACACAAATCTTGTGATTCCACACTATCAAGTGTTGCACATGATAGATATTTAGGATGAATGATTAGTTTAACCACATAAACAAACTATTCGATCCCTTCACACTTAGGATACATTGTGAAGCTAACCATTCACCATAACCTTGTGGCTTAGAGAGAAGCCCCCAAACATCACCCTTTTCACCCCAAAGCTCTCCTAACTCAAGGGGATAAACCATCCATCAAACACATCCCATAAAGAAGTGAAACTTGGGGTTCTAGAAACTCCAAACCCTAATATTTATCCCCCCACCTTTCACACTTTCCCTGAAAAAGGTCAAATACTACCCAAAACATCAATAACTAAAAATTTTAATCAAGAACACCAGAAACACCTGATTTATATCTAGAACACCCAAAACCTAAGATAAAAACCAATAACAAAAAGATATTTCAAAATAAATAATGAAAATGAAAAAAAGGGTGTAAAAATTCTTCCCACTATTACACTTTCTTCCCCAATAAAGCCCAAAAAATCAGGTTTATCGATCAAAGATAAGAATTCACACACCCAAATCCTCAAATTCCAAAATATAAAACGTGATTCGATTATTACCAAGATGGAACATGAACTTATACCTGAAACAAATCATTAAAAAAAACCAATTCTTGAAGAATAATGGAAAATTCAAACCATATACCCCATAACATTTCCATAATAAAAACCATCAGGCATAATCTTAAAGTTGGAGGTCCATCTAGATGAAAAACACTTAAAATCAAATAGCTCCAAAAGAAACTACCCAACTCAAAAATAACACTAGAGAGTAAAAACGTTTATCTACATGTGTGTCCTGAATGAACTCATCACCATTATAAACAAACCGGCATAAAAAAACTCTAAAAAAACCACAATAAGATTTGTGGTGGTTCTCCCCACCATTAATAACTGACCATCTTAAACTAAGATGTACATCCCATTATGGAAAAACCATTATAGAATAGCCCAATAATTCCCCACATAGACCATAATCCGATCCCAAGGGGAGGCCCCAATGAAAGAAACTATAAACAACACCAAGATATGATCTAAGGTTCAACACACCCCCAACGATTCCTAATTACATGAAAAGATTCACTCCGAGACCTACTAGAGCTCTGACATCTTAATGCATCTTCTTCCTCATTGTCGGGAGCTAATAATCCCTTATCAAAACACATTTTAGTAACCTAAGTGATCACACATTACCGTAGAAAGAAAAAAATGAGCATGAAACACTACATAACTCACTTATATCAAACAAGGAATTTTCACCAAGTCAGGTATTTAGAAGATGTACACACATCATCCTCTTTTACCCTAATGAGAAACAAAAGGAACAATTCCCACACACGAGACACACCACCACTTATAATAACAAAATTTAGTTTTTTGAAAAGACACAAATTCTTTAAAAAAAGGGTTTAAAAAAGATATACCACATTATTCATTATTATAAGCAATAGAAAACACAAAAAAAACACAACCATTATAGGAAGGGAAGCATTAAAAAAAATAATAACATCAGTTTATGAAACACATAAATGTAAAGGTTCTTCAAACTAAACCCAAGATAGATTTTTACTTCTGTAAATGGGTTGGGCTGTATTTTGATGAGGTGGACATGGTTTCATGCTTCTTCCTAGAATCGCCCAAAAAAAACTTTTCAAGTAACCTAGACATCCAAATAAATGGAAGGTAATTAGAGATTTTGGACATTATTTCTTCTTATGAGCAGACTTACCACACTGATTACACATCATGATTCTACCCTCAGAAGAGGATGACCAAATATATGAAGGCCTATTAATTCCCTTACTAGCATCACCAGATTTAGGGACTATTTCTAGTATCCTTACTAGGATTCCCTTCACCACTTCCATAGAATGGAGGAATGTGGTCTTCCTCAATAACTCCTTCTAGCATAGATTCAACGTGAACAACTAGCCTCACTACATCAAAAAAAGAGGTTAAGTCGAACTATGAAACATTCAACTGAAGATCATGATGAAGTCCATACTTAAATTATGAGCCTTCAAGGAGTTTTCAACTACATAATATAAGAGATAAGGAACTATATCTACAAAACAAATATAGAACTCTGACACCGAACCATCACCTTGCTGTAAACAACACATCTGTACCCCCTTCCTTACCTTCATAACCTCGAAGAAATACTACCAAATGAACGCAGCCTTAAATAACTCCCAGTTAAGATATTCCTAAGGATTTGTTTGAGATACTGACTTCCAACACTTATAGGGTGAACATTAGATCATAAAGGTAGTAAAATTTACCTTTAACAACTTAGGAAACTCAAGGAAATCAAAATTTCTCGCATTTTTCTGTATCCACTCTTCCACTGTGAAAAGATATGCTTGACCATAAAATAGAGGAGGATTCAACTTTCGAAACTCAAGATGGAAGTAAATGGATTGATCAACTAAAAATTCCTCTAACTATCATCCTCCTATAGATTCACCTTGAATATATATCAAATTCTAGTGGGGGAATACACTAAGAAACAAGAAAACCAAGAACTCAATAAAAACCAATTCATCAAAAATAATTATCAAACTCAAAAATCTTCATAAAAAAACATTCCCAAAACATAAGAACACAATATATATACACACCTATTAAAAAATATCCACAATTTCTGTTTATATTAAAAAACAATTTTCTAAAAGAAATACAAATCTGACAGGTTTTACAATTATCGATGGTATTCCTTAGAGCCTCAAACATGCATACTCCTATGAAAATCCAAGCACCCACCACTCATGCCATCAACCACCACTCCTTTCACATGAATTATCACATGTGTTAACTCACAATAATACCAAATGTCTATCATAACTTCTCCCCTATTTTTGAAATAGATCATTCAGCCCAGGTTTTCACATTTTTAAGACACCTGGTCACTCACACGTTTTTGATGCATGGTTTGGGAAACCGTGCAACAACCGTGCAACATGTTTTTGTTTAGAATTGTAGAACCATGCAAATTACTTCCACAGGTTTTTCCTAACCATTCGTACTCCATGATCCATCGACCATAGACACCCAATGATCTCTTACATTTCACTCGGGAACCACATGATTTGGATCAAACCATTCGAAACCCATGAAACTTAAACCATGAAAGTTCAAAATGAACTGAAAAGAGACCCAACTTTATGATGCCACATGATTACCCCTTAACTGTACACCTAAACCATGTAACTAAAGAAAAACAACCAAAAACTCAAAATTGAAATCTAAATCACCTGAAACTAGAGAGAGAAACCAAGAACAAGAGAACAAACCAAAATAAAACCAATTCATCTAATTCAAAATACATTAATCAATTCAAAAAGTCCCATTTAATCAAGAATAATTTTATTGAAGACTCATTTCATAAAAAATAATTCAATTAAGACACATTTTATCAAAAATTTTCTTTGTTACTTAAATCAAATTTCCAAAAACTTTTCTAAAACGAATTTGAAAATTAATTTTCCATCTTCCAACAATCTAAACCATTACCACCAAAAATACAGTTTTCACTATTTAAAATCAAGGGGTTTTAAAAGAATTTCAAAATCAAGAGGTACCCAAAACAACCAAAAAGGAGAAACTAGGGTCGATGGGTAACTTGGCCATATGTTTGGTTGCCATATTCTAGTCACACTATCACCACAGAGAGTATTTTATAACCATTTACCTAGCTCCAAATGGATTTATAGGCCCTATTATCTCATTGAGACCTTTATCCCAAGCTCCATTTTAGTTTCCCAAACACCAAAAAATAAAAATAACCAAAGAAAACAAATGTAATTTGACTTCCCATAGAAACCCAATGTTTGATATAAAAAGTGTTGGCCAGACACTCCCTCATACCTACACTCCAAGTTTCGACTTCCCTACTATATATACCATGAAATCCAAAATAATAAAGAGTGCCTTAAAAGATAGGAACTCTAAAGAACCTCATTTGATACCATTTTGTCACAAACCAAGCTGAGATTCTATCCAAATCGACACCCGACCTGGCATGAGAGAAGTCTCGAAGGGTGTTTCTAATCCCCATGGGCTGATAAATAGTTCCAACACATTGACAGAGTAACCAAGGGAATAATTTCTCCCAATAATGAATAAATAAATTGAATATTAAAAATAAATATAGCATCCTAAATGAATAAAAACCAAACTAAATATCATTTTATATAAACTGAAAATACAACAACTAAACAAAAATATTATACAGTAAAACCCAAAATGAACGTGACAACCACAATATCTCAATGTGACCCTAAGGATCACTCTAAAATTTGTAACCAACCATTACCTAGGGAAATAAAACCCAAGCTGGAACCTATAGTAGAAGTTAAAAACAAGAAATAACTATAAGAGTGAGTATTAAAACTCATTAGGCATGATGGAACAAATCTATTCCCAATTCACTTCATTTAAATAAAAGAATCATAAACTTCATGTTTGAAATACAATATACAAAACTTGTATTTTCAAATAAAAATTCCATTTTAAAAGAAAACATGGCCCCTTGCACCTTTTCATTTTAAACCAAATCTTTTCCAAGAAGGAACGATTATCACATTAAAGAGTAATAATAATTGTTTTACTTAAAAATAGAGAAAGGGATTTCAAATTATTTTAAAAAAAATTCTTTAAACCTTTGAATTTTTTTTATAACTTTTGATAGAAAATTACCCAATGGAAGGAAGTAGAAACAACAATCACTCAATAAGAAAAAGGGAAAAATAAGATAGATGAGAAACCAACCAACAAGCATCTCAATAATATTCCTTAGACAACTAAGTTCTGAAGAGCATGGGAGAACCTATAAACTCATGAATAATCCATAACATACTATTCATGTTGACTCATCCTAGAAAGAATTTTTCACTCAATGAAATCAATAATTCCCACATGCTCGATCTCAAACCACCTGGCCTGAATGAGGGGAACTATCCTATAACAATATAAACAAAATATATCCCCCATGTCACGGGAAACTATCCTAGTATTCTAATAAGCTAGTGAAATAATCATTCTAAAAAAATTTGCTTGCTATGCCAGGTTACTATGTCAAGATGTAAAATAAAATGGGGGTGAAACAAAAATGCCAACGGAGAATTCAATCACAAGTTCATATATCATATTTAATAAAATATCACAAAAAAACATCCCCGAGCCACCCCAAGGATAAATCTAATTCCTTTCAACCATTCGAACATAGGGGAGCCTCTTAGTGTGGGCCTCCCGCAATATTCCACAAAAACTGGGAAAGAAAATTATCCATATAGAGTTTTCAACACAACCAATTTCACAAAGTTTCAAAATAGACCTCAAACACCCTTTAAAAAATCACTAGTTTCCAGAATAAAAAAAACACATTTCTATCACATGCCAAACCATTTTCAAAGAACCAAACACCCACCACTTTCAATTCCTTTTTTTAATTAAGTTTAGAAACACCAACCACCATTTAAGATGTCACTAATGAATTTAAAAAACCAAACAAAGTATTTAAAAATCAAAAAACATTTCAAAAATCTAATCGGGCAATTTATCAAACAGTTGGTGTTCACTACGCAACAAATCCAGACCATATATTCAAAACAATTAAGAAAACCACCTCATTTTACATCAAACAATTATTCTAAAAACCACACATTACTATTTAACATCCAAGGAAAGTGAAAAAAGAAATAAACCAATGAATCTTAATTTTAAAGGTAAATTTCAGGGGAAACCTACAATAAATCCACTAATCTTGAACAACGCTAACTTGAAAAAAATCCACAAAGGTTTCTTGAAGTAAGAACATCCACAAAGAACCCAAAAAAGGAAGAAAACCCAACTTCTAACCACCATAGGTATGAAAATATGATGAAAATGGCCACTAGAGTTAGAGGAGAAACGAAAAATAGAAGAAAAGAATAAGAGAAAGAGAGAGGATATGTAACCTTTCAATCTAGGTGAATAATAATCAAGAAACGACCTTCAATCCCACTTAGAGGGACTTGTAGGAGAAAAAACTCAACATGATAGGAATTATTTTCATAGGGTTTTAATGGGGGAGGATAAGTGAATAAATCCCACTTAAAAAGAAAAAGAAAACACGAAAGTATCCTTTCATGAGTGGGTTGCACGGTTAGATCACACAGTTTAACAAACCAAGCACAAACAGTGTGATTCCACAACATCTAGGGTCGCATGGGATGCACACTTAGGCTGTATTGTTAGTTTAACCATGTGACCTAACCATGCGACCCCTTCACACTTAGGTTGCATGGTTAAACTAACCATGTGCTTTAACCCTAAAAATTAGAGAGTATCCCCCAAACATTACCCTTTTCACACCAAAACTCTCCTCACTCAAGGGGATAAACTATCCATGAAACACATCCCATGTATAAGTGACACTATTGGTTCCAAAAACTCCACAACCTAATCTTTATCCACACACCTTTCACACTTTCCATGAATAAGTCCAAATGTTGACCAAAACTTCCCTAACTCAAAATTTTAATCAAGAACACCCAAAACACCAAATTTTAATATGGAACCCCCAAAATATGAGACAAAATCCAAGAACCCAAAGATAGTTCAAAACAAAGGATGAAAATTAAAATCTATGTATGAAAGAAATATAAACTTATAAGGACCTATATTTGGTGTAGAAATAGAGATCAAGGGATTCAATATGTTTCATGGGTGATTATAAATCATTTGGAGGCATGATGGTATGAGGTTTCAAATTGAAGTGGCATGTGGGGAGTCAAATAGGCATGAGAATTAAATTTTAGGCCTTTTTCAACAAAAAATGATTGAAAAGATATACCATAGGTATGATATTGGATAATAAGGTCAACCATGATTATTTGGGTGTGACTAGAGGTATGAAAGGAATCTAGAACATGATTTTAGATTTTTTGGAGTTTCTGAGTTCTAATTCCATAATTAAATGATGTGTATTTTTTAGAACACTATTGTTCACTCCCTATATTAGTGGTTGAGTTTCTAACCATGTTAAAAATGACATATTTCATACCATAGCTATGAATTCTGTGTGATCTTTGGTGTCAAAAATCGATGTGTTCTTGTAGTATACACCTAAATTAATGAGTATAAATATACATCATGTAGGTCAATACTAGATAATATGTATTTTAGATTGTATACGGCTCTAAATTCCTGTATAAAACACCATGTAATTTAGTTGTCCACATATGTTGTCTCTAAACACTAGGGAATGTTATATAGATTATCTTTATACATGAAGAGAGTTGATATGGTATAAACCAAGTACCCCACTTACCCCACAATCCATTTACACTAATATACTTTATGTGCAGGTAAACCCATACATGCCATGTGGATAAAAATACATGACTTGGATAATGGAGGTATGTGCCAAAGGCACCATCATAACATGGTTGTTTATACAAGGTCATAGTGTTTATTGGGATAGGCCAGAGTGTGGTGTGTGTGACTGAATTATAGGTAGGTTTGTGTTCATAAATGATATATGATATTTTGTGAGACTCATTCCAATTTTCACCCATAACTATCATACTTGTATATTAATTATAATATGATTATTATGATCAGTTTAAATATCATGTAAAATAATTTAGTATTAAACATTAAAGATCCATTGATCCATACATTATAAGGTGTTATAACCTCTGAAGTGTTTATGAAATGTTTCACATATTAGTCTAGATGTTGAGCTTCTAACAAGGTTCCTTAGATGGCCCACATAAGAAGTCTTTTAGTTTTTTATCTGTGTGGGTCACTCTATCACAATAACTCATAAGAGGATACTATCTATATCTACCTATTATCTATAACCCTTAAACAAGGTTATACTAGACCATTATTTTGAGAGAGATCCTACACAAGTATAGGGTATTTACCATGATCCATGGATGCCTTTGATGGAAGTAGTCATTTAGTTTGTTCTAAGTGATCTCAATAAAATACTTGTGAAAAGATTTGATAGGACATATCAAACAGTGTAAGGTATTTCATTCTTGTTATTATTTTATATTCATTACAAATATATAGATTTATTTTGGGATTTATGATGTCTTGGATTTAATATTTCTCAATTTTTAAAATTCTAATCATCCATATAAACCCTCAATGGTATCAAAACTGATATATCAATGTTTTGTTTGATCTTTGAATAAAATATTAATTCTGGAAAAGGAGTCTCTGAGGAATTATGACATAGTCCATTCAAAATGGTCATTTCAGTTCTTCCAATTGAAATACCATGACAAAAAATTATGTGAAACATGCATAGTGGTTATAAATGTTATAAAACCATGCCATATATGAAGAAAAATGATTATTTTAGGTGCCATAAGAAAAAACAGAGTATCATAGGATGATTCTATATTCCATGGGGAAATAATTTCTATTCTATAGTGGCCTTGAAAATGAAGATTAACCATGGAATATTCCAATCCATTTTTGACTTTTAAAGTCCTACCCAAAATAGCATTCTCCCTATAATGGCTAGGAAAAATTGTGGAGGCCAAAATGGATTTAAACTAAAACTATCCGGGGATAACTTGAACATATTTAAAAAATGGTCATGGATTATGGAATTTTCAGAGGACCAAAATAAAATTCTCTAAGCCATGGTGAAAGATTTTTTAGACAAAATATTAAGGAAAATTATTATTTTATTAAAAATCTAAAAAACTATGACTAGTGTGGCCCTTGAGGGACCATGCTAAATCTACTGGGATTTAAAATATACGAATCAATTTTTTTAGATTTAATAGACGTGTAAATATTATTTTTAAGGTAAATAATTTATAAATTGTTTATAAGTTTTAAAATAAGGAAAATAAAAAGGTTTCTATACTAATTAATTAACAATTGAAAATTGATAATATAAATTTTTATCTTAAGTCATTACTTGGAATATTTTATTTGAACTATTTTAAAACTAGTTTATATATTATTATAATTAATTTCATATGTAAAAGAAAATATGTGATATTTATTCTATATGAATTTTTAACATAAAGATGAAATGTTTATTATTCCATAAAAAATGTTTTTATAAAATATCTTAGAATTTTAATATGAAGGAGTTAATATTAAAACCTTGTAAATGATAAAATGGAATTTTTATATTGGATAAAAGTTAATTGTTTAGGTTTATCCATTCTTAAATTATAAAGTGTTTTAAATTTATTTATGAATTTTTATTAATTTTTGTATCTCATTCTTAAATATATGAATCATTCATTTATTTATTTATTGTCTACTTTATTCATAGATATAAAGTGTTATATTATTAATGGATTAATTATTTAGTTAAATGTCTTAAATTGATTCTAAATTATCATATATGATTTTAAGGATTTATATTCAAGGTATGACAAATGATTCAATTTTATTCTATACTAACTTTATATTGTTATTTGGTTATGAAATTAAATCAATAAGTTGATTATAGTTATATAAATATTGGGTGTTAGGATTATAATGGAATTGAAATAGCTCTCGAGTAAAGTATCACTAGGTAGAGGGACATTGTGTGAGGATGCTCATTGTCCTAGAGGCTAATTCCTTGTATAGAGAATCGGGGGTTGGATACCTATCGATCTAGACTTTATATTATAGAAATTTTTGTTTTGGTATTATTATATTATTTTAAATGAAATAGATTTATTTACCTTATGCATGGGATTCCTTTGGTTATGTGTTAATGTAGTTGTATTTTAATTTGGTTTTTTGATATAAGATATGAGTTTTAAAAAGAGTTACACATCAATATGGTTTGAACATATTAATTTGGTGGAATGAATAACATTACAAACTAAATCATTTTATGTATACTTACATTTAAAGTGAATACATGAGAGAATATGGTGAGACCGAATCCCCTTTAAAATAACACTAAGTGTTAGATTCCTCATCAAGAAAACACATCTTAGTACCTCAATCATTCTACACAGTAAGTTCATCCAAAGTAAGTTTCCCATAGATTATCTTTTTTATAACATGCCGAAAATGGAAAACCCTAAGTGTTAGGTAGCCTAATAAAACTATTATCTTTGGGTTATAATTAGCTAGTAAATCCAATGATTTATAATACCATATGAATGGTGTTTTGTTTTTCGATATGATAGATTAGAAAAATACTTGTCTACTCAAAGATTTATCTATTATATGTTTTTCATAATGTCCTGGCTAAATAAATAAGTGATGAGATGAATGATAAATTAGTCTCAATGCTTAGTAAAATATAGATCTTAAACCACTAATGGTTATTATGAAATTTTTAAAGTGGTCATCATTTTAGTGGGATCGAATTTAATAAATGTTTATGTTAAATGGAGGTAAAAATTATAATAAGCTAATAAAATATTATATTGTAGTTAATATGGACCCATCATCATCATCATAAATATTAAATTTGAGATCTATCTTTTAGAAGTAAAATATTAATGTAAGAAACTTCTAATGCTGACATTAAAACATTAAAATCATTCTTATTTATGAATAGAAAATTTTATGTATAAAATAAACCCCTTCTCAGGAAACCAATTATTGAACTTTTTCAAAAAGTGAATCTATATTCTTATGAGAAGCATAAATGGAACCACTTAAGGATTAAAAGTAATTAAATGAAGTATGATTAAAAGAACTTTTTTATATACCCATGTAACCAATATTTTGAGCATGTCAATGATGGAGTGAGACCAAATTTATCCTCTAAGGATTTTTATAGTCATATAATTAATTATGTATTCATTTTTTGACATGTTACAAAAACATGAATTGGTTTAAGTAGAGTTTACACTATTTTCCCATTTTTTTTTGAATTTATGAGCTTGTAATTTGATGTATAGGATTTGGGGATATATAAATAATATAAATGGGTAAAGTTTTGATATATAAAAATAATATTTTATTTTTTTGATAATCATCCCTAGAAACTGAAACTCTAAAGTAGTGTTAGAATATAAGGACATTATTTCAATAAAATGGAATTATATATGATACCTAAAGAGGGTTTCAGAAACTAAATCGAAATTTCCATTTTATATGTCTAAGTTATAGAATCAATGCTTCATTTTTGAAAGGTATTTGATACTTAATGTATACTCTAAAAATTTTGTGAGTATAAATGAGTTCAAAATAAAGGTAAGAATAAATAAAAATTATATTTTTCATTTTACTGATGAGGCAAATGGATGTTGAATAATGGTTTGAATGAAAAATTATAATTCAAGATTAGGGAGATATTAATAAAAGATTGGTATTTTCACCTGATTTTCTTAAATGAATATAGATTTTGTTTATTAAAAACCAATTTTTATGAAAAATATGATATGATGAATTTAATACACATGGTTTGTGATTCATAAATTTATATAACATAGTTTGAGAGGAATAAAATGATAAAAAGTAGTTTTATTTATAGTAAAAGGGTTTATCCATGATATTCATTAAAATATGAGGGAAAGAGTTTCCATAACCCATCAATTGTATATTTTAAAGAATAATGTCTTATTTTTAGAATAATTATCTAAAAAATAGAATACCATATAGGATATTGATATAATGGATTATTTGTTGAATATTTTCACTAAAGTAAAAAAGAGTTATTTTTAAACATGAAGGATGTTTTTTCTTAATATTATATTCTAAAGAGAATATAGTTTCTGAGAATACTGTGGTAGTATGTTTAGATGTGGAGAAAATAAAAAGATAACAAATAAATAATTATACCAATAAACATAAAAATTGAATTTAACTTAATATCCTAAGATGCATTAGGTTATATCAGTAAATAGAAATGAAAAGTGTCACATTTAGTTACCATGTCAATGATAATGTCCCTTGATTTCCTAAAATAGTTTAAGATGTGTTGATAAATAAATATCTAAAGAGTTATGTTCCTTACCCAAATAAATCAAATAAATGGTTTCATGGAATTATTTGAATAATTATGATGATGATGTACATAAAACGTGTTCTATGTAGAAAAAACGATATTAAAATTGTTATATTTTATGATTTAAAAAAAAGGAGTTTAAATATCTATTCAAGGAAATGATCATTAATAATATGATTCCCATGTATCACCATTATTAAAAATAGATTTATTTAAATATGTTACTCACTAAAGGAAATTTTGGGAGGGTTTTATTATATAGTCACATAATATCATTGAATTATTTACGTAGAGATGTAATGTGTTTTATAAAACCCAAAAAGGGTAACAAACATATGGATGATCTTGTTATATATCATATGTGATATAGTTATACAAGTTATTATGTATGGTATGGATAAGTATTCTTAAAATAGTTTAATAATATAAAACATTTCATGCTATGTAAGAGGCATACTATATATTATCAATCATTCACATTGGGTATATATGTCTCATGAAGTGAAATGATAATTAACCAATCAAAAGTTGAGTTATCCCTAACTTTTGTTTTTCATGGAGTATTGTTAGTTGTGTTGAAATATTAAGGTTATCATGAGTAATATTTATTATCTGTATACATAATATACTTATGAGGCACAAAATAAGTATTGTGAACTCTATGAAACCTATGTATAAACCATATAGAGTGTCAAAAAATATGCCTTTCGTATAATAAGGGTGTATGTTTTATATTTGTATTCACTTATATCCAAGGTTAATTAGATAAATTTCATGAGAAACTTCATACTTCTATAACTTTATTTTATAATCCCGGAGTATTAGTTAATTATAGGGTGGTTAGGCATGTTTCTTATCATATTTTCAGATATATATTTACTAAGATGATATTTTTCCTTTCATATAATTAGTACAAATCCTAGGACCTCAATTAAGATAAAAATTTAAGTGTATGGACATATATAGGTAGTATATGTGTTGCACATATCGATTTGGGTGATGGATATGTAATGTGATCATCCACTTAAGTTGATTTACATGTGATGGGTTCATTAAATTTAATAGTCTATACTCAAATAATTTAGAATTTTTGAGTTGGTATAAGATATTAAAATACTTTATTTTCCATGGTTACTCAATGTGTTATAAAAATTTATTATATAAAAATGTATACTCACACATTATATACCTGGTGGACATAGGTAAATATATATTTATGTTTTATGTAGA
The DNA here is from genome assembly GCA_963277665.1 of Viscum album. Lineage (NCBI taxonomy): Eukaryota > Viridiplantae > Streptophyta > Magnoliopsida > Santalales > Viscaceae > Viscum > Viscum album. The sequence continues at coordinate 517,037,907 of OY728143.1, read as the reverse complement.
TAAAAATGATCAATTTATATCTTGAGTAGAGTTGTCGCTTTTCTATATGATTCTCATCACATAAATTTATCAATTTAAGAATTCATATTTTTTATAATGGTTAAAAAGGATTATGGGGTCAAAATTTGTGGTTGTGTTAATGTTAATAATTTTTATAAAACTTAAATAGCTACCCCAAAAGTATTTTGGATATATCTCGAAGTTGTTTAGGAAAGATTTTCACAAGTTTTCACATATTTTGTAACATGCGGGGAAAAGTATAAAAACATTTACAAAAATTAGTTTTAGAAAAATACTAAATGAGTTTTGGATATACTTTAATAGGTTGTTTCATATGATATGATATATGGTAAAATAGATCTATATTTATGAGGCATTAGTGGAAGTGATATATTGATGTAATTGTGAACTAAAGGAATCACCACAAAATATAAGTTTGGACCACATTATAACATGCCTTGGGATACACCACGTCTTGGTTAATGTAACCACAACACTGTAAGGTTCATGTTCATCCAAACTATGTGTTAATGTTTAGGACTTATTCTAATTTATTTTCAATTACTATCATATTGGTTATTCATCCTGATATAGTGAAAATGCAGAGTTTGAACATACTAATTTTTTATTTGTTAAAAATTTAAAATTCATAGTGATATAAGTTACATAGAGTTGTAAAATATAAATATTTTATGATATATTTCATTTCTTAGTTTGATTATTAATCAAGAAAGGAGGTTCCTTGGATGAAATATAGAATAATTTTATTAGTTCAAGATTTATGGGAGTGATATTAATATAGAAAGTCCTCAAATGATACTATATTTATCTCTTGATGTTCTCTATAATTTAAAGAAGTTTCGATAAAACCATTGTATTGAGAGTGATCCTAAATAAGTTTCAGGTGACTCCTAGGATCCATGAATACTTATGATGGAAATATTACCTTGAATACATCTTAGTGATCTTGATCAAACATTAATTAAAATATTCAATAGGTTAGATTTAATAGTGTAAGGTACACCATTCTATTTCTTTGTTTAGATTAATTCTAAAAGTATAAATATATTCTAGGATCTATAGTGTTTTGTTATTATCCTTAAAATATGTTTAGGATATTATATATTCCTATTATATCCTTCATAGGCATCTAATAAGGGACTATATGTCATATACACCTTGTGTACATGTCATATAATTTTCCATCCACAGTGAATTTCATATCTTCTTACCCATCTCTCATATGTGGGACATGAATAATCATTGATGACCATTTTCCATAAAAAACATGGTGATATATCTCTATTCTATGTCAGATATGAGTTGAGATGTGGTTCATGTGTTTTAGTTTCCTTATCTTTATATGGTTTCCAACTGAGTTTGGGGATGATGATAAGAGTAGGCATGGGTTTAGGAAATCCCTTGATGAAAACTAGTTACAAGGTGTGAGTCTCACAAATTATTCCTAGAGTTTAGTACTCCCCTAAATTCTTGTGGTGTAATTACTCTAGATCAGGCATGGTTTTAGTACTCCCTTTTCCCCAATAAGGGGTGTATTCGCCGCATTACTAATAGTGTTAATAACTATTTCATTTATATGAGTCATGAGTCCTCTATCCATGGAGTCAGATACTACCTTGTGTAATGAGTTCTACTCAATGAGGATTAGGTTCACCACTAGGGTTGTTTACTCCCTCAAATTACACTTTTCTTAGTGTGGTATGTGTCCCCTAGTTTCTGAGATAGAATGTGGTTTGTAATGTAGGTTTATTTAGAATATTTGGTTACTTTATATTATCTATTCTTATGTATCTGGGATTTATAGAGTGATAATCACTTATGAATCTTTTGGAATTTATATTATATGCATATATCAATATTTTTTTACCCTTTTTGTTTTTCATATTTCTATTTTTGTCTATACATTATATTTTTCAGGGTTTTGTTCTGTGTATGTATATATTGACCCCTATAAGGGTGTTTCACCCTCTTATGTCATGTCCTATGATGGTATCATATAGTTTGGGAGCGATCTTGGTGTGTATAGTGTCAGTGGTGTGAAAGACTAGTGGCACCTATAAGTGATAAGAGATGAAAAAGTTTATGTTATTCACTTTGTGTTGGGGATGCATGTTCACCTTACAATTATTTTTGGTTGGATTTTAACTTGGGACATCAAGACATTGTTTCAACCATGTTTACATTATATTGTTACACTTTGTGAATGATTAAAAATTTTCACATGAATTATATATTGTAGTTGGTTTAATTTTCTAGACTACATTATTATATCATATGTGGATATGTGTTATTATGTAAAGGTGTATTAGTACAAGGCCTCCCAAGTTGTGTGAAATTCCTACTTGGGGTTAATCTCAAAGATGTATCTTATTAGGGGTGGATTGGTGTGTAATGATCAGATTACTGTCAACCTAGGAAGGGTACCTATGGTTCATAACATGCCAGAGTGTCTTAAAGTGGGTCTATATCAGGGTAAAAGTTTAGATTTAGGAATCATGTGAGTATTGGTTTAGTAATTGAGTGAAATAGTGTCAAGAGATCCTGAGTTTGGATTTCAGGATAGGAAACTTAGTGTTGGTGTGTTAGCTGATGTATTCATTCATTAAGAAAATTAAAACATCAATTTTTACTTAAGAGATCTGAGGCACCGGTTGTAGGGAACATATAAATGGTAAATAAATCATTGGTAATTATAAATTAAATTATATATAATTCTTGATTTAGATTCCCAAATATTTTTTAAAGACCATGGTTTGTCTTGTAATTATAGGATCCCGCCATATTAATAAAACATTATGATCTTGAGGGTGTGAAGTGATGTGACCATTCTAGATATCTAGGTTTTTATCACTAACCAACTAAGAGATAATGATTCTATCCAGGTTCTATATTGTGATATTCCACTACTAGGAGAGTTCATATATGTTCCCCCACCCATGGTATAGTTAGAAGACCCACCATCCAAATCCTAGGAATTCATTCATCCACCCATTGAGAAATAGATCATTACAATGGGATAATATGTTAATGATCATTAGATAAGTGCACTTTATGTGTTTTAGTAATAGTAAAAATTAAGGTTTTATGTTGATCCTATCCATTAGACAATGGAGGAAGACGTTGAGGTAGTGACTTGAGTGTTCCCCCTTGTCTAAAAACCCACTGATTTGAGAGTGGTGCTAGCATCCGAACTTCTCCAAAATATAATTTGTCACTAGTATGACTTGATGATCTATACCTATGAAGAGGTTTCCCTTACCTAGATAGTTTTTGAGAATCAATTTCATTAGGTGTACTACCTATATGTATTGAAAAGTGTAGAAATTCAAGAGATCTTAGATCTACTTAAGTGTCTAATTCATGTCTTAGTGAACACATCAAGGTTTACTAAAATCAAGAGGTACTGTATCTACATAATTAATGATATTTTCATTTTAGAATGGAAGTTTAAGAATTTATTTCATATATATTTATGAGATGACATTTCTCATCTATTCCCCATTTACATTGGAGACACATAGAGGTATCTAGTGACTTAGAGATTTTTGCTACCCCTATAGAGGTCGAGGTGTTATGAGATGATATTTTTCAACCCAACAATTAATATAGGTTAGTCAAAAAATGGATAAAAAAGGTGTTTGGGGAAATAATGTGATCTAGGACCTCTTCGAGTTAGAAATGGTGGTCCTCAGGGTGAGAGTTATGGAAGAGGAGACGGTGGAACACTAATAGAATGATATATATGTAGACATCAATGCAATCCACTTCTACCGCCCCAAACCCTAATTTGTTTAAGCCAGGATCAAATATCTAATGGCTAGGGGTGTGTATTGATGGAGATGAAGGAGGGATATGACTAAATAGTGATAGATATGATTCATGGTGTGATATGTGTCTTCTCAATAATAGATCCTTTACTTATAGATACTTGAACAATCTATTCCATTATTTTATAAAACCTTGTTCATAAGATATAAATATTTATATAACCCCATGCCCAACCTATTAATCTAGATAATTCAACTGTAACTAATCTCATGATCACCCACATATACCAATTATTTAAGCTTTCGCTTAGTGTATAGAGGTTTCAGTTGTTCCTTATAGTGTCTAGGATGGATCCCTGTGTTATCATCCTTGGAATGGACTAACTATCTTTAGTATATTATTTTATAGAATATAATTGTAGGAGAGTGGTGTGTTAATGAGGATATGGATTGATTTTTTTACTTTTTTGGAGAATGAGACCTTCAGTTGAGACATGTGGGGCATATACATGGGAAGTTGTAGCCAATAACTCATTAGTTAGAGAGTTTTGATCTATGTGTGTTAGATTGTTTAAAATATCATCTTCCTGTAGTCATATAAGAGTATATATAAAAATTTAACTTGGAATTTATTAGATTACCCCCTCATTGGGTGATAAGAAACTTCATTTATCTATATCCTAGAAAAAATTTGATATCTTATTTAGCTTATTAGGTAGCCTCGACCGAGATTATGGTGTTGATGGTGTAGATTAAAGAAATTATATATAATAGTTTAATCAAAACTAGTGTGTCTCTCTAGCTGCTGAAAATATTATTTTCCAAGGAGGGTGAGAAAATAAGGATTTATAATAATTATTACCATTTGAATTAGGTGAAAATATAGAACAAATACCCAATCCCAAAGGCCGATGACCTCTTCGACTAGAATAATGGATTAAAGTGACTCTCGATGATCCATTTTAGGTATTTATATTTATAGATTCAAGTTTATGAGTATGATATCTCAAATATGTAATTTTTGTCTCTCTATACACATCATAATTTTACGGTGGTTCCCTTTGATATGAAAAACACCATTTCTTTGTTCATGGTATTTATGAACTAGATCTTTCACTATTTCATGGTTTAATTCCTGATTTTATTCTTGAATGAAATTATTATCTATTGAATTTTGGGGGATAAGAAGATAAAACATTTGAGTACTGTCTAGGACTTACTTTATGAGAGAAATATATATGGTAAGCTTCTAAAGTGCATGTTTAAGTTTTGATATGTTAAATTCCTTGGTGCATATCATCTTAAATGGATAAATAACCATATAAAATAAAAATATCAAGCAATTTTATGTGTGGGAGTCACCCAAGAGTGTGTTTTAGGTGAAACAAATCCTTGGGTTTGTAGGATAAAACTTCATATTTGTGGTGGAAATCTCTAAGATTATAAATCCAATGAATTTTCTTGCATGCTAGGTAAATAATTTTTTTTGATTGAGTGATGGTAGAGATATTTTGAGGAGATAAATCCATGATTGATGAGTGATATTTTTATGAGTATTTTTGTGAAATTTGTTGAGTATGAAGTGTTTTTTGATGCTACTAGAGTTGGGTTAGTTGTTTATTGATGAAGAGGCATTTAGCGATTCTTTATGGGAGTTGATTGTTAAGGCCTCATAATAAGAACTACATAGACCATGATTTTTAGTTAGTAGCAGTAGTTTTCACTCTAATGAACATGATACATTTCCTTATAAGTGAGGGGTTCAATGTCTACACAAAAAAATAAAAGTATTAGATACATATTCACCCAGAGATAAATTTATCCAAGGTAATGTTATTAGTTGGAATTCTTTCAAGACTATGAATTTTATATTATTTATTCTATCGGGAATGGAAACTTGGTGTCATATTCCCTTACTAGAAAATATCATGCATAGTTTTTCAGAAGGAATCTAATAAATTAGTATAAATTAAATTATCCTATATATATGAGAAACAAGTGTCTTATCTTTTATCTATGATAGTTTCCCCTATGATCATCTAGAACAAGAGGGAATATTAGTTTCGTGACATGAATTAAGTAATCTTAACTTACTAGATGTCCCCAAATGATGAACCATATGGATTTTCCAAAGGTGGGGAGCATGGAATACTCTTTATAGGGAGAAAATTGGTTCGTCCAATCTATATGAAATGTTTAGGGAGTTCCACACTTCCCCCTTAATGATACTACCAGAAGTAAAAGACATATAAAAAGGCCTCACTTGTCAATTTTGTTTTCCAAGTTTGAATATGATTTTTTTTATTTTATCTCATAGTGGATCACTTATCAACAAATGAGGACAAATCACTAGGTTTATAAGGTTTGTATTAACTACTTAATATTGTCAAATATATGTGGTATAACATATAAATAGATTTTACGGTTGGGGTTTTCATTATTAGTGATAATTTATTATGATATTTGGATGATTATCAATTGACTAACCAAGTCACCCCCTTCCATATTATTTAGTAGTTGAGCTTTGTGAAGATATTGGTATTCTTGTATGTGGATTAGATTATTCAACTATATGGGATAAATTTGATGATCATTTCATCATAATATTCTTGATCAAAATCCTATTTGTTGAGTTTCTTTTAGGCCTTATGAGATTTATTATATTTGAATATGTTGTTCTATTATTAGTCATATGGATTGACTAAGAAAACCATTTAGGTTCTTAATGATATGTTGTAACGTCCTGGCCTCGTGTTCCACTCAATGGGTGCCCTGAACCCGGTTCTCCACGTGACCTCAAGTGCATTTCCCCAAATGCCAAAGGCTGCTGACTAGCAGTGAGGGCCCAGGTCTGATAGTGGGGAAACTATACCCTCATTTTTCAAAGTGTTGTGCAACCGAATAAAATAAAAATCATACAACAACAGTGGAAGAAATAAACCATACACTTTTATAATAATAAACTGCAGTAAAGATAACCAGCCAGTTATATAAATATGGTGCAACATGTCTCAAGTTCTAAGAAAACAACCAGAACATGTTACATAACAGTACAATACAATACAAGGTACATCCAAGTAAAACAAAACAGTCGGTAGCATCGTGAGCCTAAGGCCTGTCCCATGCTCCCCTACTCCTCAGCAGCAATCAAGTACCTGTATAAGTTCCCTTTCCATTATCTACACCTACAGAAATGTAATATTTTTGGGTTAAAAAGCATGACCCAAACATGGTGTGAGAAATAATCCCAATAGGCACCCACCAAAGGCCCATGCTCAACTGTGTGTAAAACATGCAACAATAGTGTGCAGTAGTAAAATGTAATAAAGTAAGCAGTACTAAAAGTAACTAGCTTAACCAATTATATTTTCATTTTAATATCCATTTAACCATTCATTATTAAGAAATCACCACAGTGAATTTCTAAGTAACCAGTCAGTGTCCTCAGATACGCAACCCTTACCCTCAGGTAATCAGAATCCAACCTGTAGGTATTTCCCTCAGGCGTAACAGAAATTTCCCTTAGGCATACGAAGTGTCTCCCTCAGGCACATAGTCTATTGCCCAAAGTCATGGAAGAAGTTTCCCTCAGGCTAAGATAACAACTGACCTCAGGCTATGAAAACAACGCCCACGGGCTAAGTAAAACACTATCTTCAGGCGCAAGTAACCGGGCCATGCCCAACATGTAAATAAACATTCACAAGAAATTCCTCTCAAGGAAATTCTACAATCATTTCTTTAAAGGCATACCCTCGGGTATCCTGGCTAAACGGCTAAATAGAGGAACGCACCCCAGGGTGGTCCTGGATCCAAGTAGTGATTCCAAAAATCATTTTAATATAAAATTAAATTACCTATACAATTATAGGTATATAAAATAGCCATGGGCACAACCACACGACACCCCAAATATGGGTTCGTAGCTCAAAAACACACAAAAACGCACGACAGTTGGAAAATAAACACCAATCCACCTACCTTATACGCTCCTGATTAGTATACTCGAACGACATTCCACGAATATTCCCAGAAGGAGCTAGATCTAAGGTAAAAGAAAAAATGTTCAAATGTAAATAACTTACATACGAGGAAGAATTGGTGAGAACTACTCCAGGAGAAGGGAGAACCCACCCGTGTGGTTCCAACGAGATCGTCCGAGGCAGAAACGGATTCCCGACATGCGCCCAGCGGATCTCCAAAGATCCAACCTTCTCCTTTGGTTCCAAATCTATTCAAATGCCTCCTCTGCCAAATAAGGAGGCTACTGAATGTTTTAAGCGAAAAAAACAAACTACACGGCATGTACTCTCAAGTAAACGGCGTGTACTTTCCATTTTTAAACTGTTCCTATGGCGGATTCCCGCCAGCGTAGCACTGTTCACCTGCCGACATGACTACACGACATGTCTTCTTTAGTACATGGCATGTGCTGTCACATAGCTGGCCAACACCTTACTATTTTCCTGCCGACTGACTACACGGAGTGTAAAGTACCACTACACGGTGTGTAGTCATTTCCTACACCTTTAATCACCGACATGGCCACATGCCCTGTGTACTCATTTCACACGGCCAGAAGTACAGGACGTGTACTTCCAAAATTTAGAATTTTTACCCATTTTCCTTATTTTCTCAAAAACAGTTAAGGAAAAGAGAAAAGAAGAAACCCATACCTCAAAATAAGAACCGGGTTCTTTCAAACTTCCCCCTTAAATCAATTTGTCCCCGAATTTCCCTTCCAAGGGTGGTGAAGATATAACCGTGAACAACTCCAGCCACTGAGCACATACATCGGTCTCCCGCTCCCAGGTTTTGTCCTACACTCGGCCATGCTACCATAGAACCCATATGAGAGGAACTGACTGACCTCGGAGAACCTTCGTGCTTCTATCAATGATATAAATCAGATGCTCCTCAAAGGATGCATCCATCTAAAGCTCAACCCATTCGGGATGAAGGATGTGAGACGAGTCTGAAAGATAGTGGTGCAACTAAGATACATGGAAGATGTCGTGCATGGCTCGGTACCACTATGGTAACTGCAACCGGTAGGCAACCAGTTCGAATCCCTCCAACGAGATAATCCGAGGCGGAAACGGATTCCCGACGTGCGCCCGAAAGATCTCCGAAGCTCCAGCCTCCTCCTTAGCCTCCAAAATGGCTCAAATTCCTCCTCTGCCAAATGAGGAATCTACTACCTGTTTTAATCCAAAAAAACAAACTACACGGCGTGTTATCTCAAGTACATGGCGTGTACTTTCCATTTTTAAACTGTTCCCCTGGCAGCTTCTCGCCAGCGCGACACTGCTCACCTACCGACATGACTACAGGGCGTGTCTTCTTGAGTACACGGCGTGTGCTGTCGCACAGCTGGCCACCACCTTACTATTCGCCTGACGACTGACTACACAGTGTGTAAAGGACCACTACACGGAGTGTAGTCAGTTCCTACACCCTTCATCACCGACTTGGCCACACGCCCTGTGTACTCATTCCACACGGCCAGAAGTACACAGTGTGTGGAAAAGTACCTGGCATGTACTTCCAAAATTTAGGATTTTTCTCCTTTTTCCTTATTTTCTCAAAAACACTTAAGGAAAAGAGAAAATAAGAAACTCGTACCTCAAAATAAGAACCGGGTTCTTACATATGTGAAGGGACCGAGTGTTATATTTCATACTGAGCGGTGAGGATAACATTCCTTTATGGGAGTTTTCATATGAGAATAGTTACCACTCCACCATTGGGATGAAACCAATTAAGGCCCTATATAAGAGACCCTATATGTCATCCTTGAGATATATAGATGTTAGAGATATATTACTGATGGTTCCGGATATTGTGTGGTTGATGATAAAGAAGTTTACAGTTATTTGGGAGAATATATGGACAACTATGATCTATTATAAGTCATATACAGACTAACAAAAGTTCACTTTATATATCTTGGTGTGATATCATATATTCTTGAAGGTATATGCTTCATGTGATTTGAAGAGTCTTGGTTTGGGGAGAAAGATTTACATGATTTTCATTAGTCTCTTTTGGATCCTATATTAGGTAAGAGAGGTTACATAACATATAACATTTATCCCACAACTATATTGGGTGCAAAAAATCGTTCATGTCTCACAGTTGATGGGATACATGTATGATTTATTGCACCTCATCTACTAGGGAGATTTGGATACCAAGGATGATGCTACCATTTTGGAGTACTGAATAGAGATCAAAGATAAAAAAGATATGGCATTTTTAGGATAGAATATACTACTGCTGCGTGTTCTATTATTGCATGAGAATCCTGAGGAGATTTCATGGGAACACGAGACTTAGAGATAGGATTAGTACCCTTACCTTTTTGAGTATTATTTTAGAGTGAAAATACATTAATGTGAGTAGGATTTATAAATATGTATATTTATATTTGAAACGTTTATAATGTTTTAAATAATATTTTATGGATGGTTTTCTAATCCATTTTCATCGAAACATCTTTAGGGATGATACAAAATTATATATTAAAAATTATATACTATTTTTTATTTGACACGAGTGATCATAGGAAAACTAAATTTTCTCTTAAAAAGAACCTAAAATGGGAAAACTAATGTAGTAGTTGAATTTGGAATATGGGGTTTACCCTAGGGGTGGTATAAGATTGGTTCAAATCTAGGCCCCAGAATGGGTCCATTGTGGGTGTAATTATTTAATTTAAATTAATAAATTTTTATTAAATAATTATATTTTTTTGAAAATGGTTTTATCTATTTAATTATATTTATTATCCTCAATTATAGTTATCCGTTATTATTAAAAAACCTAACCGAGTGATAGGATATAGATATTAGAAATCCATGTAGGCAACGAATGCATTATTCGATGGGAATCACTAATAGAATCTAGAGTGAACATGGTCGTCACCAATGAGAAATCCATATTGAAGGCACTGCTATTTTCTATGATCTTTCTATCCATTATTTTAGTTTCATTTATAGAATTGATGCCTGGATATTCTATATATATTTAATTGACATGATTATTTATCCAAACAAGATTTATTTCTTAAAATGTACCAAAAATTGAGGTTTCCATCTATGTTTTTCACTATTAATGAAATCAAACAAAATGTGTAGTGGCTAAACAATAATACCAACTACCAAGTCTTTATTACATTTTGTTTTTCCCCATTCTTTACATTTTATCTTTATGTATTCACCTCCGATGCTCACAATGGATAGGGGTTCGGTGGAATGCTTTTTATATCAATGAATGAGAGGAATCTAGACCTGTGGGGGAACATCTTGGGAATTGTAGTGATAATTTTGGCATATATATTTATTCAAAGGTGATAATGGATCTTTTGGAGGCATGTGGGTGTAAAATTTTAAAGTGTAAAATTATATGAGGCATCTGAGGGGAATGTAAAGCTATTTATGGGAATTTTTTAGTAATGGATTGTCAAAAAGGGCCATCAAAAGTGTGATAATGTATAACAAGGTCATTCATGGTAATTTGGGAGTGATCGGAGGTAAAAATGACAATAACAACATGATTTTAAAACAACAAGAGTTTCTTTGTTTTGATTCCATTTTCATAAGATGTGTAGTTATTAGAACACATACCATATACTCCCCCTAGTGGTAGCTAGGGTTTTCTGACTAAGTTAAATATCACATGGAATATGCCACAGTTATAAACACTATTTGGTATTAGGAGGCTTACCATAGTGTGTATTATCACAACATGCCTAAGTGGCTATCTAGATGAAGACGAAATATGGTTTATAACCACACACCATATAATCTAGCACATACACAACTCTACTTCACCATAGCAAATTCCACGTATGAAAATTGGAAATACACTATGTTTATTCCCCTGGGGGTATGCCATGTACCATATCCCCATACATGACTTGAGTTTTGACAGTATATACCGAGTATCCTTGATGGACCCATATGTTGTGTGCCCTAGTATATAATCCATGTTGGGTGACCCATATATTCCATGTGTATAATAGTACATTACTAGGCCTATCCCAAGGGAATACATATCATGTACCCCTTGAGTATTTATTGTGTAACATTCCATCCATGGATAATTTCACATCTTTTAACCAAAGACATATATTTTGGCACACAATTATTCTATCCTGAGTGTATTTTCATGTAGAATGAAATGGTAAATACCTCTTTGACATCAATGGTGAGATGTGATGTAATTTGGATAATGTAGTTTCTTTAAATCCATTGGGCTAATGATTGGGATTAGGAATGATAACCATAGTAGACACAAGGTTATGAATTATCCTAGAAACATACTAGTAAAGTGGTGTGAGTCCCAAGAATTATTAAAAATTATTGGAACTTACCCATATTCTTAGGGTATATGTCTTATAGATTGGGAATAGAGTCAGTACTCCCTTGGCCCTGGCAAGGTTCAGGTACAACACAAGATTGATAGAGTTTGGAAGTCACATAAATACCTACGGTGGAAGTTATATATATATAGAGTTTGATACTCACTTATCAAATGTATTATAATCAATGATGTGTGGGTAATCCATTGGGACTGGTTACTCCTTTGATTGAAACTTACCTTGGTGAGGTTTGGCTCCCCCACTATTTTTTGAGACATGTATTGGTTTGAAAATCTGGGTAGTTTATATTTATGTCTTACTTACTATTTCCAAATATTATATAAACGAGATATCTATAGTAGACATTGTTATAGTTATTTGGTCTTCAATTTATATACCGATATGGGTATTTATTTTTATCCTTTATGGTTAAAAACTAACTTATATTATTATATATACTTTTGGGGTTTTGGGGTGTCATACTAGGTATGTATACACTCTTCCTTAAAAATGGTGGTGATATCATTGGAAATGGTGTCAGTAGAGTGGGAGCTTTGTGGTACCCATAGCTGAAAGAAAAAAGAAGAGTATGTGTCAGGTGCTATGAATATAGGATTCATCTTCACTTTATAGCTATTTAAGGTAGGTTTTACCTTGGGATATTGGGCCTTTATTTCATCCCTTTTTACCACATGTCATTACACTTTAAGGATAATTGGTGTTTGTATCAAGAATTATATATTTTATTTAGTTTTATTATTAAACCCCCATTATTATAACCTACGTAGAGATAAGTGATTGTGTATATGTGTATTAGGTTGAGGCCTCTCGTGTTATGTGATATTCTTACTCAGTTCTAATATCTATCCCCTGGCCTATTAGATGCGGTTTTGGGGTGGAAAGTTTGAAAGATTAAATTTATATATAATTTTTTGTTGACTAATTTATGTTTCTCCAAATATGTTTTATTTTAAAATTTTAATGGTAGGAAAGTGTTGTATTTGGAATTTGGAGGCTTTTTTAATTATTTTAATGGATTTTATAAGAAATATAAAATAAGTGGAAATGAAAAAGGATCTATGTATGATTAAAATAAATGACAAAATGATCATATAAGAATTTACACAACTATAAATAAGCTACACCAGAATAAAAACTATGGATTCCTATATAAAAAAGATTGAATAGATGTGTAACACCCTGAGATTTTATGAAAAATATTATTTTAATTTCATTAATGTCTTGTGTTGTATTCTACACCAAGATTACCTTGCGCTATACGCAACACCGTATTAGCTTGTAGTATACGCAACACTATTCTTGGATCGTGTTACACACAATTTTGATAATAGTTATTCTACGCAACATTGAGTATATATATATATATATATTCAATGTATAAATGAAATATGGTTGGATTCTGTTATACGAAACAACGAAAGATTCTTTCACAACACGCAACCCTGACTTGACTTGCATTACACGCAATCGCGACCTTCCTCGATAGCATGTGTTGTACGCAATACAGGGTTTTAATAAACAACGATATATTATTATAATATTGTCATGAACTAGCCGTTATGAATAGTATTAACTAAATTTTTAATTTTATAACATTATTATTCATCTTAAGAATTTTCTAGAACATGGTATAAGAACAAAATAAATTTTTCAGGTAAAATAAGTATTTTTCAAAAAATGCAGTTTTGCCGCCTTTTGATGGTGCACCCACTTTAAATCTAGTTTTTGACATGTTTATATGTTCAATTTGACAAAATAAAATTCTTCTTTTGAATCAGGATAAAAAAATTTACATTAGATAAAGTTTTGATATTTTTCCGATAACTTTCATATTTTAATGAATAGTAAAAACACGCTATATTTTAATTAAAAACAAATTTTTTCATCGTAATATCTTATGTGGTTAAATTATAATATTAAATGGTTTTAAAGTATAAATAGAATATATTTTTACCATTTAATATAATGTATGTCATTAGCATTGATTTTACCTTGAATTCGTAGATTAAATCAATTCAATCTTTTGCAATGTTTTAAAGAAAACCCGTTTTCTTTCGACAACGGGATTAATTTTAATTTAATTTATGAATCTTTTGTGTATTGAATTTGGAAAAATGGATTCATATTTGGAATCAGTGGGTCCAAATTATGTTAATAAGCTACTTTTTATTTTTGGGCATTGGGAATAGTAACTACAGTAAATTTTATTTACTATAGTTAAAGGTAAATCGGGTAATTAAGGGTAAATATAAGATTATAAAATTACCCTAACACTTGAAAAAATCCTATTGGATGGCAAAAAGTAGACCCATATAACCTAAGGGTCGGATTAGATTCATTTTATGGACTTTTTTCCATGAAAATAATTTAATTATTATTAAAACCAAAGAATGTGACAGCATGTCACTTTCTTAAATCTTATAAGTATAATAATTTTAATTTAGTGATAAACTTCATAAAACTTCGAACCCTAATAGTCTCTAGAAATCTAATACAATTATATACATTATAGGAATTTATTTAGAATTTTTAGGGATTAAATAATTATCATTTATTATGACACAAAGATGATGCAATAATTGTCTTATTAATGAAATATTGACATAATTGATGTTATAAATGCCCAAATAAATGTACTTTGAGACTTTTTATGACTTAAATTAATTTTCTAGGTTACTATGACATGTTATTGTTGATATAAGTAACTTGGTTCGAACTTAGAATTCTGTTATGAATTTCATAAAAATCATGTACCAAATAGTGTCAAAATTGACATAAATAAGTTTTTAAAACAAATATTATATTATTTATTTTTATTTAATTCCTAAAAATCTAAGGTTCATCCAAATGACTTATATAATGATAGATATATTAATAATAAACAACTTGGGGTTCTTTTGGCTTGATATAGTAAGTTTATTAACCTTATAGTGTAAGAAAACAAGAAGACACGGTAAAAGTTAAATTATCTAACTTAAAGTTAAATCTAAATGATAAGGTTAAAATTGATACCTAAACTTGTCGAAATTATATTCGATGATAGTATTTCTACCCATACCTACCTTAGCTTCTAAATATATCAATTTGGAGCTATTTAAAACTGAACATGACTTTATAATAAAATAATAGTTTTAGTTTTCCCAAAGGTGCCCCTCTCCTCCCTTATAAAAGGGAACCTCCTCCCTCTCCTCCTCACACCAATTTGAGCATTCAAGATCGGCCATACCCTGCCAAAATCTCTTCTCCACTTCCCTAGTATCATCCTAGAGGTCCTTGTATTCTTTAAATACCATCCTTAGTTCTTTATGTGGAGGTTAAGAAAAGGCGCATCAAAAAGAGGTAATATCCATTACCGATCTTTTTCAATTTCTTTCTTCTTCAACTTCTTCTTCTTTAGTTGTTTCATGATAAAGTAATAACATAAGTATTTATTATATACTGATATGTTATTATAAATATGAAACAACTCTAATTAACCTTATATCCATCCTACGGAAAAAGGAAATCACCGCGCGTGCTTACGTACGGAATACCGTCTCCACGCCGTGGTGTAATCTATTTTCCGTCACCACCTTAATTGGATGGGTATAATGGTGTAATGAGTAACTATATATGATTATTATAAAGTTATATTGATACTGAAATAGTATACATACACTTAAACACAAGTTCACGATCATGAGAACGATATCATCGCTCGTGTGTACGTACGGACTACCGTCTCCACGACGCGATGAGATTCATTCTCCATGTTAACCATTTAAGAATGATTATAAAGTATATATAAGCAATAATAATGAAATATATGACATTATAAAGCTACTGGATTTATGTATATATGTATTTCATCTACTTAATTCTATTCAAGACAATAAGGAAAGGAAAACAGCGTTCATGCGTACGTACGGACTACCGTCTCCATGAATGGTGTGTTTCATTTAATTTATCTATCTATTATATATATATATACTGAATATATATGATATATAAATCATGTTTTATATTCTGGAAGTAAGTAAATCATGATATAAGTAATAATAATGTCAAGAACAACAAGTCCAAACACCTACGATAAATGAAACGATTTTACCCAAAACGCTTCTTTAACATAGAATTTACAAAAGAACGGGTAATATAAAGTCATAAGTGAACCATATATGATATCATAACAATTAATATGATTCTGTAATAAGTTAATTACATTATTTAAATCATTATACAGGAGGTTCAGACACTTACGAAGCAAATCGGACTTAAGGTAAGGGAAATATCACAATCTCATTTTTATCCGATATTGTTTATTCTTTGGTATTTACTGGGGTGTATTTTATCATCCAAATCCATGTTTCCTCAATATTTAATGTTATTTCCATCCACCTAAAATTGTTTAAATCCAAATTTACCCTTCGGTGAGTTTTTAGTAAAAGATATGAAAGGAATCTTTTGTCATTTTTCGTACGAGGTACTTTTTGACTTTTCTGACAAAAGTATGAGAAGAATGTTTATAAATTATACGGCATGAATGTATTTTTAAAAAATTATTTCCAAAAAGATTCCTTTACAAGTTTTCAAGTTTATTTTTAATCAACTTCTTTTAGTTTAAAATTGTATGACATGTTAAGAAAGGAAAAGTATTTTTGAAGTAGAAAGGATATTTTCCTCAAGAATGAAGTTCAAGTGTTTTATCAAAATTATTTTCCATCTAAGATAACAAAGGGTTCTGTTTTTATCCCTATTATTACATTGATTTTATTATGTTGTGATGGAATTATTTTTATGAATTCCTTTATCGTATATGAATTGTTTTATGATTTCATGATGTTTAAGATTCCCATTTTTATTACATGGGTTATGCAATGATGTATGGTTTATGATTTTGTGGCACACATAAGAATGGTATAATTATGAGATGGGTGGGACCTATATCTACCTCCAATGCATTGGGTAAAGATTTTATATCTCATGAGATAGACATGGCTGGAACGGTAGGTTATACCGGTTCAGTGAAACAGGACTGAAACGAGGAATGGACTCTGTTCAGAAAGGGACTTTGTCCACTAAGATAGTCTTGGAAATGAGTCTTGACTAACAAGAAATGATTCTCTATGATTATGTGTGTATGACACAAAGTTCCATGTTTTAAGTTATGATTATTGGGATTACATTTCACTACTATGATTTATCCCATGTCATGAAATTATGATCTCTTTTGCAGGTTAAGATTTCCAAAAGATATGTTCTTATGAATATGACGTAATTGATATTTCTTTTGTTTACCCTTACTGAGCATTTGAGCTCAACATTTTATGTTTTCTTTTCCCCAGGACATAAATAAAGGATTTAGGCTTAAAAAAAAAGAAGATCTTTATGGGAGATGTTGAAGATCTTTCACCACGATTAGAAGATTATATTCCGAGTTTCCAAAGACACTAAACTATTACGGTCCTTGTGTGTGTGTTTCCGTTATGTACTAAGTATTTCGAAAAAGTAATGTAATGTCCATGTATGTCAGGATTCGGGTCTCTACAGTTGGTATCAGAGGAAAGGTTTAGTCAACCTTTGGAAACTAGGATGCGAAAATGTTAGTGAAATCCCTAGAGATATTTCTAAGGTATGTCTAGGGATGTCCCTAAGGATAAGTATACATATAGGATATAGTCCTAGAACTACGGTAACGATCTTAGAATTTAACCTAAGATGTTAGATATTAAGGGTACTCCCCCTTTATTATGTTGTTTTCCCTAGAATGATTTTTGCCTCTCACACTATTCTTTTTGGGTTTTAGATGATGGATGGAACCTGAAGGAACCGTTTGATCACTGTAATGGACAATGCAATGATTGTCCTCCTGAACAAACAAATGTTATAGGAGATGGAGTGCAAAATCTTATTGTTATACTTACACAAGCTATGAATCATTCTGGACTTTCAAATGAGAAGAGAAGGGAATAATATTCTATTGAGTCCTTTATGAGGCAACATCCAACTTCTTTCAGTGGGTCTTCCGATCCACTTGTTGCTGAACAATGGATCAGTACCACTGAAAAGATATTTTCAGTTCTTCAATGTTCTGAACATGATAAATTCATCTTAGCAGTATATCGTTTGGAAGGTGAAGTTGATCAATGGTGGAACCTTATCAAGAATACGAGGCCAAGAGATGAAATTGAGTCCATGGAATGGGACGAGTTCAAGAACTTGTTTTTCAGTAAGTAATTCCCTCGTATTCTTCAAACAAATATGGAAAAGGAATTTCTTGAGCTGAAGCAGAAGGATTATGAATCTCTTGGTATATACGAAGCGAATTTTACAAGACTTGCAAGGTATGCATCTGGCATTATCATCCAACCTAAAAGTAAAGTTGATCGATTTTTCAGTGGCTTAAAACCAAGTATTCGAAGGGAATTAGCTATAAGAGACTTCATTAGCTATGAAGAAATTGTGAATTGTGCTATCAAGGTAGAAATGGAAGTTGGTGTTACATATCCATCTCATGGTTTTGACAAGAAATGAAAGATGGAGTTCAAGGAGAAATCTCAGAATAATGGTGAAAAGAAGATGAATGTTTCCTTATGCACAAAGTGTGGAAAGAAGAATGGTGGAGATTGTCTTAAAGGGACTAGAAAATGTTTTAAGTGTGGAAAAGAAGGTCATCGAGCAGCTGAGTTTTGAAGTAATGGAAAAAATGGTTTCTAATGATGTGAATAAAGCAAACACTGCAGAGAACGCACCACCAACACTTCAATGCTTCAAGTGCAAGGAAATGAGGCATTATGCTAATAAATTACCTAATCCAAGGGTTAGTGATGATCGACATGAGCAACTGCTTAAGGCAAAGGAGAAAGGGAAGTCACATGCGATCACTATTGGCAATGTTGAATATGACAATGATGTGGTGGAATGATTAAGTGTTTATGTAATGGGATTTCAAAAAAGTATCATGGAATCTCATTTATGGTATTGTGGAATTTTGGAATATCTATGTATTGGTTTTCAATAATTATATGATACTGGTAACCAGGAAAAAAAAGTGATTGAAATATTTTTGGAAAGTAGATGATATGCGCATAATAAAGAGACAAGAAGATAATGAGATGTTTGATTGTATTCATGAGCTCATGATTGATATAAAGACTAAGTATATAGAATTTTGATGATTTTAGTATGTGGAAAGAGTTATCTTTTGACAGCACTCATGTTTTCACTAAGATTCAATGGGTATTCATTTTTCAAGAGATTACATGATTATGGTATTCATATGATTGGAATGTGACGAACAAGATATATGAGGGATAAATGATGGCATTCACGTGATCATTTTCTCTATACTATGAGCTTGGACCGAAGTATTTTAGATAAGCCTAAAGATTGGAATGGATTATATTTGACATAAGTTAGTATTGTTTAAGGATAAAACTTTTTTTGATATTTTTGATGGGATGTTATAATAATGTAGTTTTAGAAAAAGGACAACCTGCAGGATGTGCGACAACCCATCGCGTCGGCCAAGGCTGTGGGAATCGAACCCACAACTAAAGTGCGACGAGCCTTTATCGCATACCACTGGCCTACAGAAAGTCCCTGGTTAGTAGAAACTAGTTTTATTTTATTAAGCAGTATGATATATGAAGTATAAGTTCATTTTTGGAATCGTATATGATTAACCTCACCAAAGACGGACTTATGTATTTTTTGATAACTTTTCTAACCTTTTGTTTGAGACAGATGGAATGACCCATCATTCTATCACATGATCTGCTAACACATCACGAATGACAAATTCAACTTCATTTCTTTAAGAGATGAAGTGAAAATTTTCCAAAGAACGACAAACGGTGAGACTATACAAAAATCACGAAAGTATTTCTTCTAATTCCAATTTCATCAACTTTAGGGAAATAATCTTGAAAACCAAAAATTTTGTCCTAGTGATCTTATATCTGATGAATCAGATGGTACCCTAGATCATCACAAATTTATGGCTTTGCGATTGTTGGCTTTTTTATAGCCATGTTCTCTACCACTCTCCATCAGAACTTGATGGTTAGATTTTTCTTCCATATCCATATTTTCACCTATGTTCTACTACGTGGAAACCCAGTGATGAGTTAATTTGGGTAACCGTAACATTTCATACTTTAGTTTTTAAATCCATGTTTTGGTATTCCTTTTTACGATGTGGGTTTCTATTAAACAAACTTTTGAGTAGTAAACCATTTATAACCCCGACGAATTTCGAGGGCGAAATTAATTTTAAGGGGGGTAGAATATAACACCCTGAGATTTTATAAAAAATATTCTTTTAATTTCATTAATGTCTTGTGTTATATTCTACACCAATATTACCTTGCGCTATATGCAACACCGTATTAGCTTGCAGTATACGAAATACTATTCTTGGATCGTGTTACACAAAATTTTGATAATAGTTATTCTACACAAAATTGAGTATATATATATATATATTCAATGTATAAATGAAATATTGTTGGATTCTATTATATGAAACAACGAAAGATTCTTTCACAACACGCAACCCTGACTTGGCTTGCATTACACGCAATCACGACCTTCCTCGATAGCGTGTGTTGTACACAATACAGGGTTTTAATAAACAATGATATATTTTTATAATATTGTCATGAACTAGAAGTTATGAATAGTATTAACTAAATTTTGAATTTTATAACATTATTATTCATCTTACGCATTTTCTAGAACATGGTATAAGAACAAAATAAATTTTTTGGGTAAAATAAGTATTTTTCAAAAAATGCAGTTTTGCCGCCTTTTGATGGCACACCCACTTTAAATATAGTTTTTGACATGTTTATATGTTCAATTTGACAAAATAAAATTCTTATTTTTAATCAGGATATAAAAATTTACATTAGATAAAGTTTTGATATTTTTCCGATAACTTTCATATTTTAATGAATAGTAAAAACCCGCTATATTTTAATTAAAAACAACTTCTTTCATCATAATATTTTATGTGGTTAAATTATAATATTAAATGGTTTTAAAGTATAAATAGAATATATTTTTACCATCTAATATAATGTATGTCATTAGCATTGATTTTACCTTGAATTCGTAGGTTAAATCAATTCAATCTTTTGCAATGTTTTAAAGAAAAACCCGTTTTCTTTCGACAACAGGATTAATTTTGATTTCATTTCTGCATATTTTGTGTATTGAATTTGGAAAAGTGGATTCCATATTTGGAATCAGTGGGTCCAAATTATTTTAATAAACTACTTTTTATTTTTGTCGTTTTTCGTACGAGGTACTTTTTGACTTTTCCGACAAAAGTACGAGAAGAATGTTTATAACTTATATGGAATGAATGGATTTTTAAAACATTATTTACAAAATATTCCTTTATAAGTTTTCAAGTTTATTTTTAATCAACTTCTTTTAGTTTAAAATTGTATGACATGTTAAGAAAGGAAAAGTGTTTTTGAAGTATAAAGGATATTTTCCTCAAGAAAGAAGTTCAAGTGTTTTATCAAAATTATTTTCCATCTAAGATAATAAAGGGTTCTGTTTTTATCCCTATTATTACATTTATTTTATTATGTTGTGATGGAATTATTTTTATGAATTCCTTTATCGTATATGAATTGTTTTATGATGTCATGATGTTTAAGATTCCCATTTTTATTACATGGGTTATGCAATGATGTATGGTTTATGATTTTGTGGCACACATAAGAATGGTATAATTATGAGATGGGTTGGAACTATATATCCTTCCAATGCATTGGGTAAAGATTTTATATCTCATGAGATAGACATGGATGGAACGGTAGGTTATACTGGTTTAGTGAAACAGGACTGAAACGAGGAATGAACTCGGTTCAGAAAGGGACTTTGTCCACAAAGATAGTCTTGGCAATGAGTCTTGACTAACAAAAAATGATTCCCTATGATTATGTGTGTAATCCACAAAGTTTCATGTTTTAAGTTATGGTTATTGGGATTACATTTCACTACTATGATTTATGCCATGTCTTGAAATTATGATCTCTTTTGCAGGTTAAGATTTCCAAAAGATATGTTCTTATGAATATGACGTGATTGATATTTCTTTTGTTTACCCTTACTGATCATTTGAGCTCACCCTTTTATGTTTTATTTTCCCCAGGACAAAAAGAAAGGATTTATGTTTAGAAAAAAAAAAGATCTTTATGCTAGATGTTGAAGATCTTTCACCACGATTAGAAGATTATATTCCGAGTTTCCAAAGACACTAAACTGTTACGGTCCTTGTGTGTGTGTTTTCATTATGTACTAAGTATTCCTCAAAAGTAATTTAATGTCCATGTATGTCATGCTTCGGGTCTCTACAAGATGGGGATGAATGTGTGGTTCTTTATGGATAGATATGTTTAAATGGAGTGAATAAGGAATTGAATAAGGAGATTAAAATAGATGATACACAACATAATTTAAAAAGGAATAATGGATGGATCACATTAAATAAAAGGAATAGATATAGTTTTTTATTAGATTATGTCACATTTTATTGATCTCATTTTTGAGAAACTCAAAACCATGCTTGGTCACATGTGATTAACTTAGACCTATATGAGTTAAGATCATAAGTTATTAAATTTATGTAAGATAAAATTGATATAGTTATAATGTAGTTTTCTATGTTCCATTTGTTAAAGTTAGTCCCTAAGGAATATTTTAGAATAAGAAGAAATAATATGGCACAATTGATACCCCTGTGTTGTAAAGAACTGCATGCATGAAAATATATCAAAATTCGAAAGACCAATGTTATTTCATGTATGGGAGTTGTTCCAAAATAGAGGAGAAGATTTTTTATAGAGAAATACTTATGAATCAATAGGATGAATCTGCACTATGGGAGGGTACACTACAAAAATTTATAGTTTCATGTGTGATGGTTAAGTGATAAAGAAAATATTTTTTTCGTGGGAGGATGGATATGTTGTGGCGATGTTGACTATGCCATGGTCATATAAAAATGAAAAATTAATTGTGTATTTTTATCTAAATTCACCATGAACTTCACTATTTCACCATGGTTTTTATGTTTAATAGGTATGACTCATATATATCACTTATTTTTGTGATATATTTTAGAGTAATTAAAAGGTCATGCAAGGATTGGAATTTTAAAGAGATTTGTAAGCGTTTTAGTGTTATATATAATGAATAAATGTTACGTATAAATATAAAGATATGAAATATACATTTAGATATCAAGGAAAGAATTATATATTTAAATAAAGGTTGATGCTGCTAACATGAAGATATTTTTTTAGGATGTTTAATAATGGTGATTGGTTGGTGGTTAAAAGGCTAAGGAATCTGGTTAATTTGGACAATGTTTTGTGTGATATATTATGAATAATAATAGGGTGTAGTTTATTTATTCAATGGTTTTTAATGAAGGGGGATTTAATATTGTATAATTATATTTTTAAGGATAGTTGGTAATCATATTGATTTTATTCAAGACATTTTCCCAATTCTTCATGCATGATTTTTATGTGTATGGATAAATTGATTTTTAATTCATTAACTAGTTCTTGGTTTCTTAAATTATTATAGGTGAGTTAATGTAATATATTTAATCATGGTTTATCATCAATTAATAATTAATTGAACCAAATTACTTGAACATATAAAAGGGAATTTTATTGATTAGGGAGTGGATGCTTGGCGATGGGTTTAATTAGTTACAATTTCAATAATGAAATGATTATACATTTATATATTTTTATGATTCAATAATTAATGATTATATGTTTTAAAATTCTTGGTACTTTTATCATTAAAAGTTATTTAAAATTAATAGTGTATATTTTTTATTTATAATTGTTCCCTTTTACTATTTAATAAGAGGTTTTAATCACTAAGTCTTTGTTGATATGGGTTTGACCCTGAACATGAGATACGATTCACCATTATAGGATTAGTTTTATGTTATATTGATATAAAATTTTAATATTGATTCAACATGAGAATTAACAAAACAACTTTGGTGGTCAAGGTTTTTAGTGCAGTTTCTGGGGTCTTGGAACTTAGTTGGAATATTTAGTTTGATAAATTAGGATAGAGAATTTTCTTATCTCATTCAATTATATGATTTTAGTTTAGGTGTTTATTTCTTTTCATGTACATGGGAATTTTTGGTTATGATCACAGGTTATGAATGTATCATTAGTGAGTATATGCACTTTTTCATAAAAGATGCTGACATTTCTTATCAAATTGAACAACTTAAAGAGGATATATAAATGAAAGGGTGTGTCATACAACCATACCCTTGAGATTATGAGGTACTCCTCTATATATTGTAACATGTTTTCTAAAATCTATTGAAATACCTAGAGATAATGAAAACATTGGATTATGAGTCAAAATAATTACCTCTAGAGAAATATTAATTAAAGAGAAACTAGTAGGAGTAATAAAATAGTGATGATGAGTTTGAAGTTGAGTCTAAGTTTTTTCTAATGATAAATCCAAATCTAAGACAAGAACTAGGGAGGATACGATCATATATACTAAAATTGAGGATGAAGAATAAGGATAAGATTTAATGGAAGAAGAAAAGGGGGAATAATAAGGGATGGAAACTATAAAGGGTAATATTATATATTTTAAAAAGGAGGTCATTGAGAATAAGTTAAATAATATGAGTTTTTTCAGGTTTGGATGGTCTGTGTGTTGTTTATTCATTATTAAAGGCTATAAATAATGTATTTTAACTAAATGAAGTGAAAATATGGATAAAATAAAATATATAAAGAATCATTTCATTAGATGAGACAAATTTACTGTCATGCATAAATCCAAATCGGGTATTGTCTATCAAAATAACATTAAACACAATGATAATAGGATGTAACCAATATTGTTTTATGATTTCTTAGGAATTTATTTTAGGAATTAATATTATCATATTGAATTTAATCACACTCATATTTTATATCTTTATTAAAAATTGTCTTGTACATTAAATTAACATTTTTGATTTTATAGATCTATAGAGAAAAGCACATAGAGAAAAAATATGAAAAAAAGTTAAGAGATAAAATTTATAATGAAGTAATATTTATAAATTACTTATCTTTTTTACCTCACATATATTTTTATATGGGTTTATGTTGAGTAAATAAAATTCCAAACTTAGATTTCTTGCTATATATTTTATCTGGTATTCAAGAACTACATAATAATACCATAATTCCTTATTTTAAATATCATATTTGATAAGATTGAATGAGTTAGATAAGGTGTGGATGGGTAAAAAAAATCATGAGGATATTAATTTGATGAATCATGATTTGGTAATATCGGTTGATTTATGAAAATAAAATTCCTTTTAAACTTTTTTCATTGATTTTATAAAGTTCATGTAAATTGGTTTGTTATTATTATTCATGGCTCGAGTGATTATCCAATATTTTTTTTCATTTTCATGAGAGTGACTTAAAACAGTTTTTCACATGCTTTATAATACTTTATTTATTGATAGAGACATATAGAATGTTGGATATTGGAACATTATTTGAAATATTGTTAAATCTATAAATGGAAAAAGTCATGTTAAGATGAATGGGGAATTTTTTATTTGATCCATTTAAAACATTGAGTCCTACCTTTACATCTGATATTTCTTTTTATCCTATAGAGTACATGAATTTAAATGATATAAAAGCCGCACTGCAGGACTATTTATCCATCATACCGTAATTTGGTACTTTTTCAAGATTCAAAATGGATTAATTGTGGGGTAAGAGGATATTTCATGGTGTTGAATCAGATGATATATATTAAAAAAGTGAATATGTTAGGTGTTATCATTGGTGTGTGGGGAAAGGTTTATTAATTTCCTTATATTTTAATTTTATGAATACCCTCTGAAAAATAATAATGATAAAAAAATTGAAGAAGGATAAAATATAATTTAAGAAGATTTTTTTTGAAAATAGTGAATATTTAATTATGATTATTTTTATGATTTGTGAGGTGATGTGATTAGGATATATGAGTTTTTGGGTGTCATAATTTTTTGAAGCATGTTTTTGAAGTATAAGGATATTTTTATTGAGATTTATATTATATACTTGCACATTTTATTTTAGAGTTTAACCTCCATTTTGAACATTAATATCGATTTATCACATTAATTTCTTTAAAACCAATTTCCTTGGAGTCATTTTGTCCTTAAATTAATTACCTAATGATTAATATTGACTTTTTTATGGATTATAAATTTAGATACTTTGATAGCATATGATTAAGATTCATGTACTAAATGTTTGAGTATATTTCTAGTCAAATGTTTCTTGAGTGATAAGAGAAATGTTTATGGTACGGTAAATCAAAAGCGATCATGAATATTAAATAGAAGTTGAAAGTTCTAAATGGAAGATAAGAAAAAGTATTATCCATTCTATAGGAAAATTAAAATATATGGTTTATTGGTATTCTTGAAAAGTAATTAGTTGAAAATATATTTCTTAGGTGACTTCTAAATTTTATTCATTACTTATAATTATTTGATTTTGTTGATTATGTTATTTAAACCATGAAAGGATGGGTTTTCTTTAAAATGATGTGTAGGTGTTGTGCTAGATGAAATT
Organism: Viscum album; assembly: GCA_963277665.1. NCBI lineage: Eukaryota > Viridiplantae > Streptophyta > Magnoliopsida > Santalales > Viscaceae > Viscum > Viscum album. The sequence goes on along the minus strand of OY728143.1, from coordinate 517,011,097 downwards.
TAATTGGTTAAGTCTAGGGGTATTGGATAGATTAAATTAAAACGTAATTATTTCATTAATTGAACTAATTAATTGTTTATTATTTGAATAATTTTGATTTTTTTAATATTTTATGGTAGGGAAGGGATTTATTTGAAATTTATAGTTAATGATTATTGGATAATTATAGTTGAAATAGAAAAAAAGTTAATTATAAGGGTGGTTATTTCTAACTAAACCATTGTACAATAATCTTACATAAGAATAAACACACTATGAAATGAGCTATGTTAGAATAAACACTACAACTACCTATTTATGTGCCATTAAATAGTAGGGGATTAATGCATGAATTTTTAAATACATGTATGAATAAGTGTCAAGAACAAGGCACTGTATGAAGAGGTATATGTGAAATTAATGTTTATGCAATATTAAAATGAAGTGCTGGTCACTCATACTAGATTAAATAGAAGAAATGCAGGTTTGCATTAATAATATGTTTTCAATTCCTAATATCATATATGACTAACTTATAACTGCATCAGCTTGTACATAATTTATTAAAACATGTGTGAGATAGGTTTATCATTTTTCAACACTATATAATATTATACTGGGTAAGTAATATAATAGGTTTCAGTGTGATACTAGTTCATGTTAGTTTATATAGAATATCAAAGAAGAAGAAGGAGCATTTCACTAAAATTAATACCACTGTTATGTGAAGTTCCGAATGAATTAAAATGAACTAAAAGATATTAGATTGATATTATAATATTGATGATAATTCTTATATAATATAGGAGAATATTATGGATAATGGTATACTTAAGAGTTATGTGGAAAGAGTTACACTATGAGAAGGTTTTCTAAGATGTATTAACGTTTCCGACATAATGGTTAAGTATTGAGGACGATAGTTTTTAATGGGAGGATAGTAGTAGTGTGATGAGGTTGAATATATCAAAAAAATATAGAAATTAAGAAAATTAAATAGAAATTTTTTTCTAGTTACATAGTGATGAACACTATTATTCCATTTTTTTATCTATTAGGTATAACTTATTAAAATATCTTATTTTTAAGAGGTATTTTGGAGGATTGAAAAGGTTATTCATGGATCATATTTTCAGGATATGTTTAGAGGAGTTTTTGTCAAATTTAAATATAGAAATATTAATATAGATTTAAATATATAAGAGATATATGGAGACATCAGTGGGAGAATTTGGACTATAAATAAAGGTTAATGATTCACACTTGAATGAATTCTTTCTAGAAGGTTCACTATTGGGGTTTGACTAGAGGTTATATGGGTCAGGAACCTAGTAATTTTAAATAGATTTTTTTTGTTCCATTTCATTCCTATCATGATGGGGTAGTGTTTATGTTCTAGGTATTTTAATTAATGGGGATTGGATATTATAGTATTTTATTTTTAATGATTTTTTATAGCGTTATCACATATATTTATTTCTATAATTCTTTTTTTCTATTATTCTTTGTTGACTATTTTTTTTGATGGGTGAGTATCTTTTTAATGAGTTTTCTAATTATTAGATTCTTTCTTGACCTAAGGGTATTTTATATTATTTGTTTAAACATGGTATTGGATCACAAATTCCATGGTTTAAATGAATTATCTAGCCATATGCAAAGTGAATTTTATTGATTAAAGAGTCAATGCAGAACCATAGGATTAATAATTCTATATTCTAAAAATGACATGACTATCCATTCATATGTTTTTATGATTCAATTTTTCGTGATTATGTATATATAAAATTTGGGTGTGTTTTTCATTAATAGTTATTTAAAATTATAAACATTTTTTTTTCATTTAGATTTGTTTATCTTAACTATGGAACTAGGTGTTTTTAGTGCTATGTCATTATATATACATGATTAAAATCAATATTGTGGTTTTATATACAATGGTATTGTTTTTTTCGCAATAGTTATAAAAATTTTTATGCATCATTCCTTATAAGAGTAATTTAAACCTAACAGGTGGTTAATGCTCAGCTTATTGGTAGCCTAGGAGGGTTATCATTGGTCTGAGTCAGGTAAATTAATTTATAAAATTATATATATATAATAAATAAAAATTAAAAAATAAAAATGATTACAAATGTAAAATAAAGAAAAAACATAGATTATATTTGGAAGTCTATCAGGTTATGGTCACAAAAAAAAACTCTCATTAAAAACATTGTAAATAAAAAAAATTGAAATAATATTGAATTTTTATCAAGGATATGAGTAATGTTCACATAAAAATAAGTTAACAATGAACGATGAAAATGAGAGGTACTTATTAAAAGTAGAAAATCCAATATAATCATTGAAATAGTAAACTTGACCACTGGAGTTGTAACATAACTATTAAAATAGTAACACGATTTATTTAATAGTAAAATGTATTAAAAATAATTATTAATAAGAGTAAAACAAGTAAAAACAAATATGCTAATACCATAAAATAATTATTTAAATTAGGCAACTTAATTTAAATTATATTTGTATATTTTAATGCATATTTTAACTTATTTTGTAATTTTTTTAATTTTAATATTTAAATATTAAAATTACCTAATTCATAAAATTACTTTGGTAAAAAGAATATAATTTTTGGAATAATCATTTACAAATTATACTATATTTATTTCTTAATAATTTTATAAAAAACATAAACTTTCTAGTGAATATTAAAAATATTTTTTTTTCAAACATCACATGTTTTTTGACATAATATGGATGTAATAATGAGAAAATAAAATAATATATATATTTCTAGAAATTTTTTTTTAATTATTATATATTTTTCATATTTAAAATTAATAAAAAAATTATAAACAAAAAAATAATTTCCAAAATCTAAAAATGAAAAGTATACTTTTACTTTTTTTTAATTTTTTCTTCCTTATATTTTATATAAACAAATATATGTGGTGTTCTAATTTATTTAAAGTTAAATAAAAATTTTATTTTACCTAAATATTATTCATAATTTCAAATTGGATAGTTGTTACAAGTTTTAATTTAAGAAGAGTATTTTATTCATTATTTTTTTTCTAAAATACCCCTCCTTAAGTATATATACCCCCTCTCATCTCCATGAAAAATCAGTTCATTAATAATTATAATTTATCAATATATACCCAATTAAATTTTTATAAGACTAATTATATCACTAGATATTTTATGGTATCATCCAACCAAAAGCATTTAAGGCATTGAAGGTCATATCAATGGAGAAACATAAAAAACATGGTAATATTCCTTTATTTTCCTATTATTTTGTTCATATATTCACCTATATTTATATTCCTATAAAAATTTAACCTCCTAAAATTTATTAATTAGTAAATTAACATGATATTAATAATATTAAGTTACTATAAAATTTTTATTTATATTGTATGTATACATAATATCTCTCTCTCTAACAAAGTATCTTTAATGGTTGATTTATCACTTATTCAGTTAATTTAATTCATTTTATATTAATTATTATATTTGTAGTTAGTTTATATTATATATCTACAATTGTTATTATTATTCCATAGAATTATTATAATTTTTTAATAATGTATTTTTATTACCTAAATTTCCCTCTTTGACCCATCTTATTAATAGTCAGTTAACTGGCTATAATTACATTGCCAATTAATTACTTATCACCGCATTCATGGTCAGTTAAAATACCTTACTTATAATGTATGAATATTATATTTTATATATATGAAATATTCTAGAGTTTATTTTAATAATTTATGAATAAAAATGTACCCAAACCATGAAATGAAAACAAAATGGGATTATTCAGATAAACATGTCATCAAAACTTTCATCTTATAAAATGATTTATAATTGAATTTTAATGATTTTAATTAATTTATAATAACATAAATGAATATTATAAATTTATGTATTCATGTTTTAATAAACATAATATTAATATATAGTAGGTTTAAATTTTATAAAAAAATGGGACATTTTTTAAAGGGATTCTCTCTCAATCCTTCTCTTTAGATTCACTCTCTTTGACTAATTCTCACGTAAAAAGATTGTTTTTGATTTTAATTTTGAATATCATTTTAGAAATATTAATGGATTTTATATATGGATTTAAATATCCACTAATTTTAATCTCAATGATTTATTCTAAATATAATCTTTACAATATTCATAAGCGGACACTCAAACCCAAATCTTTATTTTAGGTTTATATTTTATTCTTCTATTATTTACCCATTATTCTTCTAAATTATCTTCCAAATTTCATTTAATTATTTTCCTTTTCTTCTTATGGGGTTAAACATGTCCCTATAATGTTGGGAAGAATTCATATCCACCTTCAGGATTAATGATAAAGTGTTTATTCTTGAATTCTATGGTTGATTATTCCTATATATATTATTAAATTTTTAAAGAACTTTGATATTTTATTTATTAATGAATCCCTTGAATATAGAATGTGAGATTATGATCATGAATGATTATTATAATATTAGGACATGGAATGTGGGACCAAAATTATATATCCCTCCATTAAATTGGAAAAAGAGATATATCTCATGATATTATTATGTGTGAACATGATGTTATATTTTCTAAAAAATATGCAATTTTTTTAGATGTATGTTGTGCATAAAAATGTTGTAAGATTTCTGCACATTATATAAAAGGGAATGATGTAGTTCTATTTGTTTACATTGTTACGATGTTTCATTATTTTTTATGTTCCACATTCCATGTTAGTTTTAAATAATTTTCATATACTTAGGATAATGATATAATTATTATTATATTATGTAGATGATTATGCTCATCCGTGTACTTATAATGACTTATATCTCTTGTACTCCATGTTTTTCATCACATTACTAGGATTTTATCTCACTATTTATTTAATGTACTTCCCATAGTGATTACTGTAACACCCCAAGCTTCCATGGTACGTTTCACTTCGAATAATGCAATAGCGTGTGTTGTACGCAACCTCGAGCTCTAACACACACCACAATGAATTAAACTAGCCGTTGTGAATAGTAATACCTACTTTTTGAAATTTTATAAATTTTATTTATCAAAATGGACTTCATTTTTGGATTTGGAATATCGAAATTAGCCTATGTTGAATTTTTGTTATTTTTCTGAGAACTTCTATTTTTTATTAATAGTGAAAAATACTTAAAAACAACTTTTTTAATAAAAATAATTTATAGTGATAAATTAAACTATTTAATGGTTTTAAAGTATAATTAGAATATATTTTTACCATTTTATCCAATGGTGGTCATTAGAATTAATTTAACATTGAAATTGGACATAAACAATTGCCAATCTTTTGATATAAATTGTTTCTTAAAAACACGCTATTTGTTGTAACAGCGGGAATTAATTATAAAATTAATTAATGAAACTTATATATTTGGAATTTTGTAAAATATACATCATTTTTTAATTCGGAATATCAATTATAGCTTAGGGTGAAATTTTGGCCTTATTCTGAAAAACTTCAATTTTTGATGAATAGTGAAACCACTAAGTGGTTGTTAAAAACTGATTTTTCGTTAAAATGAAATATTACCACTTCTGTGATTTTATTTTGAAAAATCCAACATACATGGTTGTCATTAAGAAGCAAAATGTGGTTCAATGAGATTAAAATAATTTTTTGGTGGATAGTAACTTTTAAGTTCTTAATCACGATTAGAGGTAATCGGTATAGTTTAAGGTAAAAATAATGTTTTAATAATATGAGATGAGATTGACACTTGTCCTACTCCTATTGGATGAGTCATGGCCGACCACGAAAACCCATGGGTAAACTTGGGGACCCCATGGATCCACTTTGGTTGGAAAATGACATTAATATATATTTATTTAATGTCAAAATTAAATTGACACAAACATGAGTTGTTTTACTAAAACAGTTTTTAAGTGGGGTTAAACAAGTCCAAATTTTGACTATAAATATTCATTAGAAAGATAAAAATATTTCCTACATCATAGTATTTTTTTTAGAATTTTTAGAAATTAAATAAATTAAATTATTTATAACATCATTATGATGCAGCGATGACCTCATTATTTAACGATTTTAATAAAATGAAAAGATAATGTAAAATCCAAGGCTTACACTTGTCCAAAGACTATTTTATGGGTAGATTTCGAACCCTTATCACCTTATCCACGAATTATATAAGTATGGGACCTTTATAATCTGAAAAGCATTGTATAATAATGTAACATTTCAATCTTTCCAAAAGAGCCCCTCCTCTCCACTTATAAATGGCCCCCACCTCTCCCACCTCATTTACACTTTCAAGACATTTGTCTCGGCCAAACTCTGCCCACATACTCTCCCAACTTCCCCCTATTACTCCTAGATGCCTCACATTGGGCAGAACTCTTCCCAAGGAAGCCTTTGGCTCAAATCAAAAAGAGTTACCCGATTTTGAGGTAATGTCTTCTCTAATGTTGTTTTGTTTTATTTTTCTTCTCCAACCCCCTAAAATCTTTTTATTCATTTCTTTTGTAACAAAAACAGTATCCTAAATATACTAGTATGTTTTTATAAGAAGTATTTGAGCTACACTTACACACACCTACATCTAATGGTTAAATAACATACGGTTTCTGTGGATGGTGAATTTCTGCCTCACGAAACGATGATTGTTCAACACTCATATAACACCTTCAAATGTGGCCATTAAGATGTCACTATGTTTATATATGATATAAAATATGTTTATGTTTTACTTATGCTTCTGTATTTCTCATTTATGGCATACTTTATGATTTCCATTATGGGTAAAACGCGATAATTTCATTTTAGGAAGTGCGGACTACCGCCCCCTCAAAGTGATTTGAATCGTTAATGTCATATGTGGGATGTATAAAGGATGGATTAAATGGTATTATACACTATATTATACTGTAATTATATTATAAATTTATATCATTATGATTTCATTCCATTAAATACAAAATAGAAATGAAAGTAGCGTTCATGCGTACGTACGGCTTACCGTCTCCATGAACGGTGCATTTCATTTCTTACCTCTAAATGTTATGTGACATTATGAATGAATGTATATACTGTATATATATGATATATATGATATCTAAATCATTAATATAATTCTGGATATAATGGATATTTCACCACATGAACAACTTGTAATTATAAGAAGTTTATTTTTGACTCAAGTACCAAAGATCGACAAAACAACCGTTATTAACTTAAATAATTAAATAATGTTCATAACATGGTAATAAGTGATATAAATGGAATAATGAACATGAAAAAGGTTCTTAAGTAAATAGAAATTAACTCTAGTTTATTATTCATGAGGTTAAAGAACGGTCGAGTCAGGACAAGACGCAAGGTAAGGGAACTTCTTAACCCAACTTCCATTCTTTGGGTTAATCTCCTACTTTCAAATTATGTCATGATATTATTATGTCTTATTTTGTATTATTTATGTGTACCTATAGTGAATATACATAATATATCAATTTTATTTTAAAAATGATCTTTTTAAGGACTTCATCTCAATCTCCTTTCATTGAGGCATATTTGGTTTTATACACAAATTTCTTTTATATGGTGTATAAAACACTTTGACTTTTACGTTTATTCAAAATGAATCTTTTTTATACGAAGCATTTACTAAACGACAAAAGGGAATGTTTTTGTCGTACGTATGCAGAGACAATGACATCTCCGCCGCCGTGACCACTATTTGAGTTTCGACTTCCTCTACAAGCCATACCCTTTTTTTAATGAAGAATAAATACCATGTTATACTTTTCTTTTATTTTGGTATTGAAAATGGTTTTGAAAGCGTTTTTATTATATCAATGTGTTGTATTGATATCTTGTGATTGAAATGTGGAAATGTTATGTTTCCTTTATGCATGTTTTATGTGATACGATTATGTTATGGTTTATGAGATGTTTAAACCTGTTCATATGAGGAATGTATTGGACTTAATAAGTGACGGGTGGAGCCCTCTATAGCTCCTCGATGCATCGGTAGGTCTAATGAGACAACTAGACGTGGAATTGGCCGAGGCCCTTTCCCAATTTGATTTATGGTTTTGGCCGAGGCCTTAATCATTTTAGACGTCTTGGCTGAGGCCTTGAAAAAATGTTTCAGAATGTCCGACATTATACATTCCCTCATTATGAAAGTGGTTATTGATATTTCATGTGATTATTCATCTAGTAGAATATCCATGTGAGTAAGTAATGGCATTATTTTATTTTAATTTTTCCATATTATGCTGAAGTTCAAGTTCAATAAGGCTTTTGTTTTAGTTACACATTGCCTTAAATGTTTATGTTTATTTATGAAAGCTTCCGTAATATTGTTAACCTTACTGAGCATCTGAGATCACCCCTTTCAATGTTTTAATATTTTTTCCAGGATGTGAAGAAGTATTTTATGAATGACCTGCAAGGATAGTCAGAAGAGGATATGAGTGTGGACTATGAAGACTTTGTTATTAGTTTTTCACTTTATGATGTAATGTAAGACTTATGAATGTATCTAGTGTTTCCAAGGCTACTAAACTAATCGGTCTTTCGAGACTTGATCTTTTGTGATCATGCCAATGTTACGAAGTAATGCACCAACTCTGGGTAGCTGGGGTCGGGGCGTTACAGTTGGTATCAGAGGCATTTTAGTACTAACCTTGGAAGCTATATTTAGATAAACTCTGATTAGAGCACATAGCCCAAAGATAGACTTTGAGGATTAGTAAAGAAGAACTTCCTAGAATTTTGTTATTGTAGAGATTTTGTGAGTTTTCCGAGCAATACATCCCTGTCTGGATACGAGAAGGTAGAGGCGGCTCTGGCACAGATGTACCTAGGGGTAAAACATGAAAACAACGCTTTGAGCTAGAATCGAACGGGAACTGGTGCACGACAATGGGCCTTACTGCACTCTTTGTTACGACACTCCCGGGGGATATGCTTAGGATAATTCTCATTTTCTTTACAAAACACTATGAACGGTTATGAGTATATACTTCCCCAAATAAAACCTTTTTATGATTATGGATTATATCCGTAAATAGTTCAATTTATGTTAAGTATTTTACAAGTATGGAATTATGTATTTTGATTCATAAACTAATATAGTTTATGCCATTGTTTAGAAATGGCGCCTAGTGGAAGAAATGGAAACCGTATCAATGCACGAACTCCGTGTAGGGATTTCCCTCCTGCTCAAGATAATTATTGTGGATCTGGAGATAAAACTGGTGCTGATCAACTTATTACCATACTGGGACAACTCACTCAAGTTATGAATAATAACCTTACTCGTCTGGATCACCCTGATCCACAACGTGGAGGATCAATGTTAGACCGCTTCATGAGGCAATAACCACCAACCTTCAATGGGAGAACAAATCCTATAGTAGCTGAGCAATGGATAAATTCCTTAGAGAAAATATTCGATGCCTTGGGGAGTAGTGAAAGGGAGAAGGTTGTCATGGCAGTTTACCGCCTCACTGGAGATGCCGATCAGTGGTGGTCGCTGATTCAAAATACAAAGGAAGATGATGACGTATCGAATATGGAATGGAGGGAGTTCAAAGAGCTTTTCTTAGAAAAATACTTTCCTCGTGACCATCGAGTAGATATGGAAAGGCAATTTCTGAGTCTGAGGCAGAAGGAGGATGAGAATGTCCCAAGTATGAGGCTAACTTTACAAGGTTAGCGAGGCATGCTGCCGATTATATACGTAACCCAAGGAGTAAGATTGATCGTTTCTTTGATGGGTTAAAACCATTTCTCCGTCGAGCTTTAGTATCACAATCCTTCTCATCATACGAAGATATTGTCTCGTGTGCTATCAAGACAGAAAAGGAATTATCTAAGTCTTATGACAACAAAGTAAAGCAAGAGAAGAAGAGAACGTGGGAACAAGAGACAGATAAAGGGAAGAAGGGAAAAAAGGATTTTCCATTATGTGATAATTATGGGAAGAATCACCCTGGTACGTGCCTAAAAGGAATGGGAGTTTGTTATAAATGTGGAGAAAAGGGTCACCAGGCTCGTGATTGCAAGGGAAATAAAGAGGCTGTCAAAGTTGAATGCTACAATTGTAGGGAAATGGGGAATTATGCAAATGAATGTCCTAAGCGTCAAGGAAAATTACCTCAGAAAAGGCCAAGGGATCAAGGCCAATCTTATGCTGTGACTACAGTTGAAGCGGAATAATTAATGTATTGGTGCTTTTAGACTCAAGGATTATATTCTGGTTATAAGAATAATGTGATATATATAAAGATTGTACTGTAGTACTTTTTTATTTCAGTAAGGTTTTAATATGAATAAGGTAATCATATTTTTAGTATGTGACAATAAGAGAAACTTTTCTTTGTCTGGGGAATCTGATGTTACAATTGATTTTGGAATTTAGAGACCTTTTAGAGAAAGTCTGGACAAAGGTATTTTGGATAACTATTAAGGTTGGAATGGATTAAGTTGAACCATGGATAGTATTGTTTAAGGTTAAAGCATTTCTGAAGATTATTTTTGGAATATTATAATACTATAGTTTTAGGAAAAGGACAACCTGCAGGGTGGGGAATAACCCGTCGCGTCAGACAAAGCTGCATGAATCAAACCCACAACCATAGTGCGACAAGCCTTTATTTCCTACCACTAGCCTACAGGAAGTCCTGGGTTATTACAAAATAGTTTTACTAATCTAAATGGTATGTGTTAATATTTGGAACCTTATACAATTAGGATAAAAAGAATATTTTTGAGTTCCGTTACCATTTGGAGTAAAAGATGGGTTTGTGGTAAAAATTTATTAACGAATGAAAGTATACATAACAAGTATGTATATTCCCTTATGTTCTTAGTAAATATCCTAAATAAATTCCTCAACATTATAAAAGGTAACTTAAAACAAAAATTTTGTCGGTTAACTTTTCCAACTGGGGATTCAATGACCGTTTAACCAATCACAAGTTTGTGATTTTCTTGTAGTTAAACTTTCTCCTAATCCTGTTTTCTATAACTCTCCATCAAAACTAGATGGTTTGTTTCTTCTCCATATCCATATTTTCATAGAATCCTAGAATGGGCTATATCGGGTGACCTTTGTACTTATCTTGCTTTCTTTTAATGTTATATATTTATTAACCTTATTTCCGATGTGGGTTTTCCTCAAAGGTATTTTCTCTTTTCAACCTTTAATTTTCAAATAAAAATTTCAAATTGCGAGGACGCAATTTATTGAAGGAGGGGAGAATGTAACACCCCAAGCTTCCACGGTACGTTTCACTTCGAATAATGCAATAGCGTGTGTTGTACGCAACCTCGAGCTCTAACACACACCACAACGAATTAAACTAGCCGTTGTGAATAGTAATACCTACTTTTTGAAATTTTATAAATTTTATTTATCAAAATGGACTTCATTTTTGGATTTGGAATATCAAAATTAGCCTATGTTGAATTTTTGGTATTTTTCTGAGAACTTCTATTTTTTATGAATAGTGAAAAATACTTAAAAACAAATTTTTTAATCAAAATAATTTATAGTGATAAATTATACTATTTAGTGGTTTTAAAGTATAATTAGAATATATTTTTACCATTTTATCCAATGGTGGTCATTAGAATTAATTTAACATTGAAATTGGACATAAACAATTGCCAATCTTTTGATATAAATTATTTCTTAAAAAAACGCTATTTGTTGTAACAGTGGGAATTAATTATAAAATTAATTAATGAAACTTATATGTTTGGAATTTTGTAAAATAGACATCATTTTTGAATTCGGAATATCAATTATAGCTTAGGGTGAAATTTTGGCCTTATTCTGAAAAACATCAATTTTTGATGAATAGTGAAACCACTAAGTGGTTGTTAAAAACTGATTTTTTGTTAAAATGAAATATTACCACTTCTGTGATTTGATTTTCAAAAATCCGACATACATGGTTTTCATTAATAAGAAAAATGTGGTTCAATGAGATTAAAATAATTTTTTGGTGAATAGTAACTTTTAAGTTTTTAATCGCGATTAGAGGTAATCAGTGTAGTTTAAGGTAAAAATAATGTTTTAATAATATGAGATGAGCTTGGCACTTGTCCTACTCCTATTGGATGGGTCATGGCCGACCAAGACAACCCATGGGTCAACTTGGGGACCCCATGGAGCCACTTTATTTGGAAAATGACATTAATATATATTTATTTAATGTTAAAATTAAATTGACACAAACATGAGTTGTTTTACTAAAACAGTTTTTAAGTGGGGTTAAACAAGTCCAAATTTTGACTATAAATATTCATTAGAAATCTAAAAATATTTACTACATCATAGAATTTGTTTTATAATTTTTAGACATTAAATAAATTAAATTATTTATAACATCATTATGATGCAGCAATGACCTCATTATTTAACGATTTTAATAAAATGAAAAGATAATGTAAAATACTAGGATTACAATTGTCCAAAGACTATTGGATGGGTAGCTTTCGAACCCTTATCACCTTAGCCATGAATTATATAAGTGTGTGACCTTTAGAATCCGAAAAGCATTGTATAATAATGTAACATTTCAATCTTTCCAAAAGAGCCCCTCCTCTCCACTTATAAAAGGCCCCCACCTCTCCCACCTCATTTACACTTTCAAGACATTTGGCTCAGACAACATCTACCCAAATACTCTCCCAACTTCCCCCTATTACTCCTAGAAGCCTCACTTTGGGCAGAACTCTTCCCAAGGAAGCCTTTGGCTCAAATCAAAAAGAGTTACCTGATTTTGAGGTAATGTCTTCTCTAATGTTGTTTTGTTTTATTTTTCTTCTCCAACCCCCTAAACTCTTTTTATTCATTTCTTTTGTAACAACACCAGTATCCTCAATATACTAGGATCTTGTTATAAGAAGTATTCGATCTACACTTACACACACCTACATCTAATGGTTAAAGAACATACGGTTTCTGTGGATGGCGAATTTCTACCTCACGAAACGATGATTGTTCAACACTCATATAACACCTTCAAAGGTGGACATTAAGATGTCACTATATTTATATATGATATAAAATATGTTTATGTTTTACTTATGCTTCTGTATTTCTCATTTATGGAATACTTTATGATTTCCATTATGGGTAAAACGCGATAATTTCATTTTAGGAAGTGCGGACTACCGACCCCTCAAAGTGATTTGAATCGTTAATGCCATATGTGGGATGTATAAAGGATGGATTAAATGGTATTATACACTATATTATACTGTAATTATATTATAAATTTATATCATTATGATTTCATTCCATTAAATACGAAATAGAAATGAAAGTAGCGTTCATGCGTACGTACGGCCTACTGTCTCCATGAACGGTGCATTTCATTTCTTACCTCTAAATGTTACGTGACATTATGAATGAATGTATATACTGTATATATATATGATATAAATTATATCTACATCATGAATATAATTCTGGATATAATGGATATTTCACCACATGAACAACTTGTAATTATAAGAAGTTTATTTTTGACTCAAGTACCAAAGATCGACAAAACGACCGTTATTAACTTAAATAATTAAATAATGTTCATAACATGGTAATAAGTGATATAAATGGAATAATGAACATGAAAAAGGTTCTTAAGTAAATAGAAATTAACTCTAGTTTATTATTCAGGAGGTTAAAGAACGGTCGAGTCAGGACAAGACGCAAGGTAAGGGAACTTCTTAACCCAACTTCCATTCTTTGGGTTAATCTCCTACTTTCAAATTATGTCATGATATTATTATGTCTTATTTTGTATTCTTTATGTGTACCTATAGTGAATATACATAATATATCTATTTTATTTTAAAAATGATATTTGTAAGGACTTCGTCTCAATCTCCTTTCATTGAGGCATATTTGGTTTTATACACAAATTTCTTTTATACGGTGTATAAACCACTTTGACTTTTACGTTTATTCAAAAGGAATCTTTTTTATACGAAGCGTTTACTAAACGAAAAAAGGGAATGTTTCTTTCGTACGTATGCGGAGACAATGACTTCTCCGCCGCCGTGACCACTATTTGAGTTTCGGCTTCCTCAACAAGCCATACCCATTTTTTAATGAAGAATAAATACCATGTTATACTTTTCTTTTATTTTGGTATTGAAAATGGTTTTGAAAGCGTTTTTATTATATCAATGTGTTGTATTGATATCTTGTGATTGAAATGTGGAAATGTTATGTTTCCTTTATGCATGTTTTATGTGATATGATTATATTATGGTTTATGAGATGTTTAAACCTGTTCATATGAGGAATGTATTAAACTTTATAAGTGACGGGTGGAGCCCGCTATAGCTCCTCGATGCATCGGTAGGTCTCATGAGACAACTAGATGCGGAATTGGCCGAGGCCCTTTCCCAATTTGATTTATGGTTTTGGCCGAGGCCTTAATCATTTTAGACGTCTTGGCCGAGGCCTTGACAAAATGTTTCAGAATGTACGACATTATACATTCCCTCATTATGAAAGTGGTTATTGATATTTCATGTGATTATTAATCCAGTAGAATATCCATGTGAGTAAGTAATGGCATTATTTTATTTTACTTTTTCCATATTATTCTGAAGTTCAAGTTCAATAAGGCTTTTGTTTTAGTTACACATTGCCTTAAATGGTTATGTTTATTTATGAAAGCTTCCGTAATATTGTTAACCTTACTGAGCATCTGAGCTCACCCCTTTCAATGTTTTAATATTTTTTCCAGGATGTGAAGAAGAATTTTATGAATGACCTATAGGGATAGTCAGAAGGGGATATGAGTGTGGACTATGAAGAATTTGTTATTAGTTTTTCACTTTATGATGTAATGTAATACTTATGAATGTATCTAGTGTTTCCAAGGCTACTAAACTAATCGGTATTTCGAGACTTGATCTTTTGTGATCATGCCAATGTTACGAAGTAACGCACCGACTCTGGGTAGCTGGGGTCGGGGCGTTACAATTACATTGATTATGAGGATTATGAAAGATAATATGAAGACCATGTAGAAGGAATTATGAAATATTTTAATGTTTTATATATAATTAGATTGTATAAACCTAAATATCATAAGAAACTAAACCAATTCACTTTTGAAGTTTTATTATTATGTATATTTTATTAAAGTGTGATGTAATAATCATTTATAAAACATTTAGGTCACAATAACTAGTTTAAAATTAAGGTTAAATAAATTTTGGAATTATGTAAATAAAATATAACCTAGATTAAACTTAGGGATATCAGAAGTTATGAATTTAGTATTTATCTATTAACATGGATAAATTGTTTATCTATGATTTATTGACTTATTTTTTTTGAACCATTTATATTTTATAAAATGTTTGGAGCTTGTAGAAACCAATCCGGTAAGCAATGCGATTTATAATGAAATTAATTTATGAATGATAATCCTAATGCAATGATATATAGAGTTGAAAACCTCAATGTAGTTCTCAATCACTTTTCCTTGATTGTGAATAGTAACCAAAATACATGGAACATCTATATTTAAATAGAATATTGTAATAAGACATTTTCTCCTTTGTATTCCATATACCATGGGCATTTAATAGATCTTCTAATCCTCTTATTGTTGAAAAAATGGGTCAACTACATGAAAAAGTTATCTTCTATGATTCATTGTTCTAATAAGGATAAATTCACTCTGACCATATACTATTTAGAAGGAGAATTTGATCAATAATGGGCATTTATTTAGAATTAAATTCAAATGGTTTAAGTTAAATAAATAGAGTAGGATTAGTTAAATAATATATTTATTTACAAGTAACTTCCTTGAAATATTTAGACAAAGATAGAGAGAGAATTTTTATAGCTAAAGAAAAAGGATAATGAATCTATTTCTACATACAAGGAGATTTTCATAAGTGTTAAAGGTTTTAGAATTAGTTTTTATCAACCATGATAACAATGTGGATAGATTATTTAGTAGTTTTAAACAATTTTTCTAAAATATTTAGAAATTTATGTATTTGATATTTAATAAAAAGTGTATTGGTTTTCTCTCAATGTTGAGATGAATTTTGTAGCATGGTATAATTGACATGGAGGTAAGAAATGGAGGATAAAGTTTCACTCTAGAGTATAAAATGATAAATGGGGAAAGAATATCCTATTTTCAACATTTGAAATATTTGGAATACATCACCCTTGAAATTTCCCTAACAGAATGATGAAATGGTTCTAGAATAGAAAAGAAGGGTATTAAGATCATGAATTTTGAATGGCCATGAATAATCCAATCAACATAATAGAGGAAATTAATGCACCACCAAATATACAACCAATAAAATAATGATTTAACTATAAGGAACATAAGCACAATTTAATCCAATGATCTAAACTAAAGGTATTTAATGGAAATTGGCATCAAAATCCACTTAATCCAAGGGAGTAAGGGTGAGATTCTTCCATCCCCACTATTTATATAGATAAAAAAATTATATGGGGAAATGTAAAATTATAATCCACTAAAGAATGAATAATGTTCTTTTTGATTCAGGTTCTATGGATTCATTTATCTTCTATCTAATTTTTAGAACTATAAATTCTCTTCTATGATACCAAGAAGTAGAGATATATATGAAAAAATATAGTGTTAAAATCATTATAAACCAAGTTACAGACTCTTCCTTTATTAGCATATGTGGGAATATTCATCTAAAAAATATTTAAAATCTTTATTTGGTAACTTCTAATATTTTAACAGGCATGGATTTAATCTCATTATTTAGGGATTAAATTAACCACAAAGAAAAGGAAATATCTTTTAATATCCCAAAATATCCCATGATCTTATACAAATGAAAGGATGATTATGAGTATCCTTTAGAAAATCCATCCAAGGTATGCATGTTGATACAAAATTTAGAAACATATGTTACTAAAATGGTTAATAACAGGGCAATCATCAAATTTAAAGACATTCTTGTTGTTAGGGAATATACTAAAATATTCCCTAATGAATTTCTTGGATTTCCCCTAGACCAGGGGGTATAGTTCTTAATAGAACATATACCGTGGGTTAACTAATATCCAAGTGTCCCAATATAATTCTTTGATAAAATTTGGAAGATTTAATGATGGAATTGAAAGTTCATTTGGGAAAAGGGTTTATATTATCTAGTATATCACTACAGGGCACACATTTTCTATTTTTCAAGAATAAGGATGTATCAATTATTCTTTTCATAGATTACATAGATCTTAGAAATATGACTATAATTAACAAGTATAAACTACAACATATTGATGGCTTGTTTGAAAAAATTTGAAGAGATCAATAATTATCAAAATTAGATCATCATTATAGATACCATCAGCTAAAGGTAAAGAGAGGAGATATTCAAAATAAATATTTTAAATCACTCTAAGACACTATAAGTTCCTAGTGATCCCATTTAGATGTAGAAGTTACCCAAAAATCTATAATTGATGAATATATTATTTAAATAATACCATGATAAATTTATAATAGTCTTTATTGAATAAATTCTCAAATAATCTAAGATAATGGATGAAGATGTAGCGAATAAATGTATCTTTCTGAAAGCATTAATAAAGAAGATTTGTATATTATGTTCAGAAAGTATAACCTATAGATACATGAAATCACATTATTAAGGTATCAAATCACAATTAAAAGAACTTATATGGAATCCTCAAAGATAAATTCAATTGTGGAATGGCCCATAACCACATTTATTATAGATATCCGTAGTTTATTTTTCTATAGGTGTTTCAAAATATATTAAATGGGAGGGGGGAATTGAATTGTATTTTATAAATTCTAACCAAATAATAACCTTATATTAAATTATTATCAAATATTTTCCTTTCTTTTCAATCGAATTTTCAACAAGAAATTCAAGGAATGAAAGACCAGGACATATGAAATTTTTATTACGGTTTAGGGTTCTATGAACCTACACTGGTCCACCCTACCAATTCTCAATGTGAGCATAGTAATTTTTTAATCAGGTTATATTACTATTGATCTTGATAGTTGAGTGAAAGTAGATAAAACTTGTTACAAATAGGATATAAGAGATTTTACTAGGATATACTATTATAAGACTAAATCATAAACATTCTACACTTAGTAAAAAGTGTTCAAAAATAAAATAAATACAAAATAAAACATGATAAAATATTAAATATTGAGGCATATGACTATTAAAGTAACAATCTAAAGTAGAAATAGAAAACTTCTAGAGTTGAAGATATATATTGAAAGTATAGATATGAAATATTCTTAAAACTATAATTGATTAAATGAAGTACACATAACAAAAATTGAGTTCCTCTTCCTTAATGATAAGAAAAGTCTAATTTATATATTTCAAAATAATGGGGATATTTAATACTTGAGAGTAAAAGTTATTCTTCTAAACATGGATTCATATTTGAAATTAGAATATTTCAAATAATTTTTATTTTGTAAATCTATATGTTATATATTTTTTTATAAAATGATTGTGTATAAAATTTATATGATATTCAGAAATAAAAAATAGATAAAAAAATCACTTATTATTTTCCCATTAATCTGTTGAGAATTGAAAATTGTATCAGTGGTTATTCCTCAGAATAAATGACCGAATTATTATATGTATAGATATCATCAATTCATATAATAATAAAGCATCTATTGGTCTTTTCATAACAAAAACAATGGAAAAATACTCAAAAACATAAGTTTTGATTCTTCATAAAGATCAACTCCTTTTAACTACAAGTATGATATCCAAAAGTATGGTCTTATTTATCTATAAAAATAATTATTTATAAGGACTAATCCTCAATATCATGAGATTCACAAAATAAAGATCCTTTTGTAAGCATGAAGTTGTCTAGAATCATGATGTTCCCATAATGATGAACATTACCATAAGTATCAACTAACCCACATATGGATCAACCTCCCCATATGGATCATCCTATCTTTATAAGGAGAAAATATTATAACAACAATATTTATGTAAGGATCATCTTTCCCATAAGGTTTATACTTTATCCAAATTTCATGAAATCTTAATATAACCATCTTGAAATAAAAACATAAAAAAGATAAATAAATTAAATAATATTTATTTATTAACCCAAGAATCACTTAAAACAAACCCATTTGTAAAATAAAACATGGTTTAGTGGGAATCAAAATAGAGATAGGGTTTGATACGTTGAATCAACATTAGTATGTCTAACAATATAACTCTTTTTGATGATAAGAGAACTAACAAAAATATAAAGAAAAATTTTATGGACATAACTTGAATAAAATCATTTGCATAAAAATAATATAAATATCTTTAAAAAAGAATAAAATTTTGTGTTTTAACATTTTATTCTCCACTTATTTTATGATATCAAAAATAAATTTTAATCAGTGGATAAAAAAATATCCATTGTAGCACTTTGAAATAATGAAGCAAAAGACTAGAATTGATAAAATGAATATGAATTGAGGAACTAAATTGTATTGAATAATCAACAACATTTATATAGTAAATCATTTAAAACGATTCATTCAATTGATGATAATAAATCTAATAATATCAACACTAATTTTTATTAAATAAGTTGTAATATAATTTAAAGATAACCTGAAAGGATACCAAAAATGTTACAATATTCAAGAAAAGATAAAGAGGTAAATATTTTAAATACTGTGAAGGTTTGGTTTTATGACTAGTTGGGACTGATTTAAAGTTCACTTGGTTAGGTAAATCTAGTATGGTTCATATATAGATGTTCTATGTTTTGTGGTCTCTAAAGTAGTCCTCCTCAACACTGACATAATATCATCATCTAACTTATTTTCTCTTTAGTCTTAACAGTTTTCATTAGTAGATAAAATAAATATGAATCTAGAAAAAAGAGTGCCTAGAGTATTATAGGCTCTCTTTTGAATAGTTGTAACAGTCTTGAAAGTCTCTTTTTAAATAGGTAGAAAGGGTAGCAATTAATTTTAGATAATTTTATTAGTATATTCAAAATATTAGGGGATCATATTAAATACTTATACCACATCTATGTTGAAATAAATCCATTCCACAAATATCTAATTTGTTCATAAAGGAATCTTCTTGGTATTCTAGTAAAGCAGTGAAGCCTTATTTAATGAAATAGCTAGAATATTCTTTCACCTTGGATAAATCAGTCTTAGTGAATAATTTATTGTCTTATAGAATTTCATTTAGAAGTATAATATATTAAAAGGTTTTATAAATTATTTCAAACAAGTTCCAATGAAATTTATTTCCATGTTCTAAGATAATAGGATTAAGAACAATAATAAAGGTAGAAGGATACCCTTGGTAAAAAAATTCTTTTCCTCTCTCCTAAGAAAACTAGGTTATAGGTTTTTAATGGATAGGTTTCTTCATAAATTATTCTTTAATAGAATAATCTACAAAATCCTTAAATATTTCCAAATAACATCGATAAACTTCTTTGATTTTACCTTAGTATCTAATCGAAGTGGTTAAAATTTCCTCAGTGAATATAATCAAATGAATCTCATTTCTATCTATCTCCCAAATTTTATAATTTTAAACCAATAAAATGAAATTAATATAAAAAAAATCATGTTCTTAAATATTTGTAAGTGATTAAAAGAAATTTATATGATTGTATGTTCTGTACTTTACTTTCTTACTCAGTCACACTGGAATAAAGAGTTTGTATCTATTCCTTAAAAACCTAATTTTCTTTGAAAAAATAATAGAGTAATTATTCTTGATATGGTTTCAATAATTTAACGAATTTAAACAAGGATATAATCATATTATTTAATTAATAAAAAATCTGTCTTTATTCATTAACCAAAGATTCAATTTCATCTATACTAAATAGGATATGTTTGATTTGACATAGTAATTTTTTTGTCATATCAGAATAATATTTCATCATCCATTTTATCTCATAAATTTCTAATTTAGAAACTAAATTTTTATTACAAGTATCGACTACTATATAGTGTCTCTCATATCATATTTGAGGTCAATAATCACTTATTTCATATTTTAAAATTCATTAAATGAAATAGTTGTAAAATTATGATTATGTACCTCAAAATAGAAATGTGATTCATCTTAATTAACTAAAGGCGTATCTTTTTCTCTTTTAATATTAATATGAGAGTTAATTTTATCAGTTAGAAATTTATCTTTAGTCATATTAGAAAAAAATCAGTATTTTCTGTATCTGAGTCCTCAAGTAATTCTCTTTGAATTTTATCAGATTCAGATCTGATTTCTTAATGAGAAAGAGTAGTTAAAACTTCTTTAGATTCTATTATTAACTCATGAATAACTATACCATTGGGTACTTCAATAGCACTACCAGCTTCAACACTACCCTTATTATCTTTCCTTTCACCAAATGTTTCCTTTTCAGCTACATATACTTCATCTTAAAGTCTTTGAAGCTCACTATCCACAACTAAAGGATTTTAAACCACAATATCTCCAACAATATTCTCATCATGATTAAGTGGGGTAGGTATATCCATCTCAACAGTAGGTAGGACATATATTACAAATCATTCTCTAGGCTACTTCCACATAACATGACTAGAAATTTCATCATTCTCTTAACCTCTTACATCTTACTCATATTGTACATCTTCTATTTTCTTCTTTAAGGAAACAATAGTTTTCAATGAAGTCTCATATAAAAGGATAATACGATTAAGCTATCTATCTGATAAAACAAAGTTTCGATTATATTTTATGGGTTTTTATTTATTAACTCAACTTAATTCTTTTTTAAATATAAGGTTCATCATTATTCCATTAGGATAAAAGGTTAGCTTACTTTGACTATAATGATTTATATAATATAACATATATCTAAACATATTATCCCTTATTTCATTATACCAAAGATACAATATATTGATTTCCTATTCTAGAAATTTCTCAAACTCATATTCACTCTATTCTATCCAAGTTGGGGTTAACTTCTAGAGAACCCTACGTTAAAGTGTTAAGTTTCTTATAAGCTTAGTATTTCTAACCATATATCCAAAAATATAATCAATTATGGATACAACACTAACCAAATTAGAAAAAACTAAAGAATTACTAAATTTAAATCCTACTCTATGAGGGTAGTGAAAACATTATTCTATTTTTTATAGAAATAGATATGTACTTTCCGTTCAACTTCTATGAAATTGAGTCCTTATCCAAAGAGAGTTGGATATGATAATTCATATAAAATTTACATATCATATTATCAAACACAATTACAGTCTTTTTTCTCATATAATCTTCATTTGCATTACCATTATACTAAATATTTCTTCAAAATATGGTTCATTTGATTCATATAAACAAAATTAACTTCTTTTACTTGACAACCTCAAGGATCAATATTTGAAGTCTTAGCTTTATTGAAATTATTTGAGATATATTCCTCAGTCATTTTATTCTTCCCTAAAATCAATGAAGGTTACAGGTTAGAAGGTTTGATGGATTTAGATTAAGGGTTCATAAAATTAAAAGGAAGGAATAAATTGATTTTGATAGTTTATTCAATTGAGATAGTTTAGATATAAAAGATATAATGATAAAAATTATGAGTAATGAGTGTCACATATAGTGATACTATTAATAGAATAAATAAATAAATAACTAGATAAATAAAAACTCATTAAACCTTAAAACTATTTTTCTGTAAAAAATATATAATTAAGAAAAAAAATTAAATCAGTGTATTTATCTAAAAGTATTTTAAATTCAATTTTTTTTAATTATAATAATTCAATTTTATTAAAATCAACCATATCAGTTACTAATGAATTTTTAAAAATATCTTCAGGATGATTATTTATATTAATGAAATTTTGAGAACTATCAACCTTTTTAGTGTGATATGTTACGAATTAATGCCTAAAATAAATATTCTTCTTTAGATAATGAGTTATTGGATTTTTAGAGATATTGATAATAATAGTGTTATAACATTTGATAGATACCCAATCAAAATTAAATCCTAAATTCATCAAGGTTTGTTTCATCTACAACAAAAATTCACAGTAACAACTAACTAATATATATTCATATTTAATAGTCGATAATGAAAAAGATTGTTCCTTCATACTATAATAGAAAACCATATATTTCCCTAAAAAGTGATAGTTTCCATAGGTATTTTTCCTATCTAATCAACAACTTTAAATTTCAGCATCATAAAATTATATTAAATAAAATATAAAGGCTTTTGGAAATGTAAATATAAATAAATTAAACCTTTTAAAAATATAAACAATATTTTAAAAGTAGTTATATGATATTCTCTAGGATTTTCTTGAAATATATCATATAAAAATACAAAAACATAATGTATGGTTTTCTAGTAGCTAGATAAAAAAACCTTTAACTATTATTCTATATAACCTGTTATCTACTGGTTTCTTAGATTCATCCATATCATGTTTAATATTTTAACTCTAAGTAGTTTCTTATAATTTAATATTTTCAATACCAAACCTCTTTAGCAAATCATTAGTGTATTTAAATTGATTTAAAACATTCCCAAAGTAATTTTAAATTTTTTAAATCTAATGAATTAATTTAACTCACCCATCATAATCATTTGAAATCTATTTGACATTTTTTTGAAAATTTATTACACATTTTCTGGATTTTTGAACCAAAATTAACATAAAAAACATAGATTTGAGTAAGTAAAGTATCATAAGATGATGTGTCCTTAAATAGTGAAAGGTATTCTTGTCCTATAGTATAGCCATTTGATAAAAGGAAAAATTTAAACTTTAATAAAAATATCTTGATACTTTAAAAAGACTATAAAGATTTTTAATAATTTTAAAAATTGGATTTGGAAAGTGAATATTTTTAAAATATAGTGTGGTTTTAATATAAACTTACTCTAAAATAAAACCATTTAAAATTATATATTTTACATCGATCTATATATGCTTAAATTTCATATATGATTCATAAGATAATAGAATCATATTATATAATAAAAAATAAATCACATCAATTGTTTCTATATAATCAATCGCCTCTTCTTGGTTATAAAGTTTAACCACTAATCCTATTTAATTTATAATTATTATAAAATTATAATATTTATTAATTATAAATAACCATCTAGAACATATAAGAGGGTAATCATATGTCCTATCATCAAATTCCATTCCCTTGTTCCACCTGAACCAGTTTATCACTTCTAGCATAATTAATATCTAGATGTCCTCAATCAATGATTCTTCTATATATTTTTGTTTAATATATGATGATAAATTAGAAAGTTTATCAAGGATACCTAAACTTATCCTAGTCTCAACTCCTTAATATAGGATTACTATAATAGTTTCTAAGGGATGAATATTTATTATTCTTGGAAATCATGGTAATACAATTTCTAGTTCATTAGCTTCCAAAATTTCCGGACTATTTTCTTATCAATAATGTTCTAAATCATTATCCATTTTATCGTAAAAAGTTTGATCAAGTATCAAGTTTTCTAAAGAATAACTAAGATCATCAATTTGAAATTTCTTGTGATCAAAGGGATCACTTTCCACATATTTATCCTGATTTTATTATTATAATATCCTTGAAATTTTGTTCAAAACATTATAATATTTGTAAGTAATAGTGTAAACTTGGAATATTACTTCATCATTATTTAGATCAAACATACCAAGATTATCCTTGGTGCTCAAGGTGTACACATTGCACCCAATAACATCTAAGTATTCAATCATTGCTTTTATCTTATTTTATAACTCATATATTTTTTCTTCAATATGGATCTAATTTAAACTCTATTTATGACATAGAATGTTGTGTTAACAACATTATCCCAAAAAATAGTAGGAATTATATATTCTCATAATATGTTTCTTTTAATTTCATTAAAATTTCTACAACTCCTTTCAAAAAAACCATTTTGTTGAGGTGACCTAGGGGTAGATAATGTATTTTTAATTCAATTTTTTTTTAAAAAATAATTAGATTCATGATTTCAAAAATCTCTCCATGGTTACTTCTTATAGAAACATATTTAACATATTTTCTTATTTTGAACTATATTATATAAATTTATAAAATTTGAATAAGATTCACTCTTATGTCTTAAAAATTAAACCCATGTATTCCTAAAAAAGTCATCACCCTATACACAAATAAAGGATTTTACACATAGTATTTTTTTT
Organism: Viscum album; assembly: GCA_963277665.1. Lineage (NCBI taxonomy): Eukaryota > Viridiplantae > Streptophyta > Magnoliopsida > Santalales > Viscaceae > Viscum > Viscum album. The sequence continues at coordinate 516,985,813 of OY728143.1, read as the reverse complement.
ATAGTTGGACTAAAAAATCCACGTGGATTAGTTCCAAGAGTATAGACATAGTAACCTATTTGATTTTTTTAGAAGATAACTTGAGTTTCTTTCCTATTTGGCATGAATCACATTGCTTCTTTTCATCCAATATAATTTGAGTCAAATAAAAAATCAAAATATTCCTTGATAAATTTCTCAAATTATAAATATTATAATTCCAACGTATTCTAGGACAAATATAGGTCCATTTATTTCCACATTACAATTGTTTATTTTTATTTACACAAAAAATTAAGATCTAAGATATAAAATTATTTGTTCAAGGTTCTATGAATTTATGGAATTCATCTACAAAAATGGAAAACAAATTGATTGGAAAATCAATTGAATAACCATAATCCTAAATATAAGTAGTAATTATTGTGATTTAATGCTTCCACAAATAGAAATTTATAGATGAAGATTGAATTAGGAATTTCAATTGACTTAAATATAAAATCTCTTCCTTTATTTATATCACCAAATGTGACATAGGCTTTATCAATCATTGAATTTGAGTGTGTTTCATCCCCAAATGTCTCATGGGATTGAAATGATGTTTTGTGGAGTTGGTGGGAAAAAATTTAATTCAGACACATAGACCCAGGTCTTTTATAGGCGGTTTCCAACAAGGTTTATTTATGGAACCAGAGACACCCAATGCTTCACTTATTCGAGCCTTATTTTCAAAGGTAGGTGGTTGTTAGAAAATTGTCTAATGACACTTAGGGAATAACATTGGTTAAGAGGATGGTAGTTCATTCCTATCACACCATTTTTGGGGTAATTATTATTCTTCTATGGGAATCTCTTATAGATTTAATATATGTTCACAAATCCTTCATTAATTCCCAAGTATGACATAGGCCACCCTTGAATTAAAAATCAATTATTAGCATGCATGGAAATCAGAATCATATGTATTTATTTGAGGTTATTCATGAATGGATATATCTATATGTATCTGATGTTCTCTATTAATAGTACCATTTCTTGAATTGATTAGTGATTATTTTGTCATTTATTATCATGATGCTAGTTTTGAGCTATAGAGCGGTGAACTCTGGAGTGTATTATCATCCTGGGAGATGGTAATTGTTTTTATGTAGGGGTTGGACCCAAAAGATGGGATTTCTAAATATATTCATGAAAGGAATAAGAACTCATATAATTTAGTGCCATTTAAGAGGACATATCAATTTTTAAGGTCATGTGAGAAGGACCAAACCATGTCGTTTAATGTCAAGAAACCTGGATGTATAAAAGAACGGTTCTTAATAAAAGTTTATTATGGGACTTAGCCTAGGTGGTCCATGAATCATAGAAGGGATATGATCTCCTTGGATATATGTGATCCTACGGGGAATATGACTAAGAGAGAATCATGGTTGGTTTGGGGTGTTGGGTTTGGACCTCATAGAGGCTTCCTACGAACCTCATATTTTAACGCCTCGACCCCAGTTACCCAGAGTCGGTGCATTATTACATAACATTGGCATGATCACAAGAAAGATCAAATCTCAAAAGACCGATTGGTTTAGTAGCCTTGGAAACACTAGATATATTCATAAGTTTTACATTACATCATAAAATGAAAAACTACTACAACAACATAATGTTTCCACAGTCCACACTATAATACCCTCATAATAACCCTGCAGGTCATTCATAACTTACATCTTCACATCATGGGAAAAATAAAACATAGAAAAAGGGTGAGCTCAAATGCCCAGTAAGGATAAGAATATAGCGGAACATTCAAAAATAAGCATAAACATTTAAGGCAATGAATTACTAAAACAAAAGCCTTTTAAACTTGAACTTCAACATAGTATGGAAAAAGTAAAATGAAATAATTCCATTTACTTGTTCACATGGATATTCTACTAATCGAATAATCACATGCAATATCAATAACCACTTTCATAATGTTGGAATGCATAATTCCAGACTATCATAACCACATAGACAAGGCCTTGTGCCAAGACTACAAATAAGATTTTGCCAAGGCCTTGTGCCAAGACACTAGTTTGTCTCATGAGACCTACCGATGCATCGAGGAGCTATAGCGGGCTCCACCCGTCACATATTAAGTCCAATGCATTCCCATATGAAAAGGTTTAAACATAACATAAACATTCGTATTAAAACTAGCATACGAAATGTCAATAATTTCACCATAAACTATAAATGGTATAAAAATAGCACATCCACAGTCAAACATATCGCAAAACCTTTAATACAATATAGATGTTTTTTATCATAATAAATAAACTTCAAATAAGCGTAAAATCCGTCAAAGGATGTTGACATAGATGAAATCAAAACACTTTTTAGAGAAATATCACTTTCTATTTTTGAAATCATTTAAGAGCCATATAAAATAAAACATTTTCTTGAAAATATTCTTATAAGCTTGTAAGGGAAGCTTTGATGATTTTATAACGGCGGAAAATAACCGCACCCGCCGTATAATTTAAAAAAACATTCTTATCTTAATTCTGTCGAAAAGGTTAAAAAGCACCTTGTTTGGAAAACGACGGAAAGATTCCCTTATAAACCTCTTATAAAAAGTCAGACAAGGGTATAAATGACTTTAACCCATATTCTTTTAAATATTAAAAATGTTTTGAAATAAATTTTTAAGAAACATGGACGTGGATGATAACGAGGTCCCAGTAGATAATTATGTATAAACAACCTTGGATAATAAAGAGATTGCGAAATAAATCCTTACCTTGTACTTTTCCTTTGTTGGGGTAGGTTAACCTCCTGTATAATGGTGAAATAATTGTTATTAAATTATAAAAGAATCATATACATTAATATGATATCATATATGATCTTTTAATATTGATTTGATAATAATATCTTAGTATTATCGTTGTTTCGGGTGTTAACTTACTTGTTTTCTTTCATATGTTTTGTTACGTAAGACATTTTTGTAAAGGATAGGTTGTATATTATTCATATCCATAATGATATCAAGTCCTTAAACATCATTTTTAAATCATCAAATGATAATTATACTTTAATGGTTACGATGGAGAATGAATTTCATCGCATTCGTGGAGACGGTAGTCCGTACGTACGCACGAACACTACTTCCATTTAATTTTTCATTTTAAAAGAATTGAATCCAAATGATACATAGGTATATTATTATTCCAGTATAATATAATATTTTATATATGTTACTTATGTTCATTAACACCATTCTTTATACGTTCCATGTGTGGTATGAACGAGTCATATCATTTTAAGGGGGCGGTAGTCCGCACTTCCTCAAATGAAATTATCGTATGTATATACAACATGAAACGAATAATGGTATGAAATAAAATGGAATTACAGAAGCTTATATATAAAATATTTATCATTAATATCACACTTAATTACAGTGCCATCATAATGTCCACCATGAGAGGTGGTAAGATGTATTTGAACAATCATCGTTTCGTGAGGCGTTAGTTTTCCATTCACAGAAACATTATGTTCATCATCCATTAGATGGAGGTGTGTGTATGTGTAGTTCGAATACTTCTTATAAAAACATTCTAGTATATTGAGGATACTTTTGTTGTTACAAAATAAAGGAAATAAAAAGAGTTTGGGGGTTGGAGAAGCAAAATAAATGAAAATAATTTAAGAGAAATCGTTACCTTTAATTTAGGTAACTCACTTTGGTTGGAACCAAAGGACTTCTTGAAATTCTTTCTGCCTAAGGGGAAGCTTCAAGGAGGAGTAGAGGGATGTGGGGATCTTATTTGGGCAGGTTTTGGACGAGCCAAGTGGCTTGAGAGGTGTGAGGAATGAGTAGAAGTGGTCTCCTTTTATAAGGGAGAGGAGGGGCTCTTTAGGAAAGAGTGAAAGTATTACATTATAATATAATTATATTCGGTTTATAATGGTCCAAAAATCATTGAGGCCGAAGATAAGATGACTCATATTCTAAATAACATCAACCAATAAGAATTGGACAGGTTTTAGATAATATTTTAATCATTATAATCTTATTTATTTAAATGATTTATTAATGAGGTAAACATTGCATCATTATTGTGTCATTAATAATTTAACTTATTTGATGTCTAAAAATTATAAATAAAATATCATTATGTAAGAAATCGTTTTAGCTTTCTAATGAATATTTATAATCGAAAATACAACATGTATAACCCTATGTAAAAATTGTTCTTCTAAAAGATGTAAGCTTATGCCATTTTTATTTTTATTTTAACTTTATTAATATAATGTGTCCCTACCACATACAAGTGGCTCCAAGGGGTCCCCAAATAGACCCAAGGATTCCCATGGTCAGTTATGTGTCCACCAATAAGGTTAGGACACGTTTTAGGGTAATTTTGGATTATTATAATATTATTTTTTAACCCTTATTTACCGGATTTACCCTTTAACCATGGTAAATAAAATATTTACCGCAGTAATTATTCAAAATGTGTAAAAATAAAAGTTACCTATTTACATAATTTGGACATCCTGATTCCAAATATGTAATCCATTTTTCCAAATTCAAAACACAGAAGTGGCAGAAATTAATTTAAAATTAATTCCCGTTGTTAAAATAAAAAGCGTGTTTTTAAGAGATAATAACTATCAAAAGATTGACACTTGTTTATGTCTGGTTTAATTGTGAAATTATGTCCAATGACAAACATTAAATTAAATGGTAAAAATATATTCTAAATATACTTTAAAACCACTCAAATTCATAATTTATCAATATTAATTATTTTGATTAAAAAAGTTGTTTTTAATTAAAATTTAGTAATTTTCACTATTCATCAAAATATAAAAGTTATCCGAAAAGTACCAAAATTTCACCCTAGGCTAATTTCAATATTCCGAATCCAAAAATGAAGTCCATTTTGAAATATAAAATATATATGATTTCAAAAAGTAGGTATTACTATTCACAACGGCTAGTTTAATTAGTTGTGGTGTGTGTTAGAACTCGAGGTTGCGTACAACACACGCTATCGCATTATTCGAAGGGAAACGTACCGTGGAAGCTTGGGGTGTTACATTCTCCCCTCCTTCAAATAATTGTGTCCTCGCAATTTCTAGGGTATTAATGCATAAAAAGACTCGGGTGGTTCTTCATCATAAGTTCCTCGGGTTCCCACGTTGCCTCTTCTATCTTACGATTTCTCCACAAAACTTTTACCAGACGCGTCGTCCGGTTTCTCAGTACTTGTTCTCTTGTATCAAGAATCCTGACAGGCTCTTCACAATAAGATAGATCGGGTTCCAGTTCTAATTCCTCATAGGTGAGTACATGCGTTGGGTCAGGCATGTATTTTCTCAACACAGATACGTGGAACACATCGTGAACTTTGGAGAGACTTGGCGGCATTGCCAATCGGTAAGCTACAGCCCCAATTCGTTCTAGAATTTCGAAGGGTCCGATGTACCTGGGACTCAATTTACCTTTCTTACCGAAACGTATGACTCCCATCCATGGAGATACCTTCAGGAAAACATGATCACCGACTTGAAATTCCAAATCCTTCCTTCGATTATCGGCATAGCTCTTCTGCCTACTTTGAGCTGCTTTGATGTGATTTTGGATTACTTTCACCTTTTCCACCGTTTCCTCCACCAGTTCTGGGCCTACAAGTTTTCTTTCACCAACGTCATCCCAACAGGTTGGTGTACGACATCTCTTTCCGTATAAAGCTTCATATGGTGCCATCTGAATACTCGAATGGAAGCTATTGTTATTGGAAAATTCTACCAGTGGTAAATATTGATCCCACATACCCTGAAAGTCAAGTGAGAAAGATCTCAACATGTCTTCTAGGGTTTGAATAGTCCATTCTGATTGTCCATCTGTCTGAGGGTGGTAAGCAGTGCTCAAATTAAGTTCAGTATCTAGGGATTTCTGAAGACTTTTCCAAAATCTTGAAGTAAAACGGGGATCATGATCAGAAACAATCGATAGGGGTACTCCATGAAGTCTCACAACTTCATTAATGTATAGTCTTGCTAGACGTTCTAGGGGTAGATCTTCTCTTATAGCAAGAAAATGTGCTGACTTGGTAAGACGATCAACAATAACCCATATTGCATCGTTCCTTCTAGTATTCTTTGGTAGCCCCATGAAAAAGTCCATCGTAATATTGTCCCATTTCCACTCTGGTATGGGAAGAGGTTGCATGACTCCTCCAGGCTGTTGCCTTCCAACTTTCACTTGTTGACAAACCATACATCTTGACACAAAATCAGCAATCTCCCTCTTCATGTTGTCCCACCAAAAATGTTCCTTCAAATATCTATACATTTTGGTGCTCCCAGGGTGTATAGAGAAATTGGAACTATGAGCATCATCCAGCAATTCCCTTTTTAGATCAGGTAAATCGGGAACACAAAGTCTCTTCCCGAATTTCAAAATTCCATCTTCATACACAAATTCTCTCAATCTCCCATCATTCACAGCTTTAGCCTTCTTCTGAAATTCTTCATCATCGGTCTGAGAACTCTTAATCCTTTCTAGTAAAGATGGTTTGGCAACCATTTGAAAAAGCATTGATGTTTCACCTTCCCTGGTTATTCCCATGTCCATCTTCACTAGATCCATGAAAATTGGATCCCTTTCAATTCTCATCATGTTCAAAACACCATGGTCTTTTCTGCTCAAAGCATCTGCCACCTTGTTTGCTTTCCCCGGGTGGTAGTGTATCGTGCAATCATAATCCTTGAGTAATTCAAGCCATATCCTTTGACTCATGTTGAGTTCTTTTTGTGAGAAAATATACTTCAAACTCTTGTGATCAGTATAAATCTCACATTTTTCACCATAGAGGTAGTGTCTCCATATCTTCAAAGCAAAGATCACAGCTGCTAACTCAAGATCATGAGTAGGATAGTTTTGTTCATGAATTTTCAACTGTCGTGATGCATAGGCAATAACTCTATCATTCTGCAAAAGGACACAACCAAGTCCTTTCTTTGATGCATCACTATAAATAACGAACCCATCATTCCCCGATGGTAGAGTCAATATAGAAGCATTGACTAATCTTCTCTTCAGTTCTTCAAAACATTCTTCACACTCTTTTGTCCAAACAAATTTAACCCCTTTACGTGTGAGCTTCGTTAATGGGTTAGCCAATCGGGCAAAATTCTGGACGAAACGTCGATAATAACCTGCCAAACCAATAAAACTACGTACCTCAGTTATACTCGTAGGTTCTGGCCATTCTTGGATTGCGTTGGTCTTAGAAGGATCAACAGAGATTCCATCTTTAGAGACAATATGGCCAAGAAAAGAAATATCCTGAAGCCAGAATTCACACTTGCTAAACTTCCCATATAATTCATGACTCCTCAGAGTCTTCAAGATAATGCGCAAGTGATTTTCATGATCTTCGTAGGTTTTGGAGTATACCAAGATATCATCAATAAATACCACCACAAATTCATCGAGATACTCCTTGAAAACTCTATTCATCAGATCCATGAATATAGAGGGTGCATTAGTCAATCCAAACGGCATTACGGTAAACTCGTAATGCCCGTACCTGGTTCGAAATGCTATCTTCGGAATGTCTTCCTTCTTCACACACAACTGATGGTATCCAGATCGAAGGTCAATCTTTGAAAAGTATTGTGCTCCATGCAGTTGGTCAAATAAATCATCAATACGAGGTAGGGGATACTTGTTCTTTATCGTTATAGCATTGATCTCCCTGTAGTCGATACATAACCTCATAGATCCATCTTTCTTTTTAACAAAAAGAACAGGGGCTCCCCATGGATAAACACTAGGGAGAATAAATCCCTTATTACTCAATTCCTCTAGTTTTTTCTTTAGTTCGACTAATTCTACAGTGGCCATTCTATAAGGGGTCTTCGATATAGGCCTTGATCCAAGAATCAAATCAATGGAAAACTCAACTTCTCGTTCTGGAGGATGTCCAGGTAAATCTTCCGGAAATACATCTACAAATTCTTTCACAACAGGCACATCCTCTATTTGAACATTCCTTTCCTCACCGAAAATTATTTCATTCTCTTCCTCCCCAATAATTGAATTAAGTTGAGCTACTGGGGGTGAATCTAAATAAGAATTAGGTGGTGACGATTCTGCTCTAAAAATAAGGTGTTTATTATCATTATCATCAAGAATCGTAACCTCTTTCTTCTTACAATAAATCTCCGCATCATAGTCCGAAAGCCAGTCCATACCGAGGATTATATCAAACTCAACCATAGGTATGATGATGAGATCATCAGATAAAGAAAATTTATGTGCTCTAATGGGGACTGATTCACAAAACTTTGTTGCAATGATACTTCCCTTAGGAGTTTTAACTGACAACTCCCTTATTAAATCAAATTGGAAATATCTAATTTTCTTAGCAAACTGGGAAGATATGAAACAATGCGACGATCCAGAGTCAAATAATGCATTTGCTAAACTTGAGGAAACCATTAAATTACCTGCCACCACGTCTTTCGGAGCTTCTACCTCAGCAGTAGTGATAGCATAAGCCTGGCCTTGATCCCTTGGCCTTTTCTGAGGTAAGTTCTCCTGACGCTTAGGACATTCATTTGCATAATTCCCCATATCCCTGCTATTTTAGCACTGAACGTTGGTAGATTTTTTCTTCCCCTTGCAATCACGAGCTTGGTGGCCTTTTTCACCACACTTGTAACACACTCCCATTCCCTTCAAGCAAGTACCATGATGTTTCTTCCCGCATTTACCACAAGATGGATATTCAACCTTTCCCTTCTTCCCCTTATTTCCATTCCCAGATTGATCAACAGGTCTCTTCTTCTCTTGCTTTGCTTTAAAGTCATAGGACTTAGAGAATTTCTTTTCGGTCTTGATAGCACATGAGACAATGTCTTCGTACGATGAAAAGGATTGTGAGACTAATGCTCGACGGAGAAATGGTTTTAACCCATCAAAGAAACGATCAATCTTACTTCTTGGTTTGCGAATATAATCTCCAGCATACCTCGCTAACCTTGTAAAGTTAGCCTCATACTTTGTGACATTCTCATCCTCCTTCTGTCTCAGACTTAGAAATTGCCTTTCCATATCTGCTCGATGGTCGCGAGGGAAGTATTTTTCTAAAAACTGATCTTTGAACTCCCTCCATTCCATATTTGATACTTCATCATCTTCCTTCATGTTTTGAATCAATGACCACCATTGATCAGCATCTCCAGTGAGGCGGTAAACTGCCATGATAACTTTTTCCCTTTCACTACTCCCCAAAGCCTGAAATATTTTCTCTAGGGAATTTATCCATTGCTCAGCTACTAAGGGATTTGTACTCCCATTGAACGTTGGTGGTTGTTGCCTCATGAATCGATCTAACATTGATCCTCCACGCTATGGATCAGCGTGCTCCATACGGGTAAGGTTATTATTCATAACCTGAGTAAGTTGTCCCAGTATGGTGATTAGCTGATCGGCACCAGTTGCATCACCAGCCCCACTATAATTATCTTGAGCAGGAGGGAAATCCATACATGGAGTCTGTGCATTGATACGGTTTCCATTTCTTCCACTAGGCGCCATTTCTAAACAATGGCATAAACTAGATCAGTTTATGAATCAAAAAACATAATCCCATAATTATAAAACACTTAACATAAATTGAACAATTTATGGATATAATCCATAATCATAAAAATGTTTTCTTTGAGTAAGTATATACTCATAAACCCTTCATAATGATTTGTAAAGAAAATGAGAGTTATCCTAAGAATATCCCCCAGGAGTGTCGTAACCAAGAGTGCAGCAAGGCCCGTTGTCGTGCACCAGTTCCCGTTCAAGTCTAGCTCAAAGCGGTGTTTTCGGGTTTTACCCCTAGGTACATCTGTGCCAGAGCCACCTCTACCTGCTCGTATCCAGACAGGGATGTATTTCTCTGAAAACTCACAAAATCTCTACAATACCAAAATTCTAGGAAGTTCTTCTATACTAATCCTCAAAGTTCATCTTAGGTCTACGTGCTCTAATCAGAGTTTATCTAAATCTAGCTTCCAAGGTTTGTACTAAACTTCCTCTGATACCAACTGTAACGCCCCGACCCCAGTTACCCAGAGTCGGTGCATTATTACATAACATTGGCATGATCACAAGAAAGATCAAATCTCGAAAGACCGATTGGTTTAGTAGCCTTGGAAACACTAGATATATTCATAAGTTTTACATTACATCATAAAATGAAAAACTACTACAACAACATAATGTTTCCACAGTCCACACTATAATCCCCTCATAATATCCCTACAGGTCATTCATAACTTACATCTTCACATCCTGGGAAAAATAAAACATAGAAAAGGGGTGAGCTCAAATTCCCAGTATGGATAACAATATAGCGGAACATTCAAAAATAAGCATAAACATTTAAGGCAATGAATTACTAAAACAAAAGCCTTTTAAACTTGAACTTCAACATAGTATGGAAAAAGTAAAATGAAATAATGCCATTTACTTGTTCACATGGATATTCTACTAATCGAATAATCACATGCAATATCAATAACCACTTTCATAATGTTGGAATGCATAATGCCAGACTATCATAACCACATAGCCAAGGCCTCGTGCCAAGACTACAAATAAGATTTTTCCAAGGCCTTGTGCCAAGACACTAGTTTGTCTCATGAGACCTACCGATGCATCGAGGAGCTATAGCGGGCTCCACCCGTCACATATTAAGTCCAATGCATTCCCATATGGAAAGGTTTAAACATAAATAAACATTCGTATTAAAAGTAGCATACGAAATGTCAATAATTTCACCATAAACTATGAATGGTATAAAAATAGCACATCCACAGTCAAACATATCGCAAAACCTTCAATACAATATAGAAGTTTTGTATCATAATAAATCAACTTCAAATAAGCGTAAAATCCGTTAAAGGATGTTGACATAGATGAAATCAAAACACTTTTTAGAGAAATATCTCTTTCTATTTTTGAAATCATTTAAGAGCCATATAAAATAAAACATTTTCTTGAAAATATTCTTATAAGCATGTAAGGGAAGCTTTGATGATTTTATAATGGCGGAAAATAACCGCACCCGCCGTATAAGTTAAAAAAAACATTCTTATCTTAATTCTGTCGAAAAGGTTAAAAAGAACCTTGTTTGGAAAACGACAGAAAGATTCCCTTATAAACCTCTTATAAAAAGTCAAACAAGGGTATAAATGACTTTAACCCATATTCTTTTAAATATTAAAAATGTTTTGAAATACATTTTGAAGAAACATGTACGTGGATGATAACGAGGTCCCAATAGATAATTATGTACAAACAACCTCGGATAATAAAGAGATTGCGAAATAAATCCTTACCTTGTACTTTTCCTTTGTTGGGGTAGGTTAACCTCCTGTATAATGGTGAAATAATTGTTATTAAATTATAGAAGAATCATATACATTAATATGATATCATATATTATCTTTTAATATTTATTTGATAATAATATCTTAGTATTATCGTTGTTTCGGGTGTTAACTTACTTGTTTTCTTTCATATGTTTTGTTACGTAAGACATTTTTGTAAAGGATAGGTTGTATATTATTCATATCCAGAATGATATCAAGTCCTTAAACATCATTTTTAAATCATCAAATGATAATTATACTTTAATGGTTACGAGGGAGAATGAATTTCATCGCATTCGTGGAGACGGTAGTCCGTACGTACGCACGAACGCTACTTCCATTTAATTTTTCATTTTAAAATAATTGAATACAAATGATACATAGGTATATTATTATTCCAGTATAATATAATATTTTATATATGTTATTTATGTTCATTAACACCATTCTTTATACGTTCCATGTGTGGTATGAACGAGTCATATCATTTTAAGGGGGCGGTAGTCCGCACTTCCTCAAATGAAATTATCGTATGTATATACAACATGAAACGAATAATGGTATGAAATAAAATGGAATTACAGAAGCTTATATATAAAATATGTATCATTAATATCACACTTAATTATAGTGCCATCATAATGGCCACCATGAGAGGAGGTAAGATGTATTTGAACAATCATCGTTTCGTGAGGCGTTAGTTTTCCATTCACAGAAACATTATGTTTATCATCCATTAGATGGAGGTGTGTGTATGTGTAGTTCGAATACTTCTTATAAAAATATCCTAGTATATTGAGGATACTTTTTTTCTTACAAAATAAAGGAAATAAAAAGATTTTGGGGGTTGGAGAAGAAAAATAAATGAAAATAATTTAAGAGAAATCGTTACCTTTAATTTAGGTAACTCACTTTGGTTGGAACCAAATGACTTCTTGAAATGCTTTCTGCCTAAGGGGAAGCTTCAAGGAGTAGGAGAGGGATGTGGGGAGCTTATTTGGGCAGGGTTTGGACGAGCCAAGTGTCTTTAGAGGTGTGAGGAATGAGTAGAAGTGGTCTCCTTTTATAAGGGAGAGGAGGGGCTCTTTAGGAAAGAGTGAAAGTATTACTATATAATATAATTATATTCGGTTTATAATGGTCCAAAAATCATTGAGGTCGAAGATAAGATAACTCATATTCTAAATAACATCAACCAATAATAATTGGACAGGTTTTAGATAGTATTTTAATCATTATAATCTTATTTATTTAAATGATTTATTAATGAGGTAAACATTGCATCATTATTGTGTCATTAATAATTTAAATTATTTTATGTCTAAAAATTATAAATAAAATATCATTATGTAGGAAAGCGTTTTAGATTTCTAATGAATATTTATAATCTAAAATCTAACATGTATAACTCTATGTAAAAATTGTTCTTCTAAAAGATGTAAGCTTATGCCATTTTTATTTTTATTTTAACTTTATTAATATAATGTGTCCCTACCACATACAAGTGGCTCCAAGGGGTCCCCAAATCGACCCAAGGATGCCCATGGTCGGGTATGTGTCCACCAATAAGGTTAGGACACGTTTTAGGGTAATTTTGTATTATTATAATATTATTTTTTAACCCTTATTTACCGGATTTACCCTTTAACCATGGTAAATAAAATATTTACCGCAGTAATTATTCAAAATGTGTAAAAATAAAAGTTACCTATTTACATAATTTGGACATCCTGATTCCAAATATGTAATCCATTTTTCCAAATTCAAAACACATAATTGGCAGAAATTAATTTAAAATTAATTCCCGTTGTTAAAATAAAAAGCGTGTTTTTAAGAGATAATAACTATCAAAAGATTGACACTTGTTTATGTCTGGTTTAATTGTGAAATTATGTCCAATAACAAACATTAAATTAAATGGTAAAAATATATTCTAAATATACTTTAAAACCACTCAAATTCATAATTTATCAATATTAATTATTTTGATTAAAAAAGTTGTTTTTAATTAAAATATAGTAATTTTCATTATTCATCAAAATATAAAAGTTATCCGAAAAGTACCAAAATTTCACCGTAGGCTAATTTCAATATTCCGAATCCAAAAATGAAGTCCCTTTTAAAATATAAAATATATATGATTTCAAAAAGTAGGTATTACTATTCACAACGGCTAGTTTAATTAGTTGTGGTGTGTGTTAGAACTCGAGGTTGCGTACAACACACGCTATCGCATTATTCGAAGGGAAACGTACCGTGGAAGCTTGGGGTGTTACAAATATGGATAAGAATCAAAGCCCACATTGTTTGGTTGGGAGGAACCACACCTATTTAGGACCGTTGAAGGTTTTTATAGTAGGAAATGAGGCTTGTTGAGAGGATTTAGTTGGGGATTACACCATATAAGAGGATGCCTAATTTGGTTGGGTATTACACATGAAATTATTCCCTAGTAATTGTTTAGGGCTTACACTCAGAAGGATTCCCATTGGATGGGAGCCTAAATTTGAGAACAACCGCCTATGGAGGCCCTCTAAAGAGAGGGGAGAGGAAGATCAGAGAAGTATTCACTTTCAAAACATGCATGTGATTATGTGGATATCACTATCTTAGCTGACCTCTATGACCACATGATTCATGGTTGAATGTTAGAAACAAGAGGAAGTGTAAGATCTAAAAAACTACATAATCCTTATTCTTCTAGCGGAAGAGGCCAGGTTGATGAGAGAATAAGAAATGGCATTGATGTTCCCATTACCTCCCATCATTGTAACCTAGATAATCATTTATGACTTCCTATAAGGGTATCGCCCATGGGGATGGAGAAAACAGAAGGAATGAAGAAGGTGTCTTACATGAAAGGCTAGGGGATTACTCTCCGAGAGATGATAGTCTTGGTTTTAGAGAAGAGAGGAGTATACAACAATTACCCTCAAAGGGAAAATAAATCATGATCCTTGCCCTCCCCTCTTGAACCTTAGATTCCTAGTCTTATATACTATTAGGGAAGGACATGGTCCTAACCCTATTATCTAATACAAGGAGTTCCCTAACACTTCCCCCAGGGTTGGGGTCCTTATGACCAAGGGAATACATATCCACATGCAACTCGGGGACCATAACTATCAAGGGGAAAAGTTAAAGACACCTCTAACCGAAGGAATGCATATAAAAATGGGAGATACACTAGTGGGCCTCCTTCCATGATCTTGTTAGCTCGAAGGCTTCATAGGAGGTTTCCATTTGGTCCCCATAAAAGGAGGGATCCAAAAGGAAGAGGAGCCTTTCCATTAGTGGATTGGTATAGGGCTCAGAAGGGTCTTGTGTGTGTCCTTGATTGATTAGTACGAGGTTCTTCATGAAGGACTTGGGATGAGTTGGAAGTGTTTCACGTAGGGGAGTAAACATGTGCGAGTTGGAGGTGCCTTGGGAAATGGATCACCTGGGAAATAAAAATCGGGTGAGGCCTTAGCGTGGAAACCATGGGTATCCTTAGGTGACCTATAACACCCCAAGTATTTACAAATAAATTTAATATTTAATACACGAGACACAAAGTCTCTACAAAACAACCCTTTGTTATAACCGATCCAGTAAACATAATTTTCCACATCTGTGATTTAAATTTTGAAAATATGAGATACACGGTTGTGTTCAGGGTGATTTTTGGAGTCTTATAGGATAAATATAATTTTCTTTGTGGATAGTAACCTACCCATATGAATAGTAATATACCATTATGAATAGTAACCTACCCTTATGAATAGAAATATACCCTTATGAATAGTAATGTTACCCTTATGAATAGTAATGTTACCCTTATGAATAGTAATATGACTGTTATGAATATTAACCTCACCCATGAAAGTATAAATAAAATTTAGGCATCTTATAAATGAAGTAGAATATTTTATAAATTATTAATTAAGTATTTGTATTTTTGTGAGTGATAAATATTTAATTATAATTTTAAATTCATAAATTAATTCAATTTCATAAAATGGGTTCCCAAATAAATATTTTTTTGTCCTATGATTTTTGGATGATTTTATGAGAACATAGTTTATTTTTGAAAGAATTATAAAAGTAGTTTTACATATAAAATCTGTATTTTTCAAGTAAATAATGATTTAATTTAAAATTTTAATTTCATATATTTAGAAAATTATTTTGATAAAATGGAGTCAAATATTAGATTCTAAACATCAAAAAATTGTTAGGGTGAATTTTTGGGAATTTTCTAAAATACATGAATTTTTTATGAATAGTAAAATACAATAATTCACCATAAATGCAAAATACATGGTTTATTGAGGCATATGTGATGTAAAGATGATGTAGCCACATTTGGGTCAAACTCAAATGAACTTATTACTATTTTTGATCACATGAGTCAAAAATATTCATAGTCTTGAGAAAAAATATTAAACTAATGATGAAAATAATGAGAAACCACTCCTCTCCTCCACTATATATACCACCTTTCCTTATCTCTTATCTTCACTCCTCTAAAGCCTTGTGACTTGTCTAAATTCCTCCCAAATCTCCTCCCAATATCCTCCCCAACATCTATCAACCCTTGTTCTCATTAAAACACCACATCCTCTTTTCTAAAGAGGCCCTCAAGGAAGATTAATTCAAGAGGTAAATTCCTATTTTATATTCTTTTACTTTCTTTTCAAGTTCCTTTGTTTTATTTTCTTTCCCCACATATTCTAATAAAAATGTTATGACAAATCCATTACCCTAAAAGTACGGTAATGTTTTTATGATGATGGAATAAGTTATTACCATCTCTCATTTACCATTATTTTATGCTAGTAGTAAAAAACACTATTTAAGATTTGCTAATTTACCATATTCATGGAAGATGGGTTTTCAATTACTATTACCATCATCAATTATGGTCATTAAAAAATTATTATGGTTTAAATAGACTATAAAATATGTGTTATTTCTCATATATGGTTCCAAAATATTTTTGTAAACTTGGTTTTGATTTATAAAGAAAAATGAGTTCGTTGTGTTCAAATACCACTAATTAACTCAGAAAATTATCATTAAATAATTTATATAATTATTCATCTTTACTGAAAGTAACCAAATTAAATTTACAATAATGTAACCTTTTATATGTTCACAAATAACAAATAAATTCAATTTTGGACAACCATCATCATTTTATATGATTCTCTGTTCATGTATATAAGTATACCGATCATGAAACAGACAGAACCGAGCAATGAAATTGAACCTCTTAACCCATCAAAAATGCCATGAATAAACTTAATAAGGTTATAATAAATAAATTAAATGAATATTAGGTTTTGGAATTATTAATTAATGAACCTAAATTTGATTATTCAGGCCATTAAGATCATGTGGATGACACCTTCTGATGTTTCCAGTCCGGATCCAAGTATCACTGAGAGGGGGAGGGGGTGAATCAGTGATATCTTTTTCTTTTTATGTTTCCTTATTTTTGAAATAACCTTAGACTCCTCTTAAAGAGTTTATTCCTTGATTAACACACACAACCAGAGGAACACAAGATTTACAAGGTTCACTACTCAACGAGAGTAGCTATGTCCTTGGTATGGTACATAAATAATCCAGTACCACACAATCCACTAGAAAACAATCCTTTGATGTGGAATAAAATGAGTAGGATATACCCTTACACTAATATAGAAATTGGAAAATAATCTGCAAGCACGTGTACACCCTCTTAGCACAAATAGGGAATTACAGTATTTCAGTGCTTCTTTACAATTTAACAAGTGTATTCTTTGAAGTAAAAATATTCACGTTCTTACCAAGAAGCTGGTAAGAACTATCTTACGCAAAACTGAATACGTGCGAAAACCCCAAATGTTTCGTGCATCCTTTTAGGTGTCTTGTGCATAAATTTTATTCCACACATGCAAGATTTAACTTTTTTCACAAAACACCTCTTGCGCCCAACTTCAATCTCGCGCGCAACTCTCTTCTTGCCCGCAAATTTTCCTTCTTGCGTAAAACTATATTTATTTCATACACTCTCCTTTTCATAATATTTTTCCTCACCTCAATGCTCTAGATTTATCTAAGTGTCGAGCGCAACAAGTGTGAGGTGTTACCTCTTATTTATTGACCTCATTGAACCCTACACACAAAAACCCCAATGTGTCACGCAAGATCCTGAGGCGTCGCACAAAACCCCATATGACGTCTACTTGGGCACGTAAGTCATGTGTCGCGTAAAAGACCATTTGATGTCACCTTGGGTGTGTATGTATCTTTCGCGTCAGCCTCATATTTCATGCACTTCTTTGAATCTTTCGCGCACTGCATGCCTTCACCATTTTTCAAAGTTTGGACCTCAAAACATGCCTCACACGCAAAAACCCATTTTACATCGCCTTTGGCGCATAAACCTCTTTCATGCCAACCTCTTCCTTCGCACAAGATTACAAACTACCTTCAATATTTCATGTAAAAACCAATATTTTCTGCGAAACTGAAATCTTTCACGCAAGCCTATCCTTTGCCAGATTTTGATGTTTGGATCATGGAACACCACCTTAGAAAATTCTTTTGTTCCACCCCCAGATCGTCCATTCCTTTGTCATGTTCTCTCTTCATTATATATCATAACAATTCTTCTGATTTAATCACTAAATTCACTATCGTGATATGTATACTTTGATCAAACAACTTTAGCATCATCAAATTTTCAATGGGAATTACAAAAACTTCCCTATCTTCCAGTTGCGTCACTATTTCCAATCAAAACTTAATATGACTAACCTCACCTTTACTCCCCCTTTCTCCATAAGGATTAGATCACAAGTTCTCAAATTTTTTGATATTTGTGAAATACAAATAAGAAAAGCATCATCTGATTTCCATGTTCTTTACAAAGTGATTTTATTTATCTTCTTTGACTGCAAAAGGCAACACTCTATAATAGAAAACTCTTCTTACTTTCTTCTCCATCCAAATTGGTCCCAAAAATATCCCCATTTGGATTTTGTTGTCAACCAAGATTCATAAATCAATGAACTTTGTAACCTCATGCAATGGATTACTTATCAAAAATTCTAAGCCTATGTGAGATAACTCATTGTAGGAAATAAGAATTATTGACATTCAAAACCATACTGCCCAAAAGAAGTGACTATGAAATTTCATGCTCATATGTCCTAGGCCTTCTTTAGAACATATTTCAAGATTATACTTTAGAATTCTTCACTTATTCAACTTTCCTGGAATACAACAACATTTTTTCCTACAACCACTCCAACAAATAGTTAGAATAGTTCACACACATATATGTTGGACTCACAGCTTACCCATAACCCCCCCTGATGCATGCTTATATAAGGATAGATTTTTGAAACAATTCTCCCCCTTTACAAAACTATACCATGGTAAGATGAGAGTGGGGATAGAAACACGTACCTCAACCTTGATGAGAAGGAGGTTGGACACCCATGTTAAACCTCAATTTAGCATATGGTTCCTTTGGTAAAGATTTTGTGAATATGTCAGCAACTTGTTCTGATATAGGAACGTACTCCAACACCAATTCATTCTTCTCCACCTGCTCATTGATGAAGTGGTACTTTATGTCAATGTGTTTTAAACAATAAGGTTGTACCATATTCCTTGTAAGATTGATTGCACTATACTTATCACTTCTCAAGAGCAAGGGTAGATTTACTTCAACAAGTAGAACTTCCAACTGAGTCTTCATCCACATTAGTTGAGTAACAGCTTGAGTAGCAGCAACACACAAAACATTAGCTATGCTAAGAGTTACTTCATTCTGTTTCTTGGTATGCCAACTAACACAAATGTTTCCCAAAAAGAAAACTCCACCAGTTGTGGATCTTATATCATCAATATTTCCTACCGAATCAGCATATGAATACCCAAATAGATCAATATTTCCTGATCCATCATACCTAATTCCAAAATTTTTTGTGCCTTTGATATATCTAAGAATTATTTTTCTAGTAATCAAATGTGATTCTTTATAAGCACTCTGAAATCTTTCACATAAAGTGATAGCATAGATGATCTTGAGTCTTGAGGCAGTCAAATACAAAAGACTACCAATCAGCTTTTGAAACTCTTTCTGATAAACTTCCTTGCCTTATCCATCTTTAAAAAATTTGGTTCCCACTGAAATTGGTGTGGACACTGGTTTCAAATTTTCCAAGCCAAACTTATTTAGAATTTCCTTAACATACTTTTCTTGAGACAGAAAGACTTGATTCTTCTTCTGTGAAATTTTTTGCCCAAGAAAGTATTTCATTTCTCCCAGCATTTAAATCTCAAATGACTTTTCATCTCCCTAGAAAATCTTTCACATGATATTTCATCATTCCCAGCAAATATAATTTCATTGACATAAACAATAATGATAAATGAAAACTCCTTACACTCCTCGATATAAAGATTGTTGTCAACTCTACCGTTCTTAAAATTAAACTTCCTCAAGAAAGTATCTAATTTAGAATACCATGACCTCGGAGCCTATTTTAGTCCATACAAATCCTTCTTCAACCTTCACACATAACTTTCATCCTTTCCAATAAGAAATCCACTAGGTTGATCAATGTAAAATTTCTCGTTGAGGTCACCATTCAAGAATACATATTTTACATCCATTTGAAATATTTTTTTATCTTCGTTGTGCAGTAATAGGAAGAAAGATTCTGATTGTTTCTAATCTTTCCACTGGAGAAAAGGTTTCATCAAAATCAATTCCTTCAATTTGTGAATACTCTTCGCAAACCAATCTTTCTTTTTTTCTTATTACTTTACCTTCTTCATTCATCTTGTTCTGGAAAACTCCCTTTGTACCAATAACGTTCTTGTTGTCCAGTTTGGGTAAAAGTTCCCAAGTATCATTATTATCTATCTGATCAAGCTCTTCATTCATATCAGGAACCCATTATGGATGCTCAAAGGATTCATTTACATTATTCAGTTCAACTTTCGAATAAAGTGAAGTTTGTGTTATTTCATTCATTATTCTTCTTGTTTGAACCCTCTGACATTGATCTCCAATAATATTCTAAGACTCCACTTTTTTCCTCAGCCTAGGATGAGTTATTAGAACTTCATCCTCATCACTCAAGATTTATAAGTTGGATTCCTATTCTTGAGTAAGATTAACATAGTCTAAAACATAATCAAAATCGTTAGAAAAATCTTCTCTATCCTGCTCAACTTCCACATCAACATATGAATGCTTTTCTTTCTCAACATCTTCAACAACTTTAAATATGAAGAATCAATAATTCTTCCTGTTTCTTTGTTGAGACATCTATATCCTCTTCTTTTTGGAGCATAGCCAAGAAAAATTCTATCATCTCCTCTTTGAAAAAAAATTCCAAGGTTTCCACCTTTCATCTTTATAATGCATGGACTCCCAAAAACTCTTAAGTGTTTCAAACTTGAAGTTCTTCCATAGAACATTTTGTATGGAGTCATATCTGAGTTTGGACTATAGAAACACTAGTTCTGAATATACACAGCAGTGGTCATGGATTGACTCCAATAATAATGAGAAATACTATGTTCAAGTAACATAGTTCTCCCCCTTTCCACCATACTTCAATTATTTCTTTCTGCCAAACTATTTTGTTGAGGTGTGTATGGTGAACTGAACTCATTCCGAATTTCATGTTTCTCGAGGTAAATTTAAAAATATTCATTCTTATATTCTCCACCATTATTAGTTCTCAACTTCTTTACTGAATACTCACATTTCTTCTCTTCTTTCCTCCGGAAACTCTTAAACATTTTCAGAGCATCTAACTTATGTCTCATGTACATAACACAAGTAATTCAAGTAAAGTCATCCAAGAATGTAATGAATTACTTATCTCCATTTGTATATTTCATGCTCATTGGTCCAAAAATATCAGTGTGTATGAGTTCCAAGGGTCTTTTTGAGCGAATTTCAACTCTCCTATAAATAGAGTTTGTAATCATCCCTTTCTCACAAATAGTGAAACACCAATCTCTTATTCTTGATAAATAAGGCATATCTCAGACACTACCTCTCTTTGATAACTTGCACATATTTATCTGACACATATGCCCCAGCCTTTTATGCCATAATTTATTTTCATCCACCACACCCACATAACAAGAGTTCTTCACTTCACCAACTTGGAACAAATTACCTCTTGTATGTTGGCCTCTTGTAACTATATTTAAATAATTTTCACTTTTCAAAACAAATCCTTATTTTCTGAAGATAACTTTGTTTCCATCATAACAGAGTTGTGACACAGTAAGCAAGTTATGTTTCATCCCATCAACATATAGTGTTTTCCTATATTTCATATTTTCTTTCCCAATGATGGCTGATCCAACACCTTTGATCCTTAGAGATTCATCATTTCCAAATTTCACTTTTTCTTCTTTGAATTCTTTCACATTATTCAGAAACTTTAAGTCTCCTATCATATGAGAGGAACACCCACTATCAAGAATCCATAGACTTTCTCCTTTTGTAAAATTTAAAGCAGTTTCAACAATGAGAGCTTTTTGTTCTTCCTTTTCTTCCACATTTTGTTGGGCTTCCTCTAATTTCCTAGCCAAATCAAAGTGTTCTTTCCAAACAACCATGCACTCTTTATTTTTAGACTTATCATACCTTTCCCTTTTAGCTTTTAAAAACTCTAGCTTCTAAGGATTATTATGAAACTTTTGTTGATCTGGTAACACACTAAGGAAAAAATTAGAAAGATGTTCAGGTCGATAACATCTTTCACAAATAGTTTTTAGTGGTTGGAACTTATTCTCATCTTTCCACCAACCTTCTCAGATATTTTATGAAATTTATTTTGAGATTTTCTAATTTGAAAGGATTGACACCCCCTAAATAATTTTCTTTCCAAACATGTGAAATGGTTTTAATATTATTGGTTGAACCAACACATATTTTCCATGTGTCCAAATCCACCAAAATACCAGCAGTATCCAAAGAGTGAATATTTTCCTTAGAAACTTCTATACTGACTGGAGTTGTGAACATGCTTCTCAACTATATTATTACCAGAATTTTTCTAACCATAGACCTTCATATTTTCAATTGTAACTTTCTTCTTCAACTCAGATTTCTGTTCATTCTTACTAAAAACAGAAGTGGTAAAAACCTTTTTGGAATCAATATTTTTATATGCTTATGATTTTTTAGTATTGCTAACTTTGACCACATACGTACCCTTTCCAAAACATCTCTTATCAGTACATGTTCCATATTTCTTATCAACATTTGATGGAAACTTTTGTTGATCCTTATTAGGCTCATTTATAGCAGAACATTCCCCAAATTCTGTAACAAAATTTTTGAACCTTGTGTTATTTACTCAGATTTAGAAAGTTTATGTTGGAAAATTTCCAACTCATCTTCTTTTGCCTTCATATTTACTTCTAGATGATCCTTACGATTATTTTCTCTCTCAAGAGAATTTTTTAGATCATCAATATCATTTTAATATATTTCATTCTTGTCAAGAAAACATGTTTATTCATTTGAGGAAGAGTTTTCAATTTTAAATTTCCAGTTTTCCTTCTCAAGCCTTATGATCTTTCTCAAACATCCCTTCATCTCTTCTTTCAGATACTGTTCAAGTTGAGTTTCATCTTCTTCAATACTACTATGATGCACCCGATTTGTGTATAAATTTTCATATATATAATTGAAAATAACAAACATGTATTCAGAAAATATATATTGTTCCATGAGAATATTCTTTGACTTTGGTGATTCTGTTTTCTATTAGGAGCTTTCTGGCTAAAATACACAAATCAAGGGAAGTCTGTGAAAATTTTGAAACTACACGGCGTGTACTTCTTATACACGCCGTATACATATAGACAGGGACATGAACCGAAGGAGGGAGTACACGCCCATGTAACCGGATAGAATCTACACTCCGTGTACTACATTCTAGAAGCGGTTGTTGCTGAGAAGGTTCTACACGCCCATGTGGCCGTTGAAGGAGACACGACGTGTTCTATCTCTACACGCCGTGTCTGATATTCTAGAAGGAGTTGGTTTCCAAATTTTGACACTACATTCTATGTATGGAGGCGCTAAACTCCATGTACACTCATCCACCAGGTGGCGCCGTGTTCAAAAGTCAAAGATGACGTGTTAGGCCGCCTACCTGTGGAGAAATTGGTGCCAAAGCACGTTGACAAAAAGTACACGGCGTGTACTTTATATACACACCGTGTACTTTATTTTTCTATAAAAAGAGGCCTCGGCCTACAGATTTGGGAGTTGGAAACCATTGGAAAGGATGGAAGCTCTGCTACTACCATTCCCAAATCCACCGAGGTGACGCTGTTCCGCCTTCCGACACCTTACCTCAATGCTTACACGATGAATCCGTCAGGTATCACGTGTGTCGTTTTTCTCATGCTTTCTATGTGTAACTAAACCCCTCGTGTTGGGGTTGTGGATTAAAGGATCGTAACTTGTGTGTTTTTTATATAGTTATGCTTGCTCGTTATAATTATTCTTACTCTTCTTAATTCGCTGTCAAATATAACTGAGAATTCTGAGCCGGAACAAGGGAAGAATTCTCATTGATACAAAAGAAGAGTAACTGTGAAAGATTTCATGACCATTGAAAAGGTTTCACCAATTCATAAATGGACTAAACCAAATTAAGAATTAAGAATTTTTAATACCAGCCCAAGGAGTCAACTTCTCTAATTCCAAAACAAGATGAACCAGACCAAGGAAATATTGTGATAAAAGGGAATCCAGAATGATGAATTATCATGAACGACACAACCATTTAAGCAATCTGCATAAAAACTCCTCGATCACCATATCTCTGACACATCTTTTCTTCCCATTTTAAACTCTTTAAATTCACCCATTGTTTTCTTTAAAACTGTTAATCATATATTCAATGTAAAACAATATAGTTTTAATCCAAAATCAAATCGAACCAATCAACTCTAAATTCTAAATACTTCACCTAATTAAGTTTTTACTCAATTGAATTCACGCACGCCATAGTTTCCTATGAATCGACCCCGAACTTATTCTATACTAAAGTTTAAAGAAGAGGTAATTAATTTGGGATGCATATAAATTCAGTCAACGACAAGAGAGACTGAATTTTGGCGCCGTTGTCGAGGAACATCTTTGGTTTTAGTGATAATATTTAAATTGTGTTAATAATTGATTTAAGTAAAAATAAAAATAAAAATTATAAAAAATCTATTTTCTAATCCCATTTCAAATCTTCTATTTTAATTTTCACTTGTTAAGCCTGGTATTTGTGTTATGATTGTGCAGAAGCTTAAAGTGTATGTTTAGACGTCTTACACGATCCAGAAGCACCGAGTCTTCGGAATTAGTTCCGCTTGACCCGAAGATCGAACTGACCCTGCTTTGTCGTCGGCGTGCACTGATAGAAACTCACAACAAGCAACCACAACCCATGGAAAACAAGGAAGAGGGAGAATGAACCATGGATGCTAAGGCTGGTCAGAAGTACCAGGATCAGCAGCCTCCCGTAGATGGTTTACCGGAGCAGGCTCCTGGAACATTCATGGAATTCCTCCCAAGGGATTACCAATGGTCGCCGCAGAAACTCTTCCCACGACCATAATTTGCCCCTCAGGAGCAGTTCATGCAAGATCCACCCCCTAAACAGCAACCTCCAGGATGTACCCTTAAGGAGTACGGTCTTCCTTCAATCCACAGAGCTGATATGTGCATCGTCCGTCCTCTAGTCCAGGCCTAGCACTTCAAGATCAAGCCTGCTATCATGCAGCTGATCCAGAACACTGTCCAATTCGGAGGCCTGCCCAGTGAAGACCCGAACGCCCATCTCTCCAAATTTCTAGAGATCTTCAAGACATTTACTTACCATGGCGTGTCCAAGGACGCCATCTGTCTTCGCCTATTTCCCTTTTCTATTTGGGATAAGGTGAAGGACTGGATTAAGGGGCTTCCACAACGATCTATCCTCACCTAGAAGGAGCTAGCCCAGGCGTTCCTGTCTAAATACTTCCCACCATCGAAGACGGTGATGCTACGGAATGAGATCCACAAGTTCCAGCAGCACGAATCTGAGTCATTATACGAGTCCTGGGAACGTTTTAAGGATATGCTACGCAAATTCCCACACCACAGACTCCCACTCTGGATGCAAGTATAGAGCTTCTACGAAGGACTCACAACGAATACCAAATCCATGGTGGACGCTGCTGTTGGAGGTACGGTGATGCAGAAATCTTCCAAAGAGCTATTTGAACTACTGGAAGACATGTCAGCCAACAACTTTCAGTGTCACTCTGAGTGGGGGAATCAAAAACGAGGTATGCACAATATTGATGCTACCCCTATGTTAGCTGCTCAGTTGGATGCTGTGTCCAAGAAAATAGACGCATTGAATCTCAAAGGATCATCTCAAGTTTATGCGGCGAACCATCCAACATGTGGTGAATGTGGTAACAACCACAATCTGGGAGAATGCCCGGGATTTCCCTCTGACCCTTCGACAAGTGAGGTGAGCTTTGTTGCTCAAAATCGAGGGTCGAATCAATATCAATAGTACCAAAACCCGGCATGGTGAGATAATCAGAACCAAGGTTGAGGCCAACAATAGAAAAAACCTCCACCCCAGTGACTGCCCGGCTACAATCAGTCTTAGTACCAGAATCAGTTTCTGAGACAGCAGTTCCAACAGGGTTTCTATCAGCAGCAAGGGTACCAGAACCCTCGCCCATAACAACAAAAGAAAAAACCACCTCCACCACCTTCCTAGCCATCTCGGAAAGAGAACACATCAAGGTTAGAAGACCTGATGAATAAATTTATATCAAATGCTGAGATGAAATTCCAGAACCAGGAGGCTTCCATTAAAATCCTCAAGAATCAAATTGGCTAGATAGCAAACCAGCTATCAGGGAGGCATCCTGGTACACTAACGGGAAATACTGAGAAGAATACAAGGGAGGAGGCCCATTTTGTCATTCTCCAGAGTGGAAAAGAGATTCAGAAGGAACCATCCCACCAGATAGGTGCACCCACACTTTCTGATGATGAAGAACGTACCAGTACTGACCCCTCCTCATCCAAAATCCTATAGAAGGAGGCTTTACAGAATAAAGAAAAGGAGGTAGTCCAACCATTCAAGCCCACATTACCCTTTTTGGAGCGATTGA
This sequence comes from Viscum album, assembly GCA_963277665.1. Classification (NCBI taxonomy): domain Eukaryota; kingdom Viridiplantae; phylum Streptophyta; class Magnoliopsida; order Santalales; family Viscaceae; genus Viscum; species Viscum album. Next base: position 516,959,200 of record OY728143.1, on the reverse strand, counting down.
AGCAGAGGAAGATGAACCACCAGTTCATAAAATTCATGGATGTATTCAAAAAGTTGCATATAAATATTTCATTTGCATAGGCGCTGACACAAATACCCACCTATGCCAAATTTATGAAGGAAATCCTCTCCAACAGAAGAAAAATGGAAGATTTGGGCACCATTTCCCTCAACAAGGAGTGCTCCGCAGTCGTTAAACATTCCATTCCTCCAAAGCTCCAGGATCCAGGTAGTTTTATTATTCCCTGCACAATTGGACACTGTGACTTTGGGAAAGCTATATACGACTTTGGATCAAGTGTCAACCTCATGCCATTTAGAGTTTTCCAAATGCTCGGGATCCATGATTTGAAGCCAACCCGAGTAGCCCTTCAACTTGCTGATCCATCCATTAATATCCGAAGGGGCTATTGGAAGCTGTACTGGTGAAAGTGGGATGATTGATCCTCCCAGCAGATTTCATCATCCTCGACATGGGGGATGATCCGGAGGCACCACTTATATTGGGAAGACTTTTCCTATCCACTGGGAAGGCACTCATTGATGTGCACCAGGGAGATATGATTTTCCGGGTAGGAGATGAGAGAGTATCCTACAATGTTCTCAAAGCCATCAAGCAAGAATCATCATCCGATCATGAGGATTGTTCTGCAATAACTACCATGGACGATAGCCTGGTGGATGATCTGGTATGTTCCTATATTTATGATAACTTTAACATTCCAGACATTCCTATTGAAGAAGAGACAGAGAACTTGCAAATCTTAAATTTCCAGGGAGGCCACTATTGGGACCATTATCCACCGTAAATATCAGGTAAGCAAGGTAAGTAGGTCGATCCAACGACCTAAAACAAAGGCACTTTCTAGGAGGCAACGCAGAGGTTACACGCCGTGTCCCACTTATATACAAAGCATGTACTTATATTTGTAATTTATAATCTTAATAGTATAAATCTATAACATAACAAATAAATAACCAGGGATGATGCCAGTGCCGATGGTAAAGTCACTGGAGTTTATTCGAGCCGTCCCCGGTTCGAATCCTCCCGACCTACCTTTGGTACGAGGTTCCTCGTTTTATTTACATGGAGTGTGTGGTATTTTTAAAATATATATATAAATATGTTTAAATATAATAAAACCCTTGATGGGGATGGGCTGGTTGGATAAAATCGTAACCCGGTTCCAAAAGACCTGGGTTTGAACCCATCCAACCGTCCCATTTCCATTATTTGTTCTTTTAATAAAACCACACGACGTGCATTTCAATATATGCCGTGTGTGTCATAATTTTTCCGTATAAATTTAAAACATTTTCAAAATAAGAAATAACATGCGGGTGAAGTTGGCCGATTGGCAAAGTCTCGGCACCAGGTTAAAAAGACCTGGCTTCGAATCTCACTAATCTCCCCTCTTCATCCCCATCCTTTCCTAAATAAAAACCACAGGCCATGATTTTATTTATTCCCATGTGTATAGGCCGTATAGAATAAATATAAATATATATATATCATAAATATGGGTAGCAGTACAACCTTCACTCCAGTGGTTGAGGGATTCCATTCGGAACGATCGATCGCCAGTTCGAACCTCGCCCCTACCACCGGACCAAAGGTTGTACTTCTCTTTTTCCAATTTTTAAACACACGACATGTATTTTCCCACTACATTAGGTGTATAAATTTATTTTCTTTTAAATCTGTATATACATATATATATACCAATTTTACTTTTCTTTTTAATTAATTAATATTAATTATTATATAGTATAGTTTATGTTCAAAATAAATGGAAATACACGGTGTGTAGTCTAAACATACATGCCGTGTACCTTTCCTATATATGCCACGAGACACCCGTCTTGAGCCCGTGTCACGCGACCTCCCTATTTCCTCCCCTCTTCCCGTTTCTTCTCCCGAACGCCACCCGCACCCCCATTTCACTGATCTATTGATTTGGTGTGTTTCATGTTCTGATTCTTCTTGCATTGTTATCCTCGGTCAAGGTACGCCATTCTACACCCTCTATTTTAAATTTTTAGACTCGTTTAGGGTGTTTTTCGGATTGTCTGACCATTCGGCTTCTGCCAGTACACGACCACGAAATGAAGAACACATGCCGTGTAGTTCTGTACATGGCCACACACGCAATACTTCGAATTTGAATATACACAGTGTGTATGTTCGGTACACACCGTGTCCTTTTTTTTCCGCATGCCTGACTACCCCTTTTCACACGGCCTCACACACTATTTTCACGTACATGGCATGTGTGTTTGGTACATGCCGTGTATTCCCTTTCCTTTGGCCCCTATGTGTGTGGACCATAACACAACCTCTCACCCCATGTTCCCAAACACGACGTGTATGTTCGGTACACACCGTGTCTTTTATTTCTTTCGATCGTCCCATGTCTCGCCACCTACACGACCATGTACTTAGAGTGAAATACACTCCGTATCTGTATTCTATATGGCGTGTATTTTTTTCTTTGAACTGATAAAAACATGGCCGTGTCATTTTTAACACACGACCACCTAAAATTTGAGTGAACACAGTGTGTATGTTAGGTACACGCCTTGTACTTTTACATGGTCTAATTTTCACCCTCGGCGTGTCTATCTAGAGAACATGAGATACTCTGCATTTTCCACTACACGCCGTATAGTCTGGAGTACACGCCGTGTACTTTTATTTTCCTATTTTCTCACATTTTCTTTGTTTTGTTTTGTTTTGTTTTTTTTTGTTTTGTTTTTCATTTTTTGTTTTGTTTTTCTTTCTTTTTCAGGATATGGAAAATCAAGATCCTTCCCAAGGGATGTGGCCAGCCTCCACCACTGAGGGTGAGGGGTCCATCTTTTTTCGGATCTGACTCCAACCACCTACACAGCTGGACCCCGACGCTCCGGTTTTTGAGCGCCCTCCATTGGCCCTTCTGCCACCACTCACTCCCTCAGCGGAGGTCGGGCCTACTTCTACTACACCTCCACCTTCCGGAACAGTGCTTCTGAGCACCACCATTTCTGCTGCACCAGATACCACTCTCCTTGTGCTATCATCATCAAAAGCTGGTCCCTCTTTGAGCACACCATCCACCGAGCCACCCTATACTTCGGCAGATCCATCCAAAGAGCCAGCTGCTGCTGCTGCTGCACCGACACCTGGGCTAGGACCTGCTGGTGCTCCCTATCCTTGCATGGTATTTCCGGTCACCGATCCAGCATATGACAGGCGCCGACGCTTCTCTCATCGACCGATACCATTGAGTGGCCAGTACCTCGACAGCAGCATTCCGCAGCAGCTCGGTATTTGGGAGGATTTGGAGGCGCTTCTTGGGCACACCTCACTCCTCGATATTTTCTAGGTCATCACTCCTGTGTTCCATGATTTATTTTGGGAGTTTGCGGCCTCATTTGAGTTTGATGGGGTGGAGTACCGAGAGACACCTGGCGACGCAGTACCCGTAGTTCGATTCCAGCTAGGCGTATGCCGATTTTCTCTTACCATGACAGAGTTTGGCTGAGGGTTCGGCTTCTACCCCCATCCCATCACCCGACCTCCTGTTTCTACCCTATCTAGGCCCGAGTCCTCTGAGCTCATTACCATGTGGCGGGAGATCGCTGGGCCTGACCATCAGTACTCCCCCACTTCCCAGAAGAGCACTATTATAGCTGACCCCATCATTCGCTTCGCCCACTGGTTCTTCAAAGCCATCCTTTTCCTCCGTCATGAAGATATGGGGGGTCATGACCGACCGTGAAATGGAGCTACTTACTAGTGTCATCCAGCATGACTACCCGAACCTCCACTATCTTGCCACCTCCTATTTTCACTCCATGTTTATTGGACTTCAGGGAAACCTGAACAGCGGGTTTTACACTACCCGTCTCACCCAACATCTTCGGGTATTCGAGCTCTCTTTGCCTCACGACCTATTAGGTTCACCCCAGCGGATGGACTTTCTCATGATCATTCACATGGTATTGGTCCAGAAGCAGGGGGTGCCTACATCCTGGCTCAGGCTCGAGCCCCACCACCCGCTAACCCTCCTGCCCCAGCTGCTGACCCTGCCCCTCCTTCCCCACCCCCTCTAGCTTCCCCACCTCACCCACCTCCTACTGACCCCAATTTTTCTGACCTTCCTTCTTCTGTCCCATCACCCATTCCACCTACCCCCTCAACCTAGGTCGATCTTTCCCTTTCCAACCACCTATCCATGATGGAATAGGTCTTGGGTCACTTCGACATCCGAAACGACCAGCCGGAGAAGCGGTTGGATCGTATCATCGGCTGCCAGGAAACCATTGTGTGGCATTTGATTCGTCTCGACAGCCACCAGGACCGCATGGAGTAGATATTGGCGCATATTGCTCAGCATCTTGGTGTTCCACTGCCTTCACCACCAGCCTCTGCCTCCGTTTCTGGCCCATCTGCTGCTGCTCCACCGCCCTCTCCTATGCAGGCCACATATTCTCTTCTGCTGACTACGGTGAGCCCAACTACTACCACTTCTTCTGGGCCAGGGCCTGCTTCTAGGTTTCCTTGCCCGAGTCCTGCACCTGTGGCTCCTACTTTCTTCAGCTTCCCTTCCCGATGTAGAGTCTGAGTATCCAACTTACACGTCTCCTACGCCGTCTCTACCACCTGGTTTTGTACAGGATGCTACCTCCCCTGAGGTAACCCCAAGATAGTGAGATTTCTTTTATATTATATATCTCTTTTGTCATTTTATGTGCTGTGATGTTATGCTTGTTTGCAGTTTTCTTTTTTCTCGACAGTCACAAGTATCATGGAGCGCCTTGGGCATCACTTTTCACGATGGGAGTATTTTTCCATTTCTATTTTCTTTCTTTTTAGATTTACTTCTTCCACTGCTTTCCCTCATTTTGTCCCCCATATCTCACCCTTGTCCACCCTTTACCTTTCTATTACACTTGGTGGACCATGTTCCATATTAAGTGTGGGGGAGCGTATAACTCTTTCACCTTAGTCTTTTCCCTTGACTAATCTAGGAGATATCATTATTAGATTATATATTTTCAAATGTAAAGCAATTTTGGTTAATCATTCTTATAAATGAGAGATTTATTCAGTAGGAACTTTTTGGGGGTTTCATGCTTATTCTGATTCTTAGGTGTTTTAAAATGATTGCTGATATAGTTTCAATTGCAACTTTTAATCCTTGATTAATTACATTGATTAGGATAATCATTTATATTCATGTCATGACCTGATTGTCTCTTTATTATTTTTCCACTCTTGAGAGGTATTCTAAACCATTTTTTTGTATTTCTTTTCTAATACCCTCTTTCTTGAGAGATTCTTAGGATACGCATCACTACCAGAATTTTCAATTTTTTCTTTTCAAAACATGAAGAATTTTTGAATTGCTTTAAAATGATTGAGGCATTAGATTGTTTCAACCCCTTTATCTTGAGACCTACCCTACATTTAATCTTCGTTAATCCCATAGAAGCCATGAATAGCCTTTATAAAAAGCCACGTTACAAGCCTATTTCCCTTCCTACCCTATTTCTTTTTGAACTTTTCATGATTATTCATTTTGGAGTTTTAAAGAGGGAGTTGGCAATACATGGAATATTTTTGTGCACAACCATGAAATAAAGTGTGGGGGAGTGCCTCTTGACTATTTGGGGCAGAAAGGATTCCAGAAATCTACTCATTGTATTCATAAGTGTTTTCCCTTGTTAAAAAAAAGAAAAAAAAGAAAAAAGGGGGACCTTATGCTTATTTTCTTATGAACCCCTACTTGACTAAGGAAGATGGTAACGATTACAAAGGCATTTGACTAAGATTATAAAGGATAATTTTTCATTGAGTTTTACTTTGAATGTCATGCAATGTTGTTTAAAGGAATTAGCCTTCCTTTTTCAAGCCTCAGAATTTATTTTTCACATCTGAACCAACCAAACCTTAGCCATAGAGACATTTGAACCTTATTGATAAAGACCTCATGATTTTTGTAATTCAAATTTTTCTGAAGTAGAGAATAAGATATCTTTCAAACCTATGGATATAGTGTATATACCTTATATTGAGCATAAATTTGAATAAAAACATCTTGAGTGTGGAGTGTGATTTTAACTGGTAAGGTAAATCATCAAGTGGCATGCTTATTTTTGAAAGGTTGAAAAATGTGTTGAAAGAGGATGAAAGTAGTTAATTTAATTATATATGAGGCATGATTTTAATGTCTTATGAATTTCATTTGTTTGTGCCTTTTAGAATTCTCCTCAGTAACTTTATCATTTATAATTTGGATTAATTAAAATTCCTTCCTTTTAAAAGAATGAACTCTTTTAATTAGATGTTGAGATTTTGCTTGAGGACAAGAAAATGACTAAGTGTGGGGGAATTTGATGCACCTGATTTGTGTATACATTTTCATATATATAATTGAAAATAAAAAACATATTTTTAGAAAATATCTGTTGTTCCATGAGCATATTATTTGATTTTGGTGATTCTGTTTTCTATCAGGAGATTTCTGGCTAAAATACACAAATCAAGGGAAGTATGTGAAAATTTTGAAACTACACGGCGTGTACTTTTCATACAGGTCATGTACATCTAGACAGGGACACGGACTTAAGGAGGGAGTGCACAGCCATGTCACCGGACATAAGCTACATGCCGTGTGTGGTGGCATTACACATCGTGTACTACATTCTAGAAGTGGTTGTTGCCGAGAAGGTTCTACACGCCCATGTGGCCGTTGAAGGAGATACGTTGTGTTCTATCTCTACAAGCCGTGTCTAATATTCTAGAAGGAGTTGGTTGCCAAATTTTGACACTACACTCCATGTATGGGGGTGATACATCCCATGTACACTCAACCACCAGGCGGCGCCATGGTCAAAAGTCAAAGACGGCGTGTTAGGCCGCCTACCCTTGGAGAAATTGGCGCCAAAGCGGGTTGACGAAAAGTACACGACGTGTACTTTATATACACGCCGTGTACTTTATTTTTATATAAAAATAGGCCTTGGCCTACATATTTGGGAGTTGGAAACCATTGGAAGGGATAGAAGCTCTGCTACTACCATTCCCAAAGCCACCGAGGTGCCGCCGTTTCGCCTTCCGACACCTTACCTCAACACTTATATGATGAATCCGTCAGGTATCACGTGTGTCATTTTTCTCCTGCTTTCTATGTGTAACTAAACCCCTTGTGTTGGGGATGTAGATGAAAGGATTGTAACTTGTGTGTTGTTTTATATAGTTGTGCTTTCTCGTTTTTATTATTCTTACTCTTGTTAATTCGCTGTCAAATATAACTGAGAATTCTGAGCCGGACCAAGGGAAGAATTCTCAGTGATACAAAAGAAGAGTAACAGTGAAAGCTTTCATGACCATTGAAAAGGTTTCACCGATTCATAAATGGACTAAACCAAATTAAGAATTAAGAATGTTGACTATCAGACCAAGGAGTCAACTTCTCTAATTCTAAACAAGAGGAACCAAACCAAAGAAATCTTGTGATAAAAGGGAATCCAGAATGATGAATTATCATGAACAACACAACCATTTAAGCAATCTGCATAAAAAATCCTCGATCACCACAGCCCCGACACGTCTTTTCTTCCCGTTTTAAACTCTTTAAATTCACCCTTTGTTTTCTTTAAAACTGTTAATCATATCTTAAAAGTAAAACAATATAGTTTTAATCCAAAATCAAATCGAACCAATCAACTCTAAATTCTATATACTTCACCTAATTAAGTATTAAATCAATTGAATTCACGCACGCCATAGTTCCCTGTGGATCGACCCCTAACTTATGATATACTAAAGTTTTTAGAATGACTAATTAATTTGGGACACATATAACTTTAGTCAATGACAAGCGAGACCATACTGCTCTCATAATCATCATTATCCACTATTGTAAAAAGGTACTTTCTCTAGTTTTCTCAGCAATAGATTTTTCAGATTCAGTTTCGCTATCATCATCTTCTTGATCTTTTGACAAAAATATTATTCTTTTTTATTTGAAGAAATTTTTATCCTTACCTTTTCCCGAATATTCATCTTTTCCACCCTATTTCTTCCATGACCTTCTTGGTCTTGTTTCTTCTTCATCACTATCTTCATCTTTACCTTTTTAGGGAAAGTATCCACCAAGTGGCCAATAAATCCACATTCAAAACATTTCAAAGGGAGTTTCTCTTTTTATTTATTAGTGCCTCTTTTAACATTTTTAGAAATGATGGATAAAATTTCATCAAAATTTTGATATACCTCATTTTCATAGTCGGATTCACCAGCTTCTTCTTCAAAATGAATTTTCTTCGACTTTTCTTTATTTGTAGCCTTGAAAGACATTTCACTATCAGCTTTTATTTTGATCTTAATAGTCTTCTCCCTTCTCATTTAATAATTTATAACAGTGCTCTTCAAATCATCTAGAGATAATTTTTCAGGGTCTCTATCTTCCAGTGATGAAACTTTAGCATCCAATTTGTCAGGCAGAATTCTCAAGATATTTTCGACAACTATAGAATCTTCCAATGTTTCACCAAGAAATATGATTATATAGACAATATCATTTATCGTGGTAAAAAATTCCCCAACAGATTTAGATTCTCCCATTTTCATGTTTTCATACTTCAGTCTCCAGTTTTTTAGTTTTTCCTTCATTACTTTTGTATTTCCTTCATAAATGTTCTTCAGTTTTTCCAAGATTTATTTGGCAGTAGCAACACCTTTAACTCTTAAAAATCCACTCTTAGAAAGATATGAGAATAACACATTTTTAGCTCTTCCATCATTCTCAAGATTCTTCTTATCAATATGAGTAAGAGGAACCCTGTCATCAATAACAGGAAATCCATCTGTTGTGGTTTTGAGAACTTCATATCCAAGAGACATAAGATAAGGTATCATTCTATCTTTCCATATATGATAATTCTTCCTATAAAATATCGGAATCTCCTTACTGTTCATGCAATTTGTATTCTCCATTAAAACCTATCTTTAAAACTACATCAAATAACAAACGAAGGGAACCTGGATCTGATACCAATTGATGTTCCCAGTCAGGATCCAAGTATCACTGAGAGGTGGAGAGGTTGAATCAGTGATATATTTTTCATTTTATGTTTCCTTCTTTTTGAAACAACCTTTGCCTCCTCTTAAATAATTTCTTCCCTGCTGAACACACACAACCACAAGAAAACAAGATTTACAAGGTTCACTACTCAACAAGAGTAGCTATGTCCTTGGTATGGTAAATAAATAATCCAATACCACACAATCCACTAGAAAACAATCATTTGATGTGGAATACATCGAGTAGGATATACCCTTACACTCATGTAGCACTAGGAAAACAATCCTCAAGCGCGTGTGCACCCTCTTAGCACAAATAGGTAATTATAGTATTTCAGTGCTTCTTTACAATTGAACATGTGTACTATTTGAAGTACAAATCTTCACTTTCTTACCCAAAAGTCAGTAAGAACTATCCTACGCACAACCAAATATGTGCGAAGACCCCAAATATTTCACGAACCCTTTAAGGTGTCTTGTGTAAAAATTTTATGCCACGTGTGCAAGATTCACCTTTTGTCCCGAAACACCTCTTGCGTGCAACTTCAATCTTGTGTGAAACTCTCTTCTTGTGTGCAACTTTTCCTTTTTGAGCAGAACTTTATTTCTTCCACGCAATATCCTATTCTTAATATTATTCGGCACGTCAGAGCTTGAGATTTATGTATGTGTAGAGAACAACTATTGTGAGGGGGTCACCTCTTATTTATAGACCTCATTGACCCCTACGTGCAAAAACAATGATGCGTCGTGCAAGATCATAACGCGTTGTGCATAAGCCCATCTGACGTTTCCTTGGACGCGTAAGTCATGCATCATGAAAAATACCATTTGACGTCGCCTTGGGCTCATAAGTCTCTTTCGCACCAGCCTCATCTTTAACGCACTTCATTGAATCTTTCGCACGCTTCCTTCCTTTACCATTTTTTGAATTTTGGGCCTCAAAACATGCCTCGCGCACAAAACCCCATTTTACGTTGCCTTTGGCGTGGAATCCTCTTTCACACCAACCTATTCTTTCGCGCACTTATTGAGTATTTCAAGAACTTCCTTACTTTTCCATTTTTCAAATTTTGGACCTCGAATCAGGGATTTCACGCAAGATTCCAAACTACCTTCAATCTTGCACGTAAAAACCATTTTTGCTCGCAAAACCCCAATCTTTCGCAAAAGCCTATCCTTTTCTATATTTTAATGTTTGGATCATGGAACATCACTTGTGCACAACATACTGAGCCATATTCAAACTTGTTCCACCCCCAGACCTTCTATTACTTTGTCATTTTCTCTCTTTACTGTATCTCATAACCATTCTTCATCTTTCATCATGAAATTTATTATCGTGATATGTATCCTTTGATCGAACATCTTTAAAAATGTAAGATTTACAATGGGAAGTACTGAAAATTCACTATCTTCAAGCCACATCATTCTTTCCAATCAAAACTTCATATGATTGGAATCAAATTTACTCCCCCTTCCTTCATAAGTCTTGCATCACTAGTTCTCCGAACTTATGATATTTGTGAAATACAAACCAACAAAGCATCATCTGATTTCCATTTTCTTTACAAAGTGATTTGATTTATATTCTTTGACAACAAAAGGTTACACTCTATAATAGAAAAGTCTTCTTACTTTTTTCTCCAACCAACTTGGTGCCAACACCTTCGGACTTGAGGTAAGGGTTTCTTCATCTCACTTCCCTTTTTGTGATATATACCTTATTCACTATTACTACTTGTGTATAGTTTATGTATACTGCACATTGATGTTTCATATCATTAATATCTTTATTTTGATTATATTCATTGTATCATTTTATTATTATTAATTTTGGGTAATACAATTCAATTGATTATAATGTTTGAAGTATTTTCTACCCAAACCTCCATTTTCATTCGGGTTGATCTTATTCTCTACTCACCTAAATGGGATTTTTATTATTCTTGTGTAATTCGTATAAATTCTATGAAAATGTTCAATATACCTGTACCAATTAGAATCCTTCTTTATTTTATGGGGAGTTACATGTTTTATAAGAATCTTTAAAAAAATTGTTCCAAAATGGAAGCCCGATTCAAGGAACCTCTCGAATTCTTACCTATTTTGAAGTTCACTCTATAGTATTTTTAGGCGATAATTATCTTTAAAAAATCACAAATTTTAATATTAAAATCCATTTTGGTTCATTTATGGAGCTATTAATGCAAACATTCCTTTGTTCTTTAAAATCCTTTAATATTTTCCATAAGTCGCACCATAATATTTTATTTCTAGAGTTTCTTTAAAAAATATTTTTAAATGATATTACCTCAATAAGACTTTATTTAAAACTCAAATGTTATTTAAATGAGATTAAATTTTATTTTCTTGGATATACATTTTTACAATCTAATTTCATGACAAATTCAAATGATTTTCCAAAATAGCTCTTCTTTTCAAATTAAAAAGTATTTTTCTCATATAACTTTAACTTTTATGAGATCTATTTTTTGTTCACCACTTATTTCTTGCTTGTGGTGTATTTAATTCCCTTTTTTATATCATATAAAGAGTATCCTTATTCTCATGATATTCAAAGGGATTATGATTCGAATATTTCAAGGTGGTATGAGACACTTTGGAATGTTTAAGGATTATTTCCTCATGGATTTTTCAATGGTCTCATTTAAATGTATCTTCATATATGTCAACATCCTTTGTTGAATCTTTTTATCAATTGAGTTTTATATAATATGATATCATCCACCATGTTTTATTGAATGGTTTATGATTATTTTGAATGTGGATGTGATATCTTGAAACCCTTCCCCATATTACTCTAAACGGTTAGTTTTTATGTTTAATGATCAGGGAAAGTTATTTACATTTCATATGTTAGTTTTCAATATAAATGTATATGTTGTTTATCTTACCCTTATGAATAGTAATGTGACTTTATGAATAGTAACCTCACCCATGAATGTATAAATAAAATTTATCCACCTTATAAATGAAGTAGAATATTTTATAAATTATTAATTAAGTATTTGTATTTTTGTGAGTGATAAATATTTAAATACTATTTTAAATTATAAAATTAATTAATTTTCATAAAATGGGTTCCTAAATAATTAATTTGTCTTCATTTGATTTTAGGATAATTTTATGGGGCCATTGTTAATTTTTGAAAGTATTATAACAGTAGTTTTAAATGTAAAATCTATATTTTTCATGTAACTAATGATTTTATTTATAATTAAATTTCATATATTTAGAAACTTATTTTCATAAAATGGAATCCATTTTTGGATTATACATATCTAAAAAATTTTAGGGTAATTGTTTTTTATTTTTCTAAAATACTTGATTTTTTATGAATAGTAAAATACAATAATTTATGATAAATGATAAATACATTGTTTATGTAAGTCTGATGTAGGAACATTTGGATCTAACTAAAATTCACTTATTACTATTTGTTTCCACATGAATCAGTAAAATTCATTGTCTTGGGAAAAATATTAAACTACTGATTAAAATAATGAGAAACCGCTCCTCTCCTCCACTATATATACCACCCCTTCTTATCTATTCACTCCCCTCATATCAACCCTTGTGCCATGTATAAATTCTATCCAAATATCCTTCCAAGACCCCCCCACATGTCCAGAAGCCCTTGGTGTCATAAAAATACCAAATCCTCTTCCCTAAAGAGGCTCTCAAGGAAGATTAATTAAAGAGGTAAATTCCTCTTTTCAATTATTTTATTTTCTTTTCAAGTCACTTTATTTTCTTTTCTATCCTCACCCATACTAATCCATTTTTTATAAATAAAGTACCTAACATGTACTATTATTTTTTTATGATGATTGAAGATGTTATTATCATCTATCCTTCACCCTTCTTTTATGCTATTAGTAAAAAACACTATCCGGGATGTGCTAATTTAGCACAATCAAGGACGATTGGTTTTCAATTTCTACAGCCATATTCCATTATGGTCATGAAACCATTCTTATGGTTGAACCAGAATATAATATATTTATAATGTCTCATATATGGTTATTGAATAGTTTTTATACATGGTTTTGATTTATAAATAAAAATGAATTCATTGTGGTAAAAAACCACTAATTAACTTAAAGAGTTATAATTAAATAATTTATATAATGATTCATCTTCCCTCCAAGTAAAAAAATTAAATTTAAAACCATTTAACCTTATTTATTTTAACTAAAAATATATAACATCAATTCTGGACAACCATCCTCATTTTACATGATTCTTCATTCATGTATATAAGTATACCGATCATGAAACAAACGGACCAGAACAGTGAAATTGAACATCTTAACCCATTAAAAAGAACATGAATGAACTTAATAATGTTATAATAAATCAATTAAATTAAGGGCAGGTTATGTAATTATTAATTAATGAACCTATATTTTGTTATTCAGGTCATTAAGATCATATAGAGAAGACCTTCAGACTTAAGGCAAGAGTTTCTTCATCTCACATCCATTTTTGTGAGATATTCCGTATCCACTACGACTAATTGTGTATGGTGTATGTATACCACCCTTGATGTTTCATATCATTAATCTATTTATTTTCATTATATTCAATGTATCATTTTATGATTATTAATTTTGTGCAATAGGATTCAATTGATTACAATGTTTTAAGAATTTTATACTGGAACCCCCATTTTCATTTGGGTTGATCCAATTCTGTAGTCACCTCAATTAAATTCTTATTTATTATGATTCACTCCTCATAATTTTTTTTAATGTTTTATATATTTGTAGCAATCATAATATTTCATTATATTATGGATATTTACATGTTTTATAATAATCTTTCAAAAAATTGTTCCGAAATGCAAGCCCGATTCAAGGAACTTCTCAAATTAGTGCCTATTTTGAAGTTCACTCTATAATATATTTTAATCCATATTTATATTTATAAAATAAAAAATTTTAACATGAAAAATCTATTTTTTTTAATTTATAATTTTATGAAAGAAAACATGCATGTGCGCTTTAAAATCCTTTAATATTTTCCTTAAACCGCGCTAAAATGTTTTATTTCTAAAGATCCTTTAAAAACTTTTTTTAAATGATTTAACCTCAATAAGACTTTATTTTATCTATAAATATAATTTCAATGACCTTACATTTTAGTTTCTTGGGTATATATGTTTACAACATGATTTCATGACAAAAAAAAATGATTTTCCAAAAGAACTATTCTTTCCAAAGTAAAAAGGATTTTTCTCACCTCACTTTGACTTTTATGAGATATATGCCTTGTTAAAAAATTATTTCTTTCTTGTGGTGTATATAAATTACATTTTTATATCATTAAAAGAGTATACTTATTCTCATGATATTTTAATGGATTATTATTTTAATGTTTCAAGGTGGTCTGGGACACTTTGGAATGTTTAAGGATTATTTCCTCAAGGATTTTTCAATGGTCTCATTTAAAAGTATCTTATATAATGAAAAATCCTTTTTTTTAATATTCTAATTCATTTAATTTCATATATTATGATATCATTCACCATGTTTTATGAAATTCTATATGATTAGTTTCACTGTGGATGTGCTATCTTGACACCATTCACCATATTGATCCAAATGGTTAGTGTTTATGTTTAATGACCGGGGAAAGTTATTTACATTTAATATGTTATTTTTCAAATATGAATGTTTATGTTTTTTATGTTATACCCATTTATATGAGGAATGTATTGGAATTAGTTAGTGTTGGGTGGGGATTTCTATTTCCCCTTGGTGCTTTAGTAGGTCTCATGAGACTAACTATGGTATTGGCATGAGGCCTTCACAAAATGGATATTTATGGTCTTGGAACGAGGCCTTGATGATACAGTTATGATGTCTTGAATTATACATTCCCTAATTATGAGACTAGTAAATTTATAGTCCATGTGGTTATTCTACGAGTATAATACCCATGGTTATGTTTTATTATGGCATTATTTATTCAGATCTAATTCCTTCCATATTATGTTCAAGTTTATTTTTAATGGAATTTATTTTTAGTTATTCACCATGCCTAATGTTTATGTTTATTATTTATTCCTTTGTATTTTTTACCCTTATTGAGCATCTGAGATCACCCCTTTTCTTATGTTTTATTTTTTCCATAGGATGTGAAGGGATGTATTGTGAATGAATTTATGGGATAAACTTAGAGTTGTGGATGTTCCCAATAAAACTTATAATTTGTTTTTCATTTCAAGTTGTATTGTCAAACATACGTTTGTATCTGATTTTCAAAAACCACTAAACTATATGGTCCTTCAGGATACGACTTCATTGTAATCATGCCAATGTAATGAAATAATGCACCGACTCTGGGATTTTGGGGTCTCAGTGTTACATGTCCCTAGAAGGATATCGTGCAGGTCCTCGGTTAGGTAAGGTACCTTCACACTAGTGGTTTTCAATTTGGGTGAAGAAGTCTAGAAAAAGGGGTCTTTTTTTCCGACCTTGGATGGACTTTTATCTCCATATACCCCTTAATTCCATCTCCTCTTAGGTTTTGGAGAGCTACCTGATGGATTTTTGAGGAGTTGATCAAAGGTGATGCGTGGATAGAGATTTAAAGATTCTTTCAATTTACCAATTGTGAAAATGAGGATCTCTAGGGTCTTAATTATAGGAAAAAAGAGACCCTGGTTGAAGGAGTTACCCCACACAGTTCCATGGCATAGTTACCCGATGTAGGTGTGGTTGACATTTCAATGAAGTGCGGGGGGGGGGGGGGGGTATGCGAGCCTTATGATGCATAGTGGTAGTGTGTGTAGGAAAAATCATGAAAGTTAATTTGACTCTTATTGGAGATCTTCATCTTTCTAACATACTTGACGTCCTCTTCATAATATTTTCAACGCATGTGACAAAAATGAGTGTCAAAAAAATCACACCCTCTCAGGATTTAATTTGATCAAAATTAGAGGGTTTAGTATGAGGAAAAGGGAGTAAAATATTATAAAGGTAGTTTAGGTCTACCACATAGGGTACCCACATAGGTTGGTGGTATAAGCACGACACACAAGTCTAGTGCTCACGTTCACAACATTGGTTTGATGCGTGGGATGAAAATGTCTATAAATACCACTGAACCTTTTTCTTGTTTTTCCTTCTACAATCACGCCTATTGATCTCATTTCATAGATCATCCACCCAACAGTGCTATGCTTGTTGTTTTTTGTAGGTACTTTTGAGAACCACCTTGCATATGACCATATTCAACCACTTAAGTGAGGGTTTTGTGCAAAACCACATTGTTGAGGAGCTTGTGATGGACCACATGTTCGAGGGGTATGCACAAGAGACCCGATGGAGGGGCCTACACATAGGAATTTATTGAGGGACCAGCACAGGGGACCTTAATTTGTAAATTTTTTGAACATTTCAAAATCAAAATTTTGACTCAAGGAAAAGTCTTGATGTATTATTATAGGTTTTCTATGCATTAACTGATGGATTATATTCTTTAAGATGTTTCATGTTCTTTAGATATGATCAAGAATATTAGTCTAGATTATTATGACATGGTAAAATCCACTTTAAAATATTTTTATAATCATTTGATGCAGTATTAGCATGAATATCCATGAAGAAACTACTTGCCCTTGTACGATCATGAGCTTCTGAGGGATTCTCTTATCCCGAAGGCTCATAGTTTTTTCTTTAAGTGGTGGTTCATGAAATATATCAATTTTCATAATACTAATGTCTCCTCTAAGGGTATCTACATCAAGTAATGAACAATTCCTACCACATGTTTCATGCATCATAGCCACCACAATGTGGATCTAAAGTCTCATACCCAGTAGATAAAGCCTCACTATTCTGATTCAACCTTATACGCTTCAAATATTGATTGGTCTCAAGGTCTTAAGTAGGATTGGGATTTCCTCTATATAGGGGGAGTTAGGAATAAATGGGTGTGAGCATACTGGGTGCACCAGACATGTGAAATGTTCAAGAATGAGCTGAAAGCCATCCACATTTATGAGGCTATTTGTGTTGGGAAACCCTTTGTATATAAGAATCCCAAAATTATCCTTGAGCTGTTGAGCTACTAGAGACCCCAGATAAATTATTTCTATATGAATCATGTAAAATTCAACATTATCTTGTGGTACATCTATAATATTTTCGGGGCTCCTATCCTTAGGTAGATATATAATGAGTTTATCCTATGGGAGAAAAAGTGGGATAATGTTGAAAAGACACTGCCCTTGTCCCATGGGGATTTTAATATTGCTTAAAAGTGTAGAATAAAGACCCTCACCCTAGGGGTGAAATCCATCCTAAAACATATATTAGGGATTTACTTGAGCCAAAAGGAAAATGACCCACTTTCCAATGCCCTTAAAGATGTCCTAATTTCGAAAATCATAGTGCTTCTCAAAAATTGTGCCCTACACTAGAGAAAGAAAAGTATACCCATTGGGGTTACAATGTCAATTCTAAAGTTTCTATGAAGACCCACTTATAAATATTCCTTTAAAGGTGGATGAGTACCTACCTATTATTAGTCTACAAATCCAATGGTAGTGTGATATCATGTACTTTTGTTATAGCAGCTAAATTAGTAGAAGAGAGCCATATATGGATTGCTACCCCTGTCCTGGAAAGGATCTATAGATTTTTGTTTCATGATTATAATGGTAATTCTGCATTTATAATTACAGGGACATTTTAAGTGCTGTGGGGGTGAATTTTAGTACACTTTAGTTATTATTATTTATTATGTGGAGTTACTATCCCTGGAGGCCAGTTTCACCCATTTTTCAAGTTTTCTCTGGGATTCATCTTTTAACCTTGAAGCTTGATGAAGTTATAAGGATGATGAACATATCAGGAGATTTCAACTTATTCTTGTATGGTGATCCACTAACTAGTATGTTCACCGATGATGGAAAAGATAATGATGAATTGAGGGTATAGATGATGGAATTTAGAGACAATGTACTGAAAGTTTACAATGACAATGAGATCGTCTATGTGGCCTACACTCCATTTCAATTTACCTGCCAGTTAAAATGTCTAAAGTGGTCAAGCATGTTTCCCATGATAGATTTTAGGTTTGGGAAATATCAAATGTTAGCTCTATAGTTCTAAATCCCAATATCTATGGAGGTATCCAAAATGTCAATAATGTTACCTCTGTCAGATGCATCCAACGGGTTGGTTCCTAGTTATGCCAGTGTGTGGATATCTTCATACCCTCTAGGTGTAATAATGAAATATAATCTCTAATTCATTACCCTAAAAACTATTTTTCATAGAGTGCATGGTAGAAAAGATAAAACCAAAGGTGATGAGGCTGAAGCTCCAAATTATTTGAGGGTATCTCAGTCAAAGACCACCAAGCATGTTAGGATTGAAAAACCCACATCTTTTGTGTTGAGGTGGTATAATCATCATCACCAAGATGAGACTTGGGTTCTGGTCTCCTAATCTTCTGTGAGAGTAGAGAGGCCTACAATGTATTATAAGTCCAAATTCATCGAGTCTTCCTCAAAACCAGCCACATTTGACCTAAATTACATGTGACCCATAGATATCCAAGCTTGGTAGAGCACATCTTGTGACATTAGAGATGCATGGGTATTTCTACAGGATGGAAAAAGTGTCCCAGAGATGGGATATATTCAAGAAACCTCTGATATCCACCCTGATAGTAATTTAACAGAAGTGGAACAATATGTTCAGGAGATAGATATATTGATATACATAAATGAAAATTATATATCAGCCCAAACATGAGTATCTGACATGATGAATCAAGGAAAACATGAGGGGGTATATGGTCACAATAATGAGGAATGGGAGGACTTCGTTTACCCTAATGATGTATCTCTCTATTTTACCTTATCTTTATTTTCTATTTTATCCACTATCATTAATATTGTGGGGATCAATTTTGAATCTTGGAGGAGAAGAAGAAGAAGAAGAATAACTAGAAGGAAACATGCTCAAGTCTCCGAGGTATGGGCCCATAGGAACCCCAATCAGTTTAGGGGACAAGTATCTTGGATACATGACACTATCCCCAGGTTAGAGGACAATATCAGGGGAAATTGGGGGGAGGTCTTTTACACCACCACATAAAATATATATTTCCTAGAGGACCAATATAGGACCCTCTCAATCCCGAGAGAGGAAGTGAAAGAGGTAAATAAATTTGTCCCAGTATATACATTGTAATAAGTCTTTGTGTTGTTATTTAATCTCATGGATTTCTTGAAATACCCTATTGATCATGATCATATTTTATAGAATATATATCGCTTTCCTCCCAAAAGGGATCTAGCACTAGAACTTCATGGATTGAGGGGGATATCTAGGAGGAGGTACAAAATCATGAAAATAAATCCATTCCCTCAATAGATGAAGTATCTAGAGATACAGCTGTATCCACCCCCATTCATGTAGAGAGGGGAGAGGGACATGTTAATGTCAGATGCACACCCTGGGTTTCATGGTCTATTTCTGACATTTCTCTCTTGAAATTTCAGATACATAGCATACAATAGGGGACCATGAAACAATCAATTTTAGTCCCATTTGCACTTCATAAGGGGATGGAAGTGATCTCATATGGTCCAACGAGGGCGCTGGTGCTGACCCAATCTCCAGAGAATTTGATGATGTTGTACCTACCAAGGAGTTGATAGAGAGAATCGATGGTGTAGCCAATTTGGGTTCTAATCAATACGGATTGGATAAATACATTGGTGAAGATGTTGTGAGGTATTGTGGATTATATAATGAAATAATGGTTTAATTAAAGGACCTTTAGGATATATTAAAAACCTATAATATTCCCGGCATTCTGGATGATGTTTGGGAGTTTAACAGGTTAATTGATGGATGTGATTTCTCTCTTTCTTGAATTCATTTTTAAATACAGTCAACCTATTTTCATTTGATGTCTCACATTAGAGCATGATCTGTAGAGATTTTTTTATATCCTTGCGCAGGGGCCATGCCATGCCAATCTTATCTATATCGTTCCAATTTTATCAGATGTCTCTGAAGAGAATATAGATTTTTCTACATAGAATGTCAGAAAGGAAATTAATTACTGAGTCCTCTAAGTCTAACCTACTCCCATTTTTGAGGAAGTAACAGTTGAGAATCCCAAAGTGGGAGATTCCTGAGAGCTTCCAATACCGATCGCCAAGAAAATCTAGGAGGGTGTTCTGGTAAGAAGGTCATTTTCCTAAGCACCTTGTATAGGAGTGCTGGGGGGGGGGGGGATAATACCAAAATTTAACCCAAAAATGTGTGAGACTTATTAACCATTTTGGTTACTACACTTTCACTATGGCCTACTAATCTCATGATGTTAATGAGGCATGTCACCTTCCATTCATTGCCATCATATTCAGTCATATATCCTTAAAGGGGGATTCTTTTCTTGTTAATCCCATACAAGTGGTTAAAACAGATTCTTTCTCTGAGGGATCAGAACAAGGTGACTCATTGAGTGCAGTTTTCATAGAATACATCTCTGCATCCAAGAGTAGTTCTGAGCCAGACTATGAGACACTAGGTTCTCTTCACACCATAAGATTTATTTTTTGGAGGGATATCTAGAACATAGTATCTCAGAAACTTCTTGAATATATACTTTCACAATATTTTTGATTTCCACTCAAGTTTCCGATGTTGGTACATGGAAGATTTAATTATCATTTGACCCATCATGCAGTGAAGCTAATCATTCAGCATCGGGAGGATGAGAAAATATCATAGTAAGCTAAGATATAACTACCAGGCTAGCATTAAGATCATAGAGTTATCATATCCCAAGCTGAGCTCAGACATACCATGTATGTGGAGGAGTATTAAAAATACATTGATGATAAATCTCTCTAAATGTTGAGCCTTCAAGAAGAATTAAATGCTATACAAGAAGAAATAGTTCAACTCCACTAATCCTTGATAGGGGCCTTAGTACAAAGAAGAGATTCTATTACTGTGGATAAAGAGAATCTTGATAATTCTAAGGAGGCTACTTCAACACAATTGTATGTGTTTTAGTAAACTATAGAAAATTATCAGGCTACAATCCAAAAAATCAACACCTTTATTGATGAGAAGTTTTAAAACTTGGTAGAGAGACTTTTGCACATGGAATCTCTTATACATTCAAGAAAATAAATGAAAAGAATTTTTCCCTTCAATTACCTATTCTTGTCTTCTAGTCCCAATTATGATCATCATATTACCCTGAAAGTGACTCATTTTATTGAACTTCATTGTGTTATAATTACAACGTTAAGGCTAAGGGAGTGCTCCACTTTTTTACTAAGCCATGGGGCCTAGAGAGTGTAGTTTAACTATTGCTAGGGCTATATAGAAAACCCTAAAAACTTTGTGTCTTTTGTTCAATTTCCCTAATTTTTTCCTAATTCCAATGAATGAGACTTAGCAGGTGAGACTTGGATTTTTCTTAGGATTCCCTTTACTAGTTTTTATCCCAACAATATTTGTTCATTTTATCTTTTCATTGCTTGATTATTTCCTAAACCATGCAGAGCATAGGTCTAGAGATCCTAGACTCAACTTTTATCCTAGGTGTATTTTGAGGGGTTTCACTTAGTGAGTAATATGTATCTTTTTTTTTCGGTAGTTTAAATTCATTAAAGCTGAAATAAAAAGACTAGTGTTTCAGGTAGAACATCATTGAACAAGAGTTTTAGAATAACGTCCAAAAAAGGTACATTAACTAAGAAATTCTCAACATTCATCAGATACTCGAAGGGGAATTTTGAGTAATGATTTTTTGATTCATGTATCTAAAAAATGTTATGAAACTATTATGTGAGGAAAAACCACATAAAAAGTTTGAAAAGTGGTTTGAAACATAATATTTTCGAGTCCAATGAGAATAAAGGAGGTCTCTCCATAGGATGAATATTTTTTCAGTTGACAAATTCTTTTTTGGGAGACTTTAGGAAAAGCCATATGGGGCCTATTACTACATAGTCAAACCATGGAATACTCTAGATAATAGGCCTTGAATTTTTTTGGATGACTTATACAATGACAATTGGATAATTTTACAACATAGTCAAAACAAAGGCATCCTCAGGAATTCTGAAATTCTATTATCAATGGTTAGGATTCTTAAGAATATCTAGATTTCTTAGGAACATGAAGGGTGGTTTTCTAAGGGAAGGTATCTAAAAATAAATAGAGCATATGTATTGGCATTATCCCTGAATAGTAAATTGATCTAAAATTTTTTGGATAGTTTTACGAAGGGAAAATTATAATAAATGATATATGTTAGGGGGGAAGGCCCCTATCTAAAAGGTTTTAAGAAGTCATGTAGTTTATTGTCTTGTGATGAGGACATGAGCCATTTAGTTTAACATATTATGGCGATGAAATTGTTTCATAGTTTAATTTATTTTGAAAAAGTTGTTACCCTATATAGTTTATAGCCACACAAAAAGTACATCAGAGGCTATAATGTAAGGTCCTTTTAGATTTTACAAAAGATTAGTATTTGGTAATTCTGTGGTTATTGGATTAAGAATGTTCCACTAACTCTAGGTATGAAGTGGAGAAAGTTTTACTCTATAATATGGGGGCTTCTAAATTTGTTAAATGAGATGGGACATGTATAAAAGAAAGAATAATGGCTTTGGGGATTATAGAGATAGAAGAGACTTCTCTTGAAGATGAATATTCCACTGGTTGAAAAAACCCTTTTTGTGGGCGACTTTATGCATAGTGAACTGGGGAATGTCACTGCATAGCCCAAAAATGAGATACTCTAGTAGATAGGCCCGTTAGTGGGTGAACATATTCAAAGAAAAATAGGGAGTGTTATAACATAGTCAAGATAGAGGTGTCCACTGGTATGGGGAATTATATTACTGATGACTAATGAAAGCTCATGGAGATCTAGTCCTCCCTAGACATAGAGTTCAGTTTTCATGATGAAAGGGATTGAGTTTGGAAAAAATAACCTAATAATGAAGGGGAAAATATCCTTACACTGGTCTGACCCATACGTAGGAAACGAGACTAGATGTCTCAATTGAATGAGAATACATCCAAGCGTAGTTCTTGGTGAATTATTTAGTTTAATTTAATGTAACACATATGATATAGTGTCTTGTAGTTTTGGATATTACAAATAGGACCATAATATTATGTAAATATTGAGTTGTATGAGGAACATCCAGAAAATGATGTTCCAGCATACTTCATACATGAGGGTGGAAAAAATTTAAATAAGGATCATGGTGTTTATTAGGTTAGGATCACGGGGTCAGGATCATGGGGATTATGGAGATAGAAGTGGATTCTCCTGAAGAAAAATATATCACTGGTTGAAAAACCCTTTTTGTGAGAGACTTTATGAAAAGAAAACTAGAGTGTGTTACTTCATTGTTAAAAAATGTCATACTATGGTTGATGGGACCATAAGTGGTTGAATTTATGTCAATAAAACTGGGGCATGTTACAACATAGTAAAGACAGACGTTTCCTCAGGTATCAAAAATTCTATTGATAATGGATGGAGAAAGATTTTAGAGATTCAAAATTTCCCAAGATTAAGAGTATGATGTGTGGAAGGAAAACATCCAAGAATAAAGTAATGATTTCAACCAACATTGGCTTGGAAGTGTTGAGTTCCCCTCAAATATTTGGGTTATTTATAAGAGGGTACATTCTCATTTCCTTGATGGACTCCTAAATGGGGAACCCAAATTATGTACATAAATGATTTAACAACCAACAATTTTATCAATATAATTTCACTTACTATAATTATTTCATGTATTATAATGCACATACATCACATAGAAAACCCAATAAAAACATTATCATCATAAATGAATAATGAAACATATTTCAGAAAACAAACCTCTATGAATTCCAAATTTTATAGTCGGACAACAAATTGGAAATAAGAAAATTTGGATATTCTAGAATGGAAACACTCAAGAAAAAAGATGTATAAATAATGGATAATGTTAATAAAAAAATATTAATTTCAAATTTGAGAGTATAAATAAAAATTTAGGTATCTATTAAATGAAACAATTATATATTTATATAATATAGTAAACAAATACATATTTTAAAAATGATAAATTATTCGTTTGTATTTTATGAAATATAAATGTTGTTTTGAAAATTTTATAATTAATATAATGATTTAAAATAAAATTTATAAATATATTCATAAATTAATATTTATTTCTTATGATTATAAGGTAATTTTATGAGACTATAATTAATTTTTCAAAGGGTCATAAAATCAATTATAATATTAAAATTAGTATATTTTTTTTTCTAAGTGATGATTTTAATTAAAAATTAAATATACTATATTTGGAAAATTATTTTCATAATGTAGAGTTATGTTTTTTAAATCTACATGTCAAAAAACGGTTGGTGTGATTTTTTAGTGATTTTTATAAAATAGATGAATTTTTGGAGAATAGTGAAATACATTGATTTATAGTATTTAATATTTTAAGCTAGATGCCTGAATTTTTGAGTCATGGATGATTTAAGAAACCATTATTTAAAAATAACATGCACTAGTTACTTTACATAGTCATAATAATAATCAATATTGATAGTATTGAGCCAAAATAATAAGCAAATGAATATAATAATCAAAAATACCCATCTCCACCGCTTATAAATACCACTCCCCTCAAATTTTTCTCCTCACACCTTCTAAGATTTGGATACTGCTTATAATCTACCCAATTACTCTCCCAAACCTTTTAACAATATATTTTTCTTGATGGTATAACCAAAATACCAAACCCAAATTCCATAAGGAGCCTCTCAAGGGGATGACATTCAAGAGGTAAAATCCTCATTCTTTCTCTTTTATTTATTTTATTTCTTATCCTACCCTCATCTCCCCTATCCCAAAAAAGAATAATAACTATATTATAATATATATACTGTAATGTTATTATTTTAATGTAATATCCATCATCAAGACTCTACTCTTCTAGTTTTATTATAAAATTTAAAACATCATTCGTGGTGTGTTGATTCACTGCCTTCGTTGATGAGGAGTTTTTGTTTTCTATTACTGCCTTCATAGCTAGAAATAAAACCATTATGCTGGTTAAAACAAATTGTAAAATTTATATTATAAATTTTTCCATATTTTTGAACTAATATATATTCGTAATATTAAATAATAAAATAAAACTAGTTTGTGATGATCAGTAGACCACCAAAACAAACTAAACATTTATCATTAACATTCTATCTAAAGAATCATCATCATACCAAAAAGGAAAAAATGTGATATGTAACCATTTAAAATTATTTTTTTTCATGAATGTAATATAATTACACTTATTTAGTTTTTATTCTATTATATAAGAACTCTCACAATTAAACTCAAGGGAACTGATCAAAAAAATCACGAAATAAACGCACTTGGAACTACAAAATTAAACATTATAACCAATCAAAATGGTCGTAAATGAACTTAATTAAATTTTAAAAAATCAAATATATGTTTTATAGTTTCATAATTAAATTATTAATGAATATAATTTTATTATTTAGGACTTTAAGTGTAAGTACAGAACACTTTCATACATAAGGTAAGAGATCTCTTCAAACCTTCAAATTTCCTTTGGGTTACACATTATCTCTATTTAAACTAATGTATTTATTAATTAATTTTATATAATTACTACATAATATATATATATTTTTAATTTTTTTATCCAAATCCATTCCTCATTATTTTTTTGGGAAATACATGTTTTAAATGGTTCCCTTTCTCAATTCCTTCAAATAAGCTTGCTCGATTAAGGGGAACTTCCCGATTTCTTACCCATTTTCTAGTATGCTACATAAACTATTTCAATACATAAATAGTTATAACAAATCACTCATTTTATCATGAAAAACTATCGTAGTTCGTTTCTGGTTTTATATAAACAATTATGCCTTTGTCCTCCTTAAAGGCTCTTTAATACTTTCCTTAAACCGCAATAAAGTGTCTCATTTCTAAAGTTTTATCAAACACTAATTTTACAGTTTTCACTTAATTTTCTGATAATTTATCATGATATATTCCTATTTTACATTATTAATGTTCAATGATGATTTAAATCCATTCTTTTATAAACACCATTATGATATTCCCTTTGGTTTTGCCTTATTATTTGATTATGATACAATTTTTTTCAATTGATAACCCCTATGTTTATAACTGATGTTTGATTTTTCATGTGGAATACATATGCAGGAATATTTTATGATGGGTGAACCCAAATGGAACCCCAATACATTATGTAATGTTTAGTTTCATGAGACATCATATATGGGATTAAGGAGTAAAACTAATCCATTTTGGGACTTTTTCCACCACGTGATATAGTCTGGAAAGTTAGCGTTGACTCATGTTTATGTCTTGTTTTATTTTTCTACCACATTACTATATTTACATAAATACATGATACCATGCAATATATTTTATACTTATATATTTTTATTCAGGTTCCATGCCTTTCTATTTCATCATGTTATACCTTCTGATCCATCTACTATAATTTATTCTTATATTTATTCCCTTACTCGAATTTTTAGCTCATCCCTTTTATATATGTATTCCCGAGGTTATTTTATGTAGATATAGGATATCAAATGAAGTTATGAGATCATTATTTATTATTAATATAATGTTGTTTTATTCTAGTTGCATGTTTTCAGTCTTATGTACCTAATCTTCTAAAGGTACTAGATTTTACTATCCCTATCTTTTATTTGATGGATAATTATGTTTAAAATCATTTAATTATATATGAAAAAGGCTTGGGTAACTTAAGTTGGTATGAAAGAATGGTTTATTTATTTTTAAATATTAGGACTATAATACTTTAGTAATAACCCTAGGGATAATTCTATCACCACAGATAACCTATATTGAAACTTAGAGAATCACATGTTAGGATGCAATTCTCATTTATAATTTTATCCTTATATATTAAAAGTTTTCATTTTATATAATTATTATCTAAGTATTTAATATCCCATAATTGAAATTTATTTTTCTTAGTTAATGGCTAGAAATAGGATAACCCACACCATCAATCAATATGATAAGCAATGTGATAATTTCCCAAATGAAATTTTAAATATGATAGGAATAGAAGCTCAAAACTTTATGAAAGAACTTGCACAACTTGATCAAATTACGAATAATAAATTTAATCTTATGTGACTCCCTCCTTCTCCTAGGAAATATAAATTTGTGGTCAAATCCTTTATGAGAAAAAGGCCCCCTATCTTTAGTGTATATTTAGATCCCCTAATTAAATTATAATGGATTAACTAAATTGAAATGATATTCTCTATCCTCTAGTGATTAGAAGAAGAGAAATTCATGGTGGAAGTCTATAATTTTAATGGGGAATATAGTCACAGGTGGAAACTAATAAAAAACAAAAACTCCAAGGATAAAATTGATTCCATGGATTGGGTATCATTCAAGAAAATATTTTTCAATAAATATTTTCTCTAAACTCCCCCCTTGAGATAGAAAGGGAGTTCCTCATACTGAAGCAAAAGGAAGACAAGTATATCAGGGTGTATGAGGAATACTTTAAAAGGATTTCCTGATATGCCTCCATCATTAACACGAACAAGGAAAGAAAGTTGGATCACTAATTTATCAGACTAAAGAAGATTCTATGAAAGGCATTGGTGATATGATACTTTTATAGTTATGAGGAGATTTTTTGTAGGGCTCTTAATGTTGAGATAAATAGTAGAGACTCTTAGTGGTCTCACGGGATAAGAGATAAAAAATAGGAAAATGGGGTTTAATATAGAAGGATCTAAAAATAAATCCCATGATGTAAATAAAAACCAACATCCCATATGTCAAAGTGTAGAAAGAATTACCTCGTAAACTGTCTAAAGGGAACCAAGAGATGTTATAAATGTGTAAGAGAGGTGAATTAGGATAAATATTTCCAAAGTGATATTAAGAATCCCACAAATTTGGGATAATAAAGGAAGGTTCATATCAACACTAATCCTATTGTTCATTGTTTCACCTATAAAAAACATGTGTATTATGAGATCCAATTCCCTAAGACAAGGTTTGTCAAAGGAAATCAATAAAAAAAACTTCCAAGACAACAAGGAAGATCATATGCTATCATTTCTAGTGAGGTGGATCCAAAAAATGATGTGGTTATAGGTATTCTAGTTATTCATTCAAGAATATAAAACGTACTATTTTATTCTAGTTATATACATTCTTTTATATCTTGCAAGATTAGTAGAACTATTCAAACACCACCTTAAAATATAGAGGTTGGGTTATTTGTGAGAACAGAAAATGGGGAAACTATTTCATTGAAAGTATATAACTCCACCCAGGTTAATTTTTTGTAGACCGAACCTCCCAAAAAATATTTACTTACTTTTTTCAGTGTAGATTGATGTAATATTGGGCATGGATTGACTATATTTATACAAAGACAACATCTACTATTGGGAAAGGTAGATCACTCTTCATATCCTGAGGCACCCTCTAATTTTGTATAAGTTTAAGGATGAGGATGAATATCCTTCAGAATCATCGTTTCAAGTGTGTATATTATTTATTTATAAGAAATCATATATATCTTCAATGATTGAGAAAAAGGATAGAGTCATGATGGAATACATACCCATAACGAGGGACTACACAGATGTGTTCTCTGTAGAATTTCCTAGCCTTCCCCCTAATTGTGTGGTTGAGTTCTTGATTGAACTTATTCCTATATCTCTACCCACAAAAAAGTCTATTTAAAAAATAGTAACTATTGATTTGAAGGAACTAAATAAGTATTTGAAAGAGAATCTAGAAAAGGGTTTCATATTCTAGAGTGCCTGACCATGGGGGTTATCCATTTCTCCTTTTCAAAAACATGGATGGATTAATGCATCTCTACATTGATTCTCATGAGCTCAGAAAAATCTTGATAAATAAAAAGTAACCCCTTCCATGGATAAATTAATTTTTTGATCAACTATGAGGGGCCGATTATTTCTCCAAGGTGGACCTTCAGTCAAGATATCTCCAATTGAAGGAAATGAAGGAAGATATTCCTATGAATTCCTTTACAACAAGGTGTGTAAACTATGATTGCAGAGTGATTCACTTCAAAATCACTAATACTCTATAAATATTCATGTATTTAATGAATAAAGTCTTTAGAGATTACCTTGAAATTTTTTTTCTAGTCTTTATAGATGATATTATAATATACTCCAAGTGTAAGGAGGAACATGGGGAGAATTTTAATATTTTGTTAAAGAATTTGATAAGGGAGAAAATTTATGAAAAGTATAGTAAATGTGAGTTTCAGAAGGAGGATGTGTCATTCTTGGGGATTGTTGTCACTAGAAAAGATATATCTGTGGATCCTTTTAAGACAAAGTCAGTCGAAGAGTGGCCCAGGTTAACATTTGTAATGAAGATCCATAGTTTTCTTAAATTATATGGGTACTGCTAAGGTTTTGTGTGTAATTTTTCCTGATTTTATAAGTTTCTAAATAAGTTTATATGAAAATAAACAATGTACACCTGGATGGAATAATGTGAGGAATGATTCAAGGATCACAAGAAAATTCTAATCACTGCACCCAAACTCATACCACCAAATAGTATTGAATGTTTTATGATATAGAATGATTCTTACAAGAAATTATTGGGATGTGTACTCATGAAGAATAATAAAATGATAGCCTATGTCTCAAGACATTTGAAGATCCATGAGAATAACTACCCAACACATGATCTGGAGCTAGCAAATATGTTTTTTTCCTAGGAAATTTGGAAGTACTAACTCTGTGGGGAGAAGTGTGCCAAATATACTAATCACAGGTGTATAAAGTATTTTTTCACACAATAGGAACTAAAAATATGTCAAATAATATGTTTAGAGATAATAAAGGACATTGATTTCTCTATTCACTACCATCTGGAAAAGGAAAACAAGGTAGCTGATGCTCTTATCAGAAAAGTACCTATTACCTTATCCATGATACAGAATTAGAAAGACTCCATATTCATGGATATGAAAAGTATATATTTTGAGATCATAATGGTAGGAAATACATCCTATCTTTCCTTAATTATTTCCCAAAAAATTGATTCAAGAGAATATCAAGTGAGGACAAAAGGATGATCTAGAGCAACAAAATAAGGTAAAAGCGGTATAGGAAGGGTAACTACAAGAGTTCCATATCAACGATGATGGTGTAATTTGGTTTGGAACAAGTATTATTATAATTTCATCACCTAAGAAAAAGAAGGATCTACTGTATAATTCACATAGCTCATATTTCTCCATCCACCCTAGAAGTACTGAGATGTACCATGATCTTTGAGAACACTTCTGGTGGGATGATATGAAGAAGGATACTGTAAAGTATATCTCAATGTGTTTGGTATATCATCAAGTTAAAGTAGATCAACAATAGTCCAATGGGATAGTGAAAACATTATCTTTACCGACATAGAAATGGTAGAACCTCACTATGGAATCTTTCACTAGTCTCCCAATATCATCCAAAGGAAAAAAATGCGATATTGGTTTTTGTGGATTGACTCACATATACTGACCACTTTATCACTATTTGGGAATATCTATTTCTTGAAAAACATTACAAGATATATGTAAAGAAAGTGGTGAGGCTTCATGGGGTTCCATATTAGATTTTCTCTAATCATGATCCCTGGTTCACATATAAATTATATAGAATTTTTTGACAATATTTGTGTACTAAAATGATGTTTAGAATTACCTATCACCCTCAAATTGATGGCCAATAAGAAAGTACTATTCAGACGTTTGAGGACATGATGAGAGCCTACTAAGTGGAATTCAAAGGATTATGAGATCAGTATATCTCATTGATTAAGTTCTCATACAACAAAAAATATCACTCAAGTATTTAGATGGATCCATATGAAGCTCTGTACAGAAAGAAAAGTGGAACTAGAACCTGCTGGGATGAAGTTAGAAAATTAAAGCTACTTGGACTTGATCTTGTTCAAGATATGATAGAGAAGGTTCAAACCATCCAAAAACATATCAAATCTTCTCAGAGTCAAAACGTAGGTATTCTAAAAACTATCGAAATGACTTGAATATTGATGTTGGATACAAATTATTCCTTCAAATTTCACCATGGAATAGAGTCGTGCGGTTTGGAAAGAAAGGGTAGCTTAACCGAAGACACATTAGCCCCTTTCAGATCGTTGATTGCATAGGAGAAGGGGCCTATCAGATTGTACTTTGACCAAATATGGATTAGATTCCTAATTTTTTCAATGCATCTCTCCTGAGTAAGTACATATCTAACCCTTCACATGTACCAAATCTAGAGGTTGTGCAACTGAAGAACACCTTCTCATATAAAGAGAAGCCGATGAAGTTCATGGACTATAGAGACAAATTACTACAGAACAAGATGACTCATATTTTCCAAGTGTTGTGGAGGAATCATAAGTACGAAGAGGTAACATGGGAACCAGAGGAAGTGATGAAGGAGATATAATCTCACATGTTTTCACCATATTATGTAAAACAAAATTTCGAGGGGGAAATCTCATTATGGGTGAAGAATGTAACGACCCAAAATTTTATCAATGGAATTTCCCTTCTTATAAATATGTCATGCAGTATAAAGCACATAAATAACATAGGGAGACCAATAAAAACATTATCTCGTAAATAAATAATGATAAATTACTTAGGAACCAAAACAATATGAGTAGAAAATTTTATAGCGGGACAACAAATAGGAAATGAGAAAATTTGGATCTTGTAGAATTAACACACTCATGAACAAAGCCGTAGAGATAAAGTAAAATGTTAATATAAAATATTTATTTAAAATATGAAATTATAAATAAAAATTTATCTCTATAAAAAATTAAATGATGATATATTTATATTGAATAATAAGTATATAAATATTTTTAAAATAATAAATTTAAGTGTAGGTATTTTGTGAAACATAAATATTTTTTTACAATTTTATAATTAATATAATTATTTAATATAAAATTAAAAAATATATTCATAAATAAAAATTTTTCTGTCTTATTATTGCAAGATAATTTTATGAGCCCTTAATTAATTTTTCAAAGTGTCAAAAAACCAGTTATAATATTAAAATCAGTATTTTTAGAATAATTGAATATTTTAGTTATAAATTAAATTTCTCATATTTATAAAATTATTTTAATAAAATAGAGTCAATTTTCTGAAATATATATTTCAAAATATGGTTGGGGTGATTTCTTGAGTTTTTTCTAAAATGGTTGATTTTTTGGTGAATAGTGAGATACTATAATTTACGGTAATCAACATTATAAGCTAAATATTTGAATTTTTCAGTCATTGAGGATGTAAGAAACCATTAGTTAGAACTCACATGAACTATTTAATATACTTAGTCACAATAATTAATTATATTGATAGTCTTGAGCCCAAGTAATAAACAAATGAATAAAATAATCAAAAACACCCCTCTCCTACCCTTATAAAGACTACCCATCACCACCTCTTCTCCTCAAAATTTATAGGATTTGGAAATTTCATATATTCTACCCAATTACTCTCCGAAACCTATTCCTAATGTCCTAGTCTTACTGGTCTCTTCAAAATACCAAACACAAGTGCCTTAATTATGTTTTCAAGGAGACGACATTTAAGAGGTAAAATCATCTTTCCTTCCCTTTTAATTTATTATCCACTCATAACCCCTATCCAAAATAGAAAAATAACTATATTATAATATATATACTATAATTTTATTATATTAATAAAATATCCATCATCAGGCCTCTTCTCTTCTTCTTTTAATCTAAAAATGAAAACATCATCCATGATGTTTCAATTCACCGCCTTCGTGGATGATGAGTTTTTTTTCTATTATCACCTTCATTTATGGTCATAAAACCATTATAGTGGTTAAATAAAATTGTAAAATGTATATTATAAAAATTTTCATGTTTTTAACAAATATATATACATAATATTAAATAATAAAACCAAACTAGTTTATGATGATTGAAAAACCGCAAAAACAAACTAAATGTTTATCATTAATGTTCTATCTAATGAATCATCATCATATCAGAATGAAAGAAATGTTATATGATATTGTTTAAAATCTTTCTAGTGCATCAATATCATATAATTCTACTTATTTAGTTTTTCATCCAATTGAAAATAACTCACATAACTAAACTCAAGGGAACCGATCATAAATTCATGAAATGAACGCACCTGGAATAAAAAAATTAAACATTATAACCCACCGAAATGGTCATTAATGAAATTAATAAAATTGAAATAAATAAAATATATGTTTAATTGGTTCTAAAATAAATTATTAGTTAATCTAATTTTATTATCATGGACATTAAGTAAAAGTGGAGAACACTTCTGGACATAAGGTAAGGGATTTCTCCAAACATTCAAATTTTCTTAGGGTTACACTTTATATCTATTTACAAAAATGTATTTCTTAATTATTCTTATAAAATTAATCAATATTATATTTATATGTTCTAAATTTATGTATCCAGATCCATTCATCCTTATTTTATGGGGAATACATGTTTTACAAAGTTCCCTTTCTCATCTCCTTCCGAAAAGCAAGCCAGATTAAAGGGAGCTTCTCGATTTCTTGCCTATTTTCTAGTACACTCCATAAACTGTTTTAAGAAACCACTATTTTTCTAAAATCACTAATTTTATCTATAAATACTATCTTAGTTCATTTCAAGTTTTTTAAAAATAATTATTCCTTTATCTTATTTGAATTTTATTTCATAATTTTCTTAAAATGAACTAAAGTGTATCATTTATAATGTTTCCTAAACACTCCTTTTACGTGTCTTCACAAAATATGGACATCATTTATAGTTATCTATGCCTAAATTGCCTTATTAATTTACAAATATAATTTAAATCCATTCTTTCATGGACACCATTATGATATTTCCTTTGTCTATGCCTTACAAAATGATTATGATACCTATTTCTTTTCATGGGTTGCCCTTATGTTTATTCCTTTTGTTTGATTATTTATGTGGAACACATATGCATGAAAAATTTATAATGGATTCTCTTAGATAGAACTCAAATTAATTTGGTAAATTTTAGTCTCAATATATTCCTTTATGAGATTAGGGAGCAAACCTAATCCATTATGTATGATTAATATAAAGATGTTTTATTCTAGTTGAATGTTTTCAGTTTTATATTTATAATATTATAAAGACACTAGATTTTACGATCCTTAGATTGTATTTGATGGATAATAATGATTAAAATCATGTAATAATATATTTAAAATTCTAGCGTAGCAATAGAAGAGTGGGGGGGGGGGGGGATTTTTTATACCATCGCATGGCCTAAGATATAAATCCTAGGCATCGCTATATATCCCATTAGAATGAGAATCAAGCTAGACATAGTTCTGAATGTGTGGTTGGAGACCAACACCCAAGATAGTAGTCCTCTCGAGAGAGGTCCATAGTTATGTGCAGTTTAATTTCATGCATGAAAAAACAACTATATTTTTTTTCTCATGTGGAAATGATACTTTGTAGCTTTTTCATACACTGATATTCCTTATTTGTGGGTGAGAACCTTACCAAAATTCCTAGATCATGTGAGCTATACTTGGTGTGTGAAAAATGTAATGTAAAAGGATCTTCTTACCATGCATATGAAATCAAGGAGAGGATATGGGAACTTTTTATCATGTCATTTTTGGACTAAGATATATGATCGAGTCATCCCTATGCATCTCCTTACATGAGAATCGAGCTGTACATAGTTCTAGAAATTGGTGTCCTTTTACATCATGTGGGGAGGATAAACATGACCAGAATTGAAAGATTGGGAATGAGGAGTATGAGACTATGAATGGAAATCCTTGGGGCACTATGTATCTCCTGATTGTAGTAATCAAGCCACACAATGTTCTAGAGAAAAATTTCCCCACATCAATCTGGTTTTGACACGGGGAAAAGGGGACTTAGGGATTTTACAGAAAGATGGATGGTCTTGAGACATAAGGTCTATGAATCAATATGTAACTCATTTGAATTGATAATGAATCCACACCTAGTTCTATAATGAAGGTATGGTAGGAGACTAAATCTAAGAATTGTGACCCACTCAGGCATAAATCAAATTGCAATACATTTTTACATCATAAAGCAAGGACGTTGATGTACCCGATTTGTGTATACATTTCAACATACATTATTGAAAATAAGAACATGTTTTCAGAAAATACCAACTAATTAGTGGACAAAAACATTGATTTTGGTGATGTTGTTCATTTTCTGGTGATTTCTGGCTGAACACACAAATCGGAGGAAAACAGAGCAAAATCTCTACCTACATGGCATGTACATATATACACGCTGTGTACATTCATACTCATTAATGGTTTGGCTTGGAAAAGTGCATTACAAATTTACCAGAAGCATGTAAACACCGTGTACAAATGAAACACACCATGTATAGTCTTCTAGAAGCGGTTGGTGACTGAGAAGAAGTCTACACACCCATGTGACCGACTGACATTTACATGCCATGTACATCATCTATATGCCGTGTCACCCCTTCTAGAAGCAGTTGGTTGTTGATAAAAGGGAGTAAACACCATGTATGGTGGTGCTAGATGCCGTGAATCTCCACCTATGAGGTGGCGCCATGTTCTATGTCAAAGATGGTGTGTTAGGCCACACAACGGTGAAGCAAAAGACGATAGATATGCGTTGACTAGACTACACAGCGTGTACTTTTTCCACTCTCCATGTACTTTTATTTTCTATAAATATATGCATTGGAATCTAGGCTAAAAGAGAGTGAAGATCCGAAAGAAAGAGGTTACGCTACCCTATTTTCCTACTGCCGTGCTACTGTCATTCCACCACTCTTCCATTCCACCATTCTACCACATAACTCATCTCTCCTTGAAGTTTCTGCGATGACCACATCAGGTATTAAGGGTCATGTTTTCATCTTTTATACTATGTGTAACTAAACACCCAGTGTGTTAGAGTTGTGTGTGATGAAATAGTTGTAATTTGTACTAGTTTTTATGATTGTGTTTGTTATATTTAACTCTTCTTATTCTTCTTTAATCACTTATTTTTATCACTGAAAATTATGAGCCAGATCAAGGGAATAATTTTTAGGGACTCAAAAGAAGAATAACAATGAATACTTTCATGATCATTGGGAGTATTCACCAACTGAAAAATGGAATAATATAAATAAATAATTATGTAACACTGACTACCGGAACAAGTAGTTAGTTTCCGCAGCTCTAGACAGAAGTTTACATGACCAAGGAAACCTTGTTACAATTGAAACCCAGAGTGTTGGGTTATCATGAACAACACAACCTCATAAGAAATTTGATTTAATAAACATCCTCTTAAAAATCCACAACCCTTACACATTTCCCTCTATATTTACATCAAAACCAAATATCCATGTTTTTCTTTATCCTTAAAGTATTTTTTTAAGAAATTATAATGCAATAACTTCTTCATCAAAACATTGAAAATACACTCTAAATTAAGTAAACTTCACTAAGTCAATTACGAACTAGAAAACAAGAAAAAATAAATTCTTTTTCCTATGGATCAACCCCTTACAGGTAATA
The DNA here is from genome assembly GCA_963277665.1 of Viscum album. Taxonomy (NCBI): domain Eukaryota; kingdom Viridiplantae; phylum Streptophyta; class Magnoliopsida; order Santalales; family Viscaceae; genus Viscum; species Viscum album. The sequence continues at coordinate 516,922,367 of OY728143.1, read as the reverse complement.
TACTCATTAGGGTAAAACAATTTGGGACACCGATAAAATACCTTCGTTGAAACGACTACCAAATTTTGGCGATGTTGTCGGGGACGAACGATTAAATTTGTCTTCATTTTAATTAAGTTTATATCAAATTTTAGTGGAAATAGAAATCATAAATTCCCAAAAATCTATTTTCTAATCTTATTTTTGCTTATATTTATTCTTCCTTGTTTACGATTTGTGTGGTTAGTATTTTTCAGGTCCATAGGTGTATGACCAGCTATCTCACTCATTCCAAGAATGTTGAGTCATCTAGGTTTCTCCCAACTGACCTAGAAATCGAACAAATGATTTTGAGACGATGATGAGAACTCATTTACGAGCACAACCAAAACAATCCCATGGCACAAAATGAATAAGAAAATCTAGATTTTGTACACAGAGTTGGACATCCGTTTGGTCCAGATGCAAACCAGAATGAGTAATCTATACTTTCTCCAGGGTATGGCAACTAGTAGCTCCAACAGTTCCTATCTAAGAATATGCAATTTTTACAGCCAGATTAGGGGCTGTGCTTCACCCCTCAATAACAACAATACATGCCGCCTCTAGTCCTTCTGTAACCAACTCCATTCCATACTCTCACGGAGTAAAACCTACCATCTATTCACAGAGCTGACATGGGCATCGTCCGTCCACTGGTACAGGCCCAACACTTTGAGATCAAACCTACCATTATGCAGCTGATCCAAAACACCATCCAATTCAGCGACCTGCCCAATGAGGACCCCAATGACCATCTATTCAATTTAAGGAGGTCCGTGACACATTATGCTACCATAGAGTATCCACAAATGCCATTTGTCTTCGCCTCTTCCCCTTCTATCTAAGGGATAAAGAGAAATACTATATTAAAGGTTTTTTGAAATGACCTATCCTAACCTGGGAGGAGCTAGCCCAGGCGTTCTTATGAAAATACTTCCCACCCTCAATGATAGTGACTTTATGGAAACAAATACACAACTTCTAGTAGCACAACTCAGAGTCATTGTACGAGTCATGGGAGTGCTTCAAAGAGATGATGCACAAATTCCCACACTACAGACTCCCACTTTGGATGCAGGTCCAAAACTTCTACGAAGGACTAAAGATGAATACAAAGTCCATGGTGGATTTTACAATTGGGGGTACAGTTATGAGGAAATACCACGAAGATCTTTTCAAACTACTGGAAACATGTCTGCCAACAAATTCCAGTGGCATTCCGAGCGGGGCACATAGAAACGAGGTATGCACAACATCGATGCTACTACTATGCTTTCTGCCAAGTTGGATGCTATGTCCAAAAATACCGACACACTCAATCTGAAGGGAGTTTCACATGTATATGCGGAAAAACATCCAGAATACCTTGAATGTGGTGATAACCACGAGAGAATTACTGATACCTACAAGCAGCCCTTCGACGAACGAGGTGAGCTATGTTGCTCAAAACTGAGGTCCAATCCAGTACCAGCAGTACCCGAACCAAGAAAGGCATGATCACCATAACCCAGGATGGGGACAAAAATATTATAATCCTCCACCCCAATGACGACCTGACTATGCTTAGCCTCAGTATCAGAGCCAGTACCCGAGACAACAACAACCCCAGCGGGTCTCTTATCCAAAGTAAGGGTATCAAAACCCTCACCCTAAGTAGCCGCGACCACCGCCACCTCCACCAGCTGCACTTCCACCTCAGTAGAAGATCACCTCTAGGTTATAAGATCTCGTGAACTAGTTTATATCTATTGATGAGACCAGATTCCAAAATCAAGAGGCTTTAATTCGAGGCCTAGAGATCCAAATTGTCCAGTTGGAAAACAAAATCTCAGGAAGGCAGCCCAGTACACTATTGGGTAACACTGATAAGAACCCAAGGGAGGAGGCCCATGACGTCACAATATAAAGTGGAAGGGAGCAACAACAGAAGGAACCAACACTTCCAGGTGCACCTACACCCCCTGTTGATGAAGAAGGTATAGTTACAAACCCCTACTCATCTAAGGGCCCACTAAAAGAGGCTTCATAGAGTAAAGGAAAGGAGGTTGTCAAACCCCTCAAGCCTAAAATACCCTTCTCAGAGAGAATGAAGTAGTGAAAGCTGGAACATCAGTTCAGAAAGTTTTTGGAAGTATTCAAGAAGTTTCACATCAACATTCTCTTTACAGAGGTATTAATGCAGATGCCCATGTATGAATAATTCATGAAGGAGATCCTCTCCAACTAAAGAATGTTGGGGGATCTGGGAAACATTTACCTATCCAAGGAGTTCTCAGCAATAATACAACATTCAATTATTTCCAAGCTCCAGGATCATGATATCTTCACTATCCCATGCACTATTCGACCATGTGAGTTTGGGAAGGATCTCTACTATTTAGGGCCCAGTGTCAACCTCATGACCCTTAGAGTTTTAAAGAAGCTAGGGATCAATGATCTAAATCCTACATGGGTATCCATTTAGCTTGTGAAACGATCCATGAAATATCCAAAGGGTCTACCGGAGGATGTGATGGTTAAGGTGGGCAGGCTTATCCTCCCCACAGATTTCATCATCCTTGACATAAAGGAAGACCAGGAGGCACCACTCATTCTAGGAAGGCCTTTCCTAGACACTGAGATGGTACTAATCGATGCACACTAGGGGGAGACGATTTCTAGAGTTGGGGAAAAAAGAGTCTCCAAAAATTTCCACAAAGCTGTCAAGAATGCATTATTGTCATATCATGAGGGATGCTATGAAATGACCACTATGTATGATCACATAAGTGAAAAAAGAGACGATTTCTTATGTTCTTTTACCTCATATGACTTGATTATTCCATACATTCCAGTTGATGAAGCACCAGAGGACCTGGAATTACTAGAAGGCCAAGGTGGCCACTATTGGAAACATGCTGTTATTCCCGACATTCTGGAGTGGGCAGAGGTGCAACCACTTTTACCTTCGATTCTGAAGGCGCCTGAACTAGAACTGAAGCCTATTTCCTCCTCTCTAAAGTATGAGTATTTGGGATATTATCAAACATTTCCTATCATACATTGTGGATCACTATTACATGAGCAGGAGGATGAACTTTTGATGGGTTTAAAATGGAAAAAGCATGCTATTGGGTGGATAGTTTTAGATTTGAAGGGAATCATCGCTACCATTTTCACCCACAAGGTGCTTCTTGAAGTAGGTGAGAAGCAATCTCAGCAACCACAACAATGACTGAACCACCCATGAAGGAAGTTGTGAAGAAAGAGGTAATAAAGTTGTTGGATACAAGCATTATTTACCCCATCTCAGATAGTCCATGGGTGATTCCCCTACAAGTGGGACCCAAAAAGGGGGTATCACTATAATTTAAAAGGACAAGAATGAGATCATCCCCACATGCACTATCACAGGCTGGATAGTCTATGTGGACTATAAGAAGGAAAATTACACCATGAGGAAAGATCATTTCTCCCTACCCTTCATGGATCAGATGCAAGAGAGACTATTAGGGAACAACTTTTACTGCTTAATCAATGGCTATTCTGGCTACAATAAGGTTTACATTGCTCCAGAGGATCAAGATATGATCAAATTTACTTTCCCATATGGTACATTTTCTTACTGAAGGGTGTCCTTTGGCATGTGCAATGCTCCCACCACTTTCCAGCGATTCATGCTGGCTATATTTCGTGACATGGCGGAATAGATCCTAGAGTTATTCATGGATGATTTTTTTGTTTACAACAAATCATTCACCAATTGATTGTGACACATGGAGCTAGTTTTAGAAATATGAGAGAACACTAACATGGTTTTGGACTAGGAAAAGTGTCATTTCATGGTGTATAGTGTCATATTCCTTGGAAACAGAATCTTGGCAGAAAGGATAGAGGTGGACCCGACAAAGATAGAAGTCATTTCACAAATTCCTTTTCTGACTTCCATTAGATCCATCCACAGCTTCCAGGGGCATGCTTGTTTCTACAGGTGGTTTGTCCACAACTTCCCAAAGATAGCTCTGCCCCTCACCAACCTTCTGATCAAGGATGCCATTTTTTTTCAATGATCCATGCACTACATCCTTTTAGCACCTAAAGCAGTGCCTATTTTAAGTTCTAGTGATGATTTCTCCCAACTGGGAGGAACAATTTGAAGTGATGTGTGATTCCAGTGACTACGCAGTAGAAGTAGTTTTGGCCTAGTGGCTTAACCAAATTTTCTGAGCAATTTATTATGCTAGCAGGATGCTCAATGAGGCACCGATGAACTACACCATCACATAAATAGAGATGTTGGCAGTGGTGTTGGAATTTGACTTGTTCTGTTCTTACATAGTGAAATCTAAAGCTATTTTTTTATACTAAACATGAATCACTAAAGTACTTGCTAAAAAAGATGTTAATCCACGACTGATCTGATGGGTACTCCTCATATAAGAATTTGATCTGGAAATCTGAGACAAGAAATGGAATGGGAACGTTTTTGTTGATTATCTCTCCCGCCTGGAGCTCCATCATTTAGAGAAGGAGAAAGATCAAGAGATTTGGGAGTATTTCCTTGACAAGAACCTCTTTTCAGTCAAAGAAACACCTAGACCTTGGTATGCTGATACTGATAATTTTCTGGTTATTGGTGTCATTTACCCCGACCTCTCTTTCCAGTAGACGAAGAAGTTTCTCTATGATGTTAAGAGGTACTTATGGGAAGATTATTGACTATTCAGATCCTTTGGGGATGGGGTGATCTACCATAGAATCCTAGAAACTGAAGTTCATGGAGTGCTTGAATTCTTTCATGCCTCACCAGTTGGAGGACATCATGGGACTGTACTATAGAAAAGATCCTATAGTCTAGGTTTTTCTAGCACACCATGCATATAGATTCCCAATACTTTGTTTCCCAATGCGAACAATGACAAAGAATAGGTAATGTGGAATGTAGAGCTGAGATTCCCCAACACCCCATCCTGGAAATTGAGATCTTCAACGTCTGGGGCATAGATTTCATGGGACCATTCCCCCCATTTTTTGGGAACACTTACATCCTAGTCTACGTCGACTACATCTCCAAATGTGTAGAAGCCACTGCTACAACACACTACATGGCCAAGGAAGTCATGGGATTTTAAAAGAAACACATTTTTATCCTGTTCAACATTCCCCATTTACTAATCAGTGACATAGGGACCCACTTCAACAACACATTGATGAAAGGAGTACTGCCGAAGTATAGATTGAAGCATCATATGGGGACTCCATATCATCCCCAGTCCAGTGGACAAGTGGAGCTCTCCAACCATGAGCTCAAGAATATTCTGGAAAAAATATTGAACACTTTGAGGTAAGATTGGTCCATGAAGATAGACGATGCTTTATGGGCATATCAAACCACTTTCAAAACACCACTGGGGATGTCCCCGTTCCACCTCATCTATGGAAAGCCATGCCCTCTTCCAGTTGAGATGGAGAACAAATCCTACTGGTCCATCAAGGACCTGAATTTTGATTTTAAGGCTGCTGAAGAAAAGTGACAGTTTCAACTATCAGAACTTGATGAAATCTGATTAGAGGTATATGAGATCACCAAGCTGTACAAGGAGAAGATGAGAGCAATTTACGACCGGATGATTTCATGAAAATCTTTCCAACCCAGTGATTATGTACTCCTTTTTAACTCCCATCTTCGATTATTACCAGGGAAGTCAAATTCAAGATGGTCGAGACCATTCTGGGTTATACGAGTATTCCATCATGGAGCGGTAGAAATTTCTAGAGAATATGGTCAAACATTCAAAGTGAATGGACAATGGATGAAGACTTACCATCACATGGAAGACATAGATGGAACTATATCCACTATACATCTCAGGAAAGCAGACGTAAGTCGGTCTAGCCAATGACCTAAAACAAAGGCACTTAATGGGAGGCAACCCAGCAGATACATTCCATGTAGCACCTATATACACCGCGTGTACATTTTACTTTTTGTTTATCTTATAAACTATTATAAATATATATAATAACTAAGTAATAAATAGAAATGATGCCAGTGCCGATGGTAAGGTCACATGAGTTTATCTGAGCCATCACCGGTTCGAATCCCTCCTGACCTACCTTGGGCACATGGTTTCTCTTTTTTATTTTTGTGTTTTCTTGTATGATGTGTGTGGTATTTTTCATATTATATATATGTTTGATTATTAGAAAACCCATGATGGGGATATATTGGTTGGCCAGGGTCGTAACCCTGTTCCAAAAGACCCAGGTTCAAATCCCAACAACTACCCCATTTCCATCATTTGTGCTTTTAATAAAACCCCTATGGCATATATTCTGATATACGTAATGTGCGCCATATTTTCATTAATAAAATCAAACAATTTTCTAAATAAATAAATTCATGCAGTTGAAGTTGGTAGATTGGTAGAGTCTCGGCCCTAGATCTAAAAGACCTGGGTTCGAACTCGGCTAATCTCCCTGCTTCATCCCTTTTTTTCTAATTAAAAACTACACGTCTTGTATTTCCTTCCTCCCGTGTAGTATAGGCCTTGTACATTAAATATATATAAGTGATAGATAGTAGAAGTAGTACAACCTTTTCTCCAGTGGTTGAGGTTTTCCATTCGGAATGGCCAATCACCAGTTCAAACCTCACCCCAAGCACCAGACCAAAGGTTGTACTTATCTTTTTCCAATTTTAGAACACACAACGTGTATTTCCCATAACATTATGCATATTGTTTTATTTTTGATATATTATCTGTATATATATATTTATTTTCTTTTAATTATTAATATTAATTATTATATAGTTTATTCTATATATATATAAATATATATATATATATAGCGGTACATGGTGTGTATACCACTAATAAACTCCGTGTACCACAATTATAAAGGCCGCACCCCACCCGAATTGAGTTCATGTCACACGAACCCCCCTCTCCCCATTTCTTCTCCCACACACCGTTCGACCTCCCCACTTCCAAATCCACATATTTCTTGCATTTTAGCTTCTGCTTTCTTCTGAATTTTTATCCTTGGTTTAGGTACTCCCTTCTACCCCATTTATTTCAAGATTTCATAGTCTTTTAGGGTGATTTGTTGATCGGATGACCATTTGGTTTTCTCAGTACACGAGCACGATACCAAGAACACACGCTGTGTAATCTTGTACACAGCCACACACTAGCACATTTGAAATATGAAACTATATGGTGTGTATGTTTGGTATACACCGTGTAACATCAAGCATCTTACCCAGGTACCTCATCCACATGGCCATGAAAACCATGTTTTCATAGACGACATGTATGTTCGGTATACGCCGTGTATACCATTTCTCTAGGACAGTCTATGTCTAGCCCAAACACGACCAGGAAAACTTTTTCCTCTACACAACATGTGTACTGTCTACACGCCATGTATCCTTCCCTAGTCTGTTCCATACCCAGTCATTGTGTCTATCCAGAGAACACGAGATGCTAACCCGCTTCCATTATACGCCATGTACTCTTGATATACACGCAGTGTACTTTTTACTTTTCAATTTTCTCACATTTTCTTATTTACATTTTTCTTTTCTTTTTCTTTTGTTTTGTTTTCCTTTCTTTGTTAAGATATGGCTGACAGAGACCCTTCACATGAGAAGCGACCTGTCTCCACTACTAAGGGTGAGATTCCCACTTTTCACTGGATACGACACCGGCCCGCAATGACACCAACTCTAGACTTTCCGGTGTACCATCCTCCTCTGCTAGCCATACTTCCACCACCCACCACCTCAATAGAGGCTAGTCCCAGTGCCTCACCTCCATAATCCCTCACAGAGCCTCTGAGTACCATCATTTCTTCACCATCAGCCACCCTATCTAGCGGCCCTTCGTCTACTACATCCACTCCACCCCCAGAGCCATACCCCGCTTCTATACCACCTGGCCTGGCCCCTGCTGGAATTATCTTTCACTGCAAGGTGTTGCTGGTTACAGAACTGGTGAACGACAGAGTCCAACACTTATCTCGCCACCCGATCCCATTTATTAGCCATTATCTCAACAGAAGCATACCTCAACTACTGGGTATCTATGGAGAGTTGGAGGATATCCTCAGGAACACATCATTACTCACAATCATCATGGTCAACACTCCTATTTTATGATACTTATTTTTAAAGTTTGCTACTTATTTCAAGTTCGACGGGCCCAAGTACCAGGAGACACCTAGCGATGTAGTCCTAGTTGTCCGATTTCGGCTAGGTGGCCGAACTTTCTCCCTTAATATGACCGAGTTTGGAAAAGGGTGCCATTTATATCCTTATCCTGTCACCGCACCCCTATCTCTACCCTAACCCGACCCGAGCATTCCAAGCTCATTTCCATGTGGTGGGATATGGCTGGGCCTGACCGCTGCTATACCCCCACTTTACAGAAGAGTACCCTTATCACAGACCCTAGCCTCTACTTCACCCACTTGTGCTTTAGAGACATCCTTTTTCCCTACCACAAGGATATGGAAGTTGTGACCGGCCGTGACATAGAGCTCCTCACCTGTGTCATCCGGCAGGACTACCCGGACCTCCCTTATCTTTCTGACTCCTATTTCAATGCAATGTACACCAGCTATTTGGAAATCCTGAATGGTGGGTTTTATGCCACTCACCATGTCTAGTACCTCGGTGTTTTTGAGCCTTTATTTCCTCACAACCGATTAGGTTCCTACCAACATATAGTCTTTCTCATGCCAATTTTCATGAGATTGGTCCAAAAGTAGGGGGCACTTATGTCCTTTCCCAGGCCCCGCACCACCCCTTGCCAACCCTCCTACCCCTACAGCTATCCCTGACCCTCCTTCCCCACCAACCCCCTTCTTCTAACCTTACTTTTTCTTACTCTAACCCTTATTCTTCCATTAATTTTACCACCCCACCTACCTACACACCCTTTGTCGATCTCTCCTTTACCCTATGGACAGCCAAGTTGGATCACCTCCAGGATACTATGGATCAAACTCTTCGGCGGCTCGAGTAGATGTTGGGTCTTCTTCTTCAGAATCATGGAATACCACTATCTACAACTCCGGCTCCTGGAATTTCTTCAGCAGCTCCACCACAGTTTACCACTCTGGCCACAGATTCTGTTCTTCTCTCTACTGCTGGCCCATACTATTGCCATTCTGGATATCACTATTGATTCTTTTATCGTAAGTCCAGCTTCTGCGGCTCTGACTAATTCAGCTTCTCTTCCATGTACTGCTTCAGAGCCTCCTGGTTCCAGGACTACTGATCCTTCTGTGTCGGCTTCTTCTATACAGGATGATGCCTCTTCTAATGTGGCCCCCTGACTGGTTTTTGGGCATATTTATTAAATTATTTATTTATATTCTTGTGATATCTTGTTCCTATACTATATTGTGTTTGCTTGAAGTTTTCTCTCACCATGACTATCATAGGTTCTCTGGAACACTATGGGTTGTACTTCTCTGCCACTTCCCATCTTTATTTACCTAAACACCAGTGGAGTATTGCTTTTTAGTTTTTTAGTTTTATTTTTCTTTCTTGTATTAATTCTTCCATTACCTCTCCTTGTCCTGGTCCACTTTTGTGTCCCCATATTACCTTCTCTGCCTTTCTGTGGCACTTGGGGGACCATGTTCATTATTCAGCGCGGGGTATCTTCTCTAATCTACAATGCTCTTTTTCCCTCAAACTAATCTAGGATACATCATTAAAAGGTGAAATTTTTTAAATTGTGGACAATTTTTGATTAAATATAATTGTTAATAACAAAGGAATAGTTGAAAATTTTAGAAGTTACATGCTTATTTTAAAATTATGATAAATTATTTTAAAATGATTATTGATATGTTTGATTTTATGACTTAAATTTATGGCTATTTAAATTTATTAAAATATTAATTTTTATTCATTCCATGGCTTGATTGACCCTTTATCTTTTTCCTCATTTTCGAGAGGTATTATAAACCTTTTTGAAATATTATGTCTTATATACCCTCTTTCTTGATTGATTCTTAGGATATACATGACTACCATAATTTACAAGTTTTCTTTTCGAAGCATGAAGAATTTTTGAATTATATTAAAATGATTGAGGAATTAGATCGTTTCACCCCCTTTTATGTTGAGACCTACCCTACATTTGATCTTAGTGAATCCCCTAAAAACCATGAACAACCTTGATAGGAAGCCCTATTACAAGCCTATTTCTCTTCCTACCCTAATTCTTTTTAACTTTTCATGATTATTCACTTGACCTTTAAAGATGGAATTGGCAGTATATGAAACATTTTTATGAATCATCATGAAATTATGTGCGGGGGATTTACTCTTATTCATTAGGGATGGAAAGGGTTCAAAACCACTATTTTTGGAATATCTATGCGGTCCACTTTGTTATATTAAAAAAATGATACAAAAAAGGGGACCTTATATTCCCTTAGTGGTTTGTGAACCCTACCTACAGGAGATGGTGGTGATGAGAGCATTTTATTGAGGCTGTTGAAGATGATTTTACATAGAGATCTAATATTTCAATATAATTCATTGTTTTTTAAAAATTTAGCCTCCCTTTTTTAATACTCTGAGATTATTTTTCCCATTACTACCTACCAACCCTTAGCCTCAGAAACCTTTGAACCTTGATGAAAGCCCTCAGGATGTTTTTTTTTTGAAATTTCTAAAGTAGAGAATGATAACACTTTAAAACCTATGGATAGAGTTAATATACTTAAGATTGAGCAAAACTATGATAAAATGATATTGAGTGATGAGATTATTATTTTATGGGGAGGTAAATCATCAAGTGACATGTGTAATTATGAATTGTTGAATGATATGCATAAAAGATAATGGAAGTTTCATAATTAAACTATAAAGGAGGCACAATTATAATATTATTTAAAATTGAAATATGTTTTGTGCCTTTATAAAATTATTTTATATGCCTATATTATTTATAAGTATAATTTAAGTTGCATGATTCCCTTTTTTGAATATGGATACTATTGATTCGATGTTGCGATTTTTCTTGAGGACAAGAAAATGACTAAGTGTAGGGGAGTTTGATGTACCCAATTTGTGTATACATTTCCATATACATTATTGAAAATAAGAACATGTTTTTAGAAAATACCTACTACTTAGTGGATTTTTTTTTTTTATTTTTATGATCTTCTTCATTTTCATGTGATTTCTGGCCAAACAGACAAACCGGGGGAAAACTGAGCCAAATATCTACCTACACAACATGTACATATATAAATACAATTTACATTCATACTCAGACACGATTTGGCTAGGACAAGTACATGCCCAAGTTACCAGAAGCATGTACATGCCATGTATAGTGGATACACACCGTGTATAGTCTTCTAGAAGTGGTTGGTGGTTGAGAAGAATTCTACATGCCCATGTGTCCGTCTGACATTTACATACCTTGTACATCATCTTTACACTGTGTCGCTCCTTCTATAAGTGGTTGGTGGTCATTAAAAGAGTGTAAACGCTGTGTATGGGGGATCTACATGTCGTGTATCTCAACCTACCAAGAAGAACCTTATTCTAAGTCAAAGATGACATGTTCGGCCACCCTCCAGTGGAGAAAAAAGGTGATAGATGTGCATTGAAAAGACAAAACAGTGTGTAATTTTTCCACACACCATTTACTTTTATTTTATATAAATAGAGGCCTTGGCCTCCAAGCCAAAAGAGAGTGAAGATCCGAAGGAAAGAGGATTCATTTCACTTCTACCCTACTGTCGTGCTACTATCATTCCACTACTCCACCATTACACCATTCTACCACATAACTCATCTCTCCTAGAAGTTTCTGTGATGACCACATCAGGTATCGATGGTCCTATTTTCATCTTTTATACTATATGTAACTAAACACCCAGTGTGTTGGGGTTGTGGGTGATGAAATATTTGTAATTTATATTAGTTTTAATGACTATGTTTGTTTTGTTTAACTCTTCTTATTCTTCTCCAATCACTTCATTTTATCACTAAAAATTATGAGCCAGATCAAGGGAATAATTTTTAGGGACTCAAAAGAAGAATAACTATGAATAATTTCACGATCATTTGGAGTATTGACCCACTCAAAAAATGGACTAATCTAAATAAAGAACTGTGAAACACTAACTATCAGACCATAGAGTCAGTTTCCTCAGCTCGAGACGAAAGTGTACCGGACTAAGGATGCCTTGTTACAATTGAAACCCATAGTGTTGGGTTATCATGAACAACAAAACTTCATAATCAATTCGATTTAATAAACAACCTCTTCAAAATCCACATCCCCGACACAATTCCCTCCATTTTTACATCAAAACAATTTTTTTTTTGTTTTTATTTATCCTTAAAGTATTTTTTTAAGAAATTAAAATCCAATCACTTCTTCATCAAAACATTAAAAATTGATTATAAATTTAGTACACTTCGCTAAGTCAATTACAAACTAGACAAGAAATACAAAAATAAATTCTTTTCCCTGTGGATCGACCCCTTACTGGTACTATACTCATCAGGTAAAATAATTTGTGACAATGATAACATACCTTTAGTGAAATGACTACCAGACATCTACCTTGAAGTATAATGTCATGTGGTAATGAAAAAGGTAAATCAATCTGAAAAAGAGAGTATTATTTGCGAAGTAGGGAATGCGAACTGAGTTTCACTATATATCTCATTGGAATTAGAATCAAGCCACATGCAGTTCTCAAATAAAGGTGTGGTGGGACACCAACACTAATGACTGTGATCTTCTAAGACACAGAACAAAGTGATATGAAATTTTATGGAATTCACCAGGGAAGGAAAATGTGCTATTTTACATCATGCATAGAGTCCATTATCATATAGTTTAATTTATTGTGATTATGATTTAATTTTATGTAGTTTAATATCAAATAATAAGTACATAAGGCAATGATGACTTGTAGTTTGGGGTTATATGACTAGGAATATATAGGGTGCCTTTTAAGGTCATGCATGTAGTATAATGAATTTATGTCATTTAATGTCATAAAATAAGGATATTGGTGTTGCGTAGTTTATTATGTTACAACATGGGAGATATTTCAAGATTTTTACGGCCATTGGACAAAGAACTACTACGTAGTCTGACATTTTATAGCTAAGATGTATCACCATTTTTTCACACGAATCACTTTTTGAGAAACCTTGAATTGGTTGGGGATGTAATGAGCCCCCAACTATCACGATTCAAGAATAATATCCACTAGAATGAAACATGTGTATGGAATATGGTTCCTCCCACTTTGTCTCAATATTTGGAGGCTTCTTTCCTGCTATCATAAGAGTTTTGAGGACCAATACCAGTTCTCCTTGGAGGAATGATCAAAGATAGAACTTCTTGTTAAAAGTTCACACTATTTTATTTTGATGGAACTCCAAATAATTCTAGGTGTGAAATATTTTCTCATTAAGTTTCTCCAGTTTATACAGTTTTTTTTGGGATTGAACACCTATATATAATTAATCACAGATGGAAACAAAGAGCAATGTAAATCAGAATTCAATGGGAAGGACTACTTCTGTTCTATATATAAGAGAATATGGGGTTTCCCTTGTGGCAGTACTAGTGGTAGTTTGGTACACCCAGAAGGTGTGCAAGATCTTTTTAGGACAAGACATTTTATCTTTATCCACCATATTCTCTAGTATATTCTATAGGGTCTTGTTGAAGGCTTCTATCCGTTCATTATCTACTACATGATATCGGGATGAGTGGTTGGATTTGATATCATACTCATGATACAACTTTTATAACTTATAATAATAGAAATTGGTGCTGCTGTATGTCAGTATTGTTTGAGTAACATTAAAAATAGTAATGATTTCTGCCTTCATGAAGCTACCAAAGATTTTATCCCCGACTTATTTGAGGGGTATTGACTCAGCCTATTTGGAGAAGAAGACAGAAGTAGTTAAATTGTATTTTAATTTCTTGGATGTAGCTAGAGGATATGGCCTTAAAACCACCATACCCTATATAGAAAATATCTTGGAGTATCTGGATATATATAGAAGCTCTATGGTTTTATGGATGAAGTGGGCGTACACCTGATAAGAATGACATTTTTTCGTAAAATTTAAGTAGTCCGGCATCATAATGGTCCAATAATACCTCACCCTCATGATTTTATTAGAAAGATGACACCCAGACTGGTGGGAATCATAGGATCCTATATGTACTAATTTAATGAAAAAAGAACAGTTTCTTCTTCATCTATACATCCGATAAGGGCTCCATAAAATATTTGTTTATAGAGATTTTTTTTTGATTTGGGCCTTCATGAAGAGTGAATTTGGTTTCTTACCATCATATTTTCTCTTTTTGGATCTATATGATGAGAGCACTCCATCTTAAAGGTAATCCATGATGGGTATCATCTACTCAATGGTAAGACTATATAGTTCAAGGAAGGGACAAATTTCATCAATCTCTTCCATGTGGATATTAGAAAAAAGAAAGACCATTCGGTGATGTGAAATACTGATGAATTTTACTGTTACGACTCATCCCCCGGGGCTCATTCCGTGACATACCCCAAACCCACCTCCTGAAGGCTAGGGGTCGGCGACTAGCACCGTAGGCCTCAACCTACAAGTGTGAGGCATTTTCCGGAGTACCTGTACACACTCACACGCCCAACCACATCCCAAAAACTGAAAGGGGAAAACAAGTATACTGAAACAAGTGACGAGTACAAGTACAACTAAAAATAAGTAGGAAATAATACAAACCCAACAAAAGATGACAGAAAACTGATGAGTACAAGTAAAAACCATGAAGAAAATAGTTAATGATAACCCCACCTGATGGTAAGAGTAGGGTAGCTACCAGAATCTATGGGATTATGCCCTATCTGCCTGATCTCACTAGGCCATGCCTGGTCCTAGGACACCAAGTCCCCCATTGAAACATATGTCATCTTCACAAGAAACAACACATATGGGTGAAGCCCATGCTGGGGTGAGTAATACAATAGTCAAAAGGGGAACCCAATCTACTAAGGAGAAATACCACATAGAAAACACAAAGAAAATCTACCAAGTAAGGTCGCAAAGTAAGACCACAACGTAAGGCCAAAAATTTGGATAGATCACATTAGGTACAATCAAAAGCATAGGAAGTATGATCGTCAGCTATAGTAATGAATGCTTGGTTCTATTGAGGGACTCATCCCTGATGAATCAATGCTCATCTGTCGGGCCACTAAGGATCCACATGGCTGCTGCTCGTCTGCCAAACCACAAAGGATACACACAGTTTCTTCTTCTCTACCGGGCTAATAAGGAACCACAAGGATCCTACTCATCTGCTAGGATGCTAAAAATTAACATGGTTGTTACTCATCTGCTGGTCCACTAAGGATCCACACAGCTGCTGTTCATATGCTGGGCCACTAAGGATACACATAGTTATTTCTCGGGCCATCAATTTTACCTCAACCACCAATAAGTCCCACATAGAGTAACACAAAGGACCGTGTCATCGTAATGGTTCCAATGCAATAGATGATGCATCGAACAGACGCCCAGTCTATAAGATAAGGGAATTTTGGTAAAATTGGCCAGGTGGGATTCAAGTCCAATCCAAAATGGCCATTTGAAAACCCCCGACATAACTCTTATAGATAATATCATAAGGACCGGCTCGTCGCAAGGGTCCTCATGCTGTAGAAAGTGCATCAATCAGACACCAGGTCTGTGAGTTATTGACGTTTCAGTGATTTGGGGGCCGGTCGGATCTGGGTTTGGTCCGACCAACCCAACATGACCCGGTTTAGGATCCACTGAGCCAACCCAGGTCTGATCCGGCATGAGTCTAGGCTGGCCCGGTAGGGCGGGTATGGCCTACTCCTTGCCTGGTCCGCCAAGGGAAGGCCGGTTCATCCGCCTGGCCGTGATGCGACAAGATGCCATTTTTGGCCTCTTGCTGCCCCACGGGTCTCCGCATGGCCCCTTATCTACCGTGATCACCAATTTTAAGATATGACGATGAAGAACGCATGAGCCGAGGGAACCTATATTTGTTCATGTTAACCCGTACCCTCGGTGTTAGAGGTTTACAACAGGGGAAGGTCCTTGGATTTCAATTTTAGCAACAATAAAATTAATCCCAAATATAAAACCCATGAATGACACCCTCCCACAAGAATGCACAATATTTGTATTAACCTGTTCGTGGGTTAATCTGAATTCTTTGTTTAGAATAATAACAGGGAATTCATATAACCAAAATCAAACCCCTACCTCATTAACGTTCGTTGCTGTAGCACTTTGTCCTTGAGGGTAAAAGAGGTCTATGGTGTTTGTCATTCTTTGAGGTACATCAAATTCAATGACATACCACCAGAGTTCATCGTTCTTCGTTGGGTAGGAAAATACATCAAAGGTTCATCAAAGAATCCTCACTTTTTAACCCTCATTCCACCAATGTGTCGAACTATTAAAAATAAAACACATCACAACATTTCTGTTACACTGCTATGTCATGTGGTTACACTATTTAATTTATGAAACACCGTCACTGCTATAAATCATTAATGCATCATTACACTATGTGTTAATGATCCACTTAATGATCTCCATTAATGCTTCTTGTTGCTACACTGTACCATCACAGTGTCATCGCTCATCAGTGAGAAAAAAAATAAAATAATGTTTTAATTTATTTTATTATTTTTCTAAAAAATTAGGAAAATTAACTTTTCCGTTCAGCCCATACCGGCCAATTTTGAGTCATTTTAAGGAGAATCTTGGCATTCTGAGTACAATAGTGCCATCAAATTTTTGATCCAAGCCCCGATTCAAAATTTAGAAAAACTTGATCGCACGTTTGCTGAATGTACCTTAGAAAAGTTTAAAATTCCATCCTGGGCCACCAGGCCTTGGAATCACGTGTCTTTAGAGCATGTGCTCTTTAAATAATTCCATCTAATTTAAAAACATTTACATTGAAATTACGAGAAATTTCATTCTCCCCACCTTAGGAATTTATGTCCCCAAAATCCAAAACAAGGGAAAATCAAACAAATGGAAGTACTGAGCATGAATCTGAGCCCACCGATCCTGTGTGATCTCCTGGAGTTTCCAGTGCTATGACTGAACACACACCAAAGGAATCGACCATCCATGAAGGACCTGCTGTTTTCGATCCTCTATGTCCACTGGAAACTCCACAAATGTCACCCCATCATCGATGTCCATCTTTCCCCAATCGATGAAGTACGATGGATCATGCACATACCTCCTCAATTACGACACGCGAAAAACATCCTTCACCCAATGCATCTGTAGGAGAAGAGCTAGGCAGTAAGCTACCTTTCTAAATCTACTGAGAATCTGGAAAGGTCCGAATATCATTAGAGACAACTTTCCGCCCAGCAAAATCTCTGCAATCCCTATCAGGGTGAGACTCGAAGAAAAACATGATCTCCCTCCTCAAACTCCAAGGGTCTCCATCTTCGGTCGGCATGAGAATTCACCCTGTTCTGTACAGTACCCATTCACTCCTAGAGGATTTGAACCTTCTCAGTGGTAGCCTGTACTAACTCTGGACCCATGAGTGTAGACTCCCCTAGGTCTTTCAGGCCACCCATACAAGGCCTCGAACGGAACCATTCCAATGGTGGAGTGATAACTGCTGTTGTATAAAAACTACACCAGTGATATTTGTTCCTCCCAAATATGACCAAAGTCAATGATGCAAGCACGAAGCATGTCCTCCAAGTCTTGTATGGTTTGCTCTGTCTGACCATCCGTCTAGGGATGAAGAGTTGTGCTCAAGCACAACTGAGGCCCAAATGCCTCCTGCAATCCCTTCCACAACTTGGATGTAAAGCGTGCATCACAGTCTAAGAGGATCTTTGATGGCACTCGGTGGAACCACACTATCTCTTAGACATAAAGGCATCCTAAGACCACTACTGGGTCCTCCTCCCAGTGGCTAGGAAGTGAGCCAACTTGGTGAGTTGGTCAACAATCACCCAGATAGAATCATGGACTCTCAATGTACGTGGTAACCCTGTCATGAAGTTCATCGAGATACCATCCCATTTCCACTCTGGTACCTCAAGTGGCCAAGTCAAGCCTATTGGAACCTCATGCCCAACCTTCACTTGATAATAAGTGAGGAATCATGAGATGAACTCAGCCACTACTTTCTTCATTCCTGGCCACCAATAATGAGGTCATAGGTCCTAATACATCTTCACCACTCCAAGATGTACCACCAATGGGGATGTATGGAACTCCCTCAACACCTCCTCCTACAATTCCACTGGTACTATAGTGTTCTATTTAAAAAGGATGGCATACTACCTACCTATTGAAAATACATCAGGAGCATGTCCTGAGGATAACTGACAACGTCGGGCCTCACAGTCAACATTTACTAGCTATGCCTCCCTAAATCATTGTAAGAGTGTGGGAGTAATAGTCATCAACTAAAGTTAAGTGACTCCATAATCGTCAACAAATGATATCTGAATCATGGATAACTGATTTGTTCCCCCACTTAGTAGCTGCAAACCGGTCCTCCTACTAAGTGAGTCTAATACCACGTTCCCCTTCCCAGGTGCATAGACTATCTCAAAGTTATTGTTCTAGAGGAACTCTAGCCATCACTGCTATCTCATGTTCAGGTCCTTCTAGGAGAAGTTATACTATAGACTCTTGTGATTGGAGTAGATTTTAAAATGCTCACCCATCAAGTAGTAATGCCACATATTCAAAGAAAATACCACTACTGATAACTCTGGGTCATGGGTCACGTAGTTCTTCTCATGATTCCCAAACTACTATGAGATATAAGCAATCACTATTCTCTCCTGCATCAGGACACAACCCAGACCAGTCCATAATGTGTAACAAAAAACTACATAACGAAAACCCATCTAGGTTAGTCTCATGATGAGGGCACTCGTCAGTATCCACCTCAGCTTCTGGAAACTCTACTAGAATCTCTCTGTACACACGAAGAACAGTCCCTTCCATGTCAAATCCAACAAGGGTTCTACTACTCATGAAAAGTCAGGTTCAATCCTCTGGTAGTACCCATCCAACCCAGGAAAACTCCGTACCTTAGTCACTTTCCTGGGTGGCTCCCAATATAGCACTGCCTCTATCTTTTCTGGGTCCACTGAAACATTAACCTCTAAGAATACATGTCTCGGAAAGTCGACCTCCCGTATCTAGTACTAGAAATTCAAGAATTTACCATAAAGCTGGTGAACTTAGAGTGTATGTAGGACTATCTACATGTGTGTATCATGCTCCTTATCAGACACTGAGTACACCAAGATTTCATCAATAAATACCACCAAGAAAAGATTGAGTTAAGGATGGAAGATCTTGTTCATGAGTCCAATGAACATAGATGGGGCATTGGTCACACTGAAAGAAATCACTAAGAACTTATAGTGGCCATACCGAGACCTGAATATCATCCTTTGTACATCCTCATCCCATATCTAATGCTGAATATAACCTAATCTGAGGTCTATCTTGGAGAACCACCATGATCCCTTTAGTTGATCGAAGAGGTCATCAGTCCTCAGTAGTGGGTACTTGATCTTCACGATCACCTAATTCTGGTGCCTATAGTCCACACATAACCTCAAACTCCCATAATCCTTCTTGAAAAAAATACTGGGGATGCCCATGGTGAAATTTTGTGCCTCACGAAGCCCTTATCCTGCAATTCCTCCAGTTATAAACTCAATTTATGAAGCTCTATGGGAGACATCTGATATGCTGGTGTGGATATCAGTGTCCTCCCATGGTACAAATCAAAGCAGAAGTTTAGCTCTCAATAGATATTTAACTAGGGAATATCTTCAATGAAGAGGTCCTTATACTCTACTGTCAATAAGGAACATGAGGAATCATTACATTCACTACATTGAGGGTCAAAATAGCCAACTAAATAGGAATTGGCTACACCCTCCTCTTCCTAAGTCCATCAAAAGCTGCAAGGATTTCCCCTCTGCCAATAATGAGAAATATGGTTCCATCTCCATGGATGAACCACACCTTTTTCCTAATATAGTAAATCCTAGAATGAACGGTACTCGTTCAGACCAAGAATGACATCATAAGGCCTTAAAACTAATACCAAGAGATCCCAAACCAGTACTCTCACCTCCAAGAGCAAGGTCACACTGTAGGCACTAGTGTGTGGTCATTGGGTATCCACCAGTAGAAGTCTCTAAATGTGAGGGTCAAGTCAATGATCTTAACTAGAACCTCTATGTATTAAACAAGAAGAAGTGGTAGGAAAGGTAAATCAATAGTACAAGTGTTTATCAATAATGAAAATAAAGTAGAAAGAAATGTATTGTACCTTGATTCATCCCAGGATTCCTGGGGTCATAAGCCTTGATAGTCTGCAATATTCTCTTGTCCTGCCATAAAACATGAATGGTAGGACAATCTTGCACGAGATGTCCCTTTTCACGAAAAGCATAGCAAAGCCTTCCATTCTAGAAACTAGCATGTTCCCTCCTATGAACCCTTTGGTTCCGCAACTTATTTTGCGTACCAGCAATCTGTAGGTCCTGCTGGCCCTATATCTCGGGTGATCGTCACCTCGGATGCCCGTGACACACATTCGAACCTTGTGCCTCATTTATAAGTTCCAAAAGAGTAATCCACAACTCTTTCTGGAAAGATTAATCCACCTAAACCACTATATTTGGGCCGACTAGATGATTACTGTGTTGTGGTAACACCGATATACCACCTGGTGGGACCATCTCTAGCATCGGTCCCTAAATAGATGCCCCGTCAGTAGGTATACTGTCCTCATGACCATGGATCGGAAACCGAGCTGGCTGTCTGCAAGGAGGAATCCTAAAATAGATCAATATGGACCACTGTCAATAGATTATTCCTAGTTAGATGTATCTTATGCAAAAGGACATAAAGATATGCTTATGCAACCAATGTTTTCATGTTTAGAGACAAAAAGTAGAATTTAGGGTCCTGGTGCACGGATACGTCAGCCGCTGCACCAACACCGGACTCCCCAGATCTGAAATTTGAACCCGAGACACTAAACACTATTTCCTAAATACAAAACAATGGACTCTCGGTCATTTAGACAGAATTGAAAACCTTTGATAACACTTTGTTATGACTTGTCCCCTGGGGGCCGTGCCATGAGATACCCTAAGCCTACCTCCCAAAGGCCAGGTGTTGGCGACTAGTGTTGAATGCGTCAACCTGCAAGTGGGAGGCATTTTCCTGAGTACCTGTAGGAAAAAAAAATTCCCAACCACATCCCACAATCTTAAATTTGGAAACAACTATACCAAAACAAGTGTTGAGTACAAGTTCAACTAAAAATAAGTTGTCCAAAATATAAACCCAATAAAAGAAAACTGAAAACTGAAGAGTACAAGTAAATACTCTGAACAAGATGGTTTCTGAGAACCCCACCTGATGGTAAGAGTATGGTAGCTATTGGAAGCTATGGGAGTACACCATGTCTTCCTGATCTCACTAGGCCACACCAAGTCCTAGGCCACCAAGTCCACCGCTGAAATGTCTGTCATCTACACAAGACACAACATGTGTGGGTGAAGCCCATGTAGGGGTGAGTAACACCGTACTCAGAAGGGGACCCTAGTCTACTATGGAGAAATGCCACAAAGTAACAACAATGTAATTCCACCAAGTAAGGCCTCAAAGTAAGACCACAAAGTATGGAAAGCTCACACTAGGTACAATCTAAAGCATATAAAGATGGTTCATCGGCTATAGTGATGGCCGTTTCTTATTGTTGAGGGATTCATTCATGATGAATCACTGCTCATTTTTCGGGACAAAAAGGATCCACATGACTGCTGCTCGTCTGCTGGTCCACTAACGATTCACATGAATCCTACCTATCTTCTGGGTCACTAAGGATCCACTTGGCTGCTACACGTCTGTCAGGACATTAAGGATCCACACGCCTGCTGCTCGTCTGCGAGGCCACTAAGGATACACACATCTACTTCTCAAGCCATCACTCATACCTCAACTTCAAAGAAGTCAAACATAGAATAACCCAAATGAGGAAAATGTTGTAAGGGTTCCAACGCAATAGACGACGCGTCTAATGGACACCCACTCTATAAGATATGGACATTTTAGTAAAAAGGGATCGGTTGGATTCGAGCCCAATCCATCCTGGGCATAATCCAAGTCATGCCAAAAATTTCATAAAGTATCTCTAAAGGACCTCCTTATCGTAAGGGTTCTAATTCTGCAAACGACGTGTCAATCAGACACCCGGTCTGTGAGTTTTTGACGTTTCATTGAAATGGTGGATGATTGGGTTTGGGTCCTGTCTGACCCTATCAGGCTGACCTAGTCTGGGGTCCACCGATCTGAACCGGGTCCAGTCCAACATGGGTCTTGCCTGGCCAGCCGTTGGGTCCAGCCCAAGGGGGCGGTCTGCGCCCTGACCAGTCCGTCTGGTCAGGACACGGCCAGATGCCGCGTCCAGCCTACTACTACCCCACGGGTCACCGTGGGGCCCCTTCTCTTCCATGGTCAAAAAAACTCGAAATGGTTCTGTTGAAACTAGACAATCTTACTGGTTGAAATTCTTGTACGTGGTCGGATGTCGTGTGCTGCTGGCTCACCCGAGCGGCCTAGACGTGGGCTGCTCCTCCACGCGCCACTGATCAATGCCACATCTCCACACATCCGCAACGTGCTGATGGGAACACTACCTCCCTCTGCCCGTGGACTACACCACGAGAAACTACTGACCATAGTCGTTGATTCCCGTGCTTGTTGGTTCCTTCTACAGGCCACCGAATTTTCTCTGGTTGTCAGTTTATCGATCCGCCTACGCTTACGGGCCTCTTGAGTCACCGCCATCCCTAACTTGGCCCCAGATTCTTCTTGTCACTGATTTGAGGATTCAACCATGAAGAATTCACATGCATAGGGACTCTATCCTTGTTTTTGTTGGCTCACGCCCTCTGCGTTAGAGGTTTAAAACAAGGGAAGTTCCATGGATTACAACTCTACCAACAATTAAATTAATCCCAAACTGAAAATACAAAAACGAAACCCTCTATCAAGAATGAACGATCCATGGATTAACCAGTTCATGGGTTAATCCGCATTCATCATTTAGAAAAAAATGAGGAATTTATAAAACCAAAATCAAACCCTTTCCTTGTTGACATTCGTTGCCGTAGAACTACATCTTCAAAGGTCTAAGAGGTCTTTGGTGTCCTTCATTCTTTGAGGTACATTGAAGATGATGACATCCCACTAGAATTCATCATTAATCTTTGTGGAGGAAAATCCATCCAAGGTTTCATAGATAATCCTCATATTTTAATCCTCTATCCACTAACACGTCAAACTATTAAAAATAAAACATTTCGCAACATTTCTGTTATGCCATGACGTCATGTTATTACACTACGTGTTAATGTGAGATTAATGAGCCCCATTAATGCGTCTATTTACCATCTCATCTCTACACTACAACGTCTCCATGTCATCACTCTTTGGTGAGAAAAGAAATAAAATAACTTTTTAAGTTATTTTATTAGTTTTCTCGAAATTTACAAAAATTAACTTTTCTGTTCATCCCTTGCTGGCCTAAGTTAAGTCCTTTCTAGGTGAATCCCAGAGTTTTGAGTTCAACGGTGACCTTGGATTTTCATTCCCATCACCAGTTAAAATGTTAGAAAACCCCATCACACGTTTACTAAACATACCATAAAAAAGTTCAAAATTCCATCCTGGGCTCACTGAGCCTCAGAATCACATGACGTTAGATCTTGTGGTCTCAAAATAATTCCATTATATTTTAAAAAATTTACACAGAAATTATGGGACATTATATTCTCATCCCATTTTGGATATGATAATCTTATATATGCATTTTTGAATACATCTTCTTTGGAATATGTGATTATTGGACATGAGTCACCATTTGATCTGAGGGGAACTCTATAACGTCCTGGACCCGGGTGCCACGTAATGCGTGCCCCGAGCCCGGTTCTCCACGTGACCTGAAGCGCATTTCCCCAAATGCTAGAGGATTCTGACTAGCAGCGAGGGACGAGGTCTGATAGTGGAGAAACTATGCCCTCATTTTTCAAAGTGTAGCGCAGCGGAATACCAAAATAAACATACAACGACAATGGAAGAAGTAAACCATAAAACTACTGAAATAAACTACTGCAATGTATATAACCAATAGTATATAAAAGATGATGCTACATGTTTCATGTTCTAATAAAACAGCCAGAACATGTTATACATCAATACAGTACTGCAGAAAGCAGAGTATAGCAAGGCAAAGAAAATAGCTGGCTGCGGCATCGCGAGCCTAGGCTCGGTCCCATGCCCTCCTACTCCTTTGAAATATTCAAGTACCTATATAGGGACTCTTTCCCCTATCTACACCTTCATCAACTTAATCTGTTTGGTCCGAAAAGCATGACCCAAACAGGGTGTGAGAAATATATCTCAGTAGGCACCCACCAAAGGCCCGTGCCCAACCTCGTGTAAGCATGCAACAATAGTGTGCAGTAGTAAAATGAAATAAAGTAAGAAGTACTCAAAAGTCAATAATTACCAGTTATATTTCCATCTTATTATTCATTTAATCCATTAAATATTAGAAATCACCATAGTGCATTTCAAAGTAAACAATCCATGTCCTCAGACAAGTAACCCCTACCCTCAGGTAAGGAGTATCCAACACAAGAATCCGCCCTCAGGCATAACAGAATTTTGCCCTCAGACGTAGGTAGTGTCACCCTCAGGCACAGAGTCTATGGCCCTCAGGCATGGAAGAAGTTTCCCTCAGGCCAAAAATATCTACAGCCCACAGGCTAAACAGTGTAGTGCCCACAGGCTAATCACAACAATGCCCTCAGGCTAAACAAGTAACTGGGCCATGCCCAACATATCAAAATGCAGTAAACAAGAAATTCCTCTCAAGGCAGTTCTACGATTACTACCTTTAAGGCATACCCTCGGGTATCCTGGCGAAATGACTAAACAGTGAAACACACCCCTGGGGTGGTTTCAGATCCAAGCAATGATCCCAACCATCATTTTATTATCACAATTAACTACCTAATAAATTCTAGGCATTAAATATAGCAACGGACTCAGCCACACGACACCCCAACATGGGTTCGTGGCACAAAAAACACACAAAAATGCACGACAGTTGGAAAATAAACACAAAACCACCTACCTTATACGTCAACGAGCGTTATACCCGCACGCTGACTCCAGAAACGCCCAAGAACGGCGTAGATCTGAAGAATAACAAAACCCATTAAAACCTAAATAACTCACATTAGGAGAAGAAATGGTAATAATGGTACCATGAGAGGAGAGGGCTTACCCGTGCAGTTCCAACGAGATCGTCCGAAGCCAAATCAGATTCCAGATGAACTCCCAACGGATCTTCAAAGTTCCGACCTCCTCCTTTGGCTCCAAAATGGATCAAACGCCTCCTCTTCCAAATGAGGAGGCTACTGCCTGTTTTAAGCTGAAAAAACAAAGTACACGATGTGTAATTCTGAGTACATGGTGTGTACTTCTTTCATTTTACTATTCATTTGGCGGCACCGCCGCACTGTTCATCCGTCAACCTTAGTACACGACATGTACTCCCAAGTACACGGCGTGTACTATTGCCTAGCTGGCGGCGACTCCACCACCTTACTATTTAAGCCTTCCAACTGACTACACAACGTGTAAGTACCACTACACAGCGTGTAGTTGGTTCCTACACCCTTCGTCGTCGGCATGGCTACAGGCCGTGTGTACTCATCCCAACACGGCCAAAAGTACACGGCGTTTGGATTAAGTACACAGCGTGTAGTTCCCAAATTTAGGATTTTTCCCATTTTCCATATTTTCTCAAAAACACTTAAGGAAAAGGAAGAAGAAGATGCCCGTACCTCAAAATTAAGAACCGGGTTCTTACAAACATCCCCCCTTATAGCAATTCGTCCCTGAATTGCCCTTCCAAAGGTGATGAAGATAAAGCTCAAAATAGCTCCAGCCACTGAGCAGGTACGTCGGCCTCCCGCTCCCAGATCTCGTCCTGCACTCGGCCATGCTGCCATAGCACCCGTACGAGAGGAACTGACCGGCCTCGGAGAACCTTCATGCTCATGTCAACAATATGGATCAGATGATCCTCAAAGGACGCATCATGCTGAAGCTCAACCTCCTTTGGATGAAAGGTGTGAGACTGGTCTGAATGGTAGCGACGCAACTGAGACACATGGAAAACATCATGCATGGCTCGGTACCGCTGCGGTAACTGCAACCGATAGGCAACCAGCCCGACTTTCTCCAGAATCTCAAATGGACCCACATACCTTGGTGAAAGCTTACCCTATCTCCTGATCCGCTTGTGTCCCAACATCGGCGAAACACGTTGAAAAACCTGATCCCCGACCACGAACTCCAAAGGTCGTCTGTGGCGATCAGCATAAGACTTCTGATGAGACTGCACGATAGCCATCCTCTTTTGAATCAACTGGACCTGATCAGATGCCTCCTGCATGAGCTGTGGCCCCAGTAAAGCTGCCTCACCTGCCTCTAACCAGCACAAAGGTGATCGACATGGCCTACCATATAAAGCCTTGTATGGTGCCATCTCAATAGTTGCCTAAAAACTATTATTATAGTCAAACTCGACTAAGGGTATATGGTTCTCCAAAGATCCCACAAAGTCTAGGACGCATGCGCGCAGCATGTCCTCTAGCACCTGTATCGTCCACTCTGACTGGCCATCTGTCTGAGGGTGGTATGCTGTGCTCAGAAGAACTTGTGTACCCAACGCCCTCTGAAAACTCTGCCAGAAATGAGACGTAAAGTGAGTGTCCCTATCTGAAATTATAGAACGAGGGACCCCATGAAGACGTACGATCTCTCGGATATATAACCTTCCGAGCTCGTCCACACCGAAGGTCTCCTTGATCGGCAAGAAGTGAGCTACCTTCATGAGTCTGTCCACGACAACCCACACGACATCATTTCCTCAAGGTGACCTCAGAAATCCCATCACGAAATCCATCGTGACATCATCCCATTTCCACTCTGGAATGAGTAACTTCTGTAACAGCCCAACTGGCCTCTGGTGCTCTGCCTTCACCTGTTGACAAGTGGAACACCTCGTAACAAAACCAGCTATCTCTCTTTTCATACCCAGCCACCAGTACTAAAGTCTCAAGTCTCGGTACATCTTGGTAACCCCGGGATGAACTGCCCAAGCTGAAGTATGAAACACTCACATCAGTTCCTTGCGTATATCCCCCAGAACCCATACTCGTCCATGGAAACACAGGACCTCATCATCACCTATCGTCCAACCGGGAGGAGGGTCCTCACTTTCCACCGACTCCCGTAGAACTAGGCCTTCTGAAACCGATAGATGCCTCATCCTCACTCTGTCCAGGAGGGTAGAAGTCATAGCTAATGAGGAAAGATAAGCCTGCCCTTGACTGTTGTGCACCTCTAGATGCATCTCAGAGAACAAAGTCATAAGCTGCTACTCACCACTGGCCTCCTGCACTGCCTATATCTGAGTCTTCCTGCTCAGTGCATCAGCTACTGCATTACCTTTACCAGGTGTATAGGCAAGCTCAAAATCGAAGGACTGTAGGTACTCTACCTACCTTCTCTACCTCAGATTCATGTCATGATGAGTAAAGATATACTTGAGACTTTTGTGGTCGGTGAAAACCACAAAATGCTCTCCCAAAAGATAGTGTCTCCAACAGCGCAATGCATGAATAACTGCTGTAAACTCGAGATCATGCGTCGGGTAATTCCTCTCATGTGGCCTCAACTGCCGAGACCCGTACGCGACAACCCGATCGCCCTGCATCAAAATGGCTCCCAACCCAATCCCTAATGCATCACAGTAAACTGTATAGATCTTCCCCTGCTCTGGGAGTATCAGGATCAATGATGATGTCAACCTTTCCTTCAATTACTGAGAAGCTGTCTCGCAAGCTTCTGACCAAACAAACTTCAAACCCTTCTTAGTGAGACCCGTCAATAGTGCTGCTATGCGGGAGAAGTCCTGTATGAAGCATCTGTAGTAACCAGCCAGCCCTAAGAAACTCTGTATCTCAAACACATTCTTAGGATGCTCCCAGGAAACTACTACTCTCACCTTCTCTGGGTCTACTTCTACTCCTGCCTCAGAGATAATATGACCTAGGAAGTGAATTTGGTCCATCCAAAAGTGTCACTTTGAGAGCTTAGCATATAGCTGATGCGCTCTCAGTGTACTCAATATGATCTCAAGATGGGTGACATAATCGTGTCGAGTGTGAGAGTACAACAAGATGTCATCCACGAATACTACCAAAAATGAAACAAGATATAGATGGAACACACGATTCATCAGAGCCATGAAGACTACTGGCGTGTTCGTTAATCCGAACGACATAACCTCATACTCATATAGACCATACCTACTCCTGAAAGCTGTGAGAGGTATATCATATGGTCTAACGCGCAGCTGATGATATCCGGATCTCAAGTCAATCTTCGAGAACACTCATGCTCCACTAAGCTGATCAAACATATCATCTATCCTCGGCAAGGGATATCGGTTCTTAACCATCAACTGGTTCAGCTTCCGATAATCCATGCAAAGTCTAAGGGTACCATCTGCATTTTTCGCAAAAAGGACCGGAGAACCCCAAGGATAAGTACTGGGTTGGATAAAACCCTTCTCTTGTAGCTCCTCTAACTACCTCCTGAGCTCCTACAACTCAGGCATGGCCATCCTATAAGGAGGAAAGGACACTGGTGCTGCTCCTGGCACAAGATTGATAGAGAAATCCACCATACACACCGGAGGTAGACCTGAAAATTCGTCCGGAAAGACATCCCTGAAACAATCAACCACTGGAGGGAAATCCGTCTGACAAGTCCCCTGATCATCCAGATATAAGCTCGCAATCTGGGCTATGACCCCACCTTGCCCATGATGCGCTAGTCCATCTCGACTCGCCTGAACATCCCATTCTCCCTTGTATAGAAACTCTCCACCCTCTGGTGATGTGAAACACACCCTGCGACGATAGCAGTCTACAAAGGCTCGGAAGGGAACCAACCAGTCCATCACGAGAATGACGTCATAGCTCGTCATCTCTAAAACATAGAGGTCCCAAAGGAAGTGACACCCTCCAACCTCAATGGGGCACTCCTTACACTAACAAACACTAGCCATCCTAGTCCCCAATGGAGTGTCTAGCATCATGATATTAGACTAAGAAGAAACACCGAGCCCAAGGCTCTCCACAACGGGTACTGAGATGAAACTATGCGTAGCACCCATATCAAAAAGTACTGAAGACAAGACAGAAGCTACTATAATAGTACCTCTGATTGTAGAGGGTCCAGGATCCTGCTTTTGCTGGGTCTGTTGCACTACATATGCCTGCCCAGTTCCACGGCCCTGCGACACAACCTGGCTACCCTGAGCTATCCCGCCCTTCTACGTCTACGATCCTGGTGTATGGCGACCACGACCACGACCACCATCTCTGCCTGCACGCCCTGACGTATTCCAGTTTCCCGACTAGTAAGAAGCCACTGGTCCTGCTCCAGCACATGAAGTCTGCACAAAACCCCTCTCACTAGCTGGTGAAAATGCCCTACAAAAGCGCTGCAGATGACCCATCTTGCCGCAAGCTCGGAACTCCACTGGGTCTTGTGGACACTAAGGCCTCTTATTCCCCTCTCTGCCACACTGGTAGCACCTGATTGGACCACCTGAAGAAGCTGCCTGGCTGGTACTGCCACCCTGAGATAAGTCCATCTGTCTCTTCCTCTTTCCAGCAGGAATAACATCAGTAACTGGTGCAGAACAGACCTGGCCCACACCACCAGATTCCTGCAGGTTCCTCTCTGTAATCAGCGCCTAGTTCACAATCGCGTGTACAGTAGGAAACCTAAAAACATTCACTAGTGCTCAGATTTTATACCGAAGACCATCCTCAAAATGTCTGGCTCTCAACATCTCATCACCCACCAGCACGGCTACAAAACACAGAAGCTCTGTAAAACGAGCAGAGTAGTCCATCACCGACATAGAGCCCTGTTGCAGATTCATGGACTCTCGAGCTCTATCTGCCCTCAGCGTCTCGGGAAAGATGAAGTCATAGAATACTGCCCGAAAATCTTCCCACGCCATGTCCCTGTGATGCTCTGACTAGGTGGTAACATCCCACCACCTCTTGGCGGAATCACGCAGCATGTAAGTCGCGAGCATGAACCTCCGCCCTGGAGGAGTCTCAATATGCTCAAAATATAGTCTGTATTGATCCTAACCAAGACTCCGCAACCTGTGGTCCTCCATCCCCTGAAAACGTAGGTGGATGTTGCTACTAAAAGATGCGTGTCAGCTCGGCCATAGATGTGGCAGCCTGCGGTGCTCCCTGAAAGGTCTGCATGAACCGCAATAAGCCATCATGGAACTGTGCACCCGCGCCTGTGTCTGGTATAGCAGCTGGCGCCACATCTGGCTCTGATGGAGGATAAACCGGTAGCCCATGGCCCACCATCTCTAGAGTATAATCGTCTCCGCTCTCCTGGCGAACAACTCGCGGTCGTCTAGGCGGCATGAAACTACAAGGTCAAAAGCACGCCTCAGATTCAAGATTATTAAGACTGAAAGTAAAGGAACCACAAAGGAACAAGAGGAAGATGTTGTTTCAAAATTTGCAAAACAAGACTACACGACGTGTACAATGACTACACGGCGTGTACTTGACTTCCGTTCCCCTGCCCGGGTCCTTCTACACAGCTAATCCACACGTCTTCCATCGAAAAAAACTACACGGCGTGTATAATATATACACGGTGTGTCCGGTGTTATCTTCCAACTGCGCGTGTCGTCTGTGACACAGCCGACTACTCGGCTTAAAACTCCACGGTGTGTTACACCCGTACACGGCGTGTACAACACCCCATTTCCCAGCCACACTGCTAACTCCACACGGTCTGTCCTCGGACAAGACTATACGGCGTGTCCCAACGGTACACGGTGTTCTCAGGGAGAGGTAACACCAGCCCGTGTTGTTAGTTACACGGTCGAGTCCCCAGGTCACACTACACGGCGTGTCCATAATTGACACGACATGTTCTGTACAGGAGTTCACCGGCCCGTGTTGTTAGTTACACGGCCGGACTCAGGGTCAACACTACACGGCGTGCACAAAACTACACGGTGTGTTTTACCCAAGCCCTTCCCTAACCCGTGTCGCTACCCACACAGTTTGTGACACGGGAAGAGACTACAGGGCGTGTACTCAGGGTACATGGCGTGTACTCAAAAATTTCATTTTTCTTCCCAAATAGAAGAACATACATGGCGTGTATAAAAATATTACACGGCGTGTATACTGGGTTTCCGGACAGTATGCCTCAGAAACTTCTTCGGCACCCAGAAAGTACTGAAAAACAACACCGAAGTGTCAAATTCCGAACCGTGAGGGACCATACTCCCCACGAATCAAAGTTTGACATCTCATATGTGTTATAACCAATAAACAGTCAATGATCGACCAAATTTCGGTCAATGGGGCCCCATACTCCCCCAAAACCAAAGTTTGGAGTCCATTCTATAAACAGGCTAAAAAAAACCATATCACAAGGTAGGTATTTATCAAGCAGCTATCACAACATCATGCTTTTCTAGCACAAGAACTACCACAACAACATGAAAATTCTAATGCACCTACATGGCATGGAAGCTATGCATGGCATGTGATATCTAGAATGTTCCTATATGATTCATGAGATGGCATACCGTCATCTCATCGGGTTGCAACTAAAGAGAACCCAAAGATAAAATATAAATAGCACAATCTCAAGTGCGTCACCCAACGGTGAAAACAAATCAACCGTAAAATTGAAAAATCAAAAGAATGAAAAATACGAGGTAGACTAGATTTTCCCTGTACACGGGTTAGCTATGCCCGGGCACAACTTATTACCATCTACCATTCTGTCCTATCCCTGACTACGACTCCAAATAGTAAGTCAAAGAAATGAACCCCTCTGATACCACATTATAACGTCCCAAACCCGGGTGCCACGCAACGGGTGCCCGAGCCCAGTTCGCCACATGACCTCAAGTGCATTTCCCCAAGTGCCAGAGGCTTCTGACTAGCAGTAAGGGCCCAGGTCTGATAGTGGGTAATCTATGCCCTCATTTGTCAAAGTGTAGCACAACAGAATTCCAAAATAAACATACAACGACAATGGAAGCAGTAAACCATAAAACTACTGAAATAAACCACTACAATGGATATAATCAACAGTATATAAAAGATGATGATACATGTTTCAAGTTCTAAGAAAACAGACAGAACATGTTATACATCAATACAGTACAACAGAAAGCAGAGTACAGCAAAGCAAAGCAAACAGCTGGCAGTGGCATCGAGAGCCTAGGCTCGATCCCATGCCCTCCTACTCCTCTGCAAAAGTCAAGTACCTGTATATGGACTCTTGACCATATCTACACCTACAGAAACATAATCTGTTTGGGCCGAAAAGCATGAACCAAACAGGGTGTGAGAAATATATCTCAGTAGGCACCCACCAAAGGCCCGTGCCCAACTGCGTGTAAGCATGCAACAATAGTGTACAGTAATAAAATGCAATAAAGTAAGCAATACTCAAAAGTCACTAATTACCAGTTATATTTCCATCTTATTATTCATTTAATCCATTAAATATTAGAAATCACCACAGTGTATTTATAAGTAAAAAATCCACGTCCTCAGACAAGCAACCCCTACCCTCATGTAAGGAGTATCCAACACAAGAATCTACCCTCAGGAATAACAGAATTTTCCCCTCAGGCGTAGGTAGTGTCGCCCTCAGGCACAGAGTCTATGGCCCTCAGGCACGGAAGACGTTGCCCTCAGGCCGAAAATATCTACAACCCAGAGGCTAAACAGTGCAGTGCCCACAGGCTAATCACAATAATTCCCTCAGGCTAAACAGGTAACCGGGCCATGCCCAACATATCAAATTGCAGTAAACAAGCAATTCCTCTTAAGGAAATTCTATGATTACTACCTTTAAGGCATACCCTCAAGTATCCTGGACAAATGGCTAAACAGTGAAACACACCCCTGGGGTGGTTTCAGATCCAAGAAACGATCCCAACCAGCATTTTATTATCACAATTAACTGCCTAATCAATTCTAGGCATTAAATATAGCAACGGCCTCAGCCACATGACACCCCGACATGGGTTCGTGGCACAAAAACGCACAAAACGCACGATAGTTGGAAAATAAACACAAAGCCAGCTACCTTATACGTCAATGAGCGTTATACCCGCACACCAACTCTAGAAATGCCCAAGAACGGCGTAGATCTGACGAAGGAAAAACCCATTAAAACGTAAATAACTTACATTAGGAGAAGAATTGTTAAGAACAGTACCAGGAGAGGAGAGGGCTTACTCGTGCGGTTCCAATGAGATCGTCCGAAGACGAATCATATTCTAGAAGAACTCCCGACAGATCTTCAAAGTTCCGGCCTCCTCTTTTGGCTCCAAAATGGCTCAAATGCCTCCTCTTCCAAATGAGGAGGCTACTGCATGTTTTAATCTGAAAAAACAAAGTACACGGCGTGTACTTCTGAGTACACGACGTGTACTTCTTTCATTTAACTGTTCATTTGGTGGCACCGCCACACTGTTCATCCGTCGACCTGAGTACACGACATGTACTCCCAAGTACATTGCGTGTACTGTCACCCTGCTGGCGGCGACTCCACCACCTTACTATTTAAGCCTGCCGACTGACTACACGGCGTGTAAGTACCACTACATGGCATGTAGTCGGTTCCTACACCCTTCTTCGCCAGCATGGCTACATGCCCCGTGTACTCATCCCAACACGGCCAAAAGTACACGACATGTGGATTAAGTACACGACGTGTAGTTCCAAAATTTAGGATTTTTCCCATTTTCCATATTTTCTCAAAAACACTTAAGGAAAAGGAAAAAGAAGAAGCCCGTACCTCAAAATTAAGAACAGGGTTCTTACAAACTCTTCTGTTAACCCTCATACATAATCAAGTGGGGGGTTATCTATTATTTTATAATAGAGTAATACCCATTTATCTATTTTGTTTCCAACTATAATTATCCTTTCACCTCTAGGTGGTCCACTATATTTGGAGTTCCAGTTCTAG
Organism: Viscum album; assembly: GCA_963277665.1. Taxonomy (NCBI): domain Eukaryota; kingdom Viridiplantae; phylum Streptophyta; class Magnoliopsida; order Santalales; family Viscaceae; genus Viscum; species Viscum album. The sequence goes on along the minus strand of OY728143.1, from coordinate 516,888,076 downwards.
ACCTACACTGAGGGCATGATATTCAACCTCATTATTTGTATATGATTCTGAAAATAGGAATGAATAAGGAAAAAATTATTTGACTAGAGATATTAGAACAAACCCTAATCCTACTTTATTCATCTTAGGGTCTTCCATCATCTTTCCTATTGGAATTTTGGATGCACTATGAAAATAAATATCCCATGTATGGGGGCCATATTAAATAAAAAATATTTCTTCATTTGGAAATTTAGTATTTAACAATGTCATTTTTATATATGGGTATTCTACAAGGAAATATTCCATGGCCTGGACCTTTACTGCTTTTTGATACATGAAATATTCATCAAACCAGTACAAGATAACCACCCACCATGCCCAATGTCATGTAAACATCAGAGAACTGAGGGTATATTTGAGATAGTTATTACAAAAGTCTAAATAAACCTCACGGTGCTATAAGTAATGCATAAAATTTGGAATAGTGAATATTAACATTAAGCCTCTCTTATCTATATTAGAATAATGATTCTCAATGTTGATCGTGGTTTGAGTGAGATAATATAGGCTGTTCTCATTGCCAACATCAATATTTTATGCAAGGAAAGAACCTAGTGATTCCTCTAGGGATGTTTAATATAGGATGAGTGGATTTCCCTAATGGGAGGCATAAACAATGGTGGGATCAAGAGATACTTTTTGAGGTTTTCAAACTCTTCTATACAATCCCTGGTCTACTGGTATGTGACCCCTTTTTTATCAACTTGGTGAAGGGAAAACATTTTCTTGTGAGGTTTTCTATAAATCACTAGGTGTAGGCAAGGTTTCACTATAAACCCCTTAACTCTTTTAAGTTCCAAGTTAGTGACAATCTAAGGATAACCTTTGTTTTCTTAGCATTGACTTTTGAAACCATGATGGAATATGATGAATCCAATAAATTTCCCTAAGGTTAAACCAAAGGATCATTTCAATGGGTTTGTTTTTGGGTTATATTGTTTTAGTATGTTGAGGATAGTCTTAGGGATATCCAGGTGGTCCGAATGCTATCAAGATATAACCAAAATATCATCAATGTAGTACTTGAAAAGGTTTCCCAGAAAAGGTTTGATGATATGACGCATGACAAGTTGGTATGTAGCATCTGAATTATTCAATCAAAAAAGAATTAGCTGATATAAAAATACTCTATTGGGGGCCTTAATGGTGGTGGATTATTCATATTATGGAGTCATCCAAATTTTGTTATACCCTGAATAACTATCCATGAAGGAGAGGTCTTGATAACCACCCATTGCATCAATTAGTTTCTCCGTGATTAGGATTGAGAATTTATCTTTCAAATAACACTGGTTGAGATCTATGAAGTCTATACGGACTCTAGTTTTCCCATTCTTCTTATTTACTGAGATGATGTTGGATAACAATTTTAGATGTTGAAATTCCAATATAAAGTATTCCTAGATGATATTTTCCACTTCAACCTCAATTTTGGAGGTGTTAATTGGGTGAGTCCTTCAGGTGAGTGGACACCACTGGATGAAGGCTTTGAATTTCTATGTAATTCCATGTGAAAAAGTACCGATGTTACTTCAGGAAGGAGGTATATACCTCTTGTTCTTTGAAATTCATAACTGCACTGATCTAAGTGGGTTGTGGATCTTATATTTTACCCATATTTATTTATCTGAGTTTGTCTATAGTGGTAGAGACACCATCATTAAATGCTATAGGGAAATTTATGAGGTCTTCCTTCTCTTCCACATTTTTTTATTTTCCACTTCCATATCTTCCTTACTCTCAGGGGATGTAGGTGATGAGGCAAATTTCTCAGATTTTGAGGAGGGGTTAATATTTTTACATTTGGTGGACAAAGTAACTATTTACAAACCAGTTGATGAGGTGGAAATTTATTGAATCTCATGGGGTGGAATGAGTTAATTCTCCCACATGATTCCCTCATTTTCTAGAGAGTCAAAAAACTCTCCAACACTATAACATTCAGTTTCCATGACTGATACTATAGGATTCTACGAACATGCATCTAAACTTGAGCCCATCCCTTGGATTTGATTGATGAGAAGCATATACTCTACACCAATATACTTGAAGGGATTATGCTAGGTCATATCTAGGTTGTTAAGGGCATTGATTCAATAAATATTGTTGATCATAGGGTGTTTCCATTCCCTCTAAAAGAATCCCACAACAATGTATTGTGATTGAAAATATTTAAATGGGGATTTATCACCCTGCAATGTCCCAATTTGACAATTAATGAAATATTTGATGCATTGGTGGTATGATTAGGGAATAAAAACTTGTTAATGTAACCAAGGCCTTCCTAGTAGAATATTAAAAGCTATGTCTTTCTAAACAATTATGAATTATGAGTCTGATATGAGATCCCTGAATTGGTTCCTGAGATTGATCGTGATGAGTGGATTTTTCTTTCTCTTATAATAACCTTGTAGTGATAGACAAGGACAAGCGGGACTCTTTTTTATATAGTTTATGAAGTTTTTAGACTAAAATGAGGTTGACTCCTGAGGCATTGTTAATGAATACTTGTTATATATCAATGTCATTTATCCCACAAGACATATAAAAAGGTTTGATGTGTCCTCTTATAATGGTGTCTTTATCCTCTTATGTGAAATGTATGATCATGTAGAATTTTGTAGGATATTTCTTTTCATGATATAACTCGATATCAGCAACTTCCGCCTCAAATTATAGAGGCCTTGTCACAGCCTATACGAGTGCTTTTGGAAGGTATGGATAGCCTCAAAGCATATAGGATTGAAAACTTGGCTAGAACCATGGATGATTTATTTTCGATTTAATACTTTTTTCCCTAAAGGTCTGTACTTTCCAATATGTGGGTTCTCCTTCATAGGTATTTTAGGAACTGGAGTACTTTATGTTGGTAGGTTGATCATTGGGATATGAGATTAGGGTACTTCTATCCTTGATGGATTAGGTTGACAAGGTCTGCCTATTTGTAGAGGTTGATTTGGTGTTGGAATCTCCTCCAAATAATCTTCTAGAATGATCGAGTCAGCAAAAAATCAAACCTATATGGGGGAAATTTCTTTTTAATTCTATTCACGTTAGAGGACTCTCCTAGGTTTTTTAGTTTCATAGACGGTGTGAGTGGGGATGTGGCTGGAGTAGTGACTCATAGTACAATTGCATCTTTTTCTATGTCCCCAAGATCTATGGCCTCTTCCACCTATTCCCTAGCCAGATGTATCGAATTAGGGTTCATAGTCATACTCATCATCTGAGAAGTGATCCATTATTTGATTAAAATTAATGGAACCGAATATTAGTTTCTTGTTTGATGAGTGCTCAGTCTGGCAAGTTGATTCTTATTTTACCCTTTTGAGGGGTAGTTACTATTCTTAAGGTATGGAAGACATGAATTACAAGAGATCCAAAGACTAATTAAACCTTGTAATATGATTATATTTCTATTTTTATTCTTTCTCTTTTGTCCATTCCATTTGTTTGAGGATTGGGTTTCAGAAGACAATGACACCAATGGAGTCGGATGTTCCACAGTGGGAGAATCCAAGGGAATATATGGATATCTCAACTATTATTAGAGGATAGAATGAGTCAATTTTAACGTCTTTATAACCATTTAGTCAATGATATTCTTTTTACCATTAATATTAACTTCCTACCATTCAATATCTTCTCGATTAATGGTGAAAATACATGAAACTAGTAAAAGTGGCTTGCCCTATTCACTTTTATAGTGTCCACCATTTTATACGGGATGACTTAAAAAAAATTCATGGATTTAGTTATGAAAATATTGATATAAGTGGAAATAATTTAAAATACATTCATGACCATCCTTGATGTTATTCTTGGAATTTGGAAACTTGATCAATTTTTTTCCAATTTCAAGATAAATTTGCTAGGGGATTGGTCATTTTGGAAAAAATAAACCTCATTCTTATAATCATTAAACAATTTTTTACTGTACTTGTTTTTCTTTTCTTGATGAGGAGGGAATTTTTGTCGATGCTCAGGATGGGGTATCAAATGATATGGTGCATGTTTTGGAGTTGGAGTAGGTTTAGGGGCCTTGTCGAGTGTTATAATGGCTGCCTCTACTTTTACCAGTCTCTTTATTTGAGCCAAATGAATTATTCAAGACATATCCTTGGATCATGTGATGGAGTATTCCATTCTTTGAGAAATTGTAGCAAGATCCTAAAATCATACTATATATTTCACATGGATGAGTGGTGTTTGAAATTCATCATGAAGAATATCTATATAGATGGATCATAAATATTCTTGAGGACACTATCAGTTTAAGGAGTATATCAACCCCTTCCATCAGGAAATGAAATAAGAGACCCTCTAATTATCCAACTACTTGTAGATTGAGATGTATAAGACTATTTCCTTCATTATAATCGAGATGAATTAGAATAAAAACTTCTAACAGAGGTATTCCCAACCTGCAATTGATCGAGCAGAAAATCTAGTGTACCATACAAAGGATAACCCATTCAATGTCTAAAAAAATCACTTGAGTTGCACTACTTATCATTATGAAGGATCCCTATCAAGGGATCATAGTAAGGCACAAAATGTGGGAAATTATACTCTAGGTCCCCTAAACCATTGAATATTAGAACGGTAGGGTTCCAAATTTTAGTGTGGGTAGAGTCAAATCATCCCTTTCAGTTTAAGGATTCATATTTGGCTATATTGGTGCATTACACTCCCCTATAGCTTCTAGTTGAGCTGTTAGTGACTCAATGGTATTGATAAACCCTTGAGGAATTTCCATCTAAAAATGAACTTGGACCAGGAAAACATCATGTAGGGAAAACTATGGAGGCCCCTATAGTGTCTATCACAGAAAACCTATAGAAGAAGTTCTCTATTGATGTTCCTATCCCTATTCTAGTTGCATTCCTAATGGATGGAAATCATTATCTAATTCTGTGGGATCAATGTATATTTGTTGCTGGTACCCCATATTTAGTGGATGTTTCATCTTTATCTAAGTTGTCATGGTGAGCACTCTTTATTGAGGTGATCCAGGTTGGAGTAAGAGTTTAGGATCTTCTTGAAGAATATATTCAATAGATAGACTATCTCAGAATAGTTTTTTATTGATTCTTCTCAATTATTTCATCTTTTCCTCCTACTAAGTGACACTTTTCTTCATGTGTAAGGGGTTCTACCTCTTCAGAAGGAGGGTAAGACAAAAGCTTTCATTTAACATTTTCTTGGTTATAAACTCTCTATGGAGGTAGTGGAAGAGTAATTGAGGGAACACCCCTATCCAGGGAAAGTCACTGGTTCCAAGTATATTCACCTCCTTAAATCATTTTGGTGTGTACCGTATTTTGAATGGAAACTTCCTCCTCTAGTTCCTCTATATTGACCCCATGTTCTGTAGGGTACACAAGGGTAGAGTTAATGACATTAACTTATACATAATGCATTTGAGTCATTTTATCAACATCTTTGTAAGAATATATTTTTCTATACCCTCCAAAAGTCATTTTCCTCCCCTTTTCTCTTTCTTTTAGGTGCTTTTAGTGGATGGTAATCTGATGGGAATATTTATACAGTATTTCCATGAGTGTTCCTAATGAGGATATTGAATCAATAGATATAAAAAACCAAGAGGATTCATTCTCAAACATTCCCACTAATTAGGAGAAGACTAAATTCTATTGAGGAGGTGATTGTTGAGGTAAACCCCCCAACCCTGTGGGATGGGGATATTTCTATTCTTCTTCCACCACTCTTTGAGCATGTTTTGTAAATATAGAATTTTTCTTAAAAAATCCACTAACCCTGTGGGCTTGGGTTGCTCCTAGATTGAAGAGGGTACTACTACCATGACTACCTTTTGGATATTATGGTGTCATTTTTGATCATGGGTTGGGTGCATCATTTGGGTTCCAACCAAACCACATGATTTCAAATACCTTTGTGCTATCTATGAAATTTGTGCTATTTGAGGACTAACTTCCCTTAGGCGGGAGGATTTCATGATATTTTTAGATTCCCGATGATTTTTTTTGATGTCATTATCTCTTTTGGACCGACATCGGTGAGAGTCAGTCGATGACTAGTTTTATTGAGCATAACATCTATTGTCAACTGAGTATTTTTGTTGAATCCATCCTGATGCTATGACATTACAGAATTTCATCTTTGATAGACTCTGCTGATCAGGGAGTGTGGTGAAATGAATCGATCCATGTTTACCACATTCTATGATACGGACAATTGATGTTTTTTTTACAATTAGCTAACCCAATTCTTTTAACAACTAAGGCATGTATGCTGAAGGGATCCTTGGTGTTTCCTCAGTTTTGGATGTCATACAGCCATGAGTGACAACAAGTTAATTTTTCATTTTATCCATTAAATTATCTTGATTTAACTCGTATGCCTTCCATAGGGTAATACCTTCTCTCTTAAGTAAAGAAGAGTATTCCATATATTGGGGAATATGTTGTACACATAGTCTTCTAACAACAACTCTATAATTCTAAATCAAGGAGGGGATAACATCCATAAAATAAATGGTAAATTATATTTATCCATTTGTTTTCTCGTGTTCAGCATGTCTTATTCGTATTTCTCTAGAGTCTCCTTGACATGTTCTGTCCATAGAAGACACTTCCTTGCAGACTTATCATAATCAACAAGATTACAGGGGACTTCCTCAATTAAGTTGAAATATTGGTGATATAAGGTTGGTTTAGAAAGTGAATGTCTCCTTGGGATGTCTTCTAGCTGAGATTTTTTTTTCAATTGTTGATGAAAAGGAATTAGAAATAATAGGACTCATATTAACTAGTACCTACTGGTAGGAGGGTCTTCTCATCATTAAATTACCATGGGGAGGAACCTCTTAAAGAAGTGAAACACTACTGCAGAGAGAACATTCATAGAAAATGTAATTATGGGGAGGTATACAATTATGGATTGACATCTGACTACAAGGAAAATCCCTTCCTCTTTTACATTCGGTATAAAATTTAGGGTGGAAAACAATATGGGGATGTACCTCAATGTATTTTATCTTCTATCCATGTGGAGGGATACCATGACTATTATTTGGATATGATCTCTTGATAGTAATTATATTATGAACAAAAATAAAAACATCATGGTAAAGTGTTCAGGGAGGAACTTTAGAATTACTACAAATGATCCTATAATTCATTGATGGGAGTAAAGGATCTTGAGCTTCCAAAAATAAGTGTTTGAGGCCTTCAATAACTCTAGTATTAAGTAGAGTAGGATTGTAGACCAGCTATTCATTTTCCAATTGTATCTATTGAGGATTAATTTAGTAAAACCTTTTACGAGAAATTGAGAACACTTTCTAGGAAAAAACGGTTTTCAGGTATAGAAGGTTGTTTGACTAGATCCTATGTCTCTGACGGAATTTTTCGACAGGGTTATGGAATTATTGTTGGGGGGTTTTCCCTACCTTGGTGTGACCACTAGAATATTCGAATCATCTCCACTTTGAATGAGGATATGGACCTGATCCAGTTTCCCTTATATCGTGGGGGATTTTTCCCCATGACCTTGCTGGATATGAGTAGAGGTTTTTGTTTTCTCTGGAGTGACTTATTGATGATTCACCCCATTTTTGGGGATGGATTTGTGTATCTAACCCCTTTCCACTCTTATCATTATTAGGATAACCTGGAATAATTGTATGATGTGGAAAAAAATTTGTGTCTACCCAATCACCATTATTAGGATATGCACAGTGACTTTAGTGATTAGAATGTGGATATATGCTCATTTCTTAGTTGGATCAAGGGTGTCTGATTTTTCATATCATCCATTTACTATTAGTGTATACTGATAGTACTTAGGTGTGGGGGAATAAATTTGCATCTATCCCCCATTTGTCACTAGATCTTTCTTGCCGACTCTGATAGATGCTTTCCGTTGAGGCTTCTAGAAGACTTGATTAACTAGGGTATGTGTGTGCACCCATTCATGGTTTTCCACTAAACTTTACTGAAAAAATTCTTTATACCCTTCCAGATGAGGCTGTTGGTAAGATTGGTTTATATGGATGGGTGTTTGTGCCTTCTCTTGGTTTCCACGATATTTTGTTGGCGGACTTTTGTGGATACTTCAAGAAAATTCTTCTGGAATGATTGTTTGGTTTGGTATGGTTTTTGTTGATTCTTTCTATTTAGCACTAAAAGCGATTGGAACTATTCTATAAAGGATTAATCGATGTGGCACTACTCCCTATTGATTGGTTTATACCCTGGTGGTCCATCTTACAAACCTGCTTCTAGATGACCTGGGCTGTACTGTTGAGGACAACACCATCATCATGTTGATGGTTCAGTAATGTGCACAGTTGGAAGAAGTGACTACTTGAGGGTTCCAGTTTTAAGGACCCCTTTTTCTTCAAGGAGAGTTTTTTGGTGGAATCTTGGTTTACCTTCTCGAGGTATGGTAGGATCTGGTTGTTGCATTTTGGGGATAAGATCCTAAAATATTTAGGGAAGGTGATCTGTACCATCTTCTTATGGACTACCGAACATCACTGAGTGGATGGATTGCAAGGATTCGTGAGTTGGAGGTCATGTAGGGTAGCTTACAAGGATGGGATAATTCCATTCCGGCAGTACTCATAGACTAGCATGTTTGAGACTTAGTGTTGAAGAGACTAGGTTGGTTATAATTTCCTCTGCTTGGATGAGGACCCAACATGAATGGTAGCCATATTATATGTCTATTAAAGCTGATGTGACACCATTTGGATTAAAGTTTTATCTTATTAGAAGTTCCTGAAATATTGGTGACAAAAAAAAGAAAACCCCATAACGAAATAATCTCAATAAATGAGAAGATTCACAATTGATTGTCTTCTCTAGCCATCCTTTATTTTTAGTGTGAAAGGGCCTCACAGGTGGTTGACATCATCATCTGTGTTAAGGATTCACATATTATTGACCTTTTGTTTCATACCTGAATTCCAGATGGGATTGTAATTTTTTTTGTGATGTTTTTGGGAAAACAAGTTATGTGAGACACCCATATCCACATATTTTTTGGCCATTTTCCAATGGGGTTTATTCATGGAACCCAAAACACACAATGGTTACCTTATTCAAGTATGCTTTCAAAAGGAAAGTGGTTATTGGAAAATGGTCCAACGACACTTAGGGTCACACCTTGGTCAATAGTATGGGAGGTTATCCCCATAAAACCCTTCTGGAGGGGATTGGTTCCTATTATGGGATGATATATAGATTTAAGTTTTCTTCCCAAATCGTTCATCAATTCCCTAGTATGACACAGGAAACCCTTGAATTAACAATAAATTATTAGCATGAATTGAATTTATAATCATTTGTATGTATCCAGGGTTCTTTATAAATGGTTATTTCTATATGTATATAAGGTTATCCTTCAATGGTACCCTTTTAATGAATGTATTAGATATTATTTTTTTGTTTATTATCATGATGCTGGGTTTGATCCAAACAGTGGGGCACTCTGGAGTGTATCATCATCCAGGGAGATGGGATTTGTTTTAATTCTAGGATCAAAACCATGAGATAGGCTTCCTACATATCCTCATGAAAGGAATTAGAACCCATATAGTTTTGTGCCACTTAATTGGACACATCACCTTTTAGGGTCATGTGATAAGGACAAAAAAATGTAGTTTACATCATGTAGAAAAGACATATAGGTGAATGATTACTTATCAAAGTCCAGGGTATGACTTATGCCGAAGTATCCCATGGAACCTGGAAGGTATATGACATCCCAGGTTAGACATGATCATACTCAGAATATGGACTAGAGAGAATCAGGTTTGGTTTGGGGTATTGGGTTTGGACCTCATGGAGGCTTCCCATATATCCCCTATGGATGAGAATCAAATACCATGTATTTTGGTCATGAGGAACCATGCCTATAAAGTACCCCTTAAGGTTTCACTCATAGGGAATGAGGCCTATTGAGTAGATTGAGTTGGATATTACACCATATAAGAGGATGCCTGATTTGGTTAGGGATTACACCAGAAATGATTACCTAGTACTTGGTTGGGGTTTAACCTTTGAAGATTACCATTGGTTGGATACATAGATTTGGTGACCAATTCCTATAGAGTCCCTCTAAAAGATGGTGGGAGGAATATTTAAAAAACATTTCTCTTCCAAAATATGCATCTAACTATGTATATGTTGTGTTAATAGATAACCTCTATTCCCATGTGAGTGATTCTAAAATGTGAGAAACAAGAGGAATATATGTAAAAGAACATGATCCTTCCTATACTGTGGAAGAGGCTGTGATGATGAGAGGAGAAGAAAGGGCTTTGGCATGCCCATTCCCTCATGTCATTGTAACCAAGATATCCATGTATGACTTCCCATATGGAATCAACCCATGAGCATGGAGAAGGAGGATGGAATGAAGTAGGAGAGGTCCTATAAGAAAGGATAGGGGCATAATCAATGAGGGATTCCTTATTTTTAGTTATGAAGTATATGGGAGGATACATCATTAACCCTTAAAGGGATAAGAAAGCATGATCCACTCACTCCCCCCTTGGAAACAGAGGTCCCTAGTCTTAGAGAAAACTAAGGAATGACATGGTACCAGCCATAGTATCCAAGATTGGTAGTTCCATGAAATTAAACCTAGAGTAGGGGTCTTTGTGACTGAGGGAATGCATATACACATTCACCCTAAGGACCATACCCTATAGGCAGGGAAAGTGCAGGACACCACTGACTGAAGGAATATATATAAAAATGGGAGCCACAATGGTGCACATTATGAAATGGTCTTTCAAGTATAGAGGCTTTGGTGGATGTTTCAATTTTTCCCCCCTTTGAGGAGGGATCCACATTAAGAGTATACTTTCAATTAGTGGATTAAAAGAGGTCTTACAAGTGTATCATGCTAGCCTTGGCTTGATGATAAGGTGTTGCATAATGACGTACTTGGGAGGAGTTGGAAGTGCTTCGCATAGGGGGTTAGAACATTGAAAGATGTAAGTGATTTACATAATGTATAACCTGGGAAAAAAATTAGGTTGAGGAATTATCTTATGCATTTTGGGTCTTCTTAGGTTCTCCTTGAAGGGTCTTGCATAGGCCTCTAGTTAGGGAATGTACCTTCATGCTACTGGTTGTCAATTAGGGGGGAAGATGTACTCACATAGGTGAATTTGTGTTTGAGACCCTATAGGGAGTTCTATCTCCCTATCCATATTAATTCCATATTCTCTTGGTTTTTTGGAGAGCCACCTAAGGGATTTTTGAGGTCCTGGGTGAAGGAGTAGTTCAATCAGAGCTTTGGGGCTTCTTCTAATTTTCCAATTGTGTAAATGAGGAACCCTATGGTCTTATTTATTGGAAAATAGGATACCATAGTCAAAGGAGTTAACCCATACAAGTACATGGCATAGGTACCCGACTCAGGTGTGATTGACCTTTCAGTTCCATGTAGGGGGATTCATTAGCCTTCTAATGCACAAGGGTGGCGTGCACAGGCCAGCTTAGGCAAGTTCCTTTGACTCTTCTTGTGAATCTTCATATTTCTAACATACTTGAGGAACTCTTCATAATATTTTCATCCCATGTTAAAAAACAGAGTTTCAAAAGAGTGTAAATATGAAAATTCCCAACTCATATTTCTTGAATATCCACTATCAATGAACCACTTTACAGGGCTACCATTGTGTCTTTTTTCTTTAAAAAATAAACCAATAGATGTTTTGTTACCAAAAAACTCTTGGGTATGATAGTGTTATCTATTATAGAATTAGGAACCCAAATATATTTTTACTATAAAAAATTTACACCCATAAGTTTAGAAAGTTTTTATATATAAATTTATGTTTGACTCCACCAAATTGGGGTTTTGTAAAACAAAAACCATTTTCATAGTAAAAAAACCATAACAAAAACAAAGTACATAAAATAATATTTTATCAATTTTTCTTGGAATAAAATAATCTATATACAATATTATAATTTCACCATTACTAAATATAGCTAGATTTCTTTTTTTTGATTTATTGTTACCAAATATTTGATTATGGTGATCCTCTCAATTATTAAATACACTTTCAATTAACTTTAAGGATTAAAACACATCTAATATTTAATTAATTTGGTTATTATGTACATAAAAGTTTGAAGAACATATTTATAGTTTAGTTTTAAATTATGCAATTTATTTAGAAAAATCATTCATTTCAGTGAGAACAATATGATAGTATTTTTAACAAATTTATTCATATTTTAATATGATTCATTATATTATTTTAAAATTGAGGAATATTTATTTAAATTTTAAAAGGATTAGTTTTAATATTTAGATTCAGATTTATGTCTTGAAGAAAAAAGGATATTACCTATTTAGTTTGGTAAATGAAATAAAATTTTTCTTTCTAATTTGGTTGTTCAACTTCTGAATCAGAATGAGAATCACTACAGGAGTGTTCAAATGCACTATAGGCTTATTTAATAGCTTTTTTCATTTCTTAATAAAATATGATTTTAAATATATTCTTTTAATTATTATTTTCTCTAATTTGGGAAAAATTATTTTTAATAAGGATCAACTATTTATATTAATAACATTTTACCTCCTTGATATTTCTTTTATTATTATTAAATTTGTCAAAGAATTTCCTAAATACGCTTTTATTATTATAAAACTTGTTAACCATTATTTCCAAATAATAAATATCATCATCAAAATTATAATAAATGGATTAACTTTCATTAGATGAATCTGATTTGACTTACATATATTTATTCTCATTTTTGGAAGTAGAGAGTTTGAGCGAAGAATAATTTTTCTTAATTACATTTTTATCATCATCTTCATCATGTTTTTTATATTCATTCATCATTATCATTCCAATCATGTCCATTATTTTTAGATAATTAAAAGAAGTATATTATTAGATAATAGAAGATATGTCACTCAATCTATAAGATAATATACTATGAATATTTAATTCTTTATTTGATTATGGAACAACAATTCACAAGGTAGTAACATAATTAGTAATTTCTGTAATCTTTCTATTCATTTGGGTAATATTTTATCCCTCATGTATCCTAAAAGTATCATATTTATGTTTGAGGTTATTATAATTAGTACGTATAACATTATAACTTCTTTTATACAAAATCACAATAGTTTCCCTCATTTCATGATCTTTAGGACACTTTAAAAGTATATTGTAATCATATGGTCCTAATATACAAATAAGATCATTAATAGCTTTAGAATTGAAAAATATTCTTTTTCTTGAGCATTATTCCATAATTCCGGATCACCAGTTGAAAACATGTAATATTTTTAAAACATTAAAATAAAATTTTATTCTGAGGTTATTTAAATGTATAACCATTGATTTCGATTATAAATAATAGTTATCTACATTAAATTATGGAGGTCTAACCATAGGAAATCCTTTTATAAATTCAACCATTACACCAAATAGAAATGCATATTTTAACTTCAAACTGGGAATATATGAGAACTTGAAACTCATTAATATGATACCAAATATTTCCCCATATGGGTTTCATAAGTACTCAAGCGGGGAGGGTGGGGAGATGGGTGAAATGATATTTTTAAATTCTCACCAAATAGAAAACCACTCTAAACAATTTCATAAATATTCTCATATATTTTCAATCACATGTGTAGTTTAAAAATAATGAAAAGATTTTCCAAGACAAATGAATTTTTTATTGTGGTTTATAGCTCTAAAAACCTCCCCTATTATACTATATGAATTCAAAGTGTGAGATTGGTGATTTTTTTTAATATTTTTCTTTATATATATACCATGAATGTAGAGTTGGAGTAGCTACAAATTGTTATAAAATAGTTCCAAGCATTTTTACTGGGATCTACCTTTATAAGAAAAAATATTTCCCTTCACAAACTCAGTACAATGAGTTATCAATAAATAGAAATATAGAAAAAAATACGATAAATTAGTTTTAGTTGAGGTGTATGATCGTTGGACCAATAGTCGATAGAAGATGAAGAAAACTTCTAATGTTGAAGATATTTCGAAAAAGTATATTTATAAAATGTTCCTCAAACTATAGTAGATAATATTAAGTATGTACAATAACAATTTATTTATTCCTTTATGATTAGAAAAGTATAACTTCAATGTACATAAAGAATTGGGATATTCTTTTTAGGAGAGTAAAAGTTCATTTTTGAGAAAGATACTTCAAATTTTAAATCAAAATATAAAAAATAAGTTTTATTTATCAAATATGTAGTTTCTCTCTTGTATTATTAGGTTCTTGAGTAGAAATTATATAAAATATTTTGAAGTAAACAAAATTTTCCCAAAATATCTGTTATCTTTTTCTTGATATTCTATAGATTTTTGAATGCTGGAGTAGTTTTTTATTCCTAATAATTAGGGATTAATCAAGCTAAGTCCAAGGATCTTCAATTTTATAGATAATAAAACATACATATATATTTAGATAATATCAAAAATGGTATAATCCTTGAAATTTAGTTAAGTTTCAATTATCCATAAGGATAAATTATTTACTACTATAAGTATTTCTCTATAAGGATGGTATCCTTTCTCTACATTCATAAATATTCATAAGGGTAACTCCCTGTAATCATGAGAATAATGTAAGAATGAGCTTTACAATATTATGTATTTTACATAACAATAAATTTGGATAGAGGATTCTAGTTCTCATAAGGGTATTTTTTGTTATAAGGATCAACTTTTCTCTATAAGGATGAAATTCCACAGGGATCATCTTTCTTGTAAGGATTATACTATCTATGTATGGATGAAACCTTATAATGATGAGGTTATTGTAAGGATCAAATTTCCCATAATAATAATCCATTATCCAAATTTCATCAAATCTAAATATATCTAGTTTGAAAAAAAATCCAAATAGAGAAAAAACCTAATTTTTTTTATTAACATGAGAATCACATAAAATAACCTCATTTGAAAAACAAACAAGGGTTTTTGTGTTCATAAAAAACATAGATATAATTAGATATTTCTAATTGATAATATTATGTCTAATATATTCTTCAGGGATTTTATGGGTACTACCGAATCATTTTGAGAAAGATCTCACAGTTTTCTTGCCATCTATCTAATCTGACATGTAAGAGTTTAAAGTATTTCAAGATAAAATATTGTGAAGATATTTTTAAGGATATCAAGAAGAGGATAATAAATGAGAATGTACTAAAAATAACCTCAATTATATATGGTTTCTTGATATATAGTAATTCTTAAAAGAAATGATTAAGTTGTATAATCAAGAAAAAGGACGATGTGATAGTTGATGGCTGAGGAAAATTAATGATACATGAACACAACTACATAGAACATGACTTCAAGTTGGTAGTTATTATATTTTTGTTTAATATTTAGTGTCATTACCTATATTAATTAAAGTGTGACATATATATTGATCATATGATTTTAAATTACATATTCAAAAAGAAGTCTCTAAACATACAAGATGTGGCCTCATTTTTGTACATATTTGCATTTCCATTTCTTTGGTATTTTTATGATTTAGTATTAAAAACACAATTTTAATGAAAAATAATTGAATATGGTTATTTTTAAATAAATTTTTTATTATTTTAATATTTTTTAAAAAATATGTATTTTTGATTTTTAATTGATAAATACTAAGTTTTTAATTTCTATATATTTTAGAATAAACATTTTTGTTTTTCCTAGTGAATTTTAATTGTAGCATAATTTTTAAATAATTTTAATGATATTGAATTTTGGAGTATATAAATTCATTTTTCCATATTAATATTTTTAATTTCATTTTTTCGAATAAATTTTATTTAGATTTTGATGTTAGGCATTTAATGTTTTTAATATTTTCACTCGAAATTGATAATTTTCATATTCAAGTTGTTTTTGTTTCATAGAATCTCTCTTAAAGGTTGTGGTCGAGGATTAGTAATGGTATATTTTGAATGGAGTATATGTCCAAGTATATCATCAATTATAAAGGCTAGGAAAGATTATCATTTGTGTTTAAATATATACCTAAATGTTAGCATTGAATTTTTTATGCTTCATTAAGGTCAAAAAACATGATGCATCTTGGTCAAACTACCTACATAAGGGAAGTCACATGCCTCAAAAGCTACCTAAGGGTGAAAATAAGAACATGGGATCCTATTTTATGGTACCTAAAAAATTATACAACCTACGTGTAGGTATCCCTCATTCTACAAATCCTATATAAAGGGGATCCCATTCTTCAATATTCTATGAAAGTGTAAAACTAGTCCTACATGAGGGTAAACTGGACTGGAAGATATCTATATTAGGGTATCACTCTAGGTTCAATACCTAAAATCATGGTAAATTAAACATTTCAATTTTTCATGTAATGGTTTTAGAGGCCAGTTATAGCTACAATAGGGTATTGAAAGGGATTAACAATCACAAACTCCTAAAATATCAAATCAAATTCCAAATAAAAGTAAGGAGATGCTCAAGATAATATGGGGGTGCCTCAAAAGCTAATACAATGTAAAGTAGAATAAATCAATAGGAAGTTGTGTTTAAATACTAGATACTTGGAGCCAAATTCAATATCTCTTGGGAATGTTGACATTATTTTGGGTGTTATGATCAAGTCACATGTATGACATGATAAAGAGTGATAACTTCTATGCATAGATTAGTCATTCAAGGATGATGACACTATTTGTGAGCTAAGACGATGGAGTTAGGGTGAGAATTCATCTTTAAAAGATAAATACATACACATTGAGTTTAAGACCTTAAGATTTTAGTATATTTTTTATATAATAAATTTGATGTGTTCCATAGATTTTGATGCATACAACAAAAAACATAATTGAATAATGATTTATTAAAATATAAAATGAAATAAATCATTATATATTTAAATTAGATTGATAAAAAAAAATTACTTTGTCAAAGGGATCAAATTTTCCAAAGTAAATATCATTAAATTGTTTTTGAACTATTTTATTAAATTATACATTTCTGTGAAATTCAATACTTTTGTGGACTGGTATTAATATCTTTTTTTGATTAATTTTAATTGATAATTTATATTATTTTGAAAATTAAAAATATATAATAATATTTTTTATACATGTATAAAAATAAATTATGAGTCATAAATTTATTATATATTGGTTATAAATGAAGATAAATTCATTTAAATTTAAAAGGTGATATTTTTTAGAAAACTATTTTTTATGGGTGCAATGAATTTTATCATAACAACTTATATTAATCACTATTTATAAATGACTTTAATGAGATTTTTAGAAAATATTTTCTATATAAATAATTAATATTCATATAATGGATGTTATTAGTAAATTAATGAGAATAAAGATACCTTTATGCTTAAATATATATTTTTTTTCTAAAAATTGTTTTTCTGTGTTTTGGACATTGATATTAGAAATAATTTCATCCAAAATTAGATGTTAAATATGATAAAATTTATCCCACATTTTTAATCAAAATTTCCTAATTTTTTATAAGGACTATTTTTTTTAGTTATAAAAATCAGTTACTGTGGTAAAAGGTTAAGTTATAATGGTAATGGATAAAATGGATTGAAAGGTGTTAAACTAAGGGATAAGGATTATAATGTAACAAAAAACTAATATTT
The DNA here is from genome assembly GCA_963277665.1 of Viscum album. Classification (NCBI taxonomy): domain Eukaryota; kingdom Viridiplantae; phylum Streptophyta; class Magnoliopsida; order Santalales; family Viscaceae; genus Viscum; species Viscum album. Next base: position 516,870,362 of record OY728143.1, on the reverse strand, counting down.
TTCTAATTAGTTGAGTTAATTTATACCTCCACTCACCTTATATTATAATATTTTCTTATTTGGTTCCACTTTCCCAAGATTTTGACTTTATATTATTTTAATGTTAAGGGTACTTAAAGTGGTGCCTCTACCCTCACATATAAAAAGAAACCTCATATACCCAATTATTCACACACATTTAGAACACTATTCAGAACATGATATGAAAAAATAAGTTTCCTACTCTCCTCATTAAATTATATAGGTTTTTTCACACAAAAATTCAATAATATAAGGCTTAAGGTGTAAACCAAAGGAAGATATCCAAGGAGGAGGTATAAATCTTAACCAAATTATTTCATGTCTATTTATTCTCATTTACCCTTGAAATGTTTTATAAAAAAACTAATATAATTGAATTAGTATCTTTAATATACTTAAATTTTTTTTTATTTAAATTTTTTTTATACCTCTATTCATTTTATTGGAAAATGAAAACATCTCACATTTATACAAGCAAAATACCACCTCCATGAAGATATGTATTTAATTTTTTGATACCACATCAGATGGGTGGTTATATTGATGGATTTAATTAATATATATAATATTTATTATATTATTATAATTATTGAAAAGTAAATAATTATTTAATTATCTTTCGTTTCTTCCATTGAAAAATGGAAAAATCACCTGTGTGTATGTATAGACTACCACCTCCATGTACTGATGTGATTTAGTTGTCATTATTACTTTACATAAATGGTTTTGAAAGTTTTTATAATGAATAAATATTATATTTATGAAATTATTATTATTTTTTAGATTAAAAACCATTTCAAAGGTGCAAGGACCAGAATCATCAAATCAAAACATATAATGAAAACAAAATACTTGACCCTGGATATTGAATTTAATGGAGAATTGTTAATAAATGGATAATTTTAAATTTTTAATGGAGTGATATATAGTAATATAAGTATGGTTATAGTGCACTTATGTATGTATAATATGTTTGAATTTATTATATAGGAGCTTAGAGTGCATATGAAGAAATTTGGTATTTGATGTAGGGGTTTGTGTTACAATCTCACTTTTTATCAGGATTGTTTTTGTTTCAATTTACATTTGAGTATTGATTTTTTATTTCTATCTTAAAAAAATTTATTTTCTTATACATTGTTTATTTATGTGTGTTTATGTATTCATTCTATTTTTACCCATCTTTTACTCAATGATACTAAAGAAATATTTTTATGAAAATATAACCTTATTTTTTTTGATCAGGAGTCTTTTTCTTCCAAATCCATGTTATTTAAATCTATTTTATACAAGTTAATGTATAATTTTTAATTATTGGTAAAGATATTTTTATACAAAATTTTAATTTATTTAAAAATAATAAAAATAAATCTTCTCAAATGTTTTCTATATGACTCACTTTTGAATTTTTACATAAGTACAAAAATATTATTTTCTTTTACATTTAGGGCATGACCACATTTTAATGCTTCTATGACTATTATTGATTATCAAAATTCATTCAAATATTTACATTTATTTTCAAATAAAATAATATTTTTATAATTTTGATAATTTTTTTTTGTTTTTATAAAGTTACCAAAGGAAAATGTTGTTTTCTCATTTTTTCAATGAATATTTATATCGATTTTATAGAAGCATTTTTCATATATGTAAATATAAATTAAGGATTGATATTCTCCACTAAAGATATTTTATTATTATACCATCCACTTAATTTCTCTTAAATATTTTATGATGGTGATGTTTTAATGTTTTTTTTATGAAACCAATTTCTTTCTCATAGGATAATTAAATAATGAAAGAATGATGAATGATATTATATTATTATTTCACAAATTTAAATAATTCATTATTATGTGATTAGTGTGTTTTTTATATCCCTCTAATTCATTATGTAATAGTTTTTATCTCATGATATCAATGGGTACATGGGTGATTATCCCAAGTCTAAGAGGGTACAAAAGAGGTTTTTCCAATCCTAATAAAGAACACATTACATTTTCCAATGCCTAATAGGGTAAATGAGAGGTTTTATAAAGTCCAAGAGGGAACACATGTGATTAAACCATACTAATGTGGGTACATGGGTGGCTGGACCAAGAAACATAAAGTACATGAGAGGTTGTACCAGTCTTACTATGTGATCAATTTCATGATAAAAAGCCAAAAAAATATGATTTGTTTTCTTCTATTTATGCCACACTTTTATGAAAAAAACTTTTGTCTTACAATTATGATTTTCCCTCATATATCATAATTTATTATTGATTATTATGCAGTTTTGTGAATCATTTATTTTATTATTTCAATGAATTCTTCCATGACTCATGTTTTATGTTTTATAAATTTTTGGGTATTACATCATAAGATGTGATTATGTTCTCATACCCTTAAGCTTATCTTATGCTCACTTATAATCATCGACTAATATATCCAATGTTTACCATAAATAATCATATGATCTCACCCTTTATTATTTTTCCATTTCCCCAAATTTAAGTAGTAAATGTATAATAAGGGTATTATGTGATAAGAACATTGTGTGTGATGTTGAATATTTTCCATTAAATATGTTGATTATATATCAAGTATCTGAAGAAAATAAAAATTTCTAGTCCTCAAGAATGTATTATTATGATTTGTGTTGAATATTTTTCTAAAATAATGTAATATTTATTTAAGTGATTCTTGATTCACATTACCAAATTAGGAATTAATTATTTTTATAGATTGTGATTTAGAAATTCGAGGATAAAACCTATGAAAAACTATATTAAACCAATGTGATATAGGACAAAATAAAAGTGACATAGGTTGATAAGAAGGCTTCATAATTTAGGACACCTTAGGAATTATTTTCATTATCATATGATTGATAAATTTGATTATTGATACTTTATACTTACACAATTTCTTTAGTCTATCACTATAATGTCAATAAATCATGTTAACAACCAATGTGATGGTCAATGTAACGACTATCCTCATGATAAACCCGAAGTAATGGGAGTTGGGATATAGACACATGTGGAAATTCTCACCATACTCTTTTAATATATTAATAGTATCGTGAATCATTTTAAACTTCAAAATGTCCAAAGTAATAAAAAACTAACCATTGATACTTCCCTGCATCAACTTACACCTTCCTTTAGTGGGACCACCCATCCAAATAATATTGAGTAATGGATCAATTATATTGAAAATATTTTTTCTGTTCTTTAATCTTCAGACCATGTAAAGGTTGTTTTGGATCTGAATCATTAGGAAGGTAAAGTTTATTTATGTTATACTCTTATCATAAATATGTGAAAGATGAATAAATTTACTCCTTGATATGGGGAGATTTTATGAATGTTTTTTTCAATAAGTGTTTTCCTAAAACTCATCAAACTAAAATGGAAGGGGAATTATAGGATTTATTGAATATGGATGATGAATATATTGGTACCTGTGAGGCTAATCTCACAATATATAAAAGGTACACTTATTTGTTTATCATAGGCCATGAATGAAAAAAATGTTCAATTATTTAATGAATTAAAACTAAGTATTTGAAATAAATTATCCATAATATAATTTGACAACTATGAAGAAATAATTTTATGTCCTCACATGGTCCAAATGAAGACTAGTGACTCATTTTTCTCATATTTTTTGGGATAAGAAGAAAAAATGTATTTTAATAGAGGTGAAAAAAATAAAACTCATGGAGGAATGAAAATTAATGCTCATTTATAACAAAAAGTCAGAAAGAGAATATGGGAAATTGTTACCAAGGAATATGTAAATACTTCAAGTATGGGAGAGAAGTCCATTGATATCATTTATGCTGAAGTGATGTGAAAAATTTAGTTTATGAAATTAAAAGAGTGAAATCTCAAATGAATGTTCCCCTCACACTCTAATTCTATAATTGAAAGGTGTATGGACATGAAAAAAACCAGTGAATCAATAAAAGGGTTGATGATGAAAATAAATATCAACAAACTCCTACAACAAAGAGGAAAAGAGAAGGCCTATTCCATCACTACTATTTAAGTGGGTCACAAGAATGAAGTGGTGAATAGTACACTTATCATTGACTCTAAAATTTTAAATATCTTATTTTATTTAGGTTTTACTGACTCTTTTTTTTCTATAGAATTTGAAAATAGTATCAAATAACCACCTCAAATATTAAATATTGATTTATTATTAGAAACGTATAATGGTTTTGAGTATTAAATCACAAGTCTAGAGTTACTCTTTAATAAAAGTTTGAAGGAATATACTTTAAAACAATCATATTATTGTCCCTAGAGTTGAATTTATTATGATTTTTGGAATATGTTGGCTCTCTCTATATGGATCCCATATCAATTATTGGGGAAGGGGATTTATATTTGATATTATAAATCAAAATATAAACATCTATTTATGTAATTACAAACATGAACTTCCAATGTAAATTACATCCATTATATTGGTATTATTTCCTATTTAGGATAGGTATTTTTCCAAAATGGTTGGGGAGTAACACATCATTTAAGATATTACTATTTTCTTAGAATATACTGTTGTATTTCCTAATTAATTTCCAAGCCTTACCTTAAATTGTGATGTTGAATTTTCATTATAAATTATACATTTTTCTATCCTTATTTCAAATACCCCTTATATAATTAACCCAATTGAGTTGTAGGAATCAGAGAAAAAACTCTAAGAGAATATTGAAAATAGAATCATATTACCATGTGCAACACTATGGTGTGTACTTATTATTATTGTTATGAATAAATACGATTAAATTAATTTTTCTTTGATTACCATGAATTTAACATGATTGTTATCAAGAACAAGTGTCCTCAACCCCATATTTATGAATTGTTTGATCAACTACATGGTGCTCAATACTTTTACAAGAGTGATATTCAATCCAAATATCACTAGTTAATGTTCCAAATGGGGGATCTAGCCATGAAAACCTTCCATATGATGTATGGAAGTTATGAATTTATATTAATGTCATTTGAAATTACCAATAACCCCGATATCTATATTGATCTAATAAATAGAGTCTTTATAGATTACCTTAAGTAATTTGTGGAAGTATCTATATAAGATATTCTAATATATTCTAAGAGAGATAAGGATCCAAAATATCATTTTAGGATTGTGTAAATGACCTTGAGAAGGGATAATTTGTTTTCCAAATTAATCAAGTGTGATTTATGGATATAGAAATTGTCATTATTGGGTTATATAATTACATTTTAGGGTATATAGGTGGATATTTTAAAGATATAAGTTATTGATAAATTTTCTAGCCCATCCACAATGTATATGATCCATAGTTTTCATGGATTGTATGGATACTATCGAGAATTTGAAAGAAATTTATCATGGATATCAAATAAACTAACCCTGTTGATATGGAAGGGCGACAAGTTCTTTTGGACAAATTAATGTGAATAAAATGTCAAGTAGATGATGATAAGGTTGTTTTGTGCACATATGATCACACTACCTTTTACTATATTATGGTTTTTAATATATAGAAAAGTTTTAAAGAGGATAATGTGATGTGTTCTTATATATAATAACATGGTAGTAGTGTATTACTTCAAATAATTTATGGTTTTTTATAAAATAAACCAAATAATGAATTAGAGTTGGAAAATATATATTTTATTTTGAAAATATATAGGAATTGTATTTATAGAGAATGGTTTGATATAAATCATGATCATAAAATCATGAAGTTTAAATTAATTAATAAGGATTTGAATATACACCAATTGATATGGTTGGAGTTGATTAAAGATTATGATTACTCAATAAATTACCATCCACCGAAGGAAAATAAGGTGGACAATGCTTTTATCTAGAAAGAACATGCTAGTTTTTCCATAATGAGGATTGTAATAGATTGATTACTTATGAATTTATAGAGGTTGGATTGTGAAATTTTGAGGGATGGGGAAAAATACTCTCTTTATTATATGATTCTTCAACCATCCATCCATGTGAAGATTAAAGGGTTAAAAAATGAGAACTTGGAACTATAAAAGAAGGTAAGGATTATTACAGAGTTCAACCTCAACCATGATGGAATGGTAAAGTTCAATATGTGAATATGTGCCCCTTTAATTAAATAATTGAATAAGAAAATATCTGATGAAGCACATAGTACCTTATTCTCTATCCATACAAGTATTAAAAATATTAATGGGGTTATCAAAAGGAATTTATAGTTCGAAAATATGAAAAGGGAAATTTTGGTGTATGTATATCGATGATTAGTATGTGAGAAAGTTAAGGTTGAATGATAGAAGTCCAAGGGGATGATTCAACCATTACCCATACCTGTATGGAAATAAGAAAACATAACCCTGTATTTATTCAAAATACTAATCTAGATATATAAAGGTCATAACATTATTTGGGTTATATTTGATAACCTTATGAAGTAAAAAAATTTCATTTGTATTAGTGAATATTTCTCATTTGACAAACTTTCCAATATATTAATTAATCAAGTGTTAAGGTTCTATAAAGTTCCACTCCTAATTTTATCTTATCGAGATATGAGGTTTACCTAATGTTTCTTAAGAATTATTTAGTAATAAATGGATATAGAATCAAATTTTAACACTGCATGTCATCCTTAAATCGATGTTCATGTTGAGAGGACTATTCAAATCCTAGGAGATAAGCAGTGAGATTACTCAATGGATTTCAATAGAGGTAGGTATCGACACCACCCTCTATTCAAATTTTCTTATAATGATATATTTCAATAAAGTAGTCATATGTATTCTTATGAAGCACTATATGGAAATAAGTGAAGAAATAAAACATTCAAGGATGATTTTAGATACAAAAATCTATGGAGATGTGATCTAGATGAGGAATTGACAACAAATGAAAGATCCATTCAACAATGCACAAGAGAAACTCTTACTTAATAAAATAGTTATGTTGATAATTGATATATAGATCTAAATTTCAAAGTTAGTGACTAGTTATTCCTATAAATATCTCATTGTAATAAATTTCTGAGATTTGTGAAGAAGATGATGCTAATCCTGAGATATATCAGTCCCTTTGGAATTTTTGATCATATCAAGATGGTAACGTATCACTAGGAACTTTCACCAAACCTCTATATATTTAATTATGTGTTACATTTATTGATTTTGAGGAATTAAATAACTGATCATTCACAAGTGGTATTCTCATAGGCTGTATGACTAGAACATGATATTTTATACTAGAAACAATATGAAGACACTTTGGATCAAAGAGATCATGTGATATGATATATAACCACTCAAATGGTCAATGTTTTTTGGTGACACCAAAAATTTTTGGAAGATACATGGGAACTCAAGAACATAATGAGTGGGAAGTATCCTCATCTTTTTCTATTAAAATAATATAATTTTAAAGGAGAAATTATTTTAAGGGTGTATAATTTTACACCATGAGATTTTTGAATATTTTCCATTTGATAAATTTGATGTGTTTGATATCTTGTGATGAAAATAACATAGAATTTAAGAGAATAGTTCTTTATTAAAATTAGAAATGAAAACAAATAAATTTATAAAATAATTGACACTGTAAAAGGGTCAAATACACTTAAAGAAATATCATTAAAGTATTTTTGAACTATTTTGTTCATTTTTAATTTTTTTTATCAAATTTAGTATTTTTGAGGAATGATGTCAATATTTATATGATAAATGTAATTAATAATTAATAAAATTAATTAATTATTTCCATTGAATGGTTTAGTAATGATAATTTATTCTATTTTATAATTGTTTTTTAAATGGAATTTTTTTTAAAATACTGTTTTATTTATATATGGTGTATGTTTAAGAGATAATTTATCTTATTTTTATAATTAAAACTATGTAATAGGATTTTTATTAAATTTATAAAAATTAATTATCATTCATGTATTTATTATCTACATTTTAGAAATAAATATAAAATCATTTGAATATAAAAAGATATAATCTTCAGAAAACAATTTTTTATGTGTGCTGTTCATTATATCTTAATAATTAAATTCAATAATATTAATAAAATATTTAATTTAAATCGATTGATAATATATTAAATAATATAAATTAACATTAATTTAATGGTTATTTCTTATTAATTAATTAGAACAATATCATTAAGATGTTTAGAGATAAATGTTTTCTAAAAATGGGTTTTACAGGTTTTGGGTTGAGATATTTCAATTAATTAATGATAAATTTTGAAATTGAATATTATAAATTGGAAAATACAATTTTCATACTCATTTACAAATTTATTTACATGGGTAGTTTAATTTTTTATCATAAAAATAAGTTATCATGGTAAACATTTGAGTTATCATGGTAAATGTTAAAATGAGTTAAATGGGGTTAAACAAGGGGATACAAATTATAATATCACAATAAACTTATATTTATATATTTTTTGGGTATATTTCAACCTCACCTTACAAACTATTCTAAATTTTACTTATGGGGTTCCAATTTAACATTATATTAATTTTATATTAATTTAATGTTAAGTGTATTTATAAGGGTACAACACCCATCACATATAAAACAGTATCTTATCTCCTAAATTATTCACATATTTGGAGCAACTTATCTAAATTAATATCTTCCCAAATAAATTTCAAAATCACATTCTAATTTTTTTATTCTTTTCTTACCAAAATAACAATCCTATAATGCTTATGGTGTAATCCAATAGAAGATATCCACGGTGGAGTTATAGGTCTTAATTTTTTTTTAAATTCTATTCCTAAATATAAACCATTAAAATATATTATAAAAATCCTTATATAATTATATTATTACCATTAATATAATAATATGTTGTTATATTTCTGGAAAAACTATTTTATACCATCTTTTTATCCAATGGAAAATGAAAACACCGCTTGTTCTTATGTATGAAATACCACCTCCACAAAGTGATGCATTTTATTTTTCATCACCTTATCACTTCGGCGGTTTTATAGATAAATTTAACAAACATACAAGTTATTTATGATATAATTATTATTTTTAAAGGTAAATTACTATTTACCTTCCTTTCTTTCTATACACTAAAAAATTGAAACATCACTCCTACATACATGCAAACTATTACCTCTATTAAGTGATGTAGTTCCTTTTTTTCATGACCAACTTACAAGGACAGATATGAAAGTTTATGTTGATAAATAATATAATATTAATTTTATTATTAATATTATATATATTAGTAATTAATTTACAAGGTTTTAGGACTAGAATCTTTGAACCAAAACATACATGGAAAACTAAATAGTTAACACTAAAATATTGACTTTAATAAAGAATTACTAATAAATGGGTAATTGGAAAATTATGATGGCATGATATATAGTAATATAAGTTATATTGTGGTTATGTTATATATTTTTAATAAGTTTAAATTTATTATACAATTGGTAAGAGTTTGTACAATGTAATTTGGAATTTGAGGAAAGTGTTTATGTTCCATTTTTATTAGGATTTTTTATATAACAATTTCCATTATTGGAATGAAATATTGTATCTCTGTTAAACCCCACCTATTTTATTCTGCTATTTTTATTTATAGTATTTTAAAGTATTCCTTCCATTTTTACCACTTTTTGGTATCCAAAAAGGATAAAGAAATGTTTTAAGAAATGCCGACCATATTTCCTATTTTTGGTAGGGAATATTTATTTTCCATATCTATGTTCTTAGAAATTATTTTATAGAAGTTAATAAATACATATAAATTACTGATAAATGTATTTTTATACTATATTTGAATATATTTTAATACTATTTAAAGGAATATTTGAAAACATTTTATACACATCACACTTTTTACTTTTAACTAAAGTAAGAAAAAATGTTTTCTTTAACATTTAAATATCAACCAAATTTTTAATATGTCAGGTCCATTAACCATTATCAATATTCTATTACAAGTTTCAATCGTTTTTATAATAAAATTACATCCCAATTTTTCCAATCATTTTATGTTTTTTAAAGTTATGAAAAGTAAATGATGATTTCTCCTGTTTCTTAAATCATATTTCTATAGATTTTATAAAAACAATTGTCCATATTTATGAAAAATATAGTCTTTTACATATATAATTACAATATTTTTAACATAAATATAAAATAAAAACAACATAAAGATTGATAAGTTTAATTTCTTTAGAATATGAGGTACAATGAAAATACTAAAATGAATATAAAACATAAAATCTTTATTTTAATCTCCGTAATGAAATCCTAAATCACTTTGAGTTCCTAAAACTTTTTAGGACAACCTAGGTAATACATAAACAAAAGGGGTGAGATATAAACACCTGTAAGTGAATAAACATGATAAAGATTCATAATATATGAGTCAATTAACATTACTTTATATCTTAAAAGTAAAGGATCATGAATAATCATTTGGAATATTGACATGACTAATTTTAAATCATAAGATCATGGAATCATAGTAATGTGGAAACAAAATAAAACATGACATAAGTATTGGTCAATCCTCAATGTCAAGACAACAAAACATGGTGGACATAATCTAATCATGGACTAGGTTTACTCCCTAATCCCATACATATCATCTCATGAGACATAAAAATTTCACAATGCGTTGGAATTATATCATATCACCCCCATCATAACATATACACGCATATTTTTTCTAGGCAAGGAAATCATATATAAGTCATTAGAATCATAAAATCCAATGGAATTGAATTCGTTTACATAATCAGGTCTTATAACATAGAAAAAGGTAATATCATAATTAATTCTATGAATGATGGTATTAAATTATTCTTTCAAATTCATATACAAATAAGGAATCATATAACATTAAAACTAAGTCTTCTTGAGTTTAAGACTTAAAAAAGAGTGGATAAATAAGTTTTTAAATAATCCCTTTAAGTGGGGTTTCAAGAAGAAGGGGTAAATAATCATCAAAGAGGGTAAAGTAATAATAATTTATATAATACAAAATAAGATTTAAAATAGTTTTATATAATAAAATAATTTTTTTAGAAACCATAGAGGTTTGAAAAAATTTCATTGAGTGGTACTTCAAATGAGGTAAGAAAACAGACAAGTTCTCATTAATCATCTCTTCTTAACAAAAGAAGTTTAGAATGGAACGTTTAAAACATATATATCCTTATCATAGAATGGTTAATTATACTATGTGTATATATGTGGGACATATATATAAAATATATAAGAATTAAAAAAGTATAATACACATATAAAGTGAGGTAAAGAGATAAAAAATTTATCCCGAAGAATATAGGGTTTTTTAATAGAGCCCCCTTTCCTTAGTTCCAGAGTTATTCTACACTTTAAATTAACATCTTTAATAATAAAATAATTATCATTAATTTTTTAGTTCATTACATTATAAATCTATATTTTATTTACTATAATTATATTATGTTCATTTAGAACCATTTTTATGAGATTTTGAGTTTAATTTCACTATTATAAGGGCATTCATTTCATGGTTCAAAATCAGATGCCCTTATAGGTAATTGTGGAATTTATATTCAAAAGTTACTATAACTACATAAGTTAAATGAAATTATATTAATTGCCTTAAAAAAATTTAAGTGGTAAAAAATATATACATGTGTTCTGAAAGAGGGATGATTAATTTAGTACAAATGTTATCATTTTATGATTAGATCATTAGGACAGCTTTATCGACCATCATGTAGTGGATTTGTTTCATTTAATTTAAAGATCATTAAAAAAATCCATAAAATGAAATATGTTATAATGTACTCATTATCATCATATTTAACCATAATATTATTTCTATAACCATCCATGGAAGTGGTGGAGAAAAACGAATAAAGTTGTTTATGGAGGTGGTAAACCAACCATACCATGAATAATGTTTTCATTTTAGAATGAATATAGAAGAGGTTTAAAGATGGATATTACATTTTAGAAATAATTTTATAATATATATATATATATATATATATATATGATACTGGAATCATTATTCCTTATGGATTGAATTTTTATAGAGGGTGAGGGGGAAGAAAAATTAAAAAGCTCAGTTGAGGATTTTACCTTCTCCTTTGGATATACCCTCTTAGGATTCCCATTAAGGAGACTTGGATTGGTATTTTTATGTTACTAAATCTTCTAGGTATCTGAATGAGATATTTGGATAGAATTTGGAAGTTATTTGTTAAGGTAAAGAAGTAAAAATGTGTGGGGAGAATGGGTTGTGAGGGGAGGTATTTATAAGGGGAGGAGAGGGGTGCTTTTTGAATGTTATATTTATTAATTTTTTATTTTTTCACCAGACTACCATTAGTGATTAATATTGTAACTATATGTAGTAAATTGTGCCTGTGACTTTGAACAAATGGTTTCATACATCACCACTTATGCAATTAATCATTTATTTAACTTATAATGATAAAAAACATATTTTACTGTATTTCACTATTAACTAAAAATTCAATTATTCTAGAAGTATACCAAAAAATCATATGATATACCTAGATTATACAAAAACAAAATTGAGTTGGTAAAAAAATAATAACTGCATAAAAATAAAAAGGGGTAAAAAATTAGAAAGTAGATGTTCTAGAATAATACTCAAGGTGAATCAACCACTGCTCTGGCCCTTGCAAGAGAATCCAAATCACTTTCTCACCTAGATACATGAAAACTGAAAAGTCCACCACATCTACATAGAATATTCAATATGTCTAAATTTACCATTCATGAATGGTTTACCCTATGGAGTTACCTTATGAATACACATGAAAAAGTGAATCCACTGGGCTGTAGATCTCCAATGACAAGATTTGAAATGGAGACAAGAACCCCTAGGCTTTCACAAATAGAGAACCTATCAGCTTAAAAGGTCCTAAAAAATGGATCAAGTACTAGTGATGGATCAAATTAAAACATTCCCAAACTCTACATCTATAAAACCAAGATTGAAAAGTATCCATGGTACCAAGAGAACATCTACATCCATGACTCTAACCTCTAGGGAGGGCGTAACACTCAACTAGAAAATGGAACTTATCTAAATTTTCCATCAGTTCCCTAATCCCATATAACAATTTCTTTAAAATAGAAGATAACCAGATCAAAAATTAAGGCCACCCCGATAAAAAAGATCTCAATGGACTCCTCCAAAAACAAGAGTCCTAAGAAGAAACTACATCTAAATAAATGGAAAACAACCAACCAATCATGGGATGATCTAACTTCAAACCCACCATCAAAAAAACTAAACTAGAAGCACTGATCAACTACCTAACAAAAAGAATGAGGCCTCTCTCAACATATTGGATATCAATATAAAAAAAATACAACCACTACATGATCTCAGTGACCAAATACATGGTCAAACAAAATATAGGGCTCACACAAGTCCTAAAGCCACGCCATAAACAAATGTCTCACTAGGGACTCACCTATTGGATCATAGAGTTTATAATGTCTATATGAGGGGTGCGGGTAAATTTTAGTTTAATACATTAATATAATTGAAAATAAAAACCACTTTATTAAGTGTTATTAGACTCACTTATCATTAGATGATTAGATTACTTATATCAGACACCAATTTTATCTAAAAAATCAAAGTTACAAAGTTAAGTGAAGTAAACTTTATAAAACAATTCCCATTTAAAAGTAAATGTTAATGTAAAATTAAGAATAAATTACTAAAAATATTTAAATTTTTTTCTACTATTTAAACATATGAATTAAGAAAATTAATAAGCTCTGAATTTGAGTATCCTCAGTTATCTACCTAACTATAAGGTCTTTGTTTCTTCAGTAAGAAATCCCTTGATCAAAAACTTTAGAATCAACTCTGTCTTCCTATCCCCAGAATACCTCAATTAACCAGATTTGAATAGGCTATATTCTTATCTCTATAAGCACATGATCTAAACCCATATCGGACACAAAATACAAATAAAAAAAATTCCACGGAATTTAAAATACACAAATAGATTCTATAGAATGAAAACACTCTAAAAATTTACAAAAGTGAAAGTAAGTCATTCTTAATCTTACTAAGTAGAATTTACTCATGTTCATCTAGTTATAAAAAAATATATCCAACACTTTCATTGTGTCTATATCAACTTTTCTCATAATAAGGAAACATTTCATACATAGATAATCATATCTATCATCCATTTTAAGATAATATACTTTTATTACTTTCTAAAAAGTAGAAAATAAATAAGTTTTTCCATTAGATTTATCAAAACTACCATATTTTCCCAAAATCTTATGGGTAACCAAATATGATTCCCTATCCAATAGTACTTCTACAAGATATGATACATTTTAAATTTTTATCTGGTAATAGTCATAAAAATGGATAAAATTTATTACCTCCATATCTTCTTCTAAACTGAAAATAATTTATGATTATAGTTCCTTTATTATAATAGGATAATGATGATAAAATTATTATTTTCTATTATTTTTTCCCAACCTTGGAATATAATAATTTATTTCAATAGAGAATTAGTCTTATCATACCTTTTCTTTTTGATCAACCTCTACTTTATAACTTTTCAATTTTCAATTTTATTAAGTAGGATATATTTTTATAAAATATATCAGACTAATAATTGGATGAATGAAATATGATCGGATGAAAGCCAAAGTATTGGAAAAACATAGAATTTTAGGGCTGAGAGTGAAAGAGAGTTTGGATGTTTGATACAAGATGTGGTTACACACTATCATATTAACAGGCTCAGGGGTGATTATTTGACTTCCATATATATGATGACTCTGATTAAATGTCAAAATGTGATTCGATGATTGGAAGTAACCCTCAAAATATTTAAATATATATTATAATATCTTAATGGGGTTTTTTATAGAAATTATTATCGGTTGAATAACACTGGTGGAAATCCAACCTATACCAACACAATGTTCCCAACAGTTTAAAAAATAGTTGGGAAAAGCCTACTATACCAACTGTTATGTAGAAACATTGGTATATTCTTATGTTTTTTTTGTTTTCCCAATGGTTTAAGGAAATCATTGGGTATAGTACTGATTAATAGGTTTTCCCAAAGGTTCAAACAAACTGTTGGGTATAGTTTTGAAGAGTTTTTACCAACGGTTATAAACCATTGAGATAACATTACTTTTCCAAAAGTTTTTTAAAACCAATAGGATAGAAAATACCTAAATATCGATGCCTCCTAGAATATCAAACTCTATAGATCTCAATTTTTTTTCCCTAAACGAGAGCTCGACGCACCATCTCAAATATTTTTCCCTAAACCTCAACTATCTCAAAGATTTGTCCCTAAAAATCGACGCATGCACTACTTCCCAGCACAACAAGTCTAGTTTCCCAACGATTTATTCTTCTTCTTTAAGTCGATACATGTGAGTTCAATTATTTTAGATTTTTTCCTTCTATTTTTCTGCAATGCAGTGTATATTATGACCCCCTTAGAAACAGAAGGCATATATCATTTTAGGTTGTGGGTTGAACCCTACTTCGCAACCTTCTCTTGAGGGTGCTAACTCTAATTTCCAACCAGGCATCTATATTTGAGTCAAGTAATTTTTGTTCTCCCATTTTAAATTGGTACGTGCGCCTTCATTTATTTCAGATGTTTTTGTTCCATTTCGCTGTAATGTACTGTGTATTGTGATCCCCTTATGAACACATGAAATATATCATTTTAGTTTGCTGTTTTGTAATGATTTATCTATGTAGAATAATTTTGATTGATATTGAAGAGGTCAATATGATCATGAGTTATTTTATCCTTATTTTATTTTAAATTTAAGGTCTATTGACATGATTTTGTTGGTTTGACATAAATAAAGTTATTTTATCCTTGGTTTATTTTGGGTTAAAAATTAGTTATCCTTTTCTAATTACTTCCATATTTGTTTTCAAATGCAGGAAATGAAACTCATTGATGGGAATCGAAGAATATAGATGATGGACAACAATCATCACAAGACTGAGATGAGCATTCCACCACTAGTTCCTGTAGTGAGTATTTTATTTCAAATATATATCTTTAAATAATATATAATGTCATGTGATTAATTTTGTTATAATTTTTTTTCAGGATCCATTTATTAGGCGAAAATTATATGATGAGAAGCCTAGTAGTGGTCCCAGTACTCATGGTGTTTGTATGGGGGGGGGGTATGAGAGCTAGACGATCTGGTCGGCATACCCGATTAGACCCTGCCCCTCCGACTAACAAACTATCCATCCCATATTCTGATCCTAGTGTGTCGTTAGGGACACATGGGATATTTAAGCCTCATATGTTTTCACCACCCTTTACATCTGAGCCTCATCACCCATTTGTACCATATTAGATGCTGATTCCCATTCCCCATCCAGTATTCAGCTAGCCATCCCTGTCATGTTCTTTTATTTATACTTCCTTCTATCCGGGGTTTTATATTCCATATTCTTTGACTCCTTCTCCACTAGAGTCTGTTCTTATAGAGCAGACATTAGGGCCCACTCCACCTATATAGGGTGCTCCTTCAGTTTTTGTGGATCCAGTGTCGCCCATTTTTCAGACTACCACAGGTATACTTATACAACCCTAACAAATTTTTACACCATTATTTATTTTTATTATAAAACTTATTGATAAAAAATTTATTTTTCTCTCACAACTGATACATCTTCTTATAGGGGGTGGGGGTGGGGGCGTACATGAATGTGTGTGGTGTGGAACCACTACCTGCAGTTGATGGACTACAATGAAGATAGAAAAATGATTGAAAAATCAGGGTAGCAATGTCGGAGTTTTTTGGTGATGCTTTCTAAATACTCTGAAACATTCATGTCAGCCCGCTCTCATGGAGAAAGTTTCCAAATGAAGTCAAGGATAAAGCTTGGGCAGAGATATGGGTAAAAAAATCTATTGTATTTAATGCAAAATATTTTTTTATTTATATGAATTAATATTTTTGTGTAAGCTTCAGTTTAATTTCCCCGATGGTGAGGGTGCACGACCATCATATCTAAAATATTTATGTGAGATTTGGAGAGCTTATAATCATGATTGTATATTGGGTGGTGTTCTAGAGTTGTCATAGAGTTAGAGGCAGTCCATGTCGTGGATGATTGTCTGTTAAAATAGTATTGACAGATGATTACACATTGGACGACTAGCCAGTTTAAGGAATTAATCACATTAGAGGTATTTAAATGAAAAATTTCATGTTTATAATTAATACTAATTATTTAATTTTATTTAGGAATAATCCTGAAGAAATAAAAAATACATTGATCCTAGAAATCACCTCTTCACATTGAGATGTACTACGATCCCATATCATGAGAGGAAGCCGATATGACGGTTTATAATTTTCCTTCATGACTTTCACTTTCTATTGCTTCCTATATAATTTATTCGATTGATAAAGTTGTTATATAATTTTAGTTATGAAATTAATTATGGGTATCCTATTTTTAATTATGGTTTCCTACATTCAATGTCATTGTTGAGGAATAAATTGAATACAGAAGGACGCGTTCCTCGAGAAAAACTATTTTTATCCAGTATAAGGAAGAAAGATGGAAATGTGGTTAATGAAGAGACTCAACAAAAGATTGTAATTTTTAATTTGTGGATTTAAAACTTTAATCTCTATTTTTTAACTTAATAATCTATTTAAATTTGTAACAGGCTACTTTAGAGGTCCTTATTCCCAGGAACCTGACAATTTTGGGCCAAACGATCACTCACATAAGGTGTTTGTAGATGAGCACCATGGTAGAGTATTCTACCGACTGGGGAAGAGTATAGTTCCAAAAAGGAATTGGCCCGCATCAGGTACGATTTGTAGTGCCACTGAGTTCTATCAGGTTAAGGCATAGGTAGAACATGCTAAAAAATGGCCACAAAGATGGCAGAATAGTCTGCTTGGGAAAACACTGCATTTAAGAAACTGATTGAAGTTTTACATCCAACACTTCCACCAGAGGCCAAAACAGCTTGTGATGAATATATGTCATCGATGAGTTATGTATATGGTTAACCAGGTGGACATTCTAGTGGTGTTCATGATGACGGTGAGGATCAGGCCAAGGAGGAAGAAGAGGAAGGTGAGGAGGAGGCCAAGGTGGAGGAGGAGGATGAGGAGGAGGTGGAGGCAGAGGAAGAGGGATATAAGGAGGCCGAGGCTGAGTAAGAGGGTGAGGAGGTGGGAATTGAGGAGGGCATGTATGATTATGGGGACGATGATGAGGACAAGGTGAGGCTGATGATGACAGTGATGATAATGATGGTTATCAGGGACAGATTGACCCGTTACATTTTTTACTGAAATTACTAACATTTGATATTTATTGACTTTTGTGTGCCTGAATATATGTGTGATTAGGTAGGTAATATTATCTTTTTTTATCAATAAATAATAAAATATGACTTGATGATTTTTTATGACTGATTGACCCCTCCCCTGGACTGCCCCGCAACCCCCATGGACAGCCCGCCCACGCCCTGGATACCCCTACCCCCCTAGACAGCCCTGCCACCCCCATGGACAGACCGCCCCTCTGGACACCCAGTACCCTCTGGATAGCCCCATCCACCCCTGCCCACCCCTGGACACCCCGTACCCCCCTGAACAGCCCCACCCCTGTGGACAACCCACCAACCCCCTAGACACCCCATACCCCCTAAATAGCCCCGCCACCACTGTCGATAGCCCACCCACCCCTGGACAACCACTCCCCCCGTGGACAGTCCTCCCACCCCCAAGACACCCCCTACCCCCCTGGACAGCCTCGCCACCCCCGTGGACAGCCTGCAAACCCCCCTCGACACCCTGTACCCCATGGACAGCCCCGCCCATCCCTTAGACACCCACCCCTTGGACAACCCCCACACCCATGGACAGCCCACCCACCCCTTGGACACCTCGTGCACCATGGTCAGCCCCACGACCCCCATGGACATCTCACCCACACCCTGGACAACCCCTCCCATATGGACATCCCCCCACCCCCGTGGACATCCCACCCACCCCCTGGACACCCCGTACCCCCAGGACAGCCCCACCCATTCCCTAGACACCCTGTACCCCTTGATAGCCCCCACCAATGTGGATAGCCCTCCCACCCCTGTGGACAACTCATCCACCCCCTAGACACCCCCTACCCCCTCGACAGCCCTGCCACCCCTTATAATATCCCGCCCACCCCTTGGACACCCCTACCCATGTGGACAACCACCCACCCCCGTGGAAATCCCACCCACCCCATGGACACTCCTTACCCCCCTTGAACAGCCTCGCCACCCCCGTGGACAACCTGACCACCCCTGGACACCCCGTACCACCTGGGCATCCCCGTCCACCCCCCAAAACACCCTATACCCCATGGATAGCCCCCACCCCCGTGGAAAGCCTGCCCAACCCCCTTGACACCCCGTACCCCTAGACAGACTCGCCACCCCTGTGGGAAGTCCCTCACCCCTATGGATAGCCCGCCCACCCCCTGGACACCCCTACCCCCTGGATAGCCCCGCCACCCCCATGGATAGTCCACCCACCCCCTTGACACCCTGTACCCACTGGACAACCCCAACCACCCCTGGACACCATGTACCCCCCCTGAATAGCCCCCCACCCTCGTGGACAGCCCACCCACCCCCGTGGATAGCCCACCCACTCCCCTGAACACCCTGTACCGCCTGGACACTCTGCACCCCCTGGAAAGCCCCCACCACTGTGGACATCCCCCCACCCCCGTGGACAGCCCGCCCACCCCCGGACACCCCTACCCCCCATCGACAGACCCACCACCCCCATGGACAGCCCGAACACCCCCTTGGACACAAACGCCACCCATGGAAAACCCCTCACCCCCTGGACACCTTGTGTAACACCCCAAGCTTCTAAGGTACGCTTCTCTTTGAATAATGTGATAGCATGTGTTGTACGCAACATCGAGTTCTAACACACCGCAACCAATCAAACTTGCTGGTATGAATAGTAATACCTACTTTTTGAAATTATATATATCTTATATTTCAAAATGGAATTTATTTTTGGATTCAGAATATCGAAATTATCCTAAGTTGAATTTTTGGTATTTTTCTGAGAACTTCCAATTTTTATGAATAGTGAAAGATACTTAAAAACAACTTTTTTAATCAAAATAATTTATAGTGATAAAATATATTAATAGTGGTTTTAAATTATAATTAGAATATATTTTTACCATTTTATCCAATGGTGTTCATTAGAATTAATTTCACTTTGAAATAGGACATAAACAATTTTCAATCTTTTGATATATATTGTTTCTTAAAAACACGCTATTTGTTGTAACAGCGGGAATTAATTATAAAATTAATTAATGCAACTTATATGTTTGGAATTTTTTAAAATAGACATCATTTTTGAATTCGGAATATCAATTATAGCTTAGGGTGAAATTTTGGCGTTATTCAGAAAAACTTCAATTTTTGATGAACAGTGAAACCACTAAGTTGTAGTTAAAAAACTGAATTTTTCATAAAGCTTAATTTTACCGCTTCTGTGAATGGAATTTCAAAAATCCAAGAGACATGGTTAATATCAAGTAGTAAAATGTGGTTCAACGAGATGAAAATAATTTTTGGTGAATAGTAACTTTTTACTTTTATTTACAACGGTTAAAAATAAATAGGGTAATTAAGGGTAAAAATGATATTAATATTACCCTAACACATGTCCTAATTCTATTGGACAAGTGTATCTCAACAAAAAATAACCTTAGGAATAAAATATTATCATTTATGTCCACTTGTATTATATTAGGACATTTATTATTATTTAATTCAAAGAAGAGTTAAAAGAGTTAAAATGAAAGTTTATTTATTAAATTTTTTTAATATAGGGTTATACATAAGATAAATTTGATTGTAAATATTCATTAGAAAGATAAAAATATTTCCTACATAATTATATTTTATTTATAATTTTTATACATTAAATAATTTATTTTATTTATGACACAATGATGATGTAGTAATTACCATAATAGAGAAAAATTAAAATAATTGATATTATAAATACCCAAATAAATATAATTTGAGACTTTTAATGAATTAAACTAATTTTATAGGATAATATGACATGTTAGGAATGATTTAATTAACTTTTATCGAAGTAATCCTTCTGTTATGAGTTTTACAAAAATAAATTATTTAATAGTGTCAAAATTGACATAAAAGAGTTCTTAAAAGAAATATTATATTATTAATTGATATTAAATTCCTAAAAATCTATGGTTCGTCCGAGAGACTTATATCATGATAGGGGTATCATTAATGGACCACTTCGGGGTCTCTTGTATGTATATCTTATGTTTATTAACCATATAATATAAAAATACAAAGAGACATTGTAAAAGTGAAACTAATTAACTAAGAGTTAATACTTAATGATAAGGATAATATAGTAACCCAAACCTATCTAAATTATATTGGTTGACTTGTTTTCGACCCATACCCACCTTAACCTTTAAATAATACACTTTTGAGCCATTATAAACTTAATATGAATTTATTATAAAATAATATTTCTAGCTTTTCCAAAGGTGCCTCTCACCCCTCTTATAAAAGGGCACTCCTCCTTCTCATTAATTCACACCTTAAAAGCCTTTTGGTTCGGCCAAAACCTGCCCCAATACTCTCTAAACTTACCTCACTTATTCCTAGAGGCCTTCCATTAGTCAGAAAGCCAACCTAAGGATGCATTTTGATCAAATCAAAATGAAGAACCTGAAGAAGAGGTAATGATTTCACCACCCTTTTTCAAGTTCCTTTCTTCCTCCACTTCTTCTATATTTGTTATTACCATTATAAAATAATAACCCCATTATATTATATATACTATGATGTTATTATAATCATGGTAAAACCATATTTCTGTATTCTATCCATCCTTTTAATGACATGTCACCATACGTGCATACGTACGGCTTACCGTCTCCACATCGTGGTGTAATTGTTATTCAAAACATTATTATTTGGATGAGTATAATAATGATGTGTAATTCATGTAAATAATAAATATAAAATGATAATGATTATGTATATATGATATACCATCCAATTAAATATTATTTTAATATCAAAAAAATGATATTGTCGCTTGTGCGTACGTACGGACTACCGTCTCCACGAACGCTATGAGATTCATTCTCCATCGTATCCATTCAAGAATAATTATCATTTAATGATTAAAAATAATGTTTAAAAATTTGACATCATTCTGGATATGAATAATATACATCCCATTAGTAACAAATATGGCTCAAATAAAAAATAATATAGAAGAAAATGAACCCGTTAACACCCGAAACGATGATAATTCTAAGATATTATTTACAAATCAATGTTAAAAGATCATATATGATATCATATTAATGCATATGATTCTTTAATAATTCAATAAAAATTATTTCACCATTATACATTAGGTTAACTTACCATCTACCAAGGAAAAAGTACAAAGTAAGAGGTTTCTTATCTCACTTTTAATTCCGTGAGAATTCCATTGTTCACCACTTAATTATTACATGTGGTGTGTGTACTGCCCATATTTGTATTCGTTGTGTAATATACATTAATTCATGTATATTTACATCATCATTGTATGATCCTTTTTTCATGGGTTTATGTTTTGTATGTTACCAAATCAATAAGGGAACTTGAAATTTCAATTTCCACTCATTCGGGTTTACGCATACTTCATTGATTATTTTACTCCAAGATTATGTGTGGAATCACTATTCATTTGATTATGTCATAATTTCCACTCCCCTTTCTATGGATATTCTTTTTATACACATAATCACTCCATTGATAAATTCTCATGTCATCGGTATGAACTTGATAAGAGTAATTTTTACTCAATCTCGATTTATTGAGATAAACATCCAATTCATTGGTGTTGTTTTTACAAGAATATGTGTGAATGTCCTTAGATTGTTTTACATTGAATATCCAATAATATTTAGTGTATATATATTTTTCACTTATAATTATGTCTTTGATTTATCCTTAACCAAAGGATACGACCTTTATGAGAGATTTCACCTCAATTTCCATTCCACTGAGACTTATTTGTTGTTATACACCAAATCACTTTTATGTGGTGTATATAATGTACTTTGACATAGTATATCATGAATCCATTTATTCTCATGATATTACAAAGTTTTTATTACCTCAATTATTTTTATTTAAGTGTCTCTCTTTTGGTTAGAAACTCTAACTAAAATACCATTTTTAAATTTTTTAAAGACTTAATCTTCTAAATCTTGATCATTAATGTCCATGTTTTAAAAATGGTTTTAAGGATTTATTTATATGGACATTAAAGTTTTAAAATTAAAACACCTTTTAAAAGTTTCAAAACTGTATGAGACACTTGGTTAAAAAATCTATTTTAAATGGTTTCTCTTCAAATAGTGTGACTTTTAAATGATTTCAAGAAAAAGGGGGATATTTCTCTCTAATAGTTTTGATGATTATTTTTATCTATGTCAATATCCTTCATTATTCTTGATTGAGATTAATATGAGACAATAAAATCGTCTATATTGTATCGAATGAGTTATGTTTGACTGTGGATGTGCTATTTTTAAACCATTCATGGTTTGTCGATTAAGTATTGACATTTCACATGCTATTTTAATACGAATGTTTATGTCATATTTCAAACTTTTCATATGAGGAATGCATTGGGCTTAGTAAGTGACGGGTGGATCCTGCTATAGATCCTCGATGCATCAGTAGGTCTCATGAGACAAACTAGTGTCTTGGCACAAGGCCTTGACAAAATCTTATTTGTAGTCTTGGCACGAGGCTTTGGATATGTGGTTATGATAGTCTGGCATTATGCATTCCATCATTATGAAAGTGGTTATTGATATTGCATGTGATTATTCGATTAGTAGAATATCCATGTGAACAAGTAAATGGAATTATTTTATTTTTCCATACTATGTTGAAGTTCACGTTTAAAAGGCTTTTGTTTTAGTTATACATTCCCTTAAATGTTTATTCTTATTTATGAAAGTTTCTACTATATTTTTTTCCTTACTGTGCATTTTAGATCACCCCTTTCAATGTTTTATTTTTCCCAGGATGTGAAGAAGTAATTTATGAATGACCTGCAGGGATAGTATGTGGGGAAATGAGTGTGGACTATAAAGTAAAGATGTTGTTGTAGTTTTCATTTTTATAATGTAATGTAAGACTTAGGAATATATCTAGTGTTTCCAAGGATACTAAACTAATAGGTCTTTCAAGATTTGATCTTTCTTGTTATCATGCCAATGTTATATAATAATGCACTGACTCTAGGTAACTGGGGTCAGGGCATTATAGTTGGTATCTGAGAATGTTTAGTACACAACTTGAGAGCTAGATTTAGATAAAATCTTATTAGAGCACGTAGAACTAAGATGAACTTTTAAGATTAGTATAGAAGAACTTCCTAGAATTTTGGTGTTGTAGAGATTTTGTGAGTTTTCCGAGAAATACATTCCTGTCTGGATACGAGCAGGTAGAGGGGCTCTGGCACAAATGTACCTAGGGGTAAATCCCGAAAACAACGCTTTGAGCTAGACTCGAATGGGAACTGATGCACAACAATAGGCCTTGCTGCACTCTTGGTTATGATAATCCTGGGGGATATTCTTAGGATAATTTATATTTTCTTTACAAACCTATTTGAAGTATTATATATATAAGATGAGAGTAAATGACCTTGGTTAATCCTAATGTGTTTCAAATTGAGAATATCGTGTCATGTTAATCTCTAAATGACTTTTTGACTACTGTTACTCACACAATGCTTTCTGGTTTTAGTCAATGGATGGATTCCAAGGAAGTCATAGTGACTTTGAGAATGATGTACAAGGTGGGAACGGTGGTGGAAATGAGAAAAAAAATGGAATGTTGATAGGGGTGAAAGATATCGTCTTTTTGCCAAATCAATTTTCCAAAAATATGATCAATAATATATATATTAACCAATTCCCGGACTCAACAAAGAAGAGAAAGGAGATGAATGATAAGAGCTCCAGCAGTGGAGACCATGGATAATAGAATCCTAAATTTCCATCATGCAGGAAATGTGGAAGGAGACACACAATAAAGTGTCTCAATGGGACAAAGAAATGATTTACATGCGGGAATGATGGACATAAAGTGAAGAATTGCTGAAGAAAAATTAAGAGTACTATGGAAGAAGATAAAAATGGTCCCAAGAGTCCATTTACAGTCATTTTCCATAAATGTAGGGGACCTGGCCATTACCCGAGTGAATTCCCTATTCTATAGGATATTTTCTTGGTCAAAGAAGAAGCCATGTGGAAATAAATGGTTGGATAAATGTTTAAAAAGTATTAGTTCTCCTTGTTGATGGGTTTACTTTGGAATAATTTTCTCTTGTATTTTTAACCCTGCAGTTTTCCATATGAGAATGATATTTGAGGAAGAATTATCTTGTCTCTTGTGGATATAGTTATAAAAAACCATTTGGTTTTATATGATCATTGGGTTTGAGGCAATTATAAGTTATTATAATTTGGGATGAAAATGAAAGGTATGAGATAATATTTGTGGTCAAATTATGTTATGGTTATTTTGAGGAATTTATCTCATTTTGGAAATGTTATAAAATATAGTTTTTGAAAAAGGACAACACGCAGACCATGTGACAACCCATCGCATCGGAAAAAGCTGTGGGAATCGAACCCACAACCAAAGTGCGATTGGGATTTATTACTAACCACTGGACTACGTGATGTACCTGGTTAGCGTGACTATTATTTTTAGTTAAATGATTTTATTGATCAATAATAATTTTATTTGGGATCTTATGTCTTATCAAATTAATACCCTTAGTATAGGAAAATGATTTGGTGATTAAGTGATAAATGTTATTTTGGAAGTTGTTCGCTTTGTTGTGAACACTATATGCCCAAGGAAAATAAAATAGTATGGGATTTCATTTGAGGAGTAATGGTGGATTTTTATCTATGTTTTTATTGTGGATTTATAGTGATTTGGGTTATTTATGGAAATGATTAGGTTTATTACTTTTAAGTATGTGACTTTAAGAGTTATTAATGTCATTTGGAGATACAATTTAACATGGAAGACTACATTCTAATTAGTTTTGTGTTTCAATATTAGTTTGGATTATATTGAAGGATTTTAAGGACAATTGATTATTGAATGGTATTTATTTAGCTTTGGGGAATTTATGGTCTAATTTTAGAAATTAAGATTAGTGTTTTTTTCTCTAATGGAATATCCATTTGGGGGATCATCAGATATTATTCTAAACATTTTGGTTTGGTTAACCTCTAAAGACAAGGTAAATATATAGTTTATCCTATGTGGATCATGTATTTCTATAGAAGTTTATTCTAGCTCTTCCATTATGACCAAGTCTTCTTGAATAATGATTGTTAAAAAAAAATGAGTTAGTGGTAAAAATTAATTAAAGAATGAAACCCTACTTAAAAAGTAAGTATATCTCTTTATTTTCTTAGTCAATATCATAAATTAATTCCTCGTCCTTATGTAATGTAACTTAAAACAAAAAAAATGTTGTCCGTATACTTTTCCTACTGGGAGACTAATGACCGTTTGTCCCAACACAAGTTTGTGATATTATTATTATTAACTTTCTCCTGATCATGTTTTCTATCCCTCTCCATCAGAACTTAACACTTAGTTTATCGTCCATATCCATGTTTTCCTACATGGAATCCTAGTATGGGTTATCTTGGGTGACCTTTATACCTCTCTTCCTTTCTATTAAAGTGATAGTTTTATTGACTCTTTTTCCGATGTGGGACTTTCCATTATATTCTCAAGCCCAATTTTAAAAAAACATTGTGAGGACGCAATTTATTGAAGGAGGGGAGAATGCAACACCCAAAGCTTCTACGGTACGCTTCTCTTTGAATAATGCGATAGCGTGTGTTGTACGCAATATCGAGTTCTAACACACCACAACCAATCAAACTTTCCGTTATGAATAGTAATACCTACTTTTTGAAATTATATATATTTTATATTTCAAAATGGACTTCATTTTTGGATTCATAATATCGAAATTATCCTAAGTTGAATTTTTGGTATTTTTCTGAGAACTTCAAATTTTTATGAATAGTGAAAAATACTTAAAACAAAACTTTTTTAATCAAAAATATTTATAGTGATAAATTATATTATTTAGTGGTTTTAAAGTATAATTAGAATATATTTTTACCATTTTATCCAATGGTGTTCATTATAATTAATTTCACTTTGAAACTGGACATAAACAATTGTCAATCTTTTGATATATATTGTTTCTTAAAAACACGCTATTTGTTGTAACAACGAGAATTAATTATAAAATTAATTAATGAAACATATATGTTTGGAATTTTGTAAAATAGATATCATTTTTGAATTCGGAATATCAATTATAGCTTAGGGTGAAGTTTTGGCATTATTCAGAAAAACTTCAATTTTTGATGAATAGTGAAACCACTAAGTGGTAGTTAAAAAACTGAATTTTTCATAAAACTTAATCGTACCGCATCTGTGAATGGAATTTCTAAAATCCAAGAGACACGGTTAATATCAAGTAATAAAATGTGGTTCAATGAGATGAAAATAATTTTTGGTGAGTAGTAACTTTTTACTTTTATTTACCTCGGTTAAAAGTAAATAGGGTAATTAAGGGTAATAATGATATTAATATTACCTTAACACATGTCCGAATTCTATTGGACAAGGGTATCTCGACCAAAAACAACCTTAGGAATAAAATATTATCATTTAGGTCCACTTGGATTAGATTAGGACATTTATTATTATTTAATTCAAAGAAGAGTTAAAAGAGTTAAAATCAAAGATTATTTACTAAAACATTTTTAATATAAGGTTATACATAAGATAGATTAGATTGTAAATATTAATTAGAAATATAAAAATAGTTACTACATAATTATATTTTATTTATAATTTTTAGACATTAAAAAATTTAATTTATTTATGACACAATGATGTTGCAGTAATTACCATAATAGTGAAAAATTAAAATAATTGATATTATAAATATACAAATAAATATAATTTGAGACTTTTAATGAATTACAAGAATTTTATAGGATAATATGACATGTTATGAATGATTTAATTAACCTTTTTGGAAGTAATAATTCTGTTATGATTTTTACAAAAATCAATTATTGAATAGTGTCAAAATTGACATAAAAGGGTTTTTAAAACAAATATTATATTATTAATTGATATTAAATTCTTAAAAATCTAAGGTTCGGCCAAGAGACTTATATAATTATAGGTGTATCATTAATGTATCACTTGGGGGTATCATGGATGTTTATAGTATGTTTATTAACCATATAATATAAAAATACAAAGAGACATTGTAAAAGTGAAACTAATTAACTAAGAGTTAATACTTAATGATAAGGTTTATATAGTAACCCAAACCTGTCTAAATTCTATAGGTTGAGTGGTTTTCGACCCATACCCACCTTAAACATTAAATAATCCACTTTTGAGCCATTATAAACCGAATATGAATTTATTATAAAATAATATTTCTAGCTTTTCCAAAGGTGCCCCTCACCCCTCTTATAAAAGGGCACTCCCCCTTCTCATTAATTCACACCTTCAAAGACTTTTTGTTCGGCCAAAACCTGACAAAATAATCTCTAAACTTTACTCACTTAATCTTAGAGGCCTTAATTTAGTCATAAATCCAACCTAAGGATCCCTTTTGATCAAATCAAACGGAAGAACCCGAAGAAGAGGTAATGATTTCACCACCCTTTTTCAAGTTCCTTTCTTCTTCCACTTCTTCTTTATTTGTTATTACCATTATAAAATAATAACTCCAGTATATTATATATACTATTATGTTATTATAAACATGTTACAACCATTTTTCAGTATTATATCCATCCTTTGAATGACATGTCACTATATGTGCGTACGTACGGCTTACTGTCTCCACGTCGTGGTGTAATTGTTATTCAAAACATTATTATTTGGATGGGTATAATAATGACATGTAATTCATGTAAATAATAAATATAACATGATAATGATTCTGTATATATGATATACCATCCAATTAAATATTATTTTAATATCAAAATAATGATATTGTCGCTCGTGCGTACGTACGGACTACCGTCTCCACGAACGCGATGAGATTCATTCTCCATCGTATCCATTCAAGACTAATTCTCATTTAATGATTAAAAATAATGTTTAAATATTTGAAATCATTATGGATATGAATAATATACATCCCATTATTAACAAATATGGCTCAAATAACAAAGAATATAAAGGAAAATGAACCCGTTAACACCCGAAACGACGATAATTCTAAGATATTATTAACAAATCAATGTTGAAAGATCATATATGGTATCATCTTAATGCATATGATTCTTGTATAATTAAATAACAATTATTTCACCATTATACAGAAGGTTAACGTACCCTCGACCAAGGAAAAAGTACAAAGTAAGGGGTTTCTTATCTCACTTTTAATTCCGTGAGAATTCCATTGTTCACCACTTATTTATTACATGTGGTGTGTTTACTGCCCATGTTTGTATTAATTGTGTAATATAATTTAATTCATGTATATTTACATCATCATTGTATGATACTTATTTCATGGGTGTATGTTTTTTATGTTACCAAATCAATGAGGGAATTTGAAATTTCAATTTCCCCTCATTCGACTTTACGCATACTTCATTGATTATTTTACAACAAGATTATGTGTGGAATCACTATTCATTTGATTATGTCATAATTTACACTCCCCTTTTTGTGGATATACTTTTTATACACATAATCACTCTATTGATAAGTTCTCAAGTCATCGGTATGAACTTGATAAGAGTAATTTTTACTCAATCTTGATTTGTTGAGATAAACATCCAATTCATTGGTGTTGTTTTTAGAAGAATATGTGTGAATGTCCTTCGATTGTTTTACACTGAATATCCAATCATATTTAGTGTATTTATATTTTTCACACATAATTATGTCGTTGATTTATCCTTAACCTAAGGATACGGCCTTTATGAGAGATTTCATCTCAATTTACATTCCATTGAGACTTCTTTGTTGTTATACACCAAATCACTTTTATGTGGTGTATATAATGTACTTTGACATAGTATATCATGAATCCATTTATTCTCATGATATTAAAAAGTTTTTATTACCTCAATTATTTTAATTCAAGTGTATCTCTTTTGGTTAGAAACTATATCTAAAATACCATTTTTAAATGTTTTAAAGACTTACTCTTCTAAATATTGATCCTTAATGTCCATGTTTTAAAAATGGTTTTAAGGATTTATTTATACGGACATTAAAGTTTTAAAATTAAAACTCCTTTTAAAAGTTTCAAATTGGTATGGGACACTTTGATTCAAAAATCTATTTTAAATGGCTTCTTGACAAATAGTGTGACTTTTAAATGATTTCAAGAAAAAGGGGGATATTTCTCTCTAATAGTTTTGATGATTATTTTCATCTATGTCAATATCCTTCATTATTATTGATTGAGATTAATCTGATACAATACAATCTTCCATATTGTATCGAATGAGTTATGTTTGACTGTGGATGTGCTATTTTTATACCATTCATGGTTTGTCGATTAAGTATTGACATTTCGTATGCTAGTTTAATACGAATGTTTATGTCATATTTCAAACTTTTCATATGAGGAATGCATTGGACTTAGTTAGTGACGGGTGGAGCCTGCTATAGCTCATCGATGCATCGGTAGGTCTCATGAGACAAACTAGTGTCTTGGCACAAGTCCTTGGAAAAATCTTATTTGTAGTCTTCGCACGAGGCCTTGGCTATGTGGTTATGATAGTCTGACATTATGCATTCCATCATTATTAAAGTTTTAATTGATATTGCATGTGATTATTCGATTAGTAGAATATCCATGTGAATAAGTAAATGGAATTATTTCATTTTTTTATACTATGTTGAAGTTCAAGTTTAAAATGCTTTTGTTTTAGTTATACATTTCCTTAAATGTTTATTATTATTTATGAATGTTTTCGCTATATTGTTATCCTTACTGAGCATTTGAGCTCACCCCTTTCAATGTTTTATTTTTTCCAGGATGTGAAGAAGTAATTTATGAATGACCTGCAGGGATAGTATGTGGGGAAATGAGTGCAGACTATGAAGAAAAGATGTTGTTGTAGTTTTCATTTTTATGATTTAATGTAAGACTTATGAATATATCTAGTGTTTACAAGGCTACTAAAATAAGTGGTCTTTCGAGATTTGATCTTTCTTGTGAACATGCCAATGTTATGTAATAATGCACCGACTTTAGGTAACTGGGGTCGGGGTGTTATACCCTAACCCCCCTGGACAGCCTCACCACCCCCGTGGATAGCCCACCCACCCGCAGGACACCCCACATCCCCTGGACAACCCCTCCCACCCCCTGGACACCCCATACCCCCTAGACATACCCCACCCCCATGGATAGACCACCCACCCCATGGACACCCCCTACCCCCTGGACAGCCCCGCCACCCCCGTGGATAGCCACCTACCCCCATGGAGAGCCCCCCACCCCCATGGAGAGTCCGCCCACCCGTAACCCCCCGTGGACACCCCCAACCCACCGTGGACACCCCCAACCCCCCATGGACCCCCCCCCCCCACCGTGGAAGCCCACCCACCCCCATGGACAGCCCTCCCACCCCTCGAGACACCCTATACCCCCTGGAAACCCCCCCCCCCCCCCCTCCACCACCCCCATGGATAGCCCGCCCAGCCCCTGGACACCCCACCCCCTAGATACCCCCATCCCCTCAGACACCCCCTTAGACACCCCCGACCCCCTTGGATATCCCTGCAATATCCTAGATATCCCCCACCCCTAGACCCCCCACCCCCCGTGGAAACCCACCCACCTTCCGTGGACAGGCCACCCACACCTGGACACCCCTACCCCTAGACAACCCCCAACCCCCTGGACGGCCCCCAACTCCCCTGGACACCACCCCACCGCCTGGAAACCCCCACCACCTGGACACCCCCACCCCCATGGACAACCCCCCCTAAATACCCCCACCCCTAGACACCCCTTACCGCCATGGATAGCCCCCCAACCCTCTGGACGACCCCCACCCCTCTTGGATACCACCCCACCTCCTGGACACCCCCCTAAACACCCCCACCCCCATGGACAACCCCCTGCCCCTAGAAGCCCCCAACCCCCTAGACGGCCCCACCCCTCCTCGACACCCCCACCTGGTCACCCCCCACCCCTAGACACCCCCACCCCCATGGACAACCCCCCTCCCCCCGAACACCACCCCACCCCCATTGGACAACCCCAACCCCCTGGACCGCCCGACCCCCCTGGACACCACCCCACCCCCTGGACACACCCACCCTCTGGTCACCCATACTCCATTGGAAAGCCCCACCAACCCCCTGGACAGAACCCCGCCCCATGGACACCACCCCACCCCCTGGACACCACCACCCCTTGGACATCGCCACCCCCATGGAAATCCCCCCACCCCTGGACACCCCCATCCCCCTGGACACCTCCACCCCTAGATGCCCCTACCCCCTTGGACAACCACCCCAACCCCCTAAACAGCCCCAACCCCCTGAATTTTGAATTTAATTCTTTATGTATTTAATTATATTATAAATTTTGTGTAAATGGTGTATGGGTATACTTTTTGTATGGGTATACTTGTTTTATATTTATACTAGCTGTAATTAACTTATGAATTATGTGTCAATTTTATATGTGTGTAGAGGGTAATTAAATACAGAATTGCAGGTATTCAGGATTCTGTATTAATTATGTGTTGTAGGAATTCAATATGTTTTTTTACAGGTATTGATAATTTTGTATAAATTCTGCACAAGAGTGATAGGCCTGATGCTGGAAGCCGGTGGAGGTGCTGTAATTGCACAGAGGGAGGCTGACTTGCTACGGCAGGTACATAAAGGCTTTTCCAATGATTTACAACGATTGGAATATCTGTAAAAATAGAAATCATACCAACAGTTTTATGTATATTGTTGGTAAAAGTATATACCAACGGTTTACAAACTGTTGGTATAGGTATTTTAACTTGATATTTACCAACGGTTTTTGGAAAACTGTTGGTAGAAGCCTATACCAACGTTTTGTAAACCGTTGGTATAGAGATGATTTTTGATATTACAAATAGTTTTAAACCATCAATAATAATTTATACAATTGGTTTTAATGAATCTTTAGTATATAATCAATTTTTCAGACATATCCCATGGGTTCTCATAGAACCGTTGGGATATGTCAATCCCCACGGCTCAAGACCCATCGGTTTGGACAACCATTGGTTTAGTTTATCCCAACGGTTTTCCAGCATTAACCAATGGTTTTAAACTATTGGTAAAGATGGAGTTTCTAGTATTTTAGATTGTTCATATATTTTTAAAAACTATTATAAATATAGAAAGTTGTAAACAACAATAAAACAAATGAAATAGAATATAGTAAAGACTAAATATAAGAAATTACCTCTCAGGGTAAATCTTTTTTTTTGAAATTCTCTCTGGTTATTACTATTCTTGGTTTTAGGAAAAGTAAAACTTTTAGTAAAACCATTTTTTTAGAAAAAATAAAAATTTTGGAAAAAAAGTTCTTAGAAAAATCAAAGATTTAAAAAAACTAATGTTTTTAGGAAAACTAAAAATTTGATAAAAATAATTATTTTAGAAAAAAAAAATTTTTGAAGAATTTTTTTTAGAAAGACTAATTTTATTAGAAAAACTTATGTTTTTTAGAAAAAATAATGTTTTTCTAGAAATCTAAAGATTTAAGTAAAACTAATGTTTTTATAAAAACTAATGGTTTTATAGAATCCATGTGATATGTACTATCTGTTTGAAAATGAATATATTTTTTTATTAAGATTGGTAAATAATAATTAAATATGAATTATAAATTATTATTGATCATTCTTTTATTATATTTAATATATTCAAATCTATCTAAATTAAGAGGATTAGTAAAAATTAAAGCAAGTTGTTATCGAGTTCTGATGAACTATAAAATAATATATCCTTATTTTGTGTGATCCCAGAAGAAATTATGACTCATATGTATTTGTTTTTATCATTTGTGATGTGCTCTATTTTTATATAAAACAATGGAACTTATTTATCACACAATATTGAAATTTTAATAAAACTCAATCAAAAGTCAGTGAGTGTGTGTTGCATCCACAACACTTGATCACAAAAACTTCAAGATACCACACATTTATATTTAGTAGTGGAATTTTCTACTTAGTGTTGTTTATTATAAGACCAAGAAACTAAAGCTTCTCCAAATAAATGAAAAGTTCCATAAGTACGTTTTCTATCAATTTTATATCCATCCAATTCTAGATTTGAAATAATTTTAATTTTAAAATCTTTTACAGAAGAGTAAAATAATTTTTGATCCAAAATTACCTTAAGACAATGAAAATTATTTTTACATCCTTAAGATGAGATTATTTTGGGTTATCTTGATATATTACACCCAAGAATATAGAAAACATGAAATATTGATGAATGGTTATTAATTTTAGTAAAATTTCATTGATTTCTCTAAAAATATTTTGATCAAATTATTTTCAAGATTCATAAATATCTAAAGAATTTGGGAATACAATAATAGTAAGAATACTTTTATTATTTTCATATCCAAATTTATGAATAATATATTTTATATAATTATGTTTTGATATAAAATTTACTTCTATTTTTTTTAAAATTTGAAAATAAAGAAAATAAGTAAGTTATCCCATCATAATCATTTCAAACTCAGATTTTTTATGATTCACATAGAAATATTAATAAATTTTTGAGTTTAACTAAATATAATGTCGTCAACATAAACTTGAATAATGATGTTGTTTTTATAACTTTTTTCTAAAAAAGTGTTAGATCCATAATGCCCTTAACGAAATAATTTTATAACAAAAATATATTTAACCTATCATTCTAGGATCTAGATGCTTGTTTAAGTCCTTAAAGTTCTTTAGCAGGTTTAAATACATGGTTTGAATATTTTTGGATTTTAGAAAGATGGGGTTGTTTTACATAAATTTCCTCTTGTACATATCTATTTAGAAAATCACACTTCACATCCATTTAAAAAAGTTTGAAATTATGAAATGTTTTTTATTCTAGAAGAATATGAATAACTTCAATTATAGATACCATAGAATAAGTATCTCCATAGTCTATTCCATCTTGTTGATTATATCCCTTTGAAACAAGCCTAGATTTATTTATTAATATAATTACTTTTTCATCAAACTTATTATTAAAAACCCATTTTACAAAATTTATAGAATTATTTTTAGGTCATTTAACCAAAGTATGAACATAATTAATTTAAAATTAATTTAGATCATGTTGCATATATTTTATCTATTCTCCACAACTTAATGCATAATTATAAGTTTTAGGTTTAAATTTTGATATAAATGATCAATGTTCGACTTTATTTCTTATAGAAATTATCAATCTAACAGGTTGATATACATCACCAATTATAATATCACTAGGATAATTCCTACAGATCAACTAATTTATT
Source organism: Viscum album (assembly GCA_963277665.1). Classification (NCBI taxonomy): domain Eukaryota; kingdom Viridiplantae; phylum Streptophyta; class Magnoliopsida; order Santalales; family Viscaceae; genus Viscum; species Viscum album. The sequence goes on along the minus strand of OY728143.1, from coordinate 516,834,576 downwards.
GGGTTTGTAAAGATTTTTTCTTCAATAAAATAATGAAATTATTCTTGAGGTAGAACTTCAGAAACATATTATTTAAACTTTCTTTAATGAAAATAACTTTTCAAAATTGGTTGAAAATAATTTTAAGAAATAACATCCAAAGATGTTAATTGTGGTTGTTTGAAATATAAAGGTACATTTTTATCAAATTTAATATCCAATATTTCATCAATTGTATTTTTGTTTTTTTAAATTGTAAAATCCTTAATAGTTGTATAATATCCTATAAAAATCCATTTAATAGATTTTGGAGAAAATTTATATAAATAATATTTAGTATTCATAATGAAGGTTTTACATAAAAAAAATAAGGTAATAAATTTTGGGATTTCATCTGGTCCACAACTCATAAATAGTTTTATTAATAAAAGGTCTTATTAAAAATTGATTTATAATATAGAATACAGTAATGTCTACTTCATTCCAAAATTTTCTATCCAATGAGTATTCACTCAGCATTGTTCTTGTAATCTTCTAAATATTTTCTTCTTTCAACTACAACATTTTTTTGTGGGGTTATAGGTGCCTAAAAGTTATATATTATACCCTTTTTTACAACAAAAAGTATTAAATTTTTAATTGAAAATTTTTCAACCATGATCACTATGAATATTTTCAGGGATATATTTTTATTTTTTTCTCAGGCTACAATAATTTTAAAACAGAAAAAGTATGAACACTTCTTTACTAAAAAATAGATCAATATATATCTAGTATAATCATAAACTAAAAATTATGGAAATTATTTTTACCCAATACTTATAATTTGTGTTAGAACCAAAAAATATATATGAACTGGCTGAAAAGATTGAAAATTTGTGAATTAACTAATAGATTTAAAAATTGAGTTGTGTTTCTTTCCAATTTGGAAAGGATAAATAAATTTAGAATAATAAAACATAAGTTGTAGTAAATATTTATCTATTCCTTTATTAGGTATTTTATCTTAAATTCTAACATTAAAATGCCTTAATATTCTATTATATAACCAATATTGGTCTTTCATTTTACTAAGGCAAGGTATATCTAGCCTTTTATGGTCCTTTTAGTTATGTTTATAAACATTCTCATGTTGATTTGTAGGAAGAATAAATCCAACTTTTGAACTATGAATAATACATTTATTATTCATCATGTTCACAATATACATCTCTTCACATAATTTAATTTTGCAAATAAGTTTGTGATTAACACATAAAATGAATACAAATTTCAAAATTAAGGGTTTACTGAGAAGAATAATGTTACATATACCTGTGTTTTTTCCTTAAGTATTGTCACAAATGGTAACTTTTCCACCTTTAATTTCGATAATATTCTTGAAGAAATTTTGATCCTAGTCATATGACTAGAACAACCACTATCAATGTATGATATATTTTTGTTGTGACACTTCTTATTTTCCATAAATTAAGAAGATAAGTTTGTTAGATCCCAATCCTTCTTAGGTCAAGCATTATTAGAAAACAATATTTTTAGATTCCACGTCTGTCTTGATTTTATATTTTTAGAATCAGAAAATTATTTTGAAAAATAATCTCTATGAAAACATAAATAATGTAATTTATTTATGGAATATCTATTATTCCAATGTACACCACTTTGAAATTTGGTACAAAATATGGAATTTTTTAAAACAGGGTATCTATTTTAAAAAATATGTTTCTTTTAGTAAAACCCATTCTAGATACATCCTTATGAGGTTTTATTTATATTTTCAAATTATCAAATTTTATTTATAGGTATTAAATTTTGATAGTATATTTTTCAAACCTGATATATAAGAATTTAGTTTAAAAAATGAATTATTATCCTCAATAGATATTTTACCCAAATTATTTTTTATAATTACTTTTATTTTTTTAGAAATTATGTTTTTCTAGTTATTTTTAAAGAGTAGTTTTCTCAAAATTAGATTTTTTAAGTATTTTAAAATATTATAAATCTCCTTAGTATGGGTATATATTCTTGAATTTACTTATGAAAATTTAGCTTTAGCAATATCATTTTTTTTGTAATTTTAAATTTGGGTTTTCTAAATATTTTTTCAAATCTAGATATTTATTTAAAACCTGGGAATGCATTGTTTTCTTATGAGGAAAGAGATTACTCATATGAAGATGTAGAATTATTTTTATTATAAATTTTAGGATAATTAGGATTTAAAGTAATATTGGTTAAGTATTTATCATTTACCTAATCCATGAAGTAATTATTGTTCTTTGGAATATCATTATAGAAACCTATATTTTTATGATCAACAATTTTGTTACCTGATGAGTAGTCTGATGAATGATCACCACCACTTTCACTATAAGATTTTTATGCTTTCATATTTTTCCCATTCTTATATCTATTGGATTTATTTGAATCCATTTTGGAATTTCTATCAGTCTTTTCTTTCTTATTTAGCTTGTATAGTTCGATTATATATGACCTACCTTTTTGAACTCATAGCATAACTTCAGAAGAATATTTCTTATCACTTTTATCTATATAATTATTATTATACATATAAAAAAATATTTTTTCCAATAACTTTATTCATCCTTTGAGCTAAATGAGAATGTTTATTATGACTTTCTTTTGATGAACCAATTTATTTTGGAACTCTAACTTTATTTTTCTTAAAAAGATTAGAATCTTTATCAGCAGAACTGAATTTATTAGGAAAATATGATGTTTAATAAAAATAAACTCTACCATTATTTTATTTCATTTTCTCATCATCTATCTTCATTATAAACTCATACTATATGATAGAACCTATAATATCATCCAAAGGTAAAGTTTTAATTCTCTTAGTATAATCTAGAGTTGTCCATTTAGACTCCTACTCTTTGAGAATGATTTAAATAATAATTTCAACAAATATATTATCTATTAGATATTTATATATAAGTTATTATAACCTATTCAAAATAGTCATAAATCTTTAATGCATCTTTGAAATATATTCACTAGGTAGAGCAACAAAATCTTGATAATCAACATGTAGCATACCTGTTCATATTTCAATTACATTAGAAATTAAAAAATTTGTAATTTATAAATTAATTAAAATAATATTAATTTATTCACAAGAATATATATGAATATATATATTTATTTTCCAAGAATAATACAAATTATTCCTCAAATGAAAATTCAATTAATATTCTAAATTCTTTTAATCAGTAAAAGTAAAAAATTGATTCATAGGAAACTTATAATTTATAGTTGACATGAAAAGTTTATAAAATCCAATATTAATAACAAAATTATTAATTCTATCTCTCAAATATTCAAAGTTAGTACCATAAAAAATTAGTGATCTTATAGGATTTAAATTATCAAGAGTACCAAAATTAAAACCATCCATATTATGAAACATAAAACATTATACGTAATACATGTTAGTGTAATAATATTTTTACAAAATTTTTATACGTGAAAACTTTCTTGATATAAAAAGAAGTTTTTTCTTGTTTAAGCAATAGAACATTCTATAATACAACTTTTGGATCATAGAGTTTATAATGGGTACAATAGGGGTGCGAATTGTAGTCTAAAAAATTATACTAATTAAAAACCCAAACTTATTTATTATGTTTTATCAAAATATTTTTTTATGATGATCAGAGTACTTATATCAGAAACAGAGTTCCTCCATTAAATTAGAGTTGTAAATTATATAATAAAATTTCTAAATCAATTCCCAGAGGATATATAATAATTTTTTGAAATACATAAAAGTAAATATGAGTGTAAAAGTAATAACGGCTTACTAAAAATATTTATAACAAGTTTTCTACGCTTTAACATTAAGAGTTTAATAAGTGAATAAAATATGACTTAGACTATCCTTGGTTTTCAACCTAAATGTAAGATCTATCTTTTTTTAGTAAGGAAACCCTCGATCTAAAATATTAAAATAAGCTCTATCTTATTATCTTTAGAATCCCTTGATCAAAATGATCAGAATCAATCATCTTCTTGTCCCTGGAATCCCTCGATTTAAACCCAGATTAGACACATAATACAAGTGGAAAACGTGTTATAAATCCTTTACCATCCTCACATGGATTACAAAGAACAAAAACTCCATGAAAGTTTATAAATAAAGTGTAACATGAGGTTATATTAGATAAAACATCAAATGGGTTGAGTTGAAAAATAATCATCTCCAAAATCCTCAAATGCACCTCTATTTTTAGGCACACCACAAATGGTCATAATATGTGATTCTAAGAGTTGGTTAAAATCGCCTCAGATGACCTGCATCTTGTTAGATCAATATATTCATCTCCATTGATGTTATTTTTATAGCACAATTTTAATGGTGTACAAAGTATTTCTCCCAGTACACATAATCCCAACCATCTGATTATAAAATTTACTCCAATTGAGAAAATTGTGTTTATTCCAATGAATCAAATTATGTTAGTTTAATAGATCAAAATTGGTAAGTCTGATGAACTAAACTCAACATTTCCAATGGACTATACTTAGTCGGTCTGATGGAAAATACTTTTTTGGACTAATTTACTATAATTTGTCAGTCCAATGGATCCAAATTTAGTTATTCTGGTTGACTAAACATTTCATGGAATGTTTATAATTTTTATTTTAGAAAGATTTCAATATTTGGTAAAATAAATAGTTTTCTATAAAAAAATTCTAAAATTCTAGGAAATATAAATTCAATAAAATATCAAATTTTAAGAAAGTGTTTCTGTTTTACAAAACTAAGTATATAAAGTACATTTTTTAATTAAACATCCCTTGATGTACCCAATTTCTTAGGGAATACCCATTTAAGGTTCCAAAAACAACCTAAATTACACAACAAGAGATGGACACCCAATAAAGGGTTACACCAGATCATCCAAAGCATGAGACATGTCATGTGTGGAAACATTCCAAATAACTCTCAGTGGCCTCTAACAAATTCTAGAACAATAATGAACCCAAATATTATCTAAAACAAAATAACACCTACAAACTTATCTTAGTGGTTCTCATGACCATATCAAAAGTAGGACCTAACAAGGTCACCCCAACATAAGAGAAAAAATGCCGTAAGGGAATTATAAACCATCAACTATGACAACTGATGATCAATAAATCAGTAACCAAACCAACAAGTCACCCTAAACTTTCACGACCTATCCCAGTGGGGCCGGTGCTGCAACTTCTCAAGCCCACCTTCAATAGGCCAGGGGTTAGTGACTAGAATTTAGTTGGAATGTCACTAACCAGGGAGGCATTACCTAAGTAACTGTACACACACACACACACATCTTCAAGACCACAAATGCTAAAATGTAAAAATCACTAAGGAAAAAAAGCATGAATACTACTAAACCCAACCAACAAAGTAAAATGGAAGGCAAAGTGCATAAAATAAAACTGGGATAGAATACAAGCCCAACAAAAGAAAGAGTCTACCCACTATGAACTAAAACCAATAAGAAAACAAGATAGGTAGTGGAACTACTGCTCAAATCCATAGATAAACCTTGGACTTTCTGGAAATCACAAAGCTCTATCTGGTCCTAGTCCACCGTGGACTCTATCAAAAGGCCGTCCATCTACACAAGACATGACACATGTTGGAAAAGACTATTCAAGTGTGAGTATTGAAATAATCAGTATGACACCCCAAAAACAACAAATACATACACAAAGTAAAAATAAAATCATCTCAAAATAGTATATGTTTACTGTACATATAACAAGAACATATCCAAATATACCCAAAAGCTAGACCCGTAGTCTTGAGGTAAGTCACAACGATTAAATTCCCATGCTAGGGATTTATTCTGAAGATTCCATGAAGCACTCATTCGAGAGAAATCCCACCTGAGTCTGATAATGCTGATGAAGTTCCTTTGAGAAGTACTGTTCATCAGTAACCTCTATTAAAGAAATATATATAGATAGATCTGACGAGAGAATACAATTCAATCCCTTTGGGAGAACCCACTCTATGTGTAGGATGATCATGATACACATATGAGTATCCATGCTAGGGACATGGCATATTCAAAAACTCATCAGGATTCACATGCTATGTAAAGGATTATTTTTCGGTAGGATTGGTCTCATTAATAACCTGACTCTACCTAGGGAACAAGAATGGGTAGAGGATCCTGCTCTGGGCCTATTTGAGTGGACTCCCAACTCTATCCATAAATTCCTACTAAATGGGGTCATACTCATGTAGATAAGATATGATACCGACTGACTGTTAGGGGAATGAGAAAGGGGATCCAACCCAAATGAAATGTGTCCAAGATACGGTGAAAAATGAGATAAATCCATGTATAAAATTGTACACAACATGAAGAATGGTCACACATTGTGTCCCTTGACCACGGGTACTACCTGTATACAATGACCCAAGTCAGAAGAACTTGTTGGGTAGAAATGGTATACACGGTGTGTAGAAATGGTTACACACCATGTACTACTATACGAGGTCTACACTGTGTGTTTTTTCCTTGTGCCGATACATATCTTAATCCCATTTCCATCTACCCATGTACCGGTATACGTGGTAGCCCCGTGTAATCGGTCTGGGTCTAGCCATGTGGTGGAGTACATGTCATGTACTCCACCCCATGTCTGTTTATCCTCTATGATACACAACGAGCCTCGGGGAAGGGATCACATGTCATGTGATAGGTGTCATGTGACGTGTGGCACTATCCTCTTTCTTGTAACCCTAGAAGTTGCTTAGTGGGGCCCATACACCATGTGTTCTGAAACACATGCTGTGTTCATCAAAATTTTCAGAATGATCGTTCATCCTCTATGTACCTCATTTGATTTTATGGTGTTCAATATGATGATCCATTCACCTAGAAATTGAATATCCCTGGTCATCTTGCCACGGTAACACCAAATTAGTAAGTTTCAGGCCTTCGATCTGATTTGATAACCCATTCCAATTATTCGTACGAAAGAATATTGAATATACGTATCTACCAAAACACTTAAATCCATATTCTATTACTTTCGTCACACATTAGCTAGTTTTTCACGTGGTTGGATATTTAATTTTGGATTTTACGCCAAACAATTGAGGTATAGTGATTATCTGTTCATATCCTACGAAGAACGCGAATAAAATAAAGAACATAAGGGATAAAAGCACAATCGAACAACTCAAGAAACAAAACTCATCCATTATTAATTTTGGCCTGAATTCATTATGTTAGAAGGATCAAGATAACAAGAAATGAATAATCATAGTCATAACCATAACAAAATTCCCCTAACTAAAACCCTCCTGCAAGAATGTTCAAACCATTGGTCAACCTATTCGTGGATTGATCCGTTTTCATTGTTTAACATAGAATATGGGAAAATAAGGAATTGGAATCATAATTCCCTACTTCAGGTTTGGATTAGTCATTGAAGCAGATAGATCATCATGTCACTGTCATTGGCGATATTTTTCAAAGTGACGTCCGTCGATCTCTGATCCAAGGCTCTGTCATTTTTTACTATCAATAGAATTCTTCAGGCTCTCTCCAGATCCTCCAAGAAGTTTTATAGGGTTATGAGCCTAACCTAGGGATCCTTCATATTTTAAAATAAGAAAATGAATCATTGTGCTACTTCATAACTTTATCATAAAACAAATTCTTAATTTATTTTATTTCTTTAAAACGTCTAAAAATTAACTTTCACAGACGACCAGTGCCAGCCAATGTTAAACATTACCTAGGGTAAAGTCATTATTTAGAACACAATTGTACACTCATATTTCTAATCTCAGAACCTGTTTAGTAGTTATATCAGTTTTTTAGGAAAACCACTTGTGAGTGTTATTTAATATATTTAAAATATTTAAAACATTTATTCAGGGAACACTTGGCCTTGGAATCACATGCCATCTCAGAGCCTAGTATTGAATTAATTCTATATAATATTAAAAATTAATACATGAACAAAATCCAAGACATTACATTCACCCCACCTTAGGGATTTATGTCCCTGAAAATCCAAAACAAAAGGCTATACAAAAAGATGTGGGTACTGAACATGAATCTGAGCCTCCTTATCCCATGTGATATTTTAAAGATTCTTGTGTTTCGAATTAACATGCAACAATGGAATAACTCACTGAAAAAGGATCCTCTCTTACCAATACTAGATCTCCACTGGGCACTCGACAATGTTTTTTTCATCTTCAATGTTTAGATCACCCCATTCGATGACATGAGATGAGTCATGAACGTACCTCCTTAGCTATGACACGTGGAACACATCAAGTACCCAATGAAACCGCAGGAGTAGAGCTAATTAGTACACCACCTCTCCAACTATATGTAGTATATGAAAAGAGATGATGATCCTCTAAAATAACTTTACACCCCATCCAAAGCTATGAAACTCTCATCGAGGCGATACTTGAAGGATAGCATGGTCCCATTCCTCAAACTCTAGATGTTTCTTCCATCTATTAGAATAATACTTGTACCAGCTCTGTGCAATCATCATCTGCTCCTAGATGATCTGAACCTTCCTGGTTGGAGCTCATACTGACTCCGTACCCATGATTTCAGACTCTTCTATGTCAGTCCAGCAAAGCTGTGACAGGTAGGGTCTCCCATATAAAGCCTCAAACGGCACCATACCAATGGTAGAGTGGTAGCTGTTATTGAATGAAAAATCCACCAGTGGTATGTGGTCCACCCAACTATGACTGAAGTCAAATATACAAGCTCACATCATGTCCTCTAGAACCTGAATGGTCCTCTCTGTATGGTTTTCTGTCTGTGGATGAAACACTATGATCAAGTGTAACTAAGTCCAAAATGACTGGTTCAATACATCCTATAACCAAGATGTGAAATGAGTATTATGATTATAAAATATCGTCGATGGGACTCTATAAAGCCGAACTATGCCCTACATGTACAGGATTCCCAATATCTCTACTGAAATCTATTCTTTGATAGCCAAGAAGTGGGAAAACATGGTGAGTCGATTGACGATCATCCAAATGGAATCGTGTCCCCGGGGTGTATGTGGTAAACCCATCATGAAGTCTATTTATTTTCTATTCCATTTCTATTCCATCACCCTTAGGGGGTGAGATAATCCCACTATAACCTGGTGCTCAACCTTTACCAGCTAGCACATAAGGCATTGAGAAATGAAATCTACCACTACCATATTCATCCTTATCCACCAAAACTGACATCAGAGGTCCTGGTACGTATTTTCCACCCCAGGGTGTACTACCAAAGGGGATGTATGAAACTCCCTTAGAATCTCCTCCCAAAATTCTTTCTTTAAATAAATGAATCCTCTAAAAATGATGATGTGATCCCCTATGAATATCCATGAGGATTAGGCCCTATGGACATCTGAGCACATAAGGTCCCATAGTTGGTATCCCCAAGTTATGCCTCCCTGACTCGCTATAATAGTGGAGGGGTGAAAACCATTGACTAGAGGTAAGTTTCATTATATCCTTACATGAGGGATAAATGTAATGAGGCGAACTGCTCTGATTCCTCATTCAATATCTGCGTACTATATCTCTTGCAGAGACTATTCGTCAACACATTCCCCTTCCCTGGAGTATAGACAATAAAAAATTCATAGCCCTGGAGGAACTCTAGCCATCAACTATATCTCATGTTTAAATCCTTCTATTAAAATATATACATTAGACTATTGTGATTTGAGTAGATGATAAACCTCTTTCCCATAAGGTAGTGTTGCCACATCTTTAATGCGAAGACTACCATTTCCAACTCAAGATCATGGGTCACGTAGTTCTTGTCATGTGTCCTCAACAAGAATGAACCATAAGAAATCAACAATTTCCTATTCATCAGGACACAACCAAATTCAGTACATGATTCATCATAGAACACTACATACTCGAATTTATCCTATGTGAATCTCAAGATCACATCGCTCGTCAAAATCTACCTCAACTACTGAAAAGCCTACTGAAACTTCTTAGTCCACACAAAAGGATTCCCCTTTCAATTCAAAGATAATATCAGTGCTGATATTCGAGAGAAATTAGGTATGAATCTATGGTAATAGCCTGCTAGCCTAAGGAATCTTCGCACCTCTGTCACGCTCCTAGGTGGATCCCATGCTAACAATGCTTCAACCTTGGATGGGTCTATTTCCACTCAATATACTAAGATAAACTATCCTAGAAAGTGGACCTCTATAATCAAAAACTAGAACTTTTATAGTTTTCCATAAAGCAGGTACTCTTGGATTACATCCAGAACCATCCATAGGTGTCTTGCGTGCTCCCCCTCAGATGACGAGTACCCAAGGATGTCGTTGATGAAGACCACTATGAACCGGTATAAATATGACTATAAGATCTGGTTCATGAGTATCGTGAACACTTCTGGGGAATTTGTCACTCAAAACTAAATCACTATGTAATAATAATGACCATAGAGGCATCTAAAATTAATCTTCGTTATATCTTCATCCCGTACTCACAGTTGGTGATAGCATGTTCGAAGGTCGACCTTCAAGAACCACCAAGCCCCTCTCAACTGATCGAAGAGGTCATTGATCATTGATAGTAGATAATTTTTCTTTAATATTAATTTTTTCAAGAAATAGTAATTCATGCACAATTTGAAACTTCTGTATACCTTTTTGGAAAACAAAATTGGGGCTTCCGAGGGTGAAAAACTGGGTCTCACGAAGCCTTTCCTCAGTAATTCCCCCAGCTGCACCCTCATATTGTGAAACTCTGTGGGAGGAATTTGAAATACTGGTGAGGATATCAATTCCATCCTAGGGTATAAGTTGACATAGAGTTTGATCTCATGGTGTGGAGGTAATACTATAAAATCTTCCAGAAAGACGTTCTCATACTCCCCCACTACTACTGAGAATTGAAAACTCACAACATCTACTGCTCTGAGGGTAAGGGTAACCAAATCATGAGGGATCATCTACACCCTCCTATGAATGATCCCATCATATACTATCTGGGTTTCCTTTTCACCAAAAATGGAAAGCATCATCCCATCACTGTGAACCCACCACACCCTTCTCCTAAAATAGTTAATCTATGCATGGACCGAAGATAGGAAATCCATATTGAGAATGACATCGTAAGGCCTTGATGCTTCTACGAGGAGGTTCCAACCAAAAACTCACCTTATGGGGTAATATTACACTATCAGAAAATGTTTTTGATAATCAAGTGCCCTCCCATATGTGTCTCCAAGAATAAGGGTTGAATAAATGCTTATACCATAATATCAAGGTCTTGTACAAGGTATGTAGCGAAGAAATAATGACTAGAACCTATGTAAATAAGTATGAAAACTAAGTTAGAGAAGACAAAGATCATACCTCAGATCATACATGGAGTCCCTGGGTCATAAGACTCAACCACATATAGCTGAACTTTCCATTTCCTCCAATTCCCTGAGCCTGGTGTGGATCCATTGGGGGTGGTGGTGGTTGTATGTCAAAATGTCTACCACCTCCTGTAGCTCTCCATGCTCCTCTTCCACATAATACACCTAAAAGATCTACCTACTCCAATCATTTACTCTACCACAGTGGTCCATGCACTAGATCCCTGTCAGTAGCTCGATGGGTTGGATAATATCTAGGGAGATTTCCTCTACCGTTGTATGTGTAGCGTCACCTATCCCTAGTCTGACTAGAACCAGACTAAGATCCCTGGAATGTAGATCTCCTTTCCTAGGACCTCCTATGAAATATCGCACATCTTGATCCTTATTTTTGATGTTATATCCCCACTTTTGAGGTCTATGCACTAGTATGCTTGCTGCCAACGTTTTCTAGCTATATATGCTCATCCAATAAGCTATTTACCACTAAATCTCACACGAGCACTCTAGTATAAGTCAGAATTCAAATAGGTATGACACTAGTTCAGATTTCCAATCTTATACCTCACTTGAAGGTCTAATCCCTAATGTAATGATCCCTGACCATATCCATAGTGTACTTGGAGAGGTTGGGGAACCTTAATTAATAATCAACCATCATCATACTGTACTTATGTAGATGAAGAAACTCTTATATATGCACTACTCTTAGCATAACTAGAGAGAACTACTCTCTAAAGAGATGCTCAAACTCATCCCACAAAATAGTTTCCTAGTCATTAGTCTGTGTGGTATAACTCTACATTCTCCCTACCAAACCTTGAAGAAGGCTCGCTGCCAAGATCACTATCAGGTCTGTTGGTGTTCTCATTAAATGAAAAAATCTAGTCACCACCTCAAGCTAGTACTCAGCCGCCTGAGGGTTAGAATCACTTCAAAACCTGATGGATCTCTTTCTCTGAAACTCATAGTGCACACTCAGTCTTCAATCCTCATCTGCTAGTACTGAATGTACCATGTGCTTCTCTACTGGTGATGGTATAGCTGGGGCACCACCAAGAGGTAATGCATGGGGAACTAGACCCTGTAATGAATCCTCATCACTGAGGGGGTCATCCTCATGAACGAGTTGCAGAATCCTAGCTGGTACGCTTTGAGGAGGCATCATAAGAGAAACAATATGCACGATGACTAATGAGTATATCTGGATAGTGGACTCAAGAAGGACATGGAAACCACAACCCATTACAATATGATGCATGTACTATTTTTACCCTCTCAATCAGTGTTCTCATATACCAAGTTAAAAAATAGGTTATCAGAGTCTTAGTGTATGGATACGTTGGTCGAATGGATAAACACTGGAGTACTTGGTCTGAAAGCCAAACTCGAAACACATAATACTATTTCCCCAAACAAAAATCACAGACTCTCGGTACTTATGTATAAATTACCAGCACTAATACCACTCTTCCATGATCCTTCCGTAGGGGTCCTGTTACACAACTCCCAAATCCATCCTCTAATAGGCTAGGGGCTGGTGACTAGAACAGAGTAGTCATGTCACTAACATGAGTGGCATTACCTATGCACATGTAAACACACACACATATCTCCAAGCCCACAAATGATTAAATGCAAAAACCACTAAGGGAAAAAATTTCATGCATACTACTAAACCCAACCAATAGAGTAAAATGGAAAGTAATGTAAAAAAAAGTAAACCGGGGTAGAGTACAGGCCCACCAAAAGAAAGAGTCTTCCAACTAAAAAGTCCAACCTATAAGAAAATATAAAAGGTACTGTGACTGCATCTCAAATACATAGGAACACCATGGCCTATATGAAACTCACAAAGCTCTTTGAGGTCCTGGTCTGCCCTAAAACCCATAAAAAGGTAACTCATTTTCATAAGACACGACACGTGTGGGAAACTTTTGTGCATGGGTGAGTATAACAATACTCTGTAGGAAACCCCAAAACCACAAAGAAATAAAAAAAGGGAAGGTATAGTCATATCTACAAAGTATATGTCTATAGTATATATAACAATAACATATCTAGATATACTTGAAACCCAAACCCATAGTCTAGAGGTAAGTCATAATGACTGCATTCCCACACAAAGGATTCATTTCAAAGATTTCACGAAGCACTCATCTAGTAGAAATAAATTCTAAGTCTGATTGCCTAAATGACATTTATAGGAGAAGTTATGTTCATCAGGAACTTCCGTGATAGAGATAAATTGATAGATCTGAAGAGAGAATATGATACACTCACTTCTGGAGAACCAACTCCATGGGTGGGAAGATCCCGATACATAGATGAGGATCACTGTGAGGGCCATGGAATATACCATGAATAATCCAGATTCACCTGCTAAGTAGAGGACCAAATCCTAATAGTATTTTTCATGTTGAAAACATGGCACTACTTAGGGAATGAGAATGAATGGAGGATCCTACTCCAGGCCTCTTAGAGGGGATGCCCATCTCTATCCAGAAAGTCCTGCTGAGGTGGGTCATACTCCTGTGGATAGGAAATGATACAAACTGACCTTTAGGGGAATGAGCAAGGGAAACCAACCCAAATTAAACTTCTCCAAGATACACTGGAAAAGGATATAAATCCATGTGGAAAAGAATACACGATGTATAGTGGGGTCACATGCCGTGTCCCTTGACTCCAGGTACTACCCGTTTACAATGAACAGAGTCAGAAGAACATTTCATATGGAAACAGTATACACAGCAAGTAGAGAAGGTTAGAAACCATGTCTTACTATCGGGGGTTAAGAAAATGTATGATTTCCATGTTCTAATACATGGATTCAACCCATGTTTGTCTAACCATGTACCAGTACATGAGGTAGCCAGTGTAATCAGCCTGGGTCTTGCTGTGTGGTGGAGTATATGATGTGTACTCCAACCCATATCTGTATCCTCTGTGATACATGTCGAGCATTGAGGAAGGGTTCAAATTCCATGTAATAGGTTTCACACGCCATGTGGCCCTCTATAATTTCCCGAAACCCTAGCCACCTCTCAGTGGGGCCCAAACACCTTATGTTTTGAAATTGACACCGTCTTCATTGGAATTTTCCAGAATGGTCGTTCTTCTATCGTGCACCAAATTTGATTCTCCAGTGTTTGATCCAATGATCTTTTCACATTGAAACTAATGATCCAGGGCCTTCCTGAAATGGTAAAACTGAATTGTAATATTTTGGGCCTGTGATCAGATCTGAAAACCCATTCTGATCATCCGCATGAAAGTCGCTCAAAGAACCGTATCTCCATAAGTAATTCAACATGTTTTCCATCATCATTATATCACCTTTGATAGGTCATAATGCTGTTGGATCTATGATTTTGGATCATTTCACAAATAAATTGAGGTGAAATGATTATCCATTCATATCCAGAGAACAATGTGAAGAACACGAAAACCGTAGGGGAGAAAAGCCTAATTGAAAAACCTAAGAAACAAAACTTAGCTATTGTTTATTACAGCCTCGATCCATTCCATTTTAATGACCAAGATAAAAAAACATAAATAATAATAGTCAAAATAATTCCAAAGTACCCTCAATTAAAACCCCCTTCAAGAATGATCGAATCGTCAATAGAACTGTTCATGTATTGATCTGTGTTCGTTGTTTAATTTTAGAATGAAGAAAAAAATAATTTAAATCATAACACCCTACCTAAGGGTTAGATTTTTTTGTTGAAGTAGAGAAATCATCCTATCGCAGCCGTTGGTGAGAATTTTTGAAGTGGCATTCGTCGATCTTTGATCCAAGGCTCCGTCATTGTTTTTCCATTAAGAGAATTATTTAGGTCTCTTCCAAGCCTCAATGATGTTTTTTTGGGTTATGACCATAACCTTGGGATGCTACATATTTTAAAATAAGAAAAATCTCCATTTCACCGTAGTATTACTTTAAAATAAAATAAATTCTTAATATATTTTATTTCTTTAAAACGTCCAAAAATTTATTTTCACAGCTGACCCATTCCAGCCTATTTTTGGCCTTTCCTAGGGTAAAGTCGTTGCTCTGAACACAATGGTACCTTTAGATTTATGATCTGGAATGTCATTTATATTTTATTCCACTTTTTTAAGAAAACTACCTATGCATGTTATTTAATATATTTCAAACATTTATTCCGGGCACACTGGATCTTGGAATTGAACATTGCCTCTATGCCTAGTCTCGAATTAATTTCATATATTAAAAAAACGCATAAAAATCCTGGAAATTACATAAAGCGTCCCACATAATCATCTCAACATTATCTCAGTATATTCTAGTTTTAACCATTATCCAATGGAATCAACCCAGCCTGAAGGCTCCAACAACTCCAATCCTCAAACATTGGATCTAGACATCAATAGCTCTAACCTTGGGTAATAGGACCCACCATGTAGTGAAAAAAATATCCCCAGAGATACTAAATGATCCTAAAATCCTAAATCTATCAAAAATAACCTCAAACAGATTGCCAGGGTATACTCAAGCTAGGCTGATCACTGAGCTCACAACCTTCACCTTGGTCTTACTGCTCACAACCGAACATCCAAGAGGAATCTGAAACCAAAAATCAAAGAAATCATCCTACTGAACTCTATAAATACAAAACACCATGAATATGAACTATAAATGATAAAAGTATTCCAAAATTGTGATCTATGTGACAAAACACATAGAATGGACTACTCACATATCCATCTCTGAATCTATGTTGAAAAAATGGGCAAAACACACCAAGGGATAAAAAGTAAATGACATGTACTTTAGGTACACGGTGTGAAAAACTAAAGTCCCTCCCTATAAATTTTCTTATCCACTATGTATGTACTTTTCCAAAGTACATGGAATGTAATTACTATATACAGAATGTACCCTACAAGGGGTATTGACCGTTGTATGTCATATCCACTCAGTGTGTAAAATACTATACTATATGGTTTGTGCTACACTGTACACTATGTGTACCCCACATGATCTCCACAACCATATACCTGTCCATGTACCCCCCCAAAATGGGTCTGGACAGGAGTAGTACATGACCATTGCATTGTACCGTACAAGGGTTCTGGCCATGTACCCTATATAACCATGATCCCCCGACACACCCTGAGTCGCACTACACAACATGTACCACTTTTACATGGTGTATAGTCACCAAACCTACCCTCCCCAAATAGGAAGAACATATGACATGTTTTATCTGAACAATATGCATTTTATAGAGCTTTTCGCTATCTAAAACCCCCCAAAATGGTTTGAAACCCATATCGACCCCCAAGGGGTCCCCAAAAACTAATTTAAGTATTTAAAACTTTTATGTAACTATGATATAAGGACTAGGGTGAAAAAAAAGATAAAAATAGCAAACCTATGGGTGGAAACCACTGAATCTTCACACTGAATATGCACCATGCACCCATCATGCTTCGATCTACCTCTGAAAGAGCTCCCCAGTTATCACCTCCTCTTTCATATCCTTATCCTATCTGTTTCCCTCGATTGGATGAAAACACCAAAGGGGGAATCCCACTAGTTTTTACAATATAATCCAATGGAGAATGGAGAGAATATATGAGTGAAAAAATAAAATGAAGAAAAATGAAAAGGAAAAGAAAAGAAAAAGAAAATAAAAGGGGAACATGCCTGACCCCGACACCCATGAAAGGTTTATATCTCAACTATGGAAATATTCATTCCGAACTCAACCACAGAAGAAAATTTTCAATTCAATTACCAGTTTGAAATATATCTCCAAATGAAATCACATGAATAAATTGATATTTAATTAATTAATTATTTTATATTTAGTAAAAATTCAAACATCTTTGATTTGCACCAAAATCATATCCAAGGGTAAAAAACCTATTCGAGGACTAATATGGTGTTAAAAAGTTATCCCTGATAATCTTATAGTATATTTTACCATTTTATCCCAAAACACTTTTGGGAATAAAATGTTCAAATTTAATATGATTTTCACAAGCCATGGTGATGCTTATAATTAAAAATTAGTCTTAAATTAGATGATGGAAAGGAATGGAAGGATAATGGTGTAGAATTTCCTTCAAATTTTGGGAATGTTAATTTTTAGATAATGTAATTATAAGATTAGTAATTCTAGAAGAACCCATAAAAATTGTTCAAATAATATAAGTACACAAATTATTAAAGATAACCCTCATAATTTGGTAAGGATATTGTTTAAAAGTGTAAAATTCAAGAATTACTACCAAAATGAGAAAAAGATTCAAAGGATAGATTAGAAAAGAAGGAATATCTAGAAACCATTTCTTATGAATATAAGTAGTTGGATCATATTTTTCCTAATTATCTAAGGCTGAAAAGAAAAGATAATTTAGTTACGAAGAACTATTCTAGGGAGAAGGAAACAAAAATCTTTTTGTGTTATAAATGATTCTTGGAGTGTTATTGAAGACCCAAATACTTATAAAAATTTATTATAAAATATTGATGCTTGTATAATGAATCTTTGATTTTATTCTAAAAAATATTCTCAAGAATGTGAAATGTTTTATACGAAACTTCAGTTGTGAATAATCATTGTTTAAATTTTCATTATACACAAAATAGATAACTGATTGGTTGATGGGGAAGAAATTGACAATGAAATATCATTTTATGATAATAATAATAAAATAAAATATAATAAATTATATATTTCTAAAGTAAAATAATATTTTAAAAATTTATACATAAGGAATTATAGATATAAAACTGAAGTTTCTATAGAAAAAGGAAAAAATGATAAGCTATATTGAAATTTGTCCAAGAAAAACAACTAAAACTATAAATTTCATTCAGATTTGGTTCTTTTTATGGGTAAATTTTCTAAACATTATTTAAAGTTAAATAGAATAAGTGTTAAATTTTGTAAGGTGAATTTTTTGAAAATTAAAATCATTAATTAGTTGAATAAATCGAGAATGGAAATTTTTGATCAAATTACTAAATTTAATATAAATATTGTATCAGAATTATCATTTGAGTATAAGAATTAAAATGTGAAACTATGGTAAAACGTTAAATTTTTTAAGAAGTTATTGATCAAGTTTACAATGAGATGAAAGTTATTTGGAAAATATAATGTTACATATGACCCAAAAGTAAATTTTTTTGACTAAGTCATAAGTATATGAGAGGATATAATTATCAGTTAAACTAATTTATGCTAGGAAGTGACCCCTTTTATACCATGTGTCAAATAGGTGGATTCTAGAATATTAGGTTCTCTCATTGAACTATGTCAAATCACTCAAATATCATCAAGATCATATTTCTAATGAAATTTCTACTCTTTAACATAAATCAACCTAATAGATCTGTGCGATGATGGTTTTATTCATAAATAATTTTTTACTGCTTTTGTTCTAGGTTCGCTAATTTTTTTCTCTTATCAAATAAAGGCCTTATCTACTAAATTCTAAAAATATATATCCTATCTAGTAACTGTTTTTTATCTTATTTTAATATAATATCTTAATTTAAAAATTATTTTTAATTTTTTCATTTATTTTGAAAACTCTTTTTTTAAGGGGGTTTATTTTATTTTTATAAGTTTATGGTGAATTTTATATGTTTTATTTTATGTTACTGTTAATAGATGACATGAATTAATTCAACTGAATTTTATAGAACTATCATATAAAGAAGAAGATCATTCCATTATTATGGTATATAACATTGAGATATTTATTTATATTTAACATTATATTTTTATTTTTTTAAATGGACACTTTTTTAAATGCACATTTTATTTAATTTTTGATAGTTTTATTATGATTAAAGTAATTATATATTTTTTTTATTTTTTTACTCTAAATTTATTATTATTATTATAAAATTTAAAATTTTACCTTGAAATTCATTTTAAATTCTAATAAATGAATTTTTTTACAGAGTCTCTTATACATAATCTCCTTATCTTTATAAAATATTACAGACTCATTTTTTATTATTATAGAATAATTCTACAAGAATTCAAAAGAGAAACAATGTTAACTTTGATGACATAATTTTTAGTGCCGGTATCCTTTGGTTTTGAAAATATTATATCAACGAAATTCTTTATTGTTTATCTAAATTACATTAAAATGAAGAGTTTTTTTTCAACTTGTGAAGAAAATAAATATTATTCAAAGAAATTACTTACTATGTTTTAGAACATATCTCCTTAATAGAGTTATTAAATGATAATGTGAGAGATATATTCATTGAAGGGGGTGATATATTGATTTTTTTAAATTCATATATTATTTTTTTTATGAGGGGAGATTATTTTCGATTTGGAATATTTAAATTTTGTCTCAATGGTATAAATTAATTAGTTGGATTCTTTAAGAGTCTTATTTTCTTATTATTTCTTTTTATCTGCTTAATGAACTCAATTTTATCAAATTATTTAACTTTTATTGATAAATTTCCTATCATTTACAAAGTATCAGTATCTAAAATGAATTTTAATCCTTCAATTTAGTTTAGGTTTTTTTGGATATCAGATTGTAAAGATTTTTTTCAATATTCTTGTTTACATCATATTTTTAATGGGATTGGTTATATATTTAAATGTTTCCCTCATCTAAGAGTATTTTTTAAAATGTATTTGATGAGTCATTTTTTAATAGGAAAAAATTTGAACCCCTAGGAAAAAAGTTAGGAATATTGTAACTAAAATGATGTTCTAATGGAAATTATCTCAAGTTAACTACTGTAATGTGTTTTGACTATCATAAAGGTTTTGACATTTGTGTTATTTTTGAGGATATTGTAAAATTTCATTTTTTCAATTTCAAAGGGGTGTTTCAATTTCATTATTTCAATGGAGGAGAGTCCGAATAAGGTTTTTAGAGATTATTAAACATTATATGGAGTATTTATATTTTTATCATGTCAAACACTCATTATTTAATTTGCATATTATTATTGAAAAAAGGGGGAGATTATTGGGTCATTGACTATTTTTCTAATCCTTTATTCGAAAATAAAAATTCACAGATGATTTACTTGATTTAATATTTGTGTTTCTATATATTCCTAATGTTTTTTCCATTTTACATGTTCTATTTTACACATAAGTCCACTGGATGACATGTGTTGAATTATATTTAATGGACAATGCAACTGATCAAATGGAATTGAACTCATCAGATGGTTGAAATTTCACTAGATATAATAAAAGATAGAGTAAAACATCTTATGTTATTGTAACTTAATCAGGAGATATTATAATCTTAACTTGGGACATTTTTAGGATAAATTACTATAAATTGAACCTATGGCTTTCAAGATAAAAAAATTAAAGGTTTCAAAATATTTAATTCTAGTGAATACATGAAAAAAAATTAGGGATTTATGTTCTTATTAGTTGTAATCATTTTCCATGTGTTCTAAGACATTTATATTTAGTCATAAAGTCACCTTGTCTTGTTTTTTAAGGTCACGTAATGACCAATTTTATAATCTATCCAAACTCAATGATATATGTTTCTGTTTTTTTTCATAGAATAAATATTTATAACCATATTTCTAGAGGATTTATTATGAAAACCTATAAGACTATGATTTCAATCCCAATTATTTTCACTGAATTTACAAGAATTTTTGTGGTGCATAACTAAATTAATTAAAATAGTTGACATGTTTATGAGTTCATCTGATGCTAAGGAATATTATTTAGACGCAATTATAATAGACTTTGATGAATATGATATTTTCCAATGGGATAATTTCCAAAAAAAATAATACCATAACAAATACTATAGATGAACAAGATACTAGAAACACTTTAAAGGTTTTAGTCACTTGAATTCGATAATATATTTTTTTTGGGATCACTTTTAATTTTTTTTACATTTTCTTTTTTCATCTAAGAGTTTTTTTGAGATTTTTTATTAAACAATTAATAGCATATCTTATTATAATGACATAGTTTTTTATCCATTGAGATCAAGGGATTTTGAGGAGTACGAAAGAGCTTCCATTGTGTGGAAGAAAAGATTATTCCAATCAGGTTGATTGTGGGATTGTTTTAAGGAATATGATACTAATTGTTTTTATTTTTATAAGTGGAATAATTCTTAATATAGGTTAATTTTAGGGATTCTAGGGAATTGTAAGTCAAAAAATTCTATAATTTAAATTCAAGGACACCTTCAAAAAGGTTTATGTTCAAATTATTGTTTGGCTAAATTGTTCTTTGTAAATTCTTTTAGGGGCACTTAATTTTTTAATCATTACTCAACATTTTTTTATTTCCAGAGTGAATTTGTATTTTTTTCAATTTTATTAAATTATATTAATCTTAACTACTACTAAAATTACTTCATATACCCTGACATATAATATGGGGGTTTAATTTATGGTTTTATTGAAACTTCATGTTTCAATTTGTTTTAATACTCTAGGTGGAGAATTATTGAGAGTCATGTTTTAGACTATAATTCACCCCTCATATTATAGTTTTCCTACCATGGTAAAAATATTTGGTATTAGAGAAGGTCTCTACATTTGATAGAGAACATATTATTATTTATTTTCAAGTCTATTAGATTATAATAATTTCATATCTTAGTTTCCTTAATCCTAAAAATATAGAAGATAAAAGATTTTTTTTTGGCGATTGTAGGTATATATGTCATTTATATAGAATATATCTATAAAAACAAACCGCCTATATTTTATGGGAATGATTATGAATATTAAATATATCACCAAAAATAATTTTAGATCAATACTAGTATTGGATGATTTATTATGATAATGTAAACATATAATATTCCATTGAAATTGTTTGTTTCTTTTTTAAGGGAAGATAAATTTTAATTTTAGTTAAACATTCAAGTTCACAATATCTTATTATGTTCAACATAGATGAATATATAAATTTAGGTTTATTCTTTCTCAAATAATTTTGGTATATGAAAAAATTTATAAGTTACACATTTTGAAACTTCCGAAGTTTATGAGATTATGTGAGATATGCTTAAGGAATATTATAAGGAATTTGATTTTATGCCTTGTAAAAATGATTCCCAAATGAATTAATGAGTAATTATAATTGTTAAAATGTATATATTCATTCAATGAAAAAATTATTTCTTGATAAATTAGTTTCAAAATTCATATATATACTATTCAATGAGTGGGAATCCAAGAGGACTGCTAGTGATGACATTAATCATGTCCCCAAGTTAAGTATTAGTGATTTAATTTAAACCTTAATGAAATATTAAATTCTCTTGAAGATATATATTAACAAATAAGACAAATAAATCAAGTCTCTTATACAACCATTGAAACATTGAATTATGTTTAAATTGATGATAAAGTATGTACATATAAAGGATATAACTATTATAAGTTAAAAAAAGATAAATTTTCCAATTCACTAGAATAGTAAACTAATATATAAGAGATAATTATTTTTAGATGAATAACTATAAGTTCATTAATGATAGTTATAATTAAAAATATGTTTTTGAGCCTATCTTCTATGAGTTTATAAAACCTAGCCATATTTGACCAGATTATCCTGAGTATAAAATGAAAAAATGTGGTCTTCAAAGATATACTCTTAGTGAAAATATGAGAAAATTTTGAAAGTATTGGATACATGGTGTTCCAATTAGAATGACACTACATATAACAGTTCCTTAAAATATAATTAATATAGTAGAAAAATTAATCATTTTATTATAGTTACCCAAAGTTTAAAAAGTATTTCACATGAATATTGACAACAAGATCGCCTATGAATTTAAATATTGATTGAAAATGCATCTATTTTGAAAGTGGTAGGTATATTAGAGACGAATATGATTCTTCAATAGTCAAAGAAATTTATTTTTATACTACTAGTCTTGAAAAGAGAGAAACTAGAGATAAAGATGAATATGAAATTATAAAGGTGAAATTTTCAAATATTTATAAAATGTATAATGAGATAAATATTGAGTCTGATGAATAAAACAAAGAATTTAAGGAATTAACAGTTGAGTTAGGAAATTTAAAGGCTGATAATACCAAGATTATTTCTATATTGGATAAGTCTAATATGAATATTTTTAATTCATCTTCAAAATTTCAATTACAAGGAGTCATACATTAATTAGAAGATTATTCCAAGGAGAGGTTTAGGATTTTGAAGAAGTATAGGAAGAAATTAAAATATACTAAATATTAAAACAAAACAATAAAATTGAATTTATAAATTTATAGTCTGAAGAAATTACTTACAAGATTCACCACCATAATGAAAAAGAACTAAAAGTGTGTATGGGAAGCTAAGTCCCAAAAGGAATACTTCTAGACTTGGAAGTAAATCCAAAAAAGTTCATCATATAAATAAAAATATTTTTTACTATATGGAGCAAATTTTTGAACTATGTATTAGAGAGTAACACATTAGAAATTTTTTTCATTGAATAAAGATTAATATTTTGGAAGAACATGAGATTTTATTTCAATAGACCTGGTTGCTTATGAGCACTAGAGATATATAAAAACCTATATTCCAAAATTTATTTTTGAAAATAATTATAGACCCATAGAGTTCTATCTTAATAAGACCTAATTTTTAAATAAATTAAGTTAGTGTACACAGACAACAAAATACATATATAAGTTATGTGGTAAATATCTTAAAATTTCTTAAAAATTACTTTTTTATAAGTTTATCTATATTTATGTTTAAAAAATTATATTATTTCCTTAATATATTACTTTAATTCCATTTATTTTGGAGGATTTAGTGTTTTATGTATTCAGAAATCTTATTAAGTAGTGAAATATTAATTTAAATATTTTCTATTATTTTAGATAAATCTATACAACACCATCTTAGAAAGAAGAATATCATACCGGTTTATTGAAATATAAGTTCCATTGGATTTTTTATTTTATGTTTTTATATTTATGGATTATTGGAAGATCTTTTATTTAGTCTTAAACAATTTTTTTTATTCCAATGAGTTTTTGGATTTTTAATGAAAGATCTTAATTTTTAGGAAATATAAACTTTAAGAAATTGAAATTTTAATTCTTCAAAAGATATTTTTAAATCGTATGATATGGTGATAATTTTTTGGACCGTATGATCTTGGACAGTTAGTCAACTATTGTTGTGAGATAGCTTCTAACCCCTATATAAGGGGGTGGACTTAGATTTGGTTGGATGCATTTAATTAAAAGTTAAAATTTGAACTTTTCAAAATTTATGTATTACTATTCATTTTAGAGTTTAGAAATTTCATCATTTGGAGAAATTTTAGGAAGAAAAATTGTTTTTTAATTTTTAGTAGGCTTTAATATAATTTTCAAGTTTAATTTTCTTTTCAAGGATTTTATTAAAGTTCATGTATGAGACGATATTACTATTTCTAAATTTTATAATGAGTTATGTTATTTCTCTACTATCCACGAGTTCAATGAAACTTAATTATTTATTGAATCTGGAGAATAAAAATGAGTATCATTTACACATTTCCTAAAACCTACAAGCTTTACCTTGGAGGGTTTTGTTGAACTATTTTGACTATTATTGAAGGGTGATTCATTGTATGTCTTACAAAATCCTCTATAAGTTTAGGGATCCTTCATAAATATATATGATTGAGATGTTTTCTATTATAAAGGATAATGTTCAAAGAATTATTTATATGTCATCAAAATTATGTATTATGTGTCCATTTGTTCAATCTTTTCTAATATCCTAGAATTGTGAACCCTATACAAAGAAAATTAATGATTTATCTCTATTGTGTTTTCTTGAAAACTTGTTAAAGTTGAATCTTAAATTTTTTTAGAGTTATATTGAATCTATTGAAATAAGAATGGTGAACATAAATATTTTGTTTTTTTGGATATTGAACAGAGTTATAGTGAATTTTCTAAGAGCTAAAGGATTTGAGAATAAAGATCATATATAAAGGGTAAAGGAAAAAATGATCAATGATGAGACAATTTCATAGATGTGGTTGATGTATGACATCAACATAAAAAAAATTATATTTAAGTAATCAGATGTTACTACTTTGGATACCCAAAAATCTATCAAGAAGAAATTAAAGGAAAAGGGAAAGAAGAGATCAAAGTGGAAGGGCAAAATGGCTAAGGGATATTTTAATAAAAAAAATCTAAAGAAGAAGAAACTTGTATATGGTGAATTTTTAAATAAAAAACTTTATAGTATAATTTTAATTCTAATGTTGAATTATTCTAGATGTTGGTTGATACCCATAGAAAAGTTTTGAAGGAAGAGAAAACGATATAGGAAAGAAAAAAGGTGAAAAGGATATTGTAAAGCCTTATATTATATTAAATATATCTAAAGATAAATACTTATGAGTATAAACTCATCCAAATCTATAGAAGGATAAACTGGAGAAGATATACTCATAGAAGATTAAATCCTCTCACGTATTAAGGGCTATCTTACATTTTGTTACTATTTGAGATTTTTTTGAAGATACTCTTATCTCGAGGGAGATTAATTTTGAAATAAGGAGAAAGAATAATATGATAGATGTTACTAATAATTCCTCATCACTCACCTCTCTTTATAATAAAGTTGGGGAGGGAGTCAAAAAACCAAGGAAGTTATACAACCAGAGGTTATTCCATTGGCTATTGATTCGATAGATGTACATCCTTCTGATATTCTCTCTGAAAGGGAATATTTTATGGTTAAATAAATGGATGATGTTGTAAAGGGATAACAGTTTGATAATTTCAAGGGATTTTTTGATTAACCTTCCCCCAAAATCCATTAGTTAATAATTTTTAAGCCCATAATATATCTCCATTTTCTAAGACTAGTTCATTAGAATAAGATAAAAACATCGAATCTAGTTCTATCTCATTCTGTTGAAATGCTAATGAGAATAGAAGAATATCATTGGAAATAAATGCTCATAATTTATTTGAAATTGGAAAACAAAATCCGATCAATATTTTTGGAATCTCACCAAATAAAGTTGAATATATATAATCTTAACCTAAATATATTTCATATTAGAAAGAAAAAACAATAGTTTATTGAAATATGACTCAAATTATAAATTTAAAATGATGGAATGAAATATTTAATCCCCATATAAATTTATGATGAATTTGTTTATTGTAACATATATGTTTCATGAACATAATTCCAAAGTGAATTTTAACCCCAATCAGTTTATTAACAAACAAGTTCTAATGTGGTAGAAACAAATGGTATAATATATTACCAAATTTAAATAATATTTGATAAATATTAAGAAATATTTCCTTTTTCATGGATAGAAGATTGAATATTTATTAAATTATCTGAAATCCCAAGATATTAATTTCATAACCATTTAACAAAAGTGTACTAAGTTTTATACAATTTTTTATTTTTTATAAAAGATATATGAAGGGAATAAGCACTATAAAAAATATTGACAAGTGTATTTATGATATTTCTAAATTAGTTGATGTGATGAAGTATCTAGAAATATTTCAACACTTACTATTAGATGAAAAAATACCAAATCTAAATGTTCAAGAATAAATATTAACCACGAAATATTTTAAAATATTTACTTAATAATAAAAAATATATACTATACAAGTGAGGATACCCAATCAAGAAGAGAATTTAGTAGAAAAACATAAAAAAAATTTAGAATCCAAAGAACATGATTGATAAAATTCTTATATAAGATTAAAAATTTATTATCTAAAACTTTTGAAATTGTTGATGTTTCCTAAAACATAAATTTTATTATATTTTGAATATTGTTTTATTCATATAATGGTTATTTAAATTCTTGTATGTTTTCTATTTACTCTTGTATAGACGTTTTTCAATTTTTTATACATTCCATCTTTCTGAATTATGAATGTTTGTATTCAAAAAATATACAAATGAAAAAAAGATATTTATTTTCTTTTCAGGATATAATTTTGAAAATGTATGCTGGAGAAGGTTGTTAAGGGATAAATCTTTTGAAAAAGGGAGTTTTCTTTAAAATTATTGGAATTAGTTTTTTAGAGGGAGTTTTATTTTCAATTTCCTTGTACTATTTTTTTAGATTTTTTTTAAAAAATCTATTAGGGGTAGAGATTTAGAAAATTTGAAAAATTTCCTTATTTTTCATATTTTGGTGGATATAATTTTTTATTAAATAGATATTTTTTTTGATAATTTTGATTTTATAATTTTTTTTTAAATTTCAGAGTTATGGAAGAGATTTTCTTAAAAAATGGGCAGTTTGTTTTAAAAGTATCAATAATGTTAGTATTTTAAAAAATTGGGTGATTTTTGAGTCCAAAAATTAATTTTTTTATAATTTTTTAATTTCAAATATAACTCATTTTTTAAATTCATTATTACTTAATATTTTTTTGTTTAATTGATACTATTATATTGAACAAAAATAATATAACCATATTTGTAGATTGTTTATCATGGAAATCCATAAGATTGAGTTTTCTATCAAGATTATTTTAACTAGTTTTACAAGAATTATAGTAGTATTGAATATACATCATAAAAATATATAAAGTATTCTTGAGTTCATTTTATGATGATGATTATTATTTTAATGTAGTTATCACTAATTATAAATAACACATAATCAAATAATTAGAGAATTTACTATAAATTGAACCATAAATTGGAGGTCTGGATAAATAAGATATAAGATACAAATTAGAGATTATAGTCACCTTATGTCCACAATCACAAATTATATTGGGTTTTTGATTGTTTCTATTGATAGTTTTATTTATATGTTTTAATTGAAAAGTTCATTTCATCTCTGGTTTCAATCACTAAGTTATCGATCCATCAGGATTGAAGGATTTCAAGGAGGAAGAATGATCTTCTGGCATGTGGTTGTAGAGTAACTACTGATTGGGATGATTGAGGGTTTCAGTTGAGGAAGAAAAATATTGGTTCCTAGTTTGTAGATGTTGATTAATACCTTCTAATTGGTTAAGTTAATAGATTTCTGGGTTTTGGAAGACAACCATTTTGATAGGTTAAATTCAAGGAAACCTTGAACCAAGTTGAAGATTAAACTTATTCATTGAGATAAACTAGTAGCTTATAATATCAATTAAGGGATACTTTATTTGTGAATCGATACTCTACATTTTGTTTATTTTTACTTCAAATTTTATTTACCAAAAAATTATTAAATTTAAAACTCCTTAATTTTTTCAACTCTTACTTTATATACTATGATATATATCATGGGTTTATAATTTGTGGGTTTATCAAAACTTTATTTTCCATTAGATTTTATACTCAATGTGGTAAAAATTTGTGAGTCATGGTTTATACTATAATTTAACCCCTCCTAAAATATATGTATCATAGTAATTTTGGGAAACATTATCATTTGTGATGTTTACCTATAAATATCTTAGTTTTGTTATTATAATAAATATATTTATAATCCTTCAAGATCAAGTAGATTAGAGGATGGACGATGGTCCACCTAATGATTGTGTTAGATGTATTCTAGGGATAGGGAGACCGAACAGTTTTCTAATACTTTATGATTGAGGGATCCCATGGTTTAGAAGATAGAGATTTTTATTAGGACAATTGAGAACTTATATGGATTTGAAGAAAGTGTGTCTATGATCACGACACTAATATTACTGATAGGTTTCAATAAATAATTTTTCTATCTTAGAATGAGTATACCAAGGATTATGTTAAATGTCCTCTTACTTCATTGGATGAAAGTAAAATATTATTTTTGATTATAAGTTTTGGTAATAAATATTCTTTTAGTTTATTTAGATTTTAATCTAATTCTAAGATCAAATGTTGATTACTTTGATTTATCATTTTAATTTCCACCAAGCATAGATTTATATTAGATTATGTGGATTATCTAATTTATTAATTCTTATTGCATTTGCTTTTTTTAATTGGATATAATCAATATTGATTAAATGTTATATTGTATAGTTAGTTTGTTACTTGAGTGGGATGGAAATTTTTAGTTTATTTTTTTATTACAATTAACCGCACTTGTAGTGTTTACTAAACATATCATTCCACCTTTAGAGAGAACACATCATAGTACTATGATTAGTTGAGACCTTATGAATAACTTCTAGTAGGAAAATAAGAAAAAATGATTGTTGATTATTCATTAAGCTTTTTGTTATGTCATAAAGTTAAGGTAGATCATCAAAATTCCAAGGGAATGATGTAAAATTACCCATACCAAAATAAAAATGGGATAAAATCACTATATAATTTATCTTTCGCCATTAAAATACATCCAAAGAAAGCAACACTATATGGGTTGTGTTGGATAGACTCACTAAGACTACTTACTTTATCACTATTCAGCAATATTTATTTCTTGACCATATTTCTAGGATTTATATAAAGGAAATTATGAGGTTGTATAGGGGACACTTTCAATAATATCTAATATAAATATAATGTTCTCCTCAATGTTATAAAATATTCTTCAATTTCCCCTTCAAATGGAATTCAAATTCAGTATGCCCTATCATTCAAAAAAAAGTCCAGCATAAAGAACCATTCAAAAACTGAAATTCATTCTAAGAGATTTCTTTGTATTCCTCAAAGGATATCGATATCAACATATTTATTTGGTTTAGTTCTCATACAATAACAATATAAAATCAAATATTATGTATTTCCCATACAATTTTTTATATGAGAAGAAATACTAAACTCCAAAGTCCTGGTATGAAGTGGGTTAATGGAAGTTATTTGGACCCAAACATTTTCAATAGATAACAGATAAGGTTACAACAATTTTAAAAAACATTAAAGCTTATTAGAGTCAATATAATAGCTATAAAAAAAATCCTATAAGAGAATGGGATTTTGATGTGGGGGAAATCTATTTTTTTTATATCACCCTAAAATATAATAATATGTTTTGGAAATAAGGAAGGGATCAAACGAAGGTATATTAGCCCCTTTGAGATCCTTAATGATGTAGGAGCAGTGGCATAATGACCGGAACTTCCACCAAACCCTAAAAATGTGCATGATGTGTTCCATGTAAACAAATTAAGGATGTACATACCTAATATCTATTATATAATAAATATACAGGTGGTAAAAATGGAGAAATACCTCTTTCGTTATGAGATAATAGTGAAGAGCTTGCAATTTTTAGATATTTTTTTACACAACAAGATCAATCACCTTTTCAAAGTAGTTTGGTTAAAATATCAGTATAAAGAGGGAAAATGTTAACAAAAGGATGGAATGAAATATAAGAACACTCATATATTATCGACCATGTATATGAGTTGAAATTTTCAGTAAGAAATTTCTAGTGGGGGAATAATTTAACGAGTTAGAATTTTTATTTAAGAATTTTATCCAAAATATATATGATTTTAATATTTAGAAATATAGTGTAATAAAAAACACATTCAACAACTAATAAAAATCAACCATAAATTATTTTATTAATTCAGAAAACTACACCCCACCCATAATATTAAAAATACCACAATGAGATAATATAATTAGATAAAAAATATATGTAGTATTTGAAAATCTATTGGGTCACGATTACTTAAAAATATCACACTCATGAACAACCCTGTAAATAGAAGGAATGATATTGAAAATATAATTTAAATATTTGTAAACAATTAACATAAACTTGATATTGAACTATTTTAATGATGAATATAGGAAATAAAATGTATTTATAGGAATTAAAAAATTATATATAACCATTGGAATTGTAAACCTAACCTTTTGAATATTAACCTGACCATCAGAAAAATAACACGATGGATGAAGTAGTAAAATAAAATATAAATAATATTAAACAAGAATAAAATTAATATCATTTTTTTGAATCAACACATTCAAATTATCTAATGGTGTTTCTTTTGTAATTTTATGAAAAATATAAATTCAGATGAATAGTAAAAACAAATCTTTTTAAATATTAGTTGTTTTAAAGTATAATATTGTTGTAATAATGACCAAATATATTCAAAAATATATTTTTAAACAGAAAATAGAATTAATAAGGAAAATTAATCATTGAAAAAGTATAATTTTTTTTTAAAACCTCAATATTGATTTCCAAATACTAAAAAATGTATAATTTTATAAATCATGGTTTTTTATTCACATATTTTGTATAAACTAATAAATTTAGAGTGATATGGGTTTTAAAGAATTAAACACATGAATGTTTAATCAATTATGATTCATTATGTCAAAGAAGTATACTATTGAAATTTTTTCCATGATAATAATATTTTATTTATTATTTTAATCAAAATTATACCACCAACCCTAGTATAAATATACCCTCTCACCCATTATAAAATCACATCCAAAATCCTGCTCATTACCCAAGAATTTTTTTTATCCCTTTCATCTTATCCAACTTATATTAGTATAGATATTTTTATTTGATCCAACCCTTGTTCTCTCACACACACATTTTTCATTAATATTTTTAAATATAATTTAATGATTTTTGAAGAATTTTAATATGTATTCCCATAAAATTCAATTTATTTAAAAGGTAATTAAGTAATAAATAGTTATGATGGTTTTAAAATTAATGATATTTTTTAATGTTTAATTCTATAATTTAATTTTTATATTCTTCGAAATTATACATATATTTTGAATGATTTGTTGGTTAAAAAATATGGCCATCCAAGGGATATGCCTCAACCAGCAGCCCATAACCACTTATCCAACCCCATGAAGAGGAAAGATAGAAAATTATGCCGCTAGGAAACCCTACCCATATTGGTCGGGTGTGAATAGAGCCTATGTGGTGGAGCCCATTCATAGTTGGGCCTAAGCCCGTTTGGACTAAGTTGAGCGACTCGACCCAATTTTGTGGGTGTGTATACATCCTAGTTCCCACCCTTGTACATGATTCTGAGCTGAGTATCATAGTTATTTAGTTATAAATTCTCAAAATCCATGAATTAATTTTTTTTGGGATGTGTTTATTTCGGGAACTATTAATCAATTAAAGAAGAGACACTACCCAGCTTCAATCCGTGTACCTCGTGCTCTAATTGATCCCACTACCAAACTCCACCACTAACTAACACTCATCTTTGTTAGACACCGCCTATTATTTATAGATACCCCTATCTCCACCCCTTAGAAATCATAAGGTTTACCCAATAATCTCCCTTAATTCTTAAGACTACCATAGATCACCTCTGGGACCTCATGCAATCACCATGAGATCCATTTGGAGAAAATCGATGCTATACTCCCTACTAGAGATCCCTTTCTCCACTGTAGAGGTTGGGGGGCTTAATAAAGAATAATATTTCCAATGCTACACCTATATCACCACTTAAGAAATTCCATGAAGCCACATTGGGAAAATTTCACACCTCAATGACTATTCACTCTATGAATATGGAAGAGGAAGAAGCCTTCAATGCTACTACCTCTTACCAACACCACCACCACCATGAAGAAAGATGAATAATTGTGACAATGGTAGATGGGATCTCCCATTACCTTAACATTAGATGTAATCTACCACTAATAAAAATTTATATTTCAAAGAAACCTCCACTACTACTACTACTACCAGAAGACACCAATATCGTGACCTCTTATAAGCATGGGCATAGACTAATGAACCACTGGAACTATGGGATCTCAAAATAATATATTAAAAATTAAATGATTCCATGAAAATGATTCACACATGCATTTATTGAGCCAGTAATTTTTATACTGCACAAAAAAATGAAGGAGTCGAGGTGATGTTGTGCTACCGCTCACCCATGTAACCTATGTACAAACCAACACCAAAGTAAAGTATTGCTACCCATAGAGGACATGCCAGAATTTAAAAGGTTATCCTACCATATTATACTACCAATGGTAGATGTATTATACCATTAGTGAAACCATATATATGATCTACCATGAGGAACCAGTTGATTCATATAATGCACCCATCATGATCCGCCAAGCAAGAGTTTGAGGCTATGGATAATGCTGTTGTTAAGGCTAGATGAAGGAGGAAAAAGATGTTAGGATGAATGATAAAATGTTTATGATGGTTTCTGGATATAGTATATATGATCTACCATTGTGTCAGTTGTAGATGATATCTACCATTGAGCTAGTGGTAGACACGATCTACTGTTGAAGAACCAATAGATTTGGAGGAAGTACCACTTGTAAGAACAACTATCTTATGAACCACTATGGAGTAGGCTGAGGTAGTTGATTCTTTAAAAATTCCCCATGGAAGATTAGAACAATTGATCATATGAAGGGATAACTGTAGGTGCTACTACTATCACTTTAGATCTCCATCCCAACACTGAAATTTGGGAAAACTGATAATATAGTAGATTCAATGTTATAATATCTTTAAAATAAGATATATTCAAAACTTAAAGATTTATAAAGACAAAAATGGGTGGGATAAAGAGTTTTTCTTCCTCTATAAATACAAGGATGTTTTACTTGAGAAAATTATTGGAGGATTGACAAAGGAATACTGCTGGATGCTCTGTTTTTATACTAATTTTATTTCATTTTACTTTTATTAGGCATTCTTCCCCTTATACCTATGTTGTTTCCATTTTAGTGGAGGGGTAGAACATTTTGTGAATGTATGAAGGTGCGATGATCACATGGGATTCTTAAGTATTAGTTTTAATAAAATTATTTTATCTCTTTTTATACATCAAATGATGTTTGGCATAAGATTTTAGAATTTGAATGTTATACAACTGTATTTTTATATAAAATAAGAATATTATAAATTTCCTTGATTAAGAAATTTTTTCCTGCTCTTCCTAGTTTTGGGACTCACTAATTGGGGGATCTATGGTTAGCTGGAGAACTGTTTAGTGACTAATAAACACATGTTGAAGAAACAGTAGAGTAATTTGGACACTTGGGATTTTTGATACCTGATTTGGTTTTACCTATGTGATCTAAAGGGCACCCACTATGACCTTCACACATTGTAAGGTGAATAGTAGAACCAAGGAAATTGTTTAGATTATTTTCATTATCACTCAACCTTAATCAATGGTGAAAAGGAGAAATGATTTTTAATCATTTTATAAAGCCAATTATTAAAAGAAAAAGAATTTTTTTTATAGGACTATGGTAGCATTAAAACATTGAATCAATGCCTGAAACTAATAACTTTTCTCTCATATGTGTTTCAAAAACCATATCAATATATGATTTTGGACACTAGTAATATTAAACCATTAGGTGATAAAATAAATAGCCTTTTCAACAATCATGACTTGTGTTTGTCAAAACGTGGCACCGATGTCGTGGAGTTGGTGAAAATCAAACCCATAACATGTATTACTAGGCGATCAAATGAGGAACTACTTGTTTTTGACCCTGAGATACAGATTAATATGATAATTATGATTTGGAATCTTAATTTTTAAAACCACTTCAAAAAATCAAATTAAAATACTCAAGTGAAACATTAACTTTTCTATCTAAGCCAATAAACATGGAAATTAACCCCCCAAAAATACTAAGAGACCTCTATGCCCCACAATTTTTTAACAAGAATAATCAGTTAACTATGCCTATGAAAAAATAATTTTGAACTATGAGTCAATATGATTAATATATTACCCATGTTTTATATCCTTATAGGAGAAGACCCAAACCGTCCCATTCAAGAGTTTAGCTATGTTTTTTTGATATTAAATCCAAGTGGAGTTGCTATGGAATAATTCAAGTTGAGGGCCTTTCCCTTTTCACTTGAGGGAGATGACAAAGAGTGGTTGTAGATCCTAAAAACTAGAGAGATCCATAGCTGGGATGATCTATAAAGAAGTTTCATATAAATATTATACTTAACCTCTTAGAGAACCACGATATGAAAGAAAATATATTCCATAAGATTAGAAAATATAGAAACCTCTATAATAATTGGGAAATATTTAAAAATATATGGGAAATATATCATCGTAAATCTATGTAAGATCACCACATCCTGGTATTATTCTAGATAGAGATACTGGAAAATGATAGAATCCTTTTGGATTCATCATCTAGAGGAGATTCTATTGATAAGTTACTTGTGGAATCATGGTGCCTAATTGAGAATATTTCATAGGATTCACAATAGTTTTAAAGAAGAGGTATAAGAATGAGAGGCATCTATGTGGTAAAAAATTCTAACTCATCACCCTTAATTAAAACCAAACTTAAAGAATTAACATGCCAATTAAGATAGATAGATGTGAAACAAGTTAATAAACAACCCACCCCACCTTTTTATGTGGTTTATTTTCATTAAACCTTCACTTCACAGATAAATGTGCTAAGGTATAGGGTATGGAGAACTTTTCACACAAATTATGGCCAATAAAGTTAAAGAAACCACTATGGAGAGAAGGGTAATCCCAATAGGGGTTTCAAGGTCAAAAAAGTCAGGATATACCCCCTTTCTATATTCATTTCCAAAATACACCCCATTTTTTACAACCATACAATCACCAATACCAACAACGAGACTATAAAACACCTCATTTTTAATAAAAATCCTATAGACAACCCTCATTTTTTGTACCCCCATCCAAACAACGGGAAGAAATATAGATAAAAGTGCTAAAAAATATAGTGATGGTTTTTTTAAAAAAAATTTATAATATCATGGACATACTGTGCAAAACATTTGGTAAATTACACGATAAAATGATACAAACTTAAAGGAAAGTGTGGGAATGATTATCATGAGGAGTGGAAATGATATTTTTCCTCAAAAAATTATGGAATGTTATGCTGAACTAGAAGAAGTTGAGTCTAGAAATTTTAAAAAATTTGGATAGATTCGGGAAGAGGAAACCACTCCACCTAGAATAGAAGACCTATAGAGAGAGTAAGAACCCATTTCAATATTTTAGAAGGGTAAAAACACCCTTTAAATGGAAAAAATTTATAACAAAGACATTCCCCCTTTAATATCTATGTTTAGAAAGTGAAATAAGTCTGAGGAGGATAAAATTCAAAGAGATATCCAAGAGACATTTTAAAAGGTTGAAATTAACATTCCACTATCTAAATATATTCTAAATATTCCTAAATATACTAAATTACTCAAATAAAATTGTACCAAAAGAACGAGGATTGCTGGGATGGGAGGATCAGCACAGGTAGTTGTGTTTCATCTATGATCACACCACCAAAACAAAAAAATGTCAAGATCCCGGGATATTCTCTATTCCCTACACCATCAGTTATATGAAACTTTTTGATGCAGTATGTGATCTTGGTGATTAAATTAATTTCATTTCAAACTTTATGTTTTCGTCTTTTCAAATAGGTAATATGAATATTACAATAGTGGTTGTCTAATTAGAAAATAGATCTACTATTTTTTCTAATGGAGTGTAGGAATATGTACTTATGGAAGTGGAAGAAATTATTTTTCTAGCTGATTTTTATATTACCCCCATGTTTGAGGATAAACCACTAGGGAATTCACCCATTATTTAGGTAAGACAATTCCTAAATATGATCATGGAGATCATAAATGTACATAAAGGAATGATAACTTTGGATATGGAAGATATCAAGGTGTACATAATTTTTTTTTGACTCTAAGAGAAACACTTCAAATAATATTTGAATATTTTAAATTTTTCATGAAGAAGGTATTGATCACATGGAAGACTCTGGTATGCTTAGATAATTTTTAGCATTATCAGATAACCTTTCTACTAAAAACACTAAGGAATAAGTGAGTACACAAAAATATGGAAATTATTCTCAAGGAGAAATACCATCAATTTTTTTTGATAATTTATTTAAAGAAGATGATATGATTAAATTTTCTAAGGAGATTCAATCTTTTGAAATAGTAAATTTGAATTCTATCCCATCTCTAGATAAAGCCACAAATATAGAATTTAAACCCCTCCCATGTGACTTAAAATTTCTGTATCTTTTAGAAGGATAAGAATTTACTATAATAATACCTTAACAACTATCCTAAGACTAATAGAAAATTTTAATTGACCTTTTGAAAAGAAACATCAAAGCCATATAGTGGAGCCATGGATACATTCCTAGAGCTAACATGAAGGGTTTTCCTATAGAATTTTGTTAGAGGTGGACTCTAGACCCATTAAGAAACACCTGAGAAGGCTTTAACCAAACATTATAGAAGCTGTTAAAAAATAGATTGAATAAATGTTGGTAGCCATAATAATATTCCCAATTCTAAGTCACAATGGGTCAACCCCACCCATATGGTTCCAAACAAAAATAGTTTGAAAATAGAGAAAATTGAGAATAGTGAATAAATTTCCATGAGAGTAAAAAATAGTAGGAGGGTTTGAATCGAATAAATAAAGATTGACCAATTAACCTAAAAAGACCATTTACCCATACCATTCATCAATACAATTCTGGAAAGGTTAATAGTAAGGATAAATTAATTCTTTTTTGGATGGGTTTTCTGAATATTTTTAGGTACCTATTTCCACATAATATCAAGATAAGACAACATTCACCAACCTTTTTGGGACCTTTTTATTACAAAACAATTCCTCTATGATTATGAAATGCCTGAGGTAAATATTAGTGGTTTATGGTAATCATTTCCTTAGATCACATCGAGGACTTCCTTGAAGTATTTCTCAATGACTTTATTATTTTTGGAAACTCATTTGATCATTACTCTGGGAATACAGAAAATGTTTTTGAAACATACATAAATAAAAAGATTATTTTTATATTTGATATGTTTCCATTTATAGTTGGAAAAGGGATAGTAATGGGTCATATAATTTCACCTAAAGGAATTTATGTTGCTAAGTTTAATGTTTATATAATCAATTTTATTTCATATTCCACCTACATGAGATATATTAGATCATTTTTTGGGCCATTTGGGATTTTATATAATATTCCTTGAATAATTTCATATGATTGATCTTCCTATTAAAATATTACTTTCAAAAGAGTACGAAATTATTTTGAATGTTAATTTTAGAGAGAAATTTGGTGAAATGAAGGAAAAGTCGTTTACCCCAACAATTATGTAACTCCCATATTGGGAGCACCCATTTGCGTTTCTTTTTTATTCATCGTACTAGGATGTTGGTGTTTTCTTTCCTAAATAATTGTAGGAAGTCCACAAGTCAAAAGATATACATTAATAACCTTGAATATAGCTCATATCAATTATAAGTCTACTAAAAAATAATTCATTTATGTTGTATTTTCATTGGTTAAATTTAGATATTATTTACTAGGAACTAAAGTGGTTGTATGTTCTGACCATACAACACTTAGGTACATAATTGAGAAGCGGGATTCCAAATCAAGGCTAGTGAGATGGATACTAATCTTTCAAGAGTTTACCCTAGAGATCATGGAAAATAAGGGATCTAAAAATTAGGTGGTTGATCACATTAGCATATTTTTAAGCATTGTTGAAACAAAAATTCCAAAACTAAAACCACTCCATGATCAATTCCATGGAAAGAAAACAAATATAATATAAGGTCAAGTACCATGGTATTTCTATATATTAAATTATTTAGACATATCTTAGGTACCTTCTCACATTAGATATCATCAAAAGAACAAACTTAAGCCTAAATAGAGATTCTATACTTGGAAAGATCGATTTATTTTTAAAATCTATAATGATCAATTCATAAGAAGGTTTTTACCAGAAGGTGAAATAGAATCTATATTTGAATTTTTTCATATTCTTACTAATGGTGGGCACATTAGACTTTAAGGCGCCTCTTTAAAAATATTTGAATCTGGAATTTATTAGCCAAACTTATTTAAATATGATAATGAATATTGTAATTGTTTTGACGAGTGTCGATATTCTAGAAATATATTGAAATGACAAGATATTCCTCAAAACCCATCAATTGTTTTTGAAATATTTCAGTTATGGGGAGTTGATATGATGAGACCCTTTCCATTTTTTTGGGGAATTATTAACCTTTACTTTATTTGGATTATGTCTGTAAATGTGTGTTAGCAAAGGCCGCCAAGACTAATGATTCTAATGTGTTATGTTGTTTTTCTAGGTCTGACATATTTTTTTTGGGTTTGGAGTGATAAGGGCCATAATCATTGACTAGGGGAACCATTTTTGAAATATAAATATGGAGGATATGCAAACAAATAGAGGGTGTACCACAAGACATATACAGCTTAACATCCTCAAATAAATTAGCAGGATGATGTTTTGAAATGGGAGTTTAAATGAATTTGGAGAAAATAGTCGAACCAAACTAAATGTGTTGGAGATAAAGGCATGAATTCACCTTATAGACATACCAGAAAATATACAAAATACATATTGGTATGATCCCTTATAGGTTGGTTTTGGAAAAGAGTTTTCATCTGCTAGTGGAGTTTTGGATCCAAGCACATTGGCCTATAAAATAGAATAATTTAGATTTGATGAGTGATTAGAAAGAGAGAAAACTCCAATTATAATAATTATAGAAAATAATAGAAGAGGATTCCAGAAACATAAGAATTTAAAAATAGACAACTATAGTGGCACATGGAAAACTGATTTAGAAAAAGAACTTTAAAGTTGGAGACTAAATCATACTCTACAATTCTGATTTTTTTTATTTCTTGGTAATATTATCTCCAGGAGGGAAGTATCTTTTAGAGTTACTAATTTTTATCCTTTTTGTTTCATTCAGAATAAGATATTATAAGAAGAAAATCCGTTCAATGTCAATGGGAATAGGCTAAAAAGTTCCATGGAAATATACCTAAATAAATGGTGGAGGATATTAGACTTCTTTAACCCATCTACTTATTTCTTATAATGATGTTAGGTTAGACCGAAAAAATTTAACCAATGGTGCTTCTAAGAGGGAACTCAATATTTATTGATTTTAATATTTAGGATTTTAGGATAAACCCACCTCTTCCCTTCATCCCTTTAACTTTAATGTAATGGTTCTTACACTGGTATAAGTTGTTTTATAGGACCACCATGATGGAAATCAATAGATAGCCCCAAAAACTGAGAAAAACGTAGATAGAAAAGTTGTTTGGGAATAGGAAGATCATTCTTTTGTTATTTATGCTTTTAACTTCCACAATATTTATAAAAATATATTTTAAATTGGTAATTCCAGTAGTAATGTTAACATGAAAATTTCATTCCCATGATTCAATTTATGATTTACATAAATTATTTCGGAGACATAATTTTCTTATAAAACCTATGATTCTAGTTTTTATATTTCAGTGATAATGATATTTAATGAGTAAAATAGAGAATCAAATCATTATAGGGAATCATGGGTATTAATATGAGGAATCATTATTTGAGATAATTAAAATGAGTAATCATTATTGTCCAATATTATTAATTCCATTCTCGAGATGATTTATATAAAAAATATTTCTTATTTTATCTTGAATATATTTCTTAAGTGATATAGGGCCATTTCACCTTCTAGAACTTTCATTTGAACTTTTCAAAGCTAAGACTATGGAAAATAACATTCAAAATTATTGTGGAAACTTTTTATAATCCCTTACCATTGAGAACACCTTTATATAAACCCTTATTTATCCCATGGAGACCATGAATGGCTTTAATAAAGATGATCCAAATTTCAATCCAATTTTACCCATTTCTACTATACTCTTTGTTTTTTCATGATATTTTAAATTTGAAGTGAATGGATATAATGTTTGGGTATTAGGAATGTTTGTTATTAGTAATTATACCCAAATGTTTTCCCTTCTAAAAAAATGAAAATGAAAAATAGGAATGAGTTGTGACTTGGAGAATAAAAAATCACCTTACTAGACTAATAATTTTTATCACATGTGGTTAGGTGGTGGATGTGAGGTTTATTATTGGAATGACAATTATGAAAATAAAAATAAACAAATAGTTGGAAATAAAAAATCAAAAGTAGAAAAACAATTCATCAGGGAGAAAAAATCATTCATTATGATTAATTTTGATCATAGCCTTTACTTTGAGTTTTGGGGGAAGTGGGATTTGTTACTTTGTATGGGAGAATCTCATTGAAATTTTACTTTTGGTATCATTATTTATACTTTATAGATTAACCTCCTCCTTAAGTCATAATTTTTTAACATCAATTAGGACCAACCTTAATCCACAAAGTCATTATAACCTTGATTGAAAATACCTCATGATTTTATTTGACTTTGGTATTTACAAGGTAGATAAAGTAGTTCCTTTATAAACATATGGAAAAGGAGAATGCGATCATGATATGAACATAAATCTACTTGAATTATATCATGAGTGATGAGAGAAAATATTAAAGGGAGGTATCTCATGAGTTAGAATGTATAATAAAAATCAATTTAGAATCATGTATGAATGAAAGGATAAGATCCCTATATTTTAAAAGGGATAAAGTAAAATGATTGAATTGATTATTTATATGAATATTGAGAAATTAAATAGAGATTTTATGTGGATTTTTGAATTTTTTATTTAACACTGATAATCATTTTATTTAACTATTTGGAGATATGATTAATGGTAACATTGGTACCCTTTGAATACAATGTTGAGATTTTATGGATAAAGAAAATCATAGTTTAAGTTTGGGTGTATTTGACACAATAATATTTGACACATATTTTTAAATATAATTAAATTATTTTTAAAGGATTTTAATGCGTATTCCCATAAAATTAAATTTTTTATTTAACATTGATAATTATTTTATTTATTTGTAGGAATAATTTGTTTTGAATACTTTTTAGGTAAAAAAATATGGTTAGCCAAGGGATATCCCTCAACCAGTGGACCATAGCCATGTAAATAGCCTCATGAAGAGGCTGACCAGCTAATGAGGCTACTAATTTTTTTTGCTGAAGGTGAAAGCATGTAGAAAGATACCACATGAAGGAGACCATGAAGAGTTGGTCCT
This sequence comes from Viscum album, assembly GCA_963277665.1. Lineage (NCBI taxonomy): Eukaryota > Viridiplantae > Streptophyta > Magnoliopsida > Santalales > Viscaceae > Viscum > Viscum album. The sequence continues at coordinate 516,792,213 of OY728143.1, read as the reverse complement.
AAGCCCATGTGGACCGAGCGGTACATCAAAACCCATTTTTGTGGGTGCGTTTTTATCAGGGTGACCACTCCAGTGTTGGATTCTAATCCGAGTATCATAGTGATATATTGATAAATTCTCATGACAACCAACTTTATTTATGATGTTGGATGCATTTATTTCAGGTATTGCTAATGAATTAAAGAAGCGATTCCATCCCGATTGACATCAAGCACCCCACACTCAGATTGATCCTAGAGCCTGACTCTTATACTCTCCCCTGCTCATCTTCAGCCACCACTGCCTGTTATTGCTAGATAACTCCATAACTACCCTTGGGAAGACTTAGTTTGATCCAATCATTACTTCCAACACTCGAGACCACCACAGATCACCTCTGACACCTCATGCTATCACCATGATATCCATTTATAGAAGTCCAATGCCATTCTCACTACTGGAGCTCCCTTCAGCCACTGTGAAGGCTGTAGGGGTTGATGAAGGCCACTTCTATAGATCCAACACCTAAAACACCACCTAGGAAATGAAAAAAATCCATGTTGGACCACTATTACTACCCAACACCCTTGAACACAACACATATGTAAGAAGAAGAAGCCTTAACCACCACTTACATTTGATTTCACCATTCAAACCATCACCATTGTGAATAAAGAATCAAATTTATGAAAAATATAGATGTGATATACTATTTACTCAATGGTTGATTTGTAAGACAGCTCACTTCCAGCACTATCACGACAAAGCAATATCTACGTGACCCTCTAGAATCTTGGGTTCAAATAGATGAACTACTGGACCTATGGGATCTAAGAAGATTGTTGTGAGAATTAAATGATGCTATCAAACCCATTAATATATTCATTACTTGAGCCACTTATGGCAATTCCACATAACAAAAAGGGAGGATTTCAGGTGATATATTTCTGGCACACACCTATGTGGCCTTTTTATATAATTGCACCAGAGTAAAGTGCTATGGCCTATACAAGACATGCCACCATTGCACCTGAGATTCTTCCATGTTCAATTTCCTTCTGTGTATGTAATATACCAATGGTGTAATGGTATATATGGTCTACCATGTGACATAGATTGATTTGGAATATCAACCCATCATGATATGCTAAGGAGGAGGCCATGGATATGGACAAAGACACTATTAAGTACAGATGAAGGAGGTATAAGATGTAGGGATGAATGATAAAATGTTGATGTGGTTGCTTATAATGGTAGATTTGATCTACCACTATCCTAGTGTTAGATGATGTCTACCATTTAGCCAGAAGTAGATGTGATCTACCATTGAAGCAATAATAGATCCAGTGGAATTATCCCATGAAATACCCATTGTCTTATGAAACGCCATGGGAAAGGCCGATGAATTTGATTTTCTGAAAACAAATGATGGAATATTGGATAAACATATCATATGAAGGACCAATGGTAGATGATGCTGCCATCACTATCAAATCTGATCTCCTTACTTAAATTTTGAAATACTCAAGAATTTAAATGATTCATCACATAATATATTTTAAAATACATATATTCAATGCTTTTGAATATTTAGAAAGATATAAATGGGTGATATAAAGAGGTTACATCCCTCTATAAATAAAAGGATTTTTTCGTAGAGAAAAATATTGGTGGATTGGGAGTGAAATGCTCTTGGATGATATATTTTTACTAATTTTATTTCTTTTTTACTTTTTTTTAGTGTTCTTCTCATCCTACCTTCATTGTTTCCATTTTAATGGAGGTGTAGAACCGTTTATGGTTTGTTGAAGAGAAAGTGTCCACATGTGATTATTGATTCCTAGTTTTTATAAAATTCTTTTATTTTATTTTTTTAAACATGTTTTAATTCATGATTTAATAAATTTAATGGGATTTGATTGTATTTTTTATTTCAACAATAAATATATTAAATTTTCTTGATTAAGAAAATTTTTCTCCCTCTTCCAATAATGGTATCACACTCATAGAGTGATCTATGGTTAGGTGGAGAAGTGTTTGGTGATTACTAAACAAGTGTGTAATAAATGGTGTCCCATTTTCGACACTTGGGATTTTCAATAGCAAATTTTATATTTCTTAGGTGATCCAATGGATACCCACCATGGATTTCATAGATTGTAAGGAGATTCATACACCCCAAGAAATTAAGTGTATTATATTCATTATCTATTAAACTTAATCATGGTTGAAAAATGAGAAACGATTATTAATAAAATCACAAAGTCTTTTAATAAAGAAAAAATATTCATCTTTATAGTACCATGACAACATTATAACATGGAGTACATGTCTAAACCCAACCACTTTTCTCTCATAATAGTTTCAAAAACCATGTTTCTTTTCTTACTAGTCTTTTCTAACATGTTATTTTATTTAATTTTTCCCTCATGAGAACTGTATTAAAACACTTCTCTCTTGATATGAATTTGATCACTAATACTAATACACCCTTTGGAGGAAAGTAAATATCTTTTTCCACACCTAATGATTGGTTTGTGTCAAAACTTATTGACACTTCTTAAGAGTAGGTGAAAATTAAACCCATAACATGCATGACTAAGTCCTCCAATGATGAACTACTCCTTCTTAGCCTAGAGATAGAGAGTAATTTTGTAACTAGTTTTTGTAATGCTAATATTGAAAAACACATTGAAAAAATAAAATTTGAAGACTCAAGTGAAACATGAACTATTCAATCCAAGCCAGAAAACAATAAAATTAACACCACACAAATAATTAGAGATCATTATGCCATAAATTTTCTAACCAGAATTATCAATTAACTATGCTTATGAAAAAAAATTATTTTATACTTTGATTCAATATGATTTTTGTATTACCCAATTTTCATGGTCTTGTAAAAGGAGATCTGAATTGAGACATTCATGAGTTTTACTTTTTTTTGAACTTTAGGACAAGAGGAGTGGGTGAATAAAAAGTCAAGTAGAGGGAATTCCCTTGAGGGAGATTCCAAAGAGTAGTTGTATGACCTTGAACATAAAGAGATCCATTTATGGGATAATCTCCAAATATGTTTTATTAATAGATTCTTCCAATTTACTGAAGAACCAAAATGAGAAATAAAATATATTCTATAAAAAAAGAAACTAGAGAAACTATATATGAATTGTTGGAATGATTCAAAAAGATGTGTGCGAGTTGTTCTCATGAAGATGTGGAAGATCACCACTTCATCATATTATTTCACCAAGGTCTATTGAAAAAAGGGGAAACCACTTGGATTCATAATTCATAATATCCTTAATTTATAATTCAACCATAGAAGCTAGCATCCTATGTGAAAATATTGTACTGAATTCACAATAGTTTTGAAAAATATGTATTAGAACAAATTACATATATGTATTAAAAAATTCTGAATTACCACCCTTAATTGAAACTAAAATTGAATAATTAATTTTCCTGGTAAGATAAATGGATATTAAACAAGTGAAGAAACTACCTGCCCTCCTTAGGTATGTGGTTTATGTATTTCACCCCAAATCTTCAGTAATCAATGTTTTGGGATAACGAGTATGGAGAGAAGTACAGACTCATTCTATCCATGAAAGTTTCAATTGAAAACCCACTATGGAGAGAATGGAAATACCAATAGGGGTTTGGGGGTCAAAAAAGTAAGTCTATATCCCCTTTCAAGTAGTATCTCAAACAATCCACCACCTTTACAACAAATATAGCAACAACAACACGAAAAAAATCCTATAAACCACATCATTTTCAAAACAAATCCTCTGGATAGCTCTAATCTTGTAAAATACTTGTTAAATGATGTTAAGGAACATAGATGGGGGAGATAAAAAATATAGTGAAGGATTTATCAAATAAATTTGAGAATCTCAAGGGAAACCTGTCAAAAAACCAAGGTAAAATTACAGCTAAGTCAATCCCTAACCTGAAAGAAAGTGTGATCATGATTATCACTAGGAGTGTCAAAGATATTCAGCCACTAGAACCTTGGGAAGATCTAGATGATATAGAATAAAGAGTGTCTAAAAAGTATGGAAATTATAGAAAAATTATGGAAGATAAAACCACTCCACATGGTGAGGAATACATAAAGAGATAGGAATAACTGAGGAAACTATTTAGGAAGGAAAGATTTGGAACTCCTTTACAAAGATAGGAAAGGGAGAATAAAAAAATCCCCGTTCCATTCCCTTAAAGGTTTACCAAATACAAGAAGTTTGAGGGGGAGAACATCAAATTGAGATCCAATAGACATTTAAAATATTTTAAAGTAACATACATATCTTGGAAGCCACCCAGATGATTCTGAGATACACTAATTAAAACAAAGAATTTAATTCCAAAAGACAGAGGAATTTTGGTGACTAGATGATCATCCCGAGGATAAGTGTTTCAACCATGATCACACCACCATTACCAAAAAAATAGTGAGAATTAGGGACATTCTATATTACCAACACCATTGGTTCCTTGAAATTTTTAGATGCGGTATGTAATCATTGTCATTCTATTAATTTCATGGATAACTTTATGTTTTCATCTTTGAAAATTGGTAATCTAAATTCAATAAGAGTGGTTTTCCAATTGGAAAATCGATATACTATTTTTACAATCAGTGTTTTGGAATATGTGCTTGTGGGAGTGTAATGAATTTTTTTCCCAGTAGATTTTTATGTGATCACCATGGAGGAGGATAACCCCTAAGGGAATTCACCCAATATTTTGGGAATAACTTTCTTAAAGATAGCCAAGATGATCATAAATTCACATGAAGTAACCATATCCATGGATTTGGGAGATATAAAGATATACTTAAATGTATTCGACTCCAATATAAACCCTTTAAACAATCATTTTATCTTTGAAATTTTCTAGAAATAAGACATTGATCCCATTGAATACACATATATTATTATAAATTTTTAGACTTATGAGATAACCTTTATACTCAAAACACTGAGGAATAATTAAGTGCTCCAAATTTTAAAAATTATTCTCATGAAGAAATGATATTTCAATTTTTTTGTTATATTATAAAATAAGATGATATGATGCCTTTTTCTACGGATATTAATTATTTTGAAATTGTAAATTTGAAATCAATATCTTATCTAGAGAATACCTAAAATTCATATTTGAAACCCCTCCCATGTGACTTAAAATATGTGTGTCTTATGGAAGGATGGAAATTAGCAGTAATAATCGCTAACCACCTATCCCAAGACCAATATAGAATTTTAATTGAACTTTTGAAAAGGAACATCAAAGTAAAAGGGTAGAGCCTTAAAGTGCACCCTATAAAAAACTCCAAGGTTTTTTACCTTATAATTTTTTTATAGGGGGACTCCATACCTATTAGGAAACCATAGAAAAGTCTTAAACCTACCATTATAGAAGTTTTTAAAAATGATATTGAATAACTGTTGGAATTCGACATAATATACCTAATTTCAGACTCATGAAGGGTTTGCCCTATCCATGTGGTTACCAAGAAAACTGGTTTGGAAATAGTGAAAAATTATAATAACGAATTAATTATAATGAGAATAAATAATAGTTAGAGGATATTTATTAACCATATAAATCATAACCAAGTCAATTTTAAAAAATATTTCTCCATCCCATTCATTTATAAAATGATGAAATATTAGTAGGTAGAACACATTACTACTTTTTGGATTATTTTTAGGGATATTTTCACGTTCTAATTTCCCCAAAAAAATTTGAGAAGAAAAAATTCATCTAGAATGTTTTGAACTTTTATTAAAAAATAATACCTTTTTGATTATTAAATGACCTAGGAACATTTTAGCAATGTACTATTAGAATTTTCTCTAATCACATCTAAGACTTCCTAGAGGTATTTATCGAAATATTTAATGTTTTTGGAAAATTTTTATTATGGAGTAAGTTTTGGAAACCTAAATATAAAAAAATATTGATTTTAACATTGAGAAGTGTCACTTCATGGTTGAAAATTGGATAGTAATGGGTAATAAAATTTCAAAAAAAGGTATTGAGATAGAAATTTCTAAATGTGAACTAATAAATTCTTTTCCATATCCCAATTGAGTGAGATATATTAGAATATTTTTGATCCATGTGGTGTCTTATAGATTATTTTTCAATTCATTTAGTAATATTTATTCTCATATTTTTATGTTACTTTAAAGAGATGATGATTTTTTAAATGACAATTTGATTGTGGAATTTGATGAACTGAATGAAAAGTTGATTACCCCTCTAATTATGGGACCCCCAGATTTGGGAGCGACCATTAGAGTTTCTTTGTGATGCATGAAACCAAGTTGTTGGAACATTCATATATTAAATAATTAAAGGAATACCACAAGTCATAACATATCACTCAAGTTCATTAGATTCAACTAAGTTCAATTACACAACTACTGAAAAATAATTCCTTGAAATTGACTTTTCTCTGGATAAAATTAGATTATATTTATGTGGAACTAATGTGGTTATTTTTTTCTTATCATGTTGCAATTAGGTACTTGAGGAAGAAGGTGTATTCCAAACCAAGTCTAGTGAGATGGATACTAATCTATCAAGAGTTCATCCTAGAGATTATGGACAATTAGGGAGTATAAAATTAGGTGACAGATCACCTCAGCAGACTTCCAAACACTATTAAAACAAAAATTATAGAATGAAGGTTATGTACCATGGTATGCATATGTTGTAATTTTTTTTCCACATATTAGGTACCTTTTCACCATAACTATCATAAAAATAGAAAACTTAAAAATGAATCTGGATTCTATATTTGGAAGGATCGAAATATAAAGAAAATCTATATTGATCAAGTCATAAATAGGTGCTTAACAAAAAGTGAAACAAAAATTGTGTTTGAATTTTGTAATACATGTGCGTATAGAGGATTCTTTGGACCTCAAAGAGTGGGAAAAAAAATTCCTAGAATCTAAAATTTATTTTGAAATCATATTTAAAGAGGATCACAAATGTTTTAAAAATTTTGAAAAGAGTTAATATTCTATAAATATTTCTAAAATATAGGAGATGGCTAAACAAACCATCATTTTTTTTAAATCTTTAAAGTATTTGGAATTGATTTAATTAGAAAATTTTTCATGTCTTTTAGGAATTCATACATTTTACTTATTGTAGATTATGTATCTAAATGGGTGGAAGAAAAGTCCCCCAAGATTGATGATGCCAAATTTGTATGTGTTTTTGTCACGTCTAACATATTTTGTAGGTTTGGAGTGATAAGAGACATAATCAGTGATCAATGGAATTATTTTTTCAATAAAAATATGGATTCTTTGCATAATAATTATGGGGTTCACCATAGGACATCTACACCTTATCATCCCCAAAAAAATAGCCAAGATAAAGTGACCAACTAGAAGATTAAATGTTTTTTTAAGAAAGAAATCAAACCAAATAAGAAGGAATAGAGACAAAGGATTAAATAAAAATTATGGGTATACCAAAAAACAATATAAACACATATAGGTATACCAAAAACTCAAGAATTTACAAAGAGAGAACCTTAGTGGCACATGAAAAACTGCTCTAACAAAGAGCTTTTATAAATGATATGAAGTCATTCTCTATAATTACATACTAAAGTTAGTGCTAGGTAAGCTTCATTCTAGGTGGAAAGGAATGTTTATAGTTACTAATATTTATTCCTTTTGTTCCATTAAAATTAATATATAATAATAATAATAACCATTCTCTATCAATGGGTATAGGCTAGAATATTTTCATGGGAATCAACCTCAAGAACCGGTAGATGAGATTATAATTATTCAACCCATCTACTGATTTTTTTCCCATGAGGTTAGCTCAATCCGGTAACATTAACCAAATGAACTTCAAGGATGAAACATAAGATTTATTGATTTTAAGATTTAGTAATTTAGGATAAATTTACCTCTTATAGCGCCTCACACTCCAAGGTTGCTCTTGGGATCTCGGTTCGACACTTTCCTCCTCCTAGGATTTCCTCTCTCCCTAGTGACATTGGATATTTTGATCCATTTTCTTGGGTTCAATCTTCTCTTAACTCATTTTTTAGGCTTCACTCTCTCCAGGTCCTCTCCTCTATACTCTCACTCACTAGTTCTAGGTCTCTTCTCCCTATTTCACCTCCCCCAGGTCTGTGAAGGCCTTTCTCCGACAAAATATCTATGCTCTGGCCTCAAGTTCTACCGCTACTCTCCAGGTTGGATCTAAAGTGATGGGCACACTGAGGCTTTAGAATATAGTTTTAGCAATTGGGGGTCCTCTCAGCGTCTCTTATCTTCTTCATTTTTGGTTTCATCCTCGGGTCTTGTTCTAGGGTTTCACCCCCTCCCATTGATGATTTCAGGTTGTTTTTATCTTTTATTTTTAAGGTCTTTCCCAAGTTCATATTTGGGTCCCAATCCCCTTTCTTGTTCCTCTCTATTGGTGGTTTAGGGTTTCATATTATTGGTGGGTTTTTATGGCATTATGTTGTGTTTTTTTGTTTTGATGATGGAGTTATATGGGGATGTGGTGATGGCATAAGGTGGAGTTTGTGATGTGACAAAGATGAAAGTGGTGATGGTGAAGCGATGATAGGGTTGTGTTCGAACATGTTCTTCCTCGATTTGGCTTCTTCGATGGATTTAGTTTTTGTGGAACATGTTCTTCCTAGAGGTGTTTTAGGAGTATCATCTCATGGTGTTGGAGTGTTTTAGTTGATTATGATTCTGGATTTTTCCAGTGTCTTGTGGATTGGGAATTGTGACTATGGTCACATCAGCGTGGTTTCTCAAGGAGGTTGATTATGAGGATTGATTTGTTTAGGTTTTTTATTATGTTTATCACATAACCCTAGTTCATGGTCTCCCCGGTTGTAGATGGTGCTAAGTTTTCTCTGGAGACTATGATGTTGTTGATTTTCAATCAGGCGATGGAGATGGGTGTGATTCAATAGCCTTTGGTGGGCTTGTGAAGGCTTGGAATGTGGTCTGAGATTGAACATGATGGACTTTTGTAATTTTATATTTGAAACCTTTTTCTTTTATTGTGGTCTGTGAATTTTGATGTGCGGGTTGTGTTGGTTTACTTTTGTGAGAAATTTTATCTAGTGGATATTCTGTGAGGGTTCAAACTTATCCCTCAAAAGTGTAGTTATAAAATATAAAAACATGGAATACGGTGGTTATAAATTTACCCCTTCCCTTCATCCATTGATCTTTAGTGGAATTATTCTTATATTTGTATATGTTTTTTTATAGGACCACCATGATATAAGTCAATTGGATGCCCTGAAAACTGAGAAAAATGGGGGTTCAAAAACCTTTGGGTGTAGGTACTGAAGCACTACTGTATCGTATTGTAGCAGTGAACAGACTGTACCAATTGCGTGAACTGTAGCAGTGATAAGCACTGTAGCGGTGGCAGGGTACTGCAACAGTGGCTAGTACTGTTACAGTACTATTCACATAATGGGCCTTGGGCCAAAAATTTGGGCCTACGGTCCGTGTTATGGGCTGAATTCCCACTTGACCATTGGGCTATGTAATGGTTCTCCCTCTACCCTATTGAAAGAGGTATTTTTTTTCTTTAATAATAAATAAAACATCATCCCCAACCATAAAAAAGATCATTCTTTCATATTTTTTGTTTATAACTTCCAACATGTTTATGAAAATCTATTCCAAAATAGAAATTCTAGTAGCTATGTTAACCTAAAAATTTCATGGCCATGTTTGAAATTATACTTTACTTGACCTATATAAGAGACATGAGTTTCTTTGGAAACATGTTATCCCATATTTTAGATTTCCATGATAATGAGATTAAATGAGTGAATTGGAGAACTGAATGATTAGAGTGAATCATTGATATAAAAATGAGGACTCATTATTTGAGGGAATTAGTTAATGCATGTAAATGAAATTTCCCTATCATTTTTTTCATCATTTGATGTTTTGAAGATCATATGAATTTATTTTTTGTTATTGGTCATTCCTCGAGTGATTTTCCAATGTTATAAGTTCCATTTCGGAGAGGATTTATAGAAATATAATTCCTTTTTTATCTTAAGAATATTTGTTGAGTGATATTGGGACATGTCACCTACTATAACATTAATTTGAACATGTCAAAAATGATACTATGAAAAACCACATTTGAAATTATTGAGGCATATTTTTATAAGATCTTATCACTGACACCACATTTACAAGAATACTTGTTTATCCCATAGAGACTATGAATGACCTAAATAAGGATGATCCAAATTTCAATCCAATTTTATCTAGTCCCACCCTACTCTTATTTTTTGTTTGATATTTTAAAAATTTATCTATCGTGGTGATATCTTTTTGCGTTAATAATTTTTATGATTATTCATTGTACTTAATTGTTTTACTTTATTAAAAAAATGAAAATAAAAAAATAATAATGGGTTGTGACATGGAGAATCAAAATCACCATTAGTATATCGATGTCTCTTATTATGTGTGGTTAGGTGGTGGATGTGAGGTTTATTCCAGACATGAATTTCAAAAGAAATGAAAAAATTAGTTTGAAAAAAAAATACAAAAGTAATAAAATTATTCAATAGGGAAAAAATCATTCATTATTCATTAGTTTGATCATAATATTTACTTTGAGTTTTGGGGGAACTGGGAGTCGCTACTTTAGGGTGATAATATCACTGAGATTTTACTTTTTATATATTTATTAATACTTTAGAGATTAGACTTCTCATTGATCATTAATTTTTAACCAAGAATTACCACAAACCTTAAGCCTCGGAGTCATTAGAACCTTGATTGAAAACTCCTAATGATTTTATGTGACTTTTTTTCTATACAAGGTGAAGAAAGTATTTACTTTAAAAGAATAAGTAAAAGGATCATGTTCCCATTATAGGATCATAAATCTACTAGAATTTTATTCTATGTTATGATAAAAAACATTCAATAGAGGTATAACCTGATTTTTGATGTTTAATCAAAACGAATTGAGAAGATTGAATGAATTAATGGATTGGATCCACCAATTAAAAATTGGAGGATGTAAAATGGTTTAATATATTATTTATTTGAATATTGAAAAATTAAATTCATATTTTATGTGGATTTTTGAATATTTGATTTAACACTGATAATCATTTAATTAAATTGTTTTGATATTTGAATAATGGTAACATTGATTCCCTATGAAGTCAATGTTGATATTTTATTTTTGAGGAAAAGTATAGTTTAAGTTTGGGTATATTTGATAGACTCATATTTCATGCATATTTTTAAAAACAATTTAATTAGTACTTAAGGATTTTAATGTGTATTTCTAAAAAAATAAATATTTTATTCAAAAATGGGAATTTACTAATAAGTAATTATGTTGGGTTTAAAGTGAATTGAAATATTTAATTTTGAATTATAGAATTTAATGTTGATATTATTTTAAATTATAATTATAATTTGAATTATTTGCAGGTCGAAAAATATGGCCACCCAAGGGCAAGCCCTCAACCGGTGGTCCACAAGCACTTAGCATGCCTCATGAAGAGTCTGAAAAACAAAGAAGAGAACCATGAAATCCCACACAAGGTATACATATGTGAACAAAGACAATATAGAGGAATATGTACATTGTTGGTCTTAACCCCGAATGGACCAAGTGGTGCAACTCAACCCACTTTTGTGGGTGTGTGTGTGTATTCAGGTGCCCACCCCGGTGAGGGCCTCAAAGACAAGTATTGCAGAAATTTTATTATAAATGATCACGAACCCTAACATTATTTACGATATAAGACATAGTTATTTAAATAACTTTTCATCCCATAAAGAAGTGACATCATCCCGCTTAACTTTTCACACCCATGCTCAGATTGATCCTTCCACCCAACTCTTCCACTTGCCACCACTCATCTTTGGATAAAACCTCCTATTTTTTCTAGAGACCTCTATCTTTGCCCGTATAATGATCAATGTAAAGATGATCATCAAAACAAATTCTTGAGACCTCCATAGATCCCTATGGGACCCCATACGATCACTGTGAGATCCATTTGAATAAGGTCGATGCCATGCCCACTACTGGAGCTCTCTCTAGAAACTGTGAAGGTCGGAGAGGGTAATAAAAGACACTATTGCGGATCTTGCACCACCAAAGCAATTCCATGAAGAAAAATTGGACCCAAAAAACAAATCAATTTCTATTCACTCCATTTTTATAGAAGATAAATAAGCCTTCATCACTACTACCACTCCCTACCACCACCTCCACTGTGAAGAAAGATACACCATCTTGACAACATTATATGTGAAATTCCATTGAATCAAAGACATATCTGATCTAATATTGATAAAATAGAAAATACAATCTACCACTAATACCATGGTATATTTGTAAGATACGTCAACTACACTGCTACCATTAGAAACCACCATTTACAAGACCCACTAGAAGCTTGGGATCAAATTAATAAACCAACTAACATGTGGGATATTGGGAGAATCTCATGAGAATTAAATGAATCCATGAGACCCATTAATACATTTATTTCTTGATCCACTAATAGTACTAACACACACAAAAAATCAAGGAGTCGAGGTGATGTTGTGATTCAATTGACCAATTCATCCATTGTACAGACTAGCATAGAAGTAAAGTATTACAGCTCATAGAGGACATGCCATCATCACACAAGATATGATATCGTGTTCGACTACAAATGGTTGTTGTAATATACTATTGGTGCAAGGATATATATGATCTACTATTAGGAAAAGTTTGATTTTCAAAATGCACCCATCATGTTATTCCATGGAGGAGCCTGAGGCTATGGACAATGCCATTATTAAGGATGGATGAAGGAAGAAGAGGACTCAAGGATGAATGATAAAATATTGATACTGGTTACTGCTAATGGTAGTTGTGATATTCCATTGGACTAGTAGTATATGAGATATATCTTTGAGCCATTGGTATATGTGAAATATCATTGAAGCAACGGTAGATCTAGAGGATATACCCCATGTAAGATTCATTGTCTTATAAACCACCATAGAGATGACTGAGGAAGTGTATTTTTTGTGAATAAACCATATAAGATTGAAAAATTGGATCATTTGAAGGACCAATGGTAGATTCTTATACCGTAATTATGAAATTTTATCTCAGTACTATAATTTGGGAAAATCATTGAATTTAATAGATTCAATGTAGAATATCTTTAGAGAAATATATATTCAATGCCTAGAAAGATTTAGAAAGATAAAAATGAGTGAGATAAAGGGGATATCTACCTCTATAACTAAAATAATTCTATACCAGATTAAAGGATCAGAGGATTAGGACAAAATGCTATAGAATTATATGTTTTCTACTAATTTTATTTCTTTTTAACTTTGATTATATCTCTTTCCCTTAAACCTCTATTGTTTCCTTTTTAATGGATGGGTAACAACTTTTTATGTTTGGTGAAGGGGAGGTTAGGAAATGTATTGCTTGATTCCTAGTTTTTATCAAATTATTTTATATCTTTTTTACTTATTAAATTGTTTTAAATTTTTGATATAATAATTTTAATGGGATATTATTTTATTTTTATTTTAAATAATAATATTTTAAATTTTCTTCATTAATAATTTTTTCCCCACATTCTTGGTTTTGGATAACATCAATTGGGTGATATAGGGACAGGTGAAGAAGTTTTGGGGGGACTAATAAACAAGTGAAGAAGAAATGGTGGAATAATATAGACACTTGGGATTTTCAATAGATGATTTGGTTTTTCTTAGGTTGTCTAAGGGAGACCTATTTTTACTTTCACACATTGGAAGTAGAATATTCTAACCAAGAAAATTGGGTGGATTATTTTCATTATCTATGAACCTCAATCAATGTCAAAAAACAAGAAACGATTGTCAATTCATTCTTTAAGCCAATTAATAAAGACACAAGATTCATTTTTATAGACACATGGTTGCATTACAACATGGAATCAATGCCTCAACCAAATCACTTTTCTCACATCTAAGTTTCATAAAGAATGTTTCTTCACTTCCTAGTACTTAATAATAGATTCTTTTATTTATTTTTTTTACTTGTGTAAAATTTATTAAAACAGAAATATATAGAGACATCTTTGGTCACTAATAATACTAAAACCATAGGGAAAAAATGAATATCTCTTTACCCAACTCATGACTGGTGTGTGTCATTATCCAAGTTATTATTGGTTTTTGTAAAGGATTAAAAAAAATCATGGAAATGTTCCTTCATCATAACGCTAATTTTTTTATTCTATTTTTCTATCCATATATTATAGTATATTTGAAACAACAAAAAAATAAATAATAAATATATTAAAATGATATCAATGATATTAACAAAAAATATTTTTTTATTAACAATATATGTTAATATAATTTCTCAATCCCTCTCTTTGACAAAGTCGTATTGGTGGTCAGTTTAATACACTTGTAGATAATATCAATTAGTTATATATCACAACCAATATATATTATTAGTGTAGAATATATATCTTAATTGTTATTGTGGAACCAAATATTTATTATAAATTATTTATAATGTATACATATTATGTCTCTTTACCTCTTTTCACACATATATTTACTCGCTGGTTTATTACCTACGATGACATTTCCAATTCTTTAATTATCACCAAATTGATGGCCGATTAACACACCTTATTTATAATGCATAAATATTTAATTTTATTTATTTATAAATTCAAAAAATAAATATTACCAATGTATTAATTATAATAAACTATCGGCCTCTTTATTCAAGGAAGGACCTTCGATCACCTTTGAAAAAAAATGACATAATTTAGAAAACACATGTGAAACCATTTTGTATTTAATAAAATAATTAATTAATAAATTATAAAAAATAAAATTGATCAATAATAACTTAAATTAATGGTATAATGTTTTGGATTCATGTTTCAATAAACATATTTTGAATATATAGGATGTGTAAATGAGATAAACATCATGGGACCTAAGGTAAAAGGATTCTATCCCAATCTCTCCCTTTGGATTCACTATCTTTAACAAATTATCTTTAAAAAAATGTATATTTTAATACTAATAGTCAGTTCAATTTATTATTTAAACGTTTTTGTGGAATTACATAATCATTTTATTTAATCTAAATTATTTATGACAAATTTAATCCATATAATTTACATCAATTGGCTATTCCTGAATGGCTTGAAGGCCTTCTTCTTTATTGATTTTTGTTAACCCCCCTTTCGAGGGATGAGGGGGGGACCTTTACATGGCCTATAGAATTAGATATTATGTCATTACCCCCTCCCTACAATGTGTACCCATCCTGGGCTAGAAATGTAAGAAGGGAGATAATGACCCATGAGTCCCACCTCCAGTAGACCCCGAGTTGGCAACATGCACTGAGGGTATAGTAAACACACAAATGGGAGGCATTACCCTCTAAGAGAACACATGTGAAAAAGAGAAATAAGATAGACACCAATGAACTCCAACTCATAATGAAATATAAAAGAAAACCCAAGTGCACATATGTAATGTCATGCAAAACAACAACAACTAAAAGTACCAAATGAAAGTAAAAAAAACAGCAACCATAAGCCCAAACAGCTCCTGCAACCCAAAGCTAGTAGAAACCAGATGGATCTACAACCTGTAATAAGTGACCTGAAAAAAGAGTTTATATATACATAGGGTGATTGTAACATTATACTCATTAGGATCCTACCTAGAGCCTATCGTGTGAAAGTAAAGAAAGCATGCTAAAGCACAATGAACAAGAAGTGAAACTAACTTTTCACTTAAACAGGTACATAAATATTCCATCCTCGCCATGACTTATTCTCGAAACTTTTCCAAATTTATAGTACATTAATAGTGTTTGCAGAACAATAGCCTTCCAAAAACAACCTCTATTTCCTTTTCCAAATTTTGAGTTCATGAACAGTGTTTCCAGACCAGTGAGGTTCCACTAGTAGACCGATGTGAATAGTTCCAATGGTAGACCGATGTAAAAAATTCCACTGATAGACCGATGTGAACAGTGCCATTGATATACCGATGTAGACAGTTCCAATGGTATACTGATGTGAATAGTTCCAACAATAGCCTTGTGAATAGTTCCAATAGTAGGCTTATGTGAATAGTTCCAATGGTATCCTTATGAACAGTTCCAACGGTAGGCTTATGTGAATAGTTCCAACAGTGTCATTGTGAATAGTTCCAATAGTAGGCTTATCTGAATAGTTCCAATGGTAGGCTTATGTGAACAGTTCCAACTGTAGCCTTGCGAATAGTTCCAACGATAGGCTTATGTAAACAGTTCCAATGGTATCTTTTTAAACATTTCCAATTGTAGGCTTATGTGAACTGTTCCAATAGTAGCCTTATGTGAACAGTGTTTCCAGAATGGTGAGGTTCCAACTACAACCTATATTTCATTTTCCAAAATTTCAGTTCCTGAACAGTGTTTTCACCTTAATACATTTTCTCCCCTATGACATTTCCTTTAACATAAAATGCATTTAAAACCTCGTTTTAAGGACTCTAAGGAAGATTCAAAGTCCATAACTACTATATTATATTTATTAAGGCCGAGGATAATTTTTATTGGTTAAACCGCATGGGTTGATGTGATCATATTTTAATGGAAAATCCAGCGTATCATAAACCGCTACTCCATTAAATCTTCTAAAGGGATGAGATATCTTCCTCCCTTGTTTGTCCTCCTTGTTCTCTGGTGTGAGATGCTCGAACCTCCCATTCCTTCCCATAGGATTTTTTTGATCAAACATTCCTAATTGGATTGGTTTCCCTCTATTTTTGAGGCAACCAAGCAGTATCGATCAATATTCGATATAAGGTATGAGTTATCATCATTATTTTGGGTTCATCTCTTTTTTTTTCTCCATGATTTTTTTATGGAATTCTATCTCCATGTTCCTCATGTAAATTTCATGGGTGTCGACCGGTGTGGTAGTGTCTCTGCATCCTCAGATGGATACCGTTTTTATGGGGGGGAGATCGTAAACCGTTTTGTGGGTCGTTCCCTCTATTATTTTATGTGCAAATTTAGCTTTATCATGTTTTATCCCATTGTATCACAATGGAATTGGCATATTAAATACTTTAACATGATAAATAAATTAATATAAATTATATGTTATTGCCTCTTGTTTGGTTAGATAGTGTGATATCTATGATTTCTTTGTCATCTTTTTGTTCTTGATGGAAATTGGTAATGAATGTAAAGTTGGAATTAATTGATAATTGTTTGGATAAAGATAAAGAGGCATGTAAATGAATTTGGTTTTTGTTTTTGTAATTTGATGTTAATCAAATTGAGGTAGGAAGCATGTTTAGCTTACTATTTAGTTTTCCCAAATTTGGAACCTATGAATAATAAATTGGTCATTCAAGATGGATTAAATAACTGGTTGTTTGATAAAAGATAATTCTTTGTAGGTTTCTGAGTTACCCTATTGCTTGTTTAAGGTCCAAGAGCCCTATTTATATTATTTTTGAATTCCTGCTGCATGGGTTGTGAGGTGAGCCTAGTAGGCTATTGTGATATGTGGGGGAAGGGAGGCCTATTGTTTGTGGTAGCAGTAGATGCCTATAGTGGTGAGATGCATCAGTTTATACCTGTGGGTGTCGGGGAGGACACTAGAGTTGATGAAACTTTTGGATGTTAATCTTTGAATTATTTCTATTTCATGTTGTTTTTTTATCTTCTTTACTATTTCAACACTGGTTTACTTCTTTTCCCCAACGTCGCACGCCCTAAGCATCTCTCTCAAAAAATTTGTGCTTGAAAATGTCACGACCCGTCCTCGGGGCCCGTGCCGTGACTACCCCAAGCCCGCCTTCCATAGGCCAGGGGCTGGCGACTAGCACCAAGGCGTAAATCCCAACAAAAAGGGAAGGAATTGCCTTTGAAAAGTAAACAAGCACCACAGAGCAAGAAAGCGGAAAAGTAAACACTAAGTAAAACTATACAAGCTGTGCTGGAAGTAAAAAGGGGGCCGGAAATACAAGCCCAACTGTAAAGTACAACTGAAAGGAAAAACAGCAACTGAAAAGGGAAAACTGCAGTGACGAGCCGTCCTCCGGAAGTCCCACCTGAAGGGTGGGTACAGATAGCCTCCACTGCTCCTCGGGTCCACCTAACCGCTCCGAGTACGTCCCGCCCAGTGGTCCACCTCCAGGTACTGTCCTGCTCCGCACGCCTCCTCCACGATCAGCGCTGTCCGTCGTCTGCAACCAACACCACGAAGTGTGGGCATAGCCCGTTCAGGGGTGAGTATAAGCTACTCAGTAGGGACCCCGAGACCCCCGAAGGTCTCCCGAAATCCACAAAGGATAATCTACAAAGGAATGATACAATCACGAAGTAACATCTGTCACGGCTTAGGTATATGCCCATACATATACCTAAGTCTTCAATTCCCGTTTGGCTCCAACGTCCGAGCCCAAGCACAACCCAGTCCACACAGGAAAGCAAAACGTATACCCACGCAGGATAGAGCAACACAATCCACAAAGGAGAGTAAACAGTAAATCCACACGGGATAGCTCAACGTAATCCACAAAGGAGAGTAACACAAGATTCAGCTCACACAGGTATACTTCTTCGGATGACGGTAAAGATGATCATTGAACCATCTAAGTCGTCGGACCCACGAAGGATCGATAGGTACTAACCTTGCAGTGACCCACACAGGATCGGGCCCACGCAGGACCTGTAGAAGTTGGCTCACACAGAACCGCTGAGAGATGACCCACACAGGATCGGGCCCACACAGGACCGGGCCCACGCAGGACCTGTAGGCGCTGGCTCACACAGAACCGCTGAGCGCTGACCCACGCAGGATCGGACTCACACAGGATCGGGCCCACACAGGACCGGGCCCACACAGGACCTGTAGCACTGATCCACGTAGGATCGCTGAGTGCAGTAGTCGTCGCAGTCCGCTGAGGATCTCTGCACAGTCGTCGCCGCAGTCCACTGAGGATCTCTGCACGGTCGTCGTCGGAGTCCACGGAGGATCTCTGCACAGTCGTCGCCGCAGTCCACTGAGGATCTCTGCACGGTCGTCGCTGTCGAAGTAGCAGTCGCAGCCAGCACTAGGGTTCCCGCACACAGCAAACTCGTTCGGGTAGGTCCGCTCCACGAGCCGAGAGGCTGATACATCAACTGACACGAAGTCCGAAGTTGATGTATCCAAAAGTTCCGTATCGTCAACAGGAACTCAACGTCGCAGACGGCGCGTCAATCGGACGCCTGGTCTGAGAGATATTGGCATTTTCGTCCCAGGGGCCCGGTTGGTTTTTAAGGCAAAACCAACCCGACCGCACTCCACCTGCGTCCAAACCTCGGGCGGAGTATGCCAAAAGATCCGTCTCACTTAGAGGAATTCAACAATGCTGACGGCACGTCAATCAGACGTCCGTAGCTCAAGATATGAGCGTTTCCGCTCTGAGGGCCCGGGTGGTCTCGTGTACAAACCAACCCGGTCGAACTCAAAGTATTCCGAAACCTTGAGTGCGATATACCGAAAAGACCGTCTCGATCCAAGGATTGCGTTGACGTTGACGGCGAGTCGTTTGGAGGCACGAAGCTCAAGATACGGGCATTTGAACGAAAACGTCCGAAGATGGGGGGTACGGGCCCGGGCCGACCCGGCCCGACCCCCCCTGGGTCGGCCCGAACCGGGTCGACCCGAACCGGGTCCGACCCGGCTGGCCCGGCCCGGCCCGGCCAAGGCCGGTCCGGCTCGGCCGGCTCGGCTTGGCCGAGCCGCGCGGGTGGAAGCCGCGGGCGCTGACCCGCAGCTTGAGGAAGGACCGCGGCCCGCGTGCGGGCCGCACTGGCGAGCCGCGGACGCGCTGAGCCGCGTCCGCCCGGATGAACCGGACCCGCGCGCCACGGGTCCGTTTGACCGCCGCCGCCGCGGCTTCAGCCGCGGCGGATTTCATCCGGCGTCGCTCCGGTGGCCCGTTTTCCTTCCCGTCTGCGCCGTTGCTCCTCCCGGGATCCGTTCTTTACTGCGGGATCGTCAACCGTCCGCTGCGGCACGTTCCGTCATCGACCGTCAAATCCGCACAAAAAAAAAATGAAGAACGGCGGAGGGTCGTCGGGCCGTGTTCGTTCGGCCCGCACCCTCCGCGTTAGAGATAAACAACCGAGAGAAAAACGATCAACACATGATCCAACAATTTAAATTAAAATAAAATTGTTCATTGAAAACCGGCTTTTTAATTTTCAAGAACGTTCACGAGAAAATTAAAAAGGGGTAATTTTCCAAAATGAATCCCTACCTTGATGATCGTCATGCGCGGGCGTTCTTCGCAGAAGGGACCGTCGCGGAAGAGATCGATCATCGCGTTGTCGCGGGGAGGCGTCGCGTCGTCGCGGATTCCGGCGTTGAGTCGGCGAGCTCAACGAATCAAGAACAACAGATTTAAATTATTAATATTTAAATCTGTGTTTCGTTTAAAACCAAAGAAATGAACTTGAGAGGAAATCCGAAAGCACTCACCTCGAATGGTCGGTGATCGGAGATCGGAGATTGGAGATCGGAAGAGCGTCTCGGGCGAAGGCGTCGTCGATTTCCGGGTTCGGCGTTCTTCGCGTTCTTCGAGTTCTTCGCATTCTTCGCGAGGGAGAAGAAGTTGCGAGGGTTCTCCCAAATCTTCTCAAGCGCAAATAACCAGAGGTTAAGCGTTGGTCTTATTTTATTATTACGCCAACGAATTTGAAAAACTGGTTAAGAAACGATCCATCAATTCGTTGAATTAATTCAACGAAAGTAATGACCCATTTAATTCACGAAAGAAACAGCCCATTTAATTCACGAAATAAACCGCCCAATTAAATGTTCTGTTAAGAATTTAGAAAACGCGTCGGTTGACTTTCATTAAGACGGGTTTTCACGGGTGCGTTTCTTAGCAGAAAGAAACGGCGGGGCTCGTGCGGGCCCCACCTCACAAATATCCTACCAAGGGGGTAGGATATTTCTGGATAGTATCCTATCCAGTTCAACTCAGTTCAAGCCTCCTTTAAGTGGCTTCAAGTGGCTTCCAAGTGGCTTAAGTGAAATAAAATAATGCTGTCGCAAAATTATTTTATTTCTTAACTTTAAGCCCGAAAATTAAAAACCACACCCGAGCAAACGCAACTCCGGAAGAGGCGTTTCTAAGTGAATACCGGCGCTGCGATTTCATCGGTGCCCTCAGAATTCGATTCCGGGCACCGGTTCAAAAGATAGAAAAACCCGCTCGTCCGTTCACTGAACGTACCTGAGCCAAACTTCAGAAAATGATTCCGGGCACACCGGGCCTCGGAATCAGGCGCCGTCAGAAACTGCGTTCTTGTAAAATTCCAAAGAAAATTAAGAAAAAAAATTCCTTGAAATTTACGGGTCTTTACATTACTCCTACCTCAGGACTTTACGTCCCCGTAAAGATAAATCAAAAACTAGGGAAACAAATGTGGGTACTGAGCACGCATCTGAGCCTCCCGCTCCCAAGTGCTCTCCTGGAGGTTCCCGTGCTGCCATCTGATGCGCACAAGAGGAATCGATCGCCCACGTAGGACCCGCTCCTATCGATCCTCTATCTCCACTGGGACCTCCGTAAAAGTCACTCCATCATCCACGTCTAGCTCCCCATAGTCAATGACGTGCGTCGGGTCGTGCACGTATCTCCTCAGCTGGGATACGTGGAAGACATCGTGCACCCGGTGCAACTGAGGTGGCAGATCCAGGCGATAAGCCACCTCACCAATCCTGCTGAGGACCTGGAAAGGCCCGATGAAGCGTGGAGACAACTTGCCGCCTCGGCCAAATCTCCTCAAACAACGTCGAGGTGAGACCCGCAAGAAGACGTGCTCACCATCCTCGAACTCTAGTGGCCTCCGCCTCCTGTCAGCATATGACTTCTACCGGCTCTGTGCTGTCCTCATCCGCTCCTGGATGAGCTGGACCTTCTCTGTCGTGGCCCGGACCATCTCTGGTCCCACAAGTGCTGACTCTCCAGGGTCTGTCCAGCACAAAGGAGATCTGCAAGGCCTGCCGTACAACGCCTCGTAGGGTGCCATCCTGATGGTGGAGTGGTAGCTGTTGTTGTACGAGAACTCCACCAAGGGTAGGTGGTCCTCCCAGCTGCGACCAAAGTCGAGGACACATGCACGGAGCATGTCCTCGAGAGTCTGAATGGTCCTCTCCGTCTGACCATCCGTCTGAGGGTGAAAGGCGGTGCTCAGACGTAGTCACGTCCCGAACGCCTCCTGCAACCCCTTCCAAAGCCGGGAAGTAAAACGAGTGTCCCGATCGGAGACGATGGTCGATGGCACACCGTGAAGTCGTAAAATCTCCTGAACGTAGAGACGCCCCAAGCTCTCCACTGTGCCCTGCTCTCGGATGGGTAAGAAGTGTGCCGACTTGGTGAGTCGGTCAACAATCACCCATATGGAATCGTGACCTCTGGAAGTGCGTGGAAGTCCAGTCACAAAGTCCATAGATATCCCGTCCCACTTCCACTCTAGGACCTCCAAGGGCTGTACCAAGCCTGCTGGTACCTGATGCTCTGCCTTCACCTGCTGGCAGGTGAGGCACCGTGAAACGAACTCTGCCACAGCCTTCTTCATGCCCGGCCACCAGTGCTGTCGCCCGAGATCCTGGTACATCTTCGCCACTCCAGGATGTACCGCCAACGGAGAAGTGTGAAACTCTCTCAGCACCTCCTCTCGTAAGGCGACTGGTACCAAGGTACGTCCTCTGAAAAGGACATCGTGCTCTGCTCCAAGGGAGAAACCATCAGGTGCCTGTCCCGAGGATATCTGTGCACGCCGCGTCTCACAGTCAACATCCCCATGCTGTGCTTCTCTGACCCGCTGAAGAAGTGGAGGAGAGACTGTGAGAGACTGAAGGAAGGCTGCTCCGTCTCTATCCACGAAGGATATCTGCAAAGCGGCTAGCTGCTCTGTCGCCTCCTCAAGTAGCTGGATGCCCGTCCTCCTGCTGAGGGCATCAGCCACCACGTTCCCCTTCCCAGGAGTATAGAGTATCTCAAAGTCATAGTCCTGGAGGAACTCGAGCCATCACCGTTGTCTCAGGTTCAGGTCCTTCTGAGAGAAGATGTACCTGAGACTCTGGTGGTCAGAAAAGACTGTGAAGCGCTCGCCCATCAGATAGTGTCGCCATGTCTTCAGGGCAAAGACTACTGCTGCCAACTCCAAGTCATGGGTAGCATAGTTCTGCTCATGAGGCCTCAACTGACGTGATCCGTAGGCAATCAAGGCCTGCTCCTGCATCAGGACACACCCGAGTCCGGTCCCTGATGCATCGCAGTAGACTACGTAACCAACTCCCTCCTCAGGCAACCTCAAGATAGGTGCGCTGGTCAACCTCTTCCTCAGCTCCTGGAAGCTCTGCTGACATCTGTCTGACCACACGAAGGGTTTCCCCTTCTTCGTCAACACTGAGAGTGGGGCCGCAACTCTGGAGAAGTCCGACACAAATCTCCGATAGTATCCGGCTAGGCCCAAGAAACTCCGCACCTCTCTCACGCTCTTGGGTGGCTCCCAAGCTAGCACTACCTCGATCTTCGCGGGATCCACTGCAACTCCCGCCTCAGAAATGACGTGCCCCAAGAAGTGGACCTCACGTAACCAGAACTGACACTTCGAGAGCTTTCCATAAAGCTGGTGCTCTCGGAGTGTGTCTAGTACAACACGCAGGTGGTAGGCGTGTTCCTCCTCCGTCGTCGAGTACACCAAAATGTCGTCGATGAAGACCACGACAAATCGATCGAGGTATGGCTGGATGATCCTGTTCATGAGGCTCATGAACACTGCTGGAGCGTTGGTCACGCTGAAGGGCATAACCAAGAACTCGAAGTGGCCATACCGACACCTGAAGGCCATCTTCTGCACATCCTCGTCTCGAACTCTAAGCTGATGATAGCCTGACCTGAGGTCTATCTTCGAGAACCACCGTGCTCCCTTGAGCTGGTCGAAGAGATCATCAATCCTGGGTAGCGGATACTTGTTCCTCACTGTCACCTGATTCAGGCGACGATAATCGACACACAGTCGCAAGCTCCCGTCCGCCTTCTTGGCGAACAAAATCGGGGAAGCCCAGGGCGAAACACTGGGTCGGATGAACCCCTTTCCCTGCAAGTCCTCCAACTGTACTCGCAGCTCTCGAAGCTCAGAGGGGGCCATCCGATATGCTGGAGTGGATATCGGGGCTGTCCCGGGGTACAGGTCAATATAAAAGTCTACCTCTCTGCGAGGAGGTAGTCCTGGAACGTCGTCGGGAAAGACGTCCGCGTACTGATCCACCACTGCAGGGAAACTGGGACTCTGCACGTCAACTGCTCCTAGGATGAGGCTAGCCAACTGATGAGTGATGGGCTGACCTCTCCTCTGCGTGAGTCCATCCTCTACTGCTAAGGCTCCCTTCTCTCCGGTGAAGGTGAACCTGCTCCCGTCGGTGCGCACACATCGCACCTTGCGCCTAAAGCAGTCAATCTGAGCAAGGACCGTAGATAACCAATCCATGCCCAAAATGACGTCGTAAGGCCTCGGCGCTGCTACAAGAAGATCCCAGCCGAAGCTCTTTCCTCCTAGAGTAAGCTCACATTGCCGGCACCAGTGCGTAATCGTCGAGTCTGCTCTCGTAGGAGTCTCTAGCCGCAAGGATCGAGCCAACGGCTCTGTCGGAATCTCCGAGCTCCGAACAAGGGCAGTGGCTATGAAAGAGTGACTCGCTCCTGTGTCTATCAGAACTGCAGCAAGGGTGGAATAGACACAGATCGTACCTCGAATAATCTCTGGCGCGCCGTGGTCGTAGGCCTCCGCTGCCTGGAGCTGAGCCTGTCTCTGCCCGCCAGCTCCCTGTGGTCGGGGCGGGCCTCCTGGTGGTGGTGGTGGCAGAGCCTCAAAGCGTCACCCACCACCTGCTGCTCGGCCAGCTCCTCTGCCTCGTCCGCCTCCTCCCTGCAGACCGCCACGGTCGACCCTCTGCCTCTGCCTGGGTGGCCCCTCCACCGTCTGCTGCCCCTCGGTACGACGGGTCGGGCAGTCACGAGCCATGTGGCCCTGCCCGCCGCACTCGTAGCACTGTCTGCCTCTCGGAAGGCTGGCTCCGGGCCGGGTTCCCTGCACTGCTGAGCCAGCGTCCCGAGGTCACCTGCCGGAAGGTCTGGTCCGCCTGGAACCCTGAGTCATCCGCCGGCTACCAGCTGCCGAAGACTCCGCTATCTGCCGCCCTGCGGTGGGTCTCGCTGTGGACTCAGCCAGGAAGCTCTCGATCAGGAGGGCTCGCTCCAGTACCCCTGCCTGGGTCAGGATGCTGAGGGAGATCAGCGATGCCCTGATCTCGTGTCTCAAACCCTGCTCGAAGGTCCGGGCCCGGAAGAAGGGGTCCCGTACCATGTCTGTCGAGTACCGAGAAAGGTCGGTGAACCTCGCCGCGTACTGAGCGACCGTCAAGCTGCCCTGCCGCAGCTGAAGAAGCTCCTGGATGCGCACCGCTCGGAGGGTGGCCGGGTCGAACTCTGAGCGGAAGAGGCTCTCGAAGTCCGTCCAGATGAGGGAGGCCTCATCGTGTACCTGGAGCATCAGGCTCCACCAGCGTCCGGCTGCTGCGTGCAGTAAGCTCGCCGCGAGGATCACCATGAGGTCTGCTGGCGTTCTCACTAGCCTGAAAACTCGGACGACCGCCTCCAGCCAGTCCTCGGCTGCCTGGGGGTCCGAATCCCCATGGAACCTGGGTGGTCGCTGGCGCTAGAACTCGTACAGAGCTCCGAGGCGTCGTGCGTCGTCAGCTGCCAGTGCTGGAAGCATCGGGGGCTCGGCGGGTAAAGGTACCGCCGGTGCCTCTGCTGTCAACGGGCCCTGTACCGAGGCCTCGTCGCTCGGCGGGCTGTCGTCGTGCCCTACTCTGGGAACCCTAGCTGGCTGCTGTCGTCGTGCCATCCTGAAAAGGAAACAAGTATGCCACGGTCAGAACAGTATACCTGGTGAGCTGACACAAGTAATCACAAAGAAAACTTGAAACACACATGCAAACAATGTTTTCGTACATTAAGTAAGGAATCAGAAGTCAGGGTCCTGGTGTATGGATACGTCGGCCGCCGCTCCAACACTGGACTCCCTGGACTGATAACCACACTCAATACACTAAACACTTTTGCTTCACATAGAAGAAAGATCAGAGTCTGCGGTAGAACCGACCAACTTTGATACCAATTTGTCACGACCCGTCCTCGGGGCCCGTGCCGTGACTACCCCAAGCCCGCCTTCCATAGGCCAGGGGCTGGCGACTAGCACCAAGGCGTAAATCCCAACAAAAAGGGAAGGAATTGCCTTTGAAAAGTAAACAAGCACCACAGAGCAAGCAAGCGGAAAAGTAAACACTAAGTAAAACTGTACAAGCTGTGCTGGAAGTAAAAAGGGGGCCGGAAATACAAGCCCAACTGTAAAGTACAACTCAAAGGAAAAACAGCAACTGAAAAGGGAAAACTGCAGCGACGAGCCGTCCTCCGGAAGTCCCACCTGAAGGGTGGGTATAGATAGCCTCCACTGCTCCTCGGGTCCACCTAACCGCTCCGAGTACGTCCCGCCCAGTGGTCCACCTCCAGGTACTGTCCTGCTCCGCACGCCTCCTCCACGATCAGCGCTGTCCGTCGTCTGCAACCAACACCACGAAGTGCGGGCATAGCCCGTGCAGGGGTGAGTATAAGCTACTCAGTAGGGACCCCGAGACCCCCGAAGGTCTCCCGAAATCCACAAAGGATAATCCACAAAGGAAAGATACAATCATGAAGTAACATATGTCACGGCTTAGGTATATTCCCATACATATACCTAAGTCTTCAATTCCCTTTCGGCTCCAACGTCCGAGCCCAAGCACAACCCAGTCCACACAGGAAAGCAAAACGTATACCCACGCAGGATAGAGCAACACAATCCACAAAGGAGAGTAAACAGTAAATCCACACGGGATAGCTCAACGTAATCCACAAAGGAGAGTAACACAAGATTCAGCTCACACAGGTATACTTCTTCGGATGACGATAAAGATGATCATTGAACCATCTAAGTCGTCGGACCCACGAAGGATCGATAGGTACTAACCTTGCAGTGACCCACACAGGATCGGGCCCACGCAGGACCTGTAGAAGTTGGCTCACACAGAACCGCTGAGAGATGACCCACACAGGATCGGGCCCACACAGGACCGAGCCCACGCAGGACCTGTAGGCGCTGGCTCACACAGAACCGCTGAGCGCTGACCCACGCAGGATTGGACCCACACAGGATCGGGCCCACACAGGACCGGGCCCACACTGGACCTGTAGCACTGATCCACGTAGGATCGCTGAGTGCAGTAGTCATCGCAGTCCGCTGAGGATCTCTGCACAGTCATCACCGCAGTCCACTGAGGATCTCTGCACGGTCGTCGTCGGAGTTCACGGAGGATCTTTGCACAGTCGTCGCCGCAGTCCACTGAGGATATCTGCACGGTCGTCGCTGTCGAAGTAGCAGTCGCAGCCAGCACTAGGGTTCTCGCACACAGCAAGCTCGTTCGGGTAGGTCCGCTCCACGAGCCGAGAGGCTGATACATCAACTAACACGAAGTCCGAAGTTGATGTATCCAAAAGTTCCGTATCGTCAACAGGAACTCAACGTCGCAGACGGCGCGTCAATCGGACGCCCGATCTGAGAGATATTGGCATTTTCGTCCCAGGGGCCTGGTTGGTTTTTAAAGCAAAACCAACCCGACCGCACTCCACCTGCGTCCAAACCTCGAGCGGAGTATGCCAAAAGATCCGTCTCACTTAGAGGAATTCAACAAAGCTGACGGCACGTCAATCGGACGTCCGTAGCTCAAGATATGAGCGTTTCCGCTCCGAGGGCCCGGTTGGTCTCGTGTACGAACCAACCCGGCCGAACTCAAAGTATTCCAAAACCTTGAGTGCGATATACCGAAACGACCGTCTCGATCCAAGGACCGCGTTGCCACTGACGGCGAGTCGTTTGGAGGCACGAAGCTCAAGATACGAGCGTTTGAACGAAAACGTCCGAAGATGGGGGGTACGGGCCCGGGCCGACCCGGCCCAACCCCCCCTGGGTCGGCCCGAACCGGGGCGACCCGAACCAGGCCGACCCGACCCGGGTCCGACCCGGCTGGCCCGGCCCGGCCCGGCCAGGGCCGGTCCGGCTCTGCCGGCTCGGCTTGGCCGAGCCGCGCGGGTGGAAGCCGCGGGCGCTGACCCGCGGCTTGAGGAAGGACCGCGGCCCGCGTGCGGGCCGCGCTGGCGAGCCGCGGACGCGCTTAGCCGCGTCCGCCCGGATGAACCGGACCCGCGCGCCGCGGGTCCGTTTGACCGCTGCCGCCGCGGCTTCAGCCGCGAGGGATTTCGTCCGGCGGTGCGACGGGGCGCCGCCGCCTCCGGCGCCGCCACGCCGGTGACCCGCGCCGCCGGCAACTTCCGCGGGCCGCCGGCGTCGCTCCGGTGACCCGTTTTCCTTCCCATCTGCGCCGTTGCTCCTCCCGGGATCCGTTCTTTACTGCGGGATCGTCAACCGTCCGCTGCGGAACGTTCCTTCGTCGACCGTCAAATCCGCACAAAAAAAATGAAGAACGGCGGAGGGTCGTCGGGCCATGTTCGTTCGGCCCGCACCCTCCGCGTTAGAGATAAACAACCGGGAGAAAAACGATCAACACATGATCCAACAATTTTAATTAAAATAAAATTGTTCATTGAAAACCGGATTTTTAATTTTCAAGAACGTTCACGAGAAAATTAAAAAGGGGTAATTTTCCAAAATGAATCCCTACATTGATGATCGTCGTGCGCGGGCGTTCTTCACGGAAGGGACCGTCGCGGAAGAGATCGATCGTCGCGTTGTCGCGGGGAGGCGTCGCGTCGTCGCGGATTCCGGCGTTGAGTCGGCGAGCTCAACGAATCAAGAACAACAGATTTAAATTATTAATATTTAAATCTGTGTTTCGTTTAAAACCAAAGAAAAGAACTTGAGAGGAAATCCGAAAGCACTCACCTGGAATGGTCGGTGATCGGAGATCGGAGATCGGAGATCGGAAGAGCATCTCGGGCGAAGGCGTCGTCGATTTTCGGGTTCGGCGTTCTTCGCGTTCTTCGCATTCTTCGCGTTCTTCGCGAGGGAGAAGAAGTTGCGAGGGTTCTCCCAAATCTTCTCAAGCGCAAATAACCAGAGGTTAAGCGTTGGTCTTATTTTATTATTACACCAACGAATTTGAAAAACTGGTTAAGAAACGATCCATCAATTCGTTTAATTAATTCAACGAAAGTAACGACCCATTTAATTCACGAAAGAAACAGCCCATTTAATTCACGAAATAAACCGCCCAATTAAATGGTCTGTTAAGAATTTAGAAAACGCGTCGGTTGACTTTCATTAAGACGGGTTTTCACGGGTGCATTTCTTAGCGGAAAGAAATGGCGGGGCTCGTGCGGGCCCCACCTCACAAATATCCTACCAAGGGGGTAGGATATTTCTGGATAGTATCCTATCCAGTTCAACTCAGTTCAAGCCTCCTTTAAGTGGCTTCATGTGGCTTCCAAGTGGCTTAAGTGAAATAAAATAAAGCTGTCGCAAAATTATTTTATTTCTTAACTTTAAGCCCGAAAATTAAAAACCACACCCGAGCAAACGCAACTACGGAAGAGGCGTTTCTAAGAGAATACCGGGGCTGCGATTTTATCGGTGCCCTCAGAATTCGATTCCGGGCACCGGTTCAAAAGTTAGAAAAACCCGCTCGTCCGTTCACTGAACGTACCCGAGCCAAACTTCAGAAAATGATTCCGGGCACACCGGGCCTCGGAATCAGGCGCCGTCAGAAACTGTGTTCTTGTAAAATTCCAAAGAAAATTAAGAAAAAAAATTTCCTTGAAATTTACGGGTCTTTACAGAAAACACCTGGACGAAGCACCACAACATGCCCCTCGTGCAACAAAACCACCACGTCCACATGAGCAAAGTAACCAAGTAGTTTCTGAGAGCCACCACATCTCACATAACATGTATCATATGTAGGTAATTATAACTCAATCCATTACAACCCACACACTGAGTAAGGATCCTCAAGCCATCACAACCTATAAACATTACACCTATAGTAGTCTATAGAAAACTATATCCAGAATATATGGGTGTGAATAACCACAAGCCATTACAGCCCTCTACACACATATATGGGGAAAATTAATCGTTGTGCCTACCACCACTAGTAATTACCAAGAGAAGAGAGCAGAGTCAAATGGGTTAGTCAGCCATCCATCCTCCCACCAAAATGTTCGAAAAGACACCCCTAGGGCTTAGAATCCCTTGGGGTTTCGTTTCCCTAACTGAAGGGGTAGAGTAACGTATAGAAACACAAAAGGTACAGAATATACTTTAGCTCACAACCACACTATGGGCATAACCTAGTCATAGACTCAATTGCAACTAATGTCTCTTGGACTCCCAACTGCCACTTATAAGACTTGGTAGCCTATAAGAACATAACCATTTAAAGAGCATAATTACATTACTTCATTTGGTTTTTATCAGTTTCACTTTACATTCATTAATTCTCTAAATATTAATTAACTATTAATAGTTTCCACATTATATTTCACCATTATCACACGCAAAGTACACTATTCATTTAAATTTTCAACCTCAACATTTCATCCCAGCAAGCTGCAACCCCATGGGTTAACATCATTTATTCAATCATTTATTAACAACATTACTTTCCCATATTCCAAAGAATTATAGAAAAAACATTCTAAGATACTAAACACAAGGGGGCTCAACACAGTGAGTAAATGAACTACCTGTCAAGTGTTTGTATCCCATAGAAAGAGCAAATACCCATCCTCCCTTAAGAAGCTAAAAATGAAAACCAAGTTTCATACATCGCGCGTCTCCACCCCTTTTGGAAGGAGGGTAAGCAAAACAACAGCCTTGAGTAGTGGGGAAAGTAAAGAAGATAAACAACCAACAAGAAACAGCAAGCATCCAAACATTAACATCCAACCCATTACATTATCTCAAGTGTCCTCCATGAAACCCACATGCATAAACCGATGCATATCGCCACTCAATGCATCAACTGATACAATAACCAATAGGAATTTTTACCCCACATATCACAACAGCCTTCCGGGCTCACATCACAACACAAGAAGCAGGGAAAAACATCATATTAATTGGGCTCTTGGCCCATAAACAAGTAAGAGGGTAACTTAGAACCCTATAAGTAATTATCTTTTATCAAACAACCAGTTATTTAATTCATATTTAATTAACTGATTTATAATTTGTAGGTTCCAACTTCAGGAAACCTAGAAATTAATCTATCAAAATTTTATTAAACATGATTACTACATCATTTTGATTAACATACAATTACAAAAACAACAACCAGATTCATTTACATGCCTCTTTATCTTTAGAAAATAAATTATCAATTAATTACAGCTTTAAATTCATTACCAATTTCAATCAAGAATGAAAATCTAACAAAGGAAGCATAAATATCACACTATCTAAAAAAATAAGAGGCAATAACATTCGATCTATATCAAATTTATTTATCCAGTTTAAATATTCAATATGTCAATTAAATTATGATATAATGGGATAAAATATGATAACTCTAGAGTTTCACATAAAAGAAAAAATAATCAATGAATCCCCTACCTCAAATGGTTTTTGAAGTTCTTTATACGGGAACGAGCCACACAATGGGTTACAAACTCCTCCCCCTGTGACAACTGTATCTAATCGACGATGTAGAGACACCACCACACCGATAAAAACATAAGAAAAGTCAGTTAGGAACATGGAGAAAACATTCCACAAAAAGGAAAGGAGAAACAATAGGAGATGAACCCAAAAGAATGATGAAAGCTCGTAACTTATGTCGAATATTGATCGATACTGCTTGGTTGCTTCAAAAATAGAGGGGAACCAATCCAAGGAGGAATGTTTGATCGCACAACTCCTATGGTAAGTAAGGGAAGGTTCAAGTGTGTCACACTAGAGAACAATGAGTAAGAAAAAGGGATAAAGATATCTCGTCCCTTTAAAAGATTTAATGAGCAGCAGTTTAGGATACGTTGGATTTTCTATTAAAAGAAAATTACACCAAATCACACAGTTTGACCAAGTAAAAGTATCCCGAGCCTTAGGAAAATTAATATAGGAGTTATGACCTTTAAATTGTCCTTATATTCCTTAAAACGAGGCTTTAAATGTATCTTACATCAAAGGAAATGTCAAAGGGGTGAAATTGTTGGAATCTGGAAACACTGTTCATGAACATGAAATTTGGAAAAGGAAATAAAGGTCACAGTTCAAACCTCACCATTTTGGAAACACTGTTCAAATAATCCTACCATTTTTTTTGTTCACATAAGCCTACTATTGGAACTATTCACAAGGCTACCATTGGAACTATTCACATAAGCCTACCGTTGGAACTGTTCATAGGAATACCATTGAAATAGTTCACATAAGACTACCGTTGGAACTGTTTACATAAGCCTATAGTTGGAACTATTCACAAGGCTACCGTTGGAACTATTCACATAAGCATACCGTTGGAACTATTCAAAAGTCTACCATTGGAACTGTTCACATAAGCCTACCATTGGAACAGTTCACAAGGCTTCCATTGGAATTGTTCACATCGGTCTACTAGTGGCACTGTTCACATCAGTCTACCGTTGGAACTGTTCACATCGGTCTATTGGTGGAACCTTACTAGACTAGAAACACTATTCATGAACATGAAATTTGGAAAAGGAAATAGAGGCTTTTATTGGAAGGCTGCTATTGTGGAAACATAGTTTATGAACTAGAAATTTGGCAAAGTGTTGGGTATACGTCACCTTGACCTCCCCAAACACCTCAAAAACCATATTTCTGCAAAGAAATGGACCAAAGGGGTCCGGGTAATTACATTAGATACCTTTCAAAACATTCTCTCCCCTGATAATACAATACCCACCTAAAGGGAAATAGAAATGGATTCTGAACAACCACCTATCGAGATACCGATCAAAAGAGAGCAAGCCACAAGAATTAACTAAAGAAATCCATCTCATAAACGTGAATGGTCTAGATCCACAAAGCAGACACTTTTTTAACATGAAAAGAGTTAAAAATCAAGCTGATTCTGGTAATGAGTACGTATATGCAATACACATTCCCAAGTACTCTCCTCCATGCCACCATGTCACCACAAGACACGAACCAAGGGGATAGAATGCCCGCATGAAACCTTGTCTTTGCGGTCTTGGATCTCCATAGGCTACTCCTCTATGGTCACATCATCATCAACATTAATCTATCCCCAATCGATGATGTTATAGTCATCATGAAGATAAATAAGGAGTTGTGACTCATGAAAAACATATTGTATCTGTCTCATCTACGGGGGATGTGCTATCTGATACGCCACAACCCATACATGATCTGAAACCTCAAAAGGACTAAAAAAACCAGGGAGAAAGATTACTCCTGCGACCAAACCTACACTTCCCATGATGGGGAGTCATCTTTAGAAACACGTGATGTCCAATATCAAATTCTAAGGGCCTCCTCCTTTGATTGGAATATGATTTTTGACAATCATGTGTTGCTTTCATCCTCTCACAAATATCCTGAACCATCTCTATCATATTTTTCACTAGTTGTGGTCTGATAATTGATGACTCTCCAACCCTAGTCTATCACAATAGTGAAATGAAAGGTTGGCCAAAAAGGATTTAAGTGGTGTCATACTGATGGTGGAATGAAAACTATTTTTGTAAGATAACTCCACCAAGGGTAAGTGCCTCATCCACGGACCTCCAAAATCTTGGGCACAAATCACAACATGTATTCAAGAGTCTGGATGGTTCGCTCTTTCTGAACATCCATCTGTAGATGAAAGGTAGTTCTAAGTAATAGGTGATAACCAAAATCATTCTAGAGACCTCTTCATACCCTGTAGTTAAAAAGAGGATCTCAACCAGAAATGATTGTCCTTGGGACTCCATGAAGTCTCACCACCTCCTCTAGATACTTCCTCGACAAAAATTCCACTGACCTTGACTCCTTGATTGCTATGAAGTGGGATGATTTTATTAAACAATCCACTACAACATAAATAGCGTCATGTCCTCCCTAAGATAAAGGTAAACCAGTAACACGGTGAATTGAGATTTCCTCCAACTTCAACTCAGGAACATCTAATGGCTAGAGTAGATCACCAGGAACACGGTGTTCGACATTCACCTTATATCAGACCAAACATCGATACCCAAACTATGTAAATGCATGCTTCTACCCAGTCCAACAAAATTAAATCCTCAAGGCTTGGTACATCTTTTTCACGCCAGGATGCACTGCTAAAGGCTAACTATGGAACTCTCAAAGAACTTTCTCATGCATGTCCAAAGGAACAAATAGCCTTCCATGATACAACACTCAGTGTTGTTCATCCTCAGACCAACCATCAGGGGCTTCACCACAAACAACTCGGTCTCTCCAGACCTCCACCTCACGATCCCCCAACTGGGACTCTTCCACCTGCTGTACCAGAGATGACTGCACCATCATATGAAAAAGACAACCTCTACTTCCCAACATCTCCCATATCGATATGTAATGCTGATATTTCTTCCACAACTCTCTAAGAATCACCAGATTCACACACTGCATTACCACGCGACTTCCTCCTCATCGCATCAGATACAACATTCCCCTTTCCAGGGTTATATAATATTTAAAATATGTATTCTTGTAATAACTCCATCCACCGATGCTATCGCAGGTTTAAGTCATGCTGGGAGAAAACATACCTCATGCTATTATGATCTATGAAAACCACAAAGCCCTTACCATGAGGTAATGTCTCTACAACTTCAGAGAAAACAATAAGGGTGTTAAATCATGATCATGGGTGGAATAATCACATTAAAGGGGAAGCAACTGCTGAGACCCATAAGAAACTACTAATCTCTACTGCATCAGAACACAACCTAAACCCACATGTGAAGCATATAAAAAACATCAGACTGAACTCCCTCTTCTAGAAGGAAAATAACATGAACACTTAATAAATTCTCTTTAAGATACATGAAATCATACTGACACTTATTAGTCCACATGAACTCCTGATCCTTCCTGGACAATGTTGTCAGAGGATTCACAACCTGAAAGAAATCGGCTATGAACCTCCTGTAGTAGCCTGCAAGACCAAGGAAACTTTTCACCTCTACCATTGTCTTAGGGGATTCCCAATACACAAATGCTTCTATCTTTGATGGATCCAAAACTACTGTATACTGGGACACAACATGCCCCAATAAACGGACTTCTTGGGCCCAAAACTCACACTTTGACAACTTCTCAAATAGAAAATATTGAAAAAGAACTCCCAAAAAGGTGTGTATATGCTCAGCATGATCCTCCTCATACATGTAATACACAAGGATTTCGTCAATTAAAACCACCATGAACTTATCCAGGAACTCATGGAACACCACATTCATCAATCCCATGAACATATCTAAAGTATTCATCACAGCGAATGATATTACAACGAACTCGTAATGCCCATGATAAAAATAGAATGCAGTCTTC
Source organism: Viscum album (assembly GCA_963277665.1). Classification (NCBI taxonomy): domain Eukaryota; kingdom Viridiplantae; phylum Streptophyta; class Magnoliopsida; order Santalales; family Viscaceae; genus Viscum; species Viscum album. The sequence continues at coordinate 516,756,510 of OY728143.1, read as the reverse complement.
AGGATATCCTTATCCTTAAAACGCATCTGATGATATCTTAACCGCAATTCAATCTTTGATAACCAACTTTCACCCTTTAGTTGATCGAATAAATCATCAATCTGTGGGATAGGATAAATATTCTTTACTGTCACTTTGTTTAAGCGACAATAATTGATACACAACCTCAAAATTCCTTCAACCTTCTTCATGAACCAAAATGGTGCACCCCATGGTGACACACTCAGCCGAAAAAACCACATTATAACAAACCATCAAGCTGTATATGTAGCTCTCATAACTCAGAGGGGCTATACTATATGGAGACATAGAGATAGGAGATCCTCCTAGTTGTATCTCGATCCCAAACACAATCTCTCATCAAGGGGGTAATGAAACAACCTCTTCTAGAAAAACATCAAGGTACTATTATACGACCCTAGGAAATTCCAACTACTGAGCCTCTGAAGAACTCAACATCAACTCAGCCATCATAGATGATAAGGACAGAATACGTCTATGACCAATCAGAGTGTCTCGCTCTCCAAAAAACACTAATGGCTCTACATCTGCATTAAAGAACACCACCTACCTTCTGAAGAAATCCATGATACTATGTACTGAATACAACAAATCTATGCCAAGGATGACATAATATGTTTGTATCTATAAACATAGGAAATCTCTACAAGAGAGGTTCTACCTAAGCACTGTCTCACAGTCTCTACTTACTTCAAAAATAGCAGCTCGACCTCCAACTGGCGTAGTCAATGCCTAGGGCACTAGAAGCCTCTCGACCTCAAGTCCCAAAGCATGGACATGGGTAGGTGATATGAAGGAGTGTGTAACTCCTGAATCAAACAAGGAATACACCGAAATAGAAAACAAGGAAACGATACCTCGAATGACGTCTGGATCACCTAGCCCAGAAAACAATAAAGCATGTAGCAGACAATGACCTCTTCCATAGCCTCTCTGACCCTTATGACCACCACAACCACGGTCGTGCTCTGCTCTCTAAGGATGGGGAGCGTCATAGAGCTGTCCTCTGCCTACCCCATTCACCCTCTGCTGATCTAAAGCTGCTGCAACCTGCTGCTACTGCCTCATCTGGAACTACATCAATAGAAGAACATGGGGAGGAACACCTTGTGAACGATGAATACTTTGAAAGTTCGGGCAATCTCACTAGTGATGACCTCAACAAACACAAGAAAAACATGTGTCTGATCCCTTGGAATATGCCTTAGAGTCGCTGCCTCAGAATAAATGATATTCGGAGGGCTAGGACCTACCCCCATCCAAACAAAAACTCTTCTACCCTGAAAACTAGAAAACCCCAGTCCACAGCTCTACTTCGTGAATAATAATGAAGACTCCCCTCTCATGATGATCTGGTTCTAGCCAATGTTGTATTGAAAACATATACCCTCTCTAGTACCTAATGATATGCCTTTATCATAAATGGGGTGACCTAGAACTGGATTTCTAGATGCAAAACCTCCTTTAAATGCCTCGCTCTGGACTCCTCAACTAGAAACAGGTCCAAATAACATCGTAAAAGGTTCTTGAAATGGATTCCAAACTCTCACACATTGGAGATCCCCTGTCAAAGGGTAATAATCTCCTCGTGACTGGACTCCTTCATGGTTGAAGAAAGAAACTCGACTCTGAAATATTTTCAGAAATCATCCCAGGAGAACACAAACTCCACAAAATACCCAAGGAACAAGAACCACCACTGCCTCGCTGCTCTACATAGCATTGTCACAACTAAGGACTTTGTGTGCTTCTTCTAAGCACTGATCAAACTGAAGCCTATCTTGACCTCCTCCAACCAGTCTTCAATGAATGCATTTGAAACAGAGCCCTCATAATTTTGCAGACTCTAGTGCTAAAATTCATGGAGTGTCCCCCTCCATGTGTCATTGTCATCAACCACTACCCTGCGTTGATCTGCTGGAAAAGCCTGCAAGACGTCTTCTCCACAAACCTGACAAGGACGTTGACCTGGAGCCATACTTTCAAAATAACCAATAGTTAAATCTTCTAAACCTGGAACATGGTAGACTCAACATTAATTAGTTATTTTTTTTGTTTTATTCATTATAGGTTAACCTATCCCAAGGTCTACCCATTCAAACACAGACACAAAGAAGAATGATGGAAGATCCTTTCTTAGGTCTGTACCCTACATCTAGTATCACCTAGTTTAGTAGCCATTGTAAACATAAAGGTTCATGTATCAGACCATAGGGGGCCTTAAATGCCTATGTCTCAGCTGGTCTCTAGTGATTACATCGCTTTCTAAACATGACTGACACTTTTTCCCTACCAACACAGGAAACCTCACCTGTGCCTAACACCAAACTCCATCCTATCCCTCAACCAAAGCCTTTGATACTACTATGTCACAATCCTCTCCCAAAAAGGTGTTCCCCTCCTAGTTTGGCAATGTGAGAAGGGAGATAATGACCCTGAATTCCACCTATAGTAGGCCTCGGCTCGATGACTAGAACTGAGGGTATAGTAAACACACAAATGGGAGGCATTACCCTCTAAGAGAACATATGCGAAAGAGATAGATAAGATATACACCAACGAACTCCAACTCAGACTGAAATATAAAAGAAAACCCAAGTGCACATATGTAATTTCATGAAAAGCTACAACAACTGAAAGGTGAAAACTGCAAGTACCTAAGGAAAGTAAAAAAATAAATAACCACATCCCCGAATAGCTTATGTAACCCCAAGCTAGTAGAAACCAGCTGGATCATCAAACTACTGCAAGTGACATAAATAAAAATTTATATATACATAGGGTGAGGAAAACAGTATAATCAATAGGATCCTCCCCAAATACTCTCACGAAAAAGTGAATAAAGCATGATAAAACACAATGAGATAAAAGTGAAACTAACTCATCACTTAAATAGGTATACTAAGTACCAGCCTCACCATGGATACTCTTACCAAGTATCGCATACAAGAGTATATAATATAAAAAAGAATATCAAGGGTATCCCACTACTACATCCCCACTGGATTGCAGCTTTTCCCCAATGTTTCACGTCCTAAGCAACTCTCTCCAAAATGGCGTACTCGCAGAAAATTGGGAAAAACACCACAACTTGAACCTCGTGCAACAAAACCACCATTTCCACGTAATAAAAGTAACCAGGTAGTTTATAGGAGCCACCACAGTTCGCATAATGTATATCATATGTTGGTCATTATACCTCAATTCACTACAACCCTCACACCAAGTAAGGATCCTCAAGCCATCACAACCTATACAAATTACATGTATAGTAGTACATAACAAACTATATTCAGAATATATGTGTGTGAATAAACACAATCCAATACATTTTACATTTCCCATTGGATATGAGACATTACAGGACCCGCAGGTCTTAAGGAAATCATATAGACTATAACAACTTGAAACTACCCCCCAACATTTGCATTGTGATCATCTCTCCACCTTTTCATGGCTATTTGACTAGTTGTCATGTGCATTGATGCACATGCACGGTACCGATGGCAATGGAATAACCTCTCATTCTTCCAAATCTATTAGCCCTACTCTGGTGAATGTTCTCTCCTCTTGAATCCTCCTCTAGAGCTAGTTCCTTAGAGAATCTCTCTAGGCCTCTGCATATCAGGTGGCCCTGAAGGCCTTGAGGTGGCCCGAAGGCCTTGAAGGTTTCCCAAAATCCCTACTAACCTGAAGGCCTGGGTGGCCAAAAGGCCTTAAGGAATCCAAGCCCAAACCAGTGTCCCAACGTGAATTCTTATCCACTTTCATGAATAATGCAAATTTGTTTATTATCAATGTATCTCCTCAAAACACCCTCTATTTATTATTCACTTTTTAAAGAATTGCATTCTTTTATTTATTAATGACACCATTTAATGTGCATTGTGATATTATTCCTTCTTATTTTAGGATCCTATAAGTTTATTATTAAACATATTCCTTGTAATAACATTATAAACCCACTCGTTTATCATTGGGTTATTTCATATTTATCCTTGTACATTTCCATTCTTTATGAAATTAATTTTTATGACCATATTATAATCTAACGAGTGGGCCAAACATTATATACCCCTATAATGTATAGGTTAATCTAATATGACTCTAGAGATTTTTTTTGAATGAACCTGATGCAATATTTGTTCACATAATGTAGTTATATTTATATACATGGGTTATAAGTGAACATGATGCCAACTTTTCTCATGTTATATGCATGTGTATAATGTATTTAGGTGTATCCACAATGTTAAGATGATTAATTAATATACTTATTCAACTTCCATTGTAATTTTCAGATGATTTTCCTATGATATTTATGATGATCTATTTCTTGTGATCTAGTTTTGTTGATTATAATCACTATTTATGCCCGGAAAAGTGGATCAACATGACGAAGAAGAGTATATAAAATAAAAGTTGTGAAGGAAAAATTTTCAGCATGAAGAAGCATATTCTTTCATATAAGGGAATTAATTTACATAATGCTCTTCATTTGTGACATAATAGTGTAAACTATTTAGGGATACATTGAATTTTTATGTCCTAAAAATCACTTTTCATAGATGAGGTGACCGTGTTTTATATCCTTAGAAGAGTGAATTATTACTTTATTTTCAATCACATCATTTTTATAAATCCATATTCATGGAAGCATAGGATTCAATCAATCAGTTTTCTAATCACCTTGTAATAATTAATTCACCATGTTATAAAGAATCCTTCACCATATTAGATAAATAATTTTTTTTATTTTTGAATAAATCCATCACCATTAAAAATAAATCATTTTCCATATTAGATTTAATCTTTCTCTATATAAAATTACATATTTCATTGCCTAAGATTAAATAATTCAGGAAATGTGTTAGTTTTTTGATGCAGATATGAAGATCTATGTGACTGAAAACTTATTTCTGATGATGGTTCAAAAAATTTTTATAAAACATTTATGAAGATAGCCTATAAATACCCCCAAAACACACTTCAATAAGGAGGAATAATTTTCCTCCTCATTAATTTAAATAAAATTCAAACTACATGATATGATTTTCCACTTTTAAGAACATAATTTATTTAATAGTTTGATAAGTTTCATATACATTATTCAAATTAAAACCTAGATGGAAAATATATCCTATATAAATTCTATGTGGTGATGTATCCCCCATATAAAATATTTTTGGTGCCTCTCATTTGAAAGATAGCCATGTAGTTTTTTTATTGAGGGATGGTTGTGTAAATATTATGTGAACAAAATATTCCAAACTCCTTGAATTTGTAGAACATTACCAACTCATATATAACTCCAATATTATATGATATTCAAGCCTTTGAAATTTCATTTTGGATTCTTCTCAATGTATCATAACTATTAATGATTTGACTTATGGTTAGTTACTTCATGATGAATCCTTGTTTTGAATACCTAGTCCCCCTTTATACCCCTTTTGTCACCCATGTTTCCAAACAAGGTTGAATTAATCCAAATTACACATTCAAAACCTTTCTATATGGACAAAACACTAAAAATAATTGTATGTCAAATCTTTATATACAATATTCTTATTAGTTCCATGCCCCAACCATGATGTCATTCATAATATCATCAATTTTTTCAATCAATGAGACATAAATTCCATAAAAATTCTATGTAGTTTAATCCAAAACTACAACCTCTCCAATTTAGTTGTAAATAAAAAGGATAAAATAGAAAGATCCTTTCATCTGAAACTCCAAAAAAAACCATTTCTTGGTACCTATACCTAGTATTCAAAATCATATGATAAAAGAAAAGATAATAATCACATAACCATTAATTTTAAGAAATAATAATTCTTTGAATGAATACATTAAAAGGTATATTATTGGACCTTTTAGAACAGTGTTAAATGGCACATCATTGGATATGGATGCATGAAATTTAAAGGTAACATAATGTTCCATGATAGATGAACATAAAATATTTGATGTGTCCCACTAAGTGACATCAAAATACAATGGATCTGATATCGTTCATAATTATAAGGTGGAATCCACTATAATGGGCCCGATCCTAACTCTATAACACATAACTTCTATCTAAATATTGATAAATGTTATAGTGAGTAGCTATGTGGATTTAAAAATTAGTGAATTCATCCATTATAATAAATAAGGATAATATTTGATACATATTTATATTCACATTTATACATGGTATTTAGAAATTATTCTTAAAATAAAGGTAATATGTATTGTTATTAGGTAGTATGTCATGAAAATGACTAAAATATTTAATACATAATTTGGCTATGCAATAAGACCACTTAAGTTATAACCCAACCTCCCATCCTATTAACCTCAACACACAATTTGTAATATCGTTATGATATCCCAATGACTACCTACCTTTGGAAGTCTTTCAAATAGAAAAATATGTTTCTATTCATAGAAAAAATAGGGGAACACATTAGAGAACCAATCATGAGATACTTAAACTTTTGAAGAGATTTATTGATAATGTACTTTTTTCATAATATATTGTACTGATGATTTATTTGTTTCATTTTTCCATTTCAGGATTCGAAATCATGCACAAATAAAATAATAAAATGAAAAATTACCTTTTAAGATTCTTAACCAAGCTAATGGTAGGCCAAAACCACCTATGGGCACCAAACATCTAAAGATGATACACTAGATGTATGATTTTACCACAATGGATGTTTTGGCCCCACCGAACAGAATTGAATTTTTACTAACATAGAGAATCATGTACAAAGTGATGATTTCCCTAGTGTATATATATCACCTTAACTAATTCAACCCAACTTTAGAGGTAGACTATGAAAGCCTCATTGAGATAATGACTAAAATACCATCTTACTAGTGATGTTCTATAGGGATCATCTATCCGTTCCTTCCATATCCAATATCTTTGTGAGTCTTTCCCTAGAGTGAAAAACACCTTTATCCCTAATATTAGGGAAGTTGATTAGTATTTCAATTTCCTCCCAACCAGTTTTTGGTATCATACTAGGGGATCATGATAGTCTCCAACATTACCAACTCTACATAGCTCCCAAAATTTAAGAATATTCTAATGAGGACACCTTAGATATCCCAACCCTAGCTATTGAAACCAATTATAATACGAGTAAGGGTTAATGGTGGGAATTTAGTTGTCGGAGTTTAATATTAGGTTCAATTATTTATTCCAGTTGGAACCTAGGAATCTTGTCTTTATATCACGATAACAACTAAGTGATCACCTAGGATAACTTATACTCATGAGGGTGGATTTCCATATTTCACATCCCCAATTTAGATTGCGATTATAACCATGTTTACTTGGTTTAATGCACAAAGAAATAGAGTTGATCTATAGAAATAAAAAATCTAGGAGAAGGTCCCAAACCAATATACTCTAGCACCCTCAAGGCTTATATAAATAGACTTATAGTAGCCCATGGTAAAGAAAATCGTGTCCCTATAGGTCTTCCCTATGAGACCAAACATATCAACCTTTAATTTAATCCTCATTACTAAAAATAATATAAAATTCATCTCAAATGTCCTCCATAATTTTAAGTGATACCAGGAAGATTTTAACATGTTCCTTAGGGAACCCTTTATGGGGTTCCTCCCCAGTTTATTGTGATGATCAACCATAAAGGTTCTTATCATGATAACACTTATCGAGGTCCTACATATAGCATGAATATTAACTTAAAATGTGGTAATAACCCCCCTAAATCATGAAAAATTTGTTAGGGTAGATTCCCTCCCCTTGGAGACCAAGATAATTTTCTAGGATATCATCCCTAGGGTATATGTTATAGAAATCCACTCTTTGAAAATGAGAATAGTTTTCTTGAAGATCCACCCCATGAAAGCCACCCAAAATTTGTAACCACTGAGTCCCTCTTTTTAAAAACCAAGATAATATCCCTAAATATCATTCCCTTGGAATATGTCACAAAAATACTCTCTAAAAAACGAATACAACTAATATAAAGGTCCAACCCATGAAGGAAACCAAAAAATAAGTAACTATTGAGTCCCTTACAATGGTATCCTTTCTAACTAGAGTATATATTTTAACTATGAAATATTTATTTATAGGTCCTCCCAATGATAAATCATTGATAATGAACAGATTTCCTTACCATGATAGAGAATAATGAACCATCCATGGAGGTCCTCCCCATCGTGATTATTGTAAAGGAACTCATCCAAATGAATGCTTTTCTTAGCAAAAGAACCTCCCCATGTTAGAGTTACTCTAAAGATATTGTAACATTGAAGGGAACTCAATAAACCCTAGAAAACTACACTAGTTTCTTTTCATCAATCTGTAGTGCCTAATCTATGTTTATGGGTGATTTGAGGAAATGATCACCATCTATGAATCTCGCAGACCATGAACCCCTAGATGTGATTTTGGAGGCTCTGAATCTCCCTACTCATCTTGATAAAGTTTTAGTGAATTTTTTTTGGTCAGATCACGTCTAAGAAACACTCATTAGGGATGAGAAGAAATCTATCTTTGTGTGCAATGAATTGGATAAAGAATAAAATTTGGTTGAGTCATATCCGATGGCCACACAACAATTTAAAATTCACAAGGAATTTGAGGAGGAATTGATGAATTAAATTCATCAAAATTTATTTGATATTATCCACTTTATTAAGAGAATATACCTATATTATGGGGACTAAGATAACAGTTTTGTGTAACTGGATGAACTATTCCACCTTATTGACTGGGATTCGCTTTTAGTGTCATGAAATAATATATTATGGGAACTATGTGAGTGACTTCAATGTGATATCCTTAGATGTTTGAATTTGATTCACCAAATATCCATCGACACCCCACCTAACTCTAATATCAGGTTGTGGGGTGAATATAGATATTTTTTTTAATCCTATCATAGGTTGAATCAGTTAATCAAGGAATGAATATTATAAATTCATTGCTTCTGGTGAATTATTAGGTCTTGGGTCAACATATGCTAGTTAGACCATACAATAACATCCCATTATTCTAAATTCCCATAATAGGCATAATCGATAAGAGTGACCTATGAAAATATTCCCAATATTAGTATAAGCAAATTCCTAGACCAAAGGGTTTGGGGAATTTTTACTTCCACCACCACCCCTATAATTAATAAATCTATTTTTATTCATGATCATTGTATTGGAAGTGAAAAATTTTACCCCATCATATAAGTCCAGAGGAGTTATTTAATACCCTCATATGAGGAAGTCAATCATTTATATACTAGGATAAGTATTATAATAAGAAACCCAATATTTAATCCAACATATAATGATTAAAGTCTCTAATTTTGAGTATGTTCTATGAAATTATTTAGGTAATCATTAAATATATGCTTCCAAAAACCAATTCTGGTTGGAAAAGTGAGGGAAGATGGAGAAAACTATGAGGGGTGACAAGTTAAAACAATCCAAGAAGAAGAGAGAAATCAAGGATGATTTTTACATTTCCCCAAAAAGATACTCAATGTATGAAGAATACTAATATTAGTTTTACATATATGAGGATTTAATTCATGCTTCACTATTTGTTTAAGTGAATGTTGTTGACATAAATCCCATGGATAATGTGGAGCAAGAAATTGATGTAAAAGAACACAATGAGTAGATATCCATCTCACACATGGTTCACATTGAAATTCTTTAAGAGGTTATGTTGAATTGATATTAGATAAAAATTCATGAATTGGAATTTATAAGGAACATCCTGATACTATTTACTCAATAAAATTAAGATATGGGTAAATGGAAAGGTGTACCTATATTCGAATACCACCCACCTCTTGAATAAGTTGAGATTCTTTCCATCGAGGAGAACTTTCCAAGTATAAATTTGATTTGAAAAATCTATGGTGATATACTGTTGACTTAGTTAGAGGTAAAATATTGATTTAAATTTATATGCCAAATCTAATATCGCACCTCTAAATCCACTTCAATAAGATGGAATTTCTTAAACCGCAGGTGTGAGTCTAATCATCTGGAAAACCCAGGACTAAGAAAACCAGTCTATCTGGCCCCATTAGACAAGAAATATTAATTTTCCCCTTTATTAAGGAAAAAACACCAATATTGAAAGAGTTACACCAAAGGATAATAGAATTAGGTTATTTACATTAGTTATATACAGGAAAACCATGCACTGTTCTACCCACTATCTCCTCTAAAGTATCTTCCCCAGTGATAACTGTATCCATCTAGATTTACATTCATTACTAAATTCCTAAGGCTCAGGATGCTTTTACTTGGTCAAGCCATGTGGTTTAATGCGATACGATTTTAATGGAAAATCGATCATATCTTAAACCGATGCTCTATTAAATATTCTAAAGGGACGAGATTTCTTCCTCCCTAGTTCTTCCTCCTTGTTCTCGGGTGTGAGACACATGAACCTTCCATTCCTTCCTATAGGAGCTGTGTGATCAAACTTTCCTCCTTGTATTGGTTCCCCTCTATTTTTGATGCAACCAAGCAGTATCGATCAATCTTTGATATAAGGTATAATCTATCGTCATTATTTTGGGTTCATCTCCTTATGTTCTCTTTCCCTTTTATGGAATGGATCTCCATATTCATAATAGAATTTTATTGGGTGCTGACCGGTATGGTGGTATCTTTGCGTCCTCATATGGATATAGTTTTAATGGGGGGAGGAGATCGTAACCCATTATGTGGATCGTTCTCGTATAAAGAATGTCAAGAACTGTTTAAGGTAGGGGATTCATTGCTTCTATTTTCTTTTACATGAAACTATAGAGTAAACATGTTTTATACCACTAGATCACAATGGAATTGTTATAATAAATATTTGAACTAGATAAATAAATTGATGCTAATCATATGTTATTGACTCTTGTTTTTATAGATAGTGTGATATCCATGCTTACTTTGTTTAACTTTTCATTATTGATGGAAATTGTTAAAGAATGTAAACCTGGAATTAATTGATTATTATTTGGATAAAGATAATGAGACATGTGAATGAATCTGATCATTGTTGCTATAATTTTATGTTAATCAAATTGATGCAGTAAACATGTTTAATAAATTTGTGATAGATTACTGTTTAGGTTTCATGAAGTTGGAACCTATGAATAATAAATTGGTTAATACAAGATGGATTAAAGAACTGGTTGTTTGATAAAAGATAATTCTTGGTAGGGTTTTTAGTTACCCTCTTTCTTGTATAAGGGCCAAGAGCCCTGTTGATATGATGTCTGTTTTCCTACTACTTGGGTTTTGAGGTGATCCTGGAAGGCTGTTGTGATATGTGGGGGTAGAGAGGCCTATTGGTTTTGGTAGCAGTAGATTTCTATAGTGGTGAGATGCATCAATTTCTACATGTGGGTGTTGGGGAGGACACTAGAGATGATGAAACAAGCTGGATGTGAATGTTTGGATGATTGCTATTTCTTTTTGGTTGTTTATCTTCTTTACTAATTCCCCACTGGTTTGATACTTTTCCCCAAATTCACATGTCCTATGTATCTCTCTTAAAAATTTTTTGCCCAAAAAGACCTGGATGAAGCACCACAACATTCCTCTCCTGCAAAACAACCACCACGTCCACATAAGCAAAGTAACTAGGTAGTTTCCAAGAGCCACCACATCTTGCATAACATGTATCATACGTCGGGCATTATACCTCAATCCATTACAACTCACACACCGAGTAAGGATCCTCAATCCATCACAGCCTATAAACGTTACACCTATAGTAGTCTATAGAAAAATATATACAGAATATATGGGTTTGAATAACCACAAGCCATTACATCCCTATACACACATATATGGGAAACACTAACTCTTGTTCATACAAGAACTAGTAACTACCAAGAGAAGAGTGCAGGGCTAAAGGGGTTACTCAACCATCCATCCTCCCACTAGAATGTTGGAAAAACCACCCCCTAGGGCTTAGAATCCCTAGGGTGTTAGTTTCTCTAACTGATGGGGTAGAGTAGCATATAGAAACACAAAAAGTAATGAATATACTATAGCTCACAACCACACTACGGGCATAACCTAGTCTTAGACTCAATTATAGGTAACATCTCTTGGACTCCCAACTACCACTTCTAATACTTGGTATCCTATAAGCACATAACCATTTAGAGTCCATTATTACATTAATTCATTTGGTTTTTATTAGTTTCACTTTACATTCAATAATTATATAAACATTAATTAACTATTAATAGTTTCCACATTATATTTCACCAGCATCACATGTGAAGTCCACTATTACTCTATATTTTGAACCTCAACATTGTGTCCCAGCAAGCTCCAATACCATGGGTTAACATCATTTATTCCGTCATTTATTAACAACATTACTTTCCCATATTTCCAGGAATTCTAAAAAAACATTCTAAGCTACTAAACACAAGGGGGATCAAAACAGTGAGTAAATGAACTACCCGTTTAGTGTTTGAAACCTATAACAAGAGCATAGACACATCCTCTCTCAGGAATCTAAACATGAAAATCACATTTCATACCTCACGCGTCTTCGCCCCTTTTGGAAGGAGGGTAAGAAAAACAACTGCCTTGAGTAGTGGGGAATGTAAAGAAGATAAACAACCAACAAGAAACAAAAAGCATCCAAACATTAACATAAAACCCATTACATTATCTCTAGTGTCCTCCACGACACCCACATGTATAAACCGATGCATATTTCCACTCTCGGAATCAACTACTACCACAACCAATAGGCCTTTCTACCCCCACATATCACAACAGCCTTCCAGGATCACATCACAACACAAGCACCAGGGAAAAAACATCATATCAATTGGGCTCTTGGCCCATAAAATAGAAAGAGGCTAAGTCATAACCCTATAAGGAATTATCTTTTATCAAAAAACCAGTTATTTAATCAATCTTTAATTAACCGATTTATTATGTCTAGGTTCCAAATTTAGAAAACCTAGAGAGTAAGCTATCACAAATTGATTAAATATGCTTACTACATCATTTATATTTACATAAAATCAAAAAAAACCAGATTCATTTACATGCCTCTTTATCTTTAAACAATAAATTATCAACTAATTACAACTTTACATTCATTACCAATTTCCATCAAGAATGAAAATCTAACAAAGGAAGCAAAGATATCACACTATCTAGAAAAATAAGAGGCAATAACATATGATCAGTATCAAATTATTTATCCAGTTTAATTATTTAATATGTCAATTACATTATGATCCAATATGATAAAACATGCTAACTCTATAGTTTCACATAAAATAATAAGCTACAAATCCCCTACCTCAAATGGTTCTTGATCTTCTTCATATGGAAACGAGCCACACAACGGGTTACAACTTCCTCCCCCTGTGGCAACTGTATCTACTCGAGGATAAAGAGACACCACCACACTGATCAACACCTAATAAAAGTCTATTAGGAACATGGAGAAAACATTCCAGAAAAAGAAAATGAGAAATATAAGGAGATGAACCCAAAAAAATGACGATAGCTCATACCTTATGTCGAATATTGATCGATCCTTCTTGGTTGCATCAAAAATAGAGGGGAACCAATCCAAGGAAGAATGTTTGATCACACAAATCCTATGGGAAGGAAGGGAAGGTTCGTGTGTCTTGCACTAGAGAACTAGGAGGAAGAACAAGGGAGGAAGATATCTCGTCTCTTTAGAAGATTTAATAGAGCAACAGTTTAAGATACGCTTGATTTTCTATCAAAAGCAGATCACACCAAATCACGTGGTTTGACCAAGTAAAATCATCATGAGACTTAGGAAAATTAATATATGAGTTATGACCCTTGAATAGGCATTAGAGTCCATAAAACTAGGCTTTAAATATATTTTACATCAAAGGAAATGTCAAAGGGGTGAAGCATTAAGAAACTGAAAACACTGTTCATGAACATGAAATTTGGAAAAGGAAATAAAGGTTACAGTTCAAACCTCGCCATTTTGGAAAAAAATTTCACATAATTCTACCATCGAAATTTTTCACATAAGCCTACTATTGGTATTGTTCACAAGGCTACCATTGGAACTGTTCACATAAGCCTACCGTTGGAACTGTTCATAGGAATACCGTTGGAACTGTTCACATAAGCCTACCATTGGAACTATTCACATAAGCCTACCGTTGGAACTGTTCACAAGGCTACCATTCAAACTACTCCTATAAGCCTACCATTGGAATTGTTCACAAGGCTACCGTTGGAATTGTTCACATCGGTCTACCAGGGGCACTGTTCACATCAGTCTACCATTAGAACTGTTCACATTGGTCTACCAGTGGAACCTCGTTGGTCTAGAAACACTGTTCATGAACTCAATATTTGTAAAAGGAAATAGAGGATACTATTGGAAGTCTGTTTTTCTGGAAATATAGTTCATGAACTAGAAATTTGGAAAAGTGTTGGGGATACGTCACCTTGACCTCCCCGAACACCTCAAACACCATATTTCTGAAAAGCAATGGACCAAAGAGGTCTGGGTCATTACATTATATACCTGTCAAAACATTATCTTCCCTGAGAACTCAATACTCACCTAAAGTTAAATAGAAACAGGTTCCGAACAACCACCTATCACGATACTTCTCAAAAGAGAGAAAGCCTCAAGAAGGTACAAAAGAAAGACATCTCATAAACATGAAAGGTCTACAACCACAAAGAAAACATTATTTTAACATGAAAAGAGTTAAACATCAAACAAATTGGGGTACTAATCATGTATATGCAATACACATTCAAAATTACTCTCCTTCATGCCACTGTGCCACCAAAAGACACGAACCAAGGGGATATAATGCTCGTGTGAAACCTTTTATTTGCAGTCTTAGATCTCCACAGGCTACTCCTCGTTTGTCACATAATCATCAACATTGATCTCTACTCAATCGATGCTGTGAGTGTCATCATGAATATAACAACAGAGCCGTGACTCATGAAAAACATCTTATATCTGGCTCATCTGTGGGGGAAGTGCTATCTGATATGCCACAGCTCCTACATGAGACAAAACCTCGAAAGGACTAAAAAACCTGGGACAAAGCTTACTCCCACGACCAAAACTAGGCTTCCCATGATGGGGAGTCACCTTCAAAAACACATGATCCCCAATATAAAATTATAAGGGTCTCCTCCTTTGATTGGAATATGATTTATGACAATCCTGCACTGCTTTCATCCTCTCACAAATCACCTAAACCATATCTCTTGTATTCTTCACAAGTTATGGTCTGAGAATTGATGACTCTCCAACCCTAGTCCATCACAATAGTGAACAGAAAGGTCGGCCAAAAAAGGCTTTAAGTGCTGCCATACCGATGGTGGAGTGAAAACTATTGTTGTAAGAGAACTCCACCAAGGGAGTGCGACATACACAAAACTCCAAAATCTAAGACACAAGATCACAACAGGTATTCAAGAGTTTGGAAGGTTCACTCTGTCTGACCATCTGTCTGTAGATGAAAATCAGTGCTAAGTAATAGGTGATAAATGAAAGCATACTAGAGACCTCTCCACACCCTGGAGGTAAAGAGGGGATCTTGACCAGAAATGATTATCCTTGGGACACCATGAAGTCTCATCACCTCCTCCATATACTGCCTCGACAAAAATTCCACTGATCTTGACTCCTTGATCGCTATAAAGTGGGATGATTTTATTAAACCATCCACTAACACCTGGATAGAGTGATGTCCTTCCTAAGCTCAAGGTAAACCAGTAACACAGTGCATTGAGATGTCCTCTAAGTTAAAATGAGGAACATCTATTGGCTAGATCAGACCACCAAGAACACGGTGTTCGACATTCACCTTCTATCAGACGAAACATCGAGACCCAAACTCTGTAACTGCATGCTTCTACCCAGGCCACCAAAACTAAATTCTCAAGTCTTGGTATATCTTTTTCATGCCAGGATGCACCGCTAAAGTCTAACTATGGAACTATCTAAGAACGATCTCACACATGGCTAAAGGAACAAATAACCTTACATGATAAAACACTTGGTGTTTTTCATACTTAGACCAACCATCAGGGTCCGCACCACAATCAACTCGGTCTCTTTAGACCTCCACCTCCAGATCCCCCAACTGGGACTCTTCCACCTGATGTACCATAGATGACTACAACATCATATGGAAAAGACAACCTCTGTCCTCATCTTCTCTCATATCGGGATGTAATGATGACAGCTCTTCTACAACTCTCTAGGAATCACCAGATTCGTGCACTGCATTACCACATGACTTCCTACTCATCGCATATGCTACAACATTCCCCTTTACCGGGGTATATAATATTTAGAAGATGTATTCTTGTAATAACTCCATCCATTGATGTTGTTACGGCTTTAAGTCATGCTGGGAGAAAACATACCTAACGCTCTTATGATCAGTGAAAACTACAAAGCTCTCGCCATGAGGTAATGTCTCTACAACTTTAGAGAGAGCACTAAGGATATTAAATCGAGATCATGGGTGGCATAGTCACATTCAAGGGGATGCAACTGCTGAGACCCATAAGAAACAACTAATCAATAATACATTAGAGCACAACCTAACCCCACATGTGAATCATCTCAAAAAACATCAAACTGAACTCCCTCTTTTAGAAGACAAATAACTAGAGAACTTACTAACTTCTCCTTCAGATACTTGAAAACATACTAACAATGATTAGTCCACATGAAATCCTGGTCCTTCCTTGTCAATGCTGTCATAGGATTCACAACCTGGGAGAAATCGGCTACAAACCTCTTGTAGCAGCCTACAAGATCAAGGAAACTTTTCACCTCTACCATTGTCTTGGGGGATTCCCAAGACACAACTGCTTCTATATTTGATGGATCCACAAATAATCTTAGCTGGGACACAACATGCCCCAAGAAACAGACTTTTTGGGCCCAAAACTCACACTTTGACAACTTCCCAAATAGCTAATGTTGACAAAAAACTCCCAAAAAGGCGTGGAGATGCTCTGCATGATCCTACTCAGACATGGAGTACGCAAGGATTTCGTCAACGAAAACCACCATGAACTTATCCAGTAACTCATGGAACACCACATTAATTAATCCCATGAACATATCTGAAGAATTCATCACACTAAATTATTTTACAGTTAACTCGTAATTCCCTTGACGACAAAAGAAAGTAGTCTCCAAGATATCCTTATCCTTCACACACATCTGATGATATCCTGACCACAAGTCAATCTCTGATAACCAACTTTCACCTTTTAGTTGATGGAATAAATCATCCATATGTGGGAGAGGATAAAAATTCTTCACAGTCACTTTTTTTGAGCGATGATAATCGATACACAACCTCAAACTACCATTAGCCTTCTTCATGCACAAAAATGGTGCACCCCATGGTGACACACTCAGCTAAAAAAACCACACTATAACAAACCATCAAGTTGTATATATAGATATCATAACTCTGAAGGGGCCATCCTATATGGATACATAGAGATTGGAGATCATCATGGTTATAGCTTGATCCCAAACTCAATCTCTCATCGAGGAAGTAATGAAACAACCTCTTCTAGAAAAACATCATGGTACTCTTCTACAACCCTAGGAAACGCCAACTACTGAACCTTTGAAGAACTCAGCATCAACTCATCCATCATGGATGATAAAGAAAGAATACGCCTCTGACCCATCTGAGTGTCTCTCTTTCCAACAAACACTAATGTATCTCCATCTGCATTAACGAATACAAACTACCTCCTGAAGAAATCCATGATAGTCTGTACCAAAGACAACCAATCAATACATAGGATGAAATCATATTGTTTCATCTATAAACATTGTAAATCTCCACAAGTGCGGTGCTATAACACCCTAATATTTCATAGTGTGTTATTTCTTCAAAGGAATTCAATAACTTTGACTATACGCAACACCAAGTTCAAGCGCACCACGACTTACCAAACTAGTAGTTCAAAAATGGTTATGACTAGTATTAACTGAATTTTGAACTTCATATGATCCTTATAATTTTAGAATCTATATTATGAGTTTCCTAGACATAATGTAAGAACAAATTCAATTTTTTAGATAAAGGAAGTATTTTTCAAAAAATGCAATTTTACCACCTTTTGGGGATGAACCCTTTTTTAAATCCAATATTTGACACATTTATATATTCAATTTGACAAAATAAACTTCTTCTTTATAATCAGGAGATAAAAATTTAGTTTTGATAAATTTTTGGTATTTTTCTGAAAACTTTCATATTTTGGTGAATAGTGAACAATACTAAATTTTAATTAAAAACAACTTTTTTAATAGAAATAATTTATAGTGTTAAAATATACAATTTAATGGTTTTTTAGTAATAATATATTATATTGTTACCATTTAATCCAATTCTGGTCATTTTAAGTAATTTCACTTTAAAATTTTACATAAACAAGTGTCAATCTTTTGACAGTTATTATTTCTTAAAAATACGCCTTTTGGTTTTGACAATGGGAATTAATTTTAAATTAATAAATTCAAATTATATGTTTTTAATTTGGTAAAATAGACATCATTTTTGTATTCGTAATATCAAAATTATCCTATGGAGAATTTTCAGTATATTTCTGAAAACATATGATTTTTGATGGATAGTGAAAAACACTGAGTTATTATTTAAAAGCGGATTTTTATTTAAATAATTATTTATTTTATTTAAATTTATTTTAGGTCAAAATAGATACATAATTCCTATATAAATTCAATTTAATTCATTGGATTCTGTTTATAATAATTTTAGATATATAAAAATTTTATCGAACTTTTTACCGTCTTTTACCCACCTCTTAGGAGCATTTGAAAATTTACATAAAAATTAATTTTACCTCTTATGTGAGTTGAATTTTGAAAATCTGAGAGACAAGGTTAATTTGAAGGAGTAAAATGTGGTTCAATAAGATAATTTTTTTTGGCGAATAGTAACTTTTTACTTTTATTTACCACGGTTAAAAGTAAATAGGGTAATTAAGGTAAAAATGATATTATTATTACTGTAAAACATGTCCTAATTCTATTGGCTAAGTTTAATTCGACCTAAAACAAACTTAGGAATAAAATATGAACCTATTTGGTCCACTTGGATTGGATTAGGACATTTATTATTATTTAATTGAAAGAAGAGGTAAAAGTGTTAAATTCAACGTTTAATAACTAAAACATTATTAATATTGGGTTACAAATAAGATAAATTCTACTATAAATATTAATTATAAAGATAAAAATATTTCCCACATAATTGAATTTTATTTATAATTTTTAGAAGTTAAATAATTATATTTATTAGTGACACAATGATGATGTAGTAATTACCTTGTTAATGAAAGAATCATATAAATTGTATTATAAATATTACAATAAATATAATTTCAAAGTTTTTATGACATACAATAATTTTATAGGTGAAAATGACATGTTAGTATTGATTCAATGTATTTTTTTAAAGTAACCATGCTGTAATTATTTTAACAAAAATACAAATACCAAATAGTGTTAAAATTGACATAAAACAGTTTTTAAAACAAAGATTTTATTTGTAATTGATATAATGGTCATAAAAATCATAGGTTCGGCCAAAAGACTTATATAATAATATATATGACATTAAGGAACCAATTGGGGTTATATTGGCAGTATATAGTAAGTTTATTGACCATATAGTGTAAGAATACAAGAAGACACGGTAAAAGTTAAATTATTTAACTTTGAGTTAAATCTAAATGATAAGGTTTAAATGGTAACCTAAAATTTTCTAACACCTATTGGATGAGAGGATTTATACCCCTACCCACCTTATCCTCTAAATAAATCAATTTTGAGCCATTATAAACCTAATATGAATTTATGATAAAATAATATTTTAAGTTTTTCCTAAGGTGCCTCTCACCCCTTTTATAAAAGGGCACAACCCCTTCACTCTAATTCACACCTTCTAAGCCATTTGGATCGGCCAACCCTTGGAAAAAATACCCTCTAAACTATCCTACCTTCAACCTAGAGGCCTTATTTTGATAAAAAAGCCAACCTAAGGAGCCCTTTTGATCAAATCAAAAGGAAGAACCCGAAGAATAGGTAATGATTTCGCCAACCTATTTCAAGTTCCTTCCTTCTTCCACTTACTTTTTCTTTGTTCTTTCCATTATAAAATAAAAAATCCAGTATCTTATATATACTATCATGTTATTATAATTATGGTATTACCAAATTCATTATTCTATCCACCCTTTGAATAACATGTCACCATGTGTGCGTACGTACGACTTACCGTCTCCACGTCGTGGTGTAATTTGTTATTCAACACTGTGTTATTTGGATGAATGTAATTATGAGTAATATGTATATAAATAATGAAAATAACATAATAATGTCTCTGTAAAATTAATATTCCATCCAATTAAACACCTTTAAAAAAATGATATTGTCACTCGTGCGTACGTACGAATTACCGTCTCCACGACGCGATGAGATTTATTTCCACGTTCACCACTCTTTGACGATTATAAAAATATATATTACTAATAAGTATGTAATATATGAAATAATAATGAAACTGGAGATATATATATATATATACTTACATATATCTTATTCACTTAGTTTTGTTCAATACGATATGAAAACGGAAACAACGTTTATGCGTACGTACAGACTACCCTCTCCATAAATGGGGTTTTTAATTTCATATATATTTCTACTATACATATTTATATTCTAAATATATATGATATATAAATCATGTTTTATATTTTGGAAGTATTTAAATCACGAACTAAGTGATACAATCAAGAGTAAAAAGTTAAAACACGTACAATAAAGAAAGCGATTATTACCCGAAATGTTAATTTAACACAAAAATTATTATTAAATGGGTAGTATAAAGTCATAAATAAATAATATATGATATCATAAATATTAATATGATTATGGTATAATTTAATAACATACTATGGTCTTCATATCAGTGGTTAAACGTACCCTCAACTAAAGGAAAGTGCAAGGTAATGGGTTTTCTTCTCACTCTTTATTCCCGTGAGATTCGTGCAATATTGCCACTATTTCCTTTTGTGTGGTGTATGTACTAAAAATAACATTATTCTTTGTGTAATAAGCTTTAATTTATGTGTATTTACTTATTCATTGTATGATACCTCTTTCATGGGGTGTATGTTTCGTAAGTTACCAAATTAGAAAGGGTTAATTCCATAATCTCATTATTATCCGAGATTGTAAATGTGTAAGTATTTAATGGGAAATTTTTATCATCCATGTCCATTTTTCATTAAAATTATTTCAAAATTAATATTTTAAGGATTTGTGAAAGGTAATATTTATCAAATTCATAATTTTAAATGTTTTAAAGATGTATCTTTCTATATATTTTTAATTAATGTCCATGCTTTCAAAATGATTTTAAGGATTTATTTATATGGACATGAATGTTTTGAAATGATAATTCTTTTCAAAAGTATCAAAGTGTTAGGGTACACTTTGATTCAAAAATATCTTTTAAATTACTTCCTCAATAAATGTGTTACTTTTAAATGATTTTACAAAGAGGATATTTCCCTCCAAAAGTTTTACTCATCATTTTCAACTATGTCTGCATCCTTTACAGGATATTATTTTTGATTGAGGTGGATTTATTATAATACAATCTTCCATATTTAATTGAATGAGTTATGATATGTTTGACTATGGATGTTATATTTTTAAACCATTCATGGTTTATGGTTAATGTATTGGCATTTCGTATGCTAGTTTTAATACGAATTTTTATGTTTTGTTTCAAATATTCATATGAGGAATGCAGTGGACTTAGTAAGTGACGGGTGGAGCCCGCTATAGCTCCTCGATGAATCGGTAGGTCTCATGAGACAAACTAGTGTCTTGGAACAAGGCCTTGAAAAAATTGTATTTTTAGTCTTGGCATGAGGCCTTGACTATATGTTAATGATGTCCGGCTTTAGGAATTCCCTTATTATAAAATTAGTTATTACATGTGATTATTCGACTAGTAGAATATCTATGTGCATGTTTATATGGAAATTATTTATTTATTTTTTCTATATTATGTTTAAGTTTATGTTTAAAAAGGCTGTTGTTTTTATTACAAATCCTTCCATAAAAGTTTATAGCTTCCTCTAAATTATTTACCCTTACTGATCATCTGAGCTCACCCTTATCTTATGTTTTATTTTCCCCAGATTCCAAGAAGTGTATTATGATTGATAAGTACGGTTAATCTTGGGGATTAATGGCATTATCAAAGTATCATTTAGGTTGTGTTTTATTTTCTAATGTGTAATGTAACGTTCTTGTATCTAATCTATTTTCCAGGACTGCTAAACTAATCAGTCCTTTGGGACTTGATTCCTTGTAATCATGCCAATGTATTAAAATAATGCACCAACTCTGGGTAACTTGGGTCGGGGCGTTATAGATGGTATCAGAGGAAGGTTACAAATAACCTTGTAAACTAGTTTCAGATAAAATGTGATTAGAGAACATTACCCTAAGATAGAATTTGAGGATTAGTATAGAAGAACTTCTTAGAATTTTGGTACTTTGGAGATTTTGTGAGTTTTCCAAGCAATACATCCCCGTCTCGATACGAGCAGGTAGAGGTGGCTCTGGCACAGATGTAACTAGGGGTAAAATCCAAAAACACCACTTTGATCTAGACTCTAATGGGAATGGGTAAATGATAACGGGCCTTTCTGCACTCTTGATTATGACACTCCCGAGGGATATACTTAGGATAATTCTCGTTTTCTTTACAAACCGGTATGAAGGGTTTATGAGTATATACTTCCTCAAAGAATTTTTTTTTATGATTATGGATTATATCCATAAACTGTTCAATATACATTTGGTATTTTACAAGTTTGGATTTATGTATTGTGATTCATAAACTAATCTAGTATATAATTGTCACCCAGTAGAAGGAATGAGAAATCCAGCAATATGTATGATCCAAAGAGTAAGAAGGGTCACATCATTCATGGTTTTAAGCCAAAATTTAGAAAGGAAACAGTCTCCCACATATTATCATCATATGAATAAATAGTATCATGTGTTACTAAGATCAGTAAAGAATTCTCTGAATCCTATGACTTTGAAGGGAAGCCAGAGAAGAACAGGATGGTAGAAAGAAAGATGGATAAAGGGAATAAAGGAAAGAAGGATTTTCAAATATGTGATAAATGTGGAATGAATAACCTTGGTAAATTCTTGACGATAATGGGAGTTTGTTATAAGTATGGAGAAAAAGGACACCAAGTACGTGATTGCAAGGGTAAGAAAAAGTTTTCAAATGTTAAATGCTTCATCTGCAAGGCATTTATACACTATGAAAATCAATGTCCCATTCATAAGAGTATACCGCAAATTATGTTATTGGATAATAATCAAGTTATGATACTACCTCAGATGAAGAAGAATGACTAGTGTTATTATGTTGTTATTATAGAATTATTTCATTTGAGTGTTGTATTAATAGTATACTGGTTACATGAATTATAAAGATAAATAAGGATTGTACTGCAGTACTATTTTATTGAGGATTTGGGATTATATGGTTCTAATAAATGTGACTTAATAGTAAGCTACACTTTTTAGAAAATAAATAGTTGAAGGAAAGGTAATACTTAATATGGTCTTAATAATGAGGTGGTGATTTTGCAATAATAGATGGTTGATTTTGGTAATTTAGGATGTTGCAGTGTTGTAAAAGAATACACGATTAAGGCGTTCACATGTTATTACCTGGAAAAAATGATCCTCATTATGTTTAACTTCCTTATAAATTTTGTACCGAGAGTTTGGATATAAGTATTTCAGATAAGTCTAAAGGTTGGAATGAATTTAGTTTGAAATTGGATACTATATTTAAGGTTATTTTTGTATTATTATAAAGTGGACAACCCAGAGGTCGGGTGACAACTAGTCGCGTCCGGTAAGGCCGCAAGACTTGAACCTGCATCCAAAGAGCGACAAAGGTGCATCACCTACGACTGGACTACGTGATTTGATGGTTTGTATAATTTAGTTTTTTTAAAATAATCTGACAAATGAATTATAAATTCATTATTTTTGGAACCTTATACGATTTAGGTAAATATATATTTTTTTGAAATCATTTGGAGTGGAAGATGAGTTTGTGGTGGAATTAGTTGAAGGATGAAACTCTACTTGCCAAGTATATATATATATATATATATATATATTCTTCTCTTATTATATGAAGAAATAAATTCTTAAACTTCAAGTATGGAATCTTAAAACTAAATATGTGTTATCCTAATACCTTATGTTTTGGTGAACCGATGATATTTTAAATAATCATAGATTGATGGCTTTGAGGCCCTCAGTTCTAGAATTTTTTACGACTGATGACTTCAATCACTACCTATAAATATTTATATTTTTCCTCCAATTATGGTTCTCTAATTTCCACCAATGTTCTATTAATCTATATCATAATTTGGTGGTGACTTTTTCATTCCCCTTTACCTATTATTAATTCTAAATTTTATTAACCCAATTTCTGATGTGGGTTTTTCCACAAAGGTATTTTCTATTTTCAACATTTTATTTTCGGAGAAAATTTCAAATTGCGAGGATGCAATTTATTGAAGGAGGGAATAGTATAACACCCCAAGATTTCATAGTATGTTATTTCCTCAAAGTAATTCAATAACTTGCACTATACGCAACACCGAGTTCAAGCACACCACGACTTACCAAACCAGCCGTTCAAAAGTGGTTATGAATAGTATTAACTGAATTTTGAACTTTATATAATCCTTATAATATTAGAATCCATAATATGAGTCTCCTAAACATAATGTAAGAACAAATTCAATTTTTTAGATAAAGGAAGTATTTTTAAAAAAATGCAATTTTGCCGCCTTTTGAGGGTGAACCCTTTTTAAATCAAATATTTGATACTTTTATATATTCAATTTGAAAAAATAAACTTATTATTTATAATCGGGAGATAAAAATTTAGTTTTGATAAATATTTGGTATTTGTCTGATAACTGTCATATTTTGGTGAATGGTGAAAAATACTAAATTTTTTAATCGAAATAATTTCTAGTGTTAAATTATAAAATTTAATGGTTTGGAAGTATAAATAGATTATATTTTTACAATTTAATCTGATGCTGGTCATTGTAAGTAATTTCACTTTAAAATTGGACATAAACAAGTGTCTATCTTTGGATAGTTATTATTTCTTAAAAATACGCCTTTTGGTTTTGAAAACACGAATTAATTTTAAATTAATAAATTCAAATTATATGTTTTTAATATGGTAAAATAGACATCATTTTTGGATTCAAAATATCGAAATTAGTCTACGGCAATTTTTTGGTATTTTTCTGAGAACTTTCAATTTTTGATGAATAGTGAAAAACACTTAGTTATTATTTAAAAGCGGATTTTTTTAAATAATTATTTATTTTATTTAAATTTATTTTAGGTCAAAATAGATACATAATACCTATATAAATTCAATGGAATTCATTAGAGTCAGTTTATAATAATTTTAGATATATAAAAATTTTATCGAACTTTTTACCAGTTTTTACCCACCCCTTAAGAGCATTTGTAAATTTACATAAACATTAATTTTACCACTTATGTGAGTTGAATTTTGAAAATCCAAGAGAAATGATTAATTTAAAGGAGGAAAATTTGGTTCAATAAGATAATTTTTTTGGTAAATAGTAACCTTTTACTTTTATTTACCACGGTTAAAAGTAAATGCTGTAATTAAGGGTAAAAATGATATTATTCTTACCCTAAAACATGTACTAATTCTATTGGTTAAGTGTAATTCGACTAAAAACAACCGTAGGAATAAAATAGGAACCTCTTTGGTCCACTTATATTAGATTAGGACATTTATTATTATTTAATTCAAAGAAGAGTTAAAAGTGTTAAATTCAAAGTTTAATAACTAAAACATTTTTAATATAGGGTTACACATAATATATATTCAACTATAAATATTTATTAGAAAGATAACAGGATTTCCTACCTAATGGTATTTTATTTATAATTTTTAGAGATTAAATAATTAAATTTACTAATGACACAACGATGATGTAATAATTACCTTATTAAAGAAAGAATCAAATAAATTATATTATAAATATTAAACAAATATAATTTCAAATTTTTAATGACATACACGAATTTTATATGTGAATATGAAATTTTGGGATTTATTAAATGTTTTTTTGAAGTAATCATGCTATTATTAATTTAAAAAAACGAATACCAAATAGTTTCAAAATTGACATAAAATAGATTTTAAAACAAATATTTTATTATTAATTGATATAATGGTCCTAAAAATATAAGGTTCTTCCAAAAAATTTATATAATAATATATATGACATTAATGAACCAATTGGTATTCTATTGGTAGCATATAGTAAGTTTATTAACCATATAGTGTAAGAATATAAGAAGACACAGTAAAAGTTAAATTATTTAGCATAAAGTTAAATCTAAATGATAAGGTTAAAATGGTAAGTTAAACTTTTCTAAAACCTATTTTTTGAAAGGATTTAGACCCATCTCCACCTTATGATTTAAATGAATCAATTTTGATCCATTATAAACCGGATATGAATTTATTATAAAATAATATTTCAAGTTTTTCTTAAGGTGCCCCTCACCCCTATTATAAGAGAGAACCCCCCCTTCACTATAATTCACACCTTCTAAGCCATTTGGCTTGGAAAAACCCTTCAAAAATACCCTCTAAAGTATCCTACCTTCAACATAGAGGCCTTAGTTTGATCAAAAAGACAGCCTACAGAGCCCTTTTGATCAAATCAAAAGGAAGAACTCGAAGAAGAGGTAATGATTTCACCACACTCTTTCAAGTTCCTTCCTTCTTCCACTTCCTTTTTATTTGTTGTTTCCCTTATAAAATAATAATTCCAGTATCTTCTATATACTATGATGTTGTTATAATTATGGTACAACTAAATTCATTTTTCTATCCACCCTTTGAATGAGATGTCACCATGTATGCGTACATACGACTTACCATCTCCACGCCATGGTGTAATTTGTTATTCAACACTATGTTATTTGGATGGATGTAATGATGAGTAATATGTATATAAATAATGAAAATAATATAATAATTTCTCTGTAAAATTAATACACCATCCAATTACACACCTTTAAGGAAATGATATTGCCACTCGTGCATACGTACGGATTACTGTCTCGACGACGCGATGAGATTCATTTCCATGTTCACCACTCATCGAAGATTATAAAAATATTTATTACTAATAAGTATGTAATATATGAAATAAAAATTCTACTGGATATATATATATATATATATATATACAAACTTACATATATCTTATTCATTTAGTTCTGTTCAATACGATATGAAAACGGAAACAACATTTATTCGTACATACGGACTACCATCTCCATAAATGGTGTTTTTCATTTCATATATATTTCTATTATAAATATTTATATTCTAAATATATATGACATATAAATAATGTTTTATATTTTTTAAGTATTTAAATCATGATCTAAGTGATACAATCAAGAGTAAAAAGTTAAAACATGTACGATAAAGAAAGTGATTATTACCAGAAATGTTAATTTAACATGGAACTTTTTATTAAATGGGTAGTATAAAGTCCTAAATGAATAATGTATGATATCATAAATATTAATATATTTCTGGTATAATTTAATCACATAATATGGTTGTCATAAAAGAGGTTAAACGTACCATCGACTTAAGGAAATTGCAAGGTAAGGGGTTTTTATCTCACTCCTTATTCCAGTGCGATACGTGCCATATTGCCACAATTACCTTTTGTGTGGTGTATGTAGTACCCATAATTGTATTATTTGTGTAATACACTTTAATTTATGTCTATTTACATATTCATTTTATGATACCTACATCATGGGGTGTATGTTTCTTTAGTTACCAAATTAGTAAGGGTTAATTCCTCAATCTCATTATTATCCGAGATAGTTTATGTGTAAGTATTTACTGGGACATTTTTATCATCCATGTCCATTTTTCATAAAAATGATTTCAAAATGAATATTTTAAGCATTTTTGAAAGGTAATATTTATCAATATCCACATTTTAAATGTTTTAAATATTTATCTTTCTAAATCTTTTAAATTAATCTCCACACTTTCAAAATGATTTTACGGATTTATTTATATGGACATGAATGTTTTGAAATGATAATTCTTTTTAAAAGTTTCAAAGTTGTATGGGACACTTTGATTCAAAAATCTATTTTAAATTACTTCCTTTTTAAATGTGTGACTTTTAAATGATTTTACAAAAAGTATATTTCTCTCAAAAAGTTTTACTCATCATTTTCTACTATGTCTGCATCCTTTACTAGATATTATTTTTGATTGAGGTTGATTAATTATAATTCAATCTTCCATATTGTATTGAATGAGTTAGGATATTTTTGACTATGGATGTTCTATTTTTATAACAGTCATGGTTTATGGTTAATGTATTGGCATTTCTTAGGCTAGTTTTAATACGAATGTTTATGTTATGTTTCAACTATTCATATGAGGAATGCAGTGGACTTAGTAAGTGACAGGTGGAGCCCACTATAGCTCCTCGATGCATCGGTAGGTCTAATGAGACCAACTAGTGTCTTGGCACAAGGTCTTGACAAAAAATTTATTTGTAGTCTTAGAAGGAGGACTTGACTATGTGGTAATGATGTCCGGCGTTAGGCATTCCCTCATTATGAAATTAATTATTACATGTGATTATTCAACTAGTAGAATATCCATGTGCAAGTTTATATGGTAATGTTTGATTTATTTTTTCCATATTATGTTCAATTTTATGTTTAAAAAGGCTTTTGTTTTTATTACAAATCCTACCTTAAAAGTTTATAGCTTCCGCTAAATTATTTACCCTTACTGAGCATCTGAGATCACCCCTTTCTTATGTTTTATTTTCCCTGGATTCCAAGAAGTGTATTATGATTGATATGCAGGGTTATGCTTGGGGATTAATGGAATTCTCAAAGGATCATTTATGTTGTGTTTTATTTTCTAATGTGTAATGTAACATTTATGTATGTAATCTATTTTCCAAGACTGCTAAACTGATCGGTCTTTAGGGACTTTATTCCTTATAATCATGCCAATGTATTAAAATAATGCACCGACTTTGGGTAACTGGGGTCGGGGCGTTACAGGTGCTACCCAAGCACTGGTCCACAGTGTCTACATAATCCAAAAAAATAAGCTCGACCTCCAACTAGCGTTGTCAATTCCATGGGCACTGGAAGCCTCTCCACCTCAAGTCCCAAAGCATGGACACGAGTAGGTGATATGAAGGAGTGTGTCACTCCTAAATCAAAGAAGGTATACACCCAAGTAGAAACCAAGAAAATGGTACCTCTAATGATGTCTGGATTGGCTAGAGCATGCAACACTAAAGCATGTAGCTGACAACGACCTCTTCCACAGCCTCTATGACCCAGATGTACACCACCACCATGGTCGTGCTCTACTCTCTAAGGACGGGGAGCATCACAAAGCTATCCTCTACCTACCCCATTCACCCTCTACTAATCTAAAGCTGGTGCAACCTGCTGCTACTACCTCGATTGGAACTACCTTAACGGAAGAACCTGGGGCAGAACACCTAGTGCAAGATGACTACTCTGAAAAGTCGGGCAATCTCAATGCTGATGACCTCAACCACAAAAAGAAAAATAAGTGCCTAATCCCTTGGAATTGTCCTAAGAGCCACTGCCTCTGGAGAAATGATATTCATAGGTCTAAGACCTACCCCCAGCTGAACAAAAACTCTTCTGCCCTGAAAAATAGGAACCCCAAACTAGAGCTCTTCTTCGTGAGAAATAATGAAGACTCCCATATCATGATGATCCGATTCTGGACAATTTCCTCTCGACAAGATCTACTCTCATTAGCACCTCAAGATATGTCTTTTGCATAAATGGTGTGACCTGACACTGGATCTCTAGATGCAAAGCCTCCACAAAATGCCTCACTCTAGCATCCTCATCTAGAAATAGGTCCAAAGTATATCGTAAAAGGTTCTTGAAATGGATTCCAAACTCTCGCACATTGGAGCTCCCCTGTCGAAGGGTAAGAAGCTCCTGGTGACTGGACGCCTTTGCAGTTGAAAAAAGAAATTCGACTCTAAACATTTTTTTAGAACTCCTCCTAGGAGATCACTCACTCCTCGTGATCCATAGGAAAAAAGAACCACCAATGCATCACTGCTCCATGCAGTATCATCCCAATCAGGGACATCAAGTGCTCCTTCCGAGCACAGATCAAACTGAAGCCTATCTTGACCTCCAACTAGTCTTCAATGACTGCATCGGAAAAGGATCCCTCGTAATTCTGCAGACTTTGGTGATAAATCTCTTGGAGTGTCTCTCTCCACGTGTCATTGTCATCAACCACCGCCCTTCATCGATTTTCTGGCACAACCTGCTGGATATCTTTTACGCAAACATGACTAGGACGTTGACTTGGATCCTTACATTCAAAATAAAAAATAGTTGAATCTTATAAACCTGGAACATGGAAGTATAAACATTAATTAAATTTTTTTTTTGTTTTATTCATTTTGGGATAACCTATCCCAAGGTCTACCCATTCAAACACAGATAGAAAGAATAATGATGCATGATCATTTCCAAGGTCTCTACCCTGCATCTAGTATCACGTCATTCAGTAGCCATTGTAAAAATAAAGGTACATGCATCAGATCATAGGGGGCCCAAAACTCCTATGTCTCAGCCGGTCTCTAGTGATTACATCACTTTCTAAACTTGACTGACACAGTTTCCCTTCCAACGCATGCATCCTCACCCGTGCCTAACAGAAAAACCCATCCTATCACTCAACCAGTGCCACTGATAATACTCTGTCATGATCCTCTCACCAAAATGTGTACCCCTCCTAGGCTGGCAATTTGAGAAGGGAGATAATTACCCTGATTCCCACCTTCAGTAGGCCTTGGGTCGAAAACTAGCACCGAGGGTATAGTAATCACACAAATGGGAGGCATTACCCTGTAATATAACACATACGAATGAGATAGATAAGATGGACACCAAAAAACTCCAACTCAGACTGAAATATAAAAGAAAACCCAAGTTCACATATGTAATTTCATGCAAAACTAGTACAACTAAAATGGGAAAACTGAAAGTACCTAAGGAAAGTAAAAACATCATCAACCACAAGGCCAAATAGCTCCTGCAACCCCAAGCTAGTAGAAACAAGCTGGATCATCAACCTATTTCAAGTGATATAAAAAATAATTTATATATACATAGGGTGAGTATAACAGTATACTCAATATGATCCTCCTCAAATCATCTCATGAAAAAAGTAAATTAAGCTTTCTAAAACACAATGAGCAAAAAATAAAACTAACTCATCACTTAAATAGGTATACTAAGTTCCCAGTCTCAGCATGGATACTCTCACCAAGTATAGCATACAAGAGTATATAATATAATAAATAATGTCAAGGGTACCCCACCACCACTTCCCCACTGGATTACCACTTTTCCCGGACGTCGCACGTCCTAAGCATAGCTCTCCAAATGGGCGTACCCGCAGACACCTGGGTGAAGCACCACAACTTGAACCTCATGCAAGAAAACCACCATTTCCACATATGAAAAGTAACTTGGTAGTTTACAGGAGCCACCACTGATTGCATAACATGTATCATATGTCGGGCATTATACCTGAAGCCATTATAGCCCTCACACCGAATATGAATCCTCATTCCATCACAACCTATACACATTACACGTATAGTAGTCCATAAGAAACTATATATAGAATATATGTGTGTGAATAAACACAATCCATTACATATTAGATTTCCCATAGGATAGGTGACATTATAGGACCCACAGGTCTTAAGGAAATCATGCAGACTATAACAACTTGAAACTGCCCCTCCCCAACATCTGCATTGTGATCATCTCTCCACCTTTGCATGGCTGTTCGGCTAGATGTCCCATGCAGTGATACACAGGGCCAGTACCGATAGAAATTCCATACCCTCCCATTCTTCCAAAGCTGTTAGACCTGCTCTGGTGAATGTTCTCTACTCTTGAATCCTCCTCTAGTTCTAGTTCCTTATAGAATCTGTCTGGGACTCTACATATCAGGAGGAACTAAAAGACTTAAGGTGGCCCGAAGGCCTTGAGGTGGCCCGAAGGCCTTTAAGGTTGCTCAAAATCCTTACTGACCCGAAGGCCTGGGTGGCCTGAAGGCCTTAAAGAATCCAAGCCCAAACCGGTGGCCCAATGTTTATTCTTATCCAATTTCATGAATAATGCAAATGTTTTTATTATCAATGTATCTCCTCAAATCTTCTTCTATTTATTCTCAACTTTTTGAAGAATTTTATTATTTTATTTATTAAAGAAATCATTTAATGTGCATTTTGATATTCTTCCTTCTTATTTTAGGATCCTACAAGTTTATTATTAAACATATTCCTTGTAATAACTTTATAAACCGTATCTTTTCTCATTGGGTTATTTCATATTTATTGTTCTACATTTACATTCTATATGAAATTAATGATTATGAGCATATTATAATCTAATAGGTGGGACCAACATTATATTCCCCTATAATGTATAGGGTAATCTAATATGACTCATGAGATTTTTTTTAATGATCCTGATGCAATATTTGTTCACATAATGTAGTTATATTTATATACATGGGTTATAAGTGAACATGATATCATCTTTTCTCACATTCTATGAATGTGTATAATGTATTTAGTTGTATCCACAATGTTAATATGTCTAATTAATATACTTATTCCACATCCATTGAAATTTTCAAATGATTTTCCTATGATATTTATGATGATCTAATGCTTGTGATCTAATTTTGGTGATTATGATCACTATTTAGGCCCAGAAAATTGGATCAACATGATGAATAAGATTATATAAAATAGAAGTTATGAAGGAGAAATTTTCAACATGAAGAAGCATATTCATTCATATAAGGGAATTAATTTACATAAGTCTCTTCATTTTTGATATAATAGTGTAAACTATTTTGGGATACAAGGAATTTTTATGTCCTAAAATTCACTTTTCATAGATAAGGTGACCATGTTTTATATCCTTAGAAGATTTAATTATTACTTGATTTTCATTCACATCATTTTTATACATCCATATTCATGGAATCATATGATTCAATCTGTGGGTTTTTAATCACATTGTAATAAATAATTCACCATGTTATAAAAAATCCTTCATCATATTAGACTAAACCATTTTTTTTATTTTAGAATAAATCCATCACCATTTCAGAATAAATCATTTTCCATATTAGATTTAATCCTTCTCTATATCAAATTACAAAGTTCATTGCATCAGATTAAATTATTTAGGAAATGTGTTTGTTTTTTGATCCATAGAAGAAGACCTATGTGATTGAAAACTTATTTTTGGTGGTGGTTTCAAAAACTTTTATCAAACATTTATGAAGATAGCTTGTAAATACCGCCAATGCACACTTCAATAAAATGGAATCAATTTCATCCTCATGAATTTAAAGAAAATTCACACTACTTGATATGATTTTCCATTTTTAATCACATACTTTATTTAATAGTTTAATAAGTTTCATATATAGTATTCAAATAAAACCCCAGATGGGTAAAATATCCTATATAAATTCAATGTGGTGATATATCACCCATATAAAATCATTATGGTTCCCCCATTTGAAAGATAACCATGTTGTTTCTTCATAGAGGGATGGTTGTGTAAATATTATGGGAACAGAAGATTCCAAACTCCTTGAATTTGTAGAACAATACCAATTCATATATAACTCCAATATTATATGATATTAAAGCCTACAAAATTGCCTTTTGGGTTCTTCTCAATGTAACATAACTATAATGGATTTTACTTATGGTTAGTTACTTCATGATGGATCCCTGTTTTGAATGCCCAGTCCTCTTTTATACCCCTTTTGTCACCCATTTTTTCAACCGAGTTTGAATTAATCCAAATTACACATTCAAAACTGTTCTATATAGAAAAAACACTGAAAATAGTTTTCTATCAAATCTTCATATACAATATTCCTATTAGTTCCATGCCTCAACCATTATGTCATTGATAATATTATCCATTTTTTCCATCAACGAGACATAAATTATTTAAAACTTTTTTGTAGTTTAAGCCAAAACTAAATCCTCTCATATTTAGTTACCAATAAAAAGGATAAAATAGAAAGATACTTTTATGTGAAAATCCCACACCAACCATTTCTAGGTACCTATACCCAGTATTCAATATCATATGATATAAGAAAAGGTCAGAATCAAGTAACCATTAAATATGAGAAATAATAAGTCTTTGAATGAATACATTAAATGTTATATTATTGGCCCTTGTAGAACAGTGTTAAATGGCACATCATTGGACATGGATGCATGAAATTTAAAGGTAACATAATGTTCCATGATAGATGACCATAATATTTATGATGTGTCCCACTAAGTGACCCCAAAATACAATGGATCTCATATCCTTCATACTTATATAGTGGAATATACTCTAATGGGCCCAATCCCAACTCTATAACACATACCTTCTATCTAAATGTTGATAAATGTTATAGTGACCAGCTATGTGGATTTAAAAATTAGTGCAATCATCTATTATAAGAAATATGGATAATATTTGATACATATTGATATTCACATTTATCCATGGTATTTAGAAATAATTCTTAAATGAAAGGTAATAGATATTGTTATTAGGTAGTATGTCATGAAAATGACTAAAATATTTAATACATAATTAGACTACACAATAAGACCACTTTAGGTATAACCCAACCTCATATCCTATTAACCTTAACACACAATTTCAAATATCAATATGATATCCCAATGACTACCAGCCTTTGGAAATATTTACAGTAGAAAAATATGTTCCTATTGATCGAAAATATAGGGGAACACATTAGAGAACCAATCATGTAATACTTAAACATTTGAAGAGATTGATTGATGATGAACTTTTTTATAAGATATTGTACTGATGGGTTATTTTTTTCTATTTCCCTATTTAGGATTATAAATCACACACAAATAAAATCAGAAAATGAAAAATTAACTTTTAAGATTCTTAACCAAGATAATGGTAGGCCGAAACCACCTACGACTACCAAACACAAGAAGATGATACACCATATGTAAGCTTTTACCATGATGGATGTTTTGGTCCCACCGACCAGAAGGGAATTTTACTAACATAGAGAATCCAGTAAAAAGTGATGAATGCCCCCGTGTATATATATCACCTTAACTACTTCATCCCAACTTTAGAGGTAGATTGTGAAAGCCTCATTGAGATAAATACTAGAATACCATCTTACTAGTGATATTCCACAAGGAGCATGTATCCCTTCCTTCCATATCCAATATCTATGTGATTCTTTCGCTAGAGTGAAAACCCCCTTTATCCCTAATATTGGATAAGTTGATTAGTATTTTAATTTCCACCCAACCACTTTTTGGTATCATCCCAGGGGATCATGACGGTCTCCAACATTACCAGATCTAGATATCCCCAAAAATTTAAGAATATTATAATGAGTACAGCTTAGATATCCCAACCCCATCTATTGAAACCAATTATAATACGAGTACGGATTAATGGAGGGAATTTAGTTGTTGGATGGTAATATTTGGTTCAATTATTTATTCAAGTTGGAACCGAGGAATCTTGTCTTTTTATCATGATAAAAACTAAGTGATCACCTATGAGAACTTCTACTCATGAGGGTTGATTTCCATATTTCACATCCCCAATTTAGATTGCAGTTATAACAATGTTTACTTTGATGAATGCACAAAGAAATAGGGTTGAGCTGTGGAAATAAAAAATCTTGGAGAGGGTCCCCAAACCAATACACTCTAGAACCCTCAAGGATTATAAACCTAGCCTTATAGTAGAACGAGGTAAAGGAAATAATTTCCACATAGGTCTTCCCTATGAGACCAAACATATCAACCATGAAGTTAATCCTCATGATTGAAAATAATATAAAATTCATCTCAAATTTTCCATATAATTTTAGGTGATACTAGGAAGATTTTAAGGTGGTCCTCAGGGAACCCACTATGGGGTTCCTCCTAACTTTATTATGAAAATCAACCATAAAGGTTCTTATCATGATAACACTTACTGAGGTCCTACATATATCTTTAATATTAACTTAAAATGTGGTCATAACCCCCCTAAATCATAACAAATTAGTAAGGATAGAGTCCTTCCCCTTTGAGACCAAGAAAATTTTCTAGGATATCATCCCTAGGGTATATGTTATTAAAATCCACTCTTTGAAAATGAAAAGATTTGTCTTGAAGTTCCTCCCCATGAAAGCCTCCCAAAAGTTGTAACCAGTGACGAACTTTTTTTAAAAACCAGGATAATACCCTAAAGATCATTCCCTTGGAATATATTACAAAAATGCTCTCTAAAAAAAGGAAACAACTAATATAAAAGTCCAAACCATGAAGGAAACTAACAAATAATTCATTTTAGAGTTCCTTCCACTGATATCCTTTCTAACTACTGTGGAGATATTACCTATGAAATATTTTTTATAGGTCTTCCCAATGATAAATCATTGATAATGAATGGATTCCGTCACCATGATAGTGAATAATGAATCATTCACGGATATCCTCACTATCGTGATTATTGTGAAGGAACTCATAAAAATGAATTATTTTATTGGAAAAAGTACCTCCCCATGTTAAAGTTACTCTAAAGATTTAGTAACATTAAAGGGAACTCAATAAACCATATAAAAATACACTAGTTTCTTTATCACCAATCTGTAGTGTCTAATCTATGTTTATGGGTGATTTAAGGAAATGATCATCATCTATGAATCCCACAAACCATAAACCCTAGATGTTATTATTGAGGCTCTGCATCTCCCTACCCATCTTGATAAAGTTTTAGTGAAATTTTTTTTTGGTCACATCACATCTATGAAACACTCATTGAGGATGAGGAGAAATCTATCTTTGTTTGGAATGAATAGGATAAAGAATAAAATTTGGTTGAGTTATATCCGATGGCCATACCACAATTTAAAATTACCAAGGTATTTTAAGAGGAATGGATGAATTAAATTCATCATAATTTATTTTATATAGTCCAATTTTTTAAGAGAATATACCTATATTATGGGGACTAAGATAATAATTTTGTGGAATTAGATGAACTATGTCACCTTATTGACTGGGATTTCCTTTTAGTGTCACGAAATACTATATTATGCAAACTATATGAGTGAATACAATGTGATATCCTTATATGTTTGAATTTGATTCACCAAATATCCATTGAAAACAACCTAAATCTTATATCAGGTAGTGGGGTGAATATATATATTTTTATTTTAATCCTCTCATAGGTTGAATCAGTTAATCAAGGAACGAATATTAAAAATTCATTGCTTCTTGTGAGTTCTTAGATCTTGGATCAACATATGCTAGTTAGTACATCCAACTACATCCCATTATTATAAATTACTAGAATAGTAATAATTGATAAGAGGGATCTATGAAAATATTCCCAATATTATTATAAACATATCCCTAGACCAAAGGGTTTGGGGAATTTTTACTACCACCACCACCCATAGAATTAATAAATCTATTTTTATTCATGATCATGATATTGGAAGTGAAAAATTTTACCCCATCATATAAGGCTAGGGGAGTTATTTCCTACCCTCATATGGGGAAGTCAATCTTTTATATACTAGGAGGAGCTTTATAATAAGAAACCCAATATTTAATCCAATATCTAATGTTTAAAGTCCCTCATTTTGAGTATGTTCTATGAAATTATTTAAGAAATAATTAAATATCACCTTCCAAAAACCAATTATTGGTGGAAAATTGAGGGAAGATGAAGAAAACTATGAGGGGTGATAGGTTAAAACAATCCAAGAAGAAGAGAGAAATCAAGGATAATTTTTACATTTCCCAAAAAATATACTCAGTGTATGAAGAATACTAATATTAGTTTTACATATATGAGGACTTAATTAATGCTTCAATATTTTTTTCAGTGAATTTTGTTGACATAAATCCCATGGATATTGTGGAGCAAGAAATTGATGTAGAAGAACACAATCAGTAGAAACCCATCTGACACATGGTTCACATTGAAATTCTTGAATAGGTTATGTTGGACTAATATTAGATAAAAATTGATGGATTGGAATTTATAAGGAACATCCAGACACTATTTACTCGATATGATTAAGATATGGGTAATTGGAAAGGTGTAGCTATATTCATATACCACCCACCTCTTGAAAAAGTTGTGATTCTTTCCATCGAGGAGAATCTTTCCTAGTATAAATTTGATTTGAAAAATCTAAGGTGACATACTATTGAGTTATTTAAAGGTAAAATATTTATTTAAATTTATAGGAAAAATATAACATCTCACCTTTAAATCCACTTCAATAATATGGAATTTCTTAACCCGCAAGTATGAGTCTAATCATCTGGCAAACCCAGGACCAAGAAGACTAGTTTATCTGACCCTAATAGACATGAAATATTAATAATCCCATTTATTAAAGAAAAAACACCACTATTAAAAGAGTTACACCTAAGGATGATAGAATCATGTTATTTACATTAGGTATATACAGGAAAACCATAAATTGTTCTACCCACTATCTCCACTAAAGTATCTTCCCATGTGACAGTCGCACTATAACTCTTTAATTCTATTATCTCTCTTTCCTTAAAAATAAAATCCGCAAGGGATTCATTCATAGCTATGAAATCATATAGGAAACCATAACCAAAGCATGTGGATGGGATTACTTTGTATACTAACTTTAATAATCCAAATTTATTGATATTAAATGGTACTAGAGATAAGGGGGAACACCACACATAATTTAAATATCTATGTAGAACCATGATGGAAACACTAGAGCATAATGTGATGAAAAAACAAGGTTATTTGAAGACATTCTTGGAAAGAACGTCATTTTATTTTATAACAATATACTAGAGAGTTCTATTATAAAATAACAAGATTTATAATGGTAGACTCATTTCAAATTCATCTATACACTGAAAAAGAAGATTGTCCATAACCAATAAAATTAAAAATAATATTGAAGTGAGATTTGTTTTGTAAATTATATCTATGTATAAAGGTTTAAAATTCTCCATAAATATGTATCTTTTATATAAGAATAAATTTAGTAATATTTTTGAAAAATATATGAGATTTTTTATATATTATTTTGGTTCCCCTAATGATTTATGGGTGTTTTCAGCAGCTGTGAAATGACTAGAATTTTAAATTAGGAGTTCCAAAGCCAAATTTTGGCAGAAATTATCAGCATGGGAAAATAAATATTTTGAATATAAAACTCTAAAAATCATGCTCAAAATATTTATTTTCCTATTTTCAATTATCAATCTCTCTCACAATATTGTGGTTTATCCTCTTAAACAATATTGGAAGCGACATCACTATCGTTAGGATAGAAAGATGGAACAAAATCTCCCAAGCATGGAAATATAAGATAACAAGTTTTATTCCATATGAAAATTTTACGTTGGGAGAATATTCATTACTACTATAGAGAGAAACATAGTTTAATTTACTGAGAATAGGGGAAACAATGAATTTTATCTAGATAATCTCCCCAATTAAATCCTTTTGAAATACATGTTATGTAATAATTTACAAGAATTTTTTTTATGAAAAATATGAATAAGATGATTAACCTCATGAACATAAAATTGGATGAACCTCTAGCTAAGATGACCTATGTCTCTAATTCCTTATTATAGGAATGGGAGTGGTAATAATACCCATACAAATATGCATAAAAATTTATTGACAAAAAAACTGGAGAATCAATAAAAAGACACAGAAATTAATCAAGGAATAATTGATTAAACAAAAAATGACCACAATTAACTTAAATATACTTGAGGTGACAAAATCACTATTATAGTCTTCCAAAATGTTTTATATCCAATATTAGTGGAACATGGAAAAAGAAGAAGTTCCCTTTAAAGAATCTGATATGGTCCAAAATCTATTGAATATCATACCCCCAACACTTAGAGGATGGGAATTTCAAAAAAAAAATTAATTTTAACTAGATGAGGATACATGATATGACCCAGTTAATTCCATAAAATTGATAAATCCCTCCTCCAACGAGGAAGAATCATGTAAACTTTATTTCACGATTAACAATCTGGGAAGTGGAAGTAGATATTATAGAAGATGAAATAATAGTGGATCATAAAATAAGTGTTTGATTAATATGAAATATATATATGATATAGAAACATGAGGATTCATGAATCATAATTCTCAATAGGAACACCAATTTTATCATGGATCCTCTTGGGTTCAGTCAGATTTTATCGTATTGGTAAAATGATTAGTAGATAAGTAGTCTTCTAGAGAATAATGAGAAATGGGGATTTTAGTGAAATCTAACCCATGTATAGAAAAGACACCCATCAAAATTTTATTCATGGTATGTACTCATTGATATGTTTTAATTTTACACTTTAGCCTCAATCAAGATAGAAGCCTCATAGATAGAAGTAATATCCCCTTACTCAAATTTATGTAATTTTGAAAAATTTATTTTTAAATTCATATAGACACTCAATATTATAATACCTTAACCGTTAAAAATTACTAAGGGGGTCCCTTATTATGTTTCTTTTAAGATCTCAATATTTTGAGGTTGATGTTGCTATAATTGAGATATATTGGGAAGAGACTATCTCTATTTAGTTTCATACAATCATTTTTTTCATATAAGAAGACATAGAGATATCCAAATTGGGTCACATAATGAATTATATATATATATATATAATGATAAATGATATTTTTTGAGGAAACATCGATTATGGTTCTTCAATCAACCTCATTCTGATTTAGACCTTTTTGATTTTAGGATCTAGTGAAGATGACTTGTCTCCTTCCACCCTAAAATTTTGAGTTTATGGAAATATTAATTATATAAGTTAAGAAGAATCATATTGGGAACATATTTTGAATACCAAATGTTATATTAAGATTTAATTTTATTATAAATAGATCCATGCATTTATTATCCTTCTAGGAGGACCATGGACAAATTTTCTCGTAATAGTTCCCTCATCATATCGCTAGTGCCTGAAATACATTGTAGATGGAAAATAAGGGAGGTACTTTATGGTGATATATAACTTTTTTTTGTCTTATAAATATTATTACATTAACAAACCCCTCATCTAATGGGGAAGAGTTATATAAACCCAATTTTCCCATTAATAATCCGGGAAGTGGAAGTAGATATTATACAAGATAAAATCATAGTGGATCATAAAAACTGTGTTTCATTAATATCAAATATATATATTATATCAAAACCTAAGGATTATTAAATAATAAATATCAATAGGAACACCAATTTTATAATGGTTCTTATTGTGTTTATTTTTATTTGATCGTATTGGAAAAACGGTTAGCAGATAAATAGTCTTCTAGAGAATAATAGGAAATGGGGATGTTAGTGAAATCCAACCCATGGATATAAAACATACCCATCACAATTTTATTTATGATAATTGCTCACTAATATGTTTATATTTGACCATTTAGCGTCAATCTGGGTAAAAGACTCACGAATGGAAGTAAGAGCCCCTACCTAAAATTAATGTAATTTTGAAAAATTTATCTTTAAACTTATCTAGACAATAAATATTATAATCCCTTCACCATTAAAAAGTAATTAATGGGTCCCTAGTTATGTTGCATTCATGTTATTAATATTTTGAAGTTGATGTTTCTATAATTGAGATATATTTGGAAGAGACTGTCTCTATTTAGTTTCATACACTCATTTTACTCATATAATAAGATATAGAGATATCCAAATAGGGTCACATGATGAATTATATATATATATAATGATGAATGATATTTGCTGAGGAAACATCGATAATGGTTCTTGAATGAACCTTATCCTGATTTAGACCCTCTGAATTTCAGGATCTAGTAAAGATGACTTGTCTCATTCCACCCAAAAAATTTGAGGTTTTGAAAAAATTAATTATTGATGTTAATAAGAATCATATTGGGAACATATTATGAATATCACATGTTAAATTAATATTTCATTGTAGTATAAAGAGACAAATGCATTTATCATCTTTCTAGGAGGACCATGGACCCATTTTCTCATAACAGTTCCCTCATCATATCGCTAGTGCTTGAAATACTTTGTTGATGGAAAAGGAGGGGGTAATCTATGGTGATATCTAACTTTTTTTCTTCTTATAAATATTAGTACATTTATTTAAAGTACTTAAAATTAATGGGGAATCAACCATTGGTATATAACTTCACCCTTATTGCTTCCCCAAATGTTATGGGAATCAGCCATGTAAATAATAGGGTAAATGCGATAGAGATTTTATGTTTCCAATCACTAAAATATTGGGTAAGACTCTATATTTTGGAAACCACTAGGTCATTCTATCTAATAAAAGAAATTATATTTTTTTATTCCATGTGTATCATTTTATCCGTCAAAGATTTTTTTTTCAAATGAACATTTGACTGATATTTAGACGATATAGCCATTGCTCTTTGATCGGCCACACATGAATCCTGGATGAAGAGATTGAGTTCTTAGGACATTATATTCTATTCATATACTGACCACTGTTTAGCCCAAAAATCATAATGGTCTAATGGGAATGTAGGCGAGGGGGGGGGGGTGAGTTGACCTTTTGTTTAATTATAAATTTTTTTCAACATTATTATAATTTCTTATGAAAAAATAAAATATAAAATTATAAAAGTGAATTTTTTGTTCAAACTTTGATATAATTGAGCATCAATCCTATCAAACATAGAGATAAATTAAACCCACTACAATAGAATCTATGACTTCTAATAGGAAGTAAAAACCCTTTAAAATGTGTTATTAGTCCCTAGAGTCTTATCCTAAGACTAAAAGTTTCACACCTTGACTCATAACCCAACTGTATTTCTTTTCTGGGTTTCAATGAAACCAAACCAACCGTTGTTATATTATGAAGGTGTTACTAAATCCCGTTTTTTTTAAATGTTATTCCCAAGTCACACACACCTTTTTTCTATTGTGGTATAAGCCAATAATCGATCCATTTAAGGGTAGTATAACCCAACACAACAAAACTCATAGAAACAAATTCACAGAATTAATATTCAAATAACTAATTGTGTAAATATATAAAATTTCAAGGGAATTTTTTTCATAAATTTTTTGGAATTTTAGGAGTCCGCAGTTTCTGACGACGCCTGATTCCGAGGCCCGGTGTTCCCGAAATCAATTTCTGAAGTTTTTTTGGGTATGTTCAGTAAACGTAC
The DNA here is from genome assembly GCA_963277665.1 of Viscum album. Classification (NCBI taxonomy): domain Eukaryota; kingdom Viridiplantae; phylum Streptophyta; class Magnoliopsida; order Santalales; family Viscaceae; genus Viscum; species Viscum album. Next base: position 516,712,865 of record OY728143.1, on the reverse strand, counting down.
GTGCAAGTTTCTCTATCTTTTGAACCGGTGCTCGAAATTGAAATCCGAGGACACCAATAAACTTGCAGTTCCTATATTCGATTAAGGGGAGCTTTACCGCAGTTGTGTTTTATGCAGGATGGAGGTTATATTTTGGGGATTTATAATAAATTAAATAAAATTGTTGTGTACACAATTTCATTGTTAAGGGGTGGTTATTTCCTCCAAGGAAGAGTTAGAGGTGGGGCCCACATCCCACATAACCTCCCATGAGAGAATAATGTGTGTGGGGCCCACACGAGCCTAACCCCTCAACTCCCCCTTTAAACTCTCTTGAAACCCCCATTGATGTGGTTAAACCCTCCACATTCCACCCCCCTCTCATGAATGTTCCTACACACTCTCCATTAATGAGCAATTAATTAATTGGATTCTCTAATATTTGATTTATTTTGAATTGCATGGCATCATTATAATTTTGGGAAGCATATTATTTCATTTTCCTTGGAAAATATTCTAAGGAAGGGCTTTTGGAGAAACTCTTGGTGGAATTTCATTCTCTCAATGAAGTATATCTCACAGGAAGAACGCGAAGAACTACTCTTCCTTCTCCTTCCTCATTGGACGCACCTCGACGTCAATGGAATCAACGTCTATCTTCCGCGATGCCCCACTTCTGCAACATCATCTTCCGTGGCTCGTCTATGTGAAATGTACCTTGAATCGAGGTAGGAGTTTGTCTTGTTTAAATTAAATCCTCATTCCTCATTTTTATATGGTTCGATGTTGGACTTTTCGTTACCACCTTACGTGAAGGGCGCAAGCCAAACAAACACGGCCCGACGACCCTCTGTTGTTTCTCTTGAGTTGATTACGGTGGTAGAACTGGTAGGTCGTGGTGCCATTGCACCACGCGGGAGGAATGAAGGAACCATGGCCCGCAACCTCGGGACGCTTGTCGAGCCGAACCGGACCACCGTAGCCGGCCGGGCAAGAAGACCTCGGTGCCCCTTTGGCACCGCGCTGCGGAGAAGACCACGACCTGCTTGCTTTCTGCATGCTGGAAGAACCGGATGGCTACAGATGGCCGAACTGGAGACCGCAACACCCTCTTGGCACAGCGTTGTGGAGGAGACGTGACCCGATTTCGCAGGCCGCTCAGTGGACGAACCGGCCGGCCGGCCGCCTGCCGTCCGGGCAGGGAAGACCGCGGTGCCTCATGGCGCCACGCTGTGAAGGGATCGCGGCCCGCTGTGCGGGCCGCTCACACCGGAGAGAACCGGCCGGCTTTGGCGGGCCGGGAAAGAGAGGTAGCACCGCCGTTGCAGGAAACCGGGGGGCCACGCCCCCCTGCTCTGCTCAGCCAGCTAGCCGAGCCGCAGCCAGCCACACGGTCCAGGCCATCTGCCGCGCAGGTTGGGCCGCCAGCCGCGTTGGTGAGGACATCTTTGCATGGGCCAAGACACAACCACTGGACCGGGCCACGCCCTACCGAGCCAGACCCGGAACCGGGTCAGGTCGACCCATTTCGGGCCGACCCAGGGCGGGTTGGGCCGGGTCGGACCGGACCCAGACCCCCCTCTTCGGACTGCTTTCGGTTTTGTGCGGATAACATGAGTTACATACCTCATATCAACACACCTTAAGTTTCATTGGATTCCTGGGATAGAGACGGTCGATTCAGTATATCACACTCAAGGTTTTGGTGATGTTTTGGTATGGTCGGGTTGGTTCGATCTTGAAACCAATCGGGCCCTCAGAGCGAAAACGCTTATAACTTGAGGACCAGACGTCCGATTGACATGCTGTCAACTATTTTGGATTAATTTTGATGAGATGGTCCTTTTTGAATATTCCACATAGGATTCAGATGAGGTTCGAATATGGCCGAGTTGGATTGTACCCAAAATCCAACCGGCCCCTTGGAACAGAAATGCCAATAACTCTTAGAACGAGCGTCCGATTGACTCACCGTCTATCGCATTGGGTTCCTTATGATGAGATGGAACTATTGGATACATAAACTTAGGACTTCTTGATATTTTATGTATCTCCCCTTTTTTCTCGAGGAGCATACCGTCCCGGATTCGAGCATGCTATGTGCGGGAACCCTATGTTTGGCTACGACCGAGATGATAGGATCCTATGTGGATCTAATACTGTACTAGGATACTTTGTGGGTTCGAATGTGATGACTCCTATACCGAGATCCTCTGTGGGTTCGACAACAACGACTTCTGTACCAGGATCCTACATGGGTTCGACAGTGATGACTCTTGTACCGGGATCCTCCGTGGGTTTGACAGCAGCAACTTCTATACCAGGATCCTACTTGGGTTCGATCGTGATGACTCCAGTACCAGGATCCTCCTTGGGTTTGATAGCAGTCACTTTTGTTCAAGAATCCTACGTGGGTTCGACAGTGATAACTTCTATACCAGGATCCTACGTGGGTTCGATAGTGACGACTGCTGTGTGAGGATCCTACGTGGGTTCGACAGTGCTGATATTGTTCCAAGATCCTACGTGGGCTCGATAGAGGAGATGAATCAGAGGCTACATCTAATCCTCTCTACCCCTCTTTGTGAGTTTTATACCTGTGTGAGCTGAGTCATGTAATTCAACCATTATCAACGTGTTTATTGACTTACTTCCTTTGTGGAATGGTTTTTTCTTGGGCACGAGAGTTGGAGCCGGACTATGATTGGTAACTTAGGTATATGTATGGGGATATACCTAAGTAGGGTTTGTTGATACTTTGTGATTGTATCTTTATAATGTGGTTTATAATTTGTGGATTTTGGTGAGAACTTGAGGGTCTTGGGGCCCTTTCTAAGTATTGTTATACTCACGCCTACACGGGTTATTCTAGCACCTCGTTGTGTTGGATGCAGACGACGGACAATGATGGCGGAGGCCGAGAGCGCCACGACTGGACGGTACCCAGAGGAGGACCTTGCGATGAGTCGACACACGGTGGAGACTGGCAGACGTGGGTGATGAGGTGGCCATATGTACCTACCCTTCAGGTAGGAATCCCCGGAGGAAGATCCATTAGTTTCTCTTTCCTTTCAAGTATTTATCCCTTTACTTGTACTTTTTGTTCTGTTGGGTTTGTATACTGGCCCATTTACATTCCAGCACACTCTTTGTATTTAGTTTTACATCCTATTTCATACTCTATTGTGTTTGTTTACTTTAATAAAGGAGATTCCTTTCTAGATTAGGGATTTACACCTTTTGTGCTAGTCTCTAGCCCCTGGCCTATGGAAGGCGGGCTTGGGGTAGTCACAACACAGGCCCTGAGGACGGGTCATGAAAAATTGGTATCAAAGGAGTCGGTTCTACCACTGAACATAGGACTCTAATCATTATTTTCTCTGATGAAATATTGTTAAGAGTATTGAGTGTGGTTTTCAGTCCTGGGAGTCCAGTGTTGGTGCGGCGGCCGACGTATCCAAACACCTGGACCCTGACCTCTGATTTCCGAATCAGGGCTCGAAAACACTGATTGCGTGTGTGTTTCCTTTGAAAAGTTTTCTTTGTGATTAATTTGTGTCATCTCACAAGGTATTCTATTTAACTGTGGTGCACCTGTTTCTTTTCAGGATGGCCCCATGAAGGGAGCCAGCTAGGGTTCCAAGTGACGTAAGAAATGGTATCTCACCAAGTGACGAGGCTTCGGTGCAAGGACCCACCACAGTGGAGGCACCAATGGTACCACTACCCACTAGGCCACCGATACCACCAGCTCCAGTAGCAGAGAGTGGAAACCATTTGAGTGCATTGCGCAAGTTACGGCGCCAGAGACCTCCTCGTTTCTGGGGAGAGACGGACCCACATGCAGCTGAGGATTGGTTGGAGGCTATTTTTGAGAGTTTTCATATTGGTAGGGACACCAGCCGACCTCATGGGGATCCTTGATGTGAGTCTCCTGCAGGCAATAGAAGGCAGATGGTGGAGCCTGATGCTCCAAGTGCATTAGGAGGCATCACTACTCTGGACAGACTACGAGAGCCTGTTCCGGGAAGAGTTTGTACCAGCCACCCTTCGTGCAGTGCGGATTCAGGAGTTACTTAACCTGCAGCAGGGCAGCCTGATAATAGCTCAGTACTCCATGAAGTTCATTGACCTCTCGTGCTATTCTATGGATATGGTACGAGGACCGTTCTTCAGGGCCTAGAACTTTGAGTAGGGACTCAAGCATGAGATCAGGGCTTCAATGATCTCCCTCAACATTCCGACGCAGGCAGGGGTACTAGAGTGATCCCTTCTAGTGGAGATATTTCTCACTGAGCAGTCAGCAGTAGCGAGACCCACCACAGGGTGACACATATTGGAGTTTTCTTCAGCCGGTAGTAGACAAATGATGCAGGGGTACAAGAGGAATAGACCCACAAGTGGTCGATTGCATGACTCAGGTTCAGTTATGTGGGGAAAACGAAACATATCTTGCCATACGAGTAGCACGAAGTGCTATTCATGCGGCGAGCATGGTCAGATGGCTTGAGACTTCCCGAACCGTCCTGCAGATGAGCAGCAGGAAGTAGAAGGACCTCCCAGGCAGAGGCAAAGGTTCGACCATGGTGGTCCTCCGGGAGTAGACGGACGTGGCAGAGAAGCTAACCGAGCAGTATGTGGTGGACAAAGTTTCGCGGTCCTTCCACCACCACCACCACCAGGAGGTCCACCCCAATCATAGGGAACATGTGGAAATGGGTGAGCTCAGATTCCGGCAGTTGAAGTCTACGACTATAGTGCTCTGCGAGCAGGTGGACAGGACCAGGACTAGTTATAGTCATAGATTCCTTTGTTCATTAAGATTCTAGCTTTGTTGATGTCATTGTTTGTGGTTTCTTTGTGCCTTTTTAACTTTGAGTTGTAGTAATAAAAGAAACTGATCCTTCTGATGTTTGTTTTCGTTTCTTTTGTGTGGTTTATACTAAGAGAATCTAGATAAAACCGTTGACTTGACCCTCACATTCGAGATTCCAACTGGAAGAGACCCAGTGACCACACATTGATGCCAACAGGTTGACTCAACCCTTGGAGGCGAGTGTAACAGTTGGATCTCTTGGTTGTAGTGTAGAGGCCTTACTACATCATCCATGTAATGAATTAGTACCGTTCATAGTAGGATAGACTGTATTAGGAAATGGGTGTTATTCATCCAGGGGATGAGACCAGATTTCTCTTTTTTGGAAAAGGAGAAATCTTAGCAGCTGTTGTAATATATAGGCGAAGAAGGGTGTAGATGAGATCTTTTAAATTGGCTAGTATCACCCATAGTTCCTTGGGGGAACGCTTTGCAGTCTACTCTAATTAATAGAGTCTCAAGTATATCTTCTCGCAGAAGGACCTGAACCTGAGACAACGAAAATGGATCGAGTTTCTCAAGGACTATGAATTCATGATAGTCTATACTCCTGGGAAGGGGGTTATTGAAGAAAATTCTCTCATCAAGGGAACGAGCATTCAGCTTCTAGGAGAATCGATGGAGCAGCTGGCCGCGTTTCAGATATCCTTTGTGGAGGAGATTGGATATATCCATGGACATCATGACGGGTCTTCCATGTACGTCTAGAGGACACATCTCGGTTTGGGTGATTGTCGACCGACTTACCAAGTCATCAAACTTCCTACTGACCAGAGATGGAACGAGTTACCATGAGAGAGGTGTAGGTCATTCAGGAGATGAAGACCTCTAGAATTCAATGATAGAGATCACGTCACTTCATGGGTCTCAACTCGATGAGGTCTACGGAGATTTGGCTGAGGCAACTAGTTATCTCCATTATTCATCAAACCATTACAGGTCCTCAGTAGAGTAGGCGAGGTGGCTTACCACCTGGACCTTCCACCTCAGTTGCATCGGGTGCATGATATCTTCCATGTATCTTAGCTGAGCAAATACGTGCATGACTAGTCCCACATCATCGACCACGGGGACCTGGACGTCGATGAAATGGTAAATTTCATGGAGGATCTAGTGGAGATTGAGGATTGATAAGAGTGGGTCCTGTGTGGATGGTTGATACCTCTGGTGCACGTTCGCTAGCAACACGGGAACCTCTAGGAAAACACACGGGAGCAGGAGGATCTGATGCAAGCTCAATACCCTCTTTTTCTTCCCTAGTGTGTGTTTTATCTTTATGGGGATGTAAGACCCTAATGTGGGGGTAATTTAAAGACCTGAAAATTTCAAGGAAAATTTTTACTTAAATTATTTGGAATATTACAATTCCGCAGTTTTTGACGGAGCCTGATTCCGAGGCCCGGTGTGCCTGGAATCAATTTATGAAGTTTTGTTTGGGTACATTCAGGAAACGTACGTGCGAGTTTTTATTTCTTTTGAACTGGTGCTCGGAATTGAAATCTGAGGACACCAACAAACTCACAACACAAGTATTCTCTTAAGGGGACCTTTGCCACAATGGCGTTTTATGCAGGATGGAAGTTATATTTTGGGGATTTATAAAAAATTAAATAAAATTGTTGTGTACACAATTTTATTGTTAAGGGGTGGTTATTTCCTCCTAGGAGGAGTTGGAGGTGGGGCCTACATCCCACATAACCTCCCATGGGAGAATAATGTGTGTGGGGTCCACACGAGACAAACACCTCAACTCCCCCTTTAAAATCTCTTGAAACCCTCATTGATGTGGTTAAACCCTCCACATTCCACACTCCTCTCAAGAATGTGCTAATGCACTCTCCATTAATGAGAAATTAATTAATCAGCTTCTCTAATATTTGATTTATTTTGAATTTCATGGAATCATTATAATTTTGGGAAGCCTATTATTTCATTTTCCTTGGAAAATATTTTGAGGAAGGGAATTGGGAGAAACTCTTGGTGGAATTTCATTCTCTCAAAGAAGAACATCTCCGATGAAGAACACGAAGAACTTCTCTTCCTTCTCCTTCCACATCGGACGCACCTCGATGTCAATGGAATAGAAGTCCATCTTCTGTGATGCCCCACTTCCATGACATCATATTCCACAGCTCGTTGACGTGAAACATACCTTTAATCGAGGTACGGGTTTGTCTTGTTTAAATTAAATCCTCGTTCCTCATTTTTATATGGTTCGATGTTGGCCTTTTTGTTACCACCTTACGTGGAGGGAACAGTCCGAAAAAACACAACCCGACGACCCTCTGTTGTTTCTCTTGAGTTGATGATGGTGGTAGAACCTGCAAGGTGTGGTACCATCCCACCGCGTCGGAGGAAGGATAGAACCAAGGCCCACAACCGTGGGCCGCTTGTCGAGCCGAACAGGTCAACCGTAGCCGTCCCGACTAGAAGATTCTGATGCCCCTTTGGCACTGTGCTGCGGAGAAGACCGCGGTGCGCTTGCGGGCCTCTTGCTAGATGAACTAACCGGCTACGTCTGGCCATATAGGAGACCGCGGCGCCCTCTTGGTGACGCGCTGTGGAGGAGACACGACCCGATTCCGCGGGCCGCTCGACGGAAGAACCGGCCGGCCGCCTGCCAGCCGGGATGGGAAGACCGAGGTGCATCATGGCATCATGATGAAAAGGGACCATGGCCCACTATGTGGCCCACTCATCTCCACCATTTTAGGAAACCGGGGGGTCGCCCCCCCCCCCCCCCCCCACTCCGCTCGGCCAGCAGGCCGAGTCGCGTCCAGCCGCACGGTCCGGGCCGCCAGCCGCGAGGGCCGGGCCGCTAGCCGCATGGGCCGAGCTGTTCTTGCGCGGGCCGGGATACAAACTCCGGGTCGGGCCTCACCCTACCGGCCGGACCCGGACCCGGTTCGGGCCGACCCAGGGCGGTATGGGCCGGGTCGGACCGGACCCAGACCCCCCTCTTCGGGCCGCTTTCGGTTTTTCACCCATAACTTGTGTTACGGACCTCAAATCAATGCACCATCAGTTTCATTGGATTCCTTGGATCTAGACGGTCAATTAGGTATATCACAATCAAGTTTTTCGTGAAGTTTTTGTACAGCTGGGTTGGTTCAATCCTAAAACCAACCGGGCCCTCGGTGCAGAAACACTTATAACTTAAGGACCGGACGTCTGATTGACGTGCCATAAACTACGTTGGATTAATTTTGATGAAACCGTCCTTTTGGAATATTCCACCCAGGATTATGATGAGGTTGGAATATGGCTAGGTTGGATTGTACCCGAAATCTAACCGGCCCCTTGGAACAAAAATGCCTATAACTCTCAGACCGGGCATCCGATTGACGCACCGTCTGTCGCGTTGGGTTTCTTATGACGAGACAGAACTATTGGATACATCAACTCAGTACTTCATGATAGTTGATGTATCAACCCTTTTTTCTCGAGGATCAGACTCTATCGGATTCAAGCGTGCTATGTACGGGAACCCTATGGCTGGTTGCGACCGAGATGATTGGATCCTACGTGCACCTACTATTGTACCAAGATCCTATGTGAGTTCAACAGTGACAACTCCTGTACAGGATCCGCCATGGGTTCAACAACAGAGACTTCTGTACCAGGATCCAATGTGGGTTTGACGGTGACGACTCCTGTACCAAGATCCTCTGTGGTTTCAAAGGCAGTGACTTCTATAACAAGATCCTATGTGGGTTCGACAATAATGACACCTTGTACCGGGATCCTCCGTGGGTTCGGCATCAGTGACTTATGTACTAGGATTCTACGTGGGTTCAACAGTGACGAATTCTATACCAGGATCCTATGTGGGTTCGACAATGACGACTACTATTCCATGATCCTACGTGGGTTCGACAATGTTGATATTATTCCAGGATCCTACGTGGGTTTGACAGAGGAGATGAATCAGAGGATACATCTAATCATCTCTACCCCTCTTTTTGAGTTTTTATACCTATGTGAGTTGAGTCATGTCTTTCAACCATTATCAATGTGGTGATTGACTTACTTATTTTGTAGAATGGTTTGTTCTTTTTCTCAAGAGTTGGATTCAGACTGTGATTGGTAACTTATGTATATGTATGGGAATATACCTAAGTAGGGTTGGTTGATACTTTGTGATGGTATCTTTCTATTGTGTTTTGTCATTTGTGGATTTTGGTGAGACTTTGAGGGTCTCAGGGTCCTTACTGAGTATCGTTATACTCACCCCTGCACGGGCTATGCCCACACCTTGTTGTGTTGGATGCAGACAATGGACAACGCTGATGGAGGCCGAGAGCGCCACGACTGGACGGTACCCCGAGGAGGACCTTGCGACGAGTGGGAACATTGTGGAGACTTACAGACGTGGGTGCTGAGGTGGACATCTATACCTACCCTTCAGGTTGGAATCCTTGGAGGACAATTCAGGAGTTTCTCTTTAATTTCATCTATTTGTCCCTTTACTTGTACTTGTTCTTCAGTTGGGTTTGTATACTGTCCCATTTACTTTCTAGCACAGTCCTTGTATTCTATTTTAATTCTTGTTCTATAATCTGTTGTGTTTTTTTACATTCATAAAGGAAATGCCTTCCCAGCTTAGGGATTTACGCCTTTGGTGCTATTCGCCAGCCCCTACGCTATGGAAGGTGGGCTTGGGGTAGTCACGACACGGGCCCTGAGGATGGGATGTGGCAAATTGAATAAGAATAGATACAAGTGTTATGGTACAAGTGTTTTCTCCAACGGTAATGGATCAAAGGATATAATACAGCTATGTGTATTGAAATGATGATCATAAAATCTTTAGCATAATAAATTTATGAATATTTTTAACCTCTACTTCAAATTGGTTCTATAAAACTACTTGTGTAGACTTCACTTATGTGTAATAGGTTGTATACATAACTATTATAAATGTTGATTACCCATGAAACCATATTTTTATCTTTCAATAACATAAAATTTCATTAATTTTGCTTGAAATTTTGATGAGCCTATAATACTAAATTCAAATTTAAAACTCAAATAATTATAACTATTTATACAACATTGAGTATCTATAATAAAACACTGTTAAATTTGTTTTTTATTCTTTTATAAAGCATGTTAGGAAATTTTTTCATATTACAATAATTTCAAATTTAAAACCTGCGCTTTTGTAATAAGGAAATAAGGGTTTTTCTCCAATATGATGATTATTTATAACTACATGAAATACTTCCAAAAACAATGCGTAACATAAAAATTATTAATAATAATTTAAGAAACAATTAAAAAAATGGAAAGATATAGAAAAAATTTGTATTAAATTAAAATACATAGGAATATAAAAATAGATTATATTTTATTATTTTGAAAAATTTCATATCAAAACAAATAAATTTTAATTTAATATATCCACATGAAATTATTGTAAATTTATTATGTCTTTAAGATTTTTGAATGACTTTAGACAAGTGTATAAATTTATAATAATTTTCATATGAATTTAAGGACCTGGTCAATTGCATTTTTTGCAGATCAAAAATTTATTTAGTTCCTGGATTTCTTTATGCGGTTGGGTAGATTCAAAATGTGGTTTATTGAATTCAAACTTTGTTAAATCTATTTTCATTTTGTGGAAAAAATATTTATATGGTCACGTTGAGACCGATGAAGACGAGTTTCATTATTTTTCAATAAGGTATAACATTGATTATTGAAAAAGGATTTCAATATGTGTTCATATAGTTGGATTATTTTATCACAAAAAATTAATGTAAAAGGCATGTGTCAAGCATGAAACATTCTATCTAAAAAGGTGAAGCATTGGGATTAAATAAGGCCGTGAAAAATATTATTTTTCATGATGAATATTAATGGGATAAGTTGATAGTTAGTGGTTTATAATTTGGTGGTGAGATATGGCATGATAACATATTATATAGTTAAAAAATAATCTAAGTATTATTTTATGTTCCTTATATAAAAAATATTTTCAACAACATGAGAAAAATAGACCAGTGCAATCCCACACATATGGGTGGAGACCTTTACTACATGAGAGAAAAAAGACACAAGATAACACATGGGATAAGAGAGGTTTCTTAGAGCATTCATGGTCAGAGAGGTGGTTGAATATCACTTGAAATACTGTAGGACTACATTTGAGGGACTTCATAATGTAGTGGTGCATCCTCTGATGGCATGTGTGAAGTGTTTTGGGTGAGAAACCAGGTTTCTTCTTGGAAGAATGATGTAATGGGGAAACATATTATGTAGATCTCAAAGAATCCTAAAACTGACGTTGGAAATTTGTTTCCTATCAATATTCATCCATTAAAAACATTCAAATAAAAGTGTAGCTATCCAATCAAGATAATTGATGTATTCTGAAAAAACCAATTATTCATATCCAACCTTTTAAGGATGGATATTTGTGTGTGAGATAATCTCATATAATAAATATCTACTGATAATGATATGAAAAAAATACCTGCTTGACATCCGAAACTCATACATATAACTTCCTCTTACATGAATGATATTATTTGATAAACATAATATGACAATTGATAATTGAAATTGGACATTATTTCTGAAAAAACTATCACATGAATCAATCATGTGATATTCTATGGATCATGGAATCAAATGGCTATTATCCACCAAGTCATTATAAGAAAAAAACCACAATTGAATAATGAAATCACATGAAAAAAAATCATTTTTTCTATCACATGAGGCTTCCATCAAAGATAGGTTTTATCACATGAAGCCTTTGGGCATTGTCCATCCACCACCCAATAAAGTTTCTCATTAAGAATAATTTTTTCATGTGAAGGGTCATGGTTTCACATGATCAAGTTAAGTGATAATGTGATCATTTTTTCACATTAGTGTCTAAATATAACACCGAGAGTTTCAACATTCAATGATATCCATAGATATTTTAGAATCCTTGATTCACCTTGAATATTAGAGGATGGGTGCTGATAAACTACATAGAAATATAGAGTAAAGGGTTGGGGGATATGGATATTTAGAATATATATAGAAATCATGTTTCTAAAGAAATAGAACATTCATGTCATAGATCAGGTGAAGGAGACATACAATAAATCCCAGTCTCAAAAAGTAGATAAGAATTTCACATTACCTATTTATGAAAATGAGATCCCCTGATGTTAATATTAACTATGTGAATGAAGTAGGGATTTTTGGTGCTTCCAAAAAACCTGCAATGTTACCCGAAGGAGAAGACTCCCTTGGATAACCCTTGTTTGGTGAAGTGATACTGAAGAGGTTCGCATGATCTGATAACCTAAATACATTACAAAGATATTGTGGAGGATATAAATATCTTTTTATGAGAATAAGAATAGATTCCAAGAAAATTACTTGATCTCTCTCATTTTACATGAATATAGTTGGTTCCTAAGGTATACATATTATTATGAAAGGATAAGAAGGTAGGAGATATTTCATTTGTTACCTTCACATGAAGTATATTGAAGGAAAAATGATTTCACGGTTCTTTTCATGCCTAGATATTGGGAAAATATCCAAATTGAAATACCCTAATAAATGAATACAAAATAATGAATTATAATGTTCTAGGGTTTAAAACTTACACCATGCACTATATACTTCATGCATGAAGTAAATCAAAAGTAAAAAAGTATAGAATTTAAAAAGGAAGATTTTGTTGACTGTGAATATTATATCTTGAATAAAATAACATATAATAAATTTTGTGCATCACTTCTACAAATCATGCTGGTATAATAATTCTTCAAAAGAAAAAGATCATATACTTGAGAATTTGTTTCACTAAGGTGACTAATCATATACTGTGATCATAAGTCGTTTTGAGAAAGACCGGGATCTATGAAAAGGTTCTTCTAGAGTTCATGATAAAGAGTAACCTAATAAGATCAAGCAGGAGGATAATAAAAAGGATATTTCTGTCACGACCCATCCTAGTGGGGCCTGAGCCGCAACTCCCCAAGCCCGCCTCCAATAGGCCAGGGGCTGGTGACTAGCACCGAGTAGGCATGCTACTAACATGGGAGGCATTTCCTATAAACATGTACACACGCAGACACATCTACAAGTCCACAAAGCTGAAAAGTAAAAACTACTAAAAGGAAAAGATGCATGCATACACTAAAACTCAACCATAGAGTACGACAGGAAAGTAAAGTACAATAAAGTAAAACCTTGGGCCAAAAGTACAAGCCCACCAAGAGAAAGTCTGCAACAAGTACAACCTATGGAAAGAGGTACTGGGACTACAACCTATTGCCGAAGGCACACACCTCGGCCTGCCTGATCTCACTAAGCACTGTCCAGTCCTGGTCCACCTAGAATCCTGTCAAAGGCTCACTCGTCTGCACAAGACACGACACGTGTGGGAAAAATCCGTGCAGGGGTGAGTATAACAATACCCAGTAGGACACCCCGAAACCACAAAGGAAAATACAACAGAGGAAAATGCCACAAAGAAAAGTACAGTCAGCTCTATAGAGTATATGTCTACCGAACAAATAACAAGAATATCCAGATATACTCATACACTAACGACCATCGCGATACCAGCACTAGGATCTAGCTCGAAGATTTCCACTAAGAATACCATTAGGAGGACAAACTCCTAGGTCTGAAGAGAGAGATACAATGTACTTGTTCCAGGATAACACACTCCACAAGTACCTGGGGAACAAGACGCTCAGATGAGGATCACAACCCAGACATGGGGTGATTCCGAAAACTCAGCCTGAGCTATTCCTCTAAGTAGAGGATCGGCGCCCGGGTGAAGTTGGTCACGTCGATACTAAGAAATATACCTAGGGTCCCATAAATGAATAGAGTATCCGGCTCTAAGTATTTTAGATGGGATTCCAACAACTCTATTTGGGAAGTTCTGCTGAAGGGATCATACTGCATGAATGAGTTGATACCAGAACTTTCAGGGGATTACCAAGGGTAAGAACCCTAAGAAATAGTCCAAGTCACAGAAGACAAGTGGCTCAAGCCATGAAGAAAAAGTTACACAGCATGTAATATGGTTAAACGCCGTGTTCCTTGACCCCGGGTACTGCCCGTGTAAACGGCCCGTGTCTTTTATTCAAGCCGTGCAAAACCAATCTACATGACGTGTAGAAAAATACACACTGTGTTCCTTAACACTGGGTTCTGCCCGTGTAAACGGCCCGTGTCACTCTTCTTGTCGAAAGCAACTACATAGTGTGTATAAGAAAACACACGCCATGTTCGAGTGCTTGGGCTCGCTACGTGTATGCTGGCCATGTGACCGTACACGGTCTTTGCCCGTGTCCGTGCCGCCTGCCCGTGTACCAGTACACGGGGTATCCCGTGAATCTGGACAGGTCCTGCCGGGGAGGGTTATACACAGCGTGTCCATGGACGTGTACCCTACTCATGTCCGTGTACTCTCATAGTACACACCGGGTAACCCTACCGATGAACACACGCCGTGTATCCCATGCTACACGGCGTGTAGTCGGGAAAAATCCCAGAAACCATGTCTTCCTCCGGGAGCCTCATCCGATTATCCAGATCTTGATTCTGTCGTCCGTTCTCCGTGAAACTCCAGATGTAGGGTCACCTCATCCTCGTGAACCCAAATCCGTGGGTTTCGGGTCTTCAATCTCCTCCAAAATCCGATTCCGGCCATCCGATCGGAAATCTTCCAAAGAATGATTTCTTCCGATCCGCTTCGATCCGTCCGCCGAAACCATCGTCGCACCTCCGCAAGACTGCTGCAGTGTTGATCCTTCAATTTGGGATCGTTGCATCGTGGAACGGATGCTCAATGATCTGTTGTTCATCTCCCCGTGAAGAACGTGAAGAAAACTCACAAAGAACGCGAGAATTTGGGGAAGAAGAACACAAAAAATCGAGGGGGACGAAGCTCGATCGATGTTCGTGTCGATCTTGGTCTGTCACCGTTAGAAGGTTGAACCAAACCAAAATAATATCAAGAATCACATCCCCAAAATCCCTGCAAAATCCCATCCCACAAATACGATCGATCTGCAAGCTAATCTGTTCGTGGATTAGTCCGCATTCGTAGTAGGAAACTAAGAACGAGGAATGGAAAATCAAAACAATGCCCAACCTGGACTTGCCACTTTTCCCAGAAAAGATCCGCTCGCCGTGTCGTCGTCACCATCGAAACCCGTCATGAACGTTGTTGTCACCATGTTGGGGGTTTCCTCTAGAGCCGCCAAGTGTTTTCAGAGTTATGGGGTTGTAACCCTAGCCCCTGGCCTAAGCCTCTTTTTAAAGAGGATAAAGATATAAGATTTTAAAGATCTTATTGCAGGAATAAAATATTTTTATTAAATATTTTATCACTGTGGCATCCAAAAACCAGATTTCACCACCAACCTACGCCGGCCGAAGTTAGGCCCCGCCTAGGGTAAAATCACTATTTTGAACGCAACGGTGCCCTCTGATTTCTAATCCAAGCACTCGTTTAGGAGTTATTCCAATTTTTCTGGAAAACTATACGCGCACATAATTTAATTATTAAATTAAATTCAAACATTTTTTCTTGGCTCACTAGGCCTCGGAACTCCACGCCGTGTCAGAGCCTGGTCTCGAAATAATTCCCCTAACAAATTAAATAATACAACGAAAAAAATCCGGGACATTACATCACACCCACCTTAGGGATTTTACATCCCCGAAAATCCAAAATAAGGGCTACTCAAAAAGAAGTGGGTACTGTAAGAGAATCTGAGCCTCCCGCTCCCATGTGCTCTCCTGGAGATTCCCGTGCTGTCACCGGACACGCACCAAGAAAATAGCTCGTCCACAATGGATCTTTTCATGCGGATCCCCGATCTCCACTGGGTACTCAGCAAAGGTCTCTCCATCATTGTTGTCCAGCTCACCCCAGTCCATGACGTGTGATGGATCATGCACGTACCTCCATAGCTGTGACACATGGAAGACGTTTTGTACCCAGTCCATCTGAGGAGGTAGAGCCAAGTGATACGCCACCTCACCAACTCTACTCAAAACCTGAAAAGGGCCAACGAACCTCAGAGATAGCTTGCCACCTCGGCCAAATCTCCGCAATCCCCGTCGAGGTGAGACCCGAAGGAACACATGGTCTCCCTCCTCGAACTCCAAAGGCCTCCGTCTCCGGTCTTCATAAGACTTTTTCCGACTCTGTGAAGTCTTCATCCATTCCTGGATGACCTGCACCTTCTCTATAGTAGCTCTCACCATCTCTGGGCTCATGAGTGCTGACTCTCCCGGGTCAGTCCAGCAAAGTGGCGACCTGCAAGGTCGCCCGTATAAAGCCTCGAATGGTGCCATACCAATAGTGGAATGATAACTGTTGTTGTAAGAAAATTCCACCAGTGGTAGGTGATCCTCCAAGCTACGACCGAAGTCAAGTATGAAAGCTCGTAGCATATCCTCCAGGACCTGGATTGTCTGCTCTGTTTGACCATCAGTCTGGGGATGAAACGCTGTGCTCAAGCATAACTGAGTCCCAAAATCTTCTTGGAATCCCTTCCACAACTAGGATGTGAAACATGAATCATGATATGAGATGATCGTGGATGGTACTCCATGAAGTCGAACTATATCCTGCACGTAGAGGCGTCCCAAGCTCTCTACCTAACTCTGCTCCCATATGGCTAGGAAGTGGGCCAACTTGGTGAGTCGATCAATGATCACCCAGATGGCATCGTGTCCCCTGGACGTGTGTGGTAAACCTATCACGAAGTCCATGGATATCCCATCCCACTTCCACTCTGGCACCTCAAGGGGCTGAGTCAAACCTGCTGGCACGTGGTGCTCAGCCTTTACTAGCTGACAAGTAAGGCACCGAGAAACAAACTCTGCCACACTCTTCTTCATCCCTGACCACCAGAACTGACGTCAGAGGTCCTGGTACATCTTTTCCACGCCCAGATGTACTGCCAAAGGGGATGTATGGAACTCCTTCAGAACCTCCTCCCGCAACGTCACTGGTACTACCGTGCATCCTCTGAAAAGGAAAACATACTCCCCTCCTTATGAATTTCCATCAGCAGCATCACCTGCGGATATCTGAGCATGTAGAGTCTCACAGCTAGCATCCTCACGCTGTGCTTCCTTGACTCTCTGTAAGAGTGGAGGGGTAACAATCATTGATTGGAGTTAAGCTCCCTCCTCTCCATCCACGAAGGACAACAGAAAAGAGGCCAACTTCCTTGTCTCCTCATCCAGCAACTGCGAACTGGATTTCCTACTGAGAGCATCTGCCACCATGTTCCCCTTCCCAATAGTATAAATGATCTCAAATTCGTAATCCTGGAGGAACTCAAGCCATCACCTCTGCCTAAAATTCAGATCCTTCTGAGAAAATATATATATGAGACTCTTTGATCATAGTAGACGGTAAACCGCTCGTCCATCAGTTAGTGCTGCCACATCTTTAATGCGAAGACTACCGCTGCCAACTCAAGATCATGAGTTGCATAGTTCTGCTCATGTGGCCTCAACTGACATGAGCCGAAGGCAATCACTGCTTTCCTCTGCATCAGGACACAACCAAGCCCGGTTCCTGATGCGTCGCAGAACACTACGTACTCGACAACCTCCTATGGTAATCTCTAGATCGGGGCACTCGTCAGACTCTGTCTCAGCTGCTGGAAAGCCTGCTGGCATTTCTCGGTCCACGAAAAAGGCTGTACCTTTCGGGTCAAAGCTGTCATGGGTGCTGCAATCCTGGAGAAATCATGGATGAATCTCCGATAGTAGTCTGCCAACCCAAGGCAACTCCGCACCTCCGTCACGCTCCGGGGTGGCTCCCATGCTAGCACCGCCTCCACCTTTGCTGGGTCCACTGCTACACCATCCACTGAGATAACGTGTCCCAGAAAGTGGACCTCATGTAACTAGAACTGACACTTCGAGAGTTTCACATACAACTGGTTCCCTCAAAGTGTGTCTAGAACCATCCTTAGGTGTCTCGCATGCTCCTCCTCGGACGCAGAGTATACAAGGATATCATCGATGAAGACCACCACAAACTGGTCTAGGTAAGGCTGAAAGATCCGGTTCATGAGTCCCATGAACACTGCCGGGGCGTTCGTCACCACGAAGGGCATCATCAAGTACTCATGGTGACCGTAGCGACATCTAAAAGCCGTCTTCGGTATATCCTCTTCCCGCACTCACAACTGGTGATAGCCTGATCTTATATCAACCTTTGAGAACCATCGTGCCCCTCTCAACTGGTCGAAGAGGTCTTCGATCCTTGTCAGTGGATACCGGTTCTTCACGGTTACCTGATTTAAGCCCCGGTAATCCACACACAGCCTCAAGCTCCCGTCCGCCTTCTTGGCAAACAGTACTGCGGCTGCCCAGTGTGAAACACTGAGTCTCACAAAGCCCTTCTTCTGCAAGTTGTCCAGCGGCATCCTCAGCTCACGAAGCTCTGCAAGAGCCATCCGATAAGCCGATGCTGATATCGGGGTTGTCCCGGGTTGCAACTCAATGCAGAAATTTATCTCCCGTCGGGGAGGTAACCCGGGGACATCCTTCGGAAAGACATACTCGTACTCATCCACCACTGCTGGAAACAAGAAACTCGCAACATCTACCATGCCAAGGGCTAGGCTAGCTAGCTGATGTGAAATCGGTTGTGCCCTCCTATGCATGAGTCCATCCTGCGCTGCCTGGGCCTCTCTTTCCCCGACAAAAGAGAACCTCGTTCCATCACTGCGGACACACCGCACCCTTTGCCTAAAACAATCAATATAGGCATGAACTATGGATGACCAATACATTCCAAGAATGACATCGTAAGGCCTCGATGCTATCACCAAGAGGTTCCAACCGAAACACTCACCTCCAAGGGTCAGGTCACACTGCCTGCAAAGGTGTGTGATCTATGAATTTTCTCCAGCCGGTGTTTCCAAGCATAAGGGTCGAGTCAACGACTCAAATGGAATCTCAAGGTCTCAAACAAGATAAGCAGCCATAAAGGAATGACTAGCACCTGTGTCCATCAATATGGCATCCAAGGTAGAAAAGACACATATAGTTCCTCTAATCATTCCAGGAGTACCTGGGTCATAAGCCTCTGCCGCCTGTAGCTGTCCTTGTCTCTGTACACCAGCTCCCTGTGCCCGAGGTGGACCTCCTAGGGGTGGTGGAGGTAAAGGGACGAAACGGCGACCACCTCCAACTGCTCTCCCAGCTCCTCTGCCATGTCCGCCGCCTCGCGGATCTGCCTGCTCCACACGTTGCCTCTGCCTCGGTGGTCCATCCACTGCTCCCATGTCAGGAGTACGATGGGTCGGGCAATATCGGGCAAGATACCCCCTGCCGTCACAAGAGTAACATTGCGTCTCTCGAGACTGGCTGGAAGCACCCTGTGAACCATGCACGGCTGATCCCCTAACCTGGGATCTCCTCTGGAAACGTCTCCCATGCCTAGGTCCCTGACATTGACTCCCTGCCACCGAGGTCTCTACTCTAGCTCACCCACTACTGACAACTGTCGGCTGTCCCTGCTCTTCCAGGAAGATCTCGACCACCAAAGCCCGCTCGAGCACTCCATCATAAGTAGGAATGATCATAGGGATGATGCTAGCTCAGATATCTTTGCGCAAGACCCGTTCAAAAGTTCGAGCTCTGAAGTACTAATCTCTAACCATATCCATCGAGTACTGTGAGAGGTCGGTAAACCTCGATGAATAGTCATCCACTGACATGGTTCCTTGCTGGAGATGAAGAAGCTCTTTTATATGCACTTCTCTCAGGGTAACCCGTGAAAAATCCTCTCTGAAGAGATGCCCAAACTCTGACCATGCAAGAGTTGCCTCCTCGTGAGTCTGGATGACCAAACTCTACCATCACCCTATCGAGCCCTGCAGAAGGCTCGCTGCCAGGATCACCATCTGGTCTGTTGGTGTCCTGACCAAATAGAAGACTCTGGTCACTACCTCAAGACAGTCCTCTACTGCCTGAGGGTCAGGCTCACCTCGAAACCTTAGGGGTATCTATCTTTGAAACTCATGTAGTGCGATCAGCCTGCGTTCCTCCTCCACTGGTACAACAGGCACTAAACGCTGCTCCACAATGGGTGGAACAACTGGCATGTCACCTGGTGGTAGAATAGGGGGATCTGGTCCCTGTATTGAAGATTCATCATTGAGGGGGTCATCCCCATGATCGAGCTGCTGGATCCTAGTGGGTGCGCGTCGCGGAGGCATCCTGTTCAAGAAACAAGATGTATCACAGTCAGGGAGTATATCTAGAGAGCTGACTCAAGAAGGACATGGAAACCACAACCCATTCCTATATGATGCATGTACCATTATTTATCCCCATTCAACTAGTGTTTTCATGTTCCAGGTTGAAAATCATGTTATCAGAGTCATGGTGTATGGATACGTTGGCCACCGCACCAACACCGGGGTCCCTGGCCTGAGATCCGAACTCGAAACACTTAATATTGTTGCCCCGAACCAACTCACCGACTCTCGGTCCTAAGGTAGAACTGACCGTCCTCTGATACCACTCTGTCACGACCCGTCCCAGTGGGGTCCGAGCCACAACTCCCCAAGCCCGCCTCCAATAGGCCAGGGGCTGGTGACTAGCACCGAGTAGGAATTCTACTAACATGGGAGGCATTTCCTATAAACCTGTACACACGCACACACATCTCCAAGCCCACAAAGCTGAAAAGTAAAAACTACTAAAAGGAAAATATGCATGCATACACTAAAAATCAACCACAGAGTACGACAGAAAAGTAAAGTACAGTAAACTAAAACCTTGGGCCAAAAGTACAAGCCCACCAAGTGAAAGTCTGCAACAAGTCCAACCTGTGGAAAGAGGTACTGGGACTGCAACCTGTTGCCGAAGGCACACACCTCGGCCTGCCTGATCTCACTATGCACCGTCTGGTCCTGGTCCTCCTAGAATCCTTTCAAAGGCTCGCTTGTCTGCACAATACACGACACATGCGGGAAAATCCCGTGCATGGGTGAGTATAACAATACCTAGTAGGACACCCCGAAACCACAAAGGAAAATACAACAGAGGAAAATTCCACAAAAGTACAGTCAGCTCTACACAGTATATGTATACCGAACAAAAAACAAGAATATCCATATATACCCACACACTAACGACCATCGCGATACCGCCACTAGGATCCAGCTCGAAGACTTCCACTAAGCATACCATCGGGAGGACAAACTCCTAGGTCTGAAGAGGGAGATACAAAGTACTCATTCCGAGAGAACACACTCCACAAGTACCTGGGGAACAAGATTCTCAGATGAGGATCACAACCAAGACATGGGGTGATTCCGACAACTCAGTCTGAGCTATTCCGCTAAGTAGAGGATCAACACCCGGGTGAAGTTGGTCACGTCGATACCAAGAACTCTACCTAGGGTCCCATGAATGAATAGAGGATCCGAATATAAGTCTCATAGAGGGGGTTCCAACAACTCTATTCGGGAAGTTATGATGAAGGGATCATACTGCATGAATGAGTTGATACCAGAACCTTCAGGGGATTACCAACGGTACAAACCCTAATAACTAGTCCAAGTCACAGAAGGCAACTGGCTCAATCCATGAAGAAAAAGTAACACGGCGTGTAATATGGTTACACGCTGTGTTCCTTGACCTCAGGTACTGCCCGTGTAAACGGCCCGTGTCCTTTATTCATGTCCTGTTCCTTGACACCAGGTTCTGCCCGTGTAAACGGCCCGTGTCACTCATCTTGTCGAAAGCAACTACATAGCGTGTAGAAGAAAAAACACACCGTGTTCGAGTGCCTGGGCTCGCTCCGTGTACACTGGACATGTGCCCGTACACGGGGTATCCCGTGAATCTGCCCGGGTCTGGCTGGGGAGGGTTATACACGGCGTGTCCATGGCCGTGTACCCTGCCCGTGTCCGTGTACTCTTGGAGTACATGCCAGGAAACCCTACCGATGAACACACTCCATGTATCCCATGCTACACGGTGTGTAGTCGGGAGAAATCCCAGAAACTGTGTCTTCCTCGGCGCGCCTCGGCCGATTCTCCGGATCTCAATTTTGTCATTTGTTCTCCACGAAACTCCAGATGTAGGGTCTCCTCATCCACGTGAAGCCGAATCCATGGGTTTCAGGTCTTCAATATCCTCCAAAATTTGATTCCGGACATCTGATCAGAAATCTCCTGAAGAAAGATTTCTTCCGTTCCGGTTCGATCCGTCCACCGAAACCGTCGTTGCACCTTCGCAAGACTGCTGCGGTGTTGATCCTTCAATTTGGGATCGCTGCGTCACAGAACGGATGCTCAATGATCCGTTGTTCATTGCCCTGTGAAGAACGTGAAGAACTCTCACAAAGAACGCGAGAATTTGGGGAAGAAGAACACAAAAAATCAAGAGGGACGAACCTCGATCGATCTTGGTCCGTCACCGTTAGACGGTTGAAAAAAACCAAAATATTATCTAGAATCACATCCCCAAAATCCCTGCAAAATCCCATCCCGAAAATACGATCGATCCACAGGCTAATCTGTTCGTGGATTAGTCCACTTTCATCGTAGGAAACCAAGAACGGGGAATGTAAAATCAAAACAACGCCCTACCTGGATTTTCCATGTTTGCCGACGAAGATCTGCTCGCCGCATCATCGTCGTCGTTGAAACCCGTCAAGAACGTCGCTGCCGCCACGTTGGGGGTTTCCTCCAGAGCCGCCAAGGGTTTTCAGAGTTATGGGGTTGTAACCCTGTCCCCTGCCCTAAGCCTCTTTTTAAGCAGTATAAAGATATAATATTTTAAAAGATCTTATTGCAAGAATAAAATATTTTTATTAAATATTTTATCACTGTGGCGTCCAAAAACCAGATTTCAACACCAACCTGTGTCGGCCGATGTTAGGCCCCGCCTAAGGTAAAATAACTGCTCTGAATGCAATGGTGCCCTCATATTTTTTATCCAAGCAATCGTTCGGGAGTTATTCCACTTTTTCAGGAAAACTGTACGCACACATAATTTAATTATTAAATTAAATTCAAAAATTTGTTCCGGGCTCACTGGGCCTGGGAACTGCACGCCGTGTCAGAGCCTGGTCTCCAAATAATTCCCATAAAAAAATTAAATAATACAACGAAAAAAATCTGGGACATTACAATTTCTATAGTAGATCAATACATATGAATAATGAGGTTACAGTTGGTGTGTATAACTAGTTACAAGATTATTTTGTCTAGAGGTTTAACAAATCATTTCAGAATAATGAAAAGTTTTGGTAATAAAAAACCACTAATGGTGGGTTAGAACAAGGGGGTATAACTAGTATTTATTAGGGGTGTATAACTATTTACTTTTTTTAATTACATTCTGATATTGTGGAGAAACCTTATTAGACGGAATAACTTACATGGAAAGAAGTGGGTCATTGTTCTGAACCTTGTAAATGTTCGTGATACGTGACTTTGAATTTATATCATTATTCTAGGTGAGGATGAGAGACACAATAATAGAGGTTCAAGGATTTAACCATCAACATAGGTTCAATGGATAGGAAAAAAACTAAAAAAGGGATCACTGAGTCACCACTCCCCCACCCAGCGACCTCACACTAATTGGGTTCCACAAGTGGTATCAGTGTTAAAATCACCTATGAAAGATACCATAGACTATTTATTACGGGGATAATTAATTAAATAAAAAATAGGGGTGTTCCCACTTGAATGGTGAGAACTATCTTGTCTAGATAAATGATATGTCACAATAACTCTTATCACTTGTGGTAGAAGTAAGAGATGTTGAAACTTTTGGATTTCCACCCAATGATGAATGTTATCCTATGAATTTTAAAGATAAGAATAAATTCTAAATGGATGGAAAGACTCAAAATGTATTCTTGATTTATTTTTAGAAAATGGTATACACTAAAGTAGTGGGTCTTAAAACTTATAAGGATATCTGTGATAAACTAATAAGAAGTTATGAATATGATATTAAAGTAAAAAAAGATAAGTTAAAAATATAGAGAAGAATGTCTTGAGATATAAAAATGGATGAAGATGAAACTATTGATGGCTAAATTAAAAGTTTAAATGATATTTTTAGAAACATCAAATGTTTTGGTGAGAAGTTGGATTATTCTACAAATGTGAAGAAGCAAAGGAGAAATTTCCCAGATAGGTTTGATATAAAGGTTTAAAATCTATAATACCAATAAGATATATCATTGAATGAACTTCATAATATTCTTATAACATATGAAATTAGAAAATTAACATCATTCAAGATGAACGAAAGATATTATTTTACCTTTTAATATATGATAAAAGGTAAGTCTAGAATCCAAGAAGAACTTGAATCAACTGATTCGGAGGATGGAGAAGATGAAAGGTACTTCAGTCAAATGATTACATTATTTATATGAATGTTAATAAGGGGAATATAGAATTGAAATTTTAAGTAATCAACCATATGATGAACCTTCCAAATTAGTGTAATTTTTCAACTATATTTCAAAAGTAAAAGGATGTTGATACAAACTTAGATATAAAATATAAGAAGTCTCAGAAAAATAAGTGGACAGAGTATAAGTGGACGTTTTTTCCTAATGATATGAATTAGATGAGGGATAAATGAATGAATATTTATAAAAACCAAAGATAAAGAATATTAAAGATCTTCTATGAATTATATGTGTCTTATATAAAAATCCTTGAAGTCTAAAGGGTCATTTCAAGGTGATGACGGTGATGGGATAACTAAACTTGAATAGTGATAAAAATAATGTGTAGGCACCACAATTGTTGATAATATAAAACTTTATAAGGATTATAAAAGTCTAATGAAATAAATATATAAGATAATATTTTATAATAAATATGATTTCAATAAACATGAGACTCATATTAATGAAATAATAATAAACAAGATGAAGGTAGTTGAGTTAGAAAGAAATATTAAAGTCGTTATAGATCAACCAACTAGAATGAAAGAGATTGATAAATAAGAATTGGAACTAGTTGAAGAAAATAAACAAAAGACATTTACTTTATCTAAATTTGAGAAGATAATGAATAATCTAGGTGAAAATACTGAAGATAAAGAGGAAAAATTATTTAAAACACAATCAAAATGGCTCTCATCTCAAAATGAGTTGAATGATACGAAATAATATTTTACAAGTGCATTTGAACATAGAGGTGAATCGTCACCAGATTCAAAAATAGGGGTTTATAGATATAGGTTGTTTCCTATCCTAATAAGTATCAATGAATTTTAATTACCTATTCTAATGATTCTTTGATAGGTAGGACTGGAATAGATAAAGACTATAGGAAAATATTTATTATAAAATGTATTCTACAAAATAATAGTGGTATAATTCAACCATAAGGTTTTCTCTTAATAGAAAACACCCATAATCTATGAAAAGATAACAACAATAATCATTAGAGAAGGACTACTATTATTCTAAAAGATATAGGATCAATGTCTTCTTCTAATGTTGTAAAGTGTTTTTGAGATAGATTATTCTTGCAAGTATAACATTTCACTATAAGGAAAGAGGCAGTAATGAAGGGAGATGAATACTAATTTGATTATATCAACCTATTAAAAAGAGAATCATGTGACCAACATATCTTATAAACTGTCAACAGAGAATAAATTATATTACCTAAATAGAGCTTGTGGAAGATGTGACCAAGAAGGTCACAAATCTTAGAAATGAAGAGTTAGATAATCAAGTGATATTCCTCACATTAAAAATATGAATAAAATTCAAATAGTGAAAAATGTAACAGTCATCAGTAAAATTTTTTTGAAGATCAAAAAAATTGACTGAGTTAGGAAATAATGTCTAGTTATTCATAACGACCAACCTTTGAAGGTAAAAAATAGAGAAATATTAGTATATTATTGATGAAAAATAATATAATGTGGTGATAATTTTAGAAGATAAAGTTGATGAGAAGTCATCCAAAAATTATGAATTAAAAATTCTTAAGTGTAAAAGGTGGTAAAAAACTAGGCATGATACAAAACATTGTTTGACAATTAAACCAGCCAAAGAAAACTCTATAAAATAATTTAAAATCACATATAAATTATTTTAATAATAATGATTAAAATATATCCACATCATAAGTGTCAAATGATGAAGAAAAATGAATCACAAAATATAAAAAATCTATGTAGATGAAGAAGTCTATATTGGGTGGAGAATTTTAATTTTAATGTGTATTATAAGGACATTTGAGGTACCTACTTGTTATATTAATTTTATTATATAAACTAGCATATAGGAAATTAAAGGATAAGAGTTGATCATCACAGATAACACTTACATCCTTGACGATGAATGAATTATATCCATTGTAGGGGAGAAACACTAAAGCTAATGTATGATCATTACACTTAAACATCTTTATTGATTATGTTAAACAGCTTCTAAAGGGGGAGTGATGGATCATTGTAATGATGAGATATAGGGGGAGTAATATTTTATGTACATTAATTGTTTGGATGTTTTTATTAAGATGTGTGTAGGATATCTATTGAAAAACTTTCCTAGATATCCCTTAAAATGAAATAGTTGAATGAGATTGAGGATAATATCCAAGGTAAATGTTCATTATGGAAAAAATTGATTATTTGGTAACATCAGTCTTGTTTCCTAACCCTATCTATCCCTTATAGAAAAATATTTGAGTAACTAAATTCTCAGTACTTTAAGAATGAATGTTGATCCATTCCTTGATTTCAAGTGAGAACCCTTAAATACACATTTTTATTTATATTTAGTAAGACAGATAGAAAAACAAAGTGAATTCAAATATTGATGTGAGGAATTGTTTGGTGGTATCGACAAAAAATTTAAAGTGGAAGGTTTTTGATACCATTGAGGTTGAGTTTCATTTATTATAAATATGGTAAAACATTGGTGATTGAAGAAATATTTCAGTATGTGTTCCAATAATGTGATTCTTTTTGAAATGTATTTTAATTTCTAGTAATTTTGTTGAGGATGAAACATTATACTCAACAATACAAAGAAGATAAATTAAATAAGTCTTTCAAAAATATTATTTTTCATGAAGAATATTAAATGGAGAAGTTTAGAATTATTTTATTAGAATTTTATGGTGAGATATGAATTGTTAATATATTCTATATGTAGAATATAATCTAAGTATTCTTTTTTTACTTAGACAAAAAATATGGCCAACCACATTATCTAAAGGGACCGGATTAATCCCAATCATATGGGAGGATATCGATACCATGTGGGAGAGCCAACCCACAAGATCTCTTATTATGGAATAGAGGTTGTGTGTTTCCTACATGGGTAGGAAGGTGGGAATATTTCACCCATATGGTGAACAATATTATATATAGAGGACTGAGAAATGAGGTTGCATGACCGCTGAGTGCTTTTATAAAGTATTCCAAGTTCCAACCCCAATGATGGATTAGAATCATGATGTAATAGAGATACTTGTTATGTAGATCTTGAAGAACCCATAAACCAAAGTGGTATGTGCAAAACACATTACAATTAATTTGTTAAAAACATATGAATAAAATCACATCCACCCATTCAAGTAAATTTATTCTATTTGATCAAACCTATTCATCGTTACCTGCCTCCTAATGATGGATTTTCATGCATGAGACAATAACATATTAGACACATCCACTGACAAACTAAGATAAAAACACATGCTCAACATCATGAATCCCTATATGAAAAATTTCCTTGCATTTATTCCATTATTCAAAGAACATGATATGATTGAGGAAAATCAAAGTTGTGCATGAGTTCAGAAGTTTTTATTGCATGAAACTATAATAATATGTTCAATGTTTCATGTTATCATGAGTGAAAATCAATCAAGTCATTGAAATAACAATACCTCTATATCATTATTCCATCATGTAAAAGATGAATAACTTCTAACATGTGAAGCTTTTTTTATGAAAAAATTTCATCATTTGAATAATTTTATCATTTTACATTGAGTATCCACAGAGTCATTTCATGAAGAATAATAAGTCAATAAAAATCATAGAGGTGTGACATGGTCAAGTAAGATGATCATGTGATCTTCTGTACACTTTTATGTCCAAATATAACACCAAGAGTTTTATCATTTAATGTGATCCATATTTATTTTGGAATCATTGAATATTATTTAATATTAGAGGAGAATAGAGGATTAACTATCTATTAATATAGAGAATAGGTGAAGGTATTTAGATGTTTAAAATATTTGGAGAGGTATTGTTTCTAAATAAATTGATAATTCATATGATCCGATCATGTGAATGAGATCCATGAGTAAACATAGTCTCTTGAAAGAGTGGAGAATCTCATGTTCCATGTTCTTGTGAAGGAGATCCCATGATATAAAATTTTCTTACTTGAATACATTAAGGATTTATGTGCATTCACATAACTCCATGGTTACATGAAGAAAGAGTAAGACTCCCACATACAACCTTTATCATGCAAAGAGAGACTGATGAGGTTTTTCTGATCCGATTATGTAAACCTTCTATATAATGAATAGTGAGGATACATATATCTTGTTTTTTGTATAATATGGTATTCTATTATACGAACTTGATCTTATACAACTTATGAGAAGGTAGTTGGCATCTCATATATACATACAATTACATGAGGAATGGAAGATATGAGATATTGTATGCTTACTGCCCTGTAAAGCACATTAAATGAAAATTGATTACATGGTTCTTTACATGAATGAATATTAAGAAAATATACAGGGATAATAAACAAAAAAAATGAACATAAAATAATGAATTATTATTTTCTATGGTTTAAAACTTACACCATGCATTATATCCTTCATGAATAAGGTGTATCAGAAGTTCAAATGTTGATAATTAAAGAAGAAATACTGATTTGATTGTGAATGTTATATCTTTCATGAAATAATATTGAAGAAATGTTGTACATCATTTTTACATATCAAGTGAGGTTGGAACTTAACCAATAGAAGAAATAAAATCTTCCAAATAATTTGTTGCACTGAGGGAATTGACCATATACTATGATCAAAAGTGTTTTAAGTAAGATTGAAATATATACAGAGGTTATTAAATATTAAACAAGAAAGTGTGATCCATTAAGCTCATGGAGGAGGATCATACAAAGGGTATTTCATTATTATATATAACCATATGAAGTATAAGGTTGTAGTTTGGTGGTATAACCAGTTGTCTGAATATTTTAATTGGGGGTCTAACCAATTATTGGGTAAGAAGGTGCAGTTGGGGGGGATAACCCAGGTGGATAGGTACTAGGGGGTATAAAAAATTTGTAATTTGGGGACATAACGAGTTACTATTTTTAATCAACTTATGATATAGTGGATAATCCATATTGAGGGACTAAACAACAAGGAAAGGAGTAGTTATTTTTAAAAACCTTTATAAATCATTGTGTTTTCCATTTGAATTTATAACATTATTCAAGGTGAGGTCAAGAGACACAATAAGAGTGGATTGAGGATTTTACCATCCAAAACTGATTAATTTATAAGAAATAATTTTTAAAAGGAAAATGAATCACTGATTGAACCATCCCACTCTTAGTGATCACACACTGATCTATGTTACAAAGGTTCCCCAAAATAAATTCACAGTGTAATCAACACATAGAAAATTTCCACCTATCATTTTTAAAGGCCAATTTTCTTAAAAAATCAGTTATCTATTATAGTCAATTGAGAACTTGAGGTAAAACCATTTTTTTATGATTTCTTTCTTTTAAAACAATCACCATCTACTGTTAGAGAGACATGAATTTACTAAAAACAAGTAACCAAACACAACTACAACAACACTGGTATTTATAACGTTCACTACTTAGTAAGAGTAGCTAGTACTTGTCATGGTTTGGAAATAATAAAAGACCACAAAAGAACTATAAAACAATCCTTTGTGTGTAGTTATAGAATGTATATAATTTTTGTTCACAAGCAATGATCTATTTTCAATCGACATTTATATGAATCTTTCATTGATAAAATATATAAAATTTTTATAATAAATGTAATAGCCATCACCAACAAGATTCATTATGTTTTCACCATTCTCCTTGAACTTTATTCAAACTATATTTTTATATAAGTACTTATTGTTATTCAATTTATTTTATAGAAAAATGAAACCTTCTTAATTCTAGTGGAATTTCATCCAGTGGGTTCATTTGATATATTCCATCTATTCAGTCTAAAGAATGATTACAATTTAACCTATTCTTTTTATCATCTTGAAACTTTTACAATGCTTTTCCTTTTTTCAAAAATCTTCAACACCTTTTTTATCAATGCATAAACTATTTACATTTAGAACAAATAAGTCAATGTTTTCATATTTAAATTATTGTAATCCAAAATTATTGGATAGCATGATCACCAATTTTATACTCATTTAAATTTCTTTTGATATATTAATTTGAATCACATGAGGACTTAGGAGTAAATCTTCCCTGTGATATAAAAATATATACAACCTAAAATCTTTCTTTTAAGATTTATACATCGTCTTGGAATCAACTATGATGCACAATATTCATACAATATGCTATGCGACATAATCATCCACATGGTTCTCATCAATTATGTATAAATTAACTACATCTCCCTAAATTCAGCTAATTTATTGAAAATGAATACATAGTTTTCCTAAATCACTGAATAGAATATTTGGTTTGCCTATGTTATTTTATTGATTAAATTATTTTACTACATCACTGAAACAACTAAATGACTCAATAATATATTTCATCTGGTTACGTGAAAAAATTAGCAATATGAAACATCTACATATCCATTTAGCCACATGAACTGGTTACATAATTTGGTTATATGGTTGAAATGGTTATAGGAACCATCTATTGGAACATTTGGTTATTTGAAACCATAGGACTTCCTATACTATATTTTTTCTCAAATAAATTCCTTTTTCCTTATTCCAATATTCATTTAAGAACACTTTATGGGAATCATAAAAACCTTTTTATGATATTTGAACATGTGAAGAGCACTTTAATTGGAGTTAACTTATTTTATTGTCCCTTAAATTCATTGTTTAAAATACCATAGTGACATGGTTATTCTTCCTCTAATTTCATCACATTGTTAGTAATACATGTAACAAATCAAAATTCTTAGGCAATGAAAACAAAATCAAAGACCATTAATAATACCAAAAACATCTTACTAAATTATCCACCTCAACCAATAGAAACACATCCTCTTAGTCTCAACAATAATTCTATATTATTTTGTTATCAACCAAGAAGAATAAATTATTGAAGCTCTAAATCTCAATAAATGGATAATTATATAAAAATTCCAATCCTAAGTGAGTAATCCCAATGTAGTAAAAAATAATTATTAGAAAACAATGACATTCATTCCATAAAATAGTGATCTATGACAAAAAATTCTTAAAAAATCCTTCTTTGTAAAATCTCACTTTAAACAGTATAAAATAATTCATGCATCCACTTCAAAAAAAGTTAATATAGTTCACACATGCTTAATTCAAAACTGACCCTTTTATGAAATCCCCCTAAATACATGGTTTTCTAAAAAGGTAGAACACATATGAATGGAAAGATTTATGTTTTAAATTTTGATTCCTCTTTACAACACTGTCCAATTTTAAGATGGGGAGGGGGTGGGATCACATATCTTATCCTTGAAGGGAGGATGGTTGAAAAACCATTATTGACTTCATTTTAGGAAATGTTTCCTTTTAAAATGGTTTTATAATGATATCATACCCTTGTTGTGATTGAGGAAAAAACTCTAATTTTAGTTCATTATTTCTCATATTCTTTTTGATGAAGTGATATTGGATGTTAATATTCTTAAAAAAATTATGTCACAATGAATTATTAGTAAGATTTATATCAATTAAATTATCATAATCCAAGATAAGGGGAAACATCACATCAATAATGAAGCCATCCGACCTTGTCTTCATCCACATAGGTTTTGTTGTAGCCTAAGTGGTAGCTACATAATTTTCTTTTATAGTACTAGGAATTACTGAATTTGGTTTTTCTATATTCTAGTCAAAACAACTTTATACCAAGGAAACACTCTACCAAATGTGTATTTACTATCATATACACTTCCCTATAAATCTATATATATATAATTGAACAAATAAATTATTCTTATTCTACCATATTTCAACCCAAAAGGGTTATTATTTGATATATATAAGAATTAAATTTCAATCCATGAGATAAGATTACTTTTGGGTAAATTTGATATCTGGAACAAAGTGTAGCAATATAAATTATATCCAGCCTTGAATTAATTAGATACTATAATCTTCTAACCGACTTCCTAAAATCCTAAGGATTAACCTCATTTTGATGTACATATTTTTGTAACTTAGTTCCCCCTAAAATAGGTGTTGAAACTTGTTTTGAGTTTTCTATTCCAAAATTTATCTAAAGTTCCTTAGTATACTTATCTTGTGATTGAAAAATGTCATTTCAGTTTTGAGAGAGTTATAGGATATGAAATTATCACATTTCTTATAAAAGGAAAATTTCAAACAACTTATTCATCTCCTCAATATAAATTTCACATGTATCTTCATCATTCCCTTTGAATAAATTTCATCAGCATATGTAATCACAATGATGGAAACCTATTTATTTATTTTATATAGATGTTACTATCAACACTTACATACATGAATATCTATTTCTTTAAGTATGTATCCAATTTTCAATACAAAGATCTTAGCAGTTTCTTTAAACCATACAATGGATTCTTTAACTCGCACACATAGTCTTCATATTTTGAATAATGAAGCCCTACAGTTTTAATATAAACATATTCATGGAGCTATCTATTTATAAATCATAACGTGAAACCCATATGGAAAATCATATATTTTTCATTGAGCAGTGATAGAAAAAAATATTCTAATATTTTCTAACATTCCCACTAGTTAAAAGGTTGCTTAGGTGTCAATGACTTAAATTTGAGAGTAAACTTTACAAACTTTTCATGATTTGTTTCTTGTCACTTCACATTTTTCATTCATCTTTTTTGGGACACCGAGTTTATACCAATAAATTTTTTTTGTTTGGTTTTCGTAAAACTTACCAAGTATCATTATATTCAGTCTTTGCCATCTCTTAATTCATTGAATCAATCAAATATTGATTTTTCAAATCCTTATCAACATCTTTTAGCTCAACCTATGAATATAAATAATTATGTGAAATCGACCTTTATACTCTTCTAGTATGAAAATATTGTAGTGAGTCTCCAAATATGTTATTTACTTCTACTTTATTTCTCACCCTAAGATGAGATAAAAATAATTGTTTCTAATTAATGAAGATAAATGTATTAGAGACTTAATCTCAAGAATCATAAAAATTATTAATATCATTAAAATATTTGTCACTTTATTCAAGTACAAGCGCTTAATCTTTCCTTTATTCAACATCTACAATTGTTTGTGAAACACTATTTTTAGGAAATTAAAAAAATTTAACATATTTAGATTAAAAAATCGTTCATGTCACTTTATTAAAACACCTATATCCTTTACCAGTAAGAGTGAATCCTAGAAATATTACATATAGAATTATCTAATCAGGCTTCCCAATATCATCATCATTTACTTTTTTAATATATGAACTACTGAACACAGATTTTTATTTCAAAAATAAGGATTATTTGTAAACATATAAAAATTATTAATATTATAGTTTGTTCTACAGATACATTGGCTTTGAATATACACCACCACTCTAACAACTTGGGTAAAAAAATATCGAGAAGTATAATGTTCGATTAAAATTGTTCTTGCAGTATCAACCAAAATTTCATTTCTTCTATCAAAAACAATCTTTTATAGTGCTACGTATGGTTTAAAAAATTAATGATGAATGATATGTTTTTAAAGATAATATTTAAAATCAATATTTTTATATTCTATACTATTATCAGTTTGAATCTTTGAAATAGAATATTCAAATTACGTTTCTCTACTTATCCTAAAACTCTTAAACATTTTGAGAGACTCTAATTTATATTTCCAAAACATAATAAATTTCATGATAGTAAATTTATCAATAAAATCAATAAAGTACATATCTACATTTATTTATTAATTTTTAATGTGACCAAAAATGTCAGAATGTATAAGTTTCAAGGGATGAGTGGAATGTATATCAGATTTCTTATGTGTCGAGTTTGTAATGTTCCATTTTTGACATATGTAACAAAACCGATCTCTTATTCTTTTTAGGATCAGGATATCATGAATATTTTCTATATTTTTTTCTTAAATATATTCATATGACACATATGTCCCAAAAATTTTATGCCACATCTAATTTTATTCCATCATGCTGAAGTATCAATATTTATACACACCACTAACTTGAATGAAGATTACCTTAATTTGTTTCCCTCATGAATTAAATTTCCCATCTTTAATCCATTTAACAATGAAATTATATCTTATTAATAAATCTTTTCTACCTCCATCCCAAAGTTTTGAAATACTCAAAAAGTTATATTTCATTCTTTAAATGAAAAATCATATTTTATTTTATTTTAACTTCTCATCCCTAATGATAGCATATTTGATTCTTTTGATTTCAAGTGACTCATAATTTCAAAAAATAATAATTCCTTATTTATAATATTTTATGTTTTTCAACTACTTTAATCACTTACCATATGTGAATAAGACCCACTGTCCAATATCAATGTTCATTCTAATTTTGAATCCTTGGGACCAGTTTCAATAAAAAAGACATTTTACATTTCGTTTTCTTCTATCTCATATGACTTATAATATTTGTTGAAAAAAACTTTTTTGTTCTGGTAATATGACAAGAAATACCTTTGCATGATTTAAAAAACGTTCAAATTTTTCAAAAATTATTTCCAAGTTTTGAAATCTATTTTTAATCACCATGATAGATTTGTAAGGTTGTCTCCTGTGATTGGGTTGACATCCACTCAGACATTTCTTATGGTTTCTCTTGGAATCACTATAACATTGATAATTGAACCAAAATATATATTTTTATGTCTAACGCCTCAAAAATACCATTGGTAAACATTGAAATGGTATTTCAATTTGTAACTGACATACTATCTAAAGTTTGTTACTTACTTACCACCAACCTTATTACCTTCCACTTTGGAATTTTGTTGTACATAAAAGATTTTTTTACCACATGATTTTTTTTCATTAGTTTATATTTATTCACATCTTCAATAGAATATCTAGTATTACCAGCTTTATGTTCAGACTTAAAGACTATATAAACTATTGGCTATTCATCTATGCTTGTTTTGGATACAAACATGGTATTTTTATCTTTCTTTTTCTTCTAAATTTCTTCATCCTTCTTAGGTATACACTTTTCATAACATCCATCTTCTTCTTTATAATCACTATATTCTACATACATGGATTCTTTTAAATTTTTGTATTTACAGAACTTATTATACTTTTCCATATAATTGAACTTCGATTTGTATTCTATCTTTTTAGGGATCTACTTGAATTTCTCTCATCTTTGTTAATTTATTCATCATCCATATGTCTTGGAAAATTTAATGTAAAATATCCAATATCTCTACAACCAATGAAATTTAGAGGTAACTCAATTATGTATTCTCTTATGCAAATTTTTACCCTTTTAGAAAAAAATTCATAAATTCATCAAATTCTTTAATAACATTATATTCAATATTAGAGTCACTAGATTCTTCCTCAATTGTAACTTTATTATATTGTATTTACATTGTGTCCATGAATGATATTTCTAAATCATATTTATCTTTATTTATGGTGGTATTTTCTATTCTAATTTTTTAAGTACTAAGGGTGATGCCTCTATCATCTATAGAAAGAGTTCCATGATCTATAAATTTAAAGGATTAAAATCTAGAATCAAATTTTGAGGAAGAATCTATAATATAATTTCAATAATGGTTGAAACTTCTAACATTATCACGAAGAAAAATTATGATGCTTAAAATATCATTCATCATTGTAAGGAAGTTACCAATTGATTCAATATTTCCCATCATAAGATATTTATACTTAAATCTTGATAATTTTAATTTAATTTTTTAATATTAGTATTTACTTCATCAATGTTCTAAAACTTATCCTAGATGGTTTTAATAATTTCAATTCCTTTTACTCTAAGAAACTCACTTTCACTCTGTGAGGAAAATTTAAAATTTATAGATCCCCAACCAATCTCCAAATTTCTCTTATCAACAGCTATTAATGGATAACCATAAATAAATGTTGTAAAACCATCTAAAAAACCTCAAGAACTTCATAACTAACAGAAATATGTTAAGGTAAAATTATATCTTTTAATATATAAAAGTACTTTAAATCATAGATAAGAACCCCCTTATTGTTCATAGAGTTATAAGTATTCATTATAGAATTTATATTATTAAAATATTAGAACATACTAAACAAATGTAACAAATACCCTAATATCAATTGAGAGGTCCAATAAGTATTCGTTTGATCACTAAGAGGAGTTCGTGAATAGGTGATTTTATTTTTATGTTTTTTAATTTCGGAAAAATATCTACCTATTATTAGAGAGATATGAATTTTATGAAAATAAGAAACCAAGAAAAGTCACAAAAATATTGGTATTTATAATTTTTACCAATAATTAATTGTATCTTGTCCTTTGCATGGTTCAGAAATAATCCAAGACCATATAATCTACTAGATTATAGTCCGTTTTATGTGGTTATATCCACCAGGGAATATTATTTCACTTGAAATGAACTATAGTTAATTAATCGTGCACATTCATCTTGAATACATAAATTATATAAAATATTTGTATCATTTGTAATAACCTTTCCCTATATTGTTTAGTATTCTGTCACTGATCTACGTAAACATTAATCATAGTTGATTTTTTTTAAAGTTGTTATACTTCTTCATATTCTTCTATAATAGTAAGAAAAAACCATCTTCAACCCAATGAATGTTTTATGAGGGTTTTGTTTTGTAAATTAAATTAATTTCATTATAAATAATAGCATTATA
This sequence comes from Viscum album, assembly GCA_963277665.1. Classification (NCBI taxonomy): domain Eukaryota; kingdom Viridiplantae; phylum Streptophyta; class Magnoliopsida; order Santalales; family Viscaceae; genus Viscum; species Viscum album. The sequence continues at coordinate 516,675,874 of OY728143.1, read as the reverse complement.
TTAACCTATTAAACCAATCTTCTTGATATTTTGACAGTTCTTCACCTCTTTTCACAAATATCCAATACCTCTTTTATTAATGCATCAACTATCTATATTTTTAAAAAACAGAGTCAATGTTTCCATATTTGAATTATGGAAATACAACTATACTAAAAAATGGATATTATTTTTTAAATCACTTAAATTACTATTAATCCATTATTTAAATCCCCTTAATACTCAAGATTCAATCTTTCACATGATATAAAAATATACTCATCCTCGAATCTATATTATGAAATTTACATATCCCCATGCAATCAACCACAAAAACAATCTTCTTCTATTTTCTATGTCACACAAGCAGTTATGTAGTTCTCATCATTTTTATATAAAATTGGTACATGTAATTCAATTTAGATAAATCACTGAAAATGGATATGTAGCATTCCTACATCACTGAATTGGCTACATGGGTTTCCTACGAAATGACATAATCTACATGATTTTTCTACAATGATGAATTGGATATGTGACCCAATCAGATACATCATTTGGTTATGTTACTTAATATGATATGTAAATTATCTACATGACCATTTGGTGATATTAATCAATTATGTTGTTCATTTACATGGATGAAATGGCTACACGAATCGTCTATGTGGCCATTTAGCTATCTGAAACCACATGAATTCCTAAACTATCATATTTGTCACATAAATTACTAATTATTTATTCTAAAATTATTCGAGAAATTTTTTTTAGGAATCTTGATAACTGTTATCATGATATTGGAACACTATAAGATAAATTCACTTTATATCAACTGGTTTTATACTTCTATAACTTCTCCACTTAAAATGTAACACCCTGAGATTTTATGAGAAATATTTTGTTTTTATGTATTATGTTATACGAAACACCAGAGGAATATTTCACTGCACACAACACTATCTTGGATTGCGTTACACGCAAGAGAGACCTTCCTCGATAACTTGTTTTGTACGCAATACCGATTTTCACTAAACAACGATATGTTATTAAAATATTATATAATCTTGCTATTTTGAATATTAATATCCAATTTTTGAAATTTCATAAATTTTATCATTCAAAATGGGCTTCATTTTTGGATTCATAATATCCAAATTAGGCTAGGGTGGATTTTTGGTATTTTTCTGAAAGCTTTCAATTTTTGATGAATAGTAAAAAACACTAAGTTATAGTTTAAAACCAAATTTTTATTTAAATAATTATTTATTTTATTTAAATTTATTTTAGGTCAATATAGACACATAATAACTATATAAGTTCAATTTAATTCATTGGAGTCAATTTATAATAATTTTAGATATATAAAAATTTTATAGAACTTTTCACCGTCTTTTACCCACCTCATATGAGAATTTTTAAATTCACATGAAACCTAATTTTACCGCTTCTGTGAGTGAAATTTCAAAAATCAAAGAGACATGGTTGATATCAGTAAGTAAAAATGTGGATCAATGAGATGAAAATATTTTTGGGTGAATAGTAACTTTTAACTTGTATTTACCACAGTATAAAATAAATTGGGTAATTAAGGGTAAAAATGATATTATTATTATCCTAACACATGTCATAATTATATTGGATAATTGTAATTCGACCAAAAACAACATTATGAATAGAAAATGACCATTTAGGTCGACTTGGATTAGATGAGGACATTTATTATTATTTAATTCAAAGAAGAGTTAAATGAATTAAAATCGAAGTTTAATAAGTAAAAAAAATATAATATAGGGTTATACATAAGATAAATTCAACTATAAATATTCCTTATAAAGATAAAATGATTTAATACATAATGGTATTTTATTTATAAATTTTATACATTAAATAATATAATTTATTTATAACACAATGATGATGCGGAAATTACATTATTAATAAAATATTAACATAATTGATATTATAAACACCCAAATAAATGTAATTTGAGACTTTTTATGAATTAAAATAATTTTCTAAGTTACTATAACATATTATTATTGGTTATATGAATTTTTTTAAGTAATAATTCTGTTATGCATTTAGAAAAAACAAAATAACAAATAGTGTCAAAAATGACATAAAAGAGTTTTTAAAATAAATATTATATTATTAATTGATATTCAATTCCTAAAATTCTAAGGTTCAGCCAAAAGACTTATATAATAATATATATGACATTAATGAACCATGTGGGGTTATATTGGTAGTTTATAGTAGGTTTATTAATCATATACTGTAAGAATACAAGAAGACACAGTAAAAGTTAAATTATTTAACTTAGAGTTAAATCTGAATCATAAGGTTACAATGGTAACCTAAAATTTTCTAAAACCTATTTGTTGAGAGTATTTTGATCCATTACCACCCTATCTATAACATAAGTCACTTTGGAGCCATTATAAACCAAATGTGAATTTATTATAAAATAATATTTTATGTTTTTCCTAAGGTTCCCCCCTCCCCTCTTATAAAAGGGCACTCCCCCTTCTCTCTAATTCACCCCTCCAATTCCATTCAGATCTTCCAAAACATTCCCAAATTACCTCTCAATTGTCCTAAATTCGTCCTAGAGGCATTAATTTAGTCATAATTCCAACCTAAGGATCCCTTTGGATCAAATCAAAAGGAAGAACCTGAGGAAGAGGTAAATATCTCACCACCTATTTTAAGATCCTTTATTCTTCCACTTCATCCTTATTTGTTGTTTACATTATAAAAAAATAAATCCAATATATTTTATATAATGTGATTTTATTATAAATGGTACAACCATATTAGTTATTTTATCCATCCAATGAATGAAAAAGTCACCACACGTGCGTACGTACGGCTTACCGTATCCACGTCGTGGTGTTGTTTGTTATTCAAACATTTCAGCATTTGGATGGGTATGATAATGAGTATAAATTATATAAATAATACACATAACATTATTATTATTATGTATATATGATATACCATCCAATTATATATGATTTTAATATCAAAAAATGATATCATCGATCATGCATACGTACGACCTACAGTCTCCACGATGTGATGCGACTCATTGTACATTATCTTCATTGAATAATGATTATATAAATGAATTGTATGAATAAATAAGATATATATTACACTAATAACATTCTATAAATGAGGTATCTATAACCTAAAAATAGGAATAAGGATATATTCGACAAAACATTCATAAGAACATAAAGAAATGAACACTCGAATAACAAGTAGCAATGAAATATTACTAATAAGAAGATAAGAATATGACCATATATGAAATCATAACAATGAATATTATTCTATAATAATTCAATGAAATTATTTAAATCATTATACAGGAGGTTCAGATATGTAAAAATCATATCGGACCTAAGGTAAGGGAAAATCTCACAATCTCATTTTTATCTGAGATTGTTTATACTTCAGAATTTTCTGGAGCATATTTATCATCCACATCCATGTTTCCTCAATATTTAATATTATTTTTATCCTCCTAAAATTGTTTAAATCCAATTTTACCTACTGGTGAATTTTTAGTAAAAGATATTATAGTAATCTTTTCACGTTTTTAGTATGAGATACTTTTTCACTTTTCTGGCGAATGTACGAGAAGAATATTTTTTTAACTTATACGACATGAATGAATTTTTATGATTTCATAGAAAATTATTTACATGATGCTTTCTTTACAATTTTTAGGTTGATTTTTAATTAACTTCTTTTATTTTAAAACTGTATGACATTTTAAGAAAGGAAAAATGTTTTTGAAGTAGAAAGGATTTTTTTCTCAAGAATGGAGTTCAAGTGTTATATAAAAATTATTTTTCATGTAACATAACATAGGTTTCTATTTCAATCCCAATTTTTACATTGATTTTATTATGTTATGATGGAATTATTTTTATGAAGTACTTTTATCTTATACGGTTTATGTTATGATGACATGATGTTTATGAATCCCATTTCTATTACATGGGTTATGCTATGATATATGATTTAGGATTTTGTGGCACAATAAGAATGGTTTAATTATGAGATGGGTGTGACCTATATCTCCCTAAAATTCATTCAGTAAATATTTATATCTCATGAGATAGACATGGCTGGAACAACAAGTTAATCCGGTCCAGTGATACAGGACTGGAATGAGGAGTGAAATCGGTTCAGAAATGGACTTTTTCGACTATGATAGTCTTGGGAATGAGTCTTGACTAAAAATAAATGATATTCTATGATTATGTGTGTATTTCAAAAAGGTTAACGTTTTATGTTATGATTATTGGGATTTCATTTCACTGCTATGATTTATCCCATGTTATGATATTATGATCTCTTTTGCAGGTTAAGATTTTAAAAATGTTATGTTCTTATGAATATGATATGATTGATATTTTCTTTATTTACCCATACTGAGAATTTTAGGACAACCTTTTGTATGTTTTCTTTTTCCCAGGTCAGGAAGAAGGGTATTAAGTTTGATATTCCTAAAGGGACTCTAGATATGATGAAATAAATGGGAGACAATGTAGATGCTTTATGAACTAGTTGTTTATGTTTCCCAGTTTCGAAATAAAATATACCTATATGGTCCTACCATGGTTTTGTTATATGTTGTAATAAGTATGCTTAAATTCTCAAGTAATAAAAATGTATGTAATGTATGGGTCATTATATAAAATACCATCAATGACTCGGGTATTCATCCTTCTGTTTCAAAATATGATTTGTAAAGATTTAAAACAAAACATTTCCTCACTATAACCACGAAAAAACTAATTAACAACTTTATAAACATGTAAAATTAAATTCCACACCACTACCCATACCAATAACAAATTATTATCTTCTTACCCTTAATGAAAAAACACGGTCTCTTGGTCTAAAAATTAGATATACCCTACTTATAAATCTTCTTCATAACTTGGAGAAATGAAAAGATAATAAAGGGTGAGCTCATATTCTCTATAAGGGTAAACATAAGAGATACCAATAAATGATCCCAAATAAAAATAATATATGAATAAGGGTATGGTAACATGATCATAACTTAAGAAAGTCACTCCCAATCAGTCAAAGATCTTTAGTCTTGAATTATGGAATACAAGTTTGTCCTAAACAAATAGATAGGTCATAATAGTTTTGAATAATAAATAATCAATCATGAGTTAGGATAACATATAATAATAATAATAATACATAATTTTTCAATATGTACATGAGAATTCTAAATCATTTTTTTAATCAAGGATCACCTCCAATATTATTATAGTTTATTAGGTTCACTCCCCATTAAATAATTTCCTTAGTAAAGGTTCACTATCAAGAATATCATATTAGATAGAGTCCCTTAATAAAATAGGTCAACTTCCCATTATAGTCCCAAATATTCCACGAGATAACAATCATTACCCAATTAAATGTTGGGAAATATAATTCCAAGACCACCTATCATATAATAAAAACAACACACATGTGTTACACAAGATCACATAACATTCATCAATTAGTCATATATTAAACCATGGAAATTAAATGGGTTTTATAAAAATTAAATTATTACATAATATCATAACAATGAAAAATAAATGGGTTTTATTTACATTTCACCACATCATTATAACATAACTTGTGTAAAAGAAATAGTTTTGAAAAATATTTCATTATACCTTTATCAACCTAAAATAATGAAATGAAAATCACACAATCATCCTTAAATCATCATCATCATAAGAAATATAGAGAAAAATAGTTAATGGTATCATAAGAGTATATCTGTGATTTACTATAAAAATCCTTAAAAGAATTTTAAATAGACGAAATATACCGATAGAATAATGGTGGAAAATTCCAGTAAAAACATGGAAATACCCAATTCTTTTATAATCTTTAAAATAAAAAAAAATCAAAACATATTAAGATTTTTTTTCATATAACCATGTAAACACGTAAATTAATCTATTATGAAAATAATATTCAAATAGTGGAAAATATTTTCATGCGGTAAATATTTGAAGAATGATTCCTTTTCACTTTTTTTGTAAAAATTCTTAAATAAACTATTTGAAAAACCTTGCAAAAATTAATTTTCAAAACTTTTAGATGAAAATAAAAAATAGTTGAAAAATAATTTAAATATTATTTGTATAATTGAAAATAAAATTGTTGAAAAATATTTTAAAGAATATAGACTTGGAAAATAAAGTTCATCAACCAAAGAGTAAATAAAATCCACTTTTCTTAAGAAAAAATATTCTTGACAGTTTTAAGTACCAAAGAGAATAAAATGGTACTAATACATGATAATTAAAATGTTAACTAGTGTTAAATAAAATTTATTTGGTTTTATGTAAAATATAAATATAATATCCCTCAATGGAAATTTATCATAGAAATTCCCAAAATATGAGATTATAACATAAAACCTTACCTCAAGTCCCATATTACATCATATATGTTAAAAACTATTTTATAATAAATATAGATATAATATATAGATATATATATATTCTAGAAATATATTTATAAAAAAAATTCAATTTAACTTTCCTTTATAATTTTTATTTATCCCTTTATTGATAAATGTTCTTTAAAATGAACATTGTAGTGAAGATTAGTTCTTTTCCAATTTTGTTTCTATTCAATGGTTCTAGTACTTCAACCAAGGTAATGTTTTAATTATCTAAAAAATATTAATAATGAAATAGTTATAATATTTATTCAATATATACAACTTTATAATTATTTCTATAAAGTGGTGGTGAAAAATGAGTTATATCACTCTGTGGAGATGATAGTATGTATACACACACGAGTGATGTTTTCGCTTCTCGATGGACAAATTGAAAGAGCGATATATAATATGTAAAATTTATATAATAATTATATTATAAAAGTATTATGTATATTCATTCAATATTTCTTTATGAGAATCCATATAAAGATTAATTGAATTACAAATCACATCGCTTCATGGTGGTGGTGGTACACATGTACGAAGGAGCGATGCTATTATTTTCCAATGGATGTGAATGATATAAAAAATGGATATAACCATATTATAAAAAAATCTACGTATAGTGACTATATAGATTCTATTGTATCAATAATCTTAAATAAAATTTGTAGGTAGTTTAAGAGGAAAGAAACACAGAAGTGATCGTTATGAACATATATATATTCTTCATGTATCCATCATTAAGATGCTCTTTATAGATTCTTATATGGGTATTTTGTGAAGAAAATAACATAATGATATTCTATATGGATTTAGGGAGAGTATTTATGCATATCATGGTCAATATAAGTAGATCAAGTGGTGTGGATATGAGATGATCAGGGTTTCCCTTTTATAAGTGAGGGGATCACCACACTTATAGTTATTAGGAAAATTAAATATAATAAAGTATCTATCATTTGAAAGCGAATTCAAATATAATATAGTAAGAATATTGTATGATATAAAATCTATGTAATTTGAACTAGTAGGTTACATATAGTTTTTTAGGTTATTTTAAACCTTATGTCTTTACTTTATCCCACCATTCAACCTCTTTAACCCTTATCGTGATAATAAGAATTATTCAAAGGTGAATATTAATTATGACCAAAAATTCAGTATAAATTATTACATAATATTAATTTTTACGATTATGAAACTTTTTATCGATTTTACAAGATTCATTTTCTAAAATTTTAGATTTACATTTTAAAATAAGTGCACAATACGCAACGAAAACCATTTTTAGTAGAAATGCATTTAAGCATAAAGCTGGATTTATTATTATTCATTCAATAGTAAAAACCTTTTGATAAATTTTAAAATTATTGATTTAATATATTATATTCACATTTAATTATAATTAATCATTAATATTGATTAATTTAATTTATTATTAAAAAAACACTTTACATGTATAAAAAGAGTATTTTAGAAAATCATCTCTTTTTTACTATCAAATGATTTCATTTTCATTTATATGAAATTTATAACTAATTATTTATCTTTATAAATGTGTAAAAAATAATTTTTCATAACATATTTTGTCCTATTCATAGCCTCCAATCCAATGAATCTGTTACAAATGTTAAATTTCATAACAATACTTCAATAGTATATCACAGTTATTTTCAACCCAATATTGCATGTGAAGAAAGAAATCGATGTGATTGAATTTCATTAAAGAGAAATATAACATAAAATATATGGGTTTTAAATTATACCCCATTATATGAATTTATTTTTCAAAATTTAATCACCATGATATAAATAAATGATGTTACATCTACCTCATCACATCCTTAGGATACCAAATAGCTTCCTCAAATAAATGGGTTTTCCACAAAATTTTGATCAGGAGAGTGGTATTGTTTAGAATCACATTATATATTTGATTAATAATATCCAATGATTGTTAATCATAATATATATCATGATTCAATGGTATAACCTCTAAGTTAAGAACATTTGATGGATCATGTATATACTTCCTTAGAAGAGATACATGGAACAATCATGAACTCGAGATAGATTCAGTGGAAGCACTAAGTGATAATCAACCATCTAAATATTAACATGACTTTAAATGTGATTGATCATTATAGGTGTCAGATTTACCATCAATAATAATCTACTAATAATATTCTAAGGATATATTTATAGTAATACCTTATCACCAACTATATCTCACTGATGATTGATAGAAAAACTTTTTTATCAAATTTGAGTTACCCTAATGTGATGGTAAAGGTATATAACCTCCACATATATTTTATCAGCTATACCAGGTCCTAATATCTTTAATTCATCAAATTTAACCCAATATATTAGATTTTATCTATTTATTATGTATAGGTATTCATAAAGAGTCATCTGAATTCTTGACTGAAATCTATTTCTATACAAAAACTTCTTCTAATAATGGGGTTGATCCAAATTACCATTCAAATCCATATATATGATCTCAACATATATTTTAATGATTTATTTGTCCTTTCATATAGAAAATATATCTAAGGAAGAAACATAATGAAAATTTTCAACTTATTATTCCAAACATCCTGAATAATTCCCCATAACTTCGATGTAAACCCAGTTCCCCTTAAGATACAATAAAAAATTCAGTACCCCTATAAACCTAACCAATTTCTTAATTTATATCCTATAAATATGACTAAGGGAGAAATATTATTTTATTATGGTAAAATTTGAGGACTTTATAAGGTTGTTGACTACAAATCAAATAACATAACAGACATTCAATGTTCTGTAGAGTCTGATTTTGAAATCAATGGTGATGTTTTTCCATTTCCATTCTTGTATAGGAAATTTTTATAATATCCCATATAATTATATCACTCATCCTTAACATAGTGACATACTATTTATTGAGATACATACTCAATAGTATCCTTTTTTATGTTTTCCCATCAGAAATACTATTACAAATCTCTATACATATTCATATTTCCCAGATGAATAGATAATTAAGATATATTCCCTTCATCTAGATGATCCTTATTAATATATAGTATTAACAAGATAAATTATAGGTTCTTAAACCTTATCATTCCATCATAATTTTGGTTTATTTCATGAACATACCTCACCTTCTTGTTTAGCTCCAAATCTTCCTTATGCACCTCTTTAATCCTTATAATAATGGTTTTTCAAACATTAATATTTGAATAATATGATATTTCCCCTGATATCATTATTTCGAGATACATAATCTATAAATATATAAGTATTTTACCTCTTTCTATCCTCATTCTGGAAAAAGTAGTGTGGTGTTTCCATCTCAGAGCATCAGCCACCTTGTTCACACTCACAAGGTGGTAATGTATTGAGTAGTCATAATATTTAATCAACACCATTCATCTCCATTGGATAATATTAAACTCTTTTTGTGTTAATATATTATTTAATATTTTATGATTAGTATATATATTAATATTTATATGTTACATTTTCAATATAAACATAATTACTATAAATTTTTAACTCCAATATTACTACAACCAAACCCAATTCCCGATTTGAGTAATTTGCCTCCTGAATTTTAAATTAGTGTGAGCTATAACCAATCACAATATCATTATTCATGGGGATGCATCCTAATATCTTCTCTAATTCATTACTATAGATCACAAACCCTTCTTTATTAGAAGGTAGTGTGACCATATATGAACTAACCAACCTACCCTTCAGTTCCTCAAAATTGTCCTCAAATTCATATTTCTAATAGAACTTGGATACATTATGTGTTAACTTGGTTATTATATCAGATAATAGTGAGAAATGCCTCAAAAAGTGTAAATAATATCCAACCAACCAATGAAAACTATAAATTTGGGTCACTATGGTAGGATTGGGCCATTGCTCAATAACTTCTATTTGTGAATGATCCAATGATATACCATCACATCAGATTATTTGACACATGAATCAAACTTTTTATATCCAGAATTTAAACTTTTTAAATTTATCATATAACTTATCCTTCCATAAGGACCTCAACAGAATCCTCAAATTATCTTCATTCTCCTCCTTTCTCTTGGAATATATAAATATATTATCTATAAAGACTATAAAATACTGGCCATGTTAATCTATAATAACTATATTAATTATATCCAGGATGATATTGGTGGAATTGGTATGTCCAATTGTCATTACAGTAAAATTATAATGACCATAAATTGTAAAAAATGATTTCTTAGGTATACGCCCCTTCTAGAACCTCAACAGATGATATCTAAAAAGAAGGTTAATCTTTTAATAGTATTAAGATTCATGAAGTTAGTTAAAAAAGTCATTAATATGGGGTAGATGATAGTTTCTCCTAATAGCGATCTTGTTACATTCCAAATATAAAATTAAAATATTCACTAACCCATCTAGTTTGTTATGAAAAAGAAAAGGTGCACCCTATAGTGACATAGTTTGCAGAATGAATCCCTTATCATGATACTCATTGAGGTACTTCTCCAATTCCTATAACTCAATCATGTACATTCTATATAGATTTTTTGAAATAAGTATAACACTAGGAATGAGTTATCTTTAAAACTCAATTTTAGGATTTGGGGGAATACTAGGAAAGTATTAAAAAAATACATCAATATATTCCTATAAATTCGGTGTATCTTCAATATTGTGTTTCTCCACAACTAGTTGAGATTAATATTACTCATGAATATATATAAATACTAATACAAAAGAAGTAATATCCAAGGGATTTTTATATTAACCCATACACAAAAATATGATCATGGGTTGATTCAGAATATCTAATGTGATTTCCTTATTATTGAAATTTAAATACAACCTCTTTAGGGAGATCACATCTATGATCAAAATCACATCAAATTCAACTAAATGATGAATTATAAGATTCTTATCGGGAACATTCTTATGAAATTCAACATGAAATCTTAAAAATGTAGTAGAGTATAAATGTGCCTAACCATAATGATCTACCTTTGTTATTGAAAAATCATAGACCCTTACTTTGTCATGGAGTTATCCCTTAGATCAAGGAATCAACTTGGATAATGACCTTGTTTCCCACACATAATAAATTGAACTATTATTGTTATATTAGTATTAACTTAATTTACCTATAATAAACAACTCATTTTTCCTCAATCATTATTTAGATTATGCCATTATTTTACCTATATTAAACATCTAACCATTCCTTGAGACATTTACTTAGGTGATGTTTCCATAATTTTTGACATGTTGGAAGCTAAATCTTATTAAATTAAAGATATTAATAATATAAAATATAATTAAAGTATATTTTATCTTATTAGGTGCATTAGTAAAGTCAAATAGGTCCATGTTTTTAAACATAAATCAAAATAACTAATTATTCATAAATACAATGTTCTCATTCTATACCCTATTTATTTTTTTTTACACTTAATGACAATCATTTCATTGGACTTAACATTAATTGTTCACAAAATTCATCATTTCTTAGTAAACAAATTAAATTCAAAGACTTAGTTTGAGCATCATACATCAATATTCATAGTGATTTATCATATGATTAGGAAAATAATTATTATAATTACCTGAATTATGAAACATTATTTCAACCAATTAATCTTTATATTTATCTCAGACAACTATATATAATCATAGGTTTTTATAGATTATATCAAAAAATTCATCATAATGGTTGGTAAATAGAATGTGAAATAACTAAAAAATATCCCAAAAATGTGTCTAGACAATTGTGTAGTTTAGTCCAACTCATCATTCACTGAGAAATGATAGATTTGATACTCAAGATTCCTTTTAGGGTTTTTACCCCCATGTGAATCTATTCATAACCTCATCCAATTTCTAATATCCAAAAAAGGATTTAGTTTATTGGAAATAGAAAATTTTCAACTTAAAAAAAACTTCAATATATTTTCCTATACTTATATTTATTCCCATGGTTTTCCCTAGACTTCTATACACCCAATATCCAAAAATAATTAAACCCTGATATGAATCCAACCTAAACAACATAAAAATTACACACATAAATATAATGTCTTTTCAGATTTATATACAATATATATCATAATAATACATAACCGTAACCATAACGGTTTATAGACTTTGGAGACTAGGTATATGATCCCTTTATTTCTTGAAATATTTTCAACATCTCCCACAAAGATCTTCCCAAATAGTATAATTTTAAGATATACCCCAATAAAATCATGTCTTTATAACTAGGGTAAATGAAAACATTATAATGTGTGATCTTAAATTTTACAAGGGTAAACATATGAGGTCTCAATCAATGAACATAATTGAGAATTAGATAATCATAAGTTCATGAAAAAAGATCATTACATACAAATTCCACACAAAATCAGTTAAATAACTATAATCATGAATCATGACATAAAAAACATACATAAAAAAATACATATGTCAAAAGTGTGAGGAATCAATAATCAATCCTGATTCAAGAGGAAATGACATAATAATAAGACACAAGTTTTTGGAATACACATAATCCTAGAAAATATTTTCCTTTGTAAAGGATCACAACAAATACTATCATAGTGTATTGGGCTCACTCCCAATCCCATCATTTCCTCTATCAAGGTTCACTAAAAATACTATCATATTATAAAAATTCCCTTATTGAATTTGGTTATTTCATAAATCTAGTCCATATTATATCATGAGATATAAATATTTACCCAATCAATTAGAGTGATATATAATATTAGGCCCACACATAATATAATAAGAACCATACATATGTGTGGCACATGATCATTAAACATTCACCATTTAATCATATCATAACCCATGGGGAATAATATTTTTAAATAGACATTCCATAATTTCATTATAACATAACCTATGAAAAATAAATGGATTTGATATATAGTTCATCACTTAATACTATAATCACCCATGGAAAATAAATAAGTTTTATAAAAATTTCATCATAAATTAATTGACATATGATATAAAAATGTGTTTCCTGGAATCATACTTAAATAATTTTCATAATAATACATTCATAAAAATAATTTTTATGGTATCATAACAACATATCCCCAATGAAGCATAACAATTCTTATAGGATGTTGACATAGATGACCAATACATTTAGAATAGCATTTGAAATTTTCATTGTAATTAGTTAAAATACTATTTCCTTCATTATCCTTAAAAACCAAAAATTCCTAAATATTAAGAAAAAAAATTCATTAAAAATAAACATGTAATCCTATAAATGGATCTTCCAATAAAATAATAGTCATTATGGAGTGAAAATATGTCTTGTAGAAAATGTTAAAACAAATATTCCATTTTCACTTTTTTTAATAAGTAAAAAACAACCTCTTTAAAAACATTGTAAAATTTTACTTTTAAAACTATGAATGTAATGTAAAATATAGTTGAAAATTACTATTAATAATAATTTAATAATATAAATTAATATTATCAGAAATATTTTAAGAAACATAGATATGGAAGAAAAAATTAGTCTACCAAAGAGGCAATATGGTTGACATTTCTTATGATTTTTTTTTTAATATTTTTGTTAGAGTTGGTTTCCTAAGAACCAACTATTTGTACTTTGATTATCTGAATATACCCTTATTATATATTGTTAATTATTCTCCATGAATATAATATAATAATGTCTAGGAATATTTATTGCATTAATAAGGTCATGGAAGATCCTCGCTATGATGAGAACCTTGAAATGCTATAATAATATTCTTAAATAAAGTTCTATAGTTGGAAGACATACTATGATAGGAAACATAGTATAAAGACTGTCATGTGCATGTACTCGTAAGAAGACGCAACTCTCTCTCATGGAGGTCGCACTTGGTAATATCAAAGAAGGAAGATTATGAGAACAGACCCACCAGTAGTAACTACACATGTCTTGGTTTCATCGGACATTGCTATCTACAAGCATGTGAAATGGTACTTATACTGGAAGATTATCATTAACTCATGTCATGACTCGTGCACTTATATTTGCTGACGAAAATCATCATGAAGATAGTTGGCGGGAAGTAGGGTATGTTGGGTGCCTCACGAATGACATGTTGTTAATAGATAAGTTGAGGAAGGTTTTGTCCCTTCCATATTTATGGAAGTAGATATCTCAGGACCTTTGATTGAAATAGAATTGTCACCCAAATTCCATGGTCATGGTGTAATGATGAGTTTTTTTGGAAGTAAAAGAATGAAAGATCAAGTATATAAGTTTATGACACATCCATGAAACCTGATTGATGAGATATTGAGACAAAGGGATTAAATTACACGATAAGAATTCCTATAAGGTGACACGTCAATGAGGCGTCAACTTCTTTATCTTGGGTGACTTGACCAATTGTTAGACATTAATCTTGGACTTTAGTCAAGCCCACCTAATGCCAATGGGAAAGTGTCCTAGAGGGTCACACACTAAGTTTATCCAAGTATCTCAACTAGAATAAAAATTATTTCCGTATATGGTTTAATAATTATTCAAGGAATCCTAAATCATTTTAATGATGGAAGAATAATAAAATGAAAATAAGATATACATGCTTTGTATTAATGATTACATGCCGTGTAGTTTTCATTTCAGAAATGAAATGAAAAAAAGTATATGCCATGTATTAATGATTACACGCTATGTATTTTTATGAAAAACAAGTGCACACCGAGTATTAATGATTACAAGCCGTGTAGTTTTTACAGTCGGGATTTTGAGGAAATAATATTATTTTATTAAATGATATTTATTGTAATTAGCATGGGATCATGTCAAGGAATTAATGATTCGACATGGGGGGTTTTCAATAAGAGTTAATGAAATAAATAAAAGGCGTAACACATTAATTTATTATCATAAATCTATAACCTCAACCCCGATTATAAATATCCTCAAAACCCAAACACTTTTCCTTAATCATTTTGCACAACAATTCTGGATAATTCTTTTAAGGCTTAAAGAATTCCTTCCTCCAAGAATGCATTCAAGACCGAGAGAGATCCTCCTCCATCTGATCAACACAATCTAAGGTGGACCATGCAAGAAAAGGCTTCTCCATGCTAGAACTTGGATACTCCTTTGGCGACATCCCGAGATACGTGGTGCACATGTGGATCCCCACTAGAGGAAGTCTACATGTGGATTTTGTAAAGCAACGACGAATCACATCGGAATGTGATCAGAAATATTAATGAAGAAAGAATGCCATAAATGCTACTTCTTATGAATTAATTACATTAATTATAATCAACCTATGATGATCCTCATTTGTGGTTCTGGGACTATTCTTCTTCTTTGTCTATTTCTGTGGTTAGATCCGTGGATTCTGGCGTTTTTCATCGTATTGATCCTGGATTGATCATTTCTAATGAAAAAAAACCAAGTGGGAACATCCACCCATGAGCTACCGTTGTTCCCGGAACCATCAAATGGTATCAGAGCGAGGTTAAAACGTTGATTATAGTTATATAATTTTCGTTGATAATTTACAAATTTATATTTGATTCAATTCAATATAAATCTTTCTATAAAACTGAATGAATGAGATATGTTCTTCCTCATTCGTTTCTTGATTCAAATCACAGAAACGATCTTTTTATTTTAATTTTGATTAAAATAAAAATGAGTAACTCATCCGGAGGATCTTCTCTTTCTGTCTCTACAACACAAGAATACACGACGTGTAGTGAAAACTACACGCTGTGTACTTAGGTTTATCAAACTGGTACTGGTCCTCCAATTCACGCCATGTGAATAGAGTATACCTAAGTATTCATTACACCATGTTGACCAGAACTGAACGGCATGTGGAAACCAGAATACTTGGTGTGTATGTTGAATCAACACCTCATGTAGTCTGATTTAGTCCAGGTGAAACCATGTACAAGGAGAATCCGCGTACTGTGTACATGGGATTTCCAGGTCGGTAACCATGTAACAAGGAAGTACATTCCATGTTATATTAATCTATAGACCGTGTACTCTAAAATTTCAAAATTACAGAAAACACGCCAAAGTCCCGGCATGTACTTTGGATAAAGGGTGAAAACAAATACATGACATGTAATATAGCCTACACACCATGTAATTTCTATAAATGTAATTTCACTACGTTTCCTCTAAAGTTAAAAGACCCGTACAAGGAATATGGATGAGAAGAATCTCAAGGACGTTCATAAAGGAATTTAAGATAAATAATTGATTAATTTTAAGATCATAATTAATTGAATTCAAGCGCAACTTATCTTAAATAAAATAATTACTAAAATAATTTGAATGCTAAAT
The DNA here is from genome assembly GCA_963277665.1 of Viscum album. NCBI lineage: Eukaryota > Viridiplantae > Streptophyta > Magnoliopsida > Santalales > Viscaceae > Viscum > Viscum album. The sequence goes on along the minus strand of OY728143.1, from coordinate 516,659,042 downwards.
TTGAGTAAATGTTGTTGCATGATATGGATGATTATGAGCTAGACTAAAGACCCATTGTGTGTGTATGGTTTCCTTTAAATTTATTTAATTTAAATTTTTTGGCCTGCGAGGCTTATTCCAATAAAATGTAGGGCCTATGTGCTCATGGTTTCTTTAATGTAAACCCCAAGTAATGGAGGATCTATGAAGCTAGAGGAGACAGTTAATAATCGGAAGCTGAGGCAAAACCAACCAAAAGAGATACAAAGGTGGACAGGCATGAGCTGCAAAATACGAACCATCAGGTTCAAGGTGTTTTTACCTAGGTCAGGGTTAGCTTATCAAAATCTCCAGATAAACTAACCAAATAGAATCTCGTGATCATGAAATCTTATTTTATTTCTGTCTGATTTCATGGATTATTTATTATGTATGTTTTATCTTGATCACATAGTTAATGAAATAAACAAGCATGTAGAGGTGGAATAAAATAAAACTAGACTATGCGTAAACATTATCAAAACACAGTTAATCACTTAAGTAAGCATCGATTAATATTAACAAGAATGTGATAATGAAGAACTATGCCTAAATAATAAAATCAAAAAAATACCATATTAAGTCAAACCAAGCCTTCAGTTTTTTGATTAAGGGAAAGACTTAATTAAACTATGTGTTTGACCAACCCTTGTTGGGAAACTTACTTTTATAAAGGAAGCTCTTATGAATGTTTGGGGTTGACTTAAACATTTTACAACAAGAGGAGTAGCCCTTGCTAGACTTGTTGTAAAATAGAGGAAATTTTTCAGGAAATCCAAGTGAGGATTTCAAGATTTGGGAGTCCACTCAACAGATCAAGGAACTGTAAGCTCATAGTTGAAAAAAACCTTCCTACTTAAATACCTTCAAATATCTTGACTAACCCTTGTTAGGTTTATGTGAAAGGGAATATGGATCCTAGCCACTAGAATGTCATGGAAACTAGACATTCCGATTTCAATGGTGAGGGCCATTGGGACTTGATAAAATACTGGGAGACTTAATAAAATTTTATTATTTCTCATAAAATGTAATCAAGTACTGATAAATCTGCTCTTTTAATTTTTAGAAAAAATATGACAAACTATTCAGCCAAATTTTCTCTGTGATCAATTATGGAAAATGAAAATATCCTCACTGGTAGTAACTTTTGAGGAATGGTTTAGGCTTCTTCGGGTTATCCTATTCCCTGAACGAAAGTTTTACGTGTTGGAGTCCTCACTTCCTGATCCTCCTTCCCAAGGGGTGAGTGATGAAGATTTCCTGGTCTATAATCAACATTTGAGTGATGCACATGAAATTAAATGTCTGATGCTATCATCAATGTCTAGTGATATCATGAAGTCTCATGAAGACATAGATTCCTATAGCATGCTCGAGCACCTCAATGGTCTATACTAGGAGAGAGCAAGACAATAAAGGTTTGAGATCTCCAAGGCTCTATTTCAGAGAAAGCTTGAAGAGGGTTCCCCAACTGGGCCTCATGTATTCAATCTCATTGGCTACATTGAGTGCTTGGAGGTTCTAGGGTTTAAACTCCTCGAAGAACTGGGTACCGATCTCATTCTTTCATTACTATCCTAGAGCTTCTCTTACTTCTTTTTTTTTAAATTTCAACATGAACAACATTGAGAAGTCTCTATCTAATATCCTTATCCTCATACGCCAAGTAGACAATGATATGAAGTGTGAAAAGACTTCATTTCTAATGGTGAATAAAAGTAAAGGCAAGGTAACGATCTTTAAGCCCAACGCTTCTTCAAGGCCTTCCAAGAAAAGGAAGATCAAAGGGGAGGCAAGAGAATAGGATGCTGTTTGTTTCACATGTGGCAAGAAGGGCCACTGGAAGAAAAATTGCACCCAGCCAAGGGAGAAAGGGGAAGCTTCTAGTGTGTTTGTTATTGAATGCAATCTATTTATTTCTAAGAATTGGGTATTAGATATTTCTTGTGTTTCTCACATCTGTATCCAAATATAGGAACCAAGTAGATTTAGAAAGATTGACCAAGGTGAGGTGGATCTACAAGCAGCCAACAGAGCCAGACTCTCTGTTGTAGCTGTGAGAGACTACCACCTCACATTGCCCACTGGGATGGTCTTGGTATTAAAAGGATGTTATTATGTACCCTCTGTAACCAAAAACATTATTTCAGTATCCAAATTAGATACTAATGGATTCATCTTCAAGTTTGAAAATGAATGTTGCAACTTTTATAAATATTTCATTTGTTTTGGTACAACACATTTATATAACGACCTTTATGTGTTATAAAACACAAAATAGGTAATGGAAATCGATGACAAATTTAATTCACATGACTCATACCACACCCAACTTTGGCATCACCGGCTAGGTCACGTCAATGGGAAAACTTTGAAAAATTACATCAAGATGGGTATTTAGATTCTTTCGAACTAAAACCGCTTGGTGTTTGCCATGCGTGTCTACAAGGAAAAATGACCAAAGCCCCATTTAGTGGGAAAGGTTAAAGGTCTAAAGATATTCTAGAATTAGTTCACACAGATTTGTGTGGACCATTTCCAGTTGAAACAAGGGGTGGGTTTTTATACTTCATAACTTTTAATGACTATTTTAGTAGATATGGATATATTTCATTAATGAGGTATAAGTCAGATTCTATTGATCAGTTCAAACAATATAAGAATGAAGTTAAGAACCATCTTGGAAAGAAGATTAAGAAACTTTGCTCAGAAAGAGGCAGAGAATATCATAATCAGGACTTCATTGATTTCTTATGGGAGTTTGGAATTCTATCTCAACTCACTCCTCCTTACACGCCTCAGTGGAATGGTGTGAGGTAAAGGAGGAACCACACCCTGTTGGACATTGTGAGATCAATGACGAGTCATGAAAGTATTCTATAATCCTTTTGGGGATATGAATTACAAACAACAGCACACATACTAAACCAAGTACCAACTAAATCGATAAATGGTATTACATACGATTTATGTAGTGTATGAAAAGCCTTGTTATCAAATATATATGTGTGGGGTATCGAAGCATTTGTTAAAGACTCTTCAGGTAACAAACTTTCACCTCGAAGCAAAAAGTGTACCTTTATAGGATATCCGAAGGAAACAAGGGGATATTACCCATACAACCCCTCAGATAAAAAAGTTACAGTGGCAAGGGACACCATATTCCTTGAGAGGGAGTACATCTCCAAAAGATATAGTGGGAGTGAGATAGACTTTGATGAATTTGAGGTTCAAGATACACAGGAGTTGGTACAAGAATAGATTCCACAAATCCCCATGAAAGAACACTCTGTTCTGGAGAAAAAAGAATTGTGTAGGTGCATGAGAGAGGTGAGAGAACCAAAACGATATGTTTTTCTTGTTACTGAGAATGGTGAATCATTATTAGTTGAAAATGATGATCCTCTTACCTACAATTAAGTAGTTGAAGGCACAGACTTTACCAAGTGGAAAGGAGCCATGAATTCGGAAATGGATTCCATGTAACAAAACCAAGTTTGGATTTCGGTAGATTCTCCAGTTGATGTAAAGCCTGATGGAAATAAATGGGTATTCAAGAAAAACTAGATATGGAGGGGCAAGTTAGTACCTATAAGGCATGACTGGTTGCAAAAGGTTTTACACATCATCAATGAATTTACTATGATGAAACCTTTTCACCGGTTAAGATGATGAAATCCATTAGACTCTTATTGTCCATTTCCGCTTACCCTGACTATGACATTTGGAAAATTGATGTCATAATAGAATTCCTTAATGGTAACCTCCAGGAAGAGGTCTACATGACACAACCTGAAGGGTTCATGACTCCAATGGATTCCAACAAGGTATGCAAGTTTCAGAAATCCATTTATGTATTAAAGAAAGCATCAAGGTCATGGAACATTCATTTTGATGAAGCCATAATAGAATTTGTATTTGTTAAGAATGAATGTGATCCCTGTGTTTACAAAAGGTTTAGTGGAAGTGCAGTCGTTTTCTTAATAGTATATGTTGATGATATATTACAAATTGGAAATGAAGTACCCATCTTAAAGTCAGTTGAGGCATGGTTGGAGAAATTCTTCTCTTTGAAAGACTTGGGTGAGGCACCATATATTCTTGGGATCAAGATCCATCGTGATAGATTCAAGATAACGCTGGTCCTGAGTCAAAGTATATACATTGATAAGATACTAAAGAGTTTTAGTATGGAACAATACAAAAGGGGATTATTGCCAGTGTCACATGGAATTCATCTTTCCAAGAAAATATGTCCTCAGACACATGAGGAAAGAAAAAAATGGAAAGGTTCTCTTATGCATATGTGGTTGGGTTGGTCATGTATGTTATGCTATGTACAAGGCTAGATGTTTGTTAATCATTAAGTGTGGTAGGCAGATATCAATCTGATACAGGAGAGCACCATTGGATGGAAGTCAAGACTATCCTTAAGTATCTGAGGCGTACTAAGGATATATTTTTGGTTTATTTAGGAGATGCGAAAATAGTCATCAGAGGACATATATATGATATTTTCCCGACTGATCAGGATGACAAGAAGTCTCACACTAGATACATCTTCATTTTAAATAGTGGTTCAGTGAGCTGGAAGAGCTCAAAGCAAGGTGTGGTCATAGATTCTACACTAGAGTCCGAGTATATCACAGCTTATGAGGTAGCAAAATAAGCAGTATGGATGTGAAGCTTCATCCAAGAGGTGGATGTAGTACCTAGAAGTAAAGATCCTATCACAATCTATTGTGATAACACTGTAGTGGTGGAACTTCAAAAAGAGCCAAGGCCACATCAGTGGAGGTAGAACAGACTTCAGAAGTACCATCTCTTGAAGGATTTTTCTCATAGAGGTGCAGTTGTAGAGAGTAGTATTTCCATAGAAGACAACGTGGAATACCCCTTGACTAAAGCATTCCCTCAGAAGAAAAATGATCATCATGTGAGGTCTAGCAGACTAAAAGTTGTAGGCAGTTGGCTCTAGTCCAAGTGAGAGTTTGTTAGAGTTGGTGTCCTGAGAACAAATTGTTTTTACATTGATTATGTGGATATACCCTTATTATATATTGTTCATTGTTCGACATGAATATAATATTATAATCTCTTAGAATATTTTTTGTATTAATAAGGTCATGGAAGATCCCCGCTATGATGAGAACCTTGAAATCCTAGAACAATATTATTAAATAAAGTTATATGGTTGGATGAGATACTATGATAGGACACATAGTATACAGACCGTCATGTGTGAGTACTCGTAAGAAGACGAGACTCTCTCTCATATAGTTCGCACTTGGTAATCTCCAAAATAGGAGATTATGAGAACAGACTTGCTAATAGTAATTCCTCATGTCTTGGTGTCATCGGACAATTCTATCTACGAGCGTGTGTAATGGTCCTTAGACTAGAAGATTATCATTATCTCAAGTCATGACTCGTGCACTTAGATTTGCTGACGAAAACTGTCACGAAGACAGTTGGCGGGTAGTAGGGTATATTGGGTGTGACACGAATGAGATATCATTAATGGATAAGTCAAGGAAGGATTTTTTCCTTCCATATTTATAGAAGTAGATATCTCGGTCCCTTTGATTGAAATAGAATTTTCACCCAAATTCCATGGCCATGGTGTAATGAGGAGTTTATTTCTGGAATTTAAAGAATGACTGATCAAAGATATAGGTTTATGACACTACAAGGAAACATTATTTATGAGATATTGAGACAAAGGGATTAAATTACATGATAAGCATTCTTATGAGGTTACATGTCAATGCGGTGTCAACTTCATTCTCTTGGGTGCCTTGACCCTTTGCTAGACAGTAATATTAGACATTAGGAAAACCCGCCTAATGCCAATGAGAAAGCGGCCTAGAGGGTCACACACTAAGTGTATCCAAGTATCTCAATTAGAATAAATATTTTTCCCATACATTGTTTAATAATTATTCAAGGAATCCTAAATCGTTTTAATGATGGATGAATAATAAAATTAAAACAAGATATACATGCCGTGAATTAATGATTACACGCCGTGTAGTTTTCATTATGGAAAGCAAATGAAAAACAAGTACACGCTGTGTATTAATGCTTACGCGCTACGTAGTTTTATGAAAAATAAGTACACGCCATGTATTAATGATTACACATCGAGTAATTTTTCCATTCAAGATTTTGAGGAAATAATATTGTTTTATTAAATAATATTTATTATAATCAGTGTGCACGCATGTTAAGGAATTAATGATTCAACATGGGTGGTTTTCATAAAGAGTAAATGAAATTAATAAAATGAGTCACACATGTATTTATTGTCATAACTCAATAACCTCAAAAGTGATTATAAATATCCTCACAACCCCAACACCTTTCCTTAATCGTTGTGCATAAAAATTATAGAGAATTCTCTCAAGGCAGAAAGAATTCCTTCCTCCAAGAACGCTCTAATGACCGAGAGAGATCCTCCTCCATCGGATCAATGCGATCTAAGGCAGACAATACAAGCAAATGTTTCTCCATGCTAGGACCCTAAGACTCCTTTGGAGACATCCAAATATATATGGTGCATGTTTGGATCACCGCTAGAGGAAGTCTACACTTGTCTTCTGTAACGCAATGATGAATCACATCAGAACGTGATCAAAAATATCGATGAAGAAAGAACACCGTAAAAGGTACTTCGTATCAATTAATTAAATTAATTATAATCAACCTGTGATGATCCTCATTTTTGGTTCTGGGACTATTCTTCTTATTTGTCTATTTTTGTGATTCGATCCATGGAGTCTGGCTTTTATCGTCGTATTGATCTCAGATTGATCATTGCTAATGACAAAAATCCAAGTGGCAATATCCACCCATGAGCTTCTGCTACGCTCGAAACCATCAATGTTTAAGTACCAAAGAGAGTAATCTGGTAAAAATACTTTAAAATTACCAAAAATAACTAGTGGAAAATTAAATTAATATGGTTTAATGGATTAAATTCATATAATTTATCTCAATAGAAATTTATCATAGTCAATTATAAAGAGAAATGTGATTATTACAAAAACCCTTACCTAAAGTCCCATATTTCTTTATACATGTTCAAACCTCCAATATAATAAACATATATTTATTATAAATCCATCATTAAACCATATTCATACATAAATTACTATTTATCATCCCTTTTTGTATTTCGAAATATCCTTTTATAAATATATCATTATTAAATAGTACATTCAAGTGAAAATTTGTTCGTTCTCTATATAAGTTTCATTTTGACGTTTCTAGTACTTGAACCTTGTTCATGGTTTTTTCAAATATATAATAATAATAATTAAATAATTATAATATTTATTCATTATATATACTTTTATAAACATAAAAATAAAGTGGTGATGAAAAATGGATTACATAACTTCCTGGAGATGGTAGTACGTATGTGTGCATGGGTGATGTTTCCACTTTTTGATCGATAGAATAAAATAAAGGTATATAATAATTATCCTTTAAATAATCATAATTTTATCATAAATATCATAAAAAATCATTAAATATTTCCATATGACCATCCGTGTGAAGATTTAATGAAAAATGAATTATATTGATTCTTGGAGGTGGTAGTTTTCACTTATGAATGAGTAACGCTACCATCATATAGTGGATGGTAAGGATATAAAAAATAAATATAATATTAAAATAAAAAATATAAATATATTAAATATAAATATTTTATAATTTTATGATGGTGAAAAAATACTGGGAGAAGGTTTGATAAGAACGAAGCATGACAAATATCAGTAAGAACATATGCATCTTCTTTGAGTCTCCCCATTTGAGTAGAAACTTAAGTATTATAGGACAATAATTTTTGGAGTGTCATGGATAATTATTTTTAGAGATTATTTGGGAAGATATTTGTAATGATAAAGGGATAAAGTTGTGTGAAGAAGAGATGACCTGAGGTTCCCTCATAAAAGTGAGGGGAGTAGAAAACATGTAATTATTAAGAATATTAAAATATTGTAATGTAACCCTCATTAAAAAGTGTCTATAAATTGGATAAATTTATAATATTGGATGATATAATAAAACAATTTATTCATAAAATAGTATTTCGATAAGTTTTTATGTTATTTAAACCATTATATCTTTATTTTATCCCACAGTTTAACCTCTTTAACCCTTACTATGGTAATAGGATTTTTACCATGGTGACTATTAATTATGGAAAAAAATGAAGTCTATCATATTAACTAATATTATTTAGGATGAATATAAATATTACATCCATTTTATAAGGTTAAATGCAATAAGTGTCTGAATTTTATTTTAAAATAAGTGCAAAACGTAATGAAGACAATTTTTAGAAAAATTAATTTTTATGCATAAAACTGAATTTATTTTTATTCCATGACTATTAAAAACCAGTAGATGAATGTTAAAATATTTTATTTAATATATTTTATAAAAATTTAATTAAAACCCTTCAAAAATTTATTATTAATAAAATTTATTAATATAAAGACGCATTGTGTGCATAAAACCCATTGTTTTTTAAACAATCTATTTTTTCTACTTTCAAATGATTTTATTTTCCTTTATAATCAATTAATAACCAACAATTTCATTTTATACATGTGAAAAAAATTATTTTTCAAATTTTAGTTTTTCCAATTCATACACTCGAATTTAATGGATATTCGAAAACTATTACATTTAGTAGTAATATTTCAATAATATAACAATGTTTGATTAAATTTTTTGTTTCATGTAAATATAGATATCAAAGGAATAAAATATATTTAAGGATAAATATGTCATAAAACCTCATGATGTTCCATTATTCTTGAAAATAAGATATTTTAAAACACAAGATTTCTGAATTTTATGTTTTAAATTGTAAAATCCATATAAACATATTTAATGAATAAAAGAGTCAGACTTCTATCATGCCAATATCAAATTTAATTTTTTAAAATTTTGATAAATTCATAAGAGTAATAAAAATTTAAAAAATATAATTTTATATAGACACATTTTATTGATTTTTATTCCCTTTTTGGACAATATTTTAAGGAATGTAAAATATAACATCATTTTTCTTAATTCTATAATATTGTTATGGATTTTTATAAATATAAATTGAAGAGGTGTTATTACAATAATTTTTTATTTTAAAAATTAAATGAAAAATCATAACATGTTTTATTTTTCTATAACAATTGTGAACTAGAAGATTCATAAATAACATACTCCATTTTTTTGTAGGTAATGTTTCTGAATTTTGAATTTGAGAACTCAATGAGGCTAAATATTTTCAAAGGAAATGACACATACCTATTGTAATTTTTAATATAAATTATCTATCTTCAAAAAAAATAATCACTATCACATTTTAAATCAAAATAAGTTCTATAAGGTTAAAATAAACAAAGATTCAAATATCCTTGATATATTTTAGAATAATTTTCAAATACTTTAAATGATATTTTAGAATTACTTTTAAATTTATAACACATGAAAATGCAAAAAATTAATTCTCTCCTAGAAGTAGTTAAGTATAAAAATCTTGCAAACATGCCTTGAAAAGTTTTAACATTAATATATTTCCAATATATATCCTTATCTAGTTTACATGAAATAATCGTAGGATAATTTTAACTCTTACTTGAATCTAATCTAAATCTTTTAACCAACTCTTTAACATACTTAGATTGATAATGAAAAATACTCTAACGTCTTTAATAAATATAATGTCATAGAAAAAAAAATTTCATCAATTAACCTTATTGAAAATTCACTTATAAGCATTTTTAACACTAATTTGTATAAATCATTATTCAAAGATCCAAAAATTATGTCATCCCTATAAATATGGAAAAAATATAACATATAATCTTAAAAAAAATTAAGATCAAATTTTTACTTAAAAAACAATTAAAAAGAAAATTTGATAATCTCTAATGGTAAACCCAAGGGTCTTGTTTTAACCTATTTAAATATTTTTAAAAATGTTAAAATTATTTGTAAAATTTCCGCTTTTTAATCTTGGTGGTTATATTATAAATACATTTTCAAAAATATATCCATTATAAAATTCATTTTTTACATCCATTTTAAAAATGTTTAATTATAAAATTATAAGTATTTAGAAAAAGAACAATTATAGATCCTAATATTAAAATCTATAAAAATAATTTGTAAAAATAAATTCTTTCTCATTAATTATAACCTTTATGCAAAAACAGAATATATTAATAAAGATAAATTTGGTTCTAATTGATTGGTTTAAATAATATTTTTATCCTTAGGGGGTCCAACATAGGCTCATACTTTATTTATTTCAAAATAATTTAATTCATTAAGAATTTCCATAAATAATTTTTAATCAAATAAATAATAATCTATATTTTTTGGTAAAAATTTGAAATAAAATATTGATTAGAACAAAATCTTATTTTGTAATTTTTTTAATACTAGAATTTATTCACCCATTATTTTTTCAAACAAATGATATTTATTTAATTTTATAGTTTAGTCCTGAGAGAGACTCTCCCCCATAATTTATTATTCTAAATAAAATTTTTATGGATTTATAATGTTAAAATATATAATCTTTTTATCAACCTAGTTTAAATAATATTTTACTTATTCTAAATAATTAACATCAAACATTACATTCATTAATATTTCAAAATCTAATGATTTTTTATAAACTATATGTAACTTAGTATAATTATAATATCCTTCAAAAAATAAATCATCTGATTTTGAATCAATATTTTCCATGGAATATTTCATATTAATAATGAAAATAGTTCAAAATAATACTCTAGAGTTTCCATATCTAGGATTACTTTCATTCTAAATTTCTTTAGGTGTTTTCTATAATAAGTTTCGACAAATAATTTATTAGCTACATGACATTGTGTATTAAAATATTCTTCATAGAATTATTTTGTTGAATTAAACTCATTTATAATTATCATATAGATTTATCATAATGTCATATTATACCTTTATATAAATATAGTCAGTTATAGTGTCCTATGACGTAGGGAGTTATGATTATATATTTTATCACCATATAATTTTTCAAACTCTATGTTTGAAAACCCACCACCTCTATTACTTCTAATGAATGAAATTGGTTTTTTAATTTTGAAAAATATATAGTAAATAATAAATATAGATAAAGGATCATATTTATGATCAATAAATAATTTCAATGTATATTTTTGATAGTTTTATATAATAATAAAGAAATTTCTTTTTTATACTATACTTGTAGTTTTCATGGGTTGAAATAGATCCAAATGTAAAAGTTTATGCAGTATAGAAGTTCATAAATAATGAATTGATTTAATATATGAATTATGATGGTTTCCATTTAAAATGAATCAAAAGAACAATTATTATCCATATTTAACTCAGATAAGTTTAATGCCTTTTTATTTTCTTAAATCAAGTGGTGTAACCAGAAATTTTTAGGGCGCAATATTTTATTCCATAAACAACTTTAAAATCGTACAATATCAAATTTTTTCAAAATTTGTAATTTAATTCATCAAAATATATTAAATAAATATTATCTTTTTTGTTTTCAAAATATAATGAAAATTTATCCTTTAACTCTATAACCTTATCATTTTGACATAACACATTCAAATTATCATCACAAAGATGTGATTCACTAATCATATTTTGTTTCAAACCGTCAATAAATAAAAACCTTAAAATGATAATAGAAATTTAAATTCCAACCTCTCTTAAATATTTTACATTTCCTTTTGATTTATAACCAAATGAAACACAACCATTATCACACCCACTAAAAGATATAAATTTAGATATATCACAAGTCATATGTCAAAATCATTCACTATACCTATACAATGTTCCCTTTATTCCACTTCTAATTCATATTTCTTTCCAAAATAGGTTCAAAAAAGCTATTATAAAACATTAAATTTCGTTTATTATCTTTTCATTTTCTTCCAAAACTAATTTTTTTTTATTTATCGAATTTGAACTCATAATACTTGAGTTTTAGATTTTCAAGTTGAACAATTTAATTAACAGTACATGATTTATTAGTTTAATTTGAAGAAATATTTTTCATTTTATTCGAGAAAATTCTTAATTTCAGCATGGGTAAGTTTCAAGTTTTTGAGTGAAAATTTATATCTACATGTTATATTCTTTTACCATTTTATTTTCCAAAATAATTATCTTATTCTTATTGAAAATATTCATTATGTTTTACTTTATGATCCTTGTGAAAACCTAATTGTTTTCTACCATGATCTTTAATCTGCTAATTTAATTATAATGCTGGTCTTCAGTTGGATTTTCACAATCATATTTTGATTAATAATAATAGTCATATTCACTAACATTCTTTGATTAAGCCATTAAATATAGGTTTTATTCACCCTTTTCAATATTATATTATTCACTTGAACTCGAATCCTCTATATAACCCCATCCAAATTTCATGTATATATTTTATTTTCTTGAAAAATTTTATTATTTTATTAAAATTATTGAGTAAATGGAAATTATGTTTGATGTTGAACACTTGTTATATACCCATAAAAAATAATATTAGAAGCATCACTAGACCTATGTTTACCTTTGAAACATTCATAATCTTCATTTGAAGGGTAATTATTTTTGTATCTTCTTGAATATCCTTAATTATTTAATACTTATAGAAACTATACAACTTTGTTTCTTTTATACCTTTTAAATTAAGTATCAAAAGATTAAATGGTGACATGAATTTTTTGATATTTAATTTAATTATTTTCTTTTATGAGATATCTTTTTGAGGGAAATTCTTTATTTCTAACTCATATTGTAACTGAGATCCAATACTCTCATCTAATATATAGTCTTTGAAACTTTTTATTTCATTAATTGGCACTTTCATATTAAGAATTAAGTTAGGTAAATATCTTAAAACTCATTCATCAAAAACATGATTACCTAATTTTACGATAAGAATAATCATACAATTCAATATACATATAATTCTTTGGAATATTTGATTAATTTTTTCTTATTGTACCATTTTAAATTGTTGAAGCTCAACTCTAAACATACTAATATTTCTTCTTGTAAACTTATACAAACCTAAATGAGTATCCTAAAAAATTATCCATATTCTATATATTATTTTACACATATATATAACTATAAATATTTCACATGATTACTCAATATAAAAGCTTTATTACTTTGTAATTCACAATATATCTAATTTTATCATTAACAATAAATGTATTAGGATGAAAATCAGATACTTTTTAAAGATTTATAGTGATATTCCAACTATCAATTATTGGGGTTTTAAGGTAGACATCCATGAATGACATCCAATATCTACAGTATTTTACAATGATGGATTGTGGAATTTTTGGTATCTGAAATTGATTTGAAGGATACTTTCCACTTGATGGTTAAGTTATAATTATATTAAACCAAATAGATAAAAATATTACAATGCTATAAATTATGGTCTGATAAATATTATTTGGTCCTATATAGGAATGAATGAATGGTTGGGGTGGGGGTGGTCAATTTAAATTTTTATTTAATTTTAAATGTTAGTCAATGTGAATATAAATATTGAAATGAAAATATAAAATAAAATGAAAAAAATTATTTTCATAGTAGTTCATATGTAATTGATCCTACATCAATTGTTCCCTCATCTCAAATTTAGAGAGAAATATAACCCACTATAATGAAATGTCTAAATGTTTATGGGGAGTCACAACCCTTTACAATGACTTTTTAATCATAGGATTTTTATCCCAAGACTAATTTTTTCACACATTGAGTCACAAAAAATATATATTCCTTTGGATTTTGTGGAAGAAACAAAACCTTCCATTATTTAGACCAAGGCAGAACCAAATCACCTATCCTTTTACAGGTTTTGCACAACCTATATATACCATTTATTTGGGGTGAGATAACCTAATAATCCTGAATTTTATGAGTAGTATAAAATAGTATTGTAACATTAAAATTAACTTATAGAAATTATTAATATCTTAAAAACCATATGAAAAAGAAGAGATCTAATTGTCGTTGAAGTAGTGTTCTGTCAAGAAGGAAATGATCACAAAATTATTTCCATCTAAGAGTGTTGATGATGTGATCAAAATATTTACCAAAATAATAATTTAAAAATATCAATAACCTTAGTTAAAATTAGTCCTATAAATATCTATATATAGAGTTCCCATACGCAAAACATGAATCAGGTATAACCATTCTAATCTTTCATTCCCCTTAAAACCAAATTTTAATCTTCCAATAACACTGAAATACTTTAGTTTTTTAATTAGTTTTGAAAAAATATGAAATTAAATGTATATGTTCAACATAAATTATTATAAAAATTAATACAATATCAAATATTCATAATGAATAAAAATTAAACTTTTTTAGAATACTCATATAAAGTATGTGAGGAAAAATTTTCATATTACAAATTTTTCAAATTAAAACATATGATTTTATAAAAATATTTTATAAGTATTCATACCACAATATGACCATTTTAAACTTTATTAAATAATTATTAAAAAAATTCCTCTAAAATAAAAAAATTATTAATAATTTATGAAATAATTACATTTACGAAAACCGGTAGAAAAACATCTAGTAAATCCAAATATATAAGAATATAAAAAATAGAGAATATTTTATGATTTTGAAAATGAAATTTTAAAAACATATGAATTTATAATTTAGGTATTTTTATGAATTTATATGTATTTTTTATGACTTTACAATTTTCATAGGACTTTTGAAATATGTATGACCTTATAAAAAATTATGTATAATAATTGATCGCTTTTTATTGAAGATCAAACAATGTAGTAGGTCTTGGATTATTACATGTGGTCAATATATTTTAATATATGGTTGATTGAATTAAATTTGTGGTTGATAAGTTTTCATTTTTTAGTTGAACCAGTCACTTGGTCAATTATAATTGATGTTTGGAAAATTCAGAAGTTAGAAGATTTACGATCGTCTTTATGTAACGAACACTTTTATGACGTGGTCTCTTTCCCATTATGGGTGATTGATATAATATGATCAAACCATATTTATGAAAATAATTAATTCATTAACAATCATCAACTATACAATGGATTAACATTCCTTATGGTAAAACCTTATACATGTAGTTAATACTCAGGATCAGTCCTCAGTGACAATAATTTGTTCTGGTTCTCAGTCCTTATACATGAGGTAAATAATCATGGTAAATATAGACATATATATTTTAAAAACTAAATAATATTGGAATAATATAATATGTGATAGAAACTAATATTATGATTTATTTTTCTCCAAAATCAATTCATAATTAACACAGTGACATTATAATCTAAATTGTGTTAGTGGGAATAAAATATTTATTAAAAGTTATGAGATGTTAAAATTATGAAATGAATAAGTATTTTTATTTTAAAAACATAAATAAAAAATAATTTATGAGACACTTCATAATAAAATACACCTGATGAGCCTAACCCTTATGATGAATTATGTGGTGTCAAATGAAGTAACAGTGCCCCTGTATCATCTCATAGGTATGAATTTTCCAGTTTCTCATTCTCTCCAAACCATGGGGAAGTGGAAGAGGATTCAATCAAGGAATATCCTTTAGTGTTTGAATAATTTCTCTTGAATATAGATGATAATCTCAAATTGGTGAATCTTGGTATGGAAGAAGATCATGGGACAATATTAATCAGTGACACCATCAGTACCAAATAATAGAATAAATTCATATAATTTTGTAAGTGTCATTCTGTTGTATTTCATGGAAATATATGGGTTCTATCTCTAATTGGATACCAAGAATTTGAGTTTTATAAACAAACAATGTGAATATAAAATGAAATTAAAGAAAATGTATTTAGTCTATACTTCCAAAGTGGAATCTAAAGTTATTTAGATACTAAAAAACAGTATCTAGGAAGGACTACGCTCATATTGGATCTCAGAAATTATCCCCGTTAAGAAAATGAATTATAAAAAAAGTTCTATTGATTTTAAGGATATTAAACCCTAAATCAATAAGGATGATTTATACTTTATGATCACTAAAATATAGATTTATGTGGAATCAGGTTTTTAGGTCCTCTAATTCATGTACGAGTAATTTAATATAAACATATTCAAATGGATCCTAGGGATGAGAAGGATAGTACCTTAGGGGATATCTAATGGGTATACAGTTACCACATATACCCTTTTGAATTAACTATTCTAGTACTATAAACTAATTTTCCATGCACTATATTTTTCAAGGCCTTCTTAGGGAGTAAAATAGAATTATACTTTGATGATAAAGGAAAAATCGGAACAATTCTATGATTATGTTGTGAAACATGAAGAATGTTTTATAAAATTTCATCAAAACAACATGTTGATAAACCCAATATAACCTTATTTCATGGTAACATTAAAGAAATAACTTTTCATTTTGTTTTGATATCACAAAATTGATGTTTAATCTAAATAGTAAAAGGAGGTACATGAATTTATACCCTTAAAATTATTTTCGAACAGAGAGGAATCTTGGGTTTATCCCCCATCATCAGGAATTTCATAGCCAAAATCACTGGAAAATAGTTTCCCTTTGAAATATTGTTGATGAATGGTGATACATATCACTTAGATTATAATTTTCATAGTCTTTCGTGATCTAAAATAACACCTTCCACACCGAAAAATCAAATTACATTCTATCTAAGGGGAGCCTCTAATCCTCTATGTGGACACTATTTAATGATCCCTCGAATACCTCCATTGAATAATGATATGGGAAAGTATAATCATATCTCTTATCTTATCCAGGAAATATTAGATGCCGAGAGTCGATATTTTGATCTTAAGAAGAACTAATTTGAATTTATTTTCACAATTTTAGAGTTGGGACATTATTTATAAGACCATGATGTATACTGGGTCTCTCATGTACATTAGATGAAATATATTCTTATTCTTCCAATACTAACTAGGAACTTAAAGCACTGTTTATTCATTATGAAACAGTTTTATATCTAATTCATTAATAAAAATTTGATTAAGGTATAATAGTTAAAAATATTCCTTATGGAGCACCATATACTATACAATTTTCATTTGTAAATGGTTCTCCCTTTTGAAAAATTCTAAATCCAAAAAACCTCATAGAAACAATGGATATTATGGTTCCACTATGAGGAAAATATAAAGAAAATTTAAAATACGATTCTTGGCATGGTTAATTTTGGGATTGTATTTTTCTTTTTAGAAACGTAGTTCTTCTCTAATCCTTAACACTTTCATAATTATTTACAGATAATGAGGCAGAATACTAAGCCATCATTGTAGTATTGAAATTGGGCATGGAAATACCAGTTACCTAATTAAATATTGTGGGCGATTCAAAGTTTGTATTAAAAAAAGCTAACAATGACTATGACATCATGATAAAAGAGTTTATCCCCTTTTTAAGTTATATAAGATGGTTAATAGTTGAATTCAACTTAGATCCAAAATATTATCACATCTCATGGTCATATAATTCATTAGTTGGTGCACTTTCCTATATAAATAAAAACTTCATATATCTATAAAATGAATAGATTATTATTCATATCATTCTTCACAATGTGGTACCTCAATTCATCAACAGGGATATGAAGTAAAAAAAACATCAGGAAACCTTATATAAAGGATAAATTTTACCCTTTTCAATTGAAACCATAGATGTTTGGATGTTTTCTATAGTTAAGTACCTTGAAAATAGGATTTCTTCACAAGATCAATCCAAGAAGTAAATAATTCATCAGTAGGAAGAAAATTTCATCATTTACAATGTTAAAAATTAAAAAATTGTTATATAGAAGTGAATCATTGATTCGGGTCTCATCAAGTATATTGAAATGGTAGAGACCCTAAATATTATGCAGTAAGTCAATGTTTTTTACTGTAATACACACAAATTATGAACTATGTTTTTCCTTCAAATTGGGTGACCAATATTCTTTGGGACACCAAATATATAAAAATTCCTAAAATTAATAAAGAACTTTAATGGATTCTAGGTATATTAAAATTTCATTAATCAAGAACTAATGTTTTTTCACATCAAAACATACTATTTTCTATTTTCTATATGGATGATTTGGATTTTTACCCTCTAGCCACAACTTATAATCTTATTTTCATTCTCATTCCCAACATTTTCTTCACCAAATGGGATAAATATGTATTATTAAAGGGTTTCAAAATAAAATGTATCATAAATTTCATGAATTATTATTTTTTACTCTATTTTGAGTCCCTTCAAATATTTAAATCCATAATTAAAAAATATCAATTCTTTTGACTTGTTTAGGATGTATTTGGATGGAAATATTCAATACATCCATTTATACAACAATCATGTAGAAACAATGGATGTATATCAGACTTCAAAAAATATGTATCCAATATACTTTAGATTATTTTTTGAAGTAAAATATATATTGGATAGTTATACTATTCATGATCTCAGGGATAATAACTCCACGACCCTTATGCCAATCTAAATACGCAATAATTTATTGAGAATGGGGTAAATAAAATTCTTCCCAGTGAAGTTTAGTGTCCCTCCCTTGAATCTCCATATATAATAATTTTTAAATAAATGACTAGTCTAATCCCATACTAGATTAATTATATTATCTCAATCAGAATTTTTTTTGCACACTACACAACCATGAGATTCATCAAAATCATTTCTGATGAGCACTAAATAAGAAGGATCAACCCCAATCATTTATCAAAGGATGACAATTTTTGGTTATGAAGAATACCATGATAACTTTGAAGAAATATCCAAATCTTGATAACAAATATCATAGAACTTGTACCCTATAAAATTTCTACTCTAATTGATATTACACCTCGATTCTAGTAGATGGATATCATGTTAGGAATAAAACCAATGAATGTTTTATGAAGAAATAATTTGTTTATCTCTGTGTAGATTCCATAAAATCTTATTAAACTTGACTTAAAATTGTTGAAAAATTGTCCAAGTCATATGAATTTTAATTTGAAGTCACACATGTCTATGTATTACTCCATCAAACTAAAATGAAAAAATGTCCTCATTATATAAAAGTAAAATGTATGATGCCCAATTAATTATTTCATGAAATTAAACGGAAGGATATAAAGTCCACCATACTTAAACATATAACTACTTAAAATGGTATTTTTTATCATTACCTGACTTCCTGATATGAGAGTTATATCCATTTAAGATTCTCTGATGTATGGTTCCATATCCATAAACATATAAAAAGATAAATATCCCCTCATTTACAAGAATTATTACGTAGTGTTTGAGCCTTCTTAGATTTCATTTTAATTCCATTCCATATAATAATGCTCATATAGGATCACTATATCATTCCCCCAATCATGATTTAGACCCATAAAGAGATTACTTTCTTGAACTATGAATTGATTGACTCCCATTACTGTAATATATATAGTAAAACCTGGATCATTGATCCTAGGACTAACCGTAGATTCCATTTCCATTAAAGATTAATCCATAGTGATAAGAAAATAACCAATTAAAATCAGGTTTAATTATTCCCTATCTCACTAGGGAACCCCAAATTTTTTTTCCTTTTTATCCTATATAAGATTTTGATTTCTATATAATCCTTATAATAATTATTTATGGATTGATTCCAACTTTTTCAAGATATATAGTAACACCCAAAATTTCTATTATGGGTCTATCCATAAATCACACTACAATATTACAACATTCTAGTGTATTATGTCATCATTAATGTTGTTCCTTTCACCATTACAACATATTCTTGGATAACATATTTTTTTCAATAACAGTGTACATCTTGATTCCTTGTATCCTAGGATACATAATGACATATAAGTAGTTTTTTCTCAAACCCATTCATGAATTTTCTTCTTATCAAACTCCAATATCATCTTGGTATCTGAGACATCAATAGTTCATATGAATTTTTCTTCCATTAACCCCATACTGGGATACTAAATTCCTTCAGTTTATTATTTCTCTTAGGGACCCAAAATCCTTAGATTGAGATTCCCCCTGGATAATCCCCCTTTGGTAATTGTTTTTTATCCATAAACCTAAATATCATTTCACAATGCTCTGTCATTACAATCCATAAAATAAATATAGTGGTTTATATTATATATCTCCATTATCTTACATAAAATCCATATATATGTAAGATTATTGAGTGTGTCAGTTGTCGGTTCATTAATGGTATTATCTAACAACCATGCACTAGTATGGAACAAATTTATTTTGTTTTATACATAATATTTACCTATATAGAAATCCTTATAAGAACATTATGTGTATTTATTATGGGAATCCTAGGGAATGTAGATACTTTCAGATCACTCATATAAAACCCAGTTATAATAAATAATTTTCATCATATCCCTATTTTTAAAACCATTACCAATACATGTCATGATTCATTGTTTCCCTCTCTCACTACACAATTAATTCAATATTCATTTTACCCTCATAAGAAGAATCTATAAAAATACATTTCATGAACTATGTGTGTATTTATTATTATTATATCACTATATGCAGTGGTTTCCATGTCTCCCACCGTATAACTAGATAAAAATTATATTTCTATGCCCTTTTACTTAACACCAAATCAATGAGGTCCCTCAATTCATTTAAGGATTCCCTTCATTTAGCTATTTTAGGATAAGAAATTCCCACTAACTTCTATCCCACACTCCATCCAAGTTTCTAGGATATCCAATTAATGTTGGTTTCATCTACATACCCACATTAGAATAATACAATAATCAATTCCCATGAGCATGAACTAGATATCCATAAATATAATTTATATTAAATTCATGTCGATTGATTCCCATTAATAAAAGATACATAATTACATTTGAACCATCTTTCTCAGGACTAGTTGAAAATCATTATCTGCCTCAACTTCCCCTCACCATTCCCTAACAGCCAAAAATTTTCCTATTTTGGATATAGTGTTCCAATAGCATTATAAATATCCTCTTCCTATATTACACACTTCATACCTTGAGTGTTTTAATGAACAAACACTTTTCATGTGTAATGGAAATGAGTGTATTTTATAATAAAATTGACCCCTCACCTTGGTAGAAATATATTTTACATATAGGTATCCCTCCCTTAATCTTCCAGATATATGTTTTCATCTTGATGAGAATTCACTCTAACCCATAGTATACTCAACTATATTTTAGTGGAACCATCCAATAAAATTGTTTAATGTTTATCCTTTACATACCTATATCATTTCATCACTTTCCAATTTAAATTAATCAAATTATGATATACATCATTCTAATTCCTTGTTAAGAAGTGTTCAAGCACCACTATTTTTTTACACATGGACAATCATATTGGTGTTGGGTTTATCTTTCACATTAGACCAATTATACCTAGAAATGTAACTTTATTTATGGTTTGAGCAATGTGACCTTAAACTACATGTATACTTTTCTACCCATGGTTACTTATATCAATGTTGTCTTTATCATTTATTTATCTTAAATTCTATCAATACCAGAAACTTCATAATAAGTTAAAGATAAATAAATTTGGATATTTTAAACTACTAGGATGAGAACTACAACCTTAGATAATATTCAATTCACTTATAGGAAACCTATACAAATTTAGTCCCTTTATAAATTTTTTTCTTGTGAGGCATGATCCTTGATTAGTATATATATAATTGTTTAGAAATTAAAAAATGGCATGGTCATATGTATTTTTAATCCAAAAACCCATAATGGGAGTCTTTAGAAAAATATGAGTTACTTTCTTCTAATATTCTTATATTTAATGTTATATTAAAAAAATTTATAGAAAAAATTAAAATCTATAATTCATGTAGATACCACCATTTGTCCTTAGAGAAATTAGAACTATTCTCACTAGGTTTATCAAATATGGAAAATTTATAATAAATTTTTGTTCCTTGCATATATTACCTCATAAGATTAGTGAAAAATGAATGAAGATGAAATTTTTGGGAGCATAATATTTATTGAGCATTATAATCACCATGAAATCCCACCCATTATAAAATTTATCATTCTAGATCATTCAAATCTCTTATATCCAATCAGAGTAACCTAGAATTATGTTGATGCTAAATGATTCATGAATCCAATATTTCTATATTTGTTTAAGAGTAAAATTCAGGGAGGAAACCAATTATTATAGTCTTTTGTCTTATAGACTTTCTGCAAATAATGAAGATTATATATTTTTGAGTATCTAACTTTTCCATATTCATCCGAGGGAACATGCCTTGAAGATGATTGGTATATTTATATTTTTATTCATTGACTCAATTATTTTGTTGTTATTATTTACCCAACCCGTTTCCACAAAATGTTAACATATATTGAATTATTTGGTGTAACATTTTTTCATATATTTTAGATTAATTAAATGTTGATACGATATAGAATATGAAATGATTTTAAATTATTTGAGATAAAAATATTTTTCATTCAAAAGGGGAGGATATTATACAATATAATGTCTATTCTAAAACCACATATAATAGAAGGGATAAATTGATTTACTATTAATTGAATTTCATGATGGATTATCAAATTTAGGACATAAATTGTCCATGTTATTGATGGATTAATGAAGTTTTTATAATGATGAATCTTCTACCTCTTTATCAGTAGAAAAAAAATCTCTCTATTTGATAACTTCCATCCTAGAACTTTTATATTCATAAAACAACTACAACTATTCCCATACTATTTTATTGAAGATGAAACTCTTTCAATAAAATTTATAAACCAAAATGAATTCCATTAAAGATCAGAAACTACCACAAAATAGGGCAAGGGAAGCACTACCCTTTATCAGTGCTACACAGAAAGTGTTGATAAAGGGGTATGCCTTTATCAACGCTAGTTAAAAGAGCTGATAAATCTAACCTTTATCAGTGCTAAAATTAGTGCTGATAAAGGTATACCCTTTATCTATTCTTTTTTTAGCTCTAATAAAAGGGTACATTTAACAAAGATTATTTTAGCACTGATAAAAGTTTTTATTATTAATTTATATAAAATTATAATATTTATCATGGATAAAATAAAAGTGCTAATAAAACATACCTATATAAGTGCTTTCAACAATCACTAATAATGGTTCCAGCGGTTTCTATTTAATAGCCCTAACAGTGTCTCCTCTCTCACATGCGGTAAAGCTTTCACGGAAGCTAATCCAGGACCCTCTTCTGCCGTGACTTCTCCTCCTCGTTCCCCTCTTCTTCCACATCCTCATATTCCTCCTCCTCCTCGTCCTCCTCCTCCTCTTCCTCCTCATCCTCCACCCCTTCCATCGGGTTTTGCTTCTCCGCCACAGCCTCTGCGCCATTGGGTTTTTCTCCTCCACCACGACTGCAGCTGCCTCCGCCGTCGTGACCGCCACTACCTCTGCTGCTGCTACCTCTGCCACTGCCGCCTCTGCCTTCACTGTCTCCGCCACTGCTGGTTAGTATAGGAGTATTTTTACTTCTCTTGGGATAATATAAATGAGAAATTATGATCCTTGAATGATTATGATGACTTATAGTATTTTTATAAATGAGTTGATCCTATGTATGGGTAGTTGAGGAAAGAGTGAGAGCCCAGGTGGTGAGACCTTTGTATTTTTGGTTGTTTCAAATAGCTGGTGTGTGAGAACCTATAGTAAGTGGTTGGTTTGGTTCACTAGATGATGTGTGTTTTGAGGTTGGGATAAGATTGGCACCCATGGGCTAAGGATTCTGTAAGAATTGATGTAAGGGGTTTGTGTGAGATCCCAGTGGTCGTTAACATATGACTCGGGATGGTAGGAAGTTAGTGAGTTTTGGTGGTTGGGGGAGACTAATGAGTGGGGTTATCTTGGTGTTATGAATACCTTAGAAACATAAATCCAGAGTACATTCGTTTACATAAGGGATTGATTCATATTAGGTGTTATCATGTTGATAGAAAAGGAATGGTCATGCCTTGGACTTGTATAAGGGAAGCACTCTCTATTCTTGAGTTTTGGTGTTATGGATGGGTTGAAGGACATTATCATTTGGATTCCTAACCCTATTGATTTATAGCATGGTTTTAATGTGACCATCACTATTTAACCTAGATGGATGGGTTTAGGGTAATGAAGCATGGGTATATTCATTTGGTTTTGGAATAATGTTGGGTAACTGGTGATCATGTGGTGAGTTTTGGCATGGTTTGATGTTAAGATTGGAAAAGAGTACTAGGGGTTTCCCATTAGAAATATGTGAGTTCCCCCTAATTTTTGTCAGTATGTATGGGTAGGATCATTGAGTTTGAATAAATATATGATCATAATCACTAGATACCACATGTTGTGTCGAAAATATTGTACCATGAGGTTTAAAGTCATGCGATTAGGATGTATGTGTCATGAAAGGTGAGATAATAGAGGATTGATTATGGATTACTCCTTTAGGATATTCTATCTAGAATAAACTTGGGGATTATACCTAGTATGGAGGACCTATTGGTCAGGGATTACCCATTGTATGTTCATCTTTTATATTTTAAAATATCTGTTGAACACGTTCTATCAAAGGTGGGTTCTATAATTTCTTGTTATCTTAAGGTATGTTTAACCATGGTGTGGGTTTATTTCAAATTTAGTGGGTTCTTGGGGTTTGTGGGATGTGGTAAATGGTGTACTCGGTTTTAGATTATTTTATTCTCATGAGTTTCCCCTATTTTATGTTTTCTTTTCAGTTGAAAATCTCCTCTATTGTGCGGCACTCCTCTGCCTCAAACGCACCTCTATCGTGTGTTTAACGACACATTCGCGGTGAGTTTTGTCTTGTTACTCATTGGTTTCCTCTTGTTCGCATGTTATTACTATTTGATATTGATGGTTATAATGTGAAATGTACGGGCTAAACGCCCCGCTGAAAATCGTGGCAGTTGGTGGTCCTTGTTTGCACACTAAATGAATTGCATGTTGCTTGGTTGTTGTTGAAAATTTGAATATAAAAATTGGTAATTTGCGTATTCTTGACTTCTGAATGAGTGCCCCAGAATGATACACCTTCTGTGATAACTAGTGAATTAACAAATAGAATTGAACAAGGGATGATTTGTAAAATCTAAAATTGTGATTGTTTTGTTTATATGGTGTTGCGATTGTGAGAACGATTGTGTTTTTGTATGGTTTTTTGGTTGTTGACATGATTGATATGCCATTTTTTCCGTGTTGTAGTTCTTCCACCGTTGAATATCTATCCAAACTTTACCCATTTCAATGGCACCACCACTTTTTTACTAGTGCAATTCCACTGAATCCTAAAAAACCACTTCTAGAGGACTCTATGAGACACTTTATGGTGTGAAGATGTTGTTTTTTAGGTTCTATATATTTTTAAAATACATGATTTGTAGTCTTTTTAAACGGAACAGGATTCACCATACATGGATTTCATATAGATTTTAATTCCAGACATCATTTACCTCCAAAATTTACACCACATGACTCATATTCTAACTCAAACTTGGAATAAGTTTTATTTGAAATGTTACATGTCATGTGAATTTAGGTCACACACAATGTGTCTCCAAGACTTATACATCAGCATGAAACCATGTACATTCCATGAAATAATGTAAAAACCATATGATATGTGTTTTACTTCTCTCACACCATGTATAGATACCATATAAACTTGATGTGTATAGACTATACATCCCTAGTGGTCATGTAAAGACTACACACCGTGTATTCCACAAAAATGTGATGCATAGCCAGTGAAGTGACTCATTTTGTATCTAAAGTACATGCATTTAGATGAAGTTGTTTTATATGTCATGTATTTTAAATGGCATCATGCAGTCTTTGTAAGACTAACTTGGAATTAATTTGATATATATCAGATTAAATCTGGTATCTTATCCATAGACGATGTTCACCCTACTGGACACCCCATGTATATGGATTTCACATGAGTTTAAAAATGGTTGTATACAACCAACCATAACTGAGAACCCTACACATCGTGTATCCATTGAACAAATTGTGTGATATGTTAATTTCATTATTATTATTTATTTTTCACTAAGGTGATAATATTTCATGTATGAGTAGCCCATTATAAATATCTTCTCATGTAGATCACAATATTATGATTCACTCATTCATTGGAAATTGCACATGATGTGGTTTGGATATTTTAATTATCTTCACTCTTCTTGAGAGTTGACAAGTGACAAGTGAGATGTTTGGAGAAAATATGAAGTATGGTACTCCCCCATGTTTTGGTGAAGAGTCCTCCGTGTATAGGTTTTAGGTACTCTGTGGAGATATAAAAAAGATAGGGCACAATCCCCCGTATATAGATAGAGTTCATGTACTTTCACAAGTTTTGGGGCAGGATACTCTATTTCATTATAGAGGCATTTTTACCGTGATTTGTTTTATAAAACCCAAACAATGCTCCTTGATTAACTAAAACAAAAGATTAGGAAAGATCGAGATTGAACCGATATAGACGATGAATATGAATAAAAAATGGATGAATTCCAATCGGTGGAAAAAAGAGTATGAAGATGCCTGAAAGAGTTTATCAAGTTTGCAGGAGATCATGCATGTGACCCTTCTCAAATCCTTTGTCCATGTTTACGCTGTTGTTATTCAATAGAAATTATTCCAGAGGAGTTGGAAGAACACCTGATCTATCACGGAATAGATTGAAGTTAACGGCTCAACTGGAATCTCAAGGTCTCGAACAAGATAAGCAGCCATAAAGGAATGACTAGCACCTGTGTCTATGAATATGGAATCCAAGGTAGAGCAGATAGTTCCTCTAATCATTCCAGGAGTACCTAGGTCATAAGCCTCTTCCGCCTGCAGCTGTCCTTGTCTCTGTCCACCAGCTCCCTGTGCCCTAGGTGGACCTCCTAGGGGTGGTGGAGGTAAAGGGTCAAAACGGCGACCACCTCCACCTGCTCTCCCAGCTCCTCTGCCATTTCCGCCGCCTCGCGGATCTGCCTGCTCCACACGTTGCCTCTGCCTCGGTGGTCCATCCACTGCTCCCATGTCAGGTGTACGATGGGTTGGGCAATATCAGGCAAGATGCCCCCTGCCGTCACAAGAGTAACATTGCGTCTCTCGAGGTTGGCTGGAAGCACCCTGTGAACCATGCACGGCTGATCTCCTAACCTGGGATCTCCTCTGGAAAGGTCTCCCACGCCTAGGTCCCTGACGTCGACTCTCTGCCACTGAGGTCTCTGCTCTAGCTCACCCACTACTGACAACTGTCGGCTGTCCCTGCTCTTCCAGGAAGGTCTCGACCACCAAAGCCCGCTCGAGCACTCCATCATAAGTAGGAATGCTCATAGGGATGATGCTATCTCGGATATCTTTGCACAATCCCCGTTCAAAAGTTCGAGCTCTGAAGTACTGATCTCTAACCATATCCATCGAGTACTGTGAGAGGTCGGTAAACCTCGATGAATAGTCATCCACTGACATGGTTCCTTGCTGGAGCTGAAGAAGCTCTTGTATATGCACTTCTCTCAGGGTAACCCGTGAAAACTCCTCTCTGAAGAGATGCTCAAACTCTGACCATGCAAGAGTTGCCTCCTCGTGAGTCTGGATGACCAAACTCCACCATCACCCTATCGAGCCCTGCAGAAGGCTCGCTGCCAGGATCACCATCTGGTCTGTTGGTGTCCTGACCAAATGGAAGACTCTGGTCACTGCCTCAAGGCAGACCTCTACTGCCTGAGGGTTAGGCTCACCTCGAAACCTGAGGGGTATCTATCTTTGAAACTCATGTAGTGCGCTCAGCCTGCGTTCCTCCTCCACTGGTACAACAGGAACTAAACGCTGCTCCACAATGGGTGGAACAACTGGCACGTCACCTGGTGGTAGAATAGCGGGATCTGGTCCCTGTATTGAAGCTTCATCATTGAGGGGGTCATCCCCATGATCGATCTGCTGGATCCTAGCGGGTGCGCATCGCGGAGGCATCCTGTTCAAGAAACAAGATGTATCACAGTCAGGGAGTATATCTAGAGAGCTGACTCAAGAAGGACATGGAAACCATAACCCATTCCTATATGACTCATGTACCATTTTTTATCCCCATTCAACTAGTGTTTTCATGTTCCAGGTTGAAAATCATGTTATCAGAGTCATGGTGTATGGATACGTCGGCCACCGCACCAACACCGGGGTCCCTGGCCTGAGATCCGAACTCGAAACACTTAACATTGTTGCCCCGAACCAACTCACCGACTCTCGGTCCTAAGGTAGAACTGACCGTCCTCTGATACCACTCTTTCACGACCCGTACCAGTGGGGCCCGAGCCACAACTCCCCAAGCCCGCCTCCAATAGGCCAGGGGATGGTGACTAGCACCGAGTAGGCATTCTACTAACATGGGAGGCATTTCCTATAAACCTGTACACACGCACACACATCTCCAATCCCACAAAGATGAAAAGTAAAAACTACTAAAAGGAAAATATGCATGCATACACTAAAACTCAACCACAGAGTACGACAGAAAAGTAAAGTACAGTAAACTAAAACCTTGGGCCAAAAGTACAAGCCCACCATGTGAAAGTCTGCAACAAGTCCAACCTGTGGAAAGAGGTACTGGGACTGCAACCTGTTGCCGAAGGCACACACCTCGGCCTGCCTGATCTCACTAAGCACCGTCTGGTCCTGGTCCTCCTAGAATCCTTTCAAAGGCTCGCTCGTCTGCACAAGACACGACACGTGCGGGAAAATTCCGTGCAGGGGTGAGTATAACAATACCTAGTAGGACACCCCGAAACCACAAAGGAAAATACAACAGAGGAAAATTCCACAAAGAAAAGTACAGTCATCTCTACACAGTATATGTATACCAAACAAAAAACTAGAATATCCATATATACCCACACACTAACGACCATCGCGATACCTCCACTAGGATCCAGCTCGAAGATTTCCACTAAGCATACCATCGGGAGGACAAACTCCTAGGTCTGAAGAGGGAGATACAAAGTACTAGTTCCGGGAGAACACACTCCATAAGTACCTGGGGAACAAGATTCTCAGATGAGGATCACAACCAAGACATGGGGTGATTCTGACAACTCAGTCTGAGCTATTCCGCTAAGTAGAGGATCAACACCCGGGTGAAGTTGGTCACGTCGATACCAAGAACTCTACCTAGGGTCCCATGAATGAATAGAGGATCCGGCTCTAAGTATCATAGAGGGGATTCCAAAAACTCTATTCAGGAAGTTATGCTGAAGGGATCATACTGCATGAATGAGTTGATACCAGAACCTTCAGGGGATTACCAATGGTACGAACCCTAATAACTAGTCCAAGTCACAGAAGACAACTGGCTCAATCCATGAAGAAAAAGTTACACGGCGTGTAATATGGTTACACGCTGTGTTCCTTGACCCCGGGTACTGCCCGTGTAAACGGCCCGTGTCCTTTATTCAAGTCGTGTTCCTAGACACCGGGTTCTGCCCGTGTAAACGGCCCGTGTCACTCATCTTGTCGAAAGCAACTACACGGCGTGTAGAAGAAAAAACACACCGTGTTCGAGTGCCTGGGCTCGCTCCGTGTACACTGGACATATGCCCGTACACGGTCTCTGCCCGTGTCCGTGCCACCTGCCCGTGTACCAGTACACGGGGTATCCCGTGAATCTGCCCGGGTCTGGCCGGGGAGGGTTATACACGGCGTGTCCATGGCCGTGTACCCTGCCCGTGTCCGTGTACTCTTGGAGTACATGCCGGGAAACCCTACCGATGAACACACTCCGTGTATCCCATGCTACAGGGCGTGTAGTCGGGAGAAATCCCAGAAACCGTGTCTTCATCGGTGCGCCTCAGCCGATTCTCCGGATCTCGATTTTGTCGTTCGTTCTCCACGAAACTCCAGATGTAGGGTCTCCTCATCCTCGTGAAGCCAAATCCATGGGTTTCGGGTCTTCAATATCCTCCAAAATTTGATTCCGGCCATCCGATCAGAAATCATCCGAAGAAAGATTTCTTCCGTTCCGGATCGATCCCTCCACCGAAACTGTCGTTGCACCTTCGCAAGACTGCTGCGGTGTTGATCCTTCAATTTGGGATCGTTGCTTCACAGAACGGATGCTCAATGATCCATTGTTCATTGCCCTGTAAAGAACGCGAAGAACTCTCACAAAGAATGTGAGAATTTGGGGAAGAAGAACACAAAAAATCGAGAGGGACGAACCTCGATCGATCTTGGTCCGTCACCGTTAGAAGGTTGAAAAAAACCAAAATAATATCAAGAATCACATCCCCAAAATCCCTGAAAAATCCCATCCCGCAAATACGATCGATTCACAGGCTAATCTGTTCATGGATTAGTCCACTTTCATCGTAGGAAACCAAGAACGGGGAATGTAAAGTCAAAACAACGCCCTACCTGGATTTTCCACGTTTGCCGACGAAGATCCGCTCGCCGCATCATCGTCGCCGTTGAAACCCGTCAAGAACGTCGCTGCCGCCACGTTGGGGGTTTCCTCCAGAGCCGCCAAGGGTTTTCAGAGTTATGGGGTTGTAACCCTGTCCCCTGCCCTAAGCCTCTTTTTAAGCAGTATAAAGATATAATATTTTAAAAGATCTTATTGCAAGAATAAAATATTTTTATTAAATATTTTATCACTGTGGCGTCCAAAAACCAGATTTCAACACCAACCTGCACCGGCCGATGTTAGGCCCCGCCTAAGGTAAAATCACTGTTCTAAACGCAATGGTGCCCTCAGATTTTTGATCCAAGCAATCGTTCGGGAGTTATTCCACTTTTTCAGGAAAACTGTACGCGCACATAATTTAATTATTAAATTAAATTCAAAAATTTGTTCCGTGCTGACTGGGCCTTGGAACTGCACGCCGTGTCAGAGCCTGGTCTCCAAATAATTCCCATAAAAAAAATTAAATAACACAACGAAAAAAATCTGGGACATTACAATTTCTATAGTAGATCAATACATATGAAGAATGAGGTTACAGTTGGTGTGTATAACTAGTTACAAGATTATTTTGTCTAGAGGTTTCACAAATCATTTCAGAATAATGAAAAGTTTTGGTAATAAAAAACCACTAATGGTGGATTAGAACAAGGGGGTATAACTAGTTATTATTAGGGGTGTATAACTATTTACTTTTTTTAATTACATTCTAATATTGTGGAGAAACCTTATTAGATGGAATAAATTACATGGAAAGAAGTGGGTCATTGTTCCAAACCTTGTAAATGTTCATGATACATGACTTTGAATTTATATCATTATTCTAGGTGAGGACACAATAATAGAGGTTCAAGGATTTAACCATCAACATAGGTTCAATGGATAGGAAAAAAACTAAAAAAGGGATCACTGAGTCACCACTCCCCCACCCAGCGACCTCACACTAATTGGGTTCCACAAGTGGTATCAGAGGTAAAATCACCTATGAAAGATACCATAGACTATTTATTATGGGGATAATTAATTAAATAAAAAATAGGGGTGTTACCACTTGAATAGTGAGAACTATCTTGTCTAGAGAAAAAGGATGTCACAATAACTCTTATCACTTGTGGTAGAAGTAAGAGATAATGAAACTTTTGGATTTCCACCCAATGATGAATGTTATCCTATGAATTTTAAAGATAAGAATAAATTCTAAATGGATGGAAAGACTCAAAATGTATTCTTGATTTATTTTTAGAAAATGGTATACACTAAAGTAGTGGGTCTTAAAACTTATAAGGATATATGTGATAAACTAATAAGAAGTTATGAATATGATATTAAAGTAAAAAAAGATAAGTTAAAAATATAGAGAAGAATGTCTGGAGATATAAAAATGGATGAAGATGAAACTATTGATGGCTAAATTAAAAGTTTAAATGATATTTTTAGCGACATCAAATGTTTTGGTGAGAAGTTGGATTATTCTACAAATGTGAAGAAGCAAAGGAGAAATTTCCCAGATAGGTTTGATCTAAAGGTTTAAAATCTATAAGACCAATAAGATATATCATTGTATGAACTTCATAATATTCTTATAACATATGAAATTAGAAAATTAACATCATTCAAGATGAAATAAAGATATTATTTTACCTTTTAATATATGATAAAAGGTAAGTCTAGAATCCAAGAAGAACTTGAATCAACTGATTCTGAGGATAGAGAAGATGAAACAGACTTCAGTCAAATGATTACATTATTTATATGAATGTTAATAAGGGGAATATAGAATTGAAATTGTATGTAATCAACCATATGATGAACCTTCCAAATTAGTGTAATTTTTCAACTATCTTTCAAAAGTAAAAGGATGTTGATACAAACTTAGATATAAAAGATAAGAAGTCTCAGAAAAATAAGTCGACAGAGTATAAGTGGACGTTTTTTCCTAATGATATGAATTAGATGAGTGATAAATGAATGAATATTTATACAAACCAAAGATAAAGAATATTAAAGATCTTCTATGAATTATATGTGTCTTATATAAAAATCCTTGAAGTCTAAAGGGTCATTTCAAGGTGATGACGGTGATGGGATAACTAAACTTGAATAGTGATAAAAATAATGTGTAGGCACCACAATTGTTGATAATATAAAACTTTATAGGGATTATAAAAGTCTAATGAAATAAATATATAAGATAATATTTTATAATAAATATGATTTCAATAAACATGAGACTCATATTAATGAAATAATAATAAACAAGATGAAGGTAGTTGAGTTAGAAAGAAATATTAAAGTCGTTATAGATCAACCAACTAGAATGAAAGAGATTGATAAATAAGAATTGGAACTAGTTGAAGAAAATAAACAAAAGACATTTACTTTAGCTAAATTTGAGAAGATAATGAATAATCTAGGTGAAAATACTGAAGATAAAGAGGAAAAATTATTTAAAACACAATCAAAATGGCTCTCATCTCAAAATGAGTTGAATGATAGGAAATAATATTTTACAAGTGCATTTGAACATAGAGGTGAATCGTCACAAGATTCAAAAATAGGGGTTTATAGATATAGGTTGTTTCCTATCCTAATAAGTATCAATGAATTTTAATTACCTATTCCAATGATTCTTTGATAGGTAGGACTGGAATAGATAAAGACTATAGGAAAATATTTATTATAAAATGTATTCTACAAAATAATAGTGGTATAATTCAACCATAAGGTTTTCTCTTAATAGAAAACACCCATAATCTATGAAAAGATAACAACAATAATCATTAGAGAAGGACTACTATTATTCTAAAAGATATAGGATCAATGTCTTCTTCTGGTGTTGTAAAGTGTTTTTGAGATAGATTATTCTTGCAAGTATAACATTTCACTATAAGGAAAGAGGCATTAATGAAGGGAGATGAATACTAATTTGATTATATCAACCTATTAAAAAGAGAATCATGTGACCAACATATCTTATAAACTGTCAATAGGGAATAAATTATATTACCTAAATAGAGCTTGTGGAAGATGTGACCAAGAAGGTCACAAATCATAGAAATGAAGAGTTAGATAATCAAGTGATATTCCTCACATTAAAAATATGAATAAAATTCAAATAGTGAAAAATGTAACAGTCACCAGTAAAAAAATTTTGAAGATCAAAAAAATTGACTGAGTTAGGAAATAATGTCTAGTTATTCATAATGACCAACCTTTGAAGGTAAAAAATAGAGAAATATTAGTATATTATTGATGAAAAATAATATAATGTGGTGATAATTTTAGAAGATAAAGTTGATGAGAAGTCATCCAAAAATTATGAATTAAAAATTCATAAGTGTAAAAGGTGGTAAAAAACTAGGCATGATACAAAACATTGTTTGACAATTCAACCAGCCAAAGAAAACTCTATAAAATAATTTAAAATCACATATAAATTATTTTAATAATAATGATTAAAATATATCCACATCATAAGTGTCAAATGATGAAGAAAAATGAATCACAAAATATAAAAAATCTATGTAGAAGAAGAAGTCTATATTGGGTGGAGAATTTTAATTTTAATGTGTATTATAAGGACATTTGAGGTACCTACTTATTATATTAATTTTATTATATAAACTAGCATATAGGAAATTAAAGGATAAGAGTTGATCCTCACAGATAACACTTACATCCTTGACGATGAATGAATTATATCCATTGTAGGGGAGAAACACTAAAGCTAATGTATGATCATTACACTTAAACATCTTTATTGATTATGTTAAACAGCTTATAAAGGGGGAGTGATGGATCATTGTAATGATGAGATATAGGGGGAGTAATATTTTATGTACATTAATTGTTTGGATGTTTTTATTAATATGTGTGTAGGATATCTATTGAAAAAATTTCTTAGACATCCCTTAAAATGAAATAGTTGAAAGAGATTGAGGATAATATCCAAGGTAAATGTTCTTTATGGAAAAAATTGATTATTTGGTAACATCAATCTTGTTTCCTAACCCTATCTATCCCTTATAGAAAAATATTTGAGCAACTAAATGATCAGTACTTTAAGAATGAATGTTGATCCATTCCTTGATTTCAAGTGAGAACCCTTAAATACACATTTTTATTTATATTTAGTAAGACAGATAGAAAAATATAGTGAATTCAAATATTGATGTGAAGAATTGTTTGGTGGTATCGACAAAAAATTTAAAGGGGAATGTTGTTGATACCATTGAGGTTGAGTTTCATTTATTATAAATATGGTAAATCATTGGTGATTGAAGAAAGATTTCAGTATGTGTTCCAATAATGTGATTCTTTTTGAAATGTATTTTAATTTCTAGGAATTTTGTTGAGAATGAAACATTATACTCAACAAGACAAAGAAGATAAATTAAATAAGTCTTTCAAAAATATTATTTTTCATGAAGAATATTAAATGGAGAAGTTTAGAATTAGTTTATTAGAATTTTATGGTGAGATATGAATTGATAATATATTCTATACGTAGAATATAATCTAAGTATTCTTTTTTTACTTAGACAAAAAATATGGCCAACCATATTATCTAAAGGGACCGGATTAATCCCAATCATATGGGAGGAGATCGATACCATGTGGGAGAGCCAACCCAGAAGAGCTCTTATTATGGAATAGAGGTTGTGTGTTTCCTACATGGGTAGGAAGGTGGGAATATTTCACCCATATGGTGAAAAATATTATATATAGAGGACTGAGAAATGAGGTTGCATGACCGCTGAGTGATTTTATAAAGTATTCCAAGTTCCAACCCCAATGATGGATTAGAATCATGATGTAATAGAGATACTTGTTATGTAGATCTTGAAGAACCCATAAACCAAAGTGGTATGTCCAAAACACATTACAATTCATTTTTTAAAAACATATGAATAAAATCACATCCATCCATTCAAGTAAATTTATTCTATATGATCAAACCTATTCATCGTTACCTGCCTCCTAATGATGGATTTTCATGGATGAGACAATAACATATTAGACACATCCACTGACAAACTAAGATAAAAACACATGCTCAACATCATGAATCCCTATATGAAAAATTTCCTTGCATTTATTCCATTATTCAAAGAACATGATATGATTGAGGAAAATCAAAGTTGTGCGTGAGTTCAGAAGTTTTTATTGCATGAAACTATAATAATATGTTCAATGTTTCATGTTATCATGAGTGAAAATCAATCAAGTCATTGAAATAACAATACCTCTATATCATTATTCCATAATGTAAAAGATGAATAACTTCTAACATGTGAATCTTTTTTTATGAAAAAATTTCATCATTTGAATAATTTTATCATTTTACATTGATTATCCACTGAGTCATTTCATGAAGAATAATAAGACAATAAAAATCATAGAGGTGTGACATGGTCAAGTAAGATGATCATGTGATCTTCTGTACACTTTTATGTCCAAATATAACACCAAGAGTTTTATCATTTAATGTGATCCGTATTTATTTTGGAATCATTGAATATTATTTAATATTAGAGGATAATAGAGGATTAACTATCTATTAATATAGTGAATAGGTGAAGGTATTTAGATGTTTAAAATATTTGGAGAGGTATTGTTTCTAAATAAATTGATAATTCATATGATCCGATCATGTGAATGAGATCGATGAGTAAACATAGTCTCTTGAAAGAGTGGAGAATCTCATGTTCCATGTTCTTGTGAAGGAGATCCCATGATATAAAATTTTATTACTTGAATACATTAAGGATTTAGGTGCATTCACACAACTCCATGGTTACATGAAGAAAGAGTAAGACTCCCACATACAACCTTTATCATGCAAAGAGAGACTGATGAGGTTTTTCTGATCCGATTATGTAAACCTCCTATATAATGAATAGTGAGGATACATATATCTTATTTTGTGTATAATATGGTATTATATTATACTAACTTGATCTTGTACAACTTATGAGAAGGTAGTTGGCATCTCATATATACATACAATTACATGAGGAATGGATGATATGAGATATTGTATGCTTACTGCCCTGTAAAGCACATTAAAGGAAAATTGATTATATGGTTCTTTACATGAATGAATATTAAGAAAATATACAGGGATAAGAAACAAAAAAAATGAACATAAAATAATGAATTATTGTTTTTTATGGTTTAAAACTTACACCATGCATTATATCCTTCATGCATAAGGTGTATCAGAAGTTCAAATGTTGATAATTAAAGAAGGAATAATGATTTGATTGTGAATGTTATATCTTTCATGAAATAATATTGAAGAAATGTTGTACATCATTTTCACATATCAAGTGAGGTTGGAACTTAACCAATAGAAGAAATAAAATCTTCCAAATAATTTGTTGCACTGAGGGAATTGACCATATACTATGATCAAAAGTGTTTTAAGTAAGATTGAAATATATGCAGAGGTTATTAAATATTAAACAAGAAAGTGTGATCCATTAAGCTCATGTAGAAGGATCATACAAAGGGTATTTAATTATTATATATAACCATATGAAGTATAAGGTTGTAGTTTGGTGGTATAACCAGTTTTCTGAATATTTTAATTGGGGGTCTAACTAATTATTGGGTAAGAAGGTGCAGTTGGGGGGGGATAACCCAGGTGGATAGGTACTAGGGGGTATAAAAAATTTGTAATTTGGGGACATAAAGAGTTACTATTTTTAATCAACTTATGATATAGTGGATAATCCATATTGAGGGACTAAACAACAAGGAAATGAGTAGTTATTTTTAAAAACCTTTATAAATCATTGTGTTTTCCATTTGAATTTATAACATTATTCAAGGTGAGGTCAAGAGACACAATAAGAGTGGATTGAGGATTTTACCATCCAAAACTGATTAATTTATAAGAAATAATTTTTAAAAGGAAAATGAATCACTGATTCAACCATCCCACTCTTAGTGATCACACACTGATCTATGTTCCAAAGGTTCCCCAAAATAAATTCACAGTTTAATCAACACATATAAAATTTCCCCCTATCATTTTTAAAGGCCAATTTTCTTACAAAATCAGTTATCTATTATAGTCAATTGGGAACTTGAGGTAAAACCATTTTTTTATGATTTCTTTCTTTTAAAACAATCACCATCTACTGTTAGAGAGACATGAATTTACTAAAAACAAGTAACCAAGCACAACTACAAGAACACTGGTATTTATAACGTTCACTACTTAGTAAGAGTAGCTAGTACTTATCATGGTTTGGAAATAATAAAAGACCACAAAAAGAACTATAAAACAATCCTTTGTGTGTAGTTATAGAATGTATATAATTTTTGTTCACAAGCAATGATCTATTTTCAATCGACATTTATATGAATCTTTCATTGATAAAATATATAAAATATTTATAATAAATGTAATAGCCATCACCAACAAGATTCATTATGTTTTCACCATTCTCCTTGAACTTTATTCAAACTATATTTTCATATAAGTACTTATTGTTATTCACTTTCTTTTATAGAAAAATGAAACCTTCTTAATTCTAGTGGAATTTCATCCAGTGGGTTCATTTGATATATTCCATCTATTCAGTCTAAAGAATGATTACAATTTAACCTATTCATTTTATCATCTTGACACTTTTACAATGCTTTTCCTTTTTTCAAAAATCTTCAACACCTTTTTTATCAATTCATAAACTATTTACATTTTGAACAAATAAGTCAATGCTTTCATATTTAAATTATTGTAATCCCAAATTATTGGATAGCATGATCACCTATTTTATACTCATTTAAATTTCTTTTGATATATTAATTTGAATCACATGAGGACTTAGGAGTCAATCTTCCCTGTGATATAAAAATACATACAACCTAAAATATTTCTTTTAAGATTTATACATCTTCTTGGAATTAACTATGATGCACAATATTTATACAATATGCTATGCCACATAATAATTCACATGGTTCTCATCAATTATGTATAAATTAACTACATCTCCATAAATTCAGCTAAATTATTGAAAATGAATACATAGTTTTCCTAAATCACTGAATAGAATATGTGGTTTGCCTATGTTATTTTATTGATTAAATTATTTTAATAAATCACTGAAACAACTAAATGAATCAATAATATATTTCATCTGGTTACGTGAAAAAATTAGCAATATGAAACATCTACATATCCATTTAGCCACATGAACTGGTTACATAATTTGGTTATATGGTTGAAATGGTTATATGAACCATCTATTGGAACATTTGGTTATTTGAAACCATAGGACTTCCTATACTATATTCTTTCTTAAATAAATTCTTTTTTCCTTATTCCAATATTCATTTAAGAACACTTTATGGGAATCATAAAAACCTTTTTATGATATTTGAACATGTGAAGAGCACTTTAATTGGAGTTAACTTATTTTATTGTCCCTTAAATTCATTGTTTAAAATACCATAGTGACATGGTTATTCTTCCTCTAATTTCATCACATTGTTAGTAATACCTGTAACAAATCAAAATTCTTAGGCAATGAAAACAAAATCAAAGACCATTACTAATACCAAAAACATCTTACTAAATTATCCACCTCAACCAATAGAAACACATCCTCTTAGTCTCAACAATAATCCTATATTTATTTTGTTATCAACCAAGAAGAATAAATTATTGAAGCTCTAAATCTCAATAAATGGATCATTATATAAAAATTCCAATCCTACGTGAGTACTCCCAATGTAGTAAATAATAATTATTAGAAAACAATGACATTCAGTCCATAAAATAGTGATCTATGACAAAAAATTCTTAAAAAATCCTTCTTAGTAAAATCTCACTTTAAACAGTATAAAATAATTCATGCATCCACTTCAAAAAAAGTTAAAATAGTTTACACATGCTTAATTCAAAACTGACCCTTTTATGAAATCCCCCTAAATACATGGTTTTCTCAAAAGGTAGAACACATATGAATGGAAAGATTTATGTTTTAACTTTTGATTCCCCTTTACAACACTGTCTAATTTTAGGATGGGGAGGGGGTGGGATCACATATCTTAACCTTGAAGGGAGGATGGTTGAAAAACCATTATTGACTTCATTTTAGGAAATGTTTCCTTTTAAAATGGTTTTATAATGATATCATACCCTTGTTGTGATTGAGGAAAAAACTCTAATTTTAGTTCATTATTTCTCATATTCTTTTTGATGAAGTGATATTGGATGTTAATATTCTTAAAAAAATAATGTCACAATGAATTATTAGTAAGATTTATATCAATTAAATTATCATAATCCAAGATAAGGGGAAATATCACATCAATAATGAAGCCATCCAACCTTGTCTTCATCCACATAGGTTTTCTTGTAGCCTAATTGGTAGCTACATAATTTTCTTTTATATTACTAGGAATTACTGAATTTGGTTTTTCTATATTCTAGTCAAGACAACTTTATACCAAGGAAACACTCTACCAAATGTGTATTTACTATCATATACACTTCCCTATAAATCTATATATATATAATTGAACCAATAAATTATTCTTATTCTACCATATTTCAACCCAAAAGGGTTATTCTTTTATATATATAAGAATTAAATTTCAATCCATGAGATAAGATTACTTTTGGGTAAATTTGATATCTGGAACAAAGTGTAGCAATATAAATTATATCCAGCCTTGAATTAATTAGATACCATAATCTTCTAACCGACTTCATAAAATCCTAAGGATTAACCTCATTTTGATCTACATATTTTTGTAACTTAGTTCCCCCTAAAATAGGTGTTGAAACTTGTTTTGAGTTTTCTATTCGAAAATTTATCTAAAGATCCTTAGTATACTTATCTTGTGAATGAAAAATGTCATTTCAGTTTTGAGAGAGTTATAGGATATGAAATTATCACATTTCTTATAAAAGGAAAATTTCAAACAACTTATTCATATCCTCAATATAAATTTCACATGTATCTTCATCATTCCCTTTGAATAAATTTCATCAGCATATGTAATCACAATGATGGAAACCTATTTATTTATTTTATATAGATGTTACTATCAACACTTACATACATGAATATCTACTTATTTAAGTATTTATCCAATTTTCAATACAAAGAACTTAGCAGTTTCTTTAAACCATACAATGGATTCTTTAACTCGCACACATAGTCTTCATATTTTGAATAATGAAGCCCTACAGTTTTAATATAAACATATTCATAGAGATATCTATTTATAAATCATAACGTGAAACCCATATGGAAAATCATATATTTTCATTGAGCAGTGATAGAAAAAAATATTCTAATATTTTCTAACATTCCCACTAGTGAAAAGGTTGCTTAGGTGTCAATGACATAAATTTGAGAGTAAACTTTACAAACTTTTCATGATTTGTTTCTTGTCACTTCACATTTTTCATTCATCTTTTTTGGGACACCGAGTTTATACCAATAATTTTTTTTGTTTGGTTTTGGTAAAACTTACCAAGTATCATTATATTCAGTCTTTACCATCTCTTAATTCATTGAATCAATCAAATCTTGATTTTTCAAATCCTCATCAATATCTTTTAGCTCAACCTATGAATATAAATAATTATGTGAAATTGACCTTTATACTCTTCTAGTATGAAAATATTGTAGTGAGTCTCCAAATATGTTATTTACTTCTACTTTATTTCTCACCCTAAGATGAGATAAAAATAATTGTTTCTAATTAATGAAGATAAATGTATTAGATACTTAATCTCAAGCATCATAAAAATTATTAATATCATTAAAATATTTGTCACTTTATTCAAGTACAAGCGCTTAATCTTTCCTTTATTCAACATCTACAATTGTTTGTGAAACACTATTTTTAGGAAATTAAAAAATTTAACATATTTATAATAAAAAATCGTTCATGTCACTTTATTAAAACACCTATATCCTATACCATTAAGAGTGAATCCTAGAAATATTACATATAGAATTATCTAATCAAGCTTCCCAATATCATCATCATTTACTTTTTTAATATATGAACTACTGAACACAGATTTTTATTTCAAAAATAAGGATTATTTGTAAACATATAATAATTATTAATATTAGAGTTTGTTCTACAGATACATTGGCTTTGAATATACACCACCACTCTAACAACTTGGGTAAAAAAATATCGAGAAGTATAATGTTCGATTAAAATTGTTCTTGCAGTATCAACCAAAATTTCATTTCTTCTATCAAAAACAATCTTTTATAGTGCTACGTATGGTTTAAAAAATTAATGATGAATGATATGTTTTTAAAGATAATATTTAAAATCAATATTTTTATATTCTATACTATTATCAGTTTGAATCTTTGAAATAGAATATTCAAATTACGTTTCTCTACTTATCCTAAAACTCTGAAACATTTTGAGAGACTCTAATTTATATTTCCAAAACATAATAAATTTCATGATAGTAAATTTATCAATAAAATAAATAAAGTACATATCTACATTTATTTATTAATTTTTAAAGTGACCAAAAATGTCAGAATGTATAAGTTTCAAGGGATGAGTGGAATGTATATCAACTTTCTTATGTGTCGAGTTTGTAATGTTCCGTTTTTGACATATGTAACAAAACCGATCTCTTATTCTTTTTAGGATCATGATATCATGAATATTTTCTATATTTTTTTCTTAAATATATTCATATGACACATATGTCGCAAATATTTTATGCCGCATCTAATTTTATTCCATCATGCTGAAGTATCAATATTTATACACACCACTAACATGAATGAAGATTACCTTAATTTGTATCCCTCTTGAATTAATTTTCCCATCTTTAATCCATTTAACAATGAAATTATATCTTATGAAGAAATCTTTTCTACCTCCATCCCAAAGTTTTGAAATACTCAAAAAGTTATATTTAATTCTTTAAATGAAAAAGCATATTTTTTTTATTTTAACTTTTCATCCCTAATGATAGCATATTTGACTCTTTTGATTTCAAGTGACTCATAATTTCCAAAAATAATAATTCCTTATTTATAATATTTTATATTTTTCAACTACTTTAATCTCTTACCATATGTGAATAAGACCCACTGTCCAATATCAATGTTCATTCTAATTTTGAATCCTTGGGACCAGTTTCAATAAAAAAGACATTTTACATTTCGTTTTCTTCTATCTCATATGACTTATAATATTTGTTGAAAAAAACTTTTTTGTTCTGGTAATATGAAAAGAAATACCTTTGCATGATGTAAAAAACGTTCAAATTTTTCAAAAAGTATTTCCATGTTTTGAAATCTATTTTTAATCACCATGATAGATTTGTAAGGTTGTCTCCTGTGAGTGGGTTGACATCCACTCAGACATTTCTTATAGTTTCTCTTGGAATCACTATAACATTGATAATTGAACCAAAATATATATTTTTATGTCTAACGCCTCAAAAATACCGTTGGTAAACATTGAAATAGTGTTTCAATTTGTAACTGACATACTATCTAAAGTTTTTTACTTACTTACCCCCAATCTTATTACCTTCCACTTTGGAATTTTGTTGTACACAAAAGATTTTTTTACCGCATGATTTTTTTTCATTAGTTTATATTTATTCACATCTTCAATTGAATAGCTAGTATTACCAGCTTTATGTTCAGACTTAAAGACTATATAAACTATTGGCTATTCATCTATGCTTGTTTTGGATACAAACATGGTATTTTTATCTTTCTTTTTCTTCTAAATTTCTTTATCCTTCTTAGGTATACACTTTTCAGAACATCCATCTTCTTATTTATAATCACCATAATCTACATACATAGATTCTTTTAAATTTTTGTATTTAGAGAACTTATTATACTTTTCCATATAATTGAACTTCGATTTGTATTCTATCTTTTTTAGGGATCTACTTGAATTTCTATCATCTTTGTTAATTTATTCATCATCCATATGTCTTGGAAAATTTAATGTAAAATATCCAATATCTCTACAACCAATGAAATTCAGAGGTAACTCAATTATGTATTCTCTTATGCAAATTTTTACCCTTTTAGAAAAAATTTCATAAATTCATCAAATTCTTTAATAACCATATATTCAATATTAGAGTCACTAGATTCTTCCTCAATTTTAACTTTATTATATTGTATTTACATTGTGTCCACGAATGATATTTCTAAATCATATTTATCTTTATTTATGGTGGTATTTTCTATTCTAATTTTTTAAGTACTAAGGGTGATGCCTATATCATCTATAGAAAGAGTTCCATGATCTATAAATTTAAAGGATTAAAATCTAGAATCAAATTTTGAGGAAGAATCTATAATATAATTTCAATAATGGTTGAAACTTATAACATTATCACCATGAAAAATTATGATGCTTAAAATATCATTCATCATTGTAAGAAAGTTACCAATTGATTCAATATTTCCCATCATAAGATATTTATACTTAAATCTTGATAATTTTAATTTAATTTTTTTACATTAGTATTTACTTCATCAATGTTCTAAAACTTATCCTAGATGGTTTTAATAATTTCAATTCCTTTTACTCTAAGAAACTCACTTTCACTTTGTGAGGAAACTTTAAAATTTATAGATCCCCAACCAATCTCCAAATTTATCTTATCAACAGCTATTAATGGATAACCATAAATAAATGTTGTAAAACCATCTAAAAAACCTCAAGAACTTCATAACTAACAGAAATATGATAAGGTAAAAATATATCTTTTAATATATAAAAGTACTTTACATCATAGATAAGAACCCCCTTATTGTTCATAGAGTTATAAGTATTAATTATAGATTTTCTATTATTCAAATATTAGAACATACTAAACAAATGTAACCAATACCCTAATATCAATTGAGAGGTCCAATAAGGATTCGTTTGATCACTAAGAGGAGTTCGTGAATAGGTGATTTTATTTTTATGTTTTTTTACTTCCGAAATAATATCTACCTATTATTAGAGAGATATGAATTTTATGAAAATAAGAAACCAAGAAAAATCACAAAAATATTGGTATTTATAATTTTTACCAATAATTAATTGTATCTTGTCCTTTGCATGGTTCAGAAATAATCCAAGACCATATAATCTACTAGATTATAGTCCGCTTTATGTGGTTATATCCACCAGGGAATATTATTTCACTTGAAATGCACTATAGTTAATTAATCATGAATATTCATCTTGAATACATAAATTATATACAATATTTGTATCATTTGTAAGAACCTTTACCTATATTGTTTAGTATTATGTCACTGATCTACGTAAACATTAATCATAGTTGATTTTTTTTTTAAAGTTGTTATTCTTCTTCATATTCTTC
The DNA here is from genome assembly GCA_963277665.1 of Viscum album. Taxonomy (NCBI): domain Eukaryota; kingdom Viridiplantae; phylum Streptophyta; class Magnoliopsida; order Santalales; family Viscaceae; genus Viscum; species Viscum album. Next base: position 516,614,051 of record OY728143.1, on the reverse strand, counting down.
TATAATAGTAAGAAAAAACCATCTTCAACCCAATGAAAGTTTTATGAGGGTTTTGTTTTGTAAATTAAATTAATTTCATTATAAATAATAGCATTATATTAACCTATTAAACCAATCTTCTTGATATTTTGACAGTTCTTCACCTCTTTTCACAAATATCCAATACCTCTTTTATTAATGCATCAACTATCTATTTTTTTAAAAAACAGAGTCAATGTTTCCATATTTGAATTATGGAAATCCAACTATACTAAAAAATGGATATTATTTTTTAAATCACTTAAATTACTATTAATCCACTATTTAAATCCCCTTAATACTCAAGATTCAATCTTTCACATGATATAAAAATATACTCATCCTCGAATCTATATTATGAAATTTACATATCTCCATGCAATCAGCCACAAAAACAATCTTCTTCTATTTTATATGTCACACAAGCAGTTATGTAGTTCTCATCATTTTTATATAAAATTGGTACATGTAATTCAATTTAGATAAATCACTGAAAATGGATATGTAGCATTCCTATATCACTGAATTGGCTACATGGTTTTCGTACGAAATGACATAATCTACATGATTTTTCTACAATGATGAATTGGATATGTGACCCAATCAGATACATAATTTGGTTATGTTACTTAATATGATATGTAAATTATCTACATGACCATTTGGTGATATTAATCAATTATGTTGTTCATTTACATGGATGAAATGGCTACACGAATCGTCTATGTGGCCATTTAGCTATCTGAAACCACATGAATTCCTGAACTATCATATTTGTCACATAAATTACTAATTATTTATTCTAAAATTATTCGAGAACAATTTTTTAGGAATCTTGATAACTGTTATCATGATATTGGAACACTATAAGATAAATTCACTTTATATCAACTGGTTTTATACTTCTATAACTTCTCCACTTAAAATGTAACACCCTAAGATTTTATGAGAAATATTTTGTTTTTATGTATTATGTTATAAGAAACACCAGAGGAATATTTCACTTCACACAACACTATCTTGGATTGCGTTACATGCAAGAGAGACCTTCCTTGATAACTTGTTTTGTACGCAATACCGATTTTCACTAAACAACGATATGTTATTAAAATATTATATAATCGTGCTATTTTGAATATTAATATCCAATTTTTGAAATTTCATAAATTTTATCATTCAAAATGGACTTCATTTTTGGATTCATAATATCCAAATTAGGCTAGGGTGGATTTTTGGTATTTTTCTGAAAGCTTTCAATTTTTGATGAATAGTAAAAAACACTAAGTTATAGTTTAAAACCAAATTTTTATTTAAATAATTATTTATTTTATTTAAATTTATTTTAGGTCAAAATAGACACATAATAACTATATAAGTTCAATTTAATTCATTGGAGTCAATTTATAATAATTTTAGATATATAAAAATTTTATAGAACTTTTCACCGTCTTTTACCCACCTCCTGTGAGAATTTTTAAATTCACATGAAACCTAATTTTACCGCTTTTGTGAGTGAAATTTCAAAAATCCAAGAGACATGGTTGATATCAGTAAGTAAAAATGTGGTTCAATGAGATGAAAATATTTTTGGGTGAATAGTAACTTTTAACTTGTATTTACGACAGTTTAAAATAAATTGGGTAATTAAGGGTAAAAATGATATTATTATTATCCTAACACATGTCATAATTATATTGGATAATTGTAATTCGACCAAAAACAACCTTATGAATAGAAAATGACCATTTATGTCGACTTGGATTAGATGAAGACATTTATTATTATTTAATTCAAATAAGAGTTAAATGAATTAAAATCAAAGTTTAATAAGTAAAAAAAAATTTATATAGGGTTATACATAAGATAAATTCAACTATAAATATTCCTTATAAAGATAAAATGATTTAATACATAATGGTATTTTATTTATAAATTTTATACATTAAATAATATAATTTATTTATAACACAATGATGATGCAGAAATTACCTTATTAATGAAATATTAACATAATTGATATTATAAAGACCCAAATAAATGTAATTTGAGACTTTTTATGAATTAAAATAATTTTCTAAGTTACTATAACATTTTATTATTGGTTATATGAATTTTTTTAAGTAATAACTCTGTTATGAATTTAGAAAAAACAAAATAACAAATAGTGTCAAAATTGACATAAAAGAGTTTTTAGAATAAATATTATATTATTAATTGATATTCAATTCCTAAAATTCTATGGTTCGGCCAAAAGACTTATATGATAATATATATGACATTAATGAACCAAGTGGGGTTATATTGGTAGTTTATAGTAAGTTTATTAACCATATACTGTAAGAATACAAGAAGACACAGTAAAAGTTAAATTATTTAACTTAGAGTTAAATCTGAATCATAAGGTTACAATGGTAACCTAAAATTTTCTAAAACCTATTTTTTGAGAGTATTTTGATCCATTACCACCCTATCTCCGACATAAGTCACTTTCGAGCCATTATAAACCAAATATGAATTTATTATAAAATAATATTTTATGTTTTTCCTAAGGTTCCCCCCACCCCTCTTATAAAAGGGCACTCCCCCTTCTCTCTAATTCACCCCTCCAATGCCATTCGGATCAGCCAAAACATTCCCAAATTACCTCTCAATTGTCCTAAATTTTTCCTAGAGGCATTAATTTAGTCATAATTCCATCCTAAGGATCCCTTTGCATCAAATCAAAAGGAAGAACCTGAGGAAGAGGTAAATATCTGACCACCTATTTTTAGATCCTTTCTTCTTCCACTTCATCCTTATTTGTTGTTTACATTATAAAAAAATAAATCCAATATATTTTATATAATGTGATTTTATTATAAATGGTACAATCATATTAGTTATTTTATCCATCCAATGAATGAAAAAGTCACCACACGTGCGTACATACGGCTTACCGTATCCACGTCGTGGTGTTGTTTGTTATTCAAACATTTCATCATTTGGATGGGTATGATAGTGAGTATAAATTATATAAATAATACACATAACATTATTATTATTCTGTATATATGATATACCATCCAATTATATATGATTTTAATATCAAAAAAATGATATCATCGATCATGCATACGTACGACCTACAGTCTCCACGATGTGATGCGACTCATTGTACATGATCTTCATTGAATAATGATTATATAAATGAATTGTATGAATAAATAAGATATATATTACACTAATAACATTCTATAAATGAGGTATCTATAACCTAAATATAGGAATAAGGATTTATTCGACAAAACATTCATAAGAACATAAAGCAATGAACACTCGAATAACAAGTAGCAATGAAATATTACTAATAAGAAGATAAGAATATGAACATATATGAAGTCATACCAATGAATATTATTATATAATAATTCAATGAAATTATTTAAATCATTATACATGAGGTTCAGATATGTAAAAATCATATCGGACCTAAGGTAAGGGAAAATCTCACAATCTCATTTTTATCCGAGATTGTTTATACTTCAGAATTTTCTAGAGCATATTTATCATCCACATCCATGTTTCCTCAATATGTAATATTATTTTTATCCTCATAAAATTGTTTAAATCCAATTTTACCTACTGGTGAATTTTTAGTAAAAGATATTATAGTAATCTTTTCACGTTTTTAGTATGAGATACTTTTTGACTTTTCTGGCGAATGTACGAGAAGAATATTTTTTTAACTTATACGGCATGAATGGATTTTTATGATTTCATAGAAAACTATTTACAAGATTCTTTCTTTACAATTTTGATGTTGATTTTTAATTAACTTCTTTTAGTTTAAAATTGTATGACATTTTAAGAAAGGAAAAATGTTTTTGAAGTAGAAAGGATTTTTTTCACAAGAATGGAGTTCAAGTGTTATATAAAAATTATTTTTCATCTAACATAACATAGGTTTCTATTTCTATCCCAATTTTTACATTGATTTTATTATGTTATGATGGAATTATTTTTATAAAGTACTTTTATCTTATATGGTTTATGTTATGATGACATGATGTTTATGAATCCCATTTCTATTACATGGGTTATGCTATGATATATGATTTAGGATTTTGTGGCACACATAAGAATGGTTTCATTATGAGATGGGTGTGACCTATATCTCCCTCAAATGCATTCAGTAAATATTTATATCTCATGAGATAGACATGGCTGGAACAACAAGTTAATCCGGTCCAGTAATACAGGACCGGAATGAGGAGTGAAATCTGTTCAGAAATGGACTTTTTCGACTATGATAGTCTTGGGAATGAGTATTGACTAAAAATAAATGATATTCTATAATTATGTGTGTATTTCAAAAAGGTTAACGTTTTATGTTATGATTATTGGGATTTCATTTCACTGCTATGATTTATCCCATGTTATGATATTATGATCTCTTTTGCAGGTTAAGATTTTAAAAATGTTATGTTCTTATGAATATGATATGATTGATATTTTCTTTATTTACCCTTACTGAGAATTTTAGGACAACCTTTTGTATGTTTTCTTTTTCCCAGGTCAGGAAGAAGGGTATTAAGTTGGATATTCCTAAAGGGACTCTAGATATGATTAAATAAATGGGAGACAATGTAGATGCTTTATGAACTAGTTGTTTATGTTTCCCAGTTTCTAAAGAAAATATACCTATATGGTCCTACCATGGTTTTGTTATATGTTGTAATAAGTATGCTTCAATTCTCATGTAATAACAATGTATGTAATGTATGGGTCATTATATAAAATACCATCAATGACTCGGGTATTCATCCTTCTGTTTCAAAATATGATTTGTAAAGATTTAAAACAAAACATTTCCTCACTATAACAAAAAAACTAATTAACAACTTTATAAACATGTAAAATTAAATTCCACACCACTACCCATACCAATAACAAATTATTATCTTCTTACCCTTAATGAAAAAACACGGTCTCTTGGTCTAAAAATTAGATATAACCTACTTATAAATCTTCTTCATAACTTGGAGAAATGAAAAGATAAGAAAGGGTGAGGTCATATTCTCTATAAGGGTAAACATAAGAGATACCAATTAATGATCCCAAATAAAAATAATATATGAATAAGGGTATGGTAACATGATCATAACTTAAGAAAGTCACTCCCAATCAGTCAAAGATCTTTAGTCTTGAATTATGGAATACAAGTTTGTCCTAAACAAATAGATAGGTCATAATAGTTTTGAATAATAAATAATCAATCATGAGTTAGGATAACATATAATAATAATAATAATACATAATTTTTCAATATGTACATGATAATTCTAAATCATTTTTTTAATCAAGGATCACCTCCAATATTATTATAGTTTATTAGGTTCACTCCCCATTAAATAATGTCCTTAGTAAAGGTTCACTATCAAGAATATCATATTAGATAGAGTCCCTTAATAAAATAGGTCAACTTCCCATTATAGTCCCAAATATTCCACGAGATAACAATCATTACCCAATTAAATGTTGGGAAATATAATTCCAATACCACCTATCATATAATAAAAACAACACACATGTGTCACACAAGATCACATAACATTCATCAATTAGTCATATATTAAACCATGTAAATTAAATGGGTTTCATAAAAATTAAATTATTACATAATATCATAACAATGAAAAATAAATGGGTTTTATTTACATTTCACCACATCATTATAACATAACTTGTGTAAAAGAAATAGTTTTGAAAAAGATTTCATCATACCTTTATCAACCTAAAAGAATGAAATGAAAATCACACAATCATCCTTAAATCATCATCATCATAAGAAATATAGAGAAAAGTAGATAATGGTATCATAAGAGTATATATGTGATTTACTATAAAAATCCTTAAAGGACGTTTAAATAGACGAAATATACCTATAGAATAATGGTGGAAAATTCCAGTAAAAACATGGAAATACCCAATTCTTTTATTATCTTTAAAATCAAAAAAATCAAAACATATTAAGATTTTTTTTCATATAACCATGTAAACACGTAAATTAATCTATTATGAAAATAATATTCAAATAGTGGAAAATATTTTCATGCGGTAAATATTAGAAGAATGATTCCTTTTCAATTTTTTTGTAAAAATTATTAAATAAACTATTTGAAAAAACTTGTAAAAATTAATTTTCAAAACTTTTAAATGAAAATAAAAAATAGTTGAAAAATAATTTAAATATTATTTGTATAATTGAATATAAAATTGTTGGAAAATATTTTAAAGAATATAGACTTCGAAAATAAAGTTCATCAACCAAAGAGTAAATAAACTCCACTTTTCTTAAGAAAAAATATTCTTGACAGTTTAAGTACCAAAGAGAATAAAATGGTACTAATACATGATAATTAAAATGTTAACTAGTGTTAAATAAAATTTATTTGGTTTTATGTAAAATATAAATATAATATCCCTTAATGGAAATTTATCATAGAAATTCCCAAAATATGAGATTGTAACATAAAAACTTACCTCAAGTCCCATATTACATCATATATGTTAAAAACTATTTTATAATAAATATAGATTTAATATATAGATATATATATATTCTAGAAATATATTTATAAAAAAAATTCAATTTATCTTTCCTTTATAATTTTCATTTATCCCTTTATTGATAAATGTTCTTTAAAATGAACATTGTAGTGAAGATTAGTTCTTTTCCAATTATGTTTCTATTCAATGGTTCCAGTCCTTCAACCAAGGTAATGTTTTAATTATCTAAAAAATATTAATAATGAAATAGTTATAATATTTATTCAATATATACAACTTTATAATTATTTCTATAAAGTGGTGGTGAAAAATGAGTTATATCACTCTGTGGAGAAGATAGTATGTATACACACACGAGTGATGTTTTCTCTTCTTGATGGACAAATTGAAAGAGCGATATATAATATGTAAAATTTATATAATAATTATAATATAAAAGTATTATGTATATTCATTAAATATTTATTTATGAGAATCCATATAAAGATTAATTGAATAACAAATCACATCGCTTCATGGTGGTGGCGGTACACATGTACGAAGGAGCGATGCTATTATTTTCCAATGGATGTGAATGATATAAAAAATGGATATAACCTTATTATAAAAAAATCTACATATAGTGACTATATAGATTCTATTGTATCAATAATCTTAAATAGCATTTGTAGGTAGTTTAAGAGGAAAGAAACACAGAAGTGATCTTTATGAACATATATATATTCTTCATGTATCCATCATTGAGATGCTCTTTATAGATTCTTAGATGGGTATTTTGTGAATAAAATAACATAATGATATTCTATATGTATTTAGGGAGATTATTTATGCATATCATGGTCAATATTAGTAGATCAAGTGGTGTGGATATGAGATGATCAGGGTTTCCCTTTTATAAGTGAGGGGATCACCACACTTATAGTTATTAGGAATATTAAATATAATAAAGTATCTATCATTTGAAAGCGGATTCAAATATAATATAGTAAGAATATTGTATGATATAAAATCTAATTTATTTGAACTAGTAGGTTACATATAGTTTTTTAGGTTATTTTAAACCTTATCTCTTTACTTTATCCCACCATTCAACCTCTTTAACCCTTATCGTGATAATAAGAATTATTCAAAGGTGAATATTAATTATGACCAAAAATTCACTATAAATTATTACATAATATTAATTTTTATGATTATGAAACTTTTTATCGATTTTACATGATTCATTTTCTAAAATTTTAGATTTACATTTTAAAATAAGTGCACAATACGCAACGAAAACCATTTTTAGTAGAAATGCATTTAAGCATAAAGCTGGCTTTATTATTATTCATTCAAAAGTAAAAACCTTTTGATAAATTTTAAAATTATTGATTTAATATATTATATTCACATTTAATTATAATTAATCATTAATATTTATTAATTTAATTTATTATTAAAAAACACTTTACATGTATAAAAAGAGTATTTTAGAAAATCATCTCTTTTTTACTATCAAATGATTTCATTTTCATTTATATGAAATTTATAACCAATGATTTATCTTTATAAATGTGTAAAAAATAATTTTTCATAACATATTTTGTCCTATTCATAGCCTCCAATCCAATGAATCTGTTAAAACTGTTAAATTTCATAACAATACTTCAATAGTATATCACAGTTATTTTCAACTCAATATTGCATGTGAAGAAAGAAATCGATGTGATTGAATTTCATTAAAGAGAAATATAACATAAAAAATATGGGTTTTAAATTATACCCCATTATATGAATTTATTTTTCGAAATTTAATCACCATGATATAAATAAATGATGTTACATCTACCTCATCACATCCTTAGGATACCAAATAGCTTCCTCAAGTAAATGGGTTTTCCACAAAATTTTGATCAGGAGAGTGGTATTGTTTAGAATCACATTATATATTTGTTTAATAATATCCAATGATTGTTACTCCTAATATATATCATGATTCAATGGTATAACCTCTAAGTTAATTACATTTGATGGATCATGTATATACTTCCTTAGAAGAGATACATGGAACAATCATGAACTCGAGATAGATTCAGTGGAAGCACTAAGTGATAATCAACCATCTAAATATTGACATGAATTTAAATGTGATTGATCATTATAGGTGTTAGATTTACCATCAATAGTAATCTCCTAATAATATTCTAAGGATATATTTATAGTAATACCTTCTCACCAACTATATCTCACTGATGATTGATAGAAAAACTTTTTTATCAAATTTGAGTTACCCTAATGTGATGGTAAAGGTATATAACCTCCACATATATTATATCAGCTATACCAGGTCCTAATATCTTCAATTCATCAAATTTAACCCAATATATTAGATTTTATCTATTTATTATGTATAGGTATTCATAAAGAGTCATCTGAATTCTTGACTGAAATCTATTTCTATACAAAAACTTCTTCTAATAATGGGGTTGATCCAAATTACCATTCAAATCCATATATATGATCTCAACATATATTTTAATGATTTATTTTTCCTTTCATATAGAAACTATATCTAAGTAAGAAACACAATGAAAATTTTCAACTTATTATTCCAAACATCCTGAATAATTCCCCATAACTTCGATGTAAACCCAGTTCCCCTTAAGACACAATAAAAAATTCAGTACCCCTATAAACCTAACCAATTTCTTTATTTATATCCTATAAATCTGACTAAGATAGAAATATTCTTTTATTATGGTAAAATTTGAGGACTTTATAAGGTTGTTGACTACAAATCAAATAACATAACAGACATTCAATGTTCTGTAGAGTCTGATTTGGAAATCAATGGTGATGTTTTTCCATTTCCATTCTTGTATAGGAAATTTTTATAATATCCCATATAATTATATCACTCATCCTTAACATAGTGACATACTATTTATTGAGATACATACTCAATAGTATCCTTTTTTATGTTGTCCCATCAAAAATACTATTACAAATCTCTATACATATTCATATTTCCCAGATGAATAGATAATTAAGATATATTCCCTTCATCTAGATGATCCTTATTAATATATAGTATTAACATGATAAATTATAGGTTCTCAAACCTTATCATTCCATCATAATTTTGGTTTATGTCATGAACATACCTCACCTTCTTGTTTAGCTCCAAATATTCCTTATGCACCTCTTTAATCCTTATAAGAATGGTTTATCAAACATTAATATTTGAATAATATGATATTTCCCCTGATATCATTATTTCAAGATACATAATCTATAAATATATAAGTATTTTACCTCTTTCTATCCTCATTTTGGAAAAAGTAGTGTGGTGTTTCCATCTCAGAGCATCAGCCACCTTGTTCACACTCACAAGGTGGTAATGTATTGAGTAGTCATAATATTTAATCAACACCATTCATCTCCATTGGATAATATTAAACTCTTTTTGTGTTAATATATTATTTAATATTTTATGATTAGTATATATATTAATATTTATATGTTACATTTTCAATATAAATATAATTACTATAAATTTTTAACTCCAATATTACTACAACCAAACCCAATTCCCGATTTGAGTAATTTGCCTCCTGAATTTTAAATTAGTGTGAGCTATAACCAATCACAATATCATTATTCATGGGGATGCATCCTAATATCTTCTCTAATTAATTACTATAGATCACAAACCCTTCTTTATTAGAAGGTAGTGTGACCATATATGAACTAACCAACCTACCCTTCAGTTCCTCGATATTGTCCTGAAATTCATATTTCTAATAGAACTTGGTTACATTATGTGTTAACTTGGTTATTATATCAGATAATAGTGAGAAATGCCTCGAAAAGTGTAAATAATATCCATCCAACCAATGAAAACTATAAATTTGGGTCACTATGGTAGGATTGGGCCATTGCTCAATAACTTCTATTTGTGAATGATCCAATGATATACCATCACATCAGATTATTTGACCCATGAATCAAACTTTTTATATTCAAAATTTAAACTTTTTAAATTTATCATATAACTTATCCTTCCATAAGGACCTCAACACAATCCTCAAATTATCTTCATTCTCCTCCTTTCTCTTGGAATATAAAAATATATTATCTATAAAGACTATAAAATACTGGCCATGTTAATCTATAATAACTATATTAATTATATACAGGATGATATTGGTGGAACTGGTATGTCCAATTGTCATTACAGTAAAATTATAATGACCATAAATTGTAAAAAATGATTTCTTAGGTATACGCCCCTTCTAGAACCTCAACAGATGATATCTAAAAAGAAGGTTAATCTTTGAATAGTATTAAGATTCATGAAGTTAGTTAAAAAAGTCATTAATATGGGGTAGATGATAGTTTCTCCTAATAGAGATCTTGTTACATTCCAAATATAAAATTAAAATATTCACTAACCCATCTTGTTTGTTATGAAAAAGAAAAGGTGCACCCTATAGTGACATAGTTTGCAGAATGAATCCCTTATCATGATACTCATTGAGGTACTTCTCCAATTCCTATAACTCAATCATGTACATTCTATATAGATTTTTTGAAATAATTATAACACTAGGAATGAGTTATATTTAAAACTCAATTTTAGGATTTGGGGGAATACTAGGAAAGTTTTAAAAAAATACATCAATATATTCCTATAAATTCGGTGTATCTTCAATATTGAGTTTCTCCACAACTAGTTGAGATTAATATTACTCATGAATATATATAAATACTAATACAAAAGAAGTAATATCCAAGGGATGTTTATATTAACCCATAAACAAAAATATGATCATTGGTTGATTCTAAATATCTAATGTGATTTCCTTATTATTGAAATTTAAATACAACCTCTTTAGGGAGATCACATCTATGATCAAAATCACATCAAATTCAACTAAAGGATGAATTATAAGATTCTTATCGGGAACATTCTTATGAAATTCAACATGAAATCTTAAAAATGTAGTAGAGTATAAATGTGCCTAACCATAATGATCTACCTTTGTTATTGAAAAATCATAGACCCTTACTTGGTCATGGAGTTATCCCTTAGATCAAGGAATCAACTTGGATAATGACCTTTTTTCCCACACATAATAAATTGAACTATTATTGTTATATTAGTATTAACTTCATTTACCTATAATAAACAACTCATTTTTCCTCAATCATTTTTTAGATTATTCCATTATTTTACCTACATTAAACATCTACCCATTCCTTGAGACATTTACTTAGGTGATGTTTCCATAGTTTTTGACATGTGGGAAGCTAAATATTATTAAATTAAAGATATTAATCGTCTAAAATATAATTAAAGTATATTTTATCTTATTAGGTGCATTAGTAAAGTCAAATAGGTCCATGTTTTTAAACATAAATCAAAATAACTAATTATTCATAACTACAATGTTCTCATTCTATACCCTATTTAAATTTTTTTACACTTAATGACAATCATTTCATTGGACTTAACATTAATTGTTCACACAATTCATCATTTCTTAGTAAACAAATTAAAATCAAAGACTTAGTTTGAGCATCATACATCAATATTCATAGTGATTTATCAAATGATTAGGAAAATAATTCTTATAATTACCAGAATTATGAAACATTATTTCAACCAATTAATCTTTATATTTATCTCATACAACTATATATCATCATAGGTTTTTATAGATTATATCCAAACATTCATCATAATGGTTCATAAATAGAATGTGAAATAACTAAACAATATCCCAAAAATGTGTCTAGACAATTGTGTAGTTTAGTACAACTCATCATTCGCTGAGTAATGATAGATTTGATACTCAAGATTCCTTTTAGGGTGTTTACCCCCATGTGAATCTATTCATAACCTCATCCAATTTCTAATATCCAAAAAAGGATTTAGTTTATTGGAAATAGAAAATTTTCAACTTAAAAAAAACTTCAGTATATTTTCCTATACTTATATTTATTCCCATGGTTTTCCCTAGATTTCTATACACCCAATATCCAAAAATAATTAAACCCTGATATGAATCCAACCTAAACAACATAAAAATTACACACATAAATATAATGTCTTTTCAGATTTATATACAATATATATCATAATAATACATAACTGATAACTATAATGGTTTATAGACTTTGGAGACTAGGTATATGATCCCTTTATTTCTAGAAATATTTTCAACATCTCCCACAAAGCTCTTCCCAAATAGTATAATTTTAAGATATACCCCAATAAAATCATGTCTTTATAACTAAGGTAAATGAAAACATTATAAAGTGTGATCTTAAATTTTAGCAAGGGTAAACATATGAGGTCTCAATCAATGAACATAATTGAGAATTAGATAATCATAAGTTCATGAAAAAAGATCATTACATACAAATTCCACACAAAATCAGTTAAATAACTATAATCATGAATCATGACATAAAAAACATACATAAAAAAATACATATGTCAAAAGTGTGAGGAATCAATAATCAATCCTGATTCAAGAGGAAATGACATAATAATAAGACACAAGTTTTTGGAATACACATAATCCTAGAAAATATTTTCCTTTGTAAAGGATCAAAACAAATACTATCATAGTGTATTGGGCTCACTCCCAATCCCATCATTTCCTCTATCAAGGTTCGCTAATAATACTATTATATTATAAAAATTCCCTTATTGAATTTGGTTATTTCATAAATCTAGTCCATATTATATCCTGAGATATAAATATTTACCCAATCAATTATAGTGATATATAATTTTAGGCCCACACATAATATAATAAGAACCATACATATGTGTGGCACATGATCATTAAAAATTCATCATTTAATCATATCATAACCCATGGGGAATAATATTTTTACATAGACATTCCATAATTTCATTATAACAGAACCTATGAAAAATAAATGGATTTGATATATAGTTCATCACTTAATACTAGAATCACCCATGGAAAATAAATAAGTTTTATAAAAATTTCATCATAAATTAATTGACATATGATATAAAAATGTGTTTCCTGGAATCATACTTAAATAATTTTCATAATAATACATTTAGAAAAATAATTTTTATGGTATCATAACAACATATCCCCAATGAAGCCTAACAATTCTTATAGGATGTTGACATAGATGACCAATACATTTAGAATAGCATTTGAAATTTTCATTGTAATTAGTTAAAATACTATTTCCTTCATTATCCTTAAAAACCAAAAATTCCTAAATAGTAAGAAAAAAAATTCATTAAAAATAAACTTGTAATCCTATAAATGGATCTTCTAATAAAATAATAGTCATTATGGAGTGAAAATATGTCATGTAGAAAATGTTAAAACAAATATTCCATTTTCACTTTTTTTAATAAGTAAAAAACAACCTCTTTAAAAACATTGTAAAATTTTACTTTTAAAACTATGAAAGTAATGTAAAATATAGTTGAAAATTACTATTAATAATAATTTAATAATATAAATTAATATTATTGGAAATATTTTAAGAAACATAGATATGGAAGAAAAAATTATTCTACCAAAGTGGAAATATGGTTAACATTTCTTATGAATTTTTTTTAATATTTTTGTTAGAGTTGGTTTCCTAAGAACAAACTATTTGTACTTTGATTATCTGAATATACCCTTATTATATATTGTTAATTATTCTCCATGAATATAATATAATAATGTCTAGGAATATTTGTTGCATTAATAAGGTCATGGAAGATCCCCGCTATGATGAGAACCTTGAAATGCTATAATAATATTCTTAAATTAAGTTATATAGTTTGAAGACATACTATGATAGGAAACATAGTATAAAGACTGTCATGTGGATGTACTCGTAAGAAGACGCAACTCTCTCTCATGGAGGTCGCACTTGGTAAAATCCAAGAAGGAAGATTATGAGAACAGACCCACCAGTAGTAACTACACATGTCTTGGTTTCATCGGACATTGCTATCTACAAGCATGTGAAATGGTACTTATACTGGAAGATTATCATTAACTCATGTCATGACTCGTGCACTTATATTTGCTGACGAAAATCATCATGAAGATAGTTGGCGGGAAGTAGGGTATGTTGGGTGCCTCACGAATGACATGTTGTTAATAGATAAGTTGAGGAAGGATTTGTCCCTTCCATATTTATGGAAGTAGATATCTCAGGACCTTTGATTGAAATAGAATTGTCACCCAAATTCCATGGTCATAGTGTAATGATGAGTTTTTTTGGAAGTCAAAGAATGACAGATCAAGTATATAGGTTTATGACACATCCATGAAACCTGATTGATGAGATATTGAGACAAAGGGATTAAATTACACGATAAGAATTCCTATAAGGTGACACGTCAATGAGGCGTCAACTTCTTTATCTTGGGTGCCTTGACCAATTGTTAGACATTAATCTTGGACTTTAGGCAAGCCCACCTAATGCCAATGGAATAGTGTCCTAGAGGGTCACACACTAAGTTTATCCAAGTATCTCAACTAGAATAAAAATTATTTCCGTATGTGGTTTAATAATTATTCAAGGAATCCTAAATCATTTTAATGATGGAAGAATAATAAAATGAAAATAAGATATACATGCTGTGTATTAATGATTACATGCCGTGTAGTTTTCATTTCAGAAATGAAATGAAAAAAAGTATATGCCATGTATTAATGATTACGCGCTATGTATTTTTATGAAAAACAAGTGCACACCGAGTATTAATGATTACAAGCCTTGTAGTTTTTACAGTCGGGATTTTGAGGAAATAATATTATTTTATTAAATGATATTTATTGTAATTAGCATGGGATCATGTCAAGGAATTAATGATTCGACATGGGGGGTTTTCAATAAGAGTTAATGAAATAAATAAAAGGCGTAACACATTTATTTATTATCATAAATCTATAACCTCAACCCCGATTATAAATATCCTCAAAACCCAAACACTTTTCCTTAATCATTTTGCACAACAATTCGGGATAATTCTTTTAAGGCTTAAAGAATTCCTTCCTCCAAGAATGCATTCAAGACCGAGAGAGATCCTCCTCCATCGGATTAACACGATCTAAGGTGGACCATGCAAGAAATGGCTTCTCCATGCTATCACTCGGATACTCCTTTGGCGACATCCAGAGATATGTGGTGCACATGTGGATCCCCACTAGAGTAAGTCTACATGTGGATTTTGTAAAGCAACGACGAATCACATCGGAATGTGATCAGAAATATCAATGAAGAAAGAACACCATAAATAGTACTTCTTATGAATTAATTACATTAATTATAATCAACCTGTGATGATCCTCATTTGTGGTTCCGGGACTATTCTTCTTCTTTGTCTATTTCTGTGATTAGATCCGCGGATTCAGGCGTTTATCATCGTATTGATCCTGGATTGATCATTTCTAAAGAAAAAAACCAAGTGGGAACATCCACCCATGAGATACCGTTGTTCCCGGAACCATAAAATGGTATCAGAGCGAGGTTACAACGTTGATTATAGTTATATAATTTTCGTTGATAATTTACAAATTTATATTTGATTCAATTCAATATAAATCGTTCTATAAAACTGAATGAATGAGATATGTTCTTCCTCATTCGTTTCTTGATTCAAATCACAGAAACGATTTTTTTATTTTAATTTTGATTAAAATAAAAATGAGTAACTCATCCGGAGGATCTTCTCTTTCTGTCTCTAAAACACAAGAATACACGGCGTGTAGTGAAAACTACACGCTGTGTACTTAGGTTCATCAAACTGGTACTGGTCCTCCAATTTACGCCATGTGAATAGAGTATACCTAAGTATTCATTACACCATGTTGACCAGAACTGAACGGCATGTGGAAACCAGAATACTTGGTGTGTATGCTGAATCAACATGTCATATAGTCCGATTTAGTCCAGGTGAAACCATGTACAAGGAGAATCCGCGTACTGTGTACATGGGATTGCCAGGTCGGTAACCATGTAACAAGGAAGTACATTCCATGTTATATTAATCTATAGACCGTGTACTCTAAAATTTCAAAATTACAGAAATCACGCCAAAGTCCCGGCATGTAATTTGGATAAAGGGTGAAAACAAATACATGACATGTAATATAGCCTACACACCATGTAATTTCTATAAATGGAATTTCACTACGTTTCCTCTAAAGTTAAAAGACCCGTACAATGAATATGGATGAGAAGAATCTCAAGGACGTTCAGAAAGGAATTTAAGATAAATAATTGATTAATTTTAAGATCACAATTAATTGAATTCAAGCGCAACTTATCTTAAATAAAATAATTATTAAAATAATTTGAATACTAAATTTGAGTAAATGTTGTTGCATGATATGGATGATTTTGAGCTAGACTAAAGACCCATTGTGTGTGTATGGTTTCCTTTAAATTTATTAAATTTAAATTTGTTGGCCTGCGAGCCTTATTCCAATAAAATGTAGGGCCTATGTGCCCATGGTTTCTTTAATGTAAACCCCAAGTAATGGAGGATCTATGAAGCTAGAGGAGACAGTTAATAATCAGAAGCTGAGGCAAAACCAACCAAAAGAGATACAAAGGTGGACAGGCAGGAGCTGCAAAATAAGAACCATCAGGTTCAAGGTGTTTTTACCTAGGTCAGGGTTAGCTTATCAAAATCGCCAGATAAACTAACCAAATAGAAGCTCATGATAATGAAATCTTATTTTATTTCTGTCCGATTTCATGGATTATTTATTATGTATGTGTTATCTCGATCACATAGTTAATGAAATAAACAATCATGTAGAGGTGGAATAAAATAAAACCATAATATGCGTAAACATTATCAAAACATGGTTAATCACTTAAGTAAGCATCGATTAATATTAACAAGAATGTGATAATGAAGAACTATGCCTAAATAATAAAATCCCAAAAATACCATATTAAGTCAAACCAAGCCTTCAGTTTTTTGATTAAGGGAAATACTTAATTAAACTATGTGTTTGACCAACCCTTGTTGGGAAACATAATTTTATAAAGGAAGCTCTTATGAATGTTTGGGGTTGACTTAAACATTTTACAACAAGAGGAGTAGCCCTTGCTAGACTTGTTGTAAAATGGAGGAAAGTTTTCATGAAATCCAAGTGAGGATTTCAAGATTTGGGAGTCCACTCAACAGATCAAGGAACTATAAGCTCATAGTTGAAAAAAACCTTCATACATAAATACCTTCAAATATCTTGACTAACCCTTGTTAGGTTTATGTGAAAGGGAATATGGATCCTAGCCACTAGAATGTCATGGAAACTAGACATTCCGATTTCAATGGTGAGGGCCATTGGGACTTGATAAAATACTGGGAGACTTAATAAAATTTTATTATTTCTCATAAAATGTAATCAAGTACTGATAAATCTGCTCTTTTTATTTTTAGAAAAAATATGACAAACTATTCAACCAAATTTTCTCTGTGATCAATTATGGAAAATGAAAATATCCTCACCGGTAGTAACTTTTGAAGAATGGTTTAGGCTTCTTCGGGTTATCCTATTCCCTGAACGAAAGTTTTATGTGTTGGAGTCCTCACTTCCTGATCCGCCTTCCCAAGGGGTGAGTGATGAAGATTTCATGGTCTATAATCAACATTTGAGTGATGCACTTGAAATTAAATGTCTGATGCTATCATCAATGTCTAGTGATATCATGAAGTCTCATGAAGACATAGATGCCCATAGCATGCTCGAGCACCTCAATGGTCTATACTAGGAGAGAGCAAGACAATAAAGGTTTGAGATCTCCAAGGATCTATTTCAGAGAAAGCTTGAAGAGGGTTCCCCAACTGGGCCTCATGTATTCAATCTCATTGGCTACATTGAGTGCTTGGAGGTTCTACGGTTTAAACTCCTCGAAGAACTGGGTACCGATCTCATTCTTTCATTACTCTCCTAGAGCTTCTCTTACTTTTTTTTAAATTTCAACATGAACAACATTGAGAAGTCTCTATCTAATCTCCTTATCCTCATACGCCAAGTAGACAATGATATGAAGTGTGAAAAGACTTCATTTCTAACGGTGAATAAAAGTAAAGGGAAGGTAATGATCTTTAAGCCCAACGCTTCTTCAAGACCTTCCAAGAAAAGGAAGATCAAAGGGGAGGCAAGATAATAGGATGCTGTTTGTTTCACATGTGGCAAGAAGGGCCACTGGAAGAAAAATTGCACCCAGCCAAGGGAGCAAGGGGAAGCTTCTAGTGCGTTTGTTATTGAATGCAATCTATTTATTTCTAAAAATTGGGTATTAGATACTTCTTGTGTTTCTCACATCTGTATCCAAATATAGGAACCAAGTAGATTTAGAAAGATTGACCAAGGTGAGGTGGATCTACAAGCATCCAACAGAGCCAGACTCTCTGTTGTAGCTGTGAGAGACTACCACCTCACATTGCCTACTGGGATGGTCTTGGTATTAAAAGGATGTTATTATGTACCCTCTGTAACCAAAAACATTATTTCAGTATCCAAATTAGATACTAATGGATTCATCTTCAAGTTTGAAAATGAATGTTGCAACTTTTATAAATATTTCATTTGTTTTGGTACAACACATTTATATAACGACCTTTATGTGTTATAAAACACAAAATAGGTAATGGAAATCGATGAAAAATTTAATTCACATGACTCATACCACACCCAACTTTGGCATCACCGGCTAGGTCACGTCAATGGGAAACATTTGAAAAATTACATCAAGATTGGTATTTAGATTCTTTCGAACTAAAACCGCTTGGTGTTTTCCATGCGTGTCTACAAGGAAAAATGACCAAAGCCCCATTTAGTGGGAAAGGTTAAAGGTCTAAAGATATTCTATAATTAGTTCACACAGATGTGTGTGGACTATTTCCAGTTGAAACAAGGGGTGGGTTCCTATACATAATAACTTTTAATGACTATTTTAATAGATATGGATATATTTAATTAATGAGGTATAAGTCAGATTCTATTGATCAGTTCAATCAATATAAGAATGAAGTTAAGAACCATCTTGGAAAGAAGATTAAGAAACTTTTCTCAGAAAGAGGCAGAGAATATCATAATCGGGACTTCATTGATTTCTTATGGGAGTTTGGAATTCTATCTCAACTCACTCCTCCTTACACGCCTCAGTGGAATGGTGTGAGTGAAAGGAGGAACCACACCCTGTTGGACATTGTGAGATCAATGACGAGTCATGCAAGTATTCTATAATCCTTTTGGGGATATGAATTACAAACAACAGAAAACATAATAAACCAAGTACCAACTAAATCGATAAATGGTATTACATACGATTTATGTAGTGTATGAAAATCCTTGTTATCAAATATATATGTGTGGGGTATCGAAGCATTTGTTAAAGACTCTTCAGGTAACAAAATTTCACCTCGAGGCACAAAGTGTACCTTTATAGGATATCCGAAGGAAACAAAGGGATATTACCTATACAACCCCTTAGATAAAAAAGTTACAGTGGAAAGTGACACCATATTCCTTGAGAGGGAGTACATCTCCTAAAGATATAGTGGGAGTGAGATAGACTTTGATGAAGTTGAGGGTCAAGATACACAGGAGTTGGTACAAGAATAGATTCCACAAATCCCCATGAAAGAACGCTTTGTTCTGGAGAAAAAAGACCTGTGTAGGTGCATGAGAGAGGTGAGAGAACCAAAACGATATGGTTTTCTTGTTACTGAGAATGGTGACTCATTATTAGTTGAAAATGATGATCCTCTTACCTACAATTAAGTAGTTGAAGGCACAGACGTTACCAAGTGGAAAGGAGCCATGAATTCGAAATTGGATTCCATGTAACAAAACCAAGTCTGGATTTTGGTAGATCCTCCAGTTGATGTAAAGCCTGATGGAAATAAATGGGTATTCAAGAAAAACTAGATATGGAGGGGCAAGTTAGTACCTATAAGGCATGACTGGTTGCAAAAGGTTTTACACATCATCAAGGAATTGACTATGATGAAACCTTTTCACCGGTTAAGATGATGAAATCCATTAGACTCTTATTGTCCATTTCCGCTTACCCTGACTATGAAATTTGGAAAATTGATGTCATAATAGAATTTCGTAATGGTAACCTCCAGGAAGATTTCTACATGACACAACCTGAAGGGTTCATGACTCCAATGGATGCCAACAAGGTATGCAAGTTTCAGAAATCCATTTATGGATTAAAGAAATCATCAAGGTCATGGAACATTCATTTTGATGAAGCCATAGTAGAATTTGGATTTGTTAAGAACGAATGTGAGCCCTGTGTTTACAAAAGGTTTAGTGGAAGTGCAGTCGTTTTCCTAATAGTATATGTTGATGACATATTACAAATTGGAAATGAAGTACCCATCTTACAGTCAGTTGAGGCATGGTTGGATAAATTCTTCTCTTTGAAAGACTTGGGTGAGGCAACATATATTCTTGGGATCAAGATCCATCGTGATAGATTCAAGATAACGCTGGTCCTGAGTCAAAGTATATACATTGATAAGATACTAAAGAGTTTTAGTATGGAACAGTACAATAGGGGATTATTTCCAGTGTCACATGGAATTCATCATTCCAAGAAAATGTGTCCTCAGACACATAAGGAAAGAAAAAAAATGGAAAGGTTCTCTTATGCATCTGTGATTGGGTCGGTCATGTATGTTATGCTATGTACAAGGCTAGATGTTTCTTAATCATTAAGTGTGGTAGGCAGATATCAATCTGATATAGGAGAGAACCATTGGATGAAAGTCAAGACTATCCTTAAGTATCTGAGGCGTACTAAGGATATATTTTTGGTTTATTTAGGAGATGAGAAAATAGTCATCAGAGGACATATAGATGATATTTTCCCGACTGATCAGGATGACAAGAAGTCTCACACTAGATACATCTTCATTTTAAATAGTGGTTCAGTGAGCTGGAGGAGCTCAAAGCAAGGTGTGGTCATAGATTCTACACTAGAGTCCGAGTATATCACAGCTTATGAGGTAGCAAAATAAGCAGTATGGATGTGAAGCTTCATCCAAGAGGTGGATGTAGTACCTAGCAGTAAAGATCCTATCATAGTCTATTGTGATATAACTGTAGTGGTGGCACTTCATAAAGAGCCAAGGCCACATCAGTGGAGATAGAACAGACTTCAGAAGTACCATCTCTTGAAGGATTTTTCTCATAGAGGTGAAGTTGTAGTGAGTAGTATTTCCACAGAAGACAACGTGGAATACCCCTTGACTAAAGCATTCCCTCAGAAGAAAAATGATCATCATGTGAGGTCTAGCAGACTAAAAGTTTTAGGCAGTTGGCTCTAGTCCAAGTGAGAGTTTGTTAGAGTTGGTGTCCTGAGAACAAATTGTTTTTACTTTGATTATGTGAATATACCCTTATTATATATTGTTCATTGTTCGGCATGAATATAATATTATAATCTCTTAGAATATTTGTTGCATTAATAAGGTCATAGAAGATCCCCACTATGATGAGAACCCTGAAATCCTAGAACAATATTCTTAAATAAAGTTATATGGTTGGATGAGATACTATGATAGGACACATAGTATACAGACCGTCATGTGTGAGTACTCGTAAGAAGACGAGACTCTCTCTCATAGAGTTTGCACTTGGTAATCTCCAAAATAGGAGATTATGAGAACAGACTTGCTAGTAGTAATTCCTCAGGTCTTGGTGTCATCAGACAATTCTATCTACGAGCGTGTGTAATGGTCCTTAGACTAGAAGATTATCATTATATCATGTCATGACTCGTGAACTTAGATTTGCTGACGAAAACTGTCACGAAGAAAGTTGGCGGGTAGTAGGGTATATTGGGTGTGACACGAATGAGATATCATTAATGGATAAGTCAAGGAAGGATTTTTTCCTTCCATATTTATAGAAGTAGATATCTCGGTCCCTTTGACTGAAATAGAATTTTCACCCAAATTCCATGGCCATGGTGTAATGAGGAGTTTATTTCTGGAATTTAAAGTATGACTGATCAAGGATATAGGTTTATGACACTACAATGAAACATTATTTATGAGATATTGAGACAAAGGGATTAAATTACAAGATAAGCGTTCTTATGAGGTTACATGTCATTGCGGTGTCAACTTCATTCTCTTGGGTGCCTTGACCCGTTGCTAGACAGTAATATTAGACTTTAGGCAAACCCGCCTAATGCCAATGAGAAAGAGGCCTAGAGGGTCACACACTAAGTGTATCCAAGTATCTCAATTAGAATAAATATTATTCCCATACATTGTTTAATAATTATTCAAGGAATCCTAAATCGTTTTAATGATGGATGAATAATAAAATTAAAACAAGATATACATGCCGTGAATTAATGATTACACGCCGTGTAGTTTTCATTATGGAAAGCAAATGAAAAACAAGTACACGATGTGTATTAATGCTTACACGCTACGTAGTTTTATGAAAAATAAGTACACGCCATGTATTAATGATTACACATCGAGTAATTTTTCCATTCAGGAATTTGAGGAAATAATATTGTTTTATTAAATAATATTTATTATAATCAGTGTGCACGCATGTTAAGGAATTAATGATTCAACATGGGTGGTTTTCATAAAGAGTAAATGAAATTAATAAAATGAGTCACACATGTATTTATTGTCATAACTCAATAACATCAAAAGTGATTATAAATATCCTCACAACCCCAACACCTTTCCTTAATCGTTGTGCATAAAAATTATAGAGAATTCTCTCAAGGAAGAAAGAATTCCTTCCTCCAAGAACGCTCTAAAGACCGAGAGAGATCCTCCTCCATCGGATCAATGCGATCTAAGGCGGACAATACAAGCAAATGTTTCTCCATGCTAGGACACGAAGACTCCTTTGGAGACATCCAGATATATGTGGTGCATGTGTGGATCACCGCTAGAGGAAGTCTACACTTGTCTTCTGTAACGCAATGATGAATCACATCAGAACGTGATCAAAAATATCTATGAAGAAAGAACACCGTAAAAGGTACTTCGTATCAATTAATTAAATTAATTATAATCAACCTGTGATGATCCTCATTTTTGGTTCTGGGAGTATTCTTCTTATTTGTCTATTTTTGTGATTCGATCCATGGAGTCTGGCATTTATCGTCGTATTGATCTCAGATTGATCATTCCTAATGACAAAAATCCAAGTGGCAACATCCACCCATGAGCTTCTGCTATGCCCGAAACCATCAATGTTTAAGTACCAAAGAGAGTAATCTGGTAAAAATACTTTAAAATTACCAAAAATAACTAGTGGAAAATTAAATTAATATGGTTTAATGGATTAAATTAATATAATTTATCTCAATAGAAATTTATCATAGTCAATTATAAAGAGAAATTTGATTATTACAAAAACCCTTACCTAAAGTCCCATATTTCTTTATACATGTTCAAACCTCCAATATAATAAACATATATTTATTATAAATCCATCATTAAACCATATTCATACATAAATTACTATTTATCGTCCCTTTTTGTATTTTGAAATATCCTTTTATAAATATATCGTTATTAAATAGTACATTCAAGTGAAAATTTGTTCGTTCTCTATATAAGTTTCATTTTGACGTTTCTAGTACTTGAACCTTGTTCATAGTTTTTTCAAATATATAATAATAATAATTAAATAATTATAATATTTATTCATTATATATACTTTTATAAACATAAAAATAAAGTGGTGATGAAAAATGGATTACATAACTTCCTGGAGATGGTAGTATGTATGTGTGCATGGGTGATGTTTCCACTTTTTGATCGATAGAATAAAATAAAGGTATATAATAATTATCCTTTAAATAATCATAATTTTATCATAAATATCATAAAAAATCATTAAATATTTCCATATGACCATCCGTGTGAAGATTTAATGAAAAATGAATTATATTGATTCTTGGAGGTGGTAGTTTTCACTTATGAATGAGTAACGCTACCATCATATAGTGGATGGTAAGGATATAGAAAATAAATATAATATTAAAAAAAAATATAAATATATTAAATATAAATATTTTATAATTTTATGATGGTGAAAAAATACTGGGAGAAGGTTTGATAAGAATGAAGCATGACAAATATCAGTAAGAACATATGCATCTTCTTTGAGTCTACCCATTTGAGTAGAAACTTAAGTATTATAGGACAATAATTTTTGGAGAGTCATGGATAATTATTTTTAGAGAGTATTTGGGAAGATATTTGTAAAGATAAAGGGATAAAGTGGTGTGAAGAAGAGATGACATGAGGTTCCCTCATAGAAGTGAGGGGAGTAGAAAACATGTAATTATTAAGAATATTAAAATATTGTAATGTAACCCTCATTAAAAAGTGTCTATAAATTGGATAAATTTTTAATATTGGATGATATAATAAAACAATTTATTCATAAAATAGTATATCGATAAGTTTTTAGGTTATTTAAACCATTATATCTTTATTTTATCCCACAGTTTAACCTCTTTAACCCTTACTATGGTAATAGGATTTTTACCATGGTGACTATTAATTATGGAAAAAAATGAAGTCTATCATATTAACTAATATTATTAAGGATGAATATAAATATTACATCCATTTTATAAGGTTAAATGCAATAAGTGTCTGAATTTTATTTTAAAATAAGTGCAAAACGCAATGAAAACAATTTTTAGAAAAATTAATGTTTATGCATAAAACTGAATTTATTTTTATTACATGACTATTAAAAACCAGTAGATGAATGTTAAAATATTTTATTTAATATATTTTATAAAAATTTAATTAAAACCCTTCAAAAATTTATTATTAATAAAATTTATTAATATAAAGACGCATTGTGTGCATAAAACCCATTGTTTTTAAAACAATCTATTTTTTCTACTTTCAAATGATTTTATTTTCCTTTATAATCAATTAATAACCAACAATTTCATTTTATACATGTGAAAAAAATTATTTTTCAAAATTTAGTTTTTCCAATTCATACACTCGAATTTAATGGATATTCGAAAACTATTACATTTAGTAGTAATATTTCAATAATATAACAATGTTTGATTAAATTTTTTGTTTCATGTAAATATAGATATCAAAGGAATAAAATATATTTAAGGATAAATATGTCATAAAACCTCCTGATGTTCCATTATTCTTGAAAATAAGATATTTTAAAACACAAGATTTCTGAATTTTATGTTTTAAATTGTAAAATCCATATAAACATATTTAATGAATAAAAGAGTCAGACTTCTATCATGCCAATATCAAATTTAATTTTTTAAAATTTTGATAAATTCATAAGAGTAATAAAATTTTAAAAAATATAATTTTATATAGACACATTTTATTGATTTTTATTCCCTTTTTGGACAATATTTTAAGGAATGTAAAATATAACATCATTTTTCTTAATTCTATAATATTGTTATGGATTTTTATAAATATAAATTGAAGAGGTGTTATTACAATAATTTTTTATTTTAAAAATTAAATGAAAAATCATAACATGTTTTATTTTTCTATAACAATTGTGAACTAGAAGATTCATAAATAACATACTCCATTTTTTTGTAGGTAATGTTTCTGAATTTTGAATTTGAGAACTCAATGAGGATAAATATTTTCAAAGGAAATGACACATACCTATTGTAATTTTTAATATATATTATTTATCTTCAAAAATAATAATCACTATCACATTTTAAATCAAAATAAGTTCTATAAGGTTAAAATAAACAAAGATTCAAATATCCTAGATATATTTTAGAATAATTTTCAAATACTTTAAATGATATTTTATAATTACTTTTAAATTTATAACACATGAAAATGCAAAAAATAATTCTCTCCTAGAAGTAGTTAAGTATAAAAATCTTGTAAACATGCCTTGAAAATTTTTAACATTAATATATTTCCAATATATATCCTTATCAAGTTTACATGAAATAATCGTAGGATAATTTTAACTCTTACTTGAATCTAATCTAAATCTTTTAACCAACTCCATAACATACTTAGATTGATAATGAAAAATACTCTAACGTCTTTGATAAATATAATGTCATAGAAAAAAAAAATTTCATCAATTAACCTTATTGCAAATTCACTTATAAGTATTTCTAACACTAATTTGTATAAATCATTATTCAAAGATCCAAAAATTATGTCATCCCTATAAATATGGAAACAATATAACATATAATCTTAAAAGAAATTAAGATCAAATTTTTACTTAAAAAACAACTAAAAAGAAAATTTGATAATCTCTAATGGTAAACTCAAGGGTCTTGTTTTAACCTATTTAAATATTTTTAAAAATGTTAAAATTATTTGTAAAATTGCCGCTTTTTAATCTTGGTGGTTACATTATAAATACATTTTCAAAAATATATCCATTATAAAATTCATTTTTTACATCCATTTTAAAAATGTTTAATTATAAAATTATAAGTATATAGAAAAAGAACAATTATAGATCCTAATATTAAAATCTATAAAAATAATGTGTAAAAATAAATTCTTTCTCATTAATTATATCCTTTATCCACAAACAGAATATATTAATAAATATAAATTTGGTTCTAATTGATTGGTTTAAATAATATTTTGATCCTTAGGGGGTCCAACTGAGGCTCATACTTTATTTATTTCAAAAGAATTTAATTCATCAAGAATTTCCATAAATAATTTTTAATCAAATAAATAATAATCTATATTTTTTGGTAAAAATTTGAAATAAAATATTGATTAGAACAATATCTTATTTTGTAATTTTTTTAATACTAGAATTTATTCGCCCATTATTTTTTCAAACAAATGATATTTATTTAATTTTATAGTTTAGTCCTGAGAGAGACTCTCCCCCATAATTTATTATTCTAAATAAAATTTTTATGGATTTATAATGTTAAAATATATAATCTTTTTATCAACCTAGTTTAAATAATACTTTACTTATTCTAAATAATTAACATCAAACATTACATTCATTAATATTTCAAAATCTAATTATTTTTTATAAACTATATATAACTTAGTATAATTATAATATCCTTCAAAAAATAAATCATCTGATTTTGAATCAATATTTTCCATGGAATATTTCATATTAATAATAAAAATAGTTCAAAATAATACTCTAGAGTTTCCATCTCTAGGATTACTTTCATTCTAAATTTCTTTAGGTGTTTTCTATAATAAGTTTCGACAAATAATTTATTAGCTACATGACATTGTGTATTAAAATATTCTTCATAGAATTATTTTGTTGAATTAAACTCATTTATAATTATCATATAGATTTATCATAATGTCATATTATACCTTTATATAAATATAGTCAGTTATGGTGTCCTATGATGTAGGGAGTTATGATTATATATTTTATCATCATATAATTTTTCAAACTCTAGGTTTGAAAACCCACCACCTCTATTACTTCTAATGAATGAAATTGGTTTTATAATTTTGAAAAATATATAGTAAATAATAAATATAGATAAAGGATCATATTTATGATCAATAAATAATTTCAATGTATATTTTTGATAGTTTTATATAATAATAAAGAAATTTCTTTTTTATACTATACTTGTAGTTTTCATGGGTTGAAATAGATCCAAATGTAAAAGTTTATGCAGTATAGAAGTTCATAAATAATGAATTGATTTAATATATGAATTATGATGGTTTCCATTTAAACATGAATCAAAAGAACAATTATTATCCATATTTAACTCAGATAAGTTTAATGCCTTTTTATTTTCTTAAATCAAGTGGTGTAACCAGAAATTTTTAGGGCGCAATATTTTATTCCATAAACAATTTTAAAATCATACAATATCAAATTTTTTCAAAATTTGTAATTTAATTCATCAAAATATATTAAATAAATATTATCTTTTTTGTTTTCAAAATATAATGAAAATTTATCCTTTAACTCTATAACCTTATCATTTTGACATAACACATTCAAATTATCATCACAAAGATGTGATTCACTAATCATATTTGGTTTCAAACCGTCAACAAATAAAAACCTTAAAATGATAATAGAAATTTAAATTTCAACCTCTCATAAATATATTACATTTCCTTTTGATTTATCACCAAATGAAACACAACCATTATCACACCCACTAAAAGATATAAATTTAGATATATCACAAGTCATATGTCAAAATCATTCACTATACCTATACCATGTTCCCTTTCTTCCACTTATAATTCATATTTCTATCCAAAATAGGTTCAAAAAAGCTATTATAAAACATTAAATTTCGTTTATTATCTTTTCATTTTCTTCCAAAACTAATTTTTTTTATATTTATCGAATTTGAACTCATAATCCTTGAGTTTTAGATTTTTAAGTTGAACAATTTCCTCAACAGTACATAATTTATTAGTTTAATTTGAAGAAATATTTTTCATTTTATTCGAGAACATTCTTAATTTCAGCATGGGTAAGTTTCATGTTTTTGAGTGAAAATTTATATCTACATGTTATATTCTTTTACCATTTTATTTTCCAAAATAATTATCTTATTTTTATTTAAAATATTCATTATTTTTTACTTTATGATCCTTGTGAAAACCTAATTGTTTTCTACCATGATCTTTAATCTGCTAATTTAATTATAATGCTAGTCTTCAGTTGGATTTTCACAATCATATTTTGATTAATAATAATAGCCATATTCACTAACATTCTTTGATTAAGCCATTAAATATAGGTTTTATTCACCCTTTTCAATATTATATTATTCACTTGAACTCGAATCCTCTATATAACCCCATCCAAATTTCATGTATATATTTTATTTTCTTGAAAAAATTTATTATTTTATTACAATTATTGAGTAAATGGAAATTATGTTTGATGTTGAACACTTGTTATATACCCATAAAAAATAATATTAGAAGAATCACTAGACCTATGTTTACCTTTCAAACATTCATAATCTTCATTTGAAGGGTAATTATTTTTGTATCTTCTTGAATATCCTTAATTATTTAATACTTATAGAAACTATACAACTTTGTCTCTTTTATACCTTTTAAATTAAGTATCAAAAGATTAAGTGGTGACATGCATTTTTTGATTTTTAATTTAATTCCTTTCTTTTATGAGATCTATTTTTGAGGGAAATTCTTTATTTCTAACTCATATTGTAACTGAGATCCAATACTCTCATCTAATGTATAGTCTTTGAAACTTTTTATTTCATTAATTGGTACTTTCATATTAAGAATTAGGTTAGGTAAATTTCTTAAAACTCATTCATCAAAAACATGATTACCTAATTTTACGATAAGAATAATCATACAATTCAATATACATATAATTATTTGGAATATTTGACTAATTTTTTCTTATTGTACCATTTTAAATTGTTGAAGCTCAACTCTAAACATACTAATATTTCTTCTTGTAAACTTATACAAACCTAAATGAGTATCCTAAAAAATTATCCATATTCTATATATTGTTTTACACATATATATATAACTATAAATATTTCACATGATTACTCAATATAAAAGCTTTATTACTTTGTAATTAACAATATATCTAATTTTATCATTAACAATAAATGTATTAGGATCAACATCAGATACTTTCTAATGAATTATACTGATATTACAACTATCAATTATTGGGGTTTTAAGGTAGACATCCATGAATGACATCCAATATCTACAGTATTTTACAATGATGGATGGTGGAATTTTTTGTATCTGAAATTGATTTGAAGGATACTTTCCACTTGATGGTTAAGTTATAATTATATTAAACCAAATAGATAAAAATATTACAATGCTATGGATTGTGGTCTGATAAATATTATTTGGTCCTATATAAGAATGAATGAATGGTTGGGGCGGGGGTGGTCAATTTAAATTTTTATTTAATTTTAAATGTTAGTCAATGTGAATATAAATATTGAAATGAAAATATAAAATAAAATGAAAAGAATTATTTTCATAGTAGTTCATATCTAATTGATCCTACATCAATTGTTCCCTCATCTCAAATTTAGGGAGAAATATAACCCACTATAATGAAATGTCTAAATGTTTATGGGGAGTCACAACCCTTTACAATGACTTTTTAATCATAGGATTTTTATCCCAAGACTAATTTTTTCACACATTGAGTCAAAAAAAATATATATTCCTTTAGATTTTGTGGAAGAAACAAAACCTTCCATTATTTAGACCAAGGCAGAACCAAATCACATATCCTTTTACAGGTTTTGCACAACCTATATATACCATTTATTTGGGGTGAGATAACCTAATAATCCTGAATTTTATGGGTTGTATAAAATAGTATTGTAACATTAAAATTAACTTATAGAAATTATTAATATCTTAAATACCATATGAAAAAGAAGAGATCTAATTGTCGTTGAAGTAGTGTTCTGTCAAGAAGGAAATGATCACATAATTATTTCCATCTAAGAGTGTTGCTGATGTGATCAAAATATTTACCAAAATCATAATTTAAAAATATCAATAACCTTAGTTAAAATTAGTCCTATAAATATATATATATAGAGTTCCCATACGCAAAACATGAATCAGGTACAACCATTCTAATCTTTCATTCCCCTTAAAACCAAATTTTAATCTTCCAATAACACTGGAATACTTTAGTTTTTTAATTAGTTTTGAAAAAATATGAAATTAAATGTATATGTTCAACATAAATTATTATAAAAATTAATACAATATCAAATATTCATAATGAATCAAAATTAAACTTTTTTAGAATACTCATATAAAGTATGTGAGGAAAAATTTGCATATTACAAATTTTTCAAATTAAAACATCTGATTTTATAAAAATATTGTATAAGTATTCATACCACAATATGACCATTTTAAACTTTATTAAATAATTATTAAAAAAATTCCTCTATAATAAAAAAATTATTAATAATTTATGAAATAATTACATTTACGAAAACCGGTAGAAAAACATCTAGTAAATCCAAATATATAAGAATATAAAAAATAGAGCATATTTTATGATTTTGAAAATGAAATTTTAAAAACATATGAATTTATAATTTAGGTATTTTTATGAATTTATATGTATTTTTTATGACTTTAAAATTTTCATATGACTTTTGAAAAATGTATGACCTTATAAAAAATTATGTATAATAATTGATCGCTTTTTATTGAAGATCAAACAATGTAGTATGTCTTGGATTATTAAATGTGGTCAATATATTTTAATATATGGTTGATTGAATTAAATTTTTGGTTGATAAGTTTTCATTTTTTAGTTGAACCAGTCACGTGGTCAATTATAATTGATGTTTGGAAAATTCAGAAGTTAGAAGATTTACGATCGTCTTTATGTAACGAACACTTTTGTGATGTGGTATCTTTCCCACTTTGGGTGATTGATATAATATGATCAAACCATATTTATGAAAATAATTAATTCATGAACAATAATTAACTATACAAAGGATTAACATTCCTTATGGTAAAACCTTATACATGTAGTTAATACTCAGGATCAGTCCTCAGAGACAATAATTTGTTCTGGTTCTCAGTCCTTATACATGAGGTAAATAATCATGGTAAATATAGACATATATATTTTCAAAAATAAATAATATTGGAATAATATAATATGGGATAGACACTCACATTATGATTTATGTTTCTCCAAAATCAATTCATAATTAACACAGTGACATTATAATCTAAATTGTGTTAGTGGGAATAAAATATTTATTAAAAGTTATGAGAAGTTAAAATTATGAAATGAATAAGTATTTTTATTTTAAAAACATAAATAAAAAATAATTTATGAGAAACTTCATAATAAAATACACCTGATGAGCCTAACCCTTATGATGAATTATGTGGTGTCAAATGAAGTAACAGTGCCCCTGTATCATCTCATAGGTATGAATTTTCCAGTTTCTCATTCTCTCCAAACCATGGGGAAGTGGAAGAGGATTCAATCAAGGAATATCCTTTAGTGTTTGAATAATTTCTCTTGACTATAGATGATAATCTCAAATTGGTGAATCTTGGTATGGAAGAAGATCATGGGACAATATTAATCAGTGACACCATCAGTACCAAATAATAGAATAAATTCATATAATTTTATAAGTGTCATTCTGTTGTATTTCATGGAAATATATGGGTTCTATCTCTAATTGGATACCAAGAATTTGAGTTTTATAAACAAACAATGTGAATATAAAATTAAATTAAAGAAAATGTATTTAGTCTATACTTCCAAAGTGGAATCTAATGTTATTTAGATACTAAAAAACAGTATCTAGGAAGGCCTATGCTCAGATTGGATCTCAGAAATTATCCCCGTTAAGAAAATGAATTATAAAAAAAGTTCTATTGATTTTAAGGATATTAAACCCTAAATCAATAAGGATGATTTATACTTTATGATCACTAAAATATAGATTTATGTGGAATCAGGTTTTTAGGTCCTCTAATTCATGTACGAGTAATTTAATATAAACATATTCAAATGGATCATAGGGATGAGAAGGATAGTACCTTAAGGGATATCTAATGGGTATACAGTTACCACATATACCCTTTTGAATTAACTATTCTAGTACTATAAACTAATTTTCCATGCACTATATTTTTCAAGTCCTTCTTAGGGAGTACAATAGAATTATACTTGGATGATAAAGGAAAAATCGGAACAATTCTATGATTATGTTGTGAAACATGAAGAATGTTTTATAAAATTTCATCAAAACAACATGTTGATAAACCCAATATAATCTTATTTCATGGTAACATTAAAGAAATCACTTTTCATTTTTTTTTGATATCACAAAATTGATGTTTAATCTAAATAGTAAAAGGAGGTACATGAATTTATACCCTTAAAATTATTTTTGAACAGAGAGGAATCTTGGGTTTATCCCCCATCTCTAAAGACCCGTAAAATTCAAGGGAAATTTTTTCTTAATTTTCTTTAGAATTTTACAAGAGCGCGGTTTCAGACGGCACCTGATTCCGAGGCCCGGAGTGCCCGGAATTAATTTCCGAAGTTTGGCTCGGGTACGTTCAGTGAACGAACGAGCGGGAATTCCTTACTTTTGATCCGGTGCTCGGAATTGAAATCTTAGGGCACCGATGAACTCGCAGCGCCGATATTCTCTTAAAGAGACTTTTTCGGAAGTTGCGTTTGTTGCGGGTTGAAAGTTAGATTTTGGGTTTTTAGTTTAAGTTAAATAAAATTCGTGAAGAACAATTTTATTTTAACTTGTTAAATCCTACCAAAGGGGGTTGGAAGTGGGACCCACATCCACTTAACCTCCCTTGGGAGGATTAAGTGTGGTGGGGCCCACACGAAGCTCCCAACCTTTCAACTTCTCCCAACTCCCCTAACCCCTCATTAAATGACATGAGTTATTTAATTTTGGAGTTAATCCTTTTGAATTTCAAACTTTTTAAATTCTAGTGTGTTGATGTGATAATAAAATAAGATAGTGTCTTATTTTATTTTGGTTAATTGTTTTGTCTTCTTGAGAGGTGGAGAGCATTTCCTTCTTCTTCTTCAACTCTGACGAAGATCACGAAGAACACTCAACTTGACGAAGAACGCTCAAGTTCCGACGAAGAACGCCGCTCCGCTCTTCTTCGTCTTCCGTGTCAACGAGAGGGAACACCGCTTCCTCCTCGGATTCTCTTCGTCGACATAAGAAGTTTCGCCAACGACGTATCACATCGGACGCATCTCTCCGTCAACGGATTTGACGAACGACGACCGCGACGCCCGATCTCCGCGACGTTGTCTTCCGCGGACGTTGGCAAATCCTCGAACGTATACCCAAGGTAGGGGTTGTTAATTTATTGTTTTATTATTTATTTCTTGATCGTGGATCTCGCATGTCTAACATGAGGCTTTTGAATGTTTAAGTTGAGTTATTTTTTTTAACGTGAGGGGGCCGGACCGCATAAACACGGCCGAACCCCCTCCATCGTTCTTATTGTTCTATCTTGAGGGTGGAAGCAAAGTGGCGTGATGCCGTCGCACCATGCGGATAATAACATGATTAAATTTCGCGGCGCCGTCGCGCCGCGCCATGGAAGAATCATAAAGAATGCGACGCCGTCGCGCCACGTCGAAGGGAATCAAATGCGCGGCGAAGGGGCGCGGTGCCATCGCACCACGCCGGACGACAAACACCGCGGCCGGTTCCGGGCCGCGGCGGGACGAGGAGACCGCAGCTGGTTCCGGGCCGCGGCGGAATGAGAAGACCGGCAGCCGGGCCGCCGGCGTCGGAAGCCGAAGAGGGGACCGGATTTTCCGGTCTCGTTGGAGAAAACCGGCCGGCCAGCTGGCCGGCCAGATGCCATTAAACCGGGGGAATTAATCCCCCGGCCAGCTCTTTAAACCCCCCTCTTTAAGAGGGGGCGGTTTCCTTGTGGGGGGAAAAGCCCCCCGTTTCCTGCCAATCAAGCCCCCCAAGTGGGGGGGGGGGGGTTTGCAAAAAGGGGCGCGGCTATATGTCGCGCTGTTTTCCAATCAGCGGGGGCTTTGCCCCCCGCGTGTAGCCACCGTGCGGCGCCAGGCCGCCGCGGCCCCCGCGCCGCCACGCCGCCGGCTGGCCAGCCGGGCCGGGTCGGACCCGGGTCGGGTCGACCCGGTTCGGGCCGACCCAGGGGGGGGGGGG
Organism: Viscum album; assembly: GCA_963277665.1. Classification (NCBI taxonomy): domain Eukaryota; kingdom Viridiplantae; phylum Streptophyta; class Magnoliopsida; order Santalales; family Viscaceae; genus Viscum; species Viscum album. The sequence continues at coordinate 516,578,738 of OY728143.1, read as the reverse complement.
GGGTCGGGCCGGGTCGCCCCGGACCCGGACCCCCCGTTTCGAAGCAGTTTCGGTCTTTTGGCCATAACTTGAGCCACGGATCTCCGAACGACGAACCGTCTGCGGCAACGCAATCCTTGGATCGAGACGGTCGTTTCGGTATATCGCACTCAAGGTTTCAGATTACTTTGAGTTCGTCCGGGTTGGTTCGTTCACGAAACCAACCGGGCCTTCGGAGCGGAAACGCTCATATCTTGAGCTACAGATGTCCGATTGACGTGCCGTCAGCCGTGTTGTGTTCCTCTTAGTGAGACGGATCTTTTGGCATACTCCGCCCGAGGTTTGGACGCAGGTGGAGTACAGTCGGGTTGGTTTTTCCTTAAAAACCAACCGGGCCCCGGGGACGAAAATGCCAATAACTCTTAGACCGGGCGTCCGATCGACGCGCCGTCTGTTGCGTTGAGTTCCTGTTGACGATACGGAACTTTTGGATACATCAACTCTGGACTTTGTGACAGTTGATGTATCAGCCTCTCGGCTCGTGGAGCGGACCCTCCGAACGAGCTTGCTGTGTGCGGGAACCCTAGTGCTGGCTGCGACTGCTACTACTGCTACTGTGACTGCGACGACGACAGTACAGAGATCCTGTGTGGATTCGACGACGACTACTTCAGCACTCAGCGATCCTACGTGGATCAGTGCTACAGGTCTTGTGTGGGCCCGATCCTGTGTGGGTCCGATCCTGTGTGGGTCCTTGCGCTCAGCGGTCCTGTGTGAACCAGCGCCTACAGGTCCTGTGTGGGCCCGATCCTGTGTGGGTCTTTGCGGGGGTTAGTTACCTATCGATCCTTCGTGGGTCCGACGACTTAGATGGATCAGAGATCATCTTTATCGTCCTTGAAGAAGTATATCCTGTGTGAGTTGAATCCTGTTGCTTTCCTGTGTGGATTGTGTTGTGCAATCCTGTGTGGATTACGTTTTGCTTTCCTGTGTGGAATACGTTTACTTTCCTGTGTGGACTGAGTTGTACTTGGGCTCGGAGGTTGGAGTGTATTTGAATTTGATGACTTAGGTATATGTATGGGCATATACCTAAGAAGTGTCGGTTGTTACTTCGTGATTGTACCTTTCTTCGTGGTTTATCCTTTGTGAATTTGAGAGACCTTCAGGGGTATCAGGGTCCCTACTGAGTAGCTTATACTCACCGCTGCATGGACTTTGCCCGCACTACGTTGTGTTGGTTGCAGACGACAGACAGCGTTGACCTTAGCTGAGGCTTGCAGAGCGGGACGGTACCCGGAGGTGGACCACTGGGCGGGACGTGCACGGAGCGGACGGCGGGACCCGTGGAGCAGAAGAGCTATCTGTACCCACCCTTTAGGAGGGATTTCCCAGTGGACAGCTCGGAGTAGCGGCTTTTACTTTTTAGTTGCTGTTTTCCCTTTCGAGTTGTACTTTACTTTCAGTTTGGGTTTGTATTCTGGCCCATTTACTTTTCCGCACTTCAGTTGTACTCTGCTTTTGTTTAGTGTTTACTTTCCGCTTGCTTACTCTGTGATGTTTGTTTTCTTTACAAAGGCAATGCCTTCCCTTTTTACCGGGATTTACGCCTTGGTGCTAGTTGCCAGCCCCTGGCCTATGGAAGGCGGGCTTGGGGTAGTCACGACACGGACCCCGAGGGCGGGTCGTGACAAATTGGTATCAGAGGAGTTCGGTTCTACCGCGAACTCTGATCTTTTCTATGTGAAGCAATAATGTTTAGCGTATTGAGTGTGGTTATCAGTCCAGGGAGTCCAGTGTTGGTGCGGCGGCCGACGTATCCGTACACCAGGACCCTGACTTCTGATTTCCGACTTAATGCACGAAAACATTGATTGTATGTGTGTTTCAAAGTTTTCTTTGTGATTACTTATATCAGCTCACCAGGTATACTGTTCTGACCGTGGCGCACCTGTTTCCTTTTCAGGATAGCCCCACGATGGCAGCCAGCTAGGGTTCCGAGAGTCGAGCGTGACGACAGCCCACCGAGCGACGAGGCCTCGGTGCAGGGCCCTTTGTCAGTAGTGGCACCGGCGGTAGCTCTACCCGCCGAGCCCCCGATGCTTCCAGCAGCAGCCGCTGACGATGCACGTCGCCTCAGCGCACTGCATGAGTTTCAGCGCCAGCGACCGCCCAGGTTTCGCGGGGAGACGGATCCCCAGGCAGCAGAGGACTGGCTGGAGGCAGTGGTTCGAGTGTTTAGGTTAGTGAGGACACCAGCAGACCTCATGGTGATCCTCGCTGCGAGCCTACTACACGCAGCAGCAGGACGATGGTGGAGCCTGATGCACCAGGTGCACGATGAGGCATCTCTACTTTGGACGGACTTTGAGAGCCTCTTCCGCTCGGAGTTCGTCCCTGCCACCCTTCGTGCGGTGCGTATCCAGGAGCTTCTTCAGCTGCGGCAGGGCAGCATGACGGTCGCTCAGTACTCGGCGAGATTTACTGATCTCTCGCGCTACTCGACCGACATGGTACGAGACCCATTCTTCCGGGCCCGGACCTTCGAGCAGGGTTTGAGACATGAGATCAGGGCATCGCTGATCTCCCTCAGCATACCGACTCAGACAGGAGTACTGGAGCGGGCCCTTCTGATCGAGAGCTTCCTTGCTGAGTCTACACCAGCACAGAGACCCACCGCAGGGCGGCACGTGGCAGAGTCATCTGCAGCAGGCAGTCGACGGATGACTCAGGGGTCCAGACAGACCAGACCTTCGGGCAGACGATCTCAGGGCACTGGCTCAGCAGTGCGGGGCACACAGCGCGAAGCCAGTCTTACGAGAGGCAGACAGTGCAACTCGTGCGGCGGGCAGGGCCACATGGCTCGTGACTGCCCGACCCGCCGTGCCGAGGAGCAGCAGACAGTTGATGGACCACCGAGGCAGAGGCAGAGGGTCGACCGTGGCGGTCCGCAGGGAGGAGGCGGACGAGGCAGAGGAGCTGGACGAGCAGCCGGTGGTGGCCGACGCTTTGAGGCTCTACCACCACCACCACCAGGAGGTCCACCCCGACCACAGGGAGTTGGCGGGCAGCGACAGGCACAGCTCCAGGCAGCAGAGGCCTACGACCACGGCGCACCCGAGATGATTCGAGGTACTATCTGTGTCTACTCCACCCTTGCTTCAGTTCTTATAGACACAGGAGCGAGTCACTCTTTCATAACCGCTGCTCTTGTTCGGAGCTCGGAGATTCCGACAGAGCCGTTGGCTCGATCCTTACGGCTAGAGACTCCTACGGGAGCAGACTCGACGATTACGCACTGGTGCCGGTAGTGTGAGCTTACTCTAGGAGGCGAGAGCTTCGGCTGGGATCTTCTTGTAGCAGCATCGAGGCCTTACGACGTCATCTTGGGCATGGATTGGCTATCTACGGTCCATGCACAGATTGACTGTTTTAGGCGCAAGGTGCGATGTGTACGCACCGACGGGAGCAGGTTCACCTTCACCGGCGAGAAGGGAGCCTTTGCAGCATAGGATGGACTTCCGCGGAGGAGAGGACAGCCCATCACTCATCAGTTGGCTAGCCTTATCCTTGGAGCAGTTGACGTGCGGAGTCCTGGTTTTCCTGTAGTGGTGGATCAGTTTGCGGACGTTTTTCCCGAAGACGTTCCAGGGCTACCTCCTCACAGAGAGGTAGACTTTTATATTGACTTGTACCCCGGGACAACCCCGATATCCACTCCAGCATATCGGATGGCCCCCGCCGAGCTTCGAGAGCTACGGGTACAGTTGGAGGACTTGTAGGGCAAGGGGTTCATCCGACCCAGTGTTTCACCCTGGGCTTCCCCGATTTTATTCGCCAAGAAGGCGGACGGGAGCTTGCGACTTTGTGTTGAATATCGTCGACTGAACCAGGTGACAGTGAGGAACAAGTATCCGCTACCGAGGATTGATGACCTCTTTGATCAGCTCAAGGGAGCACGGTGGTTCTCAAAGATAGACCTCAGGTCAGGCTACCATCAGCTCAGAGTCAGAGACGAGGATGTGCAGAAGACAGCCTTCAGATGTCGGTATGGCCACTATGAGTTCTTGGTTATGCCTTTCGGTGTAACCAATGCTCCAGCAGTGTTCATGGCTCTCATGAACAGGATCTTTCAGCCATACCTCGATCGGTTTGTCGTGGTCTTCATCGACGACATTCTGATTTACTCTACGACAGAGGAGGAGCACGCCTATCACTTGCGAGTTGTACTAGACACACTCCGAGAGAACCAGATTTATGGTAAGCTCTTGAAGTGCCAGTTCTGGATACGTTAGGTCCACTTCTTAGGACACGTTATCTCTGAGGCGGGAGTTGCAGTGGATCCCGCGAAGATTGAGGCTGTGTTAGCATGGGAGCCACCCAGGAGCGTGACTGAGGTTCGGAGTTTCTTGGGACTAGCTGGATACTATCGGAGATTCGTGCCAGACTTCTCTAGAGTTGCGGCATCACTCACAGCTTTGACGAAGAAGGGGAAACCCTTCGTGTGGTCAGAAAGATGTCAGCAGAGCTTCCAGGAGCTGAGACAGAGATTGACTAGCGCACCTATCTTGAGGTTCCCTGAGGAGGGAGTAGGGTACGTAGTCTACTGTGATGCATCAGGGACCGGACTCGGATGTGTTCTGATGCAGGAGCGGGCAGTGATCGCCTATGGATCACGTTAGTTGAGGCCGCATGAGCAGAACTACGCTACCCATGACCTGGAGTTAGCAGCAGTGGTCTTCGCTCTGAAGACATGGCGACACTATCTGATGGGCGAGCGCTTTACAATCTTTTCTGATCATCAGAGTCTCAGGTATATCTTTTCGTAGAAGGACCTGAACCTGAGACAGCGGCGATGGCTCGAGTTCCTCCAGGACTATAACTTTGAGATAGTCTATACTCCTGGGAAGGGGAACGTAGTAGCCGATGCCCTTAGCAGGAGGACGGGCATTCAGCTACTTGAGGAGGCGACGGAGCAGCTAGCCTCTTTGCAGATATCCTTCGTGGATAGATATGGAGTAGCCTTCCTCCAGTCTCTCACAGTCACCCCTCCACTACTGCAGCGAGTCAGGGAGGCACAGCGTGGGGACGCTGACTGTGAGACACGGCGTGCACAGATATCCTCGGGACAGGCACCTGATGGTTTCTCCCTTGGAGCAGAGCACGTCATCCTTTTCAGAGGACGTACCATGGTACCAGTCGCTTTGCGAGAGGAAGTGCTGAGGGAGTTTCACACTTCTCCTTTGGCGGTACATCCTGGAGTGGCGAAGATGTACCAGGACCTCAGACGACAGCACTGGTGGCCGGGCATGAAGAAGGCTGTAGCAGAGTTCGTTTCTCGATGCCTCACCTTTCAGCAGGTGAAGGCAGAGCATCAGGTACCAGCAGGCTTGGTACAGCCCTTGGAGGTTCCGGAGTGGAAGTGGGATGACATATCTATGGACTTCGTGACTGGACTTCCACGTACTTCCAGAGGTCACGACTCCATTTGGGTGATTGTTGACCGACTCACCAAGTCGGCACACTTCTTACCAATCAGAGAGCAGGGCTCAGTGGAGAGCTTGGGACGTCTCTACGTTCAGGAGATTGTGCGGCTCCACGGCGTGCCATCATCTATCGTATCCGATCGAGATGCCCGCTTTACTTCCCGGCTTTGGAAGGGGTTACAGGAGGCGTTCGGGACACAGCTACGTCTGAGCACAGCCTTTCACCCTCAGACGGATGGTCAGACGGAGAGGACCATTCAGACACTCGAGGACATGCTCCGCGCATGTGTCCTCGACTTTGGTCGTAGCTGGGAGGACCACCTACCCTTGGTGGAGTTTGCGTACAACAACAGCTACCACTCCACTATCGGGATGGCACCGTACGAGGCGTTGTACGGCCGACCTTGTAGATCTCCTTTGTGCTGGACAGACCCTGGGGAGTCAGCACTAGTGGGACCGGAGATGGTCCAGGCCACGACAGAGAAGGTCCAGGTCATCCTGGAGCGGATGAGGACAGCTCAGAGCCGGCAGAAGTCTTATGCTGACAAAAGACGGAGGCCACTAGAGTTCGAGGATGGCGACCACGTCTTCTTGCGGGTCTCACCTCGACGTGGTATTCGGAGATTTGGACGAGGCGGCAAGTTATCTCCGCGCTTCATCGGACCCTTCCAGATTCTCAGCAGGATTGGTGAGGTGGCTTATTGCCTGGCTCTACCACCTCAGTTGCACTGGGTGCACGACGTCTTCCACGTATCTCAGCTGAGGAGATACGTGCACGACCCGACGCACATCATTGACCATGGGGAGCTTGACGTTGACGATGGGGCGACTTTCACGGAGGTTCCAGTAGAGATAGAGGATCGACAGGAGTGGGTCCTGCGTGGGCGATCGATTCCTCTTGTGCGCATCAGATGGCAGCACGGGAATCTCCAGGAGAGCACTTGGGAGCGGGAGGCTCAGATGCGTGCTCAGTACCCTCATTTGTTTCCCTAGTTTTGATGTATCTTTACGGGGACGTAAAGCCCTGAGGTGGGAGTAATGTAAAGACCCGTAAAATTCAAGGGAAATTTTTTCTTAATTTTCTATAGAATTTTACAAGAGCGCGGTTTCAGACGGCACCTGATTCCGAGGCCCGGAGTGCCCGGAATTAATTTCCGAAGTTTGGCTCGGGTACGTTTAGGGAACGAACAAGCGGGAATTCCTAACTTTTGATCCGGTGCTCAGAATTGAAATCCGAGGGCACCGATGAACTCGCAGCGCCGATATTCGCTTAAAGAGACCTTTTCGGAAGTTGCGTTTGTTGCGGGTTGAAAGTTAGATTTTGGGTTTTTAGTTTAAGTTAAATAAAATTCGTGAAGAACAATTTTATTTTAACTTGTTAAATCCTACCAAAGGGGGTTGGAAGTGGGACCCACATCCACTTAACCTCCCTTGGGAGGATTAAGTGTGGTGGGGCCCACACGAAGCTCCCAACCTTTCAAATTCTCCCAACTCCCCTAACCCCTCATTAAATGACATGAGTTATTTAATTTTGGAGTTAATCCTTTTGAATTTCAAACTTTTGAAATTCTAGTGTGTTGATGTGATAATAAAATAAGATAGTGTCTTATTTTATTTTGGTTAATTGTTTTGTCTTCTTGAGAGGTGGAGAGCTTTTCCTTCTTCTTCTTCAACTCTGACGAAGATCACGAAGAACGCTCAACTTGACGAAGAACGCTCAAGTTCCGACGAAGAACGCCGCTCCGCTCTTCTTCGTCTTCCGTGTCAACGAGAGGGAACGCCGCTTCCTCCTCGGATTCTATTCGTCGACATAAGAAGTTTCTCCAACGACATATCACATCGGACGCATCTCTCCGTCAACGGATTTGACGAACGACGACCGCGACGCCCGATCTCCGCGACGTTGTCTTCCGCGGATGTTGGAAAATCCTCGAACGTATACCCAAGGTAGGGGTTGTTAATTTATTGTTTTATTATTTATTTCTTTATCGTGGATCTCGCATGTCTAACATGAGGCTTTTGAATGTTTAAGTTGAGTTATTTTTTTTAACGTGAGGGGGCCGGACCGCATGAACACGGCCGAACCCCCTCCATCATTCTTATTGTTCTATCTTGAGTTTGGAAGCAAAGTGGCGTGATGCCGTCGCACCATGCGGATAATAACATGATTAAATTTCACGGCGCCGTCGCGCCGCGCCATGGAAGAATCATAAAGAACGCGACGCCGTCGCGCCACGTCGAAGGGAATCAAATGCGCGGAGAAGGGGCGCGGTGCCATCGCACCGCGCCGGACGACAAACACCGCGGCCGGTCCCGGGCCGCGGCGGGATGAGGAGACCGCGGCCGGTTCCGTGCCGCGGCGGAATGAGAAGACCGGCGGCCGGGCCGCCGGCGTTGGAAGCCGAAGAGGGGACCGGATTTTCCGGTCCCGTTGGAGAAAACCGGCCGGCCAGCTGGCCGGCCCGATGCCATTAAACCGGGGGAATTAATCCCCCGGCCAGCTCTTTAAACCCCCCTCTTTAAGAGGGGGCGGTTTCCTTGTGGGTGGCAAAGCCCCCCGTTTCCTGCCAATCAAGCCCCCCACGTGGGGGGGGGGCGTTTTGCAAAAAGGGGCGCGACTATATGCCGCGCCGTTTTCCAATCAGCGGGGGCTTTGCCCCCCGCGTGCAGCCACCGTGCGGCGCCAGGCCGCCGCGGCCCCCGCGCCGCGGGCCGGCCAGCCGGGCCGGGTCGGACCCGGGTCGGGTCGACCCGGTTCGGGTCGACCCGGGGGGGGGGGGGGTCGGGCCGGGTCGCCCCGGACCCGGACCCCCCGTTTCGAAGCAGTTTCGGTCTTTTGGCCATAACTTGAGCCACGGACCTCCGAACGACGAACCGTCTGCTGAAACGCGATCCTTGGATCGGGACGGTCGTTTCGGTATATCGCACTCAAGGTTTCGGAATACTTTGAGTTCGGCCGGGTTGGTTCGTTCACGAAACCAACCGGGCCTTCGGAGCGGAAACGCTCATATCTTGAGCTACGGACGTCCGATTGACGTGCCGTCAGCCGTGTTGTGTTCCTCTTAGTGAGACGGATCTTTTGGAATACTCCGCCCGAGGTTTGGACGCAGGTGGAGTACGGTCGGGTTGGTTTTTCCTTAAAAACCAACCGGGCCCCGGGGACGAAAATGCCAATAACTCTCAGACTGGGCGTCTGATCGACGCGCCGTCTGTTGCGTTGAGTTCCTGTTGACGATACGGAACTTTTGGATACATCAACTCTGGAATTTGTGACAGTTGATGTATCAGCCTCTCGGCACGTGGAGCGGACCCTCCGAACGAGCTTGCTGTGTGAGGGAACCCTAGTGCTGGCTGCGACTGCTACTACTGCTATTGTGACTGCGACGACGACAGTACAGAGATCCTGTGTGGATTCGACGGCGACTACTTCAGCACTCAGCGATCCTACGTGGATCAGTGCTACAGGTCCTGTGTGGGCCAGATCCTGTGTGGGTCCGATCCTGTGTGGGTCCTTGCGCTCAGTGGTCCTGTGTGAACCAGCGCCTACAGGTCCTGTGTGGGCCCGATCCTGTGTGGGTCTTTGCGGGGGTTAGTTACCTATCGATCCTTCGTGGGTCCGACGACTTAGATGGATCAGAGATCATCTTTATCGTCCTTGAAGAAGTATATCCTGTGTGAGCTGAATCCTGTTGCTTTCCTGTGTGGATTGTGTTGTGCAATCCTGTGTGGATTACGTTTTGCTTTCCTGTGTGGAATACGTTTACTTTTCTGTGTGGACTGAGTTGTACTTGGGCTCGGAGGTTGGAGCGTATTTGAATTTGATGACTTAGGAATATGTATGGGCATATACCTAAGCAGTGTCGGTTGTTACATCGTGATTGTACCTTTCTTCGTGGTTTATCCTTTGTGGATTTGAGAGACCATCAGGGGTCTCGGGGTCCCTACTGAGTAGCTTATACTCACCCCTGCATGGGCTTTGCCCGCACTACGTTGTGTTGGTTGCAGACGACGGACAGCGTTGACCTTAGCTGAGGCTTGCAGAGCGGGACGGTACCCGGAGGTGGACCACTGGGCGGGACGTGCACGGAGCGGACGGCGGGACCCGTGGAGCAGAGGAGCTATCTGTACCCACCCTTCGGGAGGGATTTCCCAGTGGACAGCTCGGAGTAGCGGCTTTTACTTTTTAGTTGCTGTTTTCCCTTTCGAGTTGTACTTTACTTTCAGTTTGGGTTTGTATTCTGGCCCATTTACTTTTCCGCACTTCAGTTGTACTCTGCTTTTGTTTTGTGTTTACTTTCCGCTTTCTTACTATGTGATGTTTGTTTTCTTTACAAAGGCAATGCCTTCCCTTTTTACCGGGATTTACGCCTTGATGCTAGTCGCCAGCCCCTGGCCTATGGAAGGCGGTCTTGGGGTAGTCACGGCACGGACCCCGAGGGCGGGTCGTGACACCATCATTATGCATTTCATTGCCAAAATCACTGGAAAATAGTTTCCCTTTGAAATATTGTTGATGAATAGTGATACATATCACTTAGATTATAATTTTCATAGTCTTTCGTGATCTAAAATAACACCTTCCACACCGAAAAATCATATTACATTCTATCTAAGGGGAGCCTCTAATCCTCTATGTGGACATTGTTTAATGATCCCTCGAATACCTCCATTGAATAATGATATGGGAAAGTATAATCATATCTCTTATCTTATCCCGGAAATATTAGATGCCGAGAGTCGATATTTTGATCTTAAGAAGAACTAATTTGAATTTATTTTCACAATTTTAGAGTTGTGACATTATTTATAAGACCATGATGTATACTGGGTCTCTCATGTACATTCGATGAAATATATTCTTATTCTTCCAATAATAACTAGGAACTTAAAGCACTGTTTATTCATTATGAAATAGTTTGATATCTAATTCATTAATCAAAATTTGATTAAGGTATAATAGTTAAAATTTTTCCTTATGGAGCACCATATACTATACAATTTTCATTTGTAAATGGTTGTCCCTTTTGAAAAATTCTAAATCCAAAAAACCTCATAGAAACAAAGGATATTATGGTTCCACTATGAGGAAAATATAAAGAAAATTTTAAAATACGATTCTTGGCATGGTTAATTTTGGGATTGTATTTTTCTTTTTAGAAAGGTAGTTCTTCTCTAATCCTTAACACTTTCATAATTATTTACAGATAATGAGGCAGAATACTGAGCCATCATTGTAGTATTGAAATTGGGCATGGAAATACCAGTTACCTAAATAAATATTGCGGGCGATTCAAAGTTTGTATTAAAAAAAGCTAACAGTGACTATGACATCATGATAAAAGAGTTTATCCCCCTTTTAAGTTATATAAGATGGTTAATAGTTGAATTCAACTTAGATCCAAAATATTATCACATCTCATGGTCATATAATTCATTAGTTGATGCACTTTCCTATATAAATAAAAACTTCATATATCTATAAAATGATTAGATTATTATTCATATCATTCTTCACAATGTGGTACCTCAATTCATCAACAGGGATATGAAGTAAAAAAAAACATCAGGAAACCTTATATGAAGGATAAATTTTACCCTTTTCAATTGAAACCATAGATGTTTGGATGTTTTCTATAGTTAAGTACCTTGAAAATAGGATTTCTTCACAAGATCAATCCAAGAAGTAAATAATTCATCAGTAGGAAGAAAATTTCATCATTTACAATGTTAAAAATTAAAAAATTGTTATATAGAAGTGAATCATTGATTGGGGTCTCATCAAGTATATTGAAATGGTAGAGACCCTAAATATTATGCAGTAAGTCAATGTTTTTTACTGTAATACACACAAATTATGAACTATGTTTTTCCATCAAATTGGGTGACCTATATTCTTTGGGACACCAAATATATAAAAATTCCTAAAATTAATAAAGAACTTTAATGGATTCTAGGTATATTAAAATTTCATTAATCAAGACCTAATGTTTTTTCACATCAAAACATACTATTTTATATTTTCCATATGGACGATTTGGATTTTTACCCTCTAGCCACAACTTATAATCTTATGTTCATTCTCATTCCCAACATTTTCTTCACCAAATGGGATAAATATGTATTATTAAAGGGTTTCAAAATAAAATGTATCATAAATTTTATGAATTATTATTTTTTACTCTATTTTGAGTCCCTTCAAATATTTAAATCCATAATTAAAAAATATCAATTCTTTTGACTTGTTTAGGATGTATTTGGATGGAAATATTCAATACATCCATTTATACAACAATCATGTAGAAACAATGGATGGATATCGGACTTCAAAAATATGTATCCAATATACTTTAGATTATTTTTTGAAGTAAAATATATATTGGATAGTTATACTATTCATGATCTCAGGGATAATCACTCCATGACCCTTATGCCAATCTAGATACGCAATAATTTATTGAGAATGGGGTAAATAAAATTCTTCCCAGTGAAGTTTAGTGTCCCTCCCTTGAATCTCCATATATAATAATTTTTAAATAAATGACTAGACTAATCCCATACTAGATTAATTATAATATCTCAATCAGAATTTTTTTTGCACACTACACAACCATGAGATTCATCAAAATCATTTCTGACGAGCACTAAATAAGAAGGATCAACCCCAATCATTTATCAAAGGATGACTATTTTTGGTTATGAAGAATACCATGATAATTTTGAAGAAATATCCAAATCTTGATAACAAATATCATAGAACTTGTACCCTATAAAATTTCTACTCTAATTGATATTACACCTCGATTCTAGTAGATGGATATCATGTTAGGAATAAAACCAATGAATGTTTTATGAAGAAATAATTTGTTTATCTCTGTGTAGATTCCATAAAATCTTATTAAACTTGACTTAAAATTGTTGAAAAATTGTCCAAGTCATATGAATTTTAATTTGAAGTCACACATGTCTATGTCTTACTCCATCAAACTAAAATGAAAAAATGTCCTCATTATATAAAAGTAAAATGTATGATGCCCAATTAATTATTTCATGAAATTAAACGGAAGGATATAAAGTCCACCATACTTGAACATATAACTACTTAAAATGGTATATTTTATCATTATCTGACTTCCTGATATGAGAGTTATATCCATTTAAGATTCTCTGATGTATGGTTCCATATTCATAAATATATAAAAAGATAAATTTCCCCTCATTCACAAGAATTATTACGTAGTGTTTGAGCCTTCTTAGATTTCATTTTAATTCCATTCCATATAATAATGCTCATATAGGATCACTATATCATTCCCCCAATCATGATTTAGACCCATAAAGAGATTACTTTCTTGAACTATGAATTGATTGACTCCCATTACTGTAATATATATAGTAAAACATAGATCATTGATCCTAGGACTAACCGTATATTCCATTTCCATTAAAGATTAATCCATAGTGATAAGAAAATAACCAACTAAAATCAGGTTTAATTATTCCCTATCTCACTAGGGAACCCCAAAAATTATTCCTTTTTATCCTATATAAGATTTTGATTTCTATATAATCCTTATAATAATTATTTATGGATTGATTCCAACTTTTTCAAGATATATAGTAACACCCAAAATTTCTATTATGGGTCTATCCATAAATCACACTACAATATTAGAACATTCTAGTGTATTATGTCATCATTAATGTTGTTCCTTTCACCATTACAACATATTCTTGGATAACATATTTTTTTTTCAATAACATTGTACATCTTGATTCCTTGTATCCTAGGATACATAATGACATATAAATAGTTTTTTCTCAAACCCATTCATGAATTTTCTTCTTATCAAACTCCAATATCATCTTGGTATCTGAGACATCAATAGTTCATATGAATTTTTCTTCCATTAACCCCATACTGGGATACTAAATTCCTTGAGTTTATTATTTCTCTTAGGGACCCAAAATCCTTAGATTGAGATTCCCCCTGGATAATCCCCCTTTGGTAATTGTTTTTTATCCATAAACCTAAATATCATTTCACAATGCTCTGTCATTACAATCCATAAAATAAATATAGTGGTTTATATTATATATCTCCATTATCTTACATAAAATCCATATATATGTAAGATTTCTGAGTGTGTCAGTTGTCAGTTCATTAATGGTATTATCTTACAACCATGCACTAGTATGGAACAAATTTATTTTGTTTTATACATAATATTGACCTATATAGCAATCCTTATAAGAACATTATGTGTATTTATTATGGGAATCCTAGGGAATGTAGATACTTTCAGATCACTCATTTAAAACCCAGATATAATAAATAATTTTCATCATATCCCTGTTTTTAAAACCATTACCAATACATGTCATGATTTATTGTTTCCCTCTCTCACTACACAATTAATTCAATATTCATTTTACCCTCATAAGAAGAATCTATACAAATACATTTCATGAACTATGTGTGTATTTATTATTATTATATAACTATATGCAGTGGTTCCATGTCTCCCACCGTATAACTAGATAAAAATTATATTTCTATGCCCTTTTACTTAACACCAAATTAATGAGGTCCCTCAATTCATTTAAGGATTCCCTTCATTTAGCTATTTTAGGATAAGAAATTCCCACTAACTTCTATCCCACACTCCATCCAAGTTTCTAGGATATCCAATTAATGTTGGTTTCATCTACATACCCACATTAGAATAATATAATAATCAATTCCCATGAGCATGAACTAGATATCCATAAAGATAATTTATATTAAATTCATGTCGATTGATTACCATTAATAAAAGATACATAATTACATTTGAACCATCTTTCTCAGGACTAGTTGAAAATCATTATCTACCTCAACTTCCCCTCACCATTCCCTAACAGCCAAAAATTTGCCTGTTTTGGATATAGTGTTCCAATAACATTATAAATATTCTCTTCCCATATTACACACTTCATACCTTGAGTGTTTTAATGAACAAACACTTTTCATGTGTAATGGAAATGAGTGTATTTTATAATAAAATGGACCCCTCACCTTGGTAGAAATATATTTTACATGTAGGTATCCCTCCCTTAATCTTCCAGATATATGTTTTCATCTTGATGAGAATTCACTCTAACCCATAGTATACTAAACTATATTTTAGTGGAACCATCCAATAAAATTGTTTAATGTTTATCCTTTACATACCTATATCATTTCATCACTTTCCAATTTAAATTAATCAAATTATGATATACATCATTCTAATTCCTTGTTAAGAAGTGTTGAAGCACCACTATTTTTTTACACATGGACAATCATATTGGTGTTGGGTTTATCTTTCACATTAGAACAATTATACCTAGAAATGTAACTTTATTTATGGTTTGAGCAATGTGACCTTAAACTGCATGTATACTTTTCTACCCATGGTTACTTATATCTATGTTGTCTTTATAATTTATTTATCTTAAATTCTATCAATACCTGAAACTTCATAATAAGTTAAAGATAAATAAATTTGGATATTTTAAACTACTAGGATGAGAACTACAACCTTAGATAATATTCAATTCACTTATAGGAAACCTATACAAATTTAGTCCCCTTATAAATTTTTTTTGTGAGGCATGATCCTTGATTAGTATATATATAATTGTTTAGTAATTAAAAAATTGCATGGTCATATGTATTTTTAATCCAAAAACCCATAATGGGAGTCTTTAGAAAAATATGAGTTACTTTCTTCTAATATTCTTATATTTAATGTTATATTAAAAAAATTTATAAAAAAATTAAAATCTATAATTCATGTAGATACCACCATTTGTCCTTAGAGAAATTATAACTATTCTCACTAGGTTTATCAAATATGGAAAATTTATAATAAATTTTTGTTCCTTGCATATATTACCTCATAAGATTAGTGAAAAATGAATGAAGATGAAATTTTTTGGGAGAAAAATATCTATTGAGCATTATAATCACCATGAAATCCCACCCATTATAAAATTTATCATTCTAGATCATTCAAATCTCTTTTATCCAATCAGAGTAACCTAGAATTATGTTGATGCTAAATGATTCATGAATCCGATATTTCTATATTTGTTTAAGAGTAACATTCAGGGAGGAAACCAATTATTATAGTCTTTTGTCTCAAAGCCTTTCTGCAAATAATGACGATTATATATTTTTGAGTATCTAACTTTTCCATATTCATCCGAGGGAACATGCCTTGAAGATGATTGGTATATTTATATTTTTATTCATTGACTCAATTATTTTGTTGTTATTATTTACCCAACCCATTTCCACAAAATGTTAACATATATTGAATTATTTGGTGGAACATTTTTTCATATATTTTAGATTAATTAAATGTCGATATGATATAGAATATGAAATGATTTTAAATTATTTGAGATAAAAATATTTTTCATTCAAAAGGGGAGGATATTATACAATATAATGTCTATTCTAAAATCACATATAATAGAAGGGATGAATTGATTTACTATTAATTTAATTTCATGATGGATTATCAAATTTAGGACATAAATTGTCCATGTTATCGATGGATTAATGAAGTTTTGATAATGATGAATCTTCTACCTCTTTATCAGTAGAAAAAAATTTCTCTATGTGATAACTTCCATCCTAGAACTTTTATATTCATAAAACAACTACAACTATTCCCATACTATTTTATTGAAGATGAAACTCTTTCAATAAAATTTATAAACCAAAATGAATTCCATTAAAGATCAGAAACTACCACAAAATAGGGCAAGGGAAGCACTACCCTTTATCAGTGCTACATAGAAAGTGCTGATAAATGGGTATGCCTTTATCAACGCTAGTTAAAAGAGTTGATAAATCTAAACTTTATTAGTGCTAAAATTAGTGCTGATAAAGGTATACCATTTATTTATTCTTTTTTTAGCTCTAATAAAAGGGTACATTTAATAAAGATTATTTTAGCACTGATAAAAGTTTTTATTATTAATTTATATAAAATTATAATATTTATCATGGATAAAATAAAAGTGCTGATAAAACATACCTATATAAGTGCTTTCAACAATCACTAATAATGGTTCCAGCGGTTTCTATTTAATAGCCCTAACTGTGTCTCCTCTCTCACATGCGGTAAAGCTTTCACGGAATCTAATTCAGGACCCTCTTCTGCCGTGACTTCTCCTCCTCATTCCCCTCTTCTTCCGCATCCTCATATTCCTCCTCCTCCTCGTCCTCCTCCTCCTCTTCCTCCTCATCCTCCACCCCTTCCGTCGGGTTTTGCTTCTCCGCCGCAGCCTCTGCGCCATTGGGTTTTTCTCCTCCACCACGACCGCAGCTGCCTCCGCCGTCGTGACCGCCACTACCTCTGATGCCGCTACCTCTGCCACCGCCGCCTCTGCTGTCATTGTCTCCGCCACTGCTGGTTAGTGTAGGAGTATTTTTCCTTCTCTTGGGATAATATAAATGAGAAATGATGATCCTTGAATGATTATGATGACTTATAGTATTTTTATAAATGAGTTGAACCTATGTATGGGTAGTTGAGGAAAGAGTGAGAGCCCAGGTGGTGAGACCTTTGTATTTTTGGTTGTTTTAGATAGCTGGTGTGTGAGAACCTATAGTAAGTGGTTGGTTTGGTTCACTAGATGATGTGTGTTTTGAGGTGGGGATAATATTGGAACCCATGGGATAAGGATTCTGTGAGAATTGATGTAAGGGGTTTGTGTGAGATCCCAGTGGTCGTTAACATATGACTCGGGATGGTAGCAAGTTAGTGAGTTTTGGTGGTTGGGGGAGACTAATGAGTGGGGTTATCTTGGTGTTATGAATACCTTAGATACATAAATCCAGAGTACATTCGTTTACATAAGGGATTGATTCATATTAGGTGTTATCATGTTGATAGCAAAGGAATGGTCATGCCTTGGATTTGTATAAGGGAAGCACTCTCTATTCTTGAGTTTTGGTGTTATGGCTGGGTTGAGGGACATGATCATTTGGATTCCTAACCCTATTGATTTATAGCATGGTTTTAATGTAACCATCACTATTTAACCTAGATGGATGGGTTTAGGGTAATGAAGCATGGGTATATTCATTTGGTTTTGGTATAATGTTGGGTAACCGGTGATCATGTGGTGAGTTTTGGCATGGTTTGATGTTAATATTGGAAAAGAGTACTAGGGGTTTCCCATTCGAAATATGTGATTTCCCCCTAATTTTTGTCAAGATGTATGGGTAGGACCATTGAGTTTGAATAAATATATGATTATACTCACTAGATACCACATGTTGTGTTGAAAATATTGTACCATGAGGTTTAAAGTCATGCGATTAGGATGTATGTGTCATGAAAGGTGTGATAATAGAGGATTGATCATGGATTACTCCTTTAGGATATTCTATCTAGAATAAACTTGGGGATTATACCTAGTATGGAGGACCTATTGGTCAGGGATTACCCATTGTATGTTCATCTTTTATATTTTAAAATATATGTTGAACTCGTTCTATCGAAGGTGGGTTCTATAATTTCTTGTTATCTTAAGGTGTGTTTAACCATGGTGTGGGTTTATTTCAAATTTAGTGCGTTCTTGGGGTTTGTGTGATGTGGTAAATGGTGTAATCGGTTTTAGATTATTTTATTCTCATGAGTTTCCCCTATTTTATGTTTTCTTTTCAGTTGGAAATATCCTCTATTGTGTGGCACTCCTCTGCCTCAAACGCACCTCTATCGTGTGTTTAACGACACCTTCGCGGTGAGTGTTGTCTTTTTACTCATTGGTTTCCTCTTGTTCGAATGTTATTACTATTTGATATTGATGGTTATAATGTGAAATGTACGGGCTAAACGCCCCGCTGAAAATCGTGGCAGTTGGTGGTCCTTGTTTGCACACTAAATGAATTGCATGTTGCTTGGTTGTTGTTGAAAATTTGAATATAAAAATTGGTAATTTGCGTATTCTTGACTTCTGAATGAACGCCCCAGAATGATACACCTTCTGTGATAACTAGTGAATTAACAAACAGAATTGAACAAGGGATGATTTGTAAAATCTAAAATTGTGATTGTTTTGTTTATATGGTGTTGCGATTGTGAGAACGATTGTGTTTTTGTATGGTTTTTTGGTTGTTGACATGATTGATATGCCATTTTTTCCGTGTTGTAGTTCTTCCACCATTGAATATCTATCCAAACTTTACCCATTTCAATGGCACCACCACTTTTTTACTAGTGCAATTCCACTGAATCCTAAAAAACCACTTCTAGAGGACTCTATGAAACACTTTATGGTGTGAAGATGTTGTTTTTTAGGTTCTATATATTTTTAAAATACATGGTTTATAGTCTTTTTAATCGGAACATGATTCACCATACATGGATTTCATATAGATTTTAATGCCAGACATCATTTACCTCCAAAATTTACACCACATGACTCATATTCTAACTCAAACTTGGAATAAGTTTTATTTGAAATGTTACATGTCATGTGAATTTAGGTCACACACAATGTGTCTCCATGATTTATACATCAGCATGAAACCATGTACATTCCATGAAATAATGTAAAAACCATATGATATGTGTTTTACTTCTCTCACACCATGTATAGATACCATATAAACTTGATGTGTATAGACTATACATCCCTAGTGGTCATGTAAAGACTACACACCGTGTATTCCACAAAACTGTGATGCATAGCCAGTGAAGTGACTCATTTTGTATCTAAAGTTCATGCATTTAGCTGAAGTTGTTTTATATGTCATGTATTTTCAATGGCATCATGCAGTCTTTGTAAGGCTAACATGGAATTAATTTGATATATATCAGATTAAATCAGGTATCTTATCCATAGACGATGTTCACCATACTGGACACCCCATGTATATGGATTTCACATGAGTTTAAAAATGGTTGTATACAACCAACCATAACTGAGAACCCTACACATCGTGTATCCATTGAACAAATTGTGTGATATGTTAATTTCATTATTATTATTTATTTTTCACTAAGATGATAATATTTCATGTATGAGTAGCCCATTATAAATATCTTCTCATGTAGATCACAATATTATGATTCAATCATTCATTGGAAATTGCACATGATGTGGTTTCGATATTTTAATTATCTTCACTCTTCTTGAGAGTTGACAAGTGACAAGTGAGATGTTTGGAGAAAATATGAATTATGGTACTACCCCATGTTTTGGTGAAGAGTCCTCCGTGTATAGGTTTTAGGTACTCTGTGGAGATATACAAAAGATAGGGCACAATCCCCCGTATATAGATAGAGTTCAAGTACTTTCACAAGTTTTGGGGAAGGATACTCTATTTCATTATAGAGGCATTTTTACCGTGATTTGTTTTATAAAACCCAAACAATGCTCCTTGATTAACTAAAAAAAGATTAGGAAAGATCGGGATTGAACCGATATAGACGATGAATATGAATAAAAATGGATGAATTCTAATCGGTGGACAAAAGAGTATGAAGATGCCTGAAAGAGTTTATCAAGTTTGCAGGAGATCATGCATGTGACCCTTCTCAAATCCTTTGTCCATGTTTACGCTGTTGTTATTCAATAGAAATTATTCCAGAGGAGTTGGAAGAACACCTAATCTATCACGGAATAGATTGAAGTTATAAATGTTGGAATTAACATGAAAAAAAAACGAATGTAGGTAGTGGCTCGGATAACACGACATTTTATGGAATATCTTATATGAATACAAGCGTGAATAGTGATGATGATCGTATGGAGGGTGTGACTACAGATGTGAATGACGATGAAGATTGTACTGAGGAAATGACAAGGAGAGTTGAAGATGAACTTCGTGATTGCCCAAAATTGTTTTAGAAGTTAAAGAGTTGTGCAAAAATGCCATTGTATGCTGGGTGTACTAAATATACCGGATTGTCAGTCATACTGAAGCTGCAAAATTTGAAAGCAGGCAACGGGTGGAGTGATGCCAGTTTTACAGAACTACTTGCTCTCTTGAATGACATGCTCCCTAAAGATAAAGAACTCCCAAGCCAAACATACGATTCCAAACGAATGCTACGATCAATGGGTATGATCTCTGAAAGAATACATGCCTGCCCGAATGACTGTATACTGTTTTGCAAGGACCAAAAATCACTAAAATAATGCCCAAAGTGTGGTGCTTCTCCGTACAAGAAAGATGATTCTAGTCTAACGAAAGTTTTATGGTACTTTCCAATCATTCCATGGTTTAGGCGCCTATATGGAAGTGAGGATACTGCAGGACAATTGACATGGCATGAAGATACAAGAATTAAATATGGGAAACTATGTCACCTGATAGACACTCCTCAGAGGAAGAGAATCGATCACGAGTATCCTAAATGTTGAAACGATCCGAGAGACCTTTGTCTGGCGCTATCTATATATGGGGTGAATCTTTTTGGTTTTTAAAGCAGCAGTCACAGTACACGGCCGGTTATGTTGGAAAATTTTAACTTACCACCGTGGTTATGCATGAAAAGATAATACATCATGTTATCTATGCTTATATTAGGACCAAAACAACCATGTAATGATATTGATGTTTATTTGGCTCCATTGATCGAGGATTTGAAAATATTGTGGGATTCAGCTGTTACATTGTATGATGCTTACAAAAAAAATATTTCCATTGGAAAGCCATGTTGTATGGGATGATAAATGACTTTCCTGCTTATGGAAATTTGTCAGGATATAGCATTAAAGGAACTCAAGGGTGTCCCATTTGCGAAAAAGGTACACAGTCAATTAGGTACAAACATTCATCGAAAACCGTGTTTTTAGGACATCACAGATTTCTACCCCGAGAGCATAAGTACCGATCTTGGACGACATAATTCGACAGAAGTTCATAAGAACGTACAACACCGTCTCCACTAATAGGTGATCAATATTTTGAGAAGTTAAAATATTTGAACACTACTATTGGTAAAACGTTTTCGAAAAACCTTACGAAAACTGGTTGGAAAAAGTGGTCAGTTTTTTTGAATTACCATACTGTAATTGTCTGTATGTTAGACATTTTCTTGATGTTATGCATATTGAAAAAAATGTACGTGATAGTGTCATTGGCACATTGCAGAATGCACCCGGAAAAATGAAGGATGGAATTAAGGATAGATTGGACATGGTTGAGATGGGAATACGAGAAGAGTTGACACTAGTGAAGGGTGAAAAACGAACATTTCTTCCTCATCATGCTTACACTATTTCCTGGTAGGAGAGATATCAGTTTTGAAACTTCTTGAATGATGTAAAGGTTACAGAGGGGTATTAATCAAATATCAAGAACATCGTGTCAATGAGAGATTTAAAATTAAAGTATATGAAATCACATGACTGCGATGTTTTGATGAAAGATCTAATTCCTATAGCATTACATTGCATTTTTCCCATGAATGTCCACCATACATTAACGAAGCTCTGTTTCTTATTCAAAGCTATATGTAGCAAAGTTATAGATCGAGTGAAATTGCCAACTATGGAATGAGAAATTGCCGTCATATTATGTGAATTGGAAATGTTCTTCCCACCAACATTTTTTGATATGATGGTTCATTTTATGGTTCATTTGATGAGAGAGATTCGACTATGTGGTCCTATACATTATATATGTATGTCCCCCATTGAATGGTATATGAATATTTTGAAAGGGTATGTCAAAAATCAAAGTCAGCCAGAGGGATTTATTGCGGAGAAATATAGTGTTGTGGAAGCCGTTGAATTTTGTACCGAATACCTGTCTGATGTGGAAATCATTGGCCTACCGAAATCTCGTCACACTGATTGGCTTGAGGGTGAAGAAATTTCTTGAAGAGAGGTTGTCACAATCAATATTATATATCGGGAGCATGATCACCTTTACGTTTTGCAAAACTGTTTCGACGTTGACCCATATGTTCAAACCCACAAACAAATTCTTAGGCGTTTGAATCCATCTAGGGCTGAAAAATGGATATCAGATACACATAATCGATAGTTTATAAGATAGTTTCAGGACCATATTTTAAAGCAGTTAGATAAAAATCCAGACTCAATTTCAGAACGACTTCGATGGCTAGCTAGAGGAGCAAGTGTGTATGTATTATTTTACATTGCTTATGTATTTAATGGTTATACATTCTATACTAATGAATATGATGAAGATAGTACCTTGCATAACAGTGGGGTTACACTTGTGGCTGAGGCAATGCATGTTTTCGGTGCTAAGGAAAAAAAAATCCAATTTTTGCGAATATGTCATACTTTGGCATTATCAAATGAATATGGGAGTTGGATTATATGAAATTCAAAGTGCCGATTTTTCAATGAAAGTTGGTTGATAATAGGAGTGCTATTAAAATAGAAGAATTAGGATTCATGAAAGATGATTTCAGTAAATAATGGGAGAAAGACAAACCATTTATAATGGAATCACAGGTAGTACAAGTATTTTATGTTCCGGACCCCGCAAACTGAAATTGGTCAATTGTTTTGTTGTCAGCCAAAACAACTGAAGGGTCAGATGAATGTTCAACATTGGATGACCCTTTTATAGGGACTTCATAATCATTTCGCAGTGGTCCTAATGTAGAAAACATTTTTTTATGTTAGAGCAGACCACAATGAATGTATTTAAATAGTCGATAGAGGAGTAAAATCTCTTCTGCCTTTAAAGAAAAAAAAAGAGAGTACTATAATCAGGTTGTTTGTTTATTGTAATATACAATGTGTTACGTTATGTTATTATCTATCCGCCGATACTTTCATGTAATCTAAATTAAATTTTAATCCACTTCTGCACCTGTTGATGCGCCCAATCCTGAGGCACAAAAGGTCTCTCAACCACCTACTGGTTGTCCCAATGCAGAGCAACAATAGGTTTCTCAATCAGCTGGTGGTGGTCCCAGTGCAGAGAAACAACAAGTTTCTCAACATGCTGTTTATGGTCCCAGTGCAGAGCAACAACAGGTTTCTCAACCTATTGCTGCTGGTCCCAGTGTTGATGCTAGTGATCCAGAGAAAGATATTGATGATACTTTTGAGGAAATGGTAGGAAATGAAACCCTGAAAGGAAAAAAAACAAGAGTGCTGTAGTTTGAGAATGTTAGCCAAAATACAAAAGGAAAAAGAAAAAGTCATCAAATTTGAGGTGGGATGGAACAAGCGAGGCCAACATGTTAACCCCAACAAATCCATCTTTAGTAGCTACATTGAAATCGTCACTCGGCAACACGTGTCGATTGATGTACAGTCATAGCACCATGTTGTTACCTGTCTTAAGACACCAATTTGGGATGAGATTATGGTAACATTATGATATAATTTTGTTAATTTATTAAAATAAAATACCAAAACATTGACTTACTCTTCATCATCCATTATAGAGTGCATTTATAGTAGATTCCTCATAAAAATAATATGTATTAAGAGTTGCAGGAAGGGTTCATAGAGGTTTCCACACAATTTTTACAAAATATCATCTTAAATATGCTGAAGAGAAAATCAAGCCGCACCCCACCTCCACTTTATACACACTTGATATCCCAAGGATCGTGGTACGTGTTTATCAACCGTCGTGGGGAGAAAAAATTTCAGGTACATTGTGTGGGGTAATACGTTGTTTGAGATTTCTTATATTCATCACTTTGATTGGAAGTTTTTTTATGAAACAATAACTGAGTGCTGAAAATAAAAAACACACAGCAGAACCAGCATACCCTTACTGTAAAGCAAGGATGGGGTATGCTTCACTTGAGAAAAAATTGGTACGTCTTTTAAATCTACTGTACTACTTATATGTGACATAAAACAACACCATAACCATGTTTCTATGTTTATATGCAGATTGATGAATCAAAATCAAAAGCCAAACCCATCCCACACCATGTGATATGGAAGGATTCTCGTGTAAATAAAGTGGGTATACTGATATATGAAAACACACAAAAAGTGTGGGAAGCATGTGTAAGTATGACATAATATAAATTTTATTTGTTTTAAATCACTATTACATAACAATGAGTACTTAGTTTTCTATAGTTTCTATCTGACATAGTCACATGAATCAATAACACCTGCACCAGATGTAGACATACCTTTAGCATCCTTGAAGCGGCCAGACCAGTATGGCCCCGTCAGAGGTGCGGGTTTTGGGGCGACACCCTGAACATATTTTCATGAACAAAAACAAGCGGAGGATGAAAATTAAAAAATGGAAAAGCTACAAGAAAAATTAGCTATTTTTCAAGAAGAATTAAAATAACAGAGATAGATGATAGCAATATTGATGGGGGAGAGGCAAAGAGAAGAAAGAACTCAACAACAACCCGTGCGTAATGATCCCGTCCAACCCCCACCATCTTTGAGGCAAGCCATTCCACTAAAAACCTGAATTAGCTGAGGTAATCAATGTTTTAATAATTTCTATGAAATGTGACTCATATAAACACTGATACCTTTCCTGTACTAATATTATACAAGGTGAAAATGACTTTGATTTATATCTATCAGCTCCCACCTATTGCCTTGTAGAGAGGGATACAATGTTCAATATGCAGAACGAAATGCTACACAACATACAGCTTCCAACAGATCATTTCAGAGTGTCAATTAACATAGCTAATGAGCCGAGTGCCAAGCTTCCTATTCTAAATGATGATGATGACACTCATACAGTTGAACAAGCTGTTGGAACATTCATCGCATGTCCGTCAATTCTTTTAAAAAAACATGTCAACAAGGAGGTATCCATTTTCAAGTTATTTTTCAAGCTGGACCTTTAAAATTTAATGAAAAAAGGTCTGAACTGATGAATGTTATTACATAATGACAAAGATAAGGGGGTGAAACGAAATACCATCTCAAAACTATCTCAAGGATCAACCAACCGATTGAAACGGTCTACAGAGAGCACTTTCACCCTGCCCATTCTATATCCACAATTAATATCATTGTAGGCTCATGTGGATACAATGTTGATAAACAACAATGCTCTCACAGTTGATTTTGAAAGAAATATATACGAAGAGGAAACATTAGATTTCATTAGTGCTAAAAATGTAAATTAAATCCTCAAGTATGAATGGCTAGGCATCTCAGTTGTAAATGTATACATGAGGTATGTTTTCATGATTTGATTTTACAAAAGCTGATATAATCTGATAATTAAAACTATATAAATTTTATATTTTTCGCAGGCACATATATGAAAAACGATTGAATGGATATCCCCATGAACAAAAATTTGGACTAGTTAGTCCTCACACCACCTCTTCAAAATAAGAAATAGATTCTGATAAAGAGGCTGCAATAATGTCAACCCTGCTCAAATAGTTTGAAAACAAAATTACGAATGACAGACCATTTTTAATACGAACGATGCATGGGTAAAACTCTACAATTTAATCATATCAACTATATTTTCATTTCTTTCTGTACTTATTCCTTTTTCTATTTTTAGGGAGCATTGGATGCTGATTGCAGTCAATTTGGATACTCCAAATATTTATTTTCTGGATTCAACGCATGGATATCCAACAAACCAACCACGCATGATGTCGTTTGTTAATTTGCAATACACTAGATCCAACATTTTAAAACTAAACATTTAGTTATATAATTTTTTTCATCTTTTAATGAGGATTCTATTATGATAGGGCAGTGCATAAATATTGTCTAATGCATGGAATGAATCCATGGCATAAGGATGAGCAAGCCTACCAGACCAAAACTGGAAAAGTATCTGGGTATATATAATAACATTGCACTATACAAACAAATATCAAACAAAATTACTTATTGTTGTCGATTTTTTTGTAGTGTCCAAAACAAACAAACTAAAAGGACTGTGGTTATTATGTTTGTAAATTTATGAAAGAGATTGTATTTCATCAACAAACCAGCATCCCTGATTAGGTATTTTTGAAAATAATTACGATTTCATTTAAAATATTTCTTAATAATTTGTGCATTTATATTTTTTCAGTACTACTATGACTGTCACAAAAAAACATATTCAGAAGAAGATATAGATGTGTTTAGAAATGAATAGCTAACATACCTGATGGAAGATTTTACACAAATAGGATGAAGGTAAATTCCTACTAATGTTATCCATATATGATCATTGATATCTCCCTTTTCTACACTTATTTAGAATATATGACCACATTTTAATATGTTTTATATCCTTAGGTTATGAACAATGGTTTTAGATGTGATTTTTATTTCTAGTATAGCATAACTCATTGGACTACACTGGTCGATAGTGTGGAAGTCGACCGATGCATAGTCATTTAGTCCACTCACAAGCATCTTATAACTCATTGGACTACACAAACGCATTCAGATTGTTTTGATACTTTAGGAAAACGATCCATGAGTCATTTGTGACAGGTTCAAATCGACCACACCTCAATCCGACGCACAGTGTGATCAGTATGGAAAAAAGTATCTGATATGAGTTTGAAATTGACATTAACTTTAGAAAACATCAATACTGATATATGGAATACTAAGAAAACACATTCATATTGTTTTGATACTTTAGGACAACGATACATGAGTCATTTGTGACATGTAAGAATCGACCGCACCTCAATCTGACGCACGGTGTGACCGGTATGGCTAAAAGTGTCTGATATCAGTTTGAAATTGACATTAAATTTATAAAACAACACTACTGACATATGACATATTGAGAAAACACATTCTTATTGTTGTAATACTTTAGGAAAATAATCCATGAGTCATTTGTGACGTGTAAAAATCCACCTCACCACAATCCAACGCACGGTGTGACCAGTATGGAAAAAAGTGTCTGATATCAGTTTGAAATTGACATTAACTTTAGAAAACAACACTACTGACATACGAAATACCAAGAAAATGTGTTCGGATTGGTTTGATAATTTAGGAAAAAGATCCATGAGTCATTTGTGACGTGTACGAATTGACCTCACCTAAATCTGAGGCATTGTGTGATAGGTATGTCTAAAAGTTTCTGATATTAGTTTCAAATTGACATTAACTTTAGAGAACAACACAATTGACATACGGAAAACTGGGTAAACACATTAGGACTATTTTGATACTTTAAGAAAATGATCCATGAGTCATTTGTGACGTGTAATAATTGACCGCACCTCAATCCGATGCATGGTGTGATTGGTATGGCTAAAAGTGTCTGATATCAGTATGAAATTGACATTAACTTTAGAAAGCAACACAAGTGACATATGGAAAACTGAGAAAACACCTTCTTATTATTTCGATACTTTAGGAAAATGAACCATGAGTCATTTTTGATGTTTAAAAATCATCAAAACCTCAATCCGACGCATGATGTGATCGGTATGGCTAAAAGTGTCTGATATCAGTTTGAAATTGACATTAACTTTAGAAAACAACACAGGTGACATACGGAAAACTGAGAAAACGTGTTTGGATTGTTTTGATACTTTTGAAAAACAATACATGGGTCATTTGTGACGTGTACAAATTGACTGCACCTTAATTCGATGCACGGTGTGACCGATATGGCTAAAAGTGTCTGATATCAGTTTGAAATTGACATTAACTTTAGAAAACAACACAAGTGACATACGTAAAATTAAGAAAACACGTTTGGACTGTTTTTATACTTTAGGAAAATGATCCACGAGTCATTTTTGACTTGTAAAAATCAGTCGCACCACAATATGACGCACGGTGTGATCGGTATGGTTAAAAGTGTTCGATATTAGTTTCAAATTGACACTAACTTCAGAAAACAACAGAAGTGACATACAGAAAACTGAGCAAACGTGTTCGGATTGTTTTGATAACTTAGGACAATGATCCATGAGTTGTT
Organism: Viscum album; assembly: GCA_963277665.1. Lineage (NCBI taxonomy): Eukaryota > Viridiplantae > Streptophyta > Magnoliopsida > Santalales > Viscaceae > Viscum > Viscum album. The sequence goes on along the minus strand of OY728143.1, from coordinate 516,550,379 downwards.
TTTGATGTGTAATAATTTAATGAACCTCAATCTGGCACACGGTGTGACCAGTATATCTAAAAGTGTCTAATATCAGTTTCAAATTGACATATACTTTAGAAAACAACACTACTAACAGACGATAAACTAAGAAAACATGTTCGGATTGTTTTGATACTTTTGGACAACAATCCATGAGTCATTTTTGAGGTGTAAGAATGAACCACACCTCAATCCAACTCACGGTGTAACCGGTATTGCTAAAAGTGTCTGATATTAGTTTGAAATTGGCATTAACTTTAGAAAACAACACAATGACATATGGAAAACTGAGAAAACACATTCAGATTGTTTTGATACTTTTGGAAAACGATCCTTGAGTCATTTTTGACATGTACAAATTGACCTCACCACAATCCGATTCACGGTGTGACCAGTATGGTTGAAAGTGTCTGATATCAGTTTGAAATTGACATTAACTTTAGAAAACAACACTACTAACATACAGAATACTGAGTAAATGAATTTTTATTGTTTTTATACTTTAGTAAAATGATCTATGAGTCATTTGCGACATGTATGAATCAACATCACCTCAATTAGATGCACGGTGTGGCTGGTATGGCTAAAAGTGTCTGATATCAATTTCAAATTGTCATAAACTTTAGAAAACAACACAAGTGACATACGGAAAACTGAGCAAATGCATTTGGATTGATTTGATAATTTAGTAAAAAAATCCATCAGTCATTTGTGACATGTACGAATCAACCACACCTCAATCCGACGCATGGTGTGATCTATATGGCTAAAAGTATTTGATATCAGTTTGAAAGAGACATTAAATTTAGAAAACAACACATGTGACATAGGGAAAACTGAGCAAATGCATTCATATTGTTTCGATAATTTAAGAAAATGATCCACGAGTCATTTATGACTTGTACGAATCAACCACACCACAATACGATGCACAGTGTAATCAGTATGGCTAAAAGTGTCTGATATCAGTTTCAAATTCACATTAACTTTAGAAAACAACACAAGTGACATACGGAAAAATAATCAAATGCGTTCATATTGTTTTTATACTTTAAGAAAAAGATACATGATACATTTGGGACGTGTAAGAATCGACCTCACCTCAATCCGACGCACGGTGAGACTGGTATGCCTAAATGTGTCTGATATCAGTTTGAAAATGACTTTAACTTTAGAAAACCACACAAGTGACATACGGAAAACTGAGAATACATGTTCGGATTGTTTTGATATTTTAGGACAATGATCCATGAGTCATTTGTGACGTTTACGAATCAACCTAAGCTTAATCCGACGCACGGTGTGAACGGTATGGCTAAAAGTGTCTGATATTAGCTTGAAATTGACATTAACTTTAGAAAACAACACTACTGACATAAGAAATACTAAGAAAACGCATTCAGATTGTTTTGATACTTTAGGAAAACGAACCATGAGTCATTTTTGATGTTTAAGAATCGACCTCACCTCAATCTGATGCACCGTGTGATCAGTATGAATAAAAGTGTCTGATATCAGCTTGAAATAGACATTAACTTTAGAAAACAACACTACCAACATACGGAATATCGGGAAAACACATTCAAATTTTTTTGATACTTTTGTACAATGATCCATGAGTCATTTTTGACGTGTACGAATTGACCACACCTCAATCCAACACACAGTGTGATTGGTATGGCTAAAAGTGTTTGATATCATTTTGAAATAGACATTAACTTTAGAAAACAACACAAGTGACATACGAAAAACCAAGAAAACGCGCAATTATCCATGATTCATTTGTGATATGTAAAAATTGACCGCACCTCAATCCGATGCATGATGTAACCGGTATGACTAAAAGTGTCTTATATCATTTTGAAATTGAAAATAACTTTAGAAAACAACACTACTAACATACGGAATAATGAGTAAATTCATTCAGATTGTTTTTATTCTTTAGTAAAACAATATATGAGTTTTTTGTGATGTGTATGAATCAAACTCACCTCAATTAGATGCACGGTGTGGCCAGTATGGCTAAAAGTGTCTGATATCAATTTCAAATTGACATAAAATTTAGAAAACAACACAAGTGACATACGGAAAACTGAGAAAACGCATTCAGATTGTTTTGATACTTTAAGAAAACGATCCATGAGTCATTTGTGACATGTAAGAATCAACCACACCTCAATACGATGCATGGTGTGACCGGTAAATATTTTCATTAGATAAAGAATCAGTATTTATTAAATGAGATAAATCATCCAAAGACATATTGATTTTACATTATTCCCTTTCATTGTTATCAGAATGAAAACATTTGAGTTTATCATTTCAATATTTTAGTTTCACATTTCCATATTAATGTATTCTTTCATATTAATGGTTTAATTTATTTCATTATTGTATTACTAACATAATGTTTGTTTTCTTATATAGGTGAATTTTTTTCCTTGAGTTCGGATGCTTTGTTCGACAACAAATACCGTGGACGATAATTTTTGAGAGAGGATCAAAGATATCAAAGGATTAAACATTAATGTTTATAACTGTTGTTGGATAATTGTAATTCTAACCATGTAAAACACTATTTGAAATGTATATGGCAGTGTGTTTTTTTGTATTCATGATGTTAAGTAAATGTATATAGCATTGTTTGTCAAAATATTGTGTTGGGGTGCTGTTTTGTACAGGTGTGCAGGTACTATTTTGTGCAGGTGCTTGTTTGTGCTAGTGCTGGTTCAATAGGTGCAGGGGAAGGTGCCTTTATCAGCGCTGAAGTTATCACTAATAAAGGACACCTTTATCAACGCTAACTTGAGGGCTTATAATAGGGACCTTTATCAGTGCTATAAAAGTGATGTAAATTCCGTAGAAGATAAAGGGGGTGGGGGGGGGGTCCCCTTTATCAGCGCTCTGAAAAGGGCTGATAAAGGAGACCTTTATCAGCGCTAAAAAGAGCGCTGATAAAGGACACCCATTATCAGCGCTTTTCTGAGCGCTCATAAAGGGGACCCCCTTTATCATCGCAAGCATTTACAGCACTTTTCTTGCGCTGTTAATGTCAGTTTTTAGCACTGATAAAAGGCCAATTTGTAGTAGTGAGATGATTCCACTTTATTACCACCATGGAACATGTATATTCTTCAGGAATTCATGTGGTCCTAAAATTTAAAGAGAGATACATAGATTATTATAGTGATATATTAAAGAGGTTTTCCATTTCTAACTCCCACGAGACAATCACCCCTTTTATAAAATCAATGATTATGTGTTTTTTACCCTCAATAGAATAGAGTATAAGACATGTGTTAAAGGTGATATAATTGATCATCAAGATCATTGAGGGAGATCATAGGAACTATCCTACAGATATTCACCCATAAATACTACCAAATCATTTATTAATGTGAGGAATACTCTAAGACTGAGTTATATTAAATTATGAGGAATAGAACATTTTTGGGAACCAAATTACTTAAATAGTGTTAGATATCAATATATTCTGAATGTGTTGACACTGAACTAGTTGGTTCCAAAACAAATTCAAATGATTAAGAAATCAATGTAGCAACCCCTCTGGGTTAAAAATGTCTAAGATATGGCTATCCACACTGAAATCCAAAATATACTAGTTAGTAGACATTGAAAAACCAAATAGTGGGAAATTTGGATACCAACTTTACTCACTTGGGTATTGACCTTTGAGAGCAATAAAACCTCCAGTGAAGCTACTTGTCAAGAGGATGTCTCTAATCGAAAGGTATACTGATTTGATCCATGAAGGAATATATATAATAGCTAAATTTTATTAGTATGGCTAATATATAAATTGTAGACTTCTATGTCATGCAACTTTATTTAGAGATAATATAAATAAATTAACTTATAATTTAGGCTCATTAACCAGGTCATTGATGTCCATGAGGTTATCCATTAGGCCCAAATAATTCAAATAATCAATTGAAACATTCTTGTCATGATTTTATTCTAGTCTCTCAAGGGATTTACTAGTATTCATTTCATTGTAATTACCTCTATAGTGTGAAAAGGTTGTGTTCTCATGGGTATTCAACATCCATAAAACCATTAAATTTGGGTAAATGTATGAATAATTTTTTTCTAATTTATAGAATAAACTTTGAAATAAGTGTATATAAGTAAGATTTACATATTAAAACAAGATGAATATAGAATTCCAGTGACCACACATTCTCTCTACATAAAATTTCTTCACAACAAATCCTTGTAAGAGGAACATTTAATTGTGGAACAAGGAACACTCCTAGAGGGTTATAGGATATTTCTCTAATTTATTACATATTAAATAAGGAAGGTTATTATTCAACCCTTTGGTTTGAGTAAGACCTATGGCCAATTGGTGTTTCTCTTGAAAAATGATCATGATATATAATGGGTGACTAATCCCTTCCAAACACCTAAAAAGGTTATATAATTGAGTAATAGTGATGTTAAAAACAACATGTTATTTATTTATGGAAGCATATTTTACCACTTCCCATCGAAATATATGGTTAAACTCTTCAAATTCATGCATGTCTCTTAATTGCAAAGGATATACTTCAGTTCCTCTCTCCTATCCATTAATTTTATAACCACAATCCTCCTATATACCAAACATTAGTTCTATCAGCCTATTTTCTCAATTTATGTATAAAAATTTACCTTTTAGTGAGTGAACTGTAACATAAATATTCCAAAAATTAGATTATACCACATTAGAAGGATTGTTCTATGATATTTCAGATGGTTTTGTGACCTTCCCAAACTCAATCAAAAATAATTCTTCCACCCACATGGTATATTAAATACAATTTATGGAAGAAGTCATCTTGTAAGAATACCACTCTAATAGAATTTTGTAAATTTGGAATCATAAGAGATGGGTGGTAGAGGATGCACCCCACCTATCAAAGGATAAGGGTTAATGTATCTTAACACTTTACTGGGAATCTAGTTCACTAAATAATTCCTTTATTTATGCCTCTTTTGGGGTCTTCCAACCATTTAAAACATCTTTGGTTATACTTTTACTTTATTAAAATTTGGACCCTTAACACGAGGTACTAAATCTTTTGTTTTCCATTTGGACATGATTTGATCCATGTCTCGAGGAATTCTAGTGACAACATAATGAAAATATTGTACAACTAGAATGCCAATTCTATTCCCTAAAAACTAGGAACCCTGCACCGCAACTCTACTTCATGGGGGATAATGATGACTCCTCTCTCATGACGATCTGGTTCTATCCAATTTCCTCTCGACAACCTCTACCATCGCCAGGACCTCATTATATGTGTTCAGCATAAATGGGGGGACCTGGAACAAGATCTTTGGATGTAAAGCCTCCTCAAAAGGCCTCACCTTGGCCTCCTCATCTGGAAATAGGTCTGAAGTATATCGTAAAAGGTTTGAAAATGGATTCCAAACTCTCACAAAATGGAGCTCCCCTTTCTAAGGGTAAGAAGCTTCTAGAGACTGGACACATTCACGATCAAAGAAAGAAACTTGACTCTAAACTTGTCTTAGAACTCCTCAAATGATATCGCTGACTCCTCGCAATCCATGGGGAATAAGAACAAACACTTCCTTAGTGCTCTATGTAGCATCATCAAAACCAAGAACACCCCATGATCCTTCTGAGAATGGATTGAACTAAAGCATATCTCAACCGCCTCCTACCAGTCTTTCGTGACTTCATCTGAAATGGATCCCTTGTACTTCTACAGACTCTGGAACTGAAACTTGTTGAGTGTCATCTTCCATGTGTCGTTGTTGTCAACCTCTACTCTACTTCGATCTGCTAGAATAGACGGCTAGACATCTTCTACCCAAACCTGACGAGGATATCGACTTGGAGCCATACGTGCAAAATAAAAAATAGTTAAGGTCCAAAACCAAAAACATAAAAGACTCAACATTAATTAATTAATTGTTTTCTTTTATTCATTTTATGTTAACCTATCCCAAGGTATAACCCTTTAGACACAAGAACAAAGAAGAATGATGTGTCATCCTTTCCTAGATCTCTACCCTACAACTAGTATCACATTGTTTAGTATCCATTGTAAGATTAAAGGTCCATGAATCATATCATAGGGGTCCCTAAATGCTTATGTATTAGCCGGTATCCAGTGTTGACATCAATTTCTAAACATATCTGACATTGTTTACCTACCAAACCATGAAACCTAAACTGTGCCTAACACCATACTCTATCCTATCCCTCAGCTAGAGCCTCTGATACAACTCTTCCATGAACCCCTCCCCATAAGGTGTACCCCTCCAAGGACAAAAATTAGGGAAGTGAGATAATGAACCACCAAGTCTCACCTCCAGTAGGCCTTGTGTTGGTGACTAGCAATGAGGGTATAGTAAACACACAAATGGGAGGCATCACCATCTAAGAGAACACATGAAGAAGAGAGAGTTATGATAGACACCAACCTACTCCAAATCATACTAAAATATAAAAGAAAACCCAACTGCACATATGTAATGTCATGAAAAAATACTACAACTGAAAGGGGAAAACTTCCAGTTCCAAAGGAAAGTAAAAATAGCAGTAACCACAAGCTCGAACAGCTCCTAAAACCCCAAACTAGTAGAAACTAGCTGGATCTTCAACCTGCTCAAAGTGACCCGAAAAACTATATATATAAATAGGGTGAGTATAATAGTATACTGTGTAGGATCCTCTCTAGAGCCTCTTGTGTAAAATTAATGAAATCATTCTAAAGCATAGTGAACAACAAGTGAAACTAACTCATCACTAAATAGGTATACTATGTTCCCATCATCACTATGGTAACTCTCACATAGTATCGCATACAAGAGTATATAATATAATAAAGAATATCATGGGTACATCACTACTATTTCCCCACTGGTTTTCCACTTTGTCTGAATGCTGCTTGTCCTAGGCATCCCTCTCCAAAAAGGCTTACATGCAGACACATGGGCGAAGCACCACAACATGCACCCCATGCAAGAAAACCCCCACATCCATATAGGCAAATTAACCAGGTAGTTTCTGGGATCCACCACTGCTCGCATAACGTGTATCATACTTTAGAAATTATACGACACACCATTACATCCCACACACTGATTATGGATACTCAAGCCATCACAACCTATACACATTACAGTAGTAGTAGTCTGTAGGAAACTTTATCCAGAATCTATTTGTGTGAATAACCACAAGCCATTACATATTACATTTCCCATAGGCTTTGAGACATTACAGGACCCATAGGTCTTAAGGAAATCATACAGACTATAACTACTTGAAACTGCCCCACCCTAGCATCTGCATCGTGATCATCTCTCCACCTTTTCATGGATGTTTGACTAGCTTTCTTGTGTAGTAATACACATGCCTGATACCGATGGAAATGCCATAACCTTTTATTATTCCGAATCTATTAGACCTTCTCTCGTGAATTCACTCTACTCTTGAATCCACCTCTAGAGTCAGTTCTTTGTATATTCTTTCTAGGAATCGGTATATCATGTGGCCTTGAAGGACTTGAGATGTCCCGAAGCCCTGGAGGTGGGCTGGAGGCCTTGAAGGTGGCTAAAAATACTTACTAACCCGAAGGCCTGGGTAGCTCGAAGGACTTATGGAATCCAATCCAAAACCGGTGGCGCAAGGATAATTATTATCAACTTTCATGAATAATAAAAAAGTGTTTATTATCAATGTATCTCAAAAAATCTTCCTATGTTTATTCTTCAATTTTTAAAGAATTGTATTATTTTATTTATTAATGACACTATTTAATGTGCATTGTGATATTATTCTTTCTTATTTTAGGATCCTAAAAGTTTATTATTAAACATATTCCTTGTATTAACACTATAAACCCACTCTTTTCTCATTGAGTTATTTCATATTTATTCTTGTTCATTTTCATTCTATATGAAATTAATGATTTTGAGCATATTATAATCTAATGGCTGGGCCCAAAATTATATATCCCTATAATGTATAGGGTAAAATAATATGACTCTTGAGATTTTTTAGAATGAACCTGATTCTATATTTGTTTACATAATATAGTTATATTTATATACATGGGTTATAAGTGAATATAATGCCATCTTTTCTCACATTATATCCATGTGTATATTTTATTTAGTTGTATCCAAAATGTTATGATGTCTAATTGATATACATATGCCACATTCATTGTCATTTTAAAATGATTTTCCTATGATATTTATGATGATCTAATGCTTGTGATATAATTTTGGTGATAATGATAACTATTTATGCCCAAAAAATATGATCAATATGATAAAGAAGAGTATATAAAAGCAAAGTTGTAAATGAAAAATTTTCAGCATGAAGAAGAATATTCATTCATAGAAGGGAATTAATTTAAATAAGGCTCTTTATTTGGGATATAATAGTTTAAACTATTTAGGGATACATGGAATTTTTTGTCCTAAAAGTCACATTTCAGAGATGAGGTGAACCTGTTTTATATCCTTAGAAGATTGAATTATCACGTGATTTTCAGTCACATCATTTTTATACAGCCATATTCATGGAAATATAGGATTCAATTTGTTGGTTTTTGGATCACATTGTAATAAATAATTCACTATTTTATAAAAAAAATTCATCATATTAGACTAAAACATTTTTCATTTTTGAAAAAATCCATCCCCATTTCAAAATAAATCATTTTGCATATTAGATTAAATCCTTATCTATATCAAATTACATATTTCATTGCATCAGATTTAATCATTCATGAAATGAATTTGTTATTTGATCCATAGAGGAAGACGTATGTTTGTGAAAAATTATTTTTAGTGATAGTTCCAAAAAAATTTAGAAAACATTTATGAAGATAGCCTATAAATACCCTTAACACACACTTAAAAAAGGTGGAACCATATTCCACTTCATTAATTTTTAGAAAATTCACCCTACTTGATAATATTTTCCATTTTTAAGGACATATATTATTTTATAGTTTGATATGTTTCTTATATAGTATTCAAATTAAAACATAGATGGGGAAAATATCCTATATAAATTATATGTGGTGATGTATCACCCATATCAAATCTTTATGGTTCCTTCCATTTGAATGATAACCATGTAGTTTATTCATATAGGGATGGTTGTGTAAATATTATGTGAATAGAAGATTCCAAACTCCTTGAATTTGGATAATGCAACCAACTCATATATATCTCCAATATTATATGATATTCAGGCCTCCGAATTTGAATTTTGGATTTTTCTAAATGTACCATAACTGTGAAAGATTTGACTTATGGTTAGTTAATGATGGATCCCTATTTTAAATACCCAGCCCTCCTTTATACTCCTTTTATCACCCATTTCTTCAATCAAGGATGAATTAATCCAAATGACCCATTCATACCATTCCTTTATAGAAAAAACTCTGAAAATTATTTTCTATCAAATCCTCACATACATGTTTCCTATTAGTTCCATGCCCCAACCATGATGTTATTGATAATATCATCCCTTCTTTCCATCAATGAGACATAAATTCTTTAAAACTCATATTTAGTTTAAGCCCAAACTACAGCCTCTCCTATTTATTTACCAATAAAAAGGATAAAATTGAAATCTCCTTTCATGTACAAGTCCCACACCAACCATTTATAGGTACCTATACCTGGTATTCAATTTCATATGTTATAAGACAATGTCCCACTCACATAACTTTTTAATATAATAAATAATAAGTCTTTCAATGAATACACTAAAAGGAATATTATTGGCCCTTGTAGGACAATGTTCAATCGAACATCATTGGGCATGGATGCATGAAATTTAAAGGTACCATAATGTTCGATGATAGATGACCACAAAATTTATGATGTGTCCCACTATGTGACACCAATATATAATGGATCTGATATCCTTCATACTTATATGGAGGAATCCATTTTATTGGGCTAGATCCAATATCTATAACACACACCTTCTCTCTATATGGTGATAAATGTTATAGTTACCGGGTATGTGGATTTAAATATATGTGCAATAATCCATTATCAGAAATACGGCTAGTATTTGATACATCTTGATGTTCACATTTATGCGTGGTATTTAGTAATTTTTATTAAAATAAAGGTAATGTGTATTCTTATTGGGATGTATTTCATAAATATGAATAAAATATTTAATAGATAATTAGACTATACAATAAGACCCCTTAAGGAATGACCCCACCTTCACCACTATTAACCTCAACACACAATTCGAAATATCATTATTATATCCCAATAACTACCTACATTTGGAAATCTCTCCTATAGACAAATATGTAGCTATTGAGAGAACACATAAGAGAACACATTAGAGAACCAATCATGAAATACATATCCTTTTGAATAGATTTATTGATAATGAAGTTTTTTCATAAGATATTATAATTATGGTTTATTTGTTTTAGTTTTTCCCATTCATGATTTGAAATAACATGAAAATAGAATAATAAATTGACAAATTACCTTTTAAGATTATTAACCAAGCTAGTGGTAGGACCAAACCACCTAAGGGTACCAAACACCATAATATGACGCACCAGATGTACACTTTTACGATGATGGCTATTTTTCCCCACCAACCAAAAGGGAATTTTTACTAACACAGAGACTCCAGTACGAATTGATGAATGACCTAGTGTATATATATCACCTTAACTACTTTATCCCAACATTAGAGGTACCTCTTGAAAGACTTGTTGAGATAAAGACTAGAATACCATATTACTAATGATATTCCACAGGGAATCATGTATCCCCTCCTTCTATATCCAATATCATTGTGAGTCTTTTCCTAGAGTGAAAAACACCTTTATCCCTAATATTATTTAAGTTTATTAGTATTTCATTTTTCTCCCCAACACTTTTTGGTATAATCCCAGTGTATCATGACAGTCTTCAACATTACCAGCACTATATAGCCCCCACTCCTTAAGAATATTACAATGAGAACACCTTAGAGATCCCAACCTCAGCTATTGAAACCAATTATAATATGAGTAATGATTAATCGAGGGAAGTTAGTTGTTGGAGTGTAAAATTCAGTTCAATACTTTATTCTAGTTGTCACCTATGAATCATGTCTTTATATCATGATAAATACTTTTTGATCACCTTTGATAACTCATATTCATTAGGGATGTTGTCCATACTATTCATCATAGATTTAGATTGTGGTTATAACCATGTTTACTTGGTTGAATAAAAAATAAAATAGGGTTGAACTATGGAAATAAAAAATCAAGGATTAGGTCCCTAGACCAATAGACTGCAGCACCCTCAAGGCTTATATAACTAGCATAATAGTTGGTTGAGTGGAAGAAAATAATGGCCACATTGGTCTTCCATTTGAGACTAAACATATCAACCTTGAAGTTTATCCTCATGATTGAAAATAATATAAAATTCATCTCATAGGTCCTCCATAATTTCGGGTGATACGTGGGAGATTTTAAAGTGATACTTAGGAAATCCCCTATGGGGTTCCTCCCCACTTTATTATGATGATCTATCATGAAGGTACTTATCATGATAACACTTACTGAGGACCTACATATAGACTCAATATTAATTTAAAATGTTTTCATATCCTCCCTAAATAATGAAAAATTGGTAAGGGTGGAGTCCCTCCACTTTGAGATGAAGCTAATTTGCTAGGATATCATCCCTAGGGTATATGTTATAGAAATCCATTCTTTGAAAAAGAAAAGAGTTGTCTTAAATATCCTCATCATGAAAGCCACCAAAAAGTTGTGACCACTAATGCCCTCTTTATAAAAACTAATATAATATCCCTAAAGATCATTACCTTGGAATGTGTTACAAAAATACCATCTGTAAAAAATAATAATATAAAGGTCAAAACCAAGAAGGAATCCTACAAATAAGTTACTACAGAGTCCCTTCCTATGATATCCTTTCTAAATTATGTAGAGATATTACATATGGAATAATTTTTATAGGTATTACCAATGATAAATCATTCACAATGAATGGGTTTCCTAACTGTGATAGAGAATAATGAATCATCATTGGAGGTCCACCCCATCACGATTATTACAAAGGAACGCCTCCAAAAGAATGATTTTATTATCACAAAGTACCTCCCCATGTTAATGTTACTCTAAAGATTTCGTAATATTGAAGTGAACTAAATAAACCATGGAAAACAACAATAGTTTCCTTATCATCAATCCGTAGTGTCTAATCTATGTTTATGGGTGATTTGAGGAAATGATCATCATCTATGAATCCCCCAGACCATGAACCCCTAGATGTGATTATGGAGGCTCTGAATTGACCCACTCATCTTGATAAAGTAGTAGTGAAATTTTTTTTTGTCAGATCACATCTATGAAAAAATCCTCGAGGATGAGGAGAACTCTATTTTTTTGTTGAATGAATTGAATAAAGAATGAAATTTGGTTGAGTTATATTTGATGGCCAAATCACAATTAAAATTTACCAAGGCATTTGGGGGGGAATGGGTGAACAACATTCATCATAATGTATTTGATCTTATCCACTTTATTAAGATAATATACCTATATTACGGGGACTAAGATAACTATTTTGAAGAACTATATGAACTATTCAACCTTATTGACCTCGATTCCCTTTCATTTTCACTAAATCCTATATTATGAGAACTAAATTAGTGCCTTAAACATGATATACTTAGATTTTTGAATTTTATTCACCAAATATCCATCAACAACCCACCTAACTCTCATATCGGGTAGTTGGGTGAATATAGATATTTTTATTTTAATCCTCTCATAGGTTGAATCAGTTAATCAGGGAACAGATCTTTCCAATTCATCGCTTCGGGGGAATTTTTAGGTCTTGGATCAATATATGCTAGTTAGTCCATCCAACAACATCCAATTATTATAAAATCATAGAATAGGCATACTCGATAAGAGGGAGCTATGAAATTATTCCCAATATTAGAATAAGAATATCCCTATACCAATGGGGTTGGGGAATTTTTTCTACCACCACCACCCGTGGAATTAATAAATACATTTTGAATCCTAATCATGATAGTGGAAGTGAAAAATTTTACCCCATCCTATAAGGCTAGGAATGTTTTTTCCTATGCTCATATGAGGAATTAAATCATTTATATACTAGGAGAATATTTACAATATGAAACCCTCTATTTAATCCCATGTCTAATGATTAAAGTCCCTCATTTTGAGTATATTCTAATAAATTATTTAGGTAATCATTAAATATCAACTTCCAGAAACCAATTCTGGGAAGAAAATTATAGGGATATGGATAAGAATATGAGGGGTGAAAATTTAAAACAATCCAAGAAGAATAGAGAAATCAAGGAGAATTTTTACATTTCCCCGAAAGGATACTAAATGTAGGAAGAATACTAATATTATTTTTACATATATGAGGTTTTAGTTCCTGCTTCACTATTTCTTTTAGTGATTGCAGTTGACATAAATCCTGTGGATAATATGGAGTAATACATTGATGCAGAAGAACACAATGAGTAGATATCCATATGATACATGGTTCACATTGAAATTCTTAAAGAGGTTATGCTGAATTGATATTATATAAAAATTCATGACATGGGATTTACAAGGAACATGGACATATTATTCACTCGATAAGATTCAACTATGGGTAAATAGAAAGGTGTAGATATATTCATAGACCACCCACCTCTTGAATAATTTGTGATTCTTTCCATTGAGGAGAATATTTCCTATTATAAAATTTGATTTAGAAAATATAAGGTGACATAATTTTGAGTTAGTTAAAGGTGAATAATTGATTTAAAATGATATGAAAAATCTAATATCTCACATCTAAATCCACTTTAGTAATATGGAATTTCTCAACTAGAAGGTGTGAGTCCAATCATCTGGCCAACCTAGGACCTATAAAACCAGTCTATCTAACCCCATTAGACATGAAATATTAATAATACCATTTATTAAGGAAACAAACACCATTATTAAAAGAGTTACACATAAATAATGATAAAATCATGTTATTTACATCAGGTATATATATAGAAAAACCATACCTTGTTAAGACCACTATCTCCACTAAAGTATCAACCCAAGTGACGACATCAATATAACTCCTTGATTCCATTATCTCGCTTTCCATTAAAATAAAATCAATATAGGATTCATTCACTATTTTCAAATTATATAGGAAAATGTATCCAAAGCATGTGGATGGTATTACTCTGTAATTTAACTTTATATATCCCACTTTATTGATATTCAATTATACTAGAGATATGGGGAACACCTCACATAATTTAAATCTCTATGTAGAACCATGATGGTAACACTAGAGAATAATGAGATGAAAAATGGTTGTTTGATGACATTCTTGGAAATAAAGTCATTTTATTTTATGGGAATATACTTGATAGTTCTATCTGAAAATAAGATGATATCCAGTGTTATCCTCATTTCCAATTTATCTTTACACTAAAAAAGATTATTGTCCATGACCAATGAAATTTAAAATAATATTGATGTGAGAATATTTTGGAAATAATATCTATGTTTAAAGGTTTAAACTATTAAGTAAATATTTATCATCTATATAAGTATAAATTTATTGATATTTAAGAAATATATTATTTTTTACGGATTCTTTTTGTTCCCCTGATGATTCATGGGTGTTTTCAGAAGTCGGGAAATTCCTATAAAATTCAATTCAGAGTTCCAAAGCCAAATTTTGGATGAAATTTTCGGAATGGGAAAATAAATATTTTAAATATAAAACTCTAAAAAGAATGTTCAAATTACTTGTTGTTCCCTTTTCAATTATCAATATCTCTCAATATCATGTGGCTTAACCTCTTAAACAATAGTGGAATCATCATCAACATCATTAGGACTGAAAAAAAGAGAAAAATATCCCAAGCATAGAAATGTAAAATATCAAGTTTTATTCCATCTAAAAATAAAAGGTTTTGAGATTATTCATTAATACTATAGAGAATAACATAGTTTAATTTACTGAGAATAAGGGAGCCAATGAATTTTTTCTCGTTAATCTCTAAAATTAAATCCTATTCCAATATTTTTTTTATAATAATTTACAAGAATTTTTTTTATGAAGATTATTAAGAAGATGAATAACCTGAAGAAAATATAATTGGATGAACCACTGGAAAAGATGACCTATGTCTCTGATGCCTTATTATAAAAATAAGAGTTATAATAAGACTCGTACAAACTTAAAAAAAATAATTACTGAAAAACTGGAGAATCAATCAAAACGACACATAAATTCATCAAGGAATGATTGGTTACACAAAAAATTACCCCAATTAACATAAATATACTTGATGTGAAAACATAAATAGTATTCCAAAATGTTTTATAACTGATATCAGTGTAACACAGAAAAATAAGAAGATCCCTTTAAAAAATCTTTTATGGTCCAAAATCTCTTAAATATCATACCCCTAACACTCAGAGGATGGGAATTTCCAAAAAAAAATTAATTTTAACTATATGAGGAGTCATGATATGACACTGTCACGAACCAACCCGGGTCAACCCTGAACCGGTCACCCGAGCCGATCCGCGACATGACCCGAGAGGCGTTCCCGATCCTCCCGGGCTGGCGACAAGCACCAGGGCATCAACAGTGAGCAAGTGGGAACGATTTCGCCCAGTAAAAATAAATAATTAGAGCAGCAGAAAATAAACAGAGTAAAGTAACTAACAAGAACAAAAGAAAATAAAACTAACCGAAAGAGACAACCACTATCTCCGTGTGACCTCGCGGGTCACTCTCCAACTCACGACCAAACGTCACCCAAGGCGAACGCACCCAAGCTGTAACCTACACAAACACTAAAAACAGAAAACCACTATAGGCGTGAGTATTAAAACTCAGTAGGCTAGCCCGATATCTATTCCCAATGCACTACCTTTAAAAGAAGAATTTACCAATTACAGGTTTGAACTAAATATACAAAATATTGGTTTTCACACACACACACACTTTAATTTCTAAAACAAGTATCAGTCCATTGCCCTTTATAATTTTAAAACAAGTTTGATGTTTGAACGGAATAGGCATATTTCTTTTCAAATCATTTTCTGCGAACCATTTAGAAATACAAACTTCAGTTATTAGCCAAAAAAAAGAAGAAAACCACACATAATACGCAACACACACCAAGGGCAATGGAAAAAGGGGTGCACGGGGGTCTGCGATCGAACTAGACCTCTCAACCGTCCACCATATATAAAAAGAACACTAAAAGAAACATGGGTCGAACCTAGGAGATCGTGAACAATCCAGAACGTACTATACATCTGACTCATCCTGAAGGCATGCCCTAACTCGATGACGTCATAACGCCCTAACGCTCGGCATAGCCCTGCAGGGCCTACCCGAGGGGCCCAATCCCCATAGCAGCAATAACTCAGTATTCCCCTGCTATGGGGCCACTAGCCAGTGAGTAATCTAAACTAGTGCAGCAATCGTTCTCAGAAAATTCACTCAATATGCCAGGTTACCATGTCATCACAAGCAATAAAAAGGGGGTGCGTCTACAATGTAAATTAAGCAGTCACGATGCACCAACATCACATATAGCTCACGAAAACAACTCACACCAAAGATCACCCCCCGAGTGGGTTTTCCAAAATAATCTATTTTTATTAAAGTGCCAAACGGGCCTTCGCCAATTTTAAAGTAAAACTTCATTTCACAAAAAGCTCAAAACACTTGTTCAGAAGAAGTCATTTATCCTTAAATCTAGAAGTACATTTGAAATGTCGTGAATTATGTTTTAAGGCCAAACATGCATTCTTTCAAAACTGGGTGTCCGCCCGTCAAGAAAATATTTCAAGAGACGTGTATAAAATAAACGGATCTTTTTTACATTGAACAATCATTTAAAAATTAATTATCTTACATTATTTATCATTCATTAAAATTAATAAAACGACAATCAATTAATAAATTCTCAATTTAAAAGTATGTGCAGTGGGGGACCTACCTCAAGACTAAGGAGTGACGACGACGCAAGCTCAGAAACCAGGCACGACGACGGCGCTCACGTGGAAACAAGCGCGATGACGACGCACACTCGGAAGCAGGCGAGACGACGACGCTCACTCGGAGACAGGCGCGACGTCGACGCAACCTCCAAAACAAACCACAGCGATGGCGCTCACTCAGAAACGCCCCGCGCGGGTCCTAGAACGTCAAGCCAACCCAAATAAAAAAATTAATTAATAAAATCTCTAATCAACCCAAGGCATATATATATGTATTTCAAATATAAATATCAAACAGGCATAAAATAATAGGGTATACCCATCGGGGGGCTGAGACAAGATACGGGCCGCCGGAGGGCGTCGCGCCGGAACAGCGGAAGGCGTGCAGCTGGACGCAGTCCGACCAGGGGTTGCGGCAAGGGCCTCCGGACAGCCGCGATGCGAGGCAGCTGATGGGAAGGGTTTGCGACCAGTCGGAGAGCACACGACGGGTCGAAAGGCACACGATAGGAGGGTACGAGCTGGTCGGGGTTGTGCGACGGCTGAGAAGAGGTCTCGCTAGTCAGAGACGGCGGTCGAAGGGTGCAGGGTAGCCCAAGATGGACAACGACTGGAGAGGACACAAAAGGAGGGCCGCGGTGATCAGAAGTGGAGGGTTGCTGGCTGCCGATTGGCTGGAGCAGGGAGGTCCAAGGAGGGCAGGTCGGTGCCTCGTACATGAAGACAGGGGCCTATGCAGGGGCTGTTGGTTGAGCAGGAGCAAAAGAGGCTGGCGGGGCTGGCTGCTGGAGAAGGAGAACCAGGTGGGGGGGGGGGTGCTGGACGCATAAGTAGGGGGTTGCGGGAAGAGCCGAGACCTGGGGGTGGTGTTGCGCAAGGCAGGAGGGTGAGCCGATCGGGGTGCCGAGCTAGCAGGGAGGGCCGCTGGCGGAGCGGCATGCTGCAGGCGTGGAGGCCGGGACACTGGGGAGGCAAGCTGTGCGGGCTTCTAAGAAGGCAGGAAGGTATGCGGGCACGGCGGTGGCTGCTGGGTGGTCTGCAGGTCAGGACGTGAGCAAGGCGGAGAAGCCAGGAGGTGCAGAAGAAGGCCGAGCCGGGGGTCTACGAAGAAGGGTGAGGCGATGCGGGCTTCCTTCTCGTGACAGGAAAAGAGGAAGGGGGCCGGGCTGCGACGAGGCTGGCCGACGGTGGCGCAGCAAGCCATGCGGGAGGGGCGACGGGAGGACCGAGCGGGATGCAGAGCGGCGGCCGGAGGGCTTGTTGTGTGCGGGCTACTGTAAAGGGATGCTGGGTGGTCGGCTGGCCGGGACGCAGGTGAGGCAGCGGAGAAAGCAGGGGGCAGCTGCTGGGGCGAGGAAGAGAGGAAATAGTGGAGCGGGGGAACACCCGCGTGGAAATAACAAAGGAGAAAAAAGAAGAATAAATAAGAAGAAAGAAGAAGAAAAAAAAGTAAAAGTAAACAATGATAAATAATAATAATAATTTGACTAATAATAGTAATAATCTTATTAAGAATAATCATAATAATCTTAATAATAATATTAATAATAATCTTAATAATAACAATATTATAAATTATTGTTATTATTATTATTGAACATCTTATGAAACTATTTTAAATTTAATTTATTCATTTAAATTTTATTATTTATTTAATCGGTTGAGCAGTCGCGCACTCACCAAGTCTGAACACATGATCGGACCGAATGCGTGGTGACCGCGCACCACCCCGGACCGAATGCACAGTGACCGCTAGCAGTGCGGTGTCTATGCACTGGCCCGAAACCCACCGAAAACATCAATGCTTCAACGAAAATTCAAACCTGGACCCGCCGAAACTCTGCCCAAAGTCGCGGGACTGAGAAAATAGTAAAAAAAATGGGAATCCGTGGTCGGGGTGTGACAGACACAGTCAATTATATCCAATTGAAAAACCCCTCATCCAATGGGGAAGACTCATATAAACTCGATTTCCCCATTAATAATTTGGGATGTGGAAGTAGATATTATAGAAGATGAAATCATAGTGGATCATGAAAATTGTGTTTCATTTATATCAAATATATATATGATATCAAAACATGAGGATTATTGAATCATAAATCTCAACAGGAACACCAATTTTATAATGTTTATTTTTGGGTTCATTTATAATTGATCGTATTGGTAAAATGATTAGTAGATAAATAGTCTTCTAGAGAATAATGAGAAATTGGGATGTTAGTGAAATCCAACACATGGATAGAAAACATACCCATCACAATTTTATTCATGGTATGTTCTCACTAATATGTTTCTATTTGACCCTTTATCCTCAATCAATACGAAAGCATCATGGATGGAAGTAAGAGACCCTAACTCAAATTTATCTAATTTAAAAAAAGTTTATTTTTAAACTCAGCTAGAAAATCAATATTATAATCCATTAACCATTAAAATGTAATTAGGGGATCCCTTATTATGGTGCTTTCATGTCCATAAGATTTTTAGTTTGATATTGCTATAGTTGATATATATTTCGAAGAGAATTTCTCTATTTAGTTTCATACACTCATTTTACTCAAATAAGAAGATATAGAGATATCCAAATAGGGACACATAATGAATTATATATATATATATATAATGATCAATGATATTTGTTGAGGAAACATCGATAATGGTTCTTGAATCTACCTCAGCCTAATTTAGACCCTTTGAATTTTAGGATCTAGTGAAGATGACTTGTCTCCTTCCACCCTAAAAATTCGAGGTTATGAAAAAATTAAGTATAGAAGTTAATAAAAATCATATTGGGAACATATTTTGAATGTCACATGTTAGATTAAGATATCAGTGTTGTATAAAGAGAAAAATTCATTTATCATATTTCAAGGAGGACCATGGACCCATTTTCTCATAACAATTCCCTCATTATATCGCTAGTGCCAGAAATACATTGTTGATGGAAAAGGAGGGGGTACTCTGTGGTGATATGTAACTTTTTTTCTTCTTCTAAATATTAGTATAATTATTTAATGTACTTAAAATGAATGGGGAATCAACCATTTTTATATAAATCCACATGATTTCTTCCCCAAATGTTATAGGAATCACCCATGTTAATAATTGTGTAAACTTGATAGAGATTTTATGTTTCCAATCACTAAAATCTTGGTTAAAACTCTAGATTTCGGAAACCATGGTGTAATACTATTTTATAAAAGAAATTATATCTGTGAATTCCATGTGTCTTGATATATCCCTCACAGTCTTTTTATTTTCAACATAAGGTTTGACTAATATATAGACGATATAATCATTTCTCACTGATTTGTCAGACATGAATCCTAGATGAAGATAATGAGTTCAGTGGAGATTATCTTCTATTCTTATACTGACCATTGTTTAGTCTAACTATCATAATGGTCTAATGGGCATGTGTGTGTGGGGGGGGGGGGGTATGAGTTGACCCATCAATTTTTTTCAACATTTTTATAAATTTTTATGAAAAAATAAAATTATAAAAGTGAATTTTTTGTTCTAACTTTGATATAATCGAGCATATTTTTACTCTTCAATCCTCTCAAACAAGGAGATAAATTAAAACCACTATAATGGAATCTATGACTTTTAATGACCAGTCAAAACCCTTTCAAATGCATTCTTAGTCCCTAAAGTCTTATCCTAAGACTAAAGTTTTCACAACTAGACTCATAACCCAAATATATTTATTTTTTAGTTATCAAAGAAACCAAACAATCCATTATACTTAAGAAGGTGTTAATAAATCCAATTTCCTTTTACAAGTTATTCCCAAGTTGCACACACGTTTTTTCTAGCCTGGTATAAACTGATAATCCAACCATTTAATGGTAGTATAACCCAACAAAACAACACTCATAGAAACAAATTCACATAATTAATATAAAAATAACTAATTGAATAATAATAGATCCAAGTGCTATGGTAGATTTGTTTTCTCCAACAATAATGGATTAAAGGATATAATCTAGAAATGTGTGTTTTCTCGCTCGGAGTTTGCTCCCGGCTCCTCCTCCCATCTCTTCCCTCTTCCTCCTAGGGTTTCAAGTTCTCCTTGGCTGCGATGGGACTTCATCCTCCTTCTCCTGGTTTTCTTCCCTCTTTGTTTTCTCCTTCTTCCCACTAATTCTCCCCTTGTGGGTTTTCCTCTTTCTCGCTTCTGGAGTAGTCTCACTTTCTCCTCTCCCTCCCCTGCTCTGCTGGTCTGGCCTGATGCACCCGAATCTATTTGGTCGGATGTGTCAGTTTTTAGATGGGTTGTGTTGTGCGATGTGGAGGGGGGTTCCAGGTGGCGCGTCCTGCGTTCAAGCAATGATGGGGCTTCTGTTTTGTTGGGTGCTGTGGCAATGGAAATGGGCGGCTTCGGTGAAGAGAAGAGGATGATGAAGATGTGGGCTTCTTCCTCCCTTCGATGGTGATTTTCAGTGGTGGAATGAAAACATCATTGAAGATGTTTCTTACAGTTTTTACAGATCTTGTTCAGTGATAATCAGTGAAGTTTGTTTATTCTAGTTTGATGTTTTATAGCCACATGATGGTTTATCTCTGGTGGAGGGATGAAATTTGTGTTTTTTATGGTGATTATGGTGATTTAAGGTTTCTATGATTTCTCCTGTCCTTGGCGCCAGTAGTGATGGGTGACCAATGACGGCGGTGTACCAACGCTATGACATAAAATGCAGGTGACATGAGCTCGAGTGACACGGGTGTCCCCCAGATCAAGGCCTCTGGATCGGTGATGGATATTTTTAAGTTCAAATTTCATATATGTTTTGTAATTTTGTATCTCGCGGTGTTATTTTTGATTCCAATGAGGTTACCTCTCATCCTCAAATCGGTTTTTGAAAATAAAATAAAAATGGAATTTGCAGTCAATGTTGCAAATGTGATCATAAAATATTTAGCATAATAAAATTTGGAAATATTCTTAACCTCTACATTAAATTGGTTCTATAAAACCACATGTATAGACTTAACTTATGTGTAATAGGTTTCATACATAACTATTAGATACTTTGATTCCCCATGAAACTATATTTTTCTATTTCAATAACATTAAATTACATTAATGCTTCATGAAATTTTGATGAGTCTATAATACTAAATAAAAATTTAAAACTCAAATAATTATAACAATTTATACATCACTAAATATCTATAGTAAAAAAAATTAAAATTATTTTAAATTATTCTATAAAGTATGTTAGGAAATGTTTTCATAATCCAATAATTTGAAAATTAAAACCTGTGATTTTTTAAGAATGAAACAAGGGTTTTTATCCAACATGATGATTATATATACCTACATGAAATACTTTGAAAAACAATTCTAAAACATAAAAATGATTATTAATAATTTAAGAAAGAAATAAAAAAATGAAAAAATACAGAAAAAACTTGTATTAAATCAAAATACATAAGAATATGAAAAATAGTTTATATTTAATAATTTTGAAAAATATCATATCAAAACAAATAATTTCTAATAAAAGATATCCAAATAAAATTATTGTAATTTTTTAGGTATTTTAGATTTTTCAATGACTTAGACATGCATATGAATTTATAGCAACATTCAAATGAATTTAAGGAACTGATCAATTTCTTTTTTAGTTGATAAAATATTTTTTCAGTTCCCAAATTTGTTTATGTAGATGAGTGGATTCAAAATGTGTCTTATTGAATTCAACCTATGGTAACTCTATTTTCATTGTATGGTAAAAATATTTATACGGCCATGTTGAGACCGATGAAGTTGAGTTTATTTTTTTTTCAATAAGGTATAACATTGATGATTGAAAAAGGATTTCAATATGTGTTCATATAATGTGATAGTTGTTTTACAAACCATTAACGTTAAATGCCTATGTCAAGCATGAAACACTCTATATTACAAGGTAAAGCATTGAGATTAAATACGTCAATAAAAAATATTATTTTTCATGATGAATACTAATGGGATAATTTGATAGTAAGTGGATTAGAATTTTATGGTGAGATATGGATTGATAATATATTTTATAATTAGAAAATATTCTAAGTATTATTTTATTTGTCTTATATAAAAAATATTGTCGAAAATATGAGTTAAATAGACCAGTTCAATCTATCACATTTCAGTGGAGACCTCTGCTACATGATATAGAAATTCCACATGAGAACACATGGGATAAGAGAGGTTTCAAAGAGCTAACATGGTTAGAGAGGTGGGTGAATATCACTTGAAATACTGTAGGACTATGTCCAAGGGATTGCATAATGGTGTGGTACGTCCTCTGATGGCGTGTGTGAAGTGTTCTGGGAGACGAACTTGGGTTCTTCTTTGAATCATGATGTAATGGAGATACTTATTAAGTAGATCTAAAATAATCCTAAAATTGACATGGGACATGTGTCTCATATCACTATTCATCCAGTAAAAACATTCCGATAAAAGTGAAACTATCCAAACAAGATATTTGAGGTCTTCCAAACTAACATATTACTCACATCCTAATTTTTAATGATGGATATTAGTGTATGAGATAATGTCAAATAATCCATATCTACTGATCAAGATAAGTCAAATAATACATGTTTGACATCCTAGAACAACGCATATAACTTCGTCTTACATGCATGATATTATTTAAGAAACACGATACAACTAATGATAATTGACGTTGGACATTATTTCCAAAAAAACTATCACATGAATCAATCATATGATATTCTAGGGATCATGAAATCACAAGTCTATAACACACCATATCATTACATGAACAAAACCATAATTTCAAAATGACATCACATGAAAAAAAAATCAAAGATTCCATCACATGAGGATTCCATAAAAGATAAGTTTCATCACATGAAGGCTTTGGAAATTATAAATCCATTACCCATAAAGGTTTCTCATGAAGAATAATTTTTTCATGTTAATTATCATGGTGTATCATGATCAAGTGATGTCATAATGAGATCATTTGTTCACTGTAGTGTATAAATATAACACCAAGAGTTTTAAGATTCAAGGATATCCTGCGATATTTTGGAATCCCTGATTTACCTACTACATCAGAGGATGTTAGGTAATAAAATAATTATAAATATAGAGTAAAGGGTTAGGGGATATGGAAATTTATAATATCTATAGAGATCATGTTTCTAAAGAAATAGAACATTGACGTGATCAGATCAGGATAAAGAGATATACAATAAAACCCAGTACCATAAAGGAGTGAAGAATTTCACATTATTGGTTTATTAAAATGAGATCCCCTAATGTTAGTATTACCTATGGGAAGGATGTAGGGATTTTCAGTGCTTCCAAAAACATCCAATGTTACATGATTTAGAAAACTCCCTTGAACATCCCATGTCTAGTGAAGTGATACTGAAGAGGTTCGCATGATATGATAACCTAAATCCATTACAAAGATAATTTTGAAGATATAAATATCTTTTTATGAGAATAAATATATATTCCAAGAGAATAACTTGATCTATATCATATTACATGAAGATATTTGGTTCCACATGTATACATATTATTATGAAATCATAATAAAAAAGGAGATATTTCATTTGTTACCTTCGAATGAATTATTTTTAAGGAATATGAATTTCAAGGTTATTTTCATGCCTAAATATTGGGAAAATATCCAAATATAAACACTCTAATAAATGAATACAAAATAATGAATTATAATGTTATACGGTATAAAAGTTACACCATACATTATATCATTCATGCATAAAGTATATCAAGAGTAAAAAAGTAGAGAATTCTAAAAAGGAGGATTATATAAATTATGAATGTTAAATCGTGAATAAAATAACATAGAAGAAATTATGTGTATCAATTCCACAAATCATTTTGGTATAATAATTCTTCAAAATAAAAAGAACATCTACTTGAGAATTTGTTGCACTAAGGCGACTAATCATATACTATGATGAGAAGTTGTTTGAGAAAGACCAGGATCTATGAAAAGTTATTCTAGACTACATGATAAATAGTAATCCAATAAGATCATGGAGGAAGATAATAGAAGGTATATTTCTATAGTAGATCAATCCATATAAATAATGGGGTTACAGTTGGGGTGTATAACTAGTTAATAGAAGATTATGTCTAGTGGTTTAACCAATCATTAAAAAAGAAGGTAAATTTGGTTTAATAACAAACCACTAAAGGTGGATAAGAACTATGTGGTATAACTAGTTTGTAATTGGGGTTTATAAATAGTTACTTTTTTAATTACATTCTGATATAGTGGATAATATTTATTAGGTGGAATAACTGACATGACAAGGAGTGGGTCATTGTGCTAAACATTGTAAATGTTTGTGATACATGCCTTTGAATTTACATCATTATTCTAGGTGAGGATGAGAGAAACTAGAATAGAGGATCAATAATTTTACCATCGACATAGGTTGATTGGATAAGAAAAAATCTATAAAAATAAAAGGGATTACTGAGTCACCACTCCCCCACCCAGTGACCTCACACTAATTGGGTTCCAGAAGTGGTATCAAAGGTAGAATCATCTATGAAAGA
Source organism: Viscum album (assembly GCA_963277665.1). NCBI lineage: Eukaryota > Viridiplantae > Streptophyta > Magnoliopsida > Santalales > Viscaceae > Viscum > Viscum album. The sequence goes on along the minus strand of OY728143.1, from coordinate 516,524,720 downwards.
TCCAATAGAATATTTATGATGGGGAACACTAATTCAATAAACAATAGGGGTGTTACCACTTTCAATGGTGAGAAATATCATGTACATAGAAATAATATGATACAATAACTCTTATCACTTGGGATAGAAGTAAGAGATGTAGAAACTTTGGGATTTCCACCCTATGAGGAATGTTCTACTATGACTTTTAAAGATTAGAGGAACTTTTAAATGGATGGAAATACTCAAAATGTATTCTTGATTTATTTTTATTAAATGGTATTCACTAAAGTAATGGGTCATCAGACTTACAAGGAGATCTATTATAAACTGATAAGAAGTTATGAATACAATATTGAAGTCAAAGAAGCTATGTTGAAGATCTAGAGAAGTAAGTATGCAGAAATTAAAATGGATAAAGCTAAAACTATTGATGACTAAATTAAAAGGGTAAATGTTATTTTTGGTGAAAAAAATGTTTTGGTGAGAAATTGGATTATTCTATAAATATAAATATGCTAAGGAGGAATTTCCACGATAGGTTTGATCTAATGGTTTAAAATCTACAAGACCAATAAGATCTATCATTGGATGAACTTCATAGTATTCTTATAACATATGAAATGAGAGAAGTACCAGCATTAATGAAGAAAGCCAGATATGATTTGGTCTTTTAATCTATGATAAAAGGTATTTCAAGAATCCAATAAGAACTTGAATCAAGTGATTTTGAGGACGAAGAAGATTAAAGGGATGTCAATTAAATGATTACCTTATTTATATGAATTTTAATAAGGGGAATATAGAAATAAAATTGTAAGTAATCAATCAAATGATGTAATTTCCAAATTATTAGAATTTTTTCAACTAAGTTTTAAAAGAAAAAGGATGTTGGTAAAAACATAGAAAAAAAAGATAAGAAGTATCACAAAAAGAAGTGGAAAAAGTATAAGATGAGGTTTTCTGCTAATAAAATGAATACAATGTGTTATAAATGAATGAATGTTTATAATAACCAGAGAGAAATAATATTTAAGATCTTCTACGAATTATATGTGTCTTATATAAAAATCCATGAATCTTAAAGGATCATTTATAGTTGATGAAGGTGATGGGATAACTAAACTATAATAGGTAATAAAATAAAATATCAAAACTACACTTTTTGACAATATGAAATGTTATAAGTATTATAAAATTGTAAACAAATAATTTGATAAGATTATATTCGAGAAAAAATATCATTTTAGTAAACATGAGACTCATATTAATGAAATAATAATAAACAAGATTGAGATAGTTGATTTATTAGGAAATATTAATGTTTTTATAGACCAAAAAACTAGAATGAAAGAGATTGATAAAGAAGAATTGGCACTAGTTGAATGAAAATAAATAATACACATTGAAGTTAGCTAAATTTTAGAATATAGTGAATTATCTAGGTGAAAATATTTATTATAAAGATGAAAAATTATTCAAAACACAATCAACAAGGCTATCATCTCAAAATGAGTTGAAATAGATGAAATAATATTTTACTTGTGCATTTGAACTTAGAGGTGAATCATCTCAAGCTACTGAAAGAGGGGTTTATAGAGATAGGTTGTTTCATCTACTAATCAATCCCAATGCATTTCAATTACCTATACCAATGAATCTTTGATAGGGAGGAAAGAAATATATTAAACCAATGGGAAAATATATATGAGAATAAGTATTATATAAAATAATAAACGACTAATTCAACCTGATGTTTTCCTCTTAAGAAAAAACACCCATAATCTATGAAATGATAACCACAATAATCATTAGAGAAGAAATACTATTAGTCTATAAGATATAGGTTCATAGGATTCTTATGGTGTTTTAAAGTGTTTTTTTATATTTATTATTCAAGCTATTATAACACTTGTTTATAAGGAAAGAGGAATAAATCAAGGGAGATGAATACTAATTAGATGATGCCAGCATATTAAAAAGAGAATCATGTGATCAATATATATTCTAAACTACCAACACAGAAAAAATTAGATTACCTAAATGAATCCTGTGGAATATGTTGTCAAGAAGGGAAAAAATATTAGAAATGAATACTTCGATAATCAAGTGATATTACTCACATTAATTTTTTTAATTAAATTGAGATATTGAAAAAAGTTATAATCATCTGTAATTTTTTTTGAAGTTCAACAAAATTGAGTGAGTTAGGAAATAATGTCTAGTTATTCATAAATACCAATCTATGATGTTAAGAAATATAGAAATATTAGTATATTATTGAGGAAAAGGAATATAATGTGGTGATAATTTTAGAAGATAAAGATGATGAGAAGTCATCAAAAAAAATCTGAATGAAAAATTCTGAAGATTAAAAGGTGTGGAAAAACTAGGCACAATACAAAACATTGTTTAAAAATTAATGCATCCTATGAAAAAATCCAATAAAATAATTTTAAAGCACATATAAATTATTTTAATACTAATGATAAAAATTCACCCACACCATAAATGTCAAATGACGAATAAAAATGAATCACACAATTTAAAAAATCTAAGTATAAGAATAATTCTATATTGGGTAGGGAATATAAATTTTTATGTGTATTATAAGTGAATTTGATGTACCTATTTATTCTATTAATTTTATTATATAAACTAACTTATTGGGAATTGAAGTATAAGAGTTTATGATCACGGAGAACACTTATATCCTTGATGATGATTGAAGTATTTCCCTTATAGGGGAGAAACACTAAAGGTAATGTATGATCATCACACTTGAACATCATTCTTGATTATGTTAAACTACTACTGAAGGGGGAGTGATGGATCTTGGTAATGATGAGATATAGGGGGAGTAATATTTTAAGTACTTGAATTGTTTTGATGTGCTTATTATGATGTGCCTACGCTATCTCTGTATAAAATTTATTATAAATCCCTTAAAATAAAAAAGATGAATGAGATTGAGGAAAATATCCAAGATAAATGTTCTTTATGTACAAAATTGATTATTTGGTGACATCACTTTAGTTTTCTCAACCTATATATCCCTTATATACATGGATTTGATGAACTAAAATCTCACTAATTTGAGAATTAATGTGGATCCATTCCATGATTGGGGGTGAAAATACCTTAAATACACATTTTTATTTATTTTTAATTAGAGGGATAACAAAATCAAGTGAATTCATATATTTATGTGATTAATTGTTTGGTGGTACAGACAAAAACATTAAAGGGGCACGTTGTTTATACCAATGAGGTTGAGTTGTATTTATTGTCAATATGGTATGGAATTGGTGATTAAAGAATGATTTCAATATGTTTTCCTATAATTTGATTATTTTTTTCATGAATTTAATTTCAAGGACTTGTCTTGTGGATGAAACATTATACTCAACAATGAAGAGAAGATAAATTAAATAAGGCTTTGAAAAATATTATTTTTCATGAAGAATATTAAATGGAGTAGTTTAGAATTTTTTCTTTAGAATTTCATGAGGATATATGGACTGATAATATATTCTATACATAGAATATAGTCTAAATATTTATTTTGTACTTATACAAACAATATGGACGACCACATGAGCTAAAGGGACCAGATCAATCCTCATATTATGGTAGGAGACCTATACCTTTAGGGAGAGACAACCCACAAGAGATCACATTACGGAAGAGAGGTTGTGTATTTCTTATATGGGTAGGAAGGTGGGAATATTTCACCCATATGGTGAAAAAAATTATATATAGGGGTTATTATAATGAGGCGGTGTGACCTGTGAGTGCGTTTATAATACATTCCAAGTGAAACCCCAGTGATGGTTTAGAAGCACGATGGAATAGAGATACTTGTTAACTAGATATTGAAGAACCCATAAACCAATGTGGGATGTGTACAACACATTACAGTTAATTTGTAAAAAACATATGAATTAAATCATATCAGTCCATTCAAGTCAATTGAGTCCTTATGATCAAACCTATTCATTGTCACCTACCTTATGATGATGGATTTTCAGGCATGAGACAGTAACATATCACACATATCCACTGATTAAATCATTAAAAAACACTTTCTCAACATCATGAATCCATGCATGAAAATTTTCCTTTCAAGTATTCCATTATTCAAAGAACATGATATGATCGAGGACAATCAAATTTTTTCATCAGTTCAGAAGTAACTATTTCATGAAGCTATCATATTATGTTTAATATATCATGTGATCATGTGTAAAAATCACTTAGGTCATTGAAATAATAATACCTCTATCTCATTATTCCATCATGTTAAAAAGGAAGAACATATAACTTGTGAAGCTTTCGTTATGAAAAACATTCGTCATTAGAATACTTTGATCATTTTTCATTGACTATCCTCTAAGTTATTTCATGAAGAATAATAAGATCTGCAAAATAATTGAAGTGTGACATGGTCAAGTAATGTGATCATGGGATTGTCTGTTCACTTTGACGTCCAAAGATAACACTAAGAGTTTCATCATTAAATGAAATCCATATTTCTTTTGGAATCCTTGAATATACTTGAATATTAAAGGAGAAGTGGTGATTAACTATCTATAAATATAGTGAATAGGTTAATGGATGTAGATGTTTAAAATATTGAGAGAGCTATTGTTTCATATTAAATATATAATTCATGTGATCTGATCATGTGAATGATATCCATGAGTAAACCTAGTCTTTTGAAGGAGTGAATAATCCCATGAGACATGTTCTTGTGAAGGAGATCCCATGATATCCCGTTTTATTACAATATTACAATATGTATTTAGGTGCATTCACACACATACAAGGTTACATGAACAAAGGTTAAGACTCACACAAACAACCGTTATCATGGAAAGAGAGAATGAAGAGGTTTTTCTAATCTAATTGTGGGACCCCTTATATAATGAACTTTGAGTAAAAACATATCTTATTATATGTAGAATAGGGTTTTCTATGAGAATAAAATGATTATGTAAAACTTATGTGAAGGTAGTTGGAATCTCATATATACATACTATTACATGAGGATAAGAAGATATGAGATATTGTAAGATTACTACCGTGTAAAGAACATTAATCTGAAATGGATTACATGCTTCCTTACATGAATGAAACATAAGAAAATATACAAGGAGAATAAACCAAATAAATTAACATAAAATGAAGAATTACAATTTTACAGGGTTTAAAACTCACACCATGCATTATATCCTTCAAGCGTATGGTGTATCTGAAGTTCAAATGTTGACAATTGAAGAAGTAATAATGATTTTATTGTGAAAGTTATATCTTTCAAGAAATAATATTGAAGAAATTTTAGGAATCATTTTCACACATCAATTGTTGTAGGTACTTCACTAATATATGGAATAATATCTTCCCAAGAATTTGTTGCGCCATGGGAATTGACCACATACTATGATCAAAAGTTGTTTACGTAAGACTGAAATATCTAAAAAGGTTATTAAAGAGTACAGAAGAAAGTTTGATCCATTAATATCATGGAGGTGGATCATCAAAGGGTATTTCTATAGTGGATCAAGCTATATAAAGGAAAAGGTTGTAGTTGGGTGGTATAACCAGTTGATTGAATATTGTAATTGGGTGTTTTACTAATCATTGTTGAAGAAGGTGCCATTGGGGGGTATAACCAAGGTGGATTGGTATCGGTGGGTATAAACAGTTTGAAATTGGGGCTCATAACGAGTTACTATTTTTAATCAACTTATGATATAGTGGATAATCCATATTGGGGGAAAACCAACATGGAAAGGATTAGTTATTTTTAAAAATCATAATAAATCATTGTGTTTTTTCTATTGAATTATTACATTATTCATGGTGATGTCAAGAGACACAAGAAGAGTGTATTGAGTATTTTACCACCCAAAATGGATGAATTTATAGGAAATAATTTTTAAAAATAAAATGGATCAGTGATTCACCCCTCCCCCTCAGTGATCACACACTGATCAAAGTTCCCTAGGTTCCTCAAAAGAAATATACAGTTGAATCAACACATAAAAATTTTCCACTGATATTTTTTAAGTCCAATATTCAGACATAGACAGTTATATATTATATTCAATTGAGAAATTTAGGTAAAACGATTTTTTATGATTTATTTCCTTTTAATTAACCACTATCTACTGCTAGAGGTACATGAATTTTCTAAAAACAAGTAACCAAGAACAACCAAAAGAACACTGGTATTTACAAGGTTTACTACTTAGTTATAGTATCTAGTTCTTGGAATGATTTGGAAATAATAAATGACCACAAAAATCACTATAAATCAATACTTTGTATGTGGTTATAGAAAGTATAAAATATCCTTTCACCTGCAATGAACTATTGTTAGTCAATAGTGCATATGAATCTTGCATAGAGAAAAGATATACAATATTTAAAACAAATGTAATAACCCTCACCAATGAGATTAATTATGTTTTCACCATTCTTCTGGTGCTTTATTCAAACTATATTTTCATATAAGTACTAATTCTATTTCACTTTCTTTCATCGAAAAGAAAATAACCTTCTTAATTCTAGTGGAAGTTCATCCAATGGGTTCATTTGATATATTTCATCCTATCATTCTGAATAATGATTTCACTTTAACATGTTCATTTGATCATCTCAACACTTTTACAGTGCTTTTCCATTTTTAAAAAATCTTCAACACCTTGTTTCTCAATGAATCAGCTATATACATTTTCAAACAACAAAGTCAATATTTTTATATTTGAATTGCTGAAATCCAATATTATTTGATTGCATGATCATCTCTTTTAAACTCATTTAAATTCCTTTTGAAATCTTAATTTGAATCAAATTATGGCTTACGATTCAAACTTCCATGTGATTTAAAAATCAATACATCTTAAAATATATCTTCATAGATTTATATATCTTTATGGAATCAACTATGATGCCCAATATTCATACAATCTACTATGTCACACAATCATCCACATGGCTATAATCAATTGTGTAGAAATTAACTGTGTCTCCCGAACTTCACCTACATTTTTGAAAATGAATACATAGTTTTTCTACATCACTGAATAGACTATGCAGTTTTCCTATCTAATTTCATCGATTAAATTTTTTTCCTACGTCACTAAAAGAACTTCATGACTCAATAATATATTTCACATGGTTACACAGAAAAATTAGTAATATGAAACATCACCATACCCATTTATCTACATGAACTTGTTACATCATTTGGTTACATGGTTGAAATGGTTACATGAATCATCTATCAGAACATTTGGTTACATGAAACCATAAGACTTTATAAACTATAATGTTTCTCAAATAAATTCCTTCTTCCTTGTTACAATATTCATTTGAGAACACGTTGTAGGAATAATGATAAATTTTTTTATGATATTTGAACATGTGAATAGCACTTTACTTTGAAATAAATTATTTTATTATTCCTTAAATTCATCATTTAATGTACCCTTGTTACATGGGTATTTTTCCTCTAATTTCATCACAAGGTTAGTAATACCTATAAATAATCAAAATTCCTAGGCATTGAAAACAAAATCAAAGACCTTTACTAATACCAAGAACTTCTTACTAAATTATCCACCCCAACCAATAGAAACACATCCCCTTAGTCTCAACAATCATCCTATATTTATTTTTTTTCAAAAAAGGAGCATAAATTATTTATGATCTAAATCTCAATCAATGGACATTATATAACAATTCCAATCCAAATTGAATATGCCCAATTTAGTAAATAAAGATTATTATAAAACAATGACATTCAGTCTATAAAATAGTTATATATAACTAAACATTCTAAAAAAACCTTTATTAGTAAAATCTCACTTCAAAGATTATAAAACAATTCATGCATCCACTTCCAAAAAAAATGTTAAAATAGTTCAGAGATGCTTAATTCACAACTGACACTTTTAAGAAATCCCCCTAAAAACATGGTTGTCTCAAAGTGTAGAACACATACAAATGGATAAATTTATGTTTCAACTTTTTCTTCCCCTTGACAACAAAATCTAATTTTATGATAGAGAGGGAGTAGGATGACATATATTATCCTTGAAGAGAGGGTGGATGAATATCCATGATCGACTTCATTTTAAGAAATGTTTCCTCTAAAAATATTTTTGTAAGGATATCAGAAATTTGTTATGTTTAAGGAAAAAACTCTAATTTTAGCTCATTCTTTTCCATATTCTCTATGATGAAGTGATATTGGATGTCAATATTATTTAAAAAAGGCTATTACAATGGATTATTAGTAAGATTTATAACAATTTAATTATCACAACCCAGGAGAAGGGGAAAAATCACATCAATAATGATGTCCCCCTACCTTATCTTCATCCATATAAGTTTAGCCTGACTGGTACCTACATACTTAGATTTTGTAGTACTGGGTATTACTAAATTTGGATTCTCTACATTCCACATAAAACATCTTTATACCAAGGAAAAACTCTACTTGATGTGGATTCTCTATCCTATAGACATCCTACAAAATCTGTATCTATATAATTAAACAGAACAATCATTCCTACTCTACCATATTTCAACCCAAAAAATGGGTTATTTCTTTGATATATCGAAGAATTAAATTTCAATACATTAGATAAGATTACATTGGGTAAATTTGATATCTGGAACAATGTATAAAAATAAACATTATATCCAGCCTTAAATCAATTAGATACCACAATATTCAAACCAAATTCCTAAAATCTTAATTATTAACCTCATTTTGATCTACATATTTTTATAACATAGTTCTCAGTAAAATAGGTGTTGAAACTTGTTTTGAGTATTATATTCAAAAATTGATCTGAAGTTCCTTAGTATACTTATCTTGTGATTTAAAAATCTAATTTAGGCTTTAAGATATTTGTAAGATAATAAATTGTTTCATTTATCCTGGCAAGAAAATTTTAAACAACTTATTCATCTCCCAAATAGAAATTTCACAAGTCTCTTCATCATTCCCTTTGAAAACAGTTTCATCAGCATAAAAAATCAAAAAATAGGAAACCTTTTTATTTTATTTTATATAGATGTTACTATAAACACTTATTTACATGAATATCCACTTTTTTAAGTAGGTATCAAATTTTGAATACAAAGATCTTAGAAGTTTCTTCAAACCACATAATGAATTTTAGGATGTATGTGAAACTAACCTTGATACACTTCTGGTATGAAAATATTATAGTTAATCTCAAAATATGTTATTAACTTCCACATTCATCCTCAACTTAAGATGAGAAAAAATAATGGTTCCTCATTAATTAACATAAATGGATTATAGACTTAATCCCATGAAGATTCAAAATTATTAATACCATTAAGATATTTTTCACTTTTTTCAACTATAACCACTTCATCTTTCCTTAATTCTACATCTACAATTGTTTTTGAAACAATATTATTAATAAATTCAACAACTATAACAAATTTAGAGTAATAAATTATTCATGTGTCTTTATTAAAACACCTATATCCTCTTCCATTTGGAGGGTAGCCTAAATATAGTTCATCTAGAAATACTTAATAAAACTTCCCAATATTATCATCATTTACTTTTATAATGTAAGGACTCCAAAACACACTTTTTTATTAATAATTTACGGTTTCTTTATAAAAATATACTAATGATTAATATTGGAGTTTGTTCTATAGAAACATTAACTTTTAAAATACACCACCACTATAACAACTTGGGTCAAAAAATATTTAGAAGTATTAGATTCTATTAAAATTGTTCATGTCGTCTCAACCAAAATTCCATTTCATATTTCAGAAACACTATTTTGTAGTCCTATTTATGGTCTAAAAAACTAATGATGAACAAAATATTTTTAAGATAATATTTAAACTCAACATTTTGATATTGAATACTATTATTAGTTTGAATCTTTGAAATATAATATTCAAATTACTTTTTTTACACATATCCTAAAACTCTTAAACATTTTGAGAGACTTTGATTTATATTTCCATCACATAATACATGTAATGAGAGTAAATGGATCAATGAAATAAATAAATTACATATCTACATTTATTTTTTAATTTATAATGGTATAAAAAATGTCAGAATGTATCAGTTCAAAGGGATGGGTGGAATGTATCTCAAATTTCTTATGTGTTGAGTTTATAATGTTCCCTTTTTGACATATGGAATAAACCCAATCTCTTCTTCTTTCTAGGATTGGGATATCATGAATACTTTCTATATTTTTTCTTGAATATATTCCTCTGACACATATGTCCCAAATGTTTATACCGCATCTAATTTTCTTCTATCCTGCTCATGTACCATGAACTATACAAACCACTAACTTGAATGAAGTTTACCTTAATTTGTTTCCCTCTTGAAATAACTTTCCTATTTTCAATCCCTTTAACAATTAAATTGTATCTTATGAAAAAACCTCCATTACCTCCATCCAAAAGTTTTTAAATACTCAAAAAGTTATATTTAATTCTATAAATAAAAAAGGTTCTTTTTTAATTTTAACTTTTCTTTCCCAATGATAGCATATCCGAGTCTTTTGATTCCGAGTGACTCATTATTCCAAAATTCATAATTATTTATTTTTAATATATTTTATTCAAATAAATTAATATCTTACCATATGTGAATAACACCCACTATCCAATATAAAAGTTCTTTATGATTTTGAACCACTGGGAGAAATTTTAATATAAAAGGCATTTTACTTTCCTTTTCTTCCACCTCATATGACTTCTAATATTTGTTGTATAAACCTTTTTGTTATGGTAATATGAAAAGAAATACATTTGCATGATGTATAGAATGTTCAAAAATTTTAAAAATTGTTTCCAAGTGTTGAAATCTATTTTTAATCTCCATGATAGTATCTAAGGTCGCTTCCTTTGAGTGGGTTGACATCCACTCACACATGACTTCTAGTTTCTCTTAGATTCACTATAACTTTGATAATTGAACATAAATATTTTTTTTATGTCCAACGCTTCAAAAATACCAATGGTAAATATAGAAATCGTATTTAAATTTGTAGGTTACATACTATCCAACGTTTTATACCTACTTACCATCAACATTATTACCATCCACTTTGGTGCATTGTGGCACACAAAGGTTATTTTTTCCACCGGATTTTTTTTCTTTAGTTTATATTTATTCACATACTAAATTGAATCTCTAGTATTACTAGATATATTTTCATACATAATGACTATATAAGGTATAGGTTTTTCATATATGATTTCTTTGGATAAAAACATGATCCTGTTAGCTTTATTTTTCTTCTAAACATCTTCACCCTTATTTGGTATACACTTCTCATAACATCAATATTCTTCTTAACTGTCACCATCTTCTTTATACATATATATATTTTTTAACTTTATTGTATTTGAATAAAATCCAATAATTTACCATATAATTGTACTTTGATCAGTATTCCTTATTTTTGAGGGATCTACAGGAATTTCTATTATCTTTTTTAATTAATTAATCATCCATATTTCATTGAAAATTTAGAGGAGAATATGCAATACCACTAAAACTAATGAAATTCAGAGGTAAAATTACTATGAAATTTACTATGCCTATTTTCACTCTTTCAGATAAAATACCTAAATTCCACAAAAATCTTTTAATAATCAGATATTCAATGTTGGAGTCACTAGATTCTGCCTCAATTGTAATTTTTTTATATTTTATTTACATTATGGAAATGAATGAGATTTCTCAATCATCTTTATCCTTATTTATGGTGGTATTTTTTATTTTAATTTTATAAGTGCTGAGGGTGATTCCTATATTATAAGAACCTAGTTTTTTCTGTGAAAGACTTTGGAGTATTATTGATGATATTCCAGAGCAACGCCTTCAGACGGCGTGCGATTCCGAGCCCCGGAGTGGCCGGAATTAAATTTTCAGTGCGTTCACACTGGTGATGAGAAATAAATGAGATAACTCCTAAACGGAGTTCTGGATCAGAGATAAGAGTGTATGGATGGGTCTAGAATGGGGTGTTTACCCTAGGAACAACATAAAACTTTTCGGCGCGGGATGTTTGGACCCCTCGCTCGCTTCTGGAACGTTAAACGGATTAAATAAATTAAATTAATTCGTTTAATGTTGAAATGCAGGTATCTCTTAAATGGTGGCTCAGATTGGAAAACTGAGGGTACCGTTGAGTTTGGAATGTGCCGTTTACCCTAATAGGGGTATAAGTTTCGCGGGCGTGGGCCGTTTGTGAAAAATGGCCCCAGGGGCGTTTTTGTAATTTAGCAGCTTCAGACGTTAAATTTTATAACTTTTGAACGGGGTATCAGATTAAAATTCCGAGACTGTCGTTGTGCTTGAGAGGTGTTGTTTACCCTAGGGGAGGCTTAACCACGACCCCGTCGGGAGTTCGGGTTCGGGCCGACGGGCGGGTGGTTAAGCGTTTTCTATTTAAACGCTTAAGTCACCCACACCCTCTTCCTCTCCCTCACCTGGACAGTAGAAAGGAGGAGCTCACACCCTCCTTCTCCACTCTAGCGAGACAGCTCCGGCGAGGCGTGGTGGCTGGCGGATCGTCCTGAAGCTTCGGGCGAAGCCCCGCGAGGTAGGATTTGTCGTTTGCGTTTTCATTCACCGCACCTACTTCGAACTCGATTAATTGTATAGAAAATCTGTCGGATTTTCAAACAAATCCCATGAACGCGTAGTATAAAATTTTCTCTTTCCGACGCATGTTTCAGATTTGGGATCGGAGATCGGAGGCGTTCACAATCGCCACCGAAGTTGGCGGGTTTTCGGTTTCCGGCGGGATCGAGCGGCGGCGCGGCGAGGGAGGACGGCGCGACGAGGGAGGATGGCGCGACAGAGGGGTGTCTGCGTGGTGTCCGCGGGTGTCCTGTGGAAGCGCAGGGAGTGGCAGGGGTGTCTGGCGGGGTGTCCGTGGGGCGCGACAGCGGGTGTCCGGCGGGGTGCTCGGGTGTCGGCCGAGGCGTCTGGCGGAGCGCCTGGCGAGGCGGCGGTCGCCAGGGAGCGGCGACCGCGGGGTCGCGCCGCGCGACCCCTGTGCGGCGACAAAGACCCGTGCCACGAGGGTCTTCACACGGTGGTCGTGACCGTCCGTGCGGCTAAGTCGCGGGCCGGCCTAGGCCGGGCAGATCGGCCGGTCCAGGCCGGTCCAGCCCCAGGGGCCTTGCCCCCTCGGTGTTCGGACACCCGTAATTTCCTCTTCGGGTGTCAGTTTTGAGCTCCGTCTACGACAGTGGATCTGTATTTACGAGAAATTCTTTTTGAGATGGTTTTGGGAATTTTTAATTCCCGAAACGTGGGGCCTTAGAGGCGCGACGTGTCCTTAAGTGGACAAGCGTAATCCCCGAGATTCTTTTTTTGGACGGCGCGGATGTGTCCGACGTCCGTTTTGAGCGCCGTCAGTGGAGTTGGGACCCTAGCATTGAGGCGGAGGTTTCATGGGTGGTTTCAGGCGTTGAGGCAGAAGTTGAGGTGCGGGCCCCACGGCCCGTCTATTGAGCTGCGTTCAGCTAGTAGCGACTTTTTCCTCGGATGTCCGTTCAGGGCATGCGAGCAGTCGATGTTGGGTGTTTTTCCGAGGGCAACGCGTTGGCGTAGTCAGCCCGTTGTAATTCTGCACGATGGTGCGGGCCCCACGAGGGTCGTTTGGGCGTCGACGGTGATTTTCTATCTTAATCACCGAGCGACCGTTTTAGACAAGTGGATAGTCCATCTTGTGTATTTTTTCGAGAGGATTGCAACAGTGCGATCCGTTCGTTGAGTTTCGGGACCGAGATGCGGGTCCCACGTGGCACCGCTCGTGTGCGGTGCGTCGGGATGCACCTTTTTCTCTGGATATCTGTGGCACTCAAGTGAGTAGTGATTTTGATGTGTTTTCTTGAGGGGATCTCAATGGTGCGATGCGCCCGACTGTTTTCGGGGCCGAGGCTCGGGATCACGGGATGTCGTTCGGGCGTGAGGCGGTGTTGGTGACTTTTCCGTCGGATATCCATTTGAGGCGAGTAAGTAGTCGGTATCGCGTGTTTTTCCATGAGGATTACAACAGTGTAATCCGTTTGGATATGTGGAGCCTCTTGCACGATCCTGTTAATAGAGAAAGCATGGAAGGTTCTCCAGTGGTGGTTCGCCCTACCTTATTGTAGCGGACCCTTGGCGTGTGACCACGCACTCTTGGGAGAGTGATATAATTGGTCCATGAGATGTTGTTGGCCGTGCCTGGGCCTTTGAGGTGGAGTTGTTACGTCACACCTTCGCGTTGACGCTGGGCTCCGTGTGCACGATAGCCTTTGGGCTGGAGCGGGGTATGTTATTGGAATACACGGGAGCACTTGGAAGTACGTGTGGTTGTTTGTACCTGAGGATGTTTGTGCGCTCAGTTGGGGTTGCCTTGGGGCTACACGTCGTGTGGGCCCCACATGTGTGCCGTCATCTTCTTTACGTACTTTGACCTCCTGCGACGTAGAGGGTCCCTCTGCGCTCGTTTTCTTGACCAGCAGGGTGGAGTTTTCCCCTGGCGTTGTGCTCATCTGTCTGACAAACAGGGCGGAGTTTCCCCTGGCCAGGTGCTCTTTTGTCTGACCATCAGGGTTGAGCAGTCTTCCCCTAGTCTTGTGCTCGATGGTTTGGCCGGAAGAGATGGTTTGGTTCCTTTGCTTCTTTGGATGTGAGGGGTTTCAGTACTGTGCCCTTTCACCGGACTGCGACACCGTCTGCGACTACGGGTGTTGGTACAGCATGGGTGTTTTCCCCACTTTCTGGGATGAGATGTCTCGCTCCGCTATGACAGTGACTCATCGGATTGGAGCGGGATCACCTTGTGAGGCCTAGGGAGTTTCTCTTGTTGCTCCATGTTCCCTGGTAGAGCTTGTGGTTTCAGTGTGACCAACACTTTACGTGGGCACCGATCCTCTACCCAGGAGGTTGTTACAGCCGGGCTGAGGTTGTTCCAGCAGGGCTGAGGTTGTTCCAGTAGGGATGAGGTTGTTCCAGCAGGGCTGAGGTTGTTCCAGCAGGGCTGAGGTTGTTCCAGTAGGGATGAGGTTGTTCCAGCAGGGCTGAGGTTGTTTCCAGCAGGGCTAAGGTTGTTTCCAACATGGCTGAGATTGTTTCCAGCAGGGCTGAGGTTGTATCGAGCAGGGCTCGCCAGTGGGTTACCATCCAGCTGGGATGGCCAGTACATCGGTGTTTACCGAGAAGTACCATCCAGCAGGGATGGCCCGAGTAGTTCCAGGCTTACCTCCAGCGGGGCTGGGCAGTGGTCCCCGATGCCGAGCTTACTTCAAGTAGGGCTAGGTAGTGGTCCCCGATGCCGGGCTTACCTCCAGCTGGGATGGGTAGTGGTCCCCGATGCCGGGCTTACCTCTAGCTGGGCTAGGCAGTGGTCCCCGATGTCGGGCTTACCTCCAGCTGGGCTGGGCAGTGGTCCCCAATGCCGGGTTACCTCCAGCTGGGCTAGGCAGTGGTCCCGTCGTCGACTTTAGCCGGGTCGCCCACCAGTGGATTACCCTGTTACGGGACTGGGCAGTGTGGCACCCGTCGAATTTCCGGGGCGACCTGTAGTGGGAACCCGTTGACTTCCAGGGATCCTCCAGCAGGGATGGGAAGGGGGTCGCCTGTCGACATTGAGAAGACCTCTCGATTGCGGGGTAGTGACGAGTTGTGGTTGACGTTCCCCCAGAGCTCTCAAGTACGAGGAGTGCTTTCCCCCACCGAGAGGCGTCCTTGTGATGCGACCTAAAACCGTGCGGGCGAGTCAGTGCCGCCCAAAGCGGATAGTGTCGAGGTGTAGTGATGGCACCCCTTGGATTGCGGTTTGGGGCAGACGTGCGGGATGCTAGGCATCGATGGAGTTTACTTCTGGGACTGTTGGCTACTCTTTTCTTGGGCTGAGCTACGGGATGGAGATCCCCTTACGACCTTGTTCAGGCTTCTTGTTGAGCATATGTATCTTGTATATACCTTGTTCTGGTACCCACTTTTTAGGTTTGGTTACTCTCCTTCTAGGTGAGGCGAAGATGCGCGGGGTATGCCACGTGCTTTCCATGTCTAGCTTCTCGTGGTTGGACGAGTCTACTCTCCAACTATAGGTAGAGAAGACTCGACAGGAAGTTCATCTTCTCACCGTTTCTAGATCCTTGTGTTTGGACGATTCTACCTTCTTTCCTCTTGTTGGGTTGAGCTGGACTCTTCACTGTTACTCTTACTGCCCTTTCAGTTGTAATCCTCTACATTTTCTATTCGCTCTACTGCTCAGCCTTCGGTACCTCCTTTGTTGCTCCCTCGAGCCTTCGGGGTATCCTACTGAGTATTTTTGTACTCACCCCTGCTTGGGCTTTGCCCGCACTTGGTGTGCCCTTGCAGACGATGGATAGGTGGAGCGTGACTTCAG
Source organism: Viscum album (assembly GCA_963277665.1). NCBI lineage: Eukaryota > Viridiplantae > Streptophyta > Magnoliopsida > Santalales > Viscaceae > Viscum > Viscum album. Next base: position 516,508,287 of record OY728143.1, on the reverse strand, counting down.
TGGAGCGTAGGAGCTTAGGAGCTTGGACCGCGTGTGGTGGCCATGGCTGGGTTCCAGGTGGCAGACCCTACTAGCTGTTTTCTTTTTTTTACCTATTGCCGGGTTGTGGCACTTTTCTGATTGGGCATGTGTTTTGCCCCTTTACCTTTCAGTATAGCTTTAGCTTACTTTGTACTTGTAGAGGTTGATTCACTTTGTGGTATATATATATATATAGAAGTTACCCTTTCCTTTTCTTTGCTTGTCTTTACTTTTACTCTACACTGTTGCATTTAGTTTGCTGCGAGTGTGTGTACAGGTGCTTAGGCAAAGGCCTCCCCGAGTTATTGTGCATTCGGCGCTGGTCGCCAGCCCCAAGCCTATGGAGGCAGGCTTGGGGTAGTTGCGGCTCGAGCCCGGGTAGGGTCGGGTCGTGACAAAGTGGTATCAGAGGTGGTTCGTTTCTTGAGACGCTGTTCAGACGTCCCTAAAATAAAAGGAACTGGTTGGGATTTAGGGAAACAATGTTAACATGTCTCGAGAGCGGCTCTTAAGCCAGGGAGTCCAGTGATGGTGCGGCGGATGACGTATCCATTCACCAGGACCTTGATAACCCGCTTGTCGACTCGGCATGCTGAGACACTTGTTGCAGGGAAAATTGGTTTGTGCATCACATAGGACTGAGTCTTTCACTGTCCTTCTTGAGTCAGCTCCCCATCGTTGCTATTGGTATATACATATATGCTCATATGACCGCTGCACTCCTTGATAATTTTCAGGATGTCTCCGCGAGGACAGCCAGCCAAGATACCATCTTTGGTTCGTGACGACGACCCGGTGAGCTACGAGGCCACAATCCAGGACCCATCATGCGAGACCCTTTCTCTGGGTGGGCCGGTAGTAGCACCCCCACCTGTTGAGCAGCAGATAGTTTCAGCAGAGCAGGATGAGCTTGAACGCAGGTTGAGCGCGCTCCACGAGTTCCAGCGGCAGAGACCGCTGAGGTTCAGTGGTGAGCCAGACCCTCAGGCAGCAGAGGTTTGTCTCGAGGTAGTGGTTTGCCTTTTCAGGCTTGTGCAGATGCTGACAGATCAGAGAGTGGCTTTGGCAGCTACCCTTTTTCATGGAGCAGCTCGGCGTTGGTGGAGTCTGGTGACTCAGTTTCTTGACGAGTCATCACTTTCGTGGGATGAATTTCAGTTGTTGTTTCGTGAGGTGTTTTTCCCCTCCTGCTTGCGCTCTGTTCGGATTCAGAAGCTCCTGCAGTTTCAGCAGGGAGGGATGACGGGGGCCGAGTACGTGGCTAGTTTTGCAGACTGTGCATGCTTTTACCCAGACTTGGTCCATGACGACAACCTCCGAGCGCGGAAGTTTGAGCAGGGTCTCTGCTGAGACATTTGTGCTTTCATAGTACCCTTGGGAATTTCAACATATGCCGGGGTGCTAGAGCAGGCGCTGGTGACAGAGGGATTCCTGTCACGTTCTAGTGTTGGTGGTGGCAGCAGGCACGTTGGAGCCGAGACGTTTTCCGCAGCTAGTGGGCGTAGGCAAGCAGAACCTCGACGCAGGTGGATTACTGACAACTGGACTCATGGGTGTGGTCGTACACCACAGTGGCACCGGAGGGCACTAGTGCAGCCCAGAGAGGGTCGGTGCTATGCTTGTGACGGGTGAGGTCACTTGGCACGAGACTGCCCGACCCAAGTTGCTGAGAGCTTCGGGCAGGCAGCAGGCGCACCCCCACGGCAGAGGCAGCGCCGTGATCAGAGTAGTGCCTATAGAGGTGGTGCTGGAAGAGGAGCGGGAGGAGATGGTGGTGGAGGACGACTTTATGAGGTCTTCCCACCACCACTAGTCGGTCCACATCAGGCTCCGGGAGCTGACAGTTGGGACCGCGGACAGCTGTGAGCTTGGATGTCTACGATCCTGCAGAGCATGGGATGATGAGAGGTACCCCTTGAGTCTCTTCTACTTATTGCAGTAGAATTTTTAGACTCTATGTGTGAACTCCTTTCCTCCCTGCTCCTTGTTTGAGGTGTTTCCAGGGTGACACAGGGCGTCGGGTGTAACCCTGTGTTGTTAAGGAAAAAGGCGTGAGACCTTTTTCTTTAGTCGATGGTGTTGGCTCCTTTGCCTGTTGAGCGTGTAAGAGAGCATCGAATGTGGAATCTTGCGTGACCAGATATCCTTGGGTGTTTCACCATATGGATATTCTGAAGGAGGGAATCACCGGGCCTTGTTTCAGGTGTGGGTGGTGATTCCAGTCACGGCGTGTGACGTAGAGGTTTGACCGGGGAGGTGAGCTACCCCCAAGGGCCTTCGGGCCGTGTGAGACCGTGCAAAGGGATGGCGAGGTACCCTACCGCCTTTCCCTAACCCCAAAGTCTGGAGTGGGTGCACGATGTTGGCAAGGGCTGAACTAGCGTGAACAGATCAATCCTTTGGTCTGTGTGCAGTGACGCAGAGCTGTGCGTGGGTTCTTCTCGGTATGGGAAAGCCAGGTGTGGGCTTAGTACCCTGTGTTGTTCCCTGGTTTTTCTTTTCGAGGATGAAAATATTGAAGGAGGGAATGATGTAAGAACCCAGTTTTTGATGTGAAAGACTTTGGAATATTCTTGATGATATTCCAGAGCAGCGCCTTCAGACGGCATGCGATTCCAAGCCCTGGAGTGGCCGGAATTAAATTTTCAATGCGTTCACACTGGAGATGAGAAATAAATGAGATAAATCCTAAACGGAGTTCCGGATCAGAGATCCGAGTGTACGGATGGGTCCGGAATGGGGTGTTTACCCTAGGAATGACATAAAGCTTGTCGGCGCGGGATGTTTGGACCCCTCGCTCGCTTCTGGAACGTTAAACAGATTAAATAAACTAAATTAATTCGTTTAATGTTGAAATGAAGGTATCTCTTAAACAGTGGATCAGATTAGAAAACTGAGGGCACCGTTGAGTTCGGAATGTGCCATTTACCCTAGGAGGGGTATAAGTTTCGCGGGCGCGGGCCATTTGTGAAAAATGGCCCCAGGGGCATTTTCGTAATTTAGCGGCTTCGGACGTTAAATTTTATAACTTTTGAACAGTGTCTCAGATTAAAATTCAGAGACCGCCGTTGTGCTCAAGAGGTGTTGTTTACCATAGGGGAGGCTTAACCGCGACCCCTTCGGGAGTTCGGGTTTGGGCCGACGGGTGGGTGGTTAAGCGTTTTCTATTTAAACGCTTAAGTCACCCAAACCCTCTTCCTCTCCCTCACCTAGAAAGCAGCAAGGAGGATCTCTCCCCCTCCTTCTCCACTCCAGCAAGGCGTGGTGGCCGGCGGATCGTCGCGAAGCTTCGGGCGAAGCCCCACGAGGTAGGATTTGTCGTTTGCATTTTCATTCACCGCACCTACTTTGAACTCGATTAATTGTATAGAAACTCTGTCGGATTTTCGAATGAATCCCATGAACGCGTAGTATACAATTTTATCTTTCCGATGCTTGTTTCGGATTTGGAATCGGAGATCGGAGGCGTTCACAATCGTCCGCCGAAGTTGGCGGGTTTTCGGTTTCCGGCGGGATCGAGCGGCGGCACGACGAGGGCGGACGGCGCGACAGCGGGGTGTCCGCGGGTGTCCGGTGGAAGCGCTGGGCGCGGCAGGGGTGTCCGCGGGGCGCAGAAGCGGGTGTCCAGTGGGGTGCTCGGGCGTCGGCCGGGGCGTCTGGCGGAGCGCCCGGCGAGGCGGCGGTTGCCAGGGAGTGGCGACCGCGGGGTCGCGTCGCGCGACCCCTGTGCGACGACAAAGACCCGCGCCGCGCGGGTATTCACATGGCGGCCGCGACTGGCCGCGCGACTAAGCCGCGGGCCTACCCAGGCCGGGCAGACCGGCCGGTCCAGGCCGGTCCAACCCCAGGGGCCTTTCCCCCTCGGTGTTTGGACACCCATAATTTCTGTTACGGGTGTCCGTTTTGAGCACCGTCTATGACAGTGGATCTAAATTGACGAGACAGTCTTTTTGATATGGTTTCAAGAATTTTTAATTCCCGAAACGAGGGGCCTCGTAGGAGCGACGTGTCCGTAAGTGGACGAGCGTAATCCCCGAGATTCTTGTTTTGGACGGCGCAGACGCCTCTGACGTCTGTTTTCAGCGCCGTCAGTGGCGTTGGGACCCTAGAATCGAGGCGGAGGTTTCCAGGGTGGTTTCAGGCGTTGAGGCTGAAGTTGAGGCGCGGGCCCCACGGCCCGTCTTTTGAGCTGCGTGCAGCTAGTAGCAACTTTTTCCTCGGATGTCCGTTCGGGGCGTATGAGTAGTTGATGTTGGGTGTTTTTCCGAGGGAAACACATTGGTGCAGTCTGCCCTCTGTAATTCCGCACGATGTTGCGGGCCCCACGAGGGCCGTTTGGGCGTCGACGGTGATTTTCTATCTTAATCACCGGGCGACCGTTTTGGACAAGTGGATAGTCCATCTTGTGTGTTTTATTGAGAGGATCGCAACAGTGCGATCTGTTCATTGAGTTTCAGGACCGGGATGCGGGTCCCACGTGGCACCACTCGTCTGCGGTGCGCCGGGATGCACCTTTTTCTCCATATATCTGTGGCACTCAAGTGAGTAGTGCTTTTGATGTGTTTTCCCGAGGGGATCACAATAGTGCGATGCACCCGACTGTTTTCGGGGCCGAGGCTCAGGATCACGTGACGCCGTTCAGGCGTGAGGTGGTGTTGGTGAATTTTCCGTCGGATATCCATTTGAGGCGAGTAAGTAGTCGGTCTCGCATGTTTTTCCGCGAGGATTACAACGGTGTAATCTGTTTGGCTATGCGGAGCCTCTTGAACGATCTTGTTAACAGTAGAAGCATGGAAGGTGCTCCAGTGTTGGTTCGCCCTACCTTGTTGTAGCAGACCCTTGGCGTGTGATCACGCACTCTTGGGAGAGTGATATAATTGGTCCACGAGATGTGGTTGGCCGTACCTGGGCCTTTGAGGTGGAGTTGTTACGTCACGCCTTCGCGTTGAAGCTGGGTGCCATGTGCACGATAGCCTTTGGGCTGGAGCGAGGTATGCTCTGGGAATACACGGGAGAGCTTGGAGGTAGTTGTGGTTGTTTGTACCTGAGGGTGTTTTTTGCGCTCAGTTGGGGTTGACTTGGGTCCACAAATCATATGGGCCCCACGTGCGTGTCGTGATTTTCTTTACGTACTTTGACCTCTCGCGACGTAGAGGGTCCCTTTGCGCTCATTTTCTTGACCAGCAGGGTGGAGTTTTCCCCTAGCTTTGTGCTCGTCTGTTTGACCAGCAGGGCGGAGTTTCCCCTGTCCTGGTGCTCTTTTGTCTGACCAGCAGGGTTGAGTGGTCTCCCCCTGGTCTTGTGCTCGATGTTTTGGCCGGAAGAGATGGTTTGGTTCCTCTTCTTCTTTGGCTGTGGGGGTTTCAGTAATGTGCCCTTTCACCAGACAACGACACCGTCTGCGACTACGGGTGTTCGTACAACGTGGGTGTTTTCCCCACTTTCTGGGATAAGATGTCTCGGTCCGCTGTGACAGTGACTCAGCGGATTGGAGCGGGATCTCCTTGTGAGTCATGGGGACTTTCTCCCATTTCTTCGTGTTCCCCAGTAGATCTTGTGGTTTCGGTGTGACCAACACTTTACACGGGCACCAATCCTCTACCCAGGAGGTTGTTCCAGCAGGGATGAGGTTGTTCCAGAAGGGCTGAGGTTATTCCACCAGCAAGGCTGAGGTTGTTCCAGTAGGGCTGAGGTTATTCTAGCAGGGCTGAGGTTGTTTCCAGCAAGGATGAGGTTGTTTCCAGCACGGCTGAGGTTGTTTCCAATAGGGCTGAGGTTGTATCGAGCAGGGCTCGCCAGTGGGTTACCATCCAGCAGGGATGGCCAGTCCAGCGGTGTTTACCGAGCAGTACCATCCAGCAGGGATGGCCAGAGTAGTTCCGGGCTTACCTCCAGTGGTGCTGGGTAGTAGTCCCCGATGCCGGGCTTACCTCCAGCGGGGCTGGGCAGTGGTCCCCGATGCCGGACTTACCTCCAGTTGGGCTGGGCAGTGGTCCCCGATGCCGGGCTTACCTCCAGCTGGGCTGGGCAGTGGTCCCCGATGCTGGGCTTACCTCCAGCTGGGCTGGGCAGTGGTCCCCGATGCCAGGTTACCTCCAGTTGGGTTGGGCAGTGGTCCAATCGTCTACTTTAGCCGGGTTGCCCTCCAGTGGATTACCCTGTTACGGGACTGGGCAGTGTGGCACCCGTTGACTTTTCGGGTCGCCTTGTACTGGGAACCCGTTTACTTCCAGGGATCCTCTAGCGGGGCTCGGCAGGGGGTCACCTGTCGAATTTGAGCAGACCTCTCGACTGCGGGGCAGTGATGAGTTGTGGTTGACGTTCCCCCAGAGCTCTCAAGTACGAGGAGCAATTTCCCCCACTGAGACGCATCCTTGTGACGCGACCTAGACCCGTGCGGGCGAGTCAGTGCCGCCCAAAGTGGATAGTGTCGAGGTGTAGTGATGGCACCGCTTGAATTGCAGTTCGGGGCAGATGTGCGGGATGCTGGGTATCGATGGAGTTTACTTCTGGGACTGTTGGCTACTCTTTTCTTGGGCCGAGCTACGGGATGGAGATCCCCTTACGACCTTGTTCGGGATTCTTGTTGAGCATATGTATCTTGTATATACCTTGTTCTGGTACCCACTTTTTGGGTTTGGTTACTTGCCTTCTAGGTGAGGCGAAGACGTGCGGTGTATGCCACCTGCTTTCCGTGTCTAGCTTCTCGTGGTTGGACGAGTCTACTCTCCTACTATAGGTAGCGAAGACTCGACGTGAAGTTCATCTTCTCACCGTTTCCAGCTCCTTGTGTTTGGACGAGTCTACATTCTATCCTCTTGTTGGGTTGAGATGGACTCTTCACTGTTACTCTTACTGCCCTTTGAGTTGTACTCCTCTACTTTTTCTGTTCTCTCTACTACTCACCCTTCGGTACCTCCTTTGTTGCTCCCTCGAGCCTTCGGGGTATCCTACTTAGTATTTTTCTACTCACCCCTTCTTGGGCTTTTCCCGCACTTGGTGTGCCCTTGTAGATGACAGACAGGTGGAGCGTGACTTCAGTGGAGCGTAAGAGCTTGGGAGCATGGACCACGTGCAGTGGTCGTGGCCGGGTTCTAGGTGGCAGACCCTACCAGCTGTTTTCTTTTGTTTACCTATTGTCGGGTTGTGGCACTTTTCTGATTGGGAATGTGTTTTTCTCCTTTACCTTTCAGTGTACCTTTAGATTTCTTTGTACTTGTAGAGGTCGATGCACTTTGTGGTATATATATATAGCAGTTTCCCTTTCCTTTTCTTTTCTTGTCTTTTCTTTTACTCTGCACTGTTGCATTGAGTTTGCTGTGTGTGTGTGTGTACAGGTGATTAGCCAAAGGCCTCCCCGAGTTATTGTGCCTTCGGCGCATGTCACCAGCCCCTGGCCTATGGAGGCGGGCTTGGGGTAGTTGCGGCTCGAGCCCGGGTAGGGTAGGGTCGGGTCATGACATATATCATCCATAGAATGAGTTCCAGAACTATAAATTTAAAGGATGAAAATCTGGAATCAAATTTTGAGGAAGAATTCATAAGATATTCTCAATAATGGTTTAAACTTCCAACATTATCATCAAGAAAAATTATGGTTGATAAAATATCATTCATCCTTGTAATGAAGCTACCAATATATTCCTTATTTTCTATCATAAGATATTCATAATTAAATCATTATAATTTTTACTTCATTTTATTTACTATAGTATTTCATTCATCGATGTTCTTAAACTTATCCTAGATGGTTTTAATAATTTAAATTCCTTTTACTCTATGAAACTCACTTTTACATTGTGATGAAACTTTTACTTTTTTAGATCACCCACAAATCTCCAAACTTCTCTTATCAACAGATATCAATGTAACACATTAAATAAATGTTGGGAAACCATCTAAAACAACTTCAAGAAATTCATAACTAATAGAAATATAATTAGGTAAAATACTATCATTAAAGATATGAAAGTACTTTACATCAAAGATAAGAACCCCTTATTGTTCATAGAGTTCTAACTATTCATGATATATTTTCTTTTCATTAATCATTAGAAAATATTAAAAAAAGGGAACCAATATCCTAATATCAATTGAGAGTTCCAATATAGATTTGCATGATCACTAAGGGGGGTGGGTGAATCAGTGATATTCTTTTTATGTTTTATTACATATGAAACAATCACTACCTATTATTAGAGAGGTGAATTTTCTGAAAATAAGAAACCAAGAAAAATAACAAAAATATAGGTATTTATATGGTTTACCAATAATTAATTGGACACTGTCCTTTGAATGGTTTAGAAATAATCCAAGACCATATAATCAACTAGATTATTATCTGTTTTATTTGGTTATACCCCCATAGAGAATATTATTTCACTTGAAATGCACTGTATTTAATCAACTGTTCATATTGTTCTTGTATAGATAAAGTATATACCATATTTGTATCATTTTTAAGAACCTTTACCTATATTATTTATTATTATTTGACTGTGCCACATAAATTGTAATCACAATTTATTTTTTTGAAATTAGTTCAACTTCTTCACCTTCATCCATAGAAGTAAGAAAAAAAATCTTCTGTCTAATGGAATTTTTTATGAGGGTTTTTTTGAAAATTAAATTAATTTCATTCTAAATATTGGAATTATATTAACATATTCAACCGATCATCTAGAAACTTTTAGATTCCTTCACCTCTTTTCACAATTATCCAACACATCTTTTATTGATGCATCAACTATTTATATTTTGAAAAAATCCACTCAGTGTTTCCATATTTGAATTATGGAAATCCAACTATACTCAACAACATGATATTATATTTTAAAATTACTTTATTTAAAATTAAAATCATCATTTAAATCCCCTTAATACTCAAGATTCAATATTCTTCATGATATATAAATATCGTCATCCTTGAATCTGTATTACAAAATTTACGTATCTTGATGAAATCATCTACAAAAAACAATATTCTTGAAATTTTATATGTTACATAATCAGCTATGTATTTCTCATCAGTTTTATTTAAAATAGGTTCATGGCATTAAATTTATCTACATCACTGAAAATGTCTATATAGATTGCCTACATCACTGAATTGGCTATGCGGTTTTCCAATGAAACTATATCATCTACATGATTTTTCTACAATGATGAATTGGATATGTGACCCAATAAAATACATCATTTGGTTATGTTACTTATTCTGATATATAATTTTTCTACATAACCATTTGGCAATATTAATCAGTTAGGTCGTTCATTTACATGGATCAAATGGCTACACGAATCATCTATGTGACCGTTTGGATATCGGAAACCATAATACATCCTGAACAATCATATTTTTCACATAAATTACTAATTATTTACAATAAATTTATTCAAGAACACTTTTTTAGGAATCATGATATTTGAACACTATAAGATAAATTCACTTTATATTAATTGATTTTATTCTTCTATAACTTCTTCATTTAAAATACCACCAACGACTCGGGTATTCATCATACTGTTTCCAAATGTGGTTTGTAAAGAATGAAAAAAAATAATTTCCTCACTATAACCAAGAATAAAAACTACTTAACATCTTTATTAACATGGAATGTTAAATGAAACACCATTACCAAGACCAATACCTAGTTACTATATTCTTCGACTCAATAAAAGAACATTATCTCTTAGTCTCAAAATTAAATATACCCTACTTATAAATTTTTTTCATAACTTAGATAAATGAAAAGATAATAAAGGGTGAGATCATATACTCTATAAGGGTAAACGTATGAGATAATAATAAATGATCCTAAATGAGAATAATATAAAAATAAGGGTATGGTAACAAGATCATAACTTAATAATGTTGCTCCCAATTAGTCAAAGATCTTTAGCCATGAATCATGGAATATAATTTCGTCATAAAAAATAGATAGGTCATAAAAGTTTGGAATAATAAATAAACAATCATGATTCAGGATAACATATAATAATAATAACTATACAAATGTTTTCAATGTGTTCATGAGAATTTAAAATCATTTCCTTAGTGAAGGCTCACCGCCAATATTATCATATTTGATTGGGTTCACTACCCATTAAATCATTTCCTTATTCAAGGTTCACTATCAAGACTATCATATTACATAGATCCCCTTAATAAAATAGGTCCACTTCCCATTATATTCCCCATTATTCCATGGGAAAATAATCATTAAACAATTCAATATAGAGAAATATAATTCTAGGACCACCCATCATATAATGAAAACAACACACATGTGTGCCACAAGATCACATAACTTTCATCAATTAATCATATTTAAAACCTTGTAAATCTAATGGGTTTCATAAAAATTAGATTATTCCATAAGAGCATAACCAATGGAATATAAAAGGGTTTTATTTATATTTAATTATGTCATTATAACATAACTTCTGTAAAATATATATGTTTGATAAAGATTTCACCATACCATAATTAACCCGATAGAATGAAATGAGAATCACACAATCATCATTAATTCATCATCATCATAAGAAATATAGAGAAAAATAGTTAATGATATCATAATACTATATCTAAAATTTAGATTAAAAATCCTTTAAAAAGGATTAAATAGATGAAAGATACCTATAGAATAGTGGTGGGACATTTTAGTAAAAACATGTAAATATTATTTTCTTTCAGTATATTTAAAACTAAAAAAATAAAAAAAAATTCGAGATTTTTTAAAAATAACAATGCAAACATGTAAATTAATCTATAGTGAAAATATTATTCATATGGTGGAAAATAAATTCATGCGGTAAATATTAGAAGAATGATTCTTTTTCATTTTTTTTGTAAGGAGTCTTAAATAAACTCTTTAAAAAACCTTGTAACGACCCATCCCCTGGGGCCCTTATTGTGACTATCCCACGCCCAACTTTTATAGGCCAGGGGATGGTGACTATCACAAAAGGCATAACTCCCTAAAAACTGGGAATGCATTTCATTTATAAAACGTAAACATGCACAACCAGAGTACATGTGGAAGAAAACACCAAGTAAAGAAGTAAAACAAACATGATGAAAGTACAAGGGGATGGAAATACAATCCAAACAGAAAGGAACATCTACAACTGAAAGAAAGTACAACTCAAAAGACAAACAACTGGAAGATGGAAGCAACTCATGGATCTTCCTTTGGGTTCCTGCCTGAAGGGTAGGTACAGATGTCCTCCTCAGCACTCCACATCTGTCCGTCTACTCTGAGTACCGACTCATCATGAGGTCCACCTCCAGGTACCGTCTAGTCCTCATACACTCTGCCTCAGTCAGCGCTGTTCGTCGTCTCCATCAAACACAACGAGGTGCGGGCGTAGCCTGTATAGGGGTGTGTATACCGATACTCAGTAGGGACCCCAAGAGCCTCAAGGTCTCATGAAAATCCAAAAATGATAAACCACAAAGAAATATCTCAATATATAAACTTTACTTAGGTATGTACCCATACATATACCTATGTTATCATGTAACCCATCTCAATCATGAGGAAAACACAAAGGTCATTGTATCAGCTCAAACCAGGATTTTTATTATCAAAACCACAACTGATGGAGAAATCCTCCTCTGTTGAGTACAGTGGCTCTGTCGCAACTCCGAGGCGCTACTCACTAACCTTAGACTGCTGAGGTACTCCTCCTGTCGAGTACCACGGGTCTGCTGCCAAACCGGGCGCTCCGTCCGCTGTGGGTCTACTGCCAAACTGGGTGCTCCCCCTAATAGCCGTCAGAGGTACCCCTCCTATCGAGTACCGCTGGTCTGATACCAAGACAGGCGCTCTGTCCACTATGGGTCTTCTACCAAACCGGGCGCTCCGTCCACTGGGCTAATCGAATCACTCCGAGTCGAATCGGTCAAGCAGTTGTCAGGTCTACAACTACTAGGTCTCCGCACTCTACACGCTCTTCTTCGGGAGGATCCACTCTATGATCTACTGGTCGATACTACAGGTTTCACTAAGTCTCATGTATACGTATCACAAAATACCGCCTCGTCATACGGGTCTCAACGCAACATACAACACGTCAATCGGATACTCAGTCTGTGAGTTATTAGCCTTCTTGTCCCGGGGGCCCGGTTGGATTCGTGTACGAACCAACCCGACTATATCTCAACTGTACCCCAAAATCCCATGGGGTATACTCAAAGGAACCGTTTCTCAATGATATTACCAACGCCGCTGATGGTTCGTCAAACGGACGTCCGATCTAAGAGTTTTGGCCTTTCCATTCTAGGGGCCTGATTGGTTTCTATGTTAAACAAACCCGACTGTACTCCAACTCTGTCCAAAACTCAAGTGAATTATGCCAAAATAACCATCTCTTCCAAAGTAATCCAACGTATTTGATGACACATCAATCACATGTTCGGTCCTTATGTTATAAGTGTTTCAGCTCCGAGGGCCCGATTGGTTTCGGATTCGAACCAACCTGGACATACCCAAACTTCTCCAAATCCTTGAGTTTAATATACCGAAATGACCGTCCTGATCTGTGGAATCCTACGCAACTGAAAGTGTGTCGATCGGAGGTTTGTAGCTTAGGTTATGGGAAAATAAACAAAAACGTCCCGAAAGTAGGGGGTCTGGGTCCGGTCCAACCCAGACCAGACCGCTCTGGGTCGGCTCGACCCGGTCGGGTTGACCCAACCTAGTTCTGGGTCCAAATTGACCCGGTAGGGCGGCCCCCCCGGCCCAACCGGGTGGGGGGGGGGGGAGTGCTAGCTTGTCCACCTGGCACGCCATTAAGCTGCACCTCTTGAATTCTGGAACAGCAGAGCCGTTCTGGTTCCACCTGCTGCAACATCTCAGCCGCGGAGGCCTGTTTCGACGGCGCCCCGCTGACGCCTTCCGCAGACCACCAGACGTGCTCCGGTGGTCTGTTTCACCCACTGTCTACGCCTAAGATCATATGAGGACCTGAAATCCACTTCAAAAGCTCTGAATCGCCATTGTGGTCCCGTTTCTTCATCGCCCATCAATCCGCACATAGACGAACAACCAGTGGAGGGTTCAGGCTTGTTCTTCGGCCCGAGCACTCCGCGTTAGATGTTTTCAATCAAGATTAAGTATTCAAACTAAAACCAAACCCAAACATAACCCCGCTTCAGATATGAATCCCAAATGGTGTGAACGAGCGATCCTTGGATCAACCAGTAAGAGGTTGGTACATGCTCGTCATTCTTTCCTCAAAAAGGAAAGGAGAAATTCAATACAATTCCCCTACCTCGGAAAGACGTCACACGTCGTCGAACCGCAGAAGATGAACATCGTGGTGGTTGGGTGTCGCAGATGAACGAAGGTTTAAACAACCTTAGGAATAAAATATGACCATTTTGGCCCACTTGGATTAGATTAGAACATTTATTATTAATTTATTTAAAGAAGGGTTAAAATAGTTAAAATCAATGTTTAATAAGTAAATCATTTCTAATATGGGGTTATACATAAGATAAATTGGACTATAAATATTCATTAGAAAGATAAAAATAGTTCCTACATAATGGTATTTTATTTTTAATTTTTAGACATTAAATAATTTAATTTATTTATGACACAATGATGATGCAGTAATTATCTTATTAATGAAATATTTAAATAATTGATGTTATAAATACCCAAATAAATTTAATTTGAGACTTTTTATGAATCCAACTAATTTTCTAGGTTACTATGACATGTTAGTATTGATTTAATTAACTTTTTTCTAACTAATCATTATGTTATGATTTTCAAAAAAATCAATCACTAAATAGTGTCAAAATTGACATAAAATAGTTTTTAAAACAAATATTATATTATTAATTGTTCTTTTATTCCGAAAAATCTAGGGTTCGGCCAAATGACTTAGATAATGTTATATATATTAATAATAATCAACTTGGGGTTCTTTTGGCTTGTTATAGTAAGTTTATTAACCTTATAGTGTAAGAATACAAGAAGACATGGTAAAAGTAAAATTATTTAACTTAATGTTAAATCTAAATGATAAGGTTAAAATAGGAATATAAACTTGACTAAATTCTATTGGATAGGAGGATTTCGACCCATCACAACCTTTCCTTATAAATAAATCAATTTTGAGCTATTTAAAACCGAATTTGGCTTTGTAATAAAATAATATTTTTAGTTTTTCCAAAGGATCCCCTCTCCTCCCTTATAAAAGGGCACCTCCTCCCCCTCTTCCTCACACCACTTTGATCCTTCAAGCTCAGACAAACCCTACGAATTTCTTCTCTCCACTTCCATAGAGATATCCTAGAGGTCCTGGTCTTCTTCAAAGTTTAATTTTAGTGCCCTAAAAGGAGGTCTCAAAGAAGCGCTTCAAAGAAGAGGTAATGTCCGTTACCGATTCTTTCATCTTTATTTCTTCTTCCACTTATTCTTATTTAGTTGTTTTATTATTAAGTAATAACATAAGTATCAATAATATACTGATATATTATTATAATTATGAAACAACCCTATTTTTCCATCTATCCATCCTACGGAAAATGAAATTACCGCGCTTGCGTACGTACGAAATACCATCTCCACGCCGTGGTGTAATCTATTTTACACCACCACCTTACATGGATGGGTATAATGATGTAAATAATAACTATATATGATTATTGTAAAGTGATATTGATTCTTAAATAGTATATATACACTTTAATACAATTCCACGATCATGGGAACGATATCATCGCTCATGCGTACGTACGGAATACCGTCTCCACGATGTGATGCGACTCGTTAAACATTATCTTCATTGCATAATGATTATATAAATGAATTGAATGAATGAATATGATATATATTACACTAATACCATTCTGGAAATAAGGTATCTATAACCTAAAAAGAAAAATAAGAATTTATTCGACAAAACATGCATAAGAACAAAAAAGTAATAAACACCCGAATAACAAGTAGTAATGAAATATTACTAATAAGAAGCTAAGAATATGACCATATATGATATAATAAAAATAAGAAAGATTATGGAACAAGTCAATAACATTATTTAAATCATTATACAGGAGGTTTGGACACTTACGAAGCAAATCATACCTAAGGTAAGGGAAATATCACAATCTCATTTTTATCTGAGATTGTTTATACTTTGGTATTTACTGGGGTGTATTTTATCATCCAAATCCATGTTTCCTCAATATTTAATATTATTTCCATCCACCTACAATTGTTTAAATCCATTTTTACCCTTTTATGAGTTTATAGTAAAAGATATGAAATGAATCTTTTGTCGTTTTTCGTACGAGGTACTTTTTGACTTTTCCAACAAAAGTATGAGAAGAATGTTTTTTTAACTTATACAGCATGATTGGATTTTTAAAACATCATTTCCAAGAAGCTTCATTTACAAGTTTTCAAGTTTATTTTTAATTAACTTCTTTTAGTTTAAAATTGTATGACATGTTATGAAAGGAAAATGTTTTTGAAGTAGAAAGGATATTTTCCTCAAGAATGGAGTTCAAGTGTTTTATCAAAATTATTTTCCATCTAAGATAAAATAGGGTTCTTTTTCTATCCCTATTATTACATTGATTTGATTATGTTGTGATGGAATTATTTTTATGAATTCCTTTATCTTATATTAATTGTTTTATGATGTCATGTTGTTTAATAATCCCGCTTTTATTACATGGGTTAAGAAATGATGTATGATTTATGATTTTGTGGCACACATATGAATGGTATCATTATGAGATGGGTGGCACCTATATCTCCCTCCAATGCATTGGGTAAAGATTTTATATCTCATGAGATATACATGTCTGGAATAGCAGGTTAAACCGGTTCAGTGAAACAAGACTGAAACGAGGAGTGAACTCGGTTCAGAAATGGACTTTGTCCACTAAGATAGTCTTGGCCATGAGTCTTGACTAATAAGAAATAATTCTCTATGATTGTGTGTGTATTCCACAAAGTTTCATGTTTTAAGTTATGATTATTGGGATTAAATTTCACTACTATGATTTACCCCATGTTATGAAATTATGATCTCTTTTGTATGTTAATATTTCTAAAAGTTATGTTCTTATGAATATGATGTGATTGATATTTATTTTGTTTACCCTTACTGATCATTTTAGCTCACCCTTTTTTTATGTTTTCTTTCCCCAGGTCAGGAAGAAGGTTATTAAGTAAGAAATGACAAAAGGGACTATAGATATGATGAAATAAATGGGAGACAACGTAGACGCTTTATGAACCAGTTGTTTATGTTTCCCAGTTTCTAAAGACACTATACCTATACGGTCCTTTCCTGGTTTTGTTATATGTTGTAATAAGTGTGCTTCAATTTTGAAGTAATAACAATGTATGTAAAGTATGGGTCATTATAGATGGTATCAGAGGAAAGGTATAATCAACCTTTGGAAACTAGGATGTGAAAGCCTTAGTAAGAACCCTAAGGATAAGTCTAAGCATAGAACACAATCTTAGTGTTTTAGAAATGTCCATGAATAACCTAGGATAAGACCTTAATTTTGAAATTTTATTCATGATTATGTGGTTTTCATATTATAATTAGTGTTCCTCACACTATTCTTCTTGGTTTTAGTCAATGGCTGGAACCCGAAGGAACCGTGTTAATGCGGAATGCGACGGGCAATGCAATGATTGTCCCCCTGAACAACCAAACGTTATGGGAGATGGAATGAAAAATATTTTATCCATGTTCACACAACTTTCTCAAGCTATAAATCATGCATGACTTCAAAACGAGCAAAGGAAGGAGAAACATTCTATTGAATCCTTCATGAGGCAGAGTCCACCTTTATTCAGCGGGTCTACTGATCCATTAATTGCTGAACAATGGATTAGTACTACTAAAAAGATATTTTCAGTTCTTCAATGTTCTGAACATGATAAAGTCATCTTAGCAATGTATCGTTTGGAAGGTGATGCTGATCAATGGTGGAATCATATCAAGAATATGAGGCAAAGAGATGAAATTAAGTCCATGTAATGGGATGAGTTCAAGAACTTATTTTTCAATAAGTACTTACCTCGTATTCTCCGAAAAATTATGGAGAAAGAGTTTCTTGAACTAAAGCAAACGGATGATGAATATGTTGGTACCTATGAAGAAAATTTTACAAGAGTTGTAAGGTACGCTTCTGGTATTATTATCCAACCCTAGAGTAAGATCGATCGATTCTTTAGTGGCTTAAAACCAAGTCTTCGAAGGGCGTTATCCATAAGGGACTTAAATAGCTATGAGGAAATCGTTCGATGTGCTCTCAAATTCGAGATGGAGATTGGAGTAACCCATCAGTCATATGGGTTTGATAAGAAGAGGAAAATGGAATTCAAAGCAAAATCTAAAGAGCACACTGAAAAAGAAGATGAGTTTTCCCTTATGCTCAAAGTGTGGAAAGAAACATGGAGGGAGTTGTCTTAAAGGGACAAGTAAATGTCTAAAATGTGGAAAGGAAGGTCATCAGGCATTTGAATGCTGCAATGATGGGAAGAAGATGTCTAATGATGCAAACAAAGGAAGGGATACACAGAATGAACCTACTACACTTCAATGTTTCAAGTGCAAGGAAATGGGGCATTATGCCAATCAATTCCCAAATCCAATGGTTGATGATGATGGTCAACATCAACAAACTCTTAAGGACAAAGACAAAGGAAAGTCACATGCAATTTCTATCAGCGATGTGGAGTACGATAACGATGTGGTGAAAGGTAAACTTACCATCCACTCTAAAGTAGAAAATGTTTTATTTTATTCTGGATCCACCCACTCTTTTATTTCTGAAGAATTTTCTAAGGATATCATCGTATTACCTCAACAATTAGATGTTGAGTCACCTGTGACAACCCCTAATGGCACAACAGTCGCATCAAAAGTTCATAATTCTTCCCCGATTGAAGTTTGTGGGAAAATGCTTCATGCAAATCTTGTGATCCTTCCTATATGGTAATTTTATGTGATTCTTGGCATGGATTGGCTTTCTTTATATGGAGCTCATATCAATTTCAAAATAAGTGAAGTCACATTTCATATTCCAGATCAATCTATGATCGTCTATCGATGCAAGGATGAACATAACCTTCCAGTGGAAATTTCTTCCATATTATGGGTCTGGATTCCACTAAATGAAGGTTATTTATCTCAAATGGTTGGTAAGAAACTCACGATTAAGAATATGACCAATGTATGGGAGTTTGATGATGTCTTTCCAGAGGAATTGCCGAGTCTTCCACCAAATCGTGAAGTTGAGTTTTCAATAGAACTCGTACCGGGTTCTTTACCTATTTCAAAGACACCTTATAGAATGACCCCAATTGAGTTGCAGGAATTGAAGAAGCAACTCCAATAGAATCTTTATAAGGGATTCATAAGCCCTAGTTTATCACCTTGGGGAGCACCTGTTCTATTTGTTAAGAAGAAAGATGGATCAATGAGACTATGCATTGATTATCGAGAACTTAACAAGATCACAATCTAGAACAAATATCCTCTCCCACGCATTGATGACTTATTTGACCAACTACGTATAGCTCAATACATTTCCAAGATTGATGTTTGTTCAGGGTATCATCAATTAAGGGTCAAAAGGGAGGATATACTAAAGACATCTCTCTGTACAAGGTATGGACACTATGAATTTATAGTGATGCCATTTGGTCTTACTGATGCCCCTGCTATCTTCATGGATCTGATGAATAGAGTCTTTAGAGACTATATTGATCAGTTTGTGGTAGTCTTTATAGACGATATTCTTGTCTATTCAAAGAGAAAGGAAGAACATGGAGATCACTTGAGAATTATATTGAAGACCCTGAGAAAAGAGAAGCTTTATTCCAAATTTACCAAGTGTGAATTTTGGCTTCAAAGAGTTTCATTTTTGGGTCACATAATCTCAAAAGATGGGATATCTGTGGATCCAGCAAAAATAGAGGTTATCGAAAGACGGTCGAGACCAACAACAGTAACTGAGATCCGATGTTTTCCTGGTTTGGCTGGATATTATCGAAGTTTTGTGAAAGATTTTTCACGATTATCTAATCCACTCACCAGGTTGACTCGGAAAGGAGTTAAGTTTGTTTAGACGGAGTAATGTGAAGAGAATTTCAAGGAGTTGAAAGGAAGGTTATCAAGTGCACCTGTGCTCACACTACCTTGTAGTGGAGAAAGGTTTGTGATCTAAAGTGATGCATACAAGAGGGGATAGGGGTGTGTTCTGATGCAAAATGATATGGTGATAGCTTATGCATCACGACAGTTGAAAATCCATGAGAAAAATTACCCAACACATGATTTGGAGTTAGCTGTTGTAATCTTTGCATTAAAGATTTGGAGGCATTATCTTTATGGAGAAAGTTGTGACATTTATAATGATCATAAAAGTTTATAGTATATTTTCACACAAAAGGAGATGAATATGCACCAAAGAAGATGGTTGGAGCTGATTAAGGATTACGACTGCTCAATCCATTACCACCCTGGGAAAGAAAACAAGGTGGGAGATGCATTAAGTCGACAAGACCATGCCAGTTTATCCATGATGAGGATCACAAAAGATCCAATATTTATGGATTTAAAAAGGAAGGATCTTGGAATTATAATGGAAAGGGAAGTCTTATCTTTCTCAAATGAATGTTCAACCATATATACATGTGAAGATTAAAGAGGCACAGAAAGAAGATGTCGAGTTACAAAAGAAGGTGAGAAATGTTACTGAATTCAACCTTGATTGTGATGGGATAATAAAGTTCAGTAATCAGGATTGTGTTCCTCCCATCCCCAAATTAAAGAAGGATCTGCTGGATGAGGCTCATTGTTCTTCATTCTCTATTCATCCAGGATGCACGCAGATGTATAGTGACCTGAAAGAGTACTTCTGGTTGGATGGCATGAAAAGAGATGTTGCTGAATATGTCTCTCGATGCTTGGTTTGTCAGCAAGTTAAAGCTGAGAGACATAAGTCTAAGGGGATGTTACAACCATTACCCATACCCGAATGGAAAAGGGAAAACATCACTATGGACTTTGTCACAGGACGTCCTAAAATATCCAAAGGAAATAATGCTATCTGGGTCATAGTTGATCGTCTTACAAAGTCTGCACACTTCATTGCTATTAGAGAGGATTTCTCTCTGGATCATCTTGCCAGGATATATGTAGAAGAAGTGGTAAGATTGCATGGAGTACCACATTATTTTATATCTGATCAAGATCTGAGATTTACCTCGAAGTTCTGGCAAAGTCTTCAGCATACTCTGGATACAGAGTTGAGTCTCAGCACTGCTTATCATCTTCAGACAGACAGTCATTCTGAGAGAACAATTCAAAATCTAGAAGATATGTTGAGAGCTTTCTCTATGGATTTCAAAGGTGGTTGGGATCAACACCTACCTTTGGTGGAATTTTCTTATAATAATAGCTTTCACTCCAGTATTCAGATGGCTCCTTATGAAGCTCTCTATGGAAAGAAATGCAGGACTCCAACTTGCTGGGATGAAGTTAGGTAAAGAAAGCTATTAGGACCTGATCTTGTTGATGAGATGGCAGAAAAGGTCCAATCTATTCAACAACACATAAGTTCAACTCAGAGTCGATAGAAAAGTTATGTTGACAACCGAAGAAAAGGGCTAGAGTTTGAAGTGGGTGATAATTGTTTTTACGAATATCTCCCTGGAAGAGGGTCATGAGATTTCGAAAGAAGGGGAAGTTGAGGCCTAGATATATCCGTCCTTTCGAAATACTGGATCGTGTTGGAAAGGTATCTTACCGATTGGCGCTTCCACCAAATCTCTCTTAAGTTCACGATTTTTTCCATGTATCTCTCCTGAGAAAGCACATACCTGATCATTCACATGTACTTAGCTCAGAAGTTGTACCGCTGGAGCAAGATCTTTCTTATGAAGAACAGTCGATAGAGATTCTGGATCATAGTGAAAAAGTTCTACGAAACTAGATCACTCGCTTTGTGAAGGTTTTATGGAGGAACCACCAATTAGAAGAAGCTACATGGGAGTTTGAGGATATGATAAGGGAGAGGTATCCTCATCTGTTTGTTACAAAGTGACGAATTTTGAGGGTGAAATTCATTTTAAGGGGGGTAGAATGTAACCCCCGAGAATTTTATGAGAAGTATTTTGTTTTTAAATCATCAAAGGAATCTTTCACTACACACAACAATAGATTGGCTTGCTTTACATGCAATCACGGCCTTCCTCGATAGCTTGCGTCGTACGCAATACCGAGTTTCACTAAACAATGATATGCTATTAAAATATTATTAAAACTAGCTGTTATGAATAGTAATAACCACTTTCTAAAATCTTATAAATTTTATTTTTCAAAATGGACTTCATTTTTGGATTCAGAATATCGAAATTAGCCTAGGGTGAAATTTTGCTATTTTTCTGAAAACTTTCAATTTTTGATGAATAGTGAAACCACTAAGTGGTAGTTAAAAAAACTAAATTTTTCATAAAACATAAATTTACCGCTTCTGTGAGTAGAATTTCGAAAATCCGAGAGAAACGGTTAATATCAAGGACTAAAATGTGGTTCAATGAGATGAAAATATTTTTTGGTGAATAGTAAATTTTTAGTTTTTTTACCACGGTTAAAAGTAAATAGGGTAATTAAGGGTAAAAGTGTTATTATTATTACCCTAACACATGTCCTAATTCTATTGGATAAGTGTAATTAGACCAAAAACAACCTTAGGAATAAAATATGACCATTTAGGCCTACTTGGATTAGATTAGGACATTTATTATTAATTTATTTAAAGAAGGGTTAAAATAGTTAAAATCAAAGATTAATAAGGAAATCATTTCTAATATGGGGTTATACATAAATTAAATTAGACTATAAATATTCATTAGAAAGCTAAATATATTTCCTACATAATGGTATTTTATTTGTAATTTTTAGACGTTAAATAATTTAATTTATATAGGACACAATTATGATGCAGTAATTATCTTATTAATGAAATATTGACATAATTGATGTTATAAATACCCAAATAAATGTAATTATAGACTTTTTATGAATTAAACCAATTTTCTAGGTAAATATGACATGTTTTTATTGAGTTAATTAACTTTTTTCGAACTAATCATTCTGTTATGATTTTAATAAAAATCAATTACTAAATAGTGTCAAAATTGACATAAAATAGTTTTTAAAACAAATATTATATTATTAATTGTTATTTTATTCCCAAAAATATACGGTTCGGCAAACTGACTTTGATATGGTTATATATATTAATATTAAACAACTTTGGGTTCGTTTGGCTTGTTATAGTATGTTTATTAACCTTATAGTGTAAGAACACAAGAAGACACGGTAAGAGTAAAATTATTTAACTTAATGTTGAATCTAATTGATAAGGTTAAAATAGGAATCTAAACTTCTGTAAATTATATTGGATGAGATTATTTCGACCCATCCCCACCTTAGATTCTAAATAAATCAATTTGGAGCTATTTCAAACAGAATTTGTCTTTATAATAAAATAATATTTTTTAGTTTTTCAAAAGGATCCCCTCTCCTCCCTTATAAAAGGGCACCTCCTCCCCCTATTCCTCACACCACATTGAGCCTTCAAGCCCGGCCAACCCCTGCCAATTTCTTCTCTCCACTTCTCTAGAGACATACTAGAGGTCCTGGTCTTCTTCAATGACCAATTTTAGTGCCCTAAAAGGAGGTCTGAAAGAAGCGCTTCAAAGAAGAGGTAATATCCGTTACCGATTATTTCATCTTTATTTCTTCTTCCACTTCTTCTTATTTAGTTGTTTTATTATGAAGTAATAACATCAGTATCACTCATATACTGAAATTTTATTATAAGTATGAAAAAACCCTATTTCTCAATCTATCCATCCTACGGAAAATGAAATCACCGCGCGTGCGTACGTACGGAATACCGTCTCCACGCCGTGGTGTAATCTATTTTCCACCACCACCTTACTTGGATGGGTATAATGGTGTAAATAATAACTATATATGATTATTGTAAAGTGATATTGATTCTTAAATAGTATATATACACTCCAATACAATTCCACGATCATGGGAATGATATCATCACTTGTGCGTACGTAGGGAATACCGTCTCCACGATGTGATGTGACTCGTTCTACATGATATTCATTGAATAATGATTATATAAATGAATTTAATGAATGAATATGATATACATTACACTAATACCATTCTGGAAATAAGTTTTCTATAACCTAAAAATAAAAATTAGAATTTATTCGACAAAACACGCATAAGAACAAGAAGTAATAAACACCTGAATAACAAGTAATAATGAAATATTACTAATAAGAAGCTAAGAATATGACCATATATGATATCATAAAAATAAGTATGATTCTGGAATAAGTAAATAACATTATTTAAATAATTATACAGTAGGTTCGGACACTTACGAAGCAAATCAGACCTAAGGTAAGGGAAATATCACAATCTCATTTTTATCCGAGATTGTTTATACTTTGGTATTTACTGGGGTGTATTTTATCATCCACTTCCATGTTTCCTCAATATGAAATATTATTTCCATCCACATAAAATTTTTTAAATCCATTTTTACCCTTTGGTGAGTTTATAGTAAAAGATATGAAAGGAATCTTTTGTCATTTTTCGTACGAGGTACTTTTTGGCTTTTCCGACAAAAGTACGAGAAGAATGTTTTTTTAACATATACGGCATGAATGGATTTTTAAAACATTATTTCCAAGAAGCCTCCTTTACAAGTTTTCAATTTTATTTTTAATCAACTTCTTTTATTTTAAAATTGTATGACATCTTAAGAAAGGAAAATGTTTTTGAAGTAGAAAGGATATTTTTATCAAGAATGGAGTTCAAGTGTTTTATAAAAATTATTTTCCATCTAAGATAAAATAGGGTTCTGTTTCTATCCCTATTATTACATTTATTTGATTATGTTGTGATGAAATTATTTTTATGAATTCCTTTATCTTATATGAATTGTTTTATGATGTCATGTTGTTTAATAATCCCATTTTTATTACATGGGTTATGAAATGATGTATGATTTATGATTTTGTGGAACAAATATGAATGGTATCATTATGAGATGGGTGAGTCCTATATCTCCCTCCAATTCACTGGGTAAAGATTTTATATCTCATGATATAGACATCGATGGAATAGAAGGTTAAACCGGTTCAGTGAAACAGGACTGAAACGAGGAGTGAACTCTGTTCAGAAATGGACTTTGTCCACTAAGATAGTCTTGGCCATGAGTCTTGACTAATAAGAAATGATTCTCTATGATTATGTTTGTATTCCACAAAGTTTCATGTTTTAAGTTATGATTATTGGGATTACATTTCACTACTATGATTTATCCCATGTTATGAAATTATGATCCCTTATTCAGGTTATGATTTCTAAAAGTTATGTTCTTATGAATATGATGTGATTGATATTTCTTTTGTTTACCCTTACTGAGCATTTTAACTCACCCTTTTTGTATGTATTCTTTCCCCAGGTCAGGAAGAAGGTTATTAAGTAAGATATTCCAAAAGGGACTATAGATATGATTAAATAAATGGGAGACAGTGTAGACGCTTTATGAACCAGTTGTTTATGTTTCCCAGTTTCTAAAGACACCATAACTATACGATCCTTTCCTGGTTTTGTTATATGTTGTAATAAGTGTGCATAAATTTTGAAGTAATAACAATGTATGTAAAGTGTGGGTCGTTATACTTGCTTCCACGAGGGTAAGGCTGGACGTCTCAAGAGTGATCGACCACACCCTCAAAAGCATGAGTTTATCCTGTGCTTCCTCGGTTTCCCTTTTCACCGACCAAGTAAAAAACTCATCCCAACGTTGTAGATAAACCACAACCTTTTTGCCTAATACAGTCAGTCTGTGTATGAATTGTGGTTGACCAGTCCATACCCAAACTAACGTCGTAAGGCCTCGATGCAACCACCATGATGTTCCAACCGAAACTCTCGCCTCAGGGGTCAGATCACACCGTCGGCGTAAGTGTGATTATTGAATCTCCTATCAAAGGTATCTCTAGACATGAGTGTCATGTCAACAGTTTTAACCGGAAACTCTTGGTCTGGGACAAGATTTGTGGAATGAAGGAAAGATTGGTACCTATTTCTATTGATACAGAAGCTTGTAGTAGACACATTCCATACCTAGAATCATTCCTAGAGACACTGGGTCACACTTCTTGACCGCATGCAACTATTCTCTTCTCCGGCCCTCCAGCTCCCTGAGCTTGGTGAGGAAAAAAATGGCGGGTGGTTGTAACATGACGAAATGTACACCACCTCATGCTGCTCTCCTAGATCAGCTTCCACGTCTGCTGCTCTACAGATTCATCTATCCTTAACAACACCTCTTCCTGAAACATTTTACATGCCCAAGTCTCTAAGACTAGTGCTAGTGCCCTTTTTTCCAACTGCTAACATTCTCTAGCTGTATCCATTCATTCATAGAACATTCAACCACAAAGGTTCTATCTTGCACCCTAGCATAAGTAAGAATGCATAGTGGAAAAGTGTTGGCTCAGATGTCCTTTAAACACACCTCACTCGGAGGTATGATCTATAAAGCACTGATCGTATCGTAGTCATAAAGTACCAGGAACGATTGGTACGCCTCGATGAATACTCATCTACCAACATGTCGTCCTTCCGAAGCTATATAATCTCTAGAAAACTATTAGCCACCTCATCAAGCTAGTCCTCAGCCGCCTGTGAGTTGGTCTCGCCTCGGAACCTGAGTGTTATTTGATACTGAAACACGTGTATGGAACTAAGCCTACGTGTGTCATCTACTGGTACCACCGATTTGTACTGCTGACCAACAGGTAGTGACATAGCCAGAACACTACCCGAAGGTACTATCTCAGGCATCATTCCACGTACCAAATCCTCATCACTATACGGACTAACCTCATGGTCACTCACTGGGAAGCACTTGTAGCTAAGATCACCATCTGCTCAACTAGTGTCTAAACTATGTAGAAAACTCTAGAAATTGCCTCCAGCCAGTCCAATACTGCCTGGGAATCTGTCTCTCCTTGTAACCTCGTAGGCCTCTATTACTGGAACTCGTGCAACACGCTTTGTCACCGTTCACCATCTGCTAGTACGGATGGTGGAATATGCTGCCCAACGAGTGGTGGTGGTGCTGGTACACCACCCGAATGTGCCATCATAGAAAGAGGGCCCTGCACCTGAGCCTCATTACTCAGTTGGCCATCATCGGGTACTCTATCGGAACTCGAACTAACAGTCTGCGTGGAGGCATCCTGAACAGATGTGACACGATCAAACGATTTAAACCTAGTGAGCTGACTTGGTTGAGATGACTTAAAGAAAGTTTTTTAAAATAGACACATAATAAGTGTTTTCATGCACTGAGTCAGAAATCAGAATTCAGGGTCCTGGTGTATGAATATGTCGGCCGCCGCACCAACACTAGACTCCCTGAACATAGAACCACACTCAATACCCTAAACACCATTTCTTCATATAAAAGAGAGATCAGAGTCCTAATTTCTGTAGTAGAACTGACTCCTTTGATACCAATTTGTCACAACCCATCCCCCGGGGCCCGTATAGTGACTACCCCAAGCCCGCCGTCCGTAGGCCAGGGGCTGGCGACTAGCACCGAAGGCGTAACTCTCTAAAAACTAGGAAGGCATTGCATTTATAAAATGTAAACACATAGAACCAGAGTAAAAGTGGACGAAAACATTAAGTAAAACAGTAAAAAAACGTTCTGAAAGTACAAGGGGCTGGAAATACATTCCCAAGAGAAAGGAACAAATACAACGGAATGAAAGTACAACTGAAAAGACAAACAGCTGGAAGATGGAAGCAGCTCCTGGATCATCTTGCGGGTTCCTCCCTGAAGGGTAGGTACAAATGTCCTCTTCAGCACTCCATGTCCATCCGTCTCCTCCGGGTACCGACTCGTCATGAGGTCCACCTATAGATACCGTAAAGTCCTCATACACTCTGCCTCAGTCAGCGTTGTCCGTCGTCTGCATCAAACACAACGAGGTGCGGGCGTAGCCCATGCAGGGGTGAGTATAACGATACTCAGTAGGGACCCAGAGACCCTCAAGGTTTCACTAAAATCCAACAAGGATAAAAAACAAATAAAGATCTCAATAGATAACCTTTACTTAGGTATATACCCATACATATACGCAGGTTATCATATAACCCATCTCAATCATGAGGAAAACACAAAGGTCATTATCTCAGCTCAAACCGGGATTTTTATTATCAAAACCATAACTGCTGGAGAACTCCTCCTATGTCGAGTATAGTGGCACTATCATGACTCAAAGGCGCTACTCACTAACCTTAGACTGCTGAGGTACTCCTCCTGTTGAGTACCGCGGGTCTGCTGCCAAACTGGGCGCTCCGTCTGCTATGGGTCTGCCGCCAAACCGGGCACTCCCATAATATTCTTCAGAGGTACATTTTCTGTCGAGTATCATGGTTCTTCTTCCAAACGAGGCGCTTCATCTATAGTGTGTCTTCTTCCAAACCGGGCCCTCCTTCCACTAGGCTAATCGAATCACTCTGAGTCGAATTGGTCAAGCAGTCGCCAGGTCTACAACTACTAGGTCTCCGCACTCTGCACGCCCGTCTCTGGGAGGATCCACTCCACGAGCTACTGTATAATACTCCAAATTTCACTAAGTCTAACATATAAGTATCACAATGGACAGCCGCGTCATAGGGGTCTCAATGCAACAGATGGCGCGTCAATCGGACACCCGGTCTGTGAGTTATTAGCCTTCTTGTCCCAGGGTCCTGGTTTGTTTCGTGTACGAACCAACCCGACCATATCTCAAATATACCCTAAACTCCCATGGGGTATAATCAAAGGAACCATTTCTCAATGAGATTAATAACGACGCTGATGGGTCATCAAACGGGCGTCCGGTCTGAGAGTTATTGGCCTTTCCATTCAAGGGGCCCTGTTGGTTTCTAAACTAATCCATCCCGAATGTAGTTCAACTGCATCCAAACCTCAAATGGAGTATTCCAAAAGAACCATCTCATCAATAGGAATCCTATTTAGTTGATGAAACATCAATCAGACGTCTGGTCCTCATGTTATAAGTGTTTCCACTCCGAGGGCTCGGTTGGTTTCGGGTTCAAACCAACCCGGACATACACAAACTTTGCCGAAACCTTGAGTATAATATACTGAACCGACCGTCTCGATCCTAGGAATCCTACGCAATGGATGGTTTGTCAATCAGAGGTCCGTAGCTGATGTTATGGGGAAATAGCCGAAAACGGTTCGAAAAAAGGGGGTCTGGGTCCGGTCCGACCCAGCCCAGACCGCCCAGGGTCGGCCCGACCCAGTCAGGTCGACCCGGACTGGTTTCGGGTCCAACACAAAACAGAAATGCAGGTCTGGCCCATTGGCGTGCCGCCCGGCCCCCCAGCGCGGGGCCCGTACCACGTGGCCCGCCCCGACCCGGACAGGGGGGGGGGGGGGGGGCGCTGGCTCGGCTAGCTGGCGCGGCATTAAACCGCGCCTCTTGAAATCCATAATGGCAGAGCTGTTCCGGTTCCACCCACTGCCGTGACTCAGCCGCGTCACCCTGTTCTAGAGGCACGCCGCCGCCGCCTTCCGCGGACCACCGGACGCGCTCCGGTGGTCCGTTTCGCCCACCGTCTGCGCCTAAGATCATCTCGGGACACGTACTACACTACGAAAGCTCCAAATTGCCGTTTCTTCGTCGCCCATCAATCCACACACAGATGAAAAATCAGTGGAGGGATCGGGCTGGTTCTTTTGCCTGAGCCCTCTGCGTTAGAAGTTTTCAATCAAGATTATGTATTCAAACAAAAACCAAACCCGAACAATACCCCACTTTATATTTGAATCCCAACCCACATGGACGAACGATCCTCTGATCAACTGGGCAGAGCTTGGTCCGTGCTCGTTGTTCTTTCCTCAATAAGGAAAGTAGAAATTCAATACAATTCCCCTACATTGAAAAGACGTCACACGTCGTCGAACCATGGAAGACGAACATCGCGGTGGTCGAGCGTCACAGAAGAACGGTGTCGATTCCGTTGACATCGTAGGAAGAGCCATCTTCATTGGTGACATTCCCCGCGATGGTGTCTCCTCCCTTGTCGTAGAGGAAGAATAAGACTGAAGAAGTTTCTTCACGTCCTTCGGGTCATAGAGCATTCTTCATGCCAAGGATTGTTCTTCGCTGAGAGAGGACGATGTTCTTCGTGGAAGAACGAAGCTCCGCTAATTCTCCAAAGGTTCTCCCAATAAAATATTTTCCAACCAAAATTATTAGAAAGGCTTTCACAATTAAAAATAATTCCCATGGAATTTGAATTAATTCAAATGGAATCAAGGATTAATTAAATGTGGCATTTAATTAATCCTAGTTGTTGGCATTAATAAGAGAATGTGAAGAGTTGACATAAGAGAGGGTAGTTAATGGTGGGTTTTGGGGGAGTTATGGGGAGATGAAAGGTTAAGGCTCGTGTGGGACCCACCTCACAAATATCCTGTCATGGTAGGTTATGTGGGTGTGGGCTACACCAATAACTTTCACATGTAGGATTTAACTACCCAAGATAAATAAAATTGTTCACAATAATTTTATTTAACTTTTTTTATTAAACCCCAAAAATTAACCTTCAACCCGCAAAAAAAACAACTGTGGTAAAGGTCCCCTTTAGCGAAACCGACGTTGCGAGTTCATCGAAGTCCTTAGTTTTCAATTCCAAGCACCGATTTAAAAGATAGAAAAACTGGCATGTACGTTTACTGAACATACCCAAACAAAACATCAGAAATTAATTCTGGGCACACCGGGCCTCAGAATAAGGTGCCGTCAGAAACTAAGGACTCATAAAATTCCAAAGAATTATGAAAAAAAATTTCCTTGAAATTTAAAAGTCTTTAAATTACTCCCACCTCAGGGATTTACATCCCTGTAAAGCTACAACACACACTAGGGAAAGAAAAGGGGGTACTGAGCATGTATCTGAGCCTCCCGCTCCCATGTGGTCTCCTGGAGGTTCATGTGCTTCCATTAAACGCTCACAAGAGGAATCAACCATCCACACAGGACCCGCTCCTGTCGATCCTCAATCTCCACTGGAGCCTCCGTGAAAGTTTCCCCTTCCTCGATGTCCATCTCCCCGTGATTGATGATATGGAATAGGTCATGCATGGATCTCCTCAGCTGAGATATGTGGAAGATGTCATGCACCCAGTGCAACTTATGTGGAAGGGGCAAGCGGTAAGCCACCTCGCCTACTCTGCTGAGGAAGTGGAGGAGTGACTGTAAGAGACTGAAGTTAGGCTGAACGAGCTCTATCCACAAAGGGTATATGTATGGCATCCAGAAGCACTGTCTCCTCTCCAAGCATCTGAATACCAGTCCTCCGGCTGAGCGCATCCGCACCCTAACACACCGGGCTTTGAAATCAGGCGCTGTCAGAAACTGCGGACTCGTAAAATTCCAATGAATTAAGGGAAAAATTTTTCTTACAAGTTTCAAGCCTGTAAAAACCTTGTAAAATTTAATTTTCAAAACTTTTAAATGAAATTAAAACATATTTGGATATTAATTTAAATAATATTTGTATCATTGAAAATAAAATTTTTGAAAAATATTTTAAAAAATATAGATTCAAAATATAATTTTCATCGACCAGAGAGTAAATAAAGTCCAGTTTTCTTAAATATGTTTTGATGGTTTTAAGAACCAAAGAGAATAAAATGGTACTAATACATGAAAATTAAAATTTTAACCAATTTTGAACAATGTTATTTGGTTTTAAATAAAATATCAATACAATATCCCGCAATGGATATTTAGAATAGAAAATACCAAAAAATGAGACTGCAACATAAAACATTTCCTCAATTCCCATATTACATCATATGTGTTCAAAAATACTTTATAATAAATACATATTTAATTTAAAAAAATTAGAAGTATATTTATAAAAAATATTCTAATTATTATTCCATTATAATTATAATTTATCCCTTTATTGATAACTATTATTTAAAATTAACAATGTAGGGAAGATTGGTTCTTTTTCCATGCATGTTTCTATTCAATGGTTCTAGTCCTTCAACCTTGGTAATGTTTTAATTATAAAAAAATAATAATAATTAAATAGTTATGGTATTTATTTAATATATATCACTTTATATGTTTTCCAATAAAATTTTGATGAAAAATGAATTATAGCACTTTGTGGAGATGATAGTCTGTATACACACACGAGAGATGTTTTCTCTTTTTGATGGATGGATTGAAATAAAGGTATAAGAAAATTAAATATTATAGAATAATCATAATATAAACATTATTATGTATATTTATTAAATATTTCTTTATGATAATCCATGTAGAGATTAATTGGAAAAAAGTAACATCGCTTCATGGAGGTGGTGGTACACATGTACGAAGTAGTGATGCTATTATTTTCCAATGGATGTGAATGATTTAGAAAATGGATATAACCTATGAATACAAACATCGATGTATAATGATTATACATATTCAATTGTTTGAATAATTTTAAAAATATGTTTTATGTAGTTTAAGATGAAAGAAACATGGAAGTGATCGTTATGAACATATATATATATATTCTTTGGGTATCCATCATTGAGATGCTCCTTATAGATTCGTAGCTGGGTCTTTTGTGATGAAAATAACCAAATGATATTTGATATTGACGAAGGGAGAGTATTTATGCATATCTTGTTCAATATAAATGGCTCAAGTGGTGTGCATAAGAGATGATTGGTGGTTACCTTTTATAAGTTAGGGGATTACCACAATTGTGATTATTAGGAATTTTAAATATAATAAAGACACTATCATTTGAAAGTGGATCCAAATAGGATCCAGTAGTAAGATAGTATGATATAAAATCTAAATAAGTTTAACATGTATGTTTCATAAATATTTTTAGGTAATTTTAAACTTTATTTTTTTATTTTAACCCATCTTTCTACATATTTTACCCTTACCGTGATAATAAGAATTATACAAAGTTAAATATTAATTATGACAAAAAAATATGTATAAATTATTACATAATATTAATTTTTATGATTAAAAATCTTTTTTCTATTTTAAAAGATTCAATTTGTAATATATTAGAATTAAATTTTAAAATAAGTGCACAATACGCAAAAAAATGTTATTTTTTCGTAAAAATGCATTTTAATCATAAAGCTAAATTTATTATAATTCATTTACAAGTAAAAACCATTTGAAAAGTTTTATAATTGTTTATTTAATATACTATCCTCACATTTAATCATAATTAATCATTTATGGGGATTAATTTAATTTATTATTAAAAAAACATTCCATCAATAATAATAGTATTTCAGAAAATCATATCTTTTTTACTATCAAATGATTTCATTTTCATTTGAAAGAAATTTATAAGCAATGATATATCTTCCGAAATGTGTAAATAATTAAATTTCATAACATATTTGGTCATATTCATACCCTCCAATCCATGGAATATGTGATAACTATTCAATTTCATAATAATACTTCAATAGTATATCACATTTATTTTAAAATCAATATTACATGCGAAGAAATATATGAATGTAATTAAATTTATTTAAAGAGAAATATGCCATAAAATATGAGGGTGTTACATTATACCACCTTATATAAATTTATCCTTCAAAATGTAATCACCCTGATATAAAAAAATGAGTGAACTTCTACCTCATTACATCGTTAGTTCACCACATAGCTTTCTCAAATTATTTTTTTGCAACAAAATCTTGTTCAATAGAGTGGTATTGTTATCATAACATTATATATTTGATCAATAATCACCACTGATTGTTGATCATAATATATATCATGATCCATTTGTGTAACCTTTGAGTTAAGTACATTTGATTGATCTTGTAGATACTTCCTTAGAAGAGATACTTGGAACAATCATGAACTCGAGATAGATTTGGTGGAAGCACTAAGTGATAAGAAACCATCTTGATATTAACATGAATTTAAATGTGATTGATCATTATAGGGATTAGATTTACCATCAATCAAAATCTCTTAATAATATTCTAAGGATATATTTATTGTAATACCTTGTCACCAACTTTGAACACTATATCTCACTGATGATTGTTAGCATAACTTTTTTATCAGATCTAATTGACCCTAATGTGATGATGAATGGATATAACCCTAACCTATATTTTATTATCTATATCAGGTCTTAATATCTTTAATTCTTCAAATTTAAACCAAACTATTATATTTTCTCACTTAATTATGTATAAGGATTCATAAGGAGTCATATGAATTCTTGAATGAAATCTATTTCTATTAAAAAACATTTACATATAATGGGGTTTATCCAAACCACCTTTTAAATTGATATAATATGATCTCAAAATATCACTTATAGTTTTAAAAGTCGTTTCATACAGAACATATATATAAGGAAGAAACACAATGAAAAACATCAACTTATTATTCAAAACATCCTAAAGACTTCCCCATAACTTCGAGGTAAACTAAGTTCTCCTTAAGATACAATAAAAAATTCAGAACCCATATAAAACTTACCAATTCCTTTATTTATATCTTATAAATCTAACCAATCATGAAATATTCTTATATTATGAAAAATTTGATGAATTTATAAGTTAACTGACTACAAATAAAATAACAATACAGACATTTAATATTTTGTGGACTCTGATGTTGAAATTCATGGGGATGTTTTCCTATTTCTTTTTTTTATATAGGATAGTTTTATAATGTATCATATAATTATATCCCACATCCTAAACTTGGTGACATACTATTTATTGAGATACATACTCTACAATATTCCTTTTTTATTTTTTCCCATCAGAAAAACTATTACAAATCTCTACACATGTTCATATTTCAAAGATGAATAGATAATTATGAGATTTTCCCTTCCTCTAGATGATCCTTATTCATATATAATAATAACAAGAAAAATTCTAGTTTTATAAACCATATAACTCCATCATAATTTTGGTTTTTGTCAAGAACATTCCTCACCTTCTTGTGTAGTTCCAAATCTTCCTTATGCACCTCTTTAATCTTCATAAGAATGGGTTTTCAAACATTAATATGATAAATATATGATATGGTCACTTATGTCATGATTTTAAGAGCCATAATTTATAAATATTTACATATTTGATCTCTTTCTATCCTCATTCTGGAAAAAGTTGTGTAGTGTTTCCGTCTCAGAGCATCAACCCCCTTGTTCACATTCACAGAGTGGTAATGTATTGAGTAGTCATAATCATTAATCAATAACAGCCATCTTAATTGAATAATATTAAACTATTTCTATGTTAATATATTATTTAATATTTTATAATTATTATATTTATATATATATATATATATCACATTTTCAATATAAACATAATTCCTACAAATTTTTAATTCAAATATAACTACAACCAAACCCAAATCATGAGTTGCGTAATTTGTCTAATTAATTTTAAATTAGTGTGAGATAGAACCAATAACAATATAATTGTTCATGTGGATTCATCCCAATATCTTCTTCGATTCATTACTGTTGGTCGGAGTGGATACTCAAGAGGGGAGGGGGGTGAATTGAGTTCCAATTAAAATTTCTGTTTTAAAATCCTTTACTGAATTCCCCCAATTTAAAATAAAAATTGAATTGTAGTGAATTTGAACTAAAGCAAACATTCAGCTAGGTTCTCAAGGGATTAATTAATTCCCAGTAAATCTAATTAAAGGATTAGATTTTCTTTTGAAACTAACTTACTGATTTACAAATAATTCAAACACTTGCTAATTCAATTGTCAGAGTAACTTTGAAAAATAGTTTAGGTTTTAAAGCACTTGGAAGCGGAATAAAAGGTTTTAGATAAAACTAAATAAAGCAATGCAGATATGACCAAGAGGTTTAGGCTCAAGACGAGACTTAGTCCTCTCAAAAATTTATATAAATTGGATTCACACCCTGGATCGGGGTTCACAATAGTTTACAACTGTCTAGGTCAATGACCTCTACCACAGTTCTACGTGGGAAACAAAACAACAGCAAATCCAGCTGTCCAGGTCACACACGGCCTCTAACACTATCCACGGTGGGAAATAAAAGATATAAAGAGTTGGATGAGGATTTACAGATCCTCCAGTTAAAGTACATGAGACAGTGTGTGTGTAAAATACAGCTGATGACACACACTGCTCAAAATGTAAATAATAAATCACTGAGCAAGATATAGAGTTTAGAATGTCTCTAGTGATTGTAGTGTAGCTCTGGACTCCTTCTAATTTGATCAGAAATGGTTCTGAGTCCTCTTCTGGTTTTTGTTTGAAAAAAAGAGTATCATCTGCTTGACATCCAGGTTTACATATAGAGAAAAAAAATAGTCGATGAAGTTCTTGCGTTGATGTTATCTTTTTTCGGCTCTTCATAGGTATGCAGGAATGTATTTATTTATACTGGTGTGTCCAGTCATCTCTTTTCATGCACACATTTCAGCACCTTCTTATTTTTGTCACACGCTCTTATTTCTTTTTCCCGACTCTCCTTTTAGCAGCAGGAGAATATCTTATTTAAAGCATGAGCTCCGGCAACAGAAATGATTTCCTTTTTGTAGGTACGAGGTTTGGTTCCCTAACATACAACAACACACATTAAAGAAATGTTAGTTCATTAAAATATACCTGATATGACTGTTTTTTAGATTAAATAAAGATAATGAAATTAAACCAGCTTTGGGTTCTGTCACTAGAACAATAGCTTTCGATAACGGTAGCCTTGTGTATTGGTAGGTCTGAGTATCAGTAGATTCTTGTGTAACGGTAGCCTTTCCATCGGTAACCCTTCTATTGGTACACTTCTTTTCAGCAGCTTCCTTGGTGTATCAGTAGACTTGCATAATGGTGACTTGTCTGTATCAGTGATGTATTGGTGACCTTCACATATCGGTAGGCTTTGTTGTACCAGTGATCTTATCGTAACGGTAGACTTGTTCGTATCGGTAGGCTTTCACATAACGGTAGACTTGATTGGTAACTTTTCTGTATCAGTAGGCTTGTCTGTAATGGTAAGTTTCCGCAAATCGGTAGGCTTTGCATATCGGTGACCTTCACGTATCGGTAGCCTTTTCATAACGGTAGCCTTGTTCTGTAACGGTGACCACTTGTCTGTTCAAGCATTCTATTGGTAGAATGGCTCAAGTTAGAATATATATCCATTTAGTAACCTAATTCTCTGAAGATAATATAAACATTATAATGTTTAAATATGTGCATGGTGTATAGAAATACTGAAATAAGTAATTACTCATTAATCAATATATAATTGAGATTATCAATATATAATTGAGCATAATGAAAATATATGATTGATTAGTGTTGGGATTATCAAAATATACGTTCAACTAATTTTCCCAGAGGTCTCAACAATATCCCCCTTTTTTATAATCAAAACCTAGAACAAATTATGCCAAAGTATTTAAGAAAATTAAATTAATATCAGAGGAAAAAATTTCCTACGAAAAAAATTTAAAAAAAATTCTCATTTTCCTCCCCATTTTAAAAAAATTTCCAGTTCTTATATCTCTTGTTTGTCTCCAATTTTTCTCCCCCTTTGTGATTAACAAAAAAAGGTTGGGATCAGAGAAAAGATAGCCTAAAAGAGAATAGATTGCAAGGAAACATAAACACAGTAAAGTAGACAATGAAAGAGTAAATTTACATTTAGGTATAAGAGGTACAAACTGAGAAAGTCAGGATTACAAAAAAAAATACAAGTGAATCCTATCAAAAACATTCAGAATCACTCAATAATCCTCTTGAATAGGAGTCTTCCCCTTAGGATCAAAAGAGGGTGTAGGTTTAGATTGAGTAGATTGCTTAGGAATAGATAAAAAAGCAACTGATGGGTCAACCACTAAAACTGTACCAGATCTGAAATATGTGCTCTTCTGTTGGATCATTGGTGTCAAGATGCGAATAGCCTGAACTGGAGTCAACTGATGTGTACTTCTAGAGGTAGAGGCAGGAAGTGTAGGAGGTACAATCACAGTTCTGGAATCCACATGAAAGAAGGGTAGCAACAGGTTCCTAACATCCATAATAATGCTCCCTCCTCTCTCCATGGCAGACACAACATCATCTCGATTTTCAATGAATTTATCCAAGGTAGGAGTAAGCTCCCTGAGCTTACTAACCTGTTCTCTGAAATCATGAGTCACTGGAGGCAGCTTCATATTTTCCAGAATGATCTTGAAATGGTTGGTCATTTGATGCTTGGTATAGACCTTCTAAAAATAAGCATCCAATTTATTTTTAATTGCCTCTTGAGAAGCAGTAGCTGCCCGTAGGTGATCACGAACAAAACTACCGACTTCTCTAGTGGTAGCAAGGATATGAGTATCTGAGGTACCACTGGTACTGGCCTTAGCCAGCTCTTCTTGAATAACAAATCTGACCTGGTCAAGGTTGACAGTGGAGCTGGATGAGGGAAGGGGTTTAACTAAGAAAGCTACAGTCTCCTTGAAAGATTGTGTCAGATTACTAACTACCTTCTGAACAAGTTCATCTTGACTGTTCAAATGTTCTTAGACTGATTTCTTAAAATCCTCAAAAAATTCAACAAACAGTTTGACTACCTCTTTGATATATCTGATATCAGTATTCACTTGGGTTTGAGAGCTGTTCATGATAGTCAATGAAGCAATTGATTGTCTGAGAGCAACTACATCTCCTGTCCAACTCTCAATTTGAATATGGCACACCTTAACTTCATCCATCATTCCTTTCAATGGACTAAAAACAACACATCCCAGAGATAGCTCTAGGGATTTCTCCACATTCCTCATTTCATCAACCAGACCGTGCTTCAAATCTGCCACTGATTCTCTCAGTGTTTCTTTCATTTCAGCCTTTTAGGACTCAAGGTCCTCCTTGGTTTCCAAATTCTCAGCTACAGCAGGTAGGATAACCGATTCTCTTTGGAGCTGGTCTTCCTCATCAGAGTCTTCATAATTAAGTCCAAGAACCATGTGTCCTGGATCTGATGTACAACCTTCAATGTCATAAAACACAGAAACTGAACCGAGAGGCTCCCCCTCACATATAGAATTCTCCTGAGGAATCTCCTCCAACTGTTCTTCTCAAAGTAGTTCTAAAACTTCTTCTACAACTATAGTAGATTCAATATCCATTTGCTCTGAGTCATCAATGACTCTCTCATCAACAGATGCAACTTCTGCTTCCTGATCAGGCACTGTCTTGACTGTTCTCTTCCTCCTCAGCTTCATCATCACTGTAGACCGGTTCTAGCTCATCTGGTCCAAGACCAGGATCCCTCACATTCTTTGTTCTAGAAGGATGATCCACAGGAGTGTACTTGTCATATATTTTTCCATCATCATTAACCCATGTTTTCTTCCAAGGGTTCTAGCTTACTTTCATAAACTTACACATAGTCCTGGTGAAGAAAATATTATCCTTAACCACAACAGTTCCATCTTGAGGTCCAGCTACCTCCTTTACTTTCAACATAATAGAAATCAACTTAGAAAAGAAAAGTGCATTGGAATTAGACTTAGGTCTAGTCATCTCCTCAATCTGAATCATTAACAGTATGCATACATTCACCTTTACTCCATGATTTAACAGATACAACAAATAAATATCCTAAAACCCGAGGGTAGAAAAATCTCATCTCCTTGGACTAATCACATGCTGAATGAACTTGGAATGTAGTTTGTCATCCCCTACCATCTCTACAGCAATGAACTTTCTTGGTGTTCCATTTCCTGTTAATTCCAACAAGGCATCCCATATTCGAAAACGTCACTAGCAGTATGTATGGATTTTGAATAAAATCCGTAATCACCACTATGAGGAACTTTAAGGTTCTCATCCCATTCAACTGTTGAAAAAGAAAACAT
Source organism: Viscum album (assembly GCA_963277665.1). NCBI lineage: Eukaryota > Viridiplantae > Streptophyta > Magnoliopsida > Santalales > Viscaceae > Viscum > Viscum album. Next base: position 516,469,202 of record OY728143.1, on the reverse strand, counting down.
TTGACCATTCACAAAGGAAATTATCTTATTCTCTTATTATGATGACTCAAAACAGAAAAACTCATCAAAATCTTTTATCAGATTTGGATAGTACGGTCCATTATTGTTCACGAAGCATTCGAGCCATCCTTGTTCTTGTAGAGCCTTTAGAATCAAGGACTTGATTTCCAGCAGCCATTCCGCACATAATTCCTTTTCCACTACAATTTCTCTCTTCGATAAATGTGGATTCATGGGATTCCATTGAACAACATCTATACTACTTCCACTGCCACCAGTATTCGTTACTTTCTTCTTCTTAGTTGTGGCGCATCACTCCCTTCATCCGCTGAGGGTCGCTTCACACGGGCCATGTCAGATTCTGAGGCTTAGGGTTTTGCGAGCTTGAGAGGTTTAGGTAGGAGGGATTTGAACAGACGGGTTCGCAGTGATTGAGTGATATCTAGAGTCAAGTTTAATATCATTTAGGATTCACATATAAAATAAATCGTATATTAAAAAGAAATGCAAAGTCTCGGCCTTAATATGAAAATTTAAAACAGCGTGAGAGATGTACCGGTGAGGTGTCCTAACGGTGAGGTCTATTGGTGAAGTTTATATAAAAGTGAGGTTAATCCTAATGGTGAGGTTCATCCTAACGGTGAGGTTCATCCTAACTGTGAGGTTCATCCTAACGGTGAGGTTCATCCTAACGGTGAGGTTCATCCTAACGGTGAGGTTCATCCTAACGGTGAGGTTCATCCTAACGGTGAGGTTCATCCTAACGGTGAGGTTCATCCTAACAGTTGTTAAGAGTAAGTTATCATTCCTAGTTCGTGTCTAATGAAACTTAATCTTTTTAAATTTAAAGGCTTAGTGAAAATATCAGCTAATTGGAGTTCAGTGCCAATAAATTCAAGAGTTATATCACCTCTTTGATAATGATCTCTTAGAAAGTGGTGTCTAACATCAATGTGTTTGGTTCTAGAGTGAGACACATGGTTCTTTGAGATGTTGATCACACTAGTGTTATCACAGCTAATTGAAACATGTTTAAAATCAAATCCATATTCCAATAAAGTGTGTTTCATCCACATAATCTGTGCACAGCAACTACCAGCAGCTATATACTCTGCTTCAGCAGTAGATAATGCAAATGAGTTCTGTTTCTTACTACACCATGATACTAGGGACTTTCCAAGAAAATGACATGTTCCAGATGTGCTATTTCTATCTAACTTTAATCCAATAGAGTCAGCATCTGAATAACTTATTAAATCAAATGATTGTTCTTTTGGGTAAAACTGTCCCAAATTGGCAGTGTATTTAAGATATTTGAAAATCCTTTTAACAGCAAGTATGTGTGACTATTTAGGGTCAGCTTGAAATCTGGAACACATACATACATACACTAAACATAATATCAGGTCGACTAGCAGTAAGATAAAGTAAACTCCCAATCATGCCTATATAATTAGTTTGATCTACTAGTTTCTCAGTTTCATCAATATCTAATTTACAGGTGGTACTCATAGGTGTATCAATTCCCTTATTACTATCCAAACCAAAATGTTTTAATAAATCTTTAGTATATTTACTCTGATTCAAAATAATACCATCTTTAGTTTGAAATATTTTAAATCCAAGAAAGTACTTAAGCTCTCCCATTAAGCTCATTTCAAACTCATTTTTTATAACCTTAGAAAAATCAGTACATAAAGAATGTTTTGAAGAGCCAAAAATAATATCATCAATATAGATTTGTACTATTAAAGCATCTTTTGGAGTTATTTTTATAAAAAGAGCGGGATCAGTAATTCCTTTTGTAAATCCTTTTGAAATAAGAAAATTTGTAAGTCTTTTATACCAAGCTCTTGGAGCTTGTTCTAAACCATATAAAGCTTTAAAAAGTTTAAAAACATGATTTTGAAAGTGAGGATTTGAAAAACCAGGTGGTTGTTCCACAAAAACATCTTCAACAATAAAACCATTTAGAAAAGCACTTTTCACATCCATTTGATATAAATTGAAATTCAGATATGATGCAAAGGCACGTAAGATCCTAATTGCCTCTAATCAAGCTACAGGTGAAAAGGTTTCCTCATAGTCAATTCCTTCTTCTTGGTTGCAACCTTGTGCAACTATTCTAGCTTTGTTTCTAATGATATTTCCAGATTCATCAACTTTGTTTCTAAACACCCACTTTGTGCCTATGGTTAATGTGTCCTTAGGTCTTTCAACTAATTCCCAGACGTTATTTCTTTCAAATTGATTTAGTTCTTCTTGGATAGCTATTACCCAAAATTCATCTTTGATAGCATCATTGATATTTTTAGGTTCTAACTGTGAAAGAAAAGCTTGATGTTCAACATGATTTCTTAGAGAAGCTCTAGTCTGTGTTCCTCTATCTAGATTACCTACAACAGCATCTAAAGGATGGTTCTTTAAGATCCTAGTTGGTCTCGAAAAGGTATGGCTAGAGATTTTAGGTTCATCAACAGTTTGGGGGTCAACATGAGTAGGTTCTGGAAAATTTCCAGAACTGGATGTTTTAACTATAGGTCCACTGTCTTTATCATTAAGGTTCAAAACAGAGAGATCAACTTCAAGATTTTCAAGAGAGGTGTTAGGTTCATGGGGATCAGTTTCATCAAATTTGATGTGAACAGATTCCTCCACACATTTGGTTCTCTTATTGAAAACTCTATAGGCTTTACTAAAAATAGAGTAACCTAGGAAAATTGATTCATCAATCTTGGATGAAAACTTGTCAAGATTATAATTAGTATTAAGAATAAAGACTTTTCAACCAAAAACTTTGAAGTAGTTAACCTTAGGTTTCCTATGGTTCCAAAACTCATAAGGAGTCTTCTTAAGAACATGTCTGATTAATACTCTATTGGTAAAATAACAAGCTGTATTGATAGCGTCAACCCAAAAATAAATAGGTAGGTCATACTCATTGAGCATGGTTCTGGAAATTTCCTGAAGGGTTCTATTCCTTCTTTCTACTACACTATTTTGTTAAGGTGTCCTAGGGGAAGAGAAATTGTTACTATAGCCATTGTGTGAGCAGTAGGATTCAAACTCATGATTTTCAAACTCACGACCATGATCAATTCTCAAGGTTTTAATCTTAAGTACACTAAGGTTTTCTACAGACTTGGAGTATTTAACAAAGTAAGAACATGCTTCACTTTTGTGAGCTAAAAAATATACCCATGTATACCTAGAATAGTCATCTACTAGAACGTAGACATAGAGCTTCCCATTTAAACTAGAAACTCTAGAAGGTCCAAACAAATCCATGTGAACCAACTCGAGAGGTTGAGAAGTTGAAACTTCTTTCTTTGATTTGAAAGAAACTTTATGTTGCTTTCCCTTTTGACAGGGATTACAAAATTTATCTGCTGGGAATTCAAGTTTTGGTTGGTCTCTAACTAAGTTCTTCATAGTAAGTTTTCTAAGTGAATGTAAATTACAGTGTCCTAATCTTCTGTGCCAGAGCCAAGACTCTTTATGAAAAGCATTTAAACAAGTAATATTTTGCATAGCTAAAGATTTTAAATCAACAACACAAACATTTTCTTTTCGCAGAGCAGAAAATACTAAAGCATTTTTATAATTAAAAACATTGCAAGAATCATTTTCAAATTTAACATTGAAGCCATCTTCACATAACTGAGAAATACTTAACAGATTATATTTAAGTCCATCAACGAATAAAACTTTAGAAATTAATATTGAGTCAGTGTTACCAATATGGCGTAAGCCGATGATTTTCACTTTTGAATTATCACCAAAAGTGAAAAAACCTCCATCAACTCTGACTAAGCTTTTAAAGCATGAGATGTCTCCTGACACATGTCTTGAAAATCCACTTTCCAAGTACCAAGCCTTTCTACATGAGCTCTTTAAGCAGGTTCTCTACAAAACAAATTTAGATAGGAAATGATTTTGGTACCCAGATTTTCTTGGGTCCAGACAGGTTAGCCAATAAAACTTTAGGTACCCAAATTTGTCTTATGGGTTTCATAAGGTTTGCAGAATCAATAGATTTAGACAGATAAACCTTATTAGATCCGTAACTATGAATATAAATAGTTGAAGTATATGAACTTCCAGAACTATAACTATCTACATTCTGTCCAGATTTAGGAATAAATCTAGTTTTGGTAATTTTTCTTTGTCTAGGTTGGTATCCTATACCAGAAGTATATCTAGTTTCAATCCGCTTACCTAGAATTTGAGTAAGAGTGTCTTTGCCATTTGTGAACTTTTCTAAATTCTTTATAAGTTGCTCACTTGACAATTTGAGTTCAGTGTTTTCTTTACGTAACTGAGCATTCTTTTCTATTTCTATGTCAAGATCAGATTTATGTTTAACAGATAAAGCAGACTGTTTCTTTAAACCTTTATATTTGTCTTTCAGCTCATTATAGGTTTCTTCCAACATATCACAGTATTCAAATAGTTCAGATTTTGAAAAAATTTCAGAATCAGAATAATCTCCAGAATAATATGTATTTAAAGAATGATTTTTAGATGTTACCTCAGAAGTGTTTTTCATAAAAAACATGTTTGCCTTATTTATGATTTCAGTTTCAAAAGCTTCAGATTCACCGGAGCTATCCTCATAAGCACTCCAAGTAGCCTTCATGTATTTCTTGTACTTACTATCCTTGTAATCATATTTCTTCTTTAATTTGATCTTTGGGCAGTCTACTTTAATATTTCCTTTTCTTTTGCACTCATAACAGACAACTTCATCACTTTTATTTGGCTTTTTCCAATCCATCTTCCAATGTATCTTATTGTCATACATTCCTTTATAATTTTATTTTCTGATTAATTTCTTCTTCCCATAAAATTTCTTAAACCTTATGGCTATGTGAGCTATTTCTACATCACTGTTAAATGCACTTTCACTTTCTTCACAGCTTGAGCTATCACTTATAGCTTTAAGTTTCTCCTTCTCCTTATTCTTTGAAGTAGATGTCTTGAAGGCAACTGACTTCCTTTTTGGTTCATCTTCTTCTTCTTTGTTTACCTTGAGTTCTTCTTCATACATCATCAACTTAACGATATGTTCCTTGACTGTCAGTTGACCAATATCACAAGATTCTTTTACTGAAATAGAAGTGCCCCTCTATCTCTAGGTAGGCATCTCAAAATTCTCATGATCTGCTCCTTTGATGAAACATCATTTCCCAGTGAGATCATTATATTGATAATTTCGTTAAACCTGAGATACATATTAGAAATGGGTTCATCAGGATTCATCTTAAAATTATCATATTTAATAGTATAGGTGTTCAATCTCATTTCCTTAACATTAGTTGTTCCTTCATGAGAAACACTTAAAGTATCCCAAATTTCATATACAGTCTTACAAGCAGATATTCTATTAAATTTTTCATCTCCTAGAGCACAATACAGAGCATTCATAGCTTTTCAATTATTATTGTAGGCTATCTTAGTAGCTTCATTCCAAGTAGATCTAACAGTAGTTGGAATTTTATATTATGATTTTATGGCAGTCCAAATATCAAAAACCATGTTTTCCAAATGAATTTTCATCTTAATATTCCACTGAGCATAGTTGATTCCATTGAAAAATGGTGGTCTATTAGTAGCAACACCTTCAAGTCTGTTATCCATGATAACTAGGCTGAAACATAAATTTTAAAGAGATAAAAATTTATAAATAACAGAAATTTTAAGAACGTTAAAATACAACTAAAATCACAGTTGAAAAAAAGAGTACTTCAGAAAATATTTTAAGAACCTATGATACCAAATGTTGGTCGGAGTGGATACTCAAGAGGGGGGGGGGGGGGGGGGGGTTGAATTGAGTTCCAATTAAAATTTCTGTTTAAAAATCCTTTACTGAATTCCCCCAATTTAAAATAAAAATTGAATTGTAGTGAATTTGAACTAAAGAAAACTTTCAGCTAGGTTCTCAAGGGATTGATTAATTCCCAGTAAATCTAATCAAAGGATCAGATTAGCTTTTGAAACTAACTTACTGATTTAAAAATAATGCAAACACTTGATAATTCAATTATCAGAGTAACTTTGAAAAATAGTTTAGGTTTTAAAGCACTTGGCAGCGGAATAAAAGGTTTTAGATAAAATTAAGTAAAGCACAACAGATATGACCACGAGGTTCAGTCTCAAGCCGAGACTTATTCCTCTCAATAATTTATATAAATTGGATTCACACCCTGGATCGGGGTTCACAACAGTTTACAACTATCCAGGTCAATGGCCTCTACCACAGTTCTACGTGGGAAACAAAACAACAACAAATCCAGCTATCCAGGTCACACACGACCTCTACCACTATCCACAGTGGAAAATAAAAGATGTAAAGAGTTGGATGAGTATTTACAGATCCTCCAGTTAAATTACAGGAGGCAGTGTGTGTATAAAATACAACTGATGACACACACTGCTCAAAATGTAAATAATAAATCACTGAGCAAGATATAGAATTTAGAATGTCTCTAGTGAATGCAGTGTATCTTTGGACTCCTTCGAATTTGATCAGAAATGGTTCTGAGTCATCTTCTGGGTTTTTTTGAAAAACAGAGTATCGTCTGCTTGACATCCAGGTTCACAGATAGAAAAAAAATAGTCGATGAAGTTCTTCCGTTGATGTTCTCTTTTTCAGCTCTTCACAGGTATGCATGAATATATGTATGTATACTGGTGTTTCCAGTTGTCTCTTTGCATGCACACGTTTCAGTACCTTCTTATTTTTGTCACACGGTCTTATTTCTTTTTCCCGACTCTCTTTTTAGCAGCAGAAGCATCTCTTATTTAAAGCACGAGCTCTGGCAACAGAAATGATTTCCTTTTTGAAGGTACGAGGTACAGTTCCCTAACATCCAACAACACACATTAAATAAATGTTAGTGCATTAAAATATACTTGATATGACCGTTGGTTAGATTAAATAAAGATAAAGAAATTAAAGCAGCGTCGGGTTCTGTCTCTGGAACAGTTGCTTTGGATATCGGTAGCCTTGTGTATCAGTAGGTCTGAGTATCGTTATCTTCTTATGTAATGGTAGCCCTTGGTGTAACGGTAGCCTTCCCATCGGCAACCCTTCTATCGGTAGACTTCATGTCGGTATCTTCCTTGGTGTATTGGTAGACTTGCATAACGGTGACTTGTCTGTATCGGTGATGTATTAGTGACCTTCACATATCAGTAGGCTTTGTTGTACCAGTGATCTTCTCATAACGATAAACTTGTTCGTATCAGTAGGCTTTCACGTAACGGTAGACTTGATCGGTAACTTGTCTGTATCAGTAGGCTTGTTTGTAATGGTAACTTTCACATATCGGTAGGCTTCGCATATCGGTGACCTTCACGTATCGGTAGCCTTTTCATAATGGTAGCCTTGTTCTGTAACGGTGACCACTTGTCTGTTCAAGAATTCTATTGGAAGAATGGGTCAAGTTAGAATATATATCCATTTAGTAACCAAATTATCTGAAGATAATATAAACATTATAATGTATAAATATGTGCATGGTGTACAGAAATACTGAAATAAGTAATTACTCATTAATCAATATATAATTGAGATTATCAAAATATAATTGAGCATAATGAAAATATATGATTGAGCAGAGTTGGGATTATAAAAATATAAGTTCAACTAATTTTCCAAGAGGTCCCAACAATTACTATAGATCACAAACCCTTCTTTACTAGAAGGTAGTGCGACCATATACGAACTAACCAACCAACTCTTTAATTCCTCAAAATTTTCCTCATATTCACATTTCTAATGGAACTTGGTTCCATTATGTGTTAACTTGGTTATTATATTAGATATTAGTGGGAAATGTCTCAAAAAGTGTTAATAATATCAAACGGACCAAAGAAAACTATAGATCTGGTTTACTATGGTAGGATTGGGCCATTGCTCAAAAACTTCTATTTGTGAATGATCCAATGATATACCGTCACATAAGATTATATGACCCATGAATCAAAATTTTTATATCCAAAATTTACACTTTTTAAATTTATCATATAACTCATCCTTCTGTAGGACCTCAACACAATCCTCAAATTATATTTATTCTCCTCCTTTATCTTGTAATATATAAATATACGATATATAAAGACTATAAAATACTGACCAAGTTAATCTATAATAACTATATTTATTATATCCAAGATGATATTGGCGGCATTGGTATGTCCAATTGTAATTACACTAAAATTATTATGGCCATAAATTATAAAAATGGATGTCTTAGGTATATCCTCTTTCTTGAACCTCCATAGATGATATCTAAAAAGATGGTTAATCTTTAAATAGTATTGAGCTCCATGAAGTTGATCAAACACATCATTAATACGTGTTCAAAGATAGTTTCGTCTGATAGTGATACTGTTATGTTCCAAAAAAATAATGAAAATATTTACTATCCCATATAGTTTGTTAAGAAAAAAGAAAAGGTGCACTATGTAGTGACACAGTTGGCAGAATGAATCCCTTATCATGATACTCATAGAGTAACTTCTTCAATTCCTATAACTCAATTAGGTGCATTTTATAAGGAGTTTTTGAAATAATTATGACACTAGGCATGAGTTCTTTCGAAAGCTCAATTTTAGGATTTTGGATAATGCTAGGAATATATTAAAAAAATACACTTATATATTCGTAAAAAATAGGTGTACTTTAAATGTTGAGTTTCTCTACAACCAGTTGAGATTAATATTACTCATGAATATATATAAAGACTAGTCCAACAAAATTAATTTCCATTGGATGTTTATATTATCCCATGCACAAAAATATAATCATTGGTGGATTCAAAATATCTAATGTGATTTCATTATTATAGAAATTTAAATATGAACTCTTTAAGGAGATCTTATCTATGATCAAAATCACCACAAATTCAACTAAAGGATGAATTATAAAATCATTATAGGGAAAATTCTTTTGAAATTAAACATGAGATCCAAAAATATGGAGTACAGTGTAATTTTGCCTAACCATGAGGATCCATCTTAGTGATTGAAAAATCTTAGACCCATACTTGGTAAAGGAGTTGGCCCTTAGATTAAAGAATCAACTTGGATAATAACCTTGTTCCCCACACATAAGAAATTGCACTATTATTAGTATCTTAGGATTAACATCCTTAACCTGTATTAAACTATTCATTTTTCCTTGATAATTATTTAGTTTATGCCCATATTTTACCTACATTAAACATCTTCCTATTCCTTGAGACCTTTACTTAGGTGATTCTTCCATAATTTTAGACATTTATAAAGATAAATTTTCTTAAATTCGTGGTATTAATCATCTCAAATATAATCGAAGAATATTTTATCTTATTACGTGTGTTAGGAGACTCACATAGGTTCATGTTTTTAATTATAAATTGAAATATCTAATTATTCATAATTACAATGTTCTCATTCCATACCCTATTTAATTTATTTACACTTGATGACAATCATTTCATTGGACTTCACATTCATTGTTCACACAATTCATCATTGTTAAGTCAACTAATTAAAATCAAAGACTTAGTTTGAGTATCATATATCTATATTCATAGTGATCTATCATATGATTAGGAAAATAATTCTTATAAGGACTCAAAATATGAAACCTTATTTCAACCCATTAATCTTTAAATTTATCCCATATCACTATAGTTCATCATAGGTTTTTATTGATTCCATCCAAACATTCAGCATAATGGTTCATAAATATAATGTGAAATAACCAAAAAATATCCCATTAGAGTGTCTAGAAAATTGTGTAGTTTTGTCCAACTCATTATTCACTGAGTAAAGATTAATTTGATACTCAAGAATACTTTTAAGGGTGTTTACACCTTGGTGCATCTATTCCATAATCTTATCCAATTTATAATATACAAACATGGATTTCATTTATTGGAAACATAAAAATTTATACTTAAATGAACTTCAATATACTATCCTATACATATATTTATTCCCATTGTTTTCCCTAAATTTCTCTAAACCCAACATGAAAAATAACTAAACCATGATATGAAACCAACCAAAAAAACCTAATAATTACACACATAAATATTCAGTGTTATTAGATGAATATAAAATATATATCATAATAATACACTCCCCATAACCATAATGGTTTATAGACTTTGAAGACTTGTTATATGTTCACTTTATTTATTGAAATATTTTCAACAACTCCCATAATGTTTTTCCCAAATATTATTCTTCTTAGATATACCCAACTAAAACCTCTCTTCATAACCAGGGGAAATGTAAACATAAGAAAGGGTGATATTAAATGTTATCAAGGGTAAACATAGGAGGTATCAATCAATGAACATAATTCATCATAATATAAGTATAAGTTCAAGAAAAAATATCATAACTTACAAATGACACACCAAATCAGTCAAATAACATTAATCACGAATCATGATATACAAATAATACAAAACAAAATATATAGGTCATAAGTGTGTGGAATAATAAATAATCAATCACGAGTCATGACTAAATGTCGTAATAATAAGACATAAGTTTTTTATATTCAGATAATAATAGTAAATATATTCATTTTTCAAGGATCATAGGCAAGACTATCAAAGTGTATGAGGTTCACTCCCCATTCCATTATTTCTATTATCGAGGTTCACTAACAATAATATAATATTATAAAAAGTCCCTTATTTAATTTGGTCCATTCCTTAATCTAGTCCATATTATCTCATGAAATATTAATCATTACCCAATCAATTGGAGCAATATATAATTTTAGGCCCACCAGTTAAATAATAAAAACCATACATATGTGTGGCATAAGATCATTAAACATTCATCATTTCATCATATCAAAACCCATCTGAAATAAAATTTTTTCATAAAAATTCTCTAACTTCATTATTACATATCCTTTTAAAAATAAATGTATTTGATAGATAGTTCATAACATAATCCTAGAATCACCCATAGAAAATAAATTAGTTTTATAAACATTTCATCAAAAATTTATTAACACATGATAAAGAAATTTGTTTCCTAGAATCATACTTAAATCATTATGATCATAAGACATTCGTAGAAAGAATTCTGATGGTAGTGTAACAAGATATCCTCAATGAATCAAAATAATCCTTATAGTATATCGACGTAGATGAAAAATACATTTAGAATAGCATTTGAACAATTCATTAAAATTAGTTAAAATACTATTTTCTTCATTATCATTAAAAAATAAAAATTCCTAGAATATTCAGGAAAATATTTTCTTAAAAAATAAATATGCAAACCTATAAAGGGTTCTTCCAATAAAATAATAGTCATGATGGAGGGAAAATATGTCATGCAGAAAACGTTAAAATAAAGATTCCATTTGAACTTTTTGTTAAAAGTAAAAAATAACCTCTTTGAAAAACATTATAAAATATTGATTTTAAAACAACGAAAGTAAAGTAAAATATAGTTGAAAACTGCTATTAATAATCAAAAAATAAAAAAAAATATTCTTGGAAATATTTTTATGAACATAGATATGGTATAAAAAATTATTCTACCAAAGAGGCAATATTGTCGAAATTTCATATAATAATTTTTTAATATTTTTAAGTACCAAAGAGATTAATCTAGTAAAAATACTTGAAAATTAAATATATAAATAGAGTAAAATAAAATAAATATATTTAATAGGATTAAATCCATATAATTTATCTTAATAGAAATTTAGCATAGTCAATCCTAAATAGAAATGTGATTATAACAAAAACCCTTACCTCAAGTCCCATCTTGATTTATACACTTTAAAACATCCTATATAATAAACTTATATTTATTATAAATCCATCACTAAACCATATTCATATATAAATTAAAATTGATTATTCATTATATAATTTGAAAATATTCTTTTATAAATATGATTTTATTAAAAAGAACGTTCAAGTGAAAATTGGATCATTTTTTTATATAATTTTAATTTCTATGTTTCTAGTACTTGAACATTGTTCATGGATTAATAATATATATGTTAGGAAGGTATAGAGTATGATATTCCACTCTATACCAATATTAGGATCGCAATAGAACGAAATATGCATAATATACAAGAGGGGGGGGGGGGGTTAATTGTATACTTTAAAAATTTATTAAAGAATTTTTTGTATAAACAAAATTCAAAACACCTCTTATAAGAAATTACCTTCTTATATAAATATAAAGTTCTTAAGTCTAAAGCATAAGAAACTTTTCTTACAAAGCAATTCTACCACAAGGTGTGTATAATTTTTTACAACCAGTGATACAAGTCAAAAAGTTTGTAAAAAAGGAAAAAATCCTAACTCTTACAAAGCAGAAAAAATTTACAATATTCTTTTAACACAAAGAGGAGGGTAATCAACAACCTTGGATAAAGGTCCCTTGTTTTATACTTATAAAAAATTCTGTCTTACCCAAACCTGGGGTAAGTCTTCAATCCTAAGATCGATATCTATCTTTTTATCTCTGCAAGCCCTCTATTTGTAAGGAAATCAGCAGCTCTCACTTCACAACCTGAAGTCTCTGATTTTAAGGAAATAACACCCTTTCATGAAGCAATTCTACATGAAGAAAAGTTTGAAAAAGCTGTTCAATCTTTCTACATGAAGCTTGAGAGTTTTTAAGAGCCTGTCACACAAGAGAAATTCACTTTTAGAGAGATGAACTCCCAAATGCAAACATGTGAACTTGTTGTGTGTTCTTGTATATTGATCTCATCATCTGAGGTCCTATTTATATCTTTCATATATGTACTGGTTGGTTCCACCCCAATGATCATATTTTCTTATATCTCGGAAGGACCTGGACACGTGGAAAACATACAACGGTTAGTTTATAAGAGAAAAAACAACATCATTTTATATAAATAACCATGAAAATAAAGATCTTACACCTTGAGTCTAAGGAATTTAGAATTAAATAAAATTTAAATGATATGAGAAGAAGAATTCTAAGAATCATAATTCTAAGGAGTTAAATCTTTGACTAATAAATTTTGGAATTATAAATTTTGGAATGGATTCTCCTAAAATCGGTATGAGTAAATTGTAAGAAAATATTTAATGAAAACTTGGTTTTTACAAATTTAGGTACCGGTATCATGATTTACGGCATGACATAAAATAACGGGTATCAGATTATAGAAGATAATGCCTAAGGAAATTCTTGGTACCAGTTTCTTATTTTCTGGTATTGGTATCATAAGAAACGATATCATTGTCTCTAAAATTAATGGTGTTAAGAAAATATTCTTTAGAAATGTGTAATGGAAAATTTCTGTTATAGAAATCTTGGTATAAGAACTTTAGAACACCGAAATTATGAAAATCTAAGTATAAGGAAAACATGATACCGAATTTTATTTAATATAAAAATCGGTTTTGCAGTGAAAACAGAGAACAAGAAATAGTGTCTTAAGTAATTCCAGTATGGTATAACCATGAAAAAAATTTTAGAACCTTAATATCTTTTCCGGCATGGTAGAACAGATTTTCAAAAGCCTTAGAAAATATATTTTACTCAAAAGTATAAGGAAATTTTGGTTATGAGGTAATTTATGTAAGTGTACGGAAATATATGAAAGTGCAATGAAAGTATATTTACAAATAAGGTGTTTGTGATTTTAAATAGAAAATATTAAGGAATGATTAAGTCTTACAGACCTAAAAATCTCCCCCGTTTTGGAAAGCACAAACAACTTCGAAAAATTTTACAAAGGAAAATGAATAAATGTTTAGAGTTAGAAACACTTAGCTCCCCCATAAGTATATAACATAGGGTAAATTATTCTTCCCTTGTGTAGATGTTATTTGAGTACAAAAAACTCCCCCCTCATATATATATTATTCTATTTAGAGAGAGTCCCTCTTAGGTGTAGAACTCTTCCAGATAAAATGTTAGAAAATTTATTTTTACTTAAATTTTACCCTAAGGAATTTCCTTATAATTTTTTTTATTTATCTACTACCTTTGATAAAATTCTCCCCCATTGTGAGTTTTAAAAAGGAATGTAGAGGGATGTAAGGTTAGAAAGAAATATACAAAAGACAAAATATATAAGATATTTTCAAGGAAATTTTCATTAAGTTTCACATGAAAGAAAATATAATAAATATTCAGCATGTGAAAAAATATCAACCCTCCTTCTTCTTCCCTGAAAGAAGATTTTATACCATGGACTTAATCTTTATCACCTACTCGTGATCTTCTTAAAACTTATTTATCAAGGCATCTTGTTCAACTTCCTTCTTCTCAAGTGTCTGGATCCGGAATTTTTGAGACCGATTATTATATTCAAGAACATTGATCACTTCTTCTTGTGAATCAGATTTCTTCTCAAGACCAGTAGATATCCCTTTCTAATAATTGAAAACTTCAGATACGTTATTTATTTGATCTAGATGTTTTTTGCCTTCATTTTTCCTCATAACTAACTCACTTGAGAATTTCTCTGAGAGAGAAGTCCGGACATTGGTCAATTGATTTTATACATCATTTAACGCTCCCTTTGTTGATTCAATGAAGTCCGAGAATTGTAGAGCTTTATCTGATAAGGATCGGGTCTGGATCATCACTTTATAACATGATGCTTTTTGAGCTTTGAAATCAATGATAATATTATTATGATCGACTTCACCTTTCACGACTATGTCTATCAGCATAGATGTTGAATCCTTTTTTGGTTTAAGGTTTCTTTCATCATTTGGCTCTAGGAATCTATGTTAGCATGTACCAGAATTGTACTGACTAATTTTCTTAATGAAATTTTTACAAAGTCATCACCTATAGATGACGAGGACTTGGAGTCAGATTCATCTTTATTGACCTTCGAAGCAGAAGATTCCAGATTCTCAATGTTTTGCAGAGAGTCAACATCAGAAGGGGAAACCGTAATGGCCTTCCCTTTATCAAATTTTATAATCATAGAGGGTTTGTAACGCTGAGGGACTTCCTCATTTTCTATAGCCTCATTATCTTTGGATCCTCCTTGAATATCTTCTTCTTATTTCTCTTCTTCACTTGTAGTATCACTATTTTCAGATTCATGAATTTCATCTTCATCTTCGGTTACATAAACATCTTCTTCTACATCTTCTACTTATTCGACTTCAATCTCAACTTCTTCTTCTTCTTCTTCTTCTTCTTCCTCGGTAGAAACTCCTGGTGTTGTAACATACTCACTAACTTGTCTAAAAACATCATTTTCTTCTTATTGAATAATCTCATCCTTTTACTGTGCTTCTTTTTGTGTTGTCGGAACCAGCTCCAGTATTACTATAGATTTCTTCACCTTCTTAAGTTCGAGAGTGAAACCTGGTAATGGTATCTTTTCAGAGGATTTTTATAATCCCTTTAGAAAGGAATATATAATCTCTGACTCATTTCTCTTTCTTTTCTACTTCTTCTCCTTGACTTATTTCTCTTACACATCCACGGTTTGAATCATTAAAACCTTTTCCTCTTCTGGATTTAACGCAGAGATTAGATCCCCTTCCTTCCTAGATTCAGCTAATTTCCTCCAGCTAACAACAATATCATCAGAGTAAGCCTTTGGTTTCCTTATGACTGGTGTAGTTAAATTTGGAGCTACTGAGGTAGGATCCACATGAGAGGCCTCATCTGACTGTTTATTCTTCTGAACACTTTTTGAAGATTCTGGTACTGACTTTTTCTGTGCTCATTTGGATGATTCCAGAATGTCTGCTTTCAATACAGGCTTCTGAACATCCGCTGTTACGACTTCTTAAAACTTCTTTGAGTCCAGATTTTTATAAAGTTTCATTCTATTTAGTGTATCTTCACTTAGGAACACAATCTTACAGGATTTCAAAGCAGACACGCATGCAATGTTCATTTCAGATAAAACCTTAACAACTATCCTGGAGATAGTGGCTAGGAATATGAGAATTTGAGATTTGATGGTACTGGCTTTCACAGCATTTATCGTAAGAAAAATATACTTTACTAGATTAACCTTCCCAAGGTTGTTGAGAAAATATAAAAAAAGAATTTCACACGCCTTTAAGGAATATTTATCCCCTTTTCTTGGGATAAAGAACCCCAACATTTATAATGCTACCAATCTATGGTCTGCTGAAAAATGTGCGAGCTTCGGAGTCTTAACTCCCTGATGTGGAGACGTTCTAAATCACGGTTCTTGTCGAAAGAACCTCCATTATCCATTATTTTTTATAAACCTATGAGGTCTTATCCTTCATAGGAAGTATTTAATATGTTGGCCAATTTTCGGGATGGAACTGTGTAAGACTTTTCATAAGCCTTAAATCAGAAATATTCCTTACCGTCTTTTTTAAAGAAATTGACAGATTCATAAAAAAGTATGACTAGTTCCGGATATACAGGATCTTGAACCTTGTACTTAGATATAAAAATACTCTCCCAATTATTAAATTTAATAATACGAGAGATGAGGGAGTCATAAAAATTAAAAAAGTCTGAATATACAAGACTCTCCTAAAATATCAACTTGTCTTTATTCTCTTCGACTGCCATCTGGTCAGAACTACTAGACATTCGGATTAGTAAGAAATATCTGAAGAAATCCAAAATGACAAAATCTGAAGCAATAACACTTTGTCTTGAAGGCTTAAGGAACTGGTGGGGTCTTTATGAAGTGGGGTAGACCTTATATAGACAATCTATGACATTTCATCTTCTATGAGGAAATAAATCGGCTGAGATTTGTCCAATATGATATAATGGTTGAAGATGGTTCCAAAGATACATCCATACCAAAATTTTGAGGTTTTATAAACTACAAATTAGATTATAAGGAAATATGAATTCGAAGAAAAAATTTCTTAAAAGAAGGAAATACTAACAAATAGAATTTTAAGAAAAATAATCAGGGGGTAATAAAATGTACCTTTAAAGAAACTATGATGAAATTATCGGTATCGAAGAAAAAATTTCATGGTATTAAAAAACTAGACACATGAAATTTGACTCTGAGAATTTGAAATTTGGAAATATGGATTCTGAGAGTTTTGATTCTGTAATGTCTAAAACAGACATAAAAAAAACAAATCAATTCCGAAATTCACTAATTCTTGAAAAACCAAAATTTAATGAAAACAAAAATTTCAAAAATTTGAAATATATGCACTCCCCCTGAATTTAGGAGTAAATTAATGTTAGGATATGATTAAAAAAGAAGTATATATGAATGATTGTATTAGATATATCATTCCTAGATTCTATTTAATATATTCAAATCTATCGGATGGTAATGGTTTGCTAAATATATTAGCAAGTTGTTCTAGCATTCTAATGAATTGAAGAATTATATCTCCTTTGAGTGTGTGATCTATAAGAAAGTGATGCCTAATATCTATGTTCTTAGCATAGGAGTGATGTGCTGGGATTTTTCTTAGAGCTATGACACTAGTGTTGTCACACATGATTTGAGTTTTGGTAAAGCTCATGCCATAATCTGTGAGTGTATGTTGCATCCACAACACTTTTGCACAACAACTTCCAGCTGCTACATATTCTTCTTTAGCAGTGGAAAGTGCTACAAAATGTTGTTTATTACAAGACCAAGAAACTAAGGAATATCCTAGGAAATGACGAGTTCAATATGTACTCTTTCTATCCATTTTACAACCAGTAAAATTGGCATCTGAGAAAATTTTTAGTTGAAAAACATTTCCAGAAGAATAAAAAAAGCCTAAATTCGTGGTTCCTTTTAAGTACCGAAAATTTATTTTCACAATATTAAGAAGGGATTCCATAGGATTTTCTTGATATCTTGCACATAAGCAGATAGAAAACATTAAGTCAGGACAACTTACTATTTAGTAAAGTAAACATTCTATCATTCCTCTATAAGATGTTTGATTCACAGGTTTCCCTCCTTCATCAATATCAAGAGTATTAGAAGTTCTGATATGAGTACTTATACTCTTAGTATTATCATACCCAAACTTTTTAAGAAGATATTTGATGTACTTATGTCGAGATACAGAAGTTCTTTCTGGTTTTTGAGAAATTTGAAAACCAAGAAAGAATGTTAATTCACCCATCATACTCATCTCAGACCTAGACTTTATGAGATTTTCAAATGAATTTGTTAAAGATTATTGAGTTGATCAGAATATAATGTCATCATCATATATTTGTACAATTAAAATATCTTTCTTATCTTTCTTAATAAAAAGTGTTTGATATTCGGTTCCCTTAAAATAGTTATTTTGAAGTGAAAATCCTGTAAGTCTATCATACCAAGATCTAGGGGCCTGTTTAAGTCCATATAAAGATTTGGTAAGTTTAAATACATGATTAGGATGTGTTTCATCTTCAAAAATAAGAGGTTAGTCTACATATACATTATCTTATACAAATCCATTAAGGAAATCACACTTCACATCCATTTGATAATGTTTAAAATTATAGAATTCTGAAAATACTAGAAGAATCCAGATAAATTCGAGTCTTGATACTAGTGCATATGTTTCTTAAAAGTCTATGCCTTGTTGTTGGTTATTTCCTTTATCAACTAATATTGCTTTATTTTTTACTATAATCCCATTTTCATCAAATTTATTTCTGAAGACCCATTTTACACCAATAACAGATGTATGCTTAGGCCTCTCAACCAAGGTCCAGACTTGATTCCTTACAAACTCATTGAGTTCATCTTGAATTTCCTTTATCCAATGTTCATCACCTAAGGCTTCCATAGGAGTCTTTGGCTCGAATTGGTAAAGAAAAGCATCATGTTCAATTTCATTTCTTAAGGAAATTCGAGTCCTTACAAGTTGATTGACATCTCCTATGACATTATCAGTAGGATGGTTTCTAAGTAACAATAGATTTGGATTTTGTAAAATATGATCATTAACATATGGTAGAAAATCTTCCAGGGTAAATGTTTCGGGAATATTTTCATGAGCATTTTCCTCAAAATAATTTTCAACTATAAGTTTTTGATTATTTTTAGAAAATACATCTGGATGATTTAGAATAGGTTTTTGATGATAAAAGGACCAGTTTCATCAAATTTAACATGTACTCTTTCCTCCAGAGTACAACTGTTTTTAATGAAAACTCTATAAACCTTATATTTAGTAGAATAGCCTAAGAAATTTCCTTCATCGAAATTTAGTGAAAATTTGTGTAAGTTATCCTTAGTATGAAGGATAAATACATTACGTCTAACAACTTTGTTGTAAGAATCTTTTGGTTTTTGACCAGTCCATAGCTCATAAGGAGTTTTATTAAGGAATGATCTTATCAAAACTCGATTTATAGTATAACAGGTAGTACATATAGCTTCAACACAAAAGTGTTTTTCTAAAGAATATTCACTCAACATGGTTATGTTTATTTCTTAAATAATTTAGTTCGTTCTTTCAACAACACCATTTTATTGAGGAGTTCTAGGAGCTGAGAAATTGTGAGTAATACCTTTCTTACTAAAAAAAGTTTCAAACTCTGTATTTAAAAACTCACCACCATGATCACTATGAATAGTTATGAACGGTAAGTTATTCTCATTTTTTACTCTAGCTCGAAAGGTTTGAAAATATGAAAAGGCATCCGATTTTCTTTCTAGAAAATAGACCCAAGTATATATAGTGTAGTCATCAACAAGAACAAATACATAATATTTGCCACAAATACTTCTGGTTTTTGTATACCAAATAAATCCATATGCACTAACTATAGGGAATTATATGTTGAAATTTCACTAATAGATTTAAAGATAGATTTTTGTTTCTTTCAAAATTGACAAGGGTCACAAAATTTTGAAGAATAAAAACTTAGAACCGGTAGATGCTTAACTAATTCCTTCTTTGAGAGATTACTGAGGATCTTATGGTTGTAGTGTCCTAACCATCTATACCAGAACCAATATTAGTCTTCAGTTACACTTAAGCAAGGATGATCTTGACTTCTTAAGTATTCTAAGGTCAAAGTGTAGACATTCTCATGCCTATGGGAAGTAAGAATATATTCATCCTTTGAATTGTGAACTAAACACTTATCATTCCTAAAATTCACAAGGTAACCTTAATCACATAATTTAATTATTCTTATAAGGTTGTGATTAAGACCATTAACAAATAAAACATTAGAAATTAAATTTTTTCCAAGAAGAATGATATTACCTATAATGGCAATATCTCCTTGAGAATTATCCCCAAATGTTACTTTTACACCTTTTGTTTTGGAAATATTATGGAAATAACTTTTGTTACCAGTCATATGATAGGAACATATACAATCCATATACCAGATATTGTTGGTAGATTCTTCATTTTCCTGCGAAAATAGAAGTTATATTTTTGGAATCCAGACTTGTTTGGATCTGGGGTTAGAAAAAAAAATTTAGGAAGCCACATTTGTTTTGAGAAATAAGATTTATGAAACCCAAGAGATTAAACATTATTTAAAGAAGAAATTTTCTTCCAATGCCCACCTCTTTGATATTTAGTACAAAATGGGGCTCTGGATGGAATAAAATAGTTTTTTTGAAAATAGGTTTTCTATGAGTATAACCTACTCCAGTAGTATTTCCTTAAGGTCTGATTTGAGAATACATCTTGTCCAAATTTTCTTTACCAGATGTAAAGTTTGAAATAAGTTTCTTAAGAGAATATATTTCAGATTTTAGACTTACAACTAAATTTCTATCCTCAAGAATTATTTTGTTAGAGTTATATTTTTCCTCAAAAACATTTATTTTTGAAATAGAATTCCTAAGATATTTAGAAAGTTTTTCCTTTTCAGAATTTACTTCCATAAGGTCTTTATAAAGTTTTTCAAGGATCTCATCCTTATCTTCAATATCTCTAGTGAGGTCCAAAATCTCTTTTGTAGAATATCTTCTCTAGTATTTTTCTTGTCTAGTTTCTTAGAAATTGTAAAATTTTTTTCTTCTAACAACATGGAAAATCTATATACTTCTTCATAAAAAGGTATTTCTTCGTTATATAAATATTAAGTATCTTTATCAGAAGTAATATCTTCAGGATAATAATCCTTATCAAGAGTAAAATTTGTTAAAGCATCGGCAGAGCGTACCTTGGCCATAATACAAGTATTTGGTAAAGTAGTAGCAATGAATCAGATATTTTTCTAGGCTGATGATTCATGCTCAGAAGATTCACTTTCAGAAGAGTCTCCACAA
This sequence comes from Viscum album, assembly GCA_963277665.1. Classification (NCBI taxonomy): domain Eukaryota; kingdom Viridiplantae; phylum Streptophyta; class Magnoliopsida; order Santalales; family Viscaceae; genus Viscum; species Viscum album. Next base: position 516,448,003 of record OY728143.1, on the reverse strand, counting down.
TTAGAAATCCAAGTGTCATTTGGTTTAAGACTTTTCTTGTTATTATAAAGGTATAACTTCTTCTTGTTTCTCTCTAAATTGCTATCCTTCTTATCCTTCTTTTTCAAAAGAGGGCAATCAGGTCTGATATGACCTGTTCTTCTACATTCATAGCAAGTAACATCCCCATATTTCTTTTCTCTGTAGTCTCTATACTTGAACTTATTTTGATAGTTCTTCTGGGCTACTATCTTGTTCATTCGCTGAGAAAGATTAGCTAACTCATTCTCAGATTTTTCTGCATCACTAGATTTGGACTGAATAGAAAATTTCTTTGACATTGATCTAGTAAATCTTTCTAGAGTCTTGGATTTCATATGTTTATAAGTGGTTGTAAAATAAACTCCACCATTCACATTATTCTTCTTAACATTATCTGCATCCCTCTTCATTCTAGTCTTGTACTAAAGAAGAGTTCCAAAAAGATTGTCTAAGGAAATCTAGGTGACTTTTCTGTTCTCATCAATTGCTGTCCTCTTGGACTCCCATTCATTGGGAATGATGTCTATGATCTTGTCAACAAGTATTTCATCATCAAGAACTATCTCTCTCATATACTGTATGCTATTTACAAGGGTAATAATGCTCTGCTGAACATTGCTTATGGGTTCTCCATAAGGAAAGTTAAAGCCATGATATTCAGCTCTCAACATAGCTCTTCTTGTCTCTATAACTTTAGAAGTTCCAAAATGTGAAACATAAAGTTTTTTCCAGATTCTATTTTCATCTTCACATGAAAATATTTGATTATAAATGTTTCTAGTCTTGGAACACAGCAATGTATTTCTAACTTTGAAATTCACTTGATATTCTGATTTCTCCTGAATTGTAAAAGTTCTCAATTCCTTATTAAGAATCTTATAATCTCCTATCAGCATCATTTAGTTATCAACTCCAATATTAATAAATAATGTATTCATCCTATCTCTCCAGTAATCATATTCATTTCCATAAAAAATAGGAGGTCTGATAGGATTTAACTTTTCTAAAGAACCAGTATGTGTTGATCCTTCCATAAGGAAAATAATATACCTCTCTTGGACAAAAAGGATAGTAGTTGTTTTTGAAGAAACTATAAAGTTCTTAAAGAGTAAATTTAATAAAAATTTTAAATTCAAATAAAAATAATAACTAGAGTACCACTAATAAAAATATTTGTCCGGACTTGTGAACCAGAGATTCAGATTCCATAAATATAAAAAAGAAGTTGATTTATCTTATGAATCCAATTGTGAGATTAATTTAGATAAAATCAAAGCTCTGATACCAATTTTTAGGAAGGTATGGAGTATGTTATTCTTCTATATACCAATAATAGGATTGCAATAGAACTGAATATGCACAATATACAAGAGGTGGGGGGTGGGTTAATTGTATACTTTAAAAATTTCTTAATGAATATTTTGTATAAATAAAATTCACAACACCTCTCACAAGAAATTACCTTCTTAGAGAAATATAAAGTTCTTAAGTCTAAATCATAAGAAAATTTTCGTAAAAATAAATTCTACCACAAGTCATATAGAATTTCTAAAAATCAGAGATACATGTTAGAATTTTTGTACAAAATGAAAACTTCATAACTCCTACTAAGCAGCATAAATTTAAAATGTTCTTTTTACACAAAGAGGAGTGTATCCAACAACCTTGGATAAATGTCCCTTGTTTTATACTTACATGAATCTTTGTCTTACCCAAACCCAGGGTACGCCCTCAATCATTAAATTGATATCTATCTTTCTATCCCCACAAGCCCTCTATATATAAGGAAGTATAAACCTCTAACTTCACAAACTGAAGTCTCTGATTTTATGGAAATCACACCTCTGCACTAAGCTATTCTGCACGTTGAAAAGTTAGAACAAGCTATTCAAACTTTTTTCATGAAGCTTGAGAGATTATAAGAGCCTCTCACTCTAGAGAAATTCACTTTTAGAGATATGAACTCTAAAATGAAAACATGTGAACTTGTTGTGTGTTCTTGTATATTGATCTCATCATCTGAAGTCATATTTATAGCTTTTAAAAATCTACTAGTCGGTTCCCCTCCAACGGTCATATTTCCTTAAATCCCAGAGGGACCTGGACACTTGGAAAACATACATCGATTAATTTATAATAGAAACAATGACATCATTTTATATAACTAACCATGAATATAAAGGTCTTACACCTTGAGTGTAAGGAATTTGGAATCCGATAAAATTGAAACAATATGAGAAAAAGAATATTAAGAATCAGAATTCTAAGGAGATAAAGCTTTGAATAATAAATTTCAGAATTATAAATTTAGGAATGGATTTTCATAAAATCGGTATGAGTAAAGTGTAAGAAAATATTTTTTGAAAACTTGATTTATACAAATTCTTGTAGTGGTATCAGGATTTACGTCATGAAAAAAATAACGGGTAACAGATTATAGAAGACAATGAGTAAGTAAATTCTCAGTACCAGTTTCTTTTTTTCTGGTATCGGTATCATAAGAAATGGTATCACTGTCTCTAAAAAAAATAGTGTTAAGAAAATATTCTTTATAAATGTGTAATGAAAAATTTCTGGTATATGAATCTTGGTATAAGAAATTCCGCATATAAATTTTCAGTATCGGTATGACAAATCTATCTTAAGGAACTTCAGTACTAATATCCAGGAATTTTGAGTTTAATAACATTAGAAAAATTAAATACTAGAAATATAATTATAAGGAAAATATGATACTGGATTTTATTTAATATGGAAATCGGTGTCGCAATGAAAACAGAGAACGAAAAATAGTGTCTTAAGTAATTCTGGTATGGTATAACCTTGAAACAAATTTCGGAACCTTAAGAACTTTTCCAGTATAGTAGAATAGATTTCTAAAATACTTAAAAATTATATGTAACTCAAAAGTCTTTGGAAATTTTTTTTATGATGTAATTTATGTATGTTTAAGGAAATATATGAAAGTGTAAGGAAAATATATTTATGAAGAAGGTGTTTGTGATTTTCAAAACAAAATCTTAAGGAATGATGAAGTCTTATAGACCTAACAATATATAATCCTAATAATTAAATAATTAAAATATTTATTCATTATATACACTTTTATAAAAATACAAATAATGTGGTGATAAAAATGAATTACATTACTTCATGGAGATGGTAGTATGTATGTGTGAATGGGTGATGTTTCCACTTTTTGATGGATGGAATAAAATAAAGATATATAATAATTATCCTTTAAATAATCATAAATATATCATAAATATCATATATAATCATTAAATATTTCTATATGACCATCCATGTAATGATTTAATGAAAAAGGAGTTATACTACTTCATGGAGGTGGTAGTTTTCACTTTTGAATGAGTGAAGATATCATTTTACAATGGATAGGAAGGATATAGAAAATAAATATAATATTAAAATAAAAAAATATCAACATATTAAATATAAATATTCAATAATTTTATGAGAGTGAAAAAAATTGGTAGAATTTTTGATAAGAACAAATCATGAAAAATATCTGTAAGAACATATGCCCCTTCTTCGAGTGTCCCATTTTGACTAGATCCTTAATTATTATTGGATGGAAATTTTGGGATGGTCATGGATAATAATTTTTTGAGAGTATGTTGGAAGATATTAGTACAGATAAAGGGATAATGTGGTGTGAATAAGAGATGACAGGAGGTTCCCTCATATAAGTGAGGGGAGTAGAAAACATGTAATTATTAAGAATATTTAAATATTTTAATGTCACTCTCATGAAAAAGTGTCCCCAAATTGGATCAATTTATAATATAGTATGATATAAGAATTAAATTTATTCCTAAAATGGGATTTTGATATGTTTAGAGATCATTAAAAACCTTATATCTTTTGTTTATCCCATAGTTTAACCTCTTTAACCCTTACTATGGTAATGAGATGTTTACCACGGTGACTATTAATTTTGGAAAAAAATAAAGTTTATCATATTTCATAATATTATTTAAGACAAATATAAATATTAAATCAATTTTATGTGGTGAAATTCAAGAAGTGTTTGTGTTTTATTTTAAAATAAGTGTGAAAAACGAAATGAAAACAGTTTTTAGAAGAATACATTTTTATGCATAATACTGAGTTTATTTTTATTCCATGACTATTAAAAACCATTATAATAATGTTAAAATATTTCCCAAAATTATAATTATAACCATTAATAAATTTTTATTAATAATATTTATTAATATGACAACACATTGTGTGCATAAAACCATTTTTAGGAAAACATTTCTTTTTTTTAATTTCAAATGGTTTTATTTTCATTTATAACCAATAATTTAATTTTATACATGTGAAAAAAATTATTTTTCATAATTTACTTTTTCCAATTTATACTCTATATTTCAAGGGATATGCGACCTGAATAGCCTAGAGGCCTTCAATTTTATTGATTTTTGATAACCCCCCTTTCAAGGGATGAGGGGGAACCCTTACAAGGTCTATAGGCTCAGAGATTACATGGCCCATAGGCTCAAGAGATTACATGACCCAAAGGTCTTAGGGAATTCAACCAGACTATCTACATGGAATTGCCCCTCCCCAGCATCTCCATCATGATAGTAGCTCTCCACCTTCACATGGTCGTCTGGTTAGGCTTCCTAAGAAAGCATAGGCTGGTCTCGATGACATATCCATACCCTCTATTAATGAAAAATCCATTTAGCTCTACTATCGTGAGTGCACCTGCTTTGAATCCTCTTTTGGGGCTGCTCTACATTTTGTAGTGTTTTTGGGGAAACTACATGTGGCCTGAAGGCCTTGCGGTGGCCTAAATGCCTTGACGTGGCCCATAGGCCTTAAAGGTGACCCAAAATCCCTACTAACCCGAAGGCCTGGTTGGCCTAAAAGCCTTAAGGACTCCAAGCCCAAATGGGTGGCCCAAGGTGATTAGTTTCAGCTGCTACAATACCAAACAGTATCTGCTATAGTAATTGCAATAGTACATACTACAGTACCACACAATGTACAATTATTCTATAGTACCTATACAGTGTACAGTTCTATTACAGTACCGCACAGTGTACAGTCTTCTACAGTGCCTGCTACAGTACCCCTAGAAATATGCCTCTACCTGGTTTTGAACCTAGGTCTTGTGGATGCACTTAAGGATACATCACCAACTGGGATGAGGCTCATGTGCATTAAATGGATATGAAAATACTACCATGTTTAGTAGTAATATTTCAATAATATAAAAATGTTAGATTAAATTTTGTGTTATATGTAATAATAGACTTCAAAGGAATTGAATATATTTAAGTATAAATATATCATAAAATCTCTTGATGTTACATTATTCGTGAAAATGAAAATTTCTTTAGATATTTTAAAACTCCGAAATTCTGAATTTTAGATTTTAAATTCATTAATCCCCCTAAACACATTTAAGGTATAAAAGAATTAGACTTCCATCATGCCAAGATCAATTGTTTTTTTCAAATCTGGATAAATTCATAGGATTAATAAAAATTTCAAAAATATAATTTAATATTGAAACATTTTCCTGATTTGTATTCCCTCTTTGGAAAATATTTGATGGAATGTTAAATATAACATAATTTTTTATTGTTCAATAACATTTTTTGGAATTTTTAGAAATATAAGTTGAAGAGTTGTTATTCCAATATTTTTTTGTTTTAAAAATGAAAGGAAAAATTAAAATATGTTATATTTTTCTATAAATATTTTCACCTACAATATTCATAAATAACATACTACCTTTTTTCTATAGATAATATTATTGAATTTTGAATTTGAGAACTCCATGTGGCTAAATATTTTTGAAAAAATGACACATACATATTTTTATTTTTAATATAAATTATCTATCTAAAATAATAATAATAACTATAACATATTAAATTAAAATAAGTTCTTGAATGGTAAAATAAATGGAAATTTACATATCCTTTAAATATTTTATGATAATTTTCACATCCTTGAAATGATATTTTAGGATTACTTTTAAATTTATAACACATGAAAGCACAAAAAATTAACACATTCCTATAAGTATTTAAGTATAACAATCTTCCCAACATGCCTAAAATTTTTTTAACATTAATATATTTCAATTACCAATCCTCATAAAGTTTACATGAAACAATCATAGGATTATTTGATCTCTTACTTGAATCTAATCTAAATATTTTAACCAACCCCTTACCATACTTAGATTGATAATGAAAAATACTCTAATGTATTTGATAAATTTAATTTCTAAGAAATAATTTATTTTCATCAATTAAACTTATTTCAAATTCATGTATAAGAATGTCTAACACTTATTTATATAAATCATTATTCAGAGATACAAAAATTATGTCATCCCAGTAAATATGGAAAAAATATCAATAATAATATTTTATAAAAAATTTAGGATGAAGTTATTGCTTAAAAAAAGAAAAAAAGAAAAATTGATAATCTCTATTGTTAAACTCAAGGGGCTTGTTTCAGCCTATTTAAATATTTTGAAAAATATTAACATGATTTGGAATCTTTTCACTTTTTAATCTTGGTTGTTTTTTTACAAATACATTTTCATAAAATGTTTTTTTATAAAATTATAAGTATATGGAAAAATTACTATTATAGATCCTAATATTACAATCGGGAAAAATAATTTGACAAAATAAATTCTTTATTACTGATTATAACATTGATCCACTAACATAATATATTAATAAAGATAAATTTGGTTCTAATTGTTTGGTTTAAATAATATTAGGATCATTAGGGGTTCCAACATAAGGGGCTTGTTTCAGCCTAATTATCTGGTTTAAATAATATTCTATTTATTTTAAATAATTTTCAAAAAATATGAAATTAATTAATATTTTATAAACTAATCATTTTTTATAAACTTTTTTTCACTTAATAGAGTTATAATATCCTGTAAAAAATACATCATATGATTTTGAATCAATACTTTCCAAGGAATATTTTCTTATTAAGAATTAAAATAGTTTCAAATAATACTATAAAATTTCCAACTCTGGGATTCCTTTCAATCTAATTTTTGTAAGGTGTTTTCTATAATAAATTTCTAAGAATAATTTTTTAGATACATGAAATTGTGTATTAATAGATTCTTTGTAGAATTGTTTTATTGAATTAAACTCATTTATAATTATCTTGTAAATTTATCATAAGGTCATATTATCCCTTTATCCAAATCCTATTAGTTATGGTGTCCAAAGATCTAGGGAACTGTGATTATATATTTTATCGTCACCGAATTTATCAAACTCTATATTTGAAAACCCACCACCTCTATCACTTCTAATGAATAATATTGGGTTTTTAGTTTGGAAACATTTACAATAAAAAATAAATATAGATAAAGGACCGTATTTATGCTCAATAAATAAATTCTATGTATATTTTTGATAGTTATATATAATAAAAAATTAATATCTTTTTCATATAATACTATTTGTTTTCATTGGTTGTAATAGATCCAAATGTAAAAGTTTATGTTGTTTAGAAGTTCATAAATAATGAATTTATTTAAAATATGACTTATGATGGCTTCCATTTAAGAATGAATCCAAATAACAATTACTATCCATATTTAACTCTGATAGTCTAATAACTTTTTGTTTTCTGAAATCGTGTGGTGTAACCAGATGTTTTTAGGGCCCAATATTCTATTCCATATTTTTTTAAATAATACAATATCAAATTTTCTAAATTTTCTTGATTTAATCCATCAAATATATTAAATAAATATTATCTTTTGGTTTTCAAAATATAATAATGATTTATCCTTTAACACTATAAAATTATCAATTTCAAATAACACATTCATATTATCATCACAAGGGTGTGATTCACAAATCATATTTTATTCCAAACCTTAGACAAATAAAACCCTTTAAATGATAATAGAAATTTAAATTTCAACTTCTCTTAATTGTTTTAAATTTCATTTTGTTTTATCACACAATGACACACTATAATTATCACACTCTTTAAAAGATATAAATTTGGATATATCATTGGTCACACATTAAGATTATTCACTATACCTGTACCATGTTCCCTTTCTTCCACTTATAATACATATTTCTTTCCAAAATATGTTCAAAATAATTAGGAACCCATGAAAACATAGCTACAATTAGGTTAGAAAAATAATTCTTATGAACCTAAACTTATTTCAAATATTTTCTTATATGTAATCAAGAATAAAATTACTTATAGTTAAAATCCTGGGTGTAATTAAGGGAATACTAATATTTTAATGTACACTCATTTCCATAATGAATCCTTATTTGAAATCTAAATCATGAAATACATGAAATATTTACACTTAAACATTTAATAAATAAAGTGTTATATATTTCATGTAAAATTTTATTATTTCTAATACAAATGAAACATTTATTTACCTTATTTATCCAATCCATCTTAATGTAATTTCGACTTCCTTGAAAAATCTTTAAAAAATATATTATAAAAAATTAAATTAAATTTGTTTTCTTTTCATTTTTTCCAAAACTAAAAAATAATATTGTTTTATATTAATCAAATTTGTACTGATAATCCTTGAGTGTGAGATTTTCAATTTGAACACATTACTCAATAATAAATGATTTATTTTTTAAATTTTAAGAAATAGTTTTCATTTTATTCTAGAGGATTCTTAATTACTAATGGGGAAGTTTCAATTTTTTGAAGGAAAATTTAAATCCACATGTTATACTCTTTTACCTTTTCATTTTCAAAAAGAGTTATCTTAATTTTATTAAAAATTTTATTATGTTTTCCTTTAATCTCCTTGTGCAAACCTAATTGTTTCTACCATTAGATTTAAACTACAGATTTATTTATAATGCTGGTCTTTAGTTTGATTTAAATAATCATGTTTTGATTAATAATAATAGTCACAATCACCTACTTTCTTTGATGAAGTCATTAAATATTGGTTTTTTACACATTTTTCAAGATAATATTCTTCACTTGAACTCCAATCCCCTATATAATCCCATCCAAATTTCTGGTATATATTTTATTTTCAGGAACCATTTTAATATTTTACTCTAATTATTGAGTCAATTAAATTTGGTTTGATGTTGTAAACTTTTTATATGCCCATAAAAAATAATATTACAAGCATCATTAGACCTTTGTTTACCTTTATTACTTTATTTATCGTCACTTGAAAGGTAATTATTTTTTTATCTTCTTGTATATCCTCACTTCTGTAGTACTTAGAGAACCTATACAACTTGGTCACTTTTATAAATTTTTAATTTAGAATCATATGAGTAAGTGGTGACAATCATTTTTTGATTTTTAATTTAATTCCTTCCTTTTTTGAGATATCTTTTTGAAGAATATTTTTAATTTCTTACTCATATTGTAACCAAGATCCAATACTCTCATCTAATAAATAGTATTTGAATCTTTTTATTTAAGTAACTGGTACTTTCATAGTAATAATTTGGATAGGTAAATCCCTTAAAATTCTTTCCATAAAAACATGATTATCTAATTTCCATATATGAATAGTAATAAAATTTACTATACTTATAATTATTTGAAACATTTGACTTGTTTTTTTGTATTGTACCATTTTAAATTGTTGAAACTTAACTCTTACCATGCCAATATTTCTTTTTGTGAAATTATCCAAACCTAAATGACTATCCTAAAAAATTATCCATATTTCATATATTTTTTTTAAACATAGATATATGATTATTGATATTTCAAATAATTACACAATATAAAATCTTTATTACATTGTAATTCAGAATATATCTAATTTTATAATTAATAATAAATATATTAGGATAATCATCAACTACTTTGTAAGGATTTATAGCTATAGTCTAACTATCAATTATTGGGTTCTTAAGGTACACTTCCATGAATGGCAGCCAATATCCATTCTCTTTTACAATGATGGATGGTGGCCTTTTAGGTATCTTACAATAATTTGAAGGATCTTTTCCACTTTATGGTTATATAATAATTATATTAACCCAAATAAATAAAAATATTTCAATGTTAGCAGTTATGCTTCGATACATATTATTTGGTTCTAATATAAGAATGAACGAATGGTCAGGGTGGGGGTGGTCAATTAAAATTTTTACTTAATTTTGATATTTTTTCAATGTTAATATAATTTTTATAATGAAAATATAAAATAAAATGAAAAAATAAATTTTATAGTAGATCATATCTAATTGATCCTACATCTATTGTCCCCTCATCTCAGATTTAGATAGAAATGTAACCCATTATAAGGAAATCTCTAAATTTTGTGACGTTGTCATAACCCTTTACAATTCTTTTTTAATTAGAGAATTATTATACCAGGAATAATTTTTTGACACATTGAGTCATAAACAATATAGATTCCTTTTGATGTTGTGAAATAAACAAAACCTTCCATTATTTAGACCAAGGGAAAACCAAATATTCTATCCTTTTACCAGTTTTTCACAACCAATATGTACCTTTTGTTTGGGGCGAGATAACCAAATAATTAAAAAATTTAATGCTAGTATAAAATCATATTGTAAGATTAAAAGTAACTTATAGAAATCACTAATATCTAATAAACAATTAGAACAAGAAGGGATCTAAGTGTTATTGGATTAGTGTTCTCTTTAGTAGGAAATGATCACATGATTATTTCTATATAAGAGTGTTGCAAATGTGATAAGAAAATTTACAAAACATCATAATTTGAAAATATAAATAACCTTAATTCAAATTAGTTCTATAAATGTTTATATATAGAGTTCCCATATTCAAAACATGATTTATTTATAGCCATTATAATGTTTCATTTCCCTTGAAACCACATTTTTATCTTCAAATTACATTGAAATACTATAGTATTTTAACTTGTTTTGAAAAAAATATGAAATTAAATGTATATGTTCAACATAAATTATTATAGAAAAAAATTAGACAAAAAATATTTAGAATACAACAACATTAAACTTTTTTAGAATAGTCATATAAATTATGTGTGGAAAAATTTTATATTGAAAACCTTTCAAATTAAAACATGTGATTTGATAAGAATATCGTTTGAGTATTCATACCACATGATGATAATTTTAACCTTTAGGAAATGATTCTAAACAAAATTCCTTTTCATCAATTGTTTTAATAATTAAATAAATAATTACATCTATTATAACCATTAGAAAAAAGATCATGTAAATCCAAATATATAAGAATATGAAAAATAGAGCATATTTTATGATTTTTTTAATTTTTTATAAAAACAAATGAATTTATAATTTAGTTATTTTGTATGACTTATTATTTCTCTTTTATGACTTTATATTATTTTTTATGACTTTACAATTTTCATATGAATTTTGAAAAATGTATGACCTAATAAAAAAATTTGTATGATAGATGATCGCTTCTTATAAAAGATCAAACAATATAGTAGGTCTTGGATTATTACACGTGCTTAATATATTTCAATATATGGTTGATTGAATTCAATGAGTGGTCGATATGTTTTCATTTTCTTGTTGAACAAGTATTGTGGTCAATTTGAATTGATGTTTGAAAAATTTAACAATTAGAAAAATTACGACCGTCTTTCTGAAATTAACACTTGTCTCAACTGGTCTCTTACCCATTTTGGTTGATTAATATAATATTATTGAACCATTATTTATGAAAATAATTAATTCATGAGAAATCTTCAATTATAAAATGGATTCATCTTTTTTTATGGTAAATCCTTATACATGTAGTTGATACTCATGATAGGTCCTCACAGACAATAAGTTGTTCTTGTGTTCAGTCCTTATACATGAGGTAAATAATCATGGTAAATATGGACATATATATATATTTTAAAAAGTAAATAATAGTTGACTAATAGAATATGTGATGCACACTGATATTGTGATTGATTTTTCTCAAAAATCAATTAATAATTAACATAGTGACATTATTATCTAAACTATATCGGTGGAAATAAAATATTTATTAAAAGTTATGAGAAGTTAAATTTATTTAATGAATTAGTATTTTAATTTTTAAAAATATAAATTAACAAAGAATTTATTAGACACTTTTACATCAGAAATTAATAAAGAAATTATTATGTAATGAATTAGTATTGCATATACTGATAAAAAATAATATTAGAAGCATCATTAAATCTATGTTTACCTTTCTAACTTTATTTATCTTCATTTGAAGGGTAATTATTTTTTTATCTTCTTGAATATACTTACTTCTTCAATGCTTATATAACATGTACAACTTGGTCTCTTTTATACCTTTTTCAATTCAAAATCATAGGATTAAGTGGCGACAAGAATTTTTGGATTTTTAATTTAATTCCTTTCTTTTCTAAGATATCTTTTTGAGGAATGTTTTTCATTTCATACTCATATTGTGACCAAGATCCTATAATCTAATCTAATGTATAGTCTTTAAAACTTTTTCTTTCATTAATTGGTACTTTCTTATTAAGAATTTTTATAGGTAAATCTCTTAATAATCTTTCCACAAATACATGATTATCTAATTTCCCTAGAAGAATAGTTATACAATTTACTATACTTATAATTCTTTGAATCATTTGGATAGTTTTATTATTATACCATTTTAAATTGTTCAACCTCAACTCCTACCATGTCAATATTTCTTCTTGTGAACTTATCCAAACCTAAATGAGTATCCTAAAAAATTATCCATATTTTACTAATTTTTTTACACATAGATATATGATTATAGATATTTCAAATAATTTCACAATATAAAATATTTATTACTTTGTAATTTAGAATATATATAATTTTATCATTAATAATCAATATATTAGGATCAACATCACCTACTTTTTAAGGATTTATAGTTATAGTCTAACTATCAATTATTGGGTTCTTAAGGTACAATTCCTTGAATAACATCCAATATCCATTTTCTTTTACAATTATGTATTGAGTCTTTTTAGGTATATTACAATGATTTGAAGGATATTTTCCACTTGATGGTTAAGTTATAATATTATCAACCCAAATAAATAAAAATACTACAATGATAGAGGTTATGCTTTGATACATATTATTTGGTCCTAATATAAGAATGAACGAATGGTCAGGGTGGGGGTGGTCAATTGAAATTAAATTAAATTTTAAATTTGTTTCAATGTTAATATAAATATTTAAATTAAAATATAATATAAATTGAAAAGAATTATTTTCATAGAAGTTCATATCTAATTGATCATACTTCAATTTTTCCCTCATATCAGATTTAGTGAGAAATGTAACCCATTATAAGAAAATCTCTAAATTTTTATGGGGAGTCATAACACCTTAAAATTTATTTTTAATAATAGGATTATTATCCCAGGACTAATTTTTTCACACATTGAGTCACAAAAAATATATATTCCTTTTGATGTTGTGGAAGAAACAAAACCTTCCATTATTTAGACCGAGGAAAAACCAAATCCTCTATCCTTTTAAAGGTTTTTGACATCCTATATATACCTTTTGTTTGGGGTGAGATAACAAAAAAATCTAGAACTTTAAGGGTCATATAGAACAGTATTGTAACATTAAAAGTAACTTATAGAAATCATTAAGATCTAATGAAAATATGAATAAGAGGATATTTAAGTGTTATTGAATTATTGTTCTCTCCAGTAGGAAATGATCCCATGATTATTTCCATATAAGAGTATTGCTAATATGATCAAAAAATTTACAAAACATCATAATTTGGAAATATCAATAACCTTAATTCAAATTAGTTCTATGAATATCTACATATAGAGTTCCCATATGCAAAAAATGATTTATGTATAACCATTATTATCCTTCATTTCCCTTGAAACCACATTTTTATCTTCGAATAACATTGAAATACAATAGTTTTTTAAATAGTTTTGAGAAAATATGAAAACATTTAAAATTAAAAGATGTGATTTGATAGGAATATTGTTTGAGTATTCATACCACATGATGATAATTTAAACCTTTATGAAACAGTTTTTAACAAGATTCATCTACATCAAAAATCTATTAATAATTAAATAAATAATTACACCTATGAAAACCATTAGAAAAAACATCAAGTAAATACAAATATATTAGAATATGAAAAATAGAGCATATTTTATGATTTTTAAAGTAAAATTTTAAAAACATATGAATTTATAATTTAGTCATTTGGTATGACTTTATATTTATTTTTTATGACTTTTCAACTTTCAAATGAATTTCGAAAAATGTATAACCTAATAAAAAATTCTGTATGATAGTTGATCACTTCCTATGGAAAATCAAACAATATAGTAGGTCTTAGATTATTACTCGTAGACAAAATATTTCAATATATGATTGATTGAATTCAATGTGAGTTTGATAAGTTTTAATTTTCTAGTCGAAAAAGTTATGTGGTCAATTATAATTGATGTGTGGAAGATTCAATAGTTACAAAAATTACGATTGTTTTTCTGTAATGAACACTTGTCAGACATGGTCTCATAGCCATTATGGTTTATTAACATAATACGATTGAACCATTATTTATAAAAATAATTAGTTCAGGAGAAATCATCAACTATAAAATGGATTCATATTTCTTATGGTAAATCCTAATACATGAACTTGATTCTGAGGATTGGTCCTCACAGACAATAATTGTTTCTTGTGATCATTCCATATACATGAGGAAAATAACAATGGTGAATCTAGAAATATATATATTTTAAAAGATAAATAATATAAGTCCAATAGAATATGAGATACACACTCATATTGTGTTTGATATTTCTCCGAAATCAATTCAAAATTAACATAGTGACATTATAATCTAAAATCTATCAGTGGGAATAAAATATTTATCAAAAGTTATGAGAAGTCCAAATTAGGAAGTGAATAAGTATTTTAATTTTTAAACCGAAATTAACCATTAATTCTTTAGACACATCAACGTCAGATACACCTGATGATCCTAACCCTTATGAGGAAGTATGTGGTCTCTAATGAAGTAAAAATTCCACTGTATCATCACATATGTATGAATTTCCCAGTTTCTCAATATCTCCAAACCACGTGGAAGTGGAAGAGGATTAAATCATGGAATATACTTTAGTATTTAAATAATTTCTCTTGATAATAGATGATAATCTGAAATAGGTGAATCAAGGTATGGAATATGATCCTGGGACAATATTAATCAGTGCCACCATGAGTACCAAATAATAGAATAAATTTAGTTAATTTTTTATGTATCATTGAGGTGTATTACATAGAAGTATATTGAAATGTATGGGTTGTATCTCTAAATGGATACCAAGAATTTTAGTTTCTTGAAAAAACACTGTGATTTTAAATTGGATGTAGAGAAAATTTATCTAGTCCTTACTGCCAAAGTAGAATATGAATTTGTTGAGACACTCAAAGAAAAAATCCTCTTGGATGGAAAAACCTCAAACTGTCTTTCAAAAATTATCCTTATTAAGAAAATGAATTATAAAAATAGTTATCCATTGATTTTAAGGATATGAACCCCAACATCTATTAGGATGATTTGTAATTTCTTATCACTAAACTATGGATTTATGTGGAATGAGGTTTTTAGGTCCTCTAATTCATGTATGGGTACTTTAATATAAACATATTCAAATGGATCATGTTGATGAGAAGGCCAGTACCTTAAGGGATCTCCAAGGGGTATAAAGTTACAAAGTATACCCTTAGACATTAACAATTCTAGGCCAAGAAACCAATTTTCCATGCACTATATTTTCAATTCCTTATTAGGGAGTACCATAGAATGATACATGGATGATAGATGAAAAAATCAAAACAATTCTATGATCATGTTGTTAAACATAAGGTTTTTTATAAACTTTCATCAGAATAACATGATGATAAACC
The DNA here is from genome assembly GCA_963277665.1 of Viscum album. Lineage (NCBI taxonomy): Eukaryota > Viridiplantae > Streptophyta > Magnoliopsida > Santalales > Viscaceae > Viscum > Viscum album. The sequence goes on along the minus strand of OY728143.1, from coordinate 516,432,035 downwards.
CAATATAAACTTATTTCATTGTAACATTGAGGAAATAACTTTTTTTGGTTATGATATCACAACATTGATGCTGAATCTAAATAGTAAAAGAAGATACATGAATTTATACCCATTTTTTTGAAACTGTGAAGAATCTAGGGTTGCCTCACATACATCCGGCATTTCACAGCCAAAATCACAGGAAAACAGTTTCTTTATGAAATATTTTTGAAGAATGGTGGTACTTATCACTTAGATTATAATTTATATGGTCTTTTGTGATCTAAAATAATGCATTCCACACTGAAAAATTGTTTTACTTTATATATAAGGGTTTCCACTCATCCCCTATGTGGAAACCTCTAAATGATCACTTGGATTTCTCCTTAGAAGAATGATATGGGAAAGTATAATATTATCTCTTATCTAATCTAGAAAATATTAGATTCTTAGAACCTATATTTCGATCATAAGAATAACTAATTTGAATTTATTTTCACAGTGTTAGATCTGGGACATTACTTATAAGACCATGATGTGTACTGTGTCTCTTATGTAAATTCGATGAAATATATTCTTATTCTTCCAATACTAACTAGGAACATAAATCACTATTTAGTCATTATGAAACAGTTTGATATCTAATTCATGTATCAAAATTATACTGAGGTATAATAATTAATATTTTTATTTATGGAGAACCATATACTATAAAATGTTTCATTGTACATGATTCTACCCTATGAAAAACTCTTATCAATCTATAAAACATCACAAAAACATGGGATATCAATTTACGGTTCCATTATGAGGAAAATATGAAGAAAAATTTAAAATATGATGATTGGAATGGTTACCTTTGAGATTTTATTTTCCTATTTAGGAAGTTATATCTTTCCTAATCCTTCATGCTTGCATAATTATTTACCAATAATGAGGTAGAATTCCAGGCCATCATTTTATCCGTGAAATTGGGCATGGAAATACAAGTTACCTGATTAAATATTGAGGGTGATTCAAATCTTGTATTCATGAAAGTTAATAGTGATTATTCCATTATGATAGAAGAGTTGATCCCCTTGTTTTGTTATATAAGATGGTTAATAGTTGAACACCCCATAGATCCAAAATATTATCACATCTCATGGTCATAGAATTACATAGTAGATTCACTTTCTTATATAAATACAATCATCACATATCTATAAAATGATGATATTATCATTCATATCAGTCATCATTATGTGGTACCTCAATTCATCATCATTGATATGTAGTAAAATAAAAAAATTCATGAAACCTAAGATGAATCTGAAATTTTACCCTTTTTAATTATCACTATAGATGGCGGGATATTTTCTATTGTTAAGTACCTACAAAATAGGATTCCTTCACTAGATCAATCCAAGAAGTAAATAATTGATTAGTAGGAAGATGATGTCATCCTTTACAATGTTATTAATTAAAAAAATGTTATAAAAAAGTGAATCATTGATGGGGGTCTCATCAAGTATATTGAAATGGTAGAGACCCTCAATATTATGTAGGAAGTCGATGTTGTTTCTTATTATACATACTAATTAGGAACCAAGCTTTTCCATCAAATTTAATTACCTATATTCTTTTGGACACCAATGATATAGAACTTAATGACATTAATGAATAACTTTAATTGATTCTATATATATTAAAATTTCATTAATCAAGCCCCGATGTTGTTTCACATAAAAACATACTATTTTATTTTTTTAATATGGAGGATTTGGATATGTACTCTCTATTCACAACATAGAATCTTAAGTTAATTCTCATTCCCACCATTTTCATCTCCAAATGGGATAAATATGTATACTTAAAGGGTGTAAAAAATAAAATGTATCATGAATTTCATGAAGTATAATATTATTACTCTATTTTGGGTCACTCCAAAAATATTATTCCATAATAAAAAAATATCACTTCTTTTGACTTTTTTAGGCTGTATCAGTACTAAAATATCCAATCCATCCATTTATACTAAAATTAGTTAGAAAATATGGATGGATATAGGACTTAAAATAATCCTTATATTATACACTAAAGATTATTTTTGAAAAGAAAAATATATCTTGGAATGTTAAACTGTTCATGATCTGTGGGCTTGTCACTCCATGACCCATATGCAATGAAAAATACCCAATAATTTTTTAAGAATGGTGTAAAAAAATTATTCCCATTGAAGTTAAATGACCCTCCCTTGAATTTCCTTATATAATCAATTTTATACAAAATACCTGTGTAAACTCATAGTAGATTAAATCTAGTAGCTCAATGGGAAAATTTAGTGCACACTTCACAACCATGAGATTCATCAAAATCATTCCCCATGAGCACTGAATAAGAAGGATCAACCCCAATCATTTATCAATGGATGACAATTGTTGGCTATGAATACTACCATGATACCTTTGAAGAAATATCCAAGGATTGATAAGAAATATAATAGAACATATAACCTGTAAAAGTTCTACTAGAATGGATATTACTCCTTGATTCCAATGTATGAAGATCATTTCAGGCCTAAATAAAATGAAGGTTCTCTTAAGAAATATTTGTTTTACTCCATATTGATTCCTTAAAATCCTACCCCTCAACCAGAGCCTCAGATACCACTCTGTCATGACCCCCTTCCCATAAGGTGTACCCCTCCAAGGCTAACAATGAGGGAAGGGAGATAATGACCCCTGATCCCCGCCTCCAGTAGGCCTCGTGTTGGAGATTAGCACTGAGGGTATAGTATACGAAAGATGGGAGGAATTACCCTCTAAGAGAACACATACAGAAGAGAGAGGTAAGATAGACAACAAGAAACACCAAATAAGACTGTAATATAAAAGAAATACCAACTTCAAATATGTAATATCATAAAAACCTACTACAACAGAAAGGGGAAAAATGAAAGATACAAATTAATGTAAAAACAACAGCAACTAGAAGCCCAAAAAGCTTCTTTAGCCTCAAACTTGTAGAAACTAGCTGCATCTTCAACCTGCTCGATGTTACCTGAAAAAACATTTTATATATAAATTGGGTGAGTATAACAGTATACTCAGTAGGATCCTCCCTAGATCCTCTTGTGAAAAAGTAAAGAAATCATGCTAAAGAATAGTGAACAATAGGTGAAACTAAGTCATCACCAAAACAGGTATACTATGTTCCCATCTTCACTATGGGCACTCTCATAGAGTATTTCATCTAAGAGTATATAATATAATAAAAACTATCATGGGTACCCAACTACTACTTCCCCACTAGTTTGCCACTTTGCCCTAATGTCACACATCCTAAGAATATCTCTCCAAAAGGCGTGCCTGCAGACACCTAGGTGAATCACCACAACAAGAACCCCTTGCAAAAAAACCCCCACTTTCACATTAGAAAAGTAACCATGTAGTTTCTAGGATCCACCATAGCTCTCATAATGTGTATCATAAGTTGAGAATTATTCCACACACCATTACAACTCACACACCAAGTAAGGATTATCAAGACATCATTGCCTATAAACATTACAGTTGTAGTAGTCCATAGGAAAATATATCCAGAATACATGTGTGTGAATAACCACAATCCATTACATATTACATTTACCATAGGATTGGAGACATTAAAGGACTCGTAGGTCTTAAAAAAATCATACAGACTATAACTACTTGAAAATTCCCCTCCCCAACATCTTCATCGTGATAATCTCTCCACCTTTTCATGGATGTTCGACTAGCTGTCCTGTGCAGTGATGCATTGGCCCGGTACTGATGAAAATGATATACCCTTTTATTATTTAGAATCTATTATCCCTACTCTGGTGAATGCACTCTACTCTGGAATTATTTTCTGGAGCTAGTTCTTTGTATAATCTTTATGAGAATATTTATATCATGTGGACTTGAATATCTTGAGATGGCATGAAGGCCTTGAGGTGGCTTAAAGGCCATGAATGTGGCCCCAAATCCTTACTAACCCGAAGGCCTGGGTGGCCCGAAAGCCTTACGGTATCCAATCCCAAACCGGTGGCCCAAGGATAATTCTTATCGACTTTCATGAATAATTCTAAAGTGCTTATTATAAATGTATCTCCAAAAATGTTCTTATGTTTATTCATCACTTTAAAAGAATTGTATTCTTTTATTTGTTAATGACACCATTTAATGTGCATTGTGATATTCTTCCTTATTATTTTTAGGATCCTATAAGATTATTATTAAATATCTTCCTTATATTAACATTATTAACTCAATTTTTTCTCAATGGATTATTTCATATTTATTCTTGTGAATTTCCATTCTATATGAAATTAATGATTTTTAGCATATTATAATCTAATGGGTGGGCCCAAAATTATATATCTTTATAAGTAATAGGGTAATTTAATATGACTCTTGAGATTTTTTTGAATGAACATGATTATATATTTGTTCACATAATATAGTTATATTTATATACATCGGATATAAGTGAACACGATTCAATATTTTCTCACGTTATTTGGATTTGTATATTTTATTTGGTTGTATCCAAAATGTTATTATGTATAATTAATATACTTATGCCACATTCATTTTCATTTTAAAATGATTTCCCTATGATATTTATGATGATATAATGCTTGTGATATAATTTTGGGGATTATAATCACTATTTATGCCAGGAAAAGATGACCAACGTGATAAAGAAGAGTATATAAAAGTAAAGTTGTGTAAGAAAAATTTTCATCACGAAGAAGCATATTCATTTATAGAAGGGAATTAATTTAAATAAGGCTCTTAATTTGTGACATAATAGTTTAAACTATTTAGGGGTACATGGAATTTTTATGTCCTAACAGTCACATTTCAAAGATGAGGTGACTGTGTTTTATATCCGTTGAATATTGAATTATTATGTGATTTTTAGTCACATCATTTTTATACAGCCATATTCATGGAAACAAAGGATTCAATCTGTTTGTTTTTGGATCTCATTTTAATAAATAATTCACTATTTTATAAAAAATACATCACCATATTAGAAAAAATCATTTTTCATTTTTGAATAAATCCATCCCTATTTAAAAATAAATAAATTTCCATATTAGATTAAATCATTCTCTATATCAAATTTGATATTTCATTGCATCAGATTAAATCATTCATGATTTTTTTTTGTTTTTGGATCCATAGAGGAAGAACTATGTGTCTGAAAACATATTTTTGGTGATGGTTCCATAAAAATTTTGCAATAAATTATGATGATAGCCTATAAATACCTCTAACGCACACTTCAAGAAGGAGGAATCATTTTCCTCATCGTGAATTTTATGAAAATTCACACTACTTGAAATGAATTTCCATTTTTAAGGACATAATTTAATTTATAGTTTGATAAGTTTCTTTTTTAGTATTCAAATTAAACCATTTATGTGGAAAATATCCTATATGAATTCTATGTGGTGATGTATCACCCATATCAAATCTTTATAGTGCCTCCCATTTTAAAGATAACCATTTAGTTTCTTCACAGGGGGAATGGTTGAGTAAATATTATGTGAACAGAAGATTCCAAACTCCTTGACTTTGGATAATGCAACCAACTCATATATAAATCCAATATTACATGCTATTCGGGCCTCCAAATTTGCATTTTGGATTCTTTTAAATGTACAATAACTTTGAAAGATTTGAATTATTGTTAGTTACTTCATGATGGATTCCTATTTTGAACACACAGTCCTCCTTTATACTTCTTTTGTCACCCATGTCATCTACCATGTTTGAATTAATCCAAATGACACATTTAGAGCCTTCCTCTATGGACAAAACTCTGAAAACTGATTTATATCAAATCCTCATATATAGGCTTCCAATTAGTTCCATGCCCCAACCATGATGTTATTTATAATATCATCCATGTTTTCCATCAACGAGACATAAATTCTTTAAAACTCTTATGTAGTTTAAGGAAAACCTACATCCTCTCCTATTTATTTACCAATAAAGAGGATAAAATAAAAAGGTCATTTCATGTGCAAGTCCCACACCAACCATTTCTAGGTACCTATACCTAGTATTAAATTTCATATGATATAATACTACATACTACTCACATAACCATTAAATATAAGAAATAATAAGTCTTTGAATGAATACATTAAAATGTATTTTATTGGACCTTGAAGGATAGTGTTAAATGGAACATCATTGGACATGGATGCATGAAATTTAAAGGTAACATAATGTTCCATGGTAGATGACCACAAAATTTATAAAGTGTCCCACTATGTGACACCAAAATACAATGGATCTAATATACTTCACAATTATTTGTATGAATCCACTATAGTGGGCCTAATCCTATCTCTATAACACAAACCTTCTCTCTATATGGTGAAAAATGTTATAGTTAATAGGTATGTGGATTTAAATATTTGTGTAGTCATCCATTATAAGAAAGATGGAAAATATTTGATACATCTTGATGTTCACATTTATGTGTGGTATTTAGTAATCATTAATAAAAGAATGGTAATATGTATTGTTATTGGGAAGTATGTCCTGAATATGACTATGATATTTAATAGATAATTAGACTATACAATAAGACCCCATAAGGTATGACCCAACATCTAATCCTATTAACCTCAACAGACAATTTGAAATATCATTATCATATCCCAATGACTACCTAACTTTGAAAATCTTTCCAATATACAAATATGTCACCTTTGAGAGAACACATAGGGGAACATATTAGATAACCAATCATGAAATACTTAACCTTTAGAAGATATTTATTGATAATGCACTTTTTTTGTAAGATATTGTACTGATGGTTTATTTGTTTTAGTTTCTCCCATTAAATATTTGAAATCATAAGAAAATAGAATCATAAAATAAAAAATTTACCTTTTAAGATTATTAGACAAGCTAGTGGTAGGCCCAAACCACCCTTGGGTACTAAGAACCAGAAGATTATACACCAGATGTACGCTTTTACCATGATGGATGTTTTTCCCCGCTGACCAAAAGGGAATTTCTACTAACATAGAGACTCCAGTAAGAAGCGATGAATGACCTAGTGTATATATATCACCTAAACTACTTCATACCAACTATAGAGGTAGCTCATGAAAGCCTCATTGTGATAAAGACTAGAATACCATCTTACTAATGATATTCCATAGGGAGGAATGAAGCCCCACTTTCCATATCCAATATCTTTCTGAGTCTTTCCTTAGATTGAAAAACACCTTTATCCTTAATATTAGGAAGGTTTATTAGTTTTTCATTTTCCTCGCTACCACTTTTTGGTATCATCCCTGGGGTTCATGACGGTCTTCAATATTACTAGCACTACATATCCCCCACTCCTTAAGAATATTCTAATGAGGAGACCTCAAAGATCCCAACCCCATATATTGAAAACAATTATAATACAAGTAATGATAAATAGAGGGAAGTTAGTTGTTGGAGTGTAAAATTAGGTTCAATACTTTATTCCAGTGGGAACCTAAGAATCTTGTCTTTATATCGTGATAAAAACAATGTGATCAACTTTGAGAACTCTTATCCATGAGAGATGTTGTCCATATTATGAATCCCCAATTTAGATTGAGATTATAACAATGTTTACTTGGTTGAATACACAAAGAAATAGGGTCGATCTATGGAAATAAAAAATCTACGAGTAGTTCCCCAAACCAATAGACTTATGCACCCTCAAGGCTTATATACCTTTCCTAATAGTAGCCCGATGGGAAGAAAATAATTTCTGCATAGGTCTTCCCTATGAGACTAAACATATCAACCTTGAAGTTCATCCTCATGATTGAAAATAATTTAAAATTCATCTCATAGGTCCGCCATAATTTTAGGTGATACCAAGGAGATTTTAATGTTCTCCTTAAGGAACCCTCTATGGGGTTCCTCCCCACATTATTTTGATGATCAATCATGAAGGTCCTTATCATGATAACACTTACCGATGTCCTACATATAACCAAAATATTAACTTAAAATGTGGTCTTATCCTCCCTAAATAATGAAAAATTGGTATGGGTAGAGTACCTCCACTTAGAGATGAAGCTAATTTTCTAGGACATCATCCCTATGGTATATGATATAGAAATACATTCTTTAAAAAATAAATGTTTTTTATAGAGATCCTCCCCCTGAAATCCACCAAAAACTTGTAACCACTGAGTACCTCTTTATAAAAACCAAGATAATATCCCTAAAGATAATTCCCTAGGAATATGATTAAAAATAGTCTCCATAAAAAATAAAACAACTAATATAAATCTCCAACCCATGAAGGAAACCAACAAATAAGTAGCTATAGAGTCCCTTCTGTCCTTTGTAAATACTGTAGAGATATTACCTATGGAATATTTTTTATAGGTATTCCCTCTGATAAATCATTAATAATGAATGGATTTCCTTACCATGATAGAGAATAATGAATCATCCATGGAGGTACTCCCCATCATGATTATTGGGAAAGAACACATCCAAATGAATGGTTTTCATAGCACAAAGTACCTCCCCGTGTTAAAGATATTCTAAAGATTTCGTAATATTTAAGGGAACTCAATAAACCAAAGAAAACTACAATAGTTTCTTTATCATCAATCAATAGTGTCTAATCTATGTTTATGGGTGATTTTAGGAAATGATCATAATCTATGAATCCCCCAGACCATGAACCCCTGGATGTGATTATGCATGCTTTAAATCTCCCCACTCATCTTGATAAAGTAGTAGTGAAAAAACATTTTTTTTCAGATCATGTCTAAGAAAAACTCATTGAGGATGAGAAGAACTCTATTTTTGTGTGTAATGAATTGGATAAAGCATGAAATTTGGTTGAGTTATATCCGATAGCCACATAAAAAATTAAAATTCCCATGGAATTTGAGGAGGAATGGTTGAATTAAATTCCTCACAATGTATTTGATATTATCCACTTTATTAAGAGAACATACCTATATTATGGGGACTGAGATTACAATTTGGAAAAACTGGACGAACTATGCCACCTTATTGACGAGAACTCTATTTTTTTTCACTAAATACAGTATTATGAGAACTACGTGAGTGACTTAAATGAGATATACTTAGATGTTTTAATTTGAATCACCAAATATCCATCGACACCCCACCTAACTCTCATATTGGGTAGTGGGCTGAATATAGATATTTTTATTTTAAACCTCTCATAGGTTGAATCTGTTCATTAAGGAATGAATCTTTCAAATTCATCTCTTTTAGTGAACTGTTAGGTCTTGGATAAACATATTATAGTTATTCCATATAACCACATCCCATTATTCTAAAATCCTAGAATAGGCGTGCTCAATTAGAGTGAGCTATAAAAATATTCCCAATATTAGTATAATAATCTCCCTATACCAATGTGTTTGGGGAATTTTTACTACCACCACCACCCATGGAATTAATAAATATTTTTTTAATCCTAATCATGATAGTGGAAGTGAAAACATTTACCCCATCCAATAAGGCTACGGGAGTTATTTATGACACTTATATGAGAAATTCAATAATTTACATATTAGGATAAGATTTATAATAAAAAACACTCTCTTTAATCCAATATATAATGATTAAAGTCCCTCATTCTGAGTATTTTCTATGAAATTATTTAAGTAATCAATAAATATCACCTTCTAGAAATGAATTATAGAGAGCAAACTGATGGGAGATGGATAAAACTTTGAGGGGAGAAAAGTTATAACAATCCAAGAAGAAAATCGAAATCAAGGAGAATTTTTACATTTCCCCAAAAGAATTCTCAATGTTTGAAGAATAATAATATTAGTTTTACAAATATGAATATTTAGTTCTTGATTCCGTATTTGTTTTAGTGAATGTTTTTGACATAAATCGCATGGATAATGTGGAGAAAGACATTGATTTAGAAGAAGAAAATGAGTATATATCCATCTCAGACATGGTTTACATTGAAATTCTTGAAGAGGTTTTGTTGAACTGATATTATATAAAAATTCATGACTTTGGATTTACAAGGAATATCCAGATGTTATTCACTCTTTATGATTCAGATCTGTATAAATGGAAATGTGAGGCTATATTCATAGACCACCCACCTCTTAAAGAAGTTGTGATTCTTTCCATCAAGGATAAGATTTCCTAGTATAAATTTGATTTGGAAAATCTAAATTGGCATAATGTTGAGTTATTTAAATGTAAAAGATTGATTTAAATTGATAGGAAAAATATAATATCTCACCTCTAAATCCACTTCAATAATATGGAATTTATCAACTAGCAAGTGTGAGTCCAATCATCTGGCCAACCCAGGACCTAGAAAACTAGTCTATCTAACCCCATTAAACATGATATATTAATAATACCTTTTATCAAGGAAAAACACCAGTATTAAAAGAGTTAAACCTAAGGATGATAAAATCATGTTATTTACATCAGGTAAATATAAGGAAACCATACCTTGTTCTACCAAATATCTCCACTAAAGTATCAACCCAACTGACAGTCGCACTATAACTCCTTGACTCAATTGTGTCACTTTCCAAAAAAATAAAATCGATATAGGATTCATTCACTGTTGTGAAATCATATAGGAAACCATAACCAAAGCATGTGGATTGGAATACTCTATAATCTGACTTTATGAATCCCACTTTATTGATATTCAATGGTACTGGAGATATGGGGGACACCTCACATTATTTAAATCTCTATGTAGAACTATGAAGGTAACACTAGAGAATAATAAGATTAAAAAAAATTATTTGATGAAATTATTAGAAAGAATTTCATTTTATTTTATGACAATATACTAGATAGTTCTATCAGAAAATAACTAGATCTCAAGTGGTAGCCTCATTTCCAATTCATCTGTACATTGGAAAATATGATTGTCCATGACCAATGAAATTTAAAATACTGTTGAAGTGAAATTTTTTGGAAATAATATCTATCTATAAAGGTTTAAACTATTCCATGAATATTTATCTTCTATATAAGTATAAATTTAGTGATATTTATGAAATATATATGATATTGTTTACAGATTATTTTTGTTCCCCTAATGATTTTTGGGTGTTTTCATCTCTTGTGAAATGCATAGAATATTCAATTCCAAGTTCCAAAGCCAAATTTTGGCTGAAATTGTCGGCATCTGAGAATTAATATTTTAAATATAAAACTCTAATAATGCTTCTCAAATTATTTATTGTTCCCATTTCAATTATTGATCTCTGTCACTATCACGTGGTTTATCCTCTTAAAAAATAGTGGAAGAAACACCACCATCATTAGGAATAAAGAAAGAGAAAAATCTCCCATGCATGGAAATATAAAAAAAACTACTTTTATTCCATTTAAAAATATTAGGTTGTGAGATTATTAATTTCTACCATAGTGAAAAACATAGTTTAATTTACAAAAAATCAAGGACCCAATGAATATTTTCTAGATAACATCTTTAATAAAATAATTTTCTAATAGATGTTTGGTAATAATTTACAAGAATTTTTTTTGAAGATAATCAAGATGATTATTAACCCCAAGAATAGAAAATTGTATGAACCTTTGGTAGATATGACCTATGTCTCTATTTCCTTATTAGAAGAATGGAAGTGATAATAATACCCATACAAACTTTCATAAAAATTTAATTACTACAAAACTGGAGTATCAATCCAAAAGACACATAAATTTATCAAGGAATGATTGATTAAAAAAAATGAACCCAATAAACATTAATATACTTGATGTGACAACATCACCATTATATTTTTTCTGAAATGTTTTATAATCAATATCAGTGCAACATGGAAGAAAAAGAAGATCCCTTTCAAAAATATGATATGGTCCAAAATCTATTAAATATCATAACCCCAACACTCAGACGATGGGAATTTCCTACAAAATTTAATTTTAACTATATGAGGTGTCATGATACGACCCAATCAATTCCATCCAATTGACTAACCCCTCCACCAATGATGAATACTCATATAAACCCGATTTCCCCATTAATAATCTAGGAAGTGGAAGTAGATATTATAGAAGATAAAATCATAGTGGATCATAAAAAATGTGTTTAATTTATATCATATATATATATGATATCAAAACCTGATGATTATTGAATCATAAACCTCAATAGGAACACCAATTTTATAATGGGTCTTCTTAGGTTCATTTGGATTTGGTCATATTGGTAAAATGATTACCAGATAAATCATCTTCTATGGAATAATGAGATAAGGGGATGTTAGTTAAATCCAACCCATGAATAGAAAATATACCCATCACAATTTTATTCATGGTAAGTGCTCTCTAATATGTTTCAATTTGACCCTTTAGGCTCAATCTAGATAAAAGCCTCATGGATGGAAGTAAGAGCCCCTAACTCAAATTTATGTAATTTTGAAGAATTTATTTTTAAACTCAGTTTGACAATAGATATTATGATCCCTTAACCATTAAAAAGTAATTAGGGGGTCCCTTATTATGATTCTTTCATTTTAGAAAGATTTTGAGGTTCATGTTGCTCTAATTGAGGTATATTAGGCAGTGACCATCTCTATTTAGTTTCATACACTCATTTTACTCATATAATAAGATATAAAGATATCCAAATAGGTTCACATAATTAATTACAGACATATATATATATAATGATCAATGATATATGGTGAGGAAACATCGATAATGGTTCTTTAATCAACCTCATCCTGATTTATACGCTTTGAATTCCAGAATCTAGTGAAGATGACTTTTCACTTTCCACCATAAAAATTCTAGGTTTTGAAAAAATTAATTAAATAAGTTAATAAGAATTATATTGGCAACATATTCTGAATATCACATGTTATATTAAGGTTTCATTTTATTATAAAGAGACAAATGCAATTATCATCTTTCTAGGAGTACCATAGACCCATTTTCTCATAACAGTTCCTTCATCATATCGCTAGTGCCTGAAATACTTTATTGATGGAAAAGGAGGGTGTACTCTATGGTGATATCTAATTTTCTGTCTTCGGAATATTAGTACATTTATTTAAGGTACTTAAAATGAATGGGGAGGCAACCATTGGTATATAATTCCACCCAGATTTCTTCCCCAAATGTTATTGGAATCAGCCATGTCAATAATAGAGTAAACTCAATAGAGATTTTATGTTTCAAATCACTAAAATCATGGTTAAAACTCAAGATTTAGGAAACCACTGTGTTATACAATTTTATAATATATGTTATATCTGTGTATTCCATATCTATCATTCTGTCCATCATAGTCTCTTTTTTCAACTGAAGGTTTGACTGATATTTAGACGATATAGTCATTTATCTTAGATTATTTTGACATGAATCATAGATTAAGAGAAAGATTTCTTTGGAAATTCTCTTCTATTCTTATACTGAACATTGTTTAGTCTAAATATTATAATGGTATAATGGTCATGTGTGTGTGTGTGTGGGGGGGGGGTGAGTTTACCCTTTTAATTATTTTTAATATTTTTCAACATTATTATAATTTTTTATTAAAATATAAAATATAAAATTATAAAAGTAAATTTTTTGTTCTAACTTTGATATAATTGAGAATACTTATACTCTTCAATCCTTTCAAACATGGATATAAATTACACCCACTATAATGGAATCTATAACTTCTAATGGGGTGTCAAAACCCTTTAAAATGAATTCTTAGTTCGTAGAGTGTTATCCCAAGACAAAAATTATCACACCTAGACTCATATCCCAACTATATTTATTTTATTGTTATCAAAGAAACCAAACCAACCATTATCCCTATGAAGGTGTTACTGAATCCAATTTCCTTTTACAAGTTATTCCCAAGTCGCACAAACCTTTTTTCTAGTGTGGTATATCCTGATAATCCAACCATTTAAGGAGAGTATAACCCAACACAACAAAAATCATAAAACAAATTCACTAAATTAATATAAAATGATCCTATTGAATAAGAATAGATCCAAGTGTTATGGTATAAGTGTTTTCTCTAATGATAATGGATCAAAGGATATAATCCAGCTATGTGGGTTAAAAAAGTGATCATAAAATTTTTAGCTTAATAAAATTTTGAAATAATCTTATCCTCTATTTCAAATTGGTCATATAAAACTATATGTATAGACTACACTTATGTGTAATAGGTTTCATACATAACTTTTAGAAACTTTGATTCCTAAAGAAACCATATTTTTCTCATTCAATAACCTAAAATTACATTAATGTTGCATGAAATTTTAATGAGCCTATAATACAAAATAAAAAATAAAAACTCAAATAATTATAAAAATTTATACTACACTAAATATCTATAATAAAACAATATTAAATTTCTTTTAAATTATCCAATAATGCATGTTAGGAAATGTTTTCATATTCTAATAATTTCAAATTTAAAACATATGCTTTTGTAAGAATGAAACAAGGGTTTTTATACAACATGATTATTATTGATTCATATAGGAAATACTTAAAAAATAATTCTATAACATAAAAATGATTAATAATAATTTAAAAAACAATTAAAAAAATGAAAAAATATATCAAAAACTTTTATTAAATCAAAATACAAAATAATATGAAAAATAGTATATATTTTATAATTTTGAAAAATATCACATCGAAACAAATTATTTCTAATTCAAGATATCCATACGATATTATTATAATTTTTTTATGTCTTTTAGATTTTTCAATGACTTTAGACAAGCGTATTAATTTATCGTAAATTTTATATGAATTTAAAGAACTGATCGATTGCTTTTTTTTTTGATAAAAAATTTCTTGAGTCCCTGGAATTATTTATGTGGTTGAGTGGATTAAAAATTTGGTTTATTGAATTAAACCTGTTGTAAATCTATTTTCATTTTATGGTAAAAATATTTATATGGTCATGTTGAGACCGATTAAGATGAGTTTCAATTTTTTTCAATAATGTATAACAATGATGATTGAAAAAGGATTTCAATATGTGTTCATATAATGTGATAATTTTTTACAAACCATGATTGTTAGAGGCATATTTCAATCATGAAACATTCTATTTAACAAGGTGAAGCATTGGGATTAATTAAGTCCTTGAAAAATATTATTTTTCATGATGAATATTATTGGGAAAATTTGATAGTAAATTTTTTAGAATTTTATGGAGGGATATGGAATGATAATATATTATATAATAAGAAAATAATCCTAGTATTATATTATATGTCTTATATAAAAAATATTGTTGACAACACAAGCTAAATAGACCAGTTCAGTCCCACAAATATTGGTGGATACCTCTACTACATGAGAGATAAAATACACAAGAAAACACATGGGATAAGAGAGGTTTCAAAGAGATTGCATGGTTAGATAGGTGGGTGAATATCACTTTCAATACTATAAGACTATGTCCAAGGGACTGTATAATGGAGTCGTACATCCTCTGATGGCATGTGGGAGGTGTTTTGGGTGAAAAACGAGGTTATTTCTTGGAATAACAATGTAATAGAGATACTTATCAAGTAGATCTAAAAGAATCCAATAATTGACCTAGGGCATGTGTTTCCTATCACTATTTATCAATTAAAAACATACAAATAAAAGTGAACATATCCAATCAAGATAATTGAGGTATTTTAAACAAACCTATTACTCATATCCTACCTTTTAATGATGGATCTTTGTGTATGAGAAAATTTCATATATTCCAGATCTACTGATCATGACAAAAAAATAATACATGATCGACATCCCAAACCCATGCATATTACTTCCTCTTACATGCATGATATTATTTGATAATCATGATACAAGTAATGATAATTGACATTGGACATTATTTCCAAAAAAACTATCACATGAATCAATCATGTGATATTCTATAGATCATGCAATAACATGTCCATAATACACCTTGTCATTACAAGAAAAAAACGATAATTTCATAATGAAATCACATGAAAGAAATCAAGGATTCCATCACATGTGGCTTCCATCGAAGGCAGGTTTTATCACATAAAGGATTTGGCCATTGTCCATACACTACCCACTAAAGTTTCTCATGAAGAATAATTTTTTTCATGTGAATTTTCATGGTGTCACGTGATCAAGTGAAGTGATAATGATATCATTTGTTCACTTTATTTTCTAAATATTACTCCGAGAGTTTCAATATTTAATGATATCTTGAGATATTTTGGAATCTTTAATTCACCTTGAATATTAGAGGATGGTAGGTTATAAACTGATTATAAATATAGAGTAAAAGGATGGGGAATATGGATATTTTGAATATCTATAGATATCATATTTCTAAAGAAATAGAACATTCATGTGATTGGATCAGGATAAGGAGATATTCTATAAAACCTAGTCTCAAAAAAGAAGAGAATAATTCTACATTACTTGTTTATTAAAATGAGATCCCAGGATGTTAATATTACATATGTGAAGAAATTAGGGATATTTGGTGCTTCCAAAAACCTCGAATATTACATAAAGTAGAAGACACCCTTTGAAAACCCTTGTTATTGAAGTGATATTGAATAGGTCTGCATGATCTGATAACTTAAATCCATAAAAAATATAATGTTGAGGACAAAAATATATTTTAATGAGTACAAGAATAGAGTCCAAGAGAATAACTTGATATATATCATTTATATGAAGAGATTTAGTTCCTCATGTATACATATTATTATTAAAGGATAATAAGGGAGGAGATATTTCATTTTTCTCCTTCACATGAAGTACATTGCAGGAAAATGGATTTCATGGTTCTTTTCATGACTGAATTTTTGGAAAATATCCAAATATAACTACCCTACGAAATGAATAGAAAATAATTAATTATAATGTTCTAGAGTTTAAAACTTACAAAATACACTGTATCCTTCATGCATGAATTATATCAAAATGAAAAAAGTAGAGAATTAAAAAAGGAAGAATATGTCAATTATAAATGTTAGAACTTGAATAATATTACAAAGAAGATTTTTTTGCAACACATCCATAAATCATGTTGGTTTAATAATTATTCAAAAGGAAAAGATCATTTACTTTAGAATTTGTTTCACTAAGGCGACCAAACATATATTGTGACCAGAATTTGTTTGAGAAAGACCAATATCTATGAAAAGGTTCTTCTGGAGCACATGATAAAGTTTAATCCAATAAGATCACAGAGTAGAATAATAGAAGTGGTATTTCTAAGTAGATTAATTTATATAAAGAATGAGGTTTTAGTTAGGGTGTATTACTAGTAAATAGAAGATTATTTCTATGGGTTTAACAAATCATTAAAAACTAATGTAAATTTGGGGTAATAACAAACCACTAAAGGTGGATTAGAAATATGGGGTACAACTAGTTTGTAATTAGGGTTTATAACTAGTTACTTTTTTTAATTACATTCTGATATAGTGGAGAATCCTTATTGGGTGCAATAACTAATAAGAGAAGGAGTGGGACATTGTGCTAAACCATGTAAATGTTTGTGATACATGCCTCTGAATTTACATCATTATTCTAGGTGAGGATGAGAGACACAAGAATAGAGAATCACAGATATAACCATCCACATAGGTTGATTGGATAAGAAAAATACTACTAAAATAAAAGGGATCACTGAGTCACCACTCCCCACTCAGTGACCTCAAACTAATTGGGTTCCAAAAGTGGTATCAAAGGTACAATCATATATGAAAGATCTAATAGAATATTTATGATAGGAACACTAATTCAATAAAAAATAGGGGTGTTCCCACTTTCAATGGTGAAAAATTTCTTTTATATATAAATAATATGATACAATAACTCTTTTCACTTGGGGTAGAAGTAAGAGATGTAGAAACTTTGGGATTTCCACCAAATGATGAAAATTCTACTATGAATTTTAAATATAATAGGAACTTTTAAATAGATGTAAATACTAAAAATATATTCTTGATTATTTATTAAAAAATGGTATATACTAAAGTAATGGGTCTTAAAACTTCCAAGGAGATCTGTTATAAACTGATAAGAAGTTACGAATACAGTATTAAAGTCAAAGAAGCTAAGTTAAAGATCTAGAGAAGTAAGTATGTAGATATAAAAATGGATTATTCTGAAACAATTGATGACTAAATCAAAAGTGTAAATGTTATTTTTAGTGACATCAATGTTTTGGTGAGAAGTTGGATTATTCTAAAAATGTGAAGATGTAAAGGAGAAATTTCTAGGATAGGTTTGATCTAAAGGTTTAAAATCTACAAGACCAATAAGATCTATCATTGAATGAACTTCATAATATTATTATAACATATGAAATGAGAAAAGTACGATCATTAATGAAAAATAAATATATGATTTGGCCTTTAAATATATGATAAATGATAAGGATTTAATTAAAGAAGAACTTGAATGAAGTTATTTTGAGGATGAAGAAGATGAAAGGTATTTCAATCAAATGATTACCTTATTTATATGAATGTTAATAAATTGAATATAGAATTGAAATAGTAAGCAATCAATCAAATTAGGGACCTTAAAAATTAGTAGAATTTTTTCAACTAACTTTTAAAAGTAAAAGGATGTTGGTATAAACATAGATACAAAAGATAAGAAGTCTCAGAAAAAGAAGTGGACAAAGTATAAGTGGAGGTTTTTTGCTAATAAAATGAATTCGATGTGTTATAAATGAATGAATATTTATAATAACTAGAGAGAAAATATATTTAATATATTCTAAGAATTATATGTTTCTTATATGAAAATACATGTAGACTAAAGGATATTTTAAAGGTGATAAAGGTTATGGGATAAATAAACAAGAATAGTGATAAAAATAAAATATAGAAACTACACTTTTTGACACTATGAAACGTTATAAGGATTAAAAAATTATATAAAAATAAATAGAAAATTTATATTTGAGAATAAATATCATTTCATTAAACATGAGACTCATATTAATGAAATAATAATAAACAAGATAAACATAGTTGAGTTAGAAAGAAATATTAAAGTTGTTATAGTCCAACCAACTAGAATGAAAGAGATTTATAAAGATGAATTTGCACTGGTTGAAGAAAATAAACAAAACACATTGAAGTTTGCTAAATTTTAGAAGATAGTGAATAATCAAGTTGAAAATATTTTTTTTAAAGATGAAAAATTATTCAAAAAACATGCAACATTGCTCTCATCTCAAAATGAGTTAAAATATATGATATAATATTTTACTTGTTCATTTGAACATGGAGGTGAATCGTCACAAGCTGCTGAAAGAGGGGTTTAAAAGGATAGGTTGTTTAATCTCCTAATCAATCTCAATGTATTTCGATTACCTATACCAATTAATCTCTTATAGGGAGGCCAGAAATTGATTATTCCAATGGGAAAATATATATCAGAAAACATTTTCTATAAAATAATAGTGGACTAATTCAACCTGATTTCTTTCTCCTAAAAAACACCCATAATCTATGAAATGATAAAAAAATAATCATTAGAGAAGAAATACTATTAGCCTAGAAGATATAGGATTAGAGGCTTATTCTGGTGTTGTAATGTTTTTATTTATATAGATTATTCAAGATAGTATAACATTTCACTATATTGAAGGAGGAATGAATCAAGGAAGATGAATACTAATTAGATGATATTAGTATATTAAAAAGAGAATCATGTGATCAATATATCTTGTAAACTATCAACACAGAATAAATTATATTACCTAAATTAATCTTGTGGAAGATGTGATCAATAAGGGAAAAACTATTATAAATGAAGACTTAGATAATCAAGTGATATTCATCACAATAAATTCAAAAAAATTGAGTGAGTTAGGAAATAATGTATAGTTATTCATAATGACCAACCTTTGACTGTAAAAAATACATAAATATTTGTATATTATTAAGGAAAAAGAAAATAATGCGGTGATAGCTGTAGATGATTAAGATGATGAGAAGTCATTAAAAATGGTGAATTAAAGATTTTGAAGTGTAAAAGGAGTGAAAAAACTCGGCACAATAAAAAAAATGTTTAATAATTCATGCAACCCAAGAACAAATCCAATAAAATAATTTGAAAGCACATATAAATTATTTTAATACTAATGATGAAAAATCACCCACATCATAAGTGTCAAATGATGATGAAAAATGAATCACACAATCTAAAAAATCTAATAATAATAATAAGCCTATATTGGGTGTAGAATCTCAATTTTAATGTTTATTATAAGTGAATTTGATGTGCCTATTTATTCTAATAATTTTCTTATATAAACTAACTTACATAAAATTGAAGGATAAGAGTTGATCATCATAGAGAAAACTTATATCCTTGATGATGATTGAATTATATCCCTTATTGGGGAGAAAAACTAAATCTAATGTATGATCATCACACTTGAACATCTTTCTTGATTATTTCAAACTACTTCTGAAGGGGGAGTGATGGATCATGGTAATGATGAGATATAGGTGGAGTAATATTTTAAGTATTGAATTGTTTTGATGTGTTTATTATTATGTGCGTAGGATATCACCTGACAAAATTTCTTAGATATCCCTTAAAATGAAATTTTTTAATGAGATTGGGAATAATATACTGGATAAATGTTCTTTATGGAAAAAATTGATTCTTTGGTAACATCACTCTTATTTTCGAAACCTATCTTGCCCTTATAGACATAGATTTGATTAATTAAAATCTCACTACTTTGAGAAGGAATGTGGATCCATTCCTTGATTTGTGCTGAAAAAACCTTAAATACACATTTTTATTTATTTTTAAGAAGAGGGATAAACAAATCAAGTGAATGCATATATATATGTGAGTAATATTTTGGTGGTATCGACAAAAAATTGAAAGGGGAAGGTTTTTGACACCAATAAGGTTGGGTTTCATTTATTGTCAATACTATATGACAGTGGTTATTGAAGAAGGAT
This sequence comes from Viscum album, assembly GCA_963277665.1. NCBI lineage: Eukaryota > Viridiplantae > Streptophyta > Magnoliopsida > Santalales > Viscaceae > Viscum > Viscum album. The sequence goes on along the minus strand of OY728143.1, from coordinate 516,411,064 downwards.
GTCAATATGTGTGCCTATAATTTGATTCTTTTTTATCATGAATTTAATTTCTTAGACTTGTGTTGAGGATGAAACATTATACACAACAAGGAAGAGATGATAAATTAAATAAGGCTTTGAAAAATATTGTTTTTAATGAAGAATATCAAAAGGAGAAGTTTAGAATTTGTTTTTTAGAATTTTATGGTGAGATACGTATTGATACAAAATTCTATACGTGGAAAAAAAACTAAGTATTATTTTATTTTACTTATACAAAAAGTATTGCCAACCACAAGAGTTAAATGGACTAGACCAATCCCAATCATATGTGAGGAGACCTATACCTTTAGGGAGAGCCAACCCACAAGAGATCACATTAGGGAAGATAGGTTGTGTATTTCCTACATGGGTAGGTAGGTGGGAATATTTCACCCATATGGTGAAAAATATTATACATAGGCGACAGACCAATGAGGTGGCGTGACCCCTGAGTGTGTTTATAAATTATTCCAAGTGCCAATCCCAATGATGGATTAGATGCATGAAGTAATAAAGATACTTGTTAAGTAAATCTTGAAGAACCCATAACCCAATGTGGGATGTGAAGAACACATTATAGTTAATTTGTTAAAAACATATTAATTAAATCATATCAATCCATTCAAGTCAACTGAGTTCATATGATCAAACATATTAATCATCACCTACTTCCTTATGATGGATTTTCTTTCATGATACAATAACATATCAGACATCCCCACTAATCAAACCATGAAAAAAAGACATTCTCAACATCATGAATCCATCGATGAAAATTTTCCTTTCATAAATTTTATTATTCAAATAACATGATATGATCATGGACAATCAAATTTTTTCATGAGTTCAGAAGTACCTATTTAATAAAGCTATCATAATATGTTTTATATATCATGTGATGATGTGTGAAAATCAATGATGTCATTGAAATAATAATACCTCTATCTCATTATTCCATCATGTTAAAAATGAATAACTTTTAACATGTGAAGCCTTCATTATAGAAAAATTCCATCATTTGAATACTTTTATCATTTTCCATTGACTATCCACTGAGTCATTGAATTAAGAATAAGAAGATCATCAAAATAGTTAAAGTGTGACATGGTCAAGTAACATGATCATGTGACCATCTTTTCACTTTGACATCCAAAGATAACACTAAGAGTTTCATCCTTTAATGCGATCTATATTTCTTTTGGAATCCTTGAATATCCTTGAATATTATAGGAGATGTGGTGATTAAATTTCAATAAATACATCGCATAGGTGAATGTATGTAAATGCTTTAAATATTTAGTGAGCTATTGTTTTTAAATAAATAGATTATTCATGTGATCTGATCATGTGAATGTGATCCATGAGTAAACCTAGTCTTTTGAAGGAGTAAAGAATCTCATGGGACATGTTCCTGTGAAGGAGATCCCATGATATCCATTTTTCTTACATGAATATAGTAAGGATTTAGGTGCATTCAAACACCTCCATGGTTACATGAAAAAATGTTAAGACTCCCATAGACAACATTAATCATGAAAAGTGAGAATGAAGTGGTCTCTATGATCCGATTATGTGACCCCTTATATAATGAACATTGAGTATAAACATATCTACTTATGTGTAGAATAAGGTATTCTAGAAGAATAATATGATATTGTAAAACTTATGTAGTGGTAGTTGGAATATTCTATATACATACTATTACATGGGGATTAGAAGATATGAGATATTGTATGCTTATTACTATATGATGACAATTAATGGAAAATGGATTACATGCTTCCATACATGAATGAATCATAAGAAAATATAAAAGTAGAATAATCCAAAAAAATGAAAATAAAATAAATAATTATAATATTATAGGGTTTAAAACTTATACCAGGCATTATATCATTCATGCATATGTTGTATCAAAAGTCCAAATGTTGAGAATTTAATAACGAATAATTGTTTGATTGTGAATGTTATATATTGCATGAAATAATATTGAAGAAATTTTGTGAATCATTTTCACATATCAATTACAGTTGGGACTTCACAAATATAATAAATAAAATCTTTGCAAGAATTTGTTGTGCTGGGGGAATTGACCATATACTATGATCAAATGTTGTTTAAGTAAGACTGAAATATCTGCAAAGGTTATTAAAGAGTACATAAGAAAGTGTGATCCATTAAGATCATAGAGGAGGATCATAAAATGGTATTTATATAGTGGATCAAGCTATCTATAGTATAAGGTTGTAGTTGGGTGGTATGATCAGTTGTTTGAATATTGTAATTGGGGGTTTCAATAATCATTGGAGAAGAAGGTGCAGTTGGGGGGTATAACCTAGGGGGATTGGTACTTGGGGAATAAAGAGTTTGTAATTGGGGTTCATAATGAGTTACTATTTCTAATCGACTTATGATATAGTGGATAATCCATATTGGGGGACTAACCAACATAGAAAGGAGTAGTTCTTTTTAAAAAACATTATAAATCATTGTGTTTTTCCAATGAATTTATATAATTATTCATGGTGAGGTCAAGAGACACAATAACACTGGGTTGAGGATTTTACCACCCAAAATGAATGAATTTATAAGAAATAGTTTTAAAAAATAAAATGGAACAATGATTCACCCCTCCCCCTTAGTGATCACACACTAATCGAAGTTCCATAGGTTCCTCAAAAGAAATATAAAGTTGAATAAACACAAAAAAAATTCAACGTATCTTTTTTTGAAGGCCAATTTTCTAACATAGTCAGTTTTCTATTATATTCAATTGTGAACATGAGGTAAAACCATTTTTTTGATTAATTTAATTTAAAATAACCACAATCTACTATATTAGAGACATGACTTTACTAAGAACAAGTATCCAATAACAACCAAAAGAACACCGATATTAACAAGGTTCACTACTTAGTAAGTGTATCTAGACCTTGGATTGATTTGAAAATCATAAATGACCAAAAAAATCACTATAAAACAATAATTTGTGTGTGGTTATAGAAATTATAGAATATACTTTCACTTGAAATGATCTATTTTCAGTCTATAGTGCATATGAATATTGCATAGAGAAAAGATATAGAATATTTATAACAAATGTAATATCCTTGACCAATGAGATTCATTATGTTTTCTCCAATATTAATGTACATTATTCAAACTATATTTTCATATATGTACTTATTATTATTAACTTTATCTCATAGAAAAGGAAATAACCTTCTTAATTCTAGTGTAAGTTCATCTGATGGGTTCGTTTGATATATTCCATCTAGTCATTCTGAAGAATGATTTCACTTTAACATGTTAATTTGATCATCTCGACACTTTTACAGTGCTTTTCCTTTTTTGAAATATCTTCAACACCTTGTTTCTCAATGCATCAAATATTTACATTTTCAAAAAACAGAGTCAATGTTTCTTTATTTGAATTATTGAAATCCCAAATTATTTGATAGCATGATCATCTCTTTTAAACTCATTTAAATTCCTTTTGAAATCCTAATTTGAATCAAATGATGAATTAAGATTCAATATTCCATGTGATATAAGAATATATACAACCTAAAAGAATTCTTCTAAGATTTGTAGATCTTCATGGAATCGACTATGATTCACAATATTCATACAATCTATTATGTCACACAATCATTCACATAGTTCTCATGAATTATGTTGAAATTAACTGTGTCTCCCTAAATTAAGCTACATTATTAAAAAATGAATACATAGTTTTCCTATATCACTAAAAAGACTACATGTCTTTCCTATCTTATTTAATAGATTAAATTGTTTTCATACATCACTGAAACAACTTCATGACTCAATAATATATTTCATTTGGTTACACTGAAAAATTAGTAATATGAAATCTCTACATATCCATTTAGCTATATGAACTGGTTACATCATTGGTTACATGGTTTAAATGGTAACATGAATCATATATAAGAAAATTTGGTTACATCAAATCATATGACTTACTAAACTCCAATCTTTCTCAAATAAATTATTTCTTCATTATTCCAATATTCATTTAAGAACAATCATTAGGAATCCTAATAATTTTTTTTTTGATATTTGAACATGTGAAGAGCACATTACTTTGAAATAACTTTATTTATTGTTCCTTAAACTCATTATTTAAAATACCCTAATGACATGGGTATTCTTCCTATAATTTCATTATATGGTTAGTAATAGAAATAAGAAATAAAAATTCCTAGGCATTGAAAAAAATCATAGACCATTAATAATACCAAAAACATCTTACTAAATTATATACGTCAACCAATATAAACACATCCTCTTAGTCTCAACATTCATCCAATATTTATTTTATTGTTAATGAAGGAGAATAAATTATTGACGATCTAAATCTCAATCAATGGATTCTTATATAACCATTATAATCCTACTAGAGTATACCGAATTTAGTAAATAAGAATTATTAAAAAATAATGACATTCAGTCTATAAAATAGTTATATATGACCAAACATTCTTAAAAAAACTTTCTTAGTAAAATATCACTTTAACGAGTTTAAAACAATTCATGCATCCACTTCTAAAAAAATGTTAAAATAGTTCAAACATGCTTAATTCACAATTGAAGCTTTTGATAAATCCCTCTAAATACATGGTTGTCTCAAAAGGTATAACACATACCAATGGACAAATTTATGTTTCAACTTTTTCTTCTCCTTGATGACACTCTCCAATTTTATGATGGGGAGGGGGTGGGATCACATATATTATCCTTAAAGGGAGGGTTAATGAACAACCATTATCGAATTCATTTTAAGAAATGTTTCCTCTAAAAATTGTTTTGTAAAGATATTAGAAACTTGTTATGTTTATGAAAAAAACTCTAATTTTTGTTCTTTATTTTCCATATTCTCTTTGATGAAGTGATATTGGATGTCAATATTTTTGAAAAATGACGTTACAATGGATTCTTAGTAAGATTTATAACAATTTAATTATCACAACCCAAGAGAAGGGGAAACTTCACATCAATAATTATGTCCTCCAACCTTGTCTTCATCCAAATTAGTTTTGTTGTAGCCTGAGTGGTGGCTGCATACATAGATTTTAAAGTACTGGGTATTTCTGAATTCAGATTCTCAAGAATCTAGTTAAAACATCTTTCTACCAAGGAAAAACTCTACCTGATGTAGATTTTCTATCATATACACATCCTGATAAATCTATATCTATATAATTAAACCGATCAGTCATTCCAATTATACCATATTTCAACCCAAAAAATGGGATATTCCTTTGATACATATTATAATTATATTTCAATCCATTAAATTAGTTTACTTTGGATAAATTTGATATCTGTAACAAAGTGAAAAAACATATATTATATTTAGCCTTAAATTAATTAGATAACACAATATTCTAACCAACTTCCTAAACTCTTAAGTATTAACCTTATTTTGATCTACATATTTTTCAAACTTAGTTCCCACAAAAATATTTGTTGAAACTTATTTTGAGTATTATATTCCAATATTTATCTGAAGTTCCTTAGTATAATTATCTTGTAATTGAAAACTGTAATTTAGGTTTTGATAGATTTATAGGATAATAAATTATTTCATTTCCCCTGGAAGAAAAATTTCCAAACAACCTATTTATCTCCTCAATAGAAATTTTACATGTCTCTTCATCATTCCTTTTGAAAACAATTTCATCAACAAACACAATAAAAAAAGGAAAACCTATTTTTTTATTATATATAATGTTACTACAAACACTTATTTACATGAATATCCACTTAATAATGTATATATCCAATTTTTAATACAAAGATCATAACATTTTATTCAAACTATACAATAACTTCTTTAACCCACAAACATAGGCTTAATATTTCAGAAGAATGAAGCCCCGCTATTTTTTAATATAAATATATTCATGGAGATATCCATTAATAAAACATAACATGAAACCCATATGGAAAATATTATATTTTCATTGTGTAGTGATGGAAAAAAATATTCAAATATTTTATAATATTCCCACTATAGAAAATTTGTCTTAGAAGTCAATGAATTAAATTTGAGTGTTACCTTTGCAAACTAGTCACGACTTATTTCTTGTCACTTCACTTTTTTCATTCATCTTTTTTTGGGTCACCCAGATTGTACCAATAAAATTTTTATTGTTTTTTGGTAAAACATCAAAAGTATCATTATATTTAGTCTTTACCATCTATTAATTCATATAATCTATCAAATCTTTATTTTTCAAAGCCTCATCAACATATTTTGGCTCAACATATGAATATAAGGATGTATGTGAAACTAACCTTGATACTCTTCTGGTATGAAAATATTGTTTTCAATCTCTAAATATGTTATTAATTTCCACTTTCTTTCTCAACCTATGATGAGAAATAAAATAATTATCCCTCATTAAATAAGATTAATGTTTTAGAGACTTAATCTCAAGAATCTTCAAAATTAATTATATCATTAAGAGATTTGTAACTTTTTTTAACTATAACCACTTCATCTTTCCTTCATTACACATCTGCAATTTTTTTAAAACACTATTATTAGGAAATTCAATAAATTTAACATATTTTTAGTAAAAAATCATTCATTTATATTTATTAAAACACCGATATCTTCTTCTATTATGAGGGTAGCTTGGAAATAGTTTATCTAGAATTATATAATCAAACTTCCCAATATCATTATCATTTACTTTTTTAATGTGAGGACTACTGAACACACTTTTGTATTTCAAATGTAGGGATTATTTATAAAAATATACTAATGATTTATATTATATATTTTTCTATAGAAAAATTAACTTATAATATACACCACCACTCCAACACCTTGGGTCAAAAAAATATTGAGAAGTTTCATGTTCGATTAAAATTGTTCAGGCCATATCAACCAAAATTCCATTTCTTATTTCAAAAACACTATTTTATAGTGCTACGTATGGTTTAAAAAAATAATTATGAACAAAATGTTTTTAAGATAATATTTAAACTCAACATTTTTATATTCAACACTATTATCAGTGTGAATCTTCGAAATTGAATATTCAAATTACTTTTTTTACACTTCTCTTAAAACTCTTAAACATTTTGAGAGACTCTGATTTATATTTCCATCACATAATACATATAATGAGAGTAAATTGATCAATATAATAAATAAATCACATATCTAAATTTAATTATTAATTTTTATTGGGACCAAAAATTCACGAATGTATCAGTTCAAAGGGATGAGTAGAATGTATCTTAACTTTCTTTTCTGTTGCGTTTGTACTGTTCCCTTTTTGGAAAATGGAATAAAACCAATCTCTTATTCTTTCTAGGATAGGGATATCATGAATAATTTCTATAATTTTTTTATAGAATATATTCCTCTGACACTTATGTCCGAAAATTTTATACAACATCTAATTTTCATCTATCATGCTCATGTATCTTGAAATACAAGCACCATTAAGTTGAATGAAGTTTACCTTAATTTGGATCCCTCATGAAATAAATTTCCCATTTTCAATCCATTTAACAGTGAAATTGTATCATTTGAAAAAACCTTTTTACCTATATCCCAGAGTTTTGAAATACTCAAAAAGTTATATTTAATTCAATAAATGAAAATGGATCATTTTTTATTTTAACTTTTCTTCCACAATGATAGCATATTCAACTCTTTAGATTCCGAGTGACTCATCATTTCCAGAATTCATTATTATTTATTTCTAATATTTATTTTCAAATACATTAATATCATACCATATGTTAATAACACCCACAATCCAATATCAATGTTCTTAATGATTTTGAATCATTGTGAGTAATTTTAATAAGATAGGAATTTAATTTCCTTTTTCTTCCATCTCATATGAATTCAAATATTTGTTGTATATACCTTTTTTTATGTTAATATGACAAGAAATACCTTTACATGAAATATAGAATGTTCAAATTTTTTAAAATTTGTTTCCAATTAATGGAATCTATTTTTGATCTTTATGATTGATTTCTAAGGTAGTCTCCTTTGAGTGGGTTGTCATCTACTTAGACATTGCTTCCAGTTTCTCTTAGATTCACTATAAAATTGAAAATTGAACCAAAAAATATATTTTTATTGTTAAACTCCTCAAAAATACAAATTCTAAACATAGAAATACTATTTATGTTTGTAACATACATACTATCCAATTTTTTATACCTACTTACCATCAAATTTATTACCTTCCACTTTGGAACATTGTTGCACACAATAGTTTTGTTTTCCACGATAAGTTTTTCTTTAGTTTATATTTATTCACATCCTAAATAAAATATCTATTATTACCAGCCGTAGTTTTATATATAAAGACTATATAAACTTTAAATTTTTCATCTGTTATTGTTTTGGATAGAAACCTGGTCTTCTTAGCTTTATTTATCTTCTAAACATCTTCATCCTTATTTGGTATACACTTCTCAGAACATCCATCTTATTCTTAACTATCACCATGTTCTTCATACATAGATTTTTTTTAACTTTTTGTCTTTAGATAACTTTTTATAATTTTCAAAAGAATTGAACATTGATTGGTATTCCTTCTTTTTGATGGATCTACTAGAATTTCTATCATATTTGTTAATTTATTCATCATCCATAAGTCTTTGAAAATTTAGAGGAGAATATCCAATATCTCTAAAACTAATGAAATTCTGAGGTAACTCAACTATGTACATTACTATGCATATTTTCACCCTTTTTGAATAAATTACGTAAATTCATCAAATTTTTTACTAACCTCGAATTCAATGTTGGAGTCACTGGATTCTTCCTCAATTGTAAATTTTATATTTTATTTACATTATGGAAATGAATGAGATTTCTTAATCATATTTATCCTTGTTAATAGTGATATTTTCTATTCTAATTTTATAAGTGCTAAGGGTGATTCCAATATCATCCATATAAGTAGTTCCAGGAACTATAAAAATAAAGGATGAAAATTTGGAAACAAATTTTGAGGAGGAATTCATAAGATCTTTTCAATAATGGTTGAAACATCCAACATTATTGATAAGAAAAATTATGGGGCATAAAATATCATTCATCCTTATAATGAAGTTACCAATATATTCTTTATTTCTGATCATAAGATCTTCATACATAAATCATTATAATTTTTACTTAATTTTCATTAGTTTAGTATTTCATTCATTGATGTTCTTCATCTTATCATAGATGGTTTTAATAATTTCGATTCCTTTTACTCTATGAAACTCACTTTCACTTTGTAAGGAAACTTTAAGATTTCTATATCACCCACCAATCTAAAAATTTCTCTTATCAATAGCTATCAATGTAACACATTAAATAAATTATGGGAAACCATCTAAAAAACTTTCAAGAACTTCATAACTAATTGATATTTGATAAGGTAAAATTTTATCATTCAAGATATGAAAGTAATTTACATCAAAGATTAGAACCCCCTTATTTCTCATAGAGCTCTAAATATTCATGATAGATTTTATTTTCTTTAATCATTATAAAATATTAAATAAAGGGAACCAATACACTAATATCAATAGAGAGGTCCAATATGGATTTGTGTGATCTATAAGAGGAGTGGGTGAATCAGTGATATTCTTTTCATGTTTTATTACTTCTGAGACAATCTACACCTCTTATTAGGGAGATATGAATTTTACGAATATAAGAAACCAAGATCAAAAAAAAAATATTTGTATTTCTAACTTTTACAAATCATTAATATGATATTTTCCATTGCATGGTTTATAAATAATCCAAGACCATACAATCAATTAGATTATAGTCAATTTTATGTTGTTATACCACCGGAGAATATTATTTCACTTGATATGCATTATAGTCAATCAACAATACATATTGTTCTTTCATACATAAAGTATATACAATATTTGTATCATTTGTAAGAACCTTTACCTACATTATTTAGTTTTCAGCCACTGTGCTACATAAATAGTAACCACAATTGATTTTTTTAAAGTAGTTATACTTCTTCACATTCATCCATAAAAGTAAAAAAACCATCTTTTTTCCAATGTAAGTTTTTATGAGGGTATTGTTTTGAAATTCAATTAATTTCATTCTAAATATTGGCATTATATTAACCTATTCAAACAATAATCAAGAAATTTTTACAGTTCTTTACATCTTTTCACAAATATCCAACACCTCTTTTAATGATGCATCAACTATTTATATTTTAACAAAACAGTGTCAATGTTTCCATATTTGAATTATGGAAATCCAACTATACCCAAAAACAAGATATTATATTTTAAAATCAATTTAATTACCTTTCAAATCATCATTTAAATCCCCTTAATACTCAAGATTTAATCATCCGCCTGATATATAAATTTCTTCATCCTCAAATATGTATTATGAAATTTACATATCTTCCTGAAATTAGATACAAAAAACCATCGTCTTGAAATTTTTTATGTTACATAATCAGTTATGTAGTTATCATCAGTTTTATATAAAATAGGTTCATGCAATTTAATGTATCTACATCAAGGAAAATGGCTATGTAGCTGGCCTATGTCCCTGAATTGGATACGTGGGTTGCCAAAAAATCTACACCATCTATATGATTTTTCTTCAATGATGAATTGGATATGTTACACAATTAGATACATCATTTTGTTATGTTACTTATTCCGATATATAAATTATCTACATAACCATTTGGCGATATTAATCAGTTATGTTTTTCATTTACATGGATAAAATGGAAGCACAAATCATCTATGTGACCATTTGGATATCTAAAACCACAAGACATCCTGAAATATCATATTTTTCACATAAATTAATAATTATTTCTTCTAAATTCATTCAAGAACACTTTTTTCAGAATCAGGATAACATTTATCTTGATATTTTAACACTATTAGAGAAATTCACTTTATATCAACTGGTTTTATTATTCTATAACTTATTCACTTAAAATACCACCAATGACTTGGGTATGCATCCTACTGTTTCAAAACATGGTTTTTAAAGATTGAAGACAAAAAATTTCCTCACCATAACCAAGAATAAAAACTACCTAACATATTTATATACATGGAAAATAAAATGAAACACCATTACCAGGACCAAAAAATAATTAAAATCTTCTTTCCCCTCAATGAAAAAAACATGATCTCTGGGTATTAAAATTAAGATATACCCTACTTATAAATTTGGTTCATAACTTGGAGAAATGAAAAGATAATAAAGGGTGAGCTCATATTTTCTACAAGGGTAAACATATGAGATAATAATAAAGGATCCAAATTGAGCATAATATAAGAATAAGGGTATGGTAGCATGATCATAACTTAAGCAAGTTACTCCCAATTTGTCAAAGATATTTAGTCATGAATGATGGAATACAATTTCATCCAAAAAAAGAGACAGGTCATAAGAGTTTTGAATAATCAATAATCATTCATGAGTCAGGATAACATATAATAATAATAATAAAACACATGTCTTAAATATGTACATGAGAATTTAAAATCGTTTCCTTAGTGAAGGATCACCGCCAATATTATCATAGTTGATTGGGTTTATTCCCCATTAAATCATTTCCTTAGTCAAGGTTTACTATCAATACTGTCATATTAGATAGAGTCCCTTAATAAATTAGGTCCACTTCCCATTATATTCCCCATTTTTCTATGAGTTAATAATCATGAAACAATTCAATGTACAAAAATATAATACCAGGACCACCTATAATTCAATGAAAACAATACACATGTGTGCCACAAGATCACATAACATTCATCAATTAATCATATATTAAACCGTGGAAAACAAATGAGTTTTATAAAAATTAAATTATTCTATAATAGCATATCCAATGGAAAATAAATGGGTTTTATTTAAATTTAATTGCATCATTATAACATAACTTTTGTAAAAGAAATAAGTTTGATAAAGATTTCATCATACCTTAATTAACCCAAAAAAACTATATAATAATCACACAATCATCATTAATTCATTATCATCAAAAGAATTATAGAGAAAAATAGTTAATGGTATCATAAGACTATATCTGCAATTTAGTATAAAAATCCTAAAATAATGTTTAAATATATTAAAGGTACCTATATAATAGTGGTGGTCTATTTTAGTAAAAACATGGAAATATCCTTCTCTTTAAGTATCTTTAAAATAATGAAAATAAAAAAATATTGATATTTTTTAAAAATAACCATGCAGACATGTAAATTAATCTATAATGAAAATAATATTCATATGGTGGAAAATCAATTAATGAGGTAAATATTAGAAGAATGATTCTATTTTACTTCTTTTTATAAAAATTATTAATCAAACTCTTTAAAAACCATGTTAAAATTAATTTTCCATACTTTTAAATGAAAATAAATCATAGTTAAAAGTTAATTTAAATAATATTTGAATCATTGAAAATAAAATTGTAGAAAATATCTTAAAGAATATAGACTTGTAATATATTGTTCATCGACCCAAGAGTAAATAATGTAGACTTTTATTAATTTTTTTTGATGGTTTTAAGAACCAAGGAAAATAAAATTTCACAAATACATAAAAATTACAATTCTAACCATAGGTGAATAATTTTATTGGTTTTATGTAAACTATCAACACAATATCCCTCAATGGATATTTAGCATTAAAAATACCAATAAAATGAGATTGAAACAGAAAACCTTACGTCATGTTCCATATTACATCATATGTGTTCAAAACTACTTTATAATAAATATAGATTTAAATTTAATATATTCTAGAAATATATTCAAAAAATTCTAATTATCTTTCCTTTATAACTTTTAATTATTCTTTTATTGGTAACTATTCTTTAAAATGATCATTGTAGTGAAGATTTGTTCTTTTTTCCATTTTTGTTTCTATTTAATAGTTCAACTCCTTCAAACTTGGTAATGTTTTAATTATATAAATAATAATAATATTTAAATAGTTATTGTATTTATTTAATATATATAATTTTATAATTGTTCTTACAAAATTTCGATGGGAAATGAATTATATCACTTTTTGGAGATGATAGTTTGTATACACACACGAGAGATGTTTTGGCTTTTCGATGGATGTATTGAAAAAAAGGTATAAAAAATTAAACTTTATAGACAAATTATAATATAAAAATATTATGTATATTAATTAAATCTTTCATTATGAGAATCCTTGTACAGATTATTTAAAAAAAATCACATCGCTTCACGGAGGTGGTGGTACACATGTATGAAGGAGTGATGCTATTATTTTCCAACGGACGTGAATGATATTGAAAATGGATATAACATTTTCATAAAAACACATATGTATAGTGATTATACAGATTATATTGTTTGAATAATTTTAAATAACATTTTTAGGTAGTTTAAGAGGAAATAATCATTGAAGTGATTGTTATAAACAAATTTATATTCTTCAGGTATCCATCATTGAGATGCTCTTTATTGATACTTAGATGGGTCTTTTATGATGAAAATAACCAAGTGATATTGGATATGGATGTACAGGGAGTATTTATTCCTATCTTGGTCAATATAAATGGATCAAGTAGTGTGGATAAGAGATTATTAGTGGTTCCCTTTTATAAGTTATGAGATTTCCACACTACCAATTATTTGGAATATTAAATATAATAATGTCAGTATCATTTGAAAGTGGATCCAAACGGGATCCAGTAGTAAGATAGTACAATATAAAAGATAACTAAGTATAACCAGTAGGTTTCATACAAATTTTTATGTCATTTTAAACCTTATGTATTTATTTTAACCCATCTTTCTAACTCTTTAATCTTTACCATGATAATAAGAATTATACAAAGGTAAATATTAATTATGAAAAATAAGTAAGTATAAATTATTACATAATATTAATTTTTCTGGTTACAAAATATTTTTTCATATTTTAAAATATTCAATTTCTAAAATTCTATAATTACATTTTAAAATAAGTGCACAATACGCAACAAAAACCATTTTTAGTAAAAATGCATTTTAAGCATAAAACTGAATTTATTATTATTCATCCACATGTTAAAGCTATTTGATTAATTTTGAAATTATTGATTTAATATATTATTTTCACATTTAATTATAATTAATCATTAATAGTGATTAATTTAATTTATTATTAAAAAAACATTCCATGCATAAAAAAGATGTTAGAAAATCATATTCTTTTTACAATAAAATGATTTCATTTTCGTTTTTACGAAATTTATTACCAGTGATTTCTATTTATATATGTGTAAAAAACAATTTTTCATAACATATTTGGTCATATTCGTACCCTCCAATCCAGGAAATATTTGGTAACTGTTAAATTTTATAATAATAATTCAATAATATATCATAGATATTTTAAACTCAATATTGCATGTGAAGAAAGTAATCAACGTAATTAAATTTAGTTAATGAAAAATATACCATTAAATATGAGGGTGTTACATTATACCTCCTTATATAAATTTATCCCTAAAAATTTAATCACCATGATATAAATAAAAGAGGATACATCTACCTCAGCACATCCTTAGGTTATCACATAGCTTCCTCAAAATAATGGTATCGCCAAAAAAATTTGATCTAGAGAGTGGTATTGTTTATCATCAGATTATATATTTTTTCAATAATTTCCTCTAATTTTTAATCTTAATATATATCATGATCCATTGGTATAACCTCTGAGTTAATTACATTTGATGGATCATGTATATACTTCCTTAGAAGAGATACATGGAAGAATCCTAAACTCAGGATAGATTTTGGTGGAAGCACTAAGTGATAAGAAACCATCTTGATATTAACATGAGTTTAGATGTGATTGATCATTATATGTATTAGATTTTACATAAATAAAAATCTCATAATAATCTTCTAAGGATGTATTTATAGTAATACCTTGTCGCAAACATTGAACACTATATCTCACTGATGATTGTTCGCATAAATTTTTTATCAGATATAAGTTACCCTAATATGATGATGAATGGATATAACCTTCACCTATATTTTATTAGATATATCAGTTACAAATATCTTTAACTATTCAAATTTAACACAATATATTATATTTTCTCACTTCATTATGTATAGGGATTTATAAGGAGTCATCTGAATTCTTGATTGTAATCTAGTTCTACACAAAAACATTTACTTATAATGGGGTTTATCCAAACCACCTTTCCAATCCATATAATATGATCTCAACATATATTGTATAGTTTTAATGGTCCTTTCATATAGAACATATATCTAATGAAGAAACACAATGAAAATGTTCTACTTATTTTTCAAAACATCCTAAAGACTCCCCCATAAGTTCTATGTAAACCGAGTTCCCCTTAAGATACAATAAAAAATTAGATACCCCTATGAACCTCACAAATTCCTTATTTTGTATCCTATAAAGCTAACATATAGAGAAGTATTATTTTATTATGATAAAATTTTATAACATTATAATATAGTTGACTACAAATCAAAAGAAATTACAAACATTTAATGTTTTGTAGAGTCTGATGTTGAAATTCATGGGGATTTTTACCATTTCAATTATTGTATGGAAAGGTTTTATAATGTCCCAAATAATTATATCATTCATCCTTAATTTAGTACATTCTATATATATTGATATATACTATGAAATATCCCTTTTTATGTTTTCCCATCATAAATACTATTAAAAATCTCTACATATGTTCATATTTCCAAGATTAATAGATAATTATGTGCTATTCCCTTCATCAATATGATCATTCTTCATATATATTATTAACAAGATAAATTATAGGTTTTTACACCATATAATTCCATCATAATTTTGGTTTATGTCAAGACCATTCCTAGCCTTCTTGTGTAGTTCCAAGTCTTCCTTATAAACCTATTTAATCTTCATAAGAATTTGTTGTCAGACATTAATATGAGAAATACATGATATGTACCCTTATATCATGATTTTAAGATCCATAATCTATAAATCTATAATTATTATATCTCTTTCTATCCTCATTCTGAAAAAATTAGTGTGGTGTTTCTGTCTAAGAGCATCAACCACCTTGTTCACATTCATAGGGTGGTATTGTATAGAGTAGTCATAATCTTTAATCAATATCATCCATTTCAATTGTATAATATTAAAATCTTTCAATGTTAATATATTATTTAATATTTTATAATTAGTATATATATATAAATTTCATTTTTAATATAAACATAATTCCTCCAAATTTTTAATTCAAATATTACAACAACCAAACCCAAATCATATGTTGTGTAATTTGTCTCATTAATTTTTAATTAGTGTGAGATATAACCAATCACAATATCATTGTTGATGAGGATTAATCCCAGTATCTTCTTTGATTCATTACTATAGATCAACAACCCTTCTTTAATATAAAGTAGTGTGACCATATATGAACTAACCAACCGACCCTTTAGTTCCTCAACATTTTCCTCATATTCATATTTCTAATGGAACTTGGTTCAATTATTCATTAACTTGATTATTGGATTAGATAGTAGTGGGAAATGTCTCAAAACGTTTTAATAATATCCAACCAACAAAATAAAACTATAAATCCGGGTCACTATGGTAGGATTGGGCCATTTCCCAATAACTTCAATTTGTCAATGTTCCAATGATATACCGTCATGTAAGATTATGTGACCCATGAATCAAACTTTTTATATCAAAAAATTAGACTTTTTAAATTTATCATATAACTCATCCTTCTATAGGGACCTCAAAACAATCCTCAAATTATCTTCATTCTCCATCTTTCTCTTGTAATATATAAATATATAATCTATAAAGACTATAAAATACTGAGCAAGTTAATCTATAATAAATATATTAATTATTTCCAAGATGATATTTGTGTAATTGGCATGTCCAATTGTCATTACACTAAAGTTATAATGACTATAAATTGTAAAAAAGGGTGTTTTAGGTATGTCCTCCTTCTTGAACCTCAACGGATGATATCTAAAAAATGGTTTATCTTTGAATAGTATTGAGCTCCAGGAAGTTGATCAAAAACATCATTAATATGAGGTGGATGATAGTTTCTCTTGATAGTGATCTTTTTATGTTCAAAATAAATAATGAAAATATTCACTAACCCATCTTGTTTGTTAAGAAAAAGAAAGGGTGCACTCTGTAGTGACACAATTGGCAGAATGAATCCCATATCAGGATACTCATTGAGTGACTTCTTCAATTCATATAACTAAATCAGGTACATTTTATAATAAGTTTTTGAAATAAGTATAACTCTAGGAATGATCTCTTTTGAAAACTCAATTTCAGGATATGGGGGAATACCAGGAAAGTATTAAAAAATATACCAATATATTCCAAAAAGATAGGAGTGTCTTCAATGTTGAGTTTCTCCACAACCAGTAGAGATTAATATTACTCTTGAATATATATAAAAAAATCAAACAAAATTAATTTCCATTGGATGCTTATATTATCTCATGCACAAAAATATGATTGAAGGTTGATTCAAAATATCTAATGTGATTTCCTTATTATTGAAATTTATATATGACCACTTTAGGGAGATCTTATATATGATCAAAATCACAAAAAATTCTACTAAAGGATGAATTATAATATCATTATAGGGAAAATTATTATGAACTTCAACGTGAGATCAGAAAATATGGAGTAGAGTGTAAATCGGCCTAACCATCATGATCCACCTTAGTGATTGAAAAATCTCAGACCCATACTTGGTCAAGGAGTTATCCCTTAGATTAAGGAATCAAATTGGATAATGAACTTGTTTCCCACACATAATAAATTCAACTATTATTAGTATAAAAGGATTAACTTCATTTACCTATATTAAAATAATCATTTTTCTTTGATAATTGTTTAGTTTATGTCTTTATTTTACCTATATTAAACTTCTTCCGAATTCTGGAGACATTTACTTAGGTGATTCTTCCAGAATTTTGGACATGTTTGATTGCTAGATCTTCTTAAATTCACGGTATTAATCATCTTAAATATAATAAAAATGTATTTTATCTTATTACATGTGTTCGGAAAATCACATAGGTTCAAGGTTTTAATTATAAATCAAAATATCTAATTATTCATGATTACAATGTTCTCATTCCATACCCTATTTAATTTTTTAACACTTGATGAAAATCATTTTATTGGGTTTCACATTCATTGTTCACACAATTCATCATTGTTAACTCAACTGATTAAAATCAAAGACCTAGTTTGAGTATCATACATCAATATTCATAGTGATCTATCATATTACTAGGCAAATAATTCTTATAAGGACCAGAATTATGAACCCTTATTTCAACCCATTAAACATTAAATTTATCTCATATCACTACAGATCATCATAGGTTTTTATAGATTCTATCCAAACATAGATCATAATGGGTCGTAAACAGAATGTGAAATAACAAAAAAATATCCCCTGACAGTGTGTACATAATTGTGTAGTTCAGTCCAACTCATCATTCAGTGAGTAAAGATCAATTTCATACTCAAGAATCCTTATTAGGGTGTTTACCCTTAGGTGTATCTATTCCATAATTGGATCCAATTTCAAATATCCAAAAAATTATTTCATTTATAGGAAACATAAAAATTTCTACTTAAAAAAACTTTAGTATAATATCCTATAATTAGATTTATTCCTGTGGTTTTCCCTAAATTCCTCTCAACCCAATATCCTAAAATAACTAAACCATGATATGAAACCAACCAAAAAAACCTAAGAATTACATACATAAATATTTAGTCTTTTTAGATGAATATAAAATATATATCATAATAATACTCAGCCAAAAACAATAGAGGTTTATATACTTTGGAGACTAGGTATATGATCACTTTATTTTTTGAAATATTTTCAACATCTCCCAAAAAGTTCTTCCCAAATAGTATTGTTATTAGATATACCCAACTAAAAAACTATATTCAGAACCAGGGGAAATGAAAAAATTAGAAAGGGTGGTATAAAATGTTAGTAATGGTAAACATTGGATGTATCAATTAATAAACATAATTCATCATTAGATAAGAATAAGTCTATAAAAAAACTCATAACTTACAAATTCCAGACCAAATCATTCAAATAACTTTAATCACGAATCTTGACAAAAAAATAATACCTAAAAAATATAGAAGTCGTAAGTGTGAGGAATCATCAATAATAAATCACGAGTCACAAGGAAATGACATAATAATAAGACATAAGTTTTTGGTATACAGATAATCATAGAAAATATTTTCCTTTGTCCAAGATCATAGCCAAGACTATCAAAGTGCATTGGGTTCACTCCCCATTATATCATTTCCTTTGTAAAGGTTTACTAAAAATACTATCATATTAGAAAATGTCCCTTATTGAATTTGGTTCATTCCAAAATCTAGTCCATATTATCTTATGATATATTAATCTTTACCCAATCAATTTGAGCGATATATAATTTTAGGCCCACCCATCATATAATAAAAACCATAAATATGCTTGGCACTGGTTGATTAAACATTCATAATTTAATCATATAATAACCCATGGGAAATAATTGTTTTTCAAAAAAATTTGATAATTTCATTATAACATATCCTTTGAAAATAAATTTATTTGATAGATAGTTAATATCTTAATCTTAGAATCACCCATTGAAAATAAATGAGTTTTATAAAAATTTCATCAAAAATTAATTAACATATGATACAAAAATGTGTTTTCTAGAGACATAATTAAATCATTTTCATCATAAAACAGTTATATAAATAATTATTATGGTATGATAACATGATATCCCCTATTTATCATAAAAATCCTGATAGGATGATGACATAGATGAAAAATACATTTAGAATAGCATTTGAAAATTTCATTGAAATTAGTTATAATACTATTTCTTATATTATCATTAAAAACTAAAAATTCAGTGAATATTTCTACAAAAATAAATATTTAAACCTATAAAGGGGTCATACAATAAAATAATAGCCATTATGGAGGGAAAATATGTCATGTAGAAAATGATAAAATAAATATTCCATTTGAACTTTTTGTAAAAAGTAAAAAATAACCTCTTTGAAAAACATTATAAAATTTTAATTTTAAAACTATGAAAGTGAAGTACAATATAGTTGAAAATTTCTATATATTATCATTAAATAATATAAAATAATATTCTTGGAAATACTTGTAAGAACATAGAAATGGTAGAAGAAATTATTCTACCAAAGAGGCAATATGGTTGAAATTAATTATGAGCATTTTTGATATTTTTAAGTACCAAAGAGAGTAATCATGAACAAATACAAAATAATTAAAAAAAATTACTAGTTTAAAATAGAATAAATATCGTTAAAAGGATTAAACCCATATAATTTCTCTCAATAGGAATTTAGCATAGTAAATCCTTAATAAAAATATGATTATAACAAAAACCCTTACCTCAAGTCCCATATCGCTTTATACATTTTCAAACATATTATATAATAAAAATATATTTATTATAAATCTTTCACTAAACTATATTTATATATAAATTACTATTTATCATTCCTTTTATAATTTCAAACTATTCTTTTATAAACATATGTTTATTAAAAAGAACATTCAACTGAAAATTGGTTCTTTTTTAATATTATTTTAATTTCGATGTTTCTTGTACTTGAATATTGGTCATGGATTCATCATATATATAATAATAATAATAATTAAATAACAATAATATCTATTTATTATATACATTCTTATAAACATACAAATAAATTTGTTATGAAAAATGAATCACATTACTTCCCGGAGATGGTAGTATGTATGTTGGCAAGAGTGATGTTTCCACTTTTTGAGGGATGGAATAAACGAAAGGTATATAATAAATAGTATTTAAATAATCATAATTATATCATAAACATCATATATAATCATTAAATATTTCTATATGACCATCCATGTAAAAATTTAATGGAAAATGAATTATAGTGCTTCGTAGAGGTGGTAGTTTTCACTTATGAATGAGTAATGTTATCATTTTACAGTGACTGGAAAGGATATAGAAAATAAAGATAATATTAAAATAATAAAATATCAATATGTTAAATATAAATATACAATATTTTTATGGCAGTGAAAAAAATAGGGAGAAGGTTTGATAAGAACGAAGCATGAAAAATATTCGTAAGAACATATGCCCCTTCTTCGAGTGTCCCATTTTGAGCAGAACCATAATTATTATAGAACGAGAAATTTGGGATATTCATGTATAAATATTTTGGGAGAGTGTCTAGGAAGATATTACTATAGATAAACTGATAAAGTGGGGTTGAAGAAGAGATGACAAGAGGTTCCCTCGTATAAGTGAGGGGAGTAGAAAACACGTAATTGTTAAGAATATTAAAATATTGTAATGTCACTCTCATGAAAACGTGTCCCCAAAGTGGATAAATTAATAATATAGGATTATATAAGATTAAAATTTATTCAATAAATGGGTTTTTGATATGTTTTAGGTCATTTAAACCCTTATATCTTTAGTTTAGCCCATAGTTTAACATCTTTAACCCTTACTATGGTAATGAAATATTTAACATGGTGACTATTCATTTTGGAAAAAAATAAAGTTTATCTTATTTCATAATATTATTTAAGAATAATATAAATATTAAATCCATTTTATGATGTTAAGTTGAATTAGTGTTTGAATTTTAT
The DNA here is from genome assembly GCA_963277665.1 of Viscum album. Lineage (NCBI taxonomy): Eukaryota > Viridiplantae > Streptophyta > Magnoliopsida > Santalales > Viscaceae > Viscum > Viscum album. Next base: position 516,389,255 of record OY728143.1, on the reverse strand, counting down.
TTTAAAAGAAGTGTGAAAAACGTAATAAAAACAATTTTTATAAAAATACATATTTGTGCATAAAAATGAATTTAGTTTTATTCCACAACTATTAAAAACCAATATATGAATGTTAAAATATTTTATTGAATATATATCCCAAAAATTTAATTATAACCCTTTATAAATTGTTATCAACAAAATTTATTAATATGAAGACACATTGTGTGCATAAAAACCAATTTTTAGAAATTCATCTCTTTTTTCTTTTATCAAATGGTTTTAATTTAATTTATAACAAATTTATAACCAATAATTTCCTTTTATACATGTGAAAAACATTATTTTTCATAATTTTGTTTTCTAATTCATACTCTTTAATTAAACGGATATGCGAAAACTACCACATTTATTAGAAATATTTCAATTATATAACCAAGTTTGATTAAATTTTGGGTTTGATGACAAGATAGACATCAAAGGAATAAAATTTATTTAAGTATAAATATTTCATAAAATCTCATGATGTTGCATTATTCTTGAAAATTTAAATTTCTATTGATATTTTAAAACTCTGGATTTGATAATTTTATGTTTTAAATTCAGAAATCCCTCTAAACAAATTTAAGGTATAAAATAATTAAAATTCCACCGTTCCAAGATCAAATAAATTTTTTCAAATTTGGATAAATTCATTAGATTAATAAAAATTTTAAAAAATATAATTTTATATAGAAACATTTTCTTGATTTGAATTCCCTTTTTGAACAATATTTGCTGGAATGTAAAATATAATATAATTTTTCTTAGTTCTATAACATTGTTAGGAATTTTTAGAAATATAAATTGAAGAGTTTTTATTCCAATATTTTTTTAAAAAATTAATTGAAAAATTATAATATGTTTTATTCTTATATAACGATTGTGAACTAGAAGATTAATAAATAACATACTCTCTTTGTCTATGTAGATAATGTTATAGTATTTGGAATTTGAGAACTCCATGTGGCTAAATATTTTTTGAAAAAAATCATACATACATATTTTTATTTTCAATATAACTTATCTATGTAAAACAATAATGATCATTATCATACATTAAATCAAAATAAGTTCTAGAAGGGTAAAATAAATGAAGAATCAAATATCCTTTACATATTTTATGATAACTTTCACATCATTTAAATGATATTTAAGAATTAATTTTGAATTTATAACTCATGGAAACACTAAAATTAATTCATTCCCATATGTTTTTAAGTATAACAAGCTTCCAAACATGCCTAAATTTTTTTTAACATTAATATACTTCCAATATCAATCCTTATCATGTTTACATGAAATAATCACAGGAGTACTTGTATTCATACTTGAATCTAATCTAAATATTTTAACCAAATCCTTAACATACTTAGATTGATAATGAAAAATACTCTAATGTATTTGATAAATTTAATTTCCCAAAAAAAATTTATGTTCATCAATTAAACTAATTTCAAATTCACTAATTAGAATGTCCAAGATTTATTTATATAAATCATTATTCAGAGATCAAAAATTATGTCATCCCTATAAATATGGAAAAATATCACCATGAATATTTTTAATAAAAACGTTAGGATTAACTTATTACTTACAAAAATTTTAAAATAAAATTTGTTAATATCTAATGGTAAACTCAAGGGGCTTGTTTCAATATATTTAAATATTTTGAAAAATATTAACATGATTTGTAAACTTTTCACTTTTTAATCTTGGTGGTTGTTTTATAAATACATTTTCAGAAATATAACCATTCCAAAATTAATTTTCTTACATCCATTTTAAAATTTTTTATTATAAAGTTATAAATATATAGAAAAACAACTATTTTAGATCCTAATATTAAAATCGGAAAAAATAATTTGTAAAAATAAATTCTTTCGCATTGATTATAACCTTGATCCACTAATATAATAAATTAATAAAGACAAATTTGGTTCTAATTGTTTGGTTTAAATAATATTATAATCATTAGGGGGTCCAACTAAGGCCCAAACTTTATTTATTTAAAAATAATTTAATACTTCCATCATTTCTATAAATATGTTTTAATCAAATAAATAATCATCTATATTTTATTGTAACCAATTTAAATATAAAATTTTTTTTTATCACAAAAGTTTTTAACTAATTTTTTAATACTTTCATTCATTCAACCATTATTTTTTCAAACAATTGATATTTACTAAATTTTATAGTTTATTCCTGAGAAAGACACTCCCCCATAATTTATTCATCTAAAAATGAATTTTATGAATTTATAATGTTAATATCAATAATCTCCTCATCGACTTGGTTTAAATCAATTTTTATATTTTTTAAATAATTGTTAAAAAAATATGAAATTAATCAATATTTCAAAAAAATAATCATTTTAATGAAACTATATTTGATCTAATAGAAACATAATATCTTAAAAAATATACATCATATGATTTGTAATTAATATTTTCTAAGGAATATTTTCGCAATAAGAATGAAAATAGTTCAAAAAAAAATACTCTAAAATTAATTACTCCGTGCTTCCTTTCATTCTAAATTTCATAAGGTGTTTTCTATGATAAATTTAAGAATATTTTTTAGATAAATGAAATTGTGTATGTAATTCCCCGACCCCAGTTACCAGGAGTCGGTATATTATTTTAATACAGTGGCATGATTACTAGGAATCAAGTCCCGAAGGACCGATCAGTTTAGCAGTCTTGGAAAATAGACTACATAGATGAATGTTACATTACACTTCATAACATAAAAAAACATAAATAATGCTTTATTAATGCCATTATTTCCTTGTATTAACCCTGTATATCAATCACAATACACTTCTTGGAATCCTGGAAAAATAAAACATAGAAAGGGGTGAGCTTAAACGCTCAGTAAATGTAAGCAATACAGCAGAAACTTTCTTAAATAAGCATAAACATTTAAGGTAATGTATAACTAAAACAAAAGCCTTTTAAACTTTAACTTTAGAATAATATGGAAAAAATAAAATGAAATAATGCCATTTACTTATTCACATGGATATTCTACTAGTCGAATAATCACATGAAATATCACTAACCACTTTCATAATGATGGAATGCATAATGCCAGACTATCATAACCACGTAGTCAAGGCCTCGTGCCAAGACTACAAATAATATTTTTTCAAGGCCTCATTCCAAGACACTAGTTTGTCTCATGAGACCTACCAATGCATCGAGGAGCTATAGCAGGCTCCACCCGTCACTTACTAATTCCAATGCATTCCTCATATGAATAGGTTTAAACATAACATAAACATTCGTATTAAAAATAGCATACAAAATGTCAATACTTTCTCCATAAACCATGAATGGTATAAAAATAACACATCCACAGTAAAAAATATCACAAAACCTTTAATGGAAGTTTTTTTTATAATAATTCAACTTCAAATGAGCTTAAAATCCATAAAAGGATGTTGACATAGATGAAAATTATGAGTAAAACTTTTTGAGAGAAATATAATTTTTGTAAAATCATTTAAAAGTCACACATTTATAAAGGAAGTAATTTAAAAGAGATTTTTGAATCAAAGTGTCCCACACCACTTTGAAACTTGTGAAAATAATTATCATTTCAAAACATTCATTTCCATATAAATAAATCCTTAAAATCATTTTGAAAACATGGAAATTAATTTAAATTATTTAGAAAGATAAATCATTAAAACATTTGAAATTTCGATCATGATAAAGAGTACCTTTAAAAATCCTTAAAATATTTATTTTGAAATCATTTTTATGGAAAATGGACATGGATGATAAAAATTTCCCAGTAAATACTTACACATAAACAATCTCGGGTAATAATGAGATTGAGGAATTAACCCTTACCAATTTGGTAACTTACGAAACATAAAACCCATGAAAGAGGTATCATACAATGAATATGTAAATACACATAAATTAAAGTGTATTACACAAATAATACAATTATGGGTAGTACATACACCACAAAAAAGGTAATAGTGGCAATATGGCATGAATCTTGCGGGAATAAGGAGTTAGATGAAAACCCCTTACCTTACACTTTCCTTTAGTCGAGGGTACGTCTAACCTCCTGAAGAATATTGTACTATGTTATTAAATTATACCAGAACCATATTAATATTTATGATATAATACATGATTCATTTATGACTTTATACTACCTATTTAATAATAATTTCCATGTTAAATTAACATTTTGGTTGATGATCGTTTTCTTTAACGTACGTGTTTTAACTCGTTACTCTTGATTGTATCACTTAGATCATTATTTAAATACTTCCAGAATATAAAACATGATAAATATATCAAATATATTTTGAATATAAATATGTATAATAGACATATATATGAAATGGAAAACACAGTTTATGGAGACGGTAGTCCGTACGTACGAATAAACACTGTTTCTTTTTTTATATAGTATTGAACGGAAGTAAGTGAATGTAAGTACATAAATACTTATATATATATATATCTCCAGTAGTATTATTATGTCATATATTACATAATTATTAGTAATATATATTTTTATAATCGTCGATGAATGGTGAACTTGGAAATGAATCTCATCGTGTCGTGGAGACGGTAATCCGTACGTAGGCACGAGTGAAAATATCATTCCTTTGACATTAAAATAATATATAATTGGATGGTATATAATATATACAGAATCCTAATAATTTTATATTTATTATTTATATCAAATATACATCATTATTATACCCATCCAAATAATAATTTATTGAATAACAATTAAACCACGACGTGGAGACGGTAATCCGTACGTACGCACGTATGGTGACATGTCATTCAAAGGATGGATATAATACTGAATATGGTTGTACCATATTTATAATAACATCATATTATATAGGAGATACTGGTGTTATTATTTTATAATAGAAATAACAAAGAAAGAAGAAGTTGAAGAAGAAAGGAACTTGAAAGAGGGTGGTAAAGACGTTACCTCTTCTTCGGGTTCTTCCTTTTGATTTGATCAAAATGGATCCTTAGGTTTGCTTTATGATCAAACTAATGCCTCTAGGTTGATTTGAAGAAATTTTAGAGAGTATCAGAGATGGGTTTGGCTGATACAAAAGGCTTTTAAAGTGTGAATTAATGAGAAGGGGGAGTACCATTTTATAAGAGGGGTGAGGGGCTCTTTAGGAAAAGATAGAAATATTATTTTATAATAAATTAATATTCGGTTTCTAATGGCTCCAAAGTGTATTATTTAAAGTTTAAGGTGGATATGGGTCTAAAAAAAACTCAACCAATAGGATTCAGATAGTTTTGGGTTAATATATTAACCATATCTTTAAGTATTAACTCTTAGTTAATTAGTTTCACTTTTACAATGTTTCTTTGTATTTTTATATTATATGGTTAATAAACTTACTATATACATCCAAGAGACTCCCAAGTGGTCCATTAATGATACACCTATTATGATATAAGACTCTTTGCCGAACCATAGATTTTTAAGAATTTAATATCAATTAATAATATAATATTTGTTTTAAAAACTCTTTTATGTCAATTTTGACACTATTCAATAAATGATTTTTTTAGAACTCATAATAGAATGATTACTTCTAAAAAAGTTAAGTAAGTCAATTATAACATGTCATATTATCATAGAAAATTATTTGTATTCATGAAAAGTATCATATTAAATTTACTTGGGTATTTATAATATCAATTATTTTAATTTTTCATTAATTAGGTAATTACTGCATCACCATTGTGTCATATATAAATTAAATTATATAATATCTAAAAATTATAAATAAAATATATTTATGTATGAAATTTGTTTATATTTCTAATGAATATCTATAGTCAAATATAACATATATATAACCCCATGTAAAAATTGTTTTTCTAAAAGATATATGCTTATGTCATTTTTGTATTTATTTTAACTTAATTAAAATAAAGTGTCCCTATCACCTACAAGTGGCTCCATATGGTCCCATAAATCAACCCAAATATTCCCATGGTTGAAAATGTATCCAAAAATAAGGTTAGACAACGTTTTAGGGCAATTTATTCTTCTTATAATATTATTGTTTAACCCTTATTTAACAGATTTACCCTTTAACCATGGTATATAAAATATTTACCGAAGTAATTATTCAAAATGTCTAAAAATAAAAGTTACCTATTTACACAATTTGGAAATCTTGGTTCCAAATATGGAATCCATTTTTCTAAATTAAAATCAAAAAAGTGTCAGAAATTAATTTAAAATGAATTCCCACTGTCAAAACAAAAAGCGTGTTTTTATGATATAATAACTATCAAAAGATTGACACTTGTTTATGTCTGGTTTAATTGTGAAATTATGTCCTATTACCAATATTTTATTAAATGGTAAAAATATATTCTAAATATACTTTAAAACCACTCAAATTCATAATTTATCACTATTAATTATTTTGATTAAAAAGGTTGTTTTTAATTAAAAATTAGTAATTTTCACTATTCATCAAAATTTAAAAGTTATGCGAAAAGTACCAAAATTTTACCCGAGGATAAATTCGATATTCTGAAGCCAAAAATGAAGTCCATTTTGAGAGATAAAATTTATAAAATTTCAAAAAGTAGGTATTACTATTCATAACGACTAGTTTGATTGGTTGTTGTGTGTATCAGAACTCGAAGTTGCGTACAACACACACTACTGAATTTTTCAAAGAGAAACATACCGAGTAATATTGGGGTGTTACATTGTAAATTTTTGATGTCTCCATTCTAAAGAATAAATTTATTTAGTCAAATTGAATATATAAAAGTTTTAAGATATTGGATTTAAAAAGGGTTCACCATTAAAAGTCGGTAAAAGTGCATTTTTTAAAAATACTTCTTTTATCTAAAAAATGATTTTTTCTTAAATCATGTATAAGAAACTCATAATATCAATTCTAAAATTATAAGGATTATATAATGTTCAAAATTCGGTTAATACTATTCATAACCTCTTTTGAACGGCTAGATTGGTAAGTCATGGTGCGCTTGAACTCGGTGTTGTGTGTAGTGAAAGTTATTGAATTATTTTGAAGAAATAACACACTATGAAATCTTGGGGTGTTAAATTCTCCCCGCTTTCAATAAATTGCATCCTAGAAAGTTTAAATTGTTCTTCGAAAATAAAATGTTAAAAATAGAAAATATCTTTGTGGGAAAACCCACGACGGAAATTGGGTTAATAAAATTTAGTCATAATAAGAGGAAAAGTGAAATAAAAGGGTCACCACCAAATTATGATCTCTATTAGGAGAACATTGGTGGAAATTAGAGACATATAATTGGAGGAAAAATGTAAATATTTATAGGTAGTGATTGAGGTCATCAATCACAAACAAGTGTAAAATTGAGGTCCTTAAATTTATCAATCTATGATGATTTGAAATACAATCGGTTCAAAAAAACATAGTGTATTAGGATAACACATTTTTGGTTTTAAGATCCCTTAAATAAAGTATAAGAATTAATTTCTTCATATAATAAGAGAAGAAAAAAATATATTCTTGACAAGTGGAGTTCCATCCTTTAACTAATTTCTACCACAAACACATCTTTCACTCTAAAAGACAATAGAACATAAAATATATATTCTATTTATCCTATTCATATAGGGTTCCAAAAGAAGAATTTATAATTAATCTACCAGATCTTTTAAAAAAACTACATTATTTAATCCTGGACATCACATGGGCCAGTGGTAGGTGATACACCCTTGTCGCCCTTCAGTTGCTGGTTCAAGTCTCGCGGCCTTGCCGGACGCGTCTGGTTGCTGCCCGACCTCCGGGTTGTCCTTTTTTGGAAATACAAAAATAATACAAACTAGAACTATCCAAAATACTTCAGTCCAAAATTTATATGGAAGGTAAACACAATGAAGATCATTTTTACCCCGTAATAGCATGTGAATACCTTCACCATGAATTCTTTTAAAACAATGAAAATCTTGAATTATCATAAAACCTTATTTATTACATTCCTGCTCCCTTATTCCTTATAGAATACTGGATATACTTCATCCATCCAAAAATGTTGTAAACTACAACAATGATGAAATATAAAAATCTTTAATCAGTTGCAAAGTAGTCAAGAATATCCAATATAATTTACCCAAATCAACCATATCTTATTCCAAAATCAGTAACTCAATATTAGGACCATATTATTGTTCATATTTCCTTCAACAATGTAATTTCCAAAAATTTTAACTCGTTGTAGAGTCACTTTTCTTAGTACCATAAAATCTCAAATCCTCAATGAAATAGTACTACAGTACAATCCTTATTTATTTCTAGTACATCTTTATACAACACTTCAATGAATTTATTCCAAATTAACAACATAAGAACACTAGTCATTCAACTTTATCTGTGGTAGTATAAAAAATTGACTATTATCCAATAGCATCATTTGCGGCATAGTCTGATAAATGGGACATTGGTTCGCGTAGTGTCCAAAATCCTTTCAGATGAAGCATTGTACATTTGAAACCTTTTTCTTACCCTTGCAGTAACGTACTTGATGTCCATTTTATCTCCACTTATAACAAACTCCATTTCCCTTCAGGAAAGTTCCAGGGTGTTTCTTCCCACAGTTATCACATATAGGAAAATTTTCTTTTCCCTCTTCCATTTATCCATCTTTCTCTCTTACATACTTTTCTTCTCTTACTTCCCTTCAAAGTCATAGGACTCATTAAACTCTTTACTTATCTTATCAACACATGATATTATATCTTCATATTCTGATAATACATGGGAGAATATTTCTCTTATAAATTCTGGATTAAGACCATGAAAGATATGATCCTTCTTTCTCTTTGGATCATGTGTATTGTTGGAGTTCTCATTACTTCTATTGGGTTCCATTTCTATACAATGGCATACACTAGATTAGTTTATGAGTAGAAATACCTAATCCAAAACTTGTAAAACACTTAACATAAATTAAATAGTTTATGGATATAATCTGTAATCATAAAAATGTCTCCTTTGAGGAAGTATATACTCATAAACCATTCATATTGGTTTGTAAATAAAATGAGAATTATCCTAAGAATATCCCCCAGGAGTTTTGTAACCAAAAGTGCAGCAAGGCCCTTTGTCATGCACCAGTTCCCATTCGAGTCTATCTCAAAGTGGTGTTTTCAGGTTTTTCCCTTAGGTACATCTATGCCAGAGCCGCCTCTACCTTCTCGTATCCAGACAGGGATGTATTGCTTGTAAAACTCAAAAAATCTCTACAATACCAAATTTTATGAAGTTTTTCCACACTAATCCACAAAGTCTATCTTAGGGCTATGTGCTCTAATCAGAGTTTATCTAAATCTAGATTCCATGTTTATTGATAAACTTTTCTGATACCAACTGTAATGCCCCAACCCCAGTTACCCATAGTCGGTGCATTATTTTAATACATTAGCATGATTACAAGGAACCAAGTCCCGAAGGACCGATCAGTTTAGCAGTCTTGGAAAATAGATTACATACAAGAATGTTACATTACACCTCATAACATACAAAAATAAATAAATAATCCTTTATGAATGCCATTATTACCTCGTCTTAACCCTGAATATCAATCACAATACACTTCTTGGAATCCTGGAAAAATAAAACATAGAAAGGGGTGAGCTCAAACGCTGAGTAAGGGTAAGCAATACAGTAGAAACTTTCATAAATAAGCATAAACATGTAAGGAAATGTATAACTAAACCAGAAGCCTTTTAAACTCGAACTTCTGCATAATATGGAAAAAATAAAATGAAATAATTCCATATACTTATTCACATGGATATTCTACTAGTCTAATAATCACATGTAATATCACTAACCACATTCATAATGATGGAATGCATAATGCCAGACTATCATAACCACATAGCCAAGGCCTCGTGCCAAGACTACAAATAAGATTTTTTCAAGCCCTCATGCCAAGACACTAGTTTGTCTCATGAGACCTACAGATGCATCAGGGAGCTATAGCGGGCTCCACCCGTCACTTACTAAGTCCAATGCATTCCTCATATGAATAGGTTTAAACGTAACATAAACATTCATATTAAAAATAGCATAAAAAATGTCAATACTTTCTCCATAAACAATGAATGGTATAAAAATAACACATACACAGTCAAACATATCACAAAACCTTCAATGGATGTTTTTTATAATAAATCAACTTCAAATGAGCTTAAAATCCATCAAAGTATGTTGACATAGATGAAAATGATGATTAAAACTTTTTGAGAGAAATATCCTTTTTGAAAAATCATTTACAAGTCACACATTTATAAAGATATTAATTTAAAAGAGATTTTTGAATCAAAGTGTCCCATACCACTTTGAAACTTTTGAAAAGAATTATCATTTCAAAACATTCATGTCCATATAAATAAATCCTTAAAATCATTTTGATAACATGGACATTAATTAAAAAGATTTAGAAAGATAAATCTTTAAAACATTTGAAATTATGATCTTGATAAAGAGTACCTTTCAAAATTTTTAAAATCATCATTTTGAAATCATTTTTATGAAAAATGGACATGGATGATAAAAATGCCCCAGTAAATACTTACACATAAACAATCTAGGGTAATAATGAGATTGAGGAATTAACCCTTATCAATTTGGTAACTTAAGAAACATACAACCATTGAAAGAGGTATCATACAATGAATATGTAAATTCACATAAAATAAAGTGTATTACAGAAAGAATACAATTATGGGAAGTACATACACCACACAAAAGGTAATAGTGGAAATATGGCATGAATATCACGGGAATAAGGAGTGAGATGAAAACACCTTACCTTGCACTTTCCTTTAGTCGAGGGTACGTTTAACCACCTGTAGAAAGATCGTAGTATGTTATTAAATTATAACAGAACCATATTAATATTTATGATATAATACATGATTAATTTATGACTTTATACTACCAATTTAATAATAAATCCATGTTAAATTAACATTTCGGGTGATAATCGTTTTCTTTATCGTACGTGTTTTAACTCGTTACTCTTGATTGTATCAATTAGATCATGATTTAAATACTTCCAGAATATAAAAAAAGATAAATATATCATATATATATAGAATATAAATATGTATAATAGACATATATATGAAATGGAAAACACCGTTTATGGAGACGGTAGTCCGTACGTACGCATAAACGCTGTTTCTGTTTTCATATAGTATTGAACCGAAGTAAGTGAATGTAAGTACATAAATACTTATATATATAAAAATATATATATACCTCCAGTATATTATTATGTCATATATTACATACTTATTAGTAATATATATTTTTATAATCGTCGATGAATAGTGAACTTGGAAATGAATCTCATCGTGTCATGGAGACGGTAATCCGTACGTACGCACGAGTGAAAATATCATTCTTTTGATTTTAAAATAATATATAATTGGATAGTATATCATATATACAGAATAATTATAATTTTATATTTATTATTTATATCAAATACACATCATTATTATACCCATCCAAATAATAATGTATTGAATAACAATTACACCATGAAGTGGAGACGGTAAGACGTACGTACGCACGTATGGTGACATGTCATTCAAAAGATGGATAGAATACTGAATATGGGTGTAACATATTTATAATGACATCATCGTATATAGTAGATACTGGAGTTATTATTTTAAAATAGAAATAACAAAGAAATAAGAAGTTGAAGAAGAGAGGAACTTGAAAGAGGGTGGTGGAGACGTTACCTCTTTTTTGGGTTCTTCATTTAGATTTGATCAAAATGGATACTTAGGATTGATTTATGGTCAAACTAATGACTCTAGGATGAATTTAGGGAAGTTTAGAGATTATTTGGGCTGGGTTTGGCCTAACCAAAAGGCTTTTAAAGTGTGAATTAATGAGATGGGGGAGTACCCTTTTATAAGAGTGGTGAGGGTCTCTTTAGGAATAGCTAGAAATATTATTTTCTAATAAATTCATATTAGGTTTATACTGGCTCAAAAGTTTATTTTTGAAAGGTTAAGCTGGGTATGGGTCTAAATAAACTCAACCAATTGGATTTAGATAGGTTTGGGTTACTATATTATCCTTATCTTTAAGTATTAACTCTTAGTTAATTAGTTTTCACTTTTAAAATGTCTCTTTGTATTTTTATATTATATAGTTAATAAACATACTATATACTTACAAGAGACTCTAAATTGATCCATTAATGATAAAAATATCATTATATAAGTATCTTGGACGAACCTTAGATTTTTAGGAATTTAATATCAATTAATAATATAATATTTGTTTTAAAAACTCTTTTATGTCAATTTTGATACTATTCAATAATTGATTGTTCTAAAAATCATAACAGAATTATTACATCTAAAAAAGTTAATTATATCAATCCTAACATGTATTATTATCCTAGAAAATTATTATTATTCATGAAAAGTCTCATATTACATTTATGTGGGTATTTATAATATCAATTATTCTAAATTTTTATTAATTAGGTACTTACTGCAATCCCATTGTGTCATAAATAAAATAGATTATATAATGTATAAAAATTATAAATAAAATACCATTATGTAAGAAATATGTTTATATTTCTAATTAATATCTATAGTCTAAAATAAAACATATATAACCCCATGTAAAAATTGTTTTCCTAAAAGATATATGCTTATGTCATTTTTGTAGTTATTTTAACTTAATTAAAATAAAGTGTCCCTATCACCTACAAGTGGCTCCATGGGGTCCCATAAATCGACCCAAGGATTCCAATGGTTGGAAATGTATCCACCAATAAGGTTAGGTCATGTTTTAGTGTAATTTAGTATTATTATAATATTATTTTTAACCCTTATTTACCAGATTTACCCTTTAACCATTGTAAAGAAAATATTTACCGAAGTAATTATTCAAAATGTCCAAAAATAAAAGTTACCTATTTACAAAATTTGGGCATCCTGATTCCAAATATAGAATACATTTTTCGAAATTCAAAACACAAAAGTGGCCGAAATTAATTTAAAATTAATTCCCGCTGTCAAAACAAAAAACGTGTTTTTATAATATAATAACTATCAAAAGATTGAAACATGTTTATGTCCTGTTTAATTGTGAAATTATGTACAATGACCAATAATGTATTAAATAGTAAACATATATTTTAAATATACTTTAAAACCACTCAAATTAATACTTTATCACTATTAATTATTTTGATTAAAAGGGTTGTTTTCAATTAAAATTTAGTAATTTTCACTATTTATCAAAATTTAAAAGTTATCTGAAAAGTACCAAAAATTCACCATAGGATAAATTCGATATTATGAATCCAAAAATGAAGTCCATTCTGAGAGATAAAATTTATAAAATTTCAAAAATTAGGGTTTACTATTCATAACGGTTAGTTTGATTGGTTGTGGTGTGTGTTAGAACTCGAAGTTGCGTACGACACACGTTACTGTATTATTCAAAGAGAAGCGTAACGAGGAATCTTGGGGTGTTACATTGTAAATTTTTGATGTCCCCATTCTAAAGAATAAATTTATTTAGTCAAATTGAATATATAAATGTTTTAATATATTTGATTTAAAAAGGGTTCACCATTAAAAGTCGGTAAAAGTGCATTTTTAAAAAATAATTATTCTATCTAAAAAATGGATTTGTTCTTACATCATGTCTAAGAAACTCATAATATGTATTCTAAAATTATAAGGATTATATAAAGTTCAAAATTCAGTTAATACTATTCATAACCTCTATTTAATGGCTTGTTTGGTAAGTCAAGGTGCGCTAGAACTCTGTGTTGTATCTAGTGAAAATTATTCGAATTATTTTGAAGAAATAACACACTATGAAATCCTGGGGTGTTACAGTGTATTAACATATTCTTCATAGAAGTATTATATTACATTAAACTCATTTATAATTATATTATAAATTTATCATAAGGTTATATTATTCTTTTATAGAAATATAATTAGTTATGGTGTCTTAAGATCTAGGGAGTTATTATTATATATTTTATCAACATAGAATTTATCAAACTCTGTATTTGAAAACCCTCCACTTCTATCACTTCTAATGAATAAAATTGTTTTTTTTTATTTTGGAAACTTTTACAATAAAAAATAAATATAGGTAAAGGATTGTATTTATGACCAATAAATAAATTCTATGTATGTTTTCTATTATTATATTGAATAAAAAATAAATATATTTTTCATACTATACAATTTGTTTTCATAGGTTGAAATAGATCCAAATATAGAAGTTTATGTGGTCTAGAAGTTCATAGCTAATAAATTTATTTTAAATACACCTTATGTTGGTTTCTATTTAAGCATGAATCCAGAAAACAATTACTGTCCATATTTAACTCAGATAAGTCTAATACATTTCTATTTTCTGAGATCATGTGGTGTAACCTGAAATTTTTAGGGCCCAATCTTCTATTCCATATGCAATTTTGAAATAGTACAGTATCAATTTTTTAAATTTTCTTATTTGAGGAATCAAAATGTATTGAATAAATATGGTCTTTTGGTTTTCAAAATATAATAAAAATTTATCTTTTAGCACTATAAACATATCATTTTGAAATAACACATTCATATTATCATCACAAAGTTGTGATTCACTATTCATATTTTATTTCAAACCTTAGACAAATAGAACCCTTACAATAATAATAGAAATTTAAATTCCTACCTCTCTTAAATGATTTACATTTACATTTGTTTTATCACACAATGACACAATATAATTATCACACTCATTAAAAAATAAAAATTTAGATATATCATTGGTTATATGTCAAAATAATTCACTATACCTATACCGTGTTCCCTTTCTTCCACTTCTAATGCATATTTCCTTCCAAAATAGGTTCAAATGAATTAAGAACCATTGAATACTTAGGAAAAATTAGATTAGAAAAATAATTCTTATGAACCTAAAATTATTTCAAATATTTTTTTATATGTAATCGAGAAAATAATTACTTCTAGTTAAAATCATGGGTGTAATTTAGAGATTGTGATAATTTTACAGAACACTTATTTCCATAATGAATATTCATTTGAAATTTAAGTCATGATATACATGAAATATTTACACTTAAACATTTAATAAATAAAGTGTTATATATTTCATGTTAAATTTTATCATTTCTAATACAAATGAAACATTTATTTACCTTATTTATCCAATCCAACTTAATGTAATTTCCACTTCCTTGAAAAATCATTAAGAATTATATTATAAAAATTAAATTTCATTTAATTTATTTACATTTTTTTACAAAACTAAAAAACATTATTATTTTATATTTATCAAATTTTTACTGATAATCCTTCACTTTGATATTTGGAAGGTGAACACATTCCTCAACAGTACATGATTTATTATTTCAATTTGATGAGTTTTTTTTCATTTTATTCCTAAGGCTTATTAATTTCCACATGGGAATGTTTCGATTTTTTGATAGAAAATTTAAATCCACATGTTATATTCTTTTACCTTTTCATTTTAAACAAGAATTATCTTATTTGTCTTGAAAATTTTATTATGTTTTCCTTTAATATCATTGTGCGAGCCTAATTTTTTCTACCATGAGATTTAATATACTGATTTAATTATAATGTTGGTCTTTAGTTTTATTTTCATAATCACATTTTTATTAATAATAATAGTCAAATTCACTGAATTTCTTTGATGATGTCATTAAATATAAGGTTTTTACACATTTTTCAGGAAAATATTCTTGACTTGAACTCCAATCCTCTATATAACCCCATACATATTTCAAATATATCTATTATTTTATTGACCCAATTTAATATTTTAATAAAATTATTGAGTCAATGATATTAGCTTTTATATTTTACACTATTTATATACCCATAAAAATAATATTAGAGGCATCATTAGACCTGTGTTTACATTTATTAGTATATTTATCTTCATTTGAAAGGTAATTATTTTTTTATCTTCTTAAATATCCTTACTTATTTAGTAAATATTGAACCTATACAACTTGGTCTCTTTTATAACTTTTCAATTTAGAATCATATTAGTAAGTGGTGACAAACATTTTTTGATTTTTAATTTAATTCTTTTTTAAGATATCTTTTTGAGGAATATTTTTAATTTCGTACTCATATTATAACCATGATCCAATAATCTCATCTAATTTATAGTATTTGAAACCTTTTATTTAATTAACTAGTACATTAATAGTAATAATTTGGATAGGTAAATCCCTTAAAACTCTTTCCACAAAAACATTATTATCTAATTTCCCTATAAGAATAGTAATAAAATTTACTATACCTATAATTATTTGAAATAGTTGACTAGTTTTTTCTTATTGTACCATTTTAAATTGTTTAACGTTAACTCTTACAATGCCAATATTTCTTTTTGTGAAATTATCCAAACCTAAATGACTATCCTAAAAAATTATCCATATTTTATATATTGCTTTAAACATAGATATTTGATTATATACATTTCAAATAATTACACAATATAAAATCTTTATTACTTTTTAAGTCAGAATATATCTAATTTTATAATTAATAATAAATACATTTGGATCATCATCAACTACATTGTATGGATTTTTAGTTATAATATAACTATTAATTATTGGTTTCTTAAGGCACACTTCCACAAATTGCATCCAACATCTATTGTATTTTACAATGATGGATGGTGTCTTTTTAGGTATCTTAAAATAATTTGAAGGATCTTTTCCACTTTATGGTTATATAATAATTATATTAACCCAAATATATAAAAATATTTCAATTCTAGGAGTTATCCTCTGATACATATTATTTGGTTCTAATATAAGAATGAACAAATGGTCCAGGTGGGGGTGGTCAATTGAAATTTTTACTTAATTTAGATATTTTTTCAATGTTAATATAAATTTTTAAATGAAAATATAAAATAAAATGAAAAAATTATTTTTATAGTAGATCATATCTAATTGATAAAACATCTATTGTCCCCTCATCTCATATTTAGAGAGAAATGTAACCCATTATAACAAAATATCTAAATTTTGATGGGTTTTCATAACCCTTTAGAATTCCCATTTAATTATAGGATTCTTATCCGAGGAATAATTTGTTGACACATTGAGTCACAAAAAATCTATATTCTTTTTGATGTTGTGTAAGAAACAAAACCTTCCATTATTTAGTCCAAGGGAAATCCAAATTTTCTTATCCTTTTACCGGTTTTTCACAACCTATATGTACCTTTTGTTTGGGGTGACATAACCAAATAATAATTAATTTTAATTATATTATAAAATTATATAGTAACATTAAAATAACTTATATAAATCACTATGATATAATAAAAAATATGAACAAGAAGAGATCTAAGAGTTATTGAATTAGTGATCTCTCTAGCGGGAAATGATCACATGATTTTTTCTATATAAGAGTGTTGCAAATGTGATCCGAAAATTTACAAAACGTCATAGTTTGAAAATATCAATAACCTTAATTAAAATTAGTTCTATAAATATTAATATATAGATTTCCCATATGAAAAACATTATTTATATATATCCATTATAATGTTTTCTTTCCCTTGAAACCACATTTTTATCTTCGAATAACATTGAAATACTATAGTTTTTTTACTTGTTTTGAAAAAAATATGAAATTAAATGTATATGTTCAACATAAATTATTATAAAAAATAATAAAAAATTAAATATTCAGAATAAAACAACATTAAACTTTATTATAATACTCATATAAATTATGTCTGGAAAAATGTTTATATTCAAAACATTTCAAATTAAAACATGTTATTTGATAAGAATATTGTTTGAGTATTCATACCACATGATGTTAATTTTAACCTTTATGGAATAATTATAAACAAAATTCCTTTACATAATTTTTTTTTAATAATTTAATAAATAATTACATCTATTAAAACAATTAGAAAAAATATTATTTAAATCCAAATATATAATAATTTTAAAAATAGAGCATATTTTATGATTTTTTTTATTTTTTTCAAAAAAAATGAATTTTTAATTTAGTTATTTTGTATGACATTATATTTATTTTTTATGAATTTATATTTATTTTTTTGACTTTAAAATTTTAATATGAATTTTGAAAAATGTATGACCGAATAAAAAATTTTGTATGATAGTTGATCACTTCCTATAGAAGATCAAACAATATAGTAGGTCATGAATTATTACTCATGCTCAATATATTTCAATATATGGTTGATTGAATTCAATGAGTGGTAGATAAGTTTTCATTTTCTAGTTGAATTAGTAATATGGTCAATTTGAATTTATGTTTGAAAAATTTAACAATTAGAAAAATTACGATCGTCTTTCTGTAATGAAAACTTGTATGAAGTGGTCGCTTACCCATTATGGTTGATTGATATAATATGATTGAACCATTATTTATGAAAATAATTAATTCATGTGAAATCATCAATTATAAATCGGATTCATCTTCCTTATGGTAAATCCTTATACTTGTAGTTGACACTCATGGTTGGTCCTCAAAGACAATAAGTTTTTCTTGTGTTCAGTCCTTATACATGAGGTAAATAATAATGGTAAATCTAGACATATATATATTTTTAAAAGTAAATAATAGTAGACAAATAGAATATGTGATACAGACTAATATTGTGATTGATTGTTCTCGAAAATCAATTAATAATTAATATAGTGACATTATAATATAAACTCTTTCAGTGGGAATAAAATATTTATTAAAAGTTACAAGAAGTTAAAATTTTGTAATAAATTAGTATTTTAATTTTTGAAACAGAAATTAACAAAGAATTTATTAGACACTTCAACATCAGATACACCTGATGAGACTAACCCTTATGAGGAATTATGTGGTCTCGAATGAAGTAATAATGCCCCTATGTCATCTCATAGGTATGAATTTTCCAGTTTCTCATTCTCTCCAAACCACAGGGAAGTGGAAGAGGATTAAGTCCTGGAATCTCCTTCAGTGTTTACATAGTTTATCTTAATAATATATGATAATCTCATATAGATGAATCAAGGAATGGAATAAGATCCTGGGATGATATTAATCCGTGCCACCATGATTAAAAAATAATTGAATAAATTCATATAATTTTGTAAGTATCATCGAGTTGTATTTCATGGAATTAGATGGAAATGTATGGGTTGTATCTCTAAATGGTTACCAAGAAATTGAGTTTGCTGAAAAAAAACATTGTGATTTAAGTTGGATGTAATGAAAATGTATCTAGTCCATACTGCCAATGTGTAATCTAAATTTGTTGAGATACTGAAAGATAACATCATCTAGGAAGGCCAACCATAAAATTGGATTTCCAAAATTATCCCCATTAAGAAAATGAATTATAATAAAAGTTTTCTATTAATTTTAAGGATATAAACCCCTACACCTATAAATATAATGTGTAATTTCTAATCACTAAACTACATATTTATGTGGCATCCGGTTTTTAGGTCCTCTAATTCATGTATGGATATTTTAATATAAACATATTCCAATGAATCATGGGGTTGAGAAGTCCATTACCTTAAGGAATCTTTAAGGGGTATAAAGTTACCTAGTATACCCTTTGGCATTAACAGTTCTAGTCCAATAAACAAATTTTCCATGCAATATATTCTCAATTCCTTATTAGGGATTACTATAGAATTATACATGGATGATAGAAGAAAAATAAAAAATTCTATGATCATGTTGTTAAACATATGAATTTTTTTATAAACATTCCTCAAAACAACATGATGATAAAACTAATGTAACTTTATTTCATGGTAACATTAAGGAAATAACTTTACTTTTAGTTATGATATAACAACATTGATATTGATTATAAAAAGTAAAAAAAGATACTTGAAATTATACCCAAAAAAATATTTTGAAACTGAGAGGAATCTTGGGTTTCCACACTTACATTTGACATTTCACAACCAAAATCACTAGAAAACAGTTTCTCAATGAAATAATTTTGAAGAATGGTGGTGATTATCACTTATATTTTAATTTTCATAATCTTTCGTGGTATAAAATAAGATATTACACACTAAAAAATCATGTTACTTTATATATAAGGGGAGAATATCATACTACATGTGGACTCTGCATAATGATTACTTTGATTACTCCTTAGAGGAATGATATTGGAAAGTATAATATTACGTCTTATCTTAAACAGAAAATATTATATGCTGAGAGCCGATATTTTGATCTTAAGAAAAACTAATTTGAATTTATTTTCACAATGTCAGAGCTGGGACATTATTTATAAAAACAAGATGTCTACTGGGTCTCTCATGTAAATTCGATGAAATATATTATTATTCTTCCAATACTAACTAGGAACTTAAAGCACTGTTTAGTCATTATAAAATAGTATGATATCTAATACATGTATCAAAATTTGATTGAGGGATAATAATTAACATTTTCTTTATGAAGCACCACACACTTTAAAATTATCCTTTGTAAATGGTTCTACCCTATAGAAAACTCTTCTCAATCCATAAAACCTCACAGAAATAGGAAATATACATTTGTGGTTCTGCTATGACACAAATATGAAGGAAAATTTTAAATATGATGATCGGCATAGTTATCTTTGAGATTTTATTTTTCTCTTTAGAAAGGTAGTTCTTCCCTAATTATTCGTGCTTTCATAATTATTTACTGATGATGATGCAGAATACACAACCATCATTGTAGTCCTAAAATTGGGCATGGAAATACCATTTTCCTAATTAAATATTTGGGTCTATTCAAATCCCTAAAGTTGTTTCACATCACAACATACTATTTTATATTTTTCATAAAGAGGATTTGTATATGTACCCCGTAGTCACAACTTAGAATATTAAGTTCATTCTCATTACCACCATTTTCTTCTCCAAATGGGATAAAGATTTATTCTTAAAGGTTTCAAAAAAAATGTATCATCAATTTCATGATGTCTAATATTATTAATATATTTTTAGTCCATCTAAAAATATTAATCCTTAATTAAAAATATCAATTATTATGAGTTTTTTAGGCTGTATCAGTACTAAAATATCCAATCCTTCCATTTATACTACAATTAGGTAGAAAATATGGATGGATATA
This sequence comes from Viscum album, assembly GCA_963277665.1. NCBI lineage: Eukaryota > Viridiplantae > Streptophyta > Magnoliopsida > Santalales > Viscaceae > Viscum > Viscum album. The sequence continues at coordinate 516,368,015 of OY728143.1, read as the reverse complement.
GGACTTCAAAAAATAATTATCTAATATACTAAAGATTATTTTCGAAAAGAAAAATATATCATTTATAGTTAAACTGTTCGTGATCTTTGGGATTGTTACTCGATGACCCATATTCCAAGAAAGATACCCCATACTTTCTTGAGAATTGTGTAAAGAAAATTTTTCCCATTGAAGATCAGTGTCCCTCCCCTAAATTTCTATATATAATGAATTTTCTACAAATTACCTGTCTAAAATCATTATAGATTAATTCTAGTAGCTCAATGAGAAAATTTTGTGCACACTAGCTACACGACTATGAGATTCATCAAAATCATTCCCCATGAGCACTGAATAAGAAGAATCAACCCCAATAACTTATCAAAGGATGAAAATTGTTGGCTATAAAGACTACCATGATACCTTTGAAGAAGTATCCAAATATTGATAAGAAATATAATAGAACTTTTACCCTATAAAAGTTCTAATCTAATGGATATCACTCCTCGATTCCAAAGTATATATATCATGTTAGGCTTAAAACCAATGAAATATTTCTTAAGAAATAATTTGTTTAACAAAATATTGGTTCCTTAAAATCCTATTAAACCTGACTTCAAATTGATGAAAGATGGTCTGAGTCATATGCACTTTAATTTTAAGTCACACATGTCCTAGTCCTATGCCATTAAACTCAAACAAGAAAAGGTCCTCATTGCATAAAAGTAAAATGTATGTCACCTAATTAATTATTTCATGAAATTAAATGGAAGAATATAAATTCTAACATACTTGAATACAAAACATATTTAAATGGTATTTTTTTATTATAACCTAAAATCTTTATATGAGAGCTATATCCATTTATGATTCACTGATGTATAGTTCCATATCCATAAATACATAAAAATATAAATCTCCCCTCATTTACAAGAATTATTACATAGTATTTGGCCCTTCTTATATATCATTGTAATTCCATTCCATAGAATAAAAATCTTACTGGATCACTATATCATTTCTCCAAACATGATTTAGACAAAAAAAGATATAACTTTCTTGAACTATGATTGTATTTACTCCCATTATCGTAAAATATATAGTTGCACTTGGATCTTTTATCCTAGAATTAATCATAGATTCAATTTCAATTAATGATTAATCCATAGAGATAAGAAAATTACCAACTAAAATAAGGTATAATGATTCCTTACAACATTGGGGAACCCATAAAATAATCCCTTTTTCTCAAACATAAGAGCTATATTTGTTTTGAATCCTTATAATAATTTTGTATCGATTGATTCATACTATTTCAAGATAGAGAGTTACACCCAAATTTTCTATTATGGGACTCTCCATAAAACTAATATATAAATCCATTATAGTGTATTATATCCTCATTAATGTTGGTCCTTTCACCATTATAATATATTCTTGGATAAAATATTTTTATCAATAAATTTCTGTGACTTGATTCCCGGTATACTAAGATACATAATGACATCGAAGTAGTTTTTTCTCAAAGCGGTCATGAATTTCCTTCTTATAAAACTCTAATATAATCTTGGTATCTTAGACATCAATTGTTCATATAATTTTTTCATTCATTAACCCCGTACTGGGATACTAAATTCCTTGAGATTAATATTTCTCTTGAGGACCCAAAATCCCTAGATTGAGAGTTTCCCTCAGATAATACCTCTTTGGAACTTGGTCCTTATCCTCAACCGTAAGTATTTTTGCACAATGGTCTATAATTACCGTCCATAAAACCAATAGAGTGGTTTATATTATATATCTCCATTATCTTACATAAATCAATGTATATGTAATATTTCTAAGTGTGTTGGTTTTCAGTTCATGTATTGTCTTATCTAACAACCCTACACTACTATTGAACCAATTTATTTTTTTTATACATGAGATAGATCTATATAGTAATACTTATAAGAAAATTGTGTGGCTTTATTTTGAGTATCACAGGGAATGTAGATACATTCAGATCACTGATATTTAACCTAGTTACAATACGTAATTTTCACACTATCACTAATGTTAAAACCATTACCAATATATTTGATGATTCATTGTTTCTCTCTCTCACTAGAGAATTAATTCATTATTCAGTTTACCCCCATAAGAAAAATTTATACAAATACATTTCAAGAAATATGTGTCGATTTATTATTGTTATTTTACTATATGTATTCATGTCCATTTATCCCACCTTAATACAAGATAAAAATTGTATTTCCTTTCCATTTTACTTAACAGGAAATCAATGAGGTCCCACAATTCATTTAAGTTTTCCCTTCATTTTGTAGTGTTAAGATAAGAAATTCCCACTAACTTCAATCCCACTCTCCATCCATGCTTCTAGGACATCCAATTAATATTGGGTTCTTCTACATTCCCACATTAAGATAATTGAATAATCAATTCCCATGAGCATGAACTAGATCACCATAAAGATCATTTATATTAAATTCACGTGGATTTATTCTAATTAATACAAGATACATAATGAAATTTGAACCGTCTTTCTCAGGACTAGTTGAAAAACATCCTCTACCTCAACTTGCCCTCATCATCCCCTAACAACCAAAAATTGGCCTGTTTTGGATATAGTGTTCCTATCACATTATAAATATCCTCTTCCCATATTACACAATTTGTACCTAAAGTGTTTGACTAAACAACCAATTTTAATGTGTAATGTAAATGAGTGTATTTTATTATAAAATGGACCACTCACCTTGGTGTAAATATATATTTCAGGTATGTATCCCTCCCTTAATCTACCAGATACATGTTTTCATCCTGAAGAGAATTCCTCCTAACCTGAGTAATACTCAATGGTATTTTTGTGGAAAATACCATTAAAATTGTTTAATTGTTATCCTTTACATAACTATTCAATTTCATCACATTCCAATTAAAATAAATCAAATTATGATTTAAATCATTCTAATTCCTTGTTAAGAGGGGTTGAACCGCCACTAGCTCTCATGCCCAATTTTTATAGTCATAAACCACCTCCTTAAAAACCCATAATGGGAGGTCATAACAAAATATGAGTTACTTTCTACAAATATTCTCCAATTTTATGTTATATTAAAAAACATTATTGAGAAAATTAAAATCCATAATTTTTGTAGGGACCACATTTTTGCATTGGAAAAATTAAAACTATGACGACAAGGTTGATCAAACATTGAAAAATTTATAGTTCATTTTTGTTCCTGGTATATATATTACTTCATAGGATTTGTGAAAAATGAATGAAGATGTAATTTTTGGGTTCAAAATATCTATTGAGTATTCTAATCATCATTAAATCCCACCTATAATAAAATTTATCAAGGTAGATCATTCAACTCTCTCATATCCAATCAGAGTAACCTGGACTTATAGTGATGCAAAATGATTCATGAATCCGATATTTCTAAATTCATTTAAGAGTAAAACATAGGGAGGAAACCAATTATTATAGTCTTTTGTCTCATAGGCTTTCAAAAAATAATGGTGATGATATATTTTCTCATATCCTACATTTACATATTCATCCAAGGGAACATGCCTTAAGGATGGTTGGTATATTTAGATATTTATTCATTGACTCACGTATTTTTTTATTAGGATTTACGCAACCCATTTCAATGAAATGATAATATATATGGAATTTTTTGGTGTGATATTTTTTTATATTTTTATTTCATGAATTAACGATTGATATAATAAAAAATATGAACAAATTGTCAATTATTTGAGATAAAAATACTTTTCATTCATAAAGGGAGGATATTATACAAGTTTAAGTCTCTCTCAAACCACATATAATACAGGGGATAAAATGAAATAATATTACCTAAAATTCCTGATGGATTATAAAATTTAGGATAATTATTTGTCCAAGTCGTTGATGGATTAACGAAGTTTAGATAATGTTGCATCTTCTACCTCTATAACAATAGAAGACACAACTTTCTGTGTGATAACTTCCATCCTTTACCTTTTATCTTCATAAAAAAACTAAAACTATTCCCTTACTATTTTATGGATGGTGGAACTCTTTGAATAAAGTTTATACACCAAAGGAATTCTGTTAAATATCAGATGATTCCACTTTTTTACCACTATGGGATGTTGATATGATTCATGAATTCCTGTGGTCCTATTTTTTATAGAGAGATACATAGATTATTACAATGATAGATTAAACTGGATTTCCCTCACTAACTCCCAAGAGACAATCACCCCATTTATAAAGTCATTGATTATGGGATTTTATACCCTCAATAGAATAGCGTGGAGGTAATGTGTTTTAGGTGATATAATGATCATCATGATCATTAAGGGGGATCCCATTAACCATCCTAAAAATATTCACCAATAGAAACTTTCAAATCATTTATTAAAGTGAGGAATACTCTGAGTATGAGTTATATTAAATTATGGGGAATGGAACATTTTTTGGAACCAAATTACGTAAATAGTGTTAAATATCGATATATCATGAATGTGTTGACAACAAACTAGTTATTACCTAAAAAAATTCAAATTACTAATACGTCAAAGTAGCAAACTCTTGGTTTACCATTGCCAAAGGTATGTCTATCCACATTGAAATTCAAAATATTCTAGTTAGTATACATTGAAAAACCAAATAGTTGTAAATTTGGATACCAACTTTACCCACTTGGGTATTAACCTTTTTATCCATTATAACCCCATGAGAAAGAGAAATAATGGGTTATTCACTTGATGATCTTTGTATAGAAATTTTGGATATTGGGTGCACCTTTGAGAGAAATATAACCTCCAATGAAGCTACTTGTGAAGAGGATGTCTCTAATCAAAAGGTATACTGATTGGAACAATGAAGGAATATATATAATAGTTTAATTTTATTATTATGACTAATATATAAATTGTAGAATTCTATGTCATGGAGCTTTACTCCGTGATGATCCATATAAATTATCTTATAATTTATGCTCAATGACCTGGTTATTTATGTCCACGAGATTATACATTGAGCCCAAATAATAAAAATAATCATTCCAGAAATTCATGTCATAATTTTATTCTAGTATCTCAAGGGATTATCCTATTTTCAATTCACTGGAATTACCTTCCTAGTGTGAAAAGGTTTTGTGTCCATGGGTAATCAATATCCATGAAAACTTTAAATTTGAGTAAATGTCTGAATAAATAATATTTTTAATTCATTTAATAAAATTGAAAAATATGTGTATATATGTAGGATTTAGAAATCAAAACAAGATTGAGATAGAGTTCTAGTGAACACACATTCTCTCTATAGAAAATTTATTCACAACAAATCATTATAGGAGGAACATTTAATGGAAGAACTGGGAACACTCATAGAGGGTTAAAGAATATTTCTCTAATTTATTACATCTGAAATACGGAAGGTAATTATTCAAACCTATGGTTCGAGTAAGACCTATAGACAATTGGATATTATCTTGAAAAATGATCAAGATATATAATGGGTGATTGAGCCCTTACAAACACCTAAAAATGATATTTAATATAGTAGTAGTTATGTTAAAAAAAATTCTATGTATATATGTGAGAATATTTTTCCACTTCCCATGGAGAGATTTGGTTAGCCTCGTCCAAGCCATACATGTCTCCAAATTCCAAAGGATGATCTTTAGTTCCTCTCTCCACTCCATTATTTTTATCACCACTATCCTCTTATATACCAATCATGTGTTCAATCAGCCTATGTTCTTAATTTATATAAATAAATCTACTTTTTAAAGAGTGAAATCTAACATAAATATTCCGGAAATGAGATTACAACACATTAGAAGGATTGTTCTAAGATATTTCAGATGGTTTGGAGACCTTCCCAAACTAAATAAAAAATACTTCTTCCACCAATAGAGTATCTTAAATAAAATTTGTGGAAGAATTCATCTTGTATGAATACCACTCCAATAGACATTTAGAAATTTTGAATCATAAAGGATTAGTGGTAGAGGATGCACCCCAACTATTAAAGGACAAGGGTTAATATGTCTTAACACTTTCCTAGTAATCTAGGTCACTAAATAATTTCTTTATTTATGCATCTTTTGGGGTCTTCCAAGAATTTAAAAATTCTTTGGTTCTTCTTTTAATTTAGTAACATTTTGGACCCTTAAGATGGGGTACTAAATTTCCATTCTCCATTTGGACATGATTTGATCCATGTCTCAATGAATTAAGGTGACAACCTAAATAAATTTTACTATTAGAATGCCAATTCTATGCCGTAAAAATTGGGATCCCCGAATCATAGCTCTGCTTCATGAGGAATAACTAAGACACCCCTGTCGTGATGATCTATTTCTAGTAAATTTACTCTTGACAACCTCTTATCTAGCCCACACCTCAAGATTTGTCTTCAGCATAAATGGGGTGACCTGGCACTGGATCTCGGGATGCAAAACCTCCTCGAAATGTGCCACCATGGCCTCCTCATCTAGAAATAGGTCTGAGTCATATCATAAAAGGTTCACGAAATACATACCAAAATATCACACAATGGAGATCCCCTTTAGAAGGTAAAGGAGCTCCAGGAGACTGGACGCCTTAGCGGTCGAAGAAAGAAACTCGACTCTAAACTTGTCTCCAAACTCCTCAGTTGAGATCGCCGACTCATCGCGATCCTAGAGGATCAAGAAAATCCACTTCCTCACTGCTCTATGCTACATCATTACATCCATGTACACCAAGTGATATACTTATGAGAATGGATTGAACTGAATCCTATCTTGACAGCCTCTAACCAATATTTTGTGACTGCATCTAAAATGAATCCCTCGTACAACTTCAAAATCTAGCATGAAAAATCATGGAGTGTCCTCCTATATGTGTTGTTGTCATCAACGTCTACCCTACAGTGATTTACTGGCACAAAATGCTAGAAAACTTCTGTGAAAAGCTAACAAAGATGTCGACCTGGAGGTATAGCTACAAAATAACAAATAGTTAGTGCTCATAATCCTAAAACATGGAATACTCAACATTAATTAATTAATTATTTTCATTTATTAATTTTTGGTTATCCTATCCCAAGGTCCACCCATTAAAAAATAGGCATAAAGAAGAATCATGCATGATCCTTTCCTACATATCTACCCTGCAACTAGTATCACCTCATTTAGTAGTCATTGTAAACTTCAACATTTGTGCATCTAATCACAGGGGTCTCTAAACCCCTATGTCTCAACCAGTCTCTAGTGTTTACATCACAAGATAAACTCGACTGACATTATTGTGCTACCAACCCATGAAACCTCACCTATGACTAACACCAAACTCCATACTATCCCTCAACCAAAGCCTTTGATACTACTCTGTCACAACCCCCTCCCCACAAGGTGTACCCCTTATGAGCTGACAATGTGAGAAAGGAGAAAATGACCCCTGAATCCCACCTACAGAAGGCCCCAGGTTGGCGACTACCATCTAGGGTATAGTAAACACACAAATGGGATGAATTAACCTCTAAGAGAACACATGCGAAAGAGATGGATAAGATAGAATCCAACCAACTCCGACTCATACTGAAATATAAAAGAAAACCCATGTGCAGATATTTAATGTCATGAAAAACTACTACAACTGAAAGGGAAAAAATTCATGTTCCAAAGTAATGTAAAAACAACAACAACCACAATCTTGAACAACTCCTGTAACCCCATGCTAGTAGAAACTAGGTGGATCTTCAACCAGTTCTATGTTTCTAGAAAAAATAGTTTATATATACATATGGCGATTATAATAGTATACTTAGCAGGACCCCCCTTAAGCCTCTTGTGAAAAAGTAATGAAAGAATGCTAAAGCACAGTGAACAAAAAGTGAAACTAACTCATCACATAAAGAGGTATACGATGTCCCAGCCTCACCATGGATACTCTAACTAAGTATAAAATATATGAGTATATTATATAATAAATAATATCAAGGGTACCCCGAAACTACTTCCCCACTGTTTTTCCGCTTTCCCCCAATGTCGCATGTCCTAAACATCTCTATCCAAAAAGGATTTCCCACAGGCACCTGGGTGAAGCACCAGAACATGAACCTCAAGCAACAAAACCACCACACCCATTTAAGAAATGTAACTAGGTAGTTTATAGGAGACACCACAGCTCGCATAATGTGTATCAAACGTTGGGCATTATACCTCAAGCCATTATATCCCACACACTGAGTAAGTATTCTCAATCCATCACAGTCTATACAATTTACACCTGTAGTAGTCCATAGGAAACAATATACAAAATATATTTGTATGAATTACCACAAGACATTACATATTACATTTCCCATAGGATTGGAGACATTATAGAAATTGTAGGTCTTATGAAAATTATATAGACTATATGTACTTGAAACTGCCCCTCCCCTGCATCTGCATTGTGATCAGCTCTCCACCTTGGCATGGCTGTTCGAATAGTTGTCCTTTGTAGTGATTCATAGGCCCTGTACTGATGAAAATTCCATACCCAATCATTCTTCCAAATCTGTTAGCCCGGCTCTTTTGAATGCACTCTACTCTTGAATCCTCCTCTAGAGCCAGTTCCATGTAGAATATATATGGGAATCTACATATCAGGTGGAATTGAAAGACATGAGGTGGCCCAAAGGGCTTGAGGTGGCATGAAATCCTTACTGACCCAAAGTCTTGGGTGGCCCAAAGGCCTTAAGGAATCCAAGCCCAAACCGATGGCCCAAGGTGAATTCTTATCAACATTCCTGAATAATGCTAATGTGTTTTTTTGCCAATGTATCTCCTCAATACATCCTATATTTGTTATTCACTTTTATAGAATTGTATTATTTTATTTATTAATGACACCATTTAATGTTCATTTTTATATTATTCATTCTTATTTTAGGATCCTATAATTTTATTATTAAACATATTCCTTGTATTAACATTATAATCCCACACTTTAATCATTGGGTTATTTCAAATTTATTTTTGTAGATTTCCATTAAATATGAAATTAATTATTATGAGAATATTGTAATATAATGGGTGGGATCAAAATTATATATCCCTATAATATATAGGGAAACCTAATATGACTCATGAGATCTTTTTGAATGAACCTAATGTGATATTTGTTCACATAATGCAGTTATCTTTATATACATGGGTTATAAGCAAACATCAGGCCATCTTTACTCACATTCTATGCATGTGTATATTGTATTTAGTTGTATCCAAAATTTTGTGATGTATAATTAATATACTTATGCACATTCTTTGTCATTTTAAAAGGATTTTCCTTTGATATTTATGATTATCTAATTCTTGTGATATAATTTTGGTGACTATGATAACTATTTATGCCCAAAAAAGATGATCAACATGACAAAGAAGAGTATATAAAATTAAATTTGTGAAGGAAAAAGTTTCCACATGAAGAAGAAAATTCATTTATAGAAGGAAATTAAATTACAAAAGGCTCATCATTTGTGACATAATAGTGTAAAATATTTAGGGATACATGGAATTTTTATTTCCTAAAAGTTACATTAGAGAGATGAGGTGGACATGTTTTATATCCTTAGAAGATTTTATTATTAGGTGATTTTTAGTCACATCAGTTTTATATAACCATATTCATAGCAGTATAGGATTCAATTTTTGGGTTTTCTGATCAGATTGTAATAAATAATTCATCGCATCAAATTAAATAATTCATTAAATGTGTTTGTTTTCAGATCCAGAGATGAATACCTATGTAACTAATTTTTTTGGTGATGTTTCCAAAACAAATTACCAAACATTTATGAAGGTATCCTATAAATACCCCTAACACACACTTCGTGACGGAGGAATCATTTTCCTCCTCATGAATTTTAAGAAAATCCACTCTAATAGACATGATTTTCAAGTTTTAAGAACATAATTTATTTAATAGTTTGATAAGTTTCATATATAGTATTAAAATTAGACCATAGATATGGAAAGTATCCTATATAAATTCTATGTGGTGATGTATCACCCATATAAAATCATCATGGTGCCTCCTATTAGAAAGATAACCATATTGTTCCTTCATAGAGGGATGGTTGTGTAAATATTACGTGAATAAAAGATTCTATACTCCTTGAATTTGGACAATGCTACCAACTCATAAATAACTCCAATATTATATGATATTCATGCCTTCAAAATATTATTTTGGATTCTTCTCAATGTACCATAACTTTGAAATATTTTACTTATGGTTAGTTAATTCATAATGGATCCCTATTTTTAATATCCAGTCCTCCTTTAAACCCCTTTTTTCACCCATGTCATCTACCGAGGTTGAATTAATCCAAATGAAACATTCAAACCCTCCCCATATGGAAAAAAAATCTAAAAATTGTTTTCTATCAAATCCTCAAATACATGCTTCATATTAGTTCTATGCCCCAACCGTGTTGTCATTGATAATATCAGACATTTTTCAATTAATGGGATATAATTTTTTTAAAACTCTTATGTAGTTTAAGCCAAAACTACATCCTCTCATATTTATTTACCAATAGAAAGGATAAAACAGAAAGGTCCTTTCATGTGCAATTCCCACACCAACTATTTATAGGTACCTATAAATAGTATTCAATTTCATATGATAAAAGAGAAGGACATACTCACATAACCATTAAATATAAGAAATAATATGTCTTTTAATGAATACATTAAAAAATAAATTATTGGCCCTTGTAGAATAGTGTAAAATAGCACATCATTGGACATGAATGAATGTAATTTAAAGGTACCATAATGTTCCATTATTGATGACAATGAAATTTTGATGTGTCCCACTAAGTGACACAAAAATACAATGGATATGACATCCTTCATACTTATATGGAGGAATCCACTCTAATGAGCCTGATCCTAACTCTATAACACACACCTTCTCTCTATATGGAGATAAATGTTATAGTGACAAGCTTTGTGAATTTCAACATTTGTGAAATCATCCATTATAAAAAATATATATAAAATTTGATACATCTTTATTTTCACATTTATGCATGGTATTTAGTAATAATTATTAAAATAAAGGTAATATGTATTGTTATTGGGAAGTATGTTATGAATAAGACTAAAATACTTAATAGATAATTATTCTATGCAATAAGACCCCTTAAGGTATGACCCAAAATCCCATCCTATTATCCTCAACACACAATTTGAAATATCATTATCATATCCTAATGAATACCTAACTTTGGAAATCTTTGAAATAGAAAAATATGTTTCTATTGAGAGAAAACATAGGGAAACTCTATTTTTGTATAGAATAAATTGGATAAAGCATGAAATTTTGTTGAGTTATATCTGATGGCCACAAAACAATTTAAAACTCTTAAAGAATTTGAGGAGGAATGGATGAATTACATTCCTCATAATGTATTTGATATTATCAACTTTATTAAGAGAATATACCTGTATTATGGGGACTAAGATAACTATTTTGAGGAACTGGATGAACTATGCCACCTTATTGACCTAGATTCCATTTTAATGTCGCTAAATCTTATATTATGAGAACTACATGAGTGACTTCCAAGTTATATCCTTATAGGTTGGAATTTTATTAAACAAATATCCATAGACACCCCACCTAACTCTCATATTAGGTAGTGGAGTGAATATAAATAGTTTTATTTTAATTCTCTCATAGGTTGAATCAGTTCCACAAAGAAAGAATCTTAAAAATTCATCACTTCTGGTGAATTCTTAGGTCTTGGATCAATATATTCTAGTTAATCAATCCAAATACATCCCATTATTCTAAAATCCCATAATAGGTGTACTCGATAAGAATGATCTATGAGAATATTACCAATAATTGTATAAGAAAATCCCTAGACCAAAGGGTTTGGGAGATTTTTACTACCACCACAACCCCGTGAATTAATAAATCCATTTTGAATCCTCATCATGATAGTGGAATTGAAAAATGTAACTCCATACTAAAAGGAAAGTGAGTTATTTCATACCCTAATATGATGAATTAAATCTTTAATATACTAGAAGACACTTTATAATAAGAAACCCTCTATTTAATCTAGTATCTAATGATTAAATTCCGTCATTTTGAGAATGTACTATGAAGTTATTTAGGTAATCATTAAATATCACCTTCAAAAAGCCAATTATGGGGGGGGGGAAATTGAAAGGATATTGAGAAAACTATGAGGGGTGGGAAATAAAAACAATCCCAGAAGAAAATAGAAATCAAGGATAATTTTTACATTTCCCCAAAGGATGCTCAATGTTTGAAGAATACTAATATTAGTTTTACACATATGAGGATTTAATTCCTAATTCACTATTTTTTACAGTGAATATTGTTCAAATAAATCCAATGGATAATCAGGGGAAAGACATTGATGTTGAAGAACACAATGAGTAGATATCCATCTAACACATGGTTCATATTGAAATTATTTAAGAGGTCATGTTGAACTAATATTAGATAAAAATTCATGACTTGGGATTTACAAGGAACATCTGGATACTATTTACTCGACAAGATTCAGTTCAAGGTAAATGGAAAGGTGTATCTATATTCATAGACCACCCAACTCTCGAAGAAGTTGAGATTCTTTCCATCGAGGAGAATATTTCAGAGTATAAATTTTATTTTGAAACTCTAAGGATACATAATGTGGTGTTAGTTAAAGGTAAAATATTGATTTAAATTGGTAGAAAAAATATAATATATATCCTCTAAATCCACATCAATAATATGGAATTGCTCAACCAATAGGTGTGAGTATATTCATATAGACAACCTAGGACCTTGAAAACTAGTATCTCTAACCCCATTTGACATGAAATATTAATAATCCCTTTATTAAGGAAACAAACACCACTATTAAAAGAGTACCACATAAGGATGATATAATCATGTTATTTACATCAAGTATATATAGGAAAACAATACATTGTTCTACCCACTATCTCCACTAATGTATCAACCTAAGTGATAGTCACACTGTAACTCCTTGATTCCATTGTCTCACATTCCATAAAAATAAAATCCATATAGGATTCCTTCATAGTTGTGAAATCATATAGGAAACCGTAACCAAATCATGTGGATGGGATTCCTCTATAAACTAACTTTATGAATCCCATTTTATTTATATTAAATGGTACTAGAGATATGGGGGAACCTCTCTACTAATTTAAATCTCTATGTAGAACCATGATGGTAACACTAGAGCAGAATGAGATGAAAAACAATGTTGTTTGATGACATTCTTGGAAAGTCTATCATTTTATTTTAGGATAATATACTAGACTATTCTATCAGAAAGTAAGAAGATATCAAGTGGTAGCCTCATTTCCCATTCATCTGTACACAAAAAATATGATTTCCCATGACTAATGAACATTAAAATAATGTTGATGTGAGAATTTTATGGAAATTATATCTATTTATAGAGGTTTAAACTATTCCCTAAATATGTATCTTCTATATATGTATAAATTTAGTGATATTTATGAAAAATGTAAGATATTTTTTATAGATTATTTTTTCCCCTGATGATTTATAGGTGTTTTTAGATAGAGTGAAATGCCTAGAATATTCAATTAGAAGTTCCAAAGAAATATTTTGGATAAAATTGTCGGCATGGTAAATGATATATTTTAAATATAAAATCTAAAAGTCCGGATCAAATTATTTATTGTTCCCTTTTTAATTATCGATATTTCTTATTATCATGTCGGTTGTCCTCTTAAAAAACAATGGAAGCAACATCCCCATCATTTGGATGGAAAGAAGGAGAAACATCTCCCATGAATGGAAATATAAAAAAACAATTTGTATTCTATCTTAAAATAGTAGGTCGTGAAATTATTCATTTATAACATAGAGAAAAAAATAATTAAATTTATTAACAATATGGGACCCCATGAGTTTTTTCTAGATAATGTTCCCATTTAAATCATATTCCAAATAGATTTTATGTAATAATTTACAAGATTTTTTTACAAACATTATCAAGAATATGATTAACACCAAGAACATCAAATTGGATAAACCTCTAGCTGAGTTAACCTATTTCTCTGATGCTTCATTAGAAGAATGGGAGTGGTAATAAGACCCATACAAACATTTATAAAAATTTAATGACTAAAAAAATTAGAGAATCAATCAAAAATACATATAAATTCATCAAGGAATGATTTATTAAAAAAAAATAACCCCAATTAACTTAAAGATACTTGAGGTGACAACTTCACAATTATAGTTTTCCAAAATTTTTTATAAAGGATATTAGTGAAATATGGTAAAATGAGAAGATCTATTTAAATAATATGATATGGTCCTAAATCTCTTGAATATCATACCCTAACACTAAGAGGATGGGAATTTCCCAAAAAAAATTAATTTTAACTATATGAGGAGTCAGGATATGACCTAGTCAATCCCATCCAATCGACAAAACCCACATCCAATGAAGAAGACTGATATAAACCTGATTTCCACATTTGTAATCTAGGAAGTGGAAGTAGATATAATAGAAGTTGAAATCATAATGGATCATATAATCTGTGTTTCATTTATATAAATTATATATAAGATATCAGAACATGAGGATTCTTGAATCATAAATCTCAATTGGAACACCAATTTTATCATGTATTCTCTTGGGTTAATAATCCAACCCTTGGATGGAAAAACATCCATCACGATTTTATTGATGGTAAGTGCTCAGTGATATGTTTTTATGTGACTATTTACCCTCAATATAGATAAAATCCTCAAGGATAGATGTAAGATCCCCTAACTCAAATTTATGTAATTTTGAAATTTTTATTTTTAAACCTAGCTAGACACTCAATATTACAGTCACATAATCCTTTAAAAGTACTTAGGGGGTCCCTTATTATGGTGCTTTAATGTCGCCATGATTTTGAGGTTGATGTAACTATTTTTGAGATATATTGGGATGCGACTGTCTCTATTTAGTTTCATACAATCATTTTCCCCATATAATAAGACAAAAATAAATCTTAATAGGATCACATGATGAATTATATATATACATATATATATATATATGTGTGTGTGTGTGTATACCGATCAATGATATTTGTTGAGGAAACATTGATAATGTTTGTTTAATCAACCTAATCCTGATTTTGACCCATTGAATTTTGTGATCTAGGGAAGATGACTTGTATCCTTCCACCCTAAAAATTTGAGGTTATGAAAAAAGTAATTATAGAAGTTAAGAAGAATCATATTGGTAATATATTTTGAATGCCACTTGTTAGATTATGATTTCATTGTAGTATAAAGAGACACATGAAATTATCATCTTTCTAGGAGGACCATGGACCCAGTTTCTCATAATAGTTCCCTCATCATATCGCTAGTGCCTAAAATACATTGTTGATGGAAAATGAGGGGGTACTCTTTGGTGATATCAAACTTTTTTTGTCTTCTGAATATTAGTACATAGATTCAAGGAACATTAAATGCATGGGGAAGCAACCTTTGGTATATAACTCCACCCTGGTTTCTTCCCAAAATGTTATGGGAATCACCCAAGTAATTAATGAAGTAAACAAGATAGAGATTTTACATTTCCTATCACTAAAATATTGGTTAAAAATCTATATTTAGGAAACCACTAGCTCATAAAATCTAATAAAGGAAATTATATCTGTGTATTCCATGTGTATCGTTCTATGCCTCAGAGTCTTTTTTTTCAAATGATGGATTGAATGATATTTAGACGATATAGCCATTGCTCTTTGATTAGAAAAAGATGAATCTTGGATGAAGACAATGAGTTCTTGGGAAATTATCTTCTATTTCAATAATGACCACTATTTAGTCTTAATATTATAATAGTGTAATGGGAAAGTGGGGGGGGGGGGGGAGGGTGAGTTGACCCTTTTAATAAATTTTAATTATTTTAACCATTATTATATTTTTTTATTAAAAAAAATGATAAAAGTGATTTTTTTTCTAACTCTGATATAATTGAGCATACTTCTACGCTTCAATCCTCTCAAACAATGTGATAAATTAGACCCACTATAATGGAATCTATAACTTCTAATGGGGAGTCAAAACCCTTTAAAATGAATTCTTAGTCCCTAGAGTCTTATCCCAAGACTATAATTTTCTATCCTAGACTCATAACCCAACTATCAATATTTTTTGGTTATCAAAGAAACTAATCCAACCATTATCCCAAAGAAGGTGTTACTAATTCACATTTACTTTTACATGTTTTTCCCAAGTCACACACACCTTTTTTCTAGGGAAGTATAACCAAATAATCAAACCATCTAAGTGTAGTATAACCCAACACAACAACAGTCATAGAAAAAAATTCACTGAATTAATATCCAAATAACCAATAGAATATGAATAGATCCATGTGTTATGGTATAAGTGGTTTCTCCCACAATAATGGTCAAAGAATATAATCCATCTATGTGTGTTGAAAAAGTGATCATAAAATCATAATAAAATTTTGAAATATTCATAACAAATGTTTAAAATTGGTTCTATAAAATTACATGTACTAACATCAATTATTTGTAATAGGATGTATACATAACCATTAGAAATTTGATTCTCTATGAAACCATATTTTTTTTAATAACATTAAATTATAATATTTTTGCATGCAATATTGATGATCATATAATACTAAATACAAATTTAAAACTAAAATAATTATAAAAACTTATACAACACTAAATATATAAAATATAACAACACTAAAGTTCTTTTAAATTATACTATAAATCATTTTAGGAAATGTTTTCAAATTCCTATAATTTTGAATTTAGAACTATTTGTTATGTAATAATGAAAAAAGGTGTTTTATCCAACATGATGATTATTTATACCTATATTAAATACTTCCAAAAAAATTTCATAACATAAAAATGATTAATAATAATTTAAGATACAATTAAAAAAATGAAAAAATACAGCAAAAACATGTATTAAAACAAAATACATACGAATATGAAAAATAAATTATATTTCATTATGTTGAATAATATCTTATCAAGACAAATAATTTCAAATTTAAGATATCCACACGACAATATTGTAATTTTTTATGTATTTTATATTTTTCAATAAATTTATACAAGTATATGAATTTTTAAAAAAACTTATATGAATTTTAGGACCTGATCGACTGTTTTTTTTTTGCTGATAAAAAATTTCTTTAGTTCCTGAATTTATTTATGTGGTTTAGTGGATTCAAAATGTGGTTTATTGAATTCAACCTATAATAAATATATTTTTATTGGATGGTAAAGATATTTATATTGTCCTGTTGAGACTGATGAAGATGAGATTCAATTTTATTCAATAAGTATAACATTGATGATTGAAAAAGGATTTCAATACGTTTCCGTATAATGTGATTATTTTTTCACAAACCACTAATGTTAAAGGCCTTTTTCAAGCATGAAACATTCTATATAATATGGTGAAGCATTGGGATTAAATAATTCTATGAGAAATATTATTTTTCATGATGAATATTAATGGGATAATTTGACAGTAAGTGGTTTATATTTTTATAGTGAGATATGGCTTGAAAATATATTATATAATTAGAAAATAATCTAATTATTATTTTATATATAAGGCCCAAACCTTATACCTTATTTAATCTTGAGTTATTAGAAGATTATGCATTGAGAATCTTTTCGGGTTAAGAGTTTTAGAGAATTAGATCATAAAACTTGTATTACATTCCACATATAAACAAAGTGGTTACATAAAGATAGTATTATTCATTACCATCAATGGAAACATATTTAAGATAAAACATGGATTCTTTCTTGACACTTCCTTAACACTATAATCATATCATGTACCTTTCCCTTGACCTGTGAAAATCATTTCAAAAAAACATGGGATGAGCATAAAAAGCTCAGTATGGGTTATAAAAAGATGGAAAGGATACATGGGTATATATATACATACGAATGAAATCATTATTTACCCATAAAACATAAGCACTTTAACACACCTCATCAAATCATGAATAAATCATAGAACTCATAAGACATTAAGGTAACATGAGGAATTCATAACATCCTTACGTAGGGTGTAACCCTCTTGGTTACGTTTGGAATACCCATCGTAGTATATTACCTAAATCTAATCGGAGAAACCTTAACGTTTCACTCCTTCGCATTACCCAATGCATTGGAGAGCTATATCGGGCTCACCCGCCCTTAGTTTATCACCGAACCAACCATCTTCATAATAATTCCCAATAACCTCAACATAATCGTATCACCTAAAACATGCATAAAGGGAACAAAAGATTTCCACCTTTCAATCACAAGATATCAATACAACAAATTGATATAAAAACATTATGAAAACCATTTTCAATACCAAAATAAAAGAAAAGTAAAACATGGTATTTGTTTATCTTTTAAAAAGAATGTGTGGCTTGTAGAGGAAGCCGAAACTCAAATAATGGTCACGGCGGCGGAGAAGTCGTTGTCGCCGCATACGTACGACTAAAACATTCTCTTTTTTCATTTAGTAAATGCTTCGTATAAAAAATATTCCTTTTGGATAAATTTAAAAGTCAAAGGGTTTTATACACCGTATAAAAGAAAGTTGTGTATAAAATAAAATATGCCTCAATGAAAGGAGATTGAGACGAAGTCCCATACCTCGGGTCCGACATGACCCGGTCGTTCTTTAATCTCCTGAATAATAAACATGAGTTAATTTCTACTTCTTTAAGAACCTTTTTCAAGTTCATTATTACTTTTATATAACTTATTTCCATGTCATGAACACTATGTAATAATTTAAGTTAATAACGATCGTTTTAACGATCATTGGTACTTGATTCAAAATAAACCCTTTATAATTTACATGTTGTTCATGTATCCATTATATCCAGAATGGTATTAATGATGTAGATATCATATATGTAATATATATCTGGTACATGCATGCATTTATAATATTACATAATCATTTAGAGGTAAGAAATGAAATGCACCATTCATGGAGACGGTAAGCCGTACGTACGCATGAACGCTACTTTAATTTATATTTCGTGTTTTATAGAATAAGATCATAATGATATAAAGGTATATTATAATTCCAGTATAATATCATATATAATATCATAGTTCCATCCTTTATACGTCCCACATATGGTATTTAACGAATCAAATCACTTTGAGGGGGCGGTAGTCCGCACTTCCTAAAATGAAGATATCGCGTATACCCATAATGGAAGCCATAAAGGTAAGCCACAAATGAAAAATACAGAAGCTTAAGTAAAACATAAACATATTATATATCATATATAAATATAGTGACATCTTAATGGCCACATTTGAAGGTGTTAAAAGAATGTTGAACAATCATCGTTTCGGGAGGCATAAATTCACCATCCACGGAAACAGTATGTTCTTTAACCATTAGATGTAGGTGTGTGTAAGTGTAGATCGAATCCTTCTTAGAAAAACATCATAGTATATTTAGGATACTGGAGTTGTTACAAAATAAGATAATAAAAAGAGTTTAGGGGGTTGGAGAATCAGAATAAAACAAAAGGACTCAAAAGA
This sequence comes from Viscum album, assembly GCA_963277665.1. NCBI lineage: Eukaryota > Viridiplantae > Streptophyta > Magnoliopsida > Santalales > Viscaceae > Viscum > Viscum album. The sequence goes on along the minus strand of OY728143.1, from coordinate 516,348,381 downwards.
AGACAATACCTTAAAATCGGGTAACTTCCTTTTGTTTGAGCTAAAAGTATTCTTTGGGAAGACTTCTGCCCAAAGTGAGGCTTCAAGGAGTAAGAGAGGGAAGTGGAGAGACAAAATGAGTAGGGGTTGTCCGAGACAAAGGATTTGGGAGTGTGGGTAAGGAGGTAGAGGTGGGTGCCTTTTATAAGAGGAGAGGAAGGACACTCATGGAAAGTAAAAATAAGTTACTTTATTTTAAAAAGTGTTTCGGATTCAAAAGGTCCCACATTGATATAATTCGAGTCTAAGGTGATTATGTTTCGAAATACACTCATCCAATATGTTTTGGACATGTTTAGGTCTTAGATATTACATTATCTTTACATTTTACTTAAATCGTTAAATAATGAGGTCATCGCTGCATCATCATGATGTCATAAATACATTTATATATTTAATGTCAAAAAATTATTAAAAAAAAATACTATGATGTATGAAATATTTTTACCTTTCCAAATAATATTTATAGTCCAAAATATGACTTGTATAACCCCATGTAAATATTGTTTTAGTAGAACATACCATGTTTGTGTCATTTTTACTTTATCATTAAATAAAAAGTTATTTAGGTCATTTCCCAACCAATGTGGATCCATGGGGTCCCCAAGTTGACCCATGGCTTGTCTTGGTCGGCCATGAAACATACAATAAGGTTAGGACATGTGTCTAGGTCATTTCATATTATTAAAGCATTACTTTTACCTTAAACTACCCTAATTACAACTAATCACGATTAAAAACTTAATAAGTTACTATTCACCAAAAAATTATTTTAATCTGATTGAACCACATTTTACTTCTTAATGACAACCATGTATGTCGGATTTTTGAAATTCTAAACACAAAAGTGGCAAAGTATCATTTAAACAAAAAATCAGTTTCTTTAACTACCACTTAGTGGTTTCACTATTCATCAATAATTGAAGTTTTTCAGAAAATTACCAAAAATTCACCCTAAGCTATATTTGATATTCCGAATTCAAAAATGAAGTTTATTTTACAAAATTCAAAACATATAAGTCACATTAATTAATTTAATAATTAATTCCCGCTGTTATGACAAATAGCGTGTTTTTATGAAACAATAAGTATCAAAAGATTGACACCAGTTTAAGTCCAATTTCAAAGTGAAATTGATTCCAATGACCACCATTGGATTAAATGGTAAAAATATATTCTAATTTAACTTCAAAACCAATTAAAAATATAATCTAATCATATTAATAAATTAGATTAAAAGCAGTTTTGATGTAAAATGCAGTATATTTCACTATTCATTAAAAAATGAATATTATCAGAAAAATACCAAAAATACACACAAAGTAAATTTTGATGTCCCAATCATAAATAATAAGTTTATTTTGACAAACATAGTTTATAAAACTGTCAAAAGATAGATTCAATAAATTTTTTCCATCAAATGTAGTAAAACAATCTTTTAAAAATATTAGTGTATTCCATGCTTAAGATTGGATTTATTTTCATTTTAAGCCTCTAAAACACTATCTAATTCATTAATAGACATAGATAAAAATATTTATTATTCATTACTTACATGGGATGTTATATCCTTCCCCCCTTTAGAAAATTGTGTCCCTGCAATTTATTTACTTATCGAATAAATGAGGGTACTTATCCCTCATTGCATTTTCAGATTCCCATGTTGCCTCTTCAATCATGTGGTTTTGCCAGAAAACCTTTACCTGGTGAATCATCTTATTCTGTAACACTTGCTCCATGTGGTCAAGAATCTAGACAGGTTGTTCCTCATAAGATAGGTTCTCTTCCAGCTGAACTGCTTCTGGACTCAAAACATGATATGGATCTGGCACGTACTTTCTCAACATCGAAACGTGAAAAACATTATGTACTTGAGATAAACTCGGAGGTAAAGCCACTCGGTAAGCAACTGATCCAACTCTCTCCAGAATTTCATATGGTCCAATAAACCTTGGACTCAGCTTTCCTTTCTTACCAAATCGCATCACACTTTTCCATGGTGATACTTTGAGAAAAACATGATCACCTACCTCAAAAGAGAGATCCTTCCTCCTGTTGTCCGCATAACTCTTCTGCCTGATCTGAGCTATTCTCATGTGCTTCTGAATCAACTGAACTTTTTCTGCCAACTCTTCTACCAATTCCGGTCCCATCAACTTCCTTTCACCCACTTCATCCCAGAAAGATAGAGTTCAACACCGCTTCCCATATAACACCTCAAATGGTGCCATCTGTATACTGGAATGAAAACTGTTATTATATGAAAATTCAACCAAAGAAAGATGTTGGATCCCAACTTCCTTGATAATACATCGAAAAAGCACGTAGCATATCCTCCAATGTCTGAATTGTTCATTCTGACTGCCCATCTGATTAAGGATGAAAAGCTGTACTAAAATTTAATTCAGTACCCAACGAATTCTGAAGGCCTTTACAAAAGTTAGAAGTGAACCTGGGATCACAGTCAGATACAATGGAGAGAGAAACTCCATGTAACCTGACTACCTCTTTAAGATACAAACGGGAAAGTTGATCTAGGAAAAAATTATCTCGTATAGCAAGGAAATTAGCAGACTTCGTCAAGCGATCAACAATAATCCAGATTGAATTATTACCTCGATATGTCTTCGGTAATCCCACAACAAAGTCCATGGATATATTCTCCCATTTCCACTCTGGCACTGGTAAAGGATGAAGCATCCCTTTCGGTAACTGCCGCTCTACATTAACCTGTTGACATGTCAAACACTTCATAGTAAAATCAACAATATCTCTTTTCATTCCATCCCACTAGTAATACTCCCGCAGATCTCTATACATCTTAGTACTACCCGGATGAACTGAAAACGGAGAACTATGAGCTTCACATAACAAATCTCCCTTAAACTGTGAATCACAAGGCACACACAATCTCTTCCCTAATCTCAAAACACAATCATTATCAATGTTGAATTCAGGCAACTTACCTTTCTAAACCAGCTCTTCCTTTTTCTGCAACTCACTATCTTGCTTCTGTGCTTGCTTGATTCTGTCTGATAGAGAAGATCTCACTGATACCTGAAACAAAACAGAAGGACTTCTTTCAGCAACAAATTCTATGCCAAAGTTCATCAAATCCTTAACCAAAGGATCACGTTTGAAACACAACATTTCTATTGAAGCATTACTTTTTCGACTCAGAGCATCAGCCACTTTATTTGCTTTTCCCAGATGGTAATGAATTGTACAATCATAATCCTTGATTAATTATAGCCATCTCCTTTGTCTCATGTTCAACTCTTTCTGAGTGAATATATACTTTAAACTTTTGTGATCGGTATATATTTCACACTTTACTCCATACAAATGATGCCTCCAAATTTTTAAAGCAAAAACAACAGCAGCTAATTCTAAATCATGTGTAGGGTAATTTACCTCATGAGTTTTCAACTGTCATGAAGCATAAGCAATTACCTGATCATTATGCATTAGGACGCAACCAAGTTCTTTCAATGAAGCATCACTGTAAATAACAAACTCACCATTCCTGGAAGGTAGTGCCAAAACTAGAGCATTCACCAATCATCTTTTCAATTCCAGAAAATAATCATCACATTCTTTTGTCCAGATAAACTTAACACCCTTCCGAGTTAGCTTAGTCATTGGACTAGATAACCATGGAAAATTTCTAACAAACCTTTGGTAATAGCCTTCCAAACCAAGGAAGCTACGAATCTCTATTTGATGGCCCGACATCTGCTGAAGTAGCTGCAAAGTATTTCACCACCCCTTTCTGCTTGTAGTCTAACTACTTCCCATCACTCAATATCTTTGTCGGACACTCGTTTGCATAGTGACCCATCTCATTGCACTTATAACATTTCACTAACTGTAAATCAAATTTGGTCTTACCTTCACTTTGATCCTTTTTAGTGCAATCACGAGCCTTGTGTCCCATCTTACCCCATCGGTAGCACTTTCCAGAATTCAGAAGACATTCCCGAGCATGCCTTTTTCCACATTTATCACAAACTGGAAACTTAGTTTTCTTACCATCCGACTTTTTTGAAGAATTCTTACATTTCACCTACCACCTCGGTCTCTTCTTCTGTTGGTTGTTATAGAACAGTTGGTCATCGGCAAACTCCATTTCCATCTTCTCAGCACATCGAAAAATCTTTTCATAACTTTTAAACTCACGAGAAGCTAATTCCCTTCGATATTTTGGCTTTAATCCTGAGTAAAAACGATGGATTTTACTATCAAGGTCTCGGATAAAATTTGGAGCATACCTTTCCAATCAAGTGAACCTTTCTTTATAGGTAGACACTGAGTCTTCCTCTTGCCTCAATTCCAAGAATTTCTTTTCCATCCTATGTCGAACAGCCTTAGGAAAATACTTCTCAAGAAACATACCTTTGAATTCAACCCAGTCGAGACCATCAATCTCATCAGCATCCCTGATATTTTTAAACATCGACCACCACTGATCTGCCTCACCCTCCAAACGGTAAATATCAAGACTAACATTTTGATTGTTTGAACACCCCATGACATCGAAAATCTTCTCCAGTGCTTTAATCCACCCTTCAGCTAACACATGGTCAGATGATCCTCTGAATGATGGGGGATGTTGCCTCATGAAATGTTCCACCACTGACATGTTCCTCCGTCGTTGATCTGGCTGATCTCGTGCATGGATACCACCACCATTTATATCCGGAGTCAACTTTGCCATCACTACAACAAACTGTTCAGTTCCAATTCCGACCATCTCAGGATGCTGATTCGGAAGGTTATTTCCCTCTGTATGCCTTCCTAGCACTGCTTCCATGTTTCCTCTACTGAAAACCATTCTGAACAAACATGTCTTAGATGAAGCAACATGGTAATCTTCAAATGCTATATCATTTCAATTTTACAATAAAAAAAATATTTTTGGATAATAATTTAATAGAATTCTAACTCCTAAAGTTATCTAAACCGACCTCTGATACCAACTATAAGGCCCCAGCCTTATACCTTACTTAATCTTGAGTTATTACAAGATTACGCATTGAAGATCTTTTCAGGTTTAGAGTTTTAGAGAATTAGATCATAAAACTTGCATTACATTCCACATATAAACAAAGTGGTTACATAAAGATAGTATTCTTCATTCCCATCAATGGAAACATATTTAAGATAAAACATGGATTCTTTCTTGACACTTCCTTGACACTATCATCATATCATGTACCTTTCACTTGACCTGTGAAAATCATTTCAAAAAAACGTGGGATGAGCATAAAAAGCTCAGTATGGGTTATAAAAACATGGAAAGGAAACATGGGTACATATATACATACAAATGAAATCATTCTTTACCCATAAAACATAAGCACTTTAACATACCTCATCAAATCATGATTAAATCATAGAAATCATAAGACATAAAGGTAACTTGAGGAATTCATAACATCCTTACGTAGGGAGTAACCCTCTTGGTTACGTTTGGAATACCCATCACAGTATATTCCCTAAATCTCTTCGGATAAACCTTAACGTTTCACTCCTTCACGTTACCCAATGCATTGGAGAGCTATATCGGGCTCACCTGCCCTTAGTTTATCATGGAACCACCCGTCTTCATAATAATGCCCAAGAACCTCAACATAATCGTATCACACAAAAAAATGAATAAAGGAAACATAACATTTCCACCTTTCAATCACAAGATATCAATACAACACATTGATATAAAAACATTATGAAAACCATTTTCAATACAAAAATAAAAGAAATGTAAAACATGGTATTTGTTTTTCTTTTAAAAAGAAGGTGTGGCTTGTAGAGGAAGCCGAAACTCAAATAATGGTCACGGTGGTGGAGAAGTCGTTGTCGACGCATACGTACGACAAAAACATTCCCTTTTGTCGTTTAGTAAACGCTTTGTATAAAAAATATTCCTTTTGGATAAACGTAAAAGTCAAAGGGTTTTATACACCGTATAAAAGAAAGTTGTGTATAAAATAAAATATGCCTCAATGAAAGGAGATTGAGACGAAGTTCCATACCTCGGGTCCGACATGACTCGGTCGTTCTTTAATCTCCTGAATAATAAACTTGAGTTAATTTATACTTGTTTAAGATCCTTTTTCAAGTTCATTATTCCTTTTATATCACTTATTGTCATGTCATGAATACTATGTAATTATTTAAGTTAATAACGCCCGTTTTAACGATCATTGGTACTTGAGTCAAAACAAACCCTTTATAATTACATGTTGTTCATGTATCCATTATTTTCAGAATGGTATTCATGATGTAGATATCATATATTTCATATATATCTGGTAAATTCATGCATTTATAATATTACATAATCATTTAGAGGTAAGAAATGAAATGCACCGTTCATGGAGACGGTAAACCGTACGTACTCATGAACGCTACTTTAATTTCTATTTCGTATTTTATAGAATTGAATCATAATGATATAAAGGTATATTATAATTCCAGTATAATATCATATATAATATCATAGTTCCATCCTTTATACGTCCCACATATGGTATTTAAAGAATCAAATCACTTTGATGGGGCGGTAGTCCGCACTTCCTAAAATGAAGATATCGCGTATACCCATAATGGAAGCCATAAAGGTAAGACATAAATGAAAAATACAGAAGCTTAAGTAAAAAATAAACCTATTATATATCATATATAAATATAGTGACATCTTAATGTCCACCTTTGAAGGTGTTAACAGAAAGTTGAACAATCATCGTTTCGGGAGGCATAAATTCACCATCCACGGAAACAGTATGTTCTTTAACCATTAGATGTAGGTGTGTGTAAGTGTAGCTCGAATCCTTCTTATAAAAACAACTGAGTATATTGAGGATATGGAATTTGTTACAAAATAAGATAATAAAAAGAGTTTAGGGGGTTGGAGAAGAAAAATAAAACAAAAGGACTCAAAAGAAGACATGACATTAAAATCGGGTAACTTCCTTTGGTTTGAGCTCAAAGGCTTCCTTGGGAAGACTTATGCCCAAAGTGAGGCTTCAAGGAGTGAGAGAGGGAAGGGGAGAGACAAAATGAGAAGGGTTTGGCTGAGCCAAAGGCTTTGGGAGTGTGGGTAAGGAGGTATAGGTGGGGGCCTTTTATAAGAGGAGAGGAAGGGCACTCTTGGAAAGTAAAGATAAGTTACTTTATTTTAAAAAGAGTATAGGATTAAAAAGGTCCCACATTGATATAGTTAGAGGATAAGGTGATAAGGGTTCTAAATCCACTCATCCAATAGGTTTTGGACATGTTTAGGTCTTAGATATTACATTATATTTCCATTTTATTTAAATCGTTAAATAATGAGGTCATCGCTGCATCATCATGATGTCATAAATAAATTTATTTATTTAATTGCAAAAAATTATAAAAAAAAATACTATGATGTATAAAATCGTTTTAGCTTTCCAATGAATATTTATAGTCAAAAATATGACTTGTATAACCCCATGTAAATATTGTTTTAGTAAAACATATCATGTTTGTGTCATTTTTACTTTATCATTAAATAAAAAGTTATTTATGTCATTTCCCAACCAAAGTGGATCCATGGGGTCCCCAAGTTGAACCATGGCTTTTCTTGGTCGGCCATGACTCATAAAATAAGTTTAGGACATGTTTCTTGGTCATTTCATATTATTAAAGCATTGCTTTTACCTTAAACTACCCTAATTACCACTAATCATGATTAAAAACATAATAAGTTACTATTCACCAAAAAATTATTTTAATCTCATTGAACCACATTTTGATTCATAATGACAACCATGTATGTAGGATTTTTTAAATTCAAAACACAAAAGTGGAAAAGTTTCATTTAAATGAAAAATCAGTTTCTTTAACTACCACTTAGTGGTTTCACTATTCATCAAAAATTGAAGTTTTTCTGAAAATTACCAAAAAATCACCATAAGCTATATTTGATATTCCGAATTAAAAAATGAATTCTATTTTAAAAAATTCAAAGCATACAAGTAAAATTAATTAGTTTATTAATTAATTCCCGCTGTTATGACAAATAGCGTGTTTTTATGAAACAATAAGTATCAAAAGATTGACACCAGTTTAAGTCCAATTTCAAAGTGAAATTGATTCCAATAACCACCATTGGATTAAATGGTAAAAATATATTCTAATTTCACTTCAAAACCAATTCAAAAGATAATCTAATCATATAAAAAAATTAGATTAAAAGCAGTTTTGATGTAAAATGCAGTATTTTTCACTATTCATTAAAAAATGAACATTGTCAGAAAAATACCAAAAATTCACACAAAGTAAATTTTGATGTCCCAATCATAAAGAATAAGTTTATTTTGACAAACCTAGTTTATAAAATTGTCAAAATATAGATTCAAAGATGTTTTTCCATCAAAGGCAGTAAAACAATCTTTTAAAAATATTATTGTATTCCATGCTTAAGATTGGATTTATTTTCATTTTAACCCTCTAAAACACTATCTAATTCATTAATATACATAGATAAAAATATTTATTATTCATTAAATACTTGAGATGTTACATTATATGTCTTACATAAAACATATTTTCAACAACAGAACCTAAATAGACTAGTTAAATCCCACACATATGGGTGGAGACCTTTTCTACATGATAGAGAAATTCCACAAGAGAACATATGGGATAATAGAGGTTTCATAGAGCTATCTTGGTTAGAGAGGTGGGTTAATATCCCCTACAATACTATAGAAAAATTTCCAAGGGACTGTATAATGGAGTAGTGCATATTTTGATGGCATGTGTGAAGAGTTCTGGGTGACAAACCTATTTTCTTCTAGGAAGCATGATGTAATGGGGATAAATTTTATATAGATCTCAAATAATCCTAAAATTGACATGGGACTTGTGTTTCCTGTATTTATTCATCCATTAAAAACATACAAATAAAATTGAAGCTATACAATCAAGATAATTGAGGTCTTCTAAAAAAACCTATTACTCATATCCAAACTTTTAATAATGGATCATTGTGTATGAGATAATGTCATATAATTCATATCCATGGATCAATATAAGACAAATAATACATGCTCTACATCCCAAACCCTTGCATATAACTTTCTCTATCATGCATGATATTATTTGACAAACATGATACAACTAATGATAATTGACATTGGACATTATTTCATAAAAACTATCACATGAATTAATCAGGTTATATTCAATGAATCATGAAATCACATGGATATAATCCACCAACTCATTACAAGAACAAAACCATAATTTCATAATGACATCACATGAAAAAATCATAGATTTTATCACCTAAGGATTCCATCAATGATAATATTTATCACTTGAAGGAATTGGCCATTGTCCAACCACCATCCACTAAAGTATCTCATGAAGAATAATTTTTTCATGTGTAGAATCATAGTGTCGCATGATTAAGTGAAGTGATAATGAGATCATATATTAACTTTAGTGTCAAAATATAACATTGAGAGTTTCAACATTCAATGATATTCTGAGATAATTTAGAATCCTTAATTCACCTGGAATATTATAGGATAGTTGGTGACAAGCTACTTATATATATATAAAGTAAAGGGTTGGGGGATATAGATATTTTTAATATCTATAGTGATCATGTTTCTAAAGAAATAGATCATTCATTTGATTAGACCGGGTGATGGTGATATACAATAAAACCCAGTGTCACAAAGGAGAGAAGAACTTCGCATTACTAGTTTATGAAAATGAGATCCCATAATGTTACTATTACATATGTGAAAGAATTAGGAATTTTTGGTGCTTCCAAAAACCTCCAATGTTACACAAGGGTGAAGATTCCCTTGGACAACCCTTGTCTGGTGAAGTGATAATGAAGAGGTTATCATAATATGATAACCTAAATCCATTACAAAGATAAATGAGAGGATATAAATATCTTTTTATGAGAATAAGAATAGAGTCCTAGAGAATAACTTGATCTCTCTAATCTTACATGAAGAGAGTTGGTTCCTCATGTATAAATATTATTATTCAAGGAGAAGATGGTATGAGATATTTCATTTGATACCTTCACATTAATTACATTGAAGGAAAAGGGATTTTATATTTCATTTCATGCCTTAATATTTCGAAAATATCCAAATAGAAATACCGTAGGAAATTAATACAAAATAATGAATTATAATGTTCTAGGGTTTTAAAACTTACCCTATGCATTGTATCCTTTATGCATGAAGTATATCAAAAGTGAAAAAGTAGAGAATTCAAAAATGAACATTATGTCGATTATGAATTCTATATCTTGAATAAAATAACAAAGAAGAAATTTTTTTCATCACATTCAAAAACCATGCTGGTATAGTAAATCTTCAAAAGAAAAAGATCATCTAGTTGAGAATTTTTTCACTAAGGCAACTAATCATCGACTGTGATGAATAGTTGTTTGAGAAAGTCCAGGATCTATGAAAAGGTTCTTATAGAGTACATGATAAAAAGAAATCTAATAACATCAAAGAGGAGGATAATAGAAAATAAATTTCAATATTATATCCATCCATATGAATAATGAGGTTACAGTTGTGGTGTATAAATTTTTACTAAAAGATTATGTCCAATGGTTTAACGAATCATTAAAAAAGGTAAATTTGGGTTAATAACAACCAACTAAAGGTGGATTAGAACTAGGGGGTATAACAGGTTTTTAATTCGGGTGTATAACTTGTTACATTATTTAATTACATTATGATATAGTGGAGAATCCTTATTGGGTGGAATAACTAACATGACAAGGAGTAGGTCATTATGCCAAACCCTGTAAATGTTTGTCATACGTGCCTTTGAATTTTTATCATTATTCTAGGTGAGGATTAGAGACACATGAATAGAGGATCAAAGATTTAACCATCCACATAGTTTGATTAAATATGAAAATAACTATAAAAATAAATGGAATCATTGAGTCACCACTCCCCCACTCAGCGACCTCACACTAATTAGGTTCCATAAGTGTTATCAAAGGTACAATCATCTATGAATGATCCTATAGACTATTTATGATGGGAAACATTAATTTAATAAAAAATAGGGATGTTCCCACTTTTGATGGTGATAGCTATCATTTATATAGAAATAGGATGATATGACAACTCCTATCACTTGGGGTATAAGTAAGTGAAATTGAAACTTTGGGATTTCCACCCAACGATGAATGTTCTCCTTATAATTTTAATGATAAGAGGAAATTTTAAATGGGTTTAAATACTCAAAATGTATTATTGATTTATTTTTAGAAAATGATATACACTAAATTAATGGGTCCTCATACTTCCCAGGATATCTATGATAAAATGATATGAAGTTATGAGTAAAATATAAGACTTAATGGTGCTATGTTGAAAATATAGAGAAGAAAGTGTGATGATATAAAAATGTATGAAGAAAAAACTATTGATGCCTAAATTAAAATAATACATAATATTTTTAGTGACATCAAATGTTTTGGTGAGAAGTTGAATTATTCTACAAATGTGAAGAAGCTAAGGAAAAATTTCCCAAATAGGGTTGTTCTAAAGTATTATAATCAATAAGACTATTAAGATCTATCGTTGGATGAACTTCATAATATTATTATAATATATGAAATGAGAAAATTACTAGCATTTTTGAAGAAAAAAATATATGATTTTTCCTTTTAATCTGTGACAAAAGGCAAGGCTATAATCAAATAAGAACTTGAATCAAGTGATTCTGAGGATGAAGTAGATGAAAGAGACTTCAATAAAATGATTACCTTATTTATATAAATGTTAATAAGGGGAATATAGAATTGAAATAGTAAGGAATCAATCAATTGATGATGCTTCCAAATTAGTGGAATTTTTTCAACTAACATTCAAAATAAAAATGATGTTGATACAAACTTAGATACAGAACATAATATGTCCTAGAAAAAGAAGGGTAAAAAGTATATTTGGAGGATTTTCTCCATATAAGATGAATACGATGAGTGATAAATGAATGAATATTTATAAAAAGAAAATAGAAATAATACATAATATCTTATAAGAATTTTATGTGTCTTATATAAAAATCCATGAAGTCAAAAAGACCATTTAAAGGTGATTAATGTGATGGGATAACTAAACTAGAATAGTGATCAAAATAAAATATAGAAACTACACTTTTTGACAATATAAAACATTATAAGGATTATAAAATTCTAAAGAAATAAATTGATATGATCATATTTGAGAACGAATATCATTTCAGTAAACATGAGACTAAAATTAATGGAATAATGAAAAAAAATATGGAGATAGTTGAGTAAGAAGGAAATATTAAAGCTATTATAGACCAACTAACTAGAATTAAATAGATTGATAAATAATAATTGGCACCGGTTGAAGGAAATAAATAAAACACATTGAAGTTAGCTAAATTTTAGAAGATATTGAATAATCTAGGTGCAAATATTGATGAGAAAGATAAAATATTATTCAAAACACAATCAATATGGCTCTCATCTCAAAATTAGTTGGAAGATATGAAATAATATTTTACTTGTGCATTTGAACTTAGAGGCGAATCGTCACAACCTGCTGAAATATGGGTTTATAGAGACAGGTTGTTTTATCTCCTAATCAATCACAATGCATTTCAATTACCTATACCAATGAAAATTTTATAGGGAGGACTGAAATATATAAAATAAATTTGAAAATATATATGAGAAGATGTATTTTATATAAGAAAAGTGGACTAATTCAACCGAAATAATTCATACTAATAAAAAACACCCATAATCTAACAAAATGAAAAAAACAATAATCATTAGAGAAGAACTTATATTAGTTTAAAATATATAGGTTCAGAGGCTTCTTTTTGGGTTGTAATGTTTTTGTGTATATAGATTATTCATGATAGTATAACATTTATCTATAAGTAAAGAGGCATGAATCAAGGGAGATGAATACTAATTAGAAGATATTATCATATTAAAAAGTGAATCATGTGATCAACATATCTTCTAAACAATCAATAGAGAATAAATTAGATCACCTAAATAAAGCTTGTGGAATATGTTATCAAGAAGCACAGAAATCTTATAAATTAAGAGTGAGCTAATAAAGTTATATTCCTAAAATAAAAAATTATAATAAAATCCAGATAGTGAAAAACGTTAGAGTCACGAGTAAATATTTTTTTGTAGTTTAATAATGTTGAGTGAGAAAGGAAATAATATATACTTATTCATAATGGCCAACCCTTCAAGGGAAAATATAGGGAAATATTAGTATATTATTGAGGAAAAATAAAATAATGTGGTGATAGTTGTAGAAGATAAAGTTGATGAGAAGTCATCCAAAAATGATGAATTAAAAATTCTGAAGTGAAAAATGTGTGAAAAAACAAGGAATGACACAAAATATTGTATGAAAATTCAACTAGCACAAGGAAAAAAAAACTTTAAATGAATTTAAAAGGACATATAAATTATTTTAATAGTAATTATGAAAATAAATCCACATCATAAGTGTAAAATGATTATTAAAAATGAATCAACCAATCTAATAAATCTAATAAGAATAAGAAGTCAATATTGGGTGGAAAATCTCAATTTTAATGTGTATTATAAAGACATTTGAGGTACTTACTTTTTCTATTAAATTTCTTATATAAACAAACATATATAAAATTTAAGTATAAGAGTTAGTCATCATGGAGAACACATATCCTTGATGATGAATGAAGTATATCCCTTATAGGGGAGAAATACTGAAGCTAATGTATGATCATCACAATTGAACTTCTATCTTGATTATGTCAAACTAATTTTGAAGGGAGATTTATGGATCATGGTAACGATGATATATAGGGTGAGTAATATTTTAAGTACTTGAATTGTTTTGATGTGTTTATTAAGATGTGTTTAGAGTATCTCTGGAGAAAATATCTTATACATCACTTAAAATGGAATATTTTAATGAGATTCAAGATAATTTCCAAGATAAATGTTCTTTATGGAAAAAAATGATTCTTTGGTAACATCAAACTTGTTTTCTAATCCTATATATCCCTTATAGACAGATATTTGATTAACTAAAATCTCACAACTTTGAGAAATAATGCGGATCCATTCCTAGATTTGCGGTGAGAACCCTTAAAAACACATTTCTATTTATTTTTAATAATAGGTATACAAATATCAAGTGAATTCATATATTCATGTGATGAATGGTTTCTTGGTTTCAAAAAACAATTGAAAGGGGCAGGTTTATGATACCAATGAGGTTGAGTTGATTTTTTTTTCAATATGTTATGAAATTGATGATCTAATAAGGATTTCAATATGTGTTACTATAATGTGATTCTTTTTGAATTGGAATTAAATTTCATGTAATTATATTGAGGATGAAACATTATACTTCACAAGATAGAGAAGATAAATTAAATAAGGCTTTGAAAAATATTTTTTTTCATGAAGAATATTAAATGGGGATGTTTAGAATTAATTTTTTATAATTTTATTGTTAGATATGGATTGATAATATATTTTATACATAAAATATAATCTATGTATTATTTTTTTTTGTACTTATACAAAAAATATGTCCAACCAAATGAGTTAAAGGGACCCGATCAATCCCAATAAAATGGGAGGAGACCTATACCATATGGGAGGGCCAACCCACAATATCTCACATTGGGGAAGAGAGGTTGTGTATTTCCTGCATGGGTAGGAAGGTGGGAATATTTCACCCATATGGTGAACAGTATTATAAATAGGGGACTAAGAAGTTATGTGGCATGATCCCTGAGTGCATTTATAAAGTATTCCAAGTTCCAACCCCAATGATGGATTTAGAGAATGATGGAATATAGTAACATGTTAAGTAGATCTTGAAGAACCCATAAACCAATATGGGATATTCACAACACATTACAGGTCATTTATTAAAAACTTATGAATAAAATCATATCCATCCATTCCAATCAATTTAGTCTATATGATCAATCTTATTCATCACCACCTTCCTCCTAATGATGGATTTTAAGCATGAAATAATAACATATTAGACATCTTCACGGATCAATCCTAGAAAAAACACATTCTCAACATCATTAATCCATGCATGAAAATTCTCATTTCTTGTATTCCATTGTTCAAAGAACTTGATATGATCAAGGACAATAAATTTTGTGCATGAGATTAGAAGTATCTACTGAACGAAGTGATCATATTATGTTCAATAGATCACATTATCTTGTGTGAAAATAAATGATGTCATTTAAATAATAATAACACTATCTCATTATTCCATAATATGAAAAATTAATAACATCTAACATGTGAAGATTCTGTTATGGAAAACAACCATCATTTGAATACTTTGATCATTTTCCATTGATTATCCACTGATTCAATGCTTGAAGAATTTGTAGATCATGAAAATCATTGAGGTGGGACATGGTCATGTAATGTGATCATGTGATTGTCTGTTCACTTTGAAATCCAAATCTAACACTAATAGCTTCATCATTTAATGTGATCCATATTTCATTTGGAAGCCTTGAATATCCATAAATATTAGAGGAAAATTGGTGATTAAATGTCAATAAATATAGTGCACATGTGAAGGGATGTAGATGTTTAAAATATTAAGAGATATATTTTTTCTAAAAAATAGATAATTCATGTGATCTGATCATGTGAAGGAGATCCTTGAGTAAACCTAGTCTCTTGAAGGAGTGAATAATCTCATGCAACATGTACTTGTGAATGATATTCCATGATATCCATTTTTCTTACACGAGTATAGTAAGTATTTAGGTGCAATCACACACATACAAGGTTAAATGAAGAAAGGTTAATACTCCCATGACAACCTTTAACATTATAAGAGAGACTGAAGATGTTTCTGCAATCAAATTATGTGAATCCCTTATATAATTAACTTTGAGGACACATATATCTTGATATGTGTAGAATAATTTATTCCAAGAGAAGAACTTTATTTTGTACAAATTATGCGAATGTAGTTGGCATCTCATATATACTTACTATTTAATGAGGAGATGAATACATGAGATTTTGTATGATTACTCCCATGTAAAGCGCATTAAATGGAAATGGATTACATGCTTCCATACATGAATTAATCTTAAGAAAATACTCAAGGATAATAAACCAAATAAATTAATATAAAATAATGAATTATAATTTTCTAGGGTTTACAACTTACACTATGCCCTATCTCCTTCATGCATAAGGTTTATCAGAAGTTTAAATGTTGAGAATTAAAGAAGGAATAATGATTTTATTGTGCAATATATATCTTGCATGAAATAATATTTAAGATTTTTTTTTGTATCATTTTCGCATGTCAATTGAAGTTGGTACTTCACCAATACAAAGAATAAAATCTTCCCATGAATTTGTTGTGCTGAAGGAATTAACCATATAAAATGATCAAAAGTTGTTTATGTAAGACTAAAATACATTCAATGGTTATTAAAGAGTAAACATGCAAGTTTGATCCATTAAGCTCATGGAGTAAGATCATAAAATGACATTTCTTTTGTGGATTGATCCATTTGAAGGATATGGTTGTAGTTGGGTGGTATAACCAGTTGTTTGAATATTTTAACTGGGGGTTTAACCAATCATTGGTGAAGAAGGTGCATTTGGGGGGTATAAAATAGGTGGATTGGTACTAGGGGGTATAAAAAGTTTGTAATTTGGGGTTATAACAATTTACTATTTTTAATAAAAACATGATATAGTGGATAATCCATATTTGGGGACTAACCAACTAGGAAAGGAGTAGTTATTTGTAAAAATAATTATAAATCATTGTGTTTTTTTCTTTTAATTTATAACATTATTCAAGGTGAGTTCAAGGGACACAATAAAAGTGGATTGAGTATTTTACCTCCCAAAATGGAAAAATTTATTATAAATAATTTTTAAAAAGAAAATGGATCCCTGATTCCCCCTCCCCCTATCAGTGATCACACACTAATCCAAGTTCCATTGGTTTCTCAAAAGAAATATACAGTTGAATCAACATATATAAATTTTCCACCTATCGTTTTTAAATGCCATTTTTTTACCCAGTTAGTTATCTATTATAGTCAATTGAGAACTCGAGGAAAAACCATTTTTATGATATCTTACTCTTAAAATAGCCACCATCTTTTATTAGAGAGACATGAATTTACTAGAAACAAGAAACCCAGAAAAACTACAGGAACACTGTTATGTACAAGGTTCACTACATAGTAAGAGTAGCTAGTCCTCGACATGATTTGGAAATAATAAATGACCAAAAAATCCCAATAAAACAATACTTTTTCTGTGGTTATATAAAGTATAGAATATCCTTTAACTTTTAATGAAATATTGTTTATCGACAATGTATATGACTCTTGAATAGAGAAAAGATATACAATATTTATATCAAATGTAACAACCCTCACCAACAAGATTCATTATGTCTTCACCATTCTTCTAGATCTTTATTCAAACTATATTTTTATATAAGTACCTATTCATATATACTTTTTTTACATAGAAAAAGAAAATAACCTTATTAATTATTATGGATGTTCATCCAATGGGTTTATTTGATATATTCTACCCTGTCATTCTGATGAATCATTTCACTTTTACATGTTCATTTGATCATCTTGACACTTTTACAATTCTTTTCCATTGTTCATAAATATTCAACACCTTGTTTCTCAATGCATCAACTATTTACATTTTTAAACATCAAAGTCAATGTTTCCATATTTGAAGTATTAAAATCCCAAATTATTTGATTTCACTATCATCTCTTTTAAAATCATTTAAAATCATTTTGAAACATTAATTTGATTAGCATGATGATTTAGGATTCAATATTCCATGTGATATAAAAATATATACATCATAAAATCTTTCTTCTATGATTTATAAATTTCATGGAATTAGGTATAATTAACAATATTAGTACAATATTCTATGTCATGCAATCATCCACATGGCTGTCATCAATTATGTATAAATTAACTACGTCTCCCTAAATTCTCCTACTTTATTGAAAATGAATACATAGTTTTTCTACATCACTAAATAGACTATGTGTTTTTCCTATGTTATTTCATTGATTAAATTGTTTTCTTAAATCACTAAATCAACAAAATGAACCAATAATATATTTAACTTGTATACATGAAAAAATAAACATTATGAAACATCTACATATCCATTTAGCTACATGAACTGGTTACAACATTTGGTTATATGGTTGAAATGGTTACATGAATCATAAATAGGAACATTTGGTTACATGAAACTATATGACTTCCTAAACTATAATCATTGTCAAATTAATCCAGTCTTTCTTAATCCAAAATTCTTTTAAGAATTATTTGTAGTAATCAGGATAAATTTTTTATGATATTTGAACATGCGAAGATCAATTTACTTTGAATTAACTTATTTTATTGTTATTTAAATTCATCATTTAAAATACCCCAGTGACATGGGTATTAATCCCCTAATTTCATCATATGGATAGTAATACCTATAAAAAATCAAAATTCTTAGGCATTGGAAAAAAATCCAAGACCAAAACTAATACCAAAAACTTATTACTAAATTATCCACCTGAACTAATAGGAACACATCCTCTTAGTCTCAACAATCATCATATTTTTATTTAGTTGTCTACCAAGGATCATAAATAATTGAACCTCTAAATCTCAATCAATGGATCATTATATACTAATTCAAAATAAAAATTATTATACCCAATGTAGTAAATAATAATTATTATAAAAAATGACATTTAGTCCATAAAATAGCGATCTACGACCAAAAATAATTAAAAATCCCTTCTTAGTAAAATCTCACTTCCAACAGAATAAAAAAATTTATGAATCCACATAAAAAAAGATAAAATTGTTCCCACATTCTTAATTCACAAGTTACCCTTTTAAGAAATCCAACTAAATACATGGTTGTCTCAAAAGGCAGAAAACATACCTATAGAAAAATTTGTGTTTCAACTTTTCCTTCTCTATGACAACACAATCCAATTTTGTGATAGATATGGGTTGGGATCACATATCTTATCATTGAATGGAGGGTGGTTGAGAAACCATTATCAACATCATTTTAAAAAAATTTTCCTTTTAAAATGGTTTTGTAAAGATATCAGAAACTTGTTATGTTTATGGAAAAATCTTTAAAATTAGTTTATTCTCTGCCATATAATCTTTGATGAAGTGATATTGGGTGTTAATATTATTGAAAAAAAATAATGTTTCAATGGATTATTAGTATAATATATATCAATTTAATTATCAGAACCCAAGATAAGAGGAAATTTCACATCAATAATGATGTCTAACCACCTAGTATTCAACCACATTCGTTTTTTGTTGCATGAGTGGTAGCCACACACATAGATTTTATAGTACTTGGTATTAAAAAATTTGGTTTCTCTACATTCCAGTCAAAAAGTCGTTCAACAATTGAAAAACTACTCTAGATGTGGATTTAATATCATATACAATTCCTTCTCAATATGTATCTATATATTTAAATATATCAATCATTCCTATTATACCATATTCCAACCCAAAAAATGGGTTATTCCTTTGATATATCTATGAATTAAATTTCAATCCATGAGATAAGATTACTTTGGGTAAATTTGAAATCTAGAACAATGTGTAACAACATAGATTATTTCATACCTTAAATTAATTAGATACCACAATCTTCTAACCAACTTCTTAAAATTTTAAGGATTGTCCTCATTTTGATCTATATCTTTTTTTAACTTTGTTCCCACTAAAATTGGTGTTGAATCTTGTTTTGAGTATTCTATTCCGAAATTTATATGAAGTTCCTTAGTATACATATCATGTGATTGAAAAATGTAATTTAGGTTTTGAGAGATTTGTAGGTTAAGAAATTATTTCATTTCTCCACAAAGGAAAATTTCAAACATCTGATTCATCTCCTCAATAGAAATTTCACATGTATCGTTATCATTCCCTTTGAATACAATTTTTTCAGCTTACAAAATTACAATGATGGATACCTATTTATTTTGTTTTATATAGATGTCACTATATAACTCTTACGTACATGAATATCCACCTCCTTCGATTGGTATCCAATTTAAAATACAAAGATCATAGAGTTTTCTTCAAACAATACAATGAATTCTTTAACTCACACACATATTCTTCATATTCCTAAAGAATGAAGCACCACAATTTTTTAATATATACATATTCATGGAGATATCCATTAATAAAACATAACATGAGACTGATATAGAAAATATTATATTTTCATTGATTATATATAGAAAAAAATATTCTAATATTTTCTAATCATCCCACTAGAGAAAAGGTGTCTTAGAAATAAATGAATAAAATTTGAGAGTAACCTTTGCAAACTAGTCACAAATTGTTTCTTATCACTTTATTTTTTCCATTCATTTTTTGGGACACCATGTTTGTACTAATAGAATTTTTAAATTTTGGTTTCGGTAAAACTTCCCAGGTATCATTATTTTCAGTATTTACCATATCTTAATTCATATTATCGATCATATCTTTATTTTTCAAAGCCTCATTAACATATTTTGTCTTAACATATGAATATAAGGATGTACGTGAAACTAACCTTGATTCTCTTCTAGTATGAAAATATTGTTTTCAATCTCCAAATATGTTATTAACTTCCACTTTCTTCCTCACCCTTAGATTAGATAAAAATAAATTTTCCTCATTAATTATGATAAATGTATTGGAGACTTAATCTCAAGACTCTTCAAAATTATTAATATTAGAGTTTGTTCTATAGAAACATTGTCTTTGAATATATACCACTACTCCAACAACTTGGGTCAAAAAAACATTGAGAATTATCATATTCGATTAATATTGTTCATTCTATGTCATCAAAAATCCTTTTCTCATTTCAGAAACACTATTTTACAGTTCTTTTTATGGGTTAAAAAAAATGATGAACAAAATGCTTTTAATGATAATATTTAAACTCAAAATTTTTATATTATATACTATTATCAGAATGACTCTTTGAAATAAAATATTCAAATTACTTATTTATATTTCTCCTAATACTCTTAAACATTTTGAGAGACTCTGAATTGTATTTCCAACACATAACACACATAATGAGAGTAAATTGATCAATACAATTAATAAAGTACATATCTAAATTTATTTATTAATTTTAAATGGGAACAAAAATGTTAGAATGTATCAGTTCAAAGGGATGAGTGGAATGTATCTCAAATTTATTATTTGTTGTGATTGTAATGTTCTATTTTTGACATATGGAACAAAACCAATCTCTTCTTCTTTATAGGATAAGGATATCATGATTACATTCTATAATTTTTTTCTTGAATATATACCTCTAACTCATATGTCCCAAAATTTTATGCCACATCTAAGTTTCTTCCATCATGCTCAAGTATCATGAACTATATACATCACTAACTTGAATGATGTTTACATTAATTTGTTTCCCTCTGGAAATAAATTTACCATATTCTATACATTTTAAAAATAAATTGTATCTTATAAAGAAACTTAATTACCTCCCTACATATGTTTTGAAATACTCAAAAAGTTATATTTAACTCTATAAATGAAAAATGAGCTTTTTTTTATTTTAACTTTTCTTCCCCAATGATAGCATATCTGAATCTTTTAATTCCGGGTGACTCATCATTTCCAAAAATCATAATTCCTTATTTATAATATTTTAGTTTTTTCAACCACTTTAATATATTCCCATATGTTAATAACACCCACTATCCAATATCAATGTTATTTCTAATTTTGAATCATTTGGAGTAGTTTCTATAAAAAAAGTATTTTACTTTCCTTTTTTTACATATCATATGACTTCTAATATTTGTTTTGAGAAACCTTTTTGTTTTTGTAATATGAAAAAATACCATTTCATGATGTATAGAATGTTCAAATTTTCAAAAAATTGTTTTTAAGAGTATAAATCTATGTTTAATCTTTAAGATAGATTTCTAAGGTAGTATCCTTTGAGTGGGTTGACATCCACTCAGACATTGCTTGTAGTTTATCTTGGATTCTCAATAACATTAATAATTGAACCAAAATATATTTTTTTTCCAACGCCTCAAAAATACAATTAGTAAACATAGAAATATTATTTCAATTTGTAACTTACATTCTATCCAATGTTTTATACCTACTTACCATCATCTTTATAACCTTCCACTTTGGAACTTTGTTGCACAAAAAAGTTTTGTTTACCACCAGAATTTTTTTACTTCAGTTTAGACTTATTCACATCCTACATAGAATATCTAGTATGAAATACTTCATACTCAGACTTGAAGACTATATAATCTTTCAGTTTTTCATCTATGATTGTTTTGGATACAAACATGGTCTTATTAGCTTTCTTTTTCTTATAAATGTCTTCATCTTTATTTTCTATACACTTCTCTGAACATCTATATTCTTCGTCACTGTCACCATCTTCTTAATGTATATATATTTTTTATCTTTTTTTATTTAAGGAACTTCTTATACTTTATAATAGAATTGAACATTGATTTGTGTTCTTTCTTTTTTAGGGATCTACAAGAATTTATATCCTATTTGTTAATTTATTCATCATATATAATTCTTTGAAAATTTACAGTAGAATATCCAATATCTCTACAACCAATTAAATTTAGAGGTAACTCAACTATGTACTATCTTATGTCTATTTTTACCCTTTTAGAAAAAAATACATAAATTCAGAAATTTTTTTACGAACCTTATATTAAATGTTTGATTCACATGATTCTTCATCAATTGTAACTTTATTATATATTATTTACATTAGGGACATGAATGAGATTTCTCAATCATTTCTATCCTTATTTATGGGGGTATTTTCTATTCTAATTTCATAAGTGATAAGGGTGATGCCTATAGCATCCATAGAAAGTGTTCTAGGAACTATATATTTAAATGATGAAAATATAAAAGCAAATTTTTAGGAATAATTCATAACATATATTCAATAAGGGTTGAATCTTCCAACATTATCACCAAGAAGAAAAATGGTGATTAAAATATCCTTCATCGAGGTAAAAAGTTACCAATAGATTCATTATTTCTCATAATAAGTTATTCATAATTAAATCTTAATAATTTTAACTTCATTTTATTTACATTAGTATTTCCTTCAACAATGTTCTTTAATTATCCTATATGGTTTTAGTATTTTCAATTTCTTTTATTCTAAAAAACTATCTTTAACGTTGTGAGGAAACATTGACATTTCTAGATCTCCCACCAATCTACAAATTTATCTTATCAACAACTATCAATGGAACACCTTAAATAATTATTGGGAAACCATCCAAAACAACATAAAGAACTTCATAAATAATATAAATATGATAAGGTAACATTATATCTTTCAAAATATGAAAATATTTTACATCAAAGATAAGAACCCCTTATTGTTCATAGAGTTCTAAATTTTCATGATATTCTATATTTTCTTCAAAATTTAGAAAATATTAAACAAATGGAACAAATAACCTAATATCAATGGAGAGGTCCAATAAAGATTTGTGTGATAACTAAGAGGAGTGGGTGAATCAATGATATTATTTTTAGGTTTTTTTACTTCTGAATCAATCTCTACTTTTTATTAGAGAGATATGAATATTATAAAAATAAGAAACCATGAAAAACAAAAAAAAATATTGGTATTTATAAGTTTTACCAATCATTAATAAGATCTTTTCCTTTTTATGGTTCAGAAATAATACAATATCATATAATGATCCAGATTATAGTCTGTTTTATGTGGTTATATCCATCAGGGAATATTATATCACTTGAAATGCAATATAGTCAATCAACAATGCATATTCATCTTGAGTACATAAAGTATATACAATATTTTTATCATTAATATGAATCTTTACCAACATTATTTACTATTCTATTTATGTTCTACATAAACAATAATCTAAGTTGATTTTTTCAAAAATAGTTATACATCTTTACATTCTACGATAGTAGAAAGAAAAAACCTTCTTCTCTCTAATGGATGTTTTTATGAGGGTTTTGTTTTGTAAATTAATTTAATTTCATTATAAATACTAGTATTATATTAGCCTATTATACCAATCATCTAGAAATTTTTAATTTTCTTCACCTCTTTTCAAAATTATCAAACACCTCTTTTATTAATGCATCAAGTTTTTACATTTTGAAAAAACACAATCAATGTTTTAATATTTGAATTATGGAAATCCAACTATACTAAACTATAGGATATTATCTTTTAAAATAAATTTAATTACCATTAAAATAATCATTTTAATCCCTTTAATACTCACGATTAAATCTTCCATATGATATATAAATATCCTCATCCTCAAATCATTATTATGAAATTTAAATTTCTTCACACAATCAGCTATAAAAAAATTTTCTTTCTATTTAATATGTCACACAGTCATTTATGTAGTTACCATAAATTTTATATAAAATAGTTACATGGGAATTAATTTTTCAACATCACTGAAAATTTCTATATAGCTTGCCTACGTTACTGAATTGGCTACAGGGTTTTCCTATAAAACTATATCTTATATATGATTTTTCTACTATGTTGAATTGGATATGTGAAATAATGAGATATATCATTTGGTTATGTTACTTAATCTGATATGTAAACTATCTATATGTCCATTTTGAAATATTAATCAATTATATCGTACATTTACATGGATAAAATGGCTACACGAATCGCCTGTGTGACAATTTGGCTATCTAAAACCACAAGACTTCTTAATCTATCATATTTTTCACATAAATTAAAAATTATCTCTCTAAAAATTATTCAAGAACACTTTTTTTAGTAATCATGATAACTTTTATCGGGATATTTGAACACTTTAAGATAACTTCACTTTATATGACCACGTTTTATTGTTCGATAAATTCTTCACTTAATATACCTCCAATGACCCAGGTATTCATCCAACACTTTCAAAACATGGTTTGTAAAGATCTAAAACAATACACTTACTCACTATAACCAAGAATAAAAAATACATAACAATTTTATAAACATGAAAAATAAAATGTAACACCATTACCAAGACCAATACCTAATTAATATCTCCTTCCCTTTAATGAAAAAACATGGTTTCTTGGTCTCAAAATTATATATACCCGATTCATAAATTTTTTTGATGACTTGGAGAAATGAAAAGATAATAAAGGGGGAGATCATATTAATTATAAGGGTAAACATATGAGATAACAATAAATGATCCTGAGCGTAATACTAGAATAATGGTATGGTAACATGATCATAACTAAGGAATGTCCCTCCCAATCAGTCAAAGATATTTAGTCATGAATCATAGAATGCAATTTTGTCCTAAAAAATATATTGGTCATAAGAGTTTGGAATAATCAACAATCAATAATGAGTTAGGATAACATATTATAATATTAATAATATTAATACATACGTTTTCAATATGTACATTAGAATTTAAAATCATTTCCTTAGTCGAGGATCACTACCAATATTATCATAATTGATTGGGTTCACTCGTTATTAAATCATTTACATAGTCAAGGTTCACTATCAAGACTATCATATTTGATAGAGCCCCTTAATAAAATAGATCCACTTCTGATTATATAATCCATTATTCAGTGAGATAAAAATCATTAACCAATTAAATGTATGGAAATATAATTCCATGCCACCCATCCTATAATGAAAACAACACACATGTGTGCCACAATATCATATAACATTAATTAATTAATCATATATTTAACCATGGAAATCAAATGGGTTTCCTAAAAATTACATTATTTTATAATAGCATAACCAAGGGAAATGGAATTTGTTTTATTGACATTTTATCACATCATTATAACATAACTAGTGTAAAAGAAATAGGTTCGATAATGATTTCATCATACCTTGATTAACCCAAAAGAATGAAATGAGAATCACACAATCATCCTTAAATCATCCTCATCATCATAATTATATGGAAAAATAGTTAATGGTATCATAATATGATATATGAAATTTAGTATAAAAATAATTAAAGGATGCTAAAATAGATGAAATATACCTATCGAATAGTGGTGGAACATTTCAGTAAAAACATGGAAATATCCTTTTCCTTCAGTATCTTTAAAATCCAAAAAATCAAAAAATATTGATATTTTTCTGAAAATAACCAGGTAAACATGTAAATTAATCTATAAAAAAATAATATTCAAATGATGAAAAATCTATTCACGTGAGAAATATTAGAATAATAATTCTGTTGGTCTTTTTTTATAAAAAGTATTAACTAAACTCTTTGAAAAACCTTCTGAAAATTAATTTGTAAATCTTTTAAATGAAAATAAAACATATCTAAAAATTAATTTAAATAATATTTGTATCATTGAAAATAAAATTTTTGAAAAATATTTTAAAGAATATAGACTTGGAATATAAACTCAATCGACCAAAAAGTAAATATAGTCCAGTTTTCTTAAAAAACAACTTGATGGTTTTAATTACCAAAGAGATTAAAATGGTACTAATACATGAAAATTAAATCTTTATCCAGTGTTAAATAAAACTTATTTCTTTAATTAATGTATCAATACAATATCCCTCAATGAAAATTTAGTATAGAAAATACCTAAAAAATGAGATTGCTACCTAAAACTTCACCTCAAGTCCCATATTACAACATATTTGTTCATATACACATTATAATAAATATTGTTTTAATATAAATATATTCTAGAAATATATTTATACAAAACATTCTAATTATCATTCATTTGTAATTTTAAATTATCCATTTATTGATAACTGTTCTTTAAAATGAACATTTTAGTGAAGATTCATTCATTTTCAATGCATGTTTCTTTTCAGTGGTTCTAGTCCTTCAAACATGGTAATTTTTCAATTTGATAAAATATATTAACAAAGAATTAGTTATAATATTTATTTAATATATAAAATTTTATAATTATTCCTATAATGTTGGTATGAAAAATGAATTATATCACTTTATGGAGATGATAGTTTCTATACACACACAGGTGAGGTTTTCTCTTTTCGATCGATGTATTGAAATAGAGGTATATAATAATTAAACATTATAGAATAATTATAATATAAAAAAATTATGTATCTTCATTAATCTTTCTTTATCAGAATCCATGTAACGATTAATTGAAAAACAAATCACATTGCTTCATGGAGGCGGTGGTACACATGTACGAAGGAACGATGATATTATCTTCCAATAGATGTGAATGATATAGAAAATATATATAACCTTATCATAAAAACATATATGTTTAGTGATTATATAGATTCTATTATTTGAATAATATAAAATAACATTTCTAGGTAGTTTATGAGGAAAGAAACATGGTAGTGATTTTTATGAACATATATATATATTCTTCGGGTGTCCATCATTGAGATGCTCATTATAGATTATTAGATGGGTATTTTGTGAATAAAATAGCCTAATGATCACGAATAAGGATGTAGAGAGTGTATTTTTTTCATATATTTTCAATATAAACGGATCAAGTAGTGTAGACAAGAGATGATTGGAGTTTCCCTTTTATAAGTGAGGAGATTTCCACACTTGTTATCATTAAGAATATTCAATATAATAAAGTCAATATCTTTTGAAAGTGGATCCAAATAGGATCCAGTAGGAAGATAGTACAATATAAAAGGTAAATAAGTTCCTCCAGTAGGTTTCATACAGATGTTATTTCATTTTAGACCTAATGTCTTTATTTTAACGCATCATTCAACCTGTTTACCTCATACTGTGATAATAATAGTTATACAAAGGTAAATATTAATTATGAAAAAAATTAAGATTAAATTATTAAATAATATTAATTTTTATGATTAATAATATTTTATCTAATTTACGAGATTCAATTTCTAAAATGGTTGAATTACATTTTAAAATAATTGCACAATAGGCAATAAAAAACCATTTCTATTAAAAATTCATTTTAAGCATAAAGATGAATTTATTATTATTCATTCACAAGTAAGAACCATTTGATAAATTTTGAAATTATTTATTATATATATAATCTTCACATTTAATTATAATTAATCATTATTAAATGTTAATTTAATTTATTATTGAAAAACACATTTCAAATATAAAAATATAATTTTATAAAATTCTCTCTTTTTTACTATCAAATGATTCTATTTTATTTTATATGAAATTTTCAACAAATGATTTATCTTTATATATGTGTAAAAAATAAATTTTCAGAACATATTTGATCTTATTATTATTTTCTAGTCTAAAAACTGTGTGATAACTATAAAATTTCATAATAATACTTCAATAATAATATATCATAGTTATTTTAAACCCAGTATTTCATGTGAAGAAAGCTATCGATGTAATTAAATTTATTTATAGTGAAATATACCCTAAAATAGGAGGGCATTACATTATACCCTCTTATATAAATTTATCTCTCAAAATTTAATCACCCCAATATAAATAAATGAGGATACATTTACCTCATCACATCATTTGGTTAACACATAGCTTTCTCAAAATAATGGTTTTACCACAAAATTTTGATCAGAAGAGTGGTATTTTTTAGAATCGAATTATATATTTGATTAATAATATCCATGGATTGTTACTCATAATATATATCATGATCAATTAGTATAATCTCTGAGTTAAGTACATTTGAGTGATCATGTATATACTTCCTTATAAGAGATACATTGAACAATCAAGAACTCGAGATTGATTTGGTTGAATCACTAAGTGATAAGCAACCATATTGATAATAACATGAATTTAAAAGAAATTTATCATTATATGTATTAGATTTACCATAAATAAATCTCCTTAAAATATTGCAAGATATATATATATATATAGTAATACCTTATCACCAACTTTGAACACTATATATCATTGATGACTGATAACATAACATTTTTATCAGATATAAGCTACCCTAATTTGATGATGAATGGATATATAATTCACATATATTTAAATAGCCATGTCAGGTCCTAATATATTTAATTCCTCAAATTTAACCCAATGTATTAGATTTTTTCACTTCATTTATATAGGGATATAAAACGAGTCATGTTTATTTTTGAATGAAATGTATTTCTATACAAAAACATTTCCTGATAATGGGGTTGATCCAAACCATAATAAAATCCATATAATAGGATCTCAACATATCTTGTATATTTTTAATGGTCCATTCATATATAACATATATCTAAGGAAGAATCACAATGAAAAATTTCAACTTATTATTCAAAACCTCTCGGAGACTTCCCCATAACATCGAGGTAAAAAAAACTTCCCCTTAACATACAATAAAAAATTCGGTACCCCTATAAACCTCCATAATTCCTTAATTTATATACTATAAATATAACCAAGAGAGAAATATTATTTTCTATAGATCACAAACCTTTTCTACTGGAAGGTAGTGTGACCATATATGAACTAACCAACCTACACTTTAGTTCTTGGAAATTTTCCACATATTCATATTTCTAATGGAACTTGGTTCCATTATCTATTAACATGTTTATTAGATTAGATATTAGTGAGAAATGTCTCAAATAGTGTTATTAATATTTAACCAACCAATGTAAACTATAGATTTCGGTCATTGTGGTAGGAATTCCATTTCTCAATAAATTCTATTTGTGAATGATCTAATGATATACCATCACATAAGATTATATGACCCATGAATCAGAATTTTTATATCTAGAATTAAAACTTTTTAAATTTATCGTATAACTTATCATTTCATAAATACCTCAACATAATCCTGTAACTAAATTTATTTCCCTACATTCTCTTGGAATATATAAATATACTTTCTATAAGGACTATAAAATACTGACCATGTTAATATATAATAACTATATTAATTATATTAAGGATTATATTGGTGGCATTGGTATGTCAAATTTTCATTACACTAAAATTATAATGACCATAAATTATAAAAAAGGATGTCTTAGGTATATCCTCCTTCTTGAACATCAAGTGATGATATCTAAAAAAAGGTTAATATTTGAATAGTATTGAGCTCCATGCAGTTGATGAAACAAGTAATTAATATGTTGTAGATGATAGATTCTCCTTGTAGTTATCTTGTTAAGTTTCAAATAAACAATGAAAATATTCACTAACCAGTCTTGTTTATTAATAAAAAGGAAAGGTGCACTCTATCGTGACATCGTTGGCAGAATGAATCCCTTATCATGATATTCATTAAGTTACTTATTCAATTCTTATAACTCAATCAGGTCCATTATATAAGGAGTTTTTGAAATATGTATAACACAAGGCCCAAGTTCTATTGAAAACTCAATTTTAGGATTTGGAGGGAAAATAGGAATGTATTAAAAAAATAAATCAATATATTCCTAAAAAATAGGTGTATCTTCAATGTGGAGTTTCTCCACAACCGGTTGAGATTAATATTACTCATTAATTTATATAAAAACTAATCCAATAGAAGTATTTTACACTAGATGTTTATATTAACCCATGCGCAAAAATGTGATCATAGGTTGATTCAGAATACCTAATGTGTTTTCCTTATTATATAAATTTAAATATGACATCTTTAGGGAGATCTTATATATGATCAAAATCATATCAAATTTAACTGATAGATGAATTGTAAGATCATTATAGGGAACATTCTTATGAACTTCAACATGAAATCCAAAAATATGTAGTAGAGTATAAATGTTCCTAAC
The DNA here is from genome assembly GCA_963277665.1 of Viscum album. NCBI lineage: Eukaryota > Viridiplantae > Streptophyta > Magnoliopsida > Santalales > Viscaceae > Viscum > Viscum album. Next base: position 516,317,441 of record OY728143.1, on the reverse strand, counting down.
CATCATGATCCACCTTAGTGATTGAAAAATTATATACACTTACCAGGTCACAGAGTTATCCCTTAGATTAAAGAATCAACTTAGATAATGACCTTGTATCCCACACATATGAAATTGAACTTTTATTTGTATATTATGATCACCTTTATTTTCCAATACTAAACTATTAATTTCTCCTCGATAATTATTTAGTTTATGCCCTTATTTTTCCAACAATAAACATCTACTCATTCCTTAAGACATTTAATTAGGTGATTATTCAAGAATTTTGGACATGTCGGAAGATATATCTTCTTCAGTTCATTGTATTAATCATCTAATATATAATTAAAGTATATTTCATCAAATTAGGTGTGTTAGGAAACTAACATACGTTCAGGTTTTTAATGTCAAATAAAAATAGATAATTATTCATAATTACAATGTTTTCATTCCATACCCTATTTAATTTTTTTACACTTCCTGACAATCGTTTCATTGGACTTAATATTCATTGTTCACACAATTCATCATTGCTAGATCCACAAATTAAAATAAAATACATATTTTGAGTATTGTAAATCAATTTTCATAATGATCTATCATATTATTAGGAAAATAAATCTTATAAAGAACAGAATTTTGAAACCTTATTTCAACCCATTAAACCTTAAATTTATCTCATATCACTATAGATCATCATCGATTTTTATAGATTCTATCCAAACATTCATCATCATGGTTCATAAATATAATTTGAAATAACCAAATTTTTTTTCCTGAAAGTGTCAAGAAAATTACGCGGTTTAGTCCATCTCATTAATTATTGAGTAAAGATCCAATTGATACCCAAGAATCCTTTTTAGGGTGTTTACCAGTAGGCACATCTACGCCATAAACGAATCCACTTTCTACTATCCAAACAAGGATTTCATTTATTGGAAACAAAAAAATTTATACATAAAAAAACATCAGTATACTATCCTATACTTGTATTTATTCCCATTGTTTTCCCTAAATTTCTCTATACCCAGTCTCTAAAAATAACTATACCATGATATGAAACCAACAACATCAACCTAATAATTACACACATTAATATTACATACTTTTAGAAGAATATACAATATATATCATAATAATACATACCCCAGAACCATAATTTTTTAAAGACTTTGGAGACTAGGTATACGATCACTTTATTTCTTGAAATATTTTTAACATCTCCCATAAAGTTCTTCCCAAATAGTATTCTTATTTGATATACCCAACTGGAAAACCTATCTTCATAACCAAGGGAAATTAAAACATAAGAAAGTGTGATACTAAATGTTAGAAAGGGTAAACATATGAGGTATTAATCAATGAACAAAAATGAGCATAAGAAAAGAATAAGTTCATGAAAAAAGTTCCTAACATACAAATGGAACCCCAAATCAGTCAAATAACATTAATCAGGAATCATTATATACAAATCATACATAAAAAAATTCATATGTAATAAGTGTGAGGAATCATCAATAATTAGACATGAGCCATGGGGATTTGACAAAATAATAAGACAGAAGTTTTTGGTATGCACATAATCATAGAAAATATTTTCCTTTGTCATGGATCACCGCCATGAAAATCATAGTGTGTTGGGTTCACTCCATATTCCATCATTTCCTTAGTCAAGGTTCACTAACAGTACTATCATATTAGAAAAATCCCCTTATTTAATTTGTTTCATTCCTCAATATATTCCATATTATGTCATGTGATATAAATATTTACCAAATTAATTGGAGAAATATATAATTTTAGGCCCACCCCTCATACAATAAAAACTATACATATATGTGCACAATATCATTAAACATTCATCATTTAATTATATCATAACCCATGGGAAATAATATTTTTTCATAAACAATCCATAATTTCATGATAACATTACCTTGAAAAAATTAATGTATTTAATAGATAGTTTATCACTTAATCCTAGAATCTCCCATAAAAAATAAATGAGTTTTATAAATATTTCATAACAAATTAATTAACATATGAAAAAAAATGTGTTTTCTAGAATCATACTTAAGTAGTTATCATCAGAAGTTATTCATATAAATAATTTTGATGGTATCATAACAACATATCCCTAAAAAAGCATAATAATCCTTATTGGTTGTTGATATAGATGAAAAATACATTTAGAATAATATTTGAACATTTAATTGAAATTAGTTAAAATACTATTTCCAACATTATCTCTAAAAACTCAAAATTCCAAGAATATTGATAAAAATAATTTCATCGAAAATAAACATGTAAACCTATAAGGGGATCATCTAATAAAATTATATTCAGGAAGGGTGGAAAATATTTCATGCAAAAAATGTTAAAATAAAGATTCCATTTGCACTTTTTTGTAAAAAGTAAAAAATAACCTCTTTGAAAAACATTATAAAACTTTTCTTTTAAAAAAATGAAAGGAATGTAAAATATAGTTGAAAATTAAAATTAAAAATCTTTAAATAATATAAAATAATATTATTGGAAATAATTTTAAGAGCATAGATATGGAAGAAAAAATTATTTTACCAAAGAGGCAATATGGTTGACATTTCTTATGAACATTTTTTGATTTTTTAAGTACCAATGAGAGTAATCTAGTATAAATACTTGAAAATTACCAAAAATAAATATAGGATAATAAAATAAATATGGTTTAAAGGATTAAATATATATAATTTATCTCAATAGAAATTTAGAATAATTAATCCTAAAAAGAAATATGATTATAAAAAAACCCTTACCTCAAGTCCCATATTCCTTTATACGTGTTCAAAAATCATATATAATAAATTTTTTTATTATAAATCCATTAATAAACCATATTCATATATAAATTACTATTTATCATACCTTTTATAATTTCATACTATCCTTTTATATACATATGTTTATTAAATAGAATAATCAAGTTAAAATTGGTTCATTTTCTATATAAGTTTCATTTTGATGTTTCTAGTACTTGAACCTTTTTCATGGTTTCATCATATATATATTCATAATAATTAAATAATAATAATATTAATTCATTACATACAACTTTATACACCTGAAAATAATGTCGTGATGAACGATGAGTTACATTACTTCCCAGAGATGGTGGTATGTATGTGTGCATGGGTGATATTTCCACTTTTTGATAGATGATATAAAAGAAAGGAATATAGAAATTAGTGTTTAAATAATTATAATTATATCATAAATATAATATATAATCATTAAATATTTCCATATGACTATCCATGTAATGATTTAATGTAAAAATAATTATATTGCTTCGCGGAGGTGGTAGTTTGCAGTTACGAATGAGAAACGTCATCATTTTACAGTGGATGGGAATGATACAAAAAATAAATATAATATTAAGAGAATATAAATATTTAATAAATGAATATTCAATAATTTTATGATGGTGAAAAAATTAGGGAAAGGTTTGATAAGAACAAATCCTAAAAAATATCGGAAAGAACATATGCCTCTTCTTCGAGTGTCCCCTTTTGAGTAGAGCCTTAAGCATTATAGGACAATAATTTTTGGAGTGTCATGGATAATTATTTTGAGAGATTATTTGGGAAGATATTATTAAATATAATGGGTAATGTGGTGTTAAGAAATGATGACATGAGGTTCCCTAATATAAGTGATGGGAGTACAAAATAATTAATTATTGAGAATATTTAAATATTATAAAGACAAACTCCAAAAAAGTGTCTCCAAATGGGATAAATTTATAATATAGGATGCTATAAGAATAAAATTTATTCATAAAATATGAATTTCTTATGTTTTTAGGTTATTTAAACCCTTATCTCTTCAGTTTAGCCCCTAATTTTACCTTTTTAACCCTTACTATGGTAATGATATTTTTACCACGGTGAAAATTTATTTTGGCCAAAATTCAAGTTTATCATATTATCAAATATTATTTAGGATGTATATAAATATTTAATCCATTTTATTAGGTTAAATTAAAGATGTTTCTGAATATTATTTTTAAATAAGTGGGAAAAATGTAATGAAAACAGTTTTTAGTAAAATACGCATTTATGCATCAAACTAAATTTATTTTTATTCAATGAGTATAAAAAACCAATAGATGATTGTTAAAATTTTTATTTAATATATTTTCTAAAAAAATAATTAAAACCCTTCATAAATTGAGATTATAAAATTTATTAATATAAAGACACATTGTGTGCAAAAAAACCATTTTTTAGAAAAACTACTCCTTTTTTTACTTTCAAACGATTTTATTTTCATTTAAAACAAATTTATAACCAAAAATTTCATTTTATACAAGTGAAAAAAATTATTTTTCATAATTTAGTTTTTCCAATTCATACTCTATAATTCAATGGTTATGCGAAAACTACTACATTTAGTAGTAATATTTCAATAATGTAATGATGTTTGATTGAATTTTGTGTTTCATGTAATGATAGATATCAAGAGAATAAAATATATTTAAGTATAAATATACCATAAAATTTCATGATGTTACATTATTCATAAATATTAAAATTTCAATAAATATTTTAAAATTATATATTTCATAATTTAATGTTTTAAATTCAAAAATCCACCTAAACACATTTAAATTATAAAATAATTAGACTTTCATCATAACAAGATCAAATTTATTTTTTTCAAATTAGGAAAATTCATTGTATTGATAAAAAGTTTAAAAGTTTAATTTTATATAGAAATATTTTCTTGAGTTTTTTTCACTTTTTGAACAATATTTGAAGGAATTTAAAATATAACATCAATTTTCATTATTATATAATATTGTTAGGTATTTTTAGAAATATAAATTGAAGAGGTTTTATTCCAATATTTAAAAAAAAATTAAATGAAAAATTATAATTTGTTTTAGTTTCCTATAACTATTATAAACTAGAAGATTCATAAATAACATACTCCTTTATATTTATAGATAATGTTACTCAATTTTAAATTTGAGAACTCTATGTGGATAAATATTTTCAAAGAAAATGACACATACCTATTGAAAAGTTTAATATAAATTATCTATTTAAAATAATAATAATCACTATCACATATTAAACCAAATATGTTCTAGAAAGGTAAAATAAAAAAAGATTCAAATATTCTTAACATAATTTATCATAATTTTCAAATCCATTAAATGAAATTTTAGGATAAATTTTAGATTTATAACATATGAAAATGCTAAACATTAATTCATTCCTAGATGTATTTAAGTATAACTAGCTTCGAAACATGCCTCAAAAAGTTTTTTTGTCAATATAATTCCAATATAAATCCTTATCATGTTTTGAGGAACAAATCAAAGGATTATTTGAACTCTTTATTGAATATAATATTTATCTTTTAAACAAATACTTACAATACATAGATTGATAATAAAAAATACTATAATATCTTTGATAAATTTAATGTCTTTGAAAAATTTTATGTTCATCAAATAAACTCATTTCAAATTCACTTATAAGAATGTATAACACTTATTTATAAAAATCATTATTCAGATATCCAAAAATTATGTCATCAAAATAGATATGGGAAAAAATCACTAAAATAATTTTTAATAATAAATTTAGGTTCACAGTTTAATTTTTTTAAGAAAAATTAGAAGAATATTTTATAATCTCTAATGGTAAAATGAAAATGGCATGTTTCAGACTTTTTAAATATTTTGACAAATATTAACAAGATTTGTAAAATTTTCACTTTTTAATCATGGTGGTTGTTTTAAAATTTTATTTTAATAAATATATCCATTCCAAAATTTATTTTTACATGAATTTTAAAATTTTTTAATATAAAATTATAAGTATATAAAAAAATAAAATTTACCGATCCAAATATTACAATTACTAGAAATAATTTGTAAAAATGAATTATTTCTCATTGATTATAACCTTTATCCACTAATATAATATATTAATGAAGATAAATTTTTTCCTGATAGTTTGGTTAAACAATATTATGATCCTTAGGGTGTCCGAATAAGGCCCATAATTTATTTATTTAGAAATAATTTAATTCTTCACGAATTTTGATAAATATTTTTTAATCAGATAAAGGATCTTCTATATTTTATGGTAAAAAATGTGAAATAAAATCCTGATAAGAAAAAAATACTATTAAGTAATTTTTTTAATATAAGGATTTATTCAACCATTATTTTTTCAAAAAAATGATATTTATTAAATTTTATAGTTTATTCATGAGATAGACTCTACCCCAAAATTGATTCATCTAAATATGAATTTTATGAATTTATAATGTTAAAATATATAAACTCTTTATTAAATTGGTTTAAATCATATTTTATTTCTTTTAAAAAATTATCATCAAATATGACATTAATTAATACTTCAAAAACTAATTATTTTTTTTATAAACTCTATATGAATTAATAGAATTATTATATCCTAAAAAAATACATCATCTGATTTTGAATCAATATATTCCAGAGAATATTTTTATATTAATAATGAAAATAATTCAAAAAAAAATGCACTAAAATTTAAAACTCGGGGTTTCCATTCATTCTAAATTTCATAATATTTTTTCTTTAATAAATTTATATGAATATTTTTTATATACACTTTATCATGTATTAACAGATACTTATTAGAAGTATTTTGTAGAATTACACTCATTTATAATTATCCTCTAAATTTATCAGAAGGTCATATTATAGCTTTATCAAAATATATTTAGTTACGGTGTCCTAAGATATTGGGAGTTATGATTATATATTCTTTTATCATATAATTTATCAAGATCTATATTTTAAAACCCACCACCTTTGTCACTTCTAATGAATATAATTGGATTTTTATTTTGGAAAAAATTAAAATATATAGTATATATATACAGATAAGGGATCATATTTACGATTAACAAAGAAAGTCCATGTATATTTTCAATAGTTATATATAATAAAAAATAAATATCTTTTTTCATACTATACTAGTATTTTTCATGGGTTGAAATAGATCCAAATATAAAAGTTTATGTGGTATAAAAGTTCATAGTTAATGAATTTATTTAAAATATGCCTTATGATGAATTCCATTTAAAAATAAGTCTAAATAACAATTACTATCCATATTTAACTATGACAAGTCTAATAATTTTTTATTTTATGATATCTTGTGGTGTAACCGGAAATATTTAGGACCTGATCTACTATTTTGTAAACAATTTTAAAATTTTACAATATCAATTTTTTATAAATTTTCTAAGTTAATTCATAAAAATGTATTGAATATATATTATCTTTTGTTTTTAAAAATATAATAAAAATTTATCCTTTAGCACTAAAAACTTATGATCTTCAAATAACACATTCATATTATGATAAAAAAGTTTTAATTCACTAATTAGATTTTGTTTCAAAACATCCAAAAATAAAACCCCTAAAATGATAAAATAAATTTATATTTCAACTTCTATTAAATATTTTTCATTTCCTTTTGATTTATCACCCAATGACACACTACAATTGCAAAACTCATTAAAAGATATACATTTATATATATCACTAGTCATATGTCAAAATAATTTACTATCCCTATTCCATGTTCCCTTTCTTCCAATTCTAATTCATATTTTCTTTCGAAATTGGTTCAAAAGAATTAGGAACCAATGAAAACTTTGGTGGAATTCGGTTAGAAAAATAATTCTTATGAACCTAATTTTTTTTAAATATATGTTTATATGTAATCAAGAATACAATCACTAATAGTTAAATCCTGTGTGTGAGTAAGATATTGTGAAAATTTTAAATAACACTCATTTCCATAATGAATCTTCATTTGGAATCTAAATCAGGAAATACATGAAATATTTCGACTTAAACATTTAATAAATAATGTGTTATATATTTCATGTAATATTTTATCATTTATAATACAAATGAACATTTATTTAGCTTATTTATCCATTCTATCTAAACATAATTTCTATTTCCTGGAAAAATTATTAAAAAATCTATTATAAAACATTAAATTTCATTTATTTTATTTTCATCTTATTTAAAAACTAAAATATCATCATTATTTTATATTTATCGAATTTAGACTGATAATACTTTAGTTTGAGACATTAAAGTTAAAATATTTCCTCAAAAGTACATGATTTATTATTTAAATTTGAAGAAATATTTTTCGTTTTATTCCAGAAGCTTCTTAATTTTAGAATGGGGATGTTTCAATTTTTTGAAAGAAATTTTAAATCCACATGTTATATTCTTTTACCTTTCAATTATTGATAACATGTATCTTATTTTTCTAGATAATTTCTTTATGTTTTCCTTTAAGTTCCTTGTGCAAACCTAATTGTTTTCTACCATGAGATTTAATCTGTTGATTTAATTATAATGCATATATTCAGTTGGATGTTCATAATCATATTTTTATTAATAATAATTGTCATATTCACTTACTTTTTTTGATGAATCCATTAAATATAGGTTTTCTACAACTTTCTCAAGATTTTATTCTTCACTTGAACTCCAAACCTCTATATAACCCCATCCAACATTAATTTATATATTTTAATTTCTTGGAATATTTTATTATTTTACTACAATTATTGATTCAATGAAAATTAGGATTGATGTTGAACACTTTTTATATACTCCTAAAAAATAATATTCAAAGCATTATTAGACCTTTGTTTACCTTTATTAATTTTTTTTCTACATTTAAAGGGTAATTATTTTTGTATCTTCTTAAATGTATTTACTTCTTTAATACATATTAAACCGGTTTAACTTGGTCTCTCTTTTACCTTTTTAATTTAAAATCAGATATGTAGGTGGTGACAATCATTTTTTGATTTGTAATTTAATTACTTTTTTCTGAGATCACATTTGGAGGAATATTTTTCATATCTATCTCATATTGTAACCAAGATCCAATACACTCATCTAATATTTCTTTCTTTAATTGGTTCTTTCATATTAAGAATTTTTTTAGGTAAATATCTTAAAACTCTTTCAACAAAAACATGATTATCTAAATTCCCTATAAAAATAGTCATATAATTTAAAATACATAATTCTTTGAATCATTTGACTAATTTTTTGTTGTTGTATAATTTTATAATATTGAAGATCAACTCTTACTAAGCCAAAATGTATTCTTTTAAACTTATCAAAACCTAAATGAGTATCCTAAAAAATTATCCGTATTTTATATATGGTTTTACACAAGGATATATGATTATAGACATTTCGACTAATTACACAAAATAAAAGCTTTATTACTTTGTAATTAAAAATATATCTAATTTTATCATTAAAAATAAATGTATTAGGATCAAAATTATATACTTTTAAGGATTTATATTTATAGTTCGACTATAAATTATTAGGTTCTTATGGTAAAATTCCTTGAAAGGCATCCAATATCTATGGTCTATTACAATGATGGATGATTGCCTTTTAGGTATCTTACAATGATTTAAAGTATATTTTCCACTTGATGGTTATGTTATGATTATATTAACCCAAATAAAGAAAAATATTTTAATGTGAGGGGTTATTATCTGATATATAATATTTGGGTCCAATATAAGAATGAACGAATGGTCGGGGTGGGGGTTGTCAATTGAAATTTTTATTTAATTTTAAATTTTAGTCAATTTTAAAATAAACTTTTAAGTGAAAATATAAAATAAAAAGAAAAAAATTATTTTCATAGTAGTTCATATCTAATTGATCCTACATATATTGTTCCCTCATCTCATATTTATAGAGAAATGTAACCCACTAAATGAAATATCTAAATTTTCATGGGGAGTTACAACACTTTATAATGCCTTTGTAATCATTGGATTCTTATCCCAAGACTAATTATCTCACACGTTGAGTCCCAAAAAATCGAAATTTCTTTTAAATTTTTTGTGGAATCAAACCCTTCCATTTTTTATACCAAGGAAAAGCCAAATCCCCTATCATTTTACCATTTTTTTCACAACCTATATGTAACTTTTTTTTGGGGTGAGATAACCTAATAATTCTGAATTTTAAGGGTAGTATAAAATAGTACTGTAAGATTAAAATAATCTTATATAAATTATTATGATCTAATGTACAATATGAACAAGATGAGATTGAAGTGTCGTTGAAGTAGTGCTCTATCTAGTAGGAAATGATCCCATGATTATTTCGATATAAGAGTGTTGAAAATGTGATTAGAAAATTTACAAAATATCACAATTTAAAATATCAATAACCTTAATTCAAATTAGTTATATCAATATCTATATTTAGAGTTCCCATATTCGAAACATGATTTATGTTTAGAAATTATAATATTTCATTCCCCTTGAAACCACATTTTTATCTTCAAATAACACTGAAATACTTTAGTTTTTTAAATAGTTTTGAAAAAATATGACATTAAATATATATTTTCAACTTATATTATTATAAAAATTTACACAATATTAAATATTTAATATAAAACAAAATTAAACTTCTTTAGAATACTCATATAAAGTATGTGAGGAAAACTTTTAATATTAAAAACATTTCAAATTAATACAGGTTATTTTATAATAATATTGTTTGAGTATTAATTCTATATGATGGTCATTTTAAAATTTAGAAAGTAATTTTTAACAAAATTCCTCTACATCAAACGAATTATTAATAATTTATGAAATAATTACATCAATGAAGACGATTTGAAATAACAGCAAGTAAATCCAAATATATTAGAATATAAGAAATTGAGAATAATGTATGATTTTGAAAATAAAATTGTTAAAACACATGAATTAATAATTTATGTATTTTTTATGACTTTATATATATATATATATATGAATTTATAATCTTCATATTACTTTTGAAAAATGTTTTACCTAATAAAAAATTATATATGATAGTTGATCGCATCCTATGGAAGATCAAACAATGTAGTAGGTCTTGGAATATTACATGTGGTCAATCTATTTCAATATAAGGTTGATTTAATTAAATGTGTGGTTTATATGGTTTCATTTTCTATTTGAACCATTCATGTGGTCAATTAGAATTTATGTTTGGAAAAATCAACAGTTTGAAAAATTTTGATCGCCTTTCTGTAATGAACACCAGTATGACGTGGTCTCTTACCCATTATTATTGGTTGATAGAATATTATTGAACCATTATTTCTGAAAATATTTAATTTATTACCAATCATCAACTATACAATGTATTCATCTTCCTTATGGTAAATCCTTATACATGTAGTTGATACACATGATCGTTCCTTACAAACAATAATTTGTTCTTGGGTTCAGTCCTTATACATGAGGTAGATAATCCTGGTAAATCTAGACATATAAATATTTTCAAAAATCTATAATAGTAAACTTAATAGAATATTCGACACACACTAATATTGTAATTGATTTTTCTATAAAAATAAATTCATAACTAACACTTTGACATTATAATGTAAACTATGTTAGTGGGAATAAAATATTTATTAAAAGTTATGAGAAGTTAAAATTATGTAATGAATAAGTATTTTAATTTTCAAAACATAAATAAACAACGAATTTATGAGGCACTTCAACACCAGATGAACCTGATGAGCTTAACCCTTATGAAAAAGTATGTGGTCCCAAATGAAGTAACAGTGCTCCTGTATCATCTCATATGTGTGAATTTTGATGTTTGTCATTCTATCCAAGCCATGGGGAAGTGGGAGAGGATTTAATCAAGGAATTTTATTTAGTTTTTTAATAATTTCTCATGACAATAGATGATAATCTCAAAAAGGTGAATCTTGGCATGGAAGAAGATCCTTGGACAATATTAATCAGTGCTACCATGGGTAACAAATAATAGAATAAATTCATATAATATTTATGTATCATTGAGGTGTATTTCATGGAATTAGATGGAAGAATATGGGTTTTAAATCTGATTTGATACCAATAATTTGAGTTTTCTGAAAAAACATTGTGACTATAAACTGGATGTAAGGAAAATTTATCTAGTCCATACTAACAAAGTGGAATCTAAAGTTGTTGAAATACTCAAATAAAAGATCATCTTGGAAAAGCAACAGACAAAATGGATTTTCAAAATTATCCTTGTTAAGAGAATAAATAATAAAAAAAATTTCCTGTTGAGTTTAAGGATATGAACCCCTATATCTCTTAGGATGATTTATACATTCTGATCACTAAACTATATGATTTTGTGGCATCAAGTTTTTATGTCCTCTAATTCATTTATGAGTATTTTACTTTAAACATATTAAAATGGATATGAGGGATGAGAAGGCCAGTACCTTAAGGGATATCCAAGGGGTATATAGTAACCATGTATACCCTTTTTCATTAATAGTTCTTATCATAGAATCCAATTTTCCATGCACTATATTTTTATGTTATTATTAAGGAGTTATATAGAATGATACATGGATGATAGTGGAAAAATAAAAACTCTTCTATGATCACATTGTTAAACATAAATATTTTTTTTTTAAAATTTCATCAAAACGACAAGATGATAAACCCAATGTAACTTTATTTCTTGGTAAAATTAAGGAAATCACTTTGATATTTGTTATGATATCACAATATGGATGTTGAATCTAAAATTTAAAAGAAGATACATGAATTTCTACCCATAAAAATATTTTGAAACAAAGAGGAATCTTGGTTTTACTCACTTACACCATGCATTTCACAGCCAAATTCCATGGAAAACAGTTTCTCTTTGCAATATTATTTAAGAATAGGGATACTTATCACTTATATTATAATTTTTATAGTGCTATTTGATCTATAATAACACCTTAAACACTAAAAAATAATGTTACATTCTATCTAAGTGGTGCCTCTCATCCTCTATGTGGACACCATTTAATGATAACATGGATTCCTCAGAAGAATGATGTGTGAATGTATAATAGTATCTCCTATCATATCTAGGAAATAATAGATTCTAAGATCCAATATTTTGAACTTATGAAGAACTAATTTAAATTTATTTTCACAATGTCGGAGTTGGGACATTATTTATAGGACCATTATGTATATTGGGTATCTTATGTAAATTCAATGAAATATATTATTATTCTTCCCAAACCAACTAGGCACTTAAAGCACTATTTAGTCAATATGAAATAGTTTTATATCTAATTCAGGTATCAAAATATGATTAAGTGATCATAATTAGCATTTTTTCTTATAGGGAACCATATACTATAAAATGTTTCTTTGTACATGGTTCTCCCTTTTGAAAAACCCTTCTCAATCCATAAAACCTCATAGGAACAAGGGATATACATTTATGGTTCCACTGTGACGCAAATATGAAGAAAATATTAATATATGATGCTTGGCATGGTAAACGTTGGGATGATATTTCTCTCTCTTAGAATGTATTTATTACTTAATCCTTTATGCTTTCATAATTATTTATCGATAATGATGCAGAATACTAGACCATAATTGTAGTCTTTAAATTGGGAATGGAAATATGAGTTACCTAATTAAATTTTGAGGGTGATTAAAAGATTGTATTCAAGAAAGCTAATAGTGACTATGCCATCCTGATAGAAGATTTGATCACCTTTGTAAGTTATATTAGATGGTTAATAGTTGAATTCACCTTAGATCCAAAATATTATCACATCTCATGTTCATATAATTCCATAGTAGATTCACTTTCCTATATAAGTAAAAACATCACATATCAATATAACAATGAGATTATAATTCACATTACTAATCATAATGTGTTACCATAATTCATCATTATTGATATGAAGTAAAATAAAAAACTACATGAATCTTTAGATGAAGGATAAATTTTACCCTTTTCAATTGAAACAATATATGGTAGGATGTTTTCTATAGTTAAGTACCTTCAAAATAGGGTTCCTTATCAAGATCAATCAAAGAAGTAAATAATTAATCAGTAGGAAGAAAATTTCATCCTTTACAATGTATTTAATTAAACAATTGTTATATAAAAGTTAATAATTGATGGGGTTCTGATCATGTATATTGAAATTGTAGAGACCCTCAATATTATGTAGGATGTTTATGTTTTTTATTGTAATACACACTAATTATGAACTATGTTTTTGCATCAAATTGGGAGACATAGATTTTTTTGGACACCAAATATAAAGAACTTCGTGAAATGAATGAAGAAACATAATGGATTCTAGGTATATTACTATTTCATTAATCAATACCTGAAGTTTTTTCACTTCAAAACATACTATTTTGTATTTTCCATCTGTACGATTTGGATTTGTACCCTCTTTCGATAACTTAGAATCTGAAGTTCACTCTCATTCCCACCATTTTATTCCCCATATGGGTTAAAGATGTATTATTAAAGGGTTTCAAAATAAAATTTATCATAAATTTTAGGAAGTCTAATATTATTACTCTATTTTGATTCCATGATAAAATATTAATCCATAATTAAAAAATATCAATTCCTTTGACTTGTTTAGGCTGTATCAGGATTAAAATATCCATTCCATCTATTTATATTACAATCATGTAAAAAATGGATGGATATAGGACTTTAAAAAATATGTATCCAACATACTTTAGATTATTTTTGAAAAGCAATATATATCTTGGATAGTTAAACTGTTCATGATTTGTGGTCTCGTCACTCAATGACGCATATGCCAAGCAAGATACCCCATAATTTCTTAAGAATGAAGTAAGGAAAATTAATCCCATTGATGTTTAGTGTCCCTCCCTTGAATTTCCATAGATAATAAATTTTTATACAAATTACCAGTCTAAAATAGTTCTATATTAATTATATTACCTCAATGTGAAAATTTTGTGCACACTACATGACCATGTGATTCATCAATATCATTCCTCATGAGCACTGAATAAGAAGGATCAATCCCAATCATTTTTCAACGGATAAATATTATTGGATGTGAAGACTACCATGATACCTTTAATGAAATATCCAAAGCTTGATAAAAAATATTGTAGAACTTATACCCTATACAAGTTATACTCTAATGGATATTACTACTCGATTCCAATGGATGGAGATCATTTCATTCCTAAAACCAATGCAAGTATTCTTACGTAATTTTTTTTTTTAACTCCATGTCAAATCCTTAAAATCCAATTAAACATGACTCAAAATTGTTCAAATATAGTCATATTCATGTGACCTTTAATTTTATGTCAAATATATCAAAGTCATATGCCATTAATCACGAATGAATAATGGTCCTCATTGTATAAAAGTAAAATGTACGACACCCAATTAATTATTTCATGAAATTAAATGGAAGGATATAAAGTCCATGAAACATGAGAATCCACATGATTCAAATGGGTTTTTTATTATTACCTAACATCCTTAGATGAGAGTCAGATACATTTAAGATTCCATGATGTATGGTTCCATAACTATAAACATATAAAAAGATAAATTTCCGCTCATTTAGAAGAATTGTTACCTAGTGTTTAGGCCTTCTTAAACGTCATGGGTATTTCATTCCATAGAATGAAACTAATATATGATCACTATATCATTCCCCCAAACGTGATTTAGACCCATAATTATATTGAATTCTTGAACTATTAATGGATTGACTCCCATTACAGTAAGATATATAGTAAAACCTAGATTTTTCATCCTAGGAAAAACTGTAGATTCCATTTCCATTCACGATTCATCCATCCAGATAATAAAATTACCAATTAAACTCTGGTTTAATTATTCCTTATCTCACTAGGGAACCCATAAAAGTATCCATTTTTTTCCAACATAAGAGCATGATTTGTGTAGAATACTTATAATAGTTATGTATGGATTCATTCCTACTATTTCAAGATAGATAGTTAAAAACAAATTTTCTATTATGGTTCTATCCATAAATAAAACTACTCTATAACAACATTCTAGTGTATTATATCCTCATTAATGTTGATCCTTTCACCATTATAATATATTCTTGGATAAAATATTTTTATCAATAACATTTTGAAACTTTATTCCTGGTATCCTAGGATATAAAAAGACATCAAATTAGTTTTTTCTCAAACATAAAAATGAATTACATTCTTATGAAACTCAAATATCATCTTTGTATCGAAGACATCAATAGTTCATTTCAATTTTTCCTCCATTAACCCTATTCTGGGATACTAAATTCCTTAATTTTATTATTTTTCATGGGGACCCAAAATACATAGATTGAGATTTTCCCCTAGATAATCCCCCTTTGGTACGTGGTCCGTAAATATCATTACAAAATGGTCTATCATTACCATCCATAAAATGAATAGATTAGTTTATATTATATATCACCTTTATCTTACTTAAAATACATATATATATATAAGATCTCTGATTGTGTTGGTTGGTAGTTCATGTATGGTCCTATCTAACAACCCTGCAATAGGATAGATCGAATTCATTTTATTTTATAGATGAGATACATATATATAGTAATCCTTATAAGAAAATTGCATGGTGTTATTATTATTATCCTATGGAATGTAAATACATTTAGATCAATCGTATTAAACCTAGTTACAATACCTAATTTTCGCCCTGTCCCAAATGTTAAAACCATTACCAATGCATGTCATGATTCATTGTTTTTTCTCTATCTAGAGAATTAATTCATTATTCCTTTTACCCCCATAAGATGAATCTATACAAATTAATTTCACAAACTATATGTTGGTTTATTATTATTTCTCTACTATATATAGTGGTGTCCATGTCACCCACATTAGAACTAGATAAAAATTATATTTCCATGCCATTTTACATCACACCAAATCAATGAGGTCCCTAAATTCATTTAAGGTTTCCATTCATTTGGCCGTGTAGGATAATAAATTCCCACTAACTTTAATACCACTTTCTATCTAATTTTCTAGGACATCAAATTAATATTGGTTTCTTCTATATACCCGCATTAGGATAATAAAATCATTAATTCCTATTAGCATGAACTATATCTCCATAAAGATTGTTTATATTAAATTCCCGTGGATTTATTCCCATTAATACAAGATACATAATGAAATTTTAACCTTCTTTCTTAGGACTAGTTGAAAATAACCATCTGCCTCAACTCCCCCTAATCATTCCCTAACAGCCAAAAAATAGCATATTTTGGATATAGTGTTCGAACTACATTATAAATATTCTCTTCCCATATTAAACACATTTTTTCATCAAGTGTTTGAATAAATGAAAAATTTTAATGTGTAATGGAAATCAGTGCATTTTATTATAAAATGGAACCCTTTTCGAGGTGGAAATATATATTTCATGTATTCATCCCTCCCTTAATCTACCAGATACATGTTTTCATATTGATGAGAGTAACCTCTAACCCCAGGAATACTGAACTGTATTTTAGTGGAACATTCCAATAAAATTGTTCAATGGTTATCCTTAACAGACCTATTTCATTTCATCACATTCCAATTTAAATAAATCAATTTATTATTTACATCATTCTCATTCCTTTTTAAGAAGTGTTGAAGAACCACTAGCTCTCACATCCTATTTTTATAGTCATAAAATACCTTATTATTCTTCTTATATCCATGACCATAATCAACAAGATCATTTTTTCTACCAAACAATTCCAATATTTGTGTTTGTTTTATCAACCCTATATAGTCAATTCTACATATATGTGAAACCATATTTTTGTTCCATGAATTAAGAACCTAAAATATGTGCACTATTTTATACACAATACCAATCATATTGGTTTTGGGGTTATCTTTAATATTAGACCAATTATAACTTGATGTTTAGCATACCTAATTGTTTGAGCTATGTGACCTTAAAATGCATGTATGATTTTCTACCCATGGCTACTTATATCTATGTTGTATTTATTAATTATTTATCCTAAATTCTATCAATATATGAAAGCTCATAACAAGTTAAAGATAAATACATATGGATATTTTAAACTATTATGATGAGAAATATAACCTTGAAAAGAATTCACTTCACTCCCAGAAAAACAATACAAATATAAACCCTTTATTAATATTTTTCTAGTGAGGCACGATCCTAGATTACTATATTTAAAATTTTGAGAAATTAAAAAATTTCATGGTCATTTGTATTATTAAATAAAAAATCCATAATTGGAGACCTCAAAAAAAGATGAGTCACTTTATTCTAAGATTACCTTTTTTTATGTTATTTTAAAAAAATTAAGGAAAAAATAAAAATCCCTAATTATTATAACCATTCGACCCGGGAAAAATTAAAACTATGCTCAATAGGTTTATCAACCATAGAAAAAGTAATAATACATTTTTTTCTTTGCATAGATTACGTCATAGGATTAGTGAAAATGAATGAAGTTGTAATTTTTTGGTAGATAATCTCTATTAAGCATTATAATCATCCTGAAATCGTACCCATTATAATTTTTTTATGCTAGATCATTATACTCTCTTATATCCAAATACAGTAACCTGGACTTATTGTGATGCTAAAATATTCATGAATATAATATTTATATATTAGTTTAAGAGTAACATTTAGGGAGTAAACCAATTATTATAGTATTTTGTCTCATAGGCTTTCCCCAAATAATGATGATGATATATTCTTGCATATCCATCATTCCCATATTCATCTAAGGGAACATGCCTTGTAGATGATTTGTATATTTAGATATTTATTCATTGACTCAATAATTGGGTTATTAAGATTTACCCCACCCATTTCCCTGAAATGTTAATATATATTGAAATATATGGTCCAACATTTATATATATATTTTTTCATTAATTAATGGTTGATATGATAGTTAATATGAACAAATTTTCCATTATTTGATATAAAATTATTTTCATTCAAAAGGGGAGGATATTATACTAGCTAAAGTGCCTCTGAAACCATATATAATAGAAGGGATAAATTGAATTAATGTTACCTGAATTTCATGATGAATTATAAAATTTAGGAAATTTATTTTCCATGTCATTGATGGATTAATATAGTTTAGATAATAATTCAGCTTCTACATATTTATCAATAAAAAACACATCTTCCTACGTCATAACTTATTTCATAGCCCTTTGATCTTCGTAAAACCACTAAAAATATCCCCATACTATTTTATGGATGGTGGAACTCTCTCAATAAATTTTCTACATGAAAGGACTTCCGTTAACGATCAGATGATTCCAGTTTGTTACAACCATGGCATGTTGGTTTGCTTCATGACGTCCCGTGGTCCTTAGATTTATAGAGAGATACATAGATTATTACAATGATATATTAAACTAGAGTTCCCTCACTGAATCCCAGGGGATAATCACCCAATTTATAAAATAATTGATTATGTGTTTTTTACCCTTAATAGAATCAAGTGGAGGAAATGTGTTAAAGGAGATATAATTGATCATTGAGAAAATTGTGGGGGAGCCCATGAAGTATCCTAAGAATATTCTCCCATAGATAATTACAAATCACTTATTACTTTGCGGAGTACTACGAGTCTGAGTTATATTAAATTATGGTGAATGGAGCATCTTTTGGAACCAAATTACATAAATAGTGTTAGATATCATTATATCATGAATGGGTTGACACTGAACTAGTTGGTGCCAAAATAGATTCAAATGTTTATGACATCAAAGTAGCAACTCCTTGGGTTAACATTATCTATCGTATGGCTGTCCACATTGAAATAAAAATATTTTAGTTAGTAGACATTGAAAAACCACATAGTGTAAAATTTGGATACCAACTTTACTCAGTTGGTTATTTACCTTTTGATCCATTATAAACCCATTAGAACGTGAAATAATGGGTTGTTCACCTGATAATCTCTATATAGGAATATAAGATACGGGGTGCACCTTTGAGATCAATGTAAACTCTAGTGAAGCTACTTATCAAAAGGATGACTCTAATAGAAATGTATACTAATTGGAACTATGAAGGAATATATATAACAGTTGAATTTAACTAGTACGACTGATATATAAATTGTAGACTTCAATGTTGTGGAACTTCCTTCAGAGAAGATCTAAATAAAATATCTCCTAATATAGGCTCATTGACCAGGTCATTGATTTCTATGATGTTTTCCATTGATCCCAAATAATCCAAATAATCATTTGACACATTCAGGTCATGATTTTATTCTAGTATCTCAATGGATTTTACAGATTTAAGTTTACTAGAATTACATTAATGGTGTTAAAAGGTTGTGTGCTCATGGGTAATCCCCATCCATAAAACCTTTAAAATTGGGTAAATGTCCAAATAATATATTTTATTAATTTATAAAATAAACCAAAAAAAGTGTATATATGTAAGATTTTAATATCAAAACAATATGGAGATAGAGTTCCAGTGACCACACATTCCCCCTACAGAATATTTCTTCACAAAAACTCTTTGTGGGAGGAACATTTAATTGTGGAACGGGGAACACTCTTAGAGGGTTATAGGATATTTCTAAAAATTTATCACATCTGAAATAAGTAAGGTTCTTCTTTAAACCTATGTTTTGAGTAAGACCTCGGGCCAATTTGGGTTTCTCTTGAAAAATGATCAAGATATATAATAGGTGACTGAGCCATTCCAAAAACCTAAAAAGATTATATAATATAGTAATAGTGATGTTAAAAAAACATGTTATGTATATATGGGAGAATATTTTACCACTTCCCATGGAGAGATATGGTTAGCCTCCTCCAAGAAAAATATGTCTCTTAATAATAAAGGACGGTCTTTAGTTCCTCTATCCCCTCCCTTATTTTTATCACCAAAATCATTCTATATACCTAACATGAGTTATATATTCCTATGTTCTCAATTAAGGAAAAAAATTTACATTTTATGGAGTAAAAACTGACATAAATATTCCAAAAATTAGATTCCACCACATTAAAAGGATTGTTCTAAGATACTTCATATGGTTTGGTGACCTTACCAAACTCAATCAAAAGTAATTATTCCCCCTATAGTGTATATTAGATAAAATTTATGGAAGAAGTCATCTTGTAAGAATGCCACAACAATAGACATTTGGAAATATGGAATCAGAAGGGATGGGTGGTAGAGGATGCACCCCACCTATCAAAGGATAAGGGTTAATTCATATTAACACTTTCTTATGAATCTAGGTCAATAAATAATTCCTTTATTTATGCCTCTTTTGCGGTGTTCCAACCATTTAAACCCTCTTTAGTTCTTTTCCTTTAGTATCATTTGGACCCTTAACTTGGGGTACTAAATCTTACTTTTTCCATTTGGACATGATTTGATCCATGTCTCGATGAATTCATGTGCAACTTAATGAAAATATTGTACAACTAGAATTCCAATTCTATACTCATTTTCCCCAACACCCACATCATCCTGAATTGGAAATAATTTATAGGGTTCCACTTATCCTGAACACTTTGAGGTGGTGTTGATGGATTTTTCTAGATGAAATAGAACTGTCAACCAAAATAAAAGTGCCTATATTCTTTAGATATATTTATATCATTAATATTATCCACCATCATTCCCTATCTCAAGGAAATAAAATAACACATTTATCATTATTACTATTCATGTTTTCGAAATTCATTCTAATTAGGGTTATATATAATGTGTAAACAATTCAATTACAGAAGTAAAATTTGTTACACACATACTATTCTTCATGTAGAGTGTCTTCAATCCACCGATGGGCTAAAGATATGGCCTAAATAAATTATCTAGAATTATATTTTCATTTATGGATTTATAAATTCCCATATATGATGTGATATGGCCGTAGAGTACTTGGAAGGTCCCGACCACTATGAGTAGGATTTCTAGTATGTATATTCTAGATTTAGTTATATAATTTGGAAAAAATCAACATTGTTAAGTTTATATATCTTCTTATTTCTATGATTTTACCATAAAAAATGTCCTAATATGAAACCCATCGCATGAACGATGGACTATAAGTAGATAAATTCTGATGAAAATTGAAGGAGATAATTCTAGGAAGATAAAGGGGTAGATTTTTAGTGGTAAAATCCCAACCCCACATAGTGTATCTACCATCATCCAGGGCTAGAAAAGATTATTCAAGAGATTGGAAGGACTCTTAGTGGGGAAACGTTAGTGCCTTCAAGTACATGAATCTTATACATTAGAAACTATGAAGATTTATACCCTAAAAATAAGGTGATATTGGTACATGGGTAGAGATCCTATCCCCTAGAATTTTTATCCAGCTAAAATATTTCCATTATGAAATGATATTTCATTTCCAAATCATTTCCTGAAAAAAAGTGTTGGGATAAATTCATCATAAATATTTTATAAAATTAGAACCCTAGTTATTATTTTCCCAAGAAATAATCCCATATTAACCACTCCATCTAGAAAGTGGAATGTGTTTTTATTTTCAATCAATATACTAATTATTTCTAATATTAACTTCTTATAAGGAAGAAATAGTGATTATAAGATCCATACTACTTCATAAATATTCACTTATTTGAAACCCCTTCCAAGTTATTCACAGCTTTGACAGAAGATGAATTTATATCCTGGTCAATCCATATGACACCTCAGAGTTAGAGGACCCAACTAGAGTTCTGTCAAAGTGGATTTTTTTGAAAATTTTTATATGATGGATGCATTGTTAGGGATTTCTTGATTTTGATTGTGTTTTACCCCTTATAGGGTAAATAAATTATATATGAGAACATACCCCTCTAAATGGTCTACCATTGTTTTGATGCAGCTAACTGTTGAAACATTGTTCCAAGAGTGTGATGATGGTTTATCCAAAAACAATATTTCTCATTTAATGCCCTGAGTTATTATAATTATTTTTTGAATAAAATAAATTTCTTCGATGGATTCCATTACACTCAACACCGAGTTTTAACAAACAATGAAAATCTTTTACTATTATTATTTAAACATGACTGTTATTACCTATTTATTAATAATGAAATCATAAATAAGAATAAACACATTTTAAATATTAAGCATAATAGATTTATATAAAGGTAATATTTATAAAAAATACTTAATTGTTTTGGTAAATTATTTATATGTTTCAAAAATAATATTTTTATCAAAAAATATTTAATTATTTTGGAATAATTATGAAATTAATTTTTGAAACATAGAAAATAAATTTTATAAAATAAATTTATTTTCGAAATTACTATTTCAAAATTATCTTAGAGTTCATTTTTTATATTTTTCTAAAAAGAATAATTTTTCTATATATATTGAAAAATAATGGTTTTTCTAACTACCATTTCATTTATAGAATTTATAAGTACATTTTTTTAATATAAAATGGGTTTTAAAATTACATTATTTTAATAATATATCAACTAAAACAATTTATTTTATTGTAATCATTTTCATGATGAATTTTTATATAATGTTTTTTAAACTTTTTAACAATTTTCCTTCAGAAAACCTCTTTCTCATCACATCTGTGAGTTTAATTTTAATATTAAATATACCAATTAAATGAATGGAATTTATATAAATGGATTCCATATTTATAATTAAAATAATATATAATATATAGTATGTTAAACTTAATTTTTTTCCCATAATTAATATTAAAAACAACAAAACTTATTTATAATAGTTAAGGAAAATATGGGTTTACCGACGGGTTAAACAATATATATATATATATGTTCGAAATAACCCAAAACTTGTAAAAAATAAATTTTATGGAAATATATAGATCTTATAATGTATAAATTTCAATAATGGTTTATTTTATCCCCTATTTATGTATGAATCAGGGGCACAACGTTTTATTTTCTAAAATTGCTAGTGTTCCACTCACATAACTTATAAAAGGACACCACTCTTATCTTCACTTCACACTTTAAAAACCCATTTTAAATACCAATAAATACCCATATAAATTATGTATTTCAATAATCACATCATTGAATCCTTATTTTGGTCAAAAATGATACCTAGGAAGGCTTTTATCACAAACTAAAAGAAATTTTCCGAAGAAGTGGTAACATCCCTAACTGAACAATTTATTTTATTTCTTCCTACACCAAATTAAATTTATATTATATTATTATAATATAATAACAATAGTTTATAAAATATACATATCTTTTATTATTTTAATTTCAGAATCCATATCCCTCTCCACTTCTTCAAATGGGATTGAAAATCATCATTCTGTGAAAATGACCTAACTTTTCAAAAACCCATGTTTTTTCGTCACCAACTCTGATGGATTGATATAATGAAGGATTAAATATTTATATATGATATTATTATACTTATGTAATTATTATATCACATATACCTCAATAATTTATAATGTTTTGGAAGATGATAATGTCATTTTTGAGTTTGACAGACTACAACCTTGTAAAGCATTTTCATCAATTCAAGGATTACATTGAAGGTAATAAGGTTTTTCATAATACACATAAGTGATATATATGAAATTAAAATTATTATTTAATGATAATATATTATTTAACATTATTTTTTCCTATATTTGGAGAAAATGGAAATAATTTTCTTGTGTATGTATGACCTATCGTCTCTATGAACAATATATATTATTTTTTACCTCTAACTTTTATTGATTAATATAAAGATAATTATAATGAATATATATTATATTTATTTCATGGTTATATGTTTGGAGGTTTTGGAACCCTAATTATTGTTATAGGATAAGAAATAAAAAAATCAAAACTTACAAGAAAAAAAGAAAGAAGTTATTTCCTTAAACGTGACATTAAAAATATATATTAATAAATAGGTAGTAAAAGGCCACAAGTAAACCATATATGGTTTGATATATATAATAATGTTTTTTTAATAGATTTATAATAAAATTATATTTATTATATAAGATTATTTAATGTGTATTAACGATATTTGAGAATTATAGTAAGAGATTTTTATCTCATTTTCCCTTCTTTAAGACATATGTTATATTAAGAACATATATTATTTTAGGAGATTTATTTATAAAATTTCATATTTAATATCATTAATATATTATTAAAATAAAATTCTAAGGTTTATTTTAATGTATTTATTTTATGGGGCTTATGGTTTAATATTATCATGTGGTAATGGTTTTATGATACAATGTCATATTTTATCAAAATTGATTATATTTATGATTCTGATGATGAAATAATATAATTAAACTCTCCAGAAATTAATTAATTTTATTATTCCCAGGTTATGCTATTAGAATACATGTTTTTTGTTTATTTTCTTCTATTTCAGTACACATAAGTTCAAAATTATTTTTTAAGAAAAATCATCTTTCTTTCCCTCTGGTTGAACAACCATTTTTTCCAAAAAACATGTTATCTAATTTTTTTTAAATTTTCATTAACATTATCCAATTGATTTATAAATTACATTTTTATGATTTTTTTAATTTTTTAATTTTTTTCTTATGGAATATTCATGACATTTTCCAAACAAGACCCATTTAAATTTTATCAAATATATGAAGGGAATGTCTATTTCAATATGTGTGACATCATCAGAACTTCCTAATATCGTGAAAATTATTTTATTTGAAGATAACATAAATAATTTTCCAGGTTATTTTCAATGAAAATGATTTCCAAAAAATTATATAAATTTTTTATTTTAAAAAGTATATTTCCTATAAAAGGATATTTTCATTAAGAAAAGTTCAATTTTAATTTTCATTCAAAATAATTTTCCATTTAGGATAAAATATTTTGGTATTACTTATTATTTGTTTGGGAAATGAGCCAATTATAACATTTTACATCCTAGATAATTATAGAAAAAGATATTTTTATATATATATTAATATAATTAAATTAGATATTAATTTTACTTTAAAGAGGAATATATGTCTAATAGCTTAATCGACATGCAAGATTGGGTTTCTCCAAAATCTTATGTTTCACACAACACATAGTTATACTGAAAAATTATACATTAATATTATTATTAATTTAAACAATAGTTATCGCCAAGATATTTTATTGGAGGGAATGAACACTACTATCTATATTATTTTTAAACAAGTCTACTCAATATTTTAACTTTATTCTAATAAACTCTAGAGGCTTAAAATGAGAATAAATCCAATTTTAATAATAAAAGACTCTAATTTTCTTAAAAAGAAATTTTACCACCTTTTTATGGACAAAACGTTATATATATATTTTTTTACACATTTATATATTCTATTTGAAAAAAATAAAATTCTTCTTTAAAAGATTAATTTTTTTAATTTTGTTGAATTTTATGTATTTTTTGATTTAATTTTATATTCTAATCAATAGTGAAAAAACAACATTTTAATTCAAAACTACTTTTAAATATAATTTATTTATATAATTATATTTTTATTTTAATTGGGTTTAAATTGTAATTTGATTAAATTTTTATCATTTAATACAATATAGTTCATTGTAAGAAATTTTCAATTGTAATTGAATTGAAAAACTAGGCGAACATTTTGACGTTTTACAGAAAAAACTTGTTTTTTCATTCAGACAATGGGATTAATGTTAAATTTAATTTTTCCAATTCTATGAATTTAAATTTTAAAAAATAAAAATATGGTTTTAACCAATATAAAAATTTTCGTCCAACATGGAAAAAATACTTTTTTGTGAATAGTAATAGTAGTATTTTATTTACCACAGTTAAAGGTAAATGTGGTAATAAAAGGTAAAATTAATATTATAATAATATAAAACAACCCTAAAACTTTCCCTAATCTAATTTCATGAGTTATTTTTGACTAATAAAATCATTGGCACTAAATTTCGGCCTTTGGAAGCCACTTGGGTGTGATTATGACATTTATATAATTTAATTTAAAATAAATGAAAATATCTCATAATCATGTCTCTTATTACTATTTTTTCAATATGTTATTATAAAAGAGATATATTAGACTATGAAAATTCATTATAAATATAAAAATTTTACCTACATCATGGTAATTTTTTAAAAATTTTTAGGAAGTAAATAATTAAATTTATTTATGACCCAATAATGATATAGTAATTTGTTTAATAAAGAAAAAATAAAATATATGCTATAAATACTATTAAAATAAATATAATTTGAAATATTTGATTCCATAAATTTTTTTTAATTATTTAATTGACTAATTATTATTTAGTTAATATAGTTTTTTTCAAAGTAATCATGTTCTGATGATTTGTTTAAAAAGTCATGTAATGAATATTGTCTAAATTGGCCTAATTCATTCCTTAATTTATAAAATAACGAATTTATTGATATAAAATTTATATAAATTTAAATCTCAACAAAAAGGATTACATGACTAAAAAAAATTTCATTAATGAATCATTCATTTATAATTTGGTACAATTTGGTAATTATTTTAATTTTTAAATTGTAAATTACTTGATAAACTAGTAAGAGTTAAAAAGGTTAAAACAAAATGATATGGATTAAAAATTATTCAAAACATTTATAATTATAATTTTCTGAATATATTTTTACCAATACACAAATTATATTCCAAATAAATTAACTTTGTTCCATTTGGAATCTTAATTGAATTTATATTAATTTAATACTTTTAATAATTCCAAGGGGGACCTCCCCTCTCCAACAAGAAGCCACCCATTCCTCTTTATTAACCACTCGGGAAAAACCTTTTGATTAGACCAATATATACCCAAAAAACTTCCTAGAATCCTTCCACATATTATTTTGGAATTATTTTAGGCATAAGATCTTTCTTAGGGGTGTTAATGTGTTCTTCAAAGGTGATGAACCAAAGAATAGGTATCATTTTCTCTAAGTATTCCTATTTTATTATTTATTCCACTTACTTCAAATGATCTTATTACTAGATGAAATAATTTCTAAATTATCCTAAACATAGTGAGATGTTATTACTATAATATAATCACCTAAATCCATCTCTACTTATATTAAATGGGAAATGAATTATTCTTTCATGAATACGTGTGAACTATCACCTCCACGAACAGATCTAATTCTTTTTTCCTAACCATATATTATTACTGATTTTATTAATGGAATTAATGTTCATATTTTATATTCATTAAATATTAATAATCCTATGATAATAATACTACTTTTACATTCTTATATTCCATGCACATAAAAATGATAATGTCCTTCTTGTGTACGTGTGTACAATCACATCCATGAAGTGAAATGACTCATTTTTATTATTCATATCACTTTTATGATATATATCAATATATTTAAATTATTAATATTATCATAAATATTTTATTATAATTCTTTAAAATTTAAATAATAAATAACTTCTTTCTATAATCAACACTGGAAAATGGAAAACGTTACTCAACTGTACGCTTGAATTACCGTCTCATTGAATATAACATTTTTAATTTTTCATAACCAAAAATAATATTTTGATTTATGTGTATAATTAATGTATAAAAATTATAATTATTTCATGAATATTATTATAGAGATGAATGAATTTATGACAACATAGACTAGTGGCATAAAAAAATGTTCATTTTTGAATCAAGAACTGAATGTCAAAAAAAATGTATGATATGAACTTAAATAATTATGCAATTTTTACAACTTGGTAATAAGTGATATAAAAGAAATAATAAAATTGAAATAGGTTCTCAATGAAGTTTAAATTAACCTATGATTATTATTCAAGAATATAAATAATGTACGGGATGATTCAGACTCATGGTAAGGGACTTCATCTCAATCCTCTTTCATTGAGGCATATCCTGATGTTATGCACCACCTTATTTTATACGTTGTATAATAAAAACCATATTATTTTGATTTAATTCAATGGTTTTAAAAAGTATATTTTGATAAAAAGTGTTTTACTTTATCACATGATGACAAAAGGAATGTTTTTAACATATATGGTGGCAAAGACTTATACACTTCCATAACTGTTATTTGGGATTTTTCATCCTCTATAGGCCTTAATGTTTTTAAAAAGAAAAGAAATACCAAATTAATTTTTTGGGTGTTTTTTCATCAAAAATTGTTTTGAAAGTTGGTTGACCATTTCAATATCATAATATTTTCTCTTATGATTTGAAATGATATTTTATGAGTGTAATGTTGATAATTGATTTTTTTTGTTTTATGATTATATAATGGTACTTGGACATTTTATGGGGGGTTGCGTTTTAAGCTAATGACGGGTGGTTACATGAAAAACCAAATACGGGTGGTTTCATGATAAACCATGGATTGGTGGTTATGTTAAAAACTCCAATACATTTGTTATATTAGTCGAATATCTTACTATTCCATTTGTAAGATTGATATGTGTAGAAGTTGGTCATATGGTTATTCCATTTAAGAATGATTATGTACAAAGTTAACTTTATATGTTATATGTTTATTTATATGGGTTTTAAGGTAATATCTTGATTAAAAAAAGATAATAAGCAATGAGATTATATTTAGTGAACTGTAATTACTACTTCTCAAAGGTGAAAATTAATAATTTATGATATAGTATTCCTGGTTCACATATTTTCATAAGACTAATAGCTTTACTTCTATGTGTATCCCTTACTGAGATTTTTATACTCCTCCCATATTTTGAAAAGTTTTTCAAAGGGTTTAAAGAAGAATAGAGTCAAGGATTGGATCAAGGGAGAATGTGATGTTTATACATGAAAAGAAACCATACCTGTTTTTAAAAATTTATTCGTTTTATAAAAAAATGATTGTGAGTATAAGTTTCCAGTTTTTAATATTTGAGATGTTATTTATGAGATATGGCCTAATTAAATAAAAATATAAACCTAAAAAGATAATTGATGTGAATGAAAGTAAATTTTTTGAATTAACTCAAGATTAATTAATGTTTAAGGATGTGGCCTTATAGTTGGTATCAGATGTTGGTTTAGATAACTTTAGGAGTTTGAATATTTTAAAATATAATATCCATAAATGATGTTTACATTATGAAAAAATTTATGTGATATAGTATTGAAATATTACCTTGTTTTTTTCATCTAAGATATGTTTTTTCAAAGTGTTTTTCCATAGAGGAAATAGGTAATTTGTGCTAGGAAGGCATACATAAGAAATTATCCATTAAAATCAGAATACTGAGATGGTCAGAATCAGAACTGAGTAGTTTGTTGTAGTGATGGATCAATTGACTCAGGAGATAAATAGTGTTGGTTTCCTTGCATAAGATCAAGTTGATCAACCATAGGGGAATATGTAGATTATAGAGAATATAATGAGGCAACTCCCTCTATCATTTAGTGGTTAATTTAACAATGGAAAGATGAAATGTGGATAAAGCACTAAAAAAGATTTTTGAAGTAATGTGGTGTTCAGAAAATCAAAAGGTTAGTCTTGTAGTTTAAAATTTTGAAGGTTAATATAGCATCCCACCTTTTTATCACATAAACATTCAATAAATTATAAAAAACCGAGGATTTATAAGGCTTAGTGTCTTGGAAACTAGGAACTTAATACATGAAAACATAAAACATTCTTCTTAAACACTTGAAAGGCTTATCCTTATATTCATCCTAGGTTCATTACTGCATCTCATAACCTGGGACATTCATCAAAGGAAAGGGTGTGCAGAAGGACCAATAAGGGAAAAAAGGGAAACATTTAACATGTGAACTTGAGATACATCAATAATGTCATGAAAAATAACTTTAAGGCATGAGAAAGAAATCATGAGGCGTATCATAATAAAAATAACATGTTTTATAACTTCAAGACGTGGCTACAACATTTAACTTATAGAATCATGAACATATCACCAAGGTAAAACCCAAGGTGTCATTTGAAATTAACAAGGTAAACCCCAAGGTATCATTAATATTGTAATTTCTAGTGGTTACATCATTACCCAATGCAATGGGGTGCTATCAGGGCGCACCCTTAAATTTGTAATCTCTAGTGGTTACATCATTACCCAATGCATTGGAGTGCTATCAGGGCGCACCCTTAAATTTGTATTTTTTATCCTGTGAGACACATATATCATCATCAATAATTTCATAAATAACACATATATAATAAAAGAAATGGTTATCATTTCATAGTCATAACATTTTAAAAACTGCTTTAAAGACGTGATCTTTATGTCACTGTAAACCCACAGAAAAGGAAAGTGGGTCTCATGTATGTAATTACCATAATTTTAAACAAAACCTTTTGATAAAAAATTGAATACCCCTATATAAGAAAGGTCTTTTAGTATTCACTTAATAATATAAATGAATTTGAGAAAAAGAGATAGATATTTTGAGACGAAAATTCTATTGCATAACGACTATGTTACAGGGTTTTAGAATACATTAAAAAGAGACTGTACATGGGTCACCCAATCATAAATGATCTATAAAATATTATAGGGACAGAATATAAAGGATATGAATCATATTAATGAAATTTTAAGGACATAACATTTTAAATGAAAAACTTGGAAGGAAGACAAAAATTACATTTCTCTTATGAAAATTCGGCAGCTTAACGACGTCACTTAAACATAAAAAAATGAATTTATGAGATAAAATAGGGCCTCTTATCATATGAACATAAAATATCAGTATGATAGATATATATATCATACCCCAACATAATAAAAAGGAACTTTAAATACTTGACAAGAAAATAGAACTTGAAAATGAGAAGGGTGAAAGAATCCGTTACAAAAATTCGGCAGCCTAACAATGCCACTTAAACATTAATAAAACGAAATGATGAGAGTAAGAGGGGATATCTAATCATATTAACATTAAAAGGGAAGTAAGAAAAATATAAAAAAACATCCTCCAACATGTAAACATGGAGAATAAAATAAATGACTTAAAAGTGATTATTTGAAAAGAAATAGAGCTGTTGGATCCCTTACCTTAAAACGTAACTCTTAAAACTAAAAGGTTGGGACCTTGAGCGCATGAGGGCACCTTGGAAGGAATCCTTGGGAGGTAATGAGACCAGAGCTTCATTGGGGGAGAGTTGGGAGTGAAAACTATGGGAGGAAAGGGTGGGTATTTATAGGGAAAGTGAGGTGACAAGGCATTAATGGCCAATGGACACCTCATTGGTGGTATTGGAAAACCCATGGGCTTTCCCATGGTATTTTCCCATGGTATTGGCCACCTGGGAAAAATAATACCTTATATTAATTTTAATAAGTCGACCATATTGATTACATACTTTATACATCATTTAATGATGTCATTAAACACTCGTAACTTAAAAACAGTATTTTCACTATTCACCAAAAATTCAACTTTCTAAAAAAAACCCAAAATTTCACCTTAACCAAATATTGATGCTCTAATTTAAAAAATGAACTCCATTTTATAAAAATATTTTTCTAAATATTCTTAATTTAATTTTTAAATAAATACACTATTCACTGAAAATTCATTTTTTTCAGAAAAATCCCCAAAAATTACCTTAACATAATATAGATGCTCTGAGTTCAAAAATGAAATCCATTTTATAAAAATAATTCTCTAAATAATTTTAATTTAATTTTTACTTAAAAAAACTATTCACCTGAAAAACTAATACTTGAATAATAATTTATAAAACAATTATTTACCTATTTTATTGAATCAAATTACTTAATCAAGGTGCCTAGATTATATTAATACATTCATTAAAAGAGATTACTAATCCATTTGGTCACATTACTAATTCTAAGTATAAAATCACTATTCATAATTTACTATTCATCAAAAATTATTTCGATCTTATTAGACTCCAAATTTCGTACTGAACATAATTGTAGAAGACCATTTTTTGAAAATCATTACACATTTTTAATTATTTAATGTTTACATAAAAAATTAAAAAAATCATTTCTCTAAAATTCATCAAAAATAAGCATACTATATTAATTCGGACATTTGAAAATTCACAAATGTCATCATAAGAAAAATTCACAATTTTATTTATAACAAAGGATCATGGTCTCCTTACATAGCCCCTTATAACCCCACCAAAGGACCTAAGTGTAAGGTGTGCTAAGGTGAGAGAATCTGAGGGTGGCTCGGCCAACATCTCACGAGTAGTAATTTCTATCAGTTTGAACTTCTCACGAAGGAATTTTCATTATAGCTTCACACTATGAAGTTCGACTTGGGTTTGGTCCAGAGTAAAGCCCAATGGTGCTACCTCCATCCCAAGTTCTGTTAGATGGGCTTCGATCGGTCCAAGTCTACTTGATGAGGCCATCGAATCATCTTTCTATATTAATTAACCAAGATCACTTGTATTTATAGACAACAATCGAAACATTTAGTTTCCAACAGTCATATTGACCAACAGTCATATAACAGTTGAAACCCAATGGTCTCATTTTGATTATACTCATGTTATCAAATGAAATAGTTTTATTGAGTATAAAAATAAAATAACCCAAAAAATTAGGAAACATGATTTATTCAAAATTTCAAGTCATTATATTCTTCCCCCCTTATGAAATTGCATCCTTGCAATTTTTAAAATTGGGCTTTGAAATTTCATTAAAAGTCCCACATCGGAAAATTATTTAGTAAAAATATTACTTCAAAAGAAAGAAAGGGAAGTACAAAGGTCACCCGAGTTAACCCATACTAGGATTCCATGTAGGAAAACATGGATATGGAAGAAAAAACAAAGAGTCAAGTTCTGATGTAGAGTGATAGAGAAAATAAATAGGGGAAAGTTAACAACAAGAAAATAACAAACTTATGATGTTTGTAAACGGTCTTTGATTACCCAGTAGGAAACATAAACCAACAAAGTTTTTGTTTGTTTGGCATTCCTTTTCATAATCTTGGAAAAAT
Organism: Viscum album; assembly: GCA_963277665.1. NCBI lineage: Eukaryota > Viridiplantae > Streptophyta > Magnoliopsida > Santalales > Viscaceae > Viscum > Viscum album. The sequence continues at coordinate 516,283,586 of OY728143.1, read as the reverse complement.
TCATTTACAACATAGAATAAAAACATAAGGAAATATACCTAACATAAGGTAGAGTTTCATCCTTTAATAAGTTTCTACCAAAACTAATCTTTTCTCCAAACAATGAGTATTCAAAACTACTTGGTCTCATCAAAGCACAAGAATCATCTTCTAGAGAATCACATAATCTACAAAATATTAACAAAATATTTCTTCTATATTTAAACATTATCCAAAAAACAGAAGGGGTAAGATAAAACAATTCTTCAAAAATAAAGAATCCCATAGGAAGGGAAACTTCTTTAAATCTTCAAAATTCCACGGTACTACCCAAAGTTCATCATAGAACATTCCATAAATAACTGTCCTTAAAATTCATCGAAAGAAACCAAATTATGATCGAAACCCAAATACAAGAAGGATTTTATAACATAGTCTTCCAAAATACACTTCATCTTTCATCTCCAAACAACATAAACAACTCCAAACATCTTACAACAAAAGTAACTAACCTAAACATATTTTCCCCAAGATAGGTTAATCATTTCCTTAAGTAACCTATATTACCATAAGTTCACCTTAAATTCATCTATTCTTCAAAATAAAAGTAAACCTTTATTCCTCAAAGAAAATACCATAGTAATCTATTTACCTCAGTCATATAGGGTTCCCAAAATAGTGAACGTCTTCCCAAATAATAATAATATTTTAATACCCTATCACATTTTTTAAGAAGAACAACTTCACTACAACAACATGTGGTACATAACAGTAGATGTTTTCCTTAATGATATAAAATAATCTTAGGTAGTGACTCGATGATCTTAGAAAACATAAAAGATATGCTTATAGTGCACGAACTAAAATACAACATGACATAGAAAACCATTGGGAAGAAGTTACATGTACTTCAGTCATTGTGATCCATCTCAGCATAGGACTTGAATTGTTCCCTTGTCCATGAAGATTGATGATGCTCATCATACTTCTCATACCTTCCAAGAGAGCATTGCCTTGGATAATGACTAAATTCTCCACATTTACGACATTAAAAAGTATAAGGTACATTAGATTGAACCTTATCTCTATTCATCACATTATCCATTTTTTTAAAACAATTTGCTAGTTTATGCCCTATCACCCCACACTTAAAACGTCTCTCGGTTCCTTTGTGACATTCTCCTTGGTGCCCCTTTCAATACTTTTTTCACAAAGGGAATTGGGTCTTCTTTCCCTTATCAAATTTATCAGATGAACATCCCTGAGACTTCGTCTTCTTCTTCCTTGATTAATTTTGGCATTCAATTAGGTAACAATTAATAATTGCAATTTTTGATAGCTGGTCTGGCATAATCACAATATGTTCAACTTGATCTCTCGTCATCTCTATCACATTAAAAGTACAATCGTCAAATTTCCTATCAAATTGGTTATTGGTACATGTTCTTCCATTTACCACCATTAACTAAGAAAAGAAAGTATAATTAGGGGCTTAAATACTTTGACAATAATCATTAAAAGGAAACGTTATGCAAAGAAGGATAAACTTGTAGAGGAAAAGTATATCCTAACATGTGATCCCATAGGTTCCAATCTAGGTTATCCATGATCATATATTATTATGTGAATATTTATTTTATTTTATCTTTGTTCCTTTAAAAATGGTTCATACTATGCTTATGAATTTACCAAAGCATATCCCCCGAGAGGGTCGTAACCAAGAGTGCAGTAAGGCCCATTGTTTTGTACCACTTCCCATTCAAGTCTAGCTCAAAGTGGTGTTTTCAGGATTTACCCCTATGTACATCTGTTCCAAAGACACCTCTACTTACTCTTATCCAGACAGGGATTTATTTTCTTGATAAACAACTTACTCAACACTCACCAAAATACTAAGAAAATTTCCTATATTTAAACTTTTCTATATGGTTCTTCCAAAAGTTTTCATATCCTAATTTCCACAAATAACTAAAACATCCTTTGATACCAACTATAGCATCCCACATTTTTATCACATAAACGTTCATTACATTATACAAAATCGAGGATCTTTAAGGTTTAGTGTCTTGGAAACAAGGAACTTAAATCATGAAAACCCAAAACATTCTTCTTAAACACTTGAAAGGCTTATCCTTATGTTCATCCTAGGTTCATTACTGCATCTCATAACCTGGGACATACTTCAAATGTAAGGGTGAGCAGAAGGCCAAGTAAGGGAAACAAGGGAAACAAGGGAATCATTTAACATGTGAACGTGAGATACATCAATAATGTCATCAAAAAAAACTTAAGGCATGAGAAAGAAATCATGAGGCATATCATAATAAAAATAACGGGTTTCATAACTTGAAGATGTGGCTACCACATTTAACTTAGACAATCATGAACAAATCACCATGGTAAACCCCAAGGTGTAATTTTAAATTACCAAGGTAAACCCCAAGGTATCTTTAAAATTGAAATCTCTTGTGGTTACATCATTTCCCAATGCAATGGGATGCTATCAAGGTGCACCCTTAAATTTGTAATATCTAGTGGTTACATCATTACCCAATGCATTGGAGCACTATCAGGGAGCACCCTTAAATTTATCTTTGTTTTCATTTGAGCCACATATATTATCATCAATCATTTCATAAATAACTCATATATCATGAAAGAAATGGTTTTCATTTCATAGTCATAACATTTTAAAAACTGCTTTAAAGATGTGATCTTTATGTCACTTTAAACCCATGGAAAAGGAAAGCCGACCTCATATATGTAAATACCAAAATTTAAAACAGAACCTTTTGATAAAAATTTGAATACCCATATAGTAGAATGATCTTTGAGTACTCACTTAATAAAATAAATGAATTTCGGAAAAAGAGAGAGAAATTTTGAGACGAAAATTCGGCTGCATAACGGCTATGTTACAGGGTTTTAAAAAACATTGAAAAGAGAGGGGACATGGGTCACCCACTCATAAATGATATATAAAATAGAAGAGGGACATAATATAAAGGATATGAATCATGGTAATGAAATTTTAAGGACATACCATTTGAAATGAAAAACATGGAAGGAAGACCAAAATAATATTTCTCTTATAAAAATTCGGCAGCCTAACAGAGTCACTTAAACATAAAAAAAATGAATTGAAGAGAACAAATAGGGTCTCTCATCATATTAACATAAAATATCAGTATGATATATATAGAGATCATACCCCAACAAAATAAACAATAACTTGAAAGACTTGACAAGAAAATATAACTTGAAAATGAGAAGGGTGAAAGAATCCGTTACAAAAATTTCGGCACCCTAACGGTGCCACTTAAACATTCATAAAAAGAAATGATGAGAGTAAGAGGGGATCTATAATTATATAAAAATGAAAAGTTAAGTAAGATAAATATAAAATAACATCCTACAACATGAGAACATGGAGCATAAAAGAAATGACTTAAGGGAGAGTATTTGAAAAGAAATAGAGAGGTTGGATCCCTTACCTTAAAATGTAACTCTTAAAACTCAAAGGTTGGGACCATGAGTGATTGAAGACACCTTGGAAGGACTCCTTGAGAGTTAATGAGACCAGTGCTTTGTTGGGGTAGTGTTGGGAGTGAAAAATAAAGGAGGAAAGGGTGGATATTTATAGGGAAAGTGAGGGGACAAGACATTAATGGCTAAGGGACACCTCATTGGTGGTATTGGAAAAACCATGGGATTGCCCATGGTATTGGCCACTTGGGACACCTAATACCTTATATTACTATTTATAAGTCAACCATATTTATTACATACTTAATACATCATTAAATGATGTCATTAAACACCTGTATCTTAAAAACTGTATTTTCACTATTCACCAAAAATTCAACATTCTCTGAAAAAATGCAAAATTTCACCTTAACCAAATATCGATGCTCTTATTTAAAAAATGAACTCCATTTTATAAACATAAATTTATAAATATATTTAATTTAATATTTAAATAAATACACTATTAACCGAAAATTCATTTTTTTCAGAAAAATAACCAAAAATTACCTTAACATAATATAGATGCTCTAAGTTCAAAAATGAAATCCATTTTATAAAAATAATTTTCTGAATATTTTTAATTTAATTTTTAATTAAACAAACTATTCACCCGAAAAAAACAAATACTTGACTAATAATTTCTGAAACAATTATTTACCTATTTTATTGAATCGCATTACATAATCAAGGTGCCTGGATTATATTAATACTTTCTTTAAGTGAGATTACTATTCCATTTGGTCACATTACTAATCCTAAGCATAAAATCACTATTCATAAAAAATTATGTTGATTTTATTAGACTCTAAATTTCGTACTTAACATAATTGTAGAAGAAATTTTTTTGAAAATCATTACAGATTTTAAATTACTTAAGGTTTACATAAACATGTAAAAAAATCCTTTCTATAAAATTCATCAAAAATAAGAAAACTATATTTATTCGAACATTTGAAAGTTCACAAACTTCATCATAATAAGAATTCACAATATTATTTATAACAAAGGATTATGGTCTCCTTACATAGCCCCTTATAACCCCAGAATAGGACCTAAGTGTAAGGTATGCTATGGTGAGAGAATCTGAGGGCGGCTCGGCCAACATCGCACGAGTAGTAATTTCTATCAGTTTGAACATCTTGCAAAGGAGATTCTGTTTTACCTTCACACGATGAAGTTCGGCTTGGGTTTGGTCCAGAGCAAAGCCCAGTGGTTCTACCTTCTCCCCAAGTTCTGTTTGATGGGCTTCGATTGGTCCAAGACTACTGGATGAGGCCATCGAATCTTCTTTATATATTAATTAACCATGATCATTTATATTTAGTGATAATAATCGAAACGTTTAGTTTCCAATGGTCATATTGACCAATAGTCATATAATAGTTGAAACCCAACTGTCTCATTTTGATTATACTCATGTTATCAAATGAAACAGTTTTGTTGAGTATAAAAATAAAATAACCCACAAAATTAGGAAACAAGATTTATTCAAAATTCCGGGTTGTTATAGTGAATCGAATCAGTAGTTGTCAATAATTAAATATATTAGGGGAAGTAAAGATAATTATTTCATGGAATAGAATGAATTTAAGTATATATTAATTGAAAATTATTTTCATAAGACTACAAAACATAGGATTGAAAAGAAATTCTAATAATTGAGAAAAAATGAGGATGATTCTATAGAATTATATGAAAAAAAATTCACCAATTTTTTATTGTATGCCCCAAGTTTTATTTGGGACATTGATAGTAAGAGAAATCTGTTTTAAAAAGGAGTAAAGATAAAATATAAAAGGGTATTAGATTCTTGTGTGTTTAAAAGATGTAAAAAACATTTTTGATATCCTGAGAAGGTAGAAATAGAGTTTTTTAATGATCATGCGTCCTATGAGAGAGATAAAAAGAAGAAATCAAGTTAGAAGGCAATGAGAAATCATTAATTAAAGAGGTTTTGAGTTAAGATAATTAAATGTACATCTTATAGGAGGTTTGGTAAAAAGAATCATGGAGAATATATCTAAAATCCTAGGAAGTGCTTCTGATTTGGTAGGACTGGTCATATTTCTCATGATGCCTAGGGAGATGAACAATCAAGTAATGAAGAGTCAGTAGTAAGATATTTTGGTTGCAATGAGTTAGGGAATTATGCTAATATGTGTCCATTGTTTATTACCCAATGTGGATACTAGAATGATCAAAAACATAAGGGAATAAAAAAATATTTTACTACACTAGTTGATGTGTGACCATCAAATTAGGTTGTGACTGATATTTTATGGGGTTTTTTAAAATATACCAATACTCTATTCGACTCTATATATTTACATTCGTTAATATCTAAGACATTTACACAAACATTTGGAAACAACTCCTCTTGAATGTAATGTATAACTTTTGGTAAAATTTATTGGTTGATGTATTAAATAAACCAAGATATATGGGAATCTTCATATTATTATTAGTGGGATGGTTTTCCCTTGAAATCTTGTTGAACTTAACGTAGTGAAATTTGATATCATTTTGGGTATAGATTGGCTTTCAGTTTATCATTCTAAAATAGATTTAAAAGACAAAAATGTTTAATTCAATGTTTTTATACCTTTGATAACATTCCAAGAGGCTGATATATTGATTAAATATGGTAGTTAGTGTTATTTATCTCAAATTATCGAAATGAAAGAAATAGTTTTGATTAGTAACATTCCATTAGTGAATGAATTTATAGATGATATTTCCTAATAATTTTTTTGGTATTATTCTTGATTGGGAGAATAAATTTACAATTTTTTCATTCATGATAATAAGCCTATATCTAATCTCCTTAATCGAATGGATCAAGTAGAAGTGGTGTAATTGAAAAAATTGTTGCAATAATTTATTTCTAAATGATTAATTCAACCTATAACTTCACCATGTGGTGCTATAATTTTATTTTTGTAAAATAATGATGGTTATATACGACATTGTATTGATTACAAGTCCTTTAATAACATAAATATTAAGAATAAATATCAATTTCCTCATATTGATTATTTATTCGATTAGCTCTAGGGTGCCCAGTATTTTTTGAAGATTGATTTTAGGTATGAGTACCATCAAATGAAGGTGAATGAGGATTCCATTCCAAATACAATGTTTAGAATGAGACATGTACAATATGAGATTATAGTTATGACCATTAAGTTATTTAATTCTTCTAATATATTTTTGAATCTCATTAATGGAGTATTTGATTAGTTTTGGATAAGTTTGTGGTTGTGTTTGAAGATTATATTTTGGTATATTCTAAATGTTAAGAGGAACATGAAAGTGAGTTAAGGATTGTCTTGAAAACATTTAAAGAAAAGAAACTATATGGGAAGTTTAGTGAGAGTGAATTTTTGTTGTAATTTTTTCCATGGTCATATAGTTTCTAAAGATGGCATAAATATTAACCCTTCAAAAAGAAACGTTATTGAAGAGTGTCCAGGACCTACCAATATCATAGATATTCTTAGTTTTCTTGGATTAATGGGTTATTTTTGATGGTTTTTTGAAAATTTTTCTTAGTTATCTATACCACTAAATATGTTAACACATAAGAGACTTAATTTCATCTAAACAAAATAATGTGATGATTGTTTTTAGTAACTGAAAAGAAGATTGTGAAATGCCAAAATTGTGTCCCTACAATCAAGGAATGGTGAATATTTTATCTACCATGATGCTTATTTAAAAGGAATTAGTTGTGTTACAATGAATAATGATCAATTAATTCATTATGATTCATGTCAATTGAAACCTCATGAGTTAAATTAACATACACATGATTTTGAATTCGATACATTGTTTTTTGTACGAAACATTTGGAGGTAACATTTATATTGCAGAAAGTGTGAAATATATACTGATCAAAAAATTTAAAGTATACATTTAATCATAATGAGTTGAACTTGAGAAAAAGGAGATTACTGGAATTAATCAAGGATTATGATTGGACAATCAATTACCATATAGAAAAAACAAATAAATTGGTGATTATTTGAGCTGAAAAAGTAATGATATTTTACCATGATATGTTAAGAATGAGATCCTTTGGTTATTTATTTGATAAATTTTTTCATGGAAGTTTTTGCTGTTGAAAATTTTATATTTTTCTTGGTGGTAGTGAAATCATCTCTATCAGATATTACTGGTGGCACGGAATGAAAAGAGATATTGCTGACTTTACCCTGAGATGTTTGATTTTAGAACTGGTTGAAGCAAAGTGGTAGTTACCGAAAGGGATGCTACATAATTTTCTAATTCCATAGTTGAAATGGTAAAATATATACATGGATTTCATAGTGAAGATTACCAATGAATTCATGAGGTAATTGTGCGATCTGGGTTGTTGTTGATCGATTGACTAAATCTACTCATTTTCTTTATATTCGAGATACTTTTTCGCTAGATCAACCTTGTCAGTTGTATATTAAATAGATATTCTAGTTACATAGAGTTATCATCTCCAATGTGTTTATTATGAACCCAGGTTAAATTATAGATTTTGGAATGTCCTTCAGAGGCTGTTGGGTACTGAATTATATTTCAGTGTTGCTATTGATCTTCAATCATATGAGGAGTTAGAACAAACAATTCAAAAATTGGAGGATATGCAAGATGCATGTTGAATGGAATAATAGGTAATTTTGGATCGACATATTTATTTTGTTGAGTTTTCATATAATAACAGTCTTGATTAAAGTATATAGGTGACACTATTTGAGTCATTATATAGAAAGTGGCTTCAACCTCTAGGTTTTTGGGATGGTGTTAGATAATGTAACCTAATGGGATTTGAGTAGGTAAAATAGATGGAAATTTTATTATGTTAATTAAGAAACACATGATGATAACTCAGAGTGGGTAGAGAATTTATGCAGATAACCAGAGGAAGGATCTTTTATTAATTTCATATTTTAATGAATATTGGAAAATACTGCATTTTAATTAAAAATAATTTTTTTCATATAATTTATTTATATAGTTATATTGTACTTTTAATTAGTTTCAAATTAAAATTTTTTTATTTCTTAATCATTTAATACAATGTAGATCATTTTAATCAATTTCATATTTAAATTTAATAGAAAATCTATGTTAACTTTTGAATGTTTTCCTTAAAAAAACTTTTTTCTCATTCTTCCAATGAGATTAATTTGAAATTTAATTATTCCACTTTTGTGATTTGAATTTTAAAAGAATAAACTAAGGGTTTGTGATTATATTGATAATTTAGGTCTTGTAAGATCAAATTAATTTTAGGTTAATAGTAACTTTAGTATTTTATTTACTAGGGTTAAAGTTAAATAGGGTAATTAAAGGTTAAAATAATATTACAATAATATAAATGCTCCATAATAATTATCATAATATTATTTTATGAGTTATTATTTTCCTAGATAATCTTTGGGTGTAAATTATGTCATTTGGAATCCATTTGAGTGTGATTATGACATTTGTAACATTTAATTTAAAGGAAAATATATCATAATCATGTCTCTTATTACTAAAATTTTTTAATATGGGGTTTTATAAATGATATATTCATATATAAATATTCCTTTTAATTTAAAAATTATTACCTATATCATGGTAACTTATTTTAAATTTTTGGGAATTAAATAATTAAATTTATGTATGAAATAATGATGATGCGATAATTGTTTTATTAAAGAATGAATCAAATAAATCCTATTAATAATATTAAAATAAATATAATTTGAAATATTTGATTACATACACATATTTTATGGATTAATCTGATATGTTATTATTAAGTAAATATAGTTTTTTCTATGTAATAATGTTGCTATGATTTTTTAAAAAGTCTTATAATGAAAAGTGTCAAAACTGACACAATTCATAACTCTAATTATAAAATACCTAATTAAATAATGGAAAATTTATAAAAATTAAAAATTCAAGAAAAAGTTTTAGATAAATATAAAATTTTCATTAGTGATTCATTCATTTTTTGTTTGATATTATTTTGTAATTATTTGAACTCTCAAAATGTATATTACTTGATAAAACAGTTAGAGTTTAAAAGGATAAAACAAAATGATAATATTTAAATTTTCATAAAAAGACATATAATTATCATGGTATAAACACATGGAGACCCATAATAATCCTATATTCTATCTAAATTAACTCGGTTCCGTTTGGAATCAAACATGAGTTTATATTAATTTAACACTTTTAATAATACCAAGGGTTCCCCTACCCTCTCCTATAAAAGGAACATATTACCCTGTATTACTCACACATAAAAAATCATTTAGTTTATCAAAGATGAAACCAAAACCATTTCTAGAATCCTTACCCACATTATCAATGACTTATTTTTGGTATATAACCCTCTATAAATGTGTTATTATGTTCTTAAAAGGCGATCAACCAAAAAAAAGGTGTTGTTTTGTTTAAGTATTTCTACTTTATTTTTTCTTCCAATTCCATCATATTATATTGCTACTATAAGAAATAATAACTATAGTATAAAAATATATCAATATGTTATTATGATAATATAATCACCTAAATTCATATCCACTTCCATTAAACGAGAGTGGAATTAATAGTTCGTGCCTACGTCTAAACTATCTCCTCCACGAACTGGTCTAATTTGTTTTCACAACCATCTCTAATGATTGATTATAATAAGGGATTTAATGTCCATATTTCATATTCATGACATATTAATAATTCTATAAAAATATAATATCAATTAAATTCTTACAATCCGTGCATATAAGAATGATAATGCCGTTAATGCGTACTTGTGAACTATCACCTCTGTGAAGCGATATGACTCATTTTTTTTCATTATATAACTTGTATGATATATATAAGTATATGTAAATTATTAATATGACATTAATTAATTTATTATTATTATTTAATTTTAAAATAATACATCACCTCTTTTCATATTGATTTATGAAAAATGGAAAACATTACTTTTGCGTACATATCACTTTCTGTCTCCATAAATATAACGCCTTTTATTTTTCATAACCACACATATTTATTTGATTTACGGGTATAATTTATATATAATATTATAATAATTTAATAAATAATTTTCTATATATGAATGAATTATGACCACATGGACTAGTGACATCAAACCATGTTCATTTGCGACTCAAGTACCAAATATTGAAAATATGTCTGATATGAAATTGAATAATTATGTAATTTTTATAAAATGGTAATATTTGATATAAAAGAAACAATTAAATTAAAAAATTTTATCAAGAAACTATAAATTAACATATGTTTATTATTTTGGAATATAATGGTTGAACGCGATGATTCATACTCGTAGTAAGGGACTTCATCTCAGTCTCCTTTCATTGAGGCATATTTTGATATTATACACATCCTTCTTTAATAAGGTGTATAATCAAACCCTCTCTCTTTTCATTTAATTAAAAGGGTTTAAAAATGAATATTTTTATAATAATTGTTTTACTTTCTTTAAAAATGACAAAAGGAATGTTTTTAACATATATGACGACAACGACGTCTCCACCGCAGTAACCATTATTTGATATTTGGATTCCTCTATAATCCATTATAATATTGATAGGAAAAGAAATAACCAATAATTTTTTTAGGGTTTTTTGGTATTTAAAATGTTTTTGAAAGTGGATTGGCTATTCCGTTATATTGAAATGATTTCTTGTGATTGTAAATGAAATTTTATGAGTTTAATGTTGATAATTTCAATATATTTTGTTTTCCAATTATATAATGGTACTTAGAAATTTTATGGGTGGTTACGTGATAAATTAAAGATGATTTTTTACATGATAAACCAAATATGGGTGGGTCCATGATAAAACATTGATGTGTAATTCTTTTATAATCTCCAATGCATTGGGTATGGAAGTCGGTTATATGACCATTCTATTTGTTAGAGTGATATATGTGGAAGTCAGCCGAATGGATATTCTATTTAAGTATGATTATATCCCCACATACCTTTATATGTTTTATATTTCATTCTATGGGTTTTATGGTAATGTATTGATTAAAATAATGTGTAATAAATTGGATTATTTTCAGTGAAGTGTAATTACTACTTCTCAGTGGTGAAATGTATTACTTTATGACAATGTATTCATAGTTTACAAGTTTTCATATCCCTAAATTTTTTCCATATTTATGTATCTCTTACTAAACAGATTGTGCTCATCCCTTGTTTTTACATATTTTTCATAGGATTTAATGAAGAATAGAGTCATGTATGGGATCATGGGAATGTTATGATGTTTAAACATGAAATGAAACCAAAAATATTTTTAATTTTTTTTTAGTTTTATAAATACAAGATTTTGAGTATAACTATCTACGTTTTAAAATTTGATTTTTTATTTAAGTGATATGGCCCAATTAACAAAATATATAAACATGAAAATATCCACTTTGTGAATGAAAGTCAAATTATTGACTTAACTCAAGATTATAATGTTTTTAGTTGGGGCCTTATAGTTGGTATCATAAATCAGTTTAAATAACATTAGGAGTTAGAATATTGTTAATAGAATATCTATAAATTATTTTTAATTTATATGAAAATTTTAATGACATAGAATTTGAAGATTTCCATGTTTCTTCATCAAAGATTTTTTTTGTTCATAATGGTTTTCCATAGAGGATACAAGGAAGATATGATGTGAATACATATGGAGGAAAAAATAACTAAAATCAGCATCTTGATATAGTTACAATCAGAATTGAATAGTTTGTTTCATTGATGGATCTGTTGACTTAAGCGATAAATAAAGGTGATGTACATGAATGAGATAAAGTAGATCGACTGTATTAGAATTTGTCAATAGTAGATCATTTCCTGAGGCAATACCCCCCATAATTCAAAGGATCATATGGCCATGTGATATCAAAAGGGTAAATCAATGAACTATAAAATATTTTTTATGTACTGGGGTGTCAATACAATCCAAAGTTTAGTCATGATATTTATTGTTTTGAATATGAATCCAATTAGTGGTGGTCAATGGTTAAAAATATTATGGAAAGTGATGATATTTATTCAATTCTATTAGATGAATTTAAGAATATCTTTCTTCAAAAATATTTTTCGAAGGCTTTTTGACCTAGGATGGAAAATCAATTCTAGGAATTGAGACAATAGGAGGAATATTTTTTAGATGCATATGAAGAAAATTTCAACCATTTTTCAAGGTATACCCTAAATTTAATATGGGAAATTCTTAGTAAGATAACTAGGTTTTACTCCAGATTGATCCAGAAATATTGAATGGAATTAGTTTCTCATGAGTTTAAAAGCTATGAGAAACATTTTTTATTTTTTGTGAAGGTTTAAATGTAGTTTTTTTGATGATCATGTTTTCCATGAGATAAAAATAATAATAAATCCATTTGACCTGTAATGGGAAATCATTCATCAAAGAATATTAGAGGTAAGAAAATTAAATTTCCATCTTGTGAGAGGTGTGGGAAAAAGAATCTCGTAGAATGTCTCTCAAAGTCTAGTAAGTTCTTACGATGTGATAAGACTGGTCATATTTCTTATGACTGTAAGGGTGATGATCTGGATGGTAATGAAATGTCAGCGATAAGATTTTTTAATTTCAATGATTTAGGAAATTATGCCAATGTGTGTCCAAAGTTGATCACCCAAAGTGGGAACTAGAAAGATCAAAAGCATAGGGGTATGTAGAAATATATTTCAACTACTATGGTTGATTTGGGACGATCAAATGAAGTGGTGAAGGTTATATTTTGGGTTTTTTCAAAATATGCCAATACGTTATTTGACTCTATATCTTCACATTCATTCATTTATAAGACCATTTCATGTAATTTAGAAATATCACCTGATGAATGTGTTATATAACTTTTTGTAAATACTCTAGGTGGAAATATTAATGAAACAAAAATTTATATGAATCATCCTATTATCATTAGTGGGGTGGTTTTTCCTGCAAATCTGGTTGAAAATCCCATAGTGTAATTTTATACCATTTTGTGTATGGATTGGATTTCTGTTAATCATGCTAAAATAGATTGAAAATACAAAACTGTTTTGTTCAATGATTTCATACCTTTTATAACATACCAAGAGGATGATAGATGGATAAAATATGGTAGTGAAATTTATCTATCTTATGTTTCAAAAAATAAAAAAATAGTTTTAATTAGTGACATTCCAATAGTGATTGAATTTATAGGTTTTTTTCTGAATGAATTGCTTGATATTGTTCCTGATTTTGAGGTTGAATTTAATATTGATTTTGTGTCTTATGATAAGCCTATTTATAATCCCCATTATCTAATAGTTTAATTGTAATTAGAGGAATTGATAAAATAGATGCAATAATTTCTTAATAAATGTTTTATTTGACCTAGAACATCACCATGGGGTGATCCTATTTTATTTGTGAAAAAGAAAGAAGGTTCTATGAGACTTTGTATTTATTACAGAGCCTTAAATAACATAATTATTAATAAAAATTATCCATTGCCTCATATCAATTATTTTTTTTGATTATCTCCATAGATAAAAATATTTTTCAAAGATTAATTTGATGTCTGGGTACCATCAGTTGAAGGTGATGGTGGATGAAATTCCAAAGACAACGTTCCAAATGAGATATGAGAATTAAGAGCTTGTAGTTATGAGCTTTTTGTTATATGATGCCCCTAATGTATTTAAGAATCTCATTAATGGATGCTTTCATCTTTTTTTGGATTAGTTTGTGGTTGTGTTTATATATTATATTTTAGTATATTCTAAAATTCATGAGGAAACTGAAATTCAATTAAGATTGATTTTTTGAAAACCTTTAAAAAAGAAACTATATGGAAATATTATAAAGGGAGAGATTTTGTTTCAAAAAATTTCTTTCCTTGGTCATATTGTTTTTAAAGATGACATAACTATTTAACAGGATAAATAAAAAGCTGTTGAAGATTGTCCAAGACCAACCAATACAACTGTGATTTATAGTTTTCTTGGATTATTGGGTTATTACCTATGGTTTGTTTAAAAACTATCTCAATTATATATCCCACAACATAATTTCTCACATAATGTATTTAATTTCATTTGGATAAAATAGTGTTATTATTGTTTTCAAGAACTGAAAAAAGGATTTGTAAATGACTCAATTTTGGCCCTACCTTTTAGGAATGATGAATTTGTTATCTACCATGATGCTTCATTGAAAGGGATTGGTTATGTAATATTGTAGAATTATTAGGTAATTGAGTAGGATTCATGTCAGTTGAAACCTCATTATTCAGTTGACCCTACACATGATTTAGAATTATCTACTGTTTATTTTTTTCATTAGAAATTTGGAGTCATCATTTTTATGGTAAAAAGTGTGAAATATATACTGATCACAAATGTTTGAAGTATATATTCTTTCAGAAATAATTGTACATGATATTGAGAAGATGAATATAATTAACCAAGTATTATTATTGCATAATCCATTACAATTAAGGTGAATAAAATAAGTGTTGATTATTTGAGTCGGAAAAGTAATTCTACATTAACAATTATACATTTGGAACGAGATCCTTTAGTTATTGATTATATGAATTTTGGTTTGGAAGTTGTTGGTGTAGAAATTTCTACGTTTTTTTAGTTGGTAGTGAAATTATCACTATCAGATAGAATTAAGTAATCATAAAAGGTAGATAGTGAGATACAAAAAGAGTTAGAGTTGGTATAGATAGGGTAAGTTACCCAAATTTAATAGTTATAATGATTGTGTTTTGTGGTTTGGAAATATATTTTTTGTACCTTGGGATTCACAATTGAAGAAATATTTTTTCTGTGAAGCTCATAGTTCTCCATATTCGATTCAATCAGGAGCCTTTGAGAGTATTATTGGTGGGAAGGAATGAAAAGAGATATTTCTAACATTACCAGAAGATGTTTGACTTTTCAAAAAGTTAAAGTTGAGTGGAAGTTACTAAAATTTATTCTTCAAATTTTTCCAATGCGAGAGTGGAAATGGTGAAATATATCCATGGATTTTATAGTGAGGTTACCAAATAATTGTCAAGGTAACAGTGCAACCTAGTTTATTCTTGATCGATTGACTAAATCTTCTCCTTTTCTAACTATTTGAGTTACAGTTTCCCAAGATCAACTTTCTAAATTGTATATTAAAAAGATAATCATGTTTTATAGAGTTCCCATCTCCATTTTATTTGATCAGGATACCAGGTTCAATTATATCTTTTGGAAAGGAAATTATATGTTAAAGGTTAATAAATGAAATTTAAATACAACTTTTCATCATCAATCAGATTAGCAGTTAGAACGAAGAATTCAGACATTAGAGGATATGATACGTTCATGTTGAATGGATTACCATGAAATATGGGATCAACATCTTTATTTGGTTGATTTTTCTTATAATAACCATTTTCATACCCATAAACAAATGGATCCATTTGAGGCATTATATGGAAACCAGTGTCAAACTCTAGCCTTTTGGGATGATGTTGAAGAAATGAAGCTAATGGGATTAGATTTTGGTGAAGTGATGAAAAAACTAGTTCAGTTGATTCATAAATACATGATGCTAGCTCAATGTAGGCATAAAAGTTATGCAGATAACTGGAGAAAGTATTATTTTTTTGAGGTAGGTGATCATGTCTATCTCAAATTTCCTCCATGGAAAAGTATGATGGATTTTTGTAGGAAAGGGAATAAGATCCCATACTTCAATGGAAATTTTGAATTATTAGAGAAATATGGTTCAATTTTCTATTGACTGGCATTACATCTGATTATATCCTCGGTACACAGTGTTTTTACTAATTTAATGTTATGAAAGTATATACCAGATTGATATCATGTTTTGATTCCAGAAGCCATTCTGTTGGAAGAGAATATTTATTATAAGGAAAAACCAATCCATATTGTTAACCTCAAAGAATAATTGTTGTTGAATAAGGTGATTAATCAGGTTAGGATTTTATGGAAAAACCAAATGATTGAAGAGGAAACATGGGAATATGTAAATTCTATGATAGATAAATACCCCCACATATTTGATAAGTAAATAAACTTGCGAGGACATAATTTCTAAAAGGGGGGAAGTATGTATCATACCGGGTAATTATAGAACAAAACATTTTCTTGTCAATTAGTAGTTTTGAATTAGATATTAACTTTAATTTAATGGGGATTCAATTTTTAATAAATCACTCAACATGAAATCATAGGTCTCTCTGAAACCATATGTTTGCACACAAGACTGGTTTATACTGAAAAGTAATATAAAATTAATATTATTATTTTAAATTGTAGTCATCACTTAGCTGTTGTAAAAGAATTAATGAACCGAACTAACTATATTAGGTTTACACATGTTTATTAAATATTTTTTACTTTCTAATAATAAATTATTGAGTCTTTAAATGAGAATAAACTCAGTTTTAGGACTAAAATTCCTTAATTTTTTTGAAAGGTGGTTTTATATCCTTTTGATGGGGAACTCTTTTTAAATATTGTTTTTGTCACATTTATATGTTTTATTTGACAACATAAATTCCTTATTAGGAATAGGGACACCAAAATTTACTTTGGATTAATTTTTGTCATTTTTATGATTAATTTCATATTTTAATTAATAGTGAAAAATACTGCATTTTAATTCCAAATTCTTTATTATCTAATTCATTAAAATAGTTATATTTTCCTTTTAATTGGTTTTAAAGTGTTATTAAATAATGTTTTTATAATTTAATCTTATTTAGCTCATTAGAAGTAATTTCTTACTGAAATTAAATAGTAAAACTATGTGATCTTTTGAACATTTTATATAAAAACCCCATTTTCTCATTCAGACAATGAGATTAATTTTAAATTTAATTCTGCCACTTATGTGAAATGAATTTTCAAAGGGTAACATACATGGTTTTAATTAGTATGAATGATTTGGTCCAATAGGATCGAAATATATTGTGTTGAATAGTAACTTTAGTATTTTATTTACAACAATCAAACATAAATATGGTAATTAAAGGAATCCATAATATTATAATAATATAAAACTTTAATAACACTTCTATTATGATTATTGGATGAATTATTGGAGACCAGGACAATCCTTTGGTTGAAATTTTGGCCTTTAGAATCCACTCAGATGTGATTATAACATTTAAAACATTTAATTTAAATTAAAGACAAAAAGGTCATAATCATGTCTCCTATTACTGAAAAAATTTTGATATGGGTTTATATATGTGATTTCATCAACTATGAATATTAAATATAAATATAAAATGTTTACCAACATCATTGTAAATTATTAATTATTTTTAGGAATTAAATAAATAAATTTATTTATGACACAATGATGATGAAATAATTGGTTTGTTTAAGAATGAATCAAATATATTATATTAATTTTTTTGAAATAAATATAATTTAAAATATTTTTTGACATCCAAGAAACATTGGAATAAATTTTACATGTTAAAATTGAGTTAATATATTTTGTTTGACGTAATCAAGTTTAATTGATTTTTTAAAAAGGCATGTAATGAATAGTGTCAAAATTGACATAATTCATAACAAAAATTATATAATACCTAATTAAATGATATGATTTTTTAGAAAAATACAACATTTAACAAAAAGGTTTGGATAAATAAAATAAATCATTAATGACCCATTCATTGGTCTTTTGTCATAATTTTGTAATTATTTTAAATCTCAAAGAAAAACCACTTGATAACACAACAAGAGTTAAAAAGGATAAAAACGATAAGGAATATAAACCATTCAGAACATGTCTAATTATAATTGGATGAAAAAATTTTGACCCCTCCTCATCCTATTTTCTTACTAAATAAACTTGGTCCCATTTTGAAAAGAAATTGAATCAATATTAATTTAATAATTTTAATAATTCCAAGGGTACCCCTCCCATCTCGTATAAAAGGCACTGATTCCTCTCTATTACCCTAACTTCCAATACCTATTTTTAGAAAAATATATACAAAAATACCTCACTCTAATAACTCCCCAAAATCTTGATGCAATAATTTAGGCATAACCCCCACTTTAGAGGTGTTATATTATTCTTCAGCAGTGATTAACCGAAGAATAGGTATCATTTTAAGTATATCTATTTTATTTTTTCTTCCACTTCCTTAAAATAATATTCTTCCTAGATGAAAAAATAATTCCATAATAATAACTATATTGAGAATTTATTATGATAATATAATCACCTATATCCATACATAATTCCATTAATTGGGAAAGGAAGTAACTTTTTGTGTATACGTGTGAACTATCACCTCCACGAATCGATATAATTCTTTTATAATAACCATATTTCATAACTGGTTATAATAATGTAATTAATGATAATATTTTATGTTCATGATATATTAATCATTCTACAATAACAATATATCAATTATTTTCTTAGTTTCCTTGCACTTAAAAATGATAATGCCTTTCATGTGTACGTGTGAACTATCCACTCCATGAAGTGATGTGACTCATTTTTATTATTAATATCACTTATATGATATATATATAAGAAAATTTAAATTATTAATATGATATTCATGATGTTATTATAATTTTTTAAAGATAAAATATTACTTTAATTCTTTCCACAATGATTAATGAAAAATGTAAAATTTTATTCATGTGTAAGTTTGAATTATCGTATTTATGAATATAACATTGTTTATTTTTCATAACCACGCAAAATGATTTGATTTATGGGTATAATTTATTTCTAAAAATTCTAATAATTTCAGGAATATTATTCTGGAGATGAAGTACTTATGACCACATGGACTAGTGACATCAAACCATGTTTATTTTCGACTCAAGTACAGAATATCTAAAAAATGTTTTATATGAACATAAATAACTATGTAATTTTTATAACATGGTAATAGTGATATAAAAGAAAAAAACATGGAAATTTATCTTAGAAATGTATAAATTAACATATGTTTATAATTCCAAAATATAAAGGTTTTACCTGATGAGTCAGACTTATGGTAAGGGACTTCATCTCAATCTCCTCTCATTGAGGCATATTTTGATGTTATACACCACTTTATTTTATAAGGTGTATAATAAAAATCATTGTATTTTATTTTTCATCAATAGATTTCAAAAGGAATATTTTTATATGAATCCATTTTTCATTTAAAAAATGATAAAAGGAATGTTTTTAATGTATACAATGACAATGACTTCTCTATAGCCGTGACCGTTTTTTTCTCTCTAGGTTCCTCTTTATGTTTTAATGATTTTAAAAGGAAAAGAAATCCCCTATTAACATTTGGGGTGTTTTTTTATTGTTATGGTTTTGAAATTGGATTGACTATTTCAACATCCTGAAATGATTTCTTGTTATTTCAATTAATCTTTTATGAGGAAAATGATGATAATTGTAATGTTTTCTATTTTATGATTACAAAATGGTACTTAGACATTATATGGGTAGTTATGTGATAAACCAAATATGATTGGTTTTTTGATAAAACATGTATGGGATATTACACTATAATCAATAATGCATTTGGTATGGAAGTTAGTCATATGGTTATTTCATTTGTAAGAGTGACAAGTATGGAAGTCGACTGTATGGTTATTCCATTTAAGTATGATTATGTCCCAAGTTACATTTATATTTTATATGTTTATTTCTATGGGTTTTAAGGTAATATTGTTTTGAAAAAATGTAAGCAATGGGATTTTATTAAGTGATGAGTAATTACTATTTCTCAACGGTGAAATGTATTACTTTATGATAAGTTATTAATGGTTTACATGTTTTCTCAAGACTAACCGTTTTCATTCTTGGTGTATCACTTAATGACCTTTTTATACTCCTCAAAATTTTTGAAAGGTTTTTTCAATGGATTTAAAAAAGAATAGATTCTAGTATGTGAACATGGAATAGTTATGAAATTTATAAAAGAAACTAAACCATGTTTCTATTTAAACATATTTTTTGTTTTATAAAAAATGGATTGTGAGTATAAGTGTATACTTTGTAATATTTGAGTTCTTATATATGAGTTATGTCCTAATTCACTAAATATACAAACCTAAAAATATCATCCGTGTGAATGAAAGTCAGATTATTGGCTTATCTCAAGATTAACTGATGTTTAAGGTTGGGGCCTCATATAACATATCAATAATTGTAATAGAAGGTTTATATTTATGCTGAAAAGTTGTTTATGAAACTAGTGTCTCTTCCATGGGTTATACCCTGATAAAATTCTTATAAAACCCATTTTTTCCATGGGTTTTTATTTTCTGAAATGATCAAATGTTTGTGAAACCAGTTTCTTTTCCATAGGCTATGTCATGA
Organism: Viscum album; assembly: GCA_963277665.1. NCBI lineage: Eukaryota > Viridiplantae > Streptophyta > Magnoliopsida > Santalales > Viscaceae > Viscum > Viscum album. The sequence continues at coordinate 516,262,674 of OY728143.1, read as the reverse complement.
TGAATTTTTTATAAAATAATAACCTTTTCATGGGATCTAATATTATGATTTTTATGATATTCTGTCACAAATATGAGTTATTTAATTATTTTATTGGTGATACCTATATCTCCCTCCAATTCATTCATTAAACATTGATATCTCATGATTTTAACTTGAATAAAGTATAGAGAGTACCCAGTAAAGTACAAGACTATGTATACTATGATAGTCTTGTGTGTGAACCTTGAATACTATGATGATTTAGGGAGTGAACCCATTTCACTATTAAAGTCTTGGAAATTATTTAGGAAATACCAAGGAAAGGATTTTCTATACTTTTGTGTGTGCCAAAATTTTATTCCATACGAAAAAGTAATTTTATTATGTCTAATGTTCCTTGATTTTCTTATGATAAATGTATTATGAAATTCCATTATTTATTTTATGACTCAGGATTATGTTATTTCTGATATGTGGGTTGGTTTTTAAATATTATACACATGTACCCATACCATTATTATCATGTCCTAATTTTCTATCTCCCTTGTTTAGCATTACAGAGCATCCGAGATCAGTCTTTCTTATGTTCTATTTCCCGAGGTTATGAAGAAATATATTTTGTATCATATGTCTAGGAAATGTGGTAATTATTAATAACTTAGTGTGATATAATGTAGTTCACATAAGAACAATTTATTTATGTGTCCAAGTTTACAAAGGTACTATAAGTTTATGACCCTCATGCATGTGTTTGTGTAATGTAATTAATATTTATCTAAAAAGATGTAATATCAATGTATGAGATGTTTGGGTCTATACAGTTGTTATAAAAGGATCTGTTTAGTTAACCTTTGGAAATTTGGATGGGAAAACATTAGGGAGATACTTAAGAAAAATATTAAGGATGAGATAATGTATAACAAAATTCCATGGAATTTTGGTAGAGTATAAAGGATGTGGTTTCGAATAAATTAAATCATTATATAAATACTACCATTGGATTTAGTATTTGCATAGTGGATCTTGGGAATAATAACTATAAAAAAGAAAATTTGGGTTGGGCTCAATCATAACCTAGTTAATGACAATGGGTCTTTCTGCATAATTGTTTTGACACTCCTAAGTGTTATTATTTTTATATTTATGAGGACTGTAAGAACCATCATGAAGGATACACATAATGACCATGAATATATTAAGTAAATCCCAAGTAGTCATATATTTAAAACATGGTGTCATGATTTAGACATACTATATGTACATTCTCATGACTATGTGGTTCCCCACTATGATTATTTTTACATAAAATTTGTTTTTTATTTTAGTCCATTGATAGAAACCAAAGGAACCATTATAATAGTGATTATAAAAGATATTGAAATGATTTTCCTCCTGAGTATCAAAATGTTATGGGGGGATTGGATGAAAAATATCGATGTTATTTTCACACAAGTTTCTCAATATATGAATCATTATAAAATCCCCAAATATGTAAAGATCGTACCATTATTCTATTAAGTCTCTCATGAGAAAACATGCAATATCATCAGTGGATATATTGATCTTCTTGTTACTATGTAAGGAATTAAGACCACTGAAAGGATATTTTCCATTATCCAGTGTTTGGAACATGATGAATTCATTTTGGATATCTAAAATTTTTATGTAAAATAAGAACAATGATGGAATATCACAAAGAACAAAAGGGAACATGATGAAATTTACTCCATAGAGTGGGATGTGTTTATAGATTATTTTTCAATAAGTACATAACTCAAATTATTTTAACAAAAATTTGTAAGGAATTCATTGATTTAACAGAAAATTATGATGATTCTATTTAAATCTGTGATGAAAATTTTACAATAATTATGAGGTATTCATTTTGGATTATCATCCAACCTGAATGTGGGGATGATTAATTATTCAATTGATTAAAATCAAGTCTCCTATGGGTGATATCCATAAAAACATTAGTAGTAATTATAAAATAGTTCGATGTGATCCCAATGTGGAAATATAGATTAGAGTTACCCATAAATATTATTATTTTGATGAAAAAAAGAATATGGAGTACAAAAGATACAATAAAAACAATGGGGAGAATAATATGAAATTGATTTCATGCTCAAAGAGGGGAAGGAAACGTGGGGGAAGCTTATTTAGTAAGACTATTAATTATTTTAGGTGTGGAATGGAAGGTCATACTGAAATAAAATGCTGAAGTGATGGGTGGAAGTTAGATATTGATGAAAATTGAGAGAAACTCAACAAAATGAAGCACCCAAACTACATTGTTTCAAATGAAATGATTGTGGGAATTATTCTAACTAGTTCCCTAAGAAATGGTTTATGATGATGATCGACATCATTGACATCTTAAGTTTTGGGATAAGGGGAAATCTCATGCTATCGCTATTTATGATGTGAGGTGCGATGCTGATGTGTGGAAGGGTACCCTTACCTTCCAAAGTAGATCTAATAATGTATTATTTTACTCTATATCAACTCATTATTTTATATTTAATGAATTTTATAAGGGTACCAAGATTTCATCCACACGGTTAGACATGTAATTAGTAGTGAAAACCCTAATGATACGATGAACACATTTAATTATATGATTACTCTCTATATTAGGTATAAAGGAAAATACTTCCTTCAAATATTATCATTAATCCCCTTGTTGAATTTGATGTTATATTAGGAATTATTTTAATTTATATACATAAATCTGATATTAATATTATATGAAGATAAATCATTTTTGATATTACAAACAAACCTATGATTATCTATTAATGAAATGATAAAAATGAATTTTCGAAGGGAATTACATCAATTTTGTGAGTTATAATTCTTATTCAAGAGGGTCGTTTATCTCAGATGGTTGAGAGGAAACTCAACATAGATTATATACCTATTTTGAGGGAGTTTTTTGATATCTTTATAGAATAGTTGCTCAACCTTCCACCCAAACATGATGTTGAGTTATCAATAGAACTCATACCTAGTTAGACTTTTATTTTATGGACTCCTTATAAAGTGGCCTTTATTATGTTACAGGAATCGAAAAAGAAACAGTAGGTGAACCCTGGAAAGGGATTTATTCATCCAGGTGTGCCACCATAGGGTGTATTTTTTTAAAAAAAACTAACGATTTTTCAATGCAACTCTACATAGATTATTACAAGTTGAACAAGATCATGATCAAGAACAAGTATCTTATACATTGTATTGATGACCTATTTGATCAACTATACGGAGCTCAATAATTTTAAAATATTGAAATTCAATATGGATATCATAAAATGATTTTTTAGAAGGAGGATATATCCAAGAAAACCTTCCGTACAAGGTATAGACACTATGAATTTATTGTGATTCCATTAAGTCTTACTAATTACCCCACTATCTTCATGGATTTAATGGATAGAGTGTTTAGATATTACCTTGATCTATTATTGGTGGTATCTATAGATTATATTATTTTCTATTCAAATAGAAAGGAAGAGAAAATATATTAAATGATAACTATACTAAAGACTCTAAGGGTGATGATATTACTTGATAAAATCAAAAAGTGTGACTTTTAGATATATAAGGTTTAATTTATGTGTCATATAATATCAGGATAGGGTATATCTATCGATTCATCAAAGATAGAGGTTATTGAATGTTTTACCAAACCAACCTTGGTGATTTAGATATACAATTTTTGTTCATTTTATAGAATATTATCGATTAGGACAATCTAATACAACCACTAAGTAAAATTTTATGGGAGCTAATTTTCTCATGAAATTTGATTATGATGAAAATTTTAAGGTAATGATGAAAAAATTCGTCAACATTCCTTTACATTCGTTACCCTACCGTGGAGAAGGTTTTGTAATCCATATTAATGAATCCCAGAAGGGATTATGATTTTTTATCTTGAACAATGACTTGGTTATAGATTATTGCTCATGGAAATTAAAGGTTCAGGATGAAAATTAACTAAATCATGATTTGTTGCTCACTATGGTAATTTTTTCATTAATGATATTGGGGAATTATATTTATGTAGAAAAGGTGATATATATAATAGTAAAAAAAATTAAAGTATATTTTCACATTGAAGAATTTGAATATGGTAAAAGGAAGATGGTTTGAGATGATTAAAGATTAGGACTGGTCAATACATGACCACCTTGGGAAAGAGATGAAGGTGGGCAATGCTTTTATTTTAGTGGATCATGCTAGATTATCCATGATGAGGATAAAAATGATTAAATATTTTAGGATTTTTAAAGTCTTGATATCGACATATTGAAGGAAGGGGATAAATGTTATCTTTAAATATTGAATGTTATACCATCTTTCTTAGGGAATATTAATGAAAAGTAGAAGTAATATGTAGAGATGAATGAAGTTTATAAATGTTTGGAGTGGAACCTTGATCATGATGGAATAATAAGATTTAGGATTCTTGTATGTGTTCAGTCCATACATGATATAAAGAAGGATTTATTAGTGGATGCTCATAGTTCTCCATTCTTTATTTATCCTATAACAATGAAGATGTATAGATATTTTAAATAGTATATATTATGGGATTGGTTGAAGAGAGATATTTTAGTGTTTATATATTGGTGTTTGGTATTTTTTTATGTTAATTTAGAAGGAAAAATTAAATGGTTATGTTACATTCATTACAAATAATATAATGGAAATGGGAAAACATCACCATGAATCTTGTCTCCAGACTCTCCAAAACATATAAAGGGAACAACTAAATATTGGTTATAGTTAGTATGCTTTAAAATTTAGCACACATAATTGTGATTAGAGATGAATTTTTATTAGATAATATTGTAATTATTTACATTAAGAAAGTTGAAATGATTCATAGAGAAAAACATTTGATTGTTTCAAATGGTATCATAGGTTCACCACAAGGTTCTAGAGAAGTCATCATCATGCTCTTTATATAGAGTTGTGTTTTAGCACTACATATCTTAAACAGATAGATATACAATTTGAGATAACAATTAAGTAACTCGAATATATATTGATATATAATTCTCTAGAGTTTAAAGGTCTTTGGGATAAAAACCATCATATAGTTGAGTTTTCATAGAAAAATTATATTTCACTCAATAATTATTATGGATTCTTAGAAGGTTACCATATGGAAACAACTGTAGAGATCCAGTGTTACCGAATGATGTTTTATAACGAATGATGTTGGGACCTAATATATAAAGATAAAATATATATAATGTTATATTCATTCAATAACACATCAAGACAACTGGAAGTGTCTAGAAAAGTTATACTAAGAATCACCGATATGATTTGAAATATGTAGTTTGTGATAATGTGTTTTTAATATTTTATCCATGGAATAAGGTAATGAGATTCGGAAATAATGGATAAATAATACAGAGGTATATTGGTCCCTTTTAAATTCTTGATTTCATAGGTATAGTAGCCTATCAGTTTTCACTTCTACTAAACATCTCGCAAGTTTGCATGTGTTCCATGTATCTCTCAGGAGGTAGTACATACCTGACCCTTCACATGTACCGAACTCATTGGTCATAGTTAAGAATCATGATATTTTTTATGAGGTAAAATTGGGGAATATTCTAGATCATATAGAGAAATTCCTAAAAAAATAAGACCACTCACCTTGTAAAAGTTTTGTGGTGAAATCTCGAGTATAAAAAAAATATGTGGTAACTTGAGAAAATGATGGGGAAAGGGTATCCTCATTTTATTTATAATAGAGTGAAAATAATTACATGGATAAATTCATATAAAAGGTGGTATAATATAAAACAAATTATTTTTATGAATTATTATTATTTAATAAATTAAATTTCATTTTTAGCTTTCATTACATCCAACATTTAGTTTTATAGAACCATGAGACTCTATTAATATTAATATTGAAACAAAACCATTAATAAATATATATTAAACATGGTATAATTAAAATTGATATTCACATTTTAAATATTATATATAATGGTTTTATATATAGAAAACTGATTGATAAAATACATAATTTATGGGAAATTTTTTATATGTTTCGAAAATATTATTTTCTCCAATTGTTTTATATTTAATTTAGGTAAGAATATTGAAAATAATAGTTTTCAATTTTTTAAAATCATAATTTTAAAATAAAATTATTTTTTGAAATTACTATGTCCAAATTTTCTTAGGTTGGATGTGTGGGATCTTTATGCTATAAATAATTTTTCGATTAATATTGAATAGTAGTATTTTTTATTGGAATATTCCTTTTAATTTAAAAACATTACATTGATACATTTTAAAATGGGATTGAAAATTAAATTAGTTTAATAATAGATCAATTAATCCAACATAGGTCATTGAATGCAATTTGATTTTGAATTTTGATATATTCTTTTTAATCTTTTGAAAAGTTTATCTTTGGAAAATGGAATTCTCATCACCCATATGGGTTTAATTTTAAATAATATTTTTTCTATATATTTGAATATTTTTTGGGAAAATTTATTACATATTTGGAATCTTAATAAATTATATTACTTAATAATTTCAACATAATTTTTTTACCATAACTAATAGTAATAACAGTTAAAATTATTTACCATGGCTACTGAAAAAAAATGGTTTATTGGGTTGTTAAATTAAAAGGATATGGTTAAAAAATGACTCCAAAGCTGTCCAAAACCTAATTTATGGAAATATCTATTTTGTATAATGACTTATTCATGATAATAGTAAATTTTTGAGCCTTGTGTAATGTGAAAACCATGGGTATAATTTTTTCTTTTGATAAATTACAGGTTTTCTACTGACCTCACATATAAAAGTACACCCTTTGTCCTCAAATATTAAAACTATAAAAAACCATTGTTTTTGATAATATATAGAAAAATACCTTTATTGATTCCATCATATCATCCTGATATCATTATTTTGGTTTGAAAGATAACTTTGGAAGGATTTTGGTGCAAACCAAAAGATGTTTTCCAAATAAGTGGTATTGTTCCCAACCGAGCCTTTATTTTATTAATTCCTCCACATTAATATAATATTATTCTATTCTGATGATATAATAATAAAATAATCTATCTTAAACTAATATTTTATAAAATTAATAGAATCAATTATATCCTTTTCCTCTTCCATCAAATGGGTTACAAATTCCTCATTCATTTGTATGGCAGACTACCACCTCACAAACTGATGCTAATTGTTTTCCATCACCACATATCATGGATAAATATAGTGAAGTATTAAAAATTTATATATGATATATATGATATATATGATATATATGATATTATTATAAATTTTGAATTATTTTATCACATATACATCCTTTTTTTCCATTCTATGGGAATATGATAATGTCACTTATGTGTGTGGTGGTCTACTGCCTCGTGAAGTGATGTGATTCATTCATGATTTACATGGAGGTAAAATGGTCTGGTTTAATGACCATATATGTTATATACGCCATATAAATTTATATGTGTTGAAAATATGTTAATCATATTTTTTTCTTTCCATCTGTTGAGAAAGTGGAAACTACATTTTTTGGTTCGTACGACCTACCATATCCATGAACGATGTATTTAGTATTTATCTCTATTTTTATGGACTACATTGAATACATATACAATGAATATATATTATATTTTTAATTTTTTTAAAATTCTTAATATTATGGAACCATGATGAAATTAAGAGGACTAAAAATCAAAAATCAAAACTTTGTTGAAAAATGGAGTTGTTTTCTGGAACATGACTTTCACAGGGAATTATTAATAAAAGAGTTGTAAAAGGTCATAATTAAATATTATATGGTAAGATAAATATAATTATGGTTATTTAATATAATTATAATAAACTATTTATTATACATTATGAGTTAATGATTATAAATGAATTAAAGACTTATGGTAAGGGGTTTTGCCTCATTTTTTTGTTCTTTGAGACATATGTTATGGTTTGCACTGATATTCATTTATGATGTGTATATATAGACCCATTGACATGTAATATCCATAAAGGCCCAACCTTAAATAGTAAATAATCTTGAATTAAGCCAATAATTCACATTGAGAATCTTTTCAGGTTTAGAGATTTAGATAATTAGGTCATAACATATACATAACAACTTGAATATTACATGTAGAAACATATAATAAGTATCCATTTTTTCATAAAATAAAAAATCCTAAAAAAATAAAAACATTTAGTTCCATGTTTTAAACAACATGGATTTCCTTGATCCTATCCTAGACCGTATTCCACATTATGTCATATGAAAACCATTTAAAAAACATGGGATGAGCATAAAAATCTCAGTAAGGGATACATAAAGAAGGAAAACTGTTAGTTTTAAAAACAACAAGAAAACCTTGAATACATTATCATAAAGTAATAGTTTTTACCTCAAGAAAGTAGAAAATAAACTTCACCTAATATAATCTCATTTCATAACCTTATTTTGTTACATAAAATATTACTATAAAAACCATAGAACGAAACATATAGCATATAAAAGTAAACATGGGACATAATAACACTTAAATGGAATAACCATACGGTCAACTTCCACAAATCATTCTTAAATATGGAATAGCCATACGACCGACTTATATACCCAATGCATTAGAGGTTATAACATAACCACCCCTCCTTGGTTTATCATAGAACCACACATCATTTAGTTTATCACATAACCACCCGTCAAATGTCTAAGTACCATTATATACTTATCACACATAAAAGATTGGAAATATCAACAATTCAATCATAAAATTTCATTTGAAAACACAAGAAATAATTTCAAGATATTGAAATAGTAAATAAACTTTCAAAATCATTTTACAAATCAAAATATATAAAAAGGGTACATAGAAATTGTTTTCCTCTTTAAAATATCACAAATTTTTAAGGAATATAAATATCAAATAATGCTCATGACGGATGAATGGTCGTCATCGCCGCATACGATAAAAACATTTCATTTGTCATTTAGTGAAACACAAGAAAGAAAAAATATCCCCTTTGAATGAAAATAATGTTTCAATGGGTTTATTATACACTGTGTAAAAGAAGGTGGTGTATATTATCAAAAGATTCCTTAGTTAAAGGAGATTAAGATGAAGTCCCTTACCACATGTTTGACTCGACTTGTTCGTTCTTTAATTTCCAAAATAATAAACATAATTTAATTTATACTTGATTCAGAATCTATTTAATGTTTATGATTACTTTTATATCACTTACTGCTTTTCTATAACAATCATATAATTATTTAAGTTTATATTGGTCATTTTGTCAATTTCGGTACTTGAGTAAAAAATGAACTTGTTATAACTACAAGTTGTCTAAAAGGTAAAAATTCCATTATCTATAGAATTATATTAATGATTTAAATAACATATATATCATATATTTCTAGTATATATGTATTTATAATAGTCCGTATAATTTGGAGATAGGAAATTAAATGCACCGTTTATGGAGACAGAAATCCCTACATAGGCATAAACACTACGTTCATTAATATTTCTTATTTCAAGAAATAAAAACATTATGATACATAAGTATATTATAATTAAAATGTAATTTAATATATTATATATGTCACATAAGTTCATTAACACCATCCTTTATACATTCCATGTAATTAATGAAGAAGTCAAATCACTTTGAGGGGTCGGTAGTCTACAATTCCTCAAATGAAATTATCATATTTATACAAAATGAAAAACATAAAGGTATGTTATATATGATAAATACAGAATAATATAGATAAAATAAATAAAATAAATATCCTATATAATATCAGTTCCATTATAATGTCCATAATGAAGGGTTGTAGGGTAAAATCGAACAATCATAGTTTTGTTAGGCAGTAGTTCACCGTACACAAAAACAATAAGTCCGTATCCATTTGATGGAGGTGTGTGTAAGTGTAGTTTGAGTCATTCTAAAAAAAACTACCTAATATATTTAGTATAATTTTATTTTTATATAACCAAAGAATAATAATATCATAGGGAGTGGAGAATGAAAAATAATGGAATCAAACATGAGAGAAGACATTATCACAAATTGAGTAACTTCTTTTGATTTGAGACAAAGGGTCCTCTTGAATTCCGTTATGCATAGGTAAATGATTCTAATAGGAAAGGAGGAATTTTGGAAGCTTATTGATAAATTTTTTGATGAGGCAAGGGTCTTGAGATGTGAGTACGGGTTAGAGGTGGTTTCTTTTTATCAGAGGGAGGAGGGGAACTTTTGGAAAGCTTGAAAGTATTATTTTATTATCATTTTATTTTCAAATTATAATGACCCCAAAGTGATATATTCCATATAATAGATGAGGATGGGTTTAAATCCTCTCATCCTATGGGGTTTATACAAGTTTATCTTATAAAATTACCCTTATGTTTTTGAGTTAACCCTTAGTAAACTTATTTAACTTTTACCATACCTTCCTTCATATCCATACTATATGGTTAATTTAATTACTATAATATAAAAAGAGACCAAAAATGGATCATTAATGAATATTTTAACATCATATATTTCAGTTGATAAATATTATATTTTTAGTACTATTATATCGTTTAATAAAATATTAATTTATTTAAAAACACATTTAATTCAATTTTTAAACTATTCATATCATGAATTTTAGAAAGTATATAACCACTTGATTAATTAAAAAACAACATTAACTAAAATATAATAAGTCATAAAAATCAATAAAATTTGTGTATGGCATAAAAAGTTTAAAAATGAATTTATTTTAATATTTATAATCTAATTTATTTATATAATTCATTAATAAGGTAATCACTACATCACCATTGTGTTATGAATAAATTTATTTATTCAACCTAAGAAAGTTATAAATAATATACCATGATGTAGGAAATATTTTTAGATTTCTATTATCTATTTATAATGGACTGGATAAATTATATAACCCCATATAAAAACTATTTTACTAAAAGATACATGATTTTGTAATATTTTCCACTACATTAAATTATAAGTATTTAAATGTCATTTTCAAACACAAGTGGCTCCATGGTGTCCTAAAATAGACTCAAGGATTCTCATGGGAAAGGAAATATCATCCAATTGGATTGGAATAGGTGTTAGGGAAATTTAGTATTATTATAATATTATATTTTTACCCTTATTTATCAGATTTTCCCTTTAACCAGGGTAAATTAAATATTTAAATAAGTTATTAGTCATAATATCTAAAAATAAATGTTATATATTTTTGAAATATGGAACTCTTAATTATAAATATGGAATCCATTTTCCAAATTCAAAACACAAAATTTAGAGAAATTAATTTTAAATTAATTGATGTTGTCAAAACCATAAAACACATTTTTATGAAATAATAAATACCAAAAGATAGACATGTGTTTTGTCTAATTAAAAAGTAAAATTACTTACATTGACCAAAATTTGATTAAATGGTAAAAACATAATCTAATTTAAAATTAAAACCAATTAAATAGATAATCCAACCATCTAAATAAATTAGATGAAATGACAGTTTTGACTTAAAATATAGTATTTTTTACTATTCATTAAACAAATGAACTTTATCAGAAAAAGAATAAAAATTTACCCAATGTTAATTTTGATGTTATGATTTTAAAGAAGACATTTATTTTGTCAAAAAAAATATACAAATGTGACAAAAAAGATTTAAAAGGGTTTCTCCATCAAAAGGCAGTAAAACAACATTTTTAAAAATATTAGAGTATTTATGCTTAAAATTGGAATAATTCTCATTTTAAGCCTCTAAATTTTATTGGATAAATTTAAAATCATTTATAAAACATTTTTAATCATAATATAGTTAGTTATATTCATTTCCACCAATACAAAAACTAGGAATTCAGTACCATTTATAATAATAATATCATTACATTATTTTTTGGTATGACTCAGCCTTGTGTGCAACATGAGATTTCAGAGAAACCCATTGTTGCATGTCGGGTATGCTATCAAAAAGAGAATCCCCTTTAAATAAAAATTAATATATTATTTATAAGTATTAATAGAAATAAAAATTATTATTCTATAAAGACCCAGGTCGTTACATCCTTCACTCCTTTTAGGAATTGCGTCCCCATAATTCTATTCACATATCAATTATGAGGGGGTATTTATCCCTCATAGATTTTTAATATTATCTTGATTACTCTTCAACCTTATGGGGTTTCCATAGAACCATAACCTGATAAATCACCTTATTCTGCAACACTTTCCCTATACGGTCAAGAATCTGGACTGGCTATTCTTCATAAGAATGATTCTATTCCAACAGAACTGCCTCTAAACTCAAAACATGAGATTGATCCAGCATATATTATCTTAACTTTGAAACATGAAAAACATTGTTTACCTAGGATGAACGTGGTGGTAAAGGCACTATGCATGCAACTGATCCTACTTTCCCTAGGATTTCATAGGGCCCAATGAACCTTAGAGTCAACTTTACCTTCTTACAAAAATGCATCACACTTTTCCCTAGAGAAACATTGAGAAATACATGATCACCTACCACAAAAAATATCCTTCCTCTGGTTATCCACATAATTTTTCTGACTACTCTATGCAGTCCTCATGTGCTTCTGAATTAACTAAACTTTTTCTACCATCTCATCTTCTAATTCTGGTCCATTGAACTTTCTTTCCCCTATATCATCCCAAAAAGAACGAGTTTGAAAATGTTGTCCATATAATGCCTCAAATGGATCCATCTGTATACTGGAATGAAAACTATTTTTATAAGAAATATCAACCAAATAATGATTTCAGTACCAACTTCCCCGGTAATTCATTGAAGAAGCACGTATCATGTCTTCCAAAGTTTGAATTGTTCATTCTGACTACCCATATGATTGAGGATGAAAAGCTATAATAAAATTTAATTCAGAACCCAACAACTTATAAAGGCCCTACCAAAAGTTATAAGTGAACATATGATCACGATTAGATACAATGCAAAGAGGAACTCCATGTAAATTGACTATCTCTTTAATATACAATCGATAAAGTTTATCTAAATAAAAAGTATCTCAAATAGGAAGGAAATGAACATATTTAGTCAATCAATCAACAATAACCTAAATTTAATTGTTACTTCAAGAAGTATTTGGTAATCACACTAGGAAATCCATGGACACATTTTCCCATTTCAACTCTAGAATTGTAAAAGGATGAAGAATTTCTTTCGATAACTACCACTCTTTTTAAACTGTTGACAAGTCAAATACTATATATAAAAGTTAATCATATAAATTTTCATTCCATCCCACCAGTAATACTCGTGAAGATCTCTGTACATCTTAGTACTGCTAGGATGAATAGAAAACGAAGAACTATAAGCTTCACATAACAACTCTTTCTCAAATATGGATCACAAGGAACACATAATATCTTCTCAAATCTCAAAAAAAATTCATTATCATTTTTAAATTAAGGAAACCTACCATTCTAAACCAACTATACCTTTTTCTACAACACATTGTCTTTTTTCTATGCTTGTTTAATTCTATCTAATAGAGATGATTTCCCTGACACCTAAAAAAACAGAGGAATTTCGTGAACTAACAACTTCTATGTCAAATTTCATCAAACCATTAATTGAAGGATCTTGTTCCAAATGTAGCATGGTTAATGTAGAATAACTATTTGGGATCTGAAATTCTTGGATCAGTTGTGATCACTAAGAGGAGAGGGGTGAATCAGTGATAACCTTTTCTTTTTAAAAATTATTCCCTTTGAATGATCAAATCAACCTCTGTGGCTGGTTAAGGCCTAGATCTACTCTATTGGTGGTGTAGTGATAATGAAAGCATATAACACAGAGATTTACAAGGTTCGGTACAAAGACTTACTCTTTTTCGTGTTGGTTACACCCCCCATCACTGATTCTTCACTATGAAAAAAGTTGTTTACACGGTAATTTGTTATACTCCCCAATTACAAGTTGGTTAAACCCCCAAAATTCACAGCATCTTCTTCCTCATAGCTTCACTTCTCTTCCTCAAATGTTTTGTTCAATTATTCAAGTAGCTTCAACAGGCTTCAGGAGAACTTGTTGGTCTTGCTCACCAATACTTTTATTCAACATGCATGCATGTACATAAATAAAATCCTTCCCTCTCCACTTGTGCACACACTAAAGCTTGGCCTTCTTCACTTGTTAAGAACATACACAAACAGTTTAAATTTCAAACATATATGTGCAGGCCTCAGCCTTCTTCTTTGCACACACCCTCACAACCCAAATGGTTGGGTGTGGCCTTTACTTCAGCACCTCTTCAAAGGAGGGCACACAAGGATGCGGCCAGCTCTTGCCTTCAACCGTGCAGGGTGTGGCAGCTTCTATCGTCCAGGTGGCGTGAAAACATCCTCCTACCACGCAGGTGGTGCAGTGGATTCCTTGTACCGCGCGAGTTCACGGGCACAGAGGGCACGCGGGGTGCGACCAACTTGCTACCATGCAAGTGTTGTGGGAAGCGAGCGCGCAAGGCCCGACTTATTCCCTGTCATTTAGGGGAGCATGTAGGGTGAACTCCTCCTTACTTCTTTCGCATAGGGGTAGCGTGAAAGGAACACTCTCATGGATCCTCGGGTGGCTCTGGGGTGTTCTGCCACGCAGGTTGTGCGCGGAGAGTTTTTGCATCGCGTTGCACAGAGATTCACGGGTCTTTTCTCAGGCGATCTGAAGCCACTTCTTGGTTTGGGCTTCTCCTTTTGTAGGCAAAGTGTTCGATCGAAGCCATGGGGATCAAATCTTTGAAGGCCTGAGATCTGCGGCATTTTGAGATCTTGAAACACGGATAAAGATACAGACGAGAATCACAGTATCTTTCATTCAACGCAGACTCCTTCTTTCGTGGTGAGTACATCTCATTTACACATTTTATAATTCATAAAAGGCTTCTCATTGTACGTTGAATGGGCAGTGAACCCTCAACAACATCGTTTACCTTGGGTTCCCTCGAACTTCTTCATCTCGTTGAATACATGCGACCTTTAATGCAAGCATATTTTCGTAAAGGGGAGACGAACACAACAGATTCCTTCACTTTGTTAGAGGCGGTCGGGAGCTCCTTATTCCTTGCTCGGGTGACTCTGGTTCGCGAGAGGCATCGCGGGGTGACCCTCAGTCGGAGAGAGGTTGAAGACAACCGTAGTTTGTCACTTCGGCTGTTGGATCGGCGTTTAATGATCTCAGATGGTCAGGATTATAACGTGGTGCGGCGAGATGGATCATGCGGCTGAGATCAAATGTGAGATCAGATGGACGGCCAAGATTTGATCCACCTCTCAAAAATGCCCTCCCAAATCGAAACGTGCCAAGTTTTTCGTGAGGTTTAACAAACAGCTCCCACCGCCTTGAGGCCAGATAACTATTCTCCCCCCTCCAGTGCCGCCCCACACCGGTTCTTCACCGAGCACCCTCTAGCACCCACTATGCTCCTCCATTAGCGCACCCTTGGCACCCACGCGGCACGGGCTTGACCTCCGTGTGGCTCAGGCTTGCACACGGCCCGGCTGCTATTGGGTTGGCCTATGCGGTTTCCCTATGGGCGTGGTGACCTAGTCCCACATGTAACTTAGGTTGAGGTCCTAAGGATGGCCCAATAGTAGGCATATTTTTTTCATAAGCTCCACCCTGTATACTTGGTTAAATAACCAAGTAAGAATAAGTATTCTTTGTTCAATTCTCCTCTTATTCACCTCCTCTTCTACATTAACAACATATTATCCATTCTTCTTCATCTTCAAACATTATTCCCTCCTTTTTGAAATATCAACTCCAAGATCTTCAATTCTTTCTTTCAATGTACTTCGTTGATCCAATCAGAGATGAGGATGGATCATCTTCAAATCCTCATGAACTAAGAGATAGTGCATGGTCTTCTTCAAACCACTTCCTCCACTTAGTATCTTTGGATGGTTCATCTTCACTTCATCCTCTTAGTAAGATGGATGGATCACCTTTTACACTCCTCATGCATTGTGAAGACAATGCATGGACTTCTAACAATGTTGTGAAATTGTATCTTCTTGATACAAGTTCTTTGAACTTAAGATCAGCTCTACAATCGTCTGATTTAATGATGCTTCAATCATCATTCTTCAAGCTTCATCAATATTCAAGCTCAACTTCATCAATTGGAACAAATTGACAGGTTATTGACAACAAATGCAATCACTTGGGCACAACAATCTCCCCCTTTGTATTTGGTTGTCAATACTCCTAAGCACACTTTGAGAATATCACAATGTGTGTGATGATGATTTCTCCCACTTATTGGCCAACAAATGCAAAGGGGTGAATGGAAGTCATACCCAAAATGCAAAACCGATTGTCACTACACAACTCCAACTACCAATGCTCCCCCTTAAGGGATGCACTCATATCCTTAAATTCCCTACATGTAAGTACAAACATATAAAAATTTAGGGAATAAAGAGGGACCTTTTTCTTCCTCAAGTGAGAGGAGAAGGCTGAACATGAAGTTTCCTCCTTAGCTCAAAAAATATTTTTGTAGGCATAGATTTCGTGAAAATATATGCCACCTGATCTTGAGTAGAAATGTAGTCAAGATTGAAGTCTCCACTGGCGACCATTTCTTTGATGAAATGATATTTTATATAAATGTGCTTGGATCTGGAGTGTTGTATAAGATTATTAGACAATATAATTACACTTTGATTATCACATAAGATCCTCGACAGGTTTTCAGCTTTAATTCTCAAATCTGCTAGCTGCACCTGCATCCAAATCATTTGTGTACTTGTATGTGTAGCTGCCACATACTCTGTTTCGGATATGCTCAATGTTACAGAATTTTGTTTCTTGCTGTACCAACTAACACATCCTTCTACCTGAAAGATGGTTCCACCAAATGTGGATCATCTATCAGTATAATCACAAGCCCAATCAGCATTTGTGAATCCCAACAACTTTATATTTGTACTGTGTTTGTATAAGATTTCATAGTTGAGGTTTCCTTTCGCATATCTCAAGATTATTTTAGCTTCTGATAAGTGAGATTCTTTTGGGTCACTTTGAAATCTGGCACACAAAGTCACTGCATATGTTATATCTGTCCTTGAAGTTGTAAGATAAAGGAGACTGCCAAAATTTTTCCTGAACTCTTTTGGATCAACATTATTGCCTTCTTCATCCTTGCAAAGCTTGGTTCCAACAGAAATGGGTGTTGATACTTCCTTTGCACTATCCTTTCTGAAACTTTTCTCTAAGTCCCTTGCATACATTTCTTATGAAAGAAATATGTAGTTTTGTCTTTATTCCACCTAAAATCCTAGAAAATATTTCATTTGACCAAGCATGGACATTTCAATGGTTTTTTTCATCTTCTTAACAAAATATTCACATAGTCCTTCCTTATCACCAGCAAAAATGATATCATCCACATAGATAATGAATATGAGGGTACCAGTGGACATTTATCTAACATAGAGATTACAGTCAACTATTCCTTTGACAAACTTCATGTTCTTGAGATAACCATCTAATTTGGAGTACTAGGATCTAGGGGCCTGATTCAATCCATAAAAGGATTTTCGCCATCTGCATACCATACTACCATATTTGTGCAGCACAAATCCCTCTGGATGTTCTATATACACCTCTTCTTCATGATCTCCATTTAAGAATGTAGATTTCATATCCATCTGATAGACCTTATACTGCTTGTATGCTGAAACTACTTAGAACATTATGATAGTTTCCAGTCTTCAAACTGGTGAAAATGTTTCTTCAAAGTCGATTCCTTCCATTTGTGAATACCCTTTGCATACAAGTCTAGCCTTATTTCTGGAAACTTCCCCCTTTTCATTGAGTTTGTTTATGAAAATCCACTTTGTCCCATAAACATTTTTATTTTTGGGCCTTGGCACAAGATCCCAAGTGGAGTTTTTTTCTATATTATTGAGTTCCACATTCATAGCTCGTATCCATTCCACATGTTCAACTGCTTCAGCCACTGTGTGAGGTTCAACTTGAGAAACCAGTGCAGTCTGATCTTCCAATCTCAATCTTCTTCTAGTTCTTACTGAGGACTGTGGGTCACCAAGGACATTTTTTGTGTCGAAATGTTTCTTCAATTTGTTGTATCTCCTTCTTCCATTTTCATTACCTTCCTCTTCATCACTGGTGTGTTCAGAGTTGATCTCATTAGTAGTTGGTGTAGGCTCAGTTAATTCTTCATTCTTATGTTCCAAGGATGTGACATTCTTTGAGTCATAATTATACACAGTGTATGGTTTGGTGTTGTTTTCAATTATTCTTACATCACTGCAGTCAATCATTTTGTTCAACTTATTATTCCAGCATCTGTAGCCTTTTCCATCAGGTTGGTAACCCATGAAGATTCCTTCTTCTACTTTTTCCTCAAACTTTCCCAGATTAATATTTTTAATCTGAATGATGCAAGGACTGCCAAAGACTCTGAAGTATTTAACAGTTGGTTTTCTATTAAACCACATTTCATAGGATTTTGTTTGTGTTTCTGGTCTCAAGAGACATATATTTTAAATGTGTATGGTTGTGCATACCGCTTCTCTCTAGAAAACTTTAGAGATATTGTGCCCAGCTAACATAGTCCTCCCCATTTCTACTTTGATTCGATTCTATCTTTCAGCCCCTCCATTCTATTGTAGAGTATATTGTGTACTGTATTGATGCTTGATTCCATGCTTGACCAGATATCTTTCAAAGGCATCAACAATGTATTCTTTTCCATTGTCTGATCTTACTTTCTTAATGCAGAGTCCTAGATCTTTCTCAGCCTGCCTTCTGGATTTTTTGAAAAATTTTATTTCCTCTGACTTATGTTTCATGAACATGAAAATTTTCATCCAAGTGTAATCAACAATGAAGGTTATAAAATAGAGATATCCTCTTGTAGAATTCTGTCTCATCGGTCCACATATTTCTGTATGGATGAGTTCAAGAGGGCTAGTAGACATGATATCTACTCCTTTGTGTGAACTAAGGGTCAATTTTCCCTTCTGACATGTGTCACAAATTTCATCTCTTTCTCTCTTTAATTTAGGTAGATCTCGTACAATATTGTACTTCAGAATTTTACTCATACTCCTTTGACCAAGATGGCCAAGTCTTCTATGCCAGAGGTTGTTTTCATCCTTAAAACTAAAATAACAAGAATTTATGGGCTCACCAATTTGAAATAAGTTTCCAGTGGTTATTCTTCCTTGAGTGATGATTTGTCCATCCTTGGAACTCTTCATGATGCATTAATCCTTCTTGAACAACACATCATGTCCATCATCACATAATTGACTTACGCTCATCAGGTTGTTCTTTAATCCTTCAACGAATAACACATCATTGGATTTTATATTTGATGTTTCAATCATTGCCTTTCCAACTCCCTTGATTTTCCGAGAACAATAATTTTTAAACACCACAATTCCTCCCACATGACTTTCTATGATGCTTAGAATTTTCGTATCACCAGTCATGTGTGATGAACATCCACTATCAATAATCCATGACTTGGTTTTACTACTGCATTTTAGATCAACTCCAGCAAAACATGTGATTTTTTCATTGGGTTCCTCAATGCATTTTCCTTTCATGTATTTGAATCTTTGTTCAAGAATAATAGTTATACATCTATCAGCTCTATCACCTTGTTGGTCACATATTCCACAAGCTTCACCAAGGGAGTCAGATTTTCTCTAATTTGGATGTTTTGATGCTTTCTGTAATACACTCTGGGTTTCAAGATATCTCCTCCATGACTCATGCCTCATACTTAGAAAAGACATGTTATACCAGCATGCATAGGCCTTGTGTCCGAGCACACCACAAAACCAGCAGTAGCCTCTAAACCTTGACCTTCTCCGCTGGTAGGAGTCATGTTGTAATTTTCAGTCCAAGATTTGAGTAGTCCTTCCTGGGGATTTTCTTTCTTCCATTGAAGATGATTTTTCACAAGTTTTTTCATTCCATGTTTGTCTCAATTTTATCTTTGAGCCTGCATTGTAAGAAATAACAGATGTATGTTGAGATTTACATAATGGTGAGTTGAACTGTCTCTGAGCACCAGTGTGAGATGATTCTGACTTTACCTCAACAGCCTTGTTAAAGTCTTCTCTCATCTTTGTCAAGTTATTTTGTGCTTCAACCCACTTGGATAGTGTCACTGATTTCTCTTCTTCTTTGAGGTGATGTTTCTGTTGAAGATCTTTTTCTATCTTGTCCAGCTCAGTTATCTTTATTTTGTGAATCTTGATTTCATCAATGTACATTTTCTCTTTCTTCATACATTCTTCCAACTCCTCAGTCATCCTTTTGTAACAATTTCTTCTCTTTCTTGAGTTTATTGTTTTTTCTCAAGGAGAGCCTCTAATTCATCTTTCAATATGTGGTCAAGATTTGTTTGTTCGCATTCATCATCTTCACTACTACCGGTGTCAAACCCTTTGCCCACATGAGCCATAAAATCTGTTTCCTCTTCTGATTGACTGGCTGAAGTGGAGTCTGATTATTCCTCTTTGCTCACATAGCTTCTTCTTTCACTTGGAATGAACCTTTTCTTTCTTACAGCAGACCTGATTTCTTTTATTGGGTTTCTACTCCATTACTTCTTTTGTGACTTTTCTTCTTCAATTTCTAGAGAACTAGATCTTTTCTTGGGGAAGTTTACAACAAAGTGTCCGATGATATTGAAATTGAAACACCTCAGTGGTAATTTACCTTTTCCATTGAATTTATTTTTTACAAACCTTTTTAATAAAAGAGAAATACTTTTGTTGAGATGTTCATCCTTTTCTTCATTATCAGACTCACATGATTCTAGGACTTCATTATCTCTTATCTTGAGTTGCCTCATGGCCTTGAAATCCATCTCATCCTTGATATTCTTCTTGAATACTGGGATCTTCTTCATTTCATATGCAATGATAATGTTGTGTAGTTCATCAAGAGAGATATCATCTCTGTCTTATAATGCAGATACTTTGGGGTCAAACCTGTCAAGAAAGTTTCTCATTAGTTTTTAACAATAGTTGAGTCCTCAATCTTTTCTCCAAAGCCCCGAATGTTACTGAAAATTTCATTGACTCTTGTTAAATAATCATCAATATTTTCTTCTTCTCCCATCTTGATATCTTCAAACTGGATACTCCAAATTTGTAATTTGGCTTCCTTGACTTTCATGTTTCCTTCACAACTGCTTTCCAATTTTCCCCAAATTTCTTTTGCATTCTTGAGTCCCATGACTTTTGTGTATACTTTTTCCGAGAGTGACATAAGGATGGAATTTTGAGCTTTTCCATCAAATTCCATATTTCTTTTCTCAGCAAGTGTCATAACAGCTTAATTAGAAAGAGGAGTTAATCCAAATAAGGCTGCATCTCTATGTTCAAGGTCGAGAGATCAAAGGTAAGGTAACATCTGATTCTTCCATCTATTGTAATTATTTCCATAGAATGTAGGAACACCCCTACTATTAACAGAATTCAGATTTTCCATCTTCTTAGAAGTAGATCCTAACAGAGGAAACATCCCTCTGATACCAGTTGAAATGCTTTGATCAGTTGTGATCACTGAGAGGGGAGGGTTGAATCAGTTATAAACTTTTCTTTTTAAGAATTGTTCCCTTTGAAAGAACAATTCAACGTTTGTGGCTGGTTAAGCCCTAGATCTACTCTTTTTGTGGTGCAGTGATAATGAAAGCACATAACACAAGGATTTACAAGGTTTATTACCAATACCTACTCCTTGCCATGTTGGTTACACCCCCCAACACAGATTCTTCACTATGCCAAAAGTTTTTTACACGGTAATTGGTTGTACCCCCCAATTACAAGTTGGTTAAACCCCCAAACTTCATAGAATCTTCTTCCTCACATCTTCACTTCTCTTCTTCAAATGCGTTGTACAATTCTTCAAGTAGCTTCAACAGGCTTCAAGATAACTTGTTGGTCTTTGTCACCAATACTTTTATTCAACATGCATGCATGTACATACATGAAATCCTTCCCTCTCCACTTGTGCACACACTAAATCTTGGCCTTATTCAATTGTTAAGAATTTACAAAAATCATTTAAATTTCACTCATATATGTGAATGCCTCGGCCTTCTTCTTTGCACACACCCTCACAACCCAAATGGTTGGGTGTGGGCTTTACTTCAGCACCGCTTCAAATCAGGGCACGCAAGGATGCGGCCAACTCATGACTTCAACTGCGCAGGGTGTAGAAGCTTTTATCGCGTAGGTGGCACAACAACTACCTCCTACTGCGCAGGTGGCGGGGTGGCTTCCACTTGCAGATCGAGTTCACGGGCACAAAGGGCATGCAGTGTACGAACAACTTTCTACCACAAAAGTGTTACGGGCAGCGGGCGCGCAAGGCCCAGATTCTTCCATATCGCATAGGGGAGCACACAGGGTGACCTCCTCCTTAATTTTTTTGCACAGGGGTAGCGCGAAAGGCACTCTCTCTCGGAGCCTCAGGTGGCTTCGGGCTGTTCTGCAGCGCAGGTTGTGTGCGGAGAGTTCTTGCTTCGTGTTACAAGGAGCTTCGCCGGTCTTTTCTTAGGCGATCAGCAGCCAATTATCAGTTTGTGATTCTCCTTTTGTAGGCAATGAGTTCAATCGAAGCCGCGAGGATCAAATCTTTGAAGTCCTGATATATACGGCGTTTTGAGATCTTCAAACATGGATCAATATACGGCTGAGAATCACGATATCTTTCATTCAATGCGGACTCCTTCTTTCTCGGTGAGTACATCTCATATACACATTTTAGAATGCATACAAGGCTTCTCCATGTACATAGAACGAGCAGTGCACCCTCTGAAACTTCATTTGCCTCGGGTTCCCTAAAACTTCTTCATCTCAATGCATGAATGTGACTTTTAACATATTAATGTGGTCATAAATGCTAGACGAACACAACAGAGGCCTTCACTTCATCAGAGGCGGCCGGGAGCTCCTTCTAACTTGCTCGGGTGACTCTGGTTCGCAGGAGGCATCACAGGGTGACCCTCAGCCAGCGGGAGGATGAAGATAACCTCAGTTTTTCACTTCGGCCGTTGGACCGACATTTAATGATCTCGGAAAATCAGGATTATAACGTGGCAAAGCGAGATGGATCATGTGACTAAGATCAGATGTTAGATCAGATGGATGGCCAGGATTAGATCCGCATCTCAAAAATGTCATCCCACATCGAAACGTGCCTTGTTTTTCGCTCAGTTTAACAAATAGCTCCCACCGCCTTGAGGCCAGATTACTCCATTCCCCCCTCCGTTGTCGCCCCGTACCGGTTCTTCTACAGGCGCCCTCTAGCGCCCGCTATGCTCTTCCACGGGCGCACCCTTGGCACCCGCACTACGCGGGCTTGAACTCCACGTGGATCGGGCTTGCACACGGCCCGACCACTATTGGGTTGGCCAATACGGTTTCCCCATGGGCGTGGTGACCTAGTCCCCAATGTTCCTTGGGTTGAGGCCCTAAAGCTGGCCCAATAGTAGGCATATTTTTTTCATAAGCTCCACCTTGTATACTTGGTTAAATAACCATGTTGGAACAGGTCTTCCTCATGCCATTCTCCCTTTCTTCATCTCCTCTTCTTCATTAACAACATATTCTCTATTCTTCTTCATCTTCAAACATTATTCCTTCCTTTTTGAAATATCAACTACAAGATCTTCAATGCTTTCTTTCAATGTACTTCATTGATCCAATCAGAGATGAGGTTGGATCATCTTCAAATCCTCATGCACTAAGAGATAGTGCATTGTCTTCTTCAATCCACAATATCCACTTAGTAGTTGTGGGTGGTTCATCTTCACTTCATCCACTTAGTAAGATGGATGGATATCCTTTTACTCTCCTCATGCATTATTAAGAGAAAACATGGACTTCTAAAAATGTTTTGACATTGTATCTTCTTGATACAAGTTCTTTGAACTTAAGATCAGCTCTACAATCGTCTGATTCAATGATGGTTCAGTCATCATTCATAAAGATTCATCAATCTTCAATCTCAACTTCATCAATTGGAACACATTAATAGGTTATTGACAAAAAATGCAATCACTTGGGCACATCAATCAACCCCTTTGTATTGGGTTTTCAATACTCCTAATCACACTTTGAGAATGTCACAATGTGTGTGATGATGATTTCTCCCCCTTATTAGCCAAAGAATGCAAAGGGATGAATGGAATTCATACCCAAAATGCATAAGCGCTTGTCTCTGCACAACTTCAACTACCAATGCTCCCCCTTAAGGGATGCACTCATCTCATTAAATTCCCTACATGTAATTACAAAAATATAAAAAATTAGGGAATAATGAGGGACCGTTTTCTTCCTTAAGTTAGAGGAGAAGGCTGAACATGAAGTTTCAGCCTTAGCTAAACAAATCTTTTTGTAGGCATAACTTTGGTGAAAATATCTTCCACCTAATCTTAAGTAGAAATGTAGTCGAGATTGATGTATCCACTGGCGACCCTTTCTTTGATGAAATGATATTTTATATCAATGTGCATGGATCTGGGTTGTTGTATAGGATTCTTAGACAATCCAATTTTCCATTGATTATAACATAAGATCCTCAATGGGTTTTTAGCTTTAACTCTCAAATCTGCTAGCTGCACCTACATCCAAATCATTTGTGTACATGCATGTGTAGCTGCCACATACTCTGCTTCGGCTGTGTTCAATGTTACAATATTTTGTTTCCTGCTGTAACAACTAACACATCCTTCTCCCAGAAAGAAGGTTCCACCAGATGTGGTTATTCTATCAGTACAATCACCAGACCTATCAGCATCTGTGAATTCCAACAACTTTATGTTTGTACTGTGTTTGTATAAGATTCCATAGTTGAGGGTTCCTTTCGCATATCTCAAGATTATTGTAGCTTCTGATAAGTGAGATTCTTTTGGATCACTTTGAAATCTTGCACACAAAGTCACCGCATATGTTATATCTGGCCTTGAATCCGTGAGATAAAGGAGACTGCAAATAATTCTCCTGAACTATTTCTGATCAACATTGTTGCATTCTTCATCCTTGCATAGCTCGGTTACAACAGAAATGGGTGTTGAGACTTCCTTTGTACTCTCCATTCCGAACCTTTTCACTAAGTCCCTTGCATACTTTTCTTGTGAACTAAATATGGAGTTCTGTCTTTGTTCCACCTGAAATCCTAGAAAATATGTCATTTGACCAAGCATGGACATTTCAAAGGTTCTTTTCATCTGCTCAGCAAATTCTTCACATAGTCCTTCCTTGTCACCAGTAAAAATGATATCATCCACATAGATAATGACTATGAGGGTACCAATGGCCATTTATCTGACATAGAGATTACTGTCAACTGTTCCTTTGAAAAACTTCATGTTCTTGATAAAACCATCCAATTTAGAGTACCAGGCTCTAGGGGCTTTCTTAAATCCATACAAGTCTTTTCTCAATATGCATACCATACTACCATCTTTCTCCAGCATGAATCCCTCTGGTTGTTCTATATACACCTCTTCTTCAAGATCTCCATTTAGGAATGCATATTTTACATCCATCTGATAGACCTTATACTACTTTTGTGCTTCTACTTCTTAGAATATTCTGATAGTTTCCAGTCTTGAAACTGGTGAAAAGGTTTCTTCAAAGTTGATTCCTTCCATTTGTGAATACCCTTTGCATACAGGTATGGCCTTATTTCTGGAAGCATTTCCCTTTTAATTGAGTTTGTTTATGGAAACCCACTTTGTCCCAATACCATTTTTATTTTTGGGCCTTGGAACAAGATCCCAAGTGGAGTTCTTTTCTATTTGATTGATTTCCTCATGCATAACTCATATCCATTCCGCATGTTCAACTGCTTCAGCCACTATGTGTGGTTCAACTTGAGAAACCAGTGCAGTCTAATCTTCCAATCTCAATCTTTTTCTAGTTCTTTTTGAGGACTGTGGGTCACCAAGGTCATTTTCTGTGTCGACATGTTTCTTCAATTTTTTGTTTCTTCTTTTTCCATTTTCATTACATTCCTCTTCATCATTGGGGTGTTCTGTAGTTGATCTCATCAGCAGTTGGTGTTGGCATAGTTAATTATTCATTCTTCTGTTCCAAGGTTGTGTAATTCTTTGAGTCATCATTATCCATAGTGTATGGTTTGGTGTTGTTTTCAATTATTCTTACATCACTTCAGTCAATCATTTTTTTCAACCTCATATTCCAGCATCTGTAGCCTTTTCCATCAGGTAGGTAACCCATGAAGATTCATTCTTCATCTTTTTCCTAAAACATTCCCAGATTAATGTTTTTAATCATGATGATGCATGGACTGCCAAAGAATCTGAAGTATTTAACAGTTGGTTTTCTGTTAAACAACATTTCATAGGCTATCGTTTGTGTCTCTGGTCTTAGGAGACGTCTATTTTGTATGTGTATGGCAGTGCATACAACTCATATCCAAAAAAACATAGAGATATTGTGCTCAGCTAAATTAGTCCTCCCCATTTAGAATATGCTTCGATTCATTCTTTCAGCCACTCCATTCTGTTGTGGAGTATATGCTGTGCTGTATTGATGCTTGATTCAATGCTTGACCAGATAGCTTTCAAAGGCATCACCAGTGTATTCTTTTCCATTGTCTGATATTACTTTATTGATGTAGAGTCCTAGCTGTTTTCAGCCTGCCTTTTGAAATTTTTGAACATTGTGATTGCCTCTAACTTATATTTTATGAACATTATGTTGGCCATCCGAGTGTAATCATATATGAAGGTTATAAAATAGAGATATCCTTTTTTATAATTCTGTCTCATTGGTCCACATAGTTCTATGTGGATGTTTTGAAGAGGCCTAGTAGATATTATATCTACTCCATTGTGTGAACTATGGGTCAGTTTTCCCTTATAACATGTGCCACAAATTTTATCTCTTTCTCTCTTTAATTTGGGTAGATCTCTTACAATACTGTACTTTAGAATTTTACTCATACTCCTTTGACCAAGATTGCCAAGTCTTCTACGCCAGAGGTTGTTTTCATACATAGAACTAAAATAACAAGAATTGATGGGCTCACCAATTTGAAATAGGTTTCCAGTGGTTCTTCTTCCTTGAGTGATGATTTTCCATCCTTTGATCACTTGATGATTCATGAATCCTTCTTGAACAACACCTCATGTCCATCATCACATAATTTAATTACACTGAGAAGGTTGTGCTTTATTCCATCAACACATAACACATCATTGGATTTAGATTTTTTGTTTCAATCATTGCCTTCCCAACTCCTTTTATTTTCAGAGAACAATCATTTCCAAACAGCATGGCTCCTCCGTCATGACTTTCTATGTTGCTTAGAATTTTTGTATCACAAGTCATGAGTGATGAGAATACACTATCAAGAATCCTGGACTTGGTTTTACTGCTGTCGTTTAGAGCGACTTCAGCAAAGAATGTGATTTCCTCATTATGTTCCCGGATGCCTTTTCCTTTCATGTCTTTAAATCTTTGTTCACCAAGAATAGTTATACATCTATCAGCTCTATCAGCTTGTTTGTCACATCTTCCAGAAGCTTCACCCAGGCAGTCAAATTTGCTCTAAATTGGATGTTTTGATGCTTTCTGCAATACACTCTGGGTTTCAGGATATCTCCCCCTTGACTCATTCCTCATACTTAGAAAAGAAATGTTATACCAGAATGCATAGGCCTTGTGTACAAACACACCACAACACCAGCAGTAGCCTATAAACCTTGATGTTATCCGCTGATAGGAGTCATGTGGTAATTGTCTGTCCAAGATTTTAGTAGTCCTTCCTGGGGATTTCCTTTCTACCATTGAAGATGATTTTTCACAAGGTTTTTCATTCCATGTTTGTCTCAATTTTATCTTTGAACCTGCATTGTTAGAAATAATAGATATATTTTGAGATTTACATAGTGGGGAGTTGACCTGCCTCTGAGCACCAGTGTGAGATGATTCTTCCTTAACCTCAACAGCCTTGTTAAAGTCTTCTCTCATCATTGTCAAGTTATTCTGTGCTTCAATCCACTTGGACCGGGTCACTGATTTCTCTTCTTCTTTGAGTTGATGTTTCTATTCAAGATCTTTTTCTATCTTGTCCATCTCAGCCATCTTTAGATTGTGAATCTTGATTTAATCAATGTACATGGTCTCATTATTCATTCATTCTTCGAACTCCTCAGTCATACTTTTGGTTTCCTTTTGAAACAATTTCCTCTCTTTCTTGAGTTTACTGTTTTTCTCAAGGCATTCCTATAATTCATATTTCAATATGTTTTCAAGATCTGTTCGCTCACTTTCATCATCTTCACTACTGCAGGTGTCAAAACCTTTTTCCACATGAGCCATATAATTCGTTTCTTCTTCTGATTGTCTGGCTGATGTGGAGTCTGATTCCTCCTCTTTCCTCACATAGCTTCTTCTTTCACCTGGAATGAACCTTTTCTTTCTTGCACTAGATCTGATTCATTCTTTTTGGTTTCTAATCCATTTCTTCTTTTGTGATATTTCATCTTCAATTTCTAGAGCACTAGATCTTTTCTTGGGACTGTTTACAGCAAAGTGTCTGATGTTATTACTATTGAAACACCAAAGTGGTAATTTTCCTTTTCCATTGAATTTATTTTTTCCAAACCTTTTTGATAAAAGAGAAATAATTTTGGTGAGATCTTCATCCTTTTATTCATTGTAAGACTCACTTGATTTTAAGACTTCGTCATCTCTTATCTTGATTTGTCTCATAGCCTCGAAATCCATCTCATACTTTATCTTCTTCATGAATAATGGGATCTTTCTCATTTCCTATGCAATGAGAATGTTTTGTAGTTCATCAAGAGAGAGATCATCTCTATCTTCTAATGTCGAGACTTTGGGGTCAAACCTGTCAGGAAAGTATCTCATTAGTTTTTTGAAAATAGTTGAGTCCTCCAACTTTTCTCCAAAGCCCCGAATGTCACTGACAATTTCATTGACTCTTGTGAAATAATCATCAATATTTTCTTCTTATCCCGTCTTGATATCTTCAACCTGGCTTCTCCAAATTTGTAATTTGGCTTCCTTTAATTTCATGTTGCCTTCATAACTGCATTCTAATTTGTCCCAAATTTCTTTAGCATTCTTGAGTCCCATGACTTTTGTGTATAGTTTTTTTGAGAGTGATATAAGGATGGAATTTTGAGATTTACCATCAAATTCCATATTTATTTTCTTAGCAAGTGTCATATTAGCTTCATTAGCAATAGGAGGGAATCCAAATAAGGCTGCATTTCTAACTTCATGGCCGAGAGATAAAAGGTAGGGTAACATCCGATTCTTCCAGCTGTGGTAAATATTTCCATCGAATGTAGGAACATCCCTAATATTAATAGAATTCAGATTTTCCATCTTCTCAGAAGTAGATCCTAACACAAGAAACCTCCCTCTGATACCACTTGAAATTTCTAGATCAATTGTGATCATTGAGAAGGGAGGGGTGAATCACTGATAACCTTTTCTTTTTAAGAATTGTTCCCTTTGAATGATCAATTCAACTTCTGTGGATGTTTAATGCCTAGATCTACTCTTTTGGTGGTACAGTGATAATGAAAGCACAGAACACAGAGATTTACAAGGTTCGGTAAAAATACCTACTTCTTTCCATTTTGGTTACACCCTCAACACAGATTCTTCTCTATTCCAAAATATGTTTACATGGTAATTGGTTATAACCCCCCCCCAATTACAAGTTGGTTAAACCCCCCAACTTCACAATATCTTCTTCCTCACAGATTCACTTCTCTTCTTCAAATGTGTTGTTCAATTCTTCAAGTAACTTCAACAGACTTCAGGAGAACTTGTTGGTCTTTCTCACCAATACTTTTATTCAACATGCATGCATGTACATACATGCAATACTTCTCTCTCCACTTGTGAACATACAAAATCTTAGCCTTCTTCACTTTTTAATCACATACACAAACTATTTAAATTTCACTCATATATGTGCAAGCATCGGGCTTCTTCTTTGAACACACCCTCACAACCCAAATGGCTGGGTGTGGCCTTTACTTCAGCACCGCTTCAAAGGAGGGAACGCAAGGATGCGGCCAAATCCTTGCTTCAACCGCACAGGGTGCGGCAGCTTCTATCTTGCAGGTGGTGTAGAAACTCCCTCCTACCGCAGAGGTGGCGCAGTGGCTTCCTCCTGCCATGCGAGTTTGCGGGCACAGAGGACACATGGGGTGCGACCAACTTTCTACCGCGCAAGTGTTCCGGGCAGTGGGCATGCAAGGCCCGACTTCTTCCATGTCGCGTAGGGGATCACGCAGGGTGACCTCCTCCTTACTTCTTTCATACATGGGTAGTGCAAAAGGAACTCTCTCTCGGAGCCTCAGGTGGATCCGGGCTGTTCAACTGCACAGGATGTGTGTAGAGAGTTCTTTCTTCGCATTGCAAGGGGCTTCACGGGTCTTTTCTCAGGCGATTAGAAGCCACTTCTCAGTTTGGGATTCTCCTTTTGTAGGCAAAGAGTTAGATCGAAGCCACGCAGATCAAATCTTTGAAGGCCCGAGATCTGCGGTGTTTTGAGATCTTCAAACGTGGATCGAGATACGACTGAGAATCACGGTATCTTTCATTCAATGCGGAATCCTTCTTTCTCGGTGAGTATATCTCATTTACACATTTTAGAATGCATACAAGGATTCTCCTTGTATGTTGAATGGAAAGTGCACCCTCGACAACATCGTTTGCCTCAGGTTCCCTCAAAATTCTTCATCTCCTTGCAATCATGAAACTTTTAACGCATGCATGTGTTCGTAAAGGGTTGACGAACACAAAGGAGGCCTTCAATTCGTCAGAGGTGGTCGGGATCTCTTTCTGGCATTCTCGGGTGACTCTGGTTCGCAGGAGGCGTCGCGGGGTGACCCTCAGCCGGCAGGAGGTTGAAGACAACCTCATTTTGTCACTTTGGAAGTTGGATCGACATTTAATGATCTCTGATGGTTAGGATTATAACGTGGCACATCGAGATGGATCATGCGGCTGGGATCAGATGAGAGATCAGATGGATGGAAAAGATTAGATCTGTGTCTCAAAAATGCTGTCCCACATCAAAACGCGCGGAGTTTTTCGCATGGTTTAACAAACAGCTCCCACTGCCTTGAGGCCAGATAACTCTTCTCCCCCCTCCGGTGCCACCCCGCACCGGTTCTTCTGCAGGCGCCCTCTAGTTCCCACTATTCTCCTCCATGGGCGCGCCCTTGGCGGCCACATTGTGCGGGCTTGACCTCCGTGTGGCTTGGGCTTGCACACGGACCAGCTTCTATTGGGTTGTTCTATGCGGTTTCCTCATGGGCGTGGTGACCTAGTCCCACATGTACCTTTGGTTGAGGCCCTAAGGCTGGCCCAATAGTAGGCATATTTTTTGCATAAGCTCTACCTTGTATACTTGGATAAATAACCAAGTAGGAACAAGTCTTCTTCATGCGATTCTCATCTTCTTCACCTCCTCTTCTTCCTTAAAAAAATATTCTCCTATCTTATTCATCTTCAAACATTATTCCTTCATTTTAGAAATATCAACTCCAAGATCTTCAATTCTTTCTTTCAATGTACTTCGTTGATCGAATTAGATATGAGGTTGGATTATCTTCAAATCCTAATGCACTAAGAGATAGTGCATGGTCTTCTTCAAACCACTTCATCCAGTTATTATTTGTGGATGTTTCATCGTCACTTAATCCACTTAGTAAGATGGATGAATCTTCTTTTACTCTCCTCATGCATTGTGAAGATAATGCATGGACTTCTAACAATGTCGTGACATTGTATCTTCTTGATACATGTTCTTTGAACTTAAGATCAGATCTATAATCATCTGATTTATGATGCTTCAATCATCATTCTTCAAGCTTCATCAATCTTCAAGATCAACTTCATCAGTTGGAACACATTGACAGGTTATTGACAATAAATGCAATCACTTGGGCACAACAGGATCAAAGCTTTAGAAATTTTATTTACATTTCTTGGATGGTAATAGATAGTGCAATCAAAATCCTTTACTAATTATAAAAATCCTCTACCTCATGTTTAATTGCTTCTGAGTATATACTGTAAACTTTTGTGATCATTATATATTTTACTCTTTACACCATACAAATGATGCCACAAAATTTTTAATGCAAAAAAAATAGTTTCTAATTCCAAATCATGTGTAGGGTAATTTAACTCATGAGGTTTCAGTTAACGTGAAGCATATACAATTACCTGATCATTATGTATCCAGACACAACCAAGTCCTTTCAATATATAATCATTGTAGATAACAAACTCACCATTTGTAGGTCTTGTCCATTCATTAATATCTTTTGTTTTGGAAAGAAAAATAGTTAATACATTTTTTAAAGCAATGTGACCACAGAATGAAATATGTTTCAACCAGAACTAAAACATTCTAAATTTACCATACAATTTATTTTCTTTTAATGTTTTCAAGACAATAGTTAAATGACTTTCATGTTCCTCTATACTTTTGGAATATAGCAAAACTTCATCAATAAAAAAACCCAAAACATTACCTAGAACTCATGGAAAATTCTATACATAATATTCATTAATACAACAAGTGCATTGGTTAAACCAAAAGGGATAACTAAAAATTTATAATGGAATATATAGTATGATACATGGTCTTCCAAATGTCTGCTTCCTTTACATTCAACTGATTGTACCCCGATCTCAAGTAAATCTTTATAAAATACTGACCTCCATGGATCTAATCAAACAAATCATAGATATGAGGAAAATGATACTTGTTCTTAATAGTAACATTATTCAAGGTTCTATGACCAATGAAAATTATCATTGAATTATATTTATTCCCTACAAACAAGACTGGAGTACCCCATGGTGATGTGCTAGGTATAATGATACCATTATATAAAAACTCTTGAAATTAGAATCTTTAACATTAAATGTTCGATTTGAGCCATTCAATAATGGGGTTTTTAAATTGAATTAACATCAAGAACTAAGTCAATAGTAAATTAATCTTCCCGATCAGGTTCAATACAAGGAAAATAATCATGAAAAACATCGAGATACTCATTTACTACCGGCACATCATTAATCTGAACAGTTCCTTTGTTTTCAGCAATATGTGCAAGGTAAAATTCATTTCCACCTTTCTATATTTTCTTAGCTTCCTAAAATGTTAATAGAGATAAAGGGTCATTCATGTACAAAAAATGAAAGTCAAATAAAACCCTTTAGCTCTATAGTCAATCTTAGTAGGGTAAACTGAAAGCCAATCCATTCCCAAAATAACATCAGACTCTACTAGAGGCAAAAAAACAAGGTTTTTATGTAAATTATTTCCAAAAATAATGATAGGAATATTTTTATAATTTATTTTGGTCTCAACATTTCTACCAGGTGTTTTTACCACTTGTTAAGAATTCATATCATGATATAGAATTACAAATTTATTTTAAAATTTCTCAGAAATGAATGAATTTGTAGATCATGAATAAAAAAAACCATTGGAATAATCTGAAATAACAAAGTACTTGATACCACTTCATTTGATGGTCCCACATCAATCGTAGTTGTAGAAAAATATTTTTTCCCACCCTTCTGCTTTTGATCTATCTAGTTTCCACCCTGGGTAATCAAATTTGGAAACACATTGGAATAATTACTGAAGTCATTGCAACTAAAACATCTTACCACTAGCCTTCCATTTCTATCTTGATCATCTTCATCACAGTTATGAGCAATATAACTAGTCTTATCACATCAGAAGCACTTCCAAGATTTTGATAATCATTCTCCTGGATGATTTTCACCACACTTCTAACGAGATGGAAATTTAATTTTCTTACCTCCATGATTCTTTGATGAATTATTTCCCTTTTACTTCCAATTGTAACTCTTATTTTTCTTTCCCTATTAGAGCACATGATCATAAAAAACATCATTTCTACTTACTTGGAACATCTGTCGAGTTTATCATAATGCTTGAATTCACAAGAAGATAATGCTCTTCGATATCACAACTTCATTCCTGGGTAAAATAGTTTTATCTTACTATAGAGTTCTCAGATGAAATTTGGAGCATACCTCGCCATTAAAGTGAACATTTCTTTGTAAGTATCCACTTCGTCATCCTTCTACCTAAATTCCAAGATTTTGTTTCCATCTTAAGTCATACTGCCTTAGGAAATTGTTTCTCAAGAAACAAAGCATTGAATTATTCCCAACAAAGAGAATCAAACTCCTCATTATCCCTGATATTTTTGACCCTCAATCACCACTAATATGATTATCCTTAAAAATGATAAATATCAAGACTACCATTTGGATTTTATATACAACCCATTACATCGAAAATATTAGTGGTGATTGAGGGTCAAAAATATCAAACACCCCTCAATCACCACTAATATGATTATCATTCAAAATGATAAATACCAAGACTACCATTTGGATTTTATATACAACCCATGACATCGAAAATATTTTCAAGTGCTTTGATCCACCCCTTATCATGAACAATGTCAGATGATCCTATGAATGATGGGGGATGTTGCCTCATGAAATTCTCCACAATATACATGTTCCTCTAGTATTTATTTGTTTGATCTCAAGCATGTATACCAACACCATTAATAGACTGAGTCAAATGTTACATTGCCACAAAAAACTATTTTATTCCAATTCCAACTATATCAGGTTTCTGATTTGGAATGTTATTTTCCTCTCTAAGTTTTCTATCATAGTTTCCCTATTTCCTCTACGAAAAATCATTCTGAACACAAGAAATATCATAGGAAAAGAAGAATGGTAATTTTTAAATGATATATCTATTTAATATTACCAAAAAAATAAAAATAATTTACGGATATTAATTTTATAATATCCTATCTCCTAAAGTTGTCTAAATCGACCTCTGATACCACCTATTTGGCCCTACCCATAAACATTACATAATCTTGAATTAATTGAATAATTCAAATTGATGATAATTTCATATTTATAGATTTAGATAATTAGTTCATAAATTATACATAACAACATGAATATTACATGTAGAAACTTCTACTCAGTATATATTTTTTTTTCATAAAATAAAAAATCCCAAAATAAGAAAAATATTTAGTTCCAGGTTTCAAACAAAATGAATTTTCCCTGATCCCATCCATGAAATTATTCCACATTATGTGCGGTGAATGTTTTTTAAAAAATTGGGATGAGCATAAAAATATCCTTCAGGGATACAGAGAGAAGGAAACCGATTAGTGTTCAAAACAACATGTAAACTGTGAATACTTTATCATTAAGTAATACTTTTCACCTTAAAGAAGTTGAAAAAAACATCACTTAATATAATCTCATTGACTTCCCATCTTTTTTAACCAAAATATTAACATAAAAACCATATAAATCAATATAAAGACTATAATGGTAATCTTGGGATATAATCACTCTTAAATGGAATAATCATATGGTCGAATTCCACAAATCATTCTTACAAATGGAATAGCTATATGGCCGACAGTCCATACCAAATTCATTGGACCATATAATGTATCCACTCATACATGGTTTTTCAAAGAACCCCCATCATTTTTTTATTATGTAACCACCCATCAATTTTCCATGTACCATTATATAATCTTCTTACATAAAATAATGCAAATATAAAAATTTCCCTCATAAAATTACATTCACAATCCCAAAAAATAAATTCGATATATTGAAATAGTAAATCGACTTTCAAAACCACTTTTAATACCAAAATATATAAAAATGGTATATGGTAATTATTTTCCATTTAAAAACATCACTGATTTTTATGGAAGCTAAATACCAAATAATGCTCATGGCGGAAGAAATGTCATTGTCGCCATATATGTTGAAAAATATCCATATCCGTTTTAGTAAAATGTTTCCTAGAAAAAATAATCCCTTTGAATGAAAATAAAGTTAAATTTGGTTAATTTTACACTATTTAAAGGAGGAGGTTTATATTATCAAAATATGCCTCAATGAAAAGAGATTTAGATGAATTCCTTTACCTCGTGTCTGACATGACTCATTCGTTCTTTAATTTCCTAAATAATAAACTTAAGTTAATTTATACATGGTTCAGAACCTTTTATCAGGTTTATAATTATATTTATATCACTTATCACCTTTCTATAACAACCATATAATTATTCATGTTTATATAGGACATTTTGTCGATGTTTGGTACTTGAGTCAAAAATGAACTTACTATAATTACATGTAGTCCATGAGGTAAAAATTATATTATCCTCAAAATGATATTCAGGTTATAAATATCATATATATCATATATATCGAGTGTATATTTATTTACAATTTTCAATATAATTTCGAGATAATAAATGAAACACACCATTCAAGGAGATGGTAAGTCATACATACACATGAATGCTACTTTCATTTCTATTTAATATTTAAAGGAATGAGAACATAATGATAAAAAAGTATATTATAATTATAGTGTAATACCATAATTTATATAAGTTATAAAATTTCATCAACTCCATCCTTTATACATTCCATGTATGGCATGAATGCGTCATATCACTTTGAGGGGGCGGTAGTCCACACTTCCTCAAATGAAATTATCGTATTTATACTATATGAAAAGAATAATTGTATGTTATAAAAGAGAATTACAGAAACATAGAGATAAAATAAATAAAATAAATATCATATATAATTCTAGTCCCATGAAAATGGCCACCATGTGAGATGGTAGTGTAAAATCGAACAATCATCGTTTCGTGAGTCAGTAGTTCTCCAAACACAAAAAACAGTACGATAATATCCATTAGATGGAGGTGTGAGTAAGTGTAGATAGAATATTTCTCATTAAAACAACTTCATATATTGATTATATTGGTTTTTTATATAAATAAAGAATAATAAGATCATAGGAAGTGCAAAATGAAAAATAATGGAATGAATCATGAGAGAAGATGTTACATCAAATCGTGTAACTTCTTTTGATTTGAGACAAAGGGATCTATTGAATTTCCTTATGCTTAGAGGAAGGCTTATAAGGGTAATAGAGGAATTTTAGGAGCTTATTTGGGATGATTTTTGACTATCCAAGGGGCTTGATAGGTATGATTAAGTGTTAGAGGTGGTGCCCTTTTATTAGAGAGAGGAGGGGAAATTTTGGAATGTTTGATTTTATTAATTGATTTTGAAATTATAATAACCCCAAAGTGATATAGTTGTAAGATAAAATAATTATGGGTATGAATCCTCTCATAAACTGGGTAGTATATATGTCTTGGTCATAAAAGTAGCCTTTTAGCTTTAATCCTTAGTAATCTTATTTAACTTTTACCAAGTCTTCTTGTATATTCATACTATATGGTTAATATAATTACTATAAAATTCCATGAGATGACAAAATTAATCATTAATGAAATTCATAACATCATATATATATGTTATCATAATATTATATATTTAGGACTATTATAGAATTTAATAAAATGTTAATTTATTATAAAACACATTTATGTCATTTTTAATACTATTTTTATCCTGACTTTTTAAAAATCCATAACAACTTGATTCATCAGTAAAGACATCATTAATTCCCTGAAAACAATTCATACTCATCTTTAATATTAATGGATGACATTAAATGTTTCAAAATGAATTTATTTTAATATTTAAAATCTCATTAATTTAAATCATTCATTAATAAGGTCATCAATACATGACCATTATGTCATAAATAAATTTATTTATTTAATCTCTAAAAATTATAAGTAAATTAACATGATGTATGAAATATATTTGTATTTCTCTTGAAAATGTACATTCTAATATATAACTTTTATAACCCCATATATAAATTATTTTACTAAAGGATACATGTTTAGGTTATATTTTCCTTAACTTTAAATTAAATGTAATTAAATGTTATTTTCACACACAACTGGAATCATTGGGTCCTAAAATCGACTCAAGATTGTCCATGGCCGGCCATATGTCATCCAATAAGATTATGACACATTTTACGGTAATTAAATATTATTATAACATTAATTTTTCCTTTATTTACCATATTTACCCCCTAAACATGATAAATCAAATATTCACAGTAGATACTATTCATAATGTATAAAAATAAATTTTACCTATTTACACAATTTGGACATCTTAATTCCAATTTTATAATCCATTTTTCCAAATTTAAAACACTGATTTTGTAGAAATCAAGTTAAATTTAATTTTTGTTTTCAAAACCAAAAATGGTATTTTTAAGAACTAATAACAATCAAAATATTGATATGTGTTTATGTAAAATTAAAATGTGAAATTTATTAACATGAAAAAAATGGATTAAATGGTAAAAACATAATTTAATTACACTTTAAATCCAATTAAAAACATTATTCAACCATATTAATAAGTTAGATGAAAATACAATTTTGACATGAAATGCATTATTTTTCACAATTTATTAAAAAATGAACATTATCAAAAAAATTAAAAAAATTAAAAAAAAATAAATTTTGATGTCATACTTAAAAAGAAGAAGTTTATTTTGTAAAATTGGACATATAAAAATGAAAAAAACTATATTTAAAATGGGTTCTCCATCAAAAGATGGTAAAAATACTTTTTAAAAAAAATATTAGAGTATTTATGCTTAAAATTGGAATCATTCTCATTTTAAGCCTCTAAATTTTATTTGATAAATACAAAAACATTTATAAAACATGTTAAATCATAGAATGGTTAGTTCTGTTCATTATTTCAAATATAACTCTTAGGTGTCAAAAACCATTTAAAATAATTAAAATATAATATGATTTTTTGGTTTCACTCAGCCTTGTGTGAAACATGAGATTTTATAGAAACACATTGTTGCATGTTCTGTATGCCATTGAACATAGCATCCCCTTTAATGTAAAATTAATATCTTATTTTTAATTATTAATGGAAAAAAATATTCTATAAATACATGTGCCCTTATAATAGAATTAATTTATTTATTCTCATGCTATTTTAAGTTTCATTGAATGTTATAATTTCATGTGGATTAAGACTCAATGTTTCAAATGTGGTAATTGTTTTATGACAAAATTATAATGTTTTTCATAATTTTTTTGTTTATAATTCTTATAATGAAATCATATGATACCCCTCTCAAAAAACTCAATAATTTTCTTATACTATAGTTTTTTTAATGAGAATACATGTTTTACATTCATTTTAATCTCTTTATATACTCAATAGTAAAATATTATGTGTTTAATAAAAAACTAATCTTTTTTTGTCTCATCAATTGAAATCCCATTTTCTTCTGGAAAATTAGTTTATAAAATCATTTTCAAAAATGTTTTTAATATTATACAATGATTTATTAAATATATTTTTACACATGTTTTATAGTTTATAGTTTTTTATAAAGAATATTCATATCATTTTACAAATAAGGACGATTTGGAATTTACAAAAAATAAGAAATTAAAGTTATTTTCACATGTACATCAGTAATGGAATTTCCCAACATCATGAAAATTATTTTCATTAAATATTCCTTTATATGTTTTATATTAATTTTGAAAATAAAAGGATTTACAGAATTTTTTATGAATTTGTAATTTAAAGAAAATTCATTTTCAAATAAAGCATATTATTTTAGAAAATTCTAGAATGTGAATTTTCTTTCAAAACAATTTACCATCTAATATGAAATCTTTTGATGTTATATGATCTTTACTCGGGATATGATCTAATGATAGTGTATTTATTATTTCTCTGGATGGTTTATGATTATTTTGAAATGATGATTATGAAACCCATTTCCCTTCCATGGGTTATACCCCGATCATATGATTATGTTACCCACTGATTTTTCCATATGTTATGATTTTATGAAATTATGAATTGATTATGGAACAAATTGCTTTTCTATTATCGTATGTTATGATGAAATTTTTTTGAAACATATATTTTTTCATAGGTTCTCATATGATCAATGTTTTATGATATTGTGGACACATATTTATGATTTACATTATGTTTTGGGTGGGAAATATAAATCCCTATAATTTATTATGGAAACATTAAGATATTATGAGATAAACAAGACTAGAAGTGGGATTAAAACTAGTTCATTAGGGGAAATTGTCCACTATGATTGTCTTATAAGTGGACCTTGACTAATAATATGGTTTGAGTTGTGAACCAATTATACTAATAATTCAATATAAATAGTACTTGATCCAATAAGGAAATTATTCTTTATACTTATGTGTGTTCCATAATTCAATGTATTATAATAATGTTATTATTTCATGGATCATGTTGTTGGATTTCTTTATTATATATGTCTTATGATATACCGGTGTTTATGAAATGAATTAATAATATGAACATTGATATGTTAAGTATGGTGTTCAACTATTATGGTCATGTTATCATACCATTATGCTCATTTTATGCATATTTAACTCCCTAGTTTACCCTTAAAGAGCATCAGAGTTCAACCATTATTGTGTTTATTTTCTCCTATTTATGAAGAAATGTATTATGTTTGAAATCTCTAAGAATGGTTCTTGTTTTAAATAACTTAATGAAATTTGATGTAGATCAATTTTGAACCATTTATTTATGGATCAATTTTTCCAAATGAAATATACCTTTATGTTCCTCAGGTGTGTGTTTGTGTAATGTAGTAAATATTAATCTAAAAATATGTAATTTATATTTTTGAAAATTTGGGGTCCGGAAACATCACTTCTTAAAATATTAAAAATGGGTTTGACACCTTGAAACCAAAATACATAAATGGATGGCCTCTCTTATAAAAAATATTCTTGAATACCTACCCCCATAACAACCAAAACAATTTATTACCATTGGTGGATACATTATAATTGAGTATCTTTGATGATATTAATCATATCCATTCACTTCATAGTGAAAATATAGTGAGTTTTATACTATTATTTTTTTAATATAAGGTCCTATAAATTTTGAAATGGAATTTAGATCATAGAAAGAGTTAGATAAAATATTTTTTTGATGATGTAAATTGTTTTATCTAGATACTAGATATTAGACACATTATCTGTAAACCACATGTTCAAATGGTATGTTTATCGATGATTTGCAAAAGAATAATGTGTACATATAATTCATGTAACTACTATAAATTTTTATTCCTGGTGAACAAAGTAATTCATAGAAATACTCATGCATGAATAAAGTCATTAATGGAATGATAATTATATGGGGAACAAATAATAATACTCATTTATGATTAGAGAATCTTTGATATGATTACAATATACTATGTATATACCAATATATATATAAAATTGGGAATATTATGTGAAAAACATATAAAATTTGTTGGCCACATTTACTTTATTATAACTAGAACATATTCATTCCAATCAAATCTAATTTTACTGGGTAATTACATACACCGCAAAAAGTAAATTAACACTTTAATTAAGGGATGATGGAAAGAAAAGTGCTGAAAGTGAAATTTTTACCATAAAATAATATCATCGTTTGTGGAAGTCATTTTTATTATTTAAGGATATTTATATATAGTGTCATATTAGAAACTATTTATAACATCATGATATTTTTACAACATAAATACTAATTTACAACGATTATGAATACATACTTTATAAGATCATAAGATCATACTAGCTGATATATTGTGATCATATTTGATTATGTAAATACTCTTCATGGAAATTTGAGATTCAACTAGAGGGAATTTTA
Organism: Viscum album; assembly: GCA_963277665.1. Taxonomy (NCBI): domain Eukaryota; kingdom Viridiplantae; phylum Streptophyta; class Magnoliopsida; order Santalales; family Viscaceae; genus Viscum; species Viscum album. The sequence continues at coordinate 516,220,788 of OY728143.1, read as the reverse complement.
GTCATGTTATAAAAAATAATTCATCATATTTGAATAATATTATTTTTATGTTATAATAAGTCCACTTTTTCCCGGTAATAAATAATTTTGAAAATAAAAATAAATCCATAAATGTGTCTGATTACATCCCTAAATAGACCAAATTACATCATTTGTAGTATGATGTTGTTTCTGGCTGCAAAGTGGAATCACAATGTGATTTTTGGCCATGATTTTAGATATTCTTCCACCAATTACTAGAAAATGGATATACAATCCACCTGAAGAATCATATAATACAAAAATTAAGATGGAGTAATCAATTTCCCAATCACAAAGTCCATGAAAAGGACCACTATTTTAAAATATATTCTGTTTCAAGGCACTTTCTTTGTACAACCATTCAATAATACACTAACGTTACATTTGAAAGAAAACTAGAGAGGGGGATATGGACCTACCTAAAATCAATTTTTTTAAATATATATATATAATCTTCATGATGACTCTCACATGAATGATACTTATATAATTTATTCATAGAGGGATCCTTGTGTACATCTTATTTGACTAATGACGTTAAAAATCCATGGATTTGGAAAACACTTAACACCACATAGAATTCAAATATTATGAATTTTTTTTTCATCCCAAATTACATACAAACCTATTCCCAATATTCTATCACAAATAAATATTTTCCTATCGTTGTGTACTTATTGAAGGAACCCTATTAGGAATACATATTGCCCCTTTACCCCCTTATTTCACCAAGGTCACATACCTAGACTGAATTAATACAAATGGATTATTATGACTCTTCTTGCTTTTTGAAAAACTCATAAAATCATATTCTATCAAGGAACCTTATACAAGCCTCCAACAATTTAAAATCCAAAACCAGGTTCTTCTTAATATTTATATCCACATGAGATATAAATGATCCCAAAATACCATGGGCCTCCTTTTATTTGAAATCCCTAACCATACTCTCTCATTTTTTTTCACAAACTGACATGATGAACTAAAAAGGAATGCACATGAAACTTTCCTATACCAATCCTTTTTTCGTACTTGTTCATGGTAGTTAATTTTTCTTAATATTTAACTGCCCAAAACTAGTCCTATTTGTATGACCGAAAACTGCAATTCATCATTAGTTCTTATTGGACCACCTTAATTGTTTCACCATTGGTCTTTATCACAAGACCTTAAAAGGAAAATCGTTTCTCATGGATGCACAACCTTAAAATAGAGAAAAATATCCCTCATCTAATAGCCATAAATGATAAGATGTGATCCATTATACAACAGAAACCTTCTTGGGTTCTTATTATGTTCATAGGGATTCATAGTTAACGTATTTCATGGGATCGATCCCAACCCAACAACACATACCAATACATTCAATGGAAGTCAATTATAAAGTGCATAACTATGTGAAAGTGACCCACAGTGTAATAAAATATTGAGGGAAATATGGAGAACCTATGATATATACATATGTTCATATAAATTCATTATATCTACAGATAAATCAAATAACCAATGTAACTACAATGGTAACTATGAATGATTTAAAAAGTACACCTTAAATCATTTATAGAGTCTTGAATTGGTAAATAATACCCATTAAGGTATGAGAAAACACATCATCCTTCTACACAGATGCATTATTTGAATCATCACAAGGATATATCAATGACTTCTTGCCTTTGAAAATTATGTTTATTAAAAAAATCGAACATTTATGAGAATACATGGGAGAATCCACATCGACGTACTCACATTCCTTCATGTCCCATGTCCACCTTCTTTTTCATGATTGTTATTGGATTTTTTCACACTCTACCTTTGATGCATGTTCTTATATGATTAGATGTGTTAAGAGGATATTAAAATATAATAATAGGACAATGAAAAAGGATTATAAATAATTTGTTGATGTTATTTATAAATAACTATCAATTTTGGGACTTGTACAATTATTTTTGATTATCTCAAAAAATATTTAATAATACTTTTATAATGGTACATATAATTATACATTTCATATTAATCTATCAATTTATTTTGGTACTATGGATTGAGAGACATTGGTTTTGATAAAAAAAAACTATTTAGGGAACTTACGATCTATAAAAAATTGGGTATTGATTGCCTATCACATTAGGATAACTTTATTTTTGACTATTGGTTTTGTATGATTTTAAAACATTAAATAAATGTGTTTCATATTCCATTTTCATAAGGTTCATTTTGAAAATGAATAAAAAATTTGGAATTTTAATTTGGGTTTTTATCACATGATATGAAATATTTGATGTGTTACACATCAATCGGGTTTGAAAATATTGATTTTGTGGAAGAAGTATGATTCAAAATTGAATCATTAAAAGCATTACTACTTGTAATGGGAATACATGAGACAATATAGTGAGTTATTCAAAAACCAATACAAATATGATAATAATTATATTACTCTCAGTGATAATACATGTCAATACATCTATCATCCAAATGGATAATTCAGGATAAATTTGGGCTCCCATGAATTATACTATGTATGATATGAATGTTATGAGTTACCCAAATACAATTTCATTTGTGTCTAGTATGAAATTTGGGTAAAACGTTTTTGGGGTGTCATAATATATTAAAATACTTAAGGATTAATATTTAGTGAACTAATATAATTTACTAAGATAAGTATATTTCCACTCTAATATCTGTGGTGAAATATGAAATGATTGAAATGATTATCTACCTAATTAACTATGTTCAACAAGAAAGGATATCAAAACCCAATTATTAGTGAAGTATAGATCTTAGAACACTAATTGTTATGTTTTATATAAAATGGATCAATACTTCATTTGAAAAACATCTAAAAATTTCATTAATTGATTATTGTAAAACATCATGACCAACTAATAAAAGTTGTTTTGTGGATAAATGGATTCACTATCATCCTAATTGACTATAATATTACTATTATAGATCATAAAATATAGAAAAATAAATTAAAAACCAATAACAATACATTTTTAATTATTATTGAGGATAAATAAAATTTATATATTAGAGATACTACTTCCTATTTAAAAAATGATGATAATTTTCAAAACATTGACCTAGATTCTTATTATAAGAAAATATGAATTAACATGTCGGATAAAATAGATGTAATATGGACAAAATAATTTTTAATCTCCACTCATTCATATATTATACTTATGGATATTAATTAATTGGTGATGAGGAATTTCCATTCAATGATTATTGAAGTTGTTGTCATATTCTCTTTTTATTTGGAGAGATAAATTACTAAATAAAAATATTCTCATGAGACAACTATATCGTATACCCCTAACTATCTCCAAAATGGGAATCTTGATTATTCTAAATCATATTGTCAAGAATATTCAAAGTCATATCATCCACATGTGTGATTGAGCCACATATAGTGATTTTTTATGATCCATTATTCGAAGTGAAAAAATATTGGTTCATCATTATCTATAGGTTTTCATATTCTTTAAAAAACAGCCAGTATAGAAGGAAATATTTCGTAGAGATGAGAATAATAATTTTATTTGAATTCTCATCTAGCTACAAAATCTAGGGGGTGGGGAACACATATTGGTATATATATATATAGGAACTAGAAATTTTTGTTTATAAGGATTGTCTAGTCATAGTTATTGGTATTTTATTTATAGATTCTATTATGGTTTTGGTTTTTTATAAATAATTCATCAAATTATTTTATCTCATGTTTTGTGATTGATAAATTAAATTTACAAGCAGTCCTTATACCCTATGTCATAGTAATCATCACTCTTATAGGAAGTGATAACGAGTAATGTTTCAAATTAACGTCATTTCATGTAATGATAATTTATTTCATGGTTTTATGTGACTTAATATTACATAATTTTAATGAATTTTAACTCATTAATGGAATGAAATTGATGATAAATTCAAAGTCCTGTATAGACAAAAAAAATTTCAAATTTTTTATTTTTTATCCTGATGGAAATAATCATGTTTTGTTAGGGGAATAAAATAAATGATCTAATAGTTTAAATCCCTTCACTATATAAATGAAACTCATATTGTGTTGATTATTGATTTTTTGAATGTAATGGAAATGTATTCTTATGTTATACTTCTTATAGTGGTGTAAAAATATGTTTATGTTTTTTCCAATTTAATTATCTGGACAACCATTGGATAGAGAGAGAAAAAATTGTGTTTCCCATTAACATGTTTCCTAGAAAAATTCTCATCTAATATACAACATATTTAATATCCATTAATGAGTTGAAATAAATGAAAACCATGATTTTGGATGTTAATGGTTACAGATTCATACACTCTAATGTGTCACCCTGGGAAACCCTAGTTCTTTGTAAAAAAATGGAAAATAAAAGACTTTATGTATTCATTAATCATTTAAATTTAAATCAAGTGAAAATAAAAAATAAATATGTATTGAATCAAATTCACACACAGTTTTACCAACTCATGGTAGTAATATGGTTTTTCAAAATTGATCTTATGTTTCAACAGCACTAGTTCCATTTGAAATATTATAACTTCCATAAGACAACATTGATAAATAGATATGTGAATTATGAGTGCCTGAGATGATTTTTTGGATACGAATTACCCCATTATATTTATATACGTAATTACTCAAATATTTTATAGTTACCATGAAACATTCATGGTTCTTTTGATAGATAATATTGTGGTTTATTCTATGAAAAAATGGGACCACAAATAACATATTGATTTTTTGTTGAGAATTTGATGGACCAAATCAATATAAAACATTTATTAAGTTGATTTTATGGATATATAATTTAAAAATATTTGGTATAGTAATTTATAATATGGTCCCTCTTATGGAAAATTAAGTTATCAATACTATGATATATTGGAAAATATCTAAGAATGTATTTGAAATTTGAATATTTTTTGAAATAAACGGGTATTATAGTTGGTTAGTTTTGGACATTTAAAAATTTATTATCTCCCTTTACATCCATGCAAAAAGGGGAATAAATTTAAATGGATGTAGAAGTGATAAATTATATTGAAATATTAAATTAATGGTTTATATATGCCGATATTCTGATTTTTTCGAGCATACTGAAGGCTATACAGTTTATTATGTTTCCTAGTTATTAGAATATCATTTGTTTTGATACAACATGAATGTGAAGTAGGTATATATCTCTAATAGTAGGACCCCATGAAAATAATTACCCCATGAATGACCTAAATTTTGAAGTGATCTTGTGAGAATTGATAAAATGGTTCCCCTATCTCTTCAGTGATATTTTATATCCTATGCAGATCATAGATATGAAAAATACAACATTTATAATTTGGATCTGAGCCTTTGACTAATATTCTAGATAAATAATCTATCAAAATTTTATTTTGATCCAACATAAACTCTATTTAAGGGTATATGGTATCTAATTATCTATGAATAAATTTCCCAAATCAAGATTTGTATGATTTTAAGAAAAAATTGTCCTTGATGAGAATCTTTACTGAAATCCACATTATGTTAAATGAAGAAGAAATCCTGGTTTTTTGGATACTATGAAAGAAATGTTTTTTATAAAAGATCAAAGTAATAAATATAAATTTATTTAATGAGATAGTAAATTTATTAGTGAAATTTTTAGGGTTGGCAGGAACATAGGGGATTAGTCTACATCTATATATATGTTGATATTTTTTAATAAGTGATTATTAATTTTAAATAAATTAAAAAACTAATATATGAGTAATGGTTATTTATAATTCTTGAAATCTCTTCCTAGTGAAATATAAACTTTGTGATCTCAAAAGAATTCATTGGTAGCCTAAAATGAAGATATAAATTGACAAATTTTCCTCAAATTTCCAAAACTATCAAAAAAAGGCCGAGCATCAGAAACCCATATGATTTTATAGCTACATCCAAGTCCAGTTTATATGTGGGATAAATTATCCACATATAGTCTTATAGTATTGACTTAATATCCTCAGGGAATGAGTAATCTATAAGACCTAATTTACATTTTTAAAATTACAACTCACTTTCTTCAAATAATTGAAAACAGAAAAGAAGAATATAACAGAATCCATTATACATTTTAGATTCGGATTCTTCATAGGGTAACATACAATATTTTTTCTATAAAAGATATATAATAATTATCTAAATAATTGAATTGGATTGAAAAATATAAGGCTTATTAGGTAAATATTATAATAATATGACACCTATAAATGGATGGTTAGATAGAATAATAAATTCATATTCTAAATTATATGAACTTTTCATGTGGGAATGGACTCATATTTTTATAAGAAAAGAACTTATTATTCATTGAGTTTTCATGAAACTCTAGTTAACAATAATTTATAATGATGTAACATTTTGGGGAATTTTACGTATGATGATACTGATCCCCCATTTATTGGGTTGAAAAAGGCGAACGTTCTTTAATGGTACTAAACCAAATTTAAGAGCTGTCAAGATAATTATAATTGATCATAATATATAATGGATGAATAAAAATTGATAGAAATAATATATTTATTGAGGTAATCCTAACTTAGGATTCTTGAGGGGTGATCAATTATTTTTCTACGTCTTTCCTTAGAAGGGAAATTAGTGATTAATAATATATTGTATGTTTCTTCAATGTATGTTCGACAATTTAAAAGCATGGAATGTGTTAGGAAAGTGGAATACAAATTGGATCTAACCCATTAATTTGAATCTATTCATGACTTATTCTATGTGTATCCACTATATAAATTTCATTCTAAAACAAGTTGTGTAATTTGATGGATGAATATATAATTATAACCGGATGCATATATAATGGATGTAATGATCCAAGATTTTAGTAAATTCTTTCCATTAATTAAATACCATGTTAGTGTCTTGTCTGGAATACAATTTTAAAATAAAATGAAATCCATGTTACCTTAGTAAAATTATTTATAATTAATGTTGTAATATATTAGTTCAATTTTGTGGTATCAAAATAAGTAAAACGTTTATAAAAACTCTATAATAAAATGTAATAAAACAAAAAAACATTTTATTCTTAAAGATATACTTTTCACAAAAACTGTTTTTGACACATTAAGTGCAATGATTTGAAAAATTAATTTTTCTTTAATATATATATTTTTTGTAAAATTGAATCCATATTCAGAATCTTTTATTTTAAATTATATAAGAAGGCATATATTATTTTTATCCATAAAAATAAGTGTACAAATAATAAAGTTATTTATAGAGATATGCTTGAAAATTTTATTTTAAACAAATTGTTTTATATTCATTATGAAGTATTTATCAAATAAATTAAATGGAAATAATATATATAATGACTATAATATATTTCTTAGAAACATATATAATTATATTTTAACCCATTTAATTGTGAATAAATTGAAATATCATTATGAACACATAAAGGATAAATAATTTTTTTAATTGTTTTCTCAAATATAAAAAGTTTTTATTTAAAAGTTAATATTCTATTGCTTATAAAATGGATCATATTAAACTGAGATTAAATTCAGGTTCATGAAACCAAAATATTGTAAGAGGGGTTGTTTTATTCATTTAGTAAAACATATATTTCTTAGTTAAAAAGTAGTTACTAGTTAAAAAATAAAAATAGTATAATATAAAAACCGAATGGTAAATACATAAACCCATTTTTAGTGTACATGATATTACATCATTTTTGATGAATATTCATCACATTAGAAAATTTCATGCCCAAGGACCATAATAGTTCAGTGTCGTTGGAAACATGGGACAAAATTATCGAACATGGTGAAAGATTTTCAATGTTTCCTGACCTCCCCCTTTATTACTTCTACATCAAACATTTAGTTATAACCTAGGGGAAGGAAAAATATGAAATGAGTGATATTAAATTTATAGTATGGGTAAAAAAAATGAAATAAGTAAGAATTAAATGAAAATAAATGCACAGAAAGATGAGTATAGCATTTCAATCCCATACCTTACATGTCAAGGATCTGAAACATGATACATGGAATAAATATTGGAAGTTCATTAGACATATATCATATGATAATAAATAATATGAACCATGTTATCATATTATAGGAATGAGACATAGAATTTTTGGAAAAAATAAACATTTAATTTCATTCCATATAAGTGAAGGATTGTTGCTAAAAACATATCAGGGCACTTAATGGGGACAATAACTACATGGTGGGACAAACCACCATCCACAGTCATAGTCCTTCCATTATAAGGGACTAGGTTTCCCCCTCTTCCCATAGTGGATTGAGTTTCTCTATATTTCCATAGTGGATTGGGTTTCCCAATATTCCATTGTGCATCAAGCTCATCAACTTTATTACCATCATTGTAATATAAGACACAAATTTTTACCCAATGCATTGTAGGGAGATATAGGTCTCACCCATATCATAATTAAATAATACATTCCAGCGACGAAAATTCAAAAATTATAAAATCCTATGAAATAAAATAAAATTGGTTTTATAAAAATTTAATCAAATCTTATCATGTGTAAAGGATAGGATTTATAGTCATTTTATCAAATAATAAACCCTTGGGTTTTACAAGAATATAACCTGTGAAAGAGATATACAATTTTTTGAAATCGTACAATTAAAACATAAAACATCTAGATAATTAATATGAATGGTGTCATTGGATCACATCACTAGTAAAGAATAAGCTATAACCAAGGATGTCATCTTCAATGGAGTAATATTTTCAAATATCATTTATAACATCAATTTATAAAGTATATAAAATTTTGAAAATATTTATCTTTGAAACCACTTTGAAAACATATATAGGAATCACGAAAAATCATTTAAAACCATTTCTTCTAGGATATATCTTTTATGATTTGAAAAAATGTTCTTTCAAACATAAATCATGCTGAAAACCTTGTTCGTTGAAATTATCCTTGAGAAATTATAATAGATGCTTTGAAACACATTGAAAACTTTTTTATTTGAAAACTAATAAAAGAAACTTAAAATCATTTTATGATTATATTTACACTTAAACCACATTTTAATACCCATTTCTTTGAAAAGAACTTTTAAAACTTTAAAGGAATCATTGGAATTCATTTAAAACTCTTCTTTAACATAATTGTTTTTGAAAATAATATCGTTGAAAACAAACATAAAAAAAATTCAGATTATTTGGATAAAATTTTATTAAAAAAATTAATATTTTAAACTTTCAATTAAAGATTCGATGAATTATAGTCATGTTGACGGATAAATATTTACATTCCAAACTTTTCTTTTACACCTATAAAAGGTTAGAAAAGGTCCTCAATTGGAAAATAAAATGATTATTCCATTTTAAAAACTATGTTGTTAAAAAGGTTAAATGTGTAAAAATTTAGTTTATATATAATAATTAAACCATCTATCAATTTTGAGTTTTTTTATAAAACATTATTTCGAATGAACACATATTTCTAAAAGAAGGGAGAGTTAAAGGAAGATTTTCTTAAATATGGTTTCTTTATTATATTTTTTACCAAAGAGTGAAAAGGGGAATAATACATGAATGTATCATCACTAGAAAGAGGATAAAAATATTCATGACAATCCTTGAGATATGGATCATAATATTTTATCCTTGTAATCACATTCATAATCAATCTGGATAAATGAAGAGATTGGTGAAATAAACTCTTACCACTCTGTAACTATCAATAAATCACCCCATGTAATAAAATGAGATTATGTGAAGATTAAAATATCCTGAAAATAATTCTATTAATGATATGACTAGTCAAATGGTAGTGTATACACCACATAAAATAATATATGTTCATAAAAAAACATTTTTCCAAAAGAATGAACATTGAGGAAAAATTACTCTACTGATTTGGTACATTTTGAACCACAAAACCCATGAAAATATATCATAAAAAGGATATGTAAATTTATATAAATTTGAATATAATATTAATATATTACATTAATAGTAGTATATACACCTCACAAAATAATTGGGTGGCGATAAAGGTATAAGTCTAATAGAAATAAATGTGAGATGGGAAGACCCTTACATTAAGTCTTGACTTTCTTCTTACACCTTAAAACCTCATATATAATAATAAATGTTTATTAAAAATAAAAAAATAACTATATTATTATATATAATTACATATATTATTTTATTATTACATTATATTACCCATTTATTAACAATTCCATGTTAATGTAATGTTTCAAGTGATATCCACGTTATTTTTCATATATGTTTTGCAATTTTATTCTGAATACTATTACATAGATCATGGTTTAATTTTTTAAATATTTTTAAACAATATTTATATATAATAAATATTCATTATATTAATATTGATAATAATATATAATGGATATAATTATGAAATTGAATACACTATCCATGGAGTCGGTAGGCCATACGTACGCATGAACGCTGTTTCCATTTTATGGTCGTTTTGAAAGAAAAACATTAATTGAAATTTATGTATATATAACTATAAAAGTAAAATTATTATTTAATATATATCATATTTTTTCTCAAAACCCATCCATAATACATTCCATGTAATTTTTGAATGAATCACATCGCTTTGAGGAGGCAATTGTCCACACATTCAGAAATGAAGTTATCATATTTATACAAAATAAAATAATAAAGGTATGTTTTATATGTTAATTAAATGAAAATAAATAAATAAAAAATATCATAAATATCAGATAAAAATATTTTTACATCATAATTATCAACCACTAGAGGTGGTAAAGGAGAAACAAATAAAATCATTACGTGAGGTTGTAGTTCATCGTACATAAGAACGGTAAGTTTGTTACACAATAGATGGATGTGTGTATAAGTGTAGTTAAAACAAATATAATTAAAACTTATCTGTATATTTATTATACTATGGTTTTTATATAATCCTATAATAGGAATATTTTCAGGGTAAGTGAATGAAAATAAAACAATGGAGCTTGAGGAAGGGTGTTATATCATCTTTTGGTAACTCCTCTTGGTTTGCACCAAAGGGCTTCCTTATTGGATTTGTTCCCAAAGGGATGATTATATGATTAAAATATGGATTATTAAGATTATTTTTTCATATTTTTGGAGATACTTAGTTATTTATAGGTGGGAATAAGTTGGTGTGGATGAGTACTGTTTTAAAGTAGAGGAGTTTCATTCTTATAAATTTTGGAAAAGGGAATTCCACCCTTATTTATACCATTTGAAGTAAATCAAATAATTCAAAAAATTATATATAATGGAGTAAAGGTTTATTATATGAACATCCATATACTTTTGGACATGTTTATAGGTCTTGTTGGGACATAAGTTAGTTTTTTAGTCCTTTGTTAAGATAATTTTTTTCTAATTGTTGTAATTAATTTTAATCACATTCATTAATATTTTCTGTTAAAAAATAAGTTGAACATATTAGAAATTATAAATTAGTATGATTAAAAATAAAAAATCCATTTTTACATATTCATATAATATAAATATCTGAAATTAATTTAAAATTAATCAAGTAGACGTGCCACGAAAACAATTTTTTAAGGAAAAAGGTCCAAAAAGTTGAAATATTTATATATCCAATTTCAGTGTGAAATTAGTTCCATTGACATAAAATTTTTAATTGATATAAAATTGGTCTACAAAAATTGTAAAATTAAAATAAACTATAAATCAACAATATAAATAAATTATATGAAAAATCGGATTGGAATTAAAATTTCGTGTTTTCACTATTTATCAAAAAATAAAACTTTTCAGAAAAATACAAAAAATCCACCGAATGTAAATTTTTCATTTACTATTCAAAAAATAATGTTTATTTTTTAAAATATAAATTACAATATTTTTAAAAATAATATGTATAATGGGTTCTCTATTAAAAGGTGGTAAAATTACATTTTAGAGAAATACATTATTTTATTTAGAAAATTGGATTCATTCTTATATTATACCTAACAAATATATTGGACGAGTATTTCTAATATTGATTTTATTTATGATATATATTTTTATACAAATTATTTATCTAAATTTGTTTGTTTAATATTTTCTGATAAATTTATCTTTGTACATAGAATATTATTTTTCTTAGAATATTAATTTCATTATTTTAAAATAGTTCTCGAAATAACTTATACTAATTACTAAGAAAATGATTAATTTTATATAAAATATCGAAAAATATTTTAATGTTTTTTATTCTTATTCAAAACATCTATTACAATGACTATGTGGAGGTTATAATAATACTTTAATTATAAAATTAATAATATCATATAGTCCGATAGAAATCAAACTTCCATGTGACACACAATATCAATGAGACTCGGTATTGTTTATAAAACAAGACAATAATAGTGTTGTTTGTGCCTAAAGATAATATAAGTGTTGTGTGTAGCATAAGATGGAATTGGTGTTGCGTATAATTCCAGTCAAACATACCTATTTTGTATGAAAAAACTATATTCAATGTTGCATGAAATGAAATATAGGAAAAGATTAAATAAATTTTAAAAAAATTAATTCAAAAAATATCATTGTGTTACATTATTCCTCCATTAAAATGAATTTAGCCCTCATAATTCATCTGGGTTATCATGGGTTTGATACATTATATTTTTTTTCTTAGAAACCCACATCATAAAAATGAATACTAAAAGTTCATTTAAAAGGGGAAAGTTAGAAACATAACAGTTACCCAGAGTAATGCATGACTAGGTTTCCACATTGAAGAACATAGGTGGGAAGTGAAAGCATGGACATGGAAGAGAAATCTAACTATCAATTTCATATGGAGATTAATAGAGAACATGGTTTGGGAAAATATTACAATAAAAAACCCATAAATCTATGATTATTTAAGGGTCCATTTGATTCATCTAAAATGAAGGTATTTGTATATATTCTTTGAATTTATGATAGTTTTTCCTAAAGTTAGATAATTTCGATAAAAAGACATGAATACATGATTTTAAGAGAACCTTACCCTTTGTTATTCCTTGACCAAGATCCACTTCATCTATTATTCAAATAAATGAAGATGTATTTTTCATTCCTAAATATTTAAAAGATCTTGATATCAATATAAATAGTGATATCTCATTCCATCTATCTTTATCACACCAAAAATGTTATCATAAGTTATTAAATATGTATAAATCCTTAAATGGAGTGATAATACATTGACATAAACCATTCCATAAATGGTTAACATTATAATTCTTTTAGAATATGGAAGTCGAAAACTTTAGATTTACGTTCACCCAATTTCCTAGAAAAGCATAACATGGATCCCCCATTTATAAAAAAGTAGTTATTGGTTGTCACATACCAAACATGTGAATATCTTTATCCAGTATTCTCTTAAAACATTATAATAACCTAAATTTCCAAATTTTTTATTAAAAACATTTTTTCCTTATTTCGATGTTAATTGGTTATAATTATTAAATTCAAAAATGTGGTAATATTTATTAATTATGGGATAAAAGAATTTTCAATATGTTTTTAATTAGTTACAAGGTAATCAATAAGGTCCAATTTACTTATTCATATCCAACATATCTTTATCCACACCACATTAACATAACATAAGGAACATATTATGGGTTATAATTATCATAATCTTGTGTTTTAAAAGAACATTTTATTCCCATTAAATAAAATTTTTAGTCCTTCAAAACCATTCAAAATATTTTGTTAAATATTTAAGAAAATATAAACTGATCAATCCTGAAAAATCTCACTACTTGTATAATATTATTCTTGAATCCAAATAAATAAAATCTTTTATTATTCCCCTTAATTATTAATCCATAAGAAGGATAACCCATCTCATTACGTAATACATTTTCCATTTAACATTTCATCTATAGTCTCATCATAAAAATCAATAAACCAATAATCATACCACATTTTTTATTTTCTTCAATGGATTTCCACTTATGAAATCAATTTTAATAATGAAAATCCTTTCCACACATAAAGAATTTAACCATTAATGAAGTCTTATAGAGGCCAATAATCCCATACATTGAGTAAAATGGGATCAACATATTTCTTTATAGTTACTTACATTGTGTCATTATTATCCTCAGTCCAAAAAAATTATTGTTCCTCTAAGACATTCAATTTGGTAAATGTTTCCACATTTTTTACAAAAATAAACTGTATCTTATTTCATACATAGTCTCCATTACATGAAATCTTAGTGAAATCTTTCATTCTCTTCCTTTGTGATTCTGAGTGTTGTTTATGGTTTAAATTGTTAAAGATATTATATTAAAACTAATTAGGCATGATCAAAACAACCTTCACTCCTGTGATCATCAAAATTGACTTCTCTTTAGAAAATTTTAAATCAGATTAAACATCACCCATTTACTTAGGATTTTCTCTATAGGATGAAACCAAAAAATCATAATGTTATCATCACATACCATAGTGGAAAACCACATAATCCTGAAAACATTACCTATAGGCTATTGATATAATGACACCTAATTATTTTATCTATGACACCTATGGTTTATCCTAGTATATTCATAGTCATCATATATTTAAATGCATTATAGTGGTTATAAAGAGCTTTTTATTTCTTAAATCATATCCCCCGTGAGTTTCAAACATGGTGGTAGCAAGGCCTGTTGTTGCACACTAGTTCCCAATCGAGTCTAGCTCAATACGATTTTTTTGATTGTTACCCCTATGTACATCAGTTTGAGAGCCTCAAACACATTTATTGTCTATATAAGAATGTATTGATAGTAAAATAATCACTTTACCCCTTACAAACATTCCAGGACATTTTCCTAAATACTTAATCATCCTTAGGATAAAACGTAATGTCATCCCTAAACATATACTTAGAAATATACATCGGGATCTCACTAAAATTTTCAAATAATAGTTTCCAAAAGATGACTAATCCACTAATTTGATACCAAATATAGAAATAGAGGCTTAACATATATGAATATTACCTCAATTTTGATTAATACTCCACACATTACAAAAGTACATATCTGAGGACCATAATAATTTAGTGTCTTTGGAAACATTGAACAAAATATTATAATTTGGTTGAATATCTTTAATGCTTAAAAAAATATCTTCCCATTTAGTGCCTCTACTTAAAACCTTTATGCACAATAAGGGTAAAGGAAACATAAGAAAGGTGTGATGTCATGAACCAACATAGGTACCCCGGTAACTCAGTAACAGAGCCAAACCTGACATACACTGAAGTGCATACCTGATCCCCATAAGTTGGTGACTACCAATTGGCATCATAAAATGGCATGTGGGAATGAAAAAGTAGGGTGTGAGATAAAAATCATAGCAGGGTCTCACCAATGTTTTCATGACAGATTCCAAAAATATATTAACTAAATGAATGATTTTAATTTAAAAAATGAACAGGTTTGTTATTTTCAAATCATATTTTAACATTCTGGCAATACAGTTCAAATGGTGGAAAAATACTTTAAGAAAAAGCTTTATAAGTGAAGGAATATTTATAAAATAGTAGATAAAATAAAACATTTATATAAAATAGTTTATATAAATTTTGAATTCAAGTAAGGTAGTTCAAACAACATTGGCATAAATTTATAGCTCAAATATAAATGGATCCCTATCAAAAACAATTATAGAATGAACTATGTGGAAAAGAACAATATACTTCACATTGAGATTTTCCAACTCCTCAACTTTGGTTGTATGATGAATTTGTATAAAGAGGTCCAACTTGGTTAGCCTATCAATCCCAACTGATATCACATTCTTCTTTCTGTGGGGACAATGAGAAACAACTACAATGCCTATAGGGATTTTATAACTCTTTCACGTAGAGATTGGAATTGGATTAAGTAAACCCAAATGATTATGATGTTCGACTTCACCTGTAGAAACGTATAGCAAAGAAATACAAATTCAGTAATACCCCTTCTCATAACTGACCACCAAAACAGCCACCGCATGTTATAGAGCATCATAGTGGTTTCTGGGTGCACAACCCACTAGGAATTATGACAATCCCCCATAATATCCTCTCTTTCCTAAAATGGAACAACAAAGTGATTATGATAGCGTAGAACACCCTCATTAGGGAACTACCATAGTTAATCTATTTATCAACTATAAAGAGAGTCTCTAATGCTAATAAATTGATCATCAAGATCTTGTCCCTAATGAATCATCATGATAGGAGAGGATGTCAACTGAATGCTGGCTAATGAAACTTTAGCCCCTTTCTGCTAATCTCTAATATGCATATGTGAAAAGAGAGCCATCAAATTCCACTCTTCCTAAGATTATTTCACTACTTTTGTTAAAAGTTTCCTAGTCAATGCATCTATAATGAAATTCACTTTCCCCTATGTATAGGTGATGTAAAAATAAAAAGACTATAGGTATTCCACCAAACACCTCTAGTGAAGATTCAAATAATTTTTAAAGAAGATATAACTAATGATTTTTTGGTCTGAATACACAGTAAACTATTATCTAAGAAGGTTAAAACACCAACTCTTAATCGTGTGTATCATAGATTTAATTTCATGGTTGTGGGTAGGATAAATCTTCCCATGTATCCTAATACGATGAGATACATAAGACACTACATGATCACTATGAAAAAGAACACAACCAATGCCTAAAATCAATGCATCAAAAAAGACAAGATTGCCCTACGCGGACTCTGGAAGAGTCAACACCAGTTAAGTAGTCAAAAGAATTTTTATCTCAACAAAAGAAATATGACACCATTACAATAAAATTTTACCCCCTATAAAGTTAGATTAGTCATTTGAATCATTCCATAAAAATTCCACCCCCTTTTGAGTCAGAGTAGTGATTAGAGAATCGAACTTCAAGAAGTCCTTATCATACCTAAGATAATATTTAGATAATACTTGAAATCATTGAATCTCAAAGTAATTTTGTAGTTTCTTCCAAGTTATAATAGTCTTATACTTCCAGGATCAACTCTTTGACCCTATTCAGAAACCATGTTTCCCATGAATTTAACTTCCCAAATCCTGAAAGCATAATTTGAATGATTGGTGTACAGTTAGTCATTTCTCAGCAGAATCAAAGCTGTTCTGAGATGATGCACATGCTCCTCCTTGGAGATAGAGTAAAAGGAAATTCCATCCAGAAAGATTACCAAAAAGGTATCCAGATGCTCATGGAATTTACTATTCATTAGAGCCATGAAAATTATAGGAGAATTTATTATACCAAGGGGAATAATGAGGTATTCATAATGGCTGTACATACTCTAAAAGGTGGTTTTCTGAATGTAATATTCTTTTATCCACAACTGATGGTAACTATATTTGAGTCTGTTCTATAAAAAATAGTTCATCCATTTCAACTAATCTAATATATCATCAATTCATGGAAACATATACCTATTATTCATTGTAACTCTATTGAGCTTTTGGTAGTCAACACAAAAAAGGGAACCATCGTCTTTCTTAGAGAAGATAACTAGTGCTACCTAAGATGACACACATAGGCATATAAATCCTATCCCATGTAGATCATCTGATTGTGACTTCATCTCTTCCATTTTAGCTAGAGCCGTTTGGTATGAGGGAATAAAATCAGGTAGAGTTCCAGAAATTAGTTTAATGTAAAACTCAACCGCACTTAATAGTGAAAAACTAGTTATGTCATAAAAATATACATGCCAAGAAACACAATAGAAATTTAAGGGCGATTACTACTCAATGATTCCCACCCTATATCAGATTAAAATACTAATATTACATTCCCCAACTCTAGATAAGATGGTCCAACCCTAATCAACCAAGTGTCTAATTCTCCTTGAAATAAATGAGACAAAACATTGGGTGTAGTAAGGTTGACCAGTTGATGAAAAAAATCAATCCATTATTTATTGGAAATGATATAATAAATCCAAAATATGTCGTTATGATATTTCATGTTGAGGACTAGAAAACTTCAAGCAAGATTAACATCAGAATGAGAGAAGACAGAAGCATGACTATGGGGACCCGCTCCATCTTGGTACCAAGTAGTGTAGTTATATCCATTGCACAAGATAAAAGCTCCATAATAATATTAATAATTTTAACAATACAAGTTAATATAAATGAGTGACATGAACAATTATCAAATAGACTATTCAATAATGATAAAAATATAGTAATGGTACCTATTATAGTTTCAAGACCCATGTTTTCTTCCTTTAGAGGCTCTTACAATGCGTGTGGTAGCTTCATTCCGAATGATTGTGGTTGGAACACTTTTATATATGACTCATCTAATTTCCCCACTATTTTAGTAGGTGATGATGATATTTTTCCACTATGCAGTGTATGAAATTTATAGCAGATCCTCTATATGTTTCTGGAACATCCTCAAGAGCTACAATTCTTAGGTGCCTCAGGGAAAATCCTATTATAATTTACTAAGTTTACACACTGATTGAAAATTAAAGGATTTCCCACTGGTTCTACCAGAGATCTAAAATGACTCCGCCATTGAGAACTACCTTGATAATTGTCATGATACTATTTTAGATTTAAGTATATCACACTACCACTAAGTGAGAAAGAAAATCCTAACAACCCTGACGTTCCCACCATCTCTATCTCAACCATCATTTCTATATCTAGTACATAGACATAATTGGGTAGATTTAATAATAAAACATGAGAATTGATATCTAATGAATGTACGGACTCAAACAATTGATCATTCATCCTACCATTAGTTAAAATATCAGAAAAATAATGCATTAGATTAGTAAATCAATTTTAATACTTTTACAATGTTCTGTCATCCTTCTAAAGATTTAAAAACTCAACATCCTTGAAAAACACTATAGAGTCTGTATATAATTGGTTAGTGATAATAACCTTGATGTTTTCCCACTAGAATCCATCATGTTTTTTCTCTATCACCATCATGTTCCACCATCTCATACTCATTCATTCTGGCTTGAAAGTATCACCTTTTACCTTTATATAATCAGTGTCTCCATAATCTCAAATGGATGATCTATCGTTCGCAATCATTACTAATCATGTTGAGGATCAGTGGAGCCTTGGAAAACTAGTTTCTTTAAGTGAAGGTACTCTTGAGAATGATTTTTACGAACATCCCCTTAAGGATCCATAGATAAATCCTAAAAAGGAACTAGAGGTGGTGCCTGTCGTAGATCATGGATAGTGAACACAATCACTTCAACTAGATTGGGTTCCATTGGTGGACTCTATCTCTATGGATCAATATCATCTTTCTCCTAGACATGATTAGCCGATATTATTGGAGACATGATCTTATAAAACATCAACAGACAAAAAGGAAGACATTAGACTACACTGAAAATAAGTTACAAGATAACTTATTCTCAACATATGGAACAATGAGATTTCAATTTCACTCTATCCAAATCATAATAGGTAAAATAATAGAACTAATCCACAAGACTTTTTCCTTAACCACCCATAGCGACTTAAGGTTCATTACGGAGAGAACTAGATAGGCACTCAAAAAAAAATACCTCCTATATACTGAAATGATTTCAACTGCATACTATGTTTAAGAAAAATGATCAATGACCTCATCTGATACCATTTTTTCACTAACCATCCCAATTATGTGGGTAACCTGATAACTAAGATGACCCTTACATAGCCCAAAAGTCATTGTCGATCTCTACGGGTCAATGAATAGATCCTGACATCATTCAATTGTAAGTGGGATAGGTTTTTCCACATGAATTATTGCAGTAAAAATAGAGAAGTCAGTATGGATATTAAAAGAAACACCACTAAGAGTAAAGTACTAGAATAATATTGGCCATAAAAAAGGCCAATGTACTATAACACACATACCAAAATTGGTGAAAAAATCCATGTCCCTAAGGACACAATGTGCCTTTTCTGAGGTTCATCATCTAGATCCACCTCCAAGAGATCTTTTCCCCTTTCTTGATCCTAGAATAAGATAATCTAAAAATACTCGAAGGAAGATGTAGGGAATGATCTAAAAAACAATAGGGTCTCACAAAGGATTATGTAACAGATTCCAACAATAGATTAACCATAAGAATGATTTCAATTTTAAAAATAAATTGGTTAAAATTTTTGTTGCATATTTAAATAATCATGATATAAAATTTAAATGATGGAATACGATTTGAATAAAAATATTTTCAAGTGATAGAATATTTCTAAAACATTGAATGAAATAATTTTTTTTATAAAACAATTTATATAAATTCTGATGTCATATAAAGCAGTTCAAACAACATTGGCATACATTTATATCAAAAATATAAAAATATAGAAACATGGTCATTTTCAAAATAAGAATGTAAGTTCCTGGCTATTGGACTTCGTAATCTATAATTTCTCCCAGTAATATGGGTTAACACAGGTCCCCATGACACTGGCCAAATGAGACTCATCGCCATTTCACCGGGTATGTCACCCACTATATGTTTGTTTTAGAAAGTTTTAATATTCAATAGTGTGTCCAAATAACCTACAAAATACCTACGTCTTGAATGTGATCTTACATAATGATGGGAAATTTATTTTAAGACTAATTAAAATGAAGTTAAATTCCATTCATCCTTTTCAGTGCTAATTATATATTTAAAACCAAAGTGGGGTTTACTGAAAGACATGCCTCTTAACAAGATAAAACAACTGGGATTATATAATAATATTTCAATCCATTTTCACAAGTTTAAAATACATTTAAAACAAATTCCATCAATTTAAAAATTCATTTTCATTATTAAACTAGATAATTTAATTTAAATCATTTACCACAAAACTACCATTTAAAAAAAATCATCAAAAAATTTCTATAAACCCACCCCAATTTAATGGGATTATGGTTTTTCCATTTATCATGAATAAACCATTTAATATCTCCCAATTAATTGGAATTATATTTTAATAAATCAATCGAAGGAAATTTTGAGAAATTTATATAAAATAAACATTTGAAATAAGTCAATCAATTCAAAGTAATCCTATTTGGATAAATAGGATTGAATCACCATCCTTTTCCCAAAACTCAACACTGGTAGGGATACCCGTCAATGAGAATACTGTTGTAGAATACCTAGAAACTCAACCTAAATAAGAGATCTGATATCATAGAGAATAGATTCATCGTATTTTGTATTATCTATTGAAACCCCAAAGGAGGTAAAATAGAGAATGATGGAGAACGAGGGAGAAAACTTACCAAAGAATCAAACCACAAGCTCAAAGATTATTAGGCACAAAAAACTAGGATCTGGCAGGGTTGGAATGATCCAAGATCGCATTATTAAGGATTTGGGTCAAGGGATATGGAACTAGAGTGGAGGACAAAAGAGAATCTCATGCACACAACCTGTTTAAAAAACCACTTTCGGGGTATTACATGACGTGTAATGCCCTTTCACTTCATGAAACAGTTACATTTTATAACATACAAAAAACACATTTCTTTAAAATTAAAAACAATTCATTAAATAACTCATGATGTCCAAATTATATTAATGATGTGTAACTTTCACAACACGAATCTGTTCCCGAATTTCCTATAGAAACTATTACACATTGAGTTCCCCAGTTACAAGGTGTATAACCATACGACAACTTATTAAAAAGGAGGGTTAAAGGTAAGAGTCCTAATAATAAATTGCTTCACCATTTTAGGTATCCTCTCATTTCAGTTTCAACCATACCCTGTCAATGAAAATGAAAAACCACAACAAGGTTAAAAATGTACCTATCAAATCATTAATGGGATGTTACAGGTGAGTTCAAATTCTCAGTAATGGTAAATAAAGGAAATATAAAATCATAAAATGAATATAATGGTATGAGAATACAAGGATAGCATTTGGATAACATAACCTACATATAAAACATAAGAAAATGAGACATGGCATAAATATATGCAGTATATAAGACATAAGTCATAATACAATCAGAAACATGAACCATGAGATCATATCATATGAACGAGACATAGAATTTTTGGAAAACACATAAACAAGTAATATCTTCCCCAATAAGTTATGTACCATTTCCAAAAACATATCTAAGCACTTAATGGGTAATAAACCTTATGTTTGTGACACACAACAATCCCTAGTCACAGTCCTCTACTTATAAGGGATTGGGTTTCCCCATCATCCCATAGTGGTTTGGGTTTCCCCGTCTTCATATAGTGACTCAGGATTCCCCATATTTCCATGGTGGATTGGGATTCCACATCTTCCATAGTATAAAAATCTCATAAAATTAATTCCCATCATTATATCATGAGATATAAATCTTTACCCAATGCATTAGAGGGATATTTAGGTCCCTCCCATCTCATAATTAAATATTACATACATGTTCCAAAAATTCATCAACAATCATATTATAACCCATGAAATAAAATGGGTGTCATAAACTTGTAATCATATCTTAACCAAAGAAAAAATATATGTTTAGAAATAATTTCATAAAATAATAACCCATGAAAAGATGTGGGTTTCATAGGCTTATAACCCATAAAAGAGAAACGAATTTCACAAAATCTATTCCATAAAAACATAAACCCGTGAAATAAGTAATATAAATGGTTTCCATGCATAGTATCACTAGTAAAGAATAATCTCTAACCAAGGATATCCTCTTATATGGTGAATAATTTGGGAAGATATTTTAAAATATATTATTAATTGAAATATTTATTTCACTTTGAAATAATGCTCTTTGAAACATAATGCATTTTGAAAGACATTTTACATTATAGTATATTTGAAAAATTATAATAGAATATTGAAGACATCTAGAAATTTTTTTCCTTAAATACATATAAAAGAAACTTAAAAACATTTTTAAAAAATTTTCAAACTGAAAAAAAATTTAATATGTTTTTATTTGAAAATAGATTTGTGAACCATAATGTGAGCTTTGAAAGTTATTTAAAACTCTTATTGAACATGATTGTTTTCTTGATAATGTTTTTCTTTGAAAACCAAATTTAAAAAAATGTATATCCATATTATTGGAAAAAAAATCTTAATAAAAAATCATGTAAAATCTAAATGTAATCATCAAAAAATAATGGTCATGATAATAGAAATATTCTTACATGGAAATCATTCCTCTTTCATAGTAAAAATGTCAAAAAAGTGCGTCGATTGGAAAACAACAATGGATTAATTTTTAAAAACCTTATCTTAAAAAAGATATAAAATTGGTAAAAATTTATTATATATATATTAGGGTAATATTATAACATTTTTGAAAACATATTTATAAAATATGGTCTTTGAGAGAACACTGATTTCCGATCAGAGAGAGAGGTAATATGGGATTTTATTAAGAACAATTTAATAATTATCATCAGTATAAAAAAGTGGAAAATTTTACAAATACATAAACATAACATCTATAACTATAGGATAGTAAAATTAATTAGTTTCATTTATATATGGATCATAATATTTCATCAATGTAAGCGTAATCATAAATAATCCCAATTAATTATGATATTTTTGAAATGAACATTTACCACTTTTAAATATTAAATCAACCTTCCCATATAGAAAAATAAGATTACAAGAATATTATAATACCATAAAAAGATTTAAATTCAATATATAAAATTTAAAAAGGTAGTTTATATGTCTCATAAAATTATATAGGTGTATAACAAAACCTGTGTCTCTAAGAAGGAAAATTGAGGCAAAATTACTCTACTAATTTGGTAACTTTTTATCCATAAACCATTGAAAAATAATTCATTAAATGGATATTTAAGTAAAAATAATGTTAATTATAATAATAATAAAATTATTTTATTTTCAGTATATATACCACAAAATAGAAATGTCTGGTGAATATGGCATAAGTCACAAAGAAATAAAAGCGTGATGAGAAAATCATTGCCCCGAGTCTTGACTCTCTTAATACACATTCAACCATCGTGTATAAAAAATATTAGTTCATTATAAATCTTAAAAATAACCTTATTCTTATATATAATACCATATATTATTTTTAGTATGATTTTATATTACCTGTTTATTAATGATTATATGTTAACATTATATTTTAGTTGATATCCATATTGTTTTTCAAATTTGATTTGACTTGTAATTCTGGATCATATATATTTGATAATGATTTAATTATTTATAAAACTTAAAAAATGATTTATGTATCCTTCATAATAATGATATACAAAATATATAATATATAATATATATATATATATATGAATTAGAATACACCACCATGGATACAACGGGTCGTATGTATACATGAATACTGTTTGAGTTTACCTGTCGTATTGAAAAAAATATAGTAATTTACTTATTTGTATGTATATATATAGAACATAATTAAATTATAATTATTATTTCATATAAATCATAAAATTTTACTTAACCCATTAATAATACATTCTTTATAAATTGTGAGTGAATCACATCTCTTTGAGGATGTTATTGTCCAAACGTCCACAAACGAAGTTATCATATTTAAAAAAACTGGAAAGCATGAAGGTATGTTTTATGTAATAAATAAATAAGAATATGGTGATAAAAAATATCATATATATATATATAATATTATTAAAATGTTTCTATCATAATTCCCAGACTTTATAGGAGGAAAAGGAAAAATGAACAACATTGTTTCATGAGGCGATAGTTCACCGTACATAAGAATGACATGTTCCTTACCCATTTGATGGATGTGTTTGTAAGTGTAGATATAACCCTTATAATAAATATATTTAGTATATTGATTATAATTATGTTATCATATAATCATTGAATAAAAATATTTAAGGGGATGGAGTATGAAAATAATATAGAAGAGCATGAGGAAGGGTGTTACCTCTTCTTTGGGTAACACCTCTTAGTATACACCAAAGGGATTACTTTGTTGGATTTATTCCAATGTATAATAATCTAGGATGAATGTATCGATACTGGGAGATTATTCTATTAGAGTATGGGAAATAAAAAATACTTTCTAGGTGTGAATAAGTTTGATGAGTTAATTCTTTTTTATAGTGGGGGAGGAGTGGTATTCCTATAAATTTCTAAGAAGTAAATTCCACCAATGTTTTCACTTTGGAAAGTGGATAAAATATGGGTAAAAAATCATGGAAATGGAGGGATGGTTATGAATAAGAACTTAAAATGGATTTGTACAAGTTTATAAGTCATTTTGTGCTTTAAGTTTGAGGTTTAGTCCTTTGTTAAGCTAATTTTTTCACTCGATTGTTGTAATTAATTTTAATGACTTTCTAAAATAGTTTTTTTTGTAAAAAAATAAATTGATCTTATTATATATTATGAATTAATATTATTAAAAATATATAATACATTTTTTTAAATTCAAAATCATATATGTGGTAAAAATTAAATTAAAATTAATCCCACAGGCGTGCCATGGCATATGGGTTTTAAATAAATAATCCCAAAACATTTTAAATGTTTTTATACCCAATATCAATGTGAAGTTGATTCCAATTATCTAAATTGAATTAATTTATTTAAAATTGGTCTAATTAAACTTCAAAACTAGAATAAAATATAATTTAACTATATAAGTTAGTTATTTGATAAATCATTTTGGAATTAAAATTTAATGTTTTGTTACTAT
Source organism: Viscum album (assembly GCA_963277665.1). Classification (NCBI taxonomy): domain Eukaryota; kingdom Viridiplantae; phylum Streptophyta; class Magnoliopsida; order Santalales; family Viscaceae; genus Viscum; species Viscum album. The sequence continues at coordinate 516,195,045 of OY728143.1, read as the reverse complement.
TCATAAAATATGAAACTTATCTAAAAAATATTTATTTAGTGTATAATATATAAATTTTATATAAAAAATAAATCAATAGTGGTTTGTCTAATTTATTGTAAAATAATTATGATCAAACAAGAAAAATATTTTTCATAGAAATGAATGTTCATTATTTTCAAATAGTTCTAATATTCATTAATACTAATTAAAAAATAGAGGATTCATTTTATATGCCTTTGTAAATAATATTTTTATAATTTTTTTAATCTTATTCGTAACTTATATTACAATAGCTAACTGGTATATGTATTAATATTTTAATATTAATATAAAGATTATCTTATTGTCTGGAAAAAATCGTACTTCTGTGTAATAGAAGCTATCAACAGGACTATGTATTTTGTGTTGTAGATGGAAAAAATAGTGTTGTGTGTTCTAATACTCTATTTAAGTGTTTCATGTAATCCAAACTTCACTAGGTGTTTCATATAATGCAAGACACATATAATAATTTAATTTAACTAAATCTACATTCAATGTTATGGGAAATGAAAAATATAAAAATATAAAATTAATTCAAAATGAAGTAATTTAAAATAGATAAGGGTGTTATGGTAAATTATTTGAAACATGTTTAATTTATTGGGAAATATATTATTGTGGATTTATAAACATTATAACACCCTAGACTCTATTATTTTTTATCTTTCAGAACCATTGATGCATTATCTTGTCTTGTTCAAAGTGAGTTCCTCTTTATGTTTTTAGTTGGAACTCTCTAAGGTTACTATACTAATATAAACATATTAAAAAAGCCCTTAATTGGTGTAAAAAATTGTTTCAAAGGCCTTCAGGGAATCAAGAAGCTACTCAAGTATGATTCTATATGTTTCATTAAGTTCTTCAGATACTAAAGTGCCACTTTCCCACAGACGGTCTCTCTTGTATCTTGGTGAAGCTATTGGAGTCCCACTGGTGGATTTTTTGTGTTCCTAGTCAGGAGTAGAAAATATATACAATAGATCTATTAGTGTTTTGTGATTTGAAAGTATAGTTTAAAGATCCATAAGCAATGGGATTTATATGGTCTAGTACAACAACATGTGGTTCTCATGTGATTTTTTCTAATTTGACTGATGGGACATTGCTCTAATGCATGTATTATCCAAGGCTAAACCAAAAAACAATAAAAAATGGTATCCCCTTCCACACATCAATGATCTATTTGATCAGTTGAGAAGTGCCCGAATTTTCTCTAGGATTTACTTGATGTCAGGGTACCTTCAATTGAGGGAGATACCATATAAAATACCCTGTAAGGATTTCAGAAACAGTTATGTATTGCATGAATTCACGGTAACTCTATTTGGTCTGATGAACAAGCAAGTGTTATTCGTAGATTATATGAATAAAATATTCCATCTAGAACTATATTAGTATATATTAGTTTTTTATGACATCTTGGTTTACTATATGTCTAGATATTATCATACCCTACATATTAAAATCCACTTGAGAACAAAGAGAGAGTATCAATGTACGCTAATCTATCTAAATACTATTTTTGGATCGACAATGTAAACTTATTGGGTCATGTAATCTTAGAGGATATAGTGCTAGTAGACTCATAGAATTTTGTAGCCTTGGTATATTGGGAGTATCCTGATTACATATTCAATTTTGATAAATTTTAATGTCAATTAGGCTATTTCCATTGTTTCATCAAACACTTGTCAAATCTAGAACCATCAATTTACATGTTGAAAAAGTGGTGATGTTTTCTTCATCAGATTCTTGTGAGTGGTATTTATAGGTGTTTAAGAGAATGTTAACCTTACCAATTATCCTCCCCACTCTATTCATGGTTAATTATCATACCATGTGAAATAATGCATTGGTAATCATACACTAAGTGGTCTTAATTCAGGAGCATCAAGTGGTTTATTATGGATTGAGATATTTGATTCCACACTAGATGAATTACAATTTTTATGATCTATGGTTATCTTCCAAAGAACGTAGCCTAATATACTAGTCAAATTATATTTGGGTTGAGAGATTTTTTGTGTACACAGACCATATGGTCTTAAAGTTCATGTTTTCAAAGCAGGACCAAAACATTTGGCAGAGGATTTATGTCTCGTATTTGTGTTATTAAAAAATTATGTTTTCTTAGACTATAGTTAAAGGAACCATATTTTATGATTACTTTATTAGAAATACATAAATAGAGGTAGTAAGAGTATCTTGTGATGAGTGGTGAAAGATGAGTATTTTTAAAGAGATGAGTCAAGATGTTCATGAGTCTTAGGGATGGACATCCATAATTTTAATATCTTTTTAAGGAATTCATCTAGACCATATCTAGAGAGAACAATTATCCAAATAATAGGGCATAGATATGATAGAAATCGTATATGGTGTGGATCCATCATCAGATTGGTCTATTGGAAACAGAAATGTTCATATTATCTATTTTTGTGTATGGGTTCCTAGGGGATTTCATGTTGTGATTATGACATAATTACATGTTTTTTAATTTGGAGGTTTATTATATTTTAAAAAATATTTATTGTGATATATGCAGGTGGTAATTGTGTCAATGGATAATGAAGGAGATAATAGGTTTTGTGCATGATGTTTCATCCAGAAGTAGGTAATAACCCTACTTCATAGTCACATTGAGTTAATGACTAGAAATTTTACTGAATGATTCAAATTTTAGTGGATATGTTTAGGGATGATGATTTTGATTATAGTGGTTTAGGGGAGTGACATCTACCACTCATAAATTTCAATTATAATTATAGATTCTAAGAATTGATCTGAATAGATTTCTAATATAAACTAGATAAAATACCAAATTTTTTACCTTTATTATGGTAAGCGGGAGACAATTCATCACTTTTCAGACCTAGTCTAGTACAGGAGGTGTCTGGGAAGGTTCAGTTAGTCATAATTTGGCTGGTGATAACATAGAGTCGACATAAATCATATAATAACTATCGAAGATGACCTCTAGAGTTTGAGACTGTTCATTAGGTTTTTATTTGGATGTTTTCTATGTTTTGGAAATTTCCTATCTAGAAATATATAATGATAGTGCCTTAGTTTATCATGCCATTTATGATAGTTTAAAGGTTCAATCCAGTGGAATAACGATTCAACCTTCCACAATTCTACTGTTCCATTTAGGACGTGTTTCATATGTAACAGATTCATAGATATCACCTTGAACCTTCTCACAAGTTATGTTTTTTGGATTTATGATGATGTTTTCTCTAAAATATATACAATTTATATTGTGGAATATAGTAGGATAAATTAATGAGGGGCGACTATGCTTCCAATTTGGGTGAAATGGAATGATGAGTGTTTTACATAGATAAACAAAATATAGAGTCTGATATACAGGCGTAGTGTCCTGATTTTTTTGTCGACACCCTATAGTGACGCTCAAGAGAATAGCTTTGTGATGTGCTATTATATAACATAGAGGCTGTAAGATCCTATTTTTTAGGTGTGTTCATCTTGAAGTTTTTTTGTTGAACCTGTTTTCAGTTATTTAATTGGAATAAACTTTGTACATAGTCCATGTACACGGCGTGGAAACAGGGTTCAGTTGTGTTAGGGGAAGTTATAAGCCATGATATTAGGATGCTATAGGTGTCTTGTAGCTGTGGAGAGATTGTAGAGGAACTTTCTTTCCAATGAAGTCCAATTTCTAGCCTATGTGCTATAAAATGGCTTGGTAAATCTACAAGATTATCTCCATATAAAAATAGAGAACCACCGAATCAATGATGGGATATAGGTTGATTGTATCTCCTATAGAAGACCCACCTACTACCAGGTGGGAGTCCACCTGTTAGTTGGTGGGGTTCCCAGGAATGAAGCCACACTAGGGGACCCCACCAGCTATCTGTTGGGTCCCAATGAGTACCCATTAGTGTCAGGTAGGGCTAAGATTAATAGGTGGAGAATCATATTCTTTTCTATAGATACCCATTTTAATCACCTATTAACCTTTCATTCATCCAAAATTCAGTTTTTATGATTTTTTAAGGCTCTCCATGGTTCTCAAGGCTCCCCCAACACCACTCTTTGGTTATTCAATTTGTTATTTGATCTGGTGATCATAAATTAGTACTTATATCCCTTCTATGATGAAATATTCTTATTTCCTCCTTCGATGTTCCTCTTATATGCTTGATATAACATGTAAATCATTTTCCATAGGGGATTATCGGGTCACCTCTTGTTCCAATGATTTATTTTATTTTCATTTTTCTTCGTTGCTTGAGGTGGTGCTCTAGTGAAACTCCCTAAAGTCTATTTTACATCTCTAATACATGAAACGTATGATATCACACCCTAATGTGAGGAGCAAGACCTAAATTAATTTTTAACCCAAAAATTAGTGAATTGATATAGTTATACCTCCCTTACATCTCTTTGGGTCCATTGATGTTGAGACTATGACTTACAACCACAAAAGTGGTGTGACTAAACTTGATCCTATGAATATTTTGAAATTGTTATTTGGTGAATTGTATTATTATAGAATTGACATAACTTATTAATTTTTATAATTATCTTAATAAAGTAAATATTTGAATTAATTATAATGTATGGTTAGGTTAATGTATTTGGCATTTTAGTCTATTAAATATGGCTATTTGGCATCCGAAAGATAAATGGGCTAAAATGAAAAGAGAAATGGAACTGTTACATTTTTTGTCATATTTGGTAACTTGGAATAAAGTAATGTCGTTGTTGATAAAAGGAAATTTTTGAAAATTAACTAATATGGTATATGATCACCTGTTGGGACTGTTTTATGAATTCGAGTGCCTTGAATCTTAAGGTATTTTTTTTGTGATTTATACAATTAGAATTAGCCTGTTAATTCACATAAGGTCTGATGTCCCCTTTGTATATAAGTGGGGCTAGCATGTTAACTAAAATTGGGTCATGATTTAAATTTTTCCTTTTTTTGGTATTGTTCTATTAGAACACATAAGTAGTTCTAGTATGGTAATTCACATGGATCCCTATACGATATGGTTTCCTTTAACCACGGTATGGTCTCATCCCTTTGAACATATAATAAAATCAAGAATGGGAATTCACATATTGCCAATTTTTTTGGTTACTTGATTACCAAGGGTGAGATATTTGATTACTCGACATGTTGTGGGAGATTAATCCTCGGAAGGTGAATCCTCCAAAAGTATGGCTGATTCATCCGATTTAGGAGAATCCTTCATTGGATTGAGATATATAACATCATGACATATCAAGTTATTTAATCTCAGTTTTCCACCAAAAAAATATTGGGGGTCGGTTGGTTTATTGGTCTTTAAACATCATTTATTAATTTATTCCCATGTTTATCATACTATTTCACAGACTATTTATTCATAAATTCCAAGATAAATTCAAAGACCCTTATTATTGATTGAATGCTAGTATTGTTAGGAATGGAACATTGATATGGGACCGATGATAGAATTTAGGACTAGGGTTTATAGTGCCTTTATTTTGGGACCCATTTTATTTTAATTTTATAACCTTCATTGTCATTATTTGGGAATACATTATAGCATGAAATGGTTTCTTTTTATTATTTGGATTATTCGATATTCATCTTTCATTTAATTGTGTTGTATGTTCTTATTGATTTATCTTTTTTTTTCTTTGTATCTTCTACTATTTTAATGTGATTATAGTCTCCCCAACATACTGTTTAGACCCACAATACTAATTAGAAAACTGTTTTTATATTGGGAGTCATTCTTAAGGTAATGTAACTACATGTATCTGTCTTGGGTGGGTGTATCAGGCTAAGGACGTATTAATTGAACCATGAGTTTTTTCATTCTATTATTGAAAAGTAATGGGGGTTTAAAGAAGTTCATTATCATTACATATAAATGGGATCACATCCACTTTGTAAAAGTTACACATGCTATGTTAACCCAAATTTGAATACACATCAATTTTTTATTGGTCTTCTAAGGGTTAAAATAATACCATTTTAAAAGATACCGAATCCTAATGTCTTTGGAAAACTAGGTACATATCATACCATCTTGTAATAGTAATTCAATGGAATTATTTAATACATTCTTAACATGATTCTAAAATTCCATCATTATTCCGAAACAGTACAAGAAAACCTGGGGACATAAAAATTAAAGGGAAGAGTTGTAAAGCCTAGTAAGGGAATAAAAAATGAATTTCTTAAGTTAAAATAGTAGATGTGAGACAAGAGGAATATCCAGGTAACATAATAGGAGTGAGAATCATAATCTAGAACAATTATATAAGATATAACAAGATTTCATAAAGGAAACTTGGAAATGTGGAGACAATACGATATATGAAATCATAAACACTGGTCATGGATAACCACCAAGGAATCATAACATGGTGGAATAAGTACCATAATTTATTATGTTTACTCCCTAATCCTATACATGATTTCTAATGAGAAAAAAATATTACCCAATGAATTGGATAAATATTTCAGTGGACACATTTTTTATATCTTGTTGACGCATAATTGTGCCACATGAATCAAATAATAGAATGATGTATTTAATCAATTTTAATCATGTGATAAATGAATTCCGATTATATAAACAAAATTCCCCAATGAATGAAGTATTGGTAAATCAAGGTGTATAATTATTTATGGAAATAAATATGGGTATTCAAAATAAAAATGTTTGGAGTGGAAAAATCAAAGGATAATTTTGGCATCATAATAAGGGAACATAAGGGTTCATGAGAGTGAATAATGAGAGTGAAGGAGAGGATCCCTTACCATGAGTGGTGCTTCTAAAATCATGGGAGGTGGTTTTTGAGAGCATGGTGGAATCTTGGGATGGATATAGATAAGTGAGGGTAGAGTAATTTCATGCATTAAAAGTTTTTAGTAAAGAGGAATGTAATGTTGTGTGGGTTTATATAAAAAAGTGTGGATAAGTATTTTTTAATATCAAATATTTTATGGTCTCTATATGATAATGTATAAAAAACCACATAAAATACCATGGTTTTTTCCCAAGGTTTCAAAAAAAATTGGAGTTTCTTTCATTATTTTACATGTTTAAGAGAAAATAATAATAAAATAACACCCTTGGTTATGTGGAAGTAAGTCTTGTTTATAAATAATTTATTTTAATAACATAAAATATAATATTGGTTTGTAAGATTCATTAAGGGTTTATAATATTAATTAAATAATTTAAGAAACAAATTACTTAAATGGGGAAATATTTTTTTGGTCATGGATACATTTTATGAAATATTTTACATCAAATTCGGGGCATATAATGTCATAATACATACCATATAGTTATATCATATATACTTTTTTCCATAAAATTAAGTATTATTAAAAAGATATTAGGAAAACCATAGAATAATTTAGATGTGTTTATTTAAAAAATTATTATTTATTTTATATAAATAATTATTTAAATATGATAATTTAAAATTTAAAATAAATATACCCATTTATTTAAGATAATATTTATTTTTTTATAATAACAATTTTCTGATCTTTATAAGAATTGAATTTGACTTCATAAAACTATAATATCATCAATATATAATAAATATTAATTAATGATAATATTTTATTAAGATATAATTTACTAAAATAATTATTAAATTCAACCAAATGTGCATCTTGATTGAAACTGTATATTTCCCAAAAAATAAAATTTGTGTTTCATCATATTAGAATTTAATATTAGTGAAATATTTTATTTAAAAAATTTAAAATATTCATTTAAAACAGATAATTATAATAAAATTTTAATTAAAATAAAATATACTAGCTCATACTATTTGGGTCTAGATACATAGCCCTTTATAACACTAGTGAATTCCCTAAGAGTAAGGTGTGTGATAGTGATATTTTCATTGGGTGGTTCGATATATACGGTTTGGTGCATGATCTCGAAGAGCTTGAAATTCTACCATTAATCATTTATCTCATGCTTTGTTTAGTGAATCTTGGATTGGGAATGACCAATAGAAAATCCCTATGATTTTAAACCCTTACAAATCTTTGATAAATTAGATTCATAGGGTACTATTATTCTGGTTGTGTCCATTATTTCTTTGGTTTGTATCAATTATACTTTATCATAAAACATAATATAATAATTTTAAGAGTCACTATAAAATAGATATTTAATAAATTGTTATAATCCATCATGGTCTTTTATATTTGATAGACTATAAATGTTTTCACAATAACAAAAGTAAGCCTTACTTAATAATGAATTTATTCATTATTATTAAATTTGTTCTGAAGGACCAAGTATAGAGCAAGGGCAAGGGGGTGAGGAGGCAAGGGCCCCCTCTCTATGGGGGCCTAAAATAGTGAAGGCCAAGGGTATCACAGCAGATCAAATTGATGCCCACTACAATACTTTGGATTTTTGAGTTATCTTATTTCTGATAACTTTGAATCTCTATTCTAATATCTTTCCTCATTACACTTAGTATGAAATATTATACTATAATGGTTCCATATTTAGATTTATTACTTGTGGATTGTCTGGTATTTACTTCTTCAAGAGGGATACATGTAAAAAATCATTTACATGAGATAGGTTTAGTGGGTGTTCTAATAAATAGGCCACAACTCCAATACGAGGAAGGATGTGAAATGAGAGGATGTATCTTGAGTAAATATTTACCTTTTACCCAAAAAAATTTATTTCTTAAATAGTTATATATGAAAGAAAACCTTATATTTAACATCAAAATAAATATTTCTTAAATTATTGATTTCATATATTTTTTTGACTTTATAGAGATTTCATATTCTATTGAATCATTTGAACCTTCTTGGGAATGTAATAGGAAAGATTAAGTACCATAAGATTATCCTTTCCAACATCATCCCTAAATCTTGGAGTCCAAAACCTCTTCCCATATAAAGCCTCATAAGTATCCATTAGAATTAAATAACGAAAACTATTGTTATATGAGAAATCTAGTGGGGGATATCGATGTTTAAAACATCATGGTATGTCCATTTAACATGATCTTATCACATCCTTAATATTTTGAATGGTTCTATCATACTATGAATACATTTTAGGGTTAAAAGTAGTTTTGAATCTTATTTATGTATTTAATTATTTATAAAGGATTATCTAAAAACTCACTATACACCTCAGATCTCAATTAGATACAATATAGAGAGAAATTCCACATAGTTTTACCTCTCCCCATTATGTACATTTCAGAGAGTTGGTCCAGAGATAAATATTCCATGATAACAATGAAATGTTTTCAATATATAAGGTTATATACTACATCTCAGATGGTGTTATTTCCATCAGGTGTCCTAGGGTGTCCTATGAAAACTTCCAGGTTTATGTTTTCCCATTTACATATGGGTATGAGAAATGGATTCATCATACCCTTATACATTTATCATTTTTCCTTGACTTGTCGGCATACCAAGCATCGAGATAAAAAATCCATAATCACCCTATTCTTGTTATCCCACCAGATGTTTTTATTCAAATATCTATAAATCTATGTGATTCTTGATTTAATAATGAAGGATGATCAATGTGCATCAACCAGATGTTCCCCCATTAGTTCTAATTTTGATGGGATGTATATATGAGGTCACAAATCCTTATAACTCAAACACAACAAAATTTATTTTTTAGATATTTTATACCTTCTTATATAGAACCACATCATAATAATGGGCCTCTATGATACTTTCATGAATAAATTCAAGATAACCTATTTGATAATGGTATGAAAAATATCCATTTTTATTCCCGTGTTGTCATTTTTATGTCCAAGAAGATTGGATTCCTTATATTCCTTATTATTGATAACATTGTGAGATCGTTTATTCTCAAATCATCTTCCAATTTCTTTTCTTTTCCAAATAGTAATGGATTGAGAATTCAGAATCTTTTATTAACACTCCCCACCTTCTTTGGAATATATTAATATAATTTTTTATAAAAATATACTTGAATCTTTTATGGTCCCTGAATATGAATGACTAATCCCTAGAGAGATAATGTTTCAAAATATTCAATGATAAGATTACTACATTGAATTATAGATCCCGAGTTGGTAGTTCTACTCATGGATATTTAATTGGTGGGAGGAATAATTTATAAATTTATCAACTTTCTTGAGTAAAAAACCCAATCTATTTTTTGACGCGTCACAATATATTAAAAATCCATCCCCACTTCTAGGTAAGGCGGGAATTGTGGTAGTTATCAACATCTTCAAAAACACTTTAAATATTTCATCGCATTCAAAATTCGAGACAAATTTTAATCCATTCTACTTTATCTAGGTTATGGGGCATGAAAATGATGATATGTTTCTAAAAAATCATTGATAGTTCCCAACTATAATAAATTACAGATTTATGCCATAGATTTTGGTCTAATATATCATTCAATTGCCTCAATTTTTGAAGAATATATATATATATATGCAATTACTGGTGATAATAATTCATAAAAAGGTTACTTGACCCATCCAAAACTCATATTTGTTAAAATTTTGAAATAAATTTAACTTTCACAAAGTCTTTAGAATATAATTCAAATGATCTTCATATTCCTCCATTATTTTAGTGTAGATAATATTATTGTAAATCAAGATGGCCTTTTTTTGAGGTAATCCCGAAATAAACTATTAATTATTTCCATGAATATTCCAAGAGCATTATTGATACAAAATGACATCACTATGAACTCAAAGAACCTATCCATTTTATGGAATGTAGATATTAGGATATCCACATTCTTCATGGTTACTTGATAACACCTCAAACAAAGACCCACAATAGAGAAATTCTTGGCTCCACATAACCGATCAAATAAGTCATCAATTCTTAGAAGATGGTACTTATTTTATATCATGATCTTGTTAAGATCACTAAAATCATTGTATAGGTTCACTAGAATATCCTTATTACTGACGAAGAAGACTAGTGATCCCTATGGTGAATCACTTGGATGTATAGACAATTTATCAATATTATCTTTTAATCATTTCTTCAGATAATTATTTTAAACAACCACCATTTAGTATAGAGTACTGGATGGTGGAAATGTTCCAGGTGTGATCCTAATTGAGAACTCAACATCAGATCTAGGGGAAGACAAAGAAATTATTTAGGAATCTCGTCAGTATATTCACCTGCAGTGGGAATGTGATCAATGATGATATTTTATTTACGCATAATCATTTGAGATAGATACTATTTCTTATAAGGTAATAATATTAATTATTAAGATGTGGGTAAAATGAAATAGTTATCCTCCTCCTTGTACATATAAGAAATTGGAGGGTAATTCTTGATATTGAGGGTGATTTCATTCTCTCAGAAATGTTTATTGGCTCTATATGAGGAAATCCAATCCATGCCCCAAAATAACATCAAATTACTCTAAAGGAAGTATCACCGGGTTCATTGGGATGTTTGTCCCACAAATTCTTATAAGAGGGTGTTATATACATGGGATTTAATAAATGACCAATTTTCTATTTTCACCAATAACTCTAATTCCATGATTAGTATTGAAATTTTAATTTTTCTAATTAAATTACATGTTATAGAAGAATGTGTGGAATCAAAATCAAAGAGAATGTTTTTGATCAATTAATGAATAGTTACTATACCTATGACCAATCCATTTTTTGGATTCACCTTAGGAGTTATGATTGAATAAGCTCACCTTTTATTTATTGGATATTGTATAAATTTATTGTCTACAACAACACATGGATTAGTGAATTGTCTTTCATAATTTCTATGAAACTTGTAATTGAATGAAATATACTACTACCTAAGTTTAGACCAATTAATTCATTTCTTCCTTCAAATTGGTGTATTTTTATAACAAGAAATATCTATCTATGTGACCTTCATTCCCACACCTAAATATTTTTCTAGTCCCCCGTAAAAAATTTTAAGGATGATTTTTCACACACTTTTAATAAGTGGGATATTGGTATTTATTTACACAGTCATGTTTCTCCAACATACTTCTTGAATTAAACTCCCTTATCTACTTCTTATCCTCATGGAATCATTGATATTTACTGATATATATTTCAAATTTAAGGTACATCATATAATTTCCCCATATACGTAAAAAACCTAAAATGCATAGTATTTTCATAGACTCAGATTTATCCCTATAAAGAAGAAATCAACATTACTTTATAGGGAAACGAAAAATCCAAAGAGTTATTGGGAAATTATTTTAAATTTTTTCTTTTTCTCCTTAATATATTCATCATTGTACTTACAGATGTTAAGGAAGTACCTCTACATTTTTAGTTTTTCGAACTAAAGGATTATATCTATTGGAAAATATTTTTTAGAATTCCTTCCACATCATCGATATAATATACTATTTAGATATCCAATTCTAAAAAATGTTCACCCTAGATTAGATTCTCCTTATATATGATAAATAGACCTCACAAACTTATCTTGAATAGATAATTGAATTATGTAAAAGATATTTTCAATGGAGTAGCCCATTTATCTACAAATAAGGTATTAAAGGATATATTTAATGTCATAGGCATTTTTCAAATAATTTTCTCAATCACAACTTCCTTTTTCTGGGGGTGGGAAATCCTCTTAATTCTTGTTTTAGTTAAAAAATTGATTTAATTGAAAAATTGTTATTGAAATGTTTATGATTCTTACACCTAACAGGTTGGGCTTCTTATTTGGGATGTTCTCAGATTCCCCTCACATTATTTTTTAACTTGGATCCTCATATTTCCATTCATTTATTAAAATAATGTGAAAATTAGGGAATATAGTTTTTAAATAATTAATCACATTAATGAAAAAATTTTAGTATTAGAGGTATAACTCCTAAATTACTTATATTCATTTGATTCTGAATTTCTTGGTTTTATTCTATGTTATCAATGATCTATTTCATAATTTTTAATATTTTTGAGATATTTGATACCTTAATAATAGTTCATATGTATCTTTTGAATTAAATAAAGAATATCCCATGGGATCATTAAACAAGAGTCCAATAAATATCTTTTCCTACACTAGGTAAATATCGAGTCTCGATTAATGTCCTATTTCTAGGATTATTACCTATATGTACACCTATTTGAGATACCCACAAAATAATAATATAAAGTATGGATGTATTTTATTAGACAGGAAATATACATTACTTTACCAAAATTGTGTCATTTATTCTTATGTTTAGTCTTAACCATGTAGATTTTTCAAGAGTTTTTTAATCCTAATCCTTAAAACAACAAGACTTTGGTCTTATACCAACTATGGAAACCCATATTTTAACACACATTAATTCATGATTTATTATATAAAGGTACCCATAATAAAATCCCAAACATCATGGATCCTATTGTATTTGGTTTATTATTTATAAATCATAACGACTTGAAACAATAATAAAATGACCATTGAAAACATCATTGACATTCTCCTGAAATTAAATCTTTCTTTCAAAAATGTATTTACTAACCTGGGGAAGTATAAAAGGAAGAGGTGATATATAAATACCAGTAATGGAATACAAATAATAATATCATAAGGCAATATAGTACGTGTGATCTAATAGGCATATCAAGTTAACAAAAGAGGAGTGAGAATAATAATCTTCAATAATTAGGCATGATATATCATGATAACATAAAGTCCACATGGTAATGCAGTACCAATATTAATCCTCAAATTATAATAATAGGTCCAGGATAACTTCCATGAAATAATAAAATAGTGTAAAAGTATCCATTATTTTTATGGTTTACATATTAATCCCATATATGTTTTCTAACGGGACTAAAAATTTAGTCAATGCATTGGAGCGTTTTCTCGACACAACCATCATTTTCATACCAAATACATGCATAAGTATGTCACATGAATCATAAAAAAATAATGATAACTTCAATCAATGTTGATACCCCGATCAAGGAGTGTAGGTCTTATACATGGTAGTCCCCAATAAACAAACAACATGTACATCTAGTTGAATACTCTTAATGGGAAATAAGGATGGGTATTTACAACAAAAATGATTGGCATGAAAAAATAATAGGACAATTCCAGCCACATAATAAGTGTATATAAATGTTCTTGGGAGTTATTAATGAGGGTTAAAGTGTTATCTCATCAATTAGAAATCAAAATTAACGTAAAAGTAATTTTTAAGTCATATCCCAATATAAATAGTTGGAAAACAAAGATCATAATATAAAGGTTGTTCTTTAATAAATAGGATAAGGACATGATCCCTTACAAAGAGTTGGTGATTCTAAATGATTGAGAGGATATTCTTGAGAGATTTTGTACAAATTTAGAGGGTTATAGAGAAAAATGGGAAGATTAATGAATTTCTACAAGCCATTTGATTGAAGGGTAATGGGATGTTGGATGGGTTTATATAGAAAGAAATATTATAAATCCTTATTAATCTCCATATTTTGGTTTTGGTCAATATATGATAATGTAATAAAAAAACAATTCAATGGGTTTTCCCATGGTTCTTATCAAAGTGGAGTAGTTTTAATTATATTTCAATTTTGAGAACCTATTTCATAAAAATAATACCATTGGTGATGTGAAAGTGAGTCATATTTACTATGATTTTGTTTCAAAACGATAAAATATAATATATGTTTTGGATGATTCATTATGTGTTTATAAAATTAATAAAATAACCTCAAAACATATTTTCTAAAATGTAAATATTTATTTGTTTTGGTATACATCTTATGGAAAATACTATATCTAATTTTTGACTATTTGAAGTTATAATACATATTCTATGATTACACTATAGTTTATTTTTACTATAAAATTTTACTGTCTCCTAAATTTATAAAAAAACTACATTGAATAAATTCAATATGGAGATTTCAATAATTTTATTTATTCTATTAAAAAAATATTAAATAAGGGAATTTTAATGTTAAAATAATAATTAAATTTATTTAAAAATAATAATTTTTTTACAATAAAAGTTTTTCTAACTCTTAGAACAATTACATTGGAATTCATAATATTATATTTTCATTTATATTAAAAAAATGCTAGTTAAGAATAAAATTTTATTAGAATATCATTTTCTAAATAATTACTAACATCATAAAAAATAGATATTTTATTGAAATTATATACTTCCCAAAAAAACAATTTGTGTTTCATCATATCCGAATTTTTTTTTATAAAACACTTAATTTATTCACATAAAAGTAATATTAAAAAGTGATAAATATAATAATTTTTTTATAAAAACTAAATTAAAAAATTCATTCCATTGGGGTCTAGGTACATGGGCCTGTATTGGATCATTGAATTCCCAAATTGTAAGGTGCACGATGGTGAGATTTTCCTTGGGGGTCTGAAGTACATGGTTTGAATCGTGATTCTAATGAGTATGAACTTATCCTTTAAAAAATTTCATTCATGATTTAGGTGTTCAATATTTTCTTCATATTGATCAAGGGAAAATACTTGTGATGTTCTTTCCCTGGTAAGCTCTTATAAAATGGCTTTATAGGGTATAAACCTACTGGCCGAGGCTTTCACTTCTTTAATCTATGTTAGATAGGCTCTATCATAACCCATAATATAATAATCATAATGGTCACTATAAAAGGGATATATTATCAATTCTTGTGATTTATAATGGTCTTTTAAATTTTATAGAACATATAAATGTTTCTAATATCCAATGTAGTGCATGTTTTTTCTAAACAATCATTACATAATAATGAAATTAATAATTCAATAAGGTGTAATTTTATTTTTAACATTTTGGTTCATTACACATACACTTAGAAGTTTCCTTTAACGCCTTTCAAATCTTACCCACCTAGAATTACCATTCATGACCCAAATCCCCAGCCATCATATGTTATCCGAATAATTTAATTTCCAAGGATATATTCAAGAAAATGATTAATATCCAAATGTGAGTTTTAGTTAATCATTTTTCTTTTATTCTTAAAAATTATCTCCCAAAAATATGATAAAGTTAGTACTATAAAAAATTATTATCATTATTATATTTAATTTTTTAATATTAATGGATCTATTATTTTTTTACTTTCCATTAACTTATAATCAAATAACGTTGATCATGTGTTTGTGCAAACTACCTCCTCCACGAAGCAACGCCTTCCATTTATCACCCAAACCCATCTTCACTAGATATAATTATGAAATTGAAAAATACATGTGATTTTTTAATTATGTTTATAATGAAAAAAAATTTATCCTCTTTTTTTTGACTATCTATATTTGTGAAATATAAAACATTAATCATATGTTATACATATAACCACCTTCACTAAGTAACATATACCATTTTTCATCTAATTTATTTTATATTTCATTGAATTTCACTAAATTGGATTCAAATTGATTAAAATATATAAATAATATCATTAAGATTATATACTAATGATATTATTTGAAGTGAAAAAAACTTTTATAGCAATAATCAATGATTAATTTTGGTATGGTCATGTGTGTGTCGAGCTAAACACCCACATGAATAGTTCTATGAAACTATTTCATTAACATACATGGGAACATAAATATTAATATTATGAAAATTTGACAATAAAATAATGAATGGTTTATGATTTAAAAAATCTTATACTATTTATTTTACTTATTATAAAAATTCCATATTTGATTGCTAATGATATAGAAATAAAAGGACACTGATTACTTTTTCATGCAAAAACCAAGAAACTAATGGAATGAAATAAGAAAATTTTAAACAAATATAAGACATATATTATGGAAATTTAATATATAAAGGAATGACACAATTATTATCAATGAATAGGTGTGAGTATCAACATTATAAAGATGAAATAAAAAATAAAAAATATTAACACTTGATTATAAATATTAGCAATAATTAACTAACTTATTAGACTATGTGGTTATATATGAGGATTATAAACTAGAAAATATAAAAATATGTTAATAAATAGATAAATAATATAGTAATTTTTAATATAATGTTATAATGGGATCAAAAAATATGAAATTGTTGGCATGAGTTTCATCAACACAATTTTGGATTCATCGGGTAATTGCCTTTCTTACTTCAATATAATTTTAATGATTTATTTTATCAAAAAATTAGACAATTTTATATTTTGTCAAATTTTCTTATCGTATGAAATTATTTATAATAATCCCTAACCAATTCTTTGATAAAATATTTTCTAAAATAAAAGTATAATGTTGGTAAGAATAACACCCATTATTACTAATTAATATTTTTCGTACATATACCTTTATTCAAATCAAAATATTATTCTCTGATGAAATAAAAATATTATTATTAATATATATTAATATTATTGACATTAAATATTTTTTTAAATAAAAGTGTTTCATCATTTCTATGATGTAGGAATTTCCTTAAAATGACCTAACAACTATTAATAATGGTATTTTATTTTATTATTCACCACTCCATAATTATTTTCATGAATTTTTATTTATATTAAACTATTATTGATTTGGATCTATATTGGATAATATTTTATGAAGTAATCTATTGACCTTATCAAAAAAATTTAATGTAATTTTCACTTTATCTTTTATAAATATATTTAAATGGATTTGTGAAAAGAATTTTATTTTCTCTTTTATCCACTATATAGGTTTATTTATTATGAAAGGATGTTTTTAAAACCCTATATATTTTATTATGATATTATATCTTTTATAGAATTATATTTTTATTATCCTATTACTTTTTATGTTCATGTTTTGCAGTTTTTTAGTTAATTTTACGAACCCATTCTTTTTCCATTGGCTCATTAAGATATAATGATGATTTATTTTTAGTAGAAGACATCTATTTGGATATTTTTGGTTTCGTTACTATATAACCCTTAAATACATTTTTTTAAAGATTATATCACATGGGATATTCAACCGTGACGATAATGATTTTGTTTACATAGGTGTGGACATAATGTTTTTCCTAACTTTCAGACATGGACATAATGAGTTTGTCCACGTAAGCTTGCAAATAAATTGTATTCTTAGAAAGGTATTCCAATTTTATCAGTAATCCCATATTCCAATGATTTTTATCATTTAATTCCATATTTTCATGATTATTTTCATTTTTATGATATAAAATATTTTCCTGTTATCCATTTTTTATAGAATATTCCATAATCGTCTTTCATCCTTCTATGTTTTGTGATTATTGAGTTGAATTTTCAGTTATGTATTAACATTTATTATTCCCTAATGATATTTTTATGTTATATAGATTTTAGAAAATGTTTTTTGACTATCATATATGGTCTCATGATATTTTAATAAGATATTAATCCTCCCTTATTGATATCATTCACATACATGATTTTATAAATTATGAAATATTATTTTATTATTGAAATTATTAGCTCAACCCTTTACTATATCTCCATTTACATAGTTTATGAGGATCATTATATCTTGTGATATGTCTAGAAAATGGTCCTAGAGGAGTGATATAAATTGATTTTTTTTTTCAAATTTTGTAAAATAAGAAGTTTATATAGCTAATATTCAAGACATGAAATCATCAAGTGGTTGGCTTGTGTGACTATTTTTGAGATGAAATATTCAAATTAGAAAATTATTGTATTATTTATGTTATGAATATATTTTTCTTGTTTAGTTGGTCTCAATTTATGGTCTAGTTTTTTAGAGATTTTTTTATATTATAGATATAATTATAATAATTTTGTGGAAAAACTAATCATATGATTAAATATAAGAAACCAAATTAATGTTTAAGTTAGGTATAGGTTATGTGGATTCCTAGAAATTAAATCCATTTATGGATACTAGAAATGGGATGTGACTGTGTTATATATGCACCAATGGTCAATTAGCTCAAATAATGTTGGTTGTGCATTGAATTTATCATTACTCTAGTACAACATTAGCATGTTTGGGGCTACAAAACTAGCTAGAAACTCCTTGGGGGGATTTGTCTTGGTTAATTCAAATGTTTTTTAACAAAAATTGTAATGTATTTGAATATTAAATATTTTAGTGAGGAAACTAATCATGTATAACCTACATAATAACCTATAGATTCATAAGATAACATATGAAATCCATTTATGAAATCATCCTTCTTTGTTTATATTTTCCTCACATATAAATTCATTAATTTAATTAAAATCATTCCCAATGTTCCATTAGTCATGGTAATAGAAGGAAGTTGAGGAAACCAAGTAAAGAATGGGTGCGATGAACAATAAGTATGTTATCTCAATTAGGAACCTTTTGATATTGGGATAGGATAAAAAGATCATATAAATTTAAACCCAACAATATCAGGATGTGCGTAACAATTGGAATTATGTTGATATCCTAAATAAACCAAGGAAGGAACAACTCCCTATCGAGTCATAATGAGCAAATATCTACACTAATTTAGTGTGTGTCTTAATCAAATAGTTACTAACTGGTGATTCATTCAGATTAAAAATATATTTTCCATTATTCTGTACTTGGAACATGACACAATTTTTATTTCTATTTTTTATTTAGATAGAGATTCTAACCAATAAGGAAATCTCATTATGAATACCATGGAATAACAGGAAGTAGACTCCATGGAATTGTAGTATTTCAAAAATATATTTTCATTCGGTATATTCCTAATACTATTAAAATAATGTTGTGATAATTTATGTATTTAAAGGAAAAAAGTGGATGAATCTATTATAACTTATAAATAACATTTCATAAGCCTCACATGGTATGTATCAATCTTTATCTCTCATAATAAATAAAAAATCTATCACTCATTTATTTTATTGAAGAACAGTCTTCTATGATAATTAACCATAAGTGACTTTGGTTGTTATGAAGATATCTTCTGATGTGATATGAAAGTAGGTATGGAAACATGAAACTATAATTATTTTGGAAATTATTAAGGGTAAGTGGACTATCATGGAAGCTCCATTGATAAGTATCATAGAGAAAATATTGCACAATATCCTATATGTAATAAATGTTGGAGGAAGAAAATAATGAATTACCTTGGGAGACATGGTGTGGGTATATGGTGTCTTAACGTGGTAACCTGAGCTCAAAAATACCAAATTCGTTCCAAGAGGATGATTAAGAAAAAATAAAACAAAAATAACCCTAGTAGTGTTCCACCCACACTGTAATGATTTAAATGAGATGAGTTAGGGGATTATGTGAATCATTGATATAACACTATAGAAAGTTACTAGACTAAACCAATTTAAGCTCCAAACCCATGGGAATATGGAAGAGTATACACAATCACCACTAATGAGATGGATCACAATAATAAAGTAGTGGAATTTACACTCACCCCTCTTTTATAATTGTGAATGCATTATTTGATTCTAGTTATTCACATTCATTTTTATCATACATGTTTTCTATGAATATTGATTCACCCCCAAAAATAGTAGATATTAAACTATATATAAAAAGATTTAATATCATGATGTTAGTGTCAAAGAAATATTAATCTACTTTGATCAAAATTTTTTAGAAGATACTCTTTGAAAAAGAAGTTATAATTACCTTAATGTAATTCAATGTAATATGAGACGTGTATTAGATCTATTTTCACAGAGAACATATCAACCTTTAGGTTAGAAATATCTCATTTCATATAACAAGTCATCATGTTATCATATATCAAGGATAGGAAAAGTATGAAATAAATGTGGAAGAATAATATCTAAAATGGGATATGATACCCGATAATGATATTATTTTAACACAAATGGCTTGGGTGGTAGTCAACAATGATTATATTCCAATTCTACGGGATTATACTGATTTATTTTTAGATGTAACTATGTGGTCTTCCCCTAGTGAAACAGGTTGAGTTTTAAATTTAACTCATACAGAGATTAATACCTATAACATAGAGTTTATAGGGAATATATCCTATTAAATTGGAGGTATTAAAGAATAAAAAATAAGATAATATGGAAATGGGTTTGATATATCATTGTACTTCCCTAGGGTGTGAACCATTCTTCCTTTTCAAAATTATTAATGGATTGATTTTTATTTTCATTTTTTACTAAGTGATTAATTAAATAACAATAAAGAAAAAGTATCATGAAATCCATATTGATTATATGTCTGATTATCTCAAAGTATCTTGACACATCTTAATGATTGGAAAAATAAATGGATACTATTAGTTGATGGTCAAAATAGAATAAATTTTAATTTTAGATTTCCTTATGTGTTTTGAACAATATGAGTTTATCGTGATTCCCTTTGGGCTTATAAATTCTCCTATGACCCACATGGATCCAATTAATAGAGTGTTTAGATACCCACATGACCAATTTTTTTCATTCCTTTATTGATAATATTATTATATATTCAAAGAGAATGGGGATACTTTTTATATTGTTTTAAATACCATGATAAATGAGAAATTATATTCCAAATTTTGAAAATATAAATTCTTTAAATAAAAAGTACAATTCTTGGTTCATGTAATCATAAGAAATTAGATATTAGTAGAACTATTAAAGAATAAATTTATCAATCAATGACCACAACTGACCACTATAATGAATATTCATAATTTCTTTATATTAGTAAGATATTACTGATACATTGTGAGAAGTTTCTGATGACTATGAATTTCACTAAAAATTTTAACATAAAAGGGAGTGAAGATAGTTTGGATAAAGGAATGTGAATAAAGCTTCAAGAAACTGAAAAATAAGATATTCACTACTCATAGAATTATGATTCTCTATAATGACGATGGGTTTGTAATATTCTGTGATGCTTCAAAAAAGGGATTTTATTGTATCTTCATTAATATTTATAAGTTAATTTCTTAATCCTTTGACAAATCAAAGAATCATAAGATAAATTACTAGAAATATGATTTGGAGTTGGTTTCAATGGTATTTTCCTTAAATATTTTTCAACACTTTCTCTATAGATATAAATGTGATATATACATATATATATTCATAATAGGATATTTAAATATATATTTTTAGAGAGGGAGTAGAATATGAACTTATAGAAGTAGTTTTAATTGATATAATATTATAACTACTCTATACATTACTGTATGATAATGGAAAATAAGGTGTATGGTGCTCTAATAATGAGAGACTATGCTACTCTATCCATGATGATGATTGAAAACATATCAACACTTAAGGATTAGTTGAGGAATAATCCTAAAGTCATAATGGCAGGAGAGAAATCTTATCAGGTCGAATTGAATTATCAACCTTCTAACCACATAATGTTAAAACAATCCTAGAAATATGATACATAACTACAGAAAAATGAAGAAAATATCTTAATGTTTAATATTGATATATATAGAGTTATATTGTTTTAAACTCATAGATTTTTCTCAACAAAACTGGAATTAAAGAAGAAATTTTTTCTAGATAAAGATATATTATCCTTATGTGTTCGTCCAAAAAGTATAAATATGTATAAAGATATAAAAAAATCCAATGGCATGATATCATGAAGAGATAAATAATAGAATACAAAACATGATGTTCAGTATGACTATAAGTTTTGTTTGAAAATAAAAAGTGTAAGGGCATGTCATAACCATTTTCTAGGCCAATATCGAAAAGTGAATACACCACGATGTATTTTTTCATAGTAATTTCTAATATATAAAAATAAAAAAAACACCATTTGAATCGAAATCAATCACCTTATATATTCACCAAATTTTATTTTTATCCAAGATAATTGGTCCCTTGATCATCACAATAAGATATATATAGGGGATATAATAAAGTTTCATAGTGTGCCACTCTCCATTGTTTCATTGAGTTCCACTAACCATTGAATCTAATCAGGTTCAAATTTAACCTTGAGGTTATAGATAAGAATTTAGAATGTATTGGAGGAAAATTTAAGTTTCAACACTTCTTATCATCATCAAATAGATGTCCAGTCTGAGAGGACTATTAAAACTCTATATAATATGTTGTGATATTTTTCAATATACTTTCAGGTATGTTGGGATAAATATCTCACACATTTTGTGTTACTATATGATAATTATTTTCATTATATCATTCAGGTGGAACCATTTGAGGCTCTATAATGGAAGAGATGTAGGAGTTTATCATGTTGGAAAAAAGGATAGAGGAATATGATATGTACCAACCTTATTTAAGAAATGATGAAGAAGGTTTTGTAACACTATAACTCTATCCAATGGTTATATTACATTATTGGAACATGATAAAAGAGACTAAACCCCAAATAATTATATAGTTTAATAGTTTTTTGATACTAGTTACTTTTATTATTCTCACATTACAATTGAAAAAACAAAATACAACTTAAAATTCTAGTGATAAATTTATTAATTCTTCAATTATATCCAAGAAATAATTTATAGATCCATTCTTGGTATCCTATGGTAAGGGTAATAAAAATAGTGAGGTTAGATGATCAGTAAGTTAAATCTTATCATAGAATCTATCATATGATAAATAAACTTGAATAATATAGAAGTTATAAAAATTATTCAAATATAACATATAACTGATAGAATAAAGGCGGAATATACCAATGGATTAAAAAATCACATAAATAATAACATGGATAAAAATAAATAGTTTTTAATGATAAAATTCATAATTTATAACAAGATAATATTACCATTAAGCCCTTCTTTGAAAACCCCATACATAAATATATAAGCCATAATTCAAATTCCCAAACATGTTTATCCCATGAGACCTAATGATTCATAAATGGGCTATAATGACCACTTACCATCATTAACTAAGTCATATAAATCAATTTTATTAAATAAATTAATAAAAATTCATTAAGTAATCAAAATAAACATTATTATTAGAAAACTAATATATTAAATGTTGATACTTTCTTCTGTAAACAAATGAAACAAAATCATCATAAGACATCTACAGAAATAAGAGGGATTTCTTCATTAGATTATATCCTAAGTAATGAATATATATCATAAAATTATGTTGATATAGAATAAAATTTCATTAAAATAAAATATGTTTATTTCAATTGAAAATATTTGAAAAGTACCCTTTTACTTTCATAGAATTTTCAAGAAAAATTTCAATACTATTTACCAAATTATTTTATTTTAAATTAACAAGGGAAACTTTTAAATAGTTATTTATTGAGAATAACATTAATTATGGTTTGAAAAATATTCTTTCTGTAATGTTAAAACAAAAATCCCCATAACACTTTAGAAAAAATGTGAAAATTACCTCACTCAAAAAAATAATATTTCTTTTAAAATATTTCAAAACAAGAAAAGTATTATTGGAAATTTATTTAAACTATAATTTTAAAATTGTAAAATAATTCTTGAAAACATTATAGATATGTATACAAAGAAGAAACATCCCCAACCAAAAATAGAAATAAGGTTGATTTTTGTTAAAAAAAATCTCTAATTTTTAAGTAACAAAAAGAGGAAAACAAAAGGAAAACATATAAAATATATATATAAACATACCAGAATAAAATTGATTTATTTTTAAAGATAAATATATTATTAGTTTCTTTAATTTAAATGTAATCATAAATTATCTATAATAAAAAAAAGATTATAGAATAAACTCTTCACTCAGGCACATGCTTGGTTTGATGTGTTATATCCTCATTAATAATAAATTTAAATATATTTAATACTTTCATAAGAAATATTTTAATTTATATTTCATTTTTAGTGTCCTTTTATAATAATTTTTCATCAATTCATTGAATAGTTCTTGTTTAATTAACAACTAAAGGTTGTTAGGTCAATTTCACAAAAAATAATTTTGGATGTTGTTCATGGTTAACGTTTTTATAAAATGGTTCCATTATATATATAATATTTATAATTTCATGAATATTGTTTTTTCTTTATATATAATTTTATAATCATCCATTAATGGTAGAAATATGAAAATAAATGACATCAGATTGTTGAGGTTGTAGTCCACACCTATACCGGAACAACTTGAGCACTATCGAATGGATGGAATGGTAAGATTATAGATTAAATATTTATATTCCCAAAATCATAATTAAGTATCATATATATTCATCAATTCATTCTTTGTAACTAAATTGGTAAAATTGTAATGGAAACTTATATGCACTACAACATGAAGATGACAGGTCTTACCTTTGCCCATACGTAGATTTCATTTTACACTGGATACAATGGAAATAGACAATAGATTTACCATTAAAATAATTGAAACTCATTATGGTGAACATACTACTGTAATTATATTAATATGATTATTGAATATTTTTATGATGTTTAATAATAAAGGAACTTTAAAAAGCTGTGTAAGAACATACACATCAAATTTTGGAAACTTCTATTTTACTACACCTTAAACCATATTAAAGAATATATTTTTGATAATTGAATTTATAATATATGGGGAGGGATTTTGGGAAGTTTTTTAGGTACTGATTGGTCAATATAAGTGGATTAAGTACTATGGAAATGACTTGAGATGGGGTGCCCTTTTACAAGTGAGGTTGATAGAAAAATGTAAATACACAGAGCATTATTATATAATATATATCATAATTAGGTAATGTACCTTAAAGCCATCATATATTTGAAGATAGTAACAGTAAGGGATAAATTCAACCAAAAAATAGATTTAATAATGCGTTTTATGTTTTATTGAAGCTTTATCCCTTTATTTTAAAATCTTTTATCTCATTTTTCCCTTAACTAAAGCGGAAAATATTTTCCATGGGTAATATTCAGTATGACAAAAAAGATGAAATTATTACTTAATATTAATTATTTTTATTCAAGATATGGATTTAATTTTAAATGTTTCAATTTTAAATGTTTCTATTTCTATAAGTGGAATAAAGTACATTTTATATATTCTCATAAAATGTTATAAAAATAATTTTTTAAAAAGTTCTTTTTTTAAGTACAAAATTATTTTACAAAAAAATAAAGGATGTTGGTCAGAGTATATTACTAAAGAGGGGGGGGGGTGAATTTAGTATTTATTAAAATTCAGTTTAAAATTGGTTCTTTGAATATTTCCCCAATTATAATATAATCATAGTCAGTTGGTAGCGAATTTATAAAAGTCGTAAATGTTCAATTAATTTATTAAAAGATTATTTAGTTCTCAGCTATACTAATCTAAATATTAATACTACTTCAAAAACTAACCTTCTGGTTAATTTTTTAAAACATTCTAAACTAAGTATAAACGTATAATTTTCTTTTATGTAAAATTTAATAAACTCATATTAAAACAAAAAGAAAAAGTCACAAAGGATATAAATAAGGGGTTCAGTTTGAAGCTATGACTTAGTCCTCTCCACTTGGTGATCACCTAACACCAATTATTTTAAATTAATAAACAGATTGAGCTACACCCTGGACCGGGGTTCATAATAGTGCACAAGGGTATCTTAGTAACACTTGACCTCTTCCACGGTTATTCATGGGAAAAATAAAAAACATATAACACCTGAACTCTTCTAATATTATTTCTAGAATAAAAAGAGTAAAATAGAGAGTGAGTTTGATGATATCAAGTATCATCCAGTTATGCACAAGAGTCATTGTGTGTGTTATAGACAGATACACACACTGCTCAAAAATGTAAACAAAAGAACACAACAGAGATAAAGATGTAGAATATGGTTTAGAATTCCCTATGTGTTATGAAATGAAGCTATGTACTCGATTGATTTAGTGGAAATGATGTTTGAGTCCTATTATGGAAGTTGTATTCAAAACAGAGTATCTCGGTCTCTGTGGTATGGCCTCCTTGATTGTGAAATGATCATGTCCTTGTTGTTAGGATGTCCATGTTAGTTACGCATGTTTCACTTTTCTTGCTGATGTCCCCATTTTTTCTTACTTTGAGTACTTGGAATTTTGAAGAAACCTCGAGAGTTGAAGGAGTTTGAGGATCTTTTATTCCTTCGTCTTTTACTATTTTTCTCACTTTATTGAATGATACAACATGCAATTATTTTATATGTCGAGATCTACCAGGGATAAAGATCTGTCCATATGCATATACCTTGTATTATCTACTAAAATACAAATATAAAACATTAAATAATGTTGAGAACATTAATTTTTCCAAATATTACTGTTAGATATAAATTTGAATATATAAATTAAGAACATATTTTATGACTATCAGTGAGTCATAAGTATCGATGACTGATTTTCATAGGTCTGTCATCATTGGTTTATCATTATCGATGACTCTTTATATCAGTGATTCCTTTCCATATATATTAGTGTATTGGTGAATCAGTGAGTCCTTTGTATTAGTATCAGGGACTCAGTGTATCAGTGAGTCCTTTGTGCTGTTGGTCTTTCTGATCATCGGTGAATTGTCATCAGTGACTCATATTGACCTGTTGGTGTGTCACCCATCGGTGACTCAGCCATCGGTCTGTCATCCATCGGTGACTCATTCACCCGTGTGTTGTCTATCAGTGACTTTTTCATCGATGTGTCACCCATCAGTGGCTCAGTCATTGGTGTGTATTCTATTGGCGAGTCATTCATCAGTGTTTCATCTATCAGTGACTTGTTCAACGGTGAGTCCTCTGTCCAATCAGCGAGTCCTTATCGGTGAGTCAAACAATGGTGACTCCTTTTGAACTATCAGTTATAGGGACTCTAAAAACATATAATGAATTTTTCATACATAGAACACGACCAGATTAAGTAATAATCATAAATATTTGAAACATACACTTATAAACATATTGAACCATAAATATTCGTAGTTTATTGACTTTTTTAAATGTATTATATTATGTGAAATAATTGAATCACTTTTAAATATTTTTTTATTTTTTAAAGAGATTTCCCATGTGTGGATTTTTCGAACCCTCCACACATGGAAACCCACCCCCACCCCCATGAAGAGGTCACTCCCCTGAGGTAGCACCCCAGCCGGGGAAGGAGCCATTGCCATCGATACGGAAGAGCATCCTGAAGGGTGCACTTTTAAATATTTATTGACTAGATTAACTAGAGTTATAACTTAGTTTATAAATTAATAGATTTTATAAATTTTCATGATTTTATATAATGAAAACAACTATTTCATAAAGGGCCCAACAATCCCCTCGTAAATTATAATAAAAAATTATGGTATAAATGAGTTAGAAAAAAAATCAAGGAATAAAAATTACTTGACTAAGAATACCAATAGGTAATGTGAATTTTCAATACGAGTAAGGATTTTCTTTTAAAACCCCCCTCAATAATAGTATCAGATGAAATATATGTAGTTGGTGATTTAAATTAGGGAATTTTTATACTCCCCCTTTGTATTAGAGTAGTCTGTATCAAAGGTGATATATATGTATATATATTATGTTGCGTACATTCCACGTTTCTTATGCCAAAGATTCTACCCCATAGAGTAGGAATTTATTCCTAGAGATTTCTCCCCCATTTGGGATTATTAAAAGGGTTAAAATAAGGATAAAGAATAAATAAAAGTAACAAAATTAAAATTAGAAATATAGGGAAATAAAAAAAAAATTCATTAAGGTTAAATAAGTACAATCATCAAAATAATAGTAAAAAGTTCAAAGTCTTATCAAAGAAACAATACATAGCCCATGCCTTTGATTTTTAGGTGATCTTCATGTGTCTAAAGAATCAGTATATGGTGTAGAAGGAGTGATTTTTGATGCATGTAGGGATAGTCGAATAACAACAATAGGCAAAGCAACACTGGAAGGAACCTTTTCTGCAATGCTGGGTATTCTTTATAATAGAACATGAATCTGTCGTTGCTCCTGAATCACAATTCGAATCTGAGATAAGGCCTAAGATAAATCCATCTAACAATAAGGAAAAGTAATACGTCCAATGATAGCAGTTATAGGCACCACTATGGCTTCATCTTGAACATGCAATTTCGGATTCAAATGCTTGATGAAATCATTAATGGTTTCATCCCTATATTGAATTGTGTTCTCAAAATAGTCCTTGCTAAACATGAATTTATCTAGTAGGGCAGTAAAATCCATCAACTATTATAATTTCCTCTTTAATTCTTCTTTTATTTGAGGGATATTGATATTTTAGCTAAATATTTGAAGTTACTGATCAAATCATGCTTGGAATAGATCTTGGAGAAGTAGTTATCCACTTTTTCTTGGATTCCATTCTATATAGAAGAGGCGTCATTAGTACCCTTTCTCACCATATTGTAAATGAGATCAGTATTCCTATGAACCTTGAAAAGAGTTTCCTTATCAAAATCAGTCTGAAGAACCTTGAGTTCTTTCCTCATCACAACCCTGAGAGACTCCATATTAGCAGCAACATCCCTGGTACTTTTTGAACTAGATGAACCAGAGATCATCTTGCCAAGTTCCTCCATTAATTTCTTAAAATTTAAACTTAGTAAATGTGTAACTATGTTCTGAAGAAACTACATCACACCTCTAAAAGTAGTTTTGAAATCATTAGTCAGAGAGTTCAACACATTACTTATCCTCTTCCCTTCTTCTCTCAGCAGAGTATTATGTCTAGTGATTGTCTCAACTGTAGTAATGAGATTAGGTTGAATCTACTGAATCACTACCCTCGAAATTTGAGTATCATCAGTATTTGAAATGCTTGTGGAAGTAGAGGTTTTACTTTTCACTCCAACCGAGGCTCTCACTGACTCATATATATCATAATTGAATTGTTCGAAATCATTCATAGTGACATAGTCACTAGGAAATGGCTGTACAACTTGCACATCTATAAGAGGTAGTATTGGGGAAGCAGGTGAAAAATGTTTTGGTTTAGCTTGTTTTTTTGGAGAAGGGGGATTAGGAGGTACCATCTTCTCATCCGAGTCATAATCCATTCCAAAAACGAAGGAGTCTTTTCTTTCTATTCCTTTCACAAGAACATATCCTGTCTCTAGGCTCCACTGTATCAATCCTCACAATTCTTCCTTAAGGCTCATGAAGAATCTAAGATTCATCATCATCATATTCCTATACACTAGCCAAAATAATATCTCTAGGCACTCATACCAATTTAAATTGAGCTTTTTCTTTCACTATAGCCGTTTTAGCTACTCCGGGAACTTCATCGTCTTAAGGAATAGGCTAAATTTTATCCTCTTCCTATTCCCCTTATCCTCCAACCATAATTTCATTTATATCTAGAATAAAGACTTGATATTCAACATTAGTATGGTCATTCGTATCCTAATAACCATAATATCCAGAAGCATGTGCAACATAATCCTATTCAATATGACGAGAATGCTCCTATCAATCAGCTCCATCATCAACTCCATGCATAGATTTACAGTTAAACTGTCTGCAACTTGTTGTCTTTATTTTAATGAGTCATTGACATGTTCACCATCATCTTACTCATTAGAATCATCATCATCATACTAATCATTATATGTGATTACATTCCTTCCACTCCAGTGACTTTTGTCTCTTCATATTCTCCATCACCTAATAAATGCTCTTGAGAGGCTAACTCAAAAGGCGGACTGGCAGGTCAATAAGACATATCCTTTAGTCTATCAAAAATGTCACTCCTATCATCAATAGGACACCGTTAACCCCTTAGTTTCTCAGAATCAACTTTATCATTTGAATAAACCACTTCTTCACCAGGTTCAAGGCTTGGATTTGCTTGATCCTTTAGTTTGGTAGGATTTTCAACGAGATTGTAATACTCATATATTAGTTCATCATCTCCAAAAAAATATTTATTCCATGGGTTCCATAAAATCTTTATCCTCTTGTAGAATTCCATATGAAGTTAGAATCCACTACAAGCTGTTATAACTTCATCTCCATCCTCTACACAACCCTGCTTATTCAGAATTCTATTGAACAACCTAGGGTAGCACAAACAAGATTCTTTCTTAGAGGATTTTATCATGTCATAAATATTTACCATTAGGTACCTACGTAGGTATAAATTTACCCCATTATTAAATAGATAAATTTTTAAGATATCCTGATATTTTATAGTGGCAAAATATCACTTTTTTGGGAAGATTTTGATTTTGAGGGAACCTAAAGAGAAATATTGCCTCTCCATCCCACACAGTGGAAGTATCTCTCCTCAATTTTTCATTCCCAGTAAACTCTTAAATAGAATCCTCATAGGAATATAACTCTGAGGTTGGTGGAATGTTACCCTAGAATTCATCATTGATGCCCTCATGTGTCATCCCCAAACGTTCAACCCATTATTTCGAAGAAAAAGAATTTTTTTTCACTTCAACACTGACTCCATTAATGTTTCCTCGGATCCTTAAAGAGATATATTCATGTTGAGAAAGCATTAATGTGCCAGCTGGGGAAAAAATGACCCCTCATTATTTGAAAACCAACTGAGCTTACCTTATGATTCCAGCACTCTCATCAAAAGAGACTTTCTTGAAAAAATCCATTCCGAAGACACTTCCTTCTTAGTGGTCAAGACAAGAATTTAAAATCCTAGATTCCTAGTGCCTGAAGTGCCAGTATATTCACCTTTCTGACGTTTATTTAATGGTGATTCCCTTGTTCCTTCCAACACATGCTTTATCCTTTCCATTCTGTTGGTTCTAGTTCAAGGGAATCAAAATGTCAATGGCTCAAGTGTATAATGAGGTTCAAAAGTAGTGAGGGAGGTGGAAGGTCAAAGTTTGGATTGAATTTATTTTATCATTACTGGATTCTAATTATTAATAACATAAAACTGAATAATGATAAATAGATAAAAAATGCTTTCATTTCACTTAAAATAGATAGATTTACAAAATGGTCCTTATAGGCATAAGTTTAACTCGATCATTATTACACTATCGACTTCATTTGATCGTACTCAAAAGATATGTTTCCCCTGATCGGTTTGACATATCATTTTCACCTAATCAGTTTGATATATCTGGTTCACCTGATTGTCTTGGAAGATCTGTTTCACCTAATCGGTTTGGTAGATTGGTTTCTGGTGATCAGTTTGATAGATTGGTTTCACCTAATCAGTTTGACCAATAAAAATATTTTTTATAAGGAAATAACATTTGATTGAATTTATAGATTTATTATTAATATTTCATGTCTGAGGTATCATAATACCTTATAATTTATGGTTTTGTGAATACGTCGGCAAGTTGATGCTCAGTCCCAATAAACTCAAGAGTTGTATAACCCTTTTTATAGAGATCCGTCAAAAATTGATGTCTTACATCAATATTTTTATTATATAATGAGAAATTAATTTTTTAGAGATATTAATAGCACTTTTATTTTCACAATTTATATGGATATGTCTAAATTGAAATCCATTATCTAATAAAGTGTATTTCATGCACAAAACATGTGCACAGAAACTACCAATAGTAATGTACTCTTCTTCAACAGTTGATAATGCAACTGAATTACTATTTTTACTATATCATCATATTAGAGACATTCCCAAAAAGTGACATGTCCTAGAGGTACTCTCTTAATCTAACATACACCCACCAAATTCAGCATATAAATAACTAACAAAATAAAAAGGTTTTCCTCAAGGATAGAATAATGATAAACTAGTAGTACACTTGAGGTATTTGAAAAATCTTTTAACATCATTTAAATGATACTATTTTGGGTTTTATTTAAATATTTCACACTTAAACACACTAAAAATAATGTCTGGATGACTAGTAGTTAAGTACAACAAACTCCCAATCATTCATCTGTAAGCAGTTTGATCAACAATTTTTCCATTTTTATCAAGATTTAACTTACATGTAGAACTCAAAGGTGTTTCACTACTCTTAATTCCATAATAACCATATCCTTTAAAAAGATACATTTTTTATTTACATTGACTTATAATAATATCATTATTGTTTTGAAATATTATAAATCCAACAAAGTATTTATGTTCACCCATCAAACTCATTTCAAATTCACATTGCATCATTTTTAAAAAATCAATACATAAATAATTTTTAGCAGATCCAAAAATAATATTATCTACATATATTTTAGCTATTAATACGTCTTTATAAATTATTTTTATAAATTATATAGGCTCTTCAAATCCTTTTGTAAAATCTTTAGAAATAAAGAAATTACTGGAAATTTTATACCAAGCTCTTGGAGCTTGATTCAAACCATATAGAGCTTTAGATAATTTGAAAACATGATTTGTAAAATGAGGATTTTTAAAACCTAGTTATTGTTCAATAAAACATTCTAAATTATATAACATTTTATGAATTTAAATTTGACATCCATTTGATAAACTTGAAAATACAATTATGCTTCATGGATAATAAAGATTCTAATGGATTCAAGCCTAGCTACCAGTGCAAAAGCCTATTCATAATCAAATCTTTCTTCTAGATTATATCCTTGTGCAACAAAACTATATTTCTTTCTATCTATATTTCTATATTCATCCAATTTATTCCGAAAAAACCAATTTTGTTCATATGGTCATGGTATATTTTCGTTAATCATAAAGTTAAAAAATTTATTCCTTTAAAACTAGTTATGTTCTTATTGAAAATCCATCAACCAGAATTAATCATTCATTGCATCATTAATATTCTTAGTTCCATGTTGTGACAAAAATACTTGATGTTTAAACTGATTTCTCAAAGAAGATATTGTTTGTGTTCTTCTATCAAAATCCACAACAACATCATCAAAGGGATGTTTTTAATGGTTCTAGTTTCTCTAGTAAAAGTTGGGATAGATATTTTAGGTATATCATTTGGTTTTGGTTCATTATGATTCTGGAGAAATTTCTAGAACTGTAATTTTCATTGATTCCTTTACATGATGGTTTGTGAGTTTTGGAGTAATGTCCAATTTGAACATATCTTCTTCCGGATTTTCTAGTGAGGTTTTAGTCTCATGTGGATAGGTTTAATCAAACATGAAATGTACATATTCTTCCACACATTTTGTTCTTTTATTAGATACATGCTTTTGATGATGTTGAATATCCAAGGAATATTACTTCATCTCTATTGGAAAAAATTTATCTAGATTATCTTTAGTGTTAATATTATAAACATTACCTCCAAACTCTTTAAAATAATTTAGCATAGCTATCCTATTATTCCAAAACATAGAAGGAGTTTTTTAAAGATAGTTATAATTAAGACTCTTTTTGTTATATAACAAGCTGTATTAACACTTTTGTCCCAGAAATAAATCGACAGGTCATATTCATTAATAATAGTTTGGGAAATTTCTTGTAGGGTTATATTTCTTATTTATGCTACAACATTCTTTTACGGTGCCTTAGGGGAATATAAGTTTTGCCTATAGACATTTTATGAGAAAAAAGGTTCAAAATATTTATTTTCAAACTCATGTCCATGATATCTTTTTAAAGATTTAATTTTCTATCCATTGATATTTTCTAAAGTTCTAGAATACTTTATAAAATGAAAGCAATATTCACCTTTTAAAGATAAGAAAAAAGTCCAAGTATACCTAGAAAAGTTAACTATAAGAAAATAAACATAGTGATTCTCATTGATGCATGAAACATTAGATGGTCCAAACAAGTCAATTTGAACCAACTTAATATGTTTCGAAGTTGTTACATCTTTATTTTGTTCAAGAGATATATTTTTTTGCTTTCTTTTCTAATAAGGATTGTGAGCCATATTGTTGGAAACTCTAATTTGGTAAAGTCTATAACATAAGATTTTCTAGTTAACTTATTAAGGGAGTGTATATTGAAATTTTATAGTCTTATGTGATAGAGCCAAGACTCGTTGTGAAATGTACTTAGACACGAAACATTCTATGGGGTTAGTGTGTCTAGATTTGTAGCAAATACATTATCATTTCTAAGAGTAGTAAATAGATAGTTATTCTTAGCATAAAAACATTAAATGAATAAATTTTTAATTTTAACTAGAATCCATCATCACACAGTTGAGATTTTTTAAGTAGTTTATACTTTAGTCCATCAATATAATGTACCTTAGAAATTGATATAGAGTTAAGGTTACCAATCTGTCATAGGCCGATGATTATTCTTTTTCCATTGTCACCAAATGTGACATGTACTCCATAAATCATGATGAGACTCTTGAAGATTTAGTAGTACCTTATCAAGTGTCTTAAAAACCAACTGACCGATTACCACTGATTTCTATAGGATCTTTTTATATAGTTTACATGAAAATTGTTTATCCAACAAACGATTTTGGTACACGTATTTGTCTAGGTACTGAAACCAAAGTAATAAAATATTTAGGAACCCATACTTGTATTATGGTTTTTAATATAAAATATGTAGAATATTTGATAAATAAACATTGTTTGGTCCTGAAAAAATGGAACCAATAAATGAATTATTAGAACTAGAACTTGCAGAAAAATTCTGATTTTTGGGAAAAGAAGAAGATTTTACAGATTTAGTCACAAAATGGGTTTTTTATAACTTACTTTGTCTTAATTTATATCCTATTATAGATTTTTATTTTTGTGCTATATATTTACCAAGAATTTGTGTAAGGTTATTTTTTCCTTTGGTATACATTTTATGATCCTTATTTATTTGCTAATTAGATAAATTTAGACCATTATTTTCCTTTAATAGTTGATCATTTTGTTGTCTCTCAGTATCATGTTCAGATTTAAATGTTACAATAAGATCACGTTTCTTCTTCAAAGATTTATATTTATCTTTTAATTCATTACATGTATCTTCCAGCATGATTCAATTTTCAAATAATTCTTTACTTGACATATTTCAGACTTAATTTCATTTTAAGAATAATAAGAAATATGAAAAAGAGAGTCAAAGGTTACCTCAAATGTGTTTTTCATAAAACACTTATTATCCACATAATCATTCTCATCATTAGAAGAAGAAGATTTACTAGATCTATCCTCAATGGCATTCCAAGTGTCCTTCATTGATTTCTTATATTTCCTATCTTTTTTCTCACATTTCATTTTGTATTTTGAATTTGGACTGTCATCTCTGACATTCCCTATAGTTTTTCATTCATATCAAAGTATCTCTTATGATTTTTCATTTTTCTTCCAATCCTTTTTCACGTTACCCTTGTTATCATGTATTCCATTGTAATTGGTGTTTCTGAAAAAATTAATCTTTCCCTAAAATATCTTGAATCTCTTGGCCAGCTGGGCCATTTCCTAAAAACTTTCTGAAGCTGATTCTTATAACCCTGTGCTATCAAAAATAGCTTGAACTTTCTTTTTGTCTTTACTCTTGGAAGTGGTAGTTTTGAAGGTAACATGTTTTCATATTTCTTGAAACCCATATTGATTTATGTTGAGTTTCTCTTCATCCATCATTAACTTTCCAATCAATTCCTTCATTGGAATCTTATCAGTGTCTGATTATGCTCTAATAGATACAGATGTACCTCTCTGTCTCGCTGGTAAGCATCATAGAATCATCATGATCTGTTCCATTTCTATGACTAATATTCCTAAAGAAATCACGCGGTTCAAAATTTCATTGAGGATTAGATACATATTAGAAATATATTTACTAGGATTCATTCTGAAATCATCATATTTAATCATATAACTATTTATTATTATCTCTTTCATATTAGATGTTCCCTCATGGGAAATAGAAAATGTGTCCCAATTCTCATTGGTAGTTTTACATGCTAAAATACAATTAAACACTTCATTTCCTAGTGCACAATATATATCATTCATTTATTTATAATTATTGTTATAGAAAGTCTTGGTATGTTTCTCCCAAGTATTTTAGCAGTTTTAGGAATGTGATATTTACATTCAATATCAGTGCAGATTTAAAATCCAATGCTTTCAAGATGTATTTTCATTTTAAGATTCCACTAAGCAAAATTGGTTCTATTGAAAAATGGAGGTCTTTTGGTAGCAGCACCTTCTAAAAAATTGTTCATAATGTATGATATGAAAATATTTAAAAGAGATTAAAATATAAAAATATCAGAAATTTTATGATCTTTGAAATACATCTACAATCATAATTGAAAAATATTTGACAGTGCTTTGAAAAATGAAAATTTTCTAAATTCTTCTAACATCAAATGTTGGTCGGAGTAGATTAACCAAGATGGGGCGAATTGAGAGTCTATAAAAATTACTATTAAAATTGGTTCTTTGAAAATTTCCTCAATTAAAATATAATCAATGTTAGTTTCTAGTGAATTTATAAAATCCATGAATGATAAATTAATTTACCAGATGATTGATTAGTTCCCAAATATAATAATTTAAAGATTAATACAACTTTTGAAACTAACCAACTGGTCCAAAATAGTTATAAACAATTTCTAATCTAAATATAAAAGTTTAATTTTGATTTATGTGAAATTTAATAAACGCAAATAAAAACTAAAAGGCAAAGTCACAAGAGGTATGAAAAAGGGGTTCAGTCTCAAGGTGAGACATATTCCTATCCACTTGGTGATCACTCACCACCAATTAGTTTAAATTAATAAAGAGATTGATCCATACCCTAGATCAGGGTTCAAAAAATCACACAAGCTTTCTAGGTCACACATGATGTCTACGATAATTATTCATGGAAAAATAATAAAACTCCCACACTTGACCTCTTACACTCTTCTTTAGGGGATAAAATGAGTAAAATAGAGTCTAAGTTTGAGGATATCAAGTATCCTCTAATTGTGTACATGATTCATGGGGTGTGTTATAGACAGATACAGACACTGATAAAAACTATAAATAAAAGGAAAAAAACAGAGATAGGGAAGTAGAATATGGTTTAGAAGTTTCTGTGTGTTATGTTGTGAATCTTTTGACTCGAATGATGTAGTGGAAATGATGTTTAAGTCTTATTCAAGAAGTGGTCTTCAAAACAGAGTATCGCAGTCTGTGTGGTCTGGCTTACTAGAGTGCGAACTATTCAAGTCCTTGTTGTCAGGATGTTCAGGTTAGCTGAGTTGGTTTAGCTTGTCTTGTTTATGTCCCTGTATGTTCTTACTTTGAGTTCTTGGAATTTTTACGAAATCTCAAGAGTTTCATGAGTTTTAAGTTCTTATATTATTTCTACTTTTCAGCCTATGTATCTCTATTTTGAATGATCTGGCATGTAATTGTTTTATACTTTGAGGTCCGAGAGACGTGAAAATCTCCCCAAAAACATGTTCCTCATACTAACTACTGAATGTCCTATAATAATCATTAAATAATGTCTGAAAATTCATTTGTCTAAATATAATCATTAGATATAAATTTTAATAAATAAATTAAAAATAGTATTTATGACTATTGATGAGTCATATGTATCGTTGATTCATTGGCATCAGTCTGTCATCATCGGTTTGTCAGCATCAATGACTCTGTGTTTCGATGAGTCCTTTCCATTGGTATCAATGACTTGGAATATCACTGAGTCTTTTGCATCGATACCAATGAATTAGTGTATAGGTGAGTACTTTGTGTTATTGATCTGTCTGAGAATCGGTGAGTTTTCATCGGTGACTCATTTTGATCTATCGGTGCGTTGCCGATCAGTGACTCAGTCATCAATGTGTCATATATCGGTGACTCCTTTACTGATGTGTCATCTATCAATGAATCATTCATCAGTGTGTCTTCAATTAGTGACCCATTCATCAGTGTGTAGTCCACCAGGGACCCATTCATCAGTTTTTTGTCCATTAGTGACCCATTAATAAGTGTGTTTTCAATCATATCGGTGAGTCCTTATCGGTGAGTAGACCAACAATGACTCCTTTTGAACTATCAGTGTGAGGGACTCTAAAAGACTTATAAAGCATCTGACTTACATTGACCACTATCAAATTATGTAAAAATCATAAATATATGTAAACATACACTTGTAAACATATTAAACCATAAATATTGATTATTTATTGACTTATTTAACTGTATAATATTATGTGACATAATTGATTCACTTATAAATATATACAATATTAACTGTAGTTATAACATAATGTATAAATTAATATCTTTTATAAGATGGACTGATTTGTGATTATGAAATGATCTATTTCACAAAGGGTCTAACAAAGGATAATGTTAATTAAAATGGAACTAATTGTATTATGTTAACTAAAACCTATTTTATTTTACTT
Source organism: Viscum album (assembly GCA_963277665.1). NCBI lineage: Eukaryota > Viridiplantae > Streptophyta > Magnoliopsida > Santalales > Viscaceae > Viscum > Viscum album. Next base: position 516,155,868 of record OY728143.1, on the reverse strand, counting down.
TAAGAACAAACAAAAAACTAATGGAACCTGGTGAATACTTTTTTAAGAAGGAATGAACAAATTATTTTTCATTTGAGTAAAGGTATTACATAGATTTTTAAAAATGATAACCAATTATTTCTACATTAAATTTTATATTAGGAGTTATATTAATTGATAAATATATATTTTGTAAATTAAATTTTTTATAACATTTCATGTTACTAGTACATAAATATAATGTCATAAATGTGACAGTTCTTGTGAAATCAACTACTTTTTACTATTATAAAAAAATAGCCTGTTTTGGAAAAAGAAAAATAACCCTAATATAATTTTTACATGATGAATATAATAATGATATTAATTTCTTCATGTTTAATTTATAAAATTTCAGAACATAGGTTTTATTCACATTCTTAAATAAATCTATGTGAATTATGTTATAGTTTATTTATAATGAAATGTTTTTGTTTATAATCGAAGCTCGAGTGTTAGGGGTTTGTACCATCGGTGGAATATCAATGTTAAAAAAAGGGAAATAAGTTTTATATAGGTAATATGTTATGGAATGAAGATTTTTAAATGGGTTTTACGGTTTTACATTTATTTACTGTATGAAAATGGGTTATTATATTTGATAAGAAATGGAAAATGTTCCGCAGATAAAAAAATCTATTTCAAGATCCTTGATCAGGTCATGATCATATTCAATCGTATAGAAATACCTCACACCTATTTCTAGTGTATTATATATTTTATTCATCACTTTTGATGATGTACATACCAAATCTATTAGATTTTCTGATCTAAAAATATATATAGTTGGCACATGACATTTTATATAAGGAATAACCATTGGAGATCTTGTATTTATATAACACTGTTTTATGGAATATAAACATCCATATTGCAAAATGTTAATGGAGGAACCATATTTTTGAATATGTTATGACAGGACCATAGGATTTGATGACGGAAAAGTACATTAACCTTTTTTCTTACTTGAAATAAAATTTCAAATATAAATTTTATTTTAAGAGGGAAGACTATAAAAACCATGATTTTACTAAATAGTTTTCCCTAATTAAATACCATGGAAGTAGCTTGTCATTCAAAAAACACTCAACTAAAAATAAAACCACATTATCTTAATAAAATTAATAAATATTATCATTATATTACAATCATTTAATTTAAAGGCATTGATAGAAGTATACAATTTATATGACTACAAATAATTTATAATAAAACAAAGGGAATTTTATTACTGGAGATACACTTTCTATAAAAAACCTTTTTACACATTAAGTCCACTAATATGATAATTTAAAATTTTTCACCTTCAGAATTTTTATTTATAAAATGAAATATATTTTTGAACCTTTTTTTAAAAATACCAAAAAATATTATTTTATTATTAGTCATAAAAATAATAATAATAATATTAGTATTAATAACAGTTATAATGGAGAAACATTTATTTTCAATGATTATTGTAATTAAAATTATGAAATTTTAGTATAATAAATTGAGTTAATATATTTTAAATAATAACTTCAATATTATGTTTAATCAAATATATAATTATATTATCAAATATTTAATTGGGTATAATGTATAAGTAATATTAGATACAATTAATTGAAAAAGCATCATTTTTCTATGAATATATATATATATATAAAGTTTTAATTTTAAGGTTAATTTTATATTATTTTGAAATTAAATTATTTTAAAGGGATAATAAATTTAGGTTTATCCCATTATTTTTTTATATGGTCTATTTTTATTTTATATTAAAATATATATTACCTAAGGAAAAACTTGTTACCCTGGTAAAAAATAAAAATTAAAAATTGAAAACGCCTAGTGGTAAATGACGTGAAATATTTTCAGATAATATTTTATGTTTATTATTGTAGATTTATAGACCTTATATCACCCCATAATATAATATTTCTCACTTCTAGAACCATTCTCCGAAGAATAATGTTATTTCATTGGTACAAAATAATGGTTTTTCATAAATGTTCCATTTCTTCAATTATAAAAATGAACACTTACATGGTTTTAAATTTAGACATAACCTTATAAAATTCCTTAAATTCTTGACCAAATTACCTATCCAATATTTCTGTTTAATGAAATAATTTCCTTTACCAACATAAGTTTTCACAATCCCTTTATTTCCAAGGCAACTTTCAAGATAAAGTTTAAAGTCCCAAAGTCAGTTTTACTAAACGCATCTGATTTTTTTTAAAAATTTCTATTTAAAAATATAGATATAAATCATAATATAATAACCATAGTTACATTATTATTATTATTATTATTATTTTATATGATAGGAAAAACTCTTATTCATTCCTTTCCATCCATATTGAAAATCAAAATAACGGTTATCGTCCATTTCGGAAGATTACCGCCTCAATTAAGCAACACAGTCCATTTTTCCCCCTTATCTACATTATCTTGTTATAAAGATGGAATATAAGAATATGTGTTATATATATTTATTTTTTTGAATAGTAAAATTATAATAATCCTTCACACCCTCTCATTCAATGGAAAATGACAATGTTAAATGTTTTTTTTGCAGACTACCATCTCCACAAAGTAAAATATTTGATTTCTTTAGTTTCATTCTTATTTATTAAACTATATTCAAATATGACTTTGGAAAACTAATTTATTCAAATAACATCATTTTTCTTATGTTATAATAATATTTTTCCAAATGAAACCACTTTTATAACAATAATAATCTATTAATTATAATAAGTTCATGTTTGGGTTGGTTTAACCACCTACTTGAACAATATTATAAAAAAATATCATGGAAAATAATAGAACATTTAATAAAAATGCTATTAAATTTTTATAATAATTTTTTTTGGGTATTATGGTTCTAGAAATGTTATTTTAAGCATTTAAATTATTATTAAAATACCATCTATGATCATTATAAATTTTAGAATTAGCTGATACAAATTCTATTTTCATGAATCATAACATAATCACTTTTTAAATTTTGTAGTATATTTTAATTAAAAGTAAAATATATATTACAATATTTCAAATTATCTTTTAATGGTAATATTAATATCAATTAATCAGTTTTAGTATTGATATTTAAAATATGCCAGAAGTAATCAAATATTGAAAACACTAGATGGGTTTAAAAAACCATAGTTAACTAATATATTTCCTCAAAATAGTAATAAGTGAAGAATATAAAAGTAAATATATAAATAATGTTATTAAAAAATTATATAATATATTTAGGTATTTTTCATGACGTTAGAGCTTGAACAATTAATCATATATCCAATGTAATGGTTCCGTTGTTTAAATTTATTATTTATTGGGTCATAGTTCAAAATTGAATATAATTTTCTTTATTTCATTGGTCATATGATTACACTATATTATATGTAATTTTCTATTTTTCATTAAGGAAATTAACTTTTATTATAAATTAAAACATCTCTGATAAAAAAAATTCTGAAATAAAATCATATCATTCATTAGAATAACTCTCATTCTTACCAATTAATATCTTTCATTCATTTCCATGTTTTTCAAATCAAAAGTGTTATTTTTAATGAAATAAAAATACTTTATGTATTTTATATTCCATATATTTTTTACATCTCTTATGAATATTTTTCTATTTTTAAAAATAATTTTTTAAGTTATTTTTTACATAATATTTTATAATTATGTTTATTTTTTTTAAAATATTTTATTTTTTAACTTATATTTTTATACCATGGTTTATCACCAGTGAAGTTGTAATATTTAGCCCCTCAAACATTAGACTCGGATGAGGGGTAAGTGATAATGATATTAAGTGATGTCCCCAAGACACCGATGGTTGGTAATAAATTTTATGGGATTTGTAAACCATTTGGGGACATATTTTTGAGAAGAACACATGATCTTTCAAGAAGAATGGATAAAAAAAATCCTAAATACATGATTTATTAATGAAGAATCATATAACTCAATAAAATACCAATATAGAAATATATCATATTAACAATAGAAAATAAATAGAGGTTAAATGCAAACACACTAAAAAAGACATTGGAACTGAAGTTGGATTATCCTAGACCATTTTATAGACACTCTACATCTCCAGTTTATACAACCAAACAATGATTTAAGGGATCATAACTAGATAAGTAAGAAACATGAACCTTACCTATATCTTAGTACATGAAATCTAAAAATTCACCAATTTTCCAAATCATGGGGTGAGTAATTCGCTCAGAAGGAGTTTCCCAAATACTTCAAGTAACATACCACTAGGACAAAAATAGTTTAGAAAACATTATATAAAATAAAGAGTGATAATAACAACCTAGTTTAAAAAAAGAAACCAGTTAATGTAATAAATTTTATATAAAATGAAATCCATCCACGTTTTATTTAGATTTACATTTTGAATACGTGTTCCATGTTCCGCACTCACACAAACATTCATTCCAAATGAAAATCAGACACTCGTGAGAAGAAATTCACATTTCAAAACGTATTTACATGGTGCAGTCCCCTATGCATTTATAGTCATCTTTGTGCACGATGTCTATTTCAATAAAGACTCATAAATGCTATATGAACACACATAACCATGTATTACAAGGAAATAATCCATATGAAGTAGTTTTGTATACAAAAGTTTCTTTTGAAAACCAAAATCATGGAAAAAATAAAATTAAAACATCTCATGGGATCCTTTAAAAACAATCCTTTTGAAATCACATCAAAACAAGGGTTTTCAATATAAACAAATTGAGTTTTTCAAATCAAATAACAATAAATTTTTTTCAAGATTTAACCCAACATGTTATAGAACAATATAGAGAGATAGAAATCACCTACCTCGATTATAATTGTTTGTAAAGGGTCCAAGATAAATCTATAGATCAATGCCCCTCCCCTAATTCCTCTAAAAAACCCTAAATAGACCCCACAAATATAAAACTATTCTTATAGATTCAGGATTACTAACAAATCTATGACTGAACATGTGATAAACCTAAGAGATCCATGAAAAATGAAAGGAGTTGATCCAATGATTTTATTCCATAAAAGAACAATCAAGGATTCATTTTAGATGGATTTTGGTTGTGGAGGATCACTATAAATCATGTACTTTTTACTTGGAAGTCAAGAAGATAAACAATCACATATGAAACAAATATTGGATAAGAGAAAATGTATTGGGCCTAAAAAATATAGTTTATATTGAAATTCATATCATAAACTCGTCAAGGGTAATTTACCCCAAAAAACCCACCACGATAGTGTTTTTACTAGATAAACTTATTTCCTGACATAATATATTTTACAATGTAACTAGTTTTAATGCCCGGAATATTTACGCCCAAATATTTACACCCTAAAACAACAATTTATACTTTAAATTAATACTGTAGATTTTTCCTATAACTAACTCTATGTTATTTTCTTTTTACATAATCAACTAGTCCTAATGACTAATCAAAACCTCAAATAAAATAATCATAGAATAAAAAAATGGTTTTCCTAAAAATAGGGGTGCTATATTATCCAAACATTTGTTACTTACATCCTCATAAATCTAGGTATCAATAGTTCTCATTAACAATTACTTTCATTACATCCACATAACCTTTTCTCATTCCCTTGTTCCCTCCAGAACCTTACCATGTCACATAATACTCACAACATGAAAATTAATGTCCCTAAAAGGGTTTCTTCCCACATATCAAGAATCCATAATAGTTAATGGATAAAAGTTTTATTCTACATAAAAGTAAAATGATCCCAACTAATCCCATTATACTGATCAATATGATATTTCTTTATTTGAGAAACATAGAAGTCATCATGAATAACACTGAGTATCAGTGGCATTTCTAACCAGTATGAAATTTTATGAATAACTTCCATAACCTAGAATGGTTCCATGTAAATTGGTTCTAACATTTACAGTTTCCCCAAGAATTGGTTAAAACAGTTTGTTGAGAGATTCAATAAAGCATGGTAATTGACATAAAAAGACAATGGTCAATTTTGATTATTTGAATTCGACATTTAAATTCATTGTGATGTATCCCTACACTACTATATAATTTGGACCATCTCTATAGTCTCATAGAAAATAATTGCTCTAAGAAAATATTTCTCTGGTATTTCAACCCAATATAAAAGAAAATAATAAGGATTCTTATACGAAGAGTGAAATAGTGGCATCTGTATTATCAAATGAGAATTAATGTTATAGAGGAAAAAAACCTATGGCATATGATCCTCTCAAGAACCACCAAATTACATGATATTTTATATGAGAATGATTTATAATGTCTAATTAGTTCACTCTGAATATCCATATATATGTGGTTGAGATGCTATGATCATAGCTAATTGACTACCAAGAGCTTGTTATTAGAATCCCCAAAATTGATAAGTGAAGCATGGGTCCCGGTTATATATAATCAAATATTGATCTATTTGTAACCTTAAAATGTCTCTAATATGTAATTTTCCAATTAATCTATTATATTGGATTCTATGATAAGGAAAAAGTTTGATAACATAGTAAGGCGATCCACTATGACACATATGGCATCGTGTTTTCATATATTTCTCATTAGGGAAATGTAAATAATCCATCAAACATTTCTCCCAATACCATATAGGTATAGTAATATACTATAGTATACACACTTATATTTGATGTTCAACCTTTATCTACCAATATGTTAGAATTTTCATCACATAGTTTGCAATCTAGTATTTCATATATCCCACCAGAAATACAGTTTCATTGCCTTGAACATTTTTTGAAAACATTGATGAATATGACATATTTATTGGAAATATGATGATATGATATATTCTTAAAAATATTAAGGAAATGAAATTCAATAATGAAAGCATAACAAAGTCTTTTTATCTTCATTATAGAATTCAGAAGTCATCCCTCCATTTTATTTTGACCAAATGTTGATATAATTCAGACCCTATTTTCAAGATTCTTTTTCTAAATTTACCAAATATGGAACAAGAATTATTGGAAATAAAACAGAATTCACACCTTGTACTACATTATCTAAATGCAAATCAACAATAATTATCATCAGATTCCATTGGTAATGCGCTTCTCAAATGAATTCGATGCCGAATTTCTAACTCCATGCATATTCTATAGAATTACCTTTAATAAGTGTGTATAATAATGTTTAAATCGAATGAATGGAGTTACTATATTGATATTAACTTCTTCATGTTCAATTCTCACTAAGAAAATATGTATTTCAAAATCTTATGGATTGTTAAAAGTTTAAACTTTTAACCAAAGAGGTCATTCCTCCAATATTTTAAGGCATGGAAAACCAAATCTAATTCTTCTTCATGCATAGGATAATTCTTATATTGTTCTAAAAAATTACTAAAAAATATAGGCAACAACATGATTTAACTTCATGAAAACACAAGCATGACCAAATTAAGATTTTTCAAAATATACCACATAATTATTACCTAGTCCGGAGAAAATAAATATGGGTTTAGAGGTGAGCTGATTTTTAGGTTAAAACAATTATGATTGATATATATCATTCCATATTAAAGGAAAAAATTTTATTCTAAAATAAGTCATGGGAGAATAAAATATAGAGAAATCATTAACAAATCCATGATAATAGCCAACTAATCCAATAAAACACCATACCTAAAAAATAGTCATTAGTGTCTACCAAGAGACTACTCCTTGTATCCATATAGGGTCAAATGATATTTCCCTGTTGGAAATGACATGACAGATAAAATTTACTACATTAATCCTAAAGTCATACATATGATACTTTTCATAAAAATTATGATCTCACAATGTTCTTAGTACAATTTCAATGTTCCATTCAGGCTCATTACTATTTTGAGAGTATACATGGATATCGTCAAAAAATAAACAAATGAGGTATGTTTATAAGATACAATTTATCAAATCTCTTAATTCTCCTATTTTTTTATGTCAAAATGAATGAACACATACTAATAATGATGATAGTGACTTGGAAATGATAATTTAAAGATATCCTTAATTCTGACTCTAAGATGATAATATCCTAAGCGTAGTCCAATTTAGAGAACCACTTAGCTATATTCAATTGATAAAACAAATCATATTTTCAAGGAAGATGATATTGATTTTAAATCATTATTCGATTCAACATTTGATAGTCACCAAAAAATAATAGTGTACCATTGGACTTCATTATGAATAGAACAGGTGTAGCCCAAGGTGATGAACTTAGTCGGATAATGCCTTTACTTTCCAACACTTATAGTTGACCCTTTAATTCTTACAACTCAGTTGTATCTATTCTATTAGATTATAGTGAAATGTAATTTTTTTGGGAGTATGATGATAATAAATTTCATTTCCATTTCTTGTGGTTACCTAGAGAAATAGTTTAGAAAAAACATGGTATCGATCTACAATTTTTTGTAACGTCCCATTCTCTGTTTTATCACCTGAACATTTGTTCGTGGATGATAATTGGATAGATATGGTTCCCTAATATACCATTAAATGTCATAATATATCTATATTTATATTTAGATCCCCCATAAAAGGAGAATTAATCCTTATAGGGTTGTAAATGTTACCAATAGTTCATAATAGTTGATATCCAATTTATACAACATGATCCAGTCCATATAAATGATTAAATTAAAAACATATATCTTTAGGATCGTAAAATACTAGAGAAACTACATAGTATCAATGGTAATCAAACATTCTTGGAATTTAAATTTATTACACTCCCATTGTCCAAAGGGTGTCATGATACTCATGATATGATGAATCATTTTTCAAGTGTAGTTGTAGATTTTTAACTCTATATGATGAATGGAAATAATGTGATGTGAATCTATTGAAAAATACATACATATGAAATTAATTCAGAATAATTTTACCACAATCTTTAGTGGGACCTTATTTCTCACTTGTAATAGCCCGTTCTTCTCCATATAATAGTCACTCATCTATCTTGTGGTAAACCATAATTACTTGTTGAGTCATTGAAAAAAAATCGAACGTGTTCCTAAAAATGTCCATGTTCACTTCTGTTTATGGACCTGAAATAGCCTGATTATACTATTCTATATAAGAATATAAATTATGATGATGATTAAATATTACTCCACCAGCTATCTACGAAGTTTAAGAAAGAACTTTTTGATATGGTCTCTCTTTCCAATGTGGTAGAAATTACTTGGTGGTGCAGTACATTCATTATTCCTATATGTTAATGAAAAAAATTAATGATAAATTTGTTTAATATCAGATATTGAGATAAAATTTACTAATTCTATTGTCTGATTATAAGGTATCTTACCTCCTCGAGAGCTTACATCCTTATGTCTAGTTGAGTAAACCAACTATCACGAGATGAAAAATCCTCTTGCAGTGTCTTATATTTTTTACCCAAAAACATTAGTAAAATGAATTTAATAATAAAATTGTCAGAAACATCTTATTGATCTATATAGTCCATGTTCTGAATGTTCTATCTCGTTATTATGAACCCGACACAAGTATTTGATAAAACTGATACCATTTTCAACATACCACCGTTCACCCATTGGCTTGGGAAGAGATAAAGGTGCTACTAACCTTAGGTTATATCCCATGGCCAATGGAGTTTCTAAATAAACTTCAAGAGATAAATAAACCATTGGGGGGATGATTTCCTCTAAATAACACACAACCCACTAAAAAGAAAGAATACAATAAAACACAACTGCATTATGCATGAAATAAAAATCGCATAACTCAATTAAAAACCACTACAAAATAATATTAGATTAAAAATAGATAATAAATAATTTCGTAAGTCTAAGACACCAAATAGATATACATTTTCAAAAAACTATCACTATCTTTGACCAAGATACTAACACTTCAGGGATCTAGGTTCCCCAAAAAAACAAGAAGTTAGGGATCACCACTAGAGATGTATGAAACCTGAACCTCCTCTATATCTTGAAAGATAAAATCAGAAAAAAGAACCAATGTTCCTAAGAAGGGGGTGAGTATATCACTTAATAGTATTCCCCCAAATGATTCCCATCACATAAAACTAGGAAAATAACCAGTTATCAAATGTTATATTACATATTGGGTGAGAATATAAAAACTATTTATCATTATAAATTTATTTAACAAAGAAATTTGAATGAAACCAATCATTTCACATTATTATTCACTTTCCACTTGGAATACACATACAATGTTCCATACTAACTCATACATTCATTTTAAATTAAAATAGATAGACCCATGAGTATAAATCCATATCTCACCAAGTCATCACAAGGATATAAATTCTTGTTCCTTTTCAAATGACATTGAGTACCAAGTCAGTTTAAGCAAGGCCCAATTCAATGAATTATGAAAACAAACCACCATAAATGCTATGAAAATCACCTATATCATATATGTTTCTACACAAGAAAAATTTATTTTGAAAATAAAATCATTTGAAAACATTTAATAAAAATAACACATAAAAATCTTTTAAAACTACCCATTTATAATCACATTAAAACAAGGGTTTCCTCATAAATTACTCAAGATATATTCAATAAAACACAAGAATTATTAATCAAGAGTTAAATCATAATGTTCTATAAAACTATAGTGGGGGGAGATTCCACTTAACGAGATTAAAATTTATGAAATGTATCCTAGATGATTACATGGATCAAACCACATCTTCTCTTTCAACTAAAAAATACTAAAGATTAATCTTCAACAAAAAGAAAAACCCATGGACTCAATATTACTCAATGATCTATGATTCCTCAAGAGACATACCAACGATATCTAATATGATAAAGAATAATATGATCCTAAAATTGTATTTTCTATAATATTTCTCATAGATTTATTGTAGAAGGATTTTAGATGTCGATGATTGTTGTAAATCGACTAGGATTTACTTCAGATTTAAGAGGGGAAAACCACAACATATAGAAAAAAAAACTAGATTGATGAAAGAAAATTATTCCAAAATTATATATACAGAAAATTTATAATTTATTTTATAAATTCATCAAGGCTCACTTACACCGACAACCCTTTTCCTCAGTGATTTTTCAAGAAAACCCATTTTACAGCATAAACCGTTTTATGGAATAAATGGTTTTACACCCTGAATATCTACCTTGACCCATTTTCTTTATAAAAACACAATTTACTATGTAAATTCCCTAAATATATTTTTCTTATCATATAATTTAAACTATTACATTTTTACCCCATTAATCACTTCAAATGACTAACCACAACTCCCAACATAAAAATAAATGTGAAACAAAATGGCATACCTAAAAATAGGTGTTTAGAAAAAGTAATGTTTTAATCACCCTATATGTTTTTTTATCTGATACCTTTTGTAAAATGAAATTTTTGATGACACATTATTTCTTAAGATCATTTTAAGTGTTTTTCATTTGAAAATTTAAGAAACCATTTAATTTTTACATATATTTTTAAATATTTGATAATGGTTATCATTATGTGGAAATCAATGTAAGGATGATGATGGTTTTAGCCATATATCACCCTATATTTCATTAGTTTACATTAATATATCATTTTATGCACATATATCCACATAATGATAATGTTTACATAGATGTGGGCGTAATGAGTTTGCTCACATTTTTGGTTGTGTACTTACTGACTTTGTTCACATAGGTGTCAGTATAATGAGATTGCTAAAAAAGGTCTTCCAATGATTATGATTGTTCCACATTTCAATTTTTATTAACATTTTATGTCACATTTCCAAGTTTTTTTTTCATTTTAATGATATTCTAATTTGTTTTATTTTATATAGTGTTTTTTAAATATTCCATTATTTAATTTCATGCTCACATGTTTTATGATTATTGAGATGTATTTTGAGCAATTTCATAACTTTACTATTCCTAACTGACATTTTTTATGATATTCGATTTACCTAACATGTTTTATGATTATAAAATATGTTCTTATAATCATTTAATAATATATTAATCCTCTAATCTTTATCTCCTTCATGTTTATGATCTGATCCATAATGTTATGTTTTTTTATTACAGATCATATAAGTTCACTACTTGTTTTTTATATTTCCATAATTTATTAACATGGTTCTATCATGTGATATGTTTATAAAATTGTTCTAAAGAGTAAAATTATTGGGATATTTTTTCAAATGTTGGAAAATAAAATATTAATGTAGATATTATATAGGAGACTAAACCATTAGGTCCTTGGTTTTTGTAAGTACTTGTGAAATGAAATATTCAAATTAAGAAATTAATGTCTTATTTAGGTAATGTATATCTTGGGAAAACATAATGGATAACCCTGTTTATATTTTGGATAATCTGAGTAATGTATTGATGAAAAAATATACTCCTATATTATATCTAGTGTGGAATAAACATAAATATTAACATTAGAATTGTGGGTATAAAGTGTTGATGATGGAGAATAAGCCCACATATTTTTAGGGGAGGAGAAAAAATTAATATATATGGATATAGAGTATAACGGTGGTGTGAGTTATGACTCCAATGTTGTCATAAATATATATTTATTATATTTTATAAAATTTTAAAATGATATTTTCTTAGTTTTAATTAAAAATTATGAAATTTTGGTTGATATTTTAGGTTATTGGGTTGGAGCCCCATTAATTGTAACTGTATGGGGGTAAGCTGTGAATCCAGAATTTATTTCTTGGTTTTTATGCTGTAAACAAAACCATGTATCCAAAAAATTAAATATACTAAAATTATACATATTTTTTATCTTCTCATTTATTTTAATTTATATGGTGTCTCATTCTCACCCCAAAATTTGATAGAATTATTTAGTTTATTTATCTAGTTGAGGCAGAATTCTCAAATTTCTCCATTTGTGCTCCCTTTGAAATTCTCAATCAAATCTCAAATTTAATATATCATACTCTCATCTGTTACCCTTCTTCTTTATTACAATTCTTTTATCCTTATATTATCCTTTTTTTATTTACCATAGTTGGCTATGTGTGTCAAATCCAAGGGTAGGGTGAGTCTTTGCATGATTTTTTTCATCGTTATCATTTGATAAGTCCCTCTACCAAGATAGTACATTTTTAATGGAGGGACTATGGTCTCAATTTTGAGAGGTTTGTCTTTCTACTTAATATATTTTTATTTTCCATGATCCTGGTTCTTTCATTTCTAATGTATTTTTTATATTACTATAATACTCATATTAGTTGTATTCTAATGAGTTACAGTTTTTATACATATTTTATTTTAATTTGATATTAAGAAAGAAGGGATTTAAATGGTATATAAATGTTCTATTTCAAAATTATGTTTTTTTGTAGACAAAGAGATTAAAAAACTGTTTAATAGAGTTTAATTAGAAAAAAGGATTTATAAATAATAGTATAATGCATATATGAATTATATATATTCTTGGAGTTTTTCAGATTTACATCTTGTTGAGGGTTTTTTGGGATTATGAATATTTTTTATTATTGTATTCTCGTTAAATTTAGTTTATAGTGTGGGTATCATTGTTGAAGTTTTAAGATTAATGGTGATGATTATGGGATATATATTTTACTAGTTTCTCATTGTATCCTTGGGGATAAGTATTCATAATCAAGATATGTGATAAAATATCATAGATTGTGAATAGTCAGGTGGCCCCTAGTAGAATTATTTCCCAAACTACAGGGTCATAGCTTGATGAGTCTAAGAGCCTAATTTGGGTTCTATGAAATCTAGGATCATATCATAGATTAATTGATCGATCCTTATTTTCAAAGGATTGAGGCTTTTCCATTTGACTAAAGATTGATATCCTATATTATGTTCTGTTTGTGGAATTATTTAATTATTATTTTTATTTACCTTGTTATTTTTCCCTATGATTTTATTATACTTACTAATATTTATTATTAATTTTTCTTACTTATAATGTGAAATTAAGTGTGCTTTTTTTCTTAATTATGTAAGGAAAATAGGTAAAATGTTGTTAAATATCAACCAAATTATTAAAGTTGGACATGTAAGGGTAGTTATTTATATTCATGGATGTATCATACTAGGAAATTTGTTACTCCAAATTAACACCCATTAGTGTGTATGTTGGAATGTTTTTTTGGATGAAATTATATGGAAAGCTTAATCCACATTTTAGGGTGTTCTTTATTCACTATATTCATGTTTATGTATTGAAAATGTAAAGATGATTTCCATGGTTCATGAGACAATAGATCTTATGATATTATTGGGAACATTATGGTTACATTGGGGTGTAAAGTTATCAACATCACTGACCTATACTATATTTGATTTAAATTATATCACATATTTCATGTATGACTCATCACATTTTATTTTAGATCTATATTTGGATGTTTATCATAAATCGATTCCAAACACCATGTCTATGAATCCTATAATTATGTAACTCGTTATTTAATTATAATGAATATCCAATGTATGGATATAATATATCATATAATATACTTGATTCTATTACTCTATTTATCATGTTTAGAGGTTGGAATTGTTCCCAAGAGTATGTGCATGTAAACCTCAATTATTTTAAACTTATCATGGATATCCTGAGAATTCTCGGGGACATGTTGGGAGATAACACGGGTGGCATCATAGGTTTATATGTGATGGTTCATTAAATTTGAGGATATATGAACTTGAACAGAGATGTCTAGGGGGTGAATATATATTGAGAGTATCAATGTTTAAATTTGTAATCCAAAAAAACTAGATAATCTAATTGCACTATTTGGTCAATAAAAACAAAATAATATCTCATTAAAGATGGTAATTTATTCCATAGGATGAACTTTTATAGATTCCATATGGATTTTTAAAAATTACCTAGAATATCTATATAATGTATTAAAATTATTGAATTCAATTAATTAATCTTAATTATTTTGTGGAACAAACATTATACAGAAGAAATTCTATGATTATAAACGGTTTATAAATGTTTTTAAGGAATAATGAAGCTTGTAGTTTTTGTTCAAAAATAGCAGTAATGATTTCTATTATTGATATTTAGATACAAAATGAGATATATAAATGAATGATGGATCATGATAAATGATGTGACCTATTATCAAATTTATATTATATGTTAAAATAATTTACTTCTCAACTATGTATTGTTATAAATATAATTATATGATTTTATAATGCTTATGTTTTATGATTCATAAATATCATTATCATTTTTGAAAAGGAGATAATGATAAAAAAAATTTCGAATGTAAAACACATTATTCATAATAATTTTTAAAATATGAAAATTTGGATTACAGTGCCCATCATTGGAATATATTAAATAAAATATGTATTCTTTTATGAATAATGATCCAAAAAATATAATTACATAAAATATATGTATATAAATATTATTTTTTCAATTATTCCCAGTAATGTAAATAAATGAAATTTTTTAACATAATGGATTTTGTGTATCACAGAATGAAACTATGAAAGAATATTGTTTTAAGAGGGTAGTTGGACTATGTTTGGACTTATATAAGTTCAATGTTTAAACTAATAAAAGGTTATAATATTTATATTTTGATGATAATGTGTAATTATATTGTATTAGTGGTTTTTAAGTGTTAATAAATATAGTTAATATAAAGAGTTACATTTTGTTACTAAAATGATATTATTGGGAATTTGTGAGGGAAATTATTATATGATTATTATGAGGAACATATAAATAGTTATAAATTGGTAACATAATAAATAAATGATGTATCATTGTTACAGATGCATGATGGGTGAGCTTAATTGATTTTTTACAAACATATATGATTTTACTACTCTTGAAAATATATATTCTTGATGTTATATATTCTAAACTAATCAATGTATCTGTTGATAAATTTTTTTTATAAATATATAAATCTTTACATAAAAATTAACCAAATTAATTAGTTTAAACATTATAAATTGAAATACAAAAATTAATAATTTGATGAGGTTAGGGATAACAATATGTATACACACAAAACAAATTGGTAAACTATGTCACAGTTCAAATAATTGGAACACTTGATTATGAAAGAGAATAATCAATACTAATATCTATTTGATTAATGATTAAAAAATATTTCCATTCAGTAATCAAAGAAATAAGAAGATAAATTACATATCCAAGACTTTACTGATGTAGGATAGTATTCAAATTCTCTTACCCAAGAGATCGTCTTCGATTAAATGTTCAAAATCAGCTATGTCATTATCTCTAGGAATTAATTACACAATATGTATTTTATTATTTGTTCCTATACCTAGAACAAATTTATTATATTTTATTTTATATTTTTTAAATTTGAACCGGAAAGCATATACAATGAAACCATACATAAGTGAAACTCCAAAGATCTAACTGAAAATTAAATTAATATGAAGCTCTGAAGTCATCCTGTTATTGATTTTTTTAACATAATTACATTAGTATCATATAATATTTTCTCCAAAAATAATCGATATTCAATTTATAGAACTGATATATAAATTACATGTAATGGTAGGCTCTGATATCTTCTTGCATAACTGTCACAAGGAACAAACTTCGATTCTTATTTGAGATATTATATTTATAAAAAAGGTAGAATTAGAATTATGATGTTCCATGATATTAATGCCTTTAATTATCTTTATCATAAATTTTGAATCAGAAGATAAAATTTCTTGAAAATAAAACAAATAAAAAACTTAAGTAAGTACAATTAATATATTGTGTATTTTTCAATTCATCAAAAAAATGGATCTGTAAAATATAATTTTAGGAATATTACTCAAAAAACTAACTTCATATCTTTTTGTTAAAGGAAAAATATTTTCATTCTATGTTAAAATTTTTCAACATTAATAATATTATTCCTCAGTATAGCCAATAATGAGAAAACATTCCTCGTTGGTGAATCTTTCAAAATGAGTTCAATTGGAGGGTTTTATAGGGTAGTCATAGAGATATGTACTATGGATTATATAGGGATGTAAGAAGATAAAAAAACACTAAATTTGTAGTTAAAATCACACATATGTGTTGGTAAATCATATGGGATATGATTTGACAGTCGATTATGTATGGTTTTGTTAGTTTTCATAAAAGTGCTTAATAATATATATTGTTCCATGTTATAAGAATAGTAAAAAAACCATTTCGTTCTTTCACAATGGTTTTATATATTAAATTATGTGTATTGATAATTAACCTCTAAAAGTTTAAAATTCAGTTATCAATAATATATTTTCATTACATGATTTTATTGGCTATGATGAAATTTCATGGTTAGGAAATGGATGATTTTATATAGAGATACATAATATGAACATGAGGTATAAAATGAGTTTTATTTTCTGGACGATCTATGAAGTATACCACATGTCATTTTTAACACTATGTCATTGGTATACTGTGTATTAGAATTTTAAATTTTTATTTCCTACATAATTAATGATAGAAAATATACATATATTTTAATAATTTACACTTTTATAACTTCATTAAACCTCCCTTAGGGATGTTCTAATCATGGTTAGTTTGTTATTCTCATGATCATTTTATCATTAGAGTTTAATCATGATGGTATTTTTACTATTGTATGACTAGTATGAAATTGGTGCTATTTATTGAGATATACTTATAGAGAGTACAATTATACCTTGATAAGGGAAATGTGTTAAACACATATATAAGATGAGTTTAATTTCATTAGGTCATCAATCAGGTTTAGTGACACACAATGGGTTTATATATTTTTTCAAATAATATATATAAAATATATAATTTATTACTAACTATTTGAGGTATAATATTACATACTTAAAGGTCACATTATATCTTAGTGAAATGTATGTTATGAATATACATTCTTGTTTATGATATAGTTCGGGTGAATAAGTATTGAGATACATGTGTACGATGGAGATCACACTAGGTCCCGTTATAGCTCAAATAATATTGATTATTTAGCATAGGGAGATCTTTAATAAAATCTATGAATTAAAAAATTCATATTTATTTTAAATTATGTGAAGGCCTATGGGGTCACAATTTATGGTTAAATGAAAGGGTATTGAGTATTATAAATCAAAAAAAAAATATTCTAATATTTTTTGAGTTTATGGAAAAGATGACTTTATTGAATATTCCCAAACCATTTTATGTGGTGTGATACGTGGGGAAGATGATGATATTCATGGTAAAGTGTTTTTAACATATCCAAAATGATTTTGGGATATGATTTATGTATTTCTTATTTATGATTCAATATAAGGTGAAAGGATACAAAGTGTATTATGCTTTAATCAATTGAAATATTGATGATGATATTCCTAAAACAAAATTAAAAAATGATCTTTTCCATATACCATAATTTAAGATATGTCTATAATATTCCTTATGGGAAATTAGGTATAACAAATTCCTTAGTAAATATATGTAATAAGGTGTTATATAATGATACCGAACCACTTACAATGCCTACTATAGTGTGTGAAATGCACATATTGTCATGGATTGATATGATTTAACCATAATATTCGCTTAACATAATTATCAATAATTAATAGTTATTGATTAATAATATTCCACACAGGTTTGTAGTAAAATATAAACATTTTGTAATATAAATATTCTGCAAATGTGTGATTGTAAAAAAGTTATATAGAATTTTTACACAAAATCTATTTAATAACATGTTTTTAATGAGTCATTAAATGGATGGAAGGATCAATAGTATTCCCAAATCCTTTATTAATAGGGAACAAGAATTTTGATTGTTTTTTAAGTTTCTTATATAGATTCATCCAAAAAGATCTATTTCACCATCTTCCTTCCCTTGATAGATACAAGATTATCCTAGTTTGATGTAGAATCCAACATTAATCATAGCATATTTCATTTGTCCCTTGGATACATCACGGTGGAAGGATCCAAGTAGTTTCTAATGAGTGACCTTCATCACATTGTTTTTATAAGATACAATATTTTGAAAATATCGGTCTAAGTTATACAAATTGTTCTTCATTTTATATTATACTTAGTCTTTATTTAATATCATTGAGGTATTGTTTTGGGTTTCTTGATGACTTTACCTACTTTAAATATTTTTATATGATCATTAGAAACCCAATATCTCTAACCTCATGATTCAAAATATAGTATTAAAAAACACCATGATACTAATAGTTGTACCTTAAATCAAATTTATAAATATTCATACGTAAACCTTATTATCATCTCAAAAACATTTTAATTTTATTTATTTATATCTATATATTTGTATCTCTTTGTTTTTTTTGTAAAATTTATTTAAATTTTGGGGTTTGAAATGTTATTTTTAAATAAAAGAAGTGAATATAGTATATTCATTTATCTCTGTTATGTTTTTGGTGTTAGATTTCATATTTTCATATTTTAATTATTTTCTTCTTATTATTTATTTTTTATTACTAAAACTTATTTTATAATCATTTATTATGTGTTCTTATACACATGTATTGACACATACAAAGGGATGTATAACCTATCTAAATAAAATTAAAAGGTAAAATAAAATGGAAAATATTTCCATAAGGGAGGCGAGTTGTTTATGAAGTAATTAAATCATTCATGCATGTATAATTCCACAACAATAAAGCCTCAATCTGAAAATTATAACAATTTAATTATGGGCCTAAATTATATTGATGATATAGATATGAATCACAATTGTGTATGATCTTCACAAATGGCCATATTTTGTAGTGTATCGATGACAATCATTTGTGACCTCAAACCAATACAAGAACTATTGTATCTTTTTAGAGGGAAACATTGTTATTTTGTTTTTTGTCACACTCTATGACTCTAAAAACTATTTGTGATCGCCTAATTGGGGATGGTGTCCATGGTGTTCTTTCAAAAATACCCATTATGCACATCTATACGGTGATATAGATGTAGATTACGAGGATAAAGTACCTTATTCTATGAGAGGAATTACACCATTTTAGAATTGCATTATTTGTGAAAGGATTTATTGAATACATATATAATCACAAAATTCAACTTATTTTTTAGGGGGAGGGGCACCATGTTGGAGATTTGTGGTCATTCTATCCCGACATGAATTAATTTCATAAACAACTATATATGACCCATTTGTGAAGGGCTATCATGAATTTTTTTATTGAGGTATAAATAGGGATAACCCTTCATTAAGGAAAAATATTAAAGAATGAATTTAATATATATTACATTCTCACATACCACACTAATGCTACGCACCAATTGAGTAACTTAATGCATATCATTCACCATTTTAAATGGTCCTGGCCAATGAGGGATTTTACTATTCTTGGTAACATCGTGAAGGTAACAATCTATGGAAAACCAAGACTATTGTGCCTCCTTTCGTTCATTCAGGACATCTAGATATTCTAAACTGATACAAATTGCCTTATTGGATTCTTTTCATTCAAGTTAAATATATGAAAACACATTTTAGGGAACCATCCACCATGACCTCTTATGTTACGTGACTGGGTTATGCATGTTGGGGTACACCAATTATATCAGGTATTCATTTTATAATAGACCTCTCTTAGGTTTCCCTTATTGAATAATGTGGACGATGGGGTAATAAGAACCATTTATATAATTGATAACAAGGATCCTCTTTATTTAGACAGTAGTGAAACCTACCCAATTTTATAATTTTCTTTTTTGGATGGCCCATATCTAGCCTCCAATTGTCTTGAGAATATAGTTGAACTCTTTGTTTCACTCATTAAACCATAGACATATTATTGAGCAACTACTAGGCATAATATGCAAAACCTTCCACTACGTGAGTCATTATCTTGGATAGGCACATATAGGATGTATATGTATATGAATCACAAAAATAATTCATGTTGCTATATATGACTAGACAATACTAATAGGTGTAAAACCAAAACTATCTCTAAATGTAAAATATTCCACATTATTCCAATTTCCCTTCTTGTTCTTGATTCCCGTATAAAAAAGGTGAACATTTGTACCTTCGAACTCCCCATGAAAAGACCCCAACTAATTCCTCAGAGGGCCATATTCCCTATTAGATACTTTCCTAAATTGGAAATATTAGACATGATAAAAACCATATAATATCCTATTGTTTTAAAAATAAATAGTTTGAATCAAAAGAGTCTCACTATGTAAAAATCACAAACCAACTATTAGTCACCACAATTCACCAATTAGTCCTAGTTGTGTGGCCTAAAATTGAAGAACATACGCCCTTACCACATATTGTTAAACCAAGTAGACATGTCCTATCATATGAACAAAATTATTGTGACCCAAAATAATTACAATTTGATAAATTTTGATCAAGATATGTGTCCATCTACTTTTAGGTTTAATCACATCTCCATATATGTCCAAGATACCTGAGTCTGAAATATAGTTCCCTTCCTCATGGATTGATGAACTTCAAATGCCTCATATTTTTCTATTTAAAATGACCTTAGAAGGTACGAATTTTCCTATTAAGTAGAATATTGTAATGACTTAGATTTCCTAATTTTATTTTTAGAAATAATTTTTGAAAATTCCAAGACCATGTGTTGAGACGGAGTGAGATTATGAGGCCTGATGTGCCCAGAATGATTCGTTTCAAAATGTATATTTTTTAATAAATTGCATGAGTGGATTTCATGAAAAAATGGAATAACATTTTAATAGGTTCCCAGATCAGAAATCCAAGGAAATAGTTATTTTTAGAGTAGCATCTTTTCCTTTAAAAAGTCATAACATTGGCTAGGGTGGGTTGGTAGTGAAATATATATTTTGGACATATTCCTAAATATACAAATTGAATAAATATTATATTATTTTCAAATCCTAATAATTCAGGAATAAGGACTCATATTAGAAATCTGAGACAAACGAAGAGTTCATAATGTGGTGTTTTCCCTAGGTATGACAAAAATTTAATTAATGTAGTTCTTTTATGAAAAAACACAAATTGGACATGATGATCATTAAATAATTTGAAGGTAAATTATTTTTTCAGGAAGCTGTAATTTACTTTAAAAGCATATTTATTTATAAATCCTAGGGACAATCACATAACCTTGGGAATAGAAGGTAATATATTGGGAGATATTTTGATTAACATCTCAAGGGAACAGTGACGAAACAATAGATTGCCGATCGACGAATGTTGTTCATGACAGATCTTTCTAACGACGATGATATAGAACCAAATTTTCATCAGTGAGGGATCAATCTCAAAGGTAGGATGTTCTATTTTTGATTTATTTACCCATTCTTGAATTAAAAAAGTAATTTGGACCGAACAATGAATTGGTTGATCCGTGGTTTGAAAAAAAACCTTGCGGGATGGGTTTTATTTAGGTGGGATTTTTATTGGGATTTGATCTTATGATTATTAGTTGACAAATTTGATTATCGTTATAAAGGAATCAAACCATTATCAATATTAACATAAATTGTGGTCCATTCCTCTAGTTTGATTTATAACTTTCTCCCCCATTCATCGTTCATCATAGGCGTTCATTGCCAATCCCATGACTCGACATATCCTGATCAGTCGATCGTTGTGCACCTGATTCATTGTGTAATGATCCGAGATAGCTGATCTGGGATCAACATAAACTGAAAAAGGGGGAAAGATAGATGTTTAATGATTCAGATGATGGTGGATCCCTATATTTTCAATCTTTGACTTTTTTCGGTGGAATTAAGAGTGACCTCTTTTAATGAGTTGTGTGACTAGATCAGACAATGAAACACATTGTTTGGGTGATGGAGTGACCGTACGAGGTGGGATCTTGAGTTTCTTGGAAAGGTTTGTCCAGAATAGTGGGCAGAGAATCAGAGGAGATAACCAGAGCATGACCTTGGGATTTTGGAAAATCATGTGCTACATGACGTGTAACCCGGGATTAGATGGAGTGCAGGATATCCTCAATGAAATCTTGGGTTTAAGGAGGTAGTAAAGTATCAAACAGTGTCTGACCCCAGTCACACAGAGTGTGGGACCTTTCCTAAGGCTCAGTGTGTATCTTAGGATATACACAGACATGTGGTGGAGTACACGGCTTGCCTACACGGTGTGTACCCAACCACAAGATGAGAACATTATTGGATTCCTGGGTTACTCTATGTACTATTACACGAGCCGATGAACATTGGTTGACACCGTGTAATAGAAAATGGCCAGAGTACATGGGTGGACCAAAAATAGAAGGACACGACATGTGAACCTTTCTACATTAATTATATACATACTCTATTTGATATGTACTTCTAAAATGGTCCATTGAACATGGTAAATACCTAGTGTTAAGGGACATGTCATGTTACTCTACTACATTCCATCTATAACTATTCTATACAACATGTAATTCTGAGATGGCCATTAAACATGGGTAGTACCGAGGGTCATGGTAAATGGAATGTGACTCTACTACACATCGTGTACTATATTCTACATGGCTGGATCTCCTTATCTAAAATATCTTGGACATGTTCTTCAAGGTTGGTACCCTCGATCTATCCTATGTAGGACAGTGGGTATTGTTTCCTACTCACAAGAGTATGATCTCCCTGGCAAGAATATATAGATAGATTATTTGGAATCCCGTCTAAGTGACCGGATTCAGAACCTCTATACATTCCTATTCCCTAAGTAGTGTCTTGGTATTAGTGCAACCAACCCCACCAGGAATTGATCCTCTACTTTGTAGGTTAATTCTATTGAGTTGTTGTATCACCCCATGGACCTAGTAGTACTCCTCATCTGTTTATTGTAATCTAACCACTCGTGGAGTGAGTTCTCCGAAAGTGAGTGTATTCAATCTTTATTCAGATCGATCAACGTATTTCTCTCACGATAGTTTCTGATAAGCATCACCTCTCAGATGAATGACATCAGTGCAATTAGACTATAGAGTTTTTTCACTCAGATGAGTGCTTTGTGGAATATTTAGACTGAATCTCTAGTGTTGGTATATAGTAGCTGTGACATACCTCTTGAATACGGGTCTTAGTTTGAGTATATCAGGATATCATGGGAATATGTGCTATTGACACATACTTGTGTAGATATGACTATAAATTTATATTATTTATTTTCATTCTTGGGGTGTCCTTCTACTTATTTTTACACTCACCCCTGCTTGGGTTTTACCCACACATGTTGTGTCCTATGAAGATAAGAATACTTTGGACATAGTCCTAGGAAGATTAGGACTAGGACTAGGACCAGACAGTTCTTTTTGATTTTTGATAGGCCTTGGTGTTCCTATAACAACTAATAGATGTCCACATACATTTTTCTAACAAGTTGGATATTTTTGTTTACAAAATTTTTTGTTGGGCTTGTATTCTAGCTGAGTTTACTTTACTCTATTCACTTCTTGCATTCTCTATTGGTTGGGATAGTGGTATTCATGCATTTCAATTTGTATAGGGGTTTTACATTTGATCATTTTGGGTTTGGAGAAGTGTCTGTGTGTTAGTATAGGTACTTAGTAAATTCCTCCCATGTTAGTGATATGCCTACTCAGTGCTAGTCATCAACCCCATGCCAATTGCCGGAAGGATTGTGGAGTCATGACATGGTTCCCAATGAGATATGTCGTGATAGAGTGGCATCAGAGTTAGTCAATTTTACATTAGTACTGAGACACTATGAGATTGATTTGGGAGAACAGTGTGATGTTTTTTAGGTTCTGTTTTCAGGCACATGAATCTTATGTTGGTGTGGAAGCAGACGTATCCATACACCAAGACCCAAATAACCTACTTTTGAACTCAGTATATGATAACACTGGTTCTAGGGAAACAATAATGGTACAAGCATCATATAGTAATGGGTTGGGGTTTCAATTTCATTCTAGTGTCATCTCTACAGATATTCTCATTGATCGTGGTGCATATTAATCTCTTACAAGATGCCTTTGGAATGTATAATTTCTAGAATTCAGTAGATTTATCATGAGGATAAACCCCTCAATGAAAACAATTCGATATAGGGATCAGTTCCCTAGATGTTACTTCCAGGTGGTTCACCATATGTACCACAATCTATAGAGAAGCACATGGTACTCATTGTACCTGTAGATGAAGAGCATGGGCTGAGCGTACATTATGAGTTTCTGGAGTATATAACACTCATGTTCCATGTTGGGCCCAACACGTAGGCAGTTGAGGACTAAATTGAGGTTGTAAACCAAATTTTATTTCAAATCATGATACCAGTAGATCCAATGGTTTTTCTAGCTGCATGCCTTCTCTTAGTCTCAAGAGGGTGATGGTGGGGTTTAGTTACCCAATATTTAGATGACATGGCCCTTCCATGGGAAGAGTTTGATAAAATATTTAGAAAGAAGATATCACAAAATAAGTTGAGGGCTATGCATATATGGAAGTTTCTATAACTCCACCTTGATGACATTTCAGTGTCTGAGTATTCATCAAGGCATACATACCTATCCAAGTACTAGATGAATTTGACACACGATCCACACTATAGGGATCGAATATTCAATCGAGGTTTTCACAGATACATCTGAGGAAATTTATCCACTATGCTGATTTTTACATATGATTGGTTGCTAGAAAAGTCTTTTATGATAAAGAGTTCCTTGGATGGAAAGATACAACTGGTGGTAGTCAGTAGCGGGAAAGCATGAGTAGAGACCTCTTTATTAGGAAGATGAATCCAACCTCAGAAACAAAGTTGATGGATATGTTACAAGAGGAATACCCTTATTAGAGAGTCTACAATTCAAGACTCATGTGGGGGGGGGGGTCTAGTCATCCTAGAGAAATGAGACGTTATTCTTGTGGTTGTAGGGGACATCTCTCTAGAGATTGTATAACCCGTCTGGCTGCTGACAGGGAGATAGTGGATGGACCATTGACGGATTGGTAGAAACACGAGTAGGTTGATCTATAGGAAGGAGGACATGGAATAGGATCTGATAGAGTAATAGGAGGTGGCATAAAATTTGAAATGTTTCCACCACCCCTAGTTATTCTGCGCCACACCTAAGGAGTTGGAGGACATGGGTGGTGAAAACTGTTTGCGGTCGAGGAATACAACCCAGAGGCACCAAGAATGATTAAAGGCAAGATTTGTGACTTTTATAATTTGGCTTCCATATTGATAGACACAACTACTAGTAATTTGTTTCTTGTTAGAAATCTTATATGAGACATTGGGATCCAAGTTTGACCCTTGAATCGATCCTTATGCTAGTATAATAATACTAGAGGAGACAAGATGGTCACACTTATGTCGACAGTATGACCTAAACCTAGGAGGTGAGAGTTTCGGTTGGAACCACACGGTGGAAACATCAAGGCCTTATGATATCATTACTGGTATGTATTGGTTGTCTTCGGTCCATGCTTCAATTTAATGTTTTAGGTGAAGGGTGTGGTATTTCAACATCGATGAATATGGGTTTCCATTTGTTAGAGGAAAATGGAACCAGGAAGCACATGATGGACTCATGCATAAGACGGTGTAGCCGATAACTCTTGAGTTGGAAAGACTAAAACATAGAATAGCAGATGTTATGGGTTTTAAGATTCCAATAGTAGCACCACAATTATATGGTGTATTTCCCAAAGATGTTCCAATATTAACTCCACAATGAGAGATAGACTTATACATTATTTATAGCCATGGAAAACACCAATATCCACACCAACATATCAGATTTATTCTACAATGGTTTTGAAGGTAAGTGTGTAGTTAAAGGATATACAAAGTAAGGTCTTAGTAAGACCTAGTATTTCAACATAGGCAATGCCAGTTTTGTTTACAAAAATAGGTAGATGAAATTATAAGGTTGTGTGTGGATTAATTACACTTAAACCAATTGATTATGGATAATGAGTATCCACAAACAAGGATTGATAGTCTCTCCTAGTAGTTGAAAGGATCATGATGGTTCATGAAGGTTGACCCAAGGTCAATGCTTTCAGAAGTTGAGGTAGAGTTTGATGAGTGCCCCAATCATGAGATTTCCAGAGAAGGGTGCTGAGTAAATAGAGGTCCACAATTCATAAGGGAACAAACCTGGTTGTATCAGGATGAATAAGAAAGTGTTGAATTCCAATGGTTCTTTACTTTTAAGGTCACATGAGTAGAACTATGGGACCCACGATCTTGAGTTATAAGTGGTAGGCTTCACATTGAAGATGTTATGAAACTACCTGATGGGCGAGAAGATTATTGTCAACTCAAATCACAAGTGTTTCAAGTATATTGTATCTTAGAAAGATATGAACATAAGATATAAGAGATGGACAGAGGTCATCCGGGACTTGGACTTTGTGAATGTATATACATATGGGAAGGGGAAGGTGGTGTCAGATTCTATTAGCAGAAGATATAATTCAAATTTTCTAAATGAGTTATTAGATAAGCTGACCTTGTTATAGTTTTCCTTTCTGAATGGAGATGATGAAGGTTACCTCCAATCAGTTATTATCACCCATCCACTCTTATATAAATTCATGGATGAACTACATGGAGATACTGAATACAAGACCCTACATGCTCAAATGTCCATATATCATGCACTTGATGGATATTTACAAGGTGGGGGAACATGTTTTTCATTTTAGAGGACACATAGTATTATAGGTAGCATTGTGGTAGGAGGTTCTGAGGGAGTTTCGTACAACCCCTTTGGCCATATAACCTGGGGTGTTGATGATGTAACCGAACCTCTGATGTCTGTTTTGGTGGATAGGGATGTTGAAGGAAGTGGTAGAGGTAATTTTTCAATACCTTATGTTTCAGTAGGTAAAGACAAGGCACCAGGTCTCAGCGCATTTTGTTAACCCCTTGAGGTTCTAGAGTGCTAGGGGTATGAGTTATCAATGGAATTCGAAATGGATTTTTACCAATTACGTCTTAGGGACATGATTCCATCTAGGTTATTATTAACCAAATCACCTTTTCGTCCCACATCCTAACTATCCAAGAGTGGAGTTTGGTAGAGCGATTGGGACACCTCTATTTTTAGGATATATTTCGACTCCATAGAGTCCCATTAATGATTATTTCATATCTTCTTGATCATTTAACGTCCTAATTGTGGAAGGGATTACAGGTGTCATTTTGGTCACAGTTACGCTCGAACACAACATTTCATCCCAAAATAGATGTCTAGAGAAAGTAAATCACTCAAGTCCTGGAGGATATGCTGTGGGCTTCCATGTTGGACATCAACCATTGTTTGATGGATAACATACCTTTGGTAAAGTTCACGCACAACAACAGTTTTCATTCAAATATTGGTATGACACCATTTGGGGCTTTGTATGGGTGACAATGTAGGCAACCAATCTGCTGTAATTATCTAGGAGAGTCAACACTCATTATCCCAGAGATGGTGAAAGATAGTAATGAGATAGTGTAGATCATCTAGGAGTCGATGAAGATTGCACAGTGCCATCAAAAATATTATAGAGACAGATGGTGGAGACCATTGGAATTCGTCGAAGGAGACCATGTTTTCATTCAGGTATCCCCTTGAAATGGGTTGCAAGGATTTGGATAGGGTGTCGAGTTATCTTTGGGGTTCACCATTCCTTTTCAAATACTATCTAGAGTTGGAGAGGTGGTGTACTTCTTGGCTCTACTCCCATAGTTTCATAGGGTACATGACTTATTCTACATGTCATAGCAGAGGAGGTATTCCTATGTACCATCAAATATCCTAAAATGGGTGATATAGATAATGATGATGGGGTGACCATAATAGTGTACCAAGTGGAGATGAAGGTCTGAAAAAATAGGATCCGTGGTGGTAGAGTGATTCCCTTGGTGTGTGTCTAGTGGCAGCATGAGAATCTCCATGAGAGAATAGGGGAGCGAGAGGCTCAGATTCGTATGGAGTACCCACATCATTTTGAGTAGTCTTGTTTCTATATTCTTAGGGGCATAACTACCTTTGTATGGGAGAATTTAATGACTCGTAGTTTTTATATTTTATTTTAACAAATTGTTTTAAAAAATTATGAGACCATGCACTAAGACATTGTACGATTCCGAGGCTTGATGCGCCTATAATGATTAGTTGAAAAATGATCAGTTTATAATGAAGTGTGTGAGAAGTTTTTATAAAAATGAGGAATATCACTTAAATACGTTCTTGTATTTGAAATCAGAGGGCACCATTGTTTTCTAAGGAGTATATTTTTCTTAGGAGAGGCCTAACATCCGCAGGTACATGTCGTCTATAATTGATAGTGTTTGGAAATAACATAAATAAAATAATTGAATAAATATAATTTTATTTGATAATACAAATAACTAATGAATATTGACTCAGTTTGAAAATATGAGACCACCATTTAGTTTATAATTTTGTGTTTTCCCAATGTGTGACATAAAATTAGTCGGCATGGGTTTTCTGTGGAAATAAACCAAAAGGGGTGTAATTGTTATTACAAAATTTAATGGTAAATTATTTTTTGGTTTTAGTGTTGATTTCCATTAAAATAATACTTCTGTAGAAATCCCAATGTGATCCGTAAATCATTGGGAACATTGGATAATTTATAGAGAGATCATTGGGGAAACCCCTCAATGAATCAATTATATAATCACAAATCAATGATCAACGAAGGAAGTTGTTGACAAACCTCACCAATGATGACAACACATCGATATATATTCATTAGAGAGAGAACCTACTCAAATATTTGATGTGTTATTTTTGACATCATTCTGTATTCCTAAATTCCATGATGAACCCAGACAAAAAAATTAACAAGTTGATCCACTGTTTGATCGTAAGCTAGCATGATGGGTTTTATTTCCACATGTGTTTTATTTCGAGTTGATATTGTAATTTTTTTTTGAAGAATTCAATTTTTATTTGAATAAAAAGAAACAACAATTGATATGAACGTCGATAATTTTATGTTCACCGTGTTTGATTTATGCTTTTCTCCCCTTGTTCACCATTCATCGTTGTAAGGCCCGATGCTTAACGTACAAAGAAATTACATTACTCTTACGGAATATCTAATACATAACAAAAATAGACACCAAATAACCATAATAGTTTAGTGTCTTTGGAAACTTGGAATATAAACTTCTAATCATGTTGAAAGATCTTCAACATCTCCCATAATGATCTTCCCCTTTTTGTTTCCTTACCTAAAACCTTTATTTTAAACATGGGGAAAAAGAAAACATAAAAAGGGTGAGCTCAAATTCTCATTAAGGGTAAGCATGGAGAAAATAAAACAAACCATATATATATATTTGAACTTAAAAACATGAATATAATGTTTAAAAATCAAGATCTTTAGAAATGACATAAAACATGGTAGTACGTAAGGCATAGATCATAATGGAATATAAATCATGATAAAGTAGCATTGGAATAAAACTTGTAATTGTGGAAAAACATTAAGCACATGGTATGATTTCCATAGTAACCAATACATTGCTGCGAAGACCATATTAGTGGATAAAGTCCCTTACTAAACCGAGTTTACTTGCCGTTCCAATCCGGTATTACTGAACCGACATTACTTTCTTTTTTGGCTATGTCTATATCATGAGATATAAATCGTTACCCTATGCATTAGAGGGAGATATAGGTCCCACCCATCTCATATTTAAATCATTCTTACGTGTGCCACAAAACAATCATAAATCATTCATCATAATCCAAAGAATAAATCGGGTTTCATAAACACAATTCCATCATAACATAATCCATATAAAACATATGGATATCAATTCATAACAAGAAATGTGAAACCATATAAATCATAGAGACATTATACTAGAAACATACACATATGAAATAATGTCATCTTAGATGGAAAACGGTTTTAACAAAGCACTTGAAATGAATTCTTGAGGACAATATCCTTTATTCTTGAAAATAATTTTATTTTCACAAAATTCCATTCAATTTTAAAAGGAAAGGATTTTTCTGAAAATATTCCTGAAATCTTGTAATTTAATATTCATGAAAATAAGGCGTTATGAAACTGTAAAAATCCGTTCATGCTGTATAAGTTAAAAAACATTCTTCTCATACTATTTCCGGAAAAGTCAAAAAGTAACTCGTATGGTAATAAAAAAAATATTCCTTACATACCATGTAGTAAAAGTCAAAGATGGGTAAAAAGGACTTTATAAATACATGAAAACATTTTTATAAAACTTGGATAGGGATGATAAATATAACCCTAGTAAATACTTACGTATAAGAAATCTCGGATAGAAAACAATTGAGATTGCAACATTATCCCTTACCATAGGTCTGATATGCTTCATACGTATCCGAAACTCCTGTATAATGATTTAAATAATGTCATTGAATTATTATAGAATCATATTCATTGTTATGATATCATATATGGGTCACTTACGACTTTATATTACCCGTTCTTTTGTAAATCCATGTTAAAGAAGCGTTTTGGGTAAAATCGTTTCATTTATTGTACATGTTTCGACATGTTGTTCTTGATATTATTACTAATATCCTGATTTAAATAATATCATAATTTATACCATGATTAATATATAATAAATATTCAGAATATACATATGTATGATAGATTGATAAATGGAATGAAATACACCGTTCATGGAGACGGTAGGCCGTACGTACGCATGAACACTATTTTCGTTTCCTTATTCAATTGAATGGAATTAAATAGATGAAATAAATATATATATACATAAATGAGGTAGAAATATTATGTCATATATTTCATTATTATTCATTATTTATACTTTATAATCATTAATGAATGGTTAACATGAAGAATGAATCTTATCGCGTTCATGGAGACGGTAGTCCGTACGTACACACGAGAAATGATATTGTTCCCATAATCATGGAATTGTATTGAAGTTTATTTATAATATTTTAGAATCAATATCACTTTAAAATAATCACATATAGTTATTTTTTACACCATTATACCCATCCAAGTAACGTGGTAGTGGAAAACAGATAACACCACGTCGTGCAGACGGTATTCTGTACGTACGCACACACGATGATTTCATTTTCCATAGGATGGATAGAAGATGAAAGAGGTTTGTTTCATATTTATAATAAAATATCAGTATATGAGTGATTCTGATGTTATTACTTCATAATGAAACAACTAAACAAGAGGAAGTAGAAGAAGAAATAAATTTGAGAGAATCGGTAACAGATATTACCTATTCTTCGACACGCCACTTTGAAACCTGTTATTAGGGCACTAAAATTTTTCTTTGAAGAAGACCAGGACCTATAGAATATTTATAGGGAACTTTATAAGGGAAATGGTCAGTGTTTGGCAGAGATTGAAGGTTCAATGTTGTGTAAAGTTGAGAGGGGGGAGGTTCCCTTTTATAAGGGAGGAGAGGGGTACCTTTGGAATCCTCAAAAATATTAGTTTAATATAAATTCAAACCCCACATAAAAGAATCCAAAAATGACTCAATTAGAAGAATAGATGAGATAAGGTTGTAATCAAATCAACCAATCAAATTTAGACATGTTTTGATATTATTTTAAACCTTATCATTTGGAATTATCCTTATTTAATGTATTTACTTTTATTTGTGGAAATAAAATTCAAAATTTTTATTCGTTATAAATAATCACTTATCTGTTGTTATATTTTAATAATTGGATACTTTATGAAATTTTAGACTTTATATGTTTAAATTTATAATTTTTAAATATTTTTGGGATTTATAAACAAGTTAATAATAAGTTTTTTATAAAATAACAATAGTGTCTATTATGATAGTATTCATTTATTTGAAATTAAATGAACTACACATAGAAGATTTTTTCGATATAAAATATTTAATTAGATCATAAAATGTAATATTCATCTAGAAAATTATTGGACAACATTAAATAGTTCATATAATATATATTTTACAATTTGTAAAACCATTTATTTGATACTTCTCTTAATAAAATAATTTCTACAACATTTTTGTATAATTATTAAATATACTTATTTGTTGAATAAAAATTAAAAATAAAATACTATTATAAAGATAAATCCTATATATTCCATAAGAATACTATTAGTCGGATTTATATTATAAAAAACCCAACTTTTAAAATGTGATATTTAATAAATTAGGAAGGAGACACCTTTGACATCATTTAAAATAAAATAATATAAGTGTCATAATCACTTTTCAGAGATTCAAAACGGCCATATATTAGGTCATTGGATGATTATGGTGAATATATACACTAAAAATAAGATTTGGTCAGGTTTTTGATCCTTTTAATGGGTATTATTATTTCAATAAAAACAATATTACTTATTTTTCACTAAATAAATAATTTCATCATCATTAATGTATAAGCTATTAAGGTAATTAAATATCTCTTAAAAATTATAAATAAATTACTATGATAAAGAGAAAAAAATTATCTTTAAAATGTGTTTTTATAACAAAATTTATATTCTATATAAACTTATATAAAAAATACTTTAATTATTAAAGTTGAGTGAGATATATTTCACTTTCCTTTTAATAAAATAAACTAAAGGTCTAAATCACCTCCAAGTGAGTTCCAATGGATTCCATTTAGACCCAAATATGCCTTAGGATGAAATATAATAATCCAATTATATTAATACAAGTTTTAGGGTAATTTTATAATATTATATTTACCCTTAATTACCCGATTTACCTTTTACTATTGTAAATAAAATTAACACGGTTACTATTAATAATGCCCAAAAATAAAAAGTATCATATTAACATAATTTGGACCCACAAATTCAAAATATAGAATCCATTTTTTCTAAATTTAATTCAAAAAAGTTGCAGAAATTAATTTAAAATTAATCCCGTTGTTAAGAATACGAGTTTTAAAAGTTAAAACATTGCAAAAGATTGAAATGATTTTACCAATGAATTCAATGTAAAATCAATGATAATGACATAAATTATATTAAATGGTAAAAATATATTATATTAATTCTTTAAAACCATTCAATATTATCATTTAACCATATAAATTTTTACGATTAAAAAACATGTTTTTTATTAAAACTTAGCATGTTTTTACTATTCATTAAAATATGAAAGTTATCAGAAAAATATCAAAAAATGATCCAATTTAAATTTTTATATCCTGATTAAAAAGATAATGTTTATTTTGTAAAATTTAACTATTGCTTTTTAAAAAATCATATTTAAAATTGGTGCGCCATCAAAAGGCATCCAAACAACATTTTTTGAAAAATACTTATTTTACCCGAAAAATTTATTTTGTTCTCATACCTTGTTCTATAAAATGTGTTATATGAATTATAATGTCATAAAATTCAAAATTTGTTTACTAATATTCATAACATCTAGTTTATAATAATATTATAACCATATATCGTTGTTTAGTGAAAATTGATATTGCGTACAACACACGCTATCAAGGAAGGTTTCCATTGCATGTAATGAAATCCATGTCAGGGTTGCGTGTAGTGAAAGACTCCTTTGTTGTTGGGTATATCAAAATCCAACCACATTTCATTTATAAATTGAATATATATATACACTCAACGTTGTGTAGAATAACTACTATAAAAAAATCATGAAATTGTGTGTAACACGATCCAAGCTTAGTATTGCGTATACAACAAGCTAATACGGTGTTGCGTATAGCGCAAGATAATCTTGGTGTAGCATACAACAGAAGATATGAATGAAATTAAAAAGAATATATCTTATAAAATCTTGGGTTTTTACATTTTACCCCCTTAAAATGAATTTCCCCCTCGAAATTCATCAGGGTTATAAATCGTTTACTATTCATAGAAACACACCTCATAAAAAAGAATACTAAAACATAATTTTAAAAAATAAAGTACGAAATGTAATGATTACCAAAAGTAACTCATCGCTGGGTTACCATATAGGACAACATAGGTGTAAATATGGATATGGAAGAAAATCTAACCATCAGGCTCTGATGGAGAGTGGTAGAGAACATGGCTATAAAAAAGCCAACAATCACAAATCCCTGAATTTGTGATGTTCTAAGGTACCATCTGATTCATCAGATATGAGGGCACTAAGACAACATTTATGGTTTTCAAGATCATTTCCCTAATGTTGAAGAATTTTCGAATCAAAATAAATACTTACTTGATTTTGGTACAATCTCATCGTTGTTTGTGCCTTGAAAAATTTCCATTTCATCTCTTAAAGAAATGAAGTTGAATTTGTCATTCGTGAAGTGTTAACATATCAAGTGATAGAAAGATGAGTCATTCCATATGTTTCAAACAAAAGGATAGAAAAAGTTATCAAATATATATAAGTCCATCTATAGTATGACTTCAAAAATGGACTTATACTTCATCTATCATACCGCTTAAAAAAATAAAACTAGTTTATACAAACAAGGGACTTCCTATAGGCTAGTGGTAGGCGATAAAGGCCTTTCACACTTCGGTTGTGGGTTCAATTCCCGCAACATTGTCTGACGCGATGGGTTTTCTCCCATCCTACATGTTTTCCTTTTTCTAGAACAACATTATTATATCATCCCATCAATAATATTGAAAAAAATGTTCTAGCCTTAGACAATAATAATTTATGTCCAACATAATCCATTCCAATATTTAGGCTTATCCAAAACACTTATGTCGAAGCTCATAGTATGAAGATAACAATTACTAGAAATGTCATCTACCAAGCATGTGAATACCATCATTTATCCCCCATATATCATATGATATATCTTGTTTGTCACATTCCAAACATGTGAATACCTTAATCATGTATTCTATAAAAAAATCAATACCCATTGAACCATAGTGAAAACATGATTGCCGTCAAAATTTAACTCTTTCCACATACCAAAATCCCAAAATTTCGATATACTCAAACCATGATATCACTTTTTCCTTATATTAGTCTTGAACTCATGAATACCACCATAAATATTATTTTCTCCTTATCCCTTCATTATGCGCTTGTCATCTAATTTCCAAAAATATTCGAATAACATTTCGTTGTTACTAGTACCATTTAACATATACTATCTAATACTTCGGAAAAAAATAGTCTAACAATCCTTAGATGTGTCTTTATTCTATAGTACCATTACATATAATACATAACTCCTGATAAACATAAATCATTCCAATACCTTCTTAAACCATTGACTCAGCTTCATCATTGTATTCCTCAACATTTCGTTCATCTCATATACCATTTGTAGTCTCTTCATCATCATCAACATAAATACTACCCATACGACCATACTGGTTCTCTTCATGAGATTTCCCCTTAGAGAATTGGTTTGTATAATGCCCGTACATTCCACATTTAAGACATTTAGCCATTGTTGATGTCTTATCAATACCATTATCCTTGTCCATGGTGTTAACTAATACTTTTCCTTTGCAATTACTGGATTTGTGTCCTACTTTTCCACACCCAACGCGTCTTCCAGTTCCTTTGAAACATTCCCCTTGATGCCTCTTCCAACATGACTTTCATGAGGGAAATTGAACTCTCTTTCTTCTATGATCATAATGAAACTCCATCCTTCTTTTATTAGGAAACTCAGGAATCTTACCAAAGTTGAGATTATTGATCATATTATGAGATTGATGATTAGGCATAATAATGATGTTTCTCCTTTCAAATTCCACTTCATTTGGTAGCTCATGAAGAATATCATTCCATTTTCAATCATATCCTCCATTATTGTGAATCCTCCTATTTCCAGCCATTTTCTAAAACCCAAAAAGAATAGTGTGAGAGGAAAAAATCATGCTAGGAAAACAATATAATAAAGAGGGAGTACCTTCAATATCTAACATTTTAGGTTTAATTCTAATATGGTTTCTGTAATTCTAGGACTATAACCTATACTTATACTTAACCTTAGGGACATCCCTTGACATTCCTTAGAAATATCTCTAGGGATCTCACTAAAGTTTTCTCATCCTAGTTTCCAAAGGTTAACTAAAACTTCCCTCTGATACAAACTGTAGTGGCGCAAAGCTTGACGTACATAGACATTATATTACTCTTGCAGAATATCTAATACATAAAAAAATAGACACCAACGGACCATAATTGTTTAGTGTCTTTGGAAACTGGGAATATAAACTTCTAATCATGTTGAAATATCTTCAACATCTCCCATAACGATCTTTCCCTTTTTGTTTCCTTACCTAAAACCTTTCTTTTAATCCTGGGGAAAAAGAAAACATAAAAAGGGTGAGCTCAAATGCTCAGTAAGGGTAAGCATGGATAAAATAAAACAAACCATAAATATTTGAACTTAAAAACATGAACATAATGTTTAAACATCAAGATCTTGAGAAATGACATAAAACATGGTTGTATGTAAGGCATAGATCATAATGGAACACCGGTCATGATAAAATAGCATGGTATTAAAACTTTTAATTGTGAAAAAACATTAATAACATGATATGATTTTTATAGTAGCAAAGTAATTTCTTACAAGACCATCTTAGTGGAAAAATTCCCTTACTGAACCAGGTTTACATGCCATTCCATCCCTATATTACTGAACTAGATTTAGTTTCCGTTTCATCCATGTATATATCATTAGATATAAATCTTTACCCAATGCAGTAGAGGGAGATATAGTTCCCACCCATCTCATATTGAAATAATTCTTACATGTGCCACAAAACAATCATAAACCATTCATCATAACCCAATGAATAAATTGGGTTTCATAAACACAATTCCAACATAACATAATCCATATAAAACAAATGGATATAATTTCATCACAAGAAAAATGAAACCACATAAATCATTGATACATTATACTTGAAACATACACATTTGAAATAATGTCATCTTAGATGGAAAATGGTTTTGATAAAGCACTTGAAATGAAACTTGGGAAAAATATCCTTTCGTCTTGAAAAAAATTTCTTTTCAAAAAATTCCATTCAATTTATAAATGGAAAGGATTTTTTTGAAAATATTCATGAAATCTTTTATAGTATGCTTCATAAAAAATAAGGCATTATGAAACCGTAAAAATCCGTTCATGCCGTATAAGTTAAAAAACATTCTTCTCATACTTTTGCTGGAAAAGTCAAAAAGTACCTCGTATGGTAAACAAAAAAAATATTCCATACATACCATGTAGTAAAAATGAAAAATGGTTAAAAAGGATTTTAAACATATATGAAAAAAAAATTATAAAACTTTGACATGGATGATAAATATAACCCCAGTAAATATTTACGTATAAGCAATCTCGGATAGAAAACAATTGAGATTGAAACATTATCCCTTACCTTAAGTTCGATATGCTTTGTACATATCTGAACCCCCGGTATAATGATTTAAATAATTTCGTTGAATTATTACAGATTAATATTCATTATTATTATATCATATATGGTTCACTTATTACTTTATATTACCCGTTCTTTTGTAAATCCATGTTAAAGTAGCGTTTTGGCTAAAATTGTTTCATGTATCGTATGTGTTTCAACATGTTGTTCTTGATATTATTACATATATCCTGATTTCATTAATTTAATATTGTAAAATATGATTTATACATAATAAATATTCAGCATATACATATATATGATATATAGATAAATAGAATGAAATACACCATTCATGGAGACGGTAGGCCGTACGTACGAATGAACGCTGTTTCTGTTTCCTTATTTAATTGAATGGAATTAAATATATGACATACATATATATATACATAAATCTAGTATCAATATTATTTCATATATTTCATTTTTATTCATTATATATACTTTATAATCATTCATTAATGGTTAACATGAAGAATGAATCTTCTCGCGTTCGTGGAGACGGTAGTCCGTACGCACGCACGTGCGATGATATTGTTCCCATGATCGTGGAATTGTATTGAAGTGTCTGTATACTATTTAAGAATCAATATAAATTTACAATAACAACATATAGTTATTCTTTACACCATTATAACCATCCATGTAATGTGGTGGTGGAAAACACTTTACACCACGGCGTGGAGACGGTATTCCGTACGTACGCAAGGGCGGTGATTTCATTTTCCATAGAATGGATAGAAGGTGGAATAGGGTTGATTAATATTTATAATAAAATATTATTATATTAGTGATACTTATGTTATTACATTATAATGAAATGACTAGAGAAGAGGAAGTAGAAGAAGAAAATAATTTGAAAGAATCGGTAATGAATATTACATCTTCTCCGACATGCCTCTTTGAAACCTCCTCTTAGGGAACTAAAATTGGTCTTTCAAGAAGAACATGACCTCTAGAATATTTCTAGGAATGTTTATAATAGAAATGGGTTGGGTTTGGCCGAGATTGAAGGCTCAAAGTTCTGTAAATATTAGAGGGAGGAGGTTCCCTTTTATAATGGAGGAGAGGGGCACCTTTGGAATCCTAAAAAATATTAGTTTAATATAAATCAAACCCCACATAAAAACATCAAAAAAATTAATAAATTATAATATTAGAGGATATAGGGTTG
This sequence comes from Viscum album, assembly GCA_963277665.1. Taxonomy (NCBI): domain Eukaryota; kingdom Viridiplantae; phylum Streptophyta; class Magnoliopsida; order Santalales; family Viscaceae; genus Viscum; species Viscum album. The sequence continues at coordinate 516,116,230 of OY728143.1, read as the reverse complement.
TAATATCCTAAACCAATAAAATTTAGACATATTTTGATCTTATTTTAACCCTTATCATTTTGATTTATCCTTATTTAATCTATTTAATTTTATTTGTGGTAATAAATTTCTAAATTCTAAATGGATATAAAGAATCACTTATGTGTTGTTAAATTTCAATAATTGGATACTTTATAAATTATAGACTATATAAATTTTAATTTATAATTTTTAAATATTTTTTTTGATTTTTAAACAATTTAATAATATGATATTTTTATAAAATAACAATAGTTTTAATTTTGACACTATTCATTTATTTGAATTTAAATAAAATCCACAAAAAGGATATATTTGATATAAAAAATTTAATAGGTTCATAACATTTCATATTAATCTATAAAATTAGTGGAGTACATTAAATAGTTCATATAATATTTATTTTACAATTTTTAATACCATTTATTTGATAATTCTCTTAATAAAATATTTTCTACGACATTTTTGTATAATTTTTAAATACACTTATTTGTTGCATAAAAATTTAAAAAGATAATACTAAGATGAAAATATATCTTATATATTTCATAATAATACTTTTAGTAGGATTTATATTCTAAAACACACAACTTTTAAAATGTTGTATTTATTAAATTATGAAGGTGACAACTTTGACATCATTTAAAATAAAATAATATAAGTGTCATAATCACTTCTATAAGACTCCAAACGGTCATATATTCTGTAATTGGATGCTTATGGTGTATATATACTCTAAAAATATGTTTTTGTCAGGAATTTGAGCCTTTTAATGGGTATTATTATTTCAATAAAAATTATATTACTTATTTTTCACAAAATAAATAATTTCTGCATCATTAATGAATAAGATATTAAGGTAATTAAATATATTTTAAAAATTATAAATAAATTACCATGATAAAGAAAAAAAATTTATCTTTAAAATGAGTATTTATAACCAAATTTATATTTGTTATAAACTTATATTAAAAATACTTTATTTATTAAAGTTGAGTGAGACATATTTCACATTCGTTTAAATAAAATAAACTAAAGGTCTTAATCACCTCGAAGTGGGTTCCAATGGATTAAATTTCGACCCAAATATTCCTTATAACTAAATATAAGTGTCCCATTATATTAATACAAGTGTTAGGGTAATTTTACAATATTATATTTACCCTTAATTACCTGATTGACCTTTTTCTATGGTAAATAAAATTTAGCGTAGTAACTATTAATAATGCCCAAAAATAAAATGTAGCATGTTAAAATAATTTGGACCCATTGATTTCAAATATGGAATCCATTTTTCTAAATTCAATACACAAAAGTTGCAGAAATAAATTTAAAATTAATCTCGTTGTTAAGAAAATGAGTTTTAAAAGTTAAAACATTGCAAATGATTGAAATGATTTTACCTATGAATTCAATGTAAAATCAATGCTAATGACATAAATTATATTAAATGGTAAAAATATATTATATTTATACTTTAAAACCATTCAATATTATAATTTAACCATATAAAGTATTACGATTAAAAAAGTTGTTTTTAACTAAAATATAGTGTGTTTTTACTATTCATTAAAATATGAATGTTATCAGAAAAATATCTAAACATTTACCAATGTAAATTTTTATATCCTGATTAAAAAGAAGAAGTTTATTTTGTAAAATTTAACTTATTAACTTGTCAAAAATTATATTTAAAATGGGTGTGCCATCAAACGGCGGCGAAACTCCATTTTTTGAAAAATAATTATTTTACCCGAATGATTTATTTTGTTCTCATACAATGTTCTATAAAATATATAAGATGAATTATAATCTCATAAAATTGAAAATTTATTTACTAACATTCATAATGGCTAGTTTATAATAATATTATAACCATATATCGTTGTTTAGTGAAACCCGGTATTGCGTAGAACACACGCTATCGAGGAAGGTTGCGATTGCGTGTAATGCAAGCCAAATCAGGGTTGCGTGTAGTGAAAGAATCATTTATTATTTCATATAAAAAAATCCAACCATATTTCATTTATACATTGAATATATATATATATACACTCAATGTTGCGTAGAATAACAACTATCAAACAAACTTGAAATTGTGTGTAACATGATCCATGATTAGTGTTGCGTATACTGCAAGCTAATACGGTGTTGCCTATAGTGCAAGATAATATTGGTGTAGCGTACATCAGAAGATATAATGGAAATTAAAAAGAATAAATCTTATAAAATCTTGGGTTGTCACAGTCGTGGGAATTCTTCACTTGGCCCAAGACTCAACATATCTCGATCAATAGATCATTTTACACCTAATTGTTGGAACAATGATTTGATATCACAGATATAGGATTTTTGAGACACAATAGAGGTTTTAAGAAAATCAAGAAGAGATTTTGGTGATGGTGGATCCTTCAATCTGTATTCTTTGATGTTCTTTGGTGGAATTAAGAAGGACCCCTTCTAATCTTTTTTGCTTCTAGATCGTGAGAAAAAACACATTTTTTGGATGATGGTGTGAACAAAATAGGTTGAATCTTGAGTTTCCTAGAATGTCATTGATGGAATGGTGGCTGGAGTAGTGAAGGAGATGACTAGAGCCCAAACCAGGGATTCTGGGAAATCCTACAATAAATGGCATATTATTTGGGATTACATGATGTGTGTGCTCCCCTTAGTGGTAGCTAGAGAATGGGGTTGTAGAAAAGTATAATACGTTTTATGACCCCTATCAAAAACCATATGGAACCTTCCTTGAGGCTCAGTGTGTATCTCATATGGTATGCAAACATGGGGTGGAGTACATAGCTTGCCTACACGGTGTGTAACCCACCACACAGCCAGACCAAGACAAGATACATGGGTTACCCCGTTTATTGGTTCACGGGCAGGAAGACAAGGGTTGTCACCGTGTACAGGCACATGAACAGAGTACACTGGTAGAACCTAGATTGTAAGACACTACGTGTGAATCATTCTACACATCATGTATACATCTGCTACATGATATGTACTTCTAACATGGGATGTTGTACATGAGGAGTACATGGGGAAAATGGACAAGGCGTGTGACTCTACTACATGACATTTATTATATTCTAGGTCGGCTGATATCCTTTTAATATATATAATGGAATTGTATGTTAGTGTTATTGACCTTGATCCATCCCTTGAATACTAGTAGATATCGTTTCCTACTCAAAGAATTATGATCCCTTCAGTAAGACTTTCTGGATAGAGTAGTTGGAATCCCATCTGAGAGGCCCGAAGAAGGATCCTCTATCCATTCTTGTTCTCTAAGTAGTGTCTCAGTATCGGTGCCACCTATACTACAAGAGGATGACACATTATTTAGTTGGTGAATCCAGATGAGTCGTGGTATCACCCCATGTCCCTAGAAATGATCCTCATCTATGTATGAAGACCTTCCTTGATCGTGGATTGAGTTCTCCTAGAGCGATTGTATCACATCTCTTTTTTTATCATTCAGTGTATCTCTCTCATGATGGTTTCTAATGAGAAGAAACTTTTGAAAATATGTCATCAGTGCTATTACACTCAAGAGTGTGTTCTCCAAAATGAGTGCTTCATGGAATCTTCGGATAGAATCTCTAGTGTTGGTATATGGTATTTGTGACTTACCTCTAGACTATGGGTCTGAGTTCAATTATATCTAGATATATTTGATATATGTCTCGTTGAAACATAAATTTGTATAGTTTACTATACCTTTACTTTGTGTATTTGTTTTTGGTTTCAGGATATCCTACTAAGTATTGTTATAATCACCCTTTCAAAAACTTTCGCCGCACGTGTCATGTCTTGTGCATACGAGAGACATTTTGATAGAGTCATGGGCGGATCAGGACTATGACTAGGACTAGGTTGTGCTTCATGAGTTCAAATAGGTTGAGGAGTTTCTATGACTACAGGAAAGAGTCCCAATACCATTTGTTCACATGTTAGACATTGTATTCTATAGACTCTTTTGTTGGGCTTGTATTCTGGCCTGATTTTCATTACACGAATTACTTCATTCATACTCTATTGGTTGGGATAGTGGTATGCATTCACGTAATATCTTAGTGTGTTTTTACATTTCATAATATTGGGATTGGAGATGTGTGTGAGTGTGAGTATAGGTACTTAAGAAATGTCTCCAATGTCTGTGATATTTATACTCGGTGCTAGTCACCATCCTCATGACTATTGGATGTGGTCATGGGAATTCAATGCATGAGCCTACTTGGATGGTTCTTGAAAAAGTTGTATCAGTGGTGGTAAAATATATCTTAGGACTGAAAGTCTTTATGATTGGTTTGGGGATTAAATATTATGTGTTTTAAGTTGGGATTTCAGGCTAGGGACTCCAATGTTGGTGCGATAGTTGATGTATACACACATCATAACTCAAATAACCTAATTTCTGACTCATTAGATGAGAAAACTGGTTTCAAGGAAACAATAATAGTAGATGGATCATGTATAAATGGGTTGTGGTTTCCATGTACTTCTTGTATGAGCTCTCTATATAAACTCATTGACCGTGGTACGTCTTGTTATCTTATATTATGTCTTCGCAATGTATACAAGGTAGTATTCCACATATTTATCATAAAGGATGACCCCCTCAGTGACAAGGATTTGATACATGGATTAGTTCCCTAGATGTTACCTCCAGGTCGGTCACCAACCATATCGCTGCCTGTAGAGCATTATATTATACTCGCAATACCAGTGGGTGAAGAGCGCATGTTGAGTGCACTTCATGCGTTTTAAGAGGAGAGTCCCCTCAAGTGCTTAGGCAAGACCCAAACACGGGCAGCTAGGGACTATCTTGAGGTGTTGAACAAATGTTTCTGTCTAGTTTGAAAACTAAAAGATTAAAATGTTTTTTTAGTGGTGGGCCCTCTCTTTGGATCAATAGAGTGATATTTGGGTTTAGTTACCTAATCTTACACCAACACAAACCTTCCATGGGAAGAGTTTTATGACATTTTCAGAGAGGAGTTATCACCTTTTATTTTGAGGGTTATGCATATAAATAAGATACTATAGCTCTGGTAGGATGAAATTTCGATGTCGGATTATTCATTGAGGTATACCTACCTCCCCAGGTATTCAATGGATATAAAACACGATCAACACTATTGGGATTTTATCATTGAGTGAGGTCTACATAGAGACATTTGAGGTAGTGCACCACCTCAGTGAATTACTACATATTCTAGGGTGATAGGGTAGGATTAGGTGATTGAGACTTCCTTGGATAGGAAGATACAACTGATGGTAGTCAGCAGGGGGCAAGCAGGAGTGGAGACCTCAGCACAAGGAAGCCGACATCAGCCTTAGAAACAAAGTTGTGGGAGAAATTATGAGAGGAAGACCCAAAAAGGAGAGTCTACCATTTAGGACTCAACGATGGGTATAATTAGCCAATGTAAAGGAAATTAAATTCTTGTGGTGGTAGGGGATATATCACTAGATATTTTCCAACCCATTGAGCTACTGACAGGGGTAAAATGGACGTATTGTTGAGACATATGTAAAAACATAAGATGGAAGATCTGGAAGGATGAATATGTTGAATAGGATATTTGAGAGCTGTATTCGGTTGTAAATTTTTTGAAATGTTACCACAACCACCCCAGGTATTCCTTGCTAGGTGTATGAAGCTAGAGGACATGGGTGGGGACAACTGCCTGTGGTCGAGGAATACGACCCAGAGGATCCAAGATTGATTCACAATATGATATTTGTATATTATAATTTATATACATTACTGGTAGACACATATAATATTCAATATTTTCTTATCACAAATCCAATACGAGACCTTGAGATTCAGATTACACCGTTGAATTGATCTTTACGATTAGAGACACCAAATCCAGGAGACTCGATGATCACACTTTTGCTGATAGTGTGACTTGAACCAAGGAGGTGAGTGTTTTGGTTGGAACCTCTTGGTGGTAGTGTCTGAACCTTATTATTTTATTCTTTTAATGGATTGTTTATCTTCGGTTAATTCCCTAATTGAATGTAATAGGCGACGTGTGTGGTATATCTACAGTGATGGAATGAGGTTTTCCCTTATAAGGTAAAAGGATTCCCAGGAAACACGGGACATACTCATGCATATATGGGTGCAACCAATTACTCTTGTGTTGTCTAGACTGACACCAATAGAAATAAATGTTATTAATTTTTAGTTTCCCATAGTAGTAGTAGAATACAAGGATGTATTTCCTAAAGATCGTATTGGATTACCTTCCCATTGGAAGATAGAATTCTACATTGTTTTACACTACAAGAAAAGACTGATATCAGCATGAGTGTATCAGATGGCCCCAATAGAGCTTCATCAGATGAGGGTTCCATTAGAGGACCTTCGGAGGGAGGGATTTGTATGACCCAATGTTTCACCCTAGGCATCCTTAGATTTGTTTACTTGAAAATGGAATACAAGAGATTAAGGTTGTGTGTGGATTGACAACACATAAACTGAGTGACTGTGGAGAATAAGTATCCACTAACATCGATTGATGATATAATGGATTAGTTGAGAGGGTCACAATGGTTCTGGAATGTTGAACCTATTTCAATGCTTTCAGAAGATAAGGTTGATTTTAAAGAGTGCCACGATATTATGATATCTAGTGAAGGGTGTCGAGTATCTAACATTCGGCGATGCATCAAGGACTAGACCCAGTTGTGTCCTAATGTAGAGGAAATAATTGATTGCTAAAGGTTCATGCCAATTGTGGTCACATGATCAGAACTACACAACCCATGATGTTGAGTTGGTAGCGGTAGTCTTCGCATTGATGATATGGTAACACAAACTGATGGGAGAGTAATTTATCATATACTCCAATCAGAAGAGTCTAAATTATATCTTCTCTCATATGGATATGAACTTGAGATAGAGGCGATGGATAGAGTTCTTTCATGACAATGAAATTGATATTTTCTATACTCCTCGTAAGGGGAACATGGTGGTAGATTCTCCCAGTAGGATATCTATTTTATACTTACTGAATGAGGTGTTAGAGAATTTTAACCCATTATAATTATAATTTGTGAATAGAGATGATAGATATTACATCTAGTCTATGGTTGTCACCCCTTTACTCTTACAGTAATTCATGGAGTCACACCTTAGGGATACCAACAACGAGACCCTATATGCTCTGATGACCATATGGGATGTTCCCAATATATATTCACAAGGTGTGGAGAAAGTTTTTATTTTCCTAGGATGAGGAAAAGTGCCAGTGGTGTTGCAGAGGGAGTTTCTAAGGGAGTTTAATGAACTCCCATTGGTGGTACACCCTGGTGTGGTGAAGATGTACCATTACCCTTGATGTTTGTTTGGTGGAAATGTATGATGAAAGAAGCTTCAATGTTTGTTTCATAATGCCTTAAGTTCTAGTAGGTGAAGGCTGAGCACTAGGATTCAGTGGGTTTAGCACAACCCCTTGAAGTGACATACTGAAAGTGGTATGGGATATCGATAGACTTCATGATGGGTTTACCATGTAAGTCTAAGAGACAATATTCCATATGGGTGATCATTAACCGACTCACAATGTCATCCCACTTCCTAGATATTCATGAAAAGAGTTTGGTAGAGAGCATGAGACACCTCTACATGAAGGATATAGTTTGACTACATTGAGTACCATCAATGATAGTTTTATATCATGATGCTCATTTCACATCCTGGTTGTGGAAGGTATTTCAAGAGACATTTGGGACTTCGTTATGCTTGATCATGGTGTTTCATCTCCAGAAAGATGACCAGACAAAGTAGAACATTATGGTCCTAGAGGGAATTCTAAGGGCTTCCATATTGGACTTCGACCAAAGTGGGGAGGACAAACTAGCTTTGGTGGAGTCAACAAACAATAATAGATATCATTCTACCATAGGTGTTGAACCATTCTAGGCTTTGTATGGGTGACATTGTAGGTCCCCACTTTTCTGGACTGACCTTGGAGAGTCATCACTCATGGGGCCAGAGTTAGTGTGAGCTATACCAAGAAGGCAGAGATCATCCAAGAGATGATGAAGACAACACATTACCGGGAAAAATCTTATGTGATAGACAGTAGAAACCTTTGGAGTTTGAGGAAAGATACCATGTGTTCCTTTAAGTCTCACCTCAATGTGGGTTGTAGAGATTTGGATGGGGAAACAAGTTATCTTTAAGGTCCATCTTCCATTTTCTTATACTGCCCACAGTTGGAGAGGTGGCATACCAATTGGATCTACCCCCGTTGTGACACATGGTACATGACATCTTCTACAAGTCACAACTGAGGAGGTACGAGCATGACCAATCACACATCATTTACATGGGAGATCTAGACATTGATGATGGTGCGACCATTGCTATGTTCCAAGGGGAGATCAGGAATTGGAAAGAGAGGATCCTTTGTGGGTGAGAGATTTCCTTTTTGTGTGTCTGGTGGTAGCACGAGAATCTACAGGAGAGCATGAGGGTGCAGGAAGCTCATATTCATGAATATTACCCATATCTTTTTGAGTAGTCTTGTTTTTTGGATATTTGTGGATGTTAAGCCCTATGGAAAGGAGAATATAATGACGTGGATTTTATGAATTTTATTTTTAGAAATAATTTTCCAAAATTATGAGACCAATTACTGATAGGGCATGTAGTTCTAAGACCTAGGGAACCCAGAAGTATTCATTGAAAAATTTTCAGTTTTTAATAAAGAGAGACATAAGTTTTCCAAAAAAGAATAATTACTCATAAATGTGTGCCAGATCAAAAATTTGGGGGAACTTTCATTTTTATAGTGGTGGCTTTACCTCAGGAGAGACCTAACATCGGCCGACATGGGTGAGATGTGAAATATATTTCTTCGATGTAATAGTAAATAATATAATTAATTACATATTATTTTATTTTGAAATACTAATAACTCATGAATAAAGGCTCAGATTGGAAATTTGATACCACCTTGGAGTTCATAATGTGATGTTTTCTCTATTTATGAGTTAACTTTACTTGGCATGGGTCTGCTGTGGAAAAACCCAAAAGGGACGTAATCATCATTAAATAATTTAATGATCAATTATTTTGTTTATAAGGTGTTGATTGTAATTTATAAAAGAATATTTAAGAATAATTCCAAGGGTTAGCCGCATAACAATTGGAACATAGAAGTATTTATAGTGAAATATTTTGGGAAACCTCTCAAAGATATGGTGATGGAATTGCAGACCGATGATCAAAGAATGTCGTTCTTGATGTATCTCCCCAACAACAATGGTTATTTGAATGATATTCATTATAGAGTGATCAAACTCAATGGTAGGATGTATTATTTTGGATTTTATTCCCCTTTCATTAATTCCACAATGAACATGGACCCACCAATAAATAGGTTGAATAACAGCTAGATCATAACTATAACATCCTATCTCTTTATTACCTACATAAACAAGATTTATTACATAAAACCTTCACACGATACAACATAGAATATTGAGAGTTCTAATGTCTGTGGGGAATAGAAATATGACATTAAAACTTATAACATATAATGCTATAGCTATTGAGAACATCCTCTACACGACCACTGCATTCCCTCATACATAGCAATGCATGGGATAACCTAAGGACATGCACAAGAAAAGGGTGAGCTATAAAGCCATGTAAGGGAGTAAACACGGTAAAACATGAATGATGAAATACATTTTAGGAAATAGGAATATAAATGGAGTGAAAGAGAAACATGGACATAAAGTCATGATATATAATGATTATCATAACATGGAAATGTGGCAACAACACTTAACATGTAATTAGAATGAGTCAAGGCTGATTGCACATGGAGCATGAGTAAACCCTCATTGCACATGAAGAATGAGTAAAAACACATTTCACTTGAATTATCATGATTCAACAATCATTTCACATGACATATCATGATACTATACTTTACCCAAGGCATTGGAGTGCTATCAGGGTTCACCCTTCTTAAACATTTCAATTTAGGCATAAGTGTGCCACATGGATCATACAACATGGAATCATTCAACATAATTATTTATAACTCGATAAAGGAATGTGTAATACTTACATGAAACATTAAACAAAATAAGTAAACGTGCACAAAGTTGAATTCATTTTATAGTGAAATGGGCATGGTATTCACTACACAATGACTTTGGCTTGCAAAATCATGGGCCAATTTCAACAGCATGGTGACGTGAAAAAAAAATTCATAAAAAATGGATGATGAGAGACAATGGTGTGACTAATAATATGTACATGAAATGGGCATTATGGATATCATTTAGATAGATGTCCCAACAATTGTAATGGAATTAGGATTCATGATACAAAAGAATTGTTTGAATGTAAATGGGTAGAGAGAAATTATTTTTGGAATTTCAACATTGTAACAGGTGTACATGGAAGGCATTAATGAAAGATAAATGGGTCTCCCATGGTTAAAAGACAAGGAGAACCGTATAGGGGAGGTGACAAATCATACCCCCACATTTATAATTTAAAATAAAAGGGCCTAACAGTATAAAGGAACATGGATTAAATGGGAAAGGATGGAATCCCTTACTTGGATATGTGATCACAAATTCTTTGGAGAGGCTTGAGAGAGACTTCTTGGGAGCTTGGAGCACCTTGGGAGGATTCTCGGGAAATGAGGGAAGTGGTTGAATGAATTAAAAAGTCTTTGAGTGAAGAGTATGTGAGATCCTAGGTGGGTTTGTATAGGAAAGGAGTGGGAATTCTTTATAATTTAGGTTTGGGACACCACACATTAAGCTAATCAAAACCACAAACCATATCATGGATTTTTCCCATTGGTTTTTCCAAAGTGGAGTGGAAAAAAATATTTTATAATACCAATGCCCGAAATTCTTAATATAGTAGGGTATCTTATGTGGAGGTGAGTCACTCTTTCAAGGAAAACAATTTAAAAAGCTAAAATGTTTTAGAAGTTTTGGAGGGTCCACTAAAGCTTTGTAAAATATATAAATAAAACAAAAAATCTAATAATTTTAATAGTAAAACATATATTTTCTGAAATTAATGTTTATATAATTTTATTATATCCCTATTGTGTCATTATGATGTCATAAAACACATTATATATTTAAACAGTACTTAATTTTTACACAATAATTCCTCTATCTCAGAAAATTATGAAAAATTCAATGTCAGATTATTTCAACGTCCTAACTCCAAAAATAATATTCATTTTCTCTAAGTAATATTATATATATTTTAATTTTTACCTGTAAAATAAAAACAGACATTTATTGATAATTTATGGGTTTTGACAAAAATATTTTTCAAACCATAATAAGAATTAAAATATCATTAATAAAAACATTACAATCATTTTTATTTTATAAAAAGTAATTTAATAATAAAAATAATAATTTATTAAAATATTATTTAATTTAAAAATCCATTAATTCACCAAAATAGATTTCATAGATGAATATTATCTAAAAATACTATTTTCACTTTAAAAACTATTTACAATGTAATAATAATTAGATGAAAGTAAATTCTATATTCAAGAATAATTTACATAATCATAGTTCAATTATCTTATTACATAACCCCTTATGAAACCTACATACAACTGAAGGGTACGGTGTGTGAGGGTAACAGACTATTGGGGTGGCTCAGATTACATCACTCAGGTGGTATTATCTATTAACATCCACTTCTCTCGTAGTCGGTTTTTCTCAAGCTCTACGTGTTCGAGATCAGCATGGGGTGGGTCCAGAGCGAAGCCAAATAACGCCACCTCCTTTCCGAGCTCCGATAAATGAGATCCATATGCGGAAAGTATACTAGATGAGGCCATCACTTCCTTTGTCCGAGTAAACTTGATTTTTCAAAGCCCTATATTTTTACTAATCATGTGATCATTGTTCAATGGCTATATTAGCGACAGTCAAAATTCTTAATGGAATTTTATAATCAATAACAATAAAAAAAACAAGTTCATTTATTATATAACCATTTCACATAATAATAAATTTAATTGGATCAAGAGGATTTTCATTTGATAAAATTTGGGGTTGTTACAATCTTCCCCCATAAGAAATTTCACCCTTGAAATTTACTTTTCCCACACTAAAACAGATGTGGGTAACTCTGCTTCATCACTTACCTCGATTCCCATGTCACTTCTTCAAACATTTGGTTTCACTATATCACCTTGATGAGGGGCATTGTCTTATTTCATATAATATTCTCATTACATTATAAGATCTTCACCGGCTTCTCTTCATAGGAGAGTTCTTTATCCAGTGGTACCACCTCTGGATTGAGTACATGTGATGGGTTGGGTATTTACTTCATCAAGAGTGATATATGGAATACATCATGTACTTGAGATAGGTTAAATGGAAGTCCTATTCGATAGGCTAGTACTCCAATATGATCCATGATCTCAAAATGGATGATGTATGTTGGAAAATTATTTCCTTTCATCCCAAATCTCATAACTCTCTTCCACAGTGATATGTATAGGATTTCCATGTCTCCAACATCAAAATCGAGGTCTCGTAGATGATTATCAACATAGCTCTTTTTTCGAATCTGAGAAGCATTAATGTGCTGCTGGATAGTCTTATCCTTCTCCACCGTTACTTCGACCATTTCTAGACCTAGGAGTTTTCTCTCCCCAACTTCATCCTAACATGCAAGTGTTCTGCACCTCTTCCCATACAGGGCTTTCAAAGGATCCATTTGGATGCTTGAGTGGACACTGTTAATATAAGAGAAGTAAACCAGAGGAAAATGTCAATCTAAACCTCCTTTTATGTACATTGAGCTTACTCTCAATATGTCTTCAAGTGTTTGGATAGTCCACTCAGATTGGGCATCAGATTGAGGATCATAAGCTTTACTGAAGTTCGTCTTAGTATCCAGAGCATGGTGACGACTCTTCCAAAACATAGAGGTGAATCTTTGATCTCGATAGGATACAATAGATAGTGTTACTCCATGCATCTTTATCACTTCCCTAAAATATATACGTGCTAGTTGTTCAAATCATCCCAAATAGCAATGAAGTTTGAAACGTTTGTAAAATGATAAATAGTAACCTATATAGCATTGTGTCCTTTGGATGTCTTCGTATGTCCGGTGAAAAATTCCATGGTGATGTTCTCCAATTTCCATGCTGGAATGGGTAATGGTTGCATCATCCCCTTAGACTTATGTCTATCAGCCTTCACTTGCGTACACACAAGGCACATTAATATATATTCAGCGATCTCATTAATTTTATCCCACAAATAATTCTCTTAGAGATCTTGATACATCTTTTTTTTCTTGGTGGATGGATAAATTTTAACTATGTGCATCATCCAAAAGCTTCTTCTTCAGCTCCGGAATTGATGGGGCAGATAGTTTTTCCCAAATCTCATAATTCCCTCTTCATTGACATTGAACTATGTGGATTTTAATTTTCTTATATTCTCCACCTTCTTTTGAATTCTGACATCCTCATTTTGAGGATTATTTAGCCTTTACAAAAGAGATGGTTGAGCAATCAATTGTTAAAGGATTGATGATGTTCCCTTCTTTATGATTCCCATGTTCATCTTCATCAAATCGATAAAGATTGTATCCTTTCCAATTCTCATTAATGATAGATTCGCTGGATCCTTTCTACTTAGAGAATCAGCCTCCTAGTTCGCTTTCCAAGGGAGGTATTAGATTAACCAGTCATAATCATCGATCAACTGTAACCGTCTTTTTTAGAGCATATTCAACTATTTCTATATGAATATATACTTGACGCTTTTGTGATATGTGTATATTTCACATTTCTCACCAAATAGGCAATGATGCCATGTTTCAAAATCTAAGATCACTAAATCCAACTCTAGATCACGTGTTGGATAATTTTTCTCATGAAATTTCAATTTCCTTGAAGCATACGCAATTAAATTGTTATTTTTCATCAACAGACATCCCATTCCCTTATTTAATGCATCACTGAATACCACAAAAGTTCTCCACTTGTGGGTAATGTGAGCCTGGGTATAGTTATAAGCCTTCTTTTCAACTCCATGAAGCTTTTTTCGTATTCATCACTCCAAGAAAACTTTACTCCCTTCCATATTATCTTGGTAAGAGGATTATAAAATCAAGGGAAGTTTCTCTCAAATCCTTTATAATATCCAGCTAACCCCATGAAGCTACGGATATCCATTAACAATGTTAGCCTCAGCCATCCCTCTATTGGAGGTGTTTTGTAGGCATCCACAGATATCCCATTACTTGGGATTATATGACCCAAGAATGAGACCTCCTTCAAATAGAACCAACACTTGTTGTACTTTTCTTATTGTTTCTCCTTTCGCAAGGTCTCTAGTAAAGTTCATAGATGCTGCTCGTGCTCCTCCTTAGTTTTGGAGTATATTAAAATATTTTCTGTAAATACTGCTACAAATTTTCCATGGTAATATCTAAAGACTCCATTCACCATGTCCACAAATATTGCTGGAGCATTATTGAGTTTAAAGGGCATTACTATGAATTCATAGTGCATATATCTTGTATGAAAAGCAGTCTTGGAGATATCCTTCTTATTAAACATTACATGATAATATCCTAACTACAAATCAACCATGGAGAAGTATCTTATTCCATAGATCTGATTGAAAAAGTCATCAATTCATGGAAGATGATTTATGATCATTATCGTGATTTTCTTGAGCGCACGATAATTAATGAAAATGCGCATTGACACCTCCTTCTTCTTGACGAATAGGATTGGAATACCCCATGGTGAATAACATGGGTGTATAATCCATTTATCCATATTATTTTATAGTTGATTCTTCATCTCCTCATGATCAAAAATAGACATTTTCTAGAGATTGGGATATTGTCAACTCCCCATGTATAAGATCAATTGAGAAATCAACATCTCTTCTAGGAGGAAGACCAAGAAATTACTTGGGAAACAAATCACTGAATTCCTTCAAAATAGGCATGTATTCAAAGATGGTTTCCTCCTTATACTCAATACTTGAGCCAGATACGCATGATTATAGGGTATTAATATCCACACTTGAGATTAGAGTGATATAAAAGATACATCTTCCTCCTTGCACTTGTATAGAATCGGGGGGTCGATTCTCTATATGGAGAGTTATTTCCCTCTCATAAAAATTTGTGTTGGCTCTATATAAGGAACGCCAATACATGGCATGAATTGTATCAAGTTCCAACAGAGAGAGTATGATGACATTTTCTGGGAATTTCAATCCACCGATTACGATAAGGGAGGAGTTATATTCATGGGATTTTATTATTTTCCATTTTTCAAACTCACCGTCATCTCTAATTCCATAATTTGTGGTGGTGTTGGGTTTGTTCTACAATCATTAAGGATTTAAAAGAATGCAGAGAACTAGAATGAAAAATAATGTTTGCAATTCTTGAATGAATAACTTGCATACCTGTCACCACTTCATTGTCGGGGTTCACTTCAGCAGTGGTGATGGAAAAAGCTTTCCCTTGCTACCTTAGAGGTTGTTGGTTCCCTCCAAAAACCCTTGGATTATTTGAATGATTTGAAAGGTTCCCTGGTTCATTTCAGTTGAAGCAATCAAAAATGCGTTGCAGTTCAAACGATGTGTTCCTCTGCTCTACTACAGCCGTGATTCCTTCTTTTCGGCAGTTAACAGCTAGGTTCCTTCTCTTCCACACATAATGAATTTACTCATCACCTTCATGAAATTTATACGGTGCCTGTTTCTAAACCATTGAGATGTGTGTTGATGGATTCTCTTAGGACCCTTGGATTTATCAATCATTCTTCTAGTGTTGAATTCCACCTTATTCTTCTTATCACCATGATACCTCTGAGATTCTCCGATCTCTATTTCGACCTTAAGGGAACATCAGACAATTTCATTAGAGTTGTAGAAGTTTCAGATTTCCACTGCTTTTGTCAGGCTAGAATTTAGTCGACAAAAGAAGTGGTTAGCCATGTATTCTAGGATAACGACAAAGCTAGAGGCGTATCGTGAAAGCCTTCTGATGTTTACCTCCTACGCTCTAATAGATTCGTCTTTTTTGCTTGAGTTCAAGGAAGTACCTTTACATCTTAATCCAAAGGGTGAGAGGAAAATATTTATCAAAAAACATTTTCTAGACATTATTCCATTCCAACACATTGATATCCTCCTCAGGGTAAATATTTTTGACCAGTGTCCACCATTGATTGACTTCACCCTCTATAGGATAAGAAGCCAGAAGAAACACGTCTTGTTCAGATCATTGACGGATGGAGAAGATATTTTCAATGGAGTTGATCAATTGTTCATTGACCGAGGTATCAAATGATCGATTAAAAGTAGGAGACCTTTGTCTCATGATGCTCTTGATAGCGGCTTATTCTTTCTTAGGGGGGTTGAATGATCCTCTTGAGGCCTGTTTCAATTCAATTCTTGAGTTACCGTAGAGTGAATCATGAAAAAGTTCATGATTCTTGCTCCCATCAGATTGGGTATCTCATTAGCATAGTAATCCCATTGATCTTCACATCGATTATTAACCCAAGTCCTCCTATTACCGACCATTGGCTGGAATAAAATAAAAGTTAGGGGTAATACATAAAGGGTAATCCACAGACAAAAATAGATGACTTATAAACAACTTTTATTCTTTAACTTATGAATATATAGGCTTCAATCTATGTTATTCATGATCTACATTCTAGCATATATTCGTCGGGGCATTTTTCTTAATTTCATTAATAAGGGTTCATAATAATCTTGAGAATTTACCAAAGAATATCCCCTGAGAATGTTGTAACCAAGAGTGCAGTACATCCCGTTGTTTTGGACCATGATACCTCGGGTCAAGCCCGGAACAGCTTGTTGGGGTTTTCACCCCAAGGTACATCTATTCCAGAGCCGCCTCTACATGCATGTATCCAGATAGGGATGTATTTCCTTGATAAAAAACTTACTCAATACACACCAAAACATATGGATTTTTTTTATTTTACATAGTCATATCCCTAAGGCTTCACTAGGGTTTTCTAATACTAATCCAAAAAGTAAATAAACCCATCCTTTGATACCAACTATAACAACCCTGCTCTTTATTACATACATAAACCTGATTTATTACATGAAAAAATCACTTAATAAAACATAGAAGATCGAGAGGTCTAGTGAATTTGGGGATTATTAACATTACATAACAACATATAACATAGAACACAACATCTTAATGACAACTTCCATTACCGAACCACTACATTCCATCATACTTAGCAATGAATGGGATAACCTGAGGACATGTATAAGAAAATGGGTATCTATAATTCCTAGTAAAGGAGTAAACAAGGTATAGACTGAAGATTACAATACATGATGGGAAATTGCCATATAAATGGAGCACATGAGAAACATGAACATAAAGTCATGATATAGCATGATTATCATAACATGGAAATGTGGAAACAACACCAAACTTGGAATTAGCATGAGCCAAGGCTCATTGTACATAGAGCATGAGTAAACCAAAATTACACATGAAGCATGAGTGAACCCTCATTCCACTTGAATTATCCTGATTCAACACTCATTTCACATGATGTATCATGATACTGTACTTTCCCCAATGTATTAGAGTGCTATCAGAGCATACCCTTCTTAAACATTTCATTTCATGCATAAGTCTGACACATGTATCATATAATAGGGAATCATTAAACATTATCATTTATTCCACGATAAAGTAATGTAGAATATATAAATGAAACTATTTAAACAATATGTAGATGAGCATAAAGGTGAATTCCTTTGATAGTGAAATGGGAATGGTATTCACTACACAATGACTTTGGCAAGGAAAATCGTGGGCTAATTTCAGCAGTATAATGACGAGACATGAAAATTCATAAAAAATGGTTGATGAGAGAGAAAGGGGTGTAAATCATATTTAAATGAAATGGGTGGTAAGGGGATCATTTAGATACATGTCCCAAGAATTGTAATGTAATTTATATTCACGATACTAAATAATTGATTGAATGAAAATTAGGAGGGAGAAATTCCTTTCTGAATTTCAGCATAGTAATGGGTGTACATAGAAGGAATTAATGAGATTTAAAGGGGTCTTACATCATTCAAAAATAAGGAATAAAATACAGGGGAGGTGTGAAATAATACCCCAAAATTTATAATTTAAAATAAAAGGGCTTAAAAATATTAAGAAACTTGGATAAAATGGGAAAGGAAGGAATTCCTTACTTGGAAATGTGATCCCAAATGCTTGGGAGAAGCCTGCGAGAGACTTATTCGGTGATTGGACAGTCTTGGGATGATTCTAAATAGAGGAGGGAATAGGTTGGAAAAACTCCAAAGGCTTCTAGTAAAGAGGAAGTTGGATCTTAAATGGTTTTATATAGGAAAAGGGAGGGAATTCTTTAATATTTAGGTTTGGGATACCACACATTAAACTAATCAAAACTCAAAACCAGACTATTTTTTTCCCATGGTTTTTTCAAAATGGGAGTGGAAAAATTATATTATAAGTCCAACGGACTAGATTCTTAATATAAAAGTGTTTCTTATGTAGAGGTGTGTCACACTCTCAAGGAAAACAGTTTAAAAAGGTAAAATGTTTTATAAGTCTTGGAGGGTCGACTAATGTTTTTTAATATATATAAAACAAACCAAAAATCAAATTATTTTTATTTTAAAACATTTATTGGATGAACATAATGTTTATAGTATTTTATTACATCACTATTGGGTCATTATGATGTCCTAAAACACATTATATATTTAAATGGTATTTAATTTTTACCAAAACATTCGATTATGTTAGAAAATTATGAAAAATTTGTCGTTGGATAATTTCGACATCCTGATTCTAAAAATAATCTTCATTTTACCTAAATAATTTTTTGAAATGTTAATTTTTTATTTTTAAAATGAAAACTAACATTTATTGAATATTCATTGGTTTTGGAAAAATCATCTTTCAATCCTTAATAAAAATCACAATTACATTCATAAAATTTATTTGATCAATTTTATTTAATACAATGATTTTTTTTAATAATAATAATAATATTTTATTAAAATATTATTTAATTAAAAAATCCATTAATTCATCAAAATAGATTTTTTAGTTGAATATTTCCTAAAAATACTATTTGTGCTTAAACAAATATTTACAAAGTTATAAAAAAAACGATGAATGTATATTCTCTATACAAGAATAATGTACATAATAATAGTGCTATGGTATTGTTACATAAAACCTTATGATAGCTAGATAAGACTGAAGAGTAAGGTGTACGATGGTTATAGTCTCTTGTGGTGGCTCAGATATCATCACTTGGGTGGTAATCTTTATTAACTACCACATCTCCCATAGTCGGTTCCGCTCAAGAATAACATGTTCAAGATCGACTTTGTCCTGGTCAAGATCAAAACCCAATTATGTCGCCTCCTTTCCGAGCTCTGGCAAATAGACTTCATATGTGGAAAGTCAAATGGACGAGGCCATCACTTCCTTTGTCTAAGTAAATTGGATTTGTTAAAGCCCTATATTTATATTAATCATGTGATCACTATTAAACGATTATATTATCAATAGTAACAATTATAAATTGCATTTTAAAATGTAGAAACACAAAACATAAGAAGTTAATTTTTCATATAACCATTTCACATATTAAGAAATTTAATTAGGTCAAGAGGAATTTTCCTTTGATAAAATTTTCGGTCATTACAATCTTCACCCCTTAAAAAATATTTCCCTCTAAATTTCCTTTTACAACACTAAATGAGACGTGGAAAACTCTGCATCATCACATCCTATGATTCCATTATCGCTTCTTCAAAAATTTTCTTTCTCCATAACACCTCGATGAGGGGAATTGTCTTATTTCATTGAACTTCTTCTCTACGATCTAAGATCTTCATCGACTTCTATTCATAGGAGAGGTCATTCTCCAGTTGTTCCACCTCAAGACTGAGTACATGTGATGAGTCGGGTATATACATCCTCAAGAGTGATACATGGAATCCATAATTTATTTAAGATAGATTTTCTATATGTTCTAGTCGATAAACCACTGCTCCAATGTGATCAAGGATCTCAAAAGGGCAGATGTACCTTGGAATAAGCTTTCCCTTATTCCCAAATCTCATAACTCTCTTCCACGGTAATATGTGGAGGAATACCATGTCTCCATCATCAAAATCTATGTCTCATCGATGATTATCATGTTAGCTCTTTTGTCAACTCTGAGTAGTTTTATTGTATTGCTGGATGGTCTTAACCTTCTCCACCACTTCATCGACTATTTCAGGACCTGGGAGTTTTCTCACACCAAATTCATCCCAACATGCTAGTGTTCTATACCTCTTCCCATATAGGGATTCATAAGGATCCATTTGTGTGCTAGAGTGGAAAATATTTATATAATATAACACATGTATAGGAATATGTTGATCTCATCCTCAGTTGAATTCCATTGAGCATGCTCTCAACATGTCCTCAAGTGTTTGGATAGTCCACTTAGATTGGCTATCAGTTTGAGGATGATAAGCTATACTGATGTTCAGCTCAGTATCCAGACCATGCTGAAGACTCTTCCAAAACATAGTGGTGAATCTTCGATCTTAATCGGATACAATAGATAGTGATACTCCATGCAGTCTTGCCCCATCCTTGATATATATCTGTGCTAGTTGATCCAATGAGAAATCCTCCCAAATAGAAATGAATTGTGAAACCTTAGTAAGAATATCCATAATAACCCAGATATCATTGTTTCTTTTAGATGTCCTCAAAACAAGCAATAGTGAGTATTCCTTGACTTAAAATGAATTGTGAAACATTTGTAAGAATATCCATAATAATTCCTTATATGATCTCAATACATCTTTGTGTTTCCTGGGTGGATGGAGAAATTTGAACTATGTGCATCATCCAAAAGCTCATTCTTAAACTCCCTACTTGATGAGAGACATAGTAATTTCCCAAATTTTATTATTCATTCTTAATTGATATTGAACTCCGAGGATTTTTCTTTTCTAATATTTTCCAACTTCTTATGAATTCCCACAGAATCCATTTGAGCATCATTTGACCTTTCCAAAAGAAATGGTTGAGCAATCATTTGTGTAACACACCAAAAATTTTATGGTATGTTTCTCTTAAAAAACAATATATTAATTAAATAGATTATATTTCACGAATCACAGAGCCTCAGTGGAAAAGAAATTTGTTACATATAGAAGATTGCAAAAACCTAACCATTAAACTTAAATTATCCAGCTCTGTGATCCGAATTTTAGAATATCTGACATACACGGTTGTGTTCCGGATGATATTTAGAGTTTGATAAAATTATCTTAATATTGGGTGAACAGTTTCATACCCTTATAAGTAGTAACCTACCCTTATGAAGAGTAACTTACCCTTATGTATAGTAATACGACTCTTATGAATAGTATCCATAGCCTTGAATGTATAAATAAATTCGGGCACCTTTAAAATAAAGATGAATATTTTAAGGGATTATATTTTTCAATTAAATAATGATTATATTTAACTATTTAATTAATAATATTTAGAAAATTATTTTTGAAAAATGGAATTCATTTTTGGATTTTACATCTCGAAGAATGGTTAGGGTGAATTTTAGGTATTTTTCTGAAATACATAAATTTTTGCTGATTAGTAAAATACATTAATTTACCGTATAAATACATTATAAATTAAATTAACTATTCCTAGAATCATGACTGATGTTTGAACCCAAATATAGAACTCACATTCTCTTTTTTTATTATAAGTCATGTAATACTCACTATTTCTTGTTTTGAGAAAAAATAATAAATTAATTATTATAATATTAAGAAAACTCTCATCCTTTCCACTATATAAACCACCTGTCACCCCCTTCCTCCCACACCACTCAAGATTTAATACTTACATAAATTCTGATCAAATAGATCCATAACCTGCTCCCCCACGTCCAATACCTTCTGGTCTCATCAAAAGGCCCAAATCAAAGGTCTTATGGATATTCTCAAGGAGGAGTACCAAAGAGGTGAACCTTTCTTCTTTTTCATTCGATTACTTTTACAAAGTTCCTTTCTTTTTTCCTCACTTATCACCTCCCAAAATAAAAATTCCATAATAATTTCAGTACCTTACAAGTACTGTATTTTAATTGTGCTGACATAATATTTTTTCATAATCTATCTTTCCCCCCTCATTTTATACAATAAATGAATGCACCGTACGAGATGTGTTAATTTATCACACTCATGGATGACTGGTTTTCAATTTGTATTACTATCTTAAATATTTTTCGTGAAACCTTTTAAATGGTTGAACCAGGTCATAATATAAGTATTTTATCTTGATTAATATTCTGTAATCATAACACATTCACAATATGGAATAATAATACAAAACCTGTTTATTGTGCACAAAACCGCAAATCCAAATCCGAGCGTTTATTTTTAACTCCACGAATGAGTCATCATCATGGTATATAACTAGAATCATTATAAGATAATTTTTATCTCATTAATTCCACTAAATTATATTAACAATTCTGAATGTTTTAACATAATTCAAACAAACATCCATTCGTGAATACAGGTAAAACGATCATGAAAAACAATGAAGAAAATGCAACCAAAACTATAAAATTGAATCTATTAAACCATCAAAAATACCCTTAATAAACCAAATAAGGTCATAACATATCAATTAAATGTTGATGAGGTTCTGTAATTTTTTAGTTAATGAATCTAAATTTGATTATTCAGGTCATTGAGAACAATCAAGAACACCTTCAAGCATAAGGTAAGTGATCCCCTATTTCACTTCTGTTTTAGTATATCACCTATGTTGGGATATTTTATTTTTAATGAATATTGATGGGGTATGTTTTTTCACCTACCCCATACTGCCCTTATGACATATAAATAATGTGATACCCCTTTACCACTCTTTAATCCCTCACAAGAACACTTGTTACCATGCCGAAATGTTAGTAAGAGGTTTCTTAATCTCACTTTCAATTTTGTGGGATTCCCATTGTTTTTTTATTATATATTATATGTGGTGTTTTTGTACTTACATTTTATACATATTATCATTATTCTATTTATATTCATGGTATTATGTGATTCATTTGGTGGTTATTAAATTTTTTGTTATACGACACAATTTATTACAACGAGGTAACCAGAATTGTCTCAAATTTCACTTCATTGGGACTTGCTTAGTATTGTCCACCAACTCTTTCTTATGTGGTGTACCTATTGCCCATTTGATATTTCTTTTAAATTGAAATTATATTCCATTTAATTATCCATATTCTCATATCATGGATATGGTTATTGTCTATCCTGCATACGATTTTACTTAAGTTATTTATTTTGAATGTTGTTTTGACTGTGGGAATATTGATGAATCTGTATCCTCTATTCTATATGAATAATGTAATTTCATGTTACTCTAGTGTTAAATCTATGTATAAAGAATTATTTGGATGCAGAGGTAGGTGGGGCCTTCTACAACCCCTCGATGCATCGGTTGGTCTCATGAGACTAATTAGTATGAGACAAACCCTTGGAGTTTTTTTCCTAAAATCATACGGGTTTCTACCCACAGAACTAAACCATTTTTACGGTATTATGGTATCATATACCAGATATATACCATCTAGTTAATAATCAATCTCTTTATTCATTATCAATTATTACTACTCATGAGTTTTTCACTATGAAAACCGTATATGGTTGCATTTTATTCATAGTTTATTAATGGCATGTGTTTTCCATTTATTTGACTTTCTATGTTCACTATGTCCAGTTCATTATGATTAAGTTAATATTTACCCATACCACCACTATTTTTAACCCTTACTGATCATTTTAACTCACCCCTATAATTTTTTACTTTCAACAGGTGATGATGAGTAGATCATTTATTGAATTCTTGTTGATGCAATTTTTAGTATTTTTTATGCATTTTATTTTGTAAACTTTCCGAATGTAATTTGAGGTATATCTATATATATAGTTTCATAATGACTACTAAACTGACCATTACATCAGGATTTTTATTCCTTCTAACCATGCCAATGTACTTAATAATGCTCTGACTCCGGTCTAGAGGGGTCGGGGCATTACAATTTGTGAAATGATTGATGATGTTCCCTTCATTATGATTCCCATGTCCATCTTAATCATGTCCAAGAAGATTGTATCCTTTTCAATTATCATTAATGACAAAATCACTTGATCATTTATACTATGAGAATCCTCCACCTTGTTCAATTTCCAAGGGTGGTAACAGATGGAGCAGTCATAATCTTTGATCAACTCTAACCATCTTTGTTGGTGCATAATCAAATATTTCTATGTGAATATATACTTGCGGCTTTTGTGATCCATGTATATTTCACACTTCTCCCCACATAGGTAATGTCACCAAATTTTTAAAGTGAATATCACTACAGCTAACTCCAGATCATGTGTTCGACAGTTTTTCTCATAAACTCTCAATTTTCTTGAAGCATAGGAAATGACTTTGTCATTTTTCATCTACACACATCGTAGTAACTTCATTGAATAATCACTGCATACCACAAAAGGATCTCCACTTATGTGTATTTTGAGTACGAACATAGTGATAAGACTCATTTTCAACTCCATGAATCTTTATTCTCTTTCATTACTCCAATAAAACTTTAATACCTAATGAGTTATATTGGAAAGAGGGTTGTACAATAATGAGAAATTTCTCAAAAATCGTCGATAATATCAAGATAACCCCAAGAATAGAAGGATACCCATTACCGATGTTAACCTCAACCATACCTCTATTGCAGATGTTTTGGAGGGATCCACAGATAGCCCATTGCTTGTGATGATAGGACCCAAGAATGAGACCTCCATCAAACAGAACTCACACTTTTGGTACTTTTCTTATATCTTCTCATTTCGCAAGGTCTCTAGTACAATGCTTAGATTCTCCTCATACTCCTCCTTGGTTTTACAATATATTAGAATATCTTTTATAAAGACTACCCCAAATTTGTCTAGGTAATATCAAAGGGCCTAATTCATCAAGTACATAATGTTTGATGTAGCATTAGTGAGTCCAAAAGTCATAACTATGACTTCATGGTGCCCGTATATTGTATGAAAAAAAGTCTTGGTGATATCTTCCTTCTTTACCTTTACTTGATAATATCCCCACCGCCAATCCACCTTGGAGAAGTATTGTGCTCCACGCAGCTAATCGTACTATTAATTTATTCATGGAAAATGATACTTGTTATTTATCTTGATTTTGTTGAGCTCATGATAATAAATTCAAAGCCACATTGACCCATCCTTATTCTAGAAAAAGTGGACTGGAGCACCACATGGTGAAGCACTTGGGTGTATAAACCCATTATCCAGATTCTCCTATAGTTGTTTCTTTAGCTCCTCAAGATCCACAACCACTATTCTATACAGAGTCTTGGATATTGTAAATTCCCTAGGTATAAGACCAATTGATAATTCAACATATCTTCTATGAGGAAGACTAGGTAATTTCTTGGAAAACTCATCAACGAATACTCTCACAATAGGCATGTCTTCTAGGATGTTTTCCTCATTAGGGACAATAAGTTGATCCAAATACGCATTGTCATAGGGTAGTATTATCCACGCTTGAGATGATGGTGCTAAAGGGGATTCATCTTTCTTCTTGCACTTGTATAGAATCAGTGATCGATTCTCCATATGGAGAGTGATTTCCCTCTCTTGAATATCAATGTTGGCTCTATATAAAGGCAACCAATACTTTCCATGAATTGTATCAAATTACACTAGATGGAGTATGATGAGGTTCTACAGGAATTTAATCCACCGATTAAGATAGGAGAAGAGTTATATTCATCGGATGCAATGATTTCCCCATTTTCCATACTCACCAATATCTTTACTTCCATTATTTGTGGTGGTGTTGGGATTGTTCTAATAAACATTTGGGATATAAAAGAATGCGTATAACCACAATCGAAAAGTATGTTCTCTATTATTGAATGTATAACTAGTGTACATATCACCACTTCATTATCAAGGTTCACTTCGGTGGTAGTGATGGAAAAGAATCTCCCTTGATGCCTTGGAGGATGGTGGTTACCTCAAAGAACCTATGGCTTAGGGAACTGATTTGCAAGGTGCCATGGCTTTTTTCAATTGAACGAATGAACAACATGTTGTGGTTCAAAAATAGAATTTCTATCCTCTGTTTCAATCGGGGGTTTTTTTGGCCGTCAACAGCTAGGTTCCATTCTATTCCACTCTTAAATCATTTCCTCATACACTTCAAAAAATGTATGGGTTTGTTCTTTCCACAACACTTGCAAGTGGGGTGATGGATTTTCATAGAAAATTTGGATTTATCCACCAGACTGCCAGAATTTAAGTCCACCTTATGCTTCTTATCCCAATGATACCTCTAAGATCCTTGATCTCCATTTCAATCTTGTGGGAACATCATAAAATTTACTCATTGTTGCCAATGTCATGGATTGTCAGGGCTTTCTGCATGATAGTTTTTCATACATCAAAGAAGCGGTCAACCATGAATTCCATTGTAATGACAAAGCCATAGGTGTATCATGAAATCACTATAATTTTTCCTCATAAGTTCTGATGTATTCGTCGTATTTGATGATGAAGCCAAGGAAGTCCCTTTCCATCCTAAGCCAAAGGGTGTGAGGAAAAAATTTATCAAAAAACATTTTCCATAAATCCTTCCATTCCAATGCCTTGACCTACTCCTCAGGCTTTGTATTTTTGATAAATTCCCACCATTGATCGGCGTCACCCTCCAAACAATAAGTAGCCAGAAGAACCTTCTCTTGTTTGGGACATTGAAGGATGTAGAATATCTTTTCAATGGAGTTGATCCATTGTTCGGTGATTGAGGGATCAGATGATCCATTAAAATTTGGAGGCCTTTGTCTCATGAAGCACTCGATAGTGACTTGTTCATTCTGGGGGGGGGGGCAGTGAACGTTCCTCTTGAGTCATGTTTTTATTTGAATCGTGAGTTAAATGATAAATAATAATGACAATGTTCATGATTCCCACTCCCATCAGATTTGGCATCTCATTAGCTCATTCATCACATTGATCTTCACACCGATTGTTATCCCGATTCCTCCTATTACCAGCTAATGGATGGAATAATAGGAATGTTAGGGGTAACACATAAAGGTTACTCCAAGGTTAAAAACGAATGACATATACATTAATTTTATTCCATAACTTAAGAAACTATAGGATTCAATCTACGCTATTCATGATCTACTTTCTAACAAATATTTTTACGGGCATTTTTTTTAATTCCCTTAATAAGGGTTCATAATAATCTTGTGAATTTACCAATGAATATCCCCTAAGAGTGTCATAAACAAGAGTGAAGCAAGACCCATTTTCATGTACCAGGATACCCCTGGTCAGGCATGAAACTCCTTGTTGGGGGTTTCACCCTAAGTTACATATGTGCCAGAGCTGCCTCTACCTACTCGTATCCAAACAGGGATGTGTTTGCGTGATGAACCACTTACTCAATTATCACCAAAACATAGTGATGTTTTTATTTTATGTAAACATATCCCTAAGACTTTAATTGGGTTTTGTAATCCAAATCGAAAAAATAACTAAACCCATATTCTCGTACTAACTATAACATCACTACTCGTTATTACATACTTAAACATGATATATTACCTAAAACCTTTACTTGATATAAAATTTATGATCGATAGGTCTAGTGTATTTGGGGATTTGGAAAATTACATAACAACATAGAATATAGAACACAACATCTTATTGAAAGCTTCCGTAAAATGACCACTACATTCCCTCATACATAGCAATTCATGGGATAACTTGAGGACATGCATATGAAATTTTTTAAATATAATGCCCGATAAGGGAGTAAAAAACGTATATCATAATATTATAATACATTTTAGGAAATAGGCATATAAATAGAGATCAATAGAAACATGAAAATAGAGGCATGATATAGCATGATTATCATAAATGGAAATGTGCAACAACACTTAACATGGAATTAGCTTGAGCCAAGGCTTATTGCACAAGGAGCATGAGTAAACCCTTATTTCACATGAAGAACGATTAAAACCTAGTTACACTTGATTTATCTTGAGTCAACATCATTACACATGACATATCATGATACTATACTTTACCCAATGCATTGGGTTTCTATCTGGGCGTACCCTTCTTAAACATTTCATTTCATATATAAGTGTGCCACATGGACCATACAATATGGAATCATTCAAAAACATCATTTATTCCATGATAATGGAATGTGTAATAAAAACATGAAACCTTTTAAACAATAATTAAATGTTCATAATGGTGAATACTCTTGATAGTGAGATGTGAATAGTATTAACTACACAATGACATTGGCATGGAAAATCATGGTCCCATTTCGGCAGCATAAAGGTGTGACTTAAAAATTCCAAAAAAACTGTGGATGAGAGAGAATGGGGTGTCTAATCAGAATTACATGAAATGGAGGGTAAGGGGATCACTTAGATATATATCCCACAAATTTTATTTGAATTTATATTCATGATACAAAAGAAGTTATTGAATGTAAATGAAGAGAGAAAAATTTCATTCGTAATATTGGCATAGTAACTGGTTTACATGGAAGGAATTAATGAAAGATAAAGGGGTATCCCATCATTAAAACATAAGTAGGAAAATATAGCGGAGGAGTGAAATCATACCCCAACAATTATAATTTAAAATAAATGGGCATAAAGATATTAAGAAACATAGATAAAATGGTAATGAAAGATTCCCTTACTTGGAAATGTGATCCCAAAGGCTTGAAAGAGGCCTAAGAAGGACTTATTGAGAGATTGGGGTAACTTGGGAGGATTCAATAGATTATAGGGAAGAGGTGGGATGAACTCTAAAGTCTTTGAGTGAAGAGGAAGTGGGATCCTCGGTGGATTTATATAGGAAAAGGGATCGAAATATTTATTATTTTGGATTGGGACACCACACATTAAACTAATCAATACCAAAAACCTGCCAATGATTTTTTCCCATGTTATTTAAAAAATGGAGTGGAAAAAAATATTTTATAATTCCAATGGAAGAAAATTTTAAAATAATAGGGTTGATTATGTAGAGGTGAATCACACTCTGAAGGAAAATAGTTTAGAAGGCTAAAATATTTTATAATTCTTGGATAGTCCACTAAAGTTTTTAAAATAAATAAAACAAACCCAAAATAAAATTATTTTAATCATAAAACATATATTAGAAGAACATAATGTTTATAGTATTTTATTACATCACTATTAGGTCATTATGAGGCCATAAAACAAATTTTATATTTAAACTGTATTTAGATTTTACCCAAAAAATCGACTCTCTTAGAAAATTATGAAAAGTTCACAGTTGGATAATTTCAACGTTAGGATTCCAAAAATAATATTATTTTTATTGTAATAATTTTATAAATATGTGAATTTTTATTTTTAAGATAAAAACACACATTTATCGAAAATTCACGGGTTTTGACAAAAAAAACTTTCAAACATTAATAAATATTACAATTGCATTCCTAAAAATTATATAGTCATTAATATTTAATAAAAATTAATTTATTAATAATATTAATATTTTATTAAAGAATTTCTTAATTCAAAAATACAATAATTCATCAAAATTGACTTCATAGATGAATATTAACTAAAAATACAATTTTCCTTTAAAAACTATTTACAAAATAACAATAATTAGATGAAAGTATATTACCTATACAAGAATAATGTACATAATCAATTTCTACAGTATTGTTACATAACCCCTTATAACACCTGCATATGACTTATGGGAAAGTTGTGATATAGTGACAGACTCTTATGGTGGGTTAGATAAATCGTTCGGGTGGTAATAAATATTAACTTATACATCTCCCATTGTTGGTTCTGTACAAGCTTAACATGTTCAAGCTGGGATGGGGCTTGTTCAAGAGAAAAGCCCAATGATTCCACCTCCTTTCCATGTTCTGAAAATTGGGCTTCATATGG
The DNA here is from genome assembly GCA_963277665.1 of Viscum album. Classification (NCBI taxonomy): domain Eukaryota; kingdom Viridiplantae; phylum Streptophyta; class Magnoliopsida; order Santalales; family Viscaceae; genus Viscum; species Viscum album. The sequence continues at coordinate 516,086,018 of OY728143.1, read as the reverse complement.
GGAAAGTCTACTGGATGAGGCAATTGCTTCATTTGTAAGACTAAATTGGATTTGATAAAGCCTTATATTTATACTAATCATGTGATCACTATTCAAAAACCATATTAGACATGGTCCAAATTCATAACTATATTTTAACATCCATAAACATAAAAAAAAAATAAGTTCATATGTTATATACCCATTTCACATATTAAGACATTTAATTTGATCAAGAGGAATTTTCATTTCATTAATGTTTGGGTCGTTATAGTATCCTAGTAAGATGTGTTTTATTTTTGTGGGATTTTTAAAGGGAGACAATCATATGATTATTTGCAGGGGAATTTGTTTGTTTTTCTAATAGAGACAAACCTTGATCGACATGAACATGGTCATGGTTTGTTCCTCCTATTTGATTTATGATTTTCTCTCCCGTACATTATTTCTTGCATACATTCTTCTCTGGGCCGATGAATCGAGATATCATAATCAATCGATCATTGAGCACCTGATTCTTGGTGAAAAGATCTGATATTATTGACCAAGGATTGATGTGACACGAAGATGGTGTGAAGATAGACATGGAGTGATTCAGGTGATGGTCGATCCCGGAATTTGTGTTCTTTGATGTTCTTTGTCAGAATGATGAATTACCCCTTTTAATTCATTGTACAAATGAATCAAAAAACAAAACACATAGTTTGGGTGATGGAATGACCAAACTAGTTTGGATCTAGAGTTTTCATGAAAGTCATGTCTGGAATGGTTTCTGGAGCAGTAGAGTAGACTACAGAAGTAAGAACCATGGATTTTGTAAAATCTCATGAAATATGGCGTGTGATCTAGGATTACACGGTATGTGTAATCCCTTAAGCGGTCACTAGGGTTTTATGAGGTAGTAATGTATCACATGACGTATGAAACCTATAACACTATGTGTGGGACTCTCCTTGGGGAACAACATGTATCTTGAGAGGTACACATACATGATGTGGAGTACACAGCTTGCCTACACCACATATACCCCACCACACGACCATACCCAGACCGGATACACGAGTTACCCCATGTACTGGTACACTAGAAGGAGAACATATGTTGACACTGTGTACTGAAATATGTCAAAAGTACACAGGTGGACCCCAGATAGTAGGACTTGGTGTGTGAACCATATACACAACATGTATACATTTTATACATGATATATACTTCTGGAATATTATATTGTACCTAGAGAGTAACAGGTGTTAGGGGACACAATGTGTGACTCTACTACTTGTTGGGTACTATATTATCCATATATTTATCTCCATATCCACTACATCATGGAAATGTTCATTAGATTTGGTTCACTTGATCAAACCCTTAAGGTTAGTTGGAATGATTTATTAATAATAGGAGTATGATCCCTTCAACATCCCTTTCTATATAGAGTAGTTGGAATCCCCTATGAGAGGTCTATAGTAGGGTCCTCTATCCATTTTTGTGCCCTATGTAGAGTATTGGTATCAACATAACCAATACCACTGGATCAATCCTATACTTTTCAGGTGATTCCAGATGAGTCGTTGTATCACCCCATGGAACAATATGTGATCCTCATATGTGAAACATGATCTTTCCTACTCGGTGGAGTATGTTATCCCATATTGAGTGTATCATATCTCTCATCAAATCGATCAGAGTATCTATCTCATGACAATTTATGCTGAGAAGCACATCTCATATAGACCTCACTAGTTCTATTAGACTCAGAAGTGTTTTCTCCCGAATGAGTGCTTCATGTAATCATTATACTAAATCTATATTATTTGTATATGATATCAGAATATAGGTATGGATTTGAGTATATCTAGGCATATTTTCTATATTTTATGTAGACACATACTTTTGTAGAGATGATTGTACTTTGGGTATTGTATTGTGGTTTCAGGGTGTCATACTGAGTATTTTTATACTCACCGCAACAAGGGATTTTCATACATGTGTCATTTCTTATGCAGATAAGAGAAATTTTGACAGGGTCCTAGGTGGATCAACAACAAGACCCAGACTAGGTGGTTCTTCATGAGTTCAGATAGGTTGAGGTGTTCCTATGACTACAAATAATAGTTACTATACATTTTTTTACAGGTCAGACTTTGTAGTTTATAGACTCTTTTATAGGGATTGTATTCTTTCTTAATTTTACTTACTTTCTTTACTTTTGTTGTACTCAATTAGGTGATATAGTGATATACATGCATTTAATTTCATTGTGGTTTTTTACATTTAATCATTTTGTGTTGGAGATGTGTGCGTGTGTACAGGTACATGTGAAATTCCTCCCATGTCAGTAATTTTATTTAACAATGATAGTCACGAGCCGCTTGATTATTGGAGGTAGGTTTTGGGATCCACGACATAAGACCTACAAAGATAGGTCTTGACAGAGTGGTACCATAGGTGGTTGGTTCTACCATAGAACTAAGTGTCTATGATATTTGTTTGGGGTAATAGTGTTAAGTGTTTTGAGTGTTGTTTTTTGGACATGGACTCCAATGTTGGTGTGGAAACCGACATATCCTTACACTATGACTCTGATAACATTATTTTCGACTGATTATATGAGAAAAATTGTTCTAGTGAATAAATAATAGTATATGTATTATATAGTAATGGGTTATGGTTTCCATGTCCTTATTGAGCCAGGTCTCTAAATATACCCATCGACCATGGTACTTCTTGTTCTCTTACAGTATTTCATCACTATATATAACAGCTTCAATTCAACAACGTGATAATGAGGATGACCCACTCAATGAAAAGGATTTAATAAAGGGATCAATTCCTCATAGGTTACCTCCATGTGATGCACAAGACAAAACACCACCTGTAGTGTAGCACTTGGTACTCACAGTACTAGCAAATGAAGAACACATACTGAGTGCACTTTATGAGTTTTAGGAATATAGACCCCATTGGTTCCAAGGTGGTCCCAACACATAGAAGGATAAGGACTGTCTTGAGGTGGTTAACGAAGTTTTCATTATAATCCGGACATAGAATACTGGATGGTGGTTCTGGCAGCGAGTCGTCTCTTTGGATCAGTTGGGAGATGGGGAGGTGGGGAGGTTTACCTGATCTTATGATGACACAACCCTTTCATCAGAAGAGTTTGAGTTTTTTTCATAGCATATTTATAACCTTATTAGATGATGGTTATGTATATCCAGGAGATTCTACAGCTATGGAAGGATGACATGATTGTGTCAGATTATTCATTGAGGCATAACTACCTTTCCAGTTACTCAATGGATGTGACAGATGAGCCACACTATAGGGATCAGACATTAGAGTGATGTCTTTATAGAGAAATTATATCCATTTTATCCCCTCTATGTATTCCTACCTATGATAGTGTTCTATAGCAGGTTTTGGTGGTTTGGAGTTCCTTGGGTGGAAAGATACACCTTCTTGTAGTCTGTAGTGGGAAAGCAGGAGTAGAGACCTCAGGCCTAGGGAATAGACATTTGTATAAACATATAAGTGGGAGACATCACTAGAGGAAGGCCTAGAATGTGGAGTCTACCATTTAGGTCTCACAGGGTGGGTCCAGTTAGCCGAGAGCCAGGTGATACTATTCTTGCGGCAGCATGAGACATCTTACTAGAGATTGTCCAACCCACCATGCTCTAAACCGGTAGTAAATGGATGGACCAATGAGGATGAGTCAAAAATTACTGTAGGAAGATTCGTAGGGTGATGGGAATGGAGGAGGAGTTGTGAGAGAAGGATGAGGAGGAATACATTTCGATATGCTACTACCACCACCCTAGGTAGTCCACGATAGGCTCAGCGAGAAAGAGGACTGATCTAGGGACAAATGTGTGCGGTCGAGGAATACAACATAGAGGCTCAAAGAATTTTTCATGCTATGATATAAATCTTTTATTATTTATTTTCCATATTGATAGACACATATAATAATAATCTTTTCTTATCATAAATCCTATATGAGACAATGATATTCTGGTAAGACCATTGACTTGATGCTTATGCTTGGAGATACCCACTGGAAGAGACTCGATGATCACACTTATGCCGATAGTGTGACCTAAGCCAAGGAGGTGAGAGTTTCGGTTTCATACTCTTTTTGGAAGCATCGAGGACTTACAATTTCATTATTGGTATTGATTAGTTATATTAAGTCGATGCCCAGATGGACTATTTTAGGAAAAGGGTGTGGTATATCAGCAGTGATGGAATGATGTTTTTTATTATTAGAGGAAAGGAAACCCATGTAGAAAAAGATAGACTCATGCATTGGAGGGTGTATTTGATTAACCTTGAGTTGGATAGCATGACCCTTAGAGCATTAGTTGTTATGAGCATTTAGTTCCCAATAATAGTAATTTAATACGAGTACGTCTTTCTTAATGGTGTTCATGATTACCTCCCCATTTGTAGATAGACTACTACATTGTTTTACACCCCGAGATAACACCAATATCTTTACAAGAGTATCAGATTTCGCCTACAGAGCTTCTTGAGATGAGGGTGAAGTTGGAGGGCTTGTAGAGGAAGGGTTTAGTATGACCTAGTGTTTTATCCTGGGAAGCCTATATTTTTACAACAAAATGGCAGATAAGTGCTTAAGGTTGTGTGTGGATTTCCGACACTTAAAACAGGTGACCATGGGGAATGAGTATTGAATATCAAGGATTTATGATCTCATGCTGTAGTTGATAATGTAATAATGGTCCTCAATTGTTAACCCTAGGTCAATGCTTTTAGAAGTTGAGACAGAGTTTGATGAGTACCCCAATATGGAGATACCTAGAGAAGGGTGTCGAGTACGTAGTGTTCAGTGATGCATCAGGTACAGAACCTGGTTCTGTCTGGAAGTAGCAGAAAGTGGTGATTGCAAATAGTTCATGCCAGCTGAGGTATCATGAGTATAACTAAGGTCCATATATGGGTGTTTCCAAAACTACTTGTCTCTTCACTTATAAATGGATACCACTTTCACTATTCCAAAGCTAAAATTAACCTTTTAATTTTTCTAAATTTTTTCCTTTTAATCTCCCTTGGAAAATTTCCCAATAACATAATCCCCTAGTCACTCATTTTTATCCTAATCAATTGAATTAGTTGGTATGTTCCATGAAAAAATCATGTATCCAATGTATGTGCTATCACAATATTATGTTTTTCTTCTTAATATCACTGTTGAAAATATATTATCATAATAATAATATTATTACTTATGTATTGTCATCACAATGATATGTTATATTTTTAATGGTAAACCCCTTAGTTATAAAGTTCAATGATATTAGAAAAAAGAAAAGAGCATCATCAATGTGTTGTGTGGACCACCAACTATAGGAAGCTACATCTTTTAATTTTGATTACCCCCTTTAATAATAGGAATTTTGGGTGTTAGTGATGTATAAATATGATATATCTCAAATAATTATAATTTTTAAATGTCAATTTAATTACCACATTCACCCCATTCGATGCATTGAGAAAAAGAAATTCTAATCCTTCATATATGTGGATTTCCGCCTCCACGATGAAACATTTTTCATTTAGTGTCCAATTTCTAATTAATAATATAAAAATCATAAAATATGGATCAAAACCATAATAGAGTAAAAATAATATCATTATTATTCTATTATTATGATATTATGTAAAAATAATTACCTCTTTTACCTCACTCAAAAATCTAGTTTGTGTGTGTTCATGTTTTGACTGGTTTAACCACCAACATTGACCATGATTTAAATTCAATGTATAGACAAATATTAGAAAATGAAAAGAAATATTGGTATATTATATAAATCAAACCAGGAATAATATATTTTTATTCAAATATTATATTAATTATTTACCTCAACATTAATGTAAAATATTTGTTCTCTTAAATTTCTGAAATAACGTGTTATTAATTTGGTTACCACAAAACATAACCAAAATGAACATGGCTTGAAATAAGAAAATTTTAATTCAATATAAGTTATATAATATTTAATATTAAATTAAATATCCTTAGTGAAAATAGTATCCAATTAGGGTTAATGATATAATTTGTTTTCAACAGATATGAAAATTTTAAAATAATTAACACCCAATATACATAATACACTATAAATAAATAATGTAATCTTGATAAATAATTATAAAATGGATTATAAAAGAGAAATATTTTTTTAGAGAGGTTTAAAAATATGATTTTAATATTGTTATGTTTGTTTTACAAGAGGTTAGAGTGTCATCATTTAAATAAGGAATCAAGGTATAGCCTTCCTATATCAAGATCACTATCGTTGATACATGATTTCATGGTTTTTCACCTATTACTCTTTGTTGGGGTATATATACGAAAACAAATAATTATGTTGTCAGAAATTTACCATTTTAAGGGGATATAAATTTTTATTTTACAATATCACCTACATGTTCTTTTAATGTATTAACTTCCCAGGTTATAAGGGGTTCATTACATAAAATTTGAATCCGTTGAGACATGTTTATACTAAACACCATGTTTCATTTTAAATGTAATTGATACTACCATATTGTATTTTCTTATCACAATTATTATATAATTCATAATATTATATTTTATATTTAATGTCCTTCCTCTCATGTGGTTTTTACTTGAAATCTATAAATGTTATAATGGTTTCATCAACTCAATTTGTTATTCATTGGGCCATATCCTTTCATAAAAGAATAGAATTTTTAAGATTTTTATATCATAAAATTCCACTATTGCATTTTTTATTTTATATTTATATTTGGAGAAATTAATTTTCTTATAAATATAATAATATTTGGTAAAATTTCATCCCAAATAAAAGTATACCATTGGTAAGAATAAATCCCATTTTTACCATGGGATATTTAATCCCATGTTTATATTTTTTTACATTAATGTTATCCAATATTTTTAGAATGAAAATTTTGATTATTTTATATGACTCCCATAATTAGTTACACTTTTTCATAAGGAAAATTTTATACTCATTTAACGGTATGGTTTTCAATCATGTTGCTTCATAATCCTTAAAAGGTTTTTATAATAATTTAAAATAAGAGGTTTTATCATACCATAAACATTTTATTAATAAACCATTATATAAATTTTGATGGTTCCATTATTATGGATATTTTTTAAAAAGTAAAATTTGTAAATATATATTTACACCCCCTTTTGAATAATTTATGTATTTTCATATCTCTATTATTAATGATTCTTTTATAATAAAAAGTTTTGAAAGGAATTTCTATTCTATTTTAATTCAATGTTTATCACTCCTAAATATAGTGTTTAGTCATAAATTATATCTTATTATTTTTATTATATATTTTGAAAGAATGGATTTTAAAATCCTAATATTTATTATGTTCATCTTATGTGATAAGTTTATGAAACCCGTTATTTTTCCAGGGGTTATTTATGTTATGATGAAGATTGATTTTAATTGGCACTCATATGTATGGATGATGATGGGTGGGGTACTATATCAACCTATAATTCATTTTTTATGATTTTATATTATGATATTGTTAGGTATGTACATAATGACCTTTTTCACAAAGGTGTGGGCCTGAAAATTTTCCTCAAATAATCATGTTTAGAAATAATGAGATTGTTCATATAAGTTGGTAATAAATATCATTGTCCCATAGGTTTTCCTACCATTCTTGTTTTTCAATAATTTAATGTTTCTTATCAATTTGTTCAAAATTTCATTATTGTTCATCATGTTATGATATGTTTTCAATATGCATTTAATTTGCATAAAATACAATGTTTTGAAGATTATGAGTTATTTATAATGTATTCCACGATTTTATGTCATGTTCACCTGTTATATGACTATTTATGTGTGTTTCTTGTGAGTTTATATTTTTAATTATTCCTTGAAAATATTTTTATGATCTTACATTACTCTATCATGTTTTATGGTAATCATATATGGTCTTTTGATAATTTATTATTATATTTATGACTAACTCATTTTTTGTTAATATTATGATACATTTTTTTGACTGAGAAATTTAGCTCACCCTATTCTTATGTTACCAATCCTCAGGAAATGAAGATGATTATATAATGTGAGAAGCCTAGAAAAGGGTCTTGAGGTGCTTGAATATGGATAACTTTTCCTAATGGACATGGGTTTTACATGCATTTTAAAGACATTGATAATTTTATTTTATTCAATTTTATGACCCCTTTTAGCATTTTATGTCATTTTATAGTTTTTTTAATATTTTGGAAATTTTTTTAGATAATTTATACACTAATTTTATTAATTTTTTAATTTATTAGTTTATTTTATTTTTTTTATTTTACTATTATTTTTATCATGTGTATAATTATTAATTTAATATATCATGAAACACAAGTTTCTTTAATTCTATTTATCTTATTGAATCACTTTAACTTTTTTAGAATATTATTGTTTTTTATTATCTTTCATTAATTTTAATCATTACTGAAATTTAATATCAAAAAATTTTATTATTTTTTAATAGTTTCATTAATATTAGTTTTATTATTAGATTATTAATTTTTATTTGAAGTTAGTTTATTTTTTTATTTTAGTAATTTATATTATTTGACAATATATATTATTTAATGTGTCACGAACCAGTCCGATTCGACCCTGAACCGGTCACCCTGGCTAGCTTGCGATAAGTCCCAAGAGTCGTTCCCGATCCCCTCGGGATGGCGACAGGCACCAAGGTCATCAATAGAGTACACAAGGGTATGATTTCGCCCATATATGAAAAATCAATCAAACAGTAGAAAGAAATGGACAGCCAAAAATACATTTATATAAAAATTGAGCTGAACATTATTTGTACAAGAAACAGAAATTACAACTAAGCCAACAAATCAACTGAACAAACCTGATAACCAACTAACTCCGTGTGACCCCGCTAGTCACTCTCCAATGAAAATTATCACTCGTCGCCCAAGGTGATCGAACTCAAGCTAAAACCTTCACAATGGCAAAAAACTGAACAATACTATAGGCGTGAGTATTAAAACTCAGTAGGTTAACCCAATATTCTATTCCCAATGCACATCCTTTAAAATAAACGAAACATCAATTTCATGTTTTAAATAAGTGATATTAAGGTATGTTTTTCAAATGATGTCCTAAGCTATATAAAACAAATTACAAGAATAAAACATTCATTTTTTTATAAAGAAGAATGCTAGTAACAATTTTCAAAGAGGTGCAACTTAAAAATGAAAATAGTTTCCCAGAGGGAGGTATTAAAGAAATTAATGTTTTAAATAAATCACACACACTACTGAATTTACGAACCAAACTCACTGTATACTGATGGTGAGTATGAAATAGCCAATGAGCAAAATTCTTGGGAACACCCCTAGGCACTAGTTAGTTGTGAGCCCCAGGTACCTCTTATCTCGGTGAAAGTAACCATAATAAATATCCATTCTCGTGCACATGTGCCACTAGTAGGAAGCATACCAATAACCTAGTGTTCCTCAAACATCATCATCATCATAGTTTAGTTAGTGTTGTCATTGTAAAACTTGCTACGTGAAACATGGGCCAAACCCCACGGAATCACTAGCAAACTAGTACTCATCCGCCCACCTAGATACCCGAGATTCCATTTAGTGCTCAATCAAGTTACACATATTATCAAATACAAATTTCAAATAAAAAGAAAATTCCCAAAAAATAAACACAGAAACATCCCCCAAACTTTCATCACATTTCATTCACGAATCATCAAACCACTAAATATTTTCGTAAAACAATTTCAAGGACTGTATTGAGGTTTTTCACATAAAAATCATTCAAAAACACTCTTTTAAGACCATAAACCCATCAATAATATAAAAAACCAGATTTATAATCCGCAAGGAAAATTAATAAATCTATTTCAGGGACTATAAAATGGACCCAAATGATAGAACATAAAATACACATGGATTCTATTTTTTCAAAGAAAATGTCAAACATGCGTTTAAGCCTTTCCCAAAACAAACATTTGAAAAAGCTATTAATTTCAATTTTATTAAGGAGGTGTATAAACACCATTTAATGCAGTATACCACATTTATAAATCTCTTAATATACTTAGGTTACATATTCAAAACACATCCATTTTCCTGAGGATGTCAAACAGACCATTTTCCGACAACTCGGGCCAAAACATGTTGTAAACCAAAACCCATTTGTTTTTAAAAACAAATAAAAATTGTAAAGACATATAAGGACCCAAAAATACCATTTATTATTCTTCCAATTCATTTATAAATCCCAACAAATAATTTTTAAATAACACATCACACATAAATTCCAACCGGACAATTTATCGAACACATGACATTCCCTTCTTAAACAAAACAATTTATTTTATGAACTTCAAAAGGAATAAAACACCAATTGAAGAAATATTTCATTAATGCTACTGTAAAATGTTAAAAATATCATAAACCATATTATAAACCTCAAAAAATAGTTTCAAAAGTATAGCGGATCATTTAAACAAACACTTGGTGTGCACTTTTATGACAAAACAACAGTACCTTTAACTAAACAAGGCATAAACAACCATTTTTTCACACCAAGAAAACTAACCAAAGGATGAAAAAAATAATAAAAATATATATCAGGTTTTAAAAATAATAAAATGATGGAACTTAAATAATAAATTCTTGTGCAATGGGTATCATACCTGAAATCCTTGTCGTAATTGAAACGCACAGCCGAAATCACCCGCCGCGGGTTTATAAACCCTAAAACTATAAAGAACTGACCTAAATGAACGGAAAACCCATCAAAAAACAAGTTATAACATAACCCTAGGTAGATCATGACTAGGGTACAATATAAAACCAAGAAATAATGAAATTAGGAGGAAGAGGGAGAAGAAAGGAGAAGGAATCTCACCTCTCAACCTAAAAAACTCTTCGTCTTCCATTATATCTGAAACCCTAGAAAGAAGGGAATGGATTAAAACTTCTTGGGAGAGACTCCTATAGTCTGAACAAACACTTTAAAGAAGATTGGTGGCCATAGCAGTACTAATTGATTGATTTATGAATGATACAATTTACCTTGTCAATTTTGGACGATTTGAGGGACATTGACAATGTTTCTCCCATACGTGACTATTATAAGCTCCAAAGAAGAAAAAACAATATTGGGGGTTAGGATAGGGATATTGGCTTTGGGTGGGTGGTTTAATGACAGAAAATGATTAAAACATGAAAAATATATAAAAGAAACAAATTATTCTTTTAAAACTGGAAATGGGCCCATGGGTTGGCCCAATACCAAAATAATTAACCCAAATTCACCATGATCATGAATTCTTATGTGGTCCAAAAGGATATGAAAGTTTGAATATGTCAGTATAGGACAAGTGTGAATTTTAATGGGTGAAAAAAGATAAAAAACAATGGATTTGTAAAAGAAACAATTTTTGGTTTTAAAACTCGAATTGGGGTCACGGGTGGCCCAAATCTTGAAGTAATCACCCTCTCTCCAAAACACATAAACAAGCAATAGGGAACCCAAATTAGTGTTATTAAACATATATGAAACATAAAAACTCAAAATTCATCTCACCAAATACCCATGAAAATAATCGGCATTTCCAATGGACCAGATCGAAACAAAGACATGAAAAACTGGGTGTGTCAATTCTCCCCACCATTAAAGCTTCCCGCCTCTGGAAAGCCATAACAATTTCTAGCTGAAAGATCGAAAATTAAGGATTATTTGTCAATATGTTCCAGAATCCTGATCCAATGACACTAAATAAACCATTAATGGATCTTAATACTCTTACCTCAACCAAAAAAATAACTTTTAACCACTTCTCAGGAATAACCTGAAAGATCGAGTCACTACCTCCACAACAAAACCAAGAACCCAGTTGTTGGGCCTTCTGCCAATGAACCCAACAATCACCAAAACCAAAGATTACTCACAAAAACTGAAGATTATATTGGATTAAAGAATGTACTCCCCACCGTTAAGAATCAACTAGCACTAGATATGTTCTTATGGGGAAAAATCAATGAGACCCTTGGTGGGTCTCCCAACCATTATAACCCAACTTGCAACGAGCAAACAAGAATTCAAAATTAACTAGAATTGGGAATAACATGAGAAATTCCACCAAAAAATCCCATAACAACCTACCAACCCATGTTAATAGGGTTACAACATGAACATCTAAACCACCCACTTTCGAGCGGAGGGGACAAGAACTGGGCCAACACTTTCGGGACTTATCTGGCCCCCCACCACTCGGGGAAGGGAGGGAAGGGGACCCAATAGTTTAGCCACTAATACCAAAAAAAATAAACAAAGGAACCACCGAAAACTCTCCACCTATGAATAGGTAATACCAAAACTACGCCTGATTTATATAGGTGGTCAACACAGGGATGTTAATCAGAATCCCACATCCCTGAAGGCATAACCTTTGACACTGTGTGAGGGTTAAGTACACCGCGCTTGTTGTGACAAATAGAAATTCACAGAAATGATGAACCATAATTGAGACATAGAAACTATTATACCACAATGGTGGAGACAGGAGCCTGGCCAAGCTCCCCACACCTTTTGATATTTCCTAGCTACGTGAAAATCTTCACTCTGAGGCCTATGACTAGAGCCCTGATTCTTGAAGCATATGCTGCACTAGAGTTAGGGTTCTAAGAATTACACCTCTCAAAAAAACACACATTCTCAAAAAAACACCTTCATTTAAATAGTAACTCATAGATTAATATCAGAATTCTGTCTCACTCTGAATGAGAGGCAGAATGGATAACGAATATGAAGAAACTCATCAACATCACCGAACACAACTACTATGTCCCAAAGAATTATCACGACCTTGAAGCACTTTTAATCGATCCCAAAAAGCTCTCTTTTCCAAAAAATATGTTGAGGCCTCATAAAAAGGGGTGGATTTAACATTTGAAATGAATCTTTAGGTTGATCAACAGGAAATATTTCTAATGGAGAACTATCCATGGCCACATCACAACATCAAACACATCTTTAGAAACCCAATGATCATTACTCCAAAACTGAGCCACCAACAAGATCTCATCTCAAGATACAACAAGAGTATGAATTCTATATCATAAGGAAGCTTAATAAATAAAAAAAATCTTCTAATACATCTAAAAATCAATCCACATAACCATTGGTTAAAAAAAGGCCACAATTTTTCATCTCAAAACACTTTTGAAAAACAAGCTAACTTGGTGGGATTCCACATTTTCCAATGGTGTTTCATCAAGTCTCACCCCCATGCACATTTCCATGCCACCCTAGGCACCCAACCACCATGTCATATAAGCCATTATTCTATATATGAATAATACCATGCATGTGAGCACCCATGAAAACACCAAAGGCTAAAACAAAACAACATCACTAAAAAAAATCATGTACCTTCAAAAGGAACACCAACCACCAAGTCAAAACCCCTTTTCATATTTCACAAAAAAAACCACAATTCAATAAGATTAATTTGCTTAAAAACCTACCCGTTTTTATTTTTAACAAATTTTAAATTAACCAAGAAACTCTAAACAACCCCTTCCCATTTGTTAAAAATTCAGCATGGTATGTTTTCATAATCCGAGGTCCATTGAGTCTAATACCCTTTCTAGAGAAACACAAAGCGATCAAAACCAATTTCCAAAACTAAGTTATCGGATTAAAAAACTTTTTGACATCCGAAAATACCCCATTTAAAACAAATATTCAGAATCACCTTAAAATGATTCACAATTTCGAAACATTTTATTCCAACAAACCACAAGTTTATATTATGGATAATCTAATCCCGTTAAATCATTTCCACTCCCCTCAAATTTATTTTCCAAAAAACACAACGTTCCAAAACAATTATTATATTTAATTTTTGAAAACCCCTTTTTCACTTTTCCAAATCCAATCAATCTTTTAAAACCAATTTCCACAATTCTCTCACAAGGATTTTAAAAAAAAATCAGAATTCAAGAAAGGTTCGAGAGTCCCCAAAAGGGAACTAGTGTCGGTGGGTGAGTTGACCATATGGTTGGAGACCATATGTCAAACACAACACCAACACAGAGAGACTTATTAGGACCATTCCCTAGCTCCACATGGCTTGCCAGGCCCTACGAGCTCACGGAGGCCCTTAGTTAGAGTCCCCTTGTCATATCCCAACGCCAAAAAATCAACAAGAACAAAGGACAATAATAAAACTGGACTTCCCATGGAAACATGAGGATTAGAATGAGAAAGAGTTCACGATTCCCTTCTTGAACTTACTCTTCAAGTCCCAAAAATCCTACTCCATCTACCTTGACATCCCCAAAATAACAAGGGTTCTCTAAAAAGAATGGTCTGTTAAGAACTGACCTCCTCTAATACCATTTTTTCATGAACCAGTCCGAGGCGACCCTGAACCGGTATCTCAGGCTATCTCACAACAAGTCTCGAGAGGTGTTCCAAATCCCCTGGTTATAAGGGGTTCATTACATAAAATTTGAATCCGTTGAGACATGTTTATACTAAACACCATGTTTCATTTTAAATGTAATTGATACTACCATATTGTATTTTCTTATCACAATTATTATATAATTCATAATATTATATTTTATATTTAATGTCCTTCCTCTCATGTGGTTTCTACTTGAAATCTATAAATGTTATAATGGTTTCATCAACTCAATTTGTTATTCATTGGGCCATATCCTTTCATAAAAGAATAGAATTTTTAAGATTTTTTATATCATAAAATTCCACTATTGCATTTTTCATTTTATATTTTTATTTGGAGAAATTAATTTTCTTATAAATATAATAATATTTGGTAAAATTTCATCCCAAATAAAAGTATACCATTGGTAAGAATAAATCCCATTTTTAACATGGGATATTTAATCCCATGTTTATATTTTTTTACATTAATGTTATCCAATATTTTTAGAATGAAAATTTTGATTATTTTATATGACTCCCATAATTAGTTACACTTTTTCATAAGGAAAATTTTATACTCATTTAACGGTATGGTTTTTCAATCATGTTGCTTCATAATCCTTAAAAGGTTTTTATAATAATTTAAAATAAGAGGTTTTATCATACCATAAACATTTTATTAATAAACCATTATATAAATTTTGATGGTTCCATTATTATGGATATTTTTTAAAAAGTAAAATTTGTAAATATATATTTACACCCCCTTTTGAATAATTTATGTATTTTTATATCTCTATTATTAATGATTCTTTTATAATAAAAAGTTTTGAAAGGAATTTCTATTCTATTTTAATTCAATGTTTATCACTCCTAAATATAGTGTTTGGTCATAAATTATATCTTATTATTTTTATTATATATTTTGAAAGAATGGATTTTAAAATCCTAAGATTTATTATGTTCATATTATGTGATAAGTTTATGAAACCCATTATTTTTCCAGGGGTTATTTATGTTATGATGAAGATTGATTTTAATTGGCACTCATATGTATGTATGATGATGGGTGGGGTACTATATCAACCTATAATTCATTTTTTATGATTTTATATTATGATATTGTTAGGTATGTACATAATGACCTTTTTCACAAAGGTGTGGGCCTGAAAATTTTCCTCAAATAATCATGTTTAGAAATAATGAGATTGTTCATAGAAGTTGGTAATAAATAGAATTGTCCCATAGGTTTTCCTACCATTCTAGTTTTTCAATAATTTAATGTTTCTTATCAATTTGTTCAAAATTTCATTATTGTTCATCATGTTATGATATGTTTTCAATATGCATTTAATTTGCATAAAATACAATGTTTTGAAGATTATGAGTTATTTATAATGTATTCCATGATTTTATGGCATGTTCACCTGTTATATGACTATTTATGTGTGTTTCCTATGAGTTTATATTTTTAATTATTCCTTGAAAATCTTTTTATGATCCTACATTACTCTATCATGTTTTATGGTAATCATATATGGTCTTTTGATAATTTATTATTATATTTATGACTAACTCATTTTTTGTTAATATTATGATACATTTTTTTGACTGAGAAATTTAGCTCACCCTATTCTTATGTTACCAATCCTCAGGAAATGAAGATGATTATATAATGTGAGAAGCCTAGAAAAGGGTCTTGAGGTGCTTGAATATGGATAAATTTTCCTAATGGACATGGGTTTTACATGCATTTTAAAGACATTGATAATTTTATTTTATTCAATTTTATAACCCCTTTTAGCATTTTATGTCATTTTATAGTTTTTTTAATATTTTGGAAATTTTTTTAGATAATTTACACACTAATTTTATTAATTTTTTAATTTATTAGTTTATTTTATTTTTTTATTTTATTATTATTTTTATCATGTGTATAATTATTAATTTAATATATCATGAAACACAAGTTTCTTTAATTCTATTTATCTTATTGAATCACTTTAACTTTTTTAGAATATTATTGTTTTTTATTATCTTTCATTAATTTTAATCATTACTGAAATTTAATATCAAACAATTTTATTATTTTTTAATAGTTTCATTAATATTAGTTTTATTATTAGATTATTAATTTTTATTTGAAGTTAGTTTATTTTTTTATTTTAGTAATATATATTATTTGAAAATATATATTATTTAATGTGTCACGAACCAGTCTGATTCGACCCTGAACCGGTCACCTAGGCTAGCTTGCGATAAGTCCCAAGAGGCGTTCCCGATCCGCTCGGGATGGCGACAGGCACCAAGGTCATCAATAGAGTACACAAGGGTATGATTTCGCCCATATATGAAAAATCAATCAAACAGCAGAAAGAAATGGACAGCCAAAAATACATTTATATAAAAATTGAGCTGAACATTATTTGTACAAGAAACAGAAATTACAACTAAGCCAACAACTCAACCGACCAAACCTGATAACCAACTAACTCCGTGTGACCCCGCTGGTCACTCTCCAATGAAAATTATCACTCGTCGCCTAAGGTGATCGAACTCAAGCTAAAACCTGCACAATGGCAAACAACTGAACAAGACTATAGGCGAGAGTATTAAAACTCAGTAGGTTAACCCGATATTCTATTCCCAATGCACATCCTTTAAAATAAACGAAACATCAATTTCATGTTTTAAATAAGTGATATTAAGGTATGTTTTTCAAATGATTTCCTAAGCTATATAAAACAAATTACAAGAATAAAACATTCATTTTTTTATAAAGAAGAATGCTAGTAACAATTTTCAAAGAGGTGCAACTTAAAAATGAAAATAGTTTCCCAGAGGGCGGTATTAAAGAAATTAATGTTTTAAATAAATCACACACACTACTAAATTTACGAACCAAACTCATTGTATACCGATGGTGAGTACGAAATAGCCAATGAGCAAAATTCTTGGGAACACCCCTAGGCACTAGTTAGTTGTGAGCCCCAGGTACCTCTTATCTCGGTGAAAGTAACCATAATAAATATCCATTCTCTTGCACATGCGCCACTAGTAGGAAGCATACCAATTAACTAGTGTTCCTCAAACATCATCATCATCATAGTTTAGTTAGTGTTGTCATTGTAAAACTTGCTACGTGAAACATGGGCCAAACCCCACGGAATCACTAGCAATCTAGTACTCATCCGCCCACCTAGATACCCGATATTCCGTTTAGTGCTCAATCAAGTTACACATATTATCAAATACAAATTTCAAATAAAAAGAAAATTCCCAAAAAATAAACACAGAAACATCCCCCAAACTTTCATCACATTTCATTTACGAATCATCAAACCACTAAATATTTTCGTAAAACAATTTCAAGGACTGTATTGAGGTTTTTCACATAAAAATCATTCAAAAACACTATTTTAAGACCATCAACCCATCAATAATATAAAAAACCATATTTTTAAGCCGCAAGGAAAATTAATAAATCTATTTCAGGGACTATAAAATGGACCCAAATGATAGAACATAAAATACACATGGATTCCATTTTTTCAAAGAAAATGTCAAACATGCGTTTAAGCCTTTCCCAAAACAAACATTTGAAAAAGCTATTCATTTCAATTTTATTAAGGAGGTGTATAAACACCATTTAATGCAGTATACCACATTTATAAATCTCTTAATATACTTAGGTTACATATTCTAAACACATCCATTTTCCTGAGGATGTCAAACAGACCATTTTCCGACAACTCGGGCCAAAACATGTTGTAAACCAAAACCCATTTGTTTTTAAAAACAAATAAAAATTGTAAAGACATATAAGGACCCAAAAATACCATTTATAATTCTTCCAATTCATTTATAAACCCCAACAAATAATTTTTAAATAACACATCACACATAAATGCCAACCGGACAATTTATCGAACTAATGACATGCCCTTCTTAAACAAAACAATTTATTTTATGAACTTCAAAAGGAATAAAACACCAATTGAAGAAATATTTCATTAATGCTACTGTAAAATGTTAAAAATATCATAAACCATATTATAAACCTCACAAAATAGTTTCAAAAGTATAGCGGATCATTTAAACAAACACTTGGTGTGCACTTTTATGACAAAACAACAGTACCTTTAACTAAACAAGGCATAAACAACCATTTTTTCACACCAAGAAAACTAACCAAAGGATGAAAAAAATAATAAAAATATATATCAGGTTTTAAAAATAATATAATGATGGAACTTAAATAATTAATTCTTGTGCAATGGGTATCATACCTGAAATCCTTGTCGTAATTGAAACGCACAGCCGAAATCACCCGCCGCGGGTTTATAAACCCTAAAACTATAAAGAACAGACCTAAATGAACGGAAAACCCATCAAAAAACAAGTTATAACATAACCCTAGGTAGATCATGACTAGGGTACAATATAAAACCAAGAAATAATGAAATTAGGAGGAAGAGGAAGAAGAAAGGAGAATGAATCTCACCTCTCAACCTAAAAAACTCTTCGTCTTCCATTATATCTGAAACCCTAGAAAGAAGGGAATGGATTGAAACTTCTGGGAGAGACACCTATAGTCTGAACAAACACTGTAAAGAAGATTGGTGGCCATAGCAGTACTAATTGATTGATTTATGAATGATACAATTTACCTTGTCAATTTTGGACGATTTGAGGGACATTGACAATGTTTCTCCCATACGTGACTATTATAAGCTCCAAAGAAGAAAAAACGATATTGGGGGTTAGGATAGGGATATTGGCTTTGGGTGGGTGGTTTAATGACAGAAAATGATTAAAACATGAAAAAAATATAAAAGAAACAAATTATTCTTTTAAAACTGGAAATGGGCCCATGGGTTGGCCCAATACCAAAATAATTAACCGAAATTAACCATGATCATGAATTCTTAAGTGGTCCAAAAGGATATGAAAGTTTGAATATGTCAGTATAGGACAAGTGTGAATTTTAATGGGTGAAAAAAGATAAAAAACAATGGATTTATAAAAGAAACAATTTTTGGTTTTAAAACTCGAATTGGGGTCACGGGTGGCCCAAATCTTGAAGTAATCACCCTCTCTGCAAAACAAATAAACAAGCAATAGGGAACCCAAATTAGTGTTATTAAACATATATAAAACTTAAAAACTCAAAATTCATCTCACCAAATACCCATGAAAATAACCGGCATTTCCAATGGACCAGATCGAAACAAAGACATGAAAAACTGGGTGTGACAATTCTCCCCACCATTAAAGCTTCCCGCCTCTGGAAAGCCATAACAATTTCTAGCTGAAAGATCGAAAATTAAGGATTATTTGTCAATATGTTCCAGAATCCTGATCCAATGACACTAAATAAACCATTAATGGATCTTAATACTCTTACCTCAACAAAAAAAAAACTTTTAACCACTTCTCAAGAATAACCTGAAAGATCGAGTCACTACCTCCACAACAAAACCAAGAACCCAGTTGTTGGGCCTTCTGCCAATGAATCCAACAATCACCAAAACCAAAGAGAACTCACAAAAACTGAAGATTCTATTGGATTAAAGAATTTACTCCCCACCGTTAAGAATCAACTAGCACTAGATATGTTCTTATGGGAAAAAATCAACGAGACCCTTGGTGGGTCTCCCAACCATTATAACCCAACTTGCAACGAGCAAACAAGAATTCAAAATTAACTAGAATTGGGAATAACATGAGAAATTCCACCAAACAAATCCCATAACAACCTACCAACCCATGTTAATAGGGTTACAACATGAACATCTAAACCACCCACTTTCGAGCGGAGGGGACAAGAACTGGGCCAACACTTTTGGCACTTATCTGGCCGCCCACCACTCGGGGAAGGGAGGGAAGGGGACCCAATAGTTTAGCCACTAATACCAAAAAATAAACAAAGGAACCACTGAAAACTCTCCACCTATGAATAGGTAATACCAAAACTACGCCTGATTTATATAGGCGGTCAACACAGGGATGTTAATCAGAATCCCACACCCCTGAAGGCATAACCTTTGACACTGTGTGAGGGTTAAGTACACCACGCTTGTTGTGACAAATAGAAATTCACAGAAATGATGAACCATAATTGAGACATAGAAACTATTATACCACAATGGTGGAGACAGGAGCCTGGCCAAGCTCCCCACACCTTTTGATATTTCCTAACTACGTGAAAATCTTCACTCTGAGGCCTATGACTAGAGCCCTGATTCTTGAAGCATATGCTGCACTAGAGTTAGGGTTCTAAGAATTACACCTCTCAAAAAAACACAAATTCTCAAAAAAACACCTTCATTTAAATAGTAACTCATAGATTCATATCAGAATTCTGTCTCACTCTGATTGAGAGGCAGAATGGATAACGAATATGAAGAAACTCATCAACATCACCGAACACAACTACTATGTCCAAAAGAATTATCACGACCTTGAAGCACTTTTAATCGATCCCAAAAAGCTCTCTTTTCCAAAAAATAGGTTGAGGCCTCATAAAAAGGGGTGGATTTAACATTTGAAATGAATCTTTAGGTTGATCAACATGAAATATTTCTAATGGAGAACTATCCATGGCCACATCACAACATCAAACACATCTTTAGAAACCCAATGATCATTACTCCAAAACTGAGCCACCAACAAGATCTCATCTCAAGATACAACAAGAGTATGAATTCTATACCATAAGGAAGCTTAATAAATAAAAAAAATATTCTAATACATCTAAAAATCAAGCCACATAACCATTGGTTAAAAAAAGGCCACAATTTTTCATCTCAAAACACTTTTGAAAAACAAGATAACATGGTGGGATTCCACATTTTCCAATGGTGTTTCACCAAGTCTCACCCCCATGCACATTTCCATGCCACCCTAGGCACCCAACCACCATGTCATATAAGCCATTATTCTATATATGAATAATACCATGCATGTGAGCACCCATGAAAACACCAAAGGCTAAGACAAAACAACATCACTAAAAAAATCATGTACCTTCAAAAGGAACACCAACCACCAAGTCAAAACCCCTTTTCATATTTCACAAAAAAAACCACAATTCAATAAGATTAATTTGCTTAAAAACCTACCCATTTTTATTTTTAACAAATTTTAAATTAACCAAGAAACTCTAAACAACCCCATCCCATTTTTTTAAAAATTCAGCATAGTATGTTTTCATAATCCGAGGTCCATTGAGTCTAATACCCTTTATAGAAAAACACAAAGCGATCAAAACCAATTTCCAAAACTAAGTTATCGGATTAAAAAACTTTTTTACATCCGAAAATACCCCATTTAAAACAAATATTCAGAATCACCTTATAATGATTCACAATTTCGAAACATTTTATTCCAACAAACCACAAGTTTATATTATGGATAATCTAATCCCGTTAAATCATTTCCACTTCCCTCAAATTTATTTTCCAAAAAACACAACGTTCCAAAACAATTATTATATTTAAATTTTGAAAACCCCTTTTTCACTTTGCCAAATCCAATCAATCTTTTAAAACCAATTTCCACAATTCTATCACAAGGATTTTAAAAAAAAAATCGGAATTCAAGAAAGGTTCGAGAGTCCCCAAAAGGGAACTAGTGTCGGTGGGTGAGTTGACCATATGGTTGGAGACCATATGTCAAACACAACACCAACACAGAGAGACTTATTAGGACCATTCCCCAGCTCCACATGGCTTGCCAGGCCCTACGAGCTCACGGAGGCCCTTAGTCAGAGTCCCCTTGTCATATCCCAACGCCAAAAAATCAACAAGAACAACGGACAATAATAAAACTGGACTTCCCATGGAAACTTGAGGATTAGAATGAGAAAGAGTTCACGATGCCCTTCTTGAACTTACTCCTCAAGTCCCAAAAATCCTACTCCATCTACCTTGACATCCCCAAAATAAAAAGGGTTCTCTACAAAGAATGGTCTGTTAAGAACTGACCTCCTCTGATACCATTTTGTCATGAACCAGTCCAAGGCGACCCTGAACCGGTATCTCAGGCTATCTCACAACAAGTCTCGAGAGGTGTTCCAAATCCCCCTGGGATGGAGACAAGACCAAAGGTCATAAATAGAGTACACAAGGGAAAAATTTCACCCATATATGAAAAATCTAACAAACAGTTGAAAGAAATGGACAACCCAAAATACATTTATATAAAAATTGAACTGAACATTATTTGTAAAAGAAACTGAAAGTACAACTAAGACAACAACTCAACTGACCAAACCCGATAACCAACTAACTCCATGTGACTCCGCTGGTCACTCTCCAAAAAAATGATCACACGTCACCCATGGCGATCAAACTCAAGCAGAAACCTGCACAAGGGCTAAAAACAAAAGAAGACTATATACGTGAGTATTAAAAATCGGTAGGTTATCCTGATATTCTATTCTCATTGAACATCCTTTAAAATAAAATAAACATTAATTTCAGGTTTTAAATAAATGATATTAAGGTATGTTTTCAAAATGATGTCCCAAGCTATATAAAACAAATTACCAGAATAAAACTTGAATGTTTTATAAAAAAGATTGCTAGTATCAATTTTCAAAGAGGTGAAACTTCAAAATGAAAATAGTTTTCAAGAGAGTTATTTTAAAGAATTTAAACATTTAAATAAGTCACAAAAACTATTGAATTTACCAACCAAACACACCATATTATGATGATGAGTACGAAATATCCAATGAGCACAAGTCACGGGAACACCCCTAGGCACTAGTTAGTTGTGATCACCAGGTACCTCGTATCTCAGTGAAAGTAACTATAATAAATATCCTTTCTCGTGAACACAAGCCAATAGTAGGGAGAATACCTAAAACCTAGAGGTCCCCCAACATCATCATCATCATATTTTAGTTAGTGTTGTCATCATCAAACTTTCTACATGAAACGAGGTCCAAACCCCACAGAATCACTAGCATTCTAGTACACGTCTGACCACCTAGATACCCGGGAATCCCTTTAGTGCTCAATCAAGTTACACATATTATCAAATACACATTTCAAATCAAAATTCCATTCAAAAACAATAAACACACAATCATCCCAAAAAATTTCTTCACATTTCATTCACAAATCGTCAAACCACTAAATATTTTCATAAAACAATTTCAAGGAGTGTATTAAGGGTTTGCACATAAAACTCATTAAAAAACACTCTTTTAAGACCATAAACCCATCAATACTATAAAAAAAAGATTTTAAAGCCCCAAGTCCAATTAATAAATCAATTTTAGGGACCATAAAAGGTACCCAAAAGATAGAATAGAAAATACACATGGATTCCATTTGTTCAAAGATAATTCCAAACATGCCATCAAGCCTTTCCCAAAACAAACATTTGAAAAAGGTATTCATTTAAATTTTATTAAGGAGGTGTATAAACACCATATAAATCAGAAAAACACATTTATAAATCCTTTAAAATACTCAGGTTAGATATTTAAAACACAACCATTTTCATGCGGATATGAAACAGACCATTTTATGACAACTCAAGCCAAAACATGTTTTAAACCAAACCCCATTTGTTTTTAAAAACAAATAAAAATTGTAATGAAATATAAGTACCCAAAAATACCATTTATAATTCTTCAAATTAATTTTTAAAATCCAAACAAATAATTTTTAAATAACATATCACACATAAAATCCAACCAGGCAATTTATCGAACACATGACATGCCCTTTTTAAACAAAAAAATTTATTTTATGAACATAAAAATGAATAAAACACCAATTGCATGCCATATTTCATTATAGATACTGTAAAATGTTAAAAATATCATAAAAAATATTCTAAACCTCACAAAATATTTTCCAAATATAGTGCAACCTTTAAACAAACACTTGGTGTGCACTTTTCTGACAAAACAATAGTACCTTTAACAAAACAAGGCATAAACAACCATTTTTCACACCAAGAAAACTATACAAAGGATGAAAAACAATAATAAACATATATATCAGGTGTTAAAAATAATAAAATGATGGAACATAAATAATAAAGGCATGTGGTAGGGGTATCCTACCTCAAATCCTTGGAGTAATTGAAACGTACACCCGAAATCACCCGGCGCGGGTTTATAAACCCTAAAACTATAAATACCAGACCTAAATGAATAGAAAAACCCTAAAAAACATGTTATAACATAACCCTAGGTCGATCATGACTATGGTACAATATAAAACCATGAAATAATGAAAGGAGGGGGGAGAGGAAGAAGAAAGGAGAAGGAATCTCACCTTTCAGCTTGGAAAACTCTTCATCTTCCATTATATCTGAAACCCTAGAGAGGAGGTAATGGCTTCAAACATCATGTAGATACTCCTATGGTCTGGACGAACAAGGTAAAGAAGATTAGTGGCCAAAAGAGTACGAATTTATTGATTTATGAATGATATAATTTACCTTGTCAATTTTGGACGATTTGAGGGACATTGACAATGTTTCCCCCCTACTTGACTATTCTAAGCTCCAAATAGGCAAAAACGATATTGGGGGTGAGTATGGGGATAATGGATTCGGGTGGGAGGTGGAATCACCGAAAATTATCAAAAAATGGAAATGATATAAAAGAAACAAATTATTTTTTTTAAAACTGGAAATGGGCCCATGGGTTGGACCAATACCAACATAATTAACCCAAATTCACCATGATGATGAATTCTTATGTGGTCCAAAAGGATATGAAAGTTATAATAAGTCAGTATAGGACAAGTGTAAATTTTAATGGGTGAAAAAAGATTAAAAAAATGGAGTTACAAAAGAAATAACTTTGGGTTTTAAAACTGGAATTGAGCTCAGGGTTGGCCCAAACCATGAAGTAACCACTCTCTCTCCAAAACTCATAAACAAGCAATGGGGAACCAAAATTAGAGTTATTAAACATATATGAATCTTCAAAACTCAAAATTAATCTCACAAAATACCCAGGAAAAACATCAAAATTTCCAATGGACCAGATCGAAACAAAGACATGAAAATCCGGGTGTGACATAATGTATATGTATTATTATTATTTTTATTAGTTTTTATTATTTTAAATAATGTTAATACTGTAATTATTATATTTCATATATATTATAAATTTATTTTATATTATATGTTATTTTTGATATATAATAATGTGTACATATATATGTATCTAATATTTTTCTAATAAATCTATTTATGTCTTTAATTATCATCATCGTATTTATTAGTTTTTTTATTTACTTCAATCATTTATTTTATTATAATTATTATCATTTAAATCTAACATTTATTAATTATTGAATTGTTATAACTCTTGTTATTTGTTTTCTATTTTGTTTATTTATTTTTAAAATATGTGTTTTAATAGAAAGCCATTAAAACGGGGATCTCAGATCTGCTGAAAAAATCCTTCACCACTCTTCCATGTCGCCCTCCCCCTTACCCCTCCACCCCGCCACCCCTCTAGCTCCCTCTCTACCCACTGACCTGCCCCTTCTACAAATCCCCACAACCCACTTCCCCCTCCCCCTCCCCCTATCCCCTCCTCCCCGAACCGCTCCAACACACTCTCTCCATGCTGCCCCATGCCCCATGCCCCTTCCCCCATCTCCCCTCCACCCCTACACCACTTCCCCGTATCCCCACATTCCCTTCCCTATTTCCCCCCTCGGCCTACCACCCCAAACCCTTACCCATATCTCATAACCCCCTCCCATAATCACATCTCCCCCTATCACCTCATCCACCTCCCCTCATTTAGATCCCCTTGCCTCATCATCCCTCCTCCCTGTACTACACAACTTATTCTGCAGACCAATACTATTAAAAAGCACCATGAATTATCACCAAAATAGCATGTCACCAACTATATACATGATATCTATGCTCTCCATCACCACTTCTTCACCGTTATCATTGGATTTGGTCTTGGTGGGTGCTATTTGTGTGCTGTGCACGAAGTTGATAATCATAGCGCATTCACCTGTTTTCTATAGACTAGTATTGCACTGTGAGTATGAACAAATGAAATAATAATTTTTTTATCGGCTTAGTGGTTTGTTTCAATATTTTGATGATCTTTGGAGTAATGAATATTATTAGTAAATCATATGTGGAATCTTTCATTGACCATAGTGATGAAATAATAATGGGGATATATTCTCTTTATTATTTTAAGTTCTGTATTGTCATGATGGTGGACTAATTATTTTGTGTTAGAGTGTTGACAAATGTGATGATGTATGAATTAATTATTTTATTCAAATATTTGATTTCATTTTAAATTATTATTTTTTATTTGTTTTTTATTTAAATGATTAAAATTTCATTTGAATTAAATGTTATTTGGATTCTGCACAAATGATTTTCTGCCCATTCAAGTTACACCTAATATGTAATCATGAGTGAGGGTTCATTATCAACTTTATTTTTTCAAAAGTTGATCATTTTTTTGACATAATCAAAAATTAAATGGTTAAAAATAATGAAAAAAATTATATTAATTGACAAATAAACATTTTTTATGCTCTCCTGCAAAATTTCATGTGTGATAGCTAATAAGTGATCACATGTTATCAAAACTGACCCAAATGAATACTTCGACTATGGGAGAAACAGGTTGTGGTATTTCACTATATGATTCAGTGATACAATTTCCTTAAAATTATTCATCAGTATAGAGAAAAAATGAAAGATATTTTTTGTGAATGTTTCGAATAATTTATAACATCAAATAACGAGACAGGACAATATTTCGATTGAATTTGGAATCCAGGATAATTGGGTAAATAAATATTCAAATATGGGAATTTAATTTATCAGCATTGCGTGGACCTAAACAAACATCATAAATATGACATTTAAATATTTTCTAGTTTCTTCAATAGATTAATTTTGTTTAATTAGATTGTTTTATATTTGTTAATTTAACTATTATTTTTTAACTTCTTTTTAGTTTATATATGTTTCAGTTATTAATAAATTTATAAACTCATGTTCCTGAAGATTCTTCTCAGTGGAAATTCCTAGTTTATCATCCCATTTTCTCAATGTTTTGATACCACTCCTCCCATCTACATTAGTTTTTAGGTTTATAAATATTAAAATTTAAATGAGTTTCAAAATTCATGAATAATGTCTACCACCATTTTCAAGGATAATAATAGCATTTGGATATACATAAATAGAATGATTTTAGTGAAAAAGAAAACAAAAATAAAATAACACACACAAAATAAATCACTTTTCTACAATGGTAAAATTTCATAACTGGTAATTTCAAGATAACCAGAAGTTCTAAATGGAGTGGTCATCAATATATATGTATAATCATAACTCTCCCAAAAAGGCCATTGCTCAAGGTACATTATATAATGATTCACCTCTCATGAGGTCTCTAGGTAAAACTTTTTATTACAATGACTTTATTCAAGACCATGTTGTAACCCATACGAGAATGGTGCACCATGTTGTGATACAAGTACTTTTAAAAAAATTATCATTTCAAAAGTCAATTTTTTTTGGAAAAATTTGAACTTGATAATTCATATAAAACAATTATTCAATAATTGTGAACATGTTTCATTCTACTTTTAATGAGACAAATATAATATTTGAACTTCATAATGAATGTAATGAAAAGTTTCTTTCTTCAACCAAATATTTATAAATTATAATTAATGGTCAAAAAAATAAAATGATGAATATGTAAATCAAATAACACATATTTTTAAACTATCCCCCACATTCCCACTCAATGATCAAATTAAAAATATTTTTGTTGATGAAATTATAATAGGGGTTCCATTTTAAGAACATCCATTTCATGATTTTGATAAAGAGACTAATTTGATTGATTCTTCTCCCTTTCAAAACATTGTTGAATCCTATCCATCAAAATTTCATTCTTCAAATATAATCACATTTCATGAATATGAGAGCTCATTCTACCACTCGGTTGAATATAATGGTCAATAAATCATTGTGAATTCATGTGATTCTTTTGTGAGTTTAAAACCCATCCATCCAAAAGTAAAAAATGATTCTTTAAATGTCTATAAAATTAAAAATTTTGAAAAATATGATGAAATTTGGTTTGGTACATTTTTTAATTTGATTTTTTCATAATTTTTCCAAGAAAATATGAATTTTCACACATTAGAAGACACCACTTTAAATTACATTGAATCACATATTTTAGAAAATCCATGCAAGTATGAAACCTTTTCCAAAAAGGTGACATCTAATACATTTCTAGAGTTAGGTAAGTAGTCAAGGATTGTGGTGGAGACACTAATAATATTATTGAAACAATGGGAGAATAATATTTTATAGTGGACCCTTAGTTTGTAGTGCCACATGTTCCATTAGAGAAATACAAATAGGCCGGTATAGAAGAAAATTTTAAAAAATATGTTATTCTTGACAAAAATAAAGTCACCTACTCTAATTATACATTCCCTACATTGTCAATTGACAGAGAATGAATTGAGTTAAATACCAATGTATTTATCAATTCCAATTGTTGGTATTCAAATTAAATTTGGGTACACTGTCGACCCAGATTCTGCATTCAAGGATATTATTGATATATGATGAACACTAAAAGGGTCTCATAATGGAATTTATTTTCTTTTAAAAAATTAAAAAATTTAATGTTATTTAACATCATGATGATTCCGTTTTTTCAAAAATAAATTATTTTGTGATTTTTTATTTAAAATAGGTACATTCATTCCATAATAAGTAGGGTTATTTTCATTTCATTCCACATTTCTTTTTTTGGAAAGCTTCCATTGAGATATTGTTTAATATCCAGGATAAATTAATTTTCATCAAATGGATTACACACTATTTACAAAAGAGAATAATATGGATGGTAAACTTTTATTTTCAATATTGGTGGAGTTTCAACATTTTTTGGATGGAGGAGAAGTAAACTTAGTGCTCAATGGAAAGAACCCATCATTTTATTTGTTTTATTTTCACTTTATTTAGTTTCATTTCATTTTCTAGTTTATAAACTGCATGAAATTACCACAATATATTTTCTTCTAGAACCACAGTATATTTTAATTCATCATACAATTTTTTACCATACACATGTTTATTTTATTTTTGTTTAATCTCTTTGATTTGATTTGGGTATGTTTAGTTCATGTGTATATTTTACAGGGTACATCATTTTTGGATCTTCATTGGATACATTAAGCTTATCCACATCTATCTGTACTTACACAGGGAAGTATTTTATTTTTTTTATTTTATTCTCCCAATAACACCATTTAAACTAATCAAAATAGAATATTGAAAAAATACTATCATTGTTTCATCATTAAACCCACATAAAAATTGCTGCATTTTTGTAGTAACACTGTCATGAAAATACCACTTTTATCTAAGATATGTTTGCGCATTGTAATCTATTTTGGCATCATTTCATCCATAATCTAAGGAATTATATTATTAATAATATAAATCCATGATTTGAAAATGTTTTTTAGAATCTTTTATATTTTTTAGAATCATATTTTAACACATAATATTCTGAATTGTCTGATATATTACTTCCATACTAGTATGGATTATGGAACATTTTTTTCATGTATTATTTATAATTTTACTAAGATAATCTCTAATATGATATGTCTTATATAGATTTATGTCTTTTTGAAATAGAAATAAAAATTTTGGAAGATTCACTGAAATTTTTGAGGAATCTATTGGATTTTTTTCAGCCCCTTTGTCCCACTAAACCACCCATCAATTTTCTCTATTGTGTATCCCATATAGGTGATAAATAATCATTTTTTTTGTATTATCCAACAACCGATACCCTTATTGTCACAATTATTGTATAATTTGATGGCAAATTTTCAATCAAAATATGGGGTATAGATTTATTATTATACTGGTTTTCATGATGGGTAGTTAGTTATTTAATGTACATGGATATACCTTATTCCATATTGATTATATGTGTTTCATAATATACAAATTAATTATATATATTTTTATATGTGAATATAGATTTTTATTTTTTCCAATAATGAGTAATTTTACAGTCATAAGGTAGTAACGCTTTCCTTTGGGGTTTCATATAAAATTAATGATCCATTTTTCTAGGATCAATAGAGTTTTTATGTGAAATACATTCACTAATATTCTGCATTGTACATTATACTTGTCAACCATTCATTGGGATTCAGTCTAAAATTTATTTCATGGGGATTTAGTGTCGATAATCACTAGTATTTTTACCTATATTTTCTGAGTGAGTTGTGTCCTAAAAAAGAGAAGATGAAAAAGAAATCAAATAAACATTTTGAAAAATTGAATTATCAGATTCTTCGAGAATAGAATCTTTTTAAGTTTGGGGGAGGTGGATTTTCCAGGAGACATTTGGATTGAAATTTATCATGTATTTATTTCTAGATTCAACACTTTTTTTCCCAAAAAACTCATTTTTTATATGACCCAAAGTACCACTACCTCAGATCCTTTTGAACACAATGTGAATCCCTAGCGATTGGTGCATTGTTGTTATGTCCACTAGTTGATATAACACATTTATTGAAAGCCTATGGTAATAATGATTATGTATGAAAACTAAGGAAAACTTTAATCGAATTATTTGAGAAATGAGAGTGATGTCTAGGTAGGTCACATGATGCATGTGTGTTGATACTTATTTTGGAAAGATATAAAATAGTAAATAATATATTTTTTACCATTAAAATTTTAAATGAATCACGATATTTTATGTGTTAATGAGAATGAATATTTTTGAATATGTATTTTTGGGGTTCTAATTTTTCCATGGGTTTAGATGTGTATTATTTATGATTGTTTTTCCAAGGAGTGAAAAAAATTTAATTAGGGGTATTAGAAGAAAATGTATTTCATGTAAATTTATAATAATTTAATTATTAGATTTAATTATTTTTTAGTTTATTTTATATTTTTAGGTTGTTTTTGTAATTTATTTTATTTTGGATATTTTTATTATTTTTACTTAATTTATATACTAATTTTTGTAATTTATTATTTTATTAGTTTATTTTAATTTCATATTTTATTACATTTTTTATTTTATGTTTAATTACTAATTTAAATTAACATGTAACCATAGTTTATTTAATTATAAATATATAATTACATCTTATTAGATTTATTAGTTTTTTTTAAAAAAATTTAATTATATTACAATAATTTTATATATTATTAATATTTATTATCTAACAATCTCAGTATTTTTTTTAGTAATTTAAATAATATGTGTTTTATTATAAGATTATTAATTTTTATTAGTAATTAATTTAACTAGTTAAGTAATATATATAATTTAGCATTGTTTATTATTTAAAATGTTAGTATTATTAGTATTATTAGTTTTTAGTTTTTTTAAATTAGATTAATATATTTATTATTATATTTGGTAATGATTATAATTTTATTATATTTTATATATTATAATAAATATATCTTACTATATATATATTTATGTTTGTAATAATTTTCTGAAAAATTAAATTGTATAGTTAATTATCATCATATTGTTTATTAGTGTTATTATTTATTTCACGTATTTATTTTATTATTATTACTATCATTTAAATATATCACTAATTAATTTTATAACATTTTTACCTATTAGAAATTTTTTTCCATTTTTTTTATTTTCAAAATATGGGTTGTAATTACAGGCTATTTAAATAGTGATCTAGGATCTGTTGAAAAAAGAAGACATGTAGTGCTCTTCCCCGTCATCCATCACCCATCCTCCACAATACCCCTATCTATGTCTACCACCCCTACCTACCCTTCCCCACACCCCTCCTCCCTACCTACCCTTACCCCTGTCTCACCACCCCTACCCCTCCCCTATCCCCACCACCCTTCCCCACCACCCCTTCTCCCTCTCCCCACCTTCCCACCACCCCCTTGCCCCCATTCTACACACCCCCTCATACCCTCTAGTCACTCTTCTCCCCTCACCCCCTCCCATAATACATTGTGCCCCTTCTCCCCTCATCATTCCTCCCTACACTGCACAACTTCTTGTTCTAACCACTACTGTAAGGATGCACCCTAGAGATACACAACACACGCATTCCACCACCTCTTTACACATTAGCTACCACTGGTGACTACATGGCTTTGCTGCACATATTGGATTCAATCTAGGTGGGTGTTCCTTGCATAATACATATAACATCGACATCTATGGTGGGTTTCCATGCTTCAAAAGACCATCACTGCACGACAAGGGCCAACACATGATGTGATCATCTTTTCAGCAGTGTAGTGGTTTAGTTCAATGTTGCGACAATAAACAGAGTGAGGGTTGTTATTGGGTGATCCTTTTTGGTGGCTTGTAGTGTCTATTGTGAAGAAAAAATAATATTAATATGTTATATTTGTTATTTTATGTGACCTATTATCCTGATGGAAGACTAATTATTTTATGTAATTGTGTTCAAAAATGTGAAGGTGTACGCATTCCATATTATATTTCCATAGTTGATTAACTTTTAAATTATTAATTTTTAGTTTTATAATTATTTAATTGATTATATATATATTTTAATTAAATGTAATTTGGAGTACACACATATTCTTTGGTTCCCATTAAGGTGAAGCTTAATAATTAAACGTTGGTGGGGTTTTTTAAGAAAATTTACTTGTATGAATATCAATTTTGCATGGGAGAGAGTTGTAAATTTTATATGAAATAATTATGAAAAAATTAATAAATTATTTGGAAAGAAAATATTTTATGTGTTCTTCACATAAAACATTAATTAGTGATACCTAATAAGTAATGTTTGGGAAGCAAATGCGGAGAATATTTGTAATGACCGAAACCATTATAAATAAAATTACTGAAATGATTTAAATTAAGTGTATTATTTTATAGTGTGGTTATTGTAAACACATGAAATAATTTTATTTTTATATCCTAAAATATTAAAAAGAATGTTTGGTATCATTTCAATTGATAATATAGACATTGAGTAGTGGTAACAAGATTAGTATAAATACTATGTTTTAATAAATCCAATTACACAATCAAAGGAAGTGATGACCTCAACCTATAGAATCATACTGTATGAATCCCATTTAATGTATCTTATGATGGATATCACATATATGGGACTTTCTCTTGACCAATACCAAGATAAGATCCAACAATGTAATCATTAGCGAAACCACTTAAATGAGAAGTCCATGCTCTTTAAGGTCATGACACAAACACTATATGTTGAACTACCCCATGAATGTCTCACTATCTTAGACCTTACCTTTAGGGAATTTCCTACTTTATTAATATAATATGTTTCAATAACCTAACAATATGAGTATGTAAATTATTTTTATATAATAATTGGTACATTTAATTCTTATTATTGTTAATTTGTTATGGATTTTGATTTTGATTCAATAAAACACAAAGTGTATTTTTGGGTAGTAATAAAATTCAATTAAGAAATTTATTTTTATTAATTAATGGATGTTTGAAATAAATATTTTTTAATGAAATATTATTATTAAATTTATATGATCATATAATTTTTATGAAGTAAAAACATAATTTTAGACAGATCTGGAACATATTATCGTCAAAACCCCCATCATTTCTCAATAAAAGTGTATTCTTATTTTAAAAGTATAAAATAAAATATTTAAAAAATTATTCTGATAAAATTAATATTATTTTATGAATCATAATTTAACAATTATCTAATAGTAAATTCTTTATAATTTTATGAGAAAGTCAAAGTTTAAGGTAAAAATTAAATACTGTATAAATATACAGTGTGCATTATGACATCATAATGTCCCAAATGTTATTTAATAAATATTATAAAGGTATTCCAATAACAAATACATGTTTTATATTAAATATAATATGATTTTATGTCTATTTTATTAATTTTATAAAGCCTTTATGAATCCTCCAAAACCAATAATATATTTTAAGGTTTTAAAATCATTTCATTACAATTACGAATATCCTCCACACTACCTGGGGTAAAATATTAATAATTTAGACACATGGACTTATAAAATAATTAAATCCACACACCTTCAGTAGAAAGAATGTGAAAAACCATGGTAATATTTGTAGTTTTGGTTAATTTGTTATATACAGTCTAGAACATAAGTTTGAGAAATAATAAAGAATTCCAAACTCATTTCCTATATAAACACACTCAATAACAGAGTCCTCTTCAATCAAAATCCTTAAATCACGTCCTTTATCATCACTCATTTCTCTAGAGTCCTCCCAAGTTTCCCCCTATCTCATAAAAATCTCCTCTCAAGCATTTGATGCCACACTCTAAAGGTAAGGGATCCTCACCTTCTCTTCTTTATTCAAGTTTATTTATTATCTTATACCTTCTATTTCCAATTCCTAATGTTTGAATATGTATTTTCATGTCCATATTACTACCCATTTTATTTTTAAATTATGATATTCCCTTTTCCTCTTATAAACCCAATTTATAACTTTTTACGTGACAATGTTATACTGCTGAAATCTCGTAATGATTTTCAATTCCAAATCAATTGTATAATTAATACTATATCCATTCCTTATCAGGGGTGTTAACCCTTAATAATTTTTTAATTATTTGAACTGGGACTTTCATTTCTTTACCCCACACTCCTTGATCAAGTAATATATTATTATAATTAATGAATTCATGTTTTATGATATATGTGGAACACTGAATCAAGAGATTATGAGGGATGTGCCTGGAACTATACAACAATCTAATGAATTGGGTAATGTTCAGTCTAATATGATTTCATGTTTGGATAGTGAGTGAACCTATATCCTTTATGGTACTTTATCTATCAAGATGACTTAGATGTTATCCTGGATCTATGTTTGTGATGTAGTGTTTTAATTTGTTTCCACATTTCCCATCCCCCCATTATGGTTATCATGTTATATCATGTCTCGTTGTTCATGTTTATGATTAACACTCCTTTTATTCCCCATTGATATGCTCGTTTTCAATCATGTATTATTTTATTTATCTTACCCCATGTTTATTCCCTTTCTAGGATTTATATCCCACCCCTATCTTATGTATGTCCCCAGGTTATCACATGAAGGTTTATGTTCAACTTAATATTATGATTATATTAAGTATGTTTTCAATAAAGATAATGTATTCCCCATTTTAAGTTCCTGTTCTATGTAACTAATTCCCAAAGGATTTATAATTCTTCTTCTTCTTCCAGGTTTTATTTAGTGTGATCTTATGTAATAAATCACGTATTATTGTATAATAAAGAGAATGAAGTTTATAGTTGGTATCAAATAAAAAGTTTAGTTATATTTGTGATTAGGATTAGAAAACACATGAAAAAACTTAGATATAATACTATGAATAAGACAAAATAACAAAATTATGGTATATATAAAGTAAGTGGTTTATCAAGAAAACACATCTATGTTTGGAAACAATAAATGGATGTGGCTCTAGAATATATGTACATTTGTGTAAAACCCAAAAACACAGAGTTCAGCTAGGATTGGTTAGGAAGTAGTACATGACAAGATTCCTTAATGAATACATGGCTTGACATTCCTAGGATATTATCTTGTGTAAATTTCTAATTTCATTATGAACCATTAACATGGGTATAAAAATAACACTAAGAAAATATGTTAGGAAAAATTCATGTATAACATAGTTTGAATCCTAGAAATACATAAGTCAAGTAAATACTTTTAAAATCATAAATTATATCATTATTGTCAATGGATTACCATTTATGTGTTTAATAATTTAAAAATAGTTATACTAAATTTTATTTTTATTCTAGATAATGGCCATAAATATGATGAACTAGGTAAATAATAAATGCGACGAGTAATGTGATTACTGGCCCCATGAGATGCCCAACCCGATGGGAGCAGAAATTGAAAATATTTTGATAATAATCACACATTGGAATCAGGTTCTAAATAGAAACCTAGATTAAGTGGAATTCCTAATACCCCCCACCAAAGGAAATTACTACAATTGAGAGGTTTATGTGAAAAAGTACCACTAAATTTCAATATCCAACTAGTCAAAGGTAAATAAAGAATCCCCACACAAATTACCTAAGGGGATGAGTAAATGCTTTGAGTGTGAGAAGGAAGGTCACCAAGATAAGGATTAACGATATTCGAACCCCACAAATACAGTGGAGGAAATTAAATCTCTAGTAAAACCTTTCCACATTATTAATTACATAAAATTCAAGGAACCATGGAACTTTTCAAATCAATTCACTAAGATAAGTGTTTTAAGAGCCAACCAGTATCCCATGAGGCAGTATGGGTGAGATTTTTCCATCACAACCTCATAGGTGGATCCTAAAAATGAAGTGGTGATAGGTATAGTAGTTATTCATTCATTAATAGAGAATATAATTTTTTATTTTGGTTCTATGAATTCTTTAATATCATGAAATTTTACGGGAACAATTCAAGCACCACCACAAATCATGACAGTGGAGTTATTGGTGAAAATGATTAATGGGGAAATTATTGAATCCAAAGTATAGAAATAATTCCCTTTAAAAATTTGTGGATTTTACATCACACTAATCCTTTTCGTAATCCCGTTGGTGGAATTAGACGAAATTATTGGTATGGATGATTTTTCCCCATATAGATCCAGCATAAATTACTACAAGAGGAAAATCACTCTCAGTATCATGAATCAACACCCAGTTATATAAAAGTGTAAGGAGATGGATGAATATTATATTAGACCAACATCTAATTAATTGATATTATTTATCTATGAGAATGAATATCTAGCTCAAATTGTTGAGTCTAAGGAAAGAATCATCCTTGAATACATTCCCTTTGTGAGGGAATACATTGATGTGTTACTCTAAGAATTTCCTATTCCTTTCCAAGCCGTGAGAATGAATATTCAATCCAAATTATACCTAGATTGTCAACGTTGTCTAAAATATTTATAGAATGGATGATTTTGAACATTTAGGAGATGAATAAGTAAATACTGGATAATCTCGATATGGGATTCATTCTCAATAGTGCAGAACTATGGGGTGAACCATTATTCTTCGTCAAGAAGAAGGATGGGTCAATGAGCCTTTTCATTGATTAACGTGAGCTTAAAAAGACCATGATAAAGAACAAGAATGATGTACCATGGATTGATCACCTGTTCAATCAGAAATGTGGAGCACAAATCATCTCAATGGTGGATCTATGGTGAGGATATTTCCATGAAAGGGTGAAGAATGAGGATATCCCCAAGGCTGCTTCTTGTACAAGGAATTGACACTATGAGTTCATAGTAATTCCATTTAGACTCACTAATTATCTCTAAATATTCATAGACATGTTGAATATATTATTTATAGATTACCTCAACAAATTTTTGGTAGTCTTTATAAACAATATTCTAATATAATTAAAATTAAAGCATAAGGATGGGGAGCATATGAGAACTATGCTAAAGACACTGTGAGAAGAGAATATTTATGAAAAGTAAAACAAATGTGAGTTTTGTTTTTAGAAATTATCTTTATTGGTTCATATCAACCTAATAAATTGGATCTATTTGGACCCCTTAAAAAATCAATTAATGGCTGGTCAATTCCAACATCTATGATAGATATTAATAGTTCCCATGGATTAGTTGGGTACTGTCATAGATTTCTGACAAATTTATCATGATTTTCAAACCATCTGAACAAGATAACTTAGAAGGTAGAAAAGTTTTCTTGTAATGATTAATGTGAAGAGAGCTTTAAACATTTGAAAATATTTCTTCTCTCTGCGCCTTCACTCACACTACCCACAAGTGGATAACTTTTCGTACAATTCATCGATTCTTAGAGGAAAGTATTAAGCTATTTTTTATGAAAAATGAAAATGTAGCAGCCTATGCTCTATGTGTGTTGAAAGTTCACAAACAAAAAATACCCAACATATGATATGGAGTTCATTGTAGCGATCTTTGTGTTGAATATATGGTGGCATTATCTCTTTGTAGAGATTTTTTAAATATACATGGGTCAAAAAATAATCATGTATATATTGACACAGAAAGAGTTTAATATGAGCTAATGAAGATGGTTAATGTTAATCAAGGACAATCAAAGCTTAATTCAAAACCATAGTGTAAAATTTAATTAAGTGGAAGATGGTCTAAGTAAAAAGTATCCAAGAATTATATAATTTATGATAATTTATAAGGATCCAATATATATGGATTTGGAATGGATGTACATGACAATAATAATGTAAAACACATTATAAATCCTTTCACAAATAATTTCTCAACCATCCCTTCTTGGGAGGATAAAGGATTATCAAAGAGATTATGTTAGAATTCAAAAGTAAGTGGATACTATAAGAAATGATAAATCCTCAGAGTTAATTCTTAATGAATATAGAGTGGTAAAATTTGGGTCATGACTATGTGCACCATCAAACCATGAGTTAAATTTGGAGTTTCCGGTTGATGACCATATTTTGATATACTCCATTAAAAAAGGAATAAAAAAGATCTATCAAGATCTACCAGATCATTATTTGTCGGAAAACACAAAGAGGAAGATCATGAAATACACATCATGATGTCTTGTATGTCTGCAAGTGAAAGATGAAAGAAAAAATCTTAGGGTATGATGCAACCATTACCTATAACTTTATAGAAATGGGAAGGAATAACCATAGACATGTAACTAGTCTTCGAAATAAATCCAGAGAAAATAATAATATCTAGTTTATGGTGAATCATCATATTAGGAATGAAAACTACAATGTTATTTGATAGGATTTATCACTAAATCAACTTTCATGTATATACATTAAAGAAGTGGTGAGGATGCATGGAACACCACTTTCAATTGTATCTGACCATTATCCAAGAATTAACTCCATGTTTTAGAAGAGTATACAATATACTCTGAATACTTGAGTTGATCATCAACATTTATTATCATCCTCAAACCAATGTCTGATCTGAGTGGACTATTTAGACACTTGAGGACATGTTGAGAGCATGATTTATTCACTTAAAAGGATGTTGGGATCAACATCTTCCTCTCGTCGAGTTCTTATATAACAAAATTTTTCAATCTAGCATCAAAATGGATCCCTACACATCCCTATATTGGAATAGGAAAAAAATTAATGATGGTAGGAATTTTTGGAGTAGAAACTGCTAGGTCGTAATGTGTTCATGGAAATGATGGGAAAAGGGTAACACCATTCAGCATCACATCATAGCTATTCAGTGTGAAAAGAATTGTTAAGCTAAAACTCATAGATGAGACTTAGAGTTTTTTGATGGAGATGTATAATTCCTCAACATATATAAATGGAAGATATTCATGTGTTTTTGGATGAACGTATAATGTAGTCCATGATACATAGGTCCTAATGATATCCTTGATCACATTGGGGTGGTGACTTATCATTTAGAACTCCAACCAAACCTATCTTAAGTACATGATGTATTGCATGTATCCCTTTTGAGGAAGTACATTATAGACCCATAACATGTAATCAATCCAGAAGTGAAATCATTGGAGAATGATCTCTTATATGGGAAGAATCTCGTGAGGATCATATATTGTAGATACA
Organism: Viscum album; assembly: GCA_963277665.1. NCBI lineage: Eukaryota > Viridiplantae > Streptophyta > Magnoliopsida > Santalales > Viscaceae > Viscum > Viscum album. The sequence continues at coordinate 516,045,866 of OY728143.1, read as the reverse complement.
ATGTTATACGAAATAATAAAATACATCAGGTCAAAGTGTTCTGAAGAAACCATATGTTTGAAGAAGTGACATGGGAACTCAAGGAAGTGATGAAAAAAATTACCCTCATCTGTTTTAATTTAGGATAATAGAATTTTGACTACAAAATTTCTACAGGGGGGGATGATTGTAATGACCAAAACTGTTATATATTAATGCCCCCTAATGATTTAAATAAAATGCCTTATTATATTTTATGTTCATAGAAAAAACATGAACCTATTTTGTTTTATTAGATTCTAACTGTTCTAAAAGTCCATTATGAATCATTACCGTTTATAATATAGCTATTTGACAATTATCATATGATTAGTATAAATATAGTGTTTAACAAATCCAATTGACATAGGAAAAGGAAGTATTAACCATAACTAGTAGGATTGTACTATATAAAGAAAATTTATTAGACATTTTAAGGGAGATATCATCTTTGAGAGTTTTCCTTGCCAATCCAATGCTCGTATCCACCAACTTAATCCTAATAGAATCCATTTATGGTATAATTTCAAGCTCATTAAGATCGGGAACTAAACAATGTACACCAAACCACCCCATCATGGTCTCACCACTACACACCATATCATTACGGGATTTGTTGGTGTTGTAAGGGGATCTATATCAAGAACCTAAAAATATGTGTATGAATTTTATTTTAATTATAATGATGGTTATATTTAATTCTTATTATCTCAACATTAAAAATGATTTTTATTTTTATTCAGTAAAACACAATGTCTATTTTTGGGTAATATTAAAATTTAGTTAAAGAATTTGTTTTAATGAATTAATTTATTATTTAAATAAATATTATTTTAATAAAATATTTTTAATAAATTTTTTAATGAAATATAAATTAATATATAATTTTTATAATGTAAAATGTAATTTTTATATATGTTCAAAAACTATTATTCTAAAAAACCCCAGTATTTATCAATAAATGTTAATTATTGTTTTAAAATAAAAAATTATCATATTTATGAAATTAGTTTGATAAAATGATTATTTTTTTGTAATTAGAATATTAAAATTATCTAATGATTATTATTTCATAATATTCCCTAATTGTCAAATTTTCATGTAAAATCTAAATATGTCTAAATACACTGCATGTATTATAAAATCATACAAACACAAAATTGTTGTAATAACTACTATAAAGTGTATCCAATATAAAATATATGTATTCTATTTATAATAATGTGATATAATGTTTAACTGATTATATTTATAAATCCTTTATCAATCATCCAAAACCATTAATATATTCTCTGGTTTTAAAATCATTTCTTTAAGAGTATGACTCACCTCCACACCATAGAGGGAAATATTTTAATGCTTTAGGCTGAAACAGATGTGAAATAACTAAAACCACTCCACTTTCAAAGAAACCGTGGGTAAAAATTATTGGAAGGTTTGTGTTTTTTGTTATTTTATTAAATAGATTCCAGAACATAAGTTAGAGAGATATTTAAGAAATCACCACTCTTTTTCTATATAAACCAACCCAATCTCCCACTCATCTTCACAAAAAATCATTATAGAATGTACTTAATCTCCCCTAAACTCTACATATCCCTCCAAAGGTTCACCTAATCTCTCAAGAAGCTCTTATAAATCATTTTATATAACAGTCTCATTGTAAGGGATCCACACCTTCTCTTCTTTATTCCAATTTCTTTATAATGTTATAGCTTCAACATCAAATTAATTATGTTGGGAATTATCTTTAATTGTCCCTGTTAATTTACATTTTATTTAAAAATTATGAGATATACACTTATCTCTCATAAAATTATTATATGATCTTTTAGTGACATTGTTATGCTGCTGAAATTTCACCATTATTTTCTATACCAAATAAAGTGTGTAGTGAATACCATACCTATTACCTATCAAGGGTGTTCATCATTACAAACTTATTTTTATTTGACATGGGACTTACATGTATCTATTCCATACTCCATAATCATTGAATAAAATATTTTAATGAATGAATACATGTTGTATGAACCATGTGGCACACCTAAGCATGCGAATGAGATGAATGAGATTGGTGTGCCTAGAAATAAATAGCTCTCTGATGCATTAGGAAATATTTAGTCTAATCAGACGTCTTTTTGTGGAAGAGAGTGAACTTGATTATTTTATGTGATATTTTCTGTATTTATATATTTGTATTCATACTTGAGTTTTGTTTATGATGCAATGTTTTATATTGTATCCACATTTCCCATATTTTCTTAATGATTATCATTATATATCATGTCTCTTTTTTCATGTTTATGATTTTCAATTATTTTATGCCCCATTGATATTAATATTATCCAAAAAGTATTATTTTCTTCATTTAAGCCATTTTAATTCCCTTACTAGGCTGTATATCACACCCGTTTATTAGGTATGTCCCTCGGTTATCCCATGCATTTTTAAGTTCAATGGAATAGTATGATCATCTTACAGATGTTTTCAGTAAAGGTGATGTATTCACCATTTTATGTTCTTTTGAAATGTATATAATTTACAAAGACAATAAAATTATTGATATACCAGTTTTTAGTAAGTAATATTACCTAATAAATCAAGTATTAATGTCCAATAGAGATAAGAGTTGTTTTAAGATTGATACTTTGAATTTCTGAAAAAGAAGGTGTTGAATTTCACCATATGAGTCGGTTAAAAAATGATTTGAGAATTTTTACTTAGGCCATTGAATAGAATGAAAGAACATTTATTTAAAAAATTATATTTCCTTCTAGAATATATGAATGATACATGACATTATTTTGTTTAAAATTGTAATCATTGATATTTAAATTAATAAATATTCGAATGTGGGAAATAAAAATTGGCATTGCATGAACCAGAACGAATGGAACAACTATCACACTCTCATCTTTGCCAGTTTTTTGATATATTAACTTCTTTCACATTGATATTTTTAATTTAGTTATTTTAAATAGTCATTTTTAAATTCATATTTTGTTTTTTGAGGTTTTAGTTTCTAATCACTTTATAAACTCTTCATCCTGAAGACTCTTCTTAGATGATATTACTAGCATCTCCTCCGGTTCTCTATATGGTTTGACCATTCTCTCCACTTATTTTTTATTTTATAGGTTTATAATTATTTAAATTTTCAAATTTTGGGACACTTTATTCAATTTTAAAGTGAAACAAACTAAGATGTTTATATTGCTAATATTCATGACAAAGAATCTTTAATTTCATGGAATAAATGAATATTGTGCGATATATTATTTAAAATATCATATTAATGTAATTTTTAATTTTTTTTGTTCATGGGTCAATATAGTTTGTATTATAGGAGGGTTTAGGTAAATTTTAGATTGTTTTTGATAATTTTGGAGATTATTTAAGTTACCTTTGGTGTTAATGTTAGATAACATTAACAAAAACCCTAGATTCGAGTTTATCTATTGGATGGTATCCAAACATATTATTAAAGTCTTGAGTATTTTGTTTTCTTTGTAATAGATCCTTCTTTGGATGATAAAATTGGATGTGGTTTTCTTTTAGATTCATCAAGGGGTAATAAAACTAAAACGTGTTGGTCAAGTATATCTTGACCATCATTCTGGTGTATGGTGTATATTCCAATATGTGCACCTGGTATAAACTCTTAGGGGATATGTTTTGGTTGATCATATGGTCTTTATGAACCTCTAAGAATGATTGATTACATAATAACATTTATGGATTTAGAAGAGAAGTATAAATTAACCTAACATAAAGTAACCTACACAAAAAGACGATTCATATAGGTTAATGTAAGGAAATTATTATCCAATGTGGAAATTTGAATAAATAAAATGTTTTATGGTTTAATTCATTTTATGATTATGATAATTTTTCCTGTATTATTAATGTTTTATCACTCATAACAACCCATTTTTTTTAATAAAGGCTAGATTTAGAAGGAACCATGGGTATGAAGGTCAATGTGATATTATTCGTAATGAAAACACATAGATATTAGAGAATCAATGAGAAACCTTATAATTTTTCAAAACTACTTATCACAACATATGATTAATAGTGTGAACATATTCGAAGTTAAAAAGAAAAACCAGAAAAAGGCATATCATAATTAATGATCAAGGTATCAAGATGATGAAGAAAAGATGGCCAATTTCTATTATCTCAAAAATGATTGAAGAAGAACCAATGGAATTTTCCTACGGGTATTATACGATACTTTTTTTGGTGAAGAGGTTTTTATCGAGCATAAAGCTATTATAGGAAAATAAAGAAGCCAATTAGGATAATAGGAGAGTTGAAAATTAATCCAAATGTAGCACTAACATAATGATACTTCAAGTGAGAAAATGTTATACATTACCCAAGACCATGTCATTAATTTGTGTAAGATAATAATAATAGGTGTGATTGACCCCTACATCCAATGCAATAAGTGGGAGTATGTTCAACGACTTCCAAATAGGTGTATTATATTAAATATTTTTTATAATTTCTTATCTTCGATATGAGATCTCTATTCTCTCCACTATATGTTTTCTAGTTTGTTATATAAATGTAACACCCTAATGTTCTATATCAAATAATACTTCTTGTTTCATGATAGTTCATTTTTAAAATATATTTTTATGGGAATAAAATTTTTATTATAGGTTCTTTAGACTAATTTGGTTTAATGGATCAACTATTTCAACATAGCGTCCTTATTCACAGATCACGACAAGATAACCCACAATATTTTTTTATTGGAAAAATTGAGGGGTGTAGATACTACTAGACTCTATTTTTAGTGAGATATTAATCTTATGATAATTGAGGATGGTTATAACTTATTTTAATCACCATCATGCGTCACTGCACCATCGCTATGTGTATTCCCTCATATTTATGTAGAAGATGAAAGCTACATGAAAATAGTGGATATAAAAAAAACCTGTCACTATAAAAAAGTGAAAAAGTACATGGTGTTTAGGAAAAGAAGGTGGATACCACTATGAAATTTTAGAGTCGAGAGTAGTTTAAGAATTAGGTTTGATGATATAGAGAATATAATTTGATTCTGTGTTTGTGGGAAGTATTTTAGGAATTGCTAATACCTGTTTGGACACATGAAATTCCACCAAGTGTGTAAGTGAAATGGAATCGATAGCATTCAATTTTGGGATAATAAGTTTTAATTCAATGGGAAGTGTCATGACACTTACAATAGGTGGAAAAAGCGATGGGTGGTTATCTAATTAAGTTAGTAACATTGGTGAGATATAAGATAGATAGGGATTGTTTCGATGCATTGGAGATGACTATTACAAAAAGAAATGGGAGGGGTCTGAATGTGGATATCCATGAGACTTATTACAAGGAGTATAATTTCATGTCGACTTCATCATTCGATCATAGATTTATATCGACACCTTTATATTGAGGAACCATTGGAGATAAGTGATAGGTGTGTAAGATGTAACTATTATAAAATACTGAATCACCTTTCCTTACTTACATACTTTTATAATAATTTTTCACTATAGGTATGAACAATAAATACATGTAAAATTAAAATTGGTCTTAACACCAAAACCATGAAATGAATTCAACTCAATTGGTTCAGAAGAAACCCAATATTGTGATTGTACTTATTTTTATTAAGTAGAAATCATTGATACATTCAAAAGAATGAAATATTGATATATCATAAAAAATACCCTTATTTAACATTTCTAGTATGTGATAATTAAATTAAGAGACCATAATTCATTTAAATGGGTAGAATGCATTGACTCGAGATTTTGAGTCATTTAAAATACTTAAAATGTCACATAACATGTAAAACATTCTATACCCAATATAAAATAACAACAAAATATTATGAAGACATTATTAATGAATTTATAAGAAACACTATGTTGGTAAAATTTGAACAGTTTTTACCTTTCAATATTAAACAATTTATATGAGTTAATTTTGAAAATGTTAATTTTATTAAAAGTACATTTTTTATAGTATATATTTTGTTTTATAAATAGATATAATTATTTTTAGAATTTGAATTTGAAAAAAAAAATTATTTTTTAATTCCTCACAACAAAATTATCTTATGGTGAATGTTCTATATTTTTTGAAAAAAATAAATTCTTTGGTTAATATTTAAAATACTGATCAATGTCATCACTTTTATAATGTTATTTTTTTATATGAATACATTGAACGTTTTTGAAACATTTTCATTGTAAAAATATATATTATATACTAAAATAATTTTTTTATAATACTATTTGAAATTTGTAAACCCATGTTCAACATTTTGAAATCTTATGGGGAATTTTAATGGAAAATATTCTTTTCAAATGTTTTTTCTAATTAATTAATATTTTTTTCTGAAATAAAGCATCATATTTGATTTATTTTTAAATAAACACTATTTTAATGATATTAATAAAATACAATTTATTCTAATCAATGTGATTTATAATTATATGCTAGTCAAGAAAAATATTTCTTAAAAATCAACATTAAAATGGGTTTTATTCATTATAGTTTCAAATATAATGACTAATTTCTCACTCACATGTAAACATAATTTTATTAAATATATATTATAATCAATAAAAATAATTTTTATATTATTTAATATAGAAAATTTTAAATTTATGTATAAAATTTATATAATTTGGATTAATGTTGAACTACATGATAAGGGTGAAAATATTATTTTAAAATTGTTATTTTATTAGTATCAACGAATTTATAATGAACAAATTAAATTATAAAGCTTAAATAATTAATCTAATATGATGTATACACATTAAAAAAATATATTAAAACCAATTTAGTTGTTAATAAATACTAATAAGATTAAGAAACCATAATGGTGAAAATGTATTTTTTCTATTATTAATATTTTACTACACATTATTTATTTATTTTGAAATTTTAATTTATAGTATTTTTAAATTGAATCGGATTTAATATGGGTTAAATTTATTTAAATCAAACCTAATTTGTTTATAAAATTATGTAATATTTTTTTGTGAAAAATTATATATTTCTATTAAGGTAAATATCAATTGTTTTTTAGGATAAAATTATTTATTTTATTATATTTAGAGAGAACTATATCCCAATAAAGGAATAAGTATAATACAAGGCTTGTTTGGAGATCGGATCCCTGAGTTATAGGGGAAATAGTCTAGGTAAAAAGTTTTTCCAAACCCTTGTATTGAGCCAACAAATTTTTCTAAAACAATATGGGGTGATGTAGATGGATGTTGTGGGGAAAAATATTATACTAAACTAAAAAACACTAGCCACATGGTCATGTAAATTTTCTCAGTCAAGATGAAGAGGTTTTTTTCATGGAATACACATAGTTTTTTCAAACTATTCTATAGTTGCGTTAGGTGTTCTTGCCTTGGGAAATGCTTGTGCAGGGTTGGTGCATGGTTTCAACAACCTTCTAGCCAAATTGTGCAAAAAATTATAAGGAATGGAAAAGTCATTTTCTACTCTTTCCCTTATAAAACCTTTTTATTTTCTATTCTACCTTGTGCAATGAAGTGTCTGATCAGGTCCTAGTATATCTAGTGGAGTTTATCTGTTCGAACACCATTTTTTTCTCAGTTTCCCTGGTAGAGGGAGAGCCTTGTGTAGAACTGTTCCATAGTGGTATAGTTAGAACCAATGATGTTTTTGAAGTTTTTATTGGTTTCCAACAGACCATACTCATCTAATATGATACTTGGGGGTTTTGATGTGACTCTATTTTGGCAAGAACTATTACATTTTGAGGTTCACAGATGAAGGGCCTTATAAGAACCAATGTATATACATGGAAATCCTTGTCCTGTTTGTTGGTACACTCAAATTCTTAGTATAAACCATGAAAGACTGATATTGAGGAGGTTAAAGTGTATTTCATCTAGGGGTGGATGTAAACTATGGGTTTACATTGGTATCTTCATCATGTTAGTGAGGTGGTGTACCACTATACCCAATGACTGTAGATGCATCATGGTGCTTGGTGTTTTCCAACAATCATAGCCAAAGAGACATGTGACAACTAGTTGCAGGATATTAACCTAGTTGGATCTAGATATATGTGTGGTTTGGCCTTAGTGGTTCCTCTGAGTTAATTCTTGGAAGCATCATGAGAACCCTTTGTCAGCTCAGTAATGTAGGAGTTACAGTGGAGACCTTTTTTTCTTCCTTTATTCCTAGGAATTCTCCTTTCATATATGAAAAGTCCTAAATGTGGGGAGAATTTAGTTACTCAGTATTGACATGTAAGACATTTGAATATTTATAAGAATATCTATAAAAAAATGTGATGATTCGGTTTGGGATTTTTGGTCCCAAATACCCTCATTTTTGTTATTCTAAAAATATTAAAAACATTTTTTTACATGTGCACAATTTCTATTGAAATGTAGAATAACTATTAATAAGAGTCTAGAATCATAAATATGATGTCGTGGTTGAGTTAGGAACATCTTGTTTACACTAGGTGTGATAGAACTTTTTCCACACATGGAATTTTGAAAGATGTGAATTAGAGGTTCATTTGGTGCCATGTATATTAATTAAAAGAAAATGTAATTAATAAAATCCCTGAAATATACCCTCACCCTCTCCATTGGGTGCATGACACAAACATGAGAATTGATTCCCTATCATCACTGCCTTTTTCTACAGTCTAAAACTGAGTTGAATCAAAGAGAAAAAATCATTACCGATATCCGTTCCGGATGGTAATCATCATCAGATCAAGGAGAATCATTCTGCATGCATTATTCTACACTAGAATCATCATGTTTATTCATTCTAGGTAGGTAGATTTTATTTTTGGTCCGAATACCCTTCATTATTCATTTTTTTTGTTTTTGAATATCAACATTCCAATTGCTAGTGATCCCTTCTACGGTGATATGTTGGTTTTGGGTTAAACCAGAACAAATCATGAGAAATTCAATATAACTCCCATCTGAAATTACCATTTACACAACATGTATTTTAGCGATATACACTGTGTATCTATTCCTATTCGTGGAAGATGAATTTTGTAGAATACACGCTTTGTGCTGGGGTTAGACACGGTGTAGTTGACCCATGTCGTATTTCTAGAGGACATGGCATGGGAAGCCGTGTGAATATACATGGACATGTAAAAGTACACTACCAAGGTACATTAACAAAGGGTTCTGAACATGATTATGGGAAAACCACATGGCCATGTGGCCATTTAACCTATACACACCATGAAATCTGTGATGCATGGATTGTGAGGGACACAACTAGTTGGGCGGTGTGGAAGAAGAACATTTCCAGGTGTAAGGTGTGGTAGAATACACCACATACGTTCAATAAATAACATATCCCCTACATGTACATTCTAGTCTATGTGAAAGGGAGACATGACTAGGTGCACAAGGGAGTCCACATGACATGTTGCCTCTAGTGATCATCATGTACTATATGAAGATATTATTTGAGATATTCCATCATACAAATCTCCATATCTGAATCATGGATTCACGATTTTGAGTGGTCAATACATAGATGAATTCCAAGTAGAATAGGATGTTGGAATCTATTTTGGCCCACGATATATGTTGTTTCATGTTTTCAGAATGACTTTGGGTAGTGGGGTTTAACCTTGATTAGTGATAGAGGTGGATCACTGGGTGGATTCTAGTGTATTTTTTCATCCATTTAACCTTATATAGTTGGTCCCCTAGAATATTTTGAATATAATAGTAGTGTTATCCTATTTCATTTTTGAGTGGGTCTCCTACTCATGGATGTTTTGTGATGCGTGGTAAGATAATCTTGACACAAAATTCAGTGGCGCTTGACTAAAGCTATAGTTCAGTGTGGTTTGTAATGATTGATGATGGGACTAGAAGGCGACTATGGAATCTTGCTACGATATTACCTTACCTTGATGAATTTTTTAGATATGGGAATCCCCATGTCATGGAAATGTGTTCTATACCGATGGGATGTTCTTTGGAGTTTGGTACTCCCACGTTGGATCAACGCATGGGTTCCCCACATTGTTCGTTTTATTTGAGATATCTCTCCCCTATCATGCTATGGCACAGACCCTCCATTCTTGTTTCCAGGATAGAGTAGTTACTCTACTATTGGACGAGAGTGTGGGTACCCTATACATGTATTTGGTACTCCTTCATTATGATAGTGTGTGAGTCCTCCATACATGATGAATAGATAGAGTGGGTACTCCCATGTTGTGTTAGGGTGTGGGTCATCACCCCTGTCATTCTAGGGTGTAAGTCCTCCATACATGTTGTTTCAAAATATTTGGTACTCCCATGTTGTACTAGAGAGTGAGTCCTTTGGATTAGGTTCGGTACTCCCTGTCATGTTAGAGTGTGGGCACCCTTTAGTAAATGAGCTAGTAGAGTGGTACTACCCTTTTTTACCAAGGTGTGGGCCCTCTTGCCACAAATTGGTACTCTCATATTGAATTATGGTGAACAATATCTATATTTTTAGTGGAACTTCACAATCATACCATGGTAAGATCTAACATTTATGGAGTTGTACTCCCTTATTCTAATAGGGTGTGTTTCCCCTATTTGAGTCAATGCTCCCTAGACTGTTGATTACATTCATGGGGAGTGGCAATCCCGACTAGTTATGTAAAATACCTAGGTTGGTTTTTTTCTCCCTTAATGGAATGAGTTAGGTACACTCCATACAATAGAGAAAGAGGTTCCATGAGTTTGGTTGGATCCATTTCTCCCTCAACTTTAGGGTAGTGGTGAGGTATAAGATCATCCATTATATCTTGTTAGTTAAGATGATTTTTGTTCATATCTGGAGAAGTAATCCCTCAACTGGATGTAGTTATAGGATAGGGCCGGTCAAATAGGGTTCTTAAGTCCTTTCACGGGGTGCAGGTTAGCAATGAAAGGGCCTATGGTGCTGGGAAATAGAGATGGACCTTATATATTTTATATGATGGAGCATATATATCATACAAGTGCCATTAAGAATGGAATATATAATGTATTGTGTTCTCATGGGTTTGTGTTACAATTAGAGCCTCAAAATGAATATTTTTACTGGTTTCTTTTTCAAAACCTAACGAATCTTGGTGTGTATAATGATTATATCTAAGTGATTTTGGGATTCCTTGGGGGCGTTGCCACATGTTTTGATTGAAACTCGTTATAGACTAAGCTGGTTTTTCATGTTTAGAAAAGGATGGGTTGAGATGGTGTTTATCTGTTAATTTTGGTTCCTCTTACTAGGAATGGAGGACGGTTTCCTTTATGTTTATCCCTTTTATTTTGGGATTTTTTTCACCTAGTGAGAGTTCTTATACTCAGCCATACACGGGATTTTCTCACAGGTGTGGTGTCTTGTACAGACCACATTCCTTTCAATGACATCCTTGAAGGTCATGAGGGAGGAGATCATAGTGAGGTGAATTGAAGGAGGTGTTTAAAAGAGTTGGTATGATGATATTTCTCATATTTGTGTTCGATAGAGATCCCCTCCAAATGAATATGTTTGACAATTTTATAGATTTCTATTGGTGGGAGTGTGTTTTTTAATTTTTCAATTTTATCAATTCTATTGTACTCTGATTTGGGATAGTTGTATGGATACATTTTAGTTTTCATATTTTTATTTCTCTTCCCTATTTTATAGAGGTGTTTGGGAGACCATGGATATAATTACCATAGAAAAAGGCATCACATCTATGTGCTATACCTAATCGGTGCTTGTCACCAGCCCATGGCCGGTTGGAGGTGAGCTTGAGGGGTTGCATATCGGTCCCCATTAGGTTGGGTCATGAGATTATTTCACTCTTCTTAGAAAATTACATACTATGGGATCAACATATCTATGTCTCATACAACTCAACTTCATCACAATCTTTGTATGCATTTCTCTGTTTGGTGCACCACCATTCAATGGAATCATAAATCTTTATCAGACTTATATCATGAAGATCCTTAAATTTTATATTTATACTATTTATCCAATGGACCTCAATATAATTCAAAGACATATATTTCTCTATATTTTGATCTAGACTTATTATATCTATCCAATATCATTGAAAAATTATCTTCTACCAGGAACATCTTTCAACCCTCTCATATTCAAAAATCTTCTTGAGAATTGTAAAAATAATATCTATACATTATAAATCGGAGTCAAATATCTCCATATAATTCAAATATTTATCAATTTTTTTAGCTTCATATAAATCCATTCATTGATCATAACTTTTTCAACTATCATATTTGTGGAACTTAGTTGATTCATTGGATTGCTTTTTCTAGTTTTCTATCATCGTTTAAAAATTCGTGTGTGTTTCTGCAATATAGTTTATACAACTCCATGAACATTTAAATGCATGGGTTTACACTATTCAATCATTCTTTATACAATAATGATGTGTTTTTAAATAAAACACTGGATAGTTTCAACAACAAATTTTAATCTTTTTATGGACACATCATTAATATTTGTTTACATGGAATAAATTGATCTCAATCCATTTTCATTGTGACTATTCATATGTCAATATTATTTACAATCATAAAATCTAAATATTAATATTTATTTTGAAACCAACTTCACATCCTTTATAAATCTGGTAAAAACATTGCTACCCAAACTTCTCACAACTCATCACCCACTGACAAAAACAATATTTCATCGAGTACCATTGGGTTGCGTTAATGTTTTTTCTTATTTCCATTTATATAAGTAAATACAAACTCATATTAGATCATGGGTATGTTCATGAAGTTATCAAATTTAATATCAACCCATCATCATCTAACTAAGATATTTTTTTTATAACCTAGTTATGTAAATACATTTAGATGCTATAAAGAATTATTCATACATCTATTAACTCAATATTCATATAAATATTTATTTATCTTTTTCTAAAACCAATATTTTAATATTGAGAAAAAATAAAACCAAAGTCCCTATTGAACCACAATATCTCCCTTCATGTTTGCTTTCAGTATCCATATAAACAATAAAACACCATTGAAGTCAATATTTGTGCTCAATACTTTCTCCCAAAATAATGTTTTCACATTCTTACCCCTATATTATTTATCACCCATATTAACTATAAAATAAAATGGGCCATATAAAAATATCATCATCTCATCACCCTTCATCTCATAAATTTGAAAAAATTTAGTATCAACTGAGTTTTTTAACCTTCATCCTTTATCTAAATAAAATTATATCTATATAGGAGAACCTATTGTAGAAAAATATGTATAGTGAAGGTGATCAATAATTTCTATGAAAATTATTTTATTTAACACTTTTCATATGATTTTAAAAAAACATTAAATATGGGGGAAAGATGAGTAATTTTGTTTAGTTAAAAACCTTCACCCATCGTACCAATATATCCAAATTCCTCAAGAGTTAATTCCCAACTTCTTCCACATGTAATTTTTATTAACATAATTTATTATTATTATGAAATTTATAATACTCATATGTCAAATTAAAATCCTATACAATTTATGGGTATACATCCATTACTTCTCATGGTTTGAAAATATTTCATAATGGGTGAATCTTTTTTTTGTAAAACATACATAAAGTCTAATTTTATACTACTTCCCCTTCAATTAAATTTTTGTAATTATAAATAAAAATGAATTTTGGGAATATGGAGAATTGTCAGTGTTCTTTAAAAGAAATGATCATTATGAGGGTATTCTCATAAAATATACTTTGTATTATTCTTCATATATTTTTTAGGGGATATACTTTATTCTATATGATATACCTTCACATATTGTGTAATATGTAAAAGACTGAAAATTAACCTTTTAAATACCAAAACACATTTAAGGAAAACATGAGAAACTAAAAACTTTACCCTGATCAAACACGAAAAGAAACCACATAATTTATCTAAGATAACTTTATCATACTATAAGCATTATCACTAAATGATCTCTTGGAAAGAGTGGGTACATGTGTGTTTTGATCATCATTTACAATGTATTCTAAGTGATACAACATTTGGTCCCATGTTTGCATATACTCCTTCCGGTAATATTTCATTCATTGAATATTATTTCTAGAAGAAGATATTTCTTGTTAATCTGTGCACTCTTGTCAGTATTAGTGTCCATATGTATCAGTATTCCTATCATTAGTTCTGCATCCTTTTTTGTTACATTAATCATGAGAACCTAGTATAACATATGTTCATTAGAATGCATAATCATCAGTAGAATTTTCTTAGAAACATTTACTTTCGACAACTTTTTTCTAGTTAAGACACCCTTAAGGGGGACTTCCCCAAGAATTAAATCCTCATTTTAGTCATTATTTCAAAAAATAATGGGGATCTCCTTCTATTACTTTGGATTTTGATCTTTTGAAGTATCTTGTGTCGATTGGTTGGGGTAAAAACGTATAGTAATTTTTGACTTTTCTTATTGCCACTCTGACACATTATTATTCTTAACCTAGAAACCCCACTTCCTTGAATATCTGATGCACTGTCTCATAGAACTAGAAATTGGGCTCACCACTGGAATCATCTATGGGGGCTCCCTACTAATTGTTTGATTTCTCTACTTGAACTACTACATCATGGTCATTCCATTCATAAAAAAATCCTTAAATGTGGTTAAAAATATTTAAAGGTGGTAAATCCATCATCCAGATTGACTTAATAAGAGACCCACCGCTATGAATTTGACCATTGACACATGAGGAAGATCCCTACCTTTCCACATTAGACATATCAAGGCCTCGACAAGGCCCGAACTCCTTGGATCCCCAACATCTAATGTTTCCAACTAAATGTACAGTATCTGTATAGGATAAAACCTTGGGAGACCTTAAAAATCCCTTAATAACCAATTGAGTATCCACTACATGGTTGATACCACAACCGGCTCACACATACGCACATTGGTATACAATAAGATCTTTATAAAATGAATCATCAAACAAAAAATCATCATATACCACATTAATAACCACTAGTTCTGAAGGGAATTTCATAAGATTTATGGGATCACTCATGTCCTTGATCAACTGACTAGAAATTTCTTCCACTAGTGGATTTAATTCCTTTTCTGTGCTATGTACCACCTTAACAATGCATTGGATGATAGAAACACCCAACTAGAACATCCCCATCGAACCATCACCATCACCAAAATCCATACCCTTTCTAGTACCTCCAATGTTTGAAATTGTTATCTAATCAAAGTGGTTGATCTTATGCACACATGTTGCTAATGAGTGATGAAATTTCTTACAGGGAGCACTGAAGTCTAACCAGGATTCAAAAAACATAGCATGCTTTCATAGGAACTATTGCATGACAGAAACCCAAAATGAAGTTTACTGGTAAACTTGAGAATTCAACTTATACCTAGATTTAGGGAGAGTCTTGATGGAAAAATAATTGAGTTCTACTATTATATAATAAGTATCTACCAACTAGATTCCCAATCATTTGTGTAATCGTGATATTTTGAAACATTCGTGGATGTTAAGGAAAAATTAGCCAAATAATTATTGTTGGAGTGTCACACTACATGTGAAATTCGTATGTCCACATTTTAAGATAAAAACTAGAATCATTTGTAGATGCTAGGGTTACTGGAACAATCCATGACCGAATCTTCCTCTAAGGTTAATTAAATCATAATGCTCATATCATCAAGAAGAACCATTGTTGCTAGATTTGGTAAACTCCACGACCCAAAAAACAACCAATCAAGAGTCTCCACTAAAGGACAACACTACTTCAACGAAGATATTGACATCAAATGCAAGATATATAAGGCTTATTTGAACTATGATGATGAAATTGAGAGTTTAGGATCACCGTTGAACAGATCTAAGACATTAGGGACTGACACAATATTGGGGAAAGAGGGAAGAAAATTGAGTTTTGAGAAATGGTAGAAAGAATAGGTATCTCCCTAGAGAGATGGTGATGGTCCCTTCCTTATGTGGGAAAGAGGGGTTGGCACATCAGACATCATCATCATCTTAAAAGGGGATCCTTGAAAGTGTTCTCATATTGTGTAATAGATTTATTGTTTTATAGAATATTCATATGAAGCTTTCATATTATTTTCATCTTTTGTTACTTCTTTTATACCATTAGTATATAACATCATCTTCATAGTTTCCTCTTAGGATGATATGATATTCATAAATTTTTTAATAACATTCTCATATTTCTCACTTCCCTTGATTTTTTTCTGAATCTTCATACGAATTTTTTTTGGAAAATTATAATCATTTTTGTTGTCATATAGAGAATCTTATTTCTATAAAATTTCTTTAACTGTGTTTTGTGATTCCTTAAACATTCTATACATGTCCATTTGATCATTCCAAATAACTAATCAATCTTTATTAACGCTCTCAACATTATTGTGCAATTCTCCTTTCTGAACATTTTTACTGTAGTCAAATTCCTTAAATATCTCTCATTTCATTCTCATGGAATTGACAATTTTCACGTCCTAAACATTATTTTCATAGTCTACAATCTTTTAAGAATATTTTTATTATCCTATCATTATTACTCTCCATTTATTCATAAATTCATCATGATAGAGACATATTTTACTATATTAAATATTATTTATTCAAGAATATTATATAACAACTTCTGTGTCCCTATAGTATTGATTTTTTAAAATGATAGTATTATTTTAATGAAGATTGGTTTTTCTATTTCTTCACAAATAGTGGCTAAATATGTTAATGGGGGCATTCTTGATGAATTCTACTCTTTCATAGTAGAGTTTTATTTTTAAAAATCTTATATTTTCATCACATATATGAAGTAGAAACATATGTATTTTGAGATTGTCCAAGAATAGAAATATCCTAAATATCTGAATATAAATTTTATCCAACATGAGAATATTAACTTTGACCCCTATATTTTGTAATTAAATATCTAAATATTAATAATTTACATTGTGGAATATTAAACATTGATTTCATTTCTATTAATAATTCTTCTTTCTCAAACAACAATTCTCCAATAACATTCACTTTAATTTTGAATTAAACCAACATAAGTCTATTATTATTACATTCCTCAATAAGTGATGTTTCTAGTTTTTTTGTATTCTCCTCTCTGGATGATGTTTCTTCAAAAAAAATTAGTGACTTATAAAGGCTATGAACTTTAATTTTATAATGTATAATACCATTAATGTTTGATACCTCATTTTTTATTTTCGAACAATTCTCCAAGGGTTCTTCTTTATATTAATTATTTAAATTAATCAATTCATCTAGAGTTTTGTAATATTATTGAGTAAATACTGCATGTTTTCTTTTTGAATCAAATCATCTTCATTTCTTAATTTTTCATCATCAACACTTTATGATGAAGAACTCCCTTTTCTAAAATGATCCAAGAAGTTGACATGATGATAATATTCATTGATGGATGGAGAATCATCATACTATATTTTTAATAATATAATTTTAATATTTATTCTATTAAAAATTTTCTTATATTTCATCGAATTATATTTTTGATACATCCCTTTTTATTCTTCAACTTCCTAATCACCAATCTTAATATAAGAAACATTTCTATATAAATTTCCTCAATCATAAAAATTAAAACTTTTAAGAGTTTTCATAACACCTGTTTTAAATTTCCCCTTTTTCTTTATTGGAATGAATAGAATTGATTATCATGACACCCATGTCATATTACATATCAATAAAAACACTTGAATATTCTTCCACTTATTTAAAACTATACTTTACCATTAAATATTCATCAAAATCTCTCTATTACTTATACTTCTTGTTAACTATTGTCTATTTTTTTATTTCATTTCATATGTAAATATTTTTATCTTTATCGAGAGATAAATATTGAAAATATTATAGTTTTGGAAATTGAGAATCAAATTTATATGGAAGCTTCTCATTAGTTTCTTAACAATAGTGTAATCATGAATCTTCTCAATTAAATATGTTATATTACTAATAATATTATTGACTCTAATAATGTATCCATCAATACAACCTTCATCAACTATCATAATTTCATTGAACTATATTCTCCAGATAAATATACTTGCTTCCATAACATCTTTATTTCTTCATTTTTTTAACTTATCCAACAATTTATCATTTTTTAGAAACACTGTAATTCTTATGTAAACATTATTTGAGATAAACATAAAAATAAAATTATGATAATTTATATCAACTTGCAAATATATCTTAATAATAAGAATCATTGAAACCACATTATTGGGAGGAAATACCATTGTTTTAGTATATCTAAACTCAATTAAAAGAGTTAAAATATAAGGTAACATATTATTATTACAACTATAATTGTGTTTTCTATCAAATAATGAAACACACTTGTTGTTCACAAAATGTAGACTCTCCGTCCTTAGTAGATAGTTCTTTATTTATAATGTATTCTCGTCTAATTACAATTGATGTTACCAGATTAGTTTAGGATCATATTGAGGGGGAGGGTTGAATCAATATTCACTTTCTTTAATCTATTAATCTTAAAAACACTACCTCTAAAATTTATTTGAGTTTCGATCCACTCAATTTCACCTCTAGTGCATATATTTTATATAGTACTATAATATAATAGATAAAAACATGTTTTTTATTTTTTTTGAAATAAACACCCACTTCTTTTCATATTGTTTATACCCATCGACATGAGAATTTACTTAAATATTTTAGGAATACAAATGGACATTCATATTCTAGTTATGCACCCTAGTAATCATTCCACTATCTAACTTTGGTTCATCATCCTCATAAAAAATTATTCAAAGATAGTTGTTTATATCCAATAAATTATCCTTATCATATCCACTTCCTTACTATGTGGTTATACACCCCAACTATAAGCATTTTAAACAACTTGTTCTATACCCCATCTATATGTTCTTCCTTCTTCATATTTGATCCACCGTTGAAAGATAGTTTTGATCAATTTTTTTATCAATTAGATATTTGGATTTCATTAACCTTTAAAATATCATAATGTTCTTAGAAAACATTCTTTAGAGTTTTTTAGTCTTGAAATGTATTCGTAATCATGAAAAGGTCTGGATAACTCTATATCAATTTACAAATTTTTATAAGAAAATTTACTTTAGACAAAGAATATCTAATCATTATGTATCTGGTATTCCATCCATATGATGGTAAAAAACATTTATATAGCATGTATTTGTATAGTTTTCTTCAAATTAATGCACTTAATTCTTGTATAATATATCTGTTCCACCTCCATCTGAATAAAAATTTTCTGATGCATCTCTATTCGATGAAGTCAGACTGGTCTGATGTGCCTCCTTGTTCATATGATGAAACTGATACTTATTTTTGTATTCTAAAAAAATACTTAGTCTAATTCTCCCCATCTATCATCTTCGAACATTGATGGCATACAAACAATACAAATCCTTCATCACATTTTCACTTCTATATATGTATAGTTTTCTTCACATGTACTATTACACTCCATTTTTATAGCTGAACATATCAAATGAATAAAAATAAATTCAAAATTGTTTTCCAACTTATGAAATCTGAAATTTCAGATCAACTACGGAATTAGATTTCACTACACACATCATAACTCTTCTAGAATCTTTCCAATGATTATGACAAACTGTTCTTCAAAAACCATTTGTGAGAATAAATAAACTCCTAACTAAATAATTTATTGAAACTTATTTAACATTGGATAGTTCATAAAAATTGAATCTTTATATTAAAATCAACATTGATAAGGAATTTATGAGGGTTATCTAATAATACTTAGATATTTATTTGATATATCCATCCAACTAACATTGAAATAATTCTTCTATTTGATGGTAGATATTCAGAATTCTCCATCTAATGGACCAATAAAGAAAAAAAATTATGTTATATGAATTAAACTCATTCTAATCAATTAGGAACCTTAAATTTGAGGTCTCATCTTATTTGTATCCAATAAAAAATAATTTCGTCCCAATATTTTTACACCCTTCTCTTCTAAGAGCACCATAATCTGATGGAATCACAATTCTCTATCATATGTAATAATTATGCTACATCCTTTGTATTTTTCTACAATCTATAAAATTGACCGCTATATAATTCATCTTAATGGATTTATCGAAAAAATTATTTTCAATGATTAATTTTTTCAAATATAATAGAAATTATATCTTATGTCTAGTACTTATATCAATTTTGTCATGTATAGACTTCATCCTGATTTTCATAAAAATTCTCTATGTACATTCTATCATAGGTTCAAATATATCCATCTAATTCGCTAATGTATTTTCATCCAACATAGTTTTGTATCAAGGTTTTGACTGACTATATCGTCTATAACTTACTAACTATTAGTATTTCATTGATTCACTAGCTTTCTTTATCAAGTTTTATTCAATTTATTATGACATTATTTTTGGTCATTTGATAAGCTTCTTATAGATCTATAACTTATTCACTACATAGGTTTCATTTATCTGATCATTCTGTACATGGTCATGATAACTTTATCAATTAAACTTTCGATGACCACAAATTCATAGATTAATCTCCATAAAACCACGCCTCTATAATTTTTTATAAGGACTACATTCATCTTCATCCATTCACATTGATTAGTTTCACCTGATAACATATTACTACTTCATACATCCAAAAACCCAAGATTTATAAAGAAACCTACTTTTCAACTATTTTGCAAAGTTATACAATGTTAGATATTCCATCTTCTATCAAATACATATCTAGAAACATCATATCCATTATATATAGTTTCATTATGTTGAATCATTCTATTTAATTTGTTCATTTGTATGAATACTTACAAATTCAACATTGATCATAAGTATGTTCATGATGTCAGTAACATGGAGATGATCATAACATCATTTATCATAACTAAATGACCCTAATATAGTTATGTAAAATGTATTACACTATACATGGAATATTTATTATATCCCTTATCATTACCCATTTTAACCATCTAATGTAACTTTATCTACATTCACATAATGATAGATTGAAAAAAAATGTTACCGAACTCACTTTTGAACAAAAATATCATATTCAGGCTTAGTAAAATCCTTTGGAATAAGATTTAAAATAAATAATAGAGGGAAAATATATTATACCTTTAATAAATTATAGGAATTATTTTAGAATGGTTTTTGTACGTATTCTTGGCATCACAGGTATTTTAGGGAAAATGATATATAATTATTATTTAATCAATTATTAGTATATAATATTACTATCTAAGAAATTGCATTTTATAGATAATGGAACCTTTTAGAATAAATAAAGTCCAGTCCAAATTTCATTTACATTAATCAGATTTTCTTGAAAATAAAAATAATAGTGATAATGTTGGTGTTGAAAAATAATTACCATCCAAGAGAAAAAGATTCATGTTTTAAAAAATTAATTATCCAATAAGGAGAATAATATTTCTCCCTAACATGGGATAACCTATTTATATTGTTTTATTATACCACAACCTCCATCATTAAAGGGGTCTAATATTCCCATGGTGAAATATCAATAGAGGATGTAGATAATTTTTTTTGTTATTGGGGTGTACTGAGAATGATAAACATATAATGGATATGTATGTTTTAAGGATATCCATTGACCAATGGTGGACCCTAATTCAAAATACTAAGAAGTAAGTGGAGATAAAAGACATGGAGTAGAAGGCATTTAACATGTTTTATTCTGGGGAAATTTTTTTTATAGAAAAACATGCTGATATAGCAAAAAATCATGAGTTTTTTTAAAAAGTATTGATACAGAGTAACTCATTATGTGTATAATTTCTTAAGATTATTGAGGTATATTAGGGATTATCTATGTATCCTAGAAAATAAGATTAATAATTTATTTGATAGTTTGATACCATATCATTAATGATCATTGTCTTATCAAACATTTTTATTAAATGAGGAGATTGCAAAAAGTTCCTACATGTTTTTAAGGACCCATAAATTATAAATAATATTTTAATCCACTACATATGTGTGTGATTTTATTTATAGTATTATAAACCTACATCACATAGAAGAAATGAAAAAAACTATTACTTTAATGGAGAAAGTTACAATGGATAATAACTAAACACACAAATATGTGAAGGATTACAATGGAATATGAAATTTATAATATTAAAAATATAATGGGAAAATTTTGATCATCCCGATATACAAGAATAAATACTCCCACAAACTGCACCATGATAATGAAATTGAATATTATTAAACTAATAAAAACTTTAGAAAAGAAAAAATATAACCTTGGGAGAATGTGTATTTAATTATTTTAAAAGGAATAAAGATGTATTTAGTAGGAGGTAATTTTATCATTGGAATTGAAATGTGTTTGTTGAAATGGTAACCTATATATATAGAATAGTAACATGACTATTGGGAATAGTAACCCGATTATTAGAATAGTAATTTTACAAAAAAGTAATAAAATAATAAATAAATAATATTTTTCTTTGGTAATTTTATAAAATATAAATATTTTTATTCATATAAAACAAAAACTACGACTATTTCCTCAATTAAATTATTTTTAATAAATTATACATTAATATATTTCAAAACAAATGATACTTTTAATATTTAAAATAAAAATTACTTATGTTAATAAATTATTTTTATATAATTAGTTTCATTTTTAGAATCCTCACATTGAAAAGTCTAAGGGGGATTTTTTTAATTTTTTGAAATACATCGATTTTTACGTGAAAACAATATAGTCATTACATGACTAATCTATTAAACCTACATCATTCAATATGTACTATTATATGAATAGATTCTATAACCTTATGATTTTCTAAATTCAAAAAGTCTTAAGTGTCCCCTAAAAGAGTCATATTTTAATTTTTATCTTTTCCTTTTTACTAAAGTAATATCTTATAATATAAAACTGTTTTAATGTCAAAAAATCTAGTTATATTATAAAAATATATTTTAGAACGTAAAAAAATTCATTGGTATATGTTTATGTTGGAGGGTATATTTTATTCAATATTTCATCCTAAAAACATCCTTATACTCAAGAATAAAACCCCCTATCCCTCCCCTTGAAAAACCACTTCACATAGACGTATTACATATATTTATATACTCCATTATAGTATCATAATCCCCTGATAATACTTAGGTAATTTCTAGAGTAATCCAAATCAATTCGTTCCATAGGATAATGGTTGTTGAAAAGAATCAACTTCAAGAATGTTATAATTTCAATTATTATTTTTTATTTACTTTTCCTTTTCAAATTCACTATCCTTATTTTACTTTTAGATAAAAACTATCTTAAAATAATTAAACATTATGTTAATGTGATCATGATAATTTTAATATCCTATAAAAATTTTGTTTATAGAATAATCACATATTATATATCTTGCAACTACTAGATAATGTCTCGTTGACTGTCGGTAAAGTTACAAATAGTATATTAACCATTATTTTTCTCATTTACCACATTTAAGACTCTAATAAACTTATTTATGATATAAAAATATAAAAATATATGTATTATTTATCTTATATAATTTATTTTACATATCTATAGTGGACTCTGAAAAAAAATTTATAAATCAAAACGATATGGGATATTTTAAAAAAATATGTTATCATAAAGTTTAGCCATTAACAATGGTAACTAAAAAATATATTCCAATTATTATAATTTATTAAGAGTGATAATGTCTAATATAAATAAATAATTCTTAAATGTTTTAATAAAACTATGTTTATCATATTGGAGGAGAAAAAATGATCAAATAAATCGAGATTTAGGGTAAAGAGATTCTTAAACCCAACTATTTATTTTTGGTCATATCATATTTAACATTTTATTTTAATGTTTTTATTCCTCTATAATAATTAAAATTTACTATAAATATTACTTTAATTTTATATTTGGGGATATACATGTTTCATACTTGTCGATATGATTTCTATACAAAGTATAATGATATTTCGAAATGTCATTATTAATTTGAAGTACATCTATTTGAATCTTCTGGATGTATTTTTTATTCAATGAAAAATGATCTTTTATTTGAATATATGATCTAACTTACACATTTTTTCAACCTAATTATTATTCATAAATCTATTATTTAAAAAACCATTATGAAAATATTTCCTTCTTATGAGTTTATTTTAGGACTATGATTTTTGTATGTACACCATGAAAGTGGAATGCATGATTATGAGAAATTTATGTTGTAAAAAGTTGGAAAATTTATATAAGCATATAATTCATTCAAAATAGTGATATATATCATTGGATAATTGATATTATGCACATACATGATGGTTATTTTTTTCAGTGTAATGATGTTATGATTTATGCGCATATCTTATACATGAACACGAGGCAAGATTTTTTCACTAACTTGTGTGGTATTTTTACACTATGTTATAATGTTCTGTTATGATGAATATTTCCAATTCCATTAATTTTGCTAATGATTACCTCATTATTATGATTATGTTCTCATGTTTTTGGTATGACTATGATTATTATCACTCATATACTATGTATTGACGATTCATACAATGTCAATTTTATTCTAACCCTTACTATAATTCTAGATAATGAATTAATTTGATGTATATCCTTAGGTGACTAAATTTACTAAAGATAAATTGATTTATATTACAAGTATAAGGTAGAATGATTTACACAATATTTATGTTTCATTATGTATATGTTAACTATGATCATAATTTTTCCAAGATGCTAAATATTTTGACTATAATATGTTTTAATATTAGGATATTTATCATAAAAACGGTTAAATAGTCATATATAAAAAATTTGGTTCATTATAGTTTGTCTCATATAATTTTCTTCTTAATTTAGAAATTCTGATATGAAAATTTAAGTAAAAACACTAGGGTGAAGTTTATGTTTAAAAGGAAACATCCCAATGTTTTGGTAAAGTGTAAGGGCATGTGGTTTTTGAGAAATAACATCAATTTATAGATTGAGAGGTTGAAAGTTTCTCCAGAATATATGTAACTTTGGATATTAACCCTAACAATGATGGATCTATTATTAAATTGATCATCACGTTATTCACAACTTTGAGGAATTTCTGTATAACAGGATTTGAACTCTCTATTGATATTCCTTTATTAATTATAATATCTTTAAAAACCATTAAAATTTATATACAACTAATTAAAATATTCCTCTTTAATTTAGAAAAAGGATCATTGTAAACGTTCATAGAAGAATCATTTAATAAAAAGGTTAAATATACATATCCCATATGATATGAAATTAGAATTATCATAAATTTTTTTATTCATTTTTAATTGAATTATATTTCACAAAAACCATTTATATTTTAGAAAATTGTGGGAATTAGGGGAAACAATACCAAAAAACCATATGAGGGACAATGCAATGATTTTTTGAATTACATTCCCAATGCGATAGAGTGTGGAGTTCAAAACTTCTTGATAATTCTTACCCAATTATATCAAGCTATGAATAATGACCTAAACTATGTCCATCATATTACTTCAAAAATGAAGGATAAACATGGAATTGAGTCATTTATGTTAATGAAATCACTAATATTTTCTGTATATTCCAATAAATGTGTCTTGGAATAGTGTGTTATTTTAATATAAAATAACTTTTTATTAATCCATTATTCTTAAAATGGGAAATTCAATCTAGAAGTTTATTTTTTTTATATATAGGATGATCAATTATTGGAATTTATAAAAAAATTAATCTTAAAGATGAAATGTAATAAATTTATTGGGATGACATTAAAAATGTATTTTATAACAAGTGTTTCCCTATAACTATTCAAAAAAATATTGAAATATTATCCCTATAGCCTAAGGAAAACTGTTGGTGAATCTATCACATATTGTGAGGAAAATTTTACAAGGATTGGAATATACTCTTAACATATAAATAATGATTATAAAATGGACAGATTATTTTGTGGTTTAAAACAAAATCTTTGAAAAGATCTAGCTATTAAAGAAATTTTTATATATGAACAATTATATTGATGTGATCTCAAGGTATAGATGAATTTTAGATAATGGACTATTGGATATGGAGGTTAACAGAAAAAAAATTAGTTTCATTTTAGGGGATTATAGAAAAAATGAGGTAATAAGATCCCACTACTCATATATCAAAACTATGGGAAGATTCATCATTAAAAAAATTTAAATAAAGAAGGGAAATAATTTTTGTGTGGTTTGAATTGCACTATAATTATGAATGTTGAAGATACATTAACGATCCACTGAAAGTATTGGGGGGAAGGAAGAAACCTCATAATTAACCTCTCATGGTTCAATGATTCAACATTAAGCATAATGGTCATTATAGAAGCTATAAAACTTCACCTAATGAAAAAGAGGATCGTCAACATCAACAACCATCAAAGCTACAAGAATGAGGGAAATCCTATTCCACCACCACTTTTGACATGGAAACTGAAATTGATATCATACAAGGTATGCTTATTTTTCACTCAATAATGGAAAAAGTATCATTTTATTTTGGTTCTAAGAATTAATTTATATCCGGAATGTCCGTAAGAACTATAAGAGGGCATCCACGAGGCCTTGAAGTTGAGATATCTATTAAATCACAAAGTTCTGTTATCATAAGAACCCCCATGTTGTACACTTATCCTACTATGGTTTATAGGTATATTCTTCATGTGAATCTCACAATCCTTCCCTTGGTGAAATTTTAATCTATGCTAGCCATGGATTGGATCATGGTATATAGTTCTCGCATCAACTACTTGAAAAAAAATATTTCTATAATAAAAAAAATCCCATGTAAATATAAATATGCAAGTAGGATCATGAATTTCATTTTAAAAAATCCTTGACCTTGTTGGTGTTGATACCAAAAATATAATAATATCTATCCCAAATGGTTTATTTAGTGCAAAAAGCCAATATTGAGAAAATTACCATTTCAAGGGAATACACTAAGGTATTTCCTAAAGAGTTTTTAATACTACCCCAAGACCATGATGTTCTATTATCAAAATATATTACTCTCAATGGTGATCCTATATCTAAATACCCTCATAGAATGATCTTGATTGAACTGGAGGTGTTAAAGATGTATCCACAAGAGTATTAAGAAAATGTGTTCACACACCCAATTTCAACACCATATGGTGCACAAATTATATTTTTAATGAAAATTGAAGAATAAAAGATGTTTTATAGTAATTAATAGTGACAAAATTGGATAATAAGAAAGAATAAGTCTCCTATTCCAAGGATTTATGACTTTTTTGATCAAATCTG
The DNA here is from genome assembly GCA_963277665.1 of Viscum album. Taxonomy (NCBI): domain Eukaryota; kingdom Viridiplantae; phylum Streptophyta; class Magnoliopsida; order Santalales; family Viscaceae; genus Viscum; species Viscum album. The sequence continues at coordinate 516,018,420 of OY728143.1, read as the reverse complement.
TGGTGATTGGAACTTCTGAAAGTTGGATATTCAAAACTAATATCATTACATAATGGGAAAGAATAATGATATTTTAAAGCACCATTCCATACAATGTATAGACACTCTGAGTTCATAGTGATTCCATTTATACTTACTAATTCCCATGAAACCTTGTCCGATTTGATGAATAGAGCATTTAGAGACTACCTCAAAAATTATTTCCAGTATTTATCAATGATATTCTCATTTAATCTTATAATAAAATAGAATAATAAAAGATTCTATGTATTGTTCTGGAAATATTAATGAAGGAAAAAAATGTAACCATGTTCATTAAGTGAGACTTATGGATTTAGCAGTTCCCATTATTTATAATTGTGTTCACAAGTGGGGGAACTTATTTGGGACCTTCAATGAAAAAAGAAATTGGGGAATGAACTAGACCATTAAGTTTCACAGAAAACCATATTTTTGTTTGATTAACTGAGTAATATGAATGATTTTTGAGATATATATAATGATTAAATAACTGACTAATAATGTTAAATATAGGGTAAATTATTCATTGATTCAAGAAGGAGAGGAATGATTATTTAAAAATATTATAAGGTTTTTTAATAATTCAAAATGATAAATTGATAGCCTATATCTAATGAAATATTGATATCATTAAGAGGAAATACTCAATCCATGATCGAGGGTTAGAATATGTGATATTGGATTTGATTATTTAGCCAAAGAAAACATTGGTTAGATGTGTGGGATATATATATCATAGGAGTCTAATATATATATTCACTCACAAGATATCAAAATTTGTTAATTAATATTGTTAATAATGATAAAGAAATATAATTTCCTTATACACTACCATATTGTAAAAGAGAAAAAGGTAGTTGTTTCTCTTGCTGAAAATTAATCTTCTACACTATCCTTGATTTGTATAGAGAAGTAACCTACCATAAAAGATATGAAAATATAAATCTATAAATCATAAAAAATGGGAAGACTTCATACCTAGTATAAAAGACTTTCCAACAATATATCTAAGAAAATATCAAGATGGAACAACGTGATTGTCTAGAGATTCAAAATAAAGAAGAATTAGTAAAATAAGGGAAACATTATGAGTTATTCATTGATGAATATGGGTTCATATAGTATGGATCGTTCATTTTTGTTCATTCAAATACTGTGATAAATAAAGGGATATTAGATAATATTCATTTACCATCATTATCGATATATCATGGAAGTACCCATATGTATCATGATATTTAAGAAGAATTTTATTAGGACATGTTGATTAATAGATTTGAAAGTGAATCTCCAAGTGATTAGTGTATCAGTAAGTTACATTAATGTCGAAAAAGTCCATGGGTATGACAAAACCATTTTCTATACCCACATTGATATAAGAGAACATAAATCTGGTATTTTTCAATATTCTTCCAAATACATAGGATGGATGTATTGTGATATGGGTTTTGGTGGATTAAATCACCAAAAATTCTAACTTCATTATGATTTTTGAATATTTTTCTATTCACTTACATGATAGGATATAGAAAAATGTTTCTATGAAGCTCTATGGAGAACCACATTAAATCATTTTTTATTATGATATAAGAATAAAATATAAATTATAGAGAAGTATTTAATTTGATTTAAATTGGATTTTATTATGGCTTATCACCTAAAACTGATGCCTAATCTCGAAGGAATATGAAGACACTCAACGACGTACTGATAACCTACGAGATGGAATTTAATGGTGGATGGAACAAACACATCAAATCTGTTGATTTTTCATTCAGTGACAACTTCCACTAAAGTATTAAAATATTAACATTTGAAAAATTATATAAGAAGTGATGTTCAACTCTTGAATATTAGGATGAAGTTAGTGAAATATTTATACTTGTACCTGATATCTTTAATGAGATGATAGAGAATGTTCAATCTATTGAAGAATTTATACAACTGGATCAGTGTTAGTAGATTATCTATAAAAAAATTATCAATGATACTTGGAGTTTGAAGTTGTGTAACATGTTTTTATTCAAATTTTATAATGGAAGAGTGTCATGGAGTTTTTAAGGAAAGGAAATATTAACCATTGGTACATTGGCCCCTTTGATATCTTTTATAACATAGAAGCAGTGGACTATCAGCTTTTACTTACACAAATAATGAATCAAGTTCGTTATGTCTTTTAAATATATATACTTAAGATACAAATACACAATTCCGCATATATATTGAAATTATGGGTGCTACATCTGGAGCATAAACACTCTTATAAGAAATAATCATTGATGAATGAAGACTATAGAGAAAAATTTATACACAAAAATAAAACCCACATAGTGAAATTGTTTTTGTATAACCCTAAATATGAAGAATTTATATGGGAATTAAAGGAAATAATGAATCAAAAGTATCATCATTCATTAAAAACCAAAAATATGCATCAAAATTTAATATATGAAGTTTGTATGGGGGGGGAAGTAATGAAAAATAAATTATAAATAAAAATTTTCCCTAAAGAATGGGTGTCGTAATATTGTACAGAATTTTACACATAAAACATATAGAAAAAATGGAAAAAACGTTATTTCATTAGTTGTTATTATTATATTAGTAAAAAATAAACCCATAAAAATTATAATTATTCCAATGGAGAAAAATATTAAATTGAAAAACTAATATCTGAAATTTTGGGACAACCTGAACTTGGAGAATAATCACACCAATAAAAAAATCATGAAAGGGAAACAATGTATTAGAAATCAAGTAAAAATTTTAGATAATGGAAAAAAATCATTGGATTAATTGTAGTTAATAATTTATAATGGAATGAAGAGGTAATAATATAAGCTAATATGACTGTTTTTATAATAATGTTATGTTTATAATATTGAATGTACCATTAGGAATAACAACACATTATTTTCAACTAGTATACTTCTTATTAGAATTTTAAATTTTCCAGAAAATAATTAAATTATATAAAAATAATATTAAATTGTAGTAATATAATAAAATATAATAATTCTAATTCCATAAAATAAGTATTAAAAAACCCCAAAAAACTTATAAACAAATTTTTAATAAACTATATTTTAGTGTATTTAGTATTAATAATATTTTTTTTTTAAAAATGGAATTAATTATGTAATAAAATTAATTTTAAGAAATTAATTTCACTATAAGAATCAGAACACTGAAATTTTATAAGGGTGATTTGGTTTTCAATTTTATGAAATACTAAATTTTTTATTGAATCCTTGAAGATATTGTTTTCATGTAAAAAACATATTTTAATTGTGTAATTAATTATGTAATTTTGACTTAATATCATATATAATTTTACGGAAAAAAACGTATTTAATAATTGAAATTACTCATTAAATTTTGTTTTTAATATAAAAAGTATTTTCTAAACTCAGAATGTACAAAATGTAAATTTAAATAATTATATTTTCATGATTCTTCATTCTTTTAGATTGAGTTAAATAATTAAAATTATAATGTTTTTTAAAGTCCTAAAGTATTTTAATTTTATTCAAATGTATTTAATATTTTAAAAAAATCACTATTATAATATTTACATTGTAAATTTCGTTTGATTCAAAATTTTATCCCTAAACACTCATCTCCTCACGTTTAAATAACTCATCCCGTTCCCCTTGAAAAAAACATCAACACTTCCACTTACGAAATATTAATCTATGAAGTATTACCATGTCATAATTCCCTTGGAATCTTGATAGATGTTCAAGTGTTATAAAACATTAATATTTCAGGAATATAAGCTCTATATAAAAGAAAAAACATTAATAATAATCGAAGGTCATTTCAATTTTTTTTAGTTTTCAATTTCTAATTTAGAATCTTCATTTTATTTAAAAAAACATTCTAAAAAATTAAAACTTCTATTAAAATTCAATTGATAATTATAATTTCCTATAAAAAGATTAATTATAATTAAATTAGATATTACATATCTTACACCTCTTATTTTAACAATGTCTCGTTAACAGTCTATTAAGTGCTAATGGGGACTTTTCCAATTCCTTTCTTATAACCACCCTTATGGATGGTTAAAATAAATTATTTATGATTCCAAAATATATAATTATATTCATTCATAATTTAATACAATTTATTTTACTTATATATAGATAACACCAAATGAAAATTGAAAAATAATAGCACTACAAGATATTTCAAGGAATATATGATATTAAAACATTTCACCTTTTATATTAAAAATTAATAAATTTAAACCAATTATTATAATTTATCCAGAGTGAAAAAAATAACATAATTCACTTATGATTTGATGTTTTAATAAATATATTATTATTATATAGGATTCAGAAAAGAGACAAAATAAATCAAGATTTAATGTAAGGTGATTAACATAAGAAATTTTTTATTTTAGGATATCTACTACTTCACAATGTTTTATTTATAGATTATGCCCATATTTTCTTAAAAAATAATTTCAAAATTATTTAACTCTTTTATCAAGGTATATAAATTCTTCTACCATGTTGATATTATTTATTAAACAATTATGATGATTTTTCAAAAAGAATTTATTTTGTTCATATACACCGCTTTGGCTCCGCTTGAGAAGTTTTTTCTTCAAATAAAAATGATATTTTATTCCATTATATTATCTCATTTAGTAATTTTCAGACCCTAACGGACATTCAATAATGTACTCATTAAAAATTTTTATGAATCCCATTATATTCAATGTGTTTATTTCATGGCTATGGTCAATATATGTTCTTTTTTTCCTTGGTAAGAATGTTTATAAATATTTAATGATTCTATGGGTTGTCTTAAAATTATATATTCATCCAATACATTGGGTTGTGAGATATATCTCCTGATATCATTTATATTATTCATGCACAATAGGCTATCTTTGCACACAATTTTGATGTTAAGATTTTATATACATATGCTAAGCATAATCAGGATGCTAGATTTGATCACAACTATGGGTGATATTTGACTGGTATGTTATGATATTTCATTATTATAAATATTCCACATTCCAATCGCATTTAAAATGATTCTATCATTCATATGATGATGGTAATATTGTTTATGACATGATTCTAATGAATATTTTTTCCCATGTACTATGGATTCATGTCTCTTATTCATTCTTTGTTATTCCTCGTCATACTAGGATTTTAACTCAACCCTTTACATGATAAATATCTTTTTTTGATTTCAAGTACTGAAGAGAACATGATTGATTTTTTGAGTACAAAGAATAATGATTTAAAAATATTTTTGTTTTATTATGTATATGTGATGTATGAACCAAATTATGCTAAAATTATGAACCTTTTGATTAAGGAATGTTTTAAAATTATGTTTTTTATCATTAAAATAATATAATAGCCTTGTACAAAAATTGGTTCATTATAAAAACTAATAAGATGATTTCAAAACAATTTATATACAAAGAAATCACTGAGAATAATTGGATAACTAATAAAAATTTGGGAAGAAAAGTTTGAAAAGTAAAAATGGAAGTACAAAGTTCCATTTATGTAATGTAATAATAAACTCAAAAACGATTGATTAAAGGGATTGGGTGTATATGTTGATTGTATAATATATTATCATTTAACTAGTGAGTGATATTTTAATAGAGAAGTAGTCAATGTATGAGTTTTTGACTGTAGCGATATAGGGAACTATTCTAATCAATACCCTCGGAGCTAAGGAAATATTTCCCCAAAGATTATTATAGATCTGGGCCAAGATTATTCAATAAAAATATATATTGTTGATGATAAAATTGATATAATATTTGGAAATTTTTTTAAACATGTAAATGTATGATATAAATTATATAATTCTATATTTAAAAACAAATTTATATCTTGCATGTTTTTAAGAACATTCAATCATCCCTTGACACATTAAAGTGTGATATATTAGTCAAAACATTGAGTGGTTCCATGATTTCAATGAACATATATATTGATATTCAATTTAGAATTCCTGGTTGTTTTCTTGTTAAAAATATAAGCATAATACTAATGGTTTATTTTGATGTTACCTTTTAGAGTAATTGATTATCTAATTATAAATATATAATTTACTTTAGGTAGAACTAAAATATAATTCGTGAGGATAGTATAAAATTTCATTTTTTCTAGGTGTGATTACATTACCTGAAAACTTTTTAGAACCCCCAGTAGATTATATTAATGAAATACAATGACAAGATAAGAAATAAATTCAATCTATATTAATTGAAGATATTACATGAATATAAATTTTACATTTTTTATAGGAGCGTGTTAATGTATTTATAGAGTAATAATCATGATTTACACCTAATTGAGAAGTGAAATTTATAATTTATCTTATCTTTGATGAAAAAACAATATCTATGCCTCCATATTTAATTTACCCATTTGTTTTTATGGACTTGAATAATTAATTGCAATAATTAAGTGATAAGGGTTCTATTTTTCCATGTGTTTCACAATGGGTAGGAACTATTTTTTTCATGAAGCATAAGGACGGATTAATGAGGTTGGGAATAAATTTTTTAAAAATTTATTAAATTACTATTATTAAAATTTCCTCATATGGATGAAATATTTTATCAGATTTAGGGGGCCCAATACATCCCAAATAATAATCTTCATTCTGATAATCATTAGTTAAATGTTTGGAAGGTGGATATCTCAAAAGAAACACTTGGTATGAGGTATTTTAATTATGATAGTTACTATTTTTCTTATAACTAATGGACCCTCTATGTTTATTGAATTAATTAACAGAGTATTCAAGTATTATCAAGATATGTTTTTGGTGGTATTTATTGATTGTATTAAAATATCCTATGTGATATCGAGGGGGTATGAAACTTATTTTGAATTTGCGCTTGAGGTCCTATGGACAATACAGTAGAATGTGAAATTTTATAAACGTGATTATTGGATTAAACAATATTATTTTCATTATATTATTATATCCCTTTATGGTATATTGATTTATCATTAAAAAAGAAAGGTTTCCCAATATTGACTAATACTTACCACAATTACTTCAATATGTAGTCTACATTGCTTTATGGGATCATATAAACTATTTATTGAAATCATAACTATATTAAAGAAATTATATAACCAAGTAAACATGTAAGGGGGAAAAATTTACATAACTATGTAATGTGATAATTCAGTAAATGAAGAGAATATTTTTAAATTTACCAATATTTTGTATTCCATATGGTAATATATAACACCCTAAGATTTAACTATATACATCTTCTTAAATAAATTCAATTTATTCGATAGTTTATGTTTCAAAAATAAACTATGATATAGTATGAAATATTAATAAATCTGTTAGAATAGTAATGTAACTGCTAGAAATAATATTTTGGCGATTAAAATAATTACAACACCTATTAGATTATAAATAAAATTTAGGTATCTCATAAATGGTAATATGATATATTAGTATCATGGAATAAGTAAATAATTTTTTTATAGAAGATAAATTAACTATCTATATTTTATGTGAAATGTAATTGTTTACTTATGATATTATAATTTACAGAATGGTGGAATTGATTTTAAAAAATTTATTAACAAATTAATATTTTTCTGAATTATTATAAAGAATTATTTTGTGACACCATAATTAATTTTTAAGTGTCATAAAATCTATTATAATATTAAAATAATGAATTTTCGAACAAATAATGATTTAAATTAAAAAATTTATTTCTAATTTTCAGAGTATTTTTTTATAAAACGTATCTTAAATATTAAATCTTCATGAAAAAAATGTATATGGGTGAATTTTTAGTATTTTTCTGAAATAATAAATTTTTTGGTTAATTGTTAAATTTGACAATTAAAGTTATTTTATATTTTTAGCAAAATACGAGAATTTTTTAGTCATGGATGATTTATGAAACCATCTGTTTGAACTCGAATTCACTATTTACTGTACTTTCTCACAATATTCAACAATATAGATATTTCTGAGCCAAAATTGTAAACAAATGAATAATATAATAAAAAACACTCCTCTCCTCCCACTATAATTAGCACCCTCACCACCTCTTCTCCTCAAACATTTTAGACTGTGGGGCTTGAAAATAATCTACCCAATTCATCTCCCTATTATCTTACGAATGTAAAATACTCACTGGTCATACCAAAAGACCATATCACAATGTCTTAATGTGGTTAGTAAGGAGATGATATTTGAGAGGTTAAATCCTCATTCCCTCCCTATTAGCTTCATTAGTTTTATTATCAATTCCTCACTAACCCTATCCAAAGTGGCTTGGTATATCTAGTATGACATATATATTTTAATAATATCACTTTAATGGGATATCTATCATCATGGATATCATATTATATTTTTTATTCTAAAATTTAAAACATCACCTCTGAGGTGTTGAATCACTGCCATCACGGACAACAAGATTTTTCTTCTTTAAGTTTATCATGGCTATTCATAAAAACATTTTTATGGTTAAAAATATTATATTATGTTTATTAAAACTTATTTAACGTTATAGAACCACTATATTAACATAATATTGAATAAAATTATATTATTTATTGATGGTCTTAAAATCCACAATAATAAACCAATCTATTTTTCATTATAGTTATAAAAAATGAATCATCCTCATATCATATAACCAAATGATATAGGAGGACCATTAAAAATTGTAAAATACCAAGACTTTACAATATTGTTATTTTTGAATAAATTTAATTTATTTCTATCTTTCTTTATATGAAACACCATGATAAACTTACGCTACACAAAACAATGGGTTGTCTTACAATACATGCAATGCCGAGTTTTTCAGAACCAAATTATATTATTAAAATGTTATTATTTAATATAATAATATATAATCTAGCTGTTAATTTGGTATTTATGAATATTAATAAGTTCATTATGAAAATATATGGTTGAATTTTTTCATTTCAAAGTAATTTTAAATGAATATATGAAAAAAATGAATATATAAGAAATATTTTAATAAAGAACAAATTTTAATCTAAAAAGTTGTTTTTATCTAATAAAATTAAATTAATTAATTTTTTTTAATGATATTAACTGACTATACATTCAATTAAATATTTTTTAAATTCATAAAATTGAATTAATATATATAATATAAGAACAAAAATAATTTTATGCATAAAAACCAACATTCTTTAAAAGATGTTCTTCCACCTTTTAATAGAGAACATAGTTTAAATATATTATTTGACAAACTAATATATTTTATTTGAGACATTAAACTTCTAATTTTAATGAAGAATATAAAAATTTTCATTGTTTGAATTTTGGGTATTTCTCGTAAGATTCATGTTCTGATGAATATTGCTAAAATATTTTATTTTAATTGAAATAAAAATTTCTTCTAAATAATTTATAATGTCAAGTTAAATTTTTAATTGTTTTTAAAGTTTAATTAGATAAATTTTTCATCCATTAATATAATTAAGGTTATTGATATTATTTTCCCATTGAATTAGAATATAAAAACATTTTAATATTATTTATGTTTTCACTTCCAAAAACCATTTTCTCATTATATCAATGGGATAAATTTTAAATTAATTACTAAAAATTGTTTATTTTGAATTTTTTAAAATGGATTCAATATTTTCAATCATTGGGTTTATATTTAGTAAATCTATCCTTTTTTTATTTTTCAACAATATGAATAGTAATTTTAGTAATTTTTTTAAATTTCTATGGATAAAGGTAAATCAGTTAGATAATAGTAAAAATAATGTTATAAAATTATGGTAAAACTTTTTTTTAATTTTATTTTATGAGATATTTTCAACCAAAATAACATTTGGGCCAATTTTATGGAATACTAGATCCACTTTATTGAATTTATTTATTTTTATCTTATTATTATAAGGGGAGTCCAATATTTCACACTCATGTTTTTAATAAGTATACAATTTTTTATATATAGTTATTATAAATATATGATCTACTATAAATATAAATTATAAATATATAATTTTTATCTTCATCATGATAGTATATTTTTAATTTTTTAGCTTAAAATATTAAATTAATGGCTTCCACGATGATGATATAATACTTGTTTAATTAATGGAAAATTCAAATAAATGTTATTAAAAATATTAAAATAAATTTAATGTGATATAATTTATGTCATTAATGAATTTAATAGATATACTAGATATATTAGGGATATATTAGAGGAGTTTTTAGAAATTATCTTATATAATTTTTTTAAAAGTCATGAAATGTATATTGTTAAAATTGACATTTACGACATTTTAAAAATAATATATTATTAAATGATATAAAAATCATAAAAATATTATATTTTGAAAAATTATTGGGATACAGGTTAAAATTTCATACATGACTCATTTATGGTTCTTTTATAAATTTATAGTTTCTATATTAATCCTTAAAAAATAAAAAGTCAAGTTGTCACTGTAAGAGTTAGAGGGTTTAACTAAGGGTTAAATCCTAAATAAAAGGGTAATAATGTGACCAAAACTTGTATAAAAATTACGTTGGAGAGTATTTATACCCATAATCATATTATATTTAAAATAATTCACTTTTGAGCCATTTTAAATGAAAAAATAATTTATATTAATTTAAAATTTTAATGTTAGCAAATGTAACACTCAGCTCAATTATAAATGGAAAACTCCTCCCTTACTTCCTCACACAACTTTGAGACTTCTATTTTGTACAAACCATTCCCAAATAAGATCCCAAATTCCCTCAAATATATCCTAGAATTCTTTATTTTGGAATAAATCTGGCCAATAAATTCATTTTGTTTAAATCAATAGAGACACCCAAAGTAGTGGAAATGTTCATGAACAAATGTTATTGTTTTATTTATTACATAAAATCCTTAAACTCTATTAATTAAATTATTATATAATAACCATAGTATCTATAATAAGCTGAGATTTTTTTACCTTGACATTTCAATCTACATCAACACACACATCCATAAAATGTGTAATGAACTAACCATTTTTTTGGAGAACTAGCACGTTGGGAAACGATGTTGTTAGTTTTTCCTTTACCACCTCTCATGATTGGGAAGTAAGATGGACACATTATTTATATATTATATATATTTAATTTATGTTTTCATAATACTTCAAGAAATTTTTTATCACATAACATTATGCTTTATATTTTTTCTAAATATGATAATATCATTTGTTGAAATGTGGACTACTGTCTCCTTAAAGCTATGTGATTAGTTCACACGATACATGAAACATATAAGGGATAGTTTTAATAGAAACATATGAAATATATATTATAAATATGATACTATAATTATTAAATACATATATATACACATATATATGATTTACTTTTCATTCATTTAATACATAATAAAAATGAATGTACCATTCATGCCTATGTACAACCTTCTATCTTAACGAACGATGCATTTCATTTACTATCTCCAAATTTTATATATTATCCTATATAAATACATAATGAATATATATGATATTAAAATCATGTTTTACATTCTTTACATAATGAAATCAGGATCTAATTAATAATAACAACATGTAAAAAATCAACACATACTAAAAACACTACGCAATTAACACCAGAAATAGTAAAAAAATATTCGATTGTAAACAAATGGGTTATGAGATATTATAAGAAGTTAATATGTGTTATTATAGATTTTATTATTTTTATGAGATATTTTAGGTGAGTTTACGGAAAAGAAAACGTAAGGAAAGGGGATTTCATGTCTCACTTTTATTTCTTTAAGAGTTACTCAATATGCAATAATCATTTCCTGTGTGTAGTGTATATAAAATAATGATTTAATTTTTTTAGTTTTTTTATTAATATTAGGTTATTTCAATATCTGTATAGTTTTGTTTCCATCATGGGGAATATGATTCTTTTAATTATAAATAGGTAATGGATTTTTTCACAATCTAATCGCTATTTAGGATTGTTTTTGTTTAAGTCTACGCTGGGGAATATTTCAATTACTTGTTAGTTTTTCATAAACAATTTTCCAAAAATATTTTTACAATTCTCCAATGATTTTGAAATTGATTTATACTTCTTTTTTACATTTTAAAAAATTCCTAAAAATTAAGCTTCATGTCATTTTCCAAAACAAGGTATTTCATGACATTTTATTAAAATGTAAAATGAATGTTTTCATTTTTACTTATAAAGGATGAACATAATATTCTACCATACTAACACCATAATGTTTTGATGGATCATTTACATGTTTAAAAGGTTTTTTTGATAGAAAATATTTTCTTCTAAAAATGTGAGGCCTTTTAAGTAAATGATTACAAATTGGTAAGGGATTTTCATCTCACTTATTACATATGTGAGATAATTTTAATATTCACCACCTACGAATATTGAGGGGTGTATCTACTGACCCTTTGATATATCATATAATTAATCACATTATCTTCATGGTATTCAATGTTTTATTTTATAAATATTAATTTTTATGGTTCTTATGTTTCAAATATTTCAATGTGGTATGAGGCACATTGATTTATGGTTATCTTGTAAGGATTATTTTTTAATATATAAGGAATGATTTGTAAGATTATTACATGGCTGGGGGATTGTTTAATTCAATACCTACGTGTTGGATACCAGTAAATGAAACCCCTCGATACATCGGTAGTCTCTTGAGAGAGAATCCTTTGGCAACAAACCCTTCGATTTTTTTAAAGGGTGGGGCCGAAGCCTCATTTGAATATAAAATCAAAGAAAAGACCACTTTTAAATGGGTAATGTTAGACCCATTTCATAGCCCAAAGCCCCAGTGGGTTTGTTAGATATTATATAGCCCGTAGGCCCAATTTTTGGACCCATACCCATTCTTTGAATTTTAACCATCCTACTATAGTACCAGCACAGTACCGCCACTACTACAGTGCCCTACCACTTCTACAGTACTACCGATCTAAAGTACTACCACTACTGCAGTACCGTTATAGTACCTTGGTTCGAATTTGTTTCCATATAGTGTAAATGGGATCCTACCCACCAATTGAAGCCATATTGTGAAAGGTGTTAATGGTAGTGGTACATGTTAGAGAAAAACGGAATCCCTTATGTAATAATTGCCTTCATTTATGTTATTATTTATCCATTGTATTTTGTGTCAACATATATATGGATGCATTTTATTCACAGTTCATTTATTAAATGACATGTCTTTCAGTTAGTTATCTTTCCAGGTTTATTATGCCATATCTGGTTATTTTAATGGAATGGGAAATTAGTTATTTCCTATTTCATAGTGATTTATTCTCATAAATTCATTATTTCATCTCCTTTAGTAACCCATACTGATAATTTGAGGCCACCACTATTATGTTTCTTTCCCCCATGTTATGATGAACAATCCTTTGAATGAGTTTCAATGATGTAATTTATTTGTATTTATTTTTATTATGTTCTTCTACATACATAAAATGGATATCATGTGTGTAATATGGTTTTCAAAAACTATTAAACCATTCTGTTGTTTGGGAAATTATTCCTTTTAATCTATAAAATATAATAAATTAATGCACTTGCTCCGAGCTTCTAGGGTCAATGCATTATTGTTGGTATCAAAGGATGTTTACCAACAACAAATGATACTAGATTTTGAAAACATAGAATAAGGAATATTAACCTAAGATAGAATTTGAGGATATGTATAGAATAATTTCTTATACTTTTGATAATGTAGATATTGTGGGGGTATTCCTATAGATACATCCTTTTCTGTACACTAAAGTGGATGTGGTTCTAAAATATATGTTCCTTGGGGTAAAAACTCCAAAAAGGAGCATCGAGATGACTCAAGCATGACCAATTACAGAAAAACATGCCTTACTACACAGTAGGTGTGATAGTCAGAGAGGATAAGCTGATGAAAATTTTCATTTTCTTTACAATCCATTATGAGGGATTTAAAAGTAAACATTTTCACAAAGAAACAAGAGATTTTGATTCTATTCTTTATGATGAAAAAAAATTATAATTTATATTTAGTGCTATATAATTTTTTAATTTATACATTAAGATTTAATGTTCATAAATTTATGAGATTATCTAGTATTTTACATTATTTAGAAATGGTTACTAGGATGAAAAATGTAATCAATAGTTATGGAAAATGTAGGGATTTATTTACTGTGGAATCCAATACAACTGGTTTTAGATTTGAGATAGTCTTGGATATACTAGAGTAGATTGAAATGGTTATGAAATTTGACCTTTCTTGAATGGAGCAACAAGGTACATAGTGATATTCTCTGATATTAGTTTACTTAATGGGACAATGTCCCCCATATTTTAGTAGGAATACTAATCCAATGGAAAATGAGAAATGGATTAATTCATTAGAGAATATATTTGCAACATTGGGAAGTGGTGGAATAGAAAAGGTTACACATTCAGTTTATTATCTCAATGGTGTTGCAGATCAATGGTGGTGATTCATCTAGAATACTAGGGAGGTAAAATAACTAGAAGTCTTGGAAGCAAGAATATTAAATAAGACATTCTTCTATAAATACTTCTCTCATACCAAAAAAAACTAAGATGAAGAGAAAGTTTCTTAACATAATGAAAAATGAGGAACAAATTATAATAGAGTATAAAGCTACCATTAAAAGTTTCTCAAGGTATGGTGTATATTTCATATGGAAAAAAAAGTGAATGATTGATCACTTCTTTGAATGGATTGAGATGGGTCACTAAAAGGTTATTGTTTCTCATAATTTTTCCTTATATGATGAATTAATTTTATGTGATATCAGGATGGAGAAAGAATTTTCCAGGTTATATGGATTCAAATGGATATAAGAGATGAAGAGAAAGAAATAAAAAATAATAAATAAAGGAAATACGGTAAAGATGGATTTTACCTTATCTTATAACATTAGAAAGAATCATCCTGTAAAAAAAATTCAATTAGAAGACGGAAAAAACATCCATTTAATCTAACAACTATAATGAGATGAGACACTATTAAAATGAATGCCCCAAGCATCAATAGAACATACCATATACGTATAAATGGTATCAACGTCAATCTCATGCTATTGATATAACCAAAGTGGGATGATCAATTTTATACAATGCTTGGATACATGAATAATGTTGTAAAATTATGTAATTGATGATAACTTGGTTATATGTATTACAAAATTAATAATCATTTTACTACAATACTTTTTTATCAGTATTAAAAATATTTTGTCGATTTGTACCGATAATGAAGAAATGTTATTCAGAAGAAAGTTAAAATTTTTAGGAAACACATGGTTGAGGGAATGGTAAGACATAATATGTTCCTGAGTTTGCGATAATGATTTAGGATAAATTGATGATTTATATGTATAAATTAAATTAGATACTAATAACTTCCTTGAAAAAATTTATATAGTTTTCGATAATAATACTTCGGAGGCTCACAATGATAAGAATTTATGAAATGGTTCAAATTGATATTTGGATGCATTTTTAGAGATTATTGTATTAAATCACCAATTTATGGAACGAGTGCTAAAAAAATTAAGTAGAAATAATTAAAGGCACAAGTGTAAGATTCAGCTTATAGAAACATATAAAATATGTATGTTTTATTGTATCCATATAGAGTAAATAAAAATTTAAAATCTATAAAAAGGGTAAAAAAACATTATCCTATTATCCTCATTTTTATGATACAAAAGACTTTTATTTAAACCTATCATTAATGGATTTGGGGTCAACAACCTTTTAATAAACAATATCTATATCACTCTCCATCAGAACGTGATGGTTATATTTCTATTCCATATCCATGTTTTCACTAATGTTGACATATTAAAAGCCTAGTTTTGGGGTCCATTTTTCATTTCCTTTTTCATATTTTTAAGATGATCTATTATTAACCCTAATTATGATGTCCTGTTTTTATACAATTGTTTATTTTCAAATTTCAAACCCCAAACTAATGAGATCAAGTTTAAATTGTGAGGACACAATTTAATAACGGCGGATAGAATATAATACCCAAAGGCATTACAATATTTTAATATTTGAATAACATTAATTTTTTTTCTATATTTTATTATACACAACACAATGATTAGCATACACAAATTACAAAAATCAGTTAACATGCATTACATTCAAATCTGAGTTTTACCAAATAAAACAATATAATTAAATTATTATTATTTAATATAATAAAATAAAACCTACCCACGAAGTTGGAAATTATGAATATTAATAACTAAATTTTGAAAATATATGGTTTAGTACATCAGTTAAAAATTAATGAGAACTGAATATAGGAACCAACTAAATATATGGAAAATGTTTCTATAATAAAATATTTTTATGCTCGCAAAGATGTTTTATCCGAATAAATGAAATTGATTAGGAACAGCGAATGATAACAATTTAATATATACTTAATAATTTTTTGGACATTTATATGATAGTTTAATATTCATAAGATAAGAACTAATCTTATTTTATTCATAAGGACCTATATTTTTCTAAAAGCTATTTTAGAGGCTTTTAATGGAGAAACTATTTTAAATATAATTTTGAAACTTTTATAGAGTATATATGGAAAAATAAACATATTATTTAATATATAAATATAAAAAATTACTTTGTTTTAATTTTTAGTATTATTCTAATAGGTTTTATATTTTGATTAATTGTGATAAAATAATGCCTTTTAATTGAAAACAACTTCTTCATCTAAATAATTTATCTTATTAAATTTAAATTTTTATTAGTTTTATAGAATAATAAGACCAATTTTGTATTTTTTTAAATCTAATTTAGGTCATTTGATTAAATTTTCCATTGAATAAAGACATAAAACCATTTCAATATTTAGAACATTTTCACTTTAAAAACCCAATTTTGTCATTCTTTTAGGGGGTTAGTTTTAAATTCATTACTAAATTTATTTTATTGTGTAATTGGAAAAATGTATTCCACATTTGGATTTAGTGGGTCCAAATTTAGTCAATAAGTTTCATTAAATTTTTTATAATATGAATTGTAATGTTAATTTTTTTAAATGCACGTTTAAGGGTAACATTGATAATTAAGGTTAGGAATAAAATTATAAGATTACACTAACACTAGTACTAATCATATTGAATGATATAATTTTTATGAAAATTATAATTTGGCCAATTATATGGACTCTTGGAGCCTCTTGGATGAAGTTATTCATTTTAGCATTTTATTTTAAAGGATGTCTATTTCGACACACCAATGTTTTAAATAAGAATTACAATTTTTTATATGTTGTTTCTTAGAAGATATATTTGACAATAAATAGTAATTAGAAATATTAAATGTATAAAATAATTAGTATAAATTATTATAAATTTTTTCTGTAGAAATAAATAAATTGAAGGCTTTTACAATGATGACACCATAATTGTCTAATTAAAGTCCATATCAAATAAATTTTTTAAAAAATATTAAAAAAAGTAATTTGATATAATTAATAGAATTTGGGAATTTCATAGATTGACTATACATATTAGGGAAGTATTATTGGATTCTTTTTGAAGTTATATTCTGTGTTTTTTTATAATCCCATAAATGAATTGAATCCAAATCTACATTGATGATATTTGAAAGTAAACAATATTTAATTAAATTATATAAAATTTATAAAAACAATAAAATTCAGGAATATTGTTGGGATGGGTTTTAAAATTTAGTACATGAATCATATATGGTTCATTTTACATTTTTTATTAACTATATTAACATTTAAACAGTAAAAATCATGGTAGTCATGGTTAGAGTTAATGTTTTGAACTAAGAATAACTCTAATAGATTAGGGTAATAATGTCACCTAAACTTGAATAAAAACTATTGGATGGTATTATTACAACCCATAATCATCTTATATTCTAAAAAACATCAATTTTGAACTATTTTTGAAATAAAAATTATTTTATATTAATTTAATATTTTAAGAGTTTCCTAAAGTTCCATTCACATCAATTATAAAAGGCGACATCCTTGCTCACTTCCTCACACAACACTGAGCCTTATATATCATCAAAAACCTATCAAAATAGGCTCAAAATTCCATATAATCATTCTAGAAACCGTACTTTGGGAATAAATCCAACTAAATAATTTCTTTAATGTATATAAAAGGAGATACCCAAAGAACAGGTAACACTTATCGATGAACATTTTTGATTTATTTCCAAATTATACCCATTAATTTATATTTATTGGATTATTATATAATTAACTCAGTATCTACAATATTCTTAGTTTTTTATGATAATAGTTCTACATATACATACACACACATCCATCAAATGGGTATCCAACATTCCATTAATGTATGATGAACTACCACCTCGTGAAACAATGTCATTCATTTTTTTCTTTACCAAAAGTCATGATTTGTAATTTTGATGAAATAATTTATTTAAGAAAAATATGTTATTTTTTTGTGTTAATAATTATTTAATTTTCATATAAATCATAAATTTATGCTTTATATTTTTTGTAAATATGATAACATAGTTTGTGGAAGTGTGGACTATTGCATCCTCAAAGCGATGTGATTCGTTGACACTGTAAAAAGAATGTATAAGGGATAGTTCAAGTAAATATATATGAAATATATAATATAAATATGATATTTTAATTAATATATATATATATATATTAGGCACGTTTCATTTTCATAATATGGAAAATAAATCAAGTTAGTATTCATGCGTACATACGACCTACCATCTCCATGAACGGTGCATTAAATTTCCTATCTATAAATTTTAAGGATTATGTTATATATATATATAATAAATATATAAGATATTAAAATTCTGGTTAAAATTTTTTAGACAAAGAAACCATTATCTATGTAATAGTAACAACTATTACCCAGTCAAATAATACTTGAAAAATATGTAATTAACACCCAAAATAGTAAAAGCAATATATGATTTTTAACAAATGAGTAATGAGATTTTTTATGATGTTAATATATGATATTAAAAATATATATATGGTTATATTATAAGTGAATACCATGCTTTATACCTTTATAACATGTGATTAAGTGAATTTATATAAAGTTAAACACATGGTAAATAGATTTCTACTATAACTTTTATTTCTATGATACATATTCCATATTCGGCCCTCTTTTCTATTGTGTTTTATATATAATGCACATAGGTTCTTTTTTAGAGTTTTATTATTAATATTTTGGTATTTTCATATCCATGTAGTTTTATTTCCGTTATGGTCCATATGATTCTACTGATTATAATGTTTTAAGGGAATATTTCTCAATCTCATCATTATTCGTGCATCTTTTTATGTAATTATACTATGGGGAATATTTCCCTTCAATGTTAGTGTTTTTTAAAAATATGTCCAAAAATGTTTTTAATATAATATATATTTTATTTAATGTCATTTTACCAATTTTTACTTTCAACAAAATGACTTAAAATGAATCATCTTGTTGTTTTCGAAACATGGTATTTTATGAATTTTCTTACAAATGTAAAAAATGTTTTATTCTAACTTATATAGCATGATAAGAATTTTCTATAGTCACAAATACCTATTTTTTAAACTCCCATTAGGTGTTTACAAGGTACTTTTCTAATAATATATTTTTGTCTAAAAATACGTGACCCTTTAAATAAAGGATTACAAAGTGGTTAGGGATATTCATATCATTTTTTACATCTATGAGATAAATGTCATAATCAGCACTTACTTGTTTTGTCTACTTTATCTACTTCCCCATTTGATATTTCATATCATTAATCTCTTTATATTCATGTCATTTAATGTTTAATTTGATTGTTATTTACTTTATTGGGTCTTATGATTCAAATATTTCAATGTGGTATCGGACACTTTGATATTATTATATCTTATTAAATATATTGATTGTTATATAAGGAGTGATTTGGAGTAGTACGACATGGTTTGGGGACCATTTAATGCAATAACTATGGGTTTTAGACTAGTTAATTAAATCACTTCAATGCAATATTATTTTGTTGAAAAAAATCAGTTGGTGAAAACCCCCATTGAGTTTGTTTCAATATAGAATAGAAGGGTTTATACCAACAGATTTAAACCATATTGTGATAGGACATTATGGTAGTGGTTCATGTGATAGATACATAATGTCCAATAATTAATCCTATCCTTCATTTATTTTATTATTTATCTATTATATTTTTTCATTGAAATATCTACGGATGCCTTTCATTCTTAATTAATTTAATGGATTTTATGTGATTTAATTATTTGCCTTGCCATATTGATTTTACCAAATATAGTTATTTGAATATAATTTGTAATAATTTATTTAGCTTTTGTGTAATTATTCTCTTTAGTCCAATGTTTATTTCTCTTTAATGACCCATTCTGAGAATTTGATCCCAAAATTATTTTGGTTCCTTTCCCCAGGTTATGGTGAGGAATAATTTGGATGAGTTTATGGGTTGCTATTTCATTTTTTGTTTATGTATTATGTTCCTCTCTGTATTTGAAATGGATATCATTTTTGAAATCTAGTTTTCAAAAACTTTTAAACTCTTCGGTCCTTCTTTAATTGATTCCTTATAATCATGCCAATGTAGTAAAGTTATGCACCAACCCCGGTCTTTTTCATTTGGGGTATTAAAAAATTACTAGAAGGTTATTAATATCATTCAATTCCACATCTATAGTTTTTCTTCCAATTGAAAAAAACTCCCATAATTATACACAATGGAACCAACAATAAAACCATGAAATTATTACTCCATGAAAAATGAAATTAAACATTTTAACTCCTCAAAATGGGCATAATTGAGCATTATAAAAATATAATAAATCAAATATACGATTAAGTGGTTTCTTATTAAGTAATTAATGAATCTGATTTGACTATTGATGAAATTAGGTTGATGTATAGAATTTTTTTGGAAGAAAGGTAATGGAATTCTTATCAATTTCTTTTTCATTGAGACATACATGGTACTATGCACCTACTCATTTTATGGGGTTTATCTACTACCCCTTTGAAATTGTTTTTTATTTGAAATTATATTTCCCTTAAATTTAAATTTTTACTGTGTAATAGACATTATTATTTATGAAGTACTATTCAATTTTAATATATGCTGTTTAATTTGATTTTTTTAACTGTGGAAATATTGATAAATCCATAACCACTACTCAATATAAATTGTTTGATAATTCATATTGTTCATGAATTAAATCATTGTATAATGAATTCATTGGACATGAAATGAAATGCGGGGTCTGGGGTTACATATCCCATAAATGCATCATCTTGTCTCATTAGACAAAATAATTGGTAAACTACATTCAAGGATATTTATATGGAGAATTAGAGGGCTTTATACATGAAAAATTAAACCATATTTTGAAATTTCTTGATGGTAGTGGTTCATGTCCCTGTTACGTGACATCTAATAACCAATAATTTCATTCATTTAGTATTAATTTTTTAATATTCATGATATTTTAACTATGAAAAAAATACATAGATGCATTTTCATTCTTAGTTTATTGATTAAATGTCATTTGTTTTCAGTTATTTTCCTTGTCATTTTAATTATTTGTTATAAATTAATCTTCAATTATTATTTATTCTTTTTTTATGTGTATACAAACCTTTCTGAGATTTTGATCTCATAGTTTAATTTGTTTTCCTTCAACTGGTTATGAAGATTAAATATTTAAATAAGTTTCCTGGTAGCAGTTTATTTTCCTTTGTTATGTTCTTTGTTTAATTATCGATGTATTAGAGGAACCATCTATTAAACTAGTTTTTCAGTACGACTAAATTGATCAATATTTTAGGTATTTTATGTCTAATATTTATGCAATTATAATAAAATATCCAAAAACGTTGTGCTAATGGGGTGCATGTATTCTTAGTTGGTATGACAGGAAGTTTTGTTGAAACCTTGAGAACGAGATCTTAAAACTAATGTAACCAATGTGTGAACTATGATATTTCATTACAGTATGTAAAAACATTTACTATTAGAATATATTTTTTAATTTTTGGATAAATTCTAATGATGATTGTTGGATAATTCAGTATGTTCCATTATTTAGCAATGAATCCTAATAGAGGGGATGTCATGAATATCTAAACTCAATGTATGGATTTCCCATTGAGAAAATCAACATGGTTAGTGTCATATATGATAATATTGTGACCCTATTAAAGAAACTTACTTAGGTGATGATGTTTAACCAAACTATACCTATATTGGACTACTTCATGCCTCTAAATCCCCCATAATGTAGTGGCACTACTAACCCATTGGTAGTTGAGTAATTGATCAAGTCCCATGAAAATATATTTATGCAATTGGGATGTGATGAAAGGAAAAATTTAGTTTTAGTGGAATATTTACTCAAAGGATTTGTCGATCATTGGTGGTAATTGACCTAGAATACTAGTAAGATATATGAAATAAAAGAAATGTCATGAAGAAATATTTAATAAATTTTTTAAATAAATATTTCTTTCATGATTAACAAATTAAAATGAAGATAAAATTCCACGAATTAAAGTAAAAGGATTAATAGAGTGTTTTAGATTATTATGATTCCTTGACAAGAATATACAACTACTCAACCAATTACAGACATGATTTTGAAAACAATAATTATCATTTATTTGATGGTCTTAATCCATGTCTCCTATGGGAATTTCTTCTGAAACATTTTTATCATAAGATGAAATAGTATTATGTTCCATCAAAAAATTGGAGGAAATTTATAGATTCTACATGTTCAGTGGAAATCAATATAAGAATAAGTTTTTTTAATTACGCTAAAAAAGGTAAATCACCAAAGAAGAAAAGGTGAAAATAATAATTCCCATTATGTGAAAATTGTTTACAGAATCATCCTTGAATGTTTTTATAAGGAATAGGATTTTATTGTAATTGTGGAGTGATTGATCATCAATATAGTGGATGTTAGGGGAAGAAAAAATCAATGATGTTAAATTCTACAAATTTAATAAAATGGGGATTTATTTAAATCTATTACACAAGTTTAAAGTAAATCTACCACAAAATAGTCCTAGGGGAGATGACCATGCTTATGTAATCACCACAACTGACATAGAATTACCCAATGAGGTTGTCGCAAGTACATTAATTGTATCTTCTAATTTATCCAATGATTTATATTATTCTTTATTATCATACTATTTTATATCTACCTAGTCTTTTATGAAAATTAGGTATTTACATTTAGATATGATAAGGTAGTTTTTAGTCAAAACTCTTTAGGGAAGTCTCATTGAAACAAATATATGTTAGAAATTCCTCATTATGGAATATAATAATTATTTATTTGATAAACCTATAATCATACATATGGATGAATTTTATATAATCCTTGGTATAAACTAGACTTCAAAATATGATGATAAAAATTATTCCAAGAGGAAGGAAATTAAAATTTGTAACGTAAAGAATTTCTTATATTTTGTGTTGAAAATTCATAATATGATTCTTATCAAGATGCACCCCCAAATTCTTTACAAAATGAAACTATTGGGGAGGAAGACAAAAAACCTCTTATAATGAAAAATGTAATCTTATAATTAAATATTTACATATTTTACAAGAATAAAAAAATATCACAATAATAATTTTTATTACATTAAACAAAGGGGAATGAAGATAAACTAAAACGGGGATAAGGGGTGAGAAAATAATTAATTCCAATAGATTCATTCCAAAAAATAATGGATCTTCCAGAGGAAGGGATTTAGGACAAGAAAAAAAACAAGATATTATCTTTCAGATTAGCTTTAGAAGCTAGAAAATCATCCACCATATTACCATCAATCCAGGTATAAATGATGGATGTGTGTCTATCATAAATCCACTTTCACCATCTAATTGAGTTCTCAATACTCAAAGTGCTTGATATAAGTCTTTACATGGCCTTGTTGAAGACAAGCGAGTCAACCACCACCTCCTGAATAGAAATTTCCCTATGATGACAAAAAATAAAACCACTGAGTAAATCCCAATGATTTTCTTGAAGGGAATCCGAATTACCGAAATAGGCTGAGAATGACACCACCACTAATCTGTGGGAATCATAGAAAACTCCGCCACTATGCATATATCCCAAGAAGCACAATCCTTCAATGTTATGTTTGAACCCCATGTTGGGAGGCTTCCACCTGACCCACGAACACTATGATGACCTGCTTCTTGTAGTTTTTGGGCCAAAGGTCAAATGAGAAATAAGAGATTGGGAATTGTCCATGTCTTTTCAAAGGCTGCCCAAATCTAGAAGTAACATTATGTTTCTAAATACTAATGACACTATTGGACACAAAAATAGACTAGTGTCTCACCATGTTCTTGGACGACCACAGAAGCCATCACTCTATAGTAAAACATAAATTTCCGTGCCTTCTGTTATTGAACTGGCCTTCCCACTCTATGGAATAAGATTTAGAGGAATTCCAATGAAGGATCCATATCAACCAAAAACATCACAAACAAGAAACAATTCCCCAAACCCCCCATATCCCACTATGAAAAAATAAATGAAACAAGGACCTATACTTCAGATACTGACAACAAGCACATTTGGAGTTCAGAATAATCCCGCATCATTGTATGTTCTCCTCTTTCGGTAGGGAATTGTGGAAATCATTCTAGAATAAAAAAAAGTACTTCATGGGAATCTACTTTCACCATATAAGATCAACCCATGGGTCTTTATGATACACCATAGAATAAATTTTAAGAAAAATTTTAATTTTAAAAGTTCATGAATTTCACCATATGGAAAGGAAATGATCTGGTTCATTATTCAGTTGGATGTTGTCAAAAATTTTCATCTAAGTGACATCCAAAGTGGAATTGGTGAGAACAGGTTAATCACTAGATTCACTAAATATGATAAATGGGGAGGTAAAATTTGGAAAACATAGGACTGAACTGGTCTAATTGTGATGCTAACAACTCACTTCAATATTTTCAATGATCCTCCTAGAGTGTTTTTGATAGATATGGATATAAGGATAGACAAGATTATAAACATGGGATGCCTTAAGTCAGGGAAGATATCATCCAAGACTATAATAATTTGGCGTGTAACTACCCCAATTGTATTTTCCCTATACTATCTCTTAGGCTAGTTTTTCATGTAGTCTAGACATGGGACTTGAAATTCACTAAGGTTAATACCAGCATCCTTGAATGGGATAGAGAGATTATTCTTGGATTCCCATTGACATTTTCTTTCCATATGACCATCCCATAAGAACGAGTTCATAATTTTGTATAAATTAGAAATCACCTACTTTGGATCCTTAGTGGTAGAAAGAATGTGCATACTAATATATGCCTATATTGAATTGATCATGTTTATTCACCAAAAAAAAGAGAGGAATAAATTTTTCCAATAGATTATATACCCCATAAGTTTTATAAAAACCCCATAAAACAACTTCATTAGAAAAATTTTCTAAGGTACCTGAGAACCCATCCATGAAATATAAATAATGCCTTTGTGCATGACAAGACACGCATCTAACACCGTTAACATCTGTTCTAATCATCTAGTGGAGGAATAAAAAATATTTTTGGATGGTGGAAAATGATCCCACTCCACAAGTAATAAATAACGATCACTTCATTAACCCCATGAATAGATCTTATGCTACCATTAACAAATAAAAATCTTTTCTATGCAAACATGAGATGAGAAAAACTACCTCTACTATTCATATTCTAAATGTGGAGTACCCAAAAAATATCTAAATGATGATTCAAAAATATACTAAGGGCATCATGTGTAATGATAAATAGGGGTATCCCTTCTTCAAGACAAGGAAAACATTGAAGAATATTGAATTTTTTCCCATAAAAGAGGTCGACACCAAAGGATAATGGAATCAACGAATGAAAATTTCGATGAACCAGACTAAAAACCCCAGGCATTGTAGGACTTTAACGAGGAAACTCCTTTCAATTATTTCATATAATTTGCTCATGTCTGTCTTAATATCCACATTGCTACTGAAGGTCTTCAAATTGATGTCACTAATCACTTATTGGGATAATAACACGACCCCTTGAATTGATTTAACTTTCATATAACCATGTTGATCCTTGTCCGCAATGCTTTGAAGGAAGGGGAATGGTCTGTTGTTAAGAAAACCCACTAGAATATTTCATGAATCATTGAAGAAGCTTATAGGATACCATTGGTTTAGATAATGGGGTTCATTTCCTTTGGTAACCCTGAAATGTTTCGTAACACAAGCCTCCCTATGAAGATTACCACCAAGAAAAAATTATTGCACTGCACTGATCAAGCTATACATCAATATATCCCATGTAGAATTGAGAAAAAAAGAAGGAATGGCATATGAACCATGAGAACTATCAGAATTTACAGGCCAAACCACCTTTTGAATATCATATTCTCCTAGGTTAGCTTCTAAACCATTATTCACATCATCATATATGGTTCTGGGAATGTGAAAAAAAAGGGAAGAATAGCCATGGGGATAACCAACATCCATACATGGATTAGGGGATTTCCAAAGTGCTCAGAAGAAGGAATCTGCGATATTTACTACAATATCTCTATCATTAACATATGATCTATCCTCTTGAAGTAAATTAGACACCATATTCATGTGTTTTTATTAGAGACATGCATGGAGATAACCTGTGTTCCAATCTCCTGTAAGAATCCACATATCTCTTGACATTTCAAGATTAATATATCCATGTTGCAAAAATAACTCTGTTAAATTCACTTTTTTGAAACTCATTTCACCATACACAATCTTTTCCCAATCATTCTCTAGGCTTAGATTCATATTTTGAATGTCCCAACTCACCTCTTAAAACTCTTGATCACTTAAGGGGAGCTCTTTATCCTATACTTACTAATTCTCTTTCAAGATCCTAAGGTTTTTGTGAGTGGTAATCCATAGATTACCTCCACCCAGTTGTTTCCAAGAATCCTTCACAATATCAATGAAATTTGGGTAATCATCCCAGGTAGTAGAAAACTGGAAAGACTACTCATTGGAACTACTATACTACACATAAATTTCAATCAAGGAGTGTTCATAGAGGATACTGATATAATGAAGGACCATGATGTTAGGAAAAGTATAGAGAGCTACATTATTCACGAAACATATTTCAAGCTAACTCTAAGAACTTCATATTACTTGCTGAGTTTTGCATCAAGTAATGGGGTCTCTAAAAAATCCTATATCCAAATTACATTTCATGACATAAACTCCAAGAATTCTTGACTAGGTATCCTTATGTATTTTCCTTGACATTTCTTCTCCACTGATCTAGCTTCAAAATTGAATTCACCGCTAACTAGTGAGAAAGAATACCTTGGATTAAAATCACTCAAGAGACTATAGAGATTCACTCTATCCTAAGTACTGAAATTCACATAAAAATTGAAAATAATAATGAACTAGATCCCATCGAGACTTTGATAGGTAGAAATTGATCTGACACTGAATTCATGTCCATAAAAAGACCGATTTGCATGAAAAAAAATATATGAGAATTAATAGGATTGCTAGTATGAAATCCATACACCCTCAGTTGGTGAAAAAAATCCTTGAATTTATAATGGTTCTATATAGATTCTTTAAATGTAACCATAAATATAGAATTATTAGTATATTTTTTAGTGATGATGTACAATTTTACCCTAGAGCCCAAGCAGTGAGCATTAAAAATTAGGTGATTAGTCATCTATGGAAAAGGAATCTCGCAATGTCCCCAGATTCATGGACCTAATTTTTTTAAATAATCCAAAAGTTGACTTCGACAATGACTGTGTTCTTGTATGAACTCCATATTTAGAAGAGTGAGACATAGTGATTGGAGAGAACATTATGGACACTAGCACTTTTGGAGAGACAAGCAAGCTGACTGGGAGAGGAAGGGAACATATACACTCATCCTTCTATGGAGAAGGAGACCAATCAACTTCTGATGAAACCAGTTGATGAGGAACCGAATGATCCCCATGATAATATATATACAATTCTCATATAGATAGAAGGAGAGATGAGGGAGAGGTCTAAAACCGAACTAATTGGCCCTTTGAAAAAGGAATCCCTATTAGTGGGGACCAAACCAAGCTAGCATAATGACCCTTCAAACCATTGGACTGACTGATAAGAAATAATTCTGTGTCTAAAGAAGTTTCCTTCACTTGGTATAGACTCACCGAATATGAAGTAGCTTCCTAGAAATCATAAGCGGGTGAAGGATACCCAACCTTCCCCTTGTCTCTGGACCCCAACATTGGACTATATAAGGTTCCACATAACTCCTAAAAAGAGAGTTTAAAATTACTAGGTTGGGACTCCTACCCCTGATCCATGTCCAAATGTTTGGGTTTTTCACATTTTGGAGAATCATTCCCTTGAATATGAAAACATGAATAGAATTTGGATAGAGAAGGAAACACAGTGGCTGAGACCATTCATGCAATCCTTCCACCTGAAGTAGGATCATTGATGAAAG
This sequence comes from Viscum album, assembly GCA_963277665.1. Classification (NCBI taxonomy): domain Eukaryota; kingdom Viridiplantae; phylum Streptophyta; class Magnoliopsida; order Santalales; family Viscaceae; genus Viscum; species Viscum album. The sequence goes on along the minus strand of OY728143.1, from coordinate 515,989,752 downwards.
GGGATATTAGTTATCTATCTCAACATAGATCCTAAAAGTCACATCATCTTACAACCTAATGAAACTCCCATCAATGAAAATAAAATATCCCAGAGAATTTCTATTTCTATAGTGGAACCCATAATTTATGATGTTTACATGAAAACTAGGACGGGAAATCTAGACCACTGCTAGAGGGGAAGCTTTATCCAAATAAACATTTATAGCACAATGGAAACGGGAAAATTAACAGCGAACCACAGATTGGGGACTATTAACTAAGGCTAAGACAATCCAATCCCACAATTCTCATACTATTAAGAACGAATTTGTTTTATGAACTGAAACAATAATAGGGGATCTCAACCTCCACAGACTAATGAACCATTGGAAAACTGGAAGAGATTATTTTTTGATCCTAAATCATGCAACTAGAGACCAATGGAAGTGCTCAGAAGCCTCCCAAAAAGAATCCATAGAAACATAAAATTATAGATATTCATCTTCTGAGTAGGAAGAAACCCCAATAGAGTGAAACAATATCTACTCAAAACCCATCTATGGGTAATGACTTCTGTATAAGGAATTATTGAATGATGGAGAAGGAGGAGGCCTACCTTTGGGTGATGCATGGGAAATTGAGAAACCAGGAGGGGTCTGAGGACCCCTCAAATATGCTGCAACATTCAGGAGAACTTCCTGAGAAGATATAGTTGCATAGGACACATACATCAAGGGTTAAAAATCCATCCAAAATTTTTTTCTACATGAATACATTGATTTATTTCCTAAGGAATTACCTATACCCACAGAACATGAATTTGGGTTTTCCATTGATTTAATCGACAATAAAAAAACAATATCAATGTCTCTGTATAGAATGGCTACAATAGGATTCGTGGATTTTATGAGACAACTAGTAGAGTTGATTAATAGAAGATTTTTTACCAAATTATTTCTCTATGAAGATCCCCAGTTCTCTTTTTTAAGAAGAAATATGGGTTGATGAGGTTGTACCTTTATTACAGATAAATGAATATAATTATGATGCAGAACATGTATCAACTACTTCACATTGATGATTTATCTGATCAACATCAACGATCTCGACATTTCTTTAAGATTGTACTCAGTTTTGGGTGTCATAAAATATGAGTAAAAAAGGTAGTCATTCTAAAGATATCTTTTTAGTTGACTTATAGACATTATAGGTTTATAGAAATTCTATTTAGATTGAGAACTTCACCCTTAGTTTATATAGATCCAATGAATAGAATACTTATGGAATATCTTGAAAATTTTGGTTTGGTATTGAATGATGATATTATGATATATTCTAATACCTATAAATACCATTATAATCACATGTGGATCATTTTTGAGACACTTAGGAAGAAATGTTTTTGTGTTAAATTTAGTAAGGGTGAATTGTTGTTTTAGGAAATTTATTTTCTTGGAAATATTTTCTTTATGGATGGAATGTAAGTTGATCATGTAAAGGAAAAGGAAATCCAAGAATATCCTAGACCAATGAACATAACTAAGGTATATGGTTTTATTGGTTTATTAGGTTACTATCAACATTTCATTCAGAATTTTTCCTGACTATCTAACCCATTAACTAAACTCACTTGTAAAGGGTTTATGTTCATATGGACAAGATAATGTAAAAATGTTTACAAGAATCAAACATAATATTAGTAAATGTTTTATTTATAATCTACCATTAAGAAATGATGTGTTTGTAATATAAAGTGATGCATCATTGAAATGAATAGGGTTTATACATCTGAAAAATGATAAGTTTATTTCATATGTATCAAGGAATTTGAATATTCATAGACAAAGTTAACCTACTCGTGATCTTGAGTTAGTAGCCTTGATATATTCTATGATGATATATATACACTATCTCTATCGAGAAATATTTGGGATATATATTGATCATAATAGTTCGAAGTAAACCCTAACAAAACAAGAACTCAATATGAGGAAAATATTATTTCATGAGTACCTCAAAGATTATGATTTCTCAATACACTACCACGAAGAAAAATATAATATGGCAACTAATGCATTGAGCATGAATGATCAGGGAGTTCTGAACAAGATGAGGCTATATAGAGATCAAATTTTCGTGGATTTAGTAAACATGGAAATGGGTATTATTAAGAAACCATATACATGACTCCTTTTTCAAATGATTGCAAGACCATATTTATTGGAAAATATATAAATCCATTAATATAATGATGTGGACAATCAAAAGAAAGGTAAATTCATTAAGAACGGAAAATTGGTAGATTTATTATATGAGGATGAAATTATGAAATTATGAAATAGGATATGCGTTCCATCAAAACATGAGCTAAAAATGTAACTATTAGATAATTCTCTTGGATCAAATTTCCATATAAACCATGGTAGTACCAATATGTATAGATATCCGAAGAAACATTTTTGGGGGGAAAATATGAAGTGAGAAATTGATGACTATGTGAAGCATGTATTTCTTTTCAACAATTAAGGCTGATAGAAAATACCTTAGTAGAGTTATGAAACCTTTAACTATTCATATTTGAAATTAGGATGAAATTACGATGTACTTGTAACAAGAATACCAAGAAAACCTATAAGGAATGGTGGGATTTGGGTTATTATTGGCTGTTTTACAATATCAAAAAAAATTCTTTCTATAAAGGATTATTTATATATTGTGTTCCTTTAAAGACTCTATATTAATTAATATTCAAGAATTAAAGGTGCACCTATATCAATTGTGTTTAATGAAGATTCTTATTTTACATCAAAATCCAAGATGTGTGTTCAAAGGGATTTAGATTCTGAGAATCAGTTAAGTACATTTTTTCACCCTCAAACTGATATATAGTAAGAAAAGACTATTAAAACCCTGGAAGAAATTTTTAGATCAGGCTAAACATACTTTTAATAAATGTGGGATCAGTATTTAACTTTTTTAGGGATTTAATTCAATAATAGTTTCCTTTAATGTATTCAATTGGTTCCATATAAATCATTAAATTTCCATAGTTATCATACTACAAATTGTTTGAATGATGTTAATGAAAAGAAAGTTATGGGACATGAACTTTTTGAAGAATATAATACTATGTTAAAGACTATTTAGTATCATATTAACATGGTTCAATGTAGAGAAAAGTGTTATTATGAAAATTGTATAAAGGAATATGGATTTTAATCGGGATATCACGTATTTCTGAAATTATCTCCATGTAGTTGTGTCAAAAGGTTTTGTAGGAAATGGAAACTGACCCCTAGGTATGTCGGACCATTTGATGTTTTTTAATGAATTTGATCTATAGAATAGTGATTAAAAATTCCACCATGTATCTCAAATGTACATGATGTGTTCCACATATCATTATTAAAGAAATACATACAAGATCCAATGCATATACTCACCTAGGAATAATTAAAACGCCAAACGTATTTTTTTTACTAAGAATTTCCTATAAATATTCCATACTCCTAAGAGAAAGTATTGAGATATCATATGACTTGATTTGTAAATGATGTTGGGATATACCATTAAATGGAATCAATAAGGTTCAAAGATGGGGGAATTATGAAGAAGAAAACCCCTCATCTATTTTGAAGGGAATACTCATGCGAAATTTAGAGTGTTGAATTTTCGAATTTGGGATGAATATTACACCAAATGATTTTACGGTATGTATCTTCTTAAATAAATTCAAATTATTTGATTGTTTATGTTTCACAAAAGAACTGTGATATAATATTAAATATTAACATGACTATTGGAATTGTAATTCAATTGTTAGAAATAATTATGTTTCCATTACAATAATAACCTCACTTATTAAATTATAAAATAAATTGGTATCTCATAATCTAAAATATGATATTTTTTATCATGGAAGAAGTTAATAAATGTTTTCAAAATGTTAAATTATTTGTTGGAATATTTGTGAAGCACAATTCTTAATTTTAGATTTTTTAATAAATATAATGATTTCAATGAAAATTTATTTTCATAAATTAGATTCATAAGTTAATAATTTGTTATATTAAAATTATAAGATAATATTATGAGACAATATTTAATTTAGAAAAATATCATAAATTCCATTTTAATATTAAAATCGTTATTTTTGAATAAAGGATGATTTAATATAAAAATTGAATTTTTCAAAGTTATAAATTTTATTTTTGATATTTTTCTGAAATAGTTGATTCTTTGGTGAAAAAATATATACAATAATTTAGGGTATTTAGCATTTTAATCCCAATACATCAGTTTTATAGTCATGAATGATAAATGAAATAAATATTTTCAGCTCACAAATACTATATACTATTATTATTCACAAGAATCAACACTTTTTATAGACTTTATTTAAAATTATAAAAAATGAATAATATAATAAAAAAATCACCTCTCCTGCCACGAAAAATACCACCCTCACCCCCCTTTTCTCATAAAAGATGAAAATACTTTAAAGATTATAATATTATTCACAATTAATCTATCAATTATTTTCACCACAACCAATATCTCTAGTTATTACCAAAAGGCCAAATCCAAGTGACATAAGGAGGTTCTTATGGGGACAATATTTTAGAGTTATAATCATCCTCTTTTCTCTTTTAGTTTATTTTCCTTTATTATCCTATCATAAAATTACTTATACAAAGTATAAATGTTACTAAAAAATAATATATATAACTTCAGGATTTTTTGTAAATGTGATATCCATCATTATGTCTCTTCTCTTCTAGTTTTTTCCTAAAAATGGAAACATTGTCTGTGGGCTGTTGATCCACTGCTTTCAAGGATGATCACTACCGCCTACAAGGCTTGTAATTAAAAAAATTTTTAAAAAATATTAATAGGTTTTTGAGGACTTAATTAATGTTATGGAACTAATATACAATCATAATATTATATAAAATGATACTACTTCGTGTTGGTCATAAAAACTACTAAAATAAACTAATCATCTTTTATTATCATATTACCTAATGAATCATCCTAATACCGTATAAAAATTATAAATGATGTTTATTTTAAAAAATAAAATTATATTAAAATTATTCTATTTTAATTCTAGATTTATTAATCAATTTTAAATGAACTCCCATAATTATACAAAAGGGAACCGACTATAAAACTATGAAACGAATGTTCCCAGAACAATGAAATAAAACATTATAACTCATTAGGATGGACATAAAAGAATTGAATAAAATTATAATAAATAAAATATATGTTTACTAATTTTTTAATTATGTAATTGATGAATGTAATTTTACTATCAAGAAAAGTATGTTTAAATGTATAATACTTTTGAGAATATAATAAGGGACATCATCTTAATTTCCATTTCATTGAGACATACATGGTGTTGTAAACCTAATCATTTTTATGGGGTGTATATAATACTACTTTGATTTCATTTTCCATTCGAAATTATATTTCTATTAAATATCCATTTTTCTTTTATCATGGATATGATTATTGTCAATGTCATATACCTATTTTACATTTGGTGTTCACTTTGATTGTTGTTTTAACTGGGGAAACATTGATAAATCCATATTCTATACTCAATACAATTTTTTAAGAAGGGAATATTTTTCATGAATTAAATCTACGTACTAAAATTATTTGGGCTTGTAGTGATGGATAGGGTCCAACATTATACAGCTCCTCGATGCATTGACAAGTCTCATGAGACAAAACAGTTGATGAGAAGTGCTTAGAGTTTTTTCCAATCAGAATTAGAAAGGTTTCTACCCACATATGAAAAATATCTTGTGAACGGTCTTGATATTTTTGGTTTATTATAAGGATACATGAAATCTAATAATTACGCATTTCCTGCATTCAGAATACATTCATTAGTATCAATGTGATTTTCATTGTGACAAAATCTATAGATGCATTTCGTTCCCAATTTATTGATTAAATGGAATGTGTTGTAATTTATTTTACATTATATTTGAATTATAACTTTTTATTGTTCATCAATTATTATTAATTAATGCTTCAAATATATCCAACACACACTGGGAAATTGAGCTCACACTTTTATTTGTATTCCTTCCTAGGTTATAAAGATGAAATATTTGAATAAGTTTCATGGAAGTAGTGTATTTTACATTGTTATGATCTATGTTTAACTGTAAATGTAATAATGAAAACATGTTTATATATATTTATTCTATACTAAAATACATATCAACCCTAGGAATGGGACCTATTTCATATATTCTAATTTTAAAATATAACCACTATCTTTGGGATACTGGGGTCATGGTATTCACATAATTAAGGGTTAATAATTTACCATGGTCCATCATAGAAAGGTATTGTATGGGTTATTATACAAAACTATTGAATCATAAAATAATAATATGGACTATTAAATACCCATGTGGTGAAATATCCCAACCATTATTTGGTGTTTTAGTGGTGAAAATTCCCCAGAAGATATAGATACATTATCTATATGGAGATGAACATGATGTATACAACAATCGTAAGTGTTTGAAATATAAATTTAGATAAAATGATATTAATTTTTGAAAAAAATTATGGTTGTGGCTTCAAAACAATTATGATTGTTAAATAGTGCTTCATACAGGGACTATAAACAAAGGATTCAAGGCTTTGAGTTGAATAGACAATGGAATATTATCCATGAAATGGGTGAAGAATGATTTAATCCTCAAGGAAATAGTATGGATATACATTGGTACTATAATATAAATGGAAACATCATTCTAATTCAATTTGGTTATAAAAACATCCTTATTGTAGAGGGTTATGAAATCCCAACATGGTGATAAGTCCTTAAAAATAATATAGTTGATTTTAATAATGATAGCCTACCATATGTAAATATTGTTGATGATGGAGTTTTATGCTTTAGTAAGAGGTTATGTGTTCCGTTAACACCAAATAAAATAAAATATTTACTAGATGAATCTCATAGTTCAACATTATATATATATTTTTATAGCCTGAATATGTATAAGAATATCAAAGAACATTTTTGGTAGCAATGTTTAGAGTGAGAGACTGCATATTATATTTCAGGATACTTATAATCACATTATTTAGAGGATGAATAAAATTTTCCTAGGGTTCAAATGAATTTCTTTTTGATTTGGAGTGGATGTTAGATAATATTACTTTTAATATTATTACTGGGATTCCAAAACAATATATAGGGAACAACATGATATTGGTTATTATTGGTAATCTTATTACTTATACTCATTTTCTTATAATTGGATAATATTTCCTACTAGAATATCTTCCTAGTTATTATATAAATAAATTTTTGAGATTCACGAAACACCCTTATCTATAGTCAATTATCATGACCAACGGTTTACATCAAAATTTTAGTGGAGCCTTAAAAATCCATTAAACACATATATTAATCTATGAAAATACTATCACCCAAAAATGGATTGGATGTTTGGACCAACTATTTCATCATTTGATGATATAGTACGGTTATACTTAATTCTCTTCAATGAAATTTATTTTTATTAATTACAATTATTGGAGTTTTCTATCAAGAACAACTATGACTTGATCATTGAAATGAAACCATATGTTGATTTATATAAAAATTGATTTCAAAATCCAACACGTTGGGATGAAGTTGGAGATTGGATTTTATGGAGTCCATAACATGTGTAAGATACATAAGACAAGGTATAATCTATAATTGATCGCATCAAGACAACCCAATAGAGATATAAAACTGAAGCTGAAGTCCATAGAAATGGTATATTATTCCATATTAGAGATCATATATTCTTGGAGAAATCTCCATTTAAAATGTTCATGAGGTTTGCAAAGAAGTTGAAACTATTAATATGGTATATTGGGATGTTTGAAAGATTTTAGAGGGTAGGAAATGTGAAATATCACTTGAACATTCATCCAAACCAATCTCATGTGCATGATGTATTCCACATATCACTTCTAAGGATGTATATGTCTATCCCTTCACCGATTCGGATAGTGGATCAATGTCACATTCAACCCAACCCATCATATAATGGTTATTTAGTTAAATTTAAGGATAAGTGATAGAAAGTGATACAAAAGTAATCAAAATTGGAATTGAAGGTGCAATGGACGAATATTATTTTTAATGGATGAAACTTTGGAGAAAGAGGATACAATGATAAGGGATTATCCACATTTTTGGTTGATTTATTTATAATTTCATGGGTAATTGTTTTTATGTGGGGATTTCATTATTTAGAAATTTGAGTAATTAATAAGAATATTTTGTTATAATTAAATAATTTACAAATTCTAGGAACAAAATTTATTAGGACTACTAAAACTAACAATGGAGACTAGAAAATAAAATATAAATACAATTATAATGTAGATGTCCCATATCCCATTTTCCCCAAGAAATTGTATTGTTAAAATATGATAGGGGCCAATGAAAAATAATATAATCCACTAAATCAACACATTTAATGAACATAAAAATAAAATTATGCATAACAAGATTAGATTATATGGATTTATAGGAAGTAAGAGTAAATATGTTTATTACGTTATGTTCATTAGGTTTTATTTCAATTTGGTATTATGCCTATTGGATATTAAATTTAAAATATGATATTTGGGATTAGTTTTATTAATGATAATGGTAATACATAATTGGCGAAGAAAGTGATAACCAAGGCCTGAAATATCAGGAACATCACATACCTCTTTCATTTATCATATGATTGAAAAGTGGTAGTGTCGCTGTGTTTTAACCTTGAGGAAGGCCAAGTAGTAATTGAAAAAATGAGGATGGAGAATAATCACCCATAAGAGAAGTTAATGTTATCTGATGTCATCACCAGATCAATATTGGGTAAAACCCCCATAAAATACCACCATTTAAAACATCACCCTTTGGGATTATTCCACTTTGATCAGGGGTTATATATCTAGGGTTCATGTTGAATTAATAATGTTAATTTAATTAAAAAATTAGATGATTCTTACTCTGATTGCACATTTTTATCTTATATATCATGTCTTTATAAATGGTACATTTTAACTATATAGAGAATAATTTGATAAAATTGATTTTATATTTGGAATAGAAATTTTAAAATTATCCAATCATGATTTTTTTTAGAATTTTACAATACATTTAATTTTTTTTCTATGTAGTTACATAAAATAATCCTATTAAAATAGTTATGATGAAATAATTATGCCGTTGAAATGATGTAACAATTAATATAATTGCATCAATGACTAAAAAAATCATAATTCATAATATAATATTTTTTCATTGATTAGAAATTATTTTAAAAATGAATATAAAAAATTGGAATTTATAAAATGGGAATTAATGTCCAAAGAAATATTTGTTGGGAGAAAATTCCTTTCCATGGAAAAATTATATAAATTAATTCATTTAGGCTCTCAAACTGCTATAAGAATATATATCTGAATATAAAAACCATGAATTAAACAATTTGTAAGACAATAGTTTTTTGTTTTCTACTACATTAATATGAAGGAATATGTATATAAATTAATTAAAAAAAATACATCATTTTATTCAAATACCCTCCCATTCTCCCATTAAACGTTTCTGAAAATCGTTTTGAGAAAAGTTTCCCCTCATTTCAATTGTAAGAGTCTCACCAATGTGTTTCTGTGGCCTTATAGTTATTTTCTCAAGATCTACGAAGTTACCTTTCAAGGTAAGGGTCCTTAAAAACATCTATTTCAATAATTTTGATTGTATTTCTAATTACATTTAATTTTATTTGTAATGTAATATAATGCATTATTTTGGTAAATTATTTCTTATCTTGTTTACAAAAAATCACTAATATATCTCATTATACTACAGTTATGAGCCGTTACATTTCTCAATATTTCCCACAACCGTAATATAATCCTAAATTATTGTAATTAACATTCACATGGTTTTAATTCCAATGAAATTACAGTTTTGATAGAAAACTTGATAATATAGGATCTATTATAGATTTAGCTTGGGGTAAAAACCCTGAGTATGGTTGTCCATGTCACGACCTGTCCTCGGGGCCCGTGCCGTGACTACCCTAATCCCACCTTCCATAGGCCAGGGGTTGGAGACTAGCACCAAATGCATAAATCCTGATAAAATGGAAGGCATTTCCTTTATACAAGTAAAAAAACACAACATAGTACACAAGACGAAATAAAAGCTAAGTAAACCAATAACATTAGTAAGTGATGGAAAGTAAATGGGCCAAAATAAAAACCCAACTGAAAGTACAGTACAACTGTAAAAATGAACAGATGAAGTAAAGTAAACTAGCAACAACAAATTCGTCCTCTGGATATCCCACCTGAAGGGTGGGTAAAAATGGTCTCCTCAACTCCTCGGGTCCAGCCGTCCACTCTGTGTATGTCCTGCCAAGTGGTCCACCTCCAGGTACCATCCCGCTCCAAAAAACTCCACCTCGATTAGTGATGTCTGTCGTCAGCATCCAACACAACGTAGTGCGGGAATAGCCCATGCAGGGGTAAGTATATGATACTCAGTAGGTACCCCGAGACTTCCGAAGTTCTCCTTGAATCGAAAAAGGATATACCACAAAAAAAGATATAAATACGAAGTATCAACCAACTCTACTTAGGTATATGCCCATACATATACCTAAGTCAGTAATTCCAGTTCGGCTCCAAATCAAGAGCCCAAGTACAACCCATTCCACATAGGAAAGCACAACCTAGTCCACACAGGAAATCAAGTCAACACATCGATGATAATGAATGAAAGTCAAGACTCAACTCACAAAGGTATACTACACACGAAGAGGGGTGGAGATGATAGATGTTGCCTCTAAATCATCTCCTCTGCCGAACCCACGTAGGATCCAAGTATAGAAGTTGTCGATGCCAAACCCACATAGGATCATAGTATAGTAACCATTGCTTCTGAACCCACGTAGGATCCAAAAACAGTCATCATCGCTACCGAACCCACGGAGGATCCAAGTACAATCATCCTCACTGTCGAACCCATGTAGGATCCATGTACAATCGTCATCATCATCATAGTCGCAACCATCTCAAGGGTTCCTGCACACAGCGTCCTCGATTTCGGGAGGGTCCGCTCCACGAGCCAAGGGGGTCGATACATCAACTGTCACGAAGTACAGCGTTGATGTATCCCAATGTTCTGTCTCATCAAAATGAACTTAACTTAATAGACCATGCGTAAATCGGACACCCTGTCTGAGAGATATCACAAAAGGACCTTCTCATTGAAAGAGTCCTGGTGCCATGGAGGGTGCGTCAATCGGACGTGTGGTCCTTAATTTATTCATGTTTAATTGATTAACAAGCCTGGCCCGTTTATCCCAGTGGGCCGACGGGTCGGGTTGACCCGGTTTGACATGTCCGACCCAACAGGGGTGTCTGATCAGTCCAAAGAAAAATACTCAACTCGGCCCAAAGGGAGGTGGCCAGGCCCAAAATGGCGCGGCGCGGCCCAGCACAGCATGGCTCAGCCCGGCCTGGCGCCCGGCTGGTCGAGTGCGTTCCAAGGTGGGGGGGAGGGCAGTCTTCTCCACCGGCAGCGCCAGTCAGCGCTGCCCTTCCCCGAATCGGCCGGCTAGACTGGCCGGTCTTCTGCTATCGCGGGCCGCATGGGCGGGCCGCCGATCCTCCAGCGCGACACCCTCCTAGCGCAGTGGTCCAGCTCTCCCTGGACGACTGACGGGCCGACAAGTTCATTAGCCGAAGCGGCCCATATAGCGGGCCGCATTTCATCCCGCACAACCGGCACGACGACGCCAGCCTACTTTGATGCACTCCATACACGACACGACGACATCATGCCTCCTCCGCCTTTTCTTTCCAATTCAAAATAAAATAAACAAGTACAATGGAGGGTTGTCGGGCCATGTTCGTTCGGCCTGCGCCCTCCACGTAAAGCGATATAAAATGGACGAGGTAAACAAAATTCTCAACGAAAAACCAAAGAAAAATTATACTCCATCAAAATTGAAAATAACCCCCACCTTGATAAATTATTACAAATGTCGACGTTGCGGTTGACAGTGTCGCGAAGTGAGGATTCATAGACGTCGACGAAGAGCATCTGAGGAGGAAGCAACATATCCACTTTTTATCACAGAGTGATGAAAACAATGAAGACGTCTTTGGTTAGTTCTCATATCGGTGTCTCCTCCCTTGTCGCGAAGGAAGAAGAGGATAGAGAATTCATGGTCACCGAGTTGAAGTTTTTCATCAGAGAGTTTTCGTTCATTGTTGAGGATGAAGTTTATCAAAAACACAAGTGTTATCCCAATTCCTCCTCACACAACAATTCTAACCAAATTAAAATAAGGCTTCTCCTTATTTTATTTTATTTTTCCATGAATTCGAAATTAAAAAAATTTAAAATCCAATTCACTTAAGTAATTAAACCATTAGTTGTCTAATTAATTATGTGATATGTTGGAATGTTTTAATGAGGGAGAGAGGTGAGAGGAGGAGTTACTAAAATAAATCCAAGGGGGGTTTTCAAAATTAAACAATGGAGTTTAATAGAAGGTTTAAGGGGTTTAGGGAATGTGAATGGGTTGGGATCATGTGGGCCCCACCTCACAATTATCCTCACATGGGTAGTTAGGAGCTTTTGGGTCCCATCCCAACTCCCCCATTTAGGATATAACAACTTCAGATAAAGAATAAAAATTGTTCCACAATTATTATTCACTTATTATTTAAACTACAAAATTAAAATTATCCTCCTATGCAAACGAAATTATGGTAAAAGAACTCTTAAGAAATTACTGGCATTGAGAGTTAATAGTTACCCTCAGATTTCAATTCTGAGCACCAGTTCAAAAGATAAAAAAACCTGCTCCTCCGTTTACTGAACTTACCCGAGCTAAACATTATAATTTGATTCTGGGCACACAGGGCCTCAGAATCAAGTGCCGTCTGAAGAAACAGAGTCATAAAATTCTAAATTATTTATGAAAAAAATTTCCTTGAAATTTCAAGGTCTTTAAATTACTCCCACCTCAGGGATTTACGTCCCCATAAAGATACATCATAAATTAGGGGAAAAAAGTGGGTACTATGCACAAATCTGAGCATCCCGATCCCATGTGATCTAATATAGGTTCCCCTGCTGCCAACGAATGCACACCAGAGGAATAGACCGTCCACGTAGGACCCTCTCTTGTCGATCCTTGATCTCCACTGGAACCTCTTCAAATATCACCCTGTCATCGATGACCAACTCCCCGTGATCAATGATATGCGTCGGGTCATTCACGTATCTCCTCAGCTGAGATACGTGGAAGAAGTCGGGCACCCGGTGCAATTGAGGAGGAAGGGCTATGCGATAAGCCACCTCTCCTACCCTGTTAATAACATGTAATGGTCTGATAAAGAGTGAAGATAACGTGCCGCCCCTTCCAAATCTTTGTAATCCACGTCGAGGTGAGACACATAATAAAACATGGTCGCCATACTTGAACTACAGTGGTCTCCACCTCCTATCAGCATAGAACTTTTTTCTACTCTGTGAAGTCCTCATCGGCTTCTGGATGATATGTACCTTCTCTGTCATAGCCTAAACCATCTTTTTCCCTATGAGTGCTGAATCCTTAGGGTCAGTCCAACACAGAGGTGATCTACAAGGTCGGTCGTAGAATGCCTTATATGATTCCATCCCGATGGTGGAGTGGTAGTTGTTGTTGTACGCAAACAACACCAAGGGTAGGTGATCCTACCAACTCCAACCAAAGTATAGGAAACATGCACGAAGCATGTCCTCGACTGTCTGAATGGTCCTCTAAGTCTGGCCATCCGTCTCTGGATGAAAGGTGGTGATTAGGCATAGCTACAGCTGAAATGCCTCATGAAACCACTTAAAAAGCTGGGAAGTAAAGCGAGCATCTCGATCGGAGATGATAGATTATGGCACACCATGAAGTCGTACGATCTCCTGAACGTAGAGGCGTCCCAAGATCTCCACTGAGCCCTGCTCTCTGACAGGTAGGAAGTGGGAAGACTTGGTGAGTCGGTCGACAATCACCTAGATGGAGTTGTGTCTCTTATAAGTACGTGGGAGCCCCATCACGAAATCCATGGATATCCCCTCCCACATCCTCTCCGGGACCTCTAAGGGTTGTACCAAAAATTTAAGTACCTGGTTCTCTGCCTTCACCTCCTGGAAGGTGGGGCAAAGTGAAACGAACTCTGCCACAACCTTCTTTATACTCAGCCACCAGTGTTGTCGTCTGATATCCTGGTACATCATCTCCACTCCTGGATGTACTTCAAGAGGGGAAGTGAGAAACTCCCTCAGCACTTCTTCCTGCAGTGCAACTAGTACCATGGTACCTCCCTTGAAGGGGATGATGTGATCTTCTCCATTAGAAAATCCATCAGTTGCTTGTCCTGTGGAAATCTAAGCATGTCGCATCTCATATTCAACATCCCCATGATGTGCCTCACTAACCAACATATGTAGTGTAGGAGAGAATATGAGTGACTATAAAAAGGCTGCACCATCTCTATCCATGAAGGATATCTGTAATGCGGCTAGTTCCTCCGTATCCTCTCCAAGTAGCTGAATACCTGATCTCCTACTAAGAGAATCAACTACCACGTTCCCCTTCCCAGGTGTACAAACTATCTCAAAGTCATAGTCCTGGAGGAACTCAAGCCATCACCGTTATCTCAGGTTTAGGTCCCTCTGCGTGAAGATGTACTTGAGACTCTGGTGGTCAGAGTAGACTGTTAAGCGTTCACCCATCAAGTAGTGCCACCATGTCTTCACGGTAAAGACCACTAATTCTTACTCCAGGTCATGGGTAGCATTATTCTACTCATGCGAAATCAACTGTCATGAGCCATAAGTGATCACTGCCTGCTCCTGCATCAGGACACACCCGAGTCCGGTCCCTGATGCATCGCAGTAAACTACGTACCCAACACCCTCCTCCTGTAGCCTCAGTATGGGTACACTGGTCAATCTCTGTCTCAGCTCTTGGAAGCTCTGATGACAATTTTCTTGACCACACAAAGGTTTTCCCCTTCTTCGTCAAAGCTGAAAGTGGTGCTGTAACTCTGGAGAAGTCTGGAACAAATCTCCAATAGTACCCAACCAGACCTAGGAAACTCCACACCTCCTTCACACTCCTAGGTGGATCCCAAGAAAGTACTGCCTCGATCTCTGCAGGATCCACCATAACTACTGCCTCAGAGATTATATGCCCCAAGAAGTGGACCTCTCGAATCTAGAACTGACACTTCAAGATCTTACTATAAAGACGGTTCTCTCGGAGTGTGTCCAGTACAACCCGTAAGTGGTATGCATGATCCTCCAAAATAGTCAAATAAATCAGTATGTCATCGATGAATACTACAACAAATCGATCGAGGTAAGGCTGGAAGATCCTATTCATGAGACTCATGAACACTGTTGGATCATTGGTTACGCTGAAAGGAATCACCAGGAACTCATAGTGGATATACCGACACCTGAAGGGCGTCTTCTACACATACTCATCTCGAACTCCGAGCTGATGATTGCATGACCTGAGGTCTATCTTCCAAAACCATCATTCTCCCTTGAGAAGATGAAAGAGGTTGTCAATCCTCGGGAGTGGATACATGTTCTTTACGGTCACCTGATTCAGCCGATGGTAGTCCACACATATTCATAAGCTCTCATCCGCCTTCTTGGCGTATAAAATCGGAGGAGCCCAGGCTGAAACACTAGGTCGGATGAATCCCTTTCCCAGCAAGTCCTCCAGATGTACACGTAGCTCATGAAGCTCAGTGGGAGCCATCCGATACACTGGAGTAGATATCAGGGCTGTCCTAGGGTACATGTCATTGTACAAATATACCTCTCTATGAGGAGGTAGTCCTGGTACGTCATCAGGAAAAACATCTGCATTCTGATCCACTACAACAGGAAAACTCAGACTCCGCACATCAACCACTCCGAGGACGAGAATTGCCAACTAATGTGTGATCGGATTCCCTATTCTCTGCGTAAGTCCATCCTGTGCTACAAAGGCTCCCTTCTTGCCAGTGAAGGTGAAACTTCTCCCATATGTGCGGACACACCGCACTTTGCACCTAATATAGTCAATCTAGTCATGGACTGTAGATAACCAGTCCAAACCCAAGATTACATCGTAAGGCCTCGACACCACTACATGAAGAACCGAGATAAAGATCTCACCACTTAGAGTAAGCTCAAACTACCGAAAACTGTGTGTAATCATTGAGTCTGCTCCCGTAGGAGTCTCTAGCTGTAAGGATCGAGCCAACGGATCTGTCGGAATCTCCGAGCTCCAAATAAGGGCAGCAATAATAAAAGAATGACTCGATCATGTGTCAATAAGAACTGAAGCAAGGGTCGAGTAGACACAGATAGTACCTCGAATCATCTCAGGTTTTCCGTGGTCACAGGCCGTCTCTGCATGATGTTGATCTTGCCTCTATCCGCCAGCTCCATGTGGTCAGGGAGAAACTCCTTGTGGTGGTGGTTGTAGAGCCTCAAAGTGTCGCCCACCACCCGCCGCTCGGCCAGCTCCTATGCCTCATCCGCCTACTCCCTGTGGACCACCACGGTCAAACCTCTACCTATGCCTGGGTGGTCCCTCAACCGTCTACTGCTCCTCTGCATGGTGGGTCGGTCAGTCACGAGCCATATGGTTCTACCTGCCACATGCATAACACTTCCTACCTCTCATATGACTGGATCTGCTGCGTTTGCCCCACATCTCCGAACCATTATCCCGAGGTTGACCATCTGATGGCCTGGTCCTCTTGGACCTCTGCGACATCTGTCTACTGCCGGCTGTAAAATACTCTTCTACGTGTCACCCTGCGGTAGGCCTCGTAGCTGGTGTAGGCTCAACAAGGAAGCTCTCCACAAGATGCTCTTGCTCCAGTACTACTTCCTACATCGAAATGCTTAGGGAGATTATAAAAGCCCTGATATCATGCCTCAGGCCCTGCTTGATGGTTTGGGCCAGGAAAAATGGTCCTCATACCATGTCAGTGGAGTAGCATGAGAGGTCGGTAAACCTCACTGAGTACTGGGCTACTGACATGCTACCCTACCGCATCTGTAGTAACTCCTGGATGCCACTGCAAAGAGGGTGGCTGGAACGAACTCTGAACGGAAGAGGTACTTGAGGTCCATCCAAAGTAGAGATGCCTCGTCATGCACCTGGAGCATTAGGATCCACCATCTACCTGCTGCTGCATGCAGGAGACTCACTGCAAGGATCACCATAAGATCTGTTGGTGTCCCTAACAATATGAAGACTCGGACGATAGCCTCCAGCCAATCCTCGGCTTCATGAGGGTCTGTATCTCTATGGAGCCTGGGTGGCCTCTATCGTTGAAACTCAGGCAGTGCACTCAGGTGGTGTGCACTCTCCGCTGCTAGGGCCGGTGGTATCGGTGGCCCAGCAGGTAGAGGTACCGCTGGTTCCTCCGAGGTAATGGGGCCCTGCACCGAGGCCTCGTCGCTCGGTGGGCTTCCATCTCACACATAACTGGGAACACTAGATGGATGCCATCATGGGGCCATCCTGAAAAGAAACAGGTGCTCCACTGTTAATACAATATAACAGGTAATCTATCACAAAGTAATCATAAGAAAAAATTTTGAAACACATATGCAATCAATGTTTTCATTCACTGAGTCCGAAATCAGAAGTCAAGGTCCTGGTGTATGGATACGTCGGCCGCCACACCAACACTTGACTCCCTGTACTGATAACCACACTCAATTACCTTAACACTATTAATTCACAGGAAGAAATTATCGGAGTCCTAAGTTCTGGAGTAGAACCGACTCCTCTAATACAATTTTGTCACGACCCGTCCTCAAAGCCCGTGCCATGACTACTCCAATCCCGCCTTCCATAGGTCAGGGGATGGAGACTAGAACCAAAGGTGTAAATCCAGATAAAAGGGAAGGCATTGCCATTATATAAGTAAAAAAACACAACGGAGTATGAAATCCGAAGTAAATACTAAGTAAACTGAGTACAAAAGTAAGTGTTGGAGAGTAAATGGGCCAGAATTCAAACCTGAATGAAAGAATAGTACAACAGTAAAGAAAGAATAACTGCATTAAAGAAAACCAGGAACCACTGGGTCATCCTCTAGATATCCCACCTAATGGGTGGGTACAAATGGTCTCCTCAGCTCCTCATGTCCGACCGTATGCACCGTGTACGTCCCGCCATGTGGTCCACCTCCAGGTACCGTCCCGCTCCACAAGACTCCAGCTCGATTAGTGTTGTCTGTCATCTTCAACCAACACAACGTAGTGTGGGAAAAGCCGGAGCAGGGGTGAGTATACGATACTCAGTAGGGACCCTGAGACTCTTAAAGGTATCCTAGAATCAACAAAGAATATACCACAAAGAAAAGATATAAACACGAAGTACCAACCAACTCTACTTAGGTATATGCCCATACATATACCTAAATCATCAATTCCAGTTCAGCTCCAACTCAAGAGCCCATGTACAACCCAGTACACACAGGAAAGCACAACCCAATCCACAAAGGAAAGAAATTCAACACATCGATGATAATGATTGAAAGTCAAGACTCATCTCACACAGGTATACTAGTCACGAAGAGGGGTGGAGATGATATATGTAGCCTCTAAATCATCTCCCCCACCGAACCCACTTAGGATACAAGTACAAAAATCATCACTGTTGAACCCATGAAGGATCCTAGTATAGTATCCATCGCTGCCGAACCCACGTAGGATCCAAGAACAGTCGTCATCACTACCGAACCCACGGAGGATCCATGTACATTTGTCGTCACTACCGAAACCACATAGGATCCATGTATAGTCATCATCATCGTCGCAGTCGCAGCCAGCTCTAGTGTTCACGCACACCGCACACTCGATTCTAGGAGGGTCCGTTCCACGAGCCAAGGGGTTCGATAAATGAACTTTCACCATGTCTAGAATTGATGTATCCTAATGTTATGTCTCGTCAAAAGTAACTCAACACAACAGACGACGAGTCAATCGGACGCCCGGTCTGAGAGATATTGGAATTTCCGTCACAGGGGCCTGGTGAGAAATACGCTTGTTTCTAACCCGGCTGATAACCAAATTCATCCGAAACTCGCTTAGATTATTGCCAAAGGGCCGTCTCATTGAAAGAGTACTAGTTCTGTAGACGGTGCATCGATCAGATGTGCGGTCCTTATGTTATTCTATTTTAAGTGATTAACATGCCCGACCCGTTTAGCCCTGTGGGCTGACGGGTAAGGTTAAACCGGTTTGACGGGTCTGACCCAGAAGGAGTGTCATTCCGGTCCAAATAAATATACTCAACATGGCCCAAAGGGATGCGGCTCGACCCGAAATGGTGTGGCTAACCAAAAGTGGCGCGGCCTGGCCCGGTACGGCCCGCTGCGGCCGGCTGGAAGCGCAGCCCGGTTGGCCCGGCCGGTCGGCCGAGCGGCTCGGCCGAAGTCGAGTGGGTTCTAGGGGGGTTCTTCTGCACCATTGGCGCTGTCCTTCCCTGAACTGGCCGGCTTGACCAGCCGGTATTCTATGCACGTGGCCCCCATGGGCGGGCCACCGATCCTCCAGTGTGGAGCCCTCCTGGCACCGCGGTGCAACTCTGCCCGGCTGGCCGATGGGCCAGCCTGTACTTCCGCTGAAGCGGGCCGCGTTTCTTCCCGCACAACTGGCACGACGGTGTAGGTCTCCTTTGTCACGTTCCCAGCATGGTGCGAAGGTGTTGTGCCCCCTCTGCCTTTGCATGCCAATTCTAAATAAAATAAACAAGTTCAATAGAAGTTCATCGAGCCATGTTCGTTCGGCCTGCACCCTCCACGTAAAGCGATAGAAAATGGACGAGGTAAACGAGATGCTCAACAACAAAAGAAAGAAAATTTTTTATCAATTGAAATTGAACTTAACCTCTACCTTGATAAATGATGACGATCTTCATCATCGCGGTTGACGGCGTCACAAGGTGAGGATTCGTAGACATCGACGGAGAGCGTCTGAGGAGGAAGCAGTGTCTCTCCTTTTTATCACGAAGTGAAGAAAACAAGGCAGATGGCGTTGGTGAGTTCCCGCGTCAGTGTCTCATCCCTTTTCGCAGGAAGAAGAGTATGGAGTATTCGGTGTCACCGAGTCAATGTTTTTTGTCAGAGAGTTGGCATTCTTCGTTGATGATGATTTTCTTCAAAAACACTAGCGTTCTCCAAATTCCTACTCATGCAACAATTCTAAAAAAATAAAATAAGGCTTCTCCTTATATTATTTTATTTTTCCGTGCCTTCAAAATTAAAAAAATTCAAAATCCAATTCACTTATTTAATTAAACCATGTGTTTCTAATTAATTAGGTGATAGGATGGCATGTTTTAATGAGGGGGAGAGGGGAGAGGAAGAGTTACTCAAATAAATCATAGGGGGGTTGTCAACATTAAACAAAAGCGTTTAATAGGAGGTTTAAGGGGTTTAGGGAATTTGAATGGTTGGGGATAATTTGGGCCCCACCTCATAGTGATCCTCACATAGGCAGTTAGGATCTTGTGGGTCCCATCCCAACTCTCCCATGTTCGATATAACCACTTAAGATAAAGAATAAAAATTGTTCCACAATTTTTATTCACTTCTTATTTAAACCATAAAATTTAACTTCTTCTCCCATGAAAAAGCAATTGCTGTAAAGGTCCTATTAGGCATTTATCGGCATTGCAATTTCATTGGTACCCTTTTATTTCAATTCCGAGCTATGGTTCAAAAGATAGAAAAACCCGCTCGTTCGTTTACAGAACATACCCGAACTAAACTTCAGAAATTGATTCCGGGCACACCGGGCCTCGGAATCAAGTGCCGTCAGAAGCCACATACTCGTACAATTCCAACGTATTTAAGTAAAAAAATTCCTTTAAATTTTCGTGTCATTATAGTCCATGTAATAATTCTATCGTCACATGGTTGAAACAAATGGGAAATATTGCACGCTTAGTTTGCCACTCCCACAAGACATTCTTTAGATGATTTACATTCTATTTACAAACTATAAGGACAGATTAGAATGTATTATATTTATATAGTGGTATCTTATCATTTTATATATATGTATTCGATTAAATAATGCCTTGATCATATTAGTCTTTGAATGTAGAGAAACACTACCATTTTTTATTTGTAACTTGTTAAGGGTACTAATTTGGGTATTTTCAAACCCTAGATACTCCCCAAGTGACTCGTGTGTGTTCATGTAGTTTTCCTGATTAATATATATTTTTTGGAAAATAATTTTTGGGGAATGTAAGTGACTTATTGTATAAGATAATATCTTTTAGGATAATCATCATTGGGCATTTATTCTATGGTTTCTTTTTTTGTTCATTATGGAAAATTCTTCTATAACTATTTTATAAGTAATCGAATGAATTATAATTTTATTCAATGAATGTGTCCTAAAATTTTATAGGATCTTATTGCAGTAGTATAGATCCCAAGTTTGGTTAGATAGGGTAATAGGATAATCCTTACCCTTTTTGTATGGTGTCTTGATAGAAGGTGACAATGGTATCTTTATAATTTCCATCCTTATGCATTCCAAAAATTTACATAATTATTTAATCCTTTACACATTTATTTATTTTTCAATCAAATGACTATTTCATGTGGAATTAGTTGTCTATATATTCCATTTATATTTCTCTTTCCATATTATATATCTTTCAGTATTATCCCATGATGAGCATTTGGGGTCACATTTAACATTGGTCTCACATTTCCTAAATTTTTAAAGTGGAATACAAAGTATTTTCATCCATATAGATATCATGAATGAATAATGTTTTTTCTTAACTATTTTAATTGTTGATGAAAATATAAAATATTTATGTTTCTCATATCATGAGTATAGCTGAACTTTATTCCTTTTAGAGTAACCTCAAATATTCAGGATACTATTTACAAGAAACCCAATAACATTGAGTGACTATGGATAAGGTTGTTATAGTATACCCTTAGTGTTATTACTTAGAAGACCAATATATTTGTAGAAGGATATACTTTTTAAAATGTGAATTATATCCAAAATAATCCTATGGTTTGATGCCACATATTCTGGATAATCTTAATAGGAATTTTTTAGGTGTGTTCAAATTCCCAAAACTCATAATGATAATTTCCTCCTCTTGAATCACCTCCAAGACCTCTTAATTATGTAAGGTATTCCTCTAATATCTCCATTAAGTGTAATGTTCTTGGAATAAGAGGTTTCAAGATACCCCATAAATCGAGGATAAAGTGTTTAGGAGCCTCACCCAAATCATGTGAATATGAGGATCCATGGTCTTTCTTGGGGAAAGCATGTTATAAGGTCTCCATAACTTTATTGGTTGCTACAAATATTATTGTCCATCAGTCAGAGGTGAAAATTTAAACTGTGGGACTAGGTCATCTAACATCTCATAAACATTGGAATGGATCTAGGTATTAATATAGAAAATCATAAGCCCAATGATAACATCATTTGGTAGGGGAGTGAATCGTATGTTTTTCTCGCCTTGTGTAACCATAAGATGGAGAATGAATGTAACCATGGTGTGTTATTAATCTTAGATTCCATGAGGTGATGTTGGTAAATTCTTCAAAAACAAAATTCACCCAAATATGTAAGTATCATACCCCACCCAGATAATCTTGTTATCCATTCTATAAAACATCACACAATCTCCTAGAGATATACATTATGAGAATTTTGGTGGATTCATATTTCATTTTCAGTGATCACATAGTTTAGGCTTCCATTCATCGTAAAGATGAATTATTTGGGAGTTTGTATCATGTATATCATGTCTTAGTCACCAAGAAGGAGTGTCCTTACTACCCATATGCTTTGTAGAATGGTTTTCAACATAAATTATGTGATTATTGGAGCATTTATAAACATATATGAAACAATATTGGTTGTGATCTAGTACCATAGTAGCTATAAGGGCCCAATGTGTTGGAATAATGCCTTTTATCAATATATGTTTCTAGGGTAAAAATATATTTTGGCTAATACATTAACTTATATATTGAATAATCTGGCACTCCTTAGTTGTAAAACTATTACATGTGTCATAATTATAAATTTGGTGTGTGAATCAAACATTAAGAGTAGGATATTATGCAGGAAAACATATAGATATGACTCTAAGAAGTCCAATAAAAAAATTTAGGGGTGATCTCCAAACCCCATTTGGTATAATGACCTCTTTACAATGATTTCCTTTTAGCACCCATTATATTTTAGGTATTTTGGGGTAGGTAGGTTTGATAACTTCTTTTATGTGGCTCTATATCTTTTTAATGTTAAATATATTTACAAAAAAAGTAAATTTGAAGTCAATTTTTGGGTAATGGTCCTAACCAATAATGTGTCTCTATATCTAATCTAGATTTTAAGTGATTATGGTGATCATCCTCTCTACAAAAACCCAAGACAAGGATGAATTAATCAATTCCTCATAAATTTACCTCAAAATTAGACACCTATAGATCATGTTATTATCCAGAAGGATTAAACCAACCATTTGTTACACTAAATGGACTATATTTCTTTATTTGAAATAATTTTATCCCCTTCTAAAACTATCCCAAAACTCTGAAAAACATAGAAGTTTCAAACAAAATACAATATTAGTGAATCACTTGGGGGACAGTCCCAAATTGATTCATATAATAAAATCTTACTACTGATGGATTTTGTCAGAATATTAGAATAATAGAGAAAACGGAGTTTGTGAATGTATCCCGCATTGTCTATATGTAGAGGGGAGTAATAGGGAAAGAAATTTATGTCTATCCATCCATCCTAAGGTAGTATAAAAAAATATTATCCTCAACTAATTCAAAATGGCGATTGATTGCAATAATTAGTTGATTTTTAGGACATGATATGTGAATGGATGCACAAATCAGTTACAAAAATCCATATATGTAAAATATCACTAGAATCTGTTAGTTTTTATGTCTTGTACCCATGATATATGAGCTAAAATGGTGTCATGTATGAATTTGTTGAGAATGAGTATCTATAAATTTTTGAATCATTTCATTCATCATCACAGTGGAATATCTAGAAGTATATTATAGTGTCATTTAAATAATGTTGTAGAATTATAGTTTATAAAAGTCAAATGTGAAAAATGGGAAACAGAAATGTAATTTAACAAACATCACACAACACTTATGTGAATGGATTACCATGTAAGAGTTATTTAATGGGAAAATATTCAAATATACCTCACGAAAGTGATATTTTTTACAGGGATTATATTTATTAATATATTTATTAATTAACAAAATTTTCAAGATTATTTCACAATCAGAATATATATCATTCATTTCGGAATATTCATGGTGGATATTCAATTTTAAATTCGATTCATTCATAATGCATTTTTCATAGGGTGGAGTGGGATTCAGTGTGGTCATGAAGTTAAATTATAAGGACCCAACAGTAAACATTACCTAATATAGATAATTCAACTAAAATAATTTTATTACATTCCAAAATATCATTTTAGTTTATATTATTAGAGAATTAATTCATAATTACTATATAAAACCCCTCAATAATACAAATTGAATACTACTAAGACAGTGTCCATGTATTCCCTTATATAAATGTTTCTATATAATACCCTAATTTTTCATAAAATTCAGATTGGCATTTTATGTTCACATACAAGTACTTAATCCTTGTGAAAAAATATTTTAAAAGCTTAGATGAGAAAAATATATATCACAAATGGAAATTGAAGAGGAATTCACCTATTATTCCATGATTACTTATAATCATATGAAATCATTTTCATAAAGACGTACTTCTCACCCATAATTGTCATATAGTTCCTTGTGAAAACAAGAGATTTCCATGAAACATAGACAACATTAGTAAAACCATAAATGTAATTTGGGAAATTAATAATGTAATATTGTAACACAAATTGATACCATAAAATTTGTAACCCTCACAACGACCTTTCAATGTAACCCGCACTTCCACCTTATTATGTGACAATCAGAGTTACACTTGGAGTAACCATAAAGTCAAACTAAAACATAAACATAACCAATGCATTAAAGGGAGGTATATGTCATAAAATTCGACATAATAAATTCCAATGATCCAATACATAACCATAAAACAATAATAATTACATCATGAAAACTTTCCATTGATTTTTTTTAAAAAATAGAAATTGAATAGGGTATTTTTAAAGTAACGTCTGTTAGCTCAAGATCAACTTAATTAAATCGGGTTTAAAACTATTGTATAATTGTATAAGGATTTTATAAACATGTTAAATAAATATATTTATATCTATAATAAGTTATATTATCTTTTGTTAACCACACCCTACCAATTTCTTAAATATATTTTACTATTTCCCAAATTTCGTGTGTGTTCATCTCATGGATTACATGGCCAATTTTTTATTGGTTCTATTTTCAAATGGAAGAAAAAACTCTATAATTGAACCGAAATTGTTTTTACTGATTATATTATTTATTTGAGAAAAATAATGGTTTATTAAACATATTTTAGAGTAAACATGAAAATGGGTGATAAATCAGGGAGCTCTCTTAAATCTAGTTTTCTTATTGGGAAGAATTGAGAGAGGAACCATTTTAAAACATGTATATCCTAGAAGATAACAGTGAAATAATCTGAATAAATTAAATTTAAAAATATAAATATAATTTATATGAATTATAAAAAATTAAATAAGAGCTACATTACAGTAAAGAGAGAGAAATCGTAACCCAAAAGAAAAGATGGAGGTTGGGAAATAATCCCTTTCCTTATTCATACATGTTTTTAGATCATGAACATAATATATTGGATAATCATGTAAAACCATTTATTAATTGACATGGAAAATTTTACACATTTAATTGATTTAGTATAATTTTATTAGGTTATTTTATTCCCTTATTGATAGTTTATATGATGAAATTTTATTTTTTAGTAGTGTTTGTTTTCTTTTTTCCATGACCAGTTTACTTGTATAAATGTATAAAAATAAAGTAAAATTATAATAGTTGTAAATAATTGAAATTATATGTTATTAATGAACTCAAATGATATTAAATATCTTTATATATCAATTTTTTTATGTTCTACGGATGAATCATTTGATAAAATGTTGGTTCTAAATGTAAATTTATTTTTGTGAAATTTTATCATTACAAAACCATTTTGTCTTATTAGTTAATATTATTTATAAAAAAAAGTACAAGAATATTATATAACATGTATTTTTTATAATAAAATATTATTTAAACATAATAATGGTTTTATGGAAAGCATTGAAGGTTATACATAAAAATTAAAAGACATCATCCATGATGTTGGTAAATCGATACATTAAATATGATGTTTTAATTTTTAGAATAAAATGGAGAGGAAAAAGATTTTTAAGATTAATATTTCCATATAAAGGATAGAATTTAATTCCGTATAATACACTAGTGTTTTAATTCAATTTGTATAATGGGTGGTTAAAAGATAATAAGATAAGAAATGAAATTAAATTAAAAATAAGAGAAAATGAAAGATGAATTTACCTCTTAAATTATTCTCCTTGAGAACCTCCTTAAGGAACACAGTTTTGGAAATTTCGTTAGAGTGGTGTTTTTTGAATATTTAATTCAATAGTTTGTTCTTTTTTCTCATGACTGTGAAAAGATTGTAAAGTATCAATAAATATATTAAATTAATGAATGGTTTTACGAGATTACTGTGCTTAAATCACCATGACTAAAGGAATAGTGTATTTTTCTTATAAAAAATATATACCATAATTTACTGTATATTACAATTAACAAAAAACTATTTTTTGAATATATGAAATTTAATTCTTAATTGAAATCATCATTTTTTGAAAAAAACTATTTTTGAAACTATAACTAATTTTATAACACTTTTAAAAAATAATTATGGTATCATAAAAATATCTTATAATCAGAAGATTATAAAATATTAATTTATGAACCAATTATATAAAAATGTGCCTCCTATAAATAATTATATTAATTATAAAATTATAATTTATTATTTATGACTTACAGAAATTCCAACATTTAATTTATCCTTTACAAAACATTTATTTAAACATTCGTGTTATAAATAAATTCTTATTACACTTAAAGGATACATAAATTTTTTTATGGTCTCATATACAAGGTAACTATTCTATCATTACATATTCTTAAATTTCAATAAATACCACTTATTCCATTAAGAAATTATAATCAATGTAGCAATTTAAATATAGAATAAAAATAAATTATTTTATAAGTAACTTGCTAGTAAAATTCTCAATAACTTCTTGAAATTATATCCTCACAATTTTCCTTAAACTATAAAAACAGTGAGTGTACCTTTACCTCATTTAATTTTTAGATTCTGATCATTCTTATTCAATCATGTATTTTCTCCACAATACCTGGACTAGGTGAATTACATTATTCTGCAATACTTTCTCTTCACAATCATGAATCTGATTAGGTTTTTATTAATAAGAATGTTTTTCTTCTAGTTAAACTACTTCTAAGATTAAAATATGAAATACATCTGACACATAATTTATCAACATGAAAACAACAAACAAATTTTGTACCTGTGATAAAATAAAAGGAAAAGCTACTTGGTAGGCAACTGACCCAACTCTCTATTGGATTTCACAAGTTTTAATGAACCATTCACTAAAATTTTCTTTCATACCAAAATGTGTCACACTTTTAAAAGGTGCTATTCTAAGGAAAACATTATCACATACCACAAAATAAATTTCATTTTTCCTTTTATATATATAACTATTATTTATTCTCTAAGATTTCTACATATTTATTTTGATTATCTTTATTATCTAAGCCACTGCCTTTACTAATTATGCTCCCATAAACTTCCATTCCCTGACATCATCCCAAAATATAAGAGTTCAACAGATACTTCCATAAAATAACTCCAAATAATCCATTTATATACTCAAATAAAGATTTTTATTATTCGAAAACTAAAATAAAGAAATATGTTGATCCAAAATTCCCTGGTAATCCATTGAGAAAGATATAAGTATATTGTACAAGGTCCAAATTGTTCACTCATTCTTCCCATCATATTCGGGATAAAAGGCTATGTTAATATTTAATTCTATTCACAAATACTTTTGATAGATATTAAAAATGTTTTAAGAAAACCTTGAATCATGGTAAGATACAAAGGAAGGAGTAACTTCATGTACCCTGACTATTTCTTTGAGGTATAATCATGAAATATTATATGAAGAAATAGAATATCTAATAGGATGAAAATGAGAATATTTATCCAATCAATCATTAATAAAACAAATCACATGGTCACATCCTGGTTTATTTTGTAGTCCTATTAATAAATCCATGGAAATATTTTCCCATTTCCACTTTGGCACTGGAAAATGCTGAAGCATCCCTTTTTATAGTTATCACTCATTTTTAACCTATTCAAAAGTCAATCAATTCCAGGTAAAATCAGAAATATCTATTTTCAATCCATACCACCAGTAATACTCCCGAAGGTCTCTATGGATCCTAGTGCTTCCTAGATGAACTGAAAAAGTAGAACTATTTTCATTACCTAACAATTATTAATTTAGTTGAGAATTAAATGAAACACATAATATCATTCAAAATATAAAAATAAAATATTTATCAATATTAAATTCTGTAAACATACTCTTTTCACAAATTTTACTTTTTTATCAAACTCATTGTCTTACATTTTTATTTTCATATTAATGTTTGAGATATATGACTTCACTAACAACTGAAATGAAACTGAGGAATTTTCAACACCAAAAACATCCAATACAATATTCACTAAATCATTAATCAAGGGGTTATGTTCCAAATGTAACATGGTTATTTTAGTATGATGTTTTTTACTCAAGGAATCATCCAATTGTTTTACTTTTTGAGGATGGTATTTGATTATATAATCATTATATTTTATTAGTTGAATCCATCTTCTCGTCCTTGTGTTCAATTATACTGAATAAAAATTATACTTCGAAATTTTATGGTTAGTATATATTTCACATTGTTATCCATATTTGTGATTCTTATATAATAGTAAAGTGAAAACAAAAAATTATGATTCCAAATCATTTGAGAGATAAGTTTACTAATGAGGATTTAGTTGTGTTAAAGGATATGTAATTTCTTGATCAATCTACATAATAAAATTCATTTAAATGGAGAATCATTGTAGAAAAAAACAACATTTTTGGAATGTATTTCTATAACTAGAGCATTCAAAAAACATTATTTCAGTTCTTGAAAATAAACATCACTATTTTCAATACAAATAAATTTAACCCCTTATTGTGTTAACATTGTTAGCAAGCATGAAAACCATGCAAGGTTTCTATGAAACCATTGGTAATATCCTAATAATGAAAGAAAAATATAAACTTGAGTAATATTCTTATGACTTTAATATTCATTAAACACTTTTATTTTAGAGGGATAAAATTTTATACCGTTATTATTTATAATATTCCTATGAAAATAAATTAATTTTAACCAAATTTTACATTTTAAAAATTTGTCGTTTACCTAATTTTATTTGAGTTCTTGTCGGACAAGCCTAAAATATTTTTCATGATATTGAATGATTTTTGAGAAATCCAAAATATTATCAATAAATAAAATAATGAAATTTTCCAAATATTCATGAATGATTTTATTGATAATATCTATAAATACAATATGGGAATTTTTCAAACCAGACATTATAATAACAAACTGATTATACCCAAATCTAGTTGGGAATGGTGTTTTTGGAATGTAATACTGAAAAAAATTAGCTGATGGTACACATATCTCAAGTAAATCTTGGAAAAATACTAATTTAAATTGATATGAAAAAAAATTCATTAATACAAGAAAATGGATACTTATTGTTAATAATAATGTTATTTGATGATCAATAATAAATGAAAATTCTCATAGAACTGTCTTTATTTTTAATGGAAAAAGTAGGAGGGCCACATGGTGATGTGATAGGTTACATGAATAATTTACCAAGAAAATACTGTGACTAATTTATTAATTCTATATGTTCCACTTGAGCCTTTTGATAAGGGGATTTTTAAATTGGCATAGAATCAGGAACTAAGTAAATAGTAAATTCAACTTATTGATCATGTATAACATTAAGAAACTCATTAGAAGAACATCAATTTATTCATTTACCACAAGAATAACCTTAATAGTAACTTTTCCCATATTTTAAACAATATATTAAAGATAACATTAATTTCCATGTTTTAAGAGTTTCTCAGCTTCAAGATTCGTTATCAATGGTATGAGTTCATTCTAAGGTGAAAAATGAAACTCTTTGTAGAATAATACCTTTTTATCTAAAAATTAAATCTAAAAATGATAAAGATAAATTAATTTCATACCAAGATTATCATCTAATAATACTAAGTAATAACAAAATGGATTATAGGTAATGTATTTCCACATGCAACAACAAAAAGATTCTTATAATTTCACTTTTCAAGAATATTTACCCATGGTGTTTTAACCATAAGAACATGTTTAATTTTATTAGATCAAATAACCAATTTAATAGAAAATTTCTCAAAAATAATGAAATTCATAGACCCCATTTATGAATAAAATATTAGAAAAATATTAATAAAAAACAAAGTATATGATGCAACTCCATTGGATGGCCCAACATCAACTGAAGTCATTGATAAGGATTTCATTGTAACTTTCTACTTATCACCTAGCTACTTCCCATCATTCATTTTTTTGTAATGGTATTTTAATAATTCCCCATTACCCCAAATTTGAAAAATTTTATACTTTTCTTATTGGAATTAATCTTATGATCATTTTCATTACAATATCTGTCTATATTTCTAAACATACCACTTAAAAAACACTTTCCATATTTGTTGAAGAATTCCCAAAGGTTCATTTTTACCATCCTCCCCACAAACTATAAAATATATGTTATTGCCTTCAGTGTTTTTTATTTACTATTTCCCATTACTTCCCATCTGTGCATCTTTTTCTTCTTGATTCCAAAATACACATGTTTGTCGATAAACTATATTTCTACCCTTTCCACACATTCTACAAGTCTATTATAACTTTTTAATTAATGGGAGGACAATAACCTTTGGTAACATGGCTTCCATATAAAGTAAAAATTATTTATTTTACTATCAAAATCCCAAATAATATTTAGATAATATCTCAGTAATAATGTGTAGTTTTCTTTATAAACGGCCACTAAATTGCCCTCCTTTTGTTTCAATTCATGGAATTTATTTTCCGTCTTATTTTGAACAACCTAAGGAATATAATTTTTAAAGAAAATATTCTTAATCTCAACTTTAATGAAATAAATAGAAAGACTAACCCTTTTATGATCTAAACACTCCATGTCATCGAATTTCTTTTCCGGGGAATTAATCCACCCATCAACCACCACTAGGTTAGAAGTTCCACTCAAACGTGATCAAATTTCCATATAAAATATTCCACTGGCATCATTTTCATTTGTCTTAACATTGGTGTGTATCTATCATGGATTCCATTATAATATATAGCCTACTTAAACTGATCCATTACTATAAAAAATTATGGTTTCAATTCCCACCATTCCAACTTGCAGATTCAAAATGATATCACCCAATTGGTGTCATCTAGCATTAGATTCTCTATTTCTTATGTAGAAAACCATTATGAATAGAAATATAATAGATGAATAAACATGGTATTCTTTAAATTCAATATCATTTCAACTAACCCTAATGTAAAAATCATTTATTCTATTATATTAACATTATCCTAACACATAATGTTATATAAAATGTGTTCTGATTCCAACTATAAGGACCCAACCATAAACATTTCACAATCTAGAAAATTGAACTAAAATAAACATATTAAATTCCAAAATATCCTTTCAATTATTATTATTAGATATTTAGGTCATGATTAATAAATAATAACCAATAAGAATACAATGGAGATATTACTAATAGAATGTCATCTTATTTTATAATACAAAAGTTTTGAATAAAACATGAATTATTTACAACATTCAGCATGAAATATTCTTTTCTATTACCTATCCATAAACCCTTTGAAAATAATTTTAAAACAGGCGATGAGCCCAAAATGATCAGTAATAATAATATAGAAAAAGAAAAGAACTATTATTCCATGAATACTTTTAAACATGTGAAATCATTTTTACAAAGAAATAATTCTCACCCATATTTAATATATAGTCACATTGTGAAAACAAGATGTTTACATAAAACATATAAAAAATAAATAAAACCATAAAGGTAACATTGGCTATTACTTACCTATGTTTTTAACCCTCATGTCTACCATATGATTTGTGACCCTCACAGATACCTTAAAATGTTTCCCTCACATCTACCTTATGATATAACCGTACGAGTTACTGTAGGTGTTACCATACAGAAAAGTTACAAAATAAAAATACCCAATTATTTGTATGGGGATAATGGTCCAAAATGTCATTATAAATAATTCACGATATCAAGAACATAATCATAAAACATGAAAACTTGCATCATAAAAAAAATACTTTTGATTTTTTTACCAATAGAAATTTAGTAGAGGGTTTTAATGTAAAGTCCCTTACATTTGGTTCATCTTACTTGAAACGAGTTAAAAAAACTTTTATTATGATTTAAAGAGTGTTATCGACATATTATATAACTATATTCATATCTATATTCCATTGTTTCCTATGATTTATTATAATGGGTTTCATGGTTGGTAAATTTGGGAGTCTATTATCAAATTGAATAGAGAAATCAACAATTGAACAAAGATAGTTTTATAGATAAAATGTGTTATTTTACAAAAATAATGGCATCTTATTACATATTATCTAGTTCACTTGAAAATGGGTGAGAAATTGGGAAGTTTCCTTGAATCGGGTTGGCTTATCGAGAAGAAATGGGAAGGAAACCATTTTAAAACATGTATTTCCATGAAAATATGGAATAAATTATACATATAAAATATTTTGAAGATATAAACATAAATTAGAATAATTATATAGAAATAAATAAGATTTAAATTATGGTAAAGAGAGAAAGTGTAACTGGAAGGAAAAATGGTGGTTTGGAAAGAATTTGTTTCCATATGTCTGAAAGTGATTTGGACTTGAACATAATATCCTATATAATCAATTTAAATCCATTAATTAAATAATTATTATAATTTTATACATGTATTTTAATTATTATAATTTTATAAATTTCAATTATGTAATTTTTAATGAGTTATAAGATATTACTTTATGGGTTGGGAGTGTTCGTCACCTTGGTTTTCAGCATTGGTTTACTTGAATACATGTTTTGAAATCAATTAAAATGAGAATATTTTTCCATAATTGAAACTACACATTATTAATGAAATTCAAAAATATTAAATGTCTATGTTTATAATTTGTGTTATATTAAATAAAACATTAGTGATTAATGTTAATTGTTTCGGTGAATTTTAATCATTACAAACCACTTTTGTTTTATTAATTATTATTATGCATAAAAACTATATCCATAAGAATATATAACATATTATTTTTATAATAATGACTTATCTAACCACAAAAAGGTTTTTTACTAGCCTTTATGACAATAAAATAAAATTAAAATACATCATCCAAAATATTTTCAAATTGATACAACACAGACCATGTTTTTTAGAATAAAATTGGACAGGAGAAAGAGTTTGATGATTAATTTTCCCATCAACATACTAAATCATAGTATATATGTGATAATTTAATTTTAATTCCATTTCAAAAAATGAAGTTGACGATAAAATAATAAAAGAAAATAAACTAAAAAGAAAATAAAAAAATGAAAGGGGATTTTGCCTCTTGAATTCCATTCCTTGTTAACATCCATTAGGCACATGGTTTTGGCATTTTATGGGACCATAATTCCTTGGACGTGGTGAAGAGGATTGGAATAGGAATTGTGATGAAGTTAAATAATCTACAAGTCTTTTATGTTCGTGGAGAAGAGGTGGTGAGAGGTGGTATTTATTGTGGAGGAGATGTGAGTTCTTTGAATATTTTATTCATTAGTTAGTTCTATTACATGAACATAAACTATAAAATGTGAAATATATGAGCATTGATTCATGTTACAAAGGATATGAAAGATTCCTTTTTGGTGTTCAATCACAATACCCTACAAGTCCTAGGAAAATTCCAATAAAACGAACATCTCCTTTTCATTAACGCATGAACTTAAAAAGAATCATTTTGTTCCTTGAAACATGATAATAAGATTAATGAAATGTCCCATTATGATTTATTAAATTTCAAATTTTTTTTACCATATTCTATGTATTGATTTTATTATAAAAAATTTTCATTTATTCAATTATGTAATATATGTTATAATAAAAGTAATTATATGAAGTATTTAATTTTTATTTCTAAAATATAAATAATATTATTTTCCGTGCAAAATAATAGAATGATGGTTGTAAATAATTGATAATGTTGGTTTTTAGTAAATTCAAAAATCTATTTAGAAAGCATTATAAATGAATACTTAAAATGGATATTGTGATAAAACATGATTTTATCAATTAGGTAATTGGAAAATAAATTCCACATAATTTTGAATACTAACATCATAAAATGTTTAAATTAATTTAATAAGAATACAATTATTCAAAATAATTCCATTATAAATAAGGGCACACACAAATCTTAGGAATAAAATATTTTTTCTAAAAGTAGGGTTTTTGGATTTTATAGAATTAATAATATATTTTAAAATAAAAAATATTTTTTAAATTTCATGTTGATATAGATTATTTTAAATAAATGTGATTTATTTTAGGAAATAGAAAAAAAAATTATTATAGGTTGATTATTTTTATTTTATTATAATGTAGATCATTAGTGATAAAATGAAAATTACAGTTTTATAGGTTCCAGGATTTAATGGTTATCAATATAATGTAAACATTAAATAAAAATTCATGAAATCTATTTTATAATCAAGATATGATTTAAAAATATTAATAATGATTTTAAAAAAATATTATTTTGAATTTATAATAATATACTTCAATTATTTGGACACTATTTTGATTTTGGAATTAAAAATTTATTTTTGGATTTTATATATTAAATGAGGATGTTAAAAGAAGTATTTCATATTTTTATTGATTAAATGAAAAAATAATACTCTTGTAATAATTAATTAGTTAAAAAGGATTTAATTTATTCTACCTAGTACTAGTTTGCTTAAATAATTAAATACCTAAAATTTCAACACATAAATATATCGACCCTTGTGTATAAGAACCCTCTCATTCACACCCCATTATCCAATCAAGAGTATTTGAGTATGAAATCCCTCTCATTATTATTTTCAGAAGTCACACCAATGTGGTTCCTAGTATTTATTTCAAAGGGTAACTTTTAACACCTTATTACCATATTGGTAAAATCACTATAAAATTTCATAAAGTATATAATTTAAATAAAATTTATACTTCTAATGTTTAATGTCTATTTCTGTATAAAATGAATTTTTCCAGAAATAAAATTAAAAATTCATTGGTTTTTTTTTAATATTGGATGTACATGTAAAATATAAATCGGATGAATTACTGCATACTTTATCATCTGTAGATTTATGAATTTACAATAGTCATAGTATTATGAATCCTACTAGACAAAATTATATCAGGACTGTCTAACAAATTTCTTCAGATAAAGGTTGAGATGATTTCTATATGAACATATCTAAAATCTATTTGATGAAGAAATATCATTACACCAAAAAACCATCATTATTCTAATAGATGGGTTCTAAATACATAATAGAGGTGTAAAAGAAAAATAAAATACTCTTAATTGATGGTATTAATTAATTCAAAAAAATAAAATTCCTCACATGAAAGAAATTAGATCATCCTGTTTGTCTGATTCTTGTAAAATTATTCACCATTATAGTGTATTTGGATTCAGTACGGTTGAATATATACTGTTGTCCTAGTGTGATTATATTTATTAATTTGATAGATTTAAATGTTTTTCTTCAATAAATAATGTATTCCATTATACGATGAAGTTCATCATATGGTCTTTATATAAATTATTCCAATATACATTTTTATATTTTGATTATTTTACTTTTATAAATATACATCAGATAATGTACATAAAAGTTCAACCAATTAATAGTAGACATATACATCTAATAACTGATTAACTCCTTTGGATGAATATGTATTTATACATTTGAAAGAAATACATTATAAAATACTTTCTTAGTATTTTGGATTTATATAAGTCATTAAAAAAATTATAATGTGTATTGTGATTATTATAATATGGATACAATGTGTTCAAAATTTTCTTTTTTACTAAAAAATCACTCTTTTTTGAAAAGAAAAAATAAGAAATTTTGAAAGGTAAATGTAATATAGAAAATATAAAAACATTCCTCATATATTATATAATAATTATTTTTACATTTCGTATATATTAATTTCATTAACTTCTTTTGTTAAATTTTTTATTCTTTATTCCAAAAATTATCGGTTTTGTCCTCAAAAGTTCAAATACTATCTTCCCTTATATGATTTTTGAAAATATTTATAGGAGGTATAATGTTTTCAATATATGTTATGGAAAAAAGACAAGTTAAAATGTAAACATAATTTAAAGAAGACACTCAAAAGGATATATCAACATTCATCCAAAATAAAATGCCTCCAAATAAAAAACACTATTTTGTTAACATTAAAACCTCATTTTTCAACTCTTATATAGTTTTGTCCATGTTTTTAAACTCCATAATCATTGTTCATAATAAGCAATTGACTATTCTTAATTATTATTATGGTTTGAAAAACATAATCATTCATTTTTATTGAAAACATCAACATTTATTTTTTTTCTTTTTTTCCTCATATCAATTCATCACAAAAAATAAATTATCTCTCACTAATTATTTAACAATATGATAATATCATACAAATTTATATATTAAATTATTGATATTATTTTAAAATATTTTAATTCATCCTCATTTTTAATAATCAATTCAACCAGTTATTTCGAGGAACATAAATTTTCAAAATGATCATTCATATCATGCATGTATTTTTATATATCTTATATCTGAAGGAACATTTACATAATTAAATCCTATATAAATAAATAATATAATTTATTTTCATTTTTATTGGTTTTAAACAATTTATTGAGAGATCAATTTTCTTTTCTAATGATGTAATAGGAATTGATGGCCTTAACAGACCTACATGAACATTTTCAACATAATGAGTTTAAAAAAATAACTAAATTCAAAATCATTATCATATAGATGTATCTCCCATGTTTTAGCTTTAGAATATTGTTAATTTTCATTAGATTACCCATACTCATTAGGATTTCTTATGGAAAAAAATTAAAACATTTTACTACAATATAAGTTTTATTCTTATGAAGTTTTCTCAATTACCTAAAATTTTTCAATCTCAAAAAGTAATATAACATTCTATTTCAATATTATCTTCCCTAAAAATATATAAATTTTTTTTTATGAGTATAATAATAAGTTGTATAGTTTTTATTTTTAAACAACATTTTTTACGTCAAATTTTCCATTTTCAAAAGGATAATTTTCAACCACAAAATATTTTCTTATTTTTTCATATTTGCA
This sequence comes from Viscum album, assembly GCA_963277665.1. NCBI lineage: Eukaryota > Viridiplantae > Streptophyta > Magnoliopsida > Santalales > Viscaceae > Viscum > Viscum album. Next base: position 515,951,898 of record OY728143.1, on the reverse strand, counting down.
AAGGGTTCTTCTAAAGCATAAAATTAAATATTTTATAGTTGATAAAACAATTTTTCTTGTAGTTGATCAGATAATAAAACATTATTCTTAGTAATAGTTCTATCTTTGGAAAGTGTTTTATAAAGCATTTTAAGAAAATATATGTTCGTAATTTCTTTCAATTATGTCATAGACCACCTATTCTTTTTTTTTCTTCTCAAATCCTTTGATACATTTTCACACGCAGATGCAAAACCACATCTTTTTATTGACCAAATTATTGATCATTAGTAGTCTTATTCTTCTTATTTTATATAAATGAAATAAATGATTCATGGGACATTTACTTTGACATTTTCCTCAGTATAAAAGGTTCCTTTTAAACCAAATTTCGTTTTATAAACTTATTGTGGGGTTTCTGAATATACCCCTTCAATGCAACTATTTCTAATTTTTTAATAAATTTCTTATATGAAGGTAGTATACTAACTTAATTATATAAATTGTTTCCTCACCAATGTTGGGAATATTTTTTATAACTATTATTGGGTCATATTTAATCATATTGATTTCCATTAAGCTTATGTAAAACATTTTATAATGTATAGTTAAATTATATTCTTTATCATTATATTCCCAAATTATAATGATTCAATCAAATAGAATGTATAATTTACAAATTTAACATTATCATAGAACATAGAAATCCAAAATTTATAAATATTTTATTTTAAGTGTATCCTTATCCCCGTTTATTGGAATAATAAAATTATTTAACCAAATATAAATAATCATTGCATATGGTTTTTAAAAAACTAATATAAAATTATTATACAACTAAAATAGAGAATTTTCATTTTTTTATTTCTCAAATCTTCAAAACTTTTTTTGGAACATATATTTAACTATATTTTCTTCTTCTTGATATGAAATTTAAACTAAATAAAAAACATATTTGATATTATATTTATACCAATTTGAAAATTTGGTAATAGGAATAAATTTTTTCTATAATTAATTAGTATACTTATAAGATTTATAAATATATGTGACTAACTTATGGTAATAAAAATAAAAAAATATTCTTTTTCGACACCTAATGATACCAAACATAGAAAAACATTTGACAGAATTTAGCAAAGAACAATAGATTCGAAACCAGGTTTTATATATCAATATTTTCATGATAATATTTTTTATGAATAAGTCACAATATGACTTCATGTAATTTATCTGTGGAGATGATGAATTTATGAGAACAAAAAATGATTTGGAGAACAGGGATAAGAGAGACTAGAGATCTTCAAATATTTCAGATCTGAAGAAAGATGGGCATCCCACTACACTTTATATTGAATTAATAAATTAAGGATTCATCTTATTTTGATCTAAATACTCAAAATAAAACCCTATTTGAGATCTACAGATGAAAAATTGTGATAAAATATTTAAGAAATTATAAATTCTTAATTTCTTTTGAATATTGATATAATTGATATCAAATGAATATCCCAACGAAACATATGATTTCATAAATATTTTTCAAAATTATAATCTTTATTAAAAAAATTATATTAATTAATACAGTAAAAATATTCGACTATGAATCTAACAGTCAGAGAAAAAATTTAGAAACAATATTTAGGAATTTTTATATAATCACAGAGACTTTTTATAATAAAGAAAACTATTTTTAACATAATTTTTTTTGAAAAGAATTTTTTTTAAAAAAATGTAATTCTAAATAAATTGTTACATTTTCCAAAAAAAAAATTTAAGGTATAAATACTTTTCCTTAATTTTATTTTCTTGAACAAAAAAAATTAAATTTCAATTTTAGGAAAAAAATGTTTCTTTCTATTTGGATACATATATTCTCCCTATTTTTTAATAATTATTACTAGAAGTATATGGTTGAATGTTGATTTAGATTAAACATCATTTTATGTTTACCATTCCATATTTCTGGTTAATGTATTCAAATATGTAACACATTGGTGTTTTTGTAAAAATATTAGCATGTTTTATTGCATTCCAATTGATTTTAAAATGATATCAAATTTTTGAGTGTGATAAAGAAGCAAATTATGTCTTATATTTATGTTCATATATCATAAATGATCTATGGGGTTTTTAAATAATTCTATGGATATTTTTATCAAAAAATATATGAGTTTTAATAAAACTCATTTAAACGATTTTAATTATGTGTTGCAACCACAAAAGTTGAGAAAACAAAATCCATCATTCACATATTCAACATCAAAAGTGGATAGTGTTGCTGAGCCTTATTTTTTATAATAACATGAAACTAAATCCTATAATAGAAAAATTAAACGTCCGATATTTCCTTTTTCTATCCATTTTATATGTATTAATGGTATCATTTGAAAAACATTTTTAAATCAAATTCATTCCAAGTTGAATACAAGAGTCCATGATCTATCATTACCTTTAGGTAATGAAAATTTGATTTTACATATTTAAGATGAGTCACTTTTTTATATTATTAAAATATCACACATATGAATATATGAAAAATTATGTTTTGTTGAATAGTTATAATGTATAATATATAACCAATCATTCTGCTAAATGTTTTTTGATAAATAATTTTCCTAGATTCAAAAATATATGGTATTTGAGGATACTATTGGAGTACCTATATTTTTATATTCTTCAAATCCAATTTTTTTTATAATATTTATAAATTTATGATGCTATAAAAAAGTTCTTCTAATATTTTGGAATTTCTAAAACCACATAAAAATGTTAGTTTACTGATCATTCTCATTTCAATCTCATTTTTTAGATGACCCACAAAGGAATTATTAAGATATTTTCAATTTGATCCATATAAAATGTCTTAATAATTAATTGAAACATTGATGATATAATTAAATTTCATTAATTTGAAATGTCAGGTGCGTAGCTATGTTCCCAAAGTTTGATTGTACTAAAAATAATTTTAATATATCATACCAGGCTCTTAGAGCTTGTTTGAGTCCATAGAGTGACATTGTAATTCTAAAAATTTGATTCGAAAAATTTTATATTTAAAAAAAAGTTTTCTATATATTAACTTCATCCTAGATATACCAATTTCAAAAAACAAAATTCAAATACATTTGAAATTTTTTGAAATTTAAGAATTCTTCATAAATTATAAGTATACAAATAACACTAAGTCTATAAAATAGATAAAAATATTATTCCAAGTCTATTAATTATTTTTGATTATATCTCTTCATAAAAATTATTGATTTATTTCTAACAATTATTCCATTTCCATCAAAGTTTATGGAAAACACTATTTTCACCTATTATAAGGGAATCTTTAAGACATTCATCTAAAGTCCATACACGATTCCTCTCAATCTCAATGTGCTTATCCTTCATTTATATTATCAAATTTCTTTCTCCTAAAAATTCATTAGGGGTCTCAGTGTCAAATGCTGACAAAAAATACAATGTTTAATTTCATTAATCAATAAGCTTCTATTTTTCATTATTTTTCCTACATCACCAATGATATTATTTGGGTTATTTACTTTTATTCCAATGAAGAAAAAAGTAGTTATTATTTTTGAAATGTTTTTGTTTGTTTTTCAAAGGTCCTTATAATGTCTTTTTATGAATTATTTTAAAACGTTCCTAATTTTATATGTGGATTTTTATGGAATGTTTCATGCATTTTTATAGACATTCCACGAACTCTGATTTTATAAAATATCAGTACAATTTTTTTTCCATTACTGTAATTTATTATTGTAACAACCCAGGTAAATAAAGAATATGAAATTTTCATACTTATCCATATTTGTGAATAAAATATTAATATGACTTTAAAGGGGACGCTATGCTCAATGGCATACCCAACACGCAACAACAAGTTTCTTGTAAATCTTACGTTGCACTCTAATAATAAAATAATATTATTTTAAATGTTAGTTAACATGTAGCAGTTGTATTGGCGGGAATGGATAGAAATAACTAAAATATGATTATATATGTTTTTAAATGTTTTTACATTTATCCAATAAAGGATAGAGGCTTAAAATACGGAAAGAATTCAATTTTAGGCGTATATTCCCTAGTTTTCACTAAAGGTTCACTTATCTCTTTTTGATGGTGAACCGTCATCAAATACAGTTTTGTTCACTCTAAAAAATTATTTTGGACCAAATAAAACTCTTATTAAGAATCGGGACATCAAAATTTACTTTGTGTAAATTTTTGGTATCTTTCCGATAAAGATCATTTTTTTAATGAATAGTGTAAAATGTTGTATTTTAATTCAAAACAACTTTTTAATCTAATTTATTTATATGATTAGATTATCATTTTAATTGGTTTTAAATTGAAATTAGAATATAATTTTACCATTAAATCCAATAGTGGTCATTGGAATTAATTTCACTTTGAAATCAGACTTAAACCAGTGTTAATCTTTTGATACTTATTGTTTCATAAAAACACGTTATTTGCTCTGACAGTGGGAATTAATTATTAAATTAATTAATGTGACTTATATGTTTTGAATTTTGTAAAATAGACTTCATTTTTGAATTCGGAATATCAAATATAGCTTAGGGTGAAAATTTGGGATTTTTCTGAAAACATCAATATTTTATGAATAGTGACACCACTAAGTGGTACATATAAAAACTGAATTTTCTGTTTAAATGAAATTTTGTCATCTTTGTGTTTTGAATTTCAAAAATTAGACATACATGGTTTTCATTAAGAAGTAAAATGTGGTTCAATGAGATAAGAATAATTTTTTGGTGAATAGTAACTTATTAAGTTTTTAATCGCGATTAGAGGTAACTAGTGTAGTTTAAGGTAAAAATAATGTTTTAATAATATAAAATGAACTTGACACATGTCCTAACCTCATTGGATGTGTAATGTCCGGCCATGACAAGACATGGGTAAACTTGGGGACCCCATGGAGCCACTTTGGTTTGGAAATGACATAAATAACTTTTTATTTAATGTAAAAGTAAAAATGACAGAAACATGATATGTTTTACTAAAACAATTTTTAAGTGGGGTTATACAAGTCATAGTTTTTATTATAAATAGTCATTGGAATGATAAAACGATTTCCTACATCATAGTAATTTTTTTATAATTTTTAGACATTAAATAAATTAAATTATTTATGACATCATAATGATGCAACGATGACATCATTATCTGACGATATAAATAAAATGAGAAGATAATGTAAACTATATGACCTAAACATGACCAAAACTTATTGTATGGGTGGATTTCGAACCATTATCACCTTATACACGAATTTTATCAATGTGGGTCCTTTTAAAAGAGAAACACATTTTCAAATAAAGTAATATTTCTTACATTCCAAAAGTGCCCCTCCTCTCCTCTTATAAAAGGCCCCCACCTATACCTCCTTACCCACACTCCCAAAGCCTTTGGCTTGGCCATACTCGGACCATTTTGTCTCTACACTTCCCTATATTACTCCTTCAAGCATCACTTTGGGCATAAGTCTTCCCATGGAAGCCTTTGAGCTCAAACCGTAGGGAGTAACACGATTTTAAGGTAATGTTTTCACTTGAGTCCTTTTGTTTTGTTTTGCTTTTCCAACCCACTAAACTATTTTTATTAATTTATTTTGTAACAAATAAAGTATCATCAATATACTAAGATGTTGTTATAAGAAATATTTGAGCTACACATTCACACACCTACATCTAATGGTTAAAGAACATACTGTTTCCGTGGATGGGAAATTTCGGCCTCCCGAAACGATGATTGTTCAACATTATTTTAAAACCTTCAAAGGTGGCCATTAAGATGAAACTATATTTATATGTGATATATAATGTGTTTATGTTTTCCTTAATCTTCTGTATTTTTCATTTTGGGCATACCTTTATGGTTTCCATTTTGGGTAAACGCGATATCTTCATTTAAGGAAGTGCGGACTACCGCCCCCTCAAAGTGATGTGATTCGTTAATGCCATACGTGGGACGTATAAATGATGGATTTTATGTTATTATATATGATGTTATACTGGAATTATTATATACCTCCATATAATTATTATTTCTTTCCATTAAAGTATGAGATAGAAATGAAAGTAGCGTTCATGCATATGTACGGCTTACCGTCTCCATGAACGGTGCATTTCATTTCTTATCCCCAAAAGTAATGTACTATAATAAGTACATGTATTTAATGGATATTTATGATGAATGATACATATAAATGATTAATATAATTCTGGAATTAAAATTTACATACCTCTCATTTAGTTTTAATTCCATTAATATGACAAAGAAATTAAAGTAGCGTTCATGCGTACGTACGGCTTACCGTCTCCATGAACGGTGCATTTCATTTCTTACCTCTAAATGATTATGTAATATTATAAATACATTTATATTCTGGATATATATGATATATATGATATCCAAATATTGAATATAATTATGGATATAATGAACATTTGACCACACGAACAACATGTAATTGTAAGAAGTCCACTTTCGACTTAAGAACCAAATATCGACAAAACAAACATTATTAACTTAAATGATTAAATAATGTTTATAACATTGAAATAAGTGATCTAAAAGGAATAATGAACTATAAAAAGGTTCTTAATAAAGTGTAAATTAACTCAAGTTTATTATTCAGGATGTTAATGAACGATCAAGTCAAGTCGGACCCGAGGTAAGGGATCATACACCTCTCTTTCTTTTCAATTAGACTGTTTTATGTCATTCCTTTTAAGCTCATCTTTATTATGATTGGGATGTTATATTATATTACTCCTACTATACTTATTATTTTCATATGATGAGAGACCCTATTTATTCTCATCAATCCATTTTGGAAGTTTTAAGTTGCGCCGTTAGGCTGCCGAGTTTTCGTAAGGGATTTTTCATCTCACTTTTATCCCTGTGAGATTTATGCTACATTTGCCACAATTTCATTTGAGTGGTTTATATACTGCCCATTATTACACTTATTTTGTAATATAATTCCATTTATGTGTATTTACATATTCATTTTATGACACTTCTTCAATGGGGTGTACTTTTCGAAAGTTACCCAAGTCGGTAATAGAACCATTCACCCTCCTCATTTTAAAAGACTTCGTTCGTTATGTATTTTAATTCACATACTATTATGTTGGGATATGTTCTTCTATATCCTTATTTATGTAAATTTTATGTCCATGTGATGAGATTCCCTTTTTATCTCTCATCAACTCATTTTCTGAATTTTTGAAGTGACGCCGTTAGGGTGTCGAATTTTACCAAGGGAACATTCTAACCCAAGTTCGATTTCTTTGGGTTCAACATGCAGTTATTGAATATGTCATCCATTGAATATGTGTGAATGACCTTTTATTGTTTTACACTTAATATCCAATTATATTGGGTGTATTTTTATTTTTCACACAAAATTTTGATATTGATTATCCTTAATTTAATGATACCTTCTTTATAAGGGATTTCATCACATTTTACATCCCTATTGAGACTTCATTGTTGTTATGCACCAATTCACTATTATATGGTGTATCTACTGTCCTTTGGAATATTATATCATGAATCCATTTATTCTCATGATATTATAAAGTTCTGATTAAATGTTATTCCTCAATTATTGTATTCAAGTGTCTCTAATTTTGGTAAAAACCCTTTAACCAAAATATCACTTTAAATGTTTTAATTATTTGTTCATAATAATATCCATGTTTTCAAAATGGTTTTAAGGATTTATTTATATATATTAATGGTTTAAAATTTTAAAAGCTTTAAGGTTGTATGGGACACTTTGAATCAAAATTCTCTTTATTAAATGTTTTAAATGGTTTTGGAAATGGTTTCTTTTTGAATGGATTAATTATTTCAATATAATAAAATGTTATATTGTTATTTAAATGTGGAAATTTAATGTTTCTTTTATGCATGTTTTATGTGATACTTTTATGTTATGTTTCTTGGCCATTGTTATGAAGACGGGTGGTTCCGTGATAAACTAATGGCGGGTGAGCCCAATATAGCTCTCCAATGTATTGGGTAACGTGAAGGAATGAAACGTTAAGGTTTCTCCGAATAGATTTAGGGAATATACTATGATGGGTATTCCAAACGTAACCAAGAGGGTTACTCCCTACATAAGAATGTTATGAATGCTTCATGTTACCTTTATATCTTATGTTTTCTATGATTTATTCATGGTTTGATGAGGTAGGTTAAAGTGGCTATGTTTTATGGGTAAAGTATGATTTCATTCTTATGTATATATGCACTCATGTTTCCTTTACATATTTTTATAACCATTACTGAGCTTTTTATGCACATCCCATGTTTTTGAAATGATTTTCACAGGTCAAGGTAAAGGTACATGATGTGATGATAGTCTCAAGGATGTGTCAAGAAAGAATCCATGTTTTATTTTCAATATGTTTCCGTTGATGGGAAGAATGAATACTGTCTTTTATGTAACCACTTTGTTTAAATGTGGAATGTAATGCATGTTTCATGATCTAATTCTATAAAACTCTAAACCTTAAAAGATCATCAATGTGTAATCTTGTAATAACTCAAGATTAAGTAAGGTTTAAGGCTGGGGCCTTATAGTTGGTATCGGAGGTCGGTTTAGATAACTTTAGAGGTTAGGGTATTCTTTAAGCATAAGTGACTTTACCATAATGGTTAGGATTTCCGAAAGAGTCCTAGTTTTAGATAAAGTGAATGAGTAAGTATATCTTAGTGTTTATCTTACTCATTAGTATATGATGGTTTTGTTGATATACTCACACTGACCATTTTGGTTTTAGTAAATGGCTGGATCTAGCAGGCACCATAGTATCAGTGGATGTGAAGGAAACTGTGACAGTTTTTTGATCAAGCAACTGGATGATATGGGAGGTGCAATGAGAAATCTTGTGATTATCCTCAACCAACTATCTAGAGTCATGATTGACCACCTAAACCTTGGAGATTTCTCTAAGGCATCATATATGCAAGAAAGAAATCCCTACGGAAGAAAAGGTAATAATCATAAAGGTAAGAGTGTTCAAAATTTTATGTGTCAAAGATGTGGAATGAAACACCTAGGAAAATGTTTCAAAGGGACAGAAATATGCTATAGATGTGGAAATGAAGGTCCTAAAGCAAGAACCTGCCATGGAAAAAGGATGCATCCAGTTGACTCGATGAAAGGGAAAGAAGTTCTTTATGTGGGATCAATTGAATGTTTTAAATGTGGTGTGCATGGTCATTATGCAAACACATTTCATATGAAGAAGTTTCGTGAATGGGGTCACCAAGAGCGTACAAATGTTCATTTACCAATACCTAATGCCATTCCGATTGAGGATGAAGAAACTGACAATGACCAATCAAAGGTATGTACTATTTCATGACTATTGTTTTCCTATTTTGGAATCTTAGGATATGATTCATGATTTTGTTTGTAGGAAAGAGGTATTTCGAAATAAGTTGGAAAGGAATGGTTAATGGATCATGAAGAATGTTTAATGAGTAAGATGTCAATATATAAGGGCTTCAAGAGTTATGGTGAAATTCTTAAGAGTATTAAGTCTCTTTTGATGATGGGGTTACATTAGAAGACTTTTTATATTATATGTAACCCTGATGTTTAATATAGGAAAATTTTATTCAAGGAATAGTTATCTTTTCTTTTGTGGACATAGTTATAAATAACCATTTGGGTTTATATGATCCTTACTTTTGAGGTAATTATGGGTTAATATATGTTATGATTGAAGTGAAAGGAATGAGATAAAATTGAGGTTAAATTATGTTATGGTTATTTTTGATGATTTTATCCCTTTTTGGGGAATGATTTGAGAATTATATAGTTTTGGAAAAAGGAAAACGCGTAGACCATGTGACTACCCGTCGTGTCGGACAATGCTGCGGGAATCAAACCCACAATCAAAGTGCAACTGGTATTTATCGCCTACCACTGGACTACGTGAAGTCCCTGGTTAGTTTGACTGATTCTTTTTAGTTATATGATTTTATGAATTAATAGTAAGTTTATTTTGGGTTATTTATGAAAATGATTAACCTATCATGGAGGATATGTGATTAGGTTAATTACTTTTCAATACGAGAATTTAGGAGAAACTGATGTTGTTTGGAGATAAATGTTCCGATTTAACTTGGAAGACTATGTGACTAAATCCTTCAAATATTTGGGTTTCAATCCTGTATTGGTTTACTTTGAAGAATTTTATGGAAAAATTGTTTATCGGATGGTCCTAGTTGAACTTTGGGTTTTGTTGGACAAATTTTGGAGATTAAGCATAGATTTTATTTTTAATGGGTTATCCTTTTCTGGATTATCTGACCTTATACTAACCTTTTTGGTTTTTGTTTTGGTTAAAGCCTAAAGACATGGGATATATATAGTTCTCTTTTTTGGATTAGGTGATTCTCTAGAAGTTGATTATAGTACTCGTAATGCGAACAAGTCTCCCTAAATACTCGTCTATTGGAAAAAAAATATGAGTTTGATTAAGGAATATAGTAAAAGTTGAAAGTCAACATGATAAGTGATTATGTTTCCTTATGAATAAATTCCTCAATAAAAATTAACTTAAAACAAAAATGTTGTCTATTAACTTTCCCTACTAGGTAATCGAGTACTGTTTAACCCATCACAAGTTTGTGATTTTCTTGTGGTTAACTTTCTCCTAAACATGTTTTCTATCACTCTCCATCAGAACATGACCCTATTTTTTCTCCTCCACATCCATGTTTTCCTACATGGAGTCCTATGTATGGGTTAACTCGGGTGACCTCTATGCTTATCTTTCTTTATTTTAAAGTGATTGTTTTACCGACTCTTGTTCCGATGTGGGACTTTCAAGGATGTTTCCAAGATCAATTTTAAAAATTGCGAGGACGCAATTTCCAAAAGGGGGGAAGGATGTAACACCCCAGGTAAATAAAGAATATGACATTTTCATATTTATCCATATTTGTGAATAAAATATTAATATGACTTTAAAGGGGATGCTATGCTCGATGGCGTACCCAACACGCAACAACGAGTTTCTTGAGAATCTTACATTGCACTCTAATAATAAAATAATATTATTTTAAATGGTAGTTAACATGTAGCCGTTGTATTGGCGGGAATGGATAGAAATAACTAAAATATGATTATATATGTTTTTAAATGTTTTTACATTTATCCAATAAAGGATAGAGGCTTAAAATACGAAAAGAATTCAATTTTAGGTGTATATGCCCTAGTTTTCACTAAAGGTTCACTTATCTCCTTTTGATGGTGAACCGTCATTAAATATAGTTTTGTTCACTCATAAACATTCTTTTGGACCAAATAAAACTCTTATTAAGAATCCGGACATCAAAATTTACTTTGTGAAAATTTTTGGTATCTTTCCGATAAAGTTCATTTTTTAAATGAATAGTGTAAAATGTTGTATTTTAATTCAAAACATATTTTTAATCTAATTTATTTATATGATTGGATTATATTTTGAATTGGTTTTAAAGTGAAATAAGAATATATTTTTACCATTAAATCTGATAGTGGTCGTTCAAATTAATTTCACTTTGAAATCAGACTTAAACTAGTGTCAATCTTTTGATACTTATTGTTTCACAAAAACACGCTATTTGCTCTAAGAGCGGGAATTAATTATTAAATTAATTAATGTGACTTATATGTTTTGAATTTAGAAAAATAGACTTCATTTTTGAATTCGGAATATCAAATATAGATTAGGGTGAATTTTTGGGATTTTTCTGAAAAACATCAATTTTTGATGAATAGTGACACCACTAAGTGGTACTTATAAAAACTGATTTTTCTGTTTAAATGAAATTTTGCCCTCTTTGGGTTTTTAATTTCAAAAATCCGACATACATGGTTTTCATTATGAAGTAAAATGTGGTTCAATGGGATAAAAATAATTTTTTGGTGAATAGTAACTTATTAAGTTTTTAATCGCAATTAGAGGTAATTAGTGTAGTTTAAGGTAAAAATAATGTTTTAATAATATGAAATAAACTTGACACATGTCCTAACCTAATTTGATGTGTAATGGCCGACCAATACAAGCCATGTATCAACTTGGGGACCCCATGGAGCCACTTTGGTTTGGAAATGACATAAATAACTTTTTATTTAATGAAAAAAGTAAAAATGACACAAACATGATATGTTTTACTAAAACAATTTTTACGTGGGGTTATACAAGTCATAATTTTTATTATAAATAGTAATTGGAAATGTAAAACGATTTCCTACATCATAGTAATTGTTTTATAATTTTTAGAAATTAAATAAATTAAATTATTTATGACATCATAATAATGGAGCGATGACATCATTATCTGACGATTTAAATAAAATGAGAAGATAATGTAAACTCTATGATCTACACATGTCCAAAACATATTGGATGGGTGTATTTAAAACCCTTATCACCTTATACACGAATTATATCAATGTGGGACCTTTTGAAACCGAAACACATTTTCAAATAAAGTAATATTTCTTACTTTCCAAAAGTGCCCCTCCTCTCCTCTTATGAAAGGCCCCCACCTCTACCTCCTTACGCACACTCCCAAAGCCTTTGGATCGGCCAACCTCTGCCCATTTTGTCTCTACACTTCCCTATCTTACTCCTTGAATAATCACTTTGGGCAGAAGGCTTCCCAAGAAATCCTTTGAGCTCAAACCGAAGGGAGTTACCTCATTTTAAGGTAATGTTTTCACTTGCGTCCTTTTGTTTTGTTTTGCTTCTCCAACCCCCTAAACTCTTTTTATTAATTTCTTTTGTAAAAAATACAGTATAATAAATATACTATGATGTTTTTATAAGAAGGATTAGAGCTACACATTCACACACCTACATCTAATGGTTAAAGAATATACTATTTCCTCGGATGGCAAATTTCGGCCTCCCAAAACGATGATTGTTCAACATTCTTTTAACACCTTAAAAGGTGGCCATTAAGATGACACTATATTTTTATGTGATATATAATGTGTTTATGTTTTCCTTAATCTTCTGTATTTTTCATTTTGGGCATACCTTTATGGTTTCCATTATGGGTAAACGCGATATCTTCATTTAAGGAAGTGCGGACTACCGCCCCCTCAAAGTGATGTGATTCGTTAATGCCATACGTGGGACGTATAAGGGATGCATTTTATGTTATTAAATATGAGGTTATAAAGGAATTATTATATACCTCCATATCATTATTATTTCTTTCCATTAAAGTATGAGATATAAATGAAAGCAGCGTTCATGCGTATGTACGGCTTACCATCTCCATGAACGGTGCATTTCATTTCTTATCCACAAAAGTAATGTACTATTATAAGTACATGTATATAATGGATATATATGATTAATGATACATATAAATGATTAATATAATTCTGGAATTAAAATATACATACCTCTCATTTAGTTATAATTCCATTAATATGATAAAGAAATGGAAGTAGCGTTCATGCGTACGTACGGCTTACCGTCTCCATGGACGGTGCATTTAATTTCATACCTCTAAATGATTATATAATATTATAAATACATGTATATTATGGATCTATATGATATATATGATATCCAAATCTTGAATATAATTCTGTATATAATGAACATTTGACCACATGAACAACATGTAATTGTAAGAAGTCCACTTTCGACTAAAGAACCAAATATCGACAAAACAAACATTATTAAGTTTAATGATTAAATAATGTTTATAACATTGAAATAAGTGATCTAAAAATAATAATGAACTATAAAAAGGTTCTTAATAAAGTGGAAATTAACTCAAGTTTATTATTCAGGACGTTAAAGAACGATCGAGTCAAGTCGGACCCGAGGTAAGGGATCCTACACCTCTCTTTCTTTTTAAGTACACTCTTTTATGTCATTCCTTTTAAGCTCATCTTTCATATGATTGGGATGTTATTTTATATTAAACCCACTGTACATATTATTTTCATATTATTAGAGACCCTATTTCCTATCATCAATCCATTTTTGAAGTTTTAAGTGGCGCCGTTAGGCTGCCGAATTTTCGTAAGGGATTTTTCATCTCACTTTTATCCCTGTGAGATTTATGCTACATTTGCCACAATTTCATTTGAGTGGTTTATGTACTGCCCATTATTACACTCCTTTTGTAATATAATTCCATTTATGGGTATTTACATACTCATTTTATGACACTTCTTCAATGGGGTGTACTTTTCGAAAGTTACCCAAGTCGGTAATGGAACCATTCACCCTCCTCATTTTAAAAGACTTCGTTTGTTATGTATTTTAATTAACATACTATTATGTTGGGATATGTTCTTCTATATCCTGATTGATGTAAATTTTAGGTCCAAGTGATGAGATTCCCTTTTTATCTCTCATCAAATTATTTTCTGAATTTTTGAAGTGACGCCGTCAGGCTGTCGAATTTTACCAAGGGAACGTTTTAACCCAAGTTCGATTTCTTTGGGTTCAACATGTAGCTATTGAATATGTCATCCTTTGAATATGTGTGAATGACATTTTATTGTTTTACACTTAATATCCAATTATATTGGGTGTATTTATATTTGTCACACATAATTTTGATACTGATTTATCCTTAATTTAAGGATACCTTCTTTATAAGGGATTTCATCACATTTTACATCCCTATTGAGACTTCATTGTTGTTATGAACCAATTCACTCTTATATGGTGTATATACTGTCCTTTGGAATATTATATCATGAATCCATTTATTCTCATGATATTATACAGTTCTGATTAAATTTTATTCCTCAATTATTGTATTCAAGTGTCTCTAATTTTGGTAAAAACCCTTTAACCAAAATATCACTTTAAATGATTTAATTATTTGTTCTTATTAATATCCATGTTTTCAAAATGGTTATAAGGATTTATTTATATGGATATTAATGGTTTAACATTTTAAAATCTTCAAGGTGGTATGGGACACTTTGATTGAAAATTCTCTTTATTAAATTTTTAAATGGTTTTGGAAATGGGTTCTTTTTGAATGGATTCATTATTTCAATATACTAAAATGTTATATTGTGATTAAAATGTGGAAATATTATGTTTCCTTTATGCATGTTTTATGTGATACGTTTATGTGATGTTTCTTGGGAATTTTTATGAAGACGGGTGGTTCCGTGATAAACTAAGGGCGGGTGAGCCCGATATAGCTCTCCAATGCGTTGGGTAACGCGAAGGAATGAAACATTAAGGTTTCTCCGAAGAGATTTAGGGAATATACTGTGATGGGTATTCCAAACGTAACCAATAGGATTACTCCCTACGTAAGAATATTATGAATGCCTCAAGTTACCTTTATGTAT
Organism: Viscum album; assembly: GCA_963277665.1. Taxonomy (NCBI): domain Eukaryota; kingdom Viridiplantae; phylum Streptophyta; class Magnoliopsida; order Santalales; family Viscaceae; genus Viscum; species Viscum album. The sequence goes on along the minus strand of OY728143.1, from coordinate 515,936,519 downwards.
TATTTTTTCTATGATTTATTCATGGTTTGATGAGGAATGTTAAAGTGCCTATGTTTTATGGGTAAAGTATGATTTCATTCTTATGTATATATGCACTGATGTTTCCTTTCCATATTTTTATAACCCTTACTGAGCTTTTTATGCTCATCCCAAGTTTTTGAAATGTTTTTCACAGGTCAAGGTAAAGGTACATGATGTGATGATAGTGTCAAGGATGTGTCAAGAAAGAATCCAGGTTTTATTTTCAATATGTTTCCATTGATGGGAAGAATGAATACTGTCTTTTATGTAACCACTTTGTTTAAATGTGGAATGTAATGCAAGTTTCATGATCTAATTTTCTAAAACTCTAAACCTAAAAAGATCCTCAATGTGTAATCTTGTAATAACTCAAGATTAAGTAAGGTTTAAGGCTGGGGCCTTATAATTATAGTAAATTGTTTTTTCCAAAATACCATTATAAATAGGATAAGTAAATTTTAATATAAAAAATACATTTTCCCACCTCTTCTAGTCATTTAAATACTATTACAATCCTACAATAAGTTTTTATGTTTCCTATATCAATATTTAAGATTCTCCCTTAGAAGTTATGTTTTTTTATCATATTATTTCTTTTTAAGGTTGTTAAATTTACTAAATATAACATTTATATATTTTATATAATTACATTACTATTATTATATGGTATTATACTATAATTTATATGTTATAAATGTGGTCTTATTTATTTATCTCATTACAACATTTTCCTAAGATGTAACTAAGAAAAAATAATGGTTCCTCAACCATCCATTCCAATTATTTTTTTTGTAAATATAGTTATTTTAATTATAGGATGTACAGTCATATTTATACATTATTTAAATTATATAATTATACAATAAAGGTTATATACCCATTAAATATCAATGTAATTTCCTAATGTGTTGATATAATTCTAATACCTATCTATAGCATTGAAATAATTTTAAAATTTGGTAGACAATGTGTTGTTTTCCCTACCAAAAACATCCCTCTTTTGAAAAATTCTTATGTACACATTCAGAGGTATAATGAAACCTTGGGGTAACAACCCATAATATATTTTAATCGAATTTACTCTATTCTAAAAAAGTGCATGAAAATTTTTCCTAAATGCACAGTTCGTTTGAGACTCCCCGACGGTATTGTAAATAGTCGAACTATTATAAGTAAAAGTTGCATTGTAGTTGAATTAAATGTCTTATTATGTTTTATGGTTATAAAAATATGTTAACATATATGGTTTAATTATATCATATTATGTTAAAAATATAATTAATCCCCTCAACCCTTAATAATATACCCCTTGATTAGTAACTATATGATTAGTATAAATATATGGTTTTAACAAATCCAATTTATGTAGAAAAAGGAAGTGATAACCTCAACCAGTAGAATCATACCCTGTGAATTTCATTTATCACACATTACAATGGAGAAAACATCACTAGGATTTCCCCATGACCACGCCCAAGATGATATCCAACAACATCAACATGAGCGAAACTGTTTACAAGAGACGATCAAGCTCATCGAGATCACAGACCAAACCACATATTCCAAGCCACCCGATGAAGGTCTCACTATCCCACATCACACACCAAGGGAGTTTTCTATTGGATTAAATGGATATATATTAAGGCTCTAACAATATGAATATTTATACTCTATTTTCAAAAGAATAATTGTTATATTTACTTCATATTGTTAAGTTATAAATGATATTTATTTTACTATAATAAAACAAAAATGTATATTTGGATAATATTATATTTCAATTAAGAAATTTATTTTCATTAATTAATGTTTTTTGAAATAATTAATAATTTAATAAATTATTTATATTAAATAATGTATTTAAATATAAATGATAATATAATTTTCATGATGTCAAATGTAATTTTCATAGGGGTTTAAAAATTATTATTATAAAAAAACACACCATTTCTGAATAAATGGTGATTATTATTTTAAAACTAAAGATTTAAATATTAATTAAATTATTTAGTTAAATTGATTTTTTGGGAATTATAATGATGATATTATATGATAATAAAATTTTCATAATTTGTTTTGAGACAGCCGAATTTTCATGTAAACATTAAATATGGTATAAATATCGAGTGTGTATTATGACACTACAATACCTCAAATGCAATGTAATAAATATTTTAAATGGTATCCTTCCCCAAATACATGTTTCCACATTAAAATAATATGTAATTAATTTTATTTTTTCTATTTTATATAGCCACTATTAATCCTCCAAAGAAAATAATGGATTTTAATGTTTTAAAATCATTTTTTTATAGAAATGACTGACTTCCAAATCACCATAGGTAATATTTTCATAATTTCATACATTTTCTTAATAAAATAATCAAAACCACACCCCTTTTGGAGAAACCATGAGATGAAACTAAGGGAAGGTTTGGGTGTTTTATTACATTATTATATAGAGTCCAAACCCAAATTTTGAGAAAAATAAAGAATTTCCATATATTTTCCTATATAAACCCACCCAAGATCCAATTTATCTTCACTAAAAAACAATAATTTCATAAATACAATTAAATACCCTATATTTATCCCTCATGAGGTTCCTCCAAGATCTTTAGAAGCTCCTCCCAATCATTTGGAATCACCCTTTCAAGGAATGCGATCTTCTTCTTCTCTTATTTATTAGAGAATCTTTATTATGTTATTTCATTTATCTAAAGATAATATTTAATGAGATATGTACTTAAACATACTTTATTACTATAAATTTTATGTATAATTTATGAGAGAACCCTTTAAATCTCATTAATCCCTTCCACGAACATTTTTACACCCCTGTTATCTAGCTGAAATTTCACCGTGATTTTTCACGCAAAAACAATGGTGTAATGAATACACAAAACCATTTACTATCAAAGGTATTAACCATTATGGATATATAATTCTATAATTGGGGAAATATAATGTAACCCTCACTTTCCACACATTAACAATACATTATTTTTATGTAATTCATATATCAATACAAAAAAATGACTCCAAAAGACCATATTAGTTAAGTGCCTTAGGAACATGGAATCTTAAACACTAGAACATTTGTGTTATATATTATCTTTCAATAGGTTATTCATGATTATAACCCTTCTTTTAAACATCATAAATAATAAAAAAATTTAAAACAAAGGAAATGAGAACCTAAAAAGTGGGGATCTAAGATTCACAGAATGGGTAAATTGGGGAGATATGCAAGCATAAACATGAGAATGACAGTATGAGAACGTGATAATGAAATTAGAAATTCATACCATTCATATCATAGATCATAAAAATGAATCATGACATAAATATTGGTAGTTAATAATATTTGGATCATATGGGAATAAATATCATAATCCATGAATGCATAACATTGGAATTAGACATAGAATTGTGGTAGGCAGATAAAACTATAATATCATTCCCTACTGGTCCTGGTGAATTGAAAAAACATTAAAGGGAACTTTATGGGGACTACACCAAGTTTTAGGGATAAAACACCATCCCTATTTATAGTCCTTTGTTGGTATGGGAATTTGTTTCCCTTTCTTACCATTGTCGATTCTGGTTCCCCATCTTTCCATAGTGGATCATTTTTCAACATATTGCATATTGGATCAAGCCCATCAACATGAATCCAATAATTTTATCAACATATAAAAATTTGTACCTAATTAATTATATGGATATATAAGTCCCAACCATATCATAATGAAATTATACACACATATTCCAAAAATTCATAAACGATCAAATCATCACCCATAAAATGAAATGTGTTTCATAACCATGTAATGTTTTCATGACCTATAGAAAAATAAAGGTTTCATAATAATTTCATCAAATCATAACACATGAAAATAAGAGGGTTTTGTTAGCATATAACCCATTAAATAGAAACTAGTTTTATAAAAATCATTCCATCAAAATATAAACTATTTAGATAGAGTAAATTATTAGATCATTATGATCATTTCACCCATAAAAGAATTACTAATATTAATAGGTTTTATCTGAGATATAAATTAATTTTTGAATATGTTTTAAAAACATTTCTTTATTAAAATTCCCTTTCTTCTTTTAAAACCAATTTTTATAATATAATGTATTTTTGAGAATGTTTTTCATTTATAATTGATTTAAAAAAGTATTACATAATGTTGGAAATGATTAAAAAAAATTAAAATCATTTTTCCATGAAAATTATAATAAAATATCATTTTTAAAACATTTTACAAAACAAATTTGAATTATTTTTTAAAACATGTGTTTTGAAATTTATTCCACGTGTCTCCAAGAAATGAAATTGAGACAAAGCTACTTGAAAGATGTGGTAACTTTGGAATCATAAACCCCCTGAAGGATAGAAAATAAAAATATATGTAAATTCCCACAAAAATACTGAAAAAAACTTATAATATATTGATGGGTATTACATACACCATAAAAAATAAATGTGCAGTGAATAAGGTGAAAATATCATAAAAGTGAGATTATAAATCAGTTTACCTTGTGTCATGACTCTCGTCTTACTCATTCAATCATTTTTCATAATAAATATAATTTTATTAAACATCTTCAACATTACCATATTCTTATATCTAATACCATATATGTATTTATATCAACATCTTATTAACTTTTCCCTGTTAATATTACATTTCACATAATATCTGATTTTTTTGGCGTGTGTCTTAATTTGATATATTTTTGGACCAAATGCTTATATAGTTATTTAAATAATTTAAAGAAGGATATAAATACCATTTATATTCATTATATATTTATTTAATGTAATATATGTATTTAATATAATATATGAATATTAGAAATAGAAAATTAAATACAATGTTCCTAGAGATATCATGGGAATTAGTATGACCTTGAGGAATCAATATATATTCATATTTTCCATGCAATGTTTGAAATTCAATCATGGGTATATCCAATTTCATGAACCTCAATTAATGATATCCAAAATAGAGGTCAATAATGGAATAATGTTGAGCACTGTACAGTTGATAAAAATGTAATAAATACGAGGAACATGATAATTTTTCTTGATCATGATCTTATCTAACTCCAGATAATCAACATCGACTCACATTGATAAATATTTATTTTTAATAAAGAGAATATGTTCTCTACAAGGTGAAATATTTTGCTAAAGGAATCCCTTATCATTGTTCTCTTGGATTTGTATATTCAATTGTTACAACTCAATTGGGTCTATTCTATAGAGAGTATTTGGAATTGGTTTGGAAAAAATTATGAGTTCTGTCAATCAGTAAAATTCACATTTTGGTGGATGCTAAGGCATCAATTCAAGGAAGAAATCCAAAGATTCATGAAAAATAAGAATATAATTAATGATTAATTTCTCCCCAACAATTTGGGAAAAACACATATTCTGGATAGAAATTAAGACCCATGCACAGGATTTAATCTCCATAGGATGTTCGTAATTATAATCACATTGATCGATGATCATATGTTGGTTTTAAATATCAAATTTAACTTCACTTCCTCGAAAATTGATTTGGGATTTATGCAAAAAAATTAAATCCATGACTTATATGACTTCAAATTCAACCAAAAGAAGAATAAAATTATTTTTTTTGTAAGAACACTCCCAAAAATGTTAATTAGAGAGGAATCATAGAATTGATATTAAATCATCATACCATTAGAATTCTGAACTACCAATTCAACATATAATCATTTTTATATAATCTTAATACTCTTTGAATATTATTTTTTTATGAATGGTTGGGTAAATCTAGAATCAAATAATACATTAGTGGTTTTAGAGTGGTTGGTAATTGTACCTTTCACCTTATCATTATCGCAATGCTGTTCGGAAATGTTTATTACTTGATATTTCCCCTTGTCCCATGGTTTAAGAGGTTTACGATTCCAATTATCATCCACAACCCTTAGGATTGGGCACTGGTTAATATAATTACCATCCTCCTTACACATGAGGCAATGATGTATGGGAGGTGCATTATTTGTATCTTTTATTATATTTTCATCATTGTAAAACTTTTTCCCATTAGTTCAATAATCAAATGCCCTATATATTTGCCACTATGACATATAACATTTATTATAACCAAAAAAACAATTTCCTCCTTGATTCTTCTCACACATAAAGTATAGAGGAAGGCTCCTCTTCTGCCCTTCATAGATTTTAGATTTCCATAGGAACTCAATCTTCCTTTTCTTGTTAAAATAATGAGATTAATGTTTGTGTCCAATGACTATTTAATCTTTAATTTCACAACACCCAATCTCTCTTTATCTACTAAATTCTCTTATATCCAATAACTATATGAGACATGTCATTAATCCACTGAAGAACCAATCAACAATACTTACATATTGGATGATAAATACATAATAATACATCACAATTCAAGTGAAATTTCCCTCCTCGATACCAATGAAATCGTCATTCTTTTTCATCAGCTCAAGGAAATAACTTTTTCATATTCAATTATAGAACTAGTGGAATATAATTATTGATGAGTATATTATTGAACTCGTCCTAATACATGGATTCAATTTCATCTTGCTTACTCATATTCTTGTTTTGATTCTACCATAGACTAGCTATTATCTTTGGGTGTAGTAGAAGCAATGTGGTGAACAGTGATATATTAAAAATTATTTTAATAAAAAAATTTAAAACCAAGAGTTTGGATCTTCCACATAAAATATATAAAAAATTTAATTAGTATCTGATGAAATAAATACCCTGGCTTGGGAACATTCTTCATTGATGACTTTTCATTATCCAAAATGGCCCTTCCGAAATACTTTCATTATGATTATGAGCATCCATGGTTTGAATCCATCTAAATTTTATCCACATATGATCCATTGGTCTCTGATGAATGCCACTTGTTCTCCGGGTGCTACCCTAGTGAATCAAATGTTTGTCATTTTCCATTCTTGATCACGTATTCTGATGTCTTGAAGAAATTATATCATTTATTTCTCATTTTTGATAGCGAGAGAAGTGGGTATTTGAGATATGATTCATTATATGCAACAATTTTCTATTCCCAGACTTCAAATTGCTTTTGAATGCTCTAAACAATAAACATATCCATCAATTCGTTGAGCTGTGATTTTGGTTACAAAATTTAATTACATAACATCCATTAAATATCATTATAATCATTAATGAAAGACAATGACACATAATAATATTATTAATAATTTTCAGTCCACCAACATGTGTAAAATGGATAAATAATATTTACCAGGTCATAACTAATTATTTTATCTTGAGAAACAATCTTGGTCTATTTAAACTCTTCTTGATGTTATTTAACACTCGAATAAATATCTTATTCTCTTAGATAAATATTTTATAAAACAAATTGTAAATAAATAGTTGTTAAAAATTCAATAAAATAAATTAATAAATTTTATTCATTATTCATGGAATAAATATATATTTAATTTATATGATCAATATAACTTGAATAAAATTATTTCTCACACTTGATAATAATATTTATTAAATTAAATAAATTCATATATAATGTAATTGAGGCCATCAAAAATCGTTAGTGTTTTCCACTCTAGGAATAATTATAGTTAGGATTAGTTTGGCTTTCTTAATGTCCAATATTAATATTTATCAATGAGTCATGACATCCATTCGAAAGAATATAAAGTCATAACTATGAAAAATACATAAAAATGTTACTATGTAACATAATTCCAATGTCACAATATCACATCAATGGGGTTTTATGACTATGTCAACAACCTATATGATCGATACATCATTCATTAACTATCTAAATCACAATCTTCATTACACTGTGCTAATAAAATTTCAATAAATATTTCCATTTCAACCAAAGGGATTATATATCAACTTCTATAAATATAGATGGAAAAAATCCGTCCTTGACATATCCATTAATAACATGTCATTCATGATGCACCCAACGTACCCAATTTACTGCCAACATATATCATGACTGTTTTCATCAGAATATTTATGTGAGTGAGTCATGACATGCATTAATTATAAAATTAAATTATATGGTCCATTACACATGTTCACATATAGGAATATCCAATGAAACCAAAACATCAGTAATTTCAACAGGAGGGTCTCTTATCATAATCTCCCATGTTCTATATTACCAAGTGAAAAGTTCAAGGGAAGAGGTATCATCTTCTTAGAAGTAATATCACAATATGATCTATATAATATGTGTGCCATCATTTTATTTTATCCTAACACACAACTACATTAAGAATATTCTCATATCACTTCAGGTTTATTGTTAGAGAAGAGAACTGCAATTATCTTATCAGTATAACAAATACTCTAGGACATTATTACATTATTTTCTAGATGAAAAATAAACAAAATGTAGTAATATGTTTAATATAATATTAATTACACAAAATATTCCTGTAATTAACGTATGAAAAGTTGGTTCTACGACACCAACTCTAACAAACTCCCACGTCAACTAGAGCCAACCGCCTACAACATCTAGTCTGCAATCCCTCCCAAAATTATCATGTTCTTGCGTATTCAGGGATTAGTCTCTACGTCCATCGTGTGTCTTCAATGGAAATACATCTCACTAAAACCTCATGTCTTTGAGAAATATACTTCATGAGATGATACTTCAGAAGTATGTTCTTTGTGCACTGATGTGACATTTTCTATTTTGTGAGATCCACCACCAATGTATTATCACAATAGAGTGTGATGGGATCTTTATTTATAGGTACCACATCGAGAAATATGAAAAAAATTATGCACTCAAATTGATTAATTATTTTTTTTAGAAGTCATAATTTATTCAGACTCTATAATAAAATCTTGAACTTTAGCCTTCATCGAGTTCTTCCTGCTCACAAAACCACCAATCAATGTGAAGATGTATCTCATTTGTGACTTCAAGCCATCTTGATCAGTTTGGAAACTATTATTTTCATATCATATAATGACTCATTCCTCTTCTCATCGATAAAACAGGAACATATCCCTAATAAACCTAAGATACTTTTGGATAGTATGGACTTCAATCCAATATTAGTCACCAAGATTAGTGGTGATATTTGTGTACCACAATTAACGCATGGGAGACATCCACCCAAGTTCATAAAAAAATATACACGACATTCCCAATTACTAATGAGTATGGAATCCTATCCACTATATATATATTTCCTTATGGGTATAGGGACACATTATCATAGAAAGCTGAATTTATTGTGATTTTGGAAACAATCCTCTCATTTATTTTTCTATAATGAACCTCTTTAGCATCTTTTCAATACATGAACATTGAATTAGGCCCTAATACTTCTTAGATCTATCATAACAGATCTTGATCCCATGTATATATGTTGCCTCACCCATGTATTTAATGGAAATGAATTTATTCAACTACACCTTTACAAACCATAGGATGTATATTTGATTTCCAATATGTAATATATAATCACCATATTATATTAAGAAAATTACTACACTCTCACGAGACAATTTGTATACACAAGGCTCACAATCATTATTTACAAATCCAAATTAAATTATGAATTTATAAAAAATACATTCCATTACCTAGATTATTTCCCTAAACCATAAATAGATTTTTTTCAAAATGAATATCTTATAGGATTCATTTGGAGTAAAAATATCTTTAGGTTGTGTTATATAGAAATATTATTGAAGGTTCCCATTAAGTAAGGCTATTTTGACATCCATTTTCTAATTCTCATAGTCATGGTAAGATGCAATGAAAATTATAACTCTGATGGATTTCGGAATTGAAATTGGTGAAATGGATTCTTAGTAGTAAATTCCTTGACATTATTTAAACCATTTTGTAACTAGGAGTACATTATATGTATTAAATTTTCCATTCATGTCCAGATTCCACATGAATACCCATGTGCAAACAATAGGCTTGGAATCCATTTGAGTATTTAACAATATCTATAAAAATATTTTGTACATGGAATCCATTTCGGAATTCATATATTCATAAAAGTTGGAAGCATCTTTTCAACCTACTTCTTTTTTGTATATTATAATATCATTATTATTAGTTAATAATTAGTTACAATCTTCAATAAATAAATATTCATACATTTCTAGTTCATGAACATATCTTGATCTCTAGTTTAACACTTGTATCTCTGTAATACTTTCTTCTTCCACGAGTCTTCAATGAATATGATCTTGTACAAACTCTTGTGTGCCTTGAAAAATGAATTCATAAATTCTTATCTCTCTCCCACTATCTCTTTTGGAGATGTGCTCCCTCCCAAGGAATATGGTGGGTCTTTCCACTATAACCTTTAATTCTGAGGGGTCATATAGGTAATATTCACTTATTTCCTTTGGATATCCTATAAAGGTAAACTTTGTATGTTGAGGAGAACATGTTTTACCTGAATATGCTTTAACAAATGCTTCACTTACCCACATATGTAAATTTGATAACATGGTTTTTCTTTAATAACAAAATTCATATTGAACACCATTTATCGATTTAGTTGGAACTTTCTTTAGTATGTGTAGCACTTTTTGTAATGTATATCTGAAAATGGATAATAGAAGACATGCATTAATCATCACTAATATTAGAATTTCCAACAGGGTGTGATTCCTCATTTCACATACACCATTCTATTAAGGAATGTAAGGAGGAATGAGTTAGGATATAATCCCAAAATTTTGTACGTAATCAATGATTTCATTATTCAGATATTCTCCACCATAGTCTATGTAGGGTTTCTTAATCTTCCCCCAAGATGGATCTCTAAATCATTCTTTTATTCCTTGAATATATCGAATGAATTAAACTTATAACTCATTAATTTAACATATCCATATCTTCTAAAAACCTTAGTAAAAGTTATGAAGTAGGAGTACTCACCCCATATTTTAATAGGAAATGGTCCACACACATTGGTATGAACTAATTATAGAATCTCATTATCCCTTTCACCATTCCCACTAAATCAAGTTTCAATGATTTTTCCTTGTAGAGATGCATGACAAATAAGAAGTGGATTTACTAAGAAAGAATCTAAATATTCATCTTGATGTAATTTTGTCAAACATTTTTCACATACACGACTTATCTAATAATACCAAATTTGAGTGTGGTGTGAATCAAGGGAGGTAACTTCGTTATCAATTTTTATTAATCGGTCATTGTAATGAAACTAGTAAAGGTAATATGTAAATGTGCCTTACCATGAAAAAGAAAATATTTATAAATGACGGAAAATTTCATTAAAATTATGAAAATGAATACATCTGTATCTAGTCTGGATAATGAAATAATGTTTTTGGAAACTAAAGGACCATAATAAAAATACCTCAAAATAAATATCATTTTGGATGATAGTGTTAGGTGGTAGTCTCTGATAGCACAAGATAAATTTGAGATCTATTGGCTGCTTGTAGATCGACCTAACATTGGTCAATTTTTTATAATATACATGGTTTCTATTTTTTAATATATATTTGATAACCACAATATATATACAATACAAAATTTTTATAAATAGATAACTTTCACTCTATTACAAATGTACATGAATGTTTCATTTTCTTATGTAGCTAGTTGAAGTTTTTCTCCCAGTGGCCCTACATGTGACATGACAAAAAGACATCATATTATCCCCTTGATATCCGTTAAATATAATCCTTATTTTAAGGGTATGAAATTTATTTGGGTTTAAATATCAGTTCAAATTCTCCCATTTCTCACCATATGTATACAATTATTTTATAGATTCATATCTTTATCTTCTAGATGACATAAGGTAAGAAGCTTAGGTAGAGACTCATAATTGTAGTTCATATTAAAATTCAAAATAAAACTAGAGAATATTTGAGGTATTAATGGATGAATGAGATTATTGCCTACTTCTTTAGGGATGTTTAAACCCTATAACCTCATGTCACAACCCATCCTCGGGGCCCGTGCCGTGACAACCCCAAGCCCGCCTTCCATAGGCCAGGGGCTGGGGACTAGCACCAAGGCGTAATTCCCTACAAAAAGGGAAGAAATTGCCTTTGTAAAGTAAACAAACACCATAGAGTAAGAAAGCATAAGTAAACACAAAGTAAAAACTGGGTATAATAGTAAGTGCTGAACGGTAAGTGAGCCAGAATAAAAATCCAAACTGAAAGTAATGTACAATTGAAAAAGAGTACATCAACTAAAAAGTAAAGCCGCAGCGTCGAGATGTCCACTGGTAGTCCCACCTGAAGGGTGGGTACAGATAGCCTCCACAGCTCCTCGGGTCCAGCCGTCCGCTCTGAGTACGCCCCGCCCAGTGATCCACCTCCGGTACCGACTTTCTCCTCGTGCCTCTACCACGATCAGCATTGTCCGTCATCTGTAACCAACACAACGTAGTGTGGGCGTAGCCCGCTCAGGGGTGCGTATAAGCTACTCAGTCGGGACCCCGATACCCCCGACGGTCTCCCAGAATCCACAAAGGATAATCCACAAAGGAATATACAATCACGAAGTAACATCCGATACCACTTAGGTATATGCCCATACATATACCTAAGTCATCAATTCCAATTCGGCTCCAACATCCGAGCCCAAGTTCGATCACATCCACACAGGATAACAAAACAAAAATCCACATAGGAAAGCATGTCAAGATTCATCTCACACATATATACTTCTTCTTAAGACTATAGAGATGATCAGATGTAGTCACTAATTCATCTAAGTAGTCGGACCCACACATGATCGATATGTACTAACCCCTGCAATGACCCACAAAGGATCGATTGGTAACTAACCCCCGCAATGAGCCACACAGGATCAGACCCACACAGGATCTGTAGGCGCTGGCCCACACAGGACCGCAGAGCGCTGAACCACATAGAATCGGTAGCACTGATCCACGTAGGATCGCTGAGTGATGTAGTCGTTGTCGTCGAATCCATGGAGGATTTCTGCACAGTTGTCATCGTCGTCGTAGTCGCAGCCAGCTCTAGGGTTCCCGCACACAGCAAGCTTGTTCGAGATGGTCTGCTCCATGAGACGAAGGGCTGATACATCAAATGACACATAGTCCAGAGTTGATGTATCCAAAAGTTCTATATCGTCAACAGGAACTCAACTTCATAGAAGGCATGTCAATCAGAATCCCGGTCTGAGAGTTATTGGCTTTTTCGTCCCAGGGGCCCGGTTGGTTTTTAAGTAAAAACCAACTTGACCATACTCCAAATGCATCCAAACCTCAAGAGGAGTAAGCCAAAAGGTCCATCTCACTTATATAAATCCATCAAAGTTGACGGCACGTCATTCGGACGTCCGGAGCTCAAGTAATAAGCGTTTCTGCTCTGAGGGCCCAGTTGGTTTCGTGTACGAACCAACCCGGCCAAACCCAAAGTCGCTTGAAACCTTAAGTGCGATATACCAAAATGACCGTCTCCATCCAAGTATCGCATCTCAGCTGATGGTGTGTCGATCGGAGATCTGCAGACCATGTTATGGGCAAAAGACTGTGAGAGGTCCGGTATTAGGGGGTTCAGGCCCGGTCCGACCTGGCCCGATACCGTCTGGGTCGGCCCGGCCCGGCCGGCACAGCATGGCCCAGTGCACTGGTGCTAGCCAGGAGGCTCAGCCATTTCGGCCGAGCGGGAGGGGGGGGCTTGTTTCGTAACCACGGCCCCCATGATGGGGGGCCGCTCAAGCTGGCCAGCCGGGGGTCATAACCCCCGGCTCTTCCCCTGTCCGGCCGACCCGCTCCGGCATGCCGGATTTTGCCTCCACGGGACTGGCGATGGCCGGTCCCCCTGCTCCAATGCTGGTGGCCAGGTACCGGCCGCCGGTTCCTGCTCCGCCGCAGTTTTGATTCGTCCGGCGCGGCGCGATGGCACCGCGCCCCTCCGTCGCGGCCCCGATCTGGCTGAGTTGCCTTCGGGGTTCTCTAGTGCGGTGCGACAGAGCCACGACCTTGTTCGATTCAACAGCACATCGTGACGGCACCGCACATTCCTTGTCGCATGACCCCGCACGGTGCGACGACACCGCTCCATCATCGTTCCATTCCACCACAAGGAAGACAAGAGAAAAAGGGAAGGAAAGTCGGTCGTGTTTGTGCAGTCCGACCCCTCACGTTATCTGATAACAAGTGGTCCAATTGTACGAGGAAGGATGACAAAAGAAAATCACAAATAAAAATGTATAAAACCCCTACCTCGTCAAAATTGTTGAGCGAGGGTTCATCGCAGAAATAATTGTCAGGGAAGAAGATGTCACGGAAAAAAAAGATTTGCCAGCGCCGCGTCGTTGATCTCTGAGGATTCGACGTTCTTGTCGACCTTCGTTGGAGGTCGGAATTCTTCTTGTTGTTCGCATTATTCGTCGAGGAAGAATAACTTCAAGGGATTTTCCTTTTCTCCCAAAGACTCACAGAACAAGATTTCAACCCAAATAAAATAAGTACTTCCCTTATTTTATTAACAAGACTTAAGCATTTGAGTTCAAACCTTCAAATTAAACTCACCTAATTAATTACCATAAGTTATCGACATTAATGGTGATTTGTAGGAGTTAGGGAATATGCAGTGGTGGGGTTTTTGTGGGCCCCACCACCCTCATAACCTGCCATGGAATGTTGGGTGGTTTCCCCTAACTTCCACTCAATGGTTTTCAACACATAGAAAATAAAAATAAAAAATGTAGCTCAATTTTCATTTAAACTTCCAAATTTTTTTAACAACATCTCCCGTGTAAACGCAACTCCGGAAAATGTGTTCCTAAGTAATTAACGGCACTGTGAATCCATCGGTGCCCTCGGAATTCGATTCCATCCACCGGTTCAAAAGTTATGAAAACCGGCTCATTCGTTCACTGAACGTACACGAGCTAATCTTTGGATAGAAATTCCGGGCACACCGGGTCTCAGAATCAAGTGCCGTCAGAAACCGCATTCTTGTAAAATCAAAATGAAAATTTAGAAAAAATTTACCTTGAATTTTAAGGGTCTTTACATTACTCCCACCTCAGGGCATTACGTCCCAGTAAAGATACATCAAAAACTAGGGGAACAAATGTGGGTACTGAGCACGCATATGAGCCTCCCGCTCCCAAGTGATCTCCTCGAGGTTCCTGTGATGCCATATGATGCGCACTTGAGGAATCGACCATCCATGTAGGACCCGCTTATGTCAATCCTTGATCTCCACTGGACCTCCACAAAAGTCGTCCCATCATCCACATCCAGCTCTCCATGGTAAACGATATGCGTCAGGTTGTGCATGTATCTCCTCAGCTGGGATACAAGGAAGACGTCGTGCACCCGGTGCAACTGAGGTGGTAGAGCCAGGCGATAAGACACCTCTCCAATACTACTGGGGGCCTGAAATGGTCTGATGAAGCATGGAGACAACTTGCCGCCGCAACCAAATCTCTGTAATACACGTCGAGGTGAGACCCGCAAGAAGACGTGATCGCCATCCTCGATATCTAGTGGCCTCCGCCTCCTGTGATCATAAGACTTATGATGGCCTTGAGCTATCCTCATCCACTCCTAGATGACCTGGACCTTCTCCGTCATTGCCTGGACCATCTCTGGTCCCACAAGTTCTGACTCCCCAGGGTCTGTCCAGCACAGAGAAGATCTGCAAGGTCGGTCGTACAATGCCCTGTATGGTGCCATCCCGATGGTGGAGTGGTAGCTATTATTGTACACGAACTCCACCAAGGGTAGGTGGTCCTCCCAACTGCGACCAAAGTCGAGAACAGATGCACCGAGCATGTCCTCAATTGTTTTAATGGTCCTCTCCGTTGACCATCTGCTTGAGGGTGAAAGGTGGTGCTCAAACGTAGCTACGTCCCGAATGCCTCCTGCAACCCCTTCCAAAGCCGGGAAGTAAAGAGAGCATCTCGATTGGAGACGATGAATTATTGCACACCATGAAGACGTACAATCTCTTGAACGTAGAGATGTCATAAGCTCTCCACTGAGCCCTGCTCTCTGATGGGTAAGAAGTGATCCGACTTAGGGAGTCGGTCGACAATCACCCAAATGGAGTCGTGACCTCTGGAAGTGCGTGGAAGTACCATCACCAAGTCCATAGATATGATGTCCCACTTCCACTCATGGACCTCCAAGGGTTGCACCAAGACTGCTGGTACCTGGTTCTCTGCCTTCACCTGCTGGCAGGTGAGGCATCGAGAAATGAACTCTGCCACAACCTTCTTGATGCCAGGCCACCAGTGCTGTCGTCTGAGATCCTGGTACATCTTCACCACTCCAGCCAATGGTTAAGTGTGAAACTCTCTCAGCACCTCCTCTAATAAAGAAACTGGTACCAAGGTTCGTCCTCTGAAAAGGACTTTGTTATCTCTTCCTAAAGAGAAACCATCAGGTTCCTGTCCTGAGGATATCTGTGCACGCCGCGTCTCACAGTCAGCATCCCCATTTTGTGTCTCTCTTACCCGTTGCAATAGATGAGAAGTGACTGTGAGTGACTGAAGAAAGGCTGCTCCATCTCTATCCATGAAGGATATCTGCAAAGTGGTTAGCTGCTCTATCACCTCCCCAAGTAGCTGAATGTTTGTCCTCCTGCTGAGTGCATCGGCTACTACATTCCCCTTTACAGGAGTATAGACTCTCAAAGTCATTGTCCTGGATGAACTCAAGCCCTCGACGCTATCTCAGGTTCACGTCTTTCTGCAAGAAGATGTACCTGAGACTGTGATGGTTAGAATAGACTGTAAAGCGCTTTCCCATCTGATAGTGTCGCCATGTCTTCAGAGCGAAGACCACTACTGCTATCTCCATGTCATGGGTAGCGTAGTTCTGCTCATGCGGCCACAACTGACGTGATCCAGAGGCGATCACTGCTCGCTCCTGCATCAGGACACATCCGAGTCCGGTCCCTGATGCATTGCAGTAGACTACGTACCAGACTACCTCATACGGAAACCTCAAAATAGGTGCGTTGGTCAATCTCTGTCTCATCTCCTGGAAGATCTGCTGACATCTGTCTGACCACACAAATGGTTTCCCCTTCTTCGTCAAAGCTGAGAGTGGTTCCGTAACTCTGGAAAAGTCTGGCACAAATCTCTAGTAGTATCCAGCTAGTCCCAAGAAACTCTGCAACTCTGTCACGATCCTGGGTGGATCCCAAGCTAGCACTACCGCGATCTTCGCAGGATCCACAGCAACTCCTGCCTCAGAGATTACGTGTACTAAGAAGTGGACCTCGCATATCCAGAACTAACTCTTCGAGAGCTTACCATAATGCTAGTGCTCTCGAAGTGTGTCAAGTACAAACCGAAAGTGGTAGGCATGCTCCTCCTTAGTCATCAATTGTATCAAAATGTCGTTGATGAAGACCACAAAAAATCGATAAAGGTATGGCTTAATGATCCTATTCATGAGGGACATGAAAACTGCTGGAGCATTGGTTATGCCAAATGACATAACCAAGAACTCATAGTGGCCATACCGACACCTGGAGGATGTCTTTTGCACCTCCTCGTCCCGAACTCTGAGCTGGTGATAGCCTGACCTATGGTCTATCTTCGAGAACCACTGTGCTCCCTTGAGCTGATTGAAGAGGTCGTCAATCCTCGGTAGCGGATACGTTTTCCTCACGGTCACCTGGTTCAGGTGACGATAGTCGACACAAAGTCGCAAGCTCTCGTCCGCCTTCTTGGCGAACAATATCGGGGAAGCCCAGGGTGAAACACTGGGTCGGATGAATCCCTTGCCCTGCAAGTCCTCCAACAATACTCGTAGCTCTAGAAGCTCAGCGGGGGACATCAGATATGCTGGAGTGGATATTGGGGTTGTCCCGGGGTAAATGTCAATATAAAATTCTACTTATCTGGGAGGATGTAGTCCTGGAACATCATCGGGGAAAACGTCCGCATAATGATCCACCACTACAGGAAAACCAGGACTCCGCAAGTCAACTGCTCCTAGGATGAGGCTAGCCAACTGATGCGTGATGGGATATCCTCTCCTCTGTGAGAGTCCATCCTATGCTGCGAAGGCTCCCTTCTCACCGGTGAAGGTGAACCTACTCCCGTCGGTGCGTACACACCGAACCTAGCGCCTAATATAGTCAATCTGAGCATGGACTATAGAAAACCAATCCATTCCCAAGATGATGTTGTATGGCCTCGACGTCGCTACAAGAAGATCCCAGCCGAAGCTCTCGCCTCCTAGAGTAAGCTCACACTACCAGAACCAGTGCGTAATCGTCGAGTCTGCTCCCGTAGGAGTCTCTAGTTGCTGCCCTTGTTCGGAGCTCAGAGATTCTGACAGAGCCGTTGGCTTGACATCAAGCTCGTTCGAGATGGTCCGCTCCATGAGCCGAAGGGATGATACATCAACTGACACATAGTCCGGAGTTGATATATCAAAAAGTTCTGTGTTTGTGCGGTCTGGCCCCCTCCCGTTATCTGATAACAAGTGGTCCAATTTTACGAGGAAGGATGACTGATGAAAATCACGAATAGAACCGCATTAAACCCCTACCTCGTCAAATTTGTTAAGCGAGGGTTTTTCGCAGAAATAACCTTCGCAGAATAAGACTTCGCGAAAAAAAAGATTCATCGGCATCACGTCGTCGATCTCCGAGGATCCGGCATTCTTGTCGACCTTCATCGGAGGTCAGTGTTCTTCGCATTCTTCGCGTTCTTTGTCGAGGAAGAAGAACATGAGGATCTTTTACTTTTCTCCCAAAGACTCACAGAACAAGATTTCAACCCAAATAAATTAAGTACTTCCCTTATATTATTAACAAGACATAATCATTTGAATTCAGACATTCAAATTAATCTCACCTAATTAATTAACATAATTTATCAACATTAATGGTGAGTTTAAGGAGTTAGGGAATATGAAGGGGTGGGGTTCGTGTGGGCCCCACCACCCTCATAACCTCCCATGGGAAGATGGGTGGTTTTCCCCAACTTGCACTCAATGGTTTTCACCACTTAGAAAGAAAAAATAAAAATTGTAGCTCAATTTTTATTTAAACTTCCACAATTTTTTAACAACTTCTCCCGTGTAAACGCAACTCCAGAAATGGTTTTACTAAGAAATTAACAGAACTACAAATCCATTGGTACCCTCGGAATTCAATTCTGTGCACCGGTTCAAATGTTAGGAAAACCCGCTCGTTCGTTCACTGAACGTACCCGAGCTAATCTTCGGATAGAAATTCCGGGCACACCGGGCCTCAGAATCAAGTGCCGTCAGAAACTGCGTTCTTGTAAAATCCCAAAGCAAATTAAGACAAAATTTCCCTTGAATTTTATGGGTCTCTACACCTCTAATAACTCCATGTAACCAATGGTCGTTACTATGTGAGGTTCTGCTAGGGCACTCTCTCTAACAATACTCTGAAAAAGTTCCTCAAAAATCACAATCTATTCCTATCTGTCACTCTCATGGTGAAGACCATGGAGGTGCTCAAGCATGATAAACACATCCATGTTTTAGTGAGAATTCATGATTTCATTAGAAATAGATGAAACCATCAATAATTGAATGTCGAACATATTGTTCATATGTTTTTTGTAGACTAAGAACTCTTCATCACTCGACTCTTGATCAGGTAGACCATGAATTGAGGATTATAGCACATAAGATTTCTATTCCTAGAATAGAACAAACCAAAGGAATATAGAACACTCTTGGATTTTATTTCCAATGAGGAGATTATCTTTATCCAATATTAAACATAACAATAGTGTAAATGAAGAGATTTTAATTTTATTCTACAATTAAAGGATATGATTATTAATAATTTTCTTGATTAAAACATTAGACTAAACTAATAAATTAATTCATTTTATTAAATCTCCAACTATATTATCTTGTCCAAATACCCCTCACCATTGAACATAGAATGTATAGTAGCAAGAACATTCTAGTGGAAATAATCCATATTCGTCGTCACATATCCCCAGAAAGGTTCTTCCATGATATTTTGAATGTATTTATGTTTGTAAGACTTTTCTAACTACGGTTTTACAATTCATTGATCCATTGAGTGAACTTCCCCTTCCAGAAATCCTTACATTGGTTTTCTCATCACATGGAACTAAATTGCAGCAATTCTAGGGAGAAAAACTCTTCTTGACATAAAAGTGTTTTATCCACCCAAATCCTTCATGAGAACTCTCCATATAAAAGAATGTTCCCGAAAATGTTTTGGTTAAACACGTAGTACTATTGAATTTTGTTCCTAATAGAGTAACAAATAGTTTAGTCTGACTTAACTATAGATTTTAGGATTATATTATATTGGGCATAAATTTTTAACTTTTTTATCCTTTATATGTCTTGTAAATATGTAAGTTGATGTTTTCATAATTAATTAACCATGGTTTGATAAAAAAATTTACACATAATCAATTTAACCTAAATTCTATATTTTCATTATAATTCATTTATGGGATGTTGTTTTTTTAAAAAATTATAATTTTAATGAATTAGAAATTAAATAAATAATTAATTAAATGAACTGACCCTGAACTTATCTAATAGATTATTTAAGTAGAGGATTTTAAATCATCCTATAATCTATTGTTAATAACTTCTTATGAAGAACAAGGCATGGTCTATAGTATTCAACAAGCACGCCTATGTATCACCGATTTGATACCATTGTGGTTCTATCTTCAAAAGTATCCCCATGCATTGGGATGACCCATTAATTAAAAATATTTATTAATCACATATAGGTGAGTGGAACCAAAGGATTAGTTAAGGGGAGTTATATAAATATCATTGGACACACAGGTCCAATATAATAATGGAGGGTGGGATGAATCGTCTGACATATTTCATTTTAACAATAAATAAATTCAAAACCATGATATTAATTTAATTAAATTAATTCCAAAACAAAAAACGTTATTGTTCGAGATCATGATCAGTCATACATGAAACAAATACTAAAAAGGTAAATGTCTATAATTCATTCCTTTATTTTTTAATAATTATTTACATGAACAAATTTGTATCAATTAATTATTGAATTAATTAATTTCCTTCCATATTAATGGTCATCCAAACATAATAGTAGATACCAATTAATTTGAAATTTAGAGAAAATAAATAGTATAAAAATTAATTTGATATTTATTATAGTAAATTAATTAAGAATTTATAATTTTTTAAAACCATTTTTAAATTATCAAACAAACAACAGTGCACCAATCAAAAAAATAAGTCTTCAATAATGCAATTTTTTAAATTTAATGTAATTTTAATTTTTTCCAATAATGGGTGACTACATGGAATATACATCCAGCTACATTACATGTACCTCAGTTTTTGTATATCCACGTAACATGTCTAGGTCTTTAGGGTATTAACTCTGATAAACTACATAGTGTGTACAAGCCATCAGTACACTATGTATCCACTTTCTAGATTCCTGGTCGGCCTGGTTAACCCATAGTGGGAAATAAAATCCCTAGATGTAATTAATTTCATGAAACATCTATGTAAAAATAACATGGGTATATAAAATTTCCTCGAGTAATACGCCTTATAACATAGCTTTGCTGACAAAATATTTGGTCCATCCTGATGGAATCTATAGTCATTCTTCATTTGTTCTTAAATATCAAAAAAAATGAAACACTGAACGAACATGATTAGTATGTCATTAACATGTTAATTCTAATCGAATTAAAATATAAATAACATGTAATCAAAATATTTCCATGATTGTGTACAGATCAACAATCAAAAAAATAATTATAAATTTAAACTTGACCCCGTTGATACCACTTATTGGTTCCGGCCCTAGTGGAAGCGTTGTATTGGAAGGAGATATATTAAAATTTCATTCAATAATCATTTACCAAATCCTAGAGCAAGGATATTCCAAAAAAACATTATGTTTAATTAATTTAATATCTGATGAAATAAATACACAAGATTAATAAGTATCTTTATTGATGATTGTTGATCTCCAAAAAAGTCACATCCAGATGTCCTTCGTTGCACTTGTGAGGATCCAAGGATAAAATTCCTCTTGTGGTTATCCACACATGCTCTAATGGTGTCCATGTAATTCCACTCATTTTTCAGGTTCAAGAATGGAAAATTCAATGTCTTATATTCTTCTTTCTTGATTGACCGTTCATCGGCATTAAAGAAATTATCTATTGGGGTTCTCGTTCTTAAGACGGAGAGAAGAGGAGGAATTGAGAAGGAATTATGTGTGTGCAACAATTATATATTCCCAAATATGGAATTGGAATCGATTTATTTACATAATAGACATAACCATATATTTATAGAGATAAGATTTATGTTACAAAATCTTATTGAATAACTTCCTTTAAATATAATTATAACCATTAATAAAATCCAATGCCACAAAATAGTACTATTAATATTATTATTCTTTAGGTAATCAACTTATGAAAAATAGGGAAATGATAATATCTGATCATAAATAATTACATTATCACCAGACACAGTATTAGTCTATTCTAACTCCTCATGCATTTATTGAACACCTAAATAAATATTTTAATCTTTTAAATAAATATATTATTCAAAAAATTGTAAATAAATATTTATAAAATGTTCAATAATTTTTTTATTCTCATTTCAATGACCAAATATTTATTTAATTTATGTTATCAATAAAACTTGAATAAAATTATTAGTCATTCTTGAGAATATTATTTATTACATTAAATAAATTAAAATAGAATTTAATCAAGAACCAAAAAAACACTTAGTTTGTGACCCTTTAGAATTATATCTCATCAACATTAGGTGGGTTTTCCTAATGTGAAAGAGTACTATCTAGAAATGTGTCAAGGTCCTCAAGATAAACAACATAAAGTCACAATGATGACAACAATATATAAACACTCAGTGTGTAATATAATACCATTGTCATAATAACTCATCATGAATTTTTCATGATTATTTCATCAACCTATAGGCTTGACACATAATTCATTGATTATCTAAAATACACTCATCATCAATCCCAGGGCTTAGAATTTAGGGCAACTATTCTATTTCAATTGGACGGTAAAGTTTTCAACTTCCATATAGATGAAATAGATAAATCCTTCATTAACTTATCCAATAATAACATGTCATTCGTGACACACCCAAAGTACCATAAATCAATCCAATATGTGTCATGAAGGATTTAAATAGAAAATATATGTTTTTGATCTATTACATACATTACTAAAAATCCTAAAGTCTAAGGACAATTACACATTCTTGCATATAAGAATATCTGATGACACTAAAAAATGTGGGATTACTACTAGAAGGATTGTTCTCTTAATCTCCCATCTTGGTTATTACCAAGTATGAACATCATGATTAGAAGTCTCATATTATTATGTGTACTATCACATGATAGTCTAAATATTATGTGTCCCATAATAGTATATTATCTAACTATATAACTATTATTCAAATATTTTCATACCACGTCAAGGTTCTAATCATATAAGGGAACTACTATGAACTTATTAATGTGAAAAATAATCAAAGACATTATTAAATTAATTTCATGCAGAACAATGAAAAATATTTAATGAAAGGTTTAATTAAAAATTTAATACATCAATTAATAATCTAATCATTGAACAAATAACTATTTCCAGTACACCAACTCTAACAACAGCTTCCCATTCTGAATGACAAAAATCCAGAATATATTTCTCTTATTCTTAGCTAATATAAAATATATTTAATTTAGTTCCAATCCATTATTAATCCACAATTAGATCAGGAAACCCATTGAATGAAGGCAGATGTTTCCTGTTAAAGGACTCAACAAAATGAAGTCTTCTTATTTTCACATTTGGAAGCTCACCTTGATTCCTCTTTTGAGAAATTTGTGTGGGAAGAGAAATAAGATTTTTCATTCCTGACCCCTTAGAATTTAGATTCACAAAAGGAAAATTGTTTCATTGTATGTTGCAATCCCCATTAACATAGTTTCTTTGAGTTCTATATGTTTACTAAAACTGAAAAGAATATTGTTAGAATTGGCTAGTATAGTGAGGAACCACATAATCAAGAAAAACCACATATAGGATGTATGAATTATTACACATTATTTGATCATTGAAAACCAATTATTATCTAATGATATTCATAGAAAACACATATTTAAACCCTTCCTTATGGATTGTGAAGAGTCTATGAATTCTCAAAGCATAACTCCGAGGATTCTAAAACAAGGTGTGTAACCAGACCCATTTTTTCACCACTAACTGATTGAGTTTAGCACAATATGGTATTTTTGGGTTTGTTACAGATATGTACATTAGTGCTAGATCCACATGCACTTATTGTATACAGAAGATGATTTATTTATAGGAAACCACTCAATGTATCATTTAGCAAAATTCTAGAACATTTTTCCTATACAATTTATTATCCTTAGTCTTATCCATAGACATGCCCATTTGTTTGTCACTAAGGATTTATAATACTAGTTACCAATTTATAACTAAAATTTTACTCTGATACTAACTATAGAGACCCTCTCTTTCATACATGGGTATTACATCATTTTTGCATAATACATAAAATATTACAAAAACAGAATCCAAAACACCAAATTAGTTTAGTGCATTTGGAATCATGAAACCATAAACAATGTTATGTAAGATAGGTACACTATATCCCATATGACTATTCATGACTTGGACCCTTCTTATACACATTATCCATAATACATACATTCATAATTAGGGGAATAAAGACAGAAAATAAAATAGATTATATTCATAGTAAAAGTTAGAAAGGGAGAAATATAAGAGATTATAGGAGAATAAGGGTATGGTAATGTGATCATGACATTAGAAGACCATACCCTTCATATCTGAGATTATAAACCAAAATTATGGAACAATGATTGATAGTTCATAAGACATGGATCATAAAGGAATCAAGAGCATTAGATATGAAGGAATAAAATTGGAATAATACATTGAATTGTGTTATACATATAACCATTTAATATAATTCCCAATGAGTCATGTTTTATTTCCAATAATTATTAAGTAAATTCATATGGACTAAATCTACTAGGCGGGACACCCCATCTTCACCGGTCTCAGTCCTCTCCTAGAAAGGGATCGGGTTTCCCAATATTCTTATAATGGATTTGGTTTATCCATATTCCAATAGTTTATTGGGTTTTCCCATTTTCCATAGTAGATGAAGTCTATCAAGTGGAATCCCATCATCAAATCACGAGATATAAATATCCACTCAATGAAATGGAGGGATGTATTTTTACCACCCTTCTCATAGTGAAATAATTCTTACATGTGCCTCAAATTCTGTAAAGAAAATAATTTACAGTGAAATAAAATATGTGTTAGTAATATATAATTATATAATAACTTATAGAAAATCAAATAATTCTTAATTATTTAATCAAATAATAACCCATGAAATGAAGTTGTTTTAATAAGTATATAAACTTTGAAATAGAAATTTATTTCATAAAAATAAATCCCTCAAAATAAGAACCATTTATAGAAATTGTATGAATGTAAACATTGGATAATTTCTATATAACTGAACGATTAAATCCAGTATATATTATCTTATATGTAAAATTATTTGGGAATATCTTTTAAAAAAATTCCATCAAGAAAATATCATTTCAGCATTGAAAAAAAGGCTTTAAAAAATTTTCAAAGTCATTTTTCATTGAAAATAACACTGAAAACCTATAAAGGAAGCTTGGAAACAATAAAATAATTTTAAAATACCATTTTACTTAAAATGATATTAAAATATCATCTTTTAAAATTTTCATAACATTTTTTATTTTTGTTGGAAAAATGGTTTTAAAATTCTTGGCATGTGTCTCAATGAACAAAATTTTAGACAAATGTACTTTATTGATTTGGATAAATTTTAAGCATAAACCTAATAAATGGGATATAATAAAACATATATGAATAAATATAATTAAATTTTAGGATAAAAATAATTTAATATATTCATTGGCAGTATATACACCATAGAAAAGAAACGAATGGTGAATAGGGAAACTATCTCAGAGAAATAAAAGTGTGACTGCAAATCCCCTTACAATATATCTGAATATCATTGTAATCATTCAAAAATATTTTTTAATAAAGATAAATATATTAAAAATATACCATATGAGTATATTTCTTATATAATACAATATATGTACTTATATCACCTTCTTTTTGACAGTTCCATGTTAAGGTTACATTTTGGGTAATATCTACTTTGTTTTGGCATGTGTGTTAATATGTAATATTTTTTGTCCTCATACATATATAAGGATTTCCATAATGTAAATAATTTTATTAATATAATTTATATTAAGTATAAATGTATTTATAATATTATATTAAACATATAACTACAAAATTAAATAATTCATTCATGGAGAGGGAAGGTCGTACGTATACATGAATATTGTTTCGGTTTTCTTATCATAATAATAAAAGAATGTAAATGAATTATATATATTTATATAATTAATTATAGTATAAAGATTATTTTAATATATATCATATACATTTATAGATCCCGTCCTTAATACATTCCACATAGTGTGTGAATGAATATCATCACTTTGAAGAGGCATTTTCCCACACATTCTGAAAAAATATTATCATATTTAAACAAAATAGAAACTATGAAGGTAAGTGATCTAGAATAAGTAAAAAATAATAAATAAATAATAATTACAATACATATCATATTAAAATATATATTCCATCATTATTTCAAACCATGATAGGTGGTAAGGGAGAAATGGGTTACATCGTTTCATAAGGAGATATTTCTCTAGACAGAAGAATGATAAGTCTATTACAAATTAGATTGAATTGAATGTAATATTATTTTAAAAACATAGAATAAAAAAATATATGTAAATTTATTATACATGGGTAATCATATAATATTGTTATAATAATAATTTATTCGGTGTCAAATGAAAATAAAACAATGGAGATTGAGGGAGGATTCTACCTCTTCTTTGGGTAACTCTATTTGGTTTTCACCAAAGTGATTCCTTAGATGGATTTATAACAAAAGGGAGGATTATAGGATTAATGCATGGTTTTTGGTATATTATTAGATTATATGTTTTTTATACAATGTTCTTGAGAGGTGTTATTAATTTGGATGGGTGAGTCCCTTTTAATATTGGAGGTGGTGTGATAATGTTTTTTAAAAGGGAATTTATCCCACACTTTTACCACAGAAGGTTGATCCAATTATGGTCCAATTTGAATACAGTAATGTATAGGGTCAAAATATCTACATAAAAAGGATTTTTAACATGTTTCGAGGTTTTTTTTGGTCGTATGATTATGGTTTATTCATTTATTAAGGCAATTTTCTCTTAATCACTGTAATTAATCTTACACTTTTTCACTAATAATTTTTTTTATAAAAAATTGTTTAAATTTTATGAAATAATAAATAATTATAATTAAAAATATTGATTCTATTTCTCAATATTCTTATAATATAGTGGAACAAATTAATTTAAATTCAATCCTCCAAACGGGTCGCAACAATGGGTGTTTTTAGAAAAAACGCTAAAAAGTTTGGTATGTTTTGATATCTAATTTCAATTTGAAATTTTTTAAAATAACCCATATTTTATTAATTGATATAAATTTATTATCATTAAAAATTAAAACTAATTTAATAAATTATTTATCTATAGAAATAAATTATATTACAATGATTTTTTGAATTAAAATTTAGTTTTTTTTCATTATTCATCCAAAAATCATGTTTTTTAGAAAATTCCATAATACTCACACAAATATAATTTATGGAATTTTGAATTAAAAAATAATATTCATTTTAACACATTAAATTTATAAAATAGTCTATTATTAAATTTATTATTATTCATAGAATGGCATAAAATGTAGTTCTTTTAGGAAATATTAATTGCAAAAATATGTGAACACTTTTATAAAAAAATTATAACTTATTATAAATATGTTTTATTTATATAAAAGCCTAAAAAATAATATTTAAAATTTAGTTATTACTAATCATATTACTTAATTTATTGGTTGTGTTATAAATATCCCATTTTTATAATTATAATAATAAAATGTTGTTCCGTAGAAACTTCATGGTGCGTGTAACACAAGCCATGTCAGCATTTCCTATAGTGAAATATTAACATCAAATTGTATATAATGAATGGTAGTATTAGTTTATCCTGAAAATAAATACATAAAATAGAATAAACATATTCAAGAAAAAATGTTTTTTAATACATAGAGTGTTACTACATAAATATATTATTACGCACACCCTGCCCGTGGAATAAAATGTGTTGAAAAATGATTTTATGATTTGTGATGTATGTGTCTCTATAATGTATGAGAATGAAATGAAAGTGATTGGTGATCCAAAAATTATATACCACTCCAATGTCTTGGGTAATGTTTTATTCTCATGATATATCATGTAAGGGATTAGGGAGTGAACATAATCTATCACAAACTTTTTCGGTCATGATATATTGGATGATAGCCTTGTATTATGTTTATTATTCCAAGTTGTATGTTCATTTAAAATTTCCCTTGTTTCCTTTATGATTATCATGCTATATCATGAATCATTTTTCATGTTTTTTATTCTCATCCCACTTAGTCCCCATTGGTATGCCTATTGAATAACATGGATTACATTATTCATGTTTTGACATTTTCTCCCCTTTCTATGATTTATACCTCACCCATTTATTATGTATATCTTGAGGTTACCCTATATAGTGTTATGTACAACCAAATAATATTCATATATTAATAATGTTTTCAATTATGTTATTTTATCCCGTGTTTTATGTTGTTATTGAATGTACCTAATTCGTATATACACTAAAATTCTCATAATTATAGGTTTTATTATGTGTAATATTATTAAACAATCAAGAATTAACATGTACTAATGAGCTGGTTTTTCCTAGTTAGTATCAGAGAAATGTTTTGTTATTTTTGGGATTAGTAATAAACAAATATAGATATAGCTATAGGGATAAGGAAAAACATAGGAATAAATCGCTAAATTTTGGAAAATTATATAGTAAGTGGTTTCCAAGTGAACATATCTATGTTTGGAAACTACAAGTTGATGTGGATTTAACACATATTCATCTAGGGGTAAAATCATAAAATACTACCATGAGCTACACTCGACCAGGAACTGGTGAAATACAAAAAGCCTTAATATACACATTGTTTGACAACCCCATGGGATATGATTTATTAAATTCAAAATCTTATTTTGAACAATTATTAATTAAAAAAAATCCCTGTAAGTTTATATGTCATGAAATAGATCCTGGCTAACATATATTGGAACCTAAAAATTATTATGTTAAACATTAAATTTCAGTTAACAATTATCTATTTAATAATATTGGATTACTATTTATGTGGATAATAATTTATAAATAATAATCAGTAATATTCCATTTATTCCATACAATGTACATAAATAATAGGAATCATGAAAAGAATTAACGTGCATGGAAATGTGAGGATTGACCAAAGTAGGTGCCAAAACCGAAGAGAGAAGGAATTGAGAAATTTGTAATGATTATCTCTCAATTGAATTAGGTTCTGGATAAAAACAAGAACTAGGAGGAGCACCCAAATCACCTTAGGAATGAACATGATTCATTTGAGACCTTTATATGACCAAGGCCTCTAAATATGAATGGATATAACGACTGCTTAATCACAAAAGTTTTGAGTCAACTCAATTGGGATATAATTGTATATCCATCAATGTTTTGAGAAAGAAAATGTTATAATACATGTTTAAAATATTAAGGGAGAATCTAATTAGGGGTTTATATTGATCAATAATACGATGGTACCAGAATAGATTCAAGTGGTGGGGTGTAATGAATTCCGGAAATTGTTTCTTGACAAATATTGTCCTCTAACTCTCTAACATAAAATTGAACGGGAATTCCATTACCTTAAGAAAAAAATGACAATTCGATCGATGAAAACAATGAAAACATCAACAAATTTGAAAAGTACACCATTGTATTTGTCGTTACCAAAAAATTAAATGTTGTCCGACTCTTTAGTGGGATAAAACATAGTCTATGAAAATCTAGAATCATCCAAGAATTTTTATGATATGAGGAATTTTTTTATGTCACCTCAAACTTTAAACGGATATCATCGAATCTAAACGGTATCACAGGGATAAGAAGTCAAAAGATGTAGTTTAATTTTTCCATTTTGATGGAGAAATAATATAGTGAAATGAAATTTCAACATCCCACTAATCAAAAGTGTGGAATGATGAATGCAAAAAATTTCTTATGGGGTAAAAGTAAACAAGTTAGGTTCAGGAAGAAAGGACACCTACCCAGTAATTTACAATGGGAGTCTTCAACTAATTCAATTGAGGTAAGGAATGCTTTGAGCAAACCTCATCACATTATTCATCGTTTCAACTAAAATAAAATAGGACACATTTAAAACTAATGCAATAAGAAAAGTGTTTTTAGAGACAACCAAAAACCTACATAGATTATAGAGAGAGGGAGAGAGCATATTCCTTCACAACAACAATGATAAATCCTGATAATGACATGGTTACTACTACAATTGTTATTAATTTAGTAATAGAGAATATAAATTTTGATTATGATTTACACATTCCTTCATATAACATAATATTGGTAGAAATACTCAAAAATAGAAAAAAATCATTTAAGTAGATATGTTTGTGGAAAAAATAGGGAAATTATATAATCCCCTGTATATAAATCCTCCCCTATCAATATATTTTGGCGGAACATCCCAAAGAACCTTATGATACTCCCTTTTCTATAATTTGATATAATTCTAGGCATGTATTGGCTTTCCATATATAGATTGAACATTTATTTAAATGTGAAGGAAATCCATCTCTATATCATGAATCATCCTTCGATTCTATAAAATTGTAAGGAGAATAATTAATCTTATTTTGCAACAACATCTCATGAATTGATATTATATCCCTATGAGAAAGAGTATCTATATCAAATGATTGACTCAAAGGAAAGACCATCCTAGATGACGTACCCATTATGAGGGAATAATGTGAAATGTTTTCTCAAAAAAATTCCTTGACTTCCTCCTAGTATAGATGTTTAATTTTCAATTGATATTATACATGGGTTGTTGCTATTATCTAGGAATACATATAGAATGGATATTGTGGAACATGAGAAGATGAAGAAACAGATATAGGTTAATATGGATAAAGTGTTCATATAACCAAGTGGGTCAACATGGGGTGCAGTAGACTCTTAGTTAAGAATATGGATGGGTAAATTAACCTTTTCATTGATTACCATGATATCAAAAAGATCAAGATAAAAATAATTATCATCTTTCACAAATTGATGACAATATTGATCAGCTATGTGGAGCCCAAAATTTCTGAACGATGGATCATTGGTTGGTATATTATCTAATAAGAGTGAATATAGCAGATATCCCAAATAACAATCTATTTACATTGTATAGGAACTATTAGTTCATAGTAATTATCTTCAGACTAACTATTCTCCAGAAATATTCCCGTGAATGATCAATGGAGTCTTCAGAGATTTCCTCAAAACATTTATAGTAGTATTTATAGATGATATTATAATAAACTTCGAAAGCAATGAGTTTCTTGTGGATAATCTAATCACTATGTGAAAAACATTAAGAAAGTACAAGATTTATCCAAAGTAAAAAAATGTGAGTTCTTGTTGAAGGGAGTGTCATTAATGGTGTTTATAATCACAATTAAAAATATATATGGGTACCCTTCAAGGAAAAAAGAAATTTAAGGATGGTCGAAAAAAATATATTATATAAATATGTAGTTTCAATGGATTGGCAGGGTATTATAATCAATTTTTGATTAATTTATGTGATTCTAAAACCCTCTAACCATGTTTACACGGAAGGGAGTCATATTTGTTAGGAACAATGATAGTGAAGAAAGGTTCAAAGAGTTGAAAATGAGGCTTTTCACTACATCTTAACATAGACATTCCATAAGTGGGTATCTTTTTATGGTATTAAATGATGCTTCAAAAATGGTCTTGGGATATTTGTTAATGTAGAATAAAAAAGTGGTAGCCTATGCTTCAAGGAAATTGAATGGTCACAAACAAAACTACCCAACGATTGATCTGATGTGAGTTACAAAATTACTTATATTGAAAATATGATGGAATTATCTCTTTGGGGAGAAGTGTGAAATAAATATATATATCATAAGAGCCTCAGGTATATATTCATACATAAATAGTTGAATATTCACCACCCAAGATGGTTAGAGATGATAAAGGACATTTACTTCTCAATCCATTATCATATTGGGATGGAAAATAATGTAGCAATCTCTCTAAGTAGAAAGGATCAAAATATATTATCATTGTTAAGAATTTAGAGGGATCCTATCTTTATATACATGAATATTATTGATATGGAAATCATAATGAAGTATACTTAGTAAGTTTTTTCACCAATAATTGATCAACCATCCATTTTAGAGAAGATAGTGGATTCTCAAAGATATTATGTGGGAATTTAAAAGAAATATGAAGTAATATGAAAAGTGAAATCCTCTGATTTCATTGTTAATTAAAAAGGATTTGTGAGATTTGGGTTGTGACTATGTGTACTAAAAAATCATGAGTTAAATAAAATGATATCAGATGATTCACATAGTTCAAAACTATCGATCCATATATAGAGGATAAAAATGTATCAAATAAAAGTGAACGTGTAAAGGAAGAAATAAATTATGATAATAAAACCATTACCCATACCTACATGGATATGGGAAAATATCACATTAAAATTTTTCCCTAGTATTATGATGTTATGAAGAGGGAAAAAAATGATATATGGGTTCTTTAGATTTTATTATAATTACAGATCAGTTTATTAAAATTTTAGAGAACATATCACTAAAAGAAATTTTAATGATGTACATTAGAGAAGAGGAGAGGCTTCATTGGACTCTACTATCTATTGTATCTGATCATGATCCATGATTTTCCTCTATGTTATATATGAGTCTCAGAAATTATATAAATATTTAGTTGAACACTAGCATGAATTGTCACCCAAAAACAGATGGACAATATGAACTGACTACTCAAAAATTCTAGGTCATATTGAGAGCATTTACTATATATATCAATATATAATGGGATGATCATATTCATTTGGTCGAGTTGTCTTGGAATAAAAATTTCCAATCAAGAATCCAAATGGATCCCTATGAATCCATTTATTGGAATATATAAATAAAACCTTCATAGTAGGATGATGATGTGGTACACAAATGACTAGGTCTTGAACATGTTTATGAAATGGTTGAAAAGGTCAAGAACATTTAGCATTACATTAAGGATAATATGAGTTTACAAATGATATGTACTGAAAAACGTCATTGAGGACAGGATTTTGAGGGTACCTTTACCTCATATCATTTTTATATTCTGATCATTCTTATTCAATCACGTATTTTCTCCACAATACCCTGTCTAGGTGAATTATGTTATTATGAAATACTTTCTCTGCAAAATCATTAATCTGATTAGATTTTTATTAATAAGAATGATTTCCATCTAGTTAAACTACTTCTAACATTAAAATAAGAGATAAATCTAACACATACTTTATCAACATGAAAACAACAAAACATTTGTGTACCTGAGATAAACTCAAAGGAAAAGCTACTTGGTAGGAAATTGACCCAACTCTCGATTGGATTTCACAAGGTTTAATGAACCGTTCACTAATATTTTCTTTCATACCAAAATGTTTCACACTTTTAAAAGGTGATATTCTAAGGAAAACATTATCACATACTTCAAAATAAATTTCATTCATTCTTTTATCTGTATAACTATTATGAATTCTCTAAGAATTGCACATATTTTTTTGATTATATTTATTTTCACAACCACTACCTCAAATAATTATGCTCCCATAAACTTCCATTCCCTGACATCATCTCACAATACAAGAGTTCAACACCTACTTCCATACAATAACTCCAAATATTCCATATATATACTCAAATGAAAATTGTTATTATATGAAAACTCAAATAAAGAAATATGTTGATCCAAACATCCTTGGTAATGCACTGAACAAGATATAAGCATATTGTACAAGGTCCAAATTGTTCACTCATTCTACACATCATATTCAAGATAAAAGGAAGTGTTGATATTTAATTCTATGCACAAATACTTTTGACAAACACTACAAATGTTTTAAAAAAACCTTGGATCATGGTAAGATACAAAGGAAGGAGGAACTTCATGTATCCTGACTGTTTCTTTGAGGTATAATCATGAAATCTTATCTGAAGACATAGAATCTCAAATAGGATGAAA
The DNA here is from genome assembly GCA_963277665.1 of Viscum album. Classification (NCBI taxonomy): domain Eukaryota; kingdom Viridiplantae; phylum Streptophyta; class Magnoliopsida; order Santalales; family Viscaceae; genus Viscum; species Viscum album. Next base: position 515,901,985 of record OY728143.1, on the reverse strand, counting down.
ATGTGAATATATAGTCAATCAATTAGTAATAAAACAAATCACAGGGCCACATCCCGGTGTCTTTTGTAGTCCAATTATGAAATCCGTAGAAATATTTTCCCATTACCACTTTGGCACTGGAAAATGATGAAGCATCCCTTTTAATAGTTGTCACTCATTTGTAACCTATTCAAAAGTCAATCAATTCAAGGTAAAATCAGAAATATCTATTTTTATTCCATACAACCTGTAATACTCCCGAAGGTCTCTGTGGATCCTAGTGCTTCCAAGATGAACTGAAAAAGGAGAACAATTTTCATCACATAACAATTATTCATTTAGTTGAGAATTAAAAGAAACACATAATATCTTCCAAAATATAAAAATAAAATATTTGTCAATATTAAATTCTGTAAACATAATCTTTTCGCAAATTCTACTTTTTTATCAAACTCATTGTCTTAATTTTTCATTTTCATTTTACTATTTGAGAGATATGACTTTACTAAAAACTAAAATGAAAAAGAGGAATTTTCCACACCTAAAACATCCAAGAAAATATTCACTAAATTATTAATCAAGGGGTCATGTTCCACATGTAACATGGTTTGTTTTGTGTGATGTTTTTTACTCAAGGAATCATCCAATTTTTTTTTCTTTTTGAGGATGGTATTTGATTATATAATCATTATATTTTATCAGTTGAATCCATATTCTCATCCTTGTGTTCAATTATACTAAATAAAATTTATACTTAAATATTTTGTGGTTAATATATATTTCACATTGTTTTCCATATTAGTGATTCTTAAAAAATAGTAAAGAAAAAACAAAAAATTATGATTCCAAATCATTTGAGAGATAATTTAACTAATGAGTATTTAGTTGTATTAAAGGATAGATAATTACTATATCATTCTATATAAAAAAATCAATTCATTTAAATGGAGAATCAATGTAGAAAAAAACATCATTTCTGGAATGTATGTCTAGAACTAGAGAGTTCAAAAATCATTATTTTAGTTCCTGAAAATAAACATCACCATTTTTAATACAAATAAATTTAACCCCTTGTTGTGTTAACATTGTTACCAGGATTGAAAACCATGCAAGGTTTGTGTGAAACCATTGGTAATATCCTAATAATTAAAGAAAAATATGAACTTGAGTAACATTTTATTTCTTTTATATTTATCAAACACTTTTATTTTAGTGGGATAAATTGTTATACCATTATTATTTATAATATGCCTACAAAAATAAATTAATTGAAACCAAATTTTTCATTTTAAAAATTTCCCATTTACCTTATTTTATTTGAGTTCTTGTAGGACAAGCGTAAAATATTTTTCATGATATTCAATGATTTTTGAGAAATCCAAAATATTATCAATGAAGACAATAATGAAAATTTCCAAATATTCATGAATGATTTTATTAATAATATCTATAAATACAATAGGGGAATTCGTCAAACCAGAGGTTATAATAACAAACTAATTATAACCAAATCTAGTTGGGAATGGTGTTTTTGGAATGTAATACTCCTACAAAATTAGCTGACGGTACACATATCTCAAGTAAATCTTGGAAAAATACTAATTTAAATTGATGTGATCCAAAAATTCATTAGTACGAGAAAATGGATACTTATTATTAATAATAATGTTATTTAATAATCAATAATAAATTAAGTCTCATAGATCTATTTCTATTTTTAATGGAAAACGTAGGAGTTCCCCATGGTGATGTGCTAGGATACATGAATCATTTACCAAGAAACTAATTTGACTAATTTATCAATTCTATATCTTCCAATTCAGCCTTTTGATAAAGGTATTTTTAAATTGGCATAGAATCAGGAACTAAGTAAATAGTAAATTCAACATATTGATCAGGTATGACACTATGAAACCCATTATAAGAACATCAACGTATTCATTTACCACAAGAACAACATTACTAGAAACCTTTCCCTTATTTTAAAAAATATATGAAAGATAACATTCATTTCCATGTTTTAGGATTTTCTCAGCTTCTGGATTCATTATCAATGGTATGAGTTTATTCTAGAGTAAAAAATGAAACTCTTTATAGAATAAAACTTTTTTATCTACAAAATCAATCTAAAAATGATAATGAGAAATTCATTTCATACCAATAATATCATCTCATAATACAAAGGAATAACAAAATGGATTATAGGTAATGTATTTCCACATGAATCATCATGAAGATTCTTATAATGTCACTTTGACATAATATTTACCCATGGTGTTTTCCCATAAGAACTTGTTTAATTTTATTAGAAAAAATATAAAATTTAATAGAAAATTTCTCAAAAATAATGGAATTCATAGACACCATTCAGAATAAAATATTATAAAAATATGAATAAAAAACATAGTATAAGATGCCACTATATTGGATGGCCCACCATCTACTGAATTCATTGTTAAATATTTCATTGTAACTTTCTACTTATCACCTAGCTACTTCCCATAATTCATATTTTCTTGTCTTGGTATTTTAATAATTCCACATTTCCCCACATTAGAAACATTTTATAGTTTTTTTTATTGAAATTAATATTATGATCATTTTCATTACAATATCTATCTATATTTCTAAACATACCACTTAAAAAACACTTCCCATATTTGTTAAAGAATTTTCCAAGATTCTTTTTTACCATCCTCCCCACAAACTAGAATATAAATGTTATTGCCTTATTTGTTTTTGATTTAATATTTACAATTTATTTCCATCTAGACATCTTCTTCTTCTTGATTCCAAAATACACATGTTCATCGAAAAAATATATGTCAACCCTTTCCACGCATTCTACAAGTCTCTTATAACTTTTTAATTCATGGGAGAACAATACCATTTGGTAACATGGCTTACATAATAATTTAAAATGATTGATTTTACTATCAAAATATCAAATATGATTTAGATAATATCTCAATAATCATGTTATGTTTTCTTTATAAACGGCCACAAAATCATCCTCCTTTTGTTTCAATTCATGGAATTTATTTTCTGTCTTATTTTGAACAACCTAAGGAAACTAATTTTTAGGGATAATATTCTTAAACTCAATGTAAATGAAATGACTAACCCTTTTATTATCTGAACACTCCATGTCATCGAATTTCATTTCAGGGGCATTAATCCATCCATCAACCACCATTAGGTTAGAAGTTCCACTGAAACGAGATGAAATTTAAATATAAAATATTCCACTGGCATCATTTTTTTGTTTTAACGTTGGTGTGTATCTTACATGGATTCCATTATAATATATAGCATAAATCAACATATCCATTACTATAAAAAAATTATGGTTTCAATTCCCACCATTCCAAATTGCCGATTTAAAACGATATCACCCAATTGGTGTCATCTAGATTTAGATTATCAATTTCTTATGTAGAAAACCATTATGAACAGAAATATTCTAGATGAATAAACATGTTATGCTTTAAATTAAATATCATTTCAACTAACCTTAATGTGAAAATCATTTATTCTATTCTATTAACATTATCCTAACACATAACGTTATATAAACTGTGTTCTGATTCCAACTATAAGGACCCAACCATTAACATTTCACAATCAAGAAAATTAATCTGAAATACAGATATTACATTCCAAAATATACATTCAATGAATTTTTTTTGATATTGAGGTCAATATTAAAACATAATAACCAATAAGAATACAATGGAAATATTAATTATACAATGTCATCTACTTTTATAATAAAAAAGTTTTAAATAAAACATGAATTATTTACAACACTCATCTTGAAATATTATTTTATATTTCCTATCCTTAAACCCTATGAAAATCATTTTAAAACATGTGATGAGCCCCAAATGTTCGGTAATAATAATATAGAAAAAGAACAATTATTCCATGAATACTTGTAATCATGTGAAATCATTTTCACAAAGACATAATTCTCACCGATAATTAATATATAGTCACCTTGTGAAAAGAAGATGTTTACATAAAACGTATAAAAAATAAATAGAAACATAAAGGTAACATGGGATTTTAATTCCCTATGTTTTTAACCCACATGACTACCATATGATTTGTAACCCTCAAATATACCTTAAAATGTTTCCCTCACGACTACCTTATGATATTACCCTCCGAGTTATTGTAGGTGTTACCATAGAGAAAAGCTACAAAATAAACATACCCAATTATTTGGATGGGGATAATGGTCCCAACTATCATCATAAATAATTCACAATATCCAGAACATAATCATAAAACATGAAAACTTGAATCATAAAAAAAATTACTTTTGATTTTTTTACTAATACAAATTTAATAGAGGGTTTTAAAGTAAATTTCCGTACATTGGGTTCATCTAACTTGAAACTAGTTAAAACCACTTGTATTATTATTTAAAGATTGTTATTAACATATTATATAAATATATTCATATCTATAATCCATTGTTTCTTATTATTTATTATAATGGGTTTCGTTGTTGGTTTATTTGGGAATCTATTATCGAATTGAATAGAGAAATAAAAAATTTAAACAAGATAGTTTTCCAGATAAAATTTGTTAATTTACAAAAATAATGGAATATTATTACATATTATCTAGTTCACTTGAAAATAGATGAAAAATTGGGAAGTTTCCTTGAATCGGGTTGGCTTATCAGGAAGAGTTGAGAAGGAACCCCTTTTAAAACACACATTTACATGAAAATAAGGATTAAATAATCCATATAAAATATTTTGAAACATATAGATATAAATTAGAATAATTATATATAAATAAATAAGATTTACACTTTGGTAAAGAGAGAGAGTGTAACTAGATGGAAAATGGTTGTTGGGAAAGAATCTGTTTCCATATGTCTGAAAGTGATTTGGACATGAACATAATATCCTAGATAATCAATTTAAATCCAATAATTAATATCATTTTATACATGTATTTTAATTAGTATAATTTTATTAATTCTAATTATGGACTTTTTAATGGGTTATAAGATATTACTTTATTGTTCGGGAATGTTTGTTACCTTGGTTTTCAGGATTGGTTTACTTGAATACATGTATGGAAATCAATTAAAATGGGAATAGTGTTCCATAATTTAAACTATATGTTATTAATGAAATTCCAAAATATTAAATTTCTGTGCTTATAATTTGTGTTATATGTTTTGGGGATGAATCATTAAATAAAACATTAGTGATGAACGTTAATTTTTTTTGGGTGAATTTTAATCATTACGAACCACTTTTGTTATATTAATTAATATTATGTATAAAAACTATATCCCTAACTTTATATAACATATTATTTTTATAATAATGACTTATCTAACCATAAAAATGGGTTTTATCATCCTTTATGACAATAAAATAAAATTAAAACACATCATCCAAAATATCGGTAAATTGATACAACACAGACCATGTTTTCTAGAATAAAAGGGATAGGAGAATGAGTTTGATGATTAATTTTCCCATCAACATGCTAAAATCATAGTATATATGTGATAATTTAATTTTAATTCCATTTCAAAAAATGAAGTTTAAGATAAAATAATAAAAGGAAATAAACTAAAAGGAAAATAAAAGAAAATCAATGGGGATTTTACCTCTTGAATTCCATTCCTTGCTATCCTCCATAAGGAACATGTTTTTGGGATTTTTATGGGACCATAATTCCTTGGACGTGGTGAAGAGTTTTGGAGTGGGAATTGTGATTATGTTAAATAATATACAAGTCTTTTATGTTCGTGGAGAAGAGCTGGTGAGGGATGGTATTTATTGTGGAGGAGAGGTGAGTTCTTTAAATATTTTATTCATTAGTTAGTTATTTTGGCTAAAGACTGTGAATATTTTGAGAATTATCAATAAATATGTTAAAATAATGAAGTTTATTTTGTTATTATGGTGTTTAAATCATATATGATTCAGGTAATAGTGTATTTAATTTATAATGTATATATATATAGTAAATTACAATATTTTACAATTCAAGAATCATTTATGTATTTTAGAAAAAATCACTAAAAATCACCATAATGATTAATGTGTAGAATTCAAAAATGGACTCAATTTTATGAAAATAATTTTTGAAATATGATATATTTAATTATTAATTAAAATGTCCATTTATTAGAAAATTCTAGGTTTAAAACTATAATATATTTTATAATACTTTGAAAAATGTATTATGTTCTCATTAAGTTATCTAATAATCCCATCAAAATAAAATATTAATTTATGAATCTATTATATGAAAATATATATCTTTAAAATCATTATATTAATTATAATATTTTAATTAAATAATTATTACATAAAAAATACCAATATAAAATTTCTTATTTTCAAAACATTTTCTACTTATTCCGTGATATATATCATGATACCAATTACAAGATAGATAAATTTTATTTTTTCTCTCATATGGGAGGTTACTATTATATTAGTTTAGATTCTTTAATTTGAATAAATATGATATACTTCCTTATAATTTTATAATGAATTCAACTATTTACTACCTGTAACACCCCAGGTAAATTAAGAATAAGACATTTTCATAGTTATACATATTTGGGAATAAAATATTAATATGACTTTAAAGGGGATGATATGCTTGATGGCGTACCCAACACATAACAACGAGTTTCTTGGGAATCTTAATAACAAAATAATATTATTTTAAATGGTAGTTAACATGTAGCCATTGTATTGGCGGGAATGGATATAAATAACTAAAATATGATTATATATGTTTTTAAATGTTTTTACATTTATCCAATAAAAGATAAGGGCTTAAAATATGGAAAGAATTCAATTTTAGGCGTATATGCCCTAGTTTTCACTAAAGGTTCACTTATCGCCTTTTGATTGAAACCCTTCATTAAATATAGTTTTGTTCACTCTTATATATTCTATTGGACCAAATAAAACTCTTCTTTAGAATCGGGACATCAAAATTTACTTTGTGTAAATTTTTGGTATCTTTCCAATAAAGTTCATTTTTTAATGAATAGTGTAAAATATTGTATTTTAATTCAAAACCTCTTTTTAATCTAATTAATTTATATGATTATATTCTCTTTTGAATTTGTTTTAAAGTTAAATTAGAATATATTTTTACCATTAAATCCAATAGTGGCCTTGGGAATTAATTTCACTTGGAAATCATACTTAAACTAGTGTCAATCTTTTGATGCTTATTGTTTCATAAAAACACGATATTTGCTCTGACAGTGGGAATTAATTATTAAATTAATTAATGTGACTTATAGGTTTTGAATTTTGTAAAATAGACTTCATTTTTTAAATTGGAATATCAAATATAGCTTTGGTTGAATTTTCAGGATTTTTCTGAAAAACTTTAATTTTTGATGAATAGTGAAACCACTAAGTGGTACTTATAAAAACTGATTTTTCGTTTAAATGAAATTTTACCACTTCTATGTTTTGAATTTCAAAAATCCGACATACATGGTTGTCATTAAGAAGTAAAATGTGGTTCAATGAGATTAAAATAATTTTTTGGTGAATAGTAACTTTTAAGTTCTTAATCGCGATTAGAGGTAATTAGTGTAGTTTAAGGTAAAAATAATGTTTTAATAATATGAAATGAACTTGAGACATGTCCTAACCTCATTGGATGTGTCATGGCCGACCAAAAAACCCACGCATCAACTTGGGGACCCCATGAAGCCATTTTGGTTGGAAAATGATATTAATATCTTTTTATTTAAAGTTAAAGTAAAAATGAGACAATCATGAAATGTTCTATTAAAACAATTTTACATGGGGTTATACAAATCAGATTTTTGACTATAAATATTAACTGGAAAGCTACAAATATTTCCTACATCATAGTAGTTTTTCTATAATTTTTACACATTAAATAAATTAAAGTATTTATGACATCATGATGATGCAGCGATGACCTCAATATTTAACGATTTAATTAAAATGGAATGATAATGTAATATATAAGACCTAAACATGTCCAAAACCTATTTTATGAGTGGATTTAGAACCATTATCACCTTATAAACTAAATATATCCATTTGGGACCTTTTAAAACCGAAACGCATTTTCAAATAAAGTAACATTTGCTTACTTTCGAAGAGTGCCTCTCCTCTCCTTTTGTAAAAGGCCCCCACCTCTACCTCCATACCCACACTCCCAAAGCCTTTGGATCGGCCAAACCCTTCCCATTTTGTCTCTCCACATACATATATTACTCTTTGAAGCCTCACTTTGGGCAGAAGTCTTCTCAAGGAAGCCTTTGAGCTCAAACCAAAGGGAGTTTCCCGATTTTAAGGTAATGTCTTCACTTGTGTCCTTTTGTTTTATTTTTCTTCTCCAACCCCCTAAACACTTTTTATTCATTTATTTTGTAACAAATACAGTATCTTCAATATACTGGGATGTTGTTATAAGATGTATTAGAGCTACACTTACACACACCTACATCTAATGGTTAAATAACATACGGTTTCCGTGGATGGTGAATTTCGGCCTCCCGAAACGATGATTGTTCAACATTCTTTTAACACCTTAAAAGGTGGCCATTGAGATGAAACTATATTTATATATGATATATAATATGTTTATTTTTTTCTTAAGCTTCTGTATTTTTTATTTTTGGAATACCTTTATGGTTTCCATTATGGGTAAACGCGATATCTTCATTTAAGGAAGTGCGGACTACCGCCCCCTCTAAGTGATGTGATTCGTTAATGCCATACATGGGAGGTATAAAGGATGGATTTAATGTAATTATATATGATGTTATACTGGAATTATAATATACCTCGATATCATTATTTTTATTTCCATTAATGTATGAGATAGAAATGAAAGTAGCGTTCATGCGTACATACGGCTTACCGTCTCCATGAACGGTACATTTCATTTCATATCTCAAAATGTTATGTACTATTATAAGTACATATATATAATGGATATATATGAAATATATTACATAAAAATTATGGATATCTTTCTGGAATTATAACATATATATATATATATATCTCTCTCATTTTGTTTTAATTTCAATAATATGACAAAAAAATGAAAGTAGCGTTCATGCGTACATACGGCCTACTGTCTCCATGAATGGTGCTTTTAATTTTTATCTCCAAATTCTAATGAATAGTATAAAATGAATATATACTGGATATATATGATATTTAAAACATAAATTCTATTCTGGATATAATGTACCTATAACTACATGGAAAATTATATTCCAACAAGTTCAATTTTTGACTCATGTACCAAACATCGACAAAAACGTCTGATATGAACTCATATTATTCACCAATTATTATAACATTAAAATATGTGATATGAGCTGAATAATAATCTTTATAGGAGGTCTTCAATAAATTATAAATTGACCAATGTTTATTATTCAGGAATATAAAGAAACGAACAAGACAAGTTGGACTTGAGTTAAGGGATCCTAGTCCTCTCTTTATTTTTAAGTAACTCTTTTATGTCATTCCTTTTAAAGAAAATATTTCTTGTTATTGTGATGTTATTTTATATTAATATTACTGTAATTTTTATGTTCATGTAATGAGAGACCCTATTATCTCTCATCAATCTATTTTGGAAGTTTTGAGTGGCGCCGTTAGGCAGCCGAATTTTCGTAAGAGATCTAACCTCTATCTTTCTTTTTAAGTCCTCTCCTTTATGTCACTTCTTTTAATCTCCTCTTTGTTATGTTGGGAGATTTTATTTTATATTCCTCTTTCTACAAAAATTATGTTAATATGATGAAGTACCCTATTTGATCTCATCAATCCATTTTTTGTAAGTTTTATGTGGCGTCGTTAGGCTGCCGAGTTTTCGTAAGGGATTTTTCATCTCACTTTTATTCATGTGAGATTTATGCTACATTTTCCACAATTTCCTTTTAGTGGTGTATTTACTACCCATTATTCTACTCTCTGTGTAATATAATTTCATTTATGAGTATTTACATCAATTATGTATTGTCCTTTTTTCATGGGGCGTATGTTTTGAAAGATACCCAAGTCGGTAAGGGAACCATTCACCCTCCTCTTTTTAAAAGTCTTCTATTGTTGGGTCTTTTAATTTACATATTTTTATTTTGGGATATTTTCTCATATATTCTTATTGATGTAAATTTTATGTCCAAGTGATGAGATACACTTTTCATCTCCCATCAACTCATTTTGATGTGATGCCGTTAGGCTGTCAAGGGAACTTCTTAACCCAATTTCGATTTCTTTGGGTTCAACATGTAGTTATTGAATATTTTATCCATTGAATATGTGTGAATGACCTATGATTATTTTACACTTAATATCCACTTATATTTGGTGTATTCTTTTGTCACACATAATTATGTAATTGATTTATCCTTTAACCAAGGATACTGTCTTTGTATGAGACTTCGTCTCAATCTCCTTTCGTTGAGGCATATTTTGTTTTATACACAACATTCATTTATATGGTGTATAAACCCCTTTGAATTTTATGTTTATTCAAAATGAATATTTTTTATATGAAGCCTTTACTAAATGACAGAATGGAATGTTTTTGTCGTACGTATGCGGTGACAAAGACTTCTCCTTCGCCGTGACCATTATTTGAGTTTCGGCTTCATCTCCATGCCATACCTTTTTTTTAAATAAAAATAAATACCATGTTTTACTTTTCATTTATTTTATTATTGAAAATGGTTTTCATAATGTTTTTATATAAATGTGCTGTATTGATATCTTGTGATTGAAAGGTGGAAATGTTATGTTTCCTTTATGCATGTTTTATGTGATACGATTATGTTGAGGTTCTTGGGAATTATTATGAAGAAGGGTGGTTCCGTGATAAACTAATGGAGGGTGAGACCGATATAGCTCACCAATACATTGGGTAACGTGATGGAGTGAAACGTTAAGGTTTCTCCGAAGAGATTTAGGGAATATACTATGACGTGTATTCCAAAACGTAACCAAGAGGGTTACTCCCTTCGTAAGAATGTTATAAATGCCTCAAGTTACCTTTTATTTCTTATGATTTCTATGATTTATTCCTGATTTGATGAGGTATGTCAAAGTGCCTATGTTTTATGTGTAAATTATGATTTCATTCATATGCATATATGAACTCATGTTTCCTTTCCATATTTTTATATCCCTTACTGAGCTTTTTATGCTCATCCCAAGTTTTTGAAATGTTTTTCACGGGTCAAGGGAATGGTACATGATGTGATGACAGTGTCAAGGATGTGTCGAGAAAGAATCCAAGTTTTATTTTAAATATGTTTTGTTTGATGGGAAGAATGAATCCTGTCTTTTATGTAACCACTTTGTTTAAATGTGGAATGTAATGCAAGTTTTATGATCTTATTCTCTAAAATTCTAATCCTGAAAAGATACTCAATGGGTAATCTGGTATTAACTCAAGATTATGTAAGTTTTAAGGCTGGGGCCTTATACTACCAGAATGAAAATAAATTATTTTTAGGTACCTAGATTGTTTAATAAATATCCCTATGACATTGATTTATATATAGGGAATTATCATTTAATATAAACCAGAAGAATCCTATATAGAAACCAATGTTTAGTTTGAATATTAATCCTCTCCATTCTACTTATAAATTTTTTTTAAGGTTTGGTATTTTTTTAATTCCCCCCAAATAATAGATATATCATCTAAATAAAATTTCATTGAAAAATCGATAGAAGGTAAATTTAAATAAAATATGTCACTAGTTCATAAATCATCTCAGTCATTCATGAATGCATAATTAATGAATATAAGGCCTAAATATTAGTTATTCATGATGCTATGTGATCAGGTTCGATATTCAAGTAAAAAAATCATTTTTAGTGAGGTGATGGTAATCCATTACAATTGTGAACTTCATTCATATAAAAATATTTATTTTTTAGAAAAAAACTATTTTGTAGTTATGGGCTCTTCACAGTTTCATAATAACCTCATAACTGCATTACCCAAGTGGGTAGTTATGCAGTGTTCCCTATAAAAACCAAAATCACACTTTGGGAAGGGGACTTGGTGACAATATCCTATGAGAAAATAGATTTATCTATTAGAATAATTACATCCTTTATGGATCCTATAATTTGAGTAACTCATCAATAAAAATCCATGTAAAATTATAATTCACCTAGAATTAGAGTGGGAAGGGTGTTGGGTATTTTCTTATTGATCTTTACCTCCCTTTAAGAAGTCATTATGAAAGAACCCATGAAATACCCTTTTTCATTGGTCTCCCCTGAATTTACATAATAGAGGTAGTATATTAATTAAATCATAAAATATTATTGATATAAATACACAACATTAATTTTTCATAATTTATCATAAATTATAGTAACTATACAACAAAATTAAAGTCCTCAATGTATATCATTCCCTCTTTTTAGTGGTACGATTTTGGTATGGAATTGAACTATAAAGGGACACTTCATAAAAGAACCCAAAAATCATTAGATTAAGAATCCTAAACATTCCTTATTTGGTAAATGTCATTTTCCAAGGAGGAATCACTATAAATGAAAAATATTGGATCATTTTGGACATGGACAATGCTTTGAAAATACAATTTTTGAAATGCCTTCAGAGATTCATGACCAATCTTAGAATATTATCATCAACCTCCTAAATAATTTATACCCATGATAATAGTAATATTCCATGATTTCATCCCATAAATATAAGACCTCCAGGGTAATTAAAATCATTTATTCCCATGATAATGGGGATCCTTGTCATGATAATAAAAATGAATCTCTCCATGGTCTGCACTTCTCATCGTGGCTATTGTATATCAATCATGTAATCAACATAAGATTCTAGTGGAAATATTTATTACACATAAGGATACAAGGACATATTAGAAATACCCTATAATGTTTAATCCCTAAAACATGCCCAGACATGAGTCTTTTACAAGTTGAAGAAAACCTTGGCTATATACGTGTAATCCCCACATATATCCTTCCTTCTTCCAGGTAGTTACACTAATTTTATAACGTAAAATACAAAAATTCTCCCCCATTGTGAAATATTACCTATTATTGATGTTATAATTCTTTTAATTGCCAAAAAAATCTTTTGGGGAATGATTGTTCCACTGGGAAACACAAGGGTATTCCATAACTCATTCCTTAATGGTTCATGTTCCAGGTGAGTCAGCTTCATCAATGGTCTATATCGAATTTTATAATTAAAATATTCTATACTATATCATGAACAAAAAAATTGATAAAACATAAAGTAAAATCTATTAATAAGTCCCACATAACCTATTTATGAGGATCCTTTACATATTAATCCTTACTAAATTAATTTTATCTATATAGAATACATAATTTTTCACATGATTTTAAACTATATAGATCAGTTCTATTACATGAACATAAACTATAAAATATGAAATATATGAGCATTGATTCATGTTACAAAGGATATTAAAGACTCTTTTTTGGGGTTCAATCACAATACCCTACAATTCCTAGATAAATTCCATTAAAAAGAAACATCACCTTTATATTAACGCATAAACTTAAAAAGCATCATTTGGGTCATTGAAAAATGATAATAAGAGTAATTACATGTCTCAATATGGTTTATTAAATTTAAAAATATTTTTAATAATATTCTATGGGTTGATTTTATTTTTAAAAGATTTCATTTATTGAATTATGTAATATATTTTATAATAAAAGTAATATTATGAAGTATTTAATTTTTTTAACTAAAATGTGAATAATATTATTTTCGGTGAAAAATAATGGAATGATGGTTGTAAATACTTCATAATGTGGGTTTTTAGTAAATTCAAAAATCTGTTGAGAAAGCATTATAAATCAATACTTAAGATAGATATTGTGATAAAACATGTTTTTATCAATTAGGTAATTTTAAAATAAATTCCACATAATTTTGAAGAATAACATAATAAAATGTTTAAATTTATTTAACAAGAATACAATGATTCAAAATAATTCCATTACAAATAAGGGTACACACTAGTGTCATTAGGAAAATATATTTTTCTAGAAGTAGTGTTTTTCGATTTTATAGAATTAATAATTTATTTTAAAATACAAAATATTTTTTAAATTTTATGTATATTTATATTATTTTAAATAAATGTGATTTAGTTGAGGACATATAAAATAAAAATTATATTAGGTTGATTATTTTGATTTTATTATAAAGTTGATCTTTAGTGATAAAAAGAAAATTATTGTTTTATAGGTGCTTGGATTTTGAGGTTATCAGTATGATGTAAACATTGAATAAAAATTCATGAAATCTATTTTATAATAAATATATGATTTAAAAATATTAATAATGATTGAAAAAGAATATTATTTTTAATTTATAAAATTATACTTGAAATATTTGGACATTATATCAATTTATTAATTCAAAATTTATTTTTGGATTTTATACATTAAATGAAGATGTTAAAAGGTCCATTTCATCTTTTTATTGATTAAATGACAAAATAATACTCTTGTAATAATTAATTTGTTAAAAATATTTTAATTTATTCGACCCAGTACTGGTTTTCTTAAATAATTAAATACCCAAAATTTCAACACATAAATACATAGACCCTTGAGTATAATAACCCTCTCATTCACATCCCATTATCCACTCAAGAGTATTTGAGAATGAAATCCCTCTCATTATTCCTCTCAAAAGTCACACCAATGTGGATCATAGTATTGATTTGAAAGGGTAAATTTTAACACCTTATTATCATATTGGTAAAATCACTATAAATTAACTTAAAGTATATAATTTCAATAAAATTTATACTTCTAATGTTCTATGTGTGTTTCTGTATAAAATCCATTTTTCCTGAAATAAAAATACAAATTCATTAGTTATTTTTTTTATAAATTGGATGTACATGAAAAATATAAATCAGTTGAATTACTGCATACATTATCAATTGTAGTTTTATGAATTTACAATAATCATAGTATTATGAATCCTACTAGAGAAAATTATATCAATAATATCTAACAAATTTCCTTAGATAGAGGAAGAGCAAATTTCTATATGTACACATCTAAAAACTATTGGATGAAAAATATCATTACACTAAAAAACCATCATTATTATAATGGATGGATTCTAAATATATAATGGAGGTGTAAAAGAAAAATAACAGACTCCTCATTGATGGTATTAATGAAATAAAAAAAGAAAATTCCTCACATGAATGAAATTAGATAAGCCTATTTGTCTGATTCTTGTAAAATTATGCACAATTATAGTGTATTTGGATTCAATACGGTTGAATATAGACTGTTGGTCTAGTGTGATTATATTTATTAATTTGATAGATTTAAGTGTTTTTCTTCCAGAAATAATGTATGCCATTATAGGATGAATTTCATCATATGGTCTTGATATAAATTATTCAAATATATATTGTTATATATATTTTATCTTACTTTTATAAATATACATCAGATAATGTACATAACAGTTCAACCGATTAACAGTAGACATATACATCTAATAACTGATTAACTCCTTCTCATGAATATGTATTTATACATTTGAAAAAATTACTTTCTAAAATAATTTCTTATTATTTTGGATTTATAGAATTTAGTGAAAAAAATTTAGAATGTGTATTGTTATTTTCATAATATGGATACAATGTGTTCAAATTTGTCTTTTTGACAAAAATCACTCTTTTTTGAAAAGAAAAAATCAGAAATTTTGAAAGGTAAATGTAATATAAAAAATAAAAAAACATTCTTCATATATTATATAATAATTATTTTTACATTTCTTATACTTGAATTTCTTTATCATCTTTTGTTAAAATTTTATATTCCTTATTCCAAAAATTATAGGTTTTGTCCTCAATATTTCAAATACATTATTCCCCTATATGATTTTTGAAAATAATTATAGGAGGTATAATTTTTTCAAAATATGTGATGGAAAAAATAATAGTTAAGATGTAAACATAATTTAAATAAGGCACTCAAAAGGATAAATCAACATTTATCCAAAATAAAATTCATCCAAATAAAAATTATTTGAGTTATTACAATTTTATTCATGAGTTTGGAGAAATTTATCATTATTTCCTTGAAATATTTAATATGATCGTCTTTATATTATTAATATCTTATTGATACATCTCTACCTATTCCCCAATATATTTCATCCTTATTAATCCTTACACTAAATATTTCACTTTCTTACTTTCTCCCATCATGTTTGAGACTTATTCTTCTGAAACATGAATCCCCTCCCTATAATTTTAATTTTATTCTATAAATAACACTATTTGGTTAACTTTAAAATCTCATTTTTAAACTCTTATATATTTCTGTCCATGTTTTTAAACTCCATCATCATTGTTCATAATAAGTAATTTAATATTCATAATAATTATTATGGTTTCAAGAACATAATCATTCATTTTTATTGAAAACGTCAACAATTATTTTATTCTTCTTTTCCTTCTATCAATTCATCACAAAAAATTAATTATCTCTCATTAATGATTTAACAATATGATAATATCATTCAAATTTATAGATTACATTATTGATATTATGTTAAAATCCTTTAATCCATCCTCATTTTGAATAATCAATTCAAACAGTTATTTCGAGGAACATAAATTTTCAAAATGATCATACATCTCATGCATATATTTTTATCTATCTTATATCTAAAGGAACATTTACATAATTAAATACTATATTAATAATTAATATAATTCATTATCATTTTCATTGGTTTTAAACTATTTATTGAGAGATAAATTTTTCTTTTCAAATGATGTAATAGGAAATGAAAGCCTTAATGGACATACATGAAGATTATCAACATAATGAGTTTAAGAAAATAAGTTAATTCAAAATCCATATCATATAGATGTATCTCCCATATTTTAGCTTTAGAATATTGTTAATTTTTAATAGATTTACCATCCTCATTAGGAATTCTTAGGGGAAAAAAATTCATACATTTTACTAAAATATAAGTTTTATTCTTATCAAATTTTATCAATGTCCTAAAAATTTTCAATCTCATAAAGTAATTTAAAATTCTATTTCAGTATTATCTTACATAAAAAAATATAAAATTATTTTGGATGATTATAATAATATTTTTTATAGTTTTTATTTTTAAACAACATTTTTACATCAACTTGACCATTTTCGAAAGGATAATTTTCAACCACAAAATATTTTCTTATTTTCTCATATTTGTTAAGGGTACTTCTAAAGCATAAAATTAAATATATTATAGTTGATCGGATAACAAAACATTATTCTTAGTAAAATTTATTTCTTTGGAAAGTGTTTTATAAAGCCTTTTAATAAAATATATGGTCGTAATTTCTTTCCATTATGTCATAGAACACCTATTCTTATTTTGTTCTTCACAAAGACTTTGATATATTTTCACACAAAGATCCAAAACCACATCTTTATCTTGACCAAATGATGGATCATCAGTAATCTTGTTCTCCTTATTTTTTTATAAATGAATAAAATGATTCATGATACATTTACTTTGACATTTTCCTCAGTAAAAAAGATTCCTTTTAAACCAAATTTCCTTTTATAAACTTAATATGGAGTTTCTGAATATACCCATTCAATGCGTCTATATCTAATTTTTTAATTAATTTCTTATATAAAGGTATTATACTAACTTAATTCTATAAATTTTTTCATCACCAATGTATGGAATCATTTTTATAACTATTATTGGGTCATATTTAATCATATCGATATCCATGAAGCATATGGAAAACATATTTATAATGTATAGATAAATTATAGTCTTTATCATTATATTCCTAAATTATAATGATTCAATCAAATAGAATGTATAATTTAAAAATTTTCCTTTATCATAGAACATAGAAATCCAAAATATATACATATTTTATTTTAAGTGTATCTTTATGCCCTTTTATTGTAATAATAAAATTATTTTACCAAATATAAATAATCATTTCATATGGTTTTCAAAAAACTAATAAAACAGTATTATATAAAAAAATAGAGAATTTTCATCCTTATATTTCTAAAATATTCAAAACTATTATTGGAACATATATTTAACTATATTTTCCTCTTCTTGATATGAAATTTAAACTAAATAAAAAACCTATTTGATATTATATTAATACCAATTACCAAATTTGGTAAAAGGAATAAATTTTATCTATAACTCATTAGTAGAATTATTAGATGTATAAAAATATGTGACTAACTTATGGTAAAAAAAATGAAAAGTGTTCTTTTTCGACACATAATGATACCAATCATAGAAAAAAATGATAGAATTTAGCAAAACACTATAGATTCCAAAATAGGTTCTATATATAAATTATTTCATGATAATATTTTTTATGAATAAGTTACAAGTTGACTTCATCTAATTTATTAGGGGAAATGATGAAATTATGAGAACAAAAAATGATTTGGAGAAGGGAGATAAGAGAGACTAGAGATCATCAAAACATTCGGAGGTGAAGAAAGCTTGGAATCCCACTACACTTTGTATTGAATAAATAAATTAAGGATTCATCTTATTTTGATCTAAATACTCAAAATGAAAATCTATTTGAGATCTATAGATGAAAAATTGTCATAAAATTTTTATGAAATTATAAATTATAAATTTCTTTTAAATATTGATTTAATTGTTATTAAATTAATATCCCATTGAAACATATTATTTCGTAAATATTTATCAAAATTATAATCATTATTAAGCAAATTATATTAATTAATATGGTAAAAATATTTGAGTTTGAATTTACCAGTTAGAGAAAAAATTTAGAAACATTCTTTATGAATTTTTATATAATCACAGAGACTTTTTATATTAAAGGAAAACAATTTTTAACATTACTTTTTTTGAAAAGAAATGTTTGTGTAAAAAATTTAAATCTATATGAATTTTTTCATTTGAGAAATAAATATTTTAAGGTAGAAATACTTTTCAAGAATTTTATTTTCTGAAGGAAATAAAATTAAAATTAAATTTTAGGAAAAAATGTTTCTTTCTATTTGGATAGATATATTCTCCCTAATTTTTAATAGTTATTACTGGAAGCATATGGTTGAATATAGATTCAAATAAAACATCATTTTATGTTTACCATTCCATATTTCTGGTTAATGTATTCAAATATGTAACACTTTAGTGCTTTTGTAAAAATATTAGCATGTTTCTATTGCATTCCGATTCATTATAAAATGATATCAAATTTTTGAGTGTGATAATGAAGGAAATTATGTCTTATACTTATGTTCATATATCATGAGTGATCTATGGGGTTTTTACATAATTCTATTGATGTATTTTATTACAAAAAATATGAGTTATAATAAAACTCATTTAAAATATTTTAATTATGTGTTGCAACCACAACAGTTGAGAAAACAAAATCCATCATTCACATATTCAACATCAATAGTGGAAAGTGCTGCTGAGCCTTGTTTTTTATAATTACCTGAATCTAAATTCTATAATAGAAAATTAAACGTGCAAGATTTCCATTTTATATCCATTTTATATGTATTAATGGAAGCATTTGAAATTTTTTTTAAATAAAATTCATTCCAAGATGAATGCAGGAGTCCATGATCTATCATTACCTTTAGGTAATGAAAATTTAATTTTACATATTTAAGATGAGTCTCTTTTTTATATTATTAAAATATCACACATATGAATATATAATAAAATTATGTTTTGTTGAATATTTATAAGGTATAATATATAACCAATCATTCTTCTAAATTTTTTGATCTATCATTTTCCTAGATTCAAAAAAATCAGGTATTTGAGGATCCAATAAGAGTACCAATATTTTTTTATTTCTCAAATCAAAATTTTTTTGAATAAATTTTATAAATTTATGATGCTATAAAAAAGTTCCTCTCAAATTTGAGAAATTTTAAAACCACATAAAAATGTCAGTTTACTGATTACGCTCATTTCAAACTCAGTTTTTAGATGACCCACAAAGAAATAATTAAGATATTTATGATTTGATCTAGATATGATGTCTTAATAATTAATTGAAACATTGATGATATAAATAAATTTCTTTAAGATGAAGTGTCAGGTGCGTAGCACTATTTACAAAGATTTTTTTAATAAAAATCATTTTAATATATCATACAAGGCTCTTGGGGCTTGTTTGAGTCCATAGAGTGACATTGTAATTCTAAAAATTTGATTTGACAAAATTTTATATTTTAAAAAAAGTTTTCTATATATTAACTTCTTCCTAGATATACCATTTTCAAAAAACACACTTCAAATCCATTTTAAAAATTTTGAAATTTAAAAATGCTTCAAAAATTATAAGTATTCAAATAACATTAATTCTAGAAAAAAGATAAAAAGTTTCTTCATAGTCTATTTATTCTTTTTGATTATATATCTTCATAAAAATTCATGATTTTTTTCTATCAATTATTCCATTTCCATAAAAAAAATTTGGAATACCCAATTTTCACCAATTATAGGTGAATCTTTAAGACATTCAACTAATTTCCATACATGATTCATCTCAATCTCAATGAGTTTATCCTTCATTTATTTTTTAAAATTTCATTCTTCTGAAAATTCCTTAAGGGTCTCAGTGTCAAATTTTGACAAAAAACACAATGTTTAATTTCATTAATCAAAAATCTTCTATTTTTAATTAGTTTTCCTACATCACCAATGATGTTATTTGGGTTATTTACTTTTATTCCAGTGATGAAAAAAGTAGTTATTATTTTTGAAATGTGTTTTTTTGTTTTTCAAAGTTCTTTATAATGTCTTTATATGAATTATTTTGAAACATTCCTAATTTTATATGTTGATGTTTATGGAATGTTTCATTCATTTTTATAGACATTTCCCGAACACTGATTTCATAAAATATCAGTACAATTTTTTTCGATTACTATCATTTATTATAATGAATTGTTTTTCCAAAATACCATTATAAATAGGATAAGTAAATTTTCATATAAAAAATACATTTTCCCACCTCTTCTAGTCATTTACACACTCTTACAATCCTACAATAAGGTTTTATGTTTCCTATATCAATATTTAAGATTCTCCCTTAGAAGTTATGTTTTTCCTATCATATTATTTCTTTTTATGTTTGTTAAATTTACTATATATAACATTTTTATTTTTTATATAATTAAATTACTATTATTATACGTTATTATACTATAATTTATATTGTATAAATGTGGGATTATTTATTTATCTCACTACAACATTATACTAAGAAGTAACTAAGAAAAATATAATGGTTCCTCAACCATCCATTCCAATTTTTTTTTGTAAATATAGTTTTTTTAATTATAGAATGTACATTTATATTTATACATTATTTCAATTATATAACTATACAATCAAGGATAGATCCCAATTCCCTATCAATATACGTGCCTAATATGTCGATATAATGATAATACCTATCTATAGATTTGAAAAAAAATTAAATTTGGTAGACAATGTGTTATTTTCCCTACAAAAAACATCCCTATTTAGAAAACTTCTTATAGACACATTCATAGGTATAATGAAACCTTGGGGTAACAACCCACAAAATATTTTAATGGGATTTACTCAATCCTAAAAAAGTGCATGAAACTTTTTCCTAAATGCACAGTTCGTTTGAGGCTCCCTAAGGATATTGTAAACAGTCAAACTATTATAAGTAAAATTTTCACTGTGGTTGAATTAAATGTCTTATTTTGTGTTATGGTTATACAAAAAATATGAACATATATGGTTTAATTATATCATGTTTTCTTTAAAATATCATTAAGGACCACAAAAATTAATAATATACCCCTTTATTAGTGACTATATGATTACTATAAATATAGGGTTTTAGAAAATCCATTTTATGTAGAAAAAGGAAGTGATAACCTCAACCAGCAGAATCATTCTATATGAATTGCATTTATCACACATTTCAAGGGAGAAAACATCACTCGGATTTCCCCATGACCATGCCCAAGATGATATCCAAAAACTTCAACATGAGCGAAACTGTTTATAGGAGATGGTCAAGCTCATCGAGATCACATACAAAACCATATATTCCAAACCACCCGATAAAGGTCTCACCGTCCCACATCACACACCCAGGGAGTTTTCTATTGGATTAAATTGATTTGTATAAAGGCCCCTACCATATGAATAAGTATATTCTATTTTCAAAATAAAACTTGTTATATTTACATCAAATTGTTAATTTATAAATAATTTTTATTTTAATACAATAAAACAAAAACGTATATTTGGATAATATTCAATTTCAATTAAGAAATTTATTTTCATTAATTAATTTTTTCTAAAATAATTATTAATTTAATAAATTATTTATATTAAAAAATGTTTTTAAATATAAATGATAATATAATTTTCATGAAGTCGAATGTGATTTTCATAGGGGTTTAAAATTGTTATTATAAAAAACCCCACCATTTTTGAATAAATGGTGATTATTATTTTAAAGCTAATGATTAAAATATTAATTAAATTATTTAGTTTAATTGATTTTTTTGGAATTATAATGATGAAATTATACGATGATAAATTTTTCATAATTTTTTAGAGAGAGCTGAATTTTCATATAAACATTAAATATAGTATAAATACCAAGTGTGTATTATGACACTACAATACCTCAAATGCGTTGTAATAAATATTTTAAATGGCATCATTGACCAAATACATGTATTCACATTAAAATAATATGAATATAATTTTATTTTTTCAATTTTATATAGCCATTATGAATCCTCCTGTACCAATAATGGATTTTAATGTTTTAAAATCATTTCTTTATAGAAATGACTCACATCCAAATCACCAAGGGTAATATTTTCTTAAATTCATACATTGTGTTAATAAAATAATCAAAAATACACCCCTTTTGGAGAAACCATGAGATGAAACTAAGGGAGGGTTTGAGTGTTTTATTACATTATTATATAGAGTCCCAACCCAAATTTTGAGAAATAATAAAGAATTTTCATATAATTTCCTATATAAACCCACCCAAGATCCAATTTATCTTCACTAAAAAACAATAATTGCATAAATACCATTACATAACCTATATCGATCCCCCATATGATTCCCCCAAGATCTTAAGAAGCTCCCCCATGCATTTGGAATCACCCTTTCAAGGAATGCGATCTTCTTCTTCTCTTCTTTATTCAAGAATCATTATTATTTTATTTCCTTTATCTACAGTTAATATTTTATGAGATATAGACATAAACTTAATTTTTACTAAAAATTTTATGTATAATTTATGATAGAACCCTTTCAATCTAATTAATCCCTTCCACGATCATTTATACACCCCTGTTATTTAGCCGAAATTTCACCGTGATTTTTCACGCCAAAACAATGGTGTAACGAATACCCAGACCCATTTACTATAAAGGGTATTAACCATTATGGACATATAATTATATCATAGGTGAAATTTAAAGTAACCCTCACTTTACACACATTAATAATACATTATTTTTATGTATTCAATATATCAATATAAAAAATGACGCCAAAAGACCATATTTGTTAAGTTCCTTAGGAACATGGAATCTTAAACACTGGAACATATGTGGTATATATTATATTACAATAGGTTATTCATCATTATAACCCTTCTTTTAAACATCATAAATAAAAAAAATTTAAAACATAGGAAATGAGAACCAAAAAAGTGGGGATCTCAGAATCACAGAATGGGAAAATAGGGGAGATATGCAATCATAAACATGAGAATGATAGTATGAGAACGTGATCATGAAATTATAAAATCATACCATTCATATCATAGATCATAAAAATGAGTCATGACATAAATATTGGTAGTTCGTAATATTTTGATCATATAGAAATCAATAACATAATCCATGAATGCATAACATCGGAAATAGACATTGAATTGTGGTAGGCAGATAAAACTATAATATCATTCCCTACTGGTCATGGTGCATTTAAAAAACATAACATGGTACTTCGTAGGGACTACACCATGTGTTAGGGATAAACCATCATCCCTATTTGTAGTCCTTTCTTGGTATGGAAATTGGTTTCCCTTTCTTACCATTATCGATTCTGGTTCCCCATCTTTCCATAGTGGATCATTTTTCGACAAATTCCATATTGGATCAAGCCCATCAACATGAATCCAATAATTTTATCAATATATAAATTTTTTTACCTAATTAATTATATAGATATATAGGTCCCAACCATCTCATAATGAAATTACACACACATATTCCAAAAATTCATAAATGATCAAATCATCACCCATGAAATGAAATGGGTGTCATAAACCTGTAATGTTTTCATGAACTATAGAAAAATAAAGGATTCATAATAATTTCATCAAATCATAACACATCAAAATAACCGGGTTTCATAAGCATATAACCTATTAAATAGAAACTTGTTTTATAAAAATCATTCCATCAAAATATAAACTATTCAGATAGAGTAAATGAATAGAGCATTTTGATAATTTCACCTATAAAATAATTAGTAATATTAATAGGTTTTATCTGAGAAATTAATTAATTTTTGAATATTTTTTAAAAACATTTCTCTATGAATATACCCTTTCTTCATTTAAAACCGATTTTCATAATATAATGTATTTCTGAAAAAGTTTACCTTTTAAAATTGAATTGAATATTTATTACATAATGATGGAAATGATAAAAAAAATTAAATTAATTTTTCCAGTAAAATTAGAATAAAATATAAATTTTAAAAACATTTTTTTTAAAAAAAATTTGAATAATTTTTGAAAACTTGTGTTTTGAAATTTATGCCATATGTCTCCAAGAAAGGAAATTGGGACAAAGCTACTTTATAGATGTGGTAACTTTGGAATCATAAACCCCATGAAGGATAGAAAATAAAAAATGAATGTAAATTCCCATATATTTACGGATAAAAATATTGTAATATATCGATGGTTATTACATACACCATAAAAAAGAAATGTGCAGTGAATAAGGTGAAAATATCAAAGACATAAAAATTGAGATTATAAATCATGTTACCTTATGTCATGACTCTCGTTGTACTCATTCAATCCTTTTGTATAATAAATATAAGTTTTTTACACATCTTTTACATTACCATATTCTAATGTCTAATACCATATATGTATTTATATAAACATCTTATAAACTTTTCCCTGTTAAGGTTACGTTTCAGGTAATATCTAATTTGTTTTTTGGCATGTGTCTAAATTGGATATATTTTGGGTCCAAATGCTTATATATTTATTTAAATAATAAAATGAAGTATATAAATATCATTTATATTCATTAAATATTTATTTAATATAATATATGTATTTAATATAATATATGAAAAATAGATAGAGAAAAATAAATACACCGTTCATGGAGATATCATGGGAATTAGTATGACCTTGATGAATCCATATATATTCACAGTGTCTATGCAATGTTTGAAATTCCGTCATGGGTATATCCACATTATTGAACCTCAATTAATGATATAAAAAATAGAGGTCAATAATGGAATAATGTTGAGCTCTATACAATTTATAAAAATGTAATAAATACGAGGAACATAATTATATTTCTTGATCCTGATCTTATCCAAATCCAGATAATCGACATAGACCCGCTTGATCAATATTTATTTTTAATAAAGAGAATATGTTCCCTACAAGGTGAAATATTTGGCTGAAGGAATCCTTTATCAAGGTTTTCATAGGGTTGTACATTCAATTCTTACAACTCAATTGGGTCTATTTTATATAGAGTATTTGAAATTGGTTTGGAACAAATTATGAGTTCTGTCAATCAGTAAAATTTACATTTTGGTGGATGCTAAGGCATCACTTTTAGGAACAAATCCAAAAATTACCAAAAAATAAGAATATATTTAATGATTCATTTCTCCCCAACTATTTGGGAAAACACAGATTTTGGATATAAATTAATTCCCTTGCATAGGATTTAATCTCCATAGGAAGTTTGTAATTATCATCAAATTGATGGATGATCATATGTTGGTTTGAAATATCAAATTTAACTTCACATCCTTGAAAATTGATGTTAGAATTATGTAGAAAAATCAAATCCATGAATTAGATGACATCAATTTCAACCAAAAGAAGAATGAAATTATTTTTTTTGTAAGCACCCTCCCAAAAAAGTTAATCAGAGAGGAATCATAGAATTGATATGAAATCATCATACCATTAGATGTCTGTACTACCAATTCCACGTATAATCATTTTTATGGAAACTTAATACTCATGGAATATTATTTATGTATGAATGGTTCAGTAGATCAAGAATCAAATAAGACATTAGTGGTTTTAGAGAGGATGGTAATTGTACCTTTTACTGCATCATTACCGCACCACTTTTCGGAAATGTTGATTACATGAGATTTCCCCTTGTCCCGTGGTTTAAGAGGTTTAAGATTCCAATTATCATCGACAACCCTTAGGATTGGGCACTGGTTAACATAATTACCATCCTACTTACACATGAGGCAATGATGTATTGGAGGTGCATTATTTGTATCTATTCCTATATTTTCATCATTGTAAAACTTCATCCAATAAGTTCAATAATCAAATTCCCTATATATTTCTCACTAGAAAATATAACATTTCTTAAAACCAATAAAACAATTTCCTTCATGATTCTTCCCACACGTGGAGCATAGAGGAAGGCTCGTCTTCTGTCCTTCATAGATTTTAGATTTCCCTAGTAACTCCATCTTCCTTTTCTTGTTAAAATAATGAGATTGATGTTTGTGTCCAATGTCTATTTAATCTTTAATTTCACAACAACCAATCTATTTTTAGCTACTAATTTCGCTTATAGAAAACAACTATATGAGAGAAGTCGTTAATCCACTGAAGAAACAATAAAAAATACCTACATATTAGATGATAAATACATAAGAATACATCACAATTCAAGTGAAATTTTCCTCGTAGGTACCAATTATATCGTCATTATTTTTCTTCAACTCACGGAAATACCTTTATCATATTCAACTGTAGAACTAGTGGAATATAATTATCGATGAGTATATTATTGAACTCGTCCCAATCCATGGATTCAATTTCATCTTGCTTACTCATATTCTTGTATTGATTCTACCACAGACTAGCTATTAGCTTTGGGCATAGTATAAGCATTGTGGTGAAAGGTTATATATTAAAATTTATTTTAATAATCATTTTTTGAAACCAAGAGTGTGGATCTTCCACGTCAAATTTATAAAAAATTTAATTAGTATCTGATGAAAGAAATACCCTGGCTTGGGAACATTCTTCATTAATGACTATTGATCATCCTAAATGGCCCTTCCAAAATACATCCTTTGTGATTATGCGCATCCATGGTTTTAATCCATCTAAATTTGATCCACATATGATCCATTGGTCTCTGATGAATGGCACTTGTTCTCCGGGTGCTAGCGTAGTGAATCTAATGTCTAGAATTTTTCATTCTTGATCACTTGTCCTAATTTCTTGAAGAAATTATCTCTTTGTTTTCTCATTCTTGAGAGGGGGAGAAGGAGGGATTTGAGATATAATTCATTATGTGCTACAATTTTCTATTCCCAGATGTCAAATTTATTTTTAATGCTCTAAAAAATAAACCTAGCCATCTATTTATTGAGCTGTGATTTTCGTTTCAAAATTTAATTACATAACATCCATTAAATTTCATTATAAACATTAATGAAAGAGAATGACACATAATAACAATATTATTATTTTTTGGTCCACCAACATGTGTAAAATGGATAAATAATATTTACCAGGTCATAACTAATTATTTTATCTTCAGACACAATCTTGGTCTATTTAAACTCCTCTTAAAGTTATTTAACACTCGAATAAATATATTATTCTATTAGATAAATATTTTATAATCCAAAGAGTAAATAAATATTTGTAAAAAATTCAATAAAATAAATTAATAAATTTTAATCATTATCCATGGAATAAATATATTTTTAATTTATATGATCAATATAACTTGAATAAAATTATTCCTCGCACTTGAGAATAATATTTATTCAATTAACTAAATTAATATATAATTTAAATGAGGCCAACAAAAATAGATAGTGTTTGCCCCTCTAGGAATATTTATAGTTAGGAATAGTTAGGCTTTCCTAATAACCAAGATTCAACTTTATTAATGGGTCATGACATCCATTAGAATGAATATAATGTCATAACTATGAAAAATACATAAAAAGGTTACTTTGTAATATAATTCCAATGTCACAATATCTCATCAAGGTGGTTGTATGACAATGTCATCAACCTATATGCTCGATACATCATTCATTAAATATAAAAATCACAATCTCCATTAAACCGTGCTCATGGAATTTAGGGAAATATTTCTATTTCAATCAAAGTGTTTAGATATCAACTTCTATAAATATAGAATGGAAAAATTCATCCTTGACATATCCATTAATAACATGTCATTCATGACACACCCAACGTACCCAATTTACTGCAAAGATATATCATGACTGTTTTCATTAGAAAATATATGTGAGTGAGTCATGACATGAATTAATTATAATCTTAATTTATATGGTTTATTACACATGTTCGCATATAGGAATATCCAATGAAACCAAAACATGAGTAATTTCAACAGGAAGGTCTCTTATCATAATCTCCCATGATCAATATTACCAAGTGAAAAGTTACAGAGAAGAAGTATCATCTTCTTATGAGTAATATAACAATATGATCTATATAATATGTGTCCCATCACTTTATTTGTTCCTACCACAGAACTACGTTAAGAATATTCTCATAGCACTTCATGTTTATTAATTTAGAAGAGAACTAGAATTAACTTATCAACACAACAAATACTCAAGGACATTATTACATTATTGTTCAGAAGAAAAATAAACAACATTTAGTAATATGTTTAATTTAATATTATGTACATAAAATATTCCTATAATTAAAGTATGAAAAGTTTCTTCTAGGACACCAACTCTAACAAACTCCCACTTTGACTAGAACCAACTGCCTACGAAATCCAGTCTGCTATCCCTCACTAGATTATCATGTTCTCACGGATTCAAGGATTTAGTCCATGCATCCACCGTGTGTTTTTAATGGAAATACTTCTCACTAAAACCTCATGTCTTTGAGAAAAATACCACCTGATATGATACTTCAGAAGTATGTTCATTGTGCACTGATGTGACCTTTTCTCTTTTGTGAGATCTGCCACCAAAGTATTTTCACAATAGAGTGTGATGGGATATTTATTTATAGGTACCGCATCGAGGCCTATGAAAAAATTATTCACTCAAAATGATTAATTATTCTTTCTAGAAGTCACATTTTATTCAGACTCTATAATAAAATCTTGAACTACAGCCTTTATCGAGCTCTTCTTGCTCACAAAACCTCCAATCAATGTGACGATGTATCTCATTTGTAACATAATGCCATCTTGATCAGTTTGGAAACTATCATTTTCATATCATATAATGACTCATTACTCTTCTCATCCATAAAATAGGAACATATCCCTAATAAACCTAAGATACTTTTGTATAGTATGGACTTCAATCCAATAGCAGTCACCAAGATTAGCATGATATTGGTGAAACACAATTAACTCATGGGAGACATCCACCCAAGTTCATAAAAAATTATACATGACATTCCCAATTACTAATGCGTATGGAATCCTTTCCAATTTATATATTTCCTCATGGGTATAGGGACACATTATCATAGAAAGATGAATTTCTTGTGATTTTGGAAACAATCCTCTCTTTTATTTTTCAATAATTAATCTCTTTATTATCTTTTCAACATATGAACTTTGAATTAGGCCCCAATAACTCTTAGATCTGTCACAAAGGATCTTGATCCCATGTATATATGCTGCCTCACCCATGTATTTAATGGAAATGAATTTATTCAACTACACCTTAACAAAACATAGGGAGTATATTTGATTTCCAATATGTAATACAAAATTAACATATTATATTAAGAAAATGATTACACTCTCATGAGACAATTTGTAGAAACAAAGATCACAATCATTATTTTCAAAACCAAATTAAATTATGAATTTATAAAAAATACGTTCCATTACCTGGATTATTTCCCTAATCCATAAATGGATTTATTTCAAAATGAATATATTATGGTATTCCTTTGTATTAAAAAACTCTTTAGTTTTTGTTTTGTATAAATATTCTTTAAGGTTACCATTAAGTTATGCTATTTTGACAACCATTTTTTAAATCTCATAGTCATGGTAAGATGAAATGAAAATTATAACTCTGATGGATTTCAGCATTGGAATTAGTGAAATGGATTCTTAGTAGTAAATTCCTTGACCTTATTTAGACCCTTTTGTAACTAGCATTACATTATATGTATTAAATTTTACATTCATGTCCGGATTCATCATGAATACCGATTTGCAAGAAATAGTCTTGGAATCCATTTGAGTATTTAACAATATTTATACAAAGTTTTGGTTCATGGAATCCATTTCAGAATTCATATATTCTTTCAAGTTGGAAGCATCTTTTTAACTTACTTCTTCTTTGTATATTATAAGATCATTATTATTAGTTAATAATTAGTTACAATCATTAGTAAATAAATATTCATACATTTCTAGTTCATTAACATATCTTGAACTCTAGTTTAGCACTTGTATCTCTGTAATAGTTTCTTCTTCCATGTGTCTTCATATGATATGATCTTTTACAAACTCTTGTGTTCCTTGACCAATGAATTCATTAATTCTTATCCCTCTCCCACTATATCTTCGGAGATGTTCTCGCTCCCAATGAATATGGTGGGTCTTTCCACTATAACCTTTCTTTCAGAGGGGTCATATAGGTAATATTCACTTATTTCCTTTGGATATCATATAAAGGTAAAATTTTTATGTTGACGAGAACATGTTTTACCTGAAGAGGATTTAACAAATGCTTCACATTCCCACATATGTAAATTTGATAACATGGGTTTTCTTCAACAATAAAATTCATATTGAATACCATTTATCAATTTATTTTTAACTTTATTTAGTATGTGTAGCACTTTTTGTAATGGATATATGAAAATATATAATGGAAGAATTGCATTACTCATCACTAATATTAGAATTTCCAACATGATACAATTCCTCATTTCACTTACAACATTCCATCAAGGAATGTAAATAGTATTTTGTTTTGATATAATCCCAAAATTTTGTATCTAATCAATGATGTCATTATTCATATATTCTCCACCTTAGTCTATGCAGGGTTTCTTAATATTTCACCCAAGATGGGTCTCTAAATCATTATTTTATTCCTTGAATATATCGAATGAATTAAACTTATAACTCATTAATTAAATATATCCATATCTTCTAAAAACATTAGTAAAAGTTATGAAGTAGGAGTACACACCCCATATTTCAGTAGGAAATGGTCCACACATATCAGTGTGAACTAATTATAGTATCTCATGAGCCCTTTCACCATTCCCACTAAATGGGGTTTATATGTTTTTTCCTTTTAAACATGCATGACAAATAAGAAGTTGATTTACTAAGAAAGAATCTAAATATTCATCTTGATGTAATTTTTTCAAACATTTTTCACTGACATGACTTATGTAGTGATACCAAAATTATGTGTGCTGTGAGCCATGGGAGGTAACTTTGTTATCAAATTTTATTAATCGGTCGTTTTAATGAAACTAGTAAAGGTAATATGTAAATGTGCCTTACCATGAAAAATAAAATATTTATAAATGAGGGAAAATTTTATTACAAATATGAAAATAAATACATATTCATCTAGTCTGGATAATGAAATAATGTTTTTGGAAAATAAGGGAACATAATAAAAATCCCTCAAAACAAATATCATTTGGCTGATAGTGATAGGTGGCAGTCTTCGATAGCACAAGAGAAATTTTTGATCTATCGGCTTCTTGTAGATCTACCTAAAGTTCGTCAATTTTTGTTAATATAAATGGTTTCAATTTTTTAATATATATTTGATAACCAAAATATATATATAATTCCAAATTTTTATAAATAGGTACCTTTCACTCGATTACAAATGTACCTGAATCTTGCCATTGCTTATGTAGCTTGGTGCAGTTTTTCTCCCAGTGGCCCTACATGTGACATGACAAAAAAGACATGATATTAACCCCTTAATATCCCTTAAATATAATCATTCTTTGAAGGGTATAAAATTTATTTGGAATTAAATATTATTCCAATTTTTCCCATTTCTTCACCATATGTATACAATTATTTTATAGCTTCATATATTTATATTCTGGATGAAAGAAGGTAAGAAGTTTAGTTGGAGACTCCTAATTGTAGTTTATATTAAAATTAAATATAAATTAAGAGAATATTCATGGGATTAAAGGATTAATGATATCAGTGCCTACTTCTTCAGGGATGTTTAAACCCTAGAACCTCTAGTCACTACATGGAACCAATGATCTTGGACATGTGAGGTTCTACTAGGGAACTATATCTAAGATTACTCTAAAATGGTTCCTTAAAAATCGCAATCTATTCCTATCTATCACTCTCATGGTGAAGACCATGGAGGTGCTCAATCATGATAAACACATCCATGTTTTAGTGAGAATTCATGAGGTCATTAGAAGAAGACGAAGCCATAAAAAATTAAATGTCGAATGCATTGTTCATATTTTTTTGTAGACTAAGAACTCTTCATCACTCGACTCAAGATCAGGCAGACCAGGAATTGAGGATTCTAGCAGATAAGATTTCTATTAATAGAGTAGAACAAACTGAAGGAATATAGAACACTCTTGGATGTTATTTCCAATGAGGAGATTATATTTATCAAATATTAATCATAGAAATAGTGTAAATTAAGTGATTTTAATTTTATTCTACAATTAAAAGATAAGATTATTTATAATTATCTTAATTAAAACATTAGACTGAACTAATAAATTAATAATTTTTATTAAATCTCTAAAAATATTATCTTGTCCAAAACCCCTCACCATTGAACAAGGAAATTATAGTAGCTTGAACATTCTAGTGGAAATGATCCATATTCATCATCACATAACCCCAAAAAGGTTGTTCAATGATATTTTGAATGAATTTATGTTTGTAAGTCTTTTACTACTGTGGTTTTATAATTCATTGATCCGTTGAGTGGACTTCCCAGTACAGAAATCCTTACATAGATTTTCTCATCACATTTAACCAAATTATAGAAATTCTAGAGAGGAATACTCTTCATGACATAAAATTGTCATATCAACCCAAATCCTTCAAGAAACACTCCATATAAAAGTAAGTGTCCCAAAAAAGTTTTCATTAAACACATAGTACTATTGACTTTTGTTCCTAATAGAGTAACAAAATACTTAGTCTGATTTAACATTAGATTTTATGATTATATTATATTGGGAATTAATTTTTAACTTTTTTTATCCATTATATGTATTGTAAATATTTAAGTGGAAGTTTACTTAATTAATTAACCATGGTTTGATAAAAAAAATTACACATAATAAATTTTTTTTAAATTCAATATTTTAATTTTAATTCATTTATCGGATGGTGGTTTTTTTATTTAATATAATTTTAATGCATTAGAAATTAAATAAATAAATAATTAAATGAACTGGCCATGAACTTATCTAATAGATTATTTAAGTAGATGATTCTAAATCATCCTATAAACAAGTTTAAATAACTCCTTATGAAGAACAATGAATGATCTATAGTATTCGACAAGCCCAACTATGTATCATAGAGTTGGTACAATTGTGGTCCTATCTTCGAAAGTCTCCTCGTGCATTGGGATGACCAATTAATTATAAATATTTATTAATCACATATAGGTGAGTGGAACCAAAGGATTAGTTAAGGTGAGTTATATAAATATCCTTGGACACACAGGTCCAACATAATAATGGAGGGAGGGATGAATCGTCTAACATATTTTATTTATCAATAAATAAATTCAAAACCATGATATTACTTTAATTAAATAAATTCAAAAACAAAAAATGTTATTGTTCAAGCTCATGATCAGTCATACATGAAACAAATACTCAAAAGTTAAATGGATATAATTAATTCATTTATTTGTTAATAATTATTTACATGAACAATCTTGTATCAATTAATTAGTGAATTAATTAATTACCTTCCATATTAATGGTCATTCAAACATAATTGTAGATAACCATTAATTTTAAATTTACTGAAAATAAATAGTATAAAAATTAATTAGATATTTATTATAGTACATTAATTAATAATTTATAGTTTTTTTAAACCGTTATTAAATTATCAAACAAACAACAGTGCACCATTCAATAAAATAAGTCTTCAATAATGTAATTTTTAAAATTTAATGTAATTTTAATTTTTTCAAATAGTGGGAGACTACATGGAATATACATCCAGCTACATTCTATGTACCTCAGTTGTTGTATATCCATGTCACATGTCTAATGATTTAGGGTATTAACTCTGATAAACTACATTTTGTGTACAAGCGATCTGTACACTATTTATCTACTTTCTAGGTTCCTGGTCATCCTCGTCAACCCATATTGGGAAATAAAAGCAACAGATGTTATTCATTTCTTGACACATCTTTGTTAAAGTAACATGGGTATACGACATTTCCTCCAGTCATACACCCTATAACATAGCATTAATGATAAAATATTTTGTCCATCCTGATGGAATCTCCAGTGATTCTTCATTTGTTCTTAAATATAAAAAAAATGAAACACTGAACGAACATGATTAGTATGTCGTTAACATGTTAATTCTAATCGAAATAAAAGATATATAACATGTAATCAAAATATAACCATGATTGGGTATATATCAAAAATAAAATAATAATTATAAATTTAAACATGACCCCATTGATACCACTTGTTGGTTCCGGGCCCAGTGGAAGCGTTGCAGTGGAAGGAGATATATTAACATTTCATTCAATAATCATTTACCAAATCCTAGAGTAAGGAAATTCCTGAAAAACTTTATATTTAATTAATTTAATATCTGATGAAATAAATACCCAGGATTAAGAAGTTTCTTTATTGATGATTGTTGATCTCAAAAAAGTCACTTCCAGATTTCCTTTGTTGAACTTGTGTGGATCCAAGGATAAAATCCCTCTAGTGGTTATCCATACATTCTCCAATGGTCTCGAAGTAATGACACTCATTTTTTAGGTTCATTAATGGAAAATTGAATGTCTTATATTGTTCTTTATTGATTGAACGTTCATTGGTATTGAAGAAATTCTCTATTGGGGTTCTAGTTCTTGAGAGGGAGAGAAGATGAGGAATTGAGAAAGAATTAGGTGTGTGAAACAATTATATATTCCCAAATATGTAATTGGAATTGATTCATTCACACAATAGACATAGCGATCTATTTATAGAGATAAGATTTCGGTTACACAATCTAATTGAATAACTTCCATTAAATATAATTATAGCCATTAATAAAATCCAATGCCACAAAATATTACTAATAATAATATTATTATTTTGTTAATCAACTTATGAAAAATAGGGAAATGATAATATCAGATCATAAATAATTACTTTATCACTGAACATAGTATGGGCATATTCTAACTCCTCATGCATTTACTGAGCACCTAAATAAATATTTTAATTTTTAAAAAAAATATATTATTCAAAAAATTGTAAATAATTATTTTTTAAATGTTCAATAATTTTTTTAAGTCACATTAAAATGATTAAATATTTATTTAATTTATGTTATCAATAAAACATGAATAAAATTATTCCACATTCTTGAGAATATTATTTATTACATTAAATAAATTCAAATTGAGTTTAATCATGAACAAAAAAAAACATAGTTTGTGACCCCCTAGAATTATATCTCATCAACATTAGGTGGGTTTTATTAATGTCAAAGAGTATTGTCTAGAAATGGGTGAAGGTACTCAAGAGAAATAACATAAAGTCACAATGATGAAAACAATATATAAACACTCAGTGTGTAATATAATAACTTTTTCATAATAAATAATCAAGAATTTTTAATGATTATTTCCTCAACCTATAGGCTTGATACATAATTCATTGATTATCTAAAATACACTCATCAACAAACCCTAGGATTAGAATTTAGGGAAACCATTATATTTCAATCGAAGGGTAGAGTTTTCCACTTCCATATAGATGAAATGGATAAATCCTTCATTAACTTATCCAATAATAACATGTCATTCGTGACACACCCAACGTACCCTAAATCCATCAAATATATTTTACGATGTATTTCAAGAGAAAATATATGTTTTTTAGCTATGCCATACATTACTAAAAATCATAAAGTCTAAAGACAATTACACATTCTTACATATAAGAATATCTGATGACACCAAAACATGTGGGATTACTACTAGAAGGCATGTTCTCCTAATCTCCCATCTTGGATATTACCAAGTATGAACATCATGATTAGAAGTATCATTTGATTATGAGTACTCTCATATGAAATTCTAAATATTATGTGTCCCGTAATTGTATATTATCTAACTATATAACTATTATTAGAATATTGTCATACCACGTCAAGGTTCTAATCATATAAGGGAACTACTATGAACTTATTAATGTGAAAAATAATCAAGGACATTACTAAATTAATTTCATGCAGAACAATGAACAATATTTAATAAAATGTTAAATTTATTATTTAATACATCAATTAATAATGTAATCAATGAACAAATAAATGGTTCAAGTACACCAACTCTAACATCAGCTTCATATTCTGAATGACAAAAATCCATAATATATTTCTCTTATTCAGAAAACTAGATAATATAAAATATATTTAATTTAGTACCAATCCATTATTTATCCACAATTGGATCAGGACACCCATTGAATGAAGGAAGATGTTTCCTGTTGAAGGACTCAACAAAATGGAGTCATCTTACTTTCTCATTTGGAAGCTCACCTTGATTCCTCTATTGAGAAATTTGTGTGGGAAAAGAAATAAGATTTTTCATTCCTCACCCCATATAATTTAATTTCTCAAAAGGAAAATTAATGAATTTTCTGTTGCAATCCCCATTAACGTAGTTTCTTCGAGTTCTATCTAATTACTAAAACTAAGAAGAATTTTGGTAGAAATGGTTGTTATAGTGAGGAACGACATAATCAGGAAAAAACACATATAAGATGTCTGAATTATTACACATTATTTAATCACTGACACCCTATTATTACCTTAGGATATTCATAGAAAACACTTATTTAAACCCTTCATGATGGATTGTGAAGAGTTTTTGAATTCTCAAAGCATATATTCGAGGATTCTCAAACAAGGTATATCGAAAGAACCATTTTTTCACCACATACTGATCGAGTTTAGCTCAATATGGTATTTTTGGGGTTGTTACAGCTTTGTACATCTGTGCTAGAGACACATACACTTGTAGTATATAGAAAATGATTTATTTCTAGGAAACCACTCACCCTGTCATTTAGAAAAATTCTAGAACATTTTTCCTATACTTTACATTATCCTTAGTCTTATCCATAGACATGTCCATTGGTTTCTCACTGAGGATTTATAATACTAGTTACCAATTTATAACTAAATTTTTACTCTGATACCAACTATGGAGACCCTCTCTTTTCATAGATGTGTATTACATCATTTTTGCAGAATACTTAAAAAATTACAAAAACAGAATCCAAAACACCATATTAGTTTAGTGAATTTGGAATCATGAAACCATAAACAATGTTATGTATGTGAGGTACACTATATCCCAAATAGCTATTCATGACTTGGACCCTTCTTATACACATTATCCATAATACAAACATTCATAACTCGGGGAATGACAACAAAAAATAGGATAGATTATATTCATAGTAAAAGTTAAAAAGGGATAAATATAAGATATAATTGGATAATAAGGGTATAGTAATGTGATCAGGACATTAGAAGACCATACCCTTTTTATCAGATATTATAAACCTAAATTATGGAACATTTATTGATAGTTCATAAGACATGGATCATAAAGGAATCATGAGCATTAGATATGAAGGAATAAAATTGGAATAATACATTGAATTGTTTTATACATATAACAATGTAATATCATTCCCAATAAGTCAAGTAGTAGTGACAATAATTAATAAGTAACTTCATAGGGACTAACTATACTAGGAGGGACACCCCACCTTCACAGGTATCAGTCCTCTCCTTAAAAGGGACTAGGTTTCCCCATATTCTTATTATGGATTTGGTTTCTCCATCTTCCAATAGTTTATTGAGTTCCCCCATTTTCCCTAGTGTACGCAGTCCATCAAGTGGAATCCCATCATTATATCATTAGATATAAATATTTACTCAATGAAATGGAGGGATATATTGGTCCCACCCTTATCATAGTGGAATCATTCCTATATGTGCCTCAAATTCTCTAAAGTAAATAATTTATTGTGAAATGAAATACGTGTTTGTAACATATAATTATATCGTAACTTATAGAAAATAAATTGTTCATAATTATTTAATAAAAAGATAACCCATGAAATGAAGTTGTTTTAATAAGCACATAACCTCTTAAATAGAAATTTATGTCATAAAAATCAATCCCTCGAAATAAAAACCATTTAGGGAAAGTATATGAATGTAAAATTTGGATAATTTATATATAATTGAACGATTAAAACTAGTATAAGTTATCGTAGATGTAAAATAACTTGGGAATATCTTTTAACAAAAATTCATCCTGAAAATATAATTTCATCATTGAAAAAAAGGCTTTTAAAAAATTTTAAAGTCCGTTGTCATTGAAAATAACATTGAAAACCTATAAAGGAATATTGGAAACAATATAATATTTTTAAAATCACATTTTATTTAAAATGATATTAAAATATCATCTTTTAAAATTTTCATAACATTTTTATTTTTGTTGAAAAAATGGTTTATGAAATTATTGTCATGTGTCTCAATGATAGAAATTTTAGACAAATGTACTTTATTGATTTGGAAACATTTTAAGCATAAAACTAAAAAATGTGATATAATAAAATAGATATGAAAATTAAATTAAATTTTAGGATAAAAATAATTTAATATATTAATTGGAATTATATAGACCATACAAAAGAAAGGAATGGTGAATATGGAAACTATCTCAGGGAAATAAAAGTGTGACTGGAAATCCGCCTACCCTATATCTTGAATATCATCGTAATTATTCAAAAATAATTTTTAATAAATATAAATATATTAAAAAACTACAGTATAACCATATTTTATAATATAATACAATATATGTACTTATATCACTTTCTTTTTGACACTTCCATGTTAAGGTTACATTTTGGGTAATATCTACTTTGTTTTCTTTCATGTGTGTAAATCTGTAATATTTTTTGTCCTCATACATATATAATGATTTCCATAATGTAAATAATTTCATTAATATAATTTATATAAATTATAAATATATTTATAATATTATATTAAACATATAATTAAAAATTAAATAATTCAATCATGGGGAGGGAAGACCGTATGTATACATGAATGTTGTTTCTGTTTTCTTATCATAATAATAAGAAAATTTAAATGAAATTTATATATGTATATATATATTAATTATAGTAGAAATATTATTTTAATATATATAATATACATTTATATATCCTATCCTTAATACATTCCACACAGGGTTTGAATGAATCACATCGCTTTGAGAAGGTAGTTGACCACACTTTCTGAAACAAAATTATCATAGTTAAACAAAATGAAAAGTATGAAGGTAAGTGATAAAATAAGTAAAAAATTAAAAATTAATCATAAGTATGATATATATCATATTAAAATATATTTTCCATTATTATTACAAACCATGATAGGTGGTAAAGGAGAAATGAATGACATCGTTTCATGAGGTGATATTTCTCTAGACATAAGAATGATAAGTCTATTACCAATTAGATTGAATTTAATATAATATTATTTAAAAACTATAGAATAAAAAAATATATGAATATTTGGTATACATGGGTTATCATATAATCAGGTAATAATTATAATTTATTAGGTGTAGAATGAAAATAAAGCAATGGAGTTTGAGGGAGGATTCTACCCCTTCTTTGGGTAACTCTATTTGTTTTAACCAAAGGGATTCCTTAGATTGATATATAAAAAAAGTGGATAATAGGACTGATGTATGGTTTTTGGTATATTATTAGATTATATTTTTTTGATATAATGTTCTTGAGAGGTGTTATTAATTTGGATGGGTGAGTCCCTTTTAATAGTGGAGGTGGTGTGATAATTTTTTATTTTTATGAAAAAGGAATTTAGCCCACACTTTTACCACCGAAAGTGGATCCAATTATAGTCCAAATTGAATAAAATAAAGCATAGGGTCAAAATATCAACATAAAAATGATTTTTAACAAGTTGCGAGGTATTTTATGGCCTTATGATTATTTTTTATTCCTTTATTAAGGAAATTTTATGTTAATCAATGTAATTAATTTTACACTTTTTCACTAATAATTTTTAATAAAAAATTGTTTAAATTTAATTAAATAATAAATAATTTTAATTAAATATATTTAATTTAGGTCCCAATATTCTTATAATATAGTCTAAAAAATTAATTTAAATTCAATCCCCCAAACGGGTAGCAACAATGGGTGTTTTTAGAAAAAATGATAAAAAGTTTGGTATGTTTTGATATCAATTTTCAATTTGAAATTGTTTAAAATAACTACTATTTTATTAATTGATATAAATTTATTATCATTATAATTTAAAACTAATTTAATAAATTATTTATCTATAGAAAGAAATTATATTACAATGATGTTTTCAATTAAAATTTAGTTTTTTTCATTACTCATCCAAAAAATCATGTTTTTCTGAAAAATCCATAAAACTAACCCAAATATAATTTATGGAATTTTGAATTCAACAATAATATTTATTTTATCACATTACATTTCTAAAAGAGTCTATAATTAATTTTATTATTATTCATATATTGGAATAAAATGTAGTTCTTTTATGAAATATTAATTACAAAAATATGTGAATACATTTAGAAAAAAATGTATAACTTATTATAAATAGGTTTTATTTATATAAACGCCTAAAAAATATTTAAAAATTAGTTATTACTAATCATATTACTTTTTTTAACTATTATGTTATAAATATCCCATTTATATAATTACAATAATAATATTTTGTTCTGTCGAAACATCATGGTGCGTGTAACGCAAGCCAAGTCAGCATTGCCTATAGTGAAATATTAACATCAAATTGCAAATAATGAAAGGTAGAATTAGTTTATCCTGAAAATAAATACATAAAATAAAATAAACATATTCAAGAAAAAATGTTTTTAAATACTTGGAGTGTTACAACATAAATATATGTATTACACACACCCTGACCGTGGAATAATATCTGTTAAAAATGATTTTATGTTTTACGGTGTATGTTTCACTATAATGTATGAGAATGAAATGAAAGTGATGGGTGAACCCAAAATTATATACCACTCCAATGTATTTGGTAATGTTTTAGTCTCATGATATATCATGTATGGTATTAGGGAGTGAACCTAATCTATCACACACTTTTTCTGTCATGATATATTAGATGATAGCCCTGTACTATGTTTATTATTCCATATTGTATGTTCATTTAATATTTCCCTTGTTTCCTTTATGATTATCATGCTATATCATGAATCATTTTTCATGTTTTTTATTCTCACCCCACTTATTCCTCATTGATATTCCTATTGGACAACATGCATTACTTTATTCATGTTATGACATTTTTTCCCCTTTCTATGATTTATACCTCACCCATTTCTTATGTATATCTTGAGGTTATCATATATAGTGTTATGTAAAATCAAATAATATTCATATATTAAGAAATTTTTCAATTATGTTATTGTATCTCATGTTTCAAGTTGTTATCCAATATACCTAATTCGTATATACAAAAGAATTCTCATAATTATAGGTTTTATTATCTGTAATATTATTAAACAAATAGGAATTAATGTGTACTAATGAGCTAGTTTTTCATAGTTGGTATCGAAGAAAAGTTTTCATATTTTTGGGATTAGTAATAGAAAAATATATGGATATACATAGGGATAAGGAAAAACATAGGAATACATCCCTCAATTTTGGAAAATTATATAGCAAGTGTTTTCCAAGTGAACATATCCATGTTTGGAAACTACAAGTTGATGTGGCTTTAAAAAATATTAATCTAGCGGTAAAACCAAAAATTACTACAATGAGCTACACTCGACCACGAACTAGTGAAGGACAATAATACTTGATATACACTTCGTTTGACAACCCTAGGGGATATGATTTAGTTAATTCAAAATATCATTATGAACAATTATTTATTAAACAAAATACCTGTAAGTTTATATATTAGGAAATAGATCGTGGATAACATAGATTGAAACCTATAAATTATTATGGTAAATATTAAATTTCAGTTAAAAGTTATCTATTTAATAATATTGGATTACTATTTATGTGGATAATAATTTATAAATAATAATCACTAATATTCCATTTATTCTATCCAATGTACATAAATAGGAGGAATCATGTAAAAAATTAACGTAAAGGGAAATGTGAGGATTGACAAAACTAGGTGCCCAAACTGATGGGACAACGAATTGGGAAATTTGTGATGATAATCTCTCAATTGAATTATTCTTTGAATAAAAAAAGAACTAGGAGGAGCACCCAAATCCCCTTACGAAAGATCATGATTCATTTGTGACATTTATATGACCAAGGAGTAAAAATACGAATGGATAAAACGATTCCTTAATCACAAAATATTTAGTC
The DNA here is from genome assembly GCA_963277665.1 of Viscum album. Lineage (NCBI taxonomy): Eukaryota > Viridiplantae > Streptophyta > Magnoliopsida > Santalales > Viscaceae > Viscum > Viscum album. The sequence goes on along the minus strand of OY728143.1, from coordinate 515,858,907 downwards.
AACTCCATTGGGATGAAATTCACTATCCATCAGTGTTTTGAGCAATAAAATGTTATAATAAATGTTTATAATATTAATGGAGAATCTAATCAGGGGATTATATTGATCAAGAATACGATGCTCCCAGAATAGATTGATGTGATGGGGTGTAATGAATTCCATAAATTGTTTTTTGACAAATATTGTCCTCTAACTCTCTAACATAAAATGAAAAGGGAATTACATTACCATAAGAAACAAATGATGAATCGATCATTGAACATAATGAAAACATCAACAGATTTGAAAAATACACCTTTGTATTTGTCGTTACCACTAAATTCAATGTTGTCCGACTCTTTAGTGGGATAAAACATAATCTTTGAAAATCTTCAATGATCCAAGAATTTTTATGATATGGGGAAATTTTCTCATGTTACATCGAACATTAAATGGATATCATCGAATCTCAACGTTATCACAGGGATAAGAAGTCGAATGATGTAGTTTAATTTTTCCAGTTTGATGGGGAAATAATACAGTGAAATGAAATTTCAACATCCCAATAATCAAAAGTGTGGAATGATGAACCCCAAGAATTGCCTATGGGGTAAAAGGAAACAAGTAAGGTTCAGGAATAAAGGACACCTACCCAGTAATTTCCTATGGGAGTCTTCAACTAATTAAATGGAGGTAAGGAATGCTTTGACCAACCTCATAACATTGTTCATCATGTCAACTAAAATAAATTAGGACACATTTAAAACTAATTCACTAAGAAAAGGGTTTTTAGAGACACCCAAAAACCTCCACGGATAGAGAGAGAGAGAGAGCATATTCCTTCACAACCACCTAGGTAAATCCTGATAATGACATGGTTACTGCTATGATTGTTATTCATTTAGTAATAGAGAATATAAATTTTGATTATGGTTTACACATTCCTTAATATCACATAAGCTTGGTAGAATTACTCAAACACCGAAAAAAATCATGGAAGTAGAGATGTTTGTGAAAACAAAAAATAAGTAAATTATAGAATCCCTTGTATATAACTCTTCCCCTATCAATATATTTTAGTGGAACATCCCAAAGCACCTTATGATACTCCCTTTAGTATAACTTGATATAATTCTAGGCATGGATTGGATTTCCTTATATATATTGAACATTTATTTAAACAATAAGGAAATCCATCTCTATATCATGAATCATACTTCGATTTTATAAACTTTTAAGGAGAACAATTAATCTTTTTTTGTGCCAACATCTCATGAATTGATATTATATCCCTATGAGAAAGAGTATCTAGCTCAAATGATTTAATACAAGGAAAATACCATCATGGATGACGTACCCAGTATGAGGGAATAATGTGAAATGTTTTCTCAAAATATTTCCTTGACATCCTCCTAGTATAAAGGATTAATTTTCAATCGATATTATACATGGGTTTTTTCTATTATCTAGTAATCTATATAGAATGGATATTGTGGAACTTGAGGAGTTAAAGAAATAAATATAGTTTAATATGGATAAAGTGTTCATACTCCCATGTTGGCCAACATGGGGTGCAGTGGACTCTTAGTTAAGAATAATGATGTGTAAATTAAACTTTTCATTGATTACCATGATATGAAAAACATCAACATAAAAATAATTATCATCCGCCACAAATTTATGACAATATTGATCATCTGGGTGGAGCCCAACATTTCTCAACGGTGGATCATTGGTTGGTATATTATCTAATAAGGGTGAATAAAAGGGATATACCAAATACCAATCTATTTACATTGTATAAGAACTATTAGTTCATAGTAAATATCTTCAGACTAACTATTCTCCAGAAATATTCATGCGAATGATCAATAGAGTCTTCAGATATTTCCTCAAAACATTTATGGTAGTATTTATAGATGATATTATAATAAACATCAAAAGAAATGAGTATCTTGAGGATAATATAATCACTATGTGAAAAACATTATGAAATTATAAGATTTATCCAACGTAAAAAAATGTGAGTTCTTGTTGATGGGAGTCTCATTAATGGGGGTCATCATCACATGTAATAAGATATCTGTGGACCCTTCAAGGTAAAATGAAATTGAATGAGGGTCGAAAAGAATATATTATAGAAATATGTAGTTTCAATGGATTGGCAGGGCACTATAATCAATTTTTGATAAATTAATGTGATTCTAAAACCCTCTAACCATGCTAACACGGAAGGGAGTCATTTCTCTTTGGAAAAATGAAAGTGAAGAAAGGTTCAAGGTGTAGAAAAAGAGGCTTTTCACTACATCTTAAAATAGACATTCCATAAGTGTGGATATTTTTATGGTATTAAATGACGCTTCAAAAAATCTCTTGTGATATTCATTAATTTAGAATGAAAAAGTGGTAGCATGTGATTCAAGGCAATTGAATGGTCATAAATAGAACTACCCAACGATAGAACTGGCTTTAGTTACAAAATAACTTATATTGAAAATGTGGTGGAATTATCTCTTTGGGGAGAATTGTGAAATATACAAATAGCATAAGAGCCTCAGGTATATATTCATACAGAAATAGATGAATATTCACCAACCAAGATGGTTAGAGATGATAAAGGACATTTACTTCTCAATCCATTATCATATTGGGATGGAAAATAATGTGGCAATCTCTCCAAGTAGAAAGGATCCAAAAATATTATCATTGTTTAGAATTGAGAGGGATCTTATCTTCATATACTTGAAAATTATGGATATGGAAATCATAATGAAGTACAAATAATAATTTATTTCACAAATAATCGATCAAACATCCCTTTTAGAGATGACAATGGATGCTCATAGAGATTATGTGGGAATTTAAAAGAAATATGAAGCAATATGAGAAGTGAAATCTTGTGATTTAATTGTTAATTAAAAAGGATTTGTGAGATTTGGGATGTGACTACGTGCACCACAAAATCATGAGTTAAATAAAAAGATATCGGATGATTCACATAGTTCAAAATTATCCATATAAATATATAGGAAAAAATGTATCAAATTCAAGTGAATGTGTAAAGGAAAAAATAAATTGGGATAATAAAACCATTACCCATACCTACATGGATATGGGAAAATATCAAATGTAACATTTTCTCTAGTCTTATGATGTTATGAAGAGGAAAAAGTTATATATGGGTTTGTTTATATTTTATTATAATTAAAGATTCGTTTATTAAAATTTTTGAGAACTTATCATTGAATCAAATTTTGATGATGTACATTAGAGAAGTGGAGAGGCATCATTGGACTCCACTATCTATTGTATGTGATCATGATCTAAGATTTTCCTCCATGTTATATATGAGTCTCAAAAATTATATAAATATTTAGTTGAACTCTTGCATGAATAATCACCCAAAAACAGATAGACAATATGAACTGACTACCCAAAAATTCTAGTTCATATTGGGAGAATTATTTATATATTTCAATATAGAATGGGATGATCATATTCCTTTGGTCTAGTTGTCTTGCACTAAAAATTACTAATCAAGAATCCAAATGGATATATATGAATCCATTTATGGGAATATATTAATAAAACATTCATAGTGGGATGATGATGTGCTAAACAAATGACTAGGTCCTGAACGTGTTTATTAAATGGTTTAAAAGGTCAAGACCATTTAGCATCACATTAAGGATTCTCTGAGTTTACAAAAGAATTGTACTAAAAAATTTCATTGAGGCCAAGATTTTGAGTTTGGAGGGAAGTTATTACTCTATATATAACCATGTAATAATGTTATGAGATTTGGGAATAATGGAAATATTAGTTTAGTATACATCAGTCCATTCGAGATCCTCGATCAAATTAGAGAGACAACCTATCGAATAAAACTCCCACTAAACATATCTCATGTAAATAATGTATTCCACATATAAATATTAAGAAAGTAAATACTAGATGCCTCAAATGAACATAATATAGAAGTGGAATTGTAGGAGAATGATCCTTCATTTGTGGAGGAATCAGTGAATATCATAGATCGTAGAGACAAATTTCAAAAAAATAATATGATGCACCTGGCCATAATGATATGGATAAACCACTTGTTTGAAGAGTATAATTGGGAAATTGATGAGGTGATGAAATATAGTTACCATTATCTATTTTATTACGCTGAATGGAAATTTAAAAAGTGAAATTTCTATAGGGTAGATTATTGTAATGACACAAAAAGTTATTAATAATATCTACTTTGCAGTTGAATTAAATATCTTATTATGTGTTATGTTTATAGAAAATGAACACACGTATTTGGGTTTATTATATCATATTGTATTTAAAATACCATTAAGCATCATAACCATTGAAAATGTAGGTGTGAAAAGTGATCATACAATTAATTTAAATTTAGGGTTTTAAAAAATCCATTTGGAAAAGACAAAGAAAATGATAGACCAAAGCAGTAGTTAATACCCTATATATCCCATTTATTAGATATTATAAGTGAGACTGAATCCCTAGGATTTTTCCCTATCCAAGATCAAACTATGATAAAACAAAATAATTATGAGGGAAACCATTTATAGAAGAAGATATAGCTCATATAGGTCACCACCCAAACCTTGTACGCCAAACCAGCACATGGATGTCTCCCCATCACCACCTAACTATTATGGAATTTTATGTTCTATTAATGGGATATTTACCAAGAACCCAACAATATGAATATATATATATTGTACCTTAAATAAATTAATGGTTATTTTGACTTATTATTTTTATTTTATAAATGATTTAGATTTAAATACAATAAACCCCAAGGTTTTATTTTTGGGTAATATGAAAATTCAATAAGACATTTAATTTGATGAATTAATAGACTTTTGAAATAAATAATTTCATAATAAAATATTAATATTAGTTAATTAAAAAAATGATGATATTCGTTTTATGAAGTAAAATGTAATTTTTATAAGAGTTTGAAAATTGTTATTATAAAAAACCCCACTAATGATCAATAAATGGAGTGTTATTTTAATTGTAGAAATTTGAATATTTAAAGAATTAATTTTATAAAAGGGATATTATTTTTGGATTAATAAATCCAAAATAATCCAACAGTTTATTTTTCAGAATTTTATGGGATAGTAAATTTTTTGGGTAAAAATTCAATATGAAATAAGTATACTATGTGTATTATGACTTCATAATACACCAAAATTAATTTAATAAATATTATAAATGTTATCCTCAACCAAATTTATATTTATACTTTGAAATAATGTTATTTTATGTTTATTTAATTTATTTTATTGAGCCTTTATGAATCCAACAAAACCAATAATGTATTTTATGTTTTTAATGATATTTAGTTAAGTAAGTGACTCACTTACACATTAATAGGGGTAAAATTTTATTACTTCAGCCATTGTACTAATAAAATAATTAATAACACTCCCCTTTTCTATATAATATTAAAAAACATGGTAATGATTGATGATTGGATTACATTTTTATAGAGAGTCTAATACAAATGTTTTAGAAATAAAAAAAAATTTCCCACTCATAACCAATATAAATCCACCCATGTTACCATTTATATTCATTTAAAAACCATGGATAACATCCATAATCTACCCTCCCTACTCTGTAAACATTAAAAGGATCCTATAGGATCCCAAGAAGCTCCTCCCAAACATTTGGTATCACCCTCTCAAAGAAAGGGATACTCATCTCCTCCTCTTTATTTAAGTATCCTTATTATCTTATACCTTTAACCTATAATTAATAATATTGGGATTTGTTATTATATATAAATACTACTGTATTTTTTTTTTTCTAAATTATGATATACCCATTTAACATTCATTAATCCCTTCCATGAACAATCATATTCCCCTGTTATACTGTTGACATTTCACTGTGATTTTGCAAACTAAAATAATTCTATTGGGAATATCCATACCCATTTTATATCAAGGATGATCACCTTGATGCACTTATAAATACATTATTTCGGAAGGATGTGTTTTTATTCAAAAATTCTTGATCACAGAATAAATTTTTTTATAAATTATTTAAGGTTTATTGATCTATGTTTCACACATATCTATGAGAATGAAATGAAAGAAACGAGAGTACCCAGAGAAATATAGTGCTATAATTAATTGATTACTGATTCAGTCTCATAATATACCAATAATTGTATTTGGGGGTAAAAATAATCCTTAAATTTATTTTCCAGGAATGATTTCATAGTAGTTATCCATGAACTATGTATAAGATTCCAATTTTTTTGTTTTTTAAACATTTCCAATGTCGCATTTTTGATTATCATTCCATATCATGCATCATTATTCATGTTTATGATTGGATCTACTCTTATGAATCCTTGATATTCCCACTGTCTAACCTGTATTAATTTATACATGATATTATATATTTAGTCCCTTACTTGGATTTATCTCTCTCCCCTTAGTTAGGTAAATCTATAGCCAATCCCATCTAGTTTTAACTCCAATGAAAAAATAAGATCATTTGAAGGCAATTTTCAACAATGTTATTCAATCCCATGTTTTATGATTCATGGAAATATAAATAATAAAAAAATACACTACAGTTCTAGATTATCTGGGTTGTATTATGTGAAATATTATGCAATAAATAATAAAATACCATGTAATAATAATAGGGTCTTCATAGATATTCTTTGGATAATTTATAAGTTACATACATATGATAATGAAGGATTTTAAAATATGGATTGAGATACAGGTTAAATTTATAAACCTACGTCATTAAGGAACCATACCACACTAATTTATGAAATTTATTCAATTTTTTAAATATCCATAACATTGTGAATATCCTATAGTTTATAATTTAGGTCATTAGATATTCTCCTAGATAGCTAAAAAATATATAAGAAGGGGTTCTTTCCAACTCAATTTTATTGATATATTGTTGTATCTATCACACTATATATTTCACATTATTTTTAGTGTCCCCCCATGTCCATCTACCTATATATATATTGTATATTGGAAATAAAATCTCTATGGAGACTACTCCTTCATTTCCCTTGTCTTGTGTTATCATCGGCTATACAAATCTATTCATCCAATTCCTTTTCCATGGGGATACCATTTTTTGATTTTCTTCTAAAATGGTGTTAACCAAAAAAACTATTAACTAGATTTAAAAGGAAATTATTATCTAAACCACATTTTATTTATTATATAGAGTGAAATACCTCATAATTAGTTATCTGTTTTGAATTTTATTTAACTTGAATGAAACATACATTCACTAGATACCCATTTATTTTCTATAGATTCATGATATGATTATTTATTTATATATATTTTCTTCATGTGTAACACATATTAATTCACATGTTATTAATGTGAAGTGTTCACCCTCATACCACTCCAATGCATTGGGTAATGTTTACATCTCATGTGATAACATGTATGCTGTGTGGGTGGTCAACCGATGTAATGTTTGGTATGATTACATTGTGGTTAACCACAAAAATTATTATGATGAAAATTATTATGTTTTTACATATTTTTATGTTTTAATTATTTTATTATTCGAACTTCTCATGAAAGGGTTCTGTGTTTGTATTCCTGATTTGTACCTCTTCATTTTATGGAATATTTATTGACTCATGTGTATTATATTTCACCATGATTTTCTTTATTATTTCCATAATATGATTTGTAGATAAAAAGTAATTATGTTTCCTCATTTTCCTAAGGAATTTTAGTCAATGTAATATATTATATAGAATTACATTTTTGGAAAATATTTTTGAACGAAATTTTTATTATACAACATGTTTTTATTTAAATGTATATAGTTCATAAAGACAACAACCATCTCATATTGGGAGTTTGTTATAATCCACATGTTATATAAAAATTAATTATATTAACTTATCAATGACTTTGGGTGTATATTTTTACAGAATATTATTTGTAATCCAATCAAAGTTTGGTTGTTTTTTTGAATAATTATACAGAATAATTGGGTATAGTGACTTAGATTGAGAACCACATTCTATAAGAGGACTATGTTAAAAAAGTATAACAGTAGATGAATTATATCTTTTAGTTATTTGATATGAATCCTCTATATAGATTAAAATGTATATGAAATTTTATTTTATGTAATATCTTATTAATAGGTAATATCACGATAGTGTAATTTTTTAATAGGGTATAATATAATATTTAAGAATTAAAATGAATGTTTTTAAAAATTTAATTTCATAAAATATGGATGTAAATGAAAAATGAATTTCATAATTTTAATAAATGAATGATTTATAATTATATTTATTTGAAAATGTATTATTGTTCATGGTTTTTCATATATAATGAAAATTTAATTATCAAAATGGTTTTACAAATAGTAAATCTTGTAAGAGAAGAGACTACTACTCATTTTCGGTGAGGCCATAAGGCTTAAGCCCCTGACTGAAGGGTGTCATGGGAATAATAAAAACCACAAGCCTATATACTATCCTATTTAAATATTATATACTTTTTATGAATTAATATATCTCTCTTACTACAGTCATGATTATTTCACACACACACACACGCACACACACACACACAATTATATTACATTTATCAATAAGGTTAATTTTATCGTAAATAAGTCATTAAAAGATAATGATTGAGTATTATTAACAACATAAGAATAAATTAACATTAATATTAAATTACATTATGATTAATTTTCTTTCAAAATGTTTTTTATCATTTCATATGTATATATTTTATTAGTCAATAATTTCTGTTTAAAGAAAATGTAATAGATTTTATAACAAAAAATGGAATGATATGTAATTTATTATGAAAATTTAATTAATATTATTTATAGTTTATTATAATACAAAAATCATTATAAATTCTTGATTATTTGGTTTATAGAAAATTATTATGGATATTGGCATAGCATTTTAAATCATAACATAAAAGGGTTTCTATAATAATTTTTTTTTCTCATTTTTTATGTGATTACAAAATTCTAAATAATTTTAAAAATAATTTCACAAAATTTAGAAATCCACATGGTAATAATATATTTTATTTTAATCATTCAATATTAATATGGACACACACATGTAAATGTTTTGGATTTCCCTTAACAATGTATATTTTTTGGTGACAAAGTGATAATTATAGTTTCTATAGTATCATGAATTTCATGTTATCATTACGACGTAGGACTGAAATAAAATTATTAAAAAAAATTTATTCATTAAAAATTTAATTTTAGTATAAAGTTATTGTAATTAAAAATATTTATTTGAATTAAAATAATTATAACTGAAATTCTGGAACCATAATATCGTTTTACCGTAATTAATATGTTTTTTATTCAATGTATAAAAAGATAATTTGGGATGATCCATTTCATTTATAGAATTACTAAATTGTTAACTCCTACTACTCCAGTTTGTAATTTTCAATAAAAATCATTAGAATTTACTCGACCCAATAATGGTTGAATTAAATAAAAAAATAACTAATATTTTAACATGAAATACCACCCCTCAATTATTAGTATCCACTAATTCACCAATTACTCACTACTACTAATCCATTGAGAAAAAATCTTTTCTTATTCCTCATATTGAATGATTATACAAAATATTTATAAGGTATTATACTGTCACCCTCATGATTTATTGATCTACCTGAAAATTAAAGAATTACCCCAATCATCATATTTCCTTTTCATGTTTAATAAGTTTTTTGTATATCTTTTTAAATTCAATTTTCATATAATTTATTTCTTGTTATTTTATTGTATTACCTTTCATTTGATATGTTTAAATTATTTTTAATTTATTCACTCTCATTATAGGTTATTCTTAAGCTGTTACTATATCAAAATAAGGGTTCCTCACCCCTAATTTCCATCAATATAAGTAACCCTCTTAATTATGTTTCATTTCAATAGGAAATGCTATTAATTTTCATGGTTATAATTTAATTTTTATGATTTTAATGAATGCACACAATTCTCTCTGTATAAAATTCCTTAATTATCAATTTAACTATATGAACATATACATATTCTTGAAACCATTCAAAATAGTGGAAAATTATGTGTAGTTTTCTTAGCATCATTTTCACTATCAGGATATATACATGTGGATGAAGGATCAGTCATAAATGTATTTAGGGTTAATAACCAAAATGGGTGGATTTTTTATTTATTAAATTTTTATATGGTGTATGATAAATAAGACAAGATACCCACATGGTTTGACACAGAAAGGTGATATGAATTGGATAAATAATAGTCTCTTTATTAGCCACAAATCTCAATTGGTATAATAAATATATATTCAAATTTAATTAATATACCTATTCTATAATAGTACCGTAGAATACTATTTTATAGAATTCATTATTTTGGGACATTACCCAAAACATTATGAATAATCTATTATTTCTAATATGATTTTTTGGATATAAACTTATATTGATACATTAATCCATTAAAACAAGTTCTTTCCAACTAATTTTGTATGTGATTATTATATTCTTTTTGACAACCCATATTTCTCAGGATTTTTTCCTTTATACTCTATGTTAATATTCATATGTGTAATTTCATGGTGGAAATGACATCTCTACGGAGATGATCTTTCCCCGCCTTTGACTTACATTATCAAAAAATGCATAATATATCATCAAATAAATCTCAGCTGAATATACCCATATTTTATTTTTCAATTTTAATGTTGTTAACCTAGATACGAATTCATCAATTGAAATGATAAATTATTAATGAAATTAAAAAAAAATTATTATATTAGATTAAAATATCTCATAATTAATTATATCCTCTAAATTTATACTAACCATGAGAGATAATTTAATTAAAAACTTGTTTTTACATTTGGATTATGTTATGATTATTGATTTATGAATGTATTCCTCAAATGTCACAAATATGATTGTACTTGTAATGAAGCATAAGTGTACAACCTAAAAATTCTATAATACCTTAGGAAATTGTCATATCTCATGATATACTAGGTATGGTGTATGTGCGGTTAACATAATCGCACTATGATATGATGGGTTGCTTGTTAACCTCTATAAATACTTATGATGTCACATTCTTGAAAATTCTTCTAATATGATGATTTTTTGATGTAATTTTCACATTTGATTCTCCCACGTGTTTGTTTATTATTCTAAACTCATTATTTTATTATAAAATTACTCTTGGATGTCATATATTGTTATTTACAATTATATTATCAATTATTCCCATACCAGGATTTATCAGTCACCCTTTCTTATATTTCACATATCTTTAATTATTTCAAATCAAGAGGATATATACTGGATAATTACATGTGACTAAAATATATTTGAGAGAAATGTGTTTTTTATATGTATTTTAGATTTAAATATATAATGTTTAGAAAGGATCTGAACATTTAATCATTGGAGTTTGTTGTTATTAATATGATTATTAAAATCATTATTGGTTTAGAAACATATTTTAAATTGGGGGTCGATGGTGGCTCATGATGAAAATAAACAACAGTAGATTATTACCTAAGATAATATAAACATTCCTATATCAAGACATCATTCTCTAAAAAAACAGATGCAATTAAACCCTGAAATAAAATCACTCAAAAATAATTTACATAATAATCAATAACAGTTATAAAAACATAATACTGATACTAGGGAAAATGTATCCTATTTCATTTTCCTAAAATCTAACATAAAATTTTATTGGATGAGATTATATATAGGGGATTTCATAAGTGGTAAATCATATGATTTGGGAAACAATATTCAATAGAACCACCACAATATAATCCTTAGTAAACTAATGAATTATAGAAATACCATAGTGAAGTATGATATATGAATGACTAAAAATAGATGAAAACGTAGAATGATTTGACATTGGGTCATACCTATAGTAACAACTACCTAATTATTGAATAATGATATTCAAAAACAACCATTAACACTATTTCTTAAGACAAACAATAGAGTGTCATATAGTATTTTTTGAATGAAAGCGAAGATGTTGGGTGAATGAGGCATTCAATACTTTGACAAAATAAAAATAAAAACCTACTCCAATGGAGAGTATAATAAAAACCAATAAGTACAAAAAATATAAAAACCCAAATACATGAATGATTCCCAACCTAGAATTATTCTATTTACACAATGTAAGAAAACCAATACCCTATTATGTTTGAGGAAAGTAATGGGAAATCATGTTGTTAAATTAGAAATGGAAGATGTTGTAGGATATTTAAGCTCTTAAATGAGGGTGATGAACATATAAAACAATACCAAACAAAAATGAGAGGGAAATATTTAAAACCCATTGATCTAAGAAATAAATCTGAAAATAAATTCATAAAATAAGAATTAAAAATGTTGGAATAGAAGAGGATATTAAGAACATAGGTAGATATAGAAATCCAAAATACACTTATGAAGAAGATTCCATGTAAGGATGAGATTAGGATGACATGGTGGAATCCCTTGAAAAAAGATTTAGAGTAACACCAGTAGAGTGTAGATCCATCCATCAATATTTTAATTGAATTTTATTCCCCAAATGTACATGAATCCACATATAATAATCATATGTATCTATAAATACCAAAATATTAAAACGACTTCATTGATTGTTTCCTTTCCCAGTTGAAATTTAGTAGATATATTTAAATTTTGGAATAAAGTTCACATTGTATGGTTAATAACAATGTTAGTAAAAATAATGTGGAAACAATGATAAAATCATAAAATTATTATCCAATCCAATTTCATGATTGGTTTGGGTTTTTATTTAATTTATAGATTTTTTTGTGACATGGTATAAGATACAATTATATTTATTATTATTGGTTCATGGTTTGGCCAACCATGTAAGAAAACATTACAAAATTTCCAACTCATTTAAAATATTAGTGACCACTTTTAGAGTATGTACTTAAAATAATCACACTGGAAACTCATTCTATGTTCAGTGCACAATACACAAGATATCATCCCCCTTATTCACTCCTCCCCCTAGGTGATTTAGAGTGGTTTATTCTTGCATTTGGATTGTTTCATCTTTGTCAATTTATTCTAACCAATTATTATTATCATTATTCATTCTTTTTTACACTTTCCCTTTAATTATGTGACCTCAGTGGCCTTAGGTTTCCCAATAACAATATTTTTAAATTCTAAACTCTTATTTTTTGGTTCCATCAATATCTTCTAGGGGACTTTGGTATTTTTTGGGGTAGAGATGTACCAAAATTTTTAAATGAGGGAGGGTTTAAGGTAGGTGGTATTTTTAATATCTATTTGAAAGAAAAGCAGTGATATTTTGTTGTGTTGTATGGAATGTATAGTTAATAAAATATTTTTTTAAAGTATAAATAATATTTTTGTGAAAGTAAGGTTTCCATATTTTAAATTTTTCCAAATGAGAGAAGGATTATGGTTTTTTAAATTTATTTTTTTTATCCCAAATCTATCCACCAAAATTGTATTAATAAATTCTTTGTTGGATATTTTAATTTATTTTGTGTTTTAAATGGTTTTTGTTGTATGTAAACTAATTTTAATTAGTAATTTTAAGTGGAATGTGGGTTCTTGGTGTTTAAATATTAATTTATGTCACTAAAATGGACATGTAATTATATTATGGTTGTTTATTGGATTTTAGAGATACTCAGCTAAATTTTTTTATAAGAAATATTAATGAGGCCTGAATGTATCATTAAAAATAATTTTCTCTAAAACTCCATTGAGACATGTCCCGTGTATTTGGAAAATAATTTGTTATTGTGATATGTAAATGATAGTTCCCATTTAATGGGTTATATATTTTTATATATTCTCTTGAAGGAATTTGGGTGGTTTCATATTGGGATAATAAGGTTGAGGGTTTTATCTCACATAATTTATATTATATATTTTTTATAATATATTTTACTCATGTACTTTTTAATGTCATGGGAAGCTATTAGTAGCTAGTAGTTAAATCATGAGAAATATACTACAAAATAACTCCATCAAACTATTTCTTATTTAACAACGATATATATCAATATGATCATTGGCTTATGAAACCTCATTATACTAATGGTGTTCAAACCAAGTGTTGTAAAACGTTACTCATTGTCTTGTGTTTTTTTACCTTTGTATTAGTAATTTTTTTTATGTTGTAAAATGCCCCATGTTCTTAGGTTCTTAATATGGATGCTTTTCTATGTGATATATTTATATTAACTTGTATAAATATTTTTAAAATTAAATATATTTCTATATTTTATTTATCTTAAAACCTCTTGATTTCCCCATTGGAAAATTTTATTTAATAGGATTCTTAATGAGTATATAATATAAATTATCTTTTCATTATATTAAAATTGAAAAATGATTTTAAAGTCTTTAACGTGTTAATAATTTCAAAAATTAAATATAATTTAAACTCTCATATTTATATTAAAATATTAATGAGGCATCAATGAGGCTTGAATAATATAGCTTCACTTTAAATAGGTTTTCATGGATCACTATGTGGCTTCCTAATGGGATGAAAAGTCCAAAAATTTTATCAATATAAATTTAGAAGGTTCCATTGGGTTATGTTGTATTATCTTATTTCAATTGTGTATGGGTGACACATTATTACATGACACACTAAGATAAATTACAAGTCTTTTGTTTAGTCGTTTATGTTAGAATCTGTAATGCATTGAACTCATGAGCTTCCTGCTATTAATATTGTACCTTGAATAATTTTACTTCTTCTACATTGAATTTTTTAGTTCTTTCAAATGGTTTAAATTAATTTTATGTCTACATTTACTTAATTATGACTATTGTGTTTTGTTTTTCTATAATTTATTATTTCGTAGACATGGAAATCCAATGCATGGAATGAATATTTTTGGTTTTACAGTACAGGTCCATTGAAATATACTTATCCATTTTTGGAAGTCAATTTATTAGTTTTATATTGATTCTCTGACATTTATTTTCTTCTAGAGGATATTTGGAATTACCCTTAGGTATTCTAGAGACAGACTTGAGACCCTAGTCGTACGGGTGGCTGAGATTGTTTCATGAAAATATTTAATGATCTCCTCTGTTAATATGATGGACTAAATTCTATACTAGTCCTATGTTATAATTAATGTAGTATTATCATATTTTTAGTATTTTTTTACGAGTGAGGATTATTATCAGCACCACTTAAGACAATTCTTAGGTTACAAGGTCTATATGGGATTTAATCTATCAAATTTGAAATTGGTTCATAATTTATTTTGATAACATTGCCACTTATTTGCGTATTTTTGTTTTGTTTCAATGTTTTGATGAAAATTTCTATAAACTTATGCCTTCATTATAAAATGTGGGATGATATATTGTGTCACATGGTTACTATACATGATCTTGAAAAAAGTGTGCAGACTAACATAACCAGTATGGAAACCTTATAATGATATTCATATAGTTGTAACATTATAATCTATATTGTTTATCCAAACCTTGTAAAACATTTAATTTTTTTGAACTATTATATATTTACTCTGAATGATTTTTTCCTTTTATTTTCCATTTTGTTATTTTTTTATGATTTGGGTGTTTAGATTTGATAGGTTGTAGATATTATGGATTATTTAAATATGCATTATATATTAAAAAACGTATTTTGTTTGACAAATGATATTGAAAATAAAAATAATTTATAAGGTCAATCTATAGGATTTAAATTAAATTTATATAGGGATTTATAAGTTTTTGATTTCATATATAAAAGTTTTTCCAAAAGGACTAATATGATTAATTGTATTTTGTGTAATTTTATATGGATATATTTTCTATTATTTAAAAAAATTTCTATTTTTTAAATGGTGTGGAATATAGTTTAATGAAACACATTAAATGATTTTCAGATCATAAATTGAATAATTTTATGAATAAAATTGAAAAAGTGATTTTCTAGGAAATATAATATTTTTTAATAGGTGTTTATGTTTTCATGTAAATGATTTATTTTATTGTATATTTTTAATGTTTTATATTTTCATAGTTATATTTTTTATTTTTGAGGTATTTTGTTATTTTATAGTTTTTGAGATCTTATTTTGGGGCTCACTTATTAATTAGTGTTCTACTTTTTTTAGGTTAAATATATGAAGTCTTTTTACTTCATTTTTGGTTAATTGCTTCTAGAGTTTACCCCCACGGATTATAATAGATCCTTATGAATGATTAGATGGTGGTTCACCACTGACACATAATTTTGACGATCAAAACCGATTAATTTGGATTTTATATTGTTATTTAGTCTTGATAATTATTGGAAAACCTTTATTACTAAACATATAGAATAAATATTGAAGTTACAAAACATTAATACTTACCATTTTCTTTAGAAAATATATTCCTATAAATTAAATGAGCGGTTGGGATATTTTAAGGGTATCCTTTTCCTTATTAGATTATTTAGTCTCTTATTCTCATATTTTTTTACCTTTTTTGTGGAGGGTCCAAGATTATGGTAGTGGAATTCCACTATTACGTGTAAAACATAAAATGAACATTTATTAGATCTATTTAAGGAATTTTCATTCACTTTCACTTCCTTGAATCCTTAAAAATTAAAAAGTTATTATTATTTTATTTCTTCGAGAATAGATATGGATTTGTTTTGTATAATCTTGTTTATTCACTGAGTTAATTCCATTGTTTCGTATCCTAGAAATGGAGATATACATAAATATTAGTATATTATAAGTCATATTAGACATAATATTTTGTTTTTTTTTGTTTTTATATATGATCCATAAACTTATTAAAATGTGGTAAACTAGGATATAAGGTGTTAGTCTAGAATTCAAGAGTTAAAAATGATAGAAATTTCACCAATCACTGCGATCAGTAGTGGAAGTTCCAACATAGGGATCTTAAAGAAATATGTATATTTAGGATCTACATTTTATATCAAGAGACCATATATTTTCTTCATGAAATATTCCTCATGAAGAAAGTCCTTGTTGCACCACCTATGCATACAGGTGAGGAAAAAAAGAAATATTTGATCCCGGAGACTCACAAAAAAATATCATACATTGAGCCTTCAACGAATCCTAAAATGTTAATATCAAATATTTGATCATAACGAATTTTGAGCTAGATCTAATTATTACGAATATATATAGGCATATTATATGGGACCTTATGATGATAGAACTTCTATTTTAAGTCCCCCATTATATTTTTTTTCCATTTGGTTAAATTTGTTGTTTTTTACGATGTTCTTGGTGTTTTTATTAAATTAGATTATGATGGAAATGTGTTGTGGTGAATTGTAGATTTTAGTATGTCATATAAAAAATAGTACATTGTTTTGTTTTCCTGTTTATTTTTATTTTTAGGGTTTCATTTGAATTCATAGATCTTGTAATCTCTTGATTTTAATGTATATTAGTTTTTATGTTTAGCTAAACATTTTCATGTAGTTCTTATGATCATTTAATTTTTATGAGTTTATTCTCATTTTAACGTTTGAGGCTCATTAGGAGTTTTTAATATTGTGGGGTGGCCACCATATAATAACCTCTTGTTCTACCCCATGTTCCCACATCATTATTTTTCCTTTAGATACTATGTTATCTTGCCATAGTGATTGTCTATTGACCAACTAAACAAAACCTATTTTTTATTATTTTGTATCATTTTAGATTGTGTATTCTCTTATATATTCTAGAAAATATCTTGAGTATTCCATAGATGGTTCAATTCAATATTTGATTATTAATCAAAGTGCTAAATTTTTTAAGGATCTTTGGTAGGGGATTATCCATTCATTTTTTGAGTTGTTTGTTCATTTTTATGACCCTTTTATATTTGGATCCTCAATATTGGGGATATTAATTAATTTTATATTATTTACATTGGGTATACTATAATTTATCTTGGTGATTAATCTGGTTCTTCATGTATGAACATCATGGTTTTTATGTTTTCATCTCATAGTTTGTATCTTGAATAAAAGCTTAAAATTAATGTCCATGACTATATTATCTGATATTTCTAGTTCATTCTTTTTTTAAAACGACTTAGGGTGGGGAAAATATTCACACCTGACCCAATATTTTATAAATTGTTTTATCTTTGAGTCTCCCTATCATCTATCTCTTATCATGTGAAAATTCCATGATATTTGTAATTTATAGGAAATACGTCCAAGTCTTGTGGATGGGGAATATTTTATACTATCCATGAGATAACAATGTGATGGGATTTTAATTTTCTAATAGAGAAAATTTAATGATTGGCACATAGTTTTTATATCTTCTCGATCTTCCTATGTGACTTTCTCCGTGTTAATTTTAGAATGTTCATTGTTGGTGAATATTGTAGCCAACCATTTCACCAAACCATGGGTAGTTTATATCTCGTAAGATATTTTTTACACATATTACCCTATTCATATTTAATTCATAATTAAACTCCCTGCTCTCCAATATGGCATTGAAGAGCCCAAGAGATACTCCCTCTTATTTTTCCTTCACACTTATTGATTTGAAGTTGGTTATTATTGAGAAATTCACCATGTATTTGCATATAATATTTTAGTTGTACTTTGTAAATGATTGTTCATGATGAAGTGTAATTTTTATATTTATGTGTCATATTTAGGGAATTGGGGTTGATTATTTTAGGGGATACATAAGAGTGGGTACGAATTTCTTCTGATTTATGTTATATTTATATAGTTTATTATTTATTGGGATCACCTCACTTATAATGTCATGGGAGACACAATTATCTATGTAGGAATCATAGAGACCCTTATTGTACATGTTCATAATTATTCTCTTTCAAGTGTAGTTATGATATATATCATTGTACTTTTGGTTTAATGTCTCATGGTTATACCAATGATGGTAATACATAGCGTTAGTAAATTTTTATTATTATATGAAAACAATATTCATTTATAATAGTTATTTTTGTTTTTCTCTATATTTTTTACTATGCTCATAGGTTCCCATGGAGACAATTTTTATAATAATTATATTTTTATTACCATTTGATACTATTTTTATGTGGAACTAATTATATATTTTTTAATAAATGGTTTTCATTTCATCATTAGAAATTTTTAGTTAAATTCATTTAGTATATGAGTTTTTGAAAACAAATTGTTTTATTTTATTTTAAAAATGTAATATTTATTCAAATGACTTAATCAGGATTCTTATTTAGGACAATAAATGGAAAACCTAATTTCTTATTTGTTTCCAAACTATAATAAGGATGATTTATTATTAATGGTTAGACATGGATCTCCAGTTGGATACTTATAGAAATGTATACATCACACTATCATTGTAATAGGTTTTGTTGGTTCAACTGGGTTACAGTGGATGTTATTATTGTATTGGGTATGGGTAGTTCCTATTGAATTTATTTCACATAATAAATAGATATAATATAAAACTATAGTGTAATTTCTTTTAATTTTTTATCCCTTATTTATCAGACACATATGAATTAATAAAATTTAAATTGTACCCGGAATCATTTCAGTGGTTTCGTGTGTTATTTTGATTGTTTATTTTTATTATTGATATATTTACATTTTGATTTTTTCCTTATTAGGAATTATTTTTATTTTAATATCTTATTCATTTAACATTTAATTATAATAAAAATGTTATTCAAAATGTGTTTCCAATTGGAGAAAAAATTATTTATATTTATCCCCCAGGTTAAATTATACTCATAGTTGTATTTTTGATGAAATTATTATAGATATTATCCTGATGGGATTATAAATTCCCCTCTTGTATATATAGGAATATATAAGGATCCTAGTATAAGAGGTGTCTTGGGATGGTTAATGTTAATTCATTTATCCAAAAATCATGGTCATCCTACAAATTTCATGTTTTTTCTCCAGATTTATTTTATTTGAAGCCTTTGATAACATCGATTTTTTATTTAATAAACATTATATAACGTATCATGTTATAATAATCTACCAAAATTATAAAATAATGTTATTTAAATGTTTTAAATATATCATAGGACCAAAAATATAAGTATATACCAAGGTATTCAGGTAAAAGGCTCTCTTTGTCATTTATACATATATTTACTATATTTCTACTCAGAATGATATTCATTGTATTTTTCCATTCCATTTTCAAAATGAAATATCTATAAGGACCATAATCATTGAAATATTTATTATGATTTACTGATTAATATATTCATGAAATTGGGTTCATAATTTATTTTCTTCTTCCACTATAAGACAATAACACTAACAATTATTTTGTGACAATGTAAAGGTTAAAATTTTTCCGTCTTCCACTTACTAAATAAGTTATACGTCCCTCGTGGATTTATAATCCATTCATTTTAAAATGAATATTTTGTATTATATCTATGTTCTCATTTATAGTGAATAGATTCTATAAAAAAACATCCACATATATTTTATCTATATTTTTTAATTCATCTTAAACATGCCTATGTTTACATTTTTCTTTTATCTTTCACGCTTATTAATTTCAAAATAATTCTAGTTCAATTCAAATGAAACATTATATTATTAAACATTTTTATTTTTTAAATTGACATGAACCATATATGCCCCACCTAAGAAGGCAGTATGATTAGTGTTCCACCACAAGATTTCCTCTAATAGTTTATTAGTTAGTGATTTTCATTGAGTAGTAATTCCGCACAATATTAGTGGACATAGAATAAAGTACTTACTAAAAAACAATATCTATGATGTGTGACAATAATTCAAGAATGAGAACCAAAAAAAACTATAATATATATAATAATTGTTATAAATACTAGGATTCAAATAAGAGTAAAAATACATAAGACATAGAGTAAATAAGTAAAATAAATATCAAACTAACTCAAAGGATAAACACATATAGAGATTTAGGTTAAGGGATTCTTTCTATAAACTAGATTAATATACCATAATTATACAATAAAACCACAATCGTGAAAAAATAAGTCCCTTCTCTACCATCCCTGAGTCTACCATAGACTACAATGAACTATATGCAATCTATATGTGACATTATACATGAGGGGGAAAATTACCATCCATTTGTGAGTATATACCTACTTAGTATGACACCCCCACAATCCATGAGATAATAAAGTACTGTATAATCATTTTAGTATTAATAAGAAAAATAATAACATTATCCAAGATGATTAACATGAAAAAATGTGGTCTTGATATGATTTCATGTCAATGAACCGGGGTCACAGAGTCTCATTAAATTATAACCCCACATTATGTGGAATGAATGTTTGTGTGAGAACCCCAAGACACTTTCTATGTTCCCTATATAGGTATATAACAGGTAATATAAATGTTTTTGGAAAAAAATATTATTTATTTTTGTTATGAACTCTAATTTTTGAATGACTCATCCTGGATATGTTTTTGAAATATAAGGGTGAAAAAAACACCACGGTTATAGGACTCATACATTATGTTTGTTGGGAAGTACTGAACACTATTGATAAGGAAATCATACCACAAATATTTGACGGATTACCATAATCTATTAATTTTATACAGGGGACATGCAACATGTTTGTGCCAAGTGAATAGAAACACCATGACCATTTGGAAGGACTTATTCCTAAATTCTGTAAGGGAGTATCAAAATCTAGGAAGAATATGAGGGGACCATTCCCTCCATCTTACATGATACCGATTGAGTACCTAACCCTGTTTCAACTTATATCATCTCTAATAATCCTAGTCAACATTCTTAGAGAGGTAATTCCCAGTGAAAGAAAAAAATGATATAAATGGAATTGGGTTGTATAAAATATTACACCATAATAATCTATGTTTAAAAGGTTAAGGGAATGTTATTAACTCACATTAATTAGAAAAATTTATGAAGAGTCAAAAAATTTCAAAAATGGTTTCATTCTAGGACTTTTTCTCTATGGTTTTTCTTTATTAAGAAATGAGATATATTATCACACTATAACACTAAAACCGCTAATTTTGTTCTATAATAGAAAAACTACATGTCATAGTCAATTCATGTCATGGTCCTCCTTGTACTACAGTCCTCATGTTTATTCCACATATTCCTCCTTCATGTCATTTCTATAAACATTGTATTGAATCTCATATCATATAAAATTTACATGAGACATATATTATCGTTGTAATATTTACTCCAATTAATCTTAAACACAATCAGGGAGTGGGAGGTCACAATGTAACTTATATTATTGGGGCATGCTTCCTCGCACTTAGGGGTATGTGAGATACCTGAGACCACCATATCAATGAATTGATAGTATTTCCACACTACAAAATGTAAAACTAAAGAATTATCTCCCTTATATCATCATTTGAATGATGAACTATCATCTCTACATCAAACCCTTACTTCTAAACATTGATGCCACATCTTGTCAACTTAAGGGCCAATGGTTACCACATAATTGAATGATGAAGAGAATATGTGATTCAAGAACAAGATTTAGTATGGTGAGATATTCTCATATATATTTTTTAAATCTCTAAAAGTTGTATATTGTAGGCCTCAATAAAAAACATCTTACTAAAGATCAAAAGTGGAAATCTAATTAAGTATAAAATATTACGTATAAAGATTTCTTTATTTGAGAAATTTTCCACATGAAGTAATTAATTCAATTAATTTTTGTTATAGATAGAAAATATTTCATACTAATTATTCAATCCAAAATTTTATTAAACCTAAAAATAATATAATAAATTTAAGTAAAATATATTTTAAAAAATGTGATAAATTCCTTACATATTATCTTTACTTGATATTTTTTAGTGTAAAGTATCTAACAAATAATGAATGATTCATGTTTTCATATATATATATATACATACATAAATATATATTTATAGTTATTTAACATGATAAATATGTTTTGGAATTTATATAAATTATATTTAAAGTTGATATTTAAGTTTATACAATTATATTAGGAAAACAAGAAATATTCCCAACACTAAGAATGATTTATTTGTTCTATGGGGAAGATATTGATACAATAAAGTAATTTTTTAGGAATTTATGATTAAAAAATTTAAAGGTGTTTATTTTAAGAGGAATAATGCTGAACCATGGGATATTATGAGATATTATATATTTATAAATATGACTTAAATAATGAAACCATTTATTGGTATTGGAATTATAACATAAATAAAATTTTCTAGGGTATGGTAAGATCCCATGGTCGTCACATTTATTATTTTTTCATATAATTTGGGGATGGCCTGATTTTATTTATAAATAAAATAAATAGAAAAATATCATGAAATGATTGAATTGAACAATGAGGATTTATAATTCAAATTGAATATTTAATTTTGTAATCTAATTTAAGGGATTAATAATTGATATACACCATAAACGATATCAATAAGAAATAATTTCATGTTTGGATGGTTCCCTAGGAAATAAATTTAAACAAATACTATTTTAAATTATTTTACCCTCCATTCTGATGAATATACATACATTATTGGTGGCACAATGAATGGATCACCATTTAAAAAGAGGAGGGAGTTTATTTTGTCACATATAACTGATCTATAATTGAGTAACATGATGGAATATAACATGTGACATATTATTCCATGTCTAGATAATCCCAATATTGTTATAACATTGTAGAGACATACAAACCCCTTTTAGAGATGTTTTTTTAATTTTTATCCTATGAAATTATTATTGGAATATTTTTCTTGAATGAAAGTAGATAATTTGGTACTATAATTAAATATTATTTTTTTAATTTTGTTTGGAATTTTTTCTCAATCTATGAATGTGAATAAAATTTTTTCATTTTATAATTTTCATATACATGTTGTTGTTTTTGATTATAGTGGATTTGATTAGGTTTTATTAGACTGTGTTATTTTAGAAATAAAATCACATTCATAAGATGATAAACCATCATATTGGTGTTCTCATATGAATTTTATGTGGAATTAGGTGTACACTTTGATCTTATAACATGTGTGATAAATAATTTATCGTCAGATATTAATTTAAAATAAGGAATGGTGTGTCTAAAGGCTAACACAAGTTCACAACTTATATCCTCAATATATTTTCATAAATCTATTCAATACAATCTACTTCTTATGTCTAAAATTCACCCATTTAAGTTCACTTAAACAATTTTATTCATTTTCTTTATTTATACACATACTCAACAAATCCCAATTTTCCCAAATTGTTTTAAAAAAATAAATTTTGAATTTAGGGATAAACCCATATAGATTATTTTTTGGATTTTATTCTTCATTTTTAGGGATAAGTATTGATTTAATATTCAAGATAAATTAGTCAATTAGGTTTGTGCTTTTTTTAGGGTGGCAATAATAATTTTTTATAGTTTCATATGTACAAAAGTTCAACCGATAATTTATTACCAAATGACCATAAAATTAGTTGAACTAATAATTATCGATATGTAGATATGTTGTATAAGGAATATAACCATATATTAGTACCTTTTAAGGTGAACTTTTTTGTCAAAATATAAATAACATCTACACATTTTGGTGATACCACTGAATTTCTAACATGAGAGTATCAATAAAAGGTAATGAACATGGATGAACGAGTAAATATTATATAATTATCCTCAAAGTATACGAATAATCAATATAATAATGTGAAATATCATTACAATCAAGTTAGATTGCAAAATAATTCAAGATTATATCAACAACTTCCTAAATTTAAGAAAAATAACGGATATGATCTATAAAATAATTATAACAATGTAATATTCACTATGTCAATGTGAGTCCATGGGAGTGAGTAGAGGTAAAATGAAGGAAATATATATTCATTTTTATTTTTACATAGACAGGGGTAGTGGTTTTTATTCACAATGTACTTTAATATAGAATTTGAATTAAGTGACGTTGATTTTTTATGAATTCTCATCCCTAGTAAAATAAATACATCTGTCAGTGAGAAAATTTTATGAATTAGGGAAACTAAATTTTGATCATTTCAAAATTATTTTAAAATTTCTAAAATGTTGATCATTAGTGCCTCTTTCATGAAATATGTGAACACAAACTAATTTATTATTTTTATGAGTGAGTATTTCTTATTAACAAGAGAATGATAAATGCAACAAAGGGATGAACATAGATGGATAAAATACTAGATATTACATAGAATATTATTTTTAACATGTTCTATGATACTTAAAAATTAGAATTAATTGTTTTAAAAAAATTTATAATATGTTTCGACTTCTAGTTCTATAAACAACATTATTATGATTCAACATGGAGATTATACCACTATAAGAGGTCCATGATGTTTGAAAGTACATCATTAAAAAAACTAACAAATATCTTGATTCTGTTCTCCTATTCATTGTTGATTTTTTCCTTAAACATTTAAAATCATTGACAAATGATCAAAAATTCTAGATCATATTGATGAATGCAATGTTAGTTTTCCTAGGAGGCCTTTCCAAAAATCCTGTTCTAAAAGTTTCCAATGAAATTAAAATTATTAATAGGATTGGAATAACATGTAAGTGGATATGTTTTGACATATTTAATATACATTAAGACTCCTTAGTGGCCATCATGAAATCTATAACTAGGATACTTCTTAGAGTAATCCAAATATCACTATTGAGGTAATTCCTCTCTTGATCAACCAGCTAAAAAATATTAAACAACCCTTGATGAGAAAATTATAAAAATTATATATTCTGATGAAAACTTTAAATAATAAAACATGGTAAATAAAAAAAATTAGTATGAAAATAAAAATATGTGGAGACCTACTATCATAAAATCTTGTTTATCCAACGGATAAGGGAATTGAAAATATTGGTGTTATACATCTTTGATGTGTAACTCATTTTAATATCTTCAAATTATGAACAATAAGCCTAAAATAATTACAGATAGATTCACAATATTTCCACCATATTTAGACAATTTTAGTCAAAATACAATTTATTTGGGGTTTTTTACAAAATAAGAATATTCTACAAAAAAATTTGTAATTATAAATATATTCTGAAAATAACCTAGAGGCGTTCTAGAAGAATTATTATACATCTTTTATAAAAATTATAATAATGATGATCAAGATATACAAAAACCACTATCACCTTACCCTAAAAGAGCCTCCCTGATTTATAAGTTAGCTAAATGTGAATTGGGTAAATAATTTTAGAGACTTTTAAGAAGGATGAAGTTAATATACCCTTTTCAGATATTATAGAAGTGGCTCCTAAATATGAAAAATTATAAATTGTGATATTCTATCATAATATGAAATTAATGGTAGGAGTGAAAGAGAACCTTTGTAGGAATGATTCCCCCATGATGAAAGGAGTAAAATCAAAAAAGACGAAGGATAAATTAATATTTAGTATTATATGCATTATAGAGGAGATTGGATTCCCTAAAACTATGTTAATTTTAGGTGCTTTAATAATTTTTTTCCTTTTTATGTCTACTCGAATATATTGTTTGGTGACCTTAAAATATATTAATTTTGTTTCAAATTGATCACAGAAGCAAAAAATATGACAATAGATCCACTGTGGATTTTTTGGTACAAGTAAGTAATATGGTTTTTTCCTGATGACATTTTGTTTTGAATAGAAAATATATCATATTTCTTACACATTAACCTATTATTACTAGAATAAATTTCGTAAGAACTTCCATGAAAATAATAGATGATTATAAGGGAACAATTTTCTCGATTTTGGAAAGAAAATAGTGAATGTTATGATCTTTAAATCTTTGAAATGTCTAATTATAACTCATTTAGTAGAAGAAGTTTGCATAATTAATATCATTTTCATTATGTTATTTCTTGATATCCTAAGTAATTAGTAACCAATTAATATTTAAAAAAATGGAATATTTTATCTACTAAAACAAATTTTAATGACATTGAAAATATGTGATAAAAGGTGATCACTGTGTTAATGTACTATATGTAATCCAAATAAAAGGTTTATTTTTCAAATTATTTCATTGATAATATTGATTATTTTGTGTGTGATTCAACTACTTATGGTTTTCATAAGGAAGATATTAAATTATAAATTGAGCCAAATAATGAGTTTTCTAAATCCATTTATAATGATTCTATTATTTATTATCATAATGTTGGTTTTCTGATCGTATAAAATTTTTAGAAATTGGAACTTTTACATAGATTGAAAAAAATATTTCTTCTTATAGGTAAATTGGATATTTTGGTATTGTTTTAAGAGTTTATGTTGATTCCAATAAGTTAATATAACCCTATATTCTTTGTGAACACATCCCATGTTAGTTTGAATCAAAACCATTTCTGGATGATGTCAAATAGTATTTTTTAAATGATAATTAAAAGAATCATATTTTTATTGGAAATGTGTTATCCAATTGTTATAAAACATAAATTTTAATCAAAATTTTTGAAAATAAGATATCTATAAGAAGAACACTAGTATACTTTCTCTAAAAGGAAAATTTTATTTTCAACCATACAATCCTTTTGGTTGATTATTTCAAATTAGTAAAAGAAATTAAAGGAACATTAAATCTAGCATTGTTGGCTGTATTCATGAATAATTTGACTACTTTGATGCATGTTACAATGATTATACTAATTCAAAATATCCAAAGGGATATTTAATGGATAATATTTATAAAATAGATGAATCAAAATTTCAATGAATTAATTCAGGGGGATTATTCCAATTAATCTTTCAAATATATAGACAGTGTGTACAGATTATAAAAATTAACCATCATACAAATAAAGAAGAGTTTATATCCCAATTCATTACCATGATTAGAGATATTTATGGACAAATACTATGATTATTTCCTTATCATTTAAATGATACATCCAAATTCATATTTCTTCAGAAGACTAAGAATAGAACATTACCTATACTCATTATATATTTTCTTATAGAATAATTCCAATTAAATTATGTGGTACTTTTGTGACCTTTCGAAGATGTGTGATGATCTTTTTGAGTATTTAGATGAGTGTACAAATATTTTTATAGATTATTTTACTCTTAGTATATCATTTTTTGTGAGATTTTTAATGTGTCTCAATGCTTTCATTAAAACATATAATTAGAAAATCGTAATTCTTATCATTTTTTAAAATTGAATTATATATAGTAAAATAAATTTCATTTGATCTTGTAGTGTTCAAGGATATAGTATTCGTTTTCCATCTATGGTTGATATCATTTATTCACTACCATACAAAAAAGTATGAATAACATAATGCTCATTATTAGCCATTATTATGTTCATATGATATTTTTATAATGATTTAGGAGGAAAAGTGTACTTGTTTTTAGATATTTATAAAATGTGTCTCAATGATTATTTTTTGTGTGTTTCTATGAAACATTTAGGGCACTAGAAAATGTTTGTATAATCACCCAATATTAAACCGCTGAGATAGTATTTACCTTTTAATCTAGTGAATAATGATTTAGACTACTCATTAATATTATTTTTATGTCAAATATTAGTGAAGTAGTCATATATTATAACATTATAGTCTATAAATTAGAATTCAACATTATTTAGTTATAGAATTATAAGAAGGATTTCATAGTCAATATCGTTGATAGTTAAAAATTTAGTTGTTACTTTCTTGGATCCAAATATACCATTTTATTGAAAATTCTATCAGAATATTTCTAAATAAGGAAAATGATAAAAAACAAATTCTATTAATATTTATTATCTTATTTGAATAATTTTCTGTAAAAATAATGGATAATAAAGATTTTCATATCATAATATATGGCCATTTTGATAGATTACATACTATTTCATGGGAAAACGTAAAATCATTCCACCTATTAGTGAAATCATCCATTGTGAAGTATATTATGTTTTTGGGAGTATAAAGACATGATTTTATGGCCATGTTATTTTTTTGGATGACAATTCCGGCCCCCATTGATTTTATAAGAAATGTGTTCCAAAGATATTGTGTTTGGTAAGGAATTGTATTATGGATGATACATATTTATAGAACATTTGAATTGATCAGATAATTAAATGAGTTATAGATTCTAAAACATAGTCACATCTCCTATTTCTATACAGATTACGATTTTTAGCCACTTATACCATAAAGAATAGCTATAATTGTTCTTTATTTACAATATTTCAGAACAAAATTTTTGGTTACTTATTAGTTTTATAGAGCAATTAAAACCTACAAATTTGAACGAAATAAATTCACAATGAATGAAATGAATGAATATGCCACTTTGTTTTGTGATATATTTAATGTTTGAGGTATAGATTTTTGAGTCGTTTTCCTAATTCATTTGTAAATCCATACATTTTACATACTATTTAATATAAATCTATGTCCATATAATAAATCCTCACCAAAATTGATAATTCTAATGTTGTGTCAAAATTTGTAAGTTATAATATATTCTATAGGTTTTAGTATATGAATTCATCATTATTGATAATAGAATAGGTTTTTAATAGTATTTAGACAATATTTTTAGGAAGTACAGAGTATATCATATGGTATTTATAGCTTATAACACTGAAACAAGTGGAGTGGATACAGTTTCAAATAGATATTCCTAACATATTTCAGATAATATAGTCTACTCAAATAATGAATATTTGAGTTTTAGATTTAATGATTCTATTTTCACATTTATAACTTATTTTGATTCTTAATTTGGGATATAACCTTTCATGTTAGTTCATGAACAAATTTTTAATTATGTTTGGAATGATAACACAATTATTTTTAGTCTTTCAAGAGTTTCAACCTAAATATATTGAAATTTGGGAAAAAATATCATTCAATGATTTATAGGAAATAACAAATATTGTATATAACTATACTATTTTATCATGGATTTTATAAAATCATTTAATGATTAATTTATTTTTATAAATGTTTTCAAAGAGGGATATACTGTGTTTTGGATTTATTCTTGGATCAAGATATATCTAGGTAAATTTCATTCCAAATGGTATGAAGTTTTTATTGTTACACATGTCTTTTTATTTTATTCTATACTAATGAAGAAAAAAATTATTAAATTCTCCTTTATAGATAACATGAATATATTCATTCTATTTAGATATATCTTTCATGATCCTCTAGGGGAGGAGGTTCGACATCAAGTGGTAGAATATTTTTAAAGACCAAATGTGTCATACCAGTTTGTCTTAATAATTATATCACTACAATTACTAATTTTAAATTATAAATTAAATTTTTTCACAATATTAAAATTTACCAATATATGTTTCGGGGGATGAATATACTTCATTATATCCGATATTTCATGATTTACATTTTTATCATTTTTACTTAATTTTTACATGTCTCTTTTTCAATTTTACAAATATATATGACTTTTGAGATAAATATGAAATTCTTTTTTAATATTAAAACCTATTATAATGTTTGATGTAATTTTACTGACTTAAGATTTCTAAAAAATATGTATAAATTGAAGTTGTATAAGATTTAGTATTTTATATAATTCATGAAAAGGGAAAATATTTTTTAAATTCTCTTCATTAAATATAATCAAATTATTAATAGTAATTACTTATGAGTATTTAAATCCTTATCAAAATATTCATTATAATATCATCACTTATTTAGAGAAACAAACTATACTTAATTATATAGAATACATTTTTTCATATGAAATTTTCCTCTTATCATCTAAGTACTTATTAAAGAAGTGATTAGAAAAATTATTTGGTAAATTCTACTTAATATTTTAAACTTATTTTTATAGATGAAATTAAAAGACTATATTTTTTCCCGTAGTATCCATATATAATTTGTTACTAATACGCATTATAAACTTGAAATCCCTATCCAACACTGTGTGTAGATGGTTCCATAAACTGATTTGAAGTAAAACTGTTATAGAGGGTTATGTTTTATTAGAATAGTATCAATTGAGGATGATTTTGAAATAATAATAATGTAAATTAGATATTTAGATATTGTATTATCTAAATTTAAACATAGTATATTTTTGAATGATTAATAATATTCAAGAATTTATATATGATAAAATCAAAAATATAACCAAAATAAATAAAGCATGTGAAGATGAAATATATAATTTATTTTCATATTTTTAGATGGAATTTTACATTATTATGTATATATAATAGAAAACTATCTTCATTTAAAATAAATTTATGAGATTTTTTAAAAAAAATATAGAAAATCACTTTTTGACAACATTTAAGTGAGGATGATTGAACTATAATGACCAAAATATTAGAACTGATGATATCTGATATGGAATTTGTTATTTGGTTTTTATTTTTTTCAATCAATTTATAGAACACTCAAAAAGTTAGTATTTTAAGAAAATATGGTTTATTGGATGTATAAGACTAAAAGGTGATTTGATAAATATTTATCAAAATGATGAAGACCTCCAGAGTTTTCATATTTTTTGGAGTAAAGAAATTCCGGGATATGTATTTTTTTAATTAAACTAATATTATAATATAAAACAAAGGACAACTATGAAAGATATACCCAACTGGTGGTATATAAAGGAGGGTTTATAAATTGAATCACATGACCAAACAATGTGCATTGGATTACCATGACTTAAAAAAAATTATATAATGTTAGTAATTATTTGAGATGAAGATGCGATGATATTTTATATTCGATAAAAGAATTATTTTTTGATGCTTCATGAATGATGTTTATGAAAGAATGTTTGTGAAGCATTGTTAGTGGGATTTATGTAATTTCCATGATTATTATCATTTTCCATGTAATGTTTCTATAAATATCCCGTGATACACTCATTAAATGTCATTGAGAAGTAATTTAAGATCCATATTTTAGATTAAAATTAAAGAAGTTGGGAATCACCCATAGTATTTCCAATTCATATAGTATATCCTTTTGGGATTCAAACAGTCCCATGAATGAACTACAAGAAATATGTTTAACCATGTATTTGTGTGATGAGTAGTAAACATATAATATTTCTTGAGGTATTATCTGGAGTTTAATTGTGTGAGGTAGGCCCAAAAAAATGTATGTTGAATTATTGAGTGATGCACAAAATTTAATTCCATTAAGTGGTTTTTGATGTATTTATGAAATTTTATATAGATAGTATGTGGTAAAAAGTGTTCCAGGTAAAAAATACATGAATGGTAGTTTAAAAAAAAATTTAAAATATAATTTCATATATGGAATTCCAGAGAACATATTGTCTATTGAAGCCTCATATTGAGTTTGGCATGATTCATATCAAATAATATTTTCTTAATGACCTGAATACAAACAACGTCTCAATAAATTGATAGAATTTACTTATATATAAATGTTTGGAAGTGTATTTTCTAGAAGTTATCTAAAGTATTATATGAAATATCTTTGAATTCATTATAAAGGCAGTGAGATTAGAATAGAGTGGCCATGAAAAATTATTTAAATCATACAAAACAATTTAATATTTTCAGACTCTAGTATAACTAACAAACATTCCATGTATTCTACATGGATATTTCCTTAGTGGTGAACCATGTATAAAATTATTGACCCATATTTTATTTTCAATAATTTTTACCATGGTGGTTATAAATGTTAGTAAAACAAGTTTAAATAGTTCAGACCAAAATGGGAAAAGTCCTCTAATTTTAATGAGATGGTTGAAACCCTTCCCATATCGTTATGTGCTAGAATTAATTAAGTAGGATGTGATAAGATGTTTTAGGGATTGAAACTGTCATTTTAATCTCAGCATGAAAAAATTAGTAAATTATGTAGGGTATTATAAGTTTTATTGGGTGAATATTGGGTGTGTAATAATAATATTATATATAACATACATTTTATTGGATTAGAATTTTTCATTGGTACTACACTTGGGAATCTTTTTATGATCAATGCGGTTGAAAAAAGCCATTATTTTTAATTTAGGGAATTAAAATTAACTATTACAGTAAATTTATGGGTTTTAATATCTCCAAGTACACGTGGGATAAGATTTATTAAATTTATAAAGGATCAAATAATATGACGGATGCAAATATTTAAGTTGTATAGAATAATTTTTTTGATATGGAAATCCACTCTAATTAAAATTTTGTGAGTTTATTCAAATTAATTACATAGGTGGGTAGATCACTTATAAAACTAGGTGTGGAAATAAATTATAATGATATTGAAAAGAAAATATTGAAACTATTTCTGTAATGGCTCGGACCCCTCCGGTCCATTCCTTTGTTGAAATCAATATGGTCAACACGATGCGCGTTATAATGATAATTTTTAATACTAATGATAACATAAAAGTAAGTTAAATAATAATTATGATGACATAAATTGTGTGATTAATTAAACTAAAAAGACAATAATCATCATAAAATGATTAAATGGGCGTTATTATTATTAATGATGTGAAGTGGGAAGGTGTGTGATCCATTAGACGTTGATAAATGAAACATGCAATTTTTTTTATTAATTGAGTAATTGTTGAAATTAAAATAATAATTATGGCTGTTGTGTTATTAATATTATTCATAATATTAATAATAATGAGAAATTGATGAAATGAGTCACGGTATTTATTGCAAACAATTAAATGAACATGCAAGTGGAAGCACGGTGGTGCGTTCAAAAATTAAAGGTGAGTTCGTTATATTGGGTTTATGAAATTAAATGGTTTTTTATTTAATAAATGTGGTTTCAATTTAATCAGTGTGAAATAAAAATAAATAGAATTAAAATAATAAAATTGATGGATGTTACGCGACATTGACATAGCATGGTTGGATTCAGATACCCAACATGGTGGTTTAATGTGGTAAATGCGACGAGCGTAAATCCTCTTGTTATTAAAAAAAATAGCGTCGGTGAGTTAATAAAATAAGTTGATGAAATGTTATTATTATTGAAAAACAATAAATAACAACTATGGCGTAAAACTATGTGCGAGAGGTTAATGAAATTAAATGTATTAAAAAGGGGTTGAATATGTAAGTTATATTAATTTTTTTTCATTTAATTCAATTAAATGAAATGGTTTTGAGTCGCATAGAATGGTTTTAGTTTAATATGAGAATAATTATGGTAATCTAATGTAATGGGATTAAATTAGAACATTAATGATGGGTGTTATTAAAATTAATTTTATTAATAATGAAATTGAAGTGAGATTGGAGAGAGATTACAAAGTGATGGAATAATAAATAAAATAATAATAATAAACCATAAAGGAATGAAGGTTGGGGTGTGTTGGGAATGGAATGAGGAAGGGGAGGCACCACTTTTGGTGGAGTGAGGGGATTATGGAAGAAAGAATTAGATTGGAGAGAGAAAGGGTTTAAATGAAATAAAGATTTGAAATTTAAAGCAATAAAATAAATAAGTTAAAAATAGAAGTCAATCATTGGTCTAATGCGCACCAATTTCAGAAATCTTGTTGGTGGGATTAGGAATTGAATAATAAAATGGTTAAATAAAATAATAATAATATAATAATGTAATTATTAATTTTGTTGGGAAAACCGTGTTTCGTCCATAACTTATTCATATGGTGTCGGAATGACAAACCGTCAGCGGCAGTGTAATCCTGTAATTAAGACGGTCATTTTAAGACCAGTGATGGATAGCTTTCTATGAGTTATGTCTCGGGTCAATGAAACACACATATTAATAAAATTTACGTTATTATTAAAACGCGTGGAAACCGCGTGACGTGTCGTGTGTTGACCAGTCAAAACGCGTAACGGGTGTACGGTCACACCGTGTATTCATCAATACATGCTGCATACTGTTTTACCTATTCGTTGCCTATATAATAAAGGGTCGCGGATTATTTCCAGACCAATCGTTCTTCTTCGCATGACGACGCTCTTGGACGATCGAGAAGTATTCCTCCTCTAACTTCTTTGTATGAGCTCCGAATTACGATCCGTCAGTGGCCACGGGATCGTAGCGACGAGACGAAGCTTCTATGCCCGGACTTGTCACCTTTCCTTCCAGCCTTCCTTCTCCATCTTCCATCCTAGGAGGCGTTTGTCGGGTTTGGCGAAGGCGGAGGACACCGAAGGACGTCGTCAGAAGCGACGTGATCGGGACCTTTTGAGGTAGGGATCTCACCTTTGTCTCTCTAATTTGTGTATCATGTGTGGTGGGTATCCTTTTGTTTTCATGAGAAATGGTTGAACCTTTAAATAAAGATAATAACTGGTTAAAGAATGGGGTTGAGAAGTTAGTGATTGTTGTTACCTTAATTTTTATATCCTGTGATATTATATTTGTGAATTGAATGTGCTTCTACGTACTGAAAATCACAGTCGTTGGGGGCCTTTGCTTACACAATTAAATGTTTCCCTCTCCTTATGTATTTTCTTATGGATGGAAACTTCATGGAATGTGGAAATTGGTTAATCACGTAAAGTTGATTTTTTTTAAATGAAAATATAGAACCCTTGTGTGATCACCCCGGTTGAACCAAAATGGAATAATGAACTTGTTGGTGGTTTGGTTGTTTTGTGGGAAATGTTTTTTTTTCTGGAATGGTGTTGTGATGTGATGCTGGGCATCGGGGCTGCGACGTTTGGGTGGTGATCTTATTGGAATGGTTGATGGTGGAAATGTGGAGGTGTGAAATGTTTCTTAAACAATGGTGTTGAAATGGGAAGTGGTTGGTTGTGGAAAATGCCTTTATTTATGAAAAGTGTTTTGATTCTGAAAAGTGTTTTGAAGTAAAAGGTGTTTTCAAATGCGGAAATTTTTTGTGTGTGGAAAGGGTTTTATGTGTGGAACATTGAAATAAATGAATGATGGAATGTTGTATGGTTGTGATAATCTTTTGTAAATGAAATGGCATGTGGTTTCTTGAGTTTTACCTAACCTTGGATGTGGATGGCAGGGATATGTTTGTGAAAGGTTTTGTCTGGATGATTGTTGCCCAGTAGTAATAATTTGCATGAAACATTAAAACCTATATGGGGTTGGGGGATGATTGTTTGGTTGTTGATGCATGCTTCGTGGTAGCAGTGCCGAGGAACATGCTTAGTTTCTCTTTTTTAAGAATCCATAGGTTGGGTTGTGTGTTTGGTATATATATATATATATATAATTGTATCTTTGTGTTTTTTCGCAACACACCCATGTCAAGCACCTAGTGCCGAACACTCCCATTTTATGGGGGAGGGTGTTCCCCCTTAGTTACTAGCTCCTTCCTGCTCCTTCTTCAATAGGCTATGATGGCTTGAGGTGACCTAACACCCAAGACTCTTCGGGTAGGTCGTGGAGGCTGTGATGGCTGGAGGCGACCATTAGCCCAAGACTCTTCGGGCAGGCTTACTGTTCCCAAGAACCTTCGGGATGAGGCCCAGGTGTCTGCGGGTGGGTTAGTGGTTGTGGCCCAGGTGTGTGCGGGTGAGATGCGTGCTTGTGAGTCCCAAGTGTCTTCGGGTGGGATGCGTGGTTTGGCCCAGGTGTGTGCGGGCGGGAAGAGTGTGGTAGCGTCAGGGCGTTTTCCGTTAGGAAGAGCAGCATCTAATTAATTGGGAAATGGTGCGGGGTACCCAATACTTTTGTTCTATATATATAATAAACTTGTTTGTGTTACTTGGTGAGTGTGACCAGTGAGGCTGGGTGGATATTTTTTCCTTGTTAGTTTCTGGTTCTTCTGTTTTCTCACGGGACCTTAGGGTGTCTCCCCACTTGTGCATAAGAGCTTTAGGTTCTCTACTGAGTATACGGGTATGCTCACCCTACGTTGTTTCAGGTTTTCAGGAGGACTACCAGGGCCGTGCGGGACCCTACTAGTCAGGCAGTGGGAGCTGTGCAGTTGTTGTTTTCTTGTTTTTCTTTTGGTACTGTACTCACTTGTACTTTGAGCTTATTTGTAATTGTACCTGTTTCAGTTTATTTATACATGCATATGGGACTGGTTTGGGTTTATTTTCATCACCTTTGTTCTTTTTCCTTTATTGTGGTTGACTTGTCCTATTTCCGATCCTAACTATAAAAAGGGTAATGCCTCCCATGATTGAATAAAAAAATAATCTCATACACTTGGTGCTAGTCGCCACCCCGGGGCCTACTGGAGGCGGGACTCGGGGGGTCATTATCTCCCTTTCACCATTGCCAGCTCAGGAGGGGCATCTTTGATGGAAGGGGGTCGTGACAGAATGGTATCAGAGGCTGATGGTTGAGAGATAGGATGAAGTCTGGAGTTAGGCATAGTGAGGATTGCATGGGATGGTAGGGAAACAGTGTTCGTTAATCTTGGTGCGTGACATAGGCCAGGGAAGACCGGCTAGGACACGAGATTTTAGGGCCCCCCCGTGATCCGATGCAAGGAATCTGAGCCTACCGAACGACCAAGTGAGACTATATTGATTGCAGGGTAGAGACCCTAGGGAAGGTACATGCATCATGATGTTTGTGTTTTACTTGATTTGGGTGTTCTAGGAAAGAAATTGAAATAAAAATGATAAAATAAAACCTTGAGAAATTTCCTTACTACTTGGGATTAGGTGATCCTTGTTTACCATACATCTATGGCACCTGGACGTCAACAGAACGGCAGAGGAGTGTGACACAGACAGTTTCACGCAATAGAAGTGGCAACACTAGCAAGGCCAGAGATTGAGAGAGATGTTTCCGGTTTTACATAAATTCTATCAGTTATGTTTTGTTTAAATTCAAGACCCTCACACTCCTTTATTGAAACTCATTCTCGCCCATGCTTTGGTCCTGGAACTTTTTTTTCATGAATTTATAATGCTAAGTTGTTTCCCTCTTTCCTTTAAATGTGTGTGAAGATTCATATCATGTGGGGAGAGGAGGACCTAATCCCTAATCAAGACGCATAAATGGGGATGTGATTAAACCCGTTCAGGAGAGTCAGTGCCGCCTAAAGCGGATAATATCTCGACATGGGAGAAGGAATTCCTCAAGCCATGTGTTCAGGAAATTTATTGATGTTTTGTATGGTGTTGGGGGACAGTATAAGTTGGAAAATCCTAATATATGGAAGTGGGAAGGCTCAGTCCTTAATCGAGAGGCATTAATGCAGATGCGATTAAACCCGTGCAGGCGAGTCAGTGCCACCTAAAGCGGATAATATCTCGTCATAGGAGAGGGAATTCCTAACACATATAATTAGGGTTGTCGGTTGTTTCCAATTATGACGAGAGCCCTGAGAGGTATCTTACAGAGTGATTGTTCAGATCCATTCTTTCTTCTGGGTTGGTTTTTAATTCTCTAGGACGAGAATGTTTTGAGAGGTATCTGATGTAATGGCTCGGACCCCTCTGGTCCATTCCTTTGTTGAAATCAATATGGTCAACACGACGCGCGTTATAATGATAAATGAAACATGCTGTTTTTTTATTAATTGAGTAATTGTTGAAATTAAAATAATAATTATGGTTGTTGTGTTATTAATATTATTCATAATATTAATAATAATGATAAATTGATGAAATGAGTCATGGTATTTATTGCAAACAATTAAATGAACATGCAAGTGGAAGCACGGTGGTGCGTTCAAAAATTAAAGGTGAGTTCGTTATATTGGGTTTATGAAATTGAATGGTTTTTTATTTAATAAATTTGGTTTCAATTTAATCAGTGTGAAATAAAAATAAATAGAATTAAAATAATTAAATTGATGGATGTTACGCGACATTGACATGGCATGGTTGGATTCAGATATCCAACAGGGTGGTTTAATGTGGTCAATGCGACGAGCGTAAATCTTCTTGTTATTAAAAAAAATAACGTCGGTGAGTTAATAAAATAAGTTGATGAAATGTTATTATTATTGAAAAACAATAAATAACAACGATGGCGTAAAACTATGTGCGAGAGGTTAATGAAATTAAATGTATTAAAAAGGGGTTGAATATGTAAGTTATATTAATTTTGTTTTGTCATTTAATTCAATTAAATGAAATGGTTTTGAGTCACATAGAATGGTTTTAGTTTAATATGAGAATAATTATGGTAATCTAATGTAATGGGATTAAATTAGAACATTAATGATGGGTGTTATTAAAATTAATTTTATTAATAATGACATTGAAGTGAGATTGGAGAGAGATTACAAAGTGATGGAATAATAAATAAAATAATAATAATAATCCATAAAGGAATGAAGGTTGGGGTGTGTTGGGAATGGAATGAGGATGGGGAGGCGCCACTTTTGGTGGAGTGAGGGGATTATGGAAGAAAGAATTAGATTGGAGAGAGAAAGGGTTTAAATGAAATAATGA
Organism: Viscum album; assembly: GCA_963277665.1. Lineage (NCBI taxonomy): Eukaryota > Viridiplantae > Streptophyta > Magnoliopsida > Santalales > Viscaceae > Viscum > Viscum album. Next base: position 515,819,520 of record OY728143.1, on the reverse strand, counting down.
TTTGAAATTTAAAGCAATAAAATAAATAAGTTAAAAATAGAAGTCAATCATGGGGCTATTGCGCACCAATTTCAGAAATCTTATGCGTGGGATTAGGAATTGAATAATAAAATGGTTAAATAAAATAATAATAACATAATAATGTAATTATTAATTTTGTTGGGAAAACCGTGTTTTGCCCATAACTTCTTCATATGGTGTCGGAATGACTAAACGTCAGTGGCAGTGTAATCCTGTAATTAAGACGGTCATTTTAAGACCAGTGATGGATACCTTTTTATGAGTTATGTCTCGGGTCAATGAAACACACATATTAATAAAATTGACGTTATTATTAAAACGCGTGGAAACCGCGTGACGTGTCGTGTGTTGACCAGTCAAAACACGTAACAGGTGTACGGTCACACCGTGTATTCATCAATACACGCTGCATACTGTTTTACCTATTCGTTGCCTATATAAGAAAGGGTCTCAGATTATTTCCAGACCGATCGTTCTTCTTCGCACGACGACGCTCTTGGACGATCGAGAAGTATTTCTCCTCTAACTTCTTTGTCCGAGCTCCGAATTACGATCCGTCAGCGGCCACAGGATCGTAGCGACGAGACGAAGCTTCTAAGACCGGAATTGTCACCTTTACTTCCGGCCTTCCTTCTCCAGCTTCCATCCTAGGAGGCGTTTGTTGGGTTTGGCGAAGGCGGAGGACACCGAAGGACGTCATCGGAAGCGACGTGATCGAGACCTTTTGATGTAGGGATCTCACCTTTGTCTCTCTAATTTGTGTATCATGTGTGGCGGGTATCCTTTTGTTTTCATGAGAAATGGTTGAACCTTTAAATAAAGATAATAACTAGTTAAAGAATGGGTTTGGGAAGTTTGTGATTGTTGTTACCTTACTTTTTATATCCTGTGATATTATATTTGTGAATTGAATGTGCTTCTACCTAATGAAAATAACAGTCGTTGGGGGCCTTTGCTTACGCAATTAAATGTTGCCCTCTCCTTCTGTATTTTCTTATGGATGGAAACTTCATGGAACGTGGAAATTGGTTAATCACGTAAAGTTGATTTTTTTTAAATGAAAGTCTAGAACCCTTGTGTGATCACCCCGGTTGAACCAAAATAAAATAATGAACATGTTGGTGGTTTGGTTGTTTTGTGGGAAATGTTTTTTTTTTCTAGAATGGTGTTGTGATGTGATGCTGGGCAGTAAGGCTGCGACGTTTGGGTAGTGATCTTATTGGAATGGTTGATGGTGGAAACGTGGAGGTGTGAAATGTTTCTTAAACGATGGGGTTGAAATGGGAAGTGGTTGGTTAAGGAAAATGCCTTTATTTATGAAAAGTGTTTTGATTCTGAAAAGTGTTTTGAAGTAAAAGGTGTTTTCAAATGCAGAAATGTTTTGTGTGTGGAAAGGGTTTTATGTGTGGAACTTTGAAATAAATGAAAGATGGAATGTTGTATGGTTGTGATAATCTTTTGTAAATGAAATGGCATGTGGTTGCTTGCGTTTTACCTAACCTTGGTTGTGGATGGCAGGGATATGTTTGTGAAAGGTTTTGTCTGGATGATAGTTGCCCAGTAGTAATAATTTGCATGAAACATGAAAACCTAAATGGGGTTGGGGGATGATTGTTTGGTTGTTGATGCATGCTTCGTGGTAGTAGTGCCGAAGCACATGCTCAGTTTCTCTTTTTTAAGAAGCCATAGGTTGGGCTATGTGTTTGGTATATGTATATATATATAATTATATCTTTGTGTTTGGTCGCACCACACCCATGTCAAGCACCTAGTGCCGAACACTCCCATTTTATGGGAGAGGGTGTTCCCCCTTAGTTACTAGCTCCTTCCTTCTCCTTCTTCCATAGGCTATGATTGCTTGAGGTGACCTTACACCCAAGAATCGTCGGGTAGGTCTCGGAGGTTGTGATGGCTTGAGGCGACCTTTAGCCCAAGACTCTTCGGGCAGGCTTACCGTTCCCAAGAACCTTCGGGATGAGGCCCAGGTGTCTGCGGGCGGGTTAGTGGTTGTGGCCCAGGTGTGTGTGGGTGAGATGTGTGGTTGTGAGGCCCAGGTGTGTGCGGGCGGGATGCGTGGTTTGGCCCAGGTGTGTGCGGGCGGGAAGGGTGTGGTAGTGTCAGGACGTTTTCCGTTAGGAAGAGAAGCATCTAATTAAGTGGGAAATGGTGTGGGGTACCCAATACTTTTGTTCTATATATATACTAAACTTGTTTGTGTTACTTGTAGAGTGTGACCAGTGAGGCTGGGTGGATAGTTTTTCCTTGTTAGTTTCTGGTTCTTCTATTTTCTCACGGGACCTTAGGGTGTCTCCCCACTTGTGCACGAGAGCTTTAGGTTCTCTACTGAGTATACTTGTATTCTCACCCTATGTTGTTTCAGGTTTTCAGGGGGACTACTAGGGCCATGCGGGACCCTACTAGTCAGGCAGTGGGAGCTGTGCAGTTGCTGTTTTCTTGTTTTTCTTTTGGTACTGTAGTCACTTGTACTTTGAGCATATTTGTACTTGTACCTGTTTCAGTTTATTTATACATGCATATGGGACTGGTTTGTGTTTCTTTTCAGCACCTTTGTTCTTTTTCCTTTTTAGTGGTTGACTTGTCCTATTTCCGATCCTAACTATAAAAAGGGTAATGCCTCCCATGATTGAATAAAAAAATAAACTCATACCCTTGGTGCTAGTTGCCACCCCAGGGCCTACTGGAGGCGGGACTCGGGGGTCATTATCTCCCTTTCACCATTGCCAGCTCAGGAGGGGCATCATTGATGGAAGGGGGTCGTGACAATTTCAAACTCTTTAAAAGTCTAATGTTTCATCTCTTCAAGAGAGGGATTTGGCCATGTTATTTCTTGATGATATTCTATGTAGTTTGATTTTATTTAAAATGAGAGTCATATGAGATGGAATTTTAAGTAATTAAAATAATAATTCTAATTTTTAGTGTATTTAAACCATTAAATCTCTAATTGGGGTGATGTAAAAGTGGTTATAGATGACAAAATTCCATATATTATGGCAATAATACACAAGAGAGGAAACAGTTGATTCTAAGGGGTTATAACTTTGACATGATTTCAATGTTGTAGAGTCCCTTCTTTTATAAATTATTCACAAGAAAATATGGTTATGATAGAGATAAATAATAACTTTTGTTTCATACATGAGAGGAGTTCCCCTCTAAATATAATCTTAAACCATGAATCTCTTCTGGATATAAATTTAAAATGAAGATAAAGTTAAGATGCAAGATGATGAGAATGATGATTATGTTTAGGAATTTTAAACATTGTTTATTTTCAATATAGAAGATTTTATTATAGATACCTTTGTAAATGATGGACCAAAATATGAAAATATTTTTGAACATGATGGTTTAGTGGATCTCAATGTTGAATAGGACGGAGATCTCCAAGTGCTCGGTATTGAAATGAAGAAACATTATCACAATAATGGTTTGATAAAATAATATTTTGAGTATGTAGATCATATTTAATGAAGAATATAATGGTTAAAAGAGTAGTTATAAAATAATATAACTAGTTACATTTACTAGAAAAATCAATCAACAATATATTGTAGACTATACAACAAGTTAAGGTTATTGGTGACCGAAATACATGTGTTATAGTTTGAAGTAATAATGTTGAATCCATTCAATTAAAGGTGGTTACCAAGAGATGTAAATTTAAATATAACTTAAAATATGGGTATATATTGAATAAAATGTATTTTAGGAGGTTTATAATTTCTAAATTGATGGGAAAAGTAAATAAAATATCATTAGTTAATGGGAAGATATTGAATTTCCAATGACCAAGTTCATGGGTAAGACTATTGTTTCTAATGATCATGAAAAATAAAAATTATGAATTGTAGAAGACTATGACAGAGATAAAAATATCCTTGGTGAATCTAAGATTAACACAAATATACTAATTTCGTAGACAAAGATACATCCTATCAAAGGATATTTGAGGGATTTGAATAGTTATCTATCCTTATTGGCTAACAAAACCAAGGAAGAATTAAAAGGAAATATACATGTGGGTTAATATAGGGGAGAATATACTCTTTCATGTGATGTTCCAATTCTCTATATCTATAGGATATATAATGTTTAAAGGTGAAGAGATGACTATATACTTGCGTAGAGAAACATCTTGATGTTTTCAATGTTGAATGAAACCTCATCCTTTACCATAGATAAGTTATATATTCTATTGATATTGTTTTTTATTATAATTTAAGGGTAAGAATTATTGATTTCTAGTAGTTAATAATAAGTGGTTACCCATTTCAATGAAAAATACTAATGAATGCAAAAATACCTTACAAGATGAGAATTATTAACAGATAACCCCAAATAGAAGAACATGATTAGTATGATTATACTACTTGTGTTGAAGTGAAAAAGGATAGGAATCATATTCACTATCTCAATCATGTGTTTCATAGATGCAATTAAAAAATATATTAAAAAATAATATCGCTAATTTTTTTATAAATTCTAGGAATAACAGTGTCACCAGGATCCCTGATAGTTCTGTTTCATCCCACATGATTGCGAACATGAACCTATTATAAAATGTAAGCATATGTTTTATAGAAGATTTTATTTCAGGATATATAGTGCTATTAAATTGAAATTTAGTTGTAATATTTGGCTTATACGTGATGTGTCAATGAAGGAATATATCACTATAGGGTTGTCTTATAGTACAACTTGTAGAGTGAGGGTAATCTACATGACTCTATATTTGAGGTCCCATATAATTAGACATGATATGTAACTAAATACATGTTTGAGAGCACTCAGAGAAATTTATATGTGATGAATAAAAATCTGTCTCTAATGGATAGAAAGAGGAATATTTTCCTCCTAACTATTGAATAATGGAATATCTTCTGACATCTGAGGATTGGGAACATTCACCAGCCTGGTATAGGGAATATATTCAATCTAAATGATACAATGGATATTCAAAGACTGAAATGTGATTAATAAATGACTTGTGATTAATACGTTCATTTTTTATATTTTTAAAAATCCGTATCTACTGAAGATAAAATTTCATCTAATATCATCAACCTGTTATATATAATATCTATGGATAAATGAATATAAAGAAAAAATATAGGTAATGGTATTTTATTATATTTATTGACAACTATAGAAGAATAGAATTAATAATTTCAACAAATTATAAAATTATTGTAGTGCAATGCACAAATAGTTTCTTGTGGTGATTTGGAAAGAGTGATCATCACACCACAAAATACTTCAGTTTAATAATGTAATGATGTACACATCCATCTAGGTAAAAAATTATCTTAATAAATAGAATCAAACTTGATGTATCGACTATTAGAAGTCTATATTAGAATGGAGTGGTCAAATGAATAAATAATTATGTGAATGATATTGTAAATAATTTTCTAAAAGATAGAAACATATAACACCAATATTAGAAAGAAGTATTACATGTTTATATGAATATTAATTACCCTATAGTAATATTCATCATCGATGAAATAAATCCTTATGATATGTGAATTGGATGGAATACATCACTAAAACATTATCAAGTGTTCATAATTAGGTGCATCATTTGAAAAATATATAGAAATATGGGAATGTGTGGTGATGATATAGATTAATGTGATTTATATGTTACTTGATGTATAATGAGAACTAAAAATACAATAAAAACATATTGAGTAATATTTTGACTTATATTAAATCAAATTAAAATTTTAAAATTTTAAAAATAATTATATAAATAAAAATTCTAATTTATACTATAAATAATAATGGAAATAAAATGAAAATATTCCAAATCAAAATGTTGCTAAAAAATTTAAAAATGATGTGGAAAATGAGGAAAAATTAGAAGAAGAGTCTATTCATAAATAAAGTCATCCCAAACTAGATGACAGAAAATTATGAACAAAAATTGAACAATATAATTTTATTAGAAAAAAAATTACAAGAAAATTTATATGATCAATATGAAATTTGAAGGATATCGATCCATTATCAATGGTGGAACCACCATCATGGAAATGAATAATTAATTTAAAATATTGGGTTAGATCTTTGATTTATGATATATAAGAAATTGAAAAATAATCACTCCATAGAGATAATAGATAAGCCATAATGACACAATGAAAATTAAATGAACTTGTTCTTCATGAATTAATTCGATAAGTATGATAACGTGATTCAGAATATGTAATTTCTAGTCTGTAAATAATGTATGCATATTGAATTTGAAAATGTTGAGAGAATTTTAACATTAATGGATTTAATTGAGATAATTTTGAATTTCCTATAAAAAATATTTAAAAACAAATTCATTATTTATCATTAGTATGTAAAAATAAAATCTCTTAATAGTGTTCTCCACAATGAGTTTCAAACAGATGAAACTGTTGGATTTTAGACTAGAAAAGATGAAACTAAAGTGTGCTAGTCAAAAGAGTCCATGCATGGTCTAAAGTAGGCTCACTGAGCAAGAAATTAATGACTATGTTCATATAAGATAATTATTGAATAAAAAAATGTTTCATTTATCCTTAATACTTATATGATAAAAATTCATGGAATAATAATACATTTCTCTAGTATATGTGGATGAGGTCATATTTGTAGGATTATGATATAATCTATTATAGAATTTTCAGTAATGAGGTAAACATAATTAGAAATTTATATCATTAGAAAAAATAGGCACCTTCATGGTTTATATTAAATTTAAATTTAAATATATTCAACTGTCATTGAGGATAGGCATGTGATAGAATTTATAAAATATTTGATATCAATGACTCCAACCATAGGTAAACATAGAATGATGTTGGAACCAAGCATTAGAGGTGCATGGTTATAAAATCAACTAACAAAACACTATATAGTAGGATAATTGGACATTTATTGTTTTTAAATATAACACGATTGATTAATATTTTGTTAATTTTTTTGACCACTCATTTGTAGAGTAATACAAAATGCAGAACATCTCACAAAAATGATGAATATTTTATGTTACATATATGGAATACTAAAATATGGGTTTATATTTGATATAATAACTAATCATGATTTATATAATTTTTAAAATGTATATTGGGAATGATATGTGGTTGGTTGAATGACTTTTAGTTATAGGGTATTATTTATCGGTATTAAATATTTTTGATATATGTGTAAAAAGTTGGAAAACACTTAACTGAGGAAAAAAATATAATGACACCTCATAGTAACAAATTCTTTAACAATACCCCATTAGATGAAGAAACAACAATTAGATATTGGAGAAAATGTGATATAACCATTGCTGATCCTCTTTGTTAATAAGTGAGAAATTAATCCCATGAAATATCTTTCACAAAAATACAATGCCAAACAAATTGAGAATATATGTTACATTGTAAAAGAAAAGGTTGAGTATGGAATAATCAATGTGTAATATTATATACTAGTGAAAAGGTGGAGGTTAGAGTGAATATACCATTGTCTACTATTCTATTTGATAAACATCAGTTGAACCATAGTGTTCAAGAACATCCGCTGACTTGATAAGTATAATATTTAATCCATATATCCACACATTTACCAATTTCAAGATATTTGTGAGGTGGTATATTATTAAGGGGTGAAAATATATATGGGGTATATTGTTCAATGAAGATATTATTAGGATACTTGGAATGATGAAAGGTATTTCTCAATGTGTTTATTATCAATGGTGGAGGAAGTTAAAAAACATTAAATGGTTGATATGCAGTTTCAATCAAAATAAAAAGGGTAGAATGAAAATATTTTCCTAACAAGTATGTTTTAATGACATTACTATCTCATCAACATGGAGCATATGTTATGAATCAAGAGGATATTAGACCCATGGATAATGAGGTAATGTAGTATGAAGGAACATGATTATAGGGGAAAATGAAGATTGGCATGATGCATGAAATTATCTTTTGATTTATTTTTCATACATTTTGATGATATTATATAGATATAATGTGATATATGAGTTATTTAACTATTATCTAGAATATGTATGATTTTTTTACAGAATTCAATTTTAATTAGAAAATATAATAATAAAAATAGAAGAGAACATTGGAACCAAGGTTACTAAAATGTTGGAACTAAATGGATATAAATTGGAAATTTTTATTATGTTGTTCTTCTTGTCAATATATTTCATGGAAGATGGATGCATTAGTATTGTAAAGAAATAATTTATATGATGTAAATGAAAAAAGGGGATATAAATAATGTTTAATAAAATGAGGTCTGCATATCACATATGAGAACAATGAATTGTGTACAATGATAGTGGTCTATAATGGGGAGTTTGGGTACAAAGGTTGGGACATGATAGTCTACATAGTAGGTTTTACAACCAGATATTTTAGAATATATATCTCTTTAAGATACACTATCTATTTTATATTTTATTAAAATTATTAAATGAATTACATTCATATATATTTAAATGATATGGATGGAATTCAAGTAATTATTTTGTAATTATATTCATGAAATAGTTGATAAGTAATAGGGAATGTAATTCCAATAAAATTTGACTACAAATAAAAGTTTTACTTATAATCATTGTTTTTATTATATTTATTTTATATAAATGTTAATTTATTTTATTTTATATGTTAAATATATGAATTATTTTCTAATAATGCATGAAAATGTGTAATAATTCATTATTTTATTATCAGTTTGTTATAAATGAAGATAAAACAATGTAATTGTTAAAAGAGATATTTTTTCAATATAATTATTTTTATGTACGCATTGTGTTTTTCAGTTAATAAATTAAATCAATCACAGTTGAATAATAATTTTCAATAAATGTGTAGATAATAAATTAAATAAAAAATTTTAATATTTAACATATTTCTTTTACATTTAATAGAATAATAATAAAATATTTTAACGATCTTAAAAAAATTCAAATAATGATTTTATATGTTTTTTACAAAGATATTAGAATTAATGTATAACACCTATAAAATTGAATTTTATAATGTGGATTTAAAATTAGTAATAATAGCACACAATCAGGGTTATAAATGTAATTTTTTCTATTATAAAATTATGTAACATTTAGAAAATGATTATCATCATTGTAAAGGTAACGATTTGTTAAAAGTATTAAATTAAATGAATAAGGCTTTATGATATCACTATTAAATATAATTAATTTAATTTTTGTAGTAAATTTGGACATATAAACCCATATAATAAAAAATATTAGGATTTCAATATACCATCCCCTTAGGGTGACAATATTATTGTTTAATATTAATAATATTTACTTGGTGGCCACTCCCCTCACCTATAAAATTGAACCTCCTCTTCACAAATTTCTAAAAAACATTAGACCTTTATCTTAATAAGTCTATACCAAAATAATTTTTTTTAATATTCTTACAAAATTATACAGGTTTTATTTTTCCAAAATGAACCATCAATGAATACTAATGTTTTTTCTAAGGATAATATCTGAGGAATATGTATATGTTCTTATAATTTTATTTAGGTTTCATTATTCTTAAACCTAATATAAATGATCTGTTACCATATTAACATAATTAAATGTTTATATATACTACAATAACTTGTTTTTATGTTATTATTACAATCATTTTTAATCTAATTTCCATACGATGGGAATTGAAACCATTACTCACGCATATATCTGCACTACCATGACTATGAAGCTATATATTTCATTTTAAATCATCAACCCTCATGGATAGTTATATAGATGAATATTATTTGTATAAATGATATTTATGACATTATTATGATTATGGGAAGAAAATTTATTATTTACCTTCAATTATTTTTATCCAATAAAAAAGCATCACTAATGCACACCTATAAAATTTAATCTCTATAAAGTTATGTAAATGATTTTTCAGCACAGTATTATATTGATTATTATAAAAATTATTATAGTGAAAAAATATGACAATAATTACATTATCATGATTTTAGAGATTATAGATACCATACCAAAGTTAAAGAACCAGAATTAAAGAACTAAGACCTATATGGATTTCATATATACTATCACCTGAATATTGATTTTAATGAAGAATTGTCAATAAATGAGAGACTAGAAATAATAATAGAATTATCTATAATAACATAAGTATGAATATGTTTCTATTATATATTTATATTATCTATAAATTTATTTTATATGAGGTTATAATTTGTATTAATAATGTGGCATCTTGGGGTAAGGATCTATTTTACAATATCCCTTTTTAACAACAATGTTTATGTTTTAATTTCCATTATGGGAAATTTTAGGTTATTTCATTATTAAAACCAACATATATTATTCAAATATAGTAATTTATATTGTTGTAAGTATCTTTCTATATTTACCATTTTGGTACTAAAAAAGGAAAAATGAAATGTTCTTATGAAAAGTTGTGCTTATTTGACTTTTTTAGTCAACATCATTTTTCCTCAATGTCTATGTTATTCAAAATTGAATTATAAAATTTATTATATACTTTTTATATGATTTAAAATTTTATAATTTTACATAATATGAATTTATTTTATGTGTATTATTCAGTTTCCCACCTTCAATACCATTATTCATTATCAATACGCCATGATAAATTTCCATATTTATTTTAATAAAAGGTAATTCAAATTATATATTGAAATAATAATTTTTTTAAATCTACCAATGAATATAATTTCTTAAATTCATTTTTAAATAACGTATTTAATTATTTTATAAAAGTCTTTTTCGAAATTATAAACATAGGTTATGTGATATTATGCTTCAACCGAGATATAATATTTTAATACCATATACATTCATTCTTGAAATAGATTTTGAATACATTATTTCATGAAGTTTCATGAATTCAATTTATTTAACATGGGTCAATTAAACTCTGAATGAATTCTGAGTTATCAGTTGTTGTTATAGAACTAGCCTTAATGGATTATTATTATCTGAATATTGTGTCCATTAAAGCCCTTTAATTCATTGGTATATATTTGATGAGATCAAAAATGATATAGGGGTGGTCTTTCCATGTCCAAGGGTATAAATGTGGTTTTCCTAATCCTAATAGGGTACATGAGTGATTATCCCTTGTCTAAATAAAAATATATTTAATCCTTGATGAAAAACTCTAAGATATAGTTCATAAAAAAATAAACATTACATATTTGGCATTTATACTTATATATGTGATACATTTTGGTATATCTAAAACATATATCATCAAACTAAATTATTAGATGAATTAAATATCCAAGGACATATTAGGTTTACATTTGTGAAGAATTAGGAAAAAAATTTAAATGTGAACATTTCTTCATAGTATCTATTATTCATAAAAAATATGTTCTTTATAAAGAAATCATCATTATTCTCAAGGCAACATCCATATCTTGAACAACCGCTTTTTTAACATATAACCTCTTCCATAAACCCATTAAAAAAATTATTTGATAGTATGTGAAGAGAGAAATATATATCTAAATAGAGTATATAAAAGTGAAAAAATTGACTAGTATAGTGAATACATGAAAACCCGTTGAAATTTTACATTTATCACAATATTCATTTGAGCATATGAAATAAATAATAACCACATGTTAAAAAAAATTGACAAAGAAATACAATAAAATCCATATAAATAATGTAAAAACCATTTTTGAAAACATAGAGCATTAATTTCATTACTTATTTTTGAAATAACCAGATTCCAGTATAATCTATAGGAGAAACATCCCTAGTTGGCCCCATCCTTATTATCTTTGAATAAAAGGAACATCACCCAACACATTATAGAGCTATTTCTTGCACAAACATCATAAAAAATATATTGGGATCAACTATACTATATTCTATATTAGACCCAATTGTATTCATATATAATTATAAATTACTATTTCATAAATAAAACAATTTTAAACCCCACATTTTCATCTTATAACAGTAAAAAAAAACATATGAACACATTTGAAAAAAAATTTATAATATAAAAACACCCTTTACATCTAACAAACCTTTTTCAAAACTAAAAAACAAAAAAGGGATAAAGGGTATTTATCTGAATAAAATAGAATATTTTAATGGAAGAAAACAAAAAATAATTTTTGGGGTGTTGGTAATTTCTATTGTTGATGTATATGTTAATATATAATATTTATTTCTATTTTTGTAAAGAAATTAAAGACGTTTCATATAAATTTTTTAAAACTATATAATTTTAAAAATATTTATATGAAATAGGAAAGATAAATAAAATTCCATTTATTATTAATTTATATATATATATATACATAAATATTACATAAAATAAATTTATGAATACGGAAATGGAAGAACATATTATAGAATATAAATCTTTAGAACATTTTTATTGAGGTTTAAAGTTAATGTATCTGTTACCCTGGGTCAGAAATTCAACATGCATTTGTCATTTTCTAGAATAATCGTGTTATGTTTGTTATTTACATTCAAAATAAACAATTTCATAATTATTATTCATTGAATTTTACTTATTACCAAAAATATTTAATTTCATCATTAATTATGTTCACATAATATGTTTTTCTGTTATTTGTTTCAGATATAAAATAATAATATCTATATAAGTATAATTTAAATTACTTAATTATACTTTAAAAACCATCCGTGAGTGATGGTTGTGAAAAATAAATTATGTTATAGTCATTGAGGAGGTAGATCATACGTACGCATGATTAATGATTCCACATTTCAGTGAAAATTAGAGAAATAAAGTATTATTTTAGAAATATATAATTATTAATGTATCGTATATATAATATTACAACTATAAATACTTTATATAATTTATCCATGTGATGTGGTGATGCAAAATGAATCATATCGCTTCGTAAATGTGGAAGTCCACACACACACATATGAAATGTGTTATCATTTTTCAAGAGAAAGAAATGTTAGAAAATTGTTGATATATTATATTTAAAAAATATAATTTCTTTATGAATATGATATATATATACACACTAAATCAATAATTATAACCATTCATTAGTGGTAGCGATGGAAAACAAATTTCCACAGTTTTCTTGGTGGTAATTTACCATACACGCAAATGAAGGATTCGTTTCTCATTTGACAGAAAAATAAGATAGATTAATTTTCATAAATTAAAATAAGAACTCTTAATTCTATGATATATATTGATTTAATTATATCACAATGGTCATAAGATATGGAGAAGGTATATAAAAATCTAAAACATTCGATAAAAAACTATACATTTTATTTGGACTACCCCTTCTGTTTTATAACTAAACTACTATAGGTTGGTATTATAACCAATAAAATACCTTTAGAAAACAATGATGGATTTTATGAAGGGGTTTGGGTTGGTATTTTATGAACTGGAGTTATAACATGTAGTTGGAAAGATAGGATAAGAGGTTCTGATTTATTACTAAGTAGAGGGGCTGTCATGGAATTACATAATGTATTAAATTAATATAAATAGATTTTAAAGTAAAAGTTGAAAAAAATTATAAATAAAGAAGATTAGATTATGATGAGTTTAAATCCTCTAATAAAATAATATTTGGACTTTTTAGGTGATTTTTTCACACTCGTCTCTTTTTTAAAACACCTGTCACCCTTTTCATGGATTATAATGGAGACAATATTTTTTACTATTTAAGAGTCTATAAGGACACTGTAGAAGGACTATTGAACCAAAAGACTATTTTTTATATTTTAATTATTATTAAATCCACTTCTCCAAATATAATATTTTTATGAATTTTAAAACCTTTAATAAAATATTGTTCATTATAAAATACCATTGATGTCATATTTTGAATTGTTCATTTAATTTGTCATTAAAGTAATAAAGAAGAAAATATAATTAAAATTGATAAATTTAATGAATCCAGAATATTTTATATCTCTATATAAAATTATGGGTAAAAAATATCTAAAAAAAAACACTTTAAAGATTTTTAAAACAATTTACCTATCTTTTTAACTTCTTACATAATGATTATTCTGGCATTGTATATGCATTTAAGTTAATTATTTCATCAAGAAAAATTTCCATAATAAATATATTTTCATTATTCTAAAATAATATTTATGAATTATCGAAATATTATTTTTATCCTTATGTGAACATATGAGTGAAAGTGACTTTTTGGATTTTTCTTTATTTAGAAAAAAATATATGACATTTTTGAAAAATATATAAATTTTTATTAAATAAAATATGGGATGAGGATTCATGATATCCACTCATATGTAATATGAAATTAATGTTTTTACATTATTTGTAATCTTTATCATAACATTATAAACCTTAATTATCGAATTTGGCCTTAGAGATGTGAGAAATATTTACTACATTTACTATTCAAATTGGAAAAAGTAAAATGAATATATTTATAAATTTTATCCTAATTATAAAGAATATGGGACCAATTTTAACATATTATATTTCTAAAAGTGGTAGATATTTATTTACAATTATATCCATCAAATGGTGTGAAATGTAGTTTTTAAAAAACTAAATCGTTTGGGTAAAAAATAATATTACAATAACATTTTAAATTGTTATCATCATTATATGAATTCAATTAATATTTTAATATATATAGTATATATTTTAAATTTGTTTAATTCATAAATAATGATTATTTAAATTAATTAAAATTGAAAAACATCATGAACATAAATTTATTTTATGGAAATTGTATTTTAAAGAATAAGAATAAACATCTACCAAAATTATGTATAGTATTTATTATTTTGTATTTAATATATTATACATATATAAGAAATATTTTACTTAATTTTAGAGTTAATTTTATTCATAATTATACTTTTTATTTAAAATAAATGGGAGTTTTAAAAACATCAAAAAAATTCACTATTTACTAAAAAGTCATTTTTTATTAGTGATCCAAAACATTCACTCCATAAAAATTTATATATACTAATTTAAAAATATTTTTTATTGTCAAATGATTTTTCTAAAATTTACTTATAATTTATATTATTATCTCATTAAAATAAATAATAAACATTTTGATGAAAAGGTATTTTTAAAGAATAAAATAAATTCTCTAATAATTATATTAATATTTTATAATATTAAAAAAAATTAATTTATATCTACTAGGAAAATAATATTTTTCTTTAAAATTTCAGTTACTATTATCGATATCCTATAATTCAATATCTAGTTTATATAGGATGTATTTAAATTATCATATTTTTTGGTAACTTTATAACCAGTTTTGTGTATTGTATAAACTATTGAACATTGTGCTATTTTAAAATATTAGGGAGTTACATTCAAAACCCCTTTGATAAATTGATTCCAAAAAATTATAAATCAAGAATAGTAATCAAGGGTATGGCATTTGAAAATATCTTTATTGAAAATCGACATTGAAAA
This sequence comes from Viscum album, assembly GCA_963277665.1. NCBI lineage: Eukaryota > Viridiplantae > Streptophyta > Magnoliopsida > Santalales > Viscaceae > Viscum > Viscum album. The sequence continues at coordinate 515,804,005 of OY728143.1, read as the reverse complement.
AGAGTTTTAGAAACACCCTTTGAAAATGGGAAGTAGGAAACCTTGTGGTCCCTTGAAATAACACATAATCAGGTTCCCAGATAAGGATAACATTGGTGGGATGTTAAAATTTAGATAAAGAGAAGAAAAATAATATTAAAATAGTTTTGTGTAATGAAAAATAATGTTGATCACAATAATGGGAATGATCATAATAAAGGTGATGACTAAAAAACTATAAATCAATGAGTTGTGAAAAAACTAATTCATAAATAATGGATTTAGTATGGTAACATTATTATTTCAATATCCTTTTCATAGATTAAATTTAATATTTTACATTATAATATTTAACATAAGGTAATATACTTATTATAAAGGTATTATTATTTCCATTAATAAATTTCTATAACATTCTCATGTTTATCTCAAAATGATGAGTATGTAAGGGGAATTTTTCATTACTAAATCACTAAAATCAACTTATACTCTATCAAATAATTAAAAAAATTATATAAATCTATTTATCATGTCATTAAAAAGTTACTAAATCGGAATTTTTTAGCATAAGGTATGATCATAAAAAATTGTAATCCATTATATAAATAAATAGTACATTAATCTCTAAAATTTAACAATATCAAAAAATTCTAAACACATTAAATTATATTTATAAATAACCCCATATTAAAAATAACCTCAATAACCAAAACATTAAAGAATGCTTCATCCCCAAAGGATATTTCTTACCTTTTATCTTACTTGGAAAAAAATGTGAGCGTATTTTTTAGCAATAATCCTTCATATTAATCTTAAATGTTATATATACCTCATAATAATAAAACATCGACCAAAATATCATTAATCACCTCAAAATCCAATCACATAAAACATAAATGGTTATTTCTTTTCCTTTGAACATATGATCAATCCTAAATATTTAAAACCATGATGATATGATTAACTCTTAATTTAAAATAACTTGAAAACATTAAAATCACAAACGTTATCAGTACCAACCTCTGATACAAAAAATAATATCCCAGAACCTAATCTCCTAGATTTGGTTCTCAAAACATAAAAAATATATTTTCAACATTGATTCTGATAAATTTGACCCAATTTTATCCATCAAAAACATAAAAACATTTAGATGTGGTGCTAAATAACATTTATGTTTACATTCATAGGGAAATAAGATAATCTATTTCCAAGTGGAAATTTCCACAAAATATCCATTTTCTCAAAAGATAATTTCTTTCTAAATACATTCATGCTTATTTCAACATAACTTCCATATATATAAGAAACTAATTTTTAAAAAACAATAATCATATTTATGATCAATGAATAATCCATTGAAAATATGGGATGAGAAATAAATAGTTATCTATATAAAAGTTAGAAAGCCATTAATGTAGTGAAAATAGAAAATCCATAATTTGTAAACCATTATCATTGTATTATTTTAAATATGAAACAAATAATAACCACAGGAAGAAAATAATTTTTTCTCAAATAAAACCATTATATCCTATAAGACTAATGTAGAAACTCGTGTTGAACAAATAGTGTGTTATATTCATAAACCACGATAGAAATATATTTAGAATAGTTAAATATATAGGATAAACATCTATATTTAACTCCCCCATTCTTCCGTTTGAAGACGTGGAACATTAACGAATGCATTGGAGAGAAATATTAGGCTTACTGATCAGATAATATGTATAAGGAACATCGATAATATAATTTTGTTTCTGGATCATCCCTAGTATATATTGTAAGAGGATTTTGATTTATCATCTAAAATGATAAATTTACAATTCATAAGTTAATAATTTCAAGAATTAACCTTTTCATCTTAAAAAACATTAAAATGATTTGAATATGTATTAAATGTTTTTGAATAAAAATATACCCTTTCCTGTTACTATTGCACTTTTAAAAATAAAAAACCAAAAATAATGGTAATAAGGGAGATTCATTGAAGGAAAAATGGAATCTTGTGAAGGAGTAAAAACATAAAATAATTGTTGTGGTGATATGAAATTCCATTGACACAATATTTGTTAAAATTGTATATTCCATTTTTCCTTTTATGAATCCAACAAAATCATTATGTATGAAATAATTAAATTGATACCCTTTTAATAAATTGTATGATATTAAAAAGGGATAAAAAACTCCATTTATAATAAATATAATGTGATATACATAAATCCGATAAACTAAATTTTGAATACAGACATGAAGGAGAAATATTTAGATAAAAATTCATTAAAACATTTTAAATAAGGTTTCAAGATAATGTGTCCCTTATATTGAGTTGGAATGCACACATATGTTAATGATATTCATGACTAATATTCTTATGTGAATTATTTAATTTCTTAATATTCCATTAAATTTTTAATATTATTTTAATTAACTTTTTGCAATGTTGTGTTCAATTAACAATCAATTAGGTTCACATCGGAAGTTTTGATGATATTCAGATCATATGTATAAAATGAATCATATAGGTTTTATATAGTTAAAGAAGAAATTATTTGAAAAATATATTGAGAAATAATTAATGGATTATTATAATTCTTATACATTAATTTTATATTTAAAACCAACAATTAATTTTAGTTTTGAAAAATGAATTATGTTTCAATCCTATTAATGATGAGGTGTTCATCCAGATGAGTAATGTAGACATTTTTCATCAGACATGATTGAAATAAGGTCAGAATTATTTTATATTTCATTAATTATAATTATATAAGAAATAAAATATTATCTCTTTATGATTTGTATATACCTTCCATGTGATCCCGCGATGAAGAAAAAAATAACATCATTTTATAGATGTGTTAATCCACACACATAGACAAACATCATTATCATTTTTAAATGGATGGAATGTTTAGAAAGTGGAGGAGAAATTATAAATTGATAATCAAATTTATTTTATCAATATAATATATACATATTAAATATATCTTTATAACTATCCATGAGGGGTGGTGTTGGAAAACGAACAACATCAGTTCATGAGGTAATAGTTTGTAGTACACAGAAATGAAAATATAATTTCCATTTTAATGGATGAAAGAGATAGATTAAAGTAAAATAATTACATAATAACATATTATAATATTTTATATAATAATATTATTATATCAAAATGGTTATAAGAGTTTTTTAGAGAGTAGAGAAAAATATAAAACTAAATCTTTTTGTGGAAAGCTAAATCACTTCATCAGACAACATCCTTTTAATTACACCTTAACACCTCAAAGGATGGAATTATACCAACACTTACCTATAAATCATTGGGAGGGTTTTTATGTTGGTATTTTGTAATTTAATGATAGAAATAGTTAACAGAAAATTTGTGAGGTGGGGTGGAGAAATGGTTACCTCTTATGAGTATGGGGAGGGGCACTCTTGGAGTTATATAAATTATTAAAATAATATAAATTAGTTTTCAGTTAATATTGAAAAAAGGATATATGTAGAATATTGAATTAGTTTTATAATAAGTATTATCATCAAATAAAATATATACAATTTTTGGTGATTTTTAACCATTATCTCATTCTCTAAACCACAGTAGACCCTTATGACGATTACCATGATATTAGTGATTTTGCTCCTTAGGAATGAATAAATTACTATAAAAAGAATAATAAAATAATAATGAACCAAATTTGAAAATTTATACCATATATAATTCACATGGCTGAATATAGGATTTTTATGAATTTTAAATCATTTAATAAAATATTGTTTATTACAAAATGTCATTAATGTAATTTGTGAAATAATTTATTTAATTTTAATTTAAAGTCATCAAGATAACAATGGATTTAAAATAGAGACATTTAAAAAACCTAATATGTTATAAATATCTATAAGATTCATGGGAAAACATATTTTAGAAAAATAATACTTTTAGACTTTTAATAACCATTTACTTGATTTTTTATATAGCCTGCTTAAGCAGTCTTCCAACGTTGAGTAAGAATTTAAGGTAATTATATCATTTTTAAAATAATTACCTTAATAAAAATAGTTTAATATTTATAAAAAATAAATATTTTTTTAATTAAATTTTTTTTTATACCTGTTGGGAACATATATGTGAAATTTAAAAGAAAGATAGTGACATTTTGTATGATCCACTACATAAAAGAATATATATGTTTTTTAGGAGATAATTTGAACAAAATATTTATAAATTAAAATATTTGATGGATATGGTCTAACACCACTCATCCAATAGAATAAAGATAATATTAAGGTTTATTTTTATTCCTCATTAGATTTTTTAATCTTAAATACCCAATTAAGCTCTACAAACATGACAAATATTTACTACATTTACTATTCCAAATTATAGAACATAAATGGGAATTATTTACAAAATTTGAAACTCATGATTGAAAATAAAAGATATCTTATTCAATATTCAATTCATATGAGGTAAAACCCACAATATTCCTAGAAAATAGGTATTTTAAAAAATATATATTTTAAAATATAGAATAAAATTAAATTAAAACTTTGTATATTAATAATCATTACATAAATTTTAATAAACATTGATATATATAATTAATAAAATTAATTTAATTCATTCACCAATACATATTATTTCCATAAATTTATATTTTAATTTATTAATCATGGAAAAATATCTTTTGAAAAACATAACTTTTAAGCATTAATATAAAATTATATGTAAATTTAGTGAAATTTAGATTACTATATATTTAGTTATAATATATCGAAATAAATGTTAAATTTATAATTTTATATAAAACTAACACCATAATGGGACTTTGGAATTAAAAAAATTTTGTTTTAAAAAATTAATTACTTTGACTATTTACTGAAAAATCATTCCTTCCAGAACAATCCAAAAATTTCACCTAAATAATAGTTTGATAATTTGAATTAAAAAATTATATTAATTTTAGAATATAAATTATTTAACTTTTATAAACAAAAATAATTATTATACTCACTCACAAAAATCAATAAACCCCATTTGTGAAGGAAATATATTTTTAAATAAAAAAATGTCATTAGAAACGATTGATTCCTTATTTCCCTAAGTATTAATCAATTAATTTTTAATGACTAAGTCCATTGTATATATTTCATAATTTTGTTACTCCTATACATATCTAATAGTTGAATGTGTAGATAATATCATATATATTTAATTAGTAGTATTTCATGATTCTTTTATGATATATATTGCATTTCGTATGTGAAATTGAACGTAATTTTATTTTAATAGATCTTGGAATTATTGTTCATAGCTTATTAGACCATTATAAAGAAGGAATAAAATTATTTAGAATGAAAAACAATGTGATGGATGTCTGGGTCTGTTTCTTTAACATATTACTTCTATTACTATGGTAATGGGGATTAAACACAATCCACTATGGAACCATATCTACTATGATAGTCTTATATGTGTTATTTGACTAAGGAAAAGATTTTCTATGACAACATTTATGCCCAAATTTAATCGATAAGGTTATATCTTCTTCTTATGACATTAAATCATGGATAAAAATTTATTTTTGATGATCCCATACTAATATGAATCTTTTATATAATTATGAGAAAAATGCATGCCACGACTCATGTTTTATGGTTTCTGACTTGTTGAGTGTGATCTGAAAACTTGTGATCATGTTCTCATTCTATTATGATTATTTTCTTCTCTATTATAATCATCAATTAAAAAATCTTATTTCAACCCTTACTCAACATTGTATCTCACCCTTTCATATGTTTCCAATCCCCATGATATGGAGAATTTTTTAGGTAGGAGATGTCTAAGAATGGTAATATCTCAGGAGTTTTTTTTGTTGAGTATATTTAATGAAATATTTAAATTATGTGTCTTGTCTCTATATAAACTAAAATTTTACTGTTAATAGGAATTTTTATCATAATATGTATTAATGTTTAATGTAAAATGATTTAATATTTATGTTTGTGATTCTCAAATTGTTTATTTTTTCATTGTAATAGGAAAACATTCTCTATATAAATTACGCAATGAGAAATGAGTGGATGAATCTATGATAAACTATGATAAATTAATGTTATTCAAGATGTACCTAAATAACTATAAGATTTAAATAATGTATTACAATATATGAAATATATGGAATTATATTTATGATTATATTATATGTCCATTGGATTAATCCTTCTTGAGGCTTACTCTCTGATTTTCTGGTTTTTGTTAATCATTGGAACTACATGGAATCATTCAAACTTCAAATTTCAGTTCTAAGGTAGCGATTTTCCTCAAGAGTAACCGAATGAAATTTGGTGAGGGATAGAAAACCTCATTTCCAGTATTATAAAATAATATCAAAATATTAATCATTCATAGCTTACAAATGATCAATTTAAGGGAAAATATACGATTTATTCATTAATGAGGAAACATCAAATTTTTTAATGGGTGCTACGATCCAGTAATTTTCTCAAAATAGATCAGTGCCACTACAATGTTATTTTTTTCACTTATGTTCATAGACTAAAACAATTTCTAGGATTTTTATCATTTATAGTGGGATATAGATTAGTAGATGTATCTTATTAGTTATATTAATTTATTCCATTAAAATAATCATATAATCTCAAAATATTAAAAAACATAAAAATGGACTTTCAAAAAATTTCAATGAACAAGTTATTATAAATAATAATTTTATTTTAATACTACCTATTACATTTCCCTAACTAGTACTGAAACTGGAAATTCTGTAAGTAAATATATCTCGTTATTGGTAGATTTAAGATTCCCTAATATCATTTTTATTGTAGTAGATAATTCTTTACTCCATTTTCACTAAAATATTAAATAAAGGAGGATAAATTCTATGATTTAGGGACTACATAAAAAATTATGGGTCAAGGTCAAATCATATCCTTATATAATTTTGGAATCAATAAATATAACATTCCATGATATAAACTTCCATATATGTTTCATAAGTGACATCAATCCCATATTCTGTCATGAAACATGAGATAACTCCTCCTCAAAAATCTATTATAAAGAACCATAGGTCAGATGATGAAATTGACTCCATTGATTGGGAGATTATAAGATGGTATTTTATAATAATAACAATTCTTGAAAATATCACATGAAAATGGATAGGGAATTAATTATGCTAATAAGATGAATAATGAATCTATTAGTAGCTATGTGGAAAATTTCAAAAGTTATACATTGTAAGATTTGAGTTTCACCAATGACCATGAAAGAAAAAGTGGTCAATTGTTTACTATATTATAACTATGTTGTAGAGTGTCATTGGATATTAGGGACTTTTATAACTATAAAGAAGTCATCAGAAGTTCTCTCATGGTAGATATGTAGTGTGGAAACATTCGTTATTTTTATGGATTTGTGGGAATGAAGATAAATACTGTGTTTGAAGGAAATAACAATGATAAAAACAATAAGGAAAAGAAAATTAATATTATTTAATCTGAGAAATATGTTAACAATCATGGGAGAAATTTATATAAGGGTATTGGTAATGTTATTTATTTTGGAAATAAAGGAAGTCATAAAAATTAATTTTAAAGAAATATACTAAAGTTAATTAATGAAATAAATTAATGGAAATCTCAAATGGATTCACCAACCATAATTTAATTCTTCAATTTAAATCTAAATTGGAGTTATACCAACTTGTGTCTCAATTTGAGGGTCAATTATAGAAATCTACATTAGAAACATTCTAAGACATGAGATAAAGGGAAATATCAACCTATAACAACTGATGAAGTTGAGTAGTAAAATTATGTGTTAATACTTACAATTATCATATACTCTAGAACTGAAAACACATTATTTGATTCATTATCCGCCCACCTTTTTTATATCAATATAATTTACTATAAGTATCCCATTAACTCCTTAATAATTTTATTTTTAATTTTCATTAAAATATCATAATTTTTTGATGATATATTCTCTAGTCCATACCTCTTCTATGATAAAAGATTAATGGAATATAATTATTAATAATCTAATTATTATCTATCTAGTTGAATTTTATAAGATTGTGGTTATTGATTGAAAAATTATAAATTGATACTATATTAATTACTATGGAAGGGAAGTCACATTTTATATTCTAAAAGTCTATATTTCCATTAATCAGTGTGAGTATAAACATGGTATTCCAAAGTGAATTTTTCAATTATATGTTTCTTAATACCATTTGAAGAAGATTATTTATCAAAATTGGCTGATAAGAAACCCATCATTGAATACATGCATATATTTTTGGAATATTGCAATGTATTTCCAAAATAAATGATTAGTTTAACCCTAAACATTGATGTGCAGTTTTCAATGAAACCACACATGATGTGGCAACAAAAATTGAGTACCAAAATTATGTATATAATTATTTTGTAACAATTATAAATGAAAATAATGGTGGAAATGGATATGGGGTTCATTTATCGACGTTTTTAACTATTGGTTGAACTAATTTTTTTTTTGAAAAAAATAAATATAAATCAATTTTTCACGGTAATAATGATCAAGATTATAATAAGTTCAAAATCATGAATATGTATCCTCTACCCTGTATCAATTATTTCTACAATTAAATTTGAGGAGTTAAGTTCTCTTCTATGATTTATCATTCATATAGATTTCAAAAGTTATTGTTAAAAAGATACGACATATCCAATATAAACATCCACATGGGGTATATACATTATGAATTTATTATGATGGAATTGTTTCTTACCAATTCTCCCACTATATATATAGATCTAATGAAAACATTCATTAGATATTACCTTGATCTATTTTTTTAGTATTCAAAAATGGTATTACTATATATTACCATAGAATTTATGTGTATAGTGATCATTTAAGATTTATTTTAAGACCTATAAATGATAAGATGTATTCCAAATATAAAAATACTGAAATTTATCTATCGTAAGTATCATTGTTGGATCATGATATTACAAGAGAGGGTATGTCGATGGATCCTTCAGTGAGATATCTAATTGGGTAATGGACTAGAAAAACCATAATTAATATATTCCATAGTGTTCTAGTTTTTTTGGAAATTATAAACATATAGTGATAACTTTACTATGGAAAATTAAATTTACTAACCATGATGATATATATGGGAGCCTAGTTCATCTGGATTATGTAATGGGAATAAAAGTTTATGTAATTGAAGAGAAGGTTGGAAATTGCCCCTATTATAACACTAACCCATTGCAAGGAATTGTTTTTGATACATTATGACCGACCAAATAATGGTTTGGGAAATGTTGTCATACTAAATGACATGGTGGAGTATTATTCCTCACACGAATTGAATGTTTGTTGGAAAAATTTCATGAAACAAAATTGGGAGTGAGAATTAGTAATTTCTAATTTTAAATGTATAGAGGCACTATATATATGATGGATGGAAAATTATATATATATATATATACATAATATATAATCATAATTGTTGTATTCACATTTAAAGAGGTAAATATTCTCCGAAAGAGATAGTTGGAGTTGATAAAGATATGACTTATTAAAATATTACAGACATAAGAAGGTTGAAAAAGTTGCCAATGTTTTGAGTCAGAAAGACCAGGATTGTTTTTCATTATAAGGGTAGAATATAATCCATTACATATTTATATTTAGAGGATGGAACATTAAATCATGTGGTAATGGGAGAATTCCTATTTTTCTAACATGAATATTCAATAATCCATCCATCAAAATATTCAAGAGGCATATATGGAATATTTGAAACTAAATAATATGGTAAGGTACATTCAATATTTGAATTTTGAATACGATGGAATTATAGGATTTAGGAACTAGATATGTGACAAATCATTACAATAAATAAAGAAATATCTTTTGGATGAAGAACATAACTCATTATTATCAATCCATCATAGAAGTAAAATCATATATAGATATATCAAAAATAATTTATGCTGGGATTATTTGAGCTGGTGGAATAGAACCAACTAACTTTTACATTATCCATTAATAAATACCTTATTTTATCATTATTGATTATTTTTACGAAAATGCATGTAATAATGTCCTAAGGATAACTATTTCACTAAATGGTCATAGAGGATCCCTACTATAATGAGAAATCAGAACTTCTATAACACTATTTTTGAATATATGATCTATGTCCGAATGTTGTTTTTTGTTGGACTCAAATAATACAGGCCATTAGGGGTAAGGTCTCATAAAACATTGAGGCACATTCTCATGGTGTACACCGTCGGTAATATCATGGACGATAAAATGAGGATGAGACCCGCTAGTAGGAAATCCACACATCATAGTGTCATTGGATGTTATTATGTTCGGATGTGGGTATTAGTAATTAGATTTTAATATTATTATTAATTGGTATTAAAACTCACACATTTAGATGTATTAACTAAATCTGTGTCAACACACTATTTACAGTGAGGTATGATATATGTCACGAGTAATTCTACATTAATAGATAATGTGAAAAAGGATTTTTCACTTATGTTCCATAACCGAAGTAGACATCTTAGGCCCTTTTAGGGAATTGATATAGCCTAAAGAAATCTATGGGCATGGTAAGTAATGGACTTGTTCATTTATAGGGAGACACATAAAGAAAAATCTAGTATATGGGTTGATGAGACCATAATGCAACCTGTTTGACTCTAAATATCGAGACAAATGGATTACATTACATGGTAAGATTTTGTAAGAGGTGACACATCATTACAGTGTTAACTTCTGTCTAAATGGGTTCCTTGGTGCATTTCTAGACACTAACATTGTACATTAGGTAGGCTCCACCGAATTCCAATGAAAAAGTGGCCTAGAGGGTAACAAAATAAGTGTGTCCAAGTATTTTAGTTAAATATTATTTTAATAAGATGAATACATATTATTCATAGTTGTGGTTTAATAATTATTGAAGGATGCCTGATTTAATTTATTTTGACACTACTTGTCCCTGTGAATATATTTATTGTAAAATAATATATTTTTTAGTGAGTAATGTGATAATATTTATTTAAGAAATAAATAGTCATTATTAAAGGTCTAATAAATATGTAGGGGAAATAATGAGAATGGAAAAAAGTATACATTGTGTATATTTATATACATGTGGTGTATTTTTTCTGGGGATTTGTGATAAATAATAATATTTATTTAATTTAATGTTATTTGATGTAATTCTTTAGGCACATGTCAAGTAAGAATAACAATAAACTGTTATTATTTGACATGGGGTCTTCCTAAGAATTAAATGAAATGAATAAATTCCTTCGACTAATTAATAGACTTTATTATTTAGTGTAATTAAAATCCCAATTGTATTTTTTATTATCCATTCCATTCATTGTAGTTGTGAAAAATAGATCTATTAAATATCTAAAGACAAGAGTGAATTCATTTTCCACCAAGAACGATCTCAAGTTACAAGAGAGTTCAACCCCCACAAGGTCATGGATAGCTCTTTTGAAGCTGCTCTCAAGGCGATCGAAGGTGAACATCACAGGAAAAGGATCTTCCATGCTAGCATCTGGAGATCCCTTTAGTGATAACTAGAGCTACGTGGAACATGCGTGGATCAGCACTAGAGAAATCCTACACTTGGATTCTACGATGCAATGACGAACCACATCCGATCGTGTCCAAAAACATAAAAGTATAGATAATTCTATCATGGTAATTCACCTATTTTAATTAAAGACGTTATAACAAACATATTATGATCCTCAATATGGTTTGGGGAATCCCTTCCTTTTATTTTGTTCTTCATTCTATTCTGAAGGTCCGACATTTGATTATCATGGTGGATCTCAGATTGATCATTTGTAATGGAGAAATTGATGTTGGGTACAACCAAAAATGTGTTTCTACTGCACCCAGAACCTACAAGTGGTATAATAGTGGGTTATATCATTGATTATAATTAATATTATTTCATTGGTGATTTTGTAAAAACCCGTAAATTTCAAGGAAATTTTTTTCTTAATTTTCTTTGGATTTTTACAAGAGCGCAGTTTCTGACGGCACCTGATTCCGAGGCCCGGTGTGCCCAGAATAATTTTTCGATGTTTGGCTCGGGTACATTCAGTGAACGGACGAGCGGGTTTTCTATCTTTTAAACCGGTGCTCGGAATTGAATTCTGAGGGCACCGATGGAATCGTAGCACCGGTACTTCCTTAGAAACGCCTCTTCCGGAGTTGCGTTTTTTCAGGTGTGGTTTTTAATTTTTGGGCTTAAAGTTAAGAAATAAAATAAATTGTACGACAACTTTATTTTATTTCACTTATGCCTCTTGGAAGCCACTTAAAGAAGCTTAAGCTGAGTTGATGCGGATAGGGTGCTATCCAGAAATATCTTACCCTCCTGGTAGAACATTTGTGGGGTGGGGCCCGCTCGAGCCCCACCATTTCTTTTCCGCTAAGTAACGCACCCACGAAAATCCGTTATTATGAAAGTCAACTGATGCGTTTTCTTAAATTCTTAACGCACCATTTAATTGGGAGGTTTTATTCGTTGAATTAAATGGGCAGTTTATTCGTTGAAATTAATTCTATGAATTAATTTCATTTGTTTCTTAACATTTTTTTCGTTTTGTTGGCATGTTAATAAAATAAGGCCAACACACCCTCCTTTTAAAATGTTGTGTTAATCCCTTGAAGAACCTCTAAGAATTATTCATCCTGCTTCGCGAAGAACGTGAAGAATGCGAAAAAAGTGAAGAACGCCGGCCTCCGATGAAGAATGTCGAACCTGCGGAAATTGACGATGCGACGCCATGTGCCGCAATGCCAACGTTTCCTCTCCCGCAACATTCTTCGTCGACATTCCTTCCTCCACGACAAAAATCTTTGATCATCCGTTGAGGTGAGAGTTTTCGATTCGTTTAATTCCTTTGTGGTTTTTAACTCATGATGGATTTAATTATTAAAATTAAATCTGTTGTTCTTGAACCTCAGACTTCGTCGACGCGCACCGTATTCCGCGACGATGGGACACCCTTCCGCGACGACACGACGCCTTCCGCGACGCGACGATCGCCTCCTTCAACGGCGATCAATTCCATGAAGAACGCGCATGGGACACCTGACGAGGTAGGGGTTGTTGTGAAATAATCTATATTCCCATGATTGTTTCTTTTAAAATGAAGAACCGGTTTCACAAGAACAATCTTAATTTATTAAAATTTTTATTTGTTATGATTTTGATATGTTGTTAATTCTCCAGAATTTTATTATCTAACGAGAAGGGTGTGGGACAAACGAACATGACCCGAAAACCCTCCGCCATTCATCGTTGTTGTGCAGATTTGGCGGGCGATGACAAAACGTGACGCAAGGGTGTTTTGATGATCCCGTAGTGAAGAACGGAACCCGGGGGGAACACCGGCGCAGACGGGAAGGAAAACGGACAACCGGAGCAACTCCGGTGGCCGGTGGAAGTCTCCGGCGGCGGCGGCCAGAGGACCCGCGGCCGAGCGGGTCTGACTCACACGCACGGGATGCGGAAACATGTCGCGTCTGCTGAAGTCCAGTGCGGCCCCTCGAGGGCCGCGACTTCCTCAACCCGCAGGGGCTGCGCCCCGCGGCTGCCGCGCTCGGCCGCTCGGCCGACCGAGCCAGGCCGGTCCAATTGGTCGGGCCGCGCCCTGGCCGGACCGGACCGGGTCCAGCCGGGTCGGGTCGACTCGGTTCGGGTCGACCCGGTTCGGTCGACCCAGGGGGGGTCGGGCCGGGTCGGCCCTTTCCCAGAACCCCCGTCTTCGAACCGTTTTCGGTCATTTGCCCGTAACATGAGCTACGTGCCTCCGAAAGATGCTCCGTCAGCGGCAACGCGATCCTTGGATCGAGACGGTCGATCCGGTATATCGCACTCAAGGTTTCAAAATACTTTGGGTTCGGCCGGGTTGGTTCGTACACGAAACCAACCAGGCCTTCGGAGCGGAAACCCTCATATCTTGAGCTTCGGACGCCCGATCGACGTGTCATCAGCTTCATTGAATTCCTCTAAGTGAGATGGATATTTTGGATCACTCCGCCCGAGGTTTGGACGCAGGTGGAGTACGGTCGGGTTGGTTTTTCCTTAAAAACCAACCAGGCCCCTGGGACGAAAATGCCAATAACTCTCAGACGGAGCGTCCGATTGACGCGCCGTCTGCGACGTTCAGTTCCTGTTGACAATACGGAACTTTTAAATACATCAACTTCGTAATTTGTGTCAATTGATTTATCAGCCTCTTGGCTCGTGGAGCGGACCCTCCCAAACGAGCTTGCTGTGTGCGGGAACCCTAGAGCTGGCTGCGACTGCTACTGTGACTGCGACGACGACTGTGCAGAGATCCTTAGTGGATTCCGATGACGACTGTGTAGAGATCATCAGTGGACTACGAAGATGACTGTGCAGAGATCCTCAATGGACTGCGATGACTACTGCACTCAGTGATCCTACATGGATCAGTGCTACAGATCCTGTGTGGATCCGATCCTGTGTGGGTCAGCGCTCAGCGGTTCTGTGTGAGCCAGCGCCTACAGGTCCTGTGTGGGCCCGACCTGTGTGGGTCTTTGTCAGGGTTAGTTACCTATCAATCCTTTTTGGTTCCGACGACTTAGATGGATCAGTGATCATCTTTATCGTCATTCGAAGAAGTATACCTATTTGAGCTGAATCCTATGTTACTCTGCTTTGTGGATTGTGCTGAGCTATCCTGTGTGGATTTACTATTTACTCTCCTTTGTGGATTGTGTTGAGCTATACTATGTGGATTACCTTTTCTCTCCTTCGTGGATTGTGTTGTGCTATCCTGTGTGGGTTTTCATTTTCTTTCATGTGTGGACTGGGTTGTTCTTGGGCTCGAAGGTTGGAGCCGAACAAGAGTTGATGACTTAGGTATATGTATGGGAATATACCTAAGAAGTGTCGGTTGTTACTTTGTGATTGTATCTTTCCTTTGTGGATTATCCTTTTTGGATTCTGGGAGACCTTCGGGGTTCTCTAGATCCCTACTGAGTAGCTTATACTCACCCCTGCACAGGATATTCATGCACTTCGTTGTGTTGGTTGCAGACGATGGACATCGCTGATCGTGGTGGAGGTTTGCGGAGCAGGACAGTACCTGGAGGTGGACCACTGGGCGGGACGTACTTGGAGTGGACGGCTGGACCAAGGAGCTGTGGGGGCTATCTGTACCCACCCTTCAGGTGGGACATCCATAGGACGGCTCGACGCTACGGCTTTTCTTTTCTGTTGATGTTCTTCCCTTTCAGTTGTACTTTACAGTTGGGCTTGTATTTCCGGCCCCTTTTACTTTCAGCACAACTTGTTACAGTTTTTATTTAGTGTTTAATTTTCCACTTGCTTACTCTGTGGTGCTTGTTTACTTTTCAAAGGCAATGCCCTCCCTTTTTCCTGGATTTATGCCTTGGTGCTAGTCGCCAACCCCTGGCCTATGGATGGCGGGCTGGGGGTAGTCAGGGCACAGGCCCCGAGGATGGGTCGTGACAAATTGGTATCAGAGGTGGACGGTTCTACCACAGACTCTAATCTTTCTTTTATGTGAAGCAATAGTGTTTAGCGTATTGGGTGTGGTTATCAGTCCAGGGAGTCCAGTGTTGGTGCGGTGGCCGACTTATCCGTACACCAGGACCCTAACTTCTGATTTCCGACTTAATGCACGAAAACATTGATTGCATGTGTGTTTTCAAGTATTCTTCGTGATTACTTTGTATCAGCTCACCAGGTATACTGTTTTGACCGTGGCGCAATTGTTTTCTTTTTCAGGATGGCCCCACGAGGACAGATAGCTAGGGTTTCGAGAGTAGAGCGCGATGACAGCCTGCCGAGCGACGAGGCCTCGGTACAAGGCCCGTTGACAGCAGAGGCACCAACAGTACCTTTACCCGCCGAGCCCCTGATGCTTCCAACACCGACCGCTGACGATGCACGTCTCCTCGGAGCTCTGCACGAGTTACAGCACCAGCGACCACCCAGGTTTCGTGGGGAGACGGACCCCCAGGCAGACGAGGACTGGATGGAGGCGGTCGTACGAGTTTTCAGGCTAGCGAGGACACCAGCAGACCTCATGGTAATCCTCGCGGTGAACCTACTACACGCAGCAGCAGGACGATGGTGGAGCTTGATGCTCTAGGTGCACGATGAGGCCTCTATCATCTGGACGGACTTCGAGATCCTCTTCCGCTCATAGTTCGTTCCGGGCACCCTCTGTGCGGTGCGCATTCAAGAGCTTCTTCAGCTACGGCAGGGCAGCTTGACGGTCTCCCAGTACGCGGTGAGGTTTACCGATCATTCTCGCTACTCGACAGATATGGTACGGGACCCATTCTTCCGGGCCTGGACCTTTGAGCAGGGTTTGAGACACGAGATCAGGGCATCGCTGATCTCCCTCAGCATCCCGACCCATGCAAGAGTACTGGAGCTAGCCCTTCTAATCGAGAGCTTTCTTGTTGAGTCTACTTCAGCAGCGAGACCGACCGCAGGGCGGAAGGTAGCGGAGTCTTCGTCATCAGGTAGCCGACGGATGACTCAGGGTTCTAGGCAGACCAGACCCTCTCATAGATGACATCAGGACACTGGCTCAGCAGTGCGGGGCACACAGCGAGGAGCCGGTCTTCAGAGAGGCAGGCAGTGCTACGCCTGCAGGGGCAGGGCGACATGTCTCATGACTGCCCGACCCACCGTACCGAGAAGCAGCAGACAGTGGAGGGGCCACCCAGGTAGAGGCAGAGGGTCGATCGTGGCGGTCCGCAGGGAGGAGTCGGACGAGGCAGAGGAGCTGGCCGAGCAGCATGTGGTGGGAGACGCTTTGAGGCTCTTCAACCACCACCACCAGGAGGCCCGCCCCGACCACAGGGAGCTGGCGGGAAGAGATAGGCCCAGCTCCAGGCAGCGGAGTCCTACGACCATGGTGCACCAGAGATGATTCGCGGTACGATCTGTGTCTATTCCACCCATGCTATTGTTCTTATAGACACAGGAGCGAGTCACTCTTTCATAGCCGCTTCCCTTGTTCGGAGCTCGGAGATTCTGACAGAACCTTTGGCTCGATCCTTACGGCTAGAGACTCCTACGGGAGCAGACTCGACGATTACACACTGGTTCCGACAGTGTTAGCTTACTCTAGGAGGCGAGATCTTCGGTTGGGATCTTCTTGTAGTAGGGTTGAGTCCATAGGACGTCATCTTGGGCATGTATTGGTTATCTACAGTCCATGCTCACATTGAATGTTTTAGGCGTAAGGTGCGATGTGGGTGCACCGACGGGAACAGGTTCACCTTCACCGGTGAGAAGGGAGCCTTCACAGCACAGGATGGACTCCCGCAGAGGAGAGGACAACCCATCACTCATCAGTTGGCTAGCCTAATCCTAGGAGCAGTAGATGTGTGGAGTCCTAGCTTTCCTGCAGTGGTGGATCAGTATGCAGACGTCTTCCCCGACGATGTTCCAGGACTACCTACATACAGAGACGTAGACTTTAACATTGATCTGTACCCCAGGACAGCCCCGATATCCACTCCAGAGTATCGGATGGCCCCCGCTGAGCTTCGAGAGCTGCGGGTACAGTTGGAAGACTTGCAGGGGAAGGGGTTCATCCAATCCAGTGTTTCACCCTGGGCTTCCCCGATATTGTTCTCCATGAAGGCGGACGGGAGCTTGTGACTATGTTTCTACCATCGTCGCCTGAACCAGGTCACAGTGAGGAACAAGTATCCGCTACCGAGGATTGATGACCTCTTCGATCAGCTCAAGGGAGTGTGGTGGTTCTCGAAGATAGACCTCAGGTCAGGCTATCATCAGATCATAGTTTGAGATGAGGACGTGCAGAAGATGGACTTCAGGTGTCGGTATGGCCCCTATGAGGTCTTTTTTATGCCATTAGGAGTAACCAACGCTCCAGTAGTGTTCATGAGCCTCATGAATAGGATCCTCTAGCCATACCTCGATCGATTTGTCGTGGTCTTCATCAACGACATTTTGGTGTACTCGACCACGGAGGAGGAGCACGCCTACCACTTGCGGGTTGTACTAGACACACACCGAGAGCACCAGCTTTATGGTAAGCTCTCGAACTGCCAGTTCTGGTTATGTGAGTTCCACTTCTTGGGGCATGTCATTTCTGAGGTGGGAGTTGTGGTGGATCCTGAGAAGATCAAAGCAGTGCTAGCTTGGGAGCCACCCAGGAGCGTGACAGAGGTTCAGAGTTTCTTGGGTCTAGCTGGATACTATCGGAGGTTTGTTCCAGACATCTCCAGAGTTGCGGCACCACTCTCAGCTTTTAAGAAGAAGGGGAAACCCTTTGTGTGGTCAGACAGATGTCAGCAGAGCTTCCAGGAGCTGAGACCGAGATTGACCGACGCACCAATCTTGAGGTTGGCTGAGGAGGGAGTTGGATACGTAGTCTACTGCGATGCATCAGGGACCGGAATTAGGTGTGTCCTGATGCAGGATCGGGCCATGATTTCCTATGGATCACGTCAGTTGAGGCCGCATTAGCAGAACTATGCTACCCATGACCTGGAGTTAGCAGCAATGGTCTTCGCTCTGAAGAAATGGCGGCACTATCTGATGGGCGAGCGCTTTACAGTCTTTTCTGACCACGAGTGTCTCAGGTACATCTTCTCATAGAAGGACCTGAACCTGAGACAGCGGTGAAGGCTCGAGTCCCTCCAGGACTATGACTTTGAGATAGTCTATACTCCTAGGAAGGGGAACGTGGTAGCCAATGCCCTCAGCAGGAGGACGGGAATCTAGCTTTTTGAGAAGGTGACAGGGCAGCTAGCCGCTTTGCAGATATCCTTCATGGATAGAGATGGAGCAGCCTTCCTTCAGTCTCTCACAGTCACCCCTCCACTACTGCAGTGGGTCAGAGAGGCACAGCATGAGGACGCTGACTATGAGACATGGCGTGCATAGATAGCCTCGGGACAGGCACCTGATGGTTTCCCCCTTGGAGCAGAGCCCTACGTCCAGTTCAGAGGACGTACCTCGGTACCAGTTCCTTTACGGGAGGAGGTGCTGAGAGAGTTTCACACTTCTCCTATTGCGGTACATCCTAGAGTGGTGAAGATGTACCCGAACCTCAAACAACATCACTGGTGGCCGGGCATGAAGAAGTTTGTGGCAGAGTTCGTTTCTCGATGCCTCACTTTCCAACAGGTGAAGGCAGAGCATCAGGTAGCAGTAGGCTTGGTACAGCCCTTGGAGGTCCCAGAGTGGAAGTGGGACGGGATATCTATGGACATAGTGACTAGACTTCCACGCACATCCAGTGGTCACGACTCCATTTGGGTGATTGTTGACCGACTCACCAAGTCGGCACACTTCTTACCCATCCGAGAGCAGGGCTCAGTGGAGAGATTGGGGCGTCTCTACTTTCAAGAGATTGTACGGCTTCACGGTGTGCCATCGTCTATCGTCTCTGATCGAGACGCTCGCTTTACTTCCCGGCTTTGGAAGGGGTTGCAGGAGGCGTTCAGCACGCGACTACGTCTGAGCACCGCCTTTCACCCTCAGACGGATGGTCAGATGGAGAGGACCATTCAGACTCTCGAGGACATGCTCCGCGCATGTGTCCTTGACTTTGGTCGTAGCTGGGAGGATCACCTGCCCTTGTTGGAGTTCACGTACAACAACAGCTACCACTCCACCATCGGGATGGCACCATACGAGGCGTTATACAGCAGACCTTGCAGATCTCTTTTGTGCTGGACAGACCCTGGGGAGTCAGTACTTGTGGGACCAGAGATGGTCTGGGCCACGACAGAGAAGGTCCAGGTCATCCAGGAGCGGATGAGGACAGCTTATAGCTAGCATAAGTCTTATGCTTATAGGAGGTGGAGGCCACTAGAGTTCACGGATGGTGACCACATCTTCTTGCGTGTCTTACCTCGACGTAGATTTCGGAGATTTGGCTGAGGCAGCAAGTTGTCTCCACGCTTCATCGAACCATTCTATGTCATCAGCAAGATTGACGAGGTGGCTTATCGCTTAGCTCTACCACCTCAGTTGCACCGGCTGCACGACGTCTTCCATATATCTTATCTGAGTAGATACATGCACGACTCGATGCACATCACCGACCATGGGGAGCTAGACGTGGATGATGGGGAGACTTTTACGGAGGTCCCGATGGAGATAGAGGATCGACAGGATCGTGTCCTACGTGGGTGATCGATTCCTCTTGTGCGCATCAGATGGAAGCACGGGAACCTCCAGAAGAGAACATGGGAGTGAGAGGCCCAGATGCGTGCTCAGTACCCACTTTTGTTTCCCTAATTTATGATGTATCTTTACGGGCACATAAATACCTGAGGTGGGAGTGATGTAAAGACCCGTAAATTTCAAGGAAATTTTTTTCTTAATTTTCTTTGGAATTTTACAAGAGCGTAGTTTCTGAAGGCACCTGATTCTGGGGCCCAGTGTGCCCGGAATCATTTTCCGATGTTTGGCTCGGGTACGTTCAGTGAACGGATGAGCGGGGTTTTCTAACATTTGAACCAGTGCTCGGAATCGGATTCTGAGGGCACCGATAGAATCGCAGCGCCGATACTTACTTAGAAACGCCTCTTCCAGAGTTGCGTTTGCTCAGGTGTGGTTTTTAATTTTTGGGCTTAAAGTTAAGAGATAAAATAAATTGTACGACAACTTTATTTTATTTCACTTAAGCCACTTGGAAGCCACTTAAAGTAGCTTAAGCTGAGTTGATGCGGATAGGGTGCTATCCAGAAATATCCTACCCTCTTGGTAGGATATTTTTGGGGTGGGGCCCACACGAGCCCCACCGTTTCTTTTCCACTATGTAGAGCACCCGCGAAAACCCGTCATTATGAAAGTCAACTGATGCATTTTCTTAAATTCTTAACGCACCATTTAATTGGGCGGTTTTATTCGTTGAATTAAATGTGTGGTTTATTCGTTGAAATTTATTCTATGAATTAATTTCATTGGTTGTTAACACGTTTTTCATTTTGTTAGCATGTTAATAAAATAACGCCAACACACCCTCCTTTTGAAATGTTTTGTTAAACCGTTGAAGAACGTCTAAGAATTCTCCATCCTCCTTCTCGAAAAACGCGAAGAACACGAAGAACTCGAAGAACGTGAAGAACGCTGGCCTCCGACGAAGAACGCCGAACCCACGGAAATCGACGATGCGACGCCGTGTGCTGCAACTCCAACGTTTCCTCTCCCACAACGTTATTCGGCGACGTTCCTTCCTCCGTGACAAAAATCATCGATCATCCGTTGAGGTGAGTGTTTTCAATTATTTAAATTCCTTTGTGGTTTTTAACTCAAGATGGATTTAATTATTAAAATTAAATCTGTTGTTCTTGAACCTCGGACTTCGTTGACACGCACCGTATTCCGAGACGATGCGACTCCCTTCTGCGACGATGCGACGCCTTCCGCGACGCGACGATTGCCTCCTTCCGCGGCGATCAATTCCGCGAAGAAAGCGCGTGAAACACTTGACGAGGTAGGGGTTGTTGTGAAATAATCTATATTACCGTGATTATTTCTTTTAAAATGAAGAACTGGTTTCACATGAAAAATTTTAATTTATTAAAATTGTTGTGTGTTATGATTTTGATATGTTGTTAATTCTCCCGACTGTTATTATCTAACACGGAGGGTGCGGGCCAAACGAACACGGCCCGAAAACCCTCCATTGTTCTTTGTTGTTGTGCGGATTTGGCGGGCGATGACAAAATGTGACACAAGGGCGTTTTGATTATCCCACAGTGAATAACGGAACCCTGGAGGAACAGCGGCGCAGACGGGAAGGAAAACGGACCACCGGAGCAACTCAGGTGGCCCGCGGAAGTCTCTGGCGGCGCCCCGGCGCGCCGCCGGACAGGGCGGCCGTGGCTGAAGCCGCGGCGGCAGCGGGCAGCAGACCACAGGCCACGCGAGTCCGACTCGCACACACGGGACGCGACAACATTCCGCGTCCGCTGAAGTCCAGTGCGGCCCCTCGAGGGCCACGGCTTCCTTAACCCACGGGGGCGGCGCCCCGCGGCTGCCGAGCTCGGCCGCTCAGCCGAGCTGAGCCTGGCCGGTCCGACCGGCCGGACCACGCCCTGGCCGGACCGGACCGGGTCCATCTGGGTCAGACCGGGTCGTGCCGACCCGGTTCGGCCGACCCAGGGGGGTCGGGCCGGGTCGGCCCGGGCCCAAACCCCTCGTCTTCGGACCGTTTTCGGTCTTTTGCCCGTAACTTGAGCTACGAGCCTCCGAACGATGCGCAGTCAGCGGCAACACGATCCTTGGATCGAGCCGGTCGTTTCGGTATATTGAACTCAAGGTTTCAGAATACTTTTGGTTCGGGCGGGTTGGTTTGTACACGAAACCAACCGGGCCTTCGGAGCGGAAACGCTCATATCTTGAGCATCAGACGTCCGATCGACGTGCCATCGGCTTCGTTGAATTCCTCTAAGTGAGACGGATCTTTTGGCTCACTCCGCCGGAGGTTTGGATCCAGGTGGAGTATGGTCGGGTTGGTTTTTCCTTAAAAACCAACCGGGCCCCTGGGACAAAAAAGCCAATAACTCTCAGACCGAGCGTCCGATTGACGCGCCGTCTGCAACGTTGAGTTCCTGTTGACGATACAGAACTTTTGGATACTTCAACTTTGGACTTTGTGTCAATTGATGTATCAGACTCTCGGCTCGTGGAGCGGACCCTCCCGAAAGAGCATGCTGTGTGCGGGAACCCTAGAGCTGGCTGGGACTGCTACTGTGACTGCGACGACGACTGTGCAGAGATCCTCAGTGGACTGCGACGACGACTGTGCAGAGATCCTTAGTGGACTGCGATGACGACTGTGCAGAGATCCTCAGTGGACTGCGATGACTACTGCACTCAGCGATCCTACGTGGATCAGTGTTACAGATCCTGTGTGGATCCGATCCTGTGTGGGTCAGTGCTCATCGGTTCTATGTGAGCCAGTGCCTACAGGTCCTGTGTGGGCCCGATCCTGTGTGGGTCTTTGCAGATGTTAGTTACCTATCGATCCTTTGTGGGTCCGATGACTTAGATGGATCAGTGATCATCTTTATCATCATTCGACGAAGTATACCTGTGTGAGTTGAATCCTGTGTTACTCTCCTTTGTGGATTGTGCTAAGGTATCCTGTGTGGATTTACGGTTTACTCTCCTTTGTGGATTTTTTTGTGTTATCCTATGTGGATTACCTTTGCTCCCCTTCGTGGATTGTGTTGTGCTATCCTGTGTGGGTTTACGTTTTCTTTCCTGTGTGGACAGGGTTGTTCTTGGGCTCGGAGGTTGGAGTCAAACAAGAGTGGATGACTTAGGTATATGTATGGGCATATTCCTAAGCAGTGTCGGTTGTTACTTTGTGATTGTATATTTCTTTTATGGATTATCCTTTGTGGATTCTGGGAGACCTTAGGGGGTCTCGGGGTCCCTACTGAGTAGCTTATACTCACCCCTACACGGGCTATGACCACACTTCATTCTGTTGGTTGCAGACGACAGACAACACTGATAGTGGTGGAGGCTTGCGGAGCAGGACGGTACCTGGAGGTGGACCACTGGGCGGGACATACTCGGAGCAGACGGCTGGACCGAGGAGCTGTAGAGGCTATCTGTACCCACCCTTTAGGTTAGACTTCTAGAGGATGGCTCGACGCTGCGGCTTTTCTTTTCTGTTGTTGTTCTTCCCTTTCAGTTGTACATTACAGTTGGGCTTGTATTTCCGGCCCCTTATACTTTCAGCACAGCTTGTTACAGTTTTTACTTAGTGTTTACTTTTCCACTTTCTTACTTTGTGGTGATTGTTTACTTTTCAAAGGAAATGCCTTCCATTTTTCTGGGATTTACGCCTTGGTGCTAGTCGCCATCACCTGGCCTATGGAAGGCGGGCTTGGGGTGGTCACGGCACTGGCCCCGGGGACGGGTCGTGAGAGATTTAAGCATTTAATAATTAATTTGTTTTAATTTATGTTAATCATTTTATAAATCTGAATCTTGAGAATTATTCTTCCTCTATTGTTTCTCATTCAACTTATGGAAATGATTTTTTTATTTTAGTGGTGATTAAAATAAAACATATGATCTCATCTAGAGGTACCAAATCTTTTTGGAAATACAACACCAGAACACACTATGTGTATTCGGTAGTACATAATGTGTAGTATAGGTTCCAAACTCGAGTGATAGTCCGCTATAAAAGGTCGTGTCATTTTATTCTATCTAAATTATTGAGACTCCATGTGTTGACCAGGAACATGTGGAACACGGTTTTCCGATTACACGCCATGTGGCGCATTGAACATGGAGTGTGGTCCCTTCAGGATAGGGTTTGGCTATGTACCATGTACATGGATTTCCTAGGAAGAAACTGTGTAACATGGATACTACACGATGTGTGTCCCACTCAACACACTGTGTACTCCAAATATTAGCGATGTACATCAACATGCCATACCCCCGAGCATGTACTTCTGATGGACGGAGAACAAAAGTACACATAGTGTATTCAGAACTAGTTTCCATGTACTCACCCTAATTATGAAGATTTATTAAAAGTTATTATTATATTATAAAAACCTTTTAGACATATACCATAGTGCGAGAGTAGAGATGAGGCACAACACGTGACATGTGTTTTATATATATGTGCTTAATTTAACATTTGCATAATGTTCATTGCTACTCATTGGGTAGTTTCAAAAGAGAATTCACGAGGTTGCCTCAAAAATACTAGTTATGTACATAGATAATTTTAAATTAATTTATTTGTTTAAAATTATGATGGATTAGAATATTAATTAAATTTAGAAAATTGTCAATGATAAACATATTTACTAATTGAAGATAATTTTTTGATTCAAGCAGTATTTATCTTAAACAATAATGATTAAGGAATTTAATGCTAGTTTTATTTATGCTTAAATATCATTTATGCTTGGATTATCATTAGCTAGACTGGGACTTTTTATGTAGATGGTTTATTTTAATTAATTTATTTAAATTAAATTTGCTGTCATGTGAGCCTTCCCTTCATTAATATTTCGGGCAGGAATAACCAAGGTTTATTTTATGTAAAACCCCCTTTACCCCTCAACTATGTTTGGGATAAATGTATTTGTAATTGATGGAGATCCCATGCTAGTGGAGGGATCTCATTCTTGGAGATAAGGTGAAACCAATCGAATGAGATACAATGGTGGACAAGTAAAAAGCTGTAAAAAACCGAAAAGGTTCAAAGTGATTATCCCCTAGGTCTTGGGTATGTTTTTCAACCTCAATATAAACTAACCAATGCATCAAGATCATGATCATTCCATTTATTTTATTTCATTTAGTTTCATGGTTTATTTATTGTGTGTGTGTTGTCACAGTCACACAATTAATGAATGAAACAAACATGCAATATGGAACTACAATAAGACCAGATTATGCGTAAATATTATCTTAGATAAGGTTAATAATTTGAGTATATACCACTTAATAGAAACAAGTATGTAATCAAAGATAATAAAATCTAAATTTACGTATAAGGGTAAAATCCCTAAAATAAATATTAATTCGGTATATTCTTCTATAATATTGTTTATAATTGAAACATAGTTCAAAGAGCTTGAACAACCCTAGCTACGGTGATTTTAATTTTGGGGAAACATTAATTCAATGTTTTGGGTTTAAATGAATTTGATCACATCAAGGGTTGACTGTGTGACCAATAGGAAAATTTTGATGAAATTAAAAATAAAAGGTTTTCATGATTTGGAGAGTCCACTTAGCAGATCAAGGAACTGCGAGTTAATACAGTTGGAATTTAGAATGCATACCTAAATCCCTTTATGTTTCTTGACCAACCCTAGATGTGGTAATGCGGGGGAAATATGGATCCTTTCAACTAGAATATCCTAGAAACAAAATATTCTAGTTTCAATGGTGAGGGATATTGTATTTCGATAAAATAGTGGGAGACTAATAAGTATTAATTTATTTACTTGTCTCAGTTTTTTCATGATATAGTACTAAAATCATTTCTCTTCATAATTTGTAGAAACGACATGAAAAATGAATTGAAACATATCATTTAAAACCATAATAGAGAAGGAAACACTTATCACGAGAACTAATTTTGGAGAATGGAAGATGTGTTTATGCATCATCCTTTTCCACGAGAGGATATTGAAGGTATTAGATGATCTGATTCTATTTGATCCTGGAAAAGATGTCAGTGATGATAAACTATATATATTTTTGGAAAATATTAATGAATCCACAAATGTTTAATTTTTCATGCTATTAGACATGCATAATGACCACTTGATGCAACATGAGAACATGGGCGCATATATATTTTTGTGTCACCTTAAGGATCTCTATCAATAGAAGGAGATAAATGATAATTATGAGATCTCTAAAGCATTGATTTCAACTATGATTGGATGCATATATATTGTTGTCTCACCTTAAAGATCTCATGTAGTCATTCCTATTGGAAACTTTTAACAACTTGAAATCTTAGGGATTAAGATTTTGGATGAGTTGCATATGAATCTCATCCTATCATCACTTCCCAAGATCTTCTCTAGCTTTATTTTCAACTAGAACAAGAGTAACAATGAGAAGAGTCTATCAAAACCTATGACCACAATTTTATAGGTAGATAAGGATATGGGGTAGGAAAAACCCACAATCCTTATGGTGACTAAGAAAAGGGAGGAAAAGGAAAAGGGTCCAAGGATTCAAAAACGGTATGAAACCCCTTAGAACCATCCCTCTAAGAAGGGGGAGATCTAGATACAAAGGGAGGAATAAGAGGTGGTAAGTTTTTCATTTGTAAAGTCATTCCACTAGAAGATGAAATACACCCAGAAGCATGGGGATGCTCAATGTACCATCATTATTGAGTGTGATATTTCCATTTCTACACATAGGGTATTAGATACAGCTTGTGGATATCACATCTATATAAGAATGCATGAACCAAGATGATTTAGAAAAAAATTTGAGGAGATGTGGTTCTTCGAGATGCTAATGGCATGTGGCTGGCTGCGTTATCCATTTGTGATTAATATCTCTCATTGCCAACTGGGATTCTTTTGGTTTTACATAACTATTATGATTTCCATAGTGTTACGAAGAACATAATTTATGTATCTTGTTTTGATATGGATAGATTTATTTTGTTGTTTTCAAATAAGGGTTGTTTCTTTTATAAAGAAAACTTATGTTATGGCGTAGAACATTTAAATATTGGTTTGTATGTATTAAATTACAAAAAAAAGTGTTAGAAATCAATAACAAAACAGACTCACATGACTCCTTAATCACCTAGTTTTGGCATCACCATCTTAGTCATGTAAATGAGAAGCACTTGATTTTTTTTGCTAAGATGGTAATTTAGACTCTACTGAGCTAAAACCACTTGATAGATGTCATGCATGTTTATAAGGTAAAATGACTGAGCCACCTTTCATGGGACAGGGTTAAAGGGCCAATGAAATTCTAAGATAAGTTCACACCGATGAGTGTAGACCATTTCTTATAGAACCTAGAGGTGGATACTCTTACTTCATTACTTTTACTCATGACTTATGTAGATATGGAAATGTCTACCTAAAGAGGTATAAGTGGGAGTCCTTATAGAAATTTAAAGAATTCAAAAATTATGTAGAGAATCAGCATCATAATAATATAAAAAAACCTCTATTATATTGAGGTGTATAATATATAAACCAAGAGTTCATTGATGTTCTATAAGAATCTTGGATTCTATCTCAACTCACTCCTCCTTATACACCATAGTGGAATGGTTTTAGCGAAAGGAGAAACTGCACCTTGTTGGACATGGTGAGGATGATGATGAGTCATGTCGATCTTATATTACCCTTTTGGGGATATGAATTAGAAACTACCACATTCACATTATACCGCATACCATCTTTGGAGGAAAATGGAATTCCCTCTGAGATATGGAATGAAATGAAACCCATTTTTTCGTACACAAGTGTATGGGGATGAGAGGTGTTTGTAAAGGCCTTCTAAGGAAAAACAAACTAGCACCCTGGGGCACGAAGTGTATCATTATGGGACAAACCAAGGAAACAAAAGGATATTACCTATATAAACATTCATAACCAAAATTCCCTAATGTCAGATTGACTTTGAGGAAGTTGATGCTCAAGATACAAAATACTTGGTACATAAACATGTACCACATGACCCCCTAGAAGATGTTCTGGAAACACACGTATTGTGTATGAGATCAATAGAGGTATGAAAACTAGAGGGATATGGTTCCCTAGTCACTAAAGATGGGGAATCATTATTGTTGGATAATAATGAACCTCTCTCCAATAAGGAAGTAGTAGAGAGATCGTAATATGCAAGATGGCTAGAAAAAATGAAATATAAGATGGATTCCATGTATCAGAAGCATGTTTTAGATCTGGTCGATGAGCAAGTTTATGTAAAGACTATTGGATGAAAATGGGAATTCTAGATAGAACTAGATAAGTAAGGTCATGTTAAAACCTATAAAGCAAGGAAAGTGGCTAAAATATTCAGACAATATCAAGAAATAAAATATGATGAAACCTTCTTACTAGTTTCAATGATTAAATCCATTATAATAATACATTCCCTAGTAGCTTACTAATACTATGAGATTTGTGAAATTGATTTCAAAATAGAATTCCTTAACAAGACCCTTCAAGATGTTTTCTATATGACACAAAAAGAAGTGTTTGTGACACTTGGTGAAGAAAAATGGGTTTTCAAGTTGCATAAATCCATATATGTATTAATTCACACATACTAGTCATGGAACATTCGATTTGATGATGCCATAAAGTAATTTGGTTTAATTAAGAACATATGTGTGCCATGAGTTTATTAAATGTTTAATTGGAGTGTAGTATTTTTCCTAGTAGTATATGTTGATGACATATTGCTTATTGGAAGTGATGTACCAGTCTTACAGTCAGTTAAGGACAGGTTGAAAAACTGTTTTTCCATGAAGGACTAGGGTGAAGAATCCTACATTCTAGGGATCACGATCATTCATGTTATATCCTAGAGGCTTTTAGGAATATGAAAGAGTACATATATTGAACAGATACTAAAGATATTTTGCATAACAAAATCTAAGAGTGGATTGGTTCTAGTGTCATGTGGCCTATATCGTTATAAGAAAATGTGTCCTCAGACGGAAAAAGGGAAAAATTGAACGAGTAAGATCCCATATGCTTCGGATATAGGATCCATCATGTATAACATGTTATGTATTAGGAATGCTTTTGCCTATGCACTGATAATGGTAATTAGATATCATGAAAATCTTGGAGAACAACATTATACATCAATTAAGACTATCGTTAAGTATCTGGAAATAACTAATGATACGTTTCTGGTGTTTGGAGGACAAGATGAGCTTGCCATCAGAGGGTATGTAGATGGTAGTTTTTAGAAATATTAGAAGGATCTGATGTCGTAATCCGGATATTTTTTTTTCTCGATTGAGGAGTTGTGAGCTAGAATATTTCAAAGATATCAGTTGTCACCAATTATAGTGTGGGGTACAAATACATATATTCTTTTGATTCATCCATGCAATCCGTCAAGATTCTGAACTTTTTCAAGGAGCTATATGTGTTGCCTATATGTAAAGATCATATAACATTGTATTGTGATAATACTACAGTGGTGGATCCTACAAAACAACCAAGGTCACATCAATAGACACACACATAATCTGTAAGTATCACCTTCAAGAGTGATTTGTACTAAAAGGGTGAAATAGCAATGGGCAGAGTGTCCATAGAAGATAATTTAGAAGAACCCCAAACTAAAGGCCTTTGTCAGTAGAGGAATGAATAAATTTTGACATCTAGTTTGTTAAAGGTTGTTATTAGTTTCCTCTAGTTAAATTGTTATTCTGTTGGAGTTGGTGGCCTAGAAAAAACTACTTTGTACCTTATTCATGAATAAATACCTAATAAAATATTTATTGTTCTTCTACATGACATTGTATGTGATATTTTCTTAAGGATAGATGTTTCACTAAAAGGTCATAGTAGATCTCTACTATGATGATAACCTAGAAGTTCCATAACATTATTCTTGAATATATGTTTTATGGATGGTTGATGTTATTTGATGGACACAAATAATACATGGTATTAGTGGCGAGGACTCATAAAATTTTTAGGCACCTTCTCATGGTATGTGCCCTTGGTAATATCTAGGATGATATTAAGACAATGCGACCCACCAATAGGAAATAAAAATTTCATAGTTTAATTGGATGATCCTATATTCTGACATGTGTATTGGTTCTTAGACTTTAAGATTATTATTAATTGGTATTACAACTCGCACACTTAGACGTATTGATGAAAACTGTGATGACACGTTGTTTTACTCCTGGTAGGTTATGTTGGGTACGTCATGAGAAGTATGACATTGATAGATAATACGATAATGGATTTTTCCCTTATGTTCTAAAACATAAATAGATATCTCGAGCCCTTTGGTGGAATTTATATAGCCTAATTAAATCCTTGTCCATAGTATGGAATGTAGAAGTTCAATTTCGGGAAGTCGAATAAAGAATAATTGTGCAAATGGATTAATGGCATGATCATTCAACCGGCTTGATTCATGATATGAAGACAAAGGGATTACATTACATGGTAAGCATTTATAGGAGGTGATACATCATTGTGGCATTTACTTCTTTCTCTATGGGTGACCTGGCAGGTTGCTAGATGCTAACCTTGGAGTTTAAGTAGGATTTCCAAATTCCCCTAAGAAGGAGGCCAAGAGGGTCACAAACTATGTGTGTCAACGTATCTTAGTTAAATTATAATTTCACATGTTGATTAATGATTAATCCTGATGTTTGTTCAATAATTATTCAAGGATGTCTGATCACAATTATTTTGACACTAGTCATTTGAGAGAATATATTGCAGGTGAAATAATATAATTATTAGTGTGTAATACTATAATATTTATTTTCATATAAATACTCATTATTCAATGTGTAATAAATAAGGTGATGGAAATAACGATAATGGAAAAAGTACAAGCAGTGTATATTAATATACATGTTGTGTAGTTTTTCTGGGGAATTGTGAGAAAAATTTTTATTTATATAATTAAATAATATTATGTGTAATTCACAGGGAGCATGTAATGTAATAATAATATTAAACTGTTGTTATTATACATGGGGTCTAACTAAAAATTAAATAAAATTAATAAATGCTTTCAGGTAATTAATTATTTTTATTATTCTATGTAATTAAAATCCCTTTCAGATTAATCTCACTAGCCTAGACAGTCATTGGAGTTGTTTCCAATGGATCTAAAAAACACATAATTCAATAGAGAATTATTTTTCCACCAATAATGCTCTCATGTTATGAGAGATATCCTCCTCCACTAGATCAAGGATAGTGGTTTGGATGTGGATCTCAAGGAGATTGAAGGAAAACATCATAAACGAAGGATCTTTCGTGCTAGCACCTGGAGATCCCTTCAGCGACGCCCAGAGATACATGGATAATGTGTTAGTCACCACTAGATGAATCCTACACTTGGATTACTCAACACAATGATGGATCAGATCAGATCATGATTGAAAACATAAATAGATTTATATTTTCATTAAGGTAATTCTCATCTTTTAATTATATTGATTATATCTAACATATGATGATTCTATCTATGGTTCCCGGATTCTGTTTTTTTCTTTCCTTCATATTTATTTTCAATGTATATGGAATTTTATTTTTGTGATGGATCTCAAATTGTTCATTGGTAAAGGAATAATTAATGTTGGGTACACCCATGAACAAGCTTCCGCTGCACCCGGACCCTACAAGTGGTTTTAGATCGGGTAATATCATTGATTATAATTATATTGTTTTTTGGTTATTTATGGATTTAATAATATAGTTGTTTCAATTAGAGTTAATCATTCTTAAAATATAATTCTTAAGATCTATTTCTCATATTTTGTTTCTCATTCACTTTACTGAAAATGATTTTTTTCTTTCGATATTGATAAAGATAGAAAAATGATCTCTTACGGAGATGCCAATGATTCCTGGCTGAACAACACAAGAACACATGGTGTGTATTTAGAATTACATGCTATTTATTATAGGTTCCATGCATCAAGACATTCCCCCAAACCACGACATGTCATTAGATTCTATCTAAGTCTTTAAGATTCTTAGTGTTGACTAGGAATAGGTGGAACATAGTTTTCAGATTACAAGCCATGTGGCCCATTGAACACAACATGTAGTACCTTCAGGATAGGTTTCTGTTGTGTACCCTATACACGGATTTATCGACATTAAACCATGTGATGTGGATAATACACGGCATGTGTCCCACTATACACATAGTGCACTCTAAAGATTTATGAAGTACATATACATACCATGTCCCCGGTCGTGTACTTCAAATGGACGGTGAACAAAAGTAAACACCATTTCCTCAAAACTATAAGCCATGTACTCATCCCAATTACATATATCTATTAAAAATTATTAATATATAATAAAAACCCTAGAGACGTGTACCATATTGCGTGAGTAAAGTTGAGTCACAACACATGATATGTGTTATATATTTATTTTTAATTTAACATCTGCATAATGTTCATTTCCACTCATTAGGTAGTTATGAATGGTAATTCACTGGTTTTCCTCTAATGTACAAGTTACGTACAAAATATATTTTTAAATTAATTTATTTTTTTATAATTATGAGGGATGAGAATCTCATGAAAATTTTAAAAATGGTTTAAGATTAAAGGATTTATTAATAAAAGATAGTTATGTGATTTGAGTGTGATTTATCTTAAATGAGAAAGATTAAAGAATTGAATGATAGTTTTCTTTATGTGTAAATATCATTGAATGCATGGATGATCATGAGGCAGACCAGGAACTTTTTATGTGGATGATTTCTTTTAATTAATTTATTTAAATTATATTTTTTTGAATGTAAGCCTTCTCCTCATTAATATGTAGGGCATGCGTGCCCAAGGTTTATTTTATGTAAAACCCCTTTTACCCCTCAATTATGCTTGAGATGAAAGAAGATATAATGCATGGATATCCCAAGTTAGAGTAGGTGGATCAAGTCATGAGATAAGGTGAAACTAATCAATCGATATAGAAAGGTGGACAAGTAGAATGTTGTAAACCTGAACACAAAAGGATCAAGTTGTTTCTCCCCCAGGTCTGGGGTTAGTTTATCAACATCTAGATAAAATAAAAAATAGAACAATATCATGATCATAAAATCTATTTTATTTCTGTTTTATTTATGGTTTATTTATTGTGGGTGTGTTGTCACGGTCTCTAAATTATTTAGTGAAACAAGCATACAAGATGGAACTAAAATAAGAACATCTTATGCATAAATATTATCACAGACATGGTAAATTGCATATGAATATCCCAATTAATATTACCAATCATGTAATCAAAGATAATAAAATGGAAATTTATGTATAAGGATAATATCCCTCAATGAAATATTAATTCGGTATAGCCTTCTATAATCGTGGTTAGAATCGAATTATAGTTTAAACAGCTGGACCAACCCAAGTTAAAGTACATTCTATTATTAGGGAATTATAATGAAAGGTTTTGGATTGACATGACATGGATCAAATAAAGGTTTCACTGCAACAGTAGGACATAGTGTGACCATGAGGCAAAGGTTGTGTAAATCCAAAATAAATGGGTTTTAGGATTTGGGAGACCACTCAACGGATCAAGGAATTATGAGTTAATGCAGTTGGAATTTGGAATGACTACCTAAAAACATTCATGTTTCGTTAACAACTGTAGTTTGGGTAAAATGAATGGCATTATGAATCCTTTCCACAATAATATTCAGGATATAGAATATTTTGAATTCAATGGTTAGTGCTATTGGATTTTGATAAAATAGTCTGAGAATAG
Organism: Viscum album; assembly: GCA_963277665.1. Classification (NCBI taxonomy): domain Eukaryota; kingdom Viridiplantae; phylum Streptophyta; class Magnoliopsida; order Santalales; family Viscaceae; genus Viscum; species Viscum album. The sequence continues at coordinate 515,769,945 of OY728143.1, read as the reverse complement.
TAAGGAATAATTTATCTATTTGCCGCAATTTTTTCATGATAATATAATAATTTTTTTGTCATCTTAATTTGTAGAAACGATAAGAAAAAGGACTTCAAAAATATCCTTGAGAACAATACATGAGAAGGAAAACCTTCTCACCAGCACCAATTTCCATGAATGGTTATGGTCTTTAGGCATCATCCTTCGCCATGGGAGGAAATTGTACAAGCTGGAGGATCCTATTCTAGTTACACCATGTAAAGATGCCAATGATGAGGAACTATCTCTCAATATAAAAAATATGGAAGATCCCACAGATGTCCAGTGTTTCATGCCATCAGCCATGTCTAATGATGTATTAAAGGAACATGAAAAGATGGACGCATATAACATGATGTCCCACCTTAAGGGTCTCTATCAAGATAAGGAGAGACATGAGAGATATGGCATCTCTAAGTCTTTTTTAAAAAAGATTCTTGGAGTGTCCATTCTAGATATGCCTAATATAGTGAAGATTATTGGATACATTAAAAACCTAGACATCTTAGGGATTAAGTTACTAGATGAGTTTTTTAATGATGTCATCCTATCATAACTTCCCAATACCTTATCTGGACTTGTTGTCAACAACATCATGGGATATAATGGGAATATTCTATCTGAACTTCTAACCTTAATTCTCCCGGTAGATAAGGACATTGTGTGTGACAAACCCACAGTCCTTATGGTGAATATGAAAAGTAAGGTCAAGGAAAAGGGGCCAAGGATTCATAAACGGTCTGAAGCCCCTGAGCACCATCCCTAAATAAAGGGTATGATCCAGAGGAACATAAAGGAATTTGAGGCGGTAAGTTTTTCATGTTCCAAGACATGCCACTATAACGGAAACTACACCCAGAAGTGTTGGGATGCTAAATGGTTGTTTGTTATCGAGTGTAATATTTATATTTCAACACATTGGGTATTAGATATATCTTTTGGGGATCACATCTATATTTAAATGAATGAAATGAGTAGATTTAGAATTATTTACATAGGAGAGGGGATATTTTAGCTACCAATGGCGCGATGGTGGCTGTGTTGGACATTGGTGATTACCATATCTCATTGCCAAACTGGGATTCTTTTGTGTTTTCATAACTTCTATTATGTTCCTAGTGTTACCAAAAACGTAATTTTTGTATCATGTTCGGATATGTGGGGAATAATTTTTATGTATGAAAATAAGTGTTTTTTATTTTATAAGAACAAAACTTGTTATGGTATGGCGAATTTAAATAACGGTTTGTATGTATTAAATTACGAAAATGAAGTGTCGTAAAATGATAACGAAAAAAAATCACATGACTCATACATCAACCAGGTATGGTATCAATGTCTCAGTCATATAAAGGAAATGTTCTTGAAAAATCTATATTGAGATGGTTATTTAGACTCTACTGAACTAAACCCACTTTATAGATGTCATGCTTGTTTACGAGGTAAAATTACAAACTCGCCTTTCGTTGGACATGGTTAAAGGGCAACATAGCTTCTAGGATTAGTGAACATAGATGTGTGTGGACCATTTGCAGTAGATGTTAGAGGTAGATATTCTTAAATCATTACTTTTACTGATGATTTAAGTAGATATGGCTATGTCTACTTAAAGGGGAATAAGTCAGAGTCTTTTGAGAAATTTATAGAATTCAAGAATGAAGTAGAGAATCATCTTGGTAAGAAGATAAAGAAATTTTGATCAGATAGAGGTGTAGAATATCTGATCCATGAGTTCATCGACCTTCTACAAGATTTTGGGATTCTATCTGAACTAACTCATCCTTATACACCACAGTGGAATGGTGTATGTGAAAGGAGAAACAGCACCATGTTGGACATGGTGATGTCGATGATGAGTCATGCAGATATTCCATTATTCTTTTGGGGATTTTAATTGTAAACTGCAGCATACACATTAAACTGAGTACCAAATATGGTGGAAAATGGAATTCCCTCCGAGATATGTTATGGAAGGAATCCCATTTTGTCACACGCATGTGTATGGGGATGCAAGAAGTTTGTTAAGGTCATCTCAGTTTACAAACTAGAACACTAAGGCATGAATGGTATCTTTATATGATATCCCATGAAAACAGAAGGATATTACCTATATAACTCTTCAAATAATTAAGTCAATGTTGTCAGACAAGCCGTATTTCTTGAGAGGGAGCACACCCTTATAAATGATTTTGGGAGCAAGATTGACTTTGACGAAGTTGATGCTCAAGATACACTAGAGTTGGTATAGAAACAAGTTTCACATGACCCCATGGAAGCGGTTCCAGAAACACATGTATTGTGTAGGAGTTCAAGAGAGGTAAGGGAACTAGAGAGATATGGTTTCATTGTCACCAAGGATGGTGAATCATTGTTATTGGAAAACGATGAACGTCTCTTCTACAAGGAAGTAGTAGATAGTTCAGAAGCTATATGATGGGTAAAAGAATTGAAATATGAAATGGATTCCATGTTTCAGAACCAAGTCTGGAATTTGGTCGATGAGATAGTTTATGTAAAACCTGTTATATGAAAATGAGTCTCCAAGAAAAAACTGGACATTAAAGGTCAATTTAGCACCTACAATGCAAGGCTAGTGGCTAATGGATTTAGACATCATCAAGTAATTGACTATGATGAACCCTTCTCACCAGTTTCCATGTATAAATCCATAAGAATCATAATTTCCATATATTATTACCATGACAACGAGATTTGGAAAAGGGATGTAAAAAATCATTCCTTAACGGGAACCTTCAAGAAGATATCTATATGACACAACCAGAAGTCTTTGTGACACCAATTGAAGTCAAACAGGTTTCAAAGTAGCAGAAATCCATTTATGGATTAAAGTAGGCATCTAGGTCATGGAACATTTTATTAAATAAAGAGAATATAAAAACAAAATTACACACCATGTATTTAGATAATGTGGAGGAAATAAATAGTACAGAGAAAAAATAGTGCACACCGGCTATATTAATATACACGATGTGTAGGTTTTTTGAGGATTTGTGAGAAATAATATTAGGTGTAATTCATTATATGCATGTCAAGTAATAATAATAGACAAATTTTATTATTAGACAAGGGGTCTTACTAAGAATTAAAATAAATGAATAAATGATTTTGGGTAATTAATACATTTTATAATTCTATGTAATTAAAATCCCAATTATATTATTCTCAATAGCCTATCCATTCATTGGGGATGTGCACAACAAATCTAAAAGATATCTCAAGGAAAGAAAGAATACTTTTTCAACCATGAATTCTCTCAATTTACGAGATAGATAATGCTATAATGGAAGAAGGAGTGAACTTTGGAAGTATCTCTCAAGGCGATCAAAGGTGGAAATCGCAAGGGAAGGCTCATCCATGATAGCACCCGGAAATCACTTCATCATCACCCAGAGATACATGGAACACATCTGGATCACCTCTAGAGGAAGACTACACTTAGATTCTACAATGTATTGATTAATCACTTTAGTTCTTGAAAAGAAACATAAATGGATAGAGTATTCTATCAACGAAATTATCGACTTTAAAATAAATTTATTATAACCAATATAGGATGATCCTTTTTATAGTTCTCGAACTCCATTATTTTTCTTTTGTTATATGGTCTATTCTGATTATCCGAAGTTTTATAGTCTTGAAAGATCTCAGATTGATCGTTGTTAACGAAAAGATTAATGTTGGGTATACCCAACAATGTGCTTCCTCAGCACCCGGAACCTAGAGGGATAACATGAAAAGGGATATTATGGGTTATGAATCTAAATGCTTGTCAGAAAAAAAAATGAAGTTGTAAAATCAAATGTCTAATGGTATGGTGAAACATTCACTCATTCCTGTATGGAAATGGGAATCAAAACTATAGATTTATCAGACAACTATCCTATACATCTAAAATAAATAACACCATATGTGTTGTAGTTATCCCCAATAAAAATTCATCAAATTTATTTTCTATTACATAATATTTCTTACTTGAAAACATTCCATAATATAAATTAAGGAATGGTTAATGTTGTATGGGTTACCTCTCTTAATCACATCTAATTAAAATATGAGGTCTAAATTTGTGTTCTTTAGTTTCATTCAAATACAATTAAACAAACAGTTGAAATTTAGTAGTGCATAAAAATCACAGATGGATGGTCAGTCTGGGAGGACCATTGAAACATTATATGATATTTTTAGAATATTCTCTTTAGATTTCAATTGTATTTGAGAGTAATATATTCCACCAATAGAGTTTGATTACTACAAAAAAATTCACTATTCCATTCAGATAGATCCTTATTAATCCATATACGGACGAATTGTAGATGTCTGATTTTCTATCACAAATGAGTCTTCGGCCCCATTCATTTAAAACAACATTCCACATTGACCAAAAAAATACCAATTTAATGAAATGTTCCATGTATCTCTTATAAGTTATTAAATACCTATTACTTCACATATACTAGACTCATAAGTTGTACTAATGGATCATAATATTTTATATCAAAATACTAGAGGACAGTCTATATACAATACATAAACAGACTTTGAAGAATACCACTGACATAGTCAATGTTCTCTGGTATAACCATAAATTTATAGAACATATATGGGAACCTATGTATATAATGGGGTAGAAGTGTAATCATTTATTTTCTTAGTAATTGAATTTCTAGGGAGAAATTTTTAAGGTGGGTAGAACATGGGAACATCATATTTTCAGATATATTTAATGTTAACAAATTCTATGTTCTTAATAACATGTAATGAATGAAGCACCGAACAGAAGTGAATAATATTATATTAAAATATTAAATATAAGAAATTCATAGATAGATAAATTAAATTTATAAAATTTATGTAATAAAATCACATAATAACATTCATGGGATAGTGTAAAAATGAAAAGGTATCACAGTCTACTAATTTTTAACTAAACAGAAATTATTTTTTAAAAAACACTGTTTTTATAAAATATATTATGTTTGAGAGTGAATTTTTATAACTATCAAAATAGTGGATTTATTTTTCATAGATATATAAAACAAGTAATATTTCACACATTAATTGCAAATGGGTTAAAAATAAATATAAAATCATTTTAGTTTAAGAATATTTTTTTTTGAGAATTTTTAATGTGGACAATGTTTTTTTATATTAATAAATTAAAACAATAACTATTGATAAATTATTTTAAGTAAATTTTTACATAATATATTCAATAAAAATATACTAATAAAAATCTAACGTTTGTTAAAAGGCATAAAATTAGAATAAAATATTTTTTAGGCATAATAATAAATTTTATACTAAAAATGATTTTAAAAGTTTTAATGAGTATATTAGAAATAATTTATACTATATTTATAAAATGAACCTAATAAAAATGGATTAGATATTTTAAAATATTTATTTATATATTTATATATATGTTTATCTTCTTTTTTTGGGTAAATGTTTGATACAATATTAAAATATTTTCCACCATCATAAAATTAAAAATGCATTAAATGGGTTAAAATAAATTGGAAAGGATTAATAATATATCAATAACCTATTTTATATCACTAAATGATTAAATTTTGAAAAGATTATATTGGTAAAAATAATAGGTTTTGGATTCACTATCACATTAATGATTCATTATTTTATTTTTCTGTTGATAATATTTAGAATGGTGCCACTCAACATAATTATAAAATAGAACAACCTCTATCACTTTTCCACACAACATGAGAAAATTTTGTTTGCTATGATATTCCAAAATACCTCCCCAAATATCCTCCTCATTTCATAGAGGCTATTGCCGTTCCAAAACATCGATCCATTCAGACCTAATGTGTTTTTCAATGGAAATTATCCACGGAAGAGGTATTAGTTTTTACTGATTTTTTTTCTATTTCTTGAATTTTTAAAATCTCTATATAATAATTAAATATATTAAAATAATGAAATAAATATATATATTATACTATTTTTATTATATTAACAGTACACCAATTTTCCATCTCATTTCCATCCAATGGACAATGATTTAGCTGCCCATGCATTTGTATGTTCTTCCATCACCACAATGCTTCATTTTTAATTTTTAATCACCCTTTCTACATGGCGGTTACTAAGATGTATTAAATGAATATATGTAATATTTATAATAGAACTATTATTTATGAATGATAAATTATTAACTACCTTCAATTTATTTGATCTATTGAAAAATTAAAAAATCACTCATGCGTATGTACGTATTGTAATCTTTATAAAAATATGTCATTATTTTTTCAGAACTCTTATATAAATGGTTCTAAAAATTTATATTATTCACAAAAATTATATTTATTACATGTATATGATTTTCTTAAATTATGAATCTCTAAAACCCCTAGATTTGTTTAGTGTATTTTTGACTCTATGTTAACAATTAGTTTAATTTCGTTCTCTACCCAGTAATATTGAATGGAAATGTGAAAAAATAATCAAATTTATATTATTATTTATATAATAAAAATACTAAATCATAAATATATAAAAATACATTACTCAACTATTATTTCTTACACTTGTTGATGAATAATTATATTTATTTTATATTAAAAATGAATATTATTTTCCTAATATTATTTTTTATAAAATGGTTTATATTTTATACAAATAATTATAATTGAAATATTTTTATATATTTTTATATATTAATTGATATATTAACATTTTTTAATTAAAAACATTAATGAAATAATAAAAATAACATGTAATGCTTAAAACACCACTTTTAAATAAATATAGTTCTTAATATTTTTTATTTTCATTGAAAAGCTATATTTAATAATTATATAAATTAAATATTTTAAAGGAATGTAATTTATAAATAATATTTATTCAAATATATATTTGGTATATTTTTTAATATCACTAAAAATATTCATTTCTAAATGAATAGTGGAAAATATAGTTTTTATTTATATCATAGTGTTTTTAAATATATCTTCGTATAATGATGAACTGATAATTTTAAATAAAGTCCCCATGAACTATAATGTTTTTAGACATGAATTGTTTTTAAAAAATATTATGTTAAATTTAGAAAACTCATGTTACTCATTTTAAAACATAAGTAATTTTTTACTCTAATAGAGTACTATTTTTTGACATATTTGTTTAGCAGGTTTTGATAGGGGGAATTATATTTTTTCTTAATTCAAATCCAACTAAAACTTATTTGGTTAAAAATAAAATATTCGATGACATTGAAATCAATAACATTAAAAAATTTATCTTAAAATATATATAAGAACAAATGTACACTTATTAAAAAAATTTATCTATTATATGAAGTAAAATTAAAATTCATTTTCACCACCCTTATATATCCTATTTTGACAGAATAGAGTTTAAATTTTAAATTATTAGTTACAAATTATTTAATAACAAAAAATTTATTTTTAGGTATTATATTTATATAACCTATGATAAAATTTGTTACCATTATAGAAATAAAAATTGATAAAAGTGATTGACCTTAGTGTAAATAACTCTAAAAAAAGTTAAAAACATATATTAAAATTTTTTATTGAGGCTATATTGAACATAAACATTCACAAGATTCTTAATTTAAAATTACTCGTTCCACTTGACCATTAAGATTAAACTTTACATTTTTTATATTAAAAAAATTCACACCTATAATTTATAAATGATGTTATCACCAACCCACATATCTTCACACCCTAGGATGGATGATATTGAAAAATGTCTTCATAAATAAATCACAAAAACTCTTATCCATATCCTGGATTTTATTTATTTCATTAAATTACATCTCTTAAATTCTAAAACAATGTTTCGGAGGTTCGTTTCTAATGATCAAATTTATATTTTTTAATTATTCAATTTTATTTCACTTCCTTTACGACCCCCATTAGATTTTATCCATGAATGTTTTATTACATAAGTAGTAAAAATATTTATAAATAGTATCAATCTAGTTGAAGATAAATTTTATACATTCTAATAATGCCCTTCAACATCAATGAAGACATCATTTTGTGTATATTCAGACTACTACCTCCGTGAATAAAGTGATTGATTTTTCATAAATATCATTCATGGATGGTCATATAAAAATATTAAAAATAATAATATGACATCTATAAAATTATTAAAATTTTATAATTATAATACATTATCTATCATCCTCTGGATCTACGGAATACTGATGTGTTACCCATGTATATGTGTAGACTACCACCACCGTGAGAGTAATGTATTTCATTTTTCATGTAGTCTTTTATTTATCATAAAATGATCTTGAAACTAGTTTCTCCAACACAATTAAATATAAATAATATCTTATTTATACTCTAATAATGATACCATTCCAAAAAAATCTCTTTTTTAACTGAACTCTCTCATAGATTATAGTTTGTTTTTGTTTTTATCGTACTAGCCACATATGAATAAATTTCATCAATTTCTACCATTGATGAATATAGAGGCCTAAAAGTCGTTTTTAATATAAATTAATGTGAAAATAGTGTTTTTTAGTATTTATAATGGTTATCTTAATATTTAGCTTATTACTATTATACATCACTTTTGTGTGATAAAAATATTCAAAACACGCTCCTCAACAACAGTTCCTTCAGAAAACATAACTAACGTACGTACAAAAAAATGTATAGAGTCCTAAATACTAATAAAGAATATATTCTAGTATATATAATTTTATCATAATTATCAACATTGAATGTATAGAAAGAATCAATACTTCTAACATGGTGTGTTCCTTCCTGAGACATAGTGGGGGCTTCGGATCAAAAACATCTGTGCATCCACCTTTTTTCATATGATTATTTTTCCCTTGGATGGTCATCGAAGTTGTGCCAATTTGATAATGTTATATGTGACATGATTAGTTGTTTTCTCTAGATTCATAATGATACACTTTTCATGATGAAACTCTACTTTTCTCGCCTCTGCATCGAGATGGACCTCTCAGTGCCAATCTTGAGTCGTCTTCGTCTCTAGGTGGAAAGTGTGTTTTGTTTTTAGAAACAAATTCATTATGAGGAAACCATTAGTTTTTATCTGATTTTCTGTTCTCATTAACACATGAATCCTTATACTCTCATCTTGGGAATCAAGGGCACAATGGATCAACAACTCAGCCTAATGAGACCCTTCCTCCCATAGTCCCTCATGTTGTAGTTGGAATGCCTTGGTCTGGTGTTGGGATGAGTCCAATATCAGCATTGGGTCATCATCACTCCCCTTCGAGCTTCCAATGGGATTCATTCAGATTTATCCATAGAAAAATCTCCCCACATTGTTTTATTCTATAATGTTTTATTGCTCACCCACCTCCATTTATACCGAATACAGTCGATCTAGGGGGAGAAAAGAAAGGTAAGAGCATAACTACATTGGTTTTTTCAAGTTCCATATCATCATATTGAAATGTTGTTCATGGTGTAGTTTCTTACCCTAATGGAAGAATTGATGACCCAACACAACCAATTATCCCAATAGATGGAGCTAAAGGAACTTTCACTATTATTGTCGGTTGTTATGGATAATAATGTGATGTCGTATCTATGACCCACTTCACATATAATGTTTGGTTTATTGGTGGCATGAGGATACATCCTGATTTAGATTCCCCTATGACCCCCCATAACCAATTTGTTATCCTTGGGAATGTCAATCAGAAAAAAAATTCCAAAAAACATGGAAGGAATGAGACATGTTTAATCCGGGTGTTTCCTCATATGTCACTGGGAGGCAAGATATTGTAGACATACTGGGTAGGATCCACAGTTTATCTATTATATGCCTATTTGGAATCATTATTAAGGATTTTGATCTTGATTATTAAATGGAACATGATTTCTCTTAAGGTAGCTGTGAATATGATTTTTGCGTTTAACATGCAGTTCGCACTCAACCATAAAGTGATTGTTGGGTTTTTTTTCTGACTTGTGTTTGCAACGGTGGATCCACTTGGGGATTCTGCCTCATCCACTATACTAGTTATAGTTCTCAAATAAATGTAAATTAATTCTTTTTTGGTATTTTTGAACCATAATTTCATTTATTTTAAAATAAAAAAATCATTGATAATAACACATGGTGATAAAAATGTAATAAAAATATCTAACTTTTTTAATGAATGATTATAATTAAATTTTTAAATGATTATTAATATAAAAAATAGTATAAACTAGGTGATTATGATATTTAATTTTTTTATAGTAGGTTAGATCACATTCGGCTATTCTGAATTATAGGTAAGGGTTTTTGAATCTCAATTTTTCTTCATTAAGATATGATGTGTAATCACCAATTAATTCCATTTTTCTTTTATATATGGCCACAAATTTAATTTATTTTTAATTTTTAGGATATCCAGGGTTATTTTTAAAATCCACATTATTTTTTAATACCAAAGTTATTTTAATTCAAAATATAATGATGATTTATGTTTTTTACTAACTCAAACCCCATTTCTTTATTTATAATGTCTCATATTTTACTTCATGTTATGCTTGGTTTTATAAAATCTACTATTTTTTTTTGTAATTTATTTTTCTCTCAAGAAAAAATGATACTTCATATTCACATATTCCTCATTAATGAATTTATTCCACATAAACATGTGAAAGATTTATGAATATCTCTCAATTTATTCAACAATGATTATTATTATATATGCTTATTTTTTATTCCTATTGATGCTTAATATTACACTTGTATAGATAATTATGTTTTATCTCATGTGAATTTAATACATACATTCTCCTCTTTTCAAAACCATGTATTATTATACCCTTCTATGATTTGGGATTTATAAATGTTTATATTAAATTATTTTTAATGGTTTTCCTTCTACTTTCATGGTTTTTTATCATCCACAGTTCAGTCCCTTGATATTGTATTGATTACATTATCAAGGATCTATTATTAATTAATATTTTTTTTAATTACAAAAATTTCAAATTTTATCACTTTAAAATTTTTAAAAATTACATATTAATGTTACCCACAACTTTGTCAATTTTTGATAATAATAAAAATGGTTTCCATGCATATTTTTATGTGTTTCCCATGTTAATTTTTTTATATTAGGAACATTATTTATAATGATTCTACAATTATATTTTTAAAAATTGTTTTCTAAATAATCATAATTTATAATAATTTTAAAACGAAAATATGTATTTCCTTTAATTTTTTAATGTTATTTAAACAATGATCTGAAAAAGATATGTCTGATCTATGTATGTATCATTAATGATCATTATATAACCCTATATAAAAGTTATTATACCACCAATAAAATTATTTCACAAAATGGTTCATGAAATTTCATATGGATATTTTCATGAAATCCATGAATTTTCTATGTGTTAATTAAGAAATATTTGAAATATGAATGTTTTCAGGTTCTCTATGAATAAAAATAAACAGAAATTTATTGTTAATGGTTGGTTAATATATAATATTATAATGTATTGTATAAGATTTCATATCACATGAGATGATGATATTTTGTGTGAACATTATACATGTAGCTTATTTAATAAGTTATTTGTGTGAACATGATATGAATAGGATTGGTCAATTTTATTGTTTGAACCAGATACTCACTGAATTTTTCACATGTTTATTATGTGAACATGATGTAAGTTGATTTTATTATTATTTTTTTGAATAAATGTATACTAGAATTCTTTTATAGGTTTTGTTTGTGTGGTGATGATAGATTGATTTTTGTTCACATGATTTTTGAATGAATATGACACATGTATATTGTTTTTGTAGGTTTTTAGCGTGAAAATGAGGTAAATAGTTTTGTTTCCGTGATTTCATGTTAATTTTAAGTAGGTTGATTAGTTCATAAGATTTTATATTCTTATATTGTTCAATAATTCCAAATTATGATATATTTCAATGAAATTATATATTTATATATGGAAAAATTATACCCCCTTGATCTTGTTTATTTCCCTACACTCTTTTTCAATGGTATATGATTTTTGATTATACAATAGATATCATTATATCAAGAACTATGGAAAAATATTATTGATACATTTTTTAATAAGATACTTATAGACGGTGCATGTTCTCACATAATCTTATGATATATCCATTGATGGCATATTGAACTGTTTTCCCTTACTGACTATTTGTACTCACCCCTTCTTCATGTTCTCAATCCTCTTCACATGAGATGATTATACCATATAAAATGTATATTAAAGAGTATAGAGTTGATAAAATATTGTGAAATGTTTAAAAATAAAATTAAATAAGATTCATATGTAACTGATCCTAAAAAACTAAACTATCCATTCCGGGGATTGTGTGTTTAATGGTGATATAAAATGTTTATCTAATGGAATATATATGAAATTATTAAATTTTAATATTTGGTAATATCAAATTTTATATGTTTTGGACCTTAATTTTTATAATATCGGACATGGGAGTGCATGTCTAAGGCAACATAGTTTGTATTAGTGTAGGGTTTTGTAATTTATGAGTATTACTCTAGTTATTTAGGAGACTAAGAAGAGATAATTTATTGAAAACCCTATGGATGAATCTATGTATTGGAATATATCTAGAAATTTTATTATTTCGTGGAGTATTTAGTTTTCATAGAGATTATATCACATTAAAGATACTAGAAATTGAATGGGGTTGTGGCATAGATTCACCTTGAGGAAATGACCCTTGAAATGTCTTTATGAGTATCAACATGATCATCACTCATTACATGATGTGCGAGCCTATTACATGACACTTGAATAAACACTGCTAAATGGTATTCTTAGAATATTAAATTTATTTTTATGAATCACTATGAAGGATTTGAGAAAATATTTATATTAGGGTTAGTGAACCAAATAGTAATATAAAATGTAATAACCAATGATGAAACCAAAAAAACTATATATTAGGGTACCCATTTTTTTATGATTTTTCATTTTTTATTTATGATTTTTTATATTTATAGTGTTTTTAAATTAATAATTCTTATATGAAACTTCATTTAATTATGCTATGGTTATAGCATAGAGAAAAAACATTAATAATGGGTACGTTGGATAATGCAGGGATGGTTCCAACAATAAATATAATTATTTTAAAGATGGTATTTTAAATACAATGGTTATGACTTTCCATATATACAGTGATATAATTTTCAACAAGAGTCTTCCAAAACTCATGAACATAATAAATAATTGAAGGATTGAGTTTAATAGGATTTTATGTGATGAACATGATAATTGAATGAAGATTCAAATCCCCTTATATAAAAAATATGGGAAAAAGAAAAAAGGGATTTTCTTAAAGGAATAAGAAAATATCTCAACTGTGAATGGTTTGGACATCTAGTTCATTCATTTCATAGAGATATGAAGTGGTTGAACATTATAATGGATGGTATTTGGGTGGAAACTATCACACAATACAAAAATTAATTCTTTATATAAAATGGCTTTGGTAGTTATTTGAATTGAATACCCAATCCAATGTCTAATGAGGATTATATTTATCAAAAACATTTTAAACCACGGGAAAAAGGAACATAATATACAACCATGAGTAGTTAAGTGGATCATGATAATTAATTTACACCTAACCTACAATATATATATTTAAGGCATGATTATTAAATTCTTGTCTAATGTATATAATGGGATTTATAATAGTATTAAATAACCACCAATATGATTTTATTTTCAATGAATTTTATTCTCTATTGTAACCCTTATTCATTTTTTTGTGAACTTTCATTTAAAAATATTATAATCCTTCTTTAAATTAATTTAATGTGATTTACAAAATGAATCGGTTCTCATTACTTAAAGGAAAAAATTATTCATAATTCGATAGTCACAATTAATATTATCATATGACATTTTAGAAATGGAAGGGTGATTATGAAAACTAATTTGATGTAAATTATATAATGTGTGTCTTTATATTGAAAATGTATATACACTTATCTCAAATGTCTGGAGAAAAACTGAATACTAGTGAAAATCCTATTTTGGGGATAATGTTATGTTTCTTATGTTTATTTTGTTGAAATTTATCAAAAATCAACATGTTGGTTCATGTATATGTTTTATATAGGCATAGATATTTTCATTAGTATATAGTAATTATTATTGTGAGAAAATAGTTTGTTAGGGGGATGTAATACCCTTATATTTTGTAGTATTGTTCCCTAAATTACAACTATGTTTGATATCGTACTCCACACAAAATAGATAACATAAATGACCCACAATATATTATATTCACATTATTAATAAAGTAATTAAGATAAGAAAACCACTTTTAAATAAAATTATTTCACTCAACTAATGTTTTTTCACATTTTGGGGATAAATAATTAATATCATTTAATATTAAAACTGATATTTATTTCTCAAATAAATATTGGTGTTAAAATTTTGAATATTTTATCCTAATAAAATAAATTGAAATTTTATAATATATTATTATATATGAAATAATATATTGGTTATTTTATATTTTTTATTTCAAATTCATATGGTAGAATATTAAGGCGCTTAATGTTAAAAAATTTCATTTTTCAATTAAAATAGTTTTTCATTATATTTGTTATCTACATTTAATATATAAATTTAAAAAATATTAGGTGCATAATTTTAATTTATTTGAAATGTTTATAAATTAAAAAATTCAGAATTATCTTAGAATATTATTTAGTTTCTTTTAAAAAAATGATTTATGGTGAATGGATAACAATACAGTTTTTATTATTTCCATTTGATTACATAAATTTATATGATCTATATGTTATTTTAAATTATAGAAACAATTTTTCATTACCATTAACGTTTTAATGAATGAATTTATTCATTTAAAATTAGTATATTCAATTTAAAAATCCCTTCTTATTATATTCACACCTATAAAATCTCTTAATTTAGTGAAGAAATAATATTTAATTTTTCAAATTTTATTATGTTTTTACATAGTGGAGTTATTTTACATTTATTATAGAGAAAAAATATATTTTGGTAGTTAATCAATAAAATAATTTCCTAGAAAATAACAACATTTATAATTTTCTCTTAATCATAATATTTAAGAATTAAAATACACTTTTTGTTAATAATTTTTTATGTCTTCTGGGCGATAATTATAATATAAATTTTTTTCACCCTTTGAAATTTTATTTGTAAAAAAGGATTAATACTTGGAATAATTTTTTATAAATTATGAAGTAAGAGAAACTTATTTTTTGGAATTAAATTTAAATTACTAATTTTAAAATTAGTTACCACGACTAAAATAAAAACAGCTAAAGAATAAAAATATCAGTAAAAAAACATAAAAATTGTTAAAAGGTATTTTAGAGGGACGATTTACCCTAAATCCACCAAATTAATTATATTTCATTTTTATATTTATTTGAACATGGAATATTTGATTTACCTTTTATTTATTACAAATATTCCAAACCTCTTCTTTATAAAAGGATCAATGACCAACCCACTTGTCTTTACACTACAATCATATTGTATTCGACCAAAAAGTTCTAAAAATACATCTAAAATAATATATAATATTATGGCAGTTTTTGGTCTTTTAAAATGTTCACCTCTCATATCCTTATTCCATTTTGAAAAAGAACTCTACTAAATAGTATGGTAACATTATCAATTATGTGTTATTAGATTTTATTTTATTATCTTCTTATCCCCAAAAAAACTATTCAACATAAGAATATATGATAAAATACATTAATATTATTATAATTTATTTTATAGTAATGGAATGTCAAATTTTTGTCTTCCTCCAAAAGATATTAACAAATTGATGTTGTCGTTAGTGATATGTATAGAAAACCACATTCATGAATGTTGTATATGATTTTTACCACCACCACATCCTAATACTTATAATTATTCCTATATATTAAAATGATATCTAAAACATTATTAATATTTTCATGTTTAAAAATGTTACCTATATTTCTCATGATCTATAGAAAACATACATGTCGCATGTGTGTACGTGTGGACTAACTCATCCCCCAAAGTGATTTAATTTGGTTTTTATAAAGTCATTAATTATATTTACAAATAACGTAAAATATTATTCATAAATCTAAAAAAATATAATTAATAACTATATTATATTTTAATAAATATATTATAAAAAAATAGCCATTTTTTTAACCATACTACCCCTTTGATTATAGCTTGTTCTTGTTTAGGTTATCTTTATCACATAGTTGAATAATTCTATAAATTTATATTAGGGATGAATATAGAAACTTATATACTTGTGTTATTAGAAGTAAATGAAAAATTAGTTTTAGCTTAACAGTTTAATGAATTTTATATTATACTTTAACATGATGTTATTGTACCACCCTTTTGATTGTAAAAAATTACAGAAACATGATCGGGGCTAAATTCTTCATCATAAATCATAATTAAAATACTATTGAAATAAAGTAATAAACAAATTAATAAACATAAAAAATATATTTATGTATCCAATATTATCATAAAATTAATCAAATTAAAAATATAAATAATATTTGATATCACCATTTTGAAACTACTTGTAACCAAAAAATATATTCCAATTACATCAGCAGAAAAAAATTAAATTTAATAAGCTAATAATTGAAAATAATTTATTTTAAGTGATTTTTATAAATGGTTATGGGTTAAAAATGGAGTCTAAAATATTTAATTATGGTAATTATTTTTATATACATGAGGTTATCTCACATTCAACTATGAGGGATTTTTTTTAACTAAGTTTTTCTTAATTATAGTATGTTGTTTATTGCACAATAATTTAATTGTTGTGGTGCATATATTCACCATGGATTTATTTTATCCTTACATTTCATGAAATATAAGGTATTTACAAATACATATAATTTTATAAACATTAAGGAATTTTAATTATAAATAAAATTATGATGTATGGGTTTTTGTAAACTAAAGTACCTTTAATTGACTTTAAATATATCATCTTTCACTTCCTAATTTTTAAAATAATTACTTCTAGCCTCTGATTTTATATTTTACATTCTTTATATATCTTGGAAAGAATGCACTTTTGATTCAAATATTCCCATTGAATTAATTTTCCCCCTTCAATGTTTGATATTGACAATAATAAGTCTAATTATCATTAATGATTATTTTTATTACTTGTCTATTTTTCTCCTTCCAAAAAATTCAATCCTTAATATTTTTATAACTATTTATGTGTTATCTCATGTGATATCTATGTTTTTTACTCATCTTACAAAATTTATGTTTTAGAATCCATTTTTATGACATGGGATACCAAAAAATGTATTTTCAAATAACAAAATGGATTTACTTCCATGTTTGTTAATCATATCTTCTACTTAACATTTCCTTGTGATAGTCATTATTAAATTTTCAAAACATTTTTGTAAGTAAATATTTTTTAAACTTTTCAATTCACCTATTTCAATATATATTTTAAATGTTACCACTATCTATAATGTTTTATGATAATGTAAAAATTGATTTTAAAAAATATTTTAATGATTTTTCCATTTGAAGAAATTATTTTCACATAATGAAAATTCCATTCAAGAAATCCTCCTTTCCACGATAATTTTTTTTGTAAATTAAAATAAAATTTAATGATTTTAAAATTTAAATTTTATGATCCTAGATGTTTCTAGAGCTATCTTGGGAAATATATCAGGTATAATTTTTTAAATTCCAGTGAATGGAGTTACGTGTTAGGATGAATTTGGGTGGATATTTAAGAAACTTTTGAGAAACAGTGGAGTTTGCATGATCAGTGAATGTTTAATGTAAATTGTTCTCCCAACATAGATAACCTTCTAAACCCAGGAAGAGAGGATCTACATGGTTTGGGCACAGATTGAAAAACCATGAACTTAGTCACATATAACTGTGAGACATAGGACTGTGATATTCACATGGTAGGTGTACGGTTTTCAATCCATATACCCATTCCTAGGAAACCATGCACATGGTTTTTAATTACTCTACAAATTATTTTAAAAACCCTTGAAACCCTTAAAACAACTCCATTTTTACCATGAATTAGGAAGAAACCTTTTTTGGTAATTCTATAACTTTCTTGGAGGGGTTCTAAGGCCATAAGGCCTCTGTTCTTCAAGATTCAAATCCAAAATCGAAGATATTCTCTTTTCCTAATATGTGGATCCCATATCGATGCCTATCTAGATCATTCTTATCTCCTTACTAGAACATTTAGTGGAATTTATCCCTCGTTTCTTTATATCTAATCATTTTTTGTAAGATCTAGTTGTATGTTTGGGGATCTAGATATAGATTTATTATATCTTGATATCCTTGATCTTGATTTAAGGATTTAGATCTGAAATATAGATCTATATCGTTTTGAAGCTTGATATTTAGGGATTTCACTTTAATGAATTTCTATCAATGATTTGAGGTAGGTGTTCTATATATTCATTCTCATAGTCATTATTTTGATGCATTTAGACATGATTATAAAATTTATATCATTATTCTGGAATTTATCATTAAATTGGGTTAAATAGGTTTTTCAATTGATTAGTTTATGCTTCATTAAATTAATTGATTGACAGCAGAGTTAATCATAATACTAAGGGGCCAATCTATTGGTCAATTAATTTTGTGGAATTTACGTTGTGGATTGTTATTTAGATAATTAATCTGGGGATTAATTTTGAGATATTGAATTACATATATTTTGATAATTAATTATGAATTCATTATGTTCCTTGATAATATGAAATTGATAATTAATTATGGGATTAATTATGAATATTTGAGATTTATAATGTCTTAATTAATTCTAGAGAATTTATTATGATATTTGAATTGAGATATTAATTTATTCATTGATGAATTAATAAATGGGTTTGTCAAATTTAATTTTTTGGGGAGTTAATTAAGGATGTTGTTCTATTTAACTAATTATTGAATTAGTAATGGGATTTATGTGTATAATTAAATATGAATTAATTATGTGAGTAAAGTAATAGGAAAATTGGTATTCATCTAAGATGTATTGATCGTAACACAATCATTGTACTTATGAGTAAATTAATGGGAATATGTTCATTCAAATGAGTCGTATAAATGGTAACGTGGCTCACTGTACATATGAGTTAAGTAATGAGAACATGGTCATTCTATTGATAAGTAAAAATGCTAACATGGTCATCATACTTATGAATTTGTAAATGGTAACATTGGAATGTTTTTATGAATTTAATGAATGGTAATAAAGGCACTCTAAGATATGGCCTCACAGTATAATACATCAGACTCCCGAATGAGTTGAATCAGGATATGAGATATCGTTTCACCTTTGAATACATTGATCACTAATATTATTTGATGTAGGTTTCATGATCTGATAACTATTTATTTATAAATTGTCTTATTTTATTTATAGAACTAAATTAACTAATCCTTTACTGGAATTTTTTTTAGAAACCATTCCACCTACTGAGTTTTACTCACACCCAACTGAGGATGCCTGATCGGTACAACAATAGACATTATTGTTTAAAGTATGGTTAAGGGAAATGGCCCTAGATTAGATTTATGATGTGGGATGAAGCTATAATGAGGAAAACGGACCTGGTTTGGGACCCACATCGTAGTCATTAGTATCTTTATATTCTATTGAATATTTTATCACATTGACACTTATATTGTAATAGCATGTTTTACCTTTTAGTTAGATACTGTATTTTTTTTTGGTGATCATATATCATTGGTTCTATTTGTGATTTGTATATTTTTTACCTATTACTTAATTAAATCCATTGGTGATTTATTATGATAAAATAGGGTATAGAATCCTTATGTATGACATAACAGACCATCACTACTAGATGATAGCCTATGGAATACGGGAATACGGGCTGAGGGTATGTGACCGACCGGCTTAGGGCACTATTTTGTGGCACCTGGGTTGGTTGTTAAAAAGTGGTATCCAAGGCCCAATTTTTTCATTCATGTTTTTTCTTATAATTTGGTAAAGGTATAAACGAGACTAGTAAGAGTCACGAATGGGTAATAAGCTTGTGCATGGGAGTTTCAAACCCATGTTAAGGGAAAAACTAAGTACTCATAGTGGGATTGTTGTTATCGATATTTACTATTAATGTCGAATATTATTTCACCATGGGTGATGAACTTGTGGTGTGATGTGATTATTGTTTCGGTTAATTTTTTTGTGTTAATTAATGGCACACAATGGAATGAGATTTGTGTCCGCATGAATCATTTTATGCAAACCTGGTTAGTCTTAAATGCATAATTTTAGGCATGCAGGAGATAATATGTCATGGGTTTATTATGAACATGAATTTTTTTCCTTATTTGTGAGAATCAAATAAAAATTGGTTCGTAAAAAGGATTGATTCATATTTTAAAATGATGCCAAAAAATAATAATTGGGTTTATAAATGGGAAATTTGTTTATGATAGTGTTTCTACCCTTGTTAATCAAAAACTAGGAGTCGGATGGTTTTGGGTAGTGATATCACCTCAGTTTGTCCAAGTGGAGAGATGTGGGGAAAATACATGTTGTGAACTATTTTGATTATACCTCTTATATAGATGTTATAATTTTGTGTTATGAGAACTAAGTCCTGTGTTTGACATTGTAGATAGTATGCATCCAGAACACTTATTGTGGCGGTGACTGTGTGATGTGATTGTGAATGGTATTCCAGTTAGGGATCTTGAGGCACTGATGGTGCCAAATGAAGATGAAGGGGATCTATTTCAGGATATCTTTTCTCATTTTGTGAAATTCATGAAAATAGAACCAAGGAGGGTTGTGAAAACAATTTATGAGTTGACAAGGGAGTTTCATTTACCGTACCCTATGACTTTTACATGAGAGGGTATACCTGAGTTAGATGATTCTAGGATGAGTGTATTGAAAAAATAAATGACCATTTAGAAAACTGGATAAGTGTGTGTTTAAGTTGGATGCATATAGGATATGGGGATCAATGAAGTGCTAGTAAAAAAAATTGGCGTGAATTGGGAATAAATGTGGTATGTTATGGAACATCTTTTTAAATGGTTTCTTGGAGCACTTCTTTCCTGAGATATTAAAAGAAGAGAAATTATCAAAAGATATGCCTAAAACCTATGAGATTATATATAAACCGAGGTATTTATATAATATTAATTTTTTCATTTCTATTAATATTTATGAATAATCTATTAATTTTATGTAAATATTGACACTTTCTCGGAGTTCATACACAAAACACAATAACGGGTTTCTTTAAAATCTTACATTGCACCCAACATTGTGTTATACCAAAAAATAAAATAATATTATTATAATTTTAAATGGTAGTTTACATATATTCGTTGTAATTTTTGGAATAAACATACCTAACTACATTATTATTATACATATTTTTTATTTGTTTTTACAATTATTAAATAATATTTAGAGGTTTAAATAAGAATGAATTTGATTTGAATCAGAAAAAAACCTAATATTTTTAAAAGGTCGTTTTACCACCTTGTTATGGGGAACCATTTTTATATCTTGTTTTTTTCACTTTTTTATGTTCTATTTGAAAAAATAAATTTTTTTATTTATAATAGGAATATTGAAATTCACTTTAGATGAAATATTTTTATTTTATATGTCAGTGTTTATTTTTATGAATTGTAAAAAATACTACATTTTAATTCAAAACCACCTTTTAATATAATTTATTTATATTGTTAAATAGTAGTTTTAATTGGTTTTAAGGTATAATTGGATTATATTTTTATTATTTAATTCAATTTTGGTCATTTGAAGTAATTTCACTTTGAAATTGGACATAAACATATGTCAATGTTTTAATAGTTATAACTTATTAGGAACTCGTTTTCTGGTTTTGACAACAGTATGTAATTTTAAATTAATAACAGAAACATATGTATTTGATTTTTGGAAAAAGGATTCGATATTTGGAATCACGATGTCAAAATTGTGTAAATATGTACCTTTTATTTTTAGGCATTATAAATAGTATCCTAAGCAATTAATTTATTTACCATGGTTGAAGTGTAAATCTGGAAAATAAGATTAAACAAAATACTCTTATAATAATATTAAACCACCCTAACACATGTCTTAATATTATTGGATGTGATATGTTGGACCTTGATAATCCTTGGGACGTTTTTGGAACCCCATAGATCCACTTGGATGTGAAAATTACACTCTATAACAATTAATTTAATGTAAAGAAAAAGGTAACACAAACATGTATCTTTTATTAAAAGCATTTTTACATTGGGTAAAATATGTGATATCTTAGACTATAAATATTTATTATAAATAATAAATTATTTCTTACATCATGGGGTTTTATTTATAATTTTTATAAATAAAATATATAAATATATTCATGACACATTGATGATGTAGTGATTACATATTTAATGAGTGATTTAAATAAATGTGATTATAAATATTAAAATTAATTTATTTTGAAACTTGTAATGCCATACACAAATTTTAGGGATGATTATGACTTTTTATAGTTTAATTAATGATGTTTTTCTGGAAATAATCATTTTGTTATGGATTTTTTTAAAATTATTGATATGTTTAGTATATAAATTGACAAAAATGAGATTTTAAAACACCTACTATTTTAAAAAATGAAATAAAAGTAATAAAAATCTAATAATCATCCAAATGACTTATATAATGTTAAACATGAAATTAATGGAAAAATTTAGGTACGATTTTAATTTTATGGTAACTATATTAACCATATATTATGAATATACAAAAGACATGGTAAGAGTCAAACAAGTTAACTAAGGGATAAAGAAAAAAGAGAAGGATACATTTATGACCTATATTGGTAAAACACCAATTATATTAGTGGTTTGTGACCAAAAAATATTTTATATTAGAAATAAATTACTTTTTGACCATTTGAAAATGAAAATAATTTTATAATAAAATATTATTTCAACACCCCCTAAAGTTCCCCTCCTCGTCGTTTAAAATAGAATCAACTATACCAATTTAATAACACATTTCAAGCCCCTTGTATCATCCAAACTCTGACAAAATAATCTCCCAACATCCATCCTTTCCTCCTAGAATCCTTACCTTAGGCATAAACAAATTCAATAAATTATTTTGGCTCATAACAAAAGATGTTGCCCGATTTAGAGGTAACATATTCTCTAAAGATCTTTTCCTTAATTTTCCTTCTCCAGCAAATATGAAATTATTATTCATTGATTACGTAACAAAAACATTATCCGAAATATACTAGGATGTAGCTATTAGATGTATTCTAACTAAACTTACACACACATCCATCTAATCAAAATGAACATTCTTTTTATGCGGACAACGAACTACTGCCTCGGGAAACGATGATTGTTCGATTTTCCCCTACCACTACTCCTGGTTTCCTTTATGATGGAACTATATTTATATATGATATATATTATATTTATATTGTATCTATTCTTCTTTTTTATTTATTTAAATAACTCTTTCATGCTTTTCCAAATGTGTAGATATAATAATTTCATATGAGGAAGTGCGGACTACAACCCCTCAAAGTTATTTGACTCGTTAATGCCATAAATGGAACACATAAAGGATGAAGTTAGTGATAATGTGGATTTTATATAAAATATGATATTATACTAGAATTATAATGTTGATATTGATATTTTATTATTCATTCCTATAAATATGAAAAGGATATGGAAGTAGAGTTCATGGGTACATACAGATTACTGTCTCCAAGAACTGTCTACATCATTTCTTATCTCCAAATGTTATAGACAATTATAAGTAAATATAGCTGATATATATGATATTTATATCATGAATAACATTATTGGGAGAATGTAATTTTGACCACATGGAAAATTTGTAATTAAAACAAGTTCATTTTTGACTCATGTATCGAATATCGACTAAACAAACATTATTAACTTAAATAAATATATAATGTTTATAACATGGTAAGAAGTGATATAAATGGAATAATAAACGTTTAAAATGTTACAATGAAAGTATAAATTAACTTAAGATTAATATTTAGTATGAACTATGAAGACACCAGATGACTCAGATTCCAGGTAAGCTATCCTTTCCCCGTCCTATTTTAGTAAAAGACATATTTTATGTTATGTCTTTTAATTTTTAATTTCTTGAGTTGGTGTATGTTATTATAAATACTTATTGATTTAAATTTTATGTACAAGGTATGAAAAAACCTTTTATCCCTCATAAAAATCATTTCCTTAAATTTTAAGTGACACTGTTAGTGTGACGAATTTTTGAAAGTGAACTTCTAAACTCAATTTCTTCTTATTGGGGTTTACACATACGTCATTTATTATTTATGCTTGGTTTATATGTGGAATCACTATTTTAATATTTATTTTTTATTTTCCACTTCTTTTCGTGTTCATATACTATTTATATATATAATCACCCCATTTATAAATTCTTATATCATTGATAGTATATTTTTAATAGACTATGCCTCAAACTCCTTTCATTGATACATATCTTGATATTGTCCACCTTTATTATCCTATAAGGTTTATAATCTTCCCTTTGATGTATTATATAAATATTCTTAGTAATATCATGATATTAAAATTTTCTTTTAATTTTTTTCATTAATTATTATTATTCAACTATTTTCGCAAGTGGTACTAGACTATTTATCTAAAAAATTGTTTCACAAGTTTTAATGATTTTATTTTGTAAATAATTTTCTTTAATATCCATGTTTTCAAAATGGTTTTACGAATTTATTTATATTGAAAATAATGTTTTATAATTTTATTTTCGTTAATATTTTCCAAGTGGTATGGGACACTTTGATACAAAAATATCATTATTAAATATTTTATATGATTTTGGAAATGGATTGAATATTTCAATATCTTAAATTGATTTCATGTGATTGATGATTTAAATGTTTATAATTTAAATCTTTTATGTGTTATGATAATGTAATGGTACATGGACATTTGATGGGTGGTTACGTGATATACCAAATATGGGTGGTTTTGTGATAAACCTAGGGAAAGTGAGCCAGAGATAGCTCTTTAATGCTTTGGGTATTCTAAAAAGGTAATCATTAATGTTTCACATAAGATATTTAGGGAATATACTATTATGGGTATTCCAGACATAACTCTCCATGTAGCTATTAAATCTACAATGAATGTTTGCTATGAATGCGACAAGTTACCTTTATGATTTACGATTTCTATGGGTTATTCATAAATCATATGATTTCATGAGGTATGATAAAGTTCTTATGTTTTAATTTTAAAAACTATTATTTAATTGATTTTTATTTATTGATGGACTAATATATTATTTCATTATTTTATTACTCCTTTTGATATTTTTATGCTCATCCCAGGTTTTTGACCTTTTTTCATAGCGTATAAGGAAGGGTAAGAGAAAGGAAGTATTCGTGAAGATTTATATCCAGAAAACAACTATTATTTTTAAGGATTTTTATTATTGTGAAAAAAATTAGATAGATTAGAACTGTCTATAATGTAATTTATGAGATGTAATGTAATAGTTATAGTATAATTCTCTAAAACACTAAACCTGAAAAGATAATCATTGTAAATTATTGACTTAAATCATGAGTTTGTAAAGTTTATGGATAGGGACTTATAGAGTATGTCAATTTTGGATTAGGATATACAGTACAAAGATTTACAATGAGTTTCCCCAACATTAGAAGGGGATGAGACAACTACGATGAAACACTTTCAGGATAAACAAAAGTGTGAGTTAAATACCAAGAAAATCTTTTCCGATGAACATAGATTACTGAAGTTGTGGATTAGGGTCTAATATATGAAGGGAATATGAGGGAGGATTCTAGTATAGGATAATTAGTTGTTACTGTATGATCAAGAAGTGTGACTTATGAGACCAGGAAGTGCCATTGTGATACCTTTTTCTAGAGTAGTGAGAATTAGAGTTCTTAGATAAGAGGATTGGTTGGACAAGAACGTTCTGGAGAGATCTATCCTCAGTACGGTTGGTTAGGACACTATCGTCAATACTCTACTTGGTGACCAATAGAGTAATAGTCTTTTAAAATTGTGAGACACTTACAGAAGTTCTATAGGTCTTAGTGATAGACTGGTGGTGAGGGAGTAGTTTGGAAGAGTCAGAGTGTTGGAAGGGGGGGCTTTTACACCATATCAGTCTGACTATTGGAGTTATACTGGAAATGGTAAAATAGGAAGTGGATGTGGTGCTATAGGGATTGAGCATCCTTATCAGTAGATTTTTGTGACATAGGGGAGTCAGAAAACATTATAGGGATGAGGGAGATGACTATTACATGCAGTGCAACTTACACTTTTGGAGAATGAAGGTGGGCCATCAATAGTGAGAGGTACGATTCTATTAGAATATATTGAATCTAGTGCATTATTTGATATTGCTTCCTGTAATTTCTTAATATCTTTGAAACACTTTTTAATGATTTGGAGCTAGAGTTTACATTTGTGGTTGGGACAATGACAGTAGATACACTATTGTGAGTACGGTCTAGAGACATCTGTTTGTGCAAAGGATGTTCTCTAAATATTATGGAGAATTGTTTTCTTGGGGATCTATATATTGATTATATGTTAGGCTTTGACTTAATTATTGGTATATATTTTCTAGTCATGTACTATGACCACATTGACTTTAACCATTAGAGAGTTATGTTTATATCTCTTAATGGATACCCGTACATTCACTATGGATAGTGGGACATCCCAGCGGGCCCAGCATGCTCTATTACTCATAATCTGGGTGAGGTCCAAACCCTTGTTTGAAGTCTATATATGGATGTTCGGGGTTTTAGGGATGATGTAATTTCACTAGTATTATATCTATTTTAAGATTTCTTTCATGAAGACTTCATAGGGATACTACATAAGAGGGATGTTGAATTCACTATTGATCTCATGTTGGGGGTAGAGCCCTTGTCTTTTCCACCATAGAGAATGGAACCGACAGTGTTTCAAGAGATCAGAACATAGTTGGAGGAATTTATGGATAAAATATTTATCCATCCATGTATGTCGCCTTGGGGATTAGATTTTTGTTCATAAATAAGGCTGATGGGATTTTACGTTTTTCTGTGGATTACCAACAGTTGAATAAGATCACTTTCAAGAACAAATATCCTCATCGGTGTGTCAACATCCTTTTTTATCTATTAAAGGTGGTGTTGTATGTTCTCAAAGATCAATTTGATACAATGGTATCATCTGTTGAGTGTACAAAAATTTTATATATCAAGGAGTTCTTCTAGGATAAGGTACAAATCTTTATTAGTTTCTCATCATTCCATTTAGTTTAACAAAATTTATAGTATTGTTTTTGGATTTTATGAATAAGCTATTATATTTGTACCTAGATCAGTTTTTTATACTATTTGTTGATGATATCAATGTGTACTCCAATAATTATGAAAATAATGCTAAAAATCTCAACATATTTCATAGTAAACTGAGAGAGCACATGTTGTACGCCAAGCTATCTAAGTGTTAGTTTTGGATTGATCAGGTACAATTCATGGGGAACATCATCTTAAAGGTAGGTGTGGATGTAGACTAGGATAAGGTTCATGGAGTGAATAGTTGGGAGTATCCCATAATTTGTTTTATATACGATGATTTTTTGGAAATAGGTAGATATTATAGGAGATTTATACAAGAATTTTCCTTTATGGAAGAACAGATTTTGGGATTGACCAAGATGTGGATAACATTTGAGTGTAATGAAAAATGAGAGAATGATATTCAGAAGTTAAAGATGAATTTGAAAAGGCAAAAAAAAATTATCCTACCTTAGTCAAGCGAGGAGTATATGGTTTATTGTGATGCTTCCGAGATCAGACTCAGAGCTATAATGATACAATTAGATTGGGTTGTTGTGTATGGGTCCCGGCAGTTGATGCCTCATAAATGAAACTACGCTACTCATGACCTTGAGTTGGCACCAGTGGTTTAAGATCATAGGAGTTTGAAGTGATACCTTTTTGGAAAAAAAATATAATGTTTATACAGTTCAGAAGATCTTGCAGTATATCTTTTCACAAAATGATTTTATTTTTTGTTAGTGGAGATATGTAGAGTATATGCATTCATTTTATTATGAATTGGTATATATGCTCATGAAATGAAATAGTTTGGTTGATTCCATGAGTTAGAAAACTCAGACCTAGATGGTTCAATAGTTGAGTGTAGTGTGGATGATGATGACTATGCTGGAACAAATTCATATGATGGTTCAAGAGAGTTAAGATAATATGACTCTGGACATGGTTAAAGTGGAGTCTAAATTGTTGAAACAGATCTATGATAGAAAGTATGAGGATTCAAAGTGATTAATCTTGAGGGAACACATTGAGGGTGGGAAGACACCTTCATAGAAGTTGATTGATGATAATAAGATCATCTATGTGAATAATCGAGTATTTTTACGTACGAGTATATTAGTAGAGCTCATGCAAGAATTTCATGGATTGAAGTGAGTGGTGCGTCCAAGTGTGGCGAAAATTTACAATGACCCACAATGATAGTTTTGGTGGACGAGCCTGAAAAAATTGATAGCTGAGTTTTTAAAAACATGGAACACAATCAAGTGGTAATGGAAAAGAATCGACAACTTGGATGATAAGTAATACCATTGTTAATCCAGAATAGAAGTGGGATGATGCTATGATGATATTTTTGGTAGGTATTAAAATGACACTGAAGAAAAATAACATTATTTGGATCAAATGTAGATCCACTAAAAAGGGTATCAAATTTCGTTCTAATAACGAAAACCTTTAAAATAGATAAATAGGGAGAATTGTATGTTTGTGAGATTGTCTTTCTGCGTGGGGTGCCTCAGACTATAGTTTTAGATCATAACTCACACTTTACATCGCACTTCTGTAAGAAATTTATGAAAGTGCATGGCCCACATGTCATATTTAGCATGCCTTTCTTTCCATAGAAATATGGGTAGTCCAAACATACTATACCAGTGCTTATGAATATATATCATTCATGTGTGCTTTAAATTGGTTAGACTTAGGAGAAATAGTTGGCTTTAGTGTATTTTTCCTACAAAAACATTTATTGATAAACTATACTAATGTAACAATATGAGGCTCTTTATAGTGGTACTTGTAGATCATCTCTATGCTAGATGGAAGAGGTTGTGTCAGAGTTGTTGGGACTGAGTCTCATGTAGGGGACATCAGAGAAGGTACAGTTGACTCAAAAACATATGGGTACAAATTATAGTTGTAAGTAGTCATATTATGGTAGTCTAATATGAACCCTAGAGTTTAAAGAGGGTGATCATGTGTTCGTTTGGGTGTTTCAAAGGTTGGGTGACCATAGGAAACAGAGATACATATTTTTGGCACCCAGGTTTGCAGAACCGTTTAAGGTAGTAGAGGGAATTGGCCCGATGACGTACTGATGTGCTCTTCTAAAAAATTACAGTACCATGAATTTTGTTCTCTGTATGTTACAACATTGGTTGTATCTCTCCAAACATTGTAATGTGATAAATTTGGAAGAGGTTGACATAAAGACAGATCCGTCACTTGAGGAGCATCTGATAAGTTTTCTAGATCACATGGATAATGTGTTATGAGGATAGATTTTGCTAGTAGTTCTTGTAACATGGAAGAATGAACACATATAAGACGAAAAAAAACAAAGGGAAGACTACATGAGGGATCAAAGACTCGATCCTTTTGGCTCATAATCATTGAAAAAAATAGAAGTATAACTCAAGGAAGAGTTTTTATAATGTGTGGAGATTTTATGTTCCGAGCCTTTTGTGGAGTTATGTCATGTACGATTTTATGTAATTTTTTGTTTTTTAAGTACCTTTGATTGGAGTTATGTCTTAGGGTTCATTAGGGTGGTGTTTTAGGAGATATTTTAGAAAAAGGTGAATATTCATGGTTGGTGTATGGTTAGAGTTAACCTTGAACACAACCAAGCTATCCATGTGGACCTGGGAAGAGGCAGTCCATACATCTAGTGCATAGTTTGAAAAACCATGTTCCCAAACCCAGGTTACCGTTTGACCCTGGATAGTAATGTCTACACAATCAGTTCAATGTTTTAAAAATTGTGCGCCCCTTCCTAGGAAACCATATTCTAAAGACCCGTAAATTTCAGGGAAATTTTTTTCATAAATTCTTTGCGATTTTACGAGTACGCAGTTTCTGATGGCACCTGATTCCGAGGCCCGGTGTGCCCGGAATAATTTTCTGAAGTTTAGCTCAGGTACTTTCTGTGGAAGAACGAGTGGGTTTTTCTATCTTTTGAACCGGTTCGTAGAATCGAAATCCGAGGGCACCAATGAACTCGCATCACTAGTAATTCGTTAGGAAGACCTTTACCAAAGATGCGTCTACTTGGGAGGGGTTGTTGAAAAAAGTGGGTTAAATAAAAGTGAATAAAATTGTGGTAGAATTTTATTTCTAACTAAGGTTGTTTTATCCAACATGGGGGAGTTAGGGTGGGACCCACTATCATCCTATCTACCCATGTAAGGATAAATGTGAGGTGGGGCCCACACAAGCCCCAACCCTTCACATTCCCTAAAACCCCCCAATTAAACACGTTGTGTTTAATGTTGGAAAACCCATGAACTTAATTAAGTAAATCCTCCTCTCCCACATTAATTCATGCCAACACATGCTAAATTAAATGATTAAACCTCTTCAATTAACTTAACTAAGTGTTTGAATTTTATGTAATTGAAATGCATGACAATGTAAAATAAAATAAGGAGAAGCTTATTTTATTTTATCTTAGAATTGTTGTGTGAGGAGGATTAGGGGAGAACTCTAGTTTTTCATTTAATAATATCATCCTCCCACGATGAATGTATCTTATTCGATGATGAATTTTGTCATCGCAAAAAGAGACGTTGTGCATTTCCTTCTTCTCTCTGCAAATTGAGTGGATACTTTGTTCCCTCCTTGGACGAACGCCAACTCCGTCTTCCATGATGCCCGATGAACAACATCGATTGTCTAGGTAGGGGTTATATTTGTTCATGTTTTAATCATCGTCATTATTTTTTCAAGAATTGGCTGAATTTTATCGTCGTAACAGGAGGAGATCAGACTGCACAAACATGGTCGATTCTCCTCCGCCTTCTTCTTGTTGTTTTTCGTTGATGGTTGAGGCAAAGGCGGTGCAGTGCCATTGCACCGCACAGGGAGGATGAGGACCGCGGCCGAAGCAGGCCATGGCAGTGGTGTGTGGCACCGTCGTGTCATGCCGGTGAGGCCGAAGGAGGCCATGGCGGAGGTGCACGACGCCATTGTCCCGCGACGGTGAGGCCGAAAGAGGACACGACCAGGAGAGGGCCGAGGCGGTGGAGCATGGCGCCGCCGAACCTCGCTGGGGAGGCCGAAGAAAGCCGCGACCAGGAGGGGGCCGCGGCGGTGGGGCGCGGCGCCGTTGAGAGAAGCCGCAGCCTTAGGCCGTGGCAGACTAGGGAGGGGCAGCCGGACAACCGGCCGCCGACGTCTCCAGGAGGTGGCACCCTGAAGGATCCCGCGGCGGCTCAGCCGGCCGGCCATAAAGGCCGGCCATTACCAGAAAACCGGGGGGTGTAACCCACCAAATCAGCATCTAGGGCGGACCCCACTAGGTCCGCCATTTCCAAAAAAGGGGTGCACCCCTTGCGCCCCGATCGGCCAGCGCCAAGCCGCTGCCAGCTTCTGAGCCGGGCCGCAGGCCGCACGGGTTGGGCCGGCCGCGCCAGCCGGGCCGATCTGTTCCCAATCGGGCCGGAACCGGACTCGGGTAAGATCAATCTGATTCAGGCCGACCCATTGGGTATTGGGCTGGGTCAGACTGGGCCTAGACCCCCTATTTTACGAACCAGGTTCGTTCAAACACCCATATCATGGGCTACAGACCCCCGATCGATGCACCGTCCATTGCGTAGGGATCCTTGGATCGAGACGGTCATTTTGGTATATTAAACTTGATATTTCGGCATAGTTTGGGTATGGCCGGGTTGGTTCGAACCCGAAACCAACCGAGCTTTTGGACCGAAAACACTTTTAACTTAAGGAATTTACATCCGATTGAAGTGCCTTCAAATAAGATGAATTCCTCTTTGTAAGAAGTTTCTTTTCGATTACTCCACTCGAGGTTTGGACAACTATGGGTATCATCCGGCATAGAAATGAGTGTATTTCTAATAGGGCCCTTGGAACGGAAAAGCCATTATCTCTCAAACCGGGCGTCCGATTGACGTGTCGTCTATCGCGTTAAGTTCATATAGATGAGATGGAAATTTTTGATACATAAACTATGTACTTGATGATAGTTGATGTATCGACCGTCTTGTCTCGTGGAGTGGACCCTCTCGGAATCGAGCGTGCTGTGTGCGGGAACCCTAGAGCTGGCTGCGACTACGACGACGATGAGGAATCTACTTGGATCCTATGTGGGTTCAGCAGTGAGGACGACTATACATGGATCCTACATTGGATCGGCATCGAGGACGACTATATTTGGATCATACGTGTTGTTGACAGCGATGGTTACTATACTAGTATCCTATGTGGGTTCGGCAGCGACGACATCTTTACTTGGATCCTATGTGGGTTCGGCAGAGGAGATGATTCAGAGGCTACATTTATCATCTCCACCCCTCTTCGTGAGTAGTATACCTGTGTGAGCTGAGTCATGACTTTCAATCATTATCTTTGATATGATTTTCTTTCTTTCCTATGTGGACGGTGTTGTTCTTTCCTGTGTGGACAAGGGTTGTACATGGGCTCTTGAGATGGAGTCGAAATGGAATTAATGACCTAGGTATATGTATGGGAATATACCTAAGTAGAGTTGGTTGATACATCGTGTTTGTGTATTTACTTTGCGGTTTATCCATTGTGGATTCTGGGAGGCCTTTGGGGGTCTCAGGGTCTCTACTCAGTATCGTATACTAACCCCTACACGGGCTATGACCGCACTACGTTGTGTTGGATGCAGACGACGGACATCGCTGATCGTGGTTGAGGCCTGTGGAGCGGGATGGTATCCAGAGGTGGACTTTCAGGTGGGACGTATGGGGAGCAGACAAACGGATTCGAGGAGCTGAAGAGACCATTTGTACCCACCTTTTAGGTGGGGTTCCCGGAGGACGTCTTGGTGGATTCTGTTTTACTTTTCCGCTGTTGTAATTCAATTTTCTCAGTTGTACTGTACTTCTAGTTGAGTTTGTATACTGGCCCATTTACATTTCAGAACTTACTTTTGTAATCAGTTTAATTACTATTTACATCAGCTTGTGTACTCTATTGTGTTTGTTTTCTTATATAAAGGCAATGGATTCCCATTTATATGGATTTGCACCTTTGGTTCTAGTCAACAGCCCGCAGCCTATGGATGGCGGGCTTGGGGTAGTCATGACATGGGCCCCAAGGACGGGTCGTGAAAAATTGGTATCAGAGGAGTCGGTTCTACTACAGAACATAGGACTCAGATAATTTCATTCTGTGAAGATATAATGTTAAGATTGTTGAGTGCAGTTATCAGTCCAGGGAGTCCAGTGTTGGTGCGGCAGCAGGCGTATCCATACACCAGGACCATGACTTCTGATTTCTGACTCAGTGCATGAAAACATTGATTGTATGTTTGTTTCAAAAGATTTATTTGTGATTAATTTTTGTCAACTCACAAGGTATACTGTATTAACCATGTAACACAAATTTATTTTTAGGATGGCCCCATTATGGCAGCCAGCTAGGGTTCCCAGTTACGTGTGAGATGGCCTCCCATCGAGCGACGAGGCCTCGGTGTTGGGCCCCATTATAGTGGAGGCACTAGCGGTACCTCTACCCACTAGGACACCGATACCACCAGCCCGAGTAGCGGAGAGTGCACTCCGCCTGAGTGCGCTGCACTAGTTTCAATGAAAATGTCCGCCCAGGTTCCATGGAGAGATGGACCCTCAGGAAGCTAAGGATTGGCTGGTGGCTGTTGTCAGAGTCTTCAGAATAGTAGGGACACTATCAGATCTTATGGTGATCTTTTCGGGGAGTCTCCTGCACTTGGAAACAGGTAGATAGTGGAGCCTGATTGTCCAGGTGCATGATGATGCATCACTACTTTGGATGGACTTCGAGATCCTCTTTAACTCGGAGTTCATTCCAGCCACCCTCTGTACAGTGCGCATCCAGGAGTTACTACAACTGCGACAGGGCATCATGATAGTAGACCAGTACTCGGCGAGATTTACCAACCTATCACGCTCCTCCACAGACATGGTACGCGACCCATTCCTCCAGGACCGGACGTTCGAGTAGGGACTGAGGCATGAGATTAGGTCTTCGATGATCTCCCTCATCATTCTGACGCAGGCAGGAGTACTGGTGCAAGCCCTTCTTGTGGAGAGCATCCTTGCGGATCCTACACTAGCAGTGAGGCCTACCGCAGGGTGACATGTAGCGGAGTATTCTTCAGCCGGCAGTAGAAAAATTTCATAGAGGACAAAGTGGACCAGGCCATAAGATGGGAAACCTCAGGATACTGGTTCAGAGGTACAGGGTGCACGCTACAGATCCAATCATACGAGAGGTGGGCAGTGCTATGCATGCGGCAGGAAGGGCCACATGGCTCGTGACTGCCTGACCCGCCATGCAGGGGAGCAGCAGATGGTTGAAGGACCACCCAGGCAGAAGCAATGGTTTGACCATGGTGGTCCCCATGGAGCAGGAAAATGAGGTAGAGGAGCTGGCCGAGTAGCGGGTGGTGGGCGATGCTTTGAGGCTCTGCCACCACCACCACTGGGAGATCCACCCCGACCACAGGGAGCTAGCGGACAGAGGCAGGCTTAGCTTCAGGCAGTGGAGGCATACGACCACGGTGCACCTGAGATGATTCTAGGTACTATCTATGTCTACTCCACCCATGATTTAGTTCTTATATACACAGGAGGGAGTCATTATTTTTTTCTGCTACCCTTGTTCGGAGCACAGAGATTCCGACGGAGTCATTGGCTCCATCCTTACGGCTAGAGACTCCTATGGGAGAAGAATCGATGATTACGCACTAGTGTCGGCAGTGTGAGATTACACTAGGAGGCAAGATCTTCAGCTATGATATTTCTATAGCGGTGTCAAGGCCTTATGACGTTATCTTGGGAATGTATTGGTTATCTACAGACCATGCTCAGATCGACTGTGTTAGGCACAAGGTGCAGTGTGTCCACACAGATGGGAGTAGGTTCACCCTCACCAGCGATAAGGGAGCCTTTGCACCGTAGGATGGACTCACACAGAGGGGAGGGAATCCGATCACCCATCAGATGGCTAGTCTCATCCTTGGAGTGGTTGATGTGCGGAGTCTGAGTCTTCCTGTTGTGGTGGGTCAATATGCAGATGTTTTTCATGATGACATACCTGGAATACATCCTCATCAAGAGGTTGAATTATATATTGACATGTACCCTAGGACCACCTCGATATCTAATTTAGCATATCGGATGTCTACCGCTTAGTTTTGTGAGCTACGGGTACAGCTGGAGGACTTGTTGGGAAAGGGATTCACCCGACCTAGTGTTTCACCCTGGGCTTCTCTGAATTTATTCTCCAAGAAGGCGGATGGGAGCTTATGACTATGTGTTGACTACCGTCACCTGATCAGGTGACCATAAAGAACAATTATCCACTCCCAAGAATTGATGACCTCTTTGACCAGCTTAAGGGAGCACAAGGGTTCTCGAAGATAGACCTCAGGTCAGGCTATCATCAGCTCAGAGTTCGAGACAAGGATGTGCAAAATACGGCCTTCAGGTGTTGGTATGGCAACTATGAGTTCATGGTTAATCCTTTTCGAATAACCAACTCTCCAACAGTGTTCATGAGTCTCATGAACAAGATCTTCCAGCCTTACCTTGATCGATTTGTCATAGTCTTCATCGACGACGTACTGATTTACTCGACTACTGAGGCAGAGCATGCCTACCACTTAAGGGTTTTACTGGAGACACTCCGAGAGGAGATGCTTTATGGAAATATCTCTATGTGTTAGTTCTAGATTCGAGAGGTCCACTTCTTGGGCTATGTCATCTATAATGTGGGAGTTGCGGTGGATCCTGTGAAGATCGAGGCAGTACTAGCTTGGGAGACACCCAGGAGTGTGACGGAGTTGCGGAGTTTCCTAGGTCTAGCTGGGTACTTTCGAAGATTTGTTCCAGACTTCTCCATAGTTGCAGAACAACATTCAGCTTTGATAAAGAAGGGTAAACCCTTCGTGTGGTCAGATAGATGTCAGCATGATTTCCAGGAGCTGAGACAGAGATTGACCTGTGCACCCATCTTGAGGATACCAAAGGAGGGCGTAGGGTACGTAGTTTACTTGAATTCATCATGGACTTGACTTTGGCGTGTCCTAATGCAAGAGCGGGCAGTGATCACTTTTGGTTCATGATAGTTGAGGCTGCATGAGCAGAACTATGCTACACCTGACCTGGAGTTAGTAGTAGTGGTCTTCGCCTTGAAGATGTGGCGGCACTACCTGATGGGTGAGCTCTTTACAGTCTAATCTGATCACTAGAGTCTCAGGTACATCTTCTCATATAAGGACCTGGACTTGCGACAACAGCGATGGCTCGATTTCCTCTAGGACTATGACTTTGAGATTGTCTATACTCCTAGGAAGGGGAACCCAATAGCAGATGCTCTCAACAGGAGATCTGGCATTCAGCTACTTGGAGAGGCGACAGAGCAGTTAGCCGCTTTGTAGATATCCTTCGTGGATAGAGATGGGGAATCCTTCCTACAGTCCCTCACTATCACTCCTCCACTACTTCAGCGGTTCAGAGGGGAACAACGTGGGGACATTGACTGTAAGACACGACGTGATCAGATTTCTATAGGAAATGTGCCTGATGGGTTTTCTAAAGGAGCAGAGCAAGTGATCCTCTTCAGGGGACGTACCATGGTACCTGTTGCACTGCAGGAGGAAGTGCTAAGGTAGTTTCACACATCCCCACTTGCGGTACATCCAGGAGTGGCGAAGATGTACCAGGATCTCAGATGACAACACTGGTGGCCGAGTATGAAGAACGTTCTGGCAGAGTTGGTTTCAGGATGCCTCACCTGCCAGCAGGTGATGGCGGAGCACCATGTTCCGACAAGCTTGGTTCAGCCCACAGAGGTCCCGGTGTGGAATTGGGATGATATATCCATGGATTTTGTGGTAGGGCTTACACATACTTCCTGAGGTCACGACTCCATCTGGGTGATTTTCGACCGACTAACCAAGTCGTCCCACTTCCTACCGATCAGAGAGAATGGATCAGTGGAGAGTTGGGACGCCTCTACGTTCAGGAGATTGTATTGATTCATGGGGTTCCATCATATATCATCTACGATCATGAAGCTCGCTTTACTTCCTAGCTTTGTAAGGGATTGCAGGAGGCGTTTGGGATGCAGCTACGCTTAAGCACCTCCTTTCATCCTCATACGAATGACTAGAAGGAGAGGACCATTCAGACTCTTGAGGACATGCTCTGTGCATGTGTCCTCGACTTTGTTCATAGCTGGGAGGACCACCTACCATTGGTGGAGTTTTCCTACAACAACAGCTACCACTCCATCATTGGGATGGCACCATATGAGGCATTGAACGACCAACCCTATAGATCACCTCTTTGCTCGACTAACCCTGGGGAGTCAGTTCTTGTGGGACCAAAGATGGTCCAGGCTACAATAGAGAAGGTACAGATCATCGAGGAGTAGATGAGGACTGCACAGAGCCGACAGAAGTCCTACACTGATAGGAGGCAGAGACAACTATAGTTCAAGGATGGGGACCACATTTTGTTACGGGTCTCACCTCGACGTGGATTACAGGGATTTGGCCAAAGCGTCAAGTTATCTCTGTGCTTCATCGGACCATTCCAGATTCTCACCAGGGTAGGCGAGGTGGATTATTGCCTAGCTCTTCCACCTCAGTGGCACCAGGTGCACAATGTCTTCCATGCATCTCAGTTGAGAAGATATGTGCATGACCCGATGCATATCATCGACCATGGAGAGCTGGACATCGAATATGGGGAAACATTTGCGAAGGTCCCGGTGCAGATCGATGATCGACAAGAGTGGGTCCTACATGGATGATCGATTCCTCTAGTGCACATTAGGTGACAGCAAGAGAACCTCTAGGAGAGCATATGGGTTCGGGAGGCTTAGATGTGTGCACAATACCCTCATTTGTTTCCCTAGTTCATGATGTAGCTTACGGGGACGTAAAGCCCTGTGGTGGGAGTGATGTATAGACCCGTAAATTTGAAGGAAATGTTTTTTCTAATTTTTTTTGAATTTTACGAGTACATAGTTTTAAACGACACATGATTCCGAGGCCCGGTGTGCCTGGAATAATTTTATGAAGTTTATCTCGGGTACGTTCAGTGAACGAACTAGTGGGTTTTTCTATCTTTTAACCAGGTGCATGGAATAGAAATCTGAGGGCACCGATGAACTCGCAGCGCCGGTAATTTCTTAGGAGAACCTTTACTGAAGATGTGTTTGCTTGCGAGGAGTTGTTAAAAAAAGTGGTTTAAATAAAAGTGAATAAAATTGTGGTACAAGTTTATTTCTAACTAAGTTGGTTATATCCTACATGGGGGAGTTAGGGTGGGACCCACTAGCAT
This sequence comes from Viscum album, assembly GCA_963277665.1. Classification (NCBI taxonomy): domain Eukaryota; kingdom Viridiplantae; phylum Streptophyta; class Magnoliopsida; order Santalales; family Viscaceae; genus Viscum; species Viscum album. The sequence continues at coordinate 515,731,110 of OY728143.1, read as the reverse complement.
CCTAACTACCCATGTGAGGATAAATGTGAGGTGGGGACTGCACGAGCCCCAACCCTTCACATTCCCTAGAACCCCCCCATTAAAGTCCCTATGTTTAATGTTGGAAAACCCTTGAACTTAATTAAGTAACTCATCCTCTCCCACATTAATTCATGCCAACACATGCTAAATTAATTGATTTAACCTCTTCAATTAATTTAACTATGTTTTTGAATATTATGTTTTTTAAATTCATGGATAAGTAAAATAAAATAAGGAGAATATTATTTTATTTTTTGTTAGAATTGTTTTGTGAGGAGGATTTGGGGTGAACTATAGATTTTCCTTGATGAAATTCATCCTCCTGCAAATAACGTCTCCTCTTCGACAAAGAACGCTGTCACCACAGAGAGAGATGACGTGCCTTTCCTTCATCTCACCACAACTTATGTGGAGACTATTTTCCCTCCATGGACGCAAGCCAATTCCGTCTTCCGTGATGCCTGACGAACGACATCGATTTTCGAGGTATGGGTTATATTTGACAAAGTTTTAATCATCATCTTTCGTTGTTCAAGAATTGGCCGAATCTTATCGTCTTAACAGGAGGAGATTATACCGCCAAAACATGGTCGATTCTTCTTCCCCTTCTTCTTGTTTTTCTTCGTTGTTGGCTGAGGTGAAGGTACCGTGGTGTCGTTGCACCGGGTAGGGACAAAAAGGGTCGCGGCCAGAGCAGGCCATGGCAGCGGTGCGCGGTGACGTCTCGTAGTGTCGGTGAGGCCGAAGGAGGTTGAAAATAGGAGCGGGCAGCGGCTGAGGTGGGAGGTACCGTCACGCCGCGACGGTGAGGCCGAAGGAGGTCGCATCCAGGAGCGTGCTGCAGCGGAGGTGCACGGCGCCATCGCGGCTTGACGGTGATGTCGTGGCCAGGAGCGGGCTGCGGTGGAGGGGAGTGGCGTCATCGCACCACTCCGGTGAAACAAGCCGCGGCCTTAGGCGGCAATGAACTAGGCAGGGGCGGCCAGAAAACTGGCCGCTGATTTTTCCAAGAGGTGGTACCCTGAAGTGTCTCGCGGTGGCTCAACCGCCCGACCATAAAGGTCAGCCGTTACAAGGAAACCGGGGGGTGTAACACCCCCCCCCCCCCCGAACAGCATCTAGGGTGGACCCCAATGGGTCCGCTGTTTCCGGAAAAAGGGGCACACCCCTTACGCCCTGCTCGGCCAGTGCCGAGTAGTGACCGGCTTCCGAGCTGGGCCACATGCCGCAGGGGCTGGGCCGGCCGCGCCAGCCAGACCGGACCGCACCCAGCCCCGGGCCGGGCTGCGACCACCAAGCTTCGCCAGCTGGCGGGGCCACACCAGCCTAGCCTGGCCACACCCAATCGGGCCGAACCCGGACCCGGGTCACGTCGACCAGGATCGGCCAGACCTAGGGGGTATTGGGCCGGGTCAGACTAGGCCCAGACCCCCTATTTTCCAAACCAGGTTCGTTCAAACGCCCATATCTTGTGCTACAGACCTCCGATCGACGCACTGTTAGTTGCGTAGGGATCCTTGGATTGAGACTGTTGTTTCAGTATAATACACTAGAGGTTTCAGAGAAGTTTTTGTATGGATGGGATGGTTCGAACCCAAAACCAATCAGGCCCTTGGAGTGGACACACTTATAACATAGGGATCAGACGTCCGATTGACATGCCGTCAAATACGATGAATTCCTATTAGTGAGAAAGTTATTTTGGATTACTACACTTGATGTTTGGATGACTATAGATATCAGAAGGGTTAGAAATGAGCGTATTTCTAACCGGGCGTCTCATTGACACGCCGTTTGTCGTGTTGAGTTTCTATTGAAAAGATGAAACTTTGTGATACATAAACACTAGACTTCATGATAGTTGATGTATCGACCCTCTTGGCTCGTGGAGCGGACCCTCCCGTAACCGAGCGTGCTGTTTTCGGGAACCCTAGAGCTGGATGCGACTTCGATGATGATGACGACTATACTTAGATCCTATGTGGGTTTGGTAGCGAGGACGACTGTACTTGGATCCCACAGGGGTTTGGCAATGAGAATGACTCTACTTGGATCCTACATGGGTTCGGTAGCGATGGCTACTGTACTAGGATTCTACGTGGGTTTGGCAGCGATGACTTATGTATTTTGATACTAAGTGGGTTCGGACGAGGAGATGATTCAGAAGATACATCTATCATCTCCACCCCTCTTAGTGAGTAGTATGCCTGTGTGAGCAGAGTCTTGAGTTTCATTCATTATCTTTGATATGATTGTCTTTCTTTCCTGTGTGGACTGAGTTGTGCTTTCTTTTGTGGACAAGGTTGTACTTGGGCTCTTGAGTTGGAGTCGATCTAGAATTTATGACTTAGGTATATGTATGGGAATATACCTAAGTAGAGTTGGTTGATACTTCGTGTTTGTATCTTTCATTTTTGGTCTATACATTGTGGATTCTGGGATGCCTTCAGGGGTCTCGGGGTCCCTACTGAGTATCGTATACTCACCCCTGCACATGATATAATCGCACTACGTTGTGTTGGTTGCAAACGACAGATAGTCATGATCGTGGTTGAGCCTTGTGGACCGGGACGGTATCTGTAGGTGGACTATTATGTGGGATGTATGCGGAGCAGATAGACGGATTCGAGGAGTTGAGGAAACTATATGTACCCACCCTTTATGTGGGGTTCTCGGAGGAAGTCTCGGTGGATGCTGCTTTACTTTTCGGCTGTTGTACTTAACTTTTCTCAGTTGTACTGTACTTCCAGTTGGGTTTGTATGCTGGCCCATTTATTTTTCAGCACTTACTTTTGTACTCAGTTTACTTACTGTTTACATGAGCTTGCATACTCTATTGTGTTTTTTTCTTATATAAAGCCAATTCCTTCCCTTTTATTAGGATTTTCACCTTTGGTTCTTGTTGCCAGCCCCAGGCCATTTGAAGGAGGGCTTGGGGTAGTGTTGGCACGAGCCCTGAGGACGGGTCGTGACACATATGCACGAGTTTTCATTGCACGAGAAATTAGTTTAAAATCTACCGAACCCTTCAAATACCTCAATTTCGACCATGGATTGGGGTAAATTTTTATGGGAAACTCAAGATATTTTCTAAGGGGTTCCAATTCCATCTGACCTTCATTCATTACAATCAAATGCCTGAATCGTAGATCCACACTTTTCCCAAAATGTTGATCCCATACGGATGCCTATCCTGATCATTTTTCTATCTTTCCTTGATCTTTTGGTGGAATTTATCCTTTGGTGTTTTTATATGTAAGTCTTTTGGTGATAACAATATTTCGGGTTGTTGATCTATATCTATATTTCATATATTTTCTTATCATTGATATTGATTTAGGGAATTTAATTTCGAACTCAAATCTACATCATTAAGCTACTTGAATTTTGGGAATTTCTGTTGAATGATTGTCCATCAACGATTTGAGATGGGTGTTCTATGACCTAATTTCCATAGTCATGGTTTTGATGCATGTATGCATGATTATGAAATAGATAGACTTATTTGGTAATTGAATTTATAAATTTTGTTAATTAGGTTGACAATTTGATCTATTTATATATTGCTAAATTAAGTAATTAATTGAAGAATTAATAAAGAGACTAAGGGTATAACCTATTGGATAATTTATTAAGTAAATTTTAATAATGAGAGTTTTGGTTATGATCTTGATAATTAATCAAGGGATTAATTAAGAGATATTGAATTTCTTGATTAAGATAATAAATTTTTAATTTGTTATGTGCATTGATAATATGATCTTGATAATTAATTGTGTGATTAATGAGGAAGATTAGATATTTAGAATGATATTATTACATCTGGAGAATTAATTATGTGATATCAATTGTGATATTAATTAATTAATTAAAGGGATTGGCACACCTAATTCATCAGGGAGTTGATCAATGATATTGGTGTATTTACATAATTTTTGAATTATTAATGGGATTGATGTGGATAATTAATTATGAATTAATTATGAGATTAAATTATCGAAAACAAGGTAATTAAATTGAAATGTATTAAGGGTAACATGGTCATTATAATTATTAGTTAATGAATGGGAACAAAGTCATTGAAATTAGAAGTATAAATGGTTACATAATAATTATACTTATGAGTAAAATAATGCGAACATGGTCATTCTATTGAGATGTAATACCAATAAAATGGATATATAACATATGAACTTGTGATGGGTAATTTTACCATTTATGTGTGAATTTAAAGAATTGTAATAAAGGAACTCTATGATATGGCCTCAAATGATAATAATTCGAACACTGACATTAGTCAAATCATGTATTGAGATATCATATCACATTTGAATACTTCACGCTCTGACACAAGTTCATGCAAGTATGAAGATATGGAATTACCAAGGGAACACCTCTAGATCTAATACAAGATGAAGTTAGTAGTAAGGTACGAGTATCCTTGGGAATCTTAGAGTTTATATGTCTTAATAAGTAATTAATGATAATGTCATAAATGTTTATTTACGCATTGTATTATTTTATTTATAGAACTGAAAAAGATATCTTTTGATTGGATTTGTTTTAGACACCATTGGTTATGGGCTACTGAGTTGTACTCACACCCTACTCGAAATGGTTGATTGGTACCCCAATAGACTTAACAATTGTTGGATAGGTTAAGGGAAAGTTCCATGGATGATAATATTGATTAGGATTGGATATTGGACAAGGGAACTAGAAGTGGTTCAGAACCCAATTGGGATTCATTAGTTTTTTTATTTTATGTTCCGTTTTAGGTACTTTGACACTTTTATTATCATAAAATGTTTTCTCTTTGAGTTGGATGTCATATTTTTCATTTTGGTTATCATATGACATTGGAACTGTTTAATATATATATTTTCTTCTGTTATTTCTTAATTATATAGTAGAAAGCTTATATATAAATTATCAAATAAATTCAACATTTTTGATATGTCATTTTAAAAATTAAAATTAAAATATTATAATAACGGATTTTCCGAAAGAGAGAGTAATAGATAAAGATGAATGAACATCATTATTGGCTAATAATCCCCCATATCATGACTAAAAGTTTAAATATTAAGGATTGATTCAAGAAATATTAAATGACCTGATTGAAGATATATATTTTTAGAATAATAGTTTAATGAAATATCCCATTAAAATAAAAAAATTTAGTTTAAAATAAAAAATTCAAAACCGTTACTATTTAAAAGAGATGTAAACATGAATATAAATTAAAAACATAATAAAACTATATTAAATATATTAATACATGTTTTCATAATTTTATTATAGTCCAAATTAATTGTATTACGAATAAAATTTATTAAAACTACACATAATAATAAAAATTATTTTTGTGTTTCATGTTGTAAGGTTCATGCTTGAAAATAAAACAATATTTGTTCTTCATAAAGACATGTCTAAAATAGTTAAAATAACCTTACACAACATATACTAAATTATTATATATTTATAACTTTATCACTTAATTATAAATATATGAAATGAATATACAAAAATTATATACATATTAAACATAATAAAATATAGTGTATAATTTAATATTGGATTTATCTTTAACCAAATTCACGAAGGTAAATTTCACATAAGATTTTTCCTATACATAATTGAATTGACCATGTTGGTGATTCAAAACAATTGATCCACATCAGTGATTCATGTAATATATTTCATTATGTAGGAAATCTTCTCTTGTATCTGAATTTCTCAAATAGGCAATTCACATAAGGGAATTCATGAAAACCGAAAACAGATTGAAATTTTATCTTTTAGAAAAAATATACCTCATTAAATTCATAATCTATTTTTTTTTATTTTGAATTATACCCATATGATTTCATTATGTTTATAAATAGTCAATATACACTTTAATGGGATTTCTATAACTCATGTTATCAATAAAAATTTATGAACATTTTGTAAAACATTTGAAAATAGACACAAAACATTCAGAACATTTTATACTAATTGAAGGAGAGATTGAGATCAATTCAAAAGATTATGTATTCTAGTGATATGTATATAATGTAATTATATTTCTATTAATAGAATAATGAATCAAAATGAAATTATGTATCTTTATATATGCCTACAATATGGTAGGTATATGATTTCAGAAAATAGGTTATGTGGTTCACAAATTAGCTATTTGAATTTCAAATTTGATACGTGGTTCATGATTTAGATAAGTGGTGTGCAAAGCACATTCCTTTTGGGAATAGAAGATTTTATGAATAAAAAAAAATGAAATATAAATATAAATCATGTAGAGAATAAAATTAAAATATCGAGAATAAGAATAATTTATTTAATGAATAATTAAATTATTTAAATTTTTAAATGTAAATAAACATAATAATTTTTAAATATATACACATAATGTTGTTTAAGGATCCACACCTCATTATACCACTTATTGATAATTACAAAGAAAGTATAATATCAACAACCTCACTATTTTTGAAATTATAAAAATGTTAATGTTTCAAATAAAATAACGAACTTAATATCATAAAATAATTAGATAAATTCAAATTTTTTATACAAAAAAATCCCAAAGCATAATTTTTCTAACATGTATTAATGTATTTCTATAAACTCTTTTATTGAACAAACATAGATTTAAATGCAGTGAGGTGAAAATTTAAAATGTACTTTGAGAAAAATAATAAGAAATAACATTAAAAAAATTATGAAATCTATTTTAAAAAAAAATATGTTACATCATATATAATGTATGAAGGGTTTTATAATTTCTATATATTAAAAAAATATGTACAAAAGTTAATCAAATGTAATTAAAAAAACCGATAACAAATTTTATAGATTTCATATAAATCTAAAAAATTTAGCAATGAAAAAAATTCGAACACCCCATGAACAGATGAAAACATAACACAATTATGATTCTAACCTACCATGCTACATTTTAATATTTTGAATTGAATTAATGTATAAAGGCCTAGTGAATATATCTGTAAATTTATTTTCAATAGGGATATACTGTAATATAATATCACTATTGTTCACATGATCTGTAATAAAATGAAATCTGAAATTGATATTAGTTTTTTTAGATTTTTTATGTTATTATTATAAATATTTATTATATAAGTATTAACAAATAAAGGAACTTTTCCTAAATAAATAAAAAAATCACTGAACATTTTCTTACTCCAGAATCATTAAGCAATAAAACATGTAGGAAAACTTTTCTCTTGTTTTGTTGTAGATTGAGTAATATATAAATGCTTCTTAGAAGAAAAAATATATTAAAATTTTCCATGATAAATACAAATAACTGATGTGAATTTTCAAATAACGTTACATCCACCAAAATTAGAGTCAGGATTGGATAAAAATCTAAACCAAATATTTATAGAAAAACAAACCAGAGATAATAGTTCGTTTAACATAATTACTTATTATTTTAACTATTTTAATATTAATCTAGATAGTGTAAGAATAAAACTTTGTTTTTGGATTTTGTTAATTTAAAAAATCAATATATTATGCCTCTATAAACATCAATTTCAACAAAAGTTAAAGATGCATCAACATCTTCATTACAAATTGTCCTCATACATTTATTAATAGAATTATTTGAATAATGTCAAAGAATTTTGACTAACAACTTAGACCAATTATAATGATTAATAATCATCCAATCTTTCCTTTGAGAAATTTGATATCTAATTAAAAATTTTAATTCTACATTTAAGCTCATGTAAATCTTATATGACAAAAAATTTATATAATAATTACAAACCAATTCACAATATGAGACTACAACTATATCATCAGTTAATATTTGAAAAAATAGATATTATTAGAAATTATATTAGTAAAAAGTGTAGGATCAAAATTAACATTCATGAGACTATTAACCATTATAAATAAATAATTCATCACATACCATGCATGGTGTTCTTTTTTGGGACCATAAAATGTTTTAGATAATTTTAAAAAATTATTTGATAATTATAAATTGTCAAAACAAAGAGGATGAAAATCATAAAATAATAAATTTATAAAACCATTTAATAATTTACATTTTTCATTCATTTTTTATAACATAAAACCATGAAAACAAGAACTTATAAAGTGATTCTAGACTACTAATTGTTAACATCCTTGGGAAACATGTCCGGATTGTTTTTGAGAATCCATCATAAATTTACAAACTTGTATGTAAATATAAATTTAATTATGATCAACTTAATATAATCAATGTATTCTATTAAATAAAAAAAAATTATTTTTATAAAATTGATTGAACTAGACTTTCATTAAAATAGTCAAATTTTTATCTTTTAATGAATAATAAAAGTTACTATGAACATCATTAGAAATAAAAGCAGAGTTTCAGAAGAACTGAATAGTTGAGAGTCTAGTTTTCATACCAAAACCAATATTACTAATTACATTATCATTGGTTTTTTATTTATAATTAATACATGATATATGAGTAGATTTATAATATACCCCATAATTTATACATTTTCTAGATGATATATTAATCCAAATTGAAATCACCTTGAATAATTTTCAAAGAAAATTAATCAGTATCACATGAATAAAAAAAATTTCAAAATATTCCTCAACAATTATGGTATACTTATGATATAATAATTAATATCTAATATTATAACAATAACAAATAATTATATCTACAATAATTTTAGAATTAAAATATTCTATTTTAACTGTTCGATTTATGATAAAAATATTACAACCAAAATAATTAATGTTTTTTTTCTAGATTTAGGATATTAATTCGAAGTTCTTATAATATATTATCTATCATAAAATCTATTCAAATCATAGAAATTAGTATTATTGGATACATCAAAAACTAATTTTGGTTTACTATATTTAGATTTTACAGTTCAATATATTTCATGGAAGTTTCAATTGTTTTGTTCTATAAAAACCAATTTATAGTGGTGTGTTAGTAGAACAAAAATTATGAACATAAAAATTTTATTTATAGAATTTTCTGATATAAAAAATAAAAAACATCGCTTCATTTTAAATTGAAATTGAATCCTTAAATAAAACTTCTTATTTTAAACTACCTTATATAGACTAATAAAACTATCTAATCTTTTAGGCCTACGATACGAATTATAAACACATGGAAACCTATATAAATCATTAACAATTAAGAAAAAATATTTATAACCACTTAAACATCCATTTTTCATTATAACAAATAAACCGAGTTTCAATAATTAAAGAGTTATAAAAGTTTATATAAGGTTATTATTTTACAAATATTACTTATGTTTCTTTCCATTTAATAATGAATCACAAATAATATATTTTCTTACACTCAAATTGGGTAATTTAGGAACATTTTCATGCCTTGTTAATTTTAGTATCTTTAAGAAATAATATATTATAATACTTTTATGTCAATACGAACTATATATCATTCAAGAATTTATTCAATTAATATTTTTATTTGATACGTTAGAAAAATATATAGTATTAACATTATCTTTTCAATTTTTATAAAATTAATAATTTTTATTTCTAAAAAGTAAACACTTTTTATCCTCAAATGTAATATACATTCCAAAATGACATATTAGATAGATTTTAGTTATATTGTTTTTACGACCATTATCATATAAAATTTTATAAATTAAACATCATTAGAAATTCCAACATCACTAAATCAATTTAACATTATTTATATATATATCTCTAAAATTGGGTAACCCTCAGTAAAATTTGGTATAAGAGAAGAAATTATATTGGCCACCTGTCATTTGTGAGAATCAACCACCTTCTACTTACCATATTAAATTAATGATACATCCAAGGAAATGTTCATAAAAAAAATCAATCATATGAAATTTTTGTTACCCATGCTATTTTGGGTCCAATAGTGTTTGAAGGAGAATAATTAGGTAACCATCAAAATTTATAAGAATTCTTGTAAGGTACTATAGTAGTGAAATATTTTGAAATAATTTTATTGGTAAAATCAATAGATTATGGATATCTAAGAGAATATTCATTAGCATAATTTCCTTGCCAAAAAAATTTAATTCTTATAATATAAGAAACATTTTCAATAGCTTATTTGAAAAATTTAATTTCTATATAACATTGGAATCTTTGAACTGTAAAAAAAAATTGTTTTTTCATAATTAGGTTGTGTGATAGCTTCCATATTTTTATATTTTTCTGATCCTCGAACAAAATTACATAACATGTCTTTTAAAATTAGAAATTCCATTTTAAGGTTTTTATTTTTCATCTGAATTGACACAATATCAACATAGATCACTATTTTAGAGCATGAAGAATAATTTATTATTTCATTCTAATCAGTTTCGTTATCATTATTTAATTTCATAAATCTATAATAAGACACATATTTTATGCTTTTAATACATTATATAATTTAATAACTCTTATAAACATAATTTTTAAGATTGTCATTTTTTATACAAATCATAATATCTATAAACAACACTATTTGAATAATAAATTGATATATAATACATACATAACTAATTTATATTTACTATCATAAATAGTAGGTTGGATATCTATAATTCTCTTCCAGATTGATCATTTTAATCATATTGTTCGATTTAATTCTATCCAATAAGATAAACACATATCAATTACATTTTATAATTTTTATCTATATTATATTTCATCAACATTGGAATTATATGTTTGATGTTTCCCATATTTTTACATTCATAACATGTTAAATTTAGACCATATAATGTAAAATTATTTTATTTTTATTTTTTATTTTGATATGTACTTAGTCTATTCATGAACATATTCTTTTTATTCATTAAATTATAAATATTAGTTAATATATTTCTAGTACCCCATGTATCACTTTCTTATTCATTATATTTAGAAGAGTTATTAACAACATGTATATGATATTTGAGAACTATACATTTCTTCTTTAATTTATCTTCTTCTACAATATTATAATACTCATGTTTATACTAAATAAGTGACCATCTGAGTTCACCTATTGTGCAATTTTTGAAATTATTAATTTAATCAATCACATCATTATTCACATTCCACTTATTGGAAGATATCTTTATACACTTTCAATGTGTATGGGGGTTATCAAAAAATCGCTAATTGACTATATTCCATTCCAAATTATTCTGAATTAGTGTATTCCTTTGATTACACTTTCTTATTCCCATCGTAAACTCTCAAAGAATTCAATGTTTTTTATAATATGAATTTCTAGATAATGTTGTATAACTTATAAAATATTGAAAATATCATATGCTATCCTATATTAAGACACATGTCAAAATGGACTTCCGTTAATAGCATAATATAAAATATTTTAATGTTATAATTTAAAACATAATTAATGACATCATTTCTTGAAATACATTCCAAGTAATCATTGAGGTTATTGTAATGGTTTTACATGATCTTATAGTTCCCTATACACAACTATTTGACATACACCTACATTCTAGATTACTCATTTACTTTGACTTTTAGGTCTAGGAAAACATTATAAAGGTAAAATATAATGATTATAATAATTTTAATGGTAGGATAAATTAAGAAATAAAACATCTATGATACCAATACTTTCAATTTAGAGAAAATAATGACATTTCTAAACAATAAATAAGAAGGGTAAAGCTCTCATACTAATTTCTTGAATTGATATAAACATTATAGAGGTTATAGGGTTGATGGGGTGCATAGAACAATTTAAAATTTCATAAATTACAAAAATATATATTTAAATTAATTATGAACATAACTTGTTGAGTTAATTATAAGTAAAAGACATGAAATAACACATGGATGTATTTTATTTTAGTTCAGTCTAAATTTGACATAGTCTAATCTTAAAAATCTCTACATAGTGAGATATATGTTTTGAATAAACTAATTTGAATAGGTGAATCAAAAAATAATTAAAATCTAATTCATTAGTTGAATAATAACCAGAAAAATGATATTTCATTAATAGTAAAACCCAGTTATATAGAGCCCTAGAATTTTAAATATAACATTACATTATTTTAAGAATAATATAAATCATTGTACAATCCAAGGATCATGAAATCTAGAGTCATTGAAGACTAGGTTCATAAAACGTAAAAAAATGGGACTAAAAGACACCTATTTATTTAATCTTTATAGAGGGATCCTAAATTCCATTGTGCTTGTACATCCGCATAAGGAATCGGGGAAACACATGAACTAAGGGATGAGATAAAAAGCCCATTATAGTAGTATACATATTAATAAGGCTAATCCCCTGGGTTAGTAGGGCTGACACAATGATTAAAAAAGCAAGGAACATATATATCCATAACATATAAATATGGGATCATATAAACATGTAATCATAGTAATTAGACAGAAGCATAAGACATGAATTTAGTATGAGTCAAAGCTATCCATTGTGGCCATTTCCTATAGTATCACATGTTAAGGATAACATCCCAGACTGTTTCACATAGTCGCACAGGAAAAGGCTAACCACCAATACAGTCGCACATAACATCTCATGAGACTCATGTTTACCCAATGCATTGGTTCTATATATCATAACACCCATCATAAATTTTAATGAATATTTTTTCCAAATAAAAAATCATACATTATCAATCATACATAAACATAATGGTTACCCATGGAGAAAATGTGTACCATAATCATGAAATATAGAATAAGTAATGTGCATATCATGAATGTGACCATGAGAGAAAATAATTTGGAAATTAATGGAAGTTAATAAGGTAAAACAATCATATATCTTGGTACGTGATGTCAAACAAAAGTGAAAACATATAATAAATGAATTTATGAAATTTTACCATTAAAACCGTTTGGTGCGGTTTAATGAAAAATACTATATAGTTTTTAAAATCGAAATAGGATAAATATTTTATATAAACCTAGAAGTGAGTCAAGATGTTCATAATAATAAAAATACTTATTTGATAAATACTATAGTCTCTTAAAATAGATAATAGAGTGCACTTGAAATTGGGTAAATATTTTTGAACTTCCCTTAAAACGAGTTCGCTTATTGGGAAGTATCATGGAGGGGATCACATAAAAAAATTTATATCCCTGAAAAAGAATTAGGGATGGATTATAAAACTTGTTTTTGGAGCATATAAAAAAATTTATAATTTTTAAATAAAATGTAAAAGCAATTTTATTGGGGTAAAAAGAATGATAGATCAACCCGATGAAATAAAGGTTGTTCAGGTAGAATTCCTTACTAGTTATCGACATGGTACTTGGTGTTCATAAGAGGGATTCATGAGAGATAAAGAGGTTTGTAATCACATATTAATCCGGAAGGAAGTATGGGGGATGTGAAAAATCATACCATATCATTAGGGATTACACATAAAATGAAATATCATAGAAAACATTCTTGAATAAAAGTGAAATAACGATGATCCCTTACCTTAAATCTATTTATGTTTTCAACTTGATATTAATGACAATTATAATAAAACTAGGTTTATTAATTAATAATTTCTTAACCCCATTTATATGTAAAAATTATATTATAACATTTTTATATTCATTCAAGGCCTCTTTTAATGGTCATAATGTTCAATTTATTTGTTCGGATATGTTTGCTTCATTGGCTTCAATGAGCAGTTTACTTATTTTCATGAATGGGTAAACATGTAAGCTGAATGTCGTTTCCTAAATTTTTTGTTATATTAAATTAGTCAACATAAAATATATTTCATTATTTTAAATTTTATTTTGTAACTTCCAGTGAATTTTAATCATTATGTTAATACTAATTATAAATGTTTGGATTCGTTTGGATATTTTCTTCATAATTAATTTTTTTGCATTATAAATTTAAATTTACTGTGAAAGAGTATTATTAAAAAACACATAAAATAAAATAAATATTTAATAGTATATTTCCATAATAAAAATGAATTCATGACTTGAATTGAATATGCTAATAGATATTGATAAACAGTTGTCCTTAAATTTACTAAATTAACACATCTCAGAAGCTGTTTTTTGTATCTTTCGTATAAAATAAAAGGTAAAGAGAGATGATAATAACATATACCATTAGAATAAAAACATTAAATTACATGTATTTTACTAGTTTTATCGTACTATTTGGGTGAAGGGAGGTGAGGAATGAAAAAATAAAATAAAATAACTTCTAAGAAAATAAAATAATTTGGAAGGGTAATTTACCACTTGATTTTATCCCCTTTGAGAACCTCTTATGGGGAGAGTTTTTGGTCTTCTGAGGAGAAAAATGTCTTATGGACGTGAGGAAGAATGTTGGGAAGAGATTTGGACTGAATATAAGTTAGGAAAGGCTTGAGTGGAGTAAAGAGAATAGGTATGTATGGGTGGTATTGATAGCGGAGAAGAGGAGGGTTTTCATAATATTATTATCATTATTTTATTATTTTTTCAGAAGTCAACCAGTTGTGATGATTAGATGACCAATAATAGTAATTAATGTATGTCAGTTTGATAATTGGGATTTTACATCAATTATATGTTGGGAATAGTGGGTTTAGATTAAAATGTATATATACGGTAAATTAATGTATTTTACTATTCACTAAAAATTAATGTATTTGAGAAAAATACCACAATTTTAGTCTAACCATTTTTCAACATGTAGAAATAAAAAATAAAATCATTTTTTAAGAAATACTTTTCTTAAAAATATTTATTTAATATTTTATTAAATTCATAATTTAATCTTAAAAAAACCAGTTTTAAAACAATTGTTTACTTATTACAAAATATAGGTACATCATACATTCACTTGAATCTTATTTTTATAATATCATATGAATGTTTACAATTTATTATGGTATATAAAAAGTAATAAGGGTAAAATTTCTATACATAAGGTTATGATTCTATTTACAAAAAATTAAGTTTGTCTTATTAGAATCCAAACATCTTACTGATCACAACCGTGTATGTCATATTTTTGAAATAGCAAACACGGAAGTGTCAAAATTATATTTATAGGTCACATAATACCTAAAAGTTCATTGTGTTGTGAAAAGAATTTTTATTGATATAACATTGGGTCATTACATTTTTTCCCTCTTATGAAATTTATCACTCGAAATTTCATTTTACATTGGAATCCCATAACATGTGCAGGTAATTTTCCTTCACTACCTCCTCTAGTTCTAATGATACATCTCCGTACTTATGGTTCCACCATATTACATTGACCAGGGGAGTATTCTTGTAACATATAACTTTATCTCTATAATCCAAGATCTTCACTGACTGCTCCTCATCAGAAAGACCATCCTCCAACTGTACCACCTCTGAAATGAGTACATGTGAAGGATATGGTATATAACTTCCTAATATGGATACATGGAAGGCCTCATGTACTTTGTCCACTATAGGAGGAAGTGATAATAAATAGGCCATGGACCTATCATGATCAAGAATATGAAAGTGTCCTATGTATGTAGGTCTTAACATTCCATTCTTTACAAACATCATGACCTTGTTCCATGGTGATATTCAGAGAAACACCATGTCTCCGACTATGAACTAAAGGTATCGTTGAAGATTATTTGCAGAACTCGTTTGTCAACATTGGGATACTTTGGTATGTTGTTGAATGGATTTCACCTTCTCTATCATTTCTTCACCCATTTTAGGTGATAGTAGTTAATGATCACCGAATTCATCCCAATATGCTGGTATTCTGCACCTTTTCCCATAAATGGCCTTATATGGTTCCATTGGGATGCTCGAGCGGAAACCTTTGTTTTATGAGAATTAAATAAGTAGGATATTTTGGTCTCATCATTCCTTAAAGACCATAGAATATTTTCTCAACCTATCATTTGGTATCTGAATAGTTTTCTCAGATTTTCCATTAGTTTGAGGATGATAGGCTGTAATAATGTTTATTTTAGTACATAGATCATGTTGGGGAATTTTCCAGAACATTGAGTTGAGTCTAAGATCACAATCAGTTACATTTGATAATAGTAATCCATTGAGCCTTACCACTTCTTTCATGTAAACATGTTGAAGTTGATCCAATGATAAGTCCTCTCAAAATTAGATAAAGTGAGCTGTATTCATAACACAATCTAAAATGACCCATATAACATTGTTTCTTCAATATATCCTTGGATGTATAGTGACACAGTCCATGGTAATTTTCTGCCACTTCCATGCTAGTTTGGGAAGTGGTTGTATCATACCTTTAAACTAATTACTCTCATCCTTCACTTACTAAAATACTAGGAACATTGAGGTATATTGGGCAACATACGTCTTCATATTGTCCCACCAAATGTTTTCTCCGAGATTTCGATACATCTATGGGCTCCCTAGGTGAAAAACATAGGTTAAGCTATATGAATCATTGAGAAGATCCATTTTATCTATAGATCAGATTGTACACATAATCATGGCCCAAATCTTATAACTCCTTCTTCATCAACCAAGAACTCTGAGGATTTCCTATTTCTGATAGCTTTCATCCTTTAATGAATTTCCTCATCTTATAATTGAGCATCCTGTATTTTCTCCATGAGGTATGGTTGAGCAATTATTTGAGAAGGTATTAATGATATTCCTCCTTTATTGATTTCCATGTTCATCCTCTATAAATCTAAGAAGATTGAATCCTTTTGAATTCTCATCATTGATAATGATGCGAGATCGTTTCTACTTTGAGCATCTTCTACCTTGATTTCCTTACAGGGATGGTAGTGGATTGAGGAGTAATAATAATGGATGATATCTATCCATCTTAAATGATGAATATTATGATATTTATGTGTGATTAAATATTTGAGACTTTGGTGATCGGTATATATCTCACACTTCTGCCCATTGAGATAAATCTCCAATATTTTCAATGCAAATAACACAGCCTCCAACTCTAGATCATGTGTGGGATATTTTTTCTCATGTATTTTAAGCTTCCTTGAGGCATAGGATATCTCTTTATAATTTATCATTATATTATAACCTAATAACATTTTTTAATGAATCCCTATACACCACAAAGAGTTCTCCACTTTTTTGGGAGTGTGAATACTGGCACAAAGATAATATTTATTTTCAAATCCTTGAAATAGTCTTCAAATTCATGAGTCTAGTCAAAATTTACTCCATTTCATATCATCTTGGTCATTGGTTTTTACAATCATTAAAACTTCTTCCCAAGTAGTTGATAATACCTAGCTAGACACAAAAAGCTTTGGATTACTATTACAGATAATGTCATGGGCCACTCTTCAATTGCCTTTGTCATGGAAGGGTCCACATACGTCCATTTTCTAGTTATTAAAAGCTCCAAGAATGATACATCCTCATAAAATAAATCACATTTACTATAATTTTTACACAACTTGTCCCTTCACAATGTATTTAACACAGTATTCAAAAGCTCCTCATGTTCCTCTTTTCTCATGGACTATATCAAAATATAATCAATAATGTCTAACAAAAAATGGTCGAGGTAATCTCTAAAGACTATATTAATTAAATCTGTGAAACATTATGGAGCATTAGTGATTCCAAAGGGCTTCTATATGAAGTCATAGGGTCCATACCTCATTCGAAATGTAGTCTTGGGAATATATACCTTTTTCCACTTTAATTGGTGATATCCCAGCAGAAAGTGCACCTTAGACAAATAACATGACCCATGAACCTGATCAAACAAGTCATATATCTGAGGAAAGGGATACTTGTTATTTTTCATGATTTTATTGAGCACACGATAATCAATTCAGAGGTTCATTGATCAATTCTTCTTCTTGTTGATGTGGACCAGATCCCCCCAAGGTGAAGCACTCGAGTGTGTAAAACCCATGTATAGATTCTCTTGTAACTACTTCTTCAGTTCTTCTAGCTCTATGGTGGACATTGTATAAGGATTCATTAATATATTAATATATACAAGAATACGTTCAATTGATAACTCAACAACTCAGTTAGGAGGAAGTCTATGAAACTCTTTATGGAATACATCAGTGTAATCACTCACGATGAGATTTTCTTCAAGAATTATTATCTACTTTGTCATAATTATTTTGGCTTGATATAATTTTTCTAAAAGAAGCAATATCCGAACTTTAGATGATGATTATAAAGGAGATTCGTCTCCGACCTTACAGTTGTTATGAATTATAAGATTATTCAAGATATGAATAGTGATCTCTGTTTCCCAACAATTGATGTTGTCATTGTATAAAGATTGTCAATCCCTACTAAGGATAGTGTCAAACTACTCTAAAGTAAATATACCAAGAATTTCTGGGAGGTTGAGTCCACAAATATTAACCAGGTAGGAGTTATAAACCATGGATTCCATAATTTCCCCATTCTCTATTCTTATAGATAACTTTTCTAGAAAATATTGACGTTGAGTTTGAATAGTTCTACTAAACATGCAAGATATAAAAGAATACAAAAAACCAGAATCAAATTGTATATTTACATTTCATGAATGAACAAATAGCATAACTGTCACCTCATAATTGTCTGTATTCACCTGAGTAGTAGTGATAACATAAGCCATTCCTTGTTTCCATAGAGTTTGTTTTAGATTTTCTCTAACAACCCTTTGCTTAGGGATATAGTTTTCATAATTCCCTTTCTCCTTGTAGTTGTAACACTGCACCAATGGCTGTGCATTGAGCTAAAAATTTCATTTTTTTTCTTCCACATTAGTAGTATTTTTCATATCCCTTTGGCAGTTCTACGAATGATGTCCCAACATTCTACATTTGTAGCAATTTATGGTTCCCTTTATACAGTTCCTAGGATTCTTCTTCCCACAACATTTACAAGTGTGATATTTGGGCTTCTCTCCATCATGGGATTTATTTTTCTCTAACCACCAATGTGGTTCCCCATTTTCTCTTCTTGTCACTATTCCCATGACACCACTGAGATCATCCAATATCCATTTCAATGTTGAGGGTACAATGAAAAACCTCCTCATAACTGTTGATGTCCCAAATGTCTAATGGTTTTCATAGACACATTATTAGTTTGCTAAAGAATCGATCATCGTTGAATTTAGTGTTCAGGACAAAGACATATACATAACATGAAATACTTTTAATGTTTTCTTTATATCCCCCAATGGAAACATCTACCTTTTTCTTGAGACCATGGAACACCCCTTCCAAATAGAGAATGATGGTTCAAGGAAAATATTTATTGAAAAAAATCCTCTTGAATTCATCCCAATCCCTGGAATCAGTTTCCTCTTGGGACATTGTATTATTAATTAGTATCCACTGCTGATCAGATTCCCCATATAATTGATAGACCACCAGTAAAATTTCTCTTCATTTAAGCACTGTAGTACTTATAATATCATTTCAATGGAGTTAATCCCTTGGTCCATGAGGAGGGGATCAGCTGATCTGTTAAACATGGGAGGCCATTTTGGCATGAAGCATTCTACCATAAGTTGTTCATTACTTAGAGGAGGATGGCGTTTCAAATGATTGATGTTATGATTCATAACTTGAGCCAGCTGAGCAAGTACTATCATGATATTTTGAGCACCTATTCATGTCATATCAGACATATCATTATAGAAATCTTCAAATTACCAGTCACATTAGTTGTTTGAATTTTTTCTTCCATTTACCTATATTAACTAAGAAAAATAACTCACAATTATTGGGATTCAATACTTATTTATAGAAAATAAGAAGGAATATTTTGAACATAAAAGGATAAACATGTAAATAAGATGTATATATTAACATGTGATTCCATATGCTTTTGTCTAGGTTATCCACAATCTAATTCATAACATATATTCTTATGGTATTTTTTATTCGATTATTAATGGTTTTTACTATGGTAATTAATTCCCCAAAGCATACCTCCCTGGACTGTCAATCCAAGAGTGGTAGAAGGCCAAATTTCATATACTAGGATACCCCAGGTCAAGCCTGAAACACCTTGTTCGAGTTTCCAAACCTAGTTACATCTCTACTAGAGACTCCTCTATCAATTTGTATGTAGAAAGGGTTTTATTTTTTGATATAACACTTACTATATTCTTACCAAAATTTAGGGATGTTTTCTTATATTTCTTCTCATCCTTATGGTTCTTAATATATTTCTCCAATCTAATTCTCCAAAAATATAGAGTCCATCATCGGATACCAACTATAGTGACCCTAGAATTTTTAATATGAAAATATATGATTTTAAGCATTATATACATCAAAGTAAAATCCAAGTATCGTGAATCCCAGTGTCTTTGAAGCCTAGGTACATAAAACGTAAATCATGGGATAAAAAATTCATTATTAAATCTTCATAGAGGGATCCTAACATCCATTTTTCTCATACATCTGCATAGGGTACGATGTGGAACACATGGATAATGAGATGTGATAAAATAAATAGTAAGAGAGTATACATAATAAAAATTATTTATCAAATGGGTCAGAAGGAGAGACATAAGGATAAAAAAGGAATATAATATTTTGAATCATAACATATAATCTTGCGATCAAATAATCCTGGAGTCATAGTAAAGTTACATAAACATAAAACATGAATTTGGTAAGAGTCAAGGATAATTGGCAAGGTCGTATCCATTAGTAGCACAAGCCAAGTCTAACCACCAAGACCATTGCACATAGTTTACAAGCTAAGGCTAAACACCGATACCGTCGAAAATAAAATCTCATGCGACTCTGGTTTACCCATTTCATTTGATATATTTTTCGGTGCATCCATATTTACATTTCATGAATATGATTTCCACATAAGGAATAATCCCTAATCATGTTTACATAAACATAAGGGTTACCTATGGAAATAAATGGGTTCCGCAATCATGGAATTAAGCATATTCGATGGGATTATCAAGAATGTGTCCATGAAAGAAAGGAATTAGAACATACCTGAACGTTCATAATAAAAAATGGTAATATATCATGGTATGTTATGTAAAACATAAGTGACACCATGTAAAAAATGTAATTGAGGGATTTTAGCAATAAAATGTTCATGTGAGTTTTTATAGAAAATATTATAGATCTTTTAAAATAGAAAAAAGAAAAATATTTAATATAAAACCTTATGTTAAACAAGAATTTTTTCAAAGTAAAAAAGAATGATTTTATAAATAAATGGTTTATTTAAAATATAGGATATAGTACCCTTAAAATTAGAAAAGAATTTGGAGGATCACTTTAAAAAAGTTTGCTTATTGGGAAGTATCGTGGAATGAATCACTTAAAATCTTATATATCCCTAAAATAAAATGATGGATTTATCATTAAACATGATTTTTGATAATATAAACATCATGTAAAAGTTTTCAATAAAAATTAAAAATAACTTTGTTTGGGTAAAAATAAAGATAGTGAAACCTGAAGGAATAATGGCGGTTCAGGTAGGATTTATTACAAATTATCATCATGAAATTGGGTGTACACAAGAGGGATTCATGATAGAGAACATGATTTATCATTACTTATAAATCATGAGGGATATATGGCGGAGGTGATAAATCATACCCCATCATTTGGTATTACGCATTAAAATTCATTGAATAGCAGACAATGATGAAAAAATGTAAAGTAGAGAGGATCCATTAACTTAATTATGTAGGTGTTCTCCACTTGATATAAATGACATGAATAATCAAAATACTAGAAAAGATCAGTCATTGGAAAGCCCCTGACCATTTATTAAAAGAATAGAAAATTATAGCAAGCAGTTACAAGGTAAAAGAAACAACTACTTATCATAAAAGTCGGTTCTGTCACTACATCCATGTAAAATGATAGTTGTTTCCCCTAATGGAAGTTATATGTAATTTATGAAAATACAGAAGATAAAATTGTTTAAATTTTAATTTTTTTACTTAGAGAGATGTTGATTCATTATATAAAACATTAATGATAAACACTTTGATTAATATGGCTATTTTTCTCATAATTAACTCATTTTTTCATTATTATTTTACATTATGTGTGAAAGTGTAATCAATAAAAAAACATAATATAATAAAAATATTTAATAGTCTTTTTCAAACACAAATTTTTTTTCCTGACTAGAATAGAGGATAGTAATATAAATTGGTAAATTATTGTCGTTGAATGAAATAATGTAACATATATCAGATCATATTTTTTTTCTTTTGAATAAAAGAAATGGAAAAGAGAGTTGATAATAAATTAAAACATTATAAAAACAAAATTATAGTACATTTATGTTACTGGAGTTATCTTACCATTTGGGTGAAGGGAGTTGAATAAAAAAATAAATGAAAATAACTTGAAATGAAATAAAATAATTGGAAAGATGAATTTACCTATTGAGTTTATCTTCTTTGAGAACCTTTTAATGGGAGAGGTTTTAATATTTTGAGGATTAAAAAGGCTGATGGAATTGGGGAAGGATGTTGGGGAATTATTTGGGCATTATTTAAGTACGGAACAATGCTTGAGAGGAGTGAAGTGAATAGGTAAGGGGTGTATTATTTATAATGGAGCAGAGGAAGGTTTACACAATATTACAATCATTAATTTATTATTTTTCAATAAGTCAAGCAATAATTTTGATTCCATGATAAAAAATAGTAAAAAAAATCATGTTAATTAGAGAGTTTTGTGCTTACATCACTAATGACGTCAGCAATAGTGGATTTAAATTATAATATATTTATAAGAAAATTAATGCATTTTACCATTCAATAAATATTCATGTATTTAATAAAAATTCCAAAAATTAACCCTTAACATTTTTTAATGTGTATAATCAAAAAATGAAATCCTTTTTCTAAATTTTTTTTCATCTAAATTTGATTAATTTAATATTCAATTAATAGAACAATTTATACTAAAAAAACAATTTTAAAAAATTTATATACTTATTCAAAAATATAGGTTTATCCTATTTTAACATGAATCCCATATATATACTATCATAGTGTAGAGACCCGAAACATGTCGTACATGGACATTACATTTCTTTTGCGGAATACTTAGTACATAACAAAAATACACACACAAGGATCGTAATAGTTTAGTGTCTTTGGAAACTCGGAACGTAATCTTCTAATCGTGGTGAAAGATCTTCAATATCTCCCATAAATATCTTCCCTTTTTTTACATAAAACCTTTATTTATATCCTAGGGAAAAGTAAACATAAAAGGGTGAGCTCAAATGCTTAGCAAGGGCAAATAAAGGAAATAAAAATCATATCATATCTTTTTGAAAATCATAACCTACAAAAGAGATCATAATATCTTAACATGGAATAAATCATAGAAGTGAAAATGAGATCCCCATAATCATAACATGAAACTTGAAACTTTGTGGAATGCACACATAATCATGGAAAATCATTTCTTGATAGTCATGACTCATTGCCAAGACTATCTTAGTGGACAAAGTCCCTTTCTGAATCGAGTAACCCTCGTTTCTGTCCTGTTTCACTGAACCGGTATAACCTACCATCCCAGCCCTGTCTATCTCATGAGATATAAAATCTTTACCCAATTCATTGGAGGGAGATATAGGTCCCACCCATCTCATAATGATACCATTCTTATGTGTGCCACAAAATCATAAATCATACATCATAACATAACCCATGAAATAAAATGGGATTCTTAAACATCATGCCATCATTACAGAATCCATAAACAATTGATATCATTTCATCATAAGAAAATTGAATCCATTTAAATCATAGAGAAATTTTACTTCAAACATAAACATATGAAATAATGTCATCTTATATGTAAAATAGTTTTCACAAAACACTTGAAATGAATTGTTGAGGAAAATATCCTTTCTTCTTTAAAATCATGTTCTTTTCACAAAATTCCATGAAATTTTAAAAGATAAGGGTTTTATTGAAAATAATCATGAAATCTTTTAGGGGAAGCTTCTTGAAAATGAGGCGTTATGAAACCGTAAAAATACGTTCATGCCGTATAACATTCTCCTCGTACTTTTGTCGGAAAAGTCAAAAAATACATTATATGGTAACCAAACGAAAGATTTCATTCATACAATGTGGTAAAAAGTAAATAAAGGGTAAAAATGACTATAAACATCCATGGAGGAATGGTAAACATTTTATGAAATCATTTTTAGAAATCATGGTCATGGATGATAAACGTAACCCCAGTAAATACTTACGTATAAGCAATCTCGGATAAAAATGAGATTGAAAATTTATCCCTTACCTTAGGTCCGATTTGCTTCGTATGTGTCCGAACCTCCTGTATAATGATTTAAATAATGTCATTGACTTATTACAGAATCATATTCATTGTTATGATATCATATATGGTTCACTTATGATATTATATTACCCGTTCTTTTGTAAATTCCATGTTAAAGAAGCGTTTTGGGTAAAACCGTTTCATTTATCGTAGGTGTTTTGACTTGTTGTTATTGACATTATTATTACTTATATCATGATTTAATTACTTCAAGAATATAAAATATGATTTATATATCATATATATTCAGTATATATATATATAATAGATAGATAAATGAAATGAAAAACACCGTTCATGGAGACGGTAGTCCATACGTACGCATGAACGCTGTTTTTCTTTCCTTATTGTCTTGAATGGAAGTAAGTAGATGACATACATATATATATATATATACATAAATCCAGTATCATTATTATGTCATATATTTCATTAGTACTTATTATATATACTTTATAATCATTCATGAATGGTTAATCATTAAGAATGAATCTCATCGCGTCGTGGAGACGGTAGTCCGTACATACGCACAAGCGATGATATCATTTCCATAATTATTGAATTGAATTGGAGTGGATTATACAATATATCAGAATCAATATGATGTTGTAATAACTATGTATAGTTATTATTTACACCATTATACCCATCCATGTAAGGTGGTGGTGGAAAATAGATTACACCACGGCGTGGAGACGGTATTCCGTACGTACGCACGCGCGGTGATTTCTTTTTCCGTAGGATGGATAGATGGTGAAATAGGGTTGTTTAATACATAAAATAAAATATCAGTATATGAGTGATACTGATGTTATTACTTCATAATGAAACAACCTCAGAATAAGAAGTGGAAGAAGAAATAAAGATGAAAGAATTGGTAACGGTAATTACCTCTTCTTTGAAGCGCCTCTTTGAGACCTTCTCTTAGGGCACTAAAATTGGTCTTTGAGGAAGACCGGAACCTCTAGGTTGATTCTAGGGAAGTGGAGAAGAGATTTTGGCAGGGGTTGGACGAGCTGGAGTGCTCAAATTGGTGTGAGGAGGAGGGGGAGGAGGTGTCCTTTTATAAGGGAGGAGAGGGGCACCTTAGGAATACTTCAAAATATTATTTTATATTAATGTCAAAATCGGTTTATAATGGTTCCAAGGGGTCTTATTTCGAAGCTAAAGTGGTGATGGGTCGAAATCCAATCAACCAATAAGATTTAGACAAGTTTAGGGTATTATTTTAACCTTATCAATTAGATTTAACTCTAAGTTAAATAATTTAACTTTTACCGTGTCTTTTTGTTTTCTTTCACTATATGGTTAATACACTTACTATAACATGCCAAACGAACCCCAAATTGTTTATTATTAATATATATTTTTTTATCTAAGTAATTTGTCCGAACCTTAGATTTTTATGAATAAAATAACAATTAATAATATTTTATTTTATTTAAAAACTATTTTGTGTCAATTTTGACACTATTTGATATATGATTTTTGTGAAAGTCATAACAGAATTATATGTTCGAACCAAGTTGATTAAATAAACACAAATATATCATATTAACCTAAAAAATTAGTGGAAATCATAAAAATTCTTAAATTACATTTATTTTGGTATTTATAATATCAATTATGTCAATATTTTATTAATAAGATAATTACTGCATCATCTTTGTGTCATAAATATATTAAATTATTTGATGTCTAAAAATTACTAATAAAATACCATTATGTAGGAAAACATTTTATCTTTCTAATGAATATTTACAATCGAATTTATCTAATGTATAACCCTATATTAAAAATGTTTTAGTAAATAAACTTCTATTTTAACTCTTTTAACTCTTCTTTAAATAAATTAATAATAAATGTCCTAATCTAATCCAAGTGGGACTAAATGGTCATATTTTATTCCTAAGTTTGTTTATGGTCGAATTAAACTTGTACAATAGAATTAGGACATGTGTTAGGGTAATATTAATATCATTTTTACCCTTAATTACCCTATTTACTTATAACCCGGGTAAATAAAAGTAAAAATTTACTATTCACCAAAAATTATTTTCATCTCATTGAACCACATTTTACTTACTGACATCAACCGTGTCTCTCGGATTTTTGAAATTCCATTCACAGAAGCGGTAAAATTAAGTTTTATGAAAAATTCAGTTTTTTAACTACCACTTAGTAGTTTCACTATTCATCAAAAATTGATGTTTTTCAGAACAATGCCAAAATTTCATCCTAAGCTATATTTCATATTCCGAATTCAAAAATGAAGTCTATTTTACCAAATTCATAACATAGAAGTTGCATTAATTAATTTTATAATTAAATCCCGCAGTTAAAACAAATAGCGTGTTTTTAAGAAACAATATCTATCAAAAGATTGACACTTGTTTATGTCTGGTTTAAATGTGAAATTACATCCAATGACAAACATTGTATTAAATTGTAAAAATATATTCTAAATATACTTTAAAACCACTCAAATTAATAATTTATCACTATTAATTATTTCGACTGAAAAAGTTGTTTTTAATTAAAATTTAGTAATTTTCACTATTCATCAAAATATTAAAGTTATCCGAAAATCACCAAAATTTCACCCTATGCTAATTTCGATATTCCGAATCCAAAAATGAAGTCCATTTTAAAAAATAAAATTTACAGAATTTCAAAAGGTGGTTATTACTATTCATAACGGCTAGTTTTAATAATATTTTAATAGCATATCGTTGTTTAGTGAAACTCGATATTGCGTACTACACACGCTATCAAGGAAGGTCGCGATTGCGTGTAATGAAAGGCAAGTCAATGATGCGTGTTGAGCAAGCTCCTTTTGGTGTAGAGTACAACACAAGACATTAATGAAATTAAAAAGAATATTTTTCATAAAATCTCGGGGTGTTACATTCTACCCCCCTTAAAATGAATTTCGCCCTCGAAATTCGTCGGGGTTATAAATGGTTTATTATTCGAAAGTTTCTTTAATCGAAACCCACATCGTAAAAAGGAATACCAAAACCAATCTTTAAAAACAAATGTATGAAACGTAACGGTTACCCAAATAAACTAATCACTGGGTTTCCACATAGGTGAAAATATGGATATGGAAGAGAAATCAAACCATCATGTTCTGATGGCGAGTGGTAGAGAACATGGCTATGGAAAAGCTAGCAATCAAAAAGCCATAAATTTGTGACGATCTAAGGTACCATCGGATTCATCAGATATAAGAGCACTAAGACAACATTTTTGGTTTTCAAGATCATTTCCCAAAAGTTGATGAAATTGGAATTAGAAGAAATACTTTTGTGATTTTGGTATAGTCTCACCGTTTTTCGTTCTTTGGACAATTTCCACTTCATCTCTTAAAGAAATGAAGTCGAATTTTTCATTCGTGATGTGTTAGCAGATCATGTGATAGAATGATGCGTCATTCCATCTCTCTCAAACAAAAGGTTAGAAAAGTTATCAAAAAAATACATAAGTCTATCTATAGTGATATTAATCATATATGGTTCCTAAAATGAACTTATACTTCACATATCATACTGCTTAATATAATAAAACTAGTTTTCTACTAAACAGGGACTTCCTGTAGGTCAGTGGTAGGCGATAAAGGCCAGTCGCACTTCGGTTGTGGGTTCGATTCCCACAGCCTCGTCCGAAGCGATGGGTTGTCGCCCGTCCTGCATGTTGTCCTTTTTCTAAAGCTATATTAATATAACATCCCTTCAATAATATCGAAAAACGTTTTATCCTAACTTATGTCCAACATAATCCATTCTAATATTTAGGCTTATCCATAATACTGTAGTCCACTCTCATAACATAGTGAAAACGATTACCAGAGATTTAATACTATCGTTGATCCCCATATATCATAAGATATGTTTTGTTGGTCACATTCCAAACATTCAAAGTCCTTAATCATGTATTCTTTTGAATACCCATTGAACCTTAGTGAAAACATGAATGCAGTTAAAAGTTAACACTTTCCACATACCAAAATCCTCAAAATTCTATATACTCAAACCATGATATCACTTAGTCCTTATATCAATCATGAGCTCATGCATACAATCAAACATCTCATTATCGTCTTATCCCTTCATTATGCGCATATCATCTACTTTCCAAAAATACTGGTACCATTCATCACATACTTTCAAAACTTAAGGAAATACAACAATGTAACAATCCTTAGATGTCTCTTTATACCATAGTACCATGAGATTACTTATACAACATTACACTTGATAAACATGTAATCATTCCACTACATTATTAAACCATTGACCGAGCTTTAACATTTATTTCATCTCACATATCATTTGTAGTCTCATCATCATCATCAGCATAAATACTGCCCATACGACCATACTGATTCTCTTCATGAGACTTTCCCTTGGGGAATTGGTTTGCATAATGCCCGTACATTCCACATTTAAAACATTTAACCATTGTTGATGTCGTAGCAATACCATTATCCTCATCCCTGGTGTTAACTGAACCTTTTCCTTTGCACTTACTGTCTTTGTGTCCTTCTTTTCCACACCCAAAGCATCTTCCAGTTCCTTTGAAACATTCTTCTTGATGCCTCTTCCCACATGATTTACATAGGGGAAATTGAACGTTCTTTCCTCTATGATCATCATGAAACTCCATCTTTCTCTTATTAGCCGAGTCAGGAAACTTACCAAATTTTACTTTATGGATCATATTATGAGATTGCTGATTCGGCATAATAATGATGTTTGGACTTCCAAATCCCATTTCATTTGGTTGCTCATGTAGAATATCATTCCATTGTCCATCATATCCTCCATTATCGTGAATCACCTTGTTTACAACCATTTTCTAAAACCCAAAAAGAATAGTGTGAGAGGAAAAAATCATAATAAAGGGGAGTAACTTAAATATCTAACATCTTTGGTTTAATCTATTATCATTACCATAGTTCTAGGACTATATCCTATACGTATACTTATCCTTATGGGCATCCCTAGACATACCTTAGAAATATCTCTAGGGATCTCAATAATGTTTTCGCATCCTAGTTTCCAAAGGTTGACTAAACCTCTCCTCTGAAACCAACTGTAGAGACCCGAAACATGTCGTACATGGACATTATATTACTTTTGCGGAATACTTAGTACATAACAAAAATACACACACAAGGATCGTAATAGTTTAGTGTCTTTGGAAACTCGGAACGTAATCTTCTAATCGTGGTGAAAGATCTTCAATATCTCCCATAAATATCTTCCTTTTTTTTACATAAAACCTTTCTTTATATCCTAGGGAAAAGTAAACATAAAATGGTGAGCTCAAATGCTCAGCAAGGGCAAATAAAGGAAATAAAAATCATATCATATCTTTTTGAAAATCATAACCTGCAAAAGAGATCATAATATCTTAACAAGGAATAAATCATAGAAGTGAAAATGAGATCCCCATAATCATAACATGAAACATGATACTTTTTGGCATGCACACATAATCATGGAAAATCATTTCATGTTAGTCATGACTCATTTCTAAGACTATCTTAGAGGACAAAGTCCCTTTCTGAATCGAGTAACCCTCGTTTCAGTCCTGTTTCACTGAACCGGTATAACCTACCGTTCCAGCCCTGTCTATCTCATGAGATATAAAATCTTTACCCAATGCATTGGAGGGAGATATAGGTCCCACCCATCTCATAATGATACCATTCTTATGTGTGCCACAAAATCATAAATCATACATCATAACATAACCCATGAAATAAAATGGGATTCTTAAACATCATCCCATCATTACATAATCCATAAACAATTGATATCATTTCATCATAAGAAAATTGAATCCATTTAAATCATAGAGAAATTTTACTTGAAACATAAACAGATGAAATAATGTCATCTTATATGTAAAATAGTTTTGACAAAACACTTGAAATGAATTGTTGAGGAAAATATCCTTTCTTCTTTAAAATCATGTTCTTTTCACAAAATTCCATGAAATTTTAAAAGATAAGGGTTTTATTGAAAATAATAATGAAATCTTGTAGAGGAAGCTTCTGGAAAATGAGGCGTTATGAAACCGTAAAAATACGTTCATGTCGTATAACATTCTCTTCGTACTTTTGTCGGAAAAGTCAAAAAATACATTATATGGTAACCAGACGAAAGATTTCATTCATACAATGTGGTAAAAAGTAAATAAAGGGTAAATATGACTATAAAAATCCATGGAAGAATGGTAAAAATTTTATGGAATCATTTTTAGAAATCATGGTCATGGATGATAAACGTAACCCCAGTAAATACTTACGTATAAGCAATCTCGGATAAAAATGAGATTGAAAATTTATCCCTTACCTTAGGTCCGATTTTCTTCGTATGTGTCTGAACCTCCTGTATAATGATTTAAATAATGTCATTGACTTATTACAGAATCATATTCATTGTTATGATATCATATATGGTTCACTTATGATATTATATTACCCGTTCTTTTATAAATTCCATGTTAAAGAAGCGTTTTGGGTAAAATCGTTTCATTTATCATAGGTGTTTTGACTTGTTGTTATTGACATTATTATTACTTATATCATGATTTACTTACTTCCAGAATATAAAATATGATTTATATATCATATATATTCAGTATATATATATATAATAGAATAGATAAATGAAATGAAAAACACCGTTCATGGAGACGGTAGTCCGTACGTACGCATGAACGCTGTTTTTCTTTCCTTATTGTCTTGAATGGAAGTAAGTAGATGACATACATATATATATATATATATAAATCCAGTATCATTATTATGTCATATATTTCATTAGTACTTATTATATATACTTTATAATCATTCATGAATGGTTAATCATTAAGAATGAATCTCATTGCGTCGTGGAGACGGTAGTCCGTACGTACGCACGAGCGATGATATCATTTCCATAATTATTGAATTGAATTGGAGTGGATTATACAATATATCAGAATCAATATGATGTTGTAATAACTATGTATAGTTATTCTTTACACCATTATACCCATCCATGTAAGGTGGTGGTGGAAAATAGATTACACCACGGCGTGGAGACGGTATTCTGTACGTACGCACGCGCGGTGATTTCTTTTTCCGTAGGATGGATAGATGGTGAAATAGGGTTGTTTCATACATAAAATAAATATCAGTATATGAGTGATACTGGTGTTATTACTTTATAATGAAACAACCTAAAAAAAGAAGTGGAAGAAGAAATAAAGATGAAAGAATTGGTAACGGTAATTATCTCTTCTTTGAAGCGCCTCTTTGAGACCTCCTCTTAGGGCACTAAAATTGGTCTTTGAGGAAGACCAGAACCTCTAGGATGTTTCTAGGGAAGTGGAGAATATATTTTGGCAGGGTTTGGCCGAGCTTGAGTGTTCAAATTGGTGTGAGGAGGAGGGGGAGGAGGTGTCCTTTTATATGGGAGGAGAGGGGCACCTTAGGAATACCTCAAAATATTATTTTATATTAATGTCAAAATCGGTTTATAATGGTTCCAAAGTGTCTTATTTCGAAGCTAAAGTGGGGATGGGTCGAAATCCTATCAACAAATAAGATTTAGACAAGTTTAGGGTATTATTTTAACATTATCAATTAGATTTAACTCTAAGTTAAATAATTTATCTTTTACCGTGTCTTTTTGTTTTCTTTCACTATATGGTTAATACACTTACTATAACATGCCAAAAGAATCCCAAATTGTTTATTATTAATATATATTTCTTTATCTAAGTCATTTGTCCGATCCTTAGATTTTTAGGAATAAAATAACAATTAATAATATAATATTTTATTTAAAAACTATTTTGTGTCAATTTTGACACT
The DNA here is from genome assembly GCA_963277665.1 of Viscum album. NCBI lineage: Eukaryota > Viridiplantae > Streptophyta > Magnoliopsida > Santalales > Viscaceae > Viscum > Viscum album. The sequence continues at coordinate 515,698,908 of OY728143.1, read as the reverse complement.
ATTTGATATATGATATTTGTGAAAGTCATAACAGAATTATATGTTCGAAACAAGTTGTTTAAATCAACACTAATATATCATAATAACCTATAAAATTAGTTTAATTCATAAAAATTCTTAAATTACATTTATTTTCGTATTTATAATATCAATTATGTCAATATTTTATTAATAAGATAATTATTGCATCATCTTTGTGTCATAAATAAATTAAATTATTTAATGTCTAAAAATTACAAATAAAATACCATTATGTAGGAAATATTTTTATCTTTCTAATGAATATTTACCATCTAATTTATCTTATGTATAACCCTATATTAAAAATGTTTTAGAAAATAAACTTCTATTTTAACTCTTTTAACTCTTCTTTAAATAAATTAATAATAAATGTCCTAATCTAATCCAAGTGGGCCTAAATGGTCATATTTTATTCCTAAGTTTGTTTATGGTAGAATTAAACTTGTCCAATATAATTAGGACATGTGTTAGGGTAATATTAATATCATTTTTACCCTTAATTACCCTATTTACTTTTAACCCGGGTAAATAAAAGTAAAAAGTTACTATTCACCAAAAATTACTTTCATCTCATTGAACCACATTTTACTTACTGTCATCAACCGCGTCTCTCGGATTTTTGAAATTACATTCACTGAAGCGGTAAAATTAAGTTTTATGAAAAATTCAGTTTTTTAACTACAACTTAGTAGTTTCACTATTCATCAAAAATTGATGTTTTCAGAACAATGCCAAAATTTCATCCTAAGATATATTTAATATTCCGAATTCAAAAATGAAGTCTATTTTAACAAATTCATAACATAGAAGTTGCATTAATTAATTTTATAATTAAATCCCGCAGTTAAAACAAATAGCGTGTTTTTAAGAAACAATATCTATCAAAAGATTGACACTTGTTTATTTCTGGTTTAAATGTGAAATTACATCCAATGACCAACATTGTATTAAATTGTAAAAATATATTCTAAATATAATTTAAAACCACTCAAATTAATAATTTATCACTATTAATTATTTCGACTGAAAAAGTTGCTTTTAATTAAAATTTAGTAATTTTCACTATTCATCAAAATATGAAAGTTATCCAAAAATCACCAAAATTTCACCCTAAGCTAATTTCGATATTCCGAATCCAAAAATGAAGTCCATTTTGAAAAATATAATTTACAGAATTTCAAAAGGTGGTTATTACTATTCATAACGGCTAGTTTTTATAATATTTTAATAGCATATCGTTGTTTAGTGAAACTCGATATTGTGTACTACACACGCTATCAAGGAAGGTCGTGATTGCGTGTAATGAAAGGCAAGTCAATGATGTGTGTTGTGCAAGCTCCTTTTGGTGTAGAGTACAACACAAGACATTAATGAAATTAAAAAGAATATTTTTCATAAAATCTCGAGGTGTTACACATAGGTAAGTATTATATTTATTAGCATATATCACTCTTTATTAGGAAACCATTACTATTTATAAGGGTATATTAATATTCACCAAAAATTAAGTTTGTCTTATTAGACTCCAAACATCTAGCTGATCGCAACAATGTATGTTATATTTTAGAAATTCCAAACACATAAGTGTAAACTCTTTGTTTTATGCTCACGTAGTACTTAATATCTCATTGTGTTGTGAATAAAAATTCAATTTACAAAATATTGGGTCATAACAAATTAGATCCTTAAAGATAAATATTTTGATTCTCAATGTGTATATTTCTGAATTTAGAATTTGGGAGTCATAACACAAAGATGGAAAATTATTATATATATATATATATATAAATTCATATGGAAAATGTTAAATCATGTGAAATTTTAGAAGACGTATTAAAACTCAAGAAACCAAAATGAAATAGATAGAAGAAAAAAAAACAGGTACCACTTCTTGATAGTGTTTTCGTATTACTGTCTCTTTATGGATGTATAATGTGTTGTAGAAGTATTTTTTTATCTCTTGTCATATTATCTAGTAGTGTGAGTAATATTTATCGAAACATAAATGTATAACACTTCCAAAATTATCAAGAAAACACTTTTCACATTGTGTATCTATAAGATATGAATGATCTCATAAAAAAGTATAATATAGTAATTTATTTCTCATTCACAACATGTATAGTAGCATGTCTAGAATTCCATTATGAAAAAATAAACTCTACATAAATGAGTTGTCTTTAGAAAATTTAAAATTAAAACATAAGAATAATTTAATTTCATTGAGAGATACTGAAAAATAAAATAACACCATTATTTCATAATAATCACTCCACTCACGATTGAAATTTAAACCAGTCAAGAATGATTCAAAACAATTTTCAATTGTATTATAAATAAATTAAAAATTATATGTAATAATAAGTCAGTCAAATATTCCATGAAAATAATATACTTCTAATTTAAATTTGAATTTCAGAAACATTTTGCCTAAAATCATGTGTAAACATGAAAATAATTTCAAAAGTTTATAACACCGAATTAAATATATTAAAATAAGATTAAATGATTTTAATATTAACTAATATATATTTAAAAATAAAATAATAATGTAAGACAACATATAATAATAAAAATTATTTTTTAGGTTCAAGATATAAATTTCATTCATTGAAATAATTAGTAATTACTCCTTATAAAAACATTTTTTAAATAGATAAAATCAAATCAAAAAAGTTAACATAAAAATTTTAATTTAAAAAGTTGTTATAGGAATTTAAATATATGAAATTTAAACTTTGAAAAATGATCTACAAAATAAAATGATTAATATAGCACAATTTCATTTAAGATCTATATGTAACCAAATTCATATTTTTTAATTTCACGTAAGATGTAACACGCCATGCTTCCACAGTACGTTTCCCTTTGAATAATGCAGTAGCTAGCATTGTACGCAACGACCAATCAAACTATCCACCATGAATAGTAATACCCACTTTTGGGAAATTTTGAAATTTTATATTAAAAAATGGTCTCCATTTTTGAATTTGGAATACCTAAATTAGATTATAGTGAATTTTTTGTATTTTTATGAAAACTTTTAATTTTTGATGAATAGTGAAAAAACACTATGTCATTGTTTAAAACTGAAATTTTATTTAAGTAATTAGTTATTTTATTGAAAATTATTTTAGGTAGAAATAGATATATAATACCTATATATGTTCAATGTAATTCATTGTAGTAATTTTATAATAAAATTTGATATATAAAATTTTATTGGACTTTTTACAATCTTTTACACACCTTCTAGGAGAATTTGAAAATTTGCATTAAACATAATTTTACCACATTAGTGAGTTGAATTTCATAAATCTTAGAGACTTGGTTGACATAAGTAAATAAATGTGGTTCAATAAGATGAAAATAATATTTTATGAATAGTAACATTTGACTTTTCTATAACACTATTAAAAGTAAATAGGGAAATTAAGGGTAAAAATGATATTATAATTACCATAAAACATGTCCTAATTCTATTGGATAAGCGTAATTAGACCAAAATAACCTTATTAATAAAATAATATCCTCTTTGGTCCACATGGATTAGATTAGGATATTTATTATTAGTTTATTTAAAGAAGAGTTAATAGAGTTAAATTCAATGTTTAATAAATAAACCATTTTTAATATAGGGATAAATAAAATAGAAATTATACTATAAATATTCATTAGAAATATAATAATATTTACTATATAATTGTAATTTATTAATAATTTTTAGACATTAAATAATATAATTTAGTTATGACACAATGGTGATGTAGTAATCACCATAATAATGAAGTAATAAAATAATTGATATCATAAATTTTTAAATAAATTTAAATTGAGACTTATTATAAATTCCTCTAATTTTATTGTTTAATATGAAATGTTTTGGATGATTAAATAAATTTTATTTGAAGTTAAAAAGTTTTTATTACTTTCAAAAAAATCAAATACTAAATAGTGTCAAAATTGACATAATGGAGTTTTTAAAACAAACACTATATTATTAATTTAAATAATATTCCTAAATATATAAGGTTCATCAAAATGATTTATATAAGTTTATATATATTAATAATTAACCACATGGTGTTCTCTTGACTTGTTATAGTAAGTGTTTTAACCATTTAATATAAAACTACCAAGAGACATGGTAAATGTCAAACTATTTAACTGAGAGTTAAATCAAAAAGATAAGGTTAATATGGTGACATAAACCTATATAGAACCTATTGGTTAGGATATTTTAGAATAATCCTCACCTTATTCTCTAAATAAATTATTTTTGAGCCATATGAGACTGAAAACGATTTTATTATAAAATAATATTTCAATCTTCTCTTAAAGTAACTCTCAACTCTCTTATAAAATGGTACATCACTTTCTCTTAATTTCACAATTCCTAATCCATTTGGATTGGCCAAAACCTGACCAAATATCCCTTCAAATATCCGTCCTTCAGCAGATTTTCCTTACTTTTATCAAAAAGAAAACCGAAGGAGCCCTTTTGATCAACTCAAAAGGAAACACTTGAAGAAGAGGTAATAACTTCACCACCCACTTTCAATTTATTTTCCTCTCCCACTTCCTCTTTCATTGTTGATTCCATACCATATTAATAACTCCAGTACCATTTAAAAACTATGATGTTATTATAAAATTGTTATAACCATATTCATTATTCTATTCATCTTATAAATGAAAAAGTCACCATACATTCATTTGTATGACTTACCTTCTCCACATCGTGGTGTAGTTTGTTATTCAAACACATAATTATTTTTATGGGTATAATAATGAGTATAACTAATTTAAATAATAAATATATCATCTAAATGATTATTTATATATGATATACCATTAAATTACATAGTATCTCACCATCAATTTAATGATATTTTCGCTCATGCGTATGTACAGATAACCGTCTTCACGAACGCGATGAGATTCATTCCTAATCATAATAATTCAAGAATAATATTACTTTTATGATTAAAAATAATGTATAAGAGTAGAATATCATTATGTATATGAATAAAATAGATCATATCCATAAAAAATATGGCTTACATTACCAATTATATAAAATAAAACGAATCAGTTAACACATGAATAGATGACACTACTATAATATTAATAACAAAGAAAAAGTAGATGACCATTTAAGATAACATATTTATATATTTGATTCTTGTATAATTTAATAACAATGATTTAACTATTATATTGGATGTTAACATACTCTCTATTATGGAAAGTACAAGGTAATGCTTAATTCCTCAATCTCATTATTATCCAAGATTGTTTCTGAGTAAGTATTACATGGACATATTTATCATCTATGTCATTATTACATAAATATTTTTCAAAAGGAATCTATTAAACATTTATGGAATAGTCTATTTAACTATTTCGTCATTTTAAATGTTTTAAATATTTATTTTTCTAAATCATTTTAATTAATTTTTATGTTTTCAAAATGATTTTAAGGGTTTATTTATATGTATATCATTTTTTAAAATTTAAATTCCTTTCAAAGAATCAAAGTGGTGTGGAAATATTTGATTAAATATGTCTTTAAATTTCGTCCATTATAAATTATGTGACTTTTAAATTTTTTCATGAAAATGGATATTTCTCTCAAAGAGTTTAACAAATAATATTCATCTATGTCAACATCCATTGATGTATTTTAAATTTTATTGAAGTTGATTTATTATGATAAAAATATTCCATTTTATATTGATGGTTTTCTGATATGTTTGACTGTGGATGTGTTATTTTTATATCATTCTAGTATTTGGATAAAGTATTTACATTTCTTATGCTAGTTTTAATACTCATGTTTATGTTATGTTTAAACCTTTTCATATGAAGAATGCATTGGACTTTCTAAGTGACTGGTGGAACTCGCTATTACTCCTATATGCATCAGTAGGTGTCATGAGAAAAACTAGTGTCTTGGAAGAAGGATTTAATAAAATATTATTTGTAGTCTTGGCATAAGGTATTGACTATGTGGTAATGAATTCTGGCATTATGCATTCCTTCAAAATGAAATTGGCTATTGATATTACAAGTTATTATTAGACACGTAGAATATCCATGTGAATAAGAAAATGGAATTATTTGAACTATCATTGCACAATTATGATGAATTTTAAGTTTTAAAGGCATGTGTTTTTTACTTATACATTGTCTTAAGTATTTATTCTTATTCTTGAATGTTTCTAGTATATGGTTATCCTTACCGAGCACTGAGCTCACTGCTTTCTATGTTTTATTTTTCCTAGGATGCGAAGAAGTATATTATAACTGACCTGCAAGGATAATCTAAGAGATGAATGTGGTAAATAGAGACAATGTGGTTGTTTTTTTTCATTTTATAATGTAATATAAAACCAATTAATGTATCTAGTACTTCCAATGGTACTAAACGGACTAGTCTTTTGGGATTTGATCACTTGTGATCATGTAAATTTTATGTAATAATGCACTGACTATGGGTAACTTCGGTCACGCATTACAGTAGTTATTTGAGATATTTTAGTACAAACCTTAGGAACTAGATATAGTTAATATCTGATTAGATAACATTACGCAGTGATAGCCTTTTAGGATTGTTAGAGAAGAGCATCGTAGAATTCTGGTAATGTAGTGATTTTGGGTATTTTCCAAGAAATACATCCCTATATAGATATGAGTAGGTAGAGCCAGCTATGGAAAAGAAGTACCTAGGTGTGAAAACTCTGACAAGGTGTTTTGGGTTTGACCAGAGGTATCCTGGTGCACGACAATGGGCCTTGCTGCACTCTTGGTTACAACACTCAAATTGGATATGCTTCATAAAATTCACATTTTATTTACAAAACTTTATGAAGGATTTCTGAGTATATAAATCCTCAAAGAAAATGTTTTTTATGAGATGTATTATATCCATAAATTGTTCAATTTATGTTAAGGGTTTTACAAGTTCGGAATTATGTATTGTGATTCATAAACTAATCTAGTGTATTCCAATGTATAGAAATGGCTCATAGTGAATTGAATGGATATCATATCAATGCACGTAATCAGTGTTGATATTTCCTTCCTACTCAAGATCATTATAGTGGAGCTCATGATTTATTTGGTGTTGAACAACTTATCACCAAACTGGGACACCTCACTCATGCTATGAATTATAACCTTACCTGTATGGAGCACCATGATCCACAACATGGAGGATCAACTTTATACCACTTCATGAGAAAAAAAACCAACATTAAATGAGAGTACAAATCCATTAGTATATGATCAATGTATTAGTCCCTTAATAAAAATATTTCATGCTTTGGGGAGTAGTGAAAGAGAGAAAGTTGTGATGGAAGTTTATCACCTCACGAGATATGTAGATCAATGGTGGTCTTTAATCCAAAATTCAAAGGAGGATGTAGAAGTATCAAACACGAAATGGAGGGAGTTTAATGATTTTTTCTAGGAAACATAATTTCCACATGACCATCCAGCATATATGGAAAGGCAATTTCTGAGTCTGAGGCAAAATGAGGATGAGAATGCCTCAAAGTATGAGGATAACATTTAAAGTTTATAAAGGCTTCTGCAGATAATATACGTAACCCAAGGATTATGATTGATCAATTCATTGATGGGTTATAACCATTTATCCATCGAGCATTAGTATCACATTCCTTCTCATCATACAACGGTATTATCTCATGTGATATCTAGACAGAAAATGAATTTTATAAGTCTTATGACTTCAAATTAATTTAAGAGAAGAAGATATCTACTGATCACTCTGGAAATGGAAATAAGGGGGAGAATGGAAAATATGAATATCCATCCTATAGTAAATGTGGGGAGAGACACCCAGGTACATGCCTTATTTGAATGGGAGTATGTAACAAGTGTGGTGAAAATGGAAACCAATCTCATGATTGCAAGGTAAAGAAAGAGGATGTCAATGTTGAATGCTACAATTGTAGAGAAAACATTCATTATTCAAATGAATGTACTAAGCTCTTAGGGAACGTACCATAGAAAAGTCCTAGGGAGAAAGGGAAATTTTATGCGATCACTAATGTGGAGGTCGAAGCTCTGAAAGACGTAGTGGTAGGGAATTTAATGGTTTCCTCAAGTTTATCCAATGCTTTATTTGATTCTGGAACATCGTATAGTTTCATATCTACCCATTTTCCTAAGAAAAATTGATATTTTCAATTTGACTTCACAAGGGAGCTATCTGTCAAAACTCCTTAGGGAAGTACAATTGAAAACACATTTTGTGAATCATTTCCAATTAGGGTATATAAATGTTCTTTATCTTCTGATCTCAACATCATACACATGATTGAATTTTATATAATCCTCATAATGGATTGGATTTCGAACCATGATATGAAAATTTATTGTAAGATGAAGGAGGTTACAATTTTTTATGATGATAAGATGTTCCTTATCTTTAGAGTAGAAACGCCACCACCTGATTCATATCTTGATCGACCCACAGTTGATTTCATAAATTAAATTATTGGGGAGGTATAGAATGAGTTAGTTATGGGTGAGGAAAAGAATATTCGAATAGAGGATGTATCTATTGTGCACGAATATGTTTATGTGGGTCTAGAGGATTTACCTAGACATCCTCTAGAATGAGAAATTGAGTTTCCTATTGATTTATTTCCTGGTTCAAGGCCCATATCGAAGACCCCTTATATAATGGCCACTATGGAATTAGTGGTACTAATGAAACAACTAGAGAAAATGACTATTAAGGGATTTATTTTCCCTAGTGTTTCTCCATGGGGAGCCCTTTTCCTTTTTGTTAAGAAGGAAAATGGATCTTTGAGGATGTGTATTAACTACATGGAGATCCATGCTATAACAATAAAGAACATGTATCCCCTACCTCGCATTGATGATTTATTCAACCATCTTTATAGAGCTCAATATTTTTCAATGATCGACCTTTGATCTAGATATCATCAGTTGCGTGTGAGGAAGGAAGACATTCCAAAAACAATATTTTGAACCAAGTACGAGCATTACGAGTTTATAGTAATGCCACTTGGATTTACTAATGCACCCTCTATATTCATGGATTTAATGAATAGAGTTTTCAAGGAATATCATGATGAGTTTTAGTGGTATTTATTGATGATATCTTGGTATATTCAATCATGAATATAACTTGGGCACTATTCTAAAAACCCTTAGAAGAAAATAATTATTTGGGTAGTTTAGAAAGTGTGAATTCTAGATTCAAGAGATTTCTTTTCTTGGCCATATTATCTCAAAGGATAGAATCTCTGTTGATCCATCAAAGACCATGGAAATCCAACAATGGACAACACCGATGAGTATAACTGATGTATGTTGTTTTATGTGTTTAGTAGGTTATTATTGATGTTTTGTCAAGAATATTTCCTAGTTGGATAACCCATTATCCAAGATCACATGTAAAGGGGTTAATTTTTTTATACAAAAGAGAGTGAAGAATGTTTTTAAGAAATGAAGATAAAATTAGTCAATCCTCCTTTCTTGACCCTACCATCAGGGAACGATGGGTTAGTTATTTATAGTGATGCTTCAAAGAGAGGCAGTGGTTGTGTCCTTTTGAAAAATGATATAGTTATGGCCTATGCGTCACATAATCTAATAATTCATGATATAAATATCCCACTCATGTTCTTTAGTTATCAGTTTTAATCTTTTCTCAGATGATATGGAGACAATATCTCTATGGTGAAAATGTGAGATTTATACTGATCACAAGACTTTGAAGAATATTTTCTCACAAAAAGAAGACAACATGTGGAAATGGATATGGATCTAACTACTCATGGATTATGATTTCACAATACACTGCCATCCATGGAAGGAAAATAAGGTAGAAGATGCTTTGAGTAGAAACAATCATGGATTTTTGAACAATATGAGGGTTGAAAGGGATCATATTTTCATAGATCTAGTAAAGATAGATATGGGAATAACCTTCGAATCTGAAACATCAGTACATTTTCAAATGGTTTCCAACCCATCTTTAATAGAAAAGATAAAATGTTATCAAACTAATGATGAGGAGTTTTAAAAGAATATTTAATCATAAAATGATAGAAGATTGAGTGAAATCGTATTTGAAGATGGAATTTTGAAATTTGGGGAGAGAATTTCTGTTCCCGAAATACCTGATATCATAAGGGATTTTTTTTATAATGATCATTTCTTCAATTTCTCTATACACCCTGGGAGAACTAAGATGTATAGTTATTTGAAGGATCATTTTTGGTGGTCCAACATGAAGAGGGAGATTGCTGATTTTGTGTCAAGATTTATGGTTTGTCAACAAATGAAAGCTGGAAGGCAACATCCTAGTGGATTCATGCAACCTCTTCCCATACCTGAGTGGAAATGGGATAATATTATTATAGACTTTGCCATATGGCTACCAATGTCACCTATAAGGAATAATGCGATATGGGTCATTGTTGATCGTCATACCATGTTAAAACATTTTCATTATATATCGGAATATTCACTGCATGATCTTCTAGAAAGACTATATATTAATAATGTTGTAAGAATCCATAGAATACCTCTATCAATTGTTTCTGATCGCGATCCCAGTTTTACATCAATATTTTGGAGATGTCTTCAGCAGGATTTGGATACTGAACTTCATTTGAGCTTTTCCTACCACCCTCAAACTGATGGACAATAAGAACAGACAATTAAAACCATTGAACACATGATGAGATCTTTATCACATGACATTCAAGGTACGTGAGATCAGTATTTACGTCTGGTATAATTTTCCTATAAAAATATCTTTTATTCAAGTATTCAGCAGAACCGTATTTATCTTTTTATGGAAAGTGATTTTTCACACCAACTTTTTGGGATGATGTTGGTGAAAGAAAACTCATAGTCCCAAAAATTGTTAAGGAAATAATGAAAAAGGTGAAGATTATCCAAAACCACATCAAAGAATCTAAAAGTAGGTAAAAGAGCCATAACGTTAATCAGAGGAAGGATTTGGAATTTCAAGTAAGAGATCATGTTTTCTTGAAGGTGTCTCCATTAAAGGGTTTTATATGATTCAGTAAGAAGGTTAAATTGAGTCCCAGGTACATCGTACCTTTCTAAATTCTAGAATGAATTGGAGTTGTAGATTACCTTTTGGCAATGCATCCAAGTTTCTCCAATGTTCATGATGTGTTCCACATATCAATGTTGAGAAACTATATGCCTAACCCAACCCATGCACTCACATATGAGGAAATTGAATAGGAACCTGATATGTCTTATTGTGAAGATCCCTTCAAGATTCTTGATACCAAAGAACAAGTGCTTAAAACACAAACGACTCGCCCGATAAAACTTCTATGGAGAAACCATAATTTAGAAGAGGCAGTGTGGGAACTTGACGAAATTATCATGAAAAACCACTCGAATCTTTTCATGAAGTAATATTTTTGAAATTTCTAGAAAAATATTAGTTTTTAGAGGGGATAATTTAACACCCAAAGCTTCCAATGTACATTTCTTGTTGAATAATGCAGTATCTTGCGTTTTATGGAACACAGTGTTTTAACACACCACGACCAATATAAGTAGCCGTTATGAATATTAATAACCACTTATTTAAATTTTATAAATTTTATCTTTTAGAATAGACTTTATTTTTGTATTTGGAATATCAAAATTATCTTAGGGTGAATTTTTGGTATTTTTCTGAAAATATTATATTTCTGATTAATAGTGAAGAACACTCTGTTACTGTTAAAAAACAACATTTTATTTAAGTGATAAGTTAATTTATTTTAATTTATTTTAGGTCAAAATAGATACATAATACATATATATGTTCAATGTAATTCCTTGGAGTCATTTTATTATAATTTTAGATATATAAAATTTTATTGAACATTTTAGCGTCTTTTACCCACCTTCTAAAAGCATTTTTAAATTTTCTTAAAACATAATTTTTCCGCTTCTCTGTGTTGAATTTCAAAAATATGACAGACAAAGTTGGCATCAGTCAGAAAAATTTGGTTCCATAAAATGAAAATAATTTTTGATGAATAGTAACTTTTCACATTTATTTACCATGGTTAAAAGTAAATAGGTTAAATAAGTGTAAAAATGAAATTATAATTACCCTAAATCATGTCCTAAATCTATTGGATATGTGTAATTAGACAAAAAAATCATAGGAATAATATATGATCCTCATTGGTCCATTTAGTTTTGATTAGGACTTTTATTATTATTTTATTTAAAGAAGAGTTAAAAGAGGTAAATTCAATGTTTAATAACCAAACCATTCTTAATATAGGGTTACACACAATATAAATTCAACTATATATATTAATTAGAAGTATAAAAATATTTCTTACATAATGTTATTTTATTTATAATTTTTACACAATAAATATTTTAATTTATTTGTGACAAAATTATGATGCAATAAATTACTTAATAATGAAATATTAAAATAATTGATAATGTAAATATACAAATAAATAAAAATTGAGACTTTTGATTAATTACTATAAATATTTTGGTTAATATAAAATTTTAGGGTTGATCAAATAAATTTTTTTCGAAGTGATACAGTCTTTATGGCTTTCAAAAAGATCAAATACTAAATTGTATCAAAATTGACATAATTGAGTGTTTAAAACGAATAATATATTATTAACTGATATAATATTCCTAAAAATATATTTTTAGGCTAAATGACATAGATAAGGTTATATATATTAAAACAGAACCACTTGGTGTTCTCTTGTATTGTTATAGAATGTTTATTAACTATATAATATTAAAATACAAATAGACATGGTAAAACCAACAAGCTTGTACATGAGTGGTAAGGGATCCTTCTTGGCATCCAAGAGAGCCGAGTTCAAAATCGGGTAGAGGCGAATTTCTGGGGTACTATAGTAGTTACTCTAGCAGTTACTGTTCGTTACTGTTGCAGCCGGAACTATTCACCCGATTTGGGCCTTCGGACCACCGATTTGGGCCTACGGGTATCCAGGGCCTTCGAGTTATCAATGGCCTTCGGGCCACAGGGCCTTTGGGACATGTAGACCATGGAGTAGCCCAGTTCACACAATACAATCCCCAAAAGAGGATCATAGAAACAGGAGTAGCATCCACTAGATGCAGAGCTAACCGGATTGGATGAATGAGAGGGTATGACAGCCGCTATCAGGACAAGGCACCGTGCAGCTTTGTACAGGGCAATGCTATCCGATCAGCAATGCAAGGTGTGGTGTTAGGAGATCAGTGTCACAGAAATCTGGGGAGGGGCAGTTCAAGTGGGCTGGGCCTACGAGTCATGTATTCGGTATGGTATGCCTCTAGGCCTTCGGGTCATGTATTGCAGGTTTTTTGGGCCTTGTGACTTGGGCCTATGGTTAATGTAAGGGTTACCATTCAACACTTAAATGGGAGATTATCCATAGTAAAATAAAAAAATAAGGCCTTTGGGCCATTGAGGCTCAAAGAGTCATGGTAAATGTCAATATATTTAACTAAGAGTTAAATTTAAAAGATAAGGTTGTTATGGTAAACTAAACCTATCTAAAACCAATCGGGTGAATGGTTTTCGACCCATACCCATCTTATATTCAAAATAAATCTTTTCATAGAAATTAAAAATTTAAAATGATTTTATTATAAAATAATATGTCATGATTTTTTCTTAAAATGACCATCACCTCTCTTATAAATGGGTATTTCCCCTTCTCTTAATTTTATAACTCCAAATCCATTCAGCTCAGCCAAAACCTGCCCAAATTTCCACTTTATAATCCTCCCGTTAACCTAGAAGCCTTAATCTGATACGAAATCCTACATAATGAGCCCTTTTGATCAACTCAAAAGGAAACACACGAAGGAGAGGTTATAATTTCACCAGCCTCTTTCAAGTTAATTTATTCTTCCACCTCTTCTTTCATTGTAGTTTCCATACCAAAATAATACCTCTAGTACCTTCTATATAAAATGATGTTATTATAAATATGTTACAACCATATTATTTATTCTATTTATCCTATAAATTACAAATTCATGAAAATGGCATACACACAGCTTACCATCTCCACATCGTGGTGTAGATTATTATTCAAACACTTCATTATTAGGATGGGTTTAATAATGAGTATAAAAAATTTAAATTATAAATATAAAATGTTAATTATTATATATATATAATATAAAATCCAATTACATATGATTTTACCATCAATATAATTATATTTTCACCCGGGCATACGTACCGATTACCGTCTCCACGAACGCGATGAGATTCATTCCCCGTAATAATCATTCAAAAATAATTGTCATTTTATTATTATTAACAATGATTATGAACGTAATATCATTATTTATATGAATAAAATACATCATATACATAAAAAAATGTCTTACATAACCAAGAATATAAATGAAAATGAATTAGTAAACACTTGAGCTGATTATACTACAAAAATATTATTGACAAAGAAATATTAGAAGATCATATATGATTTCATATTTATATATATGATTATTTTATAATTTAATAAAAATTATTTAACTATTATACAGAAGGTTAACGTACCCTTTATTAAAGAAAATTAAAAGGTAAGGGTTAATTTTTCAATCACATTATTATCTGAAATTTTTTATTAGTAAGTATTTACTATGACATATTTATCATCAATGTCCATATTTTATAAAAATGTTTACAAAAAGATTATTTAAAGGTTTTATGGAAGGGTCTATATAACTATATCATTATTTTAATTATTTTAAATATTTAATTTTCTAATTATTTTTATTTAATATCCATGTTTTCAAAATGATTTCAAGGATTTATTTATATAGACATCATTTTTTTAAAATGGAAATTCCATTCAAAGATTAAAAGTGGTATCTGAAAATTTGATTCAAAAATGTCATTAAATTTATTTCATTCTAAATTTTGCAACTTTTAAATTTTTTCATGAAAAATGGATATTCCTCTCAAAGAGTTTTACAAATTATTTTCATCTATGACAATATACATTGATGGATATTAAACTTGTTTGAAGTTGATTTTTTATAACACAAATCTTCCAAATTTTATAGAAGGTTTTGTGATATGTTTGACTGTGGATATGTTATTTTTATACCATTCATGATTTATGGATAAAGTATTGAAATTTTTTATGTTAGTTTTAATATGAATGTTTATTTTATGTTTAAAACTTTTCATAAGATCAATGCATTGGAAATAGTATGGGATGGGGGGAGCCCGCTATAGCTTCTCGATGCATCGGTAGGTCTCATGAGACAAACTAGGGTCTTGAAACAAGGCCTTTACAAAATATAATTTGTATTCTTGGCACAAGGCCTCCACTACGTGGTTATGAAGTCTGTAATTATGCATTCCATCAATATGAAAATGGATATTGATATTAAATGTGATTATTCGAAGAGTATAATATCCATGTGAATAAGTAAATGAAATTATTTGATTTATCTTTTCTATAGTATAATGAAGATTATGTTTAAAAGGCTTGTGATATAATCTTATAAATTTCCGTAAGTATCTATGTTTTTTCTTGAATGTTTCTGCTATATAGTTATCCATACTGAGCATCTGATCTCACCCCTTTTTCTATTTTAATTTTAATAGGATGTGAAAAAGTATATTATTACTAATTTGGAAGGATATTCTAATGAATAAATGTGCTCAATGGAGACAATGTTGTAGTTGTTTTTAATTTTATAATGTAATTTAAAAATTATGAATGTATCTTGTACATTCAAGGCTACAAAACTGATCAGTCTTTTAGGATTTCATCCCTTGTGATCATGCCGATGTTATGTAATAATGCACCGACATTGTGTAACTAGGGTCAGGGTGTTACAGAATAATTTTTTCTTATGTAATAAAATTAACCATGTAGGGGAATTGATATAAGATAATCATGTAATCAATTTAATTAATTAAATAATTTAATGTAATTCATAATGTAGTATATTTGTTCATGTTTCTGAATATGTTATCTAGGTAATGCATGTAATGGGATTCTAGAAATGATAAAACCAACTGAATTTTCAATTTTTAGACATGAAACAAACCTTTTTTAATATAGAATAAAATTTTCTTCATTTTGAAAAATATTTTTATATCTACAATATATTTATAAATTATCAATAATAAATTTGATTTGATTTATATAACTTATGTTATCATAAAAAAATTAGAAAACACTTCTGAAAACCATATATAATGATTAAATTATTTAAAAATTGGGGAAAATATAGTGAACAATTTATAAGTTTATGTATTCTATTGAAATGTATATAATCTTATTATATTTAAATATATTATTAACTAATTTTTTGTTTTTATTGTTAGATTTTTGTTCTTAATATATTGGATAACTTATTTAGTAAAAATTACTACACGGTTATCAAATCAACTATTTTAATTTCAAATTAGATATATAGTTAATGTTTTTTATGTGTTGTTCTATTTATTTATTATATGAGAAAATTATAAAACCTATATAAATTATAAGTAAATATCTAAAACTACTTATTTTTACTAGTAACTCAAAATACATTTATAGAAGATGTTTTGAAAAATAAAAACATGAAATATAAAGATATATTAAGAAATTAATAAAATTATATGAACCAAATTAAGAATTATTTAATTAATGAACAATTAAAAGTATTAATAAATTAAAAGTTAATAGAATAAGATAAAATTTTTCATTTATCAAAACATAACATGGTTCAAGTAACCACTCAACATAAATACCTCATCAAATCTAAGAGTGATTCTTTCCTCACATGATTATTTAGTGAGGATAATGTCGATTTCATTATTGAACATGTTTTTTGTGTGAATGAGATACGTGTATAATTTGTACATGTTATTTTGGGAAAGCATGATGTAGGTTTTATTTTGCTAATTTTTTTATGTTAATGTGATGCATAAATAAATATTTAATATTTTGTTCTGTGAACATAAAAGTTATGTATTTGACTACACATTTGTTGAGTGTGGGTGGTGAATTTACCTTTTCATATGTTTTTTACATGAACGTGATGGATACGACATTGTTAATGTATTTGTTTTGATTGAGACTGTGATAGTATGGATTGAATGATTTTATATTTTTATTATATAATTATTATCTAAAACTCTTATAACATATTATATGATTATTCAATTGAGATTAAATTTCCTTATATCATTAATTATGGAAGCATATTTTTGATCCATGAAATTTTTATTAAAATATTTCTACTATTATCGTGCACTTAGATTTAATTATGATCTAACTCTTGATGACATGTTGACTTGTTTTACATTATTAAAAATTTTAACTAAATACATTCTTATGTTTTAATTCTATACAGGTTTTAGATGAGCATAAAAAAGAGATGTCTAGAAGGGAATTTAGTGTGGACAATTTATGGAAAAATAATTAGAATTGTTATCATAATAGTTTTAATTATAGCCGATTCTCAATGAAATAGAACCATTTATTCATGGAGCTATACATTTTTTTATTAGACGAAATGTTTTACATAAGAAATGATATAAAATGGAGTTATGTTTATCTGGGGAAATTTAAATTTTACCAAATCCAACTTTTATGTAATGTTTATTTGAATCACACCTTAGAGTATGGATTTGTGGGGTATCCAAAACCATAAAAAGGTGTATGGTCCTAAATCATTTAATGAAAACGTACATGTTAATCATAACCATGACTATAAAAATATCAATTTTGATACATTTTTTTATAAACAGGTGATTGTAAATTATAATTTAATTTAATATATTAATATAATTATAAATATGATTCTTTTATATATTTTTAATATGATAAAAATTATTTTATACTAGGTTGGATGATTTATAAATCTAATGAGGATTTTTTATAATGGTTTCTATTATAATCATAATATTTATTTAGTTATTTTTTCATTTAACTTAATTTTAGGGAAATTTTATGTTTAATCATTCATAAAACAATCCTATTTTATTATTCTCAATTTACATCAAATGTTTCGAAGCCTTCTATATGTAATATCTTTTTTGGTCTTCAAAAAGGAAGAAGAAATATAATTAAGAAAAAATTAAATTTATATTCCATTTTTTGTTGGGTATTTTTTCCTCCATAACCTAGTTTTTTAATATATTTAAATTCGAAAATATTTTTCATTGATTTGAAGAGTTCATTCCATTTCCTTTTAAATTAATTACAAATTATTAAAATTTCTGTTTTCACAAGTTTTTCTTATGAATTATTTTATATTAATTATCTGAAACCAATGTTTTCATAAACAATTTAGCGATCGATCACATTTTCCTACCATTTTAACTAGTTTTAATTTTAAACATTACACTAAAAGTTTCCATGGTCTTTATATGAAAATATTATTCCCATTATTATGAGATTTGTTTGTTTTTTTAAGTTACAAAATGAAAATAATGGCCTCTCTTTATTTTAAAAGAATACAATTAATGGGTTTTTAGAAGTTTTTATATATAAGTAATTTTTAAGGATTTATATTATTAACTAGGGATATGATCTTATAATACCATCCAATTACTTTACATTAATGTATTATTCTTTTGATTTGTAATGATGTTTTATGAAACCCATTTCATTATCCTGGGAAAATTAATCTATTATGGAATGGTGAATGATATTGTATCCTAGGTTTATATATTTTAATGGTTTGTAATTTTTTGATTATTGGGTATGTAATTTTCCTCTAATACATTGGGTATTGATTTGTGGGCTCAAAAATTGATTAAAAGAGGTTGTTCCCAATCTAATGTCACAAGGTCGGTTTTTGGAATCCTAGGATGGTATACAAGTGATTAGCGAAATCCTAAGAGGGTTCATGAGTAGTTGATCCAAGACGAATAAGTTAACTGGGTTATTAACATAAGAATACTATGTGATTTATTCTATAGTGATTATCCTTGATATATGATATCTATGTTTTGGGAAATGGATAGTGTACCCAATGCACAATGAGACTCTATCCACTTTGATTATCTTTGTAATGACCCTTGTATAAAGAAATTATTTTTCTATACTTATGTTTAATTTATAGTTTTATACTAATAACAAATGCTTTATGCTTATGATACATATTCAAGGATCCTAATTAAATATTTATGATTATGGACCCATATAACATATTTTTATTAGTATGAATAAACCTTATGTCATGATTCATTCTTTTTGTTTATAACTTATTATGTACAATATTATAGTTTGTGATTTTTTTTTCATATCCTTAGTATTATATTATTCTCACTTATGATCAACTATTGAAATATCTAATGTTTACCCTTAAATAGAATATGAAGTCAAAATTTATTATTTTTTTCATTCACCATGAAATAAAGAATATTTTAAAGAAGGAAATGTCTACCATGGGTATTACGTGGGGAGAGAATTGTGGGAGATGTTGAAGAACTTTTATTAGAAAAGTTAATTATGTATATATTCCCTAAAACAAAATACCTTTACAGTTCTAGTATGTGTAGTATCGTAAAATATATTTCTAATTTTTTAGAGATTTTTTCTATATTAATTTATGTAATTATTCGTTCATATACGACTATCTTTAAACAGAAACGTTTCACATGAGAGCATGCGTTGTTTTTACAAAGATTTTGTGATTTAAAATGCTCTTTATAAGAACTACATTAGGATGGATGATGAAATATGTTCCTAATAGATAATTCATCTGATACTGTGAAGCATTTTAATGTAATTTTAGTGATTCAAGTGATTTTTTTTGGATTAGAATATGAAAACCACACTGAATCACTAATTTATTATATATTTGTATTTAATAATGATATGGATATTAATAAAATAACCTGGATGTCAAAAAGTTCATATAATAAGTTTAGTTCTTAATGGAAATTAGTCCCAAAATCCTAATGTTCCATAAAGGTATTAATCATATGAGGATCGAAGATATTAGTTTCCGAAGTACAATACATAATGGTTGTTATCTAATTTTTATTCACAAGGATCATTATACAAGGGAGGTTCATGAAGGGTATTTCATAAAGTAGTTTTTAAAGTAACAAATCAAATACCCCAACGCTCTTTTCATTGGACCCTTGGTGTTTCTTGTGGACATTATGCAGTAAATAACATTCCATATAGAACATACAGGTGTAAAATATTTAAGAATGAAATTTATTATATAACATTTTTGGTTGTTATTTTTGGGACTTTGAATTGAATTTGAGAATCATATTCCTGATTTCATGATGTATATGAACTAATATTTTATTAAATATTTGGATGCCTCAATTATATTGATAAACATCAAATTTATCCATTTATAGTAGAGTTTGATGGAGGAGTAAAAAAATTTATCTAATATAAGAAGTGAATTGTCCCAGAATTTATTTTAAAAGCTATGAAACTAGATTATAGTGACTATAAACAAAATATTGTTATCTATAAAAAGAATTGAATATTATTCGATCACAGTTTGATAGACACATCTCTTGTGAATGATGATTGAACTATTTTTTAGTTTTTATCCTTGTTCAAAATAATTATGTTGTTTTTTAAATTCCAATTTTGTGGTTATCTTGTATATGTAACTTAATACAATATATTTAACATGTTAATACAAGTTTTGGGAAAGTATCTTCCTAAACAATAAAAATTATAACCCTTGGATTAAACACAAAAATCTCTGGGTGTCCCGAGATGTAACTAATAACAATTTTTTAGTTGTAATGATAAGAATGTGAACTGTCAAAATAAATCATGAGGCGTTGTGGATAGAGTAGTTTATAGAAATTTTTGGAAGGTACTATTCCTCATAATAAAACAAGAATGATGCATTTTGAGTCAAATAAATCCAAAAATCTTCATTATTCATATTGATTATTATCATTTAATCCTTCTACCAATAAACCATTAGAAATTATTGAAACATGCTATATACTGAAAAAAATTATGAATTTATTGAGTTTAGATTTATGAGCAGATCAAGGTTATGGTAAACCATTCATTTGTTTTTTATGAAAATAAATTCAAAAATCCATATTTGTGTAATGAGGGTATTAATTCCCATGATTTATGTTTTTTTCATGATTGGATGATATAATATGTAACTAATTGAATGTATTTTTGTTTTGAGAATTTAATTAATATAATCTATCATGGGTAACTATAGTTTTAAATAGAAACTAATAGACTTCTATCAATTGGGTTTTAAATTTACATGATTTATAAAATATTAACCAATTTGATGATAAGATTAAAAATAGGTTTTTTAGTGGTAATAAAAACTATATGAAATTTAGTAACCACAATTAAAATTGGATTCTAATATTATTATAAAAATATAATTATATGAAAAAATATAGTGGAAAAAAGTATAAGCTAGAATAAGTTAAAAAAGATAATTAATCATAAGATCCAAAAAATAATTTTATTATTGGTTAAAAAACCAAATAATCTTGTAAAAAGATTTTATAGACCCACATAATTTACCATTAATGATAAGGAAGTAGATAACCTTGAATTTAGGTATTCTTTATTTTTAATATATTGGATGGTATCCTAAATTTTAAACATATAGTATGGTATATTTTCTTATTCTTGGAATCCATCAAAATAAAATCCTAAGAATGTTCACTAAATTTCAATCACATGATGTCCATCACTCATAGGTTAACTGAAAATTTTACATATAGAATATATGTATTCCATAAAAAATATTCTCAATATCAATAATGTGAAACACAATTGTTAAAATTAAAACTAATATATGCTATAAGGAATCAATGAATCAATGAAAAACTCGATAAAAATTCTACAAAAAAAACATTACACAGTTTTAAATAACTCTCTTGGTAAAAAGGTATTTAACATCTCCAAAATTAACATATAATATCATATAATTATGTAACAACATATAATTATTCCCCTCAATGATGAAAAATTATTTACAAACATGTTTTTAAGGAAATAAAATATTTGGATTATTCAATCATTGGGATCATTTGTACCAAATATAGATGTAACTTCATTATCCATCAATGAACTTAATAACACTAAATATATTCTTATGAAATTAGATGTATGAAACTATAAGGATATTAAATTAGTTGAATGTAATCTGTTAGGAATTATTAAACCTACAAATTTTCCAAATCCTTATTATCTTCTCCTATATTTCCATTAGTAGAAATTCATATAGTAGTAACACAACAACTAAAAAAAAGGGAAATAAAATTCAAATAAATTGTATTTTGGTTTCCCACATAGTGAAATAATTTATGTTAATAAAAAAAACACATCATTTTTGGAAAAAATTGTATACATATAGATAAAATGAAAATATTAACTAAATGTAAAAGAGGATTTCCCTAACACACCCAATGGAATGAATTTCTCAGTATTTTATCATCATTATTCAAAATAATCTTATTATATATGCACAATATAATAGATTTTCTCTATTTGTGACAAACATGTTCGAAGAAAATCTCTACTTTTCTGTTCAAGGAATCATTATCCCCCCCTTTTTAAAAAAATGTAATTAATTTATCAAAACATTACCCCTTCTATGATTAAAAAATATGGGTAGAAGGGAAAAATAATGATGTAGAAATTAAAATGAATTCATAAAATTCCTAAATTAAAAAAACACTTTTCCTTTATTTTTTTTAATAAAATTACCCATAGATTACAAGAGATTTTATGGAAATGAATAATTATCAAATAAAAAATTTAAAGATGTAAAACCTCTCTGACGTTGTCTTCTAATTAAAGGATTATCCTTTAAATTTATGGATGGATAATGGAAATATTTATATTAAAACATATAATCTATATATAATAAAATTTTAATATTTACTTAAATTAGAAACAAAAAAACCAAAATCTAAATCCTATGGAAATAGATATAATAACCGAATTTAAATGAAAACAATATGGAAATTAAAAAAAAGAAATTAAAATGAAAAACTGATGTAATGAAAAATTTCATCCCACTTTGTGAATACATTTTTATAATTATTGGGGGTATGATAAAAAAGATGTTAATTGATTATTACTTTAGAATTATCTATCATAACATCTATTTAATCTATTTTATTCTTCTAGAAGTTATGGGTTTTTAAAAAATATTAATGACATGATTTTAAATTTAAATAATGTTCAGAAAAACAACTACTTATTTTATGTGATCTCTAGGGAAATGATGAATTTCATCTATGTTCTTTAGTCATGATTTATGTTATGGGTTCATAGATTTGTATATAGAACTGGTGTTGTGTTATAAATAGTTTTTTGAGTTAAAATAAAAACTAATTTCATATATTCTATCGTGTATCCATAACACATGATCTCAAAATATTCTAATTGAAACATATTCAACTTTATTATAGGAGTATGTAATTGATTATAACTCATAAATTTTCAATTAGTCTATGGATTCCCTTAAGAATACTTTTTTTATAAAATTACATTATCTCTCTATTCTGAAACCATAAAACTCAAAATATGAGAAAAATTAAAAAAAAATCATTTCTTGATGAATAAATAAAAGATCAAATGTAGATTTAAGGAAATGTAAAATTGAATGGTATGATTTTACATGTTATTACTTAAAGGATTTTCTGAAAACTCACAAATAATGGTAGTAAAATGTATAAATTATGTTCAAATTTTTTTAATGTATATTGACCTACCAATTATTCTTATAAATTGTTTTTATATACCATTTTATCATATTTATCAATATCGTGTCTGGTTAAGGTTTTTACTACTATACTTATTATTTATTCATTATAAAAACCAAAATTATTTCATAAGTATCGAATATATTTATGTTGTGATATGATGTTCACATCAAGATTGTGAGAAATTATAGAACTAATGAAAAAATTGAGTTCACCAATATTGGTAATTTAAAATTCATTATTCATATGACTCAAAAAAAAATATAAAAATATATACTTTTAAGCAAAACTAGATATAATATCAAAATCATATTTTTGAACGATGATTTTTTTTTGAAAACACTATATATAAAATGAATGAGATAAAAACTAACATTATAATTTTTTAATGAAAATATATTGTAAATATTTCGTACGATAGTCTTGAAACATGTTCAAGATCATGGAGGGATTGAATAATATTAAATACATTTTTATAGATAATTAATATTTTTAAAATGAACCCTATTAAAAATATATTCATTATTTAACTTATCCATTTGAAGAATAACTTTTTTACATCTATTTAAAATAATGTGAAATTTATATGTTTCATGAAGTATAGTAACGTTTGAATGGATTCATGTATAACTAACAGTAAAACTTTCTCAAAATATTTTATGAATTATTTAGTAAAATAACCCTTCTCCACAAGTCATTCTTTATTTGTTAAAAATTTTAAATTTATATCACATTAGATATCCAAATGGAATTTTAATTCAATACTGAGAATACATTTATGTCTTTTACTCATAGTCTAATATTGATTCCTTTTTAAATGATTTAGTGCTTCCTATACATCCCATATCCTACTTTAATTACAATGGTAATCTACATCCATTTTACAATTGAGTTATAATAAGAATGCATAGTCCACATTTTTATTTCACATGGAAAATCAGGTTTTCAGTGGTTGAATTACATCAATAATAATATAAAAAATATGATATCACCTTATTATTAAATGTTTATTAAGTGAAAATGTTTGTTGACCTTTAATTAATTAAAGAAAATAATTTATTTATGTGATTTCAAGAGATTTAAAATATAATGATATATCTACCAAATGATTTATTATTAGCTGTTTTGAATAGACTTCCAATATTTTTATAATATCATTTTTCAAATAATCTTTTGATAGATAGATTTTTGGGGGTATTGTAAAAATAAATGGATTGAATTCACTTGATTATACATGAATCATTTATTCAATGTAAAATGATATTTTATTAAAATATTTGTAATCATTACTAGTTGTAGAATATAAAAATAATATCCCCCCATTAACCTTATGATTAAATTTATTATGTTGATTGTTATTACTAAAATTGAATAATTTAGATGAAAATATAAATTTTTTTGTTTTTTTTGAATTTATTGCAGTCCAATACTCATAATCATTAATATTTAAAAGTCTCTGAGTGAAATATGATTTTTAATATAGTAATAAGTTCTCATCATCTTTACCCAAAAACTTTTAGCAACGTAACACTCACATAGATATGTTCATTTAATTTTATGAATAAATTTATTTATATTTTAAATTGCACCAGTTTTTGGTGTTATTAGAGTAAAAAATTATTATTAACACCATTTTTTCTATAAAATCTTTCAAAATATACATTCACAATATTCCTAATATGATCACATCAATTATTACTTTATGTTTAGTTTTAATAATTTCTAATTGGTGCCCATAAAGTCATAAAATGATTAATAGTTTCATATTTTTGGGTGACAACTAAACCCATGCAAAGATAGTGTAACCACTGACTAAGCGTTTGGACTTTACTTTTAGATTTAAAATATGTCTAATGTTTCAAGTAAAATAGATAAGTATCAAAAAATGGGTTTATATAATAATATGTTACAACAGATCCCAAATATTTATATTTATAGAAATTTTAGTTAATGTCATAAAATTTTAGTGATTTAATATCCTATTTATCCAAAAAATATTATACAGCTCTTAAAGAATGTCAATTATAATTAATTAAGACTAAAATGAAATTTTTTTATAAATTATCATGACAATCAGTAGATATAATGAAAGAAAATTTTGAACATTTAATATTGCATTTCACATTCTATATGTTCATAAGATAATGTTCATCACATTGTTGACTAGTACTAGTAGTGTTATTCAAAAGCCCTAAAAAATATATATTTTGGAATAAATGTTTTATTAGAGTAAAAGAAATACATATTCCCCCTATTTCACCATGTATGTTTTCTCTAATATTGAATCAATATCCATTCATGATTTTAAAATTCCTTAAGATGGTCATGTATTATATGATATGTCCAAAAAAACCACTATCCATGGATCATTTATTTTCGCTACTGGTAATTAAATTATTTTATTGAAAAATATAAAACTAATATCTTTATCACAAGACATTCTTGGTATTTAATACATTATGAAATAAACTTTTAGGAACTCACATCTTCGCGAATATTCTATTTCTAAAAGATTTCAGTTTATTAGTTATAAAAAATTTTGAAAACAAAATAGTTAGACTCTTTTTAATGAAAATATTTTATTCTATTGAATTTCCTATTTTACACAGTGTAATATGGTTCAGTTTTATATACCAAATACATTTATTGAAAGAGAGATTTATAATAATTTAAACCATTTAATTAGTTGTTCTTGAAGGTTATACATTTTATTAAATATTTTCCTCAATAGAATTATTGTTTAAAAAACGATTCATTAAATAATATAATTCAAATTCAAGTTTAATTAAATAATTAAAATTTTCAAAATTTATCTGGAGTATATTCATGAATGATTTTTTTTAAAAATCATTTCATAATTTACAAATTTTTATAGGTAATCATAAAAATATTTTATTTTATTGTATTAGTTTATCTTCATAAAAAATTATTTTATTTCGTGAAATGTTTTATAATAATTTCCCATAAGATTTAAATATATATCTATTTTAGTAAAACTAGGTTACTTTTTTTAATTTATATTTAAATTAAATTTCATCATCTAAGGAGTCATTATTACCATCTTAATACGTAAAAGTAAATTTAGAATCTAAATATAGATTTTTCAGTGGCGTAGTAGTTACCGAAGCCAATTAATATTTTATTATTATTAAGTATTTATATTTAAAATCAAATTATTAATTAAATTTATAAAAAAATTGTTTTAATAAAATAACATAATTTTTTCTACTCGTCACACACATTACGTTATATTCACGATATGATAATTTTTGTTTTGGTACCTCGGTTTTTCTCTCGAGTCCAGGGTGTGACGGGGTTACGTTTTGAAATGCTTACTTATTTTGATTAATTTATATGATTATTCCACATCTCTTTTGGGCATTGTTGGAGAAATTTTGTGTTTTTTGGATTGGAAGCAGCATGAACACTGTTAGAGATGATTTGGGAATATTCTGCGGCCCATCCTAAGTAACCATGTTCCAGGTGTTGGTTTTAGATAGAATCAACCTCACTATTTTCACATGGTAAGTCAAAAAAAGTAGGCTGGTCGTGCGGTCGATTTACTCTTGGGCAGCAGCTACCGTATGGTTGGCACATGATTGGGGAAACAATGCGACCAAACCGTACGAGATTCCCAGAACATAATTTTTTTTCTAATTCCTTGACTTCCCTCTAAGGATTTCTAACCCCAATATACCAAAATCTCCCCCTGTGGTCCTTAAAACCCTAAGGGTACTCTCCCATTGTTCTCGAATCCTACAACCTCATCCTTTGGTATAGATCATGGTGTATATTAATTTTTGTATCTAGATCTCTCATGGTAAAATCTTTTCCGCATCTCTGTCTTCCTTCTTATTCTATTTCATTATGAGATATTTTTCTGTATAGTTCATATTGATCATGGGTTTGTGTTTCCCTTGGCCTATGTGGGGAGGGGGGTTGTGTGGTTGGGGTTACTATAGAATAATTTTTTCTTTCTTGAACCATTGTAGTGTGGGTTAATGTGTGAATTTTTAAAGGATAAGCAATTAAGGTAGGTTTCCCTAAACATTACTTTTAATTTAATAATAATAGATTTCATAATTTTATGAACATCTTTGAATAATAAAAATTGATATGACTTCCTTGGAATAATTTTTAATGAAAAAAATTTATTTGGATTTTTTTATAGATAAAATTTATTTTATTAGTTATATTTTAAACACCAACTGTTTGAGAAAATGCCTGATTTACTTTTATGAGTGATTTGTGATATAAAAATCTTGGATTTTCCTTGTAAATGATTTTATAGTATTTAAAATGAATATTTGGGTTACATTAATGGATTAACAAGTAGTTATGTATTTAAATGGAATGCATATTGTGTTTTCAAGTTCGATTTGGTATGGGTTGATAGTCAGTGGCCGTTTTAGAATTTTGATAATAATGGTTCTATTTTTCAAGTGAAATGTGATAAATTTGATGGAATTTTATTAAAAAATATAATGAAATTTAAATAATAATTTTTTATATATTTTTAGGAAATGTATTTGGTCCTTGAAATGGTTTTGGTTATGTAAAAGGTGATTTTGGACAATTTAAATCATTTGTAAAAATGGAAAAAATGATTTTTTATTATAACTGTCATTGGATGATTCCATTTCATTATTTACATGAATGGATGGGATATCCTCACTATGAAATCCTCATGACCCATCAGTTGTATGTAATATATAATCCTTAGTAAGATCCCGTTTGTGATCTTTGAGTTTTAATTCAATAGATGAACCGTTTTGGTAATTTTGGTGTGGCATGTTGTTGAATTATTATTATATGAGTATTTTATTATGTATTTAGTTGGAATCAGTTAGCTCACCAAATTTATGCATGAGACATGGGAACCTAACAAAGTGAGATAATTTTTGGTGAACGATTTCAACAGTGGGTATATTACACACTAGCCGGTGGCCCATAGTACGTGGATATATCACGTTTTTTATTATGAGATATTCCCATCAGTTTTTCCTGTGTTAGGATGGATGAGATTATTTAAGGAATTTTTGATTTCCTCTTATGAGGAATGATTTCGTGGATGGTTCTCAATTATAAGTATGTTTTGGATTATTCATAATCTCATAGGTTGTCCCATGTCTATTTTCACATAGTTATGGTTTATTGAGATACTTGGTTACTCTATTTTGTTTACTTCCATTTTGCTTATTATGTGATTTTTTATTGATTTCATCTGTGGTGTATTTATTGTAAAGTGATTAGTATCAACCAAAGACATATAAAAAATGTTTTCAAAGTAAAAGTGATTTATACTATCTTGTGCTATTTTGAAATGAAATTATCACCTTACCCATGAATATGTTAATGAATTTATAATAAAACTGAACCATATTTTTGAATGAAAAAGGTAAATGGACTTAATTTTATTTGAAAATAAATAATGTGGATAATTTTGTTTTATATATTGTATCTCAAACATTAAGGTTATGATTATTTAATTTTAAATGATGTGAATTGGGAATATATTTTCTCAGGCATTCCATCCATTTTTGTTACACACACCTATAGTTAATTTTTGTATTTATCTTGTAGTGTAGTTCGCAGCATGGTCCTGATCGCTATGAGAGATAGTTGATATTGGTGTTGGATATTGACCCTCGGGGTCACATGGAGTCATTTTAGTCATTAATTCATGTTTGATTTCATTTTATGATTCTTATATAAAGAATACTCTACTATAGGTTTACTTATATCTATTAGTATTATTTGTTTATTTTTTATGTTTACTTTATTTTTATTGATTAAAATCATACATTTTGATCACTGTTTTGATGCTTGAAACTAGTTTCCCGCCTGTGGGGATCGAGAATTCCCTTGGGGACATTTCGTGGATTGGTTTGGGAGAACACCTCTAGGCTAACCTATGTTAGTTGTGACAAAATGACATTAAATAATCTGTCCTCTTTAGAAGAACATGCTTTTTAGAGAGCCCTTTTTTACTTGGGGGGTCCAGGCAGATCAAGTAGTACATCTAGGACTTCAGAAGTAGTAATGAGATAGACGTCATGAACCCATTCATGTTCTGATCCGCAGGATTCCATGTCATATCTCATTTTTTGTGTTTCTTCTATTTTTTATTGATTGTATCATGTTGGGATAAAAAAATGGTTATGATTAAGGTCTCCATGATATTCTAGGGCATGTAAATCTTTGTAAAGTTGGGGACATGGTTTTAGAAGACTTTCTGTGATGGTGGTGTGTATAGAAAATGGCCACCAACCATATTTCCAAGTCACACATTGAAACTAGTTTCCATTGTGAGTTCATTTTGGTCTCCTTAGATTCTAAAATATGTTTGGAAAATAGTTTCATTAAATTTTGAAGATGATATATTAGTGATAATGTTTTGATTTGGGAATGTGGGAAAAAAATTATTTTCACAATTAAACTTGTTGATAACATTAAGATGAAATTTTTGAAAACATTTCCACTTGAGGTAAAAGAGAGATGATTTATATTGATATTATTTTTATAATAAAAAAATGGGGTTAAGGAAATTGTTGTTTCAATGCTGGTTTTGGTTTTGAAGTTTGTTTTAAATGAAGAGGAGTGGGTTTTTAATAATATCATTTTAAGGAAATGGATCTGTGACTTGTAAAACATAATTGAATGGTATGAATTGATATTTTAAATTTGTTGAAATGAAATGTAGAGAGAGGATTGTAAAATAGTTTTGATTGGTAGTTGGTGACAATATCAAAAGTTCAATGAATATTGGAAATGATAAGTTGGATGAAATTGAGAAACATGGGTGGGATGTTTTGTTTTGTAAAATTTAATTATTTTGATTTAACTTTTCTGTATTCTATGACTACTCACAAGAGTAGATGTGTCTGGATAGTCTTTGGATGATGAGTTCCTTGAATAACATGAGTTTATGTGTGCTAAGATTGGAACGAGAAAGTTCATGTGAGTAAGAATATGTATATTTACATTAATGAGTGTGAAAGTACACTAAGATTATTTTATTTTTCAATTGTGGGGTTATGATCGAAATTATGGTGTTTTAAATAGCCATTGGTTGTGTGTTTTGTTTTAATATGTTTTAGAAGAATTTTTTAATTAGTGTTTTTTCTCATGACTTGGGGTTGATGTTTACATTGTGTTCTGAGTACAAAATATTATTGGTAGTTTAGTTTTGAACCAGTGTTTAGTGGGTCTCTAGAATGGTTTTGGGAATCATTG
The DNA here is from genome assembly GCA_963277665.1 of Viscum album. NCBI lineage: Eukaryota > Viridiplantae > Streptophyta > Magnoliopsida > Santalales > Viscaceae > Viscum > Viscum album. Next base: position 515,667,905 of record OY728143.1, on the reverse strand, counting down.
AGCATGTTTCAGTTTGTGTTCGTGTATGTCCAATGTGAAATTTTTTCATTAGATTATTTTATTGATCACAATGTTTTCTTGTTTCACTATGCTAAAATTCTTAGAGATTCGACATATTTTAGTGTGATAGATACATGTGATTCCATTTTAGAAATATTTCCAGTTGATCAACTTAAGTATTTTGTTCTCATGCTTGGAATGATAAATCCACATCTTCGAAGGATACACCAACCCCATTTTAGGTAGTCGTTGTGTTTGGTGTTATTACTTTTTAGAAATAAAAAATATTCTTCTAGTTTTGGGGGTGGTGTATTTGGAGTATGCATATTCTAGATCTCTAATTGGTTGAGGGTGTCTATCTATAGAAAGTGTGTTTTGTAGTTTTATTATATTCTATTTCTCCCATGGCTTCTATGTGTCTAATTAAGCACCAAAAGGAGTTATTATTAAGTATTTGGAGATCCTGGTAGAGAGGAATGTGATTTTCCAAAAATCTGACATCTAGAAAAAGGTCTTCGACTGAAGTTGGCATGTAGTTTAGGATTCAAGGGATGTGTGGATTTTGGGTATGCTCAGTTTTTTGTCCATTCTAGTGATGTAGTTTCTATATTCCTATTTTGGGATCTCTATCAATTTAAGTGTCTCATATGAGTTTTCCCAGTGTGGAAAACCCATTTTAATTAGATGTATCTTTGGTTTAGGAGCATCTTGTGGTGATGAGTTTTTGGCGTCTTGTCTGTTATGGTTTCAATGTTTTATTCATTGGGCCCCTTCCCTCCCCTACCCTTATTGTCTGATTTTTTGGTCAGTGTGCAGATGTTTTGGAGTTTATTTAATCATATACATTATAAATGGTGGGAATACCAACTATGGATCTCATTAATAACTATTCTATGAGAAATTATTGTGATTTTGTTTTTCAAATGGTGTTGAGAGGTTTGGCCCTCCCCCTATTGGGGATCTATTTAAGTTTGGTTTTTGGTGTTAGTTTAGTTGGCATTGAATTATTATGAAATTGTGTAATTTTTTATTTTATTTTTAAGTTTAGTTAAATTTTTTGTTGTTTGGAGTGTTCCCTATTGTTATTTAAAATTAATAAATGTGAATTTTGTGGCTATAATTTCCAATTGATTCTCATGAAGTGGTTTTTTCTTGTGGTTCTGTTTTAAGTTGGATCATGAGTTATCATTCAAAGTGGTGGAGGTTTTTTTGGATATATAAGCTATGTCATGAGGTTTTTAGAATCCTTTGTCATTTATTATTCAAAAAGAAAATTTTATGGCTTCTCAAGTGTGGAAGTAATTAATGGTTGGGAGAATAATCATAGATACTTTTTCATTTTCATCTCATGTACTAGTTTGTTTTGGGATCTTGATTTTTCTCCCAATTCCTTGGTATTATGGGGGTTGAATTTTTAAATGAAACTTTTATTAGTTTTAACTCTAGGATCATTCCTTATTTAATTTTAGATTTCAAAGTGAATATTTTGGTTTTTGGGCTTGGTAGAGAGCCTATGCACGGTTAGGACCCAGTTTGGTAAACTGTGAGGACCAACCCAGGTAACCATGGAATAGGTGTTGATTTCATATAAATGCTACCACATGGTTTCTTAAACCACATGGGATAGTCAAGAAGTATATATATATTCTATTAGTAGCTATATCACAGTTGGTGTATGGTTTGGTAAACCACACATCCAAACAAAGTGAACTTTTGAGAACATAAATACATTGAAATTCCTAACCTACCATCTCAAGAGTTTTTACCCCAATCCACTAAAATCTCCACACTCAGGTTCTTAAGACCCAAATATGCCTCTCTATTTATTCTAAAATCCTCCAACCTCATACTTTTGTGTAGATCTTGGGGTATCACCATGTTTGTGGCTATGTCTCTGAAGGTAAACTCCACTCCTTGTCTCATTCATTATTCTTCCATTTATTCTTAAGATCATCATAATCCATGGTCATGTTTATCTTGGGCTTGTGTTTCCCAAGAATTTGGTTGTGGGTTATTTGTATTTAAGGTTCTTATTGGTCATTATTTACCTCTCTAACCCTTATAGTGTGGTTTCAGATATTTTTTGTTGAGGAACAAAGTGATTGTGGTTGGATTCCCTTGCACATTCATTTTGAATTTCAGAATCAATGATTTCATGGTTTTCACAACTTCTTTGGATTTTAGAAGTTGATATATGATCCTTGGAACAATATTTGGAATTTCTAAATGGTGTTTAATTATGTCTTTTGTGATAAATAAAAATGTTTGGTATATATTCTACCCACCAGGTGTTTGAAAAAAATACACGATTAAAGTTTATGAGATATTTGTGATATAGAATGAATGGTTTTTCATTTTAAATGAATTTTTGGTATTTGGTATGATGATTTCTGATACTTTAATTGATAATAAAGTGGTTATGGATATAAAAGGAATTTGAATTTGGTTTTCAAGTCTGATTTGGCATGTGTTGATGGTTACTGGCATGTTTGGCATTTTGATAAGAATGGTTTTGGTTTAACAGTGAAATGTGACCACTTAGATTGAATGGTTTTACAAATACTTGTGAGCCGTAAAAGGGTTTATTATCCATTTTTTATGAAATGTGTTTGTTACTCTAATATATTTTGGTTATGTGAAATGTGCATGAGTCCGGTTTTCATCTTGTTTTAAAATGAAGAAAATGGTTATTATAGAAACTATCCTTGGATGATTCCCTTTAGTCATTTACATGAATTTGTGGGATGTACTCACTAGGGAATAATCATGATCCATCACTAGTTATTAATGGGGGATACTTAGTGTAGAACACTTTGTGATATATTAGTTTCAAGAAAGAGATTAACCCTTTGGGTGATTCAGGTTGAGGATTTTTTTTGAATAATTATTATATGTGCATGTGATTGGAAGATCAATTAGAATCCATTGGATCACCCCATTTATGGGTGAGGCATGAGAACCTATTATAATGATACAATTTTCTACGAATCATAACTTCATTGGATAGATTAGGTAATAGAGGTCAGACCATAGTAGGTAGACATATTTGGTTAGTTGTTGTGAGATTTTCTCCTTGGTCTTTTCGGAGCTAGGGTGAAAGACAGTGTTTTGGGAATTTTTGATTTCCTTATGTGAGGAATTATTCCTGGTATAGGTCTCATTTTTTTTGTATGTTCTATATTATTCAGGATCTCCTAGGTTCTCCCATGTCTATTGGGATATAGTTACCTATGATGGGTTATTGAGATACGTGGTAATGATTGTGCGTTTTTTTCATTACCCTTATTATGTGATCAATGCAGTGATTTCATTTCTGTTGTCTTTATTAGAAAGTTATTAGGGGCTTAATAGGGATTATGATCAATATTTTCAACAAAAAATCATCATAATTTTCAATAAATTTATACCACATGATTTCCATCACTCATAGGATATCTAAAAAACTCACATATATAAGATATGTATTCCAATAATAATAGAATCAATATCTATAATGCGAAAAACAATGGTTATAATTAAAACTAAATTATTTTACAAGGAATCAATGAATCATTGAAAAAACGGATAAAATTTCTATGAAAGAAAAAATCACATTGTTCGAAATAACTCTCTTGTAACAAGGTATTTCACTTCTCCAAAGTGAACATAGAATATCAAATATTTTTGTAAAAACATATAATTATTCCACTCGATGATGAAAAGTTATTTATAAACATGGTTTTAAAGAAATAAAATATTTGAATTATTCATTATTTGGGATCATTTATATCAAAAATAGATGTAACTTCATTATCCATAAATGGACATAATACCACTAAATATATTCTTATTAAATTATATATAATAAAGTCCAAGGATATTAAATTAGGTGAATGTAATCTGTTAGGAATGATTAGACCTCCAATATTTTCAAATCCTTATTATCTTATCCGATATTTCTCTTAGTAGAAATTCATACAGTAGTAACACAAAAACTAAAAAACATAAGATAAATTAAATTCATATAAAGCGTATTTTGATTACCCAAATAGTTAAATTATGTTAGTTAATAACTAAAAAATACATCATTTTTGGAAAACATAAAATAAAGACAGATAAAATGAAAATATTAATTAAAATTAAAAGGGAAAATCCCTAACACCTCAAATGGAATGAATATATCATTATTTTCTCATCATTATTCAAAATAATCTTATTATATATGCACAATATAATATATTTTCACTATTTTTTACAAACAATATCCATAACATTATCCACCTTTTTTTTCAAGGAATCATTATCCACCCCATGTTAAATAAAATGTTATTAATTTATCAATACAGTGCCCCTTTTATGATTAAAACATATGGGTAGAAGGGAAAAATAATGATGTAGAAATTAATATTAAGTTATAAAATTCCAATATAAAATAATAACTTTTCCTTTAAAATTTTAAAACATATAACACATATATTAAATGTGATTTTATGGAAATGATTAACTATCAAATAAAAAATTTGAAGATGTTAAACCTCTCTGATGTTGCCTTCTAATTAATGGATGATCTTTTAATTTTATGGATGGATCAAGGAAATATTCATATTAAAACTTATATATTTCATAGAATATAATTTTAATATATTTTTTATAAAGTAGAAACAAAAAAAACCAAAATATAAATCCTATAGAAATATATATAATAACCAAATTTAAATGAAAAAAAATATGGAAAATAAAAAAAATTAAATTAAAATGAAAAACTGATGTAATGAAAAATTACCTCCCTCTTTGTCAATATATTTTTCTAATTATAGGGGGTATGATAAATAAGATGTTAATTAAGTTTTACTTTAGAATTATCTTTCATAATATCTATTTAATCTATTTTATTCTACTAGAAGTTATGGGTTTTTTAAAAATATTAGTCAGATGATTTTATATTTAAATAATGTTAAAAAAAATATCTATTTATTGTGTGTGATCTCTAGGGAAATGATTAATTACATTTATTTTCATTGGTCATGATGGATGTTATGAGTTCATAGATTTTTATATAGAACTAGTGCTGTGTTATAAATAGTTTTTTTAGTTAAAATAAAAACAATTTTCATAGATTTTATCTTGTATCCATAAAAAATGATCTCAAAAGCTTCCAATTGACGCATATTACACATTATTATAGGAGTATGGCATTGATTATACCTCATAAATTGTCAATAACACTACAGATTCCCTTAATAAAACGTTTTTTATAAAATTACATTATCTCTATAATCTGAAAACATAAAACTCCTAATATAAGGAATGTTTTCAAAAATAATCATTTCATGATGAATAAATAAATATCTAAAGTAGATTTAAGGAAATGTAAAATGAAATGGATTGATTTTATATGTCATTTCTTAATATTTTTCTTGAAATCTCACACACAATGGTTGTAAAATGTATAATTTAAGTTCAAAATATTTGAAGGTAAAGTAACCTTCCAATTATTCATTTAAAATTTTTTTATCTACCAATTTTCCATATTTATCAAGATCATGTCTGGTTTATGTTTTTACTAGTGAACTTATTATTGATTAATTATCCAATCCAAAATGATTTAATAGGTATCTAATATATTTCTGTTGTGATATGATGTTCACATCAAGATTGTGAGAGATTATAGAACCAATGAAAATTTTGAGTTCACCAATCTTTTTAATTTAAAATTCATTATTCTTATGTTTAAAAAGAAAATAAAAAAATATATTTTTGAGCCAAACTAGAAATAATATCAAAATCATATATTTGAACGGTGATTGTTTCTTTGAAAACACTATATATTATATTAATTGGATAAAAACTTAAATTATAATTTTTTAATGAAAATATCTTGTAAATGTTTATAAAATGGTCTTTAAACATGTTCAAGGTCATAGTTGGATTTAATAATATTAAATACATTTTTATAGATAATTATAAAATTTAAAACGAAGACCTATTAAAAATATATTCAGTATAGAACTTATCCATTTGAAGAAGAACTTTGTAAATCTATTTAAAATAAAGTTAAATGTATATGTTTCATGATGTATATTAAAGTATGAATAGATTCAACTATAGATAAAAGTAAAAATGACTCAAAATAGTTTATGAATTATTTAGTAAAATAACCCTTCTATACATGTCATTCTATATTTGTTAAAAATTGTTTAATTTTTATCACTTTGGTATCCAAAATGGAATATTAATTCAATCCTGAGAATACATTTAAGTATTTTACTCATAGTATAATATTAATTCTTTTTAAAATGAATTAGTTCTCCTTGTACATCCCATATCCTAATTTTATTACATAGGGAATCTACATCAATTTTATGATTGAGTTATAATATGAATTCATAGTCCACATTTTGATTTCACAAGGAAAATCTTTTTTTCCAGGGTTTAATTACATCAATAAGAATATTAAAAATATGATATATCTTTATTATTAAATTTTTATTAAGTGAAAATGTATGTTAAACTTTAATTAATTAATTAAAATAATATATTGATGTGATTTCAGGATATTTAAAATATAATGATCTATCTATCAAATGATTTATTATTAACAGTTTTGAATAGAATTCCAATATTTTTAAAATATCATTTTTAAAATTATCTTTTTATGGATGGATTTTTGGGGGTATTGTAAAAATAAATGTATCGAATTCACCTTACTGTACAAGAATCATTTATTCAATGCAAAATGATATATTAATTAAATATTTTTAATCATTACTAGTTGTAGAATATCAAAAAAATATTCCCCCATTAACCTTATGATTAAATTTATTTTGTTGATCATTATTATTAAAAATGAACAATTTAGATGAAAATATTAAATTTTAAGTATTTTTTGAATTTATTGTGTCTAATACTCATAATAAATATCATTTGAAATTATATGAGTGAAATATGATTTGTAATATAGTAATAATTTCTTATAGTCTTTACCCAAAAATGTTTAGCAACATAACACTCACATCAAAAAGGTCATTTAATTTTATGAATAAATTTATTTCTATTTTAAATTGCACCATTTATTAGTGTTATTTGAGTAAAAAATTACGAGTAATACCATTTTTACTATAAAATCATTCAAAATATATGTTCACAATATTACTAATATGATCAATTTATTTAATAATTGATTTTTGGTATTAATCATTTTTAATAGGGGCCTAAGAAGTTGTAAAATGATTAATAGTTTCATATTTTTGGATGAAAACTGTAACCATTCAAAATGGTGTAACCACTATCCATGAGTTGAGACTTTACTTTTAGATTTAAACTATTACTAAGTTTTCAGGTAAAATAGATATGTTTCAAAAAAATGGGTTTGTATAATAATATGTTCCAATATATCCCAAATATTTATATTTATAGAAATTTTAGATAATGTCATAAAACATTAGTTAACTAATATTCTATTCCACAAAAAAATCTTATATAGCTCTTAAGAAATGTTAATTCTAATGAATTAAGTCTCAAATGGAATTTTTATTTAAATTATCATCATAATCAGTAGATATAATGAATGAAAATTTTGAACATTTAATATTGCATTTCACATTACATATGTTCATAAGATAATGTTCATCAAATTGTTGACTAGTACTGGTAGTGTTATTCTTAATCCCTAAAATATATATATTTTTTAATAAATTTTTTATTGGAGAAAAATAAATACATATGCCAATAATTTCACCATGTATATTTTATTTAATATTGAATAGTTATCCATTCATGATTTATTAATTCCTTAAGATGGTCATGTCTCATATGATATGTCCAAAAAACCACAATCCATGGATCATTTATTTCCGCTACTGGAACATAAAATATTTTATTGAAAAATATAAAACTAATATCTTTATCACCAGACATTCTTGTTTCTAAATACATGATAAAATAAATTTTTATGAACTCACATCTTCGAAAATATTCTATATCTAAAAAATTTCAGTTTATTAGTGATAAAAAAATATTAAAATAAAATCATTGGACTCATTTTAATGAAAATGTTTAATTCTATTGAATGTCCTATTTTACATAGTGTAATATGTTACACTTTTATATACTAAATACAATTATTGAATGTGAGAATTAAAAGATGTTAAACCATTTAATTAGTCATTCTTGAAGGTTATACATTTTATTAAAAATTTCGCTCACTAGAATTAAAGATATAAAAACGATTCATTAAATAATATAATTCATATTCATGTTTATCTAGAGAATTCAAAATTTAAAAAATCATATAGACTATATTCACGAATGGTTTTTTTAACAAATAATTTCATAATTTACAAACTTTTATAGGTAATCAAAAAAATATTATATTTTATTTTATTAGTTTATCTTCATAAAAAATCATTGTTTTTCTTGAACTTGTTTATTATAATTTCCCATAAGATGTAAATTTATATCTATTTTAGTAAAACTGGGTTATTTTTTTTAAATTTTATTTAATTTAAATTTCATCATCTAAGGATTCATAATTACCATCTTAATATATAAAAGTAAATTTAGAATCTAAATATAGATTTGTCAGTGGCGTAGTAGTTTTTGAAGCCAATTAATATTTTTTATTATTCTATATTTAAATATAAAACCCCATAATTAATTACATTTATATACAATTTTTTTAATAAAATATCATAATTTGTGCCACCCGTCACATCCATTACTTCATATTCATATTATGATTATGTTTGTTTTGGTATCTCGGTTTTTCTCCCAAGTCCAAGGTGTGACGAGGGTTATGTTTTGAAATGCTTCTTTATTTTGTTTAATTATTATGATTATTCCTCATCTATTTTGGGCGTTTTTCGAGAAATTTTGTTTGTTTGGGATTAGAAGAAACATGTACACGGTTAGAGCACAATTAAGAAGACAGTGCGGCCCATCCTACGTAACAATTTTTCATGTGTTGGTCTTAGATAGAATCAACCGCACTATTTTCACATGGTAGGTCAAACATGTAGGCTGGTCATGCAGTTGATTTCCTCTCGAGCAGTAGGTACCATAAGGATGGAACTTGATTTGGTAAACCATGCGACCAAACCATGTGAGTTTCCCAGAATATAATTTTTTTTTCGAATTCCTTGACTTCCCTCTAAGGATTGCTAACCCCCAACTACCAAAATCTCCCCCTATGGTCCGTAAAACCCTATTGTGCCTCTCCCATTGTTCTCGAATCCTCCAACCTCATCCTTTGGTATAGATCAAGGATTTTATTATGGTTTGGGGCTAGATATCTCATGGTTAACTCTTTTCCTCATCTATATCTTCCTAATTCCTCCATTTCTTATTAAGATATTCTTCTTCATAGTTTATATTTATCTTGGGGTTATGTTTCCCTTTGCCTATTTTTTTAGGTAATTGTGTCGTTAGGGTTACTATTGAATCATTTTTCCATCTTGAAACCTTGCGGTGTGGGTTCATATGTGCATTGTTGAAGGGATAAGAAATTAAGGTAGGTTTCCCTAAAGTTTCCTTTTAATTTAATAATAATTGATTTCCTGATTTTATAAACATATTTGAATAATAAATATCGATATGTAATCCTTGTAATAACTTTTTAATGTAAATAGTATTTGTGTATTTTCTTTTATTGATAAAATGTATTTCATTAGTTATATTTTACTCACCATGTGTTTGAGAAAATGACTTATTTACTTTTATGAGTGATTTGTGATATAAAAAGCTTGGAGTTTCATTGTAAATGAATTTAGGGAATTTAAAATGAATATTTGGTTTCCATTAATGGATTCCCTAGTGGTTATGGATTTAAATGTAATGCATATTTGGTTTTCAAGTGCGATTTGGCATGGGTTGATGGTCAGTGGTCCTTTTGGAATTCCGATACAAATGGTTGTAAATTTAAAGTGAAATATGATATATTTGATTTATTTTTATTCAAAATTATTATGAAATTTAAATAATAATATTTTTTATATTTTTAGGAAATGTATTTTGTCCTTGAAATTGTTTTGGTAATGTAAAATGTGCTTCTGGACCATTTAAAACATTTGTGAAAATGGTAAAAATGTTTTTTTATTAAAAATGTCCTTGAATGATTCCATTTCATTGTTTACATGAATGGATGGAATATCCACACTCTGAAATCCTCATGACCCATCAATTGTATGTAATATATAATCCTCGGTATGGTCCCCTTTGTGATCTATGAGTTTTAATTCAATACAAGAACCCTTTTGGAGATTTTGGTGAGGCATGTTGATGAATTATTATTTTATGAGTATGTTATTAGATATTTAGTTGGACATAGTTAGCTAAAAAAATTTATTCATGAGATATGGGAACCTAAAAATGTGAGTTAATATTTGGTGAATGATTCCTACAGTAGGTATATTACACACTAGCTGGTGGCCCATAGTATGTGAATATATCGGGTTTATTAATATGAGATATTCCCATCAGTTGGTACTAAGTTAGGTTGGATGGGATTATTTATGGAATTTTGGATTTACTCTTATGAGGCATGATTTGGATGTTGGTTCTCAATTATATTTATGTTTTGGATTATTCATAATCTCATAGGTTGTCCCATGTCTATTGTCACTTAGTTGTGGATGATTGAGATACTTGGTTACTCTATTGTGTTTACTTCCATTTTACTTATAATGTGATTTTTAGTTATTTCATCTATGGTGTATTTATTGTTAAGAGATTACTATCTCCCAAAGAGATATAACTTTTTTTTCAAAGTAAAAGTGATTTATACTATCTTGTTTTATTTTTAAAAGAAACTGTCACAATACCCAGGAATATGTTAATGAATCTATAATGGAAATAAACCTTGTTTTGGAATGAAAACAAAAAATATAAAAAAATTTATTTTAAAATAAAAAATGTGGATAATTATTATTTATTTATAGTATCTCAAACATAAATATTATGTTTATTTAATTTTAAATTATGTTCATTGGGAATATATTTTCCCTACCATTCCATCCATGTTTTGTTACACACACCTATAGCTACTTTTTGTTTTCATCTTGTAGTGTAACTCGTAGCATGGTCCTGATCTCTGTGAGAGATAGTTGATCTTGGGGTTGGAGAGTGACCCTCAGGGTCACATGGAGTCATTTTAGTCATATAGTCATTTGTGGTTTCATTTTATGATTCTCATATAAAGAATACATTACTAGAGGTTTATTTATATCTATTAGAATGATTTGTTTATTTTTTATGTTAAGTTAATTTTTATTGATTAAAATCATTAATTTTGATCACTGTTTTGATGCGTGAAACTAGTTCCCAGCCTGTGTGGATCACGAATTCCCTTGGGGACATGTCGTGGACTGGTTTGGGTGACCACTTTTAGGTTAACATATGTTAGTTGTGAAAAATGACAATAGATAAGGTCGCCTCTTTAAAGGACCATGTTTTTTTAGAGAGACATTTTTTTGGGGGGTCAAGGTTGATGAATTTGTACTATCAGGACTTGAAAAGTAGTAATGATATAGACGTCATGAACCTTTTCTTGGTTGGATCCTTGGGTTTCCATGGGATATCTCATTTTTTGTGTTTCTTCTGTTTTTATTGATTTTTTCGTGTTGGGATACAAAAAAATGGATGAGATTAAGGTCTCCATGATCTTGCAGGGCATGTAAATCCATGTGGAGTTGGGGAAATGGTCCCAGAAGACTTTCTTTGATGGTGGTGTGTATAGAAAATGTCCACAAACCATATGGCCAAGCCACCAATCAAAACTGGTTTCCATAGTGAGTTGCTTTTGGTCTCGATTGATTCTACAAATTGTTTTGAAAATAGTTTCTTTGAAATTTTGACGATAATATTTTAGTGATAATGGTTTCATTTGGGAATGTGGGAAAAAATCATTATCACAATTAAACTTGTTGATGATATAAAGAAGATAAACTTTGATAAAATGTTTACTGGTGGTAAAATATAAATGATTTATGGTGATACTATTTTTACAATCAAAACATGGGGTTAAATAAAACTATTGTTTAAAAGCTGATTTTGGTTTTAGAGTTTGTTTTAAATGAAAAGGAGTGGGTTTTTAATAAAATAGTTTTAATGAAATAGAGTTGTGACATGTAAAAATGAATTAAATGGTATTAATTGATATTTTGAATGTTGTGAAATGGATTGTAGTGTGAGGATCGAAAACTAGTTTTGATTGGTATTTGGTGACAATATCGAAATTTCCATGAATATTTGAAATGAGAAGTGGGATGAAATTGAGAAAAAGGGTGGGATGTTTTGTTTTGGAAAATTTAATTATTTTGATTGAACATTGGTGTATTCTATGACTACTCACAAGAGTGGATGTGTCTGGATAGTGGTTGGATGATGAGTTCCTTGTATATGATGAGTTTATGTGTGCTTAGATTGGAATGAGAATGTACATGTGAGTGAGACTCTGTATAATTCCATTAAAGACTGTGAAAATACACTATGATTATTTTATTTTTCCAAAGAGAGTTTATGCTTGAAATAAGAGTGTTTTAAATAGCTGATGGTTGTGTGTTTTATTTTAATATATTTTCGAAGAATTTTTTAATTAGTGTCTTTTATCATGATTTGGGAGAGTTGTTTCGATAGTGTTCAGAGTACAAAATATTTTTGGTAGATTATTTTTGAACTAGTGTTTAGTGGGTTTCAAGAAAGGTTTTCGGAATCTTTGAGCATGTTTCAGTTTGTGTTGGTGTATGTTCAATGTGAGTTTTTTTCATTAGATTATTTTTATTGAGCACTATGTTTTCTTGATTCCCATTTCTAAACTTCATAGATATTCGACATATGTTAGTGTGGTAGATACATGTGGTTCCATTTTAGAAATATTTCTAGTTGATCAACTTATGGATTTTGTTCTCATGTTTTGAAAGTTAAATCCACCTCTTTGAAGGATATGCCAACCCATTGTAGGTAGTGGTTACATTTGGTGTTGTTAATTTTTAGAAATAACAAATATTCTTTTATTCTAGGTGGTGGTGTATTTGGAGTTTGAATCTTCTAGGTCCCTAATTGGTTGAGGGTGTCTAGCTATAAAAAGATTGTTTTGTTGTTATATAAAATTCTATTTCTCCCTTGGTTTATATGTGGCTAATTAGGCACCAAAATAAGTTATTATTTAGTATTTGGGGATCCTGGTAGAGAAGAATGTGATTCTTCAAATATCTGGGCTCTATACCATGCCCTTCGAGTGAAGTTGGCAGGTAGTTTAGGATTTGAGGGATATGTGGAGTTTGGGTATGCTCAGTTTTTAGCCATGCCGGTGAAGCGGTTTCTATATTCCAATATTTGGTTCTCTATCAATATGATTGTCTCATATTAGTTTTCCCAGTGTGGAAAACCCATGTGAATTAGATATATCTTTTTTTAGAAGCATCCTGGGGTGAAGAGTTTTTGGCTACTTGTCTGTTATGGTTTCAATGTTCCATTCATTGGGCCCATTCCCTCTCCTACCATTATTGTATGATTTTTTGGTCAGTGTGAAGTTGTTTTGGAGTTTATTTAATCTTATACAATATAAATAGCGGGGAGAACCACTGTGGGTCTCGTTGAAAATTATTCAATGAAAAATTATTATGATTTTTTTTCAAATAGTTGGGAGCTGTTTGGGCCTCCCCCTATTGGTGATCTATTTGAGTTTGGTTTTGATGATAGATTAGTTGGCATTGATTTATTATGAAATTGTATAATTTTTGAGTTTCTTTTTATGTTTAGTTAAATTATGGGTTGTTTGGAGTGTTTTCAGTGGTTATTTCCAATTAATAAATGTGTATTTTTTGGAAATAATTTCCAGTTGATTATCAAGAAGTGGTTTTTGCTTGTGGTTCTATTTTAGGTTGTAGCGTGAGTTCCCATTCGTAGTGGTGGAGGGTTATTCTGGAACTATAGTCTAAGTCATGAGGTTTTGAGAATCCTTAGTCATTGATTAGTCAACTAGGAAATTTTATGGCTTCTCAAGGGTGGATGTAATTATTGTTTGGGAGAATTATTACACCTACTTTTTCATTTTCATCTCATGTCTGAGTTTGTTTTTGGATCATTAATTTTCTCCCAATTCCTTGGTGTGATGGGGGTAAATTTTTTAAATAATACTTTTTTAGTTTTAAATTGATGATTATTCCTCATTTATTTTCATATTTGAAAGAGAAAATTTTGGTTTTTGGGAATGGTAGCAGGCTCTGCATGGTTAGGACCCAGTTTGGTAAACTGTGTGGACCAACCTAGGTAACCATGACATAGGTGTTTCTTTCATATAAATTATACCACATGGTTTGTTAACCCACATGGTATAGTCAATAATTAGATCTCTATTATATTATTATCTATATCACAGTTGGTGTATGGTTTGGTAAACCGTGCATCCAATGAATGTTAGCTTTTGAGAACATAAATACTTTGATATTCATAAACTACCATCTCATGATTTTTTACACCAATCTACCCAAATCTCCACACTCAGGTTCTTGATACCCAAAGGTTACTCTCCATTTATTCTAAAATTCTCCACCATCATTTTTTGGTGTAGATCTTGGGGTTTCATCGTGTTCGTGGCTATGTCTCTGAAGGTAAACTACCTGCCTTATCTCCTTCATTATTCTTCCATTTATTCTTGAGATCATCATAATCCAAGGTCATGTTTATCTTGGGATTTTGTTTCCCATGAATTCTGTTGTGGGTTTTTTGTATTAAATGTACTTATTGGTCATTCTTTCCCTCTCTAACCCTTGTAGTGTGGTTTCATATATGTTTTGTTGAAGAACTAAGTGATTGTGGTTGGATTCCCTTGCCCATTCATTTAGAATTTAAGAATCAATGATTTCATGGTTTTTACACCTTCTTTGGATTTCAGATATTGATATGTGATCCTTGGAATAATATTTGGAAGTTCTAAATTGTGGTTTATTTTGTGTTTTGTGATAAATCTTAATGTTTGGGATATATTATTCCCACCAGGTGTTTGAGAAAATAACCGATTGGATTTTATGAGATATTTGTGATAGAGAAATAATGGTTTTTCATTTTAAATGAATTTTTGGTATTTGGAATGAGGATTTCAGATACTTTAATGGGTTTTCATGTGGTTATGTTTTTAAAAGAAATTTTTATTTGGTTTTTATGTGTGATTTGGCATTGGTTGATAGTTAGTGGCTTGTTTGGAATTTTGATAAGAATGGTGTTGGTTTAATAGTGAAATATGACCACATTGATTGAATAGTATTCCAAATAGTTTTGAACCGTAAAAGGGTTTATTATCCATTTTTATGTAATGGATTTGTTTATATAAAGGATTGTGGTTATGTGAAATGTGCATGAGTCTTGTTTGAAACTTGTTTTAAAATGGTTAAAATAATTATAATAAAAACAATCCTTTGAGGATTCCCTTTTCTCATTTACATGAATTGGTGGGATGTACTCACTGTGGAATAATCATGAACCATTACTAGTAATTAATGGGGGATTCATAGTATAAACCTCTTTGTGATATATTAGTTTGAAGGAAGAGATGAACCATTTGGGTGATTCAGGTTGAGGATTGTTTTTTATTAATTATTATATGTCCATGTGATTGGATGATCAATTGGCATCCGTTGGATCGCCCATTTATGGTTGAGGCATGGGAACCAAGAATAATGATATAAATTTCTATGAATCATTGATTCATTGGCTAGAATAGGTAGTAGATGTCAGCCCATAGTAGGTAGACAAATTTGCTTAGTTGTTGTGACATTTTACCCTTTGTCTTTCTGGAGCTAGGGTGGAGGATACTATTTTGAGAATTTTTGATTTCCTTATGCGAGGAATTATTCCTGGTATAGGTCTCATGTTTTTGTATGTTCTATATTATTTAGCATCCCCTAGGTTCTCCCATGTCTATTGGGATATAGTTACCTATGATGGGTGATTGAGATACTTGGTAACTATTTTGCATTTTTCCCTACCCTTATTATGTGATCATTGCAGTGATTTCATTTGTGGGGCATTTATTAGAAAGTGGTGAGTGCATTAAGAGGTCTTATGGTAAATATTTTCAAAGTAAATGTCTTGTATACCTATTATTCTATTTTGAAATTAAATCATCAGTTTTCCCTTGAAAATGTGAATATATCTATAATGGAAAATAATTTTTTTTGGAAGGATATAGGGAAATGGTGCGTGTTTTATTTTGAAATAAAAAAGGGTGAAGACAGATTAATTTTTAATATTCCATCTGAAAGATGAAGTTGAATCTTATTTTATTTTAATGGTAGTTCCTTGGAATATATTTGGGCAGGTAGGCATACTGATTTTTTATATGCATATCGATAGTTTATACTTTTTTTTACCCAATGGTGAATGTATCATCATGGTATTTATTTCCATTGAAGATAGTTGATCTTGGTTTTGCAGAGTGACCCTCAAGGTCACATGGAGGTGATGTTTTCAGGTAATCCAATTTGTTTGTATTGTATGATTATTGTGTGAAGAATATTCATCCCGATGATTATTTATATCTATTGGGATGGTTTGTTTATTTTCACTATTTATTTTATATATTATTGGAAAAAAATCATTCGGTTTGTTCACTTTATTGATGCCCAACCCTAGTTCCCAACCTGTGGGGATATAGAACACCATTCGGGCCATGTCATAGATTGTTTCAGTTGACCGGTTCAAGCCCGATTTGGGTATGTTTGTGTCACCATGATTACTGTAACTCCACGTGTCCAAAAATCTATAGCTTATTGAACCTTTTATTTTAGAGTATCCATTTGAATTTTTATCAATCGTCTTTAGTTTTTGGGAATATAGACTTATATGACCCGTATTCTGATATTTAAAAGATCTACTCTAATGATAATTTTTATAATTTCCATCTCTTATATATTTATTATTATGATTAAATAAAATATTAATACAAAAATTTTATGAATATTTATTGTAAATTTATGTATTTTGTTATTTCTACCATATGATCTAGTTTTATTTGAATGAATATATATTTTCCTTGAAAACATTGGTTTCAAATATTAATTGAAATTATTAAAAGTATTGGAATTAGATGAGTAAATGTAGATTCCAAATCCAAATAAATTTTTATCATTTATTTCTTATCATCTCTCTTCATACTACATTCATATTGAGTTAATATACAAATCAGTTCATATATTTTTCAATTAGTAAAATTCATAATATCATGAATTACTATCAACATTTATTCACAAACCTTAGGAAATTTCTAAATTATCTGGATGAAAAGATATAATTTTGATAACTCTAAGAGGAAATGATTTTGAACTATATAAAATAGTTATAGAAAATTGAGGACGTAGAGTTTATATTACATCAAGTAGAATATAAAATCATGATAGTCTAATCTCAGATACCTTCTTACGATTCCAAAACCATGAATTCCCAAAATGTGTAACCTCTAGCTTCTTCTAAACAATTTTTACATTTCCAATGGATTATATCTTAAAGTAAATGTTCAAGGTCATAGAACTGACTAATTTATATTGATATTTTTTTAGTTTATCTTCCAACATTTAATCAGGAGAAATATATACAAGCCTAAAAACATTTATTCATTATTTTGAGATATTTTTCTAGAAAATATTATATAAGGGTATAAAATTATATTATCTTTTGGAGATTAGATACATAGAGAAACGATCTTAAAAATAAATTACATCACCTTTATTTAAAACTACTCATGACTCTCCTAACTACAATAATGTAACACCCCGAGATTTTATGAAAAATATTCTTTTTAATTTCATCAATATCTTGTGTTGTATGCTACACCAAAAGGAGCTTGCACAACACAAATACCTGACTTGGTTTTCATTACACACAATCGCGACCCTCCACGATAGCGTGTGTTGTACTCAATACCGAGTTTCGCTAAACAACGATACGTTGTATAAACTAACAATTATGAATAGTAATACCCACTTTTTGAAATTTTATATATTTTAACTTTCTAAATTGATTTCATTATTGGATTTAGAATATCGAAATTATCCTTGGGAGAATTTTTGATATATTTCTAAAAACATTCAATTTTTGATGAATAGTGAAAACACTAGGTTACTAGTCAAAAACTGAATTTTTATTTAAATAATTATTTATTTTATTTAAATTTATTTTAGGTCAAAATTGATACATAATACTTATATAAGTTCAATTTTAGTCATTGGATTAATTTTATTAAAATTTTAGATATATTAAAATTTTATCGAACTTTTCACCGTCTTTTACCCATCTCCTAATAGAATTTTAAAATTCACATAAAACTTAATTTTACCGCTTCTGTGAGTGGGATTTCAAAAATCCGAGAGACACGGTAAATATAAAGGACTAAAATGTGGTTCAATGAGATTAAAATAATATTTTGGTGAATAATAACTTTTTACTTTTTTTAACCACAGTTAAAAGTAAATAGGGTAATTAAGGGGAAAATGATATTATTATTACCCTAAAACATGTCCTAATTCTATTGGATAAGTTTAATTCAACCAAAAAATACCTTGGGAATAAAATATTAGCATTTTGGCCCACTTGGATTTGATTAGGACATTTATTATTAATTTATTTATAGGAGGTTTAAAATAGATAAAATCAATGTTTAAAAACTAAATCATTTTTAATATAGGGTTATACAAAAGATAAATTCCACTATAAATATTCATTAGAAAGATACAACGCTTTCCTACATAATGGTATTTTATTTATAATTTTTAGACTTTAAATAATGTAATTTATCTATGACACAATGATGATGTAGTAATTATATTAATAATGAAATATTAACATAATTGATGTTATAAATACCCAACTAAATGTAATTTGAAACTTTTTATAAATTCCACTAATTTTAAAGGTTAATATGACATGTTATTATTGATTTAATCAACTTTTTCCGAACTAATAATTCTTTTATGATTTTCACAAAAATCAATTACCAAATAGTGTCAAAATTTACATAAAATATTTTTTAAAACAAATATTATATTATTAATTGTTATTTTATTCCTAAAAACCTATGGTTAGGCCAAATTACATAGATAAGGTAATATATATTAATAATAAACAACTTGGGGTTCGTTTGTCTTGTTATAGTATGTTTAATGACATTATAGTGTAAGAAAACTAGAAGACACGGTAAAAGTAAAATTATTTAACTTAAAGTTAAATCTAAATGATAATGGTAAAATAGATACCTAAACTTGTATAAATTATATTGTATGAGATGGTTGCGACTCATCCCCACCTTAGCTTAGAGATAAATCTATTTGGAACTTTTAAAAAATGAATTTTACTTTATAATAAAATAATATTTTTAGTTTTTCCAAAGGTGCCCCTCTCCTCCCTTATATATGGGAACCCCTTCCCTCTTCTCTTCAGACCATTTTGAGCCTTGATTCTTGGACAACCCATGCCAATTTATCTTCCCAACATCCCTAGAAACATCCTAGAGGTTCCGGTCTACTTAAAAGACCATATTTAGAGCCGTAAGTGGAGGTTAAGAAGAGGTGCTTCAAAGAAGAGGAGGTTCAGATCTATACAAAACATATCGGACCTAAGGTAAGGGATAAATTTTCCAATCTCATTTTTATCCGATATTGTTTATTTGTAAGTATTTACTCGAGTTATATTTATCATCCATGTCCTTGTTTTATAATTTTTTTTCATGTACGTTTAATTTCCTTTTTACCCATTTCTTACTTTTACTAGATGATATGTATGAAATCTTTCTTTTATGAGGTACTTTTTGACTTTCTGGAAAAAGTACGAGAATATTGTTTTTTTAAACTTATATGGCACGAATGTATTTTTACTGTTTTATAAAGCCTTATTTTCATGAAGCTTCCCCCAAATTATTTCATTACTATTTTCAAAAAATATCTTTTTCTTTTAAAATTGCATGATGTTTTGTGAAAAGAAATTGATTTTGAAGAAGAAAGGATATTTTCCTCAAGAATTAATTTAAAGTATTTTATTAAAAACAATTTTCATCTAAGATGAAATTATTTCATATGTGTATATTTCATGTATAAATACTCTATGATTCACATGGTTTCACTTTTCTTTTTACGAAATGATATCCATTTCTTTTATATGGATTATGTGATGATGGGATGATGTTTATGAAACCCATCTTATTCGTTGGGTTATTATGAATGATGTATGTTTAGTTTGTGGCACAAGTAAGAATGATTTCATTATGAGATGGGTGGGACCTATATCTCCCTCCAATTCATTGGGTAAAGATTTATATCTCATGAGATAGACATGGCTGGAATAGTATGTTAATCTGGTTCAGTGTTACAGGACTGAAACGAGGAGTGAACTCGATTCAGAAAGAGACTTTGTACACTATGATGGTATTGGTAGCAATGCCTTGGCTACTATGTAAATCATAACATGTGCTGAATGGTTTCCAGAATTACATGATTTATTCCCATTCTATTTTATCATGTTTGATGTTCCATTATAATACATGCTTTACGTACTTCCAAGATTTATTTCCTTGCTCAAGATTTTGATGTTTAGATTTTATGTTCAAGATTTTGCATTCAAATGTTTATTGATTGTTTTATGTTCTCTATGCTTACCCTTATTGAGCATTTGAGCTCACCCTTTTTATGTTTACTTTCCCCCAGGATATAAAGAAATGTTTTAGGTATGAAATAAGGGGATGATCTTTATGGAGATGTTGAAGATAATTTACCACGATTAGAGGATTACGTTCCAAGTTTACAAAGACACTAAACTATTACAGTCCTTGTGTGTCTATTATTTCTATGTACAATTTATTCCGAAAAAATAATGTAATGTCCATGTACGTCAAGCTTCAGGTCTCTATTGTTGGTATCAGAGGAAAGGTTTAGTCAACCATTGGAAAATAGGATGCGAAAACGTTAGTGAGATCCCTAGGGATATTTCTAAGGTATGTCTAGGGATGTCCCTAAGGATAAGTATACGTATAGGATATAGTCCTAGAAATACGGTAACGATCTTAGTATTTAACCTAAGATGTTAGATATTGTGGGTACTCCCCCTTTACTATGTTGTTTTTCATAGCATGACTTTTGGCTCTCACACTATTCTTTTTGGGTTTTAGAAAATGGCTGGAAATAGGAAGATTCACGATAATGGAGGATATGATTGTAAATGGAATGATATTCTTCATGAGCATCCAAATGAAACGGGATTTGGAAGTCCAAACATCATTATTATGCCTAATCAGCAATATCATAATATGATAAATAATCTCAACTTTGGTATGTTTCCCGACTCATATAATAAAAGAAACATGGAGTTTCATGATGATCATAGACGAAAGAAAGTTCAATTTCCCTCATGTAAATCATGTGAGAGGAGGCATCAGGGATATTGTTTCAAAAGAACTGGAAGATGCTTTGGGTGTGGAAAAGAAGGACACAAAGGGAGTAAGTGAAAAGGAAAAGGTTCAGTTAACACCATGGACAAGGATAACGGTATTGCTACGACATCATGAATGATTATATGTTTTAAATGTATAATGTATGGGCATTATGCAAACCAATTCCCTAAGGGAAAATCTCATGAAGAGAATTAGCATGGTAATATGAGTAGTATTTATGAGGATGAAGATGAAGAGACTACAAAAGAAATATGAGATGAAAGAAATGATGAAGCTCAGTCAGTGGTTTAAGAAGTTAGTGGAATGATTCTATGTTCATAACGAATAATGTATGGTACTATGGAATAATGAATCATCTAAGGATTGTTACACTATTGTTTTTCCTAAATTATTTGAAAGTATATGTTGAATGGTACCGGTAAACATGAAAGGTTATTCAGATTTTTTTGGAAAGTATATGATATGCACATAATGAAGGGATAAGAAGATAATGAGATGTTTGATTGTATTCATGAGCTCATGACTGATATAAAGACTAAGTGATATTATGGTTTGATTGTATAGATTTTTTGGGATTTTGGTATGTGGAAAGAGTTAACTTTTTACAGAACTCATGTTTTCACTAAGATTCAATGGGTATTCATTTTTCATGAGAATACATGATCAAGGCATTAGAATGTTTGGAATGTTACAAACAAGACATATCTTATGATATATGGGGATCAACGATGGTATTAACATGCATGTTATATGAAATATCTGGTAATCATTTTCATTATAATATGAGAATAGACTGCAATATTATGGATAAGCCTAATGATTTGAATGGATTAAGTTGGACATAAGTTAGTATTATTTAATATTGAACTTTTTTTGATATTATTGATGGGATGTTATAGTAATGTAGTTTTAGAAAAAGGACAACCTACAGGATGAGTGACAGCCCATCACGTCGTACAAGGCTATGTGAATCGAACTCACAACTGATGTGTGACATGCCTTTATCGCCTTCCACTGGCCTAGAGGATGTCTCTGGTTAGTATAAATTAGTTTTAATGTTTTTTATGTGGAATGATATATGAAGTATAAGTCCATTTTTGGAACCATATATGATTAATCGACTTATGTATATTTAATAACTTTTGTGAACCATTTGTTTGAGACAGATGGAATGACCCATCATTCTATCACATGATCTTCTAACACTTCATGAATAACAAATTCAACTTCATTTATTTAAGAGATGAAGTGGAAATAGTTCAAGCCACGAACAATAGTGAGATTGAACCAAAATCATTTATGTTTTTCATTTAATCCATCAAATATAGGGAAATGATCTTCAAAATAAAAAATGTTGTCCTTGTTACCTCATATCTGATGAATCAGATGGTACCTTAGATCATCACAAATATATGGCTTTGTGATTTTTGTATTTTTCCTAGCCATGTTCTCTACAACTCTCCATCAGAAATTGATGGTTATATTTTTCTTCCATCTCCATATTTTCACCTATGTTCTCCTATGTGGAAACCTAGTGATTAGTTAATTTGGGCAACCATTTCGATTCATACATTAGTTTTTAATGCCACATTTTGGTATTCCTTTTTACGATGTTCATTTCTATTAAAGAATCTTTTGAGTGGTAAACCATTTTAACCCCGACGAATTTCGAGGGCGAAATTCATTTTAAGGGGGGTAGAATGTAACACCCCGAGATTTTATGAATTTTTTTTAATTTCATTAATGTCTTGTGTTGTATGCTACACCAAAAGGAACTTGCACAACACGCATACCTGACTTGTCGTGCATTACATGCAATCACGATCCTCCACGATAGTGTGTGTTGTACGCAATACCGAGTTTCGCTAAACAACGATATGTTTTATAAACTAGCAGTTATGAATAGTAATACCCACTTTTTAAAATTTTATAAATTATATCTTTCTAAATGGACTTAATTTTTGGATTTAGAATATCGAAATTATCCTATGATGAATATTTGGTATTTTTCTGAAAACATTCAATTTTTGATGAATAGTGAAAACACTAGGTTACTATTCAAAAAACCACTTTTTATTTAAATAATAATTTATTTTATTTAAATTTATTTTTGATCATAATTGATTCCTAATACCTATATAAGTTCAATTTATGTCATTGGATTCATTTTATAATAATTTTAGATATATAAAAAGTTTATTGAACTTTTCACCGTCTTTTACCCACCTCCTAGGAGAATTTGCAAATTCACATAAAACGTAACTTTACCGCTTATGTGAGTGGAATTTCGAAAATCTGAGAGACACAGTTAATATCAAGGACTAAAATGTGGTTCAATGAGATGAAAATATTTTTTGGTGAATATTAACATTTTACTTTTTTTACCATGGTTAAAAGTAAATAGGGTAATTAAGGTTAAAAATGATATTATTATTACCCTAACACATGTATTAATTCTATTGGATAAGTGTAATTCGACCAAAAAAACCTTAGGAATAAAATATGACCATTTAGGACCAATTGGATTAGATTAGGACATTTATTATTAATATATTTAAAGAAGGGTTAAAATAGTTAAAATTAATGTTAAATAAATAAATCATTTTTAATATATGGTTATACATAAGATAAATTTGACTATAAATATTTATTAGAAATCTAAAAATATCTCCTACATAATGGTATTTTATTTATAATTTTTAGACATTAACTAATTTAATTTATTTATGACACAATGATGATGCAATAATTATCTTATTAATGAAATATTGACATAATTGATGTTATAAATACCCAAATAAATTTAATTTGAGACTTTTTATGAATTACAATAATTTTATATGTTAATATGACATGTTAGTATTGATTTAATTAACGTTTTTCGTACTAATCATTCTGTTATGATTTTCACAAAAATCAATTACCAAATAGTGTCAAAATTGACATAAAATAGTATTTAAAACAAATATTATATTATTATTTGTTATTTTATTTATAAAAATCTATGGATCGGAAAAATTACTTAGATAAGGTTATATATATTAATAATAAACAACTTGGGGTACCTTTTTCTTGTTATAGTATGTTTATTATCCATATACTATAAGAATTCAAGAAGATATCACGGTAAAAGTAAAATTATTTAACTTAATGTTAAATCTAAATGATACGGTTCAAATAGAAACCTAATATTGTCTAAATTCTATTAGATAAGAGTATTTCGACCCATCCCCACCTTAGCTTCGAAATAAATCAATTTGTAGCTATTAAAAACCGAATATGACTTTATAATAAAATAATATTTTTTTCCAAAGGTGCCCCTCTCCTCCCTTATAAAAGGGCACCCCTTCTCTTTTCTCTTCACACCATTTTGAGCCTTGATTCTCGGCCAACCCCTCCCAATTTATCTTCTCCACTTCCCTAGAAACATCCAAGAGGTTTTGGTCTTCTTAAAAGGCCATCTTTAGTGCCCTAAGAAGAGGTTAAGAATAGGATATTCAAAGAAGAGGAGGTTCGGATCCATATGAAGCATATCAGACCTATGGTAAGGGATAACATTTCCAATCTCGTTTTTATCCGAGATTTTTTTTTGTAAGTATTTATTGGGGTTATATTTATCATCCATGTACTTGTTTTCTAAAGAAAATTCATGTATGTTTAATGTCCTTTATATCCATTTTAAACTTTTACTACATGGTATGTATGAAATATTTCTTTTACAAGGTACATTTTGAATTTCCATCAAAAGTACGAGAAGAATGTTTTTTAACTTATACAACACGAATAGGTTTTTATGGTTTTATAAAGCCTTATATTCATTAATCATCCTACAAAAAATTTCATGATCATTTTCAACAAAATCCTTTTCTTTTAAAATTTCATGATGTTTTGTGAAAAGAAATTGATTTTGAAGAAGAAAGGATATATTCCTCAAGAATTCATTTCAAGGGTTATATCAAAACCATTTTTCATCTAAGATGACATTATTTCATATGTGTATGTTTCAAGTATTAAGTCTCTATGATTTACATTGTTTCACTTTTCTTATTATGAAATGATATTCATTTCTTTTATATGGATTATGTGATGATGGGATGATGTTTATAAAACCCATCTTATTCGTTGGGTTATTATGAATGATGAATGTTTATTTTTTGGAACAAGTAATAATGATTTCATTATGAGATGGGTGGGACCTATATCTCCCTACAATGAATTGGGTAATGATTTATATTTCATGAGATAGACATTGCTAGAAGGGTAAGTTAACCTCGTTCAGTGTTACAGGACTGAAATGAGGAGTGAACTCGATGAAGAAAGGGACTTTGTCCACTAAGATGGTCTTGAAAACAATGCCTTGGCTACTATTGAAATCATAACAAGTGATGAATGGTTGCAAAAATTACATGATTTATTCCCATGCTATTTTATCAATATTGATGTTCCATATAATACATCCATTACATACTTCCAAGATTTATGTCCTCACTCATGATTTTGAAGTATATTTTTTATGTTCATAATTTTGCATTCACATGTTTATGGGTTGTTTTATTTTCTCTATGATTACCCTTACTAAGCATTTGAGATCACCCTTTTTATGTTTTATTTTCCCCAAGATATAAAGAAAGGTTTTAGGTAATAAAAAAAGGGGAAGATCTTTATGTAGATGTTGAAGATCATTCACCACGATTAGACAATTACATTCCAAGTTTCCAAATACAGTAAACTATTACGGTCCTTGTTTGTCTATTTTTTCTATGTACTATGTATTCCGCAAAAGTAATGTAATTTCCATGTACGTCAAGCTTCGGGTATCTACAAATAAGTCCTCTGAGATAGTATACGGTACCTTGAAAAAAAAACATAAAGGAACAAAGTGGGATATGAATCATGGTATGGGGATAATCAGAGTATAAAATGATGATGAGACACCACTAATTTATTTGGAGGGATAACATGATTTTATATAAAGAATGATAATAATAATGAAAAAATGGAATAATGAAATTACATGTTAGGTGAATTTAATTTTATATTTAAGGGAACAAAATATTACATCAAATTATAAAAAAAGGTTAACTATCACCACCATAATTATTTAATATATAGTACATAGGATCTAGAAAATGAACAATACATGGTTTCTCAAGAGTTAAAAATATTACGTAATAAATTTGTGATCTATCTATGTTCACCTTTCATTTTCATAAAATTTAAGGTATATCTGTTCCAAAAGAGGAAATTGAACTGTACATAAACCCGATCCATGATAAAACTCATGAGAATGAATTGATTTCCATAATTGTGTGTTATTGAGTAAATGATGAAATATATCATAATGATTCACAAGATAATAAAAAATTGAATTATATTGTAAAATAATTTTTGAAAAATAAATATAATTACTTTATATGGTCTTTGAATATTGAAAAATTCATGATAAGTATTTTATATATAAAATTAGAAAAACAAATACTTCAGTATTTATTTTCAATACGAGAAAATAATATTTTCAAACAATTAAATTATTATTTTAAATTATACTACAATTGAATATAGAGGGTTGTACATTTAATATTTATGGTTTTAAAAATATAATCATCATTAGAAACATTGAATTTTGGAGGTACATGAAATGAAATATTAAATAGTTACATATCATTAAATCAATTTTACGCAAGAATGGTAATTATGAAAGGATATTAAAACATTGATTATCACCAAAAACATATTTACATTAACATGGTATATATTTAAAAAAAATGGTGAAGAATATGTATAAAACTCATGAGAATAATATATATGAAAATGGATAAAAATGATTAGATGTAATAGAAAAGGTTTCTATGGTGGTTTAGAAGATCCTCTACCACAGGAATAGAATTTTTTATGCATACACCTACTAAAAAAACTAATAATTTTTTAGTTATTAAATTCTTTATTAATACTAATTTACATATTTATTTAATTTTATAATTTCATTTATGATCACATATTTTTCATTTATTAAAATGCTTTACTTATATTAGTTACTTGTGGTGGGTTCTAAATATATCTAAATATAATTGGCTGGCTTATTGAGGTAAATTTTTAGTTAAAAGGATTCATAATCTCTATAATTTTATATTTTCATGTATTTTATTATATTTCCAAATAAATTATACTTCTTCTTATAGTTTCCCAAAATTTTCTCAAATTATGACATCTGTCCTAATATGTTGATTTATAGTGGTTAATGTTAATATGACCATTTATTGCCAATATAACATTGATGATGCTGATTTTTATAATTAAATAATATTAATAGTATAATAAATATTATTTTTAACTTAAAAATATTTACTAACATTATCTATATATGGTGGATATGGAAAATTAAAGACGTTATAAATTGTGGCGGTAGTACTCATGTATAGATAAAGACGTCATCATTTTTAAAATGGTTTTGGATGAAGATAGAAAATATATATTAAATTAGTATAATAACATTTTATAATTTTTATTACTAAATATTTAATCATACTCTAATGGATATAATAGACATCATGGTGTAATAGGTCAAAATAATTATGTGAGATCTATTGAGAATATTAACTCTCTCTTTAGATGTCCTCCTTTCTGTGACCCTTTATGTATCTTTGTCCTGCTAATTTATATATATAAAGGATTATTGGTTAGGGGGATAGGATATATGAGTGACTAGGATTGATTTTTGGTATCTGATTTAATGTGGGTAAGATATAATACTTGTAATACATCCACCATTCCACTGTTTCCAGGATTTGACCATCCTTTTTTTCTTTTATCAATAGGTTGTATCATTTACAATGGTCGTGTTTTTACCAGGTTAACTATTTTTTACGTTAATAATTAAATTTTTAATTAACATTTTAGATAAATATGATTAAAAATTTTGGAAATATTTAATAGAATATTATACTAAATTTAACCTAAATCAAATTCAAAATTTGTGAGAAAAATAATTTAAATAAATTAAATTATTTATAGCAGAAATAATTTTGTTGAAAAATAAATTTTAACCATTAAGTGACATTAATCATATATTTCACAAAGTTAAAAATAAAGAAGTGAAAATATATCTTAATATATGACTAATAGTTATATTAGAGTGATTATATAAAATATATATATGTTATTTATTTGCTAAAAATTCCTTAATATTAATATGAAAAACTATTAAGAAAAACCTTTTCATCATCATCATGATCATTAAAATTAATCAAACTAATGAAAAATGTTTCGAAAAAAAGAAACTTTGGATTATTAAATAATTTTATTTTTTAACTATATTATTTAATCGAGTTTTTATATTTAATTTCAATATAAAAACGAAAGTATTAATTATTTATTCAAATAAAAATATTTTTTAGAGTATAATATTAATGATGTTTCAAAAATGTAAAACATTATTTTAATAAATTTAAAATATTGTTTTTAAATTAATTATTCAACTTTTAAATATTTTTTTTGTAAAATTGTAATTTTTTATTTCTTAAATTTAATTTTATATTATATTTAAAAATTGTATTTTTATAATAATTAAAAATCAGTTATTTAAGGAAAATCTAAAAAATACATTCTAAGATAAAATTTTCATGTTGATTCCAAAAATAGATATAAATTTTTAAATTTAAATTTATAAACATAATATATTTATATTTTAAACGAAAATAAAAATAAATTTTTTTTAAAAAATAGCCATTTTACACATTAAGTGTTTTTAGTACTCTTCCATAAAAACTCATAATTCAATGAATTTCAATATTTAATTTGATGTATTGAAATACACCATGATATCTGAATAAATATTTTAAATTAAATGAATTAATATATTTGGATAAAAGTCACAATTGTTT
Organism: Viscum album; assembly: GCA_963277665.1. Classification (NCBI taxonomy): domain Eukaryota; kingdom Viridiplantae; phylum Streptophyta; class Magnoliopsida; order Santalales; family Viscaceae; genus Viscum; species Viscum album. Next base: position 515,638,619 of record OY728143.1, on the reverse strand, counting down.
TAAAAAATAGTTCTTAAAGAAATAACAACAATTATTATTGAACCATTATATTTTTTATCAACTAAATTTAATAGTTTTTTTTTTATTGATTAAATATTATTTAATAGATGTTTTATATTTCTTATATATTTCATTATATTTTAAATCTAAATATCAATATCCCTTTTTTGATCGATGCTTCTTGTGATTCAAGAGATCAATATAATTTTTAATTAATTGAAATTTTATGTAGTAAAATATTTAGTCGTTACAACCTCCCCTTATAAAGACATTATTCAAATTTTTTACGATTTACCAACTAAGGAATATATTTATGTACTTTTAAAATATATATTTGAATCAATATATAATTTCTAGATTTCTATCAAATGTCCCAAACATATGAATTATATAATTATCTATTAAAATTTGTCAATAATAAATTAATAATAATAATACATGCATGAATTATAATCCCATAAAACATATATTTAGTTCATACACCACTGAGATAATAAAAAAAATCACCATGTTTTCTATTTATAATTAAATTTATAGTAGTTTATAAAGACCCACATGATATAGTACATCTTCCAATCTATTACAATAAATTTGTTTAAATAAAACAACTTAATTACCAATATCAAACTTAGTACTAGTCATCGCATAAGATATTCATTGTACCCATGGTCTAGGATGTTCATGGAACTAATAACTCATATTGGTATTTTATAAATACCGATTTTATCCATAGGAAATACCTAAAGGAAAATAGGTGAGCAAAAAATTCAGGTTAGTGAATAATTATAGTAATATTAAATGGATATACAACATAAATAAGATTATATAGAACAAATAATATAATCAAGGGAATGATCATGAGAATAGTAACATCCATAAATAAATGATTTCAAAGTACATATAGTCATAAATTTATCACAAAAACATTAAAAAAGAGCAGATAATCCAAATTCAAAGATCACTGCCATGAAAATATAACATTGTGTTATTAGGTAGGCCACCCCTTCACCATAGATGGTTATAAAGAGATTAAGGAATTGATCTATTATCTAAAGTATTATTAGGGAACACAATTCATATTCATAACATGTACATGGATAATTTTTCCACAATCGGAGATGAAACCATACATAAATGAAAAGCATGATAAACCCGTGAGAATGAAATGGGTTTAATAATGTTATATCAAGGGAAAAATGATAAAAATATCATAACAATATTCAATAGAATAGTTAACGAAATTAGTTTTAAATTTAATTTTTTAAAATGAAACATTAGTATTTAATATGGTTTAAAAAAATAAAATTTCATGATAATGATCAAATTAGTAAAAACATGAAATTAACCACTCAAGTTAATTTCTCAAATAAAGGAAATAGTATTTTTAAAGGAATCATATTATTATTATAAATTAAAATAAAATTTAATTATTAGTTTTTTGCAACAAAATGAGTCATGGATTCAAACATTATTCATGGTTAGAAATATTGTAGTGCAATATGCATTTAAATAATACCTAGGGAGGATCCCATAATCGTGTTTATGCAAAGGAGGGAATTATTTAGAAATCAAATAAGATATATTTTCTGAAAATTCTAGAATCTAAATATGACTATATATATGAATTAGGAACATATTTAATGAATATGGATGATATAAAATAGAATAATTTAGAATTAAATGGTGAAAAATAAATAGAATTTATATCCTAAAAGTAATGAGAGTGGTTTTGAAGATCTATTATCTCATGTCCCAATTAGTTTCGTGTGTGTTATTAATGTCTTGAATAATAAAATTCAGTTTTGAAAATATTTTATTAATAATATTTACCATATAAATTTTATTTTCTGATGTATATTGATTATCACGTGTTATTCATTTATTAAATAATTTTCACTTGGGTTTTTACTTGAGTTGGTTTGGAAAATTTCTATGAAATTTTCATAGTTTGTTGACCACAGTAATATGTGTTGTAGAATATATTGATAATCTACATAATTGAATATATTTTTGACTTTTATTATTCCCTTAACACGTAATTCATATAGTTTTATAGATATTATAAAACTGAACTCAAATTTTGAAATTTTTATTGTTATGTAAATTTATTGTTGTTTATGTTTATATGATTGATTTTTGATAATATAACTTATTGAATGTATAATGTTTTCATCAAATAATATTAATAGTATAATCAGTAAAATATTTATAACTTAAATAAATTTTTTATCGATGTTGCGTGGTAAGATTTACTAGAACACACTATTCATGTAGGTGGTAGTCTATATATATGCATGACGATATATTCATTTCCAAATGGATTAGAAGAAAGGTAAAATATGGATATTTAGTTACTATCACACCTTTTCCGAATATTAATAAAATTTTTTCAGACAAAAACTCATGAATAGAATGGATTTTATTCTATATAAAGAAAACTAATAAATATATCTTAGTGGAGAATATTACCTCACAAATTGTATTATATCAATTTTATCAAAATTTATGGATCCTTATAATTTCCATTAAGGAATTAAAATTCCTATTGGATATGGAGATATAATTTATAAGATACTTGGGTAGTATTTTATTTGATATAATTCCCATAAAATAGAAGACACATTTAGGTAATGTGATCAGAATTTATAAGTGAATAAAATATAATTTTTGTAAATGTTGATTACATTTTTAATGATAAAATTACACTATTTATGTATCAATGACTATAAATTGGAAAATAATTTAGTTAGGGATCTTTATGAACTATTAAACATCCACCATAAATTTTTTCCCTTATTGTGAAGATATATTAGTCATTTTCCACTATGTTTTAACATTTAAACTTTTGATTTTAACCATGTTAACTAATTTTTAACTATATAATTATATTATTACCAAAGTATAAGAGAGAATCCATAAAAAATTTATGTTGGGAACGTAAATATAGAATTAAATTATCATAAATAAATATTTAAATATTTTAAAATAAATTTTTTACATAAAACATATGATATATAGAAATACTATTTCTGTACAAGAAATGACGTTTTAACAGTTATTTTTTATTAATAGTATATATGGAATATCATTATCCATTATTAAAGATATAATTTAGGTACATTTCTATAAATCAAAAGATGGAGGAGGATGAGTTTTTTTCCTCAGTTAAAATAATAAAATATGTTTCTTTTAAAATTGCATGATGTTTTGTGAACAGAAATTGATTTTGAAGAAGAAATTATATTTTCCTCAAGAATTCATTTAAAGTGTTTTCTCAAAACCATTTTTCATCTAAGATGAAATTATTTCATATGTGTATGTTTTAAGTATAAAGTCTCTATGATTTACATGGTTTCCCTTTTCCTATTATGAAATGATATCCATTTATTTTATATCGATTATGTGATGATGAGACGATGTTTATGAAACCCATATTAATCGTTGGGTTATTAGGAATGATGTATGTTTAGTCTGTGGCACATGTAAGAATGATTTCATTATGAGATGGGTGGGACCTATATCTCCTTCCAATGCATTGGGTAAAGATTTATATCTCATGAGATAGCCATGGCTAGAATGGTAAGTTAATCTGGTTCAGTGTTACAGGACAGAAATGAGGAGTGAACTCGATTCAGAAAGGGACTTTGTCCACTAAGATGGTTTTGGTAGCAATGGCTTGGATACTATGGAAATCATAACATGTGCTGAATGGTTTCCACAATTACATGATTTATTCCCGTGCTATTTTATCAAGATTGATGTTCCATTTTAATACATGCTTTACGTACTTCCAAGATTTATGTCCTTGATCAAGATTTTGATGTTTAGATTTTATGTTGAAGATTTTTCATACAAATGTATATGGATTGTTTTATGTTCTCTATTCTTACCCTTACTGAGCATTTGAGCTCACCCTTTTTATGTTTTCTTTTTCCAGGATATAAAGAATGATTTTAAGTATGAAAAAAAGGGGAAGATCTTTTTGGAGATGTTGAAGATCGTTTACCACTATTAGACAATTATGTTCCATGTTTCGAAAGACACTAAACTATTATAGTCCTTATGTGTCTGTTTTTTCTTTGTACACAGTATTCCGAAAAAGTAATGTAATGTCCATTTACGTCAAGCTTCGGGTCTCTACAGTTGGTATCAGAGGAAATGTTTAGTCAACCTTTGGAAACTAGGACACAAAAATGTTAGTGAGATCCATAGGGATATTTCTAAGGTATGTATAGTGATGTCCCTAAGGATAAGTATACGTATAGGATATAGTCCTAGAACTACGGTAACGATCTTAGTATTTAACCTATTATGTTAGATATTGAGGGTACCCCCCTTTACTATGTTGTATTCCCTAGAATGATTTTTTCCTCTCACACTATCTTTTTTGGGTTTTAGAAAATGGCTGGAAACTGGAAGATTCACGATAATGGAGGATATGATGTAAAATAGAATGATATTCTTCATGAGCAGCCAAATGAAACGGGATTTGGAAGTCCAAATATCATTATTATTCCTAATCAGCAATCTCATAATATGATCAATAATCTCAACTTTGGTAAGTTTCCCGACTCAGATAATAAGAGAAACATGGAGTTTTATGATGATCATAGAAGAGAGAAAGTTCAATTTCCCTCATGTAAATCATGTGGGAAGAGGCATCAGGGAGATTGTTGCAAAAGAACTGGAAGATGGTTTTGGTGTGGAAAAGAAAGACACAAATCCAGTAAGTGCAAAGGAAAAGGCTCATTTAACACCATAGACAAGTATAATGTAATTTCTATGACATCAACAATGATTAGATGTTTTAAATGTGGAATGTATGGGCATTATTCAAACCAATTCTTTAAGGGAATATCTCATGAAGAGAATCAGCATGGTCATATGAGTAGTATTTATGAGGATCAAGATGAAGAGACTACAAATGAAATATGAGATGACAAAAATAATGAAGCTCAGTCAGTGGTTTATGAATTTTAGTGGAATGATTGTATGTTTATAAAGAATAAAGTATGGTACTTTGGAATAATGAATCATCAATGGATTGTTACACTATTGTTTTTCCTAAAGTATTTAAAAGTATATATTGAATGGTACTGGTAAACATGGAAGGTTATTCAGATATTTTTGGAAAGTATATGATATGTGCATAATTAAGGGATAAGAAGATAATGAGATTTTCGATTGTATTCATAAGATCATGACTGATATAAGGACTAAGTGATATTATGGTTTGATTGTATAATTTTTTTTTGGATTTTGGTATGTGGAAAGAGTTAACTTTTGACAATACTCATGTTTTCACTAAGATTCAATGGGTATTCATTTTTCAATAGAATACATGATTAAGGCCTTAGATTGTTTGTAATTTGACCAACAAGACATATCTTATGATATTTGGGGATCAACAATGGTATTAACATGCATGTTATATGAAATCTCTGGTAATCATTTTAACTATAATATGAGAATGGACTGCAATATTATGTATAAGCCTAATGATTGGAATGGATTAAGATGAACATAAGTTAGTATTGTTTAAGATTGAACTTTTTTTTATATTATTGATGGGATGTTATAGTAATGTGGTTTTAGAAAAAGGACAACCTTCAGGATGGGTGATAGTCCATCACGTTGGATAATGCTCTGGGAATCGAACCCACAACTGATGTGCGACAGGCCATTCTCACCTACAACTGGCCTACAGGATGTCTCTGGTTAGTATAAATATGTTTTAATTTCTTTAACTGATATGAGATATGAATTATAAGTCCATTTTAGGAACCATATATGATTAATCGACTAATGTATATTTAATAACTTTTGCTAACCTTTTGTTTCAGACAGATGGAATGGCCCCTCATTCTATCACATGATCTGCTAACACTTCATGAATAACAAATTCAACATCATTTATTTAAGAGATGAAGTGGAAATTGTTCTAGGCACGAACAATAGTGAGATTGAACCAGAATCATTAAAGTATTTCTTTTAATTCATCAAATTTAGGGAAATGATCTTCAAAACCAAAAATGTTGTCCTAGTTCCCTCATATCCGATGAATCAGATGGTACCTTAGATCATCACAAATATATGGATTTGTGACTGTTGGCTTTTTCATAGCCATGTTCTCTACAACTCTCTATCAGATCTTGATGGTTAGATTTTTCTTCCATATCCATATTTTCACTTATGTTCTCCTATGTGGAAACCGAGTGATTAGTTAATTTGGGAAACCGTTACATTTCATACATTATATTTTAATTTCATTTTTTTGTATTCCTTTTTACAAAGTGTGTTTCTATTAAAGAAACTTTCGAATAGTAAACCATTTATAACCCCGATGAATTTCAAGGGCCAAATTCATTTTAAGGGGGGTAGAATGTAACACCCCGAGATTTTATGAAAAATATTATTTTTAGTTTCATTAATTTCTTGTGTTGTACGCTACACAAAAAGGAGCTTGCACAACATGCATGACTGACTTGGCTTTCATTACATGCAATCACGACCCTCGATGATAGTGTGTGTTGTACGCAATACCGAGTTTCACTAAACAACGATATGTTGTATAAACTAGCAGTTATGAATAGTAATACCCACTTTTTAAAATTTTATAAATTTTATCTTTTTAAATGGACATCATTTTTGGCTTCAGAATATCGATATTATCCTAGGGTGAAGTTTTGGTATTTTTCTGAAAACATTCAATTTTTGATGAATAGTGAATACACTGGGTTACTATTCAAAATACGACTTTTTATTTAAATAATTAGTTATTTTATTTAAATTTATTTTAGGTAAAAAATGATACCTAATACCTATATAAGTTCAATTAAAGTCATTGGAGTCATTTTATAATAATTTTAGATATATAAAAATTTTATTGAACTTTTCACTGTCTTTTACCCACCTCCTAAAAAAATTTTGCAAATTCACATAAATCATAATTTTACCACTTCTGTGAGTGGAATTTCGAAAATCCGAGAGACACAGTTAATATCAAGGACTAAAATGTGGTTCAATGAGATGAAAATAATTTTTGGTGAATAGTAAATTTTTACTTTTTTAACCATGATTTAATGTAAATAGAGTAATTAAGGGTAAAAATGATATTATTATTACCCAAACACATGTACTAATTCCATTGAATAAGTGTAATTCGACCAAAAACAACCTTAGGAATAAAATATGACCATTTAGGCCCAGTTGGATTAGATTAGGACATTTATTATTAATTTATTTAGAGAAGGGTTAAAATAGTTAAAATCAGTGTTTAATAAATAAATAATTTTTAATATAGGGTTATACATATGATAAATTCAACTATAAATATTCATTAGAAATATAAAAATATTTCCTACATAATGGTATTTTATTTATAATTTTAAGACATTAAATAATTTAATTTATTTATGACACAATGATGATGCAATAATTATCTTATTAATGAAATATTGACACAATTGATGTTATAAATACCCAAATAAATGTAATTTGAGACTTTTTATGAATTAAAATTATTTTATTGTTTAATATGACATGTTAGTATTGATATAATTAACTTTTTTCGTACTAATCATTCTTTTATGATTTTCACAAAAATCAATTACCAAATAGTTTCAAAATTGACATATAATAGTTTAAAAAAATATTATATTATTAATTGTTATTTTATTCCTAAAAATCTATGGATCAGCCAAATTACATAGATAAGGTTATATATTTTAATAATAAACAAATTGGGGTTCCTTTGGCTTGTTATAGTATGTTTATTTACCTTATAGTGTAAGAAAATAAGAACACACGGTAAAAGTAAAATTATTTAACTTAATATTAAATCAAAATTATAAGATTAAAATAGAAACATAAACTTGTATAAATTATATTGGATGAGAGGATTTTGACCCATCACCACCTTAGCTTAAAAATAAATCAATTTGGAGCTATTAAAAACCGAATATGACTTTATAATAATATAATATTTTTAGTTTTTCCAGTGGTGCCCCTCTCCTCCGTTATAAAAGGGAACAACTTCCCTTTTCTCTTCACACCATTTTGAGCCTTGATGCTCAGCCAACCCCTGAAAATTTTTCTTCCTTACTTCCCAAGAAACATCCAAGAGGTTCTGGTCTTCTTAAAAGACCTTCTTTAGTGCACTAAGAGGAGGTTATGAATAGGCGCTTCAAAGAAGAGGAGGTTCTGATCCATACGAAGCATATCAGACCTAAGGTAAGGGATAACTTTTCCAATCTCATTTTAATCCAAGCTTGTTTATTCGTAAGTATTTACTGGGGTTATATTTATCATCCATGTCCTTATTTTATAAAAAAAATTCATGTATTTTTAATGTCCTTTTTACCCATTTTTGACTTTTACTACATGGTTTGTATGAAATCTTATTTTTACAATGTAGTTTTTGAATTTCCAGCAAATGTACGAGAAGAATGTTTTTTTAGCTTATATAGCATGAACAGATTTTTATGGTTTTATAAAGCCTTTTTTCATGAAGCTTTCTACAAAATATTTCATGACTATTTTCAACAATATCTTTTTCTTTTAAAATTGAATGATGTTTTGTGAAAAGAAATTGATTTTGAGGAAGAAAGGATACATTCCTCAGGAATTCATTTCAAGTGTTATATCAAAACCATTTTTCATCTAATATGACATTATTTTATATGTGTATGTTTCAAGTATAAAGTCTATATGATTTACATGGTTTCACTTTTATTATTATTAAATGATATCAATTTCTTTTATATGGATTATGTGATGATGGGATGATGTTTATGAAACCCATCTTATTCGTTGGGTTATTATGAATGATGTATGTTTATTTTGTGGCACAAGTTAGTATGATTTAATTATGAGAGGGTTGGGACCTATATCTCCCTCAAATGAATTGGATAAATATTTATATCTCATGAGATAGAAATGGTTGGAATGGTATGTTAATCTGGTTCAGTGTTACAGGACTGAAACGAGGAGTGAACTCGATTCAGAAAGGGACTTTGTCCACTAAGATGGTCTTGAAAATAATGCATTGGCTACTATGGACATCATAACAAGTGATGAATGGTTTCCACAATTACATGATTTATTTCCATGCTATTTTATCAAGATTGATGTTCCATTATAAAACATTATTTACATACTTCCCTGATTTATGACCTTACTCAAGATTTTGAAGTATAGATTTTATGTTCATGATTTTGCATTCAGATGTTTATGGATTGTTTTATGTTATCTATGCTTACCCTTACTGAGCATTTGAGATAAACCTTTTTATGTTTTCTTTTCCCTGGGATATAAAGAATGGTTTTATGTTAGAAAAAAAGGGAAGATCATTATGGAGATATTGACGATCATTCACCACGATTAGACGATTACATTCCATGTTTCCAAAGACACTAAACTATTACTGTCCTTGTGTGTCTGTTTTTGCTATGTACTAATTATTCCGCAAAAGTAATGTAATGTCCATGTACAGAAAGATTCGGATCTCTACAAATAAGTCCTCTGAGACAGTATACGGTACCTTAAAAAAAACATAATGGAACAAAGTGGGATAAGAATCACGGTATGAGGATAATCAGAGTATAAACTGATGACGAGACACCACTAATTTATTTGGAGGGATAACATGATTTTATATAAAATATGATAATAATAATAATGAAAAAATAGAATAATGAAATGAAAAGTTATGTGAATTTAATTTTATATTTAAGGGAACAAAATATAACATCAAATTATAAAAAAAGGTTAACTATCACCACCATTATAATTTAATATATAGTACATAGGATCCATAAAATGAACAATACATGGTTTCTCATGAGATAAAAATATTACGTAAAAAATTAGTGAGTTATCTATGTTCACCCTTCATTTTCATAAATGTTTAGGTATATCTGTTCTAAAAGAGGAAATTGAACTTTACATAAACCTGATTCATGATAAAACTCATGAGAAGGAATTTATTTCCATAAATGTGTGTTATTGAGTAAATGATAAAATATATCATAATGATTGACAAGATAATAAAAAATTTAATTATATTGTAAAATTATTTTTGAAAAATAAAAATAATTCTTTTACATGGTGTTTGAATATTGAAAAATTCATGATAAGTATTATATATATATATTTAGAAAAAAAATACTTCAGTATTGATTTTCAATATGAGAATATAATTTTTTCAAAGAATTAACTTATTATTTTAAATTATACTACAATTTAATATTGAAGGTTTTACATTTAATATTTATGGTTTTGGAAATATATTCAGCATTAGAAACATTGAATGTTGGTGGTATATGAAATGAAATATAAAATAGTTACATATCATTAAATCAAGTTTACGTGAGAATGGTAATTATGAAAGGAGAATAAAACATTGATTATCACCAAAAACATATTTACAGTAACATGGTATATATTTAATAAAAAATGGTAAAGAATATGTATAAAACTCATAAGAATATTATATATGAAAATGGAGAAAAATGATTAGATGTAATGAAAAAGTTTCTACGGTGGTTTAGAAGATCCTTTACTACAGGTAGAGAATTTTTTATACATACACCTACAAACAAAACTCATAATTTTTTAGTTATTAAATTCTTTATTAATAACAATTTAAATAGGTATTTAATTTTATAAGTTCATTTATGATCACATATTTTTCATTTATTAAAATTATTTTACTTCTATTAGTTACTTGTGGTGGTTTCTAAATATCTCTAAATATAATTGGCATTTTTATTGAGGTAAATGTGTAGTTAAATGGATTCATAATCTATATGGTTTTATATTTTCATGTATTTTTTTATATTTCCAATAAGATTATACTACTTATTATATTTTCCCAAAATTTTCTCAAATTATGACATTTGTCCTAATATGTTGATTTATAGTGGTTAAAGTTAATATGACCATTTATTGCCAATATAACGTTGATGATGATGAATTTTATAATTAAATAATATTAATAGTATCATAAATATTATTTTTAATTTAAAAACATTTATTAACCTGATATATATAAGGTGGAAATGGAAAATTGAAGACGTTATAAATAGTGGTAGAAATACTCATGTATAGATGAAGATGTCATCATTTTTAAAATGGTTTTATATGAAGATAGAAAATATCTATTAAATTAGTATAATAACATTTTATAATTTTTATTAATAAATATTTAACCATACTCTAATGGATATAATAGACATCATAGTGTAATAGGTCAAAATAATTAAGTGAGATCTATTGATAATATTAACTCTCTCTTTAGGTGTCCTCCTTTCAGTGACCCTTTATGTATCTTTGTCCTGCTAATTTATAAATATAAAGGATTATTGGTTAGGGGCATATGATATATGAGTGATTAGTATTTATTTTTTTATCTAATTTAATTTGGGTTAGATATAATACTAGTAATACTTCCACCATTCAACTGTTTCCATGATTTGAACTTCTTTTTATTCTTTTAGCAATAGGTTTTATCACTTACAATGGTCGTGTTTTTACCTGGTTAACTATTTTTAATGTTAATAATTAAATTTTTAATTAAAATTTTAGATAAATATGATTTAAAAATTTGGAAATATTTAATATAATTTTATACTAAATTTAACCTAAATCAAATTCAAAATTTGTGAGAAAAATATTTAAATTAAAATAAATTTTTTATAGGAGAAATAATTTTGTTGACAAATTATTTTTAACCATTAAGTGATCTTAATCATATATTTCACAATGTAAAAATTAATGGAGTGAAAATATATCATAATATATGACTAATAGTTATATTAGAGTGATTATATAAAATATATATTTGTTATTTAATGGCTAAAAATTCGTTAATATTAATATGAAAAACTATTAAGAAAAACCTTTTCACCATTATCATGATCATTAACATTAATCAAAATAATGAAAAATGTTTAGAAAAAAATAATATTTGGATTATTAAATAATTTTATTTTTTAATAAATTATTGAATCGAGTTTTTATATTTAATTTAAATATAAAAACGAAACTAATAATTATTTATACAAATGAAAATATTTATTAGAGTATAATATTAATGATGTTTCAAAAATGTAAAACTTAATTTTAATAAATTCAAAATATTTCTTTTAAATTATTTATTTAACTTCTTAAATAATTTTTTTGTAAAAAATGTAAATTTATATTCTTTAAATTAAAATTTATATTATATTTAAAGAAGTATTTTTATTATAATTAAAAATCAGTTATTTAAGGAAAATCTAAAAAACACATTCTAAGATAAATTTTCATGTTGAGTTCAAAAATAGATATAATTTTTTAAAATTAAATTTGTAAACATAATATATTTATATTTTAAAAGAAAATAAAAATAGAAGTATTTTTTTTGAAAAATAGCCATTTTACACATTAAGTGTTCTTAGTAATCTTCCAAAAAAACTCATAATTAAATGAATTTAAATATATAATTTTATATATTGAAATACACCATGATATCTCAATAAATATTTTAAATTAAATGAATTAAAATATTTGGATAAAAGTCAGAATTGTTTTAAAAAATTGATCTTAAAGAAATAACAACCTCTATTAGTGAATCATTATATGTTTGTCCACTAAATTTAATAATTTTTATCTTATTGATTAAATATTATCTAATAGATGTTTTATTTTTCTTATAAATTTCATTATATTTTAAATCTAAAATTAAATATCCCTTTTTTGATCGATGCTTCTTGTGATACATGATATCAAGGTAATTTTTAATTAAATGAAATTTTATATAGTAAAATATTTGGTCGTTACAACCTCCCCTTATAAAGAAATTATTCAAATTTTTTAACAATTACCATCTAAGGAATATATTTAAGTGATTTTAAAAGATATATTTGAATAAATATTTAATTTCTATATTTATATAAAATGTCCAAAACATAGGAATTATATAATTCTCTATTCAAATTTGTCAATAATAAATGAATAATAATAATACATGCATGAATTATAATACCATAAAACATATATTTGGTTCATACACCACTGAGATAATAAAAAATCACCATGTTTTCTATTTATAATTAAATTTATAGTAGTTTATAAAGACCCACATGATATAGTACATCTACCAATCTATTACGATGAATATGTTTAAATAAAACAACTTAATTGACAATATCAACCTTAGTAGTAGTCATAGCATATGATATTCATTGAACCCATAGTCTAGGTTGTTCGTGGAACTAATAACTCATATTGGTATTTTATATATACAGATTTTATCCATAGGAAATACCTAAAGGAAAATAGGTGAGCAAAAAATTCAGGTTTGTGAATAATTATAGTAATATTAAATGGCTAGACAACATAAATAAGATTATATAGAATAAATAATATAATCAAGGGAATGATCATGAGAATAGTAACTTCCATAAATAAATGATTTTAAAGTACATATAGTCATAAATTTATCACAACAACATAAAAAAAGACCACATAAGCCAAAGTCAAAGATCACTGCCATGACAATATAACATTGTGTTATTAGGTAGGCCATCCATTCACCATAGATGGGTATAAGGAGATTAATGAAATGACCCATTAACTAGAGAATTATTAGGGAACACAGTTCATATTCATAACATGTACATGGATAATTGTTCCACAATGGGAGATGAAACCATACATAAATGAAAAGAACGATAATCCCATGCGAAAAAATGGGTTTCATAATCTTATATCAAGGAAAAAAGGAAAAAAATATCATAACAATATTTAATAGAATACTTAACAAAATTAGTTTTTAATTTAATATTTTAAAATGACACATTATTATTTAATATGGTTAAAAAAAATTAAAATTTCAGGACAATGATCAAATTAGTAAAAACATGAAATTAAGCACTCAAGTTAATTTATCAAATAAAGAAAAGAGTATTTTATATAAAGAATCATATTATTATTATAAATTAAAATAAAATTAAAATATGAGTTTTTTACAAAAAAATGAGGCATGGTTTCAAACATTATTTATGGTTAGAAAAATTGTAGTGGAATATGCATTAAAATAATACCTAGGGAGGATCCCTTGATCGTGTTTATGTAAAAGAGGGAATTATTTAGAAATCAAATAAGATATATTTTCTGAAAATAAAATAATGTAAATATGACTATATATATGATTTAGGAACATATTTAATGAATATGGATGATATAAAATTGAATACTTTAGAATTAAACGGTGGAAAATAAATAGAATGTATATCCTAAAAGTAATGAGGGTGGTTTAGAAGATCTATTATCTCATGTCCCAATTAGTTTCTTGTGTGTTCTTAATGTCCTGAATAATAAAAATCAATTTTCAAAATATTTTATTAATAATATTTACCAAAAGAAATTTATTTTCCGTTGTTTATTTATTATCATGTGTTATTCATTTATTAAATAATTTTCACCTTGGTTTTTACTTGAGTTGGTTTGGAAAATTTCTATGAGATTTTCATAGTTTGTTGACCAAAGTAATATGTGTTATAGAATATATTGATAATCTACATAATTGAATATATTTTTTTCTTTTATTATTCCCTTAACACGTAATTCATATAGTTATATAGATATTATAAAACTGAACTGAAATTTTGAAATGTTGATTTTTATGTAAATTTATTGTTGTTAATGTTTCTATGATTGATTTTTGATAATATCACTTATTGAATGTATATTTTTTTTCATAAAATAATATTAATAGTATAATCAGTAAAATATTTATAACTTAAATATTTTTTTTATCGATGTTACGTGGTAACATTTACTAGAACACACTATTCATGGAGGTGGTATTCTGTATATATGCATGATGACATAATCATTTTCAAATGGATTGGAAGAAAGGTAAAATATAGATATTTAGTTAGTATCAAACCATTTCCGAATATTACTAGAGTTTATTCAGAAAAAAACTCATGAATAGAATTGATTTTATTGTATATAAAGAAAACTAATAAACATATCTCAGTAGAGAATATTACCTCACCAATTGTATTATATCACTTTTATCAAAATTTATGGATCCTTATAATTTCCTTTAAGGAATTCCAATTCATATTGGATATGGAGAGATTGTTTATAAGATACTTGGGTATTATTTTATTTGATATAATTCCCGTAAAATAGAGGACACATTTAGGGAAAGTGATCAGATTTTATAAGTGAATAAAATATATTTTTTGTAAATGTTGATTACATTTTTAACGATCAAATTACACTATTTATGTATCAATGACTATAAATTGGAAAATAATTTAGTTAGAGATCTTTATGTTGTATTAAACTTCCACCATAAATTGTTTTCCTTATTGTGAAGATATATTAATCATTTTCCACTAGGTTTTAACATTTAACATTTTGGTTTTTACCATGTTAACTACTTTTTAACTATATAATTATATTATTACCAAAGTACAATAGAGAAGCCATAAAAAATTTATGTTGGGAACGTAAATATAGAATTAAATTATCATTAATATATATTGAAATATTTTAAAATTAATTTTTTAAATAAAACATATAATATATAGAAATACTATTTTTACACAAAAAATGACGTTTTAACCATTATTTGTTCTTAATATTATATATGGAAGATCATTATCCATGAGTAAATATATAATTTAGGTACATTTCTATAAATCAAAAGAAGGAGGTGGATGAGGATTTTTCCTCAGTTCCAATGATAAAGTCATTAACAAAGAAATATTAAATCCATCTAGAGTCCACAATGAGAACTAAATCAACATATTTTGCATAAGGGTGGAAGCCCCGGACTAGTAAAATTAGTTCATTAGAAAATGATTCTAAAAATCATGTGCAATATGAATATCTCAATCATTTTGAATATTTACTTTATCATTTCCCTTTCTTTTATTTTATTTTAATGAGATTTGTTATGTCTTGTATGACCCCATCCACATCCTCTTTATATTTCTATTTTTCTTTTTTTAAATAATAAGACTTCACCACAAGTTTTATATTTAAAAAGTGGTATTTTTTAAAAATTATATAAACAAAAAAAATATAATATTTATATAAACTAAATCATCTACATTTATAAAAAAATTCTACAAATTATTAATTGAACTCTTTCAAAAGAACCATTTCATTATTATCAGGGTCACTAATTTTGGTCATAGTAATCATAATTTTATGCCTACAATTTTAATTATTCTAATTAAAAAAAGTTAAAATGTTGATAAGAAATATGAAATCCATTTTGAAAATATAGTTTCTACATGTGATGATGTATAATTTTAATTTATATTAATAATCACAGATTTTAGACAAAAATATTTCTTAGTTTTCAAAAAAATTAGATTTAGGTTTTATAAATATCATATAGTATTTGTATCAAATGATTTTACTCCATAAATATATTTCATATCCTAATAAATAATTTTAAATTTTTTAACGTGATACTTTTTTCATGATAATATAATAAATAATATAGTATTCATAAAAATGATATTTTTTAACGATTCACATAGAAGTTAATTATTTTGTAAAAATTTAAAAAATTCACCATAAGATAATTTTGACATATTGAATTGAAAAATATATTTAGTTTTATCAAAATAAAATTCTCTAAAAATTTAATTTATATTTCAAATGAATGTTTGAAATATATAGTAAATAAGGTTTTATTAAAAAATTACATGTTTAAACCATATTTGTTCTTAGTAATATTTCAAAAAAATTGGTAATTTGATGAATGATTATATATTATTTCATATATTTAAATATTATATATTTTTGAAATTATATTTGAAGTCATATTAATTTTTTATATTAATGTAAATTACATAAAACATATATTTTTTTATAAATAATAATCCTTAGTAATAAATCAAATTTACGTTTTTTCAATTAAATGTAAGAATTTGTAGATAATTGATGACATTAAATTTCCTAAATAATTTATATTTTTAATTTTTTTTAATAATATTCATATATTTTTTCATTGGTCATTTTAATTTAGTGTTTCATCTTATACAAAGCTTTCAACACAACATATATTTAAAATAAAAATGTTTATTAAAGAATGTTTTGCTGTTACATGAAAGAAAAAATCTATTTCCCAAAAACATTATAATTTTTTATCATCATGATATTGTTTTAAATTATAATATGTTGAATAAAAGACAGCATACAATCCAAAATGTAATCATAAAAATCTCTGTTATAATTATAGGTGAGGGTGCATATAATATTTCATAAATAATAATGTTTTTTAATAATGGTTGTATTTTAAATGATCCAAATATGTCCTACGATTTCAATTAAATTAATCGAAGATCGCACACCCTAACCCAAACATGAAATGAATCATCCATCCACGTGATACCCAATCCAAAACATATCACTAATTCCCTGAGAAATGTTATGTAATCTACTCCTAACACACAATCAATCATATTCCTGATTATAAAATTCCATTAATTATAAAAGTTATATTAAATTTTTATCGAATTTTAAATATGAATAATTTCACAATAACAAGCTAGGAGTCCACATCAAACTGAATACATGACCATCCATCTAAGAAAATCTATTTAATACCCCCTACACCATCACAAGAAAAATCCCTATCAAGAGATATTAATTCAAGCTCTAGTTTAATTTAATTTAATCCCAAACCAAGGGAAAATGACATATATAATTACATTAAATTAAGTAATGTGAAATGCTATTTTTCACCAACTAATTATTTTTTATAGCTATATAGAAGAAATCACCATAAATAAAGATTATTCCACCATGCTCTAGTGAATTCATCAAAGAAACTTAATATTGGATCCCCCAAAATTTTGTGAAGAAACAATAGATGAAACAATGCATATAAAAAAGGGGAATCTAATCCTTGATTAAATGGGTTAATTGTCCCAGAGAAAATTATATATAAAAGGGGAATCAAGGGTAAACAAACCAGAGGCCACCTAGTTGGTTTATCCAAAAATGAGGGATAATAGTAGAGTGGTGGTGTTTAAAATATCAAATAGAAATTTTCAGAACCACCTTTCAAAAAATGTGAAACAGGTGTACTATGAAACAAACCATGACCTGAACCACACCATATTCCACCTCTGGGAAGCCCAATAAGGACCCTTGACATTAAAATAACTAATTCTATTCCACTTCGTGCTCAATATTTGAGCACCTGACTTGGGATTCACCACACTGTGTTGCTTCCATGTGGTTCACATAGTGTAAATCCTTTGGGAAAGCAGTTTGTAAACCATACAACTACGGTGTTTAATCCATCACTATTTTCCACAGGCAAACAATCCTACTATAAACACATATATATGAAAATTCTCTTAGTTCATAATTATTATGAGATTCCCAAGAACCTTTAATTTCCAAAACACATCAACACTAAACTCCACCAGTATAATAACCCTTTCCAAAAACAATATATATAACATGGTGATCCCAGTGGTAGACCATATTATATAGAAACAATTATAGATCCACCAAGACTTTCTCAAATATCTACAGAAGAACCAAAATCATCTATAAAGCCTTAGTAAACATTAATAATAGTATACTTGAGAATTTTGACAATCAAAGTGTCCGTATGATTCCCCATTCTCGAAATGATTGACTATATAATGTAAAAATGGTAAATTTCCTCATATTTTAAAAATCCCTAAAATAAAAAATAGTTTTTTATGATATGATATATTAATTTATCAATAAATATTTGTTTCCTATAAACTTTTTTAATAATTATTTAAAAAAATCACTAAATGAACTCAAAAATGGGATACATGGTTCTTTTTTAGTGAAAATGTTAATATACCATTATTAGTTGTATTTACAAGTTAGTGTTGTTTTTATTTAAAATTAATGTAATATTAGTGTTCATATGGGTTTATTTTTTATTTTAAAATTTGTAAATATTTTATAAAAATTTAAATTTGGGTCTAAAAGTATTAATCCCTTAATTATTTAATTTTTGTTGAGAAATATTTGATTTCTAGTGTGTTATGAGAATTTTTTTCCCTTTTTATATTATAAATTGGTTGTAACACCCTTATATATTTTGATATACTTCTATTAAGTCAAATTTAATTCAATAGTATACACTACATGTAACCCTGAGTCCAAATGAAATGAAATATAGTATATCATTATAACATTGTTGTTGGATAATGGGTTATGGATAAAAATAACTAAAATATGAAAAATTTATTTTTGAAACCTGTATAAAATAATTTTTTGGTTTTAAATTGATTTTAAAAGAAAACAAGAATCATTATAACATAAAAGATTTTTCTTTATACCAAACGTCATTTATGATAGAAATGTGTTTTTATACTAGTAAAATAAATTAGACACTATTAGTGAATGATTTCAAGGAAATTTTTATATATTATATATTCATTATATTTATATTTCAATCAACCAATTTTTTATAAGAATGGGATAGAAATAAATATATTTTTCTACATAACAATTTATATTTCTACAAAAAGTGTGTTTTGTCACCTTTGAAAAATAAATTTAAATTAATTTTTACCACTTTTAGATATTTAATCAAGAAAATGGAATTCATAATTTCAATTAGGAGGATCAAATTTTAAAAATATGTCAATTTTATTTGTGGTTAACTCAAATAGTAACCATATTAATATTTTTTATATCATGTATTGGTAAAACTGAAATACTATGTTCAACACTTAGGGATATGGAATTAATTTTTTTATAAAACACACATTTATAAAATTTTACATGAATATTGGCTATTTCTATTCATTTCTATAATATATGGAAACTTAGTTCCATATCTATTTGGTTTTGAAATTTATATTAAATCAGGTATAGAATGAATTCAAAATATCACTCTCTTGACTTTAATATATTTAAATTTTCAAAAAAAGTTTAATAAGTTGGTATGTTTGGGGAAACATTATTATTTAATATAAATATAGATATATATATAATTTAAATTTATTTCAAATTTCAATTACTTGGATATTTACATTAAATACTTAGGCAAATTCAAGATAGTGTATATTATTTTTATAGAAGAAATTGAATTAAAAAATATTAAAAATAATTAAATATTGGTAAATTATTATGATACAATATTTGTTTAAAATAAAATAACCTAATATCTTTATGTGAAAGGATTAATTTTGAATTATGTTTCTCTCTTTTTCTACATAAAGTCAAATTAAATAAATAGTTTCAAAAATGATATCAATGATATTTATTGAAAATTATATTATATAAAATAAATTAAAAATTAAAAATATTTTGAAATAGGAAAAAGTGTATAATAAATTATATAATTGTATTTTCATTTTACTTTATAAACCAATCCTTTTCTTATAAGTAAAATTATAACCCTTTTAAAATTGAAAATAATTTTACTATTGTTAATTTTAAAATTAGTTATTGATGGTTTTATAAAATGATACAGTTTAAAATAAAAAATAGTACAAGTTTAAATGGATAATTATTTTATGATTTCATATTTTTTTTATTTAATAACCATCCATTTGGAAGTATTTTTCATGATAATGATTCAATTATATTTTAATATTTTCTTAATTCCAAAAGTTCCTCTACCCTCACTTATTAAAGGGAACCTATTGTCCCCTCTCCCTAAAACATTTGTATATATCTACACGATAAAATAAATACCAAAACACTATTGATTACTCCTTCACAACAAAATTTTGATTCGATAATTTCCAAAATACCTTCCCTGTAAGTCTTAAGTCTTGAGTAAAAAGAGTGTTGTTAATGAAGAGGTATAAATACTAACCAGATGTTTTCAATTAAATGTATTCACTAATGACTTGTAAATTCATTATTTACACAATAAAATAAATTTTTCAATTTATTTATTTACTTAATTTTCATTAATATTATAGAAAAAAAATTATCCATCATATTTATATCCCACAGAAAGTTAAAACATCATTCTTGTGTACAAATAACTAACTCCCTCCATGTAGCGTTGTAACTTGTTTTTCACCGCCACATTACATAAATTAATTTTATTATGGATTTCATAAACCTATATATTATTTATGTAATTATTTTTTATCTATAAAGGAGAATAATTTTTAAATGTATTTCATTTTAAACATTAAAAAATTGAAACAGAGTAAATGCATTCATACGACCAAACATAACTGTGTAATCTATTCTAATATAATTACCATTAATGGATTACTATAAATATTTATTTTGGGAATATAAATGATATTAATATGATGGATATTATTATGGATATGACAGTCCCATTATTAATGTATGGATACTAATGCTTTTGAACTAAACAATTCTATAATAACTAAGAAATTATCTTCTAGATCATTGATTTTAAAAAATAATAGTTAATAAACGGGTTATAAAATATTGTAATCAAATCATATATATTATGATATTTAAGTTAATTTATATATAATATATTTATAATAAATCTATATTTAGAATATATGTTTTTCTAAAACATACAAACAATCATGAGACATGTGTTATGGGTTTTATATTTTCATCTCATGTTTTATCAGGATTTATTTTGATTATGTTTTCAATGATAAATTTTCATGATTTACCACTAAATAATATCATTGTGATTTCTATAATATTATACTTTCTTTAGAATGCATTTCCCTTTAATTATCCACTCCTAAAGTACTCTGGAGACAAGTATAATTTTGTAAGGAAACCCAGCATTTGTTTTCTATTCAAATGGGAATTATTTTATTCCAAGACCATTTTTTGTTAATATATTTGAAATAATTTTTTTAATCCATAATAAATTTTGAATGTTGTTTTTCACCATCATTGAATTTGTACAACACTAATTAAAAGGAATGTTCATGTTTTTCCCCAATAGTGTGCTTTTGCATTTTTTTCATGGTTCTTTTCAACAAAAATGCTCTGCACAATATTTGGGAAATTTTTTGATTTTAATGAATTAATATAAAATTAAAAATGATATTTTCATCTGGAAATATTCTAGAGATATTTCAATGTAATTTTTATATAAATAATAAATATCATGAAATCAAATATGTTTTACTAGGTATGTGATTTAATCATTATATAATAATTATTTATATAGAATTTTTATGTTTTTCATAATCATATGTTTATGAAATTAATTTCTTTTCTATAGGATATGATATGTGATGAATTATTTATAACCATGGGGAACACATATTATTTTATTATAATTATTTCACAATTGTTTCCATTAAACATCTCCAAATAATTGGGTACATATGGATAACTCTTGATTTATTTATGATATGCATGGAACTATATTCATGTTCTAAATATAAGTCATGGACATGATTTTTTATCTAAAATTTTATATGTGAACATAGTTTCATGTTCCTATGGTTATGGTTAGTCCTCGTTTCTAGTCTAAATGCCTATCTGATGTCCTAATTTCATGTCCTTAATTTAAGTAGTAAACCTATTTATATTTAAAAATGTTCAAAATGTTACATGATTATGTTTTTATACCTTCATATGGAAATTTTAGTCTCTCATGGACCATTTTCATTGATTTCATTAAGATTAATGTCTTATAAAGTAAAAATATTTATGTTATGAATCATTATTATGATCATAGATGTGATGTGTATATTTTTAAAATGATAAGATTGTGTTCACAAACCCTCACAGTCATTTTTTAGTTATGTGATTTTTAATATCTACCTTTTTTACACTTACCATGAATATGAGATCGCCCATTACTTTGTTTCCTTTTCCTCAAGTTACAAAGAAATTATTTAAGTTGGGTATGTCTAAAAATAGTACCACATGGGTTTATATTTAAGGGCGATACTGAATATTATCCCTGAAATAATAATATTGTGTATATTATGTCTAAATAAAGTAAACCTATATAATTTTAGTGTGGATTTTAATTTTATATAAATTTTTTTCAAATAATTAGATTTAATATCTATGTGTTATAAATATGTAATGCTATAGTTTGTATTAGATAATGATCAAAAAAATCACTCGTGATTAGGATTAGATAATTTTTTTCAAAACCCCTAATATAGCTCTAAATATAATAATACATAATAACATTTTTGTGAGGAAGATATAATGCTATTTTCCTAGAAATAAATTCCCTCTAGATATTTTAATTGGATTTAGTTTTGGCACACATGAAACTAGGTGTAATAGACTATTAACGAGTTGGTTGAGTTTATATCAACCATCATTCTAGTCTATAGTGAGTGTTCCATTACAGCGCACCAAGCTTAAAACTAATAGATGTTATTCTAAGGTTAACTAAAACTTTTTTATGATCTGTTGTGTTGTATTTTAGTAGATAATGACATTGGATGACATATCTTAAACATAAGGTTTTGTATCTTGAAAATAATGTGTCCTCATTTAGGTATCCTATAAATGGTTTATTAGGATTATGTTGTTCCCCATTATGATTTTTTTAAATAGAGCATATTTTTTTATTTAAATTGATGTATATTAACTGTAATAATCACATTAATTATGAGTTTCATTTATAATATAGTGATTTTACACCTATGAAAAAGAATTTTATAGGATATAGAATATAATTTTTTTGATCACAAAAATTTCATTGTCGATCAATCATACCAATATTCCAAATGAATATTGGAGTGAAATAATAAAGTAGTTTTTATCAAGAGGTGACATATGAATTAATATTTTGGTTCACTAGATCTACTCATTTCTGAGCATAATATTTAAACCATTAAAATTATATTTTTTATAGAGTAGTGCTAAGATCATGGGAAATATATTTTGGTTATTTATTATTTTTAAGTTGAATCAGATAAATGTTGGATTATTATAATGAAGATGATGATATGAGTTGAAATTGACTCCAAGTATTGGGGAGAGTATAATAGATTAATTTTCAATAAGTAAATTTCGTATATTCCATAAAAGTTAACTAGGAAGGAATTTTTCGATCTAAAGAAGAGGGATGATTATTTTTTAAATACCCATGAGGAAAAATTTTCACGGATTTTTAGGAATTATTTAGGTGTTTCCATCTGACATGAAATAATGGTTGATATAATGTTTAGTATATTTTAAGGAAATATTTGAACATCAATATCCATAAGGTACTTTAGAATCTATGAATAAGTAATTTGATGTGCACTGAAAGATGAAATTGAAGTTGGAAGCCCTCATGGTAATGATGATTAGAATAACCAAATAGTTTTTCATGTAAACTCATGTGGTATGAATCTTAGAGTGATGGAAATATTCCAACCACCTACCTATCCAAAATGACGGAAGGATCACTCAATTAATGTCCTTAAATGAATAAGAAATTTTGTTATTGTGGTAATCCCCACCATAAGGGGAAAATGTCAATGTGATTTGGAGAGGCCTATCAATGAAATGAATGGTGATAAAGATAACGCAAATTCACTAACAACACTGTAGTGTCTCAAATGAAGTTATTATGATAATATATATAACACGTGATAAAAAATGAAGGCTAATGACATTGATCATCATTAAAAAACCACATAATCACCTTCAAAAATGGGAAAATCATGTGATCATTATTCCACATATGATGTAAGATAATGATGTAGATTATGGTTTATTTACCACCAACTGTAAAAATAATAATATATTATTTTATTTTGTATCTTCCCAATATTTTATATCTAATTAATTTTATTTGGGTATCACAATACTACCCAAGTGATTACATATTGAATTAGCATTTAAAAATAATAATGTAATGATGATCACACTACATGTATACAAATCATCTCCAATTAGAGTTTTTTATAATTTGATTCTAAGATGTATTGTTATTATAAATCTTGTTGTGTTGGATATTACCTTCTGCATTGATCACCCTTATTTATATAGATAAAATATAAATTTATAGTGAATGGATGTTATATTTCTTATTTTGAACCAAATTATTATAGTTTAGTAGTGAGATGATAAAAATGAACCTCCAATGAAAATTAAATCCATTATCTCGGTCTTTATACAAATTCATCTGGGTTATTTATCTCAGATGGGTAGAGAGAATCCTAACACCAATCATATTACTATTGAATATGTTTGTGTTGATGTTTTTCTAAAAAAAGTTAATAGCCTTTCACTATAACATGAAAGTGATTTTTCAATAAACATAATATATAGTGAAACACCTATTTCAAGTAATATTTATTGAATATCCCAAATAGTGTTATAGGAATTAAATAATAATCTCTATGAGAGTCTTGATTTGTGATTCATTCATCCATGTACCTCTACATGAAATTAGCTTTTTGTTTTTCTTATAAATAATGATGGATCAGTGTAACATTGAATTAATTATTATGAACTAAAAATGATAATAATCAAGAAAAAATATCACATTGTATTTATTGATAAATTTTTATTATCATTTATGTGGATTATGATATATTTTCAAAATTAATATTTTTTGTATATATGATTTGTTTAAGAATAAAAGTGAAGACATACCCAAAATATTCTTCTCTATCAGGTATGGACAATATAAAATTTTAGTGACCTATTTTGGTCTTACTAGTACAACTGTTGCCTTCATGGACTTATGGAATGGAGTCTTTATATATTACATTGATCAGTTTGAGGTAGTCCTTATAGATTCAATTATTATATATTTCAACGAAATGGAAGAGTGTGATGATTAATTATGGATTTTTTAGAAGACCCTCAGGAAGGGGAATATATATGAAAAAATTACAACATGGGATATGTTTATTCAATAAATATTTTCATTTTTGGGTTATATTATATAAATATAGTATATATTAATCGATCCATCAATGGATAAAATTATTGAATGTTAGAAGAGTCTAAGAAAAAATACTATGAAATGTATTTTCTGTGGTTGGATGGATATTATCGATACTTTGTGTAATATTTATTAGGGGTGACTTATCCACCCATAATGTTAACACAAATGAGATCCATGTTATTTTTGGTAGATAAATTAATGGAATACTTCATGGAACTAAATAAAAGGCTGGGAAGTCCACATTTTATTACACTACCCTATTGTGGAGACTAGTTTTTTATATATAGTGATGCATCAAATAAAGGACTAGTATGCATTCCCATGATGATTGATATAGTGACATCCATGAATCATGAAAATTGAAGGTTTATGAGAAAAATAACCTCACTCAATTTTTAGAGTTAGATTTGATTATTGTTTTTACCAAAATATACAAATGAATTATATTTATATTGGCTAGTTTGATATATATAGTTATCATAAAAATTTAATGTTTATATTTACTTAGAAAGAGATCAATATGACCCATAGATTATGGTTTTAATTGGTTAAAACTATTGACTACTCAATAAATTTCCACCATTGGAATGAAAACAAGTTGAAAGGTGATCAAAGACGAGAGAATCAAACTCGATAATATATGTTGAGAATATAAAAATATCCAATATGTTAGGAATTAAAAAATAATAACTATAAGTATTGACAGAATGAGAGAAATGTTATCTATTTTAAATGAGTGTCCAACCATCTAACCTTTTAAATATAATAGTTTCACAAATGTAATATATAGAGTTTAAAATGTATCTATTAAATTTTCCATACATTAACCATTATTGTTCTATAATAATGAGGTTTAGGAACCTTGGGTGTGTTCTGTCCATACAAGTTTTAGAGTAGGAGCTCATAGATGATGAAAATAGTTAATTATTCTCTATTTGTCACAGGATTACAAAGCTATCTAGAGATATGCATGTGTATTTCATGTGAGAAAATATGAAAATAGATATTTCACAGTGTGCATCATAGTACTTGGTATGTTAGAATGTTATGGTTTATAGGAATAATTTTATGGGGATTTAATAGCCATTACCCATATCATTATACAAATGGGAAATAACTACGATGGATTTTGATATTGGACAACTAGAAATTTCTAATGGAGATAATTTTATTTTGGTTGTAGTCGTTCACCATATAAAGTCACGACACTTCATTGATATCATAGAATATTTCTCCTTTGATTGGGATCTAATGAATACTATGTTGTTTTTTAAATATTCTAAGCAGGCTATGAATACAATGTTGATGTATAGTATAACTTAATATTGTAAAATAGATATTATATTGAGAGAATCTTCTAATACCAAGAGTATATTCTATGATTTTTATGGATTTATATTGTTGTTGTTATGAGCACCATCTTCTAGAATTTTTTTCATAGAATAATAGGTTTTAATAATTCATTAAAATGACTCCTTATCAATCCATAAATGGAAATAAGCATAAAACAACAACATGGAGTGATGAATTTAGAAGAAAGATGTTATTTCCCTAATTATAGCTGAGGAAGTAGAAGGAAATGTAAGATGTATTCCATGGAAAATCAAGGTATACTGGAGTCAGCAAAAAAATTATACTGATAATTATTAGTTAAATATGGAATTTGATGTTATTGTAATGGTATTTAGGAGAACATATCAATAGGAGAAGGTAATGATATTTAGAATGGAAAAAATTATAATCCTAGGTATATTTTCACCATTGATATTCCTAATCAAGTCGGAATGGTAGCTTATACCTTAACATTCCACCAAACCTCATTAAAGTTCACAACATGTTCAATTTATATTTCCTAAGGAGTAAAAACCTGATACTTCACATGAAATAAACTCATAGTTTATAACTCTATAAAATTATATTATACATGACCAAAAACTAATATAAATCTTTGATCATCTAGATAAATTTCAACATAATAAGATTACTCTACTAGTTAAAGATCTATAGAAGAATCCAAAATTCGACGAAGTTATATAGGTACATATGGATGGGATGAAAGAGAGATATTATCATTCATTTGTATTAGATTAATCAAATATTGTGGAATAAATTTATTTTAATTAGGGTAGAATAAAACACCCTATGATTTTATGATATATTTCTTTGCAAAAAAAATTTCAATGATATCTTTTGATACACACATCCCCAAGCTTATACGAATCACAATATAGTACAAGGTTATAAGTAATTAATAAGATTTTTGGGTATTAATAAGACTAAATATATTAAGAAAAATTTATGGTTTATAAATGGATAAATTTTTTTATTGGTTATCAATTAACCAAAAATTAAAATAATATAAATTTTATAGTAAAAGAGATGGTTGTTGAGAAACTATTTTTTTGAAATAATGTTTTTATATAAATAATTTAAACAAGAAATTATTGAAAGATTTTAATGATGTTTTTTATTTTATATAATTAATAAAATATTTTAATATTAATTTACATTTTTTAAGTATGTGATCAGAATAAATATATTTTAACGTTTCAAAATGTATTTCTCTAAAAAACAACATTCCTCATGTCATGAACACATATTTTAAAATTAAATTCTTCCACTTATTTAAACTGAATCGTAAATAATGGATTCCATATTTGGATTTAGGAGGATCAAATTTGGAAAATATATCTCTTTTTTTCAATATAAATAATTACCATAGTAATTTGTTTCCAGCCTGGTAAGGGTGAATATGGTAAAATAGGGATCAAACTTTTGGATAAATCTTCAAAATTTCTATAGCACTTGAATTTATTCACATTATTCATTATATTTTAGACATTTAAAACTAATTATAAAATATATCTTTTCATGGTGACATATTTCATTG
The DNA here is from genome assembly GCA_963277665.1 of Viscum album. Classification (NCBI taxonomy): domain Eukaryota; kingdom Viridiplantae; phylum Streptophyta; class Magnoliopsida; order Santalales; family Viscaceae; genus Viscum; species Viscum album. Next base: position 515,609,886 of record OY728143.1, on the reverse strand, counting down.
ATAATTACATTTATAATCATTAAGAATAGAAAGAATAAAAATTGTCAGTCCCTTTGAAAATAATATTTCCTATATTATTACATATGGATAGAAATAGGACATTTTTATTTTTAGATTTTTAATATAATGATAACATAATGATTCAGAACATTGTAATTTATTTATAATGTTTAGAAATTTATTAATTGCATAAAATTTTGACACTACACTGCGACAATATTAATTCAAATAGTAGAAAAAAATTAATTATTAATAAAATATTTAATGTAATAAAATTTTGGTAAATGATTATGTTCCATGAATTTTATCGATTAACACAACTAATTAGAGTTTTTATAAGGTATTATATTCTATTTCCATTAGTTAATTATCTTCTTTAATTTCAAATTAAATGATTAGTGCCAAATATGAAATTACTAATATTTTAAGAAAATAACTTATTTCTATTTATTTAAACTAAATTAAAATATTTAAAGAGGACTAGGTGGACATGATATGGTAAAAATTTAATGACTTTTTTATTTATGATCTAATTTTATCCAAATAAGTAAAATAATAGACCTTTAATGATGAAAATATCATTACCACTTCCAAGATTAAAATTGATTAGTGAAGGGGTTAATGAAACAAATTAGTTTCAAAATGATTGAAAACCATTTCTAAATTTCATATATTGATGATATTCTAGCCTTATTAACTTTTTAATCAATAATCTATCTAGTTGGAATCATTTTTCTTGGGAATTACTGAGTTTTAAAATATTCATTATAATAATTCCAAGTGTTCCTCTCTATCGACTAATTAATGGTGACATAATATTATATATTCTTCAATAGATTTGTGTCTTATATCATAGTATATCAAATTCATATAACATTATAAATTCTTTCACCACATCCAATAGATTCTATTATTTCAAAAATACCGTCCCTTCAATTCCTAAAGTGTTAGAAAATGGTGGGTTCTCAACAACAAGCTACAACTCTTGATGAAGAATTTTAAAATCATATTATTAGAAAATAAATTATAAATCCATGGTATCCATACTAAAATAATTTAATTAGTGTATTAAAGATAAGGAATATTTATTATGATGACTGAACAATCACTACTCACCTTCTTTCCATCCTTTGTAAAATCAAAACTTTTCTCAGGCCAACATACATCGTACAGTCTCCACATAGAGGTATATTTAATATTTCAACTCTAATTTACATGAATGGTTATGATGATAGATTTCATAAAGTAAAAATATTTTAAATAATATTAATATGATTTTTAAAGGTCATTTATTATTTACCTTTTTCATTCTCTATATTGTTTACAAGATGTTATAAATAAATCAACAATGCTATGAAATTTAGGAAAGTAATTTTTGTCATGTAGAGTGAAAAAATTATGTTTTTTACCTCAGTCATGTTCAAAGTCCTAAAATAATCCCCAGGTGAGTCAAAAGACTTGCCCATCCTAGGCTCCACACACACCTATATGGGACACCAATGCGCAACACCATTGACTGAGACTTGCACGACCAAGAGTTATCACCCACCCTCTATAGTACACCCACACTAAATAAATAGACCATGTACATGTGCAGACAACCACCTTTAATATGATCGCCATCTTACGAATAAATAAGACCTCAGAGATCCTCATTTGAAGAATTAAGAAATTTGGAAAAATCCCAAGGCTCTGGCTACATAGCCCCTTCACCTAGGTCCGCAAAAAAATCTATATTTTTCCCTTAGAAACATGATGGAATTTCTAATTAAGGGTGGGAGAGTGAGATAAAAGTCCAATTAGGGTCCTGATCATAAGGCAGTTTCACAAGGATCTGTTCTCTTATAATGAACAACGACTTGTGTGAGGTTCATATCCCTAAAAATTGACTTAAGTGAGACTATACCAAGGACCCTTGAGGAGACCCATTGTTATTAGGATAATTCCTTAACCAAGTGCCATTTCTTAGGTGGTCAATCGCATGAATAATTTTTCAGTTCCTCCAAAAACATACACCCAACACATGTGTAGAGGGCATGTGCGAGTCACTGTTGGAGTCCTCTTCCAATCCAGCAATGATAGGAATACTCAAATTTTTCCTACTTTATTTGAAAAGAAATAAGTTGAAAACCTCTAACAAAGCCCTTATTCATTCATAACCATAATGAGGGTCACACTAGTGTATCCCCCATTTGGGGTTGTAATCCAATGGTCAGAGGATTCCCACACTGGTCTAATTGGTCATCTATGACTTGGAGCCTCTAGTTTCCAATGGGGAGGATAAGTATTAATCTCTGCATTCGATTCAACATGGAACCATATCTTACTCCCTCACAACATGAAAATATAATGGAACCACTACTAGTGTAAGCCTCAAGACATTCATGAAAGAGGTTTCACTCCTACATCTCTTGGACTCATGAATTGCACAAAGGTCCCAACATCCTTCCATATTTGGACTATATACCATGGAATCATTTCAGGGTAGCGTGATGGTATATAAGTTCCATACCACAAGCCTCTTCAACCTGTGGATGTGGATTAGTGTTTGTTTTTGATAGGTCATTTAATTCCTTTTTTCCACCACATTAATGAATGACTCATCTGGACTCATGTGGGCACAAAGGATATCCATGTCGATGGTACCCACACACCTAGATGAATGTTTCAACAGAGGATCATATTTTTAATATTCCTCTAGACATAATTTATAGTGCCTTTATAGGTTCAGGTCCTTAATGACATGTATTTAAATTCAAGAAAAAGTGATTTTGGGGTTTTATGGTTCATTTTTTCCACTTAGTGCTCACACTGATCTTCACTCACATGAGATTTGATGAGGATGGTGGTCATGAAATCGATAAGATCCCAAAACATATGGGTATCCTAATTAGGATCTATTCCCAATATGATCCCAAAACTTATGGGTATCCTTATCAAGAGTGATTTGCATTACAATATATATATCAGTGGGTATCCCCAATGTGTAATCGCCAACAATTGAACAACAGTGACATTTATTATAGCTGCATGTAGGTTATGTAGGACTCTCAACTAGGTCCTGAGCTCAATTTCCATCATCCTCATGAGTAACCCCAATCCTTATCCTCCTAATTCATGCCTCATCCTTAGGAAAAAGGATCAAAACAAGCCTCCAAATCACTATGAGATAAGAGATCCCTCATAGGCCCTTTAGAAGATATTATTTTTATGAATGATCCCCAAAATAATCTTATATAAGTACAAAATTCCCCTAAGTGTACCGAACTAAGTTTGATTTGATTTCTATCCAAATGAGATATAAAGGAATCCTCTATCAGGTTTTCTACCCAAAACATCAAATTAATAATAATCACTCTTGACCACATCCCAACTAGGTTCTAATTATTCTTCAGAATCCAGAACTATATATGGTTCCCTAGGCTTCTTGGGAATTTTTCCCACATATAATCATGAATAGGAACTTTCTTCCTAGACATCCTTCCTACATGATTTTTAACTATTTGGGTACGTCCCTATAACATGACTTTAAATGTTTGATGTTACCCATTAATTAGAACTGAAAAAATCTGTTCTGATTTCATTCAAAATGATACATAAGAAGACAATCACATGGGTAAGATCCCAAAATAAAAACAATTACCTTATCTATGGATGGTAATGTACACCATTGTGCCCCACTATTTGGATAGAATACTAGCTTCATCATAATAATTACAAAAGAGTCTCTAATTTTTATATACGAGGATAACAATCATAGTGAACCTCAAATAAATACAGACGACTCCATTGATGTAGAACATCAAATACATATGTGATTCTAAGTATATGCATGTTAATTAACAATTTTTAATTGAATATTGAGACACATCATGATTTAAATTAATAATGGATTCATAAACATTGATTAAATCTATTTGAGAGTCCAAGATTAGAAAATAATTTCCCCGAAGTGGTTTGATGAGATCAACCACCCTTCTTCTTAAAGAATGTGAGTTCTTATGAATCATTTGTCAAACATCCTGACGAGCACTATCTTTTGGAAATCTGGTCCCCATGGATAAAAAAATTCCACAGCTTCTAGTTTAATGAACAATCCCATTGGAAACTATTTGGAAATAACGACTCCTGAATCGAACATATTTTTGGGGAATGAAATTGTGAACTAGACATGAATCCACATCTAAGATGATCATATCAATCATTTATTAAGAACCATTCACTTGATTAAAGTTGGTCACAAAAGAAAATAGATGATGTGTGAGATAATTCAAATGAAATTTAGAATTGATTGGGTATTATTATTTAGGATTGTTAAATTCTCTAGGTAAAGTGTTTCTGAACTCCCCTCAATCCAATGACATCCTTCCAGCTCTAAAAAACAAATGCCTTTACTGTTGTACACATTGGGTATTCATCCATAGGAAATACACCTTCACCATAAAATCATATTCAATGTTGGAATTAAAATGTGATAGACTAATAGTACAATCAGAATACAAAAATACCAATCCAAGAGGTTTCCCTACAAATTCTTCATCCCTTGAATCCCCTCTAATTATCTAGTCAGTGATGACTAGTTGTCCTAAAGTAGATGCAACTGACAAAAATCATCAATTATTTTGAGAGATTATCCCTGGAACATGAAAGCAAATATCTCCCATATCACTAAGAGTATTATATTGATGAAATATATGGCCTCATTAGGAAGACACATGGGTCATTATAAAGGGATCCTTATAGTAACTTTTATTGCCAACATCATGCAGTAGTAATCCCTCAACATGATTTGGGTGTTTCCTCGGCTATCTAAACCCTATCCTTCAGACTGAGGACAATATAATGGCTAGACATGGGTAGATATTTGTCACTTTGGATTAGTATCACACCCCTCATAATTGTAGAGAAGATCTCATGAAAAAAATATGAAAATATGAAAATGGGAATATACACTAGTCCAATTTTATTAAGCCAGCTAGCAGACATGGTTGATAGCATTCAAAGATTCCCTACCAACAAAATACGACAGTCTACCATAAATAGGAACATACATCTTCTTATACCCACCAATCCCACTTGTGGACTTTTTTGGAATAATTCAATGTATCTCATTATCCTTGTTTGGCATAAAGCCAACGGTTGGTGCACACACCAGGATAAATTCATGAAGCCTACCAAAAACCTCATATGGAAGCACCCAAATAAGTCAATCATAATGGCTTGATGACTAGTATATGGCGTAATCAACTCTTTTCCCCCATATAAGAGTACTATTAGTATTAACTGGTAGAAAAGGGAGCATATGAGTAGGTATATAAAACAACAATAGATATGAAATGGGATTAAATCCGTGTTCTGGTCACTAGAGTCACCAAACATATCCTCGAAATGGGGAAATGGTAGAACCAAATCCCTACCCACATCCTACAAATATTCAGGTATATCATAATAGTGACCAAATTAGTTATAGAGGGGCGAAAACATTAATTTTTCCCCAAACATTGGGTAGATCATCTTCATGTCAACCTAGAGTAGATACACACCTCTCCTCTCATCCAGGAGGGCCATGGGAAAAAATCCTGCATAATATATGAAAAATTGGATTAAAAACAAAAAACCTCTATAACTAGAGGTAATCAAACAATCTCAATGGTCACACCAATGAAGAAATTTTAAAAAACCAATGAATGACACTTCTCTTAGTATGTGGCCTTAGTCACTCTCAAGAAGCCCCAATTAATAAACCTCACTAATGAAAACAGGAAAATAAATAGTCGGTCTTTGATCTCGTTTCACTTAATACTGGAGTTAATGGATAATCACACAATTATCTATGGATGATCAGGAACCTACTCTCAGATTACTAAATTATGGGACCCGTAACAGTAATTACAAAGGTCCTATCTAGGAACGTCACCCTAAAGGCATGCTTCATGATCACAATCTGATCAATCATTAGAGCCCATCCCTTAATGGGAGACACAAAAACCCTCTACATGGATTGAATATCAATGGGAAATATTGTATTACCCTTTCCATAGTCCACCGTGGTGGTCCTCCTTATGAGAGTGTTCTCTGCATAATTTATCATTGTATTAGTTTTTTATGTTTTCTACATAAATCTCCAATTGGAATATTGTGATGACAGATCCCTACAATCATGAAAAAATTGAGAAAATAAGGCTAGTCTCATATGATTCCTTGTCATTGGTAGGTGAAATCCTTTATCAACCAAGAAATAGGCCAATATGATGATCATTCTTCAAACCCTCATTAGATCACCTGCCTTCTAACATAGATGTAGAAATCACAACCAATCTCAATAATTATTATATTGCAGGGGACATGATTCAACATTGGTTAGACCATGTTGAAGATCCTATGAAAAAAGATGGATAATGAATGCTAAACGTGAGGTAACAGTTGGCTAAATATGTCATAACATTAATATTAGGGCCTTTATCCACCCTCAATATAGCTATCCGGAGGCATTGTTATAAGATTACGTGCACATCAACCACCTTAATATATGATAAACTCTTATTCAAATGAAAGAAAAATCATTACCATTTGACAAGTATGATATTAATTTCATGGTAATAGAATGTTTGAAACACAAAATTGACATGGATGTTGTTATCGATTCACGACACCCAATGATCAAAAAATAGTTAGATCCCTTCAATGTGCATGCCTCAATGCATTAACGAGGTTGTAACAACTGATCATAGAAACCCACCTTTTATAAATGTCAGGGGATGGTGATTGCATTTATTGTTAAATTTCACCACATTCCATAGTCAATAATTACCTATAAATGTTGTATTATTTAATGTTATAGCTTCAGGATGACCTAAAAAAACTAAATCTATTCACGAATGAAGACATGCTAAAAAAAACAGACCTTGATTGAATCTCATTGAATTAGGCCCATAAGAGAGTATGATGTTGAGAGGTGTTTGCATCTAGAATATGAGAATATTGATAAAGACACCCACTTATAGGATGTCATCTGTCAAATAGTGAAAATGTTAGAAGTAGCGCAATGATCATTTGAAATTGTTGATCCATGTGATAACAGATTGATTCACCAACCCCTTTAAAGACAAAAATAGGTAATATAATAAGAAAATATGTGGAAATAGAAGACATGAAAATTAGGATAATACACATCTCAAAGGGATGTGGGATTTTCTAACACAACACTTTAGGTAGGAAAACCATACCCAGAGGCTTTTGAATTCATAATGGGAAAAGACCCATCCTTCAAGGTAGATGTTTTTCTCCTCTACAATCCCCTCCATAGTAGGAATTAGTATTCCCCATATTAGAGAGAATTCTACAATGTGGATCATCTTAGTTAATCTCATCCCATGATCAATTAGAATCCTTAGGGATATGCATGAATTAACTATATAGAGTTTCCTGTTGGATTTATATCCACCAAGAATCTCCCAAAGAATTATTAAAGGAGAGTACATGTCCTTGAGGGGGATGTAAATGAAGAAAGTCTCATGAAGATGCTAATAAATTTTGTGCATTTTATTTATCATTAGGGAATTTCATCAACACCTCCATTGTTGATTTTATAGAACATTAGTCTACATGAAACTAGGAGTTAGAGGAATATGTTATAGTTCATGATGTTGTACGCACCAAATAAATTCAAGGTGGTGTGAGTACCTAAATTCTGATGTTTTCCCTGAATATGATAATTCCCTCAAACAATTCATCATTACCTCCCAAAAATAAATATTATATGGAAAAGTCTAATGGTAAAATGGTACCTCACCTTCCTACTATATAGGTTATTCTCTTTTCTAAACAAGAATTATATAATGAAGTAGATGAGGAGTTGAAAGAATTGAGGAGAATCGATGTAGAAATAAATCAAGGAAGAATTCCTTTCAGATATACTAAGTAATCATATCCTCAACTCACCCTCCCATCTAGTGAACCTCAACAAAGTTAATTTTAAACCTTTACTGAAGCATGTTTGGAACTTCCACTGAACATGGGATACCAACCACCAATATATTTTAATCCCATAGTAGCAGATATAGGGTCCCTCAATTGGGTGTGCAACTAGAATAAGTTTCGGCATGTTCTTATTGGCATCCTTCTATAGTCTACCCATGGACAGTACTATAAGTACCATCACTAATGGACATATCAACTACCACACCAATTTAGGCTCAAGATTCCACACCTATTTGGGATCCATATGCCACACTTTCCCATGCTCCAGCATGACTGAACATTCTTCAAATTATTATGAACACTATTGAGTCACAAACATCTTGATTGGAATCCATTAAAAAACAACATGTTACAATATGACCTAAAATACATGCCTTACCGTGAATGGGTATATCCTACTTTTCTCCTCCATAACATTGGGAACCTCACATTAGAATTTTCTAATGGCTTGGGATTCCCAAAGAAACATTTGATTCATTTTTAGTTTCATTTTGGTTTAATTATTGGTGTCTCTGAATAACTAGAGGTGGTAAAACTCAAATTCTTCATACTGTCGATCTAAGGAAAATCCTTTTGTGATATACAAGTTTACAGGATCAGTTAATCACTAGGTGGGAAAACCTCCATATGAAATTTATCTTCAAAATTTCCTCATATCATTAGAAGAGTGTAGCCTTAGAACTTATGGGAAGTATGTAGAAGGAATATTAAATAGTTTCAGATATCATCACTCAGTGGAAAGGATTTAAATACACCTTGATCCTACCAATCCCTCAATAAGATCTATTTCTAAAATTTATTGTGAATCTTCAAGACTATTTCCACACACCACTAATCCATGTGAAATACTTTGGAGGGTTTTAGGAACTTGCTTCAATTTATAAAAATGTTGAAGACTCCTTCTCAAAGACCAATGCCAAGTCTTGTGTTTTGCCATCAACTCAATGCTGGAGAATGTAAAAAGAAGTAGCTTCTAAAATTACACATAATAATGAACTTGTATCTACTCATACATAAAATCTCAAATCATATTATGTTACTACACCTCTTGATAATTATTAAAAATGCATGCCTCGTCGGGATGATCAGATAGATTAACGATGAAAATAGTTAGTTGAGATGAAAAACAAGGTGTATTATTTATAAAATTACCATGTCCTTGGATTCATAATTTCATCATTGAAAAAAATATGGTCAAGTTATCAAAACCTAAGAACCCCAACAATGAATGTAAAAAAGTTATCCCAAAACAATTACTATTTCATAATAGGCTGGGGAACAACATTCCTACTTATTTTCTCTTCAAATACCTCCTACCAAAGATTGTCGACCTAGAGAATTTGAAGATTAAAAAATAACCTTCTCAGGTTGTGTATGTTTCATCAACTAATATTTTAGTGGGAATGAAATAGATATAATTTATGATAATCAGTGTGCATATGTTTGATGAATTCATGGTTAGAAAAATAGTTAAATCAGATCATTTTATTCTCTAAGAATAGTTCATGCATCCAACTATGTTTTTGGGTGCTTCCAATACAATGAATCCAAAGACACTGGAAGCTCTATCATCGGAAAAAAATCTACCAAAAATGATAATAGATGAATGGGTAAGAAGAAAATAAAGGATTATGGGAAAATATCAAAGATTAATTTGACCTTAAAATTAGTCTACTTCATATTTATAGTGCCGAAAGTATGGGAACTACACAGATAAATGATATAACAATAGTCGAACCATCAGAAGAAATATTCATCAGAAGAAGTGTTGATCTTCATTTCGATTAATGTTATTAACATAATAGATGCATTTAAATATTATTATTATGATGGTGAAACAAAATTTCCTATTATTCATTGGGTAATTGGGGGAATAATACATCATATTCGGGGTTAAAAGGGACAATTAAGTCATTCCTGAATTCACTAATCTAACCATTGCCCTGCACAAACCATCTAAGTGGTCAAAATTTATGGGGGAGGCCTCCAATGATCTTTGAAGAAATAAGGGAATTACCGTACACATGACATGGTCTTCCCTAATATAATAATCCTAGAATATCAACTAGAGGACACACTACCACCTATCCAACCTCATCATATAGGAAGAACCGGTCGACCTAATCCACAAAGAGTGGAAGCACCTCCATATCCTATTCTATGGTATTTTACGTATTCATCATAAACTTCATCTCCCAAAGTACAAACGAATAAAAAATACCATGTTTGGGTGGAAGACCACTAGATCATATGTATAATGTTTTAAATAATTTTTCCAATGTATCATCTATGTTGTATATTTTAGATTCATTGAGTCTATTGAAACATCTATAGGATGTGATCACAGATGTCTTGTCCATCCCCCAAGATTTTGAATATAAGGATGCATTTTATTAAGTAAATTGTGTAGATAATGATCCCATGAAATTATTTTAGTAACCTATTTCATATACAACGATGGATATGTCATTCTAAACTGACACGCTGAATCCTTGTATATATTCTATTGAAGAAATGACATTAATATCTGATAAGACTATATTGACCATTGATATGTGGTCAACTCTTCAGGAAGTGAAGAAATCCTGGATGAAAATTTCTTCAGTACATCACCCAAGAATTAAAAAATACATGTTTCATTACTAAGGATGTAATAATATATCACATCAATGGGAGAATATAGAAATTTTCATTCTTTGTCTTTCATATCCCCATTGGATCCCAAAAAGGCCTCACACCAATAATTGAGCATGAAATGATTGTCATATATTCTAGATGTCAAAATAATGAGTCTTCCACTTACTAGGAGATTCTTATTTAATCAGAAAAATTTCAAACCGAGTTGAAGGTGGTGAGGAATGAAGAATAAGAGGAAGTGGAACCCCTAAGGGATGCCCCTCAAGCATTTGAGGAAGGTGCCTCTACCACTATGGATGAACTGATAGAAATAAATCAGGGTATAGATGAAGATCCACAGCCAACTATGACCAGTTCAACCAAGAATTATGAATAATATGATGTATGTACTTCAATCCTGAAGCATCAATGATACGTTTTTGCCTGGAATTATATAAAAATTTTAGGCCTCGATTTCTAGGTGTCCTCCCATCACATGGGTTTTCAATGAGATCATCAGGGATAAAAAAAGCTATACAGAAGGACACACCTGACACATGCCCCAAAAAATTGAGGATGAGGTGGATAAGAACATTATGAATTAATATATCCATAAAGTACAATATCCAAAATGATTGTCCAAATATTTTCATATGAATAATAAAAATAGAAAAATTAGATTCTGTATAGACTTACGAGATCCGAACTGACATTTTCCAAAATTTGTCTACCTAGTTCTAATTATAGATCTCCAAGTTGATGTTAAAATCTGTTATCAAGACCTCCCCTTCATGGATAAAAATTTAACTTACAAACAAGTCCAAATGGCCCTAGAATATGATTAATCCTCCACCTTTAGGACCCCTCATGATTTATTATTTTATCATCTTGTTCTATTTGGATTAAAAAATGTTGGTTCCATATACCAATGTGGAATTCATCACATCCTCTATCCCTTTATGGAAAATATTAGTGAATTCTTCCTTGATGTTGTAGTGGTCTGTAACTAAAAATGTTTTAACCTCTTGGCTGACCTGAAAACCATATTCCACAAGCTACGAAGTCATATCATAAATATGGACACTTTAAATTGAACATTTGACATATCCTCGAGATGTTTCATAGAATTTCTGTGTTCCATCATGATATCAAAATTGATCATGAGAAATATAAGGGTATCCTTACCATTTCACCTCCTCGAGACCTAATATATATGACAAGACATCATGGACACATAGCCTACATCATACGCATCATATACAATCTTTTAGGAAAGTGTTTTCCCTTCAATAAATTGATAAATAATTGTGTCACATATCCATAGACCTATAACTATCAGAAATAATTTTATGGCCTAATGTCACACCTCTTCAGCCCACCCATTTTGATGCCATCTGTTAAGGGAAATCAACTCATCTTATATGTGATGGACATGGAGTGATAAATGAGTAACTTTTTGGAATAAATGAATGATTATGGGGAAGAAAATAGATATTATTATCTTAGTCAATCCTAGATCTTCATTGAGACTCATTATTCCTAAAACGAGAAGATATTTCTAGAATAAATATATTTGGGTCAAAAAATTGATACTTTATCAGTAGCACTTAGAGGTCTACTTAGTCCCTCATAAAAACTCCCTCAAATACATCCTCAGTCATCATATTATGACAGGGAATAATAAATGGTTGGTGGTTATTCTAATGTTATTTGATTTACAATTTCTTCTTTAGAAAGTTGTGAAATTATAGATATTGACATATTTTCTTATATATCTCTTATCTACAGAAACATAATCATTAAATGATGAATTTCCCAATGAAGAGATATTCAATATACAAGACAACCCCTAAGTATTGGAAATATATTTAGATGGTGTATCCAGGAGCCTAGAATTGGGGAGAATAAAGGACCCTAAACTCAACAAAGTTGGGTAAGGGATCATGCTCATTTATATAAAAATGGTGTTTTAAATTATTCTATTTTTCTATCAGAATTCTATACAAAAAATGAGGCGGAATACTAGTCCTTATATGAGGGTCTAGAAATATTTCTCTAAATACTAGTAAATTAATTTGAGGCTAAGGGAGACTCATTTTTTTGTAATCAAATATTCCAACGATGATAAAACCGTTTGAAAAAAAAGAGATATTTCCTATACTAGGCTATGACTGAGGGTTGATAAAATTTTTCCCCTTCTGAACCAACATTGATTCAAATCTCGTGGTCACTAAATTTCTTAGTAGATGCATTGGAATATGAAACAACGATATTTGAAGATCTAAACATGGACTGAATATTACATAAGATTGTACAACATTCACCCTGAAAAATAATTACAATCATTTTTGTGACCAATTCATCCATCAACCATCATAATTCGTACATACAAAAAAATAATAATGGCTATTTTCCAAAAGGTGAATGAATGTTGCAGGGTTATAACCTCCACATAAGGATAAGTAGCCCAATTATAACATCACTTATACTGATTTCCTTCCAAACAGACTATGGTAATACCTCTCAAAGATATTGGGTGCAATATAAGTTTCAAATTCATAAATCAAACATCAATACCAAATTTGGTGTCTCTTATACGATACTAATGTACAATGTCACAATTTTCTTCTAATGAGGTGGAAATTCTATATTAGGAATTTAATATCAAATCCAACCATTCATCCTGCTATCTCATAGTGTATAATAGACAAATCGAGGCCTTCAAAAAGACCCTATCAAATATATTTGAGAAGATGGTGGAAGAAAAAGTATTTATCAGAATTGGATAGTGAGAGATTTTAACAATAATTGGATAGTGAGAGATTTTAACAAGAAATTATGGATCCGTTCATTTCTCCTGGAGGAGACCTCATGTTGGTCCTCAAAACACTAATTATACTAGGAATGAAGAATGAAAATCTTGAACCAAAGTGGTATAGACCTTACACCACGATCAAGGTCTACTCTAATAGAGTTTATTCCTAAATTTCACTGGATGAGGATATCCTTAAAATATCAACCAATAAAAGGTTTCTAAATTTATATTTGGGTATTAATAAAAATGTCATCGTAGCTATAGGATTATTAACTATATAGCACCATATATGCCTCAGATTCTAGATCCTAAACTACACTGTTGGTATAAGTTGCACTACCCTAAAAAGGAATGGAATAACATTTGTCACTATGAATGATAAACTCTATAGAATCATCATCCTAATCTCATAATTATAAATTCAAATACATGGGGGACTATTTGTATGTCTTGAAAATAGATTGTACAATTTATCTTCACTAAATGAAATTAAACTCCATGGTTAAATTATCCCTTATTTGATGTTACGAATTCCCCAAAAAACCATGAGTTGAAACTCCTTATGGTCCCTAAAATATGGAAATCTAACATGCATAATCCCTAGTTACATCATTTCCACCCCTTAATAGATTTTTTCCCCCTTTATAGGTATAATACCCAGTATTATCACATCCTTAATACAAGATAGTAAACTGCATGACCAATACCGTCATCACATGATGTTAAACTGCATGATCTATTTGAGAACTATGTATGGCTTGATTCTCATTCTAATGGGATACATCTTGGCACATGAACCCCAATTCCCTATTCAAGATGCAACCAATTATTCCCATTTTTCATTTATACAAACAATATCTACACATGGATTATTTCTAGAACATATTCCTCGATCCCCATTTGTAATGAGTTGTGTTTTTATTCTTATACCACATGTATTGGACCCAATAATTATTATGTAAATTATTGAAGTTAGCTTTCCCTTTGGCGTAGCCGGATTGGTTTGGAGATAATTTTTTTTGAGAAAACATATGGGTTTATTGTATTCACATGGAGATAAGTAGTGACACACATATCTCGAATATAGAGTCCATCCACAGTAAAAAAATCCTTTAAACCCTATTTATCAATTAAATATTGAATAGGAAGATTTTTAATTACAATTTAGGGATTTATTTTCTTCATAATGAGAGAATAGAGAATATTGGATCATATATGATGGACTAGCTATCAAAAAATCTGAATCTTCCAATCATTAACTTTTATTTCCCTTGGTAGCATGTAATCGATCTTTTCTACTCTTAGTTTCTGACATAGTGAATAGATAACGTGGGATTATGAGTTTCAATAAAAATATTACCCACTTAAGAAAGGAATATTAATTCATATTGAGGCAACCATGGTCTAAAAATCATGACCATAAAAGTTCCACCATATGTATTCATCACATGAAAATAAACTCCATGATTTCTCCAAGAACTACAAATTTATTTCTTATTATTTCAATGAGATACATTGAGGAATTTGGAACTACATTCCTTGGAACAACTGAAACAAAATATAGGAAATACTCCCACTCTCTCATGAATGAGTTAGATCTACATGAGAAAACCGAATATGAGTTCTCACACAATGCATTAACTAATATAAAATCATACTACAAATTTAACAGAATCATAAAATCAATCTGTGTGGGGATCATTATTTTAGAACATTGTGTTGCTTGATTCTCATCCTAATAATATTTTTCGTTATGCTCATTTCTTATGCCTTATCACATCCACAATATTCCCTTTTTCTTCACATCACGACACCTTATTCATTACCTCATGAAATTAAACTACATGAAAAATTTCTTTACTACACGAATTTAAACTACAAAGTACCCATTGAACGATTTGTGGCTTGGTTATCACCCCATTGAGATATATATTGACTCCCAATCCTGATTTCAAAGTCTTATCCACAAGGTAAAGAAACGATTACCCACATTAAATGTATAATAACAAAAATGATACAATATAATTTAATTCAGTTCCCCCTTTATTAGGGGCGATGCCAATGAAATAGAGATGTTCAAATTTCTCATATGATCCAGATCAATGCAAGGTATCTTATTATTCATGTCCAATATCAGTCCAAACACTTCCTTTGTGCTCAAACTTACCCTTTTTTCACATCACACTCATAAGAATGGATACTTTTGGATCATCATATCCATTATCCAGCTCCTGGAGATGGAATGTATGATACCTGAAGGCTTCTTTTCCTGACAGTGAAATATGCATTCCAAATGGCCTTGCATAAAACTAACGACATAACATGAAGTTTTTCCAAAGGATACCACCATTTTACTATATATAATGCACCCCAATTGTCCTTACATAAACTATCCCACAAAATGGGGTTTGTCAACAAGTGGTAAATTCGTCATTAGGAGAAACCTATTCTTTGATCTTGGGAAATGATGAAAATATATTTAAACCTATTATTTGAAATAGTCTTTGGTCCTCCCCAACATATTTTTCAAATATCCCTTCTCCTGATCTAATAAACCCTAGGATAATTGTTTATAATTTAATCCATGTCTAAAGTATGTGTTAATGAACATGGTTGGTAAATCCACACATTCATATCATTTCCCTGGTACTAGTCCAATGACCTAAAACAATAGACAATATTTTGTCTACTCCTAGGCCAAACCTATATTGGAATCCTCTTTTCCCCATTCTTGGGATATTTTACGTGAAATTCCCCTTTCGTGTTCCGTTAATTTCACCCCATTAACCAAACTATGTACCTAGGTAAATAACAATCTTCCATAATATTCATCATATTTTAATGATATAATGTTAAAAATATTGGTGACATCCTTTCCTAACTATGTTGTAACATTACCATGTTTATTGTCTATAATTTTCTTAGAAATTTTATGGCCTATCATCCAAAGTATGCCACTATTGACTATGTAGTATAGGCCCTAGTTGGTCATGAATGGAGTGGGTCGCAAAAATGTGTTTGTTAATCTATAGTAACTTCATCCTTGGGAGAGACCTCCATTAATGGTATATCTTCGTTTCCCATACAACTCATCAGATCTGGGGAAAAATCATTGAATTCAAATTTCTCTATCATAGTTGAACATGGTTGCACACTTCCATAAAAATTACATATAATGAGAGAATAATCAACCTTTTTTTCAAAGATAAAACCATAAATTATAGCCCCATAATATTCATTTTGTATAACTTTTTACGCTATAGAATAATTTCTTCACTGTATGACATATAACGTCCAAGAAAAATGGCATCACTAGATGATTTTAAAAAACATGGTCAATGTATTAATTACATGAAATTTAACACCATGATACTTTTCCCTAGATAGATAGGGACCTTTCTTCCCTAAAAGATGAACATGTAATATAATGTACGATCCTTAACCTATATTTAATTAATGTTGAATTGGTTTCAATTTCATGGATAATGCCAATACAAATAACTCCTCCATTATCACAAAGCTTATGTTGGTAAATCCAACCATCATGGAGTTGAAAAATTTAAATATTCATAATATCCATTGAACCATTGTGAATAGAATATCATAATTAAAGATAATTATTTTCATGACTATGCTATAATACACCCCTGTTTTCTATTCATAAGTTTCTTACAAATTTCTATTATTTTAAATCAAAGGATAAAACTTTTTACAATGCAAAAAAAACTAGAGCTGGGATTCCTAAAACATAACAAAAATAAGTTTTCAACTATAGGTATCATCTTTCTCAGTGGAAACTTCTTATATTTTTCAATATAACATTTTATATTGAGGAACCAAAAAATCATTTACCAAGATTCTGCTTTGGGGGACTAAAGAATGTAATAACACTCTAGTCTTGTAGTCCTTTTTGGTGTAATTATTTGATGTATTATGGTCAATGTTGTTCACGCAAAATATCAGTATCATTAGTTCATAATTAACGACATCAAACTAACCAAAAAAATAGAGATCACTCACTGTAATGAAATTCCACAAATGGAATTCTAAATAAATGTCAAGTCTTAACTCACAAGACTTTCACTTCTTATGGTTTTGACATAAATTGAGAAATGAAAATATAAAATGGAAGAAAACTGTTTACCTAAAAACTAAACCGCAATTTCTAAGAAAAGGAAAATAATTAACCTATAGGTCACCTACATATTGGTCTTAAAAAAAATTAGTGATGTTATATATATAAACAATGTTTTTGGGGTTATCCATATGAACCAAGAAATTATCAAATTACGCTTGCTAGGCCCCACTACATAAGAAAAAATATAGTAAATATTCTCATCCAAATAACTAGGATTATGATTATATATATATATATAAATATATTTCTACTAAAATTATTTTCAATGTTACACTTTGATCACTAAAATAAATGAGGGATGAAGTAAAAGTAATTGTGAAAATATAATTTTCATTTATGTTTCATAATTAAGGGTAATGTCCATATACTAGAACCTCCCTACTAATTTTATAGATTTTCCATAAAAAAGGATTCGAAATGTTTATTTGTACATCAAGAAATTATTATTGATTTTTGATGTTCAGCTATTTAGGTAGTGGAAACCTCTTCATCTTTATAGAGTTTCTCATACTCAATAGAAATAACTTCTTACTATTATGACCAACCAAGTATCAAGGTTCAATGAAATTGAAATACATCATTCATTGTGACATTTAATTCTTCTTAAAAATTCATTATTAGGATTGATCTCACACCGAGTTGATCCCGGTACTCTTCTAATTTTGTGTATAGGAAGATATAATCTTGGATAACAACAACTTTTTGTTCATCAAACTGGCCCACCTACTACATCCCATCCTCGTGAAACCTTCTATACTAATCACATTGATAGATAATTTTATTCACCATGTTGTGGGTCTTGTGATAACAAAATCCACCATATCCCATCACGGTATTCTTAAATGGGAGTTGTAAAATTCGAAATGGAATAGCCTCAAGAGGTATCTCCCTGATAGTATTCAACTAGATGATAAGATGTGTTCATAGAAAATCCACATTCACATCTAGAAAAGACCCATAGATACTTTTGGAAAGATAGACATAATCTATAATTAGTCCACACAGTGATTGGACTTGTTCTACTCCCTCCAAAATAGCCTCAGCTCTATCGACCAATATTGGTAGTTCTTTCCTTGATGCCCCCATTTCTGGTCCAGCTTCTGAAGTGGATTAAAACGGATAACATAAGACACTCCTTATAAATATTAGAATGTAATTAAATATAAATGGAACAGATATTAATAAAAAATTGATAGCAATTATCTATTTTCAAATCGACCATCATGATTGGTACTTATCAAGATCCCCCAATATTAGCTCCCAGATCATAAAAATTGTGATAAGGAACCTCACCTTGAGTTTTCATAGAAGTTAGGACTAGAGTATCTTAAGAACTCCCAATTTCATTATTATCAACCATTAAAACCTCTATGATATGAGGAATGTAGATATCAATTACAACATCATGATGTGACTTGGAAACGTTCTTTGGAGACAAATATACAGAATTAAATTTCAGGATTAATGTAAAGAATCAGATGAATGAAAATAACATGTTCAAGGAAAAATAAATAATGATAGAGCTCAAATCGATCCAATTCCATAGATAAATACTCAAACTCCCTGAGGGAACCTAGAATATAAATCCATGGATTAATTAAATCCATCATTTCATGATAAATAGAAATAAGAATTTTTGAATACTTATATGTAAGGGTATCCAACATAGGTTTCTCAGAACCCAAATTGGCTCCCCTGATGATCCCCTATTCTAACTGATCAATAAGAGAGACATCATCCTCCACATGGATTTCCGGTAAGCATATAAAGCCTTAATCATACCATCTATGATCCCTATAATCCCATTCTAGGATATCAATAGGATAAACATTGTCTGCCATATGGTCCTCTATTGTGGGAAAAAAATCCAAAATATCATGAAAAAAGGAGAGTAATAAATAGTACATAATAGATGAGAATGTGCATCTAAGATTAACATGGCCTTCTCTCCTCTCGTCATGGTTAGGGGATGTTGTGGCCAAATCTTGTGAAAAATATTCCATTTGAATTATTGGTTCAACAACCTATACGCATGCCTCCCCTTGGGAATCCACCATAATTCATGAAGTATTTTGTTAAAAAACTTATGGGTGGAAAGTGAAACAGATCCTACAAAATATATGTATGAGTAAATAGTGTATTTTGATTTAGTAATGATATCAAATTATTCCATAATGGGTTATCAGGAAGTATTCGTCAAAATAACTTTAACATTGCATTTAAATTTTTATTATGAGATAGATAAGACCATGCTCTTTTATTTCTTCTCCTAATCATCCATATTATTTTCCAAGATGAAAAATAAAATCCCCTCATGATTAATTATTGTAGGAAAATGATTACGAAAGGGAAATAAGAAAAGACAAATACAATAGTAGGTTTAATATGTATGTCCAATTTCTCTTCAGGATGAACAGTTACCCCTTGAATCACTCCACATTATAGAATAATGGAGACCCTCTTTGAGAGTTATATTTGATCATTCGTTTCATATGTCAAGGCCTCCATCTCATGGAAATATTATGTTACCTCATACATGATATTTTTAGGAAGGCTGTTGGAGGGTTCTATGATATCACCCAATTTTGAGAATCACAAACCAATCTAGAGAAACTCCCATGAATTCCTAGAATCACAAGTCATGCTCTTCCAAAGTTGGATTAGTAAGGGAGACACGTAATTTGGATCTGATATAGCTGGATATGAAGAAGAGATAGATTCCTTGAAATACCAATCCTCAAGATCGATTGATGCCATCAAAAGTGGGAACATGATCATGTTTTCTGAAACCACTCTGGTCCTCCAGATCCAAAACATTCAGGGTACCATTGAATGATTCTCCATACTAACATGTGTAGTGGGAAAAATTCTTGAATTTTAGGTATAATTAATTAGAATGGAATACAATACAGAGAATAATTATTTTAAATGATCACGATAACAATATCAGATGCCAGTACTGTATCTCAAAAGGATATCATTTACAACTTCAACTCATAATATTTTTACTTACTGTCATCGATAAATGACCCGACTGGAATTTCACCATGTGGAAGGATGCTAAATTCCCACCTAAAATTTAGTGCCATCAGTACATCACCATACCTCAGAGACATGATTTGGATTCTAGAAATAGACTATATGAATGAAAGAAATCAGTTGGTGGGTATTTTGACTTGTCTTACCAATTCAAATGAACCAATTCATGACACTATCCACTCTCACATCACCTAAAATGGACACAAAATTATTAATGGGGTACTCCCATTGTACTCACATAGAAAAAATATTAAAATCATCCCAAGGAAGGAGTTACCCACCTATTGTACTTCCCCTATACCTGTTTGGTTCCTATAACAAATGTATCTGGCCTAACAGCACCACCAAAATCAGAGAACAAAAGTAGAATATTCTTTTCCACATATAAAGGATTCAATCTTGGAAAGACTTTACATAATCCTTGAAGTTGACTTTATAACCCCAATAGTTATATTCACCATTTTCACGTGTATGATAGAACATTCTTAAAGCACCCCATTTATCTTTATTTGGACACAAGGTATATCACCTGTAATTAATACCACTTCCCAGAAGTTGTAACAAATAATTCATCTATATTCATAGATAAATGTCATCACTGGGGTGAGGATCATTTCCCAATAACTTTTTTTCCACCTTGGAATTATCATGACCTAAAGACTGAACCCTTCCAGTGTTATCCCATTTAATTCTTAGTGGGATGAAGTCATCCTAAATTTCACTGAGAAAGGGATCCCTTGAGATTGTTTTGACATTTCATAGGCTGATTCCAACTTCACCATATGTTTAATGGAAGGAATTTGTCTATAGACTCCATCAACATAATAGTTCATGGATGATATATGGGTTTTAGTCGATGTAGGTATGTACCATCCAAATATACTTGTAGATGTTGATGTCTTTCATCCTTTTCTTGAGTTCATTTTACATTTGGATCCCCTCGTATACCCACATCCACATGTTCCTGACTGCACCTCCAGAGAGGAAGTACCAGTCCTCCTTCCATCCTTGTGAATGATCTATGTTTGAAGTGTGGAATGTTGAGTCATCATAATGGGGCCTCATATATTGGATATGAAGCTTCTGATACAGAGTTCAACTATTTTGATGCAAGTTACCAACAATGGAAACTATTCATCCCTAAAGAAAACACACATGTAAGATATGTTGGTATAAGTGAAGCTGATATACTTCCCAGAATAGGATGCATAGAATGAGTTTCTAACCGCAAGGATAGTAGCATCCATGTAAAGTATGTTACTATATAAAAAGCAATCATTCATGAGGACTTTAATTGTTATTGTTCCAAATTATTCTCTATATCCTTAGGAAAAGTCTCATTTACATCCTTGTAACATGTCCCAAAGGCTTCGGTCACCTCAGAACAATATGCGAAAGCTTGTTAAGTAGTATACATCAAAGAGGCCTTTAAAAATATATAATGAAGGAACCAAATTATCTAATTTAAAAAAATTATTGAATTTGAGAAGGTAAATTTTTGGACTTAAAAATATTCCAAATCCTGTAAAGGAAGGATATCATGTAACCCCTTCAACCGGGTCTCACATTCCACCCATTCCATTGGTTTCCATGCTAAGTCCATCAAACAATGTGGTAGGAACAAGTCCCTTGATAATGTTCTTTGTAAAGAATCCTTGATGTGGTCCACCCTATATAACACCATAGCCTGATGCGGGCACACCTTTGGATCCTATTTATGAGACCGTTGTGAAAATGGAAATGAGTAAGTGATACTTGGAAGACCTGTATGGTGAGAGTGGAAATTTAAAATAATGAATCTAAGAAAAATGAAAAAGGGACAAATATATTTATAGTTATTTCTTTCCTAAACCTTGTCTTAACACACCTCACCTATTCCATGGATGTGTGATCTATACCTACATCATTTCCCTATGCTAATGATATGTGTGATTCAACGATTTTCCCATCATAATGTTTTCAACATTCTACATCTAGATTTGACCTTCTTATTTCGATCAGATCCAATCATGAGGGGTGGGGGATTTTTTTGAAATTCTATAATTAAATATAGAGAGAAAGGATTACAAATTGGAACAAAATAATGTTTTATGTTCTAAAAAATTCAAAAGGATGATCAAAATACTAACCTATCATAGATTTCACACACTACATGCATAAGACAACTGTGTCGGGGCACCAGAACACGAGACATTCATGAATTAGAAGGTTAATCCCTCTTACATGGGAGTCCTATTCTGTGAACCTATTCCATAGACATACATGGACAAACTATTTTGACCAGGATCCCATAACATTCTATAGATATGCACTCAAGGTTCCTCATTCAAATAACTATAGAAATGTAGAAGAAGCCTGATGCTCTTGGAATACAGCCCCTTCACCCATGTCTCCATTATTCATCTATCTCTACAATTCCGTTGAAAATATGAAATTAAGGGGGGTAAAGGCAAATAAATGTTCCATTAGGGTCCGGAATAAAATACACATGCTTGAGGACCCATTCATCTTTAATAAAATCCCACCTGTGTGAGGCCGCTATCCCTTATAAGGCACTAGTAGGAGACCATCTGAGGGACACTTAAGGATATTAATTATTCATATTCTAAATCCTTACCAAAGTGTTTTTCCCTTAGTGGTCCATATCTGAAATAATTTTTTAGTCCCTTCCAATCCCTGCTCCCATAACCTGAACCTAGGAACTTCACCCATGACCTACGCGAGTCACTCTTTGAGTCCTCTTCCATGTCACCAATGGTTGGAATCCTCCTCCTCTGTCTACATTAAAAAATAACGAATTTGAATCCCACACTAAGGACTTTGGACTTGGAAAACCATATAATGTGGCACACCAGTGTGTCCCCCATTTGGGTGTGTATTCTTATGGTCAATGGTTTCCCAAAAATATCTGGCGAGTTATTCAAGTTCCTAGGGTGCATGTGAGTGTGTATTCCCAAAGTTAGGATGTACCCTAATCCAATGAAAATGTTTTGGAGGTCTCATTCATTAACTTAATTGAAACAAAATCAAACCTTTTTCTTATCTTTGACACATAGCCTCTACTCTTATATTGGAAGGGTAAAGAGTACACTCAATTTTTCAGTCATCATGGAATGATATCCACGTCCCCCACTAAAAGACCAATTTTAGGGAATCCCTTTGGGAGTAAGCTCCATTCATTCTTGTAATAGGCTTAACTCATGGTCCTCTCAACCTCCTAGCCACCACTGAGGGTCCTTATTTATTCTATATCCTCTCCCTATACCTCGGACTCATTCTAGCATAATGTGAAGAGGTGGAAGTATCATACGACCAAACTCTTCTACCAGTGGAGGAGGATAAATGTGTGCCTATTATAGATATTTGACATACTATTGTCCATCACATTCAATAAAGACTAATCATGAATCATGTTGGAATATAGGATAAACATGATCAGGGAACCCACAAACCAAGAAACATGTTTTAAATGAGGATCATCGATTGAATCCTCAATCAACATTATTTAAAAGTAACCTCATAAGTGTGTGTCCTCAAGGTAATATATCCAACATCATGGCAATGAGGATTGTGTGGTTTCATAGATCATCCATTGAATATTCTTTCTCACACAGAGCATGAATCATGTGGGAATAAGGGTTGATGGTGGTCATTCCATCCATACAATCTAAACCCTCTCGGAATCATCCACAGGATTATGATACAATCTGGTCCAAAACCTTATTGGGACCCCCTTAGGAGTAATCCCACATCGGATATAAACCCCAATAGGAATTACCTATGAATTATACCAAATAATTTAACTATAAGAACTATGATTCCTTCTATAATTAGGATATGTAATATGCCCACCTTGGGCTCGATCTCAATTAGAATCATTTTCAATAGTACAATCCAATAATAACCCCCTTAATCTAGAAAGACAGCTGAGAAAAATGCCCCAAAACAAACCTCAGAATAACCATGAGTTAATAAATCCATCATAGTCCCTTTATAGGGAATGATTTTTTGAAACAAGAACATACTTAATATTTTCAAAGGGATATACTCCCTAATGAATATAAAATGACATGGGATTTTCTTACATTCCTAATGGGATACATATGAATCCTCATCAAGGATCAACCCCACAATTCAAATATGACTTATTTCCTTTGAACCACATCCGCATTTCGATCCAATTTATCATGAGAATCTATAGCTCTCTTGGGTAGGATCCTTTAACCTAGACATACATTTCACATGTCATTGAAATATTGGGTTAGTCCTTTATCACGTGACCTTAAAAGAGATGATGTATCCCATTAGGTGGAACCAAATTAAGTGGGTTCAGATTCATTTCACAAGGTTATTTAAGAAGATCATCACATGGGTTCAATCACAGCATCATGAAAAATCCCATCTCCCTTGATGGAGATACACTCTAGAGTTCTCCACTGTGTTTCCATAAATCCAGTTTAATCTTAATAATGACCAAATAAAATCTAATTTTTATATAAGTAGATATCATCGATGGGGAACCTCAGATACCTAAAAATGTCCCCATTGATGTAGATCCTCAGATACATATAGAATATTATAATATATATACACATATGTAATTGGGATTTAATTCAATGGAGAAAAATATCATACCATAGAATTAATAAAGGATTAGTTTACATTACATTAATCTATAAGAGTTTCCAAGAGTAGGAAATAATTCCTCAAACAATAATGTGGTGAGACCTAACATCAATCCCCTATAACAATTTGAGTACTTAAGCATTATGGGACACACATCCTAACAAGAATATTTCTTTGGAATGTTGGTCCCTATGGATACTGAACCGTTGGGTCATTCCTATTACACAAACACAGCCATTTGAAACCATTAAGAATGAATGATTATAGACCCAAACATATTTCTAGGAGAAACAGACATAAAAGTTTACATATTGAGAATATAATATAATAAATATCTATTTATTATACAAGAGTTTAAAATATATATGAAGAAACATGAAACTTATTGTAAGGGTTTTATGCTACAATCATATTGTTTAGTGGGATTGTTTATGGTTAAGTATTTGATATGAAATATCATGATCTGGCTACCATGAATATCAATATTTTTTTATCTAACTGTTACTTATAATCAATACATGTGTTCATTTAATGATTCTCTCTTTAAAAACATAGGATAGAAAATGAATTATTTTAAATAATATCATATTTGTTTTCAATTTAGATGGGTGACTTTTTTTCCTCGTCTTTTTTTAATTAAAATATTTGATAAGAGTGTATTTTCTATTTTTCTATGATTTTGAAAATTAATTTTTATTTTTGATTTAATATATAAATAAATAGATTAAATTGAATATTTTTTTCCTTTTAAAAATTATTTAATTTTTATTTTTTACTAAAAATGTAAAATAAATCAATGTTTTAACATACACGACATGAATATAATTTCCTACATTCATGATAACTAAATTCTTTGAATTATATTGTAAATGTTTCTAGAGAAATATTTGAATAATAACATTTCAACTTCTTTTATAAAAAAAATTAGATTTGATATATGTGATTTTAAAGGAGAATAGATATTTTAATCAATAAATAGTATAGAGATGTTGTAAAATAATTTTCATCAAAAGATTATATATTTCAATGTTAAATTGGTTTTTAGTATGGATATGATTCAATTATACCATCATTATACTTTATAGTGAGGTTATATTATTACGATCAATATATGTTTATGAAACCCATTTCATTTAAATAATTTATGATATATGACTAATGATTTATCATCTTGTTGAGAACATGTTATTAAATTACGACTATGTGTTCGTTCATTCTATTAATTAACTCCAATTATTTCGGATCATAAGATACAAAATCAATAGTTAATTAATTCACGTGGGAACCTATTTATGATGTTTACAATTTTATGAAGGGACAACAATTTTCTTTCCACAAGATTATCCATGGACTTGGTTTCATGTATATAAGTTTATATGTGGTCTTGGTTTCATTTCACTATGTTGAGGGGACAATTTTTAATCCTTAAGATAATAAGTGAACCAATTTCTCTTTAAATATGTTCAAAATGTGATAATATTTCTTTCCCACACTCATATTCAAATGTTCATTAATTCCCTTATAATTCATGTTTTATGAACTATAATGTTTTTTCCTCATGAATCATGATAATGATATAATATATAATGGGAATGAATTTTTGAATGTTAGGATTGTATTATCATACTATTATTATCATTATATACTTATGATATCAGTGATATCTTTTATTATATTTCATTTCCCATGTCATGAAGAATGGTTTATGTTGGTATTGTTTAAGAAGGGTACCGTATGGGATCATCACTACTGGATATGATAGATATCATTCATAAATACATTATATATCTAGTGTCAATATACAATAAACCTATTTCATTATTGTTTGGTTCATTATTTTATGTAGTATAAATTCATATAATAAGTTTTAAAATATATGTGTGATAAATACAGTCACTATTGGATCCAGTTATTGTTTTATAAACAAAATTAGAAAAGTAAATAGAACTGGTTTGTATCATGGGGTTCTCTAATTTTTATATAGTTTTTTGGTTTGGATGACATTTAGTGTGATTAAATGGGGCATGGTTTTTATAAAAATTGTTATTTTTTATTTTTATTTAAGATTATAGAGTATTTTATTTTTTGGGGTTTATAAAATAATTATTAATTTTTTGGAATTGGAAGTTTTATAGGTTGTAATATAGGTTATTGGGGTTTTAAAATGAGTTTATAGTAGAGGGCATTTAACAGTATTGTTGACTATTTTTATAAAGATATTATGGTTGTTTCATGGGTGGTTAAAAACTATACAATTTCATATAATTTTATTGTATTGTATAATTTTATTTATAGATGTAATAATGTTATGGATAGTCCTATAGACTGTTTTAGGGTTGAATTTTAGAAATTTCATATCGAAAGATAATTTTAAAAAATGTAGTTTTTATGTGGTGTCATCATTTAGAAAATCCTGAAGGTTGTGAAAAAACCGATGTTTCTTTTCATGTATTTTCATATAGATTTTAATTATGTTGTAAATTTATAAAAACAATATTTTTCTTAATTTTTTTGGTTATTTTATTTATGCTTTTTCTGATGTGGTGTCAATATTATAAGGCAATATTAAAACCTATTTTTTTAAAAAATTATTTCAAAAAGAAAATACATATATCCATGGTTTTACATAACCAGAGCCATATATATTTTTTAAATTATAAATCCATGGTTCATATAAAACGGTGGAAATAGGTATGATCTATAAGAATGATTTAAGATAACCATGTATATAGGATTATAGTGCAACTACGGGTCCCACATGATATGTGCAGGATAAACTATAGAGACTATTTAATATATATTTCCTTAATTTCTATATATATATATATATTGTAAATATACTTATTAATAAAAAAATCAAATTTAGAATAGTGGTTAACTATTTTTTGTCAAAAAGTGGAGGTTTCAGATTCAAAAGATGATGTTTAAATTTTACGGGTAGCTACTATCCATAGTTTAATGGGATGCAGCCACTATTTGAAACCATTGAAACATGTATATTTACATAGTTTAATCAATGCAATTACATCTATCACTATTGGTACAATCATGTATATAGGTCTATTTCCAAAGGAAACTACTGTGTAAATATATTAATCACTATTTCAACAGTACTAAAAATGGATCTAATAAAAACAATAGATAATACCCATAACCATAGTATAGAAATATATAGCTTGGTTTTTTGTCTACATCTATAGATTAATTTTATAGTAGATTATTCATTACACTTAATTATGAGCTAGAAATAAAATATCCAATACCTATAATTACTATAGATCAATGTAGGAGATATTGTTTTTTTATTTAATGATTTAATAGTTGTTCCGGGAGGTTGGAGAATGTGACATATTTTCTTATAAATAGAATTTTTTACTGTAGAGAGTAATTATATGTTATTTTACCATTTAATATCATAGAATATAATTATAAGATTGTGTTAGAAATTTTAAATTATGATACTAGTCTAGAGGAACCCTAAATGTGTGGGAAAGGGTGAATCAATTAATGTTCCAAATAAATTTTTATCACACATTAACATCTGACATCATTATCTATTGATCTATAAAATTATTTAATAATTCAAATTATATCTATCCTTATATATTTTTCCATAAATATTAATAAAAAATTATTATGTAATGAAAAATATAACTCATATCATTTTCCTTGTTCACCTACACTTGGAAACACATAATGATAAAACACATGCCAATGTATTAGAGTACCAAAATATACTATTATGAAATTTTTCATGTATACAATATTTATTTTTTCACCACTCCACACAATGGATAACATGATTAATATTTTTTTTAATGGAACACTAATCCCAAGGGTCACTCTCTAATCATCACCATCCATTAAATTCATTAAGAAAATTTTCCATATTATATATACATGAAGGTATCTCCGAGATATGTATTTGAAACCAATTTTAAAAGAATCATCAGCAATTGATTGGATGCTCCATTAATATTAATTTCAATTCTATAATTTTTTATTATTAGAATGTTGTATCTATTAAATATTATAGTTATATCAATGAAATATAAAGTTACTACACAATATTGATAAGATACTCTTTATGAATTATAATTTTTAGAAATTAAATACTATTAGATACAATTTGTATTCTTCTATAATAACCTTGATATAATTGACAAAATTAAATCACTAATGTGTTGTCCTTGAATACCAGATATAGTATTGAATAAAATGTTTATTGAATATCCAATATCATTCTATTTTTCATTGATCTAGATAACTCAATGATGTGATCTATTTATTATATCACCCAAACTACCATAATAAATTGCATATGTATCCTACCTTTTAAGTATTTATTTAATGGATAAGATTATATATAAGTTAGATCATTTTCTTATATCATTAAAATTTCCAAATTATAATTAGTATGGTTAAAATAAACTAATTAATCTATTTTACCTATCAAATATTGAGTCATATCATTATATTTGTTTTGAAAATAAAATTTCATAAATTTACATAGATTAACAAATAATGACATGATGACTACTCATTCAAACATTCTTAAATATTCATAAAATATATAATGACTTATATTGTATAAGAATGTGTATTTTTTAATTTTATATCCAAATTATTTGGAAGATATCTCATTTTTTACACATTGAAACACTTAGTATGATTCTTGAAATAGTTCCAGATGTTATCCTCATTATAGTGTACATCACAAAGTTATGGTTTATTTCATGATTTGATAGTAACGATTTTTTTTAAAGAAGTCAAATTATTAAAGGTTAATTTTTATCTCTTCATAAATGTTATGATGTTTTCCGCATGATACATTATCTGAAAACGTGACAATAAAAACTTGTAATTATATTTGTTAAATTTATTTCTATATAAAATCATTGTAGGGTTTCCATTATTTCACTACATAACCATACATTAATCTATATAAATTCATATAAAAATATATCAATTAGCACTAGTTATGGGGAAAATTTCCTTCTGGTAGTTCCACCATTTTTTACGACATATTTTCTCGTTTTTAGTTAGAAATGAAATCCATAATTCTCTGAATTCCATTTCAGATACTAATGCATCCCTTCAATATATGTTAATAAATTATTTCATAATTCATCAAGTATGGTCTTCAAAAATTAATAATTCAAAGATCAAGGATTCTCATGAAAATATATTATATATTTTTATATGAATATTTATTAAATTATAGAAACACATGCTTGAGGATTATAAACATGTAGTTCATTCAAAAACAAGTCACATAAATAAATGTTCCATAAGTGTGCTACACTACTCCCACTCTGTTCTGTATAAAAAGAACCCTTCTTAAAAATATCTTACACAATACCTTTAATCATAATATTTGTAAAGGAAGTGTAAGAAAGGATAAAATCATATTATCAGTATGGGTAAAGTTGGTAGATAACAATATATCATGAGATTAAGTGTATTAGAGAATTCGAATAAAATTTAAAAACCGTACCCAACTTATCGTAGATCATAAACATGAGTCAATGAATCAATCATGGAAGTTTAAAAGACAAAAGTCATAATGGGACCAATCATCATGAACCATGATAACATAAAATTGGAATCAAACAAAGATTTATATAATAAAGATAAGTATATAAAATCATTTCCATAATAGTTCAAGGCTCATTTCCAAGACAATCATAGTGGAACGGGTTCAAACCCAAAACCAACATTGAATAAAAGTTTCACTCCCATGTTAATCATAGTATAAATAGACACTAAAAAAAGTTGGATCACTCCCCATTACACATCTATACATCTCATGAAATATTAATATTCATCCAATTCAGTGGGAGTGAATAGATGTCCCATAAATCACATAATGGAAATCAACCATATTTGTTACATGTGATCATAGAACATTTATAATATGGGAACCAATTAAAAGAAATTTGTTTCATAAACATTAAATTATTAAATAAATTATGGGAAGAAAACACATTTCATAATTATTTAATTATTTAATAAAAATCGTTACCCATGGATAAATGGCTTGTTTTCAATACCTTTTTTCAAGCTATATCAAATTGAAGAGAGACAGGGTTCACAAACATTTTAACATCATAAAAAACCATATGGAGAAATAATAAAAATTGTATACATAGATCATATACTCATAAAAGGATAAGAAATATCAAATAAGTCATATTTTAGGGAAAATTATATTGAATAAAACATTACATGGACCATTTATTGAATAATATAATCATTCATTTAAAATAATTTTTCTTAAAAAAAAAATTAAAAAATATATTGGAAATACTTTTTTCTGGAAATCAATCATGAAAATATATAAATTTATCTTCAACTAGTAAAGGATAATGAAAGTGTTAAATTCCATTCATGCTGTGGATGTTAAAATAAATATTGAATACAAATTTTTGGTTAAACCCAAATAGGAGTTGTTTGTAAGCAAACACGAGTCTTCCATTAAAAAAGTATTGAAAAATAGTAAAACTATTGTTATAATGTCTTGTAGTACTAATTTAGATACTTTAAAAAATAGAATTTTTTAGAGAACACGGATTAGGAAAAATGATATTCATTCAAATATATAAATAAATATTATTATTTATGGGATATGGATGATTATATATCATCATAAGAAACCTATTCATAAAAGATACTGATAAATTATGAGTTTGTTTCATAAATTTTTTACAATAATGTTTTTATGAATGTTAAGAAATTTTAAAGAATATGATAAAATGATAAATAAAATATCATTAAAATAGGGACATTTATAATTTAAAATGTCACATGGTAGGTATATACACATCATAAAAGAAAATATCTGCATAACATATCTCGTGTCCTAAAGAAGGAATTTTTATCCAAAAGTCCCTCAAATGAAGTCAAGAGGTACTTTCCACACATTTGAATTAATTTAAAATATAATATTATTCTAATTTATATATATTAATATAGTATAATTATATATAAATCACCATAAATAAATTACTTATTGACTTTTTTACCCACTTATTTAAAATCTATTTTAATGTCACGTTTCAGTCAATATAAATAATTTTTTAATGCATGGATTGATTTTTAATTTAATTTTTGGTAATCTTACCTTGGTGAGGGATACATAATATTCAGAATATTAACCATGAAAAAGGCCTTTATATTCAGAATATACTATTTTATTATAATATTAAATATTTAAAGATTGAAAATGAAATACACCATTCATAAAGACAGTAAGTTGTACATAAGCATGAATGTTGCTTTAATTTTCTTGATGGATTGATGGGTAAAATGATAAATAATATAAAATAATATATAATAATTGATATTTCATATATATAACATATATTAATTAATTTTCTTAACTTATTACATTTTACATAAAATTATATGAGAAACAAATCACATCGCTTTGCAAGGTATTAATCTATCACACACGTGGTCGACATTGTCATATCCACCATAGAATAGAAATTAAAATGTGATATGTAATAATATATTTACATGTTTATATTTATTTTAATCTTTTTGTAGATATGTATTATATACATCATTATACATAACCATGAGATGTATTGACGAAAAATATTTCACATCAGTGGGCTAGATGGTAGTCGGTTATACACATGAGTTATGATATCATTTCCAATTTGGGGGAAGAGGATATAGGTATTGGTCATGATCAAATAAAAAAAAATATCATTATATATAATTTTGTGAAGTTATTTTGTTTTCATTGTTTAATAATATTTTATAGATGTGTAATGTGATATTATATTAAAATTCTCATTTAAGAAAATTACTTCCTCTTTGGGTGACCACTATATGTTTTCACAAAATTCATTAATAGTATAATGATTTCCATGAATGGATGCAATAGTTCTAGCAATAAGGATGATAGGTGATGATGTTGGGGGCGTTTTGAGCGGTGACGATGATTGTGGTAGTGGCAGGTGTTGATGACGGTGTTGACGATGACGAAATGCAAGTGGTGACAACATTGATACCGGTGATGAATGGTGATGTCTCTATAT
Source organism: Viscum album (assembly GCA_963277665.1). Taxonomy (NCBI): domain Eukaryota; kingdom Viridiplantae; phylum Streptophyta; class Magnoliopsida; order Santalales; family Viscaceae; genus Viscum; species Viscum album. Next base: position 515,576,621 of record OY728143.1, on the reverse strand, counting down.
TTTCGAGGTCATGATGGTCGATGGACTATGAATTGATATTGGTTTACTCATGGTTCTAGGTAGATTTGGTGTTATTTTGAATTTTTACTTTTGGAATTTGAATGTTGAATTTTCAAATTTTGAATGTTGTGGTTATGTGGATGTGGATGTGGGATATGCTTGAGCTCTCTTGTATGGTTTCCATTTACCCAAAAATTATATTTTTAATAATAAAAAAGGGATTTTGGATATATATTGTTTGGATTAATGATCATAATTAGGATTCTAGGATTCTAGTACGGTTTTAAAGAGGTTATTTTGGTCCATTTTTGGAAAATAAAAGGTTTTGTATATCTAAAGAGGACATGAGAGGGGGTGACATTTTATAATCTAGGGAGAGGACACACTTGGTAATTTTGTAAAGAATAATGTGTATGCATGTTTTACATATTTTTATAAACACAATAATTGGTCATTATTAATCCATAGAGGTTATAAGTTAAAATACTTACATAAAATTGTTTTTGTCAAGGTATTGTTTTAATGTTTGACACTTATGTTTTTTAACCCAAATAAACCAAATTTTAACATAATCACAATATATAATTGTTAATTTTTTTACTATTAACTAATGTAAAAAATTAAGATAAAACTATTAAATAACATAAAAAGTTATTATTCTTAATATTGAAATCATTTTGCAAAATTTATTTCAAATAAGAGTAATAGTTTAATTTAAAAATAAACCTACATATGCGACTAGAAAAATTGTATTCTGAGTGAAAATGCCCAAATATATGAAAAAATTATTTATATAAAAAATCTATATGAAATTGATTAAGATGAAATAAATGGATTTATAAATATATAAATGATGTAATATTAATATTGAAACCTATATGAAAAAATAATCCTTATAAATTCATGTAAAGAAAATGAAATTTCCAATAAAAAACAATATCTTTTATCATTCATCAATAAATTAAAACACTTTAAAAAAATATCATAAATTCACCATTATATGATTTTGAAATTATGATTTCCAAAATGAAAATTATTTTTGGAAAATTATTTTATAAATACGCCAAAAAAATATGTATATTTGTTTTTCAAAAACATAAATTAAAACCTTTTTCTTTTGAAAATATATTTTCTCAAACCAATAAAGACCACAGAGAAAACATTATTTCTTTTTTATCAATATGTTTTTTTAATATGAAAATTTATAATTATTTTTTAAAACATGTTTATTTCTATTCATGTACCCATGTTTAATAGCTAATAAGTAATTTTCATGTATAAATAATAATATTAATAGTTGTTCATTGGTGGTTGAAACTCGATAATTCAGGAAATTAATGCGATTAATGAAATTAAATATAGTAAAAAATTTCATAAATAATTAATGTGTTACATTATACCCCCATTAAAAAAATATCCTTTAAAATTTATAACTATAACATAATAATATGATAATAATTCATACACATCATATCTTCAAGTTCATATGTCACTTCATTAAACAGGTAGTTTCACCAATAAATGTTGACCTGACAAGTGGTCTTGTTTGGACATACATTTTTTATTAAATAAATAATCTATACATGTCACTCCTCTTAAGAATTTTTTTCACAATAGGTAATACCTCTATGTTCAGTACATACGTGTTAGGTCAAATACCCTAAGAGGGGGGTGAATAATGGTGTAATAGATTAAAACTACTTCACCTTTGGATCTAGTTTCCTCCTAAAAAACACACTTCTCTCTTTCTCCCATTTAAATATATAAATTGAAATGAAAACATGCAAATGACATAATAATCTTAATTGGTTCACCATCACTAGCCTAAGACCAAGGGGAATACAACAATGATATGCCAATATACTATATATACTAAGGCTCTCTAGAAAATTACATGGTTTGGGATAGATCAATTCTATATATAGGATCGTTATCATTAAAAGAGGTAGGGTATGTTCAATATATTTTTAATTTTAACTCCTTATGTCTCTTTCACTTTCTCACTACTGGTGGAAAAAATCAATGTATTCCACTTAATTATTCAATATTTTTGGATGGTATCCGTCAACAGTTTATTGACTTGTAGGTCCCTTCATTATCATAGTAGCACCAATCCTCAACTATTGGTAGATGCTCTGTGGAAGTCCCTTTTTCACTCATAAATGATATCCACATTCTCTCATTCTGTTAGTTTATGGAAATTTATATTTTAGACTATTTATTTCACTTCTAGAACCTCTTTCTTCCTACAAAAACTATTTTACACCACACAAAACGCATTCTTCATAGACCACTTCTTCTGCATACGACCTCTATAATCCACATCTTCATATCTCTTCCATAAAATTCCTTTAAAATCTTCTTTTTCATCTGTGTAATTACTTCTTCCAATGACATCTCCTTTTAAATATTACTTCTTCTATTTTCACGAAATCCTCCTCGTGAAGAAATTTTCCTTTCTTCGAATCTATATCATGAAACACTCTCAGATTTCACCAAATTACATGAGGATGAATGTTTTCATAGACAAATTATCTCTCTTAATACTTGGATTTGTAGTCCATTATATAGGAAAATATATCCATAAAATCTTCTAATATTATATTTACAAAATCATTGATGCGGTACATCCTTCATCGAGTACCACTTCTCCCATAAACCATTCTGCCCCGCACAGTCCACATAGAACCCGTCTTCCTTTATGGAAACATGTCTCTTCTGCGAACGAACAACTTCATGAGTATATAAATCACTCACTCAATAATACCAACAATATAATAGGTCAATTATGTAATTTATCAAAACATATACCTGGAACTCATCATGGACATGAGTGTGTTTTTGTAGAATCACTAAGCAATAATCTACACTCATAATATAGACTTAAATTTCAGAGGTTTTATATAACTAGGGATTAGGATCTATTTTATCATTATTTTCATAACCTTGAACCATTAGGATATTCAAAAAAAACCTTTACAAAAAATTAATATTTTAGTTCACATGAATGATTTTCAAAAGTATGTTTTAATCGACATTGTTCCACCCTTAAGTGTGATTGAATGGACCTAACATTCTCTTCCATATCACCAGGTGTCTTTGCTCCCAATATCTTTTTTTCTCTAGAATCATTCTTCTAAATTTTCTCTCTATATTTCTTTCCATATATGGATTGTTATGGATACATATGAATGATAAAGAGAAATCCATTGTTGTATGAACACTTATCTAGATAAAGGTGTTGATCCTAACCACCTTTTTATTCAAATAAAATAAACCTCAAAATATCTTATAAGGTTTGAATTTTTTCCTTTAGACTAGCCATATATAGGTTATTGATTCACAGTTCTCAAACTAAACATTGTATCATTATTTTTTTTAATACTTCTCATGAATTTGGATGTAAACCTCAAATCTCAAATAGACATAATGAAATTTGATACTCAAGGAAACCTTACTAACTAAAAAATGTATATATTGGGAAGATGATCCAAACAAGAACCATGTTTGGATAGAAATGAAGTGTGAAAACATTTTATAGAGATTAAATAAAACCCATATTCAATTGTGACCATTAAAAATCTTAGGGACTCCCTAAACCAAATCAATGTTATACTCTTTTCATTTCTACTTTTGTATAGGCAATGTATGTAACATCAACATAGAATACTTTTTATTATCCTTAACAAATTCTATTAATAAAAATTTATATATAAAATCTATGATATCTATCTTTATGATATCCCAAAAAAAAAATACTATTTAAAATCAATATACATCATTGAACATAGAATTAAAATAGTCAATGAAGATCTATGATCCACCTAAAAAATATCATTCTTTAATTCCTGTATGGGTGAAACACGAACACAATTCATGAATCTTAAAATTATATTTTAATAATGGTTATAGTTAAGAACATTTCCCACCAAATATTTTTCCTCTAAATCATTCTTCTACATGTCTTTAATAATGACATGGAGTGACGGTTGAACATTAATTTTAGAAAGATAATATTTATACCCATCATTGAATATTTTCAGATCAATTCATTGAAAATCCAGAAATACTGTATACTTACTGATTCTAATTATGGATAAAAAATCATTATCATTTTGACTAAAATCTCTATCCACCATGATCACATTCCTTGGAAGGTAATGTATTTATAAGTCATAATATTTAATTATATCGAAAAATAAAATCTAATGAGTAATCAAATAATTCTTTGTGAGTATAAAAATAATTTTTTTGTGATTGGTATATATGTTACGATTTTATATGTATACATAATGCATCCATGTCATTAATGATGAAATAACATTAGTAAACTACACATAATGAGTTGGGAAATTTTTCTCATGATCCATTAATTATCATGAGGTATAATTTATAGCCATGTAATTTTGAATGAGAACACACCATAATAACTTATTTATTGAGTCAATATTGATTAAAATTCAATCACCACTATAGGGTAATGTACAAAAATAAATGTTAACTAATAATATCTTTAGTTCCTTGAAATTTTCATCACATTCATCTTCTGAGAAGAACATGGCTCCCATTAAAGTTAATTTGACGAGGGAATTACAAGATCATAAGAAATTATCAAAACCCCATCAAAAATATATTTCTATAATATGAAAATTATGGATCTCTATCATCGTGGTTAGTTAGATCCAACATTTAATAACCACAATTCTTAATTAATTTATTGATAGAACCTCTCTTGAGATTACAATACACCAAAATGAATCATATCATAGCCTGAAATCAATGTTTATAAAATGTTCATATATTATATCATTCATTAGGGTATTCAGAAAAATCCTAATATGATCATCATGGATAACCTTTCTCATTTAATAGATAAGAATATCATTTATAAAGACTGCCACAAACAAATCATGGTACTCTTTTAAGACACTTTTCATAAAATCCAAGAAGACAATAGGGGAATTAGTAAGACAAAATTACATCACAACATATTCATAGTGTCCATACCTTGTATGAAATTCTACATTGGTTATATCCTCCCTCTTTACTCATAGTTGATGATATTCAGAAAGAAGTTCTATCATAGAAAACTCCTTAAATCCAAATAGTTGATAAAAGATGCCATCGATATGGGGTAGGGAATACCTTTTATTGATAGTGATCTTTTTAAGATCATAAAAATCAATTTAGAGTCACATTACACCATTATTATATTTAACAAAAAGAATAGGTTCACCCCATGGTGACACACACAGATAAATAAATATCGTCTCATTATTCCCTTGGATTTACTTTTTCAATTATTGCAACTCAATTAGGGACACTCAATTTGGGGTATTTGAAATAGGCATGGCATAATGTACGACTTCAATAGGGAACTCAAATTTAGGTTTTGGTGGAGGTCTTGTAAAAAATTAGGAAATACATCAATAAAAATCTTTCACTATAGTAACATCATTTATTTCGAAGTTATTCTCAACCATTTGTGATAAAAACCTCTTTTGAATTAGAAATAATACCCATAAAATATATGTGAACTACATAAAAATTTAATAATTATCATCCCACTAATTGAAAATCATATTTTGGTTTGGAATATCCGTTGTGACTAACCTTCCCCAGAATTTGGTGGGAGATTTATGTTGATATATCTAATCCATTCCTATGACAATATAAAATTCCACAATTAGAAGAATGAAAACATTTAAAGGAATAATGTTCTTAAAACGTTTAATTAGTGATTAATTATTTAGTTATGATATGATAATTGTAACATTATGGGTTTCTACTAATAATTCAATATATAATCATGAGGGTGGAATCTTGATACAAAGAAAATATTAGTCATATATAAAATAATTAGTAGATCCATAGTGAAATAATACATTAGAAGATATATATTGGATGGAATGTTTCTGTTTCACCACATCTCTATCACACCCCCATCAAAAATATTGATCACATGATAATTACCATTTTCCATTGACTTAAAAGGTCACTGATATATATTATCATAATTAATATTAGGATTTGAGAACTAGTTAACATGTTGACCATACACCTTATATTCTAAACCCATGAGTGAGGGTAGTTCATTATATGAAAATTTCTCTCTATTCACATCATTAGGTAACTTATTCTATTCATATAATAAATCAATGTATCTATGACCATATTACCCAAAATTAAAAAACTTCTCTATCCCCTTAAGAAAATTTCCTCTATGTTTCCTTCCATAGATCGATCCTGAAAAAAATATGAACTTATTCTCTCCATATTTTTTAGAGTTTCCTTTAAAATATGTCATTCTATTATTGTTAAATCTATGACATTAATGGGTATCTATGATATCCCTTTACACTATTATTTGAACATAAATACTGTCTACAAAATTTCTTTAGCCCCTTATGAATTAAAACATTCAAAGACATCGTTTTAATTATCAAAATATTCAGTTAAAAATTCATTCATGTTGGATGATAATTATAGATGTGTACCTCATAAGTAATTTATGATTTTCGTCCCTAGTATAAAAAAATTAATCATACATCTTATTGAGAGTCCACCATTTATCCACATCTCCATCCAAATTATAGGAATGGAAAATTATTTTCTAATGGTCCAGACACTGTAGAAGTGAAAATATATTTTTAGAGGAAGTAATCTCTTTCCAGAATCTCACAAATCAGTAGATATGTAGAAAAATTATGGATTTTCCTTTTTAAGGGACACAAGAAACTTTTGTTCCACCATCCCACAATTTCGAATATCATATTGAATGTTAACTTGATAATGTTGTGTGATCATAGAAATGATATATTTCATAAAATATCCTATTACATTTGGCTTCTATGGGAAAAAATAATTTTATTTTCAATCGCACTCAATATTAACATGGTCTTTTGGGACCCAACCAATAGTTCATATAAAAAAATCATACATTAAGGAACATTTATCATAAAATGAAACCACATAATCATAAAAAGCCATTTGTAGGATGTCAAAATCATAACAACTTCTTTTTAATATTTGAAACCTTAGGGTTATACTAGACTATTATTGGTAATTTCAAAAATCCTTCATGATAGTTCCTAAATAGTTTTTTTGAATTTTTAATTTATATCCCATATAAGTGTCAAACTACTTGTACAGGAAGGCCAATTTTTTAACATAAAGTTACAATAAAACCTATATCAATCTACCGTTTTTAGAGCTATTACATCATGATACATCAATTCCAGTGCCACATATACCTTTAGTCGTAGAATATAAATAAAATTTCATGGAAACCTATGACTCTATCATTTACCATAATTTGAGGAAATTCTCCTATAATTTGACAAATCTATACACAAATCATTAGATATTTATAAAGAAACATCCTAAGCTATATCAATGAAATTTTATCATCTGAATTTTCAATGTTCAACAAAACCTATCATATGATTCAAACATGAATGTCAAAAAATTCTCATACATAAATAGTAGATATTTTTAGATGATTATTCATTACATTACACATACACATTCCTAGTAATCATAAGGTTATAATTACATTTGTAACATGGACACCAAAACAATCCGTCCAAAATTGTTCATCGTTATCATCCACTATGATATCCAAAACGAGCACCCTTCTCAAACTGGTCATACATAATACATTTCCTTATATCCTATGGAAATAAAAAATAAAAAAAGGTGATCTTTGTTATGTAGTAAAGGTGAAAACGATATATATATAAATATAATGAGAATAAGGATACGGGAACATGAGATCATAATTTGAAATCCATATGTATCATATCATATTTCGTCAACATGAGTTGTGGAGTATAAATAGATTGTTCATAAGATGTGAATCAATATGGATTCAAAGAACATGAACCACGAGAGAATATCCTTGGAATATGAAATTAAAATTTGTAATATGAATCAGAATATACATTTTTTACATTGGTATTATAAGGATCAGTAGAAATACTATGAAAATAGAATGGGTTCTATCCCATAAACATTATTGTAGTCAAGGTTCACTCTAAAGACTATAACTGTGAAAAAATTATAATACTAAATTGGGTTCATTACCCATTATTTTGAAATTTATCTCATAATATATCAATATCTTTCCAATTCATTGGTTGGGGATATAGGTCCCACATGTCACAAAATTAAAATCATACATATCTGTTCCAAGAGAGCAGAAAAAAGTTTTCATATCAGAACATAAGAAAATAAATTGGTTTCATAAACCATTAATCATAACATTACCAATGGTAATGAAATAAGATTCAGTATGATTTTTTCATTTCATCAATGCATAACCCATGTAAAAATATGTTGGGTTCATTAGCATTTTATATTGGTTAACGCTTGGATGAGAATGGGTTTAATAAATATATTGTCTTAAAAATCATAAACCACCAATAGAAATATTAAACATTGTATCAATTGATCAAATCTCTTTTAAATACGAAGTAACTTCAAATTATATCATCATATTTAATAAGTAATTTTGATTGAAAAATAACTTGGCACATTTCTTGAAGAAAATATCCATTAATTGAAAAACACATTTATCAAATAAATAATTAATAAAAATCGTGGAAATATAATTTTTTTGATAATATATTTTTAATTGTTTAATGCAATATTCAATTTAAATAATTTTCATGATGGTGGTAAATTACATTGATGATGTGATTGTTTTTTTATTGTTTCCATTCACATTTTTAGTAAAATCCCAATTAGACATATATGGAAGATGACATGATGACTCTATACAATTTATTTTGTAAAAAAAATTATTTTTAAAAATTTAATAAATAATTCACTTGTAAAATTTTAAAATTCTTTATGAAAACTTTTTTATAGATCATGGTTTTTGAAGAATAATGGGTTTTAATTGAAGATAGAAATAAAAGTTATTTTTATCTAAAATATGTTTTGAACTATTCTGTACAAAAAGAGATGAATAAAAAGGGAGATAATCTATTAAAATTACATAACCAAATAATGATAAAAATCGTGAATAAATTGAGACATGGATAAAAATATTTCATCATTTAAAAGATAATAATGAACAATCTCAATAAACAATTACATTGTAACATAAAATCATTACAACATTGGTATATTTTCAATAATTACAAAAAATAAATAAAAACATCAAATGAAACATTAAATAAAATTAAATAAGTATATTCATGATATAAAATGTCAATCTGGTTGTATATACACATATTAAAATAGGATTGATGTATAACATATCTTATTTCCCAAAGATAGAAATTTGAAAAAAAAAATCAGTTACCTTTTGTGTCAACTTCCTTTGTAATGGTTTGAAAATCTTATTTAATTTATATTTGTTCATTAAAAAATATTTCACAAAAACATAATTTTATATATTATACCATGTATGACTTACTTATGGCTGTTTATTACAAATTTATTTATAATTCCTTTTTAATGTCACGTATCAGGGAATAACTGCATTTTTTCATATTTCTTTGGATTCATTATTTTTGGTACTCTTACATTGATCATGGATTCATGATACATTAATTGTTAAAAATTATATAATATCAATATCTTCATAATATATGTATTTATTTTAATATGTAAATGTTTTTATTGAAAATGAAATTCACCATTCATAGAGAAGGTATAACGTATGTTGGGTGGAATATTATTTCCATTTTGATAAATGATTTAATTAAATAATGATAAATAATATATTATCATTACTGAATCAATTAAATTATAAATATAACATATATTAATTAAATTGTTCCCTTTTCACATTCCATATTAATAATATGTGAAAAAGAATCACATCAAATCGTGAGGTGGTAGTCTAATGTTCAAATGATCAACATAATCATATCCCACAATATATGGAATGTTAATTATATATATATGATAATTTATTTCCATAATTTTATCTATGTTACCAATAACATATATAAAAATTATATCCATAAATAACCCATCCTAGAGAGTTCTTTATGGAAAAGGATTCAAATATTTTCATGTGGTAATAATCCTCCATTTACAAGAGAAATATTATCATTTCCAATATGAGGGAGGGGGGATAGATATTGGTAACGATAAATTAATAATTGTATCTTTTTGTATATAGAAAAATGATATTTTTATGTTATCACAATTTAATAATATTTTCATGATGTGGTGGAAGAAATAATATAAAAATCCATGATCAATAACTTCCCATCATCTTTAGGTAAACTTCATAGTTTTTCACCAAAATCCTTCATGGGATGGATTTCTAATCAAAACATGTGTTGGATTGTTTATAGGTCCTTTTTAACCCTAATCTTTTTAGTTTACAGAACCTCGGTATGGCAATTTTTTTCTTAAAATGTGGTAATAATTTTTAGTATATTTATTATTCATTATAGTAAAAATGTATTTTTCATTATTATATTATATATATAATTTTGGTTCTAATTATTTAATACATTTTTAGAAATTTAACTCATATAATTGGAATAATTTATTTTTAAAATAAATTGCAATATGCGATGAGCAATTTTGGGTTCAGAGAATAAATATTATAATGTTTAAATGTTTTTATATCAAAATTTTATAAAAATTTAACTATAAAAACCAAAATAAGATTAATAAATATATATTTGGTCTAATATTACATTAAAAATCATTTGAAAATAAAAATTTACACTATAAATACATTAACTGAATACATATTTCTATAAAAACTATTATTTTCCCTATTTGTAAAAAAAATAATATTTCGAGAAAATTACCAACAATTAACCGAATGATAAATTTGAAATGGTGATTTAAAAAATAAATCATATTATATCATATTAATTTTTTTCTATTATTTATATTCTTTAAAAAAAGAATATAAATTTTTTGAGTACTATGTTCTTTCAAAACATATAATGTCTTTCTGAAAAATTATGTAATTTATATCATTTTTTTAATATATATAAAAATTATATTTAAAAATTTAATTCATTTCATTATCATACATTACTCTATGTTTGTGGATTCAGTAATAATAACATTTTTAAAATAATAATATTAATAGTCGATTATAGTTCATAAAAACGTGATGTTACATGTAACACAATCTATCAAATAAATTAAATTTAATCGAAATCAAATTCACAAAATCTCAATGTGATAAAAATAATTATCACCTTCATTATTCATGAAACACCAAAAATCTATTTTTTATAAAATACCAATAAATCATTAATTGAAATATTTTATTTTATTCTCAGTCTTACATCTTATTGACATTGAAATTCTAAACATACCCTAATGTATTTTGTTCCATTATCAATGTGTTCACCATGACATGCTTACACACACAAAATCTATTCTGTAAATTTATTTGCACCAACTTCAGAATTTATTTCCATCCTTCACATTCCAAAATAAAACAATCAAATGATCAAAAAAAAAATTTAAACTTATTCTTACCACATTATCTCTATTTTTTGTTATCAATTTGATCATAAATCCATATAATTTTCTCTATTTAATTACTTGTTTTAGATGATAGCACATCTATATAAGAATTTATAATCACATACATGAATTTATAATATATTTACATATTCCCAATAGCTAATAAAATAAAAAGTGTGTTTCAATAAAAATTATCTCTTTATTATATATATAAAAACCAAGCACTATTAGAGATAAGTTCAGGGGAATAATTATCATGTAATCCCTACATAAATAAAAATTTACATAAGGATTTAGATATATTTAAACACTCATAAAATATACAACTAAAGGAATCTAAAAATATAACCCTTCATTATTGAAATTTTATTTAAATTATTAACACTATCACCTATTCATTAAAAAACAAATTTATATACCTTGAACTACCCTATGTTATTTAACTCATTCAGTCATATATTATAAATCAACTACTTATTTTTTTAAAAAAAATTAAATTCCATTAAACACTTATAATATTTTATTTTCTATAATACAATCTTATTAATTATATTACCCATATTCATCATTTTCCATCATTACAAGATACATTAAATAATGTTACTAAGGGATATAACCCCCTCACATGGAACAATTATATGTTTTCCCTTCTAGATCAAAAATTACTTCAATAATACTTATTCACATAAGGATTTCCCACCATTGAATTTATGACCTAAAAGATTCAAAATAAATCATCTAGAATTTTATAGTCATAACTTATTATAAGAAACAAGATTAAAAATTATATATCTCCATGTTTAATGTTTTAATCACTTACATTTATAAATATAACTAAAATTTATCTCTAACTTCCAATAATTTTATTTCTTATGATCCCAATCACACATTGGTAAGATGTTCATAAAATAAAAAAACAAAATAAATATGTGTGAGTTATTCAAATAGGATATACTTTTTTACCACTTATTATAATAAGAATATGATGAAATATGATGAAATAATATCTCCACTTCTATAGGGCGTATTTTTGTATATATGAAGGATTCACTATCTTTGGAATTATTATTTCGAATTCCATTTCTATTCTTCTTTTAACTAGTAAACCATATGTAATTTATTTACGTTGTTGGAGTCAAATTTTTCGGAAAATTAATATCCTAAATGTTAATTAAATAATATCATTTTATTATTTGAAAATAAAATTGTATTTTTTTATTTTTCTTTTTTAGAAATATTACTTCCTTTTATTCATCTCTAAATCCACTTGTTATATTAATTATACTATATTTCAACCAAAGTATTATTTTTATAACTATTGATAATGAATATTTATATATGGAACCACTTTAATTTCATATCAAAATTTTTTTAACATTAATCGTATCATCACCGATTGTTATTCATTATTTTACAATACTTTATTTGAAATTTTTAGATTTTATATTGTTATGAATTAGAAACTCTATATCACCACTTGTAAACATAGATTGTGACTTGATACCATATGTACTTACTCTGAAACTAGTTTTTGAAAAGATCCATGTAAGATTAACTGACCCCATGGATTTTATAACACCATTAAACCTACATCTCTCTTGATATATTATTGGAAAATAAATACATGAGGGGAGTGGTACATTCTAATAATCCACAAGTAGTGTGATTTTGTTCATTAGAATAAATAATGTTTTTATCTGAATTTTTAATGAATAATTCCTTGTTTTTATCTACTGAGAAATTACACCTAGTCAATATTCATTGAAGATATATTTTTTGTAATCAACAATATTTATTGGAATGGAGTACATCCCAATTTGTAGATTAATCCCACTTGCTAATGTTTCTTCCATTGATTAATTTTAGTTTTATCCTTCATTATTATTCCTCCAATTTAGAGTATCCACTCAACCATATATTATATCTTCTTATGGGGTGGTATTTTTTGGGATATTATAAGAATGAATCATGTTTTCAATATTCTATATCCATTAGAAACACCACAGAATTAACTATCCTTAGAAATTCATTCCTTATATTTATATCCTACATTTATAAACTATGATAAAATTTATTATAAACCCACTATATTTTTTATATTCATTACATGTATTTTATATCACATACAATTTAAAATGATAATATTGAATACAAATATTTTTATTTATAACTATTAAGTAATATAGTTAAATTTTTTGTGAAATAAATTTATCATTCTTCATTTTATTCAAACACCTTGGATTTTAAATGGGGAATATATTTATAGAAAACATATCATATTTATTTCCATATTACATAAAAAATTAAATGTTTAACACATTTAAAACAAATATTGATAAATTATAACAATGTGTTTCTTTTTTTAGATATTTTTGTTGGTCTTCTTCCAACATTGATCACTTTTTATACTAGACACACATATTTGTTGTGTCATATAACTCTATAGTTGTAGCACATGACTATAACTATTCATTAGTGAATAGTAATTTCAAATTTTCATATCAAATTTCATTCTTAAATGATTCTGTGTTTATAATTTAGTATGCTAAAATTTTAGATATTTAAAAAGAGTGTTGTCCAAAAATTATATTTAGTGATTAAAATTTCATTTCATGTTCTAAAATATTCAGGTAATTTTACATTATTTGGGTTTCTTTATGTTTAATTATAGAGATTGATTCCCATTAATATTTCATTCTATAATAATAATTTTTTGAATGTGTTAATATCTTCTTTAATAACATTAACGTTTCCATTTTTTTCAAGTTATTTTTTAATTTTTTTCTGTTTGTAAAATTGAATATTCATATTTTCACACATTAATTAAATAAATAATTTAATAGATATATAATATTTATTATTTATATATTTGTTTTAATTATATATCTATTATAAATGTGTGAATAAATCCATGGATAATAACAAATTACTCATTTTTTCTATTTAATGTTTGGATCACTCTTTTTTCACAATAGAAAATTTCACTAAATGTTGACTAGATATCATATAAAGTTATTTACCTTAATAAATAAATGATAAAAAATTTCAAAAATATATATAAATAGATTTATAAGATCCTTAATTTTTTCATTATTAATATAATTATGAATAAAACCATCCCTATAAACATCAATGAAACTTTTCCCACATGACTGTCACTGGTCATCAGATCATATTCAATTATTGGAAGGATTATTATATAATCAATATATATCTCTAATTTTTGATATTATGAGTAAATAAAATACTTATAAAATAAAGATTAATAGGGAAAAAATATATAAATTATTTAGCATATACTAGTCTATGTTATTGAAATATACACAAGATGTTTGGATGGTTATCCAAAATCTAATATTATACAGGTTATAGTGAATACAATGATTTTATAATTTTAGTAGTATTACATCCTCAAAATATTTATAATATTTATGCATGTAATACTAACTTTTTTTAGTCTCAGCTTAATTCCACTCCTTCACAAACAACATCAAGGAATTCCTCATTTTTTTATATAAATGATGATATATATATATGATCATTATACAAAATTGAATCATTATACATCAATAACATCTAATTTGATTATCTAACAATATAAAAATTGACTCTATTATTATATATGGCCATATATATTATAATATTCAATTCTAATGTTTACAAAATTACCTTCAAACATATTTAAAAAATGTGATAAGAAAATAAAAATTAAGAATAATTCATGTAATGGAATTACATTTCATTCTACTATGTCTTCTAATACAACATAAAATATTTTATCTATAGAATTCTATACAAAATGAACCAACAGTAAAAACCATATCTTATAGTAAAACCTCAGTAAAATGGCCCACAAATCTTCTTATTTTATCTTTAGAACCAGATATGTGAATAATGTTTTCCAAATATTATATTATTAAAAAAATTAAATCATTTTTATATAAACTCCACCAAGCCTCCCGTAATTAATTAGTGAATATAATCAATTACCAATAATATATTTTATTATCCCTCCTTATTTTCCACATGATCTAATTTGGTAAAATTCATATAATAATGAAAAGTATATACACCAAACCATGTGTTGTATATCCCTATTTTTAATTCAAAACAAGGAATCGAAATATTATGTAGATTACTAAATCATAGTTTGATGAAGACTAATATAATGTTTCAAATTTTTAGATTCAATATATTATGATATCAATTCTACTATTATCACTATCATATTTTTCAACGAAGGCTCAATAAATTGAAGATGATATATCATTTTAATATGTTTACAACTCACAATGTAACCCACATAAGTTTCACCAATTCTATCTATATTATGAAATTATACAAAAAATCATGGAACATATCTAAATTACAAAGAAACAAAATATATCCATTGATATAAAATTATAGTATGATTATTCATTTATCATATTTTCCCACAAGGTTAGGCCCTGATACACCACATCAGAGCTTGATCTTTAAAACAATATTCTTACACATGTTGAATTTATTCGTATTATTAATAAAATTTTTCAGGTCTACTACTTTATAGAATAAATAAATCTACAATACCAAAAAAACCAACACTAAATTGTTAGATGAGACTCTCTATAACAAAAATATCTTCCACACAGTGAGACCATTTTTATTTCAACATGTTTATTTTATTTATAAATGTAAATTATCACCATCCATATCTAAACATGTACATTCATGTTTATAATTTGGTTCAATATTTTTTAATTCATTTTATCCTTCACCATATATAGTTTAATGGTATATATAATTAGATTATTCCTAAAATAAATATCACTATATCTATAATGTGTTATCGAAAACATGCATATCCAGGATTAAAATATTATCATTTCTCTAATGTTTTCCATCATATCACATTTGGGTATCTAACTTTTACTACTGTTGAACTGTTTCCATTATATCAATTATTATCCTCACATTTCCAAACACAAATTTTTTATGATATTTTATTCTTATGAAAACCACAACTTATTTATATCCATCATTTAAAATAAATAAACCATTAATTGAATATAAATTCAATTTTTTTTTTCAAGTGATAGTTATACATGGATTTTATAAATGTGGGTTGGTTTAAGGGTTATTGATTATAATCATTAATTTATGTTTGAAATTTTGGGTATTATGATTTTATGATATACATATTTGAATTATTTATTGATGATTTATTTTGGGTTCATCAATGAATGATACTGTATAACTATTCATAATTTTTGCTTCTAGGGTTAATGTTATTGAACATGTACATTAGTATGTCATAGCTATTATATGGATTTTTTTAATGTTTTTGACACATTTTCATGTATTTCATGATCATGATCATGGTTGTTTATCCATGATAAAATTATGGAATCAAATAAGGGTATGTCGTTAGCCCAACCTAATGTATATTTTCAATGATAATATATATGGTTAAAGGTAGCAATTTTTAATCAAATGAAGACTCAGCTGGGTATTTTTGGCTCTTCACTCAATATAATTTTGTTATTAAAATTATATCCTTTTTATTAATATGTCAATTGTTTTTTATTTACTAATGAGACTGTTCAAAAAGGTTGAGTGGGTGGTTGGTATGATTTATGAATAATCCAATATTAAATGGTTTTTAGTACTCATCATAGGTATTTGGTAAGGTATGGTTCTGTTGAAATAAATGGTAGATAGATATTGGGAGATCATAAATATCACATGCTACTTAACATAAGGAAATAATTTTTTTCATAGGAAATTGTATTCGAAGTTTCTATGGGTATATTGTATGGAGGTTTTCTTTATTTTTATTTGGATTTTTAATAATATTAATATTTTATCCTTGTATATAATTTTTTATAGTTAAGGGTAATGTTATCTAGAAATTTCCCCTAATTCATAAATTATCATTTACACTTATCTGGTTAAGGATATTGGGTAATCATAATGGGTTAGTAAAATCGCCCCAACATAGGAATAGAGTATGAGTTCTGGAATATATGGGTAGTTCATTAATTCCTATATAGAAGAAAGGTAAAATTTTTCAATAGAAAATAGAGGTGTAAGATCATAGTGAGTAGTTACATAAAACATAATAATTGATATTGGGATATTTCATATGTTGTTATAATTCCATATATTTTATTTTTAATTTATATATCAATCAATTTACCCATTTTTTATTTTCAAAATTTAAATGCATATTATTTCATGTTCATTAATTTATGTATTTTTCATTATAATGTGTTTGTTATTTAGAGGGGTATAAGTTGAATTGTCTTCCAATAATGTATCAAAAATGTGTTACATTATTATTTCATAATATTAGGAAAAATATTCATTTCAATATACATCATACAAATGAAAGCATTAATATCATTTAAAATAGTTTATAAAAAATAATCACACATAGGACTCTAAGAATTATTTAAAACCATCTACATTTTCATTTAATTGGATATAATAATATTCTTAACAAAAACTACTAGAAAATTACCACATAATCGTAGATCTAAAACAACAGTCGATAGAACTAGAACCTATGATTATCATATACCCAAAAAATAAATAAATCTCACGGTGATAAGGGAACTACAATAATAAACCACATCACCATTAATGACAAGCCCATAACTAAAATGATTATGTCAATGGGTGACATGGTCTATGGTCGTAAGGAAATATAAGAATTATGACTCTAATGGACATAGAGAATAATAAGTGATGAAGACCATGAGAATCACTACTAAAGAATACATGCCATTTTTATGGGAACTTGACATCATAGATGAAATAAACAAAGGATATAGATCAGACAGGCTATGATATATAGGTCAGGGTCCACGTTTCCTATAGTGGCAGGTCAATATGGTTAAGAAGAAATCCTGTATGAAATGTAGTTCATTGGGGTTAGTGACCATTGTAGGGACTATAAAAATGGGTTATCTATCCCTATATGCGTTTTCTATTTTTTATGAGGTATTATTATGTACTAAATTTATAGTTTCTATATATCCACATGATTTGGACCTACTACTATAACTTTGGTGTCCCCTAATCTAAGGTATTGACAACATGGATATATACTAATAAAAACTATAATAATAATTTTATATTTAACCATTAATATATATATATATATGTGTGTTTGTGTGTTTGTGTGTGTGTGTGTATAATCAGTGAAGGTTATGGTTTGAAAGAGTTAGTGTGTAATGTGGAGGTTCTAGGATCATATCTCACAGGTGGGAAATATTAAAATGTTTCATATTTCCCTAGAACTCTTCACACAGTCTATGGGCATGGAGAAAGACATTTTATTGACTTGATATCCTATAGCTATATTGTCTATTTATGGGCATTGATGCTAATGGTTATAGGTTTAAAATTGAAAATATCTATAGCTATAGGAAGGTTCCCATGAAAATTTATTCTGGTTCTATTTTATTTCAAATAGTTATCACTGGCTTAGTTACCATCGAAAATCTTATGACCATTGATTTTTCCTATGGTCAATACCCATTTATCTATTAGTGATTTCTGATAACTTTCTCCCTTTCCTCAAAGATGAAGTAAGACAAAATCATTAAATGTTCAGGATTAATTTAATGTAATATGATACATGTATCAACATTTTGTCATGGTCAGACCAAATATATATAATTAAGTCACAAAAATATGATCACAACAATAAATATAAGTATTTAATTGGACGAAAATATGGAATATGGAAGAATAATGGTAATTAAACATAATAATTCATTGATCATGTTCATGAGATCATAAAATTATATAATAATATGACCACATCTTGTCTATGACTAAAATTATTGATGAAGAGATGTTCATCAGGAAAGTATTGCATAATTCAAATAGGTTATATCATATAAGATCATAGGTTCTCAGGTATTACTGAATTCTCAATCAACTTCAGGGAGGAATGTTCTATTCAAGTTGAATGCAACTCTTCAAATATTGAAATCTCTATATTAAATGAGATTAATATAATGATATCAGGGTTTGATTCTCTCTCCTAAATTGTTGTTGATTCACTATCAAGACATTATTATAGACATTGGTTCGTTGGATACATTGTTAGAGTTCATTTAAATATTCATGAACATCATTGGGAGAATTCATATACTTGGAGGGGTGTTAACATAGTTTCCAAACATCATTATTGTAAATGAGGTCAAGAAGAGATGTATATCATCCATTTATGAATCGGTAATCTTACATGGGATTATATTAAAACATTATAAGGTGATTTCCTCCGTCTGAATCACTTTTGATCCACTATACTTTTATTCCTTCTATATATATTCTTTAGGAAAATCATAAATTTTCATTCATTTAGTCCATTAAATTGGTAATGATCTTAAAGTATATAAGTCCAATCCAAATGATATTGATGGATACATAATTATATTATCATCCATAATATCATTAAATTTTCATAATCTAGTTTTTCATAAAAAATTCTTATATATATTATACACATTAAATAAACCCCTAATAAAAACGTTATTTCACAATAATGATGTAAATAATATATCGATGAAAAAACAATCCAAAACTTAAGAATGAAAAATATTATTTTAGATAGTTAAACTTAGAATAAAATAAATGAACATAGGTTTTGAAGTAAAATTAGAACAAAAAATATGAATAAATGAGATATTTATAAAAATAATACAGCATCACTTTAATTAGATATGTATAAGAAATCATTTTTATGAAATAAAAACCATAAAAACTCAAAAATACAGAAAGGGAAAATGAAATAATGATATGTTATAAGGTATTATACGAAATATTATATAATGAATTATAATGAGATATTTTGTGAAAATATATAATCATTTGAAAATGATTGTGTTTGATACTCCCCTTTACAAAAGACCCTTTTTCGATCCCAATATTTTTACCTTATACATAACCAAATTATGTTTATTAATATATTGATAAAAAATTATATTATATTAATTTCTAAATTTTTTTAACAAATGTAATCATTGGAATATATTTATTTTTTATTTCAATAAGATATAATGCTACGATGTATTTTTTAATGAATTATTCTATTTTCATTTTTCTTAAATTATTTTGATTCATTATTATTTACATATTATGTAAATTACATTAATTACAAAACAAATACATAATATTTTATATTCAAACATATTATATAAAATCATCAATAACAAAATACAAATCTAGTGGCAATTTATGAATTTCATGCATCTTTATAAGTGGTTAAGCCGACCATTAAGGGGCTATGTCAAAATGTGGGAGAATGACTACCTTTATTTTTGAGCAACTATAACCATGATATATTAATAATACGATGATGGGTAATAATATTATTATAAATAATTTAAAACATATTTCAGTAAGAATAAATATTTTTATCATAATGAAGTACTAATTAATAAATTTCTGTCAGATTGGTTTAATATCCAGAATATGAATTGAGGAAACGGATAAGGAAAAATTAATAGATGATTATGGAAGGTTACCTCATAATAATGTTTTACACATTTTTATGTCCTTAATAAATCAATAGTTATGATAAGTGAGACAAAATAAACTATTAATGTATAGTAGGGGTATTAAAATGATGTTTTTTCAAAATTTTAGGCAATATGAGAAATTTATAATTTTATTTTTCAAGTGAGTTAATGATATTATTTATATTTAATGGGATAGGTATTTTGTGTTAAATTAATGAATAAAATACATTCCATAACCATGACTTTCACTAATGGAACTCTTTGATGGTATTGATAAATTTTTGAAAACTAATTGTTTTTAAAAACGTTAAATCATTTAATACAAAAATAATAAACATATACAAAATAAACAATGAAAAGAATGAAAAATATATTTTTAGATTAAAAAATTATATTTTTGGACTCTAAAAATAACATAAAATTTTAAAATTTTGTGTTATTTATTGAATACAAATTAGATTTCTTATTAAACATATTTTGGTTTTATTGAACAATTATATATTGTTTTATTACATTATCAAATTGATATAATAACATAAAACATACTGTGTTTTTTAGAAGAATTATATCCAGAAGAAATGCTTCTGAGATTATTAAATAAAGGAAAATTAAAAATGAAGGAAGACAAGTTCAAACAAAGAGACAATCTCTCATCCTAAAATCAATATTATGAATCACATAATGGAAGATCAATTACATAATGAGGATCATATTCATGAATGGTTTCCAATTCTAATTTCACTCTAGCCAAATTAAGGATGCATAGAATTGATGATTTGGATCATTCCTACTCCAAATTAGGCATAATATTTTAATATTTAGAGGATGGTCTAGTCGATATATTCATTTCATGACTATAATAACCTTTCCTTGGTCTTATTTTTTGTAGAGACATTTCATTCACCTTCCCCTTATAATTGATGATATCATCATAAATGGAACCAACTACATTTATTTACAATTCTCATTTTATATATCATATATTTTATTCCATTTATCAATTTTTTATAAATTAGAATTATCTGAGGAATCCTGGATAGCTTTATGAGAATCCACTATCTCATGTAGAACATGTGATTCCATACCTTACCTATCATTAAATATCCCTTAAAGAGAAAAAATAATTGTGATACCACAATTTACATATTAATTATCAACTAATATAATAGAAGTAGAAACATGGCTATCATATGATGTAGTTTAATATATATAATCTACTATAATATTTGAGGGTCCACCATTAGTTCTCACTAAAGACACCACAAACATACCATTTCCTTTAGTCATCGGGGGATCCAATTCGGAAACCTACTCATCAGCTGTTGTGGATAATGGTTTTATTACTATATATCTAATATGTTCATGTGATTTTGGAAAATCTTAACACCTTATATTGTGATTCCTTTGATAGGGATTGGGTGGATTGGATTTAATCATGTATCATTCACATGAGACCTTCCTCTGATAAAACCACAAATTATTCCCAAATACCAAACAATCATTATAGAAATGATGCTTTCATTGAAACTCAACATCAATTTGTATATTCTCTATAGGAGTGGATAGTGTTTCCGTTTCAATCACGATGGAGATGACATAAGAATATACTAACATCCTAGTAATGTTTTAGAACAGAATATACAAAATTTCCATATTGAGGTGTATATGAGTCCTAATTACTCTGCCAATATAATCAAAAATATTTTGATACCAAATGACCAAAATGAGTCTATAAAAGAAACCCCAAACCTCAAAAGAGGAATTTATTCCATGTGAATAATTAATGTCTTTGAACCATTCATGTAAATGAATCCATCCACATTTCAAAAACCAGGAACCAGTTCTTTATGAACACAACTTTGAATCATCTAAAGGGAAAATTAATTGAAAAAATCTTCAACCCCGAGACACACATCTGTAGTGAGAAAACCACCAAAAATATAAATATGATGAACCAAATCTTCTAAATTACCTGATTTTTCTCATTTATGTAAAATAATGCATGCAATTAGATAATTTTTCAATTTCCTTTCTCTCAACAATAACTTTAGTTTTTTGCTTTAACATGGACATATGATACCTTATAAAATACTCATAAAGAATTTGAGTCCTTGAATAAATCCAAAGGCTGGGTTCCATCTAATTTTTTGTCTTCAATTGTTCAAAGAATTATTAACCAAAAAAGAATAAGATCTCAATTGCGATATATAATTATCACCATCACTTGAATGGGGAGATACATTCTAAGGCTCCTATAATGAATCACCATTCATGGAAATAACATATTTATAGATTGGTTCACCCTCGGTAGTCATTTGATTACCCATAACCAATGAATCATTCACTGGTGTATCATCTTTTCCAATGATTGACTAACCACCGATATTCTGACGTTGTGTAACATAATTAAAAATCTACATTGAAGAAACCTTCTTAGTGGATTTAGGTATCGTGGTCCTCTTCAATTCATCGATAGATATAGAAACCAAGAATGCATCCATGTTCGATTGATTAATGACTGGTAATGTCAGCTTTTCGGAATTCTTTAAGATTTGTTTTTTATATTATATGTAAAAATACACATTTTCCAAAGAAAATGCTACAAAAAATCATAAATGGATAATTTTTCCATACTGATTCCAAAAGTAAAAATTATTTTATCAAATAATTTTTTTAGAATATAAAATTATATTAATTAAATATTAATATAAAAAATATAGTTCATATAATTTTAGAAATTAATATCATATAAAAATTTAATCGTATACATTCTTTGATTTAAATAATTTTAATATTTATTTTTGGCATTAAATATATCTTTAGTAATAATATTCATTTTCTGAATCACATAACCTATATGTTTCCATTTTTATTACCATTTTACAAGTATAAATAACTGTATATTTTTTTGACCTTCTTGATTTTTCTAATGGTAGTGAAACTATTCTAACAATCATGTAACTATTTTAATGTTTATATATTTTTATAATTATAATAGATAAAACATATTTAATAAATAAATAATTCAATTAGTTTTTTGTCCTAGAATAATATATCATCTATAAAATGTCAATCAAATTTATATTGATAGGTTTCTTTTTAAACGTTTTTTGAGGGTGTGATATATCTTAGAGATAAAAAAGCATTAGAGTTTCATATTAAACATATATTATTAATTTATTTTATTCATCCCATTATACTATTTTGAATTACATGGTCTATATATATGACTTATATTTAGAATTATATATTAATGAAATAATATAATGTTTACTTGTATTATTCAATCATTAAGATACATTGTTTCAATATAGTTATAAATTTCATCAGAATATGGGTTTTTTGTTTATTGTATGGTCCAAATAATATACTATAATTTAGAAAGAGATTATGGGAGTCTTAAAACCATAAATTTTTATTTTAGATTATGTTTATTTATTGAGTATTTTCATGGGTTTCAGATCAGTTCTCGGTGCCGTTGGATTCAAATATTTTTTTAATGAAAATGTGTGGTGTAGAGTTATGACATGGTTAGTGATAACCATGATCCAAAACCATGTAGCCTCGTAGGGGTGTCCTAATGTTTTTATTTCCATTTTATAAAGCCTACATGATTGTGTAAAAAATTATATTGTATTGTAGAGTGGATTCTCATGGGACACAAATTATTTGGTGAACCAAGCACCTAGCTATTTGATGTGGTGATCAACCTGGAATGTAGCCACACAGAGGCAACTAACGGTTTGTCTAAATGTGTGTGGTCATTTTTTCGTTGGAAAATGGATGAAAATGTTAGGCACCTAATTTTCTATAAAATGATTCCAAACCATGTTCCCCATTATAAAATAATAAATTACCATTTACCCCCTTTTTAACTAAAATTCCCCATATCCCCTAGAATTCGCACACACAAACTTCACTGAATGTAATCTCTTCCTCCAGTACTATTTATGTTCTTATTGATCTCCTCCACCTGAACTCATAATCACACTCCAAAATTTGGTTTTGGATCAACATTGGTTATTTTATCGATCCACTAATATCCTTTCAAAGTTTATATCACCATCTTGTATTATTTTCCCTCAGGTACTAATTTTCACTATTTTCATGGTGTTTTTCTATTCATCTGGTTTCTATTATTTTGGATTAACTAAAGGAAAATATTGGATGTGTGAAGATACATTAAAATAAGGTAAGTCGTCAATGATTTTCCCTAAAGGCCTTCTAATTTATTACTTATCACCATGTTACTGGATTGCTGACATTCCTCAAGATGTTACAAAAATTATTTATTAATTATTTAAATTGGATTTTGTCTAACTATGAAGAAAAATAGACCCTTTGACCTGGGTAGAGGTTGCAAACATTATCCAAAATGAAATCAGAAGTTTACTTCCACTATTTTCTGATTATTATCATTATATTACATTGATTGATCCACCCCATTATTATTATTGTTCTTGCCACATATTAGGTAATTATATATGAAAAATAGATGAATTGATAAAAGATTTATCACCTACTTAGTCACTACTTCTTTATAAATTGAAAGGGAAAATGGAATAGAAATTATAAAATTATAAGAATAAATTTTTGTATAGTTATTCAATTGATATAATTGAATTGGTTAATGACATGAAAACTAACTTGGCCGATTTTTTAAAACATGTATGTGACTGGATTAATGAATTTAATTTATAAATTTCATGGATCTTATCATGTGATTATTTAATTTTATATCTTGAACTATAACAATATTATTCCTGGATTTATTAAAAGGTGGGGTGTTCTTTATACGATAATTGTGTCCCAATTGTGGGTTTCAATGTATGGGATTATGAGGCACAAACCGATTCATTATTTCATCTTTTAAATATAGAAAATACACTTAGATTTAGATTTATCATACAATTGGGAATTCCATAGCTTGAAAATAAGGCCAAAAATAAATTTCTATAAATTAATGTGTATTAAATGTACGATTCAACTTAGATTTAGTTGGATATCATAGAGAACCTTGTATTATTCCTTGGTATATTTTCAATTCCCACAAGTACATAGGCAATTATCTTATATATAAGGTGGATCATTAACCATTGGGTGAACTATTAAGGGTTAACCCTGATGGACATGACACACATTATAAAAAATAAATTCCATTGAAATTAATGAACATCGCATTATTAACTCCATTCTTTAAAGTATTAGTTTTATTCATTGGGACCCAAAAATATAAAAATAAAATCTAAAACGTTCATGGACATTTCAATATTATTCCTTTGTTGGTAGTATGAGAGGAATATTTCAAGAGGAAACAAAACTGAAATGGTTTAGTTATTTAATAGATTTATTTTTTATACATTAACACTTATCATATTGTATTATCAATTTTTATAGTGCAATAAAGTATTGGGTGTGCCTACTATTTTTTAATCAAACACTATTTGAGTGACTATTTGGTAACTAGACAAATTGCATGCATGATGGTATCAATTAGGGAAAGAACATATCTATGGATTTTTTATCTTTAATATTTGGAATGAATACATGATAATAGGTCTAAACATGTTATCATGATTCAATATGGGGTTTTCTATTGGAAATTGGTGTATTATTATAGATTATATTTTATTTTATTCATATTCCCCATTTTGTAAAAAAATTATAATGATTTTTATGTGGTGCTAGTTGTTGTGTTTCTACTCTTATAGTTAGGGGATGATTTACATATTCTTATTTTAATTTATTATTATTATTTTGTATTTAGTATTGATCCAGAGGCATAGGATTCCCAAAACAACACAATTAGACCCTTTCTTCTATTCAACCGCCCTTGGAATAAGGGGAGGAGTTATTGCGCCCTTATCACGACCCATTCATGATAATATTTTTTTATTAAAATTGTTCATGGTGTGCTCGATATTTAATCACTTTTACTTTATCTTAATATATATGGATGGAAGACATGTGACTCAGACTGTGTGTAAACATAGTAAATAAGAACTTTTTTGGGTTAGAAAACCCATTCTTAAAGGAAAGAGCATGTTTCGAAGAATCGTATTTTTGTTTGGGTTGTTCATAATTATAGTAAAATGTTGATTCATAATGAGTGATTGTAGTATTTCTAGTTTTATTAAATACTGAATTTAGGATATTTATATATTAGATAAGTGTGGTAAGAGATGAGGTAAGCTCATGCATAATTTTAGTCTCATAGTATTCTCTTTTTATTAGATCGACATTCTTCATATTATGCTTGTGTGATCATATACCATGTTTATTTGTATACCATGTTTAGTTGATTAATTATAATTTTTAGTTGTATAAAATTCATTAGTGAGTATAATCCATGAATATGTACATAATTATTCTCTAATTATTTCCATGTACACTTATGTGTATACCTTTAATATGGATTCCTTTTTTATGGTTATGGTGTATATTTGTATTATAAAACCATCAACATCACACTAAATATAATTTTATAGCATACTTAGATGGTTTCATTATACTTAATGAGTCAAAAATTAATAAGGAATGGAAATAGTTTTGAAATGAATGATGAATTTTCTAGAATTTTTTAATGAAATGTCATAGAATTTTATTTCTATAAGAATATTCCAATTATTTCATTTTTATGTCAATGAAATATCATTCCAATTCCAACATATATATTCTTTCACCATTCTAATGTGGGCGGGAAAACCCATATAATTGATTTTTTATATTCTCGACTCGACCATTTTTGGAGAGGTTTAGCATGGTATTCCTATGAGATAAACCCACTATGGTGTTTTTAAATTTTAATTTATTTAACTATTATGAGTTTCACTTAAATAAGACACCAATTGTAATTTATAGAGTGTTAATGCAATAAATTGGGAATGGTAACCCATGTACTTAAACCTAGATCCACATAAAAGAACCCTCAAAGCTTGTTTATATTCTAATATTCCATTGTTCTTAACCTCTTGGGTGTATGTTTATGATAAATACATATGGTTATTTAATTTTTCATAAACTACCTATACAATTTTTGGTATAAATGTATTGTGAAATTTTACATTCTAAATCCCCTTAAAATAATAAAATTTCTTCTTTATACTATTGATATTTATTCTATATGATATGTTAGTTGATTACAATACCATTTAAACCCCAAATACTATTTTACTCTATGGTTTGGAATGTGAATTTTTATATAACCGAGACTAGTTTTGAAAAGTTTATGATAAATGAAATGTTTTGAAATGGAATCAATGAGAAGATTAAGATAGAATTCTTTTAGGCTTTAGCTAAATAGAATGAAAAATGCAGTTGAACCGCTATAATGGGTTCTTATTATATCATATATATGACCCTATATATTTTTTATAAAAAAATTTAATCAATGTAATTTCATCAAAGAAACGAACAAGTGGTGTTCAAAAAACAGAACCATAAGTAATGGTATGTTCTAATATTTCCTTGAGAGATGTCTCGGATGGGAATGTGGATGTTTTAGTAGAGACCATGTTGAGCTTTTCCTTTTCAATGGACCTAGAAATTTGGTATTAGATGTAATACCCCATGTTTCTGTGGTACGCTTCTCTTTTAATAATACAGTAGCACATATTGTATGCATCTTCGAGTTCCAACACACACAACAACCAATCAAACAAGCCATTATGAATAGTAATACCAAATTTTTTAAATTTTATAAATTTTATCGTTCAAAATGGAGTTCTTTTTTGGATTCGAAATATCAAAATTATCTTAGGGTCAATTTTTTTTATTTTTCTGAAAACATTCGATGTTTGGTAAACAGTAAAAAACTATGAGTTATACGTTAAAACCGAATTTTTATATAAATATTTATTTATTTTTTTACATTTATTTTAGGTAAAAATAGATACATAATACATATATACGTTAAATGTAATTCATTGGAGTCAGTTTATAATAAATTTAGATATATAAAAATTTTATTAAACTTTTCACAATCTTTTACCCACCTCCTAGGAGAATTTGCAAATTCACATAAAACTTATTTTTACGGATTCTATGATTGGAATTTAAAAAATCTGAGAGACATTGTTAATATCAAGGAGTAAAATGTGGTTCAATAAGATAAAAATATGTTTAGTGAATAGTAACATTTTAATTTTATTTACGACTGTTAAAATAAATAGGGTAATTAATGGTAAAAATGATATTATTATTACCCTAACACGTGTCCTAATTCTATTGTATAAGTATAATTTAAAAAAAACAACCTTAGAAATAAAATATGAATTTCTTTGGTCCACTTGGATTAGATTAGGACATTTATTATTATTCAATTCAAAGAAGAGTTAAAAGAGATAAAATCAACGTTTAATAACTAAAACATTTTTAATTTAGGGTTACAAATAAGATAAATTCGATTATAAATATTCATTATAAATCTATAATGTTTTCCAACATAATGGTATTTTATTAAATAAGTTCATTTATTTATGACACAATGGTGATGCAGTAATTACATAATTAATGAAATATTAGAATAATTGATATTATGAATATCCAAATAATTGTAATTTTAGACTTTTTATGAAATAAACTAATTTTCTAAGTAAATATGAAATTTTAGGGTTGTTTAGATGTATTTTTTTCGATGTAATAATGCTATTATGAATTTAGAAAAAACAAAATACCAAATAGAGTCAAATTTGACATAAAAGAGTTTTTAAAACCAATATAATATTATTAATTGATATTCAATTTATGAAAATCTAATTTTCATCCTAAGGACTTATATAATTACTGGTGTATCATTAATGAACCACTTGGGGTTCACATGGAAGTATATAGTATGTTTATGAACCATATAATATAAAAATACAAAGAGACATGGTAAATGTGAAACTATTTAACTAAGAGTTAAATCTCAAAGATAATGTTGATATACTGACCCAAACCTATCTAAAACCTACTGGTTGAGTGGTTATCAACCCATCCACACTATAGCCTATAAATAAATCTTTTTTGAGATATTATAAATCTAAAATTATTTTATTATAAAATAATATTTCGAGCTTTTCCTAAGGTTCCCCCACCCCTCTTATAAAAGGGAAGTCCCCCTTCTCTCAAATTCAGACCTTCAATGCCTTTTTTATTGGCAAAAATCTACCCATATATCCTCTCAAGTTCCCTAAATACAACATAGAGGCATTTATTTAGTAAAAAAATAACTTAAGGTGCCGTTTTGATCAAATCAAAAGGAATAACCCGAAGAAGAGGTAATAATTTCACCACCCTCTTTCAAGTTCATTTCTTCTACCACTTATTCATTCTTTGTTATTTCCATTATAAAATAATAAGTCCAGTATCTTATATATACAATGATGTCAATATAAATTTGGTATATCCATATTCATCATTCTATCCATCCTTTTAATGACATGTCACCATACGAGCGTACATACAGATTACCGTCGCCACGTCGTGGTGTAATTGTTATTCAGTAAATTATTATATGGATGGGTATAATAATGATGTGTAATTTATGTAAATAATAAATATAACATGATAATAATTCTATATGTATATGATATACCATCCAATTATATATTATTTTAATATCAAATGAATGATATTGTTACTCATTCATATGTACGGATTACCGTCTCCACGAACACGATGAGATTCATTCCCCATCATATCCATTCAAGACTAATTTTCATTAGATGATTAAAAATTATTTTTATATACTTGATATCATTCTGGATATGAATAATAAAAATCCAAATAATAACAAATATGACACACATAACAATGAATATAAAGGAAAATGAATTTGTTAACACCCAAAACGAGGATAATACTATGATATTATTAACAAAGAAATGTAAAAAGATCATATATGATATCATTTTTAGGTATATAATTATTTTATAATTTCATAAGAATTATTTCACCATTATACAGAAGGTTAACCTACCCACTACCAAGGAAAAGTACAATGTAAGAGGTTTCTCCACTCACTTTTAATTCCGTGAGATATACATTGTTCACCACTTATTTAATGAATGAGGTGTATTGTGTACTGCCATTTGATAAATATATTATCATTATTATTTTTATATTCCTGATATTCTGTGATTAATTTTGTTATTATTTACTATTTTTCATATGTCTTGATTGATTACAATGGGGTAAGGGTTAATTTCACAATCTCTTCAGTATCCGAGTTTTTTATATGTAATTATCTACTAGGACCTCTTTATCATCTACATCCATGTTTCATAAAAATGTATTTCAAAACATTCTTACTATTTTATAGACTATCGGTTAAAGTCATTTATACCCTTCTTTAACTTTTATAGGATGTTTATAAATGAAAATTTCCATCGTTTTCCCAACTAGGTCCTTTATAACGTTTTCGATAAAATTAAGGTTAGAATGTGTTTTTTAAATTTTACGGAGGGTATGACTATTTTCTACCGTTATAACATCATAAAAGGTTCCCTTACAATCTTATAAGAATATTTTCAAAATAAATTTTTTCATTATTATTATGTGACTCTTAAATGATTTTAAAATAGAAAGATATATTTCTCTAAAAATGGTTATGATTTCATCTGTGTCATCATCCTTTGATGGATTTTAAGATTATTTGAAGATGATTTATGATGATACAAAACTTCCATATTGAATTAAAGGTTTTGTGATTTGTTTGACTATGGATGTGCTATTTTTATACCATTGATTGTTTATGGTTAAATTATTGAAATTTAGTATGCTAGTTTTAATACGGATGTTTATGATATGTTTAAACCTTTTCATATGCGGAATGTATTGGACTCAGTAAGTGACAGGTGGAGCCCGCTATAGCTCCTCGATGCATCAGTAGGTCTCATGAGACAACTAGATGTGAAATTGGTCGAGGCCCTTTCCATATTTTGATATATGTTTTTGGCCTAAACCTTATTCATTTTTAGACTTCTCGGCTCAGGCCTTGACCAAATGTTTTCGAATGTCCATCATTATACATTCCCCCATTATGAAAATATTATTGATGGTTCATGTTGTCATTGTTTTAGTAGAATAACCTTGATTATGTTATATTATGTCATTATTTAGCTAGATTATCTTCCTTCCATAAAACTATTCATGTTTATTATTATTAAAGGCATGTGATTTCAATTATTCACCGTGCTTACTATTTATGTTATCTTCCTCTGTATTGCTTACCCTTACTCAGCATTTGAGCTCACCCCTTTCTTATTTTTCATTTTCCCAGGATTTGAAGAAGTTAGTTATGAGTGAATTACAGGAATAATCTAGGAGGTTTGGATGTTTCTAATTAAATATATTCATGTTGTATATCTCTTCTGGTTGTAATGTTGAACTTCTGTATGAATCTTCTTTCCAATAATACTAAACTTATTGGTCTTTAGAGGCATGATTTCCTTGTGATCGTGCCAATATTATGTAATAACACACCGACACTAGGTAACTAGGATCTAGGCATTATAGTTGGTATCTGAGGAAGTTTATTATAAACATTGGAAACTAGATTTACATAAACTCTTATTAGACAACATCTCCCTAAGATAGACTTTGAGGATTAGTATAGAAGAACTTCCTAGAATATTGGTATTGTAATGATTTTTTGAGTTTTGCATGAAATACATCCCTGTCTGGATACGAGCAGATAGAGGAGGCTCTGGCATAGATGTACCTAGGGGTAAAACCCAAAAACACTACTTTAATCTAGACTCGAATGGGAACTGGTGAATGAAAATGGGCCTTGCTGCATTCTTGGTTACGACACTCCTGGGGGATATACATAGGATAATTTTCTTTATTTTTACAAACCATTATGTAGGGTTTATGAGTATATACTTCCTCAAAGTAAACATTTTTATGATTATGTATTATATCCATAAACTGTTCAATGTATGTTAAGTGTTTTACAAGTTTGTATTTATGTATTGTGACTCATAAACTAATCTAGTGTATGATATTGTCTAGAAAAGGCGCATAGTGGAAGGAATGGAAACTGTATCAATGCATTCTCTCAAAGTGGGGATTTCCCTCATGTTCATGATAATTATAGTGGAGCTGGTGATGTAACTTGTGCTGATCCTCTTATCACCATACTAGGATAACTCACTCTGGTTATGAATAATAACCTTACCCGTATAGAGCACCCTGATCCATAGCATAGAGGATAAATGTTAGATCTCTTCATGAGGAAATGTCCACGAACATTAAATGGGAGTACAAATATTATAGTAGCTGAGAACTTGATAAATTCCTTAGAGAAAATATTTCATTCCATGGGGAGTAGTGAAAGGGAAAACATTATTATTGTAGTTTACTACCTCACTAGAGATGCTGATCAATGGTGGTCATTGATTCAAAACACAAAGAAAGATGATGAAGTATTAAATATGGAATGGGGGGAGTTTAAAGATATTTTCTTAGTAAAATACATTCATTGTGACCATTGAGTAGATACGAAAAGACAATTTCTAAGACTGAGGCAAAAGGAGGATGAGAATGTCACAAAGTCTGAGGCTAACTTTACAAGGCTTGTGAGTCATGCTGCAGATTATATATATATCCCATGAAGTAAGGTTGATCATTTCATTGATGGGTTAAGACCATTTCTACATCGAGCATTAGTATCACAATTGTTCCCATCATATGATGATATTGTCTCATGTGCTATCAAGACAGAAAAGAAATTATTTAAGTCCTTTAACTTTAAATAATATAAAGATAAGAAGAGATCAGCTGAACACTCTGGGAAGGGAAATAAAGAAACATGGAAGTAGGGAGGAATTGAATTTCCTTCCTGTGATAATTGTGGAAGGAAGCACCCTTTTGCCTATCTAAATGGAAATGAAGTATGATACAAATGTGGACAGAAAGGCTATCTAGCTTGTGATTTTAAGGGAATGAAAGATGCTACAAATGCTCAATGCTACAATTGCAGGGAGATGGGGCTTTATGAAAATGAATGTCCTATGTGTCAGGGAAACTTACCTCAGAAAAGGCCAAGGATCAAGGCCATGCTAATGCGATCACTACTACTGAGGTTGAAGCCACGAAGGACGTGGTAGAAAATAATTTAATGGTTTACGCAAGTCTAAAAAATGATTTATTTGATTCAAGATCATCACATTGTTTCATATCATCATAGTTTTCTAAGAAAATTAGATATTTCCAATTTGATTTAACATTGGAGTTGTCAGTCATAAATCTTAAGGGAAGTATCATCCCAACAATTTTTTGTGAATCTGTCCCCATTAGAGCATGTAAATGTTCTCTATATGTTGATCTCATCATCATACCCATGATTAAATTTGATGTAATCTGCGGTTTGGATTGGTTTTCAGACCATGGTGCAAATATTTATTGTAAGAAGAAGGAGGTTACTATTTTTGATGACTATGATAAAGAACACCTTATCATTAGAGCAGAATCATCACCACATGATTCTTATACAGAACCACCCCCAGTAGCTCAACTAAATTCAATTATTGGGAGGAAGAGAATGAAATAACTGTGGGTGAGGAAAGGAATGTTCAAATAGAGGATGTACCTATTGTGAAAGAATATATTGATGTTTTTCTAGAAGATTTACTTGGACATCCTCCATAATTAGAAGTTGAGTTTTCCATTGATTTACTTCCTGGTTCAAGGCACATATCTAAGTCCTCTTATAGAATGGCCACTGTGGAATTAGTTGAATTAAATAAAAATATAGCGGAATTTATTAATAAGGGATTTATTCTTCCAAGTGTTTCTCCAGGGGAGCCCCTGTACTTTTTGTTAAGAAGAAAGATGGATCTATGAGGTTTTTCATTGAATACAGTGTGATCAATGATATAATGATAAATAACGAGTATCCCCTACCTCACATTGATTATTTATCCGACCAACATCAAGGAGCTCAATTCCTTTCAAAGATTGAACTTTGATCGGGATACTATCAATTGTGTGTGAAGAAGGAAGACATTCTGAAGACAACATTTCGAACCAGGTATGTGTATTACGAGTATACAGTAATGCCTTTTGGGAAGACTAATGCATCCTCCCTTATCATGGATCTAATGAAAAGAGTTTTCTTATAATATATTGATGAATTTGTAGTGGTATTTATTGATGATATCTTGGTATACTCCAAAAGCTACGAAGATCATGAAAATCACTTGTGCATTATCCTGATGACTCTGAGAAGACATGAATTATATTGGAAGTTTAGAAAGTGTGAATTCTAGAATCATATGATTTATTTTCTTGGTCATATATTCTGTAATGATAGAATCTCTGTTGATCCTTGTAATACATTATCAATCCATGAATGGCCAGCACCAACGAGTATAACCGAGTGATGTATTTTTATGGGTTTTGTAGGTTATTATCAACATTTCTTCCATAATGTTTTCCGGTTGGGTAACCCATTAACCATTCTCACATGTAAAGGGGTTATATTTGATTTAAAAAAAGAGTGTGAATAGTTTTTTGAAGAACTGATTAAAATATTAGTAAATTTTTGTATATTGACTCTACCTTCGGGGAATGATGGGTTTGTTATTTATAGCGACGCTTCAAAGAAAGGACTTGGTTGTGTCCTTATGCAGAATGATAGGGCTATTTCCTATGCATCACGACAGCAAAAAATTAATGAGAAAAACTATCATACTCATGATCTTGAGTTAGCAGCTGTAATCTTTTCTTTGAAGATATGGAGACACTATATCTATGGTGAAAAATGTGAGATATATACTGATCAAAAGAGTTTAATGTATATTTTCTCACAGAAATAACTCAATATGAAGAAAATGTGATGGATTGAACTACTCAAGGATTATGATTACACAATACACTACCACCTGGGGAAGGAAAATAAGGTGGAAGATTCTTTGAGTAGAAATTATCATGGAGTTTTGAACAAGATGAGAGTTGAAAATGATCCTATATAAATGGATCTAGTAAAGATGGATATGAGAATAACCATGTAAGGTGAAACATCAATGCTTTTTCAAATGACTGCCAAACCATCTTTAATAGAAAGGCTAAAGAGTTCTCTGACTGATGATAAAGAGTTTCAAAAAAAGATTAAAGCTGTGAATAATGGGAGATTGAGTGACTTTGTGTATGAAGATGGAATTTTGATGTTTGGGAAGAGACTTTGTGTTCT
Organism: Viscum album; assembly: GCA_963277665.1. Lineage (NCBI taxonomy): Eukaryota > Viridiplantae > Streptophyta > Magnoliopsida > Santalales > Viscaceae > Viscum > Viscum album. The sequence goes on along the minus strand of OY728143.1, from coordinate 515,540,468 downwards.
CGATATACCTGATCTAAAAATGGAATTTTTTGATGATGCTCATAGTTCCAATTTCTCTATACTCCCTGGGAGGACCAAAATTTTAGATATTTCAAGGATCATTTTTTGTGGGACAACATGAAGAGAGATATTTCTGACTTTTTATCAAGATGTATGGTTTGTCAACAAGTGAAAGTTGGAAGGAAATAGCCTGGAGGAGTCATGAAACCTCGTCCCATAACTCAGTGTAAATGAGATAATATTACGATGGACTTTTTCATGAGACTACCAAAGACTCCTGGAAGGAATGATGAATTTTGTGTCATTATTGATCATCTTACCAAGTCATCACATTTTCCTACTATAAGAGAATATTTACCACTTGATCAATTGGAAAGACTGTATATTAATGAAGTTGTTAGACATCATTGAGTACCAGTATAGATTGTTTATGATCATGATCCACATTTTACATCAAGATTCTAGAAATGTCTTCAGAAAGCCCTGGATACAGAACTTCGTTTCAGTATAGCCTACCACCCCCAAAACGGATGGACAATCAGAATGGACTATTCAAACCTTAGAAGACATGTTCAAATCTTTCTCACATGACTTTCAGGGTATGTGGGATCAATATTTACCTCTGGTAGAATTTTCTTATAACAATAGCTTCTATTCATGTATTCATAAGGCACCATATGAAGTGTTATATAGAACAAGATGTCCCACACCAACCTGTTGGGAAGATGTTGGTGAAAGAAAGCTCGTTGGCCCAGAACTGGTGTAGGAAGCGATCAAAAAGGTGAAGGTAATCCAAAACCACATCAAATAAGCTCAATATAGGCAGAAGAGATATACTGATAACCAAAGGAAGGATTTATAATTTTAGGTAGGAGATCATGGTTTCCTTAAGGTATCTCCATGTAAGGGTGTTATACATGTCAGAAAGAAGGGAAAATTGAGTCCTAGGTATATCAGACCTTTCGAAATTATAGAACAAATTGGGGATGTTTCTTATCATTTGGAAATGCCGCCAATTCTCTCCAAAGTTCACAATGTGTTCCATGTATCATTGTTGAGAAAATGCATGCCTGACCCGACGCATGTACTCACCTATGATGATTTAGAACTGGAACACGATATGTCTTATTGCGAAGAGCCTATCAAGGTTATTGATATAAGAGTGCAAGTGATGAGAAACCAGACGAATCTTATGGTAAAAGGTCTATGGAGAAAACATAATATGGAAGAGGCAATATGGGAACCCGAGGAACATATGATAAATAACCACCCGAGTCTTTTAAAGTGGTAGTATTCTAGAAATTTTGAGGATGAAATTATTTGAAGGAAGGGAGAATGTAACACCTCAAGCTTCAACAGTATGCTTCTATTTGAATAATATAGTAGTGTGTATTGTATGAATCTTTGAGTTCTAACACACACCACAACCAATCAAACTAGCCATCATGAATCGAAATAGCCACTTTTTGAAATTTTATAAATTTTACCTTTCAAAATGGACTTCATTTTTTGATTCGTAATATCGAAATTCACTTAGTGTGAATTTTTGGTGTTTTTCTGAAAACATTTAATTTTTGATGAAGAGTAAAAAACACTGAGTTATAGTTTAAAACTAAAAATTTATTTAAATAAATATTTATTTAATTTAAATTTGTTTTAGGTAAAAAAGATATATAATACCTATATATGTTCATTGTAATTCATTAGAGTTTGTTTATAAAAATTTTAGATATATAAAAATTCTATTGAACTTGTCACCGTCTTTTACCCACATCCTAGGAGAATTTCGAAATTCACATAAAACATAATTTTACCGCTTCTGTGAGTGAAATTTCAAAAATCTGAGAGACATGGTTAATATCAAGGAGTACAATGTGGTTAAATAAGATAAAAACAATTTTTGGTGAATAGTATCTTTTTACTTTTATTTACCACGGTTAAAAGTAAGTAGGGTAATTAAGGGTGAAAATGATATTATTATTACCCTAAGTCCTATTCTAATTATATTGGTTATGTATAATTCAACCAAAAACAACCCTAGGAATAAAATATGAACCACTTTGGTCCACTTGGATAATATTAGGAAATTTATTATTATTTAATTCGAAGAAGAGTTAAAAGAGATAAAATCAAAGATTTATAACTACATTTTTTTAATATAGGGTTATACATAATAGAAAATCGATTATAAATATTCATTAAAAATCTAAAAATAATTCCTACATAATTGTATTTAATTAAATAATTTAATTTATTTATGACACAATGATGATGAAGTAATTACCTAATTAATGAAATATTAAAATAATTGATATTATAAATATCCAAATAAATGTAATTTGAGACTTTTTATGAATTCCACTAATTTCTATGTTAATATGACATATTAGTATTGGTTAGATGAATTTTTATTAAGTAATAATGCTCTTATGAATTTATAAAAAACAAAATACCTAATAGTTTTAAAATTGACATAAAAGGGTTTTTAAAACCAATATTATATTATTAATTTATATTCTATTCCTAAAAATCTAAGGTTCATCCAAAGGACATATATAATGATTGGTTTATCATTAATTAACCACTTGGGGTAATCGTGGAAGTATATAGTATGTTTATTAACCATATAATATAAAATTTAAAAAAAGACATGGTAAATGTAAAAAAATATTTAACTAATAGGTAAATCTAAAAGATAAATTTAATATAGTGAACCAAAACCATGTAAAATATATTGGTTGAGTGGTTTTCGACCCATCCCCCTCATAGACTTTATATAATCCATTTTGGAGCCATTAGAAACCGAAACTGATTTTATTATAAAATAATATTTGTAGCTTTTCCTAAGTTCCCCCTCACCACTCTTATAAAATGTACTCCACCTTCTCTCTAATTTACACCTTCAAATCCTTTTGTATTGTCAAAAATCGGCCCAAATATCCTCTCCACATCCCTCACTACATCCTAGATTCCTTCCTTTAGTCATAAATTCTACATAAGGATCCCTTTTGATCAAATCAAAAGGAAGAACCCGAACAAGAGGTAATAATTTCACCACCCTCTTTCAAATTATTTTCTTCTTCTACTTCTTCTTTCTTTGTTATTTCCATTATAAAATATAACTCCAATGTCTTCTATATACTATGATGTTATTATAAATATGGTATATCCATATTCATCATTCTATCCATCCATTGAGTGACTTGACACCATACATGCGTACGTACGGATTGTAGTCTCCACGTCATGGTGTAATTGTTATTCAATACATTATTATTTGGATGGGTATAATAATGATGTCTAATTCATGTAAATAATAAATAAAAGATGATAATGATTCTGTAAATATGATATACTATCCAATTATATATTATTATAATATTAAAAGAATGATATTGTCGCTGCTAATTATGTACGGATTACCGTCTCCACAAACGAGTCGTGATTCATTCCCCATCGTATCCATTCAAGACTAATTTTCAATTGATGATTAAAAATAAGGTGTAATGACTAGATGTCATTTTTGATATGAATAAGATACATCCCATCCATAACAAATATGTCTCACATAATAAAAAATATAAAGGAAAACAAATCCGCTAACACCCGAAACGACGATAATACTAAGATATTATTAACAAAGCAATGTTAAAAGATCATATATGATATCATATTAATGTATATACCTATTGTATAATTTAATAACAATTTTTTTAGAATTATAAATGAGTTTATCCTACCCTTGTCCAAGGAAAAGTACAAGGTAAGGGGTTTCCCATCTCACCTTTAATTCTGTTAGATTTCCATTATTCAGCCCTTATTTATTTCATGTGGTGTATTGTCTACTGCCATTTGATATATACATATATAATCATTATTAATTTTATATTAATGGTATTCTTTGATTCATTTTGTTATTATTGACTGTTTTTCATATGACATGATTGATTATAATGAGGTAAGGGTTAATTTTACAATCTCTTCATTATCCGAGCTTGTTAATATGTAATTATCTACTGGGACCTCTTTATCATCCACATCCATGTTTCTTAAAAATGTATTTCAAAAAATTCTTACTATTTTATAGACTATGGGTCAACATTATTTATACCCTTGTTTGAATTTTATATGATGTTTATAACGGAATCTTTCCGTTATTTTCTAAACATGGTCCTTTATATCCTTTTCAAAAAAAATTAAGGTTAGAATGTATTTTTTAAACTTATATGGTGGGTACGGATATTTTTTTCCATTATAACATCCTCAAAGAATCCCTTACTAGCTTATAAGAATATATTAAAAATAAATGTTTTCATCACAAATATATGACTCTTAAAGGATTTCAATATTGAAATAGATATTTCTCTAAAATGGTTTTTGATTTCATCTCTGTCAACATCCTTTTATGGATTTTAAGTTTATTTGAATTAGATATATTATTATACAAAACATCCATATTTTATTTAAGGTTTTGTGATATGTTTGACTATTGATGTATTATTTTTAAACCATTCATGGTTTAGGGTTAATGTATTGACATTTTGTATGCTAGTTTTAATATGGATGTTTATGATATGTTTAAACCTTTTAATATAAAGAATGTATTGGACTTAGTAAGTGATGGGTGGAGCCCGCTATAGCTCCTCGATGCATTGGTAGGTCCATGAGACAACTAGACATGTATTTGGCTGAGGCCCTTTCCCAATTTTGATATATGTTTTTGGCCAATGCCTTAATAATTTTAAGACATCTTGGACGAGGCCTTGACAAAATGTTTCAGAATGTCCATCATTTTACATTCCCTCATTCTCAAAATAATATTGATGGTTCATGTGGGCATTCATCTAGTATAATACCCATGAGTATGTTTTATTATGGTATTATTTACTCAGCTCATATTCCTGCCATAAAAGTATTCATGTTTATTATTAGTAAAAGCGTGTGGTTTCAATTATTCACCACGCTTACTATTTATGTTTTCTTATTCTGAATTGCTTACCCTTACAAAGCGTTTGATCTCACCCCATTCTTATGTTTCATTTTCCCAGGATATGAAGAAGTTAGTCATGAGTGACTTGTAGGAATAATCTAGGAGGCTTGGATGTATCTTATTAAATATATTTATGTTCTATTTCTCTTCAAGTTGTAATGTTGAAATTATGTATGATTCTTGTTTCCAATAATACAAAACTGATCAGTCTTTTGAGACATGATTTCCTTGTGATCATGACATTGTTATGTAATAAGGAATTGACTCTAGGTAACTACGGTCGCGTTGTTACATTAGATCATATAGACTTTATTGATGTGACTCTAGTTTTATGATTGAGGACATATGTAAAATGAGGGGGTTATAAACTTATGGTAGTTCCCTTAGAAGTAATATCATTATTTAATTTTTGTTTATATTTTAAGATGAGAGTTGTATGATGGGTGTTGTTTGACTCAGTTAGGACTCTTAGTTTTCATAATACACCATGAGGTTAATGTCTAGTATTTAGATAAGCTGAACCATTTTATGCATGAGAGAATCAAGTACTTCTTGTTGTCAGTGGGATGGATATACATATGGCTTGGTTGACCACTTAGATTGTCAGATAAAAATAATTCTTTTACAGAGATACAAATAAAAAGGGCATCATCCATGTTGATGGTTTTTTATAATATTGAAACCCTAGATTTACCATTCATGAAGCCTATCACATTCCCAGAAATCATAGTCTTCTAGGTGTCTAAATAGTAATATAATTTCCCTTGTCGTTCTGATTTTTTTTGAGGAAGTACATGTTTTTTATCATGTTCTCATAAAGTTAATATGTGGTATAGAGGATCAAATGTATTTCATTGATTATTATTCTTGTTTTCTGGTATGGAGCTATGTGATAATAGTGAATGATTTACCTAGTTATTTCACAACCACATGGAATATATGTTTTATTATTTTAGGAATACATGCATGTACCATATCCATAATAGATTGAGTTGGGAATTATTATTTATTTTGAGCTTCATCACCCTAATCAATTATCAAATGTTTTATTTTTCAATATCCTTAGGGCATTTTTATAAAATGGATTAAGTGTTATTAAAAAACTCGTCATTTTTTTACATTTGGATTTATTACTCAAGATAATAATTTCATTGAGCGTGGCATGTGTGGATCACCATGAGAAAATTTATTAGTGAACCAAAAAAAGTGTGATTATATTATTTTTTCTGTATCTCCTTTTCTATTTTGATGAATGAAATTATAGTTTCGGGCCACCTCATGACATCGTGTATGGTGGAGTATAGCGTGTGTGCGTTGGGATACGGCCTTATTATTAGTAATGCAATGATGAGGAATATAGTAAATCGAGGAGCATTTAATCGGTATTAATAAATGTATTCTACGAATAGAGGGAATGAGATAATAAATGATAATTCATGAATGGGAAAAACTATTTTTGGAAGCTGTTGATCCATTAATTTCAACCTTTGTTGTCATGAAAATGATATTTGGCGTGACTATGGGAAATATACGAGAATGGTTATCCCAGGATTATATATACCATTGAGGGATGTGATCGTGGTTTTAGGTTCATTTATATATTGATACACTGTAGGTTATTATCTTTTTTGAAGTAGGACTAATAATTCATATGGTTTTAGAGGTAGTACAACAAGTGACTGGGTGTTGAGAATAGATTTAATGGGAAGAACTATTTGGGTTCCTATCCTAGTTTACATGTCCTTATGTGGTTGATTAGTTAAATATAAAAAAAAATATTCTGAGGTTGGTGATCACATGAAAAATTACAACAATATTAATGTTCCTAAATTTGAGTAGGAGGACCATGGAGGATGTTAACATGTTCATAATAATATGTCATATGATGTAGTCATGTTTTAATTTTTTATGGACGAACATTGGGGGAATGAGATAGGTTTTGAATTAGGTGGTACAATATGCACACATTCAAGACATGTAATGATTAGTTTTCACTGGTAACACCTAGGAACCGTTTGATGGGTAGTATCGTTGAGGGAACTGGTGTGATAAAAGTATTGATTATTTTAGATTTGATTATTTATTTCATGAAAAATTGTATCTTTATGTAAACAAAATAAATTTACGTAGTGGTAAGTGATATCTTGAAAATGAATTGGGTACAATGATACGGATGACTCATGATATGACCTTAATACATATTCTAAAGATGTATGGTTTTAGTTTTTTGATATAAAAGGTATTTGATGGTTATCGTTATCATTGATCATGAACAAAGATACATGAATATTTATAAAATCATAATTTACTACTATATTAGAGAAGATTAGGCCATATATCATGAAATCATCTTGAGTAAAATAATACAAAATTGCTTATATACTGAGCTCTATAGAATTCATTTTCTTAATGAATGATGTGACTCATTGGTAGTGGTCTAAGTGATTTAAGATAATACATAAGATTAATTGTGAATTTATTTTAATTTTAAAGTGTTAAAAATCAATATTATTTTTTAGAACATGGTGAATCCTATAATAATTATTCCAGAGAAAAGATGACAAGTGATGGTCTAAAATTTTCATAGAGCTAAATAATGAGGGGGTTCTTTTCCATACACAATAGTATGATATGGGGTCAATGGATAATTATATATGGCAATCAGAAATCAAATCTTGTTATGGTGAAATGGATGATCCTAGGGAAAGGGAATGATGTTTGTCCTAAGTATGAGACCATAATGTGACAGGGGTTGTAGGATTTATAGATCAGTCATAGGAGAGTCATTTTTGATCTTGTATTTCATTGCATAATAGCGAAATTTTATGTATATATTCTTTGGTGACTAACATATACATTATTTAATAATGAATTGAGATAAGTCTTTGTGTTTTTGTTTAGATGAATAATGAATTATAAGATCCAATGGTGAAATATCAATCATGAATTTTGTTTCATTCTGTATCACACTAACAAAATGAACAAGGAATTTATCAAGAAATATATTTAACTAAAATAATATTATGGAACATGGGGAGAATGCTTGGATTGATCATGATTCAACATGGATTAAGGGAACAAAAGTTTGGGTTGAGTATATTTCAACTGTTATTGATGAGTATTTTAGAATATAGTCAGCTATAGTTAGTTCAACCTGAATTTACTCATATAGTATGATTTGGTCAGTGAGGAACCACATCGTGCATGTTTTGGTACGAGAGAAGTGAAATATAATTTTTGGTGGGAATTTATTTAAGAAAATTTGGTGAAACCTAACTATGTTGGGTCTGTTAGAATTGGACATTTCGATCAATTAAAAAATTTCTGGAGAAATACTAGACCACCAACGATGGGTGACTATGAAATTCTAGATTTGACAATACTATGAATCCAAATTTTACCAATAAAATGATAGAAACTATAATGTGAAGAACAACGAGATGTTTAATGAAATAAATGATGACATGATACCATATCATCTTAGACAGTCATGGGTATGAACAGTCTGGATGACTCAATTTTGTCAATGATTTTTTGATATGGCATTAATGGAATAATTATCATATGATTATTGTGATTTATAGAGGAATTTTTGTAATTTTATAGTGGAATTTGGTAGTATGATATTGTAAAAAACATGACCCTAGTAGGCCAGAGGAGGTTCGCTTATTATATTGGTATAATAAAATATGAAGGCTCATCCTGATGGACCATATAGTTTTACTGATTTAAAAAAATAGATACATACAAATGTTTTTTATTATAACATGAAATAAAAAAAGAAATAAACTCAAAAGGAATCACCAATAAACTCCTATATTATTCATACAATTAATTTATTATACATAACGTTGAATCTTGTTGAATGATATATCATAACAATGAGGTGAGCTCAAATTCTCAGTAAGGGTATGTAATACAATAGAAGATATCATAAAAATAATAAATGTCTATGGAATGGTGATAAGCTATAAAAAAATCTATTTAATTAATACGCATAGAATAATATTGTAGTAATAAGAATTCATTTAATAATTGCATATAAATAATAATATGAGAATAAAACATAAGGATGTATATTCTACTAGTTCAATAATGACAAGGATTTTCAATTAATATTTTCTTAATGAGGGAATGAATAATTTCAGACATCATAAACCAACCACGAAGTACACGACCAAGAATTCTACAAAAATGGCTAATTCCCCACCCAAAACCTGATATTGTTTTTCTCAAAAGACCTACCTATGAATCAATGTGATATATTGGGACCCACTCATCATATTCTAAGTCCAATTCATTCCTCAAATAATAAATAAAAAGATATTGTTTGATCAAGGTTTCATATACAGCTTTCATGTAGTTGAATCACAGTCATAATGTCAATAATATACTAAAACCTTTAAATAATTCATATGATAAATACCCTTTTTATTTTCAAGGAATTGATACTTTAGAAAAATATTGGTATTTTTAATAAAAATATGACTGTAAACATGTATACAACATAATAGAAAATAGGATGATATTATATTTTAATAATATGAGATGAACAATCATAGTCAAATTTTGAAACTAAAGTGTTAAAATTTAAAATGTGATTTTAATATTCTTTTTAAATGAGAGATTTTATAGTGTTTTGAGAGGAAATATAAAAAATTAATTGAAGAGGAAGAAGACACAATTGTTGTCATAAAACCAGAAATGATGATAGATATAATTAATGATAAAATTTTTTTTTAAAAGGTTTTGGTTGTTATATTATATTATAGAGTGTACATAAAAATGGCTATGAAATTGAAAATCTCCCTTTAGTAGGACATCCTTATCAGGATGAATTGAAAAGAGAACCTTTTAAAATATTTGTTTCCCCATCAATGAATGATGTACTGGTCCGAATACATGAGTTTAAAAAATGGACCTGGAATTTATTTGAATTATATAAAAATAAACAAGAATTAAATTAGGGTAAATCTATAAAAATCATAACTGAAATAAAAAATGGAGGTTCAGGAAGAAACACTTAACACTTTTAAGACATTCAAACCATATACCTCATTAAATTAATGATAATGAGATAAAAATTTGAATACCAAAAATATAAAGAGATTTATGGTAATTTACATCAATGGTTATTATAAATACACCAAACACAATAAACACATTTGAATAAAGCATATATCAGAGAAATAATTGTGCGATAAGAAAACCCTTACCTTATGTCCAAATGTGTTCTTAACATGCCCTTGATAAAATAGAAAATGAAAATAGATTAATTAATAATTTAATTTAGATACTATTAAAAATTTATTTGTTTATTATAATTTTATTATTTTCATCAATGTCCTGCTTGATGAGTTATAATATTCATTTTTATTGTTTGGGAGCATTCGTTTCCATGGTTTATAGGATGTGTTTTCTTGTAAACAAATATAAACAATCATGTAAAATGAGAATAGTTATCCAGAATTAAAATGATATGATATTAATTATCTTCAAGCATATAAAATGTTTTTATATTTCATTACATTATATGGTACACAGATGAATCATTAGGTATAAAATTAGTGAAAATCAATTATATTATTTTTGTGTTTTTTCAATTACTATGAACAATTTTTTCTATTTGTGTTAATGATATGTATTTATTCTTGTTATATAACATAAATAAGATATAATATATATATTATAATATTATTTAACCATAAAATGGGTTTTATTACTATCCTTTAAAGTGGAATTGAAAAATGAAAACATGTCATCCACTGAGGCAGTAAATCGGCACCTCATAGAAGATATATTCATTATTAGAATAAATGGAATAGGGGAAGAGACATGATGGTGGATTTTAAATATACATAATACAATTATTGTAAAAAATACATAATGAAGTAATTATTCATCTTCGGACAAATTTGGTGTGGATAAAATAATAAAATAAAATAATTGAATAAAAACAAATGCAATGAAACGTGGTTTTTACATCTTGAATTATATATCCTTTAGAAAAACCGTAGGAAAAAGTGGGTTTGGTCTTCTGTTGAGATAAAAACCTACGAGAAAATAAGGAATATGGTTGGGAAGATTATTTTGTACTAATTGGAAATGATTTAAATCATAATAGTTGTGAGGAGTAGAGGATGTGAGGGTGATGTTTATAGTGGATGCTAGGGGTGGTTTTTGAAAATTTTATTCTTTTGTTTATTATTTTTCATAATTTATATGAATAGTTTTAAAATTATCACAAAATATATTATGTTAATGAATATGATTCCTAAATTTGGGTTATTACTTCAGAAATGAATCTAATAACATCACATTTATCTTATAGTGTATTTATACTATAAATTAACATAATTTACAATTTAAAAAATTCAAGTATTTCAAAAAAAATCCCTAAAATTCACCATAACAACTTTTAAACATATATAATTAAAAAATGATCTTCATTATATTAGATTCAATTTCTAAAGATGATATATTTAATTTTTATCTAAAATCTTCTTCTACTTTTAAAATACCAATTAATAAATTGTAACTGCTTCATAACAATTTGAAATATTAATTAATGTCTCATGTTTTTTATAATTATAAGAAGAAAATATTAATTTCTAATCACATTTAATTGAAATAATTTACAATTTAAATCATTAAATTTAATTTAAATTAAAATATAAACAATAATTTTTTATAAAAATAACCACACTTTTTTAATAATCTCTACAATATTAATTCACTAATTATATAATATAATTATATTATATTACCATTTATAAGATTACAAAATTTTATTTATACTTTCCATTGTGATTTTTTATTAAAATCACAAATATAATATTAATATAATGATAAGGACTTTTTTAAATAAAAATAAAAATTTTCAATTATTCACTGTAAAAAATGAATTTTTTGAAAATTACAAAAATTTCACAGTAAGCTAATTTTGAAATTAAGATTTAAAAAATGGTGTTTATTTTTTTTAAATTGTTAATAGTGTCATATTTTAGTTTTAAATGTGTTCTCTTTTAAAATATGGTGAAATTTCATTGGGAAATATAGTCTTTTAACGCATCAAATTAGATCAATTCTTATCTTATGCCTATAAGATCATTTAGGTGATTGTTAGAAAAAGTGATTAAATATGTTATATATAAATTACAAAAACATTATTCATTACCACCAATTTAATAGATATTTCATAACTTTTATTTTAAAATAATAATTTTTCATTGTAAATCATTAATTATTTAAGCTTGCTGTTGTGTGAAACCTATGATGTTGATGTAAATATATAGTAAAATATTAGCGTGTTACATTATCATATTATTTGATAAATTGATCCCACACGATATGAAATTTTTCTTCGAAATATCAATGGTTTCTACTTCAACATTATTTTCTAGGAAATCCACATCTGAGGTGGGGTTAATAAAATATAATCTTAATAATACGGAATGGTAAATTCAGACATTTCCCAAAAAAACAGTTATTCAAAAAGGACAAAAATAGTGGGAACAAACAATGATGACTTTGTCAAATAATCTGAACATCATTATTTTATGGGAAGTGATATAGAACATGTTCACCATAATTATATCCATCATTTTCCATGAATTTTATATATCTTATAAGAGCTATGATTTATCATAATGAAAAGTGAAAAGATAATGTTTTTATTCCAAAATCATTTTCTAAAAGGTGAAGAATTTTTTCAATATTCATATAAGGACCAAATAATATAAAATTACATCATTTCATTCCATTTAATAAGAATGATCTCATACTTCAATGGTTATTTGATTTATTTTCACTACATCCCCTACTTATAGAAATGAATGTTCATTATAAATTTTTCACACCTAAAGCACTTTTAACAGATCATATGGCCCTTATGTAATTTCTATTATCTTTAAATATTAATTGAAACTAGGTTGGTTATCATATTTTATTACTGAAGACTAATTTCCAAATTTTATCTGGATCAATTCTATATGTATTTAATCAAAAGACTCATCTAAAATGTGTCTTTCCACATTAAAACCAAAAAAATAGAGAGGGAACGTCACTAAATTTCTAAAATCAAAATAAAATAATATTCCACAAATAATGAATCATTTATTTTCACCTAAATTTATATTAAAACCTGCATCCCCATTAAAAATTAATGAATCGAGCATACATGTAAGTGTAAAATATCAGCTTTACTATAAATCTTAACATTTAATAATTCCAGAATACAATCAACCATCAGATCACTAATAACTTTCAAGGTCACTAATTCTATCCGATAAACATGTAATTTATATTATCTCAATATAAATCACATATTTATAGTCATATTTCTGAATCCATGTGTTTACAGAAATATCAACATACAATAGATTAATTTATCATTATTACTAGTGCTATTAATCACATGCTTTCAATTACTTAGTAAATAAGTACAGTAACACAATAATTATATATATAATGATACTTATAACAAAATAATTATACATAAAATATTAAAATACCATAATTATTTAATTAAAAAACTTGAACATTTATAATTACTATTTGTCTATGGTAGTAGAAAAAGAATAACCATGTTTTATTATCCACTTTTTGTGTATATTCCTTTGACACTTGAGACTTTGATTTAAAAATTGTCACATATCCTTAATATAGAACCACTTACAATTGGAAGAAATTTTAATTTAACTGATGTCACGAGAACACTGTCCCTTTTCTCTATAGTTTGGGAAACATTTTTTCCACTTAAGAATATACCCATGTGTTTCCTTCCATAATTATCACATGGGGGAAAATAATTTTTCTTCTAATTACCTTCATTAATAATTTCCCTGAAATTTTATATTATTCTCTTTCATCCTGTTAGAGTCATATGACTTGTGTAATACATTATCTATCTTCTTAGAATGTGATATTCTTTCCTCATATGATTTGAATATTTGGCAGACTACATCCATTTAAAAGAAAATCATAAACCCATTGAAGAAAAAATAATTAATACTCTTTGTATTATGTTTATAGATGTGGTTTCCATTACTTCCAGAAGGATTCAATTATATAAAAAGGAATACCCTATATTAATTCATAACTCTATAAACCATAATGTATAATTTCAAAACTAGTGAAATACATAAAATCAACTGAAAGTTTTTTTGTATAAGTAGCCATATAATCATAAATTTTTTTTCTTTAGAGACATATATACTATTAAATGATTCATAATTTTTTTTATATAATCTGTAAATTATACTAATCAAATACCCCAAGATTATCAAACCATATGTTAATTAAGGCATATTTTCATGTACCGGTTTACACTGAGTTTGGTCTGACATGCCCTGTTGGAGGTGTTACTCCAAGGTAGATCTTTTATAGAACCACCTTGACATATAATATATATATAATGATGTATTTTTATGAATACACACATAATATATACCTTAAAAAATTATAAGATGTTATTCAATGATTATCCTCAAAATATTTCATAGAATCAAGTTTCATAATCTTTGTTTTTTAAATATAGGTTCAACAGTTTCTACTAAGCTTCTCCTGATACCAAATGTGAATACCCTGACCAATAGCTAGAATTTGACAATTTAATTAATTAAATGGGTATAATAAATGAAGATGTCACACCTTGAAGGAATAAATAGTTTAGTAGATTTGAAATACCAGAATAATATATAATTTTTACATTACATATTGAAACAAAAACAATGAAACTTAAAATAAAACCCCAATAACTTCATATATTATCCCTTCAGGTCATTCATAATACACATCTTCGAATACTAGGGAATAATAAAACATAATAACAGGGTGATCTTAGATGCTCAGTAAGGGTATGAAATAAAATAGAAGCTATTATAAACATGTTGAAATGATTATGGAAATGTGATTAAATAGAAACAAAAAATTTAATCAATAACCTAAGCTTAATATTGTTGGAATAACTAATTATTGATAAATTCAATGTAAATATTCATATGAGTATGAAACTTATCCCTAGATACTGAACTAGTCGAATAATCAAATGGGTTATCAATTAATAATATCATAATGAGGTAATGCATAATTTTTGAAATCATACACATACCATCATGACCTAAACTAATAATTATACATTAATGGGAAAGGGATATGCCAAATCCTAGTCTAGTTTGTCTCAAGAGACCTACTAATGCATGAGGGGCTATAGCAGTCCCCATCTATCACTTACTATTTCCAATCAATTCATCATATCTCAAATAGAATGATATCATTAGATAAAATGGTCACATTCCACTTTGAAATAGTTGAATCAAATTCATAAATGAATTTTCTAAAAAAATAACTATTAAATTCTTTAGATTAATAAATTTCCAATGAAAATATGTTTACTTTTTAAAAAACAATAATATTTTTCATTAATAGAATATTGTAAACATGTGCATCCTATAAAATAAAAGGGATTGAAATTATATTATTGGATAATGAAAATATCATTCATACTAAAATGTCTAAATTGATGTCAAAATATGTAATAGTAGAGTCTATGAATGTTTATAAATGATCCATTCAGGTGGTTTGAGGGAAAATATAAAAGATTATTAAAACATAAAAATGGAATAATTGTTTGAATAAATTAAAAGATAACATGATATATTTTTTAATGATAAAAATAATAATATTATAAAAATATTTTTTCCCTAATATTGATTATATTCTGGACATGAAATTTGGTTGGAAAATGAAAATTTCACTTTAATCAAGCATGATTATCGAATGGAATTAAAAAGAAAACCATATAAAAACAGTGCTTTACCATAAAATTAAGATGAAATAAGCTACATAAATTATTTTGGATTTTTGACATATAATATATAGTCATTATATATAAATAATGAAGTATTAAATTAGGTAAAACTTGGATAAAGCATAACCCAAATGAAAAATGGAGGTTTTGGGGAATATCATTACCACAATGCAGACAATAAAACCAGATTCCATAAAAAATTAATGATCATTAAATAAGATATTGAGTACCATGAAGATAAATACATTCATGAGATGATATATCAATGGGAATATTACATACACCACACAAAATTAATAGTGTGGAAGAAGGTATATCTCATAGAAATAAGAGTGAGGTGATAAAACCAATAAATTCTCTATGAAAGTGCCTCGTACATATGCATAATGTCAAGAATATTTAATTTTAGAAAATTAATAATTTAATTAATATCCAATTAAACCTGTTTTTCATTTAGTATAGTTTTATTTATTTTATTTATGGGATTTTAAATTAGTTAAAGATTAAATTATATTAATATGGAGAATTTGTTTCCTTGGTTTTCATGATAAGTTTACTTGTTTAGATTTACGGAAAATCAAGTAACATGAGAATAATTATCCAAAATTGAAATTATATTTAATTATTGAAATTATGTAATATTAAGTGGATAATTATTTTATTCATTTATATGGTATGCTGATTAATTTTTAGATAAAATATTAGTGATAATATTTTTCATTATTTTTTAATTTTTCAATATTCACAAAGTAGTTTTTTTACTAGTTAATATTATGAATATATTATACTTCAAGAACATTAGATAATATCTAATAAATATAATATTATATTATTAAATCATAATAATGGTTCTATGACCATACATTAGAGATTAATTGAAATATTAAACCACATATTCCACAAAGGTAGTAAAGCAGCACCACACAGACAGTGTTTTCATTTTTACAATAAAAGGAATATGATAAGAGAAGGAATGGTGGATTTTCCATTAACATATTATAATTTACGTTTATAGATTATTAATGATTTTTCATGAATTTTTTGAGAAAGGAGACGAGGAGGTAACAAGAAAATAAAAGGAAATAAAATGAAATGAAATTAAAAGAATAGGAAATTGGTTTTTACCTCATGAATTATTCACTTTAAGGACCTACATAAAGAAATTGTTTTTGGACTTTTGATGAATGAAAAAAATTGTACATGGGGATTATTCTTGGGAATGGGATTGGGCTAAAATTGGGAATTCATCAGAGATTAAGAGGTTTGTTGAGATGTGGTGGTGAGAGGTTGTATTTATAATGGAGAAGGGTGTGTTCCATGAATATTTTATTCATTTGTCTATTATTTTCAATAATATCTCTGAATTTTTTTAATTATAACAACATATATTGAAATATTTAATGGGTGTTAGATATTATGGTGATTAATCCAGCAGTTAATCAACGAATTGTTGATCTAGCATATAATGTATTCATATTATAAAATACATTAAATTACTATTGACAAAATTCTTGTGATTTAGAAAAATATAAAATATTAACCGTAACAATTTTTATTCTTCTAGAACTCATCAATGAACTCCATTTTATGATAATAATTTTTTAAATATGAGTAATTTATTTTTCTAATAAAAACCATCTTTTAATTTGAAAATAACAATTATAAAATTATAACCTATTTTTACAGAACATTGAAAAATCAATTAAGTATTATAAAATTATATTATCATCATAATAAAACAAAATATATATTTTAAATTAATTTTATGAAAATAAAATTTCTTTTATATAATTATAATAATTAAACAATTTATAATATATATTTATGTTTTAGAAAAATTTCATCACATGATTAGTAATTTATTTAATCATTTATTTTCATATACTATAATTTAATTACATCATATTAGAACTTATATGATAA
Organism: Viscum album; assembly: GCA_963277665.1. Lineage (NCBI taxonomy): Eukaryota > Viridiplantae > Streptophyta > Magnoliopsida > Santalales > Viscaceae > Viscum > Viscum album. The sequence goes on along the minus strand of OY728143.1, from coordinate 515,522,745 downwards.
AAAAAATTTATTTATAACTTCATTGGTGAGATTAGTATTAAAAACATAAATATACTATTAATATAAAGAAAAAATAAATTTTGAAGAAAAAATTTAGAGTTTTCACTTTTCCACTATATAATAAATATTTTCAAGAAAAATAACAAAATTTTACCCAAATATAATTTTTACATCCTGATGTTATAAATTATGTTTATTTTGTTAATAAAATTTAGTAAAATTTTTTAAATTTAGTTTTAAATCAAGTGATCAATTAAATGGTGGTAAATATGCCTTCAATAAAATATATTCTCTTAATGCGTTAAATTAGATTGAATATGATGATATGCCTATAAAAAAATTTGAAAAAATGTTAAAAAATTAATTAAATATATATTATATAAATTTCATTAAAACTATTCATTATCACTAATTTAATGGATATGTATAATGATCGTTCTAATATAATGAAATTTATTTTTTTCTCATTATTCATTTCAGTTTGTTATTGTGTGAAACATATGCTGTTGAAAAAACTATGTTTTCAAATCTTTGGGTCTTATATATATGGTTATTTTTAATTATATCTATCATGTTTTCATTTTGATATACACATAAAATTCTTGGGGATGAGATGTTCTATATTGGGGAGGCCTTATGAGTCTGTTTTTTGGTACATGTTGATGCTTGTATTTAAATTAAAGTCTTTTCATTTAGTGGATGGACGAAATATTAAATAGAACATTGGAATTTAATTTAGATATTTGAAACACAATTAAATGTTACTTAGATGCTCTTTACTACTATTTTAGTGTCACATGTGTCCATTTAATTTTGAGAAGCGTCGGGCATTGAAATCTATGTTTCTGGAATGAAGTGAGGAGTTTAACAGATATCACAAAATTAGGTAAAAGAATGAACCAGAAGAATGATGCCATGTAGGGGTGTCCAATGATTTTTATATCAATGAACATGGAGATAAATGACCATAAAACATCATAGGATTTATAGAGGGGACTCCCTCTAGTTACAAATAGATTTTCTAACTATGTGAATTTTCATGCATGGGGGTGAGCAACTTGTACAATATCCATGAATGAGTTGTAATTTTTTTTTAAAATCATGCACCTAGTCAATAGACTCCATGTTACCTTATATAGTGTATTATCATATATAATGCATGTTTATCCAAACCATGCACCTATTTAAAAACTGGATGTGATAATTTTTTCGAATTTTTGTTTAACATAATGCCACTATTTCTCCTATTATTCCCACAAAACAAATCCACCACATGATGGATCATCCTCTCCTCTATCCATGGTTTTTATGGATGTGACCCATCTATATTGAGAAAAAAATAAAATCATCTGTATTGGATCTCATTTAGTTAGCCTATCTATATTCTTACTCCAATTATTTTTTTATCCCATAGTCTTTGATGATATATGCTTGAGATTTAATATGCCCTATATTCATGATTTTTTTATATTATTAATTTTTCTATCATATCAACATGAAATAAAGGCCGATATAGGTTGAGTAAATCTATATAATAATTGATGGTGTTTTATGTCTTTTACATTATAGCCTTTTCATCTATAAGTTTTCGTTATTGTTGTTCCCATTGGACATTCTTGGGACACTCCAAAACTGAATAATTCATAATTTAATCTTCTTAGACCCTACCTATAATTTCCAACATATTTTGTGATATTTTATTATGTTATTAACCTCAACTAGAACCACTACATTGGGTGAGTGTGATGAAATTATCATGTTTTTTGTTTCCCGCCAATGATTAAGACACCTTATTGATTTGGTTATTATTTCTCTTTATAGAGTAAGATTTTTGAAAATTAAAAGAATATTTAAATAGATGAATAAATACATGTCCCCTTATAATATAAATATTTAATGTAAAATTTATATGTAAATTGTTAAATGAGATATGAAATTTCTTGGTTTATGATTATTTTTCATGAATTTAATTAATGAATTGAATGGAAACTAACATGTTCTTTATTTTATCACTTTTATGTTAGTGGATTTATGTGTTTGTTCGATTAATGTAATGAAATTTAACATCGAATTATGCACATTTATAGCATGTTTTATTACATTCATGGAATGAAATTATTAAATGGAGAGTAATAATCTAAGTGGTACATGTATTTCAATTTTGGTATTCCTTATATGAGATCAGGGGAAGGTAACTGATTTACCGATGTATATTCCATGTGGATGAATAAAATTGAATTCAATATTTTCCTTAGATTAGTGAATCCCCCATCCTGGAACCGATGGTTCTACTATATTAATGAAAAAAATGAGTTTAATTGCATGGATGATTCTCATTGGGTTTGGATTGATGTTACAAACTTCCATGGATTATTCTTTAGGACACTTTTAAGTCTTAGACTTATACTACTTATTATATTCTAATAGGGATTAGGTAGAACATTCCCATTAGTGTAAACTAATAAGTATATCCCGCTATAAACTTAAACCACATATTGAACATGAATTGCATGGAAATTTTAGAACTTTACAAGATGAACAGTATACATGGACACCTTGGCTGTATTTTAGGGGTCCTGAACTTATAAAAATTAATGAAGATGTAATAATCTAGTAGATGTTTTAGCTTATATCGAAGATGATAGTACCATATAGGTGTTCCATGATAAACTAGGGCTAACATGGTTTAATTTTTACTACCACTATTTATTATAAATTCACACTAATCATATTATATTCACTAACTAGATATTTGTAGAAACATTGGAGTTAGCACACTCAGTTTTACTCACATACTATTTAGGCTATTATTGGGTACCCAGACGGATCTCACGCATTCTATTATGAATTCAAGAAATAAGTTAGATAAGAAATTTTTACTTAATATACTAGGATGGATTTTTGAGAAGAGGAATTAGGTAGTGTCCATGATTTCTTTGGAGTTTAGGTATGAGTCATTAGGTAATTTTGGGTAACGCATATTTTATTTTTTTCCTACTCCTCATTTTTTCACATTATTTTTCAAAATCTTTTTTGCATGATATCTGTTTTCTTTCATGGTGTTTTATTATTACGGGGATGATTTATTTATAGTTCTTATTATTTATAATGATTTCAATATATTTAGTACTAATTTATAGATTATAGTCTCCTCACCAAACCACCATTAGGCACTCACTAATAGTCATAATCCTAAACCATATGGGGAAGAATGCATGGGGGATTTTTTTTACAACATTTATAGTTTTAGTTTATTGAATGAACATGACAACTACATCACAAAATTCATTATTTTTATATTATAGCTTAAAAATAAATATTACATAAATATATTTTTTAAAAAATATATATTTCATATATAAAATTATGTGTTGTTAAATTTTTTATACCCTTTATATTTTTAATCATTGATATTTTATTTTATATCCCTTTTCAAGAATCAATTGGGTTCTCCCTATATCATTTCATTATTATATTACAATTTTCCCTCATTAAACTTTTATTTCGAAATAATTTTCTTAATGTGTGATTTTTTATGCCATTTATATCTTCTCCCTCATGAGTGAAGATATTCACTGTCTACTTATAATATTTGAGGTTTCACCCTTTTTCACCACCTCTAAATTGAGTATATGTGAGTGTTGTTGTCAATAGAAATGTTGAGAAATTTGAAGAACATGGTGTGATTATTTAAATCCATGTCGTTATTAAGGATATATAGTAATGTTTAAGTTACAAGTAGTCATTTTTTATTATTATAGGGAATAAATAATGGAATGGATGTGGTTTATATATTGGAATGTGTAATTGTTTTCTGAAAATTCATATGGTATGTTTATCGGGTGACAATTTACTCTCCTGGAGTGGTCAACATTTATTGACAGGTCATGGATTATCTAATGTAGTTAGCTCACATTTCTTCTTTATAAATTATTTCAGATTCTACCACCATGGGTGCTGATGTTAGATAGTTTATTACAATGAAATTATGAGATTTATTGCCCTCCTTATATATATTCTGACATGGAGTTATTTTCGTAGTCCAGAAATCCCTCCTATGTTGGATATTTTTTTATATTCTCATTAAAAATTATATCCTGAAGTGTATAATAGTTAATTACTGAGGTTGTTGTCATGATAATAAATATACAATCCATCGAATATAATAATGAGGTCATTTAGCTGTACATTTTTTAAACATTGGATGTATTGGGAATCTCTTAATTTATTCTTATTTTGGTGTTAAGGGAATATCACATATAAGGATTCTATGGTGTAGAACATAAGGCATACCATTTATATAATGGGGAAATATACTCCATTTTTATTAGTTATCTAAGTAAAATTTAGTTTCATATCAAGTACATATCAAACATCATGAATTATTTTTATCTTGTGTTACGTAAGACATACGAAACACTTTCTATATGAAACATTTTCTTAACACAGAGGGGTTCTTAGGATCCTAACCTAATAAATCTCATACTATTCACAGTACATATATATTTTAATGGATCAAGCGTTTCATAGGTTTAATGAAATTTTACAGAACATCATATTTCTATAGTCTATTAAAGACTATCTCATATACACTCATCATTTATAGGTGGGCATAGGTTTAATGAAAAAAGGGGACATGTAAAAAAATTTAAAGCCTTATGGGGACATGATCATTGGTATAATGTTTTGTGGGGATGTGATCACATGATTAATGTTTTGTGGGGATGTTTTCATTATGTTTTCATCATTTATTGGGTCGAATATAGGTTAGCACCACGTGTCAACAGTGATGAATAATGGTGGCATCATGTTTTAGTGGTATGAGTTTAAGAGTGTCATATGTGGGTGCCCACACTTTCTGGTCAGCACCTCCCAAGGATAGGATAGAAAAATTTATGGAGATTTTTTCTTATTATCCCATAGATACTTCATATGTTCTTTGTTAGTTTACAACGTTCAAATACAACGTATTACTACGACACGCTTTTGGGTAATATGAAATGAATGGTCCCTAATGTTTTAAATTGTTTAGTAAGGACCCTTATTTTAAGAAAAGAGTGTGAAATGGGATTGTATTGGAAATAAATATGTAATATACCTTGGTTCTATTATGGATAAGTATTGGTTTGAGTGGGACATAGTTGTGGTAGCATCCAAGAAGATGGGGTATATTCTTATGCCTTTCACATGGGTCATAATATGTTTTTCCCATATGGTTTGGATATATTTTATCATTATATACCGATGATGTTTTTTATAGACTAATTTAATGCTTCATTGATGTTAGTGATATATGGTTTATTATCTTATAACTCAGACTTCATTGGATATTATGTAAAGGGGAGAACATTCTATATTAGGGTCGGAGGAATTTATGATACAAGAACCCCATATTCTTTAATTGAAGGGAAAATTAGAATTTTTACCATGAGTATAACACCATTGTGATCCCATTTCTAAAACACAGGTTCTATTGTATATTAAATGTGAATACCTTACCCATTTCAAGATGCAATCAGGCTTCATGAGGTTATAGTGAAAATTCATAGAAGCATAAGGCAATAGTGCAGTCGAACCATGGTTGAAACAGATGGTTATGGTATCAGTGTAATAAAAAAAGATCATAAAATAATAATATAGTATTAAATAAAAAATGATACATGAATCATTCAGATTAAACGAAATATGAAATATATTTCTTAAAAAAATCAATTTCTACAAAAGCTCACAATAAACTCAACCCTTAGACTAAATGAATTGTAATATAATATTATATTACAATCTATAATTTAAATAGTTGGAGATGAATATGAATAACTAAATTTTTAAAATTATATATTGAAAACATTTATCAGATAAATTCAATGGTTATCTATACATTTGTAATGACATAATTATCATTTTCCTGAAGAATAACAGTTTCTGAAACAACAATATTGTTCTTAATGATGGGTTCATCGTGATTTTGATACCCAATTTTAAATTACTATTTAAAATTCTAATAAAATTAATTTTAAAAAATTAAATTATTTTATTAAATAGAAGTTTCAAAACAATGTTGTATATATTTTTTCTGACGTTTTTGAAAATTAGACATTTTCTATTAGTAGTGGAAAATAATAGTTTTTTCTATAAAATTTTCTTTTTAATGAATTTAAATGAATAATTTTTAATTAAATTATTTTAAAAGTAATATTAGTAAAATAAGTTTAAAATAAATACAATTTATTTAATTGGAATCATTTTGATAATGAATTTTGAAATTATATGTTTCTATTTTTATAATAATTTTCTCTTTAGAAAACAAGATTTCGTCACATTTGAGAGTATAATTTAAAATAAATTATTCCAATTATTTATATGAAATTTTCGTAGATAGATTATATAATTAAGATACCAAGTATTGATATTATACAATAAGTTTAACATAAATTTTTTCATACACAATATTAAAAATAGTAAAAAAAATTATCACAGTTATGGTTAAAATGTGTTTATCGATGGTAAAACTAATATGAAAAGTGTTAAAATGAAATATGAACTTGTGTAATTTCTATTGGATAGAAATATTTCAACCTTATATAAAATAATTTAAGAAATTGATCCACTTTTGAGGACTTTTATAATTTTAAAATCTTTAGTATCACGTTTTCTTTTCAAAAACTCCTTATATATCCTCTCCCCCACATATTAAAGGCTACTCGCTCTCCTATTTTCTTAACACATAAAAATGATTTTTATTTTTATATTTAATTAAAAAATATCTGTCTGAAATACATTCCAATAATATTGAATACATTATTTGATAAAAAAAATTAATCTAGGTATGATTTACATAGAAACCTAAATAGGTTGTTCGAAGAAGAAGTAATGAACATTAACACGTGATTTTTATTATTTTATTATTATAACTCAATAGAATATTATCCAAATATAATAAATTAAAATTAAAATATGATTTATATAATGATATTTCACAATGTTTGGATTATAAATTTTCCATATTCCTATCCATCAAATGGGAAATGAAACTATAGGTCAAGTGAAGGGTAGACTACAACCTCGTCAACTGATGTAATTTGTTTTTTTCATATCCTCCCATAGATGGATATAGTACTTTATTTATAATATTTATATAATATTTATGAAATAAAAATAATTATTTAATTATATTATTCCATATAACATATGGCCTTCAATTCTATTTTAAAATCATAACGACACTCATGTTTATGTGTTGACTACCACATCCACATGTTTATGTGAAATATTGTTTATTTTTTCTTGACGTGGATAGTAATAAGGATATATTGAATGAATATAAGTTAAATATTTTATATATTAATGGATTTTTAAAGTTGAAATATTATTTACCATTCTTACATTTCATATGCTATAAAAATATAAGGATTTTTTATGCATACGTACAACCTATGATCTCTATAAATGGTATAACTCATTTTAGGATCTAAAAAATTTAAGGAATATTATAAATACATATATAATGATTATATTTGATATTTATATCATGGTTAAAATTATTAAGGTTATGGTACCATAATCAATAAAAAATTATTTAAATTAATTAAATGAAACATAGATGAAGACGATGCATTTATCACATGAAACTGTTGATTTATGAATGTGTTGTTAATAAACATCTCAAAAAGACAATAATTAATTCATATATGGTATATATATATTAGTATGGTTCTGTAATGGATTAATAATAAATTTATTTTTATTATCGAGTATGTACAAACCCATAATAAGGAAATCAAATATGAGGTAAGAGTTTCCCATATCACATTTAATTCCATGAGATGTACATAATATTCACCATATTGTTATTATATGTGATGTATATACTACAACTTTTATATGTTCTATCATGAAACCATTTTTGGTCATGTAATTCATTTTTTTAAATGATTTTATTTAATTTATGGGGTTTATGATTCACTTGTTTTCAAAGTGGTAAAGTCTTATATTACAATAGTTTTTTTATCCAGATTACTCATAATTAATTTACGAATGATGATATATTATGATATATATTTCATGAAACATATTATTTTTCTAATTACATGGTTATTCTTGGATAATAATTTTTTTCTCTAATTTTTCTCTCTTTAATAAAAGTAGATACCAAAATAAAGTTTTTAATTAAACCTCACTTTATTTTTCTCCTTTGTCAAAAACCCTTTTTCCATCATATTTATATATTATATTTTTTTTCAAAAATGTTTTAATTTTTTCCAAATGACTTATTAATAAAATAAAAATGTTCTATTAATTTTTTAAATTTTTTTTATTTAGAATCTTCTTATTTTTTCCTAAATAAAGAACTAATTAATCAATATATAATATTATGAATGTAATGTTTTTTAATTATATGGTGTGCGAGGAATTAACTACCACCATGGAAAATAATTCATTTAAATATTCATTAATATATTTATATTGATATTTCTAATGAAATTTGTTCATAATATTTGATAAAATTTTCATTTCTGAATGTGATGTTCAATGTGAGGACAATTTTTTCCTCAAGAATGTTTAAATGTAATTTTATAGGTATATGCATTTATTAGATACGATGACCATAGTTGTTCTTATTCTATACTAGGAATATTTTTAAATGATACTATCCTTATTATTTCTCTTGATGTTATATGATTCATTTGACAAGGTATATACTGTTTTCAATCCATTATCCATATTAAAATGTATAATAAATGATATTTTTTATCAAACAAGGAAGGTAAAAAAAATTCTTATGATTTTTTTTAAATAATAATATTTATGTTTATCATGTTCCCCATTTTATATTAGGAATGCATAGCCCATAAAATTTGAAGGGAATGGACCCCAACAGACCCCAGATGCATTAGTAGCTCTCATAATACAATCTAGCTTGTGTATTTGGATGAGGCATCTACGATATATGTAATATGTCTTGAAATGATTCCTTGGAAGTATAGTTTTTATGTCTACAAATATAAATTTACTCATTATGATTATAGTTATTAATGTTCATGTTGTTATTTTGTTAGTCAAAATATCCATGTATATGTTTCAAGCCCATTTCATTATTTATATGGTATTATTTGATTATAATTTACTCTATCCATATTATTCTTCATGTTTATGTGATTAAAAAAAATTGAATGTGATTCAGTTATTTAACATTTAATATTTATTATACCTTATTATTTTATGATGGCTTTACCTATATGCATATCTTGACTTATAATTAGAGATCACCACCTTATTGTTTTTCACAATAATTCCAAGTAGCATATTATAAATGATATAAAGGTATATTCGAATGGGAATAATATAGTCCTAAAAAATTGATGGATTATTCTATGATTTCAAAATTAAGGGGAAATATTGTTTGTATCTGGTTTTCTATGACTAATAAATTATTTGGTTTATTAGAATGTCATCACATGTATATAGAAACAATTTAATGTAGTAACCAATGAATTTGAGATATTATGGTAATAATTATTCAATTTTTCATTAGAGTAGGTTTAGTAGACACCACGATATCTATATTTATGATGTCATAGATTGTGGAAAACAACCTTATGAAATAGTTTGATGTTAAGTATAGTAGAACATCCTAATGTATTAGTGAGGAAGATATTATTTGATTTTCCATGAAAAAAACAATGTATTGTGTCTAATAGTGGACAAGGTTTTGGAATAATTTTACCTAGGGGTAATAACCCTGAAATTTGTACATTTTGATTTAAATCTATCATCACTAGGTGTGTGATAACATGTGATAAATTGAACATGTTTTGTAAATCTTATGGGATATTATGGATATAATTCATATTTTCATTAAAGGCCATTATAAAGGATGGTATAATATTTTAATTATTTGAAAAATATACCCCAAAGAATTGTTTATGATTATGAGATTAGTTATTCATAAATTTTTATATGTAGGTTAACTATTTCACTAGTTTATTGATTATACATCATAATTCATATCTTTTTTATATAATTGAGTTTGTTCCATTTTTATGAAATGGCACATTATGGAATCATTGGAAATCATATTAATGTACGTACTCCATGAAGGGACTATTCTACTAGAGGTCATAATGTCTTTTGAGAAGGATCAGCTGCTAGAACTCAACATGTTATAGTCATATTAGGGATACTGATTCCAGTTATGTATAATAAACCTTCCCACATGGAGAATCCTCTTAATCTACCACATGATTTAATAATGTCATAACCCTTCATTCATAAGAAACACTATTTATTCAATGGGACTAAAAATCACTTTTTATATGAATAGTGAATAATTCAAAATGAGAAGATATTTCTCCCATTGGGATGTTATAAATTTGATAACGTTTTTAGGGTAGTTTATTATCTCTCATGGGATGAAAATCCAAGTGGTCATTGATAAAAAACAGTTATGATAAAGTAGAAAAAAAAAATATTGAAATAATTTTTAGGTATTCATCTTAGAAAAATAATTTCCTCATGAGCAATGAGAGGATATAGATATATATTTTTTGAGTCTCTGAAGACAAAAGATAAATATTTTTGCGATTTAATAAAAAAACATTATAGGATTTTAAGGCATGATTAGTAATGCGTACATAACCTAAACAAAAATATTGACCATTTCATTGAGGTGAATAAGGCAATCCTTAGATGGTATCTAGAATCCCTAACTTTTCTCAATATACAAGTATATTGTATCTTGTTCTATCAGTAAACAGAACTAATTACCCATGTATAATGGATTCAAATAAATATAATTTAAGAAGAGTTCGATAGAGGAATAAATGTATAATGAGAATAGTGGAATGATGGATTTTACAAAATTTTATAATTATATATATAAACACTATGATAATTTCTTTATGGGAATTGATGTTTTCATAAAGTGTGGAAAGAAATTCCATCATTATTATGATTTATTGGGAATGAAATAAGATTATAATTACCATTTTTTTTAACTATATAGAGATGAGGAACTATGAAAATAAATACCCCAATAATTAAGGAATTGTAAATCAAAAGAAGATAGGGGAGAAAGGAAAATATTATGCTATTGAAATAACCAAAGTAGATTGATTAAATTGATTTTGTGTTTGGATTCAAGATATATGTTATAGATTTATTTTTACTAATGGTATTTTTGAAATGTGATTTATGAAACATTTATGGATTAATTAAATTTCGGAAATATATATGTATTCATTTAATATTATCATAGAATATATGGATTATATCATTGGAAAATATGTTTAAGATTGATTATAAGTTCAAATCCTTAATCACCCTAGATTAATGTGATCAGAGTTAATCGTGAGTAAGGATATTCTTGGCTAAATTTTTCGGAGTCGAACCCAATGGTTTAGTATATTTTATATAGAGAAATTTATTTATTGATGAATACCTTAACATTTTTTGACACAAAATTATTGTTATTGATACCAGTTATAGTTTATTTTAGCTATCCAATTGAGGTAATTGTGTGTTATTACAAATTAGAATAATTATAGGTTTTATATTAACAATTTTTTTGGAAAAATAAAATCCCATATATCAGGTGCACCCCATCGTATCTTGAATGGTCGTGAGGCAAGAAGCTAAAACCGAAGTCTGATAAGGGTGGCACACCTACCATATCACTACATGATGTTATAGTTGATATGATTTTTTAACATAATATAATTGATATATAAATATATATGGAGTGGATTACGATTTACATTTGATTATACTAGTTCTATTTAGGAGTTAATGTATTAAATTGGACAACTAAAGCTAGCCATTTTAGTTTTAGTAAATATTTCATGACATACAGACAAATATATCATTATTTTAAGGATCTTATGGTCCATTAACATTTATTTTTATAGAATTAAGAATATAAAATAATTATCTTTGATATTGATTTCATATGGAACGAAATTAAATGTAAATCAATTGATGCATAACCAAAGGATTAAAATAGTATGTATTCTTTTTTTGTGTTATCTATCATGATTGTAAATGAATCCATAAATTATAATAAAATGATTTCGAATTTAAAATGTTATACTATTATATTTTTATTCAAGTAATAAATGGTATTTTAACTCATTATATATTTTTGGTTTTGTGGCCCGTAACTTTCATTTAATAATTCATATTTTGGGATCAATGATCACTATAAATCTACAAAATTATTTATTCAATTACTCCATATCTATTTTTCCACTTCTCACCAATGTTATCCAATTTGGCAAACCATGTTATGTATTATTCCAGAATAACATATTATTTAGCCCGAATGGGCCGAATGGCCCCATTTAATGGAATGTTTTTATATCCCATTTAGGATGCATGTCCAAAAAGGAATGTTTAGATGGAAATATCTTTCTTTCTAAGAACTATTTCAATTTATAATAATGAAATTTATTTGAATACAGGTATAATGTAACCCACCAAGATTCGAAAAGATTAATTTTATAATATATATTTTATTAAACATGAATCAATAATATCTTGGACCCAAAAAATATATTTATTTTTAATAATATTACATTTCAATAATATCTTGTGGTATATGTATCTCTAAGACTAAATGAACATTAATATAATATGAAATTACAACATGCATGTTAAATTCATGGTTATTAATATGAATAACTAAATTATGAATTTAGGTGTTTTACACATGAATTAAATATGTTAAATTGTCCTCGATTGATAATAAATAATATAATAATAATATTAAGGATAAAAATGATTTATAAAAAATTAATGTTTTTAAATGTTGTTTCTGTGCTCTTTAATAATGTATATTGAAATATATTTTTTCCACATTCAAAAAATATTTCTAAAAATTTATATACATTTTATAAATTATAATGTAAAAATTATCTTATACTTAATTATTGATAAATTTTTAAAATGAATAATTAAATAGTGAATAGGTAAAACTTCTTGTTTTATTGAAAACAATATTTTCATTCAAATATTATAATGCTAAATTTCATTTAAAACAGTATTACAAGTTAAATAACAGATTAAATATTATATTAAATATAATTTAGGTCAGTATAATAAATTTAAATTTTAATTATGATATTAAAACTCTATATACTTATGTAAATTTTTTCTTTGGAGAAAGATATTTCATCACATATGCAGGATTAATTTTATATTAAATCATTCCTCCTCTATGAATTGAATTTTTACAAATGTATTTAATATTTTTACCACCATAATAAATATTATATAATATTTTCTTTGTTATTTTTTGTCACAATAAGTATAAAAATACGAATAATTAGTTACTACGGTTAATGTTAAAACTGGTCTACAAGGGTTTAGATGTAAAATATAAGATTGCAAACACCTATAAACTTGTATAATTACTAATTTATATAAATATTTTGAATAAATATATTCTACGGCTCAATAATAGGATATATTTTTTCCCATTGGTATTCTAAAAAATGTTGGTATCATGTTTGGTTTTAAAAAAATTCCAACTAAATCATTTTCTCAACTTTTAAAACGGCATCCCCTATCCTCTAAACTTAAAACATTCAATTACTTTTGTTTCAACCAATAACTACCATAATATCTTTCTAACATAACTACTCTCATACTATAGTAATTTTCTTGAGATCCAATTCATGAAGGATTTAGTTATAGAGCTAATGGGGTTTTCCGGAGATGTTGTAATGTTATTAAGCAAGCGTTTTTATTTTAATTTTTATATTAGCTCCATAAAATATTCCCTAAATATTTTATAATATTAAAAATAGAATCCCCATTATATTGAGGTATTATTATTTTTATAGAATAACCTATATGCATCTTATAATCCATTAAATTGCACACAAAACCACTGATCATGTTCATAATGGAGTAGAACCTTGCGAACTAGTGTAATTCATTTTCCATAAACTCCAATAATTAATATTTATAATTTGGGATTTAACATATTTAATGAAATTCCTAAAATTAATATACATTTGAAATTATAGTATATAAGTACACATCCATAATCATTACATAAACTTTTTTTGGTAAATAATTTACATTCTTTCATATTGAGGATATTTTCATGTTTAGAGTTCTTGTGAGTTAGTATATAACTCATACATTATAAAACAATATTATATAAAGAATTATCTTTTTATCGGTACCTATTTTCCCATCATATATATTTTTTAAAACAAAAAATTATTTATTTCTAGGAATACTCTTCATAACCATTATCTTGAATTTAGGTTTTACCATACCCATCATGTGAAATACCATTAAAAATGTATGATGAGAAAAACCAATTAGTATGGGATTTAAAAATAAAGGAACACATTAGAAATGTTTAAACAGGAAAACCCCCTAAGTAACTACCCTTATATCAATATTATATGATAAAATAAAATAAATCATTTTCACATGAAATATGCATAATTTTTTTCCTCAAAATAATCCATTGAAACCCATATAAATCAATTAAAAACCCATCTTGGTAAATTAGATAATAACTATCATAAATAATATTAAACCAACATCAAAAGTATCTTGATCATAGTAAAATTCATAAGAGAAGAACATTCTTAACTTCTCCCATCATTTTTATTTAAATAACAAACAATAATCAATGCACTATAGTGTTATCTGGGCATATGTCTCATTTAAGCTATAATGGGATCGACCAGTGCTTCCTGAGACCACCATATTATAAGCTGTAACATTATCACCTGATGCAATATAGGACACCCCATAATATAATATGAAATAGGATCACCCCACACTATGTAGGAACACCCATTTCTCATGAATAAATCTTATTTAACGTATCATGAGAAAAAAAATTATTATTGGAAGTTTTTATATTTAAATTGTTTAAAGAATATTTTTATCACGTATTCAAGTCAATTTTTTATCACAATAACCTTTTATTTAAATTATTTTTAAAAATCGCCATCAATTTGGAAAAATTATTTTGATACAAAAATACCTAACAAAATGTTAGAATTTCTGACTTGGAATGAATGTTCTATTTTTTTTAGATAACAACAATATAGTTGATTGTAATCCAAAAACCAAGGAAGTGTTAAAAAGTAGAAGTATATAAAATTAAAAAATTTAAGTACATAATACAAGAAAGGATCATATAACCAAAGTATTATTTTATCATTATGTACCTACATCATCAAATTTCATATCTCTTATCGCCATCTTCATGAGTACACCACTTTTATCATCGTATCCCTAAGTCCATCGATGATGATGAAATGATAAAACCAAATGTATTAGACCAATTAATCCTTTTATACTATTATAAAAATTATTTTTTTCATGAGCCAACACTATCATCACGTAGTATTACCAGCATACTCCATATAAAACCACCACCAATTCCAGTTTTTTTCCTTCCTTCTTGATTACTATTATTCAAAAAAATCACCATTAAATCATTCTAATACCATACAATGACTCATAAAGGGCCACCAAAAGACAACCTATCACCTAAAAACTACATGTTCATCACTCACATGTTCAAACATTTTCCTTCATCACATCATGATCATCATTTCCAATATGAACATCATCGATGTCATTATAATCAAAAACCAAAATCCATATAGTCAACATAAAAACCACATTTTTTCATCACACCGAATTACTAAATGAATGTATTAACTAAAACAAAAAAATAGGCCACTAAAAAACACATTTTAATACATTAAAATAACCAACTAATATATCTAACCCGGCCAGGATATATGGGACATGAATCCATAGATGAGTTGAAATGGCTTAAGGCCTCTACAGAGAGTCATGTCCTTCACTCGGAACGAGCCCACGAAACAAAGAAGAGTAAAATGATTCCTCTGTCAAATCCAAAAAAAAATTTAAAAAAGAAATCATGAACATAATAGAATCACTTAAAATAAAATCCAAACCATTAGAAGAGTAAAAAAGACACAATCATAGGAGCTGAAGAAGCTTATAACGCTGAAGAACAATGACTAGGACTGATGGATTTCCTCACTCCAACACCATATTACAATGGGATTATTTTTGAAGATTACGTGGAAACTTTAAAAATAATATAGAAAAAAAATAATGGTCATGGAAATGTTAGTATAATTCTTTTGATATAGAAAATTCCTTTTTTAATTTTTCAAAATGTTATCTATAAAAAATATAAAATATTTTTCCTTGAAAACCACTGATGTAATGTAAATAAATACCGAAAATGATAATAATAAAATATTTTATTTCCATATAAAACATACATAAAATAATTTTAATAAAATATACATCTAAGATAAATCATCCGAAAAGAACATTAAATGTTGATGTTTTGAGAAGGAAAAGGCCCTTATTACATGTGGAACACATGAATAGTAAGCCCCATGAAGTCATATAATTAAAAAGAATTATATAAAATATAAATTAAAAAAGTCATGATATTAAAGGTAAATATGAAAATATATAAAACTTATAATATGATATAGGGTCATATAATCAAAATATTACCAAAATAATGGAAATTAAAACAAAGTCCATTACCTTGAGTCTGACTTTCCATGTGTGTATTTTTCTTCCTCTTCTTCGTAAAACATCTGTTTGTTTATGCCAATTCCCTTATGTGGTTTTATTTAAACAAAAAAAAGACTTCTTATAATAGACTATGGATATAAACCAGTGATTTGGGAAGGGCATGGATTATCTAAAGGGTTTTGAGGGTTCGACGAGAGGTGATGAGTTAATGTCTTTTTATAAAGGACACACAAGCTATTTTTTTGAGAAACAAAGAGTTCTCCCACATTTTGCATATGTAAAATCTGAAAAAATAATCTATTATGAAGAAATATAGGTGTAATTATTTAAATATGACAATAAAATTATTTTTTAAAGAGTTTACATTTAATTATCACCCTTATTTTTTTAGTTTAGCCCCCATTAAATCTATTTTTACCTTAACCATGATAATTAATTTTTACCATTTTCACTATTTATTTTGGTGAAATATTATTTGGACCTTTTTAGAAATTATAAAATGATACGATTCAATATATAGAATCCATTTTTTCAAATTCAATTATCTGATTTGGGGAAAATATTATTATATTAATCCCACTAATGCAATAGAAACCATGTTTTTTTAAATACATTGTCTTTTTTCATGAAAAGGATGATTCCATATTATCTCTATGAAAAAAATAATAATTAAATGAAAATAAATTTATATATAATTAAATAAAAAATATAAATTTCATTTAAAACATTCCATACTATGAATTTTTTTAGTTTATGAAAATGGAGAAACATTATTCATTTTGAAAGAGTTTTAAGAAAAACTAATTTTGAACTCAAAAATGAATTATACTAAAAACCAGTAAAAAATTGTATTTAGAAGTTATTAATTGGATTAAATTAAATTTAACTATTTTTATGTTACAATTAATTGTATTTAGAAGCATATTTTTTAATTTCAAATTACTTAACATATTGAAAAAAATACTTTTTCACAAAAATCTGTATTTTTCCTTATTTAATAAAAAAATTTAATTTTAAAAAAAAATACAAGTGACCATATGAAAATTTTATGATGATTATATAAAAAATAATATTAATTATTTCAAATTAAAATTATTATATTTCTAAATTAACATTTAAATAATACCATATTTGAATGTTTTTAAATAATTATTTTTTCCATTTTGATTTAAAAATAATAGAATATTATTATAATGAATATATCTATATTAAAAAAACGTGAGAGATTTATTCAATTTTTACAGGGGTTATGAAATTATTACCCACTATTATAAATTATGTTCTCTCAATTTTATTGACTTATTAAACTAGTAGGGATATCTTTAACCCATGGTATTTTTAGACTCTCTTACTACCTCTCTAATAATATGATTTTTTCTTAAAACCATAACATATTGAATCAACTTTATCAACCACACATGTTTAATGTAGTCAAAAATCTCACTCAAAAATTCCTTATAAGAAATATTCTCTTCAAACTAAACTAATTCTTAGCTCATAATAATATATGAACTTGACTTATATTTCTTTAATCTCGAGACATGAAAAAAATTGTACATAATATAATTTTATAGGTAAATACAATTGGTATAAAAATGATCCAACTATTTCTAGGATTTTATTTGGTCCAATTAAAAATTTTCAATGTTACCCCTTCTTAAAATAAAAATAACACATTCCAGAGGCGAAATAATGATAAATTCATTTTCACCAATCTCTAATTAACAATCATTACTCTACTTATCCCTAAAATTTTTCTTCCTTTCTTGAGAAATATTCATATGTTTTTGAATCAACTATACCTTCTCAACCTTTTCCTATACAAAATTTTGTCTCTCTTTTTACCTATTTCACCCAAATAGTTGGTTTCTGACAAAATCTATATATAATGATTAAAATGGTGATATCTATATACTTGAATTAAAACTATATTTAAAAGAGAACTCTACCAAAGAGATAGGTTGATCCTAAATTCTGCAGTAATATAATGAAAAATAGTAATTCATATCATTTATTATTTCAATTTTCCACATAGAACATGAAGTATATTTAGAATGAAAATTTATATTGAAATTTAATTCTGTACACAATGACTTTTGATGTCCTTTCTAAAAATTAGATGTGATCGTGTGGTCAAGTTATTATACAATTGAGAGAGTTACTCCTTATAATATGAATACAGACTTTCTATACAACTAGGAATATTGATATCATGAAATTTTATCTCAAATGGAAATGAAATTTGAAGATTCAGTTTTTAAATAAAAAAATGTAAAACTAATTTTCTCCTTAGAAATGTATTTGGAAATCCTTCCATGAAAACAAATGTAATATTTACTAATTTCCACTCTGGAAATGGAAATGGTTAAGGCATCCCCATTTGTAGTTATTTGTCTTCATAAACCTACTGAAAAGTCAAACAATAAATAGAAATTTTAGAAACATTTTGTTTTCATTTCATACCCCAAATAATACTATTGACGGACTCTGTACAACATAGTTCCTCCTGAATGAATTGAAAAAGAAGAACTATCAGATTACTCAAAAATTATTTCCATAAATCAAAATCAAATGGAATATATAAAATTTTTCTAATTCATAAAACAACTTCATAATGAATATAATTTTTTAAAACTAACAATTATTAATAGATTTTACATTCTTTAATATGGATTTATCCTCCTTATACGATTTCATAATTATTTATATAAATGAAAATGAAAATGAAACTGAAAACAAAAGAGAGCATATCCCCATCCAAAACTTCTAAGATAATATTTATCATATCATTAACTGAAGGTGACATTCGAATTATAACATGGTTAATGTAGCATTATTTTTTTGACCCAATGAATCATCCACATTGTTTGATTTTTCCTGATGGTGATTAATTATTAATTCATAATCCCTAATCAGTAGGAAAAATCCTCTATGTATGTTGTACAATAAATTTTAATTGAATAAAGAACTCAAATTTTTTTGATCAATATGTATTTACAATTTTTATACATAAAAATGGTTTCTAAATATTTTTTAAATAAAATACGATAACATAAAATTTGAAATAATGTGCAGGATGATATAACTCATGATGTTTAATCTTATATAAAGAAATAAAAATTACCTAATAATTATGGATTTAGATGCAACCAAGTACCGTAAATGAAGCATCACAATAGAACAAAACATCTTTGAAATTTAACATATTTAGTTTTTAAGAAAATATAGGAGAAAAGATTTCGATATACCACATGTAGTAACAATATTATCTAAGAAAACTATGCTTCTATATGATATTTTTAGTTCTATTTTGTTCTTCAGCAACATTTATTTTAGTTGGGTCAGAAATTATATCATTTTTTAAACACTATACACAAGAAAATAAATATATTTTAAAATAATTCATACATTAAAAAATTTCCCATACTATTTACCTTTAATATTATTTTGGAAAAATATTTATTAGTTTTCATTAAAAATAAAATTTACTTTTAGAGCATTCCAAAATTTTATCAACAAACACCACAAAAAACATGATATTGATTATACGAATAAATCTATTCTTAAGTCCTAAAAACTTATGGGGAAATAGAAATCCCACCTGACATAACTAAAAACACTTTATTCCAATATCTATTATGAAATAAAATATTTAGTTTATATTCTTCTATAACTATCAACTAATGGTACCCCCATCCAAAGGTTATCCTTATAAAAATACTGATCTCTCTAGAGCTAATGAAAAATCATCAATTTGTGGAAAAAACATTTTTTCCATTATAATGATATTATTCAAGGATCTGTAATCAATGTAATGCCTAACATAACCGTCTTACTATTTATCAAACAAGATAGGAGAACCCCATGGTGATGTACTATGTGAGATAAAACCTTTAAACTAACCACCATAATTTCATTTTGAACTATAAAAGTTCAACATGATCAATTAAATAATGGGGTATAGAAATTGGCATAGAATCATGTATTATATCACCAATAAAATATTCATCATCATTGGGAAAAAAATTTGGAAACTTAACAGGAATAAATGTATTCATTTACAACTATCACATCACTAATATAAGTAGTTACCTTATATTCAACAATATGATCTTGTAAACATTCACTACAATCTCTATTCAATTTAATATATCCTCAATATGTCATCAATGAGATAGAATCATTGAACAAAACATTCTTAACTATAAAATTTATCATAGAATGATAAACTAAAATCTAATCTATACCGTGAATGATATAAAACTATACTATTTTGATTTCAACATTTTTTTAGGGTAATAACACCCTACAGATAACAATATAAGGACTCTTATAAATCTTTTTATCTTTAGTATTTCAATCCAATGTATAAACCGAAGGTTTTATCTTACTATCATGAGGTTATATTTCCAAATTACATTAAAATATATCTAAAATGATATAATGTAATGAAATAGAGTAAAAAAAACATATTTTTATTATTAGATTACGCATGTAACATAACTACCACCATTTCACATGATCTCCATACATCAACTATAGTAGTAGTAAAGTCATTTTCAGGAACATTATTATTCCAATCATTATTATTTTAATATTTTTATACTAAAATAAATCCCTCATTATTATTATGAATATTTCCATTACTAAAACCCCTCATAGTTCGATGGCTATTATTTAACCTATTATTTATGTTTTCAGGTCTCCTTTGAGTAAATTCATTATCCTTGTGACCAAACTGAACACACTATAAATAATTCCTAGGTTCTACTAATAATTACACAAAATATTATTTTCAAAATAAGTAAAATTTTTTGGGCTTACTGAAAGAATTATTAGCTAGTTTTTTTTCTATTACCTACCACATTCACCTTTTCATACTGTTTTCATCTCAAGGAACATACATATAAGTAAGATCCTTCTCAGCTTTCTCTACACAACAAACCACTTTATTGTAACTTATAAATTCTCATGTGGTAAATGCTATTTGTGAACTTGGTCCCAAACCTGAGTAAAATATATTAACTTTATCATTAGTTACATGAATTAAATCTATCACGTATCTATATAGTCTTTTGAATTTTCATTCATATTCACCTATAAAATATTCATTCATTATCATCTATTCCAGGAATTGTTTTTTCCTCCAAAGTCAATGAATATTTTGGAAATATTTGTCATGGAAAATATAGATAATATTTTACCATTCCATGGAATAAATATCATCTTTCCCTCTGTTATTCTCAACCAAGTTCCACTATCAATCCACTTCACCTATGAAATCATTATAAATACTTTTTACCATTTATTGTTTCAAATATCCCTTGATGTCAAATATCTTCTATATGGAATTAATACATATTTTAGTTATCATAGGTTAATATGATACTCTTGATGATGGGGGATGTTTTCTTATAAAATTCTCAAATATTGGCACATACCTTCATTATAGATTTTGTTCCTCTAAATCAGGGATACCACTACCATTAATATTTTTGTCGATTTTCCACCACAAAAAATAACATTTCTATTCTGATTTCTTCCAAATTTGTATACTGATTTTGAAGGATATTTTCTTCTCATTTCCTTCCAACTACAACCTTCATGTTTCCTCTACTAGTGAAAAAACAATATTTAACATCAGTTTTTTTATTTTTGATGTTATTTTTTAACTACCATTTTAAAGGTGACTGAAAAAAGTATCATTTTATGCTTTGGTTTTCGCAAAAACAACACTAAAAATGATTTTAGTTAAGGGTTTCATTTTGAGTTTTAATAAAATGAAAAGTTGAGAATCAAGAACATTAACGTTTTTGACATTAGTTTTTAGAAAACTGACATTGAAAACCCTCTTGTGGTCTATTTTGGCATTGGTTTCTAAAAGAGACTTACATCAACAACATTTTTGGTCGTTGGTTTTAGGTAAAATTAATGCAGAAAACTATATTTATTTTAATATTTTTTGGCATCCATTTTTCTAAAAACTGATGTAGAAAGTTAATTTTATTAAATATTTCAATATATTACAGTTACAAATTAATCAAAAACCATATAGTAAAAAAATATACAATAATTAAAAAGTATTTATCATTGTTTAAAACTATAAAAATAAATTCTTTTATCTAGTTAATCATAAAATTATCTATGCATTTGTATTTTAATGTAAAATTAAAATACAAATAAATAAAATTTAAAACAAGATCGTTGCTAGTTATTATTAATGAAGTCATTTTATTATCAGTATGCTGAAACACCTATTATTTTTAATAGTTATTTTTTAACCCATATATACTATTTTTCCTAAACATTAGAATATACACACCATAGATTCTAATCATATATGAAAAATAGTTCAAAAAACTACATTGAATTTGGGTATGTTTAGTTTGGGAATATGTACGGTAATCATTGAATGCCTACAATAACATTAAATGATATAAGATTAATATATAGAACAATATGGAAGAAAATATAAAAAATATTAACATTACTAACCTTATAAAATTATGTAGTTTTCCCAATAGTGATTATCTCATACATGAATATTATAATATAATAACCACATCTATCATGTCCTTTGGGTGATGAAACTGCAATTATAGAAAATTAAATTGATAATAAGAACCAATGTATATCAAAAAATCAGAATAAAATATAATATATAAACTAATTACATTTGCTTCCAAATGATGGATTTCATTTCATTTCTTTATCCACATGTGTTCTTTCTTAAATTTGTTCCATGAACATCATTTTCATATTTGTGAACTAATCATACATGTATAAACAAGGGGAATTAATCATAATGAGCATATAAAAAACAAAATAACATACCTGTCTAATAAGGGGGAAAACATTTTACGAACTTTCCCTCATAAAGAGAAAAACCAATATAAACTGCATTCACTTAGGAAAAATACTTGTAAAATATATTACACCAATAATATAAAATGTTCAAAATTAATGACATTATAATGATCATTAGGTCATACTTTTATTTATGATCATAATAACCATGAAATGAAAAAAAAAACAACACTCAATCTCCATATGTGATAATCTCTCACATATATATGCAACTCTATCAGGATTCTTCTGATGTTTTACTTCCATGGAAATGAATTCTTGATCTATAGTACTATAAATAATTGTTCATTCATTTAGTAAAAATATTGTGTGTAGATTCAAAATTTAAAAATAAAATATAGTTAGCCAAATTTAAAAACAATCTTTTATTAAATAAATTCAAATTAAAATTTCAATTTACAAACATGGAAGAAAACTACAATATATTTATGACAAGTTCTTAAAAATCAACTCGATATTTGATATCTTCCTTGAGTAATCTGAATGGATATTATATTCCACATATATCAGTCATCACCCGAAACTCATAGATATAATTCAATGCAGAAGAATCTTAAGATAATCTTTATATCCCATGAGAAATATTGGAAGTATCCACAATAAATTATTCTTTAAGTTTTGGTTTCATTTGTCCTGTTTGTTTTGCTTTCAGATAATCGTAAATAATATAAATTTCAAAAAAAAATTATAAGTAAATTTGAATCAATTTTCAATTAATATTTTAAAAAACATATACCATATATGAAATATAATGAAGAAGAACAGAGGTCCAAACTAAAAAATGACCTAGAAAATGTCCAACTCTCATGATCCCCTTAGTTGGAAATGGTAGTATTGCATTAAGATCAATAATATCAAGTATTGACACTCTTACCTAACCCATATGCATATTCAGTTTGTGTAGAAAATCCACTAAAGAATTTTTGAGTCCTAAAAAATTAATATCAATATGAGGATCTCCCAAAAACAACTCATAGTATACTGTTTGGTCCGAGCGAAGAGGTGGATGATCAAAGTAGGCAGATGGGTAGGGTAGTCTTGGTGACTAGGAATGTAATAAAGAAAAATGAAAAAAATTATATTAGTGTTTATAGTTTATAAAATAAAAAAATTGATGACAAATAAATAATATATAGTTTGGTCTAAGTGAGGAGGTGGAGGATCAATGAATGAATATGAGGAAGGGTAGTCTAGCTGATCAGGATGGGAAGGATGAAAAAGAAAAAAGTTATATTAGTGATTTTAATTTATAAAATAGAAAATTTTAGGAAAAATAAAAAATATATGTTTTGGTCTAAGAGAGGAGGAGGATGATCAATATATGATGATAGTGTACGGTAGTCTGACCGAGCAGGCTGGGAAGGCTGAAAAATGAAAAAGTTATATTATTTTTTATAATTTATAAAATAGAAAAATTGATGAAAAATAAACAATATACCTTGTAAGGATACATAGACTGTGATTTTCTTTCCAAGTGTTCTAAAAAAGCCTTCTGTACTGCTACATGAATTTATCACCCATATACTGTTTCATATCTTTCAGCTCAGTTTTTCATGGATTCTATTTATGGTTCTCTTGATTACTTACACTAAAAAAAAATTCTGAATACTAAAACCCTTCTGATATCCTTTAACAAGGTCAAGGTGTTTTTCCATTCCTAAAGCAGTGGTTAGGATATCCATCCCTCCATTGGGGATAAAAGATCATAGTGTCTCTTACTCCTGATGATCATCCTGGAATGAAAAATAAAAAATTTATATTAATATTTTTAATTTATAAAATAGAAAAATTTGGAATATTAAATAATATTTATTTAAATTTTTCAACTACTTTCTTAGATACATCTTTAATATAAAAAACTGGATATCTTCTCAACCACTACTAGATCGAGCTTTTAATTATTCAGATTTTTGTCAATCATTTTCTACTCCAAATATGGATACCCTCCCCATGATAAAGTATGAGGTATACATTTCACAACTGGATCCCTTGATGAGTTCACATAGAGGACAGATATATAAAATTAAACTATTAGTAATTAGATTAATATATAATAAATTTTACAATAAAAAATAATTATCATTCCAAAATTTTTCATCATGACGAATATCAACAAATCAATTATATATATCATTATATATAATATGATACTTAAGGGATTGGTATTCAAACCTTCTCTTTCTAAAAAAATAATTCGTTTTTAGTTTTGTTTTAAAATATCTCCATCAATCCACCACTAAATAGATATGCATTTTCTAATTTTATTATATTTCATCAAAATTTTTTGTCATCTATAATTTAATAAGTTTAATATGTAATTTAATATAATTAATATTCCAAAAATGAGATAAAAGAAATCAATCGTGATATTTTACCATTACAGGTACCCAAAAGTGTTGTATCTCTTTCTAGTCAACAGACATCCAATCGGGATATAAAATACTAATCATGTAATAGAGCTACATTGATATATAACTGATAAACTGAAATGTATTTCGGAAATTCAGGTTATTATTATTATCATCAAATAAGATGTGTAATCCCTCATCATAACGATAAAGTGATAGTTTTGGTAAATTTTTAATACAACTTTTTACAACATTATAATATGATTTCTCTATAGTAACTAGGTAATTTTTCTCTGGTGAGGATGCATTAGTAGCCCTGCTTTTTTGTAAATTAAAATTTTTCTTTCATTAAATAAGTATATTATTGAGTTTTTATTTATATTAAAAATAGATATACCTTAGTAACTACTCTTCTCTATCTGTATTTAATATTGCTACAAGAAAGTGTAATGAATTTTTTTATCTTTATATCATATGAAAACAGAATATTTAGAAACAATGAAGTAAAAAATATGTTATTAAAAAATGAAACAATGTGTATGTTTCAAAAAATGAAACAAAATATAAGTAGTCACAAAAATATTTATGAGACTAATTTAGTATTTTCCCACATGTCATTATCATGATCATTATGTACATCATAAAAAATGTTTTTCATATACTCGTTGTAATCATCCAGAAATTGCATAATAGATCTATATGGCTCATGTAGGTCAATAACATCATCAGCATCACAGTCATCTCCGAAAATTTATCTTTTTCCGTCAAAATAAACGAAACAATAATCATTTGATGGATCAATGACTTAAAATACCTTTTTTTCATGTGCCTCCATGATAAATGGTTCCACATTATAATTAATTCTTTCCAAATAAACTTCTTTAAACCCATATTCATCATGTTTCACACCACTATTAATATCCAAACAATTAAAATTAAATATGTATACTTGAAATTTTATATAATAAATTTCTGATACATCTTCAAGAACTCCAGAATATGGTGTTGATTCAGAAATTGTGTTTTTAACTATGGAAATTTAAAATGCTATGCTTCCGTGAAGACCATCACCCCACTATTCTAAAGGATTCTCTTATCATCTTGATTTTTTTTGTAAATTTTATAGCCATTGATATCAAAACTAGACCATGTGATTACATTAAGAGATGTTCCCCCTACTAACCACATCAATGTTTATGATGCAGATATATCTATGGTGAATTTCTATTTAAATTATGAATCAAATGTCTTCATATACTAAATAATCAACCACTTTTCATTTTTCTAATGATATCAAAACATTAATTCTGAAACATTTTATGATATATATGATTGAACCTCATCTGTGTAATTCAAAATGTATAAATATTCCTTCATCACTTCATCATGTGGAATGAAATTTAACTTTAAGGATCTTGAAGTGCATTGTGTTGCATTTGTTGTCAATGAGGTTGTCAATGAGGCATGTTGTTGTCTTACAATGAATGGAAGTCAAGGATTGTCAAGATGTGAATGAAAAAGGTTGTGATGGTGTTGGTGGTGAAGGAGAATGGCCATGGTACTTAGAGGAATGTCACTTAGGAGATTCACTAAGTGGCATTGGAGAATATGGTTGAAACATTCTCCATGTAAATCTGACGATTGTTGAGCTGATCTTTAAGTTCATAGAACTTGTATCAATTGGATACAAAGTCACAACATTGATTGAAGACCATGCATTGTCTTCACAATGCATGAGGAGTTGAAGAGAGCCATCCACAACTTCTAAGTGGATGAAGTGAGCTAAAGAAGTCCATGCACTATCACTTAGTGCATGTGAATCAGAATATGTTCCAATTGATCTCTGATTAGATCAATGAAGTTTATTGGAGAAATAATTGACTAAGGAGCTCGGTTGATGAAGATGAACCTTTTGAATTTCACTCCTAAGTGAAGATTAAATGTTGAGGAAGAATTGGAGGAATTCTTAAGAAGAAGAGAAGATATGAAGAAGGGAAGAAATTGAGAAGAAGAATGGAAGAAGTGGCTTGGCACTTGGCATGTTTTACATAGAGGAGGACTTTGTTTTTACAAAGTCTTATTTGAAGACTTTGCCAAAAAAAAATTGGGCCACCAAGGAGGCCAGCCGAGGGTCATCACCCAAGGCACATGTGGGACTCAAGGTCACCACGCCCATGGGGAACCCTCAGGCCAAGGCAGCATCCCTTGAGGCAGGGGCGCACCCAAGACAACCGCATGGGCGCCAGGGGCACGCCCGGAGTGTCACAGCGTGCATAGTGGGCGCTAGGAGCGCGCCCGCGGGAGCAAGACTGGGCGCAGAGCGCGCCCGCAGAGAGAACCCGGTGCGGGGCGGCACCGGGAGGGGAGAAGTTTCAACTGGCCGCTCATGGGAGTGCCAGGGTGATAAAGCGCGGAAAATCCGCGGAAGGATTCGATGTGGGACGCGGGATTTTCACCGGGAGCAAATCTCGGCCACTCGATTCATCGCGCGCCAGATCTCCGCCGTTCATCTAATCCCGCGCGAGATCTCCAGATCGCGGCCGTCCGATATATCTCAAATGGCCGATCCGACGGCTCCCGCCTCGTCCTCTTCCCCGAGCTCGGCAGAGGTCTCTCCGCGCCTTCCCGCGAGCTCCGCTCGAACCAGGAGCCTCCCGAAGATCTATTTCGAGTTCCCGGCCACCATTTTCGAAACTAAGACCTCCATTGTGATCGTCTGGCTACACTAAACTCATCCATGCAATAAAATGGGCCTGCATGCACGAAATGGAGAATTTCGGTCGAGGCCGAGGCAAACGAAGTTGCCGAGGCCTTGAGGGTTCGTGCCTTTGCATGGGATAAAAGAGACGAAGTCCGTGCATGCGTTCTAAGTCGCATGCACGTGGAGGAACCCGAATAAAAAGGGGAGAACCCGCGTTGAAACAGTGGAAAGAAAATAAAGATTGGAAAGATTTCAAAGATGCGAAATCTTCGGGATTGAAGTTATCCCACGCGGAAGATTTGAGGCGTTTCTCTGCCTATAAAAAGAGAGGCCGAGGCTCTCATTTCGGTTGCTGAAACTCTGTGAAAATCCGAGTCCCGTGAGCTCTGTGCCTCACGAAGTTTGGAGCTCCGCGCAACCCACTTGCGCGACGAAGCAGCCCGAAGCCACCCTTGGCTTCGTGAGTTTCTTTTGTGCACTCCTTGCGCGAAAGAAGAGAAAGGGGAACCCCTGCGTGCCTTCCCTTTGCGCGGCAGGAAGATCCAAGTGCACCCTTGCACTTGCGCGCCCACGGCCGAGGTCCTTTGTACCTTGTGCTCTTGCACCCCTGCGCGCTGGCCACAGCCTTGCACCTTGTGCGGCTGTTGAAGAAGGAAGAAGCCCGAGGGTATTGCCCCCTTGCACATTTGAGCCTGCGCGGCATTTGAAGACAGGAAGAGGGCCACACCCCCTTGCACCTTGCGTGCCTCCTTTGAAGGCAGTAAGAGTTTGGGTTGTGTGCTAAGAGGAGAAGAAGAACCCGAGTCCTTGCCTCGTGTGTGTGCCAAGTGGAGAGGAGAAGCCAAGGCATAGCCTTGTGTGTGCAAAAACAGAAGAGTGCCTTTGTGTGCAAAAAGACAACAAGTGGCCGTAGCCCTTGTGTGTGTGCTAAATAGAAGAACACCTCTTGTGTGTGCAAGGAGAACCCGATTCCACACCTCTTGTGTGTGTGAAGTGAAGAAGTAAAGGCCGTGGCTGTGTGTGCATAAGGAGGAAGACCACACTATTTGTGTGTGTGCAATTCAAGTGGAGGCCGAGACTTGCAAGCCTTGTGTGCATAGTGAAGATAAGACCCTATGGTTTTGGTGTGTGCAAGGAGAACCCAAGGCTTGAAACCTTGTGTATGCAAATTGAAGAACATGCCTTGAGTGTGTGTGTGCAAACAAGAAGGAGTAGGCCGAACCTAAGTGTGCACTAAAAGTGAACACACTTAGAAGAAGTTGAAAGGAGGACATCCACACTAAAGTAGAACACACTCTAAGTGTGTAAACAATTTGAACAAAGTGTGAAGTTCAAGTGACAAGGTGTGTGCTATAATTGATTACACCCTTTGTGGGTCTACTGCACCAAGAAGAGGACATGAGGAGTGCATGCATGCACGTGCACACGTGAACAGTGCTAAATCAGTGGTGTGCAACTGAGACTGGACCAGACCAAAGATAAAGATATTATTTGTCTGAGCATTCAGTAATTGGAGAGAAGCCGGGGCATCCTTAGAAGAAGGTGATAAAGCCCGAGCTAGATGAGAAGACCTGTTCACCACAAGTGATCAGAAGAAGAGCAAGGCCAGCAGTCTTTATCCCAGACTGCTGAGGACACTTGAAGAAGAACTTAAAGTGAAGAAGAGCTACTCGTGTGACTCGAGGAGCCAAGAGAAGACCCTGTGGGACTCAGGGAGAAGAAGTCTTCAGTGGGATTCTGGAGCAGGCCAGTGGGACTCTGGTAACACTGTGGGACGCAGTATAAAGACCCTCCTGTGGGACTCAGGAGAGATACGGTGGGAAGCTGTATCGACCATTGTAATACTAACAGATTATAATGGGAGAATCCATGCTTGGAGAGCATGGCAAGGATGTAGGCCTTTGGTGCCGAACCTTGTAAATCCTTGTGTCCTGTGCCTTTTCATTACTTCTTTATCCGGGAAAGGTTGAGAGATACAAGAAGAGTGAGTCGAGGCCTTAACAAGCCATAGAGGTTTAATTGATTAAGAATCAATTAGTAAAAAGTTTTAAAGGATCACTGATTCACCCCCTCCCCCTCTCAGTGATTCACACTGATCTGGGCACTTCAATTGGTATCAGAGGGAGGTTACCTCTAAAAGATCCAAGAGAGTCTTTATGGAGTGCAGATTTGAGGAAATGAGTGACCAGCCTCAAATGGAGATATCTGCCAAGACTCAGAAAAATAGAAAGAAGAAACAGGAAAAGAAGATGAGGAAGAAGGTTGCTGCAATCAGAGAAACTCCTTCTATGGAGAGAAATGTGAAAGTCACATCAGATGACAATTCCTTTTATCATTCTTCTGATGAAGCCTGCTCTAGCTGTAATGAAGATGGAAGGAACAATGATCTTCTAAATGCAATCAAATATCTTCAGAAGAGAGTCCCCAAGGAAATTGCAATGTGTATAGCTACAGGCCTCCTTGATCTTCAAGAAGAAAAATTACAGCTAGAAGATGAAGCCAATTCTCTGGAAGTCCAATTGGCTAAAAGGGTTGGCATAACCAACACTCTCAGAAAGCTGGTAAATGCCAAAGATGAAACAGTATCTCTTTGCAATGAAAGATATGAAGACACTTGTGAAGAATTGCAAAGAAGCCTTTCTGAGAAAGAAATCTTTAAAGTAATTATCAAAGAAGTTTTCCATGCACTGGAAAAGAGGCACAAAGTGTCAATGGTTGTCAAAGATGCTCAACTAGAAGACAAAGTCAAAAGGGTGAAGGAGCTGGACAATTCATTGCAAGAATTGAAGAAGGTGCATGAAGACCAGATGAAACAACTGGTGGAGAATTGGGAAGGAAGGCTAAGAACAGTTGAGGATGAGAAGAACTCCCTCAACATGAAGTGTTTAGAATTAGAGGTGATATTGAACAATCAGCAATCACCCAAAGCCAAAGCCTCCCAGTCAACTGAAAGGAGAAATGTTGCTACTCAAGTATGCTTTGAGAAGGAAGATTCTAAGAGAAGGACATCCTCTAGTAAAAGTGCAACATCTTCTAAGAAGAAGGTACCATCCATACCATCTTATACTGATGCTTCTAATTGTGTTTCCACAAAAAGTGCAGGATGGAAGAATAATTCCAAACAAATATGGATGAAGACAGTAAAGAAGAAGAGCTCTCCTGAAGCAGCACAAAAAATCAAGAAGAGTACCCAGCAATCAGAAGTACACAAGAGGTCAAGATTTGTGGGTCAATGTTGGTATTGTAATAAGTATGGGCACTGTGCAAATGATTGTTGGCACAATCCACTGAATGTCAAAGCACAAAGGAAGCCCATGCCAAGGGGGAGCAAGCCAGAAGGAAGGAAGTAACATCCACAGGTCCAGAGACATCTGTTTACTGCAAATAGATTTGGATTACTTGACAACATCTGGGATGATTGCAAAAGTGGTCAAATAGATACATGTCAATCTCCAACTGTATCCAGAGCTCAAAAGAAGAAAAGATCACTGAACCTGGCTAAGAGAGATTCCTTGGGAAGCAAGCAGAAGAAAGTGGAAGATGCTCCCAAGAAGAGTTTGAAGAATGAAGAGAAGTCCTTGGAGTCTAAATCCAAGAAGGGTGAGTCATCCAGAAGGACCACCAAGAAATGCTTCTACTGTGGAAAGAAAGGACATATCATGGATCTTTGTAAAGAAACCATGAAATTCAATAGAGGCAGACTGAACTCAAACAGACAATCAATCCAGAAGAAGCAGAAGGGATTGATTGAAAACAAGTTGCCTAAGAAAGGTAGCTTGACAGCATCTAAGGAACCATGTGAAACTTCCAAAACTGAGGCCACACTTCCAAATGATTTACTTGTCATATGGCCACATCAGTTGCAACTTGCCAGAGAACTACAAAGAGTTGAAGATGAAGCTCTGGCAATTGCTAAAGCAAAAGGGAAGAAGAAGGTTTCACATGAAGATGTTTTGAGAACCACACCAGCACAATCATCAATGAAGATCAAATGTGCAAGTGTGAAGACTGGTGAAAATGGGACATCTCGGTTGAGAGAATCTTCTCAACCTTGTTGTTCACATTGATGAACCAAGGAGGTTCCATCTTATTCCCTTATACGATTGGTATTTACATGTACTGACATTGCAGGGAATTGAAGATGATGATCATTCTCAGCTGGAGGATGGTTTGGAAAGAATGGAGTGCACCCCTTGAGGGGGAGCCAATCTGGAGAAGATGGTATTCTAAGATTTAATATCATCTTGAGAAAAGTGAAGGTATTCCAATCATACTTTCATCCCTTGTTGAGTTTATCTTGTCAATTAAGGGGGAGTATGGATTGAAGGCAAATGGATGAAAGGGGGAGCTTTATCATTGCACTGAACTTTCTAATGAGTTTTGTGGAGTATGTGCAGGATTCAGCAATTCATTGTTATATCTGAAAAATTTCAAACCCCTGAAGCATGATCTCACATGTGTAGAGAATTGTGGACAGCATTGAGTTCCTTGGTTACATCACTCTTGTTTTCTACACCGGGTTAGCCCAAGTAGACTTAGAGCTGATTTACTAAAGGTTCTTTGCTAAAGAAGAACATGTGACATCATCCCTCTCCTAGTGTTTTTCAAGAAGATACTTTTCAATGGGAGGAAGATATTTTTGGAAGAGAACCACACCACACCTTTGCATTTGATTGCCAATAAGGGGGAGAAATATTGGCACACATATTGACCCATTCATATGTGCTGAAGGAGTGTATTGACAACAAATACAAAGGGGGAGATTGAAGTGCATTGTGTTGCATTTGTTGTCAATGAGGTTGTCAATGAGGCATGTTGTTGTCTTACAATGAATGGAAGTCAAGGATTGTCAAGATGTGAATGAAAAAGGTTGTGATGGTGTTGGTGGTGAAGGAGAATGGCCATGGTACTTAGAGGAATGTCACTTAGGAGATTCACTAAGTGGCATTGGAGAATATGGTTGAAACATTCTCCATGTAAATCTGACGATTGTTGAGCTGATCTTTATGTTCATAGAACTTGTATCAATTGGATACAAAGTCACAACATTGATTGAAGACCATGCATTGTCTTCACAATGCATGAGGAGTTGAAGAGAGCCATCCACAACTTCTAAGTGGATGAAGTGAGCTAAAGAAGTCCATGCACTATCACTTAGTGCATGTGAATCAGAATATGTTCCAATTGATCTCTGATTAGATCAATGAAGTTTATTGGAGAAATAATTGACTAAGGAGCTCGGTTGATGAAGATGAACCTTTTGAATTTCACTCCTAAGTGAAGATTAAATGTTGAGGAAGAATTGGAGGAATTCTTAAGAAGAAGAGAAGATATGAAGAAGGGAAGAAATTGAGAAGAAGAATGGAAGAAGTGGCTTTGCACTTGGCATGTTTTACATAGAGGAGGACTTTGTTTTTACAAAGTCTTATTTGAAGACTTTGCCAAAAAAAAATTGGGCCACCAAGGAGGCCAGCCGAGGGTCATCACCCAAGGCACATGTGGGACTCAAGGTCACCACGCCCATGGGGAACCCTCAGGCCAAGGCAGCATCCCTTGAGGCAGGGGCGCACCCAAGACAACCGCATGGGCGCCAGGGGCACGCCCGGAGTGTCACAGCGTGCATAGTGGGCGCTAGGAGCGCGCCCGCGGGAGCAAGACTGGGCGCAGAGCGCGCCCGCAGAGAGAACCCGGTGCGGGGCGGCACCGGGAGGGGAGAAGTTTCAACTGGCCGCTCATGGGAGCGCCAGGGTGATAAAGCGTGGAAAATCCGCGGAAGGATTCGATGTGGGACGCGGGATTTTCACCGGGAGCAAATCTCGGCCGCTCGATTCATCGCGCGCCAGATCTCCGCCGTTCATCTAATCCCGCGCGAGATCTCCAGATCGCGGCCGTCCGATATATCTCAAATGGCCGATCCGACGGCTCCCGCCTCGTCCTCTTCCCCGAGCTCGGCAGAGGTCTCTCCGCGCCTTCCCGCGAGCTCCGCTCGAACCAGGAGCCTCCCGAAGATCTATTTCGAGTTCCCGGCCACCATTTTCGAAACTAAGACCTCCATTGTGATCGTCTGGCTACACTAAACTCATCCATGCAATAAAATGGGCCTGCATGCACGAAATGGAGAATTTCGGTCGAGGCCGAGGCAAACGAAGTTGCCGAGGCCTTGAGGGTTCGTGCCTTTGCATGGGATAAAAGAGACGAAGTCCGTGCATGCGTTCTAAGTCGCATGCACGTGGAGGAACCCGAATAAAAAGGGGAGAACCCGCGTTGAAACAGTGGAAAGAAAATAAAGATTGGAAAGATTTCAAAGATGCGAAATCTTCGGGATTGAAGTTATCCCACGCGGAAGATTTGAGGCGTTTCTCTGCCTATAAAAAGAGAGGCCGAGGCTCTCATTTCGGTTGCTGAAACTCTGTGAAAATCCGAGTCCCGTGAGCTCTGTGCCTCACGAAGTTTGGAGCTCCGCGCAACCCACTTGCGCGACGAAGCAGCCCGAAGCCACCCTTGGCTTCGTGAGTTTCTTTTGCGCACTCCTTGCGCGAAAGAAGAGAAAGGGGAACCCCTGCGCGCCTTCCCTTTGCGCGGCAGGAAGATCCAAGTGCACCCTTGCACTTGCGCGCCCACGGCCGAGGTCCTTTGTACCTTGTGCTCTTGCACCCCTGCGCGCTGGCCACAGCCTTGCACCTTGTGCGGCTGTTGAAGAAGGAAGAAGCCCGAGGGTATTGCACCCTTGCACATTTGAGCCTGCGCGGCATTTGAAGACAGGAAGAGGGCCACACCCCCTTGCACCTTGCGTGCCTCCTTTGAAGGCAGTAAGAGTTTGGGTTGTGTGCTAAGAGGAGAAGAAGAACCCGAGGCCTTGCCTCGTGTGTGTGCCAAGTGGAGAGGAGAAGCCAAGGCATAGCCTTGTGTGTGCAAAAACAGAAGAGTGCCTTTGTGTGCAAAAAGACAACAAGTGGCCGTAGCCCTTGTGTGTGTGCTAAATAGAAGAACACCTCTTGTGTGTGCAAGGAGAACCCGATTCCACACCTCTTGTGTGTGTGAAGTGAAGAAGTAAAGGCCGTGGCTGTGTGTGCATAAGGAGGAAGACCACACTATTTGTGTGTGTGCATTTCAAGTGGAGGCCGAGACTTGCAAGCCTTGTGTGCATAGTGAAGATAAGACCCTATGGTTTTGGTGTGTGCAAGGAGAACCCAAGGCTTGAAACCTTGTGTATGCAAATTGAAGAACATGCCTTGAGTGTGTGTGTGAAAACAAGAAGGAGTAGGCCGAACCTAAGTGTGCACTAAAAGTGAACACACTTAGAAGAAGTTGAAAGGAGGACATCCACACTAAAGTAGAACACACTCTAAGTGTGTAAACAATTTGAACAACGTGTGAAGTTCAAGTGACAAGGTGTGTGCTATAATTGATTACACCCTTTGTGGGTCTACTGCACCAAGAAGAGGACAGGAGGAGTGCATGCATGCACGTGCACACGTGAACAGTGCTAAATCAGTGGTGTGCAACTGAGACTGGACCAGACCAAAGATAAAGATATTATTTGTCTGAGCATTCAGTAATTGGAGAGAAGCCGGGGCATCCTTAGAAGAAGGTGATAAAGCCCGAGCTAGATGAGAAGACCTGTTCACCACAAGTGATCAGAAGAAGAGCAAGGCCAGCAGTCTTTATCCCAGACTGCTGAGGACACTTGAAGAAGAACTTAAAGTGAAGAAGAGCTACTCGTGTGACTCGAGGAGCCAAGAGAAGACCCTGTGGGACTCAGGGAGAAGAAGTCTTCAGTGGGATTCTGGAGCAGGCCAGTGGGACTCTGGTAACACTGTGGGACGCAGTATAAAGACCCTCCTGTGGGACTCAGGAGAGATACGGTGGGAAGCTGTATCGACCATTGTAATACTAACAGATTATAATGGGAGAATCCATGCTTGGAGAGCATGGCAAGGATGTAGGACTTTGGTGCCGAACCTTGTAAATCCTTGTGTCCTGTGCCTTTTCATTACTTCTTTATCCGGGAAAGGTTGAGAGATACAAGAAGAGTGGATCGAGGCCTTAACAAGCCATAGAGGTTTAATTGATTAAGAATCAATTAGTAAAAAGTTTTAAAGGATCACTGATTCACCCCCTCCCCCTCTCAGTGATTCACACTGATCTGGGCACTTCAGATCTAATCCCTCAACCTTCACGATCAACTTTGATATGTCAAGATATATGGAGACTAATATGGTCCTCTTCATACACAAAGTCATTACAAAACACAATCAATTATTCCGATACATATTTTTCAACAATAGAGGACTTTGTATAATAATAATTTTAAAACATACCTTAAAAAATTTAATATATCATTTAAATGATACATCAATCATAAATAAACATTCCCACATTATCTTATATCACACACTAAACGGATCAGAATATGAACAATTATATCAAAAAACATATGTTTTAAATACATTTATAGTTGAAAAATAATTAGATTTATTTCATTTTCTAATACATTTTACAAATTTTTATCAATCTATTTTCTATAAATGGATTTTAAAAAATTACATAACCTGATGATAGTATTTATGACAGCTTTCAGCAATATACCATCCACCACTGCTTGTAGAAGTTGTTTCATCATTACATGGTAATAATGATATTTGAAACCGATTAATTTACATTACTTCAATTATACCATATTAATCACATTTGAAAAAAAACATTGGGCACTTTAATATGCCTAAGACATGAAAAAAAGTCATCTTTTCAATCTTATTTAATAAGTGACAATATGGCGGTAAATATGTTCAGTTCCTTTCACAGTGGGAACTAAAAATATCTAATTAGTTAGTTCATAAAAATAGAAATATTATTTTTGATATTTCTATGAAGACACAAAGATATTTTCTATTCAAATATTAAATCGATTATACTTACCCTATCTTAATTTTATTCAGCTGAAAATGGTCAAGGGGGAAGTTTGAATTCTTGTAAATCGTTAAATGATTTTTTATCTCTATGATAAAGATGATCAATTCACAAAAATAATTGATTTCCCTTTTACAATATCGTTATTCTATTTGGTAATTGATAATATGTAGTCCTTTCTTCAAGAATTTGACATGTATTATGTCCCTTAAAACTATTTCAATATAAGTTTCTATTTGGAGGAATCTCGTTCATAGTGAACAGTTTCATAATATTGAAAATAAAATACTCTTTCTTGTATGCATTGAAAACTTGAACACATGCCAACCATAACTGTTTCAAATAATTATTCAATATTGAAAGATACTCATCAATATCATTTCCCAGTTTTTTTGGTATAGAAATAACAAATCACCTAATAACATATATTTTCATCATACATGGTTATAGGAAAATGTTGTAAACTACCCACAAAATAGGCCTTGAACTATGTTGGATACAACGTCTTCCATATATATTCATTCCATCATTAAAAAAATCCCATTATGATATTTCTAACTTCACTTCCAAAAACATTATTGTTTTTATCAAAACTCTACCATTGTGGAGAATTGATTGGGTGACGTATTTTACCATCAGATATTCACTCATCTGAATTCCATATTATATATTATGCATCAATTGAATTTTCCAATAGGAACATGCAATGGGGAATCTTTGGAAGGTACCAAATTTCATTAGAATGAGTTTTTATTTTGGTACCTATGAATAAATCACAGATAAATTATCCGAATTGTATGAAAAAATTGTTGGATGATATCCTTAAAATGAAAAAATTTATTTTTCATGATGCTAGTTGACAATACCTGAGAATGAATCTTATTTGACCTACCCATCTATATTATAGAGTGATGTACCAAATATATTATAATAGGATAAATATTAATATTTTTCATATACAAAACACAATAAAAACAAGTATGAGGGAATGGAAAAAAATGTGGTACCTGAAATAGTAGTACAAACATCCTAACAAAAATGGGCAACCACAATTTCATTAAGATTAGGAGAATTTGTACAAGGAAATAAACTACAACAAATGACCAGATTAATTTTCCTTCCTTTTCCTTGGGAATCAATTTTTTCCCAATGGTTTTCATCTTCTTTATCTCCTTGTGGTCTTCTTTATCTTTCTTCTCTAAGGATTTTATCATATTATCCTAGACCTTTAAAACCTCTACCAGAGCATTAAACAAATGATCTTGCTTCACTAACCTTTCTTCAATCATGATCCGGAGATGCCTTTCACTCTTCCAGCTTTGAGCAACAGATTACAAATTTCCATTCAGATCCTTGACCTCCTGAGTCAGAGTATTTTTCTCAAGAGTTATCTATTTCTCAATGCTAGTCGTGAGATCCTTGATTTTGTTATCTTCATTGTCAAAATCTTCCTTATCGTCATGTTGAAACTCACCAAGCTCTCTCATGTCTTTTACTATTTTCAATGATAGTCTAACAACTTTAATACCCGATGTATTGTGGGCCTCATAGTTGACAAGGATGTTATTCTAATCAGCCTCAATCTTTATACACATATCCATCACCATGGATACAGAATCCGATTTTTTATTCAAGATATGTTGGATCATCTGAAAACTATATTAAATGGTTGGAAAGATCTGAATGGTGTCAACAATCTTCATCAAATATTGAGTTACAAATCATGTCCCAGAGATGATGATTCCAAATTTGATACTTTTTTGGGTGATGGTTCTTCCTCTAGCTCGACATGTTTCCTCTTTCAAGATCCACCAGTTTTCTTCTTCCTTATAACTACATTGGATAGTGTGTCAATAACCACCTCTTTCCCCTTGTCAGTTTTCAGAACAGCTTCCTCATCCGGAGACTCATGGTCACATTTAGACAACTAAAAAAATCTATATTCATCAAAATTTTCTTTATCAACTTCTGCCTCAATATATTTAGGATGAATAAAGTGATGATTATTACTTTCTTCCTCAGATAATATATTCACATCCTCTTCAACCATCTCATCAAATTCAAGAGTAGCATGTTTTTCGGATCCAACTTGAGATGTCCGGATTGATAAATTTTTGGTATGAACATTAATTCTCATTAAAGTCTTTAACATTCCTTATTAGTTCAGAAATTACATCACTACTTTTAGATTTTTGTACTTCTTCCATAACTTCATTTTCTTCGACAACCTTTTCAGGTACTTTTTATTAAATCATGAACTCTTTCCCAGAGTCTCGGGTAAGGGTTCAACCAAGAATGATTTCAACACTGGAATATTATCGGATGCTATTTCAGTGGCCTTCAAAAGAGATTGGATAATTTCAGCCCCAAACATTTTCATCTTCTGCTTCTTTTCATTGGCTTGCTTCTCAAGCTCATCAGCTACCTTCTCATTCAAAGCATTGGCCTTTGTAGGATCCAATCCAAACTATGGCTCCCCATCCTTCCAATTCTTTTTAGCTTCCCTCCACTTGGAAACATCCTCATCTGGATAAGCTTTCTGCTTCATAGACATTGGAGTTGCGGATTGAGTTTCTTTGGCCTTAGGGGTATTCTCTGTTTCTTCCACTTCCATTAGTTTCCTCTTTTTTCCAGCCTTCTTTGATGGTTCATCATGTTCTAAATTTTTCGAAACAGCTTCTGCTTCTTCTACTGGTAGATCATAAAACTCTCATGTTTCCTTAGAAATACCAATATTCATTCTCTTCAAAGAATCATCACATACTAAGATAACATTTAAATTCCTCAGCTTATAACTATAAAGAATCTTGAAGGACTCAAGACATCGAAAAATCCTATTGGAGAGTAGGGAATGATACATGATTATCTATGCTCTCAAATTCTCATTCTTGATATTCTCTATCATAATGAGAATCTACTTCATCAGATTGATCTTCCATAGATTTACCAAAATATCCATGATATACATATCAATTTTCTTTAGTGTGTCCTTGTCTCCCATTATCGGTATGATAAAACCATGAACCCATAACTCAAGGATCCAATTATTTGTAGAAAAAATGAGAGTTATTTGCGGTCTTGACATATGTATATCCAAGGCACTACATAACCTTCACCTTTACAAAACATCCTTGAACATATGGCTGTTTGTGGAAACCAAACTCAGCTTCCCCTTCATAAGACACCCCCACCAAGATTGTAGCCTTGATGTATGAAAGGGCATAGGTTTTTCCATAACTCTTGAATGAAAACTAATATATCCCTTCTTCTTTAAAGAATCAAATAGACTCATAAAACTCAATATGTAGATTTGGATGCACCGGGTCTTTAGATCCAGGCTTTGATATGAAAGCACTTTCATGTCCATTTAGCATGATGTTTTTGGTGATAATGGAATCATATTTATCGAAGAAACTCATATTCACCAACCTCTCTCTATATACTTGCCACTCCGTGATTGGCTTAACAGAAGACATATCTTGAGTAGGAACTTCACCAGACATTCGGTATTGAGAAACTTTTGAAAATCCTGAACGGGCATTTGAAGGAGGGCAGAGGTTCGAAACTCAAAAGGTGATTACAAAAACTCAAGAATGAATTATACCCTTCAGATTTCTAGGATAATTATTTGAAATAGGTAATATTATTCTAGGAGGACTTTAGATTCCAAGAAAAACATGAGTTTAAAAAAATGTGAATGCTGATCTTCATTACAAAAATCTTCATTAAGAAAATCTTCATTAAGAAAATCTTCATTATGAAAATTATGAAAAACTTCATCACGAGTAATATGAAATTTTTTATTTAGATTAATATAAAAAATATCATTACGAAAAATATGAAATACTTCATTATAAAAAATATGAAAAACCTCATTATGTAAAATCATGAAAAACATCATTATGAAAAGTCATGAAAAACCTTATTATGAAAAATCATGAAAAACATCATTTTGAAAAAAAATGAAAAACATCATTACGAAAAATATGAAAAACTTCATTACAAAAAATCATGGAAAAATTCATTACGAAGAATCATAGAAATCCACATTATGAAAAATCATGAAAAACCTCTTGAATTAACCTGAATGTGTACTCCCTCTATGAAAAGGAGTTTATTACTTTAAAGATATTGGTTCAACAGAAATTTAACAAGGAGGATTACCTTACAGTTATCATTCCTAACTTCTGATTAATGTTTTCAAATCTATTGAAGGGTAAATGTTTTTTGAAAATATCATCAAGTTGATATTGTGTTCCAATAATTTGAAGAATGATATCTCCTTTTGCCTTGATAATCATTTCAAAATAGTTTTTGTTAGTAGTCATATACCAAGAACATCCACTATTCATTTACCATGTGTTGTTGTTGGTACCTTCTCCATTTTCCTGAAAATAAGAAATTGTTAGGTTTTTTGAATCAAGACTTTGTTGGATCTAGAAATCTCATAAAGAAAAATTTTAGGCACCCACATCATTTTAGAAAAATATGCTTTATGAAATCCTAAAGATTGGATTTTCTATAGGGAACAATTTTTTCCCCAATGCCCACCACACTGACAGTTAGTACAGAAAAGAGCACTTTGAGGATCAAAATAATTGTTACTAAAAATTAGTTTAGAACCGGTATAACCAAAACTAGAATTATTCCTTAGAGGTCATATTTTAGAACACATTATATCAAAATTTTCCTTACCTAAGGTAATGTTAGACAAACACACAATCAAGGAAAATATATCAGATTTTAGTACGATAACTAAATTATTTTCTTCTAAAATACTTGATTTTGAACTAGAGTTATGTTTGAAAGAAAATTTCATAGAAATTACATTTTCTAGATATTTAGAATGTTTATTCTTCTCAGAATTTACTTCCTCAAGAATTTTTGAAATACATTCAAAATGAAGATTTTTTTTCAAGATCCTTAGAAAGATATGATATTTCCTTAGTAAGACTAGTATTCCTAGAATTTTCCATATCAATTTTTTTCATGAGTTTTGAATTATGAATATCAAGGAGTTTGGAAAACCTAGATACTTCTTCATAGGTAGGTAAATAATTATCTTCATCAGAAGAAGATTCATCATCAGAAGAGTTATAATATTTATCATTACTATAATTTTCATTTAAAGAAACATTGGACATTGATTCATCATTCTGTACATTAGACATTAGATAGTGATTGTCAATAGGTAGTCTGGATATTAACCAAGATTCTTTTGTCCAAAGGATTCATCTGAAGAGTCTCCACCACGGGCAATCGAGGTGTTGTTTTCATTCAAGAATTTCTTATCATTAGACTTATGATACTTCTTTTTGTTTCTCTCAGAATTGTTTTTATTTCTTTCTTTTCTCTAAAGCATAGGAAAATCAGGTCTTATATGTCCAGCTCTATTGCATTCATAATATGTAACTTCTGAATATTTCTCATTATTCCTTTGTTTTGTATTGTATCTGGATTGAATGTTCCTTTGTCCAGCTATCTTGTTCATTCTTCGAGCAAGATTTTCTTAATTATTCTCTACGGATC
This sequence comes from Viscum album, assembly GCA_963277665.1. Classification (NCBI taxonomy): domain Eukaryota; kingdom Viridiplantae; phylum Streptophyta; class Magnoliopsida; order Santalales; family Viscaceae; genus Viscum; species Viscum album. Next base: position 515,479,830 of record OY728143.1, on the reverse strand, counting down.
AATTTCTAATAGATTCATATTGGATAAAAATCTTTTTAGACTTAGATCTAGTAACTCTCCCAAGATTCTTAGCTTTCATATGATTTGAATTTGTAGTAAAAGTTACACTTTCATTCCCATTATTCTTCATTAAATTATCAGCATCTCTATTAATTCTAGTCTCGTGTTGAAGTAGAGTTTCAAAAAGTTCATCTAAGGAAATCTGAATAACCTTTATGTTTTCAACAAAAGTAGTTCTCTTGGATTATGTCTCATTGGGCATGATGTGTATGATCTTATCAACAAGAGCTTCATCATCTAATCCTTTATCACCCATGGATTGTAAACTATTCACAATATTCATGAATATTTGTTGAACCTTACATATGGGTTCTCCATAAGGAAATCAGAAACCATGATATTCAAGTTTAATCATGGGTCTTCTAGTTTAAATTACTTTTGAAGTACCAAAAAGTGTAACTTCAAGTTTCATCCAAATATAATTAGTTCCTTCACAAGATGAAATTTTTCTATATATATTCCTTGGCGTGGAGAACTGTAAAGTATTTCATACCTTATATTTCAGATGATATTCATGATTTTCTTGACGAGTTATTGTATTAAATTTTTGTTAGGGATTTTATATCCTCTAGTAAGCATGACAAAATTATCAACTCCAGTATTGATAATGAATGTATTCATACAATCTCTCCAATATTCATAATCATTCCCATCAAAAATAGGTGGTCTAGTTGGGTAGAGATTGTCTATTGAACCAACATTCATTCCTACCATCCTTAATAAAAATTTCATTCCACAAAAACATGTTAATATAAAAATTTGTTACACAAGGAAAATATTCCTGAGCAAGGAAAAAATATAGATCAAGAGTATCTCTAAGAAAAAAATAAATCCGAACTTTATGAATCCAAAATTTTGATTTTGGAAATAAGAAAAAGTTGAATTCTCTTCTGAATCTAATAGTGAGATTAGTTCATATTGAACCAATCCTCTTCTAACAATTTTAGAATTGGTTCATGATATATGGTCACCTGCTCTGATACCAATTTTTGAGATGGTATGTGAGTATGATATACTCTATAATACCAAATGTAGGATCGAAATAAAAGATATTCTGAATAATTTATCTATTGATGATCAATATACAGGGGGGGTGGTGAATTGTACACTTTTAAAAATTCTTTTGCAACTTTTAATGATGGTTAGGTCTAACAAGGTTTAACAAGGTAATTCACAAAACATATTAGTTTTAAACACTTTCTTGATTTGGGAAATATGAATCTGAGAAAGTGATTCTGGAAATATGGTTCCAGAAAATAAAACATAATGAAAGTTTCCAATAACAATGATTCTAACATAAAGTGTATAGAATCTTAATAAACTTGAGTATAAGTGTATGGAAGTATAAGATAGTTATACTTCCCTCAACAAAACAAATACAAAGGAAAAATTGAAGAAAACAAGTAACAAGTAGTAAGTATTTTAACCCAAAGAGAAGGGTATCCAACAACCTTGGATAAAGGTCCCTTGATTTATAATTTCAAGAAAGTATATCTTACCCACACCAGAGTAAGCAATCGATACGAAGATCAGAGACTATCTTACTATCTTTGTATGCCCTCAACATCAAGGTAGTCGACACCTCTGTCTTCCTCGGCATGTAAGCACTAAAATTCAAGGAAGTTGGCACCTCTGTCTTCCTATCCCTGGAAGCCCTTGAATTTAATCATCATTAATCAGAGTCGCACAATGAAAATATGAACAAGGCCTTCAGTACGCACTATGCATGAGAGTATCTCTCTAGACATCACTTCAACAACATTTAATCTCTAGATTCATAGAGTAGTGTTTTGAAGAGCTCTTTTCAAATGATATATAATTGATAGGTATGACTTAAATGGCCGGCTACCTCTTCCAAGAGTCATATTTTTCCTTGAATTTCTGAGGGACATGTACACGTGTCACTCAAACAACGGTTAGTAAATAAAATCACGACATCGTTTTATAACAAAAAAAACTAGTGTAAGAAAAAATATGGTTACATAATTAAAATCCAATATTCGGAATGTATGCAAATATGAATGTTTAGAGTATAAACAGAAATGAATTTGGGGTCTGTAATAGAAGGTCATTCGAATTCTATTTTCTAGGAATCTATAACCTAAACTCTATAGAATTTCGGATTCTGAATTTAATGGAAATTTGGAATCTTGATTCACAAAAATTAGGAACCAGAACATTCAATGTTCGAAGTTATAGTTCATGTGAATTTGGAGTCAGAACTCATAAGAGTTTGGAGTCTGTATTTAGAGAACACGGAGTGAGAACTTAGAAGAGTTTGTAACCAGAATTCATATTTAGAATTCAGAGTCAGAACTCAGATGAGTTCGTAACCAGAATTCGTAATCTTAATTCGGAGTCAGAACTCATAAGGGTTTGTAACCAGAATTCGTAATCTGAATTCTGAGTTAGAAATCAGAAGAGTTCGTAACTAGAATTCGTGATCAGAATTCTGAGAATTCGGACCACAAAACAAAATGCTTCTGTCTTGGTAATTATAGGATTCTGAGGTTTTGGTTTCAAACCAAATTTTACACATATAAAAATTTTGATATGAACAATGAAAAAAAGATAAGGATAAATTTCCTTGGGGTAGGAAATTTTCCCTTAAATAAGTAAAACATAGTGTAAAAAATTTATTTTCCTCGACATAAGGTGTTTGTGATTTTCAAAACAAGAAGGAATTGTAAAGTCATAAGGAAACCTTAAAGAATTAACAATCTCCCCCAGGTATGAAGGAATGCAATAGTCATAAGGAAAAACCTTATTGACTCAAAAGTACAATGATCCCCTACTATACCAATAACCATATCTCATATATAAAACATTTTATTTATAAATATCAATGCTCCCATTTCTTATATCACATGTAAAATCGCATGACATGGAACCCTATAAATGGTTCACATATCCATGTATGCATAAAAGAAATAAATTTCCATTCATAATTATACTCTATAAAAATATTCCATATTAAAAATATATTTCTAAAACTACCCCTTCTTGAATCATTATCCACTGATATTTATATAATAGAATCAAAATAAAAATCAAATCATAGCTCAATAAATAAAATTATAGTGGAACCAAATCAAAAAACATATTTAATTGATAATTTATTATTCTTAAAAATAAAATAACATACAAATGTTGTAGACGAACATTAAAAAATAATGATTAAACCAAATGTTTATCCTTTGAATTCGTTTTAGAGTAAACACTGCAACCTCTAAATCAAAATGTTTTCAAAAATAAAAAATAAATATAAAACAATAAAACAAAACCCAGTTGAATGTCACAAAAAATAGGAATCCTAAGAACACATATCACTTAGGTGATGAAATAAGATTAAAAAAACAAGAATGGAGGTATAAAATCTTGAAAATCTAAAAATACTGACACCTATTGTAATTTTAATTCCCAAAATGGCCCTAAGAGTCATCGTGAGTTGAGAGGAAGAAGAGGCGAGTTAAATATTTCAAATCTAAAAACACGAGTGTTTCCCAATATCAATTTTTTAGGTGTTTTGACTTCAATATTTATAAAATATTACATCGAATTGGTCAGATATTATTTTTAGTTTTGGTTTTCATAAAAACTGACGAAAATTAAAATTAAAATATATGGCACCAGTTTTCAAAAAAAACAAACGCCATTTTTTTTAATATATGGAGTTTTTTTTACAAAAAACATACACTGAATGGTTCGGAGGAAGTATTTTTGGTTGCTTTTTTAAAAAATAAATTTGAAAAGTTATTTTATTTATGGCGTCAATTTTCATAAAATATAATGCCAAAATTCATTCTCGAGAAATTTTTTGGACTCAGGTTTTATTAAAAATGACACCATAAATCACATATAAAAATATTTGGTGTATGTTTTACTAAAAAATGACCCAAAAAATATTTCACACTAACTATTTTCATCAGTTTAAAAAATTTAGGTAATTAATTAGATGTTAAAGCTACTATTTCTAACACTTATTTTTTGAAAAAAATTATAATCAAATGTAAGTTAGATGATGAAACATGATAATAAAAAAATACTATATTATTTAAACATAAATATAAAGTAAAATAAATAATTTGTGAGATATTACTTGTATAATAAACTATAAACATATCTAAAAATCTAATGATACAATCTATAAGGACCTGACATTAAACATTATATAAAATGTTTTGTGAAGTGTTTTTTTTTATTTCAATTTGAGGATCATTTCTGGATTATTTTTTAGATAATTAGGTCATAACTCACACAATACAATAATATATTATATATATTAGAACCATCAATCTAGAATCCATTTTTTGAACCAGAATTTTTTTTTTTTGAAAAAATTTATTTTTTCCATTAAAACACTTCATGACATTAAACATAACATAAAACATTCCCTTAACCATCATATAAAGAACATTTAATAACATGTTATGGGGATAAAATGATTAGTAATGTATTTAATAATAAATCAAACCATTAGTTTATATAAAACATTTTAATCCAATGAAATATTTTCCTTTATATGAAAGTTATTTTTCTAGAAGAAATATTGAATTTTCAAATGAAAACAGACCAAATTTTTTAGAATGATATAATTTAAAACCAATATAATGTAATAAAACCCATTTATAGTAACTTAAATCACCACATTCAAAACTCATTTTAAACCTCTATGAAAAGTTACTTTAGCAAAATTAGATCCATTGGAAAATAGATTTTGGAAGCTCCATTATGTTTCTTCTATTAAGAAAAGGAAAAGTACCCAATGCATTTGAGATATATATCAAAGAACCCATTGTTTTATCTATAATAATATCACCCACAACTACCTTATCCCCCACTTATATATGATTTTGTGGACTTACCATGTGGTACATAGGCTGCCCAATCATAGAAGATGTAACAGGCTCTCCCAACACTATCTAGGAAAAACCATTTTCATGTATAATTCTAAAGTACCATATCATGTATAAGGCCTTTTTATTCCTTCAATTTAAAATAATTATTATTTAAAAAAACTATTTTACTCATTAAAAAATATATTTTCGATACCATAATACCCTATTCATTAAAAATAAATATTGCCATGTAAAATTTCTTTTTCATTTGAAAAAATTATTTTCAAGATATAAATACACAGAAAAAGAAAAATCATGGTATTAGAAGAAAAAATGAATATTTTCAAAAAAAATATAGAAATAAAATAATGATCATGGTGGTAGGAAATTCATTATCATCATATAGAATATTCATTTTTTGGAAACATTCAATATAAAACATTTAAAAAGATTCCTTTTTGAAAACTATTAAAAGTAAGTAAAATAAGTCATAAAATTTACATTATAAAATATTTTATATTCATCTAAATTAATCATAAATTCATTTTAAATGAATTTAAATTGAAGATAAAGAGTTAGGAAAAAATATAAAAAGAATATTAAAAAAAATACCATGTCACTTGGGGAACAGTTGTATCGTATTCACCGGGAATGAATCACCTTAAATAAAACATTACATACCTTCATAAAAGAGAAATTAATGATATAATGTGTAAATGGTGCTGTAAATGAACTGTATAAATGGATATAAGTTCATTACATTTAAATATTCATCAATTAATGGAAATTTATATGAAGTACCTTCCCTTGATTATGATATTACACATGTAACTTTATCCTCATCTTCCTTGTGTAACTTCTTTTTGATTGACCAAAAGACCTTGAATAGATGGATTTCATCCAAAAAATGGCTCATATGATGATAAAAGGGTGTAGATATGTGATATTGGCATGTATTTCTAGAAAAAATTTAATTTTTGATGTGTGATGAGAATAGAAGAGTGCATGGCCGTTTATAAGTGGAGGATATGACACACTAAGTATTTTATAAAATAATTGAGTGTTCCCACATTTTTCATATGTAGATATTGTATGAAATGGGGAATTCAAAATCATTTAGTCTTTAATGGTTAAATTATGTTTAAACAATAGTTTATATACATGTGTACATGTATGTTTTATATATATCTTTTTTGTTTTTTCCCCTAGTAAATCCATTTTTACATTAATCGCTATGATAAGTATTTACTATCTTTCACCATTGAAATAGGTAACAAATAAATTTTCACATATTATATATTATAAATTATTCATATTAAAATTATGGAATTATTTTTTCCAAATTCATTTCATATAATAAGAAGTATTTAATATTAAATTATTCGTGTAGACGTGATGAAATAGATGGGTTTTAAGCATCATGTTATTTCAAGGGAAAGATAATTACATAATAAATATATTACTTATTTTAATAATTTTATAAAATTAATTAATATTAAATTTTATAGAATAAATAAATTTCTTTAAAAAACACACATTAATGATTATTTCAGTTAATTAAAATGGAGAATCATTTTGTATTTTAAAGTTGTTTTTTGAAAAAAAAATTAAACCAAGAAAGGAAACTATACTAAAATCCAATATAAATATGATTAAAATGTATTAATGTGGATTAATATATTTTCAAATCAAACTTATATTACTTTATATTATATGAAAGTAATATTTTGCCTTTTATATCACTTTACTTATTGAAAGAGAATTGTTTTTTTTAAAATTTGATATTTTCCACTTTTTACTGAAAAATTAAAATACATTGAATAATTCCAAAAAATTACCAAATGAAAAACTTGATAGGATTATTTAGAAACATAAATCCACTTTTTCTAATTATTTTTTAAATTAAACATTTAAATACAACAATATTTAAAAAGTGTTTAATTAAAACATTTTCATTTATGATTACAAATTTTAATAATATTCTTTTTAATGAATATGAATATATTACAAAGATTGATAGTGAATTATTAAATCTTCACTTGTGTTTTTATATAATATCACATAGACCATATTATCTTATAATATGTTCGAAAATAGTAATGTTTCCCGTGTGTATTTGTGTACTATCATCTTCACATAGCGATGCGAATTGTTTTTCATTTTATTTTTACATGGGCGGTAATAAGGATATGTGTAATTAATTTAAATGAAATATTTTATATAATCGTTTTTCAATGATGAAATATTATTTTTCTTTCAGAAATTCCATTTTTTGAAGAAATATATGTCATTTATATGCTTATGTATAGACGATTGTCTCTAAGAAAGGTGTAAATTATTTTCCCATATTTAAAATTTATAGACTATTATAAATACATAAAAAAATTAGATAAAATTTTATATCATGATTAAAAATATTTAGATTATGTAACCATTTTCAGAGTAATAGGATATAAATTACTGAAGAAAAACATACATGAAAAACAAAGTAATTATCACATAAAATAGTGATTTTAAAAATGAATATTTAATAAAAGGATCATAAAAAATATAAGCAAATAATATATGGTATTAAATATATTATTATTTAATTAATTTATTTATAATAAATCTATATTTATTATGCCTTTTGAAAGTACACTTATAATGGAAGTTTGACCTTAGGTGTGGGGTTCTCGTATAACATTCACATCCGTGAGACTTTTGTCATATTCAACACTTATATATTTTGAGTGATTTATATAATGAAACACTGATTTGATATTATGAATACCTTTATATTAATTATATTTAAATTTTAATTTAATGTTACCTTTTTCAAGGGGATTTTGATTTTGAATTTAATAATGTTTTAAATTTTTATGCTTCAATGTCATTATTTTTCAATATTGTTCATGATTAATATTTGGGTTACGAAATATAATTTTTACTATTTAATGATAATATTTAATTTCATTCTCCTATTTTTATTTATGGATAATACATGATTTCATCTCATTTATCTATTTTTAATACAAATAGATACCAAAAGGAATTTTTTTATAGAATACCAAATTAATTTATATCTTTAGTGGAAAACCCATTTTATTTCATAGATTTGATTACTAAATAAATTAAATAATTTTTTAAAAATTCTAAAAAGTGTTTATAAAATAAATTTTTACACATGATTGAATTTTTACGAAATGGTTTAAAAATAATATTCTTGTAAGATTCTAAACTAAGAATTTTTTTCATTTTTATAATAGTGTGAAGTTTTTTTAAAAATATATAGATTGTAAAATATTGGAGACCACAATGAACACACATTCCATTGAATCATCCTTTACAATATTTGAAATATATTTTTAATGAAACTTCTTTCTTAATATTTTTAAAATTATTTGTTCTTTAGAGTAATTTTGAAAGTGAAAATGATATTTTACTCATGAATGTTTTAAGGATATTTTATTGTATTTATATTCACAAATAATAAAACCCCTAATTTAATTTATGATAAAATTCGGATATTTTTTAATGATACAATAATTATTATTTTTATAGATTTATTATTATTTGTTTGACTAGAGATGTACTATTTTTCTATCATTATCCATATTACTCTAGATGGTTTATGATTATTATTATTTAAAAGGGAATGTAATTAAATATTATATTCTAGTATTTTAGTAGGAATTTTTAAATTGGTCATTTTTCACCACTCCCATATTAGTAATTAAACATATTTAATATTTTATGGGTTTTTCCATATATAGAGTTTCAATGCATCACATGGTATACTGAGAAAAAAATACATTGGGTAATTGGCTGAGCCCTTACCCAATTATAATAGTTGTCTTGGCACATGTCATTGATGATACGGTTACGATGTAAACAATTATGTATTTTCTCATAATGAGATTAGTTATTGATGTCCACTTGATTATTCTATTAATACTAACATCTAAGGATATGATTCAATCAAAAGTGATTATTGGAAATTATTTTAGCATCTTTTATTCCTTCCATATTATTTTTCATGTCCATGTTATAGATTTAATGACATCTATTTTAGTAATTTAATAGTACATATTTTTGTGCCATATTTTTTATGACAGTTTATCTTGCATGCATACACACACATTGCATTAGATCTCACACCATTCACATGTTTACTTTCACATCTAGTATAAAAAGTCAAATATGATTCATAATAAGGGAAATGTAAAATAGAATAAGAGAGTTATAAGATAAATTTTTTTTTCAAATTTAATGTGATATTCATCTATATATCTTGTTTTAAAATCATACTATACTATTATGTCCTTTGGGATAGGATCACAAGTATAAATCACTAATGAAATAATGTAACCACTAACTTAGACCTATGAGAGTAGAAATATATACAATGAAAGTTTATATAACTATTTTTAGGGAATAATTCTTAAAAATGAACTCATTTTGGATGGGTGCAGGGTATATGAACAATCAACTTGCAAAAATCCCTAATTAGATGATGGAGGAATTGTGCCAGGAACATAAAGGTTGTGCAAAACAAATTTGTAGTTTTATTCACCTTGTATGTTTCCTAGGCCATGGGAAATTACACAAGGAAATGCCAATAATTGGCGGGATATTATTGTTTGTCACTCCTAGGATTTTACAAATCATGAGGTTTTACACAGTAATATAATCTTGCACTAACCATTATATCCATTAGGGGAATTTTATGAGGACATATCTAATATAAGATGAGGATATTTGGGGTTGTTCGAGGGTTGTTTCATTGCTTCTATACCTATAAGAATCCACGGGAGGATATAGTTGTGTGTGTTCGGGGAGGAAGAATTACATTGTTTTAGATTTATTTACATTAACATCTATAGGTTCACTCCCAAAATATGGGGTGAGTGATGATCTATTTATATTAAAATTACGCATAAGTGTTGGGTCATACAACATCAAACTGTTGGACTGATATAAATTGAAAAGGACTATATGGTGGGTAAAATTTTTGTAAGTTATAAAAATAACAACAAGACAATGTAATATTATTGAATAATCATCTATGGAGTGAATTATATTGTTCATGTACTAGTTCATTAGAAATTATAATATTTAAAAAAATATATTTATAGTTATTTAGTTCGCCATGATCCTAGTCCACATTTCAATATTTTCAACTTGGTGGTAGTATCAATACGCATAAAGATAATATCTCTTTAATATGTGTTAAAACTATTTACATACTATTTATTTTACAATACTTGGATGTACAATATCGACACTTTAAAGAAGTCAAAACCTTTCCTCACATGACTACACTTTAAGAGTCATGACCTAATAACCTTCATTTTGATTGGTAGATTAACTATATAATGACATCCATTAGATTGTGAAAATAAAAAATGAGTGCGAATTATTATAAATTTATTTTAGAAAAATAACAATGAAGAAAACAATAAAAATAAAACTTATAGTGAAATAATGTTGATGATGGAATATATTGATGGTCTTTGATCATTTTAGTGGTGTAGAGATGAATGTAGAATTAATATTTTGGTCACACATATGGAACTATAGGGTAATAAGAATATACTATAATATCAAGAAAGTTATTGTTTTCATTAAATAATCAAAATGTCAAAATTAGTTTTAAAATTAATTCCTTGGTCTTTATTTATCACATAATCATTAATGTTGAACTTTGTTTCTCATTGCAACAGATATTTCCAAACTCATCACCACCATACATCAGTTAGAAATATTTTAAAAATAGAGACATGTTAGTTCATATTAATACTTCATTTGTTCACAATATTACTATTGAGTGACTTTAATCAATATATTGAAATTAATAAACATATTATTATATGAATTTTGTCATTAATTAAAGTGTGTAAAATAATTAAAACCATTAAAATCACTATAATAAAAATGAAGTATTACAAAAATTTTGAAAATTATAAAAAGGTATAGTATAAAAAAATATGATCGAAATTATTATTTCAATGAAATTTTTTATATCAACTAGGTAATTAAATATTCATTATATTATAAATTTAAATTAAAAGGGAAATAAATATTTAGAAACAATTAAGGAAACATAAAGATATTTATTTTATAAAAATAAAAAAAATTGAGTATTCTGAAAAATATAATTTTTAGAAAAAGAAAAAACTAATGAAATTAATGTGTGAGGTATGATCCTTATTGTTGGTGTACATAAAATGCTATCTCATATAATCACTACACTAATCTTGGAAAAAACATTCCATGTTATCAGTATAATGACCATGAAAACAGATTTCACAAGTGGTCAATTCTCAGATTATCCATGCATTGACATTAAAAAACACATGAAAATACATTTAAAAATACAGTCACTATACATAGAAGAAAAGGAACTCACTAACACATTAAGTTCCACTTTTTGGTAGTTTTTTATATTATTATCTCACTTATCTTGTGTGAAAATTCATCAAAATAATTATAATAATAAATTCATGGTCACCTGATATTATAACTAAAGGTAACACACATCACTTGTGGTAATATCATTTTTTTTAAAATTCAATCTCATAGAAAGTAAAATCCTAGTATATTTTTTTTATCATGTTAAAGGTATTGTTATAAATTGTAGATACAAAAGCTCATGGACATTTAATAAAACGTGGTAGGTTTGAAATGAGGAACTATGATGGTGTACTATCTCTGATAATTAATTGATTTCATGCTTTATGTATAGCTAATAGGTTTGAATGATGATACACCACACAGAGTAGACTAAATGGGATGGTTGAATACTAAATTGTACATGTATTAATGTATTTTAGGGATCATCAATGTACTATAGATAAATTAGTTCACTAAACAAGTTGATGCGGTCAAGCAATGATGGTTTGAGAGATGTGTGATTAGGAAAATGATATGTTAAATATTGAAGATTCACAAACTTGTATTCAAATAATGATGAAGATAATATATTTATATATATTGATATTATATTATATATATAATATATGATATATATAAATATTAAAAACTCAAATAAATTAATAATATTAAAAAAAATTAAAAAGAACACATAATATAAAAAATTAGTAGATAATATGAATGAAAAAAATATTTTATTTAAATGATTTTGTAAGAATCCGGTTCTTTAATCAGTTTTGGGTCCTTTATATTTTGGTCTAAATATTTACTTTGGACCTAATATGGGTTTATAATGAGTTAGAAAAGGTCTTATGTGTGTTTGGGGCTTTCTCAGAGCCTAGAACACATCTTTTTGTGAAAACTAGCCATGTCACAAGGTTAACATGCGGTTATGACATGGTTTTCCTAACCATGCGGATTTTTAATTCTCAAACAAAACCATATCACACAATTTGTGCATGGCCATGTTTTTTAACCAATAAAGGGTCCATTATTCCTATGTAAACATGAAAATAATATTTATCTGGGTAATTTTGAAAAGAATCCCTTAGAGTTATATTAAGCCACCTTTTCCTTCCTAATCAGAGAACAAAAACGTTTAACAAAATTTCCATCCATTTTAGATTTTTTTGATGACCTATATTTGGGATCAAGTGATATTATTCTCCGAAGAACCGATTTGGCTATTTTTTGTCAAATTGGATGCACTAACATTACGTAAATGAGTCTGTCTAAGCCCTTCTACTTCCATCTTCCCCTTGACCTAGGTTTTGAGGGGGAGTATTTTTTCCTTTTCGTCAAATCAACTATACACGATGAAAATCAAGGGATTATAATAGATGAGAAGAGTGGTACAACCCTATGTTTGGGGTTCTATAACTCATCTGTCATGGTCGTTTATTTTGGAATTGTCAAGTGGGGCCCACTATTTTCATCCAGTGTAGTTTTTAGAATTAATATTCCATGATCATAATAATTAGAACAATATGGATATTCTCTTTCTATATATGTTATTAATTATTGGTGGTTACACCCACAACTCTATCCATCCCAAGTAGGATTTTATTCCATAATTTGGTTTTTTGTAGTTGATATGATTGAGACACAATTCGTGTGTGACTTGACATGAACCCTCTAAGGATAAGGTTTCATGTATTCAATGGCTTGGTTTATATTTTGAATTTCATAATTTAATGTACCATATATGTGTATCACTTGACCTGAATAATGTAAGTAGTTTAATTGATTATTTAATTTTAAATGGAAATTGTCATGTATACTAATTATATCACTTGAATGGATTAAATTATAATGATTGATATGTTGAATGTATGTGGTACCCATTACCACATTAATGAAATGTAGAGAAATGAACCTTAAGTGTTGAATATTCCTTAAATGGAATTAATTAAGGTTGTGTGCCACTTTTCCATGTCTCACTAAAGAATGGAAGGGATAGAACCAAAGGGACTTGTTGATTAATTTGGACATGATTAAAATGATTATTCTACTTGATCTTATACCACTAATGAAATGAAAGGCTTGAACCAACAGTTGCATAATACATTATCTTATCATAATAATGAATGGAATTGCTTGAACCAAATTAAATATTACATGACTTTATTATCAAATCGAAAGGACTTGAATCGAACACTCCATGGATTCTGATAGAAGAATTCCATGAGCACTCGAGAACCCCATTTCAATTCAAATATATGGCTTACTTTGGTCAAGAATGACCTAGATCCTAATCCATGTCTATTTTTAGTATTCCCAAAATAAAACTGTATGATATCTTCAATATCAATTTAATATTCCTTGGATACCATCCATATATCCAAGATTGATTAGTAGGTGCCACGGTTATAGCCCTCTGGTCCCTACCTCTAATAATCCTTATTTTACGATGGACATTCAACTTAGATTCGTTGGGAAACATATTATGGAATTACATGGAGTAAATTCCTTGGATTACAGTGTTACCCTTATCTAAGGTACGATTATTTCTCAGATGGATAACCTTGAGGACTAAATTTCCCTTTTTATTAACATGGAACATCATTATTAAATTTCATTTCTGGTATCCTTGTCGTAACTTGGAACCTTCACCATTTCTAACAGGAGACTTATTTATAAACTGGTAATAATAAATTTATTAATTATTGACATGTTCAAAGACTAGCCTAGGGATGAAGCATGTGCTTGGATTTTTAGTTACATTGTACATCGTACATTATATGTGCATCGTTTTACACTATTGTGCTTCCATTATATTGGCTGAATGTTATAGAAACTATTGTTAGAGTCCCTATTAGATTTATATCAGACCCTTTTGGACATTGTTTGGTACCCAGACTATATTACATGGTTTCAAGAGTTGATAAAGGGAAGAATAATACTTCAAACAATTGATTGATTGATGTTTAGTTTCGATCTTGATAGTAGATAACCAAGATGGATATCAAGACTCTTGCGATAGTCTTTTGATTTATTTTTTACTTTTTTGGAACATGTAATGCATACTATCTTGTTTCCATGTTTTCCAATTTTCTACTGACATGACATATCATCAGTTCTTGAATGGTTTCCCATTATTTTAGTTTTTGTTACTATTGTATATAATTTACCCATGTTCCTTCTATTTATATATATTAATTCCTTTATTTATTGATGTTTTCATTCATCCAATGTGGTAATGTTTAGTAATGAGGGAATATTCTCCCCATGGACACACCCTAGGCCATCATGTCAAGTTAGAGGCCTCTACCATTTAGGGAGATGTGCTTGAGGTCATGTGGGCCACCGGTCTCAGGTTACCCATAGAGTGGAACCCTAGTATGGGATGTCACAAAGAGTTATCAAAGGATATTTCCTTTATTTCATTATTATTTGGAGACAATTTATTGTATAGTTGGAATAATTATTACTTTGTCATAAGTCATTCTTAGGTGTCATCAAACCATGCTCAGGGTAAAAAACAAGTTTCCTAAATTATAATTGTTGTTCTTCTTTTTCATATTACATTTGATATTATTTCACCATTGGGTGACACACATGTTGTGTGGATTTATTTATTATTACTCAGTTTGAGGATTTTATTTAATCCTTGTCCCGATGATATGAGGGAAATGATCATTGTTATATACATCATTATAAGATCCTATAATTCACATTTCATGGATATTTCCATGTCATATAGGTGAATTTCGCTGATTTTTATTTCATGATATGTATGTGATTGTTTAGTGGTGATGAGATAGTTTAATTTTACATACATTACTTTTTGTTGTGATTGAGTGATTTACTATCTCATGGGCTGGGATGAATAATTTACTGAGTTAAGCCATTCTTCTCTAAAAAATTGACATCATTACTAGTGATTGGTGTTTGGGCACTAATTATCTAGAAATGGCTGACAATTATAATTTCAATAATGAAATCTAAAATGAATTGGTCGTACAACCTTATCCTTCCTTCTCATGTTTCTGAATTTTAATTGACTGAACCTGGTAATTAAATTTAAAATGAAATGAATCATTTACCTAATTAATTTCTAATACATGGCCATCTAAGAGGGTATTTAGGTTATTATACCAAGGCTATTGAATTGTCTTATGTTCAGATTCTACTAGTGATTTAATTTATTGGATTATGCTTGTTTTGATCTGTTTTCTTAGAATCTTTATAAAAATTTCACTGCGTCGTCCTCATGTCATACACCCGGAGGGTAGGGAAGATCATGATATGAAAATAGTGGGACCTAAGAAGCTGGTATTACCTATAAGAGTGCCACTCGAGGAACCACATACTATACCTAATTTGGGAACTGATTCACAAGTTCATTATAGGTTCTCACATTTAATGCATTCCATGCATGGTGCTCACACCATCCACCTATGATGGATAATCTATCTTTTGACTTCCAACAATATTATCCTCCTACCTTTTCAAGGTATGGTGGTCTAGTGGATGATGAGTCTTTGATACAATATACCCTATCTATGTTTGAGCATTTGGAAACCCTCCTTATTGGAGAGTCATGCTTTCTATATACAAGCATCAGGACTTGGACAAGAATTTGTAAAATGTTATTACCCAGGCCGATCATCATTAGGGGTTGTTATAAGATGATTTCTAGACTACCTACATTGATTTGTTCATTACTCAGATGCTTATAGTTGAAACCATGAAAGAGTTCATGCATATTCAATAGGGTTCTATATTAGTTATGGAATATTAAGCTCTTGTTATAGAGTTGTAGTTCTTTACACTGCTTCTAGTAGGTGATGAGCTTGCACATGCTAGATGTTTTTAGGATGGGATTCAGTATACCATATATATGTAGGTGAATTTATTTTGGCTGCTTAAATTTTCTATGATATTCAATCATTTTCTTAGCACTGCGCACAACTTGAGGGATGAAAATAGTACTGGGTATAGAGGATCAGTGTCGTGGTAGGTAGTAGTTCTTTTGAAGGTAGGAAATGTTCCCATGAGGATTCCCATTTTGGAAATGACAACCATAGTAGTCGGTTCGATTTCTCTAACATGAGTCATCACTGTGAATGAAAAGGGAACTTGAAGCCTAATTATGATATTGTCCCACTAGAGTGACAATTTTATATCTATATGGGGAATCTCCAATGTTTATATATGACCTTTCCACCAGCATCGAGTGGAAAAGGATCTGCACTAGTTCCACCATCAAGAGTGACTTATTTTATGTTGCACTAGGCTATGAGTTGGAATAACACTGATAGGTTTATCTAATAAGTAGATCTGGGATGTGGTACCCATATCCCAGACCAACAATAGTGCTAGTAGAATAGTTATGATCATGGTAGTCCATCTATTAGACATGGTCATGGACCAGGTCTATTTCATGCACTACATCCAATACTCGAGGATCAGGATGTGGAACCAACTATAATTAGAGGTACTATAATAGTGTAATCTAATATAGTATCTTCTATTTTTTATAATGGTTTTTCAAAGTATTTTATCTCTATATCTATTTTGGAAATTCTCATACTATAGACATAGTATTACTATGGTGTGATGAACCTAGATATACCATTAGGGGCACAAAAAGATGGTGAAATATAGTATAGGGTATTTCCCATTGAGGTAGTCAGTTATCCTTTCTTATAGAACCCCTTTTTCCTCAAGATGAACAGCTTCAATTTCATATTGGGAATGGATTTGTTGGATCACTATCATGATTTTGTAGACTTCTATCACTATAAGGTAACTTTTAAATCACCAAAGGGAAGTGGTTATCAATATAAGGTTGAGTCAGATGTCTAGGCTAGTAGAACTACACGATATTATCATAGGATATGTGGAGTGACTTCCCAGATTTCAATTCTCTTTATGGAGGATCAGGGTTTATAACATGTATATTTCCCACCAGTAGTGGATTGTTTTAGAGATGTATGTCCTGAAATTTTTTATAGCTTATATCTTTATAGAGAGGTAGATTTTACTATCATGTCTGCTCTAAGAGAAGCTCTAGTGTCCATTCCTTCAGATAGGATGGAACAAACACTGCATCAATAGCTCAAGAGATAGTTATAGGATTTATAGGACAAAGGCATTATATGGACCAATACATCCTCTTGGTGATTTCCCATGCTCTATTCCAATAAGTAATATAGAACCATATATCTATGAATGGAATATAGATGGTTTACCAAGCTTATAGTTAAGAACCTATATCCAATACCTCGACTAGATGATCACTTAGACTAGCTTTGATCAACAATGGTCAGCTTCCAAATCGAACTGAGATTGGGTTATCATTAGGTTAGAGTTAGGCCATCTGACATAATTGTAAAAATTTACATTTTAATTATGGTCTATATGAGTACCTTTTTAACATTCTATCTTAAAAATTCACCCACCATTTTCATAGATTTTAGGAATAGGATTTTCCACTCATGTTAGGATTATTTTGTCATTGTTAGTGGGGATGACATCGTTATGTATTATCACACTCGTAGAGACCATGAAGAACATCATGAGATTGTTCTGAGTACACTGATAGAGGAACATATTCATGCCAGGATTACTATGTTTTAGTTATAGATTGTTAATGTTTACATTTTGGGTCATATAATATTAAAATTAGGTGTATTTGTTGACAGATAATAGGATATTGTTGTAGCTTCTTGGGAGTATCCCAAGAATGTGTTTGATATATAGAGTTTCTTAGGCACTGATTGGATATTATAGAAATTTCATACAAGGATTATCCCACATTTCTTAACCTCTTACTAATATTACAAAGAATGTTGTTATGTTCATATGTTTTGAACCATGTGATAATGCCTTTCTGGAGATAAAATGGAGGCCTCTATTGGCACCTATTCTTACACTTCCAAAGATTGGTAAAGGGGATACTCTCTTTTTATATTCATCATGTATTACTATATCAGTATCGGTAATACAGGAATAAAAAATCATTGTGTATGGATCTTTGTAGTTGAGGCCTCATGAGAAAAATTACCTGATGCATGACCTTAAGCTAGATGCAGTTTTCCATGACATACATTGTTGGAGACATTGTCTTTTGGGTGAGTTCATTGTAGTGTAAATTCACTATTAGAGCCTCAAATATATCGTTTCACAGTGTGAATTGAACCTAAAAGAGTCTACATGTGTTAAATTGCTAAATTAACTTGATTTTGAGCGTGAAAATATTTCATGGAAGTGCAATGTATTTGTATATGCACTATGTCAGAAAAATCAAGCACAAGAAGTATGGGATCCCATTTATGAATGGAAGTTAATGGCCCAAATTTTTGAGACGCATCTATATTTTCATGACTATAATGACCAATAATACCTCTCATCCTTGAAAGCTACATCTTCCGTACATGATAAAGTGAAGGGTAGACTATTTTTATATCCTAAATGTTTGGTTCTCCTTGAGATCATATCTTCAGATAACCAAAATATAGATTTTTTTATTGAAGAATAAAATAGCCTAGGGTTACATGGATGTTTATGTGTTCTTACAAAATTAGAGCGGAGTTGCTGAATGTTTCCCCAGCCTTTTAGTGGGATGTTTGTCCAGGAATCACAATGATGCATGAGGACATGTGACACTAGTATTGGTTTCCTAGGATGAAACATTATAAAACATTCTTTATCACTAGTAATTCCACCTATTAGAATTTTAAAGGGGATAAACAGGGACCTATATGCTTGTTATAGACACATCCAGTCCCATAATGAAAATGGGAAGATGTTTGCATGGATGTTGTAGTCCGATGTCGTAGGTTTCTTAGGGGGTGGTGAGGCTAATGGGGTGTTCATTGACGAACTAACTAAAAAAGACAAATTCATTTCTATTTGGGAGACTTTCTCAGTTTGATGAACTAGGAAGACATATGTCCATGAAATCATACAAATCCATAATGTCCCTCGTTCTATAGATTCAGATAGGAATGGTCATTTCATTTACAATTTTGGTAGGATTTTCAAAAGTCTATGGGAATACCAAATCATCTAAAAATATCTTTTCACCCTCATACAGAGGGAAAATCAGAATAAGAAATAAATGTTATAGGGGATAGGCTCTAAGTATGTGTCCTTTATTTTGATCATTCTTGAGAAAAGGCATATCTCTCTCATTGATTTCACTTATAATAACTGCTTCTAGGTGACAATTTAGATTACTCCGTTTGAGGCCTTATATGGTACGTCATGTCGTTCACCCCTGTACTGGCTATAGGCAGGTGAGGAATCCCTACTAGGTCCTTGAATTGTTCAATAGACTTCAGATCATGTTCAGATAGTCAGAATGACTATGACTACTTTTCAACATTAACAAATATTCTCTATCGATCTCCAATGATGACTTATTGAGTTCGAGGTATGGGGTCATGTTTTTATTTAAGTTAAACTTAGTGTAGGTAATATATGATCACAAATGAATGGAAAGATATATCCTCATAATGTAATTCCTTTTGAAGTTCTAGAGAGACTTGGGTCGGTAGATTATCAGTTTCTATTACCTCATATGTATCGTTCCATGCACGATGTCTCCCAAGTTTCGTAGCTTCTGCAATATCATACTGAACCATATCATATATTTGATCATGAAAGAGGTTTATTTAGATTTTGAGGCAACCTTTGAGGAGTATATATTACGCATCGTTGACCAGAGCATGAGGGACTTCTGAGGCCAGTCAATCCCTCTAGTATGGGTGTTATGGTAGCACAACAGAGTACTAGACATGACATGGGAGGGGGAAGCCGACATATGTGTTCAAAGGATAGAATTTTTCTCAGACAATTTCTCTCCATAATTGGAAGTTGAACTTGGGGATGAGTTATTTTAAGGGGATAAGACAATGAAAACTAGGATTTTTCATCAGGCTTGGATACATTATATTTCACTCTAAATCATTAATTTTGACCTAAAATGGATGTCTAATATGTTAGAAAAAGACTTATGGTTGTCTAAGGATTATTCAGATCTAGATACACATCTTTTTGGGATGAATGGAAATTTTTAATGAAGAGTTCATGGTTGGCACATGGTTTGCCTTATAGTGCAGTTGGACCATATTCAGGCAGAACCATATCTCATCGTCTGTGGATGGTCTTGCAACCAAACCATGCAATATCCATTTATTCCAAGTTAATTGTGGATGGTTTGGAAACAATATTCCAAATTGTGAAGAAAAACTATGCAAATACTATTTTCTATGTACTTTTATAAATTTTCCCTTATTGGTCTATTAAGACACCAATTTTTTCTAATATGGGAACCAATGGGTTTAACATAATTTCCTCCTATTTTGGGTTTTATTTTGAAATTTTAAACGTCAGATCATGAGATATTCTTCATTCGGAATCCAATCGAGATTCAATTAATCATGTTAGATGCAAAAAAATATGTACTTGAGTCATTGGAAGCCCTTTTCCGTCTATCTTACTCTCATTTTAGTTATCAAGGTGTGAGAGTTTTTTATTTTTTCTTAGATCTACTCTACACTAAGACAAATAACAAGATGATATTGGAGGAGTATATTACTACTACCCTTGGGTGGGAGTTGTATAAATCATCCCTTATGTTCGTTGAGTTGGGAATTTATGTGTGGGACCCATATATTTCATCGGGTGTTGTTCTTATATTTTATATTCCATGCTTATAATCATTATGTCACGACCCATCCCTCGAGGCCCGTGTCGTGACTACCCCAAGCTTGCCTTCCATAGGCCAAGATCTGGAGACTAGCACCGAAGGTGTATTCCCTAAAACTCGGAAGTAATTTCCATTATAAACTGTAAAATCACGAAACCAATCACACCACAAGATACAAACACAAGAAAAATTTATAACCAAAATAGTGATGAAGGTAAGAGTGGCCAGAATAAAATCCCAATAGTAAAGGTACAAGTACAAATAAATTCAATACAACTGATGAAAGAGAAAGACAAGTACGGGATCATCCTCCGATATTCCTACCTAAAAGGTAGGTACAGATCGCCTCCTTATCACTCCATGTCCTCCCGTCTCCTCTACGAAATTACAAGTTGTACGGTCCACCTCTAGGTTCTATCCAGTCCCGGTGCACTCATCCTCAGACAGTGTTGTTTATCATCTGCATCCAACACATCAAGGTGCTGGCATAGCACATGAAGGTGTGATTATAACAATACATAGAAGGGACCCTGAGACCCTCAAAGTATAAGAAAATCCAAAAAAGATAAACCACTATGTTTAAAATCAATAGATAACCCTACTTAGCTATATGCCCATACATATAACTACATTTTCAAGTAATACATCTCAATCATGATGGAACACAGAGGTTCTGAATCAGATTACAGCAGGTATATTTTTAGGTTCAGTAATAGAAATGATTGGATGTAGCTACTAAATCATCTTTCTCCATTAAGAGGCTCTGCTTCTAACCCACACAGAATCTCTAGGAGCTAACCCACAAAGGATCGCTGGAGCTGGCCCACACAGGATCACTGGGAGCTGACCCACACAGGATCGCTGGAGCTAACCCCCACAGGATCTCTAGAAGATGACCTATACAAGATTTCTAGGATCTAACTCACACAGGATCATAGGGATATGACCCACACATGAATGCTGGAGCTGACCCACACATGATCGCTCGGAGCTGACCCACACACGATCACTTGGAGTTGACCCACACCAGATCGCTGGAGCTAACCCACACAGGATCTCTGGGAGTTGACCCACATGGGATCATTGGAGCTGACCCACTCAATATCTCAATGAAATAACCCACATAGGATCACTTAGAGCTGACCCGCCTAGGATATCTAGAAGTACTCTTCTCATAACAGCCATCTATTGGGATTCCACAGTAGGTTTGCTCGTCTCTGGTGGATTCCTCTACCGAAGCCACCGTTTGATTATCCAATTTCCACAATGTCCCATGAAGAATAATTTAAATGGACCTACATTTCATAAGGGTTGCAATGTAATAGATGGAATGACAATCGGATGCTCGGTCTGTGAATTATTAGCCTTTTGGTATCGAGGGCCCAGTTGGATTAATGTTTGAATCAACCCGACCGTTCCCCAGATTAACCCAAATCTCTAGTGGGGTTTAATTGAGAGACCTCATCACTCCAATATTTCTATCACCATAGATGGTTTGTCAAACGAACGTCTATTTCCAACGTTATGGCCAAACGAATGTGAATGGGTCATATGGGGCCCGGGGCCGGTCCGACCTTGTCGAACTGACCCGTCAGGGGACAAACCGGTACGGGTTAACCCAATCTATCCCACGAGGTCCGGCCCGACTCATTGGGTGACCTAGCCTGTTTAATTCAACCTAGATCGCTAGGTGGCCCAACCCGTGGGGTCCGTCCTGGTTGGCCGCGAGGGCCGCAAGGCCGCAGGGGTTCCTTGAAGGCGCGGGCCGGCTCGGCCATGGGGGTACTGCAAGGGCACGAGGTGGATTGGCTGCAAGGGTGTTGCAAGGGAGAGAGGCCATGGGTCGGCTTGACCGCAGAGTCTTAGCAGCGAGGTGCCGGGAAAGCGCAGTGTAGGGAGACTTGACCGAAGCATCTCGACTGCATTGAGCCGCAAGGACGCGGCATAGGGCAGCTCGACCGGATCGATGGGGTCACAGGGCTTTGTGAGGGACCAGCGTTAGGTGTCCCGGCCGGAGCTGCGCGGTGAGGCCGTGGTGGTGGTTCGGTGAGGATGTGGTGGTGGTGGGGCAAACCTGCAGGTAGAGGGGGCCATGGGGCGGCACTTTGGGGCCACGGCTGTTGTGTGGTGACACCGAGGGGCAGGGGTGGCAGCGGGGCAGAACCGTGCGCCATTATCTTCATCATGGATAGTGGTGGGGCCGAACTCTGTTATCATGCCTCCTTCATGTTTGGTCACCAACCTCCTCTATCAGGATGAAGACACACACAAAATAAGAAAGGAGGAGGGGTTGTTTTAGGTTTGTTTGGCCCGCACCCTCTGCATTAGAGAGGAGCAAGTGGTTCCCAAAATTGAATCCTGAATGTGTGTGTATGGTATTTAAGAACATCAATCCCCATAAACCTCTTTAATATCTATTTCTAATCCCACAAATGAATTTGGAGGAGAGAATATGGAAAGTGATAAACATATAGACACATGCCCCTACCTGTTGAGTCAATAAGGTTATCCTTTTAACTTTTCTATTCCTTCATACATGGGGGAGATTGGTGAGTCATTAAGGTTTTCCTTATTACTTTACCATTCCTTCATGTTTTGAAAATAACAAACACCTTATCTCATGGAAAAACTCTATTTTACCATATGTTTTAATTATATAAGGAAAAATTCCCTTCCCCAAAGAAATTTATCCTTACCATGTTTATTGTTTATATCATAATTTTTCGAAGTGTTAAATTTAGTTTGAAACCAAATCCTCGGAATCCTATAATTACCTAGATATGAAGCATTATGTTTTAGGATACGAATTCTCAGAATTCTTGTTACGAACCCTTCTTAGTTATGACACCGAATTGTAAATAAAAATTCTCTTCACGAACTCTTCAGAGTTCTGACTCAGAATTCTGAATCTAAATTCTGGTCACGAACTCTTCAGAGTTCTGACTCCGAATTCTGAATTTGAATTCTAGATACGAACTCTTCATATTTCTGACTCCAAATTCGGAATTCGAATCTTGTATATGAACTCTTCAGAGTTCTGACTCTGAATTATGAATACGAATTCAGAATAAAAATTCTAAATACGAATTCAGAATATGAATTCTAGATATGAACTTCCCTATGTTCTGACTCCGAATTCTGATTATGAATTCTGGTTACGATCTACTCTGAGTTCTAACTCTGATTTCCATGAATACAGACACCGAAATATTATGATTTATGACTCTAAATTCTCATTAACTATGACTCTAATAATTGTAAGTTTTGATTCCAAATTTCCTTGAAATTCAGACTCTAGAATTCTATAGATTTCTGGTTCCAAATTCTAAGAAAAAATAATTCAAATATCCTTGTATTATATACTCCGGATTCATTTTTTTCGGAACTTTCATATTTACACACATTCTGAATATCAGATTTTAGTTATTATCACACTAGATTTGTTATAAAATGATGTCATACTTTCAGTTATCAACAATCTTTTGTTTGAGTGACACGTGTACAGTTGCCTCCGAAATTCAAGAAAAATATGACCGTTAGAGGAGGGAGCCGACCATTGGAGCTATACCTATAAATTGGATCTCATTTGAAAGAGCTCGGGAATTTTGGTATTTTTGAAACTCATAACTTTCAGAAGTGATTTCGGTAGAGAGAGGCTCTTATAAACACTTAGTCTTTATGCAGAATATTTTAAAAGCTTTTTCGTCCTTTTCGTCGTGAATATTTTCTTTGTGTGACTTCGATTGTTTCTGTGTACAATTGTGGGCTTATGGGGATAAGAAGACAGAGGTGCCGACTACTTAAAGTTGAGGGATTGAGGTTATAGTAAAACAGACTATGTTCTTCATATCAAGGGCTAACCCTAGTGTGAGTAAGACATAATTTCTTGAAAGCATAAATCAAGGGACCGTTATCCAAGGTTGTTGGATACCCTTATCTTTGGGTTAAAGGAGTTACTACTAGTTACTTGTAGTTTTCTATTTTTACGCTATAATTTTAGTTGTTGAGGAATGTATAATCTTAATATAATTCCTTATAATTGTACTCTGATTATATAGGATTATATATGCTTTAAGGTAGAATCTTAGTCGTTGTAAACTTTTGTTAAGTTTCATTTCCGGAATCACTTTTTTGGAATCAAGCATTTTATTAAAACATATAGGTTTTGTGAATTTCGGTTATTAAAAATTTCCTTAGGGAATTTTAAAGTGTACAATTCACACCCTTTTGTATTTGATCATCTCATGTTTACATATTCGATCCAAAATTGGTATTATAGAGTATATCATACTCACATACCATCTCAACAATTGGTATTAGAGGAGGTTTATGAAAAACTTATATTCACATATAAGTTTTCCTTGATCAAGTTTTTTCTCTTGATATGATATACTACATTGTACCAAATACCAATCCAACAATTGGTATCAGTTAAGGTGAACACTAAATTAAACTCATAATTAGATTTAGATGAAAATTCTCGGTATTGAACTTCTGGATTCAATCTTTTTTGGAATCTATTTTTCAGACTCGTATAGTTTGGATTCATTTTTTAGAGATATTATTGGTTTGTATTATTATTTCTAAGGAATATTTTACTTGTTTAAAAAAAAATTTTATTAACATAAATCTATGGAATTAATTTTCTTTAAGATGGCATGAATCAATGTTGGTTCCATTAACAATATCAATCCAACTAGACCACTTATACTTGATGAAAATGATTACGAATAATGGAGAGATCGCATGAAGACTTTCATTATCAATAATGGTCTTGATAATTTTGTTATTCTTACTGGAGAATATAAAATCCCTGAAAAAGAATTTAGTACCTTTACTAATCAAGAAAACCATGAATATCAACTGAATTATAAGGGATGCAATACTTTTCTTTTTTCCATGACTAGAAACATATACGGCCAAATTTCATCATGTGATGGAGAAAATTCTAAATGGTAGATGAACATGATAGTTGGATAGAGGAACGTTCAATCGAGATATAGGAAAAATAAAAAGAAAGGTAATAATGATTTAGAAGTCACATGTTATGAATGCAAGAGAGGTGGACACATAAAACATGACTGCTCTATGCATAAGAGAAAAGAAAGAAAGAAAATTCATTATGTGGGAAACAGAAATAATTATTACAAGGCTAAATCTAAAAATGTCTTTAAAGATAATGACACATGGAGTTCCATTGGTGGAGACTCTTCAGATGAATATTCAGATTATGAATCTTCTGGACCAAAGAATAATGGTTTAATATCCAGACAACCAATTGAAATTCATTGATTAATGGCTATGTTACATAATGCTGAATCATTGACCAATTTTTCTTTGAATGTTAATAATAGTAAATATTATAACTATTTATATGAAGAATCATCTTTTGATGAAGAAAATACTTTACCTTCCTATGAGGAAGTTTCTAGGTTTGCCAAACTTCATGAGATTAAGAATTCAAAACCCATGAAAAAACATGATAAAGAAAAATTCTAGTAATACAATTCATAGTAAAGAAATATCAGAACATTATAAAGATCTTGATATGAAAAATGTTGATTTTGAATGTATTTAAAAAAATGTCGATGAAGTAAATTATGAAAATAATAAACATTATTACAATATAGAAAACATAACTTCTATAAAAAATGTTTCTGAACCTAGATCTAGTTCACAATCAAATGTTTTTGAAGACAATAACATGGTTGTCAAACTCAAATCCGATATATTTTCCCTGAGGAAGTGTTTGTCAAAATTTACATTAGGTAAAGAAAATTTTGATAAAATGTATTCTCAAATCCGACCTCTAACGAATAGTTCTGGTTGTGGTTATACTGGCTCTAAACCGATTTTTAGTAACAATTATTTTGTTCTTCAAAGTACTCTATTCTGCACTAAGTGTCAGTGTGGAAGACACTGGGAAAAAAATTTCTTTAAACAAAACCCAGTCTTTTGGATTTCATAAAGCCTATTTTTTTAAGAATATGTGGGTGCCTAAAATTCTTCTCTCAGAAATTTTTGGATCTAAGAATATTTACATTCCGAAAGTCTAACGCTTTTTTTCAGAAAAATAGGGAAATTACCAACATCAATATGTTGTAAATGGATACTGGGTGTTCCTGGCTTATGAATGGTAAAAAAACTATTTTGAAAATATTATCAAGTCGAAATGAGGAAAATTAACTTTCATAGATAATTCTCATAGAGAAATTATTGGTATAGGTAACATCGTTTTTCATCAAAAAACAATGATTTCAAATGTTTTATTATTCAAAGGTATTAAGAACAACTTCATTAGCATAAACCAATTATGTGATTAATGCTACTAAGTGAATATTATGAATGAGAAGTGCCTAGTACAGAATTACAAGGAATATTTTATTCTTCCTGCCCATATGTAATAGAATGTTTACATACTAAACATATTAGACCTTACGATAAAATACATACCTTTCCATAGTGAAATGGAAGATCATTCTTGGATATGGAATAGACGGTTATGTCACTATAACCTTATGAACTTATGAAAACATTCTATGAAAATATTAGATTAGGTTATACCCGGGATTAGATTTGATTATTCAAGACTTTGTGACCCTTGTCAGTATGGAAAGACACATAAATAATGTTTTAAATATATCGGTTATGTCTCAACTACTGATGCATTGCAGCTAGTGCATATGGATCTTTTTGGTCCAAAACAAACTGGAAGCATTGGAGGCAAGTACTATGTATTTTTCTTGGTTTATGATTACACTAGATTTACGTTGGTCTATTTTCTAGAAAATAATTATGAAGCCTTCTCTTATTTCATAAGTTTTAGAGCCCATGTAAAAATGATAAAAGCCTTCCATTGAATCTATTCATAGTGATCATGGTGGAGAATTTCAAAATTAGTATTTTGAAACTTTTTGTAGTAAAAAAGAATTACTCATAACTTCTCCCCAAACAGAAAACCTCAACAAAATGGTGTAGTTGAACAAAGAAATAGAATTATTCAAGAGATTACTAGAACCATGTTTAGTGAGTATTCTATAGCCAAACATTTTTGGGCTGAATCTGTAAGTACATCTTGTTATACTATAAATCGAGTTTTAATGAGACCTTTTCTTGATAAAACTCTTTATGAGTTATGGGATGGTATAAACCCTAGACTTTCCTACTTTATGGTTTTTTGTTGCAAGGTATTCATTCTGAATACTAAATATAATCTATATAAATTTTCACCAAAATCTGATGAAGAAATTTTCTTACGCTGCTCAACAACTTCTATGGCATATAGAGTTTTCAATAAAAACACATGTACTATTAAAGAGACAGTACTAGTTAAATTTGATGAAACTGATACTTTTGATTTTGAACAACCCCAACCTATATCCTCGAATGTGTTTTTAAAAATGGATTGCCATCCATTGATAGAAGATCCTTATGATAAGGAAAAGTTTCATGAAGATACTACCGAAACATTTACCCCAGAATATTTCCTACCCTATGTTGATGAATAGGTTTTACAAAACCCAAATTATTTATTTCTCAAGAATCATCAATGTGATATCATCATTGGTGATATAAATAAACCTGTATCGACTAGAATTTCATTATGAAATAATGTAGAACACCTAACATTACTTTCCCACTTAGAACCAAAAAGCGCTGATGAAGCTTTAGGTGATGATGATTGGATTAAATCCATACAAGATGAACTAAATTAATTTAAAAGAAATAATGTCTGGACCTTGGTTGAAAGAACTATGGACACATATTTTATTGGATTAAAATGGTTCTTCAGAAATAAGTGTGATGAAAATGGAATCATTGTATGAAATAAAACTACATTAGTTGAATCAACAAGAAGGAATATACTATGAATTAACCTATTCTCCATTAGCTAGACATAAATCTATTCGTATTTTACTTTCCTTTTCTTTATTAATCAATATCAAAATGGTTAAAATGGTTTTTAAATGTTTTTTCCTTAATAGTTATGTTCAAGAGAATGTTTTTGTTGAACAACCTCCTGGTTTTGAAGATACAAAACATCTTGATCCTATTTTTAGACATACCAAAGCTCTGTATGGACTTAAACAAGCCCCTTAAGCTTGGTATGATAGACTAACATGACAGTTGGTTCAAAATAACTATCTCCGAGGAAATGAAGATCCAAAAATTTTATAAATAAAAATAAGAAAAATGTTTTGGTTGTTCAAATTTATGTTGATGACATTATATGTGGTTCAACTCACTAATCCCTAACTGATTCCTTTGTGGATCTAATGAATATGAGTTTGAAATGAGTATGATTTGTGAGTGAACATTTTTCCTTAGTTTTGAAATTTATAAAAAACAAGAAGGATTATATATATTACAACCTAAGTATATTAATGATATTCTCAAAAAAGTATGGATTTTACAGCCCTAAGAGTATAAGTACTCCCATTGGTACCCCAAAAAAACATGATCTTGATGGAGCTAGGAAACTAGTATATCAAATAACTTTTAATGGTATGATAGGATGTTTAATTTACTTGATATTGAGTCTTCAAGACTTACTATTTTAAGTATACTTAAGTGCAAGATATTAATCCAATCCTAAGGAATCCCATTTAAAAGTAGTGAAATGAATTTTTCACTACTTAAAGGGAACCATAGATTTAAGACTCTTTTATACTTTTGGAAATGATTTTGTTTTAAAATGTTTTTCGGATTCTGACTTGGGAGGATATAGAATGGATAGAAAGAGTACATCGAAAACATTTCATTTATTAGGAGATTTATTATTTTCTTGGTCTTGCAATAAGAAACACTCAGTAGCACTTTCGACTACTGAAGCAGAATATGTTGCAACTAGAAGTTGTTATGCTCAAGTGTTGTGGATTAAACACACACTCACAGACTATGGTATGAGTTTTACCAAAACAAAATTTTTTTATGATAATAAAAATTCTATTTCCCTTATTAATAACCCATCTCATCACTCTCGTTCAAAGAACATAGATATTAGCAAATACATTCTTAGGGATCACACAACAAAAGGAGATATCATTATTCAATTTATCGGAAAAGAATATCAACATGTTGATATTTTCACAAAATCATTACCATCCGCTAGATTTGAATACATTAAATAGAAGTTAGGAATGATAACTGTAAGGTAATCCTCACCAATAACTTCATATTGAACCAATCTCTTTACAGTAATAAACTCTTTTCGATAGGGGGTACATTTCTTAATGATCGTTGTTCATATTTTTCGTAGTGATGTTTTTCATATTTTTTGTTATGATGTTTTTCATATTTTTCATAATGAAGTTTTTCATATTTTCATAATGATTCCTTTCATATTTTTTTGTAATGATGTCAGTCATATTTTTTTAATGAAGTCATTCATATTTTTCAAAATGTAGTTTTTCATATTTTTCATAATGAAGTTTTTCATATTTTTTCGTAATGAAGTTTTTTATATTTTTCATAATGATAGTTTTTCATATTTTTCATAATGATAGTTTTTCATATTTTACATAATGATAGTTTTTAATATTTTTCTTAGTGATTCTTTTAGTACCGAAGAAATTTGTAATGTAGATTTTCGTAATGAATATTTTTGTAATGAATATGTTCATAATAATGATATGCGTCCTCATTTTTTTCTCATACTCAATTTTTTTCAAAATATAAAGACCTTCTAAGAAGAATTTTCCTTAATACAAATAATTCTTCTTACAATCCGGAAGGTATTATTTTATCTTGAGTTTTTATAATTACCTTTTACTTTCTGGTAGTTTATTTTTTTTTAAAATTTCTCAAATTCTAGTTTTCTTACATCCATATATTTACCTTTAAAAACCTTAAAAGATCATATCCTATCAAATTTTCTTAGCGGCTATCTTTTCAATCGTCCGATCAGATCAAACAATTTCTCAACCATTGGATTAAAATGGGAAGTTGAACCATCATTTCAAAACCTATAAAAAGGGGACCCCCGATGGTTGTCCCACATCGGTTTTCAAAGAATTTTCATGTCAATGCTCTACCCAACATCAGAATCCCATTATAGATTTTCAATTCTTTATCAAGTCCTAATGTCTACTAAAATTCCTTCTAAAGAAATGTCTTCTCTCATGCTGATTTCATAGTGGGAAATTTACAGGGAGAGGATGGTACATCCAAACATATTCAATATGTCTGACTCTATTATTTCAATGAATATAAAGCATAATGGATGGGAGAGTGTATCCATTTTAAAGACATGATCTCATGATGATGTTTATCCAGATCTACTTAAATAATTCTATGAATTAGTTTTGTTTATCAAAGAATATGGTAGAGAATAACTTTGTTTCAAGAGTTATGGAAAAACTTATAATATTTCTTATAGGAAGGATGCTATCTTGGTGGGGCTGTCATATGAAATGGTGGCTGAGTTTTTCTCCCAAAAGCGTCCATGTTCAAGGTAGTTTCGTAATGGTGAAGGCTATGGAATGCCTTGGACATACTGATTTCAAGACCGCAAGAATTTCCCACTTGTCTACCAATAATCGGATCCTATAGTCATGGGTTTGAGGTCTTATCGTACCAAGAAATGGTGACAAGAAAACTCTTAAGTAATGTGATATGTATATCATAGACTTTTTGTTAAATATATGGAAAATTAATCTGATGGATCATATTCTCATTACGATAGAGAATATCAAGAATGGGAATATGAGAGCACAGATAATCATGTATCATTCTCTACACTCAAAATTGATACTTCGGTGCCTTGAATGATTTACGATCCCATGATGTTCCAAGACAAGGAATTGAAAAGTAATTCTAATCAGTGATGATACCCTCAAGAGGATGAAAGTTGGTTTTTCCAAGGAGTCAGGTAAGTTTTATGATCTACCTGAGGATGAGGCAGAATCCATTCTGAAAAATGTTGAAGAATATGAACCATCAAAGAAGGTTGGAAAGAAGAGGTAACTAAAGGAAGTCGAAGAAATAGATAAAACCCCTAAGGCCATAGAAGCTCAGTATGCACCTACAATTCCCAAAAAGCTAAAATCTTATCTGGACGAAGTTGTTTCCTAATGGAGGGTGGATAAAAATACTTGGAAGGAAGGGAAACCATAATTTTTCCTAGACCCTGCAGAGTCCAAAGAACTGAATGAAAAAGCTAATGATGATCTTGAGAAGCAAGCCAAAGAGAAGAAGAAAAAGAAGAAGATGTCATAGTAAGAGTTTGTTTAATCTCTTTTGAAGGCTACTATTGTTGCATCCTAGAACATTCATGTACCAAAAACCTTCATAGTCGAATAATTACCTGAGACACCGGGAAAAACATTCATGACTCTAGAAAAGGAACAAGAAAAGGTTTCTAAGGTGATAGAAGTTGTGGAAGAAGTTCAAGAAGAAAAAAGCACTAATGAAACAACTGATCTGATAAAACAAGTAGAAGACTTTCATGAGAAGGAAAGTGCTTCTGAAAATTTTTCAATCCGGACTTCTCAAGTTGGATCTTCTAAACTTGTTACCCCTATAGTTGATAAGAAGGGTGAAGAAGAAGTGAAAAAATTGTCTTTGGAAGAAAACTATAATAATCACTTTATTCATCCAGAGGACATTGAGGCAGGAGATGAAAAAGTGAAAATTGATGAAGATAATATTGTACAGTTATCTCGTAGTGAGCATGAATCTTTTGATGAATAAGATATTCCAAGAACCAATTAGGGGAAACAAGTGGTTGTTGATACCCCAAACAATGATATTTTGAGGATGAATGAAGCTGGAGGATCCTCTAAGAGGGAGCTGGTAGAGCTAGATGAAGAAAAATCTCCAAGAAAAATGTCAGATTCGGAGTCATCAGCTTTAGGAAATGATTTTTTCATTCAGTCCCTTGAATAAGCTAGTGGACACCATTCCGATCATTCCAGAAATTGACTCTAGATGTTAGATTCTCCTACAAAGAATGAATCAGAAATCATACTTTGTATACATCGTGATGGATAGGTGTGTAAAGATTGAGCCTGAGTACAAGAATTTCGATATCAACTTTGAATCCCATATAAAATCATGCATGAAAATGACTAGCCGGTACAAGAAAATCGTATAAGACTTGATAGAGATTGATCAATTTCAAGAAGATGTCGAGGAAGCGTTTGATACCGAAGACACCAAGATCAAGGATCATACAAATAGCTTTAGGTAAAATCTAAATCATGAAAAAAATAATCGGATTAAATATGTCAAAGATTTTAATGGGAAGATGAATTATGTTGTCCAAAGTTTGAAAACCGAAAGGGATCTCCGTATCGAGTTAGAAGAAATGTTAGTGAAGAAAGAAGAATTGATGAAGGCTCAGGGATAGGACCCAAAATCTCAAGATGATAGAATCCCAGTCTTAGAAAAGCAAGTATAGGAGGATCACAATGAACTAAAGAAGATAAAAACCATCGTGAAGAAGATGATACCCTCGAAAAAAAAAGAAAAATAGACCCAAATACGATCTTTAGTTGTATCTATTTTTTCATGTACAAAATCTTCCAATCCCAAAGAAATTGTGGATGCTTTTTTTGGATGTTTGTACTAATATTTCAGGAACCATATTTTTTCCCATTCACTCAATCCCTTTTTTAAAATTACAATGGGGGAGAAGGAAAAATGATTATAAGTAAAAGAAGAAATATCCCTAAGTAAGGGGGAGTTTATCAAAGCGGGAGTTCTCATTAAGATGATTTCCTAATTCAAGATAAATGAAAACTCTCATTCTGGAAATCTATAATATGATCCTTAGAGTTCCAAATCCCAAGGTGGAGTTATTTTTATTCATCATTACCAAATAAAAAAGGGTGATAAGCTTTATTTCAATGTCTAAAAAAAAGTTTCTAAGTACTTATTTTCTTTTTCATAAGGATAATAGTGCTTTCCAAAAAGGGTGAGATTGTTGAGTCAATAAGGTATTCCTTGTGACATTTTCATTCCTTCATACTTGGAAGTATATGGTGGGTCATTAAGGTTTTCATTATGAAATTACCATTCATTGTTATATTGAAAATCACAAACACCTTATCTCGAGAAAAACTCTTATTACCCTTTATTTTAATTCTATAAGAAAAAATTTCCTTCCCCAAGGAAATTTATCCTTACCATGTTTATTGTTCATATAAAATTATTTATAAGTGTAAAATTTGGTTTGAAACCAACACCTCGAAATCCTATAACTACCTAGATATGAAGCATTCTGTTTTAGGATCAGAATTCTTAAAATTCTGGTTACGAACCCTACTGAGTTTTGACTCCGAATTCTAAATCAGAATTCTGGTCATGAACTCTTCAGAGTTTTGACTCCGAATTCTGAATCAGAATTAGGGTCAAGAACTCTTGAGTGTTCGGACTCCGAATTCCGAATACTAATATTGGATATGAAATCTTTAGTGTTCTGAATACTAATTCTGAATACTAATTCTGGATACGAACTCTTTAGAGTTATCAATACGAATTTTGAAAACGAATTCTGAATTTGAATTCTGAATACGAATTCCGAATATTATTTCTAGATATGAACTTCTCTGAGTTCTGACTACAAATTATGATTATGCATTCTTGATACAAACTACTCTGAGTTCTGACTCTGAGTTCTCTGAATACAGACTTTGAACTCTAATGATTTATGACTCTAAATTCTCATGAAGTATGACTCCAAACATTGTAAGTTCAGATTCTGAATTTCCTTGAAATTCATATGTTGGAATTCTATTGAATTTAGGTTATGAATTCCTAGAAAACAGAATACAAATATCCTTGTATTATAGTATCTGAATTCAATTTTTCCTGAACATTCATATTTACTCACATTCCGAATATCATATTTTAGTTATGCTCACACTAGTATTGATATAAAAAATGTCGTGCTTTCAGTTATCACCTAACCATTTTTTGAGTGACACGTGTAATATTCCCTCTGAAATTAAAGGAAAATATTACCATTGGAGGGGGGAGCCAACAATTAGAGCTATGCCAATAAATAGGAGCTCCTTTGAAAGAGCTCAGGACTTTTGTAATTTTTAATTCTCATAACATTCAGAAGTGATTTCTATAGAGAGATGATATAATAAACTCTCGGGATTTGGGCAAAACATTTGAACAGATTGTTCAACCTTTACATCGTGAATATTTTCTTTATGTGACCCTAATTGTTGATGTGTACAATCGAGGGCTTCCAGGGATAGGATGATAGAGGATCTAACTACCTTGATGTTGATAGCTTGCGAGGATAGCAAGGCAGACTTTGGTCTTCATATTGAGGGCTTTCCCTATTGTGGGTAAGACAATATTTCTTGAAATCATAAATCAAGGATACTTTATCCAAGGTTTCCAGACACCCTTCTCATTGGGTTTAAAGAGTTACTACTTGTTACTTGTAGTTTTCTATTTAACCATTGTACTTTTGGTTGTTGAGGAAAGCATAATATTTTTATACTTCATTATACTTTTACTCTGATTATATAGGATTCAATATGCTTTAAGGTATAATGTTAGTCATTGTAAACTTTTGTTATGTTTCATTTCTGGAATCACTATTTCGGAATCAAGAAAGTTATTAGAACATAGAGGTGTTGTGAATTTGGATTATGAAAAATTTCCTTAGGCATTTTTGAAGTGTACAATTCACCCCTCTATTGTATTTGAGAATCTCATGTTTACATATTCGATCCTACATTTGGTATTATAGAGTATATCATACTCACATTCAATCTCAACACTACCTTGTTTTATTTTTTGATGGAGTTCATGAGAAATAAGTCGAAGAAGATGGAGGGGGGGTGCCAACGATCATTGCTTCTGAAACTATTCTTCAATGACGGTTCTGCATGTCGTCTTATTCATTGATTTTTGAAGAACGTTCTTCGATGGAATTCTTCATTGGCGTTCTTTGTTAGAGTGATTTTTTCCAATGCTCCTAGTTTCTCTGTTTTTAAGGAGTTTCCCCCTAATTACTCCAAAAATGAAATACCCAAAATTATAGAATATGTTGGAATAATTTCAATTTGGAATAAATAATTATATAGGTTGGGACAAACAATAGGGCTTAATTAATTTACCGTGTTAGTAAATTTAATTGGCCCAATTAAATGGCTTAATTTAGTGGGTGGGGTAGAAATTTAAGGAGTTGGGTGGTTTCTTACCATTAAGAGGGGTCGGGTGGTCCATGCCTCTAAAATTCATAATTTGGGTTGAGGATCGGGTGGTCCCTGCCTCTAAAATTCATAATTGGGGTTTAGGCTCAGGTGGTCCCCAACTCCATATCCTCACATGGAAGGTTTAGTTCTGGTGGACACCAAATCTTAACATTCAAAGGGTTGTTTTATTCTGGAGGTCCCTACTTCCCAACATCCACATGAGTGTTTCAAAAAAACTTTGTTACAATAATTTATTTTTATTTTCTTCTAACACGAAAAAACGAAAAAATAACTTCCACCCTCATCCAACTATTGTCGAATTGAAGGTCTCCATAAGCGAATATCGGTGCTGCTAGTTCAACGGTACCCTCAGATTTCAATTCAAAGCATCAGTTCAAATGTTACAAAAAATCTGCTCGCATGTTTACTATACGTACCCAAAAAAATATTTATAAATTCCCTCCGGGTACTTCGGGCATTGTAATCACGCGCCGTCAATTTTCACAGACTCTTAGAATTTATATGTATTTTTTTATAAAAATTACACCAAATTTACGAGTCTTTACATTCTCCCCAAATCAGGCATCTAAGTCCATGTAAGCCACTACTCAAACTAGGTTAACAAGTAGGGGTATTGAGCACGTATCCCCGCCTCCCGCTCCTATGTGCTCTCATGGAAGATCTCGTGCTGCCAACAAACGTGCACCAGAGGTATTAACCATCCATGAAGGTCCCAATATTATCGATCCTCAATCTCCACTGGAACCACCGTAAAATTCTCCCCATCTATGACATCCATATCTCCTTGGACGATGATTTGAGAAGGATCATGGACATATCTCCTATATGGAATACGTGGAAGATGTTGTGCACCCGGTGCAACTGAGGTGGAAGGGTTAAGTGTTATTCCACCTTGAAAACATTATTGAGATCCTGAAAAGGTCCCATGAATCTCTAAGATAACTTTCTACCTCGACCAAATCTATGAAATCCTCATCGGGGTGAGACCTGTAGAAAGACATGGTCACCATCCTAGAACTCAAAAGGTCTCTAGATCTTGTCGGAATACAACTTTATCCTGCTTTGTTTAGTCTTCATCCACTCTTGGATGATCTATAATTTCTCTGTGGTAGCCCGTACCATCTCTGGTCCTACTAGTGCTGACTCCCCTGGGCTAGTCCATTGCAAGGGTGATCTAAAAGTTCACCGATACAACACCTCTAAAGGTGCCATCAAAATGGTGGAATGAAGGCTGTTGTTATACAAAAACTCCACCAAATGAAAGTGATCCACCTCGATGCGACTAAAGTCGAGGACACAAGAACATAACATTTTTTCATGGGTATGAATGGTCTACTCAGTCTGACCATCCGTCTGAGGATGGATGGCGGTTCTCAAATGAATCCTCATCCCGAAATCCTCCTAGAACCCCTTCGATAGCTATGAAGTAAAATGTGTATCACTATTAGAGACAATTGTCGAGGGTACTCCAGGTAGCCGCATAATCTTCTGCACATAGAGGCATCCCATGCTCTCTACTAAACGCTGCTCTCGGATCATTAGGAAGTGTGCCGACTAGGTGATTCGGTCAACGATCACCCAAATCAAGTCATGAACCCTTATAGAGATGTGATGTCACAAAGTCCATGGATATCCCATCCCACATCCACTCTGGGGCTTCTAATGGCTGAAACAAGCATGCAAGTACCAAAATCTCTGACTTCACTTGCTAAAAAGTGAGGCACCAAGAGACAAACTCTGCAACTACTTTCTTCATTCCCAGCCAGTAGGGTTGTCATTGTAGATCCTGGTACATCTTCACTACCCCAAGATATACCGCAAAAGGGTATGTGTGGAACTATCTCAACACATCGCCCAGAAGTGACACTGGTACCATGGTATGTCCTCTGAAAAGGATGATGTACTCCCATCCTTAAGAAAATAGATCAGGTGCCTGTCCTATGGATATCTGATCACGTAGTGTCTCGTAGTCAGTGTCCCCTCGCTGTGCCTCCCTAAATCACTGAAGAAGTTGGGAAGTTATAGTAAGATACTGGAGAAATGATGCTCCATCAATATTCACAAAGGATATCTATAAAGCATCCAACTGATCCGTCACCTCATCTAACATCTATTAAACAGACCTCTTGCTGAGTGAATCCGCAACAACGTTCCCCTTCATAGGATTATAGATTATCTTAAAGTCATAGTCCTGGAAGAACTCAAGCCAACGTCATTGTCTCAGGTTCAGGTCCTTCTGAGAGAAGATATTTCTATGACTCTGGTGATTAGTGTGCACTGGAAATCGATAGCCAAATAAGTAATGTCTCCAAATCATCAAGGTGAAGACCACTACAGCTAACTCCAGGTCATGGGTAGTATAGTTCTACTAGTGATGTC
Source organism: Viscum album (assembly GCA_963277665.1). Taxonomy (NCBI): domain Eukaryota; kingdom Viridiplantae; phylum Streptophyta; class Magnoliopsida; order Santalales; family Viscaceae; genus Viscum; species Viscum album. The sequence continues at coordinate 515,441,296 of OY728143.1, read as the reverse complement.
ACACTTTTCAAGAACCATATGTGATCACCGCTTGCTCCTCCATCCGGACACAACTAAAACCTGACTCGGATGTGTTGCAGTAGACTACATACCCTATGTCCTCCTCTTGTAGCCTCAAGACCAAGGCATCAGTCTGCCTCTACCTCATCTCTTGAAAACTCCACTGGCATTTCTCTGACCATATAAACGGTTTCCCCTTCTTTTTCAATGCTGATTTTGGTGGGACAACTCTGGAGAAATATGCCTCAAATCTTCGGTAGTATCCAATCAAACCCAAGAAACATCATACCTCTGTCACACTCCTTGGTGGATCCCATGCAAGTACCGCCTCAATCCAGGCCGGATCCAATAAAACTCTAGCCTCTGATATGACATTTCCCAGAAAGTGAACCTCGCAGATTTAGAAATGGTACTTTGAGAGCTTTCCATAAAGATGGTGTCTCGGAGTGTGTCTAGTGCTACCCGCAAATGATAATCATGTTCCTTAGCAGTAACTGAGTAGATCATAATTTCATAAATGAAAACTACGACAAAGAGATCAAGGTATGGATGAAATATCATGTTCAAGAGTCCCATGAACACTGCTGAAGCGTTGGATACACCAAATGGCATATCCATGAACTTGTAGTGGTCATACTGACATATAACTAATACACCCTCTCTCTTCTTATATATAATGAATATATTTTTCAAGGAATATCTTGATTATTATTTTGTGGTATTTATTGATGATATCTTGGTATAATCCATCATCTACAAAGATCACATGTAAAGGGGTTAAAGGTATTGGTTTAGTAGGTTATTCTCTGAGTTTTGTCCAAAATTTTTCCTGATTGGATATCCCATTTAGCAAGATCGCATTTAATGGGGTTAAATTTATTTGGACAAAATATTGTGAAAAATGTATTGGATAACTGAAGAGAGGATTACTTAATGATCTAATTATGACTCTACCATCTGATAATGATGGGATTTTTATTTATAGTGATGATTCAAAAAAATCAATTGGATGTGCCCTTTTGTAGAAAGATAGAGTTATTACCTATGCATTACCGAAGCTAAAAATTCATTAAAAAAAATAATGAACATTATCTTTAGTTAATGGCTATAATTGTTTCTTTGATGAAATGGATGCACTATCTCTATTGTGGAAAATGTGAGATACATACCGATGATAAGAGTTTAATGTATATTTTTTCATATAAATAATTCAACATGTGGTAAAGATGATGGATTGAACTACTCACGCTTAATGATTACACTTTAAACTACCACCAGGGGAAGGAAAATAAGGATAAAGATTCCTTGAGAATAAAAGAGAATTGAGTTTCGAATAAGATGAGAGTAGAACATGATACATTGTTTATGGATCTAGTAATGATGGATATGTTAATAATTATTGAAGGTGAAACATCGATAATTTTTCAAACAGTTTCTATAAAATATTTACTAGAAAGGATAAAAAGTTTTCAGATAGATGATGAAAATATTCAAAAGAAAATTATAGCTTTCAATGATAGGAGATTTATTAACTTCATATATGAAGATGTAATTTTAAAATTTGGGAGGAGTTGTTGTCTTCCAGATATATCTGATATAAAAAGGAATTTTAGGATGATGCTCGTAGCTCCAATTTTAAAATAAACCCTAGTGTCAATAAGATGTATAGATATTTGAAGGAAAATTTTTGGTACGAAAAAATAAATAGGGAGATAGCTGATTATATGTCAATATATATTGTTTATCAATAGTTTAAGGCTAGAGGACAACCTCCTAAAAGACATATTCTACCTCTTCCAACACCTTAATGGATATGGGATGATATTACTATTTTCTTTGTCATGGGGCAACCGAATACTCCTAGAAGAAATGATGTCATATGGTTTGTTTTTTATCGTCTTACCAAGTCATCAAATTTTATTTTAGTAATTGAAGATTTACAACTTGATCATTTAATGAGACAATATATTAATGATGTTTTATGACTTCATGGAGTACCGATATTGATTACTTATGATCATGATCCCCATTTTACATCAAGTTTCTGGAAAAGTATTCATAAAGGCCTATATACTGAACTTCATTTGAACACTTCCTACCTCCCTCAAACTGATGGACAATCCAAGTGAACTATTAAAAACATAGAATACATGTTAAGATCTTGCTCACTAGACATTAAAGGTATATGGGATCGTAATTTAACTATTTTAGAATTTTGTATATCAATTGTTTTCATTCAAGTAATCAGATGGAACCGTATGAAGAGTTATGTGGAATGAGATGTCTTTAACCAACTTGTTGGTATGATGGTGGTGAAAGAAAACACATAGGCCGAGAAGTTGTTGATGAAATAATGGAAGAGATGAATGTTTTCCAATCCCACATCAAAGTAGCTCAATGAAGGAAAAATAACTATGCCGATAACTGAAGGAAAGATTTGGAATTTCAAGATGTAGATCTCAAATTTTTGAAGGTATCTCCCTGGAAGGGTGTTCTAAGATTCATTAAGAAGTGTAAATTGAGTCCGAAGTACATCGGGCTGTTCAAAATTCTAGATCGAATTGGAGTTTTATCTTATCATTTAAAAATGAAGCCATGTCTCTCCCAAGATCATGATGTTTTGCACATATCACAGTAGAGAAAATACATGATGGGCCGTACACATGTACAAACCTATGAAGAAATTGAATGGGAAGATGATTTGTATTATTGTGATGAACCTGTCAAGATTCTTGATACCAGAGAACAAGTGTTGGGAAACTAGATGACTCGTCTGTTAAAATTTCCTTACAGAAACTATAAAATGGAAGAGGCAACGTGGGAAACTGTGGAACTTGTGATGAAGAACCATCTAAATCCTTTTTATGTGATATTATGCTAGAAATTTCTAGGAAGAAATTAATTTATAGAGGGAAGAATTTAACACCCCAATCATCCACTATATTCCCCTCATTGAATAATAAAATAGCTTGCATTGTCCACAACTTCGAGTTCTAGGATACCACGACCAATCAAACTAGACATTATAAATAGTAATACCAGATTTTTAAAATTTTATAAATTTCATTCTTCAAAATGGACTTCATTTTAGGATTTGTAATATCAAATTTTTATTTCGTTGATTTTTTTGAATTTTTCTGAAAACATTCAATTTTTGATGAATAGTGAAAAACACTACATTAATGTTTAAAACCGACTATTTATTTAAACAGATTTTTCATTTTATTTAAATTTATATTATGTCAAAAAAAATACATAATACTTATATATGAAAAATATAATTCATTATATTAATTTTTGTATAATATTAGATATATAAAAATTTTATTGAACTATTTAACGCCTCTTTCCCACGTTCTAGACACATATAGAAATTTGAAATAAATTTAATTTTACCACTTCTGTGAATTGTATTTCAAAAATTTAAGATACGAGGTTGACATCAGTATGTAAAAATATGTTTAATATGACGAAAATAATTTGTGGTTAATAGTAACTTTTAAATATTATTTACCACGGTTAAAAGTTAATATGGTAATAAAAGGTAAAAATGAAATTATAATATCACTAAAACATGTCCTAATTTTATTGGATAAACATATTATGAACAAAACAATACATAGTATAAAAATATGATACTTTTTTTCCACGTGGATTAGATTTGAAAAATTGTTATATTTTATTTAAAGAAGTGTTAAATGTGTTAAATTCAATGTTTAATAACAAAAACATTTTTACTAGTGTTACAAATATGATAAATATGACAAAACATATTTATTATAAAGAAAATAAGATTTAATACATTGTGATATTTTGTTTATAATTTTTGACACTAAATAATTAAATTTATTTTTGACAAAATGATGATACAGTAATTACTTTACGAACGAAAGACTAAAATAATAGATGTTATTAATATTAAAATAAATGTGAAATGAGACTTTTGATTCATTAAATAGTATTTATAAGAGAATATGACATTTTAGGGTTTCTTTATTTATAGTTTTTTCTATGTTATCATTTTTATATGTCTTTAAAAAAATCCAAATTCTAAATAGTGCCCAATTTGAAATAAATGAGTTTTTAAAACAAGTACTATTTTATAAAATTATATAAAAGTATGACAAATATAAGGTTTTGAAGAATGACTTATATATTGATAGATATTTTATTAAATAACCACTTTATGGTCTCTTGCATTTGTATATTATGTTTATTAACCATGTAATATAAAAAGACAAGAAGTCATGTTAAAGGTTAAACTATTTAACTAAGATTGAAATCTAAAATACAAGGTTAATATGGTGACGTAAACATGTCTAAAACCTATTTTTTGAGAGTTTTTAGACCCATCCCAACCCTAGCTTATAAATAAATCCATTTGGAGCTATTGAAAACCAAAAATTACTTTCATAATAAAATTTTATTTCAATCTTTTCTTAAAGTGACCATTACCTCTTTTATAAAAGGGTATTTTCCCTTCTACAAATTTCACACCTCCAAATGATTTTGACTCGACCAAACCATACTCCAATTTTCTCCAAAACACCATCAATTCAACCTAGAGGCTTTACATTTATTATAAAACCATCCTAGAGATTTCATTTTGAAAAACAAATGAAATAACCCAAATAATAGGTAATTTCCTCATCACAGCTTTCAATGATCTTTTATTCTTCCACTTCCTCTTTTTTTCTATAAAAAAATAATAACTGTATTAACTTATACAAACTAAGATGCTATTATAAATATGGTAAAACCATATTAATTATTCTATCCATCCTAATAATGACAATGTCACCATACATGTGTACTTACGGCTTACCATCTCCACGTCGTGATGTTGTTTGTTATTCAACACTTAATTATTGGGATGGGTATAATAATGAGTATAACTGATATAAAAAATAAATATAACATGTTAATTAATATTTATATATAATATAACATCCAATTAATTACAATGTAAGCACTAATAGAATGATGTTATCGCACGTCTGTACGTACGGCTTACCTGCTCTCTAACAAGATTATATTTTGTTTCCCATCATAACCATTCAAGAATAATTTTCATTTTTGATTAAAAATTATTTTTATTAACTTAGTATCATTCTATATATAAATCAAATATATCATATCGATAAAAAACATGAATTTTGTATCAAAACATATAAAGCAAAATGAATTAGTTATCACTAAAAACAAGGATACTACTGAAATATCATTAAGAAAGCAATATTAAAAATCATATATGAAATTATATTTATGAATATAGTTTTTGTATAATTTAATAACCATTATTTAACAGTTATACATTATGTTAACCTACACTAGAATATGGAAAAGTACATGGTAAAGTTAAATTTTACAATCTCTTTATTATCCGAGGCTGTTTATGCGTAAGTGTCCACTTGGACCTCTTTACCATTCCCATCCATTTTTTTAAAATATTTTTTGAAATATTTTTCTATTTAAAAGACAATGGATTAAATTCATTAATAACCTTACTTTAAATTTTATAAAATTTCTTGAAAGGAATCTTTCTATCACTTTCCAAACAAGGTACTTTGTGACATTTTTGAAAAATTAAGGAACCAATGTTTTTTAACTTATATGGCGGGTGTGGCTATTTTCCGCCATTATAAAACCTTCAATGATTCCATTATAATCTTATCAGAATAATTTTAAAATAAATGATTTCTTTTAGAAATATGTCAATTTTAAATGATTTCAAAATAGAATGAGATATGTACCTCAAAAAGTTTTTGATTTCATCTAAGTCAACATATTTTGTTGGATTTTGTGATAATTTGAAGTTGATTTATTATGAAACAATATTCCATATTATATTTAGTGTGTGGTTATATTTTTGACTCTGGATGTGCTCTTTTTATACAATTCATGGTTTATGGTAAAATTATTGACATTTAATATACTAGTTTTAATATTAATGCTTATATTATGGTTCAACATTTTCATATTAGTAATGAATTGGACATAGAAAGTGATGGGTGGGGCTGACTATAGCACCTCGATGCATTTGTAGGTCTCAAGAGGAAAAATATTGTCTTGGAAAAAGGATTTCACAAAATATTATTTGTAGTCTTGGCATGTGGCCTTGACTATATGGTTATGATGTCAATAATTATACATTCAATCATTATGAAATTAGCTATTGTTAATACATGTTTTTATTCGACAAGTAGAATAGCCATGTGAATAATTAAAGTAAGTTATTAGATTTATATTTTCCATATTATTCCAATGTTTATGCTTAAAAGGATTGAGTTTTATTCTTATACATTTCCTTAAATGTTTATGTTTTCTTGTGATATTTTCCGCTATATTGTTATCCTTTCTGAGCATCTGATCTCACCCCTTTCATATATTTTATTTTTCTATGGATGTGACAAAATAGATTATGATTGACTTGTACGAATAGGATAAGGGATATGAGCATGTTCAAATGAGAAAAAATGTTGTAGTTTTTCCATCTCATAGTGTAATGTAAAACTTATGGTTGTATCTAGTTAAACCAATTCTACTAAAATAATTGGTCTATTGAGACATTATCTTTTGTGATCATGCCAATGTTATGTAATAAATCACTGACTGTGGGTAACTAGGGTCGGGCGTTATAAGTAAGATGATTTGTTACATTATACATCTGATTGTTGGAAATATTTCTTCCCACTCAGGGTCACTCTTTAACAAAAAGATTAGTGGGAATCATTGGATATGGAAATAAGTCATAGTTTCTCTTTTAAATGTTCAATTAAAGATTTTAATTATTCAATTGAGAAATACATGGCCATGAAACTGATCTAACTAGACTAGAACAAGTGAAAGGTATCTATGGATGAGCCAAAATATCATGTAATCTAGTTGGTTGTTGATGTGTACCTAATGGTGCGAGAAGTGAGGACTGTGACTACTAAGCCATATATAACGAATATTATTTGGTATTAGTGATGTGAGATGTTCTTTTTGAAGTTCCCTGTTATACGTATCATATGCCGTCATTGTTTATACCCTTCCTTCGATAGAATTACCCGGAGGATATAGAAGTAGCTATGTTACATTCATAATCACTACGATCTATAAAATGATCCACTATTAAGATAAATATTATGATGTTATACTAATATTATTTTTCAGTGGATTATTCTTGGATGATATTGATTCTGTGGGGTATTATCAATTTGGAGGGTATGAAGTCAATGATATTTCTAGCGAGCATGGAATATAACATGGGAATCTGATTTATGTAGTGTCATTGAGGCCTTTAATTTTATGTCTAGTGAGATTGTGATGTAAAAAAGTTGTCTAGTAAAGACATGGAAACCATATGGGGTTCTTGTCTACTCAAAGATGTATGAATTTTTTCCTCAGTGTGAGAAACTATATTATGATCCAACCACTAATTATACATCTATGTACCCAGCCCAAACCCTACTATCATTCTATAGAGTCATCATCATCACCGTCAAAGTTGGTAGAGACATATTTCATCCACAATGGAAAATGACCCAACTCGATGAGGACATGTTCGACATGTCCATGGTGACAATCATTTAAGATTAATCGTAATTTTATTCAATGTCTATGAACCATGTGGTAGGGGATGTGGTTGGAATTATTTTTCAATATATCCTATTGGGGATTCATTGATATAGAAAACATTAGGTTGTTATTTTAAACATCAAATATTAACTACTCTAAGAACTATAAATCATTAATGGATTAGACCCTATTATTCTGTTCCATGAAAGGAACCCTAGGTTTGTGGCCCTAAATAGAGGCTTAGGAAGTAATCTCATTGTGAATATATGCATGGAATGGATTTTATAGTGGTGGTTCATATGGAAGTACAAATGTGGGGCTTGATACTATAATGAACACCTTTTTCCTTCACAAGACCACATAGGAAAAATTGGATATGGAACAAGCATGAACGTTACATAGAATTCTATAAAGCCATAAAAAATATGGGATCATTTGGAAACCCCCTGAAATCATTTATTGTATCATATAAAGATGATGGTAGGGGCCATATTATATCATAAATTGTATATTTACATTACAAATGGTTGTTTATGGAAAATTTAATGATTTAAAAATTATTCAATCACATTACATCATGAAATGATGTCCACGATTCAATAATAAGAACCAATATTTTTGGAAAGATATGTGATCCTGGTCATGCATATAGTGGAGCTATGTTGGTAAATAAAATCATTATATAGATCCTAACTATGGAAATTGGTGTCAGGGACAACTGATTGAACCAAATAAAATATTGTCACTCTATGGTCTACAAGAAACACTAAATCTTAGGGCCTTCCTACTACACTATAATTAGAAGAATTTTTCTTTAATGTGAGGAAATTTTGGTATGGTGATGTTATAGATCAGTCATCCCATTGAATGGGGTGAAGCATAGATTATAGAAATTGGTGACGGGGGGAGTGTTCTATAAACCTGATGGATTAAACTTCATTTGAGGTGGGACTGAAACATTTTTTTCATTTAATCCATTTCATGGATAGTGAGAGTTGTTATAGAGACATCAGATTGTGGTTTCTTTGTCACCAATTCTTGTACTAGCTTACTGGGTTAAGATTTGTAGTGATTATAGTCTAATGTGGGGAATCCATTCTGCTTACAAAGGATATATATTTTGTATATCATCCTTTTTTTGATATATTGGTCTCAACCCTAATTGGGTGCATGTGACCACTTCCCATCACCGTGGGTGTTGGCCCATGAAGATCAAGATGATCAGTATGAGAATGGGAAGGATGCCCTCATACATTTTCTCACTCTATATACAATTCGATAATGAGTTCTGTGGTGAGCATCTTGTAATCATTAATTTCATGCATTAATGCAGCACTCCTTGCATAAGTTTTAGTTTTAGGAATTAATGTGAATTTTTTGAAGGGTTTACCAATCCCATTTCATATTTTGAGATTATGATAATGAGATTACGAAACCCTAGTGTAGATATATCCACATCCAAACAAATTTCTATTTTCAAAAAGTGAGGAAACCTATTAGAGGATGTTCTTGGTATTTCATATCCCTTGCTGTAGATTCCCACCATCATGATGCACATTATCGATACGATTTATTTAATCATATAAGGTATTGGACATGAAACAAATCATAGTGATTGTGGTTTGAGAGGGTTATTAACAATTAGTTAGTGGGTTAGCATTATTGTCCCCTCATCAGCATTAGAGTGTACTAGATTGTATGTAAGATTACTTACCCAAAATATGATTATAACATTAAGTGAAGCCTATTTCAAGATGTAATGATTCATGATGAATCTATTTCCATATATCTAATTGAAATTTTAACCATACATATATAATTTATTGTATATATTCATTAAGAGTGTGATCGTGTCAAACATTCCAAATTGTTGGCTCATGAATATTAGATTCATAAGACACATTGGACATGATAGTTTATGATATTATTAGTTTCTGAATATCTCCCAAATAATTTGGTAATGGCACACAATATCTTACATAGTGAATAACATTGGTACAATAATTTACAAGGTGGTAGGTGTCTAAAAAAAGTCTACTAGATTTTCAATGGCCATGATCTCCTATAATATTTCAACCAATTAAATATATTGAGTGTAATATTTATCTTGATCCCTCCTAAGAACCAATCAATGATATCATTAATTCTTGGTGTTTTATTGATGCATAACATTTTTTTAAATTTTTTAGAAGAGGATGCATCACATGGGACAATCATTCCTAAAATGATAGATTTCTTTATGGAGGATAAGATATATTTAAAACCATTCTCATCAAGCATGGGTTATATATAGACATTTACTGATACTGATGACCATCATGACATTGGGTCTCAAGATGGTTCAAACAATTATTCGACAGTTCTAATATAGACCATTTCATAAACCCTACTTCCAAAGAGGTTGTGAATTGGAGAGAATTTAATGGAGATTGGGATGGTTATAGGGAAACTAACTAAAAATAATACATGACATCACCCACATGCATGTATTTTGGAGGGGGCTAGTGAACTTGTTGAATATATATTAAAATATGGTTATCCTTAATTTATAGTCTTCTTACCATATCATTATTGTTGGTGGTAGAGGAATTTCAATCAAGTCTTCCTATGTCAGAATCAAGTAGGATGATGGGGATATGACATTTTCACTATTCTATAATTTAAAAAGATGGAGTTCCCCCAGAAAATTCCATTAGGTTCCAGGAGTATTTGATTCATGTGAGCTACTACATATTCCATAGTTTTACCCCAAGAATGTATTTTTTTCGTCATCCAAATAAAGTCTCATCAGGTAAAAGAATGTATTTAAAATGTGGAGGTCCACTGCATTGGCTAATAGTGTTGTAAGGATAAACGATATTTTAAAATTATTTAATTGGAATATCATATGAGGATTTCTTATGACATCCATGATAGATAGAGAAAACCTGACCTACATAATAGGTGAATGGGGTATGATTCCCAATTAAGGGAATACATGCTGCTACATAGTTTTGGTGATGGAAGGAGGTTCACTGATAGTGGTAGTGTCCACTAGAGCTAATGGACTGGCCTTTAAATGGATATGGATTTCCACCTACCCCCATACTTAGTGCCAAGGGTTCTAGACATAGGATAACAGAGTAGGTATATATGCATATTATTCAGAATTTTAGAGGATTGTCTGATGTTATCATTGTGGATAAGAGTTTGGTAACTAAGGTGGCTTCTAGGTTGTAGTTGTGGTATGATGACAACTCCATCACCCACCTCCTTAGTGTTGGGGAGTGAGTTATGAGAGCACCCATGTGATGGCCCCTAAAATGATTCATTGTTGTGATGGGGGAAATTTACCCCATTGTTACCCTTGATTTTCATGATGATGATATGGGGTTTCAACTTCTATTACATGGAAATTCATGTCCCTAGTATGGATGACCCCATTTTTTGATACCAATGATCATGGGAGCTAATCAGCCAATATGGGATTAGATTACCCAGGGAGACATGGCGATGGATCTCAGTAGACATTAGACTAGTGTTAGTTGATGATAAAAATGATGTTATGTGACATTTCTACACCATAAGTACTAATTCAAACATACCTGTTGATGTTGGGTAACCCAGAACAACTCAAAACATGTATCACAAAGGATATTTGAGGCAAAAAATCAGTAAAAGTCATATGGAAGAGAAAAAAACATTCCATAAAATATTCAACCAATCTACAATAGAATAAATACCCCTTTGACATTTTCTTATAATTGTTATAACAAATATTCAATATATTACCATAATTTAAGAATAAGATATTCATGTTTTATTGAATATTTTTTTTGTGATGCCAAACACCGTGGATTTTAGGATCCAGTGATGTCAAAATCATTGGATGTCTAGCATTATTGAATAAATCTTAGTTGAAGGATAATATATTCACATAAAGGACACAATTTATTTCTTAATCATATTGCACAAATAACATTAGGAAAAAAATTTCTCCTTAAGTAGTCCACATCCTTTGAATGGTCACAACCCCAAAATTATGTATAACTCAGTTAATTTTGAATAATTAAAAACATTAAACTTTAAAATTTAAAGATAATTGTATGTGTGAGGAAGCGTAAGTGTTGAACCAAAGTAATATCATGTTCGTTGTTTGAAATTTTACACTTGGGTTTTAAAGAATCATAGGATAATTACATGGGGTATTCGTTACTTTTTAAACTAGGTTATTCATGATTTTTATTTCTTATAAAAGTAAACCTACATATATTATTCCATAAATCGTATTCCCATTATATATGGATACTTGGATGTTTACCTAAGGCATGTCATTCTAGTCACATGATGTAGAGATTCTGAAGCATCAGGATGGATCACAAATTTATAGCTGAGTAATAGAGATCAAAATATTTATATTTCAACATAGACAATGTCCCATACACTCATAAAGTATGAGTGGTCTTGTATTGAAATAATAATGGGTACATGATCAAGAGCTTATTTATTTAAAATGTGATCATATGTTTAATATTTTTTGGTGATTTGAATAAATAAATAAATTATTGTGGTGATGCATGGTAGCAATGAGGATCTTTGGAGACCAGGTTTTTGAGTGGTAAAATGTTGTGTTTGTCTTTAGGGGTGAGGGATGATCACACATTGTGGTTTTTGTTTCCTAATAGGGACTATAGTTTGATATGAAGTGATTATGGGATTACACTATATAGAGCAATCCTGAATACCTTATTTGGATATAGTGAACAAAAAACATGTAGTTTTAATATATATTGTAGGTTCATATGATACAATAAAATGATAGAGTTTTCTATCATGTGGTAAGTGTAATTTTTTAATAAAAAGCAAAAAAAAGGGATGGAGTGGGTCTTACACATGGATTCTTCTTGGGTAACACTAACAAGAAGCGATGGTACGAGTTGGGATTACATATGGGAGCTTCAAAAAAGATGATGAATTGAATTGTGATTATCACATGATGCATCATATGTTTTTGTACTTGAAAATGATATAATTTAGGATCATGTAGTGAGGATGTTTTCTGACATTTGGAAATAACAAAACATGTATTATTTTGTTACACCGTTTAATGTCTTACCACATAGACATCATTGAAAATTACACATTCGGAAAAAATTCCCAGTTAGGTACTGATGAAGGAAAGATTTTTGGATCCAACATGACCACATTGAAGGGGAAAACATGTTTCCTTGGATCATTAAATAATTTTAGATTACATAAATACTATATAAGAGATTTTAGATAAAACATTTGTTTGGAGAATAGATTTTTGGTAACCAAAAAGGGTCCCGATGTTAGGGTGACTCAACATTGAAGTATAAGGAAATGAGAATAACAAGCCCATGATTAGAGTAAAGGATTAGGGTATGCTGTTTAATGATGACAATTACTCTAGAATGGTTCATAGAAATTTAATATGTTTGGATAGATAACGGGAACATGAGATCTCAACTATTATAGTACTATTTTGGTAAGATAATGAAATGGGGTCTGAACCCAAACAATTATGTGATATTTTATTGTTCTCAACAAAAAAATTGTGTGTTCCCTGGGCATCATGTTAAATAGAGGGTAATGATTCAAAAGTAACAGTTTTACCCTATTATTGGTGTTCCATAAAATAATCTCTTCTTGTGTAAACTCATCATTTATCCAAATGATGTAATGAGAGGAAAAATTTATCATATTTAATTATGGTACGGTTAAAATGTGTGGTATATCATAAAAGTTATTTACCTATAAGAATCCATGTGAGGTTGGAGTTTTATGATTTTGAGAAGTCATGGATTCCATGAATAAGATCTTCATAAATAAATTTCTAGTGGTATGTTCCCAAAATGAGTGGGTGGGGTAGTCCATATTTTTAAGAGAATTTGATATAGAGAAACACGTAATGTAAAATCAATCATATCATGAAAAACAATTCTAGACCACAGAACTCTATGTTCTACAATAATGTTTCATTATGCACTAAAGGTATATTAATTAAGGATGAGATTTAATGTCACATTTCTTATGTATGTGACTTGAATACCAAAATTGGGGTTGGATGATAGTACATAATGTTGCGCATATCTTTATGCCTTTTTATTTTAATTCTTATTTCAAATCTGTGCAGATAGAGGTATTTCATGCCACATTTATTTCCAAATTGATTTGATTGAAAACATTTATAGTTTTAAAAATGCATTATATTGCACATATAAATCCAATTTAATCTAAAATAGTCCATCAGATGATTTTTCCTTCAATATAAAAAATAAAGTGAGTTGATGATCAAGATTATTTTTTTTGGAAAGACAACTTCCAATATATAAATCATATTCAAACTGCTATAAATAATTTTTTGTTTTTTAAATAATTTTAATTTACATGATTGAGTGTTTTTTAATTTGTATTGATAACTTAGAGATGATTTGGATAAATTTAATTACCATATAAAGTATTCTAGAATATTAATAGTTATAAATAAATTTTTAAATAATAGATGATTAATTGTAGACTTCCACATATCTATTTTGAGTTTTGTATGTCGTTGTCTATAATTCATTAAAGTCATGTAAAATTTATTGAAAATATTAATTTTTTTTTCAAATTGAATTATATAAGACATCATAGTTCATTTTATTTTATTCATAATTTTTTTTAATTATTATCATTCATTTCATAAGATTTCTGTGGAAAAAAATATGACTTTGTGATATTAACAAAATCATTATGAAAAAATAAAATATTTTATGAGTATCAGATGATTTTTTTCTGAGTCTCATAAGACTTTTTATTATCTCCTAAAACTTATCTTATTGTCCAAATTTGAATAATTCATGAGCCTTTAATTATGTTGAATGATTTCCGAAGACATTAAATTTTCAAAGGTATTATTTGTATTCTTTAAGGAGTTTGAGATAATATAAAAACATTTTTTAAGAATAATACAATTCAGTTATCTTAATTTTAATTAATACATGATATTATAATTTTTTTTCTTATGAAAATATTTTTAAATTATGCAAATTTATAATGTTTTTGAAAAATATTTTTATTAAATGGTTTAATAATTAAAAATTTATTATTCTTTATAAAGTAAATAACTTCTTCATGGTACATAATATAGATTAAATTGGTTGATGATAAATTTAATCTATATTGTCTTAAATATAAATTCAAGATTTTTTTTGATATAATCTTTATTATAATGATTTTTCAATTTATACAGAACCCTATTGTTGTATGATGGAATATGATTTTTTAAAAATATTAGAAAACTGATTAAAAACATTGTGAATAATCCATTGAAGATATGTTTTCTCTAAATTCACAAGGATTGATCAAATGAATATAACAAAATATGATGGATCACGAAGAATAAGGTAATTTTTAAAAAATGTTATTCCTTAGAATTATAATTTTACATTCGAATTTTAATACTAACTATTTTTTTAAATTTAGATAAAAATAAAATAGGGATCATGGATAAATGAGGATACAGAACACATGATTTGAGTAGAAAAAAAAATAAAAAAAATTCAAGGAGATTCACGATATAAAATTATTTAAGATAATATTTGCAAAGTGGGATAAGTTTTAAAATATCAATAGAGAGTATAATAAAGACCTAAATTAGGTTTTAGTTGATAATTTATAAAGAACTATAGATGATGGTATATGAAATAATAAAATAAATTATCAGTCAAGTTAATGAAATAATAATTTTCTCAAATTCTATGGAGAAATATTCGAGGATATAGTGGTTGTAGAAAAGAAATTGCACATCATTTAAGATTACTATGGTGGAATTATCTCAAAATTGGAAAGTCCTGTGTCTAGAGGCATTGAAACCCAAAGATATATGTTATTTCTATATAATAGAGGCACCATGGGTGATGTGGTGGGTGGATATAATGTCAAAAAAACTTATAGTCATTAACAACTAGACATATTTCCCATTGTGGTAGTCTCACATGGACGAGACACAATCATATGGGTATCATAATTCAAAGGTGTATGATATTGTGGGAGTACTATAACTACTTGTTAAGGGGTACATGGTGGATACACCCTATGGTTGGGAATTACCTATATATGAAACATTTCATTTAATTATAGGATCATATTGGTGGGACCTACTTCCACAACATTAAGGTCTGATGGTCATTGGTCATGACATTCTTAATCTAGAATTTTCAATATTATTATAATAATCTATATTTATTAATTATATATATATATATGAATATATATACATTACATTCATAGTGTGATTGGAAAAAATGAACAATATGGGAAATTATCCCATTAGTGGCACTAAGAAATCTTTTAAAGCATGCTTTTCATTTCATTTTTTACATTGCTTGTTTTGGTGATTGTGATCATCAAAATAGGGGGAGATTGTTGTACCTCTCGTACCCCTCGTGGTTTGATTTTCATGATCACAATCACTTTTCTTTTTATCTAATCCTCTTTCAAGTGTTTTTTGATGATAGGAATCATTTCAGGTTACCAAGGAATTGGGCCAAGCAAGATGAAGCCAAGAAAGGAGCAAAGTGCACTGTTTTCATGTGCACCGGCCAACCGGTGGATCAGCACCGGCCAGCCGATGGAGGCCTGGACAGAAGGCATCCTTCTGTCCAGACCACCGGACAACCGGTGTCACACCAGCGGCCAGCCGGTGGCACCCTGAAAGAAGAGGTTGTTACTGCCTCCTCACCGGCCAACCGGTGGCCTCATCACCGGCCAGCCGGTGGCACCCAGCCAGCACAGTGGTTGCTACTGCCTCAGCACCGGCCAACCGGTGGCCTGCTCACCGGCCAGCCGGTGGAGCCTGAACCCGAGCCCTCCTCCATTTTGCACACACCAGCCAACCGGTGGATCTGTACCGGTCAGCCGGTGGAGCCAGTCAAACTAGCCGTTGGGCTTTTGACCAGCCTGTCCACTTGGCCTCCAACGGCTCCGAAAGCCTCTCCAACGGCTCCAAAGGCCTCCAACGGCCATATGAGGGTTCCCCCTCTATAAATAAAGGACCTTGATCCCCCGGAAGCCTAAGGAACAACGTCGGAACAATTGTGAAGCCAACGGACACATTTCTCATCATTTGGTGAACCTCCGGCGGACTTCCTCCAAGGAACCCCAATCGCTCCAACTCAATTCCACATCCAAGGAGCATCACCAAAGAAGCTTGGGAGTGCACGTCTTCAACTCCAATCATCCATTGGCGCCCAAGGCTTCTCCAAATATGGTTTTTATTGTTTTATTTATTTTGACCATCAAATTGGGTTTGTGCCTACAAACCCCATCTCTTTCTCTCATCCTCTCTCTTGGGTTTTCACATCACCTTTAAGGTGTGAAGAGGCTGGTCAAGCCTTACCTTTTAAAAGGCTTGAGACATAGGTGAGCTAGCCTTCAGCCGTAAAAAGGCTATTGGGTTTCTTGCTCAAACCATTAAAAAGCAAGCTGTAATAGGTAATCTAGCCTTCACCTGTAAAAAGGCTAGTGGGTTTCTTGCTACAACCATTGAAAAGCAAGCGGTAGTAAATCTCTCAACGGTTGAGTAGGGAGCGGAGACGTAGGCCGGGTTTTAGGCCGAACTCCGTTATCAATTCTTGTGTCTTGCCTCTTTATTTCTGCTGCACTTTCCACATTGATTTTAAATTGTTAATCATTTTTTAAAAGGCAATTCACCCCCCCTCTTGCCATCACTTCCTTTCTTTCTCCGCCTAACAAATATGATATGAAGATATTTAATAATTGATTCAATTTAAATTTAAATGATTCAAAATTTTTATATAATGAGGATGTATAACACTACAAGAAAATATATAGTTTTAGAGACCTGAATACCTAGGTCCCATTTGGTTTTATCACACTTGAAAACCCAATATAATACATTTATTTTAATAATATCGTTATATATAATTAGATTACTTTTATTTTGGTTCTATATAATCATTTATATCATTTTAATCTATTTATTAAATTTTTATAATAAAAAATGTTTCGATATAGTTTTTGGTTTAATTATACCACATTAAATATCATGACAATATTTTTGTTATTAATTATATATCAATTATTTAAATTAACCCAACATGCTTAAAAATAATAAACATCACACACATTAGTATATATTTTATAATATAAACTGACCTACAATGATACTTTTGATAATTAATGCATTATCAACTTCATTATAGAGGGTTAATGAAAATGGTAATTGGGCATGCAAAAAGAGAGAGAAAGATAATATATATATTAGGGAGATATATAATTACAACAATACTATATCATTAAAATATTCATATATTAAAATACACTTTACACTAAATAATAATAATCTTGTTGATAAATATAAAATTAATATTGGCCATGAATTTAATAAACTGGCTATTTATGTGTTGTGTAAAAACTGGAGAGATATAGAGAGAAACTATTTGTATTATAAATAGTTTATAACAACTCAAAAGTAGAAAAATAAAATATATATCATGTTTATAAAATAATTATTAAAATTTGGATGGATTTCTTAAAATCTGGGAATATGAATAGTTCAATGCAAGAATGAAAAATCAACGGAAGAGTAATAAAGGATACCTCATCCTTATATTTCTATTCCATTTTATGGAATAAATGCCTTGATGAATTTATGTTGGATGAGATAAAATTTATATCATGTTTATAAAATAATAATTAAATGTTGTAAGGATTTCTTAAAATCTAGGAATATGAATTGTTCAATTCAAGAAGGATAAATTAATGGAAGAGTAACGAAGGTTCCCTCATCCTTATTTTCTATTGGTGTGATGACCATGTCCCTTGTATCCTAGAGCTGGTGTCTTCTTTATTACATTGGAATTAGATATAGGGAACGTAATCCCATAGGATCAAGTATTTTACTAGTCTTGGTAATCTTGATATATCCTTGATTCCCATATTAAAATTGAAAACACATATTATAACATAACATCTTTTGAGATTAACATTAATTCAACTTGTAAATCCTTTCATATGAATCATAGTACAACTCATGGATTACTAATAAACAAAATAAAATAACGATTATCTCAAATGATCAATAAGGGTTATGTATAACATAATCTATCTTGAATCAATAATAATAATCAACATGGAAATATAAATAATGGAACCTGAATGCAATTTAAATATGTTGGAAATCAGGATAAGATAATAAATAATCAATATGAAAAAAATAAGTAACTAATCTAAAATTCCTTTTAATCAACTAGAAAATCATTATATGATAATATATAATCACGGTGTATAGGTAAATAACTAAATGCATATGACCTTTAAAAGAATTGACTGTCATGATATGATATCACATAATAAAAATGATAAGATAAATTACTGAAAAAATATTTAACATAATTAATAAATTTAAAATCATAAATATATTACAAATATTAAATATATAAATGTAAATAACTAAATATAAATTCTAGTTAATCAAGAATCTAAGATAGAAATGCATCCAAAGATAAAAATATGTGTGAAAATCCCATGGATTATAATAATTGAAATCGAAAAGAAGTAAATGTTTAATAATAAAAATCCAGGATCTTAGGAATCAAGACACATCTAATATCAATACCTTCATAGTGAAAATATAAAACTTATGGGTTGGTATACACTTTTAACCCCTTGAATAAAGGCTAAAAAAATGGCTCGTCATAAGATAATATTTATGCAATAAAAGAATACCTATAAATGGGCATCAAAAACATATTCAAGACTAAATTAGTATTAAAATATCAAATAATTAATTTATTTCATGAATTATATTCCTTTACAGAAATTATCTGTATCGAATAAATAATTTAGATTGTAATTATTTACCTTAACAACCTAATAAATTTGAAAGTAAAGCATAAGAAATATAAATGTGATGATTTTTATGAAATATGATTATGATGATAAATAAAATGGATATTAATTGGAAATTTTTTGTGTAATGATCACATGATTGTGAATAATTCAAGGAAAATTTAATTACATTAAAATTTTACAAGGGAGTGAATTTCAAAACTCTCCTTTATTAAAAACAATAATAAACCAGCTATAAGAAGAATAAAGACGGTATCACTGAAAAACATCCAAACTGAATTATATGTAAAATAATTGTTGTTTTACTTGAAAAATATAAATAATAGATAAATATAATTTAAAAAATGCTTTAGTAAAATATACTTTTAAATAAGATAATAGTATATTTAAAATATTTTGACAAAAATTTTGATAATAATTTTTTTGAAAATAAAATTTTATTTTTTCAATTTTTTTCTATAAAAAATAGTTTTCATGAAGGAACGAAATTAATTATATTATATACATAATAAAATAAATATTATTATTACATTTTTGGAAGAAGATAAATGTGCCTTGTATAGAAAATTACATGATTATTTCCCCCAAATAGTTTTATGAAAAAAAATTAAAAATGGATAAAAATTACATTATTAAATTAGTTGGAAAATGTGAATTAATCTTTGAAGTTTCTTTTTCTGAAAACATTGATTTGGGAGAGAAATTATTTTAGACTGAAGTGATAATAGTCGTTTGATATTATTAAAATTAGTAATCAATAATATTAAGCACAAAATACTAAAAAATGCTACAATTAATTGAAAAAGTCATGAAATAATGGAGGATAAGAAAATTAAATTGTTCTATTCTCTAAGGGAGAAATGGTTTCCATCAATGGAAATTCTGGAATAAATAAACCTGATTAAAATGAGATTAGTAAATAAACCATCAAAAAGATCATAATACTGAAGTCATTTTTAGTCAAATAATAAATTATGAGTTTCGAATTTTAATCATCAAAAAATAGTAAATTATAGAGAAATAAATAAAAATTCATTACTCACATAATAATTGAAAATAAAATACAATGAATAAGTAATATAACCAAATTAAAATATATTGAGTTATGAAATTCTTTACAACATCATAATTTTCATGTGAAATCCCCTTTGATTAAATAATTAAAATAGAAAAAAGTAATACCATTATGATTGATGGATTTATGATATTACATTTAAAAGGGTAATTATATACACCATATTAAATATAATAAGGTGCATGACATTAAAATATATATTAGTGTAGATAAATTAAAGTGAATTTCCTTACCAGATGCTTTTTTTGGTCGAACATGGTTAAAATTTATAGCTAAAACATTCAATCATTTTATATATTTTTTTATTGAATCATGTTAATATATATAATTTCATATATTATCCCCATATTACAATCTACAAACCATTTGTTAATAATATTTCGTTATTTTAATTGTTTTGGGAGTTAATTTTACAAATTTTTTCTTATTTGTACTGTCATCAGTGTTCTGGTTCGTGATAATAATTTAAAGTGTAATAATCTCCAGAGTTATGTTATAAATATAATTTTTCTTCATTATATAAATCTTTGTAATCATCATTTTAATAGGTTTTGGATAATTTATCAAAACAATTTAGAGTGACAGGAGACCGTACGTAAATAAATGTGACATTATAATTTCACTAAAAAGTGAACCTGTAAGGTATTAAGTGATATATTAATTTTAAACAATAAATATCTTGTCATTTAAATAAAATATAAATAAAAAATTTATCACTATAATATTATTTCTAAATTTAATGTTAAAACCAAATCACATCACTTAGTAAGGTGGTAGTCTTTTTTACTGATGAGGGATGACATTGCAGTTTAAATGGAATGAAAGATAAGAATGATTAATAAATATTAAAATTATATATAAGAATAATAATATAATATATATAATTTAATTTAATTTAATAAATCATTATATCCCACCTTTACAGTTGATAATGGGAAAGGAATTAATCAATTCACGAGTTGGTAGTCTGTCATACATATGATCGACGGTTAAAAATCCCATTTCATGGAAGATGAGAATAATATAGTTAACATCCTTTATAAAATAATAAATAAATATATTTAAGAAAATAAAGATATTATAAAATCATGGATTATTGATATTTAAATATGTTAAATGATATACAATTAAAAAAAATTGTTTAAGTGCTTTACCTCTTTTTGAGAACAGAAATTTTGTTTTAAACCAACAAAATTACTATTTTGTACATGCAAGTAAACCATTACATGGAACATTGGTTGAGAACACACAAAAAATTCCCAAAAATTGGCAAGGTAATATTTCAATTTTTTCATCAGAATAGGATTTCATTTTGAAGCCAGATGTATCTTCCATTATATGTGACATAATATATGAAAGGATACTATAAAAACAATAAGGTGTTATTAAAATCTAATGTAACAGCAGTGTGTTCTATTTTTTCATAGAAATATATTCTCTCAAAAAGGATTGTCTGTTTTGATAGGTAATTTAATAAATGACTACTTTTGGACATGGCCAAACCAAAGGGTTTTTGATTTGCGAAGTGGAGAGGAGTGGGGGTAGCCTTTTATAAGTGAGTCAGGTGACATAATTTTATTTTCTAGAAAAAAAAGTTGTACCCGAAATTTTCACAAGACAAAAATATATATAATAATAAATTAATGAACCTAAAATAGAAATTGTTCCATAGAATTTATTTTGAATATTTTTATGTTCATTTTAATCCATTATTATTTTAGATTAATCCCATGTAAACAAATTTTGTCCTTAACTATTGAAAATAATTTTTTTTGGTTTTACTATTCCTTAATTACAAAAAAAAATTATTTTATTAGATAATATAAATTATCTTGATTCCAATAATGGATCTATTTATTTAATATTTATGTAATTGATTTTTGGAAGCTCTATCCTAAAATAAACCCCGAGATGTGACATGAAAGCGATGTTTCAATGAGTAAATGATCAATAATGTAAAAGGTTTTCACATAATAATTCAATATTAAATTGATTAGAATGACCTAAAAATTATTTATAAATATATAATTTAACTAATTTTAATTTAATAATAATAATAAATTTTTTAGATGTTTAAAAAGAAGAGAAATTTTTTATTAAAAACCTGTATTGTTTACTACTCCTCAGAACAATTATCATTCATGAAACATATTGTATCATCACTGCAACATTATTTTGAAATTATGATTTCAAAATGAAATTTTTTTAGATTATTTTTCTAAAACTTTTTGATGAATAATTTTAAAATAATTTCCCAAATGGATACAAAACTATTTTCTTTAAAAATTGTTGTTTTTTCAAAAAAAAATTTACTCTTTCAAATGACTCTAAGATTATTTTAAATGAATATATATCCATTGAATTTCATATTCATGTTCATTCCATATAGTTTGGTATAAATTAGTTGGTATCAATCATGATCTACATTTTAATGGATATGTGAAATGGTATACTATATTAAAAACCATTTATACATGGGTATGTGTGTTTCTCAAGCTATCAAAGAAATTGATTTTTTTAGAACTAAATCAATCGTAAATACTCGGGATTTTAAATTTTTATATACACTATGTTTTTCTTGTAATATATTATATTGATCCTATTATTATTCTATAAAAATATCAAGGTTTTATATTCTACCAACATTAAATAAATATAAATGTTTCAATATAATCTTGATCTTAGTAATTTGGGGTTTACCATTTTAAAATACATTTGTAGAGAAAAAATCAACTTAAATGTGTTATTGAAACATATTTTTGATAATATTGAAAAAGAAAAATAAGATTATAAGGACTAAAAAATATATTGGTTTCTATATTAGAAATCTTATTTGGGAAGTGATGAGATGTAATTTTATGAAAATGATAAATAATCATGGTGAGCGATTAAGGCCATTATTTACGTAATTATAATTAATCAATATAATTTCAAGGTACAAAAAAATTAATCTATGATGAATTAAAAGGCAATTTTATCCCAATAATATGATGGTAATAGGATATATTTTTTTTCAATATCCTTTATTAATGTTGAGGCATAATTTCACAATCTTAGATTATAAGGAATTTTACTTGATTGATATATCTCAATTTCATAAGAACAATTTCATCCATTGAATATACATTGATCAGTTTCTAGGATTTATCACACTTCACAAAGGGAATATAAAAATGTTTTGATTTCATAAAACACTAAAATTTTCAATTAAGGGATAGAATGGTCCATTAATGTTTGAAAATAATTTCTCTATATCTCAAAATATTTTCCAAAAAAACATGATTTGTAATATATATATATATTATTATACATTAATATCTAACCCATAACAAATAAACCACTAGTCTGAAATTAATATTTAATCAGTTAGTAATTATGTAAAATAAATAACATTTTAATTAGAATATAATGTAGTCCAATGGAACGAACTAAACACTTATCTTACATCAGAAGTGTGATCAAGCACAACAACCATTCCAAATGTGAGGGGTTATAATTATCTATACTAGCTACCCATTATTCTAAAATCATATTAATATAATTTAAAAACCTTTTACAAATTTTGGTAACTCATAATTACTATAGAAAAATATAAGTTAATCTTTAAAGGTTATGAATACCATTAATCCCATGTTCAACAAATGTGTAGGCATTCTTCCTCAAATATAATTTTCCTATGCAAAACTAGTGGGAAGTATTATAATAAATTTATTCAAAAATATTTTTAAAATTTGTGAAAATAGATCATATAAAATCCAAAATGGGTGTAATACACATTGATCATATGATCAAACTTAATCAAATAAACCAATATTAAATCCATAAAACTTATGTTACAAAAAATTCTTCTGATATTTTACACAATCATTACACGTTTCGTTATTCTCATAACTAAAACACTGGTGGTAATAAAATACTTCTACAATTTAATTATTTAACCCCAATACATAATTTCATAAACACTTTTTTTAATATAGGCCATTTCCATGTTCTAGGAAATAACCATTAAAATAGTAAATTACCCTGGATAATTCCAAGATTACCCAAATTTTAGATAATTAACTATAAAGGGATCCTTAGGATGAAATATAATTACTTCCATCATAATATTATTTTCCCCTTTGGAATTCATTACCATATTCCATTTCATTATACAAGTGGATCATTTTTCTCTTACGTGAGAAATAGTCTTGTGTGTCTCCTTCCACAATTCTAACGTTAAAAAATAGATCCTTATACATTGTAATAAAATAAAAGTATTCACATAATAATGTTATTTATATTTTATTAGCCTTGTTAAAATAGATACATACATGATTCTAACATCACATTTGAAAACAAAAATTACATCATAATTTTTTAAAATATCCTTATTCCCAAAATTATATCCATTAATAATAATAATCATAACACTCTTAATGGAGTATAATTGAAGCAATGAAAATATGGGAGAGATCAAGTGCTCAATAAGCATAAATTACAATAAAATCTATCAAGAATCAATAAGAATAATCAATATATAAATTTAAATAATAGAACATACATTGCATTTAAAAAACCAAACTATCATGATATGATAATGCATAATAAATATAGATTGGTACATAACTTAAAAAAAATTCAATTTAAACAACATGAATATCATGATAATACATAACATAATCAATATATAATAGTAAATAACAAAAAAGATATTCCATTAATATATCATGAATATTATGATAATATAATAAAAACTCAATATGGAATATATAATAACTAAAAAATAAATTTAAACAATAATCTGAATATCATAAATGGATAAAGTGTAATCAATATGTAATGGTAGATATTGGGAAAAATAACATAAGGTTACATTAAAGCATTTTTTGTTTTGTTTGTTTTTTATGACACAAAGTGTTTTCGTCCCAAGATGTGGCCGAAATCTCATATTTCAATAACATCACATAAAAATATGAAAAATAATATAAAGTAGCATGCAAGTTAATGAAGTGGATCACACCTCAATAATTTTTGTGCAAGTGAATAAGTAACACAAAAGTCATATTTCAAAATCATCACCTCAAAATATGACAATGGAACAAAATTAGCA
Organism: Viscum album; assembly: GCA_963277665.1. Taxonomy (NCBI): domain Eukaryota; kingdom Viridiplantae; phylum Streptophyta; class Magnoliopsida; order Santalales; family Viscaceae; genus Viscum; species Viscum album. The sequence continues at coordinate 515,415,710 of OY728143.1, read as the reverse complement.
CGCAAGGTAAGAAGTGGTTCACAAGTCAATAAGTGGCATGAAATTGAATAATTAGGGTTAATGTCTAATTTCATCATATCAAAATGTGACAAAGGAAAGAAAGTGGAACACATGTTAAGAAGTGGCTCAAAAGTCAGTAATGGGTGAAGATTTCCTGATGTGGCATGTATGTTGTGGAGTGGCGCACAAGCGATAAAGTGGGGTGAAAGGTGTGTCTCATTCCTAAAACAAAGGGTCACCAAAATGCCTATTAATAAATTTCTACCCACTTTATTTGTTATATTATGTACACTAAGAAAGAAGCCTAGTTATGATCATGCAAGTGGAAGTGTCACACAATTCATAAGTGTCTCACAAGTGGTGGCATGCAATCAGTAAGTGTCATTCATATAGTGGTACATAAGGAGTGACGTGTAAGTAGTGGCACCTAAGTAGTGATTTGCATGAATGAAGTTTGTGGTACGCAAGCAGTGATGTGAAAGTATTGGCACCCTAGTAGTGTTTTGAAAGAATTTGTGCACAAGTATTCCAATTTAATTATAGATTCCGCTATCAAGTTTGTTTTTCAGCAAGTGGCTGAGGATGAGCACTTTCTAAATAAGTGCACAAGTAACCCTAGAATTGAATGAATTCTTCAAGATTCCCCGTACATCAATATTAAATATGTATTCATCATCGGATGAATTTTTTTACTTTATTAGAGAATCTATATATAGAGGAGGATGCATTCATTTATGAAAATTAATATACCTATAAGTATAAAAACTATTAGTGGATCTTCAGAAGATCCAATGAGCATGCTTCAGTTCAGAGAGTAGTGTGCTTTCTAGTTGTGATTAGTTGTAAACAAGGAGGGATAGTGACACTTCATTAATATTTATAAACAATTGTTCTTTTATAGAATATTTGGTATATCAGAACATTGTTGGTGTATTCTCTTTTAGCATATCCCAGTGAAGGTGAACCATGTAAAATATCTTTATATCGTGAATGCTCTAATTTTTTTCCATACTATGCTGCAGGAAAGAGAGAGAGGTGAGTTTTTTCTTACAAGGAAATAAGATCAAAAGGGTATGATTTTTTAGACTATCATACTCTGATCCTCCCATTAGGGTATCTAACCCTGTGGTTCTAACAGTTAACAACTAAAATCTCATTCCATTTAATCAATATTTTTTAACGAAATGAATATTCAGATAATATCACTATGAATGTTCCATATATAATAATAATAATGTCATCAATGATGTAAATGCAAAATTACTAGACTTCATTATATGAAGCTTCATGACTTATCTACTATCCTAAAATTTCAGAAGATAGTTTATAAATGATGGGTAGTTATACACTAGCCACCCATTTAACTAAGTATATTCAACTGATTAATCTCCTTAGAGAACTCATGCATAGATGGGAATCAATAAATGATCCTATTCCATATCTATTTTTCAAAATAATTACTTTTTTAATGAATGATCAATTTTATTCATGGACAATATTTCTTACGATTAAATATATATATATTTAATAAATAACAAAAATTATCAATATTTCCCAAGTCAATAAAATAACATTCAATGTAAAAAATTTATTTAAAAACAAAAGTATTTTAAACAATAAGAATATAATTGATTAATAATATGTTTATTTTTGGGATATATAATGTCTAATTATCACATGGAAGTGAATAAATTAAGTAAAAATTAATTACAACAAAAATTAACAGAGGAAGTGAATTTTAATACTATAATTGGTCAGGATAATCATTTACGATCCAGAGTAATAATAGGTTTGGTATCTATAAAATGTATCCCTAGTAAATTATATATATATATATGTGTGTGTGTTTTTATCATTGACTAATATATATTCCATAAAAACAAATTTAATAAAATTACTGACGAAAATGACTTTTTCATTTTAAAAATAACATTTTAAAGTCACAAGTTTTTTAAAAAATGTCCACAATACATTTGAAAAGTACATTTCCTTGATATAAAAATTGAAAAATATAATATCTGGCTTCAAAAATTTATTGTTAATATTGTTTTGAAAATATGTACATGCCATACATGAAAAAAATGATTCAGTTAAAATTTTAAGAAAAACAAAAACATGCATTTTTTAGGAAAAGACATGAATATTAATTTCAATTTTTTTAAAAAATACATATTGGGTAAAAATATCTCAAATTAATTATTTTAATAATGTGAAACAATTTATAACATTTTATAAACATATAGATTTGATGGAAAATGATTTTTTACTTAAAATAGAAATGAAGTTGGAATTTATTAGAAATTGTTTTTCTATAATTTTAGTACTATAAATTTTTAAAATGGTACTATTACATTAAAACATCATGAATAATCATAGGATATTAAAAATAATATATATTTTTATAAAATTATGAAATAATTTCCTTTATTTGAAATTGAAGCATAAATAATATTGATTAAAATGATATTGGTATACAACCCCCCACAATGATCATAACATATATGTGAGAATTAATCAATGAATTGATTTTGTGTATCAAATTTAAAACAATACAAAACAATTTTAAATATATATATATTAAAAATTATTTACAAACAAAATCTTTTAATATCAAAGGTAGTTAATAAGTAATATAACCCAATGAAGAGAAATTTAGTTATGAAATTATTTTACACTTGGTAAGTCTATATTCAAATCCCCATGAATTAAATAATCAAATTAAAACATAAAATACAATTAATTATGATGGATTCAATATATTATATGTAAAATAGGTATTATATATGCCATATAATATAAATTTCTATCATAACATTACAATATGCCTTAATAAAAAGAAATTGAGACAAAGTCCCTTACCTAACATTTCATTTTGTTTTAAAGTTAATCAACAAAATGTATAATGGTTTAAAAGATGTTAATAATTTATAACAGAACTACATTATTAATAATATTATTATTATATATAATCAAATAATAATCATTTACCACATTATTATTAATAATATTTCATTATTTTAATTATTTTAGTTGTTTATTGGCTTGCCTTCTAATGAAGGTCTTATGACAAATGTTCGTCTTCTTGAGAATATTATATATTTCTATAATCTCCACAGTGATATTAATGTTTGAATAATATTTTTTTAATTATAAAAATCACTTGAATCATTATTTAAATTTAACATGGTGAAGGGATCACATAACATCATGAAGATAGTAGGCCATATGTACAGACAAGAAACATTATCATTTCTTGAATGAGTGAAATAGTAATAAATTAAGTAGTATAATAATTATATAGAAGAGATTTAATTTATTTTATTACACATACATCCATTAAATTTTACCATATTACATTTAATGCATATGGAGAGTGAAAAATGAATCACATCCCTTCCTAATGATGTAGTCTACCAAAAACATGAGTGACATTATAATAATTTAGAAGTAATGTAATATAAGAAGGTATATAAGATATTAAAATTCCTAAAGTGTAAAAAGATCAAGATTATCATATATATATATATATTCAATAAATTATTCTATCCACCATAGAATAGTGATAATGGAAAATTAAATACATTGGTTCATGATGTGATATTCCACTATAAACATGTTAGACAGTTTGATTTTTCATTTGATAGAAGATAATATTTATAGAGGGTATGAGAGTACCATATTAACATATAAGTATATCTAAGATACTGATGTTATTATACAAAAATATTTAAATGATATTTTAACCGATGGAAAAAGGAATATATATTTACCTCACTTTTAAACAATTTATTAGTTTTAAACCAAACATTTTTTGATGTGTGACGCATATCAGAGTGGTGATTTCCATTTATAATTGAGGTGGGTGGAACCATTTTAATTTTTGAAAAAAGGTGTATATTGTTTTCTCGCATGACTAATTGATAAATGTGGGCCATTATCGAACAATGGGAAAAAAAATCTAAATAAGTCAAACAATGGGTTTTGGAAAACATTGGGGTCATTTTTAACAATAATCATTTAAATTTATCCACATTGTAAACCATTTTTCCTTAACCTTAGTAAACATATTTTTTTTAATTTTCAATTTTAATAATTGTAAAAAAATTAATTAGATATTATTTTATAATATATATTATTCTTATAATAAATTTATGATCTATTTTTTCAAATTCAACACACTAAATTAGAAGAATTTAATTTCAAACTAATGTAATATATGTGATTAGAATGTGAGTTTCATAGAGAAATAGTTCAACTGTTTTTAAGAAAACTAATTAAAAAATTCAAAATGAAATTAATTTCCACATCCACAATTTGATTAATAATAATATAATTATACTAATTATACTTTTAATGCCATGTAATGATAATTTTTATATTTTAGAATTAACTAAATGAAATGAAAATTGTTAGTATAAAAATTTTTTTTCCCTATTTATTAAAAAATTATATTTTAAAAAAAATCCCCAAAATATAGTTTATGATATTTCTTAAAATTTTAATAAAAAATGAAGGTTATTTTCATGAAATAAATTTTCATGAAGAGTTAAAATTATATTAAAAATATGTTTCCAAAAGATGATTATTTTTTATAAATAATGTATTTCAGAAAATAATTTCATTTTCTTTGATATTAATATTGTTTTATTTATAGTCAATATAAATCAATGAAATTTATTTTTTTCATTATTAAACCATATAATATTCTTAATATTGTTTTTAATATTCAAACCCCGAAACAAAATTGATATGTTACCATATTATTCTATATTATGATCCATTTTAGACTACGGGTCATGTGTTCCACAAGGTATCATTGTGATCGAATTTGATTAAAAAAGAAATATGTTATAATTTATTGGGGTGTTACATTATTTGCTAATATCAGTTTTTCATTAATTATAGTCTATCAAAACTAATTATTTTCCTAAAAAATATCTTGTTGTTAAAATGGGTGAGAGATATGGTACATACAGTTAGAGTTATAAATATGTTTAGGTGAAAATAATTTTCAAATTTTAATTTCCAAATGAAGATTGTAAATAATGTTCTTATTTGAAGATATTATATTTATTTCAAAAAAATACATGTGTTGTTTATTTTTTGCTACACCGCTGAAAAATTTATTTTTATATGAAAAAAATAAAGTAAGTTCTTTTTTACTTCAATAAATTATTTTGTTATACATTGGAAACAAAATGTAATGTAGAAAAGGTGAATTTATTGTTATTAATTATTTTATTTTTCGTAGATTTTGTTTTTAGAAAATGATGATATAAATTAGTATTTAATTAATACATTGATATTATATGATAATATATACTATATTTGAAAATTAATTTTTCTTTAATTTAGATAAAAATTCATTCTCTTAGAGAACATACAAAAAACCAATATGCGATAATTTTGGCATAATTATATAGAAATAATTTTTTCCGATAAAAATTTTAAATATAGAAAATTTTAAATATTAAAAAGCAATATAAAAATTATTTTTTTTATAATATTTATTAAGGCCAAGATTTTTACAATTATATACTTAAAGACTATTTGAGTAAGCTAATGTAAATATTTATTGTCTATCATTATATTTATTTTTTTTATCATATTATTTGTTTAGAATTAAATAAATAAAATTTTTCTATTTTGATAGTAAAAATACTAATATAATTATCCTGTTACAATTTTGGAAGTCATGTAACTATTATTATAATAAGGAATAGATTTTCATAGTTAGTTTAGTATTTAATTTTTTATATTAATTTAATAGTTTTTATCTACACCAATTACATTCTTCATTCATTGTTAACTTGGACTTATCTAAAAAAATATGTATATGAAATTGAATATTTCATTCAAATTTCTAATGTTTGAATTATTTTTTATATCTTCTATAAAGTGTATGATATAACTATAAAACCACTACCCTATGGATTTTAAAATTAATCTTATATTATTTTTTTATTGACCAATATTACTATTTTAGTCATTTATCAAATTTATGTATTTTTCATATATTATAGAAAAATTAAAATATATGTATATATTAGATAGTAGAAGACTTCTATATAGTACATTACACTTAAATATGTGACAAATATTTATGTATATATAATTTATTCATTATATGGAAAATATAAGTGTATATATTCCATTCTCATTTACAAATTTCATCCTCAAAATTTAAAATTATATAATTCATTGATAATTAATTATGGTTCTCCAATTTAATTGTATTCCTAAATTACCATGATGTGTTATAATATTTATGGTTTTACCAAAAAATATTTAAAATATAGGGTTATCTATTGATTTGAAGATTTAACTTGTAATTTAAGATCTTAACCATTTCGTCCTCATTATAGATCATATAATCGAATTACACACCTTTTAGACTTACATGATTTGATTATTAATATTGTGATATGTTATAGGATGTTTGAGACTAATGGAGATTTGTTTATATCTGCATATAAGTTTATGAGATCTGATATTGAAGAATTTATGAGATTTTATAAGAATTAATTTAAAGAAAAATAGCTTCTCTATAGAGAAAATGAATTTTTAAAAGTTACATACAAAATTTTATGAGCCGTGAAAGAGTTAAAATATCATGAAAATATTGAATATTCATGAGCCCATAATCCTGCTATAATATTTTATAATACAATAAATATTATATAAAACATCCTTGATATTTAAAAAATACTTTTATGCTACCATAATAAATTATATATCCTGGTGTAATAATTTCATGTTATCTGAATTTTGGTAAAGAAAAAACGTGTGTGACTTTTCAGATGTCACTAAATTTACTTTTTAATTAGAAAATTTTAGTGGTGTGGAAATATATTTTCTTATGATACTTTTTTATTTTAAATAATGTATGATATTTGCGAATTTAAAGACATTTAAAATGATTCTTCAAAAATATTAAATTGGATGATGATGATATTGAAAATAATTGTCTAAATATGATAAATATATATTTTATACAATCTATATGATAAATATAGATATCCCTTTGAGTGGATTTTCTTCCGAGCTAAATATGAAGAATAATTGTTTCAGTTTCAGTTTTGAAAAAACATTTCGAAGGTGAAATAGTGAATCTAGTTAATTCAAATTGTTTTTATGTCCCCAAAGATTTATTAAATAATTTTAACTAGTTAATAATACATGTCAATTAGAATATATGTTAAATAATTAGTCAAAAATTAGTTTCTTATATATTAAAATTTGAATGTTACATCATACTGCAGTTTTTGAATTAAAAAATTGATATCAAGTATTCTAGAAAAATGAATTTTTGTTGTGTGTTGAGAAAAAAAGGGAATACCATTCAGAGTAACATACATGTGTTAATAATCACAATGTTAATTTTTAAGAGGAAAATATTTAGTAAGATGAAAAATAAGTAATAACACATTTCCACCATGATATTATACTTATTTGGTTGAAGATTATATTTTGGTTTAAAATAATTTATATAATTTTTATTGTATGTGGGAACTATAAACCATAAAGATAAGTATGGGTAACATGAGTTCATGGATAAACCCTAAAAATTTATAACTAACATGATAAAACCAATGGACACTATGACCTTATGTGAATCCGAATCATTGAAATGGTTTGACTATAATTTGGATTTATAAACCTTGCAAAATATGGTGTTCCTTATTGGAATATGAATTTTTGTGTATAAAAGAAATAAAATTTAGTATATTAATAGCAGGAACCAGTTTTTTCAATTATATATTTATAATAAAATTAAAATCATTTATTTAACCCTCACAGTGATTTCTATCTGATTTGGGAATTAATTTTTTAAGTTGAATGATATTTGAGTTCCATTAGTTGATTAACAAAGATAAATGGAGAAAGTGTAAATCTATAGATAGATAATTATTTACATCAATTCTCTTAAACATATAAAAAGTATCTATTAAAAATAATACATGAATTTCCATTTTAATGGAAACACTTACTATAGTTTTATTAGTTGTATTTTTTCATATTAATTATCAATTAAATTGGGTTTTGGATGTTTCAAATAATGGATTTTTTTAAAAATATTTATAAAGACAATAAGAATGTAAAATATGAAAATATATAGTTTTTGGGGAAAAAGTATGAAGATATTAAGATGATGGAAGATGAAAAAAAACTTTATCACTAATGAAATAAAATAGAGATAACAATCTCTATTTGCGTTAAAATTTGGAGGAATCATTGTTTGAAGAGTATATACTACTCGTTTTTATAGATAGATCAATATTGATGCCTTTGTACAGCAGAATATAATCTTATTATAATTTCAATATATGATTAAAAATGAATTTGTATGAAATAATAAATATGAATAGGAAGTTTTTTTCTAAAAATATATTGGCAACAGAAAAAATATATTTCATTTAAAGAATCATACAAAGAGATATTTTAGAAATTTATTTAGAAGAACATTATTCTGAAAAAAATTAGATGTTGAGGAGAAATGTTAAAAGACCATTAAACTCACCTAAAACAATTTACCAGGAGTTAAAGGAATGTTGAATGGTAATATTCCCTTACTAATTTTAAAGAGTCGATATCATAATAATTTTTTATTACTTATCCTTAATTGATAGATGAAGAATTTATAAATGACGATAATGAGAGGCATATGAGATCCACTATGGAAAAAAAATTATGATAAGACAATTTTTACATCAAAATAAATTTATATGAATTTATCTTAATAAAAAATAAAAAAATCTTATCTATGTTATAAGATAGTGATTATAGTGATGAAGATGATGATTTTGAGATATTTAGTGATTTTGTTGAAAAATAACTAATTACTAAAGATAATAAAATTGAATTTACTAGTGATCACAATAGTAATATAGTAAGTAGAGTGAAATAAAAGTTGAATCATATTTTTTAGTGATTAATAAATGAATCTATTTTAATGATATCTATGCAAGATAAGTGTATTAAAAATAAAGGAATGAAAATCTATATTTAATAAATAATGGATCACCTCAAGATGATGAAGAGATCTGGCTATTGAAGGATTCTGATGTTATTTAAATCTTATTATTAAAAAGAATACATGTATAGATGAAATAGAAGAAATAATTAATGTTAAAGAGAAGTATATTAATATTTTAAAAAATAATTATATATATATATATCATTAATTTGATAATTAATAATTCAATTCTATGAATTAAATTTGTGAAATTAGAGAGATAATTAAGGGAAAGGGTATTAAATGGGATAAAGGATTATTGAATTATAATATTCAAGTTGTCAAATATATACTACATTCATTAAATAATCATCATCATGCAAATGAATATAGAATTTATCATTCTCTGTTACATGTAATTAATATAATTTTTATAATGAAAATAACATTAATATTAAAAATATATTAATTATATGTATACTATTTGAAATATTTAAGTATTGATTACATTTTAAAAGGGTAAATATTATTATTAGTGGGGATGAATATTTTTGGAGCCTGTGAGAATTTTTTTTAGAAAATTGAGTAATTATTAATCATAAAAAGAGATGGAGATAATATGTCAACATTTTTACAACAATATAATAATGAATGGAATATAGAATTTTATTACTGATATTGGTATTATACAGTCCTTAGGAATTTGAAATGAAATTTATGATCTAATTATCAATATATTAATACGATTATGACTGGTTACAAAAAAATTAGGATGGTGAATCTACATTTTATAGTACCAAAGTATCAATGAAGAAAATGTATTTTGACATTGAATGCTTATAAATACTAAGGAAAATAACATTATTAATCTTTCATTAGATTAAAATATTAATTGATTACCAATTAATTAACTACATATATATTTTCTGTGTTATATATGTCGAAACAGGATGGTTACTTACTTTACACAAGAGATTGTTGAGATCCAAGATATCATCCATTATATATTTTAATTTACCTCATTTATCATCATACTAGGTTGCGTTCACAGAGATGAAATAATAATTTTTTTATTTAACTATTTTAAATGTACCTCTTTAGTGATATTTATGATGTACAATGTAGAGGCTTCAAAAATGTTGAAATATTTTAGGTTCAATTATAAAATTAAGTATAGTTTCTCCTTTAATAATATCTATATTTAAAGTGAAATTGAATATACTAGTGTTGTATTATATGATTTTTTTTACGAATATAATTCACTATGATTTCAATAGGCTGTGTAAACCAAAAAAATGGAATAGGTGGCTAAATGAATATAATTTTAATGTTTATTAATTAAAACATGTTAACAGAATAGGATACATATCCATATTTCTAGAGAAAATAAATCTGTGTAGAGGTTCAAATTTAAATCCACTACATTTATAGACCAAAATAACATATTTCATTATACAATATGTTTATAACATCCCGTCTTCTTATAACATATCCTTTCATTACATTACACAAAACTGAGGATCTTTAAGGTTTAGTGTCTTGGAAACTAGGAACATAATACATGAAAAAAACATAAATCATTTTTCTTAAACACTTGAAAGGATTCTTCTTATGTTTATCCTAGGTTCATTACTGCATCTGATAACCTGGGGACATACATCAAAAGAAAGGGTGAGAAGAAGGCCCAGTAAGGGAAACAAGAGGAACATTTTACATGTGAACTGGATATACTTCAATAAGAACATGAAAAGTACTTTAAGGCATGAGAAAGAAATCATGATTCATTTCATAATAAAAATAACATTTTTCATAACTTGAAGATGTGGCTACATCATTTAACATAGACAATCATGAACATATCACAAAGGTCCATCCCCAAGGTGTCATTTGAAAATTACCAAGGTTATTCACCAAGGTATCGTGAAAATTGTAATCTATAGTGATTACATCATTACCCAATGCATTGGAGCGCTATCAGGGTGCACCCTAAACTTTTCCTTTATAATCATTTGAGCCACATATATCATCATCAAACATTTCATAAATAACCCACATAGGATAAAATAAATGGGTTTCATTTCATAATCATTACATTTTAAAAACTGCTTTAAAGACATGATCTTTACGTCACTTTAAACCCACGAAAAGGGAAAGTGGGTCTCATGTATGTAAATCCCAGAATTTATAAGAGAACATTTTGATATATATGTGAATACACTTGTAGAAATAAGAGCTTTGAGTGTTCATTTTATATCATCAAATAATTTTGAGAATAGAGAGAGGCATTTTGAGACGAAAATTCTACAGCATAACGGCTATGTTTCGGGGTTTTAGAAAACATTGAAAAGAGAGGGGAAATGGGTCACCCACTCATAAATGATCCATAAAACAGTAGGGGGAAAGAATAAGAAGGATATATGGATATGTTAATGATGTTTGAAGGATATACCATTTGAAATGAAAAACATGGAAGGAAGACAAAAATTAGATTTCTCTTATGAAAATTTGGCAGCCTAACGGCGTCACTTAAACATCAATAAAAATGAATTTACAAGATCAAATAGGGTCTCTAATCATATTATCATAATATATCAGTATGATAGATATAGAGATCATACCCCAACATAATAAAAAGGAACTTGAAAGACTTGACATGAAAATCGAACTTGAAAAATTAGAAGGGTGAAAGAATCCCTTAAAAAATCGGCAGCCTAACGTCAACTCTAAAACATTCATAAAATGAAATGATGAGAGTAATACGAGATCTCTAATAATATAAAAATTAAAAGGGAAGTAAGAGGAATATAAAAGAACATCCTATCACATAAGAACATGGAGCATAAAAGGAATGACATAAAAGAGATTACATGAAAAGAAAGAGAGGGGTCGGATCCCTTAACTTAAAACGTGACTCTTGAAACTCAATGTTTTGGACCTTGAGGGCTTGGGGGAACCTTGGGAGGACTCTTTGAAAGGTTAGAAGACCAGAACTTCGTTGGGGGAGAGTTCGGAGTGAAAAATAAAGGAGGAAAGGGTGGGTATTTATAGGGAAAGTGAGGGGACAAGGTATTAATGGCCAAGGGACACCTCACTAGTGGTTTTGGCAAAACCATGGGCTTTCCCATGGTATTTTCCCATGGTATTGGCCACTTGGGACACCTCATACCTTATGTTACTATTAATAATTCGACCATATTGAATATATACTTAATACATCATTTAATGATGTCATTAAACATCCGTAACCTAAAAACTATATTTTCACTATTCATAAAAAATTCAACTTTCTCAGAATAATCTCAAAATTTCACCTTAACCAAATAGAAATGCTATGATATCAAAAATGAAATCCATTTTATAAAAATAATTTTCTAAATATTTTTAATTTAATTTTTAAATAAAAACACTATTCATCGAGAATTCGTTTTTTTTCAGAAAAACCCCAAAAATTACCTTAACATAATATCGATGCTCTGAGTTCAAAAATAAAGTCCTTTTTATAAAAATAATTTTCTAATTATTTTTAATTAAATTTTTAATTAAATGACCCTATTCATCCAAAAAAACTAATACTTGACTAATAATTTATGACACCGTTATTTACCCATTTTATTGAATCACATTACTTAATCTAGGTGTCTAAATTATATTAAAATTTTCATTGAGTGAAATTACTAATCCATTTGGTCACATTACTAATCCTAAGCGTGAAATCACTGTTCATAGTTTACTATTCATAAAAAATTAAGTTGATCTTATTAGACTCCAAATTCCTTACTGAACACTTTTGTAGAAGACCATTTTTTGATAATAATTACACATCATTAGTTATTTAGGGTTTTCATAAATATTTTAAAATATCCTTTTTTTTCAAAATTCATCAATAAAATACATTCTAAAATTATCTGGACAGTTGAAATTTCACAAACATCACTAATGGAAGAAATCTCAATTCATTCACCCGAAAGGATTACACAAGGAAGCTAGGGTCTCATCACATAGCCCCTTATAACACCGGCATAAGACCTAAGTGTAAGGTGTGCTATGGTGAGAGAATCCGAGGGAGGCTCAGATAACATTGCCCTAGTAGTAATCTCTACTAACTTGAACTTCTCCCGCAATCGTTTCCGTTCAAGCTTGACACGCTGGAGTTCGGCTTGGGCTTGGTCCAAAGCGAAGCCCACAGATGCTACCTCCTTCCCAAGCTCTGATAAGTGGGCTTTATAAGGTTCGAGTCTACTGGATGAATCCATCAACTCCTATTTCTGCATTAACCATTAACATATTATTAAATCAATAAGAGTATGTTAATATACTACTCAAAAATATTGGGTCGTTACATTCTTCCCCCCTTAAGAAATTTCGTCACCAAAATTTATACTTTAGGCCTAGTCGAAATGTTGAGGGTACTTTTGCTTCATCGTTTCCTCAGGCTCCCAAGTCGCTTCTTAATACTTATGATTCCTCCACAACACTTTCACAAGGTGGGTAGTCTTGTTTCATAGAACCTTGTCTCTATGGTCCAAGATCTCCACTGGCTGCTCCTCATATGAGAGGTCATGTTCCAGTTGTACCACCTCTGGGTTCAGTACATGCGAAGGGTCGGGTATGTACTTCCTCAAGAGAGATACATGGAAGACATCATGAACTTGAGCTAGGTTCGGTGGAAGTTCTAGACGATAGGGCACTGATCCAATGCGATCAAGGATTTCATAGGGGCCAATGTACCTAGGGCTAAGCTTCCCTTTCTTCCCAAACCGCATGACTCTCTTCCATGGAGAAATTCGAAGGAAGACTTTGTCACCAACACCAAACTCCAAGTCCCTTCGACGATTGTCAGCATAGCTCTTCTGCCAACTATGAGCAGCCTTTATGTGTTGTTGGATGGCATGAACCTGTTCTTTCATTTCTTGCACAAGATCAGGCCCAAGAAGCATTCTCTCACCAGTTTCATCCCAACAAGTAGGATTTCTACATCGCTTTCCATACAGAGCTTCATAGGGTGCCATCTGAATACTCGAATGGAACCTGTTGTTGTAGGAGAACTCAACTAATGGGAGGTGTTGATCCCATCCACCTTTAAATTCCATTGAGCATAATCTCAGCATGTCTTCGAGTGTCTGAATAGTCCATTCATATTGGCCATAAGTTTGAGGATGATAGACCGTACTAAAATTCAATTTAGTATTCAGAGCATGTTGAAGACTTCTCCAGAATTTTTATGTGAATCTTGGGTCATGATCAGATATGATGGATAGTGGTACCCCATGCAGCCTTACCACTTCCTTCACGTATATCTTGGCAAACTGATCCAGATAGAAATCTTCCTGAATAGAGATAAAATGGGTTTTCTTTGTGAGATGGTCCACAATAACCAATATCACATTGTTTCCTTTGGATGTTTTCAGGAGACCAGTTACAAAGTCCATAGTGATATTATCCCACTTCCATACTGGTATGGTTAGCGGTTGTAATACCCCCTTAGGATGTTGTCTTTCTGCCTTTACTTGCTGACACACCAGGCACCTTGTAGTGTAATCGACAATCTCCCTCTTCATGTTATCCCACCAATAATGATCATGAAGGTCTCTATACATCTTAGTGCTTCCCGGATGTATAGAGAAAGTAGAGCTATGAGCTTCATCCATCAGTTCTTTCTTTATCTCCGGAATAGATGGAACACATAGTCTTGTAAAAAATTTCTATACACCTTCTTGATCAATATTGAAATCAGGGAACTTCCCATCCTTTACAGCCTCGAACTTCTCCTCCAGCAAAGGATCTTCTTTTTGAGCCTTCTTGATCTTCTCTAGTAATGAAGGTTGAGAAATCATTTGGGATATGGTTGATGATGTCCCTTTCCTTATAATTCCCATGTCAAGTTTTACTAGATCTTTAATAAAGGGATCTCCTAAGATCCTCATTGTTGCCAGAACAATAGGATCTTTCCGGATTAATGCATCCGCGACTTTGTTTGCTCTTCCAGGGTGATAATGAATTGAACAATCATAGTCTTTAATAAGCTCCAACCATCTCCTTTGTCTCATGTTCAATTCTTTCTGTGTGAAAATATACATTAGACTTTGGTGGTCAGTGTATATATCACGTTTCTCCCCATAAAGATAGTGCCTCCATATCTTTAGAGAAAAAAACAACTGCGGCCAGCTCTAGATCATGCGTAGGATAATTCAGCTCATGAATCTCCAACTATCGAGATGCATAAGCAATTACCTTGTCATTTTTCATGAGGACTCACACAAGCCCTTTCCGAGATGTATCACTAAAAATAATGAATCCTTATCCAATAGTGGGTAGTGTTAACACAGGTGCAGTAACCAATCTATTCTTCAGCTCTTGGAAACATTCCTCTCATTCCTTTGTCCAGATGAACTTAACCCCTTTTCGAGTCAACTTGGTTAGTGGATTAGAAAGCCGTGAAAAGTTTTTCATAAACCTCCTATAATATCCCGCTATGCCAAGGAAACTACAAATCTTAGTTACTATTGTGGGTTGAGGCCACTCCTCCACAACCATTGTCTTTGCATGGTCAACCAAGATTCCTTCATTGGTTACGATGTGCCCCAAGAAAGCCACCTGTTGTAACCAAAACTCACACTTGCTGAACTTCCCAAAGAGCCTCTCCTTCCGCAGAGTTTTCAATATAACCCTTAGATGATCTTCATGCTCCTCACTAATTTTTGAATATATCAAAATATCATCAATAAAAACTACCACAAAGTTATCAAGGTACTCCTTAAAGACTCTATTCATCAAATCCATGAAAATAGCAGGAGCATTAGTCAAGCCGAAGGGCATAACAGTAAACTCATAATGCCCATATCTTGATCGGAAGGCAGTCTTTGGAATATCTTCCATATTCACCCTCAGTTGATGATAACCAGATCGAAGGTAAATCATAGAGAATAATTGAGCCCCGTGAAGTTGGTCAAATAAATCATCAATTCATGGAAGAGGATATCTGTTCTTCACTATGATCTCGTTCAGTTCTCTATAATCAATGCATAGCCTCATTGATCCATCCTTCTTCATCACAAAGAGAACTGGTGCTCCCCAAGGAGACACACTTGGTCGGATAAACCCCTTCTCCAACAAGTCTTGGAGTTGATTCTTTAACTCCTCTAGCTCCACATTTGGCATTCTATATGGAGTATTTGATATCGGTTGAGACCCAGGTACGAGTTCAATGGAGAAATCTACCTCTCTTTCTGGGGGAGGTCCAGGTAACTCCTCAGGAAATACATCCATGTATTCTTGAACAATCGGAACATCTTCTATTTTTATACTCCCTTTTCCTTCTTCATCATCACCGATTAAATCCATAAAGAAAGCTATAGGAGGTGCTTCTAGATAGGGATCAGTTCGGGATATCTCTCCTTGGAAGATAACTATAGGTCGTTCATTCAAGACTACTGATATTTCCTTACTTCTGCATTTGATCTTAGTATTATACTTTGAGAGCCAGTCCATCCCTAGTATAATGTCAAATTCCATCATGGGAATGACTACTACATTTGCGATAAGATTGTGCTCACCAAAGTAAACACTAGAGTCTCTAAATACTATTGATGCATGGATAATCCAACTTGGAGTCTTGACTGACAACTCTACCTCTAGAAATTCGGGGATTGATTCTATATTCCTTGCAAACATGGAGGAAATAAAGGAATTCGTAGAACCAGAATCAAATAAAGTACTTGCTAGTTTTGAGAGGACGACTAGAGTACCTGCTACCACGTCGTTTGGAACTTCAACTTCAGTTGTTGTGATAGCGAAGGCACGAACTTGCTCCCTTGGCCTCTGCTGAGGTTGATGGTGAATCCCCTCTACCGCCCTCGGATTTGGACATTGATTAGCAATGTGCCCAAGCTGTACACACTTGAAGCATGTGACTTTGGGTAGGGCCGAAACCATCATTCCTCTGTCGTTAGTGTTGGGAAGTTGAGGCTTCACATAACTACGACAATTCCGAGAAATATGGCCTTCTCTTCCACACCTGTAGCACTTACCACTTCCGATAAAGCAGTTCCCCGAATGCTTCTTTCCACACTTATTGCATGTGGCATGTTGCATATGATTTCCACCTCTTTCCTGATCAAAACTTCTTCCCAGGCTTGGTTCTAGAGTTCTCTTCTTCTCATTAGATTTGTGAGACCACTGTGTCTCCCCAAACTCTAGTTCACCTATCATAGCACTTCGAACAATTTCTTCATAGCTATCATAGTCCCTATTGACTATATTCTTCCGTAGATGAGGTCGTAGTCCACCAAAGAATATATCAACCTTCCGATTAGTTTCCATGACAAAGCATGAGGTATAATAGGAAAGCCTTGTGAAGTTCATCTCATAGCATCTGACAGATTCTTTCTCCTTCTGCTTCAGCTCGAGAAACTCTTTCTCCATTCTCATTCTCATGGAACGAGGGAAATACTTGTTAAAGGAAATTCCCCGAAATTTTTCCCACTCCATAGCTTCTATCTCTCCTCGTGGATTCGTGTTTTTGATCAGTGACCACCACTAATCAGCTTCTCCCTCTAGGTGGTAAACAGCAAGGGTGACTTTTTCTTGTTCCGAACAATGATGTACATAAATTATCTTTTCAATGGAGCTTATCCAGTGTTCCGCAACCAATGGGTCAGTAGATCCATTGAATGTTGGTGGTCATTGACGCATAAAGGACTCAACAGAAAGTTTCTCCCTTCATGGTGAGATCGGCCTCTCAGCTTGATTCAAGTTATTACTCAAACTTGAGTCAGTTGGTTCATCATTCGCATGAATGTTTCCATTCCGGCTTCCATCGGAAGGCCGTCAGCACATGGTGCATTGCGGTCACCATCTGCACGGTTCCTCCTATTTCCCGACATTTTCTAAAAGAATATAACCTTAGTGAGAAACTTATTTCATTAATGAATCCTTTAACTAAGACTTCATGCTTAGAAAATTATAGTTCTCTATAATTCCTTCATAATGATTCATAAAAAGCTTTTGATTAACCAAACATATCCCCCGGGGGTGTCGTAACCAAGAGTGCAGCAAGGCCCGTTATCGTACACCAGTTCCCGTTCGAGTCTAGCTCAAGTCGGTGTTTTCGGGTTATACCCCTATGTACATATGTGCCAGAGCCGCCTCTACCTGCTCGTATCCAGACAGGGATGTATTTGTTTGATAAACCACTTACTCAATACTTACCAATATACCATGAAGTTTTCTTATATTTAAACTTTTCTATAGGGTTCTTCCTAAAGTTTTTATATCCTAATTTTAACAAATAACCAAATCATCCTTTGATACCAACTATAGCATCTCGAATTCTTAAAACATAAACTTTCATTACATTACACAAAACTGAGGATCTTTAAGGTTTACTGTCTTGGAAACCAGGAACATAATACATGAAAAAAAAACATAAAGCATTCTTCTTAAAAACGTGAAATGCTTCTCCTTAAGTTCATTCTAGGTTCATTACCACATCTCATAACCTGGGGACATACATCAAAAGAAAGGGTGAGCAGAAGGCCCAGTAAGGGAAACAAGAGGAACATTTTACATGTGAACTTGATATACTTCAATAAGGACATGAAAAGAACTTTAAGGCATGAGAAAGAAATCATGATCCATTTCATAATAGAAATAACAATTTTCATAACTTGAAGATGTGGCTACATCATTTAACATATAAATTCATGAACATATCACCAAGGTCCATCCCCAATGTATCATTTGAAAATTACCAAGGTTATTCACCAAGGTATCTTGAAAATTGTAATCTCTAGTGGTTACATAATTACCCAATGCATTGGAGTGCTATCAGGGCGCACCCTTAACTTTGAATTTATTATCATGTGAGCCACATATATCATCATAAAAAATTTCATAAATAACCCACATAGCATAAAATAAATTGGTTTCATTTCATAATCATAACGTTTTAAAAACTGCTTTAAAGACATGATCATTACGTCACATTAAACCCACGAAAAGAGAAAGTGGGTCTCATGTATGTAAATCACAGAATTTAAAATAGAACATTTTGATATATATGTGAATACCCTTGTAGAAATAAGATCTTTTAGTATTCACTTTATAACATAAAATAATTTTGAGAAAAGAGAGAGGCATTTTGAGACAAAAATTCTGCAGCATAACGGCTATGTTTCGGGGTTTTAGAAGACATTGAAAAGAGAGGGGACATGGGTCACCCACTCATAAATGACCCATAAAACAGTAGGGGACAGAATAAGAAGGATATATGGACATGGTAATGATGTTTGAAGTACATACCATTTGAAATGGAAAACATGGAAGGAAGACAAAAATTAGATTTCTCTTATGAAAATTCGGTAGCCTAACGGCGTCACTTAAACTTCAATAAAAATGAATTGACAAGATCAAATAGGGTCTCTCATAATATGATCATAAGAGATCAGTATTATAGATATAGAGATCATACCCAAACATAATAAAAAGGAACATGGAAGACTTGACATGAAAATCGAACTTGAAAAATGAGAAGGGTGAAAGAATCCCTTAAAATTCGGCAGCCTAACGGCGTCTCTTAAACATTCATAAAATGAAATGATGAGAGTAATAGGGGATCTCTCATCATATAAAAATGAAAATGGAATTAAGAGGAATAGAAAAGAACATCCTATCACATAATAACTTGGATCATAAAAGGAATGACATAAAAGAGATTACATGAAAAGAAAGAGAGGGGTCGGATCCCTTACCTTAAAACGTGACTCTTGAAACTCAATGTTTTGGACCTTGAGGGCTTGGGGCACCTTGGGAGGACTCCTTGGAAGGTATGAAGACCAGAACTTTGTTGGGGGAGAGTTGGGAGTGAAAACTAAAGGAGGAAATGGTGGGTATTTATAGGGAAAGTGAGGGGACAAGGCATTAATGGCCAAGGGACACCTCACTAGTGGTTTTGGCAAAACCATGGGCTTGCCCATGGTATTTTCCCATGGTATTGGCCACTTGGGACACCTCATACCTTATCTTACTATTCATAATTCTACCATATTGAATATATAGTTAATACATCATTTAATGATGTCATTAAACATCCGTAACTTAAAAACTATATTTTCACTATTCATCGAAAATTCAACTTTCTCAAAATAATCTCAAAATTTCACCTTAACCAAATATAAATGCTCTGATTTCAAAAATGAAATCCATTTTATAAAAATGATTTTCTAAATATTTTTAATTTAATTTTTAAATAAAAACACTATTCATCGAGAATTCATTTTTTTCAGAAAAAACCCCAAAAATTACCTTAACATAATATCGATGCTCTGAGTTCAAAAATAAGGTCCTTTTTATAAAAATAATTTTCAAATTATTTTTAATTAAATTTTTAATTAAAAGACACTATTCATCCGAAAAAACTAATACTTGACTAATAATTTATGAAACCATTATTTACCCATTTTATTGAATCACATAACTTAATCTAGGTGTCTAAATTATATTAAAACTTTCTTTGAGTGATGTTACTAATCCATTTGGTCACATTACTAATCCTAAGCATGAAATCACTATTCTTAATTTACTATTCATCAAAAATTATGTTGATCTTATTAGACTCCAAATTCCTTACTGAACACTTTTGTAGAAGACCATTTTTTGAAAATCATTACACATCATTATTTATTTAGGGTTTTCATAAATATTTTAAAATATCTTTTTTTTTCAAAATTCATTAATAAAATACATTCTAAAATTATCTGGACATTTGAAATTTCACAAACATCACTAAAGGACGAAATATCAATTCATTCACCGGAAAGGATTACACAAGGAATCTAGGGTCTCATCACGTAGCCCCTTATAACACCAGCATAAGACCTAAGTGTAAGGTGTGCTATGGTGAGAGAATATGAGGGAGGATCAGATAACATTTACCTAGTTGTAATCTCTACTAAATTGAACTTCTCCCACAGGCGTTTCCATTCAAGCTTGACACGCTGGAGTTTGGCTTGGGCTTGGTCCAAAGCGAAGCCCACAGATGCTACCTCCTTCCCAAGCTCAGATAAGTGGGCTTCATAAGGTTCGAGTATACTGGATGAAGCCATCAACTCAACTTTTTGTATTAACCATTAACATCTTATTAAATCAATAAGAGTAAGTTAATATACTACTCAAAAAGATTGGGTCGTTACAATGTTTTATTGGAAGTAATAATGTTTGACATATTTTGTATTATTTATATGTTCCTTGTTTACTAATGTGAAATGTGAAAATTATATATAATTTCACTATATAGGAGTCAATGGTATCTGCCTAGGTTATCCTCAACATGTATGAGGGTTAAATTTTATTAATAAAAGGAAACAAATTTTTTAAAATTTCGAAGTTAAATGTGCAATATAACTCAATAAATGATATATTTTTTTAAAATATCATGTTATTGATGTGTTGATTATGAAAAAAGTTCTGTTGAAAATCATGAAGAAATTTGTAAAAATAATCAAATATTGTATTAAGTGTATAATTAATCTTATGATTATGTAATTTCTATTAATAAATAAAAACCACAACCATCTCAAACAACACTAAAATATTCAATTATTTTCCAAAATATTATTTCAAAACATTAATTTTTTATTTATGTTTTATTACCATATATGGAAAAAAATTCTTTACTATTTTTTCATGGATGATTAAGATATTTGAATGAGGGAATGAAGCATCAAAAGTGTCTAAGGTAAGGATGTAATAACTAGATAAAATAATGTCGAATGAATGTTGGGATTTGGACCCATAACATAAAAATATCAATGATATCATTACAATTATTTATTTTAAGGCATGCAAAATAAAATCAGGTACATTAATAAATTTTGAATGAATGATGATAAAAAAAATTTTGGAATCAAAATTATAATAAATATCAATGAATGAAATTGGAAATTAAAAATAAATTAGCAATAAGAACTAATTACCAAATTGTGTACTTCTAAAAGAAATTATTATAATTTTTTCCATTGTGAATTGGAAAAAATAAATTAAAAAACAAAAAACTCATGTTATATCAAATTATTAATAATTTATTGTGTGAATTCTAAAATATAAAGTAATGTGAGTATTTTACTATAAAATATCACCCTTCCTAAAAAAATAATTGGGGTATTAAGACATGTTAAATTTTATAAAACAAATACAAATATTTTTATAAACTCTTATTGACATAAAAATATCTCCACATTTTAACCATATATAAGAAATATATATGTCTCTATCTTTGTATAAAACTTATTGGTTTTCAAAAAAAAATCCCCAAATATTATATTTGAGATGAAAACTGAAAAATAAAATATCTCATTTACAAATGGGAAAAAATTCTTTTTCAATTAATATCACTTTTTGGTAAATGTATCCCATTTGGAAATTTGAAATTGGAAAACAATAGAGAGGAAAAATATATTCACATGATGCATAAATGTAATTATACTTGAAGAAAATTAACACTTATTTAAAAATGATTGTTAATTTTAGAAATAAAATTAAAATATCATTAATTCAAGATATCCAAAAAATTGAAAAATATTTCATGTCTATAAAATTTTTATTTTTCAAATTAATCCATCATTATAATAGAAATCTAATAGATTTTTTAAATGAAAGCATAATATTTTTCTCTTAACATTTAAATTATATTCTTTAGATTCTTAATTTCCTTCCATAACATTGATAACATCTCTTCACATTTAATTATTTTTTGATTTCTTTTGACAAATGTTTCTTACAGTGACACCATCGTTTAACATTATTTATCCAATTTTTCATGTTGACACTCCAATATCTGAAGGTTATCACCATGATGCATAACTTTTAACTAATTTTGAGTAACTAATTTTTAAACACATATAATATTTATCAATTAATCAAAATTAGAATAATTCCTAACAATAATTATTTATAAATTGTCTGGAAAATATTTATTATCAACTACAATTATTGAGATAATTTCAAATTCAATATTTAATAAGACACCCATTTCAAAGATTGTATTAATTACTTTATTACTATATATTTGAATTTTTGAAACGCATCTCATATTCAAATCAATAAGTTCACAAATATCACTGTGAAATATCATATATACCTAAACATGTAACACTATTTAGACTAAGATATTATTTTCTATTAAAACATGAGAACTGATTTTATTATCTATAATATAATTATCTTTTGTTCCATGTTCTGGTAAAATGTTAGTGACATTATATGTCATAGTTAACATCTCAATGAGAATATCATTATTCTAAATAAATTCTTGTTATTTCTACCCATTTATGACTCTTAATAGATATTATATAATTATTTATATATTAATTATCTTAAAAACTAGAGGATTCACATTCCCTTCCCCATTTTTCAGGTCCAAATCCTATAAGAACAAGATATTTTTCTGAATCACATTCTAAAATAAAATGACACACTTTTTTAATTCATTTTGATGAATTACATGAATTAGAACATGAACAATTTTAGAAGAACATATTTTAGGGTCATAAAATGAATTTTTTAATGTTTTATAAATATATGATTTGATAGAATATATGAAATTGTATATATTGTAATTTGTAATTTGAAAATTACTTTATAAAGGTAAATTTTCAAATCGAATTTTAAAATTTTGTTCATTAGAAAGAAATTCGATAATCAGATTGTATGGATTAAATACCATTGGGACAAATTATAAAACATTTTATTCCATGAAATTTATAGTATATTCACTATTATTCTAATGATTTTATTAGAGAGGTTATTAATTTTATAGTACATCAATTAAAATATGCTTCCTCTATACATCAAACCAAAATTTTCATTTCAAGGGATATTAAAAACAAAAAAAATATCTTGTAGTATGGAAATAAAGAGAATTTTGTTTATAGAAATGTGGAATAGATGTAGATATATTATAAATTTTTCCTCTCTTTTGAATTTCATTTTTGCTCTTCTCTTAGTTCTTTGGAATTATTATTATCAGTACAAAATATGTTTTTCTAGCTGCTCTTTATTTTATTTTCCTTTAAACTTTTATTTCATGTTTCATTTGGGATACCAATTTGGAATACATTATAACTTTAAAAATCACCACCCCTCATTCATTTACTATACAATTTATTTTATAGATAATCATTATTATGATCCTACTTTTCTATGGTTTTTAACATTGTCCATTTGGGAGACTAATCTATTGCCGATATATCAGATTGTTTTAAATTTTGTAACATTTTTTATTAATTTTTCTAGTTTCATCAACCCCAACTAGTGTGATTAATTTTTAAGATAGTTTTAATCCAAAATTTTTATCAATTTATTTCACTTTTATTTCATAGATTATTTTCATTGTTAGTATTGATTAATTGTTTATAAGGTTTTACTTTAATATTTTAATATGCGCCTCATTTTTATAACAAAATTCTTTATGTTTTTTAGACATACCAAATTTTGAATCAATCCATATAAAAAAATAATGAATTATAAAATTATCATTACTTAATAGGATTATAATTTTCATGATTTATTGTTGATGATACCAACATTCGACATCCTTTAAAATATGATTTTTCTACCAACAAACACACATAACACTTGAATAATTATATAGAAATAAGAAATTATCTAATAAAATAATTAACAAATAGATTACATTGACCTCGTATTTTTTCATAAATATTACAGAATATTAAATGATTATCAAACAAAACATTATAAACAAATTTTAGGACCATTAAAGTTCACTGTTTTTTAAACCATAGATACATAAAAAACACATTCATAATAATCTAACATCATCTCCTAGTTTGTTATTACCAACTAGAACCCTTCATAAAATAATCAAAAATAAAAATTTTATTCATTTCATAAGGAAATGAAAATATTATATTGTGTGAGATAAAATACAATGGTCAAATTATGGAGATGTCGATGATCAAATAAACAAAATGTATGCATAATGCGATAATAACACAATCATATCCATTAAATACCATACCATTTATATCATATATAAAATTCATGTTTCATGTAATATATATTTGAATATCAAAAGTCATATATCTTAAATGAATCAAAGAAGATGATCAATGACATCATAATATTGAATAATGATAAAAGCTTTTTTCATACACATATACATAAAAAATACTTTCCTTAGTCACAGATTGAGGAATGGACTATCATAGTGGATAAGGATTACCATTCATAATTTCATATTATTATTCAATGATCACTCATTAAACTATAATTGTGTTAGGAATCCCATACTAAACTGAGATGACTCCGCATTACAGTCCTTATCATCTTATGAGATAACCATTATTATGTAGTGCATTTGACCTATATATAATTTCTGTTCAACACATCACATAGTAAGTGGAATACATATGTTTACTAATAGATTATAAAACATTCATCATATCATATCCCAAGGAATAGAAACTGGTTTCACTAAAATTTCATCATATCATTATCTGTGGAAAAGAAACAGGACTCATAAAGATTCCATAATAACATAAATAACACGTGGGAAAGATATAAGATCGAGAAAATCATCCATATATAATCATAATCATTAAATAAAATAATAATGGTAGTTTATTGTATGAGTGGATAATATCACTACAAACATTAGTTATATCAAAAAATTCTTTTATAAATGAAAATTACATTATAATATCACTTTAAAATTTCTAGTGGAAAAATACCATTTTCATTCTAATATCGAAAATTCGAAATAGATATATTTATAAAATAATAAATTGAATATTTTCTTCTTAAATAAAATTTATTAATTCAAAAATATTATTAAAATAATTTAGTGTTCATTATGGCATGATATTTTTTAGACCAATGTATCTAAAAATAAAGACTCATATCACATTTTTAATAAAAATATTAATAAACTCATTCATAGAATGACAAGAAGACTAATTTTAATGAGTTATATAAAATGTACATTATGGATAAAAATTAATATAAAAATAATATGATAATATTAAAGATATATATTTAATTTTTTATATAATCATAGATAAGAGAAAATGTAATTTCAACCCAAGAGAGAAATAAAGATGGTTTTATTTAAATATATTTCTTTGGTATCATAAGTTCCAAAATTAAAGTAAAAAAATATCATATATGATATCTAAAATTAATTATCATATAATTTATTTCTTGACATTGTGGAGAAATTGGTTATAAAAGAATATCTTAAAAAACATGATAAAAAACTATCTCAAAAAACAATGAGATTATACAACAAACATCTTAAAACATTGGTAAATTTTTAGTTATAAATCCCAAGAAATAATAACATATAATAGAACATTAAGTATTATAAATATATGTTTAATTATAGTTTTTCTTTTCAAGGAGTTTTTATAAACACCTCATAAATATACAAAGTTGTATAAGATCAAATATGTCTTAATAAATCAGTATTGAGTTGAAAGACATATATATCCTTGGTAATATATGAATCCAACCCATAAAGAAGAGATAAATTTATATTAAGTCTTAAAATCACATAAATTTCATTAAAATAATCATTTAATTCATTCTCGATAAATATATACCTCACATAATTGAATATATTAGTGAATATCGAATATATAACCTATAAATAAATGTGAGATAGAAAACCCACTTACCTTTAATAAAAATTCTTTTAAAGTACATTAAAGTACTATATAATATAATATAATTTCTTATATTTTCTACAAAATAAATTTAAATACTTATTATATCATATATAATCTATTAATAAATTTCTAACACCTATTTATTAAAAATTAATGTTTTATATCATATTCTTCATGTATTAACAGCTTTATTTTTTTGATAATTTAAATTCAGTACTTCTTGTAATTGTACTATGATCATAGTTCTATATTATAGTAAATATTATTTATGATATAAATATAATATATAATTAATTAATATATTATAGATTTATCTTTAAATGATAGACATATAAAAAATGAGTTACACTATTAATAAAGATGTTAATATGTACATGCACATGAATGTCGATTCAAATTTTAAATGAATGTATAAAAAGAAAAGTAAGTAATTATTAACCATTGAAAATTAATATTATATATTACTAACTATTTTTGTAGAATACATCCTTCCTTATTATCCATCATTTAAAATAGAAATAAAAAATAGACCAGTTCACTGAGGTTGTTGTCTAGACATACGCATGATTGACATTATTATTTTACAACATATAGGAATGAAAGAATGTATATATGATATTAAAATTTCATAAAAACTTCATATAATAAATATAATATGTAAACATTTAAAAATCATAATTACCATCCACTAAATATGATGATTGAAAAATAATTATATAGATATGTTGAGGCGGTATTCAACATGTACCCAAGACTGTTAATTTCAGGTCCAACATGATATAAAAGAGGATGTATAATGATAGTTCCATAATAATAAAAAGATATTATTATATTTAAAGTACTAAATTTTATATTTTATTATTAATTACAATGTTTTTGATGTGCTATAAGAAGAAAATTTTTGAAATTGGTTTCCTAAGACAATTACCTCATATTCATAAATCCCTCTCTCGATTAACATTATACTCAGTATAATATCATTAGTATTAATTATGACTATAATAATTTATATTGACTTTGAAGTCAACAATATCTATATGAAATTCAAAGATAAACCCATAAATCATTAATAAACATTTCTACTTGCCTATAAAATTAATATAACATAATTATTAATCAAAAATGAATTATTTTTGATATTTTTAAATTTTTATTAATTGAATTATTATTTTGTATGCATTGTGTATGAATTTACCTAAACAATTCAATAACTAAAAATAAAAAATAAATTACAATTAAAAATTAAATTAATTCTTCATAAAAATATAGATTATGAATAAAACATATCCTATTTGTATTCATACATTTAAATTATAAACATTAATTTCCTATGAGTGACATTTTCTAAATTTAGTTACATAAAATATTTTACATTTTATTACCTTTTTAAAATGATAAAAAAATTATTTTTTGAAGTTATCAAATATATGGACTAATTTATTCAACAAAATTAAATAAATGATTATTTTGGTTTTATATTCAGAACTTTTCTCATAGTCTCAACATTTTTTACACATTTAACCTTACCATGGTGAAAATTATTCACAATGATTACAATTCATATTGACAACTATTTTATGTAAACTGTTTTCAAAATTTGAACCTCTTGATTCAAGATATGGAATCCTCTTATCATGATTCAATATGTATAAATGGGAAAAATAAATTGTAATATAAATTTGGAAAACTCAGTGAAAATTATATTAAAAAAATGCATTATTAAAAATAAAAATTAACATTTATCAAAATCATGAATATTATTGATCTAAATGGAAATAATTATATTATTATAAATAAAATTAATCATTCTTTACATAAAACCCAAATCCAAAACTTAATAGGGCCATACAATTATTTGAGTTAATAAAATAAAATGAAACTATTCAGAATATATATATTTTTATATTTTCATTTAAAAAGAAATTAATTAATAAAATTTTAATATTTCAACATAATTTATTTTTTTTAAGAATTCATCAATAGTGTTTTTCTTTTAATAAAATTAAACTATTAAAAAGGGATATAATAATGATAATATCTTCAAAAAAATGAGATTAAAACTAGTTTAAATGGAAACATAAATTTAAAATAGTAATATCTTTAAAAAATAGATCATTTATATATTATTGATAAAGTTATACATTGTAATTAATTAAAACCTATATATATAAACAAATTATTTCAATCAAATAAATGCATCTCAATTCAACAGTTATGATATAATATATTTATTTTTTTTATCTATTGTGTTGTATGTCAATAAAGCTATAAAACACATATAATATATTTTTTTAGAAATATGTTATAAAGTATTATGATGTCAAATTCCTACTGCCTTCAAAAAATACAACCCTAAGTATTTTCATATTCATAAAAAAGGTTTAAAATTTCAAATTTCATTTTTTTGAAATTTCACATTAGACAGAGGGATAATAAAACATCCAGCAAAAATAAGATGTGGGAATCATAAATTGAAACCAAAATAATACATGATGTGGTTTTCAGAGAATCATTTCATTCGTGGGAAGCTAATATATAGGCATAGAGGATAAATATATCATTTAATTTACGAGAGAGAGAAATAAAGAAAATGGTAACGATAATGGTAATGACCACAAAACCAGAAATCCTTGACGGGGGGATAAGGCCATAGTTCCTTAGATATGATGGTAAAAGGTAAAAAATTATTTCAAGGTAAATTTACTAAACATTAATGATTATTTAACTATAAAGATAGATTATATGATAACATATAGTTATTTTATTTTTATCATTTTCATCAGAAAAATTCAATGAATTTTAATTACTTTGATCTATTCCTCCTCTTTTTTATCCCTAGACATAAGAAATTGATATTCTTAATGATTTGTTTCATTCTTGAAGCACTAAAATAATCATTTAATGAATACTTATATCAATAAGTCATTCATATTATCTTTTAATATTTTCCAATCCCAAATAATATTAAATAAGTTATAAAATATAGATAAATATAATATATTAATCTATATAAGATAATAATAAAACCCATACTTCAACACAGTCCATTATATAAATATTTAACCTTCATACATAGTGAAAATATGATTGAATAAATTTAAGACTAAAAATTTAGAAATATTTTACTATATTTTGTCTTTTCATGATGAAAAATAAAATTTTCCCCAGAAAATATAATGTATATTATAATTTTACATAACAAACATGTGAATATCATGATTTATATAAAACATGATAATAACATGAATCACCATAAAACCTCAATGAAAACATATATTCTTCAAAAACATAACTCGATCCATATGCTTTAAATAAAATAAAACATTATTGAATGAATTTATTAAATTGAAAAATGATATAATATTCATTAAATAAGGCCTAAATGAATTTTCCATCAAATCGTTGACCATTTTATATGATAAGAATAATATTCCATTTACATAATCAATGAATTCATCCAAACTAAATACTATTAACTCAACATCTAGAACATATTAATGGTTCCCTCTACTAAATTACGTTTTATAAAATAAATCATATTACCCATAAATCAGTTTCTTTTTTATTAGTTCCATTAAAAATATGTCACAAGTTAATATAAAAAAGGTAATATGAAAAAATATATTGACGTTTCATGATTCTAATAATCATAATATCATTGATATGATAGTTTTACAACCTATTTTCTAAATCCCAATAAATAAAGAATTAAATCCCTTCACCTCAATGATTTTTATAGAAAATGACCTTACATGTTCTCCTATTTTACCCTTTGATTATGGCCTTGACTGAAAAAATTTCAATTTTCCCCCCAAATATGATATTGAATTCCATACCAATTTGTAACCTTAGGGCCTTTATTTTTATATAGAAAACATCATCACATTCCATTCATACATTATCCAGGGTACACTGTCAACATACATGACTTGGAGAAAGTTGAACTTTATTTTCTCAATGGTTAGGACCAAATCATTTGTCACAAAATTCTATCATAATGTTATTTTATGTGTAACTAAACTCCAAAATATTACATTCTAATCATATATCTCATTATCTTATTAGGAATAATCACAAGGTTCCAACATCAAGTTCTTATATCACATACATTCTCATAAATAAAATCATTTCATTTTCTATCACATTCACCGTTAACATGATTCCTTATGGTACCAACCACTATAAAAAAACATAGTGTGATAAAAAATTATCATTGTGACAGAGAATGAAATTAATCATATATGGAATTTATAATTTGTGACACCTTCATTCTAATATAGAAGAACATAGGTTTAACCAATTTTATTATTTGTTATCATATAATCAAATCATTCATAATGTTTCGTAATTAAAATGTGAATAAATCTAATAATATTTTTCATAACTGTCAGCCAAGGTTAATAGTATGAGAACACACACCGTGAAATTCAATTTTTTTTTAAGATTTTCTCAAATAAATCTTTTTATGTTTATTACCACTAAATTAATATATCCCAAAAGCACATCGACATATATTGCACATACATATAATTATTTATATGAAATCCCCATAACCTCTTCCAAAAATACATTAAGTTGTCATCCAATATATAGGATTATCCTTAAGGTTTCTCAAATGTTCTATAATCTGAATCCCCAATTATTTTTGAAACCATACACTGATATTAAATATAGGGACAACATATTTTAATAAGAAAATATTACATATTGTTAAATTATTATTTTATATATAACTTAATGATATATCCTTGATATTAGAGGTTTAGTGACCTTGTAAACCTTGATACTTAATGAATTAGTTCACAAATGATTTAAAATGCCATCCACATATTTTTTTATAAATTTTCACACTTCATAGATATATTATAACTAATATATTTCTTAGTATCCTTGGGAAAATAATACATAATAATTTGTGTGATGAAATTATCAATATTGGTAAAAATGTGAGACACCAATGACCAAAAAAACATATCATGAGAATACATGAATTTGAAAAATAGAAAAACATTTTAAAACCACACACTACAAATCATAAATCATATTTTTGATTCATTGAATAAGTCCTAGAAGAACATAATAGATATATCCTAAATGAATAAAATAACACCATCCATGGGAGTATAACATTGGCATAATATATATGAATATAGAATAAATATAAGAATAATAATCACTTTATTATTAAAAGTATTTATGAAAAGGATATAATTTTGGTTTGAGTTAACTACCAATACCATAATATCATTATTCATTATTCA
Organism: Viscum album; assembly: GCA_963277665.1. Classification (NCBI taxonomy): domain Eukaryota; kingdom Viridiplantae; phylum Streptophyta; class Magnoliopsida; order Santalales; family Viscaceae; genus Viscum; species Viscum album. Next base: position 515,383,812 of record OY728143.1, on the reverse strand, counting down.
CTGCTAAGAATATCACAATAGGCAGATTTCTCTAATAAATTGTTCTCACTCCTCATTCTAGTTTCAATATCTCAGTGGATATTCATACATAACCAATGCATTGATGTTCAATAAAATATTGGTCCCGCCCATCACGTAATGATAATTATAAATATGTGTGTCACAATATAAAAAATAATTCATCACATCATAAACTATTATATGAAAATGGGTTTCATAAATATTTCATTATAACATAACACATGGAAGATAAATGAGTGTCCTGGAGATTTTTTCTTAACTTAATTAACTAATGGGAATGAAATGGGTCTCATTGAATAAGCCTAAAATCACAATCATCATAATAAAAATAAATAATTAAAGTGTATTTTATCAATGGATCTTACTACACGTAAAGTATAATTAAAATCATAAATGGGTTTCAAAGATGAAAAGTCCTTAATTGATAACTATGTGATTTGTTGAGGAAAATATAATTTTAATTGTAATATAAATTATATAATGTGTAAAAATTTTACTTGTATTGAAGAAAATAATTTGATCAGAAATTAACTTGTGAAATATTTTAGGCTAACAAAAATAAATTTTTTTTCATAGGGATATGATTTTAGTTTTCTTATAGTGTATGTTAAAGAAAATGTAACATTTTAATTTTTTGCAAAAAGTATAATGTATGTTTTTAGAAAACAGGAAGAGGATTAATTTTATACCAAAATTAAAAAAATTCCATCATGGGTAAAAATGATTTTAAAAAATAATTGGATAATATTAACTAAATTTTGGTATATTTTTATTATTATATATCGATATGGAAGAAATGGATTTTGGTTTCATGAGATAAAAATAGATTTTGTTACATAAACAAATATGCTTCCAATATCATATGTTCCAAAATTTTGGAAAATGGTAACAACACATAAAATAAAAAATAATAAAAATATAAGAAACATAATGTGATACTAGTGATATTGGTTATAAAATGTTATAATTGGTTACTTAATCATAAATAATACCAATAAATATTGAGATTTTAAATTAAATCCATTACCACTTTGGTAATTTCTGAATCACAAGCTCCCTGATAGAATACAATTATATGAGATTAATAATATCAATAATATGTCAGTAATCATGATATAACATTACAAATTCAATATATATAAACCTTATAAACATAAAAAGGTTCATAATATCAAATATATTTTAGTGAAACATAATTGAGATATAAAAATCACACCGATATAATATAAATGAATCAAAACATAATGATGGAGATAAACTATTTATATTTTTAAATATAAATAATTTTCAAGAAATTATCATAAAAGTATTTCATGGGCGGCATATACACCAAAAAGTAATCATGTTGTGAATATAGGCAAGTCTTACTAATATAAAACTAGGAAGAAAAATATACTTACCTCATGTTCCCATTGATTTTAAAGAACACTGAACATATGTATAATAATGCTAAATTTATGATAGTTATATTTAAGAGTAATTTATATACATATAATATCCTATTTTACCTAATAATAAATTTTTATCTCCAATTTTTTAATAATTCCATATGAAATCATTGTTTCCTTGTGTAAACAGTATGTTTTTTCATGGGAATTTTACCTTGGGAATTCCATTCCCTATACATAGATCATGAATCCATCATTTATAGAATTGTAATTAGGAAATAAATATATTAAATATATTCATTATATGTTATTTACAGTCATAAAAAATTTATAAATATTGAAAACTGAAATAGATTGTTCGTGGATATTGTTTGACACACATAAGCCTAATTATTGTTATCACATCTCAAATAATGTAATTTAATAAAGGTAAAAAATTACTAACATATATAGAATCATTATTATATCATATATAATATATATATTCATTAAATCTATTATTAGTACCATTCATGTAAATAGGAAAAAAAATTGTGCCTCACATTGTGGCGGTGGTATCTTAACGTACGCATTAGGGACATTATAATTTCGTAATGGATAGGAATGCAAGAAGAAAGATATGATATTATATATCGAAAAAAATAATTATTTTCAAATTATCTTATATAAATATTGAAATAATTATAATACTTGTACATGATCGTTGATGGTGGAACATGATTTTAAACTCAATGTGGAGGTGGTTGTGGACACATACACACAAATGATAATATAACAACAAATTTGATATTTAAGAGGGTAAATAATTTTAGATTTAACAACACTAACCCTATTAGCCTAGATTCAATGTTCATTGTTTTACAATGTCTTTAATATTAGATTTTATATCATCGAGGATCGATCTTTTTATTACTCTTTAAGAATATAAATACATATATTCTTCCCTTATTGCATTAGAAATTAAACATATAACATAACAAATGAAATTAAACTTCTTATTTTAACTTATTCGAATATTTAATCTCCATAACATTGGGAAGGAAAAAAATAAAAGGGTGAGCCTAAATGATCAATAAGGGTTCTATGCAATAATAATAGATATTGTACTGTTAGTAAACCATAAATATAATGGAAAGGTAAATAATATAAAAAAACATCCATTATTAAACTAAGATTGAAAATGAATCCGTAGTTTTTTTCATGTTTAAAATATCATATAAATTAATAACTAAATACTAAGTGTATATAATTATTATTAATTAGACATCATTTACCTATAACATGAACAATTATACAATCAAGTCAGTTTATGTAACTGGGTAAAAACTCATCTAAATCTTTTTAAAAACAAACACAAAGGCTTTTTCAGTGACTAATATGTATCCTAAGACCTCTCAATGAATCAATGTTCTATAATTGAAACCTCCCATCACTATAAAAAAAATATTCATATATAGATAAAATTTATTAATAATAATAGTTATAAAAATAGCCATATTGAGTAGAGGATACCTTTTCCTCAATATTTACAAAATAAAACAAAAATCAAAAAAGAAAACATATGAAAAAATGGTACAAAAATAAGTAAATAATGATAAAAATGTTACATGAATTTTGAATAATTAATGAAAAAATATTAACAATGAATTGGAAGAATACATACACCAAATATAAAGAGTTATTGGTGAATAAAGCATAATAAAAGGGTATATCATAACTGTTTCCTTAATATATTGGATTAAAATCATTAATAAACATTAAAGATGAAAAATAGACATAGATTAATTATAAATTAATTCAAACTGATGTGAAAACATGGATATGGAGTGTTTAAGATACATTAGAAATGAGCCTCATTACTGCTGTTCAAGGGGAAATGCTAAAGATACTTTAAAAGAGAAAAAATAAGTAATGGTTTATGTAAATATAGAAATTAACAAAGATATATTTTCATGATAAAATGTGTGTTTTTATGAAAATTATGGTTTCCCTAAATAGTTTTTGGATGGTACTTGAGAATGGGTAAGATATTGGGAATTACCCTTTAATCATGCATTCTTTTCATGAAGATTTAAAAAGGGATCCTTATAAAACATGTATTTACTAAAATAAATAAAGAATAATTGGTCTATGTAAATATATTTGAAAAAAAATCTGAATTTAGGATGTGTAGATAATAATAATAAATAATTACATAGTTTAATGACATTGAAATCCTAACCAAATGAAAAATTGATGTTTGGGGAGAGACCCTTAACATAGGTCTGAAAGTGTATTGCACTGGATCATAATGTCTTTTATAATCATTTTAAATTTGTTAGATAATTAATTTATAATCTTTTTTTCTTTTATTCGGTTTATTATAATTATATTATGGTCATTTATATCCTTTTTTGAAGTTATAAGAATTAATTTTATCATTTGAGTGCATCCATTTCCTTGGTTTTCATGATTGGATGACTTGTATTGTAAGATCCCAGTTTTTGGAAAGGTATGTTTTTGTTATGTGTTTGTTGAATCCCTTGTTTTGGGCTTCCAGGGATGTATTCTGAAATTATGAGTGGCCTTGGGGGTGTTCCGGGGGCTCGGGGCACAAAAGAAAGGAAATCTTTGGAAAGACAAGCTAGGGCGTACGGCCTATGCACGACCAGGGTAAACTGTGTGGCCTACCTAGGCAAACAATGGGAACCCTCCCCTTCTGGACAGTAGAATGTGCATGGTTTTTGCTTGGTTTTCCAAACCATGTAGCCAAACCGTGCTGCATCTTAATATTTTGAAAATTTACAAAATTTCCCCTCCAGGATTTTTAGAACCCACTCGGGTTTTCCTCGCATTTCCTACCTCTTCACCCTACGAGAGAACTAAATCGCTCATGTGCTCCAACAGATAGATATCCCTCATTTCAAATGAATTTTTGGTGCCGTTAGTTGCGGGTCAATGCTCCGGGTAAGGCTAATCCCAACTTTTCTTCTCTTTTTGGTTTAGGGTTTATATCATCTCTTCCTCTTGTTCCGAAGCTCTAAAACCCTACATTTGGGTGAGCTTTAGGTTCATGATCCAAAGGTTGGTCGGATCGAGGTCTAAGGACTAGATTGAGAGTGCCTTCAACCACGATTTTGAGATAGGTGGTCTACAAGCGTTATCCCATAGTTTTATGGTGGATTCATGAATGTGTGGCTTTGCTTATGATTTCATTCGTGATCCATGATCATCCTTGATGTGTTTTAGTATAAATGACACTTGATAATGTTAAATGGGAACTCTCACAATCCATGTGGGATGCGTTGAGAATGACTTGACCAAATTTAGGGTCACCCATAGGATGTGTCGGCTTTCCAGGACATAGGGATTGTTATTAAACAAGTGATGTTGTTGTAATAAAAGGTAGAGACCTTGATAAATATGTTGGAATGATTTTTTGAAATTGGAATAGAATTTAGGTGATGTACTTAGACTCGGAAATAAACTAAAGGTTATTTGTAATGGGTTGAATAGTTGATTAATGGGAATGATGAACGTGATAAATGGGTTAATGTGTATACTGATTAAAGACCATAATGGGATGGATTATGGGTCTAGTGTTGAATGAATAGTGAGATAGGTATAACACATGGGAATTGGGTAAATAGTTAAATGATGTGAAATAATAATGTTTTAATGGGTTAAGGCATTATGTGGATCCCCATGTGAGTCAATGTGAATAGTTTTTGCCTAAGGACAATGGTTTGGATGGTTGATGGTTACATATATATATATAAGCACGTGCACATGGCTTGGTAGAGTGTGGCATGACATGAGGATCTATGCCCATGGGTCAAGAAAAGACTGATGCTCTAAACTCAACCCTAAATGCATGGCTTAGGAATGGGGACTGATGATCTATTCTCCTAATAGTTGCATCCACCCGGACTGAGGATTCAAGGTGAGGATATGGTTGCATCCACCCAGACTGAGGATTCTAGGTGAGGATATGGTTGCATCTACCTGGACCGATTCTTCAATGTGAAGATATGGTTACTAGGATGGGGTTAGTACTAGTGAGATAGGATAATGATGTATTTACCCTTGTTCATGTGATTGTTGGCCTTAGACCCATGTGACATAATTTATGTGATTAACCCATGGAAATGTGATGAAATGGTAAGTGATGGTAAACGGTGTAAAATTAATGGAAATGGAAGTGGCAATGATTTTGAATCTAAAATGGTTAATGGAACCTTAAATAATTACTTCAAAATTATCATTCATATTCCTTTTTCATGCTCTACCTGTTTATACTGGATATTTTGTAGACACCGTTTGTGGTGACCTACTGAGTTGTACTCACACCCTGCTCGGGCCACTAATGGGTACCCGAGTAGACTTCATTTTTTTAGGTCAGGAGAAGGACATGTACCCTTGCTAGATAGTTTAGTGGACATGGGTAGAACATGATGGAGGATATGGACTTGGAGTCGGTTCTATTTTGAGGATTTTGGTCATTGTTCTTTTTTTTTCTTTGGTTCACTTTTGCACTTGTAGTATGAAATGGAATATTTTATTGTTGGAAATGGTTGTTATACATGTTCCTTGTTCATTGATTACTGTTTCTGCTGTTTGTTTGTTTATGTTGTGGCTTACTCTGATAAAAAGGGGGTATAGTCTCCTCACTTGACCACATAGACCCCCACTTCTATTCGGCAGCCTTTGGTGTACGGGGAGGCACGCTTAAGGTTATGTAACTACCTAGCTCGGAGAACTAGTTACGTGGCTTCGGGGTTGGGGACGTTAAAAAGTGGTATCAGAGGAGGTTCTTCTTCTCCTTCTCTGAGGTATTGTTATTTGGGATAGGTTTTCAAGGGTAATGATGTGTCGGGCCTTGGTAATTATTTCGTTCTTGGGAGTAGCTATCCCATGTATGAGGGAAAACCCAAGTTACCATGGGTGGGAAATGATGTTGTTGGTTGTGTGTTGTTACAGTTGATTATATTTCACCGTTGGTTGATGCACGTGTGGTTCGATGTGACTGTTTTATGATATTTGGCTCATGGCCTTAACGGTATGAGGATTTGAATTCATTCATCATTGTAGCCACCTAGGGAGATAGGTGACATTAATTGTGTTAAGCGCACACACGGGGTGGGTCTGTGAGGCAAGAAAGTAGGGTGCGTCACGCATTTCACGAAACCAAGAAATAATGAGAATAATGAAATAAAAATAGTGGGTAAATGATGTTTAAAGAAATAAAAGGGTTTGAAATGAAGTGGAAAATGTTTTTTTAAAATGTTGTGTGAGTTTGTTGGAAGTGCATGGTAGTTTACCCCATGTGGACCATGGCCCAAAGTTGGGATGGTCGAGCCAGTGGATTTTAGGTGTTAATGTTGTGGAACTAGTATATGAAAATGGGTTGTTGTGGCTAGTATAGAGATTTTTGATGAAGTCGTGAATGTTTTGTGGTATAAGTGCTAAATCTCGTGTTTGGCAATGTAGAGTGATGAAAACACGATGGCAGTTACCAGTTGGGAAATTGGTGGAAGTTATTGAGAACAATCATCTGGTAGAAGAGTACAAAAATGTGGTGATCATTGAAGGTTGAGAAAACTAGTTCCGGGAGAACATGGCTCACCTTATGCAGATGATGGATTGGGACCTAGGACGGGTTGCACTGAGTCTGTTTGAGCTGACCATGGAATTCCAACTGCAGCATCCTCTGACCTTTACCTGAGACGGTGGGACAGAGGCAGCAGAGTTCTAGTTAGAGTCTGTCCAGACGATACTGGATCATCTATAGAACGCTTTTGAAAAGCGAGTAAAGTGGGTCATTCATATGTTGCAGGGCCATGCAAGGCTTTTGTGGGACATTCAGGCTCTGATCGAGCAGGCTGAGGGGATGTCGTGGGAGGTTTTCCAGGAAATGTTTCGGGAGAATTTCTACTAGAGACTTTGAGGCAGGAGTGGGCTGTAGAGTTTATGAGCCTGACTCTGGGATCTCTATCGGTGATGTACTATGATAGTCGCTTCACTAATTTTCGTCTACTTGTCCCAATGTTAGCAGGGGATGAAGAAGTGGTAGCAATATGTTTCCAGGATGGGTTGAGACAAGAGATAAGGTATCATGTAAATATCTTCCTATTGAATAGGTTTTTAGAGGTGATGGATCAGGCACTCATATTTGAAGGGACCCTGAAAGGAGATTCGGGTGGTGGGCTTGTCGTGCCAGGATGGAAAACTGGCAGGCATTAGGAGCTCCACGGGCCGTACTGGCAGGGGCGGTGGACGTGGAACTCTAGGGAAAGATCGCTCATGCCAGCAGGGCAGTGCAGTGCATGGTGTTTAGGATGGAGCCCAGGGTAGAGGGGGAGGTCATCTTCAGGCAGTTCAGTTTGTTCCTGGTGATGGAGAGGTTGGACTATCGACTGTTCGAGGTATGATCCTTATATTTTCTACATTTGTTAGTGCATTGTTTGACATAGGTTCCACACACTCTCTTATCTCTACTCAACTTCTGGTAGTGGTGGGTTTACCTGTGGAGAGGGTGTGTGGAATTATGTTAATTGAAACATCGTTCGGGATGCAGGTTGAGGATATAAAGCAATGAAAGGGATGTGCCTTGGAAGTTAGTGGTTATCATTTTTTTGTTGTATTTGTTCATTCTCAAGATGCCAGGGTTTGACCTAATATTTGGAATCGATTGGTTGGTGTTGTATCAGGCACACATAGACTGTGATCTTCACATATTATCGTTCAGGTCACTTGATGGTGACCTCTATGTCCATCGTGGCGAATGGGATGTTCATACCGGGTATGCGGGGTCGTTTTGTCAATGGATGATTGGACTCATGGCTCAAGTGGCATGTCTCATGATTGATGATGATGAGGGAGTGGAAAATGTAATTATTTTTCTGTGGTGGATATGATTACAGATGTGTTTCCTGAGAATTTCGCGAGGTTACCACCCGAGAGGGATGTCGAGCTCAAGATCGATTTGCTTCTAGGAGCATAGCCCATTTTTATTCCACCATACCAAATGGAACCGATAGATTTCTAGGAACTGAAGGTTCATCTTGTGGAGTTGGATCATAAGGGGTTTATCTGACCTAGTACGTCTCCTTGGGGATCTCCCATGATTTTTTGCAAAGAATGTCGATGGGTCGTTATGGTTGTGTGTTAACTATATAAAGTAGAATCAAATGACACAGAAAAATCAGTACCCTCTTCCTATAATTGATGACCTGTTTGATCAGTTGAAGGGTTTATCGATGCTTTCTAAGATTTATCTGAGGTCGGTTTATCACCAGTTGAGGGATAGGTCTTCTGAGGTACCGCAGATAGCTTTTCGGAGTCAGTACGGGTTGTGTGAGTTTTTGGTAATGCCTTTCGGCTTAACCAATGAACCAGCGGTGCTTATGGATTTGATGAACCAGATCATTCATCCCTATCTAGATCAGTTTTTTGATGTATTTGTTGGTGATATCTAATTGTACTCGAAAACTCAGGATGATCATGCCCAACATCTTGACAACATCTTGGATATGCTAAGAGAGCATCTTCTATATGCCAAGCTATCAAAGTGTCAATTCTGGAGAGGTGAGATGAATTTTATAGGTCACATCATCTTGGAGGCAGGTCTGATAGTGGATCCAGAGAAAGTGCATGCAGTTGAATCATGGGAGCAGGCCAAGAATGTTTCTGATGTTTGATGTGTTCTGGATTTGGCCAGGGATTAACTAAGGTTCATTCAGGATTTCTCTCTCTTGGCGGCACCACTCTCGGGATTGACCAATAAAAGAATCAGGTTTGAGTGGTCTGAGTCTTGTGAGAACACCTTCCAAGAGTTGAAGAAGCGGTTGATGACCACACCTATCTTGATCTTACCTGAGCCTGGTAAGAAGTACATCATGTTTTGTGAAGCATCCCGAGTCAGACTTTGGGATATGTTGATGCATGATGAGCTGGTTTTGGCTTAAGGGGCAAGGAAGTTCAGACCCCATGAGTGGAACTATCCCACTCATGACCTTGAGTTGGCTGCAGTGGTGTACGCTTTGAATTGCTAGAGGTACTATCTGTTGGGAGAACATTTTACTATGTCTACCAACCATAAGAGTTTAAAGTACATGTTCTAACAACAGGATATGAATCTTCTGCAGTGAAGATGGGTTGAATATCTCTAGTATTTTGACATTGAGTTGGTCTACATATCGGGAAAGGGAAATATTGATGCTGATGCCTTGAGCATCAATGTTCAACATCACGTGGCTCAGGAGTCCAACACTGAGTGGAAGGTGATGTCTTTGTTTGTAGAGATGCACATGGAGGTGCAGGACGAGAATGTTCAGGTCACACTTTCTTCCATAACGATGGATTCAACACTTTTTAGTCGAGTTAAGGAAAGTCATCTTGATGATCCTGAGTGTTTTATCATGAAAGGAAATCATAATGGTGGGGAGCTACCTTTTGGTTGAGACATCGACATGGAAGGTGTTTTTTGTGTTCGTGATCATGTGGTTGTGCCAAAGTTTCTGCGAGAAGAGTTGATGTGTGAGTTCCATTAATAAAATATGGCAGTGCATCCTGGTTTGACCAATATGTACCATGATCTCCAAAGGTAGTTTTGGTGTCCTGGAATGAAGAAGGAAGTTTCGGGCTTTGTGGCGCGGTGCCTTACCTGTCAGCAGGTGAAGGCTAGGCATTAATGCCCAGTTGGTTTGTTGCATAAATTTCCCATTATGGAATGGCAATGGGATGCTGTGACAATGTATTTTTCCATGGGTTTTCTGAGGACGCTGCGAAAGAATGATGCAATATGGGAGGTTGTGGATCAGTTAACAAAAGTGTCTCATTTCGTACCGATTCAAAAGACCTATATATTCAACAAATTGGGTGAGATGTATGTTCATGATATACTGCAGTTGCATGGTGTTCTGGAAACCATAGTTTTGGACCGAGATCCACGTTTCACATCATGATTCTGGAAAAGGTTGCATAAGGCTCTTCATACGCAGTTATTTTTGAGTATGGCATTCCACCCACACACGGACGGGCAGTCAGAGTGTACATTCCAAGTGTTGGAAGACATGTTAAGAGCTTGTGTCTTGGACTCTGGTGGTTCTTGGGAGAGGCACCTATTGTTAATTGAGTTTTCCTACGACAACAGTTTTCATGCTACGATTCAGATGGCACCATTTGATGCACTCTACGGGAGGTCATGTAGATCTCCATTGTGTTGCCTATAGGCTGGTGAATCTGAGTTTTTGGGGCCAATTCTCATGAAGGAGACATCAGAGAGAGTTATGTTGATCAGGAAGCAGATGGTTATGGCTCATAGTAGGAAGAAGTCATGTGAGGAGCAGAGGAATAGACCTCTGCGGTTCACGGTGGGTGAAAAAGTGTTCCTTCGCGTATCGCCAAGGTTAGGTCATCATCGGATTCGAATGCAGGGTAATTTGTCACCCAGGTATGTGGGACCTTTTGAGATTGTGGACAGGATTGGGCCAATGGTTTACCGATTGGATCTTCCACAGTGGTATGGTGGGATACATTATGTGTTTCATGCATCGCAGTTTCGATGGTATCACCCTAACCCATCTCATGTGGTAGACGTGGAGGATGTGGAGCTTGAGGCTAATGCGTCCTTTGACGAGCATTCAGTTCGTGTTGTGGATCATAGTGAAAAGGTGTTATGAGTCAAGGTTGTGCGATTAGTGCGATTACTATGGCGGCATGGGAAGTTTCAAGAAGAAACATGGGAGCGACAATCCGATATGTGGGCTCAGTGACCTGAAATCATCACTTTGGTGGATCAAGGAATCTTGGAAACTCAGCTCCAGGATGAGCTGTTATAAGGTGGCGAGGTTTTAAGATCCCAGTTTTTGGAAAGGTATGTTCTCATTATGTTTTGGTTAAATCCCATGTTTCGGGCTTCAAGGGATGTCTTCTGAAAGTATGAGAGGCCTTGGCAGTGTTCTGGGGGTTCGGGGCATGAACGAAAGGAAATCTAGGAAAGACAAGCAAGGGTGCACGGCCTACGCATAGCCAGGGCAAACCGTGTGGACTGCCCAAGAAAACCATGTGACCCCTCCCCCTCCAGGTAGTAGCATGCACACGGTTTGCACACAGGTTTCAAAACTGTGCGGCCAAACTATACGACCTCTTAAAGTTTGGAAAATTTAAAAAATTGCCCCTCCGGGATTTTAAGAACCCACTCGGGTTTTCCTCTCATTTCCTCCCTCTCTTACCTTAAAGCAAACCTAATCGCCCAAGATCTCCAAGAGATCGATCTCCCACATCTTTAAGGTATTTTTGGTTCTGTTGGTTGTGAATCGATGCTCCAAGTAAGTATAATACCAAATTTTCTTCTCTTTTTGGTTTAGGGATTGTATATTCTCTTCCTCTTATTACGAAGCTCTAAAACCCTATCATTGGGTGAGTTTTAAGTTGAAGCTCCAATGGCTGGTCGGATTGAGGTATGAGGAATAAATTAAGAGTGCCTTTAACTGCGTCATTGATGTAGGTGGTCTACAAACATTATCCCATATTTTTATGGTGGATTCAAGAATGTGTGGCTTTTCTTATGGTTTCATTGGTGATCATGGATCAACCATTATGTGTTTTAGTATAAATGATGCTTGAAAAAAGTAAATGGTTACTCTCACGATCCCCACGAGATGCGTTGAGAATGAATTGACCTAATTTAGGGCCATCCATGGGATGCGCCAGCTTTCCTGGACATAAGTATTGTTATTAAACAAGTGGCCTTGTGGTAATAAATGGTATATCCCTTGATGAACATGTTGGAATTATTGGATGAACCTGGAATATAAGTTAGGTGATGCACCTAGACGTTTCAATAACCTAAAGGTTATTTGGAATGGGTTGAATGGTTGATTCATGGGAATGATGAATGGATTAAATGTCTTAATGTGTAAACTGATTAAAGACAATAATGGGATGGATTATGGGTCTAGTGTTGAATGATTTGTGAGATAGCCATAACACATGGGAATTGGGAGAACTATTAAATGATGTGAAATGACAAGGTGTTAATGTGTTAAGGCATGATGTGGACCCCCATGTCAGTTTCTATGAATAGTGTTTGCTGAAGGACAATGGTTTGGATGGTTGATGGTTACATATATATATAAGCATGTTCACATGGCTTGGTAGAGTGGGGAATGACTTGAGGATCTATGCCCATAGGTCAAGCAAAGACTGATGCTCTAAACTCCACCCTAAATGCAGAGTTTTGGAATGAGGACTGATGATCTATTCTCATAACGGTTTCATCTACCCAGACTGAGGCTTCGAGGTGAGGATATGATTGCATCCACCTGGACAAAGGCCTCGAGGTGAGGATATGGTTGCATCCACCCAGTCTAATTCTTCGAGGCGAGGTTTCAGTTTTACGGAGGGGGGTTGTCCTAGTGAGATAAGATAACGATGTGTTTACCATCTTTCATGTGATTGTTGGCCTTAGACCCATGTGACACAATGAATGTGATTAACCCATAGAAATGTGATGAAATGGTATGTGATGGTAAATGGAGTGAAATGAATGGAAGTAGAAGTGGAAATGGTTTTGGCTCTAAACTAGTTTATGGAACCTTAAATAATTACTTCATAATTATCATTCATATTCCTTTTTAATGCACTATGTGTTTATACTGGATATTTTTTAGACACCATTTTTGTTGGCCTACTGAGTTGTACTGACACCCTTCTCGGGACGCCTTTGGGTACTAGAGCAGACATCATGTTTGATAGTTAGAATAAGGGCAAGGTTCCTTGCTTGATAGTTGAGTGGACATGGGTAGCACTTGCTAGGGGATCCAGACTTGGAGTTGGGACCATTTTGGGGATTTGGCCGTTGTTCTTATTTTAGGGTTTTTTTCACTTTTCTACTTGTAGTATGACATGGAATATTTTATTTTTGGAAATGGTTGTTATACATGTTCCTTGTTTATTGGTTATTTTTTACGCTGTTAGTTTGGTTATATTGAGGATTACTTTGATAAAAAGAGGGTATAGTCTCCCTAATTGACCACATAGACCCTCACTGCTAGTCGTCAGCCTTTGTTGAATGAGGATACACACATAAGGTTTTGTAACAACCCAGCTCAAGCACCAGTTATGTGGCTTCAGGGTTGGGGACTTTACATGTATATAATTATGGAAAATCCATTAAAAGGAGAATAGTTGTCTATAATTTAAATTATATATTACTGATGAACATCTATAATATTAAATTTTTATATATTTATTTAGGTTATATGGTATGCGAATGATTCATAAGATGAACATTGGTGATAATCGTTTCAATTATTCTAACATTTTTTTCGATCACTAGGAAGTAGTTTTTTTTACTGATTAAAAATATGAATATTTTGGTTCTTGAATATTAAATAATATTAAATAAATATATTATAATACGGTGTAACCATTGAAATGGATTTATGATCAAAATATATTTCATAATCAAAAAATGAAAACACATCGCCCATGAAGGTGGTAAATGAGCACCTCATATATGATATTTTCATTTTTAGAAAAAAGGTTAGAGGGGATAAGGCATAATGGTGGGTTTTACATTGACATTGTAAAATTATAGTATGTATAAAATATTGAATTAATTATTAATGTCTGGAGAGTGGAGATGAGGAGATTATAAGAAATTAAATGATATTGAATTGAAATTAAAAGAAAATGAAAGAGGTTTTTACCTCCTCAATTCTTCTCATTGGAATCCACCGTAAGGGAAATTGGTTGTGGTATTTTGTTAAGAAATAAACTCCTAGACAAGGGGAATATAATTTTTATGTGTATTTTGAATAAATTGGAAAAGCTTCAATTCTAAATATGATTGAATATGAGATGTGGTGAGGGCTAGTATTTAGAGTGGAGTAGAGGGGTTTTTTTGAGTATTTTATTTATTATTTATTTTTAATAATGTGTAAGAATAAATTGATAATTCTAATTAGATATATTAACATAATGAAGTATAATTCAATATAATGTGTATAAATCATATATAAATCATCAATGTCTTAATAGTTTATGTATTTATATATTATAGTAATTATTTTATTTTAATATTTGACAAAATGTTAAATATATTCGAGAAATACAAAAAATTAAACCTAATTATTTTCAACATTTAGAACTCCAAAATGAATTCTGTTATATGAAAATAATTTTCTAATTACGATTAATTTATTTTTTAAACAAAAATGTCATTTATTTAAAAATACAGATGTTAATTTTATAACTGGTTTTATAACACTCTCAATAATCTTTTAATGTCTCATTAAATTATTATATAATTATAAAACATGAAAATATTAATCTATGAGTCTATTTGATGAAAATATATTTTCATCAAAATCATTATAGTTATTTTAAAATTTTAATTAAATATTTATGACATACAATTATACAAACACTTAATCTATCAATTTTAGAATATTTATTTACTTAATATAAGATATAAATAAATAATATTTTCATTAATAAGATTATTTAATTTTATTTATACTTTTATAAATGATTATACTATTCTAATGGTCGCATTATTATTCCTAATTGTCACATTACTATTTATATAGACAAGTTACTATTTAATGGTATATTTTTATTCCTTTATGGTATTTGTTTTATGAAACATATAATATAAAATAAATTTATGTAACAATGTAAACACCATATTATCTTGGGGTGTAATATTATTCCCTCCATTAGAAATTTCTTCCTTGAAAATTTTCATGAATATTTTTTATTAAATAGAAGTGGATGTTTCTTCTTTTTAAGAACATAAGGTTCTCACAATGCTTCAAGAATTTTTTGTTTCTCCCAAGAACCATTGGAATGAATGGGTCACATCAAATTAAATGAGTTGTATCAATAAATACTAGAAAAGAAATATTGATGTCGATAAATAGACTTTATATTAATGGTATAAAAATTATATGAGGTGTTATCTCAACTACATGATGATGTTAATGAATTGTTATTCTTGAAATATAGGTTATTATTAAATACATTGGAAGATTAATTATTTCTTATCAGGGATAAATTATCAAGTATAAATTAATTTCATGATGGTGATGCTGGATTTCATCGTACATATGTATCAATGAAGAAAATGAATTATGAAATTCAATGCGTATAATTATTAAGGAATATATCATAATAAATCTAAAATTAGGATAAAATATTAATGGTTTTACAATTCATTAAATAGATATATATTTTATGTGCTCTAAATATCGAAACATGATGGTTACTTACTTTGCACACATTATTTTTGAGATCAAACATCTATTCCATTATATATTTTTCATTAAGACATTTATCACCATATTAGGTAGAGTTAACTATGTTGAAAAAATAATAATTTTTTATATTTACTTTTTTAAAATGAACCACTAGAGTAATTTTTATTATGTACCATATAGAGTCTTCAAAAATGTTGAAATGTTTTATGTTCAGTTATAAAATTAAGTAATGTTTCTCTAAAAATATGATCTAGATTGAATGTGAAATTCCATATAATAGTAGAGTATTAAATTATTGTTTTAAAGAATATAATTTACTATGATTTCAACATACTATATCAACAAAAATATTGAATAGTTGGATGGATGAATACAATTTCAATTATTATTACTCAAAACATGTTAATAGAATATGAAACATATCAATATTTCTAGTGAAAAGAAACAAGTGTAGAAGTTAAAATTTGAATCCTCTTCATTTTTAAAACAAAATAATATATTTCATTATAAAATATGCTTTATATGATGTAATCATGAATGTGATATTTTGTATTATTTAGATGTGATTTTTTTTCAAATGTGAATGGTTAAAATAATATAGAATGTCAACAGATAAGAGTGAATGGTATCCTCTTAGGTTATCCTCAATATGTTGGAGGGTAAAATTATTTTAATAAAGGGATCATATGTTTTTTAATAAGTCAAATGAAAAGGTTCTATATCACTCAATGAATTCTATATTTTTATAAAAATTCATGTAATTGAAGTGTTGATTATGAACCTATTTCTGTTGAAAATCATGTTGAAATTTATAGAGATAAGGAAATAATGTAATAAGTGTATAATGAAGATTATGACTATGCCATTTATATTAATGAATAAAAACAACAACAATATCATCCTACACTAATAGAGTCAATTTTGTCCAACCTATTATTATAGAACATTCATTTTTTATTTATATTTTATTAGCATAAATGCAAAAAAAATCCTCACTATTTTTTCATGTTTAACAATGATATCTGAATTAGGAAATTAATCATTACAAGAGTATGGGGTAATTAAGGTAGAACTAGATCCAATAAAGTTGAATAAAAGTTGGTATTTGATACCTTAACATGAAAATATGAATGATATCATTTCAATTTTGTATTTCAAGTCATTCTAAATGAAAATCAAGAACATTTATAAAGTTTGAAAAAATGATGATAAAATATTTATTGAAAGCACAACAAAAGAGGTTGTTGAATAATATTTTAAATAGTAATCAAACCATTTTGACCTCCAACTGTTTTTGAATAAATAGTGTTATCATCCCATATTTAACCAAAAAATCGTAAGTGTTAAAATCAATGTAATATGCAATAGTAATATATCAATTAGTATTTCCAAAATTATTATGAATGTAATAATGGTATTGATAGTTAAAAAATCTGAATTATTACATTTATTACTGAATGAAATTCGAAATTGAAAATAAATAATAAATAATTATAAATTTACTAATTATGTACATCTAAATAAAATTATTAAAAAATGAAATTGTTTCCAATGTGAATAGGAAAACATTATATTATTTCAGGTTATCCTTATATTTAAAGTTATAAAAAGTTGTCTTATTTAATTAATATTGGTAATTATATCTGTCATCCAATCCCCATAGATCCCTATATATAGCTAATTTTTAATTCCCCCACTTTTATAACTGAAATCTTTGTATATTCACTTTTACAAAAAGATGTTCAATAATCCATCTCATATAACCAAAGGCTTGATATCCCAAAAAATAAAATATGAAAATGGATACATTTTATACTAATAGACTCAAAATAATACGTTATAAAAAATCACTCAAAAATAAAATTAATTGGATACCCTAATGTTAATAATTTAGTATTATCTTCAAGACATTTCCCAATTCCTAAAAATTCTTATTACTTTTATATATCTTATAATACATGAAGAATTATTCTATTTAAATGTGATCCACCAATGACTATATTATCTAATTCAAGAGATCAGTTATAATGAAATCATCAGTTTATTACTATTCATCAACCCATGGGTTCATAACCTATCCGCATATACTGATGGTGTTTTTCAGCCTCTCGATCGTGTAATTTTAACTAGTTATGATAATTGTTTTTCATGATATATTTGACAATTAGTATTTAAAAACTAAAAAGGATTTTATATTTTTGAAAATCCTAAAACCATTTTGGTTTCAATAATCATAATTTTTTTTATATAATTCATAAATTGTTTTATGTTAAAATAAATAAACAAAAAACAAAAAACTCATTTTAGATCTAATAATTAATAATGTATTATGAGAATTCTAAAATTAAATTTAATGTAAGTATTTAACTCTAAAATTTCCTCCATTTTAAAAAGTAAATATTAGTGGAATTAAAACATTCTGAATTTAATAAAAAATAGTCAATGATATTCATCGTCTCTAATTCACATGATAACATATCCACCATTAAATCATAAATAAAGAATATATATGTCTCCACCTTTATAAAAAATTAATTTTTTCAAAAAACACTCCTCCATTATGATATTCAAAAAGAAAACTATGAAATAAAATAAATAATTTACAAAATGGAAACATATAATTTATCAAGAAAGATCACTTTTTAGAAAATGTATCCAATTTTGATATATTAAAATGGAAAAAATAGAGAGGAAAAAGATCATCACATGATGCATAATTGTAATTCTGCTTAAAAAAAATCAACAATTATTAAAAAATGATTGTAAATTTGTGAGAAAAATATAAATATCAACAATTCAAGATATCCAAAAAATTGGAAAATATTTCAAGGAATTAAAATTTAAATTTTTAAAATTAATAAATCATTATCATGGAAATTTACAAGATATTAAAAATGAAAACATAAAATTTCATTATTTAAATTTAAATCATATTGTTTAGATTCATAATTTCCTTGCATCACATAGATAACATCTCTTCCCATTTCATTATTTTCTGATACCTTTCATCAAAAGACTCTTACAGTAACATCATCTTTTAATATTATTTATCCAATTTCTCATGTTGACGCTCTAATTAACTGAAGGATATCTCCATGATGTATAACTTTTAACTGATTTTTAGTAAATATTTTTTTAACTACTATAGTATTATCTAATTCATCAATCTTTGAATAATTCTTGTCCATTATATTTAATATATTTTTAGGAAAATATTTATTATTAACTGCAATTTTCCAGAAAATTTCTAGATCATGATTTAATAATACAACCTTTTCAATAATTGTATTAATTAATTTATTACTATATATTATAATTTTTGAAATGTTCCTCATATTTAAATAATGATGTTCACAAATATAATTTTGAATTCTCATATATACCCTTAAACATGTAATATTATTTAAACTGTGTTATTATTCTCCAATGTCACTTGAGAACTGATTATTTTATCTATAATCTAGTTATTTTTTGTTCTTAGTTCAGATAAAAAGTCAGTGACATTATAAATAGTAGTTAACATCTCAAGGTGAATATTATTTTCCCATATAAATTCTTATTATTCCTACCCATTTATGAATATGAATAGATATTAGATCATTATTTAAATATTCATTATCTTTATAAACTATAGGATTCACATTCCATTTACAATTTTTCATGATAAAATCCCATAAGATCAAGATATTTTTAAGAATCATATACAACCATTACATGACATCGTTTTTGAATTTATTTTGATTAATTCATTAAGGAATATGTTCAACACTTTATAGAAGAACATGGTTTATGGTCATGATGGGAATTTTATTTTAAGGATTTATAAATATATTATTTGAAAAAATATATATCTTTTGATATGTATATATTTGTAATTTTAAAATTATATTCAATATATAACTTTTCAAATCGAATTTTAACATCTTTTTCATTAGTATAAATTTCTCTAATCAGATTTTATTGATTAAATCCCATTACTCCAAATTCTAAAAAAATATATTACATGAACTTCCTATTCATTTACCAATATTCAGATGAGGTTATAAAAGAGATTAATAATTTTATTGTACTTATATTACTTTGTGATTCTTCCTGGAATCAAATCCAAATTTTCATTTTAATAGATATTATACAACAATAATATAATCTAGTATTGTAATAATGCAAACTATTTTTATATAAATGTGGCATTTATTTAGATAAAGGATTGTAGATTAATGTTTTTGTTCATCTAAATTTCATTGTGTATCTTCTCTTACTTCTTTGGCATTATCTTTATCAATACAAAATATGTTTTTCTAGCTACTCTTTCTTCTATTTTCCTTTCAACATTTATTTCATGCATCAGTTAGTATCCCACATCGGATTACTTTAATGATTTAAAATTCATCACCCCTAATGCATTTCATAGACAATGTATTCTATAGCTAATCCATATTATGATGCTTCTTTTCTAAGGGTTTTAACATTGTCCATTTGGGAGACTATTCTATAGCAGATACATCTGATTATTTTATATTCTATATTTTTTTTTCAAATTGTTTAGTTTCATCACCCTCATCTAATGTAATTAATGTTTAACATTTTTGAACTCCAAATTTTTAATCAAATATTTCAACGTTTATTTCGTATATGATTATCATCTTTGATATTATTTAATCATTTTTTAGGTTTTACTTTAATATGATCCTCATTTTATAAAAAAAATATTTTGTTTTTTACACATGCCCATTTTCAAATCAAATGATATATAAAACATCATCATTACTAGGTAATTTCAGATAACATAAATTAATTACTTAATAAATGTTTTTGTGTTGAAATTACAAAATATTACATAAAAACAAATCAGGTGAATACCATGAATTTCAAATGTACATTTTCGTCCATTTAATAAATGTAAGAATTTATGAATTAATTGGAATACATTTTTATAATTTGGTGATAAATAACTACTCTTATGAAATTTTTCATTAACATAAAATCATAACATATTTCTAAAATGTCTTTAAAATAATAGCAATGTGTTTTATGTACTCAACATGAGGAAATCATTGATTTTCTCTCCAAATTTTTTCCTAAAAAATCAATAACCATTGTTATTGTAATGGTAAACATATGATAGAAACCGAAAAATTTACCTATTGGATCCGACAGATTTTATAAAAAAACAATGAATTGGAAAATTATTTTTTCACAATAGGATTTCAATTTTCACGATTTTTAGTTGATGATACCAACATTCGACAACCTTCAAATTTTTTTTATCTACCAACAAAAACACATAGCACTTGAATATTTATATAGAAATAAGACATTATCTAATAAATTATTTCACATAAATATTATAGTGAACAAATATTTTTTTACATGAATATTACATCATATTAAATTAATATCAAACATAAAACATTTTAATTAATTTCTGGACCATGAATTTTTATTTTTTTTCGAAACATGGATACATAAAAAACTATTTCATAAAGGACCAACATAATCTCCTAGTTTGTTCTTATCAACTAGAACCCTTCTTACACACATCATACATAAAGTGTTCCATCATTTTATAGGTAAATTAAAATATTATAATGTTTGAGATCATATACTAAGGTTTAATTATTGAGATATCAATGATCAGGTAAATAAAATGTGAGCATAATGGTATAAGAACACGATCTTATCCACTGAATACCATACCATTTATACCATATATCATTGTCATGTTTCATGTAATATATATTAAAATATCATAAGGCATATATCATAATGGAATAAAAGAAGATTTTCCATGATGGTATTATATTGTAGGTAGATATAAGTTTTTTTCATACATATATCAATAAAAATTAATTTCACTGTCATGGATCATGTCTTAGACAATTATAGTAGATAAAGATTACCATTCATAATGTCATATAATTATTCAATGATCACTCATTAAACTATAATTTTGGTTGGATTCCCATACTAAACTAGAATGACTCGTCATTACAGTCCCTATCCCTTATTGATATATCCAATATTATGCATTGTATTAGACATATATATAATTTCAGTTCAAAAATTCACACAGTAAAAATAATACATTTGTTTAATAATAGATTGTAAAACATTCATCATATCACCACCCAAGAAATATAAATCAGATTCTCTAACATTTGATCATATCCTAACACGTGGAAAAGAAACTGGTCTCAAAAAGCTTCAATTATAACATAAATAACATGTGGGAAAGATACAAGTTCGATAAAATCATCCATAAATAATCATAATCATAATATATAAAATTAATAAAATGAATGGTATGATTGGATAATATCACTAAAAAATAATATGTTATATCAAAATTTGATATTATCGATGAAAATTACTTTAAAATATCACAAGAAAATATCTAGTGGAAAATAAAATTTTCATTTTAAAATCACAAATTTAAAATAAAAAAATTAAAAAATAATAAATTGATTATTGTCTTCTTTAATAACCTTTAGAACTTCAAAAATAATATTAAAATAATTTTGTTTTCATTATGGTATGAAATTTTATAGACAAGAGTATCTTAAAATAGAGTCTCATTTCACATTTCTTAATAAAACTCATATGAACCTCATTCATAGAATAAAAAAGGACTAAATTTATTTAATATTGTAAAATGTACATTTGGGTAAATATTACTAAAAAAATAAAATGATAATATTAATAAAATTTATTAATTTTTATATGAAAGCATATATAAGAAATAAATGATTTTCAACACAAGAGAAAAATAAAGATTGTATTATTTAAAAATATTATTTTGGTATCTTATGTGTCATATTATATGAAAATGAAAATATCATATGTAATATCTCAAATTACTGATTATAGAAATTGATTCATGGGATTGTGGAGAGATAAGTTATAAAAATATATCTTTGAAAACATGATAAAAAACTATCCTAAAAACAATGATATTATACAACAAACACCTTAAAACATTGGTAATTTTTTATTTATAATTCCCTTGAAACAATAACATATAATGGAACCTTAAATATCATGAATATAAGGTTTATTATAATATAAAATTTTAATTATTTTTCATACAAACCTCAAAAACATATGGAGTTGTACAAGATCAAATATGTATTAATGAATCAGCATTGAGATGAAAGACATATATTTCATTAGTAATTTATGAATCCAAAAAATAGATAAGATATAAATTTATAGAATGTTTTAAAAAAAGATAAATTTGTCTAAAAAGGTAAATAAATATATTCTTGATAAGTATATACACCACACAATAGAATAAGTTGGTGAATTAAAAATATATATCCAATTAATAAATGTGAGACTGAAAATCCCCTTACCGTTATACAACATGCTTTGAAAGTACATTAATGTACTGTATAATATAATAAAATATAATTTAATTCTTAAAAAAGTAACTTTAAATAATTATTATATCATATATATTCTATTTATAATATTTTAATCCTAAATTATAAATAATTCATGTTTTATATCATTTTTTTGGGTATTAACTGTTTTTTTTATGATAATTTCATTTCAGTAGTTCTAATAATTGTACTAAGGTCATAGTTACATATTATATAAACTATCATTTATCAGATAAATATCATATAAAATTGAAAAATTTATGGTAGAGTTTTCTTTAAAAAATAGAGATAGAAAAAATGAATTACACTATTCATAATGATGGTAATTTGTACATGCACATAAATATTGATTTAACTTCTCAATGGATATATAAAAAGATGAGTAAGTAAAAATTCACCTTTAAATAATTAAAATTATATATTATATACAATTTTTCTATATTAAATCCTTCCTTATTATCGATCATGTAAAACATAAATAAAAATAAATTAGACCAGTTCACATAGTTTGTAGACTAGGTATACACATGATTGACATTATCATTTTCAAACAGATATGAAGGAAAGAGTGTAGATATGATACTAAAATTCCAAAAAATAATTAAATCATAAAAAAATGTGAAAAAATTTAAATAATCATAATTATAATCAACAAAATATGTTGATTTAAATATAATTATATAGATATGTGGAGGTGGTAGTCTACATGTACACACGTCTATTAATTTTGGGTCCAATTTGATGGAAAATTGGATGTATAATGTTATTTCCATAATCATTATAGGATATTATTATATTTAAGGTACTTAATTTTATTTTTTATTATTAATTACAATGTTTTAGTGGTTCTTTAAGAAGAAAAAAGTTGAAATAGTTTTCGTAAGACAATTACCTCATCTTTTAAGGCATACTCTCGATAACTTATTTTGTAGTCTTGGAATTGAAATTAATAAATTCATGAAACACTAGTTTAAGGATTTGGAGGTTTAGAAGTGTATTGTTGAGTCTATGCTTGATTTTTGTTTTTCCAATTGGTCTAATGATAATATATGAGTTGTTTTATATTGCACGAGAGGGAAAAGTCATGTGTGAGATTACTAAAATGATTAAAATATAATTATGTCATTATTAAAAAATAAATCTGAATTAAAATGATTCAAAAAAATAAAGGTAAGGTATAAATTTAATCATTAAATGAAATTTATATATTATTTTTGTTCCATTATAAATGCTATCATTTTTGTTAACCCTTTCATTAACCGATTTTTACCATAAATGCAATAAAGAATTTTCAATTTTAAAGTGTTATAATTTTACCTATAAGTTAATACTTAGCTCGTAATTGGTAAACGAGTATAATTATAAAACATTTATCAGAATACATGTCATATTTCAAGATTTATTGTTTATTAATATTTTAAATAAATATTATTCTCCGTATAATATCATCACTTTTAATTATGACTATAACGATTTATATTTACCTTAAAGTCAACAATATTAATATTAAACTCAAAAATATACCATTATATCATTAAAAAACCATTCTATTTATCTAAAAAATAAAGTTGACATAATAATTCACATGACATTAATTATTTTTAATATTTTTATATTCATTTATTTTTTATTAATTGAATTATTACTTTGTTAGTGTTGTGTATGAATTTACGCTAATTAATCAATGACAAAAAAATTACATTGAAAAAGTAATTTAATTATTCACTAAAATAATGACTATAAATAAAAATTAATCTATTTTTATTCGTACAATGAAATTACATACTTTAATTTTAAGAGACTGACAACATTGAATTTTCTTTACTGAAAATATTAAAAATTTAATTATCAATGGAAAATGATAAAAATTGTCTTTTTTGAATTTTTCATTTAAATTGACGATATTATTCAATAAAATAAAATAAACTATTATTTTGGGTTGATATTAATAACTTACCTCATGGGTTAAACTGTGTTTTACACATTTATCCTTACCATGTTGAAAATTATTCACAACGTTAACAATTCTTATTGACCAAAAATTTATGTAAACTGTTTAAAAAATATGAACCACCTGATTAGAAATACGTTATCCTCCTAGCATGATTCAATATTTATAAATTGGAAAAATAAACTGTAATATATATTTGGAAAACGTAGTGGAAAATTATTTAAAAAAATGCATCATTATGAATATATATGAACATATATCAATATCATGAATATTTTTGATCTAAATGAAATTAATTATATTATTATAAATAAAATTTATCGTTTGGCACTTAAAAAATCCAAAATTTAATGGGGCCCTAATTTTTTTTATTTAATAAAATAAAATGGATTTTTTTGAATATCTTTATTTTTTACAATTCAACTAAAAACTAAATGAATTCATAAAATTTGAATATTTCAACCTAAGTTATTTTTTATAATAATTCATAAAAAGTTTTGTTCTATTAAAAAAATTAAACTACTAAAAGTGTTATATATTATTGATAATATCTTATCAAAATGATATTGAAACTTGTTTTAATGTAAAATAAATTTAAAATAGTAATATCTTTAATAAAAATTGACTATTTATATATTTTTTATAAAGTTATACATTTTAATTTATTAAAACATGTATATATTAAATAATGAGTTCAATCCTATAAATACCTCTCAAATTAAAAGTTATGTTATATTGATTTTCTTTTTCTTCATGGTGTTTTAGGTCATGAAATCTATAAAAGACATATAATTTTTAATGGAGAAATGTGATATAAAATATTAGGGTTTAAAATTCTTACTCCCTTCAACAAATACCAGTATAATTATTTTCATATTCATAAAAATTGTATAAACTTTTATATTGACTTTTTTCAAAATTGACATCATATAAAGGGATAATAAAACTTCCACCAAAAAAAGAATTGGGAAACATAATGTTAAAACAAAAATAATACATGATGTGGTTTCTATATAATCATGCCATTAGTGGGAAGCTACAAGATAGGCTTAGAAGAGAAATATATCATCCAATTTCAGAGAGAGTAATAAAGAGCATGGTAATGATGATGGTAGTAACCACAAAACCATAATTCAATGAGGGGGGATAAGACCATCATTAATTAGATATGATGTTAAAAGGGAGAATATTATTTCAATATTACTTTACTAAACATTATGGAATATTTAAATATAAATATTGATTACGTGATAAAATATTGTAATTTTATTTATATCATTTTTATCAGAAAAATTCAATGAATTGTTTGATCATGATCTATTCCTCCTCTTATTCATCCCTTAATCCAAGAATAATATATTCTTAATGAATTTTTCATAATTTAAGCACTCAAATTATTCATTAATGAATAGTAATATCAATAGGTCATTCGTTATAAATTTTAATATTTACCAAACAAAAAAAATAAAAATATATAAAGAATGGAAAAATATAATACATTAATTTCTATAAGATAATAATAAAACCGACACTTCAATATTATCCCTCATATAAATATTTAACCTTCAGAATCATTGAAAATATGATTGAATAAATTGAATACTGAAAATTTCAATATATTTTACTACATTTTGCCTTTTCAGGATCACAAATAATATTATCCCAAGAAAACATAAAGTAGATTATAATTTTACTTTCCAAACAAGTGAATATGTTGATTCACATAAAACATGATAATAACATGAATCACAATAAAAGTTCAATGAAAACATATATTATTTGAAAAAAAATATGTCCTTATGATTAAAGTAAAATTAAAAACCATTGAATTTATTTATTACATCAAAAAATGTAATAATATTCATCTAATATGAGCTAAATTAATCTCACATCAAATCATTAACCATTGTGAAGGTTACCAATACATTTCCATTTACATTTTCAATTAATTTATCCAAAATAAATACTATTAACTCAATATCTTAAACATATTAAGGGATCCTTGTCCCTAAATCACGTTATCTAAAAATTCACATTACCCATAAATAAAAGTCATTGATACTAGTTGCCTTAAAAATATGTCACAATAAAATATTGATAAATTATTATGTAAAAATATATTGATGTTTCATGATTTTAATAAACATAATTTTATTGATATAATAGTTTTACAACATAATTTATAAATCCCAAACCATGAATAATTAAATCCATTCACCTCAATGATTGACATAGAAAATGACCTTTAATGTTATATGATTTTACCCTTTCATTATGTCCTTGACCAAAATAATTTCAATATTCTCGACGAATATGAAATTGAATTCCCTACAAATTTGATACTCTATGACCATTATTTTTACATAGAAAACCTCATCCCATTTCTTAGATACAAAATCCTGGGTTCTCATTCCAACATTCCTGACATGGAGAATATTGAGCTTTATTTTATTATGGTTAGGACAACACGATCTTTCACAAAATTCCATCATCCTCTTATTTTATGTGTGACTAAATACATATAAGATTACATGTTAATCATATATCGCGTTATATTATTAGGTAAAATAACAAGTCTCCACCTTCATGTTATTATTTTACATACATTCTTGTAAATAAAATCATTTAATTATTTATCACATTCGTCGTTAACATGATTCCTCATGGTACCAACCACTATATAAAAAACCACAATGTGAGAAACAATAATCATTATGAGAGATCATGAAAACAATCATACATGGAACATATAATTTGTGAAACCTTCATTCCAATATATAAGAAGATAATATTATCCTACATTATTATTTCTTATTGTATAATCATTTCATTCATAATGTTTCATAATGAAAATGTGAATTACTCCAACTGTACATTTCGTGACTGTCAGCCTTGGATAATAGTAAGGGAACACACATCGTGCACTTCAACTTCAGTTAACATATACTCAACTAACTCTTTTTTTTGTTTATTACCCCTATATGAATATATTTCAAAACTACATCGACTTATATTTTCCAAACATATATAAATATTTATATATAACCACGTCATCTCTTTTATACCAAAACATTAGGCTGTTATCCAATATATTAGATTTACTTAGTGTTTACCAAATGTTATCTACTCTATATCAATAAATATATTTTCAAACCTACATAGATATTGAATATAAGGAAAAAATATTTTAACAAGAAAATAATATATCATATTAAGTTAATATTTAATATATAACATAATGATCCATTCCAGTATTATAGAGGTTTAGTGACCTTATAAGCAATGATACATAAAAAATTGGTTCATAAATGATTTAAAACGCCATCTAATTATTTTTTCAATGATAGCCATCATCATAGATATGTTATAACTAAAAAATTTCTTCATATCCTAGGGAAAATAAAACATAATAATGCATGAGATCCGATTCCCATTAAGGTTAAAAAAGTGAGATATCAATGAACACATAAACATATCATGAGAAAAAATGTATGTGAATAAAAGATAAACATTTGAAAACCACACACTACAAAACCTAAATTATATTATTGATTCATTGTATAAGTCTTTGATGATCATAAGAGATTATTCATAAATAAAATAAATAACATCTTCCAGGAGAGTATAACATAGGAATAATACATATCAATATGGAATACATATAAGAATAAACATCATTTTCGTATCCAAGTATCAATGAAAATGATATCATAGTGAATTTCATTAACTACCAAAAACATAGACTCATTATTAAAGGTTCACTACCAATACTCTCATTTTAACACCCCAAGATTTCATAGTACATTGTCTCATTAATGTAATTCAATAGCATCTGCTACAAGCATTACTGAGTTCGAGCGCACCACAACTTACCAAACTAGCTGTTCAAAAAGTGGTTATGAATAATATTAACTAAATTTTGAATATTAAATAATCTATATAATTTAAAATCCATATTATGTGTCTCTTAAACATAATATAACTACAAATTCATTTTTTCATATAAAAAATGTATTTTTAAAAAAAATGAAATTTTACTTCCTTTTAATAGAAAACCCTTTATAAAACCAATAGTTGACACATTATATATTTAATAAAATGAAATTAAATTCGCTTTAGATTAAGGGCATAAAAATTTCTTCTGGATAAATTTTTTGTACTTTTCTGATAACATTCATATTTTTACGAATAGTGAAAAATTATATGTTTTAATTGAAAACAACTTTTTTAATCGTAATAATTTACAGTGTTAAATTATTCATATGAATGGTTATGATGTATAAGTATGTTATATTTTTATCATTTAATACAATTTAGGTCTTTATATGTAATTTCACATTTAAATTAGATATAAACACATGTCAATCTTTTGAAAGTTTTTACCTTTAAAAACTCGCGTTTTCGGTTTGGACAATGGAAATTAATTTTAAACTAATAAATGAAACTTATTGGTTTTTAATTTCTTAAAATTGACATAATTTTTATATCTTAATATCAAAATTATCTTGGGTCAAATTGTAGCTATTTTTCTAAAAACATTCAATTTCTGATGAATACTTGACAACACAGAGTTATTGGTTAAACCAACTTTTTATTTAAACAATATTTTTTTAGTTCAAAATAGATAAATTATACATATATAAGTACAATTTAATTAAATTTAGTCATTTTATAATATTTTTAGATATATAAAAAATTCATGGAACATTTTACCGTCTTTTATCCACCTCCTTGGAGCATTTGCAAATTTGCAAAAAAAAGTGTAATTTTACCACTTCTATAATTTTAATTTTAATACTCTGAGAGAAATGGTTAATATCAATGAGTAAAATATGGTTTAATAAGATGAAAATAGTTTTTTTGTTAATAGTAACATTTGAGTTTTATTTACCACGGTTAAAAGTAAATATGGTAATTAAGGGTAAATTAATATCATAATTACCATAACACATATCTTAATTCTATTTGATAAGTATTATCCGACCAAAGACAACCTTAGGAATAAAATATGATCCTATTTTTTCCACATAGATTATATTAGGACATATATTATTAATTTATTTGAAAAATAGTTAAAAGAGTTAAATTCAATGTATAATAACTAAACCATTTTTAATATAGGGTTAAAAAAAATATAAATTAAACTACAAATATTCATTAGAAATATAAAAATAATTCCTTAATAATGGTATTTAATTTATAATTTTTAAAAATTAAATAATTCATTTTATTTATTACACAATGATGAGGTAGTAATTACCTTATTAATGAAATATTAAAATATTATGTTATTATAAATATCCAAATAAATGTAAATTGAAACTTTTTATGAATTACACTAATTTTATATGTTTACTTGACATGTTATTATTGGTTAAATAAATTTTATTCGAAGTGATAATGTTTTTATGTATTTTAAAAAATCAAATGCTAAATAGTACCAAAATTGACATAATTGAGTTTCTAAAAAAAATACTATATTATTATTTGATATAATATTCATAAAAATATAAGGATCACCCAAAGGAGTAATATAATTCTATATATATTAATAAAGAACCTCATGGGGTTATCTAAACTTTTTACTGTATTTTTATTAACTATATAATATAAAAATACAAAGAGACATGGTAAATGTCAAACTATTTAACTAGGTGTTAAATCTAAAGGGGAAGGTTAAAATGATGACATAAACCTGTTAAAACCTACTGTTTTAGTGGTTTTCGACCCATCCCCACCTTATCCTCAAATGTTTTTATTTTTTATCCATTAGAATCCGAAAATGTGTTTATTATAAAATAATATTTCAAGATTTTCCTAAAGTGACCCTCACGTCTCTTATAAAAGGCCACTTCCCATTCTCTAAATTTCACACCACCAATGCCATTTGGCTCAGCTAAAACCTTCCCAAATATCCTCCCAACATTCATCCTTTCATCCAGGGTCCTTCCTTTTGTAAAAAATCCATCATAAAGAGCCCTTCTGATATAATCAACATGAAGAACCCGATGAAGAGGAATTTTTTTTTCATCACCTCTTTCAAGTTCTTTTCTTCTTCCACTTTGTCCTTATTTGTGGTTTCCATTATAAAATAATAAATCCAGTATCTTATATATAATATTTTGTTATAATAAAAATGGTATAACTATATTTATTATTCTATCCATCATATGAATGACAAAGTCACCATACATGCATACGTACGGCTTACCGTCTCAAAGTCATGGTTTTGTTTGTTATTCAAACACTTAATTATTTGGATGGGTATAATAATGAGTATAACTGATTTAAATAATAAATTTTACATGTTATGGATTATGTATATAATATATAAATTCCAATTACATAATATTTCTCCATCAATATAATGATATTTATGCTTGTGCTTATGTACGGATTAACGTCACCATGAATGCGATAATATTTATTCCCAATTGTTATCATTCAAGAATAATTTTTATTTTATGATTGAAAATAATTTTTGAGAACTTAATATCATTCTAGATATGAATAAATTAAATCCTATCCATAAAAAACATGGCATTTGTAACCAATCATATAAAGGAAAACATACTGGTTAACAAACAAAACGATGATATTACAAAAATGATATTGACAAAGAAACATTAGAGAATCATATATGATATCATATTTATGTAAATAATTTTTTATAATTTAATTACAATGATTTAACTATTATAAGATAGGTTAATTTACCATTTAATTCCGTAAAGTACAAGGTAAGGGTTAATTCTATAATCTCTTTATTTTCTGAGGTTGTTTTTATGTATGTATCTTATGGGACCTCTTTATCATCCCCATCCATGTTTATGTAAAAATTTATTTCAAAATTTATTTACTATTTATTAGACAATGTGTTATAGTCATTTATACATTTATTTGACCTTATATGTTTTGAAAGGAATCATTATGTCGTCTTCAAAACAAGGTACGGTATGACCTTTTCGACAGAATTATGGTAAGAATGTTTTTTAACATTTACGGCGAGTGCGGCTATTTTCTTCCGTTATATCATCTTCAAAGCTTCACATACAATATTATAAGAATATTTTAATAATAAATGTCTTCTCTTATAGTTATGTGTCTTTTAAATGATTTCAAAATAAAAATAGGTATTTATTTCATCTAGTTTTCATTTAATCCATGTCAATATCCTTTGATGAATTTTAAACAAGTTTGATGTTGATTTATAATGATACGAATATTCTATATTGTACTGATGGGTTTTTGATTTTTTTAACTATGGATGTGTTATTCTTATACCATTCATGGTTTAAAGATAACGTATTGACATTTCATTACCTATTTTTAATATAAATGTTTAAGTTATGTTTAAACCTTTTCATATAAGGAATGAATCGGATTTAGTAAGTGATGGGTGGAGCCCGCTAGAGTTCCCCGACGCATCGGTAGGTATAATGAGACAAAATAGTGTCTTGGAACAAGGCCTTGAAATTTTATTTATTGTCTCGGCTCAAGGCCTTGATTATTTGGTTATGATGTCTGGAATTATGCATTCCATAATTATGAAATTTTATATTGATATTGCATGTGATTATTAGAAAATTAGAATATCCATGTGATTAAGTAAATGACATTATTTGATTTTATCTTTTATATATTATGATGAAGTTTATGTTTAAATGTATTCTGTTTTATTCTAATACATTACCTTAAATAATTATGCTTATTTATGAATGTTTCTGCTATATTGTTATCCTTACTGATCATCTGAGCTCACCCCTTTCTATGTTTTATTTTTTCTAGGATGTGAAGAAGTATTATATGGGTGACCTATTGGGATAGGATAAGGATATATGTGTGTTCAAAAGGGGACAAAAATTTTGTTGATTTTTATCATGATGTAATGTAAATTTTATGAATGTATCAAGTACTTCAAAGGCTACTAAATAGATCAGTCTTTCAGGACATGATTCCTTGTATCATTCAAATATTATGTAATAATGCAAAGAATTTTCATACAAGAAGGTAGAGTTGGATCTGGAAAAGATGTACCTAGGGGTAAAAATCAAAAACACTTCTTTGAGCTGGACATGAATGAGAACTGGTGCATGACAACAGGACATGATGCACTCTTGGTTACGAAAATCTCGAGGGATATCCTTAGGATAATTATCATTTTATTTACAAACCATTATGAAGGATTTATGAGTATATACTTCATCAAAGTAAACATTTTATGATTATAGATTATTTGCTAAATCTATTCGATTTACGTTAGGTATTTTAGAAGTTTAGAATTATGCATTGTCATTCATAAAGTATCCTATTGTATGCCACTGTTTAGAAATGGTGAAAATGATAAGGAATGAGAATTCCAGCAATACGCATGATCAAAAATTAAGAAGGATCATATAATTCATAGTATTAAGCCAAAATTTAAAAGGGGAATATGATCCCATGTATTCTCATTATATTAAGAAAAAATATCATGTGTTAATAAGATATGTAAAGAATTATCTGTGTCTTGTGTCTTTTAAGGGAAGCTATAGAAGAAAATGATGGAAGTGAGAAAGATGGATAAAGCTAATAGGATAAAGAAGGAATTTTCCATATGTTATAACAGTGGAAAGAACCACCTTGATAAATGCATGAAGAGAATGTGAGTTTTTAATAAGTGTGGATAAGAAGGACACCAAGTAGGTGATTTCAAGGTTAAAAAAATTGTTTCAAATGTACAATGCTTCATATGCAAGTAGTTGGGACACCACGTGAATCAATGTCCGAATCATCAGAGTACTCCCCAAATTCCTTTATTGGATAAAAATCAAGGTATCATACTACCAAAGATGAAGTGGAATGATAAGAGTTCTTATGTAGTTATTAAAGTATTGTGTCATTTGAGTATTGTATTTATGATGTACATGTTATAATAATTATATAGTATATAAGTATTGTATTGCAGTGTTATTTCATTGAGGACTTGAGATTGTCTAGAACAATGAAAAGTGAGTCAATAATAGCATAAATTTATTGAAAAATATAAGGTTGATAGAAAGATAAACTATAATATGGTTTAGATTCTGAGGGGGAGACTTTGGAATAATATTTGATTGATTTGGAAAAATTATATTGGATATTTTTGACTACCTTAAAACTGATTAATAATTTGTATATTTCATCACTATTAGAGTTTACAAAATTTATGGATAGAATGAGTATATCTAGTATTTTATAAGGAATAAGGGTGCATGAAGGTAATAAATAATATTTTATGGTGATTCAAGGTGTTACTATGTTTTATAAGAATAAATGATGAAGATATTTACATTTTATTATGTTGAAAAAAAGATCTTCCTTGTGTTTAACTTCCTTATAAATTTGGGACTGTGTGTTTAGACAGTATAATTTTGGATATATCAAATGGTTGTAATCGATTAAGATTTAAATTGAAAAATATTTTTTGGGTTCAATATTTTCTTGAGATTATTTTGATATTTTTATAAAAATGACAACACGGAGGTCAAGCGACAAGATGCCGCTTCCGGCTAGGCCACGAGACTTGAACCTGAAACCGAAGGGTGACATGGGTGCATCACCTACCACTGGCCTACTTGATGTCCTGGTATGTAAAATGTAGTTTTTAAATTTTCTAACAAATTATTTATAAAATAATTATTCTTTTAACCCTATATGAATAGGATACATAAAATATTTTTCAATTATATTATCTTTTGGATTGAAAGATGAGTTTGTGGTAGAAATTATTTAAAGATGAAACTCTACATGTGAAGTATATTCATTCCTCTTATTCTATGAATAAATTAATTCTTAAACTTTAGGAAAGGGATATTAAAAACAAAAATGTGTCATCTGAATACCCTATGTTTTGTGGAAGTAACGATATTTTAAATCATCATAGATTGATGGCTTTGAAGCCCTCAATTTTACACTGGTTTTTTATTGATGAACTCGATCACTCCCTAAAAATATTTATGTATTACTAGAAATTATGTGTCTCTAATTTTCATAAATGTTCTCATAATAGGGATCGAAAACTTTTCGTGACTTTTTTATTCCTTTTCCTTCTTATTAAGACTAAATTTTATTAACCCAATATCCAATGTGGTTTTTCCACAATTGTATTTTTATTTTTTTAGCCTTTTATTTAAGAAGAAAAATTCCAAACTTCATAATTGAAATTTAATTAATGGAGGGGGGAATGCAACACCCTATATATTTCATAGTATGTTATCTCGTTAATGTAATCCAATAGTTTGCACTACACGCAACACCGAGTTCGAGTGCACCACAACGTACCAAACTAGCTGTTCTAAAAAGCAGTTATGAATAGTATTAACTTAATTTTGATTCTTATATACTCTATATAATTTTAATTTCCAAATTTTGTGTTTCGTATACATAATATAATAACAAATTCATTTTCTCAGATAAAAGAAGTATTTTAAAAAAAATCAATTTCACAGCCTTTTAATGGAAATCCCTACTTAAAAACAATATATTACACTTTTATATATTAAATTAAATTAAATTTATTTATTATTTAAAAGTGGTACATAAAAACTTAATTTGGATAAATTTGTGGTACTTCACTGGTAACATTCATATTTTGATGAATAGTGAAAAATACTTTAGTTTAATTGAAAACATATTTTTTAATCAAAAAAATTTATAGTGTTAAATTATGAATTTTAAAGGTTATAAAGTATAATTAGATTATATTTTTATTATTGAATAAAATATAAATCATTATAAGAAATTTCACATTAAAATTTGACATAAACACATGTCAATCTTTTGATAGTTTTAACTTTTTAAAAACCCGATTTTTCATTTTGACTATTGGAATTAAATTTAAATTAATAAATAAAACTTATATGTTTTGAATTTGGTAAAATAGATATCATTTTTGGATTCTGAATATCAAAATAAACTTATGGTGAATTTTCGATATTTTTCTAAAAACCATCAATTTTCAATGAATAGTGAAAAACACATAGTTATTGATCAAAACTGACTTTGTATTTAAATAATTATTTAATTTATATTTATTTTCGGTCAAAATAGATACATAATACCTATATAAGTTCAATTCAATTTATTAGAGTCATTTTATAATAACTTTATATATATAAATATTTTATTGAACTCTTTATCGTCTTTTACACACCTCCTAAGAGCATTTGAAAATTTGCTTAAAACATACTTTTACCGCTTCTGTGGGTTTAATTTCAAAAATATAAGAGATATGATTATTATCAATATGTAAAATGGGGTTCAATAAGATGAAAATAATTTTTTCTGATTAGTACCTTTTGATTTTTATTTACCACAGTTAAAAGTAAATATGTTAATTAAGGGTAAATATGATATCATAATTACCATAACACATGTCCTGATTCAATTGGTTAAGTATAATCTGACCAAAAACAACATTAAGAATAAAATATGATCCTCTTTAGTCTAGTTTGATTAGATTAGGACATTTATTATTATTTTATTAAATGAAGAGTTAAAAGAGTTAAATTCAATGTTTAATAACTAAACCATTTTTAATATAGGTATACCCTCAATATAAACTCAACTATAAATAGTCATTAGAAATATAAAAATATTTCCTATATAATTTAATTTTATTTATATTTTTTATACAATATGTAATTTAATTTATTTATTACACAATGATGATGTAGTTATTTCTTTATTAGGAAATATTTAAATAATTGATATTATAAATATCCAGATAAATGTAAATTTAGACTTCTGATGAATTCCAATTATTTTATATGATAATATGACACATTATTATTGGTTAAATAAATTTTATTCGAAGTTATAAGGTATTTAGGGCATTCAAAAAAAATGCTAAATAGTGTCAAAATTGACATAATTGAGTTTTTAAAACAAATACTATATAATTAATTGATATAATATTTCATTAAATATAATATTTGGACAAAGGTCTTAGATAAAGTTATACGTATTAATAATAAACCAAATGGGGTTCTCTTGACTTATTATAATATGTTTATTAAGAATATAATATAAAAATAAAAAGAGATATGGTAAATATCAAACTATTTAACTAAGAGTTAAATCTAAATGATATGGATAATATGATGACCTAAACCAG
This sequence comes from Viscum album, assembly GCA_963277665.1. Classification (NCBI taxonomy): domain Eukaryota; kingdom Viridiplantae; phylum Streptophyta; class Magnoliopsida; order Santalales; family Viscaceae; genus Viscum; species Viscum album. The sequence continues at coordinate 515,346,688 of OY728143.1, read as the reverse complement.
TGTAAAACCTATTTTTTTTAGAATTTTTCGACCCAAAACCACATTATACTTGAAATTATTCATTTTGGAGCCATTAGAATTTGAAATTGTTTTATTATAAAATAATATTTTATTCTTTTCTTAATGTGACCCCCACCTCTCTTATAAAAGGCCACTTCCCCTTCTCATAATTTCAGTCCTCCAATGCTACATGTCTAAGATATACCCTTCTATAATATCCATAAAAATTTACCCCCTTCATCATAGAATACTTCCTTTTTTAGAAAGCCATTATATAGAGCCTTTTTGAACAAATCAAAATGAAGATCCTGAAGAAGATGTAAATATTTCATCACCACTTTCATTTTATTTTCATCTTCCACACCCAATTTCATTATTATTTCAATTAAAAAATAATAACTCAAGTATCTTCTATACTCTATTATGTTATTATTAAAATGTCACAACCATATTCATTATTCTATCCATCATATGAATGACAAAGTCACCATACATGCGTACGTGCGGCTTACCATCTCCAAGTGGTGGTGTAGTTTGTTATTAAAACACTTCATTATTTGGATGGGTATAAAAATGATTATAAATTATGTAAATAATAAATATAACATTTTATTTACTCTTTATATTATAATTAACATCCAATTACAATCTATTTCACCATCAATATAATGATATTGTAGCTCGTGTGTATATACGGATTACCGTCTCCATGAACGCGATGAGATTCATTTCCCATCATAATCATTTAAGAATAATTTTATTTTATGATTAAAAATAATTTTAAAGAACTTAATATCATTTTGGAATGAAAAACATACAACCTATCGATAACCAACATGGCTTACGTAAGTGGTCATATAAAGGAAAACATATCAGTTAACACCCGAAACAGTGATATTTCTAAAATATTATTTACAATGCAATATTAAAGGATCATATATGATATCATATTTATGTATATAGTTTTTTCATAATTTAATAACAATTAATAAACTATTTTACTCGAGGTTAAAGTACCCTCAACCTAGGAAAAGTAAAATATAATGGTTAATTCCACAATCTACTTATTATCTGAAGTTGTTTTTACGTTAGTATCTATTGGGGCCTCTTTATCATCCACAAACATGTTTTCATAAAAATTAATTTCAATCAATTTCTAAAATTTACTTTATAATGGGTTAAATTCATTTATACCCTTATTTTACCTTTTATGTTTTTAAAGTAATCTTTTACTCATTTTCCAAACTAGGTACTTTATGACATTTTCGGGAAAATAAAGGTAATAATTGTTTTTAACTTATACGGCGAGGGCATCTATTTTCTACAGTTATATCACTGTTGAATCTTCCCATACAATCTTATAAAAATATTTTCAAAATAATTGTGTTCATTTATAATTCTGTGACTTAAAATTGATTTCAAAATAAAAAGAGGTTTGTATTCAAAATAGTTTTCATTTCATCTACATCAACATCTTTTGATGGATTTTAAATTTGTTTGGAGTTGATTTTCTATGATAAAAATCTTCCCTACCGTATTAAAGGTTTTGTGATAGGTTTGACTATAGATGTTTTATTCCTATACCATTTATTGTTTTGGGATAATGTATTGACATTTCATATGCTAGTTTTATTATGACTATTTATGTTATGTATAATCCTTTTTATATGAACAATGCATTGGACTTAGTAAGTGATTTGTGGAGCCCGCTATAGCCCATCTATGAATCGGTATGTCTCATAAGACAAACTTCTGTCCTGGAACAAGGACCTGAAAAAATAATATTTCTAGTATTGGCACAAGACCTTGACTATGTAGTTATGAAGTCTGGATTATGCATTCCATCATTATGAAATTGGATACTGATATTGCATTTTATTATTCAACTAGTAGAATATACATGTGAATAAGAAAATGGAATTATTTGATTTATTATTTTCCATATTTTGATGAAGTTTATGTTTAAAATGGTGTTGTTTTATTTTAATAAATTTCCTTATAATTTTTATACATATTTATTAAATATTCGGCTATTTTGTTATCCTTACTAAGCATCTGAGCTCACCCATTTCTATGTTTTATTTTTCCAAGGATGTGAATACGTATTCTATGGTTGAACTATTGGGACAGACTAAGGATATATGTGTGTACAAAATGGGAAAAAAATTTGTCGATGTTTTTATTTCATGATGTAATTAAAAAATTATGAATGTATCTAGTACTTCCAAGGCTACTAAACTAATTGATTTTTCATGAAAATAATACTTGTATCATGCCAATGTTTTTTAATAATTCACTGTTTCTAGGTATCAAGGTTTTGGGCTTTACAATCAATAGAGATTGATTTCTCTACTAAAATTTTTTCACTCCCCATTATAGTACCAATATCTCAGTTTATATTCATATATATCTTTACATTGAAGGTCAATGGAATTTTGGTATTTCGCATCACATAATGTTAATTATAAATATGTACGCAATATGATAAAAAATAATCTATCACACCATAACACATAAAAAATGGGTTTCATTAATATTTCATTATAATGTAACACATGAGTGATAAAAATGTTTCCTAAAGGTTTTATATTAACTTAATTAGCTAATTAGAATGAAATGGTTTTCATAGAATTAGCCTGAAATCACCATCTTCATAATAAATATATAGAATATATGTGTATTTTACCAATGGATCATAATACATGTAATGTATAATTAAAATTAAAATTTCGTTTCACATTTTAAAAGCCCTTACTTGAAAACTACGAGATTTATTGAGGAAAATAAAATTTTAATTGTATTATGAAAGATTCAATTTTTAAAATCTTTAAACGTATTGAGGAAAATAATTTGATCGGAAATTAACAAGGGAAATATAATAGGCAAATTAAAATAATTTATTTTTCATAGGGACATGATTTTATTTTTCTTATAGTTTATGTTAAACAAAATATTCCATTCAACTTTTTAGTAAAAAGTATAATATATATTTTTTAGAAAAAAAGAAGGTGATTAATTTTAAAAAAAAATTAAAAAATTCCATCAAGGGTAAAAGTGAATTTAAAAAATAATCAAATAATATTAATTAATTTTTTTATATTTGTTAATTAAATAAGTATATGAAGGGAAATTAATTTTTTTTCAAGAGAGAAAAACAAATTGTTTTCCAAAAAAAAATATTCTTTTAATAACATATGTTCCTAAATTGAGGCAAATTATAATAACACATTTAATAAAAAATAATAATAGGATAATAATAATAATTTGATTCTTCTGAGATTGGTTATAAAATACCATCATTGGTAACCTAATCTTAAATAATACAGATAAATATTGATATTGTAAATTAAATCCATTACCACTTTGTTAGTTTCTGAATCGCAAGAGCTATAATAGAATAAAATTAAGTGAGATATATAATATCATGAATATGTCGATAATCTTGATATAACATGTCAATGGAGAAGTACATAAACATTATAAACATAAAATGATTCCGAATATCAAATATATCTCAATAAAATAATATTGGGATATAAAACACTTTCCGATATGGTAATGAAGGACTCAATACATAATGAAAGAGATAATTTTTATAGATTTTTAAATATCTACAATTTTAATGAAAATAATCATAAATGTAATTCATGGGAGGCCTATACACTATAATATGTTATCGTGTAGAAAATATATGAATGTCTTAGAGATATAAAAGTAAGACGAGAAATCTACTAACCTCGAGATCAATATAATTTGAAAGAAAACTAACAAAATGTATAATAAATATAAATTAATTATATTTATATTTAAGAGTTACTCATAAACTTATCATATCCTATTTTACCTACTTATATCATTTTATCGACAACTTTTGTTTTATTCTATAAGAAATCATTGCTTTCATGTGAAAACAGTTTCTTTTTTCATGGGAATTTCAATTTGGTAGTTTCATTCCTTGTACATAGATTAGATCTCCATAATCTATATAAATCTAATATATATATATATATATATATATATATATATATTCAATATATATATTATATATTATTTAAATTCATCAATAAAAAGAAAATATTGAAACGAGAAATAGACAATTCATAGATATTGTAAGACGCACATACACCCAATTACTCTTTTCATATTTCAAATGATGATATAAAATAAAGGTAAAAAATAAATCACATATATAGAATAATTATTATATCATATATATTATATATATTAATTAAATCTATAATTAGTACCATACTTGTAAAGAGGAAAAAATATCACATCACTTTATGGAGGTGGTAGTCTTAAAGTATGCATGAGCGATATTATAATTTTATATGGGATAAGAATCTATGATGGAAGATATGGTATTATATCTCCAAAATAATAATAATTTCAAAAATATCATATATAAATTCTTGAAACATTATAATACATGTACATGAAATATTATGGTGGAACATGATTGGTAACTCAATGTGTAGGTGGTTGTCAACACATAGACACGAATGATAATATAACATCACATTTGATATATTAGAGGGTGGGTAGTGGTATATTTAATAATATTTACCCTATTTTCCTAGATTCAGTATTCATTTTATTAAAATTTCATTAGTATAAGAGTTTCCCTCATTAAATATTGATCAGCTTTTTAGTCATGAATAAGGTAAATACATACATGATTCCCTTCTTACATTATAAATTAAAAAAATTACTTTACAAAAGAAATTAAACATTTTATATTCACTTATTCAAATATCCCTTCTATCCAACCTTGGGAAGGTAAATAATATCAAAAAACATTTCATCATTAAACTAAGATTAAAAATGAAGCCATATATTTTTCCATTTCCAAAATATCATTGAACATAATAAATGAAACATGAATAATGATAATGATTATTAATTGGAAATCTTGTATCGGGAACCTTAACTATTATACTATTAAGGTAGTATATGAATGTGGGTAAAAACAAATCTGAATCTTTTAGAAAACAATCACAAAGGGTTTTTCTTGCATTATTTTGTATCTTGAGACATCTCAATGAATCAATGTGCTATAATTGGACCCACAAATCACTATAATTAAAAATAAATATTTATATGTAGATGAAATTTATGAATACAGTTATTTATCAAAATATACATATTAAGTAAAAGATACATATTCTTGAATATTTACCAAAAAACAACATTAGAAGAAGAAAACATATGTAAAAATGGTACAAAAATATGTAAATAATGATAAAAATAATACTTGAAATATGTATATTTAATGAATATATATGAAAAATGAATAGGAATAATACATACAAAACACATAAAGAGTTAATGGCTAATAAAGAATAAGAAAATGGTATATCATAATGGTGTTAATTAAATATTGGATTCATATCATAATTAGACATTAACAATAGAAAATAATCAAAGATCATTTATAAATTAAGTCAAATTGATGTGAAAAAAAAATTGAGTGTTTATGAAACTTTAGAAATGAGCCTCTTTTGTGATATTTACAGGAAAATACTAAAGATGCTTTAAAATAGGGAAAAATTTATTTTTTCTTATAAATATAGAAATAAAAAAGATTGTTTTTCATGATATATTTTTTTGGAAAATAATGGTTTTCCTAAAAAGATTTTGGATGGTACTTGAGAATGTGTAAGATATTGGAAATTACCCTTTAATCGAGCATGATTAGCATGATGAATTGAAGAGGGATCCTCATAAAACATGTATTTAAAAAAAATTCCATAGGTAAATATAGATGAAACAAAAAATATAAATATAAGAAGTTTACATAATAATTATTATTAATTACATAGATTAAATATATTAAAATCATAACCAAATAAAAATGGATGTTTGTGGAGATTCCCTTAACATATGTTTGAATGTGTTCTCCACTTGATCATAATGTCTGGTATAATCATATTAAATCCATTAGAAAATTAATTTATAATTTTTTTACTTTTATTTGGTATATTATAATTTTATTAATGTCATTTATATCCTTATTTATGAGTTATAAAATATAATGTAATCATTTGAGTGTGTCTATTTCCTTGGTTTTATTGATTGGTTGACTTGTATACCTGTAATGAAAAATCTTGTAAAATTAGAATAGTTTTCCATAATTGAAATTATATATTATTAATGAACCTATATAATATTAAATGGTTATATATTTATTTAGGTTATTTGGTATACGAATTATTCATAAGATAAACATTTGTGATAATGGTTTTGAAAATTTTGACATTTTTTCGATCACCACAACCTAGTTTTGTTTTACTATTTAATATTATGTTTATAATGGTGCTAGAATATTATAAATATATTAAATAAATATATTATAATTATTTGTAACCATTGAAATGGTTTTATGATCACAATTTATTGCTTAATAGAAAAATGAAAATACATCGTCCACAAAGGTGGTAAATCAACACCATAGAGATGAAATTTTCATTTTTAGAATAGATGGTTAGAGGGGATGAGACTTTATGGTGGGTCTTCCATTAACATAGTAAAATTATAGTATTTGTGAAATATTGGAGTAATAATTAATGTTTGGAAAATGTAGACGGGGATATCATATGAAATGAAATGAAATTGAAATGAAAATAATAGAAAATGAAAGTGGTTTTTATGTATTGAATTCTTCTAATTGAAAACCACCATAAGGGACTTTGGTTATAGTATTTTGGTTAGAAATATACACATCAAAATGTGGAATATAATTGTTAAGATGAATTTGAATAAGCTGAAAAATCTTCAATTCTTAGTAGGTGTGAAGAGAAGATATGGTGAGGGATAGTATTCATAGTGGAGAAGAGGTGCTCTTTGAAAATTTTATTCATTTTTCTATTTTTAATAGATTATGAATAAATTGTTAATTATCAACTGATATTTTATCATAATGAAGTATAATATGATTTTATGGTTATAAATCATCCATAAATCATATATGTCTTAATAGTTCAGGTATTTATTAATTAAAGTAAATTATTTTATTTTACTATTCGCAAAAATTTAAACTATTTTAGAAAAATACCAAAAAATAACCCAAATTATTTTCAAAATTTATAATTACATAATTTTGTCTATTAAATGAATTTAAATTTCTAAATATGGTAATTTTTATTTTTAAATAAAATCATTATTTATTTAAAAATATCGATGTTAATATTATAACTGGTTTTATAACACTTTTAATAATCAATTAATGTATCACTAAATTATCATATAACCATAAGGCGTCAAAATATTATTTTATGAGTCTATTTTAGGAAAATAAATTTTTTAAAATTTATTATAGTAAGTAGTAAATATTAATGAAATATTTATGACATTCAAAAATATGATTAAATTATTTATCAATTTTAGAACATTTATTTAATTAATCTGGGATATAAATAAATAATATTTTCATTAATAAGACTATTAAATTATATTTATTCTTTCATAAGTGATGTTACTATTCTATTTGTCACATTTCTATTCCTAATGTTCACAGTACTTATTTAAATGGAAATGTTACTATTTAATTGTATATTAAAGTTCATCTATGGTCGGTGTTCAATGAAACATAGACCATAAAATGATTTTAATTAAGAATATAAACACTATAATGTCTGGTGGTGTAATATTCATCCCTACATTATAAATTTCATCCTAGAAATTTTTCATTAATAGTTACCTTTAATTAGATGTGGGTGTTTCTTCTTCATAACAACATCATGTTCTCACAACGCATCATCCATTTTCTGTTTCTCCAATGAAACTTTATCGGTCTAGTGATCCGACTGTTAAATAAGTGCTCTAAAATGTAAATAAATTTTATAGCCTCTTTGAAGTGAGAAAAATAATGTTACAGTTCTATTACTTCATAATTTATTACATTTCATGATTTTAGCATGATCATCTTTATTAATGTTATGTAAAAATCATCATGAAAATTGTAGAGAATTTGTGGAATTACTAATGAGTAAAATATAGATCCAATTATTTATATAATTTCAAATGGTCAGATGGACCATGGAATGACAATCTCATTCAAACCACACCTTATAACACCCTTCCATAAATAAACTTTTTGAAAGACATGATCTCCCACATGAAATACCATTTTCATTCCATTGCTGTCAGTATAACATTGTTTCTGACATTGATCTTCTTTGATATGAGCCTGAATAATATTTACCTGCATTTTTTTATCTTCAATATTTTATAGGCCTATATGTTTCCTCTCACCAACTTTAACCAAACAAGTTGGAGTTCAACATATGATGCAACATAATTCTTTAAATGACTCCTTTTTATACTAGAATAGAAATTATTTTTTATTAAAATCCATAAAAAGGTAAATATTGAACCCACAAACATTTTTAGTCATGTGATCATGATATCTACATGTATTACAGTTTTTGAATAGTCTATTTAGACTATCTATCAATTTGAGAATGATAATAAGAACTAAAATAAATCTTAGTAACTAGAGATATCTAAAGAATCCTATAGAATTATTTATGTATAAAAGGTGTCTCAAAAAAACACAATAAATATAGGTGTTCCATAAAGTTTTAAAAATTAATTAATATACAGTCTTTGTAGGTTCTCAAGAGGTAATTATCCTATTATAATAATGAAATGTGATGATTTTGAAAGACGATAAAAATTAACCCTTATTGAATCACTCATTTTATGTGTCCAGGGATTCCCTATGTCAAAGACCATCAAAATATCATCCCACCATAACATAGGAATATCTACATTTTTAATGACTCTTCTTGGATATTGTCTCTCCTCGTCCAATTTTTGAAAAACTAGAGACCTTGACACATAGATTCCAATTTCCCACCTCATGTTATCCCACTAAAAATATTCCTTCAAATCATTTTTCATCATGTTACTACCATGGTGTATAGAGAATTTGACTTCTTAACATCATCTAATAGTTCACTTTTTTGATCTAATATTTATAGGACATATATCCTCTTTCCAAATTTGATAATTCAATATTTATTCATGAAGTATGCCAATTTTCCAACCTCAATATCTTAATTTTTTATTTAAATATTCTCATCATAATAGTGATAGTTTTTTTATCTTCTATTGTAAATATGTTTTTTAAATAATTTTAAAAGTAGTGTTATTTAAAATTTAATAAAAATTTTCCATATAAATTATTACCAAATCCATGAATATAGGATCATTATCAAACCTCATTTTGGTTATATGTCGATGATCATTGTAAACTAATTCATATGAAACCTTATTTTCATTTCATAGGTTGTACAATATAGAAAAACCATTGTCCTTGATTAGCTCAAGCCATTCTTCTACCTAATATTTAGTTATTTTTGTGTAATGATGTATTTCCAACTAGTATGATCTGTTTATATGTCACATCATTCGCCACAAATATACTGTCTACATATCATCGGATAAATTCTTTTGGTTTCTAAATAAGATCATGAGTTATAAATTATTTTTATGTATGTTCAAGTACCATGATCCACTTTTAATAACATTATCATTTTCCATAAGGACACAACCCAGTCCATTATTTGTTTCCATTCTATATATCACAAACCCATCATTTGTTAATGGAAGAGCCAAAATTAGGGAATTGGCCAATATTATCTTTAATTAATCAACAAATAATATACATTATTTTTCAATAATAAATTATCCCCATAATGTCTGATCAAGGTAAATGAAGTCGAAAATCAGAAAAAATAAAAAATGAAATTCTGATAGTAACCGCTAAATAAAAAATACTACATTCATTATTTATGTTCATTGGTGCAGGCCATTCTGGGATTTCCATTGTCTTTTAAAGGTCAACTGATATTCTATCCCTAGAGACAATATAACCTAGAAAATAAATTAATTGAAAAAGGAATTAAATATTACTAAAATTATTATATAACACTTTTCATCGATGAATATTTATAAAAATTCACATGTGGTTGTCTTGATCATCATATCTTTTTTATTACCCCAAGATATCACAAATAAATACCACCAAAATTTATCATGATATTCCATGAATCCTTTATTAATTTGATCCCTGAAAATACATGGTTTATTAGTTAGTCCAAATGGGATTATTATAAACTCAGAATGTCTACACCTGGTTCAAAATGTTTTATTTTCTATATTATACTTCTTCACTCATAATAGATGGTATTTAGAACGAAGTTCAATCATCAAAAAATATTGAACTCCATGATGTTTATCAAATAAATTGTGATTTCGAGGAAAGTGATTCAATTGATTTATTATAATATCATTTATTTTTCTATTTTAAATTCACAACCTGAAGGATCCACATTTTCTTCATAACAAAATGAAATTGGGATCCCCATAGAGAAACATTTGGAAGAATAGATCTTTTATAAATAAACTCCCATAGTTGTCTATAAATATACACTAATTACACATTGTCCATTCTTTTGGTATTAAATGACATTGGTCTTTCGTCATGGATTGGATCAATGATAAATTCAACATTGTGCTTTGCAGGAGTCTATGTAAATCCTTTGAAATTATTTCAATGTATTCATTTATAATCAGTACATTTTCAATTGGAAGACGACTATCCTCATCCCTATTCATTATTTTCTCTTATATCCTTATAATTTAATTTAGTAGATCTATTAATAGTGGACCTATATATGTATTAAATGTTGGTATTTATCCTCTATAGACAAGGGATTATACAACTTCTCCACAAATCACAATTTAATTCTTCTATTAAGAAATTCTGGCATCAAATTTTGAAATCCAGTCCACAATTATTATTATATAACAGTCTATAATAGGTATGATGATAACGTTATAAAATAAATCATACCTAGGTGTCATAAAGGGGACTAACCGACACTTTTTTCAAAGAGACTTCTCTTAAGATGTTTTCATTGATATATCTCTTTCTAAATATAAAATAAACCCCCCAAATATCATGGAAAACAATATAGATATAAAATAGTGTAATGATATAGAATCAAATAAACCATTGGATAGATTAGATTATAGGATTAATATACCTTACACGACATCACTATGTTCTTCTACTTTAGTTGTGGTGACTGCATTTTCTTTTCCATCTTCCCTTGGCCTCTTCTATCGAAGATTAACCTTAGTATTTGGATAATGACATGAATAATTTCCCATTAAATTATATTTGAAGCATTAATAATCATTTAATTGTTTTCTTCCCTTTGTATTCATTATCATAAAAACCCTTTTCTATGCACTTATAGAAAATTCCATGGCCTTTTAAGAATTTCCCTTGAAGAGTTTTCCACAATTTTTACATAATGTAAATTATTTAATTCCCTTATTATTCTAGGAATCTTAAGCTTTTCCATTTTTATCAAAATAAATATTCATCCTTTTATTTCTGTTGAGCATAAATGAAATATAAAATTCCATATTCGTTTTGATTGAACATAATATTGTTTCATTATATGGTGAAAATGATTTATAAGTTAGTGAAATTAAGATATATTATTTAATAACTCAAATAAATTCTTAATATTCTCATACAAATCATGTATGTAATCTATTGAATACCTTAATACTCATGTGAAGTTATCCTCATTTTATGAAACACTCTTTTATTTCCTTTTCATTAATCTATGTAATTTTTTCTTCATTTGAGTTTGTTACTCAGGGGGGAAGTATTTATTTATTAATTTTCTTTAAAACATATCAATTCTATATCTTCTATGTATTCATTATATTTAGTATTATATATCAAATAACACAATTGGTCGACATCTCCCTTAATGAAATATATCTCTTGTACAAACATTACATTTTAATGGAATCCAAATTCTAGAAGAATATTTTTAATGGAATTGGTCCACTACTCAGCTAGAACAAGATTAATAGTCCAATTAATATATGGGGGATTTATCCAGATGAAATGATCAATCCTAGGTGTAGTATGGTTATTTTCTATAACCTGTCTAAGTTATCTGTTACGGTCATGATCTTCTTAGCTCCAACTCTAACTATATTGAACATCATAGATGGTAAATCTCTACATTATCTATGGGTATTTATTTTGTTCATTCAATTTTGTCAATTTCTAAATAAGGGAATAAAATAAATTAGGCTATGGATATTTTTGATATAGAAATCCACATAAATTAATCTTATGGTTTATGAATAGGTTATATCATAATAATAAACATGGTTTCTTGGAGAAATATTTATATTAAAATCCTTAGTATTGATTTGTAAAGGGAATGTGAATTATTCAAATATTATCCGTATGGATTGTCAAAGAAGTTCCACATTAAGGCCCACTATTGTGTACCAAATTACCCTGAGTCATGATCAGTGCAACATGTCAAATTGGTGACCCCTAGGTACATCTGTTCTAGAAACAAATCCAATTGTAGTATCCAGAAATGGATAAATTTTTTGGAATAACCATAAAATATCTAACATAATAAATTTCTTTGTTTTTATTCAATGACTTTCCTCAAAGTCTATATTACAGTTATGTTCCCAAAACGAATCAATTTAAATCAAATTCCTATGATTTCTACTAAACATAGACTAATACTTACTCTAACAACCCTGAACCTAATAGCCTATATTAGTTGGAAATTTTCTCACAATGGGATAGATATAAGAGATCACCTCACTAAGAATAATCAAATATAATAGTCATAAAGAAACTAGATAAATTTATGGTTCCCTTATTACATTTTAAATTAAACATTATACAAGAAACAGAAATGTTACTACTTTTCACCAATTCATAGGTTAATTCTTCAAAACAAGTTTATGGAAAACAAGACATGCTCAAGCTCCCAAAAAGGGTTATGTGAAACAATATTAATTGATTTGAACTCAATAAGGATTTAATATTGTACAATGAAAATAATCATAATAAAAATGCCATTAAGAAATTGAGAATGAAAATCCATCAATATATTGATCAATTGTGAAAAACCGTGGTATGTAATAATTGAATACTTAATGAGGAAAATGGTTATTAATTAGTGGTCATGTATAGAGAACATGAACCATCATATTATCGAGGCCTTTTCTGTATGTGGTCAAAAAACCTATCTGATTCTTTTGGGGAATAAACACATTGTTTTTTTGAAAATTATTTTTTCTCATGAGACCTGTTGATGTATCGATGGGATATAACTTCCCACATTCATCTTTTCATTTCCAAATAATTCTTCATACATATATTCAATTTACAAACAAAATTACATGTCATGTATCTATATTGAGTAGATAATATAGATTAATCAATATTTCCACAGTTAAAAGACATTCTAGGAAGTCTCCATATGAAAAAATTGAACACTAATAAGGAGATAAAATATACATGGTACATGAAATATAGATATTTTAATAATTATGATCACAAATTAAAGTGAATAATATTTATACCTCATCCATATAATACGTGGGGAGTAAAGAAAAACAACTCCGAATATCAAATTGGTGTTTCTTATAGAATGTATTTAAAACATACATGAAAATTACGAAAGTAAATATGTATATAAAAAGATAAATAAATCTTACTAAAGTGAAAACATGTACAATTATTGTTCAATAAACATTATAAATAAATCTCTTTTTCGAATTAACAGATAATACTAAAGAAACATTACAACGGAAAAAGATATAATTCTTCTATAAAAGAAAAGATAAAAAAATGGGTTTTCAGGATAAAATTAGTGATTTTAAAAAAATGTTGCTATCTTTAAACATATTATAGATTGTACTGGAAAATAGGAAAGAGACTAAGAAGATCCCTTTATTCTTTCTTTCTTGTCATGATGATTTGAAAACGGATGCTTACAAAACTTGTTTCTCCCAAAAAAGTATTTAAATAGTTATACATAAATATATTTTCATCTTATAAAAATAATTAACAAAGGATTTATAATAATAAATACCTACTAAATTTGGGTAAAGAGAGATAAATCCTTACCTGAATGGAAAATGGATGTTCGGAGAGAATCCCTTATCTTAGGCGTGAATGTGTTCTAAAATTGATCTTAATGTGCTGGATAGTCATATTAAATCCAATAATTAATTAATTAAAATCAATTTTTATATGAATATGATTTAGCATAATTTTTTAAGTTCATTTGTGTTCATTTTAATGAGTTATAATAAAAAGTTTTATTATTCATGAGAATCCTTTTCCTTAGTTTTCTTGACTAGTTCACTTGATTACAAATATGGAAAATCTGGTAAAATGGTAACAGTTGTCCAAAATTGAAATTATAAGTTATTAATGAACCTATATTATAGAAAATGGTAATATATTTCATTTTATCATATGGTATGAGTATGATTCATTAGATAAACATTAGTGACAATCATTTAGATTATATTGGCATTATTTCTATCATCCCAAACTAGTTTTGTTTTATTAAATAATATTATATATATACATGATAATGAATAATAAATTAAATTTGATAAATAAATTATAATATTTTTTACCATATAAATGTTTTATTGAATTTACTTGAATTTTTAATTAAAAAAAGAAACCATGTTGTTTCTGAAGGTGGTTAATCATCACCTCTAAGATGATGTATAATTTTCAGAATAAAAGTGAAGAGGTGAAGAGACGTGATGATGGATTTTACAATTTAAAAATAATGGTGCATTATATATAAAATATATTATTTGTGATTTATTTCTTGATATAGGGGGTGAGTATATCAAAAAAAATTAAATTAATTGAAATTAAATTAAAAGAAAAGCAATGAGGTTTTTACCTCTTATATTTTTCTCTTTGAGAAACTCTATAAGGTATTTTCTAATTTTTATTTCATTTTGACCAAAAACAAATAAACGTGAAAAAGATTATTGGTAAGAGGATTGGGGAGAATTGATTAATATACAAGTATTATGCGGTGTGATGGGAAGAGGTTGTGAGTTGTGGTATTTATAGTCGAGGAGAGGTGCGTTTTTTTGAATATTTCATTGATTTGATTATTATTATGTCTCTAGAATATGAAAATTTTGATAATTATAACTAAATATATTGAAATAATTAAGGATACTTCTTAATTATAATCATACATCATCCATACATCATCAATTATTCAATAATTCATGTATTTATTAAATACGGTAAATTATCGTATTTCACTACTCACACAAAATTCAACTATTTTATAAAAATACAAATAATTCAACATATCCATTTTTAAATTCATATGATTCAAATATCATAAATATTATTTTAAAATAATTTTCTAAATTTTTTAAATTTAATTTTTTAAGAATTTATTTGAAAAATAACAATTATTAAAATTATAAATGATTTTATTGCAAATAGAATTTTTTTATGGTATCTTAAAATTAAATTAAAATCATTTGATAGAAAAATATTAATTTAGGAGTCAATTTTAAGAAATTTTTTCTTTTAAATAAATAAATAATTTATTATATTATAATTAAACATTTATGACTTATAGAAACCCAAAGAATTAATTTATCAATTTTAAAACATTTATTTACTTAATACATGATATAAATATACCATATTTCGTTAATAAGATAGCTAAATATTATTTACAATTTCATGGATGAATTTACAACTCTAAGAGTCGCATTAATATTCATTATGGTCACATTAATAATCGAATGTTCATGTTATTATTTAATAATATATTACTATTTGTTTAAGCTTGCTGGTACGAGAAACAAAGGCTTTCTAATTAATTTATTTTAGAAGACACATATAAGAAAATATTGGGGTGTTCTAGTATTTAGAAATTAATAATAAAATATTATTATATTGATGATATTTAACTTATTTTATTATTATGATTAAAATATATTTAGAGCAGATATAATAATAAATAAATTGCACTATGTTGTGTAAAATGATTAGCTCATCTTTGAAATATTTCTATGGAACCATTATTATGGACTGTTGGAATTGTCTTACATGAATACCAAATACTATAAATAATTTAAAGGGTACATTATTCGAGAATTAGGTATGTTTTAGTAGAGATATATAGCTCAGTGTGGTGTAATGAAAATAGATAAGGGGTTTCCTTTTATAAGGGAGGGAAAAAACACACCTAAGACTACTAAAAACATATACATAAAATAAATAAATCCAAAATAAAAATGATTCTAAATAGCTAAAAAATTTCAATTAAATGAACTCTAATCTTATAATATCACCATCCAATGAAATTAAAATAGGAATTTCTTTCATTTTATGCCTTATCTTTCCAAAAATCACTTCCAGGAAGTATTTTTTAACCTTAACATTTGATTTATTTTCTTAAATTATCTAAATTTTACACCTTCTTGATATTTATGTTGGGGAAATAACATAATATTTTTTTCAGAAAATATCGTTAATTATATTTTTTAAACTTTTTTTATGTCAAATTTAATGTCATAAATATAGTTGTGGACTTTAAATCTAAACATTTAATACAACATTAACATGTTTTATTTAGCTAAAAAAATTCATGGAATATATGAATTAGACAAATCTAAATTAAATTTAATATTTTGAAAATATTTTTATTTCAATTTTCTATTATTGAATAAATACTACTCAACATTACATTATAATTTAATGCAATAATTGAATCTTCGAAATTTATAAACACTTTATATTAAAAAAATATTTCATCATATTTAATATATTCATTTATAATTCTAATGGAATATATTAAAATTGTTTACATATATGGTTCCATATATTCCTTACAATGATATAAAGTAAGGTTTTTGGATGGTTTCAAAAAAATATCTAATGCTTTCATTGATGTTTTAACCATTTTACCATTATCATGGTAACAAATATTTAACATGGATGTTATTCATAACGACCTATAAAAAAGGGACTTATTTACCAAACAGTTTCCTCGAATCAAAATTTATTAATAATTTAATACATTTATATTATGAATTAACTAATACATTTTAATTATGAAAAAAATTATATATATTTCATAATGTCATTATTCCTCTTTAAAAATGTCAATTTAAAAATTTTAATTTTTTATATTTTTATTTATTTAATGATCATTGTTTCATTTCAGAAAAGCAATCATACACATAAAATTTTTTTAAAAATAAATATATTATAAAATATATGGGTTGTTATAGTGATCATTAGTGATACCATCGACAGAATATAGGTTGTACATAGTTTTAATTAAAAAAATTACATGTTTTTTTATGAAAAAAATATCATTGAATATATTCAATGAAAATTTTTTCATCACATTAATCTAGGTAATAAAAATTTCAATACATTTAATTGAAAATTTTTATCCATTATTATCTATAAATCGTGATTTATTCCGAGAAAAACAATATGATATGCATTAATATTATGAAACAAATTAATTTATCAATTTTCATTGATTCAATTAGAAACTCATGGAATTACAATTTAAAATGGTGCAATCGAACTTTTAAATTTATAAAAAAATAAAAAATCATTAAAAATAAAAAATATGTAAAGAATAATAGTTATAAAATTTTGAAAATTATTTGTCACTAAAAAACATGATCATCATCATTCATATTTAATTAATTGTATATTATAAAAAACTATTATAGGTTCCTGCAAACATAAATTAAAATTTTTAAATGTTATCTAATGATAAAAAATAAATCTTCTTATAAAGAGAGAAAAATAATGAAATTTATAAAAAAAATAGAAGATGTAAAACAAAATTTTAGATGTAATAAATCATATTTTTATAGTTTAAGTAAATATAAAAAGAAATATTATGATACCTGTAAAAGTTAATCACTTATTTGTGTTGAATGAATTTACATCTTCATAATTATTTCAGTATAATATATATATATTTTATGCAATAATTATTTGAAAACAATAAATCTAGACTCCATATTTAAGAATCTATCAATTTTTTTCGAAAAACATGTTATATTGAGATAAATAGACTTGTTATTTAAAACCCGTGACCTATTTTTTAATGATTTTAACTAGTGTCTTCCATGTTGACATAAATTATAGATGGTTTCTTTCCTAGGAACAAAAAAATTAAAAAGTTTATTGTTTGGTGGATTTACTACCCAATAAAAATGTATTAAATTTTTGTGAAATATGGAAATAGATTTTTCCAAATTTGTTTCTATACATTATACACTTGGTTACCATATTCATTAAGCTATCTGTATTAGATATTTGTATTAAAAAAGGATTATTGACATAAAAATTGTCATACATTTTCTCCCTCTCCAACTTTTCATGTTTCATCCCTCAATCATCAAAAATAACATAATCATCCAGTATTTTTAATTGTGTATTCCATTTTGGATACCCAATATGTATTGTATCCTTTTCATTGATCATAACCAACAGTAAAACCATATCTCTATTAAATTTTGATTATTAGTTAGTTTTTCATTAGAATTTACAAAACCGTATTTTTCCTGATTGGTTTCATCATAAATATATATATTTAATTTTTACATATTTTGATAATTAATTTCGAATTTATATATATAATATTCCATATATTCAATACATTTTGGAGATATTTAATCATTATTTGAACATTATTTTATCTCATAATTATAACCATTAATCTATGAACACAATAATTTGAAATCTAAACTCATTTTTAGGGGAATCAAGAATTAGTCTTCCAATAAATTAATTTTATGATTTTTATAATATATGGTGTCTTTTCAAATATTATCACCATCTTCTGATAAACTATTAGATATAACATCACATTCACCCATGACACATATTTCCATAGAAATCCAAATTTAATTTTTTATTCTTAATTTAATAATTTCATGAAAACATCAAATGATTCATTTTTAACTCATAGTATTCAAGTTTAATATTACTTGTCCAACTACACTCAAAAAAAACAATTTCAACAAAAAAAATAATTTTTCTTTAATTTAAGTATTTTTATAAAAAATAATTTTGAATACATACTTTTTCCAATGTTTGAAATATCACCATTAATTTGATCACATTCAATGTCATTGTAATATTTTCTAGGATTTCGATATGATGTACATATTTTACAATTTATGTCATTTGAAATTTTTATTACTATTAAAGTGACAAAATTATTCTTCTTCAATTTTTCTATATCACATTATAAATAAATTTAACATTTCAATCTTGTCCCCATGTTCAAGAATCCTAAATATCATTTCATTTGGATTACCAATCATATAAATTTTTATAAAATTACCAATAATTACTTCCCCCAAAAATTTTGTCATTACAAGTTAATATATTCTTTTAACAATAGTGATGAACATATTATTCATTTGAGAAAACGATTAATGAGGAGGTAAAATAGTATATAATAACCTTTAAAATGGCTATTTCAGTATTAATAAGTTTTCATGTTTCAAAATGTGTAACTTATATACATTTATAGATCACACAATCCATTTTAGATTTAGTATATTGATTATATATATTTCTAGAGACAAAAGAAATCAATATATTTTTTGTAGTGAAATTCAATGGAAATTCACACTTCTCTTCAATTAGAAATTTTAAATCTCATTTCAATTGAATAATGTATTTTTTCAGTAATCATAAAAAAATATTTAATTATAGTGTTAATCAAATATGATAATATTTGATATGTAAAATACTGAAAATAATTCCCAAAAATAGTATATGGTCAATGGGGAATAATATTTTTTCTAGATCCAAAATGAATTCCTATTGTCGTAAAAAATATATTCTTCCATTACTAGATGTTTTGGTAAGGAAACTAATAAGATTGAGAATCAAAAAATTTAATGAAAATTCAGTGAATAACTTAGTCTCATTTTAAAGTGATTATTATTTCTCTAATACCCAATGATGGTCCAAAAAAAGGATTTCAAACACACTACATAAGGGTTTGAATTCTATTGAAAATAAGAAATTAATAAACATAAACTACTAAAATATATAAATGATTAAAATGGAATATTCAATAAACTCATATTTAATGTGGTAGTTCTAAAAAATTATGAATATAATTATTAAATTTTTCATTATTTTATAACTACCATTGAAAGATATAATAAAGGAATAATATAACAAATAAGATATTTAATAGCTTACAAATTAATGAAATAGTACAACTGAAATAACTCAATAAAAATAACTAATTTATTTGTAAAGTACTACCAATGTATATTATTAATATACTCATCTCTTATCACAATAAAAAAGGGAATCATAAACTAGGTTCAATATATTCTTTATTTTAGACCTATTGAAATGTGTAATCATCTAAAAATACATATTCAGTGACATGATTCAAAAATCACTAAGAACCCATGAATCATACTAATTAGTTACCCACTCGCATCAATAATTGAAAAAACAGTCCGTTGAAATTTATATCTGGAAGCATGGAAGACACCATTTTATAATAGAAATCCCAATATCGTAAAAAACTACACATTATAAATTATATCATTTTCAAAAATATTCACAATCATATTCTCTTGGAAAACTCCAAAAATGTAATTTAATAAGGATAAAAATAATTAATAAGTCACTAATTACTTCATGATAGTAATTTTTTAAATGTTCTATAATAATAACATATCATTTCATCCACAAATCACATCTTTATTTATAGACATCCCTCATGTGTCAACATTCTATATCTCAATGGATCAGCTATAAATAAATTCTCTACTATAATATCTTCATCAATCGATAGAAATAGTGTCTTGAATCATTTATTAATAATTTTTGTAAGCACCACTATAGTTATAATTCAAATAGTTAACATACTGATCATTCGAAAAACCTTATGAAATATGTATTTTGAAACTCCTATGGTTATTAGAATATTAAATCTACTTAGATGATTAGTATTTCATAGAAGGATAATTTATTTGCATTTATCTTAAATTTTATTACATTCACCAAAAATATAGGTAATAAATAAACTCATGTTTGATAAATTAATTAATAAAATATTTAATTATTTTAAATAAAAAATGTAAGGATAGACATGGACCCAATAAATTATTTTTTGTAAAAAGTGTAATCAAATGTACAAAAAATATATTTTTATGAGGCCGTCACATCTAAATATATACGGGATATAATTAGTATATTTCTTGTTAGTTCAACATAGTGAATTTAAAATTTTTTACTTATATATGTGAAACCTCACTTCATTAGTGGATATTTTATTAAGGAAAAATATATTCATAATATTAATGGATTCATTCATGGAAATTTTGAATGTTATGTTTTTAGGAAATGAAGCATCTATATGGGTATATGATATAATATTTTTTGAAAATAAAAAAAAATATTTTTAGAGGGGTTTCCCATTCAAATGGATATGTTTTTTTTTGAAATATCCATCCATGGAGAAAGGTAATTTTTTCAAGGTATACAATTTTCTCATGTTTAGGTAATTATTTCCCATGAAAAATATACGTCGTATATATAGAGAATGTTTTGTATAGATTCGTCATAATAGGTTTATACACATATCTTAGTGGGAATAATGATGTTTGAGTATAAGAAATGGATATATGTATACTCAACAGAATTCAAAAATAATATTTTAACTTCACATAATTTAAAATATTCAAGGATATATATGTTATATGTTATTACATTATGTAACAGTAGCCACAGTAATGGTATAGAGTCTCATTTTAATTTTAGAAAAATATTTTTCATGTGTATGAAAGGAATAAAAACCATGGAATGAAATTTGATAGTAGAGGGACAATCCATTAGTTTGGATATATAGATGTTGATTGGGTTTAAAAGACTGATTATATAATACATACATCTAGTGGAGCTATCATTTTATGGGGGTGATGAGTGTTATGGATCACAGAGAAAACATTTTAAAAAAATGTAGCAATACTAAATTGGAATATATAGCGAAGCTCAAGTTACCACCAAATTTATGTGGATATCATATCAATTAATGATGTTAAGGTGGATCTAGAAATTCAATTAAATATTGGTTGTGATAATCAGTTATGTATAAATTTTATAAAACTATTTTTCAATATTCAAGATTGAAGAACAATGATATAAAGCGTGATTTCAACAAATTTCTTGTTGAGAAAAATATATAAAAGCATTATTTTTTCGAAAAAATATAGAAATATAAGACTCCTTCACTAATTTTATATCAATGGATTGATTTAAAAGATCGAGGTTTGGGAAGGAAGAACAAAATCATTCATTTCGTTGTAGTGGTATTGTGTTCTATCCCCTATTACAGTTTTTCCTTGTAAATTATTTCTATATGGTAAGAAATATAACATAAATATCATTTTTATTTGTCCAGTAGTGGGATCACAATGGGTGATAAAATATATATCAAATGTGAATCTCTATATATGTTAGTAATATAATTGGGAGAGATCACTTTTTTAGAGAAAAAATGTAATAGGTTAGTGTTTTTAAAATGAAAATTATATGAATTTGGTATGTCTATGTGGTAATTTTGTGTGTTTTAATATTTTCTATTATTTTTGTTACAAATTTTTTTCATGAAAATACTCTTAATCAGTTTAAATAAAAAAATTTATCTATTGAAAAAAATGTGGAGGTTTGTATCAAGTGTTATCAAGGGATATGAAATGTTTATTTTCTTTTTTTATCAAGTGGGTCAAGAGTCATGATGATGTTACTTTATGTCACTATTTTTTTCCAATATGATATTAATTTTCAATTCCATTTTAACAGTATATAGTTGTGACATCTTGGGCCCATATGTCATCTAATAGTTTCCACGAGATTGGTGGGACAAATGAAATCCTGTGAATCTCCCCAAACACCAGAGGATTTTTACTAGCAACGAAGGCTTTGGGCATGCATTTGGGGAGACTATGGCTTCATTACCAGAGTTTAGCAGAATGGATGAATAATAAAAGAGGTAAAAAATTGGAATTATTATAAGTACATTGTTGAAGTAGAGTAATGTAATAAATATAAAAGTATTATAATAAATGAATCAAATTGAATAACTGATGATGATTTGTCATGTCCCTAAAAAACAATAAATCAAGGATACAATATAGGAGTAATAACATATTCAAATAACTATAAAGGAAATCAGAAGTCTATCCGAAGCATCATGGGATCCGGCTTGGTTGATCCATCCTAAACAGCAAGAAATCAACTTTTTGAAGCTACATCCTTCCCTTTTTCAACAACTACATTATCTTAGTCTTCTACAATTACCAAATGAAGCCATGAGAGGGTGTGAGATGAATCTCAATGGTCCACTATGAAGGGTTTCTATAACATCTGTCCCCTGTAATGGAAATATAACATTGTGAAATCATGCATATATAATGTAAAGAAATACAATGGAACTAAATAACCAATTATTGATTCATCCCTCATAATTTGACTGAATGTGTAACTAGTTAATTATTTAAATATTAAATGGTTATCATGTAGTCACATTATAGACATAGTAAAGTTTTATAGATGTAATAATGAATATAATAAAGATATTTAATAATGAGGTTCCACGTTAATAACCAAGGCAGCATAGACCTCAGGGGTTTCTATCTCAGTAATTATTTAATACTAGCTAATGGTAAGATTGTAATCCTAGGATTATAGACCAAGGAATTCAACACCAAAATTCCTAACAAGTCAAATTAGTACATACAATGTAAAAAAACTACAAAATAATAGGGCCCGGTGGTCTGTAACTATGGAAGATACTTTACAATGAATTATACAAGGAATGTATCCAAATAATATTGTAATAATAGATGAGGTATCCTATGTTGTCATATCTAGTGTTCAAATATTGAGGTGAATTTGGTTAAATATGGGTTTCAACCTAAATAATTTGTATAATTTAATTAGAATGGTTTTCTTTAGTAGTCAAGGAATTGCTTATATAATCCAATGAAATCTTGAGTCAGGCAACACCTATTTTGAAATGGTTTCTTATAATATTTCATAAGGTTCATGGAATTACATTTAATTATTTTAACAAGGATAATTTAACATTCAAATATTTAATCAAATATTAATTAATCAATTCCTATATTTGGATTAATCATTTCCTTTAATTTGTTTGACAAGGCCTTGTATCATGCATCCATTCATTTAACCCATTTCAGTCATTTTCAAGATTCATGGTTCACTCCACTACCTTATATTAAAGTGTTAAGGGTGCTATAGACAATCAAATAAGTATTCAATTACATTAAAAAATTTCATGTCATATACATAGTATTCTTTCCAAAGTCCATTTCACATTTAATTTTCAAATTAAATCATTTTCCTTAGGCAAGTTATGTGGTGACCAAACACAGTAGAAAACAATAATATATTTTCAATTTAAATAATTCCATTTAATATAAAAAATAATAAACTTTGAAGGTCCTATTAATTAACACCTAAAAAATATATCTAATGTATCTAAACACAAATATTAAATGTATGAAAAAAATACTACAATGTATAGATGGAGTTGTGGTCAGAACATCAATCAACTAATCCCATATTTTGAAAGCCGATAACCATAAGGATCTACTGATTTTAATAACAGAATAAAATTAAATTGATGACACTTGATGAAATTGGTGGGACCGAAAAATAATTTCTTAAATTAGTGAACTTAAGAGATGGGTTATATACATCCCACCATGGTCTTGTGTTATTATACCCGTCTATTATTAGACACAAATTTTTCTTGGAACATAGTTGATTTTAACAATTGAAAAACATTTCATTCCTAGATAACAAGGATAAAAGAAAGAAGGTTATAGAATGGCTATAAATGAATCGAGTACTTAAGGGTGAACTTCAACATGACTCAAGGAAGCTCATATGAATCCATCGTGAAGGAAATCTCATGATAAATAGGTTATGCCATCGAAATCCCTAAAATATGATAAAATGGAGGATCTTTTTTCAAAAAAACATAATTAGGTAAGAAGGATTGTATAACTAGATAATTGAGGGTAGATATGTTAAATTATAAAAACCTTATCTACTGCCTAGTTTTCCAAACCACGCACAAGCCATGCATGGGTACTAGGAGAAGTGCAGGAACTCACAAGGTTAGGCCGCACGGTTAGTGAAACTATGTTCCAACCATGTGAGATAGATGTTCCTCAAAATGAAGACCATCCATGTAGTTAGATATAACTGTATAGACAACTCACACAGTTTCCTCTAACCATACAACATGCCCCTTTTCCCCAACAAATGGGTTTCAACATATGAATAATTTAAAAACACCCTTGGGACCTTAACCAGCCCATCAAACATCCATAATAGGTTCAAATTAATGAATTAGAACAAAATTTAAAGGAGTCATACCTGTGTGAAAAAATAGGATCTTATATCCATTCCCCCATAAAAGAACTTATCCCCGAGTTCACCTTCCATGGGTTATGAAACACTATCCAAGAACAACTATAACCATTGTGCATGTACATTGGCCTCCGACTCCCAGGTCTTTCTGTCCACATTGTTATGCTACGATAACACCCATACAAGAAGGATATGCTATCCTCATAGAGCTTTTATACTCTGGTCAATGATTCATACTACATATTCCTAAATGTTATCATATTTATATAACACATATTCTTAAGGATGATAGTTTTGGGATGACTTATAATGATATATGTGAAGTTGTGAAACATGGAAGACATCGTGCATGGAACAATATCATTAAGGTAGTCAAAACCTATACTCTAGCTTCCTGACTAACTCTAGAATCCCAAATGTCCCTACATAATGAGGTGAACCCATCCATTTATTTTGTAATAACATATTCCCTATATTGGGTAATACCTAAATGAAAACATGAACCCAATAATGTACTATTAATGTCATCAATGATGAGTAGAATATTATTTATATTAAGAATTAGTTGTATTAATACACTTTCTATAAATTTGAACATACTCTCAGGTCTCCAGAATGAGAAGAGGACCTAGTAGGGTTTCCTCGACTACATGTAGTCATCATAGGGGTGAACAGAATGACCAAACATATAGGGACTCAAATGTTTACATTTTAATAGTCTCCAAAAACATCTAATAATTTGTGAAATCAAAAAGAGGGATTTGATTCACCTGAGAACCATAAAAATCAAGGACAAATTCTAAAGTCATGTAATATCATTCCTTAATTTTCCATTGTAATTGTCCATGATTCTAACGATGAAATCTAATCTTAGAAATACCTTTGCAAACATATATTTATCAAATCCCTATATAAATAGTGACGTGAATCAAGAATATCTATCTAAAACGATAGTATAAGGGATCCCATGTATTTGTATGTTATCATGGACATATTATCTTCCCACATCATTAACTGAGAAAGTTTATCTAATAAAAATGTGGTGGTAAAATATTTTTTGTAGGTAAATAACTACTTATACCACATCTCTATCCCTCGGAGACATAGGTAACCTGAATATAATTTCCATGGAAACATATTAACATTTCTATTCTGGGTCTGGAAGCAGTTGTTTCAAGCCTATAGGTATCTGGGGATCCGCCATCACCTATTTATTGGTGTAACACCTATATAGAAAGCGTGTTATATGATGTTTTATCCCAATGCATCAATACTAGAGTCATATATCCTAACATATCGAGGAGATTCCAAGATGAAATGCCCACTGAGAAGAAAGGGAATCCAAAATAATCTCCTCTCTAAAATATATAGAAACCCATTAACATATAAGAATATGAAATATTTTTTCCCTATCCACATAAAAATATGGTAGGGGGTTTTCTCTTAATATACTGTAATAGAGAATCAAGTCAGGAGGGTATAAATATTTTCAACCCTTCACCATCTCAAATAGGGAATAGTTGACTTTGAAGGTTGGGAGGTATGAATGGTCATGACTATCATGAAACTCTAGATGAATCTTAGAAAAGAGGACCACTAATTTCCATTCATCACTAGCTTCATGTATGACCTGGGTTTTAGTTTTCTGACTCAACACATCAATAACTACAATTCCATTTCCAAGCCTATAAGAATGCTTTAAATTTAAGGATTTCAGATATTTTACTCATCTCCATTATCTGAGGTTGTAGTCCAATTTTAAAAATATGTATTTGATTTTATTGTGTTACATGTACACCACAAATATTAACCAAATAGATAATGTCTCTTGAAACATAATCCAAGTAGAAGTGATACTATATTGAGATCATTCATCACATAATTTCTCTAACGATTCCATAACATTCAAGATCAATACCGAAGGACTATATCCTTTGGCATCAACACTACACCAAGTCTAATGCCTGATTCATTATAGAAGATGATATAACCTTTTTCAAGATCACGAAGGATCAAAATAGATTTTGAGATCAGCCTCCCGTTGAGCTCTAGAATAGATTTATCATATGCGTCTATCCATAAGAACATAACACACCTAATTTAATGGTCATTAAGGGGTGAGGAATGTTGTGATATATCTGATATAAAATGCATGTAAAATCCAACCAGCACCTGGAAAAAGTGTATATCAAACATGTAATTGGTATTCTTCAATGAAACTACAACATAACCTATTTTGGGTATATATTTACTAATTATTCCAAAATGATATGACCTTAGAAATAATCTTTTTTGATCCAAAAGTGTCACATAGAAATAATAGCATAAATATGATGGTCTATTAGTGCATTCATAATGAATTTTAGGTTTTTTTCATGGTAACTACATGTATGAGAACACAATAAGATCTCATCCAAAAAAAGCATGAATAAATAATCCATATAGGGGTGAAAACCCCATTGAATTAGATCCATTAAAATCATGGGTGCATTTGTATGACCAAATGGAATAGCAAGGTTCTCATACAGACCTAACTGCTAAAGAGTGTTGTATGAGGTATGTATAATGGACTTACTCAGTCATGATGATATCTTAACCTTAATAAAATCTTAGAGAAGATCCCAGATCCTCTGGTCTGGTCCAAGTGATTATCTATTCATGGTAGTAGATAGTGGTTCCTCACTATAAGAGGTTTCAACCTTCTATAATCCACATGTAGACATAAAGGTCCACTCAAAATCAGAGAGAAAAGCATGGACAAACCCCAAGATGATGTACTAGGATGTATAAAACCTTTGTCCTCTAGATCATCAACCTACTCCATGTGTTCATGGAGCTTATTAGTTTCCATCCCTTATGGAGGAATGATTATTGCTGATTCTCCTAGAATAAGATAAATAATAAACTCTACCTCCCACATAGGAGGTAATAATAAATGTCTTCAGAAAAACAGGAGGGAAATCATATTAACTTAATACAGATCTTCCATGAATTCATTTTCAATCTGGGCACTCACACCACCTAGACCATGATGCTCTAGTCCCAATCTACCAGTCTGGACATCCCACTCAATGTTATATATATAAATGATACCCTATGGTGCTATAAAACACAACCCATAGTGATTGAAGTCTACTAAACCCTAATACTGAGCCAATCAATCCATCCCTATAATAACATCTAATCCAGTCACTGTAAGAATAAGGAGGTCCTATAACAGAGGGTAACGACCTACCTGAATTGGAAAATCCATAAATTGGCATATGAGCTCTGACTGCAATCCAAACAGTGTATCTAAAGACATTTCACCACATAAATATTGTATTTCTAGTCCAATACTTTCCACAATATAAAAAAATTTAAAATTTATCAAGGAACCCATATCAAATAAAGAAGATGCTATAGTAGATGAATATAGAATAACACCTCATAATGTATATGGTCTTTAGCCTGATCACCAAGTATCAGCTGTAGTGAATCAAACATGACTGACCCATGGCCCTGTGCAAAAGAAAGACTGCCATGATCCAAATAGCACAGTTGGTGCCATTGGTGATCATGGGTCAAGATACTGCAACCATGACCTCCTCTTCTGAAGGTACTACTAGTTCTATTCTAACTACCCACCTGGCATGGTACAATGTTACCCAATCCTTATGGTGTATCTTGTTTATATCATTTTCCACTTGAAGCTAGTTGAAAGGACATGAAAAATCCTTGAAGATTTCCCATATATCTTCAAGAACAATACTTAATTAGTTCTTTATCACAATGAGGATTTAAGTTCTCCCGTCATTTACACTTATGACTCACCATTGATATATCAAATCGGTTACTATTATTCTCACTTATTAGATGAGAAACCAAGTGGAAAAATTTCTTACCCCTGTGAGAACTATTAGCCATTCTCCAAACAAATTACCATTGCTTAGTAGTATTTTTTATCCTCAGGATGTGCTCAGTGATGATACCATAATTCACTATAAAATAAAAATTTGGCAGGCGAAAGACATTCAACTGTATACGGAAGGCGTACTGAAGAACATCCTCAATACTTCTAGCACATGAAAGCTCCCCACAAGATTAATGTAGTGAAAAGTGTTGTAACTCATTGAAATTCATTGAATAATATAAAACTAACACAGAACCCAGATCAGGTTTCATGATCTCTCTGACATTTTCTGGTCTCAGTATCCAAGGAAGAAACTCATAATAGAAGGAAGTTTGAAAATAATCTCATAACATGTCGTGATGGTGACTAGACTAGGTAATCACATCCCACCAGTGTTTCGACGAATCTCGGCTCTATCTTGTGGTTATTTTCACCCTATATTGTGGATGCTTCTATAGATTCTCAATTATATAGAGGTTGGTCTCTAGGTGGGACTTGATATCCTATGGGTTGCCATCCCTAGATAATTTAAAGGATTCTACTGCAAGAACTCATGAGTTAGATCACCCATCATAAATTCAACTCATGGAGCACAATTCATGGACTACATCAGATGTAAGAAACTATCACAAAATTGGGTGTTATTTCATATATAATGTATAATAGGAGGTGCCTCTTGGGTAACTCTTAGCAGTAAGTATGTCAGCTTTGGGCCCACTATGTTTGGAGCGAAGTCATCTCCACCTTCCAGGCATATGACACGATGATGTCATGGAGGTATTGTTCCAAAAATTCCATGAAAATTCTACATAAAAAACTTATAATATTAAATCTAACATTCCATACTGCATATAAACAAGTAAGGGAACACTACCCAATGCATACTAGCCCAACTACCCCCTTATATGGCAAGGTACATGTGATTTATAAAGCATAAGTTTCATTTCATTTTACATAAAATTACCAGGTTCACTCCATTACCATTCTTAAACATGACATGGTGGGATAAGGATGTGAAACCATTTAATTTTTGATGTCATATTTCACATTATAATGGATATTCAATCCCATTGAATATGTTCATATACAACTTATCATTGAAAAAAGACCTGTTTCTTTATATGATAATGGGTGAACTCTGAAAATTACTCATTCCAACCCACGAGGTCCCATAAACATCGTTATTTGAGATAATTAATCACTCAATCACAATAAATGAAAATCAAGATCATAATATAATTATCACATCATCATTGAATAGTTATTCGAATATCATGGTATTCACATAGTGAAATTTACCTATATGGATATAAAATACATGTGACATGAAAAATATAAGGTCTTATATGATGCATGTAACAATTATCTATTTCCTTAACTCATTGGGAAAAGGATAAATTAGAAAATCAACTATATAATAATAAAAAATACTGCATGGTATGTGCTTCATCAAATCTTGATAAATTTAAAATACTATAGGCCAAATAAAAAACAATTATATTTTGGGGGACATGGATTTTACCAGGAACAGGGGATCGCGACACCCTATAACGTCTTATGAACAACTCTCGTAGTTTTTCTAATCTCAAATATATTGTCTATAAATATTAGTTTAGGAAAGGAAAATCTTCTCTGATACCACATTGTTATATCCTGGACCTGGATGACACATAAAAAGGTCATCGAGCATGGTTGTCCAAATGGCCTCAAACACATCAGCCCAAACCCTAGTGGCTGCTGACTAGTAGGGGTTCAATGGTGTGTCAGTAGGGAGACAATTCCATCATTATCAAAGTGTAGAATAATGGATAAATAATAATAGTGATCAATAGATCAATCAATATTAGAAAACAACATAAGGAGACTAAGGTAATAAATAGACTAGGATAACAATAATTGAATCAAATGGAATAAATGACGATGATATTTCATGTCATTAGAAAACATAAAAAATGGATACAAGGAAAAAGGAATAACATGTTCAAAAAAAGTATGAAGGAAATAATAATATTTTCCCAAGAATCTCGTGCTCTGGCTTAGTCATCTTCAATCAATATCCACCCTAAACATTAATCAATCAGGTGTTCTAAGCCAGATTTTTCCTTTTATCAATAATTACATTTATGTAATTTTCCCTGAGAACTAAATGGCACCTAGAGAAGGTATGAGATAAATATTATGGGGCCACCACCAGTGGTTTCTATAATATCCTACCCATGTAATTGAAATGCAAGAGTATGCATGATTTTATATGAAATTTAATTAAAAACAAAGGAACTAAATACGAATGTACTTGCTTCAGCCATCAAATAGTGTCTAAATGTGTAACAAGTTCGTTATTTTATTGTTAACCATTTATAAATATGTCACATTATATCAACAGAAAATGATTTGAGATGTTACAAGAAAACATGATATGATATTTAATAATGATGTTATAAGGTAATAACCAAATCCACTTATACGTCAAGGGTCACCAAGTTAGCAATGAATAAAGATGATTTAATGGTAATAGTTTAATCCAAGTAGCATTGTCCAAGGAATTCCAAAATAAGAAACCTACCAAGTATAAAGAGTTCATCCAAAATAAAATGATTCTATGTAATGACTGGGCCCGATAGGCAATAACCATGGAACCTACTTTTCAATGATGGATTAAAGAAGTGTA
Source organism: Viscum album (assembly GCA_963277665.1). NCBI lineage: Eukaryota > Viridiplantae > Streptophyta > Magnoliopsida > Santalales > Viscaceae > Viscum > Viscum album. Next base: position 515,314,795 of record OY728143.1, on the reverse strand, counting down.
TACAACACAACCTTTATTAATACATTACATATCCTATGGGGTCATAACAAGAATCCAATATTATACTAGATTAGGTTTTAGGAACGTATCTACCAAATAAAGTTGTATCATTGAATCAGAATGGGGTTCTCGAGTGTTGAAGGAATTCCCTATGGAATCCAAGGTTATCTCGAGTCAAACCACTCCTATTTGATAATTTCTTCATGAAATATTTTATATGGTTCAAGACATTTACTTTCAGTAGAGTGAAAATGCTATTTGAGAATGCAACCATTTGTTCAATTTGTAATTCATTAATAGGTCCTCATGGTTCAAGCCTTTCCTTTCAGTTGCGTGACACGTCCAAGAAGCATGAAACATTTCATTTAATCCATTTAAGGAATTTTCATGAGTAATGGTATGCTACGTGAATGTCCATTAACATGGTAATGGGTGTTATAGACATGTGACCGATTAAAATATTACATTTAAAAATTACAAGTCATATACATAATATACTTCCCAATGTTTATTTCACATTTAATTATCAAATTGAAGCATGTTCATTATGTGAGTCAAGTGGTGAGAATAAATAGTTATTTTAATTATAAAATTCACAATTTAAATCAGGACATTTAATCTTAAAATGCAACCCATAGACGGGAAAATCCAAGGAACACTCAAACTATAGCTTCATCATGGTGAAAAAGTAAAACAAAAATTATGAAAAAATGTTCCACACGGGATGGATGGAGTTGTGGGTCTAGAAATTCTCAACTAATCACAAATTTGGAATGATAATAACCATACGATTTAGATGATTATAATCATAAAATAAAAATTCAATAAAAACAACCAATGAAATCAGTGGTCAACATAAGTAATATAAAACATCAACAAACATGAGGGATGGGTTATAGACCACACAGAATAGGCTTATAAGGAACTCTTCCTCCAGAATTAACATCTAATTTATCTTGGAAGATAGTAAATATGAGAAAATAGTAAAATTTCTATCACCTCACTAACTATTTCATGATCAAAGGGTATAATATTGGCTAAAAAGGAACAAAGAGGTTATTGTTTCACATATAATGTGATGAAATAAAGGTCAAAAAATATTAGATGAAGAAGATCTATTGATCCACATGTTAGGCATTCTAAATCTAAAAAATGGGATAAAATGGCGGTTTAGTACACTGGAATAAAAATAGGTAAGAATGAATTTTTAATTATATCATTAATATTTAAAATACATAATATCACAATATTTAGCATGTGCAAGGTTTTCGACATGGTCTTATAAACTGTGCGCAAACCTTGCAGGGTAATTGGTGTAGAGGGGGATCTCACAAGGTTAGGAAACACATTGAGGGAAACCATGCGATAAACTTGTGAGATGGCTCTACCAGAAAATGTATACCATCATCTTTGATATATCTAATGATTTGGCCTACTCATATGGGTTTCTATAACTGTACGATATTCCCACTATTCCCCAAAAGATGGGTTGGGCCTCTGAATATACCTCATACACCATTGAGACATTAAATATACCATTAGGCCTCTATAATAAAGTCAAAATTAATAATTAGACATTTAATTTATGTATCTATACCAGAGAGAAAAAATTGGATCATATACTAGTTTTATCATACACACGTTGAATTATTGAACTATTGTTCACTAGAATGCATATTGAGTTTAAAATTTATTTCTGTTTTTTGGATTCAAAAAAGTCCAAAATGTTAGAGTGTTGAGAAAAAAGGGAAACTTCAAAGATATTGACACTATTAAAATGTTTTTAGATCAAATAAAATGTTATTTATATATGGTATTTATTATTTTAAACATATTTTTTGGTGTAATCTTAGCGAATCAAATTTGGATTTGATACATTTATAATGTTTTGTTGTTTTCAATGCATGAATCATATACAAGATCACATAAAACAATGTATATTATTTGAGGTTAAATTTTTTATATATGTAATAAAGCATTTGAAATAGGTTTTTATAACATCAAGGAATAATTTACTGGGTTCTATGTTCATCTGTACAATTTTGTAACTTTTCCTTGTATAAGAGCTGCATTTTGGAAATGTCGTCAGGAGTATTTACTATGCCTTTTATTAATTTTTAGGTGGAGTTAGAAAATGTTTTGAATGTTTATAAATATTGTAAATCAAATAATAATTTCTATTTAAGGATAAAATTCACAAAGGAAGGTGGTCACATAGAATTTTATTACAGTGCTGATGATTTTTAAGACTTGTCTATAATTTATCTAAACTATTTAAGAAATATATGTGATTTTATATATTTAATTAGACCTTATAAAAATAGAATACTATATATATATATAATAGTGAATTGAATAAGGAATTTAATATTTCTTCTAGTGGGTTAATGACTTATTAGTTTTTAATATTTCATCAAAGTCATTGTAATGTGGGATTCTTGTAAGATTTCATTTGACATTGGATACTTCATATGATGTTATTTATAGTTATTTTTGTGGGAGATGATGTTATACATAATCTATCTGAGTTTAATACATTTAATTTTACTTACGTTTAGTAATGTGATGAACACATAAGCAATATAATTCCTTATAAAATCTCCATTAAATTTTAAAAATCAGAAAAAATAGAATTATAAATTATTATCAAAAGGATAGTGTTTTAAAATTTAATCTTTTTGAGATAGAAATATATTTAAGAAAGATATTAATTGTTGGTTAAATTTCATGGCATTGAATATGATCTATCTTGGACTGAATATTTACAAATTGATTTGGTGATGAAGATATTGTGGAATGAATGTTTTCTCTTTGAAAATGGTTATTGTGAAATAGTGGAAGAAGTTTAGTTTTACCATATTGAAAACTAATTTTTCATTTAATGAAGTGTAAATTAATGGTAAACCAATAATTGTAATCCATCTATACCAATTAAACAAAAGTGTTATAGCCTCTAAATGTTGAAATAAGATGAAAAGTTAAATATTTTTTTAGTGAGAATTTTTTAATTTGAATTTAGTTTAGATATATTTAATTTGAATTTGTAATGATTTTACTGAGTGAAATATCCAAATAAATTATAGTTGGTTATTGTGCTATGATCAAAAACTTCTGGTATTCTATTAAATAGTAATTTTTAATAAAGGAATATATAAAATGAAGTAATATTGGATATTATTTAGAATATAGAATCATATTGAAATAAAAAATTATTATGGACATATTGAAAATTCCAATAGCGTCTTATTTGGTTAACATATCTAATATTGATGAAAATAATTTATTTAATTTTCAATTTTATTAGAGCATAATAAATTTTGGGAGTCTCTTATATGATGAGAGTGAAATGATAATCCATGTTCAATTGTAATAATTATTATTAAATTAGTTAAAAGATTGAACTTATAAGAATTAATCTCCGGGAAAGGTTTATTTTTACCACACAAAACAAATTTTCACATAACTGGTGGTAATATTACTACAATATAAAAAGATAAAACAAATTTCATCTAGAAGGGTCAATCATGGTTTTAGTCTTAGGATATCTAATTAAACATGAAAAAAAATTAGTGTGAAAATCATCAGTTATTCTAGTATAACCATGAAATCAATCATGAACACCTTCCTTGTTATAAAGGGAAAGTAAATCATAATAAAGGGTAATCTTAGACTCTTATAGATGGAAAGTGTATAACAAAAGATGTCATTTGATAAATAAAACATGAATAATATATTGGAGATAAACAATATTCAAATATTATATATCATTAATATCATAACTAGATGATATATCAATGGAATGAATCACAACATAAATAGTCAGTATTATAATGAAAATTCGTTTCATAGTTAATGAATTCACTTTTTCAGACATCATAATCTTATTTTCAAGGTCGTATGCCATGTAATCATATATATTTATATATTGGTACAATGTTTTCTAAATATCCATTCTAGTTTGTATCATGTGACACACCAATTCATAGAGGGGATATAATGGGAAATTTTCATTTCATTCTATCTTTAATGTATTCATAATATGAAAAAATGAATAGTAATTATATTTTTAATCTACATAAGTATTCTTATTAAAATTATAGAATATGAAATATTAATATTTTTTCTTGTAAATCATTTGAAATAAATTATACAAATAAATTTTTATTAATATATTGGATTGTATCATTATAGTATATTCCATAAGAAATCATAATCTTTATTATTTAATATTTCTATAGAATAAAATAAAATTAAAATTTTGGTGTACTTTTTTGAGGAAAATAAATTTTTATTTATGAAATGAATTTTTAATATATATATATATATATATTATGAATATTAAGAAGATCATTTCCCTTGATATTAACCATGGATAATATTAATGTAATATTTAAGGAAATTAATTTCAATAATAATAGTAAAATCCCTTATTTTGGTAAATGTTTAGAAATTGAATATGTTCTTTCCTTTTCAAAAAATTAACACATTCTAAAATGAAAAGATTATTTAATTAATTTTTTTATATATTTTGAAATAATGGTAAAGTATATTTTAATAAATCATTTTTTAGTATTAAAAATATTAATGAAAATATTTTAACTAAAATATGAGACTAGATAGAACAGATTCATGACAGAATAGAATAAAAAATCATATTTCCATTAGAAACATTCATTCGGGATTTTCAATCCATATAGTGAGGAAAATCAAAGAAAAACTTGTAATTTCAAAAACAAAATATTTCCATATAAAATATAGGGGATATAAGATTAAAATATAAAATATTTCCACCCACGGAAACATAAATATTTACAATAATAAATAATGAAGACCTTGTAAAATAAACTGTAACATGATATTTGATTGACCACATTAGTGAATTTCTCTTGTTTAATACTATTAAATTTATAATGATTATATTAAAAAAATATGCATACATATAATATCATATATGATCCACTTATAAATTCTAATGAATAGTTTATTAATAATATTTTTTAAACGCACTATTCCAGGTGATAAAATTTTCATTTCTCATTCATATTTCATTTTAGTATTTATAATCCATAAAATTAGATCATGAACATTCCTTATAAAAAACTTTAATAATTTATTATATGTCTTATTAATAACTAATTTCACCAGTACTCAACATTCGGTAATCATTCATGTCATAAAAGTTATAACATCACTCAGGTAAGTGGAAATATGATATAATCAATTGTGTGCTTTAATGAAAGAATGGGTAAGAACATGCTATGGTATAATGTTACTACAATATATAGTGAATTGTATTCAGTAAAAAATTAGTATATTAATATTACATTAAATCTATGATTCATCAACAAAATAAGGATATTATAAAATAAATCTCATAGCTTCGTGGTGGTTTTAGTCGACTAATACGCCTGAGAAATGTTATAATATTTTCAAAAGGATGATGTGAAATAAGTTAGACGATATAATATATTTCAGAACGCATAATAATTTCTTAAATAATATAGATATTTATTATCTATATCTCTAAAAATATCCTAGTAAAGTTGTGACGAAAAATATAACATCCCTTTATGGAGAAAATAATAATTTTTAATGAATGAGAGATGTCTCCATTTCCCTTATTATTAAAAGGAGGTAAAAAAATATTTCAAAAACAAAAAAACATCTAAAAATATTTGTGACTCTTGAGCCATTATTTTATGATTTTTCCTGTGGATTTATGGGATTTCTAATGGGGAATAAACATTGAAAGATTCAGTAATTAAAATTACCTCTTCATTGAGTGATATCCCTTTTATTACACCATAATAATTGTAAATATGGTATTAGAATATGAGAATTAGATGAATAGTAATATAAATGATATTGGTTCTGTTTCTAGATATGTATTATATGATATATTATTCTCAATGTTTTCAATAGGGGGGGATATGAGGGGCCCATTTGTAATTAAGGGGTGGGACACATATGCAATTACATACAATATTTAAATTACATCAAGCCACTTTCCTATGAAACTAAAAAAATGGAAATCAAATTTTTGGTAATATAATATTATCTCAAACATCTTTCAAAAATTATATTTAGAAAACTATTCATGGAACTCATACCCTTTTGTCTTATTTTATCCCTAAGAAAACAAGTCTCAACCCTAACCATGGTATGAAATTATTACTATTTTTTCTTTTCATCAGTACCAATAAATAATTTAAAATCAATATAAAATATTAAATATTAATATAACAAATATTGAATAAAATTTAATGCATTTATCCTATATAATTATTAGATATTAATATTAATATAATTTCAAAAAATATAATGAAACCTCTTTTTAAAAAATGTTTGTTTTAATCCCAAAATTGATTTTTCCTAAATAATTCAATTATCATTATGGTTCTAATGGAATTAATTTTATTATGTGAAATAAATATGCATCATTTTACTAAAAACAAAAAATCTAGAAGGGTCTGTGATATAAATTTTTTAAATTTGAATAACCAAAAACTGTTTTTATTTAATCAAATACAGTACATTGATTTCTAAAATGATAAAAATTTATTTATTAGTTTAATATTATATTTTTTTATGTTAAATATATTACATTTAAAGAATATATATTACATTAATTATTTTTCATAATATTTAATTCTTTTCAACTTTTTTTATAATTTGATAAAATTAAATTTTTTTTGTAAAATTGAGATTTTTGACTATTTAGTTAGAAATAATGTATTTCTAAAATCTAAAAAAAATTCATTCATTGAAACTTTTTACATTCATAATTCCAAAATATAATTCATTTTAGTGAAAGGAAATTAAAAAATTGATGAATTAATGTTCAAATGTATTTCATATACGAAGGACATTTAAATTATGTTAGTATTTCATAGGAATGAAAAGATGACTATAATTCATGCTCTCGTGTGACATTATTCCTTCCGAAAAAAATCATTGAAATTTATAGAATTCAACCTCGAAAAAATATTAGGGTTTTATCTTCATTGTAAATTCTTCATTTTCTATGTCACCACTTATAGATTATGATTTATCCAATATTACTTTTCCAGTCTATTCATATTATTAATCAATATTTGTTCTCCATTTTAATGAATATGGATGGGATCATGATTGTAAAATAGATTAGGTTCCAATCATATTTCCCTGTTGGTGGAAAAATACACTGCTTTTGGAATGTAATTCCTTAATAAAGTGATACAAAATTAATCATGGATATTAGATATTGTAGATGGAATTTCCAAATGGAACAACACAAGCCAAATTATTCTCTAAAATTTACATTGTCTCATTGTATATTGTATTTATTTTAGATTTAATTACAAACCATATAATAGCTTTTTGATGAGAGGCCTCCATGGAAAGGTTGTTTTTCATTTTAATTTTGAAATCATTCCATCAGTTATTGGAATAATTCTTTTATATGAATATCAATAGTATGATTTAAAATACACATCACTCTCACTATTAACTCTTCAATGTGATATGGTCCTGTAAAATTCCATTAAAAATTATCATCCAAAAAAGGATTATGGAATCACTTAAAAATTTATTCCACATATAATGAGCTTTTATTTATGAATATATTCAATTCTTATATAAAACATACACTTTAGGAAAAAAAATGACACCACATTCATTTAGTTTCATGTGGGAATGACATCAACATTTAAATAAATAAAATAAATTACTTTCCAACTATCCATCATTTTGGGGATGATGGGTGTCGGTTAAATATAGATCAGGGTCAATCTCCTTTTAAAGGGTGTTATAAAATTATTATTTAAACTACCAATCAAGATGAAGTATTATAAAATGAGGTCCACCACTACGGATCATAATATCATTAATATAGAGTCACATGAGTTGATCATGTGTTATTCCCTCCCTTATAGTGAGGAAATGTGAGAATGTTTTAAGGAACTCAAGAATAACACATATTGAATCATTTATTCTAGGAGACATTAGAAATTTTGTCTTAATGTTAATTTTAATATCTTGACATATCCACATATTAAATGTATAAGTATCTTTAAAATATTTGTAATATTTTTCATATAATTTAACTTTTTAGAAATAAATCATCGTGATACAATGTCTGTAGTTTATGATTTCATGTTATCCATTAAAAATGTTACATCAGATCCTGAAAAATATTGGTGATACTAGGGTACATATAAAAAATTTATATATGAAATTATTTTACCTATTTTATTCTCAAAATATGAATTCATTGAACACATATAAGATTTCTATATTTCAATATAACATTTTAGTAAAGAAGTTACCGAACTTCTCATTCATCAATGATTTCATTTATTTTTTAACATTATTTTCATCAAGAAGGGAGATTTTTATTTTCTCAAATAATGAAAATTTGAAAATAATTTGAATCAGAAGTTATGTCTCCTGATCCCTAACGATCCCCATAATTCACATTGAAAAAAATTCATCTATTTAGGATTTTTTTACTTCCCATTTAATCAAATCTATATGGCTTAGCACTGTTAATGCATATACCAAATTTTCTCTTTATAGGATTTAATTATATTAAAATATCATTATCCTTGAGTAGTTTTAAACATCATAGATTTCTCATGTTGAGATATTAATGTGCGAATATTTATCTCTAGCATTAGTGATCCATATACATTTCACAAAATTCACCATAGAGTTAATTACTCTTTATAATTAATGAAAATATTGAATCTTTGTAGTTGATAAACTTGTTTGAATAAATTTGTTATTTATTTTATCTTCATTGAATAATATATAACAACATTATCATTCCGAATAAGGACAAATCCATGTAAATTCATAGATATATCCCTATGTATATAAAAAACCATCCCTTATCTGTTGTAATTCCCATATTAGTGAAATGACCAATTCATATAATAATTCTCTAAAATATTCTATATAATTTCATAACCCTATAAAATTTACCACTTTACATGTAAACTTATGTAATTTATTAGATAATTTATTTAATAATATTAATCAATTTTATGCTATTAATATAATGAAATGATACAACTCAAATATATTAATTATAATTTTACATTCCATCGCTACATTTTTTCATTAAATTAAAAACTAATATTGAATCCTTTGTTACAATATTGGAAAGTAAGTACACATATTAGAAACATGAATTATAATTTTATAACATTTATACACATATCATTTTCTATTATAATAATAATTATGATTTATAAATGATAGTTATCCTTATCATAGATTTTAGTGTATATGAATATATCATAAATAAATAAAATTAATAAATTATTAGGATAATCCATGAATACCATGTTAATCAGATTCACACAAATAAACTATAAATTAGTAAATCCAAAGAGTATTAAATTGAATTCATAATGGTGATACCTCATAAACATAGACACATTTGGAATATATTCTATACTTGTAGTTGATGATATCTAAAATAAAGATCAATACTAGTAATATATAAATCACATAATATTTGATCAAATAACTCATAAAAGTGTGAAAGAGGATTATATCGATTTGTATGATTTGAAAATAAATTGATAAAATAGATATACAACATAATTCTTATTTATTTAAAATAAATAAAAAGAATATGGGCATCCCATGGAGAAACTCCATGGTTTATAAATCCCTTATTACACAACTCTTATAGTAGTTTCATATATTCTACTAATTCCATTATGGTCATCCTATATAGATATTTAGATATAGGCTTTTTTATTGATGATGAGGCAAATATAATTTTCAAAAACAGACTATGGTTGGTCCTTGGGTATTTAATTTATAAAAATATCACTAATTTCTTATATAATTGTTGTATCCTAGGATATAGGAATATATTTCCCATTCATAGGTAAATAATCCTCTAAATCCTCAATAAATTTATAATTATGAATTACCAGATGTTGACATAGAAATAATTTACATGATTTAGTTTACTATATAAGGATAAGAGATTCCATATCTCTATCCGAAATAATAATCCCCATCCCATGGTAATAAAAATAACATCATAATTTGAAAATATGCATTCCAATTATTATATAAAACTCATCCATAACTATTGTAATATGTTTTTCAAATTGGTTTTTTCTTTGTGTCATATCAAAAAGTGGTGGACATATTTGTCTTGTAATAATATTCCATCTAAAATTCGTGAATTACAACTAGAAACATAATGTGTTAGATTAGTATCCAATTTTATTGTAAAACAATTAAGATATAAAGGAGTATGAATATCTTGAATCCAATACATCTTTTGATAAATTTTATGTAACAGATAATTTACTTGTTAATAAATCTTTGGAAATATAAATATATGAATGATTGATTGCATATTGTTAACCATGATCCCATGTATTTTTCTGAGGCATGTTTCCTTGATGCATGTTAAATTAATTCAAATAGTTATACATTTTCTAATAGTTAAAGAATTAGAATATTGTGGCTTCTCTATTTCCCATGAACTCATGATCCCTATGGCCTTTCTATGTACATATGAAGGAAAATACTATTCCCATCAATCATGTTTGACGATTCTTTTATCCGAAAAATTTATTAGCCTGAAAATACACCCTTTCTATCATCCTTTTTCTGCATTTCCTTTTCAAGAGTTTTTAGACTCCTGATTAATTTCATGTTCTTCCTAGAAAACATAAGGACTAGAGAATTATATCTCTATATTAGTGGCACTTAATATTATATTTTCATATTCTAAAATAATCAGAGTGAGTAGTTTTGTTACAAATATAGGATTTATCCAAATAAAGAAATGATCAATACACCATATTATATTTCATGTATTATCTACAACATGTGTCACTAATTGTGTAATGTTATCATCATATTGAACATCAATTTATTCTTCCTTATGGCTGAGATTGATGAATCAAAGCTCCCTATCAGCTCATATAACATGACTAAAGTATTTTTAAGAGAATTTGTCCAGGAATGTCTTCTAAACAATATTATTAATTTCCTATAATGGAATTTTTATATATAAAAATGTCCACCCATGATCTGGACCTTTTATGTAGATAATATTATATTTTCATTTTCTATATTTCACTCTGTCCTAAATATAATAAAATATTCACTAAAGACATGATCTATTTTGAAGTTACTAATCAATTTATATTCCAATTAAATGAAGGAGGTTACTATTGCATGATGGGGTCCAATATTATTGAATCATGTGGGGGTTAAGTATCATTATCAATAAAAGAATTTTTATTTATTATAACCTAAGTATTATTCCATAATATAGTTATAATTTATTTTTCTCTATATCCAATAACCACTATAGGATCAATGTCTTACCCTGCTCACTAATCCCTATATATAGATATATATATTACAGCATTTAATATTTTTTTCCTCCTTCTTCTAAGAATAATATCTAAACACAGACTTATACTATATTATCTTACAACATTATGAATTTTATAAGAATGAATATGATTCTAAATCAATTTAAATGAATAAAATAAATTGAATGTTTTTCTTAGCCATTATAAAAATCAGAAATATAATATCACTATGATTATTAATAAAAGATAATAATATTTTCTAATATTTTATAATGGTGTATTTTGAGAGTTTGAATCAACCAAATAATATCCCTCAGTGGTGTATAACACAGTCTGTAGTTGTAGTCCTACTCATCATTCACCAATAATGATTAAGTAAAATATTAATCCTCTCCTTTCATAGTTGTATCCCATATGTACCTATATTCCAATGTTGCATCCACATTACAGTATAAATTAAAGCATGTATTTTATTGGAAAGCCCCTTAATTTATAATTTACCAAAATATTATCTTTTAATAATGTTCTTAGACTTATAATAAATGTTTGTCACATGGTTATGTTCTTTAAAATATGGTTTCGTAACCCTAGTTTCAAGGGTTTATACTAATACATTTCTGATATCTATTATAAAACCCTAAATATAGTAACCTAGAGTGAGTATATATTTTAGAACATTGGGGCAAGGTAAAAGGGATCACATCCCAAATTATTGAATAGTTTATTAGCATTAGGATACTAGATACCGACATACCTTCCAAATTATATATGAAACCATGTAATAAAAATAAAGATTATATTTATTTTTAATATTCTTCTTAATATAACTCCAAAATCATTTAGAAATACCTTCTTAGTAAGAAGATGAAATGGAAACATAATAAACAATGAGATTAGATGGTCATTAATGGAATGAGTACAAAATAATCTACTCTATAATAAAAAGCTCATAAAAAATATCGAATCTACTGATAATACACAAATAGATAATATATCTAATATCATAAATGAGAATATCTCAATTGTTGAAATAAAAACATTAGTAATCCCATGGAAAAATATTTATAAACTTATATTTATAGAATTCATATTGTTAGATATCATAATATTACTATAATTCCCCTAGTATAAGACATCATACATTATTTTGTAAGACTTACTCAAAATACCCAAACTAGTTTGTAAAATGTAAAATATTAATGAATCCATGGTCTATAATGAAACATTAACATCACATACTATAACTAATTCATTAAAGATAAGAAGGAAATGATAAGAATATCAACAAAAAATCAACACAAACATTCATATTCAAAAGATAGCATAAGAAATATACATATTATCCAAAAAACCTCACTTGATAAACATGACCATATATCATTCAAACTAATTTGGTTGTTATTAATATTATATTATATCCCCAATAAAACATATTATTCATAAGATAATGTCCACATATATAAAAATACATTTAAATTTAAATTAATACATTTATTGATGAAAATACCAATTTCATGTTTAATATACGTATTTAAAATATATATTTCTATAGTATTAGGGAAATGTTTTTTATATATTGAACCATTTAACTTTGTAAAAGATTGAGAGAATAAAATAATAATTATGATTTGGAAATTGTATAAATGATTATAGCTAAATGTTTTATGTAATTTCATAAATAGAAAAAACAAATTCTACCATAAATTAGTGAATAATTGTGGACACATTTTGTTTAAAAAGACATGAAATGAAATAAATATTCCAAACAGAATATAATAAACTTTAGGTTTCTTTAAAAATATAATTCCATGGAATTGAGTATATAGGGAGAGAAAATAACATATAAACATGTAAAACAATTAGTTGAGAATGAAATATATTGACTTTATGATAGTATTTTCATATAATTATTATAATGGAACCATGTATATAAAAAATCCGAAATAAGTGTTAGTGTGTGAAATAATCCTTTAACTAAAGTATTATATCCCCATAAGTGTCTTAATAATCATTTAAAATTAATTTCTATTTACTATAATTATATATTAAAACCATTCTTTATCTTTTAAGATCATTTTTTTAAATTTTATTTAAAGTATAATTTGTTCAATTAAAAATCAATTATTGAAATTCAATTCATTGGAATCATTTTCACACAATATTTTGACATAATATTTTTAAACATTTGATCATTTTCTCTTGGGAAACCCACTTGCCCATCCTATCTAGTCATTCAATTTTAAATGAACTTCTTCTAAATAATAGATTTCAATTTAATTTCATTTTCCATACTTTCAATATTAATAAATTATAAATGATAAAAAGGTTAACTTAAATTTTTCCCATAATGAATCGAAAACATTTTATGAAATATTTACTGATATTAAGGCAAATATTGGTTTATTGGGGGTTAAACTGAAAATATATGAGTTCAAATAACCAAAAATTATTACATAATTCATAATATTGATATATTGTAACATTATATTGAATAAGAATCTAAAATTAACCATTTTGCAGTGGCTTATTTAATGTGGATGATGTGGTATAACAATTTATTTCCAGAAATATGAAGTATGTCAATGAATTCAAAAATAAAAGGCCACTAATTTTTATCTACTACTAAGTATTTAAACGATATTTTGTGCAATTAATACCAATTTTAAATTCTTATTTACTTCAATAATCTAATAATAAAAGCCTTAATAAAGTTCGGTAGCCATCTTATGGTGAAAATTTTAAAAGGGTACACAAAGAAGATGTTACGTTCTTCAACAAATGTTTTTATTTTATTTCTTTCTTGACATATATAAAATATTATTAAACATTGATAACATAAAAGAAAATATTACACATAATTATATGTTTTATATCATGGGAATTATCTAAACCACCTCCACTTACATCAAAGGGAATACAACAGCATCATTAATGGTAATAGAGCACTATCGCCTTGTGAACAAATGTTATGCATTTTCCATCGCCACTTAACTCAACCGGATATAATCATTAAATAAATATTTATATTATATTATTATTATATTATTGTACTAACATAATTATTACATGAAATATACCTTCTTAAAAATTATTCAGTGGGAATAATATAATTCCACAATTGTGTATAGTGGATTACAACATTTTTTAACCTTGAGATCCATCAACGCTTTTTATAGAATGAAGATTAGATCGATTAAAGGAAAATATGTTATAAGTATTAAAAATAATCTTTTTATAATATAAATAAATTATTTACAATTATTTATTTCAAATTTTTGATAAAATGTGAACAATGTTCGTGCATTCATATGACCTACCATCTATATGAATATTATATTTCATTTTCTGTCTATAAAATATATATATAACTATTAATAAATATAAAGAAAATATATATTATATTTATAAAATTATAGCCATTTTAGATACTATGGAACCATAAAGAAATTATGATTAGATAAAAATTACAAATCATTGCATGTATGAAAATCAATGTAGTTTCTACTATCTACAAAGATAGTCAAAACATATGGTAATGGATTTCAATCACCATTTTAATATCTATGAGATACATTTCATATACACCAAATAGAGCCTTTTTGTTTTGTATATACATAAAATTAATATATTTCTTTATTATTACCTTGAAAATTATATATAATTATGTAATAGTTTTTATATTTCATTTTCATTGTGATTATTATTTAGAAGATACTAACGTTTTAAGCTATTTTTGCCTCATTTCTCTTTCTTTGACACATTTGTTATATTATATACCTATAATAAATTATCTTGTGTATATAGGACCCCTTTTATAAGTAATATATTTATTTAGTAATTATTTTTAAATTATAATTTATATTTAATGTTATTATTTCATTGGGACTATAATTCAAAGTTACAAAATGGGAAAGGGTTTGTCTTTCAATCTCATCATTTGTAAAATGTTTTCAGGATTATGCTTCCAATGATAAAATCTTTTTCTTTATCTCTCAATAAAATCATATATATTATTATCCTCTATTTTTTTTGTTTAATAAATTTTCCATTTAATTTCCTCTATTTATGTACACATGAGGTCAAAATGATGTTTTTAATAAAAATCTCATTTATTTCTCTCTTTAGTGGAAAAACATTTTTCCTCCAAAATCGTGTGTTCTTTTATATTAATATTTGTATACAAAAAAAATAATTAATAAATACATTTTTACAAAATATAGACTTTATATTTCTTTCTTGAGAGGAATATTTTTTTATTATCTTAAAATATCAGTTGTGGATTTTCTCTAAAATTTATATTGAATCATTTTTAATCATGCACAATATTAGAATAATTTTTTCCATTTTATGGTAAAAAATTTATTTGAATAATAAATTATTTGTTTTAATTTTTATTTTCTAAAACATTATTTTCCATAATATTTAATTAATTTTTAATTTTAAAAAGGTAATTTTCACTGAAAGGATATTATTAATATTAAGATTTTGAAGTTATTTTTCAATCAAAAACATTTTTCATATAATATAAAATCATTATTTATTAATTATTCATTCGTAGGGATATGATCCAATGATACCATTTTTACTATTTCTCTAAATTTTTTATTTTTATGATGATAATATGTTTATAAAACCCATTACTCTTCCACAGGTTTAACCAAGACAAAATTATTGTGAAACAAACTTCTTTTAAAAGGTTTATGATCTGATATGGTAATGGAATGATTATGAAACCTTTTTATTCCATGGGTTATTTTAAGATGAACGGTTTATGAATCCCATTTCATTTCAGGGGTTATATTATGATGAATGTTATGATAATGTAGACACATTTGTATGATTTTAATTTTTCGATGGGTGGGAACTATATCTCCCATAAATCCATTATGAAAATATTGATATCTCATGAGATAAACATGACTGGAATAGTGAGTGTCCCTAGTTTTGTTAGGGACCTTCTCCACTATTACAGTATTTAGAGTGAAAATTGATTACAATTATGGTTTTAGGAGTGAACCCATTATGCTATGTTTGTTTTGGAAATGAGCCTTGAATTACAAGGAAATAATATCATGTTATTTTTTGTATCCCAAAAATATATGTCTTCGGATATTTATATTCATTCACAATTTATTTTATTTGATCCCCTTATGATTCATCTATTCTGATCATGTATGATTTATATTGGGAATTAAATGTATTATTTATGATATATAGGGTTTTATTTTCACATGTAATTCTCTTGTTTTTAAACCCCTATAATATAGAAATAGTTATATCTTCTTGTTTAATCAAACTTAGTTTTTTACCTCATTCAATCTTATATTTATTTTCCCTTGTTTATGAATAACGTCTTTAAATATGGTATGTCTAATAATATTACTATTTTTGTTTATTTTCATGGTATATCTTTAAAATTATTCATGAAATTAGGGGATTGTGTTCAAGGATTCAAAATTCCCAATAAAATTATGATCCTTACCTATGTTTTTGGGTTATATAATTAATATTAATCTTAAAATTTGTAATATCTATGAATGAGAGGTTTGGGTATTTATAGTTGGTGTAAATGGGTATGTTTATTTTACCATTTTAAACAAGTATATGAATATATTATTATGACCTATAAGGATGTGTCTATGGATATTAATGAGGATATTTAGAATGATGTGATTATGTGTAGGAAAATATCTATGAAATTTTGGAAAGGATAGAGTGAGTTAGTTCCAAGAAATTGCATCCATGTGTGGATAGTAAAAGTGTATACAACTGTCCTATGGAGGTACCTATTGGAAATAACTCCAAAAGGGAGAACTGATCGAGACTATAGTTTCAGAATGTTTATGAAAATGTCCCTTACTATACACCTTGTTTGACACTCTTGAGGAATATCCATTTAAAATTCAAAAACACATTAAGAATCATAATGATGAATTTAAATAGCTAAAGAATATGAATGAAATATTAGAAAACTAAAGTTTCATAGATTAAAAATTTCTATGATTTACACATATTTTTTGGGATTTTTTAGGATTATTATGATTCCCACTATGATAAATTTTTCTAACACTATGATTTTTTATAGAAAATGTATAGAACACAAAATAAACATGATAATTTTTGGTGTTACGAAAAATGTAATGATTTTAGTATTAAAAAGAAACAATTATGTGAGATAAAATGAAAAACTACCATTTCCACGGAAACACATCTTTATGAAGGAATGGATCATGGTAAAACACCAAACAGGAAAAGAATGATGTAACTCTCTATCCCAAGAAGCCCAAAGTCGTGGCATTATATTATTACATTTGAATAATTATAAATAATCCAATCCTAATGGACTTATAGATTTAGAATTATTAGATTGAAAGATAATAAACATGGTATCAATAAATCATTGGGAAATAGAATATTCAAATATCATAAATGATAAAATTAATTAAACTGATTCCTTGAATTCTTATACAAATATTAATACTTAATAACCTAGGAAAAGGAAACATAACAAGAATGTGGTCAATTGACCAGTAAGGGTATATGAAGAAGATGCAATAATGATCTAGATATAATAAATAAATTTGAAAAATTAAATAAATGATAACACAATATTTTTAACTATTATATAAAGCATATTTAATATAGAAATCTATGAATAATATATACATTCAATTTAGTAAATGAAATAATAATTCAATGTATCCGCACATGTGTCGATGAATAGTATTGTGGATGAACAATTACTGAAATATATTTGATTGAAATTATTAATTATTAGATGTCATGTATACGTAACATGAATACTATACTTTTAAGATCCATCATCTACAACATTTAAAACATCCAATACCCACCTGTTTAATTTGGCCAACTTAATGGTCTCGTTAGAACATATTGATGCATCAAAAATATAAATAAATTATTGTGTCCACTAATGATTTCATGTAAAATTAATTCTTTAAATCAAATAAAAAAGTTACACAAAAGACCATATATCTTGTTAAATATCTGTACTGAATAAAAGATATTGATTTATCTATAATTATTCTGTTAATCAAATAATTCTCAAAGTGACCACTATATGAAAATGGTATACAAGTAGTTAATAGTATTATAAATTTCATGAGAATATATATATTGAAGAAAAATGTAATGTACCATTAAAATTATCTTAAGGGAGTGATTGTTTCATGAAAAAGTTTCCAATCAAAATGAGGTGATATTTCACAGTTTATCATTAAACAAATTCTAAAGGAAAATAATATTTAATCATTCCAACGTCCCCCATACCACGTTGAAACATTTAAATCACAATATAAATGAAGGAATAATTATTAAATGATACTTTTAATATCATTAAATTAAGGTAATTCATGATATGACATTATAAATGGAAGTATATATACAATATAATAATAACTAGATGCATAACAGTAAATAAGTCTCAATGGAATGTTAATTGAGAAGAAATCACATACATTATCATTAAATTTTGTTTTATAGTTTTTATAATGTTTTATACTAATTAAAAATATGTTACTAACATATACCATAACCTTAAAGTAGTTTTTAATCTCATATATTAACTTTATAAAATATATTGTTACCCATGGTTTAATAATGATTTTTTATGTTCACTATTTTTTGTGTTAGTTTCCTAGTATTATCAAGTATGTTTTTCCTTGTTACATATTGTTACTATAACATATATCATGAAATAATCATCATAGTAATTTAAACCATGATAAATGTTCATATATATTCATTACATATTTATTTAAAATCTTCCGTATTATTTGGAGATAAGAAACAAAGTGCCCTGTTTACAGAGACGTTAGGTCGCACGTACTCAACAATGATACATTCCTTTATTATTTGTATTAGAAGAATAAAAATTAAATTAAAAGTATGTATATTATAAATTAATTATTATATATATTGTATATATGTTACATATTTTTTGAAAACCATCATTTATACATTCCCTGTATAGCATAAATGGGTCACATTGATTTGAGGAGGAAATAGTCCAGACCACCACAAATGATGTTATCATATTTACAAAAAATGGAATGTATAATGGTATGTTTTATAATATAATTAAAAAAATTAAATAAATATTCAATATCAAATATATCATATAAAAACATAGTTTCCATCACAATGTCTACCATGAGTGGCGGAATGGGAAAATTCAAAAATCAACATTCTGTGAGGCGGTAGTTCACTATACACGTAAGTTGTGTGTTCATTACCAATTATATGGATGTTTTTGTGAGTATAGTTTTAACCCTTAGAATAACAACATAATTGTATATTTAGGATACATTTTTTGTTTTATAAAATTGGAATATGAAAATTTTAGGGGTTGAATAGTAGAAATAAAACTAAAGAGCCTACAAAAAGATGTTACCTTTTAATTGGATAACTCTTTTTGGGTTGAACCAAATAGATTACATGGATTTATTTCCATACAAAGGAAGGATTCAAGTATTATTTAATGGATTTTGGCATACTTTTTTTATATATTATTTGAGAAAATATGGATTGAGATGTGTGAGGAAGTGGGTGGAGAGGAGTCCATTTTATTGTGGAGGAGGAGTGACTCATTTATAAATTTTGGGAATGGGAATTAAAAACAAATTCCTATTTAAATTGAGTATTTTAATTGAAAATATTAAAAAATATCGTTTATAGGGTCTAAATATGTCCATATAATGCCTCTTGGACAAGCTTATGGTTCATTTGGGCTCGTAATTTTAAGGATTAGTCATTTATTAAACATAATTTTATTTTAATCAATGTAACTAGTTGCAATTATTATCATTATTATTTTTTTCCAAAAATAAGTTAAACGTATTAAAAATTATAATTTTTTTAATGATGTGAAATCCATTTTTAGAATTCCATATTATAGAAGTGGCATAAATTTATTTAAATTTAAAGCCAAATACGAGAGGAGAATGTGGGTTTTAAATGTAAAAACTTCTGATTGATTACCCTAATTTTATAGTAAATTTAAAAATAAAAAAGACTAAAATGAATTAAATTGGTTTAATTTATAAAACAATTCTAAATTTTTATACAGAAACTAGTTTAAAATATAATTTAATAATATAAATAAATTAGATGAAAAATAAATTTTGAAAAAATATTAGGTATGTTTCACTATTGAAAAAAATGAAACTTAACAGAAAAATAGAAAATAATTACCTGAACTAAATTTTTTTATTTCATTTTTAAATATGAAGGTAATTATTAAATATATAATGAATACATGTTACAATATTTTAAAATAGGTTCAACATTAAACGGTATTAAAAATGCCTTAATAAAAATATTCTATTTTAGGAATAAAATTTTGTTTGTTATTATCTTAAACCTTTAAAATAAATTAGATGAATATAAAAAAATATTTTTTTTTTGAATATATAAATTATATATATAGCATTAAAATCACTCAGTAATTGTAATTAATTATTTTTATTTGGGTAAAACATCTTTATGAGCGTAAAAATAATAATATTTTATGTTATAATCATATTGTTTCTTTATTCATTTATAATTAATTTTTAATCAAGTAATTTATTTTATATTTTTTATAACCATATTTTTTCATAAGTTAGATATCCCTTTTTAGATATAATAATTTAAAAAATAAGTTATACAACATAATAATTTTTATAATATATTTCCCTTTGATAAAATTCAATCTTCTGTGTAACGTAAGACCATTAAAGTAACTCATTATTGCATATGTACCACAATAACATAGTATCACATGTATTTAATGATATAGAACAAATTTAATTTATTTAAAATAGTAAAAAAAATTCTTGTGATATTATATTCACTTATGCACTTTATCATTAATTTCATGTAATATATTCAATAAAATGTCCCCACTTTATATTTTTGTGGTGTTACAGAGGTACAAATGTTGTGTCTAGTCCATCATGAAGAAACACTGAAATTATTTTAGTTGTTTATCTTGTCCTCTAACTACGATAAAACTGATTAGTTACACCAAATATTATATTTTCCATTTTCTAGTTTTTGGAACAAAAAAATCTCACATTGGTTGTACGTCATTTGGAAGATGATGTATAATAAGGGTAGAATCTCATCAATAACAAATTGGGGAACTGTGAATTTTTTTCCATGGTGTGGGATGAGTTTATGATCATAAATTTCCACATGTACTTTCATAATATCCTTTATAGAAAATGGATAAGGAATTCCTTGAGATAAATAATTCGTATTATGAATCTATAGGTCACAATGAGAAAAATTTTATGAGGCTTTGAAGGTACGCTTCGTACGTTTTCATATATCCTGTATGTATGGTTGATAAATTTTTTATTAGAAGAAGAATATTTCTCCAATCAATGTTTTCATTAAAGGGGTTAAATAGTAATGAGGAAATAATTTTATGTGATATCAGGTTGGAAATTCATATCGAAGTTACCAATATGCCACTTTATACCAAAAAAGGGATATGGATATTAATAGAATCTCTAAAAACTAAGGAAAAAGGGATATTATCATTCTTTCATGGTCTATGTGTTTAAGGAAAAATAGTTTATTTTTTTATGTTGGTAATACATTTTTATGTATGATAAAGAATGACATTGAGAAATTGATTACTGAGGTGATTTGAAGATATTTGTTAATGATTAAAATAAGGGAATGATTTATAGAATTCCTCATCCACACACTAATTTTTCATATAAAAATTGTATAAACCGATGCTATCTACTTACCAAATCAAGTTATTAATGATGTTTTTTCATGATAGAATCCTCATAAGATGAGGGAAATAGATTAATATGATGAGATAACTATTTCAAAAGAGTGGTCTTATAATGTAATGGTAAAAGTTTAATATAACATCCACTTTAGAATTGCTAATGTAATATTTACCACTATATCTAACAATGATTTCTTATCTAAATAATTATATAATGGTATCAAAATCTCTTCTATATTATTTTTTGTAGAATTTATATGGATTACCCTTAATGGTATGATCCTATATAATGAAATATATTATTCCTCCTTGGATTGCATTTTTTTAATGTGTTTCCTATAAATATTTTCATTCTCTCTATTGTAAATTTTATGGTATCCTAGTCAAGGATTATGGGTCTCTAAATAAATAACTAATCAAATGTTGAGTAAGTGATGTCATAATTGATATTCCACACTACCGAATCATTAGATATCATTGTGATGATATGTATGAACATCTTATGGATATCACATCCGTTGTATGGGTCTTGATTCCCATTTGAAACGAGTGTTTATATCAGATGGTTGTGGATAAACATGTCATCAACGATATACTAAGTGTGTTTGATTTTTATTATGTATTACTCTAATAGTTTTATATCCTTATACAAAAATGTGAAGTTGAGTTCTCGATAGATCACATACTTGTTACACTATATATTTGATGAGTACTCATAAAATATCCCATATTGAGTTTTAGAGATCAATGAAAAACCTCTAGAGAACATTGACAATGGATTTATTTGGAAAAATGTGTCACTTTGGGATTCACTTGTTTTTTTAAATTAATGATAGATATTTGTGACTCTACATTTATTATAAGGAGATGAAAATGATCATAATCAATAATAAGAATCATATACCCCATATTGATGACCTATTTGATCTACTTCATGGATCTCTACACTTTTCCAATATTGAACATCATTATAGATAGCATCATTTTTTGTTCTAGAAGGAGGATGTTCCCAATACAACATTCCATACAAGGAATGGACACTATGAATACATAGTGATGCAGTTTGGCCATAAAAAATCCCCCAGTATCTTCACAGATTTATTAATATGGTCTTTATATATTATGATGATCTTTTTCAAGTAGTCTTTATAAATTATATTCTAATAACAAGATATGGTGTATTGGATAATCCATCAAAGTCTGAGGCTGTTGAATAATGTCCCACGCCAACCATTGTGACTATGATCTATAGTTTTCTTCATTTATTTGGATATTATAAATTGGTTTTGTGTAATTTATCTTGATTAACTAATTGACTAACTATGTTTACTCCAAATGAACCATGTTCATATAGAACGATTAATGTGAGGTAATTATCATAGAAATAAATAGAAGACTATTTAGTTCACATTAACACATATTACCTTATAGTGGAAGAGGATTTTTGATCTATAGAGACGAATTCATGAAGGGATTAGGATATATTATAATGGTGAATGAAATGGTTATAGCGTATTTTTCATGATAATTATAGTTTCATTTGACAAATTATAAATCACACGATTTGGATTTAGTTGTGTTAATTTTGTCATCAAATTTAGTGTAGAATTATATTTATTGATAAATGTATGATATATATACCGAGAAGATGTATAACATTGATTTAGTGTGAGATAGGATAGTTACCAGGGTGGTGGCCAATTATTCAATAGAAGAGGTAGTGTGAGTTATCCTTCAAATTCATTAACCTAATATTGGTATGATTCCAAACCCATAATTTTTCTTTTATGAATAGTCCAATGTGAGAAGAATATTTTCTATTACTGTGAATAAATTCTTCAAGCTATTAGAGATGATTTTCATTATGATGAGAAGGATGAATAAGAAGCACCCATTTTATGGTTGTGTGCATGGGGCATAAGGTCACAGATTCATAGGGAGCATTTCCACCCCAACACCCACTAGTTTTTTCTCCCAGAACAATATCCTCATGAGATACTATATGGTGAAGGAAGGATAAGAAGATGTATCTAAACACTTAGTTCTGAATACATGGTGTGTATTGTGTCATTTCACTTAACATTCAAACTATTTAACAGTTTTATAGAGAATAGGATGACTTTTTTTGATTTTAATAAATGTATATCTACTACCTTTCATATAACATGTATGAAATAGGAATAAAATATGGGCGATTAGGACCAAAATATGATACAAATATCATATATTATATATTGGTAATTGTGAATAGTTAGATATCAGTACCTTGGATCCATCATCATCCTCACTACCCGAATTGAATTTAGGTATACTAACCTTTTCTGCAAAAACAAATCGTGTTATCCTAGAGAAAACAATTGTGGAAGCGATAATGACATGACCTTATGAGGGGTCCAGGATATTTCTCATTCTTATAGGCTTAACGTCCTTATTTTATGTCGTTGAAGTTACTAATATTTCGAAATATGTAAGAGATTACTATAATTTTCTATTTACATCCATGGAAGAATGAAAATTACTCAAGAGTTTGTAATGAGATTTTACTTAATTGCTATCAATAATATTATGCATTAATTGATAGGGACAAATATTGAATACTTCAATCTGATATATATATATATATAGATAATAGATGTACTGATCTAGTGGGGAATTTAAACATCATGACTGTTTATAAAAACTCATAGAAAATTGAAGAGGAAACCACATTGGTGACTGATTTGTAGTATTCCACTTCCATGGATATTGCATTATTCTATCTTAGAATAGCACTAATTACATTTTCCATTAATTTGTATAAATCTCAACACAAACTTTTTCACATAATGATATCTTCTAAACTACTCAATATAAAAAGTCTGTAGGGACATTGAATATTATAGATCCAATTCAATATGATGTTGTTCAGTTTTTCAGATTAATATTTTGGATATTCCATGAATATATCCCTGTTATCTGTGAAATTATTAATCATTTTTAGAAACCCTTTGAAATATACACATTTCCTAGAAAACATCATATTGTGTAAAATGGATCTCCAAAAACCAAATTTCAAATTTCACGTCAAAATTTCCAAGGTTTCACCGCATGTTCACCTTTAATAGGAATTAAGGGTTCACCTAGCATTAAATAAATGATATATTTAAGGGTTTGATTACCACTAGAGAGATGGTGTGGGTTCATTAATAGAAATTTAGGGATTGTGGAGTCCATGGACCATTTTTTATGACAAGAAATATATTAATTAGTCATTCTTCATCACCGAATGGAGTGGACATTAGGATATATTGTTGAATTATAGAAATGTGAGTCCAGGTGAAAAAACATTCAAGAGAGTAATAATGTCCATATTAGGATTTAGGTTGTCTTTTCTGAGAACTATATAGTTTTTAATAAATTAAAAATAATGAAAAATGGATAGTATATTCTATATAGAAGGCAAAGGTATTTGATGATTAGAGAGAAGAGGCACTATTAGTTGATGTGCAAATGGTGATTGCTATACTTATTGGGAAACACCATTCTATAAAAGAATATTATGGAATAAGGATTCAATATTGGGGATCTTCTGAGCATTCCCCATACTGTAAATATTATTTATATGGGGAGACTCCAGGTTATAGAATTTCATGATTTTTATCATTTGAAAAAAAGTTTAAATATGTTTATCTTCAAATATATTTCTTTTATTTTGACCTATATTATTAGAAAATAATAACCCTCAATACATGAAAGGTATTATAAAAATTTTCTATAACATCAATTACTGAAACCTGAATAATGAAAATGTTATGATTCGTGAATTCATGAGTAAATATGATATTCTCCTGGGTATATGTCATGGATGGAAATAAGTATAATTACCATCAATATTACACTTCATTTAACATTTTTGAATGAATGATATCATATTATTAATTTGTATGTTTTTTATATGAAAACTATAATGATTGAAACATATGTATTATCTATTGTTTTCATTAGATAAGGGTCCTAGAAATCACTACATGACATTTATTAGAGCCATATAATGGGCCACACAATATTTTCACAATTTTGTATTCTTCGTTAATATCCACATTATCCTAATATGAAAATGGAGTAGATGTAAACAATTTTGTTTGATAAGTCCTTGTATTGTTGTATATGGACCTAAGAGGTTTCATTCCTATTCTAATTCAAAATTTCACTTTGTCCAACATTATGAAAAGTGTGTGTCTAGTGAGTAGAGAATCCAAAATTTTATAAGGATCCCTTTACCGGTTATTGACCTGGTGAATATTATGTGACACTCCCATTGATGATTAAGAACTGATAGTCTAGATGAATGAATATAATGTTTTATATCAACAAATTTTAACTATTATTTATGTTAAAATGACCCACATAGGGCTTATAGGCCATGTACATTTCAACTACTATTTATGGGGAAATGAATTCCATGGAATGGTTGTCTTTCATTTTAAATATGAAATCCTTACTTCAGTTATCAATATAATTTTTTATATGAATATTAATAGTATGATTTAAAAAAGTCATCACTATCAATATTAACTCTTATATGTGATATGGTCTAGTGAAATACCGTTAAAATTAGTATGGAACCATATATAAAGTTATTCCACTTATAGTGAGATTTTAATTCTGAATAAATTAAATTCAAATAAAAAAATGGCAGCACAAACATTTAAGGCCATGTGGGAATGACATCTAAATTTTTTTAAATAACAAAAATTACATTCCTAATATCAATCATTTTGGGTATTATAGGGGTTGGTTAAATATAGATCAGGGTCAATATCCTTTTAAATAGTGTTATTAAATTATTATTTATACCTCCAATCAAGATGAAGTATTATAAAATGAGGTCCACCACTAGAGATAATAATATCATTAATATTGAGTCACATGAGGTGATCATGTGGTATACCCTCCATTATAGTGGGGAAATGTGTGACTGTTTTAAGGAACTAAAGAATAACGTATATGGAATCATTCATTCTAGGATCATTAGAAATTTGCTGATAATGTCAATTGTAATATCTTACCATATCCAGAAATGAATATATATATATATATATGTATCATTACTATATTTGAAAGATTCATCATTAAATTTACCTTTTTAAAAACCAAGCATCATGATACATAGTCTGTAGTTAATGATTTCATGTTATCCCATAAAAAATGTTACATTGGATGCCGATAAATAACAATGAAACTAGGGTATATATAGAAATATTATCTATGAATTTATTTTATCTATTTTATTCTCAACATAGTAATTCATTGAAAAATAAAATCTTTCCATTTTTTAATATACCATTTTATTGATTATGTAAACCAACTTCTCATTCTTCAACGATTTGGGTTAATTATTGACATTCATATCATCAACAAGAGATATTTTTCTTTTCTATAATACTGATAGTTTGGAAATAATTTGAAACAAAAGTTATGTTTACCTATCCATAATGATTTCCATAACTAATATTAAAAAAATTCATCTATATAGGATGTTTTTTTAATTCTCATTTAATCAAATCAATATGGATTTTCACAATTAATGCATCAACCATAATTTCTCTTTTCATGAAATTTAGTATATTAAATAATCATTATCTTTGAGTAGTTTTAAGGATCCCAGATTCCTCATGTTGATATATTAATGATAGAATATTTATTTCAAGGATTATTGATCCATATACATTTCACAACATTCACCATAGAGGTAATTCCTCTTTAAAATTAATGAAAATATTAACGCTTTTAACAAGATATCCTGGTTTGGTTAACTCGGTTTATTATATTATCTTTCTTGAATCATATATAAAATCATTATCATTCTGAATAATAACCCATTCATGAAATTTCATAGATAAATCCCTGTATATAAAAAATCCATCCCTTATTAGTGGTAATTCCCATATTAGTGAAAATTACCAATCTGCATGTTAATTCTTCAAAATATTCCCTAGAATTTCATGACCAAATGAAATTTACCTTTTTACATGTCAACCTAGATAATATATTAACTAATTGATTTAAAAACATTAATCAATTTTATGATATTAATATAATGAAATGGTTCAAAAAAATTATATTAATTATAAAATTCCATTCCATCACTTTATTTTTCCATTGAATTAATATCAAATATTGCATCCTTTGTTACAATATTGGCAAGAAAATAAACTTATTCAAAACTATAATTATAAATTCATAAATTTTATATATATATATAATTTTCTATAATAATAATAATAATGACTTATAATTTACATTTATCCTTACCTTTGCTTCTATAGTATATCGAGATATCATAAATAACCACAATAAATAAATTATTGGGATAATCCATGAATACCATGTTGAATAGATCCACAAAAATAAACTATAAATTAGTTAATCCAAAATGTATTAAATTGAATTCATAATGGTGATACCTCATAAATAGTGACACATTTAGAATATATTCCATACTTGTAGTTGATGATATCTATAATAAATATCAATACTAGTAAAATATTAACATCATTATATATGATCAAATAATTGATCAAACTATGGAAGAAGATTATAAATATTTATATTAACAAAACATACATTAATGAAATCGATGTACAACCTAATTTTCCTCTATTTATAATAAATAAAAAGAATATGGGAACCCCATGGTGAAACTCCAGGGTTTTTAAACCACTTATTACACAGCTCTTATAGTAGTTTCATCTCATCTACTAATTCCATTATGGTCTTCCTATATGGATATTTATATATAGGTTTTTTAATTAATGACAAGGGAAATATAATATTGATATTCTGACTATGGTTGGTCTTTTTGTAGTTCTTTTTTAAAAATATCACTAATTCCTTATATAATTCATGTATCCTCTGCTATAGGAATAAATTTCTCATTCCTAGTTAAATTATATTCTTTTTCCCTAATAAATTGATAATTAAGATTTACCAGAGTTTGATATAGAAATAAATTACATGTTTTAGCGTTAATATAAGTATAAGAGATTTCATATCATAGTCAAATATCATAATCCACATCCCATGGTAACAAAAATAACTTTATAATTTTAAAAAATGCATTCCAATTATTATATCAAACTCAGCCATAGCTATTGTAATCTGGTTTTAAAATTGTCTTTGTGTTTGTGTCATAATGGAAACTGGTGGACATATTTTTCTTCTAATGATATTACATCTACAATTCATGACTGACAACTAAAAACATAATGTGTTATATAAGTATCTAATTTTCTTGTAAATCAATTAAGATATAAATGAGTATGAATATCTAGAATCCAATAATTATTTTGATAAATTTTATGTAACAGATAATATATGTATTAATATATCATTAAAAATATAAACATATATTTTATTCATTGCATATTCTTAACCATGATCCCATGTCTTTTTTGGGGCATGTTTCCTTGATGCATGTGGAATTAATTCAAATAGTTATACTTTTTGTTATGGTTAAAAAATTAGAATTTTTTGGATTCTCTATTTCCCATGAATTCATGATCCCTATGGTCGTTCTATGTACTTTTGAAGGAGACTAGTAATCCCATAAATCATGCTCCACAATGCTTCTATCCAAAAAATTTATTAGTTGGAAAATAAAGCCTTTTCGTCTACCTTTTTCAACATTTCCTATTCAAGTGTTTTTGTACTCCTACTTAATTTCTTGTTTTCTAAGAAAAAATAAGAACTAAAAAATCATTTTTTTATTTGTGGCACTTAATATTATATTGTCATATTATAAAAAATCTGAGTAACTAATTCCCTTACAAATATATGATTTATTCAAATAAATAAATGGTCAATACTATATCTTGTATTTCATGTATTATCTAAAACATGTGTCACTAACCATGTAATGTTATAATCATATTCAACATCAATTTATTCTTACTTGTGGATGACATTGATGAATGTAAGATCCATTTAATATAATGGAAGACGACTAAAGTATTTTCAGATAATTTATCCATGAATGTCTTCTAAAATGTACTATTAATTTCTTATAACTAATGTTTTATATAATAATGACCACCCATGATCTGGACCATTTATGGAGATAATTCTATATTATAATTTTCTATATTTCAATATGTCATAAAGAGATTAATATATTCACTAGGGACATGATCTATTTTGATGTTACTAATTAATTATAATTCCCATTGAATGATGGAGGACACTATTTCATGATGTGGTCCAGCATTATTAAAACAAGGTGGGGTTAAGTAGGATTATCAATAAAAGAATTTTTATTTATTATAACCTCATTAATATTAACTAATGTATTTATAATTTATTTTTCATTATATTTAACGACCACTATAGGATCAATGTCTTACCCATGTCAATAATCCCTATATATATATATTACATGAATTTTATTTTTTTACTCCTTCTTCTAAGAATAATATCTAAATACTAGATTATACTTTATTATCTTATAACATTATGAATTTTATAAAAGGAATATGATTTTAAATCACATTCAATGCATAAAATAAATTGATTTTTTTCATGGCCATTGCAAAAATCATAAATATAGTATCACTAGGATTATTATTAAATTATAAAAATATTTTCAAATATTTCATAAAGGTGTAATAAGAGAGTGTAAGTCAATACATTAATATCCCTCAAGGGTTTATAACATAGTGTATAGTCATAGTCCAACTCATTCTACACCGATAACGATTAAGTAAAAACATTATCCTACACTTTCAGAGTTGTAACCCATATTTACCTATATTCTATAGTCGCAACCACCTTCTAGTATAAATTAATACATTTATTTGATAGGAATAACCCTTAATATATACATTACCAAAATATTATAATATTATAATGTCCTTAGACTTATACTAAATGTTTGTCACAAGGTTATGTGCTTCAATATATGGTTTCCTAACTCTAGTTTTCAGTGTTTATACCATTACTTTAATGATATATATTATAAAAACATAAATATAGTATCCTATATTGAGTAAATATTTTTGAACATTGGGACAAGATAAAATAGATCACATACCAATTGATTGAATAGTTTATTAGCATCGGTATACCAGATATATACAGAAGTCACCAACTACATTTAAAACCATGAAATAAAAATAAAAAATCTAAGGATATTTAATATTCTTCTTAATATAACACTAAAATCATTCTTAAATACCTTCTTAGTAAGAATATAAAATAGGAACATAATAAAAAGTGAGATTAGATGGTCATTAATGGAATGATTACAACATAATCTACCCTAGAATAAATAACTTATAAAAAATATCAATTATATAGATAATAATCAAATAGATAATATATCTAATATCATAAAGAATAATCTATAAATTGTTGAAATAAAAACATTATTAACTCTGTGGAAAAATATGTATAGGCATATATTAATAGAATTCATATTTTTATATATCATAATATTACAACAATGGCCCTAGTATAAGATATGATACATTATTATGTAAGAAAAACTAAAAATAACCAAACTGGTTTGTATCATGTTAAATATCAATGAATCTGTTACCTATAATGATACATGAGCATCACATACTATGACTAATGCATTAATGTTAAGAATGAAATGATAAAAATATCAACAAACAATCAACACAAGCATTCCAATTCAAATGATAGCATAATAAATTTAAATATTATCCAAAAAAACACTCAATAAACATGACCATATAACATTAAAACTAATTTGGCTGTCAGTATTATTATATTATATCCCCAATAAATCATTGTATTCATATGATAATGTTCACATATATTAAAATAAATTTAAAATCCATGTAAAACATATCTTGATGAAAATAAAAACATCATGTTTAATCAACTTCTTTAAAATATATATTTCATTAATATTAGGGAATTTTTTTATAGTAAACCTTTTAAATGTGTAAAAGCTCAAGGTAATCAAAGAATAATCATGGTTTGGAAATTGTAAAAAAGAATATTTATATATGTTTTATGGAATGTCATAAATATAAATAAATACTATAATAAATTAGTGAATAATAGTTAACACAGTTTTAATTTTTAAAAAAAACATGAAAATAAATAAATATTCCCAACTGAATATAATAAAATTTCGGTTTCCTTAAAATTCTAATTTTATACCATTGTGTACATAGGGAGAGGAAAATGAAATAGAAACAAGTAAAATAACTAATGGTGAAATAAATATATCGACATTATGTTAATATTTTCATATATATATTCTAATGGTACTATTTATGTGAATAATATGAAATAAGGATGAGTGTGTGAAATAATCAATTACCTAATGTTTTATATTCTCGTATTTGTTTTAATCATCATGTAAAATTAATTTCAATTTACTATAATTATATTTTTTAACCATTCTGAACTTAAAAGATCATTTTATTTACCATTAAAATGGTTTTAAAAGTATAATTTGTTCAATTAAAAAGCAATTAATGATATTCAAGTCATTAGAATCATTTTCACAATATATTTTGATATAATTTTTTTAAACATTCGATCAATTTCTCTTTAGAAACCCACTTTTTCATCCAATATTCTCATTCAATTTTAAAATAACTTCTTCTACATTATAGAATTCAATTTCAATGTTTTTTCCATATATTAAATGAGGATAAATTATAACAGATAAAAAGGCTAACATAAATTTTTAACAACATGAATAGAAAATATTGAATGAATTATTTACTAATATTTAGGTAGATATTTGTTTACAGCGGGATAAACTAAAAATATATGAGTTCAAATGACCCAAAAGTATTACATAATTTATAATATTAATATATTTCAACTATATATAGTATAATAATCTATAATAGACGATTTTTGGGGCTT
Source organism: Viscum album (assembly GCA_963277665.1). Lineage (NCBI taxonomy): Eukaryota > Viridiplantae > Streptophyta > Magnoliopsida > Santalales > Viscaceae > Viscum > Viscum album. The sequence continues at coordinate 515,281,816 of OY728143.1, read as the reverse complement.
GTTTCATGTAAATGACACGTTATAACATTTACATTCTTGAAATTTCAAGTATACCACTAACCTCAGAATTAAACGGCCTCCCATTTGTATCTACTATTAAGTATTTAAAAGATATTTGGTATAATTAATACCTATAATAAAATCTTCCTTACATTTATCCTCTAATAATCAATGCCTTATCAAAGTTAGGTATCCAACCTATGGTGAAAACATAAGAAAGTTACAAAAGAAGATGTAAAGTTTTTCAACAAGCGTTTTTATTTTATTTCATTCTCGACATACATAAATTATTATTAGACATTGAAAATATATTACATATAATTATATGTTTTTATATTATAGTAAGGATCTAAACATCCTTTAATTACATCAAAGGGAATACATCATCATTATTAAATATTATAGAGAACTATCACCGGGTGAACAGATGTTATTCATTTTCCGTCACCACTTAACAAAATTGGATATATTCATGGATTAAATATTTAAATTAGTTAATTATTATATTATTGGACTAACATAATTATTATATGATATATAACATCTTACAATATATTCTGTAGTAAAACTATAATTCCACTATTGTGTATAGTGGATTACAGTATTGTATAATTATGTGATTTATTGACGCTTTACATAGAAGGAAAAAAATGAGTTAAATGAAAATATGTTATAAGTATAAAAAATAATCTTTTTATAATATTAATAAATATTTTTCTATTATTTGTTTCAAACTGTTGATAAAATGTGCACAATGTTCATGAATTCATATGAGCTAACATCTATATGATTATTGTATTTCATTTTCTGTCTATAAAATTTATATATAACTATAATTAAATATATAGAAAAAATATATTATATTTATAAAATTATATCCATTATATATTTTATGTATCCTTAAAGAAATTATTATTAGAAAAAAATTACTTATCAAAACATATATGAAAAATAATATAGTTATTTCCTGAAAGAGTACTTTATCATGGAGTTATTAATAAATAGTTTATAAAATGTCAAAAGTGAATGATTTATTTTATGTTATATATATAAAAATAACCCATTTTTTAATATATTAATAATAGATTAATATTTTTGATTAAAAAGTATCTAATATATACAAATAATGTCCATACTTATGGTAATGGATTTCCATCTCAATTTTAATATCTGTGAGATACATTACATATGCACCAATTAGAAATTTTTTGTTGTTTATACACATACCATGAATATATTTCCTGATTATTATCTTGATAATTATATGTAATTATGTAAACGTTTTCATATTTCGTTTTCATTGGGATTATTATTTAGAATACACTATCGTTTTGAGTTAATTTTTGACTTAATTTTCCTTCTTTGAGAAATTTGTATTATTATAAACCTATAATCAAATATGATGTGTATATAGATATCCTTTGATAAGTAATATATTCATTTAGTAATTATTTTTATATTATAATTTACATTTAATTTTATTCTTTCAAAGGGTCTATGATTCAAATTTACCAAAGGGATAGGGGATTGACTTTCAATCTCATCATTTATAAGAATTACTCAGGATTATTCTTCCTATAATAAAATATTATTAATTATCGTTCAATAAACTCATGTATATTCATATCCTCTATTTTTTTTGTTTAATAAATTTTTCCATTAATTTCTGCTATTTATGTACAGATTATGTCAAAATTATATTTTTAATAAAAAACTAATTTATTTCACTCTTTAGTAGAAAAACAATTTTTCTCCCAAACTGTGTTTTCATTTATTTTTATCTTTTTATATACAAAAAAATAATTTAAAAATACATTTTTACCAAATATAGACTTTTTATAATTTTCTTGAAAGGAATATTTTTTTTATTATCAAAATATGTCAGTAGTGGATTTTCCCTAAAATGTAAATTGATTATTTTTTAATACTAAACTATATGAGTTGAAATTTTTAGAGGTCACAGACAAAATTTTATTTGAATATTAAATTATCTATTTTAAAGTTTATTTTCTATTAATTTTATTTAAACAATATTTTATGATTTTTTACTTTTAAAAAGGTAATTTTCAATGAAAGGATGTTATCCTTATTAAACGTTCGAAGTTATTTTTCATTAAAAATCATTTTTAAATAATATGAAATCAATTGTTGTTAATTATTCATTATTAAGGATATAATACAATTATACCGTTCTTAATATTTTTCTAAAATTTTTAATTTTTATGATGATTATATTTTTATAAAACAGATTACTCTTCCACAGGTTTAACTAGGATAAACTTCTTATGAAACCAGATTCTTTTAAAAGGTTTCTAATCAGATATAATAATGGAATGATTAAGAAACCTATTTATTTTCCCTATGTTATTTTATGATAAAATTATTATGAATTCCATTTCATTTCATGGGTTATGCTGTGATGAGTGTTAGTATAATGTGTCACACATATGTATGATTTTATTTTTTTTTATAGGTGGGACCTATATCTCCCATAATTCCATTAGGAAAATATTGATATCTAATGAGATAAACATGAGTGGAATAGTGAGTGGCCCTAGTTTTTTCGGATAACATTTACACTATGATAGTATTGAGAGTGAAAATTTACTAAAATTATGTTTTTGGGAGTGTTCCAATTCCGTAATTTTTGTTTTGGAAATGATCCTTGAATAATAGAGAAGTAATATGAAGTGATTTTGGGTATCCCAAAAATATATGTCTTCTGATAATTCTATTCATTCACAGTTCATTTTATTTTATCCCATTAAGATTCATGTATTCTGACATTCTATGAATTATATTTGTAATTAAATGTTTTATTTATGATATATAAGGTATTATTTTCACATGTTATTCTCATGTTTTATACCCCTATGATCTAGGTATATTCATATCACCCTTGTTTACTCATACTGTGTTTTTACCTTATTCATTCTTATATTTCTTTTCCCTTGTTTGTGAATAATGTCTTTAAGTTGGTTGTGTATAATAATATTACTATGTTGGATTATTTTTATGGTATATCTTGAAAATTATCCATGAAAATTGGGGATTTTGTTCCAATCTATTAAAAATTCCCAATAATATTATGATCCTCAGGTGTGTTTTTGGGTAATATAATGAATATTAATCTAAAAAATTGTAATATATATAAATGAGTTGTTTGGGTATTTATAATTGGTATAAATGGTTATGTATAGTTTACCATTTTAAACTTATATATTAAAATATTATTATGACCTATACAGATATATCAAAGTATATGAATGAGAATATTTATAATGATGTGTTTATGTATAGGAAAATTTCTATGAAATTTGGTAAAGGATAAAGGGAGTGGTTTCCAAAAAATTACAACCACGTATCGATAGAAAAAGTGGATTCATCTCTTTCATGGAGGTACCTATTAGAAATAACACCAAAATGGTGAACAGATCGAGACTATATTTTCACACGGATTATGAAAATGGCCCTTACTATATATTTGAATTGACACTCTTGATGACTATCCATTAAAAATTAAAGAACACATTAAAAACAGTAATGAAGAATTTAAAAACATAAAGTATATGAATGAAATATTATTAAACTAAGGTTTCATTGATTAAAAATCACTATGATTTACACATATTTTTTGTGATTTTTTATGATTTTGTTGTTCCCCACTATGATAAATTTTTATTACACTGTGATTTTTTGTAGTGAATGTATAAATCACTAAAAAACATGATAATTTTTTTGTGAGATGAAAAATGTAATGATTGAAATATTGAGAAGAAAAAATTATGTGAGATGGAATTCAAAAATATCAGTTCAATGAAAACACATCTTTATGAAGGAATGGATCATGCTAAAACACAAAAAAGGAAAAGGACGGTGTAACTCCCAGACCCGAGAAGCCTAAATCTGGGGAATTATTTTATTACATTGGCATTATTATAAATAATCAAATACTAAAGGACTAGTTGATTTAGAAGTATTAGATTGATATATTACAGACATGTATCCGTAAATAATTGGGAAAGAAAATATAAAAATATCAGACCTGATAAAATGAATTAAACAGAATCCTTGAATGCTTATACAGGAATTTATTCTTTATAACCTAGGGAAAGGAAACAAAATAAGAATGTGGTAAAATTATCAGAAAATTTATATACCAAATAATTAATAATGAAGTGGTGATAATCAATCAATGTGGAAAATTAAATAAATGACAACAAAAATATTTTAACGAATTATATAGGCATATTTAATATAGAAATCGATAAAACCAATACTATACTTTCAAGATCCATTCCTCTGAATAGTTTAAAACATACAATACCAACATGTTCAATTTGGCCAACTTCATTGTCTCATAAGAACATATCGATGCATCGAGAATATATATAAATAAAGTTATCCACCCGTAATTTAATGTAAAATAAATTCTTTATATCAGATAAAAAATTTAGTCAAAAGATCATGTAGCTTGTTATTTATCCTTACTGAATAAAAGATTAAGATTTATCTATAATTCTTTTGTTAATCAATTAACTATCAATGTGAACACCATATTAAAATGGTATACGAGTAGTTAATAGTAATATAAATTTTTTTTGAATATGTATATTGAAAAATAAAATTATGTACCATTAAAATTATTATAAGGGGGTAATTGTTTCTGAAGAAATTGTCCACTCTAAATGAGGCAAAATTTCAATATTTATCATTAAACACATTCTGAATGAAAATGATATTTAATCATTTCAATGTTCCCCATACCATGTTGAATCATTTAAATCATAATATATATTATTTAATAGTCATTAAATTAATCTTTTAATGTCATTTAATTAATGTAATTCATGATATGACAATGAAAAACTGAAATATATATACCCTATAATGTTATCTAGATGCATAACAATGAAACAGTCTCAATGGAATGTTAATGGAGAATAAATCCCATATATTATCATTAATTTTTGTTTTATGGTTTTTATAATTCTTTATAACAATTTATATTATGTTTCAAACTTATACCATAACCATATTATTGTTTATAATATCATATATTAACTTCATATAATATCTTGTAACCCATTTTTTAATATTCTTTCCTAATGTTCAATATTTTTGGTTTTAATTGTCTTGTATTCTCAGGTATGTTTTTCCATGTTACATGCTGTTACTATAACATATATCATGAAATCATAATATAAATAATTTAATCAATGTTAAATTTTCATATATATTAATTAAATAATTATTTATAATAGTCCATATTATTTGGAGATAAGAATTGAAGTGCCCTGTTCACGGTGACATTAGGTCGTACTTACTCATGAATGCTACATTAATTTATTGTTTTTACTAAAATAATAAAAATTAAATTATAGATATGTATATTATAAATCAATTATTATATATATTGTATATATGTAACAAATTCTATGAAAACCCTCGTTTATACATTCCTTGCCTTGCATAAATGAGTCACATTTCTTTTAAAAGGCAATAGTCTAGACCACCATAGTTGATGTTGTCATATTTACACAAAATAGAATAAAAAATTGTATGTTTTATAATATAATTAATGAAAATTAAATATATATTAAATATCATATATATCATATATAAACTTATCTTTCATCCCAATTTCCACCACGAGTGGTGGTAAAGGAAAAATCGACATTCATCATTTCGTGAGGCGGTAGTTCACTATACACGTAAGTTGTGTGTTCATAACCAATTATATGGATGTTTTGTTAGAATATATTTTACCCTTAACATAATATCATAATTATATATTTACGATACTCTTTTTGTTTTATAAATGTGGAATATGAAAATTATAGGGGTTCAATACTGGAAATAAATCTAAAGAACTAAGGAAAGATGTTACCTTTTTTTTGGGTATCTTTTTTTGGTTTGAACCAAAGAGATTCCATTGATTTATTTCCAAACAAGGGGAGGATTAAAGGATTATTTTAAAGATTTATGGATAATATTTGGGTAGATATAACTTTATTAAATGTGGTATTAGAGTTGTGAAAATGTGGGTGGAAAGGAGGCCATTTTATTGTGGTGGAGGAGTTAATTAGTTATAATTTTTGGGAAGTGGAATTAAAAAACGTTTTTCTCATTGAAAGTGAGTCAAAAAAATGAAAATATTATTTATTATTTATTATAGGTTCTAAATAGATCGATAAAATTTCTCTTGGACATGCTTATGGTTCATTTGGGCTCTTAATTTTAAGGTTTAGTCATTTCTTAAGCATAATCTTATCTTTGTCACTGTAATTAATTGTAATTAGTATCACTAATATTTTTGGTCAATAAATAATTTGATGTTATTATAAATTAATTTTTTTTGATGATACAGAATTAATTTTTCTAAATTACTAGTGTAGAAGTGGCATAAATTAATTTTAAATTTAAACCCACATATGAGAGGACACTGCTGTGTTTAAATGTAAATACTCTTGATTGATTACTCTATTTTTTAGTCAATTTCCATGTAAAATGATTAAAATGAACTAAATTGGATTAATTTATAAAACAATTCTCATTTTTTATTCGTAAACCAATGTTAAATATAATTTAACCATATAAATAAATTAGATGAATAATTAGTTTTGAAACAAAATTTAGTATTTTTCACTATTCAAAAAAAAATGAAACATAACAAAAAAATAGAAAATAATTACCCTAACCAAATTTACTTTGTTTCAATTTTAATTATGATGGTAATTATTATATATATAATCCAAACATTTACAAATTTTATTAAATAGGATCGCCATTAAAATGTGTTAAAATTCCTTAATAAAAATATAGTATTTTAGCCAGATAATTGTGTTTGTTGTTATCTTAATCCTATAAGATAAATTGGATGAATTTAAAAAACTATTTTATTAAATATGTAAAATATATTTATCACATTAAAATCACTTAGTAATTGTAATTAATATTATTTATATTTGTAAAACATTTTTTGACCCTAAAATAATAATATTTTATGTTACAATCAAATTTTTTCTTTATTTATTTATAATTAATTTTTAACAAAGGAAATCATTTTTTATTTTTTAAAACCATATATTTTCACATCTTAAGTAAGCCTTTTTCATAAATAATAATTTAACAATTATGTTATATTACATTATAATTTAATAATACATTATCCTTCTATAAAATTTGATCATGTGTGTAACATAAGACATTTGAAGATACTCATTATAGCATATGTACCACACTAAATTAGTATGACATGTATTTAAAGATATAGAACATATTTAATTTATTTAAAATACTAAATAAATTAAAAATTATTATGATATTATATTCACTAATTGTAACGACCCGAAATTTTTGAATAAATCTTGTTTCCTAATTTCATGTGTAATTTTTTTTATACTCAACAAAAATGTTTGATTTGTTAACATGGGTATAATTAAAATGAGACAGTTGGGTTTAGACAGTTATATGACCATTGGTCAATATGACCGCTGGAAACTAAAAGTTTTGATTATTGTCTCTAAATACAAGTAATCATGGTTAATTATTATGGAAAGAAGATTCGATGGCCTCACCCAGTAGTCATGGACCGATCGAAGCCCATCTAACAGAACATGGGAAGGAGGTAGCACCACTGGGTTTTTCTCCTGACCAAACCCAAGCCGAACTTCATCATGTGATTATAGAACGGAATCGCCTTTATGATAATTTCAAACTAATATAAGTTACTACTCGTGCGATGTTGGTCGAGCCTCCCTCAAGTTCCCTCACCTTAGCACACCTTACACATAGGTCTTATGCTGGTGTGATAAGGGGATATGTAAGGCGACCGTAACTGCCTTGTGTAATCCTTTGTTTTAAATAAAAATTGGGATTTCATCTTATTATGATGATTATGAATTTTTAAATGTCCGGATAAATATAGTATGCATATTTTTGGTGAATTTTAGAGAAAGGATATTTAAAAAAATATGTTTATGTAAACCTTAAATAATTAAAAATGTGTAATGATTTTCAAAAAATGGTCTTCTACAATTATGTTCAATACGTAATCTAGAGTCTAATAAGATCAACATGAATTTTGATGAATAGTAAATTATGAATAGTGATTTTATGATTAGGATTAGTAATATGACCAAATGGATTAGTAATCTCACTTAAAGAATGTTTTAAAATAATCTAGGAACCTTGATTAAGTAATGTGATTCAATAAAATGGTTAAATAACGGTTTCATAAATTATTATTCAAGTATTAGTTTTTTCAGGTGAATAATGTTTTTTAATTAAAAATTAAATTAAAAATATTTAGAAATTATTTTTATAAAATGGATTTCATTTTTGAACTCAGAGCATTGATATTATGTTAAGGTAATTTTTGGGGTTTTTTCTGAAAAAAATGAATTTTCAGTGAATAGTGTATTTATTTAAAAATAAAATGAAAAATATTTAGAAAAATATTTTTATAAAATGGAGTGCATTTTTGAAATAAGAGAATTGATATTTGGTTAGTGTGACATTTTGGGATTTTTCTGAGAAAGTTGAATTTTCAATGAATAGTAAAAATACAGTTTTAGGGTTTCGGTATGTTTAATGGCATCATAACAATGTCATGGTGATGTCATGAGATATTTTAAGGGATGGTCGACCAAAGGTGATGAATTATTGTATGGGGGGCCCATTTTGCCTAACTTAATGGGAAATATCATGGGACAACACATGGTTTTGAGAAAAGCACATGTGAGGTGTCCCTTGGCCATTAATGCCTTGTCCCCTCACTTTCCCTATAAATACCAAGCCATCCCCTAACCCATTTCGACTCCCCACTCTCCCCCAACGTGGTTCTAGTATCATTACCTCCCAAGGAGTCCTCCCAAGGTTCCTTAAAGCCCTAAAGGTCCCAACCATTGAGTTTTAAGAGTTACGTTTTAAGGTAAGGGATCCGACCTCTCTCTTTCTTTTCAAGTGATCTCTTTTATGTCATTTCTATTGTGCTCCATGTTCTTATGTTGGAGGATGATCTTTAATATTCATTATAATGTCCTCTTTATGTTCATATGATGAGAGACCCTCTTTTACTCTCATCATTTTATTTTAGTAAAGTTTAAGTGGCGCCGTTAGGCTGCCGAAATTTTTGTAACGAATTCTTTCACCCTTCTCATTTTCATGTTCTACTTTCATGTCAAGTCTTTCAAGTTCCTTTTTATTATGTTGGGGTATGATCACTAAATTTATCATACATATCTTATATGATTATATGATGAGATACCCTATTTGATCTTTTCAATTTAGTATTTTGATGTTTTAAGTGGCGTCGTTAGGCTGCCGAATTTTTAAGTGGTTCTTTCAACTTTCTCCTTTTTCAATGTTCTAATTCCATGTCAAGTCTTGCAAGTTACTTTGTATTATGTTGGGGTATGATATATAAATCTATCATACTGGACTCTTAGGTTCATATGATGAGAGACCCTATTTGATATTGTCAATTCATTTTTGTTGAAGTTTAAGTGATGCCGTTAGGCTGCCGAATTTTTAAGGGATTCTTTCACCCTTCTCTTTTTCAAAGTTCTACTTTCATGTCACGTTTATCAAGTTATTTTTAATTATTTTGGGGTATGATCTATATATATATCATACTTAACTCTTATGTTCATATGATTAGGGACACTATTTGAACTTTTCAATTCATTTTTGTTGAAGTTTAAGTGACGTCGTTAGGCTACCGAATTTTTATAAGAGAAATCAAATTTTTTTCTTCCTTCCATGTTTTTCATTACAAATGTTATGTCCTTCAAATTTCATTACCATGTGCACATATCCTAATTATTCTGTCCCTATTCTGTTTTATGGGTCATTTATGAATGTTTTACCCATGTCCCCTCTCTTATCAATGTTGTCTAAAACCCCGAAACATAGCCGTTATGCTGCAGAATTTTTGTCTCAAAATGCCTCTCTCTATTTTATCAAAATTATTTTTTTGTTATAAAGTGAATACTCAAAGCTCTTATTTATACAGGGGTATTCACATATATATCAAAATGTTCTATTTTAAATTATGGGATTTAAATACATGAAACCCGCTTTCCCATTTCCGTGGGTTTAATGTGACATAAAGATCATGTCTTTAAAGCAGTTTTTAAAACATTACGATTACGAAATGAAACCCATTTATTTTATGATATATGGGTTGTTTATGAAATGATTGACGATGATATGTGTGGCTCACATGATAATAAATACATGTCAAGGGTGCGCCCAAATAGCGCTCAAATGCATTCAGTAAAGACTTAATCTCTAGAGATGACCATTTTTAACGACGCCTTGGTGAATAACCTTGGAAATTTTTAACGACACCTTGGGGATGGACCTTGGTGAAACGAAATGTCAATATTAAATGTTATAGCCACATCTTCAAGTTATGAAAAATATTATTTTTATTATGATATGCCTCATGATTTCTTTCTCATGCCTTAAAGTTATTTTCATGACTTTATTGAGATATCTCATATTCATATATAAAATGTTTCGCTTGTTACCCTTACTGGCCCTTCTGCTCACCCTTTATTTTGATGTATGTCCCCAAGTTATGAAATTCAGTAATGAACCTAGGATGAACTTGAGTATAATCCTTTCAAGTGTTTAAGAGGAATGTTTTATGTTTTCATGTTTTAAGTTCCTAGTTTCCAAGACACTAAACCTTAAAGATCCTATGTTTTTTAAAATGTAATGAAAGTTTATGTGATAAAAAGGCAGGATGCTATAATTGGTATCAAAGGATGGTTTAGTTATTTGTGGAAATTGGGATATGAAAAATCTAGTAAGAACAGTATAGAAAAGTTTAAATATAGGAAATCTTCCTGGTATTTTGGTAAGTATTGAGTAAGGGGTTTCCAAGCAAATACATCCCTGTCTGGATACGAGCAGGTTGAGGGGGCTCTGGCACAGATGTACATAGGGGTAAACCCTAAAAACACAGCTTTGAGCTAGACTCGAACAGGAACTGGTACACAACAATGGGCCTTGCTGCACTCTTGGTTACGACACTCCTGGGGGATATGCTTTGGTAAATTCATAATCTTAGTATGAACCATTATTAAAGGAACAATGATAAAACAAAATAAATATTCACATAAGAATATATGTTCATTGATAACCTAGATTGGATCCTAGGGGATCACAAGTTATGATATACTTTTATTCTACATATTTATCCTTTTATGATTAATGTTTCCTTTTCATGGTTATTAGCTAAGTATTTAAGCCCCTAATTATAGTTTCTTTTCTTAGTTAATGGCGTGAAATGGAAGAACATGTCCCAAAAACCAATTTGATAGGAAATGCGACGATTGTCCTATTAATATGACAGAGATGATTAGGGGTTAAAAAAATTATTATTATTTTGGAAGATGTTCACTATTTTTGGTACCCTATATGATCGAGCTAAATAGATTACTACGGTATTTTCATTGAGGAGTAAGGATGACTTATATTTTGATGAATCGATTAATTTATGGTGGACTTATAGTAATTTAGGTTACTTATGGGAATGATTAACCTATCATGGGTAAAATATGTTTAGGTTAGATACTTTTGTTATAAGATGTTAGGAGTGGTTGATGTTGTTTGGAGATGAAAAATGAAGTTTATTTTGGAAGACTATGTTATCAAATCTTTCTTGTATTTGGGTTTCAATCTTAGTTTGGTTTATATTGAGGAATTTTAAGGACTGTTATTTATGGAATGTTCTATGATGAACTTTGGGTATTACCACGGAACATTGAAGATTTAAAAGTAGTTTCCATTCCTACGGTATTCTTCCTTTTTGAAGAGTTCTTTAACCTTACCCATTCTATTTTTGGGATAATGTTTAAAGATAGAAGAAATAGATAGTTAATCTTTTGTGGATTATGTGATTCCTTAGAAGATGATTCTTGTGTTTTGATGAGACCAAGTAGTTTTGAATGCTCATCGTTTGGGAGAAGAGATTAGTTTTGGTAGAAACTTATTAAAGGGTGAAACTCTACATGAAGGTAGATATATTTCCATATGTTTTTGTTCTATGTTGTAAATGAATTCTTCAAAATTATGAAAAGGAACTTAAAACAAAAACGTTGTTGGTTTATGTTTCCTAGTGGGTAATCAAAGATTGTTTACACACATCATATGTTTGGGATTTTCTTATGGTTAACTTTCTCCTAATCGTGTTTTCTATCACTCTCCTTTAGAACGTGACCCTTTGTTTTCTCCTCCATGTCCATGTTTCCTACATGGAATCCTAGTATGAGTAAACTCGGGTGGCCTTTGTACTTCCTTTTCTTTCTTTTAAAGTAATAGTGTTACTGAATCTTTTTCCGATGTGGGACTTTCAATGAAATTTCAAAACCCAATTTTAAAAATTGCGAGGAAATAATTTCTTAAGGGGGGGAAGATTGTAATGACTCGAAATTTTTAAATAAATCATTTTTCCTAATTTCATGTGTTATTTTTTTTATACTCCACAAAAATGTTTTATTTGTAAACATGAGTATAATTAAAATGAGACATTTGGGTTTAGACGGTTATATGACCATTGGTCAATATGACCGCTGGAAACTAAATGTTTTGATTATTGTTTCTAAATACAAGTAATCTTGGTTAATAATTATAGAAAGAAGATTCGATGGACTCACCCAGTAGTCTTGGACCGATCGAAGCCCATCTAATAGAACTTGGGAAGGAGGTAGCACCATTGGGCTTTGCTCTGGACCAAACCCAAGCCGAACTTCATCGTGTGAAGCTAGAACGGAATCGCCTTTGCGAGAAGTTCAAAATAATAGAAGTTACTACTCGTGCGATGTTGGCCGAGCCTCCCTCAGATTCCCTCACCTTAGCACACCTTACACTTAGGTCCTATGCTGGTGTGATAATGGGCTATATAAGGAGACCGTAACTGCCTTGTGTAATCCTTTTTTTTAAAATAAAAATTGGTATTTCTTCTTATGATGATGTTTATGAATTTTCAAATGTCCGGATAAATATAGTATGCATATTTTTGGTGAATTTTAGTCAAAGGATATTTTTAAAAAAATGTTTTTGTAAACCTTAAATAATAAAAAATGTTTAATGATTTTCAAAAAATGGTCTTCTACAATTATGTTCAGTACGAAATTTAGAGTCTAATAAGATCAACTAGATTTTTGATTAATAGTAAATTATGAATAGTGATTTTATGATTAGGATTAGTAATATGACCAAATGGATTAGTAATCTCACTTAAAGAAAGTTTTAAAATAATCTAGGCACCTTGATTAAGTAATGGGATTCAATAAAATGGTTAAATACGGTTTCATAAATTATTATTCAAGTATTAGTTTTTTCAGGTGAATATTGTTTTTTAATTAAAAATATTTAGAAAATTATTTTTATAAAATGGATTTCATTTTTGAACTCAGAGCATCGATATTATGTTAAGGTAATTTTTGAGGTTTTTTCTGAAAAAAATGAATTTTCAGTGAATAGTGTAAATATTTAGAAAATTATTTATATAAAATTGAGTTCATTTTTTGAAATCAGAGCATTGATATTTGGTTAGTGTAAAATTTTGGGATTTTTCTGAGAAAGTTGAATTTTCAGTGAATAGTAAAAATACAGTTTTAGGGTTTTGGTATGTTTAATGACATCATAACTATGTCATGATTATGTCATGAGATATTTTAAGGGATTGTCGACCAAAGGTGATGAAGTAATGTATGGGGGGCCCCATGTGGCCTAACTTAATGGGAAATATCATGGGAGAGCACATGGTTTTGAGAAAAGCACATGTGAGGTGTCCCTTGGCCATTAATGCCTTGTCCCCTCACTTTCCCTATAAATACCTAGACATCCTCTCATCCATTTCGACTCCCCACTCTCCCCCAACGAAGTTCTGGTCTCATTACCTCCAAAGGAGTCCTCCAAAGGTTCCCTAAATCCCTCAAGGTCCCAACCATTGAGTTTTACGAGGTACGTTTTAAGGTAAGGGATCTGACCTCTCTCTTTCTTTTCAAGTGATCTCTTTTATGTGATTTCTTTTGTTCTCCATGTTCTTATGTTGGAGGATGTTCTTTTATATTCATTATAATGTCCTTTTTATGTTCATATGATGAGATACCCCCTCTTACTCTCATCATTTCATTTTATGAATGTTTATGTGGCACTGTTAGGCTGCCGAAATTTTTGTAAAGGATTCTTTCACCCTTCTCATTTTCACGTTCTACTTTCATGTCAAGTCTTTCATGTTCCTTTTTATTATGTTGGGGTATGATCTCTAAATTTATCATACTGATCTTTTATGATCATCTGATTAGAGACCCCATTTGATCTTTTCAATTTAGTATTTTGATGTTTTAAGTGGCGCCGTTAGGCTGGAGAATTTTTAAGTGGTTATTTCACATTTCTCCTTTTTCAAAGTTCTACTTCTATGTCAAGTCTTGAAAGTTTATTTTTATTATGTTGGGTTATGATATCTAAATATATTATACCGGACTCTTATGTTCATATGATCAGAGACCCTATTTGATATTTTCAATTGATTTTTTTTGATGTTTAAGTGATGTCGTTAGGCTTCCGAATTTTTAAGGGATTCTTTCACCCTTCTCTTTTTCAAAGTTCTACTTTCACGTCAAGTCTATCAAGTTATTTTTTAATTATGTTGGGGTATGATCTCTATATCTATCATACATAACTCTAATGTTTATATGATTAGGGACCATATTTGAACTTTTTAATTCATTTTTATTGAGGTTTAAGTGACGCTGTTAGGCTAACGAATTTTCATAAGAGAAATCTAATTTTTGTCTTCCTTCCATGTTTTTCATTTCAAATGGTATTTCCTTGAATTTTCATTACCATGATCACATATCCTTATTATTCTGTCCCTCTACTATTTTATGGGTCATTTATTAATGTTTTACCCATGTCCCCTCTCTTTTCAATGTTGTCTAAAACCCCGAAACATAGACGTTATGCTGTAGAATTTTCGTCTCAAAATGCCTCTCTCTCTTTTATCAAAATTTTTTTTTTGTTATAAAGTGAATACTCAAAGCTCTTATCTCTACAGGTGTATTCACATATATATCAAAATGTTCTATTTTAAATTCTGGGATTTACATACATGAAACCCTCTTTCCCTTTCCGTGGGTTTAAAGTGACATAAAGATCATGTCTTTAAAGCAGTTTTTAAAACATTATGATTACGAAATGAAACCCATTTCTTTTATGCTATATGGGTTGTTTATGAAATGATTGATGATGATATGTGTGGCTGACATGATAATAAATAAATGTCAAGGGTGCGCCCAGATAGTGCTCCAATGCATTGGGTAAAGACTTAATCTCTAGAGATGACCATTTTTAACAACGCCTTAGTGAATAACCTTGGTAATTTTTAACGACACCTTGGGGATAGACCTTGGTGAAACGAAACGATTTTCAATATTAAATGTTTTAGCCACATCTTCAAGTTATGAAAAATGTTATTTTTATTATGATATGCCTCATGATTTCATTCTCATTCCTTAAAGTTCTTTTGATCTCTTTTTTGAGGTATCTCAAGTTCATATGTAAAATGTTTCGCTTGTTACCCTTACTGGGCCATCTGCTCACCCTTTCTTTTTATGTATATCCCTAGGTTATGAAATTTAGTAATGAACCTAGGATGAACTTGAGGAGATGCCTTTCAAGTGTTTAAGAATAATTTTTTATGTTTTCATGTTTTAAGTTCCTGGTTTCCAAGACACTAAACCTTAAAGATCCTTAGTCTTGTAAAATGTAATGAATGTTTATGTGATAAAAAGGAGGGCTGGTATAGTTGGTATCAAAGGATGGTTTAGTTATTTGTGGAAATTGGGATATGAAAAATCTAGTAAGAACCCTATATAAAAGTTTAAATATATGAAATCTTCCTGGTATTTTGGTGAGTATTGAGTAAGGGGTTTCCAAGCAAATACATCCCTATCTGGATACGAGCAGGTAGAGGTGGCTCTGGTACAGATGTACATAGGTGTAAAACCTGAAAACACCGCTTTGAGCTAGACTTGAACGGGAACTTGTACACGACAACGGGCCTTGCTGCACTCTTGGTTATGACACTCCCGGGGGATATGCTTTGGTAAATTCATAAGCTTAGTATGAACCATTATTAAAGGAACAATGATAAAACAAAATAAAGATTCACATAAGAATATATGTTCATGGATAACCTAGATTGGAACCTAGGGGATCACAAGTTAGGATATACTTTTATTCTACATGTTTATCCTTTTATTCTTAATGTTTCCTTTTCATGATTATTAGCTAAGTATTTAAGCCCCTAATTATAGTTTCTTTTCGTAGTTAATGGTGGGAAATGTAAGAACATGTCCCAAAATCCAATGTGATAGGAAATGCGATGATTTTCGTATTAATATGACAGAGATGATTAGGGGATAAAAAATGATTATTATTTTAGAAGATGTTCACTATCCTGGGGACCCTATATTATCGAGGTAAATAGATTACTACGGTATTTTCATTGAGGAGTAAGGTTGACATATATTTTGAAGAATAGATGAATTTATGGTGGACTTATAGTAATTTAGGTTACTTATGGGAATGATTAACCTATCTTGGGTAATATATGTTTAGGTTTGATAATTTTGTTATAAGATGTTAGGAGTGGTTGATGTTTTTTGGAGATGAACAATGAAGTTTATTTTGGAAGACTATGTTATCAAATCCTTCTTGAATTTGGGTTTCAATCTTAGTTTGGTTTATTTTGAGGAATCTTAAGGGCCGTTATTTATGGAATGGTCTATGATGAACTTTTGTTATTACCATGGAACATTGAAGATTTAAAAGTAGTTTCCATTCCTATGGGACTCTTCCTTTTTGAAGAGTTGTTTAACCTTACCCTTTCTATTTTTGGGATAATGTTTAAAGATAGAAGAAATAGATAGTTAATCTTTTGTGGATGATGTGATTCTCTAGAAGATGATTCTTGTGATTTTATGAGACCAAGTAGTTTAGAATGCTCATCGTTTGGGAGAAAATATTAGTTTTGGTAGAAACTTATTAAAGGGTGAAACTCTACATGATGGTAGATATATTTTCTTATGTTTTTGGTCTATGTTGTAAATGAATTCCTCAAAATTATGAAAAGGAACGTAAAACAAAAACGTTGTTGGTTTACATTTCCTACTAGGTAATCAAAGATAGTTTACAAACATCATAAGTTTGGGATTTTCTTATGGTTAACTATCACCTAATCGTGTTTTCTGTCACTCTCCTTTTGAACGTGAACCTTTGTTTTCTCCTCCATGTCCATGTTTCCTACATGGAATCCTAGTATGAGTAAACTCGGGTGGCCTTTGTACTTCCTTTTCTTTCTTTTAAAGTAATAGTGTTACTGAATCTTTTTCCGATGTGGGACTTTCAATGAAATTTCAAAACCCAATTTTAAAAATTGTGAGGACGCAATTTCTTAAGGGGGGAAGATTGTAACGATCTGAAATTTTTTGAATAAATCTTGTTTCCTAATTTCATGTGTTATTTTTTTTATACTCAACAAAAATGTTTTATTTCTTAACATGAGTATAATTAAAATGATACAGTTGGGTTTAGATGGTTATATGACCATTGGTCAATATGACCGCTATAAACTAAACGTTTTGATTATTGTCTCTAAATTCAAGTAATCATGGTTAATTATTATAGAAAGAAGATTTGGTGGCCTCACCCAGTAGTCTTGGACCGATCGAAGCCCATCTAACAGAACTTGGGAAGGAGGTAGCACCACTGGGCTTTGCTCTAGATCAAACCCAAGCCGAACTTCATTCTGTGAAGCTAGAACGGAATCGCCTTTGAGAGATTTTCAAACTAATAGAAGTTACTACTCATGCAATGTTGGCCAATCCTCCATCAGATTCCCTCACCTTAGCACACCTTACACTTAGGTCCTATGCTGGTGTGATAAGGGGCTGTGTATGGAGACCGTAACTACCTTGAGTAATCCTTTGTTTTAAATAAAAATTGGGATTTCTTCTTATGATGATGTTTATGAATTTTCAAATGTCCGAATAAATATAGTATGCATATTTTTGGTGAATTTTAGAGAAAGGATATTTTATGAAAAATGTTTATGTAAACCTTAAATAATTAAAAAAGTGTAATGATTTTCAAAAAAATGGTCTTCTACTATTATGTTCAGTACGAAATTTAGAATCTAATAAGATCGACTTGATTTTTGATGAATAGTAAATTATGAATAGTGATTTTATGATTAGGATTAGTAATATGACTAAATGGATTAGTAATCTCACTTAAAGAAAGTCTTAAAATAATCTAGGAACCTTGATTAAGTAATGTGATTCAATAAAATGGTTAAATAACGGTTTCATAAATTATTATTCAAGTATTGGTTTTTTCGGGTGAATAGTGTTTTTTAATTAAAAATTAAATTAAAAATATTTAGAAAATTAATTTTATAAAATGGATTTCATTTTTGAACTCAGAGCATTGATATTATGTTAAGGTAATTTTTGGGGTTTTTTCTGAAAAAAATGAATTTTCAGTGAATAGTGTATTTATTTAAAAATAAAATGAAAAATATTTAAAAATTTATTTTTATAAAATGGAGTGCATTTTTGATATCAGTGAATTGATATTTGGTTAGTGTGAAATTTTGGGATTTTTCTGAGAAAGTTGAATTTTCAGTGAATAGTAAAAATACAGTTTTAGGGTTTCAGTATGTTTAATGACATCATAACAATGTCATGGTGATTTTATGAGATATTTTAAGGGATGGTCGACCAAAGGTGATGGATTATTGTATTTGGGGCCCATGTGGCCTATCTTAATGGGAAATATCATGGGACAGCACATGGTTTTGAGAAAAGCACATGTGAGGTGTCCCTTGGCCATTAATGCCTTGTCCCCTCACTTTCCCTATAAATACCAAGCCATCCTCTCATCCATTACGACTCTCCACTCTCCCCCAACGATGTTCTTGACTCATTACCTCCCAAGGAGTCATACCATGGTTCCCTAAAGCCCTCAAGGTCCCATCCTTTGAGTTTTAGGAGTTACGTTTTAAGGTAAGGGTTCCGAACTCTCTCTGTCTTTTCAAGTGATCTCTTTTATGTCATTTATTTTTTGATCCATGTTCTTTTGTTATAGGATGTTCTCTTATATTCCTTATACTGTCCTTTTTATTTTCATATGATGAGAGACCCCCTCTTACTCTCATCATTTCATTTTATGAAAGTTTAAGTGGCGTCGTTAGGCTGCCGAAATTTTTGTAACGGATTCTTTCACCCTTCTCATATTCAAGTTCTACTTTCATGTCAAGTATTTCAAGTTCCTTTTTATTATTTTGGGGTATGATCTCTAAATTTATCATACTTATCGTTTATGATCATATGATGAGAGACCCCATTTTATCTTTTCAATTTAGTATTTTTAGGTTTTAAGTGGCGTCGTTAGGCTGCCGAATTTTTAAGTGGTTCTTTCACCTTTCTCCTTTTTCAAAGTTCTAATTCCATGTCAAGTCTTACAAGTTATTTTTTATTATGTTGGGGTATGATCTATAAATCTATCATACTGGAATATTATGTTCATATGATGAGATACCCTATTTTATCTTGTCAATTCATTTTTGATGACGTTTAAGTGATGCCGTTAGGCTGCCGAATTTTTAAGGGATTCTTTCACCCTTCTCTTTTTCAAAGTTCTACTTTCATGTCAAGTCTATCAAGTTCCTTTTTAATTATGTTGGGGTATGATATATATATATATATAATACTGAACTCTTATGTTCATATGATGAGAAACCCTATTTAAACTTTTCAATTCATTTTTGCTGAAGTTTAAGTGACGCTGTTAGGCTGCCGAATTTTCATCAGAGAAATCTAATTTTTGTCTTCCTTCCAAGTTTTTCATTTCAAATGGTATGTCCTTCAAATTTCATTACCATGTTCACATATCCATATTATTATGTCCCTCTACTGTTTTATGGGTCATTTATGAATGTTTTACAGATGTCCCCTCTCTTTTCAATGTTTTCTAAAACCCCGAAACCTAGCAGTTATGCTGCAGAATTTTCGTCTCAAAATAACTCTCTCTATTTTATCAAAATTATTTTTTGTTATAATGTGAATACTCAAAGATCTTATTTATACAGGGGTATTCACATATATATCAAAATGTTCTATTTTAAATTCTGGGATTTACATACATGAAACCCGTTTTCCCTTTCCGTGGGTATAAAGTGACATAAAGATCGTGTCTTTAAAGCAGTTTTTAAAGCGTTATGATTACGAAATGAAACCCATTTCATTTATGCTACATGGGTTGTTTATTAAATGATTGATGATGATATGTGTGGCTCACATGATAATAAATACATGTCATGGGTGCTCCCAGATAGTGCTCTAATGCATTGGGTAAAGACTTAATCTCTAGATATGGCCATTTTTAACGATGCCTTCGTGAATAACCTTTGTAATTTTTAACGACACCTTGGGGATGGACCTCAGTGAAATGAAAAAACTGTCAATATTAAATGTTGTATCCACATCTTCAAGTTATGAGAAAATGTTATTTTTATTATGATATGCCTCATGATTTATTTCACATGCCTTAAAGTTATTTTCATGACTTTATAGAGGTATCTCAAGTTCATATGTAAAATGTTTCGCTTGTTACCCTTACTGGGCCTTCTGCTCACCCCTTCTTTTGATGTATGTCCCCAGGTTATGAAATGAAATAATGAACCTAGGATGAACATGAGTAGAAGCCTTTCAAGTGTTTAAGAAAAATGTTTTATGTTTTCATGTTTTATGTTCCTGGTTTCTAAGACACTAAACCTTAAAGATCCTCGATTTTGTAAAATGTGATGAAATTTTATGTGATAAAAAGGCGGGATGCTATAGTTGGTATCAACGGATAGTTTAGTTATTTGTGGAAGTTGGGATATGAAAAATCTAGGAATAACCCTACAGAAAAGTTTACATATAAGAAATCTTCTTGGTATTTTGGTGAGTATTGAGTAAGGGGTTTCCAAGAAAATACATCCCTGTCTGGATACGAGCAGGTAGAGGTGGCTTTGGCATAGATGTATATAGAGGTAAAACCATAAAACACCGCTTTGATCTAGACTCAAATGGGAACTGGTACACGACAACAGGCCTTGCTGCACTCTTGGTTACGACACTCACGGTGGATATTCTTTGATAAATTCATAAGCTTATAATGAACCATTATTAAAGGAACAAGGATAAAAAAAAATAAAGATTCACATAAGAATATATGTTCATGGATAACCTAGATTGGAACCTAGGGGATCACATGTTAGTATATACTTTTATTCTACATGTTTATCCTTTTATGGTTAAAGTTTCCTTTTCATGATTATTCGCTATGTATTTAATTCCCTAAATATAGTTTCTTTTCTTAGTTAATAGCGTGAAATGGAAGAACATGTCCCAAAAACCAATGTGATAGGAAATGCGATGATTTTCATATTAATATGATAGAGATTATTAGGGGATTAAAAAATGATTATTATTTTGGAAGATGTTCACTATTTTGGGGACAGTATTTGATCGAGGTAAATAGATTACTACGGTATTTTCATTTAGGAGTAAGGTTGACTTATATTTTGAAGAATCGATGAATTTATGGTGGACTTATAGTAATTTAGGTTACTTATAGGAATGATTAACCTATTTTGGGTAAAATATATTTTGGTTAGATACTTTTGTTATAAGATGTTAGGAGTGGTCGATGTTGTTTGGAGATGAACAATGAAGTTTATTTTGGAAGACTATGTTATCAAATCCTTCTTGTATTTGGGTTTCAATCTTAGTTTGGTTTATTTTGAGGAATTTTAAGGACCATTATTTATGGAATGGTCTATGATGAACTTTGGGTATTACCATGGAACATTGAAGATTTAAAAGTAGTTTCTATTCCTATGGGATTCTCCCTTTTTGAAGAGTTGTTTAACCTTACCCTTTCTGTTTTTGGGATAATGTTTAAAGATAGAAGACATAGAGAGTTAATCTTTTGTGGATTATGTGATTCTCTAGAAGATGATTCTTGTGTTTTGATGAGACCGAGTAGTTTTTAATGATCATTGTTTGTGAGAAAAGATTAGTTTTGGTAGAAACTTATTAAAGGGTGAAACTCTACATGGAGGTAGATATATTTCCTTATGTTTTTATTCTATGTTGTAAATGAATTCCTCAAAATTATGAAAAGGAACGTAAAAAAAACGTTGTTGGATTACGTTTCCTACTAGGTAATCAATGATCGTTTACACACATCATAAGTTTGCGATTTTCTTATGGTTAAATTTCTACTAATCGTGTTTTCTATCACTCTCCTTTAGAACGTGACCCTTTGTTTTCTCCTCCATGTCCCTGTTTCCTTCATGGAATCCTAGTATGAGTAAACTTGGGTGACCTTTGTACTTCCTTTTCTTTCATTTAAAGTAATAGTGTTACTGAATCTTTTTTCGATGTGGGACTTTCAATGAAATTTCAAAAACCATTTTTAAAAATTACGAGGACGCAATTTCTTAAGGGGGGAAGATTGTAACGAACCGATTTTTTTTAATAAATCTTGTTTCCAAATATCATGTGTTATTATATTTTATTTTTATACTCAACAAAAATGTTTTATTTGTTAACATGAGTATAATTAAAATGAGACAGTTGGGTTTAGATGGTTATATGACCATTGGTCAATATGACTGCTGAAAACTAAACGTTTTGATTATTGTCTCTAAATACAGGTAATCTTGGTTAATTATTAGAGAAAGAAGATTTGATGGCCTCACCCAGTAGTCTTGGACCGATCGATGCCCATCTAACAGAACTTGGGAAGGAGGTAGCACCACTAGGATTTGCTCTGGACCAAAACCAAGCCGAAATTCAACGTGTGAAGCTAGAACGGAATCGCCTTTTTGAGAAGTTCAAACTAATAGAAGTTACTACTCGTGCGATGTTGGTCGAGCCTCCCTCAGATTCCCTCACCTTAGCACACCTTACACTTAGGTCCTATGCTGGTGGGATAAGGGGCTATGCAAGGAGACCGTAACAGCCTTGTGTAATCCTTTGTTTTAAATAAAAATTGGGATTTCTTCTTATGATGATGTTTATGAATTTTCAAATGTCCAGATAAATATGGTATACATATTTTTGGTGAATTTTAGAGAAAGGATATTTTTTAAAAAAAAATTATGTAAACCTTATATAATTAAAAATGTGTAATGATTTTCAAAATATGGTCTTCTACAATTATGTTCAGTACAAAATTTAGAGTCTAATAAGATCAACTTGATTTTTGATGAATAGTAAATTATGAATAGTGATTTCATGATTTGGATTAGTAATATGACCAAATGGATTAGTAATCTCACTTAAATAATGGTTTAAAATAATCTAGGCACCTTTATTAAGTAATGTGATTCAATAAAATATTTAATTAACGGTTTCATAAATTAATATTCAAGTATTAGTTTTTTTCGGGTGAATAGCGTTTTTTAATTAAAAATTAAATTAAAAATATTTATAAAATTATTTTTATAAAATGGATTTCATTTTTGAACTCAGAGCATCGATATTATGTTAAGGTAATTTTTGGGGTTTTTTCTGAAAAAAATGAATTTTCGGTGAATAGTGTATTTATTTAAAAATAAAATTAAAAATATTTAGAAACTTATTTTTATAAAATGGAGTTAATTTTTGAAATCAGAGCTTTGATATTTGGTTAGTGTGAAATTTTGGGATTTTTCTGAGAAAGTTGAATTTTCAGTGAATAGTAAAAATACAGTTTTAGGGTTTCGGTATGTTTAATGACATCATAACTATGTCATGGTGATGTCATGAGATATTTTAAGGGATGGTAGACCAAAGGTGATGAATTATTGTATGGGGGTACCCATGTGGCCTAACTTAATGGGAAATATCATGGGAGAGCACATGGTTTTGAGAAAAGAACATGTGAGGTGTCCCTTGGCCATTAATGCCTTGTCCCCTCACTTTCCCTGTAAATACCAAGCCATCCTCTCATCCATTTCGACTCCCCACTCTCCCCTAACGAATTTCTGGTCTCATTACCTCCCAAGAAGTCCTCCCAAGGTTCCCTAAAGCCCTCAAGGTCCCAACCTTTGAGTTTTAAGAGTTACGTTTTAAGGTAAGGGATCCGACCTCTCTCTTTCTTTTCAAGTGATCTCTTTTATGTCATTTCTTTTGTGCTCCATGTTATTATGTTGGATGATGTTCTTTTATATTCATTATACTTTCCTTTTTATTTTCATATGATGAGAGACCCCCTCTTACTCTCATCATTTCATTTTATGAATGTTTAAGTGGCGCCGTTAGGCTGCCGAAATTTTTGTAACAGATTCTTTCACCCTTCTCATTTTCAAGTTCTACTTTCATGTCAAGTCTTTCAAGTTCCCTTTTATTATGTTAGGGTATGATCTCTAAATTAATAATACTGATATTTTATGATCATATTATGATATACTGCATCTTATCTTTTCAATTTAGTATTTTGATGTTTTAAGTGGCGCCGTTAGGCTGGAAAATTTTTAAGTGGTTCTTTCACCTTTCCCCTTTTTCAAAGATCTAATTCTATGTCAAGTATTGAAAGTTATTTTTTATTATGTTGGGGTATGATCTCTAAATATATCATACTGGACTCTTATGTTCATATGATGAGTGACCCTATTTTATCTTGTCAATTCAATTTTTTTTGAAGTTTAAGTGATGTCGTTAGGCTGCCGAATTTTTAAGATATTCTTTCACCTTTCCCTTTTTCAAGGTTCTACTTTCATGTCAAGTCTATCAAGTTCCTTTTTAATTATGTTGGGGTATGATCACTATATCTATCATACTGAACTCTTATGTTCATATGATGAGGGGCCCTATTTGAACTTTTCAATTCATTTTTGCTGATGTTTAAGTGATGTCGTTAGGCTGCCGAATTTTCATAAGAAAAATCTAATTTTTGTCTTCCTTCCATGTTTGTCATTTTAAATGGTATGTCCTTAAAATTTCATTACCATGTTCACCTATCCTTATTATTCTGTCCCTATACTGTTTTATGGGTCATTTATGAATGTTTTAACCATGTCCCCTCTCTTTTCAATGTTGTCTAAAACCCCAAAACATAGCCGTTATGCTGAAGAATTTTCGTCTCAAAATGCCTCTCTCTCTTTTATCAAAATTAATTTTTTGTTATAACGTGAATAATAAAAGTTCTTATTTCTACAGGGGTATACACATATATATAAAAATGTTCTATTTTAAATTCTGTGATTTACATACATGAAACCCTCTTTCCCTTTCCGTGGGTTTAAAGTGACATAAAGATCATGTCTTTAAAGCTGTTTTTAAATCATTATGATTACGAAATGAAACCCATTTCTTTTATGCTATATGGGTTGTTTATGAAATGATTGATGATGATATGTGTGACTCACATGATAATAATGACATTTCAAGGGTGCTCCCAGATAGCGCTCCAATGCATTGGGTAAAGACTTAATCTCTAGAGATGACCATTTTAAACCACACCTTTGTGAATAACCTTGGTAATTTTTAACGACACCTTGGGGATGGACCTTGGTGAAACGAAACGATTGCCAATATTAAATGTTGTAGCCACATCTTCAAGTTATGAAAAATGTTATTTTTATCATGATATGCCTCATGATTTCTTTCTCATGCCTTAAAGTTCTTTTCATGACTTTATTGAGGTATCTCAAGTTCATATGTAAAATGTTTCGCTTGTTACCCTTACTGGGCCTTCTGCTCACCCTTTCTTTTGATGTATGTCCCAAGGTTATGAAATTCAGTAATGAACCTAGGATGAACTTGAGGAGAAGCCTTTCAAGTGTTTAAGAAGAATGTTTTATGTTTTCCTGTTTTAAGTTCCTGGTTTCCAAGACACTAAACCTTAAAGATCCTCAGTTTTGTAAAATGTAATGAAAGTTTATGTGATAAAAAGGTTGGATGCTATAGTTGGTATCAAAGGATGGTCTAGTTATTTATGGAAATTGGTATATGAAAAATCTAGGAAGAACCCTATAGAAAATTTTAAATATAGGAAACCGTCCTGTTTTTTGGGTGAGTATTGAGTAAGGGGTTTCCAAGAAAATACATCCCTGTCTAGATACAAGCAGGTAGAGGTGGCTCTGGCACAGATGTACATAGGGGTAAAACTTTAAAACACCGCTTTGAACTAGACTCGAACGGGAACTGGTACACGACAACATACCTTGATGCACTCTTGGTTACGACACACCCGGGGTATATGCTTTGGTAAATTCATAAGCTTAGTATGAACCATTATTAAAGGAACAAGGATAAAACAAAATAAAGATTCACATAAGAATATATGTTCATGGATAACCTAGATTGGAACCTAGGGGATAAGAAGTTAGGATATACTTTTATTCTACATGTTTATCCTTTTATGCTTAATGTTTCATTTTCATGATTATTAGCTAAGTATTTTAGCCCCTAATTATAGTTTCTATTCTTAGTTAATGGCGGTAAATGGAAGAACATGTCCCAAAAACTAATGTGATAGGAAATGCGACGATTGTCGTATTAATATGACAGAGATGATTATGGGATTAAAAATGATTATTATTTTTGAAGATGTTCACTATTTTGGGGACCCTATATGATCAAGGTAAAAAGATTACTACGGTATTTTCATTGAGGAGTAACGTTGACTTATATTTTTAAGAAATGATGAATTTATGGTGGACTTATAGTAATTTAGGTTACTAATGGGAATGATTAACCTATCTTGGGTAAAATATGTTGAAGTTAGATACTTTTGTTATAAGATGTTAGGAGTGGTTGATGATGTTTGGAGATGAAAAATGAAGTTTATTTTGGAAGACTATGTTATCAAATCCTTCTTGTATTTGGGTTTCAATCATAGTTTGGTTTATTTTGAGGAATTTTAAGGACCGTTATTTATGGAATGGTCTATGATGAACTTTGGGTATTACCATGGAACATTGAAGATTTAAAAGTAGTTTCCATTCCTATGGGATTCTACCTTTTTGATGAGTTTTTTAACCTTACCCTTTCTATTTTTGGGTAATGTTTTAAGATAAAAGAAATAGATTGTTAATCTTTTGTGGATTATGTGATTATCTAGAAGATTATTATTTTGTTTTGATGAGACCAAGTAGTTTTTAATGCTCACCGTTTGGGAGAAAAGATTAGTTTTGGTAGAAACTTTTTAAAGGGTGAAACTCTAAATGAAGGTAGATATATTTCCTTATGTTTTTGTTCTATGTTGTAAATTAATTCCTCAAAATTATTAAAGGGAACATAAAACAAAAACGTTGTTGTTTTACGTTTCCTACTAGGTAATCAAAGATCGTTTACACACATCATAAGTTTGCGATTTTATTATGGTTAACTTTCTCCTAATCGTGTTTTCTATCACTCTCCTTTAGAACATAACCCTTTGATTTCTCCTCCATGTCCATGTTTCCTACATGGAATCCTAGTATGAGTAAACTCGGGAGGCCTTTGTACTTCCTTTTCTTTCTTTTCAAGTAATAGTGTTACTGAATCTTTTTCCGATGTGGGACTTTCAATGAAATTTCAAAACCCAATTTTATAAAGTGCGAGGACGTAATTTCTTAAGGGGGGAAGATTGTAACGACCCAAATTTTTTGAATAAATCTTGTTTCCTAATTTAATGTCTAATTTTATTTTTTTTATACTCAACAAAAATGTTTAATTTGTTAACATGAGTATAATTAAAATGAGACAGTTGTGTTTATACGGTTATATGACCATTGATCAATATGCCTGCTGGAAACTAAACGTTTTGATTATTGTCTCTAAATACAAGTAATCATGGTTAATTATTATAGAAAGAAGATTCGATGGCCTCACCCAGTAGTCTTGGACAGATCGAATACCATCTAACAGAACATGGGAAGGAGGTAGCACCACTGGGCTTTGCTTTGGACAAAACCCAAGCCGAACATCATCGTGTGAAGCTAGTACATAATCTCCTTTGCGAGAAGTTCAAACTAATAGAAGTTACTACTCGTGCGATGTTGGCTGAGCCTCCCTCAGATTCCCTCACCTTATCACACCTTACACATAGGTCATATGCTGGTGTGATAATGGGCTATGTAAGGAGACCGTAACTGCCTTGTGTAATCCTTTATTTTAAATAAATATTGGGATTTCTTCTTATGATGATGTTTATGAATTTTTCAATGTCCGGATAAATATAGTATGCATATTTTTGGTGAATTTTAGAGAAAGGATATTTTAAAAAATTGTTTATTTAAACCTTAAATAATTAAAAATGTGTAATGATTTTGAAAAAAATGTTCTTCTACAATTATGATCAGTACGAAATTTAGAGTCTAATAAGATCGACTTCATTTTTGATGAATAGTAAATTATGAATAGTTATTTTATGATTAGGATTATTAATATGAACAAATGGATTAGTAATCTCACATAAAGAAAGTTTTAAAATAATCTAGGCACCTTGATTAAGTAATGTGATTCAATAAAATAGTTAAATAACGGTTTCATAAATTATTATTCAAGTATTATTTTTTCAGGTGAATAGTGTTTTTTAATTAAAAATTAAATTAAAAATATTTATAAAATTATTTTTATAAAATGGATTTCATTTTTGAACTCAGAGCATCGATATTATGTTTAGGTAATTTTTGGGGTTTTTTTCTAAAAAAAATGAATTTTCGGTGAATTGTGTATTTATTTAAAAATAAAATTAAAAATATTTAGAAAATTATTTTTATAAAATGGAGTTAATTTTTGAAATCAGAGCATTGATATTTGGTTAGTGTGAAATTTTGGGATTTTTCTGTGAAAGTTGAATTTTCAGTGAATAGTAAAAATACAGTTTTAGGGTTTCGGTATGTTTAATGACATAATAACTATGTCATGGTGATGTCATGAGATATTTTAAGGGATGGTCGCCCAAATGTGATGAATTAGTGTATGGGGGGCCAATGTGGCCTAACTTAATGGGAAATATCATGGGAGAGCACATGGTTTTGAGAAAAGCAAATGTGAGGTGTCCCTTGGCCATTAATGCCTTGTCCCCTCACTTTCCCTATAAATACCAAGCCATCCTCTCATCCATTTCGATTCCCCACTCTCCCCCAACAATGTTCTGGTCTCATTACCTCCCATGGAGTC
Source organism: Viscum album (assembly GCA_963277665.1). Lineage (NCBI taxonomy): Eukaryota > Viridiplantae > Streptophyta > Magnoliopsida > Santalales > Viscaceae > Viscum > Viscum album. The sequence goes on along the minus strand of OY728143.1, from coordinate 515,252,585 downwards.
CTCCCAAGCTTCCCTAAATCCCTCAAGGTCCCAACCATTGAGTTTTACGTGATACGTTTTAAGGTAAGGGATCTGACCTCTCTCCTTCTTTTCAAGTGATCTCTTTTATGTCATTTCTTTTGTCCTCCATGTTCTTATGTTGGAGGATATTCTTTTATATTCATTATACTGTAATTTTTATGTTCATATGATGAGAGACCCCCTCTTACTCTCATCATTTCATTTTATGAATGTTAAGTGGCGCCGTTAGGCTGCCGAAATTTTTGTAACGGATTCTTTCACCCTTCTCATTTTCAAGTTCTACATTCATGTCAAGTCTTTCAATTTCCATATTATTATGTTCGTGTATGATCTCCAAATTTATCATACTGATATTTTATGATCATATGATGAGAGACCCCATTTTATCTATTCAATTTAGTATTTTGAAGTTTTAAGTGGATCCGTTATGCTGGCGAATTTTTAAGTGGTTCATTCACATTTCTCCTTTTTCAAAGTTCTAATTCCATGTCAAGTCTTGAAAGTTTCTTTTTATTATGTTGGGGTATGATCTCTAAATCTATCATACTGGAAAATTATATTCATATGATGAGATACCCTATTTGATCTTGTCAATTCATTTTTGTTGAAGTTTAAGTGATGTCGTTTGGATGCCGAATTTTTAAGGGATTCTTTCACCCTTCTCTTTTTCAAAGTTCTAATTTCATGTCAAGTATATCAATTTCCTTTTTTATTTTGTTGGGGTATGATCTCTATATCTATCATACATAACTCTTATGTTCATATGATGAGGGACCATATTTGAACTTTTCAATTCATTTTTGTTGAGGTTTAAGTGACGTCGTTAGGCTGCCGAATTTTCATAAGAGAAATATAATTTTTGTCTTCCTTCCATGTTTTTCATTTCAAATGGTATGTCCTTAAAATTTCATTAACATGTTCACATATCCTTATTATTCTGTCCCTATACTGATTTATTGGTCATTTATGAATGTTTTACACATGTCCCCTCTCTTTTCAATGTTGTCTAAAAGCCTGAAACATAGCCGTTATGCTGCAGAATGTTGGTCTCAAAATGCCTCTCTCTTTTATCAAAATTATTTTTTTGTTATAAAGTGAATACTCAAAGCTCTTATTTCTAAAGGGGTATTCACATATATATCAAAATTTATTATTTTAAATTCTGTGATTTACATACATGAAACCCGCTTTCCCTTTCTGTGGGTTTAAAGTGACATAAAGATCATGTCTTTAAAGAAGTTTTTAAAACGTTATTTTTACGAAATGAAACCCATTTATTTTATGTAATATGGGTTGTTTATGAAATGATTGATGATGATATGTGTGGCTCACATGATAATAAAGGCATGTCAATGGTGCGCCCAGATAGCACTCCAAAGCATTGGGTAAAGACTTAATCTCTAGAGATGACCATTTTTAACGATGCCTTGGTGAATAACCTTGGTAATTTCTAACGACACCTTGGGGATGAACCATAGTTAAATGAAATGATTGACAATATTAAATGTTGTAGCCACATCTTCAAGTTAAGAAAAATTTTATTTTTATTATGATATGCCTCATGATTTCTTTCTCATGTCTTAAAGTTCTTTTCATGACTTTATTTATGTATCTCATGTTCATATGTAAAATGTATCACTTGTTACCCTTACTGGGCCTTCTGCTCACCCTTACTTTTGATGTATGTCCCCAGGTTATGAAATGCAGTAATGAAACTAGGATGAACTTGAGTAGAATCCTTTCAAGTGTTTAAGAAGAATGTTTTATGTTTTCATGTTTTAAGTTCCTGGTTTCCAAGACACTAAACCTTAAAGATCCTCGGTTTTGTAAAATGTAATGAAAGTTTATGTGATAAACAGAAGGGATGCTATTGTTGGTATCAAAGGATGGTATAGTAATTTGTGGAAATTGGTATATGAAAAATCTAGGAAGAACCCTATAGAAAAGTTTAAATATAAAAAATCTTCCTGGTGTTTTGTTGAGCTAAACTCGAACGGGAACTAGTACACGACAATGGGCCTTGCATCAATCTTTGTTACGACACTCCCGAGGGATATGATTTGGTAAATTCATAAGCTTATTATGAACCATTATTAAAGGAACAAGTATAAAATAAAATAAATATCCATATAAGAATATATGTTCATGGATAAACTAGATTGGAAACTAGGGGATCACATGTTAGGATATACTTTTATTCAACATGTTTATCATTTTATGCTTAAAGTTTCCTTTTCATGATTATTAGCTATGTATTTAAGCCCCTAATTATAGTTTCTTTTCTTAGTTAATGGCAGGAAATGGAAGAACATGTCCCAAAAACCAATGTGATAGGAAATGCGACGATTGTCGTATTAATATGATAGATATGATTAGGGGATTAAAAAATTGATTATTATTTTGGATGATGTTCACTATTTTGGGGACCCTATATGATCGAGGTAAATAGATTACTACGGTATTTTCATTTAGGAGTAAGGTTGACTTATATTTTGAAGAATCGATGAATTTATGGTGGAATTATAGTAATGTAGGTAACTTATGGGAATGATTAACCTATATTGGGTAAAATATATTTAGGTTAGATACTTTTTCTATAAGATGTTAGGAGTGGTTGATGTTGTTTGGAGATGAACAATGATGTTTATTTTGGAAGACTATGTTATCAAATCCTTCTTGTATTTGGGTTTCAATCTTAGTTTAGTTTATTTTGAGGAATTTTAAGGACCGTTATTTATGTAATGGTCTATGATGAACATTGGGTACTACCATAGAACATCGAAGATTTAAAAGTAGTTTCCATTCCTATGGGATTCTTCCTTTTTGAAGAGTTTTTTAACCTTACCCTTTCTGTTTTTGGGATAATGTTTAAAGATAGAAGAAATAGATAGTTAATCTTTTGTGGATTATGTGATTCTCTAGAAGATGATTCTTGTGTTTTGATGAGACCAAGTAGTTTTGAATGCTCATCGTTTGGGAGAAAAGATTATTTTTGGTAGAAACTTATTAAAGGGTGAAACTCTACATTAAGGTAGATGTATTTCCTTATGTTTTTGTTCTATGTTGTAAATGAATTCCTCAAAATTATGAAAAGGAATGTAAAAAAAACGTTGTTGGTTTACGTTTCCTACTAGGTAATCAAAGATCGTTTACACACATCATAATTTTGGGATTTTCTTATTGTTAACTTTCTCTTAATCGTGTTTTCTATCACTCTCTTTTAGAACGTGACCCTTTGTTTTCTCCTCCATGTCCATGTTTCCTACATGGAATCCTAGTATGAGTAAACTCGGGAGGCCTTTGTACTTCCTTTTCTTTATTTTAAAGTAATAGTGTTACAAAATCTTTTTCTGATGTGGGACATTCAATGAAATTTCAAAACCTAATTTTATAAATTGCGAGGACACAATTTCTTAAGTGGGGGTAGATTGTAACGACCTGAAATTTTTGAATAAATCTTGTTTCCTAATTTCATGTTTTATTTTATTTTTTTTATACTCAACAAAAATGTTTTATTTGTTAACATGAGTATAATTAAAATGAGATAGTTGGGTTTAAACGGTTATATGACCATTGGTCAATATGACTGCCGGAAACTAAATGTTTTGATTATTGTCTCTAAATACAAGTAATATTGGTTAATTAGTATAGAAAGAAGATTTGATGGCCACACCCAGTAGTCTTGGACCGATCGAAGCCCATCTAACAGAACATGGGAAGGATGTAGCACCACTGGGCTTTGCTCTGGAACAAACCCAAGCCGAACATCATCGTGTGAAGCTAGAACAGAATCGCCTTTTCAAGAATTTCAAACTAATAGAAGTTACTACTCGTGCGATGTTGGCCGAGCCTCCCTCAGATTCCCTCACCATAGCACACCTTACGCATAGGTCCTATGCTGGTGTGATTGTAGAGACCCGAATCTTATCGTACATGGACATTACATTACTTTTGCAGAATACTTAGTACATAACAAAAACACACACACAAGGACCGTAATAGTTTAGTGTCTTTGGAAACTCGGAACGTAATCTTCTAATCGTGGTGAAAGATCCTCAATATCTCCCATAAAGATCTTCCCTTCTTTTTTTTACCTAAAAACATTCTTTATATCCTGGGGAAAAGAAAACATAAAAGGGTGAGCTCAAAAGCTCAGTAAGGGTAAAAAAAAGAAAATCAATCACATCATATTCATAAGAACATAACTTTTGGATATCTTAACCTGCAAAAGAGAGCATAATTTCATAACATGGGATAAATCATAGCAGTGAAATGAAATCCCAATAAGCATAACTTAAAACATGAAACTTTGTGGCATACACACATAATCATAGAGAATCATTTCTTGTTAGTCAAGACTCATTTCCAAGACTATCTTAGTGGACAAAATCCCTTTTCTGAATCGAGTAACCCTCGTTTCAGTCCTGTTTCAATGAACCGGTATAACCTACCATTCCAGCAATGTCTATCTCATGAGATATAAAATCTTTACCCAATGCATTGGAGGGAGATATAGGTCCCACCCATCTTATAATTAATCCTTTCTTATGTGTGCCACATAATCATAAACCATACATCATAGCATAACCCATGTAAAAAAATGGGATTTTTAAACAACATGACATTATAAATCAATTCATATAAGATAAAGGAATTCATAAAAATGTTTCCATCACAACATAATCAAATCCATGTAATAATAGGGATAAAAACAGATCCCTTTTATTATTTTAGATGGAAAATAATTTTGATAAAATACTTGAACTCCATTCTTGAGGAAAATATCCTTTCTACTTTAAAATTTTTTTTCCTTTCTTAACATGTCATACAAATTTAAACTAAAAGAAGTTGATTAAAAATAAACTTGAAAACATGTAAAGGAAGCTTCTTGGAAATAATGTTTTAAAAATCCATTCATGCCATATAAGTTAAAAAAAATATTCTTTTCGTACTTTTGTCGGAAAAGTCAAAAAATACCTCGTACGAAAAATGAAAAAAGATTTCTTTCATATCCTTTACTAAAAACTCGCTGAAGGGTATATTTGGATTTAAAAAATTGTATGTGGATGGAAATAACATTACATATTGAGGAAATATGGATGTGGATGATAAAATACACCCCAGTAAATACTAAAGTATAAACAATCTCGGATAAAAATGAGATTGTGATATTTCCCTTACCTTAGGTCCGACTTGCTTTGTGAGTGTCCAAACCTCCTGTATATGATTTAAATCATGTTATTGACTTATTCCAGAATCATATTCATTGTTATTATATCATATATGGTCCACTTATGACTTTATATTACCCGTTCTTTTGTAAATTCATGTTAAAGTAGCGTTTTGGGTAAAATCGTCTCATTTGTCGTTCGTGTTTTTAACTTGTAATTATTCATATGATTACTTAGATCATGATTACTTAATTCCAGAATATAAAACATGATTTATATATATATATATTCATAATACACATATATAATAAATCAGTAAATGGAAAGAAATACACCGTTCATGGAGACGGTCGTCCGTACGTACGCATGAACGCTGTTTTCGTTTCCTTATTGAATTGAATGGAATTAAGTAGATGACTTACATATAAATATAAATAATTCCAGTATAATTATTAGGTCATATATTGAATTATTACTTATTATATATACTTTATAATTATTCATGAATTGTTAATCATTGAGAATGAATCTTATCGCGTCGTGGAGACGGTAGTCCGTACGTACGCACGAGCGATGATATCGTTCCCATGGTCGTGGAATTGTGTTGAAGTGTATGTATACTATTTCAGTATCAATATAACTTTATAATAATCATATATATTTACTAATTACACCTTTATACCCATCCAATTAATGTGGTGGTGGAAAATAGATTACACCACGGCGTGGAGACGGTATTCCGTACGTACGCACGCGCGGTGATTTCATTTTTCCGTAGGATGGATAGAAGGTGAATTAGGGTTGTTTCATATTTATAATAAAATAACAGTATGTAAGTAATACTGATGTTATTACTTTATAATGAAACAACTAAAGAAGATGAAGTTTGAAGAAGAAAGAAATTGAAAAGATTGGTAATGGATATTACCTCTTCTTTGGAACGCCTCTTTGAATCCTCCACTTAGGGAACTAATATTGGTCATTGAAGAAGACCAGGACCTCTAGGATTATTCTAGGGAAGTGGAGAGGAGAAAATGGCAGGGGTTGGCCGAGCTTGAGTGCTCAAATTGGTGTGAGGAGGAGGGGAGGAGGTGCCCTTTTATAAGGGAGAAGAGGGGCACCTTAGGAATATCTCAAAATATTATTTTATATTAAAGTGAAAATCGGTTTATAATCGTTCCAAAGGGTCTTATTTCGAAGCTAAAGTGGGGATGGGTAGAAATCCTATCATCCAATAAGATTTAGAAAAGTTTAGGGTATTATTTTAACCTTATCAATTAGATTTAACTCTATGTTAAATAATTTAACTTTTAACATGTCTTTTTGTTTTCTTACACCATATGGTTAATACACTTACTATAACATGCCAAAAGAACCCCAAATTATTTATTATTAATATATATATCCGTATCTAAGTCATTTGGCCGAACCTTAGATTTTTAGAAATAAAATAACAATTAATAATATAATATTTGATTTAAAAACTATTTTGTGTCAATTTTGACACTATTTGATTTATGATTTTTTTGAAAGTCATAACAGAATTATATGTTCGAACCAAGTTGATTAAATCAACAATAATATATCAAAGTAACATATAAAATTAGTGGAATTCATAAAAAGTCTCAAATTACATTTATTATGGTGTTTATAACATCAATTATGTCAATATTTCATTAATAAGATAATTACTACATCATCTTTGTGTCATAAATAAATTAAATTATTTGATGTCTAAAAATTACAAATAAAATACCATAATGTAGAAAATCGTTTTATCTTTCTAATGAATATTTACAATCTAATTTATCTTATGTACAACCCTATATTAAAAATGTTTTAGTAAATATACTTTGATTTTAACTCTTTTAACTCTTCTTTGAATTAAATAATAATAAATGTCCTAATCTAATCCAACTGGGCCTAAATGATAATATTTTACACTTAAGGTTATTTTTGGTCGAGATAAACTTGTCCAATAGAATTAGGACATGTGTTAGGGTAATATCAATATCATTCTTACCCTTAATTAACCTATTTACTTTTAACCGTGGTAAGTAAAAAGTTACTATTCACCAAAAATTATTTTCATCTCATTGAACCACATTTTACTTACAGACATCAACCGTGTCTCTCGAATTTTTGAAATTCCATTCACAGAAGCGGTAAAATTAAGTTTTATGAAAAATTCAGTTTTTAACTACCACTTAGTAGTTTCACTATTCATCAAAAATTGATGTTTTTCAGAAAAATGCCAAAATTTCATCCTAAGCTATATTTCATATTCTGAATTCAAAAATGAAGTCTATTTTACCAAATTCATAACATAGAAGTTGCATTAATTAATTTTATAATTAAATCCCGCTGTTAAAACAAATAGCATGTTTTTAAGAAACAATATCTATCAAAAGATTGACCCTTGATTATGTATGGTTTAAATGTGAAATTACCAACATTGTATTAAATTGTAAAAATATATTATAAATATACTTTAAAACCACTTAAATTAATAATTTATCACTATTAATTATTTCGATTAAAAAAGTTGTTTTTCATTATAATTTAGTAATTTTCACTATTCATCAGAATATGAAAGTTATCCGAAAAGTACCAAAATTTCACCTTAGGCTAAATTCGATACTCCGAATCCAAAAATGAAGTCCATTTTGAGAGCTAAAATTTCTAAAATTTAAATAGTGGTTATTACTATTCATAACGGCTAGTTTTAATAATATTTTAATAGCATATCGTTGTTTCGTGAAACTGAGTATTGCGTACTACACACGCTCTCGAGGAAGGTTGTGATTGCGTGTAATGCAAGGCAAGTCAAAGATGCGCGTTTGCAATCTATTTTTGGTGTAGAGTACAACACAAGACATTAATAAAATTAAAAAGAATATTTTTCATAAAATCTCGGGCTGTTACATTCTACCCCCCTTAAAATGAATTTCGCCCTCGAAATTCGTCGGGGTTATAAATGGTTTACTATTAGAAAGTTTATTTAATAGAAACCCACATCATAAAAAGGAATATCAAAACCAATCTTTAAAAACAAAAGTATGAAACGTAACGGTTACCCAAATAAACTAATCACTAGGTTTCCACATAGGTGAAAATATGGATATGGAAGAGAAATCTAACCATCATGTTCTGATGGAGAGTGGTAGAGAACATGGCTATGGAAAAGCCAGTAATCACAAAGCCATAAATTTGTGACGATCTAAGGTACCATCTGATTCATTAGATATAAGATCACTAGGACAACATTTTTGGTTTTCAAGATCGTTTCCCTAAAGTTAAAGAATTTGAATTAGAATAAATACTTACTTTATGTTGGTACAACATCACTGTTGTTCGTGCCTTTAACAATTTCCAATTCATCTCTTAAATAAATGAAGTTGAATTTGTTATTCGTGAAGTGTTAGCAGATCATGTGATAGAATGACAGGTCATTCCATCTGTCTCAAAAGGATTGCAAAATTTATATACATAAGTCGATCTATAGTTAGATTAATCATATATGGTTCCTAAAATGGACTTATACTTTATATATCATACTGCTTAATATAATAAAACTAGTTTCTACTAAATTGGGACTTCCTGTAGGCCAGTGGTAGGCGATAAAGGCCAGTCGCACTTCGGTTGTGGGTTCGATTCCCACAGCCTTGTCCGACGCGATGGGCTGTCGCCCGTTCTGCAGGTTGTCCTTTTTCTAAAACTATATTACTATAACATCCCATCGAAAAAACTTCTATCCTTAAACAATACTAACTTATGTCCAACATAATCCATTCCAATCTTTAGGCTTATCCATAATACTGCAGTCCACTCTCATAACATAGTGAAAATGATTACCAGGTATTTAACACCAGCGTCAATCCCCATATATCATAATATATGTTTTGTTGGTCACATTCCAAACATTCAAAGTCCTTAATCATGTATTCTCTTGAATACCTTAGTGAAAACATGAATGCAATTAAAAGTTAACACTTTCCACATAACAAAATCCTCAAAATTCTATATACTCAAATCATGATATCACTTAGTCCTTATATCAATCATGAGCTCATGAATACTGTTAAACATTTAATTTTCTCCTTATCCCTTCATTATGCGCATATCATCTACATTCCAAAAATATCTGAATAACCTTTCATGGATACTGGTAACATTAATAAAACACTTTTAAAACTCAAGGAAAGACAACAATGTAACAATCCTTAGATGTATCTTTATTCCATAGTACCATGATATTTCTTATACAACATTACACATGATAAACATGTAATCATTTCACTACATTCTTAAACCATTAACCGAGCTTCAACAATTCTTTCATCTCACATATCATTTGTAGTCTCTTAATCATCATCCACATAAATACTACTCATACGAACATACTTATTCTCTTCATGAGTCTTTCCCTTAGGGCATTGGTTTGCATAATGCCCATACATTCCACATTTAAAACACTTAACCATTTTTGATGTCGTAGCAATACCATTATCCTCATCCATGGTGTTAACTGAACCTTTTCCTTTGCACTTACTTGCTTTGTGTCCTTCTTTTCCACACCCAAAGCATCTTCCAGTTCCCTTGAAACATTCTCCATGATGCCTCTTCCCACATGATTTACATAGGGGAAATTGAACTGTCTTTCCTCTATGTTCATCATGAAACTCCATCTTTCTCTTATTAGCCGAGTCAGGAAACTTACCAAATTTTACTTTATTGATCATATTATGAGATTGCTGATTCGGCATAATAATGATGTTTGGACTTCCAAATCCCATTTCATTTGGTTTCTCATAAAGAATATCATTCCATGGTCCATCATATCCACCATTATCGTGAATCATCTTGTTTCCAGCCATTTTCTAAAACCCAAAAAGAATAGTGTGAGAGGCAAAATAATGCTAAGGAAAACAACATAGTAAAGGGGGAGTACCCTTAATATCTAACATCTTAGGTTAAATTCTATGATCGTTAGCGTAATTATAGTACTATAACCTATACGTATACTTAACCTTAGGGACATCCCTAGACATACCTTAGAAATATCTCTAGGGATCTCACTAATGTTTTCGCGTCCTAGTTTCCAAAGGTTGACTAAACCTTTCCTCTGATACCAAATGTAGAGACCCGAAGCATATCGTACATGGACATTAAATTACTTTTGCGGAATACTTAGTACATAACAAAAACACACACACAAGGACCGTAATACTTTAGTGTCTTTGGAAACTCGAAACGTAATCTTCTAATCGTGGTGAAAGATCCTCAATATCTCCCATAAAGATCTTCCCTTCTTTTTTTTACATAAACCCATTCTTTATATCCTGGGGAAAAGAAAACATAAAAGGGTGAGCTCAAATGCTCAGTAAGGGTAAACAAAAGAAAATCAATCACATCATATTCATAAGAACATAGCTTTTGGAAATCTTAACCTGCAAAAGAGAGCATAATTTCATAACATGGGATAAATCATAGCAGTCAAATGAAATCCCAATAAGCATAACATAAAACATGAAACCTTGTGGCCTACACACATAATCATAGAGAATCATTTCTTGTTAGTCAAGACTCATTGCCAAGACTATCTTAGTGGACAAAGTCCCTTTTCTGAATCGAGTAACCCTCGTTTCAGTCCTGTTTCACTGAACCGGTATAACCTACCATTCCAGCCATGTCTATCTCATGAGATATAAAATCTTTACCCAATGCATTGGAGGGAGATATAGGTCCCACCCATCTTATAATGAATCCTTTCTTATGTGTGCCACATAATCATAGACCATACATCATAGCGTAACCCATGTAATAAAAATGGGATTTTTAAACAACATGACATCATAAATCAATTCATATAAGATAAAGGAATTCATAAAAATGTTTCCATCACAACATAATCAAATCCATGTAATAATATGGATAAAAACAGAACCCGTTTATTATCTTAGATGGAAAATAATTTTGATAAAATACTTGAACTCCATTCTTGAGGAAAATATCCTTTCTACTTTAAAAACATTTTTCCTTTCTTAACATGTCATACAAATTTAAACTAAAAGAAGTTGATTATAAATAAACTTGAAAACTTTTCAAGTAAGCTTCTTGTAAATAATGTTTTAAAAATCCATTCATGCTCTATAAGTTAGAAAAAATATTCTTCTCGTACTTTTGTGGGAAAAGTCAAAAAATACCTCTTACGAAAAACGACAAAAGATTCCTTTCATATCCTTTACTAAAAACTCGCTGAAGGGTAAATTTGGATTTAAACAATTGTAGGTGGATGGAAATAACATTACATATTGAGGAAATATGGATGTGGATGATAAAATACACCCCAGTAAATACTAAAGTATAAACAATCTCGGATAAAAATGAGATTGTGATATTTCCCTTACCTTAGGTCCGACTTGCTTTGTGAGTGTCCGAACCTCCTGTATATGATTTAAATCATGTTATTGACTTATTCCAGAATCATATTCATTGTTATTATATCATATATGGTCCACTTATGACTTTATATTACCCGTTCTTTTGTAAATTCATGTTAAAGTAGCGTTTTGGGTAAAATCGTCTCATTTGTCGTTCGTGTTTTTAACTTGTAATTATTCATATGATTACTTAGATCATGATTACTTAATTCTAGAATATAAAACATGATTTATATATATATATATTCATAATACACATATATAATAAATCAGTAAATGGAAAGAAATACACCGTTCATGGAGACGGTAGTCCGTACGTACGCATGAACGCTGTTTTCGTTTCCTTATTGAATTGAATGGAATTAAGTAGATGACATACATATAAATATAAATAATTCCAGTATCATTATTAGGTCATATATTGCATTATTACTTATTATATATACTTTATAATTATTCATGAATGGTTAATCATTGAGAATGAATCTCATCGCGTCGTGGAGACGGTAGTCCGTACGTACGCACGAGCGATGATATCGTTCCCATGGTCGTGGAATTATGTTGAAGTGTATTTATAATATTTCAGTATCAATATCACTTTATAATAATAATATATAGTTACTCATTACACCTTTATACCCATCCAATTAATGTGGTGGCGGAAAATAGATTACACCACGGCGTGGAGACGGTATTCCGTACGTACGCACGCGCGGTGATTTCATTTTTCCGTAGGATGGATAGAAGGTGAATTAGGGTTGTTTCATATTTATAATAACATATCAGTATGTAAGTAATACTGATGTTATTACTTTATAATGAAACAACTAATGAAGATGATGTTTGAAGAAGAAAGAAATTGAAAAGATCGGTAATGGATATTACCTCTTCTTTGGAACGCCTCTTTGAATCCTCCACTTAGGGAACTATGATTGGCCTTTGAAGAAGACCAGGACCTCTAGGATTATTCTAGGGAAGTGGAGAGGAGAAAATGGCAGGGGTTGGCCGAGCTTGAGTAATCAAATTGGTGTGAGGAGGAGGGGAGAAGGTGCCCTTTTATAAGGGAGAAGAGGGGCACCTTAGGAATATCTCAAAATATTATTTTATATTAAAGTAAAAATCGGTTTATAATGGTTCCAAAGGGTCTTATTTCGAAGCTAAAGTCGGTATGGGTCGAAATCCTATCATCCAATAGGATTTAGACACGTTTAGGGTATTATGTTAACCTTATCAATTAGATTTAACTCTAAGTTAAATAATTTAACTTTTACCGTGTATTTTTGTTTTCTTACACTATATGTTTAATACACTTACTATAACATGCCAAAAATAACCCCAAATTATTTATTATTAATATATATATCCTTATCTAAGTCATTTGGCCGATCCTTAGATTTTTAGGAATAAAATAACAATTAATAATATAATATTTTATTTAAAAACTATTTTGTGTCAATTTTGACACTATTTGATTTATGATTTTTGTGAAAGTCATTACAGAATTATATGTTCGAACCAAGTTGATTAAATAAACACTAATATGTCAGAGTAACATATAAAATTAGTGGAATTCATAAAAAGTCTCAAATTACATTTATTTTGGTGTTTATAACATCAATTATGTCAATATTTCATTAATAAGATAATTACTGCATCATCTTTGTGTCATAAATAAATTAACTTATTTGATGTCTAAAAATTACAAATAAAATACCATCATGTAGGAAATCTTTTTAGCTTTTTAATGAATATTTACAATCGAATTTATCTTATGTAAAACCCTATATTAAAAATGTTTTAGTAAATATACTTTGATTTTAACTCTTTTAACTCTTCTTTGAATTAAATAATAATAAAGGTCCTAATCTAATCCAAGTGGGCCTAAATGATAATATTTTACACTTAAGGTAATTTTTGGTCGAGATACACTTGTCCAATAGAATTAGGACATGTTTTAGTGTAATATCAATATCATTCTTACCCTTAATTACCCTATTTACTTTTAACCGTGGTAAGTAAAAAGTTACTATTCACCAAAAATTATTTTCATCTCATTGAACCACATTTTACTTACAGACATCAACCGTGTCTCTCGGATTTTTTAAATTCCATTCACAGAAGCGGTAAAATTATGTTTTATGAAAAATTCAGTTTTTAACTACCACTTAGTAGTTTCACTATTCATAAAAAATTTATGTTTTTCAGAAAAATGCCAAAATTTCATCCTAAGCTATATTTCATATTCCGAATTCAAAAATGAAGTCTATTTTACCAAATTCATAACATAGAAGTTGCATTAATTAATTTTTTAATTAAATCCCAATGTTAAAACAAATAGCTTGTTTTTAAGAAACAATATCTATCAAAAGATTGACACTTGATTATGTCTGGTTTAAATGTGAAATTACCAACATTGTATTAAATTGTAAAAATATATTCTAAATATACTTTAAAACCACTTAAATTAATAATTTATCACTATTCATTATTTCGATTAAAAAATTTGTTTTTAATTATAATTTAGTAATTTTCACTATTCATCAGAATATGAAAGTTATCCGAAAAGTACCAAAATTTCACCTTAGGCTAAATTCGATACTCCGAATCCAAAAATGAAGTCCATTTTGAGAGCTAAAATTTCTAAAATTTAAAAAGTGGTTCTTACTTTTCATAACGGCTAATGTTAATAATATTTTAATAGCATATCGTTGTTTCGTGAAACTGAGTATTGCGTACTACACACGCTATCGAGGAAGGTTGTGATTGCGTGTAATGCAAGGCAAGTCAAAGATGCGTGTTGTGCAATCTCTTTTTGGTGTAGCGTACAACACAAGACATTAATAAAATTAAAAAGAATATTTTTCATAAAATCTCGGGCTGTTACAGTGATAACGGGCTATGTAAGGAGACCGTAACTGCCTTGTGTAATCCTTTGTTTTTAATAAAAATTGGGATTTCTTCTTATGATGGTGTTTATGAATTTTCAAATGTCCGGATAAATATAGTATGCATATTTTTGGTGAATTTTAGAGAAAGGATATTTAAAAAAAATGATTATGTAAACCTTAAATAATTAAAAATGTGTATTGATTTTCAAAAAATGGTCTTCTACAATTATGTTCAGTACGAAATTTAGAGTATAATAAGATCAACATGATTTTTGATGAATAGTAAATTATGAATAGTGATTTTATGATTAGGATTAGTAATATGACCAAATGGATTAGTAATATCACTTAAAGAAAGTTTTAAAATAATCTAGGCACCTTGATTAAGTAATGTGATTCAATAAAATGCTTAAATAACGGGGTCATAAATTATTATTCAAGTCTTAGTTTTTTCGGGTGAATAGTGTTTTTTAATTAAAAATTAAATTAAAAATATTTAGAAAATTATTTTTATAAAATTGATTTCATTTTTCAACTCAGAGCATCAATATTATGTTAAGGTAATTTTTCGGGTTTTTTCTGAAAAAAATGAATTTTCGGTGAATAGTGTATTTATTTACAAATAAAATTAAAAAAATATATAAAATTATTTTTATAATATGGAATTCATTTTAGAAATCAGAGCATTGATATTTGGTTAGTGTGAAATTTTGTAATTTTTCTGAGAAAGTTGAATTTTCAGTGAATAGTAAAAATACAGTTTTAGGGATTCGGTATGTTTAATGACATCATATCTATGTCATGGTGATGTCATGAAATATTTTAAGGGATGGTCGACCAAAGGTGATGAATTATTGTATGGGGTCCCCATTTGGCCTAACTTAATGGGAAATATCATGGGATAGCACATGGTTTTGAGAAAAACACATGTGAGGTGTCCCTTGGCCCTTAATGCCTTGTCCCCTCACTTTCCCTATAAATACCAAGACATCATCTCATCCATTTCGACTCCCCACTCTCCCCCAACGAATTTATGGTCTCATTACCTCCCAAGTAGTCCTCCCAAGGTTCCCTAAAGCCCTCAAGGTCAAAACCTTTGAGTTTTAAGAGTTACGTTTTAAGGTAAGGGATCCGACCTCTCTCTTTCTTTTCAAGTGATCTTTTTTATGTCATTTCTTTTGTGCTCCATGTTATTAAGTTGGAGGATGTTCTTTTATATTCATTATAATGTCCTTTTTATTTTAATATGATGAGAGACCCCCTCTTACTCTCATCATTTCATTTTATGAAAGTTTAAGTGGCGTCGTTAGGCTGCCTAAATTTTTGTAACAGATTCTTTCACCCTTCTAATTTTCATGTTCTACTTTCATGTCAAGTCATTCAGGTTACTTTTTATTATGTTGGGTTATGATATCTAAATTTATAATACTGATCTTTTATTATCATATTATGAGAGACCCCATTTGATATTTTCAATTTAGTAGTTTGATGTTTTAAGTGGCGCCGTTAGGTTGGCGAATTTTTAGTGGTTCTTTCACCTTTCTCCCTTTTCAAAATTCTAATTCCATGTTAAGTCTTGCAAGTTCCTTTTTATTATTTTGGGGTATGATTTCTAAATCTATCATACTGGACTCTTAGGATCATATGATGAGAGACCATATTTGATCCTGTCAATTCATTTTTGTTGAAGATTAAGTGATGTCGTTAGGCTGTCGAATTTTTAAGGGATTCTTTCACCCTTCTCTTTTTCAAAGTTCTACTTTCATGTCAAGTCTATCAATTCCCTTTTTAATTTTGTTGGGGTATGATCTCTATATCTATCATACTGAACTCTTATTTTCATATGATGAGGGACCCTATTTGAACTTTTCAATTAAATTTTTTTGAAGTTCAAGTGACGCTATTAGGCTACCGAATTTTCATAAGAGACATCTAATTTTTTTCTTACTTCCATGTTTTTCATTTCAAATGGTATTTCCTTAAAATTTCGTTACCATGTTCACATATATTTATTATTCTGTCCCTCTACTATTTTATTTGTCATTTATGAATGTTTTACCCATGTCCTCTCTCTTTTCAATGTTTTCTAAAACCCCGAAACATAGCTGTTATGTTGCAGAATTTTCATCTCGAAATGCCTCTCTCTCTTTTATCAAAATTATTTTTTGTTATAAAGTGAATACTCAAAGATATTATTTATACATGGGTATTCACATATATATCAAAATGATCTACTTTAAATTCTGGGATTTACATGCATGAAACCCACATTCCCTTTCTGTGGGTATAAAGTGACATAAAGATCATGTCTTTAAAGCAGTTTTTAAAACGTTATGATTACGAAATGAAACCCATTTCTTTTATGCTATATGGGTTGTTTATGAAATGATTGATGATGATATGTGTGGCTCAGATGACAATAAAGACATGTCAAGGGTGCGCCCAGATAGCGCTCCAATGCATTGGGTAAAGACTTAATCTCTAGAGATGACCATTTTTTACGACGCCTTGGTGTATAACCGTGGTAATTTTTAACAACACCTTGGGGATGGACCTTGATGAAACGAAACGATTGCCAATATTTAATGTTGTAGCCATATCATCAAGTTTTGAAAAATGTAATTTTTATTATGATATGCCTCATGATTTCTTTCTCATTCCTTAAAGTTCTTTTCCTGACTTTATTGAGGTATCTCAAGTTCATATGTAAAATGTTTCGCTTGTTACCCTTACTAGGCCTTCTACTCACCCTTTATTTTGATGTATGTCCCTAGGTTATCATATGAAGTAATGAACCTAGGATGAACTTGAGGAGAAGCCTTTCAAGTGTTTAAGAAGAATGTTTTATGTTTTCATGTTTTAATTATGTGGTTTCCAAGACACTAAACCTTAAAGATCCTCGGTTTTGTAAAATGTAATGAAAGTTTATGTCATAAAAAGGTGGGATGCTATACTAATGTTCTTGGTCTTGCGTTTCATCTACTCTATCAAATAAAATGTATATACATTAGATTTTGGTGGTGGTACATAGGTTGCAATTTTTTGTATAGTCTTTCATGAGGAAACATCCACCTTATTTTAATGGTTTATCTTGTCCTCTATTTACTGAAAAATAGATTTGTTCCACCAAAAAAAAATATTTTCCATTCTCTAGTGTTTGGAACAAAAAAATCTCATGTTGGTTTTATATCATTTGGAAGATGATGTAGATTAATGGTGGGCTTTCAACACTAATAAAATGAGGAATTATGAAAAATTTTCCATGGTGTGGGAAGAGTTTATAGTCTTAATTTTCAACAAGTACTTCATAACATCCTTTATAAAAAATTAATAAAAACTCTTTGAGATAAAGAATATGTATTGTAAATCTGTAGGTGACAATGAGAACACTTTTACAACGCTTGGAAGGTATGCTTCTTACATTTTCATATATCATATATGTATGGTTGATAGATTCATTATTGGCATGGAAACATGTCCCAATCTATGTTTTCCATAATGGGGTTAAATTGTAATGATTTAATAGTTTGATGTGGTATCATGTTGGAAATGGATATCGGAGTCCCCAATTCTCCTCTTTAATCTAAAAACAGTTATATGGATTTTAATGGAAACTATAAAAACCATGGATATAAGGAGATTATCCTTCCTTCTTGCTCTATGTGTTTAGGTAAAAATAGATGTTTTTTAAGGTGATAATATCTTTTTTGTGTGATAATAAAGGTTGTAAAGAATTTGTTTACTGATGTAATTGGATGATGTTTGTAATGACCTGAAATTTTGAATAAATCTTGTTTCCTAATTGTTTGTGTTATTTTATTTTATACTCAACAAAACATTTTCATTTAATAAAATATGTATAATTAATATGAGACTGTTGGGATTTGACTATTATATGTCTGTAAGTCAGTATGACCTTTGGAAACTAAATTTTGTGATTATTGTCTCTAAATACATGTGATCTTGGTTAATTAATATAGACAGAAGAATCGATGGCCTCATCGAGTAGTCTTGGGCCAATCGAAGCCTATCTAACAGAATGTGGGAAACAGGTAGCGCCACTAGGCTTTGCTCTGGTCCAAAACCAAGCCTAACTTCATCGTGTGAAGCTATAACAGAACCGCCTTCGCGAGAAGTTCAAAATTATAGAAATTAATACTCGTTCAATGTTGGCTGAGCCGCCCTTAGATTCTCTCACCCTAGCACACCTTACACTTAGGTCCTATGATGGGGTTATAAGGGGCTATGTAAGGAGACCGTAACTCCCTTCTCTAATCCCTTTATTTAAATAAAAATTGTGATTTCTTCTTGTGATGAAGATTGTGATTTTTTAAATGTCTGGATAAATATAGTATGCATATTTTTGATGAATTTTTAAGAAAGGATATTTTAAAATATTTATGTAAACCTTAAATAATTAAAGATGTGTAATTATTTTCAAAAAATGGTCTTCTACAATTATGTTCAGTACGAAATTAAGAGTCTAATAAGATCAACATAATTTTTGATGAATAGTAAAATATGAATAGTGATTTTATGCTTAGGAAAAGTAATGTGACCAAATGGATTAGTAATCTCACTTAAATAAAGTATTAATATAATCTAGTCACCTTGATTAAATAATGTGATGCAACAAAATATGTAAATAACTGATCCAGAAATTATTATCCAAGTATTAGTTTTTATTCAATTTAATAGTGTTTTTTAATTAAAAATTAAATTAAAATTATTTAGAAAATTATTTTTATAAAACTGATTTCATTTTTGAACTCAGAGCATCGATATTCTATTAAGAAATTTTTTTGGGTTTTTCTGAAAAAAATAACTTTTCGGTGAATAGTGTTTTTATTTAAAAGATAAATTTAAAATATTTAGAAAATTATTTTTATAAAATGGATTTCATTTTTGAAATCATAGCATCGATATTTTGTTAAGATGAAATTTTGTGTTTGTTCTGAGAAAGTTGAATTTTCGATGAATAATGAAAATGCAGTTTTTATGTTGCGGGTGTTTAATGACATCAATAAATGATGTATTAAATATTTAATCAATATGGTAGACTTATGAATAGTGCAATAAGGTATGAGGTGTCCCATGTGGACAATACCATGGGAAAATACCATGGGAAAGCCCATGGTTTTGCCAATACCTCCAATGAGGTGTCCCTTGGCCATTAATGCCATGTCCCCTCACTTTCCCTATTAATACCCACCCTTTCCTCCATTATTTTCACTCCAAAATCTCCTATAATGATTATATGGTCTCATTACCTTTCAAAGAGTCCTCCCATGGTTCCCCCATTCCCTCAAGGTCCCAACCTTCGAGTGTTAAGAGTTACGTTTTAAGGTAAGGGATCCTACCTCTCTCTTTCTTTTCAAGTACTCTATTTTATGTCATATATTTTATGATCCATGTTCTTATGTTGTAGGATGTTCTTTTATATTCATCCCACTTCCCTTTTCATTTTCATATGATTAGATACACCCTCTTTCTCTCATCAATTCGTTTTAACAATTTTTAAGTGGTGATGTTTGGCTGCCAAATGTTTAAGAGATTGTTCCACCCTTCTCATTTTCAAGTTCAATTTTCATCTCAAGTCTTTCAAGTTCCTTTTTATTATGTTGGGTTATGATATCTATATCTATCATACTGATCTTTTATGTTCATATGATAAGAGACCCTATTTGATCTCGTCAATTTTTTTTTTGAAGTTTAAGTGACGTCGTTAGGCTGCCGAATTTTCATAAGGGAAATCTTATTTTTTGTCTTCCTTTCAAGTTATTAATTTCATATGATATATCTTTCCAATTTGTTTACCATGTTATTATATACATTATATGTTATCCCCCTACTTTTTTATGGACCATTTATGAGTGGTTCACCCATGTCACCTCTCTTTTCAATGTTTACTAAAACACTATAACATAGCCGTTATGCTGCAAAATATTCGTCTCAAAATGTCTCCCTCTTTTTCTAAAATTATATTATTTTATTAAGATAATTCTCAAAGATCATTCTTATATAGGGGTATTCACATATATATCAAAATTTTATATTGTAATTTCTGGGTTTTACTTTCACGAAACCCGCTTTCTGATTTCATGGGTTTAAAGTGACATAAAGATCATGTCTTTAAAGCAGTTTTTAAAATGTGATGACTATGAAATGAAACCCATTTCATTTATGATATATATGTTTAATATGAAATGATTGATGATGATATATGTGGATCACATGATAATAAAGTCAAATTTAAGTGTTCTCCCTGATAGGGCTCCAATGCATTGGGTAAAGACTTAATCTCTAGAGATGACCATTTTGACTGATACCATGGCGAATAACCTTGGTAATTTTTAATGACACCTTGGGGATGGACCGTGGTGAAAGGGAAATGATTGTTAATGTTCAATGTGGTAGCCACGTATTAATGTTATGAAACACGTTATTTTTATTATGATGTGCCACATGAACTTTTTCTCAAGCCTTAATGTTATTTTTCATGACTTTTAATGTATCTCTAGTTCTCATGTAAAATGTTTCCCTTGTTTCCCTTACTAGGCCTTCTGCTCACCCTTTATGTTGATGTATGTCCTTATGTTATGAGATGATTTAATGAACTTAGGATGAACAATAAAGAAGCCTTTCATGTGTGTAAGAAGAATGTTTTTTGTTGTCATGTATTATGTTCCTGGTTTCCAAGGCACTAAACAATAATGATCCCCGGTTTTGTATAATGTAATGAAAGTTAATGTGTTAAAAAGGGGGGATGCTGTAGTAGGTATCAAAGGATGGTTTAGTTATTTCTGGAAATTAGGATATGAAAACTCTAGGAAGTATCCTATAGAAAATTATAAATATAATAAAACTTTTTGGTATTTTAGTGAGTATTGAGTAAGGGGATTCCAAGAAAATAATCTTTGTCTGGATACAAGCCGGTAGAGGGGGATTTGGCACAGATGTACATAGGGGTAAAACACGAAAACACCGTTTTGAGCTAGACTAAAACGGGAACTGGTACACGACAACGGGTCTTACTATACTCTTGGTTACGACACATCCGGGGGATACGCTTTGGTAAATTCACATGATTAGTACGAACCATTATAAAAGGAACAATGATAAAATAAAATAATGATTCACATAAGAATATATGATCATGGATAACCTAGTTTGGAACATAGGGGATCATAAATTAGTGTATACTTTTCTTCTACAATTTATCCTTCTATGCTTTAAGTTCGTTTTCATGATTATTGGCTAAGTATTTAAGCACCTAATTATACTTTAATTTCTTAATTAATGGTGGGAAATGGAATAACAGGTCCCAACAACCAATGTGATAGGAAATAGGATGATTGTTGTATTAATATGACAGAGATGATTAGGGGATTAAAAGATTATTATTATTTTGGAAGATGTTCACTATTTTGTGGACCCTATATGATTGAGGTAAATAGATTACTATGGTATTTTATTTGAGGACTAAAGGTTGACTTATATTTTTAAGAATCGACAAATTTAAGGTGAACTTATAGTAATTTAGGTAACTTATGGAAATGATTAACCTATCTTGGGGAAAATATGTTTAGGTTAGCTACATTTTTTATTATATGTTAGGAGTGGTCTATGTTGATTGGAGAAGAACGATGATGTTTATTTTGGAAGACTATGTTATCAAATCCTTCTTGTATTTGGGTTTCAATCTTAGTTTGGTTTATTTTGAGAAATTTTAAGTATATTTATTTATGGAATGGTTAATGATGAACTTTGGGTAGTAACCTGAAATTTTAATAATTTAAAAGTAGTTTCCCTTTATATGGGGTTCTTTATTTTGGAAGAGTTGTTTTATCTTACCCTTTCTGTTTTTGGGATAATGTTTAAAGATATAAGAAATATATAGTTAATATTTGGGGGATTATGTGATTCTCTAAAAGTTGATTCTTGTTCTTTTTATGATACCAAGTGTTTTTTAATGCTCATTGTTTGGAGAAAATATTATTTTTGGTAGAAACATATTAAGGGATGAAAATCTACTTGAAGGTAAATATATTTCCTTTTTTTTATGTAGTAATTGAATTCCTCAAAACATTGAAAAGGAACGTAAAACAAAAACGTTGTGTGTTAATGTTTCCTACTGGGAAATCAAATACCATTTAACCCATCATAATTTTGTGATTTTCTTATTGTTAACTTTCTCCTAATCATGTTTCCTATCACTCTCCCTCAGAACGTCACCCTTTGTTTTATCTTCCATGTCCATGTTTTCCTACATGTAATCCTAGTATGGGTTAACTCGGGTGACCTTTGTACTTCCCTTTCTTTCTTTTAATGTAATAGTTTTACTGACTCCATTTCTAATGTGGGACTTTCAATGAAATTTCCATGCCTAATTTTAAAAAATTGTGAGGACACAATTTCTTGAGGGGGGAATATTGTAACGACCCAAAATTTTGAATAACTCCTGTTTCCTAATTTTGTGTGTTATTTTATTTCATACTCAACAAAAAAAATTTCATTTAATAAAATGAGTATAATTAAAATGAGACTTTTGGGTTTTGTCTATTATATGACCGTAAGTCTGTATGACCTTTGGAAACTAAATTCTTTGATTATCGTCTCTAAATACAAGTGATCTTGGTTAATTAATATAGAGTGATGATTTGATGGCCTCATCCAGTAGTCTTGGGCCAATCGAAGCCCATCTAACGGAACTTGGGAAGGAGGTAGCACCACTGGGCTTTTCTCTGGACCAAACCCAAGATGAACTTCATCATGTGAAGCTAGAATGGAATTTCCTTCATAAGAAGTTCAGACTGATAGAAGTTACTACACGTGCAATGTTGGCTGAGCCGCCCTCAGATTCTCTCACCTTAGCACACCTTACACTTAGGTCCTATGCTGCGGTTATAAGGGGCTATATAAGGAGACCGTAACTGCCTTCTGTAATCCCTTGATTTAAATAAAAATTGTGATTCCGTCTTATGATGAATTTTGTGAATTTTCAAATGTCCGGATAAATATACTATCAATATTTTTGATGAATTTTGAACAAAGAATATTTTAAAATATTTATTTAAACCTTAAATAATTAATAAAGTGTAATGATTTTCAAAAAATGGTCTTCTATAATTATGTTCAGTATGAAATTTAGAGTCTAATAAGCTCAAATTATTTTTTTATGAATAGTAAATATGAATAGTGATTTTAAGCTTATGATTAGTAATGTGACCAAATAGATTAGTAATCTTATTTAAGGAAAGTATTAATATAATCTAGGCACCTTGGTTAAGTAAAGTGATTCAATAAAATAGGTAAATAACTGTTTAATAAATTATTAGTCAAGTATTAGTTTTTTTCAGGTAAATAGTTTTATTAATTAAAAATTAAATTAAAAATATTTAGAAAATTATTTTTATAAAAATGATTTCATTTTTTGAACTCAGAGCATCGATATTATGTTATGATAAAATTTGGGGTTTTTTCTAAAAAAATGATTTTTCAGTGAATAGTGTTTTTATTTTTAAATTAAACTAAAAATATTCAAAAATTTATTTTTATAAAATGGAGTTCATTTTGGAAATCAGGGCATCGATATTTTTTTAAGGTGAAATTTTCGGTTTTTTCTATGAATGTTGAATTTCCGATGAATAGTGAAAATTCAATTTTTAAGTTACGGGTGTTTAATGACATCATTAAATGATGTATTAAGTATTTAATCAATATGGTCGAATTAAGAGAAGTAAGATAGGGTATTAGGGGTCCCAAGTGGCCAATAACATGGGAATATACCATGGGCAAGCCCATGGTTTTTCCAATACTACCAATGAGGTGTTCCTTTGGCATTTATGCCATGTCCCCTCACATTCCCTATAAATACCCACCCTTTCCTCATTTATTTTTCACTCCCAACTATCCCCCAACTAATATATGGTCTCATTACCTCCCAAAGAGTTCTCCCAATTTGCCCCCAAGCCCTCAAGGACCCAACCTTCTTGTTTTAAGAGTTATGTTTTAAGGTAAGGGATCCTACCTCTCTCTTTCCTTCCAAGTACTATCTTTTATGTCATATCATTTATGATCCATGTTCTTATGTTGTAGGATTTTCTTTTATATTCATCCTTCTTCCCTTTTCATGTTCATAAGATGAGATATCCCTTCTTTCTCTCATCAATTATTTTTTTGAATGTTTATGTGGCGCTATTAGGCTACCGAATTTTTAAGGGATTCTTCCACCCTTCTCATTTTCAAGTTCTATTTTCATGTCAAGTATTTCAAGTTTCTTTTTATTATGTTAGGGTATTATATCTATATCTATAATACTGCATTTTTATTTTCATATTATGAGAGACCCTATTTGATCTAATCAATTTTTATTTTTGAAGTTTAAGTGACGTCGTTAGGCTGCCGAATTTTCATAAGGGAAATCTTATTATTTTGTCTTATTTTCAAGTTCTTCATTTCATATGTTATATCTTTAAAATTTCATTACCATGTTCTTATATACTTTATATTATGTCCCATAATTTTTTATGGACCATTTATTAGTTGGTGACCCATGTCCCCTCTCTTTTCAATGTTTACTAAAACCCTGTAACATAGCCGTTATGCTGCAGAATTTTCGTCTCAAAATATATCCACTTTTTTCTCATATTCATTTATTTTATTAACTGAATACTCAAGTCTATTTATAATTCAAGGGTATTCACATATATATCAAAATTTTTTATTTTAAATTCCTATATTTACATACATAATACCCACTTTCCTTTTTAGTGGGTTTAAAGTGACATAAAGATCACGTCTTTAAAGAAGTTTTTATAATGTGATGACTATGAAATAAAACCCATTTCTTTTATGCTATATGTGTTTTTTATGAAATTATTTATGATGATATATTTGGATCACATGATTATAAAGTAAAATTTAAGGGTGCGCCTTGATAGAGCTCTAATGCATTGGGTAAAGACTTAAACTCTAGAGATGACCATTTTGACTGATACCCTGGTGAATAACCTTGGTAATTTTTAATGACACGATGGGGATGGACCTTGGAGAAATGCAAATGATTGTAAATGTTAAATGTTTTAGTCACATCTTCAAGTTATGAAACATTTTATTTTTATTATAATATGCCTCATGAACTCTTTCTCTTGCCTTAAAGTTATTTTTCATGACTTTTGATGTATCTAAAGTTACCATGTAAAATGTTTCCCTTGTTTCCCTTACTAGGCCTTTTGCTCACCATTTCTTTTGATGTAAGTCCCCAAGTTATGAGATGATGTAATGAACTTAGGATGAACATTGAATAATCCTTTCATGTGTTTAAGAAGAATGTTTTATGTTGTTATGTATTAAGTTCATGGTTTCCAAGACACTAAACATTAAAGATCCTCAGTTTTGTATAATGTAATGAAAGTTAATGTGTTAAAAATGTGTGATGGTATAATGCTAGTTAATTATAAAAATAGGGGGAAATGTTATAAAATGCCCCCCCCCCCCCACACACTAGTGTTTCAAATAAGAAAACTGTAGGAACTACGCTAACTAGAGATCAAATCCAATTATTAATGATGATTATTCATGTTACAAACCTATTAAGATGAGGGACATAGGGAAATATGATGAGATCACTATTTCAGAAGAGGGGTCATATAATTTAATGGTGAAAGGTAAACCTGACATCAAAATTATAATTTCTAATGTAATATTGACCTCTATATCTAACAATTATTTATTATCTAAATAATTATATAATGGTATCAAAATTTAACCCAAATGATTAGTTTTAAAATTTATATTGAATACCCATAATGGTATGATGATATCATATGAAGTATATTATTCCTCCCTAGATTACATTTTCAGTAATGTGCTTCCTATAAATATTTTCATTCTCTCTATTGTTAAAATTTATGGTATCTTAGTCATGGATTAGGTGTCTCTAACTAAAGAACTAATCAATTGTTGAGTAACAGATGTCACAATTGATATTTCACACTTTCCAATGATCATATATCAATGTGACGATATGTATTAACATCTTAAAAATATTATGTCCATTGTATGGGTCTTGATTCCCACTTGTAAAGAGTGTTTATATCACGTGGTTATGGATAAACATGACATCAACGATATTCTTATTTGTGTGATTTTTATGATGTATTTATTTAATAGTTTTATATCCTTATAATTAAATGTGAAGGTGAGTTATCAATATATCACATACTTGTTACTCTGTATATTTCGATGAGTAATTATAAAAAAGACCGGATTAAGTTTTTTAGATTAATGAAAAACCTCTATTGAACATTCACAAGGGAGTTATTTGGAAAATTCTGTCACCTTAGGATTCACTTGTTTTTTTAAATTTATGATAGATCAACGTGACTCTGCATTTATTATACGGAGATGAAAAAGATCAAAATAAATAATAGGAATCTTATACCCTACATTGATGACCTATTTGATCAAATGCATGGAGCTCTATACTTTTCCAATATTAACCATCAATATGGATATCATCAATTGTTGTTCTAGAAGGAGGATATTCTTAAGACAACATTCTATACTTGGAATGTACCCTACGAATACCTAGTGATGCAGTTTGGTCATAATAAATCCCCCAGTATCTCCACAGATTTATTAATAGGGTCTTTAGATAATATGTTGATATTTTTTTAGTATTCATAAATTATATTCTAATTACGTGATATGGTGTATTTTTAGATCCATCAAAGGCTGAGGCTATTGAATGATGTCCCACACCAACCCTTGTGACTATGATATATAGATTTATTCCATTATATGGTTATTATAAAAGGTTTTTGGGTAATTACTCATGACTACCGAATTCAGTCACTATGTTAACTCCAAATAGAACCAAGTTCATATAGAAAGATTAATGTGAGGTAAATTTCATGGAACTAAATAGAATACTATTTAGTTCACATTTACATATATTACCCTATATTAGGGAAGGATTTGTGATCTATAGAGGTGAATTCATGAAGGTATTGTGATATGTTCTAATGATGAATGAATTGGTTATAGAGTATTCCTCATGGTAATTTACGGTTAATTAAAAAAATTATAAAACACATGCTTTGGATTTAGTTGTGTTAATTATTTTTATCAAATTTATTGAAGAAATATATTTATAGATAAAAGTATGATTTATACACTGAAAAAATAATTTCAATATAAATTTTAACATAGAATAATTTGAATGTGTTTCAAAGAGGATTATAACAACCACCTCAAGATTATGACTGTACAGTGCATTACCATTGTGGGAAAGAAAACATGGTAGAAGCTGTTGTGATACAAAAGAATCATGATTTCTTATCCATGATGAGGATAAAAATATATCCAATATTTCTATATGTAAAAATATGGATATTGAAATTTCAAATGATGGAGGGAAATATATGCATTCTAATATAAAATTTCAGCTACATATCCAATGTAATTTTAACATAGGGTAGAGTTAATGGAATAACCAAACTACCGAATCACCTCCAAAGTTATATAAACCTATATATTTTTTATACCATATAGAATAGAGGGAATGGAGTACATAGAAAATATATATATATGCATTAGTGTTATCCTGATTTTTCTCATAATAAATGACACGTTTTTAGTTTGATGTGAGTGCATATATGGTCCTCATAGAATATATTTTTCAAACCATCATGATGTGGTTGAATCCATTATTTGGGGCCTACAAGCATCCATTCACCTACTTCATAGTCAATATATATTCATTCTATTTAATTGATATGATAAATCCTTTTTTGAGTGACAGTGTATAAGGGGACAATAGTTGCATAATTTCATTGGAATGAAATTAGGAAGATTCATCCATAGATCATGAACCAGAAGATGTACCATATTTCATAAAATTGGGACATCAAAAACCTCATACTAGGAGAAACTTTTTATCCTCAAAAATACTCAGAAACTAGGTTAGGAATTTATATCTTTATCATCAATCAATAGTGTCCTCATAGAAATTATTTATCCCCATATTGGATAAAATCTTATGGACATGAAGTTAATTAGATACATAAAGGAAAAATATATCTACTGAAAATGTCTGAGTAGTACAGTAGGAATAAGAGTTTAATTCTCCACTATTTAGGCTCATCATTAATCCCTAGAAACTAGTTTTTGGGAAAAAATCACAAATTCAATGCGTTTATTAAGGTGATATATTCATGGATTCATTCATTCAATGGTTGAATTTATATCATTTATTGAGAGTGAGATTGGACAATTACTAGGGTGGAGGCCAATTATTCAAAAGAAAATGTAGAGTGATTTATCCTTCAAATTCATACACACAATATTGTTGTAATGCAAACCGATCATTTTTCTTGATTGAATAGCCCAAGGTGTGAAGAATCATATCCATTAACTTGAATACATTTGTTGAGCTATTATGGTTGATTTTAATTATGATGAAAAGGATGAAGAAGAAGCATCCCCTTTATGGTTGAGTGCATGATGCCTAATGTCACTGATTTCAAGGGAACATTTCCACCCCCACACTCACTAGTTTTCTCTTAGAACACTATCCACATGGGATACTGTGAGGTTAAAGAAGGATAATAAGTATTATCTAAACATTTATTTATGAATAAATGGTTTGTATTGTGTCATTTCACTTAAAATTAGAACTTTTTTATAGGTTTCTTATAAATAGTAAAACTAGTTTTGATTTTAACATATGTATAACTACTGCCTTTCCAGTAACATGTTTGTAAATAGAAAAACCCTAATAGTGATCCTGACTTATAGATGATACAATTCTCAAATATTTTTTATTGGTAATTGTGAATCATTGGATATTAGTACCCTAGACCCATCATCATCTTCACTATCGGAATTGTATTCAGGTATACTGACCTTTTCTACAAAAACTAATCGCCTTATCCTAGGGAAGAAAATTGTGGAAGAGATAATGTCATAAATCTATGAGGGTTCTTGGATGGGTCTCATTCTTGTAGGATTAACGTCATTATTTTATGTCTTAGAAGTTACTAATTTCCCAAATTTGAAAAAGATTACTATAATTTACAATTTACATCCATAAAAGATGGATAATTACTTTAGAGTTTGTACTGAAATATTTCATAATCACTATCAATAATATTATACATTAATTGATAGTGATGAATATTGAATGCTTGAATTTGATATATATAATTGATTTATTGATCTAGTGGTTGATGTTGACCCCATGATTGTGTATAACAGCGCATTGAAAATTGTAGTGGAAACCACATTGGTGATTGATGGACAATATTCCACTTCGTTGGCTATTTCATTATTTTTTCTTGGAATGTTAATAATTACATTGACCTTCCATTTTAAAGAATGTCAACACAAACATTTTCAATTAAAGATATCATCTAATCTACTCAATATATAAATGTTGCAGGGACATTGAATATTGTAGATCCAATTACATATGAAGGTGTTCATATTTTCAGATCAATATTTAGGATATTCCACGAATATATCCCCCTTATTAGTGAAACTATGAATCATATTAAGAAACACTTATAATTATACACATTTTCTAGAAAACATCATATTGTGAAAAATAAATCTCGCATAACCATCATTCAAATTTCATGTCAAAATATCCTAAGTCTCGCCACATGTTCATCTTTCATAGGTATTAAGGGTTCACCTAGAATTCCATATATGATATGTTGAATGAGGTTATTACCACTAGAGAGATGGTGTGTGTTCTTTCATAAAAATTTAGGTATTTTGGATTTTATGGCCCATTTTTTTATGACAATAAATATTTTTATTAGTCAATATTCATCACTGGATGGAGTGGACATTAGGATATAGATTTGAATTATAGAATAATGAGTGCAGGTGGAACAACTTCCAAGAGAGTTAGAATGTCCTCATTAAGATTTTTGTCATCTTTTCAGAGAACTATATAGCTTGTAATCAAGGAATAATAATTAAAAATGGCTAGTATATTCTATATAGAAGAAAAAGATAGATGTTGATTAGAGATAATAGGAATTATTAGATGATGTAGAAATAGTTATTGCAACACTTATTGGGAAACCTCATTCGATAGAGGATTATTATGGAATAATGATTCAATATTGGGGATCTTATAAACATTCCCCACTTTGTAAATATCTTTTATATGCGGAGACACCAGGTTATAGATGTTCATGATTTTTTTCATTGGAAAAATAATGTAAAATGTTTATTTTCAAATATAATTCTTTTATTTCGACCTATATTATCGAAAAATAACAACCTTCAATACATGAAAGGTAATATGAGGATTTTCTAGAACATCAATTACTGAAACCTAAATAATGAAAAAATTCATGATTCACGAATTCGTTAGTAAAAATGATATTCTCCTGGGTATAAATCAAGGATGGGTATACGTATAATTACCATCAATATAACACTAGAGTAAGAATGTTTGAATGAATGATCTCATGTCATTAATTTGAATGTTTTTTATATTCTAATTTTTTTTAGAAACATATATATTAACTATAGTTTTCATATGATAAGGGTCCTAGAAATCATTACTTGACATTTATTGGAGCCATATAACGGGCCACACAATCTTTTCACAATTTCGTATTCCTCATTAATATCCACATATCCTATTAAAAAAATTAGTAGTTGTAAACAATTTTGTTTGATAAGTTACCGTATTGTTGTTTATGGACCTAAGAGGTTTTATTCCTATTCAAATTAAAATTTTCACTTTGTCCAACATCTTGAAAAGTCTGTGTCTAGTGAGTCAAGAATAAAATATTTCATAGGGTTCTCGTTACATGTTTCTGACCAGGTGAACATTTTGTAACATTCCATTTGAAGATTAAGATATGACAAAATCGATGAATGAATCTAATGTTTTATATCAACAATATTTAAAAATTATTTATAGAAAAATTACCAAAATATGGCTTATAGGCCAAGTACGTTCCAACATCATTTGAATATGAAGATAGGAAATTTAAATCATGATCAAGGAGTTATAATTATTTAGGAAATAATATGGGGTCTAAATGCAATGAAAGGACAATAACTATGATCAAAATTTGGATTGTGTTATGATGCTGACGAGGTGTGTGGATACTAAATAACACTACCATGTAGAAGAATATGCTTCTAGATGAGAAGCCGGATTGGGTGATAATATGTAGAGCCATATAAGGGGTATAACATCGATAGTCTAAAATATGTGTACATTAATTTTAGATATATTCATTGGGAATGATCAAGGGCGATTTGGGTGGATATGAGTTTTCCCAAGATAAGAAATTTGATTATTGAAATAAATCTTGCATAATATATTAGGGAAACATTTAGATAATAATTTTCCATGGAATTAATGAAACTTTTTCTATATGATCCAAAAACATGTATTGAGTTCGAATCCATTTGATTTTGGTTATTTGGAATAGTTCAAGGTCATGTAGGATGGAACACTGAGTTCATGACATTTTAAGTTGAAAATATTTTGCAATAAATTGTGAGGATAAAGACCACAATATGTATCATTGGTTAGGGACATTCCAAAATCATTTTTATGTTATGGGGGAAATTAAAAATCATGATCCTAGGGAAATCTAGCTAATGGTGATGATATAGGCTCTATATGTGTTGAATGGTCTTGAAAGATGTTTGAAAGGCATCCTATTTTATAATATCATCAATGAATATGAAGATAACAAAATTTCTCTGGATGATAATAATTCATTGGGTTAATTTTCTATTTTGAAGGCACATAAGAAGGGATATTTTAGTGGAATAGAATGAATAGTCAAAAAATTTGTTTCCTTTAGTGTTAGATATATTTTATCACAGATATAAATTGTACATTTTGGTTGATATGACTCTTCCCAATACGTGATTTGTGGTTAGAGAAATTAATATGTCAGTAATGTATGATTTATGTAATCAAGAATCCTAATTATATAATTATATAATTGCGACCATATTCTTCTAATGAGAAAATAAATTAGAAGGATCACACAAAGGGTTTCCATCAATTATTAAGATCATTGGTATGAAAAATAGTCATTTTCCTTCTATTTCTGTATATTTCATCGTGGTTCACATCCTCCTAATGAGGACATGTAGCTATGGACCCACATTCTTACTTTTTAAAGGCTGGTGGCATCCGAAATTTCTATAGGGATGTTAGTCCCTTCATTAAAATGGGATAATGGAATGTCGACCTATCTTTTCAGGTTTTCTCCTATAAATTCATTTCCTAGTACGGGTCACCTTTAAATATTAAGACACTGTTTGTGAAATGCTTCCTGAAGATATATATTTAACAATGTTATTTAATTACAATACTTCTATTAAGACATTCGACGATGTAAAGTAATGTATGCAAACTTCATTAAGGGTAGTAGACATAAGGGGCATCGCTCACACGGAAAGACACTAAAATACTAGTACACATGGAATTATTACCCTTATGATAGAGCTTCTCAAGGGAAATCTATAAGGAGAAATCCCATTTCTAATGAGTGATGTTTTATTTCAAATGCATGTATCTATGGTTTTCTTCAGATTACCATGTTTATTACGAGGTATGAAACAATTTTAATGTCTACCAGAGATGGTTACACCAAAGGAGTGACTTATATGGTTTTCCTTAGGCATTTAAAGTTTAACATTAGGTGTTCTATGATTTCAAGTTCTAGTTGAGACCATATGGGAGTGATTAAAACAACCCATTGAGACAGATCAAAGTGGTGGATCCCTTGGATAGTCACCTGAAATGTTTACCAGATGGATGTACTAGAACACTCAATGAGGGTGGATCTAGAGTGATGTGTCTCAAAAAGGGAGGATGTGACACTGTGAGGGTGAATCCCAAAAGAG
Organism: Viscum album; assembly: GCA_963277665.1. Lineage (NCBI taxonomy): Eukaryota > Viridiplantae > Streptophyta > Magnoliopsida > Santalales > Viscaceae > Viscum > Viscum album. Next base: position 515,219,156 of record OY728143.1, on the reverse strand, counting down.
AGTACTAAATGGATTGATTAGAACATGAAAAAAAGGGTGGAACTAGGGCGGTGTGTCCCATAATGGGAAGATGTACCACCATGATGGTTGATATGGACACCTCAATGGGTGTATTGGAGGATGATTAGGTCCTCCCAAAAGGACCCCATGGTTTACGATTACATTGGATTTCACATCAAGGAGGTTTCCTATATACCCAAAAAGGGATCAAAACCCAGGTAGTTCGAGAGGGTAAGTAATGAAATGAGGGTGAACATGATGGGAAACAACCCAAGATCCTAATGGTACTGATGCATTGTTAGCAACTCCGGTTTATAAAGAGAACTGGGATGAATGAAAAGAATTTGCGAGGACACAACAGCCCAGATAAAATAATGATAGATATGAATGATGTGTCGAGGGTAGACTAAATGGATATGGGGACTTATGTGATGATGACAGTGTGGTTCCTGAAACATTGGGAGGTTTATAATGTATAACTATGGCAGGGAATCAATGTCTATGTTGTTCTAGAATGGGGTGATGAGTTACCTGGGAAAAAGGCTCGTGAAATTGGATTCATATATGAGGACCAAAGGGAATAGATCCTCCATAATAGGGAATGATCTTCCTGAAACAAAAAATATCTAAGGAGATACCTAGATAGGAAATGGATGGTGGGATTGAACCTCATGGAGACTTCATACTAACCTTTCTCAAAAGTGTAAATGATCAACATCCACATAGTTCAGCAATGGGGAAAAGAGTTGGGGTTTACACAAAGGATAGTGACATATAGACATTCTAGAGTCAATGCATGGGTAGAAGATTGTTTCAAAAGGGTCACCCTTAGATGGGTGAGTACAGTGATGTTGGTGGATTAAACAAAGTATGTTGTCTGAGAACTTATCTAACTCTTCGAATGGTTGGTCCAACGGTATGTGTCCCAAAAAAGGGGACACCAAAATTTAATAGTGTTTGGGGTTGAACCATAGGGAATATTTCTACTTACCTTGAATTGGAGACAAGGATCAAAACACACATAGTTCCAAAGCATATTGTTTAACATAATGTGGGATAAGGGTGAACCAATGTGAAGTGGTTGGGGAAAAATGGGTGACGGTCATGACCCTTATAGAGGATTCCTACATTCATGGCATGAAAAGGTAGAGCATAAAAGTTCATTTATATTGGGATGAGGCACATGGGGCTTAAACACTATGGTGGAAATTGATAATGTCATGATCTATTCTTAATCTAAGCCCACATGATTCATGATTTGTTTGAGGAATAAGAGGCAACAAAGACCTAACAACCATGTCGCAAAAAGTGAGTCTGTGAATGATATATTGGGGCTTACGAGTGGTTATCGGCCTAAGAGAAGGAGACTAAACATACTCCAGGAGGGAAGCCTAAGGAGGATGTATGAATGTACGGGGAAGATATGGTTGTATTACAATGAGCACACTAACAAGTTGGGTCGGGGATCATGGAGAGGCTTCCCGAGGTGCATATGGTGAAAAATCTCTAATAGAGAGGGGGATTGAGAGGGCAGTAGTTCCCATCCCCTTCCTAGTCCTCTCAAACCCATTCTTGAAGTAGTGGTCACAGTTTACCATTATGTGTTGAGGAAGTGGGTCCTAGAATGATTGAAATCCTCCATCTTGAAAGATGTAGAATCAATCCTCACCCTTAGGACTTACATAGCTAGCATGCTTTATCCCTTGGTGAAGGGAAGGCACTAGAAGTGTTGTATGATGAAAATGTGGTTTAGTGATCCATTTAAGGGTCCACTATATTCTGTCTGACAATGTTTTTGTGGAGTGATCCATTGAAGGGTCCATGTTAGTTTGTATTTGAGATGAAGTAATCGCCAATATAGTGACTATGTGAAGAATCATGAGGTAGGGAAATGCAACATGAATCCCAATGGACTTTTATATCACTTTGTACAGGCCTAGAGGGCCACATGGAAGAGAGTTCACAAATATAGATCCCTCGTAGGGAGGGTATTCACAAATCTTAGGGGCTCACAAAGCACACAGACTCATATGGAACAAGGCCACACAAAACACAGGGGTTTGTAGAGAACATGGACTCGCAGAGTATAGGGCCTTGGAGAGAACATGGCCTCGTAGATATTAGAATCTCGTCGAGTACAGGGGGTTATAGACTATATGGCTTTGTAAAGAGAAGGGTGTCACGAAGCATAGTGACCTAACCTAATGAATAAGTAAACACATATTTGGACTGTGTTTCATTAATTATGGGTTCTATGTGATTTCTCGAGTACCCAAAGGGGTATCCTTCCTTTTCAATTACTCATAGGCATCGTGATGGGCATCCAACTATGAAGAGGGGAAAATTTTAAACAATTGGAAAAGGAATTTTCAATGCTCAAATACCTTTGATGATTCATTTTTCCTATTGGTTTCACAGAAAAATCAATGCTTCCTGATTTGTGATTTCCTAAGGTGAAAGGTCAGCATCCTAATACTTTTAGGTGGGGGAGCCATGTACTTATTGGATGATGGGGGTGATATGATGTTCTAAGGGTATTCCATGAATAAACATACACTCCTACACTAAAGGCGTATTTATTCATGTTTATAAGATATATGAAGTCGAAGATCATCCCATTCATGGTAACAAGACATCCTTCAATTTCCTCAGACTCATAAAGGTGACTATCTCTTGGGCCCTATGGTGTTCGTAGAGACAACTCGGTTCGTTTTGCTAGACCAGGTGCTGGTGGAATTTGCAAAGTTTTATAATGAGGAATACCTTTATCCCAATTATTATGTGTCATTTTATTGTTTTATCATGGCCTTGATTTTGGCCACAACATATTACCCCCAAAATAATTAGGGCCAACTATAAAAATGATGAACAAATTCTACGGGTAGATCACAAAAATTTAGTAGATCGTGAAGCGAGACCATGATGTGGGTGCACAAAGCATAGGTTTAGAATGTTTTAGAGCTTACAACCGAAAAAAGATCCACATTCCTCATCATGGTTATACATGTCACAATGTTCTGGGGGGTCATCACCTTAAAATAGAGGGCGAAAATCCCACTTTTTTCCAAACCTTCATCCATATTTCCACTCTTGAACTCTCAACTCACATATCTCATCACACACGAAAAATTCACTTTGAAAATAGGGTTCATGAACATGGTCTTTGTGAAAACTTCATAGCGAATCAATGCTCATCAATCAGGTGTTTCACTTTTTACCACATAGTGAGTCATTAGACTCTACTATTGTGCACTCCACGAGATTAATTTGCATGATATATGGTAGAACTCTGTGATCGTACTTCAAGACAAATTTCTATGATCGAGGTCTGTGATTGGTCTCAATGATCGAACTCTACAATCGAGGTATGAATACTACAACTAAAAAATGAAAATGACTTGGTAGAAAATGGACAACCAAGAAGCTTTTCTGGGGGGTCCTCATAGATATTGGCTGAAAGGAACAAATAGAAAACTATAGGGGTATCATGGAATATGTTAGAAACCATTCAAATCATGAATCTCTGGTGGAGCTCCAATTGGAATGAAAAAAATATATATCCTCTCTGCAAGAGACTACCTCTGTTGGTACTTGGTTTGAGGGATGAAATTATCTTCCTAGAAGCATGTAGAGATGAACCAAAATACTGATTTAGGAGTACACCTCATCAGAGCTAGTAGTTCAAGGCTATTGAAAGTCATATATGGAAGGATGACACTCTAATTAATGCTGAATGTTTTTACAATCACTTCAACATCATTGATGAGAAAGAATTGAAACCAATGGTTCCCCCCCCCCACTGTACCATACCATCCTCATGGAGACTTTATGGAATTCAGAGAAGGGGTGGAACGACTATTAGGACCCACTCTAGGGCAGCAACTTCATGGAGTACTAGTCTTGGGCTTTGTTGGTTTGTGCAATCTAAGAGGAATTTGAGGAAAAGAAGAAGTGTGTAGGGATGTATGAAGCTGTATGGGCCTACTAATTCCACATCTACCTATAGAAAGACAATATACTAGAGTTGTTGTGTAGATGGTCATCAAGGACCCACAGTTCCCATATTCACCAAGGTGAGGCTGGAATCAGCCCTTATGACCTTCATAATATATCATATATTGAAATTATGGGGAAATGTATGATGCTTTACTCCCATACAAAGAACACATAATAAGATTTAGAGAAGATGTAATATCTATAAAAGGCACTAATGGATCTGGTGTCGGGAGCAGACAAGTAGTCCATGGGGTACATCCATTTCAAGTTGTGGATTGGGTGTATTATAAACATCTTTCCAAATAATTACCTTGATAATGAGGAGGTTCCCAGGAAGAAACTAGTTAGACCCCCCACCAATCCATAGGGAGCCTAGTGCATCAAAGAGAATTTATACTGGAGAAACCTAGAGGACATCCCGTGGATGGTATACGGGTACAGTGTCAACATCGAGCAATAACTAGTCGTTAGTTTGTCTTGGATAATCTATGTTCTCATCTGGGGATGAATGACTTGGGTTAGGGACACAAACCCATATGTGTGACTATGAACATTCATTGTGGTGTCCATTCAAGTAACAAGGAAATGCATAAACATGGGGATCTCGACACTGGACAAACTGTACAAGATGTTGTGTCACATTATTGAGGGAAGGAAAACAATGAGGGTGTGTAGACCACTACATTTCTTGTAAGGATGTGTAGAGGCACATATTGGAATCTATGAGTATTTGAACCGTATTTTTCCTCCTGGTTCAAACTTCCAACCAGCCATCCTTATTGATTTGGGGATCTTTTCAGCTAAGATGAGTCCACCAATCGTGCAGAACAGAGTCCAAAAGATGGATTAATTCAATTTCAATCAATTTGTACTGCCAACTAGTGTATTAAATGATGATGGACATACAAATGAGGAGCATCAGTCGTATCTCTTGTTCTTCTGTGCTGTCCTTTTGGAGGCATGGGTAGAATGGGAGCGTATATATGATCCATAAAAGCTGCACCACATTTCCAGGAAGTGTTGTTAAATGCAAAGGTTGAACCCACACGTCTTCTTGGTAGTACGTTATGTGGATCAACCATGAATGATGAGGTAGATGTGGATCATGTTTAGATAATGGGATGGAAAAATGAAGAATGAAAATCCTCCTCCCTCTACAGCCTAATGGTTGGTAGAAGAATGTTCCATGAATTAGAAGAAACCTACCTTGGGGAGATGCGGAATTCAAAAACTGTTTGTTCCTATGAAGGGGATCCCCCTTAACCTCATGGTCATGGTCGGAAATTGGAAAGAACGTGTTATAGTGGTGGAGATGATTGATATCACAGTGGTGGGGATATGATAGAGCAATTGATCCCACGCCCTACACTAGGTGGAGGGAAGACATTAGTGATGGACCTAGTGGCCCCAGTTAAAAAGGGCTAGAAGAGAAGATGGATTTCCAGAAGGTTTTTTATGATACCCACTAAGGCTCCTCAGAAACAGTTTTGCCACATAGATATGCCTCTGGATGTTATCATTACGAAGGATTGAGATAATTGGGATTTTAACAAAAACAATTATTTTCCATTCTCATATGTAGATCACATTAATTTTTATGGGATGGATCTGTCATAGATCGGTCATACCGAGGATTTTTTTGTGGTGTCTTATACATTAGGGGAACAATATGTCACCAAGATGGAAAACATCATTAATTCCCTAGGTACTCTGCATTGAATGAAAAATCTGGTTAAAGTAATTATAGGTCAAACAGTCCCATCCCCAACTGTTTTTTGCTGAGATGAAGGTGTGATTCCCTCTACCTAATGAATCTGAGGGTCCTGCTATATAGAAGAGGTTGATTAGGGGAGCCCTTTAGAAGAAGGTTCGTTTGGGGCTTGAGAGCAGTAATAACTTGTTGAAACTACTGATGTAAATTATAAGCCATTCCCATGTGGTATTCATTTAGGTCATCTAGGTTTTCTCAACTGACATTTGTCCTGTGCAGGAAAATATTAAATGTATAAACCATTCTGAAATGATAGTAGGTGTACCTTCGGCGCCTGCACCTCAGAATATGATAATTGTATAATATAAAAGGTTTGAAACACCTAGGGTGGTTCTACTAGTGTATTTGGAGTTCCCAACCATATATGGGTGGCCAAGTCCTGAGATTTTGACAACAATTTCTCAAGAGTGAAACTCATTATTCGACCTCTATAAGTCCTCTCCATCATTATGTTCATAAATTTTTTATATTGATCCGGACCCACAGACATGGAACTTCTATTTGAAGAGTCATCAAATGGCATGGTCCATACAGGTGAGGATGGATGGGGATCCTAATGCTCTATTCCTAATGAGTACATTAGTTTTCATGGAACAAATCAAGGTAGTTGTGACCATGGGTTTGGTAACTAGGGATACATAATTGTATATAGTTGAGGTAGAATCCATTGATGAACACCAACCAGATGACATGGATACCATCCTACTTAACATGAAACTAGAGGAAGAATCCACTACCATGTTTCTAGAGGAATTCATAGAATAAGAACCTACCATCCTAGAGGATTGGGACAAGACTACTTCCAATGAAGATGATAGCAAAGCCATCTGTCGCCGATCATGTAAACTGATCAAGCTCTTCATCAATGAAACCCCACAAGAAGGTTGGATAAAACATATTGAAAAACTTTTTTCCTAGGTTCATGAACTATGTGTTGGATGAGTGGATTTAGTAAATACTCATATGCTCATTCGAGATTACATGGTTGAGAAAATATGTGAATATGACCATGTCCTTAGTGTCGGTTGTTAGCACAGAAAATCTGTTAACACCAAGAGACTCTAAGAGGTAGATCAATAGATCCAATGCTTGAGTGTAAGGGTGAATGATTTTTACCAATTCAATGATACACAATCAGAACTCAATTTTTCATTGACGGCATAGTTAATATAGGATGAAGAGAATATTAGGTCAACATATGATGAAATGGTTAACATCTGAGCTGATGAGGATCATGCAAGGATCCTGGACAATGAACTATTCCCCATAGACAGCGAAGAAGAGAGGGATCATTGTATGGGAAAACAAATCCTGGAGGACACAAGCCTGAGGGTGGTGGATCTGGGATACTTTATTGTATAGTTCAACCATTCTATTGGTGGGGACCATCTATGGTGACTAAAATTCACACTAACTCAAAAACATACTTTCATGCTTGGTGTCATATTTTATTAATGTATATTTCTTCATATTAATAGTATCCATGAAATAACAAGTTATTAGTCCATTATCTTGCGTGGGACATGCCCAATCATAGAAACATGGGATGACTACATAATAATTCACTTTTGTATGATTTTTCCAGCCATTTTTTGGTCAGTCAGGGCTCTGATAATTTTCCAGTATATTTGGGATTGGGAGAGATGTTTCAAATTGAGTATAGGGTTCTCAAAACATCAAAATTACTATTCCCATTGCACTCTAGTACATTAGTGAGATAATTCTAGAGGAATTAGAATCAATACAGACAAAGGTGAATGAGATGTGTGAATCACGATACGTGAAATTCAAAACATAGTGACTGGTGGAATAATGATTGAAGATAACAATTGATCGTATTAGAAAAAATTATCCATATTTCATTTGGCTTAAATTGGGACTACAAAATGAGGTCCATCCACTAACAGTATTTAAAAACATGGGGCCTAACTCGAAAAGTCATCCAAAATCATTAGGAACATTGGCCTTACACCGCAGGTGTGGTTAATAGTCGAGCATCCCTGCACTTTGGGGTCCCCTGAGATGTGAAAGATGATAAGGAACTGAGTATGGGGCACACAATATTTTGGGGGATGTGATTGGTTGTTTGAATGGATTATAACTTTAATATGTTTAATAAACTGTGTCCACAATGCATTGGGTGAGCGTATCAGTCTGAATCGTGATCATACCTAAATTTTGGAGGGACCTCTTAGGAGAAGACCACAAATGATCTATAGTTTTACATAATGTAAATGTAGATGATAAGAATGTATTTAAGTGTCATATTGAGATGATAAGATGTGAAATGGTTTATATTCATATGATCTAGATTTTTCACATATTTTACGGTCATACCGCATGGACCTGACCTATCCTTTTACAGTCATGCAACATGGACATGGAATCCCTTGTTTATGGTCATATATTCTAGACCATGATTAAGGTGAAAGAATTAGGAATATCAATTTTCATAGGTATGGGCATGAGGTGAAATGTTTGGGAATCCTTATGTATCCCATAATGATGAGAATCATTCCAAATATAATTCATGAGCATTGCGTGGTCAGGTACCATTGCCGGTGGGGGAAATAATCAATGCAGATGAAGTTGACGCATCCCATAATTTTCAGGGGGCATCCTGAACATGTTCAGGGTAGGGATGCTATTTAATATCATGCATGAATTTCATGGTTACCCCAAAATAGAAATATATGGTGATGTTTATAATATGAAATGAATGAGGACAAGAGAGGTCTGCCCACACCACACATTTTTGAATGGGTATTCTGGTGGAGAAATCCAATAAAGGGAGTTTACCATATATTGGAAAGACCTAGGGATAAAATGATTGAATGTATCTAACTATCCATTGATGGTAGAAATAAATCCTTATCTTGGTATTTGTATTCTAAACAGTTTAATGTCATGTGGTGAGGATGATAATATGACCATTTTTGGTCATATGGATGGGCTAATTGGTCACTCATTCTTGTATATGGGTGTTACCCTACCAAAAACAATAAAACTAAATGAGCCATGCTCAGTGTAAGAAATAAGAAGCATTGACAGGCCTTCCCTATCTAACGAGAATGTGAAACAGTGGAAATGATCTGTTGGGTGGGGAAAATACTAGATGAACCAATAGTCCTACCTAAGACGCAGGAATGAACATAGTTACAACACTAGGGGTGTCGAAGATATGTAAAACATAAAGGGGAATTTAACATGATATTCAAAATATTTGATATTTGGGACTCAATGGGAGTGGTTTTAAGATGACATATTATTTTTGATAACTTTCCAAAAGAAGCATCCATTTCTCATAAACCTAGAATGGGAATAAAAAAATGAGGGTCGATTGCTGATCATATAAAATACAGAAGACCATTCTAATAATTTTTTTTAAACAAATGGTAATGTTTTCCAAGTTGATAGTAGAGAACTAATTCCATGAATCCATTCCATTATGGGGTCCCTCTGGATGTGAAATATAATTAAAACACAAATGAAGGAATGTGAGAAGTGTGAACATTACCCATGATATTTATGTATTATTTTGGACAATCCCAAGGAGTGATAATCTTGAATAATGTACATGGAATGATTATTATAAACATGACATGAAAGCGGATCGAAGAAGTCATCGCCACACTATTTAATTATAAGAGATACCAGGCCAAAATTGATCGGGGAGGTGAATACCAATGTGATTATACAACCGAAACGATGTCTAGACATAATTATATATCCCATAAGGATGGCAATAAAGCTACACGTTATTAGAAGAGGTGGTATGGTAGGTATCCAATACAAATATAGGGATATATCCTATTTAAAGAGTAATATTGTAATTTTTATATAGTATAACGTCACACAATCATAGAAAAGAAGAATCAAAGATCAAGGTTTTAGAGATCAGACCATAAAGTGCCCATTATAAAGTCATGTGGGTGGTACATGACTTTTTAGTTTATCATCAAACATTATAAAAAATGGATAAAGAGAGCTTAAGGGTATTATGTGGTGTGGTTATTGAAAACTCGATGTGAATGAGTACATGAGAAGTATCATTCCACAGCTCACACTTCTGAGAGAATAAACATGGTTAAACGTCGTGATTTTTGGACATTACCGTTGAGGCTCCATGTTTAGCTTCATAGATTTTGGACCGTAAGGTGTGGAGTGGTGTGGCATAGTGGCACAGGGTAGACCCTACATGTGTAGGACAAAACAATTCCATACTAGATCACACTGTTATGAGAAGAAATGACTTAGACCCAAATAAGGTGGACATACATGGATCACAAATCTATGAATAGACCTTATAACAAAGTGCTCAAGCATCCCTACCTATCCACTATGGGTGAGAATCAAGACAGACATAGTTCTTAGATGTGGAATGGGAAAAGTCCAATGCCCTATGGACAATGTATTCTCAAATGAATATATCATATGACTGGGTAGTTATCAACACAGAACCTGGATGATGAAGAAATAGTTTAATATTATATGATAATGATGTAATAGATCATAGTTTATGGGAAAGGATCTCAAACCATGAAAATTTTGGTTCTTCCATGCTAGCAAAAACCATACCCATATCTCTAAGACCATGTAAACAATGCCCGATGTTGGAAACAAGGATAAAGAAGATCTTTACAAAACATGTAATACACATTAGGGGGAGATGGTGGGGAGTGAAAGACACCCCATGTTGCTGATTCATCCTCTTAATGAACAATGGTGGAGGAAGGGATAACACAAAGTGTGTAGAAATTTCAATTGATCATGATGGAGTGGAAAATTATGTGAATCATGAGACAACTATTTAGGTCACAATGGGGGATGAAAAATGATGGAAAAACTATTGACTATATTTGAAACATTTCATCTATATCGTGGGAAATGAAATGGGAACAAAAAAAGTGATGGTCGACCGCTAACCATATTCATGAAGCGGGACATGCCATATAATTTCATTCGAAATCCTTTGGGGCGTTGGATCAAAGTGATAGGTTCGCCATAAGGTTGAGAATCCACACCATCCCCGGGTCCTTTTAGATGTGAAAAATGACTGGAACTCAAATAAATGGTGACGTGAAGCATGGAAATAGATAAAAGAATTTTTATACAGAGTCCAACATTCTAATTCCAAAACCATAGTGCATCTAAGTAGTGATGGTGAGGCATAAAATCGGTTTATCGGTCTAGTTAATGGTGGACAACTCGAGCAGGTGAGAGGGGGAAAATGGAAAATGTATTGATGAACCAATGGTTGGACCCAAAGATGAAATTTCTAGTCATTCCTAAATATTCCATATGGATTTGAATCATGTGACACATAGTTCAGGAAAATCCATGAATTTTAGCATTATGTAGTCAAGATGTAACAGGTAGAGGTTTCTCAAGTGAGAAACATGTATTGAATGGTAGAATAACCCATTTTGAATGATGTCCAATGAATTCCACCCTACACCATTCACGATCCCAGGAGAGAACCCATTTCATGGGGATGGGAGAAGAAATTGAAAAATTCTAGTTGGACATGAGGAAAACATGTTTGTGCATTCCAACATATCACTTAGATATGGTAATATAGACATATATTTTTATTTAAATCTGTGTAGTTTAATGTCTTATAGTAACGATGCAGGAAAATTAAATGGAGATCTACGAAGTGATATACAAGGAATGGAAGTTATAAACCTATGTGAATTAGGACCTAATAAGTCGGCTCTACACCACATGCTTCTAATAGAGTTTGAGCGAAGAGGCTGAAAATAAGGTAGGATTTTTGGTTCCTTGTGGTGGACCTAAAAAAGAGATTCTTGAGTGTTCATACATATCCCAAAAGGGTGGTAATAAATCCATACATAGTATAAAATGGAATTGTTGTTCTGGTCTTTCCTATGCACTGAACAAAGAGGCATTTGGTTGATATTGTTTGTTTATTAGTTTGGGTGTGTTGTTTTGGGAAAAAGACCCAGGTTTGCGAATGTAGTTTCCACCATAGGAATCAAGATATATGTATTCCCGTAAAAATAGCATGGAAGATAGATGATGTAAAACAGGATTCCCTCCCATGTGAGGACACCACAATGTGGTGCTATTTTTTCATCATGAAACCGGGATGATAGTGTCATAGTTTGAGGTCATACGACATGACCAGTCAATAAATTTTATCATCATGTAGCAAAGAATCAAAATTTTAAATTCATGTGGATATAGGAAATATTTTTTAATGTTATATGGTTTGGAAGAACGTGGAAGAACGAGGTTCTAAAGGGAATGCACTTTTCCTGATAAAGAAAACCTGGTGTGAATGGAGATAAGAAACATGAAAACCACAACACGTGCAATCCCAAGGGGGGAACTTAGGCCAATGGGAAAGAAAAAATAAACAGACCTAGGGATGGACCGAAATATGATATGCTTGGGCATTCTTACATATCCCATCTATAATGGAATCAATCCAAAGGAAGTTCATAATATACCGTGCAGCTTAAAATCATGAGGGAAGGATGAGGGAAAATGAAAGGGATATTCTATAATGAAAGTTCATGGAATGGATATTATATACTCGATGTGATTGAGGACCAATGTAGTCCTCCCCAAACAAATCCCCCTATGAGAACTTATGTAATGTGGCCATATCAAAGAGAAGGTTTCTAAAAACTGGGGCTTGACCCAAAGACGTAATGTTCGTACATTTTTAAGTATCCCATTAGGATGTGAATGAACACACATGTAGTTATTGAAATACAATGTAGTTTAATGTCATGCTATGAGGATTTATGTGATTTTAGTTGAAGGTCATAGAGCACAAACAATAGGGTATTATCTATTGATAGATTAATTTCATGTATTATGGGTGGGGTCTTATTATATGTTCATACAACTCGGACCATTTTGAAACTTATCATCATGTGGGAAAAATTATCGTTGGTCTTATGTCCTTTATTCTAGACAGACCACACATTTTAATGACTTGTAGTAAGGAAGGAAGCAAGTATTATTATGAATAATACTATTTGAGGAATTTGGCATTAATGGGAGGAGTAATACAGTCACCATCCATAGTGACTAGGGAGTTTGCGCTGTTGGGGTGAACCTTGTGATTGATATAAGGTCCCTCCCATTTAGGTTCCATCATTGGAAGATTCTTGTACATTATCATTGTTGTTCTCAGCGCTAATACCATGTCACATTGAAGGAAATAAAGTTGATGAACTTTATCATTGAATGCTCTAGCTATCTAGTACTGATACATTTTGAGATTATGCAAGACATACAACATATTCTTATCGTGGGCTTCTAGTTCATCCAGGTGAAATTATAATTCTCCTTCTAATTTCTTCTAATCATAGATGGTTATGTATAGTGAGGGTAACTAAATATATATGGGAAGGACTAAATTATTTTCATACTCTAGGGAATATGGAGTCACCTTGTTGGAATTACAATAAAATATCTGGTAAGCCCAAAGAGGGTTGGGGTGCTAGTTCAGACAACATTTATTGTTCTAACAAACCATCTTTTTCAGAATTTTATAGATGGTTTTTTTTAACACATCGATCAACACATTTTATTTTTCATGATTACAAAAGGTATGATTAGATGGAATATTTCACAATGCATGCAATTTCTTCAATTAGGCTACCTAAAAAATGGTGCCCTTATCAGTGAGGAAGGCGTGAGGGACTCTAAATTGAAGGATGATATTTTAGTTCTTCAAGGCAATGGTAGAATGGGCCTTGACATCCTTGATATGAATTGACTCTGTATAATCAGAAAATTATTCTATAGTGGATAGGATGATCCTCTACAAACGAGATGTTTCTAGTGGATATTCTCCCTCAACATCGAGTCCCTAGACAAAAAAGGGCCAAGAGTACATGGTGGTATGAAGGTGGTATAGTGTTCGATGCCAAAAATTAGCAAAGATATGACATGCATGACACTATTTGATGATATAGATGAACTCATGGATCATGGTGGTCCATAAGTATCCCAACCTTCAGATCAAGTTAGAATGCATCACCCCCTAACGATCATCGTTGTAACTAGCATTGTCTTCCAGAAAAACTGGGTTATTTTCATTGCCTTGAATGTAGTGGAGGATAAATCCATTGAACCACTATTTCTGGGGATCTACACAAGGATGGGAGTGCTCTTGATGATGAACTATAATGCACGGCTACAGATTCGTTCACATTTTGATATTTCCATTGGGAGATAACCATTTTAGTGGAACTCATTGAATGGATTTTTCCAATAATTGGTCTATTATAGTAATATAGAAGGGGACCTGGGGGTCTTCAAGTTGATGGTCTTGTGGTAAGTAGACTTACCTATTGGTTTTCATCATTATTTGTATTGTATTGAGCGATGAATTTCTGATGTGTCACTGGAATGATCAGATCGACTTGGTCGGATTCTACAAGTTAGGTGCCCAAGCTAGCCAATGTATCATCTTGACCATTATTTGACTGGAGAAATTGAGTGATCTATAAGGGGAAGGGAACTGGTCCATCAGCTGGAGATTGTGTTTTAACGAAGGAGCGAGATATGACATCCTATCAACAATGAACCCATTAATATATTTGACGACTATCTCAGAATCATTATTAAAATGTAGGTGAGGAACATTAGTCTTGAAGGCCATTTTGAGTCCAGTGATGAGAGCCTACTTCTAAACTTTGTTATTGGTTAAGCCATCTGAAAATTTGAATTCATATGAAGAGAGATCCTTTTCACGCATTGTGAACATGATACCTATTCCTATTTTTTATGTATTTGATCATTGAGCCATCTGCATATGAGACTACACGATGTGACCTCTAGGCGAATCTTCCAATGTGGAACTACTTGATCCACTAAGGGTGTTTCATCATCTAGGAAGTCATCATCTAGAGACAGGTCTATAGGGGCTGGATTGGTGGTAGGAATGTCTGTCAGTTCCTTCCCCTTGATTGACTTCTGCGGAATGAACATGATATAGCAATATTGATGTATAGATACTGACCAAGATAGATGGATTGTCAACATGGGATAATTTAGGATTTAGTTTTGTGGATCCATGAAGGACACCAATTTCTTATCATAGTGCTTCATGTAATGTCCCAATTTTTTCAATAAGAATTCCAGTGCAAGGCAGGTTTTCTAGATAGAGAAATATCTTATCTCTATATCGAGGGTCATGCGACTGATATAATTTAAACTATTCACAATACTTTAATTGTTCTTCTACATAAGGTGGGTGTTGAAGGATCATTCCACCATATTCATATAAATGACCAACATCTTTTTTCAGATAGGTGGAATCCGAACCAAATGATTTTATTGGTACTACTTGACTTCCTCAAAAGTTTTCTAGAACTCCCTATCCCACAAATATTATACACCATTCATCATTAGATGGGAAAAGGGATTACACATTCTAGACATATTTGTGACGAATTAGAATATATAGGCTATGTGGAATTGAAAACCATAGATTTCCACAACCTTTCTCGGCGGAGAAATCTAACTGACAACCCTAGTCTTCTCTAGATCGACCTTAATGCCTCTCTATCATACAACGAATCCAGAAAACATTTAGGAGGTGACCCTGAAGGCACATTTCAAGGGTTTAATTATCTTGTGGTATAAATGGAGGAAGCCGAACAAATTATCTAGATCCCTGAGATTGTCCAAGAGCTAGAAATATTTTACCACCATATCATCCACATAGCATTCCAACAATTTACCTAACAATGGCTTGAATATGTGGTGCATGTCAAAATGATAGGTGGCTCAAAAATTAATCAGATAAAAATTAATTACATGAAATCATAATTTAAATTTAGATGTCGTGAAATCATTGTATTATTAATACATGGGGGCCATTCAGATTTTATTATATCTAGAATACCCATTAATGAATGAAGGTTCTTTGAATCTAGTTGTAGTATCAATTAGTAGCTCTAAAATGGAGTGGAGAAATTCATCAATAAGATAATGATGATTGAGATTTTTAAAGTCAATGAAGAATATGATATGTTTTTTCTTATTATGGACATGCACAATGTTGGATAATAATTTGGGATACTTGATCTCCTTAAAGATGTTGGCATTAATGAACTTATCAACTTTGGCATCAACCATGGCACCGTGATAAGGGTTCATCTTTCTGGGAGTCTATTTAAACTCATATTGATATTTTTGGAGACTGAGATGGTGGACAATGACATGAAGAGCATTCACTATAATTTCATCATAGAACCATGAAAACACATCACAATGACTCTTTATGAAATCCACATATTGTATTTGTTCATTTACAAATATGGATGCATTAATCAGTGTTAGTTAAAGATCTATCTTGTTACCAATCATTACCAGTACCAAAGTCATCAATAGTGGTGGAGACACGTTCTTCAAATGCGGGAGGGGAATCTTCCAAATCATCCTCATCGTCCATGGTGAGAGGATCCGACATGAGGTCGTTATTCTATGTTGGATGATCCTAACGAAATTTTGGTGCTAGCCTGAGTAGTAGTGGAAACCTTACTTGGGAGCTCCTGCACAGCTGGAACCATAGTGATGAATATTTTATATTTGATTCCATCATGACTTTGATCCAATGAGCCAAACAAGAAAATATCAAGGAAATAGTGGAACATTTCCCAGATCTGGTTTATCTCATCCAAAAAACAAGTATGGCATATTATCGTTTCCATGAGATGACCATCCTGATACCTCATATGGGTAACACGATCTAGGATTACTCATTTCTAATTAATATAGGAGTAATAAGTGAACTTCTTATGCTCCTTATGTCAGGTAATGAGATTTCCCATAGTACCTAAAATTAAGAGGGAGTTCCCTATATCCGGGCTTGTGTTATCCAACTAGTGAATTTGGAAAATGTATGCATCTTCCAGGTCTCCTCATGGGTCAACCACAATGTTAGTATGCTCAACCTCATTAGCCTAAATCTTCATGTCCTCTGTCTATAGTAGTCAACATCTATTTAGTGGGATTCACAAGAGGAATAGGGAGATTCCTCACCTTGGAGTACGCCTACTCGACCATTATGGGAGTACTTTAGGAATTGGTTATATATGTACGTGACTTCAGTATACAGGTGGAGTGATGGTCTAACCATTAATGCATTGTAAGTGGTGTCCTGTGGGACTACTATGAAATCAATACTGGCAAATTGGAAACCAAACTGTGTCTCCAATAGTATCTTACCAACCAATGTATGCTTCTACCAATCATAGCCTTATATTTTTATGTTTGAGGGACTTAGATTTGTTTTAGAAAACCCCATCCTATGGAGTGTAAGGGTTGGGATTAGTTTGATCTATGAACCCATATTGACAAGATAATGGAGGACCTCCACCCCATGGAACTGGCCATTGATGTATAGTGGGAAAATATCCCCTTTTATAGGAGAACACTCATCTTCTCTTGATAATGATTTGATTTTCCAACATTCTTCATGCTTGAAATCCTCCACATAGAAGACTTTTGTGTCTACTACCTCAATTTGAAACTAGAGGGGGCTTCTTAAGACCTCTACGAGGGATTCACACATATCAGCAGGCATGTGGAGTGCCGGAAGTATTGGGATCCTTACTAGAATTATTGAACGGTTATTGAGCACATCATACTTCCATACGAGGTGTACACTTCTTCAAACGAGCGTTTTCTCAGTTGCAAGTGGCATGATGGGTGGTGATGGTCAAACCGGAAAATTATGGCTGCTACTAGGAATGTCTTGTTCCTCACTAGTTAGACCACATAGAGTGACTAATTTTTGATAGATAGATGACTGAGGTCAATTTATAATGGAATGTGACTTATCATTGTATAGTTCTGGTTGCACTTCCTGATCAAGAAGTACATATAGTGGTGGAGGAGAATATGATGATCCTAGATGAGAGGGTTGCACATGTTGAGCTCTTCACAGGGCCTATTGTCTGGTCTAAGTGATGTGAAAGGCTTGTTTGGAATCAGCATCCAATCCATTCTAACAATTCACATTCCCACATATTTTTCAACACTAGTATCACTTGGGGATAATAGGATGGTCCATCTGGAACTAATCTTGTAGGAACCACATATTAGTCCACTAATTCAAAGGTATTGGCTGAATCATATGCATGGTCATCACATGATGAATCCTACATTGTTGTGTTGATCCTAGAAAAAATCCAAATATTTGGGGGAATGAAATTTTCGAGAGTATGGGACATATTTGGTATAGGTGGAGGGATTTGTTTTCCCCAGTATCATCCGTGCTTACATCTCTGAGAGGTATAAGTCTAAGATGTTGATGTAGTGGTAGTAGCTGAAGGTAGTGTAATTACTACTCAAGGCTGTAGATGATTTAAACATGTATGTATAATACCATTATAAGGGGAACTTGACATACGATCCATCCAATCGTCATACTTTTGAGGCCCGTAGTTAGAAAGCTTCTGCCATTCCCCCTCGTTGTCGCTATCTGGCTTTATAAACATGCATGCCACCTATGCCGGGGCTTGACAAAATATGACTATGATGTTATCGGCCAAGTCTTCGATCCACTCTCTAAATAGGTAAAACTTCTTGAGGGTGTTCCCATGGAACTGGTAATGGGGATTTAATTGGAGTGATAACTATGATCTTCTTATTCGATCCTTTTTCATTTTGGAAATAGCAGGACTCCTTGGTCTCAGGAACAACAGAAGTAGTCAGGGTCATGTGCCTCACTGAATGAGTAGATACAGTTTATCTGATCCAGAATAGAGTTTTGGGATCCTGGCCCTGATGAGGGGCTATCAGATCCTAATGAAGAGGTGTAAGCTGATTCCCACACCTCAGTGGTGGTGGTGCATTTCGCGGGGACGACTACCGATTCTGAGGGAGGTTCGGATGATCCGGAACCCGCACCTTAGGGTGTTGGCTTTGGTGAGGATATTAAGTAGGATATTCTAGTAAAACTTCTATCTCCCTTGGGCCATCAATTTTGGAAAAATTAGTGGTTTCATCCTTGGAAGCTCTTCTTGGAAGAGCAATAGGAGGCGACAGACGTGCCTTCATGGTTTGCTACAGGTATTCTTCAAAATGTTTTGATTTGATAGAGAAATTAAGGAACCACTAGTGATGTTCATAGTGATGAGAGAAGGGAACTTTTTCTTCATTACATTCCCCATGAACAACATTAACAGTTATTCATATGTTAATAGAATATAGAGTGAATATGTGGGGTCCTTCCACCTGGAAATAAATATGTGACTCGTTCGTCAGGCCTTTGCTAGCACATAAATAGATCTGAGATACGTTTATTCTGGATGGATGAACTGAACTGGTAGAGATGATGCATATATAAATCCTAGAAACTTGCTATTGACCCAATGGGTGATTGGTTTTACCCGAAAAATGCGGTCCCTTCCAATTTTTGTACGAAACATCAGAGCATAATATCTTCCTGTTGTGTTGAAGTTCCCAACATGGATCCAAATTTTATATAAAGTGGTATAGGTGCTGAAATTGTTCTCCCTTCCCATTAAAATGAGTAACGGTATGATTTTAGAAACACAAGGGTTCTAGAATATCTTCCACCCATGCTAGATAATGTTTTCCACCATGCAAATATAGACACCATTCTTGTTTACATAGCCTCAAGGAAAGCATTAAGATTAGCTATCGGTTCATCCAAGATAGATTTCCTCTCTTGATGAGGGTCAGTAACTACCAACATGATGGGATGCTCTTAAAAATTTTAAGTGGGTCTGTTTTTTCAGGGAGAGACTGGAAGAATTACCTTTGGAGGTAGGGAAATAAACATTGGGGCCACTAATGGAATCTCTGGAGTGGTATGTGGAGTCGCTTGAGTGGTTGGTGTAACCTAATATGGGTCCTAAGGCATGTATTCACACATATCTAGTGGATTTGGTGATGCATGTCACAACAACATTCTATAAACACCTACCTCTACCTTGTCGATATGTGCAGGGGTGCCGAGATCACTATGAAGGAACTCACCAAGAGGAAGTTATACAAACCTCTTCCCCTGCTGCCCCAGACTAGGATTACCATAATATGGATTCCATTCCTCAGCATGCTATGTGAGGAGCTTGTAAATAATCCTTTTATGTTTTGGAAGCTACTGGTGCAGTGCCGTGTTTTCAGGATCATGCTTCATCTTATGTGCCAATAAAGAAGTTTCATGGGGTTTGATGATCCCAAATTGCTCATTACCCTTACCGGGTTCTCAACCAATAAGCAATGACTAAGATAGTGTAGGAAGTACATGAAAAGTCACATGTTAGTGATTATGGACACCTGGAGGGTGTACTGAGTATTGACCTACCCCAGCAGACTATTATTCTTCTGTAGACCGAATTAAATTCCCCCTTTATAGGTATATCTTACGAGAAACCATGTTCACTTTGATGATTCTAGAAGAAATATACTCGATATGACAAGGTGAACCGTGTTGATTAATTATTGGAATGAAATTTAAATTAGTGTACTACCCCCATCCATGGATATGGACAAGTGGTCCAACCTCCATATGAACTATACAGATCAATGCAAAGCTCTAAATGCATCATTTTAGAATGTTCTGATGATAACTCGGTGATGTTGGGTGATGAGAAAGAGGGAGTGTGGCCAACTCAACTAGGAGACACTACTGTCCAATGTCGTCGAAGTGATCAGGGATTTTTGGGTAAGATTACTATCAATGACAGAGGAAAAATTGTGTCATCCTTGAGGATTGGAAAAAGAACATAACCACTCCATGTGTGAGGGAGTTCAAAACATTGAATTTGGAACATGAAATTGGCTAGAAAATCTCAGAGAAATGGTCCGTTGTGAGAATTTCCCACATACATATTTTCTCAGACATAGGATCAGACCTTGGATTTCCCCATTCATCGAAATAGCGTTGTTGGTGGATAGGTAATGGCACTGATGAAGATTTTTTCATCGATAGGATGGTTGGTGGAGAGTTTAGAGCATTAGCTAACAAACTACTTCATCTTGGGCTACTTCCTAGAGAACACCCTGATTTCATCATCACATCCCTATAAGGTAGACTAATTTCCACCACTTCCAAGTTAGGGACTATGGTCATTGGGGGTGGGACACTATATTTCATGTCCCCGATTGGTCCACATAACTACTCTCAAAGATCTCCTATTGAGGTAGAAAATGATCCTATTGATGAAATAAAAGATTTCATAGCCAGGCACTGGAAAGGGGAAAAATATTCCTCCTCCTATATTTATCTTTAGAGGACCTTAGGGATCTAGTTCAACTCACATTCCAAGAGGAAATAGATGATACACCAAGTCCCTACCATAATTCCTAACGCATAGGATGAGGGTAATGGTGGAATCATTGAATCACACTCAGCTTCGTAATATGAAAAGCGCACATGCTTGATTACTATTTGAGGATTCTCAAGATTATTCCTATGGTGGTGATGAACCATATTCCTGCACACTGATGGATCTTTAGGGAGGTGTAGATATTTGAAATGGGGAGCACCTCCAATTTGATATGACGGGGTCTGAGGGGAACTCTGGCATATGTCAAATGGATCATAGGAAGAACCACCATGATTGAGAGTGTTGGAGGGGGAAGGGCCTCCACTGGAGCTGTTAAACACATGGGGTGGGCCACCATGGATTTTCTCCGTATCATGGGGAGGAATTTTGTGCCACAATGCTATGAAAGATTTGGCATGAAAAGGTCCTCCATACAAGATATATTAGATATGTGAAGGATATTCGTGATGACTATTGATTAAATGGAGAGGGTCTTCACTAAGACCAATGGTACCAGGAGGATCTTCCTTATGAGTGTCTACAAGATGAATAGGACCTCTAATATGAATTAGTATGGTGGAATGAGATGGAACGCCATGTTAGATGAAAAAGTATGGAGGAACGCCACTCTGTCTGCAGATGGTACGGGGAGGACCTCCATACTGAACCTCATCATTGCGGTTCAGCCCAAAATGGTTTCCACATTCACCAGTGACAGGAGGAGCCGACTCATCATCCTTGTCACATGGTTGTTGCCTCACTCTAGACAAAGAATTCATGCACTCCAACTCTGGGACATGGATGTTCCCCTTCTTGGTGGTAAAAAGGAGCCAATGTCTTGCACTGATGGTTTATTTGGACTCTACAGTTGTAGAACATGGTGCCTCATGAAAAACATCCTCTTTATTATGTACCCAACAATAATATCAATTAATACGAACTAGAGATGGTTGTGTAGGGGTATGAACCACTAGATCTTCATCCTATAAGACTGGCTGGTGGGATTGACATGGCATACTGAGAGCCCTCATTAGTCTGTCTTGGGATGAAGTCATTGTCAGGGGGGCTCAGAAGTCCTTTACATCATTATCATAAGGGAGTGGGTCATAATAACACTCTAGGGAGAGGCTCTTGAAAATATTATAGACCGGAGTGGGGTGTAGTGGCTCTCAATGCATCCCTTGGGGGTGGCAGCGACGATGAGGCCCCAGATCCTCTAAATCAAGGCGAGCCAGGTCCCTAGTCGGGATGACCCCCTTCTGTTCGTATCGACATTCAAGAGTATCAATAACCCCCTTTGAAAAAATTCAGATGTTGA
This sequence comes from Viscum album, assembly GCA_963277665.1. NCBI lineage: Eukaryota > Viridiplantae > Streptophyta > Magnoliopsida > Santalales > Viscaceae > Viscum > Viscum album. The sequence goes on along the minus strand of OY728143.1, from coordinate 515,196,778 downwards.
TATGTGGTGTGGGTGACCAGTTGGTGGGGTTGTGGGAGTCATCGTAGAAGAGGTGAAGCCTTAAGGGATTTCCAAATTTTTATTTACCCTACCCCTAATTCTGTGGGTGGGAGGTGATCTTTTTTTACAGCTTTTTCATGGGTCTTACAAAGTAGGAATATTTAACCTCCAACCCATAGACTTGGAATGAACTTAATAGTTCCCCAACTCTATTTAGTATTCTATGTATTGATAGAATGATCCACGCAAACAATATTGCAGACCAAGAGGCCTGACGATTAACTACCCCAAATCCTGGTGAGTGTCATTCTTGGACCACTATTTTCATGGTGGGACCAAGTGTCAGATTATTGGATTTGGTGATATACTTATCTGCTGATGTCTTGAATTCTACTAATCCTAATATTTTGGAGAATATATTCAGGTCGGGTTTACCGTTTCTATTTCCCATGATTTTGTCAGGGAATTAATTCGTCTATCAAGGATGCACATCTGTTTCCCCAAAATTCCTCTTCTCAAAGGCAGATGTCATCTATCAATTCTTCAGGGATGTTTTATCTGTGATCGAAACTGGTTATTGGGATGTTGGACACTCCTTCTAGGGATTTATCCTCTAATTTCTTTGCCTATTAAGGGTCTACCTAAATGATTAAGATATTCTTTGTGAAAATATTCCCAGTATCATATCATTGTGGATTGCGGTTAATTAGACTACATGTTTTTGGACATTCCATGGGGTCATCATAGGGTAGAAACCTTCAGTATGGGGAGTAGTAATGTTGTGCATCTCTGGTGGGTTTGGATGCTAAAACACTAGTACACTTGGATTTCTTCTACTTGTGATAGGGATTTTAGAGGGGTCGGAAACCCAAGTCATCCCACGTCATATTTAGAATATCTTATTCCATAGTCATGTCTCTAAGGTTTTCTTAGTTTTCCCATGATTAACATGGGGTATTCAACATGATTAATGTCTAGTAGTGATGGTTATTCTAAAGGAATTCCTTCTGATGTTTTCCATGATATTTAATATTTAAAATGAGGTGTTCCATGTGTATAATGTCTAGAAGAGATGACATGAGAGTGATTAGAACATCCCACGGAGACACTTCCGAGAGGATGATCCCTATGAGGTATAATATTGATGGTTTGTCAGGTGAATGGATAGGAACACCCAAGGAGGGAGGATCCTGGGCGGTGTGTCCCAAAAACGGGAATATGTCATACTATAAGTGTGAATCCAAAAAATGGATTACCAAATGGATGGATCGAACATCCCAAAAAATAAGAGACCCCGGGTGGTGTGTTCTATAAACTGAAGATTTCACACAATGATGATTAATATGGACATCTCAAAGAGTTGATCAGAGGATGATTGGGTCTTGGAAAAAGGGACACAATGGTTTACTATTTGCTGGGATTGAACCTAACAAGGATTTCCTACATACTCAAAAGGGATCATAACCTCTATAGTTAGAGAGGGTAAGACTTGAAACCATGGTTCACATGAAGGAAAACAACATGTGAACCTATTGGGACTTAATAATGGTAATCATCTTCGGTTCTAAAACAAAAAATAGGTTGAATGAAATTATTCCACATTGAATTGGTGGCTGGGATGAAATCAGAAAGGATATTGATGAAGTCTCAGGGGATATAATGAATGGAGATGTAGACTAATGTCAAAATGATTCTGTTGGCCAAGAACATCAGGGAGGTTTTCTATTTATCCCTATGCCAGGGACTCAAAGTCCACGTAGTTCAGGAATGGGGTAATGAGTTACCTGAGAAGGAATCTCATGAGAATGGATGCATGGATGGGGACCTCAAGGGAATAGAACCTCCAAGATAGGTCATGATCTTTCTGAAACACAAAGGCTTCAAAATGATAACAGGATAAGAAATGGTTAGTGGGACTGAACCTCAGGGGGGCATCCTACGTACAATCTAAATATGAAAAAAGATAAAATCCCATATTATTTAGGAATAGGGAATAGAATTGGGGTGTACAAAAAGGACTGCATCCTAGAGATATTCTTGTGCTTAAACATGATAAAAAACATTTTTCAATATGGAACTCTTGGTTTGAGGATTATCGTGATGTATGTGTCTTACCCATGGTTTGCAGCTCGAGAACTTGTATGACAATGCTATATGATGGGCCAACGATATGGGTATAACAACGGGGATGCTGAAATAGAAAATTTCATGGGGTTGAACCGCATCGAGGCTTCCTACATACCTTTTGTAGGGAAAAAAGATAAAAACCCCACATAGTTAGAAATAATATAGTTTAATTTCATCTGAGATGAGGGTGAACCGACGTTAAGTGGTCATGAAATAATGAGTGATGGTCTTGAACCTCATGATGGATTCTTACGTACAATGATTGAAAAGGGAAAGGATCAACATCCACATAGTTCAAGAATAAGGTAGATAGTGATTACATGTTAAGGAGGCCCATGAGAATTTCATGGTTGAGGCATACTGTAGGCCCACATGTGTCTTTCTCGGTGTGAAAATGAAGAGGTAACAAAGACTAGTAAAATACATTGTGAAATGTGAATCTGTGAGAGATGGACTAGGGTATATGTCTGTAATGTATCCCATGGGAATAATATTGAGGCTTACTATAGGAAGAAAGCATGAGGAGGATGTCTAGATGTACAAGGAAGATACTGCTATCGTACATGAATCACCCTATCAAGTTGGGTCGAGGCTAATGTAGAGGATTTACGAGGTGCATATGGTGACAACACTCAAAGATAGTGAAGGACTCAAATAGTACTAGTTCACATCCACTTCTTGGTCTTGTTGAACTTGTTCCTTATGTGGACGTCACAATTTAATTCCATGTGATGGGGATGTGGGTTCTTGACAGTTTAATGTCCTTTATCTCAGATGATGATGATTCACACCTCAACCCTTGGACATACATTACTGATGCACTTTAACCCTTAGTGAAGGGAAGGAACTAGATATTCCCTATGAAGATGGGGTTGTGTTGACATCCATTGATGGTTAACATTTTCATATCCATGCAAAGTAGACATAGCCATTAGCGTGACAATGGGAATATTCCTGAGGCAGGGTGACGCAATTGAAGCCAATGGGACTTCAAAATCACCTTTTACATGCCTAGAGGGAAAAAAAGAAGAGGGGTTCATGATGCAAGATGCCTCACATAGAGGGGATTGGCAAAACATAGGGTCTCACAAGGAAAAAGGATGTGTATAGGACATGGGATAGCAGAGCACATGGCATTGCCGATCACACGGGCTTGCATAGAGTATGGGATTATAGAGGATAGGGGCCTGCAGTGTATAGGGCACCACATAGCTCATTGGATCATTGATCACATGGGTTCATAGAGGATTTGGATTTCTAAAGATAATAGCATGATGAATCATAGTGACCTACCATAAGAATAGAGTGAACAAGTATTTGGAGGGTGCTTGATGAATCATGGGTGTTTCATGTAGTCTCATGTACCCAAAGGGGTATCCTTCCTTTGGGATGTCCCATAGGGTTTACGAAGGGTATTCTTATATTAAGAGGTGGTAATATTGAGAAAAGGGAAAATGGTATCGTAATGATCAAATATCTCAGATGATTCATTTTCTAGATTACATCATAGAGAAAAGAAAGATTTTTGATTTTGGAATTCAGAAGGTGAAAGATTGGTTCATGATCCTTTGGAGTGGGGCGAGACACGTATTTATTGGTAGAGGGGATAACAAGATGCTTTGAGGGATTATAGAGAGGAAACTCTTACTCTAACACTAGAGGAATATTTCCCTAGGTTCCATGGAGTTGCATGTCAACCATCATCCCCTTCGCGGCAAAGAGACTTATGTGAATTTACCTAGACTTGCATAGGTGACAATCTCTTTTTCTCTATAGGGTTCACAAAGGCAACTCAGAGCATTGCGCCAACCGCAGTAATGGTGTGTTTTCAATAATTTATCATGAAGGAGACCCTTTTTATCCATTTTTAGTTTCCTTTTCATGTTTTTTTCTAGGGAACAGATATTGGTACCAACAACATCTATCATGATTTTACAAATGTGGGAACCCATGCTAGAATATTATGCATGGATCAAGATGATATATAGGATATGATGGATTTTTTTTCACTATTTTATATATTGAAAAAGAATAAGGGATATAGGAATCAATACATATCTCATTGTAATGAGAATAAAGCCACAAATTTTTATATGATTTATGGAGTCTATGCACAGATCTTACCCTAATGTAGTGAATGGAGTATTTTATTTATACAGTCTCAACTTATAACAAGGTATCAATAAATCACTACTCTTACCATTATAAATATAATCAAGAATACCATAGTTATAGGAGTGAACATTCACCATAAAGATCATGTTCAATAATAAAGGAATGGATAGATATACTAGTCTTTTGTCTCTAGGATGGTTAACATCATACAAGATGCATTAAACATTCACTGACAATAGTCTGAGAAAACATTAAGGATGATAAAATTTCATTCACATTTTTTTATGCTTCATAGTATTATTACAAAGTATCATTTGGGTCGTGAGAGAAAAAAAATATTTTTAAAGAGAGGAATGAATTGAGAAAAACATGTTAAAATCACATGAATTTTTTTGGTTGAAATTTCAATTTTGTATGGTATATACAATATTCTCATCAAGTTATTCAAATTCATCTAATCTATTTTGAGACTACTTTCTTGTTAGATTTGATTGAAAATGGAAGTGTGGAGTGAAAGAAGATGGATCTCAATTGACAGAACTGTGTAACAACTATAATGGGTCCCCATTGTAGTAGTTTAGGTTATATTATGTTAATCCAAAACAGAATATTAAATCATTTCAGGATGAAACACAATATCTATGTTGAACGTTTTATGGAAAATAGTTGATATAGTTTTATAGAAATATTTTATCTATATATTCATTTATATATGATAGAGGGATGATGGGATGGATTAAATTTCGTACTATTGACACAACCTTTTCAATTTTGAATGATATACAATACTATTTTGGTCCTCTAATATTGGGTTATTGAAGCCAAATCAGGTGATAATAATATACATAAAAATATTAATGTTTTTATATTCCATGAATTAATCTAGGGGTATTTCCTAGAAATTATTTGTATAAAATTATCATAGATACAAGGATTTAACTAAACTACATAGTTATAGCTGGATGATATTTCTGTATTGCATCCATTATGCCTATGGAAAATATCAATAACTATTCCATAGTGTGAAATTGTGTTGGGGTTACTAGATAAAGATGGGACGTATCGGATAAGGATGAAACCATTTGTTTAATTTTGTACAATCACAGAACATTTATGGCTTAAATTACACAAGAAATATAATTTTTTTAGAAATCATGATCCCCATGTTATGAGTTCTATAGATGATAATGCATAATTCAAGAATAATAGAAATAGTTTCCCCTCCATCAATTCATTTGAGGATAAACCAATCCAAGCACGGTGTACAATAAATATTCTAGTGAGTTGTGCTAAAATAAAGAGTAATGTTGAATTATCGTCAATGTATTTTCTATTTTATTTATATTTCCAATTGTATTTCCTCGATCTTGAGGTATTAAAATACGATGATCTTCCCACCATTTTAGAACTATCTAGTCTGAGGTTGGAATTGACCCCATAGACCTATTCCATTAAATTTACAATGAAAAAATACACCATTATATGGTGAAACAAATGATAAATATTTCATCATGGTCTTGATTTTCCTAGATGTTAGATTCAATTTCCAATGTATCTCCCTAGGCATTACATGAGATAATTTTATGATTTAATGTTTAATCTGAGATGAATTCCCCCATAAACTATTGAACATAGTCAAATAGGTAGATACAAAATCCTTTCCTGATAACATAATCATGATAGATATTTTTAATTACCGACATTTAATGACCATTTGATGATATGTTATTTATTGTTTTTTTATAGTTCTAAACCTATGATGGGGGATTGTTATTTAACCTCACTCTTATTTCATCCTTTCAACAATGTGATGTAATTGGGTAGAACTTATTTTTTAAAGATACATGAATTATTCCTAAACTAATGATGTTGGGTATGCCATCATCAATTATCCACCATATTGGGATTCTAGAGGCTCTATAAAAAAATATATTATATCTAGTGGATATATTAAATCGAGGAAATAACTTCAAAAGGAAATTAATTATTAAATGAACTTCATTATTTGTAAATAATCATTGAATGGAAATATAAAAAGACCTTCCAAATTATATCATTGTGTTATAAAAACAAATTGTCATACACCTATATAATAACTGCCCACAGCGTGATGTGTGATGTTAATATGAAAAAATTGAGGATATTTTTTATTTGAAAATTATGATACCAAAAATAATTAATGGTGATTCAAGTAGTGAATACATTTTTGAACTGAGAATATTGTCTTAGGGAAACAATTTGTGATATCTAGATATCCCATACTAGTATCATGTAGGGATTCAATGATAATTTAGATGTTGTTTTAATTCCCATTATCATTATTTTATGTGAGGGAAACACAAGTGGTTTATCAAAGTATGGAACGTATTAAATGAGTTACTTTTCTTTTTCAGAAGTCATTAATAATGGTGGAAGAATAAGATATTTCATGATGTTTTTGAATGATTTATGAACATATCTATTTAATTAAAAAGATAATTATATTTTTATCCTTATGAAGGGTAAATTTCATCCTTCCAAATTCATTATGATAAATCAGATATATACGACGTGTCCCTATATCCTTCTTAAATATATATGGTTTTTAAGAGGTGATATTTCATTGGAAGCCATAGTATTCTCATGATCAACATTAACTCCAATATAGTACATTTTGAATCTAGGAAATTTTAGTGATGTTAAATAAGAATCTTATATCAAGGTATTCCTTATTAATATATTCTATCATAGATTATCTAAAACACTACAAATATTGGAAATATGACTAGAAAGTTTCTAGGATTTCACCACAAGATCATTCATGTAACATAATACTATAATACCCAAAATTCCTTTGAGAAATTAATGTCTAGAATGATGGTATATGGATATTTCATTCGTTAAAATTAACAGCATCACCCAATAATAGTATATCCATTTAAGGAAAAGTTATTGTATTGGCCTTCTAATCATTAGGTGTCACATAGTCTGGGATGTATCCTAAGTAAAAATCCATAATGTATAGGAAAAAATACATGTTAAATGAATCGATCAAGGGAACCCAAATTAGAATTGGAAAATTATAATTTCGAAAATTAATTTTACGATCCACAATTAAATTAAAACTATAATATTTACATTCATTTTATTGAATGATATATTGTTATTGAGACAGATTTGGTAATGGAATTCCTGAATGATATTGGATTTGATGAGATTCAAAAATTCTACTTCAACCATGACTATGTGGGATGGATTTGTTCTTCTAGATTCCTTCTTGTTACCATGATTATCTTCCACTAAACCCACATTATTTGTGTATATATCTGTATCATGGATGCTAAATTCAATTAAATTAATTATAAAAAATAATGGTTCTTTAAAAAATAGTTATATAAATCCTGGTAGATGGGGGATATAGCCACAATAATCAATGTTTGTCACAAATCCTCTTATATACACATATTTATCTATCATAGTTAATTTTTGGTGGTAGATAAAACTTCCTCAAATGGTTTAGGGGAATAGTTTAGGTTCACATATTCATCTTCCCCTAATTCCATACCAACCATCATATGAATGGATGATGAAGTAGAATCTTTACTGTTAGAATAAAAAACTATATTCTGACATTGGTAAGATGATATAGGGTTATTCCCACTATCCATCAGTGATAAGATGTATTTACGCTAATTTAGAGGATTATTTCGAATTCATATGATTATATAGGGAATATATATTTAGATTTTAAGCAAAAAATATTGTTTTATTAGCATGAAATTTCCATATCATTCCATTGACAAAATATTTTCTACGTTGATGGTGTGATGAGGATACCTCCATATGTTAAGGCAACAATGTATTCCCTCTAAGAACAATGAAAGCCATATCCTATTAGAAAATCATGAATTTATGTTTTGATAAATGGTCCCCAAATTTAGTTTTGATCACGATGTATACTATATTTGATAACACAATTTTTCCCCAATCCATGAGTGTTAGATAATTAGGGTACATTCCTGATTCATTGTAACCCAACTGACAAAGTATCCCGAAAGGAATGTGATAAGTTTCTAAGATGTTTTTAGTGAAATATAATCTTTTTTAGTTTCATATATCATAGAAGATGTATATAATGGTCTGATGTGTCGTTATATAACAATATCAATAACTTTCATTGTGAAAATGATAACTATATGAAACTCCATGGGAATGATTCCAAGGTGATAAAATTCATATTGGGTAACCTCATCATCAAAATCATGAGGTATTATTATAGATTCCATTATCTTTTCCCAGATATATTTTTAAAATAATTAGATCACCTATGGTTGAATTTTCTTTCCATATCATGACTAACTATTTTAGGTTATCATCATTTTTAACCAATGGTCTACATTTTCCAATGGGAGGCTACTCAATCAAAAGATCTTTGGGGGATTAATTTCTTGTGGAAGAATGATCGTGAATATTATCAAATGTTGAAGGCCATCTTATCACCCTTTGTGTAGGTAGACATAGTCTCCAAACATTTTTCAGTCGATCAGATTATTGTAAAATTTTCATTATATTATCCAAAATAAAAGCATTTGGATTAGTATTGATAGTTGTTAGAGGTTTCCACATTTCTATTTTCCTAATGAAGAATCACATTTTAGATGGGTAGTTACAATATTACCATTTTGGGGGTATAATCTTCACCCTCTTAAGACTTGAGGATTGATGTCTAAGAGGGTCATGATTGGTTTTCTTATCGGTATGGGTCAATTGTCCTATACATGATTTTGAATTTTTTCTGTTTATTTAATTTCATGAAAGATCATATCTTGAGGGATGTGGGTGATTGAGGTATTGGATTAATTTTGATATAATATGTTGGGTTTAAAATTGGATGCTTTTACTATTCCTTATATATATCATCATTGTGATTATAATTCTTTTATATGATGAATGATTTTTTATTCACTAATATACTTAACTATTTTCATTCAACTTATTACTTTGAGGTGTCAGTAATAAGACATGCCACTTATGTTGATGTAAATAAGAATATTATAATCCTTTTAAAAATACACTTTAATATTCTAGTATTCCAATTAAAGAAAATAATTCCCACTATTCTCTTCTTGAAAGTGACATTTTTTTGTTCTCATTCAATAAGAGGTGTCACATGATAAGGCCCAGGCTTTAGATCTTGATCCGTTTTATGATATTTCTTGAGTTTTATGGTCATTATTTACTCCGTTAAAATTCTATGACTTTGAGAAAAATGTATTATTCAATACATGGATTGGGTTATCGATATTGAATCTTCTAAACTTCATGACATTGGGACACGATCCGGAATCCCTCGAAGATTTTTTAATGGAATGATTTTAATTTTTGACTAGTCATGGAAATTATCTATAATGATACCCAATATGTATTATTAAAGAATAAATTTGTTTATGGAGTTACTCAAAACATTATTTATACTAATTAAATCAAAGACTCTCTCATTCTCTCAAAATGTCCATTTTGGGAGTTCATGGACTTTTTGTTCAAAAGTATTGTTTTGAATTAAAAAAATACCTGATTGATCTTCCCATACCTTGATCAACATGGATGGTTAGCTTTTATAATAGACAATGGATGGTTTGTTAGTGTTCTACATGAATCTAGAGAGTTTCAGTACATTTTTCCACTTAAGGGTTCCAAACAAGGAAGCACATTAGGACACAAAATGTATCAGATTCTATTATGGATCCACTGATCCATTGAATTTCAGAAATGTTTGATTCCCAATGTTGTTTGGGGGATGATTTACGTCAAATAATTTTCGATAAGACTTCTACATTTATTTTACTATGTAAAATATTACTTATATAGCTTCCAATTGGTCTATCAGTGACTCAATATATTCAATATGATCAGAGGTGATGGCCATATAACTATGTATATGGGTTGACCCATATATGGTGTTTGTACATAAATTATGGGTTGATTGAATACATTGGATTGTCATTGAAAATTCAACTAACAAATTTTCAGTCACATCCCTTGTGGTAGGAATTTCTAACATTGTGATATCATTCGATCTTGAAAAAATTTGTTTCTTAGATCCCATATTAAGTGGGTTTCCTAGAGCCACTTTTTTTCGAACATCGAGTTCTTCATATTGATAGAGGTGTTTTAGAAGAATAATATGAGTATCTTCTTGAATAATATACCTATAATGGATATTTCCTACAAGTAATTCTATATTTAGTTTCATCATATCAGTTATCTTTTACTCATAGAGGTAAAAGACTTCCTCAACTTTAGGAAGTTAAAAATCCTAAGGTAGTGGGTGGGATATAGACACTACTTTCACCTTCTCATTTATCTATTCCTATAAAGGAGTTACTAGTTTAGTATTCGAGATATCCTATATATATTTTTTAGAAACCCTTTGTTTTACTGTAAGCAGTTAATCTTCGTTTATTTCAGTTTTTAATAGTTCCAAATAGAAAAATATTTCTCATGTTATTCTACACTAGAATCATGTTTTTAGAATCTATTGGCCTGGTGTTCAAGTAATTTATAGATTAATAAGTAATTTTTTTATTAACAATAATGTCAGAGTGGTTGGAGGGTTGGTGACCCATAAGGAATCCATTGAAAATGTCATGATCATCATGACGATTATTCCATTATATGGGTCACATGGAATTAATAAATTTATAAAAAATCATTTTTACCATAAAGGATTATCTTGGGGAGACGTTTTGAAGGGAATCAGTAAGTTAATATCCAAAAAAAATTATTTATATTTCTTCCTTAGGAGAACTAAGAATCATGACATGCGTTAGATCAAGAAAGATTATTTTACGACTTCTCCTCCTTAATCGGGAAAGGTTTATTTTATCCGGGGAGGAGGTGGAAGAAAAAATATCACCAATCCTATGGGATGGTACCATATACAAACCATTATTAAAAATATTTTACATGGAACTAGAAACATTAAAGGTTGTGGTTGTGATAAAAATTATCGCAGACTGACAGGCTGGGTTTGCTCATATATTGATATAACTTCATCTATCATGAATTCCATCTCGATCATGTAGATTTTCATTCAATAAAAATATTATTTTAATTTATGTTCATCACATTAGATAATTGATTATGATTACATCATTTCTACTCAATTATTCGTATCACATAAGATTAAATCTGTCCCGATATAATTATAGGACTAATGTTTTATTTTTGTGATGGATGACTGTTGTTAGTCCCAAAACATTGGTGATTTTGTTGCAGATGATTATTGTTGAATTTAGAATCTATTTATAGTGGATAATGCATTGAAGAGTAATATATAATGTACTTTTTAGGATGTAACTATATATGGGATTTACTAATTACGGAGTGATGTTAAATTTAATTCTTTTGGATCACCCCATCACTAGATATGAACACCGGATGGGATTTTATTGAAAAAATTATCTAGATTTCATAAATAATTAAGGAATTTACATTAGTGAACCCCAATATTATTCCACAATATTAGTAATCATTCAACTATAGGAGATAGAATGTAAATTTTAATATGATGTACTTCTACTGTTTTAAAGTGATTCTCATTTTTGGAATAACGAAATAGTTTCACATACAGATGGAGAAAGGTCATAAAAATATTTAGAAAAATGTGATTTATGAAATCCTCAATCAAATATTTCAAAGAAATGTTTTATAGAGGATCCAAGGGCTATAACATGATTGGTATGTTATCATTGGCTAGTTTTCTTCTCATGAGAACTGTGTTTTCTTCATCTAAAATGTGATATTCCTCCAAATAGTCTAACAAAAAAGTTCATTTCATTGATTACATATTATTGAATGAAGGAATAGTGGAATGCTACTTAATTTTTTTTGAATCTAAGTGATCCAAGGATATTGAAAGAGGATTTATTCCAGGGTATATAATTCGATTGAGAAATAATGTAACTTTTCCTTAAAAAGTAATCAAGCATGGATGGCAAGAAATTCCTATGTGCCTAATGATTTGAGGGATTTATCATACTTTATTTCTCATGGGGATTAACATCTTATTGAAATTATAATTCATTATAGCGATGAAATTTTTATTGAACACAATATTTGGTAGAAGTACCGTCAATGGTTAATTTCTAACCATAGTAAGGAATCTTGGAGTGCATAACCATAAAAATATCTTTTTGGTTGACAATAGAAGGAATAGGCGATCCATTCCATTTTATACTCTTATCAATAGGATTTATTCAATTTTAATCATCTAAACATGGCTTTTCATGACCCAAATTATTATTAAAATGAAGGAATATTTCAAAGAAAATGATTTTTGGGAGGATCTATAATGATGCTAGTTATAAATCTACCAAGAGAATATTAGAAGAAACTAATAACTAATTTATATGCTAATGAGTTAATGAGTTCATGGGAAAAAATTTATAGGTTCTTGTTGGCCATAAGAATAAAATAAATATGTATAGTGTAGCCATTATTCTATTTTTTGGATATTAGACTGGCCTTGCCAAAATTTCAATTAAAAATATCTCAATCATGTCGATGGAATCATATATTATGGACAAAAAATTAACATATAGAAGAATAATTAAGAGAGTATCATGTTTCGTCTTGGATAATCTAAAAATATTATTAGGTTTTAATGAGGATATGTGCCTAATCTAGAGTGTCCATTTATATAGGGATATCATATTTACTATTATTGGCAAAGTGTTCTAGATCCTATCTTCTATTTATCTGGATAAATTTTTGAAGCACTTTAGGGATGAGAGAAATCATATATACTTGTCTCTAGTATCCTTCACATGATGCTGATTAAGTAGATAAATATTTTGTATGAGTTCTTTTTCATAATCACAAAATTTTTCTTCAGCTATCGCGATTTTTTGACAGCATTTTAGAATGTGGAAAGGGAGAGAGTCATATCCTTCCATTTTTACCCGAATTTGATGGATGAAATATAATTTTAATACTAGAATATATTCATATTAATTTTTTTAAATGGGAAATATACTATCTTCAACCCACTAATTCATTATGATATATAAATATATCCTTCATCTTTGGGTGTTCGAACTTGGGTCATCCCTATATTGTTAATACGATATGTTGAAACTTTTCATTATTATCCAAAACTATACTGAAAGACTGGATGGACATGGGAATGAATATTGGATTTTTCATGCATTTAAAAAATATTATATTGGAAACATTTTTTTTTCAATGTGGGGAAAAAAATTTATTTTGATTATTCATCTTATGTTGCCTAAGTATTCCTATCTATTCTACTAATGTATGTGTGAACTGAGCCAGGGGACATGGGGTGGAATCCTCAATAGGATGAGGGTTTCATGCTATAAAATATTGTAGGCTGTCAGTAATATAATTAACCTCTTGCAGTAACTATTTTTTTTGAGGTAATTCCCTTACTTGTCTCTTGATCTCCCTATATTTTATAATAGAGAATTGTTCAATTTCTTTTTGGGGAGGGGATTCCTAAATATATAAAATAGAAAATTGGAGAATTGTAGTTTCTTATAACCCCTCATCAATTGGATGAAAATCACCGTAGACTTATTTTCGTGATATATTCACATGTGAACTCTGGGTTTAAAATAATACTATTGATATGGTACCCCTAGTTAGATTATTAGACACTATGTATTAACGGTTCTATGTGGGAAATGTTATCCATTGTTTGATAAGGACCACGATTAGGTGACAACAGAAGTACATGGTTATTGCTGATAGATAAACAATTTTATGAATTGATGTAAATTAGAGGATATTCTTGAGGATATATAACATAAAAAAAATAAGAAATCCAATAAATGTAGTATCCTAAATTAACAAACACATGCACAATTTGTTACATTAATCGAACAATGTTGGACAAACTATTGCTTTATAAAAGTATGTAATAAAAAATGTCTATTAATATTTTATGGTGAAATAATTTGGTTAATGAATAATTCCAATCTATTTCACCATTTTGTTTCACCCAATGTGAGTGATAGACTCTAATTAGGTTTATTCATGTAAATAGAAACTCACAACAATTCTTATAACCAAGATGGGTTATGGACCTTCTTTCGAACATTAGATGATTATTTGCAATTTATCCAATGATTATTATGAATTAAAATCGGTTGATAGGATGGGAGGATATTATTATCACACACTTTTGGTGAGTCATTTCCTTATATAGGAATATCACATATATTTGATAAATATTCCCGAATCATTCCCAAATCCCATGTGAGGTACTATTCAATATAATTTTAACAATCAATTTTCATAATATACAATTATAAAACTGTATGTATTTATTAGAGGTTCTAAAACATTTTTACCACATATATATATATTAGAGGTTTTCAGTAAATGGTACCATCTATATGTAATAGAGTTTCACTATATATTTTTTTCATTACTATGTGATTCTAGATTTAATAAAAAAATGGGGCAATCAGTAATTTACCATCATCGTAGGAGGAAGTTACATTGATTTATTTTTTGTTTGGGTAAAAGAGAGGGTCTTAACATATATCCTTTTTAAAGGAATCATACACCACATAATTCTTTTCAAAGTAATGAGACTAATTTTATATTTTATTGTAATTTGAAAACCCATAGCATAATGTTTAATGCCATATAATGTGATTTTTTATAGAAAAAAATCCTATAAAAGGATGTGGTGTGGATTATACATGAGTGTCCTTATATGCTGATCCTATTAAGAACATGTCTAGATGAAATAAAATTTATCATACATGGAAAGTGAATCAGTAAATATATATCTCACTGAAAACATGGGATGATACAAATGAAAGGAAAGAACCCATAATGAATATAAACCTCTTGGTAGGGTACCAGATAGAAGATTATATGGCCTAATAACGATGATGGTTGATTTAAGGTATTGGGTTTGACACTCAGGGAGGCTTCTTATATATCTCTTCATGATGTGAATCAAATTCCACATAGTTCTTAATTATTAGGACTTAAACACATTTTTTAGGTCATGTTTTTATTTAGGTCGTGCTACTGACACAGTCACTACTAATCTCTAAACCAACGTGAGTCAAAATCAGTGTGAGAAAAAATAGATACATAATGATATAAAATATGCATAATCACTTCTAGGGGGATTGACACTATAATTTGAATCCCATTTTGTAATATAACTCTACATCCATAGAGGGAAAAGTGTTGGGATATATAGGGTGATATATGTATGATAGCCTATATGAAATGATAGAGTAGTACTACAGGATTAGTTACCAATGGATGTATTTTTTCATTATCGACTCGTGGAGGATGGTGAGGTGATTACAAGGAATTAATGAAGTAATATCGGGCTTACCCATTCTCTTTTTCATGATTACTTATAAACCCAATAGTGGTACATACATATGTTTTCAATACCTCCTCATTCACTACATATTTTTTAGAACCCAGTAACAAATACATAATGTTTTCAGAACTGAGAATCCTCCCATCACTACCTTTAAGGATTGGATCCTCCTTAACAAAACAATGATCAGTTGTGCACTTCCTAAGAAACCATAATACAATGGATTCCATATAGAGGAAATAATTTTCCATATGAATTCAAAATCGAAAAGGGGACAAGATGGTAAGACCAGTTCTTTAATAGTACATGTCTAGAGGCCTTAGATGTGGTGTTATTTTAACCTTCATTATGTCAGGGAAGGGGGCATACTTAACCATTTCGATACGACAAAGAGGATCTTGGATTAATCAAAACTCTATGTAGAAGTGGGGTGGTTAGATATAAGGGGTTTATATCATAATGATACGATATTTCTCATAATGTCCTTCCTATGAAAGGTTGGGTTACTATTGAATGGGCTCTTCTAAAATTGGGGTTCTATTATGGGGAAGCCCTTTTATGGGAAAATCCCATTTGACTAGGGAGACAACTGTGGAGATAAAATTACATACTATTATTTCTTCTATGTTTCTATGATTCTCCATTGTTTTTTCTCATAACCATTATTTGGGTTAAATAGTGGGTATTTATATATGATTAAAGTGAAACCTCTTTCCCAAAATAACTATCTAGGTAACATGTCTAACACTCTGTGGATGATGATAATCGATGCATAATCCATGAATTATTTTTGGTGAACTTTGAGAGACCACATAATACTAAAAATTATATTTATTTCAAGCATTGCTATATTAATGAGAGATTTCTAGATAGTATATCTCCTTTTTATAAAAAGATTATTTCTATGTGGTTTCATATACATGTAAATATTTATTGTCATTTTTTCTAGTTTGGTTGATTGATCTTAAATCCTCTGGATAGTTTTCATATATAGCATAAGAATTGTTTTGGAATAAAAATAACATGAATGTGATAACAGCCTTTCCATGGTTTTCCATAAAAATGTAATAGTAATTCTCTGTTTTAAAGAATAGATTGAAATTATCAAAAAATATTCATAAAAATATTTATGATTTCTTTGATAACATCTATATGACTGTACATATATGATGTTTGAATATCAAGTGATTCTATATCAAAATGTATGCATTCTTCTTCTCTAAAAGATTACAAACATTAATCACAAGGAATGGAGACTATGAAGAAAACAACAAATTGGAATTCCATAATTCATATGTTTCATTAGTTATTTTTATCTATGTAATAGTCAATTGGTCCTTATTTTTGCGATTATTATTATTTTCTATCGTGAATAATTTTCAAAAAAGTATGAATGGATACTAAAATTATATTCACTAACAATGAGTGTACATAAGTTACGTAAATAATATGTTATAAAATATTAATTGAAAATTTCAATAAATTAATTATCCACTCGAATTTTATGGGAGAGGATATATGAATACAATTGAATAAAATGTAATTTTATTAATAACTCTAAGGCCATTAATATTTTACAAGTTTATTTATTAGAATCAGTAAATAAAAAATTACTATATAGAATTATAATATCAATATGCACCATGCTTGATGTGATATCTAAAGAAAAGAATTAAATTACAAATTATATTTCAATGGATTATTATTTTAATTATGAAATATTTTCTTCTATATGGGAAAATTTCTGAGTTGTTAAATGTATATAATGGACTTTAGTAAGGATCACCAAATTCAAAATAGAATGTGACCAATAAGATCACGAAAAAATATATCCAGAATATAAATATTTCTACTAAATATAATATTGATAATAAATATTAATCTCTACATATAGAATAGTAATTAAGTATCATTTCCTCAAATAAATCATGTCATCATATATTATATTTTAAAATATATACGTTGAATCCTGTTTATTTTTTATTATTCATAATGTAAAAATTTATTATTTATTTTTCCCTCATGTAGTATACAAAATAATATTAATAATTACATATTTATGTTGATATAAAAATAAATATTTTTTCTTGAATTCAAAAAATATTATATTAGTTTATTTATTTGAATAATAATATATATATTTATTTCAAAAAATATTGTCCATGGTTTAATAAATACCTAATAATATTGTTAAGCTAAATTATGGTTATAATGAAAATGAATTATTTTGGTTAATTTCCATTTCAAACATTAAAAAAATATTTATCAAATGAAACCAATATATTAATATGACTTTTGAGATAACAATATTATTATCATTATACATGGGGGATTATATTATAGGAAATATTTAGTAATTATCCATATAATAATATTCAAATATTATACCTCATTATAGTTTATTATTGATATAATATCTGATATTTGTGTTTTTATTCTCAATGGGGAAATTATATAATTAATTGAATAGTTAAATGGACTTGATACTCCCACTATCTAATAATGGATGAGAGAGATAAGGAATATCCTTGTTGAGATCAATTAAGATTCATGAAATCCACAATGTCTATCTCTAGTAGGACTCAAAATAGAAATTAATTTTTTTAAAACATTAGAGTATTGGTTAAAATTAATCACATAATTCTATCATTGGTGGTCTACCAAAATGATGATGAAAAAAAGATATAACAAAATTGATCAAAGAAGAATTAAAATTTTCAAGGTCATTATATTTTTAAATTAAATGAAAATTCAATGTGAATGATCATATATTAAGAATTATGGTGTTTCTATAATCACGTTATTGGGATATTATCCAATGATACTGTTGAAATAATATTATTAGGTCAAAAAATGTAACAACAGTGATTATCTTGACCTACAATGTCACCTCACTCAATGAACAACTTGGCACATAGGGAATTCCAGATCCCAATAAGCTGAAAAATATTACATAGTCATGATGGAAAGTACATTATGTTAGGATTTAACCTCTCAAATTAGATTAAAATTAAAAATGGTCATTTATTAATAATATATCATTTGGCGTTCTTATATAATATTCTCATTAAATAAAAAGAATAAACAACAAAAATATGGAAAAAAATGAATGATGCACAATGAAAAATTATAATTCACTATGAAAAAACGTTCCTATATCATCCAATTGTATACATAGTAATATTAAACAATAATAATATAAATTAAGACACTTTAGAGTCCCTATTGGATGACACATGACATCAATAAATAAAGAAAATCTCAAACTTAACCAAAGACTCGATTCCATGTCTATGAATATTATTTCCAAATACCAAATTTTTACGGGAAAAAATTTCATTCCCATATATCTACAAAAAGATTAATCTATGGATATTTCCATATGAAATAATATACACATTACTATAAATCCAAAATAGCTAAAAACACGTGAAATCTAAATAATGAATCATTAATATATTATGAAAATATGAAAATTCAATTTTAAAACCTTATTGAAATACTTCTCCAAAAGTCAATTATAATAAATCATGTATTTTTTTCAAAAAGTACCCAAAAATATACCACTATTTACATTAATACAATTTACCAATAATTTATAACAGTATATTTTAAATAATTATATAAAAAATAAAAATAATGAATTAAACAATATATCAAATTATTGTTATGATAACATAATTGGAGAGACCTGATAATGAAAAGGAATATAATGAATCAAGAATAGACATAAGAGTACATATCAATGTATGAAATGGAAATATCATAAAAAAAACTATAAAGGAAACAATTTCATTATTTAAAATATATTTATAAATTAAATATCGTTTAGAATTAGGGGATGGAAACTAAGGCAAACAATAAAGACATAACTATTCTAATAGTTCAATCAAACTCGTCAACCACTATAAAACTCCCAATAGTGAAATGATACTAATGTAATAACTATCTGAGTGAAAATATATATTAAATTACACCTTTATCTTTATCATAACAAAAATTAAGGTTTTCACTAATCTGGGCCTCTATTTAATTTCTCATAAAGTACCATGAAAAAATACATTGGTGAGAAAGAAATCAATGTAATTACTAAATAATAAAAATATAAATTCCTCACAACTTTCCAATAGTTTTTTCACATTGAGAAAAACCATTGAAGAATCATATATCTATATCATGAAATATATTGAACACACGATTTTTTTAGAAAAATTGTTGAAAAATTCTGGGTCCCAAAGGGAATAACCCCTTTACCTTTTAAAATTTAAATAAATTCTTAAATTGGAAATTGAGTCAGCATTGGGAGAGATTTTTATTTATAAATCATATCACTACATTAATCTATTTTAATGAACTAACATTTATACCTCATTTAAAACAACAAAATGATATTAGAAATAATATAATAATTTATTTAAAACCATTAACATGTCTTAAATACCAATTTTTCGTCAAACCCCACTTTACAATTAAAATAATTATATTTCGTGGATTCCGGGAACATATAAACATTTAAATCCAAATACAATCAAGAATTCCATTAGAAAAATAATTTATTCCATGACAACATTCCCAAATAACCCATTTAGGAAAGATCTCATAATTTAATAAGGAAATTAATAATATTAAAATATTATTACACTAATGAATTAAAAAAACTATATATTAATGGATTCATAGTGATATACCCACCACGAATGATTGAAATTGATCCAAATCATGTTTATTTAAATGTAGAACAATAAAAATGATTAGAATACCCTCCAAAAACCCTAATAGTCTATAATGTTGAAGGATAAATTATCGCAAACCCTGAATATGACCATCATAGTTGTTAAGGATCTTTGTATATTAGAAAACAAAATGATAATAAAACAAAAATAAAAGAGAGGAGAATAGTGTGAAAATGGAGGAGTTTTTTTATTGAATCATATTAAAATCAGTATATAATGATAAAAAAGAATAGGGGAGACAGTTATCCCCCATGTCTATATAGAGAATCAATCAATTTCAATGTCTTAAATAATTCAATCACAGGACACAAGGTTTGAAAAATTATGCACAATGATGGGATCTTCCACTAATAAAATCCATTAGATGATTTTTTTTCGTCATGTTTACTCATAACCATGAAATTACAATTCATGTCACACCTAGTATAAAATTATTTAAATTATTTTTGGGAAAGGACCAATTAGATTTGAAAACCATAAAATATCCTTGAAAAATATCACTACATTGTAAGAATCATGTGTTGAATAGTATCCACATGGTTTCTACTATTTGTCTAAAAACATTAATAACACAAGAAAATCAAAAAATATAATATTAAATCATTAATTCCAAAAAAAATTAAAATTTCAAAAATTAAATAACAATAATACACATTAGTAACACAAGGTGTTATAAAATATCTACCACAATACTTTATTAATCCATAGAGTACTTAGTCAAAAATATAATTCGATGAGACGTGAAACTATTTTTTCCCAATCAAATGGTGGGAGGGTGTGGGAAAACATAGAAAGGTAGAAAAAATGGGAATCTCCCAAAAAATAACTAACACTATGATCTAATCATGTCTCTCAAATGAAGAAACCCAAGAAAACAAAAAAACTCCATGGATTGCACAATAAAGAACTATGTAACCTAAATCCATAATGATATAGATACCCATTATAAGAATCCCTACCATTTGAGAAATATTTTGAAATAGTGAAATAATAGAAATACTTAATATATTAAATAAATACCAATGATTAAAAATTTCCTCTATAATACAGAAAAGATAAATATATCATCCACCAGATGAAGAAAACCATCTCAAGATAACTTGTTCAAAAATGCTTCGATGTCCAGCCCCAAATTAATGTTATATGTCGAACAAGTCATCACTAAACCCATAATAATAAATATTGAAAAATGATTTGGAAGAATTCCGAAATAATCTTCAATAAAGGCCTATAGTAGTTCTAGCCATAGGCTTCCATACTCCACAAGGTTGAATTAGGATCCTGTCCTCATATAAAAATCACTAAAAGAACTCATGAATGAAAAATAATACCCATTTTTGATTACCAAAAGGAAAAAATTGTTATAATTACCCAATCACTGATGTAATGGATCTTTATGTCAAATATATTTAAAAATTCATTCCAAAAATCTAAAAATTCCTAACCACATGACCACCATGGTTCAACATTCCACAAATCATTCACATATCAATAAACAGAAAATATTCTAGTAAAGTAAAATGAAGAACAACTAAGAAAGTAGAACCTTGAGGAACTCCCCAGAAAATTTCTAAAAGAATACAGGGTTGGAATTCCATTACTCTATTCATAGATTTAGTAGTGTTCAGAATTGGAAATATGATTACAATGTGATTATATGGTTAACCACGGGGATCAATCCCAAAAGTAGGCCCTATATGTTCTATCATGACACATTAATGAGTCATTAATTAATGATTATAAGTCATGAATCATAAAAATTGATGCATTTATAAACAAAACAAACTATATCAAATAGTATTAATGAATAACCTTGATATATAATTTATTCAATAACATTAAATAATACACACAAAATAAAAATATCCATTTTTCTGAGGAGTAAAATCGATAAATAAATAATTAAGATAATTTCCAAATAAAATATACCTACATACACAATTTTCTTCCTTAAAAAGAACAACTAGAATCACCCCAAAGCATTATTATAAATTGATATTACTTTTTTGGTGATAAAAGTTAATTAAATAAACTTATATACAAGTTCATTTCTAATTTCCAAAAATTTTCCAAAACCTTATTAAATGTTGCACTTTATAAACTTATTAATATAATACATTTAAATCATTTTCAAAATGAAATTCTATAAAATGTCTTAGAATTGTTGGATTAAAAAATTATACTTTTTTATACCCTAAAATAAAAAAATACAAATATAAGAACACAAATAAAATATACATTTAAAATAGATTCTATCTTAATTATGACAATATATAGTAAAAATCTCCTTCAAACTGATACTGATAAATTGAATAAAAAATAAAAGCTTCACGATACCATAGGGGATAAAAAACAAGGGTTGAAATTCTAAGCATGATTTTGACACACAGTTCTTTAATCTATGAACTAATCAGGATATATAATATTTAGAGATTATTTAAAAATCATTATAAAATCTATATAGACTAAAGAGTATCTTAAAAACCATGATTCCTCAATTTTAAAACTAAATTAACCACAAATCAACAACGAATGTTCAAATTCACATTTATACCTTATCATGGATCCATAAATAATAATTTTGTCAAGATATATAAAAAATATTAATAAAAAGGAGTTATAATTGGTTTCTCAATGTCCAAACCTCCATAGAAACGTGTGGTTCATTATGAGGAAGAATTGGTCCAGCACATTCATGTACACTCAACTCGAATAATAATACCCTCATCTCCATATTAGAAGTAAAATACACAAATATTATATGATTGAAATCTCATGAACCTAATAATATTTTAAAAATCTATTATTTGAAACCATTTGTTGTGACCTAACTTGTGTTGAATCAATTTATCACTCTAACGAGCACACCACTACTCTTAAAGAGAATTCTTGATCCCCAAATGCAATAATATTGCTCTTGGGAATCAATGAAATAATTTTCTTGACATATTTTTCCCTCAAATTGTTTTACATTGATATTTGATCATTTATGCAAAATCTAACATGTGAAATTCATATATTAGACTCTAGGGGTAATTGAAATAATCATGAAAACAATATTGAAGAAAAATAAGATTGAAAAAAATTATGATTCAACCCATTTTTATAAAATTTACACATCATTTTAAATAACACATAACAAAATAAGACAATAAAAAAATACACCCAAATATCTCAGTAGTTTCCTTTCACAATAACTGAAATCGAAAAAAACAAACCTAAACTGAACTGAATACCGGAATTAGTCTCTTTGAAACTTATGGTTACACTCCAATATCAACTATTTATAGTTAGCATAAGTAAACTACGGAAAAATTAATATAATATTGTATCCTTCTCAAAAGAATAGTAATACACCATCATGATCGTATGTGAGAAAAAAATTTAGTATAATCACACCCTTATGTATTTTTGATTGAGTTTATTAAACATTAAAGAAATCATTGTTCAAAAAATAATACAGTTAATAATGTTTTATATATAATATTATTTTGAATTTTATCACTTTTTATTTCTATATGGAATATAATTAATATTCAATGAAATCTAGATTAATCAAAGATATAGTCCTAACCATTTAATGATTATATTTTAAAAAAAAAATCATTCCCAAATGTTTTCCAACAAGTCATTTTAGAAGAAACTAATCAATATTTTTAAAATAGGTTTGCGTATAATACATTAAGAAATCCCAATATATTTTAAAAACATTTATTTAATTATTTTTGAATACATACACAATCATAAATGTACAATGAATAATAAATATGACCACAAAAAAATTCAATGGAGAGATATGTATAAAGAATGGTATATAGTTTCATAAGAAATAAGCATGAATGGACATAAAATGAATGAAAAGGGAATCCAAATAATAAATAGTAATCAGTGAATAAATATAATGGGATTCAACATAAGTAATAATGTAATGTAGTCATGAATATGGACATAGTACCCTATAAGGGACTATAAAAACTAGTTTATCCATATAGTCCCATCAACCTAATTGTGTCATTTAACTCTTAATTGATTGAAGAGATATCATGGGAACAATAATCAATGTTTTCTCATCAAATATATTCCTACAATTATAATAACACATGAAAAATTATAATCTTCATTTATCATAATTTAGAAATAGTTTCCTAGGATTCACATGGTATTCATATATTGTGGTGGGAAAGCAATAATGATAATTTCTAAATAAAAATAAGATAAATGTTTTATACGGAACCTATTTCATTATCAAATGGAATTATTAATTTTTAGCATCTTAAATACATCAAATAATGGATAAAAAATAAAAAAAATAAAAAATCACAATATTGGAAAATTTTAATGTCTCAAAAACAATGAACAATTTTCTTTAAAAAAATATAAGCAATATATCACATGGAAAATGTCTCAGGATTCTATTTAATTTTATTTTATTTAAACCATTACTAATAAAATCAATAGAAATAACTAAAACATTTATCCCATTTTGAACTTAGTAATATTATTTGATAAAATATATTTTTTTAATAAAAAGAATACCACTGAAAAAGTCCCACTGTTTTCTCCAAACAATTCATTTCAAATTAATTTACAATTTTTTCAGGGATGCTTCACACATAAAAACAATTTAACTAATAAAACTTTATCAATTTATTGTGAAAACCATCCATTTAATTAATTAATTTACATAGAAACTATGTGTATACTATTCAAAAATAATATATGGATAATTATTTATTTTATTAAAATCTCTTACCCTCAATATTTTTATCAATATCATAATAATAGATGAATATAGAAACAACAAACTGAAACCAATGAAAATCAATATTCATCACTTCCCCTTAAATTGAGAACACTAAAACATGCAAGGAAAACCCTTTAAAATATATAATAATATATCAAATTGATCTTTTATTATATTAATCCATAACTAAAATTATAGAAATGGTTATGGGTCTTAATATATTGATAAAACAAAGAGAAATATAAGTAAAAAATTGAGAAGAAGTGATTAGAAGGAAAATATGTGGTTACATTGATTAATTTTCTTTCAATCCAAAAGGAAGAATATAAAAATACAAGGTATATAATAGATACATATTCCTCAGTTCCATGGATGGTATAACAATCATGAGGAATGTAACGAGAGGCTAATGGAGACAAAGAAATTAAGAGGGAATGAAGTCGAAATGATATTGAATGTGAAATTTGGTACCTTGAATGGTTAGGCTATATGGTTTGATAATATATTTTTATAGTATGATGATTTCATAAGAAAATAAACAAGAACCTACAAGGTTTGGAAGGATAGATACTTCTATGAATGAAAAAATTATGAAAGTCACCCTTAATGGAAAAATGGGTCACATGATAATTTTTATAAAAACTTATAAGCCTTGGAGAATTTTGAATCATGAATGTAAACATGTACATTAATTTTTTATAACGTATATTATGATTACCATATAGTTTCTACTAATTAGTGTAAAAGTGCTTAATATCCCCCAAATAACAATATTTCTAAAAAAAATATAAAAATCCATGAAAATATATATTCACACCCCACAACTAAATAGTTATAAGACACATCATAACATGATGTCATACAACAACACATTCCCTTGGAGTCATATATTTCATGTTGTATAAAATTAGTTAATTTATAATTTATAATATTTTTAATTGTTTGATTCATTTATAGTGATTGAATGATGATTTTTCTTATAATATTTATTAATGAAAAAAAAGATAAGGTAACACATTGATTTAGTTTTATATTTTATTAAAAATGAGAAAAAAAATATAAATAATACTATTTGATTCCATTTGTTTGTGTGATGGATTCTTGTTATATTTCATGGATAGAAAATATGTAAGAGAAAATTACAGGCCTTGTACCCTTGGTCAACCACACAAGGTATCTAATTCATTAATCAGGACATGTTATGAGGATTGTTATATTGTTTCATGAAATGATTCTTATTTAATTCCAATTGCTATCCTACTAGGGTAGGATTTATTAACATAAAATTGTTTTATAGATTATTGAACACTTTATGAAATTGATTCCATATAAATCATTATGATACTACGGTAAAAGTTTCTTATTTAATTATGAACTATGTATTTAATTTTTTCCAATATAATAGGAATGGTGTAAATTAAATGTTATGCATCTGAATGTGCTTGTTCTGTAACTCAAGATAACCATTTTATGATACATGTGAAGTATTTTTGTGTATTTAATTATTTTCTGTAATTGTATTTGATGATATATTGATAGTGTTAATGGTTTTTTATCCCATGGGAATGCTCAAAAGCTTAATTCCAAACCAATTTTCATGGTGTGTAGGTGCAGGTACCCACCGCGTGACTTGTTTTCCCACACCATGTACACATAATGAAATTTTCAATGATTTTTTAAAAAAATCATTCAAACTATTTTATACATATAATATAATAATATAGTATGTGTAATAGTATATTTCACATTTTTTATTTCAATTTAATTGAGAGTAGTGTGTATCATTCAAAAGATTTTTTTTATTTTGTTAGACACACATGGGATGCGACTATTTGTTTTGTCAAATGGAATCATCTGTCATGTGTACAGTGACAAATCACATAGGTATACATATTGTGTAAATAAATAATACATGTTGACCATATATAGTATAGGAAACATGGAATTTTTTATGATAGAACACACTATATATAATGTAAACACCAAATATTTATTTTATTTAAAAAATAATATTTCACACCATGTCAGATGAAATACATTTCTTATATAATTAAATTATATTAATGATTTTAAAGAGACTGGGGGTGAACACTGTACCACTGCATCTATATATGGAATGTAATTTAAAATTTAAAATTTACACTATAATTTATTATAGAATTTTAAATTGAAGTAAATGGGAATATCAAATATTTTTTGGAATATTTTACCTGATAATTAATTTATTAATCTCATGATTATGTTTTAAAATCTAAAAAATGTAACATAATAAGAATGATGATTTGAAATAAATTCCATAAAATTTAATTATATTTTTATCGCACGTTATTTTAGTTAATGATCATGGCTTACCACTATTAGTGTATGGTTATTTTAATTTAGTTAAATATTTTATGTTTTTAATAATTTATTACCACGTTATTTATAATGATTTCATTGTAATTCAAGGATGCTTTAATATTCATGTCCCATCATGTTCATGTTTATTTTAATGTAAAACTTGACTCCCGGTGGTCCTCAAATAAGATTGAGTAATAATATATAAAGGGTCGAGCTACCTCTGATTTGAGACTCTTTAGCATTTGAGTTGAGGGGAAACCAAAATATGAGATTCACTGGTTAATGGTGGAATTCTATAAGTCATGCCGATCATTTACATTATTTCCCATAGGGTTATGGTTGGCTTATCATCTACATGATAAACTAAATATTTGTTAAAATCTAATTTACATATCATATATTTATTTAATTATCCATTTAAAAATTATTTATTTTTTTCTGTATTTATTATTTTGTCAATTAACAAGAATCAAATAATATAAAAAATATTACATGAATTCAATGATGAAATAAAAAAAATGAATTAGTTACAAATTAAATTCATTAAATATAATTGTTAAATATTTAAAATCCACTTAATACTAACAATATTATTTAAAAAACTAATAAATATTTATGAATAATTTAAACAATGGCCTCAAAAAAAGTATTATTGGAGAATATTCATTACAAAGTATGTGTTCAAATTTAAATAACTTAAATGTGTTCATTGGACCGTACTTTTTGGAACACTTTTTTGAGGAATCATAAAAAGGTAATGTATTTAATTGAAAAATTTATTATTAAAGAAATATGACCATAATCTATGTAAAAAATATAGAATAAAATGTTGAGAAAATATGTCATCAGTTAATTAGGATTTTTGATTCCACTCAACATATTATAGAAATAAGAGTTGATGGGATTGGAACGTAAGGTCCTTATAGATACATGTGAAAACATTTCAGAACCATAGTATATGTTCATAGAAGTGGAATACAGATCCTTTCTAGTAAAATTAAAAGAAAAATGATATTAAAAATCCATACATATGGGATATTGGTATTTAGTTAGGTAGTGGGAGATAATAAAATTAATTTATTAAATCACAACATAAAATCGAGATAAATTACTAAAATAAAATTTTATATTTTCGTCAATAATGAAATTCCATTTGACCACAAATCAATCACTATGGTCCATCATGGATATTGATAATAACCTTTCAAATTCTAAATTCTATGAATGTTACAGTCTCTTGCACAATGTACTTAACTAAAAGATTGTGTGTTATGTAATAGTATCCCTAGTAGTTAATGATCCCTCTAAGGTGTAAAGTGAGGTAGAAATAAATGTATTTTTGAAAGATGTTTATGACGAATTGAGTATCAAATGACTCATGTTTACATATGTAATTAGACATCATTGTATGTTTTATGAAGACCCGGATACACAAACCACTCTATCTCATATCTATGATCATTGATGGGGAAATTCTAGAAAAATGATATTGAATCCTAAGAAGGTCAAAATTTATTATCTTGGGGATGGAGTGATACATGAATATTGTGTAATTTAGATTTTTTGGATTCATTTGGTATTTTTAATTTTTTGGATTTTAGCTGCACATGAAATTGTGCACTAAACTCATATTCATCTTACTTCCTTTGAGCATCCCATGATTTATTGCCATTTTCAAAATAAATAATAGATATTATACTTTCATTCATAAGCTAAATATAAATTTTATAATATAGAAATACATGAATGATAAAAAACATTCTATCTTTATATTAATCAATAATAAATAAAAGGAAAAAATGTTACTGGGAAATTGCATATATAATTCTCATCTATACCATCTTTAAGTAAGGAGAATGATATAGAATGAGGATAATGGGAAGGAAGTATAATAAATTACATATAGAAAGAAAATTATTTGGAATTTGAACTATGAGTTACTATATAAAAGGGTTAGGATTTTGAATATTCATTATCGAGTATTATGATTTCATTTGTATAAAATTAGTAACTGATACATCTTATGATAATTACATTTTTACACAAAAAGATGTACCGAGTAGATTCTAGAAGATTAAACATTGTGAGGTGGATAAAGATTCTTCAAATAGATAAATACTAGCATTACATTAAATTTGAGACTATAATCACACATTCATAATGAAATTGATTCTAATTTTAATGATTTTTTATTATATAACATGTGTAACAAATAACATAATATATATAATAAGTTTATACATGATTGTCTTGGTTTTCAAATTAATGAATAAACTTTTATACTTTATTAATGAGAAAATATTTTATTGAATGGAACTTTTGAATTTCCATTACTATATACATGACAATGAAAATAGTATATTGGAAATAGATAAAGTGTCATGTTCACAAGACAGATGTCCCATTGTGCTGTAGTACCACTAATATTGTCATGTAAAATTAATGAATTTGATAAAATTATATTAATAATTAATTTACTATATTTTGAAATATATACCTAGGAAATATGGTGGGAATTTACTCTAAGGATAAATGACATAATATCTATTAATTTTACATTTTAAAATATCCACACATCATCTATAATTGGTTAAAACATTCGTGTTCAGACCATTTATAGTAGAAGATAGGGATAAAAAATCTAATATTTGACATTTATCTCCAAATTTACATCAACATTATGTATATATAATGGATTATATATAAATACATGTTCTTAATTTTAGATATTTATAGAATACATGAATGAAGTAGTAAATTGACATGGTAATAAGAAAAAGAAACTCTTCCAAGAAGATTGTAGGAACTTTCATAATCCAGATTTTATAGATTATATAAATTATTATGAGATACTATCCTAGTATAAATATTCTTGTAGACTATAGTGTAATTGAGTTAGTTAATTGATACAATAAACCTTATGTTATGTTGTGAGATCAATGATGAGTCATTAATGTATTTTATTGTATCGTGGAGACATACACTGGAGACTACTATAAAAAAAATAAAACTAGCTCAAAATAAACTAAATAATATTATACCATAGGAGTAATGGAGAGATAATAAATCTTTTTTACCATATTATTCTGTGAGAATAAAATGGAATATTTAAATCTAATCCTATAAAAAAATAATCATAAGGAATATGATGCTTATTTGTATTCTTTCATATAAAATATAAGAGACTTTTATCTACGTTAAATGATTTAAAGATTAATATTCAATGGATGTCACACTTTTCATTCGAGGGAACATATATCAAAATGTTAAATATTGGGTATGCTATTATTCATTGAATTTGATTCTCAGTTATTTAAGAGTTTTCAAACTAATAATTTTTTGAAGATTACTTGAATAAATTATTACAGAGATACAAGTATTGAATAATAACCCAAGAGTGGATAAAGAAGAAGATAGATAATGTTTTATTGTCTTGTAGGTAGGTGGTCCATAATTTTTTATATAACAATCCCCATTATTCGATGGAAATAATATTAAACTGGAAAATAAAATTTTTGAGTAATTATTTGAATTATAAAATATATTTCATACATAACCAAGTAAAGGTTATTGTTGCCCATCTAGGTTAACGTAATGATAGTTAAAAGAAGATATATTTTAAAGATAATTATATAAACATATGAAAATAACATTATATAAAAGGTGTGATTTTATAATAATGGGATTATTTAATTTCAAGTCTTATATGATAGGGATACAATTTCACTAGTCCCAGTGTGGAAATACAGAATAATTCATCATGATATAGAGAAATAGAATGATTATATGACTTAATAGATATATTTCATATGATATATATTTGTTTAAAATCTGGAGTAATATTTATATACCATAAGTCCTAAATGGTTCATGACACAAAATAATAAATATAACGTGATCATTTTGTAAAGATCCAATAATGGGTTAATGAAGAATTAAATATGATGGAACATTTAATAATGATAAATTCAGTTGCAAATTTAGTTTCATAAATAAATAATGTAATCCTTGTATCTAAAATATGTTTAGTGGGAGTGTGTTATTTTCACTAGTAGTATATTTTGATGAAATATTATTAAACTAAAACAATAATACATGTCATTAAATTTGTAAATATACGGATGAATAATGGCTTCTCCATAAAATATATAAGTGAAGCTGGCTACAATCTAGTGATCAAGAACTATAATAATATATTTTAGAGGTTTATTTTTCTATCGAAATATACATACAATAAAAATTTATTAAAATTATTGAATATTGAACACTCCACTATTGGTTTTTTCTACATTCACATTGTCTACATCTGTCTAAGAAGATATGTTATTAGGAAAAATGGGATAGTGATAGTGAGTATCGTCACATACATTTATATGATTGGATATAAGATATAATACATCAACTTATTAATAAATTATTTTTTATCAATTAAATAATGTATTCTTATAAGTAGAAGTCCCAAGAGAGACCCATTGACCTACTATAAATTGAATCATAATATAATTATGGAATATAAGAAAATTGTTCTATGTTTAGATAAGATGGATAATTAGTTCATAGGTGATTCATATATTATGGTTCTCAAATATATTAAAATGAATGGAAAAAAATTGGAAATGTGTTTTCCTTTATTGTAAAGTTATGAGCTATAAGAGTTCTATGAATATAGAAATATTAGATTCATTACCAAATTCTGAGTACATTACCAATTATAATGCTACTAAAAATGTAGATTGGATAAAAAACTTAATCCAAGAGATTTACAAGATATTAGGTAGCTAATATTATATCTATAAATATTTTTATTACACTATAGTTGTTTTTCTAGAGAATAAAAAATGTTTAACCCTATAAATATAGAAGAAACATCACAACTGTAAACTCTATAGTGATTTTTCTAAATATTTTGATTTAAAAAAATATAGAATAACTACTAGGGAGAATGTGAGTGATCCATTTAACAAAAACAATATGTAAAAATAATACTTGATATAATTTTAAATTATGTGGAAAAAAATCTTTATTTTATAGATCAATTATAAGTGGGATTCTGCTAGTGTATATGCTATAGAACCTAAAAAACTAGTACTTCACATAACGATATATTAATAAAAATATTATCATGTGATTATTTTTCTTCTATTTATAATTAGTATCATGAAATAATTATATTATTTTTTGAATCAAAAAGTTATACATTTATTTACTAAAATTGGAACCTATAAATTGAATTAAAATATTATGAATCAATTTTCATATGGTCTGGATAACATCTTCTGATGGGACACAAATGATATTTGACTATTAAGTGGAAATGACTCATATTCTAGTGAAATTTATTCTCATTTTTTCACATATGTTATTATTCATGAAGGAACACAGTGTGTAAAGTCTTAATAATAGGAATAACATATTTAATATCTCCCATTCGATATTGTTACATGAGTTCATTTGAATTGAAACAAAGAATTTAAATTTCTATATCAGTATATCATGAATAATTTTATTTTATGTATGGATAAAAATAATGCAAATATATTCTAATGATATGGTAGGACATTTTTATTAGTCTTATATTATATAATATGAATTCCATAAGTATGGAAAAGTTTTGTTACACCCATGTAAATTTATGTTCATATCAGTAACTCATTTATTAAAATTTAATAGTATGACTAAATTCATGGACATGTTATTCAATTGATTTGTTTATTCAAATGATTAATAAAAATAAAAATCAAATATATATGATGATGAATCATGTATACATCTTGATTGATTAGATATCATAACAAAGGGATTATGTTAAAAAATACATTTTATTTTAACAATGTCTTCATTGAGATATTAACTTCTTTATATATAGACTTTTTAAATTTATTTCTATATATTGTTCAAGGGAACTTTGTACTTTTATAAAATATCACTAATAAAGAGGCATATGTGGAAAATAAATATTTATAGAATCTTTTTAAATTACATTTCATTTAATGTCAATAATAAATAATATTCTAGACTTCTATAATAAAAAATATTAATGTTATTTTGATAGCCCAGATTCTTTAGGCTGATATTCTTGTTTATAATATTTTTGTTGAATTTTACAAATTTGGTTACAATGTAATAAAAAAAAAAATTTATTTCCCGATTTTTTTAATAGATAAATATATAAATTATTATTTTAGTATGAAAATATTAAAAAATATATTTACATTCATGTTTAATGAAAATAATTTCTGTTCGATGACAATTAAAATAATTTATATACATAAATATTTCCTCAAAGTTTAATTAATTAGAAGACTAATTATTGAACCATGTATAAGATCTAAAAAATGTTATATTTTATATAGTATCATTTCTGTAATTATTATTTTATTATTTAACAAATTATATTTTTTTAATCCCATATCAAATTAAATAATAATACAAATAATAATATTTTAACAACCTAGATTTAAAAAATAGGAACATCATGTTTGATATTGTTTATGATAGAAAAAACCCATTATTTTAATTGAATATGACACCTCAAGACATTAGAATATATTTATTTTGACGAAAATTGAATCTCCAGATAGCATGTGAGGCATATATCACTAGGTTTAAAAGAAACACAATACTCTATTAAAATATTTTTCTAAAACATGTAAATGTTTACTAGGCCATTATTCTGTAGGGATTTAATATGAATAAATAAAATATGAATTATTTATCTCTTACAAATGTATAAAATAATTTCTTTTTTAGAATACATATTATTTATAAAATAAGAAGTATTTTAAAAAAATGAAATGTTGTTTGAAAAAAAATATTTTTACAAAATGAAAGAAATTTATCCTTCGAAAACATATTTAATAATTAATTTTTACTAATTTCGTAAAATAAAATTAAAAAAATAAAAGTTATTATTTAAATTCTTATATCAAAATATTTATAGAATGCTTTTTTTATAATTTTCAGGGAACATTACTTTTTAGATGAATAATGAAAATACATGTTTTTTATTAAAATGGGACTTTTTGTTTAATTATTATTCAATTTTATATTATATTTTAAGATGATTATAATGTTAAATTAGATATATATTTTATATCAATTTTATGTTAAATTTAAATATATAAACCTACAATACTTATGATAATATTCCTAGAAAACAAATTTTCTTTCACTTATATTGGTATTATTTTATGTTAAATTATAATACATATTTGAATTTAATTTTTAAAAATTTATTAAATATTTTCAATTAGTATTATTAATTTTATCTAATATGGTTAAATTAATGTTTCATCAAAATAAATAGTGGAAACAGTAATTATTTATTTACCTTTTTAAGTAAAATTAGATTTACTAGGGGATGAAATTAAAGTATAAGGGTTTTGATGATATAAAAACATTTCCAAAAACAATTTATGTCTATATATTTAGAATATAACTTTTAAGGGTAAACAATGAAAAATTTTGGATGCCTGAGGAATGTGAAAAAATTGGTATCAAATTATCTATTAAAAATTTTCATTTGTGTCTGTTTTAACACATATAAATGGTCACCCCTTCTCTTCCCATCTTCAAAATTTCAACAACCTTTATTTTAGACTGGCCCTAGAGGGATAACGTCCTTTAATCATTTCCCATATATGATACTACTAATTATTATTATGAATCATTCTTATGAAGTATTTTTTCATAAACTTACCGAGGCTCTCTAAAGAATAGGTAAAAGTCTTAGACATGCATATTTGATTTATTTTTTCTTCCACTTCTATCCAATAATAATAAAATAGTATATTATAATAGAAATTTTGAACAATATATTGAAATATTTTAGTATTTTATCTCTATAAAAAATAATCTCAACTTCAATCTAATTGGAAACAAAACATCGATCTTGTGAACGGTGGACTACCACCTCACGAACTGATGCAATTTGTCTTTCAAAACCACCATTCAAGGATATAAATAATAATGGATTAAGAATATTTATTTTATATTTATAATATTATCATGCATATAGATTTTTGAAATCACATATACCTTCTTACATACCATTATTATGGAGGTTACAAAATATTCTCTCTTATGTACATTGGACTATAACCATACTAAGCAAAGTGATTTGTTTTTTCTTAAAATTTACAAGGAATGTTTTAAGGATGATGTAAATTAATAAATGTGATATTATTAATAAGAAAAATAATAAATAAAATATCACACATAACATTTTACCTTCTATTCTATTGGAAAATATTAACTTTTCTCGTTCGAATGTCTCGACTGCCATCTCCACGTAGAAATGTGAAACTAATTTTATTATATTTGTATAGATGGAAATAAGGATATATTTTATTAATATAAATTTTTATAAAAAATAATATTTATTATTTTAATATTAATTAACATTTATTATCCATTTTCGTGATCCATTTAGAATAGTGTAAACAATGTTCATACGTACAAACGTCACACTATCTCCATGAACAGTGT
Source organism: Viscum album (assembly GCA_963277665.1). NCBI lineage: Eukaryota > Viridiplantae > Streptophyta > Magnoliopsida > Santalales > Viscaceae > Viscum > Viscum album. The sequence continues at coordinate 515,160,873 of OY728143.1, read as the reverse complement.
AATAGATTTTATATATCATAAATTTTCTGATTACTATAATTAGATAACTAATGAATATATATTATACATACATCATGGTTGAAATTTTTTATATGATAAAACCAAGAAGATAATCAAAAGGTCCAAAATTAACCAAAAAATCATACATGAAAATAGAGAAATTATTACCTCAAATAGAGATTTTTATAAAGATTCATCAATAAAAATATTAGTAAAGACTATAAGTAAATAATATATGGTAAGAAATATATTACTAATATTAGTTAATATAGTTATTATGAACCTATAATTATTACATTCTGAACATGTAAAAATGAAATTGGACTTAAGGTAAGTGTTTCTCGTCTATCATTTACTTCCATGAGACATATTTCATATCAAATACATATTACATTTCATGATGTATATAATTAACCATTTATATTTTATATCATGAATATATTTATAATAATGGTATATATGATTCTTTTTATGATGTTTCATTCATGGGGATTATGACTCAAACATTACTACTGTGGTAAGCGTATATTTTACAATCTTATCAGTATTCGAGATTTTTTATGTTTATGTTTTCAATGGCTGAATTATTTGTCATTTCTATGTTAAATATATTATATTTTATTCTCCACTAGTTATTAATGATAATATCTAAGTAATAGTACCATTTTTTTATCTTGTTAGTCTATAAAATTAATGAGATAATATTTTTGGGAAAATCAAAATTTTAAAATCTCTTTGGTTGAAAATCCATTTACATCAAAATTCATGTTTTCAATATATTGTTACAAATTTTTATACATTTATAAATAATTTTTTTTAATTATATTCTTAAACCTTTTTATCTTTAAATTATATTTGAATTCACTCTTTATTTTATTTTCTAAACAAGTCCCATTTTTTTTAATAAAAACTTGAATGAAATATTTTTAAAAAATTATGATATGAATATAATTTACCACCATCATTTCGAGGTAATATATCAATTATATATTTATATTATAAAAATATATTTTTAATGAATATTTTTTTAAAAATATTTTCTTAACATTGAGTTGTAATAATTGTTTAAAATTAAAAATATTATTTTCCTTCAGTGTTATAATTAAATTTTTATGATATCTATATACTAAAATAACAACAACCATCATTTTAAATGGTGATATATTAGGTTTCTTCTCAATGATATCATCATTTGTATTTTTCTTGATGGTATATGATCGCTTTATCTAGGTTGTACTATTTTGATACCAATCAAAATACTCATGATTATTTAAGATTATTATTATTCAATGGGTTGTTTTTATCATTTCTCATCAAAATTTTTTAATATTAATTGTTTCGTTCATTATGTTTCAATAAATTCCTATAAAGAATACATAGGAATTATTATGTGTTTGGTGGGGCCTGATATAGACTATTGATGCATCAGTAGGTCTCATGTGAAAAAACCAGTTTGCGGTTTGGCCGATCCCTTTCCGATTTACCTAATATGTCTATGAATGAGACCTCAAATGTACACATTTATCTGGATAATGAATTTTTTTATGTTTCTTATGTGTAAAATTTGGTATTTCAACATCATAAAATCTTTTAATTATTTCTATGATTTTATTCAATTAGTTTGAATTTATATGTAAAATTTTCATGATCTTCTGATTTTTATAGAATTTTTAGTTGATTCCAGATTATTATTATTCATTTTTACGTTACTGACTAATTAGAACGTGTATTAGTTAATTAAAATTAAATTTTAATTATTTTTTATGTAAACATGATATCATTCACTGTACAAATTCCCATGTTGAGAATCGGAGCCCACCTCATTCGAATGTTTCTTTCATAGGGATTCTAGGATGTATGGTATAATTGATTTAAATGGATTTAAAAAATAGAGTAATGGTGTTGAAAAAAATATAAATTTAATTTTAATGTTCTCAAATGTTTAATGAGATTCAATAATGTACACATTATTTCAAAACTAATAAATTATTCTATTATTTGGGAAGTGATTCATTTTATCTAACGCTAATGTAAAAATGTAAACATCAACTCTAGTATATTTGTGTTAGGGTCAGTACATTTTTTATCAATGAAATTTTATTAGAATTACACGGTACTAGAATTTGGAAACATATATTAGAAAACATAAGGCGTTGATTTTTTTAATATTAGCATAAAATAATAAACAAATTTTATGATTTGGTAGAGTTTATGTGGTTTTTTATAGCATAACATACATCTCTGGATTTAACACATGGACGTGGTTCTAGAAACATTATACCAATAGGTAATGACTATAAAAAATATTCATTAGTATTGATATGACTTTGAATTTTTACTTGAATGTATGCCATTCTATACACCTGGTTTTACTCTCTTGTGGGATATGATTTTTAAAATTCATATATTTATTTACAAACCATTATGATGTATTTGAATTTATTATAAAAATTAATGAATTTTTTTTACCTAAGGTGTCTTTGATTGAAATAATATTCATTAGTTATACAACCTAAAAATGTTTATATGATTTTCTCAGAAAAATTATTGTTTCACACACTATGATTATTTGATAATTTCAATGGTTATAACCACAATGAATCGTGCTTACAATTAATATGATGGAAAATATGGTGACTATGTGAAACTAAATAGTATGATGATTATAGTGAATTTTGTAATGAATATTTATAATAATTTATCTAAAAATGTTTTCAAAAACTTATAACTTTACCAAATCTCATATTTAGCAATGAAAATAAGGATAAAAATCAATAATATATTGAGTGACACAGATTATAAAAAAATTCATTATTTGATTAATGTAAAAAATGTTGAAAGAGACACCATGTAATCTGTATAAATAGAATGTGAAACTATTTTATGGTTTGAAATATATGGAATAAATCAAAAAAGTTTTGAGTAAAATTAGAGAGTATGGTGAAAGGATATAAATTTCTCTCCAGGTATCCATTTATAGTTCATTGTCTTAACTATGGAGAACCTAGGTATTTTCAAGGTTCACGCCCTCTTCCAAAGGTTAAACCATTGAATTTTTAATAAACTAAATTGAAGTATAAAAATTGAATTATTTATGTATTAATATTTTAGAAAAAAATTATATAATAACTTCAATAAATGGATTTTTTTTAATTATAACCATAAAATGAAAAAAATTAATGTGGTAGTATTTTATTATATATTTTGAAGGTATGTTGATTATTACTAGGAAATATGGTTCATTTGAAATATAATATTTTTTAAAAACACATTTATGAGGAAATGTACCCCTTAATATTTTCTTGTTGTAGATATAATGAGGGTCAAGTTGGTTTTTAAAGGTAATAGTTACATTTAAGGTTATTAATACCTGTGTTGTTGAAATAATTATTGATAAATAATTTCTTTAGAAATTATAGTAATTTAATTAATAAAATTTTGGAAAAAGTAAAACCCACATGATGGGTGAAAGCCCAAAAAATCCAAAATGTCCCCTGGGCCTAAACCCACAACCGAAGGGTGATTCAGGTGTTGTGCCTACAACTGGCCAAAATTATGTTCTCGTAAATAAGGGAGTTTTTTAACAATAATTTTTTTGATAAATTAATAATAATGTTTATCTATAGTGTTGCATCAGATATTTATAGATTAATATGTTATATTGTATATCATTAGACAACCATATTGGTTTTGGATAATATTTAGAGATAGATAGAAATACATGTTACTCTTTTATAGAACATATAATCCATTATATGTAAATTTTAGTGCTACAAGAAAACAATATTGGACATTAATTTCATAGAGAATTAGATGAAGTTGAAATTGATTGAAGAACAAAAAATGATGAAATAGTGAGTATATTTTTTGTGGGTATCTTTCACAAAAGTAGACGAATTCATCAAATCTAAGTAAAAGATTATTAAAAAAACTATTTTATTTCTTTTCTATGTTATAAATAAAATTGTATTTTTAATACACATATACTTTAGGTTTTTTTGTAAAATATACCATTATATTTCATATTCATGTGATCAATAGCAACCCTCCATCATTATTTTGGCATTATTATTTTCTTCTATGAACTTATCTTCACATATCACCTATGTTATCAAACATGGAAACATATTTTTGTGTTATTTTAGATCATCATCATATTTATGTTACTCTATTATAAAGAGGAAATTTTGTTAACCCATTTAATATGTGGGTTTTTAACATTTATATTATCAATTTTTAAACTCCTGATTATAGATATGAAGATTAAATTACAAGGACACAATTTATATAATGGGATTAAATATAACACATTGAGATTTTAAAGATAAAATCACATTAAATAGAATATATGATGTGAAAAACCATGATTATATGATCATATACCACCCATATACATTAAGATATATTTTTTCACAAATAAACTCAATCTCATGATATTTTTCATTTTACAAAACAATAGGTCTATAGGAAACATGAAACTAATAATTTTATTTAAACATGAGAATAATAACCACTGAATTAATATAGAGGGTATTAATATCAATGAATAAATTATTCAATTTTTATTGTTTATTCATGTATAAAATTAATTATATATTTAACTATTTAATAAATAAACTTAAATACCATATGATAGAAAAAGAAAAATAGTATGAAAAACTGTATTTTTCTAAATGGTTGTTTAGTTTTGATTTGATAAAATTATTTAAAACTATATTTTATAAATATTAGAAAATTTATTTGATTTTTTTTATTTTTGAAATCATCTTATCCAAGATAAATTAGAGTTTTTATTTGTTCAATTGGTTAAAATAAAAATTTACTATTTAATAAGGAAAATACTAATTTCTATTGAAAACTTCTTTTTTGAATAAATTATTTTATTTTAAAATTATATTTTAGAATAATAATAAATTTAAATTAGATCAATAATATTAAAATTTAACTATTTCACTTCATTTGGAAGAATTTTATACAAAATTTAAATTACAGATCATTCCATAAAAATTAGAATGTTTCATTGGAAAATCATTTGTTCCTCGCATCAGTGGGGTTTTTAACTTTCAATTATTCCCCATCAATAAATTGAATTGGAAAATATTTATAGGATAAATTTAGACCATATAGCCTATTAGGGTCTATAATTACTCATCAAGAGTCTTATTTCGTGTGAAAAAATTGGTATCACTTTATATTTTCAAAACATCCAGGTGTGTCATATCTATATTTTTCAAAATGTCACACACTTTTCCCCCTTAATGCACATATAGAACAATTTGGATAATAAAATAATTTCACAAATACATTCCTTAATTTCCTTACTGAATATTATAGGACATTTTTTTATTTGGAAGAGTTACTATGTCTAATTTATGTGTAAACTTAATGTGGCTCTCCGAAAAAGAGGTGAAATTAATAAATGTGGGTATTTGATTAATTTCATGTTCCACCACCATAAAGTCATTATAAACTATTATAATATAATAAAATGAATATAAATTATATTATTATAAGTTATTAAATTAATTTCACCGAAAAATCCATATACACATCCATCTAATGGAAAAAACTGTAGATCGTGTGTACAAAAGACTTTCACCTCATCAACAGATGGAATTTTTTTCCAACACCATAATTTGAGGTTGTATATAAAGAATTATTTAAAAAAATAATATAATATTTATGATATTATTATACATATTTATTTATGACATCGCATATACTGTCTTACTAACCATTTATAGGGGATACGATAACTCACCCATGTGTATAGTGGACTACTTCCCTATCAAGTCATGTGATTTATTTTTCAATTATAATTTTATAGGATTCTATTATGGGTGATTTTATTTAATATATGTGTTATTTATCTCCAATAAATTATAACATAAAGATAATACAAATCATTAGTTTTTTCATTAAATCTTCCAAAAAACAATAACATCGGTCGTGTATACATGTGGACTACCACCTCTGCGTATTGTTGTGAAATTTTTTCACATTATTTTAACATGAATGGAAATAAGAATGGATTTTATTAATATTAATTCTATAGATAAAATAATTATTATTATTTTATGTATAGATTTATTTTATCTTAGTTTTATATTTTCCATTGGGAAAAATAGAAACTGTGTTCTTAAATAAGTGAGACTTACCACTACCAAGAATGGTGTAGTCCATAATATATCTCTAAATTTTATAGATTAATATATTTAAAAATAAATTTATTATATATTAAATTCAAAAAAAGTTTAATGTAATTTATATTATGTAACCATGATCAATATAATTGGATAAAAATTAAAAAACAAATAAATATATGAAAATGAAAAAATTATCACCTTAACGGGTTATTTTAATAAATAATTATACTATATTGGTGATAAAATGCTAAATGTAAATAATATTTTTTTGGGATATATGAGAATTTAACTATAATATATGTATAATAAATCAATATTTATTATACACTTGGATTGAACATGTACTAAGGAAGTAAGACATAAGGTAAGGGTTTTTCAAACCCCTTTACTTCTGTGACATATAAACCATTTACACCACTAATTAATTTACATGGTTTATATACTTATCATTTCATATGTCATATCAATATTCAATTTATATTAATGGAAATAAATGTGTCATTTTATGTTATTTCATTAATGGGTATTTTGATTAAAACATTAACAATGTTGTTATGGCTTGTTTCAAAATTTCATCATTATTTAGGTATATTCATGTTAATGTCTACCTTAGTATAATTATTTGAAATTTCGACCATTAAAACAATATATGTTCTTATTATATGCGGTTTCGTGAACTTCGTTAATTAATATTATCATTTTTTATCTATTTTTTACTAAAAATGATTTATAAAAGGCTTTTAAGGAAATAAAAATTTATTTGTATCTTCGGGTGAAAAACTGTTTCTTCTAAACCATATTTATTAATAAAGTTATTCAAAAATTATTATGACATTATGAAAATTATTTATTAAATACATTATTATATATTTTAGTCTTTTTTAGAAAAAATTAAATGGAATCTCTATTTCATTTTCCCATGAAGTCCCATTAGTCTATTATAGAAAATATGGAAGGAATCATTCTTTTTTACATGTATGATATTAACAAAAACATCCACCATCATAACCAATCCATGTTTTAAAGATTAATTTTTAATGTCAAAGGTTATCTTATATGAAAATTATTTTCAAAAATATTTTTGGTGATTCTATGTTTTAAAAGTTGTTTTATTGTTAATGGGTTATTTTCCCCAATAATGGTTTAATGATATTTTCAGGGTATTTCTTTTCATAAACACATAAACACATGGTTTTACATTATAATCCACTTGAAAAACATTTAATGGTTCCATATTTATTATATCACTGTATAGTTAATGATTAGTATGCATATGATAACTATTTTGATTCAACTCATATTACTTAACACAATTTATGATAATGTTTATTTATTAGGGTACTTAATAACATTTATATGAAATTTATTCAATATGAATGTTTTTGTTGAATATGTTTTACCCATTTCATATTGTATTTTTATTTGACTAAAGACACGATAGGAACATCCCTCATTATCCCCCCGATTCATCAGTTGGTCTCATGAGAGAAACATGAATGGGTTTTTGAAAAATTCCATATATATTAATGTGAGGTTTCATATATCGAGGCATTGAGGGATTATATGGATTGGAAGAAGTCCTTGATTTAGATTTTAAATTGACTCACAGTATGTATTCCATGATTATGTAATCAATTATTTAATTTCATGAGATTATTAAATTAGATAGAATTTCCATAGAAACTTTTTAGGTTCTGATGAATATCTGTATAGAATTATTTATATATGCCATATTATTCTTCAAGATCATGTTATTTATTAATTATAACTTCTTTTGGATGGTTACCATATATATTTGATTATTCCTTATTTATTCTTGATGTATTCCATTGTACGCTTACCCTTACTAAGCTTCAGATCTTACCATTTTCTTATGTTTCTTCCCCCTGTATGCCAATATGTATATTATGAATGTTGTCTAAGGTTATGATAAAGTGTATAATGGTGGTATCACGTATAATTATATGTAAATTTTTTTATTTTTAAAATCCTAATTTTATTAATTTTTTAATATTTTTTTGCAAAACTACTAAACTATTGAATCCATCTTGATGAAATTCATTATATATAGTGCCAATGTAATAATGTAGCCACAAAATCTACGAAAATGATATCGGGGTCTCTATAATAATATAAATATTATTACTATTATTATTATAAAAGTGTGTTATTTTAGATGAAATATATGAGATATGAAAATAATAAATTATAAAAAATTTAAAAAAATTACATATCCTGATTAAAATAATTTTATTGAATAGGATAATTTTTAAAAACATCACCCCTATTAATTTCATAGAATACCTTGAAAGAAATCATGTATCCTATCTATATTTGTTTTGAGACAATATTATGAATTTATTATTGTGAAATGTTCTTATCAAAAAATGTACCCTTTTCTTATGTAGTAACACCTCGAATACCGTGTTTATATTTCAGTGACACATTGAGAATGTGTTTTCACACTTGGAGAGATCTGTAATTGATTATCCACAAAAAATGATATAACTTGATAATAAATCAAAGTGCTATAATATAAATTTTGGAATTACATTAATTTAGAATTTTAAAATAGTTATTAATTAAAAATTAATGATTCTTTAAAAAGATTCTAATGTTTACATCAACATAATATATAGATATTGCTATTATAAATGAATTTATATAATTGTTGGGAGTCTAAAAAAAGTTATGATGTTCTACGATATCATCATATACTTATAAGAAAAATTATATATTTAAAATTGAAGGCCATCATACTCCCATTTAATAAAAGATGGACCTTATAGATTCTCAATATCCATTATCATATGATGAGGGGTTCCAGAGAAGTGAGTAATCTCTCACGCGGGACTAGGACAGCCAAATATTATTCATACAAAATGTTATTAATTTTGTTGATTATTATTTTTAAAGATATGAATATATATTGGTGGAATTAAAATCACATAAATATATTTGGTCACCATGTATGATTATCAATCAAAACCAAGTTACCTAGAGAGACTTGTAGTTTGTGGAAAATATTGGACGAGTATAAAAATAACTATCATGATGATGAAAAAACTAAATTTTAGTTAATGAATTTTAAATAATCTATGTTTTTATTACTTATATAACTTTATATATGTATGGTATACATATATTTAATATCAAATATATTCATTGAATTATAAGTATTTTTTTGTGAAATTATGAAACTATTTTAATTATTTTTTATGTAAATTCATACTTAACTAAATAGTTTTTGCAATATATGATAAAATATAGTGTTTTTAGTATTATTAATTTTTCTTAAACCCTTGATAATATTTAATTTCATTTTGGGACTGTAAAAAATTTTTTTTAATTTTTTATAAATTATGTAATATCAAAAAGGGACTTTATTTCACATTAAATATTCCTAGGTTTCAATGATATTTTAAAAAAATCCCATTCTTTTTTTAATTTTTGGTTGTGTGAATGTTTTTTTAAAAAATTTATATTTGGAGAATATTAATATAAACTCATTTGAATTTGATATTAAATATATGTTCATGATCATTTATTTAATTTAAAATATTTTGTTTTTTATTAAGCATCATAAGAGACATGTTTTTTTGTCTTACATAATGTGCATATAGATATGTGAATCCCTATTAGAGGGAAGAACCATAATAAATAATTATTTTATAGTTCACACCATTTTTATAGGCTTGTGTAAGTTTATCAAGAAAATATATCATATTTATCTGGATGTATTGAGTATTAGAGGACCATTTTGGAAAGGAGAGAAATTGAATGTTTGAGGATAGAGTTTCTGATTAAAGATAGATATTATTATCAAATATTATTATTTTAGATACAAATTTTTAGATTAGTATAATTTATGGTGAGGATATTTTAACACACTACAATTTTTAATTTAAATAATTCTCTATTTCAATGGAACAACTACAAGGATTTAATGTTGAATTTTTATTTTTTGTATAAAGGGGATTTTTTCTCTTTTAACTGACTACATAATAATCAAAAACCACTTTTGACCCCTTTAAAATTATATATTATAAATGAGGTCGAGTTTTTGAAGTTAATAGGAAGGAATGAATAAAGGGGTTTTTAGTCATATTTTATTTGTGAAAATATTTTCCATCTAAGTCTTAATTGGATGAAAAAATAGGGTCTACTATTTTAACCGATAAACATTTAATTACATAAATTTGTGAAAAAACTATAAATTTATTATATAAAATCATAAAAAACACTAGATATTGTATTATGTATTCTTTAACACATTTAGTCTTCACATTAACTATCTTGATATTTCATGACCCCGGAGAGGCATCCCTTTTTATTTTCCCCTATTTTATATAGGATAAATGGTCATTCATTATCCACATATAATGTCAAATCTCTTATCTTACCAGTTCTATTATTAAATTATCATTTCTTTTGATGTTGGTTGACCAATTATAGGAAATTGAATCAGGGATTTCCCAATTATATTTTTAATTAACTGATATTAAAATAGTGTCTGGTTATTATTTTAAGTTGGTGGATTTATAGGGAGTTAGCAAGTCAATGTTTTTTAATTGTTCAATGTTACCTAAATTCAATTGTGATTGCAAATATTTAAGGAGTTTGGATGATTTTTATTTATATAGTGTTTATGGAATTAAGGAAAAAAATATATTATCACTTTATCAAAACTCATTGTATGAAATGAATAATAATTGAATAATGACTATTAATGGATATCAATTTAATTTACATTAATTTTTTTGTGACATTTAGATGACCATATTAATATCATGGCTTATTATTTATTTCAATATTTTGGTCATTGATGGTATTGGTATTTATTTTTAATTCCATTATTTCTATAAGAATAGTATAAATTACAAGAAACTATATATAATGTGAATTCCATGAAAGATTTCATAACATTATAAAAAACAAGTAATTTTTGTAGAGATCTATTTACATTGTTTCAGTTATTGTGGTACAATTTACAAACCAGGTATATAAAAATTTCTATATAATATTTTGAATTCATAACATGATTATGTTTATTAGTATTAAAATAAAATATTACATATTTTATTTTAGATATAGTTATAATGCATCTAATTTTAATGATTCTTCTGACTGAAATCATTTATTTGGAAAGGAAAATGAATTTATTTTCAAAATTTATTTATTTAGGATTTGTTAAAAAAAGATATGGGAATTGACATCTTGAGTGGATTATCTTGTTATTATGTTATAAATTTGGTTTAATTTGTGATGACTCAGACTCTCTTGGTCCTTCCCTTTGCCAAAATCCAGGTCCTAAAGGATTGGCGTCTCGGTGAGACCGATCGGCGCGACCGATCGGGGAGACTAATCAGCGTCGCCCGGCCTTGTCGAGTTGTTTCCAGTAGTGCTCCTTTTGCACAAATGGGCCTTTAAACCCTATTCTAGCTTGTTTAAGTGTGTTTCAAATACTCGTAACTTGCATAAGAGTTTTAATTAAATACTTAATCAATTCATGAGTCGACTTAAACCACCCAGCCTATTTTTTTGACGAGTGGAGCCGCGTGGTCAACCCACGACCCCCGCGCCTTACGCGGTTTTGCATTTTCACCTCAACTGTCCTCGGCTCTTATAAACTAAGGGTTAGTCTCGGTTTCTCTTTCCTCGATCGTGGCTTTTCACAAATTGCTTCTGGTGCATCAGGCGCATCGTTATCCGTAAATTTCGGCGCCCGGCCTAGACGTCAATCATCTATCAATAAGTAGGAAATTTCTCCTTTGCCTCTCTCTTTTGTGTATCATGCGGGGTGGGAATGCTTTTGATTCTGTAGGATTGGATAAACCAGACCTAATTAATGATAATAAATGAATTATATAATGAAATAGGGGGTTGTGATCGTTGATGCTATCTTATATTTTGATGTTTTTTCTTCTATGACCATCTTGTTGAGTTGTGCTGGCTTATGCCTTTTGAAAATTGAGGTCGTTGGTGGTCATTTTTTGTGCACTAATGAACCCTGCTGATATTTTAAATGGCTTGTTTGTGGTTGTAAACTCCTGCTGTGAAAATTAATTGGTTAATCACGTATATCCGGCTAAATAAATTGAAAGCACCACGATCAAACCCTTCTGTGCTAACCCCGGTCGAAATAGAATTGAAATCATGGAACATGTAAAATATTTTAATTCTGAAAATACAGGTTAGGCCTTGCTTAGTGACAGTGGCAGTTTTTTGGTGGGTTTCTCTTACGAGTCGATTGCTGGAGATGTGGGAGGGGATGGGATCCCCTGTTGTTTTATGCTTTCGGTGGTTATGAAACTGGGGATGGGATCCCCTGTTGGTGTTGCTTCGGTGCTTATGAGTTTTTAAGACCCGGTGGTTACTTGTTTATATCACAAATTTGGGTGGAATCATTTGTTGTTGAGAACCAGGTGTGGATGTATTGGATGATGTTTGACTGTTTACATTCCTGGACTTATGCCTATGCCTACTAGTTGCCCAGTAGTGCTTAAACATAACCATTATCACCGAACATGAAACACGAATGGGTCAAATGGGTTTTGTCAGCGAAAGTTGTGACTTGGGACTTGGATGTAGTGGTGTTGTGCTCTGTAGGCAGGTTAGAAAATCCTAGACTTTGGGTGAGTTCTTGTTACCTATATCTATACTTGTAGTTTTGGGTTTCTTATTCGCGCCCCACCCAAGTTGAGCACTTAGTGCCGAACACCCCTATTTCATGGGGGAGGGTGTTTTTCCTAACACCATTCTTGGTGGTTGGTTATTAACTCCTTTTTTGCTCCCATTCCCGGATAGCCAAAGTATATTTGGGTAGGCTTTCATGGCCTAAGGTCCATTATTAGCCCAAGATCCTTTGGGCGGGGTGGTGTGGTGGTTGGCTAGGTGTGTGCGGCAGGTGGTTTCCCAGTGTCTTCGGGATAAGGCCCTGGTGTCTTTGGGCGTGGAAGTGTATTTTCTAGCCCATGTGTCTTTGGGCGTGGTGGTGGTTGTTTTTTCCTAGGTGTTTGCAGGCGTGGTTACATGTGACAGTTGTGGAATAGGTGTGTGCGGGCGGTATTCAGCAGTGGGACTGCGTGCGGTTGAGGGCCAAGTGTGTGCGGGTGGGATTTTGGCAGTGGGACTGCGTGTGGTTGTGGCCCAAGTGTGTGTGGGCGGGTGTGGCTGTGGGACTGCGGTGAGAATGGATGGATTGGTCCGATGTGTAGGATGTCTTAATAACCAATGGGAAAGTGGCGCGGGGTACCCAGACATCGATGTGCTCTGATTATATATATTACTTGACTTGTGTTATTTGGAGAGTGTGTCTTGGTGAGGCCTGGGGTGGATATTTTACCTTGATAGGTGTTTTGTTTACTCTTTTCTCACGGGAGTTTAGTACGTTCCCCCACTTGTGCACGAGAGTCATTGGTTTTCCCTACTACGTGTACTTGTATGCTCACCCAACGTATATAAAACTGTTTTCATATTATATATTATCGAGTTATTTATTGTCTTTTAATTAGATCAATGAGTTAAATTATAGTTGGATCTGTGTTCTTAAATTAAATTTATGTTGATTTTCTATTTTTAGAAGGATTTTTGGTGTGGTCTGTGATCTCTCTAGAGGTAACATACTAATGTTTATATGGGGAAATCATGGTATCGACTCTCTTTTTCATATTTTAGGTAGAATTTATATAATTAAATGAGAGGTAAGTGGATGATATGTTCCAATTATTGAAAACTCAACTACAGATATGGGGTCCCACATATTTGATTATTTTATTATATAAATTTTTAATACATTTTTAGGTTAATAGTGTCTCATTTAGTTTTTTATGTTTTTTAAATTTATTAGTGGATCCTTAAGTAGATGTGTGAATGATCAGAAATTTGATGGTTTATGAATCCCAAATTTCTATCATGGGTTAGGTAGGATTCCAATGTCAATTCACCTAGATATGAATGGTGATATTATAGTGGTTTTTTTGTTAATTGAAATGTATTCATATAGATTTTCTGATAAATTTCCTTTTATTTTAAAATTTATATTTTTATTATGGGTTTTAATATGTATATTGATATTTTTACATGTTTCATTTTTGGGGTGGGTCGAGTGTCACAAACCCATGAAATAATAGATGCATAAATATTTATCATGTACAGTTATGAGTGTATAGGTATGATTGGAAAACATATTAGGTTTATAGAATAACTAATACATATTTCCAGGCAATGAATTATATATATATATGGGATTAATCAACCTTTCGCTATTATGTATGTATGTTTAGGTTACCAATATAAGATACTGGTTATTGATACTACTAATAAGTGTAATGAAATCTATAATAATTAAAGATAAATATATCTTTATTTGGATTTAATGGAAATAGTATATTTTGGGACTCTTTATTGTCCAGGGAAGTCCTATTTTTAAATTTATATCAAATTAAGGGATATTAAAAAATGATAATGAATGATATCACTATGTTTTATTTGACGTTTCATATTGTGTGATAATTGAATTGAATAATATATCCATCTAAAAAATGACACTCCCCATCAAATGAAAACCCCTGGAATATGAAGATTAAAATCTAATTGTTTTTCACTTTGTCAATAATGAGGTTCGACATTAAAAATATTATTCCCTTTCTATGAAATGACATTAAGAATTATCACACTTGGATGGAGGGGATTTTCAATATGAATAAGCATACAAATAATAGAGATCCTTATGATAGTATTAGTATTTACCGTGACGTAGGATAACTTCCAAATGATTGTAATTTAAAAATTGCTAGTTATCCTCAAGGGCTCCATCTATTTGGACCCCCTTGACATTAATTTTACAATAATAAAATTATTTTGAGTGAGGGTGTAATGGTATTAGAAACCCAAATTGAAGTGTTATAGTTATAAATTTCATTTGATAAAATTATTTAACATTCATATTTAATATAATTTTTCTATAGATTTCTAGGTTTATGTATATACAATCCGAAGACACAAGACATATCATTTTCATTACTTTTTTTTGATATCTCATGATTTTTTTCACATTGAGAATTTAATTTCCCTTTTCAAATGATATAATAATTGATTAATTTTTATGAAGGCCATTAACTTTTCTAGGATTATGAGAATATTGTAAAATTTTAGTGGAAGAATCATCCCCCATATAGAAAAGTTATAATTATTTGTTGATAAATTTATAAAGTCTGAAAGTCATTCAAAGAAGAAAAACGAACATGTAATTGATATATATTTCCCATTGAATCAATTCTTAGTTTACACAAATATATTATACAGAATGTGGGGCCCATGGTTTTATATGATGATTCAATATTGTATTGGGGATTTACTTTTAAAAATTGATTATTTTTTATTATATATTTACATTTACTAATGATAAATTATTAAAAATAAAAAGGATATAAACTTGAACATTATATTGATTAAGTATCGAAAAAATGAGAAATTTTTTTTTAAATGAAAATTATTTAATACATAGTGGTGTAAAAAACTAAAATATATTATTTTTGAGAAAAATATTATTTAACACATTTTTATATTCAATATAATGAACTAGTGAGGAAATTATTTTCAAAAGTTTAAAATTATAGTATCCCCTATCATTTATGATGAATAAAATATATAATAATAATTTTTAATTAGAAAAAGAATTATTCAAATCTCATTTAAGTCGAAATATTAAAATAAATACTCAATGAGTAATATATGAATTTTAATTATGTAATTTATTGAAAATTTCATGCCTTTATAGAGATATAATGAATAGACACAATTTGACTTGAAAAGGCATCTTGATTATGACATAAATAGTTCGAGTTTTCTAGGTGTATGAGAATATTTTCATTTTTATAACATTTATAAAAGGTGATTCGTGAACCTCAACACCTCATAGAAGTGAATATTTTAATGATGTAGTGAATTTACATAGACATTTGAATATATTATTTAGTTTCAAATTTATTCATTTTTAAAATACATCAGTATTTTCTATGAATAGATCTAAAGAAACTCATATATTCTGAAGTATGTATAACACCTTATTTCATAATATAACATTAATTATGATATTTGTAATTTATTTATATCATATATGGTATCAGTCATAATAAGAATACCATTGCACGTATTACCGTTTATAATTGTAAATTATGTGTTCTAAAAATACTCCATTTATATCACAAGGTAAGGGTGAGTATGATATTTAATTAATAGTATATATTTAACATAAAAATTATATAAAATATAATTAAAAAACTGTAACAATTATTCAAAAATAGATAATTAATTATGAAATATTAATCTCCAACATACTAGTAAAATTATATCGAGTTAGAGTATAATTGACTTTTATATTGAAATTGGCAGAAAGTGATTTATTTATTTCAGTAAAAGTTATTAAAAATGATATATCTACTAATACAAAGAGGATTATAACCTTATATGTATTAAGTATTCTTTTTTATAATATGAGTATGTTTGTTTTGTAACTTATTCGGTTTAAAATTACCAGAATGTGTTACAGTTGGTTTTATTCTTCTTGTGAAAAGAAAATCATTTGAAATCTTTGACAGGGATTTTTTTTAAATTTATAAAGTAATAGAATAACATGTTTTTCTATTCATATAACATGTCATATTAAATGATTATGTGGTATAAAAACTATGGAAATCTATGAAAAATTGGAAAAATATATAAAAAATAAATGGACATCATTGTTATCAAGATAAAGCATAGTTGAAAATTTTTGCTGATCTAGTTTGGAAATAATAAAATTATATATGAATTATTTACATTAATATAAAATATATAAGATTCTTTGAATTTTATATTTAATCAATTAGAAATTTTATATATGTTAATAAATATTATGTAATTTTAACTGAAATAACTAACAACATGCATTCTACAATTAATGACATATAGTTTGAAGTGTTACCTATTGTTGAAATAATCAATGATCTAATTAGCGATGAGAAAATTAAAAAAATAAAAAAAAAATTAATAATGTAAATAAATTTTTATCATGAATCTGAAAATAAAACATTTAATCTAAATAGAGAATTTTGATTCCATTATACACAAAGAATAAAATGGATAGTGATAGTCAGGTAGATGGTTTTGGTTTTGGTGTGAATATCATTCGATGAGATACACTGAGGCACCTCCTTAGATGTCCGGAGAGGGGGTACAGGAGGATTACATTAGTCACATTCTAGATTTTAATTCTATTAAGATCGGTCTCTTAAAAAGAAAACGATTTGAGGAATGACCATGTTTGGAGATATTCCATTTGGGATTTTGTAAGGCAATAAAGCTACCCGATCATTCTTGGGTTTTAGGGTTTGGTCACTATCTTCTTTTTTGTGGTTGTATTTAATTTTCATGTTAACATGAAATTGGGGATGTTGAGTCATGATGGGTTAATATTTTGTATTCTTATCACACTGCCATTCTACATTCTAATGAGGAATATTTAGCATTTGTTTGGAAAACAAATTTGAATCATTAATTCAATAAAGATCCAATTTTTTTTTGTTATTTCGATCAATTATTATAATATGACCAACCAATATATACTATTTGGAGTATATTTTTTTTTATTATGTTGCCATTGAATAAAACCTTGATATTTATTATTCTAATTAATTCTTAAGTGTGTTTTTATATCTTAATGATCTAAATAAAATGTTAATGGTCCAGATAGATTCCATGGACTTCAGTGAGATTGGTACCTCAGATTCCCCCAATGATTTCATCAAAATTGTAATATTTTGAATGTGTTAACATAGAAAAAATTTATAATACCATTTTATAATGGGAAACAATTTTTTGATGGTTTATGGGCACATATCATCTAATATACATGGGATTACAAAATATAGTTATCTGTAGGGTAAAGAATATGATTAATAAAACACAGAAATAAAAATGGTGACTGTAGGATTGATCATTTCTAGGAATATGTAAATTTTATTTTGGTAGTCAACTATGAATATTCATCTTCATCGACCCCCTAAATAAATTTGTAGTTAATGGTGCATTTAGTTTAACATTGATATTAATATATGAAATTATAATTTACTCATACATGTATATTTTTTTATAAAAATATTGAATATATTTCTACAACTGATCTGTATATCTAGTTCGTTCATCCCTTTGGAATCCAATTTGTAGAAGGCTAGATGTATTATTTTTTGATATTTTTTCATAGATTACAGTTTTTTCCTTTTTAGTCTTCTATATTCCAATTTTTTTGACAATTTGGGAGTGGTTTTATGTTTTCTACACCATCAAGTAGTGATGACATGCTCAAAATTCTAAAAATAATAATTTTAAGGTATTATATTAGGAATCAATGGATTAATGGAACATCAGATAATAGAGTTTGATACCTCTTAAGAATAATATAAAGCAATATTGTGTGAATCAATAGATATTATATTTTGATCAAAATGTGTTTCATTGGCCCCCAGTACAACTGAAGATGAATTAGAAGATAATGAAAATAAACAACAAAATAATTTTCTGTTATCATCATAGGATATATATATAAGTAGTAATTTTCTAGAACAAATTAATAAACACCTTAATTGAAAAAACTATTGGTTTTCATAAATAATATTATTTCTATTTAGACTAAGGGGTAGACCATTGGATTTAATAAGAATTGAATTCTTCCATTCCATTTCATGGAAAGAATAAATTATATTTAATATATGTGTGTGCGTGTGTGTGGTAATATATGAACATATTATATAAAAAAACACAATAGTTTATCTCTTAGTTGAAATTAGAGATGAAATTAATGTTAAATGATCACAAAGATATTGATAGAGTAGATTTTTATTGTCTTCAATTGATATACTTCAAACTAGACATTAGTGTTTTATATTACAATACTAATATTTTTCATATTGAACCCATTAATACAGTTTGGAGTTCTTGTTTTTAAACATTAATGATTACCTTCATCTCCATCCAACCATAATATTAGAGACTTATGCAATATGTATTATATAAAATATTTATTCAAGTAAATTGGTAATGGATTTCAATGGTGTAAAAATGGTCAGTCTAAAAAAGTTTAATTTTTAGGTGGTTATCCTTTGAAGATTCCCACTCAACCTAAAATGTGAATTTTCATAATAAAAACATTAAAATAGAAATAATTCGATGAAGATTGAAATGATTAAAATAGAGTTCAAAATAAAATTGTTAAACCAAATAACATAGAAATAAAAGTATAAAATGATAATGGTAAATTAATCATAATATTATTTATTCTGTTATTATAGGAAAAAATTTATTATACATCCCATTGAAACGATATATTAAATTTCGTGAATTTTTCAATAATGTTATTACCTTCAAAATAAAACTCGATAAAACAGTTAAAAAACATTAGATGATATATATTGAGTATACAAGGTTCTATAAAAAATATGTTTAATAATAATTTATAAGAAAAAATACATAATGAATTCAAAAAATTAGATGATGTATAAGAATTTGGTGAAAACAAAGAGGTTTTTATATCTTATATTGGTAAACAATAATATTCATCAACACATAATGATGAATAGATCATGTATTATGTTTTTCTAAATATACGAGTCATTATAGAAGTCTTCTATGATAATAAATTAAAACTTATAGAAGTGATAATTCTTTGTACTAATTTATTACTGATTAAAATAATTAAATGAAAATTAATAATTAATAAAGTGGCTACTTTTATAATATTAATATATTCAATTTTTATTATCACTGATCATGAGACTATAAAATAACATATTGAAATGTATATATCTACTAAAATAATTTATTAATATTTAATGGAAACGTATTATAATTTAAAATTCACTTATAAAATTAAAATTTCATTTTTTTTGAACTGTGTAAATTTTAATGAATAATGATATATGATCTTTAAGAAGACATACATCATAGCTAAAGAAAATTATTTATATCACAGTAATAATATTTCATTTTTTGTAAAAATTATGTTATTTATTTTTTAATTTCATAAATTTCATATATCACTAATATGAATAAGTAAATTTTATTAAAAAAATTAAAAGAACTTATTGATCATTTTTTGCTAATATTTCAGTTCAAACATATCATGATAAATAAATCTATATGAAAAATGTTATGCTTAACTCACTTGACGATGAAAGTAATTCATAAAAATATATAATAGGGAAATAAATTAAATGTATATTCGATATATTTGTTATGATAATACAAAATGTTAACACATTGATAATTTCAAAAAATGTTCATGTGAACTCTTTTTTGATTTAATGAAAAAAAATTTAGCCATGATTTTTCTATACATTAAATATTGTTTTAATGGTTAGATGTGTCATTGATGTTATAATATTATATGAGATATGAATTGAAGGTTTTTATGATTTTTTAGGGGCACCAAGACATGGTTGTTTTCAATTATGTTGTGTTGTACCATGAAATAGTTCATAATCTTGAATTTTTTGTCACATGTTTTCTATTTTTCTAGGTCATCCAATCAATTTTAGAAAATAAATTTCTTCTATTTCCTAATGAAATGTAGGATTTTTAATTTATAGTGTTTGATGTTTTGGTGGTGTTAGATGTTTGGTGAGAACAAAAAAACCATGTATTTGGCTAAAATAATCATTTTCTGTATTATCGAATATTATTGTCCATTCAAGAGAATACTATATTATAGTGGATTCATAGAGTCATGATTCAAATATAAAGGGTTTATGATATTTTCCATTTTATCCGGATGAATGGATTATGTGAATGAATAGAGCATAATGTGGTGGATACCACTACAAAATATAGAGAGAAAAATCCATTCCAAAATAGATAAATAGATAGTGGTTTAAGAGGATAAATGTTTTTAGATAGATAATTCTTTATATAAATTAACAATTACCACAAGGATTTGGTTTAGAGTTATCCAAAATATAATGGGGTCACGTTGATTTTAATTTTATATACATCAAATATATTCTTTCTTCTATACTCTTCTCGTCACACTAAAATCCAATATATCATGGGGGTCATTTTCTATAGTTTATAATTTTTAGTGGATTTGATGGAACTAATATAATGGGACTGGTTCTTTGTGATCCAAGGTATAATTCTCTTCATTCAATAATGATTTATTTCATGTTAATTCATATAAGAACTAAACAGAATTGTATATAGAATCATATTTTTTAGTATTTAATTAGAAAAATGATCTAGGATTGATGTTTAACATATAGTGTGATATTGTATGTTTAGTTTAGCATAATCATCCTACCCTTATTATTCATGTTCTTTTGTTGATGAAGCATTAATTTCATTAGGGTATTCAATATTTTCATTTTTTATTTTATTATTATGTTGATGGATTATTCTTTAGTAGGTACTCTAGGAATTAAAGTGAATTAAATATTGATTATAGTCAATCATAACCAAATTAATCCATCATAAAGGTATTTTAGACCACAAATTACATATTTTAATAATTTTTCTTATTTCTTTTCTATTGATGTTGTTGTTTATTCAATGAATGGATGTATTTTGTGATTTACATTTATTTTTTAGAATCGATAATGTCAACATTTGAGGAAAAAATAATTTGATTTTTTAAGATGACAGAACAGAATTCAAAACCACTAAATTACTCATATATTCATATATATGATGAATTAGTTCCATGATGAATTCTTTGATTCATGGATTTGATTTTATATAATTTTTCTCAATTACTACTATGATTATCCGGTGTTATGTCCCTATTATGGCTAGAATTGTGTGGCAGAGAGAGATGTTTTTAGTTTTTAAGATACATTATAGTAATATATTAACATTTAGGTGGCTCATGTTATAAATGACAGGGAAATAGATATTTCGTAAATAATCAATTAAATGGAATGAAAATTTAAAAGTACATTGGTTTTGTTGTCTAAATGAATTATTAATATTAATATAATAAATTAATGGGATAAAAATATAGTTGGAATCTGCTGTATGGAGAATGGAAAGTAATTTATTTTTTTGATAATAATTGATGTATTTTTATGAGGTAAATTAAAATTAAAATTTATATTAAATGAATAATTTTGTTATAAATGATGAAATCTTAAATGTTATTAATATTATTTTTGATAAGGTGGTTTTATGGTCTGGATTTAGTTAAAAGGGAAAGATATGTTGTAAGAACTGGAAACAACTATTGGAATTGTGTTTATGGTAATGAGTTGTGGTTATGAAGACACTGTGGATGGTGATTAAATTTAAATGGGATTGCATAAAAAAAATTTCAATGGTTTTTATTATTTATAATGTCCCACCAACTGATTTTGGTAATGAGACTGAGACCCATATGATATTTTTGTTTGTGTGTGTACCCAAAAAATTTAGAATATATGTAACATGAAATATTAACACATACAATTGTTTTTAGTCTCTCTTATAAACATATTGCACTTTATAGAGGAATGATATTTTGGTTAATGAAATAACATTGATGATATGTTTATTTGTTCCTAAGGTAATATCCTATTCATGTTTGTGGATATGAATTTTTAGAACTGATATGATTTTTAATTATTTTATTAGGATATAGAATGGTTGAGTGTTAAATAACTAATTTTTTAGGTGAATAATGATTACTAGTTTAGTCGGGATGTGCGTGTGGGGTTTTTTTTGTTATATTCAAAAGTTCTTATATTATTATACATGACTATAGATTATATTAGTGATCCATGAAGACATTGAGTGGATATTATGGTTGATTATTAAACATGTTGATTTCACATTTTCATCGTTAAGTCATTCGTATACATTTAAAACATTTTCATTGGAGATCCTACTCAATAAAATACTCTTTTTCTTTACAGGGTATTCAGTATTTATTTTTCACATGTTTTCAAGATGGTGTTTGTTATTGGGATGGATCATAGTAGTTAATTGGGTGATATATATATATATTGAGTGATTCTACCATTGGGGTGAATTTAATTTTCTTATTCTTTCAAGATTTTGTAATACATTACAGGCATTATAAGATTATTTTTTATTATATTATTTAGTTGGAGTTTACTATTATTATTTAGTTGTGTTCATTATAATTTTATAATATGAATTCATTATATATGTTTGTTTAATATCTCTATTTGTAGTCGCCAAATAATAGCTTATTGGAGGCATGGTTTATGGGTCAAAATTTTCTTCAAAACACGAATGGGAGGGGTTTATTTTTAGGATGGACCATGAATGATTTATATCAATGCAATGGTTTAGATTTTGGTGTTAGGAATTGGTATTAATTGAATTGTGTTGCTAAAAAATAATGTATTTTGATATGGATATGTAATTTTTTCTTAAGATATTTAATAAGATATTTATAAGCTCTATTGAAAAATATCTAAAACCGACAATACTGGAATACTATTTCATAAAAAGTTATATATAACCAACACTACTATCTAGAGATATCAATATTTATATAGATTTTGATGTTCATACATTAATTTATATTAAAAAATTATTATTTTATTTATGTAATCGAAATTTTATCATAACTATCACTATAATCATACACATCCATTTGCTTTTCAAAGGATATACATAAAATTCCGACTTAGATTAAAATATATAAATTGGGATAAAATTAGATAAACATGGGGCAGAAAATTCAATAGTAATCAAATTTAATAAATAAATGAAAAGAACAAATACCAAATATAGAAATAGGTAATTTGAGACAAGATGTCATTGGAACATTGTAATCATTATATTAAAAAAATCATGGTACAAACATCATAAATTTATTTATAAATATTTTGTCAAATAGCATTCTTATTATAAAAAAACGAAACATACATGGATCACTACCAAGTCACAACACATACAAAATCAAAATATGTATGAATTTTTTACTTGATTCGGTTGTCAATATGATATAGTATAAATTATTATATCGTAAAATTTTTTGATTATGAATGATATATAGAAAGGATTCATACTTCACACCATATATATTAATTAAAAAATTGAGTAATAAATTGGTTACAAAATGATTTTAGATGTTATTTTCAATTTTTTATATATGATGATACCAAAAATATGAATGGGTTAAATTTTATTATTTGTTAAAATATCCAAGACAACACATATTAAATTTATTTTTTCATTTTAGAAAAGTACAATTATTGATAAATGTCAAAATAATAATAATTAATTAAAGAATAAAGAATAAATGAAAATTATTATTTGGAAAAACATGATAGTGTTTTACTTAATGAAATACTATTAAGGGTACCAATATTATTGAATATTCAGTAATACAATATAGAAAATGAAAAATGTAATGAATTGGAAAACAACATATTATACAATTCATTAGAGGAACATAGATACTTTTAAATTGATGTAGAATATAACCTTGAGAAAAAAAATATCATGAAATAACCCATACCTCGAGATTTGACTTATGTGAGATGCTCTATTATCTTCTTTAATAATAATTCACAATATATTAATTAATTATTTACGATTTGATTCATATTAAATAAATTTTATATTATAATTATTAATTTTATTTATGTTTTAAAAGTTATAATATTTTTTAATAGTTTTAAGATTCATTGGTTTATGAATAATATTACAATATAATTTAGTGGTAAAAATTTATTCAAAAAATCAAAATTTTTGATATGATCTTGATGCTTCATTGTAGAGTTTAGTTAATTTTATTATTAATTGAGCATAATTGTTTTATATAGTGTGATAAGTTATAAAATTTTCCTGGTAAGAAAGCATTATAAGGTATAAATGATGATGATTAATTACTTTTAATATCAATATTATCATCAAAATATTCTCATCCGTGATTCATAAAAAATATTTTATTGTATTATTCAGGAATTATTTCATATTTAAATCAAGGTTTATTAATTACGTGAAAATCCATATATGAAAATAAAATCTCATATTTCTAATGTATTGTCTGAAAATACAATTAAAGAATAATGTTTTTAAGTGATATTAAAAGAATAAGAAACCAAATAAATATTTATAGTTCACAAAAACAATTGATTCTAATTATAATAATTTTATTAAATATAAATATAGATATTAAGTTTAATATTAATGGGATAATAGTATAATTTAAATTCAAAACATGTAAACAAGGTTTTTAGTGGGATTTTTTTATGATACTCGGTGAAATGATGTTGTTTAGATGTTTTGAGGGAGTGTGAGAGGAGAGGTGTTTATATAGTCAAGGGGGTGGATATCCTTGCATAATACCATAATCATATTTGTCTTTTTGTTTAATACTATGAATAACGTTTATTTATATAAAATTTATTATAATTATATTTCTGTATATTATTATATTTTCAATCATAAAATAAAATAAATTATCAAGGAATTATTTTATACATAGAAAATAATCAAATAACATTATATAATCATATAAAATATAACACAGGTTATGATTTTTTGGGTTTCAAAATTAGGTTTATTATTTTAAATGAACTATTATACTAATTTAAAAAATAGTTTTGATTAATATTTTATAATATTTTGAAAACATTTAGTATCATAATTATTTCATTAATTGTATTTTATATTTGACCAGGATATTTATTACTATTAACCAAAAAAATAACTTCTTCTGGAAAATAAAAATCAACCTTTGTTAGAACTGTAATTTATATTTTGGATATAATGTAAATTATGTCAAATTAATAAACTAAATATTTTATTTTTTTAATTTGAAAATTTATCTTATACTACTATAAAATCAATTTTATATTAAATACGCACATTAATTTTTTTTATTAATTTCTAACATGGGAAAATATAATATAAAAATGTTATAAAAATTTTAAACATTACTAAATGTCTTAATAACTATATTTTTAAAAAAACATGTATATTCAAAATTTTAGATACAATATTTATGAAAAAAATTTATAAAATTAAAAAAACATATTTTTAATTAATTCATTGAAACCATTAATAATTTTGATATTGATTTCTCCCTGTAAATTTTTTTCTCTCATTTTGGATTTGGAATATCAAAATTTTCCAAGGTTGACATTTTGGTACTTTTCAGACAACTTTTATATTTTGATGAATAGTTAAAATTACTAAATTTTAATTAAAAACAACTTTTTTAATCAAAATAATTACTAGTGATAAATTATCAATTTGAGTGGTTTTAATGTATATTTATAATATATTATTAACATTTAATACAATGTTTGTCATTGGAAATAATTTCACAATTAAACCGGACATAAACAAGTGTCAAACTTTTGATAGTTATTATTTCATAAAAACACGCTTTTTGTTTTAACGGTGGGAATTAATTTTAAATTAATTTCTACCACTTCCGTGTTTTGAATTTAAAAAAATGGATTCTATATTTGGAATCATGATGTCCAATTTGTGTAAATAGGAAACTATTATTTTTAGAAATTTTGAATTTTTACTTCGGTAAATATTTTATTTACCATGGTTAAAGGGTAAATCCGGTAAATAATGGTAAACAAATAATATTATAATAATAATAAATTACCCTAAAACATGTCATGAACATATTTTTTGATACTTTTTCGACCATGATCATCTTTGGGTCTATTTTGGGACCCCATGGAGCAACTTGTTGGTGATAAGGACACCTTATAATAATTAAGTTAAAGTAAATACAAAATTTTACAAAAGCATATATTTGAAAAAAAAAATTACATAAGGTTATATATGTTATATTTTCGAATATAAATATTAATTATAAATATAAAAAGATTTCCTACATAATGGTATTTTATTTATAATTTTTAGAAATTTAATAAGTAAATTTATTTATGACACAATAATGATGCAGTATTTTCCTTATTAATGAATGAATCATATAATTAGTATTATAAAAGTTAAAATAAATATAATTTGAAATTTTTGATGCCATAAAATAATTTTAATGCTTAATATGAAATGTTATGATTTCATAAATGAATTTTTTTCGAATTAATAATGTTGTTAAGACTTTAACAAATATCAATTATTAAATATTGTCAAAATTGAAAAAAATGAGTTTTTAAAACAAGTATTATATTATTAATAGATATTATATTCCAAAAAAATATAAGGATTGGTCGAAAGACTTATATCATGATAGGTGTATCATTAATGGACCACTTGGGGGTCTTTTGTATGTATATAATATATTTATTAACTATAAAATATTAAAATACAAAGTGACATGGTAAATGTAAATCTAATTAACTAAGAGTTAAAACTAAATGATAAGGTTAATATAATGACCCAAACTAGTATAAAATATATTTGTTGAAACTATTTAGACCCATCCCCACATTAGACTTTGAAAAATATACTTTGGAGCAATTATAAACTGAAGATGAATTTATTATAAATTAATACTTTACATTTTTTCTAAAGAGCCCCTCCTAACCCTTATAAAAGGACACAACTTCTAACCAATTCTTCACACCATCAATGACTTTTGGTGCAAAAACCCCTGCCCGAATACACTCTCAAATTCATTATATTAGAACTAGATGTGTTAGTTTGATCATAAATTCAACCTATGGAGCAATTTTGATTAAATCAAAAGGAAGAACCCGACGAAGGCGTAATGTTTTCACCACCCTTTTTACAGTTCCTTACTTCTTCATCTTCTTATCTAATTGTTATTTCCTTTCTAAAATAATAACTTCAGTATCTTATATATAATGTGATGTTATTATAAATATGGTACAACAATATTCAGTATTCTATCCATCCTTTGAATGACATGTCACCATACGTGCGTACGTACGGCTTACTGTATCCACATCGTGGTGTAATTGTTATTCAAAAACATTATTATTTGGATGGGTATGATAATTATATTTAATTGATTTAAATAATAAATATAACATGATAATTATTATATATATATATGATATAACATCAAATTATATATTTTTTTAATATCAAAATCATGATATTGTCGATCGTGCGTACTTACGGACTACCGTCTCCACGAACGCGATGAGATTCATTCCCCATCGTATCCATGAAATTATATTTCTCATTTTATGATTAAAAATAATTTTAAAGGACAAGATATCATTATGGATATGAATAAGATACAACCTATTCATAAAAAACACAGCTTATGTAACAAAATATATAAATGAAAACAAGTAAGTTAACACTGAAAACGATGATAATACTAAGATATTATAAACAAATCACTTTTAAAAGATCTTAAATGATATAGTAATAATGTATATGATTCATTTATAATTTAATAAAAATTATTTCACAATTATTCAGGAGGTTAACCTACCATCAACCAAGTAAAAGTACAAGGTAAGCATTTATTTCACAATCTCTTCCTTATCTGAGGTTGTTTATATATAATTATCTACTGGGACCTATTTATCATCCACATCCATGTTTTATAAAAATTTATTTCCAAACAATCTTACTATATTATAGACTATGGATTAAATTAATTTATACCCTTGTTGAATTTTATAGGATTTTTATAATGGAACCTTTCCGTCATTTTCCAAACAAGGTCATTTTTAACCTTTTCGACAAAAACAAGGTAAGAAATTTTTTTGTTATCTTATAAGGTGGGTGTAGATATTTTCTACCATTATATACTCATCGAAGCATCCCTTACAAGATTATATGAATATTTTCAATGTAAATGTTTTATTTTATATGACTCATAAATGATTTCAAAATAGAAAGAGATATTTCTCTAAAAAAGGGTTTTGATTTAATCTTTGTCAACATCCTTTGATGGATTTAATGTTTATTTGATGTTAATATATTATGATACAAAACATCCATATTTTATTGAAAGTTTTGTCATATGTTTGACTATGGATGCTCTATTTATAAACCATTCATTAATTATGGTTAAAGTATTGACATTTCGTATGCTAGTTTTAATACGAATATTTAGGATATGATTAAAAATTTTCATATGAGGAATGTATTGGACTTAGTAAGTGATGGGTGGAGCCCGCTATAGCTCCTCAATGCATTGGTAAGTCTCATGGGACAACTAGACATTGAATTTGGTGAGTCCCTTTCCCAATTTGATTTATGTTTTTGGCCGAGGCCTTAATCATTTTTTGAAGTCTTGGTCGAGGCCTTGGCAAAATGTTTCAGAATGGCTGACATTATACATTCCCTCATTATGGAAATAATATTGATGGTTCATGTGGTCATTATACTAGTAGAATACCCACGATTATGTTTTATTATGGCATTATTTACTCAGTTCAAATTCTTGCCATAAAAGTATTCATTTTTATTATTGATAAAGGCATGTGGTTTCAATTATTTAGCATGCTTAATATTTATGTCATTTTCAATTGTATTACTTACCCATACTGAGCATCAGAGCTCACCCCATTCTTATATTTCATTTTCCCAGGATATGAAGAAGTTAGTTATGATTGACCTGCAGGCATAATCTAGGAGTCTTGTATGTTTCTAATGAAATATATTTTGGTTGTATTTCTCTTCAAGCTGTAAAGTTGATCGTATGGATGAATCTTGTTTCCAATAATACTAAACTGATCGGTCTTTCAAGACATGATTTTATTATGATTGTTCCAATGTTATGTCATAATTAAACGACTCTGGGTAACTAGGGTCGGGGCATTACAGTTGGTATCAGATGATGTTTAGTACAATCCTTGGAAACTAGATTTAGATAAACTCTAATTATAGAACATAAACCTAAGATGGACTATGAGGATTAGTATAGAAGAACTTCCCTGAATTTTGGTATTGTATAGATTTTGGGAGTTTTATGAACAATACATTCTTGTCCAGATATTAGCAGGTAGAGGCAGCTCTGGAATATATATTCCTAGGGGTAAAACCTGAAAACACTGCTTTGAGCTAGACACAAACGGGAACTGGTGCACGACAATGGGCCATGTTGCACTCTTGGTTACGACACTCTTGGGGGATATGATTAGGATAATTCTAATTTTCATTACAAACCATTATGAAGGGTTTATGAGTATATAAATCCTCAAAGAAAACATTTTTTTATGATTATGGATTATATCTATAAATAGTTCAATTTATGTCAAGTGTTTTACAAGTATGGAATTATGTTTTTTGATTCATAAATTGATTTAGTTTATTCCATTGTTTTAAAATAGAACCTAGTGGAAGGAATTGAAACTATATCAATGCATGCAATCCATGTAGGTATTTCCCTCATTGTCAAGATAATTATAATGGTGCTGGTGATGCAACTAGTGCTGATCAGCTAATCACCATACTAGGACAACTCACTCAGGTTATGAATAGTAACCTTACTCATATGGACCACCCTGATCCTCAGCGTGGGGGATTAATGTTAGATCGCTTCATTAGGTAGCAACCACCAACATTAAATGGGAATATAAATCCCTTAGTATCTGAGCAATGGATAAATTATTTTGGTAAAATATTCCAAACCTTGGGGAGTAGTGAAAGGGTAAAAGTAACCATGGAATTTTAACACCTCAGTGGAGATGCTGATCAATGGTGTTCATTGATTCAAAACACGATGGAAGATGATGAAGTATCAAATATGGAATGGAGGTAGTTCAAAGATCTGTTTTTAGAAAAATTCATTCCTCTTGACCATTGAGCAGATATTGAAAGGCAATTTCGGAGACTAAGACATTAAAGAGGATGAGAATGTCGCAATGTATGAGTCTTACATTACAATGTTAGGAAGGTATGTTGTAAATTATATAAGTAACCCAAGAAGTAAGATTGATCATTTATTTGATGGGTTAAAACCATTTCTCCTTCAAGCATTTGTCTCACAATCCTTCTCTTCATATAATGATATTGTCTCCTGTGCTATCAAGACAGAAAACAAATTCTCTATGTTTGATGACTTTAAATCAAAGAAAGATAAGAAGAGATCTGTTGAACACTCTGGGAAAGGAAATAAGGAAACAGGGAAGAAGCGAAGATTTGAATTTCCCTCCTATGATAATTTTGGAAGAAAGAAACATGTTTCTTGTCTAAAAGGAAAAGGATTGTGCTACAAGTGTGGACCAAAAGGCCATCTAGCTAATGATTGTAAAGAAAGAAAGATGCTACCATTGTTAAATGCTACAATTGTAGGTAGATGGGAAATTATGTAATTTAATGTCCTAATCATTATGGAAAAATACCTTATAAAAGGACTAGGGACCATGTCCAAGCTTATGAAATCACTACTGCTGATGTTGAAGCCCTGAATGATGTGGTGGCAGGTAATTTTATGGTTTCCTCAAGTTTAGAAAATGCTTTATTTGATTTTGGATCAGGGCATTTTTTCATATCTTACCAGTTTGCTAAGAAAATTAGATATTTCCAATTTGATTTTACAAGGGAGTTGTGAGTCAAAACTCCTAAGGGAAGTGTCATTGCAACAATGTTTTTTGAATTAGTCCCCATTGGAGAACATAAATGTTCTTTATCTGTAGATCTCATCATCATACCTATGATTGAATTTGATATAATCCTCAGTATAGATTGGCTTTCAGACCATGATGCAAAAATATATTGTAAGAAGATAGAGGTAACTATTTTTGATGATGATGATAAGGTACACATTATATATAGAGCGGTATCATCACCACCTAATTCATACCTAGATCCAACCCCAGTAGCTCAACTAAATTCAATTATTGTGGTGGAAGATAATGAAATGACTGTGGGTGAGGAAAGGAATGTTCAAATAGAGGATGTACATGTTGTGATAGAATATGTTGATGTGTTTCTAGAAGATTTACATGGACATCCTCTAGAATGAGAAATTGCATTTTCCATTGATTAAATTTCTAGATCAAGTCCAATATCGAAGACCCCCTATAGAATGGCCACTTTGGAGTTAGTTGAACTAAAGAAAAAACTAGAGGAATTGAGTAATATGAGATTTACTCACCCTAGTTTTTCTCCATGGGGAGCCCATGTCCTTTTTTTAAGAAGAAAGATGGATCTATGAGGTTATGTATTTACTAAAAGGAGATCAATTCTACAACAAAAAAGAAAAAGTATCACATACCTCGTATTGATGATTTATTTGACCAACTGCATGGAGCTCAATATGTTTCAAATATTGACCTTCGATCTGGATACCATCAGTTGTGTGTGAAGAAGGAAGAAATTCTGAAGACAACATTTCAAACCAGTTATTGGCATTACGAGTTTACAGTAATGCCTTTTAGGCTGACTAATGCACCCTCTATTTTTATGGTTCTCATGAACAGAGTTTTCAAGGAATATCTTGATGACTTTGAAGTGGTATTTATAAATAATAGCATGGTATACTTCATAAGCTACAAAGATCATGAAAATCAATTGGGCATTATTTTTAAGACTCTGAGAATACATGAATTATATAGGAAGTATTGAAAATTTGAATTCTGGATTCATGAGATTTCTTTTCATGGCCATATTGTCTATAAGGATGGAATTTCTGTTGATCCTTCTAAGACAAGAGAAATCCAAGAATGTCCATCACTGACGAGTATATCTAAGGTACACAGTTTTATTGTTTTTTTAGGTTATTATCGATGTTTCGTCCGGAATTTTTCCCGGTTGGCTAACCCATTAACAAAGCTCACACATAAAGGGGTTAAATATTTTTGGACAAAAGATTGTGAAGAATGTTTCGAAGAACTGAATATAAGATTATTCAATGATACTATATTGACTCCACCATCAGGGAATGATGGGTTCTTTATTTATAGTTATGCATCGAAGAAAGGACATGGTTGTTTCCTTATGCAGTATGATAGTGATATTCCCTATGCATCACGACAGGTGAATCATCATGAGAAAAAATAACCTACTCATGATCTTGAGTTAGATGTTGTAATATTTTCTTTAAAGGTATGGAGACATTATCCCTATGGTGAAAAATGTGAGATATATACTGATCACACGTGTTTGAAGTATATTTTCTCAGAGAAAGAACTCAACATGAGGGAAATGATATGGCTTGAACTACTCAAGAATTATGATTGCACGATACACTACCACCCAGGGAAGGAAAATAAGGTGTCATATGCTTTGATCAGCAAATATAATGGAGTTTTGAACTTGATGAGAATATAAAGGGATCCTATTTTCATGGATCTAGTGAAGATGGAAATGGGAATTACCATGGAAGGTGAAACATCGATACATTATCAAATGGTTTCCAAACCATCATTTATTGAAAGGATAAAGAGTTCTCAGACCGATGATGATGAATTTCAAATGAAGATTATAGCTATAAAGTTGAACTTATGTATAAAACTTGATTCCAATAATACTAAACTGATTGGTCATTCGAGACATGATTTCCTTGTGATAATGACAATGTTATGTAATAATGCACTGACTCTGGGTAACTTGGGTCGGCGCAATACAGTTGGTATTAGAGAATGTTTAGTACAAATCTTGGAAACTAGATTTAGATGAACTCTAATTAGAGAACATAGATGTAAGATGGACTTTGAGGATTCTTATTGAATAACTTCCTAAAATTTTGTTATTGTAGAGAGTTTGTGGGTTTTCCAAGCAATACATCCCTGTCTAGATATGGGCAGGTTGAGGCAGATCTGGTACAGATGTACCTAGGGGTAAAACCCGAAAACACCGCTTTGAGCTAGACTCGAACAGGAACTGGTGCATGACAATGGGCATTTCTACATTTTTGGTTACGACACTCCTAGGGGATATGATTAGGATAATTATAATTTTCTTGAAAAACCATTATGCAGGGTTTATGAGTATATACTTCCTCAAAGAAAACATTTTTATGATTATGATTTATATCCTTAAACTGTACAGTTTATGTTAAGGTTTTTACATGTTTGGATTTATATATTGTGATTCATAAACTAATCTAGTGTATGCCATTATTTAGAAATGGCGCCTAATGGAAGAAATGTAAATCGTATTAATGCACGCACTCCATGTAGATATTTCCCTCCTTCTCAAGATAATTATAGTGGATATGGTGATGCAACTGGTGCTGATCAGCTAATCACCATACTGGGAGAACTCACATAGGTTATGAATAGTAACCTTACCCATATAGAGCACCTTGATCCATAGCGTGGGGGATCAATGTCAAATAACTTAATGACACAAAAACCACCAACATTCAATGGGAGAACAAATCCCTTAGTAGCTGAGCAATTTATAAATTGTTTAGAGAAAATATTCCTTTCCTTGGAGAGTAGTGAAAGGGTAAAAGTTATTATGGCAGTTTACCGCCTCACTGGAGATACTGATCAATGGTGGTCATTGATTCAAAAAATGAAGGAATATGATGAAATGTAAAATATGGAATGGAGGGAGTTCAAAGATCTATTCTTTGAAAAATACTTTCCTTGTGACCATCAAGAAGATATGGAAAGGCAATTTCTGAGTCTGAGACAAAAGGAGGATGAGAATGTCGCAACGTATGATGCTAACTTCACAAGGTTAGCAAGGTATGCGGTAAATTATATACGTAACCCAATAAGTAATACTGTTCATTTATTTTATGGGCTAAAACCATTTCTCTGTCGAGCATTGGTCTCACCATCCTTCTCATCATATAAAGATATTGTCTCGTGTGCTATCAAGACAGAAAAATAATTATCTATGTCTTATGACTTTAAATCAAAGGAAGGGAAGAAGAGATCTGCTGAACACTCTGGGAAAGGAAATAATGAAACAAGGAAGAAGGGAAGAATTGAATATCAACCTTGTGATAATTGCAGAAGAAAGCACCCTGGTGCCCGTCTAAAAGGAAAAGGAGTATGCTACAAGTGTGGAAAGAAAGGACATATAGCTAGTGATTGTAAAGGAATGAAAGATGCTACCAATATTCAATGCTACAATTGCAGGTATATGGGATATTATTCAAGTGAATGTCCTAAGATTCAGGGAATCATACCTCAAAAAATCCCTAGGGACCAAGGCCAAGCTTATGAAATCACTACTGCTGATGTTGAAGCCCCGAATGACGTGGTGGAATGTAATTTAATGGTTTCCTCAAGTTTAGAAAATGATTTATTTGATTCTGGATCATCGCATTATTTCATATCTTCCCAGTTTTCTAAGAAAATTATATATTTCCAATTTAATTTAACAAGGGAGTTGTCAGTCAAAACTCCTAAGGGAAGTATCATTGCAACAAATTTTTGTGATTCAGTCCCCATTAGAGAACATAAATGTTCGATATTTGTGGATCTCATCATCATACCTAGGGTTTAATTTGATATAATCCTTGTATGTATTTTATTTTGGATCATGTGGAAGAATTTTATTTTAAGAAGAAGGAGGTTACTTTTTGTGAAGATGATGATAAAAACACCTTATTTTTAGAGAAGAATCATCACCCCCTAATTCTTACCTAGATCCACACCCAGTAGCTCAACTAAATTCAATTATCGGGGAGGAAGAGAAAGAAATAACTCTGGTTGAGGAAAGGAATGATCAAATATAGAATATACCTATTGTGAGAGAATATTTTGATGTGTTTTCGGATGATTTTCCTGAACATCCCCCAGAACAAGAAATGGAGTTTTCCATTGATTTAATTCATGGTTTTGGGACTATATCGAAGTGCCCTTATAGAATGGCCACTGTTGAATTAGTTGAACTAAAGAAAAAACTAGAGGAATTGATTAATAAGCGATTAATCCTCTCTATTGCTTATCCATGGGGATCCCCAGTCCTTTTTATTAAAAATAAAGATGGATCTATGTGTTTATGTATTGAGTACCGGGAAATCGATGCTATAACAATAAATAACAAGTATCCCCTACCTCGCATTGATGATTTAGTTGAGCAGCTGCATAGATCTCAATACATTTCAATGATTTACCTTGGATCCGGATACCATCAGTTGTGTGTTAAGAATTTAGAAATTACTAAGACAACATTTCGAACTAGGTACAGGAAATACAAGTTTACAGTAATGCCTTTGGGGCTGACTAATAAACCCTATGTTTTCATGGATATAATGAAAAGAGTTTTCAAGGAATATCTTGATGAATTTTTAATGGTATTTATTGATGATATCTTGGTATACTCCAAATGCTAAAAAGATCAGGAAAATTAATTTTTCATAATATGGATTACTCTAAGAAGACATGAATTATATGGGAAGTTTGGAAAGTGTGAATTCTGGCTTTAAGAGGTTTCTTTTCATGGCCATATTGTCTCTAAGGATGGAATTTCCGTTGATCCTTCTAAGACATGGGAAATCCTAGAATGGCTGGCACAGATGACTATAACTAAGGAATGTTGTTTTATTGGGTTGGCATGTTATTATCGACGTTTCGTCCAGAATATTGCCCGGTTGGTTAACCCAATAAAAAAACTCACACATAAAGGGGTTACATTTGTTTGTAAAAAAGATTCTGAAGAATGTTTCTAAGAACAGAAGTGAATATTAGTCAATGTTCCTATATTGACTCTACCATCATAGAATGATGGATTCATTATTTATAGTGATGCATCGATGAAATGACTTGGTTTTGTCCTTATGCATAATGATAGTATTATTGCCTATGCATCATGGCAGTTGAAAATTAATTATAAAAACTATCCTACTCATGATCTTCAGTTAGTTGCTATAATATTTTCTTTGAAGATATGGAGACATTATCTCTATGGTAAAAAATTTGACATATATACAGATCACGTGAGTTTGAAGTATATTTTCTCACAGAAAGAACTCAACATGATCCAATGGAGATTTCTTGGACTACTCATGGATTATGATTTCCCAACACACTACCACTCGGGGAAGGAAAATAACGTGGAAGATTATTTGAGCAGAAAAGATCATGGAGTTTTGATCGTGATGAGAATTGAAAGGGATCTGATTTTCATGGATCTAGTGAAGGTGGATTTGGTAATTACCATGGAAGGTGAAACATCGATACTTTTTCAAATGGTTTCCAAGCCATCTTTACTAGAAAAGATAAAGTGTTCTCAGACCTATGATGAAGAATTTAAAAAGAAGATTAAAGCTGTGAATGATGGGAGATTGAGTGACATTGTGTATGAAGATGGAATTTTGAAATTTGGGAAGAGACTTTGTGTTCCCGATATACTTGATCTAAAAAGGGAATTGTTGGATGATGCTCATAGTTCCAGTTTCTCTATACACCATGGGAGCAGCAAAATGTATAGATATTTGAAGGAACATTTTTTGTGGGACGACATGAAGAGGGAGATTACTGATTTTGTGTCAAGATATATGGTTTGTCAACAAGTGAAAGTTGGGAGGCAATATCCTGGAGGAGTCATGCAACCTCTTTTCCATACCTGAGTGGAAACGGGATAATATCACTATGGACTTTGTCATGGGAGCACCAATGACTCCTATAAAGAACGATGAAATATGGGTCATTGTTGATCGTCTTACCAAGTCAGAACATTTTCTTGCTATAAGATAAGAACTAACACTTGAACGTATAGCAAGAATATATAATAATGATGTTGTGAGACTTCATGGAGTACCCATATCGATAGTTTTTTATCGTGATCCCAGTTTTACATGAAGATTCAGGAAAAGTCTTCAGAAATCCCAAGATATAGAACTTCGTTTGAGCACTTCCTACCACCCTCAAACAGATGGACAATCATAATGGACTATTCAAACCTTAGAAGACATGATTAGATCATTCTCACTTGACTTTCAGCGTATGTGGGATAAATATTTACCTATAGTAGAATTTTCTAATGACAATTTCTTCCATTCAATTATTCAGATTGCACCATTTGAAGCGTTACACGGAAAGAGATGTCGCACACCAACCTGTTGGGATGACGTTGGTGAAAGAAAACTTGTATGCCTAGAACTGGTGGAGGAAATGATGGAAAATGTGAAGGTAATCAAAAACCACATCAAAGCAGCTCAAAGTAGGCAGAAGAGCTTTGTCTATAACTGAAGGATGGATTTGGAATTTCATGTACGAGATCAAGTTTTCTTGAAGGTATCTCCATGGAAGGGAGTTATACATTTTTTAAGAAGGTAAAATTGAGTCCCACGTACATCAGATTATTTGAAATTATAGAAAAAATTGGGGTTGTAGCTTACAGTTTGACAATACTACCAAGTCTCTCCAAGGTTCATGATGTGTTCCACGCATCACTGTTGAGAAAATACATGTCTGACCCAACACATGTACTCACCAATGATGAAGTCGAACTAGAACCCAATCTATCTTATTGAGAACTTCCTATCAAGATTCTTGATACAAAAGAGCATGTGTTGAGAAACCGAAGGACTCATCTGGAAAAAGTTCTATGGAGGAACCATAAGATGGAAGAGGAAACGTGGGAACCCGATGAACTTCTGATGAAGAACCTGCCGAGTTTTTTCATGCGGTAGTATTGTATAAATTTCGATGACATAATTATTTAAAGGAGGGGATAATGTAACAACCTAAGAATCCACGGTACGATTCTCTTTTAATAATACAATAGCGTGTATTGTACACAACATAGAGATTCTAACACACCGCGACCAATCAAAGTAGAAGTTATAAATAGTTATACCAACTTTTGGGAATTTTTTAAATTTTATATTTCAAAATATACTTTATTTTTGAATTTAGAATATAAAAATTATACTTGGGTGAAATTTTGGTACTTTTTGGATAACTTTTATATTTTGATGAATAGTGAAAATTACTAAATTTTAATTAAAAACAACTTTTTTAATCAAAATAATTAATAGTGATAAATTATTAATTTGTGTTTTTTTAATTTATATTTAGAATATAGTTTTACCATTTTATATAATTTTGGTCATTGGACATAATTTCACAACTAAACCGGACATAAACAAGTGGCAATCTTTTGATATTAAATATTTCTTAAAAACACGCTTTTTGTTTTGACAGCGGGAATTAATTTTAAATTAATTTCTGCCACTTCGATGTTTTGAATTTGAAAAAATAGATTCCATATTTTGAATCAGGATTCCAAGATTTTGTAAATAGGTAACTTTTATTTTTATATATTTTGAATAATTACTTCGACATATATTTTAGTTACCATGGTTAAAGGGTAAATCCAGTAAATATCGGTTAACAAATAATATTATAATAGTAAACAATTACCCCCAAAACGTGTCCTCAACTTATTGTTTGATACATTTCCGACAATTATCATTTTTGGGTCTATTTTTGGACCCCATGGTGCCACCTTTAAGTGATAAGGAAACTTTTTATTAATTAAGTTAAAGTAAATACAAAAATGACATAAGCTTATAACTTTTAGAAAAACAATTTTTAAATAGAGTTATATATTTTATATTTTCAACAATAAATATTCCTTAAAAAGATAAAAATAATTCCTACATAATCGTATTTTATTTATAATTTTTATACATTTAATAATTATATTTATTTATGACACAATAATGATGCAATATTTTCTTTATTAATGAAAGAATCAAATAATTGGTATTATAAAAGGTAAAATAAATATAATTTGAATGTTTTGATGTCATCCAAAAATTTTATTAGATAATATGAAATATTATGATTGATTCAATGAATTTGTTTTGAATAAAAAATGTTGTTAAGACTTTAACATAAATCTATTATTAAATATTTTCAAAAATGACATAAATGAGTTTTTAGAAGAGGTATTAAATAATTAATTGATATTCATTTCCAAAAAATCTAATGGTCGACCAAAGGACTTATATCATCATACATGTATCATTAATGGACCACTTTGTGGTTTCTTAAATGTATATAGTATGTTTATTAACTATGTATATTAAAATCCAATGTGACATGTTAAATGTCAATCTAATTAACTAAGAGTTAAAACTAAAAGATAAGGTTAATATAATGACTCAAACCTATCTAAAATATATTGGTTGAATGTACATAAACCCATAACCACCATAGGATTTTAATAATCCACTTTAGAGCCATTAGAAACCGAATATTAATTTATTATAAATTAATACTTTAATTTTTTCCTAAAGAGACCCTCCACCACTTATAAAAGGCCACAACTTATAACCAATTATTCACATCTTAAAATCCTTCTGGATCGGCCAACCCCTACCCAAATACTATATAAACATCCAAAACATCTACCTAGAGTCCATAGTTGGATCATAAATACAACTTATGGATCCCTTTTGATCCAATCAAAAGGAAGAACCCGAAAAAGAGGTAATGTTTTCACAACCCTTTTTCAAGTTCCTTTCTTCTTCAAATTCTTCTTTCATTGTTAGTTACTTTCTAAAATAATAACTACAGTATCTTACATATAATGTTATGTTATTATAAATATGGTACAACCATATTCATTATTCTATCCATCCTTTGAATGACATGTCACCATATGTGCGTACGTACGGCTTACCGTCTCCACGTCGTGGTGTAATTGTTATTCAAAAAAATTATTATTTTGATGGATATGATAATGATATATAATTGATTTTAGTAATAAATATAAAATGATAATGATTCTGTATATATGATATAGCATGAACTTATATATTATTTTAATATCCAGAGAATGATATTGTCGCCAGTACATACGTACGGACTACCGTCTCAATGAACGCGATGAGATTCATTCCCCATCATAACCATGCAATTATAATTCTCATTTGATGATTAAAAATAATTTTTAAGGACTTGATATCATTGTTGATATGAATAAGATACAACCTATCCATAACAAAAACGGAATATGTAACAAAATATATAAAAGAAAATGAGTAAGTTAACACCCGAAACAATGATATTACTAAGATATTATTAACAAATCAATGTTAAAAGATAATAAATGATATCATATTAATGTATATGATTGTTGTATAATTTAATAACAATTATTTCTACATAATATCGGAGGATAACCTACCCTCAACCATGTAAAAGTACAATGTAAGGGTTTATTTCACAATATCTTCATTATCTGAGGTTGTTTATACATAATTATCTTATGGGACCTCATTATCATGCACATCCAAGTTTCTTAAAAATGTATTTCAAAACATTTTTACTATTATATTGACTATGGGTTAAATACATTTATACCCTTTTTCACTTTTATAAGATTTTTATAAAGGAATCTTTCCTTCGTTTTCCAAACAAAGTCCATTTTAACCATTTCGACAAAATTAATGTAAGAATGTCTTCTTTTTAACTTATACGGTATGTGCATCTAATTTTTACCATTATAAACTCGTCGAAGCTTCCCTTAAAATTGTATAGCAATATTTTCAAAGTAAATGTTTTATTTTAATGAATCTTAAATTATTTCAAAATAGAAATAGATATTTCACTAAAAAGGGTTTTGATTTCATCTATGTCAACATCCTTTGATGGTTTTTAAATTTATTTGAAGTTGATTTATTATGATACAAAACATCTATATTGTACTGAAGGTTTTGTGATATGTTTGACTTTGGATGTGATATTTTTATACCATTCATGGTTTATGGTTAAAATATTTACATCTCGTATGCTAGTTTTAATACAAATGTTTATGATATGTTTATACCTTTTCATATGAGGAATGTATTCGACTTAGTAAGTGATGGGTAGATCCCGTTATAGCTCTCCAATTAATCGATAAGTCTCATGAGACAACTAGATGTGGAATTGGTTGATTCCCTTTTTCCATTTGATTTATGGTTTTGGCCGAGGCCTTAATCAATTTCAGATATCTTGGCTGAGGCCTTGACAAAATGTTTCAGAATGTCTGGCATTATACATTCCCTAATTAAGGAAATAATATTCATGATTCATGTGGTCATTCGACTAGTAGAATACCCATGATTATGTATTATTATGGCATTATTTACTCTGCTCAGATTCGTTCCATAAAAGTATTCGTGTTTATTATTGGTAAATGCATGTTGTTTTAAATATTTTCCATGATAAATATTTATGTCATTTTCCACTGTATTACTTACCATTACTGAGTGTTTGAGCTCACCCCATTCTTATGTTTAATTTTCCCAGGATATGAAGAAGTTTGTTCTGAGTGACCTGTAGGCATAATCTAGGAGGCTTGGATGTTTCTAATGAAATATATTTGTGTTTTATTTCTCTTCATGCAGTAAAGTTGAACTTATGTATGAATCTTTTTTCTAATAATACTAAATTGATCGGCCTTTTGAGACCTGATTTTCTTTTGATCATGCCAGTGTTATGTAATAATGAACATACTCTGGGTAACTAGGGTCGGGGTGTTACACTCCCAATAAATATTTTAATATTTTAACAACCAATTAATATTATAGTGGTAAAACAAATTATAATAAACCTTTATTTACACATTATTTTCTTCATTATTCATTCATATAATTTCATACAATGGTTATTTACATTTCATTTTCAAGACTCCCAATTTTTTCTAATATGTTCTCCTAAAAATTATATATTTTGAAATGATAATGATATTTATTGAATCAATTATACTATGGTTTTCTACATTCTTATGATGTTATTTTTTATCCCATTGTTATATTTTTAATTTCTTGTGGTCTACATTTTGATTATATGTAAGGATATGTACTTGAAAATCAAAATATAGTCTGTTTATATAGTAAATTTTATATTATTTTTACAATCATGTTTTTGTAAATATAATGACGAAATTTTTATAAATATGATATTTTATTTTTAAAATGTTTTATATACTAAATTCATCATCCATATTGAAAACCGTTCATTAAAATTTTCAGAAAAAAATTTTATAATAAATAAGTTTACATTTCCTATTAATACATATGATTGTTCAATTATACCATTGACTGATGAGTGGTATTCAATCATAGAATTATATATGTATAATATATTATTTTCAAATTCTAATCCTCATAGTAATTTTCAAGCTCCAACTAGTAAGATTTATATGTATAAAACAATATGGACTTGGGAATGTTTAATGGATGGTCAAATTGGTCCTCAGGGACAATAGAATTATCAAGAATCAAAATGTGTCCCATTTA
Source organism: Viscum album (assembly GCA_963277665.1). Taxonomy (NCBI): domain Eukaryota; kingdom Viridiplantae; phylum Streptophyta; class Magnoliopsida; order Santalales; family Viscaceae; genus Viscum; species Viscum album. The sequence goes on along the minus strand of OY728143.1, from coordinate 515,117,679 downwards.
TTCATGAACTAGATTTACCATATCATCAGTCCCCATAACACTATTCTATAGAGATATATTTTGTTATTTTTTTCCCCATATTTATCAATTCCTCATTATGTTACTATGTGGTTTTGTGGAATATATTTTATAATCTATTTAAAATATTATACTATTTTTAGCCCCAAATTTTTTCCTCTCTCCCACTTCATCCATATGTGTTGGATTTAAAAATATCTTCCCATAGAGGGAGTAATAATTTGATACATGAATTCTAGAGTGAAATCTATTTGTGCGTGATATGTTGAAATGATAAATATTTTTCTTCCAATATCATTTTATGTATATATAAAAATGTAAACAATTACTTTAGAGTATTGATGGTCTTCTCAGTTCTACCATCATTATTATGATTATAACAACCATGTAGTTTATTTCTCCTTAGTGCAATATTTATTACATAAAACTCTACTTAATAAAACCCATATGATTGATAATTATAGTGTCTTTTTCAATGACATACATTACTTAATAACATAAAACATTGAATATTACATCACTATGGAAATATTTTATAACATTCTCTAAATACTCATTCAAACATAAAAATACATCGGAAAATACATAAAAAAGGGGTGAGATATAATTCCGAGTAAGGGAATAAAAATGGATTTAGTTATGCATTTTAGAAAATAGGCATATCAATGAGGAATAAGAGGAACATGAATAATAAGGCATGAAATAATAATATAATCATATCATGGAAAATATGGAATCATCACAAAACTATGAATGTTAAACATAGGTCAAGGATAAAACCACAAAGAGCTAATGGTTGAGAAAGTAACATAAAGGTATTAGGTTTACTCCTTTTCTGAACATAATTTATCAAGATACTAAACATTAACCAATATATTCGAGTGTTATCTAGGTGCACCCATCATATTAATTTCATTCTCTTTATTAAGTGTATCAAATAGACCACACAACGTGGATATATTAATAATCACAATTTAGTCTAGAATCCAGTAATTTGGAATATATAAAAGTATTTCTAAAATAAATAAATATATATTCATATAGGCGAATACCCTTTATAGGAAAATTGTTATGTAATTCACTACAAAAAAATTTTTTCATTTAAATATTAACATAAAATCTAGGTAGCATAATGGTGTCACTTAAACAATCATAATGATGGGTTGATGGAAGAGAATGTGGAATATTATCAGCCAGAAATAATAATGAATTTAATATGGACATATAAAAAAATTTACCAACATGAAAAATCAGATATTTGAGGAATACGTTAATAAATATAATTGAATACTGAAAATAATTTAAACAATATTATGACTCGATAATGGGTGTATATAAAGGATCATGGGAATTTTAATGAGAGTGAAATGGGAACACATCATTTAATAATTAAATATATATTAGGGGGAATATTGAAGGACATATCAAAATAAAATAGAATTTCATTTAAAATACATAACATAAAATAGATTCTTGAATAAAAATGTGAAGATGGAAATCCATCATGGAAATTTAGCAAAGTAACAGATTAAGTGACGGTTGATATGATAGAGAATAATTGATATCTAATTAATATAACATCTATTGAATTGAATGGACTGTTTATAAATAAATTACATAATATATAAATTAAATTATGAAGATAAATTCCTAAAAAGGATCTTGAGTTGAAAGAAAGAGTATAATATCCCTTACATGGGAGTGTGACTTAAACTAATATATAAAATATTATTTATAAAATTTTTATAATGACAATAAAATTATTTATATGAAAAATACATAGTTTAATATTATTATTGAATATATTTTCCAAAGGCATTCATGAGGACCATTATAGTTTAGTGCCTTTGGAATCATGGAATACAATATTCTAACTTTTCAAATATCTTCAACATCTCAGAAAAAAGTTCACATTAAAAATTATAATTAAATTATTTTTAGGACTTTTGGAATGGAAACAGAAGAAGTTGATATCCTATATTATTAGTAAGGGTAAGAAAAAAATTCCGGAACATATGAATTTAAGAAAATAATGAACATAACCTTCGAATATCATAATATTTAGTCATTAATTAAATCATGGTAGTTCGTAATGAATAAATCATAAAGGAACATTAACCATTATAACATAGATTTTCCATCAAACATGTACTTTTGGAAAACACATAATCATAGAAAATAATTTCCATAGTTTCCAATTCTAAGATAAAACTCCATCATTCCGTAAAAACCACTATTTAATCCGGTTTATTTTCCATTACAACCCTATATTACTAAACCAGATTTACTTTTCATTCCAGTCACATCTAAATCATTAGATATACATTTTATCCAATGAACTAGAGGGGTATTTAGGTCTCACCCATCTCATAAGAGTTAAATGGTAAAGAATTGTATGGTGAATTAATTATATATAATAATTAACATGTAATAATAAATATTTAAATCCATTATACTCGTCATTAAAAAAAATCCAAATTAAGTATTTTGGAATAATAAATGTTACCATGGTGTGGAGACGGTAAGTCCTACGTATGCACACATGTTGATATTTTTATTCACTAGATGAATAAAAGGAGGAATAAGGATGTCAAATAAATATAGAAAAACATCATGTAGAAGATACTAGATTTTTTAATTTTTTATAGAAACAACATAAGAATATGATGTAGAAGAAGAAAATTATTTTGAAATAGATGAAAAATTACAGCCTTTTCGAGTATCTTTATTGGATTTTTCACAAACGGACTTCATATTATGACATTCAAGACAAGGTGTATCATTTTTTAAGAAGGAAGGATTTTGAGATCTTATCTGTCATGTATTTGGATGAGCCTATGGGCTTGAGAGATGGGACTAAGTGGTTAGAAGAGGTGGGGTTTTATTAGAGGGAGGAAGGGCACTTTAGTAAAGTCTTGAAATTTTATTTTATTATATTTTATATTCAAATTATAAATCAATGAAGTCATATATTTCTAGGATAAGATGATTTTAGTTCTCAATAATTTCATTTCATAATTTTTAGAAATGTATTTATTTTATTTTAAACCTTATATTTTTCAGTTTGTCCTTAATTACTCACTTTTAATTTTAATTGAGGTGCCACTATTTTAATTATTACAGGTCTATTATTTTTACTTATATATGGAAAATTTCCCATAATAAGTGATTTAATTATCTTGTATAACATCTAAATGTTACTTTGGTTTTTTAAAATATTTTTAGGATTTTTAAATAATTTATTAAAATATTGATTTCATAAAATATCAATTGTGTCAATTTTTACACTATTAATTAAATTAATTTTCAAAAACATCCAAAAAGATATATTACTCAGAATGAAAATATTTAATATTTTTATAACATGTCATTTTTACCTAAAAATATCATTTCTGACCTAAATAATTTCAAATAATATTAATGATATTATCCATAATATCATTTAATTGATATTTCTCTTATAAAAAATTTTATTTTATCAATGTTGAGTCAATATTTATGTAAATTATTTATTATCTAAAAAATTTGACTAAATTATCATGATTTAGATACTTTCATTATATTTTTACATATTATTTATCTTCTTTTTTATAATATTTATCACTACATTAAAATTATTATATATATACAAGATAAGAGAGTGACATGTTGTCAATTTATTTATTTTTAATTATAATTACATCACTTTCATAAAAATAATTATATTAAATTAATCAATCCCAACCTAGAAGTGATATTTTTCATTCTTAATTCATTCAATACTAGTTTGGAAGGTTTTAGGATAATTTTATTATGTTTTACATATTGTTTGTTACCCTAAATTTCCCTATTTACCTTTAATTGTGGTAAATAAAAGTCACTGATGTTACTATACATAATATCAAATAAATAAAAGTAACTTTTTAACATAATTTGGACACACTGATTCCAAATATAGAACCCATTTTAAAAATTTGAAACACATAAGTCGTATTAATTAATTTAAAATTAATTACTATTATTAAACCGAGAAAGTGAGTTTTTTTAAAGTAAAAACCATCAAATGATTTGTGAGTGTTTATAACTAATTTCAACCTGAAATTAATTCAAATGAAAATTATTTGATTCAATGATAGAAAATATAATATAATTATAAATTAAAATAAATTAATAGTATAACATTTTTATATAATGAAATAAAATGAAAACACAGTTTTAATTTAAAATGTATTATTTTTTACTACTCATTAAAAAATGAATATTTTTGTGAAAATACCAAATAATCAACCAAAGTAAATTTTTTTGCCCTGATTCAAAATAATAATTTTATTTTCTCAAAAATAATATATTAAAGTTTAAAAAACAATATATAAAATAGGTTCTCTATCAAAAGGTAGTAAAATTGCATTTAAAAAATTGGTTGTTTTATTCGTAAAAATAAATTTGTTCTTATGTCATGTATAGATAAAATATAATATTAATTTTAATAATTTTAAAATATTTCATATATATTTTATTAATAAAACCCAGAAATAGCCATTTTATTTTTTTCAGACTTACTTATTTTCATTTAAATTGTTTTTAGAATGAAGATGTTATTATTCATACCAGCCATTATAGTGAATAGGTTATAATATTTTCATTATCACATATACTCTATCATGAGTGAAATGACTTCGATATGAAGAATAGGAAATTGTGTGTAACACAAGCGAGGAATTGTGTTTCATATACATGATGCTAAAATGATGTTGTGTATAACATAAGCTAATATTATTTTAGCAGACAACAAAAGGCAGCAAATAAATTAAAAGTAGAATATCTCATAAAATCATGGGGTGCTACATTATACCCCCATTAAAATTAATTTCAACATCAAAATTTATGGGGGTTATAATAAATTTACTACTTTATTGTTTCGTTCATAGAAACCAACATCATAAAATGAATATTTAAACTTCGTTTTAGAAAGGAATGATAGAAAAATAATAGTTACCCAAAGTAACTCATCCATGGGTTTTCATATAGGAGAACATAGGTGGGAAGTGAAAACATGTATACGGAAGAAATATATAACCATCATGTTCTGATTGATAGTGACTGAGAAAAGGGTTTAATGGATGTTATCGTCTAGAAGGAAATGAATCAGTGATGATTTAAGGGACTATCTGAATCATCGTATTAGAAGGCCCGTTGATAAATTTTTAATTTTTCAAAATCATTTACCTAAATCTAAAAATCCTGAGATTAAATACTTACTTTATTTTAGTATTGTATCACCATTTTTCAATCCATGAACAATTTCCACTCTATCTCATTTAAAAAAAATAAGTTTAATTTTTCATTCATGAAGTGATAGCAGATCATGTGATCCATAATTAAATTGAGAGGGAATTCCATCTATCTCCAAAAAAAGTTTGACACAGATTATAGAATATTCATAAGTCCACCTATAGTGAGATAATCCATTAATAGGACATACATCTACCAATGTATAACTTATACTATCCATAATTGGATAACTCGATAATCCATCCAAAAAATAAAAATTTGTTACTTTAGAAAGAGTAGAACTAAATATTCATAACATTTATCTCACATATCTCAAATGGTCGTTCATGGTTTTTGCATTCCAAAAATGTGAATAGATTAATCTTGTATTTTCTTCTATCATGGTACAACATAAACTATTAGATATCCTTTTTTTTAAACATGCATGTTATCTTATTATTATGTACAAAAATATATAATATTCATTTAATAATGCATAAACCATATGTTAATAAATCCTTAATATGTTCTAAGGTAACTAATAGCATGAAAATTACATATTTATATCTGTTATACCTTTATTCAAATCTAATTATCCCAATATAATGTTCATATTAAGGGTATTCTTTCCCCAAATCATATGTTCTTAAAATACATCACTTATATTACTATTGTAATTTTCTTGGTTATTGGTACGACATAATATATACATAATAATACTTGTGTAAAACCACTGTGGACTACTACATATATATTTAATTATTCAATAATACTATGTAATCGATTCTATAACATTATTCTATAATCCCATTTTATAGACACTCAATTAATCCTCAACTTCATTTTCTTATTCATTTTCATCAATAGTGATCGCATCTGATTATCCTATAACTTTTTCCAGAAGAGGTTTTTGATGTCAATAATCCTTGATGACCCATGGATTAGGGCATTGGTTAGAATAATTCCCCATTTTCTCTAACTTGTAGCATTGATATGTGGGTGGTGAATTTTCTTTAGCCTTTTCACTATTAAAATCATTAGATACCTTTTTCTAATTACATCGGCACTAAACTGCATGATTACATTCTTTTCACACTTAAAAATTTATATATTCCATTTTGGATGGTCTCCACCTTGATTATTTCTACCCTTTGAGTATAGGTAATCACAAATCCTCTTTTCACCATTGTTTTTAGATTTTCCGTTGTACTCCATCATTCGTTTCATGTCAAAAACAAGATATTGATATGTAACACTAACTTTCATTTCTACGGTTACAACACAACAGACAATATCTTCATAGAAACTAAAGTCTCTTATAGATAAATTGCTTTTAAATAATAGTTTTAAGCCACTAAAGAATAACTCAACTATACCTTCATGTTGTATGATAAATCTAGAAGCATACCTTGAAATTCTTGAAAAATATGCCCCTTATATACCAATAGATTCAACGTAGTTTTTTTAATTCTCAATGAATAACTTTTCCATTTTCTTTTGAAGAATATGAGGAATGTAGTTAATAAAAAATAAGTTCTTTAAATCTTCCTATTCAATGGATTAAATTTATTCTGCTTCACTAATATTCTTTCTTGAATTCCACCACTATTCTGCTTCACCTTGTAAATGATAAACAGTAAAAATAAATTTTTCATGTTCCCAAAAACAAAGCATGGAAAATATATTTTCAATGCTAAAGATCCATTTTTCAGTAACAAGTGGATCATTAGACCCAATAAATGAAGGTGGGCATTTCCTCATGAAAGACAATATATAATTTGTTTCTATTCTCTACTCATTTAGAAGACTGAAATGATTTATAACATATTTATGTATAGTGATGATGTTTTTAACTCCACCTCTAATATAATTTGCTTGTTCAGGAGGACAATCATTTCATTTACCATTACATTGATTATTAACATGGTCTCTTTGGCTTCCATACATTGTTTAAAACACAAAAAAATAGTCTAAGATGACAAAATCCTACTATGAACCTAAAATAATAAATAAGGCATATTTTCTATCTCAAATATCAAGGTTTAATCATAGGTTATTCATGATCATTATCATAATTCTTGGACTACAACTTATATTTATACATATCTATTAGAAATCCCTAAGATATTTCTCTAGGGATCTCACAAATGTTTTCACATCCCCGAAGGTGGACTAAACCATTCCTATGATACCAACTAAAATGACCCATGCAAGACGTATATGAATAATACATCTTTTTAGATGAATTTTAATAACTTTTTATAAATACATTCTTTATGACTGTAATACTTTTATGGTTTGGAATCATGGAATACATTCTTATGGTATGTGAAATATTTTCATCGTCCCCTATAAATATCATCCACTTCTGTACTACTACGTAAATGATTCATTTACAAACTAAGGAATGGAATCATAAGAAAGGTTGAGCTCAAATTCTTAGTAAGGGTATGTATACAATATATGAACATATGTATGTAGAAAAACATGAACATAACATTGGAATATCAAAATCTGGAGTCATATAAATAAATACAAGAAGATCATAAGTCATAAATCATCAAGGAAAATTAACCACAATACCATATCATTTATATAAATCCTGAACTTTAGGAAACCCCATATGTATTGAAAATAATTTCCATTTTATCAAATGATCATTTCCAAGACCATAATAGTGGAAAAAGTCCATTACCGAACTGGGTATACCTGCAGTTCCAACCCAATATTAAAGAACCAAATATACATGTTATTCTAGTAATATATGTCTCATAGGATATAAATCATTACCCAATGCATTGGAGGTATATATAGGTCCCACCCATCACATAATGAAATCATTCTTACATTTGCCCCCAAAAAATAAATAAATTATCATAGCATATCCAATTAAATTTAATGGGTATCCAAAAAATTATTCAATAATAAAATCATCCATAAAAAATATAATTCCATCATTAATACAATCAAATAATAATAATAAGTGTTATAGGAACACAACTTTATTTAATAAGGGTCATCTTAGATGGAAAATAATTTTGAAAAAAACATGAACGCAATTCTTTAGGAAACTTTCATTTCTTCTTCAAAACTATTTTATTTTCACAAAATTCCACGTAATTTTAATAGGAAAAAAACATAGTAGAAAATAAACATCAATGTTTTTAAAGTAATATCCATAGAAAAAAGGCTTTATAAATAAGTAAATATCCATTCATGTCATATAAGTTAACGATGCATTCTCCTTGAACTTTTGTCAAAAATGATAAAAAGTAAATCATACCAAAAATGAAAAAAGATTTCATTCATACGGTTTAAAAAATATTACCATTGGTTAGAATTTATGTTTCAATATTTTGAATAATAATATTAATGTAACATATTCAGGGAACAAGGATTTAAATGATAAACATAACCCAATAAATACTTATATATAAAAAATTTCAAATAATGGTGTTATTTTGAAATTATCCCATAACATAGGTCTAATATCCTTCATATATATCGGAACATACTATAAAATGATTTAAATTATTTTATTTACATATTTCAAAAATCATAATCATTTTTATGATATCATATATGATTATATTATCATCTGTTTGTTAGTAACATTTCATTATCACTTGGTATTCTAATATTAACTGCATTATGTTCTTATGAATTTACGGTATGATAATTTCATGTTCCACTTCTTAGGTCATAGTTATAAATTTTAAATATTTATATTAGATTAATATATATCATGTTTATTCATTCCATTCATTTATAATTTTTTTAATTATGATCATGTAGAATGAATCACATCTCATCATGGAGACCGTAGACCGTTTGTACGAATGAGCAACGATATCATTCATTTAATAGTTAAATGGAATGGAATTGGATGGTGTATTAATTATAATAAATAATTATGATGTTATGTTCATTATTAAAATAAATTAAATTCTTCAGTATATAAATCCAATGAAATTATTGTTGAATATCAAATTACTACATGGAATGGTGACATTAAGCCGCATGTACACAAGCACAATGATATTGTTTTTGTAAGGATGGTTAAAAAGAGGAATAAGATGGTAAAATAATTATAATAACATCTAAGAAAGTATAAAATAGTGGATTTATTACTTTAATAGGGAAAATTTAAAGAATATAATGTATAAGGAGAAAATAATTTTGAACGAGGCGATAAAACAATTACCTCTTTTGTGAGTATCACCTATTGATTTATAAAAAGGGTATCATTATGATAGATTTATGCCCATTTATTGGACTATATGGAGAAGTTAGTGGTGTTGGTAGCTTATTTTATCAGAATTTGGATGACCTCTAGGGCTTGATAGATGAGAGTAAGTGGGTAGATATGGTGGCATGTTTTATGAGGGAGAAGAAGCACTACAAGAATGTCTTGAACGTTTATTTTTTATAGATTTATATTTGAAATAAAATAGTTAAAAGTGATATATTTTGAATTATAGGATCAGGGTAGTTAGAAATAAAATTAGAAAATAATTTAAGACACATATTTATTTTATTTTAAACCTTATATTTTAACTTTGTCCTTAATTACTCTCTTTTAATTTTAATTGAGGTAACGAAATTTTATTTATTAATAGTATATTTTGCTTACTTATAGTGTGTAAATTTCCATTAATTAATAAATTAATTATCTTTTAGACATTTTCAAATCTACATTGTACTTTTAAAATATTTTTATGATTTTTATTTAATTTAATAATATATTATTTTAATGAAACTTTGATAGTGTCAAAATTTTCCATATTCATTTCATTGAATTGAAAGAAAATCCAAATAGAAATATAACGTAAAAATAAAACATTTAATAGTCTTATAACATGTAGTATTTACCTTTGAAAATAGTTTATGAACTAAATTATTTAATATATTATTTATTTTAGTATTTATAATATTATTTATTTGATATTTATTTTAATAATGTAATTAATGTATCATAGTCGTGTCAATATTTATAGTAATTATATAATATCTAAAAATTATACATAAATTCACATTATGTAGATAATTTTCTTATCCTTCTATGAAATACTTATTCTATAATTTCTATCTATATTATCACTAAATTAAAATTATTATACTTATAATAGATAAGAGAGTGACATGTTGTCACTTTCTATTGTTTTAATTATAATTACATCTATTTCAAGGAAAAAGTCCATTAAATGAATCCATTCTGACCATTAGGTGATATTGGTAGTCATAAATTCATCTAATAGGATTTTTAAGACGTTAGGATAATTTTATTTTCATTATCATACTCTTCGTTACCCAAATCAACTTGATTTACCATTAATTGTGGTAAAATAAAATTAATGTAGTTTATGTTCATAATATCCATAAAAAAGTAGTCGATTACAATTATTTGGATCCACTGATTCAAAATATAGAATCAATTTTCCCAAATTCACAACATAGAAGTTAAAATAATTAATTTAAAATCAATCCCCAATGTCAAATTGAGAAACCCATGTTTTAAATTAAACTCTAGTATTTTTCACAATTCCTCAAAAAAATCAATATTATTGGAAAATTACAAAAATTCATCAAATGTTTATTTTGATGTCTCAATTACAAATAATAATTATATATTTTCAAAAATAATAGATAAAATAATAAATAACTATATTCAAAATAGGTTCTCTATCAAAATATAGAAATAACCATTTTACAAAAACAATCATTTTATTGGTAAAATTGAATTTATTTTTATATCATGTCTAGAAAAAATAACAGATGAATTTTAAACATTAAAATGAATATATGAAATTTAAATTTCATTAATAATATCTTTAAATATTGATTTTATTATTTTTTGGGTACACTTATTTTATATTCAATAGATTTTTTAATAAAGATAATGTTATGCATACCCACCATAATAATTACTAGGTTATAATATTTTTATATCACTAATACACAGTCATGACTGATATTAATTCTATAAAAAAAATTAAATTGTGTGTAACACAATACAAGAATATTTTTTCATATAATATAAATTAATACATAGTTTTTTATAACACACACTTATCATGATGTACCTTACAACACAAGGCAACAATGAAATTAAAAACAATCTATCTCATAAAATCATAGCATGTTACATTCTACCCCCTACTAAAATGAATTTTCCACTACAAATTTATTGGGGTTATAATAAGAAAACATGGGAGGACCCTAGAGAGTGGTGGTATATGTATGGTAAATAAAAATGATGTTTTATTGAAGATAAATGGGAGATTCGAAGGGTTTATATAGGAAAGGTATGGGATTTCTTTACTATTTAGCATTTGGACTCCATGTAATAAAACATATCAAACCAAAAACAAACTAATGTTTTAGTCACATAATTTCTTCCAAATGTGAGTGGTAATAATTGTATTATTTTCCGTAAGGACTAAATTATTAAAATAATTCTCTTTCCTATGTGGACGTGAGTCCTATTTTTAAAGAAATTATTTTAAAACATTAAAATATATTATATGTTTTATAGGATTCATAATGGAATTAAAAAATAAATATAATAATCATATAATTAAATTTTTTTAAATGAAAAAAATTTATTGTTCCTTTTATTCTATTTAAATTAATTATTATATGACCAATTGATCATTATGAAGTCCTAATAAAAAAGTTTACCAATACAATATTTAATTTTTACCTGTAAATTTAACTATCTTTTAAAATAATGAAAAAATCACAATTGGATAATTTCACAATTACGATTCCATAAATAATATTATTTTTATCTGAATCATTTTATAAATATTTAAAATTTCACTTTTAAAATAAAATTGATAATTATAAAAAAATGAAGGGTTTTTTTTGGAAAATAATAGTTTTTGAACCCTGAAAAATATTACTTCGGACATCATAAAATTAATATGATAATTAATATTTGATAAATAAAATTTAATAATACTATTTTATTGGCATATTATTAATTTAAAAATCCATTAAATTATAAATTTACTAATTGAATATGAATATTTACATAGAATAGAATTTGGGATTTATTGTATTGAAAGTCAAATCATCAATAATAGGATGAAAATATATTAATTAATTTATAAAAAATTATTATATTAATATTGATATTTATTGATATATATTGATTTAATAAACTATGAAATTCCCATTAATTAAGGTGTCTAATGGTGGAACTTTCAAGGGGTAATTTAACGAACATGGTTTGGGACATGATCTTGATGAGATTGAACATCTCCTGTAAATGATTTCTCTCCTGAATTAGTTGGTGGATCTCATATTGGTAATATTGAAGGGAAAATCCTTGAAAATCTATCTCCCATGGAATCTACATTATTTGGGATTCATAGAGTATGTTCCAACTTCTTTAGACCATCACATCCTTTGTCTTTTTAAATTGTATTTGTTAAATTCTTATATTTATACAAATCCCATGAATATTGTTTAATGAATATATTATCAACATAATTGATAATTGAATATATTTTAAATCCAACATGAGATAATAAAAAAAATAATATTATTTGTTTTATATTAAAATATTGCATAATAATACATTGAAAGAAATCATGAATGTGAATTTTATTTAGGATTTTTTCTGTTGTTATAATGATAATATATTAAAATTCAGTTATTTTCAGTGTTCTATTCCATCTAAAGGATCCCCAAAAATACTAATCCAAATATTATATCATTATTAGATATAATCAACTATGGTTTTCTGGTATCCAAATAACTACCCAAATATACGACTTCAAAATTTGATCCAATAAGAATTCACTAAAAATAATAACATATAGTAACATTTAATTCAATAATGATCCAAAAAAAATTGTCGAACTATTTAATCAATATTATTTAAATTTTTTTTAAAATAATAGCTTTGGTTATTATCCCCATTAACATTTTAGTTTGGTAAATGTTTACATGAGCCTATTTACCATTTTATTTAAATTTTATTTATTTATTAGAATACCATGAACATAGAGTTATAATAAATAATATTCATATTTATATTATCCCACTAATTTATTATTGGGGACCTCTACAGAGAATTATGATTCTTTTATGGACATAGACTGTTTATTTTTGGGAATCCTATAATAAACTGTTCTTTATCCTTGGATCAAATGGTAAATATGAGTTTTTCCTAGACCATAAAACTCTTGCATTGTTAATATTGAACTATGATTTTTGTACTTATATATTTAGTCAATAATATTTTGTAGATCAGAATTATTATTGTGAGAGAATATAGTCTTATCAATGATAGACAGTTGATAAATTATTTTGACAATATGGATATCAAAAAAAAATTTGTGATTCGAATGTCCATACTTTACCACACAAGGAATATTCGATTTCTTCTAATTATCATCATTGAATAAATTACAAAAACAAATATCATTATGGATTTTTCTACAATAATTAATTTTTTATTAATTTTTATTTATAAAATTCTTGCACCCACATTTTAAGGGAACCTCATTCGGAAGTCGAGTGGCACATAAAGGGAGGTAAAAATTATTTTCGGTATTATGGTTTGAAACATATAGAATCAAATATTAAATAACCACATCAGGTATATAGATTTCTACTAAAATAATGTCATATATATGTAATACATATTCATGAGATCTTTCCAAAAAAAGTATTGAATAACCTTTTCCTAATAGTGATTGACTCAAACTATGCATTTTCTGAAACATATTAGGCATTTTGTTTTCTCAATCATTATATTATTAACAATTTATAGCATATTCTACATCCAAAAAATCTGACCCTCTATAATTTATATCTATATAATTATTTTGAATGTGTTATTCAATTAGTATTGGGTCCATTGAAATGGATTTTTAAAAAATCCATTAATGTTAATTAATATATACATATTTTGGAGAAAATTTTGAATATAATTTCAATACTTTTTTGATAGTATGAAATTAAAAATTTTAATCCTTCTAATTTCATAAAAACATGGCTAAATGGAGTTCCTTTTATCATATATCATTCAAAATTAATTATTTTGGAAGGATTACTAATTTTGTTTCAACGAACACAAATTCGTGCCATTATAAATAAAATATTTGTCCTCTATTAATGGTTAGTGTATAGAAACATAAAATATTGATAATCCAATAATGTATTGTAAATAAAATTTAATATTAGGAACAATTTCAACTATTGATACATTCTTTGTTAATAAATTGTTACTTATAAAAATGACATAACTGACCCTAAAATATGGTGATAAATTTAGTTTTAGATAATACAAAATTTTAACCGCATCAAATATTTACAAAATTTAAAATATTATTCATCATAAAACTAAAAATATTTTGTGGTATAAAATATATTTAATATTAATTATTTCTATATTTATCAATATTTTAAAACTTCTGATTAAAGTTATCATACAAAAAAATCAGAATATTTGAAAGCACTATTTAATGAAATTTAATAATGTAGATAACATAAAATGATTAAATAATTTATTAATAATTTACTAGTAATAGATACTATTAATAAACCTCATATTGTAACCAAAATTAATTAGGAATCATAAATATGGTTATGGTATCCTTGACTCTTGGCTTCTTGAAATGTAAGCATTCCTAAAAATTCATAAGATTTGATATATCTTCCAATCAATAGGACGCCCTAAATTAGACTAGTTCATAATTCACCCACACATATTACCAAAATATTAGTATTTTAGATTCTACGACTGAATTCCTATAAATTCCGTTTGGATAATGAAAATCTATATATTATCAAAATAAATACAATATTAAAACATTGAGAATTTATACTAAATTTTTCACACTCATTTTCACTAAGAAAACTAAAAAAATAAAATAAATTGAAATATAGATAGTCAATAATTCAATGATGAAATTTACTGATTTAATACCTTTACAAAATTCCTATAACATAAATATATCTTATGATTCCAAAATGATTACTCTATTTATAGTTGATCCTCTACTTTTTTAGATTCCAAAATTAAGGGGATCAATTTGTAACACCCTGATATTTTTGTGATATATTTTCTCAAAATAAATTTTATTCAGTAGCTTGAATTACAAGAAATCCTGAGTTTAAAATAACAGTGAGACACAGTTAATATAAAATGACGATTATAAACTATAAGTTAGGTTAACGTGAATTAATAATACTAATTTATGAAAATGAATGATGATTCTCATTCACTACAAATTAATATATATCTGTATTTAGTTATTAATATATTGATTGAAATTATATTATAAAATGAAATTAATGAAATATTTATGTTTTATACTTAAGGAATTATTTTTTATTTATCCAATTGGTATTTTTTTAAGAGTATGAATAAACGCTATTTGATGTATAAAACCCTATATTTTTCAAAAGTCTAATTTTCTGTCGTTTAATAGAAAACTCATTTTAAATTAATATTTTTACACCTTAATAAATTATATATGGAAAAATAATCATTTTCTTTTGAATCGAGAAATAAAAATTTACATTGTATGAATTTATTATATTTTTCTAAAAAAATTCATGTTTTAGTGAATACTAAATATATACACAATTTTTAGAGAAAAATACACGTTTTATAAAATAAATTTATATTGTAAATTATAATATTAAATGGTTTAAAAATATAAATATAATATGTTTTTATCATTCAATATAATGTATTTCATTAGCCTTAATTATAAATTTAATTGATATGTTAAATCACTTCAATATTTTGAAAAATTTCAACTATTAAAAACACATTCTATCATTAGAACAATGGGATTGATTTTATATTAATTACTGTAACATTTTATGTTTTTAATTTTTGAAAATTTATTTCATAATCGTAACAACTATGACCAAATTCCATTAATTACATTATTTTATTTTTTGGAAATATGAATAGTAACATTAAAATTATTTATTAATATGTTAAATGAGTATATCGGGAAACTAAGAGTAAGAATACCATCATAAAACTAACCTAACAATTTTATTAGTATCTTTTGATGATTTTTTGTTGATCTAAATATTCTTAATCGAAATGGTATCCAACAAAATCCACTTGGATGAGAATAAGACATTTAATTCCTTTTTAAATAAGTTTTAAATAGGTCTCACTCAAATTTTAATAACTAAATCAATTTTACAGAAATTTATTTAGAAAATAAATTAGATTATAAATACTCAATTTAAAGATCAATTTTTTTCTTTATCATGGTAATTTCATTTTATTTTTTAGTAAATAAATAATTACCTAAATAACATATATATTAACGATGCAGAAATTATTTAATTGATGAAAAATCAACAATATAGTTTTTATTAGAATAATAATACCCAATGAAATAACAAAACACTCAACCCAATATTCTTTTTCAAGTATAGCTCGATCATAATCTTCCACAGGTTCAGTTATTTACCATTTGGATAGTTATATAAGGGAATACCTAACAGATATTATTTTATATAAAGTGATGTTAAAGTAGTTACCATCATAATTTAGTTAGTATGATTTCTTAAATATTGTATTTTTCAAAAGATAAATTCAACTATAAATATTCTTCTGAACCCTACAAAATTAATCTTAATCATAGTATTTTATTTTCAATTTTTATTCAATAGATAAGTACAATAAATAATGACACAAAATTTATGTATTGGATATTTTATTAATACATATAATAAATAAATGATATATGTTTTTTAACAATAAATAAAATTTGGGATAATTAGTATTTATAATGAATTTTTTAAAAGCCTTTTACCACTTAGTAAAATAAAAATATAGATTTTTCGATGTAAAGTAGTTATCTTAATATTTTTAAATGTCAATGAATTTAATGGTATCAAAATTGGCCCTATTGATTATTTATAATGATATTATTTTATTATATTATTAAAAAATTATTATATTTTTTCTAAAAATATATAATTATTATTATATGGTAAAAAATTATCAGTTTTATTTATTAATTGTTTATTGTAGAACAAATCAGTAAATAATGCACCCTTTTAATAATGATTTATTTTTTACTAAGGTCAATAATTAAATAGAATAATTAAGTGTTTATTAAAAATATAGGGTTTAAAAATAAAAATATACATGTCAAAAAAATATTTGTTGATTATATTGCATCCTAATCAAATATGAACATGTAATTTGGGTAATTTTTATGTTTTTTGTATTGGTATTTAATTTATTATAAATTAATATTTTAAAAATTTTAGATGTGCCCTTCACCTCAATTATATAAGGGCACATCATCCCTCAGCTCTTGACATCACATTGATCCTTCAATCCCCGCCATACCCTTCTATTTTCGATTATCAACATCCCTAGAAACAATCTAGAGGTTATGGACTTTTTCAAATACCTACTTTAGTGTACTAAGAAGAAATTTTGAAGAAGCACATCGAAGAAGAGTTAATCTCTCCAACAATTTTTTCAAAAAAATAATTCTTCTCCTACATCATCTCCATGATTTGGTTTGTTATTAAATAATAACTACTATATAAATTATATACTGAGTTGTTATTTCAATTATTAAACAACTCTATTCTGTATTCTTACCATGCTATGAAAAATAAAATCCACATGTGTGCGTATGTACAACTTATAAACTCCATACAGTGGGGAAATATGTTTTTTCACCACCACCCTAATTGGGTGGTAATAATGATGGAATATATATATATATATATTTATATTATTATATTATATTCCTTGTTAATTAACATACACCATGCAATTAAAAATGATTCAATAATTGTGGGAATGACATTGTCATGTGTGCGTATGTACGACTTTCCGTCTCTATGATGTGATGCAATTGATTCTACCAGATCTTGATTAAACAATGATAATTTAAAATTACATAATGAATTTATAAGCTATATATTTATTAATATAATTTTTAATGATATAACTATGAATCAATAAGGATAACCTGAATTTATTTGAACGTAAATGCTTGAAAACACAAGGTAGTTCGTATTTGAATAACGAGTAAAAATAAAATGTTATTAACAAATAGATGATAAAATGATCATATATCATTACCTAATAATTATATTTATTCTTAAACAAGTAAATGATATTATTTAAATTATTATACAAGAGTGTTAGATACTTATAAAGGAAATCATACCTAAGGTAAGAAATAATTTCGCAATCTCATTACTATCCCAGAGTGTTTATATATAATTATTTACTGGGGTATATGTATCATCCCCATACATGTTACCAAATGATGTATTTTTTATTCTTATACAAATATATTAAATTCAATTTTACACATTGGTAAATTTTAATTAAATTGTAAGTAATGAATCTTTTTTTTATATGATACGAGGTAATTTTTGACTTTTCTGGAAAAAAATATTAGGAGAATGTTTTTTAACATATACACCATGAATGGATTTTTACATTTTCATAACACATTATTTCAATGAATATTCCACTACATGTTATCTTGTTGTTTAATATAAATTGGTTTATTTTAAAATTATGCAGAATTTTGAACAACGACGATGTTTTTTAGGAATGAAGGTTATTTTCATCAAGAAATAACATCATGTACTTTTTCCAAAATATTTTCAATCTAAGGGTTATGCTTCAAAATCTATTATTAATATGATATTATTATGTTTATAATGAAATTTTTTTATGGAATACATTTATAAAATATTGATTAAGATGGAATGAGGCTTAAGAAAACCATTCATCCAACATTAGAGTTTTTATTCCAAAATAGAACCATATAAGGGAAAGATCACCCCCACCAATGCGGGGAAAATAATGAATTCCAAGGGCATCACCCTTAATCATGTTCACCCCCTCTGATTTAAAATGAGACGAATTAGAAAAGCAAAATACCAAATCTCGTGAACCTCAATAGTTTCCATGTAATCTACCACTATGTTCCCTTCATGCATGTATGGGTGACTCTAAATTTGTTGCTAAGGAGTGACTTGATTTTTCTAATTGAGTAGGTAATTGACAAATAAGTTGTACCTCCAACCTAGAAAGCATCATGAACAAACATCGAGTCTCATTCCGGCTGCAGAATGCTAATGTCCCTCTGATTACACATCGATAGCCCCTTGAGAACCGTAGTACCCTCCGCCCAAACATAATTACCACATCCATAGTGGGTTGTGAAAGTTATCACCACACTCCCTCTATGGTCACGTGGAACCCCACCTCAATGCATGACACTCATTGCACAAGAGTGATCTATACTGTTCTTAAGGCCAGCCTCTGGTGGAAGCCAGCAGATCCATCTCCCCTGCCCCAAGAACAGCGCTACCAAACCTCATACTGTAGAGCCTACAATGCGCCAATAGAGGGAACCTCTTTCTCAATTCTAACTATACCAATCATATCAATCGGGTCACATCTAGTTCAGGCCACAACCTATCTACATAAATAAGATATCCCCTCAAACATGGCTTGATTCCTTACTTCCCATAACACCGAGAAACATTCATTGTAAATGATAGCATGCGCCACAACCTATTACGTATTACTATTGGTCCCCTGAAACTATTTCTCCCTAAAACACTCATTTTTATCATCTTGTATGGAGTACCCTATGAAACTACTAACGAATCTCCACACCTGGCGTACCCATTAACCATCTAAGAAGATATAGTTCATGCTCTCCTCATTTTTGGTCACCAAAAAATGACAGGTGGAAGCCAAGAAAATTCCCAAGAATATTTTATATAAATATGAGGTATAACATTATACCAGATCTTCCAAGTATGGATGTTGATTATAGAAATAATTTTCTTTCCCCATGCCACTACGTTCTAGCACACCTACTGCCCCTAAGAGAAGGTACATCTACATAAGTCCTTTGAGTTGAACTTACATGAGGTGGAAGGTATATAAATTCTCTTTTCTTGCTCAAAATTAATAAGAAATGAGTGGAGCACATCTAGTTGAGGTGCATCTATAACCAACCTGTAAAATAATGGATGCATGCATGACTCCTTGAAGGAAATCAAGGGGGAAATATATCTTAGATATCCTAACATGCTACCTGAATAGTTTTTCATACTAATAGAGGATATTTTAATGTCTCTAATTTTCTATTTATTTTTTCTAAATATTAAATGGAATTATTTTGAGACTAGAGATTTTGATGGTGTGCAATTCAATGGCCCAGAGTGTTCAGAATAATTGAGTGAAATAAATAGAAATTTTAAATAGTTTGCATGAGCGTATTTCTAGTAAAACTAGAATAACATTTAAATGGGTGTCCGAATCAGAATACTGAGGGCGTCGTTGCATTCAGAGAAGAGACATTATTTTAGGTGCCAGTTAAAACAACTGGCATGGGTCGCCAGCAAAAGTTTGTTTTTGGGGGTTATAAAGGAAACACATTTGATGAAATAAAATAAATTAATATTTTATTTTATTTTAAAATGTTTCCATAACAAAATGACACTTATTTTAATTAAATGAGCAGTATCCAATGGTTTGACTCAAAACCATGGAGTTTTTCCCTAGAATCCTTTGTTGCTTTGGAGAGTAGCCATCCTTGGAGTATTTTTTATGGGCTTCGGTGAAATATGAGGCGTGGATCATTGTGTGATGTGATCAAATCATGACCCATGACCGATCTCCCTCTTCATTGAAGACAGAGATATGGGTTTGTTATTTTTATTCTTCAATTCCCCATTCATGGAATGAAATGAAGAATGCAGATCAACCAAAGAATAGGTTGAACTGTGGATCATAAGTTCTTGCAAGAGGGTTATTATTATTTTTGCTTTGGGTTTCTGATTTAGGGATTTAATCCATTCTAGATTATTTTTTTTTTATTCTTCTCTGTTTGATCCTACTAATGAGTGCGGATTAACTTGGGGACGAATGATGGGAGAGGTTCGTTCCTTGATTTTATTTTGTATTTGTTTCCTCTTTTATACTTATGTTCTTGGCATTCTATGCGGGGAAACAGTGAATAGATCTTTGCGAATCCATTCTGCAATGAAACGATCCCAAATTAGCAATTCGACATCATGAAGTCCTAGTGGGATTACGAGGATGATGGTGAAAGATAAATCAACACAGTTCTAGAGTCCTCATTCATTGAGATTTCTTCGTGTGGGTGGATCAGAATGCAATTTCAGGGCTGATTGTAAGCCCAAAACGAATGGAATCACCTTTACGATGGTGTTTCATCCCCAGATATGGTGTTTCGTGGAAATCGAGTGCCCGAATTATGGGTCGAAGGAGAAACTTGGCCACGACGGCAATAAGCGCCATTTCATGAAATTTCCAAAGAACTGAGTATGTATCCCAAAGAAAAAGTCATGTGGGACAGGCTCGAAAGTGGCTAGGGTTCTGTGATGCACGATGAGATGACATGGCGCGTTATCTAAATAACACAGTGTGTGGTTCCTTACGTAGGACTTGGTGTGAATCTTGGGTGATACAATGACACAGGATGGAGTTCATGGCTTGGTACTCCACCACATGGCTAGAACAGGCCGGCTGCATAGGTTACCTCGTGAACCAGTTTCACTGGATGGCACACATGGGATAAAGCCATGTACGGGTAGATCGGTGTGTACACAGAGCCAACCCCAGTTACTCAGACATGGTGTGTTATCTGTACTACATGTTTTGTACTGACCTTTCTAAATGAAAAGCCTTGCGACACGTGTCGTCGTACATGGGCATTACCCGGGGTCTGAATGCACAACATGTGACGCTTCTACATGCCATGTACGTTTCAATACAAGTCTTGATCTTCATGTCCACAATATCTAGAACATGTTTTATTTGGGTTAGTGATTCTTTTTCTCATTCCACTGAAGGTCAGGTATTGATTCCTTTTTATGTAGTATGATCCCATCAGAATGAATTTCTGAGATTGAGTCAGGTAACCCTCAGAAGGGCCTAGAGAAATATCCTCTATCCATTCTTGACCTTATGTAGATTCACATATCGACATTACTATTCCTACAAGGTATGGATCCTCTACATAGTAGGTGAATCTGGATGAGTCCTGGTATCCGCCAAGGCCCTGGAATTTATTCTCATTTGTGTATCGTGATCATTCCCCAATCATGAGTGTTTTCTCCTAGAATCATTGTATCTATCTCCCATGAATTTTCCTTGACAGACAGTATTTCATAGATGGATGTCATCAGATCAATCAGACTCATGGAGTGAGTTCTCACAGATGAGTGCTTTGTTGAATCTTGAAAATAAATCACAATTGGTGAATGCAGTTGTGTCACTTGTATCTAGACAATAGTTCTATGTTTTGAGTATATCTAATTTGTGTTCACGTATTATATGTTCAGTAGAAATATACCTTGTAGAGCTAAATGTACCTTTCTTTTTTTTATTTCATAGTGGTTTCCAGGGTCCCTTAATGAGTATTGTCATACTCACCCATGCACGGGCTCTGCCCGAACATGTCATGTCTTGTGAAGACAAGCAGCCTTTGGACAGAGTCTAGGGAAGACTAGGTAAAGACTGAGAATTCAGAGTTCCCTACAGGCCATGGTGTTCCTACAGCTTTTATTAGTAGTCCCAATACCTCTTTCTGTTCACCGGTTGGACTTTGTATTTTTCCGACACTTGTTTTTGGTGGGCTAGTATTCTAGCCCACTTAAACCTCAGTACTTTACATCATGTCGTACTCTATTAGTAGGGTTTAGTTGTATTATGATTTTTTTTTCCTTAGCTGTTTTTTTACATTTTAGCCTTTACGGTCTTGGATATGTGTGTGTGTGTGTGTTTGGGTACTTACTCAATTCCTCCCATGTCAGTAATATGGCTACTCGGCGCTAGTCACCAGCCCCTGGCCTATTGGAGGTAGTCTTTGGGTGTTGCAGTGTAGGCCCCACTGGGAGGGAACATAATATAGTGGTAATAGTGTTGGATGGTTCTACCATAGAACCAAGAGTCTACGATTTTGGTCTGAGGATACAGTGTTAAGTGTTTTGGGCTTGGCTTTCAAGCTAGAGAATATAGTGTTGGTGCGTTTGGCCGACGTATCCATAAACCCATACTCTAATAGTCTGATTTTCGGCTTGGTACATGAAAACTATAGATGCAGGGAAAATAAGAGATTGGTACATGAAACATACAATAATGGGTTGTGTTATCCATGTCCTTGGGTTACCTATCCAAATACACTCATTGACTATGGTACATCTGGTTCCCCACATGATGCCTCCATGATGCATACCCGCAAGGATTTAGTGGCACGATCATGAGGATGACCCCCTCAGTGATGAAGGTTTGATAGAGGGAGAAGTTCCACATGAATTACCTCTAGGTTGTGTACCACCTATACCATCATTAGTAGAGAAGCATGTGGTACCTACAGTACCAAAAGATGAGGGGCGCAAGCAGAGCACACTCCATGAGTTCTAGAGATATAGACCCCTCTGGTTCTGGGGTTATCCTGACCCTCAGGTGGCTGAGGATTGGCTTCAGGCGGGGAATAGAGTTTTCCATCTATTGAGGACATCGGCGGGAGGATGGTGATTCTATGAGTGAGACTTCTTTAGGGTTCAACAGGATGATGGTGGAGTCTGACCACAGAGACTCACGACGAGGATAATCTTTCATGGTTGGAGTTTGAGCGACTCTTTAGGGAGGAGTTCTCACCTATTACGCTGAGAGTAGTGCGTATCCAAATGCTTCTCACGCCACAACAGGGAAGTTTGACGGTGGCGGACACATCATTGAGATTCACCAACCTATCAAATTACTTGATAGATATAATGAGGAATCATTACTACACAGATCGGACCTTCGAGTGAGGTATACGATGAGATGTCCAATATTGTTTCATGTATCATTGCATTCCAACTTATACTAGATTGCTCGAGTGGGCGTTGTTGATTTAGAACTTCTTGGCGGAGGAGAGACAGCCAACAGTTGTCAGCAGTAGGCAGACAGGTGTGGAGACATTTACAGCCGATAGCTGATGTCAGGCATAGGGATCTAGATGTGGGAGACATCACAGGAGGATCCAGGATATGGGTTTTGTAGTCTAGAGCTCTCATTCCGGATCTAGTATTCCAATGGATATGGGATGTTGCTCGTGCGATGGAAGGGGACATCTCACTAGATATTTTCCAACCCATCATGTTGCTGATAGGGAGATAGTGGATGCACACAAGGGTAGAGTCTGAGAGTGGAGCAGACAGAACAGCTAGGAGGGGGGCCTGGAAGAGGAGTAGGGAGAGATGTAGGTGGTGGAAGATGCTTCGATCTACTTACACCACCACCCTTAGGAGGTCCACACCAGGCTCATGGTGCGAGGGGACAGAGGCAGGGACAACTACATGCAGTCATGGAATACGACACAGAGACTCCAGGGATGATCCAATGTATGATATGTGTCTTCTCTTCCTTAGCTTCTATACTTATTGGAACAGGTTCAAATCGTTCCATCCACTCCACATGTCTTGGGAAAAACCTTGAGATTACTGTAGAGCTAAATACTTGAGATTTATGCATAGGGAAACCTACTAGAGGAGACTCAATGATCACAAACCTTTTTAGACTATGTGATATTACCCTTGGAGGTGAGATTTTCGGTTGGAACCTCTTTCTGGAAACGTCGACATTCTCGGCATGTATTGGTTATCCTCGGTCCGTGCCTAGATTGATCGTGTTATGTGAATATTATGGTGTGTCCGCAATGATGGGATGCGGTTTTCCGTTGTTGGTGAAAGGGAGACTCGAGTAGCATCGAATGGGCTCAAGCATATGAGAGTACAACCAATCACTCATGGGTTTCCTAGACATACCCTCAGAGCAATAGATGTTGTGAGATTCCAGTTCCCAACAGTACTGGCAAAGTACGAGTAATTCTTTCTCAAAGATGCTCCATGACAACCACCCTTCTGGGAAATTGAAATTTGTGTCGACTTACACCTCAGGATGACTCATATTTCTTTATGAGCATATCATATGGCTCCCGTAGAGCTTCACGAGCTTATGGTGCAGTTGGAGGATTTATAGAGAGAGGGTTTCGTGAGACCCAGTATTTCACCCTAGGTATCCCAAGTATTGTTTGTGAAGAATGAAGATGGGAGTTTGAGGTTGTGTGTGTATTATTGGTGCCTGAACCAGGTGACGGTGAAAAACCAGAATCAACTACCATGGATCGATGACCACTTAGACGAGCTGAGAGGGAGAACCATGGTTCTCTAAGGTTGACTTCTAGTCAGGTTACCACCAGTTACGAGTATGGGAAAATGATATACCGTATACATCTTTCAGATGCTGCTATAATCACATTGAGTACATGGTGATGCCTTTTGGCATAAAGAACGCCCCCACATTGTTCTTGGTACTTATGAACCCAATCATTCATTCATACCTGGACTGGTTCGTAGTTGTCTGCATCGATGAAATCCTTGTGTACACGGTGTTATAGGAGGAGCATGCGAGACACCAGCAAGATGGTTCTGGATGTACACTAAGAGCACCAACTATATAGGAAGCTCTTGATGTGCCAGTTATGGATTAGGGAATTCCACTTTCTGAGACATTTCATTTCATCATGTGGATTAGTTGGGGAAATATCCAAGGGGGAGATAGTTTTAGCATGGGAGCCACCTTAGAGCGTGTTGGAGGAGTGTATATTCCATGGGTTGGATCGATATTACCATAGATTCATTCTTGATTTCTCATGAATATCAGCACTAATGATAGCCTTAACTAGGAAGGGACAACCCTTCAGGTGGATAGAGATGTGCCAGCGGGATTTCAAGTAGTTGAGGCAGAGTTTGACGAGCACCCTGATCTTGAGATTACTGAAGGAGGGTGTCAAGTACATAGTTTTCTATGACACATCGAGGACCAAGCTTGGTTGTGTCCTAAGGAAGAGATAAGAAGTTATTGCTTATAGTTTATGCCCGCTTATTCCAAATGATAATAACTATGGGACCAATGATATCAAGTTGGAATCAGTGGTCTTTGTGTTAAAGATGTGGAAACACTACCTTATGGGAAACCATTTCATCATCTACTGTAACCACAAAAGCCTCAAATACATACTTTCATAGAATTATTGAAATCTGAGACATAGGAATTGTCTAGGGTTCTTATATGCCTATGATTTGGAGACCATCTATATTATTAGGAAGGGGAAAAAGGTGGTGGATTTTCGTAGTAGATGGTTGAGATCATAACTGTTGAGAGAGTCAATAGAGAAGTTAGCCACATTACAGTTACACATTTAGGATAGAGGGGATGTGTCTTACCTTTAGTCGATGGTTGTCAACCCTCTACTCTTAAATGGTGTTACGAAGGCAGAACATGGGTATATCAGCTGAGAGGCTTTAAGTGCTCATTTATCCACAAGATATGCTTCTGATGGATTTTCACAAGGTGTGGAGAATGTAGATCCTTTCAGATGATGCACTGTTGTACCAGTGGTGATGTGGGAGGAGGTCCACAGGGAGTTTCATATATCCCCACTAGCAGTACATCCTATAGTGGTGAATATTTATCAGGATCTCCAATGAAAATTCTGGTCGTCAGGAATGAAGAATACAGTAGCCGAGTTCATTTCTCTATGCCTTATGTGACAACAACTGAAGGTTGTGCAGCAAGATCCAGCATAATGTTCTCACCCCTAGAAGATACAGATTGGAAGTGGGATTGAATATCAATGAACTTCGTAATGGGCTTACCATGGATTTCAAATTGGAATGATTCCATATACGTGATTATTGACCATCTAACCATGTCGGTTCAATTCCTAGATCTCATGGAAAAGAGTTTCATAGAGTTCTTGAGATTCATCTACATGCTGGATATAGTTCGGATTAATGGTGTCCCTTAGATGATAGTCTCATATTGCATTTCCTGCTTCACATCCCATTTGTAGAAGCGATTGTGGGAAGATTTTGGACTCAGATATGCTTGGGCACGATGTTCCATCCCTATAACTATTTTCATAAGGAGAAGACCATTCAGGTTCTGGAGGATATGTTGTAGGCTTGTATCCTGGATTTTGGTTGTATTTGGGGGTACCACCTACCACTGGTTGAGTTTGCATTCAATAATATCTACTACTCTACCTTTGATATGGCACCGTTCGAGGTTTTATTTGGGAGACCATGTCGATCACCGCTTTGCTAGACTGACCCCAGAGAGTCAGCACTCATGGGTCGAGAGTTGGTACGATCTACCACTGAGAAGGTATGGATCATTCGAGGGTGGATGAAGACTGCACAGAGATGACAGAAGTCGCATGCTAATAGATGATGAAGACCTCTAGAGTATGAGGTAGGGGACCATGTCTTCCTTAGGGTCTCACCTCGTTGAGGGTTATAGATATTTGGCTGTAGTGGCAAGCTATCTCACTGGTTCATTGGACCTTTCCAGATAATACATAGAGTAGGCGAGGTGGCATACCATTTAGTTCTACTTCCACAATTGCACTAGGTACATGATGTCTTCCACGTGTAGAAGTTGAGGTGGTACGTGCATGGCCCACTACATGTCATCTACTGGGGAGAACTGGACATTGAGGGTGGAGTGACCTTTGTTTAGAAACTGGGGGAGATTGAGGATCGACATGAGAGGATCCTACGTGGGTGATCAATTCCCTTTGTGTGTGTCTGGTGGCAGAATGAGAATCTTTAGGAGAGCACATGAGATAGGGTGGCTCAGATCCGTTCCCAGTACCCAAATCATTTTGATTAGAATTTTGTTTTGGCGTTCCGTGACATTAATACCAAAGATTGGTAGAATTTAATTCCTCAGATTTTTCATGTATTATTTTTAAAAATTATAGGTAATTATTTCGAGACCAGACCTTTCGACGGAGTGCGATTCTAATGCCCAGAGTGCTCGGACTAAATGTTTGATATAAATTAAAATTTTAAACAACATGAAAGAGGGGTTTTCTTGTAAAACATAAAATAAAATTTTGGGTGTTTTAGATTAAAAACTTTAGAATAAAAAAAATAAATTATTAATTTATTTTATTTTAATATATTTTCATAATGAAGCAAATCATATTTTCATTAAATGTGCAAGAGCCTAGGGATATACTCATAACATTGTATTTTTTCCCTGGAATCCCTTGCTGCATTGGAGAAGAGCCAACCTTGGAGGATTTTTGATGGGAATCGATGAAGGACGACGCATGGATCGTTGCACAACAATATTTAATCCCAACCAAATAATTATCTACCACTTTTTGATGAAATAGGTAGGTATTTTTTAATTCAATTATTCTTTTCCCCATTCTTGTATTGAAATGTCGAATGCAGAACAACCCACGAACAGGTTGATCCGCAGATTGTATGTTCTTGTGGGAGGGTTATTATTTTAAATTTGTCAGGTTTCTGATTCAGGTATTTAATCAATGTTAGTTAATTTTTGGTTGTTTTGAATATTCTTTGTTTTATCCTACTAATGAGAGCATATCAATGTCGTGATGAACGACGGAGGAGGTTCGTTCCTAGATTATCATTGAATTTCATCCACTTCTTTACATGTGTTCTTCGCATTCTTCATGGGGCAATGAACAACTGATTGTTGCACATCAATTCTAAAACACAATGATCTGAAATTTTAGATCCGAAATTGTGATGTCCTATTGGATGTGCGACGACGATGGTGACAAATGAATCGACACAGTTCGAGAGTTCTCGAACAATGAGCGTTATTCACACTAGTGAATCATAACGTGTTTTTTTGGGATGATCAGAGGCCCGGAACTAATGGAATAGGATTTGTGATGGTAGGTCAACCTTAGGTCTTGAGATTCGATGTGATTGGGTTGTTTGATCTAGGATCAGAAGAGAAACCACGGTGTGATGTCAGTGGGTGTCGTTTCTAGAAATTTCCGAAGAAAACAACGTGTATCCTAAAGAACACACCATGTGGGACCGACATGCACTCGGTTAGGGTTTCGCGATGCATGAATCGATGAGACGATGTGATCTCCATATAACATGGTGTGTATGTCCTTATATGGGACTCGCTGTGTATCTTGGGTGATACGCAGACACAGGGTGGAGTACACAGTCATGTACTCCACCACACAGCCTGACAAGGCCAGCTACATGGGTTACCTCGTGTACCAATAACCTAGGATGACAGACATAGGATAAATCCATGTACAGGCACATGACCACATACACATATCCAACCCCAGTGACTTGGACATAGCGTTTGATCTGTACTACACGTTGTGTAATGAAATTTCTACACGACAAGCCTTGAGACATGGGCCGTTGTACATGGACAATACTCGGGGTCAGAAGACATGGTGTGTGACACTTCTACATGCCATGTAATTTTCAATATATGGCTTGACCATTTTGTCCAACATATCATGGAAATGTTTCATTTGGGTTCGTTCTCCTTTTTTCCCTTTCTCTTGAAGGTCGGGTATCGTTTCTTTTTTCAGAAGTATGATCCCTTCAGTAGGACTCTCCTATATAATGTCAGGTATCCCTCCAAGAGGCCCAGAGCGGGATCATCTATCATTTATTTACCCTAAGTAGATTCAGTAATCGAAATGGATATTCCCATATGGTGTGAATAATCTACCTAGAAGGTGAATCCAAAAGATTCACGGTATCCATAAAGGCCCTAGCAGTGATCATCATCTATGTATCGAGATATTTCCATGACAAAGATTGTGTTCTCCCATATTGAGTGTATTTATCTCCCATGGAATTTCCCAATGGAGAGTACTTCTTAGTTTGATGTCATCAGAGATACCAAACTAATGGGGTGAGTTCTCCTATATGATTTCTTCATGGAATCTTCAAACTGAATCCCAAGTAGGTAATGTGATTGTGTTACCGGTCTCCAGACTACGGGTCTGGGTTTTGAGTATATCTTTGTTTTTTCACCAGTTATATGTTCAGTAGACATATTGTGTTTAGAGATATCTATATCTGTCTTTTGATTATTGATTTGTGGTTTTCGGGGTCCTCTTTTGAGTATTGTTATACTCACCTCTGCACGGGCTTTTCCAGCACATGTAGTGTCTTCTATAGATGAGAAAACTTTTGATAGTGTCTAGGGAGGACCAAGACAAGTATGAGATTTCTTAGTTCTCTATAAGACAAGGTGTTCCTACATCTTGGAGTAGCAGTCCAGGTACTTATTGGTGTTCACAGGTTGGAATTTGTAGTTTTTAGACTCTTTATTTGGTGGGATTATATTCTTCCCTAGTTTAAATTCCGTACATTACTTTTCGTCATACTCTGTTGGATGGGATTAGTGGTATGCATGCATTTTTTTCGATAGTGTTTTTTATCATTTCATCTTTTGCAGACTTGGATATGTGTTCATGTGTAGAGGTACATAGTGAATGCCTCCCATGTTTGTAATATGCTTACTTGGATCTAGTCACCATCCCCAAGCCTATTGGAGGCTGGAATGGGGAGTTGCAAAGAGGGCCCTACTAGGACGTGTCATTATAGATATCCCCCTCCCCAATAATCCAACGTATGTGTGAAAGGAGATTCTAGTTGATTTTACAAACTGAGGAACATAAGGACAACCCCCAGGCTGATGGGGATTCAGCACCATCCTTGTATCATTGAGACAATATCCTCCCTCATAAGGTGTATTCCTCAATAATTTCCCCTGCATGATTGTGATGATTGTCATGAATTGTATCCCCCAGGATCCAAACATTGATACCTCCATCACCGACTGGCCATTCCATCATACACCACAACACCCACTACCTATTCCCATCAAAAGAACCATCCCAGATAAATAGAACAAGGATTTTGGAAATGAACCAAATGACCCCCTTCAACACACTCTTATAAGCTATAAAATGCACCAGAATGGTTGAATGTAAACTATTCACCAAGGTGCTCCGCCCTCCGAATAGTAAGAAGTGGTTTTTTTAATTCAGAACATGTTCCATCGTGTTATTCACTAATTTATCGAAGTCCATATCTTGGAACCATCCTGTGGATACTAGGGTACTGAGATAATTGATTGACAAAGATTATGTCCCCATACCCATCACTCCACTCAACCTATCCTACCAACTTGAATCACTTGAGTTAGATATATAGAAGATACTTTTCTCCTTATTATTGATCTTCCCATTTCAGATGTAGTACTCCACCAGGATCTTATTAAGCGCACTGATAGATCTCTACATGACATTCATGAAAATTATTGTTTAATCAGCATACATCAAATGTTATATTGATAGAAGACCATGAATTCTACAGTATGGAAGAATATCACCACTATTGACACCTTTGTTGATTAGCCTACTTAGTGTGTCTTGTATCAGGATAATGATTCTCAGTGATAATGGATCATCTCGCTAATGTCTACACATAGACTTAATCAATCCCTCTGATCTCCCAATAATATAAACCGTCATCCACTTCGAGAAAATGGACATGAAGATGATATCACATAACTATTTAGAGAACCCCATATTTGAAATCATGTTGCTCATAAATCCCCACTTCATCCTATCATTTTCCTTTGTCATATAAAGTTGACAGCCACATTATAACTACAATACTTCATATTTAAATCCCCCATCATCTATAGTGCCATCACCATGGCCCCCTGAAATGGGCTGTCATGAACGAATACATGTTTCCCTATGTATACACACCAAGGGAGAATAAAAGAAAACCTACTATTGATAATTCTAGCTAAGACATTATATGTGAATTTGAACATACTTACATGTTGGTGGTGGTTAAGGGGAGAAGTGTCTCTGATCTTTGGCAAGAGAACTAGAGTAGTTTCTAATGAGATCTGAAGAATTACACCCAAACAGAAGAAGTCTTGGATGGACAGAATAAGATCCCATTTTTCAACCTCCCAGGAACCTCTGTTGAATGAGCCCGTGAATCCTTCTAGACCCGCTGCACTTTCTGGGGTCTGATTCTACATAGCCGCATGCACCTCCTCTTCCTCAATAATACCTTCAAGCCGGAAATTATCTGGTGTAGAGACAAGATTCAGGATCCCTTCCCAAAGTTGTGCCTCCAACGAATGATAACCCTGAGGAATATTCTCGTTCGATCCAGCAAGAAGGTCTTTAAAAAATGTTAAGGCCATTCCCTCGACCACCTACCTATCATTTGAGAAAGTTCCATTGTCCATATCGAGGTTGGGTTTCACAACACACCTCCTCTCCCAAATGCAAGTATGAAAATATGCAGTGCTCTCATCTCCTTTTCTGAGCCACTTAATCCTAGAACACTTTCTCTCCATATGTTCTTGATAAAGAAACAAGACTGGCAAAGAATCCTTTTTCTATAAGTGTTAATCAAACAACACTTCTTCCCAACTCTCTATTATACTTTCCTCCAGACTCTCGATGTACTGGTTAATAATGACCACATCCCGACCACATGGGGGAAATGATCTAGCCCATTTAATGAGATCATGATTTAGTCACATAATCTTGGAGAGAATATCATACCATGGGTGGCCCTAAGACAATTCAATCTAGAACTTCAACACAACATGGTGGTAGTCCAGGTTGCACACCCACTGACTGGAGAAATAGAAGTGCACCTACGTGACCTCCATCCCACAGAGGGATAAAATAAGAAGAGAATGGTCGGAAATTCTTTGGGTAAAGTTGTTAAATATAACATCTAGGAAATTAGAGATGGCGTAAATGTTGGAAATGCATCGGTTGAGTCTTCTCCAACAACAGTTATCCACCCTACGGTTGTTTCACAGCGAGGAAAGATCATCAGAATACCTCAAGTCCATCATCCACTTACTAGCCATAAACTACACGAATGACATACTAGCTCGCCTCAAGAAATCACCTCACCACTTCTTCTCTGCAGGCTACATCAGAACATGTAAATACCCACCCACCATCCATGGCTGGTCATCTGCTTCGAACCCATTTAACTGCGACAATAGAACCTCCCTTCTCGAAGAATCACTGCTACCATAGATGAAGTAAATAAAAAAGTCATCACATTCACATGACACCTTTATCATGATATGCAGGTCCCCAACCTGGATTAAATCCACCAAAGACCTCCCTTTTCTTAAATAACCAAATGTGGTAATTTCTCGGTGCAATATGCATGGAGGCATGCATTTTGATCCTCAGAGTAAATTGATAAATATTAGTAGTGTTCTTCTTGTGATCATGTATTGAAGGCAACATGACATTGGGATTCCTAGACTCTAAGGAGATGAAATTGGTTTTCACCCTCACCCAGATCCTGTGGGAATTATATATCATGGTGGGAAACATTAAAACAATGGAGTCCTGGATTGTTCCCTATGAACCGTGGTAATCTTCAAAGGGGGTATTGGCGTCTCCCTGACCTACAACTTCTTTTTCATCTTCCTTGTACACACTCCATCACCCAATACAGTTGCGCCTGAGAATGGGTGTATACATCCCGATGGTGACTTCGAATAAACCTTTACTACCTCATGGCGATCCATCCATGACATAAAACAAACCATCTCGAATAACCAGTCCTTGAATTGACTAGAAGAGGCTGAACAACATATTCTCCCCATGAATAAGGGTTTCACGGGGGCCTCTCTCTAGAATAATTGGCACCAGTGGGTGGAACATTGTATTCAAAAGACTACGTACCTTATAGGAACTCAACCATGAAGGTAGAGGCCACCTGACCACCACCCAACCAAATATGAGGCTCTACATGTAAACTAGAATCTATAGAAGCATTAGTGAAGAGAATATAAGGGGGGAAGAAGCGGACCAGAACCCCCTCATGTAGAGTTCTGGCAGAACACCTTCTGACAACAACTGGCTTCGTAGACCCAACAAATTTGTGGAATCCACGAAGGCCAGCTGAGCGGTCTGCGATTTATAGGTGACCAAAGCCATGTTACGATGGATGAAAGAACTTTTGCGAGGAGGAACAAGAATTTTGTAAGGAGAGATAAATAGAGTGCAGGTAATGGGCACAGACACCTGAGGCTAGCCCAAATATAAGGCCAACCTTATCTGAGCTAGAGAGGGGGAAAAATATTCTTGGGGCCAAAGGAAGCTTTGTGGAGGCCCCTTGAAGATGTTTCTGGCTGTCCTGCAACGAGTGTCCCTATAAAAGTGAAGATGGACAATTTCTATGAAAATTTGGTAAACAATAACTTGTGACCAGATGATGGAGTCTTCCACTATTAGAGAGATCTTCTCTGGAATTAGTAGATAAAGGTCCAGATCGACGGAAATTTGGGCCACCATTTTTGTTATCTGTGTTAAGCTATGAGGATCAATTTATGTTTTTGTGGAACACATAAGAATTATATCATTATTTTATTTGTGGGACCTATATATCCATCCAATAAATTGGGTAATTACTGATATCTCATGATATAAACATGGCTATAAGGGGAATAGTCATCGGTTTAGTAATATAGGGAAAAATGAATATTGAACTCTGTTCTGTAATGGAATTTGTTCACTATGATGGTCTTAGAAATGATCCTTGAAAAATATTAAATGATATTAAATTCTTATGAGTATGCCACAAGACATCTGGTCTTGTGTTTTAAATTTTTCAGTTATGTCAATTGATTCGTATGAAATTTTATCTCATGACATAGTATTATGATCTATCATAAAGAGGAAATGAATTTAAAATGTTATGTTTTTTTGTATTATGATTATGATATGATTGATATTTCCCATGTTTACCCATACTGAGAAAATAAGATCTCTATTTTATATGTTTCATTCACCTAGTCATGAAGAATGTTATTATGTACAATATGTCAAAATAGAGTCTAGTATTAAAAAATAAGTGGTAGAAAATGTTGATGTTTTATGAACCAGTTGTTTATGTTTCCCAATTTCTAAAGATAATATTCATATATGATATTTTTAGGGTTTTATTAATATTTTTAAGGAAAATTATTCACATTTTTGTAATACTAATGTATCTAATGAATTTTTCAATTTAATTTGTATTGGAGGAAAGGTATAGTAATCCTTTGGAAACTAGTTTTAAGAAACATTAGTTAGTAACTAAAGGATACATTGATTTATAGGTTAAAATCCTAGTGTTTATGAAATGATCACAAATATCCTAGGATAAAACAAAATGATCCCTAATATGAAATTTCATTCATGATTATGTGGTTTTCCCATTATGGTTATTGTTTCATACACTATACATCTTGGTTTTAGTCAATGGATGGATCCCAAAGTTACCACATGACGGTTGAATGCGACATGAAATGATATGATTTTAATCTAAAATAAAAAACGTTATGGGAGATGGAATGAAATATCATATATCTATTTTCACACAATATTCTCATTATATAAATCATGCATGACTTCCAAAAGAGCAACTTGGGGGAAAAATTCTATTAAGTCCAACATGAGGAAGCACACACCTTCTTCTAGTTGGACTTCTGGTCCATTAGTGGATGAATAAAGGATCAATACACCTAAAATGATATTTTATGTTATCCATCACTCAGAACAATATAATGTCAACATAGCTCTCTATCATTTGGAATGTAAATTAGATAAATGGTGGGTTCTTATCAAGAATATGATCCAAAGATATGAAATTGAGTCCATGAAATGGGATGAGTTCAAGAACATATTTTTCAATATGTACCTTCCACATATTCAATAAATAATGACTGATAAGGAATTCCATTAACATAAGAAAAAAGGATGATAAATCCATTTTTAGCTAAGAAGAAAAGTGTAAAGACGTGCAAGGTATGACTTTGGAATTATTATCGAACATTAGAGTAAAATTTATAGATTATTTAGAAGATTAAAAAAGACTCTGAACAGAATTAGTCATAATGGATATTAATTTCTATGAGGAAATCATTTGATGTGGATATTGGAGTAACCCACCACTCCTAGTGGATTGATAAGAAGAGGAAAATTGAATTCAACAGAAAATATAAATATCACACTGAAAAGAATATGAGTTTTCCCATATGCTCAATGTGTGGAATAAAATACAGAGTAATTTGTCATAAAGGTCCTAGTAAATGTATTAGGTTTGGAAAAAATGTCATCGAGTAGTTTAACAATTAAGATTTGGGAAAAGGATGTCTAATAATGTGAATAGAGAAAATGATACATAGAAGTAACATCCTACACTTCAATGATACTAGTGTATGGAAATGGGGAATTATGTTGATTAATGCCATAATCCATGGGTTATTGATTATTATTGAATCTAGTGTGCTCTATAAGAAACAGATAAAGGCTTGTCACATGTGATCACCATCAACGATGTTGAGTACGATACTAATGTGGTGAAATTTACAATTACCATCCACTCTAATGTAGAAAATGTTTTATTGGATTTTGGATACAATTTTTTTTATTTCTGATGAGTATTCATTATGTATCAACATATTACTTCAACAATTAGATTTTGAGTTAGATGTGACATCAACTAATGAAAAAACAGTCACATGAATAGTTTATAATTCTTATTCAGTTGATGTTTATGATAATATACTTCTTGAAAATCTTGTGATCCTTCCTATAGTAGGATTTTATGTTATTTTTGTCATGGATTATCTTTCTCTACAATAAGATCGTATCAATTTCCTAGTAAGGGAACCCACATTCCATATTCTAGATCAATTTATGATCATTTATCGATGCAAGGATGATTATGAC
Organism: Viscum album; assembly: GCA_963277665.1. Taxonomy (NCBI): domain Eukaryota; kingdom Viridiplantae; phylum Streptophyta; class Magnoliopsida; order Santalales; family Viscaceae; genus Viscum; species Viscum album. The sequence continues at coordinate 515,080,744 of OY728143.1, read as the reverse complement.
CTTCATGTGAAAATTTCACCCATATTATGGGTCTTGATTTAAATTAATATAGGAAATCAATATCTAATGGTTGGGTATAATCATACAATTATGAATAATCCAATTATATTAGATTTTGATTATGTATTTTTGGAAAAATTACTAGGTATTCCACCAAATAATTAAGTTGACATTTCAATAGAACTCATACCCTGTGCAATTCCAATTTCATGAAACCCATATATAATTACCCCAATTGAGTTGCGGGAAAAAAACAAGAAACCCCAAGAGAATCCTGACAAGGGATTCATTATCTATATTGTGTCACCTGGGAGAGAACATGTTTTTATTATTATGATTAATGATGGATTAATGAGCCTCTGCATTGTTTATCGAGAACAAAACAATATACCTTTAATTAAAAAATATCCCTTTCTATGCATTAATGACTTATTCGACCAACTATTCAATGATTAATATTTTCTAAGTATAATATTCATTCATGATCCCATCAATTAAGTGTCAAGAAGTACTATATACCGAAGACAATATTTCATACAAGGTATGGACACTATGAATTTATAATGATGCCTTTTTGTCTCATTAATGATCTTTTTATATTAATGGTTCTAATGAATAGACTCATTAGAGACTATCAAGGTTATTTTTTTGTAGCAATTATAGATGATATTATTGTATATTAAAAGATAAAATAATAACATGAAGATCACTTAATAGTTATAATAATGACCCGGTAAAAGGATAATACTTTTGTAAAGTTAACCATGAGATAATTTAGGCTTTAGAAAGATTCATTTTTGGGTCAAATAATCTCCAGGGAGGGGATATCTCTAGATCTAGATATAACAAAAGTTATTTAAAGTTGTTCAATCCCAAAAATTGTAACTAAGATCTGATGATTTCTTGGTTGGGCTATATATTATCGATGTTTTGTGAAAGTTATTTCATGATTATCAAATGAACTACCCAAGTTTACTCAATGAGATGTTATGTTCGTTTGAATGGTGGAATTTGAAGAGAAATTTATAGAGCTAAAATTAAATTTATCTAGTGCACCTATGCTTACACTACATTATAGTGGAGAAAGGTTTTTTATCTACAATGATTCATCCCATACGGTACTAGGATTTGTTATAATTGAAAATGATATGGTGATAGCTTATGTCTCGAGCAAATTGAAAATCAATGTGAAAAATTACGCAACACATGATTTTCAGTTAATAGTGGTTTTTTATGCATTATATATAGAGAGGTATTACCATTACGGAGAAAGGTGAGATATTTATACTGGCCACTAGAGATTAAAGTATATTTTCACACAAAAGGATGATAATATGAATCAAAAAATATGTTTGAAGTTGATTAAATGTTACATAAGATTAATACATTACCCCATTGGATATAGAATGTGGTTGATGTTGATTTTAGTCGAAAGGACCATGCTATCCTTTTCACAGTGGGGATAAAAAAGATCCAATATTTATTGATTTACAGAGTATGGATCATGAAATTTTATAGGAAGGGGAGAAATCAAGTCTTTATAAAATTAATTATCATACCCCTATACAAGTTAAGATTAAGGAAGTGTAGAAGAAGGATATAGAGCTACGAAATAGTTGCAAAATTATTTTCAATTCTACCATGTTTGTGATGGAAAATTAGGGTTTAGTACTAGATTTCTATTCCGCCCATACCGTAATTAAATAATGAACTATTAGATAAGGCTCATAGTTCTTCATTCAATATTCTGATTGGAAAAATAATGATGTTTAAGGACCAGGAATATTATTTATGGTGGGATGGAATGAAAAGAGATTGTACGGAATATGTCTCTCGGAGCATGGTTTGTTAGTAAGTAAAGTTTGATAGAAATAAGTCTAAGGGGATGTTAAAAAAATCTTAATACAAGAATACAAATGGAAAAATATCACTATGGACATCATTGTTAGACATTAAAAACATATAAAGTCCATAGTTTTATATGGGTTATAGTTGATTGCCTTGAAAAGTAAAAACACTTTATTTCTATTATTGAGGATTTATCTCTTGAACATCTTGACATGATATATGTAATGGATGTGGTATAAATGTATTGTATAACTATTTGTATTATATTTTTTATGGATCCGAGGTATACATTGATGTTCTGGAAAATAATTCATTAGGATATGGATACAATGCTATGATTAGCACTGCATATCATCCTCTAAAAAACCATCTGTCTCAGAGAACAGTTAAAACTCTAGAAGGCATGTTGAAAGCTTGATCTATGGATTTCAATGGTTTATGGGTTCAACACCTACCTTTGGTAGAATTTAATATAATATTTTCATTCTCTCTAGTATTAAAATTGATCATTAAGAATCCCTCTATAGAAAGAATTATAGATGTCCATCTTACTGGGATGGAGTTGGGTAATGAAATATACTAGGACTTTATGTTGTTGATGAAATGGAAAAAATGGTCCGATATTTGGAATAACACATAATAGCAGTTTACAGTAAGCCAATATGATATGATAAAAACTAAACAAAATACCAAATGTTTTAAGTGTGTGACATGGTGTTTATTTTAATATATCCCTAGAATAGAGGAATGATGTTTGGATAGAAGGGAATGATGAGCCATAGGTATATCAGTCCTTTTGAAATTTAGATCATGATGGGAACGTAGTTTACTAAATAGAACTTCCAAAAAAATATCTATAATGTTCATTATTTGTTCCTTGTATCTCTCATAAGAAAGTACATACATGATCATTCACATTTACTAAAATAGAAGTTGTTTCGCAGAAGATTCCTCTTTCTTACGAAGAAAAACCTATAGAGATTTCGGATCGTAGTGAAAAAGTTCTTCGAAACAAGGCCACACGGATTGTTCTATATTTATTGGTGAACCAGAAATTTGTGGTAGCTGTGTTAGAACACAAGGATATTATGAGGGATAGATATAATCATCTATTTTTATCAAATTGATGAATGATTATGGTGAAATTTAGTTTAAGGGGGGTAAAATGTATCACCCTATTGTTTTAATGAAATATTTTATCTAAATAATTTTTATTGAATATATAGCATTGCACGTAATAATGAGTTTAAATGAACCATGAGATAGCCTTAATTTAAAATCATTATTATAGGTTTGCTTCTTGGTTAGCAGGATCAAATGTAACGAACATATGAAAATTTATGGTGAAGTCATTTGCAACCAATTTTTGTACATTTTTATTTTTTATTAATAATGTAAGTAAATTACTATTAGTAAATTAAATTAATGAAATATAAATTTTATATATTTAAGAAAATATTTTTGATAATATTTCCACTGTTATTTTTGTCATTGAGTTTGAATAAACTATATTTGATGTACAAAAACCTATATATTTCAAAAGGTCAATTTTATGTATTTTAATAGAGAACCTCTTTTAAATTCTATTTTCTAAAAAATTATTAATTTTATAAAAAAAAATAAACATGTAATTTTAAAGCATGATATAAAATTTTATGTTCGTTGAATTTTTGATATTTTTATGATAGCATTCATGTATTTATGAATAGTAAAAACACACAAAAAATTCAGTGAACCCAAATTTTTTATTCCAAAAAATATATATATGGTAAAATTATAATATTCAATGATCTAAATGTAAAAATATAATATTTTTATATAATTAAATATAATCTATTTCATTAGAATTAATTTATATTGAATTCATATGTAAAAAAATCAATCTTGTGTAATGTTTTGACTTTTAAAAATTCGTTCTCTAATTCCAACAAGTTAATTGATTTAACGTTAACTACTACCAATTATGGGTTCTTATTTTGAAAAATGGATTCCATAATTGGAATCAGTTGGTCCAAATTATGTAAATATATTTATTTTTTATTTGGGCTTTAGGAATAGTAACCTTAGTAATTTGTTTAGTATAGTAAAATGATAAATCGGGTAAATAAAAGTAAAATACAATAATAAAATTAAAGTACCACTAGTTTTGATAACATTGTATCAGTGTTCTTTAATCGAAATCATCATTGGGTTGAAATGGTATCTATTTGAATCCACCAGAATGAGATTTGGAAATTTATTATATTTTATTTTAAATAATGTTATATATGTCTCACTCAAATTTTAACAACTACATAATCTTTTATATAATGCTATATAGAAGGAAAATTAGATTGTAAATTCCCATTTGAAAGGTTACATATTTTTCATTATCATTGAAATTAAATTTTTTTGTAGGAAATAGATAATTACATTAATATCTTATACATTTACGATTTATGAATTATTTAATTGATGAAAAATCAACAATATAGTTTGTATTAGAAAAATAAAACCAAATTAGATGAGTCAAACACATGAAATAAACTTATTGGTTGAGTATATCTCGACCATATTCATCCTAGGGTCGAGTTATTAACCATTTAGAGCCTTATAGATAGGAATATAACACTTATATTACTTTATTTAATGTGATGTTAATGTTTTCACTTATGCACTTTATTAAGTATAACATTTTAAATGATAGATTTCTCGAAAATATAAATTCAACTAAAAATATTATTCTGAAATATAATTGATTTATATTCATCATAGTATATTATATTAAATTTTGATTCAAAAAATAAGTATATTATGTAATTATATACAAATGATGTAGTTTTTATTTTATTAAAATAGATAACAAATAAATGTTAAAAAATGATAAATAAATATAATTTGGGATAATTAGTATTTTTAATGGATTTTTTAGTTTAACATTACCTATTAGGAATATAATAACATATTTGATTCGATGTTAACTTATTCTATTAATATTTTAAAATATCAATGAATTTAATATTGTCAAAATTGGGATTATTATTTATTAATTAAAATAATGTATTATTAATTATTTAAAATTAGTAATTTTTTGAAAAAAATATATTTTAAATTTTATATGGTATAAAATGATCTAATAAATTTATTTATCAAAATTTTACATCAAATAAGTAATTATATCACCAATTTAATATTTAATTTTTGGTTACCCTAGTTAAAAATTTAAAAGAATAACTCAGTGATAATTAAAATGATAAGGGTTAAATTGGTGGAAATACTTGTAAAAAATTTAGTGGATAAGGATTTTTAAAACATATCTAATATAATATTCTAATTTGGGTCATTTTGGAAGTTTTCTCAATGGGTTTTGAGTTTATTATAGATTAATATTTCTGAGGATCCCAATGTGCCCCTCACCTCAATTATAAAAGGGTGCATCCTCTCTCACATATTGACTTCAATTTGAGCCTTCAGGCTATGAAATACCCTTCACAATTCCATTATAAACTTTTCTAGTAATATTCTAGATGTTCTTATCTTCTTTAGATACCAAATCTTATAATATAATACGAGATATAGAAGAATCAAGTCGAAGAAAATGCAATCTCCGATGACGATTTTTTCAATCATCAATATTATTCTACATCATATTCAGGAGTTGTTTCATTATAATGTAATATCAATAGTATCAATTAAATACATATATTTTATTATGGTAATAAACCAACTGTATCCCATCCTCTATTTATCCTACAAAAAATTAAATCACCACACGTGCGTATGTACGACTTATTGTCTCCACACTGTGGGGTAATATGTTTTTCCCCACCACCTTACATGAATGGGTTTAATGATGGAAGTAATAAAAATATATGATTATTATAAAATGATATTTATAATGAAATATTATACACCATCCTCATAAATAACATTCAAAAAATATATAAATGTTATTGTCGCTCATGTCTACGTGCGACTTACCATCTCCATGATGCAATGTGATTCAATCTATGTGATATTAATTAAATAAATATTATGTAAACTTAAATAATTAAGAAATATGAAATATATTATTCTAATATCATTTTTATTTATATAACTATGACCTAATAAAGAGAAGATGAGATTACTAAACAGAAAGTTCATAATAACATAGAGATGTTCATAAAAGAATAATGAGTAATAATGAAATGTTATTAACAAAAAGACAAAAATATCATAATATATGATATCATAAAAATGAAAATTATTCTAAAATAACTCAATTAAATTATTAAAATCATTAAAAAAGATGTTCAGATACATACAAAAGGAATGCAATCCTATTTTATCTTTGATTGGTTAAATGTAAGTATTTACTAGGTTATATTTATCATCCATATCCATGTTTCCTAAATATGTTGTATAATTATTATACTAATTTTCTTTATTTAAGTTAATTTTAACCATCAGTAAATTTTTATTAAACGGTATGAAATGAATCATTTGTCATTATTCGATACGGGGTACTTTTTGACTTTTTTGGAAAATGTATGAAGATATTATTTTTTACTTATATGGCTTGAAGATATTTTTATGTCTTCATATTTATCTATTCCCAGCAATCTTCCTCTACAAATATTCATTATTATTTTCAAATAAATTAATTTCTTTTAAATTGTTCTAGAATATTTAGCAAAGAATGTATTTCTAAAGAAGGAAAGATATTTTCCTCAAAAATTAAACTCAAGTATTTTATCAAAACAATTTTCCATCTAATATGACATTCTTTAAATTGGGTTATATATAAATACCGATTATTACTATGATTTTTTTTAATTATTGAATGAGTTTTATGAAATCCATTAATTTTTTATGGATTGTGATTGAATGATGATTAAGAATCCATGTTTTGTTCCTTGGGTAATCCTATAATGAATGATTTAAATATTTATTGAACATGTAAGAATGATTTCATTATGAGATTGAGGGGACCTATATCATCATCCAATGTATTGGGTAATGATTTATATCTAATAATATAGACATGATTTGAATGCGAAATGATCTATGTTTGTAAATACATGGTTGTAATGAGGAGTGAACTCGGTTCCGTAATGGGCATTCTCTATTATGATGATCATTTCAATGAGCCTTGGCTAATATTAATTGATTTTATATTCATATATGTTTTCCAAAAAAAATTGTGTCCTATGTTATGACTTTTGGGATTATATCGATTGGTTATTTGGAACATTTATCCCATGAAAATATATCATGATATTTTATATGCAGGATAATACTTTTAATTGTTATGTTGTTATATATTATGATTATGATTTGACTGATATTCCCTCTTTCTACCCTTACTGGGCTTCTGATATCAACCATTTATATGTTTCTTTTCCTAGGTTAGGAATAATGGTATTATGTAATATATGTCAAAAAGGAGTCAAGTTATAAAAACTATGTTGGGGATAATGTTGATGTTTTATGAACCAGATGTTTACGATTCCCAATTTTAGAGACACTACACCTATATGATCATGTCATTGATTTATTATATTATTTAATGAATACTCATTAATTTTGATGTAAAATTAATGTTTATAAATTATTGTTCACTATAAAAATGTTGTCACTTAATTATCTTTTTAATATTCATCTTCTTTTAGATAGAGGATCATTCCATATAATCTAATAATTATTTTCAGTACCACTACAATTGGTTGTCATTTTATGAGGTGAATTGTTTTTTATAATCTAATAGACATATGTTTTTTTAACTAACTATGGTTATTGTATTATTAGAAGCATTATAAATACAATACATTGTGTATCATATATATATATATATATATTTAAAATGGTATTACATTCCCCATAATAAATTTATAAATGAAAATTACATGTTAGATAAAAAATAATTAATAGATAATTTTGTGATTTTCAATGTGAAATGTATAGTGAGTCTTTGTGTAAATTATAATTTGTGTAAAATGAGTAATATAATGTTTAATGAAGCAATTATGATTAGAAAAAAACACCAATTTTTATACTGGTTGCCATTTGAAAATTTGAGACTATTTAAACAAAAAGGGAATACAGGCTTTTCAAAATAGATATTGAGAATTCCTTCCTCCATGGAGAGTTTGGAGAGGATGTATATACTGAGAAACATTTTTCGTTAATTCTTATTAATGATGAATTATATATTTTTAGTCTAAAGAAGTCTCTATGTGGGTTAAAACACACCATCAGAGCCTCAAATTCTTAGTAGACACTTTTTTGAAGCATTTGAGGTTTCAAAAAATAAAGGGTTCACAACAATTACCATGCGGAATATCACAGTGGGTTATATCATTTTTATTATCATTTATATAATTGAAATAATTTTTTATTAAAATTAAATAATAGTCTTGAGGATATTTAATTAAAAAATAAAGATGTTTTTTTAATGACCATACTTTATAAAATGTGATATTTTCTTGTCTGACAATTCTATCAAGTGGAAGACCATATAATTCATTCCAAATAGATGCATCTGCAACACCATTTGAAGATGTTCGATGTTGAGTATTCATAACTAGTTTATATAGAAATTTATATTGTAATATGATATTTAATGACGTTAAATGGGAATATGTAGACCAAAAATAATTAAGGAAGATTCTTATATGTTTACATTATTTATCATATTTAAAGACATTTTTTCTGATCCTATTACATCAAGTGATATGTGTCAATTTAGGAAATTGGACCCACATTTGACATATTAAAAAAAATTATAAGTACCATAAAATGTATAATATATTATGGTTTGAAATTTCATCATACTTAAATGATCAATATGTTGGGATATATAGATGAAGAATATGTAGAAAATATAGATGATACATGATCTAAATCTAATGGTGTAAACATTTAGTGGGATTACTATTTGTGATGGAATACCATGTTGAACTAATGGATTTTAATGATTGTTGTTAGTTATGGTAGTTTAACATATTTCTTTCATATTCGGGTTATAATGTTCCTTCCCCTCTCAAATTTGTTCAATGATTATAATTTTCAAAGTGGATGAATTAAAAAGTAAATTTATTTTTATTTTAACCAACAATCTATATAAAATTGGAGAGGAAAACAATATAGGTGGAGAATAATATTATATATTAATAAAAATATCATTGATTGATCTCTTATTTAATAGATGCATATCATTTTGTAGAGTTAATAAAAATGAAAATATATGTGGAAAGTTTGTGGGTAAGCGAATTTTATGATTTTTAATGTTTTTTTTCATCATTATTGAGCAAGATATTTAAAATATTCAAATTTATCTATCTAGAATACTTATTTTGAGTTGTGTAAGATGATGTGGAAGATGATTTAAATATTTATAATGGTCTATAAAAATTTTATTTTTCAATTTTTTATGAGTGTTAGGAGAAATGAAGATATTGATTTATGTCACTTTTTTACGGATAATAATTTATTATTATTATTCAATTTTAGTACTCCTGATATCAAGTATTATAATCTAGGTATTTAATTATTTAATAATGGATCATTGGTAAGTATATTGGGTTAAAATTGAATTAGATTCCACCGTTTCCAAAAAAACACTAATGGGGACATTGTGGAGAACATAAGATATTTTATTATATTTTTAGACCATTATGATTTTTTTGTCCATGTAAAATTTTATGATACACTTCAATGAATTTTTTATCATTAGTCTTATGATGTAATTTTATAGAAGAAAAATTTTAGTAGATTCATATACTTTTTAATTTAATTTTTTATATTAAAATATTATATATTATCACATTAAATATCATCTACTATGTGAAGTTAAATTATTTTATATTATTAAACTAGTTATACAAAATGTTCATATTTTTTCATGGAAGTAATAATGATTCTCTATGTCCATGTTTCGAGTTTTGGGATTTTTTTTGAGTTGGGGATGGGTTTTTGAATATCAAAATCAAACATCTATTATTCCTTGTATAGAATTTGAGTTGGAGTAATAAATTTTCAAGAATTAATAGAATACTTATAAATTTGATATAAAATCATAGTTAAAGATAAAGTTTAAAAAAGTATGGCTTTCAAAGATTATATCATTAGTGTGATGATTGTTTTACAGTATATATCTAAAATTATTTTGTACTATATAAGACATTTGATCATTTAATAATAATTCCGGAAAAGGATATGATTTTTTTACTTTTAAAGAAATTTACTATATGAGAAAGTCCTGATTTTTTATAAACTGCATTAGAAATATAGGAATATTTTTTTGTAAAGACACAATACTGTATGAATCATGGATTATTTCATTATACATTGTATATTTATTATTATTTCACTATATTTTCTTAATAATATTGAGTTTATGTGATATTATATAACACTAAGAATAATAATTTGCAATTAGGTTAATTTTTTTAATGGTATTAAAACATAACTCCTTTTAACTATTATTTAAAATAATTAATATTATATAGTTACATAAATCATGGAATTTTAATGTCTTATAAATAGTTTGGTAATATGAAAAAATATTTTTTAGAATTTAAATTATTTATGGATGATACTTCTAGTAGAATAAAATTAATTATTTTGATGTTGATTTGTAATTTTTCAATTATCAGATTTTATGTTTTTGATTTAAGACATTTTAGAATGACAGTATCCACTATAGACAAGGTTGTTGCACAACAAGAAAGAAGATGTTTTTTAAATCATTGAGAACACTAATTGGAAATCCATTGGATAATCCATTCCTGATGGATCAATTATTCTAACAAACATTTCCATTGAAATTAACCATGAAAAATATAAAAATAAGATCTTTGAATAGGGTAGCAGTGACTGCATGAAAATTTCATCCTCGGGTAAATGTTAAGATAAATATTTTATTCACAATAATAATAAATATTACTTCATTTATAAAATTAGATTAATATTATATTAAATTTATTTTTTTATAGTAAAAAAAGTATAAAATATTCATAATAAATAATTTTAGAATAATAAAAATATCATTAAAATATTTTAAAAAAATTAGGATATTCAATAAAGATATATCTGATTCTATATAAAATAGATATGAGTTATACTTAAAAATAGTTCATCTAAATTTTCAATACATTGAGATATGAAGATGAAAGGAAACAATGTAATATCTAGAGGAAATCAAATGATATTGGAATAGTGGGGGATTATAATTAAAATATAATATAATATATCTAACAAAAACTTAAATAAGAATAATCTTAAATTAGGATATGATATTGAAATAAAACCATAGATAAAAGTTGGCTTTCCTCAAAAGTAAATTTTACCTCATGTATAAAAAATTTAAAATTATTGTAATCTTGTTTAATACCCATATTCATATATATATATATATATATATATATTATCATATATGATCTTTTTATAAAATATTATCTAAATTTTATTAATAATTTATTTATTAATATCATTATTTTGGGTGATAAAAATTTCATTTTTCATGAATGTATTTGGTCATTAGTTCTAACCCTTTCCCATTAATCATAGTTCTGTCATATCCAAAATTTTAGTCATTTAAATTATTTCTTATTTATAGAAAAAACCAAAATATTCAAAATTTCAAATTCATTCATGTCATAATCAATATGACATCACTCATGTTGGTGTCCTATAATGGTATAATGGGTAAGAATGTGTTGTGGTATAAGAATAATAAAATTGCGATATAATATTATTCCTTTAATTACAATTATTTATCTATAATATGTACTATTTTTTAAAAATCTATAAATTGAGGATGTTGAAAAATAAATCTCATCACATTGTATAAGTGGCACTCCACACATACACATTAGTGACCATAAAAATACTCAAAATGATCCATTATTATTTTTGTTTGATAAATTTTATTATATGAAAACATAACCCATACAAAATGGTTATCCCATGATCCACCCAAATACAAAACACAATCATTGATCATATTCTCTGGGATTATAATAACATGCATTGTATTACCATACTTATAGGGATGATAAGATTTACTCACTCTAACCAATGTCACCATTACCATAAGAATACTCCTCTAGAAACTGAAATAAAAAATTCAAATACCTATATGAAATAAAATCAACATAAACTCCATGTATCATCACAACATCATTCAAATACAAAATATCCAGGTATTTAACATTATTAGTGTACCAAATAATAATGAAATGAGATTTTTTAAATGATCGATAACAACCCAAATAACATTCCCCCCTAAACAAGTTAATTGTAATAAAACTGCAATGTACATGGAGACCTCATCCCATTTTCAAACTAACACCAATAGAGGAAGAATATTACAAGAAGGTTTCAAATTATCTTCCTTTCTATATAGGCAGGTGTAATAGTGAGACACATAATAAATTGTGTTGGAATTTTCCACCAAAATCAATTTTTGATTTCATAACATATATACATTGTGGAAGGATGAATGAACCACAATAATGTATGGTAATAAAAATATGATATCCTCTAAAAAATGATAAAATAACTATACACAAAACTCAAAATACTACCTCAAGAGAGAGAGTTACTAGAAATGGTCTCCCCACCATATTGGGTTTCTCAAATTGTTATTATCAAATCATCCTTTTAATGAATATGTGGAAAATAATCAAGGAGATATTATGATAAAATAAAAATGGTTAATCCATTCCAAAAACATAACCATAGGCATCTAGATGCAATTTGAAATAAATCCCCAAAATGTTCCACTCTCTATGTGATTCCATAACTTCTTGTGGTATTACATTTCTAATATGAAAATATCCAATTACATTATATTTCTCTAGAGAGTAGTTGATATATAATTCAAAAATATAAAGGTATTAAACCTATCATTAATTACAAATATTCAATACTTTTTAAGAAAATATATATTTCAGATTCGTATTGTTTTAAAATACAAGTAACCTATCCCCAAAATAGTGTCACCAATACTTAAGCATGTGTATAAATGCAGAAAGTTCTAAATCATGATTGGAGATATTCATCTCTTGAGTTTGAATTTTGTGAGAGTTATAAGCTAACATATTATAATCTTGCACAATATTGTAATACCAACTAGTGCAATAGGCATCATATAAAACTATATACCCCTTAACGAGGTCAAGTAATAAAAATATAAGTGAACATTTTAGATTTATTTTTAGATCATCGAAAGTAGACTTGCACACTGCATATCTTGTTAGTTTTACCAATATCATAGTATGATCATTCAAAACAGACACCAACATTAAAAAATATATGACAAATCACCAGTAGTATCTAGAAGGAAAATTGACGCTACAAATATCAAAGGCATATCAAGGTAAATTTGAAAAATTGACTTTATCTATATAGAATCAACTAATAATAAATTCACTAAAATCATGTGACATAAGAAACTCACTTCATGGATTTAGATATTAAAATTATAATGTTTACCATAAAAATTGGTACTCACCTGTATTTCAAAAACTGAAAAAAGGTGTTTGTTCACATGATCCGATCTTAGGTAAACCAAAATAGCATCAATGAACAAGACCAAAAACTGAGTCACGATACTGATAAAAAGATTTATTCTTCAAATCCATATAAACTACAGGATATTTGTTTAGACCAAAAAACATATATATATATATATATATTGGTTATTCCATATTCAGAAATCCATCTTCACCACATCACACTCCTGGACTATGAGATGATTAAAACCAACTAGATATTAATATTTAAAACACATTTTCCTCCTTTTAACTCATCAGAAAATAGAATCCACACTAGGAGGATAATACATGTTCATAACTATGAAATAGTTCAGATTTTGATAGTCTACAAAATATCCTAGTGGAATATATTTATCAATTAAAAAAGGTAATTGGGGCTTCTTAAGGTGCCACATTAAAGAAGAAACTAGTTTCTATTAGGACATCCAACTAAATATTGAGGTATTTTAGCAATGATACTTCCATATTATTGGATGGTATCAAATTAGATTACTTACATGGAATAGTATAAATCAAGGAGTTCTCCTCTATAACTAGAGGAATCCCCAGGAATTCATTTAAGAAAACATCTGGAAAATCATAAAAAAATAGGGGGAATATCAAAAACCCAAAAAAATCATCTGGATCAACTATAAAAACATAAAAAAAATCTCATGGGATTTATGAGGGAAGGTCTTGAATGACCATTCCTTAGGTCCTAGACAATCTAAAACAACTATGAGCCTACATAGGCCTCATCAAATGAGACATGATAATGATTACATTAATCCTCATCATAACGACCTATAGGAAAATAAATCCTGATTATAATAAAAAACAAATCTAAAACATGAATGATTAAAACCCAGATTAATTATTCGTCATATATTTATAGTCACAAGGGCACTGAAACTCATTCCCTTTCAAATTACCACGAGGTTTAACTAACTTGAAAACATAGAAAATCAACTCCATCTGAAGGATAATTATATAAAAAATATGACAGATAATAATTATTGTGAAGCACAAGTTTAAAAAAACCTATAACAAAGGAAGATGTAGTAAATATGGTACCTCTCACTATCACTGGACCCACATACACCAATATAAGAAACTCATATACATATTGAAGGTGATTCACTCAGAAGGCCCATGGCTATATCCATTCAGTCTTAGAATCATTTGACTATGTCATGATTTCATAATAGATTGTGATCCTTGACCTTATCAAGGTGAATAAAATCATGATAGAAACATCGAATATGACCATATTTTACACAATAATAACACATATTTTTAGTTGTAGGATAAGATAAATGTGTGTTTTTTACCTCAAAACACTAATAGAAATTCATATGCACACCTCTACATGCAATTAAGGGTTTATATGAGAATTTTAACCAAGAAACACCTCCACCACTCTCATGATGATCCATCCACTTTGTTTTCCATTGTAATACCACTATAAATGCCACTCTATAGAAGAGTTTGGGCTGAATATACAACCATTCCAACCATATCTATTTCATCCTTTATATACCTACTAAATCTAGTATTATAGGTCAAATGTCTCTATATAAATACATATGATCTATTATATATTCAAAATTCATGCAGGTATATCTCAGCTTTCCACTTGTCATTATTTAATACATATGATAAGAAAATAGCATCATATAAAATATACTAGTGTACATTGACACCAAAGGATCAATCTTGTATAAAGATACAAACTATATTGACTCTTCTATTATCAACGAATATGGGTAAGAATTTCTAGATGATGTGTGTTTTAAAACCCTTCTTGCTCAAGCCCACATGATTATATACATATACTATGGCGTCCCGCTAATGTTTTATTAGACCCTCACATTTGAACACTATGAACACTAACTTGATACTCTATGTTGTATCCATGATGTTTTAGATTTGATCTATATTTTCATGCTAGTCCTCCAAGTCTTGAGTTTTATTCGCATCTTTAATAGTTGGTGGATTCTCATGAAATAACTCCCATGATTGATCTTTAACTCCTACTAATTTCTTCTATACCCCAACAACTATGTTCTGAGATTTTGGTACATTCTGATTGATAAATCAACCCTTCCACATGATATCTTTTTTAATGTTATTCTTCAAAGTAGGATTCCCTTATTTTCAATCATTATCACCCCACTATGGAAGTCATGGAGCTCATCCATGTGGCATGTAACTACACATAGATATAGTAGAAATGACAGAAATTGAATAATCTCAATTGAAACTAGAAAACACAAAATAAAAAATGTGACTAAAAAAATCCAATACAAGAGACACACATCCTGACATTCCTTCGTAACTTCAGTATCATCATAAAAAGAGCTAGTAGGGAAATCATCACAATATTCCTATCATCTCCCAAAAAGAACATCTTTACTCTACCAAACATCCAAAGATAGGGAATCTTGAAGAAAACATCGTGTGATAACAAATTGAGATGACCCCATTACATATACCCCCAAATAATAGTACCATATCCATCATTTCAAACATTTGATGAGCATTATCAATCCCCACGAGCTATCATCTAGAGCACAAGAAATTATCGACAAATATATAGAACAAATTTTCCCATACTATAGTAAAAATATGACATATATATATATATATATAAGGAACTAGTGGATGAAAATATGATCATATATATATTCCATAACTAAAACAGAAAAACATAAGCCATATATCCAATATGGATTCAAAATAATCTCCAAGAGTGAAGTCTAATAGAAAAGTATAATAGAGATAAAATGTTACACTGTTAGTTTCTATATAATTTCATTTGAAAACCTGAACCATCTAACCATCTAGATACAGAAAACCCTACTAATAGAAAATCCCATCAACACACTATGGGTTCTTTACATTCAAATCATCAAATGAAATAAACATGATTACACACCACCAAAGGTGTATTCAGGGTGTGACAAAACAATGTCATTAGGGTCTCCCACATGTGTTGCATATCATGTATCTGAACAAAAATCCAAGCATGTTAAACTTTAATAAAGACATGGCATGAAACACATAAATACTTTTTGTATCAAATGTATCAATTTTTTAAATTTCACCCTATACAACATTTAATATAATAATGGAAAAAAAATTCAAATCCTTTTAAAACAACATATCCTAGATGTTATATGATGTAAAAACAAAGCATGCATCACATATCATTTCGTATCTATTATAGTATAATTAAAATAGTTGAAACCAGAAGAAGGGCCAATTATCCAATGAGTATCATGTGTAACATAACACCATGGATAACTATAGGTCATGATAGTCAGGAAAATCATACCTAAACATTGAAAATTACAAACACACCATTCTTCTAGACAGATGTTTTGATCCTAGAGAGCATAGTAACACTCTAAAAAGTGAACTTCCAAAATAGTTCTATCATGTTCCCAGAAAAATGGTTATTAGATGCATATGAAACCCCCCTATACAAAACCTATGATAGTAGAAGACACATATTACTATAAAATCATCCTAAATAACCAAGGATTCCTATATACTCCATTTTCCAAACAACTATTTCAAACCATTCCATCATTTCATTCATTGAAATACATTTCATAAAAACACTTCAAAAATATTTGATTCACCATTAACATTTAACATAGTAGAGTGAAACTCAACTTTTATAAAAACAAAATTCAACACATAGAAAAAAAATCACTCCTATCATGATATTTCCATTTATATAGATTTATCAAAAAAAATGGTAAATGGTGTTCACCAACACAAGATAGAAATGGAACCACCTACCATAAAACACAGGTTTCACAATCCTGTAATGGATTCCACCACACAAAAGATACCCACAATAACAAAAGAGGCCTTAGATTCAAAAACCACACATATAATTGATTAATATTAAGGAAATTGGTCGATTGAAAAGAGGAAACAACACATACCTCATGAATTCAATCCCACTACACTATAACCGACAAAGGAAACTCCCCCTAGAGAAATATTATAAATTAGATCAAAATAAAAATAAAAATAATGATAATGAAAGATCAAAAAAATATAATAATGTAACAATGCTACTGTAGTAATGGGGAATGAAGTAAAAAAAATGGACCTCCTACCTGGAGAGATGTGTCACAATTTCTATAATGATCAAAATCGAAACCAAAGGTTCTAGATTAAAAAGGGGATTCAAAAATCACAAGAGGAGAGCCTTGGGCCAAGATAGGGAGAGCTATGGGAGAATTTATAAACATATAATCCATGAATCACCCTAAAAACCCTATATGTGATAGTAATGTGGTTTGTAATCTATTTACATATCATGTAATCCCTAGGGATCACATATTCCAAAAATGTCGTCACATTTTTCTTAAAAAACACTCTTTTAATGTTAAAGGGGGTATATACATTACTCTATATGTAACCATTACACGATGTGTAACCATTACATAGTGTGTAACGTTTCGTCACACACACTCATCTCATAACTAGATCCTAGAAATGGTTACATGTCATGTTCACCTTACGCATTTTGTAAATTTCATACAAAAAAATCATAACTATAAATCCTTTCTTGTGAAGCCAAATTACCTCAGGCATTGTCCAAGCTCATGGAGAATCCTGAAATGCCATGGACACATTCATACACAAAATAAATTTATTAAAAAATTACATCATCACTAAAATTTATGTCATTTTCCTCTATAGATGTTCACCATCAATATGTGTCCCAAGACGCACCAAATTAAAGAGGAAAACAGAAAACTGATGAGAAAATACCAGATAAAATGAAAATGTTTATTGAAAAATCTCAATTGATATTCATTTATATATAATAAATATAGTTCATTGAAAAAATTATTCCTTAGTGGTAATTTTAATTAAATAAAACTTAGAAATGTTATGTATAATTCAATAGTTTTCAGAAAAAATCCCATTTTTATACCAAAAACCAACTTATACTAAAATACGAAATTGTAACCTCACAAACCTATATACCAATCAATAGTGACATTATCCCAGTTGGCTACATGACCTAAAAATATCTTCAAAAATGAATGAAATTTTCAACTAACAGTGAGGGCCTATGTGAGTCATTAGGGATACTATACACTCATTACAATAGTATATCAAAATGGAAGTCAATCACATTCAATACAGGATGCAGATATAATAATTAGATCGTAAATATAAAGAAAAAAAATACAATATTATAAAACAAGACATATGATTTTCAAATACAACGATAGATATAATACATGTATTTAGAATACACCCAAAATAGGTACATGACAGAAAAGTAAAATAATAGTATAAAACATCTAAAGACAACAAAAATAGTCCTAGTAGAATAGAATGCATCATCTTGGTCCCATGTTCCACTTATCCAATGAAACGTTCAAAAAAATATGTTTGGGCACTTCCCCTACCAACACCTGCAACCATATAATCTGTTTTGTTTGCCAAACAGGCCCAAACAGGGTGTTAGATAAAATCTCAGTTAATAACATCCCAAATTTCAATACATTTCTATGTAGCATCAAAAAATATAGTAAAAAAGTGTAGGTAAAATGTAATTTATCTGTGAGTGCCCAACGCATAGTTCCACTAAAACAAGTATTACCAAATAACATCTCGAGGATCCCAGCAACAAGGGTTGGCTCTTAACAAGTCCACTACAAAGAATGAAAACAAAAAACATGGCCTCCCCATACAACAATCCACTTCATGTCTACACAAATATTCCATATAATGAAAACCATATAAAAACTTACTGCCTTTCCATAAAATCACATTCACATGTCCCACAACTGTTCTGTATAATGAAGTCAAAAAAGATATACAAGAACATATCATATAGTGATGTCACAATATAAACCCATTAAATTTTCATATAATGATGTGAAGACCATAGAGGGTTGGATCCTTGGTGTCTAGTACCAAGGCATCCGTATTGTGTCATAGGAGCGTCTCGATGTGAACTCAGTATTTGAACTTTTTGGATTCCTATGAGTATATGTACAAAACTTTCCTACGTGAGTCTAATAAATTTAGATCAAAGGGGAAGAAATGCTTGATACATCCCACAAAATCAAGTCCCATGGTACATACTCATCCATGGAATTCAATACCGTGTTCCCAATATATGGAGAGATGTCCATTACATCTATATTATCATCAACCATTTCATAAAGATTACGAAAACAAACCACCAGTATACCAACTCATGTAGTCACTTGTATTATATAAATACACAATGGTATACCCACACATTTAATCCAAAATAACCATTCAAAAAAACAAATGGGTATACCCAACCATTAATCACAATTATCCATTAAGTATTCTAAAAACAACTAACATTTATAACAACACCCAATTAAAAATAATTATATAATTTTTTAATCATGTTCGGCATAGTATGTTATTATAATGCATGACCAGGAATCAGAACGTCTCTTAACCATATAAAACAACCCCATTTAATTACAACTGAGCATCCTCTTACTATGAAAACTCGAGAAAACACCCCTTAGGGTAGTTTATAAAAGGTCAATATCCAATTAAAGACATATAGCACCCCATGTTCGGCCTTTGGATTGGGAACCAACTACCCACACAACCTTAAGAACCTAAGGGAATCCATAAACTATCTTACATAATCGATTTTAGATTAACATATTAGTTCTGGTCATGCTCAAAATAGTGCGGACGGTGGAAAAAATGTATGATAACACATTAAATCATCAAATTCCTCAATAAATCATAGACCACATAATATAGATCAGTACTAGAGTTCAAATCTAGTATTGGGTCATGATTTATCCTATTTTGGATGAAATCAGTGTGGTTCTAATAAGAACGAAAATGAATGAAATGGAGTCTGAATCTACTACTAGAAGAAAATCCAAAATTTAGGCCACAAAAGGGATTCCTGTGTGTTAAGAGTGGAGGATATGTTCTTATGTCTAAAAAATAAAGTCTCATTCCTCTATTTTTGGAGAACCATAGTCGGGAAATTACACAACAAGTAACATCCTCTCACATCTTGTAATTATTGGTTATCCCTTCCTGAAAAAATAATCACATTTCATAAAAGGTAATTTCCAAACCATTACATTCAATGTAATCATATTACATGACATGTATCCCAATTACACTTCCTGTAATATGAATGCTGCTAGTACAAAACATTCCTGCCTATTCTTTCCAAAAAATAACCCAACTGACAAATAACCCATGTTTGGGTCTAATCCAAAAAAGGAAATTAAATGATTTGTAACTCAAGGAAAACACTAGATCATACAATATAACAACCATAAATCTATCCATCCCCAAATTTACCTCTTAAGTGTGTCCAATGTTTATCCAAAAATGAATTCGATCATAGAGCACGTGCATCGGCCTCCCACACCAATGTCTCTTACTATAACCTGCTGTGTTGTCATCAAACATGTAGTAGAGTAAATTACCTACATTGGAGAACCTTCGTACTCTTTTAAAAAATAAGAATTTGATTCTTCTCAATGGATTCATAAAAAAAATATTATCCTCCTAGGGGGGAAAAATGAGAAATGTATGAATTATAATGTCCCAACTAACATACATTGAAGATGTTGTGCGTGGCTCGGTACCTATGAGTTAACTACTAATAATAGGATTCCAACCTGAATCTCTCTAGAATCTCGAATATCCAGACATATCATTGTGAAAGTGTACCTTATCTTTAAATCTATCTATTTCCCAACCTCAGTGATGCTGGTAAAATACCTAAACCGCAACCTCGAACTCTAGAGTTTGTGTGCGACGATCAACATAAGAATTATGTCAAGACTATGTCGTATCCCTCCACTTCCCAGTGTACTAAGCCTCCAAAGCAGTATCCTACAAGATATGAGGTCTCAAGAAAAGATATATATCGTTCCATTAAACAAAAAAGTGGTGATCGGCCATGACTACCATAAATATACTTATATGTTCCAGTTTTATCATCACCTAGTAACTATTATTATAGGAAAACTCTACCGAGGGAATGTTCCACTACCAAGAGGCCAAAAAATATAGTACACATGATCTAAGAATATCTGCTAGAACCTATATCATATGATATAATTGGAAATTATTCTGGGGGTGTTAATCTTTGCTCAGGAACACCTGTGTACCGAATACCTTCTAAAACCCATTCTATAAACGAGATGTTAAGTATGAGTCCCTATCTAAAATGATTGTTTGTGGGACCCAATGAATTCACACTATCTCATGGATATACATACCTCTAATATAATCAACACTATGGTATCCTTGATCGAAAATAAATGAGTAAACATCGTGATATTATAGAGAACAACCCACATAACATCATTACCTTGAGGCGACGTTTGTAAAAAATACAAAATCCATGATGACATCATCCTATATCCAATTTATAATTTTTATCTTCTATAAAATCTCAGTCGGTCACCGTTGTTCCACTTTTTCCTACATATAGGTGGAGGAAAAAAATATTATCTAGATCACACTTCATACCCGACCAGTAGTACTAATGACATAGGTCAAAGTACATCTTGGTGACTTCGGGATGCACTACCCATACTGAATCACAAAACCTCCGCATCATATCCTCGTATATATCCAATTGAACCCAAACACGTCCTTCGATACATAGGAAATCATCTTCTCCTACTATCCATCCAAGAGGAGGGTCCTCACTCACCACAATCTCCTATAGAACAAGGCCCTCTGAATCTGATAGTTTCCCCTGTTTCACTTTATCTGGTAGGGTAGAGGTGACATCTCGGTATGATAGATATTTCTATAAATGACTAGAATGAATGTCTAGATTCACCTCATAGAAAAACTCCATAGGATTCTATTCACTTATAACCTATTACACAAAACCTATTTTAGTCATCATGCTCAATGCATCGGCCACTTCAATGTATTTACTAGGCATGTCAGAAAGAATAATGTCATAATTATGAAGGTACTCGACACAAAATTGTTAATTTAGATTAAAATCATGCTGATTCAAAATATTTTTGTGTATTTTTTGGTTTCTGTATACCACAAAAATTCTCTCGCAAAAAAAATAGATTCTCCAATATTAAGAATCATGAACAACTGCAGCAAGCTTAGGTTTGTATGTTTGGTGATTCCTACCATGTGTCCTTGTCCACTGAGACCCATACACCATGACCCTACCTCCCTACATCAGCAAAACTCTGAGTTATATACCTTACTCATCATAATACACAGTGTAACTCTTTCTCATCTCTAGTAGTATCAAGATTGTTGCTGAGGTCAGCCTTTATTTAATCTCTGGAAAGGATATCCTGAAATAATTTAACCATAAAAACTTCACACCCTTCATATTCAAACCTATAAATGGTTCTGATAAGCGTGATAAGTCCTTTATGAAACATTTATACTAAAAAATTTGATCCAAGAATATTCGTATGTCAAAAAAAATCATGGGTTTTTCCCTGGAACTATAGCTCTCACCTTCTATAGGTCAACTAACAATCCTGTATCAGAGATGATTTGAACTAGTAAGTAAATATAATCTATCTCAAAGTGGCTCTTTGTGAGTATAAAATATAACCAATCTTATCTCTGTGTATTCAAAGTGATCTGTTGATGGTAGGATAGGTCGCGTGGACATTAATAATACAAGATTTTATCATCCAAGAAAACCATGACACAAAAATCCTTGTTAGTATGGAACACTCAGTTCATAAGATCTATGAAGACGACTGGTGTGTTGGTGCGACAAAATGACATAACCAGATACTCATATTGACCATATGTTATAGGAATGGTTTTATTAAGTATGTCAATAGGTTGAACATACAGCTGGTGATATCCTGACCTTATGTCCCTTTTTAAAAATATTTAGGATCCTTGAAACTGATCAAATAGTCCATCTATCCATAAAAAGGTATATTTTCTTCTCAATGTCTACTGGTTTAGTATCATATAATCAATGCATAATATAAGGGGAGCATGTGAAATTTTTCAAAAAGGATTAGGAAGGGCCATGTGTAAGTGCTAGGTTGGATAAACCACTTTTCTTTCAAATCTTCAAACTTCTTATACTGTTCCTATAACACTATCATAGACATCCTGTAAGGAGGAATGGATAACAATATAAGTCCTAGCAATAGATCGATGGAGAAATCACCATATCTCTTAGGAGTTAAACATAAAATCTCTTATTGGAACACATCACTAAAATGAACTACCACTAGAGGAAATTCCTCCAAACTCACTTCATGCTCATTGAAAAACAAACTAGTAATCTGGTATTCCATCCCTCCCATACCACAATGCTTTGGTCCATCATAGATTTACTCGACATCACATTCACCCTTTTGAGGAAAATATATACCCAATAGTGATGTAAAATCCACTCTCTATACATAGATGGAAATGGAAGATCAATAATCCATTAATCCGTCCATTCAATGAAAAAAATCAATTCAAGTCATCTCGAGGACATAAAGACCCGCGAGGATGTGACACCCACCAACCCCAAGGTGGTACTCCCTACACTAGATCACATCATCTATTATGATTCCTAAATGTGTGAATATAATCAAAACACCCTTATAAATCTCAATAACTATTCGAATGGATTTCCCCATAGGTGAATATAGGAAACTATGAGATTTAAATGTATCGAAAAGAGAAGATGTTATAGTATAGGATAATAAGATCATGCCTCCCACCGTAGATGGTATGACACTATGATCCTTTTGGTAGGATGTAAAGCATAGATCTGGATTCTAATAGATCCCTAGGACTCAACCTCAGTACCCATAGTAGGTCCATTATAATGTGTAGTTGTAATTGGTGTCTAGCTACTTCTATCGAGACCACTACATCCCTGGCCTGATCGGCCAACACTGCGCCATTTCCCTTCATGATGTGGGAATGATAGACCTACTCTAGAACCTGGTGTCGGATATGACCCCCATCAACTCACAGCTATAGGGAATATCCATTAAAACCACTCCACAAACCCCATCATGTCGTAAGATCAACATTTGATTGGGTCATGGTCACATTAATTCATTATATGGAATCACCTACCTCACTCGTGACAAACCACTAAGATTCCAACCCTCACTGCCTAACTCAAACTCATCTCGAAAAAAGCATCTAAAATATGAATTTATAATAAAGTGGGTGAACAACTTGGTCAACAAGTAATAATACCCTTCCTTATTCCCTCATATTCTCTTAGGTTCCAATCACTAATCAGTTTCAGATTCACAATCTCACTGATAGAGTTCAATAAGAAAATGTGAACTGGGGATATTATGGCATGTCAAAGACCTTCCTCGAAGCTTCTCATTTAATAAAGTTAATCCACAAGGTACATCAGTTCATTACATTACTGCTCTGTAATGCGTGACAAGATCCCCATAACTGAAATTCCACCATTATCTATATGCATGAACTCATTATCTCGATCTGCTCACAGAGTCTCAGGGTAAAAGTATTCATAAAGTGGGTCATGAAATCAGTCCAACCGATATCTCATTGCATATCATTTGGGTTCATAACCTCCCACTAGTTCATTGATTCTCTACGTACAATGTACGTCATGAGATTTACCCACCTCATCAGATTTGTCTCTTGATACTTGAAGGTAGATAACATAGTCTCAAGACACATCTCAATAGCCTATTGACCACCATCCCTCAAAAATCATTGTAGGATTATATAGATGCAACACCTCAGTCAGCTCA
The DNA here is from genome assembly GCA_963277665.1 of Viscum album. Lineage (NCBI taxonomy): Eukaryota > Viridiplantae > Streptophyta > Magnoliopsida > Santalales > Viscaceae > Viscum > Viscum album. Next base: position 515,055,624 of record OY728143.1, on the reverse strand, counting down.
TCTACAGTCTTGGGTGACAACGGTGCTCCTTGAAAAGTATTCATATAGTGAAAGAACCCCTCCCAGAACTGTGTCTCAACACCGATCACTAGAATAGTCTCTTGTACCACAACTAACAATAAAAGAGGATCTACTAATATCATATGGTTCAACTCCTATAGATCATGGTCAGCTCCACCCTACTTATGTACCACTGGACGTCATCATGTTTTTTATGCCTTAATAATTCCAAACAAACACCTTAGAAGGGAATGATATCAATGTCATAGTTAAAAGGAATTAGAAATGTCAAAACAAACCTAAGACTAAGTCATAACCCACAACCTTCTTTTAATTCTAGGACTGTATAATGAATATTCACAATACAAATATAAAAAAAACATTTATCACACTCAAAAGTCATTTCTATGTCAAGACTCTATCTAAACAATCATGTTACATTTAAATTTAACATTTATTTGTTCAATGTTTTTACCCGTGGTCCCCCATGATCTGATACTTGGGGGACCATAATATCAAATGAATCAAAAATATATTCCCATATAATCCATATATATCAAATATTTCTTGAAAACTGAATTTAAAAGGTGAAATATTTTAATGTCCATAATGTCCCATAAAATCAATGAATTGAATGATGACATCACTTTTCAATCCTCTGAAAAAATATTACCACAACAATGGGTATATCTATCACATCACCTATCACCACAACATGCCGTATATATTTCATCAAAAATGGAATGTAATCTTTAATTAAATGTCATTTATAACAAGATCCTATATGATTAATAAGATGGAATAACCTCACCTCATTGGGATGAAATAAAAATAGAACCCACAATTTCATCCATAGTATCATCATAAATCATGTGCGTCACCCATCGGTGAATGAATGTCAACTGTAATTACCAAAATCCTGAATATAGTAATTTCATTTGTGGAAAAAAATTTTTCCTATATGCAGGTTAGCTGTGCAAGAGCTCATATCATTTCCAAATTACATTTCCTTTATATACGTATCTATTTTCACTAAACAGACTATCAGCCCAGAAGGTAAAACCCCTATAATACCACTTTGTAACATCCTAAACCTATCTAACACTCAACAAAACCCTGATCCCCTTTGGATACATGTCCTCAAGTGTATATCCCCAAATAACATAGTATTATGACTAGAAGAAAAAGACTATGTGAGTTTTTTGGGTGTATATTCCATTATTACAATAGTATATCACAATATATGTCAATCACATTCAACATGAGAGAATGATACAATATTTATACAATAGATAAAATATACAATCAATAAAAGAATATATTATTATCTAGAAGTGTATCATATACAATAGTGCAGATAAAATATATTTCTAGAAAATATACAAAATAGTTACATTATATAACAAAATAATACAATTATCCATATTATAAAAATTTCAAATAGTGTCCCAGTAGAATCAAAAGGCCTCAACATGGTCTCTTGCTTCCATACTCTTAGGAAATAGTTAGTATCATGTGATTGAGCACTTTACTCTATCGACACCGACAACCACATAATAATTTTGGATCCCCAAGGAGTCCCATATTGTGTGTGAGATAATATCCTAGTAGGTAATCACGTTTAGGCCTATGCAGTTCTATATAGCATGATGAAATATGTTAAACAAGTGTATGTAAGCAACAATATTGATGTTAATGCACAATGAATATGTTTACTATAAAAAGTAATACCAAAAATCCACTCAAGGAACCAATTTACAACTGTCATATCCTAATAAGGAATATTTAAGAAATATAAGAAAACATGGCCTCACCATACAACCATCTAGATGATGGATACACATAAAAGTAGTATAAAGAAAACTATATCAAAAACGCATTATCTTTCTATACTGCAACCATCATATATCCCAAGACCATGCTGTATAATTAAGTCACAAACGAAATCCACAGTCTTCCTATATAATTATGTCATAAAAAACCCATGTTTGTTGCATAAAATTTTTGCTAGACCACGAAGTGCTGGATCCCAATCGTCATTTACCATGACATCATAGTATATTCGTAGGATAATCTCAATGGGAAATCCGTATATGCACTAGTGGAAGACTTAAGGGAATCTATACCACCATATATTATGAGATTCTATTTATTATAGATTTATAGGGTAGAAAATACCAAGGATTCCAATGGATTTAAGACCCAAGGTTCATACTCATCCACGGTTGTTGAGTCAATAAGGTTTTCCTTATGACTTTTCCATTCCTTCTTGTTTTGAAAATCACAAACACCTTATCTTTAAGGAAAATCGCTTTTGTAAGGAAAATTGCTTTTATAAGGAAAAATGTTTTCTTAAGGAAAAACGCTTTTATAAGAAAAATTTATCCTTATCATATTTTCATTAATATTTTTCTTAAGTATGAAATTCGGATTCACTTTCTCGGAATCATTAAAACTGATAAAAAGCATTCTGTTTTAGGGTTCGGATTCTGGACAAGAACTATAAGGAAGTTTCACTCCGAATTCCGGTTATGAATTCTGACTAAGTTCTATTCCAGATTCAGGATACGAATTCTGAAGAAGAATTCCCATTACGAATTCTAATGAAGAATTCTCATTACAAATTCTCATTACGAATTCTGAAGAAGAATTCTCATTACGAATTCTTATGAAGAAATCCCATTTCGAATTCTCATTACGAATTCTGAAGAAGAATTCTCATTACGAATTCCAATGAAGAATTCTCATTACGAATTCTAATGAAGAAATCTCATTCCGAATTCTCATTACGAATTCTGATGACGATTTCTCATTACGATTTCTGATGAAGAATTCCTATTCCGAATTCCTATTCCGAATTCTCATTCCGAATTCACTCATTAAACAGAATCTGGATATCATTGTTTTATACACTCTGAATTTGTTCACTCCGAACTTTCACTCCGAAATTTCTATTCCGAACCTTTATGTTAGGTTTTAAAACGATGTCGTACTTTCTGTTACACTTACTTTGTTATAAAACGATGTCGTCCATTTTGTTATAAACTAACCGTTGTCTAAGTGACACGTGTACAGGTCCCTCCGAACTTTAAGGAAAATATGACCGTTGGAGAAGGAGCCGACCTCACCTATAAATAGGAGCTCATTTGAAAAAGCTCAAAACGGATGGATGAACATTTGAACTTTGTGCATACATGCTGTTGAAGTGATTTCTAGAGAGAGAGTCTCTTATTAACTCTCAAAGCTTCGTGCGACTCCGAATGTTGGTGATTACATTCGAGGGCTTCCGGGGATAGGAAGACAGAGGTGCCGACTACCTTAAAGATCGAGGGCTTTCTTGTCGAGAAAGACAGAGGTTGCCAACTACCTTGAAGTTGAGGGCTTGCGGGGATAGCAAGACAGATACACCGATCTTCGTATCGAGGGCTTACCCTGGTGTGGGTAAGACAGACTTGCTTGAAAGTATAAATCAAGGGACCTTTATCCAAGGTTGTTGGATACCCTTCTCTTTGGGTTAAAAGACTATCATCTTGTTACTAGTAGTTCTTCTACTTGTACTTGTTTTATTCCGCTGCATTTTGTATCTTAAGGAAAGTATAATTTTCTTATACTTTCCTACTTACTTTGATTAGTTTAGATTCTATACGCTTTAAGGTAGAATCTCATATTGTAACTTTTGTTAAGTTTCAATTTCCGGAACCATATTTCCGGAACCTTCTTTTGGAATCTCTTTCCAAGTTTAGTCCGGTGTTAGAGGTGTTGTGAATCAACTTAGTTTAACTTTGTTAAACTTAGTTCTTTCCTTTTCTTAAGGAAACTCTAGTTATTCATAACTAACTTTAAAGGTTCCAAAGGAATTTTTAAAGTATACAATTCACCCCCCCTCTTGTATATTGAGCATCTCATATTATATTTCGATCCTACAATTGGTATCAAAGGTTGGAAACCTCTTACTCTATACCATTCTTAAAATTGGTATCAGAGCCAAGGTTACTGAAATACTTGTACTCACGTTCAAGTTTTTCTTGCTCACTTTTCAATTCCGAACTTTTTCATTCCAGATTATCCATTCCGAACTTTTCCTATTCCGAACTTTTTAATTCCGAATTTTTGTTATTAACAAGTTTGTCTCCAAGTTATTTTCAAGTATGGCAGGAATGAATGTTGGTTCGATAGACAATTTGAATCCTACAAGGCCACCAATATTTGATGGTAATGATTATGAATACTGAAGAGATCGTATGAAGACGTTTGTTATCAATACTGGAGTAGATAACTTTGTCATGCTTACTGGTGATTACAAAATTCCTGACAAGGAAGTCAGAACCTTTACTAACCAGGAGAAGCAAGAATATCAACTCAACTACAAGGTACGCAACACTTTATTATGTTCAATGACCAGAAATATATATAGCCAAATTTCTTCTTGTGAAGCAGCTAATTGTATATGGAAGAAGTTAGAGGTTACTCATTTTGGGACTTCTAAAGTGATTGAGACTAGGAGAGCTATGCTTAGAGCTGAATATCATGGCTTTAATTTTCCTTATGGAGAACCTATCTGTAAAGTACAACAAAGATTTATGACAATCGTCAATAGTCTACAGTCTATGGGAGAGAAAGGTTTAGATGATGAAGCTCTTGTGGACAAGATAATTGACATTATGCCCAATGAGTGGGAATCCAAGAGAACAGCTATAGATGAGAACAGGAAGGTTACTCAAATAACTCTTGATGAATTATTTGGAACTCTTCTACAACATGAGACCAGAATGAAGAGAGATGCTGACAACATCAAGAAGAAGAATGGAAATGGTACTGTTGCTTTTACTACAACTTCGAATCAGATGAAAGCTAAGACTCCTGAGAGAGTAACCAGATCCAAATCGAAGAAAGTCATTTTCCAATCCGAATCTAGTGAAAGTGAAGTTTCAGAAAATGAATTAGCCAATCTTGCTCGAAGGATGAACAAGATAGTTGGACAAAGAAACTTTCAATCCAAGTATAAGAAGAAGGATAGGAAAGATAAGAAAGATGGAGAAGTTACTTGTTATGAATGTAAGAGAGCAGGACATATTAGACCAGATTGCCCTATGCTCAGAAAGAAAGAAAGAAAGGAAAGGCATTCAGACAGGAACAGGAAGAAATATTACAAAGCTAAAGCTAAGAAAGTTTTGAAAGCTAATGACACCTGGAGTGCCAGTGGTGGTGACTCTTCAGATGAATCTTCTGAATATGAATCTTCAGGACAGAAGAATCTTGGTCTTATAGCCAGACTACCTATTGATAATCATTGTCTTATGGCTAAGGTACGAAATGCTGAATCATTGACCAATGTTTCTTTAAATCCTAATGATAGTAAGTATTATAACTCTTCTGATGAAGAATCAACTTCTGATGAGGAAAATACTTTACCTACTTTTGAAGAAGTCTCTAGATTTGCTGAACTTCTTGAGATTGAGAATTCCAAACTCAACAAGAAACTTGATAAGGCAAATTCTAGGAATTCTATTCTTACTAAAGAGATATCAGATCTTTCTAAAGATCTTGATAAGAAAAATGCTGATTTTGAAAGTATTTCAAAAAATCTTGAGGAAGTAAGTTCTGAGAAGAATAAACTTTCTAAAGAGTTAGAAAAAGTAATTTCTAATAAAAATGTTTTCGAGCCTAAATCTAGTTCCAAAACTAATGATTTTGAAGATAAAAACTTGGTTGTAAAACTCAAGTCCGAAATTTTTTCCTTAAAGAAGTGCTTATCAAACTTTACCCATGGTAAGGAAAATTTTGATAAGATGTATTCTCAAATACGACCTTTAAGAAATAAATCCGGATTTGGTTATACCCATGCAAAACCTGTTTTCAGCAACAATTATTTTGTTCCTCAAAGTGCCCCATTTTGTACTAAGTGTCAATGTGGTGGTCACTGGGCAATAAATTGTTCCTTAAACAAAACCCAATCCTTAGGTTTTCATAAAGCTTATTTTTCCAAGAAAATGTGGGTACCTAAGATTTTATTGTCTAGAAATCTCGGATCCAAGCAAGTTTGGATTCCGAAAGTCTAACTTTGTTCTTAATTTCAGGAAAATAAAGAAAGTTCCAGCAACAATGTTTGGTACATGGATAGTGGATGTTCCCGGCACATGACTGGTAACAAAAGCTTCTTTGAAAAAATTATCAAGACGAAAGGAGGAAAGGTAACTTTCGGAGACAATGCTAAGGGAGAGATTGTTGGTTTTGGTAATATTGTTCTTTTAGGTAAAACATTGATTTCAAATGTTCTTTTTGTTAAAGGTCTTAAGCACAACCTCATTAGCATAAGTCAGTTATGTGATGAAGGTTACCTTGTGAATTTTAGGAATGATAAATGCTTAGTTCACAATTCCAAGGAAGAATTTATTCTCTCAGCCAACAGGCAAGAGAATGTTTACACCTTAAACTTAGAAGACCTAAGAAGCCAAGATTTACCTTGCCTAAGTGCAATGGAAGATCATTCTTGGTTATGGCATAGAAGACTAGGACACTGTAATCTTAGAAACCTATGTAAACTCTCTAAGAAGAAACTAGTTAAGGATCTACCGGAGCTTAGATTTGATTCTTCTAAAGTTTGTGATCCTTGTCAATATGGCAAGCAACATAAATCTAGTTTTAAGTCAATCGGTGAAGTCTCAACAACCGATGCATTACAGTTGGTGCACATGGATCTTTTTGGTCCTACACAAACTGGAAGCATTGGAGGCAAATACTATGTGTTTGTTCTAGTTGATGATTACACTAGATTTACTTGGGTCTATTTTCTAGCAAGGAAATCTGAAGCTTTTTCTTATTTCAAAAGTTTTAGAGCTCAAGTTAAAAATGAGAAAAACCTTCCATTGAAAACTATTCATAGTGATCATGGAGGAGAATTTCAAAATTCTGATTTTGAAACTTTTTGTAGTAAGAAAGGTATTACTCACAACTTTTCAGCACCTAGAACTCCTCAACAGAATGGTGTAGTTGAAAGAAGAAATCGAATTCTTCAAGAAATAACTAGAACCATGTTGAGTGAATATTCTATTGCTAGACATTTCTGGGCTGAAGCTGTAAGTACTGCTTGTTATACTATAAATCGAGTTTTGATTAGACCTTTTCTTAATAAAACTCCTTATGAGTTATGGAATGGTAGAAAACCAAGGCTTTCCTACTTCAAGGTTTTTGGTTGCAAAGTATTCATTTTGAATACTAAAGATAACTTACATAAATTCGCACCAAAATCAGACGAAGGAATTTTCTTAGGATATTCCACAACCTCTAAGGCTTATAGAGTTTTTAATAAAAATACTTGTACTGTTGAGGAAACAGTACATGTGAAATTTGATGAGTATGATGGGTGAGTTAACATTTTTCCTTGGTTTTCAAATTTCTCAAAAACCAGAAGGAACCTACATATCTCAACATAAGTATATTAAAGATCTTCTTAAAAAGTATGGTTATGACAACACGAAGAGTATAAGTACTCCTATTGGTACCTCAAACTCTTTAGATCTTGATGAAGCTGGGAAAGCAGTAGATCAAACATCTTTTAGAGGTATGATTGGAAGTCTACTTTACTTAACTGCTAGTCGACCAGACTTAATGTTTTCAGTATGCTTATGTGCAAGATATCAATCCAATCCTAAGAAATCTCACTTAAAGGCAGTTAAAAGAATTTTTCGCTACCTTAAGGGAACCATGGATCTAGGATTATTTTATACTTCTGGAAATGATTTTGTTCTAAAAAGCTTTTCTGATGCTGACTTTGGTGGTTGTAGAATGGATAGAAAAAGTACATCCGGAACTTGTCATTTCTTAGGAGATTCATTAGTTTCTTGGTCATGCAAGAAGCAACATTCTGTTGCACTCTCCACTGCTGAAGCTGAATATGTAGCAGCTGGAAGTTGTTGTGCACAAGTGTTGTGGATGCAACACACACTTACAGACTATGGCTTGAGTTTTACTAAAACTCAAATTTTGTGTGATAACACAAGTGCCATTGCTCTAAGTAAAAACCCTGCACATCACTCCCGTGCAAAACACATAGATATTAGGCATCACTTTCTTAGGGATCACACACTTAAAGGAGATATTATTCTTCAGTTTATCGGAACGCAAGATCAACTTGCTGATATTTTCACAAAATCTTTACCTTCTGATAGATTTGAATATATTAAACAGAAGTTAGGAATGATAACCGTAAGGTAATCTTCCTTAATTAACTTTCTGTTGGAAAAATCTTCTCACAGTAATAAACTCCTTTTCATAGGGGGAGTACATTTGTTTGTTTATTTAACAAAGTTTTTTCAAAATTTGTTTTCAAATTTTTCGGAACGAAATTTTCCGGAATGGAACTTCCGGAACTACAATTTTCCAGAATGGATATTTCCATACAAAATACTTCTGGAATAAAAGTATTCGTATTGAAAATTTCCGGAATGGAAAATTTTCGTACTGGTATTTTCATAATGGAAAAACTTTCGTATTGAATCTTCCATATCAAGTTTTTCGTATCAAGTTTTTCGTATTGAGTTTTTTTTTGTAGTCGTCTTTACATTACCCATTACGAATAACTTTCCTAAGCTAATCCGAAAGGTATGACTTCCTTACTGAAGTTTTTGTAATCATATTTTACTTGCTGGCATTTTCTTATAGTTTGTTTTCGGTTTTTTTTTAATTTCTTGAATTTTGTTTTAATAAAACCTCAAAAAGATCGGATTCAATCTCTCAACCGTCAGATCTGATCTCAGATCTTTCTAAACCGTTAGATCAACCGAGGAAGTTGAACCGTCATCCCAAAGCCTATATAAAGGGGACCCTATTTTCTCGTCCCACATCGATCTCAAGCTCTTGCGTGCTGAAGCTCTGTCTCTCTGATTTAAGGTTGTTCCGAACTACAGTTTTCCAGTTCCGAACTTCAGTCTTCTCAGTTCCGAACTTCTCAGAGACTTCTAATCCGAATGTCTGCAGAGTTAGCTTCTCAAGAGATGTCTTCAACAAAGCCCATTTCACAGTGGTTAGTCTACAGAGAGCGGTTAGTGCATCCGAATTTCTTCAGCAACTATGATTCTATTATATCAAATAATATCAAGCTCAATGGCTGGGAAGATGTTGCGATATCAAAAACCGGCAACCAAGATGAAGTTTACCCAGACTTGCTTGTTGAGTTTTATGAGTCGGTTGCTTTCTTCGTGGAAGACAATAGAGAAAAATTTTCCTTCAAATCGTATGGCAAGACTTATAAGATATCTTACACCAAGGCTGCAAGCTTGGTAGGGTTGAATTATGAAGGGGAAGCTGAGTTTATCTCGCATGTTCTGCCAGACTCCTTGGGTAGTTTCAACAAGGAGAAAGCCTTAGAAATTCTCGGACTGGATGATGATAAGGCTTCGAAAATTGCAACCCTATCTACAAACTTCCGGATTCTGGAGTTATGGGTGCAAGGGCTTATTGTACCGAGAAAAGGAGACAAGGACAGCTTGAAGAAGAGTGAGATATACATCTTAGATTTCTTGATAAATCAAAGGAAGTTCAACCTGATGAAGCATATCCTTCTTAATCTTGAGAATTTAAAAAAAGGGAATCTGAGAGCTCAGATAGTAATGTACCCGGCAATATTGTCGAAGCTGATAGTTCGGTGCCTTGAGTCCTTCAAGGTTGCTTGCAGTTCTAAACCGAAAGTTTGCAAGATCATGTTGCTCAGTGATGCAACTCTTAAAAGGATGAATATAGCTTTTGACAAGAAGTCTGGCATGTTTATTGATCTTCCTCCTCAAGAAGAAGTGACTCCGAAAGTGGCTGATCCGGAATCGCCTAAGCCGGTAAGGAAGAGGAAGCTGAAAGAAGTGGTAGGTGAAGCTGAAGAACCTAAGTCTAAGGAAGTCCATTCCGCACCTCCTAAGCCTAAGAAGAAGAAGACATATACTGATGAGGTTGCAGCGAAGTGGAGAGCTGACAAGGAAAAGAGGAAGGAAGGAGATCCGCAGTTCGGATTGGATCCCGCAGAGGCTAAAGCTCTGAAAGAAAAGGCTGCTGATGAGCTCGAGAAGCAAGCTAAGGAAAAGAAGCTGAAGAAGAAGTTGTCAGAAGCTGAGGCTGTGCAAGCCTTGTTGAAGTTTAATGAAATGGTTTCAGCAACCATTCCCGTTCCGAGAACTTTTTCTTTGGACTCTCTACCTGAGACTCCAGGAAGAAGTCTCGATGATCCGAAAGAGGCTGCTGCTAAGAATGCTGAGGAAGTAGAGCTAGTGGAAGAAGTGGAAGAAGCTGCTGAAGGAAGTGGTGAGACAGGAGATGTGCTCAAACAAGTAGATGAATACAAGGGAACTCCTTCGGAACACCTGTCGCTCCGAACTTCTGAAGCCGAATCTTCAAAACTAGTTACTCCAGTAATAGAAGGAAAGGAAGGAGAGGAAGAAGTTTCTTATCATGGAGAAGAAGAACATCTTTCACTTGATGCTGCTCAGAAAGAAAATATAGAAGTTGTTGATGAGGAAGATTTGTTTGTTCAAGTTTCTGACAGTGAGAAGAAATCTCCGGAACAGGTTTCTATTCCGAAAAAAGATAAGGGGAAACAAGTTATTGCTGATACCCCGAGTTCAGAAAAGAGTATGAGGAAGGAAGCTGGTAGTTCTTCAAAGAGGAAGTTGGAGCTTATTGAAGAAGAAAATTCTCCTAGCAAGATGTCAGATTCGGAATCATCTTCGTTAGGGCACGATTTTGTTGTTCAATCCTTGAAGAAGTTGGTGGGAACCATTCCGACTTTCTCCAGTATTGATTCTCGGTGCCAGATGCTCCAACATACGCTGAATCAGAAAACCGATTCCGTATCCATGGTAATGGATAAGTGTGTTGAGATAGAAGCCCAGTTCAAAAATTTCTTCATTGGTTACGAAGCCCATAAAAGATCTTGAAAAAGGATGACTAGCTGGTCGAAGAAGAATGTGGAAGAGATGAGGTTGCTGGATGAGTTTCAGGAGAATGTTAAGGATGCTTTTCAAACCGAGGATAAGAAGTTTCATGAGATGACTGCATCATTCGATGAGAAATTGGCAGAGGAAAAGAACATTCGGAGTCAGGAAGTAAGAGATCTGAATGGAAAGCTCAACTCTGTTAATCAAAGTTGGAAATTTGAAAGGGATCATCGGATCAATTTTCTAGAAAGGATAAAGTCTCAGGAAGAGAAAATGGAAGCTCAAGAAGAAAAGTTGAAGGCTCAGGAAGAAATCATTCAAGCTCAGTCAGCAAGAATAGTTGCCTTAGAAAAGCAAGCAGAGTAAGATCATAAGGACCTCAAAAAGATCAAGACTATTTTCAAGGGGCTTATGTCAAAGGAGAAAGATCCGAAATAATCAATCCGATCTTTTTGTTGTAATCTGTTTTTGTTGCTGACATTTCAAATTTAATGAGAATCGTGCTTGTTGTTCTGTTTTGTTGTTATTACTAATCTTTCAGGTACTTTGTTATTTTTTTTCCATTCCCTCGAAATTCTTTTTGAAAATCACAAAGGGGGAGAAGGAAAAGATCCTTAAGAAAAAGAGGAAATCTAATAAGTGCTTATCAAAGGGGGAGAAAGAAAAATACCCAATGAGATAGAACTCTAATAAGAGTTTGTTTAAGGGGGAGTTTTTATCTTAAAGAAATATCACTCCAGAAATATGAATACGATCCTTAGAGATTCAAAGCCTAAGGGGGAGTTAGTCGTATTCATCTATATTCTTAAACCAAGGGAGATAAGCTTTATTGTGTTTCTTTCTTCCTAGAAATAGCTTTTTCGTAAGGATGTTTGTGCTTTCCAAAAAGGGGGAGATTGTTGAGTCAATAAGGTTTTCCTTATGACTTTTCCATTCCTTCTTGTTTTGAAAATCACAAACACCTTATCTTTAAGGAAAATCGCTTTTGTAAGGAAAATTGCTTTTATAAGGAAAAATGTTTTCTTAAGGAAAAACGCTTTTATAAGAAAAATTTATCCTTATCATATTTTCATTAATATTTTTCTTAAGTATGAAATTCGGATTCACTTTCTCGGAATCATTAAAACTGATAAAAAGAATTATGTTTTAGGGTTCGGATTCTGGACAAGAACTATAAGGAAGTTTCACTCCGAATTCCGGTTATGAATTCTGACTAAGTTCTATTCCAGATTCAGGATACGAATTCTGAAGAAGAATTCCCATTACGAATTCTAATGAAGAATTCTCATTACGAATTCTCATTACGAATTCTGAAGAAGAATTCTCATTACGAATTCTAATGAAGAAATCCCATTTCGAATTCTCATTACGAATTCTGAAGAAGAATTCTCATTACGAATTCCAATGAAGAATTCTCATTACAAATTCTAATGAAGAAATCTCATTCCGAATTCTCATTACGAATTCTGATGACGATTTCTCATTACGATTTCTGATGAAGAATTCCTATTCCGAATTCCTATTCCGAATTCTCATTCCGAATTCACTCATTAAACAGAATCTGGATATCATTGTTTTATACACTCTGAATTTGTTCACTCCGAACTTTCACTCCGAAATTTCTATTCCGAACCTTTATGTTAGGTTTTAAAACGATGTCGTACTTTCTGTTACACTTACTTTGTTATAAAACGATGTCGTCCATTTTGTTATAAACTAACCGTTGTCTAAGTGACACGTGTACAGGTCCCTCCGAACTTTAAGGAAAATATGACCGTTGGAGAAGGAGCCGACCTCACCTATAAATAGGAGCTCATTTGAAAAAGCTCAAAACGGATGGATGAACATTTGAACTTTGTGCATACATGCTGTTGAAGTGATTTCTAGAGAGAGAGTCTCTTATTAACTCTCAAAGCTTCGTGCGACTCCGAATGTTGGTGATTACATTCGAGGGCTTCCGGGGATAGGAAGACAGAGGTGCCGACTACCTTAAAGATCAAGGGCTTTCTTGCTGAGAAAGACAGAGGTGCCGACTACCTTAAAGATCGAGGGCTTTCTTGTCGAGAAAGACAGAGGTTGCCAACTACCTTGAAGTTGAGGGCTTGCGGGGATAGCAAGACAGATACACCGATCTTCGTATCGAGGGCTTACCCTGGTGTGGGTAAGACAGACTTTCTTGAAAGTATAAATCAAGGGACCTTTATCCAAGGTTGTTGGATACCCTTCTCTTTGGGTTAAAAGACTATCATCTTGTTACTAGTAGTTCTTCTACTTGTACTTGTTTTATTCCGCTGCATTTTGTATCTTAAGGAAAGTATAATTTTCTTATACTTTCCTACTTACTTTGATTAGTTTAGATTCTATACGCTTTAAGGTAGAATCTCATATTGTAACTTTTGTTAAGTTTCAATTTCCGGAACCATATTTCCGGAACCTTCTTTTGGAATCTCTTTCCAAGTTTAGTCCAGTGTTAGAGGTGTTGTGAATCAACTTAGTTTAACTTTGTTAAACTTAGTTCTTTCCTTTTCTTAAGGAAACTCTAGTTATTCATAACTAACTTTAAAGGTTCCAAAGGAATTTTTAAAGTATACAATTCACCCCCCCTCTTGTATATTGAGCATCTCATATTATATTTCGATCCTACAACGGTGTCCTCTACCGCATTCCAAATCCATGGACAGTAATCAATGGAAACTATGGAATCATCAACCATATCATAACATTTCACAAGACAATTCATTCTTATAAGAACTCATGTACATCACTTATATTTAATCAACTAATATGGGTATACCCACCCATTTATTCACAAATATCAACATATCATAGAATTTGGTTATACTTACCCATTAATCTCAATTATCCATTATGTAATCTAGAAACAACAAATGAGTATAACATCTCATTTAAAAAATATATTTTAATCATTTAATCTAGTTGGGCATGAAATATTATGATAACACATGGAGAGGTGTTAGAAAATATCATATGTATTTAAACCAACAACATTTATTTACAACTAAGCTTCCTCTAACTAGGAATACTCAAGAACACACCCATTGTGTAGTTTTTGAAAGGTCAAAAAACAAATAAATCCACGGAGCCACCCATGGGAGGCCTATAGTTGGGGAAATAACCCCCAAACACATATTAATGAACATAATGGAATCCCTGAAATGCCATCCATCATCTATTTAGGATTAGTATTTAAATTCCAATCCCACACCGATAATTTTGATGCATGGAGAAAATTGAAGATAACCATATAATGCATCGAAAGCTGTATGAAATTAAAGACACCATACTTTAGCTCATTAATGGATTTATTATCAAGTATGAAGTACTTATTCACCATGGTTTGGATTAAATTGGTAGGAAGTCAATGATACAAACTGTGAATGAAATGAATTCTAGATCTGCAATCGAGAGAGAGGAATGTGTTTAACAATCAAAGGGGATTCCTATGTATTAAGAGAGGAGAAGGTGGGCCTATGTTCTAAAATAGATACTCCCGAATCTATTTTAAAAAAGATATGAGAAATTATATTATGTGTGATTTACTTTCACATATTTTAATTCCTGGTTTCCCTTCTTAATGAAAATTTCTTATCATGAATGGTCATAGCCAGACAATTACATGTAGTGTCCTTGGATAAAACGACATGTATTGCAATTACACATCATGTAATTGGCTTGCAGCCAATACAGAACCATTTTTCCTATTCATTTCACAAAAACAACCCAACTATCCCCTTACTAATCTTATATTCTAATACAAAAAAGGTATGTAATAGATCTATAACTCAAGAAAAACCCAAGATCTTACATAAATAATGATAAAAATGTAATTAATTGGACTAAATATAACTAACAAATATTAATGTTATTTATATTTGAAACATAATCTGACTTTTATGTTACATAATTTATAGAAAAGAAATATCCTTTTTACAAAAATCATTATTTTTTACTATTCATGGAAAAATCAATATTTTCTAAAAAACAAAAATTTTCATCTGAAACAAATATTGATATTCTTATTTATATAATAAATATTATTTTATCAAATTATTTTATATAATTTCCATAAAATTTTAATAATACATTTCCCAAATAGTAATGAATAAAATTTATGAAAAAATAATATTTCTGAAGAATAAAATTACATTACTAAAAATTGATTGATTATTCAGTAAAAGTTTAACATTATTTTTAATTTTGTAGAAAAGACACATGAAAACACACATAGACGCACAGACACAAAAATATTTTTTTATGTAATTAATATTATTTATACTACTCAATTTAATGGCTAGGTAACAATGTCTCTATATAAATATAATGTGTCATTTTAGCTCGATATTATATGATGAATAATTTTTCGAACATTAAAATATCTAGATTTTTTTGTACCATAATATATTAAATATTTTAAATTTATTTGATAATAATTATATCGCAATTTCTCTAGGAGTAACATTGTCTTCTATGTTTAGTGTTTCATGTCATTTATGTGGTGGATCATAATTTTCTCATTTTAAAATATTTGGGTGAAACATACTCAAATCATTTAATAAATTATATCCTAACAATTTTAAATTTATCTGAGTAATTGTAGATTTTCTATAAAAATAAATTATTTTGTAAATCAAAATCATAAAAAAAGATAATTAAAAATTATATTGATAAATGTTGATTAGAAATGTGAGGGTCATCTAAAATAAAAAATACTAGGTTTCCAAATAAGAGAACATATGTGGAAGGTAAAGATATGTAAAAGGAAGACAACTATATATAATTATTAGGAGTGATTGTGGTCATTGATAAAAAACTAGTGAATGATCAATTGAATTTTAAGGGCCTGAATACAATAAATCTATGACAATTAGAAAACAATGTTTTTCATTAGATATGATTGTAATAGGATATTTTTTTTGTTTTAATATCCTTTTCCTCATGGAAATAAACTAAATTACCACCAAGACTAAGATCTTATGGAAACATAATTCATTAATATAATTTCACCTTTTTTTCAATTTCCACAAAAATATTTTATTTTTTTCAAAACAATGATTACTAATGTTGGATTTTCCATGCCGAAATAAATAAAATCATCTTATATAGACAACATAACCCTACTATGGATAATTAATATATTCCACCTATCTTTTGATATTAACTAGAACAAATATAGTTTTAAACTGTTTAGATAATGCAAATATTGATTACCCAATATATGTTTGAATAATAATCAATATCTAATGGTAATAGCCAAAGTTGAAACTAAATTATTTCATGAATTAATAACCATATATACCCATTTACCTCAATAACATCCACATTTTAGATTATTTTTACCAAAAATATTAACTTATAATTTTGTTCTTACATTCACAAAAATATGGATATCTCCTTTTCAAATAACATTAATCACATAGTCACTGAATCCCTCTCTTATCCCATGGTTATCTATAAGATAAAAATATGTTGAAATAAATAACTCAATATACATGACACTACTAAGGATAACAAAACCAGAATATCTAAAATTATTTATATTCCTACTTCATTTTAATCAAATGCTACATCTACACAAAAAAACGGGCCAAAAATATCCAAAAATGCTATTAATCAACTTATTATTTCATCTATTAACACATCAAATGGGATTTTAAGAGATTGATGTTATGATAATCCTTATTCCTATGTAACTATGAAGTTACCCATTTCTCTTAAAATAATTATACATGGAAACATACTAATCTCAAAATTATTGTGAACCAATATCTAATGGAAACTATAACACCCATGAGAAAACACTCATAGTTTCAGGGATAAAAAAGTAAAAATTATGTTTTATGATTTGACACCGATGAAGGTGAATCAATTTTCAACATTGAAAACATAATATTATAAATGGAAAATTTTTATCACTTACATTTTTGAGGAAATATTAGATATAATGTTTTATATTATTAGGATAAAGTCTTAAAAACATCCATTAATTCAAGGGAATATCTATTCCATTTTATTGAGATATTCACATTCTTTTTTATTCCATGCACACCAACCATATGAAGCCATTTTAGAAAAAAAATCAATACTATAATTCCTTCCCTTGGTTAATGTTAAAATTGTTATGGTGATGTAAAATTATTTTTAAGGGCAAACATAATCTTTATCAATTAGGCGTCATCAGTCATTATAGGATGTTCATACAAGTATTATATCATAATTTGATTTAATGATCAAATCATAAACTAAATCATACACATAAATACTGTAATAGTCTATCATGAAACATGGAATAATGTTTTAATAAATTAATGATTCATAATAAACAATAATAGAAGTCATTTTGATATTATTCTTGACTAAAACAACATATTCCAAAATGGTTGAAAATGTTAATAAAATGTATTTGTACCATAGAACAACATAATTATAGATTAATTATAAAATATAATCATTACTCAATTCCATGGGGTTCTATATAGGAATAACAATAATTTATGTCATAACAATATCCCTATATGCTATTTGGGAACACCAATCATACAAGATGTAATGGGCTAAACAAATGTTGTTTGGGAGTTCCCATCATATAATAAATGTCAAAGGATATATAAATAAATATGGTAAATTGAGATTTAATTTCACCAAGATATTAAAAAAATTCTTTATTTCATTTATAACATGATTAACCCATTGAAAATAAATGTGTTTGATGACAATCTCTTAATATCAAGATTAACTCATGGAAAAGAAATGGGTTCTATAAAAAATATATTAGAAACATGGTTAACACATAGAAATAAAATTTATTCCTTAAACAATAATAATGAAACGTGTTTCACCCACAAAAACTAAATGTGTTTAATAAAAATCTCCATAAACCATATTAAATGCATGTAAATTAAGTGTGTTCCCTAAGAATCACTTAGAGAAATTATTAACCCATGTAAAATAAATTGTTTCCATAAAAATCTATA
Source organism: Viscum album (assembly GCA_963277665.1). NCBI lineage: Eukaryota > Viridiplantae > Streptophyta > Magnoliopsida > Santalales > Viscaceae > Viscum > Viscum album. The sequence goes on along the minus strand of OY728143.1, from coordinate 515,037,713 downwards.
TGAAATAATAGTAATCCATCTAGAGAAATAGTAAGGATGGTATCAATAAAACGTATACTAATTTTGTTATGATAAAAGGTCACTTTTCATTGATAAATATAAATATAATAAAAATTCATTTAATACATTCTTCAGGAATATATCCCTCTTAATTTGAAAAATAATTTATAAAAATAAAATTTCAAAAAATAATTGATGAGAAACTTCATTTAAAATTATCATTAATCTTAAAAAGGTTGTTTTAAAACATCAAAATTATCATGATTGTTATAAATTCAATTTATGGTGTACAAGATACAACATTGATTCCTTTCACTTTTTTGGTTAATAAAAAAATTGAATTGTTTTCAAAATGACATAGTGATTAATTTATGTTTTTATAAATGTAATAATGTGTATAATTATATTTTATAGATAATTTTTAAATGTTTAAAATATTTTCAGAAAATATTTTTAGAAAACACTGTTTATTAAAATATTATTTTTGACAAAAGAGACAAATGAAGTAATATTTTAATAAAAATAATTCTATCATTAATTTTTAGTATTAATGACTAGAAAAATACTATTATAAATTTAAAATAAATAAATTAATGATAGGATAAAAAAATATAATTGTTTTATTATATAATGATAATGCAATTCCATTCTATAGAAATTCAATAATAAAAAATATTTATTATAATGTGATGGTGAAATAATACCTTACAATGACTACCACATTGAAGTGAGAATTAATAAGTGAATTGATTATATGTATAAATTTTAAATCTATAATAATATTTTTTATATACAATATATTATATTCAACAATCGTTATACATGAAGTCATATAATATTAATGTTGATGAATATGAATTATATCCCAATGGAATGAAATTGGGTTCCGATATTTTTTACATGGTGGTATATTTTATATGTAATCACCTTGGATGAAAATGTTCACATAGAAACATTAAATAAAAGGATTTATTAAGGAATCATGATATTAAAGGTTATGTGGGGGATATTTAGACCATATAATTAAATTTAGTCACACAACAATAAAATATTCCTCAATGCTGATATTTGAGATGATGTCTATTACCTCACATTATTATTAAAACATTATTTAACCATTATTATTATTATCTTGTACATGTTATTTATTTTATAAATAAAAATATTATTATTTATAATATCATGTATTATCCTTTTAGAAAAATATTATCACATTTTAGAGAAAACTAATTCAATATAAAAATTGAGACCCTTGTTTAATGTAAAAATACAAAGGGTGATGTAAAATTCTTTTTATGGGTAAACAAAATCATTATCAATTAGACGTCATCAATCATTATAAGATGGTCATACAAGAATTATAATATAATTTTATTGCAAGATCAAACCAAAAAATAAATCATACCTATAAATACTTGAATCGTCAATCATAAAACATGGAAAAATAATTTAATAAATTAAAGAATCAGAAAAAGTAATATTAAATGTCATTTTGATACTTATCCTGATTAAAATAAAATATTTTAAACTTAGGAAAATGTAGATAAAATTTATTGGTATCATGGAACAACATCATTTTAAGTTAATTATAGAACCCTTATTGAATCATTAAAATAGAGACAACATGAGGTCAATAGACTATATAATTATTTAGATAAGATAATTATTACATAATTACATGGGGTTCTATATAGGAAAAACAATCATTTATGTTATAACAATATCCCTATATTCTATCTGGGAACCCCAATCATACAAGCAGTAACGGGCACAACCAATGTTATTTTGGAGTTCCCATTATATAAGAAATGTCCATGAAAAACTAAATAAATAAGGTAAAATGAGATTTCATTTCACCATGATTTAAAAAATATCATTATTCAATTTATAACATGATTATCCAATTAAAAATAAATTTTTTTTATGACAATCTCTTTCGAATATTATTAACTCTTGGAAAAGAAATGGGTTCTATAAAAAAAATATTACAAATATGGTCAACACAAAGAAATTAAATAGGATTCCATAAAAAATTAAAATGAAACACGTTTTACCCACAAAAACTAAATGTGTTTAAAAAAACTCTCCATCAAACAAATTTAACTCGTTGAAATGAAGTGTGTTCCCAAAAAATTTCTTAGCGAAATAATTAAGCCACTGATAATAATTGGGTTCTATAAAAATCTCAATGAAATAATAGTAATCCATGAAGAGAAATAATAAGGATGGTATCAATAAAACATATACAAATTTTTTAAGATAATTTTTCACTTTTCATTGATAAATATAAATATAATAAAAATTCCTTTAATACATTCTTGATGAATATATCACTTTCAATTTGTAAAATAATATTTTAAAATAAAATTTCAAAAATATTTGATGAGAAAATTTATTTAAAATTATCAATGAAACGTAAAAATGTTGTTTTAAAACATTCTAATTATCATGATTATTATAAATTTCATTTATGGTGTACATGTCAAAAAATGATTACTTTCATTTTTCAGGTTGAATAATAAATTATATTGTTTTGAAAATGGAAAGACGATTACTTTATGTTTTTATAAAAGTAATAATGGTTAGAATTATATTTAATAGATAATTTTTAAATGTTTAAAAACATTTTTGAAAATATTTTTAGAAAACATGGTTTCTGAAAACAAATATTTTTTACCAAAGAGATAATTGAATTAATATTTTTTTTAAATAATTTTGTCATTATTTTTTGGTATTAATTACTAGAAAACTACTATTATAAATTTATGATATATTAATTAATGATAGGATAATAAAACAAAATTGTTTTTTTATAGAATGATAAATTAATTCGATTTAATAAAAACTCATTAATTTTAAATATTTTTTAGAATGTGATGGTGAAATAATTAGTGACAATGACGGCAACATTTAAGAGAGAATTATGAAGTGAATCTATTATGTGTATAAATTACAAACCTACAATAATCTAGTTTATATAAAATATATTATATTAAATATTCATTATACATGTAGTCCTATAATATTAAAGATGATGAATATGAATTATATCCCAATGGAATGAAATTTGGATATGAAATTATTTACCAGTTGGAAACTTTAACATCAAATACTCTTGAATGAAAATGTTCACATATAAACATTAAATATAATGATTTATTAAGGAATAATGATATTAAACATTAAATGAGAATTATTTAGTTGTTATAATTGAAATTAGGTACACAATAAAAAAATATTCTTCAATGTTAAAAATTGAGACGATGTCCTTTACCTCACTCTAATGGTTAAAATTGAATTTACCTTTATTATTATTATTTAAAATATGTTATTTATTTTTAATATAAAATTATTATTATTTATATTACCAAATATAAACCTTTTAAATAATATTATCAAATTTTTAAATAATTTTTCTTTATTTTAATTGTTTTTTGTGTTAATTTACATGTTCTATCATTCATGATTTTTAAGGAACGATACTGTTGGTGTGCATAAAATATATATTTTTAATATCTAGAATAATAATAATTATATTATTTTAATATAAATAAATCAAATATACTTTTCATTTGAATTATTAAATATTTTTTTAAAAAATGAAGTTCATTATGGTCATAGAGACTGTAGGTCGTTCTTTTACATTAGAAATGTTTACCCTTTTCAATGATCATTATGGAAAAAATGTAAGTAATATTTTATATTTTTATAATGTTAATAGTATCATAAATATATGAATATTTATTTAAGAATACATATAAATTTATATCATTAATTTTCTTTGGTGATGATAAGATAGAGTCCCATCGCATCCGGAAGGCGGTAATACACACATATATAAATAACATTATTATTTTTCAGTGAGTGAAAATGTAAGAAATAAAAAGATATAATATCTTTTAAGAGTGGGGAATATTTAATTAATATAATAATTATTTAACTTATATAATATATATTTATTTACTACATACTTATTATATTACATGGAAAGATCTAGTGAAAAAGAATCACATCAATTATTAAGGTGGTAGTCCAATGTAAACATGAGTGGCGTTTTCATACCCCCAAAGAAATGGACTGATGATGGTATATATTATTTAATTGATCAAATATTATTAATATTTATTATTTATAAAATATACATACATTATTCAAAACTTTATACCTACACTTGAGAGCTTGTAATGGGAAAATGAATAACATCAGTTCATGAGGCGGTAGTCCAGTATACATACGTATGATGATTTTGTAACCCAATTGATATAAAAGGAGAAATTCCATGGTTGTCAAATAAAAATTATAAAATCTCAGTATGTGGTAGATAATTAGATTTTTACATAATTTAGGTTAATAAATATATAAGGATATGGGGGATGTAAAATAAAATCAGCCTTTCAAGATTGATACCTATTATTCTTGTATCATCTTATAGATTACATCAAAGAAATTACTTGGTTGGATATATAAAGAAACACTAATTCATGAATAATATGATGGAATAATATTCGTTTTTTAATATGTATAAACTTATCAAATGGGTATTTAATATGTAATATATGAGGATATATAATGGCCTTTTATATTTGTTATCATGGGCTTAATTAAAATTTTCATAAAAAAGAATTCCCCCATGTTTTCATCATGTACCACGGATCACATAATATATAATTATGTATAAATGATGTTATAAAGTATATATATTTATATTTATATATGTGTATTTTTATATCTATTTTGATCATTTCAACACTTATCGTTTCAGATAAACCCAGAGTAAATCTATTTTTACCTTAACTGCTCTAATTAATTTATATTTTTATCACTATTTAGTTTTTCAAAAATTTAGATGAAGTTATAAGATAATATAAATTAATATTATTTCAAATATTTATTCAATTTTTGTAATTTTATATCACATATTTTGAAATTTTTATTTTAAAATAAATCACAGAGTTTCGATGAGAAAACTCATTTTCAAAGATAAAATTGTCAAATGTTTACAATGTTTTTATAATAGATTTCTTTTTTTTATATTTAGTAAAATAAACTATATAAGGATAATATTTAAATTATTTAAAATATTTTAATTTGAAAAAATTTAAAATATAATTGAACATTATAAATTATTTAAACGAAAATAGCATTTTCAATAAAACAACAATATTTATAATTAACAATCAAATGATTATTCTTTATAGGAAATTGTCAAAACATAACCTGGGTTTTATTTTTGATATATAATTTAATAAAATGTTTTTAATATTTAAAATCATTTAAAAAAACTGTTTAAAATTTTTGTTAAATAAAAACAAAGACATTTGATGAAAAAGAGGAGTTTCAAAAAGTATATTTGTTTCAACAATAATATGATTCTTTATTTATTATATGTCCAATAATAATAATTGTATGTATAAAAAATAAATTTTATTGATCCATAATCTATAAATTTGATTTTTATTTAATTTTTATTTTTGGGTTAATTTAATTAATTAAAATAGGGATACAATATATACTTTAAGAGAGTTTTCTGATAAATCCTATTTTTAGTCCCCAAAATAATCTTATAGTAAATTTCTATATAATAATGACTGAAATTTAATTAATTGAATTAAAATTTAAAAAATAAGACATATGTTAATTTTTATATTATTCAAAAAATATTTTTTAATTTAACAAATATATTGAAAATGAATGACAGTATTAAAAAATGATTGTTTTTCACTATCCACTAATAAGCCATTTTTTTTAAAATTCAAAACAATAATCACCCAAATAATATTTTTATATTTAAATTATTAAAATTAACTTCTTTTAATCTTGTAAGTTTTATAAATTTCAAAAAATTCATTATAATATTTTTTCATGAAACCCAATAAAAATAGTTTTTGATGAAAAATTATTATTGAAGAATAAGCTTACCTTAATAAAAATTTATTATTTATTTTATAAAAATAAATCTTTTGTTTATAATTATTATGAAATATATTTCTTACACGTATTTATTTGGTAGCATAGGTAACACGTTTCATACACGCCAATTTATCTTCTTGGTTATAATTTATATATATATCAAAGTAAATATAAGATTGGTGTTGTCTATTGAATACACTATTGAACTTAAAAATATCAGGATCTTGTCAATTCAAATATATAAAAGTGAACAAATTTATATAAAAATGGTATATCAAAATTTTTCTAATATTAATATTATATTATATTTTTAGTGTTTCATGTATTTTATGATATCTACAAAATTTTATTCTTTTAAAATCTTGAGGTGTTATAGTTGTTGGGACTATCAAAAAGTAATCCAGAACTCCAATTAATTCTATATTTTAGAGGGATCAATAAACCAAGTACATTGAATCTATTTCTCTATGAACCGTATAACAGCATTCAATAATGAAACCATCATGAAATTATGATCCCCAATATGAATATATAAATCGTTCTTTGGTTTTGTATATAATTATTTTTATTTCTATTGGACACATTAATATGATTACAAATAATATCCACTTTCACTATTGTATCAAACAGGATATCTAGTCTAATAAGAATAATTTCACCATCATCATAAAAAAATATCGAGTTTGAAACCTCTTAACATAAAATGATTTTAATGGTGTGATTTGAATACAATAATCATGGTTATTTTTATATTAAAATTCCAAAAATGGTAAATTATGATGCCACATACCTTTAATTTGATGTGTTCATTACCTAAATGTGTCTTAAAAGGTCTAAATTTATTTTTTAAATTTTCTATCAATATGTCAATGATTTTTTTTTGTCAAATATATTTCAGTGTTACGAGAAGCTTGATTAGTATTCTAGACTTTTGATGTTAACAACATATCATGATCATATATAATCAAATGAGATCAACAACAATGTCTCCCTACATCATTATTACAGAGTCACATGAGGTACACAAGAAGAAAATTTTCCCTTATTGTGAGTAAATGAGTGATCATGATATGTAGAACAATAATAACCTATTTAGAATCATTTAATCTTGCATTAATTTCCAATATAGTGACAATGTATTGAATTATATCAAAAATTTTTAAAATAATATTAACCCATTCTTATAAAACATCATTATTAAATTATCTCTTAGCCTTTTTCTTTTGAAAAGTAAACATATTTTAATTCACTCATTAATCACCAATATAATATTATTCCAAAAAAAATTATTTTGATCCTGATAAATTATTATGCTATTATGGATTTTAAATATAATTAATCTATGCGATATGTCAAACAAAACTATTTTTACCTTATTCGGGGATTAAACACATAATGTCATTACAAATTTCAATTTACCATATTTATTGATAAAATATACCAACTTCCCATTAATCATGAAAATGATTTTATTTTAGAAATATAAACTATCTTGATAAGAACCTTTTATTTACTATAATATGGATGGTTTGGATATAAATTTAAATAATTTTGATGTTTCCCAGTCAATATTGATCCCCATATTGAATATTACTAAATCCATACGAAAATGATCTATTCCAACTATGATTTAAATCAAAAATCAATGATTATTCATATATAATACATAGTGCACTTCATTTTCCATTTCATGGAGATAGTGTATTGAGAAATCACAATACATTAGAAAATATAGTGATCTCCCTTACCTAATGTCATGATATTTATTTGAGAAAATGTATTTAAAATATTGTGATTCATATTGTTTTTCATATTTAATTATAATTGTTATACCTCCATAACAGAAATGAAAATATTTAGGGTTATAAATCAATATCATGGGTGGGGTAAATCTATTCATTATTCTTTGAAATCATTAATACATTTGGAAAAACTATATTAATATATATTATGACATATTCAAGTCATTTCATTCATCAATCACATTATAAAGACATATTTCTCTTACAAATGGAACAATCAATATAATTACAAGGAAAATCCCCAAAGTAATTCGTAGAATCATTCCTTACATTATATTAAAAATTTGAGCATAACCACTTTACATGTCATTTTGAAAATATGGTAGCTAATCAATACATGTTTGGATGAAATCATCAATTTTATGATTCTAATATATATAAATGAAACACCATAGTTATATTCCCAAATTCCATTTTTTATTATCATTTAAAATAAGATTTTTGTTAAGTGGGAACCAAATATAAACATCCATGATCCATGAATACCCCCACAATAGAAAATTTCAATGTTTATAATTCAATATTTAAAAATCTATATAAAATATAATCCATCATTACTAACTTAGGACAATTAATACCTTGCTTCACACACACTGTCATCTTGTGTTTCCATCATCCATTAAAATATTATTGAAATTCCATCCCTCAGAATCCATCATCACCATTGTAGAAAACCAATGTGAATCACCAAAAACCAAGAAAACAATGATGTCAAATATGCTCTAAAATCTATAAAAAAATATTGAGCCCTCTGGTGGTAGGGGGATATAAATAAATCCACTATAGGGAAACACCTCATGAAACTCCATCAATTGCTTTAAGAATAGTTAGAAACCAATGAACGTCACCAATGAACACTAAATAGAACTATAAAAAAACCAAGAACCCATTTTTTTATACTCATTGAAATTGAAAATTCCATTATTGAATTTGACATCAAAAGAACAAATTATATTCTATAGCTATAGATAATATGGCCATGAAATGAATCTTAGTAAAACCCAAATTCATATATTCTAATGTTTTATTTTAAAAAAAATTCACTAAGTTTCTTTAGTATGAATGTAAAATGAATTTATACCTATTACAACAGTTAGAGTGTATCCATATATAATGTATAAATAACACAACAATTTAATTGTGATGAAAATTCAATGATATGTTAAACAAATCATTAAAAATATAAGGTGAATTATTTAAACCATATGGTATTAAAATATATTTTTAATGTCAATACCTCAAAAAAATTAAAATATTGGAATATTTTTTTATTAGTTATTGTTGATGATACCTAGAATGAAGATAAATTTTTTGAGAATATTGAGAACCTATGAGTAGAATAAATAAGGAAAAATGTCAGGTGGATGAAATTTTTTTATTATAGTAATGAAATTTAATTTACAATAATCATTGCTAAACCTCATAGATCTATCTTTATTGTTATCAAAATGAATAGCGGCTTCCCATGGAGAGATAATACGTGATATAAATCATTTATTAAACAAATCATATAGAATTTTGTTTTTTACTATAAATTTATACATTGATATATAGTAGGGATTAATATATATAGGGTTTTATTTGGTATGATATGAAATGTAAACTCAACATCATGGTCTAGTGGGTGTCTTACTTATTTAATAAATTCATCAATGTATTCTTAAAAAAGGTGCATCCCTCATTTTATTGATACATTTATTATACATTAGTTGTGTCTACTATTATTATCAAATAATTTTATAATGGAGACCTTATATATAAGGACCTATACCTAATTTCAAAAAGTTAGTCTCCCCTATATTGATTAGTTATTCCATATCTTAGTCACAATCATAATATCCTTATCTCAGTTATAATAAATTATATTATAATCTAAAAAATCATTCCATAAAAATGATTATATGAAACTAAACAATAGTTATTGTAATATTATTTGAAAATAGGTCATGTTTATATTTCATTGTGGGAAGGAAACAGGGTAGTATATCACCTTGCTTCCATGGTGGTGGAGGACTAGGCTTTTACTGTCACATGATTCCCAGGAAACAATTTCAAGAAACTAGAGGGGGGTTAATTTGATTATAGGGGATGAACATGGTCATCATTACATCAGGCCTCCCAATTCCAAGTTCTGTTTCATAGAGCCTATTATAGAATTTTTTAAATCTTCTTCTTATTTAAAAGAAATTTATGATGATGATGAATATAATATTTATTAAAAATTTGATTTCACTAGTATAGTGTGAAAATAACTCTTATCTAATGGTAATTGGTAAATATATAATTTTATTACAAGAAATGGAATATATTAAAGTTTAAAAAGATAGAAAATATTAGACAGATAAATAATAAAATAATAAAATTCTATTTGATAGAATATGAAACAGAAAACACCAAGGTCAATGAACCCATGTAATTCATTTGATTAAATTTAACCTCTTTTATAATTTGTGGAACGTGACACCTCGAGTCCAAATGATCTGTAATATTGTATAAAAATATAATATTGATATCAAATATTTTAATATTAATAGTACTAAACCAATTAGTTAAATCATGGTTATATATTTATTAGAAATAAAACAACAATCATTTAAAATAAAAAAATAGTTTTATTAAAAACTGTATTTTTCTAAATGAATTTTTAGTCATGCATTTGAAACATCCTTTAAAACTATTTTTTATTAATTTTATAAATATCATCTGAAAAATGTAACTAAATTTTTAAATAATTATGTTCATATTATCTATTTATGATTTCTTCTTATTTTCTTGATATGATTCATTTTTTCAATGAATAGAGATAAATTGAGATTTTTATAAAAAACATCATTTTTGTTTAGGAAATTCAAATCGTTAAAATAAATTTCAAATTAGATTTCATGATAAGTAAGATAAATTATATAAAACTATATGTAATTTAGTTCATTAGAATAAATTTAATAATTTATTTATTTATTAAATCCTTCAATACTCATGTAAATTTTCTATTTGAAAACCTTCTTTTTCATTATGTCTTCTAATATAATTTCATATTTGATGAATCAAGTTATGTGAATTTAATTAATAAAATAGAATTCTTTATTTTGATTCATAGCAATGATTATTATTTACCATGTTCATAATAATATATTACCATTACGAATAGTTAATAAAGTAAAATGTAAATATTATTTTCATGGTAAAAACAAATTAAACAGAGGTTAAACTAAATAGATGAGTGTTAAAAGGACCTCTGAACTAGTCAAAACCCCATTTAATCAAAATATTTTGACATTGTAACATATATGGGAATATAATCACCCATATATGGGCTTTATTAATAATAAATAAATGGTTTTAGTTGATTATTTTAAAAAATCCTATGTGATCCCTCTCATACATTTATATAATAGGCCACACCCTCTCCTCCCCTATTAATACATCTAATGAAATTGGTAATATCCATTTCCTGATAAAAAAACTTCCTTAATCACATATAAAAAACTATTAATTCTCCTTTCTTTATGATATGTTCTACCAAGGAAGGAAATTCATGAAAAACTATAGTTCTCTGGAGAAGAGGTGATGTTCCAAAATGGGAATTTTTTGGTTGTTTATTATTCAATACCCTTATAATATTATAATAAATATATTACATAAAAATAGAATCATAAATATAATTAAATGTAACTGTTTTATGGGAATATCCTATATCCATCTCATCCTCCATCAAATTGGGAATGGAACTATCGATCTTGTGTATGGCGGACTACCTCCTTTTGAATTAATGTCATTCATTTTCCTTCCCCACCTTTCAAGGTTCGGTATAATGATGGATTTAACAAATTTTTACTATTCAAAAAATATTTTTATACATTTATTATTAAAATATCCCACATAAACACTTATATTCCACACGATTTCGATTTTGATAGCTTCCCTCATGATTAAGGAATACTACCACCTAATGGTGTGATGTGATTCCTTTTTTAATTACATTTAACATGAAAAGTAATAAGGATGTTCATAAATAATATATGTGATTTATATTATATAATATTTATTCTTTTATAAAAATATATCACCCACTTCTTTATCCTTTAACTTATTAATGGAATAATATCATCGAAGGTGTGCATATATGACAAATAATCTTTATATAGTGATGTGATTCATTTTCGATGTCAACCCACGAAGAATGATTTTATAAATTTATAAATTCAGTAAATGTGATATTTTTAAAATTAATATAATTATTCATATGATCGATCTATATTATATAACAACATAACATAACTTTCAAGATAAAAACACATGAGAAAACAACACAATTAACAACTAATACAGTGAAAACAAAGAAATTTTATGAGTAAACATTTGGTAAAATGTCACAATACGAGATTATATGATATTAAAATGATGAATATGGTTATATACAAAAATAATTACATTCTCAAAACCATCATATATTGTATTAAATCATGTTAAATAGAAAAGAAAACTTAGACAAGGGACTTAATCTCAAATTCCCTTCAATGGATAATATTGTAATGTTATACGTCTAAATTATTTTATATGGTATATATACTTCAATTCATTAAAGTGATATCACAATTAATTTATAATTAAAGATATTTATGTTTCAATTGGAATTGGTTCATACAAATATATTTTGACATAAATGTTATCATGTTGTAATTAATTTCATATATCATCTTAATTTCATTGGGTTATATTATTTTTTTATTGGCATTAATATTATATGATTATGTGAATAATGAAATTTTTTATAAATGATTATATTATATATAGATTTATGGGTGTTTCAATTTTTTTCATATAATCATTTGATTTATTAAATCGTAATTTAATGTTATGATTGTTGTAATGGACGTATTCTAATTTTTTCTATTAAGTCATATTGTAATATTATTCACCTAATTTATTATTTTGATGTGTATAATTCTTGATTTTAATTTGAAATAGTGTTATGTTCATTCTTTATGATATTATTTGTTTCAATTTGAAATATTTTATCCATGTTCTTTGGAATTGAAAATTTCCAATTTGTAAGGAATTTTGTTACTCAATTTCTTTTCATTGGTTTATATTACTTATTAGTTGTATTTTATTTTTGATGATATTGAGTTTAATAAATTATTTATACTGTGTTTCATTTCCATTCGTGTTTTGTGGATTTACATTTTATATACGTAATTAGTCCATTAATAAATTCTCACACCAATGTTATCATCTTTGTGAGGGTTTTTTTTATAATCTCATTTTAATCAGGATTGATTATTATTGAATTTACATTGGAAAAAATTAGTGATCATAGGATAATAAAACCCATTAATGTTATCATATAGTGGTTATTATTCAGGTTTCAAATAATTCACTTATTTTTTCCACACATTTGTAATTAAAATTACATAGAAATTACGAAAATAATTTTTTTTGGATTATTTCATCACTCAAAAATAATTTTTATTGTAAATACATGTTTAATTAAATTGTTTTAAAAAAATTATAACATCAAAAAACATATTTATGAAAATAAATTTTATCAATTTTTTAATTTTTTATAATTTTTATAAATCGAATCTTCTATCATTTTCTTGATATGGTCCATTAGTATTTTAATAAAAATGGGAAATTAATATTTATTTTTATATTTATGGAATTTACAGAATCCACCAACATCATAAACACAAAAAAGTTTTAAATCGTCATTTTTAAGGGTCAAAGTTTTTATTAAAAAAATTATTTTCAAAACATTTTGCGAAATATTAGTTTTAAAAGGTAGTTTTAAAAATGTAAAGGATATTTTCCTCAACAATTTATAAAATTATATATTTATTTTATTTCTATTTATCTATAAAAAACCATTTCTTTTAAATATACTCCAAGAGGGATATGTTTTATTGATATATTACATATTTTAGAAAATGGAGTTTATTAGTATATTTAACAAATATTTTTTTGAAGCTCACTTGCATGATCCATTTTTGTAGTGAAAAACCCCATTATTTCATAGTACATTGTCTTTTTAAAGTAATTCAATTGGTTGCGCTACACTCAACACTGAGTTCGAGCGCACCATGATTTACCAAACTATCCATTCAAAAAGTGGTTATGAATAGTTTTAACTATATTTTTATTTTTGTACTTATCCTATATTCTTTTAAATTCAGAATTTGTGTTTTTTATACATTATATAAAGAAAAATTCAATTTTAAGATAAAAGATGCATTTTTAAAAAAATGTGGTTTTTCCATTTTAATGGGAAACCCTTTTTAAATCCAATATTTGTCACTTTTATATAATTAGTTAAAATAAATTAATTTTTTTTAGAATAGGGAGATAAAAAATTGGTTTGGGTAAATTTATGGTACTATTCTAATAACTTTCATATCTTGATGAATAAGGAAAAATTATATATTTTAATTGAAAATAATAGTTTTAGTCGAAATAATTTATTGAGTTAAGTTATTTATTTTAGTGGTTTTAATGTATAATTAGGTTACATTTTTGTCATTTTAAATAATGTAGGTCATTATACGTAATTCCACATTTAAATTGGAAAGAATCACATGCCAATCTTTGGATAAATTTTTCTTTTCTTAATACCCTATTTTTTGTTTTGACAATGAGAGTTAATTTTAAATTAATTATTGAAACTTCTATGTTTTGAATTTTCTAATATAGGAATCATTTTTTAATTTGAAATATCAAAATTATCTTAGGGTTAATATTTGGTATTTTTCTAAAAACAGTCATTTTATCATTAATTGTGTAAAATACTGTGTTATTGTATAAAAATAACTTTTTTTAATTTATTATTTTATATTTAAATTTATTTTATGTCATATATAGATTAAGAATTCCTATATTAGTTTAATGTATTTAATTGGGTCATTTTATAATAAAATTAGATGTATATAATTTTATTGAACTTTTTAACGTCTTTTACCCACCTTAAAGGAATATTTGAATATTTTCATTAAACAAAATCTTACCACATATATGAATTGAATTTCAAAAATACAAGACACATGGTTTACATCAGTATGTACAATGTGGTTCAATAGGATGAAAATAATTTTTTCTGAATTGTTTCATTTGAATTTTATTTACAATAGTTAAAAGTAAAAAGGGTAATTAAAGGTAAAAATTATATTATAATTACCCTAACACATGTCCTAATTATATTGGATAAGTTTGTTTCGACCAAAATCAATGTAAGGAATAAAATATGATTCTTTTGGTCCACATGTATTACATTGGGACATTTATTATTATTTTATTTAATGAATAGTTAAAAGTGTTAAATTCAATGTTTAATAACAAATAAATTTTAATATAGGGTTATAAAAAATATACATTTGAGTATAAATATTCATTATAAAGCTAAAAATATTTTTTAAAAAAATTTATTTTATTTATTATTTTTAGACATTAAATAATTAAATTTATTTATGAAACAATGATGATGCAGTTATTACATTATTATTGAATGATTAAAATAATCGATATTAAAAAACATTATTGTAACTGTAAATTGAGACATTGATGCATGACTCCAATTTTACTAGATAATATAAAATTATAGGGTTTATTAACTCTATTTTTTTCTAAGTGTTTAATTTTTTGACTTTCACAAAAATGAAATACTATATAGTGTAAAAATTTCCATAAATGAGTTTTTAAAACAAATACTATATTATTAATTAATAAAACATTCTTAAAAATATAAGGATTAGAAAAATGACTTAGATATGGTTAGATATGTCAATAATAAACCACTTGGGATTTTATTGTATTTTTAGAGTATGTTAATTAACCATTTATTATAATAATACATGAATACATGGTAAAAGTTATATAATTTAACTATCATTAAATCTAAACTATATGCTTAATATGGAGACCTAAACCTATCTAAAACCTATTTGTTTCATGGTTTTCAACCCCAAACAACTTTATCCCCTAAATAAATCTATTTTTATCCATTATAAACCGAATATGATTGTATAATAAAATAATATTTTAAGGTTTTCCTTTATTAATCGTGACCTCTCTTATAAAACGGTACATCCCCTCTTATCAAAATCACCCTCCTAATCCATTTGTATTAGACAAAACCTACTAAAATATCCTCTAAACTAACATCAATTAAACCTAAATTCCTTACATTGACCATAATCCAACCTATGGAGCCCTTTGGGTCAAATTAAAAGTAAGCACCTGAAGAAGAGGTAATTATTTCACCACCTCATTCAAAATTCTTTTCTTCATCCACTTTTTCATTCATTGATACTTTCCCTACAAAAATAACAAATCATGTACCTTCTATATATAGACATGTTATTATAAATATGAAACAAACATATTCATTATTCTGTCCATCCTATGAATGACATAGTTACCATACGTTCATACATACGGCTTACCGTCTCCACGTAGTGGTGTAGTTTGTTATTCAATAATTCATTATTTGGATGTGTTTAATAATAAGTATAATTGATTTAATAATAAATATAACATGTTAATGATTCAGTATATATAGTATATCATCCAATTCTATACTATTTCACCATAAATAGAATTATATTGTCACTCATGCGTACCTACAGATTACCGTCTCGATGAATGTGATTAGATTCATTTCCCCATCGTAACCATTCGAGAATAGTTTTCATTTTATGAAAAAAAAATGATTATGAAATAAATATCATTCAATATGTGAATCAAATACATCCTTTCCATAACAAACAATACTTACATAACAAAAATATAACGGAAAATGAACCAGTTAACAACAGAAACAACGATACTACTAAAATATTATTAACAATGAAATATTATAAGATCAAAAATAATATCATATTTATGTATGTGTTTATTATATATCTTAACAAAAATGAT
Organism: Viscum album; assembly: GCA_963277665.1. Classification (NCBI taxonomy): domain Eukaryota; kingdom Viridiplantae; phylum Streptophyta; class Magnoliopsida; order Santalales; family Viscaceae; genus Viscum; species Viscum album. The sequence goes on along the minus strand of OY728143.1, from coordinate 515,021,091 downwards.
TTAACTATTATACATGAGGTTAACGTCCAATCTACTAAGGAAGAAAACATGGAATCAGTTAATTATTCAATATCATTTTTATCCAAGATTGATTATTTCTATGTTTTTACTGGGACATATTTATTAAGCATGTTTGTGTTTCATAAAAATTATTTTGAAGGGATTATATTACCGGAATATATAATTAAAACATTAATTTAAATTGTTTAAATACTTATTCTTATAAATCAATGTCATTAATGTCATTGTTTTCAAATTGGGTTTAAAGATTTATTTATATAGTTGTGAATGATTTAAAATGTTATTTCCTTTAAAAAAGATTCAATGTGGTATGAGACAAGAGGAATAAAATTTTTATTTTAAATGTGTTCCTTTATAAATTGTGTGACTATTAAATGATTCCATGAAAAAGGAATATTTCTCTCAAAGAGTATTACTGATCACTTTCAACAATGTCATAATTCTTAACTAGTTATTAATCATGATTGTGGTATATTTATTTTAATACAATGTTATATATTGTATTTGATGAGTTATTATGTATTTGAATATGAAAGTTATTTTAATAGAATTCATTGTTTATTGTTAAATTATTGAATTTTTTAATGCTAGTTTAAGTATTAATGATTATGTTATTTTTCAACCTTTTCATATGAGGAGTTCAATGGAATTAGTATGTGACGGCTAGAGTGTCACGACCCATCCTCAGGGCCTGTTCCGTGACTACCCCAAGCCCACCTTCCAGAGGCCAGGGGATGGCAACAAGCACCGAAGGCGTAAATCCCGATAACTGGGAAGGCATTGCATTTATAAAAGTAAACAAAACACCATAGAGTACAAGCAGAAGAAAAACACTAAGTACAAAAGAAATCCTGAAAAGTAAATGGGCCAGAATACAAACCCAAAAGAAAGTACAACAGAAAAAAGACAAACAGCTGGAAGAAGGAAGCAGCTCCTGGGTCGTCCTCCTCAGATCCTACCTGAAGGGTAGGTACAGATAGCGCGGCTCCTGGTCGTCCACCACGGATCCTACCTGAAGGGTAGGTACAGATAGCCTCCTCCACGCTCTCGTCCCTCAACCTCCTCTGTGTGTCATCTCGTCGTGTAGTCCACCTCCGGGTACCGACCTGTCGTCGAACACTCGGCCTCCGTCAGCACTGCCCGTCGTCTGAAACCAACACAACGAGGTGCGGGCATAGCCCGTGCAGGGGTGAGTATAACGATACTCAGTAGGGACCCCGAGACCCTCAAGGTCTCACTAAACCAACAAGGATAACCACAAGAAGATCTCAACAGATTTCCTCTACATGGGTATATGCCCATACATATACCTAAGTTATCAAGTAACCCATCTCAATCATGAGGAAACACAAGGATTGTGAAATCAACGGATAACCACTTCCCAGGTATATGCCCATACATATACCTAAGTTATCAAGTGAACCATCTTATTCATGAGGTGAACAGAAAGGTCAAAAGATTCAGCTCAAACCAGGATTTTCATTAATGAAACCGTAACTGCTGAACATCTCCGTCTCTGGAGTGTACAGTGGTCCTATCACGACTCCGAGGTACTGCTCACTAACCTAATACTGCTGAGATACTTCTCGTGTCGAGTACCGCGGGTCTGCGGCCAACTACCAGGCGCTCCGTCCACTGTGGGTTTGTTGCCAAATACCGGGCGCTCCACCTAATAGCCTACAGAGTTACTCCTCCTGTCGAGTACCGCGGGGCTTCGGCCAACTACCGGGCACTCCATCCATCGTGGGTTTGTTGCCAAATATTGGGCGCTCCGTCCACTGGGCTAGTCGACTCACTCCAAGTCGAGTCGGTCAAGCAGTCGTCAAGTCTCAGCTGGCTACATGGTCTCCGTACTCCGTACGCTCGTCTCCGGGAGGGTCTGCTCCACGAGCTACAGGTCGATACTCCATGTATCACAATTTCCCATGAAGAAGTATCTCAATGGACCGCCTCGTCATAGGGGTCTCAACGCAACAGATGGCGCGTCAATCGGACGCCCGGTCTGTGAGTTACTGGCCTTTTTGTCCCCGGGGCCCGGTTGGTTTCATGAGCGAACCAACCCGGCCGTATCTCAACTGTACCCCAAAATCTCATAGTGTATACTCATAGGGACCGCTTCTCGACGAGATCACCAACGCCACTGACGGTTCGTCAAACGGACGTCATGTCTGCAAGATATCAGCTTTTCTATTCCAGGGACCCGGTTGGATTTTAGGTACAATCCTACCCGGCCATATTCCAACTGCATCCAAAACTCGGGCGAAGTATACCAAAAGTTCTGTCTCCTCAAGAGAAATTCAACGAAACAGACGGCGCGTCAATCAGACGCCCAATCTGTGAATTATTGGATTTTTCGTTTCAAGGGCCCGGTTGGTTTCGTGAGCGAACCAACCAGACCGTACTCCGACGACATACAAACCTCGAGAGGAGTAAGCCAACAGATCCCTCTCACTTAGAGGAATTCAATAAAGTCAATGGCATATCATTCGGACGTCCAGAACTCAAGTTACGAGCGTTTCCGCTCCGAGGGCTCGGTTGGTTTCGTGAGCGAACCAACCCGGAAGAACCCAAAGTTCTCCAAAACCATTAATCTAATATACTGAAATGACCGTCTTGATCCAAGGATCGCTTTTCCGTTGACGGCGCGTCAATCGGAGGTCTACAGCTCAAGATATGGGAATTTGACCGAAAGTGGTCCGAAAACAGGGGGTCTGGGCTCGGACCGACCCGGCCCGACCCCCCTGGGTCGACCTGACCCGGGTCCGACCCGGATGGGCCCGGCCCGTCCCGGCCTGGTCCGGCCGGACACAGCCGCACAGTTGTCGTGGATATGCGGGGGTGCGCACGGCCGCCCCCACTTCGTCGCTGATTGACGCTGGCGGCAACAGCCGCCGGCAACTTCCAGCGGCGCGCCGCCGCCTCCTTCCACGGACCACCGGACGAGTTCCGGTGGTCTGTTTCTCTTGTCGTCTTCACCTATGGTCCTCCCGGGACACGATATTCACTGCGAAGGCCTCAAAACTACCTTGCGGCATCATTTGTCATTGCCCGTCAATCCGCACATCAAAAACAAAACGCACCGTCTTCGTGGTTCTTCGGCGCGTCGCGCTGGCACCGCGCCACTTCGTCGTGGCCTGACTCCGACCATGGGTTTCTTCGGGTTCCTTCGACGTGGTGTGTCGGCGTCACGTTCTTATAATTCTTTCCACGGTGCGGCGCAACGGCGTCGCGTAATACTTTCCGTGTGATTTCCGCGTGGTGCGACAGCACCACGCCATTCCGTTCCATCCACAAAGAATCAAACATGAACATAGGAGGGGGGGTTCGGCCATGTTTGTGCGGTCCGGCCCCCCTCTCGTTAAATGATAACATCTAGTCGATAATCCACAATGATTGATAAACTAGAATCATGAAAAAAAAATAATTAAATAAAATAATCCCCTACCTCGGTTTCAAGAACGGTGTTCATCAATGAGCCGCGGAAGACGAGCGTCGCGGAGAATGAATGTCAACGTCGCGAAGCGAGGATTCGTATTCATTGACGAAGATTTCGTCGCGGAAAACCATCGCGGAAGAGACGACGTGGAAGAAGAACGTCGCGTCATGGATATGGTGTCGCGGAAGAACCGTGGAGGAAAGAGACGTCGCGTCGCGGGTCGATGTCGCGGAGAACGAACGTCGATTCTGTTGTCGTCGAGATGCGTTCGAAGGGAATACATCGTTGGAAGAAGACGTCGCGTTCTTCGGCAGAGGTGTTCTTCGCGTTCTTCGCGTTCTTCGTGAAGGAGGATGAAGGCACAAAGTTGTCAAAACCTTTCAACGAGCATTTTTCCAGAAGTCACGCATTGGTCTTATTTTATTACTACGCCAACAGATTGAAAACAGGTTAAGAAACGATTAAATTAATTCATCGAATTAATTCAACGAATAAAACTGCCCAATTAATTCAACGAATTAATTCAACGAATAAAACTGCCCAATTAATTCAATGTACTAATTCAATGAATAAAAACACCCAATTAATTGGCGCGTTAAGAAATTTAAAAAAACGCATCAGTTGGCTTTCATAATGACGGGTTTTCACGGGTGCGTTACTTAGCGGAATGAAACGGTGGGGCTCGTGCGGGTCCCACCTCAAAAATATCCTACCAAGAGGGTAGGATATTTCTGGATAGCACCCTATCCGCATCAACTCAGCTTATGCTGCTTTAAGTGGCTTCAAGTGGCATCCAAGCAGCTTAAGTGAAATAAAATAAAGTTTGTTGTACAATTTATTTTATTTCTTAACTTTAAGCCCAAAAATTAAAAACCACACCCGAGCAAACTCAACTCCGGAAGAGGCGTTTCTAAGAAATTACCGGCACTACAATTCCATAGGTGCCCTCAAAATTCGATTCCGAGCACTGGTTCAAAAGTTAGAAAAACCCGCTAGTCCATTCACTGAACGTACCCGAGCAAAACTTCGGAAAATGATTCCGAGCACACCGGGCCTCGGAATCAAGTGCCGTCAGAAACTGCATTCTTGTAAAATTCCATAGAAAATTAAGAAAAAAATTTCCTTGGAATTTACGGGTCATTACATTACTCCCACCACAGAGCTTTACGTCCCCGTAAAGCGTCACCACAATCTTAGGGATACAAAGGCGGTACTGAGCACGCATCTGAGCCTTCCGCTCCCATGTGCTCACCTGGAGGTTCCTGTGCTGCCAAAGAAAGTTCACCAGAGGAATCGATCGTCCCCATAGGATCCGCTCCTGTCGATCCTTGATCCCTACTAGAACCTCCGTGGAAGTAATCCCATCACCATTGTCCTGCTCCTCATGGTCGAGCATGTATGTCCTTAGTTGAGATAGCTGGAAAACGTCGTGCACCTAGTGCAACTGAGGCGGATGGGTCAAGTGGTAAACCACCTCGCCTACCCAGCTGAGGACCTAGAAAGGTCTGTTGAACCTCGGAGATAACTTTCCTACCTGGCCACATCTCCGTAAACCTCGTCGAGGTGAGACTCGTATAAGGACGCGATGGTCATCCTCAAACTCTAGAGGCCTCCAAGTCCAGTCAGCATAAGGCTTATGTCGGCCCTGTGCTGTCCTCATCCGCTATGGATGACCTAGACCTTCTCTAGTCACACAAGAGATTCTATGATTTCATCTATTTTCACAAGAGAAATACAGTCTCATCCCCTGGATGAACAACATTCGTTGCCTAATATAGTCAATCCTGACATGAATGATGCATTCATTCCATGGATGATGTCGTAAGGCCTCGACGTAACTACCAAGAGATCCAACTGTCACTCTAGCCTCCAGGGGTTGAGTCACACTGTCGGCATCAATGTGTGGTCACTAGGTCTCCTTCATTAGAAATCTCGAAAGTCAGGGTCAAGTCAACAGTCTTAACCGGGACCACTCAGTATCAACCAAACAAAAAGGACAGGAAAGAAAAATTTACAAAGATAAGTGTCTTTTCATTATTTCAGATCGTAGTAAAAAGACACAAAGCAACTACAGACAAACATCAACAAAACTAGAAGCAACAGGATCAATAGACTCCAGGTCGGAAGCTAGTCCCGCTCATGTCCATCTGCTTCTGGAGCTCCATGACCATAGGCCTCAGCTACCTGAAGTTGTGCTCTCCCATGTCCTCATGTCCCATGCGGTCGAGGTGGGCCTCCTGGTGGTTGTGTCAACATCCCGAAGTGTCGTCCACCTCCAGCTGCACGGCCAGCTCCCCTGTCATGGCCGCCTGCTCCTTGCGGTCCGCCCTGATCGAATCTCTACCTTTGCCTCGGAGGTTCTTCATTTAACTGCTGGTCATCTGCATGGCGGGTCGGACAGTCACGTGTCATGTGACCAATTCCTCCGCAGGAGTAACACTGTCCACTCTCAGCACGTCTGGCTCTGACTCCACCCTGGTTTCCCCGCACAACTGAACCTGAGTCGTGCGGTCGGCCACCGGTAGGTCTGGTCCTCTTGGACCTCTGCGTCATCTGTCTACTGTCTGCTGTAGAAAACTCTGCTGCAAGCTGGATAGTGGTGGGTCCTGCTGTTGGAGACTGCTCAGCAAGGAAACACTCCACTAAGAGGGATCTCTCCAACACCCTTGTCTGCATCGGAATGTTGTGAGAAACAACAGAAGCTCTAATCTCCCGCATGAGCCCCTGCTCGAAGGTTTCGGCCCTGAAGAACAGGTCTCGTACCATATCTGTGGAGTAGCGGGAGAGGTCTGTGAATCTCGCTGAGTACTGCACCACTGACATGCTGCCCTGCCGCAGCTGAAGTAGCTCTTGTATACGCACCACTCGAAGGGTGGCTGGTACAAACTTTGCAATGAATAGGCTCTCGAAGTCTTCCCATATAAGTGTCACATCGGCATGCATCTAAAGCATCAGGCTCCACCATCTGCCTGCTACTGCCTGATGAAGTCTGGCAGCAAGGATTACCATGAAATCTGTCGGCGTCCCTACTATCCTGAGGACTCTCACAACAGCCTCCAGCCAATCCTCAGCCGCCTGCGGGTCCGTCCCTCCCTGAAACATGGGTGGCCTCTGGCGCTGGAACTCATGCAATGCGCTCAAGCGACGTGCATCCTCTGGTGCTGGGGCTGGGGGCATCGGTGGCCCAACGGGTAGTAGTACTGCTAGTGCCTCCGCTGGTGCCTCAACTGAGATAGGGCCCTGTACTGAGGCCTCATTGCTCGGTGGGCTATCAGTACTTACCACTCTCGGGGCTCTAACTGGTCGTGCACGGGGAGGCATCCTGAAATAAACAACGTGACACGATCAAAAGATTATCCCTGGTGAGCTGACCTGGTTTGAGCTGACATTAAAAAAACTGCTGGAAACACACACGAAATCAGTGTTTTCATGCACAAAGTCGGAAATCAGTTGACAGGGTCCTGGTGTATGGTTACGTCGGCCGCCCGCCCCAACACTGGACTCCCTGAACTGAAAACCACACTCGGTACTTTTAACTCTATTTCTTCACAGAAAGAAACAACAGAGTTATAAGTTCTGCGGTAGAACCGAACTCCTCTGATACCAATTTTTCACGATCTTTCCTCAAGTCCCGTGTTGTGACTACCCCAAGCCCGCCTTCCATAGGCCAGGGGCTGGTGACTAGAACTGAAGGTGTAAATCCCGATAAATGGGAAGTCATTGCCTTTATAAAAGTAAACAAAACACCATAGAGTACAAGTGGAAGCAAAACACTAAGTACAAAAGAAATGCTGAAAAGTAAATGGGCCAGAATAAAAACCTAAAAGAAAGTACAACAGCAAAAAGACAAACAGCTGGAAGAAGGAAGCAGCTCATGGGTCGTCCTCCTCGGATCCTACCTAAAGGGTAGGTACAGATAGCGCAGCTCCTGGTCGCCCACCACGGATCCTACCTGAAGGGTAGGTACAGATAGCCTCCTCCATACTCTCATCCGCCAACCTCCTCTGTTTGTCGTCTCGTCGTGTAGTCCACCTTCGGGTACTGACTGGTAATGTAGTCCACCTCCGGATACTGACTCGTCGTGTAGTCCACCTCCGGGTAATGACTCGTCGTGTAGTCCACCTCTGGGTACCGACCAGTCCTCGAACACTAGGCCTCCATCAGCACTGCCCGTCGTCTGCAACCAACACAACGAGGTGCGGGCATAGCCCGTGCAGGGGTGAGTATAACGATACTCAGTAGGGACCTCGACACCCTCACGGTCTCACTAAACCAACAAGGATAACCACAAGAAGATCTCAACAGATAACCTCTACTTGGGTATATGCCCATACATATACCTAAGTTATCAAGTAACCAATCCCAATCATGAGGAAACACAAGGATTGTGAAATCAACGGATAACCACTACCGAGGTATATGCCCATACATATTCCTAAGTTATCAAATGACCCATCTCAATCATAAGGTGAACACAAAGGTCAAAAGATTCATCTCAAACCAGGATTTTCATTAACGAAACTGTAACTGCTGAAGAGCTCCGTCTCTGGAGTGTACAGTGGTCCTGTCACGACTCTGAGGTACTGATCACTTACCTAAGACTGCTGAGGTACTCCTCCTGTCGAGTACCGCGGGTCTGCAGCCAACTATCGGGCCCTCCATCCACTGTGGGTCTGTCGCCATATACCGGGCGCTCCCCCTAATAGCCTACATAGGTACTCCTCCTGTCGAGTACCGCGGGTCTGCAGCCAACTACAGGGCACTCTGTCCGCCGTGGGTCTGTCGCCAAATACTGGGCGCTCCGTCCACTGGGCTAGTCGACTCACTCCAAGTCGAGTCGGTCAAGCAGTCGTCAGGTCTCAGCTGGCTACACGGTCTCCGTACTCTGTACGCTCATCTCCGGGAGGGTCCACCCCATGAGCTACAGGTCGATACTCCAAGTATCACAAAGTCCCACGAAGAAGTATCTCAATGGACCACCTCGTCATATGGGTCTCAACGCAACAGACGTCGTGTCAATCGGACGCCCGGTCTGTGAGTTACTAGCCTTTTCATCCCCGGGACCGGTTGGTTTCGTGACGAAGCCAACCCAGCTTTATCTCAACTGTACCCCGATCTCTCATAGGGTATACTCATAGGGACCGCTTCCCGACGAGATCACCACTGTCGCTGACGGTTCGTCAAACGGACGTCACGTCTGCAAGATATCAGCTTTTCCGTTCCAAGGGCCCGGTTGGATTTCAGGTACAATCCAACCCGGCCATATACCAACTGCATCCAAAACTCGGTAGAAGTATACCAAAAGTTCTGTCTCATCCAGAGGAATTCAATGAAACAGACGGCGCGTCAATCAGACGCCCGGTCTGTGAATTATTGGCTTTTTCGTTCCAAGGGCCCGGTTCGTTTCGTGAGCGAACAAACCCGACCGTACTCCGACGGCATCAAACCTCAAGCAAGGTATGCCAAAAGATCCGTCTCACTTAGAGAAATTCAATAAAGTCGACGGCACGTCATTTGGACGTCCAGAACTCAAGTTACGTGCGTTTCCGCTCCGAGGGCCCGGTTGGTTTCGTGAGTGAACCAACCCGGCTAAACCCAAAGTTCTCCAAAACCTTGAGTGTAATATACCGAAACGACCATCTCGATCCAAGTATCGTGTTTCCACTGACGGAGCGTCAATCGGAGGTCTACAACTCAAGATATGGGCATTTGACCAAAAGTGGTCCGAAAACGGGGGGGTCCTGGCCTGACTAACCCGGCTGAGTCCGGCCCCGTCCGACTCGGTCCGGTCCAGCCCGACCGGCCGGCCGCGGCCAAGCGGTTGTCGCGGAGCGGCAGGGGTGCACGCGGCCGCCCCTACTTCACCGCTGATTGACAATGGCAGCTCCCGCCGCCGCCGGTCGCCGGAGCCTCCGCGCCGGCGTGGCGCGCCGCCGCCTCCTTTCAAGGACCACCGGACGCGCACCGGTGGTCCGTTTCTCTTGCCGTCTTCGCCTATGGTCCTCCCGGGACCCGATCTTCACTGCGAAGGCCTAAAAACTACCTTGTGGCCCCTTTTGTCATCGCCCATCAATTCGCACGTCAAAAACGAAACACGCCGTCTTCGTGGTTCTTCGGCGCGTCACGCTGGCACTGTCCCCTTTGCCATGGCCCGACTCCGACCACGGGTGTCTTCAGGTTCCTTCGACGTGGGGCGTCGGCATCATGTTCTTAGACTTCTTTCCACGGTGCGGCGCAACGGCGTCGCGTAATACTTGTCGTGTGATTTCCGCATGGTGCGACGGCACCACGCCATTCCGTTCCATCCACAAAGAATCAAACATGAACATAGCAGGGGTGTTTGGCCGTGTTTGTCCGGTCCGACCCCCCTCTCGTTAAATGATAACATCTAGTCGAAAATCCACGATGATCGATAAACTAGAATCATGAACAAAAATAATTAAATAAAATAATCCCCAACCTCGGTTTCAAGAACGGTGTTCGTCAACGAGCCGCGGAAGACAAGCGTCGCGGAGAATGAATGTCGACGTCACGAAGCCAGGATTCGATGTCGTTGATGGAGATTTCTTCGTGGAAAACCATCACGGAAGAGACGACGCAGAAGAAGAACATCGCGTCGCGGATACGGTGTCGCGGAAGAACCGTTGCAGAAAGAGACGTCGTGTCGCGGGTCGATGTCGCGGAGAACGAACGTCGATTCCGTTGTCGTCGAGGTGCGTTCGAAGGGAAGACGTCGTTGGAAGAAGACGTCACGTTCTTCGGCGTAGGTGTTCTTCTCGTTCTTCGCGTTCTTCTCGAAGGAGGATGAAGGCACAAAGTTTTCAAAACCTTTCAACGAGAATTTTTCCAGAAGTCGCAGGTTGGTCTTATTTTATTACTACGCTAACTGATTGAAAACAGGTTAAGAAACGATTAAATTAATTCATCGAATTAATTCAACGAATAAAACCGCCCAATTAATTCAATGAATTAATTCAATGAATAAAACTGCCTAATTAATTCAACAAATTAATTGAACGTATAAAACAGCCCAATTAATTGGTGCGTTAAGAAATTTAAAAAAAAACACGTCAGTTGACTTTCATAATGACGGGTTTTCGCGGGTGCGTTACTTACCAGAAAGAAACGGCGGGGCTCATGCGGGTCCCACATCACAAATATCCTACCAAAAGGGTAGGATATTTCTGGATAGCACCTTATCTGCATCAACTCAGCTTAAGCTACTTTAAGTGGCTTTAAGTGGCTTCCAAACGGCTTAAGTGAAATAAAATAAAGTTTGTCGTACAATTTATTTTATTTCTTAACTTTAAGCCCAAAAATTAAAAACCACACCCGAGCAAACGCAACTCCGGAAGAGGAGTTTCTAGGAAATTACCGGCGCTGCGATTCCATCGGTGCCCTCAGAATTTGATTCCGAGCACCGGTTCAAATGTTAGAAAAACCCGCTCGTCCGTTCAATGAACGTACCTGAGCCAAACTTCGGGAAATGATTTCGTGCAAACCGGGCCTCGGAATCAGGTGCTGTCAGAAACTGCGTTCTTGTAGAATTTCTAAGAAAATTAAGAAAAAAAATTCCTTGGAATTTACGGGTCATTACATGGAGCCCACTACAGCCCTTTGTTGCATTGGTTTGTCTAATGAGACAACCAAGTATCTTGTCAAATTTCCTTGCCAAAATCTTATTTGGAGTCGGGGCCCGAGGCCTTGACTATGTGGTTATGATGTCTGGGATTATGAATTCCATCTTTACAAAATTAGTTATTTATATTACATGTTATTATTCTACTTGTAGAATATACATGTGATTATGTAAATGGAATTATTCGATTTATATTTTCCATATTATTCATTAGATTATGTTTAAACAGAATATGTTTTAGTATTATACATTGCCTTAAATGTTTATACTTATTTATGAAAGTTTCTTATAAATTATTTACCTTTACTGAGCATTTGAGCTCACCCCTTTATTTTGTTTTATTTTATCCAAGATGAGAAGAAGTATATTATGAATGAAATGCAGGGTTAATCTAGGAGAATAATTGAGTTCCCAAAGGATTATTTATATTTTTTTTATTTTAGAAATTGGAATGTAATGTTCAAATATGTAATCTAATTTCTGAGACTGCTAAATTGATCGGTCCTTCAAGAAAATATTCCTCATAAACATTCCAATGTGTTAAAATATTTCACTAACTCTCGGTAACAAGGGTTGGGGCATTACAGTTAGTATCAGAGGATATTTAGTACTATCCTTGGAAGCTAGATTTAGAAAAACTATGATTAGAGAACATTACCCCGACATTGATTTTGAGGATATGTAATGAAAAACTTCCTATAATTTTTAAAATGATGAGATTTTGTGAATTTTCCACACAATTCATCCATGTTTGGATACAAATAGGTAGATGCGGCACTAGCATAAATGTACCATGTACTGAAAACTCAGAAAAAGATTTTTGGGCTTGACCTGAGGTATCCTAGTACATGAAAATGATCTTTGCAACAATCTTGGATACGACCCTCCTTGGGGATATGCTTAAGATAATTCACATTTTATTTACAATTAATTATGAAGGATTTATGAGTAAATATTTCATGAAATAAAACCTTTTATATGATTATGGATTATATACATACACTATTCAATTTATGTTAGGAATTTTACATGATTGGAATTATAAATTTTGATTCAAAAACTATCCTAGTGTATGCCATTTTATATAAATGGATCCTAGTAGATGGAATGAGAACTCAAGTAATACGCATTATCTGAAGAGTAAGAAGGATCATATATTTCTTGGTCTTAAGGAAACATTTATAAGGAAATAGTCTACCGCGTATTCTAATCATATTAAGTAATAGTATCATGTGTCAATAAGATATGGAAATAATTCTCTGAGTCCTATGGCTTTGAAAGGAATCCATATACGAAAAGGATGGTAGAGAGAAAGACGGATAAAGGGAAGAAGGGAAATAAGGGTTCTCACATTAGTGATAATTGTGGAAAGAATAGCCTTGGTAAATGCATGAAGGGAATGAGATTTTGTTAAAAGTGTGGAGAAAAAGGACATCATGTACGTGACTGAAAGGGTATGAAAACGGTATCAAATGTACAATGTTTCATCTTCAAGGTGTTGGAACACTACACGATAAAATGTTCCAATCATCAGAGTATTCCCCAAAATAATGCTATTGGATAATAAGAACATTATAATACTACTGTATATGAATAGTAATGACTAGTGTTCTTTTGTTGTTATTAAAAAATTATGTCATTGGAGTGCTGTATTAATGATTTAGAAGTTATATGTATTATAGAAATAAATAAGGATTGATCTGCTGTACTATTTCACTGAGGATTTGAGATTATATGGTACAAATAAAAGGCACTCAATAACATGTAAAACGTTTTTAAAAAAATACATGGTTGATGGAAAGATAACCTTTAATATGGCCCTGATACTGAGGTAGTGATTTTGGTATAATAGATGGTTTATTTGGATAAATTATATTGGATATTCTTGACTCCCTTAGAACTAATTAATGGTTTGTTTATTACATCTTTGTTGGAGTATTCAAAATTTTTCGATATAAGGAATATATATTGCATTCTATAATGAAAAAGGGAGCATGAATGTAATAAATATTTTTTTATGGAAATTCATGGTGTTACCATGTTTTTAGAGAATACACGATGAAGGTAATCACATTTTATTATGTAGCAAAAATATATCTTCAATATGTTTTGTTGACCTTTGTTATAATTTTTTAGACAATGAGTATGGACACAAGTATTTTGGATAAGTATAAAGATTATAATGGAATAAGTTTCACAATGTAAACTAATTTTAATGTTAAATAATTTCTTAATATTTTATTATTGTTATAAAAAGGACATCTCGGATGTCAGGTGACAACTCGTCACATCCGACAATTTCGCAAGACTTCTACCTGCAACCGAATGGTGATAGTAGTGCTTCAGCTACCACTAGCCTATGTGATGTCTTGAATATATAATTTAGTTTCTAAATAAAATTATATATTAGTTATAAATTAATTTTTTGAAACCCTATATGATTATGGTAAATAGAATATTTTGGAGTTTTATTATCTTTTGGAGTGAATGATGAGTTTGTGTTTTAAATTTGATAATGAATGGAACCCTACTTTTCATGTTTTTTTCTATAATGTAATTAAATCTTAATCCTTTTGAAAATGATCTTAAAACCAAAAATGATTTATCCTAATACCTTATGTTTTGATGATGCAATAATATTATAACTCATCATAGATTTCTGGCCTTGAGGCCCTTAATTTTTTATTTATTTTTCACATGTCTGTGATTGATAACCTCAATCACTCCCTATAAATATATATGTTTTTCCACAAATTATGTATCTTAAATTTAAACCAATTTTACCCCATTAAAAATCCAATTTGGTGGTGACTTTTCAATTTCCCTTTCTGTATTATAAATATTAATTTTTTAAAGCCTATTTCTGATGTGGGTTTCATCCAACGTATTTTATATTTTTAATATTATATTTTTAATTAAAAATTTTTATTTTCTATAATGAACTTTATTGATGGAGGGGATAATTTAACACCACATGATTTCATATTTAGTTATCTCTTTAGATTAATTCAATAGCACGCGCTACGCGCAACACCAAGTTCGAGAACACTACGACTTACCACACTTGCCCTTAAAAAATCAATTAAGAATAATATTAACCATATTTGTAATTATATATATATACTACATATTTTTAAATTCCTACATTTATTTCTTAGACATAATATAAGGACAAATTTTATTTTCAGATAAAAGAAGTATTTTTAAAAAATGTAGATTTTCAGTCTTTTAATTGAGAACCATTTTTAAATAAAATATTTTACACTATAATATATTCAATTTATTGAAATTGAAATTCTTATTTAGATTCTAGACATAAAAATTATTTTGGATAAATTTTTGAAACCGTTCTGATAACTTTCATATTTTGATGAATAGGGAAAAATACTTAATTTTAATTGAAAACAGTTGTTTTAATGAAAATAATATATAGTAATAAATTATTAATTTTAGTGGGGTTTTAGTATAATTTGGTTATATTTTTATCATTTAATTTAATTTAGGTCATTATATGTAATTTCACATATAAATTGGATAAAAAATGTCAATATTTTGATAGTTTTTTACTTTTTAAAAAACCAGTTTTTTTGTATTAACTATGGGAATTAATTTTGAATTAAATAAATCTACTTCTATGATTTTAATTTGTTAAATTAGACTTTATTTTTGAATTCAAAATATCAAAAATATCTTTGGGAGACTTTATGGTGCTTATCTAAAAACATTCATTTTTTCATGAATAGTGAAAATGTTGTGTTAATGTTTAAAACCAACTTTTTATTTAAGTAAATATTTATATTATTTAAATTTATATTAAGTAAATATAGAGATATAATTCCTATATTAGTTATATTAAATTCATTGGAGCCAATTTATAATAAATCTAGATATATAAAATTTTATTGATCTTTTTAACGTCTTTTACCCACCTCTAGGCACATTTGCAAATTTCAAGAAAACGTAATTTTACCGATTCTGTGAATTGAATTTAAAAAATCTGAGATACATGGTAGACATTAGTATGTAAAATTTTTTTCAATAGGGTTAATATATTTTTTTTAATTGTGACTACTGAATTTTGTTTACTACAGTTTAAAGTAAATTGGGTAATTAAAGGTAAAAATGATATTATAATTACACTAACACATGTCCTAATTCTATTGGATAAGTTTTTTTCAACCAAAATAAACCTTAGTAAAAAAATATTACATTTTTGGTACACATGGATTAGATTAGGATATTTAATATTATTTTATTTAATGAAAAGTTAAATGTGATAAATTCAATGTTTAATAACAAAAATAAATTTTAATATAGGGTTATATATATAATAAAATCTACTAAAAATATTCATTATAAATATAAATATATTTCCAACAAAAATTTATTTTATTTATAATTTTTAGAAAATAAATAATTAAATTTATTTAGGACATAATGATGATGCGGTAATTACCTTATTATTGAATGATTAAAATAATTCAAATTATAAATATTAATATGATAGTTAATTGACACTTTTGATGTATTTCAAGAATTTTATACATTAATATGACATGTTATTTTTTATTAAATAATTTATTTTCAATGTGATAAAGTTGTTTAGACTTTCACAAAAACCAAATACTAAATTTTTTCAATATTGACATGGATGAGTTTTTAAAACAAATACTATATTATTAATTGACATAATATTCCTAAAAATATATGGATCTTCCAATGGACATATATAATGATATATATGTCAATAATGAACTACTTTGGGTTCTCTTTTCTTTTTATTGTATGTTTATTTTCCATATATTATAATAATATAATAATATAAGGTTAACGTTAAACTGTTTAACTATGAGTTAAATATAAAAGATATGGTTAATATGGTGAAACAAACCTGTATAAAAGCTATTGGTTTGGAGATTTCTCACTTAGACCCACCTTATCCACAAAATAGATCTTTTTGGATCCATTATAAATGGAATATTATTGTAAAATAAAATAATACTTCATGCTTTTCCAAAAGTGACCATCATTTCTCTTATAAAAGGGTACATCCCGTTCAAAAAAAATCACACCTCCAAATCTATGTGGCACTTCCAACACCAACTCAAATATTCTCCCAACTACCCTCATATTTATATAGAGGCCTTAATTTGATCAGAAGCCAACATTTAGATCCCTTTTGATCAAATCAAAAAGGATGCACCTGAAGAAGCTGTAATAATTTCACCACATCTTTCAAAATTAATTTCTTCTTCCACTTCCTCTGTCATTAATTTTCCCTACAAAAATAATATATTAACTACATTATACATACAGAGAAGTTATTAAAAATATGGTATAACCAAATTCCTTATTCTATCCATAATATAAATGACAAAGTCACCATACGTGTGTACGTATGACATACTGTCTCAACATGGTGGTGTAGCTTGTACTTCAACACATGATTAGTTGGATGGTTATAAAAATCAGTACAATTGATTTAAATAATATAAATAACATGTTAATTATTCGGTATATATAATTTAACATCCAATTGCATAGTATTTCACCATCAATATATGGATATTTTTTTCTCATGAATACGTATAGATTACCGTCCCCACGAATGCGATAAGATTCATTTCCCCATCATAACCATCCAATAATAATTCGAATTTTATGATGAAAAATAATTTTTAAGAACTTAATATCATTCTAAAAATGAATAAAATACATCATATCTATCATTTCACATACCAAATGAGTGTTATAGATCCCCACGAGTTATCATCTAGAGCATAGAAAATGAAAAACAAATATACAAAACAATGTTTACCATCCTGAAGTGAAAATATGACATATATAAACATATATAAAAGGAAGTAGTCGATGAAAATCTGATCATATGTATATTCCATAATACAAATATAAAAACATAACTCATATATCCAATATGGAATGAAAATAATCATCTTGAGTGAAGTCCAATAGAAAAGAACAATAGAGATAAAAAGTTACACTAATAGTGTCTATATAATTGCAATGGAAAACTAGCACCATCACACCATCTAGATACCCAAAATATTACTAATTGAAAAACTCAACACCGCACTATGGGTCCTTGCTATACCCATCATAGAATTAAATAAACTAATCTACACACCACAAATGGTGTATGCAGGGTGTTACAAAATAGTGTCATTAGGGTCTCCCACATGTGTTCTATATCATGTTTCTGAAAAAAAAATCCATGCATGGTCATCATTAAATAAGTCAGGTCATGATACACTTAAATACTTTTCGTATCAATTATATGGAAAAAAATTTAATTTCACCCTTTACAACATTTAATATAATAAAGGAAAACAAAATTAAAATCATTTCATATAAAAATATCATATAAGATATATAATGTAAAAACAAATCATGCTTCAAAAACTGTATCATATCTATTTTAGTATAATAAAAATAGTATAAACCAAAAGAAGGGATAATTCTCTAATATATATCACATGTAACATAAAACCATGGATACCTATAGGTCAGGATAGCGAGTAAAGTCATAACTAAACATAGAAAATTGAAAACACATCCTTCTTCTAGAAATATGGTTAGATCCAAGATAGCATAATAACATAGTAGAATGTGAACCCCCCAATAGGACTTACATGTCCCCATAACAGCGGATATAGGATGCAGATGAAATCCCCCTATTCAAACCATATTATAGTATAAGACACCTATTAATATAAAATCATCTTAAATAACCAAGGATTCTTATATACTCAATTTTCGAAACCACTTTATCAAACCATTCCATTAATTCATTCCTTGAAATCCATTTCATAAAACCATTTTAAAAATAATGGAGTAACCATTAACATTTAAAAAAATTGGTTGAAACCCATATATTATAAAAAAATTCAACACATAGAAAAATAATCACTCATATCATGTTATTTCAATTTATATATAGATTTATCAAAAAAATGGGAATTGTTGTTCACTAACACAAGATAGACACTAAACCAACTACCATAAAACTCAAGATTCACATTCCTGTAATAGATTCCACAACTCTAATGATACTCATAATAAAAAAAAAGGCCCTAGTATCAAAAACTCCACTTATAATAGATTAATATTAAGAAAATTGGTTAATAGAAAAGAGGAAATAACACATACCTCAAGAATTCTCCCCCACCAAACGTGAACCGAAAAATGAAAATTCATTTAGAGCAAAACTATACAATAGATCTAAAAAAATATGATCAATGAATGCCACATATCAAGAAAAAAATATAATTGTGTAACAATGCTACTATAATAATGGGAAATGAAGTAAAAAATAGACCTTTTACCTAGAGAAATGCATCACAATTTCCATAATGATCAAACTTCAAACCAATCTGTTTAGATAAAAATGTGTCTTCAAAGAACACAATAGGAGAACCTTGGCTTAATATGGGGATATATATGAGAGAATTTATAAACATATAATCCTTGAATCAACCCATACACCGTATATGTGATAGTTATTTGATCTGTAACCCATTTACAGTCAGTTTAATCCCTAGGGATCACATATTCCAAAAATTCCATCACTTTTTTATTAAAAAAACAATCCTTTAACATTAATGGGTGTATAAACATTACACTATTTGTAACCATTACACTGTGTGTAACCATTCATGATACACACATAGCTTACAACTGGATCCTCGAAATTGTTACATGTCATGTTCTCCTTACACTTTCTGTAAATTTCATACTAACAAACATAACTATAGATCCTTACATGTGAATCCAAACCACCTCGGGAATTGTCCAAACTCCTGGAGAATCCAGCAATGCCATAGACACATTCATACCCCGAATAAATTTATTAAAAAAAATCATCTCTAATATTGAATTCATTTTCCTTATAAATGTTCATGATCCATAGGAGTCCCATGACGCACCAAATGAAAGAGGAAAACCGGAAAAGTGGTGATAAAATACTACACAGAGAGAAAATGTTTATTGAAAAATCTCAATTGATATTAATTTATATATAATAAATATAGTTCATTTAAAAAAATCATCTTTATTGGTAATGTTAATTAATTAAAACTGGGAAATGTTATGTAAATTTCTATAGTTTTTCAGAAAAAAAATTCCATTTTTAGACAAAAGAAACCAACATATACTAAAATATGAAAATGTAACATCATGAACCCGAATGCCAATCAATTGTGCCCTAATCCTAGTTGGCTACATGGCCTAAAACACAGCGCCCCAAATGCAAGACATTTCCAACTAATAGTGAGGGGAAATGTGATCCATTAGGGATACTATTCAATCATTACAATAGTATATCAAAATGGATGTAATCACTTTCAATAGAGGGAGAAGATACAATAATTAGATTGTAAATAAAAGAAAAAATAAAGACAGTAACATTAATCATGAAAAAAGTGTCTCAAATACAATGATATATATACTATATGAATTTAGAATACACCCAAAATATGTAAATGATATAAAAGATAAATACTAGTATCAAAAATCGGAAGACAATAAAAAGTGTCCCAATAGAATAGAATACCTCATCTTTATCACATGCTCCCTGCATCCAAAGAAACGGTCAAAACCCAATTTTGGGCACTTCCCTTATCATCACATGTAATCATATAATCTGTTTGTTTCCCCAAAGAGGCCCAAATAGGGTGTTAGATAAAATCATAGTCTGTAACCACCCATAATTCGATTCATTTCTTTGTATCATGATGAAATATAGTAAAATGGGTAGATAAGCAGTAATTTAAGTGTGAGTTCCCAACACATATTTCTACAACAACAAGTAATACCAAATAGCCTCTTGAGGCTCCCTGTAAAAAGTGTAGGCTTCTAACAAGTCCATTACAAGAAATATAAACAAAAAAACAGGACCTCACCGTACAACAATCCACTTCATGTCCACACAGCCATTCCATATAATGAAAACAATATAAAAACATACGACCTTTACATAAAATCATAGTCATATATCCCACAATAGTTCTATATAACGTAGTCACGGAAGAGATTCATGAACATGTCATATAGTGAAGTCACAAAATAAACCTAAGACTTTTTCATATAATGAAGTGGATACCACAAATGGATGGATCCTAGGCATCAAGTACCAAGGCATCCAAATTTTGTAACAGGAGCATCTAAATGTGAACATGGTATAGGGACAGTTTGGATTCCTATGAGCATATGTACAAACATGTCCTACATGAGTCTAAAAACGCTATATCCAAAGGGTAGAAATCCTCGATACATGCCACAGAATCAAGACCCAAGGTGCAACTCATCCATGGTATTGACTATCGTGTTCTAGATATATGGAGAGATATCTATTACATCTATATTATCATCAACCATTTCATACAGCTTAAGAAAACAAACCTCGAGTACACCCACTCATGTAGCCACTTGTATTATTTAAATACCCAAGGGTATACCCACCCATTTAAAAAAAATATACATTCAAAATAACACATTGGTATACAAATCCATTAATCACAATTATCCATTATGCAATCTAAAACCAACCAACAATTATAACAACCCATTTAAACAAATTTATATAATCCTTTAATCATGTTGGGAATGGTATATTATTATAATACTTGGTTAGGAGGAAAAACTTATCTTAACCATGTAAACCTACATCATTCAGTTACAACTAAGCTTCATCCTACTTGGAAATATCGACAAAAAAACCCTATAGTGTAGTTCATAAAAGGTCAATAACAAATGAAAGTCATACAACACACCATGGCCGGCCTTTGGGTTGGGAATGAACTACTGATAGAACATAAATACCCTATGGGAATTCATAATATGTCCAACATAATCTATATTATATTAACATGTTAGTTCCAATCCTAAGCTAAATAGTCTGAAGGATAGAGAAAAGGATCGATAACTATCTAAAGCATAAAATTCTTCAAGAAATAATAGACCACCTAAAATTGATCAGTACTAGATTTCTCATCTAGTATTTGGTGATGATTCATCCTAATTTGGATTAAATGACTGTGGTTTTAATAAAAACGACATTGAACGAAATGGAGTCTAAATCTAAAATTGGGAGAAAATCCAATCTTTTGGACTCAAAGGGGTTTCTATTGTGTTAAGAGAGAAGGAGATGTTGTTATGTCCAAAAAATAGAGGCTCCATCCTCTATTTTTGGAGAACCAAAGTCAGAAAATTACAACACAAGTAATTTCCTTTCACATCTTGTAATGATTGGTTATCCCTCCCTGAAACAAATCATCATGTGTCATGAAAGGTAATGGCCACACAATTACATTTAATGTAATCATATTACCTGGCATGTATCCCAATTACACATTGTGTAATTTGAATGCAGCTAGTACAAAACATTCCTTCCTAGTCTTTCCCAAAAATAACCCAACTGACCAATAGCCCATTTTAGGGGATAATCTAATAAAAGGAAATTAAAAGATCAATTCTTTAAGGAAAAAACTAGATCATACAATCTTACTCCCATAAATAAATTTCGTCCTCACATTTTCCTATGAAGGGTGGTCAATATTCGTCCAAAAATGGCTTCGGCCACAGAGCATGTACACTGGCCTCCCAAACCAATGTATGTTTCTATAAACTGTTGTGCTTCCATAGAACATGTACTAGAGTAAATGACCAACATTTGAGAACCTTCATAATCTTTACAAAAATATGAATTCCATTATTATCAATGGGTGAATCAACCTAATGATTGAACTCCATGGGGTGAAGAACATGAGAAATGTATGAATTATATTGGCCCAACTGAGATACAGGGAAGATGTTGTGAATGGCTTGGTAACTCTAAGGAAACTACTACGGATAGCCCACCAACTTGATTCTCTCTAGAATCTCGAATATCCATACATATCGTTGTGAAATTGTTCCGTATATCTAAATCCATCTACTTCCCCACCTTAGGGAAACATGTAAAATACCTAACCCAAAACCAAGAACTCTTGAGCTTGTGACTGCTGATAAACATAAGAATTATGTCGAAACTGTAGAGTATCCATCCACCTCTAAATGTACCAAGCTTAAAGAGAAGTCTCCTGCATGATATGTGGTCTCATAAAATCCATATATCATTCCCTTAAAAAACACAAGGGTGATTATCCAAGACTACCATCAAAATCCTTATACATTCAAGTTTTATAATCACTTAATAACTATTATTATAGGAAAACTCTACCAATTGAATGTTCCACTACCAAAAGCCCCAAAAATACAAGAAACATGCTCTATGAATGTCCTCTAGAACTTTTTTTATATGATCTAATTCGACATTAGTCTAGAGGTGGTATTCTTTTCTCAAGAACACATGTGTACCAAACAACGTCTAAAACCCATTCTATAAACGAGAGGTATAGCAGGCATCCCTATATGAAATGATTGTTTGTGTGACCTTGTGAATTCATTCTATCTCACAGATATACATCCTTCCGATATCATTAACACTAAGGTATTATTGATTGGTAATAAACGAGTAAACATCATGAGATTATCAACAACAACCCACATGACATCATTACCTTGAGGCGACGTCAGATGAAAAATAAAAAATCCATCACGATATCATTCTATTTCCACTTTATAATTTTTATCTTCTTTAAAATCTCTGTTGGCCACTGTTGTCACAATTTTTCTTGTTTATAGGTGGAGAACCTAAAAAAACTAGCTACCTCACACTTCATACCTATCTAGCAGTACTAATGACATAAGTCCCAGTACATCTTAGTGACTTTAGGATGCACTGCCCATGTAGAATTACAAAAATCACACATCAAATCCTGACATATATCCAATTGAACCCATACACATCTATCGATACATAATAACACATATTTTCTTATAGACCACCCAATAGGAGGATCCTCACTCGCCACAATCTCCAATATAACAAAGCCCTCTGAATCCGATAGTTTCCCCATATGCACTCTATCTAGTAGGGTAAAGGTGACATCTATGTATGATAAATATTTCTATAACTGACTAGCATGAACGTCAAGATTCATCCCATATAACAACTCCATATGATTCCATTCTCTTATAACCTATTACACTACCTCTATTTTAGTCATCCTGCTCAATGTATCGACCACTTTAGTGCCATTATCAGGCATGTCAACAAGCTTAATGTCAAAACATTGAAGGTACTATTCAAAACATTGTTACATTAGATTCAAATCATGCTGATTCAAAATATTATTGAGCATTTTTTTCTTTGTGTACTCCACAAAATATCTCTCCCAGAAAATTCTGTCTCCAATTGTGAGAATCATGAACTACTATAGCTAGCATAGGTTTGTATGTTGGGTAATTCCCCTCATTAGGCCTTGTCCACCGAGTCCCATACACCACGACCCTATCTCCCTACATCAGCTAAACTCTTATTTCAATACATTATTCATCATAATACACAGTGTAAAACCTTTCCGTCTATAGTTGTATCAAGACTGGTGCTGATGTCAACTTTCCATTCAGCTCTGGAAAGGCTATCTTGAAAGAATTTGAGCATAAAAACATCACACCCTTCATAGTCACACCCATCAATGGTGTTTCTAATCATGATAAGTCCTTTATTAAACACTTTTACTAACAAATTATACCCTTGAATCTTCTTATGTCAAAAACATTCATGGGATTATCCCCGAAAACTATAGCTCTCACCTTATCTAGGTCAACTAACACTATTTTATCTAAGATTATTTGAACTAAGAGGAGAATATTTTCCATCCCAAAGTGGCACTTTTGGAGTATAAAATTTAAATGATCTCGTCTCAATGTATTCAACACGATCTGGTGATGGTTGGATAAGTCTTGTGGACTTTGATAATACACCAATTTATTATCCACGAAAACCATGACACAAAAATCCATATAAGGATGGAACACTCTGTTCATCAGCGTTATGAACACGGCTTGTATGTGGGTGAGACAAAATGACATAACCACATACTCATATAGACAATACTTTATTGAAATTGATTTATTAGGTATCCTTATAGGTCAAACCTGGATCTTGTGATATCCAGACCACATGTCCCTTTGATAGAATATTCAGGATCCTTGAAGCAAATCGAATAGGTCAACTATCCATGAAAATGTATATTGATTTTAACCTTCTACGGTTTTAGTTTTTGATAATCCATGCATAATCTAAAGGGACCATGATACATTTTCAAAAATGGATTTGAAAGGACCATGCGGAAGTACTTGGTTGGATAAAACTCTTTTCCTCCAAATCCTCAAAAACCATCTTATACAGTTCCTACAAAACTGTCATAGACATCCTGTAAGGAGAAATGGATACCGGTATAAGTCCTAGCTGTAGATCAATGGAGAAATCACCATATATCTCATGAGTTAATCCAAAAAACTATTCTTGGAACACATCACCAAAATGAACTACCACTGGAGAAAATTCCTCAAGACCCACTCCATGCTCATTGAAAAAAACTTGTAATCTGGTTTCTCATCCCTCCCAAACCACAATTCTCTGGTCCATCATAGTTTTATTGGACTTCACATTCATCCTATGGAGAAAAAAATATACCCTATAGGGATGTAAAATCCACTCTTTAGAGATAGAAGTCAATGGAAGATCAATAATACACTAATCAGTCCATTAAATAAAAAACATCAATTCTAGTCATCTCGAGGACATAATGATTGGAGAGGAAGAGTCATCCACAAACTTGAAGGGGGTACACCCCACACTAGAGCACATCATTGGTTCAGATTCCTAATGTTTTGAATAGCATCAAAAATCCCTTATAAATCACCAAAAAAATCAGAATGGCTTTCCCCAGAGGTGTAGATAGGAAACTATGAGATTTACAAGTATAGAAAAGAAAGTATTCAATAGTATAGGATAATAACATCATGCCTTCCTCTAAAGATGGTCCAGTACTATATTCCTTGGGGTAGGATGTAAAGAATAGATCTCGCTTCTACTAGATACCTATAACAAAACCTCAATACCCTTAGTAGGTCCTCTATAATGTCTACCAATAACTAGTGTCTACATACTTCTTCCAAGACCACTACTTGCTCGGCCAAATTGGACAACACTGTTGTGTCTCCCTTCCTGATTTGGGAATGATAAACCTTCTCTTGAACCTGGTGTCAGATATGACCCTCAATAACTCACAACTATATGGAATGTCCATAAAACCCACTCCACAAAAACCATCATGTCTTTATCTCAACATTTGATTGGGTCTTGGTCACATTAATTCATTATATGGAATCACCTGCCTCACTGGTGAAAAAAAACTGTGATTCAACCACAGATAGCCTAACTCAAACTCGTCTCGCGTGAAGCATCAAAAAGATTCTTCTATACAAAATTTGAAGAACAACTTGGTCAAGAAGTAACAATACCCTTATCTATTCCCCCATATTCTCATAGGTTTCGATCAGAAATCAATTTCAGATTCAAAATCTCACTGATAGAGTTCAACCAGAAAATATGAACTGGGGATATTAAATCATGTAAACGATCTTCCTCAAAGCATCTCATTTAAGAATGTTAATCAACAAGGTACATTGGTGAAAAACATAGCTGCTCTGTAATGTGTGACAAGATCACCATAACTAATATTCCACCATTCTCTAGATGCATGAACTCTCTATCCTTCTCTCCTCAAAGTGTCTCGGGGTAAAAGTACTCATAAAATAGGGTCAAGAAATTTGTCCAACCGATTTCTAATTGATCTTCATCTAGGTTAATAACATCCAACTAGTTTGTTGATTCTCTATGTAGCATGTACGTCATGAGATTTACCCACGTCATAAGATGTTTCTCATTATACATGAAGGAAGGTAATAGGGTCTCACAACACATTTCAAAAACATATGGACCACCATCGCCCAAAAAATGTGGAAGGATTTTACTAATTAACACTTGAGTCAGCTCATCTATAGTCCAAGAAGGATACTGTTCTCCTTGAAAAGTATCCATAGAGTGAAAGAACCCCCCCCCCAATGTGCCTCAAAACCTATCTCTAGAATAACATCATGTGCCTCAACTAATAATAAAAGGGGATACACTAATATCCAGTGGTGAAACACCTCTAGATCATGGTCGGCACCACACTACTTGTGTACCGCTGGACATCAACATGGTTTTATGCCTTAACAATTCCGAACAAACACCTGAGAAAGGAATTATATCAATGTCATAGTTGAAAAGGATCAGACAAGTCCAAACACACCTAAAACTATGTGATAACCCACAACCTTCTCTTAATTCTAGGACTATATAAAATATTGTAACAACACAACTATGAAGAATACCTCTATCCCACTAAAAATTCATGTCTAGGTCAGGCCTTTGTGTAAACAACAATGTTACATTAAAATTTAACAATTATTTGTTCAATTTTTTAACATATGGTCCCCCATTCTCTGATACTTGAGGGACTATAACACCACGTGTATCAAACATATATCACCATATACTACATTTATATCAAATTTATCTTAAAATCTGAAATTAAAAGGTGTATCATTTCCATTCCCATAAGGTCATATAAAATCTACGAATTAAAAGATGACATCACTTTTGAATCATTTGAAAAAATATTACCACAACAACAGGAGTAGCTATCACATCACCTATCATCACAACATGCCTTATATATTTAAACTAAAATGAAATGTAATCATTCATGACATGTGATTTATAACATGTTCTTATATGATGAATGAGTTGGAATTCCCTCATCTCATTGAGTTGAAATGGAAGTAGAACCAACAATTTCATCAATAGTATAATCATAAATCATGTGTGTTTCCCAATAGTGAAGGAATACCAACTCTTATTAACAAAATCCTGAATATAGTAATTTAATTTCGGGAAATTTGGTTTTTTCATATATGCAGGTTAGCTACGCAAGAGCACATATCATTTCCAAATTACATTTCCATCATATTAATATCTGTTTTAACTAAATATTAAGTCATCCGTGAGGTGAAAACCCCTATATTACCATTTTGTAACATCCCATACCTATATGACACTCAACAACACCCTTGTCTCGGTTGGCTCCATGGCCTCATGTGTATCTCCCCAAATAACATAGGCTTCCAACTAGAAGAAAAGGACTATGTGAGTCTTTTGGGTGTATATTCTCTCATTACTAGAGTATATCACAATATATGTCAATCACATTCAACATGATAAAAAGATATATTATTCATAAAATTGATAAAAGAGACAATTCATAAAAGAATTTATAATTATCCAGAAGTGTCTCACATACCATAGTGCAGATGAAACATGTATCTAGAAAATATCCAAAATAGTTACATTATAGAATAGATCAATAAAATTATCCAAAATATAAAAATATAAAAATGTGTTCTAGTAGCATCTAACGCCTCAACTTGGTCTCTTGCTTCCCTACTCTAATGAAACGGTTAGTAGCATGTGATTGGGAACATTACTCTATAAACACCTATAACCACATAATCAGTTTGGATCCCCAAGGAGTCCTATACATGGTGTGAGATAATATCCAAGTAGGTAACCGCCTATAAGCATATACAATTCTAAGTAGCATGATGAAATATGATAAAAAAGTGTATCTTAGCAACAATGTTGGTTTTAATGAACAATGAATATGTTTACTGTAAAAAGTAATACCAAAAACCCACTCAAGGAACCACGTAACAATTTTCATATCATAACAATGTATATGTATGAAATATAAGAAAACATGGACCCACCATACAAACAACCAAATGATGTCTACACATCCTTATTGTATAAAGAAAACCATATCGAAAACCCCTTAACTTTCCATAAAACAACCATCATATATCCCAGTACCATGTAGTATGATGAAGTCACAAGTGAAAGCCACGATCTTCCAATATAATTATCTCACAAATTAAACACATGACCTTTCCATATAATTATGTCTATAGCATGAAGGGATGGATCCTAGGAATCATGTACCAAGGCATCCTTTTCTATTCGTAGGAGCATCACAATGGGAACTCAGTATAGGCCCTAGTGGAACAACTAAGAGCATGTTGACAACTTTATATTATGCAAGTATAGTTATTATATATCGATGGTGTAGAAAATACCAACGTTTCCCAGGGAGTGAAGATGTAATCTGCATACTCAACCATGGTGTCCTCTACCGCATTCCAAATCAATGGAGAGTCATCCGTGGAATCTATGGGGTCATCAAACATTTCATACCATTTAGCAAAACAAACCATGCGTATAACCACTCATGTACTCCACTTCTATTGAATCAATTAACATGGGTATACCCACCCGTTTATTCACATATATCCACAGAACATAGAACATGGTAATACATACCCATGAATCACAATTATCCATTATGTAATCAAGAAACAACAGATGAGTATACCATCTCATATAAAACTTTTCATTTAAGCATTTAATCAAGTTGGGCATGGATT
This sequence comes from Viscum album, assembly GCA_963277665.1. Classification (NCBI taxonomy): domain Eukaryota; kingdom Viridiplantae; phylum Streptophyta; class Magnoliopsida; order Santalales; family Viscaceae; genus Viscum; species Viscum album. The sequence goes on along the minus strand of OY728143.1, from coordinate 514,992,502 downwards.
ATAATAATAACACAAGGAAAGGAGGTAGAAAATATCCTATTCATGTAACCAAATGAAATTTATTTACTACTAATCTTCATCTAACTATGAATACTCAACAACACACCCATTGGATAGTTTTTGAAATTTCAAAAACCAAATAAAAGCATGAAGCCACCCATGGGTGGAAGATAGTGTGGGAAAAACCCACAAAACATCTTAATGAACATAAGGAAATCACTAACTGTCCATCCATCATCTATTTAAGATTAATGTTTCAATTCCACGCCCACACCAAAAAATTTGATTCACGGGGAAAAGTGCAGATAACCCTATAAAGCATCAAAATCCGTATGAAATCATAGGCCACCTACCTTAGCTCATTAATGGAATTATCATCTAGTATGAAGTACTTATTCACCATGGCTTGCATTAAATCGGTATGCAGTCAACATGACAAATAATAATTGAAATGAATTCTGGATTTTCATTATGGAGAAAAGCGTGTGTTTAATAATCAATTGGGATTCCTATGCGTTAAGAGACGAGAAGGTGGACCGATGTTATAAAATTGATAAATATGTATCTATTTTTAAAAAACATATGGGAAATTATATAATTTTTGATTAACTTTCACATATTTTATTTCTTTCTTTTCCATTCGAGAAGAAAATTACATGTTGTGAATGGCCCCGACAAGACCATTATATGTCGTGTCATCATATAAAACGACATGTATTGCATTTACACGTCATGTAATTGGCTTGCAGCCGGTACACAACCTTTATTAATATTCATTCCTAAAAGAACCCATCTATCCCCTAGTTCAAATTATGTTCTAATACAAAGAAGGTATGTAAATGATTTGTACCTCAAGAAAAAACCAATATCTTGCAAAACAAAATGATCAAGAAACGTATTAATTGGACTAAATATAACGAACAAATATGTCTATTAATTTTATTCATATTCAAAACATAATGTGACTTTTAAATTATGTAATTTATTGAAAATAAATATCCTTTTAACAAAAATCAATATTTTAAAATATTCATGGAAAACCAATATTTTCTAAAAAGTAGAAAAATTCATCTGAATTAAATTTTGATATTCTTATTTATATAATGAAGTTTATTTTATCAAATTATTTTCTTTAATTTCCGTACAATTATTTATAATATTATTCATGAATAGTAATGAATAATGTTTCTGAAGAAATAATATTTTTTATGAAAAAAATTACATTACTAAAAATTGATTTATTATTTAGTAAAAGATTTACAATAATTTTTATTTTGTAGGAAACACACACACACATATATATATGTATGTATTTTTAGAGAATTTGTTAATATTATTATTATTAGTAAATTTAATGTCTAGGAAACAATGTTTATATATATATATATAAGGGGTCATTTAAGATCGACATTACATGTTTAATACTTTATTGAACATTAAAATATCTAGGTTTTGTGTACAATAATATATTGATGATATAAAATTTATTTGATAATAATTATATCTCAATTTCTCTATGACTTACACTATCTTATATGTTTAGTGTTTCATATCATCTATGTCGTGGAACATAATTTTCTTATTTTAAAATATTTGGGTGTTACATACTCCACCCATTTAATAAATTCTATCCTAATAATTTTAAATTTATTTCTGTATTTAAATATTGGGTATATAAGTAAATTATTTTGTAAATCTACATCATAAAAATTGTTAATGAAAATTTATATTGACAAATGTTGATTAGAATTGTGAGGTTCACCTAAATTAATAAATATTAGGTTTCCAAAAAAGGTAACATAGGAGGAAAATGAAGATATTAAAAGGTAATACACTTGTAAATAATTAATAGGAGTGGTTGTGGTCATTGATAAAGAACTAGTGAATGATCAATGGAATGTTATGGGCCTCAAACCAATAAATTTATAACAATTAAAAAACTATCTTTTTCATTAGATATGATAGTAAAAGGATAATATTTTTTTTAATATCCTTTTCCTCATGGTGATGAAATAATTTCCCACCAAGACTATATTCTTAAGGAAATATAATTCATTATTATAATTTCAACCTTTTTTCAATTTCCAACATAATATCATATTTTTTCTAAACAATGAGTACTAAAGTTGTATTTTTTATACTGAAATAACTAAAATATTCTTATATGGACCACAAAACCATACTACTGATAATTAATATATTCCTTATATATTTAGATATTAACAAAAAATATAGTTTTAACATCTTATGATAATGAAAAAAATGGATCACCCAATATAAGACTAAACAATCATCAAAATCCAATGGTAATACCTAAAGTTGATAATAAATTATTCCATGAATAAACAACCATATATACCCAATTACCTCAACAACATAAATATTTTATAATATTTTTACCAAAAATATTAACATATAATTTTGATCTTACATTCTAAAAAATATGGATATCTCCTTTTCAAAAAACATTAATCACTTAGTCACTAAATCCCTCATCTATCATGTGGTTATCTATAAAATAAAAATTATGTTCAAATAATTAAATCAATATATATGATACTACAAATGATAACAAAACTTTTATATCTAAAAATAGTTATATTCCTACTTTATTTTAAACCAATTCTATATCTACACATAAGACTAGCTAAACTTATCCTAAAATGCGATTAATCAACTTATGATTTCATCTATTAAAACCTAAAATGGGATTATAGGACCCTGATATTATGATAATCCTTATTCATATGAAACTACAATGGTATACATTACTCTTAAAATAATTATACATGGAAATATATTAATCTCATAATTAATGTGAACCAATTTCTGATTGAAACTATAACAGCCAAGAGAAAACACTCTCTGTTTCAATGATAAAAAAGTAAACATTACATTTTTTGATTTGACATAGATGGAGGTGAACCAATTTTCAACATTGAAAACATAATATATTAAAAGGATAATTTTGAGCACTTAAATTAATGATCAACTTTTGGATTTAATGTTTTATATAATTAGGATAAACTCCTAAAAACATCCATTAATTCAAGAGAATGCATTTTATACTTTTTGAGATATTCCTATTTCTTATTATGTTATCCACTCCAACCATATGAAACCATTTTAGACAAAACTAATTCAATATTATAATTGATACCCTTCGTTAATATAAAAATAGTAAGGGTGATGTAAAATTCTTCTTAAGGGTAAATATAATCATTATCAATTAGATACCATCAGTCTTTATAAGATGATCATAAAAGCATTATAACACAATTTGAGTGCACGACCAAATCCTTAAATAAATTATACCCATAAATACTTGAATAGTCAATCATGAAACATGGAATAGTCATTTAATAAATGAATGATTCATAACAATCGATAATAAATGTCATTTTGATAATAATATTGATTAAAATAAAATTTTATAAACTGAATGAAAAATGTAGAAAAAAATGTATTGATATCATTGAACAACATAAATTTATATTAATTATAGAACCCGTATCGAATAATAAAAATTGAATTAACATGAGTTCAATGGAAAATATAATTATTTATAAAATATAATAATTACTTAATTCCTTGGTGTTATATATAGGAACAACAATCATTTATGTTATAACAATATCCCTATATGTTATCTGGGAACCCCAATCATATAAGCAGCAACGGGCTAACCCAATGTTTTTTGGGAGTTCCCATCATATTAGAAAGGTCCAAGAAAAACTAAATAAATAAGGTACATTGAGATTTCATTTCACCGTGATATTAAAATAATCATTATTCCATTTATATTAAGATTAACCCCTCAAAAATAAATTTGTTTGATGAAAATCTCTTTCAAAAATGATTAACTCATGGAAAAGAAATGGGTTCTATAAAGAATAAATTATAAACATGGTTAACAAAACACAAGGAAATAGATTTCATAAAAAATATCAACAAAACATGTTTAACCCACAGAAACTAAATGTGTTTAATAACAATCTTTTTCAAACATATTTAACTCGTGGAAATGAAGTGTGTTCCCTAACAATGTCATAGAAAAATTATTAAACCACGGAAAATAAATTGGTTCCATAAAAATCATTAATAAATAATAGTAATCCATCAAGAGAAATAATAAGGATGGTATCAATAAAATATACACAAATGTTATTAATATTAATGGTCACGTTTCATTGACAAATATAAATATAATAAAAATTCATTTAAAATATTCTTGAGGAATATAACCCAGTCAATTTGAATATTAATTTATCAAAATAAAAGTTCAAATAAATATTTTATGAGAAACTTCATTTAATATTATCTTTGAAAATTAAAAATATATTTTAAAACATTATAATTATCATGATTGTATGAAAGTCCCTTTATGGTGTACATGTTATAACAATAATTCCTTTCAATATTCTAGTTAATGAAAACAAATACAATTGTTTTCAAAATGACATGACAATTACTTTATGATTTCATAAAAGTAATAATGGTTAGAAATATATTTGATAGATATTTTTTAAATGTTTAAAAACATTTCTAAAAATATCTTTATAAAACATTGTTTATGGAAAAAAAATATTTTTTTCCAAAGAGAGAATTGATGTAATATTTTTATAAAATAATTCTCTAATTAATTTTAAGTATTAATGACTAGAAAACTATTATAGTATATTTAAAATATATTAAATAATTATAGGATAATGAAATAAAATTGTTTTGTTATGTAATGATATCATTATTCCATTGAATGGATTTTCAGTAATTAAAATGTAATTATCAGAATGTGATGGTGAAATAATCTGTTACAATGAATGCCACATTGAAGTGTGAATTAATAAGTGAATTGATTATGTATATAAATTGTAAACCTACAATAATACAGTTTATATACAATATATTATTTTCATATTCGTTATACATGTAATCATATAATATTAATGATGATGAATATGTATTATAACCCAATGGAATAAAATTGAGTTATGAACTTATTTACTAGTTGGTATCTTTTATATCAAATCCCATTGGATGAAAATGTTCACATAGAATCATTAAATAACATAATTTATTAAGGAATCATGAAATCAAACGTTAAATGGGAAGTATTTAGACCATATATTTGAACTTAGGTATAGAACAATAAAATATGCCTCAATGTTGAAAATTGAGACGATGTCCTTTACCTCACACTCTTGGTTAAACATTATTTAACCTTTTATATTATTATTTAATACATATTATTTTTTTAATAAAGAATAATATTATTATTTATAATATCAGATACGACCCTTTTATAAAATATTATCACATTATTTTAATAATTTTTCATTATTTCAATTGTTTTTGTGTTAATTTATTTGTTTTATCATTAATGATTTTTTAGGAATTATATAGTTTTTGTGAATATAATAAATATTTATAAGATTCAGAATAATAATAATGAAATTAGTTTAATATAAATAAATCCATTATACATTTCACATGAATTAGTAAATTTTAATTTAAAAAATGACTTACATTACGATCATAAAGACTGTAGGTCGTTCTTTTACATGAGTAAAGTTTCCCTTTTAAATTCTCATTAAGGAAAAAAAGGATCGTAATATTTTCTATTTTCCTAATGTTCATATTATCATAAATATAATAATATTTATTTTAATATACCTATAAATATATATCATCAATTTTTTTTGGTGATGATAAGATAGAGTCCCATCCCTTTCGGAAGGTGGTAATGCACACGTATATAAACAACATTTTTATTATTTAGCGAGTGAAAATCTATGAAAAAAAGATATACTATCTTTTAAGAATGGTGAATATTATATTAATATAATAATTATTTACCTTATACAATATATATTTATTAACTATATACTTATTATATTACAATAAAAGAGTTAGTCAAATCAAATCACAAAAATTAGAGAGGCGGTAGTCCGATGACACATGAGTGACGTTTTCATATCCCATACGAAATGGACTGTTAAAATGGTTTATATGATTTAATTGATCAAATATAATAAATATTTATTAATTATAATATATAAATATATTATTCATACCCATATACATAATCATGATAGGTTGTAATAGGGAAATTGAATAAGATTAGTTCATGTGGTGGTAGTCCACTATACCTGCGAATAACGAGTTTGTAACCCATTTGATATGAAATTAGAAATTACATGGTTATAAAACAAAACTCATTATATGGAAGATAATTAAGTTTTTACATAATTATGGTTAATCAATATTGAAGGATGATGGTGAAGTAAAATAAAAACACTTGTTGAAGAATGATACCTCTTCTTCTAGTATCATCATACATTTTTCACCAAAGAAAAGACTTGGTTAGATTTAAAAAAAATATGGATTCATGTATAATATGATGGAAATATATAATTTTTTTAATATGTAAAAACTTATCCAATGGGTATTGAATATTTCATATACGAGGATATATAATGGCATTTTATATGAAAGGTTAGAGGTATAATTAATATTTTTCAAAAATAAAAAAATTCCCCCTATGTTTTCATTATGTACCAAAGACCACATTATATATAATTATTTATAAATGACGATATAAGTTATATATATGTGTATATATATATTTTTGAATTTTTAATATATTTTGTTTATTTCAGAACTTATCATTATAGATAATCCCATAGAAAATACATTTTTACCATAACTACAAAAATTTATATAAATTATTATCACAATTTTTTGAAAAAAAATTAGATGAATTTATAATATAATATAAATTATTATGATTTAGAATATTTAATCCATTCTTCTAAATGTAAATCACAAAATTTGAAAATTTCATTTTAAAATAAATCTGAGAGACGCGATTTGAAAGGGAATTTTTAAGGAGAAAATAGTCAAATGTTTTAAATGTTTTTATAAAATATTTCATTGTTAAATTGATTAAAATAAACTATATATGACTAATATTTAACTTATTTAACTTATTCTACTTTGAAAAAATATAAAATATAATTGAACATTATAAATTATTTAAATTAAAAGACAATTTTCAATTAAACTTTAATATTTATAACTAAAAATAAAAAGATTATTCATTTTTTCGAAATTATCAAAATGAAACCTGGGTATAATTTGGGAAATGTGATTTAAAAAAATGTTTGTACTATTTAAAATAATTATTAAAATACTGTAAAAATTTTATGTTAAATAAAAACCCACACACATAATGATAAATTGGGGTTTCAAAAATTGTATTTGATTCAACCACAATATGACATTTTATTAACTATATGTCCAATAATAATAACTGTATGAATATAAATTAATATATATTGATCCATAATCTATAAATTTCGTTTTTATTTAATTACACATTGGGGGTTATATTATTTAATTAAAACGGGGTGTCATTATATACTTTAAAAGAGTTTTCATAGAAATCCTGCTTTTAAACCCCAAAATAAACTTATAGTATATTACTATATAATAATGACTCAAATGTAACTAAGTGAATGAATTTTAAATAAATAATACATAAGTTATTTTAGATATTATTCAAAAAATTAATTTTTATTTTAAATTACCTAATATATTAAAAATAAATGGAAGTATAAAAATATTATTGGATTTCACTATTCACAAAAAAAGTCAATTTTCTGGAATATTCAAATCAAAATTCACCCAAAAAATATATATTTTTTATAATAAAAAACTGAATTTATTTTAATATAGTATATTTTATAAATTTCCAAAACAAATAGTTATAATATTTTTTCATGGAAACCTATAAAAATAATTTTTTAAGAAAACATATTCTTGAAGATTAAGCTTACCTTAATAAAAATGTATTGTTTATTTAATAAAAATTAATCAATAATTTATAATAATTATGAAATATATTTCTCACACATATATATTTTGTAGATTAGTTAATAAATTTCATACCCACCAAATTTAATTCTTGGTTATAATTTTTATATATATCATGGGAAATAAATGATTGGTGTTGTGTATTGAATACAATATTGAGCATAAAAATTTCAGAATAACGTCATTTCAAATCAATCAAAGGGAACAACTTTATATAAAAATGGTATATTAAAATGTTTTTTATATTTATATTTTCCTATATCTTTAGTGTTTCATGTCATTTATGATATCAAAAAAATATCTTATTTTAAAATACTTAGGTGATATAGTTGGTGGGACAATCAAATAGTGATCCACAACTCCAATTCATTAAATATTTCAGAGGGATCAATAAACCAAGGACATTTAATCTCTTTCTCAATGAACCTTATAACACTATTCAATAGTGACACTATCATGAAATTGTGATCACCAACTAGAAAATATAAATCATTATTTGGTTATGTGTATAAATCTCACTCTTTATATGGGCCACATTAATATGATTATAAATAATATCTACTTTCACAATAGTATCTTCATTGATATCTAGTCCAATATGATTAATTTCACAATCATCATAACAAAACATTTTGTGTTTTGAACCTATAAACATAAAATGATTTAAATTGTGTGATTTGAATACATTAATGAAGGACATTTTTATATTAAAATTCCTACAATGGTAAATAATGAGTCCACTTACATTGAATTTTATGTGTTCATTACCTAAATGTGTCTTAAATGTTCTAAATACCCTTTTTAAAATTTCAATCAATATGTTAATGATGCTTTTTTGTCAAATATATCTCGCTGTCAAGAGTAGTTTGATGGGTATTCTAGAATTTTGATGTTAACAACATATCATGATCTTATATAATCAAATGATATCAACCAAAAAACCTCCCTATATTATTATTTTAGAGTCGTATGAGGTAAAAGAGAGGAAAATTATCCCTTCTTTTGAGGAAATTAGTGATCATTATATATAGAACAATAAAAACCAATATGGAATCATTAATTCTATGATTAATTTCTAATATAGTGAAAATGTATTGAGTAATATCAAAAATATTAAACAGAGCCATAATCCATGGTTATAAGACTCCATTACAGTAGTTTATCTTAGCCGTTTTCTTTTGAAAAGTAAACATAATGATATTCAAACATTAATCACCAATATCATATTATTCCAAAAACAAGTTTTTTACGATCATGATAAATTTTTATGCTATTAGGGTTAATAAATATAATTTATCTATGCGATAAGACAAATAATTATCTTTTTACCATAATCATGGCTGAAACACATACTGTCATTACAAATTTTAATTTACCATATTTATAGATAAAATATACAATCTTCCCATTATTCATGACACAGATTTTATTTTATAAATTTAAACTATCAGGTTAAGAACATTTTATTTACTATAATAAGGATTTAATTGAAATAATTTTAAATAATTTTGATGTTTCCCACTTAATATTTATCCCTATATTGAATATTACTTAATCAATAAGTAAATTATTTTTTGTAGCTATGATTTTAATCCATAATCAATAATTATTCATATATAATACATCATTCACATCATTTTCCATTTTAAGGAGGTAGTGTATTGAAAAATCATAATCGAGTAGAAAATCTAATGACCTCACTTACCTAATGTCAACATATTAATTTGAGAAAATGTATTTAAAACATTGTGATTCATGTTTTTTTACATATTTCATCCTAATAGTTATACCTCCATACCATAAATGAAAATAGTATATGTTCCAAATAAATATTAGGGGTGAGATAAATCTATTCATTATTCTTTGACTTCATTAATACTATTTTAAAAACATTATTATTATATATAAGGACATATTCTGGTCATTTCATTCATTCATCGCTATATAAAGACATATTTCCCTTCCAAATGGAATACTCTATATAATTTCACATAATAATACCCACATTAATTCATAGAATCTTTCCTTCAATTCTATTAAAAATTTGACCATAACCCCTTTATATGTCATATTTGAAAATATTTTTTCTAATCAATAAATGATTTGATAAAATCATCAATTTTATGATTTAATATAGTTAAATAAAAAACCATAGTTATATTCCCAAACTCCAATTTTTATTATTATTTAAATGATGATTTTGGTAATGCGGGAACTGAAGATAAACATCCATTAAACAAGAATCCCCACCCCCACATTATTAAATTTCCATTCTCAAAATTCAATATTCAATTATCAATTTCAAATATAAACCATAATCACTAACTTTGGAAAGGTATTAACTTTCCTCTCACACACTGTAATCCTGGATTCCCATCAATCTCTAAAATATTCTTGAGATACCATCCCCCAGAATCCATCATCGCCATTGTAGAAAACCAAAGTGAATCACCAAAAAACATGAAAACAATGATGTTAAATCTGCTCTAAAATCAATAAAAACTATTCTTCCCTCTAGTTGAAGGGGGACATAAATGATGCCAAAATAAGGAAATACCTCATGAAATTTCATCGACTACTTGAAGAATAGTAAGAAACCAGAAAACGTCACCGATGAACACCAAATAGAACCATACAAAACCATGAATCCATTTTTTATATTCATTCAAATTTAAAATTCTGTTATTGAATTTTTCATTGAAGGATCAAATTATTTTCCATAGCTATTGATAATATATCAATTAAATGAATCTTATTAAACCCCAAATTCATATATTCTAAAGTTTTATTTTAACAACTTTTCTATAAGTGTCTTTAGCATGACTGTGAAATAAATTTATACCCATCACAACAGTTAGAGTATTTCCATATATAATGTATAAAGAACACAGAAAAAATTCTTGAGATAATAATTACATTATATGTTAATCAAATAATTAAAAATATAGGGTGAATTATTTAATCCATTGGGTATTACAATATATTTTATAATGTCTATGCCTTATACAAAATCACATTTTTGGAATATCTTTTTATATTAGTTTTTTGTTGATGATACCTAGAATAATGATCAATTATTGGAAAATATTAAGAACCTAAGAGTTGATTAAATATAGAATCAGTGGCATGTCAATGAAACATCTTCATTATAGTAATGTAATTTACATTATAATAATCATTGAAAAACCTCGTAGATCAATCTTTATTATTATCAAAATGAGTAGCAACTTCCCATGGTGAGATAATACGCGATATAAATCATTTATTAAACAAATCATGTAGATTTTCTTTTTTACCATTAATTTATACATGGATATATAATAGGGATTAGTATATATAGGGTTTTTAGGTATTTTATCAAATTAAAACCAAACTTCATGGTCTAGTGGGAGTCCATCTAATTAATTAAGAAATTCATCAATGTATTCTTAAAAAAAGAAACAACATACATTTTATTGATACATTTACCATTCATAGATTGTGTCTACTATTATTATCTAATAATTTTATAATGGAGATATTATATATGGGGATCTATACCTAATTTTGATGTGTTAGTATCCCCTCTATTGATAATTTATTCCATATCTCAGACACAAATAATAATCTCATTATCTCAGTAATAATATATCACATTATATTTTAAATATCAATCCATGGAAAGGATTATATAAAACTCAACCATAGGTATTTTATTCATGTATGAAAATAGGGATTGTTTATATGTCAATGTGTGAAGGAAACATGGTAGTATATCATCTTGTTTCCATGGTGGTGGAGGACCAGACTTTTAGTGCCACATGCTTCCCAAGAACCCATTTCATGAAACCAGAGGGTGTTAATTTGGTTATAGGGATGAACATGGTCATCATTACATCTGGACTCCCTATTCCATGTTAATTTATATAACCGATTGTTGATTTTATTTACTTTTCATTTTAATTAATAGAAAATTATGATGATGATAAATATCATATTCATTAAAAATAGGATTTCACTAGGATAGTGTCAAAATAACTCCTATCTAAATTAAATTTGTAAATATATAATTTTATTACATGAAATGGATGACATAAAAGTTTGAAAATAAAGAAACTTTTGGACAGATAATTTATAAAATAATAAAATTTTATTTGATAGAATATTCAATAGACAACACCAAGATCAATGATCCTAAGAACATCATTTGATTAAATTTAACCTCTGCGATAATTTGAGGAAAATGAAACCTCAAATCCAAATGATCTGTAATATTGTATAAAAATATAACATTAATATAAAATTTATTTATATTAATATTACTAAATAAATTATTTAAATCATGGTTATATATTTATTGGAAATAAAATAATATTAAGTTATAACATAAAAATGGTTTTATAAAAAACTGTATTTTTCTGAATGAATATTTATTCACGCATTCAGAACATCATTTAAAACAATTTTTTTATTAATTTTAGAAATATTAATTGAAAAATTTAACTAATTTTTGAAATAATCATGTTCATATTATCTTATTATGATTTTTTATTTTCCTGACATTATTCATTTTTCAATGAATAGTGAATATTTTGATTTTTATAAAAAATCAGCCCTTTTTTAGGTAATTTAGAACATTAAAATTTATTTCAAATTAGATTTAATTATAAGTGAGTTTAATTATATAAATAAATAAGTATTTTAGGTCATTAGAAAAAATTTAATGATTTATTTTGTAATTAAATCCTTCAATTCTCATGTAAGTTTTCTCATTGAAAACCCGCTTTTTCATCATGTCTTCTAATAAAATTTCATATTTAATGATTCAAGTTATGTGATTTTAATTAATAAAATAAGACTCCAAATTTTGATTCCAAAAATAATTATTATTTAATATGTTAAAAATAATATATTACCATTACGAATAGTAAAAAAAGTAAAATGTAAATCTTATTGTCATGGTAAAAACTGATTTAACCGAGGTTAATCTTAATAGACGAGGGTTAAAAGGACCTCCCAAGTAGTCCAAACCGCATTTTATAAAAAAAATTACATTATACCATATATGGGAATATAATCACCCATTTTAGGCTTTATTACTCATAAATAAATGGTTTTAGTTGATTATTGTAAAAAATCCTATGTGATCCCTCTTGCCTATTTATATAATAGGCCACACGGTCGCCACCCCTATTGATACATCCAAAGACAATGGTAATATCCATTTCATGATAAAAAATACTTTAATAACATATAAAAAACTATTACTTCGATTTTATTTATTATAAGTTCTACCTAGGAAGGCAATTGGTGAAAAAGTAGAGAAGTTCTCTGAAGAAGTGGTGACGTTCCAAAATGGGAATTTTTTTGTTTGTTTCTATGTCAATATCATTATAATATTATCAATAATTTATTATATAATGATATAATCATAAATATATATATATATATAACAATTTTATGGAAAAATCCAATATCCATAACATCCAATTTCAAATTGGAAATGAAATTTTTGATCTTTTGAATGGAGGACTACCGCCTTGTGAACTAATGTAATTCATTTTCCATCACCACCTATCAATGATGATTATAATGATGGATTTAAAAAATTAATACTTTGATGAAAATATTTTGATACATTTATAATTATAGTATCCCACAGACACTGTTACATTCCATACCATTTTGATTATGATAACATCCCTCATGTTTATGGAATACTACCACCTAATGGTGCGATGTTGTTCCTTTTTCAGTTATGTGTTACATAGAATGTAATAAGGATAATCATAATGAATAAATCTAAAATATATTATATAATATTTATTCTTTTATAAAAATTTATCTCTAATTTCATTATCCTTTTACATATTAATGGAATAATATCATCAAAGGTTTGCTTGTACGACAAACAATCTCCATAAACTGATGCGATTTATTCTAGATGTCCGACCATGAAGAATGAGTTAGAAATATATAAATTCCGTAAATGTGATATTTTTAACATTAATATAATTATTTATATAATATATCTATATTCTATAACCACATATCATTACTTTCATGAAAAAAACCCATGAGAAAACAGCACAATTAACAACTAAAATAATGAAAACAATGAAATATTATCATCGTACTTGTCGTAAAATGTCATAATACGATCTTTAATGCTATTATAATGACTAATATGGATATATAATAAAATATTTCCATTATTAAATCCATATATGTTTTATTAAATCATGATAAATGGAAAACAATACTTAGACAGGGGTCTTCATCTCAAATTCCCTTCATTGGGAGAATATTGTAATGTTATACAACTAAATTATTTTATATGGTGTATATACATCAATTCCGAAAAGTAATATAACAATTAATTAATAATTCAAGGTATTTATGATTCAAATTGAATTGTTTCATACAAATATATTTTCACATAAATGTTATCACATTGTAATTAATTTCATAAATCAACTTAATTTTATTCAGTTATATTATTTCTTGATTGACATTAATATTATATGATTATGTGAATAATGATATTTGATGATAAATGAATGTCTTATATATTTTTTATGAGGATTTAAATTTTTTTCAAATAATCATTTCATTTATCAAATCATAATTCAATGTTATGAATGTTGTAACAAACACCTTCTCCTTTTCCCTCTATTAATTCATATGGTAATATAATTCACCTAATTTCTTTTTTTGATCTATATAATTCCCGATTTTAATGTGAAATAGTGTTTCATTCATTCATAAAGATATAATTTCATTCAATTTGGATTATTTCATACATGTTCATTTGAATTGAAAATTTCCAATTTGTAAGGAATTTTGTTACTCAGTTTCTTTTCATTGGTTTATATTACATATTATATGTATTTTATTTTTCATGATAATGAGTTTAATAATTTTTTTTATATTTAGTTTCATTTCCAATTATATTATGTGGATTTACATTTAATATATATAATAAATCCATTAAAAAATTCTTACACCAATATTATCATCATGGTGAGGGTTTATTTTACAATCTCATTTTCATCAGGATTAATTATTCTTGAATTTACACAGGAAGACATTAGTTGATCATTGGATAATAAAACACTTTACTTTTATCATATAATGGTTATTGTTTATGTGTCAATGTAATTCACTAATTTTTTCGACTCATTGGTAATTAAAATTAATAAGAATTTATTAGAATAATATATTATTTAGTTTTTTTTCAGTCAACAATACAATTTATTGCAAATACATATTTTATGAAATTTTTTCAAAAAATGTTTTAACATTACTAAAGTTATTTATGAAAATAATTTTTACCAATTTTTGAATTTTTAATAATTTTATAAATTTAATCTTCTGTCATTTTTCATATATGGGCCATTTTTATTTTACCAAGAAAATGGAAAAGAATATTTATTTTAGAATTTATGGAATTTACAGAATACACCTCCATCATAAACACTGAAATGTTTTAAATATAAATTTATATGGGTCAAAGGTTTCATTAAAAAAATTATATTCAATAATTTTTGTGAAATTCTAGTTTTAAAACAAGGTTTTAAAAATTTAAATGGTATTGTCTTCAAGAATTTTTTAAAATTTTTATTTATTTTAAATCTGTTTATCAATGAAAATTACCCTTCCTTTTACATATACTCCATGAGGGAAATTTTTTATTGATACTTTACTTATTTTAGAAAATTGTGTTTATTAATATTTTTACCAAGGATATTTTGAAACTCACTTTCTGGATTTATTTTTGTGCTATAACAACCTATTATTTCATAGTACGTTGTCTCTTTAATGTAATTCAATAGAATGTGCTACATGCAACACCGAGTTCAAGCACACTGTGAAATTAAATTCTTATTTAAAATAGGGACATAAAAAATTAGTTTGGATACTTTTTTTACTTTTCTAATAACTTTCATATTTTGATGAATAGTGAAAAATACTAAATTTTAATTGAAAACCAAATTTCTAAGGGAAATAATTTATAGTGTTAAATTATTCATTGGAGTGTTTTTAAAGTGTAATTAGGTAATATTTTGGTCGTTTAATATAATATTGACCATTATAAGAATTTAACTTTTAAATTTTTTATAAACACATGCCAATGTTTTGATAATTTTTCTTTTTTAAAAACCCGCTTTATGGTTTTGAAAAGATGAATTAAATTCAAATTAATTAATGAAACTTATATGTTTAGAATTGGTTAAAATAGATATCATTCATTAATTTAAAATATCAATATTATCTTGGGGTTAATTTTTAGTATTTTTCTGAAAACATTCATTTTATGATTAATAGTGCAGAATACTGTGTTATTGTTTAAAACTAAATTTTTAATTAATTAATTATTTATTTTATTAAAATTTATTTTTAGTTAATATAGATACATGATACATTTATTAGTTAAATGTAATTCGTTGGAGTCATTTTACAATAAAATGAGATCTATAAAATTTTATTAAACTTTTAAACATCTTTTTCCAACCTTATAAGAATATTTGCAAATTTTCATAAAACATAATTTTACCACTTCAATGAATAGAATTTAAAAAATACAATAGACACAGTTTACATCAGGATGAAAAATTTGGTTCAAGAGGATGAACGTAATGTTTGGGTAATATTATCTTTTGAATTTTATTTACCACTATTAAACGTAAATAGGATAATTAAAGGTATAAATTATATTATAATTACCCAATAACATGTCCTAATTCTATTGGATAAGTGTTTTTTCAGAAAAAATAAACGTTAAGAATAAAATATGATCCTTTTGTTCACTTGGATTGGATTAGTATATTTATTATTATTTTATTTAAAGAATAGTTAAAAGTGTTGAATTAAATGTTTAATAACTAAAACATTTTAAATATAGGTTTATAGAAAAGATAAAATAGACGATAAATATTCATCATAAAGCTAAAAAAATTTAGAAAAAAAAATTTATTTTATTTATAATTTTTAGATATTGAAATATTAAATTTATTTATGACACAATGATGATGCAGTAATTGCCTAATTAATGAAAGATTAAAATAATTGATATTATAAATATTAATATAATTGTAAAATGAGACTTTGATGTATTTCACCAAATTTTTAGGTTACTATGACATGACAGGGTTTATTAAATATTTTTTGTTTGAATTGATTAATTTTTTATGACTTGCACAAAAACAAAATACTAAACAGTGTAAAAATTAACATAAATTAGTTTTTAAAACAAATACTATATTATTAATTGATATAATATTCATAAAAATATATGGATTGGACCAAGGATTTATGTATGGTTATATATTTCAATAATTATCCACTTGGACTTCTATTGTATTTTTATAGTATGTTTATTAACCATTTATTATAATAACTCAAGAATTCATGGTAAAAGTTACACAATTTAACTATCGTTAAATCTAAAAGATAAGGTTAATATAGAGACCTAAACCTCTCAAAATCCTGCTGGTAGATAGGTTCTCAACACAAAACCACATTATCCTATAAATAAATCATTTTAGATTCATTATAAACAGAATATGATTGTATAATAAAATAATATTTCGAAGTTTTCCTTTAGTGTCTGTGACCTCTCTTATGAAAGTGTAATTCTCCTTCTCTTAAAATCAACCTCATTATCCACTTGGATCAAACAAACCCTTATCATATATACTCTCAACTACCCTCAATTCAACCTAATTTCCTTACATTGATCAAAATCCACCCTATGAATCAATTTTGATCGAATTAAAAGGAAGCACCTAAGAAAGAGGTAATTATTTCACCACCTCTTTCAAAATTATTTTCATCTTCCACTTATTATATTATATATTTTCTCCCTACTAAAATAAAAACTCTAGTACCTTCTATATACTGATATGTTATTATAAATATTGTACAACCATATTCATTATTTTATCCATCCTATGAATGACATAGTCAGCATACGTGTGTATATACGGCTTACTGTCTCCATGTAGTGGTGTAGTTTGATATTTAACACTTCATCATTTCGATGGGTATAATTGTAAAGACCTAGAAATATCAAGGAAATTTTTTTCTTAATTTTCTTTGAGATTTTACAATAACGCAGTTTCTGACAGCGCCTGATTCCGAGGCCCGGTGTTCCTGGAATCAATTTCTGAAGTTTAGCTCGGGTACCTTCTGTGAACGAACGAGAGAGTTTTTCAAACCTTTAAACTGGTGCTCGGAATTGAAATATGAGGGCACCGATTAAACCATAGTGCCAGTAATTTATTAGAAACACCTTTTCTGGAGTTGCGTTTTCTCGGGTGTGGTACTTAAATTTTGGGTTAAGTAAATGAATAAAATAAAGTGGGGCAACCAATTTATTTTATGTAAAGTTGTTTAACCTAAGATAAGTGGTTGAAGTGGGACCCACTATATCTTACTCCACTAGGTAGGATATTTGTGGGGTGGGTCCCACACGAGCCCCACCTTTTCAACTTCCACGAAACCCCAACCTTTAATAATGTAACACACCCGCACCCCCCCCCCTTAAATGAAGTCATCTTGTGCGTTTAATTTAATATTATACACCTCTATTAATTGGGCGGTTTAAAACGTTGCAATTAATTGAGTAAATTTTTTATTCAATTTGGAATTTCAAACATAAGGATTGAGTAATAAAATAAGAAGGTGTCTTATTTTATTATTGTTGGAGCATGTTTTGGTGAGTTTTTGGGGTAAAAAGGGGAGTCTTGAAGTTCTTCATTCTTCATCGAAGAATGCGAAGAACGCAAAGAACGCTGACGTCCGATGAAGGTCGACAAGAACGCCAGATCCTCGGAGATCGACGACGCGACGCCGACGAATCTTTTCTCCGCGACGCGACGATCCTCCTTCCGCGACCTCTCTCTGTGCAACGATAAATTCCGCGACATCCCTTTCCGTGACAATCCTCGTTCGAGGACTACCCTTGAGGTAGGGGTTTAATTTGAGATTATTAATAAACTCAGGAGTGTTTTCCTTCTAAAACAAGAATGCTGATCAACTCATTATTAAGTTGATCCTCAAAAGTCTTTGTTTCCGGGTTTGTATTTTCATTTTTGATAGTGGAAAACCCGCAGGGAGATTTTTTTTTCAGATTAATTTTATCGCTCTTTATCATCCTTATTTGAGCAGCCTGATATCACAATAATGGGAGGAGGTCGGACCGCACGAACACGACCGACCCTCCTCCCCCCTTGGTTGTTGATATTGTTGCGGCACGTGTAAGGCGGTGCGATGTCGTTGCACCGCGTGGACGCTATGAGTTTGGGCGAAGAAGCGCATCACTGTCACGCGTCGCCGTTGAAGTCGAACAAGTCGTGGCGCCATCGCGCCGCGCCGGATGGACCAAGGGGGTATCGGGCCAGGTCAGATCGGGCCCGAACCCCCTATTCGCGGACCTCTTATGGTCTTTTTCCCATATATTGGGCTACGGACCCCCGATCACTACACCATCAGCTGCGATGAGATCCTTGGATTGAGATGGTCGTTTCAGTATATTACACTAAAAGTTTCGTAGAACTTTTGGTACGGCCAGGTTGGTTCGAACCCGAAACCAACCGGGCCCGTGGAGCGGAATCGCTTATATCTCGAGCATCGGACGTCCAATTGACGTGTCGTCAACTTTTTTGGATTCCTCTTGATGAGATGAATCTTTTCGAATGCTTCGAAAGTGTTTTTGATGTAGTTGGATAATGGTCGGGTTGGATTGTACCCGATATCCAACCAGGCCCCTCGAACAGAAAAGCTGATAACTTTCAGACCGGGCGTCCGTTTGACAAACCGTTAGCGACGTTGGTGATCACGTGGAGAAACAGTCCCTATGAATATGCCCTATGAAAGTTCGGGGTACATTTTAGATACATCCTGGTTGGTTTGCACATGAAACCAATCGGGCCCCTAGGATGAAAAGGTTAGTAACTAACAGACCGGGTGTCCGATTGACAAGTCGTCTATTGCATTGAGACCCCTATGATAAGGAGGTCCTTTGAGATACTTCTTCATGGGACTTTGAGATACATTGAGTATCAACCAGTAGTTCGTGGAGTGGACCCTCCTAGAGATGATCATGCGTAGTACAGAGACCATGTAGCTGAATGAGACCTGACGACTGCTTGACCGACTCAACTTGGAGTGAGTCGACTAGCCTAGTGGACGGAGCACTACTTTGTTTGGGTGCAGACCCATGGCAGACGAAGCACTACTTCTTTGGGTGCAGACCTACGGTACTCATTCGTAGAGTACCTCTACAGGCTATTAGGGGGTGTGCACTACTGTGTTTGGGTAGCATAACCCGGCGGGGAAGCACTACTGTGTTTTGGGGGATGGCCCGCAGTACTCGACAGGAGGAGTACTTCAACAATATTAGGTTAGTGAGCAGTACCTCGGAGTCGTGACAGGATCACTGTACACTCCAGAGACGGGGCTCATCATCAGTTACAGTTTTGATAATGAAAATTCTGTTTTGAGCTGAGTCTATGACCTTTGTGTTACCTCATGATTGAGATGGGTCACTTGATAACTTAGGTATATGTATGGTAATATACCTGGGTTGTGGTTATTCGTTGATTTCATGACCTTTGTGTTTACGTCATGATTGAGATGGGTTACATGATAACTTAGGTATATGTATGGGCATATACCTAAGTAGAGGTTATCAGTGGAGATATTTTTTGTGGTTATCCTTATTGGATTTAGTGAGAACTTAAGGGTCTCGGGGTCCCTACCGAGTATCTTTATACTCACCCCTGCACGAGCTATGCCCGCACCTCGTTGTGTTGGTTTCAGACGACGAGCAGTGCTAACGGAGGCCGAGTGTTCGAAGACTGGACGATACCCGAATGTGGACCTCACGAAGAGTCAGTATCATGAGGTGGACTTCACAATGAGACGATACTTAGAGGAGGTTGACGGGAAAGAGCATTGTGGAGGCTATCTGTATCTACCCTTCAGGTTGGATCTGTGGTGGATGATACAAGAGCTGCGCTATCTGTACCTACCCTTCAGGTAGGATCCGTGGTGGAATATCCTGGAGGTGTGCTATCTATACCTACCCTTCTGGTAGGATCCGAGGAGGGTAACCCAGGGGATGATTTCATTCTTCCAGTTGTTGTCTTTTTCTGCTGTACATTCATTCAGTTGTAGCTATACTTTTAGTTGGGTTTGTATTCAGGCCCACTTAGTTTTCAGCACTTTCTTTTGAACTTAGTGTATTACTTCCTCTTATACTCTTCAATTTTCTATTTACTTCTATAAAGGAAACTCCTTCCCAGTTACTGGGATTTAGGCCTTCAGTGCTAGTCTCCGTCCCCTAGCCTATGGAAGGCGGGCATTAGGTAGTCACGGCACGGGCCCCGAGGACGGGTCGTGACAATAATAATGATTATAATTGATTTAATAATAAATTTAACATGTTAATTATTATGAATATATAATATATCATCCAATTTCATATTATTTCACCAGAAATTGAATGATGTTGTCGCTCGTGCATTCGTACGGATTACCATCTCCATTAACATGATTTGATTCATTTCTCCATTGTAACCATTCAAGAATAATTTTTATTTTATGATCGAAAATAATTTTTAAGAACTCAAAATCATTCTGAATGTGAATAAAATACATAATATTCCTAACAAACATTACTTACATAACAAAAAATATTAAGGAAAATGAACCAGTTACACCTGAAACAATGATACTACTAAAATATTATTTACAATACAATATAATATTATCATATATAATATCATATTTATGTTTGTCGTTCATGTATAATTTAATAAAAATGATTTAACTATTATACATGTGGTTAACGTACCCTCTCCTAAGGAAGAATACAAGGTAATGGTTAATTCCTCAATCTCATTATTATCCGAGATTGATTATGTGTATGTTTTTACATGGACATATTTATTATCCAAGTCCATGTTTCATAAATGTTATTTTGAAGGTATTATTTTATGGGTCTCTATAACTAAAAGATCATTTTAAATGGTTTAAGTATTTATTATTCTAAATCAATCTCATTAATGTCCATGTTTTCAAATTTGTTTTATGGATTTATTTATATAGACATGAATATTTTAAAATGTTCATTCCTTTCAGAAGGTTCAATGTGGTATGAGACAGATTGAATAAAAATTTATTTTAAATATATTCCTTTATAAATTGTATGACTTTTAATGATTCCATGAAAACAGAATGTTTCTCTATGAGTGTTTTACTGATCACTTTCAACTATGTTTTCATCCTTGATAGGGTATTATAAGTGTTTTTGGGTTTATTTATTTTAATACAATGTTCTATATTGTATTTAATGAGTTATGATATATTTAAATATGAAGATTTTGATTTAATAGCATCATTGTTTATGTTAAAAGAGTTGAAAATTTGTATGCTATTTTTAGTATGAATGATAATGTTATGTTTCTACATTTTCATATGAGGAATTAATAGGACATAATAAGTGATGGGTGGAGCCCACTATAGCTCCTCGTTGCATCGGTAGTTCGAATGAGTCAAATTAGTGTCTTGGAACATGTTGTTGAAAAAATCTTATTTGGAGTCTTTTCATGAGGCCTTAAATATATGGTTATGATGTCTGGCATTCTGCATTCCAATAGTATGAAATTAGAAATTGATATTACTAGTGATTATTAGACTTGTATAATATCCATGTGATTAGGTAAATAGCATTATTAGATTTATATTTTCCATATTATTCAAAATATTATGTTTAAAAGTAATATGTTTTAGTTTTATACATTTCCATAAATGTTCATGCTTATTTATGAATGTTTCTCATAAATTATTTACCCTTACTAAGCACCTCAGTTCACCCCTTTCTTTTGTTTTATATTTTCAAAGATGCGAAGATGTGTATTTTAATTGAAATACAAAGTTAAGCTAGGGGAATAATGGAGTTCTAAAATTATTATCTAAATTGAGTTTTACTTTAGAAATTGTAATGCAACATTCAAATATGTAATAAATTTTCAAATACTACTAAACTGATTAGTCCTTCGAGACTCGATTCCTCATAATCTTTCCAATGTATTAAAATAATGCACTGATTCTGGGTAACTGGGGTCGGGAATTATAGTTGGTGTTAGAGGATGTTTAGTACAAACCATGGAAGCTAGATATTGAAAAAATCTTATTAGATAACATTACCCCAATATAGAATTTGTGGATAACTAAATAAAAACTTCCTAGAATTTTGAAAATGTGGAGATTTTGTGAATTTTCCACGCAATACATCCATGACTGGATACAAACAGGTAGGGGCATAACTGGCATAGATATAAAAATGATTGAAAACTCATTCAAGTAATTTCGGGCTTAACCTAAGGATTCTTAGTACACCACAACGCGCCTTGCTGATCTCTTCGATATGATCCTCCTGGGGGATATGCTTAAGATAATTAAAATTTTCATAATAATTCATTATGAAGGATTTGTGAGTAAATAATTACTCAAAGAAAACCATTTTAATGATTATGGATTATATTCATAAACTATTCAATTTATGTTTGGTATTTTACATTTTTGAAATTATACATTGTGATTCATAAACTATCCAAGGGTATGCCATTATTTAGAAATGGTTCCCAGTAGAAGGAATGAGAACTCTAGTAATATGCATGATCTGAACAGTATGAAGGATAAAATATTTCATACTTTAAAGCCTACTTTTACATAGGAAATAGTCTCCCAAGTATTTTCATTAAATTATGAAATAATATCATGTGTTAATAAGATATGTAAAGAATTTTCTGAGTCCTATTACTTTGAAGGGAAGCCAGAGAAGAAAATGATGGTAGAGAGAAAGATGGGTAAATGGTAGAAGGAAAACAAAAATTTTCGCATTTGTGATAATTGTGGAAAAATTCACATTGGTAAATGCATGAAGGGAATGGGATTTAGTTAAATGTATGGAGAAAAAAGACACCATGTACGTGCATGAAAGGTAATGAAAAAAGAATCAAATGTACAATTCATCATCTTTAAGGAGTTAGGACACTACATGAATTAATGTTCCAATCATCAGAGTATACCTAAAATGATGTTGTTGGGTAATAATGAAGTAATGATACTACCGTATACATAGAGGAATGAATAGTGTTATTTTTTTTTAAATAATTATTTCGTTTATGTGTTTTATAAACGATGTACTATTAATTTGAATTATTGAAATAAATAAGGATTGATCTAGTATACTTTTCATTGAGGATATGAGAATATATGGTACAACGAAAACTCACTCAATAACAAGTTAAATATTTTTTAAAAATACATGGTGGAAGGAAAGATAAAACATAATATGGTCCTCATACTGATGTAGTGATTTTGGAATATTAGATGGTTGATTTGGTTTTATTATATTGGATATTATTGACTACCTTAGAACTAATTTATGGTTAGATTATTCCATATTTGATGGAGTATTCAAAATTTATCGATATAAGTAAAATATCTAGTATTATATAAGGAATATTGGAGCATGAATGAAATAAATATGGTTTTATTGTATTTCAAGGTGTTAACATGTTTTAAGAGAATACATGATGAAGGTACTCAAATGTTATTATGTGGAAAAAAAGATATCTTCAATATGTTATGATGACCTTCCTAATAATTTTTCGGACTATGAGTTTGGACATAATCATTTTGGATAAGTCTAAAGATTATAATAGATTATGTTTGACATTGGATACTATTGTTAATGTTAGATAATTTATTACGATTATTTTTGGATTGTTATAAATAAAGATAACCCATAAGTCGAGTGACAACTTATCGCATCCGGCAATTCCGTGAGACTTGTACCCGCAACCGAATAGTGACAATAGTGCTTTAGATACCACTAGCCTATGTGATGTCCTTGTTTATATAATGTAGTATTTTTTAAATGATTTGATGGATGAATTATACATTCAATTTTTTTAAAACCTACATGATTATGATAAATAAAATATTTTTGAGTTATAATATCTTTTTAAGTGAAAAATGAGTTTGTGGTATAAATTTGTTAAATAATGGAACTCAACTTGTCGTGTTTTTTTTATTTTATGAAGTCGTTAACTCTTAAAATTTTTGAAATGGAACATCAAACAAAAATTGTGTTATCTCAATACCTTATTTTTTTATAAAGAAATAATATTTTAATCCATCATAGATTTCTGTCCTTAAGAACCTCAATTGTCTATTTATTGTTCAAATGTTTGTCCTTGATGACCTCAATCACTCCCTTTAAATATTTATTTTTTCTTCTAATTATCTGTCGAAAATTTCCAACAATTTTATCATATTCGAAATCCAAATTTTGTGCTGACTTTTCAATTTTCCTTTCCCACTTATTAATACTAAATATTGTTATGCCTATTTCTGATGTGGGGTTTCAACCAAAGTATTTTCTATTTTAAACATTTTATTTTCAAAGAAAAAGTCTAAATTATTATCTCAAAATTTATTTAAGGAGGGGATAATTTAACACCACATGATTTCACAGTTCGTAATCTCTTTATATTATTTCAATAGCTTGCGCTACACGCAACACCGAGTTTGAAAACACCAGGGCTTACCAAACTAGCCATTAAAAAATTAGTTAAGAAAAATATTATCATAATCTTTTATTTTATATATATACAATATAATTTTAACATTCAATTTTTTTCATTGAGATAATATGAAGATAAATTCAATTTTCAAATAAAATAATTATTTTTTAAAAAATCTATTGTTTCAGTCTTTTAATAGATAACCATTTTAAATCAAATATTAGATACTTTAATATATTCAATTTAGTGAAATTAAAATTCCTCTTTAGAATCAGACATAAAAATTTATTTTGGATAATTTTTCATAACATTTCCGATAACTTGCATATTCTTATGAATAGGGAAAAATACAAAATTTTAATTGAAAACTAATTTTATAATCAAAAAAATTTATAGTGGTAAATTATTCATTTTATTGGGTTTTATGTATAATTAGGTTATATTATTATCATTAATTTTTTTTAGGTCATTATATGTAATTTCAAATTTAAATATGATATAAAAACACATCAATCTTTTGATAGATTATAATTTATTTAAAACACGCTTTTTTTATTAAGAACGAGAATTATTTTTAAATTAATTAAAGCTACTTATAATTTTTTAATTTCATAAATTGGATATCATTTTTGAATTCAAAATATCCAAATTATATTTGGTTGATTTTCTGGTGTATTTCTAGAAACATTCATTTTTGAAGAATACTGAAAAATATTTTGTTATTGTTTAAAAACAAAATTTATTTTAAATAAATATTTAATTTATTTAAATTTATTCTAATTAAAAATATATAAAGTATACCTATATTAGTTCAGTTTAATTCATTGGATTCAATTTATAATAAAACTAGATATATAAAATTTTATTGAACCTTTTAACGTCTTTTACCCACCATCAAGGAATATTTGAATATTTTCTTAAAACATCATTTTACCACTTATATGAATTGGATAACAAAATCCCGATATACATGGTTGACATTAGTTTTTATAAATTTGTTCTATATGGTGAAAATAATTTATTTGAACAGTAAATTTTGAATTTTATTTACCACAGTTAAAAGTAAATCGGGTAATTAAAGGTAAAAATGACATAATAATTACCCTAACTCATGTGCTAATTCTATTTTATAAGTTTCTTTCAACCAAAATAATCCTTAGGAATAAAAAATGATCCTTTTGGTCCTTATATATTAGATTAGGACATTTATTAATATTTTATTTAATGAAAAGTTAAAAGTGTTAAATTAAATGTTTTATAACAAAAAACATTTTTTATATAGGGTTATACGTAAGATAAATTCGACAATAAATATTCATTAGAAATTTAAAATTACTTTCAACAAAATTCAATTTAATTTATAATTTTGAGACATTATATAATTAAATTTATTTACGGCATAATGATGATGAAGTAATTACCTTATTACTGAATGATTAAAATAATTGATATTATGAATATTAATAAATTGTTATTTGATACTTTTTTTGTATTAAAAGAATTTTATATGTTTATATGACATGTTACTTTTGTTGAAATAATATTTTTTAATGTGATAAATTTTATAAGACTTTCACAAAAACCAAATACTAAATTTTTTCATATTTGACCTAGATGAGTTTCTAAAACAAATATTATCTTATTAATTGATATAATATTCTGAAAAATCTAAGGATCGACCAATGGGCATAGATAAAGATAGATATTTCTATAATGAACCACTTGGGGTTCTTGGATTTTTTTATATGTTTATTAACCATTTATTATAATAATAAAAGAGTACATGGTATAAGATAAATTTTTTAAATAAGAGTTAAATATAAAATATAAGGTTAATATAGTGACCCAAACCTGTCTAAAACATATTGTTTGGGAGTTTTCCATCCCAGCCCTACCTTAGGCTCAAAATAATTTTTTTATCCAATAAAAAAAATATTATTGTAAAATAAAATAATATATCAAGGATTTCCTAATGTGACCATCAACTCTCTTATAAAAAGGTACTTCCACTTCCCCCAAAATCACACCTCCAAATCCATTTGGCTTATCCAATCCCTTCTCAAATATCCTCCAAACACCCCTCAATTTTATGTAGAGGCCTTACGCTGATCAGAATCGAACCAATGGAGCCCTTTAGATCCAATCAAAAGGATGCACCCAAATAAGCGGTAATATTTTCAGCACCTCTTACAAAATTCATTTTGTCACGAACCAACCCGGGTCAACCCTGAACCGGTCACCCGAGCCAGTCCGCGACAT
Organism: Viscum album; assembly: GCA_963277665.1. NCBI lineage: Eukaryota > Viridiplantae > Streptophyta > Magnoliopsida > Santalales > Viscaceae > Viscum > Viscum album. Next base: position 514,964,786 of record OY728143.1, on the reverse strand, counting down.
GGCCCGAGACGTGTTCCCTATCCTCCCAGGCTGGGGACAAGCGCCAGGGCATCAACAGAGGCTGTGGGAACGATTTTGCCCAGTATAAATAAACAAGACTGCAAAGATAATACAGAGCAGCGCAGAAAAGATAAACCAGACAAAGTGACTAAATAGGAAAAGAAGAAAATAAATACTTACCACACACGACGTCCGAACAAACTCCGTGAGACCTCGCAAGTCTCTCTCCGGCTCACTGATCAAGCGTCGCCCTGGGCGAGCGCACTCAAGCTATAGCCTGCACGAACACTAAAAACAAAAAAGAACTATAGGCGTGAGTATTAAAACTCAGTAGGCTAGCCCGATATCTATTCCCAATGCACTACCTTTAAAATAAAAGAACCATACTTTCAAGTTTGAACTACAATTTATAAAAGTATGTTTTTATAAATATTCTACTTAAAAACAAATTACGAACCATTTACCTTATCCATTTCCAAATTCAGGTTCATTTCATTAGTGTCAATGACATTTCAGGAAAGGGGAAAGTGATGTTTAAATTTTCAAATTTGTACAATGGGGATTAATCACTTTCTTTTGAAATTTTTTTTAGAAACCTAATCAAGAGCAATTTATCACTTTCCAAGGAAAATAATACTCCAGAATGCACAAAGTAAAACACACAGCAAGGGAAATGTAGGTATACATGTGAGCATCATAATCAGTACTGCAAGCAACAAAGGATGAATAGACATGGGTGAACCTAGGAGAACGAGAATAAACCAGAAGACACCAATACATGAGAAATCATCCTTATCGACATGTCACGATGAAATCAAAACGCACAATATGCTCGACCATCCACTCACGGGCAGGTCAAGGGAAAATCCCATAGTAATAAACCCAACATATCCACCTACTATGGGCCACTGGTCAGTACCCTAACCTACCATTGCAGCAATCATTCCTAGAATATTCTCTCAATATGCCATATTCTCATGCATCAAGTGTTGAAAAAGGGGTGAGTCAATTGACGCCAACTGAGCATCCAATCATATACATATATATATATAAAGCACAACAAGCATCACCCGATCCACTCTGTGGAACAACCTCATGCCTTTAAACTACTCACGTACCTGGGAGCTACTAAGCGCGGCCTCCCAAACAATCAATTGGGAACAAGGCATGAAAGTCGTCCTAAGAGGGGTTTTATCAAAACATTTTCATCCCTTTCCATAAAGTTCCAAATGGGAATTTAATATATTTCACAAACGCTACTCAAAGAAAGGTACAACTTCTTTATGAGACAAAACCCAGTTTAAAACCATTTAAAGAACCCCAAAAAAACACTACGTCACAGGCTGACAATATTTTTATAAACCAAACCAAACCAAAACATTTTATTTTTTTCCAACTAACCTTTAAAAGCCAACCAAACAACTTCTTTAAAGAACCAAAGTACTTGTCCATGCTTCAAAAGAAATCATTTCTCATTAAACGAAAACTCCATTTTATATTCCGTAAATTATGTTTAAAAGCCAAACAGGCATTCTTTGAATATTGGGTGTCCGCTCGTCAAATGGATGTTTCATGTGTCATATATAAAATAGACGGCTCCTTTTTACAGTAAATAACCATTTAAAAATTAACTATCTTATATGAAAAATTAATTATCGTATATTATCTCATATTTATTAAAATTAATAAAATATTTATTTTGAACAATTCGGGTGTGCAAGCAGATTGAAAGAATATAACTTAAATTTTAAAAGCATTGCAAAGGGAACCAACCTCATGACCAAAGCACGACGACAAAACGACTTTGGAACCAATGCGTGATGGCGCAACGTGTATCCGAAGCCACATGGTAAAGTCCGAAACTCTACATAGACAATACCAAGGACTCAGACACATACAAAAACTCACTAGAGCACGCGAAACCAAGCGGCGAGAAGAAACACTCACGTCGGAACTGAAGTGCGACAACAACAGATCCTCGGAAACAAGGCGCGGCAATGGTGCTCACTCGGAAACGCCCTGCGTGGGTCCTAAAAGTCCTAAGACAACAAATAAAAACCCACCATCAATTAAAACCCATGATCCAACAAGAGTACAATGATGAAGATAATAATAATAATAATAATAATAATAATAATAAGAACAATAGAATAATAAAAATAATAAAAATAATAAGAATAATAATAATAATAATAACAAAATAATAATAATAACAATAAGAACATTAATAAGAATAATAATAATAATAACAACAATAATGTGAATAACAATAATAATAATAATAATGATAATAATAGTAACAACAAAATAATAATAATAATTATAATAAGAATAAAAGTAATAATAACAAATAATGGTAATAATAATAATAATAGTAATAATAATAAAAACCATAATAAGAATAATAAGAATAATAATACTAAAAATAAAAGTTAAAATAACTATAATAATATTGATAATAAGAATAATAATAATAAAATTAAAATTAAAATTAAACCAAAACAAACCTTTACAGGGGGAATGCTGGTGCATCGAAGGAGCCGCCTCAGCTGGAGATGCCACGCCTAGCAAGAGATGTCGGCACCAGCAGGGTTAAGGAAACCCGTCGGAGAGAGGCGATGGGGTGCGCGGCATGGGGTTGGCCGAGGGAAGGTGTTGTGTGCCCTAGAGACCAGGTCCAGAATTGGGTGGGTTCCAGAGGCGGGATCTACAGGTGGTGGATGCGGATGAAGATGCTGGAAGGAAGAGCGAAGGGCCAAGGAGGTGGCCACGAGAGGGAGAAAGCAGCGATGGGTAGCGGTAGGGCAGACTCTACAGAGAGGTGCGCCTGGAAGGAGGGGAGAACTGCATACGGGGGGGGGGGCTCTGGATGGGATCTACGCAGCTGCTGCATTAGGGGAGGTTGAGGCCAGAGGCTGCCACCAGGAAGATGGAGGGCGTCAATGGTAGGTGAGCAGGAGGTCGAGCCCGACAGGGGAGAGGCTAGTGCTGCGGACAGGGTGCGGAAAGGGGGAGGGATAAAGAAGGCGTGCTGGGTGAATGGGAGGTCGCGCGGATGGCCGAGGCTATCAGGAGGTGGCTGGGCGCACTGCTGGAAGGGGGTGCGGGGCAAGCAGTAAGGCTGTGCTGCGACGAGAAGAAGAAGAAAAGAAAAAATAAATAAATAAATAAATAAAAATGGACGGTGTCGGCGCTGCCTAGGCCAAGAAGAGGAGAAAAAAATGGGGAATGGTCTAGGGTTACGAGGGAAAAGAAAATAAAAATAATAATAAATAAAATAAAATAAAATAAAAATAAAACTAAAATAAAATAAAAATATAACCAAACCAATAAAATAAAAAAAACATTATTCCATAATAATAATAATAAAATACAAATAAAAATTTATAATTAGGATAATAATAAGAAGAATTGTAATCATGATACACGATTAAATAATAATAATAATAATAAAAATTTGAACCATAATAATAATAAAACTCATAATAATAATAATAATAATAATAATCACAACAGTAACCACTAATAATAGAATGATAATAATAAGACAAATTCATATCATTTTAATAAAAATAATATTAACGAAGGGGCCATGCAGTTGCATGTGTGAAGCCGCACAACGTCGCGCTCCACCCGTGTGTCCAACAACGACGAATCCAAAATGCGCACTTTTTATCCTAAGCTCAAGAAAAAGAACAAAATCGTTCGCGACTCAAACCGATCCAAAAAATAATTTAAGGCCAAAAGAATAATAAAATAAAATAATATAAACACCCTTGTCGGGGTGCGACAATTCTCCCCACCATAATGCTTTCTGCCCCCGGAATGCCACCACACTATCCAGCCGATCGATCAACACCAAAGGATTTCACAGAACATGATCCAACCTCTTATCTCAAGGATGTAACAATGACTAACAGTGGGGCTGAACCTCATTGCCCGAAGTAAATCACCAACAGAGGGGAGGCCTGAATAGGCACCCCACCAAAAGATCTTAACTAGCATTCGATAACGACTTAAGAGAACACCCAAAGAGACGGTGGGTCTCCCCACCATAAAGAACCAACCTACTAGCGCCCAACCTGAAAACCAACATAGACATGGACCTAGCCATACTCAAGCAAGAAGGAGCACAATAATGACCTTTAAACCACCTACTCTCGTCCGAATGGGATAGAAGCATAAATGGATACATTGCGCAAACTAAAATCCCTAACCCCTCGGGCGGGGAGGGAGGGCCCAAGGGCTGGATCACAGAAACTATGATGTACAACTACTCACGACCCATCACATCGGGATGGACACCAACCAGGGCCGCAACTGATTTACATTAGTGGCCCACGCAAAGTCACTGATCAGCAACTTACATCCAAAAGGCACAATTCCCGACATTACGCGAGGGATAAGTCCATTGCACGCTTTGAGACAAGAGAAAACTGCAACGACAGAGAAACCAGAGCAGCAACACCAGAACTATCTCTCCGCACGGTAAAGGGACAACTTTAACCAGACTCCTTAAAATTCCCCGGGGGTTCCTGACTACACGTTGGCTTCACTCCGAGACCTTTTGTCTAGAGATCTGATGGATGAAGCATCTTCTTCCTCGCAGTCAGGTTCGGATAATCCCAATGAGATACATACATATTTTGATTTTACAAAAACAAAGGACAAGATTTTAAAATTTAAAAACATACCATCATTGAAAGTCGAGGTTCATCAAAAGACCCATGAAGTTCCCATACATTTCAAACCTAAAACAACACCCATACAAAGGCCACGAAAATAGATCACTTAAACTGAAAGGAAACTTACACAGGAAACTTTGAACAAAAACCCTACATCACATTACTTCCGAGAACTTCCTCTGCGATTCTTCCTTGCAACGCCCTGACAAAATCTTTGCAAGTGACCCAAGCATCCACATGCCTGACAAGGCTTCAGAGTGCTTGGGCATGATGACTTCTTGTCACCCCGCTTTCCACACTAATAACACACAATAATCTCTCGCTCCTAAGAGGCTGATGAAAGATCATGAGGCCTCTTTATTCCACGACCTGATCCATCCACTTCCATTTGCCTACTCATTTCCTTTTTAGAATCTTCACCACTGCTCATATGGATTGAGGGAGGGAGGACTACTTCGATCACTCCTTCCATCACGGCTTTGACATGAAAAGCTTGTCTTGCCACATCGACAAAAGAAGTTAGGTTTGACTCTGACACCTTCGACTGCAGATCAGGGCGGAGACCCCCCTCGAAGTGTCGAGCCTTCATGGGGTCATTTGTGTAATACTCTGAATCATAAGGTACTAGATCTACAAAGTGCTGGAAATATTCCAACACGGATCTGTCGCCCTGCTGCAGACAACACATCTCCATCCCCTTTCTCACCCTTTCTTCCTCAGAGAAATACTAGCGAATGAACAAAGCCTTGAAGAACACCCAAGTAATCATTTGACGGGGCTTCTTCCGAGACACTGACTTCCACCACATCCATGATGAACCATCAAGCATGAAGGTCACAAACTTGACCTTCAACGAATCGGGAAACTCAATGAGGCTAAAGTCCCTTTCAACCTTTCGCATCCACTCCCCTGCCACGGAAGGGTCTGCTTGACCATAGAAGAGTGGTGGATCAAGCTTCCGAAACTCAAGCATAAAATCCTTAGGTTGGTCAACCGCACTGCGATCACCCATCAAAGAATAAAAGGGATAACCCCTAGACAAGAAAAAGTCGAAAACCCAATCAAGGCCAACTCAATGAGTGAATTAAAACCTCAAAATCAAACACTTCATAGGTGACAAGCTCGAAATCCGAGAAAACAAGTTATCATAACATCAAAATATTTCTCTTTGAAAACATCTTTAATTTAGAACAAGATTAGTGGGTTAAACCCTCGACATTGGTATCCTTTAGAGTCTCACTCACATGCAAGAATTCGTGCCACCTCGGGCATCCAACCACCATACTAGAAATCCATCCACATTTCCATCATACCACTATGCATGTGAGCTCTCATAGGAACACCAAGGCCAAAACAAAGAAACTTCATTTTCTAATAACAATTTATTCATACCGCTTCTTTTAAAAAAATATACAAATCAAACATGTTATTTCAAACAACCCTTTTTTTCAAAACCATCTTTTTTTATTCAAACCACTTTCAAAAATCAAGGGAAACCCAAAAAAACTCAAACAGGGGACTAGTGTCAGTAGAAGACTTGACCATATGTTTGGCGGCCATATACCAAACACGTCACTGACACAGAGAGCCTTCTTGGACCATGCCCCTAGCTCCATATGGCTTGCCAGGCCATGCAGCTTAGGAATATTAGCCTAACACCATTTGTCGTACCCCAATAGAAAAACATTTCCATAAAAACCCAAACAATCAAATTGAAAAGGACTTCCCATGGAAACCTGAGGATCAGTACGGGTAAGAGTTCGCGACGCTCTTCTCGCACCTACCCCACAAGTCCCGACAATCCTACTCCATCTACCTTGACATCCGAAATAACAAAGGGAGCTCTGAAAAAGTGAGGTCGCTAAGAGATGGCCTGCTCTGATACAATTTTTTCACGAACCAACCCGGGTCAACCCTGAACCGGTCACCCGAGTCGGTCCGTGACATGGCCCGAGAGGCGTTCCCGATCCTCTCGGGCTGGCGACAAGTGCCAGGGCATCAACAAAGGCTGTGGGAACGATTTCGCCCAGTATAAATAAACAAGACTTCAAAGATAATACAGAGCAGCGCATAAAAGATAAACCAGACAAAGTGAATAAACAGGAAAAGATGAAAATAAAAACATACCACACACAGCGTCCGAACAAACTCCGTGCGACCTCGCGGGTCGCTCTCCGACTCAACGATCAAGCATCTCCCTGGGTGAGCATACTCAATCTATAGCCTGCATGGACACTAAAAACATAAAAGAACTATAGGCGTGAGTATTAAAACTCAGTAGGCTAGATCGATATCTATTCTCACTGCACTACATTTAAAATAAAATAAACATCATTTCATGTTTGAACTACAATTTATAAAATTATGTTTTTATAAATATTATACTTAAAAACAAAGTACGAACCATTGCCCTTAGCCATTTCCATATTTGGGTTCATTTCATTAGTGTCAATGAAATTTCAGGAAAGGGGAAAGTGATGTTTAAATTTTCAAATTTGTACAAAGGGGATTAAACTCTTTATTTTGAAAACAATTTTTATAAACCTAATCAAGAGAAATTTATCACTTTCAAAGGAAAATAATACACCAGAATGCACAAAGTAAAACACACAGCAAGGGAAATGTAGGTATACATGTGAGCATCATAATCAGTACTGCAAGCAACAAAAGCTAAATAGACATGGGTGAACCTAGGAGATCGAGAATAAACCAGAAGACACCAATACACGAGAAATCATCCTTATCTACATGTCACGATGAAATAAAAACACATAATACGCTGGACCATCCACTCACAGGCAGGTCAAGGGCAAATCCCAGAGTAATAAACCCAACATATCAACCTACTATGGGCCACTAGTCAGTACCATAACCTACTAGTGCAGCAATCATTCTTAGAATATTCTCTCAATATGCCAGATTCCCATGTCTCAAGTGTTGAAAAAGGGGTGAGTCAACTGATGTAAACCGAGCATCTAATCATATACATATATATATATAATGCACAACAAGCATCACCCGAGCCACTCCATGGAACAACCTCATGCCTTTAAACTACTCACTTACGTGGGAGCTACTAAGAGCAGTCTCCCAAACAATCAATTGGGACCAAGGCATGAGAGTCATCCTAAGAGGGTTTTTATCAAAACATTTTCATCCCTTTCCATAAAGGGCCAAACGGGAATTTAATACATTTCACAAATGCTACTCAAAGAAAGGTACAACTTCTTTATGAGACAAATCCCAGTTTAAAACCATTTAAAGAACCCCAAAAAAACACTACGTCACAGGCTGAAAATATTTTTATAAACCAAACCAAAACAAAACATATTATTTTTTTCCAAATAACCTTTAAAAGCCAACCAGACAACTTCTTTAAAGAACCAAAGTACTTATTCACTCTTCAAAATAAATCATTTCTCATTAAACAAGAACTCTATTTTATATTCCATAAATTATGTTTAAAAGCCAAATGGGCATTATTTCATTATTGGGTGCCCGCTCGTCAAAAGGATGTTTCATGTGTCTTGTATAAAATAGACGGCTCCTTTTTACACAAAATAACCATTTAAAAATTAACTATCTTATATGAAAAATTAATTATCGTATATTATCTCATATTTATTAAAATTAATAAAATATTTATTTTGAACAATTAGGGTGCGCAAGCAGCATGAAATAATATAACTTAAATTTTAAAAGCAGTGCAAAGGGAACCTACCTCAAGACCAAAGCGCGACGACAAAACGACTTTGGAACCAATGCGTGATTTCACAACGTGTATCCAAAGCCACGTGGTAAAGTCCGACACTCTACATAGACAATACCAAGGACTCAGACACATACAAAAACTCACTAGAGCATGTGAAACCAAGCGGTGGGAAGAAACACTCACCTCCAAACTGAAGTTCGACAACAACGGAACCTCGGAAACAAGGCGCGGCGATGGCGCTCACTCGGAAACACCCTGCGCGGGTCCTAAAAGTCCAAGCCAACAAATAAAAACCCACCATCAATTAAAACCCCTGATCCAACAAGAGTACGATGATGAAGATAATAATAATAATAATAATAATAATAATAATAATAATAATAATAACAACAACAGAATAAAAAATAATAATAATAATAATAATAACAAAATAATAAAAATAACAATAATAACATTAATAATAATAATAATAATAATAACAATAATAATGTGAATAACATTAATAATAATAATAATAATAATAGTAACAACAAAATAATAATAATAATTAAAATAAGAATAAAAGTAATAATAACAAATAATGGTAGTAATAATAATATTAATAATAATAACAACCATAATAAGAATAATAAGAATAATAATAATAATAATAAAAGTAAAAATAACTATAATAATATTGATAATAACAATAATAATAATAAATGTAAAATTAAAATTAAAACAAAACAAACCTTTACAGGGGGAATGCTGGTGCAGTGAAGGAGCTTCCTCGACTGGAGATGCCATGCCAAGTAAGGGATTTTGGCACCTGCAGGGTAAAGGAAACCTGTCGGAGAGAGGCGATGGGGTGCGCGGCGTGGGGTTGGACGAGGGAAGGTGCTGTGCACCCTAGAGACTAGGTCCAGAGTTGGTTGGGTGCCAGAGGTAGGATCTGTAGGTGGTGGATGCGGCTGAAGATGCTGGAAGGAGGAGAGGAGGGCCAAGGAGGCAGCCAAGAGAGGGGGCAAACAGCGATGGGTAGCGGGAGGGCAGGTTCTACAGAGAGGTGTGCCTGGCAGGAGAGAAGAACCGCATACGGGGGGGGGATGGGATCTACGCAGCTGCTGCAATAGGGCAGGTTGAGGCCCGAGGCTGCCACCAGGAAGAGGGAGGGCATCGGCAGTAGGCGAGCAGGAGGTCGAGGCAGACAGGGGAGAGGATAGTGCTTCGGACAGGGTACTGCAAGGGGGAGGGATAAGGAAGGTGCGCTGGGTGAATGGTAGGTCGCGCGGATGGACGAGGCTGGCAGGATGTGGCTCGGCGCACTGCTGGAAGGAGGTGCGGGGCAAGCAGTAAGGCTGTGCAGCTACGAGAAGAAAATGAAAAGAAAAAATAATAAATAAATAAATAAAAAGGGGGGGTGGCAGCACTACCTAGGCCAAGAAGAGGAGAGAAAAAAACAGGGAAAGGTCTAGGGTTACGAGGGAAAAGAAAATAAAAATAAAAATAAATAAAATAAAGTAAAATAAAAATAAAACTGAAATAAAATAAAAATATAACCAAACCAATAAAATAAAAAAAACATTAATCCATAATAATAATAATAAAATAAAAACAAAAATTTATAATTAGTATTATAAGAAGAAGAATTGTAATCATGACACATGAGTAAATAATAATAATAATAATAAAAATTTGAACTAAAATAATAATAAAACTCATAATTAAAATAATAATAATAATAACAATAGTAACCACTAATAATAGAATGATAATAATAAGACAAATTCATATCATTTTAATAAAAATAATATTAACGAAGGGGCCATGCAGTTGCATTGGTGAAGCCGCACAACGTCGTGCTCCACCCGTGTGTCCAACGACGTCAAAACCAAAACGTGCACTTTTTATCCTAAGCTCAAAAAAACAACAAAATCGTTCTCGAATCAAACCGAACCAAAAAAGAATTTAAGTCCAAGCGAATAATAAAATAAAATAAACTAAACACCCTTGTCGGGGTGCGACACATTTCTTCTTCAACTTCCTCTTACATTGATTTTCCCTAATAAAATAATAAATTCAGTACCTTCTAAATACTAAAAAGCTATTATAAATATGTTTCAACCAAATTCATTATTCTATCCATCATTTAAACAACAAAGTCAACATACATGTGTATGTACCACATACCGTGTCCACATGGTGGTGTAGTTTTTTATTCAACACATAATTATTTGGATGGGTATAATAGTGAGTAAAAATGATGTAAATAATAATTATAAAATTTTAAAAATTATGTATATATAATTTACTATCCAATTCCACACTATTTTACAATCAATACAATGATATTTTAGCTCGTGCGTACGTACCGATTACCATCTTCATGAATGAGATATGATTCATTTCCCCATCGTAACCATTCAATAATAATTTTTATTTTATGATTAAAAATAATATTTAAGAACATAATATAATCATGTATATGAATCAAATACATATCATCCATAACAAACATGACTTATGTAACCAATACATATAATGAAAAACGAATTAGTTAACACCCGAAACAATGATACTACTAAAATATTAATAAAAAACAACATTAAAAGATCATATTTGATATAATATTTATGTATGTGTTTCTTGTATAATTTAATAACAATTATTTAACAATTATATAGGAGGTTACTGTACCATCCACTAAGTATGAATAAAAGGTATGGGTTAATTCCTAAATCTCATTGTGATCCGAGATTATTATTGTGTATGTTTTTACTACGACATATTTATTATCCATGTCCATGTTTAATAAAAGATTTTTAAAAATGATTATTTTCCAGTAATTTCTAACTAAAACATCATTTCCAATGGTTTAAATATTTATTCTTCTAAATCCCTCTCATTAATGTCCATGTTTTCAAAATTGTTTTAAACATTCATTTATAAGGACATGAATGTTTTAAAATGATAATTTCTTTCAAAAGTTTCAAATTGGTATGAGAAACATTGATTCAAAAATGTTTTTTGAATGTCTTATTTTATTAATTTTGTGACTTTTAAATTATTACATTATAATGGTATATTTAACTCAAAGAGTTTTACTGGTCATTTTCAACTATGTAAAAATCCTTTTCTATATATTATTCCTGATGGAGGTTTATTTATTTTAATACAATGTTCTATATTGTATTGAATGGGTTAGGATATATATGACTATAGATGTGTTGTTTTTATACCATTCATGATTTATGGAGAAAGTATTGACATTTCTTATGCTAGTTATGATATAGATTTTTATGTTATGATTAAACCTTTTCATATGAGGAATGCATAGGACATAGTAAGTGACAGGTGGAGCCTGCTATAGCTCCTCCATGCATTAGTATGTCTCATGAGACAAACTAGTGTTTTGGCACAAGGCTTTGACAAAATCTTATTTGTATTCTCGATATGAGTCCTTGACTATGTGGTTGTGATGACCAACATTATGCATTCCAACATTATGAAATTCTCTATTGATATTTAATGTGATTATTTTCCTAGTAGAATATACATGTTTTTAAGTAAATGGAATTATTTGATATATATTTTCCATATTATGGGTAAGATTAAGTTTAAAAGACTTATATTTTCGTCTTATACATTTCCTTATATGTTAATGCTTATTTATGAAAGTTTCTTATTAATTATATACCGTTACTGAGAATCTAAGGGCACCCATTTCTTATGATTTATTTATCCTAGGATGTGATGAAGAGTATTATGAATAAAATTAAGGGTTAAGATACAGTAATAATGGTGTTTTCAAAGGATTATTTATTTTGTGTTTTATTTTATAAATTGTAATGTGACAATCATATGTAAAATCTATTTTCCAACACAACTAAATTGATCAGTCTATTGATACATGATTCTTTGTAATCATGCCAATGTAGTAAAATAATGCATCGACTCTAGGTACCTATGGTTGGGGCAGTATATATTGATTGTAACATTGCCTTAAATTAAAAACATTCATGTTGTCATTATAAATTAAATTTACACTAATCAAGAAAATTATTTATCATGGATATTCTTATTTATTAATCCACTATTACATTTAAAATATGTTATTTTACATGGAATATTACATGATTGGTTTTCTAAATATTGATAATGGGTATTTTTTCGATGCATATATTTAATGGTATGAAATTTTGGTCATAAATTTATTTGATTACATGATATATGAATAATTATTTACCAATAACAATAAGCGTGGGGTCATGTCATATATTACCCATCAATGAATTGACAGTATCATGGGTTGAATCCATTTACTGACCAAACATAAATGGTTTTCTAGGGTATAACTAACCATCAGTTTTGATCTTTTTGATGAACGTCATGAAATTTGAGGTATAAGAATTCCAAAGATCATGAAATCTAATAATATGGAGGTTCCATCATTGATAATTATATTATAATTATCCATGATATTTTTATAATTATATTATCTCTCAATGTATTTCATTATAAGTTTATTGTTCAAATTGAATGTGTTTGGATTTATTTAAATTTCAATACTGATTATAAGAGTAAAAAAATTTAAAGGGGTTTTATGTATAATTATATACCTTTCTATGTTGATTATGAATATTTATTTATGATATATTACATTTTACCTAACATTGAGGCAACCCATATTTTTTACTTTATTTTCAATCTTGGAAGCATGCATTGAATGATATGAATGGATATTCTATAGGGAATAATGATATCCACAAAAAACAATGTTGTATTTTTTTATTATGAAAATGTATTGAGGAGTATTCCATGTCTCTAGTTTTATAATACGGTAAATATATCTGTTCCATAGTGATATGATTCCTTATATATTATGCTATGGTTATATGGTATGAAATTTTCTCTAGTTTATTGGGGAAAGGTTCATTACAATTGGAAATTGAGTGTGTTTTGTAGAAACCCTAGGAAATCAATTTGGGAAAACATATATTTGGGAACATTACCCTATGATAAAATATTAGGATATGTATATAAGAATAAAATGATTTTTTTAAGGGTTTTAATACGTGGTTTTTATAAGATATTAATAACAATCTAAATAATATTAGATGACACAGTACATGAAATGCAGTACTTTGGGGTAATAACTCCAATGAAGGTGCATTGGGATTTAAACAATCTCCACCTAGTGCATAACTACCTGGCCTGATATATAATTGGATTATCACTACTAGAGGGCTTGTTTAGGATAAATTACATTCTATTTACAAAACATTATGAAGAATTTAAATAGAGTATGACAATGAGTGATCAAGGTTTATCCTACAAAATATTATATTTAAAATATTGATTCAATATTTATACATAATAAAAATGATTCTTCATGGTTATATGGTTTTCAAACTATTAGTGTTATTAATCACACTATTATTTTTTGTTTTAATCAATCCCTATAGCTTGAAAGAATTTTTCTAATTTTTTATATGGTGGAAAATTTGGTAAATATGTGTACAAAAAATGTATGATTAAATCATTTAATTATAAAATTATTTCTCACAATCAACTTTCATGAAATCTGGTTAACATCTTATACATTGAGCAATACTTGGAGTCATGAAATAGATAAAAATGTATTGTTCTCTATGAGAATTTGTGGTGTAGACCATGGAAGAATGAAGGATTGATTTTCTTTTTTTTATAAATGTGGTTTGAGACACAAATAAATGTACCAAAAAAGAATGATAAAATGTTATTGTCATAAATAAGGGCATAATTAAATAAATTTCGATGAAAATTATGTTTTATGATGAAAGAAATGAAATTCCTTCCAAGAGATCCATTTACAATCCATTTTACTCACTGTGGGTGCCTCGAAATTATCATAGTCAATTAATTTTTATATGGATTAAACCTTATTCCCCAAAGGATATATATTGGAATAAAAATGATCAAGTATATATGTTTTAAGATTCAGTAATTAAATATTATAAGTATTTTTCCGATGGTATTTCAGTTATATTAACCATAAAACCTATAAAGATTGTGTTTTATTTTAGATGAACATATGTATTCACTATCTTAAAATTTTCTGATATCATCTTGGCATTTTGAGTTTAGGGTTTATCATTAGTTCAAAATATTAAAATGAAATTTTGAAATTTTTTTCTGTATAAATATCAATTGACTATGTATTAATTTGGACCTATTTCTATAGAATATAAGGCATTGTTTTAGTTTATGTTTTATTAAAGAAGTTATATAAGTAATAATAGAATTAATTATGGTTTGAATAATTTTAAAAGTATTGGTATTTTTTATGGATTATCTGTTTTTGGAGTTGTTAGTAATAATGAGTCATAGAAATTTGTGAAAATTATGTAAATTATATTAATATATTTTTAGAAAAAATGCTCGTATACATGTCACGTAGAAAGATTTCGCAACATGAACGGTTCTCGGTCTCAAACCCATGATAAAATAATGTAATGGTTTTAGTGACTGCCATATGAAAACATTTTGTAGTCATTAAATATTCATAATTTTTGGTTATACTATTTGATAGATGAATATTATTGATGATTAAGTTCTGTTATATTTGAGGTTTATTGATTAATTAATTATATTACTTGTCATTGAATAATTAAATTAGAAATTAAAAATATTTATAGATTGTTAAAAAAATCACTATTTTATGGACCATTTGATCTATTAATAGTGAATTTTAGTTCATTGGGAAAAAATTAATATTTCGATATTCATGTTTTAGGGAAAATGATGAATTTGAAAGTTATCAAAGCATAAGATATGGATTAAATTTTTCACATCAAATAGAAATGATTCCATTAACATTATTTAATTATATTAGTATACATTAAAAAATTCATAAACATTAGGAAAATGATTTTGAGAAAAACAATTTATCATATTACCATCATATATGATTAATTCAATGGTCATTTAAATAATCACATATTTATGTTTTGTATGTCCTTGACATTCTTTTCAGCATTCTCTTTATTGTGATCAATGACATATATCACTCTCTATAATTATATACAATTTTTTATATTATCATATCATCACATTCCACTAATATTATCCTAATTATAAACAAATATATTTATTTTTACATATGAAATTTTTAATTCCCCTTTACTCTTGGGAAGAAAATTCTTGTTTACCCTTTTTATAATATGGCTTTTCAACAAAATCATTTTCAAATATCTAACTGTTGATGTTTGTGTGGAAAATAATATTTGGAGGAAGAAATTAATTTAAAATGGGAAGAATATCGATCATAAAAAATTAAAATAAATAATATTTTACATGATAGGATATGGAACATGAAAAACCAATCTTAAAAACACAACATAATATATTTCGTTAAATTTAATATCATCGATAGCTTTCGTAAGACACTACAATGATTCTAAATGAACATTAATATTTTATACCATTATAATATTATGATTAAATTGGAGGGTATGAATATTAATAAATTAATTATGAAATTTATGGTTTTTTATTTATTATAAAAAAATAAGAATAATTTTAAATATGAAATAAATGTTCTTTGAAAAACATTATATATTTTTCTAAAATATGGGTTTTCATGATTTTTGTAAATAATTTGAAATTAATTATTTCAAACTTATTAAAAATTAATGGATAAAGTAACACAAAAATTTTAAGTCATCAATGTCAAATTAAATTATGGTTAATATTTGGAATTTTTTTTAAATGGTTCATTTTTTAATGAATAGTGTAAAATAGTGTTTTTTATTGAAAACAAATTTTTCAATTAAATTATTAAAAAAAATAAATTAATTTTTTTTAGTATAATTTTTTTACTTTAAAATTTATAAATATTTTAGTTATATTTAATCAATTTCATGTGGATTTTTGATATTAAAACCGTCAATAATTATGAGAGTTTTGTCATTGAAAACCAAAACATTCGTGTTCGGTCCCTCGACTCGAGCATTTCCCCAGAGAATGCATGGTAAGTAGGGCATAGGTCCTCATTCACGTTAGGTTTTGTAACGACCTTTCCATGTATCCCCTGTTCCCCTTACCCATCCATGGACCGAATTCTACGACCCTAAACTAAGATCTCTCTTTGGGAAAGGAATCTACTCCCCCTATCTAATACGTCTCATTGTCATATTCAGATGTGTTTCGACAAAGAGCCCAAAGTGTGGGATTTTCATAGGGACATTCCCCTCGTCCCATGACCAATCTTCATGAGCTCGCTATTTGGATCCTTATCCTCTTCCACATCCAAAAGGACCCTCGGACGACATTGATACTCGGCTTAAGGGCTCTCCATGAATGTTGGACCTAAGAGCCCTCCAATCATTTCGGGCCAACGTCCCTACGGATATTTGACAACATTTCTGACATGGTGCCGTGTTTCGAACATGGTCAACGGTCAACACTCATTTGTTTGTCCCCATTCTATGCTAAAACGACAGGATGCTGTGTTGCGAACATGGTCAGCAGTTATCCTCCATCGTCACGCCGCCATCATCGTGATCTGAATCTCGAGCTCCATGATTCACACATTTCCGATTCCTCATGTTCAAGTGGAATTTCATCGTACTCAGCTCTTTCTCTTCGTGCATCAAGGTGTGCTAAATGACCGTGTTAGTGTCATGGGGTCGGTATTCACCCAGCATCCCTTTGCCCTAACTAGCCCCTTTCTGTGTCGGCAAATTCCCACCACTACTGCTTGTTTCCCACACCGAGCACGACTCACATGGGCTTAGTAGTCTTGGCAGGATGTGTACCAACACGGTCGGGCTCCTCATCGTCCTACATGATGTTAAACTGCATTTCAAGAAATACGTATGGCTTGATTCCCATCCCCATGGGGTACGTAGGAATGCCCGACCACTCTGCTTCGGGCCCAGCCCGATCCTCACTCTTGGTCCCTCGACCTGAAGAGTTTCCTCCGGGGGTATGTGGTATGATTTGGACTCCAGGTCCTCATCCACGTCGGTTTCATATCTACTGCGCCACACGCTCCCTGGGATATTCCCTTTTATTCCACATCATATCGTATGACGTTAAACTACAGGAGTCCATGTGTCCTCAACGCATGACACTAAACTATGGTTCTACCCTGAGCAAGTTCAGGATTCCCCAAGATCCCATTGGGAGGTGACAGATCCCCTCGCCAGAGAGGCCCTGTCTGGAAGAAAGAATGATCCATGATCAAACCAATGTGCCCATATGGTGTACTCCCACCACGGTGGTGTAACTACCTTATTGTTGGATTCTGTTCGGATAAACCATCACTCCATATTCCACGCTTTGCGTGCCCCTTATTCGGACCCTCGTCCTCTTTCATGTCTCACGGGACCCCCGTAATGGCCTGGTCTCATGCCACATCGGCTCACCTACCGTCCTGGGCCAACGTTCCGGAAGACGGGTCATGTCTGGAAGGACCCCCTAATAGTATGCATGTCGACCTATGGTCCACCCACTGTCCTGGGCCAACGTCCCGAAGGATTGATCGACAACATTTGTGACATGGTCCCGTGTTTCCAACATGCTCAACGGTCGACCCTCATTTGTTGTTCCCATTACAGGATAACGTAGTAAGGATACTACTTCTCCTCCAAGTTTAACGGTTGTCCCTTATTGTCACGCCATTCCCACAATGTTCCGAATCTTGGGTATCGTGATTCACGCTTCCCATTTTCATCTGTTTGGACCGATTTCAGCGCCCCTGGCGTTGCCCTGTTCGCGCATAAGAGCACACTGAAGAAATGGTAATTCGGCTACCCTGGAAGTTCCTTCTCCGATCAAACCTACTATCTCCTATTTCTCACATCGGGCTCGACCCACGTGGGCTTGGGGAATTGTCGCCGAACGTCCCGCAAACATTGTAGGGATGTAACAAGGCAATTAAAACAGTGGAAATCGTGCGCGCTACAGCATTCAAAACAAAGAAAGAAAAATTGATGCACGAAAGTACCAATAAAAGGTTTTGGGGTTTATTAAAATACCCAGGGGTTGACTCCCCCCACAGACGGGTTGACCCCATCAAATGAGCATTGCAACTCCACCACCCATTGGCTTGTGGAATCCAAAGCTTGCTACCGCTGACTCAGCTCTCGCTCCTCCTTCGCAGCGGTGGGGTGCAATTCGTCAGCCTTGGCCCTGGCCCTCTCTACCTCAGCCTGAACGACATCCATCTTTTTAGAGGTTTTCCCCATATGCTCTTCTACCTCTGCCAGCTGGGCCTTCAGTCGTGAGACCAGCTCAGATTGTGCATCAAGAGAGGCCGAAAGCTCATCTGCCCAGGTCTACATCTGTTGGACATTGCCCTCAGCCTCCTGGAGCTTCTTAATGCTGGTCACTTTCCTCAGCTACCAGCCCACGCTGAGCCCACGATCATGCTCCCAGATCTTCTCAGCCATAAGATCGCGGATGAGCGTGTGAGGGTGTTGGGCATCCACTCCCCTAGCACACAGTTCGCGCAACCGCGAGCGGAGCCTTTCCATTCCGGCCATCCATTGCGCTTGGAGAGTGTCCTTGATAAAGCGTGTGATCAGCTTCCATGATCGGCGACGGACTATGCTGCTGTCTTCCTCATCGGAGGCTGTTTCGTCCCAGTCTGCGCGATTGGCATGCTCGTACACAGGATACGCCTGCAGGAATTCCTCGGCGGGATCTGCATCTGGCATTGAATCCGGTGAGACATCTGGCGCCGGAGCAGGTACGACAGGAGTAGGGCCGGCCGACCGATCCTCTTCATCAGATTCCACCTCGATGACCTCAGGCACGACCCTGCTGGTGGTCCCGCCAGTGATGATGCGCGTCGTAGCCGGAGAAGATGGGGGGACTATCGTCACCATCACCGGCATGCCCCTAGGAGGGATGCCACCACACATCCCAACCAATATTTCTGCAGTATCCCATGCTAGTCGGAGAACTGTACAACAGAGATTGACATAAACGTTAGTTGGCAGGCGTAGTCTACATATGACGACAAGGGAACCAGTGGAGGAGACTTACAGAGATCGACCTCCTGGCGCTGCTCTTGAGCCGGTACTAACGGGACCCCGAGGCGAGGCCCTCTGTATACTTTTGGAAGGTCTGGAGATTCCGAGAGAGCTTCCACGGGTTCTCTGGTCCCACCAGACGCAGAAATGGACACAGCCGTAGGCGCGGGTCTTGAAGGTCCTACATCATCACCCGCCAAGGGGTGAGAACGAGTCCTACGAACAAGTTCCTCCTACATGGCTCAAACATCGGTGAGAATTTCATAAGGACCCAAGAACAGATTGTAAGGAAAGAAATCCGGAATGATACCTCAAGAGATTCCGTGAAATCGTCAGAATCTGAGCCATGATTTCCGACTTCGCCCTCCTCCAACAGGCTTCCTCCTACAGCCTCATCCTCCCAAGAGGAGTCCTCTGATTCTTCCGGCAGGGGGAAGAACTCCCATAGATCGGCAGCTGATAACTGTGGGGGGACTGTTTGATTCAATAGCACCCTCACCCTGTCTGTCATTGGGCGAGGGACACCGCTAGAGTGGACGTAATCCTCCAGCACGTCCAGGTATTGCTCTGCCTCCACCGGAGACGCCATGAATCCAGTCTGAACCGGGCGTATGCTCGATAGGTCCATCCTGAGGCGATTCAGGTGGGCCCATATATCGGGTGGGATGTGGAATTGCCGGTTGACATCCAAAATGTCCCAGTCTTCCGGGAAGACAGCATCCTCTTCCACGTCAATATGATTCAGGCGATTCCTCGGAGCCTGAGTGGATATTCTATGAAATCCCCTCAGTGGCCGCCCCTATGGATGGCCCTGCTCTTCCAGAATCACCAGATCCACCGTTGTTGCCATACCCTCGGCCGGTGCGGGTCTCACTGCCATGGCAGCCCCGCTACCGCGAGCGGCCCTAGCTGGCCTCTGACCCTGACCTCGAGATCGAGGAGGCCCACCATCACCAACACAGATAGTTGGTTGCTTCAACATCTCCCCTGGGTAAGCATCCTCCCAACTGATGGCGTACTCCCTCACCAATCCGAATGTGGTGGTGGATGGAGGCATTGCAATCAGCATCTTCCCATCTTCCCGTGTGAACATGAGCCACAGCTGCCTCATCACACACGGGTGTTCCTCGTGACGGACCTCCCAGTAGACCTGTGGGGTCAGCCGCTAGAGGCACCAGAACTGCCTCGCAAACCGATGCGGGGTGTACGGTTCGCAGATTGGATCACGATCTATCCGTGCCACCAAAACTCCACCTCAAAATTCCAGGAGGTAAGCCCGATGTTCTTCCGTTCCCCGCCCATCATCCATCAGTATCTTCTTCGGCAATGGGAAGGGGTGAAAAATAAACTCATCCGCCCTCCTCACTCGATTCAGCACCATCAGCACAACTAGTTTGAACGGGAAGCTCCCGGCCACGTTCAGGATGGAGGGACAGAAGTTTGATCCCGTCGGCGAAATGGGGTTTGGATACTCGTAAATCCCCCTGATATGCGCTGCGATCCACCCATACAAGAGGTGGAAGGGCCCGCATATCCTTGGCGGCTTCTTGCCCTCGCTAATGTGCCGCAGAATTCTGTACAGTTTGGTGAGCATCAGAATCCCCAGATTGATCCGCTGCCCCATGGCCAACATCGACACCATGATAAACGAGCTGGGGCGCACCCCCATGCTTGTATCCCTCACCGGTAGGATCCAACCACGGATGAGAGCCACGATGAACACCGCCAGCCTGACTATTGGCTGTTGTTCAGTGCTGACACTGAAACCCCAAGTCTTCCATTGGCTGTCCTCCAAGATCCGCCAATACAAGTGCCCCTTGCCCCGTTGGGCCGCCCTTGGACAAGTTCCAGGCCTCGGAGGGAACTCTCGATTCTATGGGAAATTCAGTAAGCATTTGAACCATCTCATAAAGTGGACGTCCCTGACTGCCTCTTTGTCCTCTCCAGGGACAAGTGCCATCAGCGCTGACCCCAGTCGCGGCATTTGCTCCGTATCCTCCCATGCGCTGATGACGGGGAGGAACTCGTCATACATGGTCCCCAAGATCGGGACCCCAGAAATCTGGTGGACATCCCACAAGCTGATTCCCACCTCCCCGTGATGCAGGTGAAATGTATTGGTCCTAGACAACCATCTGCTCAGCAGTTCCGGCATCAGTTTCTTCGGCTGGTAAATGTGGAATTGGGAGGTCCATGCTGCCTCATACAACCCCACTCTCCTCAGCTCGGCCCCGAACTCCTCGCATGAGGCACCTACCCAATAGGCCCAGGCCCAGTCATCTTTAAAGTTGCCGCCCTGGTGCAGGTCCCACTCATCGGACCATCCCTTCTTTGGATCCTGCAAAGCTGCCTTCAACATGGTACGATAGAGAGGAGGGGACGCCTCCGGTTGCAGTGGCCTCCCGTCATTATCATTCACATGGTTGTAGAGACAGTCAGCGGTGATGGGTGTGAAGTCCTCCCGCGCATGACCATCGACCGACTTGAACCATTGGTGCTGGCATGGTGTGCTCCTGAACCAGAAAGCTGGTTTGTCCCTACTCGCCTCAGGGATGAAGACGTCATCCCTCAGCCCGAAGCCATACAATGGCAGTTTTGTGCACTGCGGATAATCCTTCTGACCATCCGATAGCAGATCTGTCAAAGAAGTGTGGTCCGAGTGGCTTCGGACCATCTCCCCCAGGCCTGGGCAGTTGGCCATCTCATCCCGAAGAGCAGCATCTACAAGCACCCCCAACACAGCCTCTTAATGGGCCAATTCGATTCCGGCCCTCAGAAAATCATTTTGTCAGCTGGATCGTGATGCTCAGCCGCGAAGCTGAATCGTGAAGACGGACCGCAAAGTCCGGCCACGGCCAACAAGAAGAAGTTCACTTGGCGCGGACGCGGAGTCGGAGACCCGCGGTTCGCCGCGAAGCTCGATTCGTAGAGGGCTGTCGCGGAGTACGCGGAGCTTCGCAAAGTCGAGAGCACAAAAGGACAAGGAAGTCATGTGATGACAAAAGAGGTTGACCCCCCTATTTATAGGTGGCGACCCTGGATCATCGCGGCGTGCCTCCCCCGCGCGGAGCATCGCGGCCCGTCCGGATCCGTGGCCCTAGTCAGCATCGCGGGCCCCCTTCACGGAGCAGCATCGCAAACCTGCGACAATTTTGGCGATTTTCCCTCAGACTTCGACCCTTCTCCCTCTGCGGCTCCAAGTCTGAGGGGGGGCATTTTTTGGTGCCAAAATATGGCCCGAAAGAAAGGAGCAAAAAAGAAGGCTGGCGCGCTGCCTCACGAAGCACCTACGCAAAGCACCAACGGGAAGCGCCCTGAAACATCCCGGCCCCGCGAAGCTCCAGAGGCGGTAATGCTCCACGAAGGCGTTTGACGTTCGCGAGCCCACCATGAAGCTCCAGAGGCGGTAATGCTCCGCGAAGGTGTTTGACGTTCGCGAGCCATCCGCGAAGCTCCAGAGGCAGTAATGCTCCATGAAGGCGTTTGACGTTTGTGAGCCCACCGTGAAGATCCAGAGGCGGTCACTCTCCGCGGACGACGTTGACATTCGCGAGCGTGCCGTGAAGCACCGGAGGCGGTGCGCCAGTTCTGCTTCGCGGTGCCCCTTCCCTATAAATACTGGACTCCCCCTAAGTCCAGAGGACGGACAATCCAACTTTTCGTCTTCTCCTCTCCCGAATCGCGAAGCACTCTTTGCCCCGGGAATCATGAGCTCCATGAGGGACTTCTACTTCGCAAGACGTCTCTGCTTTGTCTCGTTTTGAGCCCCTCTTCCGAGAGGGATGCCCTTCGCGAAGCTCAAGGGCATTCGCGAAGGAAGGGCATTCCCACGGGAAACCGGGCAGCCGTGGAGCACTTATGCTTCGCGAATCACCCAACCCAAACTAGTGATCCCTATGCTAAGGCGGGATCGCTACACATCACGAAGCACACTGCTTTACAGGACCCTGCTTCGCGAGGCACCTCTTCTTCGCGAGGCAGTGCTCCGCGAACACTGTTCCACTTCACGAAGCCCCTTCCACTCACACCTATGCCCCATGCTAAGGCCAAGGCACTCCAATTCGCGAAGAACACTCCTTTTCCTAGCAATTCCTCTTCCCGTGCGACCCTCCAGGCTTGCACGATGTGATTTCAAAGTACCATGGACAATACCACTCATAGAGTTGCTTCGCCTAATGCTTCATAGCATAGGTACGCTAACATCTATTGCTTCTTCACATAACAATGCTAACTTGGATCCCTTGATGGTTCGTCCCACAACCCCCCTTGACAATGGCCTTGCTGGTACCTTCCCTTCCCCAAGGGCCAGAGGGTACCGGTTATGTAAGTCCTAGGGGTGCGAAGTGAACCCAACTCGTCCGAGCATCAGGATGTTAAACTGCCAAGCACCACATCCTCAACACATGACGTTAAACTGTGACCCGACCCTCAGCCTCCATCCTGGAGTAAGTCCCGACAACATGGGCCGCCTAACGAGTAAGCCCCTCTGCGCTTCTCACGGACGCATCCTTCGCGACGTGATCGTCAGGTCCATGCAACCTCTTGTTTCTCACACCAAGAATGACTCACATGGGCTTAGAATGAGCACCGACCCTGACCCCCATTCCATAGCGAACTACGAGGACTTTGATCCATGTCAAGGCATGGTACGTAGGAAACCTCCCGGTGGTTCAAGCCCAACACTTTCCTTTGAACTACGAGGACTTTGATCCATGTCAAGGCAAGGTACGTAGGAAGCCACCCTGAGTTTCAAGCCCAAAACCCGTTATTTATTCACGTCGGGTCACACCAGCATTCAGCATGATGTTAAACTGCATTACGGTCCGACGACAAGCTGTTATGACTAACCCGAACTACGAGGACTTTGATCCATGTCAAGGCATGGTATGTATGAAACCTTCCATAGGGTCAAGCCCATATCCCATCGGACCAAGGTCCATCATTTACGTCGGTTCTCCGACACCCTGGGCCTCCATCCTGGAGTAAGTCCCGACACCACGGGCCTCCTAACGCGTAAGACCCTCTTTGCTTCTCATGGAAGCATCCTTCGCGACGTGATCGTCAGGTCCTTTCAACCTCTTGTATCTCACACCAATCATAACTCACGTGGGATTAGAGTGAGAACCGACCCTGACCTCCATTCCAAAGTGAACTATGAGGACTTTGATCCATGTCAAGGCATGGTATGTAGGAAACCTCTCTGAGGTTCAAGCCCAACACTTTCCTTTGAACTACGAGGACTTTGATCCATGTCAAGGAATGGTACGTAGGAAGCCTCCCTGAGGTTCAAGCCCAACACCCGTCATTTATTCACGTTGGGTCACACCTATGTCCAGCATGACGTTAAACTGCCTTCCGGTCCGACGACAAGCTGTTATGACCAACCCGAACTACGAGGACATTGATCCATCTCAAGGCATGGTACGTAGGAAACGTTCAAGAGGTTCAAGCCCATCTCCCATCGGACCAAGGTTCATCATTTACGTCAGTTCTCCGACACCCACCGCCCGTCATTTATTCACATCAGGGTTCACTACCGTCCCGCATGACGTTAAACTGTATTCCATCCACCCTTTGAACTACGAGGACTTTGATCCATGTCAAGGCATGGTACGTAGGAAGCCTCCCTGAGGTTCATTCCCAACACCCGTCATTTATTCACGTCGGGTCACACATGCGTCCAGCCTGACGTTAAACAAAATTCTGGTCTAACGGCAAGCCGTTGTGACCAACCCGAACTACGAGGACTTTGATCCATGTCAAGGAATGGTATGTAGGAATCCTCCATGAGGTTCATGACACAAGCCACATTACTTGGTCGTTCATTCATGTCGAGTTTCGCCCCTCATCCAGCATGACGTTAAACCGCACACCCCCGTCCAGCATGACGTTAAAGTGTATGACCCTCTTTGTCTCGGATGACATTAAACCGCCCACCCATTTCATAGTGAACTACGAGGACTTTGATCCATGTCAAGGCATGGTACGTAGGAAACCTTCCCGAGGTTCAAGCCCACCACTAGTGAACCCATGGGTATACCTTCACGTCGGTTCACCGATGAAACCCTTTGAACTACGAGGACTTTGATCCATGTCAAGGCATGGTACATAGGAAACCTCCCCGAGGTTCAAGCTCAACAATCATTGGCCCAAACCGTCTCCTTGTCGGTGTGCCAAGCCCCTTTTTTCACCCAAACTACGCGGACTTTGATTCCCTGCCACGGGGATATGTAGGATGCCTCTTCAAGGCTCAAGCCCAACTCCACCGTCGCCCCTACAATGGCCCCGATATCGGCAACCCTTCATGGGAAATCCCTCAATCTGACCTATTCTAGCTAATGCTCTAATCGGGTTGATCCATCTCCGCTGGACGTTAAACTCGCGGCGTACCCTGTGTTAAACACGGGAAGCTGAGGAAAACCTCAGATATGTGTCTATGACATAATTCCCCGCGCTCTATGTGGGATGCCTCGGGCTTCCATGCCCTTGAGAAGCCCTGTGATCAGGGATAATAGACAGACATGCCAGGTTCCCCAGCATCCAGACACTCTACTGATGCCTCAACATGACTACTCCCACAAATGAAGGTTGCTGCCCTGACTGGACCCTTTGGAATGTCCCGACAGAAGCAGTGTAATTAACCGGCGTCCATGGAAACATGGCACTTAGAAGAGTTTCACGAACTACGTATTAAATCGATGAGGGAGACCCGGACTAGGTGACGAGTTCTGAGGAGGAATCCACAGAAGGAAGAACCGACATCCCATCATCCCGTTTCGATCAAGGAGCAGACGTCCATGAATAAGGAGCGAATGCCACTCGCCTTTGGAAAGCGGGAATGCGGGGCAACAAGCGCGGCGCGTCGTCCTCCGTGGACGGGTGCCCGCGTGCCTCGGTGAAAGCATCAGAAACAAAGGTATAAATAAATAACTATATTTTATTATTGTAAATTGATATTTATTCTGAAATATTATTCATAAACTTCAATAAAATTCCTTGATTATAGGAATGTGAAGTGCCCAGATCAGTGTGAATCACTGAGAGGGGGAGGGGTGAATCAGTGATCCCTTAAAACTTTTTACTAATTGATTCTTATCAATTAAACCTCTATGGCTGGTTAAAGCCTCGATCCACTCTTCTTGTATCTCTCACCTTTCCATGAATGATGCAGTAAATGTAAAGGCACTGGACACAAGGATTTACAAGGTTCGGCACCAAAGGCCTACATCCTTGCCATGCTCTCCCAGCATGGATTCTCCCATTATAATCGATTAGTATTACAATGGTCGATACAGATTCCCACTGTATCTCTCCTGAGTCCCACAGGAGGGTCTTTATACTGCTTCACACAGTGTTACCAGAGTCCTACTAGCCTGCTCCAGAATCCCACTGAAGACTTCTTCTCCCTGAGTCCCACAGGGTCTTCTCTGGGCTCCTCGAGTCACACGAGTAGCTCTTCTTCACTTTAAGCTTCTTCAAGTATCTTCAGCAGTCTGGGATAAATATTGCTGGCCTTGCTCTGTACCTCTGATCACTTGAGTTGATCAGGTCTTCTCGTCTAGCTCAGGCTTTATCTCCTTCTTCTCAGGATGACCTGGCCTCTCTCCAGCTACTGAATACTCAGACAATTGATATCTTTAACTTCAGTCTGGTCCAGTCTCACTCAGTTCAACTTCATGCACTAAGTGCATGGCAGCTCTTCATCTTCATGCACTGATAGCATGGCCTTCTCAATTCTTCAAGAACCTCCTGGTCTTTGACAACTCAAATGCACACAACCAGATTTGGCTTTGTTCACGTGTGCATGTGCATGCATGCATGCATGCACTTCCCTTCTTCTTTTCTTGGTGCAGTAAACCCTCAGAGGGTGTAATTATTTTCAGCACACACCTACTTCTCAAACTTCACACACTTTATGCAATTTGTCTACACACATAAATGTGTGTTCTTCTTTGTGTGGATATCCTTATTTCTTCTAAGTGCATACACACTTCTTAGTGCACACACTTAGGTTCGGCCAACTTGTCTCCTTACACACACTTGTTTCATTTTGCACACACTTGAAACTTGGCCTATTATCCTCTTCTTGTTGCACACACTCACTTTAGTGTTCTTTTAATTTGTTCTTAGAAGTGTGCACACACAAGGTCACAACCCTCGGCCTCTTCAAATGCACACACTTAAAGTGTGTTCCTCTTTGTTCAAATGCACAACCAAGACTATGGATTATTCAATTCTTACACACACACAATGTGTGGTCTTCCACTTCACTTGGCACACACCACTTGGTGTTGTTCTTTGTGCACACACATGGCCCTCGGGTTCTTCTTCTCCACTTGGCACACACACGAGGCAAGACCTCGGCCTTCTTCCTTGACAAGCACCCACAACCCGTAGGGTGTGGTCTTCTCAACACGAGCCCCTGCCTTAGTGAAGGAGCTCAAGGGGTGCAGCCACTCTTGTCTTCAAATGCCGCGCAAGATTCACTGGCCGTGGGCGCACAGGTGCTACTGCCGCGCAAGCACTCGGGTGTGCAAGGTGCAACACCGCGGGGCTTCAACCGTGGGCGCGCAAGATGTTGCGGCCACGGGTCTTCCTGCTGCGCAAGGGGAAGGCGCGCAGGGATCCTTCTCCAACCTCTTTCGCGCAAGGAGTGCGCAAAAGGAACCTCGCGGAGCAAGGGATGCTCCGGGCTTCACTGCCGCGCAAATGTGCGCGCAGGGCTTCGACTTCGTGAGGCACAAAGTGCTTCTCACGAGACTTCTTTCTTCAAAAACTCAGCAAGCAACCTCGAGCCTCGGCCTCTCTTTTTATAGGCAAGGAGAGCCTCTGCCTTCCGCGGAGAGATATCTTTCGAAACCCCGAAGATTTCGGTTCTTTAAAGATTTTTTCAAATCTCATTTCTTCACCTGTTTCACGCGGGTTCTCTCATTTTTCTTTCCTCCTCGTGCATGCGATTTATAACGCATGCACGGCCTCTGTTTAAACCCAATCCATGCAAAGGCACGAACCCATGAAGCCTCGGAAACTTCGTTTGCCTCGGCATTTCTTCGAATTCTCCTCTCATCGCATGAATGCATATTTTAATGCATGGTTGTGTTCAGTGTGGCCAGACGATCACAATGGAGGCTTCGGCTCCTTCAGAGGTGGCCGGGAACTCAAATTCTGTCGTAGGGAGGCTCCTGGTTCAGCGGCGGCTTCGCGGGTGGCTTCGGCTCGAGCTCGAGGTGGAAGACGAGCCACGACCGTCGGATCAGGCGATGGAGATACATCAGACGGCCTGGATCAGATCTCCTCGCCGCGGATCAGTTGTGCGGCCGAGATCTGGCGCGCGATCGATCGTGCGGCCAGGATCACTCCCGCGGAAAAAATCCGCTTCCCACATCGAAACGGCCTCCGATTTTTCCGCAGCTTATTACCCAAGCGCTCCCTCAACCCCGCAATTGAATCTTCTCCCCTCCCGGTGCCGCCCCGCACCGGGTTCTCTCTACGGGCGCGCTCTGCGCCCACTCTGCTCCCTGCGGGCGCGCTCCTAGTGCCCACTATGCATCCTTCGGGCGCGTGGGTTTCACCACCGCGTGTCCTTGGGGGCTTACACACGGCCCCCCTGCCTCTCGGGCTGGCCACATGGGATCCCCCCTTGGGCGTGGCACCTTAGGCCCACATGTGCCTTGGGGGTTGAACCCTTAAGGCTGGCTTGAGATGGCTAATTTTTTGGAAGTAATAGAACAAGTACTTTGTTAAAAAACAAAGTAACCAAGTTCAAGTGCCAAATACCACAACTCTTCTTCTAAGCCATTCTTCATCTTCATTATTTCTTCTTCTTCATTAGAATTCATCATCCTTCTTCAACATATAATCATCATTTAAGAATGGAATTCTTGAAGGTTCTTCCATCAACCGATGCTCCTGAATCAAAGATTTCTTCAATGTGCTTCATTGATCCAATTAGATATCAATTGGATCATCTTCATGTTCACATGCACTAAGTGATAGTGCATGGACTTCATTAATGCACATCATCCACTTAGGAGTTGTGGATGGAACTCCTTTCAACTCCTCATGCATTGTGAAGACAATGCACGGTCTTCAAACATTGTTGTGACATTGTATCCAGTTGATACAAGTTCTTGGAACATTAAGAACAGCTCAACAATCGTCAGATATACATGGAGAATGTTTCAACCATATTCTCCAATGCCACTTAGTGAATCTCCTAAGTGACATGCATCTTAGTACCATGGCCATTCTCCTTCACTACCAACACCATCACAACCTTTGTCATTCACATCTTGACATTCCCTGACTTCCATTCATTCCAAGACAACTTCATGCCTCATTGACAACAAATGCAACACAGTTCACTTCAATCTCCCCCTTTGTATTTCTTGTCAATACACCACTTCAGCACATATGAATGGGTCAATATGTGTGCCAATATTTTCTCCCCCTTATTGGCAATCAAATGCAAAGGTGTGGTGTGGTTCACTTTCAAAAATATCTCTTCCTCCCTTTGAATAGCATCTTCTTGAAAATCACTAAGAGAGGGATGATGCCACATGTTCTTCTTTAGCAAAGAACCTTTAGTAAATCAACTCTAAGTCTACTTGGGATAACCCGGTGTAGAAAACAAGAGTGATATAACCAAGATTTTTCAATGCTGTCCACAATTCTCTACACATGTGAGATCATGCTTGGGGGTTCGAAATTTTTCAGATGTAACAATGAATTTGCTAAATCCTGCACACCTTCACAAAACTCATTAGAAAGTTCAGGTGAAAAGATAAAGCTCCCCCTTTCAACCATTTGTCTTCAATCAATACTCCCCCTTAATTGTCATGATGAATACAATTAAGAAACAAGGGATGAAAGTATGATTGGAATACCTTCACTTTTCTCAAGATGGTATTAATCTCAGAATCCCATCTTCTTCAGATTGGCTCCCCCTCAAGGGGTGCATTCCATTCTGTCCAAACCATCCTCCAGATGAGAATGATCATCATCTTCAATTCCCTGCAATGTTAGCACATGTATATACCAAGAGTATAAGGGAATAAGATGGAACCTCCTTGGTTCATCAATGTGAACAACAAGGTTGAGAAGATTCTCTCAACCGAGATGTCCCATTTTCACCAGTCTTCACACTTGCACATCTGATCTTCAATGATGTTGGTGCTAGTGTGGATCTCAATACATCTTCATGTGAAATATTCTTCTTCCCTCTTGCCTTAGCAATTGCCATAACTTCATCTTCATATCTTTTCAGATCTTTGGCAAGTTGCAACTGATTTGGCCATATGACTAGTAAGTCACTTGGAAGTGTGGCCTCAGTTCTAGATATTCCACATGGTTCCTTTGATTCTGTCAAGCTACCTCTCTTAGGCAACTTGTTTTCAATCAATCCCTTCTGCTTCTTTTGGATTGATTGTCTGTTTGAGTTTAGTTGGCTTCTATTGATTTCCATGGCTTGTTTGCAAAGATCCATGGTATGACCTTTCTTTCCACAGTAGAAGTATGTCTTCTTGGTGGTCCTTCTAGAGGACTCACCCTTCTTGGATTTAGACTCCAAGGACTTCTCTTCCTTTTTCAACATCTTCTTGGGATCTTCTTCCACTTTCTTATGATTTCTTCCCAAGGATTCTTTCTGAGCCAGGTTCTGTGATCTTTTCTTCTTTCCAGCTTTGGATACAGTTGGAGATTGACATGTATCATTATTTTGACCACTTTTGCAACCATCCCAGATGTTGTCAAGTAATCCAAATCTGTTAGCAGTAAACAGATGTCTCTGGACCTGTGGATGTTGCTTATTGCCTTCTGGATTGATCCCCCTTGGCATGGGCTTCCTTTGTGCTTTGACATTTAGTGGATTGTACCAACAATCCTTTGCACAGTGCCCATACTTATTACAACACCAACACTGACCCACAAATCATGACCTCTTCAGTCCTTCTGATTGTTGGGTACTTTTCTTGACCTGTTGTGCTGTTTCAGGAGAGCTCTGCTTCTTTACTGTCTTCATCCATATTTGTTTGGAATTATTCTTCCATCCTGCACCTTTTGTGGAAACACAATTAGAAGCATCAGTACAAGATGGTATGGATGGTACCTTCTTTTTAGAAGTTGTTGCACTTTCACTAGAGGATGTCTTTCTTTTAGAATCATCCTTCTCAATGTATACTTGTGTAGCAACATTTCTTCTTACAGCTGACTGGGAGGATTCAGCTTTGGGTGATTGCAGATTTGTCAATATCACCTCTAGTTCTAAGCACATCATGTTAAGGGAGTTCTTCTCATCCTCAACCATTTTTAGCTTTCCTTCCCAACTTTCTTTCAGCTGATTCATCTGGTCATCATGCACCCTTTTTATTTCAAGCAATGAATTGTCCATCTCCTTCACCCTTTTGACTTTTTCTTCAAGTTGAGCATCTCTGACAATCATTGACACTCTATGCAGCTTCTCCAGTGCATGGAACACTTCTTTGACCATTATCTTAAAGAATTCATTCTCAGAAAGGCTTCTTTGCAATTCTTCAGCAGTGTCTTCATATCTTTCATTGCAAAGAGATACTGTTTCATCTTTGGCATTTACCAGCTTTCTGAGAGTGTTGGTTATTCCAACCCTTTTTGCCAATTGATCTTCCATTGCATTGGCTTCTTCTTCTAACTGTGATTTTTCTTCATGAAGATCATGGATGCCTGTAGCTATACACTTTGCCACATCCATGGGAACTGTCTTCTGAAGATATTTGAGGGCACTCTGAAGATCATTCATTGTTTAAACTTCATCACAGCTAGGAAAGGCTTTCTTCATCTTCTTGGCCTGTTTCTTCTTTCTGTTTTTCTGAGTCTTGGCAGATACCTCCATTTGAGGCTGGTCGCTCGTTTCCTCAAATCTGCACTTCATAAAGACTCCCTTGGATCTTTTAGAGGTAACCTCCCTCTGATACCAATTGAAGTGCCCAGATCAGTGTGAATCACTGAGAGGGGGAGGGGGTGAATCAGTGATCCCTTAAAACTTTTTACTAATTGATTCTTATCAATTAAACCTCTATGGCTGGTTAAAGCCTCGATCCACTCTTCTTGTATCTCTCACCTTTCCACGAATGATGCAGTAAATTTAAAGGCACTGGACACAAGGATTTACAAGGTTCGGCACCAAAGGCCTACATCCTTGCCATGCTCTCCCAGCATGGATTCTCCCATTATAATCGATTAGTATTACAATGGTCGATACAGAGTCCCACTGTATCTCTCCTGAGTCCCACAGGAGGGTCTTTATACTGCTTCACACAGTGTTACCAGAGTCCCACTGGCCTGCTCCAGAATCCCACTGAAGACTTCTTCTCCCTGAGTCCCACAGGGTCTTCTCTTGGCTCCTCGAGTCACACGAGTAGCTCTTCTTCACTTTAAGCTTCTTCAAGTATCTTCAGCAGTCTGGGATAAAGACTGCTGGCCTTGCTCTGTACCTCTGATCACTTGAGATGATCAGGTCTTCTCGTCTAGCTCAGGCTTTATCTCCTTCTTCTCAGGATGACCTGGCCTCTCTCCAGCTACTGAATACTCAGATAATTGATATCTTTAACTTCAGTCTGGTCCAGTCTCACTCAGTTCAACTTCATGCACTGAGTGCATGGCAGCTCTTCATCTTCATGCACTGATTGCATGGCCTTCTCAATTCTTCAAGAACCTCCTGGTCTTGGACAACTCAAATGCACACAACCAGATTTGGCTTTGTTCACGTGTGCATGTGCATGCATGCATGCATGCACTTCCCTTCTTCTTTTTTGGTGCAGTAAACCCTCAAAGGGTGTAATTCTTTTCAGCACACACCTACTTCTCAAACTTCACACACTTTATGCAATTTGTCTAGACACATAAATGTGTGTTCTTCTTTGTGTGGCTATCCTTATTTCTTCTAAGTGTATACACACTTCTTAGTGCACACACTTAGTTTCGGCCAACTTGTCTCCTTACACACACTTGTTTCATTTTCCACACACTTGAAACTTGGCCTATTCTCTTCTTCTTGTTGCACACACTCACTTTAGTGTTCTTTTAATTTGTTCTTCGATGTGTGCACACACAAGGTCACAACCCTCGGCCTCTTCAAATGCACACACTTAAAGTGTGTTCCTCTTTGTTCAAATGCACAACCAAGACTATGGATTATTCAATTCTTACACACACACAAAGTGTGGTCTTCCACTTCACTTGGCACACACCACTTGGTGTTGTTCTTTGTGCACACACATGGCCCTCGGGTTCTTCTTCTCCACTTGGCACACACACGAGGCAAGACCTCGGCCTTCTTCCTTGCCAAGAACCCACAACCCGTAGGGTGTGGTCTTCTCAACACGAGCCCCTGCCTTAGTGAATGAGCTCAAGGGGTGCAACCACTCTTGTCTTCAAATGCCGCGCAAGATTCACTGGCCGCGGGCGCGCAGGTGCTACTGCCGTGCAAGCACTCGGGTGTGCAAGGTGCAACACTTCGGGGCTTCAACCGTGGGCGCGCAAGATGTTGCGGCCACGGGTCTTCCTACTGCACAAGGGGAAGGCGCGCAGGGATCCTTCTCCAACCTCTTTCGCGCAAGGAGTGCGCAAAAGGGACCTCGCGGAGCAAGGGATGCTCCGGGCTTCACTGCCGCGCAAGTGTGCGCGCAGGGCTTCGACTTCGTGAGGCACAGAGTGCTTCTCACGGGACTTCTTTCATCAAAAACTCAGCAAGCAACCTCAAGCCTCGACCTCTCTTTTTATAGGCGAGGAGAGCCTCTGCCTTCCGCGGAGAGATATCTTTCGAAACCCCGAAGATTTCGGTTCTTTAAAGATTTTTTCAAATCTCGTTTCTTCATCTGTTTCACGCGGGTTCTCTCATTTTTCTTTCCTCCTCGTGCATGCGATTTATAACGCATGCACGGCCTCTGTTTAAACCCAATCCATGCAAAGGCACGAACCCATGAATCCTCGGCAACTTCGTTTTCCTCGGCATTGCATCGAATTCTCCTATCATCGCATGCATGCATATTTTAATGCATGGTTGTGTTCAGTGTGGCCAGACGATCACAATGGAGGCTTCGGCTCCTTCAGAGGTGGCCGGGAACTCAAATTCTGTCGTAGGGAGGCTCCTGGTTTAGCGGCGGCTTCGCGGGTGGCTTCGGCTCGAGCTCGAGGTGGAAGACGAGCCACGACCGTCGGATCAGGAGATGGAGATACATCAGATGGCCTGGATCAGATCGCCTCGCCGCGGATCAGTTGTGCGGCCGAGATCTGGCGCGCGATCGATCGTGCGGCCAGGATCACTCCCGCGGAAAAAATCCGCGTCCCACATCAAAACAGCCTTCGATTTTTCCACAGCTTATTACCCAAGCGCTCCCTCAACCCCGCAATTGAATCTTCTCCCCTCCCGGTGCCGCCCCGCACCGGGTTCTCTCTGCGGGCGCGCTCTGCGCCCACTCTGCTCCCTGCGGGTGCGCTCCTAGCGCCCACTATGCATCCTTCGGGCGCGCTGGTTTCACCACCGCATGTCCTTGGGGGCTTACACATGGCCCCCCTGCCTCTCGGGCTGGCCACATGGGATCCCCCCTTGGGCGTGGCGCCTTAGGCCTACATGTGCCTTGGGGGTTGAACCCTTAAGGCTGGCTTGAGATGGCTAATTTTTTGCAAGTAATAGAACAAGTACTTTGTTAAAAAAAAGTAACCAAGTTCAAGTGCCAAATACCACAACTCTTCTTCTAAGCCATTCTTCATCTTCATTATTTCTTCTTCTTCATTAGAATTCATCATCCTTCTTCAACATATAATCATCATTTAAGAATGGAATTCTTGAAGGTTCTTCCATCAACCGATGCTCCTGAATCAAAGATTTCTTCAATGTGCTTCATTGATCCAATTAGAGATCAATTGGATCATCTTCATGTTCACATGCACTAAGTGATAGTGCATGGACTTCATTAATGCACATCATCCACTTAGGAGTTGTGGATGGAACTCCTTTCAACTCCTCATGCATTGTGAAGACAATGCATGGTCTTCAAACATTGTTGTGACATTGTATCCAGTTGATACAAGTTCTTGGAACATTAAGAACAGCTCAACAATCGTCAGATATACATGGATAATGTTTCAACCATATTCTCCAATGCCACTTAGTGAATCTCCTAAGTGACATGCATCTTAGTACAATGGCCATTCTCCTTCACTACCAACACCATCACAACCTTTGTCATTCACATCTTGACATTCCCTGACATCCATTCATTCCAAGACAACTTCATGCCTCATTGACAACAAATGCAACACAGTTCACTTCAGAATGATATCATCGCTCGTGCGTAATTACGGACTACCGTCTCCACGACACGATAAGATTCATTCTCCATGTTAACCATTCATGAATGATTTTAAAGTATATATAATAAGTAATCATAAAATATATGACATAATAATGATACTGGATTTATGTGTATATATATATATTTAATCTACTTAATTCCATTCAATTCAATAGGGAAACGAAAAAAGCGTTCATGCGTACGTACAGCCTACCGTCTCCATGAACGGTGTATTTCATTCCATTTATAGATCTATCATATATATATGTATATGCCGAATATATATTACATATAAATCATTTTTTCCATTATGTAATTATGTAAATCAGGATATAAGTAATAATATCAAGTACAACAAGTCCAAACAAGTACGATAAATAAAACGATTTTACCCAAAAGGCTGCTTTAACATGGAACTTACAAAAGAACGTGTAACATAAAGTCATAAGTGAACCAAATATGATATAATAATAGTGAATATGATTCTGTAATAAGTCAATGACATTATTTAAATCATTATACAGGAGTTTCAGATGCATACAAAGCATATCATACCTAAGGTAAGGGATAGTTATTCCAATCTCATTCTTATCTGAGATTGTTTATTCGTAAGTATTTTCTGGGGTTATGATTATTATCCATGTCCATATGTTCTCAAAATGTTTTCATAAAATGTTTATTTTCTACCATGTATGTTTAAAGGCATTCATACCCATTTTTTCAATTTTACCACATTGAATGGAATGAATATTTCTTTTGTTTACCATACGAGGTACTTTTTGACTTTTCCGAAAAAAGTACGAAGAGAATGTTTTTTAACTTATACGGCATGAACGGATTTTTACGGTTTCATA
The DNA here is from genome assembly GCA_963277665.1 of Viscum album. Classification (NCBI taxonomy): domain Eukaryota; kingdom Viridiplantae; phylum Streptophyta; class Magnoliopsida; order Santalales; family Viscaceae; genus Viscum; species Viscum album. The sequence goes on along the minus strand of OY728143.1, from coordinate 514,928,207 downwards.
ACGCCTAATTTTCATAATGATTCCTCTAAAATATTTCATTATTATTTCCAACAAAATCCTTTTCTTTTAAAATTACATGGTATTTTGTGAAAATAAAATTATTTTGAAAAGAAAGGATATTTTCCTCAAAAATTCATTTCAAGTGCTTTATCAAAACCATTTTCCATCTAATATGAAATTTTTTCATATGTGTATGTCTCTATTATAATGTCTCTATGATTTACGTGGTTTCAATTTTCTTATGATGAAATAACCATTTGTTTTATAAGGGTTATGTGATGATGGGATAATGATTATGAAACCCATTTTATTCTTTGGGTTGTGATGAATGTTTTAAGTTTATATTGTGGCACAAGAAAGATTGATTTCATTATGAGATGGGTGGGACATATATATAATCCAATGAATTGGGTAAATATTTATATCTCATGAGATAGACATGGCTGGAACAGTAAGTTAATCTGGTTTAGTAATGTAGGAATGGAACGAGGAGTGAACTCGATTCAGAAAGGGACTTTTCCACCACGATGGTCTTGGAAGTAATTCCTTGGCTAATATGGAAATAATAACATGTGATGAATGGTTTCCAAAATTACATGTTTTATTCTCATTATATTTTATCATGCTTTATGTTCCATTATGATATATTCCTTATGTACTTCCACGATATATGTCTTTTCTCAATATTTTGATGTTTAAATTCCATGTTCATGTTTGTGCTTTCAAATGATTATGGATTGTTTTATGTTCTCTATGTTTTCCCTTAATGAGCCTTTGAGCTCAACCTTTTATGTTTTATTTTCCCCAGAAATTTTAGAAAGGTTTTAGGTAAGAAAACAAAAGGGGAAGTTCTTTATGGGAGATGTTGAAGATCTTTCACCGTGATTCGAAGATTATTTTTCGAGTTTCCAAAGACAGTAAACTATTACAGTCCTTCTGTGTTTGTTTTCGTTATGTATCAAGTATTCTAAAAAAGTAATGTAATGTCCATGTACATCAAGATTTGGGTCTCTACAGTTGGTATCAGAGGAAAAGGAGGTAGAAATGTATCTGATCCTTGGGAACTCTCACATGTGAGCGTTGGACGAAGCATGGCTCTCCACCCAATGGCTTCATGAAGAAATGGATGCCAATGGGGATGGTGGTGTGTCCCGCCAAGGGGGTGTAGCCACCCATGGAGTGCCCTGATAGGTATCAATTATAGTACACTGAAAGTAATTCCAGACCATTACAGTTGGTATCAGAGGAAAGGTTTAGTCAGCCTCTGGAAACTAGGATAAGAGAACTTTAGTGAGATCCCTAGATATATTTCTAAGGTATGTCTAGGGATGTCCCTAAGGATAACTATAAGTATAGGTTATAGTCCTAGAATTATGGTAACGATATTAGAATAAAACCTAGGATGTTAGATATGGAAGGTACTACCCCTTTATTATGTTGTTTTCCCTATCATAATGTTTGCCTCACACTATTCTTTTTGGGTTTTAGACGATGGCTGGAACCTGAAAGAACCATGTTTATAAATGTAATGGACGATGCAATGATTCTCCTCATGAACAAAACCAATGTTATGGGAGATGGAGTGCACAATCTTATATCTATAATTACATAAGCTATGAATCATTCAGGACATCCAAATCAGCAAAGAAAGGAGCAACATTCAGTTGAATCCTTCATGAGGAAGCATCCACCTTCATTCAGCATGTCTTTTTTGACTTTTAGTGGCTAAACAATGGATCAGTACCACTGAAAAGATATTTTCAGTTCTACAATTTTTTAAGCATGATAATGTCATCTGAACAGTATATTATTTGGAAGGTGATGCTGATCAATGGTGGAATCTTATCAAGAATATGAGGCAAAGAGAAGAAATTGAGTCCATGGAATGGGACGAGTTAAAGAACATATTTTTCAATAATTACTTCCCTCGTATGCTTCGAACAAAGATGGAAAATGATTTCCTTGAGCTTAAGCAAAAGGATTATGAATCTGTTGGTATATTCGAAGCAAATTTTACAAGGCTTGCACGGTATGCATTCAGATTTATCATCCAACCTGAAATTAAAGTTGATCGATTCTTCAGTGGCTTAAAACCAAGTCTTTGAAGGGCATTAGCTATAAGAGACTTCAGTAGTTATGAATAAATTTTTTTTGCTATCAAGGTAGAAATGGAAGTTGGTGTTACACATCCATCTCATGGTTTGGATAAGAAACGAAATATGGAGTTCAAGGAGAAATCTAAGAATAATGGTGAAAAGAAGATAAATGTTTCTTTATGCTCAATGTGTGGAAAGAAGCATGGTGGATATTGTCTTAAAGGGACTAGAAAATGTTTTAATTGTGGAAAATAAGGTAATCTAGAAGCTGAGTGTCGAAGTAATGGAAAAAGGGTTGCTAATGATGTTAATACAGAAAAGTCTATAGAAAACGCACCACTAACACTTCAATTCTTTAAGTGCAAGGAAATGTGGCATTATGCTAATCAATGCCCTAATCCAAGGGTTAATGATGATCAACGTGAGCAACCTCTTAAGGAAAAGGATAAAGGGAAGTCACATGCGACCACTATTTGTGATGTTGAGTATGAAAATGATGTTGTGTAATGATTAAGTGTTTATTTAATGGGATTTCAAAATAGTATCATGGAATCTCATTTATGGTTTCATGGAATTTTGTAATATTCGTGTATTGTTCCATTGTGGTTTTCTATAAGAATATGGTACTAGTAACCATGAAAAGTGATTCAAATATTTTGGAAAGAAGATGATATGCACATAATGAATGGATAAGGAGAAAATAAATTGTTTGATAGTATTCATGACCTCATGATTGATATAAGGACTAAGTGATATCATGGTTTGAGTATATAAAATTTTGGGGATTTTGGTATGTGGAAAGTGTTAACTTTTAACTACATTCATGTTTTCACTAAGGTTCAATGGGTATTAATTTTTCAGGAGAATATAGGATTAAGGCCTTCGAATGTTTGTCTCATGACCCCCTCCCACCAAAGATGCCCCTCTTGAGCTGGAAATGGTGAAAGGCAGATAATGACCCCCGAGTCCCACCTCAAAGTAGGCCCTGGGGTGGTGACTAGCACCAAGGGTATGAGTTTTCACAAATATGGGAGGCATTACACTTTTTATTATTTAATATCGAGATATAAGACAAGTCAATCACCAAAAAGGAAAAGAACATGTGTATATAAATAAACCCAAACCAATCCCACATGAATGTTTAAAAAAAATTTATAACAAGGTGCAAGTACAAGAAATCTCAAAGGTACAATACCAAAAGAAACAAGGGTACAAGAACTGCAACAACTCCAACTGTCCCAACTAGTAGGGTCCCGCACGACCTTGGTAGACCTCTTGTAAACCTGAAAGTAAACCTAGGGTGAGAATACAAGTATACTCAGTCGGGAAACCTAAAGCTATCATGCACAAGTGGGGATACATCCTAATGTCCTGTGAGAAAAACAGAAGAAACCTAACAAGGAAATCTATCCACCCAACCTCACTAGCCACACTCACAAAAAACACAATCACAATAGGTAGTAGTATATAAGAACAAGAGAATTGGGTAACCCACACCATTCCCCTTTAGTTGGCTGCTCTTCCTAACGGCGAACGTCCTGATGTTGCCACACTCTCCCCACCCGCACACATCGGGGCCTTACAACCACGTATCATGCCCACACACACCTGTGCATCACAACCATGTATCCCGCCCACACACACCTAGGCCTCATCTCGAAGACTCTTGGAAAATATTATAACCTTCTCGAAGAGTATTGGGCTAAATCCACCCCAATCGAAACCTACCCGGAGTTTCTTGGGTGTAAGGTCGCCTAAATCCATCACAGACTAGGGAAGAAGGAGCAAGGAGGTGCTAGTAACTAAGGGGAAAACACCCTCTCCCATGAAATGGTAGTGTTCGGCACTAAATGCTCAACATGGTTGGAGTGCGATAAAACACAAAGATACATATATATTTATGTATACCAAACACACAGCCCATCCTATGGCTTCTAAACAGAGAAACTGGGCATGTGCCTCGACACTGCTACTATGAAGCATGCATACAACAAACAACCCCAACCCCATTTCGGTTTTCATGTTTCAAAAGAATTAGTTTATTTAGTTCCTTAACTACTGGGAAACTATATACAACCAACCACATCAAACGTTTGTAAAAACATATCCCTGCCATCCACAAATCAAGTTAGGAAAACACAAGCAACACAACCAAGTCCTTTTTATTATCCAACCAACCCCATTGATTATTATTCTCGTTGCATTACCATGACCCCCCATTCATTAACTCTTCCATTTATTATTCACAACCCACAGTCCGTTCACATTCAAACCCATCCATGCGGCCCCGCTTCCAACCACCATAACCACAATAACACCGAAAACCATACATCATTATCCTTTTAATAACATTTATCACAGCCCCACTGCCCGTCACCAACATAGCACTCACAACAACCTACAACCAAGCCAACCATATCCCCACTACCCACCCGATCCTCAACAACACAAAAAACACCACCATCACATGCCACGTATCTAAGCCATCACCCACATGTTCATTATTCCATTTTTGTTCAACCGGGGTGATCACAAAAGGTTTCCAGATTTTCATTTTACCTACCAACATTACATGATTAACCAATTCCCATATTCCATGAAGTATCCATCCATAAACGGTCTATAATGATAGGGCACCATTTAATTGCGCAAGAAAAGGCCCCCAACCACCGTGATTTTTAGCAGACATAAGCCTATACAATTCACAACATAATATCACAGGATATAAAAAGTAATGTAACAGAAACCAAAACTTCCCAACCATGTTATATCAGCCAGTTATTATCTTTATTAAACTGGTTCAAAAGTTTTTCACTTAAACAAGAGGAATCCCAGCCCAAATGATGAACAATTTAGAGAGACAAAGGTTAGATTCCTACCTCAACAGGTTCTGATCACAACGCTCCCCCAGATCAACATTAGAAGACGTCTGTCAGTGTCCGTCACTTCTATCAAGTCCCGGAAAAACATCATCAGGTGGTATTTGGAAAGGAGAGGCTGAAGGAAAGACAACAGATCCAAGCTCAGAAGTTCCGCCTCGTCGTTACAATCCCATGGCCGCTGACGGATCGTAAATCAGAGCTCAGACGAAGATGTTATGGAAGAAAAAGAGCAATCGAGTCTCTTGGGAGAGCTCTGCTCAGAGGAAAGGGGTGGAGAGGGGTTAGGTGAAAATTAGGAGGGGACCCCTCCTTTTATAGGCTAGAAAACCAAAAGTACACAGAATGTACTTTATGGTACACAGAGTGTACTCAACCATTTGACACGGTCACCACCCGGCTTCCAACACCTCCTTCAACACGGAACGCAGCTGTTGACTGGTCAACACACGGCTTGAGGGTAACTCATATTCGGGGAGGGACTACACGGTGTGTATTATTGGATACATGATGTGTACTCATTTATTTCACATGGCAAGGACATGGCCTCAACACGGCACACGGCCGTTGACTGGTCAACACAAGGGTTGAGGGTAACACAGACGTAGGGAGGGACTACACGGCATGTAGTATTGGATACACGACGTGTACTCATTTATTTCACACAGCAAGGAAAGAGCATTCAACACAGGGTATACCCGGTGAGGGGGTACATGGAGTGCACTCACACTATCCGGCGTGTATTTTCAAAATTCTGGAAAGTGTGGGAAAAGACCATTTTACCCTCCAGAACACTCCGTGGCCTTTTTTTTGACAAAGGAATGGACCGGAGAGGTCCGGGCCATTACATCAGATACCTCTTAAAACATTTTCATCCCTAAGAATTCAAAACCATCCTAGAAGAATCCAACAAGATTCCTCTTAGGGTTTTTGTTATAACAGGAACCCAACCAACAACCCTAATTATAGGTGTTAGGAATTCCCTCTCCTATGTGGAGATATTATCCACTTTAGGCGGCACTGACTCGCCTTCACGGGTTTAATCGTATCCACATTAATTCATCTCGATTAAGGATTTGGCCTTCCCACTTCCATATATTAGTAATTTCCAATCTCACACTACCCCAACACCGTATAAACAAAAAATGCATCTCCTGAATAGATGGCTTGGTGAATTGTTTCTCCCATGTCGAGATATTATCCGATTTAGGCGGCACTGACTCGCCTGCACAGGTTTAATCACATCCACATTAATGCGTCTTGATTAGGGATTATTTCTTCCCCTCCCCACATGATAGGGCTCTTCATGTACATTTAAAGAAATGAGGGAAACAATATAGCATTAAAAACTCACAAAAACAAGGTCCAGACCCAAATAATGAGAAAAAAGAGTTCCAATAATGGCGTGTAATGTTCCTAAACAAAACATAACGGAGATCATTCAAGAAAACCCAAACACATCTCTATAGATCCTTAGTCTTTCTAGAGATGTCGCCTCTAATGCATGAAACTATTCGCGCCCAGCTCCTCTGCCTCCCTGTTGACATCCACCTCCTCGACCACATCCCGATTGGGATCCTTGAGGAACTCCTTGTAGCTGGAAACCACCTGCTCCATCTCCCCTCAGAGGGACTAGAGCATGTTACTACTGGAAGGGTCTTACCGGCAACTGGTGCTGCTAAGGCGGGCACTGAACCTACCCTCCTCCACCGTACAGATCTTGGTTCAGGGACCGACTCAGAATGTGCCTGAAACCTCCAAAAGAAATACACTTTGGTCCCGGGCTCGTAAAAAAGGAAAGAGGACCTGAATATCTGAACTATAAATAATGGGGCATGCTTCCCACTTTCTTGAACCTGGAAGGTCCCGTCATAGGTGACATGCTGCTGACTGCCTTCCCCTTCGACGAACCAGGCCGGATCCCTTCACGTGGTGCACCTCCCTGTGAGTGCATACTATTTACAACCTATGTTGTCTTCTGTAGTTCCAAGTACGTCATAAGGGTCAAGGGGGTGACCGCATACTGGAGAGAAGGACAAAGCGCCTCCTCCAAACATCTTACCCAAGACTCCTCATCCGGATAGAGATCTCGAGCAAAGCGCATGATATCCTTGAAATTGATCCCCAACTCTCGTACTGACATACTCCCCAGCTGAAGGGAGGGTAACTCCTTCCGCTTTCTCCTCCTTGATCATGGAAGAAAGGAATTCCTCTCAGAATTCCATCTCAAAGTCAGCCTATGGAACCTCTGTCCCTGTCCTCTCTCCGAGGTAGAGCGTCCACCACTGACACGCCGCCCCTCTTAGCTGACTGACTGCTAGGTGAACCAGTACTCCCTTGAAGAACAAATCAAAGTAAAAGAGATCCATAGCTCCTCAAGCCACCCCTCCATCTCCATATCTGAATTACTACCCTCGTACTTTTTGAGGGTCTGTCGCTGGAAAGAACGAAGAGTCTTCTACCAATGGCTATCTTCCTCCTCTATGTCAATCCTCAACTGATCGACCGCCTGAATCTGCTGGGCTTGGACCGTCTGAGCCACCTGGGGACGACATCCAGGTGCCATAGTACTATGGTAAACAAATATCACCTAAGCCCAAGTAGTAAGGAATTTTCTCAAGGTTTCATTTTATCATTTTATTCAATTTCATTATCAGAACACCCAAATCATGTAAAACACAATGATGATTATGCATGTTCCTTCCCAAGGGTCTCTACCCTGTAATAAATGTAGTCTCACTTGGTCATCTGGTAGGCTCAGAGTCCTTGCATCGGATAACGGGGGGCCCTAAAATCCCGTGTCCTAGCCAGTATTTCCTAGCCTATGTCACACACCATGATTAACCAACACTGTTTCCATACCACCCCATGCAATCCTCACTGTGCCTAACTCCAGACTCCATCCTATCTCTTAGTCATCACCTCTGATACCATTCTGTCACATCCCCCTCCCACCAAAGATTCCCCTCCTGAGCTGGCAATGGTGAAAGGGAGATAATGACCCCTGAGTCCCGCTTGCAGTAGGCCCCGGGGTGGCGACTAGCACGAAGGGTATGTTTTTTCACAAATATGGGAGGTATTATCCTTTTTATTATATAATATCAGAATATAGGACAAGTAAACCACAAAAAAGGAAAAGAACAAGTGTATAGAAATATACCCAAACCAATACCGCATGCATGTTTAAACAATTTTATAACATGGTTCATGTAAAAGAAAGCTCAAAGGTACAATACGAAAAGAAAAAGTGTACAGGAACTGCAAAAACTCCTACTGTCATGACTAGTAGGGTCCCGCACGGCCCTGGTAGTTCTCCTAGAAACCTGAAAGTAAACGTAGGGTTATCATACAAGTATACTCAGTAGGGAAACCTAAATCTCTCTTGCACAAGTGGGGAGACATCTGAATGTCTCATGAGAACAACAGAAGAATCCTAACAAGGAAATCTATCCACCCAACATCACCAGCCACACTCACCAAAAACACAATCTCAACAGGTAGTAGTATATAAGAACAAGAGTATTGCATACCCCATACCATTCCCCTTTAGTCAGCTGCTCTTCCTAACGGATAACATCATAACGCTGCCACAATCTCCCCACCCGCACACACCTGGGAATCACAACCACGTATCACGCCCGCACACACATGGGCCTCACAACCACGTATCCCACCCGCACACACCAGGGCCTCATCCCGAAGATTCTTAGGAAATAGTAAAACCTTCCCAAAGAGTCTTGGGATAATGCCACCTGAAAAGAAACATACCTGAAGATTATTGGGTGTAAGGTCACCTCAAGCCATCACATCCTAGGGAAGAAGAAGCAGGAAGGAGCTAGTAACTAAGGGGAAAATACCCTCTCCCATGAAATGGGAGTGTTCGGCACTAAGTGCTCAACATGGGTGGGGTGCGATAAAACACAAAGATACAGATATATATATGTATACCAAACACACAACCCAACCTATGGCTTCTAAACAGAGAAAATGAGCACGTTCCTCGACACTGCTACTACGAAGAATGCACACAACAAACAACCCCAACCCCATTTCCGTTTTCATGTTTCAACAGAATTAGTTTATTAAGTTCCTTAACTACTGGGAAACTATCCACATTCAACCACATCAAACATTCGTAAAAACATATCCATTCCATCCACAAATAAAGTTAGGAAAACTCAAGAAACACAACCATGTCCTTCTTATTAGTCAACTAACCCCATTGATTATTATTCATGTTCCATTACCATGACCCACCATTCATTAACTCTTCCATTTATTATTCACAACCCATAGTTAGTTCACATTCAAACCCATCCCTATGGCCCCGTTGCCAACCACGATAACCACAATCACACCGAAACACGTACATCATTATCAATTTAATAACATTTATCACAGCCCCGCTACCCGTCACCAACATAGCATTCACACCAACCCACAACCAAACCAACCACATCTCCGCTGGTCACCCGATCCACAACAACCCACAAAACACCCCCATCACATGCCATATATCTAACCCATCACCCACATGTTCATTATTCCATTTTTGTTCAACTGGGATGATCACGCAAGGGTTCTAGATTTTAATTTAAACAGCCATCATTACATGATTAACCAATTCCCACATTCCATGAAGTATCCATCCATAAAAAGTCTTGAAAGATAGGGAATCATTTTATTGAACAAGCAAAGGCAGTCATCAATCGCGATTTTTAGTAGGCATAACCCTATTCAATTCACAACATAATATCACAAGATATAAAAAGTAATGTAACAGAAACCACAACTTCCCAACCCTGTTATATAAGCCAGTTATTATCTTCATTAAACCGGTTCCAAAGTGTTTCACGTAAACAAGAGGACACCCACCCCTAATGATGCACAATTTAGAGATACGAAGGTAAGATCCCAAACTCAACAGGTTCTGATCACAGTGCTCCCACTGATCAACTTTAGAAGACGTCCTTCAGCATCCGTCACTTCTGCTGAGTCCCGGAAAAACCTCATCGGGTGGATGTTGGTAATTAGAGGCCGAAGGAAAGACAACAGATCCAATATCAGAAGTTCTGCCTCGTCGTTACGATCCCGTGGACACTAACAGATCGTAAATCGGAGCTCGGACGAAGAAGTTTTGGAAGAAAAGGATCCTTCCAGTCTCTTGGGAGAGCTCCGCTCAGAGGAAAGGGGGGGGGGAGAGGGGTGAGTTGAAAATGAGGAGGATACCCCTCCTTTTATAGTTGAGAAAACCAAAAGTACATGGCATGTAATTTATGGTACATGGCGTGTACTTGGCCATTTGACACGGTCACCACGCGGCTTCTGGCACTGCCTTCAACGCGGAACGCGGCCATTGATTGGTCAACACACAGCTTGAGGGTAATGCATATGCGAGGAGGGACTACACGGCGTGTAGTATTCGATACACGGTGTGTACTCATTTATTTCACACGGCAAGGACACAACCTCAACATGGAAGACAATTGTTGACTGGTCAACACACGGGTTGAGGGTAATGCATACGTGGGGAGGGACTACACGACATGTAGTATTGGATACACAGCGTGTACTCATTTAAATCACACGGAAAGGACACAGCCTTCAACACGGGGTATACCCGGGGAGGGGGTACACGACATGTACTCACACTACACGACGTGTATTTTCAAAACTCTGGAAAGTGTGGGAAAAGTCCATTTTACGCTCCAGAACACTTCGTGACCTTCTTTTTGACAAAGGAATGTACTAGAGAGGTCTGGGACATTATAGTTTGGAATGTGAACAATAAGATATATCGTATGATATATGGGGGATAAATGATGGTATTCACGTACTTGTTATGTGATCTCTCAAGTAATCATTTTCATTACACTATGAGATTGGAAAGAAGTATTTTTGATAAGCTTAAAGGTTGTAATGGATTAAGTTATACATCCGATTGAATTGTTTAATGCTAGAATTATGTTTTAATATTATTTATGGAATGTTATAATAATGTAGTTTTAGAAAAAGGACAACCTGTATGATTGGCGAAAACCCGTCGCGTCGGACAAGGATATGGAAATTGAACCCACAACTGAAGTGCAACATGCCTTTATCTCCTACCACTGGCCTACACTAAGTCCCTGTTTAGTAGAAACCCGTTTTATTTTATTATGAATTATGATATATGAAGTATAAGTCCATTTTTAGACCATATATGATTAATCTCACTATAGACAGATGTATGTATTTTTGATAACTTTTTCTAATCTATTGTTTAAGACAGATGGAATGACCCATAATTCTATCACATGATCTACTAACACTTCATGAATGACAAATTCAACTACATTTCTTTAAGAGATGAAGTGGAAATTTTCCAATGAACGACCAATGGTGAGAATGTACCAAAATAAAGAATGTATTTATTCTAATTCTAATTTCTTCAACTTTAGGGAAATGATCTTGAAAACAAAAAATGTTGTACTAGTGCCCTTATATCTGATGAATCAGATGCTACCTTAGATCATCACAAATCTATGGCTTTGTGGTTGCTGGATTTTTCATATCCATGTTCTCTACCACTCTCTATAAGAACATGATGGTTAGATTTCTTTTCCATATTCATATTTTCGCCTATGTTCTCATATATGGAAACCCAGTGATTAGTTAATTTGGGTAACCGTTACATTTCATACATTAGTTTTTAAATATTTCTTTTTATATTCCTTTTTACGATGTGGGTTTCTGTTAACAAAACTTTCGAGTAGTAAACCATTTATAACCCTGACGAATTTCGAGGGCGAAATTCATTTTAAGGGGGTAGAATGTAACACCCAACGATTTTATGAAAAATATTATTTTTAATTTTATTGATGTCTTGTGTTTTATGCTACTGCAAACATAGCTTTCAATACATGCATCCCTGACTTGGCTTGCATTACACACAATCACAACCTTCCACAATAGCGTGTGTTGTACGCAATAACGAGTTTCAATAAACAATGATATGTTATATAAACTAGCTTTTAAGAATAGTAATAACCATTTTTTAAAATTTTATAAATTTTATCTTTCAAAATGGACATCATTTTGGGATTTTGAATATCAAAATTAGCCTAGGGTGAAATTTTGTTAATATTCTGAAAAAGTTCAATTTTTGATTAATAGTGAAAACACTCAGTTACTATTTAAAAACCAACTTTGTATTTAATTAATTAATTATTTTATTTAAATTTATTTTAGGTCAAAATTGATATATAACACCTATATAAGTTCAATTTAATTCATCGGAGTGATTTTATAATAATTTTCGATATATAAAAAATTTATTGAACTTTTCACCGTCTTTTACCCACCGCATAGAAGAATTTCAAAATTTACATAAAACATAATTTTACCGCTTCTGTGAGTGAAATTTTGAAAATCTGAGAAACACAGTTAATATTAAGGACTAAAATTTGGTTTAATGAGATGAAAATAATTTTTGGTTAATAGTAACTTTTTACTTTTTTACCACGGTTAAAAGTAAATAAGGGTAATTAAGGGATAAATGATATTATTATTACCCTAACACATGTCCTAATTCTACTGGATAAGTTTAATTCGACCAAAAACAACCTTATGAATAAAATATGTCCATTTAGGCCCACTTGGATTAGATTAGGAGAATTAATATTATTTTATTTAATGAATAGTTAAAATAGTTTAAATCAAAGTTTAATAACTAAATCATTTTTAATAATGGGTTATCAATTAGATAGATTAGACTATATATATTCATTATAATGATAAAAAGATTTCATACATAATGGTATTTTATTTATAATTTTTAGACATTAAATAAATTAATTTATTTATGACGCAATGATGATGCAGTAATTATATTATTAATAAAATATTGGCATAATTGATGTTATAAATACCTAAATAAATGTATTTTTAGACTTTTTATGAATTACACTACTTTTATAGGTTAATATGACATATTATTATTGATTTAATTAACTTTGTTCAAACTAATAATTCTGTTCTGATTTTCACAAAAATCAATTACCAAAAAAGTGACAAAATTCACATAAAATAGTTTTTTAAAAAAATATTATATTATTAATTTTTATTTTATTATTAAAAATCTAAGTTTAGGAAAAATGACTTAGGTAAGGTTATATATATTAATAATAAACAACTTGGGGTTTTTTTGTCTTGTTATAGTATGTTTATTAACATTATAGTGTAAGAAAACAAGAAGACACTGTAAAAGTAAAATTATTTATCTTAAAGTTAAATCTAAATGATAAGGTTAAAATTGAAACCAAAACTAGTATAAATTCAATTGTATGAGATTAGTTCAACCCATCCCCACCTTAGCTTAGAAATAAATCAATTTGGAGCTATTCAAAACTGAATATGACTTTATAATAAAATAATATTTTATGTTTTCCTAAGGTGCCCGTCTCCTACCTTATAAAAGGGAACCTCCCCCCTCTTTTCCTCACACCACTTTGAGCCCTCAAGCTAGGCCAAACCATTCAAATTTATCTTCTCCACTTCCCTATAAACATCCTAGAGTTCCTGGTTTTCTGAAAAGACCTTCTTAGGTTCCCTAAGAGGCGGATAAAAAGAGTCGCTTCAAAGAAGAGGTAATGTCCATTACCGATTCTTTCAGCTTTATTTCTTCTTCTACTTCTTCTTCTTTAATTGTTTCATTATGAAGTAATAACATAAGTATCACTCATATACTAATATGTTATTATAATTATTAAAAAAACCTATTTCACCATTTATCCATCCTACGGAAAATGAAATCACCGCGCGTGCGTACATACGGAATACTGTCTCCACGCCATGGTGTAATCTGTTTTCGACCACCACCATACATGGATAGGTATAATAGTATAAATAAATAACACTATAAGATTATTTTAAAGTGTCATTTATTCTGAAATATTATTCATACACTTCAATACAATTCCACAATCATGGGAATAATATCATCGCTCATGCATACGTATGGACTACCTTCTCCACGACGCAATGAGATTCATTCTCCCTGTTAACCATTAATGAATGATTTTAAAGTATATATAAAAAGTAATAATGAAATATATGACATAATAATGATATTGGATTTATGTATATATATATTTATGTCATCTACTTAATTCCATTCAATTCAATAAGGAAACAAAAACAGCGTTCATGCGTACGTATGGCCTACCGTCTCCATGGACGGTGTATTTCATTCCATTTATAGATCTATCATATATATATATGTATATGATGAATATATATTACATATAAATCATGTTTTAAATTCTATAATTAAGAAAATCATGATATATGTAAGAATGTCATGAACAAAATGTCCAAACATGTATGATAAATAAAATGATTTTACCCAAAACGCTGCTTTAACATGGAACTTACGAAAGACGGGTAATATAAAGTCATAAGTGAACCATATATGATATCATAACAATGAATATGATTCTGTAATAGGTAAATGAAATTATTTAAATCATTATACAGGAGGTTCGGATACGTACGAATCATATCGGACCTACGGTAAGTGATAATATTCCAATCTCATTCTTATCCAAGATTGTTCATTCGTAAGTATTTACTAGGGTTATGTTTATTATCCATGTCCATATGTTCACAAACTGTTTTCATAAAATGTTTACTTTTCTTCCATTTATGTTTAATGTCATTCGTACTGTTTTTTCTAATTTTACCACATTGTATGGAAGGAATCTTTCTTTTGTTTACCATACGAGGTACTTTTTGACTTTTCTAACAAAAGTACGAGGATAATGTTTGTTAAGTTGTATGGCATGAAAAGATTTTTTACGATTTCATAACGCCTAATTTCCATAAATATTCCTCTAATATATTTCATTATTATTTTCAAAAAAATTCTTTTATTTATAATTACATTGTATTATGTGAAAAAAATGATTTTGAAAAAAAAAATGATATTTTCCTCAAAAACTCATTTCAAGTGCTTTATCAAAACCCTTTTACATCTTAGATGACATTCTTTCATATGTGAATGTTTCAAGTATAATGTCTCCATGATTTAAATGGTTTCACTTTTATTATGATGCAATATCCATTTTTTTTATATGGGTTATGTGATGATGGGATGATGTTTATGAAACCCATTTTATTCTTTGGGTTATGATGAATGTTTTATGTTTATTTTGTGGCACAAGTAAGAATGATTTCATTATGAGATGGGTGGGACCTATATATCCCTCCAAATCATTGGGTAAAGATTTATATCTCATGAGATAGACATGGATGGAACGGTAAGTTAATCCGGTTCAGAAAAATAGGAATGAAACGAGGAGTGAACTCGATTCAGAAAGGGACTTTGTCCACTGAGATGGTCTTGGAAGTAATGACTTGGCTACTATGGAAATCATAACTTGTTCTGAATGGTTGCCAAAATTACAATTTTTATTCGCATTATATTTTATCATGGTTGATTTTCCATTATGATATATCCCTTACGTACTTCCACAATTTATGTCTTTGCTCAGGATTTTGATGTTTAAATTTCATGTTCAAGTTTTTCCTTTCAAATTTTTATAGATTGTTTTATGTTTTCTATGTTTTCCCTTTCTGAGAATTTGAGCTCACCCTTCTTATGTTTTATTTTCCACAGGAAAGAAAGAAAGGTTTTAGGTAAGAAAAAAAAGGGGAAGATCTTTATGGGATATGTTGAAGGTCTTTCACCACGATTACAAGATTATTTTTGGAGTTTCAAAAGACACTAAACTAGTACGGTCCTTGTGTGTCTGTTTTCATTATGTATCAAATATTCCGCAAATGTAATGTTATGTCCATGTATTTCATGATTTGGGTCTCTAAAGTTGGTATCAATGGCAAAGGAGGTAGGAATGTATCTGATCCTTGTGAACTCTCACATGTGAGCGTCGGACGAAGCATGGCTCTCCGCCCAATGCCTTCATGAGGAAATGGCTGCCACTGGGGATGGTGGTGTGTCCCACCCAGGGGCTGTATCTGCCCATGGAGTGCCCTATTATGTATCAATTATAGTCCACTGAAAGTAATTTCAGGCCACTACACTATTAGTGTTGGAAAATTCCAACAAACGTAAATACTGATTCCACATTCCTTGAAATTAATCTGAGATAATGTCAACATGTATTTCAATGTTTGAATATTCTATTTAGAAATTCATTTATTTTGAGGGGGATAAGAAGTACTCATGTGATGTATAGTATCCAAATACTTCTAATGAATCCTCAATAATTTTGATGTAAGAAAGAGGTATTGGCAAGACATAATCTATAGAGGTGGACCATGAAGTCTTAAAACATCACTAATATAGTGTCTACGTAGGGTCTCAATAGGTATATTTTATCTAATATTAATAAAATGTGACGAATCTGTAAGATGATCAATAATAACACATATGACATCATTGTTTCTAGGTTTCAATTATTTTCCTATAAAAAATTACATCATAATTACATCATATTTCCACATAGGAATAGGTGGAGGTTGCATCAATCATCAAGGATTCTCCCTACCATCCTACACATATTGAAAAACTAGAAACCCTTAAAGATATTTTTAAATTTCTCACTTCATATTATCCCACCCAATGTGATCCATCGTATTTTTATAAATATTGGTACTGAAATTGTTTTTAAAAAAATTGGATCTATTATAATCCTCTAATAGTCCCCTTTTTAGCTCATGTAATTATGGAACACATAACCACCATAAAAATTTTATAATTCCATCATTATACAAGAAGACTTCCAATCATAAATCCTATAAATATTTAAATTTATTTGGAAAATCATCATCATTAGATTGATATCTTTTTACCTTACCCATTAAATATGGTTTTACAATAATTATAAAAATGAGTGATGTTGAAACTTCCATAACAATTCATGTATCCTTTTTTATAAGAATATGGTCTTTATCTATCCTCATTTGGGTTACAGGTTCATTGTTTTTACTTATTAATTCATTCACTACATTATTTTCTTTTGTTTAGTTTTAGTTTATTAAGAAATCATAATCATTGAGTAACTTTATCCATGAACTTTTCCTCATGTTGAGTTCAATCTATGAAAAGATGTATTTTAAAATCCCGTGATCCATATATATCTCATATCATGCACCATAGAGATTGTGTTTCCATATTTTAAGAGAAAATATCACAATTTCTATCAAAATATCATGTGTTGGATACTTTTGTTCATGATTTTTCCAATTCCTTGATTCATATGGAACATCATTGTCATTTTTCAAATGGAGACAACCAAGTCCATTTATTGATGAATGATTGTATATATAAAACCCATCAATTCTCCAGGGTAAATTCAAATTGGAAAATTGACTAATCGTATCGTAAATTCAGGAAAACACTATGCACATTTTATTTTCCATATGATCATAACCCATTTATGTGTGATATTTGTTGACGAGTTAGCTAATCCCGAATTTTTTTTAACAAGATGATGATAGATACATCCTAAACCAATTAAATTATGTACATTGGTTATGTTATTTGGTGTAGTACATTATTGGGTATCATTTTTCATATTAGCAATGACTATGATTCCATCATTTTAGACAATGTGGTTGAGAAAAGAAATTTCATAAATTTAAAATTTCCACTTACTAGAATTTTCATATAACTCATTCATTCTAAGATTCTTAAAAATAATCATCAAGTGATTATCATGGTCTTTATTGTATTTATAATAAATCAAAATATTATAAATTAATTCCACATCGAAGTCATTAATATATTCCTTGAATATTTGTTTCATTAAATCTATGAAAATATAATATTTATATATCAATCCAAATGGAATTAATGTGAACTCATAATGTCCATACCCAATCCTACAGGTTGTGTTCATATTATTTTCCTTCTATAATCGAAACTGATGACACTTAGAATGAATATAAGTTTTAATGAAATATTAATGTCCATGGATTTGATGATATAAAATAACAATTAATTGAATATGATAGTTTTTCAATATTTTAGTATCATTTATTTCCTTATATTCAATGCATAACCACAAGGATCTATCTTTCTTATTAAAAAATATAATGGGATCACCCCATGGGGAGACACTTAGGAGAACAAATCCTTTCTAAATCAAATCATGTGTTTTTTCTAATGTTCCACTAATTCAATAGCTTATATTCTATAAGTAACCTTTGATATTGGTCTTACAACTGGGATTAAATCAGTGGTAAATTCAACTTCATGGTCAAGGGGGTGCCCATTGAAATCCTCTGAAAATAAATCAATGTATTTCTACAAAATTGTTACATCTTTAATTAGAAGATTACATCACTCATCTCTATATATTGTTTTTTATTACACCTAATTAATTTTATTTATTAGAGCTATTGATAGAGGATCTATATATGAATAATATAATGAATTTTTTGACTAAAAATAAGGGATTTTATATCATCCTCATAAATCATAATTTTGTTCTTCTTGTAAAAATATGTTACATCTTATTTTAAAAGCATGTACAAACAATGTATTATATCAAATTAAACCATAGTTATGATGATAAGGTTATAAAATACGACACATTTATATTCCATAATGGGAACTACCCAAAAAAAATTTCTTGTGATGAGACATTCAATAGGATATCTGACAGTAAACTCTGTTATTAAATAAAAAGTGAATTGTATAATTTTATTGAAAAATTAGGTAAATATAATAGAGTCCAATGATATAGAATGAAATAAATAATTTACTACATTTTAAGATATGATTAATGTACCCACCACAACAACATTAGGTACTTCTACTTCAGTAGTGATGATCGTATGTTCCTCACCATCTCCCCTAGGCCTATTTTGTGGTAATTCTCCATGATGACTTGAACATTAATTTGAATAATTCCACATTTAATTATAGTTGATGCATTTAATATCATAAATTGTTTTATTCCACTTACATACATTATATTAATGACCCTTTTATTTTCACTTATAGAAGACTCTCATATAATGTAACCATTTACCATGGTGATTATTTCTATAATTCCTTCAAAATGGAAAATACATCATTCTTTTATTCTAATTTTATAGTTCACCATTCCAATGGTTTTTTAATTAACTCATATTTACATAATTTTATTTTAACATATATAATATAGAAACTTTTTTCATTGTATTTATGGAATTTAAAACTATTTCATCATATGATAAAAATGATTGAGGATGTAGTTCCCTTCAGATACATTGTTTAGGAACTTCAAAGAAATTATAATCTTTATTCTCCCTCACGTATGTAACCTCTAGAATACCTTTATTTTACACTAACTATATCCTCATACTCTATAGAAAAATATTATTTTAATTTCCTTTAAATAATAAACTTTCTCTTCATATTAGTTCTTTTCTCATAAAGGAAAAATTTTTAAATAATTTTTATATAATTTACTCCATTACATGTCTAATATTTTATCTTCTGACAAATAATTCAAGATCCAAGACTATAATTGATCCGAATCTCCCTTGAGACAATATACTTTATTATGAAATTGTCATTTTCATTTCATCCCATTGTTATTAATATTTTTCAACAGACTTGATCCACTAAACATGTACCAGTGGATTAGTCGTGCCAATAAAATATGGGGATTCTACTATATGAAACTATCTTACATAGGTGTAATATGGATATTTATCATAACTGAGGTATGTTTTCAAAATATTCACATGACCTTCTCAGTTCCAACACTGACTATGTTTATTTCCTTAGAATGAAAATCCTTAAATTTAATGTGGGTATTTATACCATTCATTCCATTAGGTACCATCACTAAATATTGTAACATACTATGTTATCACAAAATAATATTTTTTATTGTGCTAAAAAATCACTATAATAATTTATTTTAATTACCTTGTTAATTTAAAATCTAGATCTATATTTTTCTATTAAAAATTATATTTTATCAATTGTAACAACACCGACACAAGTTTCTTTGAGTTATGTGAATGATTATTATAATGACATGGATTTATGATATCACATCTCCAAGGATCGATCAATTAAGAGGTCTTGATGAAATTGATATATACATGGTTTCCATATTAAATCAGAAATTAACCATAAGAGAAAAATTAAACAAACTTCTATTTGTAACTTATTTAATGATTACATCTACAAAACATTATTATGGAAATTAAATAAAAGTGTGGTCTTAACACACTGTACGGTTTATGTGAAATAATAACATTTTAATAAATGTAATTAAATAATATAAATTATAGCAAGTAAATTATATCAGTAACCCATTTTTTCAATACACTAAGAATGAAAATGCATCTATTTATTTTATCAAAAGGAAAACCCGATGGAATGTAATAACAAAATACTGAATGAAGAGAATTATTACTTTAGACATTATGTATCATCCACATGAACCATTATACCATATATAGAATTTAACTATGTCAGTAAAAACCAATATTATTATTAATTAAAAAAACATAAAAGGTTTTTTGACAAATTTTTTATCTTATGAGACCCATATATTCATCTAGTGTCTAAATATAACTTGTCTCTACCACTTACTATATTTCCAAAGCATTAATCATACTCAGATTCAATTAATGTATAATAGGACTTATCAAAATATCCATCTTGATTATAGGTTGTGAATTCATCAATATATTCTGAATTAGAACACAATTCAATGAAAAGAACATATATAAAAATGGAACAAGTTTATGAAAATAATAATATCCATAATGTTATAAATATTAATATTTAATGAGGTCATGAATGAACGATGATCATAAATAAAAGTGGATTACGCATACACCACCCACAAGAATAAGTAGTGAATAATGCATAACCAAAGAGAATATCACTATGGATCCCTTGAATGAATGAATCTAAATCATAAAGAGATATTAATAATGTAAAATAAACGTAAATCATGAAAACATATGTCCTAATGGAAGGAGAACAAGTAATAGTACAATTTTAAGAACATTATAAATGAGTCTGTTTAGTGATAATTTTAAAAAAATATTAATGAATATTTAGAACAACAAAAGGATGAATTGTTTATATAAAACGAGAAATTAAAAAAAAATCATAACTAAATGTATGGTATTAGAAAAATAATTTTACCTTGAAAAAATTACGGAATGGTACTTGAAAATGGGAATGGAAAATGGGAAATTCCATTTAATATGGATTCCTTATGTGGAGGAATGGAAATGAAACATTATTGATCATGTATTTACTTATCAAAAAGAGATGGAATGATATAGATACATGATTATGGATAATAGTCCTATAATTATGGATAATTTTATAAAAATTATGATGAATTAAATTTTTAGTAAAGATACAGAAAGCATAACCTGAATTAAAAAATGGATATTCAAGGAGAATCCATTACCCTATGTACGAAGGATTTATACAAGTGCATATAATGTATAGAATAATGAAACGGGATTCCTTAAAAATTTAATTAAAACCTAGAAAAGTTTTATTTTAGTTATTATAAATTTATTAATTACAGTAATGGCCTTTTTTGGACATATAGGATTAAATTTCTGCATTTTTGAGTGTTCCTTTCATTTGTTTTCATTATTGGTTCACTCATATATATGTATGAATGATCATGTATAAGGGGTATTTTTAACCAAAATCGTAATTATATTTAGTTAATTAACTTCTAAAATATTAAATTGGTATTTATATCCTTCTTTATAGACATGAGTCCAATTCATTATATAAAATTTTGATGATAACTACTTATATTATTTTAGTCTTTTTTGATCATCATGAACTTGTTTTGTTTTATTTATTAATAATATATATACTTATTATAGAGAACTAAATAATTTGTAATATGTATTTAAAATTATTCTTTAACAATCATAAATGTTTTATAACTATCCTTGAATGCGGTAATGGTAAATTATAACATAACATCCACGGTGGTGGTAAATTGACACATCACTAATGATATTTTCATTTTTATAATAAAAGAGAGATGATAAGGGTTTTGAGGATTTATTTTACATTAACATTATAAATTTATACTATAAATAAGATATTTGATTTATCATTCATATTTTGATAGAGGGGATGCATGAAGTATTAGAATAAATTGAAAGATAATGATGATGGCTTTTACCTCTAGATTTATTCTCTATTAGAACTCCTTAGGGCACTTGGGTTAGGAATTTAGGTGAGACTAAAGAATCATTTTCATGGAAGAGAAATTGGGAAATGTAATGTGTAGAAACAATAAAATATTCAAGGATTTTTAGGTGTGTGGAGAACATGTGGTGAGTGGTGGTATTTATATTGGAGGAGAGGGGCGTTTTATGATTATTTTATTCTTTAGTTTAATATTTTCCTTAAAGACTATAAATGATTTGAATTTTATGAAACAATTATGTTAAATTAATGAAGTGGATTTTGATATTATGTTATTACATTATCCATACATCATCTATTACTCAATACTTCTTTTATGTAGCATATATCGCAAACTATTAAATTTTACTATTCACAAAAATTCAACAATTTTTACCAAAATCCCAAAATAACACCATAGCCATTTATCGAAATTTAGAATTTAAAAATTAAATTGACATATGAATAAAATTTTCTAAATATGAGAAATGTAATTTGTAATTAAAATCATCATTTACTCGAAGAATTCTTATTTCAATATTGTAACTGATTTCATAACACTTTAAAAAATTAATTATGGTCTCGTAAAATTATCATATAATCTAAAACAAAAAAATAATAATTAATGATTCATTTTTAATGAAAATTTATTATAAATATTTAAATTAATTGTAAACTATATTTAAAATTTTTTGTTTTATTAAATAACCACAAATTAATTTATAATTTCCAAATATGTATTCACTTATAATATTATGTAATTATATTAATTTTAATTTATAGGTTACCAAAATTTAATTTATACTTTCATATGTAAGGTTGTTATTTTATTTGATAAATTATTATTCACATGTCTCACATTACTATTCCAATGGTTAAGTTACTATTTTATTGTATTCCATTCATTAATTTATAGAAAACCCTTTATTTCATTCATTCTTAAATTTTACTGTTTTTTGTGTTCCCTATATTATTTTATAATGCTTATAATATATGAAATACATTTTTATATAATGTGTGATACTGAATGAAATGAATTTATTTAATGGTATAAATACCATAAAATCATATGTTGTTATAAATATTTTTATAATAATTGATTTTACACATTTTTAATTATAATTTAATAAACTTCATAGATTTTGTAAAATCAGTAGATCTCACTATTCAATTGAAAATATAATTTTTGAAAATTTTTTTATAACTTCAGCATAATATTTTTGACATTCTAAATTTAAAAATTAAAATAAGATCATCAAAAAAAATTATTTAAATTTAATAATTTATATATAATCAAATTCATCAATAAAAAGATTTGGATTGTGGTAATTTCTCTCAAGAATTTCAAATAGTTATATATATGTTGCTAGGGTGCAACATTTGTTATCACATTTTTATCGGTTGACAGTTTAAAATATAAATTTCAAAATATAATTGTGAATTTCTTCTTTTGATACTGTTCAAGGTTTCCAACATTATAGTTGATGAATTTTTCTTTTATAGAAAAAATTAAAATAAATTTCATTTATTTATTTATCCTCCTATCGTAGGGGTTTTAAAAAAATTAAAAATGAAAATTTTAGAGAGGGAACAATTAGGTACTTCAATAAGAGTGATATGTGGAACAAATTCTGTACATGATCAATGATTATTTTTATTTCAAATATGTTTCAACAAATTATATGTAATTAAAGATATTATGGTTAATGATGTACCTACGGTGTAACATTACATTATTATAAAACCTTATAATTATGATATATTAAAATATTTTAATCAATACATTATATCTACTTTTGAAATATGCATCTCCTATAAAATAAGAATCATATTTATGCTATTGAATTTTTGATTATCTAATGTTTTTAGGATTCAATTTGACCAACTATACTAATTATTATATGATATTGTGTCTCAAAATATTTCATTCAAAAAAACCTCATACTTGAATGATATAGATCAACATAACTTCTCATATTTCTCTTTAGGTGGTTATGTTTTAAAACATTATTTGAAATTGTTTTTAGTATCAAAGCTCAAATAAGGGAATATGATTAACCCCTAAAATTTTGTTGCCCATTGAAAACATTTATAAAATGAATTCATGTGTCAAGATATTATTTTTCTATGAAAAATTATTTTGGTGATGATAGGACATACCAAAGATTGATTTTCTATTCATGTCCAGTAATAGAATTCTTAAGAGTACAAATTTTATCCTACCCTATTGGTCATATTATATCTAATGTGGTGTCCCATTTTTCCCCAATAAATTTATGGAAAATATCATGGTGTACTGATGGTAAGTGAAATATTTCAATACTGGGATTAAGACAAAAGTATTAATAATTTAATCCACAATATCCATTGTGAAATTATTTACATCAGATATTCCTGGATTCCATAGTACAAAATTCTAGGGGATGTTTTCCCCTTTGGAGGTGTTAATTTTTAATGGAACCATTATCCTCTTAAATGTCCATTTCATTACATTAAAATTCTAAAATAACAAGTATTTTTAGGTGTATTCTTCAATCTAATTGAATTATATTTTCATATGATATTCTCTATTGATTATATTGGTATATACATGTATATTCAGAGTAGATGAATAATGATGAATTATGTGGAAAATTAGTTACATTATTCATTATATATTTTGTAAATGGAATAAATAATTATTGTTATAAAGAAAATAAATAAGTCTCTTTGATTTTCGAACTCATAAATATTTACTTATTTTGTTTTTAACAACTTCTATTGATTCTCTAAATCAACCCCTTGTTCCTCCACGATTTGCCCCTAGATTTATAGTTAATAAATAAATTATTTTATGAATAATATATTCCAACTGTATATGATTTATAGATACATATTTTTCATATCTATAATTATTTTTGTATTTATAATTCCATTTCATATATTGGATAATAATTTAATTTTTCCTTAGGGCATGCGATATATTATTTACCTTGTAGGGGTTAAAATAGAGTGAAAACCTACAGTCCATGATTATTTATAAAAATATTAATTAATCCATTTTTTAATCCTTTTATCATAATTATAATATATAAAATAATTTGATAAGAATAAATTGATTTCTTCAGATCATAGTGATAATGCTTCTAAATCATCATTAAAATGATCAAAACTACAAACTTCAGAAAAATAATGAATAGTTTCTATTGAAGGATCATCAAATTTTATTTGAAATAGAATATATATTTATCATTATTAATTTTTTTGAATCCCAATCCCTATTTTGATGCATCAGAGTATATAATAAACCATTATGCACTAAAGTGTAGAATGAGTATGAGCGTTATAAAAATAGAAATTCATGGTTACTTTAAGTGCATTGCACATTTTTCCATATAGAGGTACATTAAAACATTCTATATTAAATATTTTCACATTATAGATGGTCTTTAAAAATTCCATCGATTAAATTGGTAGCATTAACATAATAAAATATTAATTCATATCACTATAAAATATTTTGGTTTCAAAAAATACAAAAAACTGTTTCCTTGGTTAGATCCTTGGATGTTCCATTTCTTGTTTAATATTTACTCATGAACTGGACTTCTAGTATAAAAAAAATACACTTATGGAATATGGAATAAAATTTTTCCCTCTTTATTGTCAGTATTACAATCCTTATATGTTCTCTCTATTTTGATTTTCCATTAGATCATATGACATGATTCTTTATACAGGAATCCAAAATATTATTGGGGTGGTCTATAAATACTATATTAATCATACCCATGATGAATTATTGTGTTTTTATGTACATGTAAAATAAATAAAAACTCATAATTTATATATCTTATATATATATATATATGTTTTATAAAATTACATTTTCATTACTGTGAGTTGATGATATAATAAATAATGATCAATTTTTTTGAATGTTTGACAAACTCAAAAAATTTCAAACAAGTCATCCCTCTATAGTGGAAATTACATATTATTTATTATGATCTTCTTTAGTCCATAGTAATCAATGCGATTCCAAATTATCCCAAAATTTTATTAATGATTAGAATTGGTGATCCACTTGTTGCTGCACAATTGTATATAGGACTAATATCGATATTTTCATTCATTTTTTTATTTAATTTATCTAGTTCTATAATGGATATTCTATATGTTAATTTTGGACTTTTGTTTCACAAAATTTATATATTTTCATTAGAAACCTATCTCTGGATCCGTTTGAAGGTTTAACAATTCTTCATGGAATATATTTTCATATTAATTTATAATTGCTATTCCTTATAGGTTGAATGTTTCCGTTATCTCAACTATTTTAGAAGGCCATACATTACCACTCGGTATCAATACCCATAAAATTTATCGATTCAATAAATTAGATTCATTATCAAGCAAATATATATGTGGTCATAGATCAATTTTTGGAATGGAATGTTATAATATTTTCTTGTTATTTAGAATGATGTATATATAAAGAGAGTAAATCCATACAAAAAATAATATTACTCTAAAAGTGGTATAGTTAGGTACTATATTTAACAATTTTACCATAAAAACATATTGGGGAATATTCCAACACATGGGTTGTAACAATTTCACAACAGTGTGTTTTAAAAAATATATATACCTCAATATGTAAGGCGTGTGAGTAAATATATATTGAATTTTTATTAGATATTATTGAATGAATTAATATAGAATTAATTGAATAATTTTACCATTCATTTATAAATATTATATATACATTTGAGAAAATTATTATTTTTCCACACTTAAATAAACGTAATAGGAGAATGTTATACTTTCTCTCATTGATTATTTAATTTTTTTTGTTTATTATCCCTGATCTATCTTAATTTAGTTATATTCTATACATAATTCACATGTTCCTTATAATGGTAACATTATATTAATGATATAACCATTTATAGAAACATTTTTTCATAATTATATTAATTATTAATATATTTTCCATCATGAATCCATTCATTAAAGAGCCTCTTTTTCATTATATGAAACACTTCCATGTTTTCTCAATGTAGTTTCCCATGTTATTGTTTGAAAATATTATATATTTTTGTGAATTGTTTTCATTTCAACTATTTATATTCTAATTTGTCCCCTATTTTGAAAATATTTTCCTTATTTATTATAACTATGTCTATGGGACCATTATTTAAATTGTATCTATAATATGAAAGAACAATTAATTTTTTATGGTTCCCATAGTCATGGATAATTATATATTTGAAGGGATTATTTTTCCAAAACTGATGGATATTTTTATTCTAAAATAATGGTTAGTAGTAAATCTAGTTGGATTCTCTAAAAACATTTTTAAATATTATAATATTTCAACAAAAAACTGAATCTTATTTTTCTTCAGCTCTATAAATTGCCACTCTATAATTGTATTAATTGTACTAGGAACATACATGTAATGAAATATGTTTTAAAATTTATTTATATTCCATTGATTTTACTTTAACCAATTGATTTGTATATTTTATATATTTACACCACTAATTAGCTTCCCCTCTGTTGTGGTAGATGACTCGAGTTACATACTAATTTTCATAACAATAAAGAATGGAAATTACCTTTTATATAGAGAAGTAATATAATTCAGAAAACGTAGAAAATTTAAACCAATTCAGGAACATGGTTAATGTAATATTATGGACTAAATGACTATATGATCATTATAGGGTAAATAATGGCCTTCTATATTTTTTATGATATTGTTCAGAAACATAGACAATTGATTAATAACCTCTATGTAATTTTGACCTTCATAACCAATTTTTTAAGTTTTAAATTTATAAATTCATTATATTTTCCATCACATGGAATATTAGATCTTTTTCTATGTGCGTCCCCTATTTCATAAAATATATTTAGATTCAAAAAATGTTAGAAAATAATAAAAATTAAACTAAATATTCAAATGAGTAAATCAATGTTATTCACTCAAATTAAGAAATCATTTGGTTTATATGTGGTTTCTTATTACTGTTTATCATAATTTATAAAATAACAAAAACATACATTGAAAAAAATATAGTTACCCCTCTATATACTACATAATTATTAAATAAATTTTAGGAGAAATATAATTGACAATACACAACCAAAAAGAAATTTTTTTAAATGACTCTAAAATTAAGTTTATACATTTTCATCACACAGTGCGATATCATTTTCCTGATTCCCCGATATGTAAATGGTCCTATGGGCCACAAGGCCTCCAATATACCTCCTATTATACCATAAGCTTCTAGTTAGTAGCGATCTTGTATAATTGTATGCTTGGTAGAATATACCAACTTAATAATTTTAAAAAAAATAGAAATAATGAAAAAAATATATCTAAAAACTAAATAATATTTATAGTATGATGTAAAGAGGAACTAGATATTGATAAGTTATAGGTGGTGAAAAATTTAAGTCATTAATTTCGTATAATTAATAAGAAAAGTAAAACAATTATATATAAAATAAGAAAAATTATGATAAAATTGTATGCTCCATGAGAATCTGATATCACATTTTGGTCCACATATACCATGCTTGTGTCCAATGAATGAATTAAATATGGAACTTTAGGGAGATCTTATTTTCCCTTTCCTATATTCATGAAATCTAAAACACTACCATGTGAAATCCCAAATTGAGGGTGAGTATAACTTTGTAGTCCACAACAAATTGTGTAGAATCCAATTCTCATTTATTAATATATGTTTTAATACTGTTCATATATAATAACTAAATATTGTTTTGTTAGAGAAACATTATCATGGGAAGGATCCTTACTGGATTACCAATGTACCGAAGCTACTTTGGCATAATCTAGAAACATATGATCATCTTACCATTTAATTGGTCTGGGGAACCAAGGTATGTGTATAAGGTATCAAATATAAAATTATTATTAGGAAACCATGGAATTTTTCCATGATTATTAAAAATTCAAACATTTAATATCCATATAGGACTCATAGAATTATTAATATTTTTTCTTTAGAAAAAATAAATGTGGTCAATCCAAGATGTTTGAACCCTAATTTTGAGATGATTCTATGATACAATACATTAGTATTCCACTACAATGATTTTATAATTTAACCAATTGAGGAAATACATACATTTTAGTGTAAGTATCAATTGGAATCTATTGGGATGACACACGATATTTTTTATAATATATCATGAAGATAAAACCGGTATATCATCCTGAGAATCCTTTATTAATCATTGATCTAGAAGAATCCACAACAACTAGTCCTCGAATTCATTAGAGGAATAATCTGATTGGATTGAAGGTGAGTTTCCCACAAGGAAACCTCATCATGAAATCATGTTTCATCCTTTAAGTTCACTTCATGAATTTGGAAGATGGAATTCAAGGATTTCTTGAATAATGCTTTAACATTGATGGTGTAATAAGGTTAAATTAATTATTTAATATGGGATCCGTTGTAATTAGTAAAAATTTCCATGTAATTTTTTTTGATATAGATGTTATAAAAAGAGAAATTTCATCCATGGATGTTTATCCAAATATATCGATCTTCTTCCCACGTCATTTCACAATTTTATTCATCTATTCCATTCAGAAATAGATAGGGATTATGGTGTTCATTCTTTAACATTTATCCAAGACACCATAATTATATTACCTCTATTTAATTTAATAAATACATATCCAATGCAATCGATTAGTAATTCCCACTTTTTTGTGAAATTCCATATACAGCATATCAGGTCGTTTGTTACATTTAGAATTTGTTTTTATTTTAATAAATTCCAAGAAAAACACATTCTAGTGGATGTTTTGGTTACACTTGAGGTATGGTTGTCATAGTTATTAGGCCAGGAACCCACAATGTGTGGGTTTTGTATTGAGGGTTTTAACAAAAAATGGTTTTTGGGAGGCCTTTTGTACATCAATATTGATACTTTTTAAAAAATTTGAAGTATTAAAAATTATATGTTAGATGAATTAACATACCAGTATGTATAAAAATAATTTTAATAATGGTTATAATTAAATTGGAATGAATGTATAAGACATAAATGGAGAGCCTAGAAGACTCCTCCTCAAGTATTATCCTCATAACTCAGGTTGAATGAATGAAAATGAAGATCTATAAAAAAAGATATGAAATATTATATAAGGCATTTGAAACACTAATTAAATTTTTTAAATTAGATAAATTTTATAGGGATAGAGAGAGTATTACCATATTCTTTCAAATTCTTCAATTAAAAGATAAAAAAAGATTTATTTTTAAGATATATAAAAATAATAGTGGATGATGAATAGAGAACTCTATAATATTTCAAAATTAGTGAATATGTGAGGAAAATAAAAGAGTATGGTGTTAAAATAAGGGTTGGAGTCATGAAATGACCAGAATATGACTTTTATGAAAACCTACCTAGAATGAAAGTAGGTACAAGCTGGGAAACTGTCAGTTAATTGGTGGAATCGACAGCCCTAATGGAATACTGGTTCCACTACTACTGAGTTTGTTATGTTGTATCGGCTTGCTAGTGGGATTGATAAAATTTTATGTAGTCCCAAATAGTTCCTTGAGCCCATGAATTTTTTACTGAAATTCTCTAAACTCTCATAAACGTTTGTAATAATATAAAATAAATGATGTTTCTCATAAATTAAATTTTTTTATACTTCTTAATTTATCTAAGGTTATATAACCAACCATACTTATAAAAAATAACCAATGAGTTGTACCTCTATGGTTTTTTATCTGATATAGAGAAAAATTCATTCCATTTAGAATGTATTTCAAACCTCCATTATCATGGATCTAGTAGAATAATTTTTTTTCCACAAATCATGAAATAGAGAAAACATTATACCTTTTAGAGTATTTATGTGATGGTTGATGATAAAAAATAATAATCTCCTTACTTGAATAATTAATCCTCAAATTATATTCATCATGATAATAAATATGAGACGGTTTGTGTTTTTAATATAAGAGTTCAAATACATTGAATGTCACAACCCATCCTTGGGGCCTGTTCTGTGACTACCCCAAGCCCGCCTTCCATAGGCCAAGGGCTGGAAGCTTGCACCAAAGGCATAAATCCTGAGAAAAGGGAAGTCATTGCCTTTATAAAAGTAAACAAACACAATAGAGTACACAACTGAAAAAAGAACTATGAAAACTGCGTACAAAAGAAAGAGCTGAAAAGTAAATGAGCCAGTTTACAAACCCAACTAAAAGTACAGTACAATAACACATAATATAATGTACAACATCAGTAAAGTAAAGTGGCAATCAATGAGTCATCCTCCGGATATCCCACATGATGGGTGGGTACAGATGGTCTCCCCTACACCTCTAGTTCGGCCGCCCGCCCCGTGTACATCCCACCAAGTGGTCCACCTCCAGGTACCGTCTAGCTCCACAAACCTATACCTCGATTAGTGTTGTCTATCGTCTGCATCCAACAAAATGTATTGTTGGTGTAGACCATTCATGGGTGAGTATACGATACTCATTAAGGACCCCGAGACCCCCGAATGTCTCCCAGAATCCACAAAGGATAAATCACAAAGGAAAGATACAATCACGATGTATCAACCGACTCTACTTAGGTATATAAAAATACATATACCTACTTCATCAATTCCAATTCATCTCCAACACTCGAGACGTAGCACATCCCAGTCCACACAGGAAAGAAGTCAATCACACCAATGGTAATGATTGAATTGTCAAGACTTAGCTCACATAGGTATACTACTTTTGAAGAGGGGTGGAGATGATTAGATGTAGCCTCTAAATCATCTTCTCTATAGAACCCACGTAGGATCCTAGTATAAAAGTCATAAATGTCGAACCCACGTAGGATCCAAGTATAGTAACCATCAATACGGAACCCACGTACGATCCATATACATTCGTCATTGCTGCCGAACCCACAGAGGATCCAGGTACAGTCATCATCGCTGCCGAACCAATGGAGGATCCATGTATAGTCCTCATCGCTGTCGAACCCTCATTGGATCCAAGTACAGTCGTCATCACTGCCAAACCCACTGAGGATCCAGGTACAATCGTCATCACTGCCAAACCCATAGAGGATCCCAGCACGGTTGTCGTCGCAGTCGCAGCCAGCTCTAGGGTTCCTGCACAGAGCGTGGTCAATTCCAGAAGGGTCCGCTCCTTGAGTAAATGGGTTGATACATCAATTGTCACTAAGTCCATAGTTGATGTATCCCAAAGTTATGTCTCATAAAAAGGAAGTCAATGCGATAGAAAGCGCGTCAATCGGACACCCAGTTTGAGAGATATTAGTTTTTTCGTTCCAGGGGCCCTGTTATAAATAGAATCGTTTCTAACCCACCCATTATCCAAGGCCATCCAAAACTCACATAGTATATCACAAAATCACCGCCTCATTGAAAGGGTCCTAGTGTCGTAGACGACGCACCGTTTGGATGTGTGGTCTTCAAGATATTCACTTTTAAGTGAAACGGGCCCAGGCCATTAAACCCATTGGGCTAGTGGGCAGGTCAGCCCAGCCATGGCTTGTCTGACCCGGCTGGTGTCGGACCGACCCGATGAAACGCGCGGCCCGGCCCGAAGAGGGTGCGGCCCGACTTAGCGGGGCGTGGCCCGGTCCATTTGGCCGCAACCCTGCGGGGTGCGGCCCCGCTGGCTCGGCCCGAAGGCCGGGCGGTCCGGGGGGGGGGGGGGGCGTGTCCCCCAGGCTGCCCGAACTGACGGCGCCAAGCGGCGCCACCCTCCCTAACCGGCAGGTCAAAGCTGGCCGACCTCTTGGTGCAAGCGGCCTGCCCGGGCGGGCCATGGTTCGTCCGGTGTGGCGGCCTTCCGGCACCGCGGCTCTCCTCCGCCCGGCCGGCCGGCCGACGGGCTGACTGGTTCTTCCACCGAAGCGTCCAACGAAGCGCTCTGCGTTTTTTTTTGCACAGCCAGAGGGACGGTGCTGGCTTCCTCCACAGCGGACATCCATGGTCGCGTTGTTGGCGAGTTACTCGTGTCGGTCTCTCCTCCCCTAACATGGTGGAAGAAGAGGATTGGAGAAACATGGAGCATTCTTCAATGAGTCATTCTTCATTGAAGGTGAATGTTCTTCGTCGAAGATGAAAACCATTCTTCGTTGAGGAGATGAATTCTTCTCTCTCTTTTCTCAAGAGATCTCTCTGAATGTTTTTCCAAAACAACAAAAGCTCTCCAAAAATAAAATAGTAGGCTTGGCTAATATTTTATTAACTATCAAATTCAAAATTCAAAAATCAAATCACATAATTAATTAATTGTAGAGGTTGAATTTATTAATTTGGGTGTGTTGGTAAACAATAAAGAGAGAGGAGGAGAGGGAGAGGAAAAGTCCTCATAAATTATGGGGTTTTCATGAATTAAACATGGGAGTTCAAAATGGAGTTTGAAATGAATTATGGAAGATGAAAGTTTAGTGCTTGTGTGGGACATAACTTTCAATTATCAACACATAGGAATTTGGGTCAGTTTGGACCCCACCAATAACTTCCCAAGGGAGAAATTAATTTCCATAGATATAAATAAAATTGTTCTACCAATTATATTTAACTCCTTAATTTAACCCCAATTTTAACTTCCAACCCACATAAAATGAAATTGCGGTAAAGGTCCCCGTAAGCGAATACGGGTACTGCGAGTTCATCGGTGCCCTCAGATTTCAATTCAGAGCACCAGTTCAAAAGATAGAAAAACCCACTCGTTCGTTTACTGATCGTACCCGATCTAAACTTTTAGAAATTGATTATGGGAACACCGGGCCTTGGAATCAAGTGTCGTCATAAATCGCAGACACGAAAAATTACAATGTATTTAAAAAAAATTCTCTTGAAATTTCCGGGACTTTACATTACTACCACCTTAGGGCTTTATGTCCCCATAAAGCTACAACAAAGACTAGGGGAAAAAATGAGGGTACTGAGCATGCATTTGAGCCTCCCGCTCCCATGTTCTCTCATGGAGGTTCTAGTGCTTCCAACGAATGCACACCATAGGAATCGACCATCCACGTAGGACCCGCTTTTGATGATCCTTGATCTCCATCAGGACCTCTGTGAATGTCACCCCTTCATCGATGTCCAGCTCCTCGTGGTTGATGATGAGGGAAGGGTTTTGCACGTATCTCCATAGCTGAGATACGTGGAAGATGTCATGTACCTGGTGCAACTGATGTGGAAGGTCCAGGCGGTAAGCCACTTCGCCTACCTTGTTGAGGACCTGGAATGGTTCGATGAAGCACGGAGATAACTTGCCGCCACGACCAAATATCCATAATCCACGTCGAGGTGAGACCCGTAAGAAATCGTGGTCGCCATCCTTGAACTACAATGCTCTTCGTCGTCTATCTGCATATGACATATTTTTTATCTGTATAGTCCTCATCTACTAATGGATGATCTGCACCTTCTCCATCATATCCCAGACTATCTCTGGTCCTACAAGTGGTGACTCCCAAGGGTCAGTCCAACACAGAGGTGATCTGCATGGTCGGACGTACAGTGCCTCGTAAGGTGTCATTCTGATGGTGGAGTGGTAGCTGTTGTTGTACACAAACTCCAACAAGGGTAAATGATCCTCCCAGCTACGACCAAAGTCACGGAAACATGCACTGAGCATGTCCTCGAGAGTCTGAAAAGTCCTCTGCATCTGGTCATCCGTCTGAGGATGAAAGGCGGCGCTCAGGCGTACCTGCCTCCCAAATGACTCCTGTGACCCCTTCCAAAGCTGGGAAGTAATGCGAGAGTCTCTATCTGAGACGAAATTTGAGGGATCACCATGAAATCGTATGATCTCTGCCACATAGAGGCGTCCCAAACTCTCTACTGAGTCCTACTCTCTGATAGGTAGGAAGTGGGCTGACTTGGTGAGTCGGTCGACGATCAACTAGATGGAGCTGTGTCCTCTGGAAGTATGTGGAATCCCCATCATGAAATCTATGGATATTCCATCCCAATTCCATCCAGAACCTCTAAGGGTTGTACCAAGCCCATTGGTACCTGGTGCTCCACCTTCACTTGTTGGCAAGTGAGGCATCGTGAAACGAACTTCGCTACGTCCTTATTCTTACATGGCCACCAGTGTTGTCGTCTGAGGTCCTCGTACATCTTCGCTACTCCAGGATGTACCGCTATAGGGGAAGTTTGAAACTCCCTCATCACTTATTCCTGTAATGAAATGGGTACCATGGTATATCCCCTGAAGAGGATCATGTGCTCTCATCCTTCAGAAAATCCATCAGGCGCACGTCCTTTGGAAATCTGAGCATGTTGAGTCTCACAGTCAACGTCCCCACATTGTCCCTCTCTGACCAAATGAAGTAGTGGAGGAGTGACTCTGAGAGACTATAGAAAGGCTTCTCCATCTCTATCCATGAAGGATATCTACAAAGAAGATAGCTTCTCTATCGCCTCTCCAACTAGCTAAATTCCTGATATCCTACTGAGAGCATCGACTACTACATTACCCTTACCAAGAGTATAACCTATCTCAAAGTCATAGTCCTAGAGGAAATAGATCCATCACCATTGTTTTAGATTCATGTCCTTCTGTGATAAGATATACCTGATACTCTATTGATCAGAGTATACTGTAAAGTGCTCTCCCATCAGATAGTGTCTCCACATCTTCAAGGTGAAGACCACTACTTCTAACTCTAGGTCATTGGTAGCGTTGTTATTATCATACTGTCTCAACTGCCATGAACCATAGGATATCACTTCTAGATCCTACATTAGGACACATCCGAGTCCGGTCCCTGATGTGTCGTAGTAAACCATGTACCCAACGCCCTCCTTTAATAGAGACAAGATGGGCGCACTGGTCAATCTTTGTCTCAGCTCCGGAAAGCTCTACTTGCATCTATCTGACCATATGAAGGTTTTACCCTTCTTCATCAAAGTTGAATGAGGTGCTGCAATTCTAGAGAATTCTGGCACAAATCTCCAATTGTATCCAGCCAGACCTAGGATACTCCAAACCTCTGTCATGCTCCTGGGTGGCTCCCAATAAAGTACTAACTTGATCATCGTTGGGTCCACTACAACCCCAGCCACTAAGATGATTTGTCCCATGAAATGAATCTCTTTAATCCAGAACTGGATCTTCGAAGGCTTACCATGATCCTGGTGCTCTTAGAGTGTACCCAGTACAACCCGTAAGTGGTAGGCGTGCTCCTCCTCAGTAGTCGGGTAAATCAGTATGTCGTCTATGAAGACTACGACAAAACGATCAAGGTAAGGCTAGAATATCATGTTCATTAGACTCATGAACAATTCTGGAGCATTGGTTATGCCGAAGGGAATAACCAAGAACTCATAGTGTCCATACCAACACCCGATGGCCATCTTCTGCACATCCTCATCTTGAAATCTGAACTGATGATAGCCTGACCTGAGGTCTATCTTTGAAAACCATCGTGCTCCCTTGAGCTGATCAAAGAGGTAAACAAGCCTTGGGTGTGGGTAATTTTTCTTCACGGTCACCTGATTCAGGTTACGGTAGTCGACACATAGTCGTGAGCTTCCATATTCCTTCTTGGAAAAAAAAATCGGAGAAGCCTAGGGTGAAACACTGGGTCAGATGAATCCCTTTCCCTGCTAGTCCTCCAGTTGTACCCACAGCTCACGAAGCTCGGTGGGAGCCATCCGATATGCTGGAGTAGGTATTGGTGCTGTCTTGGGGTACATGTCAATGTTTATGTCTACCTCTCTGTGAGGAGTTAGTCCTGGAAGGTCATTAGGAAATACGTCGGCATACTGATCCACCACTATAGGAAAACTCGGACTCCACACATCAACCGCTCCTAGGATGAGACTAGCCAACTAATGTGTGATAGGATACCCTCTCCCCTTCGTAAGTCCATCCTACACTGCAAAGTCTCCCTTCACACTGGTGAAGGTGAAGCTGGTCTCATCCGTGCGGAAACACTGCACGTTCCACCTAATACAGTCGATCTGGTCATGGATTGTAGATAACCAGTCCATACCCAGGATGATGTCGTAAGGCCTCAATGCCACTACAAGAAGATCCCAGTCAAAGCTCTCACCTCCTAGAGTAAGCTCACACTGCCGTCACCAGTGCGTAATCCTTGAGTCTGCTCTCGTAGGAGTCTCTAGCTGTAATGATCAATCCAATGACTTTTTCGGAATCTCCGAGCTCCAAACAAGGGCAATGGAAATAAAATAATGACTCGCTCATGTTTCTATAAGTATAACAGAAAGGGAGGAGTAGAAAAAAATAGTAACTCGAATTATCTCAGGCACACCGTGGTCATAGGCATCGACTTCCTGGAGATGAGCCTTCCCCTACCTACTATCACCCTTTGGTCGGGGTGGTCCTCCTGGGGGTGGTGGTGGTAGAGCCTCGAAGCGTCGTCCACCACCCGCTTCTCGGCCAGCTTCTCTGCCTTGTCTGCCTGCTCCCTGCGGACCACCGATGTCTATCATCTGCCTCTTTCCAGGATGTCCCTCTACTGTTTATTGGTTATCCGCATGGAGGGTCAGGCTGTCACGAGCCATGTGGCCCTGCCTACTGCATGCATAGCACTTCCTGCCTCTCTAATGGCTGGCTCTGCTTTTTGTGCATCGCACCTTCAAACCAGTATCATGAGGTTTCCCACCTGATGGTCTGGTCTGCTTGTACATCAGCATTAATTGTCTACTACCAGCTTCAGAAGACTCCGCTACATTCCGTAATGCAGTGGGTCTCACTGATGGTGTCGGATCAGTAAGAAAGTTCTCCACAATAAGGGTCTTCTCCAGCACTCCTTCTTGCGTTAGAATACTGATGGAGATCATCATAACCTTGATATCATGCCTCAGTCCCTGCTCAATGGTTTGGGCCCTGAAGAACGGGTCTCGTACCATGTCGGTGGGGTATCAGGAAAGATCAGTAAATCTCATCGAGTATTGATCTACTGTCATACTTCCCTGCCGTAGCTGTAGTAATTCCTGGATGCGCACCGCACAGAGCGTGTCTGGAACAATCTCTGAGCAGAAGAGGCTCTCGATGTCTGTCCAATGTAGAGATGCCTAATCATGCACCTGGAGCATGAGGCTCCACCATCTACCTACTGCTGCATGCAGTAGACTTGCAGCATGGGTCACCATAAGATCAGCTGGTGTCCCTACTAATATGAAGACTCTGATAATAGCCTCTAGCCATTCCTTGGGTGCCTGAGGGTCCGTCTCTCTGCGGAACCTAGGTGGCCTCGATCGCTGATACTCAGGAAACGTGCTCAGTCGGCGTGCACCCTCTGCTACTGGGGCTAGTAGTATCGGTGGCTCAGCGAGTAGTGGTACCGCTGGTGCCTCTGATTTAACGAGGCCCTGTATCGAGGACTCGTTTCTCAGTGGGCTGCCATCTCGCACGTAACTAAGAACCCTAGTCGGCTGCCTTCATGGGGCCATCTAGAAGAGAAACTGGTGTTCCACGGTTAAATAGTATACCTGGTGAGCTGACACAAAGTAATCACAAAGAAAACTTTTGAAACACGCATGCAATCAATGTTTTCGTGCACTGAGTCAGAAATTAGAAGTCAGGGTCCTGGTGTATGGATACGTCGTCCACTGTACCAACATTGAACTCCATGGACTGAAATTCATACTAAATACTCATAACAATAT
This sequence comes from Viscum album, assembly GCA_963277665.1. Lineage (NCBI taxonomy): Eukaryota > Viridiplantae > Streptophyta > Magnoliopsida > Santalales > Viscaceae > Viscum > Viscum album. The sequence goes on along the minus strand of OY728143.1, from coordinate 514,889,360 downwards.
TGCTTCACATAGAAGTAATTAAGAGAGTCCTGAGTTTGGCAGTAGAACCGACTCCTTTGAAACCAATTTCTCTCGACCTGTCCTCGGGGCCCGTGTCGTGACTACCCCAAGCCCGCCTCCCATAGGCCATGGGTTGGAGACTAGCACCAAAGGCGTAAATCCCGCTAAAATGGAATGGATTGCCTTTATAAAAGTAAACAAACACAACAGAGTACACAACTAAAGTAAGAACTAAGTAAATTGAGTACACAAGTAAGTGCTGAAAAGTAAATGGTCCAATATACAAACCCAATTGAACGTACAATAAAGTACAACAAAAAATAAAGTACAATATCAGTAATGTAAAGTGGAAACCACAGAGTCGTCCTCCGGATATCCCACCTAATGTGTGTGTATAGATGGTATCCCAAACTCGTCGAGTCCATCTGTCCGCCCCGTGTACGTCCCGCCAAGTTGTCCACCTCCGAGTACCATCTATCTCCACCAACCTCTACCTCAATCAGTGTTGTCCGTAAATTTCATCCAACACAATGTAGTGTGGTAGTATCCCTTGTAGGGTGAGTATATGATACTCAGTAGAGACTCCAAGACCCCCGAAGGTCTCTCAGAATCCAAAAAGGATAAACCACAAAGGAAAGAAACAATCATGAAGTATCAACTGACTATGTTTAGGTATATTTCCATAAATATACCTAACTCATGAATTCTAGTTTGGCTCCAACTCTTGAGCCCAAGAACATCCCAATCCACACAGGAAAGGAGTCAATCACACCAATTGTAATGATTGAATAGTTATGACTCAGCTCACACATGTATAATACTTTCAAAGAGGGGTGGAGATTATTATATGTATCCTCTGAATCATCTCCTCTATCGAACCCACGTAGGATCCGAGTACAGAAGAAATTATTTCCGAAGCCACATAGGATCCATATACAGTAACCATCGCTGCCAAACCCACATAGGATCCAAGTAAAGTCGTCATCACTGTCGAACCCACAGAGGATCCAAGTATAGTTTTCATCACTGTTGAACCCACAAAGGATCCAACTACAGTCACCATCACTGCCAAACCCATGATGGATCCATGTAAAGTCGTCGTCACTGCCAAACCCATGGAAGATCCCAAGACGGTAGTCATCGCAGTCGCAGCCAGATCTAGGGTTCCCGCACACAGCATGCTCAATTCCTGGAGGGTCCACTCCTCGAGTAATGGGATTGATACATCAACTATGACGAAGTCTAGATTGGATGTATCCTGAAGTTCCATCTCGTCAAAATGAACTCAATGCGATTGAAATCACATCAATCGGACGCCCGATTTGAGAGATATTGGATTTTTCGTTCTAGGGGCCCGGTTTGAAACACGATCTTTCTAACTCAGCCATTATCCAAGGCCATCCAAAACTCAATTAGATTATCTCAAAAGTACCGCCTCATCGAAAGGGTCCCAGTGCCGTAGACAGCGCGCCGTTCAGACGTGCATTCTTCAAGATATTCACTTTTATATGAAACAGGCCCGACTCGTTAGGCCCAAGGGGCTAGTGGGTCAAGGTCAACCCGGTCTTAGTGGGTCTGACCCAGTTGGTGTCAGACTGACCCGGTAAATCAGGTTGTCCAGCCCGAAGGGGGCGCGGCCCGGCCCAGCAGGGCGTGGCCCGACACGGCCCGACCCGGATGGGCATGGTCTGGCCTGGCCCGGCTCGGCCTGCTGGCTGAGTGGTCTGAGGGGGGGGGGGGGGGGATGGCCGCCCGACTGCCTGAACCGGCTGCACCGCCATCCTTAACCAGACGGCCCAAGATGGCTAGCCTCTTGGCATAAGTGGGTCACACAGGCGGGCCGCAGTTTGTTCGGTGCGGCGCCCTCCCGGTGCCGCGGCTATCCTCCGCCTGGCCGGACGATGGGCCGATAGGTTCTTCCGCCGATGTGGCCTGCGAATCGTACCACGATTCCTTCTACACAGCCGGCATGATGGAATCGGCTTCCTCTTCCATGGCCTGCCCTTCATGCAGCACAACATCCCCGGCATGGCGTGACGACGCCGTACTTCCTCCGCCCCAGCCCACTTTGTCACAACTTTTCTTTACGTGTGCGACAGTAGCCCTTGCGCTGCCGACCTCTTCCATGTTCCTCATATAGTCGCTGATTCCAAAAATAAATAATCAAAATCATGTAGAGGGTCATCGCGCCATGTTCGTTCAGCCCATGCCCTCCGTGTTAGGTGATAACTATAGTTCGTGACAAACAAATATGTTCAACGACTAATGAGGAACAATTTTAATCCATTAAAATTGAACATAATCCCCCTACCTCGAATATGGTTTGTTCATCATAGATACAGAAAGTGATGTCGCTCCATCAACGTCGGAGAAGAACCATTTTTGTTGGAATGTTCCTCGCATCGCTTTCTCCTCCTCTTACTTGGTGGAAGAAGTGGATTGGAGAAACACTGAGCGTTCTTCGCCAAGTTGTTCTTCGTTGAAGGTGGATGTTCTTCGTCGAAGAATAAAACTATTCTTCATTAAGGAGATGAATACGTCTCTGTCTTTTCTCAAGAGCTCTCTATCAATGTTTTTCCAACACAACAAAAGCTCCCAAAAAATAAAAAATTAGGCTTGCCTAATATTTTATTAACCATAAAATTTAAAATTCAAAACTCAAATCACTAAATTAATTATGTGAATAGGTTGAATTTATTAATTTGTGTGTGTTGGAAATCAATAAATAGAGAGTGGGATAGGGAGACGAAACGTCCTCATAAATTAAGGGGTTGTCATGAATTAAACATGGGAGTTCAACATGGATTTTTAAATGAGTTATAGAAGATGAAAGGTTGGGACTTATGTGGGACCCACATTTCAATTATCCACACATGGGATGTTGGGTGGGATTGGGCCCCACCAATAACGTACCATGGTAGAAATTAACTTGCATTGATATAAATAAAATGTTTATAACAATTTTATTTAACTCCTTATTTTAAACCCAATTTCAACTTCCAACTCGCATAAAATTCAACTGCGGTAAAGGTCCCCTTATATGAATATCAGCACTGCGAGTTAATCGGTGCCCTCAGATTTCAATTATGAGCACCGGTTCAGAAGATACAAAAACCCGCTTGTTCGTTCACTGAACGTACCTGAGCTAAAATTCAGAAATTGATTCCGGGAACACCATAACTTGGAATCAAGTGCCATCAGAAACTGCAGACTCGCAAAATTCCAATGTATTTAAAAAAAATTCGTTGAAATTTTTGGGTCTTTACATTGAAAACCTCATACATATCAATATATTTATGAAGAAGGGTGACAATATTCTTCCAGTCCCTCCCCCATCAAATAATTAATTGATTATAATATTAATGTTATATATTTACTTGTATTAAAATAGGTTGATAACCAAATCTTCCAGAAGCACATAAGAAGACATGATCCCCCACATGAAACTCTTGAGGATAGTTTTTCCAATAGACATATGGATTCATCCATGAATATGTTATTCCCATACACATCGTTATTTGTTTCACTTTTTCTAATGTATTTTGAAATAGAATTTTTCCTAGAAGAATTTTATTTCATACCATTGTGTAGAACATTGGTGAAATACATGACATACCATATTAATCTTCACAAAGAGAAACCTGAATTTTCTTTTGGAATGTGTTATTATATGTAAACATATAGAAGTGTAATGATATTTCCCAGGGGCATCCATAGTGTAAGATGTATGAACAAAGAATGTTCTTCGGTAATTGTATTGTTATATAACACTAATAATTATATTTATGGTGATAATTGTTATTTTGGAAAACCTATGAAACGAGATAATTCTAAATCCCCTAAAAATCCATTATTAAAAAAATCATCCTGTTATAATAAAATTGTTCATGGGATCCCTTGAATATGTATGACCACATAGACATATAACCACCCAATGTAATCCAATAATAAGTTCCCTAACATAGGAAATATATGGGAGACATTTGTAATCATATATAAAATCATCTATATGATTTCTATAACTTGGTGTGACCTCATAATCCATAGAATTAAGTCTACATTGACTATATTCTACTTTTATTATGGTTTGGATAAATGATGAAATAGGCTAGAGTTTTTTTTCGTTTCACATTCTCCTAGTTATAGGTGTATTATAGGGTTACAAATAATGATAATTAGTCTATAACCCATGTAAACTAGAAGTGATGTCACAAATAACATTACATATTTATTAGTTCAAGACACAATTTCAAAACTGAATTATTAGATTCTTTAATTAATTTCTCTCCCTTGTCTATGAGTACAAAACAGTTCTCATGTATATTCATGAACTCCTCATCATTATTAACATAAAATGTCAATGAATACTTACTATAAATACATTCCACCATGATCCTCTCTTTAGGATTCGCATGTGTCCTCATAATTATCCTATTCTGATGTTATGTAACCACTGGTAAATCTATAGTGATAGGTTTCCCCCAAAACTCTTGGGAATGAACATGATTTTAATCAAATAGATGCCTCAAATTCAATTCTCTACTGGATTCCTTAGGTAATTAAGCTCGATAAATTTTTCTCAATGAGTAAGAAAAAAATTACAACTTTCAAGAAAATATTAATGATGAATGTTAAAATATTAAAAATATTAAACCCACCTCCATATTTGTTTTTTTTGGTGCCACCATGACAAGTTATATTTGAGGATGTTATGCCCCCTAGATACACAAAACACTAACCCTATGAGGTAATGTATCTAAAAATGTAGATCACAAAAAAAAATTGTACTAAAGGTTGTGTTTTGTGGAGTTTCACTAAATATTCATTAACTATCGATACCCATAATAATAAATTTCACAAAATTAATTAAAACCCATCCAATCAAAATACCTGATGTGTCACAAAAATGATGTACCATTTTAAATTCTCTAGATAAACCTTGATTGTTATTTTTTTCCAATGATCCTTTTATCTTGTTAGATGGATTTTTATAGGAATTAAACTAAATAAAATATACACCCTTCTTATTAAAGCAATTAAGTGGTGCTTCAAGGTAAAACATGATCCTAATGATTTATCGGTAGTTACTTTATAATTCTTTGAAGTTGTAAATATCTAAAATAATATTTGGATTCCCCATAGAAAAAATTTATATCACATTCTATAAATCCAAAGTTATCCCAATTTCTAATATTATGTTACCTAGTAATGATTCTTGATATGATGTTTCTGAGGAAGTGAAATCAATCAATCGAAAATCTATAATTCCATATTTCGGTATAAAGTCAATGCACCTATATAGTAGTCAAAATGACCTCTATATTCTACATGTTATCCTCCTTTCATCATGAGTGATAAAGGATACCACTGAAAAAATGAAAACTAAAGAATCTGTATGTTGGTGGAAAACGTGATTAATTAAGGACTAAATGACATCTGGTGAAATAATTAGACCGAACAAAATTACCAAATAATGATATATAAGATAAAAACCTGAAAACAATATCCATGGAAAATCTATGGGACTAAATATCTTATTCAGATACCTCAATCCCAAATCATTCATCGTGAATAAAATATTTCATTGGAGATGTACTAAGAGATAATCTATATGAGAAAGTGGAGACTCGATTTTGATATTAAACTAATTCAAACTCTGGTAATCTACCTAAAACCAAATTCTACCATCCTTAATCTTGGTAAAATATACAAGATATCTCCAAGGAGAAGTAGTCCATCGTATAAACCCCTTGGCTTCTGGGTCCCCCAATATCCCTTATCATTCATGGATCTCTATAAGAGCCATCATATATGGAGTAATGGATATCAGTTCTAATGATGTAATAATCTTAACAGTAAATTAATCAGCCCTTTAATAATGTATCCTTAAAAAGTCACTAAGGAAAATGTCTATGAGATGGTCCAAAAATAGAGTAATGATCACGTTATATTTCCTATTATAATCTACTATGATGCTTGTAATTTTAGAATACAGTCTAGATAGTACATGATACTCTATCATAAAACAACCTTCCTAGACATACAATTCACACAAGTGAACATATCTACCAACATCAGGTGATAAGAATGAGACCAAAAATATGCAAGATACAATATAATCACCAAAGAGAACCTCCCATTCAATATTGATAGTTTAGTCAAAGGCTTCCCTCATATGGAATAAAATGACTGTAAATATTTTCAGATACCTATCTTAAGTGGGCCCCCATTCCAATGAATAATTCCCTCAGACTAGACTCATAGTTGTTGTTCATGGGTCATCACCCCCCATAGGTATCTAGAATTTAAACATAGGGTGCCTAAAAAAGAAGCTGATATGAACATGTGTGATGAAGCAATGTAAAATAGGTATAATCTAATGTCATAGAAAAAAATATAATACATCGAACTATAATTGTTATGAAAGTGTGAAATAACTTTATGTTTCAATACATGTAACTGGGTATCTCCATGAAACCTAAAAACAACATGATAACCCTATACAACCCTAATATTATAGATATGTACATCCTATGTCTATATTCTTGAAGCTAGATCACCTTCCCACCCCAAATAACCATTTGTAATCCATCTCCCTTCATGGAATGGTTTCATAGTTCCCACCACATAACTCATAACCAGTGTAGATTCCCAAATAATGGGAACGAGTAGAACCGACTTATATAGTCTCTCAAGATGTCCCATATTACTATATGATTATTAGTACCTTGGGAACTTGTCACAAGATGGTTTCATGTGACCCATTCTAAAAAACCAATGGATTATTGAATTAGTTTCAATGAGAACACCCTTGAAGCTGTAACCATGGTGTTATGTCCCATGAAAATGTTTCCTTTCATTGGATTATCCACTACAAGGACCATCTGTTAAACCACCATTCCATTTACATTGACCTTGTCCCCTATTATTCTCATATATAATGACCTTTTATAACATCTAAGAGATAGTAATCAGTTGAAATATGTTCACCTCATTTTTAATTTCATACCATATTATATCCTGAAAACATCTCACCGTTGAATCCTCATATTCCACACGAAAGGGTTAAAATAGCTATATCATAGTAAATTGACCTTAGTGATCTTGGATACATATATTAGATATATCAATATTTGTTAATTACATAGTTCATTCCACCCTTATATACTCAAGTATGAAGTAATCAATGATGCTAGACTATAAGTATCTCCATGATATGTCCCAATACTGATTGACCTACCAAAGAATATACCACCATTTCATATAAGAGAAATGATTCATATAGGCTGAAATATTCACTATAATATATAGATATATTTATAAATTATACATTTTGTTATTAATATACTCTAAAAATGAATCTATATCCCGGGGACCACCTTCACCAAAGAAAGAATATGACAACTTTTCTTAGAAGTACTTTATTATCTTTGACACATATAGAAAAACGCATAGAGCTTCATCTATGGATGATATTGTACATGGTAACCCCCTCTATGATGAGAATTAATAATAAAACTATGAATGATAAATGGTAGAAGTAGAGACTCCATAAGGGGTACTAAAATAATCCCCCAATGTTTGTTCAGGATCCCCCACCCTTGGAGCATTTTCATCATCGTCTTCCTAGCAGTTGACCAGTGGCTATCAGGGTGAAATGTATATAGAATTCCAAGAGCCAATTTGGAAACACAATAATTTAATAGATTTCAATAAATGTCGTCAAAAATATAATATTATCTATACATTAATAAGTTAGATCCCCATAATTCATTAAAATCGTTAATTCTGATGATTATAGTAACCCCAAACAACCCTTCATAGGTTCAGGTTATATGGTAATTTTTAAACTGTTTATTATAAAAGTTTTATTATATTGGGTTTTAATTCCATTTTATACTAATAAAAAATGTTTTTATTGTAATTTAAATCCATGTTAAATGTAAATAATTTTTTAACTCTATCATTTAGAATTTAATATGTAAATATATGATTATTTAGTTATATGAGTCTTCATTTCCATATAATAGAGGTGTAGACTATATGAGTTGAAATTGGAAAACAATTTAATTCCACCAGGATTATATTATCATCATTTTAATCCATGGATTTATGGATTTTATTATATAAATACTATTTAAATTATCTTCAGCCACCAATAAATGTGGTACAATAATTTTTTATTTCATGAATACACCTTATGTAAAAATAATATTTCAAGTAATATATGAAATTTAAAACAGGGATACATTTTCATAAAATGTATGAAAAAATGTGTGTATAAAATGATATATATTTGGCATGGATTATGAATGACTCATAAATAATATAATTACTATGATTTTGAATGTGATAATAATACAATGGAATTCAATCTATATGCGGGGATCTCACAAAAAAGTAACATTATATAAGTATTGTGTCAACCATGGTTAAAAATATTACAAATTTTAAAATAAAATACCATGATAGAAGGTCCCTTCCCAAGAATGATGTCCTTTACCATGCACGTAAGATAGAGAATTCCTAAAACAATATTAGTACCTAGTTCAGACACTTCTTAGTATCCTCAATACTGACCAAAAATAATAAAAACACATTCAATTCATCATAGTGATGTCCATATTCAAGTTCATCAATAAGTAACTGGTCTAGTGGTCAACAAGGCCTCAAAAATACATCCATGTACACTTGAGGTTATTGACATGTAGAATGGGTGTATATGGATGTTGTGTGGAAACTATAACCTTTATAGAATAATGAAGAAAAATAGAAAAAATGGAAAAATATGTAACTACAAACAAACATGTGAAGGTAATGTAGAACTAAATACAATTAATGGCATGGTTGAAAAAATATAAGTCAATTATTCAAGATTTTTAGTCACAGATGTCCTTAATGAATATGAAAAATAAAACAAAATAACATAAACAATTATGATCTTTGGTCTTCCTAAGTCCCTTATTAGATGTCTTCTCCCATATTACTAACCATAGACACAATACATGCATCAAATGTATGGAACATTCCTTTTTTATTTATAACTATCATGGAATCATCGTAGGTTCCAAGAGGAATCCAGAATAGGGTGTGATTAAAACTCAGTAGACCACCACCAGTAGTGTCTAATTAAATTATTTTATATAAATATAATATATAATAGTGTGTTCATATTATAATGTATAGTATTAATGTATGAGAAATCTTTTTTTATCATCATAACCATAATTGATTCTGGTAACACCATTCCTACTTCATCCAAAGATGGATGTATGTTATAATTAATCATTTTTTTCGTTGGGGGACCAAATATATGTATTCAAGGTATATATGAATATATAAATACAATGAATACATATAATTAGTCAATGTGTTCATACAAATGAATATGATTTCAATAAATAGTAGAAAAATGGGACTAATATTTTCTTAGCAAATATACAGTGTTCTATATTTTACATTTAGCACTTTATATTTTAGAAGAATACATTTGATGAACCCTTGATAGTTTATTAAAAAAAAATTCTAATTAATCAATGGAATTTTATACTTTCATTTTTGGGGTAGGTCTCAATAAATATTTGAGGACCAGACCAATGGTGTTAATTTTTTTGTGGAAATCTAGATAAAACTAAGAGATAATAGTGATCATCAATTATTTTCTAGAGATCAATATTAATTTCTGATGACTATTACATTAATTCATCATAGTTATAAATATACTAGATCAAAGGATGGTCTAGTACATCTCATTAATATCATTTAGTGGTGTAGTGTATGATCCCATCATTTTCTGGTGATGTCTCAAGATCATTTATAGGCACTCATTTTCCTTGTTTTCATAATAAATTTTTGAGGAATTTTTTGATTGAATTTTGGTTAAATTTGAATGTTTTTTGTGTGGTTTTGGTATGTGCTCTATCAGGGAACGGTTTTCTAAAACCATGAGACATGCCCCAAAAAACTATGAAACCAAATAGAAAGAGGGATTGCATGGTTGGTGACTGATTTTTCAAACCATGTACCATTTTATGAGTAATCGTGCACACACCATGGAGAGACACATGGTTAGGGAACAAAATTTGGAAAACTATTCTCCCTTTCCTATGAAGAAATTCCATCAAAAATAATTCCCGTAATTTTTTTTAAAAAATTTCAAACCCCATAAATTCTCCCTAATATACCCCAAATTCAACATTACTCATTTTTATCATTTTTTGGATTGTTTTGAATGGATTATAAGGGCATCTAATCTCTGTTCTTGAGGATTCAAAGACCATATTGTCTAATATTCACCTTTCATAGAGAAAAACTACCATCTTGATTAGTTTCTTCACTCTCAAAAGTCATTCTCTAATAATTTAGATGGATGATTTCCTATTTCAGTGAAGGTTTAGATCTGTGATTTCATAAATCTGAACAATTTTGATCTTTTATGTAGGTTTTCAATCTAGATCCCATTTTTAATTGTTCAATTTAATTTTCCCCTTCAATTTTTTGATTTCCATTGGTGATAATTCGTTATCAATTATGAGTTTTGTGTCATAAATTGAAAATCCAAAAAGTCATTATTATTGACTATATGGAATTGTGAGATAGAAACTGCCATGTTTTTCAACCACTTATTTAATTGGTTTAATTAATTGATAAATTACGTAATGGAATGATTTGATTATAGAATTTTTGGAATATGGGGAATATGATATTTTTTAATTAATAGGATTCTATAATTGGTTAATTTATGATATTATAAATTAATTAACAATTGGAATTAAAAGGTGGTTGGCTTCACATTAGTGTCTTAATGGTTTATATGATTTAAATTTTGAAAAATGGGACAATTGTGAATTACACACATTATTCCATGTTATTAATCTTTTAAACCATGATTTTTTAGATAATTGGAATGGTATCCACATCTTGATGTAATAAAAAGGGGGTTAATGTTGATTAATCTTGGTTGATGTGTTATAGGTTTTATTGATTAATATTTGAGTGTAGGATATATAATGATTATCCAGATATCTATATGTGATTAATTGATATACGAGTGTGGGACACGTAATAATTCACTAAATAATGATTTGTGATTGACTGATAAATGGGCATGGGACTAGGTTTGATTACCCAAATAATCATGGGTAAAAAATGGCATTCTTGGCCAAAAATGTTGGCATCAGAGTATGATTCCATGTTTCCATGATCCAAAACTAAAATAAAATTGATAATAAAGTACAATGATATAATGAATTATGATTCTTTATGTGATACAGTTTGGACTCCATAATAGGATGAAAATGGAATTTATTTTTTGGTTTACATCATGGAACCTGGGTACAATGTAGTTAAATAATGAATAATTTATTATATAAATATTTTACATTATTTGACTGACATTATTCTTTATACAACTACATACACTCTAGTTTAATAGATATTTTTTTAAACACCATTGTTGGTAACCTACTATGTTGTAATAACACCCTATATGGGATGCCTATTCAGTACCCAGAAAGAATTCATGATTGTTGGATAGTATAAGTAAAAAATCCCTATGAAAAATGGCCGAGTTGGGATGAATCATGGATTAGGGAACCATACATTTTTCAAAAATTCATGTAGTTTTTAGTTTTTCTTGGGTTTTTCATCCACAAATGACACATACTATTATATGGAATATTTACTACTTTAGTTTGGATATTATTCTCAGTTTTGGTTCATCATGCGATACTAAATTGTATTAGTTACTTAATTATTCATGTCATCATTTATTTTTATTTGTCATTGTTTGGTCATTTTTACTACTGTGATTTATCTATAAAGTGGGTTTAGTCTCCCCTTGTTATCAAAATTTAGTCCTCTCTAGCAGTTTACAGCCTATGTCATACAAGGTGGTATCATTGAGTTCACTTGACCAACTATATTAGGGAACCGATATATGGCACATAGGTATAGATATTAAAAAGATGATTTAAAGGATAATTATTTTCATTCATTTTCATGATATTTTTTTAAAGGAAGATAGGAGAATATGATTTTTTCTCCTTGGTCAAAACCTCAATCATTAGTGTATCTAACCCGTATATTATTGTAAAACAAAGTACCCATGGAGGGAATTGATTATATCGATCTATGTTGTTGTTGTTGTTACATGTTATCTCACCCCAAATGACACACTAATTATGGAATGTGATTATGGTATCTATGTTATTTTCAAGACAATACTAGTGGCCTGGTATATCATGAGAGTAGAGTATACATTCATCAATTTAGGAACTCGAGATTTATTCTTACAGGCATAATTTTTTGCACACATGGGAAAATTTGTTTTTGGGGGAATATTGTGGATTTGAAATTATTTTCTTTTCTTGTGAAAAAGAATTGAAAAGGTATCTTAATAGGAGATTAAATATATAACATGGTGTACAATTTAAAAAAATTTTGAATTATGAAATAATGTGTAAATTAATATGTTTTTATAATTTTTGAATCATGACCCATATGTAGGATAAATAAGGTTAGTGGTAGCACCTCAATTTTGACAACATGGTGGGGTCTAAAGGGAATGGATTTCTACGGATTTATGTGAATTTTATATTTGTTAAATGTTTTTATGTTATGGTATAGGTTCTGAAATGTGTATTTGGAATCGTAAGGATATGAATCAGTAAATATTCTTGTAGATAGGATAATATAGGTTATTGATAGATGTGGACATACAATAGTGGGACTTGAGGCTCTATTAGTTTCAAGCGAGGAAGTGTTAGAGTAGTTCCATGTGAACATATCTCTATCATGATCCCCTCTATCCAAATATACCTCTTGTTGGATGAAAATTATGAATGGAAGATAGGGACCTCGAGTCCCCCCTCATGTAGTATATGGGTTAGTGACTAGAAATAAGGATGTTGAAATATAAGAATATATGAGTCATTAATCAATAAAAGGAAACAAGATCAGAACACATATATAAGAAATACCAAAAACCATCAAACAATTAATGGGTAAATCTAAACTGATATAAATAAAAATCTCCAATTTTAATACCAAAAAACAAAATAGGGAATCAACAGAGTAATTTTCCAAAGTTACAATCTATTATCGTCCAAAACAGTCCATAGGATTATCTTGGAAACTTGAAAATAGTTTTTTAAATAGAGGGAGATAATTTAGGTATAATATATAGGAAAACCAATGTATCTCAAGCACATGTGGAAGGATTATACAGATGCATCCATGAGAAAATAAAAAAACTAAATAGAACCTTAAAGGTAGACTAACCATAACCTCAACCTTGCCAAGGATTGATAGCTAAATAACACATCTAAGTAATATAATATAATATAAATCACATTTATGATAGGGAACCCACACCACTTTTATAGTGATTATCCACTCTAACATCACAAAAAAATAATAACCCCAACCTCTTCCGAAAATATCCCATCACATCCATTTCTCACACACCGAGGCCATACCTCACAACACATTATGCCCGCACACACCTAGACTATCACAACACATTTCATCTCGCATGCACACACCTAGGGCATCAAAAAACATCTCATCCTGATAGAAAATGGAAGATAACAACACATATCATCAAGAATACACCTAATAACAAACACCACTAACCATATATAAGTATCCTAGGACACCATATCAAAATGTTCCTTGATACACGTGGGCCACAATCACCTGGAAGAGGTAGCATAGAAGAGCAGGTGACCAACCGGACATCTTCCAACCCTCATGTTTGGAAGGAAACACATACATATGACTATGTGGGTGTCATAACATAGTTCGTGAGATGTTTTGGGTACTTATAGAAATAATAAGGACATAAAGTATTTATACAAATATATTTAGAAATTCACAGAAGCCAATACCATGGGTTTACAGACTAATGAAAAACCTACTATTGACATCCCACTTTTTGGTCACCTATAATCGCATTATTTCTTTTATAAAAAACCCAACACACAATTATTTTCTAACATTAATTAATATTTTACAATTTTCTATCTTCTATATTACCTACCAATTCCATTAAACATGTAGTTTAAAACACTATCACATAAAAATTCTAGTTCATGATATATTTTTTTCATTTCATTATCCATACTATCCATGAAACTATCACAACCCAACAAATATTATTAGCATACTATAACCAACAACCCAGGAACCTAAACCAATTACACCTTTCACCATAACCCCACTACACAACAACTTCACAACAACAATCATTGCAGCCCCGCTGCATAAAAAATCGCACCCACTACACCCCACATATCACAACATAGTCATATCACATCCATCAGGTCACCAAATCGAACACACAACTGAAATCCTTGTTAACAAACATAGTAAAACTTAATCCATGTAAACTCATATTTTCATATTTGGAAATGGATCTCATATTTAACATCACATTATTGAGTAAAGGTGTTATTACACAATCCATATGATCCTGGTGAATATATTTTATTAACCAAATATACATTGTTAACCAATTTCATAATAACTGATGCATATTTACACAGAACATGCATTATATAATTCACATAATTAGAACCATATGTATAGACCCCCAGTAGTTAAAATTTTCAATGTGTAATTTATCCTATATAATTAATAATATTAAAACATAGCAGGTGTTGGTAAGTTAATGATATTGTGTAATTGGTCATTTCATGGAATTGTGTAATTGGTATATTAATTTGATCATAAATTAATAGAAAATAATTATTAGGATATGGTTGGGTTAACGTTAATCAGTTATATGATTTAAATTTTCTAAAATGGTGTAACAGTAAATTGATCATATTATTCCACGTGATTAATGTTTGGATCCATGATTGTATTGATAATTGAAATGGTATCCATAAAGTGAAATTATAAAAATATGGTTAATGTTGATTAAACTTGGATGATTTAATATATGTTTTATATTTGTAATTGAATTATATATGAGTGTGTTATATAGACTATTTCTCAAAAATACCATATGTGATTGACTAAGCTATGAGTATGGGGCATGGACGGATGGTTATAATAACTATATTTGATTTAATGATAAATTGAGTGTGTGGTGGAAACAAATTTTCTAAATGATCATAGGGTGCTAGGCATAGTGTTCAAGGACCAAAATTATATCATTGTACTATGGATCCATGTAATAATGATAAAACATTCAAATGAAATGGATAATTAAGCCCATGATATAATTAATGGTGAGTCCTTATGTAATATGTTTTAGAATCCATCCCTGGATAAAGAAGGTATTGATTTTTGGCAATCCTTGTGGACCAAGGGTAAAATTTAGTTAAATAAAAATAATTGATAATATAAATTGTTTACCTTATTAACTGTGAATTTTTTATTTTTAAAACTGACACAATCTTATTGACTGTATACAATATTTGATATTACTGGTCTATCCTATTGTGTTTTACTCACACACTATGTGGGATTCGAGATCATGACCAAAATATAAAATTTGTTTATATTGAAGGATAATGAAAAAAATCCATACTCTAGATTTATATGTCATGATGGTTCATGTATGGGGGAATCTGACATGGTTTGGGGACCCTCTAGGATTTATGAGTGCCATTATTTTTGGGTTTTGTCTTGACCCATGATATATAATATGGCATGACATATTTACAACTTATTTATTAAAAAAAATTCAGTTTTGGTTTATCTGGAGATACTGGTTTGTTCTATTTGTTGAATTATTCTTCTTGTTTGTTATTTTTATTTGGTTATTGAATGGTTATTTCTATTATTGTGTAGATGTGATAAAGAGGTGTTTTACGCACCATGATATATTTATTCAACACTCGCCTATAATCAAAAACCACCAGAATAAAGGGAATAAAACTTTAAGTCATGTTACAGACTGGGTCTGGGAATCTTTATGTGGAACCCATGTTAGTACATTTTTATTGGAATCCAAGGAATTCACTCATGTCATTTCAAATAGGAAATCCATAGATTGTATGATTCATTCCACACCGTTCATGGTGGAAATATTTTTAGTAATTGGAATTCATTGAATACATTCTAATAAATAAATATTTCCAGGTAAATTATTAATGTAATGGATATAATTTAAATTTAATGACAACCTCATAAATGTATTCCATTATTGTCAATGAGATACCCACATTTTTTTACTATGAAATTATTTCATTCCTCTGGAAATTACATTACAATTATTGTTTTTGGGATCTTCTATGAACGTGATTGGGTACCATGGTATCCTGATAACAAATTTGGTACTGACATAGCCCAATGGATATTCTTGATCCCAACTTGTTGGGAACTAGCCCCTAGAATCATATAAAAATATCTTCAGAATAATTTTTCCATAATCATCTTAGAATTTATTAAAAACAAGTCCACATTAATATAATAAAAACTCTATATGGTTATGTGTATATAATTAAAATAGATATAAAACCCCAAAGTACTACATAAAAGTAATAGAAAACATGAAAAATTAACCGAACTCCCATCGTACACAACTACACATTTCCATGGATAAATTTATACAACCACCTTTATGTTGTTATTTGCCGCTATTTTAATTGGAAGGAGATAATCTAACAACCCACAAAGGCATAGTTAGTGTGTGAGATAAAATCCTTATACGCTATCACCAAAGATTAGATAATTTTTCCGACATTAAATTATCCAAATAAAAAGATTCCATTTAAAAAAAATGGTTTTTTAATTTAAAATGAATATTTGAAAAAAAACATTATTTATATTTTAAATGATTAAAATACATTAACCAAATGTATAATTAAAAATTTTATTTAATGAACTTTATATAAATAAGATGTCATGTAAAACATCATACAATAATGGAATATATTTATTTCAAATACAATCAAGAAAGAAACATGCACATATTAATAAAGGGTATGACTGTTGTTGGATATAGGACTCCACAAAATATAGGCTAAAATATATACGTGTATAAACACATCCCTATAGTACATCTAAAATTAACTTCATCACTATCCCATCTAGGATGTGACAAGATAAATTTATGTTGTAGAACATTTTAATTTGTACATTTTTTGTGAATAACTTGTTAACTACAAAATGAATTCACATTATCTAATAACCAATAAATGAAGACTAATTTATATTAAAAATGATTAATATAATATTCACCCCATTCTCCATTTCATATATAAAAATTATTTATTTAGAAACCAAAATATGTTTTTAATCCAAACATTCATTTTTCCAAGAAAAAAGAAAATGTTTTCTAACAAAACCATTTAAA
Source organism: Viscum album (assembly GCA_963277665.1). Taxonomy (NCBI): domain Eukaryota; kingdom Viridiplantae; phylum Streptophyta; class Magnoliopsida; order Santalales; family Viscaceae; genus Viscum; species Viscum album. The sequence goes on along the minus strand of OY728143.1, from coordinate 514,872,052 downwards.
TCCAATTTTTAGAAATACCAATTTGAAATCAGTTCCACAAAAAGAAATATTAATTTAAAAGCAACAATTTAAATTTCACAAAGTTACATCAATTTCATAATAAATTCCATATCCTATGGAATTTGAGGTTTCAGAAATTTTATTTTCAAAAATTCAATTTAAAAATACATGTCCCCCAATTCAATGGAATTGTGTTATTAAAAATTAAATTTCATAAGAATAGAATACCAGACATTCAAATGAATGAAATTTATTCAAATCAAAAAAATTGGGGTCAATTATATTTTCAAATAAAAAAGGAACAACCAACCAATGGAACAAAGGACATCAAAAATCAAAACCCTAATCGTTATTCTCTAATGAAGAACATTCATAATGGGAAAAAATTAATCAATATGAGATATATGATTCAAAATATTAGGGATTTCAACCTTTATCCAAATTGGATATCAACGAAACCCAATGGACAAAAAGGGATAGAGATTGTGTGAGATAGAGAATGAGGAGAGGACCCTAACTGAGTGAGGATCGAGTACCATTTTCTATGAAATGATCTACGTTGAAGAGGGTGTTGTGCAACCCAAATGTACCCTTTGGATATCTCATAGAATGAAGAATAAAATATTTCTTGTAAGGGTCTATCATGCTCCCGAAATATGGTTTCAATAATATTAAAATAAAATTTTTGGATTAAAAATCCCTGATGCATGTTTAGATGGGAAGTTTCGCTCTATTAATAAAAACATTGAAACTTATCCATACACCCCTAGATTCAAAGGTTCATGATTTCTACCAAGTGAATCAGTACTTTTCAAAGCTTTCTTGAACCATGAATAACCCCACCGCCACAGTTTTCAAATTTTTTTCTTATAGGCATAAAGTCTGTGTAAACCATGTGCCATCTGTGTACTTTCATAGAAACATAAAAATTTTAATTAATTACTCTTAAAACAACCCCAAAAGAAAGCCAAATGAATAATTATTAAAACTAGTGATTAGGAATAACAGATAATAATTAAAGGATGTCACAATCTCCCCACCATAGAAACATTATATCCCTACAAAGCCTACTCAAAAGCATCCATGCCAGAAAGATAAGGTCAATTCTCTCTCATCAGTTCCTCAATCTCCCACATCCCATGAATTTCATATCCATTAATCCATTGAACTCAAAGAATATGTATCTTACTCCCACAATGTATCATGATTTTCAAATTAAATATACTGATTAACCGCTCAATCAATGATAAATCAAGTTCAACATCAATATCAATCCAACTCAAAACATGACATGGATCAGATAGATTTTTAATCCATTTGAGAATAACATAAAATCTATATTGAACTTATACTTGGTGAATATAATAAATGGAAGAAATTTGTTCCTACATTCTCAAAAACCTCCAAAGGTCCCATAAAATGTGGAGAATGTTCCCCTAACTCCCAAGCTACTAATGTCACAAATGTTGCGAAATATTCATGAATTGTATGTCATAAACAATATATTCCAATGTCCATTAACAATTATCAACATTTTATTTTTACAAATTATATATTGTTAAAATCATCTGATGAATCAACTGAATCATTGTTTAATCTCTTGAACGTAGAACGATCTAACAAAGGAGAATTAAACAACCTACATCGAACATTATAAGAATCTGCAACGTTATCCATATAAGTATTAAAAAGGTGTTATTCTAATTGTGGATTCATAACTATTTTGATTTGAAAATTCAAGAATTCATAAATGATAATCCCATGATCCCCTAATGTTTAAAACACATGTAAGATGAAAATCCTCAATAATATTTGTATGTCTTCCTATATGTCTATTAAAATATAGATTTTATTTTTTTCTCAAATGGATATAATATTCTTGTTTCAATTGAGGGACTCCAAAAATGGGATGTGAATAGAGGATCCATATATGAAATTATAGTGTATGAAACTCCATTCAAATGAAAGATATCATTTACAATGAAATTTCCCAACTCAAAATTTATTGAATCATGAAAGGTTATTTTGTGATCCAATTAATTAATCTAATTTTCCGTCTCCCATATCACATTCTTCAGTCTCTAGTACATAGCAACCCAACCACAAAGTCAGTATAGATCTCATCACACTTCTAAGTTTGGATTGGAAGTTGCTAAATACAACACAAAGGTTTCTAGTGTTAATCCCTAATTAGTTTGAATGTTTAACAATGAGAGAGAAACATAGAAACAGATCATATCATACATGTAAAATATAATTTATACTTCATGTCATAGAACATCTTACTGGTTCCTAGGTACACATACCACTGGGAGTTATGGAAACAACCTTTCAAAGATTTCCCTCCATATAAAGACCCAAAATATTGGTTCTGATAGAATATTATGCCCTTGGGGGGAATTATTGGTCTTGATTGGTCATTCCACCATAAAGTTATTATCTAACACTTTGGAACTCATAATCAATCTACTCTTCTTAAACATTTATCACATGTTTAGTAGATGTCAACTAAACACTGGAAAAATAATCCTCAAACCCTAATTACCTGACTCATATATATTAAAAAACTTGAAAAAGAGGCATAAAACTGCACACATCAAAATAGTCATCCCTGAACATGATTGGATGCTTCCTGCTCACATCATCTGCAACAAGATTACCCTTCCCCGGTGTATAAGTGATGTCAAAGTAAAAATATATAAGCTATTGAACCCCACACATCTTGAAAAGATTCTAATATTTTGGAGAGAAGATATAACTAAATTACTCGTGTTCTAGAAACATAAAAAACCATTTTCCATAAAGGTAATGTAGTGAACTCTTATGTACATACATCAATTTTACAAGTTCATGGTCATGGGTAGGGAAATTCATCTTATATGGCCAAATCTGATGAATTATATAAGCCATTCCATTATCATCCTACATAAGAACACAATCCAATCCTATAATTGATGTATCACAGAAGTCCAAAAATCCATACCCAGATGCTATGAATCTCAAAAATCATTTTGTGGTTCCTTCCATTTTAAAATAGCCTTAACCAACTTAGTATCAACTGGAATACCACATTCTAAAACCACATTTCATAGTATCTTGACTTCCAAAATCAAGAAATACCATTTCGAAATCTTAGAATAAATATAGTGATTTCTCAACAATTCATTTCTCTAATTGGACTCACATGATCATCATTAGACTTACAGTAAAATAGAATGTCATCCAAAATGACTTTTGTAAAGGTATCAAGATAGACATGGGAAACCATGTTCTTCAATGCCATCAGAACTACATGATCTTTATTTAGAAAAAATGGAATGAAATGGTACTTATAATTGACATACGTACTCCAAATGATGGTTTTCTAAATGTCATTTTCATTTATCATAAATTGATAGCAACTAGATCGAAGGTCATTCATGAAGAACAACATTACCTATTTTGATTGATCAAATAGATCATAATTAGGGAATAATGGATAAGTTTTATGTACTGTATCTCAGATGAGTTTTTAGTATCCATCACATAGTCTATGTGAAAGATCATCATTTTATAGAAAATATAACTATTTACACCCAATGAGACACACTTAGGCACATAAATCAATTCTCTTGAGGATCATCCAACCGATTCTCAAGCAATTTAAATTCACTTTGTTCCCAACGGTAAGAGAAAATAGAATCTAGTTAATTACCATCAAATAAATCAATTGAAAACCCTACCTATATTATAAGTGTAAAACCAAAGAAATAAAATGAAAACACATCAGGAAACACTATGGAAACTGGTGGTAGATCAATACTCAAAGATTCCATATCAATATAAAAATAAAACACAAATATCACTTTCTTGAACTCCTGATATGAATACAAGACTCTACTTGAACATATGTCACATTATCCTTGGAAGACATGGCACAGGTCATCAGGTGAAGTGAAGGAACCCCAAAATAATATAATAATAAATCACGAATTTATTGAAAATTATTCAATATTTCATGAAAATGATTCTAAGTGGTTTCATATTAAGAATTGTATTACTCAACGCAAGCTCGAAATATGATAGATATAAATCACAAGTGGGTCCATAGAGACCATTATTTCTCTTCATACCAAGGTTTATAGTAATATCTATTACATAAGAGAAAATATCGATAAAATGATTTAGCATATTAGAACATTTGGTTGAAATAAATGAGTGTGATTTACCAATATCAAAAAATGCATTCACTATTGATAAATCTATATTAATAATACCTCTCATGGTTACTGGACCCGTATATGATTCCTCTGTACTCTCTTCCACTACGTGAGGAAGCTTTGTTCTAGATGCCTAAGGATGTTACAGTTTTATAGGACAATAATCTGATTTTTTTCACAATTTTAGAATCATTATTTAGAATGTTTCACACTAAATAGTAGAATAAACATATGATAACTACTTTATGTGAGACATGCATCCATAGGTGTCAAATTTTTTGGGTTTCATAGTAAAAACCCTTTTTAAATGCCCTACCAAGGCACACTAAAAATAAATCAAAATTCATCATCACAACTATACAAGAGCTTTAGGGAAACCCTGCTGTCAATAACTACCATGAGAATATTTACTCTTTCTCGTTACAATAAATTAACATGAACCAGCATTAAGATTGAATGAAACTCTAAAAAACCCTAACTTTCTATCCATGTCTATTTCTATTTTTAGTGATCTATCTAAAAAATCAACTTCATAAGGTATATTGAGAAAGAATGCCTGAGAAAGAATATATGATTGATGTCCCATCTAGAAAAGCTGATCCTTTATCTTATCACGTGTTACAATGTCATGTGAAAATAAAAAATTTCTAGGGAAACTATTTTCATACACTTTCATTGTCCAATTTTCCCACCTATGTTTGAAAAACACAGTATCATTGGCCAACAACATTTTCATTGGATAAAAGTAGATTGTGAAATTAACTCTGATGTATTTCCATTGCAATCCTAAAATATTATTCTCTATCACAATCATTTCCCACAATCACCTCCTTTGTGAGTCCATCGTGAAGGTGGAATAGTTCAAATAGATATTCTCACGTGTCTCCAAGAACCCAAATAAATGTTGCATCATGCTCAACCATTTTTCCTCCTCTTGAGGATCATTTGAGAATTTAAAAAATTCTATATTATGGGGAAGGGATTCATGAGAATGATTTTAGATATCATCCCTTTGTGGATCTGTATATGGATCGTGATTGGGAACTAGTCATGATTCCACCCAGATTCTGGACAGTACGCACAATCATCTCAACCATATTTGGGGAAATAAGTGGATTTCCACACATATTTTCAACTATATCTTCGTCATGAATCTGATTCTCACATCCTCTAAAAGGAATGATGGAGATGAATATTGGCATGGGAAAATAGAGAAATAATAAAAACACTCAAACAGTGAAACCAACCGATGGACCTAGTATCCCAACAAGGTTATTGATTCCACAATACATTCAATGGTGGGTATGTATCGAATGTACCATGGGTATTCAATGAAATTATATTATTTTTGGTTGCAAATATAATCCCAAATATTCATTCCCACCTTCCATATGTCTATAAAAAACATGTTTGTGTAGATAAAAATTGATGTTTACATAAAATTTAAATGAATCTATACCTCAGTGTGGAACATGTATCATTATCACATAAGTGTCTATACATTACATAATTTATTCATTATATTCCTAATATCATAAATTATATTATTATTAATAAATTTGATCAAATGGGGGTGAACATCAATGAAATGGGGAGATAAAATGATCCATATTGTACATATTAGTATGATGGAATTTGAGACATGAATCTATAAGATTACATGGGGTAATAAAATAATAAACATATCATCATAATATATTTATCATTATAATAAATATATAGTTTTCAATTTATGGAGATATAAAATGTAAAACATTAAAAATATTTAAAGAGCATATGTTAAGGCCATATACCATGATATCTTAACATAATATAAAATGCTAAATTAATAGTGTCTTTTTATAACATTATATTAAATTATAATTGAATAATTCATATATATAATGATCTAATGAGATAAAAATAACATCATTGTATTCGTATATCCATTAATTACACATATAAAAATTTTAAAATTTATAAACATAGAATAAAAACATGATAAAATAATTTTTATCATAATATGGTTGTAAAAATAATGTCAAATAATAATCTAAGAGACATGTATACATACATGACAACCAATTATTTGGGTGGTTTAGGGGTGTGATCAAACAAATTATCATAGATTATGATGATAATGTTAACTAATATTTTTAAAATCAAATAAGATGTTTCGAAAATAAATTTATCTTGTCCATTGTTTTACGATCATTAAAATTAATTCTAATGAAAATAGTGTGAATATAAATAGGATGAGATCGGAAAATGAATTGATAATAATGTAAAATGTATTTAAAGTAAACATAGAAAATGGAATTCAATGAGTAATAAATAGTTATTGTAATCCTAAATAAAAATGAATGGGATTGAGTGTTCCCTTACGTTAAGTCTGTTTTTTTCAAAATGTTCATACCTCTGGGATACAAGAAATTATGATCATTGAGACCTTGATCTAAAATTAAAATACCTTAATTTATGTTATACATAATATATTTTTATTATGGGGAGTTATTGGTGATATATTATATGATATAAAATAGTTAGATATTATTTCTATTTGAATTATATTTATCAATTATGATTTTATAGTTTTTATTCATAGTTATTTATTTGTAATATTATAATATATATTAAAAAGTTAAATGATATTTTCCCTATTTAAAAAATATTCAGTTAAGTCTTTTAAAATAATTTGTAGTTATATAAATTTAAATAGTTTTCTTAGATACAATATTTTTTTTATGTATATTCTATTGAGTTGCGAAACACTTTTTAAATTTATTTGGTAATTATTAAATTGATAATATTCCATAATAAATAGTTCATTATAAAATAATATTTTTTTATTTACTTAATAATTCAAACATTATTGAAATAAAATATCAGTTATTTATTACATTATGAATTAAGAGGTGAAATTAATTTTTAAAAAAATAATCTTATAAATTTATAAAATATGAAATTTTATAAGTGAATGTAAAATATATAGATTTTATATAATTAGATAAATCACAATATAAAAAAATATACACTAACACATTATATGATTTACCTAATTTTTATGTTTATTTTACACCAACATATTATATATAATTTATTTATTTGTCTTAAATATTTCATACGATCCAATATATTATTTTGATACTCATGTCACCATTATAATAGTATGGTTAAAATTTTATAATGAAATTACTACTATAATGGACATGTTGTTATTTGAATAGTCAAGTTACTATTTTAAAGATAATATTCCTTTATATTTATAATAAATACATCTCATTTCCATTATTCTATATTCATATAGTTTTGTCTCTTGGTTCTCCAGATTTTCTATCAAATTAAAATAAAATTCATAATGTATTCTTTCATTAAAATATTTTTTATGGGTGTGATTTTTTATGGTGGCCATGTCTATATAGGTTTTGAAAAAAATACATTTCATTTAGTTGGTTTATAGATGCATTGTAAAATTTATAATTTTATGATATTTATTTCTAATCTATATGAACTGTTTCATATTGATGAAATAAATTAGAGATTGATTTTATTACACTGTGCATGTTTTATATACTCCATAATATACATAAAAATTATATATAATTATATTGTTAGAGTTTTTTCCATAATACAAAAAAAATTAATATGTTTTATTTAATTTATATTAATGAAAATACAATCACACAATGATTTTTATTCAATGTAAAATTAATGTGATAATATTTTTTTCATATTTATCACATTGAATGGTTTTAAAATTTATCTATTATACTGAGAACATTGAAATTAACTAAAAAACAAAAAAAAATATTTCTGATGGTTTGGATACAATTTATCTGAAATGAGAGATATTATTTTAGGCTACTAGTTAAATGAGAATCATAAGACATTGAGACTTAATTTCATGAAGCTCACACATTTTAATCTCAGAGGAGGTAATATACAATGAAATAATTGCCTATTAAAATCACACAAGTTGTATATGAAAATAGAAATTCATTTCCATAAACATCATTATTGATCATTATATTTCAAAATTTTATTAGTATATATGATGAATCATACGAATTATTTTTTTAATGAAAACCATAATATAATTAATTCATAGTGAGATATCATATGTTTGTATTATCCTATGTGATATGGAATTAATGGAATAAGATAAGGAAGGATTTCCACCCTCCTATTCTATGAGTGAATATATCTCAAGTAATTGATTGAAGTAGTCCATTTTGGTTAACCCAGAGTCCATTATATTCTTCCAATCAGATCATTCATGAGAATGTTTTAATGTAAAAAATAACTATATAGAATGGTGACACATGTATGAATAATTTTTGGAAACCTATTGTAAAATAGGAATTATATTTCATAATATAATTAATATAAATTATGATTTCATTTCATTATAAAACACTTTCTTTATGGGTGAAATAATATTTTATTATACATTGATCTTATACATTAAAAAATATCAAATAATTCCACATAGAATGAGTCCAATATGTTTACATAGAAATTTTATTCTAAATAAAAATAAATACTACAAATTTTAATATTGATAATAACTAATATTATTTTATTTTTGAATATTAATTGTCAATGTTATATTTATCACATAAATTAAATTAGGAAATATAAAATTTAAGAAAATATTATCAAAATTTAATCCCTTTTTCATTATTATAATGTTAATAATATAGTATTTACAAATTCATATAATCATATAACAAATTAATAATATTCTAATTTATTTACATGAATATTAAATAAAATAATAATTTGTGAATTTAGGTAATATTATATTATATTTATTTAATATTTAGATAATATATTTATTTATTTTGAAAATTTTCATTAAAGGATTAATAAATTCAAAGGAGGAAGAGTTTTGGTTCTAAGAAAATGATATATTATTTTTAATTTCACAAAATAAAATGTAAACAAATTTATTTATCAAAATATATTGAAATATGAAAATGTAATAGATATAAGAATTATATAATTTTTAGTCATTGGTAATATATGAGATGAATTATTTTGCAATGGTATATAGTTAACTTATAATATACTTCCATATGTATATAAATTGATTTCTATAATTATATAGAATAGAGTTTTTATGAATAGGATTGAGATTATATAATTGTATCAACCAAAAATTTAAATAATCCTCCTACCCACTTATCAATGAATATAGAAAATATTAAAATCATTGTACTAGTAAATAAATTTTACTAACATGAACAATGTCACTCTATCCATGAAACGAACATTAACGGATAATTGTTTTGGAAGTTTCTAGATGTATCCTTAGGAATAACTAAGAAAATCAAATAGTGTATTCCATAATACGATATTGCTGAATGAAAGTTATAATATAATTTATCCAAGATGATTTATATTTTTTGAGGTAATATTAGATTTAAATTAAATTTAAATTAAAATAGAAAGATATCCTCTTGAGGAATATGATGTTTCCTCCATTATTTTTTGTATATTATTCATTTATACCAAAAAATAAAAAAACAATTCATTGAACAAACTATAAAAAACATTCCCAGCATGACATGAAGTGAAACTGGACTCGACTCATAACTTGGTTGAAAATTCCTTCTAGAACCCAAAAGGGTGGAAACAATTTACTAATAAATAATTGGACTATATTTTGTTATGATTTCTACCTAAAATTATAATATATAGATAAAAATTAATTTACCCAAAATCTAGTATGGGGGGTTCTTATAAAATATGCCCATGTAAAACTAAATAAAAAGAACCAAAATAGTGAAAAATGAATGAGACACAACAAAACATTAGTTTTAAACCCAATGTATAAACATGTCCTCATAATCAAAAATAAAACAAAGAAACATGAAATAACTATAAATTAAATATATATAAAAGTGGGGGAATCTTGGATGGGTATTGATATAAAAAACAAGCCCCAAACCATACCAAATCCTTATATTAATGTCCATGAATAGAAATTTGAAATCCTACATTTAGAGATTTTTTTCCATAACTTATATGTGTAAAAACAATCACATTTATATAAATAAATTATAAAATCCATCTTCCTATAAAACAAAAATATGATAAAAAGGGTAAAATATTTATCATTAATCATAACCTTTATATGAAAACCATTTAAAAAAACTCATTTAAAAACCATTTCTCATAAAAACTCATAAAGAAATAGATTTGTGTATATCAACAACATAGAAAATATAACTTTATTACCATTTAAAAAAAATTTACAAAATCATTATTCAAATATTTCAAAAAAAACCCAAATGTTAATGAATAAATAAATATAGAGATGATAAAAAATACATCAGCTGGTATATTGGAAAAAATAAATAGATTAAATTCCACAACTACAAGCATAATATTAAATAAAATTCATACAATGTATTTCTACAAAAGAATAAAAAATCATGGAAAAGTATCATAGTATACACAATTGGCCTTCATGAAATATAGTACTGAAATGGTGACACAAATACTAGGTAAAATAATAAGAAATCATGTATCTCAATGGTCTCATAAAACATTTAATCCTTTATAACCCTCCTAAGAGTGCAATGAATCCATCAGAAAAACCATCCAGGTGAACATAGGGACCCAATTCCACCTCTTCTCCAAGAAAAATAAAAACTATAGTTTTCTCTCATTTATGACTCTACTTAATTCTTTAGATTACCAAAACAAAAATATATATTATTGAGAAGAAAATCATTATAATTACCAAATAATATAAAATTAATATTCTATCACCTCAGTTCCTATATAATTACATATAATAACATCTTTTTAACATCCCACTAATATCTCATAAAATATAAACCACCCCTAAATTGTATAAATATAGAGGGGAATATTCGAAGATCCATAAGAAATAAATACTTCACCATATAAAATTATAGGAAATCCATCACATGGAAACTGATTTAAGACATTGAGTCTTTATTATTATTTTTAAAACGTCTCTAGTTCAAATAATTTGAGAATATTATAATGTTATTCATATTTTGAATACAAAAAATATTATTCAAAAACATGGATTCATTCATTGAATGAAAAAAACAAGTCCCAAGACCTAATGTTCTATGAAAAAAATCATATAAAATTATATGATATCTATTTTAATATTTTTAGACATTTAATAACATTTCAATCAAACTACAATGACTAATTCTATGTGATAACCCTTTTTTACAAGATTAAATTACTAAATAATCTAGTTCATTACTATTTAGTAATAACATATGAATATCATTTAATTTTACGAAAAAATTATAATAGTCAATTATTCCTTAAATCGTATTTTAATTGATGCACATGTAAATACCCACCCCGAAAGGTAGAAATGAAGCGAAATCATTTATCCTTCCATGAAGAACAATAAACAATGGTGGAGATTTAATTCATATCCATTGAAAACAATGATCATAAGTGGATAAATAATTCTAAACCCAAAATCATATGATCATAGTTGTTATGGTTTTTAGGGGAGTTATAATTCAATGTGAAATGAATAAATATTTCAAAGAGAAGAGAATAGTGGGATCATGTAGGGGTGACCTCATAAAAACATAATAAAATTATTATGTAACGATAAAAAATAATTGTGGGAGATAGATTACCCCACTGGTGCTAAGGACTATTGAATGATAGTCAATGTGGTATGGAGAGTCCAGAATCACTTAGAAACTATGTGGGAAGAAAATTTATTTCATCATTGTGTACTTTTCAGAAGCACATATAGATTAGAAACATGGTTTGGAAAATATTTCACCAAACCCAAATTGTCATATAGATATAAACCTATAAAATAAATAATTGGGATGAATGGAAACTTCTAGCTATGCACCAACAACTCATGAAACCCGCATGAAATAAATTGTGAAATTTTGTTTCCTAGAAAACGCCGCATGGAAAAGAAAACTCTTTTCAACGTATGAAAAAATTTAATTTTCATATATTATAAATTTTTTCATGGATAACACATGGTTTATAAAATATTATTAAAATGTTCAACACCTAAAACACAAATGGTTACAACTCACCATTCAACAATAATTCTTGTTTCGCATAATAGAAAAATGTGTTATACTATTTCATGGAAAATGCTAGATGTCTTGGAATATGATTCTATAATCATGAAAATTTTCATTTCCATTTTTATTTAGGTTTTATGGTTTCCACATGGTTGAAAATATTTTTATTAAAATAATGAAACCCCAAAAAACATTATAAAATAATATAAAATATTCAAAAACATATAAAATTTTCATAACTATACAAAATTAAATATATATAAGTCACAATAATACACTGGGTGTTATAATATCTCTTTCATTCTTGTTATACCAAAAAAATATTCCTTTTTAAAATTAAAAAGATACATTATAATAAACTATTGTTAGTAAATAATATTTTGGGTGGGATTAAGAAAACTATGAAATGTCCTAAAAAGGGAAATGTCTATTCAATCCTCTAAACTGATCATCAAACTGATACACTCCATAGGAAAATGAATATGTAACTAAAAACTATAATAAATGCAAGAACCTAAAAAACTACAATAATCTATTATAAATCATTAATTTGATAATGACCAATTATAATATTATTGTCCATTTTATAATTTTACTAAATTAATGGAATAATAGAAATAATTCCATGGAACATCTACAGCCAAAGATTAGACATGACCATTATAAATCAAGAATGTTAAAGTAATCGAACACTGATGATAAATAAATAATGACTAATAGGAGAAATAAATATAACTAAATTATATATGAAGAAAATAAAACTCAAAACTACCCGTAAAAAACATTAATTCAAAATGTAAATGGAAATAGAATATCTAAACACACCTCCACAAAAAATCAACAGTTTTTCAAAAACTATGTCACCACACTACAAATTTTTGAATAAAGTCCTTAATATATCGTCAATTCATCTTTATGAACCCTATAAAGAAACTAATATCCATAGGTGATTACCAATTAAAAACACTAATTGTAATTAACAAAGCATCTTAAAAATGGTCGATCGGGGCCAATCAAATAAAATATCTTCCCAAATCATTAAACATCAAAATACACACAATCATATTTTATAATTATTACAAATATCTCAAATATATACATAAACAATTAACATTATATAAAAGGATAAAGATCCACCACTACGAAAACCCTTCCATGAGTAACTCCCTATACAATGTCCAAATGTAGTTAAGGTTCCATAACCATAAATATATTCATATTTATTTATTGTTTGAAATAATAAATAACATTTAAATGTTAAAATAGGTTTTATTATGAAGATAACAATTGAACAATATACTTTTACATCAATCCCTGACCCATTCATGAATAAAACATTAAATACTGCACGAAATGAATAAAATAAAATAATTCAACTCAAACTAAACAAAAAAATTATCGATCAAATTAATTGATGGATTCAATGATATTAAATTTTAAAAAAAATGAAAAAAATAAAAAATCTATTTCCCCATTTAATATTTTTTAAAAAACCAATCCCATGTGCTTCCAAATAAACCTTATGTGGGAATATGATTTGATTCCCTTATTAAAAAATATTTAGTCATCTAAAAAAATTACAAGAATTTAAAAACCAACTTTATGTATAATATGTTGACCCGGTTAATTTATAAAAAGATAATTTATATTTTTAAGTTTTCAATATATCCATAATAAAATTCAATACTTATAAATTGATAAATATAATACACTTGAATCATTTTCAAAATAACATGAATTTTATTTTAATGTTAATGATTTAAAATGTTATTTGTTTTTCTAACAATATAGAAAAACTATATAGATAATCAAAAACAATAACCAAAGAGACATATATCCACATATCAAATAAAATAAACATTAAATATGACAATCCACCATATGAACCCTCTTCAATTTGATTCTATTAAGTGGATTCCACTATAGGAGTTGTCCCAGAACAATTGTAGTCTAAAAAACTAAACTAGTATTGGTGAAAATTCATGAATGTATTGTACACAAGGTATCTAATATCGTGTTCCAACCCTACTCTGTTATATATGATTCTTATATCACCATCTTCATGGTTTCAACAGAGTTTTTAAAAAAAATTGGTAGAAATAAAACCTCGGTTCCAATTATAATTAAACCTCTAATTGACAAGGAACCTCCAAAATAAATATTCTACCACTTAAATGGTTTATATATGATCATTTATTCTCTATAATATTTAAAAAATAGTATAAAATGTATTTCAATTTATGACTCAAAGCCCAACCACTTGCTGAAACTTAAAGTTCAGGCTAAGGAATAAATTCTATAGAACATTCTTGTACACTCCTCTCAAATATATATATGCTCTAAATGAAACATATCTTGTGATAATGAGATAAAAATATCATAACCCTAGTACTTTATAATATTCCTGGATATGATTCAAATTGATACCTACAGAATTGGTCTAACTCGTTCTATCCCCTTATCTAGATTCCACTAGGCCGGATTTGAATTATTTTTTCACGACATGTATTAAATACTGCATAGGAAACCTGGAAGAAAAATATGGGAACACTTTTTCTTAAAATTATCATAAACAGAAAACATATATATTTCTAATAATTTGAATTGGGGAATTTTTATATTAGACACCCATACAAAATTAAATGTGTAGAACAAAAATAATGATCAAAATAAAATAAGAAACGAAAAAAATATGGTTCAATAAATCTTAAAAAAAATTCATGAAATCTAAAATAATAGATATAAAATTTAAAAATTTGACACTAAACATAAAATTATTGGATTTATTTTTGAAAAATTATTTTCCAAAAGAAAGAAAAAAATGATCTTGATGAAATCCACTATTCTAACTCCATGAAACCAATTTTTTTTCCCCACTAGAAAACTATCTATAGACTGTAAATAATATATATATACAAATTAGATGAAACATAGATACTCATTGAATGTAAAATAACTCCATACACCCCCATAATAGTGTGTGTAGGGTGTCACCTAAATATATATGTATGATATAACCCTAGAGTGTTTGGAGTTTATTTAATTAAACGTGTAATAAATTATAGTTTGAAATAAAATAATGAAAATAATGTTCCATAATACATATAAATATTAAAAATACACATTTTACTTTTATATGGAATTAAATACATTTTCTTTGAAAACCAAAATAGATGAATTCTCTTAAAAATAAAGTCATGAATCCAAAACATTAAATGAGAACTATGATAACCCATTTTTTAAATAAACAGATTATAAAACATTTTCCATTTAGACAATCATTATGTAGCTGATCCAAATTTTTTATATATCATCCAAAATTGACTATTCGAATAACTTGCAGAATATTTTATAACATTTAAGTGATGTTATTTTAAAAACCATTCCACACCTGAATAAGGAAAAGAAAATAAGGGAACCTAATAATTATTTGATATCCATGAAACAAGAAAGTTGTGTAGGTCTATAATAAAAATCAATAATTGAACATAAAATTAATTAAAGGGAAATACCCTAAAACCCTCCAGTTTTTGAAAAATGTCATGTTCCAGACCATAAATCCAATATATATATATAATCTTAGTATATAGACGGATACTTTATGAATGACATTAAAAACTAGTTTCATATATAGTATCATAAAAAAAGTTGACCCTATTGAAATTAAAGTAAACAAATAAACAATGGACACAACCATCCCGAAACTGTCAACTACACAGTTCCCACTATATCTAAAAAACTAGAAAAACTAAAATTCTCACCCATCTAAGATTAATAACCTTGCACTTATAAAGGATTAAATTTTTTTAAAAAAACATGTAAAAATATAATTTAATCCTTAAATCATTATGGTGTCGTGGTGGAATAAAAATCAACTTATGTTCTATATGTCAAAGAAAACAATCGACAATACTTTTTCCGAAAAGTTATAATATACAACATTCATAAAATGAAAAAATATTGAATTAAAAACATTTTTAAAAAATGATAAATATGGATAAAATTAAAATTAAAAATTTATATGATAGTGGTAAGTTTTTTTTCTAAAATAGATATATAAAACATGGATATATAATAGAATAATCCCCTTTTAATACTTAAACATAAACAATACCAAATTTTTGTTAGGATGTCAAATAAATCCCTTACCTATAGTGTCACCTTTTAGTGTTCCCATTCAATCATACTTTATAATAAATATGTATTTATTATACATATAATATTTAACCAAATTAAAATATATCATACCATATATGGTTTATTTAGGCAATCTTATCTATCATGACCCATTCCCCAGGTCCCGTGCCGTGACTACCCAAAGCTCACCATCCATTGGCCTGGGGCTAGCGACTAGCACCAAAGGCGTATTCCCTATAACTGGGAAGGCATTGCCTTTATATCCTGTAATCACATGTTACCAAAAACACAGCAAGATACAAATGTATGTGTAATTTAAATAAAATAAGTGAGTATAATAAGTAAAAAGGGCCAGAATACAAACCCAACTAGAAATTACATGTACAACTGAAATGCAACACAACTGAAGAAAAATAAAGACAGATACTGGATCATCCTCCGGGGTTCCTACCTAAATGGTAGGTACAGATCGACTCCTTAGAACTCCACATCCGTCGGTCTCCTCTGTTTACCGACTCATCATCAATTCCACCCCCAGGTACCGTCCAGTCTATATACTCTCAGCCTCAGCCAACGTTGTCCATCATCTTCATCCAACACAACAAGGTGCAGGTATAGCTCGTGTAGGGATGAGTATAATGATACTCGGTAGGGACATTGATACCCTCTTGGTCTCACAAAATTCATCAAGGATAAACATAATGTATGAAATCAACAGTTAACCTTACATTGGTATATTCCCATACATATACCTAAGTTATCATGTAAACCATATCAATCATGAGGAAAACATATAGGTTCTAACTCATCTCACACCAGGACGTGTTCTAGGGGTAGTATCATGTAACATTCCGAACACAACGTTGAACACCTCAGCTTTAGGAGAACTCATCCTCTATCGAGTACAATGGGCATGTTGTGTAACACAGAGTCACTTAGCACTGACCTTGAACTGTTGAGGTACTCCTCCTGTCGTGAACCATGGGTCTACAATGTCACACAGAGGTGCTCCCCACCGTGGATCTATTGCGTCACACAAAGGCCCTCCCCCTCGTGGCCTGCTGAGGTACTCCTCCTATTGAGTACTATGGGTCTGACACATCACCATGTCACTCCCCACCGTGGGTCTGCCGCATCACCAAGGCACTCCCCACTGGGCCAGTCAAGTCACTTCGAGTTGAAACGGTCAGCAGTCGTTAAGTCTCATCTCACCACTAAGTTTCCACACTATGCTCGCTCTTCCCTGGGAAGATCTACTTGACAAGATACTGGTCGAAAATCTAATTGTCATGAAGACCCACGGAGAAGTATCTCAAATGTCCTCAACTTCAATGGGGTCTCAACGCAATATACGACGCATCAATCAGACACTCGGTCTGTGAGTTATCAGCTCTTTATTTATGAGGTATCGGTTTGATTTGTGATCGATTCAACTAGACCATTTCCCATATTAATCCAAATCTCAGTAAGGTATCAATCAACGAGATTATATCACTCCAAGATTCCCAACACTGCGGACGGTTCATCAAATAGATGTTTGGTGGAAATGTTATGGCCATAAGAAAAATAACATGATCGTAGTGGGCCTGGGTCCGGCCCCACCAAGCCTGGGCCCACCCGGTTCGGGTCGACCCGGCCAAACCCACTGGGTTCGGCCCGGCCCACTGTGCGGCCCGTCCTATTGGGTTCGGCCCGTCGACCATGAGGGGTCATGCAGGCGGCTCGACCTTAGAGGGTGCTACGAGGGCATCTCGGTTGCAGAACGGCTCTGCCACGGAATGGCTCAGCCGCGGGATCACTCGCTTCAGGGCAGCTCACACGACAAAAATGTGGGTGGCTCGGGAGACTCGGAGGTCCGCAGAGAGGGAAAGGCGGTGGTGGTGGCTTGGAATGCCCCGGACAACAGTTCGTCATGGTGGTGACGCGGCTCGGCTCGGCCGGGATAGCGGCGCAGCTCAGCGGATGTCGGCACGGATCGACGGATGGCAGTGAAACAATGGCTCAACTCAGCAGATAGTGGTATCATGACGGCTCGGCATGGGGGTGGCTCGGTGAGGGGGGTTTGGCCTGGGGAGGCGGGGTGGATCTACATGGCAGCGGAGTACTGGCGCAATGAGTGGGTTCAACTTGTGGTGGCGCGGTGGATCGGTTCGGCCATGGGTGGACCGGCCGGGCGCGGGGTCGATTTGTCTAGGAGAGAGAAGCACCGCGGGGTGGTGCAGGTGGCTGCGTCGTTTCCTTTGATGTGTTCATCCCCTTCCTCTATTTGGAAGAACACATAAATGAATAATGACGGAGGGGTCGAGCTATGTTGTTTTTCCCACACCCTCCTCATTTAGAGTGGTTGCAAGGGGTTTACAAAGAACGAAGCAAGAACATGTAGGGAATATATTTTAAAATATAATTCCCCATGACCCTCATCAATCTCTATTCCCCATCCCGCCAAATAATTATAAGGGGAGAACATGGGAATAGATAATCAAGTATAAATAAAACCCTAACTCATTCTCTTGATGATGTTGGCGCAAGAAGGTTGTACGGTCGTCGATTCGCTGTAGATGAGGACGTCCTACATTGGAGGAAGTCCTGAGGAAGAAGCCCGATATTGAGGTCCGCGTTCTTCATTGGTGTAGCATTCTTCGTTGGAGAGCTTTCTCTTAAGATCCTCCTCTCCCCAATTCCCCCAAAAATAAATCATAGCCAAAATAAAATATTATGAGTTTTATTATTTTTGTTGTCATAAATTTAAATGGTTTAATTAATTAATTAATTTTTTGGCTTAGTTAATTAAAGTTAACGGTTGGTAAGATTAATTATGGAGGGTTGACACAATTAATTATGGTGGATGACCAAGAGGCTCCTCCACATTCTTGAGGGAGTTGAGAGGTTTTCCCCTCCCACCATTAATAGGGGTCATGTGGTCCCCACACTCAAATACAAATTGGGAGGTTATGAGAGCATAGGTGGTCCCCACCACAATAAAGCTAAAAGAGGAGGTTTAGTTCCGGTGGACCCCACCCCTGAACATCCACATGGGAGGGTGGTTACAACAAAATAAAATAAAACATTTTTTTTATTTTATTATTTCCATGAAAACACCAATAACTCACTTTCACCCTCGACCATCTACAGTCGAGATGAAAGTCTCTTTAAATGATTTTCGGTTCTATGAGTTTTATGGTGCCCTCAAATTTCAATTCTGAGCACCATTTCAGAAGTTAGAAAAACCCGCTCGCACGTTTACTTAACGTACCCAAAAAAGTTCAATAATTCATTTCAGGCACTCTGGGCCTCAAAATCACCTACTGTTAATTTTCGTGGACTCATAAAATTTCCATTTGTTTTATAAAAATTCATGGAAATTCTGGTTATTTATATTCTTCCCACCTCAGGTCTCTACGCCCCTATAATCCACAACTCTAACTAGATAAACAAGTTGGGGGGTATTGAGCACACATATGATCCTCCAGCTCCCATGTGCTCTTTAGGAATTTCTCGTGCTACTAGTGAACGTGCAGTAGATGTGTAGATTGTCCAGGAAGTACTCGCTCCTGTCGATCCTCAATCTCTAATGGAACCTCAATAAACGTCTCTCCATCATCGACGTCCATATCCCCAAGGTCGATGATGTGAGAATGGTCCTCACGCATCTCCTCATCTAGGATACCTGGAAGATGTCATGCACCTGGTGCAACTGAGGTGGAAGAGTTAAGCGGTAAGCCACCTCCCCAACTCTGCTGAAGACATGAAATGGTCTGATGAACCTTGGAAATAACATTCCACCATGGAAAAATCTCCCAAAACCTTGTTGGGGTGAGACCCATAGAAAGACGCGGTCACCATCCTCAAACTCCATATGTCTTCTTCTCATATCAGCATAATACTTTTGCCTCCTCTATGTAGTCTTCATCAGCTTCTACATGATCTTCACATTCTCTGTGTTAGCTCGTACCATCTCAGGTCCCACAAGTGTTGACTCCCCTGGGTCAGTCCAGCACAAAGGTGATCTGCAATGTCACTCGTACAACACCTCGAAATGTTCCATCCCAACAGTGGAGTGATAATTGTTGTTTTATGAAAACTACACCAAAGGTAAGTGATCCTCTCGGCTGCGACTGAAGTCACGGACACAAGCACGCAGCATGTCCTTGAGGGTCTAAATGGTCCACTGAGTCTGGCCATCCGTCTGAGGATGGAAGGTGGTACTAAAATGAAGTTGTGATCTGAAATCCTCCTTCAAGCCATCCATAGCCATAAAGTAAATCGTTCATCACGATCAGAGGTAATTGTCGAGGGTACTCCATGTAGAAGCACAATCTGCTACACATAGAGGCTTCCCAAGCTCTCAACTGATATTTGCTCTCTAATTAGTAGGATGTAGGCTGACATGGTGAGTCAGTTGAAAAACACCCAAATAGAGTCATGACATCTGGATGTTTGTGGAAGTCCAGTCACAAAGTCAATGGAAATTCCATCCCACATCCACTCAGGGACCTCAAAATGCGGAACCAAGCCTGCTGGTACCCGATGCTCAGTCTTCACTTGCTGACAAGTAAAGCATCGAGAGACAAACTCTACTACTACTTTCTTTATTCTGAGACAATAGTGATGTCATCGAAGGTCCTGATACATCTTTTCCACTGTTGGATGTACCGCTATAGGGGATGTGTGAAACTACCTCAAAACATCCACTTGAAGTGACACAGGTACCATGGTATGTCCTCTGATCAGGATGACGTGCTCCCCACCTTCAGAAAGTCCATCAGGTTCTTATCATGTGGATATATGAGCATGTCGTGCTTCGCAGTCAGTGTCCCCACATTGTGCCTCCATAACTTGCTAAAGATGTGGGGGAGTGACTGTAAGAGATTTAAGAAAAAATGATCCATCTCTATCCACAAAGGATATATGTAAAGTGGCCAGCTGCTCCATCACCTCACAAAAAAGCTGTATAATAGAGCTTTTACTGAGTGCATCTGCTACAACATTCCCATTCCCATTAGTATAGACTATCTCGAAGTAATAGTCTTGGAGGAAGTCAAGCCAACGTCATTGTCTAAGGTTCCAATCATTCTGAGAGAAGATATACATTTGACTCTTGTGATCAGAGTACAATGTAAGGTACTCACCCATCAGTTAGTGTTTCCACATCTTCAAGGAGAAGACCACTCCTACTAAATCTAGGTCATGGGTAGCATAGTTCTTCTCATGTTGTCTCAGCTGTAGAGAGACATATGCGATCACAACTCGCACCTGCATTAAGAAACATCCGAGTCTGTTCCTTGAAGCATCGCAGTAAACTATGTACCCTGCACTCTCCTCAAGAAGCCTCATGATGGTGGAACTAGTATTCCTCTACCAATGCTCCTAATATATCCTCTAGAATTTCTCTAAAAAGACAAAGGGATTCCCCTTCATTGTTAAAGCTAATAGTGGTGCTGCAACTTTGAAGAATTATGGAACAAACCACATGTTGTATCCAGACAAACCCAGGAAACTCCGTACCTCTGTCATACCCATGGGTCGCTCCCAAGCAAGTACCACCTCAATCTTTGCTAGATCCACTGCAACTCCAGCCTCTGATATGACATGTCCCAGAAAGTGAACCTCTCAAACCCATAACTGGATCTTCGAGATCTTACCATAAAGCTGGTGCTCTCGGAGTGTGTCCAGTACTACCTACAAATGATAGGCATGCTCCTCCTCAGTAGTCGAGTAGATCAAAATGTTGTTGATTAAAACCACTATAAAGCAATCAAGGTATGGCTGAAAGATATTTTTCATGAGTCAGATGAACACTGCTGGAGTGTCGGTCACAACGAATGGTATATCCAAGATCTCGTAATGGCTGTACCGCCATCTTAATTTCGTCTTCTGCACATCCTCATCTTGAAATCTAAGTTGGTGATAGATATATATAAGGCCTATCTTCGAGAACCACTGTGATCCCTTAAACTGATCAAAGAGTTCGTTATTACCCGAGAGTGGGAACTTGTTCTTCATGGTCACCTGGTTCACGTGATGATATTCGACACAGTGTCTCAAACTCCCATCTGCCTTCTTGGTGAACCAAATCAGGGGTACCTAAGGAGAAACACTAGGAAGGATGAATCCCTTCCCCTGGTTGTCCTCTAGCTGTACCTGTAGCTCGCGATGCTCCGCGGGAGCCATCCAATACACTGGTGTAGATATCAGTGTCGTCCCGGGGTACAAATCAATGTAAAAGTACACCTCTCTGTGAAGAGGTAGAACGGATACATCTTCAGTGATTCCATCCATGTGCTAGTACACCACTACAGGATAGCTCAGACTCTCCACTTCAATCGCTCTGAGGGTAAGGCTAGCCAACTGATGAGTGTCCGACTATACCCTCCTCTGGGAAAGTCCATCCCACGCTGCGAAGGCTCCCTTCACGCCGGTGAAGAAAACCTGGTCCCATATGTATGGACACACCACACTTTGAGCCTAATACATTGAATCTAATCATGGACTGTATATAACCTCTCCATTCCTAATATGACATTGTAAGGCATCAACACTGCTACTAGGAGATACGAGCTGAAGTACTCGCATCATAGAGAAAGCCTGCACTACCGACACCATTGTGTAATCGTCGAATCCTCTCCCATAGGAGTCTTTAATAGTAAAGATTGAGCCGAAATCTCTATCAGAATATTTCCACTCTAAACAAGTGTAGTGGAAATAAAATAATTCTTGGCACCTATGTCAATAAGTACTATAGCTAATCGGGAGTAGACATATATCGTACCTCATGTAATCTCCAGATCGTCGTGATCGTATGCCTCAACTGCCTAGAGCTGTGCTCTCCCCTGTCAACCTACTCCCCGTTGTTGAGGTGGATATCCTGGTGGTGGTGTTGGTAACTTCATGAAACTTCGCCCACTGCCAGCTGCATGACTATAGGTATGGTCCTCTTGGAACTCTATAATGATTGTCTACTTCTCTCTGCAGAAGACTCTACTACGTGATGACTGATAGTGGGTCTCACTGCTGGTAAATTCTTAGCAAGGAAAATATACACAAAGAAGTCTCTCTCTAACACCCCTGCCTGCGTTGGGATACTGAGTGATATCATCGATGTCCTAATCTCTTTCATGTGCCCCTGATCTATGGTCTGAGCCCTGAGGAATGCGTCCCACACCATATCTGTGGAGTAGTGTGAGAGGTCTGTGAACCTCGCTGAGTACTGAGCCACAACCATGTTGCCTTGCTGCATATGAAGTAGCTTCTGAATGCACACTGCACGAAGATTCGTTGGGACAAAATCTGCCTAAAACAGACTCTCAATGTCTTCCTAGAGAAGCGTCACCTTGTTGTGGACCTGGAGCATCCAGATCCACCATCCGCCCGATGCTGCCTATAGAAGTATAGCAGCATGGATTCACATGAAATCAGTTGTGTCCCTACCAAACAGAAAACTCTCACCACAGCCTTGAGCCAATCCTCACCTGCCTGCTGGTCCGTCACTCTCCTGAACCAATGTGGCCTCTAGCGATGGAACTCATGAAATGTGCACAAGCGGCATGCACCGTCTACTTCTGGGGCTGGTGGTACCGGTGGCCCATCTAGTAGTGGCACCAATGGTGCCTCCATTGGTTCCTATACTAGAAGAGGGCCCTACACTGTTCTTCGTCGCTCGGTGGGCTATCAATGAATATAACTCTCAGGACTCTAGATAGCTGTCTTCATTGATGAAACTTGAAAAAAAAAATAGATGCACTACGGTGAAAAAGTTATACCTAGTGAGCTGTCCTTGTGAGCTGACTCAAAATATCACAAACAAAACTTTTGAAGAAATAAAGGCAATTAGTGTTTTCATGAACTATGTCGGAAATAAGAATTTAGGGTCCTGGTGTATGGACATGTTAGCCACCACATAAACACTGGATTTCCGAAACTAATAACCACACTCAATACACTTAACTCTATTTCCGTTTAAAAGAATGATCATAGTCCTATGTTCTGTAGTAGAACCTATTCCTCTGAGATAAATTTGTCATGACTTGTTCCCCAGGGCCCATTCCATGACTACCCCAAGACCACCTTCAATAGTCCAGGGGCTGGCAACTAGCACCAGAGGCGTAATCCCAATAACTGTAAAGGCATTTCATTTATAACCTGTAAACACACACAACCAAACACACAATAAGATATGAATGCAAGTCAACTGTATAGAAAACAAGTGAGTTCAATAAGTAATAAGTGACAGAATACATTCCCAATAGGAATGTACAAGTATAACTAAAATAAAACACAACTTAAGAAAAACAAATACTACTACTAGATCATCCTCAATGGTTCCTACCTGAAGGGTTGGTACAGATCGCCTTATTAGCACTCCACATCTGTCTGTCTCATGAATGTACCGACTCGTCGTAAGGTCCACCTATAGGTACCATCCACACCTGGTACTCCCAGCCTCTGTCAGTGCTTTCTATCATCTGTATCCAAAAAAACAAGGTGCGGGAATAACATGTGTAGGAGTGAGTATAACGACACTCATTAGGGACCACAAGACCCATTAGGTCTCACAAAATCCATCAATGATATAACATAAAGTATGAAATAAACTGATAACCTTTCTTAGGTATATTCCCATACATATTCCTATGTTTCAAGTAATCCATCTTAATCATAAGGAAAAAAAGTGGTTCTGACTTAGCTCACACCAAGATTTGTTCTAGGGGTAGTATCAAGTAACATTCCAAACACAATGTCGAACACCTCAGATAGTGGAGAACTCCTCCTCTATCGAGTATGGTTTTTCTTCTGTGTCACACAGAGGTGTTTCCCACTAACCTTGGACTACTTATGTACTCTTTCTATCGAGTATCGTGTGTTTGCCGCTCACATAGAGGCACTCCCCACAGTGAGTCTGCCACGTAATGCAGAGGTGCCTCTTCTCGTGGCCTAATGAGGTACTCCTCCTATTGAGTACCGTAGGTATACCATGTCACCAAGGTTATCCCCAATGTGTGTCTTCCGTGTCACCATGGCGCTCCCCACTGGGTCAGTAAAGTCACTCTGAGACGAAACGGTCAGTTGTCATCAAGTCTCTGCCATCAACTTGGTCTCTGTACTACGCTCGCTTGTCTCTAGAATGATTCTCTCCACAAGCTTCTGGTCAAAACTCCAATTGTAACAAAGTCCAATAGAAAATTTTCTCAAAGTTCCTCCACATCATAGGGGTCTCAACGCAACAGACGGCACATCAAACGGACGCACGATCTGTGAGTTATTATTCTTTTAGTCCCGTGGGCCCAGTTGGATTTTTTCTCGATCCAACTTGATCGCTCCACATCTTAATCGAAATTTTAGTGGGGTGTCACTCAAAGGGAACGTCTTTCACGAAGATTACAAATGACACTGATGGTTTTCCAAACAGACGTTCGGTGCCAAATTTATGGCCAAAAGAAAAATAACAGGGTCGTAGTGGGCCCGGGTCATGTCTGACTCAGCCCGACCCGGCCTGGGCCGACCTGGTTTGGGATGACCCAGAATGACCCACTGGGTCAGGCCCAACACATTGGGTTCAGCCCTGCTCACTGGGCGGCATGTCCCGTTCCGTTCGGCCTGATGACCACAAGGGGCCGCACAGGTGGCTCGACATCGGAGGGTGTCGCGAGGGCATCTCGTCTGCATGCAAGCTTGGATCAGTGTAGTTCGCATGGATGTAGTGAGGGAGGATCAGTCATCTCCAAGGGTGGCGGCATGGGACGACAGCGGTGGCAGCTTGGCATGGCCCGTATAGTAGATCGGCATGGAAACGGCATGGCTCGGCTTTTCCAGGATTGCAGCATGGCTCGACGGATTGTGGCACTACTCAGTGGATGGAGACGGCGAGGAGGCGTGGCTTGACAGAAGGCGAATGGAGTTGTGGCATGGTGAGGGGGTTTCGGCCCGAGGTGGCGTGACGGCTCTGTAGGGAGGCACTGCAGCGGCTTGGCAGGGCGGCTCGGTAGGGTGGTCGCGTGGTGGCTCGGCACAGCGGCGGCGCCACGAGGGGGTTCGGCTCAGGGAAGCCCGGTAGCTCGGTCTGGCTGTCGGTGGCCCAGCCGGGTGTGGGGCCAGTTCAGCCAGGAGGTCGAAGTGCTGAAGGGCGCATGGGTGCGGAGGCATCGGGTGGCGGTGTCGTCGCCTTCGTCACCTTCATCGCCTTCTTACATTTCAAATAACTCATCAAAGAAGAACGATAGAGTGGACGTGCCATGTTTGTTTGGCTCGCACCCTCCACTTTTAGAGTGGTTGCATGTGGTTCACAAAGAATGAAGCAGGAATGTGTATGGAATATATTTTAAAACATCATTTCCCACAACCTTCTTCAATCTCTATTCCTAATACCACAAACAAATTAGAATGGGAGAACATGGGAAGCGATAATAAAATAAGAATAAAGCCCTACCTCGTTTTCTTGATGACGTTGGCACAAGAAGGTAGTATAGTCGTCGATTCTCCATAGATGAGTACATCCTACATCAGAAGAATTCATGAGGAAGAAGCTCTATGTCGAGGTCATCATTCTTCATCGGAGGAGCGTTCTCCATTGGAGAGCGTTCTCCCAAGATCCTCCTCTCCCCAATTCCATCAAAAAGATTTTGTAGCAAAAATAATGAATTATGAATTCTATCATGAATTTTGGCATAAATTGAAATGGTTTAATTAAATAATTGATGTGTTGGATCAATTAATTAATGGGAAGGGTAGGATATGTTAATTAAGGAGGGATGGCACAATTAATTTTGGAGGAATCCCAAGAGGCTCCTCCACATTAATGAGGGAGTTGAGTGGTTTTCCTCTCCCCCCATTAATAGGGGTCAGGTGGTCCCCACCCCCAAATTAAAATTCGGAGGTTTTGAGATCTTGGGTGGTCCCCACAACAATAAATCTAGATGAGGAGGTTTAGTTCCGGTGGACCACACCCCTCACCATCCAAATGGGAGTGTGTTTACAAAAAAATAAAATAAAAAGTGTGTTTATATTATTATTTTTAGTTCCATGAGAAACCCAAAAACCAACTTTCAACCTTGACCAACTGCCATCAAGGATAAAGTATTTTAATGTGAATACTGGCATTGTGAGTTCAATGGTGCCATCATATTTCAATTCTGAGCAACTGTTCAAAAGATAGAAAAACACAATCCAACTTTTACTGAACGTACCCAAACAAAAGTTCCGAAATTCATTCCAGGAACTCTGGGACTCTAAATCACACGCTTTTAATTTTCACTGACTCGTAAAATACCCATTTAATTAAAAACAATACATTGAAATTACAGGTCTTTACATTCATCCCATCTCATGTCTCTTCATCCTTTTAAGCCACAACTCATACAAGGTAAACAAGTGGGGGTATTGAGCACACATCTGAGCCTCCCTCTCCCATGTCCTCTCCTGGAGGTTCCCGTGCTGCCACCGAACACGCAATAGAGGTATCGACTGTCCATGAAGGACCCACTCATGTCAATCCCCAATCTCCACTAGATCCTCTATAAAAGTTGACCCATTTTCAAAGTCCATCTCTCTGTGGTCGATGATGTGAGAATAATCATGCATGTTTGTCCTTATATGGAATACGTGGAAAGCATAATTCACCTAGTCCAATTGATGAGGAAGAGAAAAGAGAGAACCCACCTCTCTAAATTAGCTGGGGACCTAAAAAGGTCTGATGAATCTCGGAGATAACATGCTGCCTTGGCCAAATCTCTGCAAACCTCATCGTTGTGAGACCCATAGAAAGATGTGGTCACCATACTCGAACTGTAGAGGTCGCTGTCTCCTATCGGCATCTAACTTCTACCAGCTCTGTGCAGTCTTCATCTGCACGAGGATGATCTTCAACATCTCTGTGGTAACTCGTACCATCTCTAGTCCAATGAGTGATAACTCCCTTGGGTCAGTCTATCATGAAGTTGATCTGCAAGGTTGCCCGTAAAACACCCCAAAAAATGTCATCCCAATAGTGGAGTGATAGATTTTGTATTATGAAAACTCCACCAAAGGTAAATTATCCTCTCAGATATGTCCAAAGTCGAGGACACAAGCACGCAACATGTCCTCGAGGGTCTGAATGTTCTGCTCTGTCTGGCCATCCCTCTGAGGATGGATGGCAGTGCCCAAATGAAGTTGTGTCCTGAAAGCCTCATGTAACCCCTTCCATAGCAGTGAAGTAAATCATGCATCACAATCAGAGAAAATCATCGAGGGTACACCTTGTGTCCGCACAATCTTCTGCACATAGAGGCGTCCCAATTTCTCTATTGAACTCGGCTTTCGTATTGGTAGGGCATGGGCCAACTTGGTGAGTCGGTCGATGATCACCCAAATAGAGTCATGACCTCTGGATGTATGTAGAATTCCTGTCACAAAGTCCAGGTAAATATCATCCAATTTCCACTCAGTGGTCTCTAAATTATGAACTAATCCTACTGGAACATGATTTTATACCTTCACTTGCTGACAAGTGAGGCATCAAGAGACAAACTATGCTACTGCTTTCTTCATTCCCGACCACCAGTGCTGTCACCGGGGGTTCTGGTACATCTTTTCCACTATTGGATGTACCACTAGAGGGGTTGTGTGAAACACTCTAAACACATCCTCCTTAAGTATCACTGGTACCACAATACGTCCTCTGAATAGGTTGACGTGCCCCCCACCTTTAGAAAATCCATCATGTGTTTTCATGTGGATATCTGAGCTTGGTGTGCCTTGCAGTCATTGTCCCAACATTGCGCCTCCCAGACTTGCTAAAGAAGTGGCGGATGACTGTAAGAGACTGAAGAGAATCTGCTATATTTCTATCCACAAACGATATCTGTAATGCTCCCAGCTCCTCCGTCTCCTCGCCAAACAGCTTTATTCCAGACCTCCTACTGAGTGCATCAGCTACATCGTTCCTCTTACCAATAGTATAAACTATTTCGAAGTCATAGCTTGGGAGGAACTCAATACAACATCGTTGTCTCAGGTTCCAGTCATTCTTAGAGAAGATATACCTGAGGCACTTGTGAACAGAGTACACTGTAAAGCACTCAACAATCATGTAGTGTCACCACATATTCAAGGCGAAGAACAATAATACTAACTCCAGTTCATGGGTAGCGTAGTTCTTCTCATGCAGTCTCATATGATGAGAGCCTTATGTGATTACTTCTCACTCCCGCATCAAGACACATCCGAGTCTGGTCCCTGATGCTTCACAGTAAACTACATACCCTACAACCTCCTCTAGAAGCATCAATATGGGGGCACTAGTCTACCTCTACCTCAGCTTCTAAAAACTCCACTAGCATTTCTCGGACAAAACAAAGGGTTTCACCTTCTTTTTCAAGGCTTATAGTGGTGCTGCAACTCTGGATAAGTCTGGCACAAGACTCTGGTAGTATCCAGCCAAACCCATGAAACTCTACCGTTTTAACACTCCTAGGGGGCTGCCAAGCAAGTACCACCTCAATCTTCTCTTGAACCACTACAACTCTAGACTCCAATTTTACATGTCCCAAAAATTCAACCTCTCATATCCATAACTGCAACTTTGAGAGCTTACCATAAAGCTGCTGCTCTCAGAGGTTGTCCAGTACTACCTGAAAATGATTGGCATAATCCTCCTCAGTAGTCGAGTAGATCAGAATGTCGTTGTTAAAAACCACTACAATGCGATCAAGGTATGGATGAATCATTATCTTCCTGATTCCCATGGACTCTACTAGAGTGGTGGTCATGACGAATGGCATAACTAAGAACTATTAATGGTCATGACAACATCTGTAAGTTATCTTCTGCACAACCTCGTCTCAAAGTAGGAGTTAGTAATAGCCCGATATAAGGTCTATCTTTGAGAACCACTGTGCTCCATTTAGCTGATCAAAGAGGTCTTCAATCCCCAGTAGTGGGTACATGATCATCACGGTCACATGGTTCAGGTGCCAATAGTCAACACACAGTCTCAAGCTCCCATATTCCTACTTGGAAAACCAAATCTAGGCTGACCTAGGAGAAACACTGGTATAGATGAATCCCTTCCCCTGAATGTCCTCTAGCTATACTCGTAGCTCGCGAGGCTTTACATGTGCTTTCTGATATGCTGATGTAGATATCAATGTCGTCCCTTTTAAAAAGTTAATGTAAAAGACTACCTATCTATGAGGATGTAGACCTGGGACATCCTTTTAAATACCCGTAAATTTCAAGGAAATTTTTTTTCTTAATTTTATTTGGAATTTTACAAGAACGCAGTTTCTGACGGAACCTGATTCCGAGGCCCGGTGTGCCCGGAATCATTTTCTGAAGTTTGGCTCGGGTACGTTCAGTGAACGGACGAGCGGGTTTTACTAACTTTTAAACCGGCGCCCGGAATCGAATTCTGAGGGCACCGATTAAATCGCAGCGCCGGTATTTGCTTAGAAACGCCTCTTCCAGAGTTGCGTTTGCTCGGGTGTGGTTTTTAATTTTCGGGCTTAAAGTTATGAAATAAAATAATTTTATGACAACTATATTTTATTTCACTTAAGTCACTTGGAATCCATTGAAGAAAATTAAAAGCGGCATAAGCTGAGTTGAATCTGATAGGATGCTTTCCAGAAATATCCTACCCCCTTGGTTGGATATTTGTGAGGTGGGGCCCGCACGAGCCCCGCCGTTTCTTTCCGCTAAGTAACGCACCCGCGAAAACCCGTCATTATGGAAGTCAACTGACATGTTTTCTTTATTTCTTAACAGACTATTTAATTGGGCGGCTTTATTAGTGAATTAAATGGGCAGTTTCTTTCGTTGAATTAATTCAATGAATTAATTCAATCGTTACATACCCCTTTTCGTGTGTTGTCATAATAATAAAATAAGACCAACCAATCTTTTTGGAGGATTACTGGTTGTGAGGTCTGACAGAGTCCTCGTGCCTTTATCCTTCTTCGCGAAGAATGTGAAGAACGCGAAGAACGCGCAGAACGCTGGCCTCCGACGAAGAACACCGAACCCGGAAATCGATGCGATGCGACACCGTGTTCCTCGAAGCCGACGTTCCCTTCCTGCAATGTTCTTCTGCGACGTCACTTCCTCCGCGACGGATCTTCGATCAGCTTCTTGAGGTAAGAGTCTCGGACATTGTTTTAATCTCCTTTGTGGTTTTTTTTACCAAAACACGGGATTAATGATTTAATTAAATTAAATCTGTTGTTTCATGGTCCGTTGAGTTCGCCGACTCAACGCTGTGTTCCGCGACGATGCAACGCCTTTCTGCGACGACGCGACGATCTCCACCTTCCGCAATGAGCATTTCCGCGAAGAACGCTCACGCGTGACGACTGCGAGGTAGGGATTTTATTTTTGGAAATGCCACTTATTTCCACATGTTGTTTCCATTCAAATGAGGAACCTGATTTATGAAACAATTTTATTTCATAAAAAAAAATTGTTTCGGATATGCATTCATGTGTTGGACTTAATTCGTCCCGTTGTTTATCTCTAACGCGGTGGTTGCGGGCCAAAAAACACGGCCCGACGACCCTCCACCGTTCTTCGTTTTTGTGTGGATTTGGCGAGCGACGACAATCATGACGCAAGGGCGATCTGATGAACCCGCAGTGAAGAACAGAACTCGGGAGGAGCAACAGCGCAGACGGGATGAAAATCAAGCCACTGAAATGACTCCAGCGGCCAGCGGAAGCTGGCGGCGGCGCCCCGCGTGCCGCCGGATGAGACCGCTGCGGCACCGGCCGCGGCGGCAGCGCTCGTGGGACGCGGTCGAAGCTGCGTCAGGCCACCCGGGAGACACCCCGTGGGACCGCACCCAATCGGTGCGCACACATCGCACCTTCACCAGCGAGAAGGGAGCCTTAGCAGCACAGGATGGACTCCTGCAGAGAAGAGGACAACCCATCACTCATCAATTGGCTAGCCTCATCCTTGGAGCAATTGACATGCAGAGTCCTAGTTTTCCTGCAGTGGTGGATCAGTACGCGGATGTCTTTCCCGAAGACGTTGCAGGGATACATCCTCGCAGAGAGGTAGACTTTTATCTTGACCTATACCCTGGGACAGCCCCGATATCCACTCCAGTATATCGGATAGCTCCTGCCGAGCTTCGAGATCTATGGGTACAGTTCGAGGACTTGTAGGGAAAGGGGTTCATCTGACCCAGTGTTTCACCCTGGGCTTCCCCGATATTGTTCGCCAAGAAGGCGGATGGGAGCTTGCGATTGTGTGTCTATTATCGTCGCCTGAACCCGGTGATAGTGAGGAACAAGTATCCGCTACCGAGGATTGATGACCTCTTCGATCAGCTCAAGGGAGCACGGTGGTTCTCAAATATAGACCTTAGATCAGGCTATCATCAGCTCAGAGTTCGAGACGAGGATGTGCAGAAGACGACCTTCAGGTGTCGGTATGGACACTATGAGTTCTTGGTTATGCCATTCGGTATAACCAACGCTCCAGCAGTGTTCATGAGCCTCATGAACAGGATCTTCCAGCCATACCTCGATCGATTTGTCGTGGTCTTCATCGATGACATTTTGGTGTACTCGACCACGGAGGAGGAGCACGCCTACCACTTGCGGGTTGTACTAGACACACTCCGAGAGCACCAGATTTATGGAAAGCTATCGATGTGCTAGTTCTGGTTATGTGAGGTCCACTTCTTGGGGAACGTCATTTCTTAGGCGGGAGTTGCTGTGGATCCCGCGAAGATCGAGGCAGTGCTAGCATGGGAGCCACCCAGGAGCGTGACGGAGGTGCAGAGTTTCTTGGGTCTAGCTGGATACTACCAGAGGTTCATGCTAAACTTCTCTAGAGTTGCGGAACCTCTCTCAGCATTGAAGAAGAGGAGGAAACCCTTCGTGTGGTCAGACAGATGTCAGTAGAGCTTTCAAGAGCTGAGACAGAGATTGACCAGCGCACCTATCTTGAGGTTGCATGAGGAGGGAGTTGGATACGTAGTCTTCTGCGATGCATCAGGGACCAGACATGGGTGTGTCCTGATGCAGGAGAGGGCAGTGATTGCCTATGGATCATTTCAGTTGAGTCCGCATGAGCAGAACTACGCTACCCATGACCTGGAGTTAGCAGCAGTGGTCTTCGCTCTGAAGACATGGCGACACTATCTGATGGGCGAGCGCTTTACAGTCTTTTCTGACCACAAGAGTCTCAGGTACATCTTCTCTCAGAAGGACCTGAACCTGAGACAGCAGCGATGGCTCGAGTTCCTCCAGGACTATGACATTGAGATAGTCTATACTCATGGGAATGGGAACGTGGTAGCTGATGCCCTCAACAGGAGGACGGGCATCCAGCTACTTGAGGAGACGATAGAGCAGCTAGCCGCTTTGCAGATATTCTTCGTGGATAGAGATGGAGAAGCCTTCCTTCAGTCTCTCACCGTCTCTCCTCCACTTCTACAGCAGGTCAGAGAGGCTCAGCGTGGGGATGCTGACTGTGAGACGCGGCGTGCACAGATATCCTTGGGACTGGCACTTGATGGTTTCTCCCTTGGAGCAGAGCACGACGTCCTTTTCAGAGGACGTTCCTTGGTACCAGTCTCTTTACGAGAGGAGGTGCTGAGAGAGTTTCACACTTCTCCCTTGGCGGTACATCCAGGAGTGGCGAAGATGTACTAGGATCTCAGGCGACAGCACTGGTGGCCGGGCATGAAGAAGGTTGTGGCAGAGTTCGTTTCACGGTGCCTCACCTGCCAGTAGGTGAAGGAAGACCATCAGGTACCAACATGATTGGTACAGCCCTTGGAGTTCCCGGAGTGGAAGTGGGATGGCATATCTATGGACTTCGTGACTGGACTTCCATGAACTTCCAGAGGTCACGACTCCATTTTGGTGATTTTTGACCGACTCACCAAGTCGGCACACTTCTTACCCATCCGAGAGCAGGGCTCAGTGGATAGCTTGGGGTGTCTCAACGTTCAGGAGATTGTACGGCTTCACGGTGTGCCATCGACCATCGTCTCCGATCGGGAAGCTCGTTTTACTTCCCGCCATTGGAAGGGGTTGCAGGAGGCGTTCGGGACGCGGCTACGTCTGAGCACCGCCTTTCACCCTCAAACAGATGGTCAGACGGAGAGGACCATTCAGACTCTCGAGGACATGCTTCGCGCATGTGTCCTCGTCTTTGGTCGCAGCTGGGAGGACCACCTACCCTTGGTGGAGTTTGCGTACAACAATAGCTACCACTCCACCATCGGGATGGCACCGTACGAGGCATTGTATGGCAGGCCTTGCAGATCTCCTTTGTGCTGGACAGACCCTGGAGAGTCAGAACTTGTGGGACGAGAGATGGTAAGGGCCAGGACAGAGAAGGTCCAGGTCATCCAGGAGCGGATGAGGATAGCTCAGAGCCGGCAGAAGTCATATGCTGACAGGAGGCGGAGGCCACTAGAGTTCGAGGATGGTGACCACTTTTTCTTGCGTGTCTCACCTTGGCGTGGTTTGCGGATATTTGGCAGGGACGACAAGTTGTCTCCACGCTTCATTGGACCATTCCAGGTCATCAGCAGGATTGGCGAGGTGGCTTATCACCTGGCTCTACCACCTCAGTTGCACCGGGTGCACGACGTCTTCCACGTATCTCACCTGAGGAGATACGTGCACGACCCGATGCACATCATTGACTATGGGGAGCTAGACGTGGATGATGGGGAGACTTTTGCGGAGGTCCCAGTGGAGATAGAGGATCGACAGGATAGGGTCCTACATGGGCGATCGATTCCTCTTGTGCGCATCAGATGACAGCACGGGAACCTCCATGAGAGCACATGGGAGCGGGAGGCTCAGATATGTGCTCAGTACCCACATTTGTTTCCCTAGTTTATGATGTATCTTTACGGGGAAGTAAATCCCTAATGTGGGAGTAATGTAAAGACCCGTAAATTTCAAGGAAATTTTTTTTCTTAATTTTCTTTGGAATTTTACAAGAACGCGGTTTCGGACGACACCTGAATCGGAGGCCCGGTGTGCCCGGAATCATTTTCTGAAGTTTGTCTCGGGTACGTTCAGTGAACGGATGAGCGGGTTTTACTAACATTAAACCGGCACTCGGAATCGAATTCTGAGGGCACCGATGAAATCACAGCGCCGGTATTTGCTTAGAAACGCCTCTTCTGGAGTTGCGTTTATTCCGGTGTGGTTTTTAATTTTCGGGCATAAAGTTAAGAAATAAAATAATTTTACGACAACTTTATTTTATTTCACTTAAGTCACTAGGAAGCCACTTGAAGCCACTTAAAAGCGGCTTAAGCAGAGTTGAAATGGATAGAATGCTATCCAAAAATATCCTACCCCCTTGGTAGGATATTTGGGAGGTGGGGCCCACACGAGCCCCACCGTTTCTTTCCGCTAAGTAACGCACCCGCGAAAACCCGTCATTATAAAAGTCAACTGACGCGTTTTCATAATTCTTAACAGACCATTTAATTGGGCGGTATTATTCGTGAATTAAATGGGCAGTTTCATTCGTTGAATTAATTCAACAAATTAATTCAATCGTTACTTACCCCTTTTCGTGTGTTGGCATAATAATAAAATAAGGCCATCCAATCTTTTTGGATGATTACTGGTTGTGAGGTTTGACAGAGTCCTCGTGCCTTTATCCTTCTTTGCGAAGAACGCGAAGAACGCGAAGAACACGAAGAACGCCGACCTCTGATGAAGATCACCGAACCCGGAAATCGATGCGACGTGACGCCATGTTCCACGACGCCGACATTCCCTTCCTGCAACGTTCTTCTGCGACGTCTCTTCCTCCGCGACTGATCTTTGATCGGCTGCTTGAGGTAAAAGTCTCAGACTTCTTTTTAATCTCCTTTGTGGTTTTTTTACCAAAACACGGATTTAATGAGTTAATTAAATTAAATCTTTTGTTTCATGGTCTGTTGAGTTCACTGACTCAACGCCGTGTTCCGCGACGACGCGACACCTTTCCGCGACGACGCGACGATCTCCACCTTCCGCAACGAGCATTTTCGCGAAGAACACTCACGCGTGACGACTGCGAGGTAGGGATTTTACTTTTGGAAATGCCTCTTATTTCCCCATGTTGTTTCTATTCAAATGAGGAACCCGATTTATGAAACAATTTTATTTTATAAAAAAAATTGTTTCGGATATGCGTTCATGTGTTGAACATTATTCCTCCCGTTGTTTATCTCTAACGCGGAGGGTGCGGGCCAAACGAACACGGCCCGACGACCCTCCGTCGTTCTTCGTTTTTGTGCAGATTTGGCAGGCGACGACAATCGTGACGCAAGGGCGATCTGAAAATCCTGCAGTGAAGAATGGAACCCGGGAGGAGCAACGGCGCAGACGGGAAGAAAATCGGGCCACCGGAGCGACTCCGGCGGCGGCGCCCGGCGCGCCGTCGGACGAGACCGCTGCGTCACCGGCCGCGGCGGCGGCGATCGCGGGACGCGGCTGAAGCCACGTCCGGACGCCAGGGAGACACCCCGCGGGTGTCGCGGGAGTGTCATGCCGGGGTGGCGGCTCCCCCCCACGTCACTCGGGACGCAGCTTTCAGCCGCGTCCGGCTGTCTGGCCGACACCCCGCGGGTGCCACGGGGGTGTCACGCGGGGCAGCAGCTCCCCCCGCGTCGGCCGCTCGGCCGCACGGCCGAGCCGCGCCAGACCGGGTTCGGCCAACCCAGGGGGGGTCGGGCTAGGTCGGCCCGGGCCCGGACCCCCCGTCCACGGACCCTTTTCGGTCAAATGCCCGTAACATGAGCTATGGGCCTCCAAACGACATGCCGTAAGTGGCAACGCGATACTTGGATCGAGACGGTTGTTTCGGTATATCACACTCAAGGTTTCGGAATACCTTGAGTTCGGCCGGGATGGTTCGTACACGAATCCAATCGGGCCCTCGGAGCAGAAACGCTTATATCTTGAGCTACGGACATCCGATTGACGTACCATCAGCTTTGTTGGATTCCTCTAAGTGAGATGGATATTTGGCTCACTACGCCCGAGGTTTGGACGCATGTGGAGTACAGTCGGGTTGGTTTTTCCTTAAAAACCAACCGGGCCCCTGGGACGAAAAAGCCAATAACTCTCAGACCGGGCGCCCAATTGATGCGTCGTCTGCGACGTGGAGTTCCTGTTGAAGATACGGAACTTTTGGATACATCAACTTCGGACTTTGTGTCAGTTGATGTATCAGCCTCTCGGCTTGTGGAGCGGACCCTCCCGAACGAGCTTGCTGTGTGCGGGAACCCTGGTGCTGGCTGTGACTGCTTCTTCGACAGCGACGACTGTGCAGAGATCCTCTGTGGACTCCGACGACGACCGTGCAGAGATCCTCAATGGACTGCGGTGACGACTGTGCAGAGATCCTCAATGGACTACGACGACTACTGCACTCAGTGATCCTACGTGGATCAGTGCTATAGGTCCTGTGTGGGCCCAGTCCTCTGTGGGACCGATCCTGTGTGGGTCCGATCCTATGTGGGTCAGCGCTCAGTGGTTTTGTGTGAGCCAGCACCTACAGGTCCTATTTGGGCCCGATCCTGTGTGGGTCATTGCGGGGGTTAGTTACCTATCGATCCTTTGTGGGTCCAACGACTTAGATGGATCAGTGATCATCTTTATCGTCATCCGATGAAGTATACCTGTGTGAGCTGAATCTTGTGTTACTCTCCTTTGTGGATTGTGTTGAGCTATCCTGTGTGGATTTACTGTTTACCTTCCTTTGTGGATTGTGCTGAGCTATCCGTTTTGGATTTACTATTTACTCTCCTTTGTGGATTTTGTTGTGCTATCCTGTCTGGGTATACGTTTGCTTTCCTGTGTGGACTGGGTTGTGCTTGGGCTCGGACGTTGGAGCCGAACGGGAATTG
This sequence comes from Viscum album, assembly GCA_963277665.1. Lineage (NCBI taxonomy): Eukaryota > Viridiplantae > Streptophyta > Magnoliopsida > Santalales > Viscaceae > Viscum > Viscum album. The sequence goes on along the minus strand of OY728143.1, from coordinate 514,833,821 downwards.
ATGACTTAGGTATATGTATGGGCATATACCTAACCCGTGTCAGATGTTACTTCATGATTATATCTTACCTTTTTTGGTTATCCTTTGTGGATTTCGGGAGACCTTCGGGGGTCTCCGGCTCCCTATTGAGTATCTTGTACTCACCCCTGCACGGGCTATGCCCGCACTACGTTGTGTTGGTTGCAGACGACGGACATCGCTGATCGTGGTGGAGGCGTGCGGAGCAGGACGGTACCTGGAGGTGGACCACTGGGCGGGACGTACTCGGAGCGGCCAGGTGGACCCAAAGAGCAGTGGAGGCTATCTGTACCCACCCTTCTGGTGGGACTTCTAGAGGACGGCTTGATGCTGCGGCTTTTCCTTTCAGTTGCTGTTTTTCCTTTCAGTTGTACTTTACAGTTGGGCTTGTATTTCCGTCCCATATTACTTTCAGCACAGCTTGTACAGTTTTTACATAGTGTTTACTTTTCCGCTTTCTTACTCTGTGGTGCTTGTTTATTTTTCAAAGGCAATGCCTTCCCTCTTTCCGGGATTTACGGCTTGGTGCTAGTCGCCAGCCCTAGGCCTATGGAAGGCGGGCTTGGGGTAGTCACGGCACGGGCCCTGAGGATGGGTCATGACAATCCTCATGGAAAACATCATTGTACTGGTCCACCACTACAAGATAACTTGGACGCTCCACTTCAACTGCTCCAAGGGTAAGGATATCCAACTAATGAGTGACCAACTTCACCCTCCCCTAGGAAAGTCCATTCTATGGTGCAAAGGATCCCATCTCGCTGGTGAAGGTATACCTGGACCCATTCATACGGACACAATGCAATTTGAAAATTATATAGTCAATCTGAGCATCGACTATACATAACCAGTCCAACCTATGTTGAATTTGAATGCCTTGACACCACTACTAGGAGATCCCAGCCGAATCTCTCACCTCATAGAATAAGCTTGCAATGCCAGCGCCTGTACGCAATCATCAAATATGCTCCCGTAGAAGTCTCCAACCATAAGGATCGAGCCAAAAACTCTGTCAATATCTCCAAGCTCGGAATAAGGGCATCGGTAATAAAAGAATTATTGGAACATGTGTCTATAAGTGTTGCAGCTAAGGTGGAGTAGACAGAGATCGTACCCCATATCATCTCTAGAGCACCGTGATCATAGGCCTTAGCTCCCTAGAGTAGAGCTCCCCCCTATCCACCTGCTCCATACAGTAAGGTTGGACCTCCTGGTGGTGGTAGTAGTAACATCTCGAAACGTCTCCCACCACAAGATTCAGAAACAACTCCTCTGCCACGTCCACCTGCTCCCTGTGAACTACCTCAATTAAATCTCTGTCTCTACCTGGTGTGTCCTTCGATTGTCTGCTGATCATCAGTACGTTGGGTCGGATAGTCCCGATCCATGTAACCTTTCCCACCATATGTGAAACAATACACACTCATGGCAATTCTATCTCCACCTTGGGTGCCCAACTCAACCGACTCTGAATCATGCGGTCGAACACCTATAGGTATGGTCAACTTGGACCTCTGTAACGACTATCTGCTACTAGCGGCAGAATAATACGCTACGTGATGACTGGTAGTGGGTCTCACTGCTGGTAACTACTCAGCAAGGAAACTCTCCACCAAAAGGTCGCTCTCTAACAACCCCGCATGCATCGGAATGCAGAGTGACAACATCGATGACTTGATATCTAGCATGATCTCCTGATCGAAGGTATGAGCCCTTAATACTTGGTCCCACACCATATATGTTGAGTAGTGAGGGAGGTTGATGAACCTCGATGAGTACTGATTCACATTCATGATGCCTTGCTGCAGATGAAGCAGCTCTTAAATGCACACTAGATGAAGAGTCGGTGGGACAAACTCTTCTCGAAATAGGCGCTTGAAGTCTACCCAGAAAAGTGCCACCTCATCATGGACTTGAAGAATCATGATCCACCATATAACCAATGCTACCTATAGAAGACTGATAGAAAGGATCTCCATGAAATTAGCCGGTGTCCCTAACAAATGAAAAACTCTCAGCATGGCCTCTAGCCAATCCTCAGATAATTTTGGGTCCATCTCTCCCCTAATCCAAGGTGGCCTCTGGTGATGGAACTCATGCAACACGCTCATGTGGCATACACCGTCTACTACTGGGGATGGTGGAATTGGTGGCCCAACGAGTATTGGTACAGCTGGTGCCTCTGCTGGTGGTTGTACTGGAAGAGGGCCCAGCACTGAGGCCTCATCTCTCTGTGGGCTATCAGTGCGTACAAATATCGGGAATCTTGATGGATGTCTGCATTGAGGCATCTTGAAAAGAAACAGGTGCTCTACGGTCAGAAATTTATAGCCGGTGAGCTGACATAGTGAGATGACTCAAAATATCAGAAAGAAATCTTTTTAAAAAACACACACTATCAGTGTATTAGTGCACTAAGTCTGAAATCAGATATCGATTTCATGGTGTATGGATACGTCGACAACTGCACCCACACTGGATTCCCTAAATTGGTAACCACAGTCACCAAACATAACACTATTTCTGGTTAAAATAAATATTAGAGTCATATGTTATACTGTATAACCAACACCTCTGATACCAATTTGTCAGGACCCATTTCCCATGGCCTATCCCGTGACTACCACCTGCCCTCCTTCCATAGGCCAGGGGCTAGAGACTATCCCCAAAGGCGTATTACCTAAAAGTGGGAAGTAATTTCCTTTATTACCTGAAAAAACTTGATACCAATCACACAACAAGATACAAACACAAGTCAACTATATAGAAAACAAGTGAGTATAGTTTGTTAAAAAATCCAGAATACAATACTAATTGTAAAGTAATAGTAAAACTTAAATTCCATGCAACTTAAGAAAAAAATTCATCTACAAGATCGGCCTCTGTGGTTCCTACCTGAAGGGTAGGTACATATCGCCTCCTTAGCACTCTACGTCCATCTGTCTCCTCCACGTACCGACTCATTGTAAGGTCCACCTCATGGTACCGTCCAGTCCTGGAACTCTCAACCTCAGTCAGCGCTGTCAATCATCTACATCAAAGACAACTACGTGTAGATATAGCCGGTGCTTGGGTGATTATAATGATACTTAGTAGGGACACGAGACTCTCTAGGTCTCACAAAATTCAACAAGGATTAAACACAATTCATGAAATCAACATATAACCTTACTTGAGTATATGCCCATACATATACCTATTTTATCAATTAATCCATCTCAATCATGATGAAAACACATAGGTTCTGACTCACATCGCAGTGAGATTTGTTCTAATGGTGATATCAAGTAACATTTTGAACAAAATGCTGAACACCTCATCTGCTGAAGAACTCCTCCTATATCGAGTACAGTGGGCATTCCGTGTCACACAGCGGCGCTTCCCACTAACTGTGGTTGGCTATGGTACTCCTTCTGTCGATTATTTGGGTTTTTTCCATGTCACACAGATGCACTCTCCACCATGGGTATGTTACGTCACATAGAGGAGCTCCTCCTCATGGTCTGCGAAGGTACTCCTCCTGTCGAGTACGGTTGGTCTGCCGTGTCACCAAGGCACTCCCCACCGTGGGTATGCCACATCACCAAGGCACTCTCCACTAGGATTGTCAAGTCACTCCATGTTGAAATAGTTAGAAGTCGTCAAGTGTTAGCCGACCACTAGATATCCTCACAATGCTCGCTCATCTCTGGGAGGATCTACTCCACAAGCTAATGGTAGAAACTACAACTATCAAAAAGTCCCATGAAGAAGTATCTCAAAGGTCTTCCATGTTATTTGGGTCTCAATGCAATAGACGATGCATCAATCGGATTCCCAGTCTGTGATTTATTAGCCTTTTAGTCACGGTGGCCTTGATGGATTTGTGCTCGATCCAACCTGACCGTTCCACATCATAATCCAAATACCAATGAGTTATCACTCAATGGGACCGTCTCACTCCCAGATTACCTGCACTGTTGACGATTTGTTAAATGAACATTAGGTGCCAATGCTTTGTCCAAAAGAAAAATAACTGGGTCGTAGTGGGACCGGGTCCGGTTAGACCCGGTCGGACCCACTCGGCCTGACCCGGCCTGGGCCAACAAGGTTAGATTTGACCGGGCCAGATCCACTAGGTCAGGCCTGGCCCATTGGGATTATCCCTAGGGCTACGAGGGGCAGCGAAGGCGGCTTGACCGTAGAGTGTGTCATGAGGGCGGCTTGGCCGCGGGCCTTTTTGGCATGGGGCGGATTTCACGTCCATGGTGAGGGTGGATCTAGCGGCTCGGAGGGCCACGATACAGGAACAACATCGGTGGAAGCTTGGCTAGGCCTGGAAATCAATTCGGCACAATAGTGGTGCAACTTGGCTCTGCCTAGACAAAGGGGATGCTCAGTGGACGATGGTGCGGCTTGATGGAAGACGGCGGCTTGACACGACGGACGATGGCAGCGTGGTGGTGGTGTGACGAGGGGGGTTCGTCCTGGGGAAGTACGGTGGTGTCATGGTGGCGCGTCATGACTTCTCGGTATTGCAGAGGTGCATCGGCTCGGCACGGCGGTGGCGCGATGAGGGATTTCGGCCCAGGGCGGCGCGGTGGCTCGGTCCGGCCGTGGGTTGCCCAACCGGGTGCGGGGTAGGTTTAGCCGGGAGGGAGAAGCTCTGCAGGGTGGCACGGGTTGTGGAGGCCTCAGGTGGCAGCGTCATTTCCTTCATCGCCTTCATCACCATCCACCATTTCAAAGATACATCATAGAAGAATGATTGAGGGGATGGATCATGATTGTTTGTCATGAACCCTCCGCGTTTAGTGCGGTAGCAGACGGTTCAAAAAGAACGAAGAATGAACATGAATGGAAGATATTTAAAAACATCATTTCCCACAACCCTTATCAATCTCTCTTCCCAATCCCACAAAATAATTAGAATGAGAGACCATGAGAATCAATGTTCATATAGAAATAAACCCCTACCTCATTCTCTTGATGATTTTGGTGCAATAAGGTAGTACAATCATTGATTCGTTGTAGATGAGGACGTCGTACATCAGAAGAAGTCTCGAGGAAGAAGCTCAAAGTCAAGGCCGGTGTTCTTCGTTGGCAGAGCATTCGTCGTTGGTGAGATTTCCCCCATGTTCCTTATCTCCCAAATTCCACCAAAATGAATCCGTAGCCAAAATAATAGATAATGGGTTCTATTATGTTTGTTAGAATAAATTAAAATGGATTAATTAATTAATTGATGTGTTGGATCAATTAATTAAAGGGATGTGTTGGCATGATTAATTATGGAGGTTTGGAACAATTAATTGTGGATATATCCCATGAGGCTCCTCTACATTAATGAGGGAGTTGAGAGGTTTTCTTCTCCCCCTGTTAATAGGGGTCGGGTGGTCCCCAACCAAAAATTCAAATTGGGTGTTTTGATATCTCGGGTGGTCCCCACAACAATAAATATAGAAGAGAATGTTTAGTTACAATAGACCCCAACCCTCAACATCCACATGGGAGGGTGTTTTCAACAAAATAAAATAAAATTTTTGTTTATTTTATTTTATTATTTCCAAAAAAAAACCAAAAAACTAACTTTACCCTTGGCTAATTGCAATCGAGTTGAAAGTCCCTTTAAATGATTATCGGCATTGCGAGTTAAACAGTGCCCTTAGATTTCAATTTCGAGCACCGGTTCATAAGTTAGAAAATCCCTCTCACATGTTTTCTGAATTTACCCAAACAAAAGTTCATAAATTCATTCTGGGCACTCTGGGCCTTAGAATCACATGCCATCAATTTCCAAGGCTCGTAAAATTTTCATTTATTAATAAATAATTACATGGAAATTTCGATTCTTAACATTATCCCCCATTCACTCATAATTTTTTTACTAAAATCACAATTCTGGGTGATAACTTTTTTTTCAAACCTATTTCAATTTAGATGTTTCAAACCAAAAAGTTTTTTCAAGATACCATTACTTATAAAATAATAATAATGATTTTAAATGTTTATTTTTTCATTATTTGTATATTTATAATCATTCAATAATTTCATAGATTGAAAAATGAATAGCATAATTCAGGGAGATGGTAGGTCGTACATAGGAATGAGCATTTATTACATTTTTTACTGATTGATTGAATTAATGTTAAATAGTACATAATCTATAAATAATAAATATTATTTGAATTATATTATATATATTGAAAATATTCTTCCTTAACACCATCAATGAGAAATATAAATGAAAAAATTCAATGGGAATTATGGAGAATGAAGTTCATACGTACATATAAGCATTGTTATTGTTTCACAAAAGATTGCATGATTAAAAGGTAGAAATAATATTAAAATTTCATAAGAATTATTGTGACATATACTTAATATATAAATAATAAGTCCATCATAATACTCTTCCACAAGATATGTTTGCGAAAAAATAAATATCTCACTATGTGGAGATGGTAAACCATACAGATGCAATAGCGATACTTTCACTTCTAGTATTATGAAATGATGGTGTATTATATTATTTAATTATCATAATAAAATTTAATAACATTTATGATACATATGTTATTATTTTTTTACAAATACCATAGATATAGAAGAGTTATATAATAGTAAAAAAAATTGATAATTTTATGGTGATTACATCTTCTTGGAAGGAACTCCTCTAGTTATCAACTTAAGAACTATAGATAAGGTGTTTTCCGAACTAATAAAAGTGTAGATTTTGTATAAGTACATGTATAAGATAATTTGGTCGATTATGACTAATATAATAGGATCAATGTAGTGTAATGAAGTTAAAGAAGATGTTCTTGGGTGAGGGGACCTTTTGGAATCTCTCAAAATATTAAATTAATATAAATTTATATTCAATACCAAATGGATAAAAAATATTAATTAGAAAATAGTATTGTTAGGTATAAAATAAACTCATACATTCATTTTTTCAACATGCTTATTTATCATTTAAAACGTTATCATTTTGGTTTAACCCATTGGTAATTTTTTCTAATTCTACCATGCCAAAAAATAATTTTACTAAGTTACAATATATTAATCAAAAATGGAAAAAGCAATCATAAAGGGAACATGGTTGACTTTACAAACCATATCCTAATTTATTGGATAAATATAATATTTTTATGATTTATTATCATTTAATAAATTAATATTTATTTTAAATTATATATAACGTAATATTTAGTTCTATTCATTACATTGGCATTAATAATAGAAAAAACATATAATTAGAATAAAATTTTTACTATATCCTTAAATATCATGGAATTCTATTAAAACAAATGATCCTGTAATTTATCAACAATTATATTACTATTAATATTTCTTATATTATGTTTAGTCAATTAACTAATACTACTATCATTTTTGTTAATAAATGTGAGATATATACTATTTCAGTAAAAACTAAAAATAAATTACAATAATGAATATATTTATTTTATCTTAATAAATATTATTTATATTGATTTATATGCACATGATAACCACATATTAAATATATTTTATTTTTTAAAAGTAATAGTGTTCTATGTTTGACATTTCTTAAAATAATATAATTTAATGTTCCAAATCTCATTAAAATTGAAATAAAATGACATATAGCTAATATTTTATTCATATTGATGAAATGGACTCATCAAGAGAAATTCAAGTGTTTGGGTGATTATATAATTATTATCCATTTATTTTGATCAATAATTACATGTTTTACCCACTACCTAAGTCACAAAAATTACAAACGATGCTATTAATATGGACCAAAAATAAAATGAAAATAATTATAAAAAATTTATACACTTTATAAAAAAAAATTAATTACTTTTTCTTCTAATTCAATTATGATGAATTTCAAAAATTTAATTCTATAGTATATGTGAAAAATGTGACAAAATTTATTTTTAGTAAAAATACATTTTGCGAATTAAATTTGATATATTTCTATCCTAGTATTATAATAATATTTAATGAATTTATAAAAATATGATCATATAAATAATATTTTCCATTTATTTAAATCATTAAAAAATTAGGATTTATTTAATATATTGGTATAAAATTCATTAATAGCATAAAACTTTTTTTATTAAAAAAAATCCTTTTATTATTCCAAAAACAATTGTTTTTAATTATAATTAGGAATTTATTTTATATATTTTTGGACATTATATTTTTCAAAATTTAGTGATTAGTATTCATTTCTTCTAACATAATGGATATTATATAAGAGATATATAATATTTATATATTGATACATGGTTCGTTTAAATTCATTATTGTGTGCAACACAAGAAATTGACCAAATAAAATTATTTTAAGAGTAATATTTCTAAAAAAATAAATTGGTGTTATAAAAATGTTTATGGATTTGTGTAGAGGATACGAGAAGGGGTGTCCTTTTGTATGTGTGGTCTGTCACACACTTGTATTATTTTGAATGAAACAGGTGTTCAAACATTTTTCACTTTTAAACAGTGTCCAAAATGAACCATTATCACACATTATACATTTTAAAATAAAAATATGACCCCAAAATGGGTGTCGGTGATGTTTTGGATCATTTTAAACATATAATGTTTTAGATTAAAATAATTTAAATCTATTTTACCATAACTATGAAATATATTTTTTAATTATTTACTATTAATTGTGTTCAAAAATTATTTTGACCATAATATATAATATTAGTTATGTTATTTTCAATTATGAGATCTTCATTTAATGTTCTAATCAAATATTTTGAAAATTTTAATTAACATTTAATAAGTAGTTGTGATGAAAATATGGGATTCAAAGGATAAAATGCTTAACAATTTAAAATTTTCTATATTAAAATAATATACAAATATGATTAAAATTACATAAATTTCATAAATTTATATAAAAATTTACTAATTTTTATTTTAGGATCATATAATAAAAAATTCTATTATTTTTAAATATTTTTAAGAAATAATAATTATTAATTAAAGACATTGGTTTCATTATTCAAGGAAATATTTATCATCTACAAAATTTTAAAAAAATATTATAACAGAATTTCTAATATATGATTTAAAAATCCAATTTCATTTTTAATATTTATTTTCTTGGGGTTAAAAAATAGTTTTTTAAATGTGGGAAAAATGTGCCATAAGTTCTTTTTAGTAAAATACAGTATTGATGTGTGAAACTGGATTTATTTTATCTCATTCCTTGAAAATAGATAATTTTATTTTTATATATTAATTTTTATATATAATACATTATTTTAGTGAAAATAATAAAAAAACATTATTTGATTCATCTATTTATGTGAAATGTTTTTGTGTGCATATGATTTATTTTTCAAAAATAAATACTTATTTTCGAATAACATGTATTTTCATTTCTAAAAAATTGGATAAAAAATAATTATATAAAAATATACAAACAATATTTTTTCTTAACTTAGATAATTGTTTTTATACACACCATTTCAATTATAATATGATATCTATCATATTATAGAATTTTATTTTAATAGAATTTAATAGTTTTTTTAAATTCAATGTTGGATGTGACACATGGTAAACTAAATGTGGCAGGTAAAACAAGTTAATATTGGTGTCACATATAACATATAATATAATAAATATTAATAAAATTGGTAAAATAATTTCTCAAAACCTCTTGCTGTTATATTCTACCCCTTAAAAAATTGTTTTATCCCATTTTTATCTCGATCATGATAGAAAATTTCTTCATATTTCAAAATACCTTTAAAAAAACAACGTAGTAAAATATATGGCAAAACATACTCTCTAAAACAATAGATAAGATATATAAAATGGTGTTTGATAAATAATATAGAATGCTCTCTACATGATTCTCAGTCGTGGGTAATTTACAGTGGTTGCAAAATCATTTGGGTATGGATTACCATAATTGTTTTCAAAGGAAGATACCAACTATTCCCATATCCGTAACTGATTACAAACACACTTTTCAAAAGAATTATCACCATAGATTCTTAGAAACATTGATACTTTGGAAATAAAATTGGTTAAGGAATGGGATTTCAATACCATTACACTATTTTGGGGTAATTATTACCTACTCTTAGACTCTTATAGATTTAACATATGTTGACGAAATCCTTAATTATCCCCTATACATGAATACTTACCTATGAGTAAATTACATGATTGAGACCATGGATTTATGGGATGAATTGGTTTCAGGTAATAGGTTCTCCATCATTATCATATTAATTTATGATACTTTAGTTTACATCCATTATTGATCACACTCGAGTTTATTTCCATCCATGGTAGAAATTTGTGTATTTTGGATAGGATTTAACCTTTACAGGGTGTCTTACAAATCCCGTGGGAGTAGAAATCAAAGCCCACATATTTTATCTAACATTGTTTTATGTCATGTGACTAGATTTATACATGTAGTTTATCATGATGTTGTAAGGATGAAAATATAGGGGGAATTCCTGAAAGAGGTGACCAATATATCATGTTATGATAGAAATTATATTCTATATAGTTCATGATATGGGTTTCTACATCATGAAAGATTAGCTGAAAGAATCCTTGATCAGTACTTATTCTTTTATGACTACCACACACATGAATCTATGGTAACATGGAAATTCGAGTTTAGGTGATATGTAATCAAAATAAAATCAAAATAACTGACCTAAAAAAGTGGAATTATCATCTTGCCATTTTCACAATGGTATCTAGTTTCTATGCCCCCATGAGTCAATATCAGTGTGAGAAATGGGAGATGGAGTTAGAATAGGAACATTGCATGTGGGATTCTACGTACGGGGCCTGGACACTAAGGATTCCATTTCAGAGACCTGATTACTCACTATATTGATGATATGGTATGGAGATCATGCCTTAAGAAGGATTAATATATATATCCTATTTATAACAAGAATATGTGACACTGTAGTTTGATTCATAGCTATCTCGCTGATGTGTTTAAGGTACTTTATGGCATAGTCAGGTATTTCACATAAAATGATGAATGTTCTTGAATGCACTACTCATCCACTAATGGATGATGAAAGATGGTAGAATAATGGGATAATATAGTCTAATAGGGCATGAATAGTTGATACGTGTAGGGAAATATATCCAATAGTATTCCCTTTGGAGATCTTTTCATAAGCGTGAATGTTATGTATCTTACTTGGGGATAGAATCCGAGTTCTCATAGTTCAGTTACCCCTACCCACTAGTGGGTTGGAGTAGTTTTTCATCCATGTAGATATTATTTTTTCACTCATGTTTAAGAATTATATTGGCTTATACTGTGATGGATTTGAATTGGATTATGAATCATCTATATTTAGATAAAAAATGTCAGATTAAGATAATGAATTTTTTGTTGGATATGATTTGTATAGAATGGGGACCCCATATGATTGAATGTAAAAAATAAGGTATCATGAGATTGTAACCATAAACCATTTAGGAAAATCCCCTTATAAAAGAAAAATATATCAAAAGGTTAATATTAAGTGGTGTGTATGGAATATGACTGATTCTTTATGTCCGATGAAGTGGACATTTCCTTAGGATTTTTCCAAACATGTGGTTACTGTCAAATGGATTTGTCGTTATTGGTTGATTTAAATGTCTTAACTATTCACTAGACTTGTTTAGGGTCTTAGTCTGATTTGAAGAACACATCCATGTGTTTTTTCTAGATATCCCAAAAATGATTCCCATGTTCAAAGTCGGCATATCTTTGAACATTTACGTGATTGTAGTGGAAATTTCTTTGATTTATTTTCAGGATTAAAGTGTATTTTCCAAGAGAGACTCACATAATCAAAGTGAATTTTACTAGATTTCGTCATATGAAAAATGTAGACATATCTCGTTCCCTTCTAAACTAAATTATATCAATTTCATATGATTTCTCATGATCTACATGGATTTACTAGGACATTCTTTAATCCAATTAAAATGTTTAAAAAATGTGTATATTAGAAGGTATTTTATTTATTTAGGAGGGATTATAAACCCATATAAAATCATTAATGGTGGTTACCTATACTTACCCAAAACTGAATCTAATATACTCATATAGGGGAAAATTAGAGGTGGTTAGAAACTTCTCTTATATAACAGCCTCTAAATTTATTTTCATTTTACAAGAACATACCCAGTACTGTCCCAAATTAGAGTCGGTGGGCACATTAGTGGTGGAAAGGTTAGAGGGAGTTTAAACCAACTCAAACTTCAGCTTATATAATTTTATTTTTCAGTGTTTTAACCCTTATAATATCACCCTATATGAGTAGATTTGGGGTTGTTTTGACCGCCGCTAAATTAATGTTCCACTCTTTTGTAGTTAAAACCACCCCTAATCAAGTCTATAATTCCCATTTATGGGGTGGTCATGCTGTAACATCCATAAATTTTCACCTGTGACAACTACATAAACCGTATGACCGTCCCCCATGTGACACCCCATGACACCCATGTGACACCATGAACACCACCAAAAACCCAATGAAACCCCCCAAAACTAACCACCCTTGAACCCCTTATGTGGTGTCCTAGACACAACCCAACAGACACTATTACGCCCCCATAGACCCACAGAGACCCCCATTTTACACCCAACTAAAACTACTAAAGTCATACCCCATAGACCCGAAGACACCCTTGGATGACCAATAATGAAAACCCAGATACACCGCATGCCACCACACAGACCACCAGACACCTTCGGATCACCTTCCCCCACAAGCTCCCCCCCCATGGAAACTCCTCAAGGAACTAGACTTGTCAGCCATAAAGCCCATTGTTTGTAGCGTGCATGATCATTGATGTGAAAAGAATATTTTTTTTTCTAATGATGGTATTTGATGTCGCGGCCCACTAGAACAGAAGCAATGCCTGAACCAACCAGGCTAGTCAAATTACTATTCTCTTTTATAATATAATATATTTATCTAATGTGGGGAAATTTAAATTATATATATGTGTGTGTGTTAATATAAAAATTTAAATAATATAATATATTTTTATTAGTGTATAATATATAATATTTTTCGGTATTATATGTATATATATATTTCTGTATATATAAAATATATTAATAATTTTATTTACACATTAAAAAATTACTTACATATTTTTTATAAATACAATTATATTTGTAACACCCCAAGAATCCATGGTACATTTCCCTTTAAATAATGCAATATCTTGCAATGTATGCATCTTCAAGATTCTAACACACCGCAGCTAATCAAACTAGCTATTATGAATAGTAATACCAACTTTTAGACATTTTATAATGTTTATTTTTCAAAATGGAGTAAATTTTGAATTCGTAATATCAAAATTAGCTTAAGGTGAATTGTTTGTATTTTTCTGAAAACATTCACTTTTTTATCAATAGTGATTAACATTACATTATTGGTTAAAACTGAATTATTATTATTTTAATTATTTAATTTCATTAAATATATTTTAGGAAAAAAATATACATAATACCTATATATTTTTAATGTAATTAATTGGAGTCATTTTATAATAATTTTAGATATTTAACAATTATATTTATCTTTTTACCGTCTTTTACCCACCTCCTAAGAGAATTTGAAAATTTGAATAAAACATAATTTTATAACTTCTGTGAGTAAATTTTTAAAAACCCAAGATAAAATTTGATATAAGTATATAAAATTTGGTTTAATAAGATGAATATAAATTTTTTTGAATAGTAACTTTTTACTTTTATTTACCACAAATAAAAGTAAATAGGATAATTACGGTTAAAAATGATATAAAAATTAACCTAAAACATGTCCTCATTCTATTGGATTAGTATTATTTGACGAAAAAAAACTTTAGGAATAAAATATTATCCTGTTTGGTCCACATGGATTAGATTAGGGCATTAATTATTATTTTATTTAAAGAAGAGTTAAAAGAGTTAAATTAAATGTTTAATAACTAAACCAATTTTAATATAGGGTTACACACAATATAAATTATATTATAAAGTTTCATTAAAAATATGAAATGATTTCCTAGATAATTTTATTTTATTTATAATTTTTATACATTATATAATTTATTTTGTTTATTGGAGAATGATGATGAAGTAATTACCTTATTAATGAAATATTAAAATAATTGATTTAATAAATATCCAAATAAATGTAAATTAGACTTATGATGAATTAAAATAGTTATGTAGGTTAATATGACATGTTCAAGTTGGTTAAATAAACCTTATTTTAAGTGGTTATGTTTTCATGGCTTTCAAAAAAATCAAATACTAAATACTGTGAAAATTGTCAAAATTGAGTTTTTAAAACAAATACTATATTAATAATTTATATAATATTCCTAAAAATATAAGGATTGTCCTAAAGAATTATATAAGGGTATATATATTGATAATGAACCACTTTGGGTTCTATTGGTAGAATGTTGTATGTTTATTAACCATATATTATAAAAATACCAACAGACATGGTAAATGTCAAACTATTTAACTAAGAGTTAAATCTAAAAGGTAAGGACAATATGGTGACCTAAACTTGTCTAAAACCTATTTATTGAGAGTTTTTCGAACCATACCCACATCATCCTCTAAATAAATCATTTTTTATCCATTAGAAACCTAAAATTATTTCATTATAAAATATTATTTCAAGTTTTTCTTAAAGTGATCCCCAACGCTCTAATAAAAAGGCACATCACCTTCTCTTACTTTCACACCTCCAAAGACATTTGGATCATCAAACACCTAACCAAATATCCTATTATCTATCATAACTTCAACCTAGAGGCTTCAATTTGATCATAATTCCATCCTAAAATTCCATTTTGATCCACTCAAATGGAAACACCCAAACTAGAGATAATAATTTCACAACCCTCTTTCAAGTTCATTTCTCATTCCACTTCCTCTTTCTTTGTTCATTAAATACAAAAATAATAAATCCAGTTACTTATATATACTGTGAAGTTATTATATATATCTTAAAACCATATTCATTATTCTATCCATCCTATAAATGATAAAGTCATCATATGTGCGTACGTACGGAATATCGTCTCTACATTATGGTGTAGTTTGTTATTCAAACACAAAATTATTTGGATGGGTATAATAGTGAGTGTAATAAATATAAATAATAAAAATAACATTTTAATGATTCTATATATATGATATAAAATCCAATTACATTCTCTTTCTCCATCAATATAACAATATTGTCACTTGTGTGTATGTACTGATTACAGTCTCCACATAAGTGATGAGATTCATTTCCCCATCATAACCATTGAAGACTAATTTTCCCTTTATGATTAAAAATAATGTTAAAGAACTGTATATCATTTTTGATTTGAATAAAATACATCATATCCATAAAAAACTGTCTTTCGTAACTAATCATATAAAGGAAAATGAATCAGTTAACACCCGAAACTATGATAATGCTAAAATATTATTAACAAGAAAATTTTATAAGATCATATCTGATATCATATTTACATATATGGTTCTTTTATAATTTTATAACAATGATTAAACTATTATACTAGATTTTAATATCCCCTCGACCTATGAAAAGTACATGGTAAGGGTTTATTTCACAATCTCTTTATTATTCGAAGTTGTTTTTACATAAGTTTTAACTGGGACCTCTTTATCATCCACATCCATGTTTTCAAAAAAAAATATTTCAAAACATTTTTACTATTCAATAGTCTATGGGTTAAAGTCATTTATTCCATTATTTGACCTTATATGTTTTGAATGAAATCTTTTCGTTATTTTCAAAAGATGCACTTTATGATCTTTTGGACAAAATATAGGTAATAATGTTTTTAACTTATATGGTGGGTGTGGCTATTTTCTGCCATTATAACATCATCGAAGCATCCCTTACAATATTATAATAATATTTTAAAAATAAATTTTTTGTTTTATAATTATGTGACTCTCAACTGATTTAAATATAGAATTATATATTCTCATAAATAGTTTTGATTTCATCTATGTCAACATCCATTGATAAATTTTACACTTGTTAGATGTTGATTTATTACTATTTAAATATTTCATTTTGTGTTTAAGGTTTTGTGATATATTTGAATTTGGATGTGTTATTTATATAAAATTCATGGTTTATGTTTTAAGTATTGATATTTCGAATGCTAGTTTTAATATTAATGTTTCTGTTATGTTTCATCCTTTTTATATGTGGAATGTATTTGACTTAGTATATGACAGGTGGAGCCCACAATAGCTACTCGGTGCATTGGTAGGTCTCATGAGACAATTAGACATGTTATTGGATGAGGCATTTCCCAATTTGATATATGTTTTTGATCGAGGCCTAAATCATTTGTATACGTCTTGGTCGAGGCATTAAGATGATGTTTTAGAATGTCCAACATTATACATTCCCTCAATATGAAAATAATAATAATGGTTCATGTGGTTATTCTACTTGTATAATACCCATGACTATGCTTTATTATTGAATTATTTACTCAGCAAATATTCATACAATAATGTCTTCATGTTTATTATTGGTAAAGGCTTGTGTTTTTAATTATTAACTATGCCTAATGTTTATGTTATCTTAAACTATATTGCATACCCTTAATGAGCGTTTAAGCTCACCCCTTTCTTATGTTTCATTTTTCCAGGATATGAACAAGTTAGTTGTGAGTGACATTTAGGCATAATCATGGAGGCTTGGATGTTTCTAATGGAATTAATTAGTTTTTTATTTCATTTCAAGTTGTAATGTTGAACTTATGTATTTATATTGTTTCCAATAATAATAAACTAATTGGTCTTTTGATATATAATTCCTTTTATCATGCCAATGTTATGAAATAAAGCACTGACTCTAGGTAACTGGGGTCATAGCATTAAAATTGGTATCAGAGGATTTTTAGTACAAACCTTGGAAACTATATTTAGAAAAACTCTAATTAAAAAACACTACCCTAAGATAGAATTTGAGGATTGGTATAAGAGAAATTTATAAAAAAAATTCACTATAGAGATTTTGTGAGTTTTCCAAGAAATACATCCTTGTTTGGATTTTAGAAGGTTGAGGTGGATCTTGTACAGATGTGCCTTGGGGTAAAACATGAAAACACAGCTTTGATCTAGACTGGAATGAAAACTAGTGCACGACAACAGGCCTTGCTTCCCTATTGGTTATGATACCCTCGACGAATATGATTAGGATAACTATCATTTTATTTACAAAAAATTAGGAAGGATATTTGATTATATACCTCCTCAAAGATTTTTTTTATGATTATGGATTATATTGATAAATTTTTCAATTTATGTTAAATGTTTTTCAAGTTCGGAATTATGTATTACGATTCATAAACTAATCTAATTTGTTCAATTATTTAGAAATGTAACCTAGTGGAAGGAATGGAAACCATATCAATGGATTTAATCCTTGTAGGGATTGACCTCCTACTCAAGATAATTATAGTGGAGCTGGAGATGAAATTGATGTTGGTAATCTTATCACCATACTGGTACAACTCACTCAAGTTATGGATAATAACCTTACCCTTATGGAGAACCCTGATCCACAATGCAGAGGATCAATGTCATACAACTTCATGAGGAAAAAACCACCAATATTCAATGGGAGGACAAGTCAATTGGTATATGAGAAATGGATAAGTTCCTTAAAGAAAATATTTAATGGTTTATGGAGTAGTGAAAGGGAAAACGTTGTCATGGTAGTTTATCACCTCACGGGAGATGCAGATCAATGGTGGTCATTTATTCAAAAAACAAAGGAAGATGAATATGTTTTAAAACATGGAATGGAGGGAGTTTAAAGATATTTCCTAAGAAAAATAATTTCCTCATGACCATCGAGTGGATATAGAAAGAAATTTTTTGAGTCTGAGGCAAAAGGAGGAAGAGAATGTCGCAAAATATGAGGCTAACTTTACAAAGTCTGAAAGTCATGTTTTAGATTATATACATAACCTAATAAGTAATATTTATCATTTCTTTGATGGGTTAAATCCATTTCTACGTCAAGCATTAGTCTCGCAATCCGTCTCCTTGTATAAAGATTTTGTCACATGTGCTATCAAGACAGAAAATAAATTCTCTAAGATTTATGACTTTAATGCAAAGAAATAGAAGAACAGATCTTTTGAACACTCTGGGGATGGAAATAAAGAAATAATTAATAGGGGAAGAATTGAATTTCCACCCTATGATAATTGTGGAAGGAAGCACCATGGTGCCTATCTAAAGGGGAAAGGAGTATACTACAAATGTGTACACAAAGGATATATTTCTATTGATTGTAAGGGGAATAAAGAAGCTAACAATATTTAATGTTACAACTATTAGGATATGGGAAATTAGGAAAATTAATGTCCTAATCCATAGGGAAACATACCTCAAAAAAGTTCCAGGGATCACGGGAAAGCTTATACGGTCACTACAGCTGATGGTGGAGCTCCGAAAGGGGTGGTGGAAGGTAATTTACTGATTTTCTCATGTTTATCCAATGATTTATTTGATTCTATATCCTCTAATTTTTTTATATCATCCATGTTTTCAAATAAAAGTAGTTATTTCTAATTTTATTTAAGAAGGGAGTTGTCAGTCAAAACTTCCATGGGAAGTATCATTGCATTAATGTTATGTGAATCAGTCCCCGTTAAGGCATATAAACGATATTTACCTACTGATCTAATCGCCATACCCATGATTGAATGTTATATAATCCTTGGTATAGATAGGCCTTTGGATCATGATGTGAAAATTTATTGTAAGAAGAATGAGGTTACAATTATCGATGACGATAAGGAGTACCCTATCTTTAGAGTAGAAATTCCCCCATCTGATTCTTATCTCGATCCACCCACAGTATCTCTACATTATTTAATTTTTTACGAGGATGAGATTGAAATAAAAGTGGGTGAGGAAAGTAATGTTCAATTTTAGGTTGTACATATTGTGCAATATTAGGTTGATGTTTTCCTAGAGGATTTACCTGGACATCTTCCAGAATGAGAAATTTAGTTTTCCATTATCATAATTCATGGATCAAGTCCAATATCAAAGACCAATTATAGAATGGCCACAGTGGATTTAGTTTAACTGTAGAAACAACTAGAGGAAT
Organism: Viscum album; assembly: GCA_963277665.1. NCBI lineage: Eukaryota > Viridiplantae > Streptophyta > Magnoliopsida > Santalales > Viscaceae > Viscum > Viscum album. The sequence goes on along the minus strand of OY728143.1, from coordinate 514,814,635 downwards.
TGACTAATATGGGATTTATTCTCCATTGTGTCTCTCCATGAAGAGCCCCTGTTCTTTTTGTTACAAAAAAGATGGATCTATGAGGTTGTTCAATGACTATAGGGAGATCAATGCTATAACAATAATGCACAAGTATCCCCTACCTCACATCGATGATTCATTCAACAAACTTCATGGAGCTCAATATTGTTCAAAATAGACCTATGATCTGGATATCATCAGTTGTGTGTGAAGAAGGAGGACAATCTAAAAACAGCATTTCGAATGAGGTACAAGCATTACGGTTTTACAGTAATTCCTTTTGGGATGACTAATGCACCCTTTATTTTCATGTATGTAACTAATAGTGGTTTCAAGGATTATCTTGATGAATTTATAGTGGTATTTATTGATGATATCTTTGTATACTGCAAAATATATGAAGATCATGAAAATCACTTTCGCATTATTCTAAAGACTCTTAGAAGAAATGAATTATATGGGAAGTTTAAAAATTGTGAATTCTCGCTTCAAGAGATTTATTTTCTTGGACATATTGTCAATAAATATGGAATCTCTGTTGATCATTCTATGAAAAAGGAAATCCAAGAATGTCCCGCACCGACAAGTATAACTGAGGTACACCGTTTTATTGGTTTAGCATGTTATTATCGACATTTTTTCCAGAATTCTTGCACGATTTGAAAACCCATTAAACAAGCTCACGCTTAAATGGGTTAATTTTTTTTTGGATAAAAGTGTGTAAAGAATCATTTGAAGAACTGAAGAGAATATTACTCAATGTTCCTATATTGACACTAGCATTATAGAATGATGGGTTTGGTATTTAAAGTGATTATTCCAAAAAAGGACTTGGTTGTTTCTTTATGTAGAATGATAGAGTTATTTACTATGCATCACGATAGCAAATAATCCATGAGAAAAACTATCCTACTCATTATAATGAGTTATAAGATATAATTTTTACTTTGAAGATATGGAGACACTATCTCAATGTTGAAAAATGTGATATATACATCGATCACAAGAGTTTGATGTATATTTTTTCACTGAAGGAACTCAACATGAGAACAAGGTGATGGCTTGAACTACTCAAATATTCTTATTGCACTATACACTATCACATGGGGAAGGAAAATAAGGTGTCCAACGCTTTGAGCAGAAATGATCATGGATTTTTGAACAAGATGAGAGTAGAAAGGGATCCTATTTTTATTGATCTTGTAAAGAAGGATATGGGAATAACCCATGAAGGTGAAACATCAATAATTTTTCAAATGGTTTCCAACCCATCCTTACTAGAAAAGATAAAAAATTCTCATACTATTGATGAAGAGTTTCAAAAAAATATTAAAGCTATAAATGATGGGAGATTGAGTGACTTCGTATATGAAGATGGAATTTTGAAATATAGGAAGAGAATTCGTGTTAGTAATATACCTGCTCTAAAAAGGGAATTATAGGATTATGCATGTAGATCAAATTTCTCTATACACCACGGGAGGACCAAGATGTATAGGGATTATAGAAAAATTTTTTGTGGGAGAACATGAAAAGGTAGATTTCTGATTTTGTGTTAATATGTATGGTTTTCCGATAAGTGAAATTTGGGAGAAAACAACCTATAGCAGTCGTGAAGCCTCTTCCCATAACTGAGTGGAAATTGGATGATACTACAATAATTTTTTCATGGGGCTACCAAAGACTCTGAGAAGGAATGATGCAATATGGGTCAATATTGACCATCATTCCAGGACAACATATTGTCTTTTTATAAGACAAAATTTATCACATGAACGTTTAGCAAGACTTTATATTAATGTAGTAGTAAGGATTCATGGGGGACCTCTATATATTTTTTTATATTGTGATTCCCATTTTACCTCAAGATTCTAGAAAAGTCTTTAGAAAGACCTATATACTGAACTTCGTTTGAGCACTACATTCCACCCTCAAACTGATGGACTATCAGAATGGGCTATTCAAACATTAAGAGACATGTTGAGATATTTCTCACATGAATTTCAAGGTATGTGGGATCAATATTTTACCTATAGTAGAATTTTCCTATAATAATAACTTCCATTCAAGTATTAAGATGCACCATATGATGGGTTATATGGAAAGAGATATCACACACCAACTTGGTGGGATGATGTTGGGGAAAGAAAACGGGTGGTCCCAGAAATTGTGGGGAAAATGATGGAAAAGGTGAAGTTTATCCAAACCCACATAAAAGAAGCTCAATGTAGGTAGTAGAGACATGCCGATAACCGAAGAATGGATTTGGAATTTTAGGTTGGAGATCATGTTTTCGTGAAGGTATCTATAGGGAAGGGACTTATACACTTTGTTGAGAAGGGTAAATTAAGTCCCAATGACATCTGACCTTTTGAAATTCTAGAACGAATTGGGGCTGAAACTTACCATTTGGAAATGCCTCCAAGTCTCTCCATTGTTCACGATGTCTTCCACGTATCACTGTTGAGAAAATACATGCCTGATGCAATGCAGGTACTCACTTATGTGCAAAATGAATTAGATCCTGATTTGTCTTATTGTGAAGATCATATCAAGATTCTTGATATAGGAGAACAAGTTTTGAGAAACCGGACGACTCATCTGGTAAATTTTCTATTGAGAAACCTTAAGATGGAAGAGGCAACGTGGGAATCAAAGGAACTTTTGATGAAAAACCTCCTGAATCTTTTTGTGTGGTAGTATTCTAGAAATTTCTAGGACTAAATTATTTGAAGGAGGGAATAATATAACCCCCCAAGCATCAACAGTATGTTTCTATTTGAACAATACAATAGTTTACATTGTATGCAACTTCAAGATTCCAACACACTACGACCAATCATACTATCCATTGTGAAACTTAATACCCAAATTTTGAAATTTTATAAACATTATTTTTCAATATGGTCTTCAATTTTTAATTCCGAATATCCAAATTAGCTTAGGGTAATTTTTGGTAGTGTTTTGAAAAAAATCAATTTTTTATGAATAGTGGAAAACACTACTTTATTGGTTAAAACCGAATTTTTATTTAAATAATTATTTATTTTATTTTATTTTATTTTATGTTAAAATAGATGAATAATACAAATATATGTTTAATTTAATTCATTGAAGTCATTTTATAATATGTTTAGATATATAAAAATATTATTGAAGTTTTTACCATCCTTTACCCACCTCATACGACCATTTGCAAATTTTCATTAAACATAATTTTACAACATATGTGATTTGAATATCAAAAATATGAGACACATAGTTGGCATAAATATGTAAAATGTGTTTCAATAAGATGATAATAATTTTTGGTGGAAAGTAATTTTTGATATTTACTTACGACAATTAAAAACAAATAGGGTAATTAAGGGTAGAATTGAAATCATAATTATCCAAACACATGTCATAATTCTATTAGATAATTATGATTCAACCAAAAAACCTTAGGAATAAAATATGATCCTCTTTGGTCCACTTGGATTAGATTAAGACATTTATTATTATTTAATTTAAAAAACAGTTAAAATAGTTAAATACAAATTCTAATAACAAAACCATTTTAATATAGGGTTACATACAATATAAATTAGACAAGAAATATTCATTAGAAAACTAATAAGATTTTGTACATATTGGTATTTTATTTATAACTTTAATACATTAAATAATTTAATTTATTTATGACACAATGATGATGAAGTAATTACTTTATTAATGAAATATGAAAATAATTGATATTATAAATATCCAAAAAAAATATGAATTGAGACTTATGATGAATTACACTAATTTTCTAGGTTATTATGACATGATAGGGTTGGTTAAATAAATATTATTCGAAGTGATAAAGATTTTATGGATTTCAAAAACAATAAATATTAAATAGTGTCAAAATTTATATAATTGAGTTTTTAAACAATATACTATATTATTAATTTATATAATATTCCTAAAAATTTATGGATCGGACCTAAAAATTAAATAAATTTAAATATATTAATAATGAACCACTTGGGGTCATCTTGGCAGTTTATAGTATATTTATTTACCACTTGAACGTTTAGAAAGACTGTATATTAATATAGTTGTAAGATGTCATGTAGTACCCCTATATATTATTTCAGATCATGAGCCACATTTTACCTCATGATTCTGGAAAAGTCTTCAGAAAGCCCACGATATTGAACATTGTTTGAGTACTACATACCACCCTCAAATTGATAGACTATCAGAAGAGACAAATCAAACCTTATAAGACATGATGAGATCTAGCTCAATTGACTTTCATGGTATGTGGGATCAATATTTTACCTCTGGTAGAATTTTCCTATTAAAATATATTCATTTATTGTATTCATATGGAACCATATGAAGGGTTATATGGAACGAGATGTCACACACCAACTTTTTTGGATGATATTAGTGAAAGAAAACATGTGGTCCCAAATCTTTTTGGGGAAATGATGGAAAAGGTTAAGGTTATCCAAACCCACATCAAATAATCTCAATGTAAGAAGAAGAGCTATGCTGATAATCGAAGGAAGGATTTTGAATTTTTGGTTGGAGATCATGTTTTCATAGAGGTATCTCCATGGAAGAGAGTTATACGATTTTGTATGAATTTTAAATTAAGTCCCAGCTACGTCAGACCCTTCAAAATTATAGAATGAATTGGGGATATAGATTACAGTTTGGAAATGCCTCCAAGTCCATCCAATGTTCACGATGTGTTCCATGTATCATTATAGAGAAAATGCATGCCTGATCCATTGCATGTACTCACTTATGAGGAAAATGAACTATATCCTGCTCTTTCTTATTGTGAAGATCCTGTCAAGATTCTTGGTACTAGAGAACAAGGGTTGAGAAACCAAACAAATCTTCTGGTAAAATTTCTAGGGAGAAACCTTACGATAGAAGAGGAAACGTGGGAACCAGAGGATCATATGATGACGAACCACCCAAAAAATTTTGTTCAGTAGTATTTTAGAATTTTTTATGACGAAATTACCTGAAGGAGGGGAAACTATAACAAACCAAGCTTCAACAGTATGTTTCCCTTTGAATAATGCTATTGTTTGCATTGTATGCATCTTCAAGATTCTAACACACTATGACCAATAAAACTAGCCATTATGAATAGTAATACACGCTTTTTGAAATTTTATAAATTTTATTTTTCAATATGGACTTCATATTTTAATTCCAAAAATCCAAATTATCCTAGGGTAATTTTTTGGTAGTTTTTTAGAAACATTCATTTTTATGAATAGTGAAAACACTACTTTATTGGATAAAACTGCATTTTTGTTTAAATAATTATTTATTTTATTTAAAATTATTTTAGGTCAAAATAGATACATAAAAACTATATATGTATTATTTAATTAATTGGAGTCATTTAATAATATGTTTAGATATATAAAAATTTTATTGATGTTTTTACAGTCTTTTACCCACCTCCTACGAGCTTTTGCAAATTTACATAAAACATAATTTTACCACTTATGTGATTTTCATATAAAAAATATGAGAGACACGGTTGACATAAATATGTAAAATCTGGTTCAATAATTTGGATATAATTTTTGGTGGATAGTAACTGTTGACTTTTATTTACCACGATAAAAAGTAAATTGGGTAATTATGGGTAAAAATGTTATCATGATTATCCAAACACATGTAATAATTATATTAGATAAGAATAATTTGACCAGAAATATTAGGAGTAAAATATGATCCTCTTTGGTCCACATAGATTAGATTAGGAAATTTATTATTATTTTATTTAATGAATAGTTAAAATAGTTAAATTCAATGTTTAATAACAAAACCATTTTAATATTGGTTTACACATAATATAAATTCGACAATAAATATTAATTAGAATAATAAACTGATTTTCTACATAATTTAATTTTATTTATAATTTTTATACATTAAATAATTTAACTTATTTATGACACAATGATGATGCAATAATTACCTTATTAATGAAATATTAAAATAATTGATATTATAAATATCCAAAAAAACATAATTGAGACTTCTGATGAATTACACTAATTTTATAGGATATTATGACATGATAGGTTTGGTTAAATAAATAGTATTCTATGTGATAAATTTTTTACGGCTTTCAAAAAAATCAAATATTAAATAGTGTCAAAATTTACATAAATGAGTTTTTAAAACAAATACTAGATTATTAATTGATATAATATTCTTAAAAATTAATGGTTAGACCAAAGGAATTATATAAGTTTATATATATTAATAATGAACCACTTGGGGTAATCTTGGTAGTTTATAGTAAATTGAGTTTCCATAAAATATAAAAATACAAAGAGACATGGTAAATGTCAAACTATTTAACTAAGAGTTAAATCTAAAAGATAAGGTTAATATGGCGACTTAAACTAGTATAAAACATATTTTTTGTGAGTATTTATACATAAACTCATATTATCCTCAAAGAAAATCATTTTTAGCTATTGGAAATAGATAATTATTTTATTATAAAATAATATTTCAAGCTTTTCCCAAAGTGACCCCACAGATTTAATAAAAGGGAACTTCCCCTTCTCTTAATTTCACACCCCAAAGACATTTGGATCAGCCCACCCCACCCCATATATCCTCTCATCTATCCTTACTTGAACCAAGATTCCTTACATTGATCATAAAGCCAACCTATGGATCCCTTTTGATCAACTCAAAAAGAAGCACCCGAAGTAGAGGTAATAATTTCACCAACCTCTTTAAAGTTTTTTTCTTCTTCCACTTCCTCTTTCTTTGTTGTTTCAATACCAAAATAATAAATACAGTACCATATACATACATTGATATTATTATAAATATGGTACAACCATATTTTTTATTCAATCCATCTTATAACTGAAAAATTCACCATAGATTCATACGTACGGATTACCGTCTCCACGTTGTGGTGTAGTTTGTTATTCAAACACTTAATTACTTGGATGGGTATAAAAATTAGTATAACTTATGTAAATAATAAATATAACATTTTAATTATTCTGTAAACAGGATGTAAATTTTAATTACATAATATTTCTCCATAAATATAATGATATTGTCGCTTTGAGCATACGTACAGATTACCGTCTCCACGAATGCGATGAGATTCATTTCCCCATCGAAACCATTAAAGAATAATTTTCATTTGATGATTTAGAATAATGTTTGATAACTTAATATAATTATAGACAAGAATATAATACATCCTATCCATAAAAGACTTGGCTTATTTAACCAATCATATAAAGGAAAATCATTCAGTTAACACCTAAAATGATGATACTTCGAAAATATTATTAACAAAGCAATATTATAAGATCATATATGAAAACATATTTATGTATATTAATCTCACCCCATTATTATATTTCATTTTCCTAGGATATGAAAAAGTTAGTTATGAATGATTTGTAGGCATAATCTATGAGGCTTGGATGTTTCTAATAGAATAAATTACTGTTGTATTTCTTTTCAAGTTGCAATGTTGAACTTATGTATGTATCTTCCTTCCAATAAAACAAAACTGGTCAGTCTTTCAGGACAAGATTACCTATATCATGCCAATTTTATTTAATAAAGCATTGACTCTGGGTAACTAGGTCAGGGTGTTACAATACTTGTGGTTATATATATATATTTATGTAAAATGTACAGATATGATATTATCATAATATATATTTATATTTACATATATTTATATAAATATTTTTCCTATAATAATATATATGTATGAATATGTAGAAATAAAATTATCATTGATTAATAAATGTTTTTATCAGTACACATATTTTTTAAACTACAAACTTATATATGTTTTTATATGTTCTATACATTTATATGTCTTATAATTTATATTATAAATATATTATATTAAATAAATTTATATTATAAATTTATATATGTATTTATGTATATTTATGTAATATCATGTATATACAAAAACGTATAGATATATACACACAAAAAATTAAATACATTCATATATTTGTAAATATGTAATATAATTATATGATATATATATATTTACTGAATTAATATATAATTATTATTGAATACTATGATATATATAAAATAATATTAATATATATATAAATATATAGATAATAAAACATTTTACTATATAATATTAATAATAGTATATATATACATATGTTTTATATTGTATATATTATATATATTTCTATACATAATTTATTATAACTATATTTATACATATATGTATAATAAACATGTATTTAATATAATATATGTTTATGATAAATCAAAATATAAATGCGTAGTATTTTTTAAGAAATTTATATGTTTTATATTATTGAATTAATTAATTTATAATATAATTTATATAATGTATTCCTATATTTATATTATTATACATTTCTCATTTTTTGTGTTAGTATTTATTTAACATATTTATATAATTACTTTATATAAATGTTTATAAAGAATTAAAATAAATAAATATAATGTTTTTTTGTAATATATGTATAGAAACATGCACATAAACAAATATATATTATTTAATTAGAATTTATATGGGTTTTCTTTTAAACAATATATAGAAACTCAAAGGGGGTTAAAAACCCCTCTAATCAACGGGATTAAATAGGATTCATAATTCCCCACTAATTTCTTAAATTGTAGTTTTTTAAATCCATATCTAATTTCATCAATTAGAGGTGGTTCAAAACCCCCTAGAATATCATAAATTAGAATTGGCTCAAATCCAAATCTAGTCTATGAAATTAATAGTGGTTCATGAACCCCATTCAATGACATAAATTAAAGGGGGTTAAACCCACCCAGATTTTAGATATTGAAGGGGTTGTGAATCATCGGTATTTTAATTTTAAAAAACAGATTCGAATATATATAAATATATATATATTACCTATAATATAGAAATTAATATTATATGTATATAACACCTATAAAATAAATACCAACATACAGTGACACTAGTTAATAAATTTTCAACAGTTTGGACATTGTCTCCACTAAAATTAAACAATGTATTCCCAAACAAATGCTATAAATTTTGAGGGGGTTGTAAACCCCTCTAAATATGATTATTAGAGGGTATTGTGCTTAAACCCTCTAAAGTTTCTAGTTAGAGGGGGTTTCCCACAACCCCTTCTAATAAACTTTATATGGGGTTTTTCATAACAGCTTCTAAAACATTGTCACTAATCTATTGTTCTATATAATTTTGTCATGAACGCCTTTGCATGATTATAGTTACTTCTAGGATGTATTTACATTATTAAAGTGCATTTTCTGGAATATCCTCAAATAACCTAGTAGGGCATGTCCAATGTATTTCTCCAGAAAATATTATCATTTTTATTGGTTTTTTCTGGATCTAATTGTCATATTTGGAATGTTCTTGAATAATCAACTAGACTTATCCTAGACAACATCGCATTATTAAAGTGATGTTTTTTAAACAACTTATCCTGATAAAGGTGCATTGTTCAAGATCGATTTCCATGTATAAGGTAGACATGTAAAATGAAATATTCATAAAAATTATGAGAAGTTAGTATTTTGTCTTGGGGTAAAATTGGATATTCCATAAGTTGTCACCTAAGAAAAATAAATTTTCCAAGGCCTGTTTTGATACGGTGACATGCATTCACATATGAACAATAAGAGACCAACGAATAATCTTGATATAATGTGATAATATTTTAATCAGATGGTCGGGTATTTGGAACATGTTTATGATATCATAAATGTTCATGTGTTGGAGTCATATATTTAAAAGAACCATGCATTTCCTGCATGGGAAGATGTTTTCCTTGTAAGAGGGGTTCATCTCTAAGGGTTTTATTTATAACCACACTTCATAGATTTTTATTTATAACATCTACTGACATGGATAGAGGGTGGTTGAGTGTTATGAAGATTTTTTCCAAGTATGGGGTGCACACAATAAGTCCATGAAAACCCAAGGGAGTTGTGTAGTTAAGAGACTTGATTTATAGACACACAATCACATTCATATTAGTACATGTTTGTGGATTTCTATAAGACCTCCTCACATAAGGGCGATCATGCATGATTTTTTTAATCATTATAATGATTGATGATCCCCAATGTATCATTTGAGATAGAATCTTTATGGAACTCAAGAGAAATCCAATTAATATATAGAGAATTACTCTGATGGTAATGGCATGATAATATCTCATTCTACTATTGTATTCTACTATTCTGTACAAAATACCATGTTATCTATCATATGTGTTTTTTATGGGAGACCAGGTGTGTATATATAGAGATTATGGTTGTGGTAGATGCATCTTTACACAAAAAGGACACCACATGTTCTTACATGAGGTGTAGGAGTCTTCATGTGAACCATAGACGGAATTCTATAATGATGAAAGTATATGTTCATCTTCATGAAAAGCCTTGGTGTTGTTATCCATTCTTATCCTGATCAACATAATTTCATCACAAGATATTTTTTAAAATTTTTATGGGTTTAATGTGGAAAAAATGAATGGATTCATGCATCAATGTCCCATTTCGTAATACTATGAAGTACCATATGCATGAAAATAATATTGCACGAATTCTATAGGTACATCAAGAGAATATCATTTTAACTATATTGATAATTGGAGAAGGATTTCATAGAAGATCAAGTGAATAATGGTGTCTTAATTGTGTCTAACATCTGGCCTGATAGTTTAGTGGTTGAGATGGTCAGTGAGAGGTTTAAAATGAAATGAGAGAGGGATCAAATGATTGGTATCATCTTGTTCATATAATTATGGTTTTATCCAAATTTTTAATGAATGAACAATGTTTCACTCACTCACATCACATATTAGTTTCTCTTACAAAATATGCACGCTTAATAATATATCACGAATCCCCAATTTTTTATAAATGATTACCAGATATTGCTATCAATTATCACAAACACCTTTATATATTAGTCAATTATCCAACTACGTGGTCACCCCACAACACATCTCTATCCATATTACATGGGACAATGCATGTTCACCAAAACTACTGTGCTAGCCGGATGGGCTAGCTCTTTAGGTGTGGTTTAGGAGACTCGCATAAGTCATTGGGTCATGGTGGCAGGGCGAGCTAGCATTGTCTGCACAAAATTTTCTTTAATGTAACATTACAAATGCTAATAATAACTATATAAATAAAATTCATATAATTAGGGGAAAGTGTGCATGACCATATAATTGGAATTCCAATCCCATTATGTATGGATACTTATTTTGAGTCCTTAGTACTTATACATAGTCTTCATATTTCTAAAAACATCAATAATAATGTTCATATTAACCCATTATAGTCTTCAAAAGATAGTCATCTATATTGACACATAACTTGGGTTTTATGCAGGATAACAATGTTTGGATTAGAAAACAAGGACTTGGATGATAAAACTACCATCCAAATACTAATATGGGGTGATAGAGAACATGATTAGTGGAAAAATAAAAACCATTCATTAATAATTCTATTATAGGTAAAGTCACCATTAAATTATCATAAATAAGGGTAAATATATATTATTTTACTTTCAAAACATATTACAAATGTTAAATAATTTTCATGTCTTTCTATATTTAATTATTTTAATATTATTTAATTAGAAAAATCTCATAATTTTTGTTATTATATCAATTTCATATTCATAAAGTACTCATATATATGCTTCTTTATTCATAATACACTAATTGATTAAAATATTCACACAATAATGAAAAGTCATTCCATTTAAATCAAGTTTTTATTAATAAAAAATGGTTATCATGAGTTATTCAAAATGAATCAATCATTATATAGATTAATAATACATTAAACTCCAAATTATATTATAATGTACACGATAACCCATTCTATAAATTGTTGACCTAATGACCAATCCAAATTTTAAAATGTGTATTAATGGTCATTAAATTTCTCAAAATAAAACAAATGAAATTTTCCCAGAAATCATTAAATATAAAAGAGATGTCATAAGACAATTATATGAATAATTTAATCATATATTCTCATAAAATATGGTAATAACCTGAATTACCATAAATCCTCTATGAAAAGATGCATGATTCAGTATTCATTTAATGAAACCATTGATTATTGAATATATTACATTAATAACAAATTTAATAAACTCCATTAATGATTACATGTACAAATCTGTCAATAATTAATTAATTAGATTTGTGGTCATCAATATTATCCTTCTTATATTATCTATAAAAATATTCTCTATATAAATAATAAACACCATTTCTAAACATGAAATACATTTTTAGGGTTAGCTTCTGTTTATCATGTCCTATTTATAAAATATCACCAATCCAAAAACTAACATTTCATGGTCATGAATACCATTAATCATTTTCTTGAAAATATTTATTGAAAACTTCTATAGAATAATCCTAATATAATTCATGATTCATATTATATAATTATTAGGTTCTCATACAAAAAAATTATTCATTCCACTTTTTTATTAAACCACTAACTATGATTTTTCATCTTATAAAGTATTATTTGTTTCATGTAATATGAAATATGAATGATGAATTAACAGACAAATTCCTTAACTGTAACATTCTTCCCTTATTTAATTTTAAAAATAATATTATAACATGTCATTACTTTTATATTTTATTAATGGTCTAATCATTATTAGTATTATAATTTTTACTCATATAGCCTTCCACATTCTCTTTAGGAGCTCTCACCTTTGGAAATTGATTAGTATAATTCCCAAACATTAATCATTTATAACCTTTTAACCATTGTTTGTGTATTTTGGTAACCTTTATTATCATCCACATTTTTAACTATAATATTCATTATTCCTTGGATATTACATTCTTTATCTTTTTAATTTTACACAATAAAAAATCATTATCTTCCCTTTGAAACATTTCATGGACTGGATATACATACATTAATGTCACATAGGAAAATAAATCTTTTATCCTCTATGGTTCCCAATAGAAAATCTATAAATTAAATATATCTTCTCTTCAATATTGAGTCATATAGTTAGTTGAGGTGACATTTGATAATCATATATCATGATAAATGACTAGGATTATTTAAAATTTACTTTTCTAGAGTCATCAACCCATTTGGGTGCTAACAACACATTGAATTTTACATTCCATTTTTATGAAATTATTTCGCATTCCCACCAATAACTAAAACCACAAACCATAGTTGGAGAAATAATTTTCATAGTAGAAAACCATGAAATCCTCAAAAAATTATTTATTGATTGAATAAATTGTGAAAAATTATTGTCATTCAATGAAAACATAGATTTAACATAGTAAAATCCATGTAAATATCTATTTAAATCATCCAAGATTGTTCATAAAGAGTTTGAAAATTTATGGATTTTAACCCCCTGTATTTCCAAACCAGATGTGCAGGAAGGACCATTGTCATACACTCAGAGACTATCATGTATAGATTAATACACCCTTATTTGAGTTTCAAATCCATGGTTCCTATGTACTGGAGTGTCATACAATTATAGTATCATGAAAGGGATGTAACAACACAGAAACTGCATGATCTATCCTTCTCCAAAATTCCAGGACATTTTCATGTTCATTAAACTGTACATATACTTATCCTTATGATTATACCTACATATGTCAATAAAAAATATGTATGTATGTTAGTAATTATTTATAAATAAATTTTATAATGTTTAACTAAAAATATCATCTAATACCAATAGTAACAACCAACATTATCATATATTGAAATTGCAAATTTTTATATGAATATTAATTACATTAAACAAAATCAATATTAATGATGATACAAGTATAATCCCTTTAGAAACATGTACACATAAACAACTGGTCAATAAGTGAGATACATCATCTCGCACTTTTTTCTTGACTACAATTATCCTTCTTAGTAATATCAGACCAAATACCTTTCATCACGACATGGGGAAAATGAAACATAAGAATGACTGAGATTACGTGCTCAGTTAGGGTATACAATATAGATTTAGATATATACAGATGATAAGGGTAATAAAACATTCAAAAAAAATTTAAAACCATTACATGCATCTCATAGATCATAAACATGAGTCTTGGTATAAATGGAGGTAGTAAACAAGACATTAATCGTAATTGAATCAGAGGATATGCACCATGAGAGAATAGGAATTTAATAAGAAATAGTTTTATGGAAGAAATATAATTCTTGAAAATAATTTCCACGGTATTTTAAGGATAATATTAAATATTGTCATAGTGTGTTAGATCTACTACTCAAACCATTTTACAGATCAAGGTTCCTCCCAGGATTGTAACATTAGATAGAGTCCCTTGTTAATTATCATCACTCCCCATTTTAGTTTTATTTCTAAAATTAGATATCAATATATACCAAATTAATTTTAGAGAGATATAGTTCCCACACATAATGTAGTGAAAATCATACTTATGTTTTCCAAAATACCATAAAACATTCATCATATCAGAACCCGTGAGATGGCGTTTGGGTTTCGAGGGGAGCGGAAGACCTGAGGCCATGGAACTTGTGTTTCTTCTTCCTAGGGATTTCCATGCCTATCCCGCACTATCGTAACTCTATGCTCATGGATGGAGAAATAGGGTCGGCCTAGAATGAAGGTGCGCTTCATCTCGGAGGTAAAGCAATCTTGCCCGGCCAACCCACTGTTCGCCTTGATTCCGTGGCGAGAGTCCCAAACATAGCCGCGGCTCGCGATGCTCAGACTGTAGATCGTATTGTTGGAGAAAGCATGTGGGATCCTTATTCAGATCCTATGTTATCTTCGAGGCCAAATGTTGCTTGCATTGACTCCAGATCTTAGTTTTTGGCTTCGGATCGTGCAGATCGGGGTCCTGTTGAAGGCAGTATGAAAAACCCTTCTTCGTCAGTTGTGTTGAATGTTCCGGTAGTCCATGATTCCATATCCAATATGGATTCTTGGGATAATTCTTCTCAACACATGAATGATGCGGTCTAGGTGCAATCTGTTCTGATGAAGGTGTTACTGAATTCTTCTTCAACTGTTGTGATTTCTGGTTCTCGGTGGAAGAAATCACAGGATGCCTTGAAGGTCCCAAATTGTGGTGGTTCTGTAAAGGATATGAATGGTAGAGTTTCAATGGACAATCCTGCATTGGCACCTCCATTTTCCTCGCTCAATGACTCCCCTACTAGGATCCTTCGAAAGGGATCAGCTGCTCATGTTGATGTTAATCCTGATGTGTTTGTTGAGAGGATTGTAGTTGGTAAGAACTACCTGATTGCACGTCTTGTTCTACCAAATGGTGAGAAGCCTTAGAGATTTGATGATCTCATCAAGCGAATATAGTGTTTATGGGGATCCTCTGATTGGTGGTGTGTTTCTCTTGGTCACGGATTCTTTCATTTTATTTTTCCTTCGAGTGCTTGCAAAATACGTGTGTGGAGAATGGGGTCATTGGCTTTGAAGCCTTGATGGCTTCACCTTCATGAATGGTCTCTTGACTTCAATTCCTCGTGTGCAAGAAATGCCTTTTCTTAGGTTTGGGTTCATTTTCAAAGACTTAATTAGGTCCTTTGGCATCCAATGATTCTACATGACATTGGTATGGCGATTGGAACTCCTATTCGCCTTGACAAGGAAACTAAAGTGGTTCATTTTGGGCATTTTTCCAGAATTCTTCTGGAGATTGATCTGAGCTCCACCTTAATTGATAAGGTAACGCTCTCCACTCTTACTGATAATATTCATATTGATGTTGAATATGAAAGGAATCATCTTTTCTGTATTGAATTTATTTCCATTGGAATTTCTTTGTAGTTATGTCGGAAGAAGATCTCATGTTAGAGATGTAGTATGAAGGGTCATTCAGCTACTCTCCGTAGAAGGAATCTCGAGAGAAAACTTGTGGCTTTGTCAAAGTCCCTTGTTCATGATGATTAGGTTCTTGGTAAAGATGTTTCCACTAAGGCTGATATGGTGAGCAAGTCTGACCCTCAGGTGTCAAGTTTGAAAGGCAAAGGTCACATGGTGGATAAGTCCCCGATGTGAACGGCTAGTGGTCCCTCTTATTTTTCTAAGGATATCACATCCAATGCTCCTGCTGAATTGGTTGAGATTGGAAAATCTTCTAGCCTCTCTACTGATGTGTCTCCTAATAATTATGACCCCCCATCTAAAAACAAGAATGTTAGTCCTCGTCTAGGATTGCTCTGTGATGGGACTATTAAGCCGAATCATGGTTTGGATCACATTGGGACTCCTGAACATGTTAATTTTCATAAAGAAATACAGAATCTTTTGAATTCCTCTAAGGTATCTGAAAAGTAGGGTGAATTCTCTTAGGATGAAGGGATGGAAGTGAAGGGAAGATAGATGATTGAATGGACCTCACTCCTACTATCTCAACGAGAAGGCCAAGGAAGGACTATTCTAATACATGTCGTACTGTGTTTACACGTTCTTCTAAGCTACCAGGCAAGTTCAATTATGATTTTCTTAAGATCCTCAACCAGGGTAAGTCTCAATCTGACTGGGAAACTACTAATGACTCTGATTATTGGAATGACATGTCTTATTATGATCCTGAAATTTTTTGATGAATGAGGTAAAAAATCACTTTGTTTGACCCAGCCCGTCACTTTGTGTACTTTTTTTTTATTTTAATAAATGGTCAGAAGCTTAGATTCTTGCTGGACATGCTGGGTATCAAAACCATTGTAATTAAATGAGTTTCACAAAAACTACATCATCAAATAACATATATAAAAGATATATATATCTTAATAATTTATTTATTTCATTAATTAATATCCCATGGAAAAATAATTGGGCCTCATAATAATTTTATCATGGTATTTCCAAAGAAGTAGAAATGGGTTTGAAAAAAATATTTTAATTTTAAAAAAACTAATATGAGAAACAATATGATTTATATCAATAGATCATGTATATTTTACGAAATTAGAAAAAATAAAATATCACATCCTATATATAAAATTATTTTAAAATAGAATCACTTATAACGTCTTTAATGGAAATTATTTTGTATTGTGAAATCTAGTTTTTTTTAAATTAAATATATATATATATATATATAATATTTTGGAAATCCTTTTTTCTGAAGAATAATATAAAACCTATTATTGGATGCATCAAATAATATAATGGGATTTATATTGGGAAATATCAATTCACGTAAAATACATAAAAAATGGTTTTATTTCACATTTTTAGTAAAATCCTAATTGGATTTGTTTGTAAAATGGAAAGTGGATTAAATTCAATTTTTTTAAAAAAGTTAAAAATCATTAATTTATTTTTAAGCAATCATTTGGATGATACTATATTTTGTTTTTTAAAAATCTTTTCGGAAACAATTTTTTCAATGAAAAATGGTTTTCATCCAAAGGGAAAAATAATGAACATTTTTCCATAAATCATCATTTTATATTCATGAATATATAATGTGAGGAAAAAGAATGGAAAAAATGTATTCTATATATAATATAATTTTAGAATAAACTAAATTTTTTTACTGAGTGGTAAATAATAATATATTTTATTGGAAGCATAATCAGGGGAAATCATGGTAAATGATGTGATTGTTACATAAAACTCCCACAACAGTGTGAATATTCAATTGCAATCCAGATGACATAATTCAATTAAATAAGTCAATAAATATCATGAGAATAAAAAATCATGATATTTAAAGACAATGGGGATTTATATACACTTCATAAATTAATATAGATACATATCATAACATAGGTCTCAAATAAGGAAAAATGGTAAACAAAATTAATTACTATATTGGTAACATTGAAACTATTAACCATAAAGATGAGGATTCCAAAAATAGATTGTAAATGAAAAAAATCATGATAATAATCTCACAATACATTAATGGATTTTATATACACAACATATAATAAATATGTAGTGAATAGTTCATGTGTCTCATAGAATTAAAAAAGTCTAATGAAAATCCCTTTCATCATTGAAATTTTTTTCATTTATATGAACTAATAAATCAAAATATCAAATGAAGAATTAATTATCATGAAATTTTTTATATGAATTATATAAAATTTCATTGTTTTTTATATTATAAAAAAAATAAAAAGTTGTGAATATGACATACGTATCCAAGAAATAAAAGACAGAATAGAATTCCCTAACCATAAACCTCCATATTCTTCATACATGTTCCAAACTCATGAATAATAAATATGTATTTTTAATAAATATATTAAATATACATGAATAATTATATATATAACCGTTAATGATTTACTTATGACTATTTAGTAATCATTTATTAACTATTGAATGATAAAGTCATGTTTTGGTCAATAACTACAATAATTTTCATTTTCATTTTTTTATTTTATATGTACTCCAATATTGATAATTTTTGAATTCTATATATAATATTAATAATGAAATAAATATCATATATATTCAAATTATATATTGTTACTACAATATATTAAAGTTAGAGACAGAAAATTGAATCCAGTATTCATGGAGATGATTGGTTGTACATAAGAATAAATGTTATTTACACTATCTCAATAGACTGAAACAATGAATGAAAAACACTATATTTAAATTAAAGATTAATTTTATGTAAAGTATATGAAGTATTAATTTTACAGACATTTTTATTACCTTTTATGTAGAGAGTGAACTAATCACATTGCTTTTAGATATAGTTGTTCTCCATATGCACTAGCGACATTATCATTTTTCCACAGAATAAAAAGTAAGGTGGTATATGTCAAATAATAACTAAAAAAGTATTTTTATAGAGTAAATATTGTATAAATAAATATTTAATCTATCATTATATCCATCCATTGGAGTTTATAATGTAAAATAAATAAAATCTTTTTAGGAGGTGGTAGACCACTGTACAAACAAATGATAATTTCATATCCCTTTTCATTCAAGTGGAGATGGTTTAGGTAATTACCCTAACATAAAAACATATTAATAAATTTATTAAATAGTATTTATTTATTAAATCATTATTTATAATTATTTTAAATAGGTTGAGGAAAAAATGAATAGAAACACTTCTTGGAGAACGTTACCACTTTTTCTAGAAGCCAATTATGGTTTTAACAAAAATCCATCATAGGTAAGATTTAATAAAAAAATATAACATTGTATAAGGTAATTAAATGATTTATTAATGCATTATAATTCTTATAAAAATTCTTTATGATGTGTGAAAAGGAGTGGTGAAGGTGTAGCCTTGTATTTTAGAGCTGAGTGACACACTTATAATTTTTGGAAAGAAAAAGGTATAACCACATATTTCACATGAGGAAAGACTATAAAATTTCTATTATGAACCAATAAACATTTTAACGTATAAATAATTCCATCTAATACAATTATTCACACGTTTTGGGAAAAAATTATTTAAATTTAAGCTGAAAGATGCGATGAAGAATCAGTGTTCTAAAGTGAAAATGGTCATAAGTATAAATCATTTTATACATGAATTCAATATTTAATTGATAGTTATGAAATAAATTACATTTAATTTATTATTAATTGAAATTATTATACTTATAAAACAATATTAAATTTTCTTTTGACATTTTTAATATCATTCAATGAAATGAAAATTCATAATGAAAACCATTAATTTCATTAATCATCATAAAAATTTACATTTTCTAAAATGTTGAAAAAATCACCCTAACAAAATTTCAGCCTGATAATTAAAGCTAAATGTTATTTTTTAAAATAAATTTCCATGAATATTCAAAAATTTATTTTATAAAATGTCAAAAATGTCAAACCATGTTTTAGAAAAATATAATTTATAAAATCATAATTTGATATATTTTATTTCATTCTTAGAAAACACAGAAGATGAATTTCAAATATCACATAGAATATATAAAATAATTATTTCAAAATAATAATTAATAAAAATATATATTTTTTGCTTTATTATGGAAAAATAAACATGTGCGCCTAAATTTTTTTTTCATAATATAGTTTATTTTTTTCAAATGGTATTTATTTCAATTTTTTTTTTGATTTTTTCACCAAATAAATCATTATATAAATATGATTAATGATTTTTTTCCATTTTTTAGTTTATTTAATTCCTACCCACAATTACAATGAAAAGATGTTTACTAGACTATTAGATAAAAAAATGTAATAGTTTTCCACATTTTATTGAACTCGATGTTGCATGTAAAACCTGGTAAACTAAGTGATGAGTTTATTAAAAGACAAGCACGATGAATCTTGTATATAATGAAAAAATCAATTTTTATTGTAATATAATATAACAAAATTATTATATATTTTTTATGAAATATTTCTCCAAATCTTATTGTGTTACATACCCATTGCATAATGAAACTAATACTTATGTGTGCCCTAATAATAGACAAAATTTGGGTCATGATCACATCATAACCCTTTTAAAGTAAAATGGATTTATAATCACAAAATCAATTCACCATAACAAAACCGAAGTACAATAAATTTCATTCATCAATATTTAATCATCTTAAATATTAACTATAAAAAGAATGTGTAATGGAGTTATTCAATATTATATAGAAAAATAATTTCAGATATCTTTTGGATCATTTCATGAAGAAAGTATTATTTCCAACTTGAAAAACACTTTTTTAAATAAAAAATATTTTTAAAATAATTTTCTCAAAACATATTTATTAAATCAAAAAAAATAAAGAATAATTATTATTTCAAACATTTCATAAGGAAAGTATCATTTCCTTTTTGAAATTATATAAAAATTCCTAAAATATTTTAAAAATACTTTTATTTTATAATAAAATTTGAAAACTAAAAAGGAATTTTGAAAATAATGACTGGATATCATTGTTGAATATTATATACACATTATATCCAGTATTCCTTTCACATTTTTTAGTAAAATAATTTTTTTCCTTGTTTGGAAGATGAAATAAAAATTCATTTTTAAAACAATTTATACTAAAAATTTGTATTTATTAAAAATTAATTTTTCAATTCATTTAGATGATGTAAAAAAAATTGAAAATATGTATATATAACATGGATATAATAAAAAATATTTTCGGGCCATAAATATAAATAAAGATGATTTTTCTTGAAGAAATTATTTTTAACTATTTAGTAAATATATAGAGGATGATAAATAGAAAAAATTATTTTTTTATCAAACCATGGGATAATAAAATTTATTTTTCTATAGAGAGATGTATAATATGATTTTTGAATATTATGGGTAAAATAATCAATCCTCATAAATGATTAGATTGTATCATAAAACACTTACAGTATGGTAATATAAAATCATGATCCCCATGAAGAAATAACATTATATAATATAAATAATGTCATTTGAATAGATAAATTCATCATGTATATTTTCAAAGGCTTGTTATATACAGGTCGTAAAAAATAATGTATCATAACACAATATATTACTCGATGAAATAAAATTAAAACGAAATTCCATTACCATATTGATTAGTTTGAAATCATAAAACCAACGAGATATATATCCAAATTTTTAAATTTAAGCCAAAAAAATATTCAGTAAATAATGAAAAAATTCATTCCTAGGTAGTATATATACCACAAAAATAATAACACATAATAAATATTGGTTTTTTAGATAGAAAAGAAAAGTGAGATAGAAAATCCTTACCAAATGTCTTGATATCCTTTATAGACATTAGATACTACTATGTAATAAATATAATATTGTTATAAATATATTAAATAACCATAATTTTTTATATCATACCATATAAGATTTATTTTTGACAATTTATTACCCATTTGATAATAATTCCTTGTTAAAATTATGATTTTGGTAATAACTAATCTGTTTTTCATGTATGTTTGGATTTATAATTATGTTTATATTATGTTGATCACTATAACATCATGAATAAAATTTTAACCATGATATAAATATTATATATATTTTTTACATATGTATTCGCAGTAATTCATAATATTTATAGATATAAAATGAAATGCATCGTTAATAGAGACAACGTGTTATACGTACGCATGAAACTTGTTTCCCTTTTCTCAAAAGATTATACAAAATAAACATCATCAATATAATTCATTTAAAGAGACATTTTTATTTCATATATATCACATATATTAATTATATTTTTACTTATTGTCTTCCTTGTAAGGGGTTAGTGGAATCAATATCACATCACTACAGAACGATGTTGTAAGCCATACACAGAAACAGACTAATCATACCTTACATTGAATAGAATGTAATAATATATTTTATAATATTTATTAAATAGGTATAATTATTATAACAATATCATATATTATCATATTCTTTGTATTTATTACCATTAAATTAAATTTGGAATGGAAACAACCATTGTCGATTCACGGGGTGGTAGACTACCATACAAACAAAATAAATCATTATTTTCCCTTAGGGTTAGATGTAAGAAGGTATATTTGGTGTTATAATTACAAATGATTAATAATTATGGATATATAATATTTAGAAATTAATTCTATTATTATATCCCTTCATGAGTGGTGGTGAGGGAATATGAAAAACTTCTTTTGTCAGGTGGTAGTCCACTGTACACATGAATAGTGATTTTGTATACCATTTCTTGAATTGGAAATTCATATAGGTTATAAAATTAAATCAATAAAATTTAAAGATTCATTATGTATATATAATTATTTTATAAAAGATTTTAAATATTTGAAGGATTTATAAGAAGAAGTAAAACAAAATCACATAGGTAAAAAAATTACCATTTATTTAAAAAACCTCATTAGGATTAACATTGAGAAGTATGAGATTGGATATATGATCCCACAAGGGCCTTTATTATTTGTTTATGTATTTATATAAGATATATATTTTTTTATTTTAGGAAAAATATGGTTCTGGCAGTGTAAAAATGAGAGGATTGTGGGTCTCATTTTATAAGTGAGGTGAGTGGAAAACTTGTATTCATTGAAAATAAAAAGGCCTTCCCCTGATATTCGCAAGGGAAAAAGGATAAAAGGGAAATTATATAACTTTATACGTTATAAGGTATAATAATTATGATAAATTTAGTATAGGGAATGTTTGGGTTATTTTTAAAAATTATCTTCTTAGTATAACCCCTTAGTAAAAAAATTTATACCTTAACCATAGTTAACAATTATTATTGTTTGTACTATCAAATTTGTTCAAATATTTATATAAACATATTAGATAATTTTAATTTTTATTATAGCAAACATGCTTCCAAATTTTCAAAATTAAACTCAGATATGTTGAATAATTTACAATATAATTAAACCCTTAGAAGCGATAAAAAAAGAAATTTTCCAAAGGGAAATATCTCATAACTATAAGAAGTTTTAATATCCAAATTATATATGTAATTTATTCAAACAAACTAAATTGTATTAATAAATTTATAAATTATCTAATTTTACTTTTTAAATTATCATCAAATAGTTATAACATGTTTAACTATAGTAAACAAAATGTGAATTCATAATAAAAACCAGAATATTTATCTAGTAATAGAAAAATTATTATTTTCAGAATATTATAAAAAAATCCCAGAAATTTTTAAATTTATATTTATAAAAAGTATTTTATTTATTAATATCCCATATTATAACATTACTAGTATCTGTTTTTAAAACCTTTTCAAAAAATGAAACCAAACACTGATTGAGAAAATAGTAGTTTTAGAACACCTAAAAACCCTTCTTAAATTTAAGTACATTTTATCAATATGTTTTCATTTTATATAACTATTTAACATAATATTTTAATATAATGTTATTAATTTTAATTAAAAAGATTTTAATTCCTACGTTATATAGGATGCTTTAAAATAATAAAATTAATAATCTATAACAATATTTTTAAAAACTGGGTGTCACGTGAAATGCATGATAAAATTATTATTGTGTGAAACAATATAAATCAAATAGATTTAATTTATTAGTAAATTAAAAACCCATAAAAACTCATGTTATTGCATTCTAGCTCTCTTAAAATGAATTTATCCCTCTAAATTATTTAATCCCATTTAAAATAATGTTGTTATTTATGCATCACCATTTCCTCAATTTCCAATGTAGATTTTCCATGTCGGTTGTTTTACTGAACAATTTTACCGGGGGAGTGGTCTTGTTTCAAAACACCTTATATCTATTATCAATAATATCAACTATAGATTTCATATATAAATGGTCCTTCTCCAATATAATGATAACATAATTTAGTACATGCGATGGATCAAATATGTAAATATTTATGATAGATACATGTAACACATCATGTACTTGAGATAGATTTGGATGTATCACTAAATCATAAGCTACTATCATGATATGAACATGAATCTAAACAAGAAATATGTATCTAGAGGCCAATGTATCCTTATTTCCAAACACGAATAATATTATTCCATTGAGTTATTTATAGTAACAAATTTTTATAAACATCGAATTCTATATCATACAAGTTATTGGGAGCACAACATTTCTAATGACTCTGAGCTACCTTGATGAGTAATTGTTTGTATCTGACCTTCACTCTCATTTCATTATATGGATCATGTACCAATAGATTTATTTCTTTGACTCTATCTGAACATGATGGATTTATAAAATTCAGTCAATAAATGGATTCATAATAATGATTTTTAATACCTAACTGAAATAAAATATTGTATGAATATTATTCTAGAAGAAGGTACTGATCTGAACAAACTTTGAAATTACTAGAACAAGATCTTATAATATCCTACAGGGTAATAATAGTTCTCTTAGATTGACCATCTATTGGAGGATGATATGTGCTGATGAAACATAACTCAATTTCTTGAACATGATGGATACTTCTCTAGAACATCGAGCTAAACCAAAGTTTCTGATTAGATAAAATGGAATAAAGTAGTACACAACACCCTACAAATTCCTTATTGTATTACTTGGGAAGACAATCTGGAGTGAAATCCTCATAAATTTCAGTTTATTTTTATGACTTTTAAGGTAATTAACCACAACCCATATATAAATATTCCCATTGTATTTTTTGGCAGTCTAATGAAAAATTATATGGATGTTTTCACCCATTAACATTGTATTATGGGTAATTATTGCAACATACCCTTATAATTTTTCAATATTCTCAATCTTGATGAAATATCATGCATCGAGATATAATATAAAAAATAAATATCTTTGTTTTTTCTAACCATAATAACTCTTTAATATATTCTAATCATTACATACATACTGTTTTCATCTTTTAGTTTTTGGTTAAATCCCCATGAACATTTTCTATACGATAGTTATCTCCCAGTATGCTTGTATACCATTTTCCAAAATTATATTAAATTAATTACTATAAAATTTCAAAATTGAAATAATTTATAATTTCCTCTAATTAAAATTCAATATAATCCCAAATGGTTACTAATACCTTCAATATTATGTTTATGAAATGTAAATTAATTCCTTTGAAAATTACTTTTTCATTAAATAATTCAAAAAACCAAATGGGGTTTTTCCATAAATTTCTTCCCATATATCTTTGATATTGACAATATCCCATCAAATTAATCTCTAATAAGGGTGTCTATGAAATTGAACATTCATAATCATATAAACTAGTGATTATATCCATAACTCTTAAAATGATATTAAATGAAGTCATACATGACTTAAGATATTATTCATTCATTTTCATCAAATTAGCTCTTATATTAGATGAATCAATTTACATTGGAGTCTTGTAATCATCATTTCATTGATATAATATAAAATTTTATTTCATTATTAAAAAATTATTATAAATTAACACAATCAATACCCATAATAAATCTTAAATATATAGTGAACTATATGGTTTTCAAATTTCTTATTTGTTGAAAAGCAGATAGAAAATTCATTTCTATTGTGTGTGGGATAAGCATTACCTAATCATCTTGATTACCATCGACTGAAGTGTTTTTAACATTAATCCCTTTTCCGTCTACATTCTAAGGTTTTTGTGTCTTATCTTCATCATTATCTCTTGGTTTAGTTCAATGATTCTTATAATATCCATACTCCATGAATTTGAAGCATTTGGAAGTGGGAGGTATATTAGTTGGAATTATAATATCCTACATTGCATTAGATGAACCATTCATTGAATTAAAAAATTAACAAGATTTATTACCCATACTATAATATTTCTAGGACCTTCCAATTCAATTGAATAAATTATATACATGATTCTCCCCTTATTTATGGAATAATAAAATCAATAATTTATATCAACAATTTTATTTATTCTTGTTTTCATGGAGATCAAACATTATTTTATTTTTAAATCAATTAGATTGGTGGGAATAGAGAATTTCCATTTATACTTAGAGTAAAAATATTATAAATTAATCATATATACTAAATTGTGTTATATATATTCTCTTTTAGATGATTTATTCTAAACCACCAATGAATCAATCAAACTTTTCTCTAGGGGTGATGATTACAACAACGACATACCTCATAAGACATGAAACATTATCCTCTTGGGAAATAATAGATTCATAATACATTTTCTAATGATCAAATAATTCCTTCTCTATGCATATATATATTTAATATGAAGGAATAAATTACTTAAACAATATCCATATAAACAAATACCATTCCATTAATTAAATTTATTTAGGTTACCTCATCTTCTTAATAGCAGTCAACTATTGATATATTATTTTTTAGAAATGATAATTAACCAAAAACAATTTTATTCATAAAAACTGATGAATATAATATACATTCTCTATATGTGCATATCCATCTCCCAACAACAAGTGTATTCGTGGAACCACACATATAAGGTGTGTGTATCCTTATAGAAGACTCCATCGAATGTTGTTCACTCATTTTATAATTTATATATTCAGAATAATTCATTTCATGATAAAGTAGGGTGAGAAAAAAATAATATTTCTCATTTTTTCTCTTATAACATATGTTTTTTCAAGAGGAAACTCATTTCATTGTCCAAGACACTAATCATTGACACAATTCCAATAGTTTCCATACATTAAATAAACCCCCCAAAAATAGTGTGGGAGATTCTAATTATGTTTAAAAACCACATGATCTGAAAAATTAATTTAAAAGAGGTCTAACTCTTGACACTTGCTTCATAATACATGGAAACATATGATTAACCTACGTAATTCGTAGTAATTATTTTAATAATTCATTATATTTCCTAAAGAGTTTGTGAAAATAAAATTAATATCCCATTGAAGTGTCAAACTATGTCTGTAGTAAGTCTTATTGTTAGAAACCAAATAATCATTGAGTCTAGCTCAATGCTCTATTTTTAAATCCATTACCCCTTAGTACATCTGTGCTGCATCGACATCTACAAGAACGTCTAGAGAGGGATGTAATTTTTTGGAAATATCTTGCTCTAACGTTTTCAATTATTCCATGATAATTTCTTATACATTTACTTATCCTAAAACATATTCATAAACATATAACATTCAATATAAATATAAATATCTCTATTCATAATACTAGTTTTTATTATCTTGTTTTCAAAGTGCTAACTAGACCTCCCATTTTTAAAATCTATAAGAAGATATGCTTTTAATAAATAAATATCATCTCTCTTTAGATGAATATTAAATGAATCTCACAACCACTAACCTAGGTACTATAATGATTTCATGTCATTAGATTCTATAAATATATTCCTCTTATTTCAAAAATTTTATTCAATATATCATATAATAATCTTCCCACATAGTACTCCTCTTATAAACACCCTACCTAAATTATTCGTTAAATCCTTGGGGATGAATCATATAAATAGATGAGATCATATTCTCAGAAATGGTAATTCTTGAAGATATCAATCTATGGTTATATAAATGAATAATTTCATAATAATGGATTGTGACCATGATCATTACTTATGATTTTCCTGCCTATCCTGTAATATATTATAAACACTATTCATGTCATAAAACATTATAATTTTAGATAATGATTCCAATATGAGTGATAAATCACTTTAAATTTATGAACAAAATAATGATGTAAAAAATGTGTTGTACCAATATAAATTTTGAAAAATATTCCATATAATGTGGTTTATAACCAAGACAGTCAACAGAATTGATCATGAATAAAAACCAATTTCCCATTATAGATCCTGATCTAAGTGTTTCCCATGGTGTCTAAGGACTCTCCTATTTCCCTTTGATAATAAGATGTATCTTAATGTTATATCCTCACATATAAACCTTTTCCTAATTTATAAATTGGAGATATTGGTCCCATCCATATCACAATGAGAATAAAACTTATGTGTTCCAAAATAACATAAAACATTAATCATATCAGCACATCATACCCAATATAAAGGAAAAGGATTCTAAACAATTTCAACGACCTAAAATCTTACCATTTTGGGATTGATTTATGATAGTATAAATCATTATTATCCCCAATAAATATTATGTAACACCAAAGGATTTCATCTTTGATAGAAAATGATTTGAAAGATCAATTTGAACTTTTATTGGGAATAAATAACCTTTCAACATTGAAAAAAATAAAAATATAAATCATTTTGATAAAAAAAACCCTTTGAAAAATTTATTCTATTTTTTTAAAATAATTTATAACATTTCATAAAGAAATATCCATTTGATTTTTAATATAACTAAAATTTATTAAAATTTTATGGAAATCATTTTCATTGATCATAAACATTCAAACATTTAAAGGAATCATTAATAAAATATGTTGTCATAAAAGTCTAAAATATTGTAAATGATAAAAAAAATTCCTTTCCCATTTTTATAAATATAAAATGGGTTGTTCTTGAAAAACAACATGAAGACTCCTTTTAAAATTATTTTGTAAAAAAGGAAAAGATGGGAATGAATTTTTTTGACATATTCTTTTCACAATGTTTAAAATTATTTTAAACATTTTTAGAAAACAATGATAAAGAACGAAAAAGTGTTTCAAATCAAAACTGAAATAATTATTATTTTTCATAAAAATATTACTCTAATTCCTTCCATAAATAAAGGGAGGAAAATAAATGGAATTAATTTATTCCTTTAAATTATTCAAATGAGAAGGAAATTAACGAGTTTCTTGATAGATTTAACATACGATTTTATCATCGGAAGACTAGACATAAAAACAATTAATGATGAGTGTGTGTCCTAAAACCCATACCTCATGGTAAATTTTAATCCTATTCAAAATTAATGAAATAAATAAAATGGAATATAAAATATCATGAGAATAAATAATTTAATGATATTACATATCAAAGGGGTTATATATAAACCTCATAATAGAATATAGTTACATAACACAACATAAGACTCAAGGAAATATCCTGAAGTACATATTTAAATCATAAAATTTTTAGGATAGATATTATATAATTCATTCAATTTGTGAATGTGGAATTTTTCTCACAAAAAATAATCATGACATGAAAATGATTTACCATAAGTCTTTAATTACTCAAAAAAATTCGAACATCCTTCATAATGTATACAAATTTATTATACATATAATATTAAAACATAAACATATATATCATAGCATTTATGATTTAGAATTGAAATTTTTATACCCATTTGTTATCAAATTCTTCTAAAAATGACATTTTTGGTTAAAACTACATTATTTCTGGTATGTTTTGATTTCTTAATTTTGTTTCCATTACTTTCATCAGAGATAGATTATCTATATAATGTTATCCATGATATAAATACTATAACAAGTAATTATATATGTATTTAGAAAAATTAATAATAGTTAGAGAAAGAAAATGAAACACACTGTTCATGGAGACGGCCAGTCGTATCTACACATTAACTATATATTTATTTTCACAATAGTTGAAAAAAAATGTTATATTAAATTTTTAGTTCCATTTTCAAATTATATATATCACATATATTACGTATATTTTCCCTTATTTTTTTCGTTGTGATGCATTTGTAAAAATTGAATCACAAAAAAACATGTGGTGCTTGTTCGTTGTACACGGGATCGACATTGTCATATCCCACATAGAGTGGATTGTAATAAGGTATACAAGACATATTTCTTACAGGGGTATAAATATTTTACACATTGAATATATATTCATTTTATATATCCTTATTACCATCCTTGTAAAATGGTATTGCAAAAACTCATCACATCGATACGTGAGGCTATAGTCCACAAAACAAATAAGTAAAATTATTATTTTCCCAAATTATGGGAGGTAAGAATGTAAATTTAGTATTATAATTACAGAGTTATAAAAATATCATAGATTTCAAATATTGACATTAAATATATCATTATGTCCATCGGAGAGAGGTTGTTTGGGAAATTGAATAACATCAATTTGCAAGGTGTTAGTCTTCTATACAGATTAATGACGATTTTTATCACATTTTATTAAAATTGAGCTATTGAAAATATAACCTATACCAATGGTTTCCAACCATTTAGATTTCCCCAAACACCATTAGGATAGCATATCCTATTGTTTTCAGAATCATTTGGTATGTGGGTTTCTATGATAACCTAAAACAAATGGTTTGTAGTGAACTATAGGTATGGGGTGGTTATGAATTAATTTTACCTATGGTTTATGACAAAATATTGGGATATATGCATGAAAATGGTATGTTTCCATTGGGATAGATATATACAAATGGATCAAACTTTTGGTATTAATTTATCCCCATTGTTCTAATTTGTTTATTTCTCCATTTAAATTATCACTATTGTATTATTGTAATTTCTAACAAGTTCATAAAATAGTTTTAACTCTATCCATAATGGAGGTTAATATAAATATTATAATGAATTTAATTTTTTTAAAAAAAATCATGATATGGAAACTGAAATTCTATGCTTTCTATAGAAAACCTACGCACACTTCAGAGACATCCAAAAGATGTATATGTTCACAAAAGTACAATATTGATTCAAGAAGAGATGGTAAGAAACCGTGGTAAGGCTACAACAATTATGATTAGGAATTTTCAACTGAGTGAGGCCATCAAACATAGACCAACCCCTATTGAAAAAATAAATAAATATAAAAATATGTTATATAGAATATGAAAATAATTGAAACCACTGAAACAGAGCTTGAAAGGGGATATATCAAAAGAACACAATAGTTTCATTATATTCCCTTCTCTAATTCATTTTTTTGGAACACAATTATTTATTTATTTTATGAATTATGACTATAATGTTTTATTATTAAATTGAAAATTATAACCCCTACCAATATCTTATAGACCGATTAACGAATTTTAGATTTTAAAATTTCCTATTTGATAGGATACTATAATGATTATATTATCACTTCATTCACGAAGTTCATATTGAGAATAATTATAAATAGTTTTTATTATACATCTATTTGTACTAATTTCATAACAAAATAAGGAATATTCAAAAAATTATTTGAAAACATTCTGAAGAAAAATATGTATCTGATCCTTCTAAAAATCATAAGGGATATGGGTTTATAGACTATAAGTTTCCTAGGACTGTGAACATATTTATGAAATGTAATAATATTTGAATAAATATGCATTCCAATGAATTTAGTAGAATATTGTTTTATATTAATATATTATTCATCATGTTATATAATAAATTATTATTCCTCCATTTTTTAAAAACATATAATTTTAATTTTACCATTTAATGAATTATAATCAAATGTTTTAGGTTCAAATAATGTCTCACTAGACTTTATTTAATTGAAATTCAAATTACTTTTCAGATTTTTCATTGGTTGCGATAGTAGTTTACCATTACCATATTAAAGAAATTGATTTTAAGGATAAGAAAATTAATCCATTTAAGCTATTAGATTCAAAATATATACACTTTGTTAGTTATAAGTACTCTTTAAAAAATAAATAGATGAACATGCTATTTTATAATTCAAATTAAAAAATTCAATGTTTCTTTTTATTATTATATAATAGATGATAAAAATTTAAATGTATTATATTGGTTTTCTAAATGTTGATTTAATTTATTATTTTTTTCATCCCAAATAATTTTTTAAATATTTCATAAAATTCTAATGATTATACTTGTTATAAATACTAAAATACTGGTTAGATGTCTATTTAAATTGAGTGTGTGAGTAATTAAATTTAAATTGGTTATTTGTAGGATTATTATTAAACTTAATATGGTTAGGAAATTTTTTATTTCTTTTTTAGATAAAATTAATTAATGGTTGGTTTGTTTAATATTATTTACATTATTAAAAAAATTATTTCATTGAAGATAACATATCCCATAGTGTTATATAAAAATTAATATAAGCTAAATACACATTCAAAGGTTGTGTTTTATAGGTAATTTTGAATGAAAATCATGAGTATGTATAAAAAATATTTTAGGTTGTGACCATAAGAATTTTTGGCAAAAAATGAACGTTTTTGGAGGTGTCTTCTTTACACACTAGAAACTAGACATTGGAAGATATTTTCTGTTACACATTTTAAGAGGTAGTTTTTTGATGCAATTAGTTTTTTAAACTGTAGAACTGAGTATCAGAACTAAAAATTAATATTGAGATTATTACAATTTCAATGATAAACCATTTAATTAATTTTTTTTAAATTTAATATTTTAAATAATATTTTCATAATTTATGCACACATTGGAAATGCTCTAATATAAGCTAGTGAATGTAGAAGACTTTCAAATAGAGGTTCCGGAAAAAGAGTAAGAGGTCATTATAACACCATTGAATGATTAATAAATGATAATATAGAACATTAAATTATATTTTCAACAATATATAATCCCAAATATATCATTAGATCAGATCAAATCCTATTTACATATTCTTAATAAATTCTTGATAGTGACTTTGTATCCATTAAAACACATAGATGATCAACTACACATAATTGTAAGATATCCCTTACTAGGATCATGGATGATATTAAACACTGAAATGTGAGTGGTTGAAACCCCTCCACTAGATGTACTCTCCCAACAGTAGTTCATACATACTAAAAACAACTTCCTTGTATTGTATAATATTTATATTATTAATAAATTGTAGCACCATTGTAACGATAAATTCTTCATAGTAATGGGATTTCAAATTCCATAATATGAAATAAAATAAAATAATAAAATAATAGATTTATCAAGATACTATAATAATATCTTCATCAAGATATTAACTATAAATATCATTTTCACCTCTATTTCATTGCATTGTAAACAAAAAAGATCTCTACCTTCCTTTATTCATATTTTTATATGAAGATCAGTTTCTTCAATTACCTAATTTAGGGTATACTATTAGAACCTATCCAACCGGATTTTATATTTTTTCATGGTACATTGTAAGCTGATTGAATCCGAAATTTGAATGAGATATAAAATGTTACAAACATCTTAGTAAATGAGTGTCGTATCATCTTCCTCTCATGGTCCAACATCATATTCCACCATCAAAATATAGAGCTATGTACTAGAATCATGAATTTTTTCATAATGATTCATAGAAAAATAAATTATATAAATTTATGTATTAATTAAAATAGTCATAATTTTCATAAAATTTATTCATATTTTATTAATAACCTGAAATCAGTACTCACCAATTGAGTAATAATTTCTCAATAATATTTTACCAAACCATCATCCACGATTGGTGAGGCCTCTAAATTGGTGCCCACACTTGAACGCCATCCATTATACAATGAATGCTTATATCTTCTCTAGATATCACCTAGTTAAATAATCCATGCTAGCATTATAACCTCACTCTTGGGAAAATAATAACAAATCTTAATCTAAAATAGTAATTGATATAAATTAAATAATAATATAACATTAAATTAAATAAAATTTTTACCCATATCTATGCCCATGAATTTGCCTTTATTTCATTTGGAAAGTGTCTATAGAAGAGTTGATGGATGGTAATGTTTTATGAGTATTTTGAAATCATTACAAAAAACTCTTACACTCTCATCCTATAAATTCAATCATGTGGTTTCCTTTTTGTACTACTCCATATACTATGTACAATTGTTCTATATAACATGCATTCATGTACACCCATGGGACATATCTATAGATACAAAATTAAAAGAAGAAGAAAATATTACATCAACACCTCTTATAGTGAAAATTAATTATGATAAAAAAATTACAATGGTACTATAAATATTACTGTGGAAGTATGATCAGTGGGAATTTTCAAATCCCTAGTCTATAACGATCATCAACTTATAAAAATTTTGTGTGTCCATGTGTATGCTCTGTAGTATAAGATGGTGTCGAAGAAACAATCGATTAACCTAGAATATAGTATCTCAATGAAATTGAAGTATAAGGAATTGTATGTGGAAAAAATGGATGTTCAAATGCATAATAAGGATGAAGAGTAGGAATCATATTCATATAAGTGAAAGATAGGCGAGGAGGTTTAGATGCAAATTAAGGCAGAAACATGGGTGGCCAGTATAAGGAATTAAGACTTTTTATATTATATTACATGATTTTAAGCATAATTATACCTTAGAGTAGAATCCATGGATCGTTTAGTCTAGTGTCTTGGAAGATTGGGTACATATAATATACAACGCAGGGATGAAAAATAGTTATTTATTTAAACTCAATAAAAAGGGATCATAGATTCCATTGATCCATTACATATGCATTGAGTACCCTAGGTAACTCATGAGTAGAGGTATGATCTAAAAATACTAGTAAGGGAATGAACATAATGAAACATCATATGCACCAGATTTAATTGGAATGACATAATGATATCCAAAGCATGAAAAATATAAAATCATTTCATTTAAGAAAGGGATAATATAAACATGGGATTATATAAATGTGTAAGAATCATAAAAAGTGTATTTAGTATGTTTCATCTCTAACTTCCAAGCTCTTTTCCCATTTTATTACGGGTCAGAGCTAACCCCCAATCTCGTTTCACAACGCATCTCTTGAGTCATACCATTACCCAATGCATCGGAGTGCTATATCAGCGCACCCATCTCCAAATTTTCATTATTATTAATGAAACATAAATATTATTGCCACATATATAATGAATCATAATAAACCATACATAAACTTAAGGGTAACAAAAGAAGGAATTAGGTGCCACAATCAAGACATAAATCAGATCCAACGACCATATAATGTAAGTGTCCATAAATGAAAGGATTAGAACATAAATAGCTGTACATAGGGTAAAATACGCTTATAACCTAGTATGTGATTCCAAAATGATGTGAAAACATATAAGGAATTTATTTGAGAAACATTAGCATTAAAACATTTTTGTGCAGTTATAAGGAAAATACTATGGAAATTTTAAAATAGAAAAGAGGAAAATCGATTATACAAAACCCGAATTGAAGAAAGAAGTTTCTCATAATAAAAATAATGATTAAAAATGGTTTCTTATAATAGAGGATTTAGTGCATATGATATTTGATAAAAATTTGTGAAGTTTCCTTAAAATAGTTATTCTTATCAGAATGTTCTAATAAGGGAATATTATGAAAACATGTATATACCCAAAATAGAGTGATGAACGGATCTTCATAAAGTAATTTTTTATAACTTCAAAAAATTTATAATATGTACATAAATAGATAATATAACTCCCTTTTTATATATTGATATATTATGCAACTTGAAATAACAAAGATGGTTCGTGTAGATTTCGTAATGGTTTATCGGCATGGTGTCGAGTGTAACTAAGAGGTATTGATGAGAGAGAAAATGTGTTTAGAATCACTTATACAACATTAGGGAAGTATGAGGTAGGTGAGAAAATAGACCCCATCATTTTGTATTACACACAAAAAGGCATTTTGTAGTGGACAATCTTGATTAAGAGTTAAATAGAGAGGATCCCTTACCTTAATGTTTTTGGTGTTCTCTACATGTTATTGAATACTTGAATAAACAAATTAGGATTATTAATTAATAATTCCATAACCTATTATATAATTAATTCGTTTACTATAATCATTTTATGTTCATTTATAACAGTTTTAATTGGTGTTGAGGATCAATTTAATTATTTGGGTATGTTTTCTTACTTGGATTTAATGAATGGTTCATGTTTGAATAAACACGTATGATGAAAGTCATAGTCTATTATTAAAGTTACATGTTATTAGTGAACATTCAGGATATTACATGGTTTTATATTTAATTTGGCTACTTAGAGTGATGTAAAAGTATTATATAAAGGCATAGTTACAATCGTTTTTGTTAATTAGTTCGGTTGATTGGAAGTAACATGTTTTTCATTATATCTCAATAAAATTTTTACAAAAGGAATACAAACCAAAAATTGATTATATTACATATATAATAATCTGGTTCAACCATGACACAAATGTTTTCATGATCAGAATTAAATATAATAAAAAATTGATAAAAAATTGTCCTTGAATGTGCTAAATTAGGGAATCTCAAACAGTGATTTCATTTCATTCATATAAAAATATGGGGATAGGAGAGAAGATAATGAATTATAACTCTAGTATAAAGAAATTAGAGTACATGTATGTTACTAGATTTATCAAACTATTTGGGTTAAGGGAGGTGGGGAGAGAAACAAAAACAAAAGAATATAAATGAAATAAAGGAATTGGAATGGGGAATTTACCTCTTGAGACTTCCTCCTTTTAGAAACTATCATGTGCATAAGATTTGGTATTTAAAAGAGTATTGGGGATTTTGGACATGGAGCAGGATTTTTAGGAGAGATTTGGGTAGAATATTGGCATGGCACAGGGCTTGAGAGGAGTGAAGAGAAGTGGGAGTGGGGGAGGGGGGGGGGTTATAGTGGAGGAGAGGAGGGTTTTCATAATTTTTTAAACATTAGTTTATTAATTCATCAGAAGACAAGGAATAGTACGTATTCCATATCCAAGAACAATAATAAATTATTATGAATTTGAAACAAATTGGTCTTACATCAGAAGATCATTATCAATGACTCAATAAATCTCTTATTTAGCATTTATCGTAAATTATCACATTTTACTATCCATAAAGAATTCATGTATTTCAGAAAAATCCATAATATTCACCCTAACCATTTTTTGATGTATAGAATACAAAAATAAAATCCATTTTTCAAAATAAATTTTCTAAATATGATTATTTTTTTATTTAATTTAAATAAAAATTTATTTTCATAAACGTAATTTAAACTATTCATTTACTTACACTAAAATACAATTAAATCATACTTTCAACTTGAATATTATTTATATATTATCATAGTTAATGTGTCTATAAATTTTGGTATATCATGGTCGAAAAGGGTATGTTACTATTTATATGTGTAGGTTACTACTCACCTAAAATTATGTTTTTCTTATCAGACTCAAAATAACTTACTGATTTCAACCGTGTATGTTAGATTTTCAAAATTCCAAACACAGAAGTGACATAATTATTATTAATAGTCACTTATTAGTTATAATATCATTACCTTTTGTTTTTATGTGATTTTATGACATATTTATAAGAATATAATTTCAATTGAAAAACATTGGGTCATTAAATTCTTCCCTCCTAATGTAATTTCTTCCTCAAAATATTATTTTACATTTTATGACAAAAACTAGTGCGTGTACTTTTCATTCCATGTTTTCTAGTACCTTGACTAAATGAGTACTCTTGTTGCTTAAAAATTTCCTCTATGATCCAATATTTTCACTATATTATCCTCATAGGAATGATCATCCTCGAACTGTGCCACCTATGAAGAGAGTACATATGAATGGTCTAGTATGTACTTATTTAAGAGGGATACATGAAAGACATCATGTAATTTCGTCATGGTAAGTGGAAGTGCCATTCGATATGCAAAAGCTATGACTCGATCAAGTATCTCAAAGGGGTCGATGTACCTGGGACTTAAATTCCATTTCGTCCAAAACCTCATGACCTTCTTCTATGACGATATTCATAGAAATATGATTTCTCTAACTTTTAACTCAAGGTCTCATCCATGGTTATCCACATATCTCTTCTATCGACATTGGGGTACCCTCATATGCGGATGAATGTTTTTAACCTTATCCACCATTTCATTGACCATTTTAGGTTCTAGCACCTTAGGCTCACCAACATCATCCCAACATGCTGGTGTTATACACATGTTCCCATAAAGGAATTTATATGGTTCCATTCAGATGCTCGAGTGGAAACTTTTGTTGTAGGAGAATTCAAATAGTGGAAGATGTCAGTCCCATCCTACTTTGAATTCTATAGAACATTCTCTCAACATGTCTTCCATTGTCTGAATAGTTCACTCAGATTGGAAATTAGTTTGAGGATGATAGGCCGTATGAAAGTTTAGTTTAGTGCTTAGAGCATGTTTGGGATTTTTTTCAAAACATCTTTGTGAATCTAGGATCATAGTTAGATAAAATATATAGTGGTACACCATGTAGCCTTACCACTTCATGTTTGTATATATGAACATGCTTATCCAATGAGAAGTACTCTCAGATCATGATAATTTGAGCTGTCTATATAAGACGATTAACAACAACCCATATATAATTGTTTCCTTTGTATGTCCTTTGATGTCTATTGAAAAATTCCATGGTAATGTTCTCCCACATCCTTGCTAGTATAGGTAGGGGTTGAATCATCTCCTTAGACATTTTCTTCTTATCCATAACTTGCTAACATACCTGGCAGTTTGATGAACCCTCATCAATATCCCTTTTCAAATTGTCCCACCAAAAGCTTTCACGGAGACCTCGATACATTTTTGTGCTCCCTAGGTAGATAGAGATGTTCGAGCTATATACATCATTCAATAGCTCCTTCTTTATATCTGGATCAGATGGTACACATAATCATGTCCTAAATCTTACAAATCACTCCTCATCAATTATGAAATTGTGGGACTTCTAATTTTTAACATCTATCACCCTTTTCAGATGTTCCACATCATTCCATTGAGCATCCTTTATTTTTTCCAAGAGGAACGATTGAGAAATCATTTCAGAAAGGGTTGATGATGTTCCTCCTATAATGATTCCCATGTCCAAACGTTGAAAATAATTGAAGATCAAATCCTTTTCAATTATCATCCTTGATAAATATGTAGGATCATTTCTACATAGAGCATCTGCCACCTTGTTTGCCTTACTAGGATTATAGTGTATTGAGCATACATAATCCAGGATGAGATCTATACATATTCACTAGCGAATTTTAAGCCCTTTTGGTGTGAAAATATAATTGAGACTCTGGTGGTCATTATATATCTCACATTTCTCCCCATAGAGATAATTTTTCCATACTTTCAACACAAAGATCACAACCACCAACTTATGATCATGCATGGAAATGTTTTTCTCATATATTTTCAACTGCCATGAGGAATTGGAGATTTCTTTATAATTTTTAATTATCACACAACCTATGCCCTTCGTAGAAAAATCACTATACACCGCAAAGAGTTCTCTACTTATAGAGATTGTGAGTATTGGCACAGTGATATGCATCTTTTTCAACTCTATGAAACTTCATTCACATTCCTGTGTCCAGAAAAACATTACTGCCTTCTATGTTAGCATGGTCATTTGGTTTGACATTCTTGAAATGTTTTAAAAAATCATTGATAAAACCTAGCTAGGCTCAAAAATATTCATATCTACATCAAATATGTTGTCATGGGCCACACTTTAATTGAATTTGTCTTTGAATGGTCCCCAGATATCCCCTTGCGGGTGATACATACCCCAAGAATGATAATTCCTCCATCCAGAACTCACATGAACTGTTCATTCCATACAAATTATCCGATAACAATGTCTTTAACACAATATTCAAATACCCATCATGTTCCTCCTTTCTCTTGGAGTATTTCAGAATATCATCAATAATGACTACCACAAATTAGTCGAGGTAATATCTAAAGACTATATTCATTAAATCCATTAAAATTTCTAGAGAATTAGTGAGTCCCAAGGTAATCACTATGTACACATAGTGTCCATGCCTTGTTCAAAAGGCAGTCTTCAGAATAACATTCTTCATCATCACTAATTTTTGATATCATGACTGAAGGTCCACCTCATAAAAACAACTGGCCCCATGAAGATGATTGAACATGTCATCTATTAGTGGTAGGGGATACATTTTCTTTATCATGATTTTATTGTGCTCACAAAAATCAATGTAGAGGCCCATTTATTTTTCGTTCATCATTACAAAGAGGTCTGGTACACCCCACGGTAAAGCGCTCAGGCGTATAAAACCCTTGTTCATATTCTCAGGTAAATGCTTCTTCATCTCTTCCAACTCTATGGTCTCCATTAAATTAGGTTACTTTTAGATTTGAAGAGATATAGGGATTATATCGATTGAGAACTCAACCTCTTGGTCGTAAGGATGATCGGGAAACTCTTCGGGGAATACATCAGTTTAATCCCTCTTGATGGTAATGTCTTCAAGCATGATTCTATCCTTTGTCTCAGTTATATGAGCTATATATGCATTATCACATTGCAGAAATATCCAAATTTGAGATGATTACTCTAATGGAGATTCATCTTCCACCTTACACATAGAATTAGAGTATGCTTCAGAATGTGAAGATTTATCTCCTTTTCCTGACAGTTGATGTAGGATTTGTATAAAGATAGCTAATTCATGCCCAGGATAGTGTCGAACTCCAATAAAGGATCTAGGACGAGACTTGCTTGGAGGCTCAGTCCACAAACACTAACTGGGGAGGAGTTATAATCCAGGGATGCAATAATTTCCCCATTAGCTGTTCTCACAAATAAAAAATCTTCCAAATATTGAGGTTGTGTTTGAATAGTTCTACAAAACATGCAAGATTTGATAGAATGTAGTGAACCAGAATCAAAAAGTAAGTTCACTTTTCATAAATAAATAACTAGCTTACATGTCACAACATCATTTTCTAACTCCACCTCATCAGTAGTGATAGCATAAACCCTTACTTATTTCCTTTGAGGTTATTGTGGATTTCCTCTAACAACCCTTAGATTGTGGAAATTGTTTTTATAACTCCCATGCTTCTTGAAGTTGTAACACTACACTGTCGGCTGAGTGTTGATCTGAACCTTCCTTTAATCTTCAATATTAGAAGGATTTATCATATCCCTTTTGTAGTTCTTGTCCAAATGACCAAATAATAAACAATTGATGCAATTCTTTGTTCCCTTCAGACAGTTACCAGGATTCTGTTTCTCACAACTTTTTCAAGGGGAAAAGTCAGGCTTTTCCATCATGGTATTTTTTTGATAAATGACACATGTTGTTATCCCTTTTCTATTTATTGTCACTGTGCCCAAGAGACCACTTTGAGTCTCCAATATCCATTTAACATTGAGGGAACAATGAACAATATCTTCATATATGCTAATGTCTCGAATCACCAATGATTTTCATTGACTCGGTTTTAGTGTACTAAAGATGAGATTCCCCTTACTTTCAATGTTCATTACAAAGCCTGAGGAATATATTTAAAGAACTGTAAAGGTTGATTCATACCCCAAGATGGACCCATCTACCTTTTCTTGATTCTTAGTAACTCTTTTTCCATGTTCAAAAACAGGTTTCAAGAAAATATTTGTCTAAAAAAATACTCTTGATTTTCCCCCAATCTGTGGAATCAATTTTTTATTGTGTCATTGTTTTATTGATCAGTGTCCACCACTGATCAGCTTCCCCATCAAAATTATAGGCCGCCAGTATGACCATATCTTCTTACGAGTATTGGATGAAGGAGAATATATTTTCAATGGAATCAGTTCAGTGTTCCCCGAGGATGGGATCAAATGATCCTCTAAACATGGGAGGTATTTTCTGCATGATGGTTTCTACGAAAACATGATCTTTCCTTGGTGGAGGATGGAGTTCTTTATGATTCAAGTTATTATACATA
Source organism: Viscum album (assembly GCA_963277665.1). Classification (NCBI taxonomy): domain Eukaryota; kingdom Viridiplantae; phylum Streptophyta; class Magnoliopsida; order Santalales; family Viscaceae; genus Viscum; species Viscum album. Next base: position 514,772,507 of record OY728143.1, on the reverse strand, counting down.
AATCCAGCCAGCTGAACAAGTACGATCAATACATTTGGATCACCCACTCCCATCATATCAGGCACATCGTTAGAGAAATCTTAACATTTCCAATCAAATTGGTTGTTGGATCATGTTCTTTTACATGCCTCCACTAGTGCAGAAAACATTTTTTATGTCACCATTTTTTACGTCGGTTATATAAAACCGACATCATAATATGTAAAACGAGTTTTTTACGTTGGTTATTTAATAACCGACGTAAAAACCTGTGTTCGGTACACCGTAAACGTCGGTTATTTTTATAACCAACGTTATTAATCGCGCGGATTCGTTTTTTACGGCGGTTATACATTAACCGCCGTAAAAAACAGAAGTGGGGGGTGTTTGTTACGTCGGTTATTCAATAACCGACGTAACAAATCAACATATGTACGAGTTATTACGTCGGTTATTCAATAACCGACGTAAAAAACACGGTTTTTGAAGGCCTTTTTACGTCGGTTATAAAATAACCGACGTAAAAAAAGAATCCGCAGATGTTTTTGTCATCGGTTATGGAATAACCGACTTAAAAAAACGCGGATTTTGAGCCCTTTATAACATCGATTATAAAATCACCAACGTAAAAAAAGAATCGGAGGTAGGTTTTTACATCGGTTATTGAATAACCGACGTTATAAATGTTTTTAAAACAATTATAACGTCAGTTATTGAATAACCGACGTGATAACTCATTTAAAAATTTACCCAGACCCGTGTATTGTCATTCGCAAGTTTACCTTCGACAGTCGCGACTCGTCTCTCTCGCGCGTAAACCCGAATCGGCTCGTCCATTTCGTTGGTTTAGATTCATTTTGCGATCATCGTTTCTCATATTTAATCTCCTCGGATCAATCATCTAAACTCGCAGCACTCAGGTAATCCTCCCACTCGTTTGTTTTTTTTCGCGGATAATATATATATATGTGTTGTGATTTTTTTGTTGAAACTAGCTAAGATTCTTCGATTGCGAACCCTTTTAACTCGTTTTGGCACCATAATCTTATTTATCATCCCTAGATCTATTAGTTCGACTTGCAATATTGACTAATTTTATGATTTCACTAATTTTTCATCGTTTTCTATAAATCCCCGAGAGGGTTGGGGCGTGTCCATTTGGATGGGTTGCCCTTTTACAGTTGTTACTACTTTATTCACACACAACCATGGAATAGGTGCATGGATTTGGGATCACATCACCATTTTCACCCCCTGAAAACAATGTTTCACGAGGAGGACTCACCAGATTTCCCCTCGGCATGTTAAAAATTTTAGATACCCTCTTTTCAGCAAGTAAAAAATTAACTAGTTTTTTCATCACTACTTATCCTAAACAAATAAAACCACCATTCTTTCTAGAACCTCTACTAGATCCATTGAATCCATAAACATACATATTTGGATCTGAAAGCATCCCTTAAGCCTTATGTTCGATGCTAACATCCTTTACTGATCTATAGAAAATATGATGGTCTGCTAAGCTCTCCATTTAAATGTCAAACCCCAACAATTATTCATCCTCATCATGAGAAAATGGCACAACATCTGAATTTCTGATTCAATCTCTTGGGCCACTGAACAAACATTAACTCCTTCAAATCCACACCTGGAATAGACAACCTAATGTCGAGTTCCTTCTCTATCTATTGAAACTCAGTTCTTCCTCCACACCTAAAAACATTCTTTGAATGGCCCAACTTCTTGTTATGGTAAATTTTCAGTGATTCCAGGTGGGTGGGAGGGCTATCAAGAGGGTTGGGGGGTGTCCAGGGGGTGTCCAAGGGGGTAGGGTGTGGGGGGGTGGTGTCCAGGAGGGGTGGAGGGCTGTCCAGAGGGGTCGGGGGTGTCCAGTGGGGTTTACAAGGGGGTGTGTGGTGTGGGGGGCTGTCCAAGGGTGTGGGTGGGTGTTGGGGGGTGTCCAGGGGGGTGTCCAAGGGGGTAGGGGGTGGGGGGTGGTGTTTAGGAGGGGTGGGGGGGCTGTCCAGAGGGTTGGGGGTGTCCAGGGGGGTGTCCAAGCATGTCGGGGGTGGGGGGTTGTGTCCAGGAGGGGTGGGGGTGCTTTCTAGAGGGGTCGGGGGCTGTCCAGAGGGGTCGGGGGGTGTCCAGGGTGGTGTCCAAGGGGATGGGTGGGTGTGGGGGGCTATCCAAGGGGGTGGCGGCCTGTCCAGAGGGGTCGGTGGGGTGTCCAAGGGGTTGGATGGGTGTGTGGGGCTGTCCAAGTGGGTGGCGGCCCCTCCAAAGGGTATTTGTGGTTGTCCGGGTGGGTGGGGGGGTTGTCCAGAGGGTTGGGGGATGTCCAGGGGGGTGTCCAAGGGGGAAGGGGTGGGGGGTGGTGTCCAGGAGGGGTGGGGTCTGTACAGAGGGGTCGGGGGGTGTCCAGGGGGTTTACAAGGGGGTGGGTGGGTGTGGGGGGCTGTCCAAGGGTGTGGGTGGGTGTTGGGGGGTGTCCAGGGGGGTGTCCAAGGGGGTAGGGGGTGGGGGTGGTGTTTAGGAGGGGTGGGGGGGGGGGGCTGTCCAGAGGGTTGGGGGTGTCTAGGGGGGTGTCCAAGCAGGTCGGGGTGGGGGGTTGTGTCCAGGAGGGGTGGGGTGCTTTCTAGAGGGGTCGGGGGCTGTCCAGAGCGGTCGGGGGGTGTCCAGGGTGGTGTCCAAGGGGATGGGTGGGTGTGGGGGGCTGTCCAAGGGGGTGGCGGCCTGTCCAGAGGGGTCGGTGGGGTGTCCAGGGGGGTGTCCAAGGTGGTGCATGGGTGTGGGGGGATGTCCATGTGGGTGGCGGCCTCTCCAGAGGGTATTTGGGGTTGTCCGGGTGGGTGGGGGGGCTGCCCAGAGGGTTGGGGGATGTCCATGGGGGTTTCCAAGGGGGTAGGGGGTGGGGGTGGTGTCCAGGAGGGGTGGGGGGCTGTCCAGAGGGGTCGGGGGGTGTCCAGGGGGGTTTACAAGGGGGTGGGTGGGTCTGGGGGGCTGTCCAAGGGTTTGGGTGGGTGTTGGGGGGTGTCCAGGGGGGTGTCCAAGGGGGTAGGGGGTGGGGGTGGTGTTTAGGAGGGGTGGGGGGCTGTCCAGAGGGTTGGGGGGTGTCCAGGGGGTGTCCAAGCTGGTCGGGGGTGGGGGGTTGTGTCCAGGAGAGGTGGGGGTGCTTTCTAGAGGGGCCGGGGGCTGTCCAGAGGGGTCGGGGGGTGTCCAGGGTGGTTTCCAAGGGGATGGGTGGGTGTGGGGGGCTGTCCAAGGGGGTGGCGGCCTGTCCAGAGGGGTCGGTGGGGTGTCCAGGGGGGTGTCCAAGGGGGTGGATGGGTGTGGGGGGCTGTCCAAGTGGGTGGCGGCCTCTCCAGAGGGTATTTGGGGTTGTCCGGGTGGGTGGGGGGGGGGGGGCTGTCCATAGGGTTGGGGGATGTCCAGGGCGGTGTCCAAGGGGGTAGGGGGTGGGGGGTGGTGTCCAGGAGGGGAGGGGGGCTGTCCAGAGGGGTCGGGGGGTGTCCAGGGGGGTGTTATATCTTACTATATTTTGTTTAAAAAATAATATTCAAGCATATTTTTTTAAATACACATCGATTTGTTTTATATTTCAAAATTGTTTACATTCAAATTATGATTTTTTTCATATAAACATATATTTGTCTTATCTAAAAAATATATATATTTTTTCTATTTGTAATAGGTAATAATGAGTCGAAGTTGGATTACGGAACATCGAATGAGCAATGAATATGAGGAAGGTGTTGATGCCTTTTTGGAATTTTCTAAACGAAATGTTCCAAGTAGTGACATTTTTTTCTGTCTATGCATGAAATGTCTGAATATGAAGAAGTTGAAAAGTAGAGAGATAAAAGATCATCTGATTTTTCATGGTTTCAATCTGAGTTACAACCCTTGGATTTGGCATGGCGAAACTAGACAGAATGTCACTGATGATAATGAATCGCAAGATGGTAACTCCGATGGAATTGAAGAAATGATTCGCGATATTGTAGCAGAACAAATTGAGATAGAACCGACAGTTGCACGTCTATATGGTGATGCCGAAAAACCATTATATCCTGGTTGTACAGATTTTACAGTTTTGTCGGCAGTGTTAAGATTGATTAACCTGAAGGCGAAACATGGATGGAGTGACAGAAGTTTTACAGAGCTGCTACATTTGATGAAAGACATTCTCCCAAAAGATAACGATCTTCCAGATTCACATTATAAGGAAAAAAATATTATGCCCGATGGGATTGGGATACATGAAAATACATGCCTGTCCGAATTACTGCATTATATATAGGAAGGAATATGAATTTCTGAAAGAGTGTCCTAAATGTGGGACATCACGGTATAAGGTGAAAGAAAAATCACAAGCTGATGTAGAGATTACAAAGCTCCCTTCAAAGGTATTTTGGTATCTTTCTATAATTCCTCGTTTCAAACGTTTATTTGCTAATTCACATGATGCAAAAAGGTTAAGATGGAATGCTGATGAGCGGGTATGTGTTGGAAAAATACGTCATCCTGCTGATTGTCCACAATGGAAGAAAATTGATGCCCAGTACCCTACATTTGGAAATGAAATTAGAAATCTGAGACTAGGCTTGTTCACAGATGGAATGAATCCATACCGAACCCTCAGTAGCACACATAGTTCATGGCCTATTTTATTGGTAATTTACAACCTCTCTCCTGAAGTTTGTATGAAGCGCAAATATTTCATGTTGAGTATCATGATCTCTGGTCCAAAGCAACCCGGCAATGATATTGATGTATACTTGTCACCGCTGATTGATGATTTGAAACTGTTATGGGCTGATGGTATTAGGGTGTATGATTCTTATAAAATGGAATATTTTCAAATGCATGAAGTGCTTCTATTCACTATAAATGACTTCCCAGCATATGGAAATTTGTCTGGATACAGTGTTAAAGGGAATAAAGCATGTCCAATTTGCGAACAACAGATGTCATATTGTCAATTGCATCATGGGAGGAAAACAGTGTACATGGGTCATCGAAAGTTTTTGCCTATGGATCACCCTTATAGAAGACTAAAAAAGGCATTCAATGGCTCACAAGAATTTGATACTACTCCAAAACCTTTATCCCCAGATTTTTATTTTGAGAGGGTGAAAAACCTTGATGTGACATTGAGAAAGACACAGAAATCTGGTAATGATAGACATATTTGGAAGAAAACGTCAATAATTTTTGAGCTACCATATTGAAGGTATCATGAAGTCAAACATAATATTGATGTCATGCACGTGGAGAAGAATATCTGTGATTCATTGATCGGAACATTGCTAGATATTAAAGGAAAGACAAAAGATGGGTTGAATGCAAGGTTAGACCTACTATCAATGGGAATACGTTTGGAGTTATCTCCCACTCCTAAAGGAAGACGAACATTTCTTCCCCCGGCTTGTCATACATTATCGAAGAGGGAGAAAAGTAGCTTCTGTCAGTGTCTTCATGATATCAAAGCGCCTCAAGGTTATTCTTCAAATGTAAAAAATTTTGTCTCATTGAAATACTTGAAGATGATAGGTATGAAATCACATGATTTTCACGTCATGATGCAACAAATTCTACCAGTTTCACTGCGTGGAATATTGCCCATCCGTGTCAGAAAGACTATAATGAGGTTGTGTTATTTTTTCAATTCAATTTGTAACAAGGCGATTGATGTGAATGCTTTGAACATTTTGGAAAAGGATTCAATTTTTATACTTTGTCATTTGGAAATGTATTTTCCTCCAACTTTTTTTGATATGATGGTGCATTTAATGATTCATCTGGTTCGAGAAATAAAGCCTTGTGGACCTGTATATCTTCGTTGGATGTATCCTTTTGAAAGGTATATGAAAATATTAAAGGGATATGTTAAAAATCCATATCGACCTGAAGCCTCTATTATTGAAAAGTATATTTCTGAGGAGGTAGCAGAGTTTTGTACGAGCTACTTGGCTACGGCGCAACACATAGGTTTGCCTCCATCTCGCCATGAACGGGTTAATAATGAGGGAAAGGGGATTCGTGGCTTGAAAGTAAAATCATTGTCAGCTGAACAGATGAAGAAGTTAGAATCATACATCTTGAATAACATAGCTGATGTTCAACCGTATATCACATTGCATATTAATGAGTTGAAACAATGTCATCCAAAGAAGAAAGAAATGTGGATTTTGAATGAGCACAACAAAACTTTTTTGCCATGGTTTAAAAAGACCTTGCTTGGTAGATCAGGTGTATCAGAGACATTAAAATGGATAGTGGGTGGTCCATCTTTAAATTTGATAACATGGTCCACTTATGACATTAATGGCTATACATTTCATACGAAAGCTCAGGACAACAGAAGTGCAGTTCAGAATAGTGGTGTATTGGTGTTTGCAAAAGCAATACATTTTTCGAGTGCTAAGGACAGAAACCCAATTTCGGCATCAAGTGCATATTATGGAGTGATTGAAGACATATGGGAGGCTGATTACTTTAAAATTAAAGTTCCTGTTTTTAACTGTAAATGGTTTATCGGTAACAACAGTGTCAGACACGATGAATTTGGAATGACACTTGTTAATCTGAATATATTGGAAGACACAGCTGATTCTTTTATAATGGCAACACATGCCAAACAAATTTTCTATGTAGTAGATCAATCAGATATGCAATGGGCTGTTGTTTTACAAGGGAAAAAACAATATGTTGGTGAGGATGAATTTGATGAAGATGCTAATTTATGTGAGATCCCTACTTCCATGGAAATATTAACAGAACATAATGATGAGTATGTTGAAGACATGGTTTGTGCCATAAGGAACGATCACGACGAAGGAATTTGGGAAAACAATCCAACTGTACATTCCTAAAATTACAGGTAACACATGTTTATTTCTTGTTTACATTTAGTTTTTTCATATAATGTTAGATATTATAAATTTTTTACTTATTAAAACATGTATCAAACCAAAATGATAAAACAATAAAAACCGTAAAGAGGAGAAGTCCTGGGCGCACCGGCCGGCCGGTGGTCCAGACAGAGAGGAAGGCTCTCTGTCTGGTCCACCGGCCGGCCGGTGGTGAGCCAGCGGCCGGCCGGTGACACCAGGCAGTGGGCAAGTCTACTGCCTGGGTCCTCCGGCTGGCCGGTGAGCTCACACCGGCTGACCGGTGGACTCAGTGAGTCCACTTTTCAGCTTTCTTGGGCCAACTCCTTGGCAACCTTTTGCCTATCAACAAAAACACTTGAAAACAAGTTAGAACATAATAAGAGTGATTGTGATCATTAAAATCCAAGAGAGAGGGGTACAACAGACTGTGTTTACCATGTTTATCATTGTTTAACATGCTTACCATATTACCAATGTTTACTATTATGTAATTTAGTACACTTTTCTATTTTCTGATTAAGTAGTATTACAATATTTGAATTTGTATATTTGTGATCTAATGTTTGTTTTTTTGATTTGAAGGAAAATGACAGATCAATCAGTTGATCAGCCACATGATTCTGGAGGTGAGCATATTGGTCATACATCTGGGGAGGAACATTCACATGCTCCTATTACGAAAAAGAGTTCAAAGGTTGGTAAGCGTGGGTGCACACGTTTACCAAAATTATCACTTGCCCGTACGAAGGAGGAGAGGATAGTCGTGGATTTTGATGATGATGATCTTCCTAGAGGTCCAAATGCTAAAGATTTTAATGGATTTGTAGCAACTCGGGCTAAGAGAAAAGTAAGCATTCTCTATGATGATTGGAGAAGTGTGGATAAGGCGATAATTTCTCAGCTGTGGGAGACCATTTTGGTAAGATCTTTTGCTATTGTTTTATTTTTCTTTAAATGTTTCTAGTATATATAATATTTTTAACCTCTTTTTTATCAGATGACATTTGATATTCCTGACACTGGAGGAGTCAGGAAGAAATGCTTATCGTTGGCTGCTAGGAGATGGAGGGATTTCAAATCAACCCCCTCATCTGATTTCATTTATGGTCATAGGAGTCGTGAGAATCCATGTCGTATATATCCTTTTATAGATGAAGACACATGGAGAAAATTTTTTAAAAGTAGAAGAAAAGAATCATTTTTGGTAAGGGCAATGTAAACTTTTATAAGCTTTCTTATATAAATGATCTTATTATTGTTTTGTTAATGATTACTTATTCTTAATTTACAGAAAACAAGGAAAGATCATCAAGAGATCCAATCTAAAAATGTATACCCTCATAGTTTATCTCGGGGAGGGTATGCTTTATTGGAAGAACAAATGATGGTAGAAAAATTTCAACAACTAAGAGCTGAGTCTTCAAGCTCTGGAGAGGTGGCCCCTCCATCCCCTCCATCTAGACATGAGAAATGGAAAAGAGCTCGGAAGGGCAAAAAAGGACAATATCTTTTGGAAGAATAGAGACTCGTAGTCGAGAGGATTTTAAGATATCTATTTTATTTATTTATGTTGACTATTTTCGTCATATATTTCCAATCATTATAGAAATGTTCAATTAATTATTACAGGACTCTCTTGAGGAGCAGAGTTCACAGGGGACATTTACACCATCTGGGAGGGAAGATATTTTATCTGTGGCATTGGGAAAGCCCAAACATCCTGGCCGTGTAAGAGGATATCCGGCAGGTGTATCGGTAAGAAAAGTGTTGCCACGTTCCTCAACATCTAACGTTGAGGGAGTTTATAAAAAAAATAGAATCCTTGGAGGCTGAAGTCCATAATATTAATGCGACAATGGAGGACAAGATTAGAGCATCGGTGCAGTTTATGTTTGCAGACTTGCAAAGACAATTTTAGGGTGCAGCTCCCACTCCACCTCTCCCAGTAGCTCCCACTCCCCCACCTCAGCCTGCGGAACCCATTTTTGATCCTCCTCCTCCGCCGCAGCTACCTACTTATTGCGAGTTGTATGTTGATGATCCTCAACATCATATAGTTGCATATGGGATGGTATATTGTATAGAAGATACAGTTCATCATCAATAGTTAGAGGTAGAGAATCAGAGGGTCACAGTACATGATATTATAGATAGATCAGCTCGGATACCATTACCTACAGATGAGGTGACGATAGTTGGACATAGTATCAGCCATTTTTTACTTTGGCCATCCAGACTTCTTCGACTCATTACCATAGAGGTATGGATGTTATATCTTTTATTTTATATTTTTATTAATGTTTTATCATTTGAAAACTAATATATTTTTCAATTTATTTTTACAGGAATACTTCAAAGGTAAAGAAAAAATGTATAGACAACAACAATGACAGATAGCTATGACATCAGATGCAGATACTAGCAGTCTTGACAAATTGTGAAGATATTCAAATTTGTTGGCGGATCATTATGACTTTACAATGGAAGCTCATGTCTGTGGACGTGAACTAAGTGTGGGGATTATGAAAACTGATATCATGAAGTTTGTCACTGGAGATAAGTTGGGCATCAACGTGGTGCAAATTTTTATCATGTAAGTCTTAACACCTTTTCCTTGCGTTATATTTATTAAAAATGTATACTTATGTCTGCTTTGTATTAGGTATCTGTATAAAATTTGTGAGAGGAATGAGCTAACAGATGTATATGGATTCGTGGACCCACAATTGATTTCCCCTGAAGCATGTGAATTGGATGAGGAACAAAGAATGATTTATATTGCTGATAGATTTGAAAAGAATGTAATCACACAGTGTTGGATGATTCCTTTTTGTGAGAGGTATGAAACACATCCCTCTCAAAGAGTTAATTATCTTTTAACATAAAATACCACTAACGTTAAATTTCCTTTTATCAGGGATCATTGGATGTTAGGGGTTTTTTGCCTTAGGGAGAAAGCACTTTATTGGATATGCTCTCTCCATGATGATGTGCGAGAAAGTTTTAAGAATATATTGGAAACGTAAGTTTCAATTTCACAATAGTTTTATATATTATAATGAATTTTAAATTTACCCCATTCGTATTATTTTCTAACAGGGCATGGGTCCACTTTCGAAAAAGCGCAAAGAAAAGGAATTTCAAGATCAAATATGTACATGCGAAGGTAAATATCCATTTATAATTTGTAAATTTTGATTTATTACATAAAAATAATATATTGAATTTACACTCATTCAAACAGAAATGTCATGAGTAACAAGGCAACATCGAATGTGGATATTACATGTTAAGATTTATGTATGAAATAATAACAACTGGGACAGTTCTGAGTTTTGACCTGGTAAGATTTCCTCTTTCTCATAATATTTCAATTTGATTTATTCATTATACACGTTGACTACTATCCTTTTCCTTTTTAGCTTTTTGATGACCCTCAACCCTTTACTGCTGAAGATATCAAACACTTACAAGTGGAGTGGTCAAATTATTTTACAGTTTTGATTGACTTTTAGTTGTTTGTAATGTAAAATGTAATTTTGAATAATGTCAATGTAATTGTGTATTTCGTAGTCATTTAGGTTGGATTTAGTTTTTTTTTATGTTGACAGTGTAAGTTTTGAATTTTATATAAGTGAATGTTTAATTTTTCTCTACTTCTTGTTTTGGTCTACTGTTGATGGTTTTTCTGGTCTGGATTTTGGTATGGGGGGAGAGGTTCCAAGGGGGTGGGTGGGTGTTTGGGGGGTGTCCAAGGGATATGGGAGGGGTGTCCAAGGTGTGTTTGGGGCTTTCCTAGGGGTCGGGGGGTGTAAATGAGGGTGGGGGGTGTCCAAGGGGTGGGGGGTGTCCAAGGGATATGGGAGGGGTGTCCAAGGTGTGTTTGGGGCTATCCAAGGGGTCGGTTGGGTGTAAATGAGGGTGGGGGGGGGGGGTGTCCAAGTGGTGGGGGGTGTCCAAGGGATATAGGAGGGGTGTCCAAGGGGTGTTTGGGGCTGTCCAAGGGGATGGGGGGGTTTCCAAGGGGTCGGGGGGGGGGTTCCAAGGGGTCGGGGGGGTGTCCAGGGGGTGGGGGGCTGTCCAAGGGGTGGGGGGTGTCCAAGGGGTGGGGGGTGTCCAAGGGATATGGGAGGGGTGTACAAGGGGGTTTTGGGGCTGTCCTAGTGTTTGGGGGGTGTAAATGAGGGTGGGGGGGCTTTCGAAGGGGTGGGGGGTGTCCAAGGGATATGGGAGTGGTGTCCAAGGTGTCTGGGAGTTCTGTCCAAGGGGCCGGTTGGGTGTAAATGAGGGTGGGGGGGTGTCCAAGGGGTGGGGGGGTGTCCAAGGGGTGGGGGTGACCAAGGGATATGGGAGGGGTGTCCAAGGGGTCTGGGAGGGCTGTCAAGGTGTGGGGGGGTGTCCAATGGGTGTTTGAGGCTGTACTAGGGGTCTTGGGGGTGTAAATGAGGGTGGGGGCTGTCCAAGGGGTGGGGGGTGTCCAAGGGGTGGGGGGGTGTCCAAGGGATATGGGAGGGGTGTCCAAGGGGTGTTTGGGGATGTCCTAGTGTTCGGGGGGTGTAAATGAGGGTGGGGGGCTGTCGAAGGGGTGGGGGGTGTCCAAGGGGTGGGGGGTGTCCAAGGGATATGGGAGTGGTGTCCAAGGTGTCTGGGAGTTCTATCCAAGGGGCCGGTTGGGTGTAAATGAGGGTTGGGGGGCTGTCCAAGGGGTGGGGGTGTCCAAGGGGTGGGGGGGGGGGGGTGTCCAAGGGATATGGGAGGGGTGTCCAAGGGGTCTGGGAGGGCTGTCAAGGTGTGTGGGGGGGGGGGGGTGTCCAATGGGTGTTTGAGGCTGTACTAGGGGTCTTGGGGGTGTAAATGAGGGTGGGGGGCTATCCAAGGGGTGGGGGGTGTCCAAGGGATATGGGAGTGGTGTCCAATGGGTGTTTGAGGCTGTACTAGGGGTCGTGGGGGTGTAAATGAGGGTGGGGGGGCTGTCCAAGGGGTGGGGGGTGTCCAAGGGTTGTGGTGGGGCTCCAATGTGGTGGGGGGGGGGGGGGGGGCTGGCCAGGTTGTTAGGTGGGTATAGATGAGGGTGGGGTTCAGTTGGGGCTTGGGGGAGGGCTGGCATGGTTATTTTTGTTGTTTGGTTTCTGGTTGTTTTTTTGGTGAGAGCAGTGCAATTATTTAAAAAAAATATATATCGCTTTCACGTCGGTTATTTTATAACCGACGTGGTAAATAAATCGGAAGGGGTTTATCACGTCGGTTTTTTCGAGAACCGACGTGATAAACCGTTCCCGGGCCTTTTATCACGTCAGTTCTTAATATAACCGATGTGCTAAAAGGCATGGGAATCGATTTACCACGTCGGTTATTGGATAACCGACGTGATAAAACATTTCCCAGGCCTTTTTATCACGTCGGTTATTTAAGAAACTGACGCGATAATAGGCCCGGGGGAGGGTTAATCACGTCGGTTATTTCATAACCGACGTGATAAACGATATCCCAGGGGTTTTATCACGTCGGTTTAGAAATAACCGACGTGATAAACCCCCCCCCCCCCCCCCCGCGCATATTTATCACGTCGGTTATTATATAACCGACGTGCTAAACCCCCCCACCCGCGGTTTATCATGGCGGTTATATAATAACCGCCGTTATAAATCCCTATCCCCCATCATTTTTCACGTCGGTTATTAATGAACCGACATGATAAACACCGTGATGTTAGGGATGTTACGTCGGGTTTTAAATAACCGACGTAAAAAACGTTATTTATAACGTCGTCCGTATTAACATCGCCTAAAAACCGACGTAAATAATGAAAAATAACCGACATAAAAAATGTTTTCTGCACTAGTGCTCCATTAACTATAATGTATAATTACAGGAATTTGATACTTATCTATTGAGAATTAAAAGGAATTATTGAACATTAATGTAAAATATTATAAAGAAAACATATATATCAACTTATGATTCCTTAGGTTTATATCTATGTTATCCTAGATCTATTTATTATCTTATATTATTATGCTCTTTTTTGTCCCTTAGTAATGGTTTGTACTGTGCTCATGAATCTGCAAAATCATATCCCCCTGGAGTGTCGTAACCAAGAGTTCATCAAGGCCCATTGATGTGTACCATGATACCCCAAGTCAAGCCTAAAACTCCTTGTCAGAATTTTCACAGCTAGTAACATCTATGTTAAAGCCACCTCTACCTGCTCGTATCCAGATAGTGATGTATTTTCTTCATAAATTACTTACCAAATACTTACCAATATTTAGGAATGTTTTTTTATACTTATTCTCATCCTTATGGTTCTCAATAAGATACATTTTTCCTAATATCAAAAAATAACTAGACCATCATATAATACCAACTACAATGACCAAGCATTTTATATATAATATTACACAATTCTATGTATAATTAAACATTAGAGTATAATCCATGGATCATTAATTCTAGTTTCTTGGAAGACTTAGTACATATAACATAAAACATGGCACTAAAAACACTTCTTTATATAATCTCCCTAAAATATCTCATAAATTCCATTGAGCCATTACATCTACATATGGGACCCCGGGGAACACATGAGCAATGAGATAAGCTAAAAAGCCATGAAGGGTAACAGACATAATGATACATCTTATCCACATGAGTTAGGAGGCATGACATAATGATATCCAAATAATGACACTTGTAAAATAATTTAATATGATAATAGGATCTTATAAACATGAAATCATATAAATATGGAAGAATTGTAAAACTTTTCTTTAGTATGGTTCAAGGGTGACCACCAATCATGTTTCCCATTTTAGTATGGGTCATGGCTAATAGACAATCCCATTTCAGATTGCATCTCATGAGACGTAACTTTACCCAATTCATTGGAGAACTATCTGGATACACCGATCATAAAATTTTCTTGATTATTCATTACACATATATATTCTTTCCACATAAATATTCACACATAATATACTAAACATAAACATAACGGTACCCAAGAAAGAATTAGGTTCCACAATCATGACATAAATCATAACCAATGAGCATAACATGTATGTGTCCATGAGATAAATATTTAAAACATACATGGTCATTCATAGGGTAAAATTGGATTATATAATGCTATGTTATGTCCATTATAAGAGAAAACATATAAAAATATATTTATGAAATGTTAGTATTAAAACATTTTTGTAAGGTTTTATGTAAAATACTATAGGGATTTTAAAATAGAAAAGAGGAAGATATTTTATATAAAACCATAATTGAACCAATATGTTTTTAATTATAAAATTAATTATTTTATAATGAATGTGGTGTCTTCTAACAGAGGATAGATTTCACTTGAAATTGGGTAAAACATTGGGATGTTTCCTTAAAAAAGGTTCATTTATCGGAATGTTCAAAGGTGAGAATATTTTAATAACATGTATATCACCAAAATAGTGTGATGAAAGGCTCTTCATATATTAATTTTGTAAAACAACACATCATTTATAGTATGTAAATAAAAATATAAGACAAATTCATTCTTATATAGAGAAATATAAGGAATCCCAAAAGAACAATGATGGTTTTAGTAGAATTTGTCACAGATTATTGGAATGGTGTCGGGTGTAACTAAGAGGGATTGATGAGAGATAAAATGGTTTTATCATTCCTTAGACATCATGAGGGGTGTGGGGGGGGGGGGGTTCGAAAACATACCTCATCATTCAAAATTACAGATATAAAGGATAGCATAGAGGAAAATCTTGATTAAGTGTGAAATAGAGATGACCCCTTAGATTAAATATGTTGTTGTTCTCCCCTTGTTATTACAGACCTGAATAAATTAATTAAATTAATTAATTAATAATTCAATAAACTCTTCTATAATTAATTGTTTTAGTATAATCATTCAACGTTCAATTATAACCATTTTGATTGGTTAGTAAAATCAACTTCATTTTTCGGGTATGGTTCCTTACTTCGCATTAATTGTAATTTCAGGTTCAAATAATAACGTATGATGAATGTGTTTGAACATAATTGAAGTTGTATGTTTTTAGTAAAAATCTAGGAGATTAGATGGATTTAAATTTAATTTTGTTACATAGAGTAATGTCTAATTATTATATAAAACCTTAGCGATAAATGTTTTTGTTAATCTGTTGTTTTGATTACAATGAACATGATTTTCTATATAACATAAATTTTTTTTTACAAAATTATTACAAAACAAAAAATAGGATATATTACATATTTAATAATATTGTTCCACCGCAACAAAAAAAATTTATTGACCGTAATTAATGATGATAAATAAATTGATAAACTGTTGTCCAAGAATGTGCTAAATTAGTGCATCTCAAATGGTGCGTTCATTTCATTCAAATAAAACGATGGGGAATGGAGAGAAGATAATGAAATATTATATTAACGTAAAAGCATTAATGTACATGTATGTTACTAGATTTATCATACAATTTAGGTCAAGGGAGGTGAGGAATGAAACAAAAAGAAAAGAACATAAAAGAAAAGAAGGAATTGGAAAGAGGGATTTACCTCTTGAGACTTCATCTTTTGAGAACCTCTTAAGGGAAGTGGTTTTGGTATTTTGAAGAGAAGTTAATCTTTTGGACGTGGAAGGATCTTGGGGATAGATATGGGACGAATATTGTCATGGCACATTGATCGAGATGAGTGAAGAGAAGTGGGAGTAAGGGGTGTTTATAGTGGAGGAGAGGAGGGTTTCATATTTTTTTATCAGTAGTTTATTATTTCATCACAAGAAATGGAATATTAAGTATTTAATGATCAAGAATAGTAATTTATGCATGTGACTTCAATAAAATTGGGCTTACATCGTCAGATCATCATCAATGACCCAATAAATCATTTATTTTGAATTTATCGTAAATATGACATTTTACTATTTATAAATAATTCAAGTACTTCAGAAAAATCCCAAAACATCACCCTGAAATTTTTTTAAAGTGCAGAATCCAAAAATAAAATCCATTTTTTAGAAATAACATTATAAATATTATTATTTAAATATTTAATTAAAATCAGAATTTATTATCAAAAACCAGTTTGAAAACATTCATTTATTTATTAATATATATATATATATATATCATACATTCAACATGAATATTATTTATATATTATGATAGGTAAGGTTAGTAGTCATTAGGGTATATAACATTTTTTATAGTTATGCTACTATTCATAAGAGTATGTTACTATTCACTAAAAAATTATGTTTTTCTCATCGGACTCCAAATAACATACTGATTGCAACTATGTATGCCAGATTTTCAAAATTCTATACACAAAAGTGACAAAATTATTTTCAATGGTCACTTATCACAAATTAGTTCATTATTTTGGGTTATCATGTGATCTTATGACATATTAATAAGAAGGTATATTCTATTTAAAATTATTGGGTCATTAGAACCAAAATATCTATATCGTTTGTATCAACACTGTGGGATTAATAAGTTTGTGAGATGATAATATAAGAGGGCGGGATGGGGTGTGGTTTGAAACACTAACTGGAGTTCCCATAAATAGTACCACCCCCTTGAATCAGTAGCCTAAGCATGGGAACCCCTAGACTGGTCGGTGAACAACTGGATCCATAGTGGTGGATGTTGATTAAAAGTTATAAACAAAATTAACCACATGACATTATTTTTTATTAATATATATTTAGAAATAAAATTGTCAAAAGGGGTACTGCTAGAGGGACTTCCATCACACTCAATGGTAAATTTTTATCTAATTTCTTTTTTCCTTTATTTATCTTTTTTTTTCCATTTACAACATTTCAAAAATATATATGGAATTAATTATAACCCAATAAATAATCTGTAACAAATAAAAAAACAAAAATGCATCATAAATTATTTATGGAATATCACTTGTTAAACTAGATACATGATAAAAAATGTTTTAATAAAAATTTTTAAATCTTATGGGAATAATATCAAGACAGATTATTTGTAATAGAAAAAAAAATATGCCCAAATTATAATCTTTAGCAGGTATATGATGTGGTTTTCTTCAATTTTAAATTCAATCCAATTCAATTTTGGTGAGGTTATTAGGTATTTTCTAACCAATTGATCAGGTCATTTTTTTATTTTTGTTTGTATTATGCCATTTGGTTCATTTTTTTCATTTCATGATTTCAATTTTTGGTTTTAATTTTTCTTAGGTAAGTTGGTTAATATTTTTTATTTTGTCATTTTTTCGTTTTTTATTTTGTCAATATTTTTATTTGTTTTTACTTTCATGTCAATTATTTCAATATTATCATTTCAATTTACCTTATTTATTTTATAAAATTTAACAGTGACTATTTTTTTGGAACGTTTGAATACACCTCAATTCTATATTATAAAATAATGGAAAAAGAAAAATATAACCATTAAATTTTGAAAATGAGCATGAAGGTAATGTTTCATAAATAATATTTGTAATCAATATTTATTCAAATTGTATAAAATACACCTCAAAATTCCAAGATGAGATTAAAAAAAACTAATAATAGATATTGATGATTCTATAAAATTCCAACCATAACATTAGGTAAAAAATCATCTCTAACCATTGAAGTATTAGAGTCATCATTATTAATAAATTGATTAGGACCAAAGGGGGTTGGAATGTTGTCAATTACATCGTCACCATCATTAGAAATATATAATGTTTTTACATCAATAATGACACCAAATTTATTTTGAATATTATTTTTGACATAAAAATCATATTTTTCCATTGATTCCAATACATATGGTTCATTGGTAGTAAGATTGTAGGTCATGTCAATAACTATAAATCCATAAGAATAAATAAATGTGGCATTCCTCTTCATTGAATAAAATAACTAAAATTTCATTAGAGTGACTTAACATGAATGTAATAATTAAATATTTTTATTTTTTCAACGACTCCTTAATTAGATACATTTTAAAATCAAGGTATACTCTCTAGGGAACTAGACTAGCAGTTTGTTGTGGTAGTTAACATAAAACCATATTATTTTATTCTCAAGTGATTTGATTGTTCAATGATAATAAATAAGTACACATTGATCAGAAATGATTTTCATTAATGAACCATATAATTGTGACAAGAAAATATCTCATTTACTTATAGATAGAGGCAGTAGAAGAATTCTATAACTGATATATAAATTAATATTAAACTTTATTAAATATTTATTTTATTAATTTATTATAGTAATACTAAAAACATTAATTTCAACCATATAGAAAACTCTTTTTCAATAATGTCTCTCTCATTCTCAATGTTAAGGAATGATGCTTTCTATAGATCATTATATTGTATTGTATTTCAAATAAAATGTAAGTATTTTAATGGCTATGTAATATTACGTGAGATTAAATAAGATATATATGTTCAATTTACATACCTGATATAGTTAATGAAAAATCAATTTAAATGAAAAATGTTCAATGTGACATCTCTCGCTCATCAAGGCTTAAAATCATCTGTGTATATAATACATGAATTTCTCTTATTTGGGGTTGTGAGGGAAAACTAGGTTCAATTTTAACATAATATTACTCTTCATTTATTTATAGTATGTTCTATGTTCTAGTATGATCTGTAAAATACATTGAATAGAAATACATACATTATTTGTCGATGTTACATTTGACATTGAAACCTTTATGATTATCTATGTTATAGATATTAGACATAAATGTGAACATTTATAGTTTAATTGGCTATATAAAATAAAAAGAAACAGGTCCTCTGACATATATTGTAGTTGGAATAAGGATTTTCAGATGAAAAATTCATGTGAAAAATTCTAGAGGATATATTTTCTCTAGCTCGATTAAAATTAACGGTCCCTCTTCAAATTTTTTTATAAATTACTTCATAAACATCATATTAAAAGGATCAATAAAAACTGGAAAAAATGAATAATTAACAAACATAAATTATTGGAATGAATATTCCATATTATTATCTGAATCAACTCATAAATAATGAGTTGGTAATCACAAATCTTGAAATTTTTCAACTTCAGCTCTCTTATGATAACACATTTTTATTTGTTTCTCAAATATCCATCTAGAAAATTAATATTCCATCACTACTAAAAGTTGGGGTTTTATAGGTTTCATCTTAAAAGAGGCACATAAATCCTTCGATTTATTTTCACTGATACACCTAAGATAAAATTATGTTCTGATTTCCCAATCTATCTTGTCACACTAAGATCAAAAATCATCTTATAGATTTCCTTTAGCAATTAGAAGAAGTGATTTTTTTTAAATATATTATTTTCAATGTCCATTATATCTATGAAAAGATATAAAAATTTAGTTGAACTATAAGGAAACTCAATGAAGATTCTCTTCTTATCCCAATAGTTGTTGGTTTTAGATGATAAATTATTCCTCTTTATAGATTTCATCTAAACTATACTGAGTGAAAAAAAATTCTCGTATTTCTTTAAAAACATCATTTCGATACATATAATGAGTTTAATTGTGGTCTCCATAATATTGTCGACTCTTTGGATATTATTCCTATTTCGATGGCCCATTAACAATAATAATCAATGTCCCATAAAACTAAAACTATAGTGACATTTCAGTATTGTTGATCATTTAAATCTAATAAAAATAGTAAATAACAGTTTTATCTTTACACTAAAGACAGTCATCAGGTCCTATGTAGGATAATCATTGATCATCTACATAAGCTCAAAACAAAAGTAAAATATAACTTTCAAACATACCTCATATATGGTCACACCAATATTATAAGATAATTCGACCCTTTTATTCATGTTTTCATGTACATATCTATATCATTTTTGGGATCAAAATATCGAGATATGAGTATAACTGTCATATAGAATTGTTTTTCATACACAACCATGGTTGAAGGTTAAAAATGTGAATGAAAATTTTTCATGTGTTGTGCGAAGTAAGTATCTTACAAAAAAATGGTCACATGAAAGATGAAACCTCTCATTACATAGGTTGGTTGAAGAAATATGATAAAAAAATCAAATAAATTACATGAAAATCCATATACCGGGTGAAGCAACTCATCATTAGTTTTCATTATCTTGATATTGTTCCATGTTATTTTTATTTATATTTTAACACACATGAAAAGATAACCGAGTCTGGGAACAATGAAAAGTGAGGAATTTAATTATGTGGCACACGAGATGGTGTTCCATCTTCTTTTGGAATCTTTTGAGATGTACCAAATTTTATACAATCATTCTAGTTAGTATATTTATCCTATAATAAGAGGCAATAATTTTTGTAAATCATTACTTTTGTTTTTTGAAAATCTAAGTTTCTCAACTAACATCCTTTCCATATAGTTGTTTGACTATGAATTTTCATCAATTGGATGTAAGATAATAAAAAGTTAAGAATGTAATCGATGAAAGTATTCAAAATAAGAAACATGTTCTTCCAATGAAATAACCAAATTAAAAATTATAGTTTCTTCATTTAAAAAAATTTCACATACATTGGATTCATGGAAGCATCATTCAACATCATCATTTTCATTAGAAACATAATTTATGCACGTATCATAGTCTTCATGGGTCTGAATCACTTTTTTCTCATGATAATGAATAAACATAAAATGAGAATCTATCTTATTTTCAATCTTGTTCTATAATTTTAAACATGAGCATTTTGGGATTTCATTTTTCCCCATTTTGATACCACACATAGTAGTTTCTGAAACCATATATTCTTATATGTCAGCTAACTTTTTCATGGCTAAACCAATGTATTTTATAAAAATTATAACACGGTCAATGTATGAGACCACTACCTAATGAATTTTCAATTGAAGAATCTAAAAATCCCTCAAACTTTTTTTAAAAATTACATTAGATCCAATCACTTTCACACATCCAAAAACTATAATTATGTAAAAAAATGTTTTATGTTATTTGAGAAAATAAATTAAATAATATTTATGTTTAATGAAAAATATATAAAGGAAATGGAACTCTTCAATTTATATGAATCCAAAATTGAGACACTGGTCTATTTGAGAATCATAATACAATTAATTACACAATACTTTATATATAAATAAAACTATTAATATAAAACAATTATATTGAATTATATTGTATGAATGTGTAATAATTTTCTAAATACATTATGGTACCTTGATTTAAATATGAAAATGATTTATAGAGAATATAAATACCAAAGGATGTGATTTAATTGAGACGTAATTGTGTGAATAAAACGATGAGGAATAAAGGGCCTTCAAACCCTGATTTCCACTATCGTAACCTGTCAACCTCCCCCCCTTAGAGCCCCTATTAACATTCACACACCTTCATACCCCTATTTGTTTCTCTAACCCATCATCCTCCCATAGGTTCTACTTTATTTTTATCATTTTCATTTTTTCAAATTTCTTCGATGTGTATTTAATTAATTATTTATTTGAATACTAAAATTAAAATTCATTAATTTAAGATCAATTTTAAAATATGTAATAATATGTGTATATTTTTTTGTAAATTCGTTTGATTCCTTAGTGATGGTTTTAATTATGAATTTTTATGTTTTTAATTTTTTTATAATATTTATATATATATATATAATTAAATAATTTAACATACATTAATTTATCCCTGATGTGATAAAAATGGTCATGAAACAATATACGGCACAATTATCCCCCCATTGGATCCTACCACATCATAATATATAAATCCTATTTCAGGCACTAATAATTCATGAAAACTAATATGAGACCTGTAAAAAATTTAAACCAAGACACGTTAAAATCATAGATAACAAATAGAAAAATAACTTTTGACAAGAAAATTGAGATAAAATTTAAAATAATGTAATAACATAGTTAATAATGATTATTGATTCTTACAGAATGATGTAAACCACAAGAAAATTCACTGGGAAATAAGATACTCATTCTTAAACCATAAACCACCCAAAAAACTACACCAAAATTCTTGAAAAATGGAACTTAACATCAACATAGATTATTGTATTGATATTCCTACCAATTTAGATTTCATTTTATGAAATTGGGATAATGAAATTTAATGGAGAATCAATAAAATTATCCATATGAAGTGAAAATGAAAAATCGGAATTCAAAAAACCTAAAACTAATAATTCCCATCCCAAAATCAATTAGAATCCACGAAGAAATAACGATGAAGAGTTGAAATAAATAAAAACTAAAAATTCATTAATCATATACAGGCATGAATGCCCTTACATTGGAAAAATATGAGTAAATATTTAAAATATTAAAAACAGAGAGTTGATATTGTAACAACATATAATTAAACTAAACAAATGATAAACTGCAACAATTAAACATTTAGAGAGTCATTACATCACAAAATACATTGATCATTACGAATATTAGATGCAATTATGATTAAGATCAAACAAAGATATAGTGAATTAATAGAAATTTGTACTAGGTATGCAATGAGAGATTACACATCATTTTTTTCAAAGAAGTACATCACTGCAAATGGAAATAAATAAAATGTAATATAGGCTAACCGATATAAGAAAATATAATGAAAAAATAAATAAGAGTAACTAAGAACACAAAAAATACATACATTTAAGAAATTTGAGTCAATATTTTAATAATAAAAATATATAAATAATAATTTTCAATGGTTCATGACACAGAAGATATAAATAAACATAAAATCCAAATTTGGAATTTAAATTATTTATATGCCTACTATGGGTGACAAACATACTTTTTTTAAGAGGTGGTTGTTTTCAAAATCTTCGGTAATGTACTGGTTATGTAAATATATCAAAAAATTGTATCATAAATACTATAGTGGATGTAATGACACCTTTGGATGAGATAATGGAAGATAATTTCCAAACGAAACATATATTAAAACACATCATGGTGAAATAGTGGTAGTATTTCAAAAAATAGTACAAGAGAACATCTTTCTTGGAGTATTTTATGCACTATAGTAGGTTATTGGAAAATAAATTACATGGAATGGTTAAAAACATTCAATTTTATTGAAATAAATTTTTTTAGGGAAATAGTTATTTATGATATTTCAAGAGTGTATGGTAATCTAAATAAAGACTCAAAGGATATTTGATACTTTTAACAAAAAAATACAGCAAACAACATAGGAAACTAATAGTTGGTAACATACAAACTCTCATGAATTATTTTAAAACCAAAATATTTGAGAAAACTTATAGGTTCATATAGATACAAACTTATAATTATCTGACAATCACCTTGCATAATAATTATTTCATATTTATTTGTGGTTAAAATAATATTCCAACCATCGAACATAACATCATATAAATTTATAAAATACAATAATAATAAATATTGTCTTCTCCAATTGATAAATTTTATCTACTAGAAAAAGTATCTAGTTATGGTATTATTAATTAAATTGAAAACGTTGTTTGTAACATTTTGCAGTAGAATCCAAGAAACAGAAACATTAATACTGGTGTACATAAATTGAGAAATAATAAAATATACAAATAATTGTAATATGAATAATATTTTGGGATAAATCAAAAAAAATTTCAAAAATATCATGTACCTACTCTTAAATGGGAAGAGGGGATAGAAAATCACTGGCGAGTATCAGTGAGCTGTGGAGAGAGGACCGATCGATGCTACTACATCTTGGGATAGGGGATGGGTGGAGGGTGAAGAATATTGAGACATAAAAAAGCAATAAATAACATCCAATTTAAACATTTAGGTTTAGATTCATGTAAAAACGTATAATCTACTTAATCCCTTGCTCAGATTTCAAAAAGGATATCATGTAATTCAATTTTAGCATGAAGCATAATATCAAACCAAGCATAAACCATACCTCATTAATTTGATGTCTCTATTTTGATTCTCTCACTTCTAAAATGTCATGGTTGTAGGATAACAAAAAAATATCCACTATTTCATCAACACATTCTCAATAATTCTAGGTTTTCATACTCACAATTCATGAGTGTTGTAAAGTGAAATCAAAGAGATTTAAGACATTCCTTTAATCATCTGAAGAACATGGAATCGATCGAGAAAGAGGGATTGATCCGGCATTGTTTTTCTTATGCAATCAATTTATAAATTTTTTTGTTGAGTATAATATGTTTTCTCTCTCTAAATTCATCAACATGGTGAAGTGTGAAATTCATGAGGCTAAAATGAGCTAATATACTTAGATTTTTCTTTCCAAAATTACATTGTGGTCCCTAAAAAGCAAAAATCATCATTTTAGGCCTTGTGATCTTATATGAATTAATAAACTTGTAATAAATGTTAACAATATTTTATCCATCACGTGTAACCCAAATTAATTTTACCTGATAAAACATATACCAATTAATTGGTTCATAACCTCTCTAAATACTTTAATGAACCATGATTATCCATTTTTCATTTGGAAATTATATTTTTCCCATATTCACTTTTATTATCAAAAAAATTGTGAAAACATTGAGAAATAAATTAAATCCTCGTTATTATAAGCTTGAATAATATAATTGAATCAGTTTTAATTGCGATCATCTATACTAAGACATTCACCATCCCCCAAACACATGGCCAAGTTCGTCCCGAAATCCTATTAATTAGAATATGTGGAACATATTGATTCACTAATTTTTTGACCCATTAGATCGTTAACTTAGTAGAAGTTAGCTCAACCCACTAAACAAGAGAGGAGTTTAGCAACCCATCATGGCCCATAAGAAGATACAGAATGTCATACCTACAAATTCCTCTTGTGAACACTAACTGTTTAATATATTCTCTTTTTTTATAAATATCTAATAAACAAAGATGCACACTTTTTCATCCTCCTTTTATAGCTTTATATATATTGTAACCTTACTAGACAAATTTACCTTCTTGTACCATGGCCATGGATTTATGACTTTTCTACCATCTTGGTAAACTTGGTCCCATGAGATATATCTTCCTCAACCTAAAGGAGGAAAAATCTATTTTTCCTCTTTCAGTCAATGTAATACCACTAATGATGTACCCAACACAAACTACCTCTTAATGATATCATTATCATGGTTTTTTCATTGAACCATGTTATGAAAATCAAATGGAACACAATCATAATGATCTCATCTCTGAAGACAATTTTAAATGTTCATAGATAAGAATAACCAATGACACTTGAATCGTGTGGTGTTCTTATTGGTGGGTTATTCCTCATGATATCACAACTAGTGATCAACAAGTGAGAACTTCATGAGAATATGTCCCATTGGGTTTTAGCCACAAACAAATGATATTCAAACATTATATTTTTCCTGTCAATATTATGTATCTAGAACATATGACACATATATTTAAGATTACTGTCATAGTATCATGATATTCTCATTATAGATGGTAACTTCAAAAAACATTTGATACGAGACGTAATCAAGGAACATTAATATATAAATAGTGGATGCATAAATTTGAACACTATTAGGGCATGATTAAATAATAACATGTATATTTCAATATGTATACATGTAATGATAATCAAAAGTAATATTCAAGTTGGGTCTAGGGTACCCACTCTTACAATACACCCACTTTCACTAGATCTTAATTGAAAACTATAATTGTGAGCTCTCACTATATTAATATTATGTTTCTACTAAGATATGGACCAAGTTATGGGATTACATTATTAAAATTATGTTTCTAGAAATGTATCCACTGCAAAGCTATTCTTCTATCTGCAACCTCAAATCCTAGTGTAAAACTCATCTTGAGATGTAGTCCCTGATATTTCAACTTTTTTACACTATATTAACTTGAAATATTTATTGATTATATTAATTAAATAATTATAATGAATAAAAATCTCTTAATATGTGTGATTCCAAAAAATTGAAAAAATTTATACAGATTTTTACCAAGCATATTTTCTACCTCATAAGCCATAACAAACTCCGAATATGTATATATGGATAACAATTTCTTGAATCATATCATCTTTTTCGTTACCTTAGTCTAACTATTATAGTATATCACACTGATCCAAGGAAGGCTACATTTTGTCGCATAGGATCTTTTATCATTTCTTATCCACTTACCATGTACATATTTTTTGTACATACTCATGTATAATCAGATTGTTCTAACTACTTCACTTGAAATTATCCTGTATACAACTGAAATTTTCCAACTATGACGTTTTTAGTGGAAATATAAATTTTTGTACATATAATAGAATATGGGATTAATTTATCACTAAAGAATATGGAATTAAAATCACCATGTCAATATCTTCTAATGTCCTTCACATTTATACCATGATAAAAATATTCCATGTTAAACTAACAAAAATTCTCTCTCGAATGGTTCCAAATTCTATTTTGATACTATGTAGGTATATGTATGATTGATTGGTCTAATAAACCTTTATATCTACCTCAGTAAATATCATTCACTAGGACCAGTGTTTTTTACTTTAATTAAATATATGTAGAGTTATTTTACATTTTGTTCTTAAATAATTGTAATACCAAAAGTAGTTTTCCATATATTATCAAACCTATTTAAATTGTAAAATGATTCTGCTCCCAATAACCTCTGGTTAACACTTTACAATGATTCATTCCAAATAAATATTTTAGATCTAGTTGATTTCTTAAATCCTGAACCAGATTACCAAAACATTCATCAATATTATCAGTCTAAGATGTCACCATCCTTCTATTGTTGTGTCATATGGGGATCTACCATGATTGGTGGTCTTGAAATCCAATGTAAAATAAAATGATCATATAAATTAGCTAATAAAAACAATTCTAATGGATTTAGTCATAATGGATTGGTAAAATAAATAAATACTTGTTCATACCAAACATGTAGCATCAATGTATACTCTTATTTTAATTCCCACTGAAGTATTCAAATTAGTAAGCATCTTGTACTATGGTACATAGAACCTATTCTAGACATTAAATGGGTTTTTTCAAACTCAGTTAATTTCTATATACTTTTTACTTTTAGTAATCATTTTTCTCAATGAATAATGTATCACCAACTATAATGAATATATAAAAATCACCATGTTTTTTTCCTTCATATGTATTATGTGTATCTAGAAAATTCATCTTCCACACGATTTTGTAGAACTTGTTCCTCTGTCGACCATTAGAGCATCTATAGCATTGAATAAAACCAAGTAAATATTTCTCCCACATTGTCAAAAACAAACGTGAACCCTTTTAAATAAATATACTCCATAACATGACTATAACTTTTCTATCATAGGGATTTCTATAATATCCTTATAAAACATTAGGATTATTTCAATATATGAAAGTTGGGTTTTTGTTTATTACATGTTTGTTTATATCTCAAGAAACCCTTTACATCTAAAAACATGTTATTATGATAAAATGGATATCCATTATAATAAAACATATATGATATCCACTAGTCATGAAAAATGAAATATTGTTTTGGGATAACTTCATTATTCATGAAGGATGCCTTTAAACATGGATGTATTTGCAATTAATGAGTTTTAACATTGATTCTTCTTTTACTTACTTCATAACGCCGATGTGTATAATGAAATGTGTCTATAGGAATTGTTTCATGCTATAATTCAGTTATCAATGTTAACATATATGAATCCATATCAGTCATATTTATTATCATTATTAAATTGAGGTGTATATGGTAATGTGAATTTAAGAGTACCTCAATGCTACATAATATTGATTGATAAATGCTTGGTCAAGATATTCTTAGAAAAATTAGTTGAACCCTTTCACATCTCTAAACTGGGAATATGGTATAACTCAATTTTACATTCCATAAATGAATAAAAGAATATGATGAAGTACACAAAACACTTGATAAACCTTGGAGTAGTTCATGCCCCCTAGGTTAACTTGTTTCGATTGCACTGTGGCTTACCATTATTTTAATAGTTTTTTACTCCAATAGCATGTTCATATGTGTGTCAATAGTACCTAAGGTATTTAACATACGAGATACTAAAACAATACAGGGTATATCAATGAAATCTATTTAGCTTTTCTTAACAAAGTATTTTTTTACACAGAAAAGTGTATTAGTATTATATTCTATATTCAACATGTATTGCCAATGATTCACATATCACTAAACAATGACTAGAGTGTTCAACACCACAAAAAAATGTCATTCTAAAATTGTAACAATGACTCATTGTGTAAAATGGACACAAATGGTTAATGTTTTTGGTGATACTCCAATTGTTCAAAAATAAATAATAAACATGTCAATATAGAGGTTGTGTACTTCTCAATTTTAGTTGAGGAAGAACCTTTTCATAGAGACTTGGAGAACACACCTTACATATATAAATGTATATTTATTTACATGGTTACCATATATAGATACACATATGTCAAAATCATATTTTAAATACCCACAAATTAAAACTAAAATATTACTTATAATTGATTAATATCCCTAAAAAATAATCAATTAGTTTGTTCATCAATTCAGTTCATTGAATTGAAACTTCTGTAGATAAATTTCATTATATGAAATGAAAATAACCTTCATTTATAAATTAATTTCTTTGAAGGGTGTTGTGTAGTTTCCTTTTACATTATGTGATTTATTGGATATTTCGCACTTTCATTCAACTTTTTCACCATATGAACTAAACATTGAACACTATTAAAGTTTATATTTCTTATAGAACCTTACCCAGGATGTAATAAAGTGTTTTATCTGTATTTTTCATTTTGTAATCATAAATAAAACTAGACAAAATTAGTGAAAGTTATTTTAGAATAGGTTTTATTTAAAGATCAAAATTCATCCTTCAATTTAGATAGATCCATTTTAATAATTAACTCTACATATATGTTCTATTTCAATTTGTAAACCTCTATGAGATGAGACAACATGTGAAATCATCCATGTATTGATGTTGTATCCACAACTCACATCTGGATTTGATGATAGTGTTATGAAATAACTATCATATGCATTATACATGAGTTTTTCATAAGAATTTTTACACCCTTTCATCATGAGGTAACGTAATAAGTATTGGGGTCACAAAAACCTTGAATTTATAACATTGTATTACTTTGTGAATGCACCTATAGAACTCTTGTAAATTCATTCTTGATATGACATTTACATTATCCATTAATTATCACAATGAACTTGTGGTGTTGCTTTCCAATTTTCTAGAAAAATTATAATATAAGAGCATATAATTTCCTATAGATTATTTTTATACATTTTCAAATTATTAAATTGAAATGTATCCCACTACATTATTGAATTATAGGAACCCTCCATACTAGAATTCAAATACTCTATCACTTAATTGCTCTAGTAGAACATATCCTTGAAACCCCTTTTCATAGTCTATAAAAAATTAAATTTTTTCAAAAAATAATAATTATTAAAAACTCATGGTATCAAACATACTATGAATTATTTATTTAAACTTTTGTAGAATCCTCCATGTGGAGAATGAATCATGTTATAGTCAACATTATGCATATACATATATAATTATGGTATTTTTAAATGGTGTAACACCAACCACATGATTTCATTGCTTCCTGAAAGGTTAATATTTACTGAATGGTGTTGGATTTATGAAAGGTTTTTTATATTAATGACTATACATTACAAAATATCAATGTAAGACCATTTAATTTGAGTGTTTTATATGGTAGGAAAATTTTATTATTTCATTCTGAATCTTAAAAATGAGTTTAATTAAAAATGGGTATAGGAATGAGGAAAAATTTATATTAGTGGTGTATATAACATTTATTCCATGAACAATAGGATACCTCTTAGAGTTCATCTTCATATCCATATTTATGATTTAATGAAAAAAATGATATATTGCTATCTTGACATTTGAAAATCTATGATATTATAAAATATTTGTTCAATGTGATATTTATAAGATGAACCATAATTATATTGATACCGTAGAAACTATACCACATATGATTCACAAATAAATAAACTAATCTCATTCCATATATGTAGAGGTAATTGGTTTATATATGTTATTCGTGGTCATGAAGAACTATTAATCTACAAATGCAATGTGATTAGAGGATTATATGTTCTTATTTTCCATGAGGATATGATTTATCATTAAAAAATTGAAGATAAAAAACCAAATACCATAAATTTCATGAAAAATTTCTAAATTCTGATCACAAAAGGATATAGAACAAATGAGATCATTATAGCTATGAAATAATCATATTTTGAGAATGTAGTGGGAGAAGGGTTACAAATTTTCTTATGGGATGTAAAGTATTCCATTTTTCATGCATAATAGGGTGTTGAAATATATAATATCATAAAAAATCAATCCATTATTTGGACCAATGTTGGATCATTATCATGTAATTATTTTGATGTGTCACAGAATCTATGTTGAAACCAATATTCACATAATATAAATTACATATTTTGTCTAGTTTTTTCCTAAATAATATCCCAAATGTATCTATCACGATTTCAAATTCAAAAAATTTCCCACCTCAACCACATATAATTGGTTTCATTTGGAACAATAGAGATATAATTTTTAGGAAAAAATACTACATGGAAATTGTTTCTATTTTATATAATGGGATACTGTATGTTCATCACTACTTGTGTATATTGGGAAATTATATGGATCTAGAAAATTATAAATAGATTCTAACTACGCCACAATTTAGTCAAAAACCACATCTTATGAGTGACTTATAATTGAAAAATATCATTTTCATATGCACAATTCATGAAATTCATTGATTTCTAGATAATTAAAAATTAAGTCCACTTAGTATAATATGAAAAAATATTACATCATTTTAGATTAATTATTGTAAAATATTATAATTATAATTCTAAAGGATGGTAAACAATAAAAGACTATTGATACTATAAACTTAATCAAATATGGATTTAAAAGATATTCAAAATATCCATCTATATTCATTATATTAGTACCCTTCTATATTTATCATATTTACACACTTCAATTAAAACATGTGGTAGGAAATCATAATAGAGGAAGAGATCAGAAGTCCAATAAAGATAATAATGGGATATATCAGTCATATTTTATTATAAGATAGACATATGGGTATTATATCATACTCTAGTTCATATTCTAATTGTAAAAATGTTATACCCAGAATGAAATAGATTATAAGCTCCAAAATAATGGTATATCTGGATGAATAATTAAATAAGAATGGAATTAGAAATCCGATTTCATGATTCAAAATATAAGAATATGGAATCATAATCATATTGAATCATAATCTGGTTAACATTACTATTTATAGTCATAAATATGAAAATTCATGTAAGAATAACTACAAAAATTCATAATCATGGATGATATTGTGAATATAACAATTAAAAACCATGTGAATGTTTATTATTATACATTTAATTTATATCAAAATTAAATGACCTAGTTAATTATAGGTATTTAATGGATCCACCCACCACATAATAAAAATAATACACTTTTTTAACCAAGATCATAAAACATTCACAATTTCATTATGGATATACCTTTGGAAAAGAATCAAGACTATTAAAAATTTCATTTTTTATAATAATAATTCAGAAAAATAAAGAACATAGATTGTATCATTAGATAAACTCCATAGTGAATCATTGATAACTAGATGGTGAGCTACTTTAACTATATATAATGGTTTCATTTTTTTAATGTATCTCTGAATCTAGCCACTCAGGAAGGTAATAAATAAGATTATAAAAAAAAGTGTGTGAAATAATCCTTTTTATCCACTTAAGAAAATCTTGACCAACCAAATGAGTTTATATTAGGTACATTTATTGATTAAACATATTTTCAAATGGGTTGTTTGATTCATGGTCTACGAATTCCTTTATTTTTAGGAAATTTTATACAAAATTGGAAATTACACCACATGAAATGAATCATGAACTCATTGAAAAAACATCTAGAGTAAAAAATTAGGTAAAAATAAATTAAAATAACATACCTACTTTTGTATGTGGAAAGTATTGACCTGAAAAACTTGTTGTGTTTTATCTATTCGAGTATTATGTTATTTATAGTATGGACTAGGTTTATTTTTATTATGTCATCATTTATTATAGATAAAAATAATAAATTTTCTGAAACCAATTCAATTCGTATAAAATAATGAAGCCATACTGTTGATAACATATCAAGAAACTAAGAAAATATTAATAGAGGAAAATGAATGTTATATTGCACACATTGTTAAAAAAAGGTATCCTTTTAAATTTAGTATGTTCAAGTATTAATTGAGTGTCTTGATTTATTCCCTGATGAGTTTCCTGGTTTTATTCTTCATCGGAAGGTTGAATTTAAGGTTGACTTTGTTCATGAAGCTATTCATATTTCCCATCTCTCTTATAGAATGGCTTAATTGAAACATTATAAATTGAAAAATTAGTTGTATGTATTACTAGATATAGTCCTCATTAATCTAAGAATGTCACCATGGGGTTCCCCTATATTTTTTACTAAAATGAAATATGGTTCAATGAGACTTTTCATTGATCATAGAGCCTTGAATAACAACACTGATAAAAAAAGGGATCCTATTTCTCATATTGAGGATTCGTTTGACCATATCCCGGGAGCACAATATTTTACTCTGGTCGGCCTAAGGTCTGGGCACCATCATTTGAATTTAAAGGATTTAGACATCCTGAAGACTATTTTATATAGTAGATATGGGAAGTATAATTTTTTTGTTATACAGTTGGGTTTAACTAATTCCCCACATGTGTTCCTGGATCTTATGAATAGAATATTTGATGTGTTTATTGACATGTTTTTTGTTATTTTTATTCATGAAATTTTGTAATATTATAAAAATTAGAAGGATCATAATAAAAATATAATGTTTTTTCTTTCAAAAATTGAAAGAAAATAAAATGAATGAAAATTCATGAATTGTGAATTTTGGTTACAAATATTTCCTTCCTTGGTCACATTTTTTTCTAATGATATAAAAACTATTGATCCTATTAAAACCAAAGTTATTGAAGAATGAACAAGAACCAAAAATATAATATATATTCCTAGTTTTCTTGGTTTGACAGGCTATTAATGGATGTTTGATGATTTTTTTTCTTAGTTATCTATCCCGCTGACTTAATTAACTCGAAAAGAGTTCAATTAATCCAAAAAAATAATGTGATGATTATTTTTTGTAATTTAAATAGTGATTAGTGAATACTCTAGTTCTAACCCAACATTCTAGTATTTATGAATTTTTTAACATCAATGATGATTATATAGAGAGACTAGATTGTGTTTTAATGTAGAATGATCAATTAATTTCTTATGCTTCAAATAAATTGATACCTCAAGAGTTAAATTACCTTACACATGATCTGGAGTTAGATGATTTTGTTTTTAAAAATATGGAGGAATCATTTTTAAGGACTAAAATGTGAAACATATACATACCGTAAAATTTTAAAGTTTATATTCACTCAAAAGAAATTAAACATGAGGAAGATAATATGGCAGGAATTGATAATTGAATATGATTACATGATAAATTTGAATCATAGATAAGTAAATAATGTGCAAGATACATTGAATATAAAATTTCATGAATCATTAACTATGTTACTGTTAAAATGTAACCTGTTGGTTAATGATTTGATTAATTTCATCTGGGAAGTTTTCAGAGCATGAAATTTCTATGTTTTATTTAAGGTGTTAGTGTATTTGTCTCTATCAAAAACAACTAAACAAGCATAGAATGAAGACCCTGAAATACATGAAAAGGTAGTATTGGTTGAAATTGGTATGTTCCCAAAATTCAACTTTGATAAAGATCATGTTACAATATTTTGAAATAGATTATGTGTGCCTTGTGATTCTCTGCTGAAAATGGATTGTTTTTCAAATCTCATAGTTCTCTAGTTTTATTTCATTATGGTTGTATAATTATGTATATAGATCATCGAGAGTATTACTGGTATGTTGGAATGAAAAGAGATATTGATAATTCTACCATGAAATGTTTTACATGTCAAAGGGTTAAAGCGGTGTGATGGTTACCAAAGGGGGTTCTTCATCATTTACTAGTGCAAGATTGTAATTGGAAAAATATATCAATTGACTTCATTGAAGGTCTACCAAATACATGTCGAGGTAATAATGCAATTGGGGTTATTCTTGATCGACTAAATAAATATTCTCATTTCCTTCTTATTCTAGATAATATTTATTTGGATTAGCTTTATCATTTTTAAAATAAAGATATTGTTAGGTTACATGGAGTTGCTTTGTAAATTGTATCTGACCACAATCCCAGATTTACATCTAAATTCTGTTTGGGCCATAAGAAATCATTGTTAAAAGAATTAAATTTCGATAATAATTTTCCTCATCAATCTGATAGACTGATAGAGATAAAAATCCCTAAATTTGAGGATATACATAAATTAGGTTCCATGGACGACTAGGGATATTGGGATCAACACCATTCTCTAGTTGAGTTTTCTTATAATAAAAGATTTCAATAAAGTTTACAGATGGACCATTTTGATGCATTATATAGGAAGCAGATTGAGACTTCTAATTTCTGGGCTGATGTTGAGGAAAGAGAGTTGATGGGGCTGGAAATAGTGGAGGAAATGATAGAAAATGTTTGGATTATTCAATGACACATGAGGATAGCCAAGAGAAGATAGAAATGTTATGCAGTTTGTTGAAGGAAATATCATTCTTTTGAGCTAGGTGATCATGTTATCATTAAAATATCTCCTTGGAAAAGTCTTATGAATAAAAAAAGGAAATTTAAACTCAAAATTCATTTGATCTTCTGAAATCCAGGATATTGTTAGACCCGTAGCCCAGTGAGTAGCTTTGCCTCTGATTTTATATTAGTTACATAATGTTTTTCTTGTTTAAACATTGAGAATGTATGTATCATATTTATCTCATGTTTTGACCCCAAAATAATTTTAGTAGGAAGATAACCTATTTTATGAAGAGTGAATGGTTAAGCGTCTATATTAGAGGCAACTTGTGTTGCGGAATAAAGTAATCCACCAGATGATGTCTTTATAATGAAACCATGTGGTTGATGAAAAACATAGAAATATGAAAATTATATTATGGAAAGGTACCCCCACTTATTTAATAGGCAAATTAAAATTGTAAGGAAACAATTTCTAAGAGGGGTGAATGTAACACCCCTGGGTTTTATCAATAAATTTAATTAAATGAATGAAACACTAATTCTCAATAAAGAAACTCTTTTTAGAGGGATAGTTAAAAACTATACATTAAACATAGTTTTGTCGCCTCCGTGTATTGAATTTCAAAAATTTGAAATACATGGTGGTGATCCGTAAGTAATTTTGATTCTGATAGTAAAACCCTAAATTTTGGTGAATATTAAATTGACACTTTTGAATTTTAAAATGAACAAAATAATTGTAACCACCACAATGATTGAATTTATAATAATTTATGAGAACATGATTAATTTTTCATGGTTTTATAAAACGAGTTATCGTATTAAAATGGTCATTTTGGGAATATATTATGATTTTATTTAAATTTTATTTTTCACATATTTACAATATTATTGTGATAGAATGTAGTTATTTTTTTTATAATTCTACACATCAAAAAATGGTGTTGATAAATTTATAGTATTTTTCTTAAATACATGAATTGTTCATGAATAGAGAAATAAAATAATTTACATGATAAGTTAAATACATGATTTAATGAGCCATTGATGATGTTATATAGAGGAAAGAACCCTTGATTGGAACATACATGCACAAATTACTATTTTTGTAATAGTAATTAATAATATTCATAGTCTTACGAAAAAATAATAAACTATGGATTAAAATAATGTAAAACTCATCCTCTCTTCCAATATTGATACCACCATCACCACCTCTTCCTCTCAAAAATATCAAGATTTGTGTTATTTAAAATTTTACCCAACCCTCTTCCCAATGTTCTTACCCACTTCCATGACCAACTATTATCACCAAAAGGCCAGTACCGAAGTACATAAGCAGGATCTTAAGGAGAAGAGATCAATATGTATATATCATATTTGATATTTTTGTGTTTTCATTTAAATACTTATATTTTCTTAAACTATCATCACCTCCAATATCCAAGAGGAATTTAATCTCAAGTATTATATATAATCTTGAATTTTATCATGTTATTGGAAAAATTCACCATCATACTTCTTCTCCTCTCCCTCTCTTTATAAAATTAAACACATGGTTAGTGATGTGTTAATTTACCCATATCATGGTTGATGTATTTGAATTTTCATTACATCATTAAAAGCACATTGAATGGCTATTTAAATGGTGGTAACATATTGAAAATAGTATGATATGGCCTGTATTATGTCCTAGAATTATCTCAAATTTATAATATTAATGTTATATGATGAAACAAATTTGTCTCTATCGATGAACTGCCAAAATGATGTAAACAAATATCCTTATTGTTTTACGAATAAATGATCCTCATATTAGAAAATAAAAATGATAGTTGTTATAATTTAAGGACATTGAAACATGTAAATAATTCTATTTTTTTATTTTAGGAGCTTCTTATCATTCAATAACAAAATACATTATGAACCCTCCTTGGAACCCATGTGAAGAACGCACCAAAAACAATGTAAATAAAAAAATTACTAATTAATTGGTGGAATTTTGTTATAATTTTATAATATAATTTTTATTAAAAATTAATATCATTCTGTAAACTATTAATAACACTATTTTAACCATATACAATATTTTTAAACATGATTGAATGATATTGATCTTTAGGTAAGAGATCCTCTATTTTTCCACATTTATTCAAGAATTTCATCTATGTTATGCCAAATTATTTTATAGTCATAATGATGGGGTATGATTTCTCACCTCCAATATACTATCCTTATGATATATCAGTTATGATATACCCATTTCTCTCTCATTATTCCCCCCCCAAGTACACCTATTATGATGCTGAAATTCTATAAGTGAATTCATATCCAAATTTTTATTGTTTGGGTTAACCATCTACTTTATTCATTACGCGGTATTAAGATTATTTTTGTGATGAATTTATTATTTTCTTTATATTTCATTATAATCATTTTTAGGGTACACACATATCCATTCTATTTTATTAACTCTCACTCTGATTGTATTTTTAATGGAATTTCCTTTGGAAATCATTTTTACTGTCTCCATAATGAAATTTAAATATATATATATATATATATATAGAATGAGTGGTTTGTCCTAATTTCATGATTATTTATTACTATGATTTGTTCCTTGGAAATAGATACGTTGTATTAAGACCATTATAGATCAATATATGTTGGTTTGATCCCATTATAATAAGGATATGTTGGGTTTATCCCATTATAGATCATGTAATGACATTTGAGCGCCATTATAGCTTTCCAATGAATTTGGTACTCACGAGATGGAATTTGACCGCACGGTTATTCAATTTTTATGGTTTATTGTAAAAATTATATGATAAATTACTCCCATGGATACTAAATGATGTTTTTTTAATAGTAAAAAGTTTTTTTCGATGTGTTTTATTTGTCTTTATGCTATCACGTGATAAATGATTTATTTATTTTTATCCCTTACTATGATCTTAGTGGTCATCCCAGGGTTTCAAATTTTTCATTTTTTATAATGATATCTATGAAAATTATGTAGGAAAATTTAAATATTATTAAATGGTGATAACGAATTAATGTTTTTTTGAAATGTTTTATGTTTTAGGAAAAATGGTTACAATTTTAGTAGTATCCTCATTTATCGTTATGAGATGTTATGTATGTTTTATGACTTCATTAAATAAATCTCCCAACATGAAAACATACCGAATGTGTAAGACAACATTTTTATTTCTAAAACATATGATTAGATTGCCTCTAATCATATTTTTTTACTATATCCAATATTCATTATAGAGATTTATGGTGCTGGTGGAGTTTAGTTACTGATACCCATTATGTAGAGAGAAACTCAAGGAAAAAGTTTCATCTCTTTTTTAATGACTACTAAAAAATTGCAACCATGAAATAAATGTGGATTTTGGATCATATGGATTTGAAAATAGGTGGTATGATTGTTATTGATTATAATATTTGGTTTCATGAACTCACACACTACTCTATCAATATTGTATTATAGTAGTACAACTATATTTGTTTGTTCGAGTAAGGACTCAATATATACATATAAAAAGCATTTTCTATCTATAAACTCATTCCATTAATGGGGTGATAGAGTAAACCCTTGTGACAGTGTGCTCCTTTATAGAGGACCATCATGAATTAGGATTTAATGATGATAATTATGGGGAAAAGTAATTGCATATAAATAGTGGATGTTAGAAATACTATCCAAGGAATAAGAAGAATTTTTGAAATAGTGATTAGTCTCTAGGATCATCATTACATGATCCCATGAGGGATCAAGTTTTTTGTGAGGTTAGAGGCTCTATAAAAATGTAATGGTTTCATGGGGTACGATTAACTTACCTTATGTAATATATATATTGGGGATATCTAGTCCACATTCCCCTATGTAAAATATACTGGTGTGATTAGGGATCTCCATGGGGTGTTCAGGGTAGACTCTAGGGTGCCGGTACTGATAGCTGGGTGAGAGGAACTTGAAGGGGGGGTCTATAAATAGAGGATGATGATATGACTTAATTGCTGAACAACCACTAAGAAGTATATTAGAGGATCAATGTGTAATGAAATATTATTATAAAATTTGACTTTGTTTAATAGTGTATATGACCCACAACATCATTCATTTTGTGAATTCTCACATACTATTGGAATATTATTTTTAAATTCAGAAATCTATAACCTAGCCATTAAATACAATAGTTTGAATAGTATTGAGAATATATATATATATATACATATAATATTAAGATTAAATAATATTTTATTTACAATTTATTAGTAAACAAGTTTGTATTTTTTATTAAATTCTTTTTATTCATTAAAAATAAGTTTCCATAAAAATGATATATATTTCTATCTATTAAAGAATAATAAAGTAAATTAATAGTAATCATAGTGGTTTTATTATATAAAAATAGGATAATTTTTGAAATAATAATATCTAATTTTTGACAGTGTAATAATTATGTGTTTTTTCTAAACATTAATTTTTCTGTGAATAATGAAAAACAAATATTTTATAGAAAACTGCCTTCTATATTAAATAATGTTAAAACGCCCATTTTTGAAAATTCATTTTAATATTTAATTATTTCCCTATTTTAAATTTAACAAAATTACTACCTACAGAATCATCATTATGATTAATACTGCTATGAGATATTTTTTATCTTAAAAATGAAATTTTCTCGAAATCTGTTTGATGAATTTTATAGAGTTTAATTGAAAAGAATGTTCGTAGAATAACATCAGTTGGATTTTGAGAGATTACATTAATGTTTTTATTCTTCATTTTAATTTTATATTTATATAATTTTTTAAAATTTTTCTAGAGTTTCAACAAAATTAATGAATAATTTAAAAAATATAGTGGTTATAAAATATAACATTATTTGAAATATCTACAAGACCAAATAATGATATTATATTTTTTGAAACATAAGTAAATAATCCTTTATGATAATTTCATAAAAAATTTGTATAAAAATAATTTATAACACCAAAATAAAAATTGAATTAATTATAAATATGAAAATCATTTTCAATTCCAATGCAGTTCTTACACAACACTGAAATAGAAATTTACATTGTTATAAAGTTAATAATTTTTATGAAATTATTATTTTATTGAAATTATTAATTAATAAGACGTTTAATTTTTTTTAGAAATATATGTTTAGGATCATATGTATAATATAATAAAAATTGATCGAAATTATTATTTCCTTCTATAATAAGGGGGAAAATTTAAAAATAACATATTAAACTTACTTCAAGAAAATTAAAAAAATCTATTTATATTAAGATAATTTATATCTATTATTTTATTTATTTTTTAAATTTTATTGATTCTATAATTAGATTAAATTATTACACAAAATAGATAGAGTGATTATACATGTAGTAGAAAATTCAATGATAATGGTATTCAATAAATCAAAAGTAATATTTTCAATTAATTATCATGTCATATGAATTTTATGATTAAAAATAATATATAATTGGTTTTTTATTAGAATTAAATAACATTCATGATCCATTTAATGCAAACATATGTGAATATTTGTTAACATGGCCTTAATGGTTATTTACGATAAATTATAAAATATTATATTATTGAAAAAAAATAATGAAAAAAGACTAAGGGAATAGATTTTTTTTATCATTTCATTAATTTCGAAATTTTTCATCCTACTTTTATCCTGTATGAAAATTTATAAGCCTTTAGTAATGATAATGATGAATCTATTGTTAAGATTAATTTTTTACTAAGGGGTAAAACCCAAAAAAATGATCGAAGATGTCACATTAACCTATCCAAATATTATTTTATTTGATTATTTCATCTATATAGTGTCATAAATTAAAAAAAAATCCACATGATTCTTCATTCACTTGAAAAATAATTTAATATATTAAAATTCATTATGTAATTTTAAATTCATCATCTCCTTCTCTATAAATGGACCCCAACTATCCACTTTTATTCATAACATAATATGCCACTTATTTTTACCAAAATCTATTATTAAAATCCATAGGAGTTATCTACAGGTTCTGGTCCCATTAAATGTCTATCCCTATAGTCAAATAGATGATATCCAATAGAGGTATCTCAATGTGGAGGGAATAATTTTAACCGGTCTCTTTAATTTCACTTTATATTTTTCATCCTTCAATTTCATGATAACCGTTAAAATATTATAAAATTTGTATCAAAAATATACATCGATATTATTATGTTAATTTTTGAACTTTATTCATCTCATTTTTGTCATATCGGGATTGAAAATAGGAGTCATGTTTATGTGTAAAATATCACATCTACGAAGCAATGTGATTAGTTTTTTATCACTATGTCATTGGGGTGGTTATTATGAGGGATTTATAAAATTTATAAGTTATATATGAAATTATTATTATTATTTAAATATAATATATTATTAAACTTCTAATACAATAACCCATTAGATAATGGTGGCATCACTACAATTTCATGCAGAATACCACCTGTGTGAAGCATTGTTATTCGTTTTTCACATAAACTAATCATGGATTACACTACATTTTAATTTCATGTATAAAAACTAAAATAATTTATAAATTTTTATTCTAAAAAATATTAATTAACTTTTTGACCAAGGATGGAAAAACGAATCCTTTTTGAAATTATGTACCAGGAACCATCAAAGCACATCACATGGAATCAAAAATTTATCTAATTAAATATGAATTTTAAATAGATAAAATAATTGATTTAATAAAGATGGTATTAAACAAATAAAAACGACTTATATATTTTTAAAAGTAATATATTTTCTTTACACATAAAATATATAATGAAATGGAATATTGGTAGATGATGTATGGGATTTCATTTCTCTATTCACTTTTATTGGGACTTGTTTTGTTTTAACTTCACATTTTCAGTTTTTAATGTTTAAAATTTCATTTCGATGTATTTTTGATTCCATTATAGAAGAAAATTTAATCCATTCAATGTATATTCCATTAATGTTTTTTCGGATTAAAATATAACATTAATTAAGTGAAAAATTATCCCAAAACAACATTTCTTATTATTTTAAAAATTTAATTCCTAAATATTTTTCCTCAATAATTTAATTTTGAAAATATTTTCATTTATTTTAATTCATTTAAAAAATAATTATATAATTCAACTCCTAACATCCATTAAATGTTCTTAAAAATGGAATCTATATATATATTTTTTGTGGAATATTTTATATTTATTTCAAAA
This sequence comes from Viscum album, assembly GCA_963277665.1. NCBI lineage: Eukaryota > Viridiplantae > Streptophyta > Magnoliopsida > Santalales > Viscaceae > Viscum > Viscum album. Next base: position 514,730,565 of record OY728143.1, on the reverse strand, counting down.
GGATTAATTAATTTACTATTTTCTATTATAAGACATCAACCATGTTTTCAAGAACATCTAGTATTATTCTATATTTGTATTATATTACAGTATTACTTGATATAATAAAATGAAAAATCTAAATTACCTTGTTTTGGGAGATTTAGTTTTCAAAATTGGCATTTAAATGAAAGGGATACATGAATATCTTAAAATTATTACTTATGAGAATTGTTTTTGAGAATTATGTTTGAAAAGCAAGATTTTATGCATCTAATATTGTTTAGTCTATGTATATTTTTTTATTATGATGGGATATCAAGATATTTCTCCCCAAATCAATGGAAATTCATTATGTACTTTAAACAATTATGATTGAGGAAACTATTCAGGTTTGTACATTTGTAAAGTTGGTTTTTTGTTGTTGTATGAAGATGATTTCAAATATTATCTATATGAATTTTCAATAAATAAAAATGAGTATTTTTTAAATATATTGAATTTATTATTTAATATACTGATCTACTAAATATAAGACCAATTCTAACCCTAAATAATAAAAAATTTATTAATTTATGGAATTTGTATTTAGGAGTCACTTGATTTCAACAAAATCCACATGAATAAAATTCGGCCAAAAAAATATAATTTTTTTGAAAAAGATTTTATTTTTGATATTTTATCGTGTATATGTAAATGAATATTTTATATATTTTTTTATTATGTAAAAAGACGAATCCCTTATTTGATTTGATGGTTTTGAAATGGAATAAATGTTTTAATTTTTTTCATTTTATTTTTCTCTTAATGAGAGTATTTCGATAATGAGACATTTAAAATATTATTTAGACTGATTAAGGATGTGTAGGAACATTGATGATTTCTTGTTTTATATAGTGATGATTTTTTATTAAAGGAAAAAAACATTCTTTCAAAAAGTATTCATTACTGACAAAATTGGAAACTAAGTGGAAGTAAAAACATTGTAATGTATGGGTATATTATGTTGCAGTTTTGAACAAATTAAAAAAAAATAAAAAATCCAAAAAAACACATGAAATGTATGAATATAAATTCATCACAGAAAACTCTTGATTAGGTATTGATTTCTTATTAGTTTTATATATTCACTATCAATGTAATGGTTTGGATAATGTTGGAGGTTATGATGATTTAAATGGTAATAATTATAATATTTATATAATTATTTTCATTAATATTCCTATAAAAAGGAATATATCCTAATTTTTTCCATAATAATATTTTTCTAGAATTCAAAGAAATAATATTCCAAGTTTGATACAGAAATTTTTCCATTGTAGCAGAATATATGAAACTAATGGTAATAAACTCAAATGGGGAATATTGGTACTTAAATTGATTATTACCAAGAGTGTGATGAGTTGTCCTATTATTGTACACACAACTAAACTTTAATGTCCTTCCCTAATTAACTACTCAATAAGTAGAAAGGCAGATCACCCATTGGCCTCCACCACATGTCCTTGAATACCAGAGACATCTAACAAGTTGTGAGTATCTAACGAGGTGATAGAGGGGATATTATAACCTCTTGATCGGATTAGAAGTGTGGTTACATATATTTAATCATTTTAATGGATTATTTGGAGCGGTGTTTGACCCCTAAAAAGTGTATTTATTTTTTCCATTGAGAGAGTATGCGAATCTATGATTTGCATATATGATAAAACACTAGATATTTTTTTCAACAAATAGAACATTTAAGTAATTGATATAAAATTCATGACTTGACTCTGTTTACTAATATGATTCAAATAAGGTTGGTACATTTTTGATGAATGTTATTCCCTACATTGTTTGTAATTTAGGGGCATAATTTTCATTATTGAGATAGGTTGAGGTAAAAATTTTGTATTGCATAACTCATGGAATTAATGCAAATATTTAATTGTTCTTATAATGCGTCATGCTTTAAAAAAGTTCTATAGTTTTCATGATATAATATATGTTTTATCGACTTGTTATAGTTTTACACTCTAAGGGTTTTATAAATCTATGATCACAGAAAATATAAACCATATACCTTGATTACTTCTTCTAGAAAGTATGGATGTCCCACGATTCCATCCTCTATGAGTGTTGTTATGGGAACTAATTATATTGAAATAATCATTATCAATTAATAAGTTATCTAGGTTCACTATATTGAATGTGATATTCTGTAATTCATCATTACTTGGAAATGCTTATATGTGGGGACATTCCCATCAAACCAATGATGCATGGATAATGTCCCTAAGGGTTTAAATGTGTTTTAATACTATAGGGTGTTATCTTAAAATGATATGCTTATCCATGATTATTGCATAAAATTATATATGGTTTTGGTTTAAAGGTGGTTTCCAAAGAGGATTTAGGGAGAATTAGATCAATAATAGGTTAATTCAGTCATTCCTTGATGATTTCACCTATAAAATAGAACATATATTGAACAACACAACTATGAAACATTTTATTATATCTATCTTTGATTTAAATCCATTATTAATCATTTCTTATGTGACATTTGACACCAATTATATATATTCCCAATGAATATCAATGATTCTTAGTTTTGAAACACCATCCATCGGATTATATCATTAACCATATCAACCATATATGCTATTAAATAACATTAAAGTATAGTGGAAATAATTAATTAGATTATATGTATTAGATTAATCATCATTTTATATTTTTAAATGTAAAAATTATTATTTATCGATTGATGTGGTGACAGACATTGGGACCTATTAATTTTAGTTGTTGTAGTATTATGTTTTTCCTTTTTATAATGTTATAGTAACCCAACAAATTATTTACATACAATTTGTTTGAAATAGTATTTTGGTGTCGTTGTTTCCGAAGAGAATACAAAAAATTATATTTGGTAGGTCAAATGGTTGATGTTATGACTTATTCGTGTATGGAAGTGATATTGTTGGAGTCATCATTATAAATCCTCCTTGGCTGTTGTAAAAATTGTTGTCAAAAATGGTATTTACCGATTACATAGAATCTTCCCTGTGATTTTTCTATAATAGTGAACACAAAAAACTAGCTAGAATATTATTTATGTTTGATCCCGTTAAAAAAATATTAACTATATTTTCTATATATCTGTTACAATATTATTCACATATGTGTTGTATATCAATAATATTTGTTAAACCATTCCTTTAAAAATTCATTTTGAGATCCTATAAATTTTTTCAATTTAATATAGTGGAGAAAAATGTTTTTCTTACCCCTCCACTTCTGCAAAAAAGGAATTTAGCAGTGGTTTGGTTTTACATTTCGCGGCGGTTTAGACCGCCACTACATAGACTGGCGACGAATTTGAAAAACCGCCGCAAAATTGTGCGTCGGGAAACTATTCATAGCGGTTTTCAAAAACAGCACAGAACATTTCACGGTGGTTTTTTAGCTGCGGTTTTTTAGTTTGTTTTATTTTTTTATATTTTATTTTAATTATTTTTTCATTATTTTGTAATTATTTTATTTATTTATTTATTTTATATTAATTTTTTGTATCTATTTATTTATTTATTTTTCGTATTTATTTTATTTTTTATTTTTTATTTTTTATTTTTCGTATTTATTTATTTATTTACTTATTTATTTTATTTATTTATTTATTTATTTATTTATTTTATTTTACTGATTTTTTATTTATTTATTTATTTATTTATTTATTTTATTTATTTTATTTATTTATTTTATTTCGTATTTATTTTATTTATTCTCTTTATTTTATTTCATATTTATTTTTTATTTTATTTATTTCGTATTTATTTTATTTATTTTAATTATTTTTTTATTTAGTATTTAATTTATTTATTTATTTTATTTCAAATTTATTTTATTTAATTATTTATTTACTTTATTTATTTATTTCGTATTACTTTATTTACATTATTTATCCATGCATTCACATCTCATGCACATGCAAATGCACATGCCCATACAATATAAAGAAATACTGCGTTTGGTGAGATTTCAACCCCTAACCTCCTGCATATTTTCCAAAGACATTACCACTCCAACAAGCTCGTCATTTGGTTAATAAACAGAATTTAAAATACTTATATATATTAATTGAAGAAACAAATAATACATAACTAATATATATAATAAATAATAATAATAATAAATATTAATAAATATTAATAAACAAATAATAATAAATTATAATAAATTATAATAAACAAATAACAAATACTAAATAATAAATAATAAATAATAAATAATAAATAATAAATAATTAATGATAAATAATAATAAATAAGAAATAATAAACAATAAACAATAAACAATAATAAATAATAAATAATAATAAAGAATAAAGAATAAAAATAATTAAAAATAACTAATAAATAATAAATAATAAATAATAATAAGTATTAAATAATAATAAATGATAAATAATAATAAACAAATAATAATAATAATAAACAAATAATAAATAATAATAAACAAATAATAAATAATAATAAAGAAATAATAAATAATAAATAATAAATAATAAATAATAAATAATAAATAATAAATAATATATTATATATAATATATAATATATAATATATAATAAATAAAATAATAATAATAAATAATAACAAATAATATTAAATAAAAAATGTGAAATAAAAAATATTGAATAATAAATATGAAAAAAAATAACACGTCATAAAAACAATATTATTATTAATAAATAATAAATAATAAATAATAAATAAGATATAATATATAATAAATAATAAATATAAATAATAAATAATAAATACTAAATACTAAATAATAATTAATAATTAATAAATAATAAATAATAGATAATAGATAAGAAATAAGAAATTTGAAATAAGAAATAAGAAATAAGAAATAAGAAATAAGAAATAAGAAATAATAAATAATAAATAATAAATAATAAATAATAAATAATAAATAATAAATAATAATAAATAAATAATAATTAATAAACATTAAATAATAAATAAAAAATAAAAAATAAAAAATAATAAAAAATAATAAAGAATAAAGAATAAAAATAGTTAATAATAAATATTAAATAATAAATAAAAGATAATAAATAAAATATTATTATTAATAAATAATAAATAATTAATAATAAATAATATATAATAAAATTTAATAATAATAAATATGAAACAATAAGTAATAATAAACATATAATAAATAATAATAACCAAATAATAAATAAAAATAAGAAATAAAAAATAAAAAATAAAAAATACTAAATACTAAATACTAAATACTAAATACTAAATACTAAATACTAAATAATAAATAATAAATAATAAATAATAAATAATAAATAATAAATAAATATAACTAATAAATAATAAATAATAAATAACCAGAAACAAATAATAATAATAATAATATTATTTTATTATTAATAATAATAAATAATAAATAATATATATGAAATAATAAATAAATATAAATAATATATAATAATTGAATATAAATAATAAATAATAAATAACCAGTAACAAATATTAGATAATAAATAAATTAAAGTATATTATAAAAAATAAAAAATAAAAAATAAAAAATAAAAAATAAATGAAACACATGAAAAAGTATGAAAAGACGTGATAAGGGGTGAAAATCATGAAAACTCATGAAAAAGGTTGGAGAAGCATAAAGAATGATGCATTAGAAAGAATGAGAAAGCCTGAAAACTCATGACAACTCTGGAAAATCCCTTAAGAATTCAACACAATCATCATAATAACCCACAAAAAACCATTGATAAAGATAACAAGTCATGGAAACCCAAATAAATAGTAATAAATGGAGCAACTGTTAAAACCCGTCAAAACGGTCATAAAGTGACAAAAACATTAGACTCACATTAACAGAGATAACATATGATCTGAGAGTCTGTTCCAGATCTGCGACCAGTCAAATCAACGATCCTAAAATGATCTTCGAGATGATAGGTGAGAGAGACCGAATGGACTAACAGATCGGATGTTACGACTATTTAAAAAAAGCTGACGGGGAATTGGTGCTAGAAACTACGCATTGAAAAACATAACAAACCCGATACCCACTAAAAAGTCCATAACATATGATCCAGGAGTCCATGTGGGCGCCGTGACTAGTCAACCCGATGCTTATAGAATGACCTACGATCTGGAGGGCGGAGGAGTCTCAACTGACAAGCAGATCGAAAGTTAGGTCCGTTTGAAGACATGTTCCACAGAACATCGGTGATGGAAACGGGGTTTCAGAGGCCTTCAGAGGGGATTTTGGGGTTAAAAAACACGACAGAAGCTTGATTTCGATCTGGTGTGAGCTCTCTTCCATGGCTTCAATTTGATATATGGTAGAGCCCAAACGGACACACGGAGCGAATGTTATGGTCGTTTGAAGTTGAAGAACTTTTTTCAACTTTTTTACAACTCTCATATCATCTGCACTGTAGACTGTCTCATGGTTTTGATTATTACGTGTTTCTAGATCTCTTCATGAGCTTCGATTCGACTGGTCGTGGTGCTCCAACGGACACCCGGATCAAAAGTTATGATCGTTTTAGTGATTTTTCTGTTCTCATGTTTTTTTATTTTTTTCATTTCATTTCACGGAGGTTTTTCCCAAACCACCTCTATTTTGCTTAGTTTTTTTTTAGAAAACCACCATTAATCCTCGAAATAATAAAAAAAATCAAAAACATTTAAAAACATTTTTTACACATTTCGCGGCGGGTTTTTTGCTGCAGTTTTAAAAACAGTCGCGAAAAAACCATCGCGAAACGCCTGTTTTTGTGTAGTAATTATTGAGTTAATGTTGTAGATTATCTTTATATTGATATCTAGTCAGTCTTAAATAGATATGATAGTATATTTTTGGATCCATAAATTCATTTTACCACTATAATAAATAAGTATGATTATTGCACTTCTCCTTTATACTATGATAGTGATTATATCATCGAGCAATAATTAGATATATAGATGTAGAAAACTATTATATATATCCAATTTAAATTAAATTGATATGTTCTGGATCCCATAACTGGGTATATGGGGAGTAAAATCCACACATTTGGGATATTGTTTCTTATTGGGTAGTATTATCAAGTGTCATGCTTCTATGAAATTTATTCATATAATATGTAAATTGAAAAAATTATTTGAATTTACTTCTTTAGTAAACATTTTATATGAGGAACATACATATGTTTGATGTATTTTATATTTTTGAACCACTATTTCGTAAAAATCATTTGTGATCCCTCTATGAAATTCTTGATCTAGTGGATAGTTTTTCTAAGTATAGGGTAAACCAAATAATAAACTAGTGATATCACTAAATAAATATTATATCAGAACAGTAATGTTGAACAATAACCTTAACAATATAATTGGAATAAGTTGATAATCCACTATGAATATTTGATTCCCCCACACACCAAAGGATACAAATAAATTCATAGGGCTTACAAAATTATTTGAGTATGGACATCCATTTAAAATTACACAACATGCCATGAAAAAATAGGAAAATAATTACTAAAAAATACATGATATTTGAATAAGAAAAAAATATCCAACTAAAAAATATAATATTAAAAAATTAAATTAAAAAATTAAAGAAATGGGACACAAAAATATGTAATTCAATAACACAAAGCTGGATCCACCCATTATATTCGAACTAGGTAAACAATTAAAATGATCCAACTTAGTCATCCTTTATTGAAACACCATGAAACAACTTCTTAGGATTTATGAAATCTTCCTCTTATTAGTATCATGGTTCTCATAGATTATATAATAACGAAAATGCATATTCATGAGGTGATTATAACAACCTATTAGGGAAACCATAATAGACATACTACAACTCAAAATTGAAAAATTATTTTTAAAGTACATAGTATCAAAAAATATGGGTAAAAATAATGAAATAACATTTTAATTACTGCAAAACAATATATACAAAAGATAAAATGTCATATCATTGATGTTTTATACAAAAAAATCCATTTTATATGAATAACATAAATAAAAAAATTAATCAAACTTGTTTTTCAATGTTTATGTTTTTGAATAAAAATAAAACAAACAAACATGCCTAGAGAAATAAAATAACAATACTCACAAATGATTACCCATCATTCATTAATCCATCACAAGTTGATACGACATATCACGCCTCCAACCTTTAAAAAGTCTCAATGTTTTTCAAAATATGTCCTTAATTAATGAATTTTTTTTTCACGTATGAAATCCATGATTTTTTAATTATTGAAATTGAAAAACCATTTTCTAAAGGAAACCATTGAATCATTTTATAATATATGATTTTAGAGTCACCCACCACCAAATATTTCAAATTCAATATATAAGATTAATTATTAGTATAGTTTCATCTTGATAATTTGTGACACCCTGATCTTATTCTACAATTGTATAATTAATATTAGTTTTATTATTTTATGAAAATAATTGAATATCATTTGGAGAACTAATGTAATAAGAGAATACGAGATACATTTTGTTTAATAAAATATTGAAGCATTACAACATTACATGCTAAAAGACATCTACTGCTATAAGAAACTCCAAAAAATACCCTGTAAAACAAATGGTGCTCTTCCTAGTAGCATTAGAAGAAATATTGAGTAGGCCACATTCTTTGGGACTTCCATAGTTAAAATAAAAACAACTTGAAGAATAATGGAGATGCTGAGAATAAGAGGAATGTTCAAAACCATTTTGGATGTAAGAGAAAATTTGTGATTTTTGTGTCATTAATACACATAATCATGGGTATTTATTAAACTTTTATGGCTAATTTAATGTAAATAACTTTTGGGATATAATATTAAGTGACAACTTATATTTTAATATGTCCGTTATAATTTTATAACCATTAATATCATTAGTGTTTAAAAGTTTAAATGTTTTAAATTATTATTATTAGTTAAATAATATTATAATTTTAATTAGAGATAAAAATTTATATTTAGATTTTAAAATTATAAAGTGGGTATTCCAAAATTTTTCTAGTAAACATTGGGTGTTTTAAAATTTTAAAACAATATTTATAATAAGTAAAATTAACAACATGCATTTTTTTAATTTGGATAATATAACATTAAAAAAATTAAAAGGATTTTATATTTTAAAATATGAATTGGAAACTAATTTAAATTTGTAAAAAATTTATCTATATATATATACAAAGACACCTAAAAGAATATATATATTATTTTAGAAGAATATATATTATTTTATTTTGTGAATATGTATTTAATGTTAATTATTTTATTATCTATTTGTGTTGTTTTATAATTTTATTATAAAAATAAACAACATTATATGTAATTAAAAGATCTAAAATAATTATATATATATATATATATATGTAATTTTATAATGATTATGATTTAAAAAATGTTATAAAAAAATGATAAAAAAGGTGTTTGAACATTATTTTATGAAATATTTTAGATAATAATTGTATTTTTCTATTGATATAAATATATGTAATTATATTATAAAAAATTCTCCTTATATATATATTTAAAAAAATGCATGACTGATACTATGTTACAGTATACTATTATAATAATTGCGAATTGAGAAAAAATGAATATATCTAATTGTAATGATTAATTGAAAAAAGCTAAAATAATAAAAATGCGAGATGTATTGTGATATGAATGAAATTGGTTGTTAAGGGTGGGGTGTGGTGACACGCTAAGGAGAGTGGCATGATCAACCCCACTTCAATCCGAGTCATCCCCCTCTCTATCTCATAATCAGTTTCTACATCGCAGAGAAAGTCAACTGTTAGGATAAATCTTGGTCATTTGATTCTCTCAGTCATGATCCCAACTTCTCGTTCTATTTTTGGGTGTTCTCTCTACCGTCCATGTTCGAGTCACTCTGTGAGTCAGATGCTGGTCTCTTATCTTCCTTCTCTACTAATAATCTTCAACCATTGATAGACCTCCTTATTCACTAATCTAAATTATATTCCCCATGGACCCATGTTTTGTTCCCTTTCCACAGTATCAAGAAGATTAAGTGATTTTAAAACAAAACCCTTGACTCAAACTCTAATACCTTCATATTTTATAATGTTATATTCGATTGCCTTTGATTGGAACCCATTTTTTAATCAAATTATTTCACAAATGGGCCCAATCCCAAGGCCAATTGGACATGGGGTGTTATTTTATTATAAAAATATTCTTTTCACCAAATTCTACCAGGCTCTCTTTCTCCCAAGTCATCCTCTCGTTCTACTCCAATTTCTAAAGGTCTCATCCCCCAATTAATCTTATTCAAGTAAGAGTTTAAATATTTGGGTCAAGATATGTTGTTTAAAAATACACACACACACACACACACACATATATATATATATGAATCTATGTTAGCCTATATGAGTAAAAATTCACACATGATGGTTAAGATTTGAATATAATTTCATAACCTATATTCTGTTAGGTTTTAATTTTAGTGTTCAAATTATGTTACATTACTGAGATGTACAAGCATGAATATGTACAAATATTCATATATATATAAATATACATGTTTTCATATCTATCTATTTTTTAGAAAACATTAATGTAAGGTAATTATAAATTTATATTATATTATAAGGTTTCATTTGGTTTTGCATTTTATTTTTTAAAGACTCATATGTATACATATGTATATATACATACATACATATATATATATATATATATCTTCTTTGGTTCATAATTTTTGGATGAAATATATTAGTTTTAAATTCTTTTTTAAGCGATTCATATTTTTTATCTTTGATCCCATCAATAATTATATATATATATATAATAATATATATAATTATATATATATGTGTGTGTGTTTATACACTATTATATTTTTTTACCTATTTCAATTAAGAATTGATGATGTTAAATTTTTTTAACGCTTTATTTTTACAAATTGTTGAAACAAATATTTTATGTTTGAAAATATAACTATAAGGGATCAAATTCTATATTTATTACGTTATATAAGTTTTGTTTTATTCATAAGTTTGTATATTAATATGTATATTTGTTTACATACATATAAACGTATATCTATATAACTAGGTATAATATTTTCAGATCAATTAATGTATGATTGTAAAGTTATTTATTCAAATTTATATTTAAATTGAAATAATTTGATACTAATTCAATGTAGACATAAAAAACTGTTATTTCTACGTATATACTTGTATGTAACAAATTTTATACTTTAAATTTTATTTCATATTAGCTCTTACAATGTATATTATAATTCATCAATGTTTTTATAAAACTTGAATTTATAGTATCATAAATTCAATGATATATGTATATAAAAATATATATATATATAAGTATGAAATGATTTTCTTCTTCTATATATATATATTTGTGATAAGTGTTTTGAATTAAATTGTTTTTTATAAGACCAATAGTTTATAAAGGATAAACTAATTTAAATCTACAAGAATTTTATACATTTATATTATATATATATATATAATTGTCTATATATACTGATTTATAAATATGTATGAACACACAAATGTGTCTAACTAATAGATGAATTTTTCTAGAATTAATAATATATTATTTTAGTTTTATCAAATTATTCTGATCTACAATTATATACATGTAAATATAAATATTTTATTAATGTATACATATGAATACTTGTTAAACCATGAAAGGAGTTTTTTTAATTGGAAATCAATTTCTCCAATATGAATATAATCAATGATTTTTAGTTTAAAATACTAATAATAACATATTTTATTAATGCATGACATAAAATTTTATAAGGGTTTTCCATCATCATATTGAGGTTATTATTTCATGTTCTTATACATGTTTATATAATATTATTTATTTTTAATGGTTATCCTTTTATTTTGTAGTTCATATATGATGTTAGATAATATTTATATTTTATTATTTTATGTTTATGATTTTTTGTAACCATAGTATTTAAATGTAATTAGTAATTTTTTTCATGTGATATGTCTAAACATGTTATTATTTAATGTAAAAAAGATATCATATCTTGTGTGAAACTGCATTCGCACCTCATGGTATGACATGCATAATTTTTAACGACACAAGTATTTATATAATATCACTTTTCTCATTTATATTAATATTTATGAACATGATATTAATTGTATATTAAATATTACACATTTTCTGATAACTTACTCCACACGTAACAAGTGGTTTCCTTGAAATCTTACGTTGCAGATAACATTGAGTTATACTAATATAATATGATTATTAATTTAATAGGTAGTTAAAGCCCAGTCGTTGTATTTTGGGGAATGAAAATAAGTAACCAAATTATGATTACACAAGTTTGTTAATTTTTTTTACATTGATCCCATTATTTTAAGTTTCTTGAAATAAGAATGAATCAAATTTTAAGAATGAAATACTTTAATATTCCTTAAAAGGTTAATTTATCATCTTTTGATTGAAAATCATTTTTAAATATTGTTTTTGTCACTTTTATATCTTTTATTTGATAGAATAAAATTATTCTTTAGAATTTCAACATAAAAATTTTCTTTGGATGAAATTTTGGTATTTTTCTAATAAAGTACATTTTTTATTGAATAGTGAAAATAATGCATTTTTATTCAAAACTACCTTTTAATATTATATATTCATATACATACATTGTACTTTTAATTGGTTTTAATGTGTAAGTGGATTATATTTTTATCATTTAATCCAATTTTTTAGATTTTATGTAATTACACTTTGAAATTAGATGTAAACACTTGTCAATATTTTGGTAGTTTTTTCTTTTAAAAAACAAATATTTTAGTTTCGATAATAGGAATTACTTTTAAATTAATTTCTGCTAATTTTTTGTTTTGAATTTATAAAAATTTATTCCTTATTTTGAATTATTAGGTCTCAATTTTTTAAATAGGTAACTTAATTTTACACATTATGAATAGTAAGTTCAGTAAATATATTATTTAAAATAGTTAAAGGGTTAATCTGGTAAATAAGGGTAAAAAATAAAAATTTATTAATATTAAATTATCCTAACACATGTCCTAATCTTTTTTAGTGTGATATGTCCGACAATGGGCATCCTTGTGTCAATTTTGGGACCACGTGGTGCCACTTGTCTGAGAAAATTCCATTAAATTACTTTTAATATGATGTTTATAAAAATACAACAATAACATATATCTTATCCTAAAATAATTTTATAATGGGTTTTATAAGTGATATATTTGAATATAAATATTAATTTTAAATATACATAGATTTCTTACAACATGGAATTTAATTTATTATTTTTATACTGCAAATAAATAAATTTATTTATGACACAATGATGATGCAATTATTAACATATTATTGAATCTTTAAAATAAATTAGATTATGAAAATTTAAAAAACATATTTTGAAAAAATTTTCCAATCAACAACTATTAAGGATAATTATTACATGTAATAAATTAATAAATGATGGGTTTTAGTATGAATTTGTTTTTTATGTATTTTTAAATGTTATTATATGAATAGTATATAAATTAACATTAATGATTTCAAAAAACTATTTTATTAAAGATATATAGTCCCAAAATTCTATTATTCAGCCAAATTACTTATATAACTTTTAAAGTGTCACTATTTTAACACTATATGTTCTATTGGAATTTTATAGAAATTATATTAACCATATAGTATGAATATACATGAAGACATGGTAAGAGTCAAATAAGTTAATTAAATGTAAAAACTAAATGATAAGGTAAAATTTGAAGCATAAACATTTCTAAGAACAACTAGTTTAAGTATTTATAAAAATAATAAACATTTCATAGAATTGAATTATATTTACACATTTTTAAATTCAAAATTTAGTTTATAATAAAATAATATTTCAAATCTTCCTAAAGTACCCCTTTCTTATAAAAGTTCACCACTTCTAACTCTAACTCACACCTTTGAAGACTCCATGGCTCATCCTAGTGGTTCCCAAATAAGCTCCCAATATCTATATATTAATCCTAGAAGCCTTAACTTGTGCATAATAAAATTAAATAAGGCCTTTGAGATTAAATCAAAAGGAGTTACGCGATTTGAGTTAATGTCTTGTCTCAAGCTTCTTCCATTTATTTTCTTCTCCAACCCCCTAAAATAATTAAATTAAATTATTTTATAACAAAAAATGTATCATCAATAAAATAGGATGTTTTATAATGATTATATTACTTACAATGGTACCCACATACATCTAATGGATTTAAATCATACTATTTCAAAGGATGACGAACTACTACCTTACAGAATGATGATTGTTCAATTATCTCCTACCGAAATTCATGGTGACCAATATGATTGAACTATATTTGTATATGATAAATATTATATTATATTGTCTCTATTATAATATATTTTTTATTTACACCATACCATTATTCTTTCTATAATGTGTAGATACTATAAATTCATTTGATGAAGTAAGGACTACAACGCCCTCAAAGTGATATTAATTGTTCATTCCATACATGGAAAATATAAAGGATCAAATTAATGAAATTATGTTATGTATATACAATATGATAGTATACTAGAATTATAATATATCTATGTATCATTTAGTTTTAATTCATTTAAATATGAAAAATAAATGAAAGTATCTTTCATCCGTACGTATGCCTTACCGACTCCATGAACGATGCACTTCATTTCTTATCTCCAAATTTAATGTACAATTATAAATAAATATATATACTAGATATATGTTGTATTTAAATCTGGAAGATCATTCGGTAGATAATTTGATTTTGACCACATGAACAATTTGGAATTATAACAAGTTCATTTCTGACTCATGTTCTTAATATCGAAAAAATGATCAATATTAACTTAAATACTTATGTAATGTTCATAACATGTGTCACGAACTAACCCGGGTCGACCCTGAACCGGTCACCCAAGCCGACTCGTGACATGACCCGAGAGGCGTTCCCGATCCTCCCGGGCTGGCGAGAAGCACCCGGGCATCAAAAGAGAGCAAGAGGGAACAATTTCTCCCTATAAAACAAATGAAACAGTGGAAGGAAAATAGAACACAAAGAGAATAAACAAAACAAAAAGAAAGAACGACCAAAAAACAATTAACCTGACCATGATTAAAACCCCTCGTGATCCCGAGAGTCTCCCAAAAAACCACAACCAACTCTCGCCCACAACGAGCAAACTCGAGTCAAACCTGTAACAGAAACTAAAAACAGGAAAACACTATAGGTGTGAGTATTAAAACTCAGTAGGTAGGCCTGACTAATTCTATTCCCAATGCACATACCATTAAATAAAGAATTTATCAATTCCAGGTTTTAACAATATTATATAAAATATGGTTTCTACAAGAACTTTCATTTTTAGAACAAGTAACATTTCATTGCCCTATTTAATTTATTACAAGTATAATGTTGAAAGAGACAGGTGAATTTCATTTTAAAACATTTGGCGATCAATTTAGAAAATCCAATCATTAGTTGTTATTCAGAAAGAAAATCGCACACAACACACAACACACACTAAGGGTAATGGAAAAAGTGGCACACAGGGGTCCACAACCGAAATCAACCTCTCAAACATCTGCCACATACGAATAAACACTAAAAGAAACATGGGTCGAACCTAGGAGATCATGAACAATCCAGAACAATCTATACATATGACTCATCCTAAAGGCATGCCCAAACACAATGACGTCATAACGCCCTAACGCCCAGCATAGCCCTGCATGGCCTAACCGAGGGGCCCAATTCCCATAGCTGCAATAACTCTGTATTCCCCTACTATGGGGACACTAGCTAGTGCATAATCTAAACTAGTGCAACACTCATTATCAGAAGATTCAATCACTATGTCAGGTTCCCATGTCAACACATACAATAAAAAGGGGTGCGTCCGCAATGTAAATCAGTCAGTCATGATGCAAAAATATCACACACAATTCACGCAATCCACACACACCAAATAACACCCCTTACTAACCCCAAAGTGAGTTTTTCCAAACTAATTTATTTAATTAAAGTGCCAAACAGGCATTCAACAATTTTGAATCAAAACATCATTTCTCGTGAAAACCCAAAACACGTGTTCAGAAGAAATCATTTATCATTAAAACTAGAAGTACATTTGACATTTCTTCAATTTTGTTTAATGGAAAACAGGCATTCTTTCAATGATGGGTGTCCGCCCTTCAAGAAAATGTTCCAAGTGTTCGGTATAAAACAAAAAGCTCTTTTCACACTAAATATTCATTTAAAATATTATTATCTAATATTATTTATCATTCATTAAAATTAACAAAATATGAAGCAATTAATAAATTCTAGATTTAAGGGTGAGTGTAATGGGGAACCTACCTCAACTTGCATCTCGAACTCGGCGACGTGATATGCCTTGCACAAAAGTACAAGCACGCACAAGACGATGACCGGGGTGTCGCGCAGTCACCTTGCCAACACGCTGCAATAAACACACAATAACTAAAAACATATAAACACTGACTTAAGACAATTCAAACGAGCAAGTAACGTGATATAACCACCTCAACACGTTTCCAAATCATAACTCACACCATTGACACTATTTACTAAACCGCTTTAAAATTTATTAAACATATCCAAAGAGATGTCTTTACACATATAAAACCTTTTCAAAACCACTTTTTAATGCATACACCTCTCAAATACCCTTGAAAACATAGATCACACCATCTAAATGCTCCCTAAAACTATTTTGAAAACATTGTACCAAAACAACACCAAAACAAACAAACCATTTAAAAACATACACATTAATAAAAAAACACACCAACCAAAACAAAAAACAAACTAACCATTTCAAAACAAAAACACCCTTCGCACCACAAAGACTCAATCCACTGCTCCTGCACTAGCTAATAGACTAACCACATACTTTCAACAAACACTAAAATTTTACAGACCCAGTAGAGGAAAGAAATTTTAAATTGCAACACAAACGAACTGCATGAATCAAGAGTAATTAATAAATTAAATAAATAAATTAAACAAGAAACAAGATTAATCAAATTAACCTTACATGCGGAACCACCTACCTTGGTGTAGGGAAAAAAATATCGCAAGACAACGCAAAGCTCCCGCTGCACGACGCTTGCACCGTAAGAAGACCAAGGAGACTCCTAAAACAATGCACCACATAATTGCATCAAAATAAAATAGAACACAAAATAAACCTTATCCAAAACATAACCAATATATAATAAAACACAATTAAATTATTCTTCACCTAAAGCAAGAGGTTCAAGAGGTTGGCTGGTTGTGGTGGAGGGTGCCGGAAGCAGAATCGAACCAACTGGAACTTCACCGGAAAGATGTGCGGCCCAAATAAAAATTTAAAAGTTTTGACCGTAGCGTTGTAGGGGCACAGCCAGCAAGAGAGGATGTGCGGGAGAAGTGGGTGCGTCCGGTCAGCGTGTATGGGAAGTGGTGCGTGGGAGTCGTGCAAGGGGGGAAACTGTGGAGGGCTTGGGGTGTGAACAAAAGGCCAAGGGCCTGGGCAAGGCGGACTGGAGGGCGAGGTCGGTGATGCGGATCAGGTAAGCGATGGGACAGGGTGGAGAGGCCAGTACTACGGACAGGGGAGGCCAGGCGGAAAGGGTAAAGGCCAATGCATCCTCTCAAGAGGAGCTGCAGATAAGGGAGGTAAGCTAGAGAAGTGGTCCTAGAGCGTTGAGAAAGGAAATGATGCAGGGAAAGAAGCAAGGCGGGGCACTACTATGGGAATAAGAAGAAGAAAAACAAGTGGGATGGTGGGTTACTACGCCAGAGGAGGGTAGGGGCGTCAGACATGTATTGCATAGGAGGAGGGCAGGGGCCTTCGGGTTGGGGATGGAGAGGGGCACGGGTGAGACAGGCTGTTGGGCATTGTGGACAGGGAGAAACTTAAGTTGGCAGGGGGCAGGCCGAAGGCGGTGCGGCAGCTGGAAAGGGTGTGTAGGAGGGCACTTGTTCTGCAATGCGTGAAGGGGAAGAGAGGGTAGTGCAGAAGAAGACATGCATCGGCTAGGGTGTTGGGTGGGGCATCGAGCAGGAATGGAGTTGGCGGAGGCTCTGAAAGGTGGGACCTAGAGGAGGGAGTCCCGTTTTAGGGTTGGAGAGCTGTAAGGGAGAAGAGGAAGATGGAGGGGGTGTGGCAGTGCAATAAGGACCGGGGGAGGAGAGAAAAAAAGATGCATAGAAGGGGTAGGGTTAGGAGGATAAGGAGAAAAATTGAAATAAAGATATAAATAAAACAAAAGAAAAGGAAAATAAAAAAACCAAAATAATACACATAATAATAAATAGCATGGTGTTAAAATTAATTATAACTTTTATTTCCATTTAAATGATTATAGTATTAATAACAATTCTGATAAAAAAACATGATATTAATCACTATGATAATAATTGTAAAATTATTAAAAATAATATATAACACATTAGATTACAAAAGTTTGACATTTTAATTTTTTTAAGATAAGCGGGTCATGCCTTTGCATGGGCGAAGCCGCCTGGGGTATCCAAAACGCGCTCTGCCCGGGCACTCAGCAGCGTCAACTCACAAACGGGCATTTTTTTTGACATAACTCAAAAGTTTTTCTTCTGGGACTCAACCCGGACCCCAACAAAATATTTAAAAGACAAATAAAATCATAAAATAAATTAAAAGGTAGGTCGGGGTGTGACAATTATCCCCACCATAATGCTTTCCGACCCCGGAAATCCACGACAAGATCAAGTCCCAAAGATGAAACTCATTACGTGTCACTCACTATCAAAAGTTTAAGTGCCTCCAGTTGATCGATCCAAATAGTCACTAAAAATCCATGACACACAACTCATCCATAAAACAAGATAACCTTAATCGCCACCAAGCGGAACCCAACCATCAATTTCAACCAAGGAATGAATGAACTTAAATAACCTCCGAGAATTATCCCTATAATCTTCATCCAACAAAACTGTTGGGTGTACTCCAATCTTGGCATTTACTCGAGGGGAAAAACTAAAGATTAAGTGGTTCCACATGAGATCACCCACCACCAAACGAAACATGAAACGAAACTATGATACCGACATGGGGAGGCCCGAACGGACTCCCCACCATAAGGATTGGGCTAACTCTAAATTAGTTCAGGTGTGACTTTGCGAATCCCGTTGTTGGTATCCCCACTATAAGAACTAACGATATTAACCAAACTTGAAAACATTCCGCACGGACCAAAAAACCCCACCGTAGGGGGGAGAAGGGAAGGGATGAACCAATTGAACATCAAAACTACCATTACCTATATCTCAACAACGTCACACCCTCAGATGAACACAAACCATGCCACACTGTGGACTAAGACTAAAACAAGGCCCTTCTTCACCGTTGGGGTTCTCCTGACTACACGCCAGCTTAACTCCGAGGCCTATTGTTGGAGCACCGATGATTGAAGCATCTCCTTCCTCGCAGTTAGGCTTTAGAAATTTCCAAACATAAACCACAAACCATAATTTCACCAAATACACATCCAATAAAATAAAATATTTAAAGAGGTTAAACCACAACCATTCTTACAACTGAAAGAAAAGGAACATCACAAAACGCTACAAAAGACAATTACCACATCCAAGAAACATTACAAAGAGGAAACCTCGAACTGATCCCCTAACATCTCCATACTCCCGCTGACGGGCAGAGGTGACCTTCGACGAACCAGGTCTGGATTCAGCGCCCTTCATGGAAACACCTCGGTAGAATTGCAATAAGTGACCTAGACGTCCACAGGTGTGGCAGGGTCTTGGAGAACTCGGGCATGTCAGCCTCTTGTGACCTTTCCTACCACACTAGTGATAGATCACGACATTGAGCTTTGAAGAAGACGAATGAAGGTCTGAAGGCCTCTTGATTCCTCTACTAGCACCACCAGCATCAGGTCACTTCTCATTCTTCTTATCACCATCCCTTGCACTGCTTCCCAAAGCTGGAGGGTTCCCAACCTCAAGTCCTCCTGCTAACCCCGCTTCATCAAAAAGGGCTTTCCCCACAACATCCGATAAGGTGGTTAGGTTGAGCTCTTCCACTTTCGATCGTAGCTCAATTCGGAGTCCAGAATCAAATTGTCGAGCCTTCCCAGGATCATTCTTAATAAACCACTGATCATATGGAACTAGATCTATGAAACATCGATAGAATTCCAGTACAGATTCAGCCCCCTGCTGAAGACAACACAACTCCATCCTCTTCCTCAAATTCATCATCTCGGAGAAGTATTTTTGGATGAATGATGACTTGAAAAACTCCCATGTGATATCTTCTCAAGGATTTCATCAAGACACAGACTTCCACCATTTCCAAGTTGGGCCTTCAAGCATAAAGGTTGCTAACTTTACCTTTAACGACTCAGGAAAACCATTGAAACTAAACTTCCCCTCAATCTTCTACTAACTTCACCTTTAAAAGAGAGGAGGGTTCAACTTCTAGAACTCTAGAACATAGTCTATGGGCTGATCAACTGGAGGATTTTCCAGGGGTGCACCACCCAAAGTTGTACCTTGGGCATCCATCAAACTATCGTGGGGGTGGACATTAAGGAACAAGGAAACAAAGAACATAATCAAAACATGGTCATTTCCATTTCAATATCAACCTTTCACAATTTCAAAAATAAAACATCGTAAAACAATTTATAAAAGTAAAGAAGACCCAGAAAAACATCAAGGAGAAGCTAGTGGTGATTGGTGACTCAGACGTATGGTTGGTGGCCATACGCCACTCACATCACCGTCACAGGGAGCACTCTAGGGTAATGTTCCCAGATTCACATGGATTTCCAGACCATGCTAGCTCACGGAGGTCACATTCCTGGCTCCCATTTCATTTCCCAATAAAAAACAAACCATATGAAAAACCAAAAGACACCAATAACCCGAACATCCCATGGTAACCCGAGGTTTGCAACGGGCAAGGGTTCATGAAGTCCTTCTCGTCCGTATGCCCCGAGTCCCAACAATTCTACTCCTTATACCATGACAACCCCAAATAACAATGGGTGCTTTGAAAAACAAGGTACGCTCAGGAGCCTACCTCCTCTGATACCGTTTTGTCACGAACCAACCCAAGTCGACCCTGAACCGGTCACCCAAGCTGGATCGCGACAAGACCCGAGAGGCGTTCCCGATCCTCCCGGGCTGGCGACAAGCACCAGGGAATCAAAAGAGAGCAAGAGGGAACAATTTCGCCTGATAAAACAAATGAAACCGCATAAGGAAAATAGAACACAAAGTGAATAAAAAAACGAAAAGAAAGAACGACCAAAAACAACAACTAACCTGACCACGAATTAAACCCCTCGATATCCTGAGAGTCTCCCAACAAACCACAACCAACTCTCTCCCACGATGAGCATGCTTGAGTCAAACCTGCAACAGAAACTAAAAACAGGAAAACACTATTGGTATGAGTATTAAAACTCAGTAGGTAGGCCTGACTAATTCTATTACCAATGCACATACCATTAAATAATGAATTTATCAATTCCAGGTTTCCACTAAATTATATAAAATATGGTTTCTACAGGAACTTTAATTTTTAAAACAAGAAAAATTTCATTTTCCATTTTAATTTAGAACAAGTTTAATGTGGAAAGAGATATGTGCATTAAATTTTAAAACATTTGGAAAACAATTTAGAAAATCCAAACATTAGTTGTTATTTAAAAAGAAAATCACACACAACACACAACACACACTAAGGGAAATTAAAAAAGTGGCACATAGGGGTCAGCAACTGAACTCGACCTCTCAATCATCCACCACATACATATAAACATGAAAAGAAACATAGGTCAAACCGTGGAGATCATGAACAATCCAGAACATACTACACATCTTACTCATCCTGAAGGCATGCCCTAACTCGATGACGTCATAACACCCTAACACCTGGCATAGCCCTACATGGCCTAACCGAGGGGCCCAATCCCCATAGCAGCCATAACTTAGTATTCCCCTACTATGGGGCCACTAGCCAGTGCATAATCAAAACTAGTGCAATAATCGTTCTCAGAAGATTCACTCACTATGTGAGGTTCCCATGTCAACACATACAATAAATAGGGGTGCATCTGCAATGTAAATCAGTCAGTCACGATGCACAAATATCACAAACAATTCATGCAATCAATGCACACCAAAGAAAACACCTTACTAACCCCAATGTGAGTCTTTCCAAAATAATTTATTTAATTAAAGTGCCAAACGGGCCTTCACAAATTTTAATTCAAAAATTCATTTCTCGAGAAAACCCAAAAAACATTGTTCAGAAGAAATCATTTATCATTAAGACTAGAAGTACGTTTGAAATTTTGTGAATTATATTTAAAGGCCAAACGTGCATTATTTCAAAGCTGGGTTTCCACCCATCAAGAAAATGTTCCAAGTGTTCGGTATAAAATAAACGGCTCTTTTCACACTAAATAATCATTTAAAATTTTATTATCTAATAATATTTATCATTCATTAAAAGTAACAAAACATCAAGCAATTAATAAGTTCTAGATATAAAGGTGATTGCAATGGGGAACCTACCTCCGCTCGCAGCTCGAACACGGCGACGCGACATGCCTTGCACAAAAGTACAAGCATGCGCAAACCAATGACCGGGGTGTCGTGCAGTCACCTCGCAAACATGCTGCAATAAATGCACAGTAACTAAAAAATTATAACCACTGACTTAAGACAATTCAAACGAGCAAGTAACATGAAAGAACCACCTCAACACGTTTCCAAATCACAACTCACACCACTGACACTATTTACTAAACCACTTTAAAATTTATTAAACAAATCCAAAGAGACATATTTACACATCCAAAACCTTTTCAAAACCACTTTTTAATGCATACACGCCTCTAATACCCTTGAAAACATAGATCACACCATCTAAATGGTCCCTAAAACTATTTTGAAAACGTTTCACCAAAACAAAACTAAAAAACATAAACCATTTCAAAACAAACACATTAATGAAAAATCATACCATCCAAAACAAAAACAAACTATCCATTTCAAAACAAAAACACCCTTCGCACCACAAAGACTCATGCCACTGCTCCTGCACTAGCTAATAGACTAACCACATACTTTTAACAAACACTAAAAATTTACAGACCCAGTAGAGCAAAGACATTTTAAATTGCAACACAAACAAACTTCATGAATAAAGAATAATTAATAAATTAAATAAATAAATTATACAAGAAACAAGATTAATCAGATAAACCATACATGTGGAACCACCTACCTTGGTGTAGGAAAAAAACATCACAAGACAATGCAAAGCTCCCGCCGCATGACGCTTGCACTTTAAGAAGACCAAGGAGACTCATAAAACAAATCACTGCATAATTGAATTAAAATAAAATAGAACACAAACTAATCCTTATCCACAACATAACCAATATAGAAGAAAACACAATTAAATTACTCTGCACCTTAAGCAAGAGGTTCAAGAGGTTGGCCGGTTGTAGTGGAGTGTGCCGAAAGTAGAATCGCACCAACTGGAACTTCACCAGAAAGATGTGCAGCCCAAAAAAAATTTAAAAGTTGTGACCGTAGCATTGTAGGGGCACAACAATCAAGAGAGGAGGTGCGGGAGAAGGGGGTGTGGTCGGTCAGCATGTATGGGCAGTGGTGTGTGGGTGTCGTGCAAGGGGGAAAACTGTGGAGGGATCAGGGTGTGAATCGGAGGCCGAGGGCCTAGGCGAGGGGGACTGGAGGGCGAGGTTGGTGATGCGGATAGGGGAAGCGATGTGGAAAGGGGGTAGAGGCCCGTACTACGGATAGGGAAGTCCAAACGAGCAGGGTAAAGGCCAATGCATCCACTTAGAAGGAGCTACAGATAAGGGAGGCGAGCCGGTGAAGGGGTCCTAGTGCGTTGAGAAATGAAATGAGGGAGGGAGGCTGTGCAGGGCAAGCAGCAAGGTGGGGCGCTGCTACGGGAATAAGAAGAAGAAAAACAAGTGGGATGGACGTTTATTGCGCCTGAAGAGGTTAGGGGCGTCGCATAGGGAGTGCACAGGAGGAGGGCAAGGGCCTGCGCGTTGGGGATGGAGAGGGAATGGGTGAGCCGGGCTGTTGGGCATTGTGGACAGGGAGAAACTTAAGCGGGCAGGGGGCAGGCCGAAGGCGGTGCAGCAGCTGGAAAGGGTGAGTAGGAGGGCACTTGTTCTGCAATGTGTGAAGTCGAAGAGGGGGGCAGTGCAGAAGAAGACATGTGGTGGCTAGGGTGCTGGCTGGGGCGTCGAGCAGGCATGGAGTTGGCGGAGGGTCTGAAAGGCGGGATCCAGCGGAGGGAGTCTCGCTGTAGGGTTGGACTGCTGTAAGGGAGAAGTGGAAGAAGGAGGGGGTGTGGCGGCGCAATAAGGACCAGGAGAGGAGAGAAAAAAAATATGCGGAGAAGGGGTAGGGTTAGGAGGAGAAGGAGAAAAAAATAAAGATAAAAATAAAACAAAACAAAAGGAAAATAAAAAAAACAAAAACAATACACATAATAATAAATATCATGGTGTTAAAAATAATTATAACTTTTATTTCCTTTTAAATGATTATAATATTAATAACAATTTTGATAAAAAACATGATATTAATCACTTTGGTAATAATTGTAAAATTATTAAAATCAATAGATAACACATCAGATTACAAAAGTTTCACATTTTAATTTTCTCAAAATAAGAGGGTCATGCATTTTCATGGGAGAACCCGCATGGGGTATCCAAAATGCGCTATGCCCAGGCACTCAGTGGCGTCAACTCAAAAACGGGCATTTTCTTGACATAACTCAAAAGTTTTTCTTCCGGGACTCAACCCGAACCCCAACAAAATATTTAAAATTCAAAGAAAATCATAAAATAAATTAAAAGGTAGGTCGGGGTGTGACAACATGGTAATAAGTGATGTGAATGAAATAATAAGAAAGAATAATGTTCTAAATCCAGTTGAAAATAACTTAAGTTTATCATTTAGGAAGAACAAAGAACATACGTGATGAGTAGGACTCATGGTAAGGGAACCTTTCACCAATCACTTTTAGTCAATGATTTATTTTATGTTATGACTTTTAATTTCCATTTTATTTTACTGGGGTATGTTCATATATATCCTTATTTCTATACATTTTATTTCCATATGATTATAGACCCATTTCTCTATAATCAAAACATTTTATAAATTTTTATGTTATACTTTTAGGCTGTTAAATTCTCTAAAACTCAAAACCTGAAAAGATTATAAATTCACTTATAAAAAAATTAGTAGCCTAAATATTTCATATAAAATTTTATATAATTATTTGATAAGAGAGTAATTGGTATCTCATTATTTGTACATAAAATGGGCCAAAATAACGATATATAATCACATACCCCAAAATAAGAAAATGTATATTAAAACACATAACATAAAATATGTCTTTGACTAAAATAGGAGGGTGAAAGGATCCCTTACCTTGAGTCCCACAGATCACATATTTCACTATCGATGTGATTATTCTACCAGTATAATATCTATGGTTGAAAATAATTTTCTAATAAACATGTATGTGGTTTAAATTAAACTGTTTTATATTTTCAAATGTAAATTGTATAAGCTTTTTCATTTTAGTATGTACTTATATAACAATTCATTTTTAAATAAGAAATAATAGTTTGTTTTCAATATATAGAATATGGTGTGGGATTTATCTGTGAGTTCATTTATTGAATTTATGTGTTAAATATTATTTGATACTATATTATGTTTAATTCAAAACAATTAATATTTCATGTGCAAATTTGTATCCACAACCCTATCACAAAATTAGTCATGGTCATTATCTAAGTTATGTGTAGCATTCCATTCATTTTTTTTAAGTTCATGCATATTTGATAATGAATTTTATATTAAATTTAAATAATAATTGAAATTCATGTGCATGACATTTCCTAAAAATGATGTCTTCGTAACTCTTGAAAAATGATGATGAAATGCTATGAGAAATTTTATTCACTTTTTAAGGAAATTATTTAAGTCTGTATATTTATTTCAAAGAAATGTTTTTTAAATAAATTATTAATTTTTTATAAACCCCATTAATAGGAATTTTAAATTCTCACCCAATGATTTACATTCATTTTCATAAGTTGAGTATATTTATTAGTGACATTCATTACTTTCTAGAGGCAACAAAATCAATTATATTTTTTGTACTATTTTGAGAAAATTTATCATATTTATCGAATTCTACAAATGAAAGACTAAAATAGATCATCATTTATGAAATTGTTTGTGAAATTTTTCTTTACCATTTATAAAAAAATACTCAAAAAATTTTAGCATCAGTACCAGGAAATTGGGTTTGTGGCATTATAAAATTATATTTCATAATAATCATAAATTACATTTTAAATCAATAATCATTCATATTCTAGAGAAATTGGAATCGAGTCAAACTATAAACATCTATTAAGTTCCTCTTAATGAATATTCACAAGATATCATAGTTCTAATACACTTATTTCGTGTCCCAACTGAATACCAACAAATTTTTATGAAAACAAAACTTATCGTTGAGATTTATCAATGAAAAACCTAAACTATGGTTATTTTCAGAAGAAAATGAATAGATAAAAAATTTATGTTAATAATAGAGCCCATAAAATTTATTTATATAATCTTACACTAAATGAATCCTTGAGAAGAAATTGTTGTCGTTGAATACCATTAGAAATCACATTGAGGTAGGATTGGTGTCAAAATCATAATGTAGATAATAAATGATGGTTTTGTCAATATTTGATTAAATTTTTGATATTTTTTTGATATTTTTTATGTGGATTCATTTTTAGGTAACATAATATAGAAAAAAAAATTGGTTAACAATGTGAATCATTATTATTCAGAAATAATAATTGTACTGAAAAATTAAACATGATAGAAAACAATGTTCTAATTAAGTGAATTGACATTATCTGAATACATCAAAAATTTATGTATTATTTTCAAATTTAATCAAAATGTGTTCCAACCATGAACCTACATAATAACCGCCACATTCACCAAATTTTATTTCTTGTAGAATCTTCATGGTTTCCCCAAAACATACTCAAATTGTTCCGCCATAAAGTGACATTGAAAAAATTCTATAAAAATATTGAAAATATTCAATAACATAAAATATAGAACAATGAATAGAATAATATTAAAATTTGGAGTATCACAATATCCCCACCACTGTTCATTATATCCATGGAAAACTAAATATTGGTGTTTTTTAGGAATAGTTCCATGCATTTCTCTTATATGATTATCCACAATTACTTATTATATTCATGCAAATATCAATTCATTCCTAGCACCCTAACTAAAGAAATAGTTCTCCCTGAAAATGATTTTCCATGTCTATATAGAACCTGAGTTTGTTTATAGATAAATATTGCATAATTTTCATAGTAACATGATCCCAACTAATCACATGAATGTTATCTAGTGGGTACTTATCTGATAGGCATATATAAAAAGTATTATTCATAACATTTAATATTAGAAGTAATGATAATCATCAGGCTACATTTTTGATTCATTATAGAACCAAATTTAGTCTTACATATTTATGAGTCAGTTATCATTACATTACCAAATGATCATGACACTAACAAAGTTAATCCTTCAAAATTAAATTGTTACCAATATCAATAGATAATGATAAATAATGATGATATGAAAATAATTTATATTATATTTCAGTCATATCAATTTTCATGTAGATCATTTAAATATTTTTTATCATATTAGACTTTAAAATATCAAATTAATGAAGTTTCTCCCATATCCACCCAAAAAGATAATAATGACTAGGTTGACCAAAAAATAATTGAATATATCCTTGTGTCTCATGGACCGATAACGATTGGTATATGATAACTACACTAATTGAAGATAAACATCCCATGACCCATTGCTGTTAATAATAGAAGCACAAAATATATCTTCCATCTTCAAAATTGTACATTTATTTACCACAAATCATTTCAAAGATGACATAATATTGTCATGGTCAAATGGGGTCTATGACCCTTTTGAAAAATGTATCAAAACCCAGTTGAAATATACTGATGTATTCCGAAGACAATATATTATATTACTCTATAAAATTTAACTAATTTCTTAATATATATTAATGGAATATCATCTACCATGTTGGACTATCAAGTTTGGATAATGTGTTTCATATTTTGAGTAGATGAATAATTAACTAAATAACAACACAATTCTAATGACTTGGTTGTAGAACTAAGATAAAATCCACCAAAATTTTCTCCCATTTCAAAATAGGTATATGTATAGATTTCAAATTACTGAATATAAATAGAAACTCATCCTTTACATGTGGATATGTGAGACATTTAAGGACATCAGATGAAACATTTCTTTTTATACGTGACCACAATAATTGAGATTTTCATAACGGGACATGTTCTGAGTGCCTAGGTGAATATCCAATCGTGAATATTTTTTATTTCAGAATAATCTGTTCCTAGAAATATTGTTGAACCATTATTAGTTTCTAATAATAAAATTCCATGTTTATAAGATATATCATTCCTTTCATTTCCTCCCGACCATTTTAGGATGACAAATTTGTTATTCAGAAATAATATAACCATTAAGACTATTTGACTAAATCCGCATTAATTAGGAACATGAGTTAATGTAATAAAAACTATATTTTCATTCATTTTGAAAAAATATAAATTCATGTAACAAATAGAATACATCAATTTCTATTAGTCACATCTTTCTATGAGTATTTCATTATAATTATTATATTTCAATTCATAAATATGTATAGTCCCTTTCAGGGTTGTATGAATGTTGATGATGATATTAATTTAGTGATACTCCATCCAACATAACTAACACATGGTTAGTACTCTTATAGATAAGATATATTTAATGCTATTATGATCAGTGAAGACCATAAAGTATTACCCAAAAAGATAGTGACACCATGAATTTATGTAATGGAGTAATGATGTTAATACCAAGACTTGAGTGGTGTAATTAATTTCATGTGTCTAATATTTTTTTAATCCATTAGCCACAACATGAAATCCATATTTAAGAACACAAAAAAGCCCTGATGCATATGGATTACCACGTACCATATATACCTAACCTGGTTCTTGTAAAAATGGATTTTTGTTGAAGTGAGCAGTGAATTATAGTCATGAAATGATATATTATATTATTTACTATAGTGTAACATAATAACATATATTAAGAAATTATTTATAAGATAATAATTCCATGTAAATTCCACAATTATGTGATGATAAAATCCTTATAATAAAAAAACTGTATAAATCAATGAAATTATTTGGGGGGTTGAAAAAAATTGATTACATTGATCTTCCGAAGGTCAACTAAAATTACTTCTTTAGATATACAGTTATTCGAGAAATAGACATATTATATACATTAATCAAACTTATGAATTTTAACATAATTTTGGTGATCATGCATTGTACCCAATACAATCTTAAAGTTTTTCTCATTTTCATTTATTATAGTATAATAATATAAAATTTTAGAAAATAATACTAAAAAATGAATTGAGGTATTGGTGGATGGTATGGTTCAGTATGTTCATGAAAACCGAAGGTGACTTTTTCAGACTAAAGGGCATGATATTTTATTGATAAAGGCTAAATCAATCCTGATATATTGTCTTTGGAATGTACTCTTTGTTGACACAATATTGGGGATATCATGATCATAGTTCAGTCATAGAGAACCACCTGGATAAATTTAAAAAATCACAATGATAATGGTTTCAAGGAAGAGGATATTTATTTTTAACTATATCATTACTTATCTTATGATTCTCAACACACAATCAAAGTGAATACCTTACATTCTTAATGAATAAAACAAGAGTAGACAAAGGCAATATACATTATCTTATGAATATGTTCCTCTGTAATTAGTATATGTGGAAAATAAATTCATACATGTTTATTTGATCAAATTTTAATGATGAAAGTCAAAAAAGTATTTTTGTAGTTATAGATTAATATAATGTAATTTTACTATTCAGTTATTATCCTAGAGAAATAGTTCAGAATGAAGTTGAGGTAATTATCCACTATTGCAAGAAGATTCATTGATAAATATTCACTTATAGAACCATATATTACCACTATCAATTGACTATAAAAGTATCTATCCATATTCAACAAAGGACCTTCTATTCCAGTATCCAAATCACAATCTACATTGAATACATTAGTTTCAACATAAGGGGGGAATAATGTTCACATGTTGAGCATAATTGTCATAATGAGTGTGGGATTATAATAACCAGACTATTCAATGTAGTACAAATGAAATTTCCATTTCTAAGATTGTGGAATCCTATATGAAATGCACTACATTAATGCTAATTGTATATTTTATACACTTGATTCATCTTCATTCCTACTGGCAGAGAGATGTATTTATTGTCATGACTAGAGGATTAACCTTTATATTAAAGACTAAATATTTGATCATGTTAGATGAATGAGAATAATATGATGCACCTTGGTCAAAAAATTCATTTATCTGTGTTGTTTTTAGTTGTATGATACCTGACATTGTTGAAGCACCTGATTATTCAAAATAAATAATGTGATATGGTCGATATACCTATCATTAATCTTCTATTTGATAACCCTTACACTATGTATGCGTATTTCCCATACAATTGAGTTATTATGGGATTCGTGATGATTAAATTAATTCCAAGGTAGTGAATTGTTAGGGAGAGATCATTTTTATTATTAATATGATATATGTGACTGGTTGAAGCCATATCTTACTATTATCCTATGAGGTTTAAGGAAATGTTTCATCAGATTCCCTTTGTTTTCATAACTGTGAACATACCATGGGGTTTAGAAAAATGTATAAAAATCATTTTAAAGAAAAATAGTGAATGTTACCTTGTATATTTTGATGTCATAGTAGATATAAGAGTGATTAAGTATAATTATTCATTGTTTCAAGGTTTCCTATAGAATAACACACACTTTTATTTTTATATTCTAAACTAGTGTTTCCTCTTGAAATTGATGTTGGTTTGGAGAAATGTGGAAGTTATATATGGGGATACAAAAAATATAGTAATTTATGGATTTTAAGTATCCTTCACATATTTTACATGATGTAAATATCAAGACCAATGAAATTTTTGTAATTAATTTTAAAAAAGATAGTAACTAAAACAAATAGATGAATACTTTCAAATTAAATATATAATAAATTGAAATAAGACAGAAGAAAATATACATAATATTGATAAAATTTTTAATGAATTTTTTACCACAAAAAAACATTTATTTTCATTCATCATTTCACTTGTAGGATCCTTGAATATACTCCAATTAGTGATGACTGAGACATGCTCTATTGATCTCTAATGAATATCGTTTGATAATTGGGTTTTATCATGGAATATCAATCATATTGTGGTGTTTAAACTAATTTTCATATATATTTTTTTAGTTTTTAATAATTTTACATCAAATATAATTTATCAAAAATTATAGGAATAACAAGATTCTATAGAGAATTATTCAGTCTTGAGAGAATGCTCTATATTTCGTTTTGCACAATGATTCTCTATTTCAATCATTCACTACACAACAGATATATTCATTTGTATATAGTGATAATATCAGGGTTTGAATGTTATATAATTACATAATTGCCCATAAATTAAATCCTATACCTTATGTATCCCCATTCAATATAATAATAATATAATTTTACCATATCATTTTATAACTAAAAAATGATAAATATAATTTCAATTTTCATTTTCATTTATATTTATCAATATAAGAAGTTTTTATTGTTCTAGACCTCCTCAGAATATATAAAATAGGAAAATATTTATTTCTTTATTCATGATTAATATCTATAAATGGGTTAGGTTTCCTATGATATGGAATTTAATATCAAAAATGAGGTAAATATATAGGAGTCTTCACTGTGTAATGTAATCATTTTTTCACGATATATCCTTAAGAAAGTTGCACCCGTGTTTCATCAACATATAGAAATGACTTCTATTTCCTTAAATTTATGAAAAAAATCATCATTACAGTATGGACAAAAAATATAATGAGACAATTCTATTTCAACCATGTGTTGAAAAATAAATTACCTTAAATATGGAAGAAGAAAAAATATATCGTTGACTTATTCTTTAATAAAAATACATTTTTACTCACCCAACATATCCAAAATCACCATGAATCATATTTTTCACATATTAAGGTAATATCTATCCCAAAATATATATTTGGAATTCCAACTAGAATTTATATTCTCATATTCTCTTGACATAGAGATTACCAAGTTTGAAAAAAATTATATAAACCATCATCTTCATAAATATACTCTCACGTAATAATCAATATAATTTTTACACCATTATAAAATGATATCATACCATAGAATTATGTTTATGAATATATTTGTGTAATTTTAATGATCTCATAATATATGGGAACTTCTATACCCATTTAAATGTTATATATATTCTTAAAAATTATATGTTAAATTAAAAAATAAATATTATGGATATATAAAGATTTATTTTAATAAATAATCACCACTTTAAAAATACTTGAAATCTAAATTTAAAAAAAAAATTATGACACCATCTCTAGAGAACTCTAACAATTACTAGAGAATAACTCAATTGACTATTATTTCACAAGTTCTCACATGATTATCGTTGTTCTATAGGGTAATGTATTTATTTGAGGGTTCCCTCACTTTGTCTTCAATGGAGACTCTACTCATTGTGACATCAACTATATGAAAAAGTTTCTTCAATAGATGACATTTATATATATGTGATTCATTGAATAATGTGATATTGGTTCCTTTTATATTGCCATTAATGTGGAACTATAAAAATATATGGTCATATCATATTTACCACAAGGAATAATATCAATATATTTGATGATGATTCATTTCCAAATATACTTTTTATAAGCCTCAAAAGTAATATATGTATAATATACATTATAATCTATCACAATAATTACCTTTGATCTCTTACACCTCACAACATCTTAATTGAGAGCATAATATATCCATAATATGATTTCAGTTCATCGTAAATTTTTTTAAACAAGAATAATCATGCATCTTGAATACTATATACTCATATCCCTCATAGAATGGGGAAATATCATTAATTCAACTTATATTGTTAAAAATAGTCTTTTTTTCATCTATGGGAAGTTAACATGTATGTATTTATATATTTATATAGTTATTAAGGCATAAGATATATCTAGATTAGATAATATCATAACATAAATGATTGATGAGATTATTAATGCATATAATATCCCGCTATCTTATATCTCTCCTCATGTGTCTGAGTGAACATTTTGTTGGATTGATGAAGGCCATATTGAAATATAAATAGAACCTTATTAAAATGATCCATACATAATCATGTCAGTATCATGTCAATATATGTAGTTTCCTTTGATATTGAATCCCCATGGATCTTCTATAATTGATCTTTATCCTAATAATATATTCATCTACTCCTCCTTACAGCATGGAAGATCATGTGTTCAATCATACATCGAATGGATTCAAAACTAGATTTTCATTTCAAATATATACTATGTCATCAATATAAACTACTGCATCAGTAAATTCAATCCTATCAATTCTTTATAGTCAAATTGTTCACATTAATTCATTATGAAACCAAATTCTATTATGGTTTCCTAAAAATATATATATATAACCTATATTCCTTCTATAATCAATAAATGGAACTCTGAAATGTTTACACCTTATTGTAATACATTGGAGTAACAGAAGTTTAGAGTATTGTCATATTGAATGTTTTTTGAAATTTCAGGTTACAAAAGGTTGTTTTTACATCATTATTCCAAATATCAATGTCATGTTATGTTTATATCGAATGTATAATTCTGATGGATTTGAATAGAGAGAGACATGAAAAAGATTCATGGTAGTCTATTCCTTGACATTTTTAATCCTATTTATCCAATCATTATTTATAGGAACATACATGTACATGAAATTCTAGTTTCTTCTTGAATTCGGATTTACAATCCAATGGTCATTAAATCAATTTTGGGATCAACTAATACCAATACTAGATTTTTTTACATCGAATCCATTTCATAACTGATATCGTATTTACATTAAACTGATGTTGTACCACTAAATATATCCTTATTGGTTATTTGATCATTCTTATCGAATAATAATGAGGGAAAATACCTTATGATTTTAAAACCATATTTTACTGGATATATAACCTCTATCATGATAATAAATAGCACATGTGTCTCCAGAATGGCTACTTCCATGCGGCATTGTGGAATCCATTCCTGTTAAAAATATATTGTGTGTTTATCGATGATTTAAATGAATCTTATCTCACCCCCGTTATCACTTATAGGGATGTTATTTTCATCAAGGAATATATAATTTATTTCCATAATTTAAATTTTTCGAAAAGATTATATAATTAATATCATCTTCATTAAATGATGAATTATATAACAATTAAAATTATTTCATAGGGTTTAGGTTTTTTTCTGAAGAAGCGTAAATAAATTCATCAAATACCAAAAATATTAATTCCATCAATATGGGTAACATTCCACCAAATATAAGACAAGGTATACTATATTCCTATTTAGTTTTTATTATGATTAGTTTGTGCACTACTATATATAATGAGTATCCCAATCATAAAAATAGATGAAACACTAGTCACATCATATATATCACTTTCTCTAATAATGTCTAGTTTATCCTTTCTATTAAATTATTAAAATATGATATATAATGTTGACTGATTTGGGACATAATTATAAACATTCGTAAATAATCTATGAAATCATAATGATGATATTCATAGCCACATCATGAGATGTGATTCTAAATCATCATACCAAGATGGTTATCATTATCATTTTTATATTTCAAAAATATGTTCAATGACTATGGGTTACAATTAAATAATTGGAAATTTTCATATCTTCTGAAGACATTAGAAAAATTTATGATAATGAGTACCCAACCATGACAAAAAGTATAAATCCTCAACATACATATGTGTAAAAAACACAGTAGTCTCATTTTCGCATTCATAAATAGAACTAATTAGTATTTTGGTAATTATTCCTTTTAATCATATTTGAGATGCACTATGTGTGTATAGTTCAAAAAAACCAAAATATTCATCATGGTGTATTATGGTAAAACAATTTATGATTACATGACCTCCCAAATAATTTCATAGCTGGGTTTAGAATGAATCATCTGAACTCTCCCTATTTTTGATTTCTATTTACTGATTTCTATAATCTAATATATAATGAAAAATAATTAATTTTGAATTATCATAAAATGATTACTTTATAATTGAATAAAAGTTTCATAAAAAATTGGAAAAAATCTATCTCAATCCTTTGTGGAAATTTATATTCTGTAACTAAAGGAACATAATTACAAACATTTAAACCATGTTCATTCCCTTCACAAATGTGTCTTGGATGTTCAAGATTTCCAATTCAATAATTATAGATCCATTTCCTACATGTTGATCAAACTCCCAATATAAAATATTTTAAAATATACATGGTTCCCATATTTAAATACATATATTAGCATTAGGATCTTTATCCAAAACCTAATTTATATAAATAGATAGATTAACCTCAATAATTAGAACTATTTTTATTTCCCCATTCATTTTTATATTGGTGTAATTTTTATTCATATGGACCTTATATCCAAATTAAATATATATATTATCATGTTCCCTTACTTCTCCCTTTATCCTTCACTACGTTAAAGGAAATTTTTAAGAACATTAACATTATAAATTATTCTTTGTTCCCCTTACCAGGAAATTTATTTTATTCAATAGAAGGAAATAATTATTTTCATGTTTTATATCTATAACAACATAAGAATGTATATTCAGAAGATATGTGATTGTCTTCTATCAGCTATTAAAATAAAAAATGTAAAATAAATATGGCGATGATCTCTGTGATTTATGAAATAATGATGGAATTTCACAATTATTAATGTATATTTAACAATAATACCTCTAATCACTGAATATAGATCATTATTTTTAATACGTGAGGTATAAATTGTGAACCTTTTCTATGTTTTAATTTAAATATCCCATGGATATATCAAACTGTTCATATATTCTTCCTTCATCTTATATATCACAAAGTATCTAGGTCATTGTATATGAATAAAAATATTCAAATAACTTAATTAGTTTGTTAATCATGTTTGAATGTAGTAAATGTTGAATGAAAGATACAATTATCATGTGTTTATCATAGATATTTAACTTCTTATCACATGCCTCATTTGGATGTGGAACAATAATTAATAATTATAAAATTTATGTCGTTGTTTCATGAAGCGAGACTACCAATAGGTTTATAAGATATTCTAGAATGTTACTGGCTCAGAAGAGATAGTATTTTTATTGAAATGATCCAAAATATAATGTAGTTAATGATTGCTTAATTGTTATAAAACAATAATTTATTACATTATTAGTTAATATTTTAATATAAAATATGTGAGAAATAATAATTATAATTTTATTATGTTTGTCACTTATTCATTTGGTTTTAATGTCATCCGCCATTGATCTCAAAATTCCACATCATATAGAAATTATTGTGCGGGGATAAATTATTAAATTCTTATATTATTGGGTAAGGTTAGGGAAATTATGAGAAATTATTTAAGTTAGCATTCAAGCCATGTATAAACAATCATATCCTTGAACTATTGAGTGGACACTCACCTGCACCCTGATCAAAGAATTTGGAATAGGGAATCCTCTATTCCTACCACAAAGTTTTATTGGATTATTACAGTATATTACACCCAATATAGATTTGGTTATGTCTACCCACTATATTATTTATGACTTCTTGATTATATGGTGTTTCCCTAACTACGGATGAAAAAAAATTATCTTTGGGATTATTTTATTTCAGATGGTTGAAGTCTTAATAAAATAATATTTTCATTACTGGGTGTATTATTATGCATAAATATTAATATTTCATCTTTTACCTTCCATTTCAACACTAAATATAATTTTCATATAGATTAAACATATTCTGGTAAAACATTTATTCATAGTCATGTTAATTTAATTACATATTAGAATATTGCTACATTTTTTTTGTTCATGGTATTTATTGAATAAAATTAATAATTCATTAGTCATAAATAAAGATAATACATAAATAATATAAACATGATATATAGTAGTAATTGATTTAGTATTAATAATATAAACCATCCATTTACCCATGGGGAACAAATCATTATTCAATTATTATTATGAGTTACAGTATTTGACTAGTTCTTTTATGTTACACCCAAGTTGGATTCATTATGGTTTCTATAGTGAACTACCTCCATGATCCTTGAGATACTCATTATATTATATATGCATTATAACTCAAATTCCAAATAGGGGAACCAAATTATTTGTTAAATATACTTACATAAAACTTCCTTGAACACATGTTCCATAAAAAATGGAGGATGACACAAAATACATCATAAATAATTTCATAATTAATGAGTTCAAACCCAGGAAATAAAATTATAATATTTTAAAATAATATATGAATTGGTCGAGTAAAAACACCTGATTGTTCATACATGAGGAATAATTAATAATTTCAAAAAAATATATAGAATTTATTTCAATTCAATATTTATAAGATAAACACAGTAAAATTAATCCTATTAATGGTCTTGTAAATAAATCAATTCTTTTATATTATTCCATCAAATAAATTTAAAAAAATTTAACCAATGTTATTTAAAATTGAATGAGTAATTTAACATTTTATGAATTTATTTGAAATTATTAAACACCAATGTACTATGATGAAGCTCTAGGTGTACATGTCCAAAATATTCTATATAGTTTGTTTTTTTAAATAATACACGTAGATGACCAATTATACACATATGAGGTGTTATAATATCATAAAATCTATTTTCAAATTAATGACACCTAGAATGCATAAGTTTTAGGTTTCCACGACAATTAAATTCCTTGATTCTTTAGTTTGGAATGACCCTACCAGAATCATATTTTCAAATACTAAATGAAATTATTTAATAAAATAATATTTCTTATATCAAATTTTCTAGAATTTACTATAATATTAATGAACATTAGAATGTTGGTTGATGATTTTTAGTGAATTATTTAATTTAATTTAATTTAATTCTATAATCTTTTAAAGTATATGATGTGTGAAATATTTTCACACAACGTGTACATTCCATCCCTTGATTTCATCAATATAATACTGGGAACATGAAATTTACATGTCATTGATGTTTATAGATTTCATTGTGTGTAAGAAGAAAACACATTGTATAATTCCAGATACATGGCGTCAAATTTTTACAGGTTTTTCATTAATTACACATTTCATGCTAATTGTACAATTTAACCTCATATAATTTTCTCAACTATAGAAAACACATGGATTATAATTTTAGTAGGCAATATAAAATGAGTGTAGTTAATAAAAGATTATTCACATATTGGATAGTTAATATAACATAAAATTAATACAAGTTGAACATATTCATAAAAAATGACCTGATGTATTAAAGGGTAACTTGGTGAAATGATTAAGGATATATGAAATGTAATGAATGAGTACACATTATTAATCCTTGTATTATATAGGGATAATTTATAGAATATCCAAATTTATTTCCTTAGATGTGTTCTTCATTAATTTTTAAATGATATTTGTTACGCCATAGATAAGTGAAGAGTCAAAAAATATATTTGTATAAAGAATCAAGAATGAGATAAATCATGAAATTAAATTTATTATATCAATTACTTATAATCCAAAAAAAATTATTAATTCCCACAGGACCCCTTCAATACCTTTTGTATGTTATGAGTATAGCGGAATCACTTATCATGACAAGGTATAACTCGGTAATTGTGTCGTTCCATTTATCAATAATTTTTTTTAAAAATGTAATCGTGATGCCCATATAAATTTTTCTATGTATTATTGACAATGGTGGTCATACATAAATGTAGAAGAATTATTCAAGTTAAATTTATAATTAAATTCAATATATGAGAATATATAATACACCCTCTTAAGATATTTATTTGATGAAGATATTGATCTTATAAAACCCCTTTCAATCAACCTTACCATCTTTTGTATTACCCCATTGTAGAATCCTTCTAGAGATGTTCAATATTGGATCCTTTTATCTATGATCAACATAAATGGAAAACCAATTTCTATAATAGAAGTTTATCATGATTTTATTTTCTTATTGATCACTGTGACGATTCATTTTTGTGTGAGGAATTGTATTTACACTACCATTCATGTGATCATGAAAGAGGATGGAGATTTTCTGTATTATTTATCATTCAAGAGAGAAATATCTAAATATTATTTTGTATAGTGATTATCTATTTAGATAAATTACAACGTTATAGTTAGGTTAATATAATTTCAGATATTGGGATACAGTTTAAATAGTATTTAAATTCACAAGAAACATAAAATAATATATTAAACCTTATATGACTACATATAAGTCACTAATAATAATAATAATAATATATCATTGTGTGGGTGTTGTTGTGAAGATAAATACTATTCGTAAAAAAATTAAATTATTTTTTATTAATGGACATATTCCTAGTAAGATAGTATCCCCTGAACATTATCAAATACCTATGATTCTCTAATTCTCTCTAGATATAGTTATTATATATATCTATAGAATTAAACAATTATGTTTCATAAAAATATTTTCTAAATATATAAGATCATTAAATCGTGGATAAAATTAATCCTCATACTTATGAAATGTAATTATTCCAATATTTAAAAACCAATAGACATTAATTAAGATCAACATAAACATATATTTTATAAAAATTTGGGATTTATTATCATTGGAGTTAATAAATTATCCATAATGTATATAACTATTACCTATAAATGTTTCAAGGAAGTTAAGATAAATAATTTAATATGTTTTTATAAAAACAACTAAAACACATTTTCCCTATGATCATAGGCCATCATTTATAGAATAATAAAGTCAAACCAATGATGTTTCCTATAATCAAGAACATATTTCAAAAAACTGATATTCATCTTTGTGGAAGTTCCAAGGAATTAAAATATTATTTTCATCCAACACATTATACATCAACATTATAATGAAAAAATAGTATAATATTCCCAAGTATTGAAATTTTATAGTTATGATGATTGTTTTATACAATATATTTCCTTACCATGAGGATACATTTCCTTAACCATGTTTAAAACACAATACACTTGACTCGCTTCAAGATCGCTTCTTCTTTGGGTGGAATAAAAAGTCTCGTTCCAACCTCACATTGTTTTCTTGGTCTCTTGTTTGATAACATTATCATTCTATAACCATATCCAAAATTTATAATGAAAAATTATACTTATTCATTTTAGAGGATTATATCATATATCATTTAGAAAAATATAAATCATAATCCCACAAAATAGACATAAAATAATAAAATGGAAATGAATTATTATTTGGAAGTCACATTACTAATCCATGATATACTACTCTCGTCATAAAAATATGTGTAAATGATGTGAGAAGACCCGTTAATATTTTCTATAAAAGTTTTTACCCAAACTAGTTTTGGAACATGATGTTTGACATTAATATCACAACTACATCATTTTATATTGTTCATTTTAGTTCGTAGCAAATCCAATCCCCTTGATCGCATCCGGAAATATAGACCAACAAAATTGAATCCATTTCTAAGGACCCAAACCAAACCAATGTTTGGGAATGATCCATTGTTTTACTAGTCATTATTGAAATCCCTTTGAAACTATTGGATGAGAAAATGAAAATTTATTACTAAAACATAGGGTATAATTTCCCTATTAGGCATGTTGAACTTAGCAAGTCAATAATAAAAAACAAAAATAAATAATGTATTAATTGTAATCCATATTACTAAATATAAATTACAATATAATATTATAGTTAAAATAATTATTTAAACTCCAAAATTATCATGAAAATGGAATAGAGGAGTAAAAAATTTATACATCCACAACAATACAAACTTCCAAGATCTATCCTCTCATCCCTGATTTCTATTTCAAGAAGAATTATTATAGAAATATGAAACCTTCCAATTTTTGGTATCCTAAAAAACATTAAACATATATATATACACCAATTATTATATATATGTGTTTAGTGTAAGTAAAAATTTGGAAAACCACATGAATATTTTCAAACATTCCACTAAAATGAAAATTGACTCAGCAAACTAATTCAAACATTGGAATAACAATATAAAAAAGTTTCTTAGATAGTCGAATATATTAGATAAAGATTCATATAAAATATGTTTTATTAATAAAATTAATTTTTAAAATGATAATTCAGAAGGAAATTAAGTAAACATGACATCCATAATATACATTTTCACACAAGTTTAAACAGTCATGCAGGAAAATTGATAGTACCTATACCCTCTGGTGGTGTCTCATCCTTCCATAAGAATTCACTTCGATGTATACCGTCCTATTATTGTAGTCTGGATCCAAGTTCCATATTAATAAAAACCTGAACTAATACCATTCAAATATGAAAACACACCGCATAAAATATATTTATCTATATTTTCACACACATACTCCATTTTATTTATGAGGAAAATATTAAAAAATTTAATCAAACATGTTTTGTCTATCACCAACAACCGAATATTTTTGGGTCAAAAAACAGGTGTTATTTTCATTAAATTTAAATATGATAATATAATTATTATTTATATAAATTATAAACACAATTAGACATCCTTCACATTCTATAAAAAGTGAAAATATTTAAAAATCACAGTCCTCAAAGATGAATGATTTAAGTAATCTTCATACAATACCACCATTCAAGACAGTTTCATTTATTTATATAATGGATCAATGAATTTCTATACTAAACATTTATGGCATCGTAGTTTCAACCATTTAAATAAAAAGAAGGATGGAATTCAGGAAATTATTTTATGAAATATATTATTAGATAATAATATAGCATTATCCCCTCATTTCTATGATCAAAAGCATTTAGCTTTAGAGAGAATAATGTTAGGTAGAAAAATATCGTAATAAATATCCAAAATAAATTCCAAGGGTTAAGATATGGATTTGGGGAATGAAGAATGTGGGTTTCCATTAGACTATTATATTTTAGAATTTATTTTATAAGATAATTTTTTATGTTTCATTGTTATATTACATATTTATGGAAAACATTCTCTTATTTTTCTACACACAAATGTTCACAAATTTCTATATTTCATGGATAAGATAAATAGTTAGGAATATTGTAAACCATAACTAAGAATTAAGATATTATTATAACATCCAAAATACATGGTGAAGTTTAATAGCTATACAAACAAAAGGTAAATAACTTACCTTTCAAATTACCAACATATTTACCCATCAATGATTTATGGGGGAAGATTAATGATCAACCCTACATGTGATCAAACCATGAGTATATAAATATTACTAAACAATTGTTACAAATGAATCTAGAAAAATCTAATTGAATAAACAAATTTACATAAAATTAAATATAGAAAAATATTTATTTACCTCAAATCAGTGGTCTTACACTTAAGTTAATAATTTTTCATCATTCTGGGACTCTGTCTTGAGAAATATACATTGGTTGATCAAGATATAGTATATGAGGGAAAATTGAATCCCCTTGGGAATATAATAAATATTAATGTTTCCTTAATGAAAATAATCATTGATTTCACACAATTTTTTTTACACCACATGTTTGATAACAAATATTTCATTATAGAGGATCATTTACTTATTTGAAAGCTATTAACATATGGATGAATCAACAAATTGTATATTCAAATATCCACTTGGTCACTATTATTGTGTAAAATAAATATTTATACAACCTCTAATAACATAATGAAATTTATAATTTATGTTACAAACTTATTATAATTCTATATTGTAGATCTTGTAAATATATAGTTCATCATTATTATGTTGTTTCCCATATTTGTGAATATCTAAAACATTTATCATTAATTTTTAGTAAAATTTTTATCATTAAGGTAAATGTTGGAATTAGATCGATATCTATATAAGAAAATTAGAGGGAATAATTAGCATGAAAATAATATACTAGGTAAAGTCCATAATACATCATAATATTATCTATCATCTAGGATTTATTTTTTATCTCAATATGTAATATATATATTTATATTTCATTAGTATCTATTTGGATTGATAAGGTGATTTCATAGGAATATGTTTTCATTAAAAATCTATATATATTCAAAATAGAGGTCATGAATAATGAATAATAATTTGTTCTAATTATTTGGTTATTCGTATAAATTAATACCATATGTTATATAAATATATCATCCTGGATAAGCTAATTTAACATCATGGGTGTGCTATAATATAATTTATTGTTTAACGAATGGTTTAGGTGAAAAAATACCAAAATCCCTATGGGTTAGAAGTAACCTAATACAATAATAAATATTTCTACTTCATTATTTACATTTTGGTATTGTACTCTCTTATTAGTTTGATGTAAAACAATTGGTAAATGAACTAACATATATATATATATATATCAAAAA
Organism: Viscum album; assembly: GCA_963277665.1. Classification (NCBI taxonomy): domain Eukaryota; kingdom Viridiplantae; phylum Streptophyta; class Magnoliopsida; order Santalales; family Viscaceae; genus Viscum; species Viscum album. The sequence goes on along the minus strand of OY728143.1, from coordinate 514,686,602 downwards.
TAATATATAATTAATATATTAATTAAAAATCATAGTTTTTCACCCAAATTCCCATATATAGTTTATTGGTGTGGATACCGATTCTTTTCATATTCCGTTCTAGTGAGTCAATTTTTCATTCAATAAAATATATATCATTATCTTATAAACTATTTTTTAAAAAAATATTCTATTAAAAGAATATATTTTGGATATTCAATTAAAAACATCATTATGATGAATACTTCATAATAAATTAGTATTTTTAAAGATAACGCTTCAATTCCACCACAAAAATTTCATTATATAAGAGGAGGAGTCACATTTATTATCTATTATAGTTCCTCAAAAATATTTATAAATTATTTTTAGATTAATCATTATTTTTGATAAAAGTGGTGTTCGAGGGTTCAAAATGTGTAACCATATGTGCTGGGTAACACTGTTAAAATGATACCTTGAGATGTTTGACAAACCCATAATAGAGTATGAATTTATATTCAATTTCATTGGGTGTAATCCAATGTGTTCAACTATGGCGTGTTATAAATTCCAATTTTGGAAAATATTTTGTAATTTACATTGTGGTGTCTTTGGGTGAGAATGAAACCCATAAATTATCATCAATAAACTCATATATTAGAATTTTGTAAAATTTACAATCATTATATAACAGTTCAATATCAATTTTTGACCATAAGTGTTATTTTAATGATAGAATATTGAGTAATTTAAAATTATTAATAATATTTTTAGTAATATGTAGGCTTTCACAACCAAGTAGGTTACCTAGAAATTTTCAATGAGTTTTCTCATCCATTTATTGGAATGAGAAAATTTATGTTCATAATTGATTTCTAGGTTTTTCTGACATTTGTATTGTAATAACATCTATATTAGAGGTAGAATATTTTATTATTGTGATATATGGAGGAGGTTTTTTGTCAAGCATATTAAATTTTCATGATTTTTCACATCAGAAAATATATCATTGCAAGAATTACTATAGTTTCAAATTTATTTTTAATTGATATAGGGATGGTTTTCATACTAGATAAAAATTCAATAACTAAAGGGAACTATTTTTTAGTTTATATAGAAATTAAATTTATAGAAATATATATTTCCTATAAAGAGGAATAATGAATGATTAATTATATGTAGGATTTTAACTATTTTTAAATTCTTTATTACTATAATATGTAGAAACATTTTGTTGGGTACCACATGGATTACTTCCATAGTAGAAAGCTTCTTATATTCATTCTTAGGGATGACCACAACTCAGATTAGTCATTATTTTATGGTGATGCATTTTGTTGAAAAAAACAAGATGTAGGACCTTTGATCTTAGTGCATACTAATTTTTTTACATAAATGGTCCTTCAATCATTTAAATATTATACTATGTCGATGTTAATTCAAATTGGTACTATAAGGAATACCTTCTTGGTTTTTGAATTTTTATTCTAAATGTGGGGGAACTATATTTATATTCATTAAATTCCTCTGAGGGAATGTTATTTATTGATTTCTATATAGAGGACCTCCAAAATTTCATTCTTCTTATAGAGTGTGGGGATGATATTTAAGGATAATAAGTTTTTTCTATCTACTATATGGATGTACATAATTGTTTTCATTAATATATCTATGAGGTGTGGCCCCATAAAAAGAATTATTAGGATGAACACTATAGATGAATTATGTGTGAAAATGTGGATAGACATTACAGTTTTTTTATTTTTCCTGTTTAAAAATTGGTTTTTATGTAGTAATAGTTGGATCCCTCGACCCAAATTGAATACTACATATAATTACCATTACATGTGTATAGTTTGATATATACATGTGTTTTTTCATAAAATAATTGGCATTATATTTATGAATCCACTGTTTATATTGTAATGTCCTTATATTACATGTTGTATCAATATGATATAACAGTTTCAACTATAATGATAACATGGTTACTATGACACAAATTTTAAATATATGTCTTATTGTATAGATATATCACTCTGAAATAACCCATGTGATGTTTAACTATCAGGTTCGGAGGTATCATAAGAATTAAGACTTATTTCTTATGATGTTCAATCTTTTTGATCTCAATTAGATGAGATTTTGTAGAAAACCCCACCAATAGGAACACAATTTGGTTTCAAGTGCCATTGGATGTTTCTATATAGAGACATGTGTATTGTTCTCCTACTTTGATATCATAATCAATGTTCTCAATTTGAATGTATATTTAGATGTAAGAAAAAACATCATAATAAAAATGTGGTGATGTAGCTTTCTTGGGTGCATCATTGGGTTATGGAATTTAATTAATGGTCAAGTTTGAATTTGTCTATTTTGAGTTAAGAATATATATTTCATCGGACTAGGTTGAAATGGATGGTTGAACCATCATTAAATCTAGGGACATGGTACAATAAGTTATGTAAGTACACTAACTTCATATAATATGTAATAAATAAATAATTATGATGACACAGGTGTGAATCCATAGTTATGAGATTTATGAGGCAATGAGAATATATGACACATAACTTGTTCACAGGAAGTAGGCATAGCTATGACATTCAACATTTCCTCTTGGGAAATGATGGGTTTCTAGACTCTACTCTTGGCATGTGGTTTGGACTCACTACTTTCAAAAAAATGAAATAGATGCTTACTCACAACGAGGATCCTCAATATCCTCACAATATAATGAATAAAATTTTAGGAAGTAGTGGTCCCCATGTGAGTTTTCCATTGAATTATTATGTATGATCGATTTCTAGAAAATTTAAATCAGTTATTTCATTAATTTTTATAATAATGATGATTTAATTTATTTCTCATGGTATTCAAAATTTGATAGATCATAATAGTGAATGCGAGAAAATATAATTTTTTGAAATAAAATGGGATGTTCAACCATTAATAAATTATCTGGGGAGATTATGGTTTAATTTTATGGTTTTTTATCATGTAATATTTTACAATAAAACAATTGAGTGATAAAATATTTTTTGATGTTTATGAAAAGATTATTAATTCATATGTGATCGCAAAGAATTAAAATGATGTTTATAATTTACTGGGGCCAAAGTGAAATTTTGAAAAGTATAACTTATGTATTATAGCTCATTTTAGCCTCTATAATATTTTTCTCTACCGTTGTCATGAATTTTGTAACAAAATATGTCTTCTAATCTAATATCAATTTTGTAGAGAGAGATTCTGAAGGAAAACAAGGTTGGATTGTTCCCCATTTCTTGATCGAGTCTTAATTTTTAGAAGAATGAAGGGAATTAGTAATGATCATTAATTTTTTATGATTGGACTCATGAAATGATGACTGATGAAACAATAATTGTGGGGAACATTTTGATGTTCTAGATCACATATAGTTTTGTTCATTTTATCAATGAAAAATTAGTGTTGTGTGAATCAAACTAGGGACATCAACTGAACATGCTACCATTTATTCTTTATATTAGTTAATTTTTTTTATTAAATTCATGTAAATGTGTTCCTTTAAAAAATATATAGATATTTGTTTTTGTGTATTTACTGTTTTTAATATGAATCGAATCCTAAATGTTTAGTTTTCATGCTTTTCACACTTCCCATATGCCTCGGGATCCTTCTGTGTGTATCAAAGGGAACATTTAATTAGTTAACACAAAAAATTTATAATTTAAAAAAAAATATTATTTAGAAATATGGATATTATATGATCACCATGACACTAATTACCCATTGATCAATTTTCATATCAGCATGATATGGCTGATAAGATTTTCATAGGTTTTGCCTAAAAATTTACTATCAAAAATTTGTTTATTTGTTTCACTTTAATGCATATAGACGTCATAGATTTTTTCTAGATTTTTAATTTATTTTAGTGATACCCAGATATATTGTAATATGGTTGTTGTAGTCTATTCGGAATACATTCATGCATTGGAAGCTTGTTTAATTAACATGACAATGGTCCTCATGGAAGCCATTTTAAAGATCAGGGTAGTAAATTGTTTAATTAAAAGGATAGCGATTCCCATGAAATCTAGTTTAAGTAATCCTTTGGATGATTATTATTTAATAATATAAATCACTACATTTATTCTATTTTTAAAATTCTCATGATTTATTTTAATTTAATACATAAATCTTCTCATAAAATCTATTTTACAAAATCTCACGAAATCATTTTTAAGTAATAACATACTTCATCCAATGAAATTGTTTTTAATGTGTCCTAGGGAATATTGTTTTATTATTAGTATTGATCTTCCTATTAAATCAAAATTAAGGCTTCCCTTGGAATCTTGTTTAAATTATATAAAATAAAAAGACAATGAATCCATTGGAATCTTGTTTTTATTTTATATTATTAATATATTAATATATATATATATATATATATATATATTATTTCCTATAAATGGATACCCTATCTCTAGTTGAACCAATCTTGTCTAGGTCGACCGGCATAACACATTTAACCCATTAGTATTACATATATAGTTACTTGTTATTTTCTTTGGTAAATGTAGATAGAATTAATTATAAATAAAAATAATGATATAAACTTAATTTTATCATATTTACTAAATTATTTCATGAATTGTGTGGTGAATCGATAAATAATTAAAATTCTTTTAATCGAGGTTAACAAATCAATTAATATCATCATGTTAAATTTTAAAAAATTTAATTTTTGATAAGTAATATAAATTCATGTTGACTAATCATAAGATGAGTTTGAGACATGTATGTTTGGTATATTATTTATTCAAATTAATTAAATATTTTTATTTAGATTAAATGTATTAATTATTTTATTTTGAGGATTAGAGTATTTTCCATCAATATTTAATTTCTATTAGGGAATGATGTCAAATATTTAAAGGATAAAATAAATTCTTTCACCATATGTTACCCTAAACTACATGTGAGTATCTAAGTTATTGATTGGATGAGTTTACGGTAGTGATATTAAATTCGAGAGCCACTGTAGAAAAACAAGTGAAGTGAAAGATAGAATTGTGAGCTGTAATTCATTTCAGTCATTGAATAAATGAATTTGAAAAGAATCTTAGTGATTTGATTATTCATGTGATGGATTATCCAATAGTTAACAAGTAATTATCTTTCCATTATTTATTTATTTAATCATTTTCCAGATTTATTATTTTGTGGATGTGTATTTAGTAATCACGATCGCAAAGTATAATAATAAACAACAAGAACAAAATTAAATGGTTATATGAATTGAATATTTTATATTTCCAAGAATGGTTACATTGTGAATGAGATCACATTTAAAAAAATGTTAAATATAAAGGATTTCATTCTCAATTATTAACATACCAAATACCTCTCCGAAAAAATTATTTCATTAAATTCCATAAATTTATAAAATCTATGAAAAATGGGTGTTCTAGGTGTTTTTGAACCATATTTGAAGGTTCCTCATTATATTGGGGAGTTCTTATGAGAGTGTTGATTCAAATTTACTAATTTTCTGGAAAATTATTTATAAAAAATATAGTTTGTTTATTTTTTATAGGTCAAGCATTGAGAAATAAAATTTATTTCATTTTATGATATGTCGCTCCCCAGAACTATTTAATGAGGCGTGTGTTATTGTTGATGGATATATTTGTGCCTACATTGGACATATATGATAGTGGAATAGACAAATCATGTATACTATGATAAGGGGTTTCAAGGGTCCTTTCTAGTAGAATACTCATGTCACATGTTATTCTATGTCTAGTGGTTGAGGGATACTAGGACACCATAAAATAGTGGGAATCATTCAAAATTTATAATTGGAAAAAATTATAATAGTAATCAAGATGAATAAACTAATATGATTTTTTTAGATACGTTAAAATTAATACAACAAGTACACTCTGATAATATTGAACAAAGGAAAGGTCCAAACTGTAAAATTTTATCGAAGTGTAGTATAAGAACGTGTGTGAAGTACCATGAAATCAAAAATTCAAAATTATAGTGTCCAAAATAATAATTAATCCAACTAAAGAATAAAGAATGTAAAATTCATACAGGACACCCACATATTACACATATAAAGGTTATTTCATAATGTTATCTTCAATAACCAATGTGATTTATGGATACACAATCAAGAGAAATATGATTTTACATATTTTCGTATCATTGAGAATATTGTGACTAGAATGAGGAGTGAGATTTTAATAGATGAATATTTAAGTGAATAAAAAATAATCATTCAATACATCCATTTATCATATCATTTTTACCCATTTACATCAATTTTGTTTATGATTATAAAAACAAAAACTATGTGGAAAGGATTTTTTAACTTTTACGAATGTTTCTTCAAGTTATTTGATCATTAGAAAGTATTTTTATTTAGTTATTATGGTTAAAAAGTTTACATAGAAGTCCAAAATCAAAATGAGATGAATTATTATAAAGGAAACATCACAATGACATATATTAAATAGGTATTTAAAATGAGGTTATTTTCTTTATATATCATGAATAAACTATATTGAAGATGAATTCAATTAAATAAATTATAAAAGATAAAATTATCTTATTATTCATGTATATTAATCACTATTTGTAATTTAATTTTACATAATTCTTGGAAATTAAATAAAATATTCCTATCACATATGTGTATTAAAATATAGAAACAATGAAATTTAATAAATGTTTCTTGAAGTATGATATTTTATCTATGTAGCTCAGACATGGTGGTTCCTAATACAATCAAGAGTAATATATAACTTTTATATTTTTATGTTAATTGGTTCTAATTGAACTCCCATATTTCATTTGAATTCAAGGATATATTATTTGATTTTTATATTTACTTGTGTTTTGGGTGTTATAATCAATGTAAATATGTGATGAATATAAATTTTAAAACATATCTACCGAGTTTTTGGAAGATAATATTTTGTCAAGAAAAAAAATAGTTTACAAGGATATCCCTATATTGGTTTTAAATACGTTGGGGTTGAATAACATAGGTATTATTTTCAAAAGTATATAATTATTGTAGAAAAAAGAAACTTTTATAAATAAAGGTAATCTTCAAAGCATTAATAATTAGTTCGTTAATGAAGCATAGACTATTTAATGAGTAATATTTCTTTATGTATATATTGTATTATTCCTTTATGTATTTAAGTAAAGTGGAAGTGAAGCATGATTCTTTATGGATAGAAGAGATGATACATTTTAGACTATTATTCCAATTAATATCATGTCCAATAATTCATCAATTAATATAATATATTTTGGAGTATTTTCTATATGCACATTACCTTATAAAAATCAAATATATGAGGATAATAACTATAATTAATGGTAAGTATTATATGTTAAAAATTATCAATAAAATGTATAGTAGAGAAATTATAAAATTCACATTTCCTTACACACATATGATGCATGATGTATGTAAAAAGAGAATCAATGTTAAAACACATTCTTCAGATATACATTCAGTTGTAGAGAAATTTTTTGGAAATGGAAACATTATCCAGTAACCATATGTCAAATATAATTAATAATAGATATTATATGAAAATTATTATGATATAAATCCATTTTTATAATAAGACTTTTTTAAATGAAATGTGTTTTTTAGGGTATGAACCAATCATCCTCAAGATAAATAAAATGTAGATCTTAAGTAATAAAACTTATTTTTTCAATGGATATTACATTAATAAATATGATATAAAATATATAATCATGTGATATATGATATTTCATTATATAGTTTGACATATCTATTTGATATAGTGGGATAAATATTGAATTTTATTTTTTCAATGTATATGAAGAAAAAATGGTAGATATAAGAACTTGTTCCACAATATATTATGAAAAATGAATGTTCTATATACAAATACGATGTAGGAATGATAACCCTAGAGTGATGGTATTAGACTCACCAAAGCAGATGATACATAATTCATTGATAAAAATAACTACAATAAGTAGGATGTATATGGAATCTTTCTAAAATTAACATGATCAATTAAAATTAATCAACATATTCCATTTATAAAAGTATACGACCCTTATTTATTTTAATAATATAGTGGTTAATTAGGAGTATATATACATGGATGGTATAGGTGTAGTACCAATAAGGCTCGATTTTTAATACTATGTCTTTATTCCCAAATTCAATACAATTTTACATGTCATAGATATTTTTTACGATCACTAAATTCAGAAAGAGTGTCAAGAAAACCAATCATGGAATTTTTTTATATGATGCAACAATAAATTTATGGTGACATCCTAGAATGATAAAAAGGATAGATGTTACTAAAATTAAAATCATGATTAATGTAAGAATGAAGATTATAAAATATTCCTTTTTAATTAACATTTTTTCATGTGTCTACTAAAGGTTAGTGGGAGTTCCATTTTTTCCATGAATAATATATTTATTAACTTATGGATAAAATTAATAGGGATTAGAGTTATTTAGGAATGGGATTTTAGTAACAATGTAGATATTTAACTAAAGTAGAGAAATGTTTTTTTAATGAGATCGACAATGGAAAATCTAATTTTTTCTTAAACCTCTTTAATACTACATATACTGAAAAGGTAATGATAAAATAGATGTTTGAACAGTTCAAGAGTGAATTTTTACCAGTTTCACATGGCATAAATCTCTCTAAAAACACATGTATAAGTGTATGATGAATTTAAATGATGATTTTAATTCCATATGATTCTATGATGAATCAATCACATATTCCATTTTATGTACATGAAATGATTCTTCCAATAAAAACATTTTTGTATGAAAATATCAATTATATCTAGGAGTACTATAAGAGATATAGTCAGATCTATCTGACAGTACAAGGGAATGTAAAAAATATATATAATTACAATATAAAGAGGAAGGAATACTAGTTCTAAGGGGACACAAACTACTTTTACTATAAGTTCAAAACTAGCTTCTATAGTAGTTATGATAGTGTAATGATTAATAAAATCTCATTTAATCTAGTGGTATACATATCTAAAAATACCGAGATTTATGTGGCTTAGGAGGCATCTAAAAATGTATTATAAAATAAGTAATTATTTATTTCCATTCATGAAATCACACATCATAAGTAAAATTTTATCATTTTTATAATTATATTACTATTAATAGAAAATATTTCTCATATAGAAAATGAAAAAAATGCATATACTCATGTATTTTATATCTTTATAAGTCTTAATAAAAGAGGTAAAGTCGCAAATAATAGAATATCTTGTTAGAGGAATCATGGTAAGCCCTTGACTAAAGCCATATATTAGTACTAACTTGATCATATAATGTGAGGGCTGACAAGAATCATTATAATAACTTATCTAGTGTATATGGGTGTTTTGTAATAGTGTTTTTCCATGACACACCATGAATAATGCTTCTTTTACCATTACATTTATATAGTTTGATGTATACATGTGTTTATTCTTATGATCATATTGTGTAAATTTTTCTATCCACTATTTACATGGTAGATTCCTCACATTACATATCATATAAAAAGGATATTGTGGTTTCTAGATATAATGAGAACCTCTTGATAAAATTATAGTAATGTTAATCATATGTCCTATGGTCTAGGCACATCATACTAACATGACACATATGATGTCTAAATATTTGGTGTTGTAGTCTCATAATCATTGAGATTTCTTCACATGAAGTATGAACATGGGGATCTCAAGTAGTTGAGATCATGAGGATAGACCAACCAACTGGAACTCCCCATGATTTGGGTGTCATTAGATGTTCAATTCCATGTAAGTGTGTATTTGTCTCCATACATGAAATCATTATAAATTTGATCCATTTTATCGAGTTCTTTTATATAACAAAAATAATCAAATTGAAATTATAGGGAGTTATATTGTGTTGGGTTCCTCGTTTGATGTTAGGCATGGGATGAATGTACAAGATAGAATTTTTATCTTTTTAGTTGAGGAAGAGATATCTCATGGTCCTAGGTTTACAAGGATGGAAATAACATCATTATATAAATTTCCATGGTAAGAGAATCCATATATGTTCTGTATGGTCAAGAAATACATAATGAAAAACATGGTGTGTGGTAACCTAAGTGTGAATTATGCTTTATGAGATATCACAAGACATAGTGATTATATTACTCAAAATGTGTTCTTATGGGGAATTTGAATATATGAAATTAAATATCTATTTAGAAACCATTCTGGGTTTCTATACTTTATATTTTTTCATGGAATTTTTCTCAATACTACTGTGAAAAATACATGGAGGTTCATACCCTAAGTGTGTCCACATATTATGAATATTTTAGTGGAATGGAATTTATTTTAAACTAGGGCACACATTGGGGGGGGGGGTTGAATGTACGATTATGAATGATAAAAATTTAAAATAACTCAATTTTATTATTCATGTTTATAATAATTATGATTTTGTTTGTTATTCATAGTGTTCATACATTTTTTTTCCTGAATTAGAATACGAGAAAAAATAATTTTTTTATCATAAATAGGTTTTTTATGTTTTTTAAATTATTTGGATAAATTATGAATCAAGTTAACGGTTATAAGATTTTCACGTAACATTTTATAATGTTACAATTCAGTGATAAAATATTTTTGAAATTTATGATAAGTTTATTAAGTCATATGTTTACAAAAATGTGTAATATTAAGGTTATAACTTTCCAAGGTCCAATGTGCACATTCAGAATGTATAATCAAAGTATACAATATCATTTTGGTCTCTTGAAAAGTTTCATCCACCATTAGATATATTTTATTGTTTTAATAACTCTTCTATTAACATATATTTTCCTTTGAGGTAGATTCTCAGGGAAGAACAAGGTCAGATTGATCCTACTCTCTGGATCGAGATCGGGTTATTCAGGAAGTTGAAGGTAAATCGTAATTCTATTTAATTTCCAATGGTATCACATGGTAATGTATATCATTGATCTTGAAATTGAGGAGCATGTGTGGATGATCTACAAGATGTGTATTTTGGAAGCATTCATCCATGAAATCAAACCAAAAACCTCAATAGAATAGGATACCATTTACCATTATTTAAGATTTAATTTTTCATGAATAATGTAAATCTGATAAAATACTTTTTGAAATGTAATCACGTATTTTATTAGAAACCGTTTTCTAAACTAGAATCCAAAAAAAATCTTAAAATTAAATTTCATTAATGCTTCCATTGTTCCCTAGGTTATTTAATCATAGATATATCACTTATGAAAACCTTGAATATATTTGAGGAAACTTATTAATGGTGATATGAAATATCCCTTGAGTTCAAATAGGTATATGATTTTCTGCATTATAGATATCAGTGATGAGAGGGGTATGAATCTTATATTGAAATTCTGTAATTTTTGGACACCATTAATATCCCATTATATTTTCTACCTTTCTGATATACAATGGATGTATATTTTATAATAGATTCTTTTATTTGAAGGTTTCCATAGATATTATAATTCTTATTATTTTATGTTTCCATTATAGGAAGCTTTCAAGTATCCATTTCAGTTTAAGAAGCATACCAAAAAATTTCTTCAATTTATATATGTTATCAATTTTATAATAATGTTATAGATTCATAAAGTATTTTAATTTCATGTTAGAGGATATATATCCCCTTACATACTGCCAACATGGAGACACCTTTTATGAAATCAACTCTTTATTTATTGAGTGATCTATCACTAGTTTTGTAATGATATCATTGATCATGTATTAGTTTTTAATAGAAATTACCACCCCTACGAATGGATATATGTGGATTTCATCATTAAATAAGGGTTTTGGGAATAAATATTCATGGTGGAAGTGTTTTAATTTTTTTTGTAATATTGTTTTTTGATTATTGAAAACTGATTTCTCCCAAAACATCACTCCACCCTACTGAGGGTGTATTATATCATCTTGTAAATTACTATTTAATTGAAATTATATGTTTTGTGATATATCAGAATAAAAACTAATAGTCTTGTATAAAAAATGAGAAGTCATGGAAAATAATCTCATTTAAAGTTCATATTAATTTATATTGCGATCACCATTTATTATTTTTTATATTCCCCATATTTTATTTTTATTGACACTCATTCAATATGTTGGAAAATGATAAAGATATTTAATAATGATTATTCTTATTATGGGTTGAAATCGTTAAGATATCAGGATATTTCTTCTTTGTAGAGATGATTTTTTTCAGTTATGGACTCTCTTTTAGATTATAGACATTTTTTTGAAATTAATACTTGTAATAATACATGTTAACATTGTTGTAGAAATTATTAGTAGAAACATTTATTTTTTAAAATCAAAATAATAATTTTATGTTTATTATCATTATTCTAATGAAATATCATAATATAGTTCAGATAAATATTTTTTGTAAATATATAACTCATCAACATCAATTGAGGTCGATGGTGTTGTGGAGTTTTGATTATGACCACCAAATTTCATTATGGTTACCTTTATAATGTGATTCAAAATAAAGGTAGTTAGGTTCAATTTTGAAAAGAACATTATAAGTATCAAGATCATACAAAAAGGACAAGTGTTAATTTTTAATGGTTTTAAAGGCATGAACAATTTGTGCCCCATTTTTGGACATTCATGTTGGACCATGATGTGTTCATGTTTACATAATTCTACCATGACCAATGTTTCATTCAGTTTAATTACAAATTTATAGGGAGAATTTTTTGTAGATTAAATTGATGTATAATATACCATAGAAACATTTTGAGTATAGTCATATGACTAAATCAGCATTATATGAGTTTAATGTAATTGATTAGTGGGGAAAATATGCATTAGTGACCCTTAAGATACAACTTTTTTTAAATGGTTATACATCATGAGAAAGAATATGTGATGATAAAATTCTAAGAAGTGTGAATAATGTACTACTATAGTCCATATCGGCGCAATAGATTAATTTTAATTGAAGAGATATTATGTGTTATAAATGTTTTCTATATTAAATAATAAAAATTATAACATGGTGCAATGTGATAACCATATTTTATGCTAGGCTACCCTCAAGAAGGATATACATTTAGGTGTTTCATTAAAGGGAAATGACTTTAAAAAATGATCTAAGGGTGCATCCACCTTTTATTCTTATATCTCTAGATTATCTTGAAGTGTTATGAAATTGATCTTATGTCTCCCTCGTTTTCTCACATATGTTATGAGTTCTTGATTTCTATATATTTGAAACATAAATTAGTATTTAATGTTTTAATTTTTGGGATATTTAGAGGGAAATATTTAGGGCCCCAAATACCTAAGATACCAGTTTGTCTTATACTTGTAGTTATGAAGGTATTATATTCTCAAATTGAAATGGGAGTGAGGTCAATATGATCCTGGTAGAAATAAAAAAATTGAATTTTATAACATTAACTAGAGATTAGGTTTATGAGTACAGTGTTTAAATATTGTGATATTGTTTTATAACAAAAAATATTGTATCCCAAAATAATATCCATGTGGGTACAATGAAATCACATTCATTGGTCAAAATGGATCCATGATACATAATATTCTAAACACTATAAATAATTCTCATTCACTAATTATCAAAAGATCATGTTCTATATAGGATCTTTATGTATATATTTAAATCACACTATATAACCATGATGAGAACCATTATATATAAGATTTCAATTTGTTTTGGGAAAATCACATTATTATAATTAAAAGGTTATATGGAAGAAAAATTATTTAATGACCATAAAATTTTTATGTGGAATCCAATCACCACATAAAATAAACTATATATTTATAACAATACAACCACTAATATTAATGATGAAATAATATATAATATACCCATTACAGTTTCAAGTGTGAACAATGATAATCTATTGAGATGTTAGAGTCATTGATTTGCTCCACCAATTTTTAATAGTCGTTGTTCAACCCCATTCTATGTGGATATTTGTGTTATAATATCTTTATCATTTATTATACTACTAATTTATACAAAATATAATTCCATATAATAATTAGAGAAATTATTATTTGTTCTGAATCTTTAAATTTCTTCAACTAATTGTTTTCATTTACATTCCATTATATCAATTAATATATTTTTTAATTTATAGTTTTTTGTTGGTATAAACCTTATCATTTATCTGAAGGAACATTATAATTCACAAATGTTTACTACACATAGTAGTATTGTTGTAGGTGTTTTTATTTGACACTTATTTAGATAATCAATAATAATTTAATAGTTTTATATCAAGAAATTTTTTTATCATTTCATTGTTATCATATTCAAAGTGTTTTGCGATCAAAAGAAATTTCCCCAAATTTCAACAATTAATTCATTAAGGAAGAAATATATAATTGTCAATATAATAATTGGGTTTAGTAAAATAATCCATTTCCATGGTCATTATTTAATTAATAAATACTCACATCATTTTCATAGAATTTTATATTAATGTTCACTTCTTCACTAAACAATTTTTAAACATTCCATAAATTTTGATTACCCAATCCAATAATTCTAGATTTGGTCCTAAATTAAAAATACATATATTTGATTTGATATCATGTTTTTTCAAAAGAAAATAATTAAAATTAATTTAACTAATTTTTCAAATTTTAACCGTATTACACAAAAATTATTTCAATCCCAAAAACAAATTGTTTAGTGTTTTTATAGAAGAGTTGGTTTGAAAAAATTATTATCACAATGTTCACCAGTATCTCCCAAAATCTATTATAATAAAAAATACCCAAAAGGATATGTCACACTAATTTTTCTTCTTGATATCATGTGAATATTGAAATATAATAAAAATATTATCTTAGTTTATAAAAAACTGTAAATATAAAGGAAAGAAATTTGGGAAGGTAAGTGAGTATTTGATGAGAATATAGGTATGAGAACATAATTAATTAAAATTTACTTAAAATAAAGGATTCATAACCAATAAAAATATATCATAAATTATGATCTATGGAATTTGGATTTTGGAATATTATAAAATACGAGTTACAATAGAGAGAACATGAGTCAATAATAATGATCTAAGATAACATTTTTTTAAATCTTTTCACTGTGGAAAACTATAACGATACTGACCCTATTAGACTAAATTTGGTTTAAACATTATATTATTAAAATAATATACTAGTAATATCATCCTAAATTGATGAATAATTTAGTATTTTTGAAAATCTAGATACATAAATTAATCATATAATAATATTAAAAACATAACATAGAAATTAATTTGAGAAAACCATTATTCTTATACGTTAACCTTCAGAGCCAATGTAAAAACGTCTTGGAATCATGGTGAAAAAACATAATAAATGGGTGAGATTAAATTCCCAATATGTGGTAGGTATGTCCAAAGTGGTAATGAATAAATAAGAATAGCTATCCTGGAATAGTACAAAAATAAATAAACATAAAAATTAATAAATAACATGATCATAATATAGTAGCAATATATGATAATAAATTAATTCCATATAAATATTCATATCATCTTGAGATGCAATAATGGATAACTAATAAAAAATGGAAAAATATCTATAAATGAAATCATAATTAATGAATTCAGGATTCTAGTGTTATGAAACATACCATCATGATTCATGATAATAAAGTAATACTATAAATAATTTGTTCTACGAATCAAACAGTATTAAAGATTCGGGAAATAAATCTAAAAATGGTTAAGGTATTGGACAAAAATATAATTACTCGGACTCTAGTATTATAGGTGTTATTTTTTTCCATTATTATAATAAAATTAGAAAAAATTCAAATCCTAAAGGATGAAATATATTATTAGTCTTGGTAAATTAGATATATACAAAAAAAAATTAAATTCAGAGAATAAAATAAAACATAACAATGGAATGTACTTTTCATTCCTGACCTTATGAAATGATCTATTATTAACATATTAGGGAATGAAAAATAATAAGGCTGTGATAAAATTCTTATTAAATGTTAAATATAGTAGATGTAGTAAATAAATAATTATCATAATCAATATGGGAAGGTAAATAGATAAAAATGCATTCCATTTATTTATTAAACATAAAATGCATTGCATCTATATATTTTTTGATGTGAAAATACTATGGATATAGATGAATTAGTTATTAATGCAGGAAATGATTAATTAGTTGTCATAATTTATCATGAAAATGAACCCATACTCTCAAGACCTTTCATAGGATGGTTCAATCTACATGTAATAAATCATTTAATGCTATATTAATTGACTTGTCCAATGAGACTACCAATGCATCGATGTGCTATATATAATTAGTACATACTCATTGTTATTTGTTCCAAATAATTACTCATATATTGATTAATAATTTTAACTAATAAAAAATGTCCCTTATCACCAACAATCTATATTGAATAAAAGATATGAATTCAGCAGTATCTCCAAAATTATTAAAATAACATTCTAATATAACACTGTATGTAAAAATAGAATACTTTTTTGGGTATAATAATTTCCATCATATTATAATATTTAAATATTATTGAAATTTAATTACAAATTAAAAATATTTTCAATAATTTTATTTTCTAAGGAAATGTTAACCATCACAAAAGAAAGTGATATTGTTATATAACATTTATCAATTGATAATTTTCATTTAAAATCCCATTGGATGGTATTATTAAATGTGAAACATAAAATAACATTATGAATGAATGACTAGTCATATTACATGTCAATGGGATCGTATATACACCACATAGAAGTTAATTGGAGTATAATATCAAATATGTCTCAATAGAATTTAAATTGGGAGGATGTATCTTACAACATAAAATAATTCAAATCTTATACCCCATATAACAAATAATTATCAAATAAAACATTAAATAAAATTAATATGGTGATATTAATGGTATGATATATCAATGAGTATTATAATTACACCACTCATAAGAAATAAGGGGTCAATAAAGAATATATCTCACAAAAATAAAAGTGAGACGAGACAACTCATACATCAAACTCCCCTTTAGTAGTTTTTGATTTAACCTCCCATATAATGGATAAATAAATGTTATGATAACATTAAAAACCATTATTAATATTTATAATACATTATTTTTTCATTTTATTACATTATCTAACCAATTTAATCAATAATATATCAATATTTTTAGGGTTTCTTGTGTGTTCATTTAATGGTTTCATTATCTTTTCTCAGGAGTATAATTATAAATGTTCTTTTAAAATGGGAATAAAACTATATAATTTTAATGAGATGGTATTAACTAGAATAAATGATCATTAATTTCCGTATATTTAATATTAGGTTTTGAGATTATTTTGATTAATTGAATAAATTGTTTATGAAAAATGATTACTTTATTTTGATGGTTTTTCGAACACCGTAAAATAGTTTCATTTTATTCCTTATTATGAGTATACATTAGTTCTAGAATCTGAGCTTTGTAATAATTTAATTATTAAAAATTATATACCCATAATAATAGTTCTATTAACCTCCAAATGTTAAAAATTAATAATGATCAAAATTCTTGTTCATAGAGATGATTAAGTAGCATTATTTGGAAAATAGTTTCGTTTATTTGAATAAGAGGATGAAATAAAAGGGATTTATATATTACATTGGATTAGAAACATAAAATTAAAGTATTTAAATTAACAAAAAAAATTTATTCATTTATTTAAGTTATATATGTGTTAAAAGTAGAATAATAAAAGAAAAGAAAATATATGTTTTTATGAAAATGACCCCTTGATTATCACCTCCTTGGAGGACATCTTAAACAAATTGTATTTGTAATTTTGGTGATAAGATGAGAATATGGACATTTCAAGGGTTATTAAGACATTTATTAGTTAATTTAGGAACATATTGTTTTTTTAGTGTAAATGGGGGTGGGGTGAGGAGTGATATTTATACTTCATGAGAGATGGGTTTAAGTTATAAAATAATGACTATTTTGTGTTTAAATCCAACGGCATTGAGGATGAATTAATTTCCATTAATATTGATGGAAATTTAATTATTTAAATATTATTTATGGTTAATAAATACTTCGAAAATCGATGTAATTTTTTATTTTTTATGTATACTAAACCATACTTTTAACATTTATCATTTTAATTATTTTAGAAACATTGTGTTAAATATAAATTTTTACCCCGATAAATTTTTAATGTATAAAAATTAAAATTACCTTAAAACATAATATAGAATTTATGTTTCAAAATATGGAAATCATTTAACCCTATTCAATTCACATGACAGGTAACATTATATTTAAAAATAAACCCATATACACAATAAGAAAATGGGGTTTTAAAGTGAAAAAGCACTAAAGCGTGAAATATATTATTTCAATTTTCAATGTAAAATTGATTAAAATAACATATATTATAGTAATTAATATATAATTTATATAATTATTCTTAAAAATTAATTTAAAATATAATTTATCATTATAAAATATTAATATGAAAGGTTAGTATTAAATGAAATGCATTATTTTTCGTTTTTCAGCAAAAATGAAACTTTTAAGAGAAAATTGAAACATCTCACACCAAGAAAAAATTTGTATCTGTATTTTAAAAATAATGTTTATTTTTTCAAATTAAATTTTTAAAAGTACAAACATTTAGATAGAAAATATTTTTTCCATTTAATGGTTTTAAAATTTCCATTTTAAAAAATACAGTTATTTATTCTTAAACATGGATTTATTATTATCATAATCTTATAAAAAAATATTTATGAATTTAAAAACCATTATTTAAAAATATAACATATAAATTTCATTAATATGTTTCAATTATTGTGATAATAGTAATTAATAGATATATAATACATTTGTGGAATTAAAATGGTTTCTTATAAAAACACATCCATTATATTTTATTGGTAGTAAATTTTGTTTCTAATTAATTACTAACTAATGAGTTATTTTTAGAAAAATGAGTTAAATATATTTTCAATATTTATTTAATACAAATTTTTCTAACAAATTTAAAGTCTATTTTATAAATAGCATACTGAAATAATAATATTTAATAGTATGTCATGGTTCGTTTAATTATGGTTTCACATGCAACATATGGTGTTCAACGAAATTGAATTTCTTTAAGAAGTGACATACCATAAAATCATCTAGTGTCATTTTTCCCCCTACCGTTAAAAAATTACTTCCTTGAAATTTTTATTTTATGTTTAAAAATCAATGGTTTCAACTTGAATAAACCTTTATTGAATAATCACATCATAAATATTGCTAATAAAACATCCACTTAAAAAGAGGGAAATAAAAATGTAAAGGTTACCATAAAAATAGTATTTTGAATATGATAATACTAGTTTGAATTGAAAATTATGAAACAGAATTAATATCTTACTATCATGTTATAATAGAGAATGATAGGGGAGTTGGTCATTAGAATTTTAACCATCAGAAAACCAAAAATCATGTGATCGGATTAAAGTCAATTTATTTTATTATTATAAATTTAAACAGATATTTTTTTCCCAAAATCTATTTCATATGGTTATGGTATTATTTTACTATCCATATACATACATGGAAAAATAAAATTCCTATATTTTATTCCATTCAATAAAAAAAATATTATACATCAATTCTGATTTTATTAATTTTCACTTTGTATCTTATGCTATGAAATGGATTTTTAGGATGAATTTTTATACCTATTGCACTTTTAATAAATAATATGATCCATAATTAATTTATGTAGTCTTTATATATTTTTTAAAACCAAACTCTTTAAAACATGATATCAAATATGATCAATTTTATTTTAACCATAAATAATAAAATCATAGGATCAACTTAATGAATTCTCAATGTAGGTATCCTAATGACTCATCACAAAAACTTTAATCAAAATTCAGAGAAAAATAATTAGAAGGATCATTGTAATATTTATAAAATTAAAAATATATTCCCTTAACAAGAAAATTTATATCTAAATTTCACATACCAAATATAAGAGTATATTTTTCATGATTAAGGATTAATGAAACAATTAGGGTTCCAAAAATAATATCTCTGATGTTTGATTATATTACTTGAATCCAATCATGTAATAAACCCATCCTAAACCCTCAAATCAATAACAAATTTCTTGTACACCAATACTATCCCATAAATATATATTTATAATTATAATATCAACATCAAACATATATTAATTTTACAATACCCAAATCATGTGCTTAAAAAAGATCTACATGAAGACAATATAAACTCTATTTTTCACTGCTACTACTTATCACTTACTTACAAATCATTTATAAATTGTTTTTTAGTACAATAATATTATATTGAATAAATCTTAATAATATTTAAAATACTTTTACGAAATCATTCTTGAATCAAACTACAAATTAAAATTAATAATTATAATTCATTCATAAACCAATGAAATTGATTAATACCTCATTTTCATATATCCTTGGTAGTTTATTCATCATAAGTTGTAAAAAATTTACCCATATAACCCTGTAGATTCCCATGAAAATTTTTCCATCTTAGTAAATTGATTTTCCTAATGCTATACTTTTTATATTTAAAACATTCAATCTTCGATAATACCAAAGGGATAATATTATTCCCAACATTTCAATTTAAATCAAAAATAACACTCTTTATATCCTTCATTCAATAGAAAAAACTACTTACTACTCCTCTTTGACATTTACATTGGTGTTTCTTGACGCATTCAAAAAAGTGTTACTAAAATATACATCATTAACCTCATTTACTATAGTTCCATCTATTGAGTAAAATTAGTGGAAAAATATAAGAAACACTAATCATAGTGATAAATCACACAGTGATGAATAATCATTTATCGAATGTCTAAATCATCAATCATTCTTAATATATGAATCCTTAGGTATTATTGAGGTTTTACATTTTCATTACTAAATATATATGACGGTATCTTGGACTTATACTTATCCTAAAAGTAATCCACACATATATATTACATAATATATTTATTCCTTAATCTTGTTCCAATGGTTTCTACTAATCGTACCTATGATAACAACTATAAAGACACTGACCGCTATAGTCCTGATTATTTGACTGAATTTATAAGATTGTCATAAGATATAATAAATCACGTCTGAAAGGAAAAAATAGTTTAGTACTCTTGGTAAACTATATACATACTAGAAATCCTTTTTTACATTGGGAAATTTAAAAAAATCACAATAGAATAAAATTTACACTCATGATCTCATTCAATGATCTCTTATTCATAACCCGCTGAAAGAAAAAAAAATATTGATGTGATCAATTATAATATCAGAGTGAAATAAAGTGGTTCAAATAAAGAGTCGATGGTACTAGTGGATTGTGAAATGAAGATAAATAAATATGCATTCAATATAATCAATAATTTAATAATGAAATGTATCCATATATTTTCTTCATTGTGAGAATCCTATGAATTTTAATAAATGGATTTTGAATGTAGTAAATTTTCAATTATTGGATATTGTGGGTCTAACACATGAACGGCTACCATCAAGAGCCTTCACAAGATGATTTAATCTATTGGTAATAACAAGTTTTGATCTAGCTTAATTGATTCATCCCATGAGACTAATGATGATTATAGGGGATATCTTTAACATAAACCATAAATGTGTCTTCCATTCCAAATAATTCCTCAATTATCTAATTTCAGATATAATTAATAAACATTATTCCTTATCATAAAAAAACATTTATATCGAATAAAATTTACATATTTATCAATATGTTGAAAATAAATAGAATAACATTGAATGTAAAAAACATATGTAAAAATGAAATATGGTTTAGGTTGAAATCATATTTTTCATATAAGAATTTTGAAAATTAAGGGTAATTGATTTCCATTACAAAATAATTCGAATAAAGTGATTGTTTCTAGGGAATGTTACAATCACCAATGAATTTTATATTGTGCTTTTAATTTTATAACATGGTAAATTTCATGTTAAATTCCAATTGATGAATTAATTCAAATTGGAAATATAAATACCAGAGGAATAAATAAAACATGACATGTGGATAACATATAAACCACATATATGTGAATCGGTTTATAATAACAAATAAGTATCAGTGGTATTTAAATTGAGACTGAATATTTTACCACCTTTAATTAGTAGAATAGTATAAACCATAAAAATAATAATTATAAAATGTAACATTTAATACCATAAATATAATAATATTGATGATATGATATATCAAAATAATGTATATAAAGACCACACAAAAGAAATCGATGGTGAATCTGGCATATATCTCATAGAAATAAAAGTGAGACAAGAAAACCAATACCCCACATTTCCCATTTATGGTGTGAACATTAACCAAGTTTATAATGCATTAAGTAATTTTATTAACAAAATAAATGATTCTTTTAATAATAAAAATATGTTAGGATTTGACTTTATATATTTTTGTGAAAAATAGTCTCAATAATTCGTTAAAATTTTCATAGTTTTAAGTACATTCATTTGATGGTTTTAGGATCTATTCAGATGGGTATAATAATGGTTGTACATTTAAAATTGGAATATAAGTACAGATTTGGAATTTAATGGTATTACAGAAAATATTTTAGTATAAATGATCTAATATATCATTTTAGTTTCAAACATTGGGATGATTCATATCATAAAATTTTATTTAAAATTGATATGATTATTTTCCGTAAATTTTTGAACACCACAAACTAGTTTTTTTATTTAATATTAGGGTTATATATCTGTTACAACCCATTAAAAAAGTTATAATCTAATTATTAAAATCATATTAATCCATAATAATAGTTTTCTGACAATACATGAAGGAGGTAATGGAAAAATAACAAAAATATTATTCATAGAGATTATTAACCATCAAAATTTGGATAATAGTGTCTTTTATTTGATTAAAGTGGTGAATTAGAATGTTTGGATATAAGATATTTCATTATAAAGAAACTATCCAGGTTTAAAAATTAATATTCAATTATTTTTCATATATATATCAAAGATATGATGAGAATTTATTATATGTAATGATATTAGTATAGGTTTTTTTAGAACATTTCATATTTAATACCATTTCCTTGGAGGACCCCTTAAAAACATTGGGTTTTACTTTAAGTGATACCACAAGAACATAGACATGGAGATAGTTATGAGAAGTGTTTTTATAATAAATATAAGGATATTAAATGCAATTTCATTGAAATGGGGTGGTGATGGATAGTATTTATACTTGTGGAGAGGTTGGATTACGTGATTAAATAAATAATATTATTTTCAAATCCAACTATAGTGAGGTGAAACTACATTCTAAGAATTTGGATTATAAATATTGTTGTAAATTCGGGTTATGGACTTGAAATACCTAAAAAGACCATTTAATGGTGTTTTTAGGTATTTTAAGCCATTACCTTTTAACATTAACCGTTTTCATTATTTTACATATACTACCATAAAGAATTATGTAACAATATTATATTTTTTTGTCAAAAAATATAAATTAAATTTTAATATAATTTGTTTGTTATGATTAAAAATATTGAATCTATTTTAGCAAATTAATCCAAGTAACTATAAAAATTACATTTTAAATTAATCTCATAGCCATAATAGAAAAATAAAATTTTAACATGTAAAAGTTACAATTATTTAAATGTTTTTGTATCCAATTCCATTGTTAAATTGATTAAAATGTCCTATTGTAGATATATTGATTAATTAATGAACAAATTGTACTTTAAAACAAATATAAAATAAAACATATCATAATAAATTTTTTATATGAAAAGTTAGTTATTAAATTAAATTATATAAATTTCACTTATCATAAAAAATATATCTTATTATAAAAATATCAAAAAATCACTCTAAGAAAATTTTGATATTCTAATTTTAGAAATTAATTTCATTAATAAAAAAAATTATTAATTCATCAGAAATTTTATTTAAAATTGGTGCGATATTAAAGGGAAAATATTGCCTTATTGAAAAATATATCTTTTTTGTTTAAATTTGGAATTAATCCTATATTATAAAAATAAAACCTATTATATTAATTAAACTGTTTGACTATAATAAATTTAAATTTCCTTAATACATTTCAATAGTACAAATTAATTTAATTTATTAATATAAAATTACTTTGTGGGAATACAGGTTTTTTATAAAAACAATCCCATTATGGTTGATTGGTTTTCATTTTCATTTCTATGTAATTGGAAACCAATGAATTAATTTTAAAAACAGTTATAAATAATATTTTTCTTATTTAGGTAATCTTATTCACATCCTAGGATTTAATGTCTAGTTTACAATAGTTATGTTAAACTAATAATAATTAATAGTTTGTCATTGTTTTTATGCTCATTATTTCACGGAACAGATGCTTCCATAAAAATTTAATTTATTTTAGTGGATATATACTATAAAATTTTTATGTTTTATAATATTACAATATAGTTTTCTATTTAGATATAAAAATTCATTAAGGGGCTACAATAGTTCCCTCCATTAAAATAATAAATCCAACACATTCCTAATATGAATGTTGAGAAACATAATCAAAATGAACATTTTTATTGATACTAGAATGTGAAATTTTAATAATATTCCAGACAACCAACCTTTTTGTTACACAATTAAACAAAATTTATTACATAAACTTAACATGATACAACATAAAAGATAGATTGGTCTAGTGTATTTGGGGAATTGGATCATTACATGACAACATAAAACATGAAATACAACATATTTATTGAAAAATTCCTTTAAATGACTACTAAATTTCCTCATACGTAGCATTGCATTGATAAACTAAGAACATTCATAAGAAAAGGGTGAGTTATAATGCCTAGTAAGGTATTAATCAAAGATTAACATGAGAAATACAATACATGATATACAATAGGCATATCAATAGAGCACAAGAGAAGTAAAAACTTAAAACCATTATAAAACATGATAATCATAGCATCGAAATGTGGAAACAACACATAACAAGGAATTAGAATGTGCTAAGTCTCAATGCACATGGAGCATGAGTAAACCCTCATTGAACATAAAGAACGAGTAAACCTTCATTGCACTTGAATTAGCATGAGTAAACCCTCATTGCACATGAAG
Organism: Viscum album; assembly: GCA_963277665.1. NCBI lineage: Eukaryota > Viridiplantae > Streptophyta > Magnoliopsida > Santalales > Viscaceae > Viscum > Viscum album. The sequence goes on along the minus strand of OY728143.1, from coordinate 514,661,333 downwards.
AACGAGTAAACCATCATTTCCGTTGAATTATCATGAGTAAACACCCATTCCACATGACGTATCATGATACTATACTTTACCCAATGCATTGGTGCGCTATCAGGAAGCACCCTTCTTAAACATTTTACTTCTTGCATAAGTGTGACACATGGATCATAAAACATTGAATCATTCAACATAATCATTTATTCCATGATAAAATAATGTGGAATACATAAATTAAACACTTTAAACAATAATTAAATGTGTATAAAGGTGAATACCCTTTATAGAGAAATGGGCATTGTATTCACTACACAATGACATTGGCTTGGAAAAATGTTGAGCAATTTCTGCAGAAAAACGACATGACATAAGAACTCGTAAAAATGGTTGATGAGAGATAAAGGGGTGTATCATCATATTTACATGAAATGGATAGAAATGGGGTCATATAGATACATATCCCAACAAATGTAATGGAATTTTGATTCAGGATACAAAAGAATTTCTTGATTGTAAATGAGGAGAGAAAAATTTCTTCTAGAATTTCTGCATAGTAATGAGTGTACATGGGAGGAATTTAATGAGAGATGAAGGGGTATCCCATCATTAAAAAATAAATAGGGTTGTATGGGGGAGGTGAGACACCATACCCCAAAATTTATAATTTAAATTAAAAGTGCATAATAACATAATGAATATTTGGAAAAAATTAGAAAGGAAGAAAACCCTTACATGGAAGTGTGCTTCCAAAGGATTGAGAGAGGCTTGAGAGAGGATTCATGGGAGATTGGGGAACCTTGGGAGAATTATATAGAGTGTAGGGAAGAGGTTGGATGAACTCTAAAGTTCTTGAGTGAAGAGGAAGTGGGAGCTTGGGTGGGTTAATATAGGAAAGGAGAGGGAATTTATTATTTTTTAAGATTGGGACACCTCACATTAAATTATTCAAATCCCCAAACCAGACCATGATTTTTTCCAATGGATTTTTTCGAAGGGGATTGGAAAAAAATATTTCATAAGGCCGAATTCAGAACATCTTAAAATAATGGGATTTCTTATGCGGAGGTGAGTCACACTCTCAAGGAAATAAATTTAAAACGACAAAATGTTTAATAAGTCTTGAACATTCCAATAAAGCTTTTTAAAATAGATGAAACCAACCAAATATCACAATATTTCAATTTTAAAACATATATTCGACCAAAAAATACATTATAGTATTTTATTACATCAATATTGGGTCATTATGATGTCATAAAACACATTATATATTTAAACAATATTTAGTTTTTAAACAAAAAATTGATTATCTCGGAAAATTATGAAACATTCACTATTGGATAATTTTGACATCCTGGTTCCAGAAATAATATTCATTTTATCTAAATAATTTTCTATATATTTTAATTTTCAATTTTAAAATAAAAATCGACATTTATTGAAAATTCATAGGTTTTGATAAAAATGGCTTTCAAACATTACTAAAAACTACAACTGAATTCAAAAAATCATACGATAATTTATATTTAATAGAAATTTATGTAATAAAAATAATAATATTTATTTAAATTTTATTTAATTAAAAAATCCTTTAATTCATCAAAATATATTTTTCAGTTGAACATTAAGTAAAAATACTATTTCTACTTTAAAAACTATTTACAAGATAACAGTAATAAAATAATAGTATATTATTTATTATATACAAAAATAATGTACATAACCATTGTGCTATGGTTTTGTTACATAACCCCTTATAACACCCGCATAAGATCAAAGAGTAAGGTGTGCGATGGTTATAGACTCTTGGGGTGGCTCAGATAACATTGATCAGGTTGTAATCTCTATCAACTTACACTTATCTCGTCGGCAGTCCCTCTCGAGTGTAACATATTCAAGTTCATCTTCGGCATGGACAAGGACGAATCCCAAAGATTCCACCTCCTTTCTATGATATGACAAATGGGCTTCGTATAGGCCATGTCTACAGGATGAGGTTATCCCTTCCTTTGTCTCAAAAAATTGTATTTGATAAAGCCCTATATTTATACTTATCATGTGATCACTGTTAATCAGCTATATTAGGAATGGTCACAATTATTAACAATAAACCAAAGAAGTTTCCATTTTATATTAACATTTTACCTAAGGAGACATTTTATAATATCAAAAGGGATTTACATTATTGAATGGTTGGGTCATTATTATCTTCCCCCATTAAGAAATTTATCCCTTGAAATTTCCTTTTTCCACACTCAAACAGATTTGGGTAACTATGCTTAATAATTTCCTTCGATTCCCACATCGCTTATTCAAACTTATGGTCTTGCCACATCCACTTGATGAGGGGCATTGAATTTTATCGTAGAACTTTTTCTCTACAATCATAGATCTTCATTGGTTTCTCCTCATAAGAAAGTTCATCCTCTAAGTGTACCACCTCTAAAGAGAGTACATGTGATGGATCTGGCATGTGCATCTTTAATAGGGATACATGAAAAACATCATGTACTTTGGCCATGGTAGGTGGATATTCTTGTCGATAGGAAACATCCCTGAAACAATCAATAATCTCGTAGGGGTCCATGTACCCTGGACTTAAATTCCTTTTTTTCCAAAACTCATGACCTTAATCCAAGGAGATAAGCGTAGAAATACCATGAATCAATCATTAAATTCAAGGTATCATTGTCAGTTTTCTGCATAACTTTTCTGTCGTGTCTAGGCTGCCTTGATATGCTGCTGAATTATTTTCACCATCTCGACCAATTCATCGACCATTTCTGGTCCAAGCATTTTACTCTTGAAGACCTTGTCCCAACACGCTGTTGTTCTGCACCTTTTCCCATAAAGGGATTCATCTGGTACCTTTTGGATCCCACATGGAAACTGTTATTATAAGAGAACTCAACCAGGGGAAGATGATGTTCCCATCCTCCTTTAATGTCCATTGAGCACGCTCTCAACATGTCATCATGTGTATGGATAGTCTGCTCGCATTGGCCATTAGTTTGAGGATTAAAGGTCGTACTGATGCTCAGTTCATAATTTAGAGCATATTGAAGACTCTTCAAAAACAAATAGGTGAATCTTGTATCTTGATCGGACATAATAGATACTGGTACTCCATGTAGCCTTACCAATTCTATGATATATTTTCGTTCCTCTTGATCCAAGGAGAAATCCTCTTGAATATAAATGAAGTGTGCAGCCTTTGTAAGATGATCCATAATAACCAATATTGCATTGTTTCTTTTAGATGTCTTCAGAAGTCCAATGACAAAGTCCATAGTGATATTCCCCCATTTCCATTCTGGTATGGGAAATGGTTTCATCATCCACTTTGACTTATGCCTCTCCGACATCACTTTATGACACACTAGGCACTATGATGAATATTCAGATATCTCATTCTTCATATTATCCCACTAATAATTCCCTCAGATATCTCGATACATCTTTGTGTTTTCTGGGTAAATATGGAAATATGAACTATGTCCATCATCTAAAAGATCCTTCTTCAACCATGGAGTTGATATAAGACATAGTATTTTTCCAAATCTCACAATTCCATCTTTATTAACATTAATCTCTGAGTATTTCCCTTTTCTGATAGCTTCCACTTCATTCGGAATTCCCACATCATCCTTTTGAGCATCCTTTAACCTTTCCAAAAGTGACGGTTGAGCATTCATTTGTGAAAGGATTGATGATGTTCTCTTAAATATGATTACCATTTCCATCTTTATCAAATCTAATAATATTGGATCCTTTTCAATTCTCATCAATGATATAATCAATGGGTCCTTTCTACTTAGGGAATCTGACCCCTTGTTCGCTTTCCCAGGGTGGTAATGGTTTCATTAGTCATAGTATTTTACCAGCTCTAACCTACTTCGTTGGTGAATGTTCAAAACTTTTGTGTGAATATATACTAGAGCCTTTCATTTTCCGTATATATATCACACTTCTCCCCAAAGAGATAATGCCGCCAAATTTTCAAAGCAAAGATCACTACAGCCAAATCGAGGTCATGTGTTGGATAGTTCTATTCATTAACTTTCAATTTCCTTGAAGCATAAAAAATGACAATGTCATTGTGCATAAACACACATCACTGGCCCTTCAGCGAATCATCACTGAATACCAAAAAAATGTTCTCCACTTGGGGGTAAAGTTATCAGGGGCATAGTTATAAGCCTCCATTTCAACTCCTTGAATCATTCTTCACATTCATAAATCAATAAAAACTTTACTCCCTTCTGAGTTAGCCTGGTATTAGGGTTGGAAAATCATGATAAATTTCTCACAAATCGTCGATAATATACAGTTAACCCCAAGAAGCTATGGATATCGATTAACGATGTTGGCCTCAGCCATACCTCAATTGCATATGTTTTGGAGGGATCTATAGATATCCCATTTCTTGTGATGATATGTCCCAATAATGAGACCTCCTTCAACCAGAACTCAAAAATTATGTACTTTTCATAGAGCTTCTCCTTACACATGGTCTTTAGTACAATTATTAGATGCTCTTCATGATCCTCCTTGGTTATTGAGTATATCAGAATATCAGTTATAAAGACTACCCCAAATATTTCGAGGTAATCTTTAAATACATTATTCATCATGTCCATGAAGATTGATGGAGAATTAGTGAGTCCGAAAGGCAGTAATATGAATTCATAGTTCCCATATCTTGTGTAAAAAAATTCTTTGGGATATCTAACTTCCTCACCCTAACATGATAATATCCAAACTGGAAATCCTCCGTGGAGAAGTATTGTGCTCCATGAAACTGATCGAACAAGTCATCAATTCATGGGAGTGGATAGTTGTTCTTTTTCGTGATTTTGTTGAGCTGATGATAATCGATGAAAATGCACCTTGTCCCATTGTTATTCTTGGTGAAGAGGATTGGTGCACCCCATGGTGAAGCACTTTGGCACATAAATCCTTTATTCAGATTCCCTTGTAGTTTCTTCTTCACCTCCTCAATATCAAAAATAGCCATTATATATGGATTCTTGGATATTGAAAATTAACTAGGTATAATATCAACTATGAATTCAACATCTCTTCTAGGAGGAAGACCAGGAAATTCCTCATGAAACACTTCAACGAATTCCCTCAAAATAGGCATGTCTTGAAAGATGGTTTCTTCCTTGGACTCAATCATCTTGTCTAGATATGCATCCTCATAGGGCATTACTATCCACATTTTAGATGATGGTGCTAAAGAAGATTCATCTTCATCCTGGCACTTATAACAAATCAGGGGTCGATTCTCCACAAGGAAATTGATTTCCCTCTCACGACAATTTTTTTGGCACAATATAAAGAAAGAAAATCCATGACATTAATTGCATCAAATTCCAGTAGAAGGAGTATGATGCTCTTCACTTGGATGTTAAATCCACAAATTATGATAGGAGAGAGGTTATATTCATGGGATCCAATGATTTCCCCATTTGTCGTACTCACCGACATCTACACTTCCATGATTTGTGGTGGTGCTGAGATTGTTCTATTAAACATTCAAGATATAATAGAATGTGTAGAACCTAAATCCAAAAGTATGTTCACTATTATTGAATTAATAACTAGTGTACCTGTCAACACATAATTTTCGGGGTTCATGTTGGATGTAGTGATGGAAAATATCACCCTTTAGTCCTTGGAGGTTGTTGGTTGCATCTAAAAACCCCTTGCTTAGGGCACTGATTTAAAAGATGCCCCGGTTCTTGCAGTTTTACCAGTGAACAACGTGTTGTGGTTCAATCGGAGCATTCCACTACATTATTTTAGTTGCAGGTTTTTCTTACCTATAGTTAATATCCAGGTGCCATTCTCTTTCACACTTAAAGAATCTTATTGTACCCTTCAGGAAATTTCCTGGGTGATTCTTTCCACACCTTTATCAAGTGGGGTGATGGATCTTCTTAGAACCTTTGGATTTATCCATCAGACCCCCATCATTGAAGTCCACCTTACACTTATTATCCCCATGATACCCTTGAGATTCATTGATCTACACTTTGAACATGAGGGAACATCAGAAAATTTCCTCATAAATTTCAAAGTCTCATATCGACTGCGCTTTCCACAGGATAGGTTTCATCCCACCAAAGAAGCGGTCAACCTTGCATTCAGGGGAAACAAAAAATACAGAAACGTATCGTGCATGCCATTTCATGTGTACCATGTACGATCCAACATATATTTTTTCCTTTTTCTTAAGGGAAAGGAAGTCCCTTTTCATCTTATGTTGAAGGATGCGTGGAAAATATTTGTCGAAAAGCATCTTCTGGAAATCCTTCCATTCCAATGTCTCGATTTCCTTCATAGGCTTCATATTTTTTTATCAAAGTCCACCATTGATCTGGTTCACCCACCATATGATAAGAAGCTAGAAGAACCTTCTCTTTTTCAAAACATTTAACGATGGAGAAGATCATTTCAATGGAATTGATCATTGTTCAGCGATTAGGGGATTGAATGATCTATTAAATGTCGGATGCCTTAGTCTCATGAAGCTCTCAATAACGACTTTTTATTTTTTAGGGGGGATTGAGAAGTCCCCTTTTACCCATGTTTCTATTTATATATTGAGTTATCTGAGAGAGAAGCATGAGAATGTTTACATTTCCCGCTCCCATTAGATTGGACATCTCATTAGTGTAGTCATCGCAATGATCTTCACATTGGTTGTTAGCCTGAGTCCTCCTATTACAGGCCATTGGCTGTAATAAAAGGAAAATTAGGGGTAACACATAAAGGTTAATACATGAACCAAACTTTTGACTTATAAAAAACATTTATTTCCTTATCATATGAATCTATTGGCTTCAGTCAATGTTATCCATGATCAACATTCTATCATATATTATTAGGGAATTTTTTTATTCCCTTAATAATGGTTCATACTAAGCTTGTGAATTTACCAAAGCATATTTCCGGAGATTGTCGTTACCCAGAGTTCATCAAGTCATGTTTTCATGCACTAGTTCCTGTTCGAGTCTAGCTCAATGTGGTGTTTTGGGGTTTTACCCCTAGTATACATTTGTGCCTGAGCCACCTCTACCAGCTCGTATCCAGACAGAGATTTATTTTCTGGATAAACCACTTACACAATACCCACCAAAATAAGGGATGTATTTATTATTTATAGTCTTGTCTCTATGGATTTACTAGGGTTTTCTAATCCTAATCCAAAAAATAACTAAAACTATCCTATGATACTAACTATTACAACCCTTCTTTTTATTACACAACTGAACCAAAATTATTATATAAACTTCACTTGATACAAGATAGACGATCAAGAGGTCTAGTGTCTTTGGTGCTTTGGATCATTACATAACAACTCAAAACACGATATAAAATATCTTTGTTGAAAAATTGAATTACATGACCACTACATTCCATCGTACATAGCATTTTATGGGACAACCTCAAGACATGGATAAGAAAAGGGCGAGCTATAAATCCCATTAAGGGAATAATCATGGAATAACATGAAGAATACATTTCATGTTAGATAATAGGCATATTAATAGAGCATAAGAGAATCATAAACATAAAGGCATGATAATTTCTAATAATCATAACATGGAAATGTGGAAATAACACTTAACATAGAATTATCATGACCAAATTCTCATTTCACATGGAGCCTTAATAAACCCTCATTGCACATGAAGCACGAGTAAACCCTCATTGCACTTTAATTAGCAAGTGTAAACCCTCATTACACGTGAAGCATGTGTAAATCCCTAGATTCACATGAATTATCATGAGTAAACACCCATTACACATGACTTATCATGATACTATACTTTACCCAATGCATTAGAGTTCTATCAGTTCACACCACTAATAAACATTTCACTTCATGCATAAGTGTGCCACATGGATCATAAAACATTAAATCATTCAACATAATAATTAATGTCATGACAAACGAATGTGGAATATGTACTTGAAACTCTTTAAATATTAAATAAATTTTTATTAACGTGAATACCCTTGATAGAGAAATGGTAATGGTATTCACTACACAATTACTTTGGATTGAAAAACACAGTGCAATTTCGGCAGCATAACGGCGTGACATAAGAACTCATAAAAATGGTTGATGACAGAGAAAGAGGTTTCTCATCACATAAAAATGAAATTTAAAGTAAGGGGTCATATAGATACATGTCCAAACAAATTTAATGGAATTTAGATTCATGATACAAAATAATTGCTTCAATGTAAATGAGGAGAGAGATTTTCTTTCTGAATTTCGGCATAGTAACAGGTTTACATGGGAGGCCTTTAGTGAAAGAGAAAGTGGTCTCCCATCATTCCAACATAAAGTGGAAGTTATGGGGAGGTGCGACACTGTACCCCAAAATTTATAATTGAAATTAAAATGGAATAAAACTTAATGAAAATTGGACAAAAATGTGAAAGGAAGAAAACCTTTACTTAGACGTGTGCTTCCAAAGGCTTTATTGAAGCTTTATAGGGGGCTTCATGGGAGATTGGGGCACCTTGGAAGGATTCTATATAGAGTAGGTCAGAGGTTGGATGATGTCCAAAGGATTTGATTGAAGAGGAAGTGGGAGCTTGGGTGGGATTATATAGGAAAGGATAGGGAATTATTTATTTTTTTGGTTTGGGACACCTCATATTAAACTAATCAAAACCACAAACCAGACCATGGTTTTTTTGCCGTTGTTTTTTGCAAAAGGGGAGTGGAAAAAAATATTTTATAAGGCCAAATTTTGTAATTCTTAAAATAATGGGGTTGATTATGTGGAGGTGAGTCACACTCCCAAGGAAAACAATTTAAAAACACAAAATGTTTAATAAGTCTTGAATGGTCCTCTAAAGCTTTGTAAAATCAATCAGACAAACCCAAAATCTCATTATATTAATTTTAATACATATATTGGCCAAACATAATGTCTATATTATTTTATTACAACACTATTGGGTCATTAGGAAGTCATAAAACACATTATATATTTAAACGGTATTTAGTTTTTACCAAAAATGTTAACTATATCAAAAAAAAATTGAAAAATTCACCATTGGTCAACTTTGACATCCTGATTCCTGAAATATTATTCATTTTATATAAATAATTTTCTAAATATGTTTATTTTCACTATTAAAATAATAACTGACATTTATCAAAAATTCATGGGTTTTGATAAAAATGGAATTCAAACCGTAAAAAAAATTACAATTGAATTCATAAAATTATATGATCATTTATATTTAATAAAAATTAATCCGATAAAAATAATAATATTTTATTAAAATATTATTTATTTCAAAAATCCATTAATTCATCAAATTATATTTCTTAGTTTAAAATAAACTAAAAATACTATTTGTGCATTAAATACTATTTACATCGTAACAATAAAAAAATGAATGTATATTCATTATTATATACAAAAATAATGTACATAACCATAGTGCTAAGGTATTGTTACATAACCACTTATAACACCCGCATATTACCGAAGAGTAAGGTGTGCGATGATGACATACTCTTGGGGTGGCTTGGATAATATTGCTCGGGTGGTAATCTCTATAAACATCCACTTCTCTTTTATGTGATCACACTCGATCTTAAATTATTGAAGCTCAGATTTGGCTTGGTCCAGAGCGAATCCCAAAGACACTTCCTGATTTCTTAGAACTGACAAATGGGATTTGTATTGGGCACATCTACTATAAGAACACGGTTCTTATTATTGAGGAACAAGTTTATTCCTTTCTTTTTCCTTAAGTGATTTTGAGAAAACAAGGGAAATTTGGGAAGAATCTCAAATTTATGCGTACACATCATGTACATTTGTACAGACACCGTGTACTTTGGCTATGTGGGATGAGAATACAGGGTGTGTAGGATTGGGTGTAAAAACAAACTACACGTCGTGTAGTTTTATACACAAGCCGTGTACCTTGGCTTTGTGGGATGATAATACGTGGCGTGTAGGCTTTTCATTGATTAAGGGTATAAAAACCAACTACACACCATGTACATGGAAATACATGATGTGTAATCAGTCAGTATAAGAATATTATGGTGGCGGAAAGTATCCTCCAAAAGATCATTTTAAAAGGAAAGTACACGCCATTTACTTGAGAGTACATGCCGTGTAGTTATGTTTTTTCATTAAAAATAGAAAGTAGACTCCTAATTTTATAGAGAAGGTAGAGGGCTCACCAGGAGTAGTGAGAGAGGAGGCCGAGACTTGGAGGAGATCCTGATCACTCAATGAAACTCTGATTCATCTACTGTTGATCTCATTTGAACATGATGGGTAAGGTCTTCCCTTTTATTGAATACTTCCTTCAAATTATTTCCCTAATGGATGATATTTATGTTTGAATGTGTAATAATTTATCTCTAGTCTACATCGTTCTTGGTTGTTTCGTGATGCACCATTCACGTATATTGATCAGAGGAGTGCGAGGTAAGTTGTATTGTGTTTAATTCCAACTTTCAAGTTGTTTTTGTTTACCGTTGTGCCACTCGTCCATGTTTAGGGTGTCATATAGATGAGACTTTTACTATTGAGATACCTAAAATTTCATAGGTAATCTATTTAATATGTATATAATTCTATTTGAGATCGTTTCCTTGATCTAGGCCACCCCAATGGTGTGTTTACCTTATCTCAATATCTAGCTAGGATACCCATTAGTTTTCCATAATTATAGCATATTTTGTGTTTTCTTGAGAAGAAACAAATATAAATTTTCTTTTTTATGCATTTTAATTATCCCATTTACATTCATTTTGTATAAAACCCCTTAGGGCAGTGTTTTGTTTTTCCTGAGGGAAATGTTTATTTAGCTTGAGTGCAACGTTTCTTATTCTTGAGGGAAATATCCCGTATACCTAAGGGGAATATTCATAATGCTTGAGGGAATTTACCTGAGGGTTTCGTTTCTGTTTTCCTTAGGGTAAGGATTTGCATGTCTGAGGACAATGTTTACTTTGAATATTTACTATAGCGATTTCTTAGGTTGTACCTGCAAAGATATAGCACATGCATTGTATTATAATTATCTATTACTTGTTAGATAGCCTGTTGTGGTTTCTACTATGGCACTGGTATAAGAGATTTTTATTCGAGGCCGAGTCTCAGAAAACCTAGAATTAAATTATATTTAATTTGTTAAATATTTATTAAAATATAAATGTATCTGGTAAGAATGGTTACTTTTTTGTACTTCCTAATTTACTGCATTTCATTATTGCACACTGTTGTTTCACATTTTCACTAAGAGTTTGGCATGGGCCTTTGGAAGTGGCCTACTAGGATATATTTATCACTCCTTGTTTGGTTCATGTCTTGGGCCCAAATAGATTATATTTTAATAGGTTTGGATATGTTAAATGGTCCCTATACAAGTACATGATTATTGCAGAGGAGTAGGTGAGCATGGGACCGAGCATAATCTTTCGATGCTGCTGTGTTCCTGTAGAACAGCTTTGGTTTTGTTTTTCTATACTTTGTACCTTGTGATGTATTGTATCAAATTACATTTTATCCTATTCTGGGTTCTTTCATAGAACTTAAGGCTTGTCTCATTATTACATATATGTCTGCTGGTTATCTTTCACTTCAGTTCCTTTTTCGATTATAGGTCTATATTTTTTACTTATTCGGCTTCTGTATGTTTATATTTTTATTCTTCTGAAATACACTTTGACAATTGAGGGAATAGTTTCCCCACTATCAGTTATAGGCCCTTACTTCTAGTCGGCAGCATTTGGTGTTTGGGGAAATGTGCTTGCGGTCATGTGACCAACTGGGTTCAGGGAACTCATTGTGTGGAACCCTGATCCGGGAAGTTACAAAGTGGTATCAAAGGGTTAATTTTCTTTGACATACTATTTTGAGCCTATATAAGGGGTTAGGATGGAATAGGAACTTGGTAATAATTTGTTCCTGGGATTAGCTAATCCGTGTACAAGGAAAATACAATTTACTTTGTGTTTCAATTTTTTCTAGTTTTTCAATTATTACAGGTGAGTTGATTTCACCGTTGGGTGACAGAATTGTGGTGTGTTGTTTATTTTTTTATATACATGGGTTCTATTTAGTTGCATCAGATGATATGAGGGAATTCCATCTCATTTAGGAATATATTATAATCACATGTCGGCATAGTTTCCATGCCATGTTGGTGCATTAGAAATTGCATGTTGTTGTGATAGATTTTGTTCTAGGAAATGCATACTATTGTGATAGGTACCTTGATAGATACGCCTACTATTTATAGGGTATAAGGAAATGTTACAGTTGGGTTTATAGACACTAAACATTGGTTCATAAGAATTATAGGCTCCCTTGGACCGGAATATGGAGGATCATGATCCATCCTTTTGTTGTGTTTTGTACTATAATGGGTAGGGTCGGGTGAAAATCTTATGTTCACATGAAGTATGGGCCCCATGGATCGGAATTTGGTATGTCGAATATAGAAATTAATGAAAAGGGGATCCAGAGTACTTTATGAGGTTTTCTATCAGGTAACCTAGACAATACGGTGTGTGGTTCAATGAACACATGCCATATACTATTCTGTTTGGGAAGAAATGAAAAATGTCTAATTACACATAGTGTATTTATATGTACACTCAGTGTAGTATAAGGTCGTGTAACCCACTGTGATGGAGGGAACACAGATCTTCCAGATTTTACTGAGGACATGACGTGTATCTATGGGACATGCCATGTAGTCATGACAGGTGAGAGTCCCTGTGGACATGGTTGTGTTGCTGGGGAAATAGAGTGATGTATACGCAGTGTGCGGGTGTAACATGTTGTGTACCTTTGTTAGAGACATGCCCAGGCTGGCATCAGAACAGAACCATGTGAGGGCTTAAGGGTATACAATGTGTAGACCTTATACACATCATGTAGTCACTTTTTGATAGTTCTTGTGGATCTTTCACTTTTTCATTGGCAATATTTACTGGAAAAAAGATACTACAACAGTAAATTAATATAAGGTGTGTGTTCGACCTTGTAGAGTCATGCCGCCAAAACAACCACAGGTTTCTTTCTAAGACAGTGGCGATGATTATACTCCATAGATGGTAGGCCTGGGGACATCGATGGATCCTACAACAATGCCAGATGTGGTTCCAACCGATAAATCATACCCTTGTGTGGATGCACAGTTCAGTGAAGGCTTCATGTGGTTCATGCAGACCTTCAAGGGATCATAGTCGTCTGCCACATCTATGGAAGAGAGGACATGTATATTCAAGTAGCAGAATCCCCCTACATTTTTAGGAGATGTCGGCCCACATGCTATGAAGTCATGGATGGATTCTATGAAAAAAATCTTCGAGCATCTTGAGACGCCTCCTAGAAGGAGGATCATGCTCACTAATTACCTGCAATATGATTCCTCTACAAGATGGTGGGATGTTACCACCCAGACTGTGCATCACCGAGATAGGGCCTACGAATATTTTTAGGTAGTCTTCTATAATGTTTTCATTATAGATACGCTAAGGGAAGATCAAGCTCGAGAGTTCATGAATCTGTAGAAGAGCTCCATGTCAGTGGTGATCTATTCTTCCCGATTCACCGAGATACATCATTTTTTACATGTTCTGGTGGGTGATTAGACCTTGAGGGATAGATGCTTTGAGGATGGTATTCTATATGACATCTGAGCGCTGATGGGTGTTTTTAGGTTTCCTATAGTGCATGATACTGTGAAAAAGTAATTTATTTCTGAGCTAAACCTGTAGGAAGCTAGTGGCGCGGAACATGGTGGTTCGGCACTGGTCTCTGGTACTATTTCTACTAGCAAGATGAACAGGCAGATGGATTTCTCTCAAGGTGGCAGTACTAGACCGAAGGATTCTTCAGGTTGCCAGGTAATGTAAAACAACTGTGGTAAAGAGGGGAACAAGGGACCTAAGTATCCACATGATCTACTGGAGTGTCGAACTTGCATAATGATGGGTGATCTTCATTATTTTTGTAGGTAATCTTGACTAGTGACTAGTGAGGGGGTTCTATAAAGACACTTCATGCAGGAGAAGGACTAGAAGATTCTTACCAGTCGGAGAACTGGAATATGTCCGGATGTTCAGGACAAGGTGATGGTCGTGGTGTTAGGACCAAGCTGAAGGAAGATATGGTTTGAATGGATTGTCTTTTTTTGATCATGATGAAGTTTTCATAAAGTAAAGACACCTTGAATTTCTAAGAATTCGGTAGTAGGAAGCATAAAGATTCAGAACCAAGAATATTGAACATTCGGAACCTGGTGTTCGAAGAATTCGGAGTCCAGAATTAGGATTCTGGAACTTGTTGTCTAGAATTCGGAGTTTGGAAATTGAGAAGTTCGGAACCGGGAAATTGAAAATTCTCGAAAGTTTGCGGAGGGGATATGTGAAGGCATTTATTATGATGATTTTTTTCTGTTTTGTAACTCATTTTTGTGAGTATGTGAAAGTTATCATAATATACGAAAATGTTGTGTGGTGAAGTCATACTGATATCTAGAGGAGTCATTCTGAGAAATCAAAATCTCTGGTATCAATGATTGAATAAATTGTATCAAGAACCAAGATCCATTCCAAGAATCTCGAAGAGGCGTTCCTAGAACCAGAAGTTTGTAGATGAAAGTTCGGAGTCGACTTGCTAAAGAAGAAGTTCGTAGCGAGAATTTCGGAGTCGATTTCCTGAGTCAGAAGTTCATAGCTAGATGCTCATAGTCGACTTGTTGAAGAAGAAGTTTGTAAGCGAGATGTTCGGAGTAAACCTTATGAACCTGATGTTCGTAGCCAGAAGTGCAGTGTCATACTAAGAACCAGAAGTCGTGACGAGAATCAGAAGTCACTCTGAGAATCAAAATTATCCTGTATCGATTGATGAAGGAGAGTCATGGTGAAGAAGTGGTTTTCCATGACGAGAAAGCGATGAAGAGGCATACCTACAGGTGAAGTGGTGTAATACCAAATAATAAAGAATTGAATCCGAGAATGTGATTACGAGAAGTCAAAATAGAAAATCCGATAATGTGATTACGAGAAGTAAGAAGAGTGAATTCGAGAATGTGACTCTGAGAAACCTGCGTAAAAAAGTCGGATCTAGAAAAGGTCAAAGCTCTAAATCAAGTTAAGTCTAAGAAGATTCGTAAAGATTCTAGAAGCATTGAAAAAGTCTTAATTGCTCTGATATTTTAGGGGAAATTTATATTTGGGTGAATTTAAGTGAGCGGGAAAATATTTAGGTTTCCCGCCTAAGCATTCATTGGAGCACCTATAAAAGAAGATCAGGGTGAAATGTAATTGGATGATGAGTAAGTAGGGAGAGAAGATCTGATAATATAGAGAGAGGAAGAAGAGATTGGCCGACTGAGTTTTATTGTGGTTTCAATCGAAATGAGAATTTGATACTTGTTGACATCGTATTGAATTTCGTGGATTATAGATTTGGAGAGGAGAATTCGGAGCAGAGAATTCAAAGTAGAGATTTGTAATAGGGAATCAGTACTGGTTTTCACCATATTGAGCTTCTTAGACTGAGGAATACTCGGAGTGAAGAATCGGAGTGAAGAATCGGAGTGAAGAATAATGTTCGGAGTAGAGAATTCCGAGTGAAGAATTCGTACTGGAGATTTAGAATGGGAAGTTTGGACTGTAATTGATATATCTTAAGTCCACAGAGTCCTTACCTTTCTTTTTATTAAGGAAGTGAGGATTTGTGATGAACTTTCTTACACTTGTTTAATTTAAAGGATGTGCAGGTAACATAAGTTGTTACAAGAAATGATACATTTCCCTGCTAGGCTAAGAGGGTGCACACGCACTGGAGTGATTGTTTAACAGTTCTTCACGAGTGTAAGGGTATATCCTACTCTTTGTAATCCAAGGATTGTTTTATTAGTGGATTGTATGGTACTATAATGTTTTCAACCATACCAAGGATGTAGTTATTCTTATTGAATACTGAACCTTGTAAATTTCTGTGTTCCTTTGGATGGGTGCTTGTTTGTTTCTAAACTGGGAATTATATCTTTAACAGGAGACAAAGGTTGTTCTCAATCTTAAGGGAACTTATATGAAGAAAAAGGTGTACCACTGATTCACCCCCCCCCCCCTCTCAGTGGTTCATTACTCCAGTAGGGTCCTTACAAGTGCTATCAGAGGGAGGTTGCCTTTGTTTTCCATGCGGATGGAGAATCAAAATTCTGTGAATAGTAATGGCATTCCAGTATTCTATAGGAATAACTATCACATATTGAAGGATATAATGCTATCGTATCTCTTGTCTATTAGTTATGAAGTTCTTGAAGCTGCAACAGTTGCGTTTCCCCCCATTGAAGACAATGTTCCACGTTCACCCATTGACAAGAAGTTTCTTGAGAATGATGAAAGAGCCATGAATTTTATATTATCTTCACATTCTGAAATTGAGGTCTTGAGAGTGAAAGTAGTAGCCACAACCAAAGGTATATGGGACAAACTGAAAAACATATACGAAGGCAATACAAAAGTCAAAAAGGAAAAACTTCAAATATGGATGTTGATGTATGAAGACTTGAAGATGGGAGAGCATGAATTTGTTGGTGATTTCTTCACCAGGGTTAATGATATTGTTAGTACCATTAGATGTCTTGGTGAAGAGTTGAAAGACTCTACTGTGGTGGAAAAAATCTTGAGGATTCTACCGGATAAATTTGATGCGAAGGTATCTTTATTAGAAGACAGAGACTCAGAGACTCTATCTATTGATGATTTTCATAGCACACTCATTACTTATGAGATGAGAAGGGAAAAGGCTATGAAGACCATGAAAAAGTTTCATAGATAATTATCTATCAAATCCATGAAGAAGGAGAATTCTAAGAAAATCTTGATGGAAAAAGATGGTGGTGATTCTGACCCTGAAAGTGAGGTATGTAAAAATCTTAATGATATTTTATCCTTGTTTTCAAAAAATGTTAAAAAAGGGATAGGTAAATACGAGGGAAAACAAACCTTGAAGTGTTTTGAATGTGGAGGCATTGGCCACATTGCGGCTAACTGTCCTCGGAAGGAGAATGAAGAAGATAGCGATGAAGAAGAAAGAAATCCAAGAATGTTATGGAAGAAGTAGGGTGGTAAATGAAATTAAGGGAAAGAAATGAAGTTCTTTAAATCCAATAAAAAAATTTTATTATATATAAATGATGAAGATGAAGAAACTGATTATAAATCTTAATATTCAGTTGAGTATGTTGTTGAGAATAGTTTCATTGCAGTAGTGAATGATGAAGATTTCAGAAGCAGCAGCTCGGAAGAAGAAGAAACTCAGCTTGAGATGCATCTGAAAGAAGTACTGAAGGAATGTTTAAGGAAGATCAGGAGGCTAGGGAAACATAACATAAACTTGGATCAATAATTTTCCTTATCATTAAATCAAGCTAATGATAAAGAAAACATGATAAAGAACTTGATGATTTGACTAGGTCTCTGGAAGATGAGAAAAACCATAACAAGAACATGATAGTTAAGCTGAAGTAAAAAGAGGAATAATTATAACTCGTTCAGACGAAGCTCTCAGATGTTGAATCAAAAAACATTTGTTTTCAAAAATCAACTACTGATGTGGGTGAAGGCTTTCAACAAGCAGATTCTGAGAAAATTCAACAGAAGAATAAAGTGGTTGTTGTGAAGAAGACATATGAGAAAGTTAATTTTGTGGCCAAGACTAGCTTTACTAGGAACTCTGTAGTGTCAAGGAATCCTAAGTCTAACACTGGTGAAAAGCAAGAAAAATCAGAGAAGGCATAATTCCAGCAGAGCAATATTGATAACAAAAGAATGGATGGTGGGGCTAAAGAAAGTGCCACAAAGAAGTATCAGAACAAAATCTTTAGAGGAAGGTACTCCTTCTATGGGTACTATTGGTATTGTGGTGGATTCGGGCATACTGCGAATATTTGTTGGTTCAATCAACATTATTATCACCACACCACAAGTTATGAAATGAGGAGATTGTGGGGGAGTCAATATCCTCAAAGGAATAAGAGTGAAAAGTTTTTCTTGAAAAAAGTTGAGAAGAATGAAGTCAAGACATAAATAGATTCCAGCCTCTAGAGACCATTTGTGATAGGCGTGAACAACCCGGACACCTTGCAAAAGGATGTCTGGTGATGTTAACAGCTCATCAAAAAATTCTTATTTCTTAAAAGCTAAATGTGAAGAAAGAAGTGAAATAAGAAAAAGCACTTGTTGTTGAAACTGCTCTAAAGTTTACAAAGGATGAATGACCTTGGATAGTTGATTTTGGGTGTTTATCAAATATTATAGGATACTTGAAGTTGTTAAAGAATATAAAGAAGTTTAAAGAAGGCACAATGACATTTTTCAATGATGATTCTTTAAATATCAATGGTGTTGGATCAGTCATCATTAGGAAGGAAAAATTAAAGTCCAAGAAAACTCTATATATTAATGGGCTAAAGCACAACTTTCTGATTGTATCTCAATTGTGTGATGAGGGTAACAAAATTTTATTTAGGAAATATGGGTTTATTGTGAAAATGATGATGATGGGGAGTTTGTTACTAGAGGCCAACGAACCAAAGGGAATCTGTTTCAGGTTGGAAATTCAAAAAATTATTGTTACATGAGCTTAGTGGAAGAAAATCTGTTGTGGAACAGAAGACTTGGGCACATGTGTCAGAGAAATATGAGCATGTTATCCCAAAGGGACAGTGTTTGAGATATTCCAGATTTTCCAAGAAGAAGAGATAGGTGTTTAACTACCTTTTAGAAAGGAACAATTACAAGTGTTGTGGATAAGAAGGTTGACATTTGCTCGTAACAACCCCATGAACAAATACATTCAGATATATGTGTTCCGATGAGAAAACAATCAAAAAATGGATACAAGTACTTCATCACCTTCATTGATGATTTTACTCACACTACGTGTGTTATGTTTATGAAGCACAAGTCAGATGCCCTAAAATTTTTTAAAATCTTCAGAAGGATAGCTCAGAAATAATGTGAGTAATCTATGAAAAAGTTGAGAATAGATAATGGTGGTGAGTATAAAATTTAAGAATTTGAACACAATCTTGAGAAGCATGGGATTCATCATGAATATAGTGCTTCATATACACGTCAACAAAATGGGGTTACTAAGTGGAAGAATAGAAGCTTGATTGAAATGGGAAGAACCATATTGATTGAACATGGCCTTAATCATTAATTTTGAAGGCAAGTGATAAGTACATCTATTTATATTCAAAATCAATGTTTCTATAGGCCTCAATCAAACAAGACTCCATATGAACTTTTCAATGGAATTACTCCAAGTATGAATCATGCTAATGTTTTTGGGAGTCCATCCATCATAAATAAGAAAGGTTGGATTTGTGTAAAATTTGATCAAAAAGGAGAAGACGGAATTTTTCTTGGTTATGCTTCAGAATGAAGAAGTTATAAATGCTTTATCAATGAAACAGGAAGAATGGTGGATACAGATGATTTAAAATTCATTGAAAATATAGGTAAAGATAAGCATGTCCACACAGACAAGGAAGATGAGGAAGATGAAGCTAACAATTCTGATAAGGATGAAATGAAGTGTAATCCTAATCAAGTAGAATAATCGGATTCATCCACATCAAGTGATGAGGAAGGAACACAAAAAAATTATCCAAGTCTGATGAAACAACTGAAAGCTCAAAAAATAATTGGTGATCAACATCACACGGTCTAAATAATAAGAACAAGTAATTCTATATCACATACTTCCTTGAATTCCATAGTGAAACCAAATGTTGTTAAAGAATCCTTTGAGAATATAGAATGGGTTGAATCCATGAATGAAGAATTGGATCAGATTGAAAATAATGACACATGGGAAATCGTACCCACGCCTGAAAATAAGAACATTCTCAACACCAAATGGGTCTTCCGGAACAAGTTGAATGAAGAAGGTGATATTTTTAGAAATAAATCAAGATTGGTTTGAAAAGTTACTCTCAGAATGAAGGAATTGACTTTAAAGAAACATTTTATCCAGTATCCAGATTAGAAACTGTTCGAATATTTCTTGCTATTTCTTCCCAACGAGGCTACAAAATCTTTCAAATGGATGTTAAATCCTTGGTTCTTAATGGCAATGTCAAGGAAGAAGTTTTTATTTAGCAACCATGTGGAATTTTTTTTGGGCAGAATTAATGTTATGTGTGCTGGTTGAAAAAATCCTTGTATGGGCTAAAGCAAGCTCCAAGGGAATGGTATTCCAAAATGGACACTTTCTTAATGGAGATGAACTTCATGAAAGGAAGAGTTGACAGCAATCTGTACATCAATGAAAGACAAGATCTCTCACTCATTGTTATTGTCTATGTTGACGACATTATTTTGATGTGAATGATTAAAGTAGCTATGAAAGGTTTTTTTGAAGAAATGAAGAATGTCTTTGAGATGTCCATGTTGGGTGAAATGAGATACTTTCATGGGTTACAAATCTTTCAATAGAAAGAATTCATTTTTCTCTCCCATGAAAATAATGTTAAGGAACTTCTTAAAGAGTTTCGTATGGAAAACTCAAAACCGGTGTCAACTCCTATCTCAGTGGGAACGAAGCTAAGAAAAGATGATGAAGGAATTTAAGTTGGTCAGAAAGAATATCGAAAGCTGATTAGAAGTTTATTATACATGACTGCATCAAGACCAGATATTGTTTTTTCTTTTACCTTTTGAGCAAGATTCCAATGTTCTCCAAACGAATCACATCTTGTTGCTGGAAAAAATTCTCAGATATATAAAAGGCATAGCAAGATTAGGAATCAAGTACAGTGGTTCAAATAACATTTATTTGTTTGTCTATTCAGATTCAGATTGGGCAAGAAATGTTGATGATAGAAGATCCACATCTGGTGGAATGTTCTTTATGGGAAAAATTTGTATTGTCTGGCACTCAAAGAAGCAAAATTATGTGACACTTAGTACGGATGAAGCTGAATATGTCACTGCCACCATGGCCGATACTGAACATATCTGGATGAAGACACAGTTGGAAGATTTGTTAGTTGAAGTAAAGTTGCCCTTGGTCTTGGTCTGTGATAATCAAACCACCATTAATCTTATTAAGAATCCAATCCAACATTATCGTTCAAAGAATATTGACATAAAATATCATCTCATCAAAGTGAAAGTGGAGAAGAATGATCTTAAACATGAATATGTTTCATCTACTGAACAAGTTACTGATATTTTCACGAAACCACTGCCAATGGAATCATTCTCATGATTGAGGTTGAACTTGGGTGTCCAACATCATTCTCTTCAAGGTTATGGTATGTTGTTCTTTCCCCTCTCTCTTCTTACCTTTGGATTGTTTTGTCAAGGGGGAGAAGTTTTTTATATCATAAATCTACTGTTGAAAGAGAGAGTTGTGGGTATGCTGTGAACTCAACATTGTTTGTGTATGTAAACTATTCTAAATGTTTTTTAGATTGGTTGTAAGAAATAACATGATTTTGTTTACAGGATGTATGGAGTTGAAGATGTCATTTTCACTAACTATAGACAACATGGTTTTGCTTTCAATGATTCTTGTTTCCTACAATGTGTTTTCTCATGTATGATTAGAATTATTGATGAGTAATCCATTTCTTTCGGTTATAATGTTTGGTGATTTATGAAAACTTGTTTGACAACAAAATCCAAAGGGGAATATTGTTAGGACCAAGATGAATGAAGAGATGGTTTTCATGGATTGTCTTTTGTTTATCTTGAGGAAGTTTTCATAATGGAAAGACACCTTGAATTTATAAGAATTTGTATGCTAGATGTTTGAAGATTTAGAACCAAGAATATTGAACATTCTGAACCTGGTGTTCAAAGAATTTCGGAGTCTGGAATTCGGAGTCCAGAATTTGGAGTCTGGAATTCATTTTCTGGAATTCAGAGTCTGGAAATTGAGGTGTTCGGTACCGGGAAATTGAAAATTCTTGAATGTTGGCTGAGAGTAAAAGTGAAGTCATTTATTATGACGATGATTTTCTTTTTTGTAACTCTTATTTGTGAGTATGTGCAAGTACTCATAATGAATGAAAATGTTGGGTGGTGAAGTCATACTGATATCTGGAGGAGTCATTCCGAGAATTCAAAATCTCTGGTGTCGATGATTGAAGAAATCGTATTGAGACCCATGATCCATTCCAAGAATCTAGAAGAGCCGTTTTGAGAACCATAATTTCATAGGGGAATGTTTAGAGTTGACTTCATGAAGAAGAAGTTCGTAGAGAGAAGTTCTGAGTTGACTTCCTGAGTCAAAAGTTTGTAGCTAGAAGTTCAGAGTTGACTTGCTAAAGAAGAAGTTTTTAAGAGAAAATTTCGGAGTCAACTTCCGGAACTTGATGTTCGTATCTAGAAGTGTAGAGTCATACCATGAACCAGAAGTCGTACCGAGAAACAAAGGTCACTCCGAGAATCCAAATTCTTCGGTATCGATGGATGAAGAAGAGTCATTCTGAAGAAGAGTCTTGCCGAAGAAGTGGTTTTTCATGTTGAGAAAGCGATGAAGAGGCATACAGATAGTTGAAGTGGTGTCATACCAAAGAATCAATAAGTGAATCTAAGAATGTGATTACGAGAAGTTATAAGATTGAATCCGATAATGTGATTATGAGATGTCAGAACAGTGATTATGAGAATGTGACTCCGAGAAACCAGCATAACAAATTCAGATCCAGAAAAGGTGAAACCTCTAAATCAAGTGAAGGGTAATAATATTTGAAAATATTCTAGAAGCGTTGAAAATGTCTTAATTACTCCATGATTTCATGAGAAATTATGATTTGGGTGAATTTAAGTGAGCGGGAAAATATTTCATTTTCCTGCGTAAGCATTCTTTGGGGAACCTATAAAAGGAGATCAGGGTGAAAAGTAATTGGATGATGAGGAAGTAGAGAGATAAGCTCTGATAATCTAGAGAGAGGAAGAAGAGATTGTCCAACTGAGTTTCATTGTGGTTTCCAATGAAACGAGAATTCATTACTGGTTGACATCATATTGAATTTCTCAGATTGAAGATTCAGAGTAGAGAATTCGGAGTGGAGAATTCATGGTAGATATTTGGAATGGGGAATCAGTATAGGCTGTCACCATATTTAGCATCTCAGACCGAGGAAGACTCAGATTGATGAATCGGAGTGAAGAAGAAATTTCAGAGTGGAGAAATCAGAGTAAAGAATTCAGAGTGGAGATTCAGAATGGGATGTTCGAAATGTAATTGATCAATCTCAAGTCCAAGGAGTCTTTGCCTTTCATCTGGGTAAGGAAGTGAAGATTTATGCTGAACTTTATTACACTTTTTTAATTGAAAGGAAGTGCAGGTAACATATGTTTTACAAGAAAAGAGACATTTACCTATTGTGCTAATGGGGTGCACACACACTAGAGTGATTGTTTCACAGTGCTTCACGAGTGTAAGGGTATATCCTACTCGTTGTAATCCAAGGATTGTTTTCTTTGTGGATTGTATGGTACTGTATTGTTTTCAACCATACCATGGACATTGCTATTCTTAATGAATAGTGAACCTTTAAATTTCTCTGTTCCTTTGGATGTGTGCTAGTTTCTTTCTCAGTAGGGAATTATATCATTAACAGGAGAGAAAGGTTGTTCTCAATCATAAGGTAACTTAAAAGAAAAAAAGGTGGTACCACTGATTCACCCCCCCCCCCCTCCCCTCTCAATGGTTCATTACTCCAGCTGGGTCCTTACACGTGGCAGTGGTTTCCAGACACCAGGATCTCAGAGACAGTAGGGCGGGTCAGCTCTGGCTAGCCAGGCAGTGTAGCAGGGCCACAAAACTAGGAATACATATGTAGTGCAACAGACCCAACAGAAGATGGATTCTGGACATTTCACTATCAGAGGTACTATTCTAATTTCTTATGTTTTATCTTCTATACTTTTTGATACTGGTGCTACAAATAGATTTATATATGTTCCTATTATGGAGAGCCTTTGGCTCTGTGTTTCTTCTTCTTCTTCAGATATCATGATTCTAGACACACCATTGTGAATTAGAACGGTAGGTGTACTTTAGTGCAAGGAGTTCCCCCTAGAAGTTGTTTGGTGTCACTTCTTATGGGACCTCTAGGTTTTACAAATAACTTCCTATGATTTCATTCATGGGATGGACTTGTTGGTACCCTTTCGAGCCTTGGTATATTTCTATTATCACACGGTGAGTTTCACGTCACCAGAGGGTGGAGAGTTTATATACAAGGGATAATGGGATCTCCAAGCGAGTTGAGATGGACGTGAGTATTATGGGAGAGGTGGAGTAAAAACAAAAATTGTGAGTTTATATCTAGATGACCAGGTAACTTGTCCGAAATATTCCCCTCCAGTGGTTAAGTTTTTCAGGGATGTGTTCCAGGAAAACTTTTCAGGTCAATCACCGGAGCTGGATGTGGACTTCTCTATTAAGCTTCTTCCAAGAGCGGCAACGGTGTCCAATCCTCCATATAGGATGGCTATTCTAGAATTGAAGGATCTCAAGAGGAAGATAGAAGAGATAAAATCCAAGGGTTTTATCCAACCCAGTATTTCTCCCTGGGGTATGCCTATCCTTTTCACTAGGAAGGCAGATGGTACCCTCAGATTCCGTGTGGATTATCAGAAACTGAATCAATTGATGGTTAATAACCAGTATCCCTTACATAGGATTGACGATCTTTTTTATCAACTTAGAGGAGCATGAGTGTTCTCGAATATTGATATGAGATATGAATATCATCAGTTGCATGTTTGACCATCATACATACCGATTATAGCATTTCAGAGTAGATATGGTCTATACAAGTACTTGGTAATGCCGTTCGGGCTCACAAACTCACCAGCAGTTTTCATGGCTCTAATGAATCGTGTGTTCCACCCATATCTTCATTCAATTGTGGAAGTATTTTTGGATGATATCATGGTGTACACTCTAACTCACATGACCATGCCACCCATCATGACATCATACAGAGTACACATAGATAGCTTTAGTTATATGTTATTCTCTAAATGCATAACGTTTTGATGGAACAGATTCACTTCCTAGGTCATATTATCTCAAAGGTAGGAGTTATGGTAGTCCCACAGAAAGTGAGAGTAGCAGTTTCTTGGGAGTATCATATGAATGTGTATAAAATACGGTGTTTCTAGGGGCTGTCTGGTTACCACGTGTTCCTTATTCAAGACTTTTTGTGCTTAGCAGCACCACTGACGATTTTGACTAAGAAGGGTGAAGAATTCATGTGGTCATATTCTTCTATGACATCCATTCAGAAGCTGAATGGAATCATGACATCAGCACTAGTCTTGATACCTACAAATCATGGTAAGAGCTATACAGTTTACTATGATGCATTAGTTATAGGGTGGGAGTAGTGTTGATGCATGGAAATCGAGTAGTTGCCTATGGGTCTTAGTAGTTGAGGCCACTTTAGATGAATTACCCGACGCATGATCACTAGTTGGCTGTAGTTTTTCACATGTTACGTTGTTAGATACATTATATCATGCGAGAAAGCTATGTGGTTTTCAATGACCACAAGAGTCTCAAGTACATCTTCAATCAGTGTGATCTGAATTTGAGACAACGAAGGTGGGTTTAGTACCTTCAGTCCTTTGTCATTGAGCTTTCCTCTACGCCTAGGAAATGAAATGAAGTGGTAGATGCGTTGAGAAGAAGAACTCATATATAGACAATTTATGAGGACATGAGTGAGTTGAATCTTATGGCTCCCTTCTCTAAAATTAATTTCGAAGTGCACGACAGTCAAAGATAGAAATTTCTTTCTTCTATAGATATTATCTCTACTCTTCTTTATTGAGTGTGAGTGAGGCAGCTATCAGATTCAGAAGTCTTAGTCCTACGAGAATGTGTGTCAGGAGAGACCATATTCGTGGATAGACAGTAGGTGAGGATGAGATCATGCATTTCCAGGGGCATGAATGGGTGCTAATAGACATATTCTAGTAGATGATGCAAGACTTTCATTCCTCGTTATTTTAAGATTAGCCTAGTGTCACCAATATTTATCGAGATCTACACAGCCAGTATTGGTGGCTAGGTATGAAGGGGGATGTTTATGGTTTTTTAATGAGATGTTCCACCTGTCAGTAGGTGAAGGAAGAGCATCAGCAAACATCAGATATTTTGCAGTAGTTACCCATTCTAGAGGGAAACTGGAATGATGTCTTGATGAATTTCATGATAGGTTTATTGAGGTCACCTCGATGGAATGATGCAGTTTGGGATGTCAGTGACAGACTTACAAATGTAGCACACTTTGTACTGATCCAGGAGGCCATCGGTGTTGATGAGCTCGGGATTTTGTGTATCTGAGAGGTTGTACGTCTTAATGGGGTACCTCATTTACCATTTCCGATAGGGACTCCCATTTTACGTCTCATTTCGGAAAGAGTTTTTAGAGGTAACTAGGTACACAGGTGATTCTGAGCACAGCATACAACCCTCAGACTGATGGCTAGTTAGAGCATACAATACAAGTACTAAAGGACATGTTACATGCATGCGTCTTAGACTTTGGGGGCTCTTCGGTGAAACTCATACCCCTAGCCGATTTTTCCAACAATAATAATTTTTCTATAAACTATTAAGATGGAACATTACAAGGCTTTATATGGCAGGACATGTAGATCAACCTTATGCTGGTTGGAGGCAGGTGAGGTAGCTTTACTGGGACCATGTCTTGTTCAGGAGACTTCAAAGTCGGTCCAGTTGATTCAGAAGTGGAAAGTTATTGTATAGTCTCATTAGAAATCTTATGTTGATCGTCGCAGAAGATGCTTAGATTTCATGGTCGGGGATCATGTTTTCTTGCGTGTTTCACCGAGTTTGGGTCCCAGGTAGATTGGGGGACAGGGTAATCTTTCACTAAGGAATGTAGAGCTATTAGTGATTCTGGAGGGAGTCGGTCTGGTTGTCTATCGGTTGCAGTTTCTATAGAGTTACTAGGCCATGAATGAAGTCTTAGACATATCTTAGCTGCACCATTATCACTCAGACTCGTCTCACATCTTTCATCCCAGGGAGGATGAACTTCAGGTGGATGCATCCTTTGTGGAGCATCTGATTCGTATTGTTGATAGGAGCATGAACTTTCTCTAAGGCTGGTCAGTCCCACTCATACGTGTTCTATGGTATCATGGCCGAGTTCAGAATGAAAAATGGGAGTGGGAGACCGACATACGTTCTCATTGGCTATAATTGTTCCCATCATTATCTTCACCACCCTTCAAAGAGAAATTAGGGGAAGAATTTATTTAAGGGGGAATGTTTGTAAGAACCCGGTTCATATTCTTGAGGTACGAGTTTCATCATTTCCATTTCTCAAGTGTTTTTGAGAAAAAAGGGAAAAGTGGTAAAATCCCAAATTTATGGGTACACGATGTGCACAATTGTACACATTCCATGTACTCTGGTTATGTGGGATGAGAAAACAGGGAATGTAGGCTTGGGGGTAAAAACTAACTACACACAATGTACTATTATACACACCCTGTGTACCTTGGTTGTGCGGGATGAGAATACATAGTGTGTAGGCTTGTTGCCAAATAAGGGTGTAAAAACTAATGACACACCATGTACTTGGTAATACATGTCGTCTAATCAGTCGTAAGATGAATAGTAAGGTGGTCGAATGTAGCCATCAAAGGAACAGTTTAAAAGGAATGTACATATCATGTACATGAGAGTACACGCCGTGTAGTTATGTTTTTTGATCAAAACAGGTAGTAGCTTCCTCATTCGACAGAGGAGGAAGAGGGATCACCAGGAGTAGTGGGAGAGGATGCCGAGATATGGAAGAGCTTTTGATCACTCACCGGGACTCCGAATCTTCCATCGTCGATATCGTTTGAACCGAGTGGGTAAGGTCTTCCCTCTTCTTGAATCTTTCCATCCAGTTATTTCCGTCAGGGTTGTTATTTTGGTTTTAATGGGTAATCATTTATCTTGTAACTATGTCGTTATTGGATGTTTTTGGATGCTCCTTTCTCCTATATCGATCAGAGGAGTTCGAGGTAGGTGGTCTTGGGTTTAATTCCAACTTTCAAGTTGTATTTGTGTATCATTGTGCCTCACACCCATGTTTGGGGTG
Organism: Viscum album; assembly: GCA_963277665.1. NCBI lineage: Eukaryota > Viridiplantae > Streptophyta > Magnoliopsida > Santalales > Viscaceae > Viscum > Viscum album. The sequence continues at coordinate 514,633,157 of OY728143.1, read as the reverse complement.
TTGTATGGATGACAATTTGACTATTGAGATACCTATAATTGCATTGGTAATCTAGTGAATATTTTTAGACTGTTTTTTGAGATCGTTGCCTTGATCTAGGGCCAACCCGAGGGTGAATTTCCCTTGTCTAGACATTTGGACAGGATACCCATGGGTATGATGCAATTATAGCATATTTTGTGTTTTCTTGAGAGGAACCATATATAAATTGATTCATTATGCATTGGGCTCAGCCCAGTTACTTTATTTTCCTATAAAACGCATGAGGGTAGTGTTTTTATCGGCTGGAGGGTAATGTTTAGTTTATCATGAGGGCAACAATTCGTATGCATGAGGGCGATATATCATATACCCAAGGGAAATATTTGTTATTCTTGAGGGCAATTACTTGAGGGTTCCATTTCTATTTTATTTAAGGTAAGGATTTTCATTTCTGAGGATAATGTTTACATTGAATATATAATATGGTGATCAGTTAGGTTGTACCTGCCATGCTAAATCACATACTTGGTATTATTATAATCTATTACATGTTAGATAGAATGTTCTGGTTTCTACTATGGCACTGGTATGTGAGATTGTTGGTAGAGGCGGAGTCTCAGAAAACTCAAAATTCAATTATATTTAATTGTTATGTAATTATTACAGTGACAATTTAACTCGTAGCAATGGTTACTTTTGAGTAATTCTTATTTTACTACATTTTATTATTTCACTCTTTTGTTGGACATTTTCACTCACAGGTGGGCACGAGCCTTTTGTGGGTTCCTACTGAGATTTATTTCTCATACCCTATTTGGGTCATGTCTTGGGCCCAAATAGATTATATTGCTGCAATTATCGATAAGGGCAAGGGTCCCTACACAAGTACATGATTTATGTAGAGGAGTAGAAGAGAATAGGACCAATCTTTGGCTTGTTATGCTGCTGCATTCATGTTGGACTACATTGGTTTTGATTTTCTATACTTTTTACATTGTGCTCTATTGTATAATATTTCAGTGTATCCTATTTCAGATTCTTTATTAGAATTAGAGGCATGTTGCATCATCATATATATGACTACGGGTTATCTATTACTTCACTTATGTTGTCCATTAAAGGTCTATATAGTTTTCTGCTTCCCGTTTTGTATGTTTATAAAGTTATTTCGTTGTGCTTCACTTTGAAAAACGAGGTCATAGTTTCCCCACTATCAGTCCTAGGCCCTTGCTTCTAGTTGGAAACCTCTGGCATTTGGGGAAATGCGCTTCAGGTCATGTGACCAACCGGGTTAGGAGCACTTGTTGTGTGGCACCTAGATCTGGGACGGTACACCTACTGGATGAGGCCATCGCTTCCTATGTCTGAGTAAATTTTATTTGTTGAATCCCTATATTTATTCTAATCCAATAATCACTGTTCAACATCTATATTAACAAGGGTCACAATTCATAACATAAAACCAAAGAATTTGACATTTTATGTAATAATTTTACATATAGAGACATTTAATTAAATCATGAGGGATTTCCATTAATAAACGCTTGGGTTGTTACAATTTTCCTAGTCAATGAACATAATCATAACCCATATATAGTAATTTAATGAATTATAATAGAATTGAACATCCCTATTCAAAGTAATCATAAACCATTTAGTAAAATATAGATTAAGGTATCATAAGAGATCAACCTTAATAAATTATTTTATTAAAAAAGATTTTTTCATATATTAAAATACATTAAATGAGATCATTGAAATTTTATTTATAAAAATACCACTGTTCACACTGAAAATAATTTCTATTTAAAATGATGCACAATTTTAAATGAAAATATTTATCATGGAAATGACATTTTAAAAAATCCACATATGTTTAGTGCATCAAGTTATCATGAATGAGGGAAAATACTATCAAAATTTATATGTAAGAAAACATATTAGTTCTATATTTTTTGTTATAAAAGTCTCAAAAAACCTTCATAAATAAATTTCAATATATATAGGTTATAATCTATTTTGTAAAAATCCAAAAAAGGAGAAAACAAATATTAAAAATTCATTGTAGAATAGAAAAATCCTTTTCTAAAATGATTATAGAATACATGGTGATGGATGAAAATGGATTTTTAAAAGATACCATTAAAAATATATTTTTAATGGATATAGATTGCGGTTGGTGAGGAATTTCGATTGAGGAAATTAGTTGTGTTTGAGTCGTGGGATGATCATTGCCCCACCAACCATCATCTAGGTCATCCATTTGATAATTATCATAGTGGAGCCCAAATCTCTTCTCTCGATAGGAGGAATGGTATGATCTCGTCACAAGAACAGAAATTAATTGATGCTGAGATGTATGGAATTGGATTAGGTGATTTGGACGTGGGAAAATAGGCATCGATATCTTCTAATTCGATAGCTACTGAGGTGTCAGATAGATTGAAGCAAGACCTTATCATGGGAGCTGGTGTGGGTCATGCTGCTTTGGATGCAACTGATCTTAGAGGTAGTACCAGACATGGAGGAAGTAATGGGGTGACATGTCCTGTAGGTGAGTCAGCATGCTCTAAGGAAAGTGGAGTTGTGTATTGTTTTTATATCCGGGAAGATGACAGATTGGTCAAAACTGTTGTTTCTAGGCCTAAGTTATTTGAGATGCAACAGAATTCATTTTTTTTGGGAAAATAACTATGGAAACTGGTCCTTTTCCGGGTGTCAAGGTGCATACTCTGCAGTTGCAACCTGAGGGTGGATTGGAGGGTACAGTTTCTACTTGCAACTAATTACAAGAGATGGATCATGATGAGACTCCTTGTGAGGAGGAGATTTCTCACATGGAGGATGGTAAAAATATGCAGTTTGTTTTAGTAGGTGAAATTCAAGAGAATAATGGTCCTCTCTCTTTGGAGGATGGAACTTGTATATGTGTTCTGTATTTGGGTATACTGGATGGTCACGAAGTTATGGAACAACCAAAGTGTTTAGAAATAATTAACAACTATAGTCTAATTTAGATGCGATGGGGAATGAAAGATGGAATGAAAGAGGTGCATATCCTGGGAAAATGGTTGGATTACTCTGATAGTGATAAGGTGAATGATGGTGGCCTGGTCAGGCCTTCAAACAGTGGCATTTTTCAGAGTGGGAGAATGAAGATAAGTGGGAATACAGACGTTATGACTATTCCACCAGGAATAAGTCCTAGAAAGGATTACTCATATCATCCAATGCTGGTGTCCAACATGCCTTCTACTGGAAACATAGATAATCTATACTTGGAGCGGCTAAATCTGAGAAGGATATATGCTATGGTCCTGAAGCATTATAAAAGCTCAGAATGGAAATCGGAAACTGTGGAGGAATATTTTTACCAGGGATGTCTCGATGAGTATGATTTTTTGATATGTAGTTTTCTGTTTTGGATTTTGGAAGTTGTTTGCTATCCTTTTCTTTCATTATAATAAATGGTTAGGGGACTATCGTCTAACTAAGCTTCTCTGATATATATTTTACCACAGTGACATTTTTATGAAAAAAATGAAAATTACCAAATAAATTATTCTTATATTTTTTATCAATTATATGGAATCCATTTTATAAAATAAAATTTATAAAATGGTAAAAATAAATTCTAAATAAGTTACATGGATAACTCATAAAAATGGGATTTTAAGGTTTAAATCATTGTTTTCAAAATTTCTAAACACGCGTTTATAAATGTTTATAATTTTATATTATGTAATTTAATAGATACATATTGATAAATAATAAGGGTTTTTTTATTTCAATTCATGATCATATAAAAATTATTTCACAATAGTTTTGGAATTTTATAAAAAAGAGTATTTTCTCTTTTTAATAATATAATTACATTTTTTAGAAAATTCCAAAAATATTACACAAACATAAATTTAATTTTGTTTTTCAAAAAATGATATTTATTTTTTAAAATAATTTTTTTAAAATTAAAATATTTCTATATATTTATTTTTATTAGATAAAAGTTGCATTTTAAAGGAATCTTATACTTCAGGATTTAAATGTATATAATAAAAAATTTGTATTCATTTTCTAAGAACATTTATTTTTTTAATATGATCTTTATATTTATATCATAAAATATTTAATATTTTTCCAAACCTTCCAATTAAACGTTTAGTTTATAACACTAAATATAGAATATTAATATTTTATAGTTTGTTTAAGCTCAGTTCCGTGTATAATGTAATCCATTTAACATATTATTACTTTTAAATATTGCGGTGTTATATAATCTCATCCTTCTATAAATTGCATCCCCACAATTTAAACATGTTATTCGTAATCATGTAGGTGACACTTTAAAATTATATTATGAAAATCCAAGACATTTTAAATGGATAATAAATCTTCCATTTAAAAATTGGTGATGGAAAATTTGAATGTCAATAAAAAACATAGTTTATGTATAGGAGAAAATTAGTGTGAATTAAAAACATTTTTATGGAAGTGATATATTACTATCATGTTCTACTATAGTGTGATACAAAACATGGAAATTAGGTGTTTTCCATTATAAACCCATAAATTTTTGATTATATAAAATTCAATTAATTTCTAGGTTTTAAAATTAAATTGATAACATTTTTTCCAAAAACAATTTCCCAGAGACGGGGAATTACATCACATCATATAGTAAAAACATTAAGAAATATATATAGCTATATCAACCTTCTCCCTAAATAATATTCCAATTTATTTTATTTATCATAATCATATAGGGTTCCCATAATAAACTTACCCTTTAATTGTCAAACTGTTAAAATAATGAAAACGTTTTCATACAAACAAAGAAATCAAATAGTTTAGTGGCTAATGGTACGTCGTTGTCACCCTTTAGTTGTAGGTTCAATCACTGTAGCCCTTCAAGATGTGATACTTTTTCCTCTTAATTATTGATTATCCTTTTTATAATAATATATTTTCATAATCCATAAAAATTTAAAAAATTCAACTTAATATATTTAACATTAAATAAATATGTTGACCTCGTAGTTTATATCATATGATTAATTTTTCATTACCAAAAATATCATAACCCATATTGCACCATTCTTTTGTGGAATATTGAGTTTTATATAGGAAAATTACATAGTAATTACATCCCATAATCGAAAAACTAATATTCACTTTTAATTAATGGTTGGTTACATAAAGAATGGAAATTAATATAGTGTTCCTCAAACTATTTTCTATAACCAATATTTTTGGAATATGTTATCCAATATTCATAAAAACATTAATGTTTAAATCCTATCCCAATGCTAAACATGAAATTTTTATAAATGTTTAAACTTCTGATCATTCCAAAGGAGCATGATCTAAAACATTATAAATGTGGTTACTAAATTTACAAAACTAAATTATCATTAAATTTTAAAATAACACAATTTAAATCTCAATCATCCCATATCAAATATGTGAATACCTAGATAATTTATTCTCTAGATACATGGTATTTACATTAATTACCATATATCATTAATGAAAACATGAATTCACCGTAATTACTTAAGTAAATTAATTATTATTATATATTTTCTTTAGTTACAAAAATGTTTTCTACTCCATCAATTGTAGAATAATCATATTTTTCATAAAATCATTAATCAAATCTAACATAGTGAGTAATATTCAATTTACCAAATCTATATCAATAAGATTTTAAACCAATCATCATTATCTCAACATTAGGAACGTATTTAAGGAAATATTTCCGTCAAAAAAGTGTTTTGAAAAATATTAACTTGAAGCAAAAGCACCTCTCTTGGATTCTGGTACTACTCTCTAAATGCGTCAAAATCCATAAATAAATGGTACCACAATAAAATCCTTATATATATCTCCTGATTTTTAAAAACATAATTGGATTGATAAAAAAGCTTTTACATCTTATTTCATGTATCGAAACACACATGGACATAATTATCCAAGTTCATTCAAAAACCATTAACTATGATTCATCATCTTATTCCACCTTTCATTAATATGTCATTTGAAGTATCATCATCATCATTTTGATAACTATTACTCATATAACCTTACTAAATCTATTCCTGAGTTTCCCCACTATGATATAGAGTTTTATAATTATCATATGTTTAACATTTAAAAAAGTCCATCCATCTATAATACCATAAAGAGATTTTTACCCCTAAAAGATAATTTTTCTTCATTAGATATATTAAATATCTAAATTATCCACTCCCAATACATCTTCTTCTACTTATAATACATTCAATTGGTGTTTCATCTAACAATAAAAACATATAGAAAACTAATCCTTCTTTTCAGCATCGACACCACTACCCCACCTCTTTGTGAACTTGTATCATTATCTTCACTGGTGAGCATGATAGTTGGTGAAGGATCATGTTTTTAATCATATTTTATTTTAATTTTGTATTTATTTTATTTTGTAAATCCTAAAATCTTTTTAAAATACTCCATTACAAACTCTTTTATGTAAAAATAATTTTTATCATGTATTGTTTTATGAAAATCTATTCATATTTTATCATTACGATTGTCATAAGTGATAACGATAAAAATAATACTCTTGATAATTGTAATAATAATTAATTCCATGATTATTGTAATGAGTATGAATACTATTTTTATCATACACCCTAAATATGATTCATATCATACACATTATCACCATCATTAAATTCATTCATGGACTAATATAAGAAAGTAAATGGAAAGCGAAGGAAATAAAGGACCAAACACAAACCACCCTAGGGAGGAATAATGTATTGAAGACATAGATAATTTCTTCGGATCAAATTTACAACTTCTAGATAAAGGAAAGAAATGATTGGTTGTCAGGTGCCATTGGGACTATGTTACTCTTGTGAAGCTAGGTGGTCTGCAACCCTGTTTCCCTACCACCATGTCTGAGTAACCTAGATGCTCCTATTGATGATGGACATACAATTTCTAATGATATACACAAATGATCATTGGATGAACCCTCTTATATGTTTGGATTCATGTAGAATCATAGAGTCGGTTTCAACTTTCTTAAGTTCCACTTTCATTTGGATACAAAGAGTGTGGTTGGTCAGCCTCCGCCTGAACTAAGGTGCCACATCCATAATGTGTTGTGAAGGTTAAGAGGACATTCCACCCTATGTCTCATACCAACCATCCTCCATTCATGTCACCCAAAATAAAATATCCAACAGAATTAAACTTGAGGCTATTACATGGGGGAGAAATTGAATCCAATGTCACTGCTTCCGAGGAGTAGAAGGCATTGTTAGAGGTAAGATGGAATGAATGGGACATAGATATGGGGCTTCCCACCAGTTCCCTATGAGAGTAACCATATCATCCAAAAGTATATCATACTCATTACAGTCCTCCTACCAATGGAGAGGGACACCTCATATATGTCTTGGTTTCTTGCTACCACAAAACACCAAAAACCTGCACTCAGAATATTAAAACGTAGAAATTTTTCTTGGCCCGTGTCCATCACCCCATAGAAACAATTATCCCAGAATGACGTAGTATGAATGGAAGAGGAAGAGATTGTAGTGAAGAGAAAAAGGAAACTACATATGTTTTTGGAATGTTCCCCTCTGAAGAATATATGCCCCATGCTTTCTTCCCACTCGTATTAATAGTCGTGGAAACAACAAGAGAGGATGATCACTAATTTTTTAACATTGTCATCATTTGGTATCACAATATGTTGAATCCTCCAGATGAGGAAACTATAATTCCCGGGAATCCTTTTTCACCACACAATAGTGTTTCATTCATCATGAGGATCATGGGGTTAGGATATCCTATGAAAATTATTCAGCCTGATGTTCTAAGAATTAGATGGGATGTACAAACATATATCGAGACACTCATTGATGATGATCGCAACAAATATTTTTTGTTGGTTATTGTCCAGCGCAGCCCTGATGAAGGACTGATTCAATATTTCTTATATGAAGATTATTGATGGGTATAGACACCTCAGATAACATATCATAATTCCTACCCAGTTTTGAAACAATAAGAGATAGTTACCTTCTCCCACATTCCACCAAGCATACTATTGAAGAGTCTTAATGAGGGGGAAAATCCTTAACCAGAGGCGGTGACCTTTGTGCTAACATCCTCCGTATTTCCACAATAGTTATGGTCCATTGTCCACCACTATATAGTTTATTTCTCGATCACTTTCCACACTATTTTCGAGTAAATGCAAGTAATCTTACTTCCCAATCATCATACATCAATACCACCATTAATAATGGGATGGTCCATCCTCTCCCATGATACCGAATACCACATACCTTCAAACAATGCATCCCATATAAATCTAGCCAATTCCCTATCAATAAAAATGGTCACCCTTTCTGGCACTATGATCGCAAACATCGCGTGCACTAAAATTGTAGACAATACACTACTCTCCAAAGCGATACCCCCAAGGATAAGATTTGATTCTTCTATTTTAGGACCAAACATTCGATCTTACACAACATGTGGTTGATGTCCCATATGTAAATGCAACCTGATGATATGGGGTTGTGAGGGTTCCCAGGGAAAATTACTCCACTACATGGCTAGTCTGCAACAGAATTGGATAAACCTATTTGGAGAACACATGTTAGAAATATACAGGTTTCTCTTTGATTTGTTGATCAGCTAACCACTCCAAAAGAATAACTCCTCAAGAATCCTTTTGATTCCATGCATATATCTCTTGAAATATTTTGATAAAATGATAGTGGAATATAAATAATTAAGGTATGTGATGGATGTCATGATCTATTTCCTCCTGTAAGGCATGATCTCCACTCTTGCAATACATTTTTTAGTCAGTGGACTGAGTATGTCTTACATGAGCATGAAAATAATTAGTGAGACAAGATTTCCTTGGCCTATGCCACATACTACCTTAAAGGAACCATGTATTCTCCCCTGGAAGGTGACATTCATCCATGCTTTACTAAAACATTTGAAGATAATATCCAATGCCTTGGGGGCAATATTCCCATGCTGGTCAGGACCATAATAATGAACCCCCAATCATCCCAATCATACACCTTATTCATGTCGATCTTTATTTCCTTATCATAACTTAGGGTCCTGTAGTTGATATCTCATAGCATTTACAACGCTTGTTCCATATCTACGTGAATGGACTATCCCCTCACAAATTCATGATGCTTGATAGATAACCAATGAGGAAAATCCATGGAAAACCTCAGGTGAATGGTGACCACAAGTATTATATAGGTGAAATTTCACATGTTGATCATTCTACAATGTGAAAGAGACAATGGGTACTTAACCTTAAATAAGAGAATTTCATTTGTGGTAGTCACAACCTGTAGTAGGTAACCCCCATTGAAGAAGTCATGGATAGCTGAAATGTGGTAACCCTTAACTGTCTCCCACAACCATTTATAAAATGTACCAGGGATGCAATCCAGCTCTCGCACTATCTCAGCATTAAGGTTAAGAATATCCATATGAATCTCCTCTTCATCAAGGATCACCCATATAATTTTACTTTTCTCCAAGGATAACTAGGATAAGATTTATTCCCAATGTTTTCACTCCCACTGGGGTATTGAGAGGGAATCCGTGCATTCGGGCCTGCAAGAAAGTTTTTAAATGTTGAAAATTCAATACTTCTAACATCCTCTATATCGTCCATATAGGACCTGTCATCACACATGATATTTTACTATATAGGACATCTTTTCTCTATGATACCTTCAATTTTTTTATGTGCTCTTATCCCCGTCATTTAGTTATTTGGTCCTTGAGCACTTCCAACCCTTTCTTTATTGTTTGAGAATCATTTTCACCAGCCTATTCTTCTTGTTCACAAGATCATTGATCACTGTCTCATTCTAATGGTCCTCCATGGTTCCTTCCATACACTAATTCTCCTCTTTGAGGGTGTCTATATATTGGTTGATAGGGTAAAATCTATTTCCCATGTATGATGTCCTGGCTTCAACCTCCTACACTTATTTTGAGTATCCACCCAGGTGTTCTCCCATATCAGTTCCCTCAATGAAGAGAGAACAAGTTGAATATATATTATATTTCATTTCCAATGGGCATGGAACCTGAAGCTTTCATGTGACTCCTTCCTGGTAGACCGATGGACCAACAACAAAGAGTGGTCAAAAATACCCCACACTAGCTGATGATACTTTTTATTTGGAAATGATGTGATGGAGTGGATGTTTTCTAAGAACAGACTGAGTCGTCTCCAGCAATTTACGTTGCACTTTTGGTCATTATACCAAGTAAAGTGGTCCCCCATATACCCCAATACAAGCAATCCATTTCTTTCTATGAACTAGTCAAAATCCATGCTAGCCCATCATGGGAACACAGCTCTTCCTTTATTGTCTTCTTTTCTACCCAAAATATTGTAGTACCCACATATTATACATGGAACCACTCCTGGGTCGAGTGTACTAAGCTCCTTCTACAACGATTCCCGACTTTGGCTATTACATCTTCCATTAAAGAGGCCAAAACGGGGTATTTGTTCCCATTGTCACCCTCATAGAGATGAGTTGGTCACCCGCATAGATCAGTTCCACCGAGAAGTCCCATATCAGGAACATCTAGATATCTCAGTTGTCTGGGTCAGCATGCATGGACACATGCATCCATATTTTATGAGCAAATTGATTGAGTTTATTAGGGACCTACATATGTTCTAGAAAATCAGCAATATATAACTTATTCTTCTTGATTTATAACATGTGGACATATTTCTTAACACAATATACGAGCCCAACATTGTTCCAATGGATAATTCATAAAATTATTCATGTTTTAGACCAAATTTGGACCCAGGATCCATGGTCCCCTTATAGAGGGTGTATGAACACTCCTAATTCCAAAAAAACTATTGCTTTGGCATCGATTCATATCATGCACACTAACAAGTCTTTCATGATGAAAATATCTTATTATGTATATAAATCTTGTTAAATATCAAAACAAAATCCATTAAAAACATTACCTAGAAAATTATATTATAATGAAATGTTTTCTATTAAATTAAAATAATGTCGTGAATTATATGATAATACAAATGATTTCATGAATTAAATTTAAATTTAACTCTTAGAGTTCTAGGTGTCCAAGTCCCTAAAAATTTTCAAGAGAAAATACAACCATTGGTGGCCAATATGACATTTGGTAAAATGACAATAAATACAAGGACATATGAATAAGCCTAATGACTAACATAAAATCTTCTGAATTTTCAAGACACTAAACTAGATCACGGCTGAATCTTCTATGATTAAAAAATATAATTGTTTACATGTATTGAACTGCAAGTTCTATATACTTGTATCCCTCTATAATTTTTTTTTATTTTTGTGAGGATAGTCATTGTGATTATTATTGTGATATCTAGCGAATAAGAAGACATAGGTGATGAATCTTTATTGATTGAGGGATTCCAATGCTAGGAAGATAGAGGTGTTGATCCCCTTCATGATCAAGGGATACCTATGATAGGTAGACAGACCAAAGATGATAATCATATGTATGTATTATCTTATTGTGGGTAAGATATAAAAACATTAATATGGAAAAAATTTAGCTTTATCATAGGATATTTTATACACTTCTCTTTTGTCTAAATTAACTTTGTTCATTTACATGTATTTAATTTTTAATGCTATTATAATTGAATGTGAACTATTTTATATATTCATTTTACAATTATGCACTCTGTTTATCATAACTAATCTTATTATGATAGTTTTGTAACAATTTTGATTAGCTATTATGTGATGGTTATTAAAATTATTTCTCAAAATGATTCTATACGCTTTATGATATAATAATTTTATTTACTCTAATCGTTGTTACTACTCTAATTATGATACTTACAAAAATAACTATGAATACAAGTTACTTTTTAATACGACATAATGAATACAGATTAGAATCATCATGATTATGATGTATTTTTAATCAGACCCATGGGCCCACAATTTTTCCTTATTATATGTTTTTTGAATTTAATTAGATAATTTTTTTTAATGAATGATTTAAAATGAATGGCTTTAATGGTTCAATAATCCTTCATCTTGTATTTTTATATCTACAAATACATTTTAATCAACCAATTTGTATGAGATCCATGTCTCGTTAATTGTGATAATATCAATTGGTATTGGAGGAGGATTCCACTTATTTTACTTAATATTTATTTAATTCTCTTTCATGTTAATTATATTTATTTTATAAATGTTTTGTTGAAAAATATTTTTTACATAGACATATATTTTAGTAAATTTTTGTATTTATTTAATGATAGTTTGACTAAATCTTTGTTCTATTGACAATCTCAATACCAATAAGACCACCAATATTTTATGTTAATGATTGTGATTATTGGAGATATATACTAAAAGACCTTGTAATAGACACTGTAGTTTTTAACATTGTCATGCTGACTAGAATCAATAAATATCCTGACAAAGAACATAAAACCTTTAACAATAAATAGAAACGTGAATATCAATTGAGTTACAAGGTAATAAATAATTTACCATGTTCATTGAAAATAAATAAATATATCTTGATTTTATCTTGTGATGTTGACAGTACTATTTATATAAATCTTGATATTATTAATTTATGTACATCTAAGGTTGACCAAAAAAGAAGAGATATGTTGTGATAAGATTATTAGGCTTTTGAATTCATTTATGGAGAACCTATTGTTAAGGTTCAAAAATGGTTCATGATAATGGTGAATTGTTTAATAGATATAGGTGAAAAGGTATTATATAATGAGATTCTAGTCAAAAAGATTATAGATATTATACCTATTGAATTGGAATAGAAAAACTGATGTTGATGAGTCCAGGATGGTCAGAAATGTAACTCTTAATGATTTTTTTGGAACTCCTGTTCAATACGAAAATTGATTTAATAGAGATGCTGATAACGTAAAAAAATATAAGAATGGTGGAGTTTCATTTACATCAACATCTAATATAATGAAAGAGAAAACTCTAGGAATGATATTTTGGTTGTCAAATAAAACAAAATCAGTTGTTCAATGAAACTCAGATGAATAAGAATATTCAGAGAATGTGTTATCCAATCTTTCTCAAAGGATGAGTATGATGGTTAATAAATATAATTTTAAATATAGATGTATGAAAAGAAACAAGGAAATGATTGATATGAAATATTCTAAAGTTACTTGTTACAAATATAAAAGAGATGGATATATAAGACCAGATTTTCCATAAACTCAAAATAAAAGACAGGGAGTAAATACATTCTAATATAATTAATTAAAAGTATGACAATCCAAAAGAAAATAGAGTCCTGAAATATAATGACTCATGGAGTGATAATGAATTAAATTATTTTAATGATTATTTAGTGAATGAAAATTATTAAAATAATAATATTGGTATACATCCCAGAATACCTTTTGAAATACAATTTCTTGTGTATAAAATACACACTTATGATTCATTAAAAATATGCCTTTTCATGCAGACCATACAAATAGAAAAGTTATATTTCTTCTATTAAAGAAAATTCCTCAGTAGCAGATTATTCTTTACCTTCTTATGAAGAAGACTCTAGATTAGATAATTTGGTCCAAAATTATATTAGTAATGTTAGTAAAAAACATGGAAAATAATATTCTAGACTAATTTTCATTTAAAAAATAAGTGTATGATCTTTATAATGAAATTGGAAAAAAAAAGTTTTTGAAATTGATTATTTTTTACAAACCATATTGAATTTAATTCTTAGAAGGATAATAATTCAATGGACATTGTAAAATTCATTTTGGGGGAGAATTTTTTGGAACCAAAACTCTATTTTGAATCTAAAACCTATTTAGATATGAATTTAGCATCGAATGTAAAGGCTGATATTTTTTCAATAAAGAATCGTTTGCAAAACATTGCCATTGGTAAGGATTTGATAAAATAAATAGATAAGTCCATACACAACATAATTTTTTAGTAATGGAATATTCTGATTCAAAACCATTTTTTAGTAAGAATTATATTATTTCTAAAAATACCACATTTTGAATAAAAAATGTCAAAGTGGTGGTGATAGAAAAAAATAGCGATTTAATTAAAATTCAATCCTTCGGGTTCCACAAATCCAAATTTCATAAAAACTTTGAATCCAAAGATCATTCTATCCAACATTTCCAGGTCCAAAAATGTCTAGGTTCCAAAAATATAATTATTTCTCATTCCGTAAAAATGGATGTACCAACGGTAGAAATGTGTGGAACATGGGTTGAGGATGTTTCCGGCACATGACAAGAAATAAATAAGTCATTGATAATATTATTGAAATGAATGGTGGAATACTTACCTTTTTTAACTATGATGTTAAAAATATTTGTGGTATATGTAACATTGTTCTTCTTGGAAAATAATTGATTTAAAATCTTTTATTTTTATGGTCTTAAGAACAACCTTATAAGCCTTAGTCGATTTTTTTTTATGGTTACCTAGTGAATATTATTAATGATAAATGTGTTGGAATAAATTCCAAGGATGTATTCATTATTTATGACCATTTACATGATAAATTTCATACACAAAACATAGAATATCATAGGTGCCAAGAAAAAAATTTCCTCAGTGAAATGGAAGTTCAATATTGGCTATTGAATATATGGTTACAAAACTATATCCTTGCGAAGTTATGAAAAGTAAATAATAAAATACTTGTTATGGATATATCTAAATTTAGATTATATTCATCAGATGTTTATTACCCTTGTCAATATGGAAAGCTATATAAGGCATGCTTTAAATCAATTAGTGAATTCCCAATTATTAATGCATTATAGTTAGTATAAATATATATTATTGGTCATTCATAAAATGTATAAGTTAGTTGATTTTAATATGTTTTTATTTAGTTAATGACTACACTAGATATACATGGGTCAATTTCCATTCAATGAAATATGAAGCCTTTTTTATTTAAGAACATTTTTTCGGAAAAAATAAATGATAAAACTCGACCATTGATAATGATACATAGTGATCATGGGGGAGAAAATGAAATTTCTGACTTTGAAACTTTTATAGTATGAAAGGAATTAGAAATATTTTTTTTCTCCTATAACTCCACTAAAAATGGTGTTTTTGAAAGAAGAAATCATATTCATCATGAAATAACAAGAACCATGTTCAGAGAAAACATAATTTCAAAACACTATTGGGATGAAGCTTTTAGTTCAACTTTCTATACTATAAATTTAGTTTTAACAAGAGTAATTATCAATAAAACACCATATCAGTTATGGACATGTTGAAAACCAAATGTCCCATACTTTATTGTATTTGGGTGAAATTTATTCATTTTGAAAACAATAGATTATTTACAAAAATGGACACATAAATCTAATGAATTTATATTTTTATTATATTCCAATACTTATATGGATCATAGAGTTTTTAGTGAAATTAATTATACTCTTTAAGAAATAGTACTTTTAATATTTGATGAAACCGATCATTTTGTTTTTAAACAATACCAACCTATATCTTTTTATGTGTTTCACAAAAACTGATTAGAAAACAATGGTAGAAGATTCTTCTAATAATGAGAATACTTAATAAATTATTTCTAAAGTATTCACTCGAGAATAATTTCATCCTTATGTTGATGAACATGTTTTACAAAACCAAAGAAATTTTTTTCATTAGAATCATACCATTGATATTATCATTATTGATGTAAATAAATTGGTATGTACTACATGTTCTTTGAGAAATGAAGTATAATATTTTTCATTCATTTCCTAATTCAAACCAAAAAGTCTTTATGAAAATTTATGTAATAAATATTGGATTAAGGCTATGGAAGACTAACTAAATTAATTAAAAAGGAAAATTGTCTAGACCTTGGTTGAAATACCTAAATAAACATGAGTCATTAGATTTAAATGTGTTTTCAAATTTTTTTGATGAAAATAGATACTTTTTAAGAAATAGAGAAAGACAATTTTTAAAATTTTGTAATCAACAAGATAGAATAGGTTATGATGAAACCTATGTTTAAGTGGCTAAACATGAATCTATAAAAATATAACTTTATTTTGAAATATTCTATAAATTTAATCTTAATTAAATGTATTCAAAATATGCTTTCCAGAACTTATTTGATCAAGAAGATGTTTTTATTTAATAACTGTTGACCTCACCTGGTTTGATAATCCCAATCGTGTATTTATATGTTTTGATAATCCCAATTATGTGTTCATATTTTATGCTATTCTCAATTACTGATGATATATATTTTAATTCTTTCAAATCAGTGATCAAGTTAATAATAATGTTTAAATAATCTCTGAGTTATGTTAATCTCGATTATCCTTGTTTATACAAGCTTTGAAACAATTCTAAGTCATTTAGATGTGGTTTGCATAAGAGCCAGAGCTACCGATAGCCAGAGCTACCGATAACCAGAGCTACCGATAGCCAGATCTACCGATATCCAGAGCTACCGATAGCCAGAGCTACTGATAGCCAGAGCTACCGATAGCCAGAGTTACCGATAGCTAGAGCTACCGATATCCAGAGCTACCGATAGCCAGAGAGCTACCGCTGCACACAGAGATCTACCGATGCACACAGAGAGCTACTGATGCACAGAGAAAGCTACCGATGCACACATAGAGCTACCGATGCACATAGAGAGCTACCGATGCACACATAGTGCTACCGATGCACACAGAGAGCTACCGATGCACACGGAGAGCTACGGATGCACAGAGAGCTACCGATAAGAGCCACCAATAAGAGTTTGAAGAGCTACCGATGGAAGATCCCTACACCGAGTCAACGGTACACGTCTACAAACAAACGGCTACCTATAATGAACTGCGGAGTCAAATCCTATATCCTCGGCACTATTTTTTTATTATACTAACGGTTACATTTGTTAATTTTTATGCATTTAATGTTATTAAATGATTTATGTTGCCATTTCAGGAAACCGTACCAAGTACGATCATAAAGTATAATCATTACATCTTCTCAGAAAGACAAATAGGGTATAAAGAGGACATCGTGTAGGTTTCAAAAGACAGTGATAGAAAATAGACTTGAAGAGATCAAGAACACGGAACACACTTGCGATCAAGCTCAAAACGTGCCAAGATCAACTGGAGAACTTGCACTCACGAGACTACTACTACTAGCCTCCAGAACATAGAGCATACATCGAGCAATCTATGCTAAAGAAGAACCACACAAAACTCGTCATTCTTTCAGCCGATAAGCAAGCTAAACCTGGAAGTCAAGGAAGCAGATGGTACTATGTTTTCCAGAAAAAAAACCAGAAGAAGACTCAGAACGAATTCTAATCAACAAAAGGAGTCAAGAGCTGCACGAAGATCACTAGAGCCATTTCTAAACTCTAAATCTTTATCTCTGTGATTAAATTTTTTACATTACGAGCAGTGTGTGTTATCTGTTGTATTTTACACACACACTGTCTCCTGAACCTTAACTAGAGGATTTGAAAATCATCACTCACTATCTTTTCATTCTTTTTCCCACTGTGGATAGTGGTAGAGGTCGTGTGTGACCTGGACAGCTAGTTTTTGTTGTTTTGTTTCCCAAGGATAACAGTGGTAGAGGTCTTGGACCTGGACAGTTGTAAACTGTTGAACCCCGATCCAGGGTGTGGATCATCCTAATATAAACTTTTGAGAGGATTAAGTCTCGACTTGAGACTGAACCTCTTGGTTAACTTCTCTGTGTTTTTAGTTAAAGTTTATATCCAAACAATACATATCTATTTCATATTCCGCTGCTATTACTTTGAAATATAACTTATCTTCAAAGCTACTTTGATAGTTAAACTCGCAAGTGTTTATATTTATTTTAAACCAGTAAGTTAGTTTCAAAAGTTAAAATAATCATTAGATTAAGTTAACTGAGAACTAATCAATCATTGTGAAACTAATTGAACCTTTATAATCTGTATAAATTCACTACAGTTTAATCTGTTTTTGAAATTGGGGGATTTTAATAGAACTTGTTTGTAACATAAATTTTAATTGGAACTCAATTCACCCCCCTATTGAGTGTCCACTCTGACCAACATTTGGTATCAGAGGTTGGAAACTATTACTCTGTTTTCAACTTTGATTTAAATTTTATTTTAAAGTTCTTAAAATTTCTGTTATTTCTAATTTTTTTCTCTTTAAAATTCATTTTGTGATATCATGGATAATAGACTAGAGGGTGCTGCTACTAACCAGCCACCTTTCTTTAATGGAAATAACTATGCTCAGTGGAACATAAAATGAAAATTCATCTAGAAAGCATGAGTTTTGATAATTGGACTACTATTGAATCTGAATACAAAATTCCCACTACTGATAGATCTACTTGGGATTAACCTACCAAGAATGATTACAATAATAATTGTAAAGCTATGAATTCTCTGTACTATGCTTTAGGAGATTAAGAATTTAATAGAATTTATGCATGTAAAACTGCTTTTGAAATTTGGGATACCTTGGCTGTTTCTCACGAAGGAACAACTAATGTTAAAGAATTGTGATTAAACACTTATACTATTAAATAAGATAATTTCAAAATGTAGCCTGATGAACCTATTTCTGACATGTATCTCAGGTTCAATGAGATAGTAAACACAATGAGCTCACTCGGAAAGATTGTTCCTGCAAAAGAACAAATTATGAGAATACTGAGATGTCTGCCAGATAGATGGAGAGGTACATCCGTTTCAATTAGAGAATCCTGTGACATTGGAGCACTGCCTGTCAAGGAGTTAATTGGTAAGCTGATGATGTATGAAGAAGAGCTTAAGGTAAATAAAGAAGAAGAAGAGGAACCCAAAAGAAAATATGTAGCATTTAAAACTACTACCTTGAAGAGTAAAGACAAGGATAAATTACAAATGGAGACTGAGAGTTCAATGAGTGAAAATTCAGAATCTGACAGTGATGCCGAGATGGCTCAAATAGCCAGGATATTCAAAAAGTATTATAGGAAAAAGAAATTCTTTAGGAAACCAAATTACAAAGGAATGTATGACCAACAATGAAAATGGAAAAAGGATTGGAAGAAGGCTGACAGAACTGATGAAGTTGTCTGCTATGAATGCAAGCGAAAAGGACATATCAATGCAGACTGTCCAAAATTAAAATTAAAAAATAAATATGATTACAAAGACAATAAGTATATGAAATCCATGAAGGCTACCTAGAGTGCTTCAGAAGACAGCACTAGTGAAGCATAATCTTCGGACTCTGAAAGGAATCGAGCCAACATGTGTTTCATGACAAATACTTCTGAGGTAACATCTGACACTCCTGTTTTAAATTCATATTATTCTGGAGATGATTCTGATTCAGAAAAAATGTCAAAATATGAACTATTTGAGTAATGTGATATGTTGGAAGAAACCTATGATGAGCTTAAAGACAAATACAAAGGTTTAAAGAAATAGTATGCTTTAAGTGTTAAGCATAAATATGATCTTGATATAGAAAAGGAAAAGAATGCTCAACTACTAAAGGAAAATAGAGAACTGAAATTGTAAAATGAGAAACTTAGAAAGGATTTAGAAAAATTCAAAAATGGAAAGAATGCTTTAACTCAAATGCTAGGAAAGCTGGTTGCACCTAGATATGCTACTGGTTTAGGATACCAACCAGGACAGAGACAGTTCACCAGAACCCGATTTATTCCTAAGTCTGAAAAAAATATTGCTAGTTCCAGTTTTGGAAATTCATATGCTTCAACAGGATATTCACATGGTTATAGACCAAATAATGTTTATCTTTAAAAATCTGTTGATTCAAGAACTTTTATGGGACCCATAAAACAAATCTGGGTACCTAAAGCCTTGATTTCTAACCTATCTGGACCCAAGAAGATCTGGGTACCAAAGTCATTTCTTGTCCAAATCTGTTTTGTAGGAAATCTGCTTAAAGAGCGATCACAAAAAGATATGGTACATAGACAGTGGATGCTCAAGACACATGTCTGGAGATTATTCTTGCTTCAAGAGCTTAATAAAGGTTGATGGAGATCATGTCACCTTTGGTGACAACTCTAAGGGAAAAATCATCGGCCTAGGCCAGATTGGTTACACTGACTCAGTATTAATTTCTAAAGTTTTATTCATTGATGGACTTAAATATAACTTGCTTAGTATATCTCAATTATGTGATGATGGTTTCAATGTCAAGTTTGAAAATGATTCGTGTGATGTTTTTAACTCCAAAAATTCTTTAGTATTTTCTGCTCTAAGGAATGAAAATGTTTATGCTATTGATTTAAATTCTTTAGCCAAACAAAATATTTCTTATTTGAATGCCTTTAATAAAGAATTGTGGATATGGCACAGAAGATTAGGACACTGCAACATTCACTCACTTAGAAAAATGGATAGGAAAAACTTAGTTAGAGACTTACCTAAGTTATAATTACCAAATGACAAAGTGTGTAATCCCTGTCAAAAGGGAAAACAACACAAAATTTCTTTTAAATCAAAGAAAGAAGTGTCAACTTCTCAACCACTTGAGTTGGTTCACATGGAATTGTTTGGACCATCAAGAGTTTCTGGTTTAAATGGGAAGCATTATGTCTATGTCCTTGTAGATGAATTTTCTAGATATACTTGGGTATACTTTCTAGCTCACAAAAGTGAATCTTGTCCTTACTTTAGTAAATATTCCAAGTCTGTAGAGAACCTTAGTGGACTTAAGATTAAAACCCTAAGAAGTGATCATGGTCGTCAGTTTGAAAATCATGAGTTTGAATCTTACTGCTCACACAATGGCTATAGTCACAATTTCTCTGCCCCCAGGACACCACAACAAAATGGTGTAGTAGAAAGGAGAAACCGAACCCTTCAAGAAATATCTAGAACCATGCTCAATGAATATGAACTGCCTATTTACTTTTGGGCTGAAGCTGTTAATACAACTTGTTATGTTATCAATAGAGTCTTGATCAGACCTGTTCTTAAGAAAACCCCTTATGAGTTGTGGAAAAATAGAAAGCCTAAGGTTAATTACTTCAGAGTTTTTGGTTTCAAAGTCTTTATACTTAATACTAAACATAATCTGGATAAGTTTGCTCCCAAAAGAGATGAAGGAATTTTTCTGGGTTACTCTATTTCATGTAAAGCTTATAGAGTTTTCAATAAGAGAACCAAATGTGTGGAAGAATCTGTTCACATCAAATTCGACGAAACTGATCCACATGAGCCTAAAACCTCTCTTGAGAATCTTGAAGATGATTTGTCTATTCTGGACCTTAATGATAAATCTAAAGAACCAATTATAAAAACATCCAATTCTGGACTTTTTCCAGAATCTCCTTCTGTTGAACCCGAACCTATAGATGAACCTGAAGTTTCTAGTCCAATCTTTACCAAATCGACTAAGATTCTAAAGAATCATCCTTTAGATGTTGTTGTTGGTAATCTTGATAGAGGAACACAAACTAGAGCTTCTCTAAGGAACCGGGTTGAACATCAAGATTTTCTGTCACAGGTAGAACCCAAAAATATCAATGATGCTATCAATGATGAATTCTGGGTAATAGCCTTGCAAGAAGAGTTGAATCAATTTGAAAGAAACAAAGTCTGGGAATTAGTTGACAGACCCAAGGACACCATGACAATAGGCACAAAATGGGTTTTTAGAAATAAAGTTGATGAATCAGGAAACATAGTTAGAAATAAAGCTAGACTAGTTTCACATGGGTATAGTCAAGAAGAGGGTATAGACTATGGAGAAACTTTTGAACCTATAGCTTGACTGGAAGCTATTAGGATCTTACTTTCTTATGCATCACATCTTAATTTCAAGTTATATCAAATGGATTTCAAAAGTTCATTTCTAAATGGTTTTATAATTGAAGATGTTTTTGTGGAACAACCATCTGGATTTACAAACCCTCATTTTCCAAATAATGTTTTCAGACATTCTAAATCTTTATATGGTTTAAAACAAGCTCCAAGAGCTTGGTATGATAGACTCAGCAATTTTCTAATTTCAAAAGGTTTTACTAAAGGGATTTCTGATCCAACTATTTTTATTAAAAGAATTTATAAAGATGTTTTAGTTGTACAAATCTATGTTGATGATATTATATTTGGATCTTCTAAACACTCTTTATGTACTGATTTTTCAAAAAGTATGCAAAATGAATTTGAACTGAGCTTAATGGGAGAGCATAAGTATTTTCTTGGTTTTCAAATTTTTCAAACGAGAGATGGAATTGTTTTAAATCAAAGTAAATATACAAAAGATCTTTTAAAACGTTTTGGATTGGACAGTATTAAGGAAAATGATACACCTATGAGTACTACCTGTAAGTTGGATACAGATGAAGCTGGGAAACCAGTGGATCAAACAAATTACAGAGGAATGATTGAGAGCTTACTTTATCTTACTTCTACTCGACCAGACATTATGTTCAGTGTATATATGTGTGCTAGATTTGAAGCTAATCCTAAAGAATCACACTTACTGGCTGTTAAAAGGATTTTTAAATATCTTAAGAATACTGTAAATTTAGGTTTGTTTTATCCAAAAGGATAATCATTTGACCTAACTAGCTATTCAGATGCTGACTTTGTTGGGTGTAAGTTAGAAAGGAAGAGCACATCTGGAACATGTCATTTACTTGGAAGATCCCTAGTGTCATGGTGTAGTAAGAAACAGAACTCAGTTGCATTCTCTACTGCCGAAGCAGAGTATATAGCTGCTGGTAGTTGTTGTGCACAAATTCTGTGGATGAAACACACTTTATTGGACTATGGATTTGAGTTTAAACATGTTTCAATCAACTGTGACAACACTAGTGCCATAAACATATCTATGAACCTTGTATCTCACTCTAGAACCAAACACATAGATGTAAGACATCATTTTCTGAGAGATCATTATCAAAAAGGTGATATTAATCTTGAATTTATTGGCACTGAACATCAATTGGCCGATATTTTCACTAAACCTTTATGTTCTGATAGGTTAAGTTACATTAGGCACGAGCTGGGGATGATTAATTCTCACCGATGTTGAAATTCTCACCGATGTTGAAATTCTCCCCGATGTTTAAATTCTCACCGATGTTTAAATTCTCACCGATGTTGAAATTCTCACCGATGTTGAAATTCTCACCGATGTTGAAAATCTCACCGATGTTAAAATTCTCACCGATGTTGAAATTCTCACCGATTATTAATTCTCACCGATGATTAATTCTCACTGATGATTAATTCTCACCGATGATTAATTCTCACTGATGTTGAAATTCTCACCGATGTTAAAATTCTCACCAATGTTGAAATTCTCACCGATGATTAATTCTCACCAATGATTAATTCTCACCGATGATTAATTCTCACCGATGATTAATTTTCACCGATGTTGAAATTCTCACCGATGTTGAAATTCTCACCGATGTTAAAATTCTCACCGATGATCAATTCTCACAGATGCAATGTTTTAAAACTTCTGTCTGCTGCCAATAATATGAATCGTTTTATTTTTTTATGTTATTTTACTTTATTCGTTTATTTATGATTCCTACATGATAAAACTAAGCCTAAGCCACTTCTCACTCCACCGAACCCAAAACCATTCACCTTTGAATCTTAGCTTCCTAATCGACTGAGAACCCTAAATCCACGATGGCAAAAACCAAGATTCCTGCCAGCAGAGATGACAGTGTAGAGCCTAAAACAAAGAAGCAGAATGTTCAACAAGAAGCTAGTGGAAGTAATGTAAGAACTAGGTCGGGAAAGAGACCAGTAAACCCTCATTTGTAGAATAGAGATATTGTGATTGAAAAGGAGCTATGCGTAGATTGGCTGCTACCAAGAATGTCGTTGGTGATTGAAATTCTAGAAGATCAGAGATGGGTAGATTGTTTTTCAAATAACAATGGTCCCTACTACCCGATGTTAGTGAAATAGTTCTACGAATTTGTAAGCTTTGAGAAGTCTGAGAATGAGAATCGGGTAAGTTATTTTTTAAATGGAAAAGAATTGTTGTTTTCTTCAGTAGAGTGGGAAGAATGTTTAAAAGTCACGCATGAAGGTGTATCCGGGTATGTCTCAAGAACAATTCCACCTACCAGTAACATCTTTGACTATGATACCTCTTTAAAAGAACTAACGGGTAATGGAAGTCAAAGGCAAGTGGTTGCTACTGAATTGGATGGAGAGAACAGATTGATTTTCAAATTTTTTCAACATGTTTTCTTACTGAGGAGAGTAGATTTTTCTAATCTAAGATATCAAGATATTTATCTTCTACCTCTGTTAAGACATGGTGTGAAGGTTAATCTGTGCAGACTGATGTTGAGTCAAATGGAAGACATGATTAGGCCAAAATCAAAGACTAATGCTTTATACATTGCCAAAATGATCTCTGTGATGATAAAAGTGAAAGGGATAGCCGAGTCTCAGGATGAGACAGTTGTAGTTAAGAATAACTTTTGTATCACTACTACAGTTTGTAAGTACATGAAAATCAATTGGAACCCGTGGAAAGGAGAATGGGTCAGTGATGACCAGAAGGTGTATGATAAATTTAATCCTGAGGATTATCCTTCAAGGTCAAAGGATAAAAGAGATCCAAGTTTAGTACCTGATGAAGAGGAACCCAAGTACAGTGATGAGTCAGAAGAAGAAGAAGAAGAAGAATAATAATAAGAGGAAGACACTCCTATGGTTATTTGAGGAGATCCAGACTTGCCCCCAAGTCAAGTTACTGAGTTTGTATACTCAAGAAAAGGAAAAGTAGAGGAAGTGTTATCTATTCATGAGGAATAACAGCCAGTTCCTCAGCAAGAAGGAGAAAACGTGAATGTATCTGATTCGTCTGATTCTGCAAGGCTGAGTCTGAGTCCATTGATTGGAAACTCAGTTGGGCCTACTGCTGAAGTAGAAAAAGAAAGAGAAGAAGCTGTACCATTTTTAGATAATCTCTTTACTACTGCTGAGATGGAAGTTGTTGTGGAATATTCTGATGAATAAAGACCAGCAGAGAATGTAGCTATTGTACATATGAATGCACCCATTGAGGGGGAGCATCATTCCAATCTTGGAAATGTTACAGTGACTGTTGAGGTTGATGACTGGGTAGAAGACCAAGGTTTTATAGTATGTGGTTTGGATTATACTGATTCGGATAATGAAGTATCCTTGAATAGACCAAAGATCATCTATGACATAAATTCTGAGTTATTACCTGATGATGTGGTCTGAGTACATGATTTAGATGTGCTGAAAGAAAATCTCAAAGCCAGTTTTTTAGAAGAAGTAAAGACAATGGAATCTTTTTTAGTTTCCTCGATTCAATCAGTCATGAATGATTCAGTAGTCAGTTTAGCTTCTTCAAGAATATCTACGATAGTTGATCCTACTGATTTTGTCACAATGTCTGATCTCGAATCCATGAAGCATGAGCTGAAAGAATCCTTCAGTGCCTCAGTTGCTGAGATGAAGCACAGTTTTCGTGAAGAAATGAAGTTGTTAGAACAATCTCTTGAGCTTTCTCTTGGTTTCAATCTGTCAACATTTATGGGTGAGCTAATGGAAGCAGTCAAAGAGTGCCAGACCCAATCTTCTAGAATAGAAGCCGATCTTGAAGCCTTAAAGAAGTCTGTTACTACCTTAGATTCTTACATTAGCTCAACGCCTCAAGCTGATAAGGATTTAGCCTATGTGAAAAGTGTTGTAAGACAAATGGTCTCAGTATTTGAAGATTTCAAATTTTCTATAAAGGGTCATGTTAAAAATCAGGACTCTCAACTACAAACTCTAATTAGTGGTTTGACTAAAAGTTTCAAAGAAACTGTACCTTTCTCAGTTGGTCCTCTAGCTGCAAAACCTGCATTTGATTTGAATCAATTACGATCTATGATGAAGGAAGAGCTTGGTTCTATTTCAACCAGTGGCTCTGTGGACTCATGAGATCTAAGCCGAGTAGTGCTCTCTACAAGAGATTCAGTCAGGGAAATAATGAAAATCGTCCACGACACTATGAAAGAGGCCTCTGCCTCTCAAGAGGAAATCAAGAACATGGTGGATTATTATTTCCAAAGGATTTTTACCAAGAAACAACTCAACCATCATTTCATGCTGATGTTGGAAAACATGAAGTTACCCCCTGTAACTCAAGCCTTCCGAGAACAAGTGAGCAAGCTAAGGTACATGACTCCTGCCATAGAAAAATTCATGGAGAACAACGATGATTTTATATCTGCTATGGAAAGAGGAGGAGGAATCATTATGGATTTCAGAAATCTGTTGCTTCCCTTTTTGCATGTTGATGCCAGACTAGTTATTGTTCCTCCTGCCTTGCCTGCCTCTGCCTCTACTGAATCTCTAGTCCAGATAACTCCTGCTCAGTCCATCAGAAGCCTCACACCTATGATCACTCTACAAACTTCCTCATACAGGCCAGGCAGTGTGTCAGTGGCTCAGCCTCCTGTGATCATTTCTGGAATTCCAAAGCCCTCACCCACATCCTCCCCACCTACATCCTCTTATGATCCAAAAGGAAAATCTCATGTTGAAGATCAGGATTGATGAAGTGGCCAGGCTGTTTGATAGGAATCGTTTTTTTCATTCTGTTTATGTATTTTTTGTCTGGTTTAATACAACTACTCTTCTTTACACTTTCTCTAGTTATCATTTTTCTATGTCTGCTTTCCCACTTTTTTATTATCACAAAGGGGGAGAAAAATATAAAGAAAGGGTGAGAAAAATATAAAGAGAGGGGGAGAAATATCAAAGGGGAGAAATTTGAGCCTTTGATACTATTTCTTACATTTCCTTCGTTGGTACCAATTCTTTCAATGCATATCTCTGATACTATAGTATTTAATACTAACAATGATAATTTTTGATCTATCTCATTCTATTACTATTTCCTCTATTTCCTCTGATACTGCTTTCTTTTAGAAATTAGAATATAAATGTTATATTCTCTCATACTATATTATCATTTTTTTGGTCATATCATAAGTTGTGATTATCAAAAAGGGGGAGATTGTTGACCTCACCTGGTTTGATAATCCCAATCGTGTATTTATATGTTTTGATAATCCCAATAATGTGTTCATATTTTATGATATTCTCAATTACTGATGATCTACATTTTAATTCTTTCAAATCAGTGATCATGTTAATAATAATGTTTAAATAATCTCTGATTTATGTTAATCTCGATTATCCTTGTTTATACAAGCTTTGAAACAATTATAAGTCATTTAGATATGGTTTGCATAAGAGCTAGAGCTACCGATAGCCAGAGCTACCGATAGCCAGAGCTACTGATTGCCAGATCTACCGATAGCCAGAGCTACCGATAGCTAGAGCTACCGATAGCCAGAGCTACCGATAGCCAGAGATTCCGATAGCCAGAGCTACCGATAGCAAGAGCTACCGATAGCCAGAGCTACCGATAGCCAGAGATACCGATAGCCAGAGCTACCGATAGCCAGAGAGCTACCGATGCACACAGAGAGCTACCGATGCACACAGAGAGCTACTGATGCACAGAGAGAGCAACCGATGCACACAGAGAGCTACCGATGCACACAGAGAGATACCGATGCACACAGAGAGCTACTGATGCACACGGAGAGCTACCGATGCACAGAGAGCTACCAATAAGAGCCACCGATAAAAGTTTGAAGAGATAACGATGGAAGATCCCTACACCGAGTCAACCTTACACGTCTACAAACAAATGGCTACCTATAATGAACTGCGAAGTCAAATCCTATATCCTCGACACTATTTTTTTATTATACTAACGGTTAAATTTGTTACTTTTGATGCATTTAATGTTATTAAATGGTTTATGTTGCCATTTCAGGAAACCGTACCAAGTACGATCATAAAGTATAATCATTCCATCTTCTTAGAAAGACAATTAGGGTATAAAGAGGACATCATGTAGGTATCAAAAGACAGTGAGAGAAAATAGACTTGAAGAGATCAAGCACACGGAACAACTTGCGATCAAGCTCAAAACGTGCCAAGATCAACTGGAGAACTTGCACTCACGAGACTACTACTACTAGCCTCCAGAACATAGAGCATACATCGATCAAACAATGCTAAAGAAGAACCACACAAAACACGTCATTATTTGAGCCGATAAGCAAACTGAACCCGGATGTCAAGGAAGCAGATGGTACTCTGTTTTCCAGACAAAAACCAGAAGAAGACTCAGAACGAATTCTAATCAACAAAAGGAGTCAAGAGCTGCACGAAGATCACTAGAGCCATTTCTAAACTCTAAATCTTTATCTCTGTGATTTACTGTTTTACATTATGAGCAATGTGTGTTATCTGTTGTATTTTACACACACACTGTCTCCTGAACCTTAACTGGAGGATTTGAAAATCCTCACTAACTATCTTTTCATTCTTTTTCCCACTGTGGATAGTGGTAGAGGTCGTGTGTGACCTGGACAGCTGGTTTCTGTTGTTTTGTTTCCCACGGATAACAGTGGTAGAGGTCTTGGACCTGGAAAGTTGTAAACTATTGAACCCCGATCCAGGGTGTGGATCATCCTAATATAAACTTTTGAGAGGACTAAGTCTCAACGTGAGACTGAACCTCTTGGTTAACTCCTCTGTGTTTTTAGTTAAAGTTTATATCCATACAATACATATCTATTTCATATTCTGATGCTATTACTTTGAAATATAACTTATCTTCAAAGATACTTTGATAGTTAAATTCGCAAGTGTTTATATTTATTGTAAACCAGTAAGTTAGTTTCAAAAGTTAAATTAATCATTAGATTAAGTTAACTGAGAACTAATCAATCTTTGAGAAACTAATAGAATCTTTATAATCTGTATAAATTCACTACAACTTAATCTGTTTTTGAAATTGGGGGATTTTAATAGAACTTGTTTGTAACAGAAATTTTAATTGGAACTCAATTCACCCCCCTCTTGAGTGTCCACTCCGACCAACAATAACATACAGGTTTTGCAGATAAGAAACATATTGATTAGCTTTTTAAACATACCAAAGCATTATACGTACTTAGACAAGCCCTTATAGATAGGTATGATAGATTTGAAAATTTATTTAACAAATAATTATTCTAAGCAAACTAATGATCAAACACTTTTTATAAGGGAAGAAAAAAATTATTGTTCAAATATATGTTGATGACATTGTTTTCAGATCAAACTCATCGATAATTAAAATATTCATTTGTAAATATAACAAAATATGAGATTTAAATAATTATGATAATTGAGTTATATTTATTCTTCGTTTTAAAATATCTCAAAATAGAAGGGAATCATATATCTAAATATAATTAAATTAAATAAAATCATAAAATTTATTTTTATAGAAATAATAAAATTATTAATACTCGAATTGATACCATAGGAAAACATGATCTTGACGAATCTGGGAAATCAGTTGATAAAAAACAATAGAGGTATGATAGAATTTCTATAATACTTATCATCTAAAAATCCATACATAATGTTTTCAGAATTGATAAGTTAATGGTATCATTAATTATTCTATTTGTCTTGTATGAATGTAAATTAAGTGGCACATTCCACTGCTAAAACTCGATATGTGTCAAGTGGAAGATGATGTACTCATGTTATTTAGATGAAACACAAACTCAAAGATCATGGCATGAGTTTTACTAAAATTCAAATAATATTTGTCATCAATGGTTCAATATCTTTTAAAAAACCATGTACAACACTATCATAAGAAACATATAAATATTGGGCATCTCTTTGTTTGGGATCACACACTTAATGAAGATATCATTTTACAATTTATGTTATCACAAGAAAAAATCATTGATATTTTTACAAAACCCATTACCTATTGATATATTTGAATACATTAAACGTAGATTTGAATGATCATTATAAAGTAATATTTCATATCTAATTATTATTTAAACAATTTTCCATTCATTAAGTTAATTATTTTTAAAGCGGTTAGAGATATGTGTGATGCTTTAAAATTTTCTTTCTATGAATTTTTTTGTAGTAAAATTTTTCGAATTAAATATTTTTTCATATTAAAAAATATTTTATACTCAATATTTTTCCATCCCAGAAATTTTTTTCAATCAAATTTTTCATTATCAAATTTTAATAATACAAAATTGTCCATAATTATAATTTTTCTACTTTGAGTTTTTTAACTCTCAAAATTTTCATACTCACTAAATATTCATACATTTAAATTTTTTCAAAATGATATATTTTTAGTTAACATATATTTTTTTTATTCTCTATTTTATATTGATAGTCATTATTTTCATTTTTGGATGAACTATATATTGAAACAATGAAGTGATATTGAAGCTTTGAATGGTTTTATTTCTTAAAATACACATTTTTTTATTAAATTATTTTTTTAGTAAATAAATTTATTTTAAACATTATTGGGTTAATGACGAATACTGTAATTTATAAAAAAATATATAAAAACCTCTAGAATTAAATTTTCTCAACTGTCAAATATTTTTTTTATAAAATATAGGCAATATAAGTTCAAAGGACACATTTATTCTCATGTATAAGGGGATCCCCCTACTTGGCCTCGCATTGACATCTCTATTCTTTTTCATCAAAGCTATGTCATTCTCTATTTAGTTTTGTTTCATGTTTTTTATTCCAGATGTTTTCATCGTACTAATGTTAGAATCAAGTAAAACCTCTCAAAGTATCTCTAAGAAAGTGAATTCTCCAATATCTCCAAAATATTTCACATCGTTGAAATTGGTCATAGAAATTCGACTAAAAAGATTTTTAGGAAATGTCTGATTCTTCATTTAGAAGAATTATAACGTTTCAAGGATGTGAATCTATATTCATAGAAAAAAACCCATTCAAGATATTATTATAATTTATAAACATAGACAATTATATAGTTATGTGAAGTTTTATATTGATTTAAATGTAACCTTTTACATATATGATATATATAATATAATATCAGTAAATTAAGATGAAAATTTTCATTGTGTACCATCAAAAAGAGACACCTTTTAACCCTTTAATAAAGATACTAAAATAAAAAGTTACCTTAAATAAGAATAGAGATTAGGAATATATTTTTGAGACTCATAAGGATAAAAGGAAAACTAATAATATTTTATTGGACAATATCCTTCTTATATTTTGGATGATAGGATTCTTAATTTCTCAAAAATGTGAAAAGGAAACAATAAAAGACTTAGTGGTTTTTTTTCTGATTACCTTGTGAAATTGAGAGACCTGAATTTTATGTTATATATTTTTAAAACCATAAAAAATTTACAGTACAGCGAAATTATGTCTTAGTTGGTTATATTTTAACAGAATCTAATTTATTTTATCTCTGAATGTTTGTAGTTTTCTAATATATAAAATAAAATATATCCAAGGAAAATAAATTTCACAATGATAAGTGATGATATAATATAATGGTTGAAATTTAATTTTGGTTTAGAATAATTTAAATTTTTGAAGGATTCCCTTGCCAATGTTTTAGAAGAATTTTTCAGATGAAGACAAGGTGTTCCAAAAACAATCGTACCATTTTATTCTAAAAAACAAAATAGATACAAGTCTAATTCTGTTAAAAAAAGTCATTAATGTTTTATTGTTATGAATTTGTTCATGAGGGGAGAAAAATAAAATCCAAAAATAAAGAATGTGACCCTGAATAAGGTCTTGACCCTACTGAATCCCTAGGATAAATGATTTTTACACTAGATGATCTTAAAGAAGATGAGTTGAACTTTATATTGAAAAAGAAAATATAGTATGTTTTTTATATTTATTGGTTTTTGAAAGGTGTGAAAAGGTCGGTTCTGGAGTTTTTATCAAGGATTCAACTCAAAAAGAATCATTGAGTCCCCCTGTCGAAGGCAATGGAATGAAAAAGAAAAATCATGGTGATGAATCGGTTACACCAAAAGATGATCAAGAACTCTCAAAAGAACAATAACCTGGTGAAATCAGAGAGATGGATCAGTATATGGGGGAATGGGATGACAAATGTGTTGATTATGATAAAGAATAAAAGGAAGAAGAATAAAATAAGGAAGACAATAATGAAAATTATCCTAGTTAGGAGGAAAATATTCATTATGATAGACTTAAAGTAATATACTCAAAATATACATCATGTGAATTACCATCACAAAGAGTAGATTCGTCAAAGAAAGATACTCACAGAACACAAGATAAAAAAATCATTCACATTCTAGATAAATAGGAAGAGAAAATTACTGAGGAAGATATTAACAAGAATTTGGAAGATGATGCTTCCATAACTCATTACGAAGAGCATCATAATTATGAAGAAGATATCAACTCTGATAATAAAATATCATTAAAAGTGATCAGTATATTTTTATGTTATGAAGTTAATTATGAAGAAAATTCAACATTTCATGAGGGTTGAAGTACAGATGGTATTAGTTTTTGAAAACAAAAAAAAAGATATGATTCAATTAATCATCTAACACAAAGGCTGATCAGAGATGAATCCAATTTAAATGTGTTTGAAGATAGTGCTATGGAATCTAGAATGTCTTGAAAAAATTGGATAATTGACATCATTATAATGATGAAAGAATCGATGTCTATGAATATTCAATAGAAGTTATAAGATTTTTTTTGAATGAGATCACTATTGATTTCACCAAATTATCTACTAAAACATATCAAAAAGTGAGATTTTTCAAAATAAAAAATGGAACCAAGACCTAATAAATCACAGAAATAAATAATAAGTTCATTATCATTCAAGGACAACATTAAAAGATGGTTTTTTAAAAGGATGAGATTATTTATTTCAAAATTCAAAATTTTTTCTAACTAATAGAATTGAATTTCAAGAATAGATAAATTATTGTTATTAAGAAATAATACATCTTTAGAAAGAGATATCATATCCCAAGAAGATAATCTTCATAATCTAGAAGATAATTTCAAATCTCAAAAAATAAAATCATAACTATGATCCATTGATTTTAGAAAGGGGAGAGATGCTCTGAACTCAGTAGGAATCTAAAGAAACAATAATGAATAGTAGAAAGAAATTAAATTCGATAAATACTATTTTCATATATCTCCTTAAAAGTAGAAGAAGATGAAGAATAAATGAATTTTTGGACAATTGTTATATTTATTTTGAAAACATCAATGAATTTATTTTTCCATCTTCATTATGTTTGACATAATATTTTCCATGATTTTTGGATGAATGTTATATATTTATTCTACATGATAATATTCTTTATTAAATCTTATATTTTGTTTCTATTACAAATTTTTAGGAATTATAAAACATTCCCTATTCATTTTTTTTAATCACAGATGACGAGAATGACGTTGATAGGGGTAATATTCATAAAAAGGAGAATGATAAATATAGTTGTGGAACACAATAGTAAGGGGTAGTAAACTTTCTAAAAGAAATATAATATGATCCATATGGATTTTTATATCATTAGGGAGAGAATATTTGTATTAAATGTCTTATTTAAGAGGGTTTTAAAACTTTGGGTAGATAAGTATAATTGTTTACTTCTAAATAAAAAAATTTCTTCAAACTATTTTTGAACATAAATTTTAATATTTAATTCTATATTTATTTCTAGTGGATTGTTATTTCCAGAAATGGGGAATATTGTTATGTCAAAAGTAATTTTTTTAAATTTATATTCCTTTTGTTTTGGTGATCCCAATCTATTCCTTAAACAGTCTATTAAAAAACTTTTATTTCTAATGAATAGTAGATTACATTATTTTTTGAAAATCAATTTATATTTTATCATTACAATTTTCATAAGTGCTTATGATTAAAGTTATACTGATGAAATTGTAGTAATAAAAAATTCTAGTTTTAATTTAACTAGAATGAATATGATTTATATTATACACACTAAATATGGTTCATATCGTACACACTGATCAACCTTTCGTAAAGAAAATAACTTCATAATGATAAACATTTTATTAATTATTGAGGGATTTTTTGAATATGAAGATAGAGGTTCCAACTCTTTGTAGATTAAGGGCCTCCTAGTTTGTAATGATATATTTTATGATCATATTCTTGATTTATGGATACTGGGGATTGGCCGACATACCAAAGTCGACAATTAGATTGAGGACATACCCTGCTTTGGGAAGGATAAACTAACTTGGATGTTTAAATCAGGGTACCTTTATCATAGTTTATTGGATACCCTACTCTATTGATTAAAAACAACATCATTCATTTACTTATATTTCATATCTTCCACTATTATCATATAATGATGATTTTTTTAAATATTCATATTTCTATTTTGTACATTTTTTGTCATAACTGAACTGATTATGATACCTTTGTGATACTTTGTGAATATGATTTCTCTTATTATGATTAATTAAATTAATGAAAATGAATCTATATTTTTTATGGTAGAATCATATTATTTACTATACTAATTATAACCACTTTGATTCTAATAATTACCACAGTTAATATGTATATGATTTATTTGTTAATACAACCATTGTAATACATAGAAAAATACGCCCGGATTAAAAAATGTTTTTAATTGGACCCAAGGGATAGTCTATTTTCATTTATAAGAGTTTTTGTTAATTCAACCAGTTTAATTTATTTTAATATAGTTAATTCTAATGACTATTATTAAAACTAAAGTTAACCATTTTTATGTACATTTAAATTTTTATCTAATAATCAAATGACTAAAACAAAATATCACAGTGTGAGAAACTCTAATCACAGTGAAAACCCACACAGTCATGAAGAATAATATATTGTATGTCAAACCAACAAACCTTCTTCTCAATCTACATCTCTTTAGGATTTACATAGGTTATTCATGGTCAATAATAGATCTATAGGATTTTATCATATACATATATGTATCATGGAAGTTAGTTCCATGGTTATAATCCATAATATTTGTTTTCCTAAATCTACCCCATCCTATGTAGCACATTTTCTCTGGTAACATTATTTCATTGGAATAATGTAAAAGGAATCACATCACAAAAGACCATATAGTTTAATTATTTTTGGAAAAGTAGATAAATACTTGAATCATACATTACAATTGTAAATATAACATAGAAATTATTTTGATTTCACTATTATTCTAATATAATATCCTAATAAAATAACCATAATAAATATCTTGGAAAACCGGGGAAAAATAAAACATAAGGAAGGGGTGAACTCAAATGATCAATAAGAGTTATACATAGTGAAAGATATCATGAATCAATAAGCATACAAAACATGTAAATGTAAATAAATGAACACACAAGACATTTAATCAATAAAATAACCATAATATTGTAGTAATAGTCTATAATCACTTTATTAGTTAAAAATAATCCAATTATCATGAAACCCATCCATGGATAACTAAAAGAATAATCACAAGAAAATCACTAACAAAATTTATAATAATTGAATGAATAATTTCAAATGTTTAAAACATATCATCATGGTTTTATTACAAGTATCTTTTAATTTCAACAATTCATGGAAAGATTCTAACATCATTAATTATTCATGTAAATAATTTAATAAACCAATTTTTCGTTGTATAATAGAAAATCTAGATTGTCTCATGAGACCTACCAATGCATTGAGGGGTTATATTTTTCCCCTCCAATCACATACTATGTCCAATTCATTCCTCGTAAAAAATCATGAAACAATGTCAACCTATACATTTTTGTTGAAGCTATACTATGAAATTTTAATAAATCCACCAATCATTATACATAATCATAAACCATCAAAAGTAATATGTTGAATAGAATAAATATAGTACATACATAGTCAAACAAATAAAAAAATAGAAAATTTTATAATATAAAAAATAACTGTTAAACATCAATTCATGAAAAAATAAGAAAAAGTATTTTGGCATCCATGAAAATATATGAAATAAGATAATTGAAATGTTATATAGAAAAATAACATTTTCAGTTTGAAAATTGCTTGTTTGAAAATATTTTTTATTTATAAAATAATTCATTATCGTTGAAATTAACATTGTGAAAATGAGAATGAATCATCAAATAAATAAGGCATTATAACCACGGAATAGTCGATCATTCTTTATATGTAAAAAAACTCCTTTCACATTATTCTCTGAAAAGTATCAAAGAACCATATTTTGATGAATGAAAATAAACCCTTCAAACTATTTTTTAAAAATTCAAATGTGAGTAATAATTACATTAAACAATCATAAGTGAATAGTAAAATCATATTTTGAACATATTTTTTGGAAAATGGTCAAGGAAGAAAACGTGAGGTTCAAGGAAAATTTATATATGATATTTTTATAAAATAAAGCTACTTGAAAATATCATATCATTGAAGTGGGAATTAATAAAATTATTTAATTATTTTTATTAACTAAAAATAAATATAATAAATTATAAATGAATCTTATGATAATAAAAATTAATTTGGCACATATTCATAACATGAAAAAAATATATAAAGTATATGATTAACACAATGAGCAGAAATTAAGTTAAAAATCCATTACCTCTTTCAAATCAGCTGAATATTATTACATATAAATTTAATAATCATAAAACGGAATAGTTTATTACGTGAATACTATGGAATTCAAGGAATGATATATCAAAGGGAACAATATAAATCTTGAATAAGAAATAATTGATGAATAAGGGATATATCTCACAGAATTAATGTGAGACGAAAAGAAATTACCTCATACTTCCCTTTTTTTTGTACATTAACATCCTCTTAGATATCACCTCATTTAAAGACCATATAAATAATATATAATCATCCATTGGTTGAGACAAGCATCACTTGTATGGTGGTATAGTGAGGGGGATATGGATTTATATATTTTTGAAGAGCCTCGTGATTTTTGAGGAGTTATGGGGTGGTGAGGGTGGTATTTGTACCTAGTAAGGGGACTTTTAAGTAATTGAACTATTATTATTTTATATTTTAAGACAATAAAAATTTTGTGGCATTAATTCAAATGCCCTTTTTGAAAATAAATGATATAAAAAAAGCTCAATGTAATGACCGAGGTATCTATAGAATAATACATTATCATTTCTATTAATATTCAAGAATAAATATTAATTTTACAATAAAGGGGATTCAATTTCAGATACCATATTCAACACGAATCAATGAGTTTCATTGAATTCCTACGTTGCACACAACATTGATTTATACCGAAATATAATATAATATTGTTATAATTTTAAATGGTCGTTAACACCTAACCATTGTATTAGTGGGAATGAAAAGAAACTACTACAGTATGATTATACATTTTTTTAAATTTCTACACATTTATCAAATAAATATTAGAGGTTCAAAATATGAACGACTTTGATTTTAGTCATGAGATACTATAACATTTTTAAAAGGCTGTTTTACCACATTTTGATGTAGAGTCCTTTTTAAATCTAGTTTTTCTCACTTTAGTATGTTATATTTAGAAAATTAATCTTTTAATTTAGAGGCATGACATCAAAATTTACTTTGGATAAATATTTGGTAATTATATTATAATTTTCATTTTTTAATGACTATTATAAAATACCACATTTTAAGCCAAAAGTTCATTTTTATGTAGTTTATTTATATAGTTATATTGTACTTTTGGTTGGTTTTAAACTTTAATAAGATTATATTTTTATAATTTAATCCAATATTGTTCATTATAAGTAATTTAAATTTTATATTTGATATAAAAACATGTCAATATTTTGATAGTCATTACTTATGGAAACCCCAGTTTTTGGTTTTTACAATTGGAATTTATTTTAACTTAAAGACAAAAACGTATGTGTTTTGATTTTTTAAAAATGGATTCAATATTTGGACTCTTATGGTAGAAATTTTGTGAATAGGTAACTTTTATTATTGGAAATTATGAATAGTAATGTTTGTAATTATTTTATTTACCATGGTTAAAGGGAAAATCATGCAAAGACTGTCATAAACAATATTATAATAATATTAAACTACCATAAAACAAATACTAATTATATTGTGTTAGATATGCCTGACCATGGATATCCTTGGGTTTATCTTAGAACCCCATGGATCCACATTGATGTGAAAATGACAATTAAAATTTTTTAATTTAATGTAAATAAAAATATAACATAAACATGTATTTTCTTCAAAAAAATTATATGGGGTAATATAAGTGATATCTTAAACTATAATTATTCATTATAATGATAAAAATATTTCTTATATCATGAAATTTTATTTATAATTAATAGAAATTATATTAATTAATTTAATTTTGATACAACGATGACGTAGTTATTTCTTCATTAATAAAACATTCAAATATATGATACTATAAATGTAAAAAAATTATTTTTTTCCTATGACATCAATTAATATTATATATGATATTTACATATAATATTTGAGATAATTTCTTTTTTTCGAAGAAATCATGTTATTATTAATTTCTAAAAAATGTCATGTATGAATAGTGTTCGAATTTTACATAATTAATAATATAAAATATAAAAAATATTATATAATGATATTAAATTCCTAAAAATATATAAATCACCCAAATACTTATTATAAGTATAAAATTTTATTAATGACTCTATCATTGGATGTTTTTCATGTTTTTGAAACTATTTTGATTCTCAAATTGTTAAAATGATTCATACAACTGTAAGAGTAAAAGGGGTTAAATTAAAATGATATGGATTAAAATATATCCAAAAATGTTTATAATTAATATTTAAGGATTTTATTTTGACTTATATTCATCTTATATTAGAACTAACATAATTTTGTAATTCCCCAACCCTAGTTACCCAGAGTCGGTGCATTATTACTTAATATTGGCATTATCACAAGAAAAATCAAATCTTGAAAGACTGATTAGTTTAGTAACCTTGGAAACACTAGATATATTCATAAATTTTTACATTAAATCAAAAAAATGAAAACTACAACAACATAGTGTCCATATTCCACACTCTTTTCCCCTCATACTATCCCTGAAGGTTATTCATAATTTATTTCATCACATCCTGGGACAAATAAAACATAGAAAAGGGGTGAGCTCAAATTCCCAGTAAGGATAACAATATAACGAAATCTTTCATAAATAAGAATAAACAATTAAGGCAATGTATAACTAAAACAAAAGCCATTTAAAATTGAACATCAACATAGTATGACAAAAATAAAATGAAATAAGTCCATTTACTTATTCACATGTATATTCTACTAATAGAATAATCACATGCAATATCAATAACCACTTTCATAAGGATGGAATTCATAATTCCAGAACATCATAACCACATAGCCAAGGCCTCGTGCAAAGACTAAAAATATGATTTTTCCAAGGCCTTGTGCGAAGAAACTAGTTTTTCTCATGAGACCTACCGATGTAGCGAGGATCTATAGCGGGCTCCAACTGTCACATATTAAGTCCAATGCATTCCCATATGAAAAGGTTGAAACATAACGTAAACATTTTTATTAAAACAAGAATAAGAAATGTAAATACTTCATCCATAAACCATGATTGGTATAAAAATAAAACATCCACAGTCAAACATATCACAAAACATTCAATACAATATAGAAGTTTTGTATCATAATAAATCAGCTTCAAATAAGAGTAAAATCCATCAAAGGATGTTGATATAGATGAAATCATAACTCTTATTAGTGAAATATCTTACTATTTTGAAATAATTTAAGTGTCATATATTTATAAAATAAAAAATTTTCTTTGAAAATATTCTTATAAGCTTGTAAGGGATGCTTCAACGATTTTATAATGGTGTAAAATAGCTGCACCCGCTCTATAAGTTAAAAAAACATTCTTACCTTAATTCAGTCGAAAATGATAAAAAGCACCTTGTTTGGAAAACGACGAAAATATTCCTTTATAAACCTCTTATAAAAATTCAAACAAGGGTATAAATGTATTTAACCCATATTCATGTAAATAGTAAAAATGTTTTGAAATACATTTTTATGAAACATGGATATGGATGATAAAGAAATCCCAGTAGATTATTACGTATAAACAACCTCGGATAATGAAGAGATTGCGAAATAAACCCTTACCTTTTAATTTTCCTTTGTTGAGGGTAGGATAACCTCCTATATAATTGCGAAATATTTGTTATTAAATTACAAAATAATCATATATATTAATATGATATCATATATGATTTTTTAACATTACTTGGTTAATAATATCTTAGTATTATCGTTGTTTCGGGAGTTAACATACTCCTTTTTTTGTATGTTTTATTACGTAAGTCATATTTGTCATGGATAGGTTGTATCTTAATCATATCCAGAATGATATCATGTCCTTAGATACTATTATTAATCATCAAATGGGAATTATACTTGAATGGATACGATGGAGAATGAATCTCATCACGTTCGTGGAGACGGTAGTCCGTACGTACGCACAAGCGACAATATCATTCTTTTCATATTAAAATAATATATAATTTGATGGTATATCATATATAAAGAATAATTATCTTGTTATATTTATTATTTACATGAGTTACACACCATTATTATACCCATCCAAATAATAATTTATTGAATAACAATTACACCATAACGTGGAGACGGTAAGCCGTACATACGCACATATGGTGATATGTTATTCAAAAAATTGTTAGAATACTGAATATGGGTGTACCATATTTATAATAACATCACAGTATATATAAGATACTAGAGTTATTATTTTATAATGGTAATAACAAAGAAAGAATAAGTGGAAGAAGAAAGGAACTTGAAAAAGGGTGGTGAAATCATTACCTCTTCTTTGGGTTCTTCCTTCTGATTTGATCAAAATGGATCCTTAGGTTGTCTTTCTGGCTAAAGGAAGGCCACTAGGATTAATTGAGGGATGTTTAGAGAGTATTTGGACAGAGTTTGGCTGAGCCAAATGGATTTGAAGGTATGAATTAATGAGAAGGGGGAGTGCCCTTTTATAAGAGGGTTGAGGGGCACCTTTGGAAAAGCTAGAAACATTATTTTAGAATAAATTAATATTCGGTTTCTAATGGCTCCAATGTGGATTATTTAAATTTTAAGGTGGGGATAGGTCAAATACCACTCAACCAATATAATTTAGACAGGTTTGGGTTTCTATATTAACCTTATCATTAAGTATTAACTCTTACTTAATTAGTTTCACTTTTATAGTGTCTCTTTGTATTTTTATTTTATATGGTTAATAAATTTACTATATACATCCAAGCAACCCCCCAAGTGGTCCATTAATGATACACCTATCCGGATATAAGTTTCTTGGCCAAAACTTAGATTTTTATTAATTTAATATCAATTAATAATATAATATTTGTTTTAAAGACTCTTTTATGTCAATTTTGACACTATTCAATAATTGATTTTTGTAAAAATCATAACAGAATTATTACTTCGAAAAAAGTTAATTAAATCATTTCTAACAAGTCATATTAACCTATAAAATTATTTTTATTTATATAATGTCTAAAATTATTTTTATTTGGGTATTTATAATATAAATTATTTTAATTTTTCACTATTATGGTAATTATTGCATCATCATTTTGTCATTAATAAATTAAATTATTTAATGCCTAAAAATTATA
The DNA here is from genome assembly GCA_963277665.1 of Viscum album. Lineage (NCBI taxonomy): Eukaryota > Viridiplantae > Streptophyta > Magnoliopsida > Santalales > Viscaceae > Viscum > Viscum album. Next base: position 514,591,400 of record OY728143.1, on the reverse strand, counting down.
AATAAAATATCATTATGTAGGAAATATTTTTATATTTTTAATGAATATTTAAAATCGAGTTTATCTTATGGTTAACCCTATATTAAAAATGTTTTGTTAAATAAACATTGATTTTAACTCTTTTAACTCTTCATTTAATAAAATATTAATAAATATCCTAATCTAATACAAGTGGACCTAAATGATAATATTTTATTCCTATGGTTGTATTTTTTCAAGATACACTTGTCCAATAGAATTAGGTCATGTGTTAGTGTAATATTAATATCATTTTTACCTGTAATTACCCTATTTACTTTTAACCGTGGTAAATAAAAGTAAAAAGTTACTATTCGCCAAAGAAATCATCCCATTGAACCACATTTTACTCCATGATATTAACCGTGTCTCTTGGAATTTCTAAATTCCACTCACAAAACCGGTAAAATTAAGTTTTATGAAAAATTTGGTTTCTTAACTACCACTTAGTGGTTTCACTATTCATAAAAAATGATGTTTTTCAGAAAAATACCAAAAAATTCACCCTAGGCTAATTTTGATATTCTGAATCCAAAAATGAAGTCCATTTTGAAAAATAAAATTTATAAATTTGAAAAATTGGGTATTACTATTAAAAACGGCTAGTCGGATTGGTTGTGGTGTGTTAGAACTTGATGTTGCGTACAACACACGCTATTGCATTATTCAAAGAGAATCGTAACATAAGTGCTTGGGGTGTCACATTCTCCCCTCCTTCAAATAATTTTTTCCTCAAAATTTCTAGAATACTACCACATGAAAAGACTCGGGTGGTTCTTCATCATAAGTTCCTCAGGTTCCCACGTTGCCTCTTCCATCTTATGGTTTCTCCACAAGACTTTTACCAGATGAGTCCTCCGGTTTCTCAGTACTTGTTCTCTCGTATCAAGAATCTTGACGGGCTCTTCGCAATAAGAAAGATCGGGTTCCTGTTCTAATTCCTCATAGGTGAGTACATGCATTGGGTCAGGCATGTATTTCCTCAACAGAGATACGTGGAACACGTCATGAACTTTGGAGAGACTTGGCGGCATTGCCAATCAGTAAGCTACATCCCCTATTCGTTCTAGAATTTTGAAAGTTCCGATGTACCTGGGACTCAATTTACCTTTTTTACCAAAACGTATGACTCCCTTCCATGGATATACCTTCATGAAAACCTAATCATTGATTTGAAAATCCAAATCATTCCTTCGATTATCAACATAACTCTTCTTCCTACTTTGAGATGCTTTGATATGGTTTTGGATTACCTTCACCTTTTCCATCGTTTCCTCCACCAGTTCTGGACCTACATGTTTTCTTTCACCAACGTCATCCCAAAAGGTTGGTGTGCGACATCTCTTTCCCTATAACGCTTCATATGGCGCCATCTAAATACTTGAATGGAATCTATTGTTATAGGAAAATTCTACAAGAGGTAAATATTGATCCCACATACACTAAAATTCAAGTGAGAAGGATCTCAACATGTCTTCTAAGGTTTGAATAATTCATTCTGGTTGTCCATCTATTTGATGGTGGTAGGCAGTACTCAAATGAAGTTCAGTATCCAAGGGTTTTAAAGACTTTTCCAGAATCTGGAAGTAAAACGAGGATCACGATAAAAAACAATCGATAGGGGTACTCCATGACGTCTCACAACTTCATTAATATATAGTCTTGATAGTCGATAAAGTGGTAAATATTTCCTTATAAAAAGAAAATGTTGTGACTTGGTAAGACGATCAACAATAACCCATATTTCATCGTTCCTTCTAGAAGTCTTTGGTATCCCCATGAGAAATTCCATCGTAATATTGTCCCATTTCCACTCCGGAATGCGAAGAGGTTGCATGACTCTTCCAGGCTATTGTCTTCTAGCTTTCACTTGTTGAAAAACCATAAATCTTGACACAAAATCGGAAATCTCCTTATTCATGTTGTCCCAAAAAAATTTTCCATCAAATATATATACATTTTGGTGCTTCCAGGGTGTATAAATAAATTAGAACTATGAGCATCATCCAACAATTCCCTTTTTAGATCAGGTATATCGGGAACACAAAGTGTCTTCCCAAATTTCAAAATTCCATCTTCATACACAAAGTCTCTCAATCTCCCATCATTCATAGCTTTAATATTTTTTATAAATTCTTCATCATCGTTCTGAGAACTATTATTCCTTTTTAGTAAAGATGGTTTGGAAACCATTTGTAAAAGGATTGATGTTTCACCTTCCCTAGTTATTCCCATGTCTGTCTTCACTATATCCATGAAATTTGGATCCCTTTCAATTCTCATATTGTTAAAATCTCCATGGTCTTTTCTACTCAAAGAATCTGCCACCTTTTTTGCTTTCCCTGGGTGGTAGTGTATCGTGCAATCATAATCCTTGAGTAATTGATGACATATCCTTTGCCTCATGTTGAGTTCTGTTTGTGAGAAAATATATTTTCAACTCTTGTGATCAGTAGAAATCTCACATTTCTCACCATAGAAGTAGTCCCTCCATATCTCCAATGAAAGATCACCACTGCCAACTCGAGATCATGAGTAGGATAGTTTTGTTCATTAATTTTCAACTATCGTGATGCATATGAAATAACCCTATCATTCTACATAAGGACCCAACCAAGTCCTTTCTTCAATGCATCACTATAAATAACAAACCCATCATTCCCCAATGGTAGAGTCAATATAGGATCATTGACTAATATTCTCTTCATTTCTTCGAAACATTCTGCACACTCTTTTGTCCAAACAAATTTAACCCCTTTACGTGTGAGATTTGTTAATGGGTTATCCAACCGGGAAAAATTCTGGACGAAACGTCGATAATAACCTACTAAACCAATAAAACTACGTACCTCAGTTATACTCATCGCTGCAGTCCATTCCTGGATTGCCTTGGTCTTAGAAGGATCAACATAGATTCCATCTTTAGAGACAATATGGCCAAGAAAAGAAATCTCCTGAAGCCAGAATTCACACTTGCAAAACTTCCCATATAATTCATGTATTCTCAGAGTCTTCAGAATAATTCCCAAGGGATTTTCATGATATTCGTTGCTTTTATATTATACCAAGATATCAAAAATAAATACCACTACAAATTCATTGAGATATTCCTTGAATACTCTATTCATCAGATCCATGAATATAGAGGGTGCATTAGTCAATCCAAAAGGCATTACTATAAACTCATATTGCCCGTACCTGGTTCGAAATGATGTCTTCGAAATGTCTTCCTTCTTCACACACAACTGATGGTATCTAGATGGAAGGTCAATCATTGAAAATTATTGAGCTCCATTCAGTTTGTCAAATAAATCATCAATGCGAGGCAGGGGATACTTTTTCTTTATTGTTATAACATTGATCTCCCTATAGTCGCTACATAACCTCATAGATCCATCTTTATTTTTAACAGAAATAATATGGGATCACCTTGGAGAAACACTAGGGCGAATTAATCCCTTATTACTTTATTCATCTAGTTTCTTATTTATTTCATCTAATTATATAGTGGCCATTCTATAAGGGTTCTTCGATATAGGTCTTGATCTAGGAATTAAATCAATGGAAAACTCAACTTCTCGTTCTGGAGGATGTCCAGGTAAATCTTCTGGAAACACATCTAAATATTATTTCAAAATATGTACATCCTCTATTTGAACATTGTTTTCCTCACCCACAGTCATTTCATCCTCTTCCTCCCCAATAATTGAATTTAGTTGAGCTACTGGGGGTGGATCTAAATAAGAATTAGGTGGTGATGATTCTGCTCTAAAGATAAGGTGTTCCTTATCATCAACAAAAACTGTAACCTCCTTCTTCATAAAATAAATCTTCGCATCATGGTCTGCAAGCCAATCCCTACCGAGGATTATATCAAACTCAATCATAGGTATGATAATGAGATCAGCGGATAATGAACATTTACGTGCTCTAATGGGAACTGATTCACAAAACTTTATTGCAATGATACTTCCCTTAGGAGTTTTAACTGAGAACTCCATTATTAAATCAAATTGGAAATATCTAATTTTCTTAGCAAACTAGGAAGATATGAAACTATGCGATGATCCAGAATCAAATAATTCATTTTCTAAACTTGAGGAAACCATTAAATTACCTGCCACCAAGTCTTTCGGAGCTTCTACCTCGGCAGTAGTGAAATCATTAGCTTGGCCTTGATCCCTTGGCATTTTCTGAGGTAAGTTCCCCTGATGCTTAGGACATTCATTTGAATAATGTCGCATCTCCCTGAAATTGTAGCACTAAACATCAGTAGCTTCCTTCTTCCCTTTTCAATCACGAGCTTGGTGGCCTTATTCACTACACTTGTAACAGACAACCATTCCCTTAAAGAAAGTACTAGGGTGCTTCTTCCCACATTTATCACAGGAAGTATATTCAACCTTTCCCTTCATCCCCTTATTTCCATTCCCAGATTGATCAGCAGATCTCTTCTTCTATTTCTTTTTTTATAGACATAAGACTTTGAGAATTCATTCTCTGTCTTGATAGCACATGAGACAATGTCTTCATACGATGAGAAGGATTGAGAGACTAATGCTCGAAGGAGAAATGTTTTTAACCCATCAAATAAACGATCAATCTTACTTCTTGGGTTATGTATAAAATCCTCAGCATACCTTGATAACCTTGTAATGTTAGCCTCAAACATTGCGACATTCTCATCCTCCTTTTGTCTTAGACTCAGAAATTTTCTTTCCATATCTGCTCGATGGTCACAAGGAAAGAATTTTTCTAAAAATAGATCTTTGAACTCCCTCAATTCCATATTTAATACTTTATAATCTTCCTTCGTGTTTTGAATCAATGAACACCATTGATCAGCATCTCCAGTGAGGCGGTAAACTGCAATGAAACTTTTTCCCTTTCACTACTCCTCAAAGCCTAAAATATTTTCTCTAGGGAATTTATCCATTGCTCATCTACTAAGGGATTTGTACTCCCATTGAACGTTGATGGTTCTTTCCTCATAAAGCAATCTAAAATTGATCCTCCACGCTGCGGATCAGGGTGCTCCATAAGGGTAAGGTTATTATTCATAACTTGAGTGAGTTGTCCCAATATGGTGATATGTTGATCAGCATCAGTTGTATCACCAACTCCACTATAATTATCTTGAGCAGGAGGGAAATCCCTACACAGAGTGCGTGCATCGATACAGTTTCCATTTCTTCCACTAGGCGCCATTTCTATACAATGGTATAAACTAGATCAGTTTATAAATCAAAATACATAATTCCATACTTATAAAACACTTAACATAAATTGAACTATTTATGGATATAATCCATAATCATAAAAATGTTTTCTTTGAGGAAGTATATACTCATAAACCCTTCCAAATGATTTGTAATGAAAATGAGAGTTATCCTAAGCATATCCCCTGGGAGTGTCGTAACCAAGAGTGCATCAAGGCCCGTTGTTGTGCACCAGTTCCCATTCGAGTCCATCTCAAAGCCGTGTTTTCGGGTTTTACCCCTAGGTAAATCTATTCCAGAGCCGCCTCTACCTTCTCGTATCCAGACAGGGATGTATTTCTCGGAAAACTGAAAAAATCTCTACAATACCAAATTTCTAGGATGTTCTTCTATACTAATCCTCAAAGTCAATCTTAAATCTATGTGCTCTAAGAAGAGTTTAGCTAAATCTGGCTTCCAAGTTTTGTACTAAACTTCCTCTGATACCAACTTTAACGCCCCGACCCCAATTACCTAGAGTCAGTGCATTATTACATAACATTGGCCTGATCACAAGAAAGATCAACTCTCGAAAGACAGATTAGTTTAGTAGCCTTTGAAACACAAGATATATTCATAATGTTTTACATTACATCATAAAAATGAAAACTACAACAACTTAGTCTCCATATTCCACACTTTTATCCCCTCATACTATCCCTGCAGGTCATTCATAATTTACTTCTTCACATCCTGGTAAAAATAAAACATAGAAAAGGGGTGAGCTCAAATGCCCAGTAAGGATATCAATATAGAGGAAACTTTCATAAGTAAGAATAAACATTTAAGGCAACGTATAACTAAAACAAAAGCCTTTTAAACTTCAACTTCAACATAGTATTTCAAAAATAAAATGAATTAATTCCATTTACATATTCACATGGATATTATACTAATCGAATAATCATATGCAATATCAATAACCACTTTCATAATGATGGAATGCATAATTCCAGACTATCATAACCACATAGCCAATGCCTCATGCCAAGAATACAAATAATATTTTTCTGAGGCCATGTTCCAAGACATTAGTTTGTCTCATGAGACCTACTAATGCATCGAGGAGCTATAGAGGGCTCGACCCGTCATATATTAAGTCCAATGCATTCCCATATGAAAAGGTTTAAACATAACATATATTTGTATTAAAACTAGTATAAGAAATGTAAATACTTCATCCATAAAACATTAATGGTATAAAAATAACACATCCATAGTCAAACATATCACAAAAACTTCAATACAATATAGAAGTTTTGTATCATAATAAATCAACTTCAAATAAGCGTAAAATCCATCAAAGGATGTTGACATAGATGAAATGAAAACTCTTCTTAGAAAAGTATCTCTTTCTATTTTGAAATAATTTAAGAGTAATATATTTATAAAATAAATTATTTTCTTTTAAAATATTCTTATAATCAAGTAAGGGAAGCTTCAATGATTTTATAGTGGCAGAAAATAGCTGCACCCGCCGTATAAGTTAAAAATACATTCATACCTTAATTTTGTCGAAAAGGTTAAAAAGCACCTTGTTTGGAAAATGACGGAATGATTCCATTATAAACCTCTTATAAAAAGTCAAAAAAGGGTATAAATGTCTTTAACCCATATTCTTGTAAACAATAAAAATGTTTTGAAATACATTTTAAAGAAACATGGATGTGGATGATAATGAAATCACAGTAGATTATTACATATAAACAACCTCAGATAATGAAGAGAATGCGAAATAAACCATTAACTTGTACTTTTCCTTGGTTGAGGGTAGGTTAACATCATGTATAATGGTGAAATAATAATTATTAAATTATACAAGAATCATATATATTAATATAATATCATATATGATCTTTTATCATTACTTTGTTAATAATATCTTAGTATTATCGTTGTTTCGGGTGTTAACTTACTCATTTTATTTTATATGTTTTGTTACGTAAGCCGTGTTTGTCATGGTTAGGTTGTATCTTAATCATATCCAGAATGATATAAAGTCCTTAGATACTATTATTAATCATAAAATGAGAATTATACTTGAATGGATACGATGGATAATGAATCTCATCACGTTCATGGAGACGGTAGTCCGTACGTACGCACGAGAGACAATATCATTATTTTGATATTAAAATAATATAAAATTGGATGGTATATAATATATATAGAATCATTAACATGTTATATTTATTATTTACATGAGTTAAACATCATTATTATACCCATCCAAATAATAATTTATTGAATAACAATTACACCACGGCATGGTGACGGTAAGCCGTACGTACGCCTGTATGGTGATATGTTCTTCAAAGGATGGATAGAATAATAAATATGGTTGTATCATATTTATAATAACATCATAGTATATATAATATACTGGATTTATTATATTAGAATGGTAATAACAAAGAAAGAAGAAGTGGAAGAAGAAAGGAACTTTAAAAAGGGTGGTGAAATCATTACCTCTTCATTGGGTTCTTCCTTTTGATTTGATCAAAAGAGATCCTTAGGTTGGATTTCTGACTAAAGTAAGGCCTCTAGTATTAATTGAGGGAATTTGAGAGAGTATTTGGGAAGATTTTGGCAGAGCCAAATGGCTTTGATGGTGTGAATTAATGAGAAGGGGGAGTGCCCTTTTATAAGAGGGGTGAAGGGGACCTTAGGAAAAGCTAGAGATATTATTTTATAATATATTCATATTCAGTTTCTAATAGCTCAAAAGTGGATTATTTAAATTTTAAGGTGGGTATAGGTCTAAAACCACTTATCCAATAGAATTTATACAGGTTTGGGTTACTATATTAACCTTATCATTAAGTATTAACTCTTAGTTAATTAGTTTCACTTTTACAATGTCTCTTTGTATTTTTATATTATATGGATAATAAACATACTATATACATACATGAGACTCCCATGTGGTCCATTAATGATACATATATCATGATATAAGTCTCATGGATGAACTTTAGATTTTTATAAATTTAATATCAATTAATAATATAATATTTGTTTTAAATACTCTTTTATGTCAATTTTGACACTATTCAAAAATTGATTTTTGTAAAAATTATAACAGAATGATTACTTCGAAAAAAGTTAATTCAATCATTCCTCACATGTCATATTAACCTAGAAAATTATTGGTATTTATAAAAAGTCTCAAATTATTTTTATTTTGGTATTTATAATATCAATTATTTTAATTTTTCACTATTATGGTAATTACTGCATCATCATTGTGTCCTAAATAAATTATATTATTTAATGTCTAAAAATTATAAATAAAATATAATTATATAGAAAATCATTTTAGATTTCTAATAAATATTTACACTCGAATTTAGATTATGTTTAACCCTATATTAAACACGTTTTAGTAAATAAACCTTGATTTTAACTCTTTAAACTCTTCTTTGAATAAAATAATAATAAATGTCCTAATCTAATCCAAGTGGACCTAAATGATAATATTTTATTCCTAAGGTTGTCTTTGGTCGAGATACACTTGTCCAATAGAATTAGGACATTTGTTAGGGTAGTATTAATTTCATTTTTACCCTTAATTACCCTATTTAGTTTTAACTGTGGTAAATAAAAGTAAGAAGTAACTATTCACCAAAAATTATTTTCATCTCATTGAACCAAATTTTACTCCTTGATATTAACCGTGTCTCTTGGATTTACGAAATTCCACTCACAGAAGCGGTAAAAATATGTTTTATGAAAAATTCAGTTTTTTAACTATCACTTAGTGGTTTCACTATTCATCAAAAAATCATGTTTTTCAGAAAAACACCAAAAATTCACCCTCGGATAATTTCGATATTCCTAATACAAAAATGAAGTCCATTTTGAAAAATAAAATTTATGAATTTCCAAAAGTGGGTATTAATATTCATAACGTCTAGTTTGATTTGTTGTCGTGTGTTAGAACTCGATGTTGCGTACAACACACGTTATTGCATAATTCTAAGAGAAGCGTATCGTAGAAGCTTGGGGTGTTACAAATTTGGTCTCATTTTAATCGAAATTGAATTAATAATAATTTCATATTTCTATATATTACTAAAGTACCTCTCCTCCCTCTTATATAAGGCCACCAACACCACCCATTTAACGACACCTCTCAATTACCTTGGCTCACCCGATTTATGAAAAATTAATCTCCCAATATCCCTCCTTTATTAGTAGAAGCCTTATGTTGGGAATAAGGGAATTCTGAAATTTTTTTAGCTCAAATCAAAGGGTGTTACATGTTTTAAGAGGTAACGTCATCTCTAGAGTTCATTTCCATTAATATAATTATACACTCAATATTTTATTTGTATTATTTGATTACCAAAAAAATATCCAAAATATACTAGGATGTTTTGATGAGATGTATTCTGACAACACTTACACACACCTATATCCAATGGATATGAATATATCTTTCCTATGGAGGAACAACTACTTCCTCAAGAAATGATGATTATTCATTTTCCTATACCACCTCTCATGGTGTCTATTATGATGTAATTATATTTAGATATGTTATATATTAAATATATTTTTCCTCTGTACTTCCTTATTTTTCATGTAAAGAATACCATTATTCTTTTCCTAATGTGTAAATATAATAATTTCGTTTGAGGATGTTCGAACTACAACCCCCCTCAAAGTAATACGAGTCGTTCATCTGATACATGGAATTTATAAAGGATAGAGTTTATTAACATATGTAATGTATATAGTATTTTATATTTTACTTAAATTATAATATTTCTATGTATCACATATTTTTCATTCTTTTATATATGAAAAAATGAATGTTGTGTTCATCCATACGTATGGATTACCATCTCCATAATCAATGCATTTCATTTAACATCTCCAAATGCTATAGACTATTCTAAATAAATATAGAATGGATTTAAATACAATTAGACAAGATATATATTATATTTATATCAGGAATACTATTCTGGATATAATGGACTTTGTACCATATGGATAATTTGTAATTATATCTTGTTCATTTTCTACACTAGTATCGATTATCGACAAAATGACCGATATGAACATAAATAATAATGTAATATTTATAACATTATTATAAGTAACATAAAACTAATAATAATCATGATAAAGGTTATGAACGATGTATAAATCAACCTTTGTCTTTTATTCCGGAATATATAGAATGAATGAGATAGGTCATACTGAATAACTATAAAAAATTTAACCTATAGCTACAGTTCCAAAGTGTGTCTATAGGTTATAGAAAAAATTTAAGGAACTGTGGATAGTATTTGAGTGGCTATAAGGAAAAAAATATAGCCATGATTTCAAAGCATGTATAAAGTCCAATATACATGGTTTCAACCGTGGCTAGAGGTTTATATCCACGATTTGAATCTTTGGATAAATATTTAGCCAGACATGGGATATTGTTATGGTTTAAAAATAGGGATATATCTCTTACTAATTTATAAAAAACACCCTTAGGAAGAACCCTTGGAAAGACCCCTCCCCCTAGACTGACCCACCCTACACAACCCCCTCCATATGTAATCCCTTCCACCCCTTAGATAGCCCCCATCCCTCCCAGACCCCCCTGGATAGCACTATCCCCCTCCTCAAAACCCCCTAGATAACCCCCCTCCATCTTGGACATCACCCCAAGATAGCCCCCCCCCCTATTTGGAACATCCATGAACAACCCCCTGCCTCCTTGACAACGCCACTAGAAAATCCCCCTCCCTCTTGGACATCACACCGAGATATCCCCCCCCTTGGACATTCCCCTCCCCCAGTAGATCACACTGCACCATATGGATATCCCTCCTCTCCCTAGACACCACCACCCTCATGTACAACATCCTTTTAATCTCCCCTCCTCAATAGCCTCTCTCCAAGAGATCCATCCCCATTAAAACACACCTAACATTCCAATGGATAGCCCTCATCAATCCTAGACACAACCCTTTTGGACACCCCAAGACAGACCCCTCCCCCTTAGACAACCCCAACCCCACTTGCAGACCCCCTTGCACCCCCTTCGATAGCCCCACATCCGTTATAGACCCCCTGGACCCCCCCCCCCATCCAAGATACCCCCTTGACAGATCCTACCTCCTAGAACCCCCCCCCCCATCCTGGAGAACCCCCTCCTGGAAAACCCCCCCTACAAATCACACCACACCCCCTGGACCGCCCCTCCACAATAGACAACCCCCATGTAACATTCACCCCCCCCCCTCCTGGAAGAAACTCCGCCCCCACCAACATACCACCTTTTCACCCCATGGACATCCCCCCATCCCTCCTCGACACCCCCCCCCCTCATGGACACCAACCCTAGACAGCCCCTCTCCCCCTATACAAACCCCTCTTAAACAGCCCCCCCCCTACAAATCCCCCGTGCACCCCTATACATCCCCCATCCCCCCTTCACACCCCTACGACTCCACACCCCATCTTGAACACCACTGCTGGACATCACCCCCCTCCTGGACATCCCCCCTCCCCCTGCATATCACAATGAGCCTCCCTGGACATCCCCCTCCCCCCTAAACAAGCCCACACCCTCTTAGACAACCCCCTTGCACCCCCTCCCCCTGGACAACCTCCCTCCTGAAAGGACCCCCCGGCTGACCACCTTGTACCCCCTGGATAACCACCCATACCTCTTGGACACCCCACAGGATAGCCCCCTCCCTCATGGTCATCCCCCTAAATAACCATCCCCCTCCTACTCCCCTACATACCCCCTTGCACCCCATTGTACAACCCCCGTCCTTCTGGGACACCTCCCATGGATAACAGTCCACTCCTAGACACCCTTAGACATCACCCACACTTCTGGGATAGCCACCTCCATCCTAGGAATCCCCACTCCCTCCTGGACAACCACCCCTACCTCCGTATAGACCCCACTTGAACTCCTTGGAATGTCCCACATCCCTCTTGGAAACCCACTGGGAAACACCCCACACTGTCCTGGACAAACCCACTCCCCCTGCAGACCCCTCTTGCAACCCCACACACTCCTGGAAACCCCCTCCTGTGTGCACATGCATTAATTCACTAAAAAACCAAAATGGTTTCCAGTCAAACATGCAGAACATCTTTCAAAGAAACTCTTTTTAGTTATATAAGAGAAAAATATAGATAATATTTAATTATAAAATCACTGTGAAATACCTGGATACCCCTAATATAAATGATCTAAATACATAAAAAAATAAACTGTTCAAAAATAGTTTCCACTATTCATATGCATTAATTAATTGAAAACACAAAATGATTTCCAGTCAAACATGTAGAACAACATGTAAAAATACTATTCTAAGCAAGATAAGAGACAAATACATTGAATATTTGACATTAAATTCACTTTGAAATATAGGTAAACCCCTAAAATACATGTTTCAATGATACTAAAACAATCATCTACTCAAAACTGATTTCCATTGTGCACAACCATTAATTCATTGAAAACCCAAAATGATATCCAGTCAAGCATGGAGAACCGCATGTAATGCAACTATTTTTAGCAAGATAAGAGACAAATGAAGTGAAAATTTAACATTAAAATCATTGTAAAATATAGGGAGTCCCCTAAAATACATGTTACAATGATTTAAAAAAATCAACTGGTTAAAAACAGTTTATATTATGCACATGCATTAATTCATTGAAAACCCAAATTTATTTCAAGTCAAACATGAATAAAAACATGTATAGAAACACCTTTCTATAAAATAAGAGACAAATGCAGTGAAAATATAACATTAAAATCATGGTGATATATAGAAAGAATGCTAAAATACATGTTTCAATTATATAAAAAATCAACTTGTCAAAAAACATTTCAAGTGTGTACATGGATTAATTCATTAAAAACACAAAATGATTTCTAGTCAAACATGCAGAACAACATGTAAAGAAACTCCTTTCTGCAAGATAAGTGACAAATACAGTGAATGTTTATCATTTAAATCACTATGAAATCAATTTTTATTTTACCAATATACACTAATTAATGAATATTTAACATATTTTTAACCAAAAAATCATGAAATATAAATTTCACTATAAATATTATCATACATTAAAACTCATCACCCAACATGTTTTACCATAAGAAATAATTTTTTCAATAACCATAATAAATATATTCAGTTCAATAACATCATCATGAAAAGTATTCAACCATTTAAGAATAAGAATTCAACATGCATAACATCCTAAAATCAATTATTTCAAAAGAGTTACAATAACTGGCAGCTTGAATTGTTCTAAACATGTACAATCCTAATTATTTAATCCCATCGGATGATATGATCTAGTTTTATTCATTTTAATGACCCAAAAATCCTCTTAAATTTTCCACTCAACCTGGATATTGTAATTATTGAACGTAAAAAGAAACAAAATCAACATCAGATTCACATAACTATATCTATCATTACATAACATTATACTTTCAAAAATTACATGGTAAATTATTATGTTTTAAATGGGATATTCAAGAAGACACCCCACCATCCTAGACGGACCCCCACGACCCACCCACCCCTCCCTCGATAGAACCCCCAGAACAACCCCCCCCCCCCCCCCCCCGAGCCATACCCCCACCCCACCCTCCATGGACAAAATCCAAACACTAACAGACCCCATTGCCCCCTGGAAAACCTCCCATACCTCCCGTACAACCCCCCTTCCTATTTTACTCCCCCTGGTCACCCCCTTCTTCTTGGATAGACCCCCTCCCTAAACGACCCCCCATGGACCACCCTCATTCCTCATAGACACCCCCCAAATAGTCCCCCCATTCCTCTTGGACACCCCCAGGATAGTCCCCCATCCATGACACCACTCCATTCCCGAATACCACCCATTTCACCCCTCCCCTCATTCATAGATTAATACCCCCTACACACACCTTGGATAGACTCCACCCTCCTGAATAGACCCCCTCCTCCCTGACAGACCCCATGTCCCACCCTTAGACAACCCCCGTTCCTCCTGGCTGCCCCCTTCAACCCTGGATATCCCACCTCCAAGACACCCCCTCCCTCCTGGACACCACCGAGATAGACCCCCCCCCCCCCCAACCTTCATGGAAAGACCCTCCTCTATGACAGAACCCCTGGACTCCCCCCCACCATTCCTCATCGACAACCCCTAGATAGCCCCATCCCCCTGGACAACCCCCACCCCCTCTTGGACACCCCCTCCCTCTTGGACACCCCCAGTACCCCCTCCCCCCTCTTGTACACCCCCTCCATTCCTAGATAGACCTACCCTATCATCCCTCCCCTATCACCCCTCCCCTTCCTCTTGGATAGACACCACCACCCTACACCCACCTCATTTCTAAACTAATATACTTACAATTTAAAATTAAGGGAATGTTGACAAAATACTTGGACATGCTTCATTATAGAAATACCCAAAATAGAGGGTCTGTGGAATACTAGTTATGTTTTTTCTATCATGAATTATTTTTGACATATATTGTGTTGGGATCTATAAACCAGCAGTGTCATCAGAATTCCACGTCTACAATAATAAGGGATTCGTTTCAGAGTTTCTGAGAAATTGGAAACTATGGACCAAAAAATTTCGCCTATATCATTGGGAGGTCAACAATGGTATATGGGACCAATACCAGTACATGATAATATATATCTAGTTAGATATATATGATGAGATCTAACTAGATAAGGATTTATTCAATGATAAGGAGGAGAAGCCAACTATTACATGGGTGCCACAACACATGTCCTAAGGTAGAGTGACAAAAAAATATGGATGATGGACATCTATTTCACACAATGTTTTTGGTATTTTTATAATTAATAATTGGACATTCAAATAGGGAAAATAAGAAATTATCCAATGTATATTTAACAAGTAAAGGAGAACTCATTTTATAAAATACTAGAGGGTAACAGTTGGTAGTTGCGGGGATAAAACATGATGCTCAAGGATCCCATGATCAGGTTTGCTGTATGTATTACTATTAAGATTTTGACGTGGATGATATCAATTTTGGTTTCACACATGCAGGTGTGGTCGAGTGACCTTATCA
This sequence comes from Viscum album, assembly GCA_963277665.1. Classification (NCBI taxonomy): domain Eukaryota; kingdom Viridiplantae; phylum Streptophyta; class Magnoliopsida; order Santalales; family Viscaceae; genus Viscum; species Viscum album. The sequence goes on along the minus strand of OY728143.1, from coordinate 514,576,034 downwards.
TGGATTAGATGTTAGGGATGAGCTAGGGAAAATGGAGTAGTCCCAATGCAAGTGAATCTATACAATTAATTACCTCTATGAGCCAACAGAAGACTCTCTTTTATGTGTTCTACCCATTCTACTTCCATTATGGTTGTGTTTCCAAACACATGTGTTTATATTAATATAAAAACAAAATCCCTCATCCTGGATATGACTTCAAGTCCTCAATCATAAACATCACTAATAGTCACCTTCACAACCTGGTCTTAGTTCTTACCAGGGGAAGGAGATGACCTTGTTGACCTACAAGATAACCATTCAATGAGTTATGATTATAGTAAGGTGAATAATTACTTTAAAATTATGAATTTTTATCCCCATATTAAAACATTCTCTACTAGGGCTGACAAAAGGGATAAATATGTGAAGTATACCATTATTTTAATATCAGAGGAAGATAACAATAACAACTCTATTGGGGGAAAATCATAGGTTATCTCTAGATATAATTGATTTTTTAATATTGATATTTATGGGTTTAAAAATTATGATATAGGGAGTGAAGATGATCAAAGTATGGAATTGGATGGTGGTATTGCTAGCTGAGATACTAACAGCTTAGTTGAATCTAGGATGGTTGGGAAGGAAGTTTTAATAGTGGGAATCATTGTATAGGGGGCTTCACCAATAACATCCAAACAAATACACATCTATAGTAATGAATATAAAACTAAAATACCTGTAGAATAAATATAATCAACTAGACTATATATAACATATGAAATAGATAGAAGTCAAAAATATATCCAATGAGATAATTACAAGGAAACCAGGACATATATAAATTCTACAGAAAATGATGTACTGAGAATATCCTCCAAATTTCAGATACTATTAGATCACTCATTATCTATATTTTTGACCACTACTATCACAAATCCCCATGCTTCATATTGAATCTCCTAGTGTCCCCAAGATTTTTCTCAGAACAAACCACCCTAACTCTATGTCTATCAAATCTATCTCCAGAATCATGAACCTTATACTCAATCACCACACAAGTGGGCATATTGCAAGTGCATAGTTGTGTATGAATATACTCAATTGGATTCTTTAATACCATAAAGGTGACATATTGTGACATGTTTTCTCAAATATATATGTTCTGAAAAGTGTTTCAGAAAAAGAAAAGAATGAATAATCCATACATTCTAAATTTCTATAAGTATTAGGGACACAAAAAATTCCTGATTATCTCAACTCTAATCCTTTAATTTCATTAAATTTGAAAAAATAGGGAATCACATAACACTAAAGAGTTCATAAAACCTAAATTCGATAGCCAATTGTATTTAAAATCTCATAGGAAACAAAGATACACCCAATAATTCATAATAATCGATGAAATCCATACCATAAAGCCTTTGGAACTACTATAGTGTCACCAAAATACATGGAGGGTATTTTTTCAAGATAGTACTACATCCCCTACCCAATTATTACTGTACAATTTATCCAGCGTCTAATCTAACCCAATTCAATAATCCATGTAACCTCTCTAGATGAGTGGTGGGGGAACCATGCCATATAGACGGATTAACAACATTATTGGGGATACTAACCCTTGCAGAGGATTTATACCCCATGAGAGTTCATAGATTGGGAGATTAAAATACCATAGAGTATGGACCTACACACCTAGTGAGTATGGGTTTATATATACACTATCTATAAAAAAATGGGGGATCCATTACACCCCAGAAGTCATCATTGTTGAAGGGATACCAACCCAAATATCATTCTATTGATTACAACTAATCCTCAACACTAGTCCTACAAAGCTAAATCATAAATCATCATATTTTTCCTTAAAAACATACTGTGGAAGATAAATTAATCACTATATTGTGGTCAACATAGGAAAATTTTTTGGATTAGCTATCAAATTATAAAAAATTATATAATTAATAAATATTGTAAATTTTAATATAAAAACACATGATACATTATCTATTACATATTAGGGATAAATCCATTAGTTACAGTTTGGATATCAATTATTGGCCTCGAATCATTCATCCAATTTTATGTTGGTCCTGATACGATAAACAGATTATCAATCCAACTTCTTGGTTAAATGTTTCAACCAGAACAATGGATAAAAAGAACAAAAAATATTACTATTATTATAAAAGTTTTATAAAAAATTGGGGTAGGGGGAGGAATTCAAGATTACTACCCCTAACATTAACCCTATGAGGTAAAGAGACTTGAATATATACTACATATTATTATCGATGAGCGCCTTTCATAAATATATCTTAATTTGGATCAAGAGGACATGTGAGGATGGCACATAGTTCCACCACCATGTACCTCGTCTAACTAATCCTTATTTCCTTGAGTGCACCAACATTAGTGGATCTATCAAGGCTATTCCAGTTAATGTTAAATTCAAGAATTTTGTAGGGAATATCCATGAAACTTATTATAATGGAATCGAATGGGATTATCCAAAAACTCAGGCCTCAATGATCACCATTACATTGTTTACAGACGAAGGATGTAAGATCTTTTACCCCCCACAATTTTCCATTTCAAAGAAAGATATCTATGATATCTTTCAAAAGTCCAAAAATGAGTAATGTTAGGAGGCAAAGGACAATAACTAAGACTTCTTGTGAGTATTTTTTTCTGAGAGAGGTGTCCTGAAGGACTCAATGATGTTTTTGAAAAGTGGTTTGAATCACCCCACCATGGTAAGCCCCTCCGGACAGACCCCCCTACAGGCACCCCCTGGACAGACCCCCCCCCCCCCCCCCGTAGTACCCCTTCCACAATGGAAATCCCCATCCAATCTTCCCTAGACATACCCTAGACAGACCAACCCCCCTAGACAGACCCCATGCATAGCCCTCCACCCCTGGACAGCCACCCCTCCAGACATAGCCCCCCAAGATAGACCCTCCCTCTGTATTGGATTTCACACGGACATACACATAGTGATAATACAATGATCTAACAAATTAACCACTACTCAATAAAATACATGAGTCCAAAAAAATTTATCTAATGGTCTACAAAACTATCGACTTCAAAAATTAAATGAATCATCTACTGCTCAATAAGAGTATATGTGATCTAAAAATGAAGCATTACTCATATTTATTATAGGTAAAAGAAAATATTAAATTAAAGAAAATAAAATGACCCACTACATGAAAATATATCGTTCCTCCAATCATTCATGATAGTTTATTTCTCCAAAATCGATTTTTTTCCACACTGTCTCCATGTATGCAGGATCAGAACCCTGCATGAGTGTTGATTATTCTTAATATATTTAAAACATACATTTCTGGTATATAATATTGTAGTAAAAATGTATTAAAAATGAGTAAGAATCATAAGTAACAAATAATTTAAATTTGAAATCATCAAAAAAATATTACCAAATGTAAGAATCAATTTTAGACAGGGTGCATGTTTACTAATTACACCATGTGGATATACATTAATTGTATTATATGAGACAGTTCATGTATTTTTACATGGCTAGAAAATCTATATACATAGAGTGCACAAGTATATACGGTAATACACATGCATTGATTGGAGTACAGAAGCCTTCCCATGGGATGATATGATACTATGTGTTACACATATCAATGACATGTAATTTCACAAGGATTACAATTCTAGTTATAGATGAGGACATTCCCGGGTGTCTTGGCCTGGAAACACATCATGTAAAACTATGTAAAAATCATTTAAAATTCTATGATATAGACAACTTATGTATCTATATATTTTAGACTCATGTTTAGGCATTTTAATAGCTTATCCTGAGTAGTTTGTCATGTATAACATAATGGAGGAACCCCTTTTTATTGGTGATATATGGTGAAATGTGATGCTATAGGGGAATTACTATTAGTGATTTTATCCAATAGGAACCATCAGGTGTGAGAAAGAAAATTGAGGTAATAAAACATCATTTTTTATGTAATACAACTATTGACACTAAATGTTTCCTTGAACAATCAAAAGTAATGATCAACTGTGTTAGGCATCCATCTTGGTCAACAAGCCATGTGGTAGGTGTGGTAAATTATAACTTTTATTGTAGGAATGAATTGTGAGTGCATGTGGATCATATGTGTTCTAGGAAAATGTATTTCATAGATGGTGAGGTCATGGTTGAAATATTGTGGTTGTTATATCCCCCCAATAGCTCAATGAATAGTTTACATGGTGTGGCATATAATGCATGGTAACAACATCATAAAAATTGGGGTGGGAAATCCAATATACGATTATTGTACCCCTATAATAATTATATGGTTAAAATGTTGTTTGTTTGATCAAATGGATCTGTGTATTTCATTTGGTCCCACTATTAAAAATTTTTATATTAAGACTGTTTGAGTTTACCAAAAGTTTTAAACCCTATATAACTCCCCAAACCTAAACAACACATTAGAAACCCCCTCATTGACACCCCACTCCTTCCCACACCCCCTCCCACCCCTTTAACCCTATATGCAACCTCTCCCCACACCTTTCACCCCTAAACCTGCCCCTTGAACCGCCTCCCCCGACACACCCACATCAACCCCCATCCCCTTGTACCCTCCTACCCCCTGGACCCTGCACGCCCCCGACCCACTGCCCACTGCACACCCTCTTGCACCCACCTTCCCCTTGCACCCCCATCCCCCAACCCCCTACACACCTCTTTGCACCTCGTGATCCCTCACCACGGCACACACCCTCCCCTCCCCATCACCTTATACCACCTTCCACTACACCACCCCATGAACACCCCACACCCACCCCTACACACAAACCTTCCCCCTTCCCCAGCACCACCGCCTTTCACCAGCACCACCCGACCCCTACATCAGCACCCCCTACACCACCCCTCCCCCCTTTCACCCCACCATCCCCTAACACACCCCTCCCCAACTTTCACTCCCTTACAATTTCACCCACACTACACCCTCTACACTACACACCCCCTCTCCCTCCCCTACAAAACCACTCCCCCTATAAAAATATATCTCTTAAAAATCCCCACATATTAAAAATAAGTATGAAAACTCATTTCCAAAATAAATTAATATTGAAAATATTATCACTTACTTAAAAAAATAAAAATAATACAATTCATAGGGTAAAATTATAACTTCCCTAGTATGGTGTTTAAAAAAATATTAACACCAAATTTGATATTCACGAACATATTTAGATTAAAATATCACCCAAAATTAATAAATTTCTCCTCTATTTTCAAAACACCTCATGAATTTCATTATAAGACCAAAAAATTTCCTTAAATCCCATTTAATTTTAAATCATTTCCCAAATTATATAATGTAATCAAACAATTTCAAATAATTACATGAAAGTCAAAACAAAATAGAAAACATATTTTTTTAATCCAAAACATCCTTGAGTCCCAGTTTCCAATTAATCATGGAATAGGTTTTGAATTAAAAAACTTCATGAAATGTATTTTAATTTTAAATCATTTCCTAATTTATTTTTTAAAACTTACTAATCTTGAATACTTTATACATTATATTAAAAATAAATTACAAAATAATCCCCCAAAAATAGTTTGGTAATCAAAAAATTTCAATAAATGTACCTCTGTACTGAAAAATTGAACCACCAGACATAAGAAAATGATAATGTGTCACAACATACACAATCCATTACAATGACAAAAAAATCTCTAAATCATCCTTTGACCCATATCCTAGGGTGTAAATTTCATTGGATCCATTTAAACTAAAAATATTTTTAAAAAACAAATACCAAACTGATGAATAGTTCTGCATGAAAGGGCCACGTGGTTTAGCTGACCATTCACTAATCCTATAATAGCATCTGAAAATCTATAGAGACCACATGCATAGGACCCATATAATTTTTCAGACCAAGTGAGTTGATGATGATACTATGATTTATTTCTAATTTCATCCAAAATCTTAACAAAATCCCCCAAATTATCTGATATCATTTAATGGGGATATAATAATCATTATCAAAATTATTAAAACCGGAATCCAAATCAATGATTTAAACGACAAGTACCCATGGAAACATAAGTTGTTTTTATGAATAGTGGTGATCGATAAACTATTCATGACCTACCTGTTGAGTCTCGATGATGATAATATCTTCTTAATACATATACGCAATTCAAATAATATGAGGATCCTCTAATATCTATTTTTAATGAACTAGAATAGATCATCTTGACATGTCATCCAACCTGGATCTCTGCATGGCACAATGAATGTCCTTGATTGCTTTTGGATGGTCCAAAGTCATAGGGTATCAAATTATAACCATTTTTAATGATTTCACACACTGAATATGAATAACCACATCAAGGACTGCACCAATAAATCAAACCCGACTCATTTCTACATCAGTCACTCATGCACAAAATAAATATTTTCAATATAAATGATATAGTCAAACATAGTATAATATTTTAGAAAGAATATAAGGTCATAATTCACATCATCACTTCATGAAATAATAAATTAATGACAATAATCCCAGGTATGAAATAATATAAATGAATTATCTAGGCCAACAAGGATTATATATAAACATCCAAAAATATGACCAAATCGGGATCACTACTAACTACCTCATTATGAACAAAAATCCCCCATACCGTCCTATACAATTTATCATCAGGCCAACTCAAACATTAACAATGTTGAAAGAACATAACATTGGATCTTGAAAGTAAACATGAAATTTTCTTACACCTATTGGTGTAGGTATGGTGTGAACCAAGCTATGCCTAGAAAGAATTCAATATGGAGATTTTATAATTCCTTTTAAAATACATTTTGTTAATGATAGTTTAAAATAAAATTAGTAAATATGTTTTTCACAAGAGGGGGTAAAGAAAAAGTGTAACATTCCAATACCTCTTTTATAAAAAAACATTCATTTTCATTTTAAATGGAAATGCATTCAAACTATGTAAAAAAGGAGTTTCATATCGATTAAAATATAACAAATAATTTTTCCATTTTTTTTCAAATACATATCTTAAAACAACACCTTAAATCAAAAATCATCATTTATATTAAAAAAATAAATTTTGAACTATTTTTTTATTTCATTTTGAATATAAACGAAAACCATAACTGAAATTAAATATAGAAACCTAACATGCACCAAGATATCAATGGGAAATTGATAATAAGAAATAAATGAAGTAATAGAGGGTATATAAATAAGGAATTGGAATAGATTCTTATCAATATTCAATAAATTATAGACATCATGGGAAACTAATTTGGCTCTAGAATTGGTGATACTAGACCCAGTTCATCATATTACTCATTGTGACGAAATATGAAATCAGATCATCCCATTCAGCTTCTACTTTCATGTCTCTCCACATATAAAATAGACCCCTTGTATGATTCTAATCACCTAGGTCACTATCCTTATAACATACACCAAGCTATCTTCCTATGTCTCCAGACCATCCATTATTTACCTAGGTTTTTATGATAAATCATTCTTGTGGAGGAGGAAAATCAAACGAATCCAAAGAATAGATAAAAATTTATTTTAAATGAATATTATCATACCACCTACTCCAAATCCCCCATAATAAATAACCCATTCACATCATCCATATCAATAATAGAATAAAACATGCCTCCTGGAGGGCCACAATTCAAATATATCATAATCCAAGCTAGTGGAATAATCAATGGTCTGATACCAATTATAAAAATATGTTATATAAAGTGAGAATATACCTTTTTTAGAACAAATAGGAAATCTACATCCTTTAAACCATTTAAAAACATACTTTATCACCTTATTTATAACAATTCAATGTGAAACCACACTTAAAATCATTTGTAAAACAAACTAAATTATCATTCATGTAATTTTAAAATTCATTAAACCAATTCTATTTCCATAAATTGTTTAAATCCATACCAGTACCCCAATGGCTTCAAATAAATTTTGTTGTATAAATTATTTTAAAACAATCCATATATGCATTCCCACAAACACATTTCATTTAAACCAATATATTAACATTTAGAAAATCATTATTAAACATTTATTCCAAGAGATAAAAACATTTATAACACCATTGAAACTAACTATATCTATTAAAAATTGATTCAATTTGGTAAAAGTTGTTTTAGAAAACACCAAATACACAATAAAATTCTAATTCAAGTAAATAAACAAAAATACCTACCTCAATCCATGAATAAAAAGTTGTATAGGAGTTATTAAAGGTTTAATTTCATGAAATATCAAAAAAAAATGTATAGATTTGATACAACATAGTTTTTAATAACTAATAAAAAAATAATGAAGAAATAATTGTTCATAACAAGGAGGAGGATGATCCCCGAGAGGGGGATGGTCATGCCATCGGAGGTGGATAATCCACCTAAGAGTAGCATCAGTGGGGGAGTTGAGGTGTCCCATATTTAGTGGCATCATCAAGGGAGGAGGATCGGAGATGAGAGCTGGCTGTGGGGTTGCCTCATTCAGTTGTAGAATGGGGCTCTATCTTGGCGGTCATCGTCCTGAGGGGTTCCATCGTTGGAGGAGGATCAGGGGGAGGAGTGTTAGGGATGTACACCTTCAGGGAAGGAGGGTTATGTGAATAGGGTATCATAGAGAATGTCACCATCTTGAGATTCGAGGGTTCACAGGGTCGCGCGCAGAGGGTATCAGGGAGGAGGCCACCTCCATTAATGTCATAGGGTATCGAGGAGGAGGGCGCTACCATGAAGGTAAGAAGTTATCTAAGGGTCGTGTGTAGAGGGTATCAGGGAGGAGGGAGGAATATCACTATGAGTTTTGGGAAAAAATACATAGGGAACATTTCAGCCATGAGTCTATCATTCAATCATTTCTATAGATGTTATATAGGCCTAGACCTATAAAACCCTGGCTATAGGTCTATGACTATAGCCTAAACATCCACAAGTGAATTTAAGGGAACCTTATACCAACTTCTTTTAGTCAAATACGCCTTTTTGGTATGTCTTTTAATTTAAAAAATTTCTTATGTTTAGATATGATGTTTTATATACTTATTGCCCCTGAATTTTGATAAGGAAATTTCTAAACTAAATATTGAATCATTTGGTTTTACTCATAATATTTTGATTATATTATTCCAAGATTTTTTGTGGAATAATTGTTTCTTTTTGTATGTTTTAATTTTCGCTTCCCATTGTGTGGATATAATATTTCTACACATAGTCTCCCAATTGACAAAATCTTATTCCATTTATCTGAAAATTTTAAGGGAAATATTAGCTCAATCCCTATTAATTGAGTGAAATATCCATGCCATTGGTTTTTTTCTAGAATGGTGTGAATGGACATTGATTTTTTTACACTTAATATCCACTTATTTTGGGTGTATTTTTATTTTCCGTAGAGAATTATTCCTTGGATTTATCATAAATCTAATCATATGATATTTTTAAGTGAATTAGTCTCAATATAATTTCATTTATTCAAAAAAATTTATACATGACATTATTTTATATGGTTTATAATTATACCCTTTTACTATTAATTTGATTCAATGGTTTTCAAAAGTAATCTTGGGTTTTAATCATATTTTTACTAACTGACAAAGAGAATGTATCTTTTTTAACATACGTGGTGAAAATGTCCTTTCCACTTCTATTATAATTATTTTATATTTTAATTACATTACATGTAGTGGTTTTCTAAAAAGAAAAATAAATACCATATACTCTTTTTAACATATTTTTGTATTGAAAATGGTTTCTAGAAAGCATTGATCATGTCAATATCTTGAAATTATATATTTTGATTACAATATTGAAATGTTAGAATTCCTTTATATTTTTTTAGGTGGAAGGATTAGGTTATGTTTCGTGGGAATTGGTTATGTATAAAGTCGGTTTCGTGATAAACCGAGGGCAGGTGATCTAGATATAGATGTCCAATGCATTAGATAATTTTATGAAGTAAAAGGATGATGTTTCTTATAAGAGATTTAGGAAATATAATTTTTTTGGTATACTAAATGTAACTCCCTATGTATCTGTAAAATCTACAATGTTTGTAGATTATGGATTCTATAACGTAATTTTAGGATTTATGATTTCTATGTGTTATTCAAAAATATTATTCTTTCATGAGGTATGATAAAGATATTATGTTTTATGTTTGAAAAGTATGACTTCATTAATTTCTATGTATTCTTCGACTAATGTTTTCATTCCTTATTTTGTATCCCTTACTGAGATTTTTATTCTCATCCCACGTATTGGATATGTTTTTCATAGGGTATTAGGAAGGTTAATAAAAAGGATAATTTAATAAGGTTTATATCATGAAAAGAATTATTCTTTTATTTATGGAGTATTATTATTGTGGAAAAAATTGGATAGTGTAGATGTGTTTATTTTTAATATTTGAGATATAATTTTGAAGTTATGGACTAATTCTCTAAAACTATAAACCTGAAAAGATCGTCAATGTGAATTCTTGACTTCACTCAAGATTTTGTAATGATTAAGTCTGGGGACCTATAGTGGGTATCAGAAGTCAGTTTAGAAAACTTTAGGGATTTTATGTTTTCGTTAAACACAATCATAGTCTCTACATCTATTATTTTAGTAAATATCACGACCCCCTCCCACCAAATATGCCCCTCCTGAGTAGGCAATGGTGAAAGGGAGATAATGACCCCCGAGTCCCACCTCCAGTAGGCCCCGAGGTGGTGACTAGCACCAAGGGTATGAGTTTTCACAAGTATGGGACGAATTACCCTTTTTATTTATTAAGGATCTGGAAATAGGAAAAGTCAACCACCAAAAAAGAAAAAGAACAAGTGTATAGATATAAACCCAAACCAAGCCCACATGCATGCTTAATCAATTTTATAACTACGTACAAGTACAAGAAAGCTCAAAGTACAATACCAAAAGAAGACAAGAGAACAAAAACTGCAACAACTCCAACTATACGACTAGTAGTGTCCCGCACGGCCCTGGTAGTCCACCTGGAAACCTGAAAGTAAACATAGGGTGAGCATACAAGTATACTCAGTAGGGAAACTTAATGCTCTCGTGAACCAGTGGGGAGACAACCTAATGTGTCGTGATAACAACAGAAGAAACCTAGCAAAGAATTCTATCCACCCAACCTCACTAGCCACACTCACCATAACACAAGAAGAATAGGTAGTAGTATATAAGAAACAAGAGTATTGGGTACCCCGCACCAGTTCCCTTTAGTTAGCTGCTCTTCCTAATGACGAACGTCCTGACACTACCACACTCTCCCCACCCCGCACACACCTAGGCATCACCACCATGTATCCCGCCCGCACACACCTGGGCCTCACAACCACCGATCCCTCCCGCACACACCTGGTCCTCATAACCACTTATCCCGACTGCACACACCTGGGCCTCATCCCAAAGATTCTTGGGAAAAAGTAGAACCTGCCCGAAGAGTCTTGGGCCTAGGCCACCCCAATCGAAACCTACCTGAAGAGTCTTAGTTGTAAGGTCGCTTCAAGCCATCGCATCCTAGAGGAGAAGGAGCAGGAAGGATCTAGTAACGAAGGGAAAAAAACCCTCTCCCATGAAATGGGAGTGTTCAGCACTAAGTTCTCAACATGGGTGGGGTGAAATAAAAAACAAAAGATACAGATATATATATATATACCAACCACACATCCCAACCTATGGCTTCTAAACAGAGAAACTGAGCACGTGCCTCGACACTGCTACTACGAAGCATGCATACAATGAACAACCCCCACCCCATTTAGGTTTTTACACTTCAGCAGAATTAGATTATTTAGTCCCTTAACTACTGGGAAACTATCCACAACCAACCACATCGATTGTTCATAAAACATATCCCTTCCATCCACAAATCAAGTTAGGAAAAAACAAGCAACACAAACAAGCCCTTCTTATCAACCAACCAACCCCATTGATTATTAACTCCATTCCATTACCACAACCCACCATTCACTAAATCTTCCGCTTTTATTTATTATTCACAACCCATAACCCGTTCACATTAAAACCCAACCTGGCATCCCCACTGCCAACCGCCAAAACCACAACTACATCATACATCATTTCCCCTTTAATACCATTTATTGCAGCCCTGCTGCCCATTACTAACACAACACTCACACCAACCCATAACCAAGCCAACTGCAGTCCCGCTACACACCCAAACCACAACAAACCACATCAACCCACAAAACACCCCCATAACATGCCACGTAACCAAGACAACACCCACATGTTCATTATTCCATTTTGTTTAACCGGGGTGATCACACAAGTGTTCTAGATTTTAAATATCCAACTTTACTTGATTAACCAAATTCCACATTCCACAAGGTTTCCACCCATAAGAAAATCTAGAAGAAGAGGGAAAATTTTAATTGCATAAGAAAAGGCCCCCAACGACCTTGATTTTCCTTAGGTAGAAGCTCATTCAATTCACAACATAATATCATAGGATATAAAGTAACATCAATCACAACTTCCCATCCCTGTTATATAATCCAGTTATTATCTTTATTAAACCGGTTCAAATGTGTTTCATGTAATCAATTAACACCTACCCCACATGATGAAAAAATTAGAGAGACAAAGGTAAGATCCCTACCTCAATAGGTTCTGATCACCCTGCTCCCCCAGATCAACTTTAGAATAAGTCCTTCGGTGTCTGTCACCTCCGTCAGGTCCCTGCAAAACCTCCTCTGGTGGAAGTTGGAAAGGATAGGTCAAAGGGAAGACAACGTATCCAAGCTCGGAAGTTCTGCCTTGTCGTCACGATCCAGTGACCGATGAAGGATCGTAAATCGGAGCTCGGACGAAGAAGTTGTGGAAGGAAGAGTCTCTCAGTCTCTTGAGAGAGCTCTGCTCAGAGGAGAGGGGAGGAGAGGGGTGAGTTGAAAGGAGGAGGGGACCCTTCCTTTTATATGTGAGAAAAGGAAAAGTACATGGCGTGTACATTATGGTACACGTCGTGTACTCGGTTAATTCACACGGTCTCCACGCGGCTTCCAACATGGCTCCACGACCGTTGACTGGTCAACACACGGTTTGAGGGTAACACGTATGCGGGGAAGGACTACATGGCGTGTAGTTTAGACACACTCCGTGTACTAATTTATTGCAGAAATCAAGGACATGACTCTAACACGGTACACGACCATTGACTGGTAACGCGTACGTGAGGACGGACTACACGGCGTGTAGAACTGGGAACATGGCATGCGCCCATTATTTCACACAGCGAGGACATGGCCTACAACACGGGTTATACCAAGAAAGGGGGTACACAGCGTGTACTCATACTACACGGTGTGTAGTTTAAAAATTCTGGAAAGTGTGGAAAAGTATATTTTACCCTCCAGAACACTTCGTGACCTTTTTTTGACAAAGGAAAGAGCCTGAAAGGTCCAGGCCATCACATCAGATACCTCTTAAAACATTCTCGTCCTCGAGAATTCAAAACCAACCCAGATGAAACTCAACAAGATACCTCTTAAGGTTCTCGTTATAATGGGAACCCAACCAACAACCCTAATCATATGTGTTAGGAATTCCATCTCCTATGTCGAGATATTATCCGCTTTAGGCGGCACTGACTCACCTGCACGGGTTTAATCACATCCTCATTAATGCGTCTCGATTAAGAATTGGGTCTTCCCACTTTCATACATTAGGATTATTCAACTCACACCACCCCTAACACCACAAAACCAACACACTGCCCGAACATGGGGTTTGGGGAATAATTCCTTCTCCTACATCGAGATATTATTCCCTTTAGGTGGCACTGAATCGCCCGCACAGGTTCAATCGCATCTGCATTAATGTTTCTCGATTAAGGGTCAGGTTTTTCCCTTTCCCCACACATCCGGACATGTCACACATTACCAAGGAATAATGAAAAAAAGGTCTCATAGTTTCCAAGCCAAGAATTCCATATATCAAAGGTACAATGTAAAACATCAAAACATGCTCATAAGAACAAGGGAAAAACACAAGTAAAAACAACTCTGGGTACTGAGCGTGCATCTGGGTCTCCCGCTCCCAAGTGCTTTGCTTGAGGCTTCCATGCCTCCACAACACACGAACCAATAGAATGGTTCGTCCACGGATCACCTTCTCTTTACGATCCTCGATCCTGACTGGTCGTTCCTTGAAGGTCGCGTCATCTCCCATTTCTAACTCTCCCCAGTTGATAACGTGGGAGTCGTCATGTAAGTACCGATGAAGTTGAGAGATGTGGAAGACGTCATGAACCTTCTCCATTTGAGGTGGCAAGGCCAGCTGATATTCCACCTCACCGACTCTCCTCAGCACCTCAAAAGTTCTGATGATCCTAGGTGAGAGCTTTCTACCTTTCCGAAACCTCCTTTTCCCCCATCGAGGGGAAGCCTTTAAGAACACATGACCTCTCACCTAGAACCCCAAGGGACTCCTCCGATGGTCAGCATAAGACTTCTTTCGGTCCGGAGCCGCTTTCAACCTCTCAGGTATAATATGGACTTTCTCTGTGGTGCTCTGCACTACCTCTGGCCCAAGAGCACATGTCTCACCAACCTCTGCCCACTAAATGGGTGAGAGACATGGCATTCCATACAAAGTCTCAAATGGTTCCATGCTAATAGTAGAGTGGAAGATTTTTTGTAGGCGAACTCTACTAAAGGCAAGTGTCGTACCCATGATCCTCCAAAATCCAGGACACATGCTCAAAGCATGTCCTCCAACGTCTGGATAGTCCACTCAGTCTGCCCATTGGTCTGGGGGTGGAAAGCAGTGATAAGGCGTATATGAGTGCCAAAAGCATATATTAACCCCCCCAGACTCATGAGATAAACCGAGTATCCCGATATGAGATGATAGTCTTTGGGACTCCATGCAAACACACCACCTCGTCTACGTACCTTTGTGCTAAGGTACTCACTAGGCCTGACTCCTTAATTGCTAAGAAGTGATCTGATTTTGTCAGCCGATCCACCACTACCCAGATAGCATCATAACCACCCTGAGCTCTAGGTAGTCCTGTGACGAAGTCCATTGAGATGTCATCCCACTTCCACTCAGGGACCTCTGAAGGATGCAACAAACCATTGGGAACACGGTGTTCAGTCTTTACTTCTTGACACACTTGGCATTTAGCCAAAAACTCCGTCACTGACCATTTCACCTCGGGCCACCAAAATTATTCACTCATGCCTCGATACATTTTTGAAACTCCTCGATGTACTGGAAAGGCTGAACTATGGAACTCACGGGGAACTCCCTCACGCATTGCCTCCGGAACAAACAACCTTCCATGTAAAAGCATCTGATGTCGGCTTTCCTCTTACCACCCCTCTGGAGCGTTCCCCAGATCGACATGATCCCGCATCACTTCTGCCTCAGAGTCCACCCACTGAGACTCTTCCACCTACTGCAGCAAGGAGGACTGCACCATCATCTGAAACAAACAGACTCTAACACCTTCTATCGTGGCATCCAAGTGCAAGGCGGCCAACTCTCCCATTTCCTTCCAAGAATCAGTTGATTCCCAAACTACTTCCTGATGTGACTTCCTGCTCATGGCATCAGCCACAACCATTCCCTTACATTCAGTTCAAGAGATATCAAAGTCATAGTCTTGGTGAAACTCGACCCATCTCCGATTCTGCAAGATCAGGTAACACTGGGAGAAGATATAACGCTGGCTCTTGTGATCTGAGAAGACCATAAAGCGCTCCCCAAAGAGGTAATGTCACCACAACATCAGTGGAAACACTACTGCTGCAAGCTCTAGGTCATGGGTGGAATAGTTATGCTTGTGAGGGCGTAACTACCTAGACCCATAACAGATCACTCCCTTCTTATGCATCAGCACACACCCCAGACCAAGGTTAGAAGCATCACAAAACACCTCATACAACAACCCTTCCTCTAGAAACCTGAGTACGGGAGCACTGACCAACTTCTCCTTTAGGTAGTCAAAATCCTTCTGGCACTGCTCGCTCCATATGAAGACTTGGTTCTTCTGTGTCAAAGCTGTCAAAGAAACATCAACTCGAGAGAAGTCTGAAACGAACCTCTGATAGTAACCTCCAAACCCCAGGAAACTACGAACTTCTGCCACGGTCTTGGTTGCAGCCCAAGAAACAACTACCTCCACCTTCGACAGGTCCACTGACACTCCATGATGAGACACCGTGTTCCCAAGGAAGTGTACTTCTTGTGTCATGAACATACACTTCGACAATTTCCCGTAAAGATGGTGGTGTCTAAGGACTTGCAAGACTACCCTGAGATTCTCAATGTGCTCCTCCTCTGATCTTGAGTGGATTAGGATGTCATCGATAAACACAACGACGAACTGGACTACAAACTCCCGGAATACAATGTTTATAAGTCCAATAAACACAACTGGTGAATTCGTAACTCCAAACGGCATCACCACAAACTCGAAGTGCCCATACCTGCACCTGAAAGCCGTCATTGAGATGTCAGTGTCCTTTACCCTTAGATGATGATATCCAGATCATAGATTAATCTTGTAAAACCAACCTGCTCCCCTCAGTCAGTCGAAGAGATCATCTATCCTTGGGAGGGGATAGCTTATCTCAACCATTACCTGGTTCATCCTTCGGTAGTCTATGCATAGCTTGATACCACCATATGCCATCTTCACAAAAAAAATCTAGAGCACCCCATGGCGATACACTGGGTCGAACAAAACCCTTCTCCATCATATCGTCAATCTAAATCTGCAAATCTCGCAACTCCGAAGGTTCCATCCGATAAAGGGCCATCAAAATCGGACGGGCACCAGGCTGTAAGTCTATCCTGAACTCAACGTCACGTCAGGCGGTAGATTCGCAACCTCCTCAGGAAAAACGTCGAGGAACATACCATCAACCTCCGGGACATCCATCATCCATGTATCAGGTGGAACCACTAATAGACCACCTAACAAGGAAAAGATAGGATCTACATGTCGGCTTCCCACCTGATAGCTCCTCTCACCAATAAAAGCTACACGCTGCCCATCCACATAGGAGAACACGACTCTTCTGCGGAAGCAGTCGATAACGACACCAACAGAAAACAACCAGTCGATGCCTATGATGACATAATATGGATTCATCTTTAACAGAAGATGGTCCCCACTAGATCTATGTGGTCCCAACATTATCCCACATCCCCGACAAACACAAGATACGCTGGTCTAGCCTCCAACTGGTGTACTCAGTACCAGTGGTACAGAAAGACTCTCTACATCTAGTCCCAAGGAATGGGCTAGACCAGGTGCCAAAAAGGAGTGCGAAGCTCCCGAATCGAAAAAAGCAGAAACAAGAGTGGTGAACAAACAAATTGTACCTCGCACCACCTATGGTCCTGCTGGAGCTGTCAACTCTTCTGTGTGCAACTGTCCACCCCCAACTCCTCTACCTTTCTGATGTCGTCCACTTCCCAGACCACGCCTTGGTTGACGTCCCTGAGGATCACCCTAAGGTCGGCCTCCTCCCGCAAAGTCTTCCCTCAGTGGAGCATGGTACTACTGCTGCTGGAAGGGCCTCGCCGGGAACTGGTGCTATTGAGGTGGGTGCTGAACCTGCCCACCTCCACCATACTGAGGTCAGGTCGGGCACTGACTTTAAACATGCCTGAAACCTCCACAAGAATAGCACCTCAGTCCGAGGCTCGTGAAAAAGGGACGAGGAACCGAAGATCTGAACTGGAACTGCTGGGGCCTGCTCCCCACTGGCCTGAACCTGGAAGGTCCCGTCGTAGGAGACCTGCTGCTGACTGCCTTCCCCTTCGACGAGCATGGATGGATCCCCTCTCGGGGTGCACCTCCCAGCAAGTGCATCCTCTATAAAACCTCTACCTTCTCCTGTACTGCCATGTACATCAGAATGGTGCAGGTGGTGACATCATACTGGAGCGAAGGACGGAGCACCTCCTCCAAATGTCTCGTCCAAGACTCCTCATCCAGAAAGAAATCCAGAGAAAAGGGAAAGAGATCCTTGAACTTGATCCCCATCTCTCGTACTAACATACTCCCCAACTGAAGGGAGAGTAACTCATGCCGCTTCTCTGCCTTGATCATGGAATAAAGTAATTCCTCTCGGAATTCCTTATCAAATTTCAGCCCAAGGAACCTCTGCCTCTATCCTCTCTTTGAGGTAGAGTGTCCACCACTGTCGCGCCACACCTCTCAGCTGACTGACTGCTAGAGGAACCCAGTACTCCCTCGGATCACGGATCAAGGTAAAAGCAATCCCTAGCTCATCAAGCCACCCCTCCATCTCCGTATCCGAAGTACTACCCTCGTACTTCTTGAGGGTCTGCCGCTAGAAAGAACGTAGAGTCTTCTGCCACTGGCTATCTTCCATCTCTCAGTCAATCCTCAGCTGATCGACTGCCTGAATCTGCTTGGCCTCGTCCGTCTGAGCATCCTAGGGATGACGTCCAGGTGCCATAGCTATACGGTAAACAAGGATCTCCTAAGCCCAAGTATTAAGGAAAACTCAAGGTTTTATTTTATCATTTTATTTCAATTTCTTTCCCAGAACACCCAAATCAAGTAAAAAATGATGATGATGCATGTACATTCCCTAGGGTCTCTACCCTGCAATCAATATAGTCTCACTTGGTCGTTTGGTAGGCTCATATTCCTTGCATCGGATCACGGGGGGCCCTAAAATCTCGTGTCCTAGCTGGTATTCACTGTCCTATGTCACGCACCAAGATTGACTAACATTGTCAACCTACCATCCCATGCAATCCTAACTGTGCCTAACTCCAGACTCCATACTATCTCTCAACCATCACCTCAAATACCATTATGTCACGACCCCCTCCCACCAAATATGCCCCTCCTGAGCTGGAAATGGTGAAAGGGAGATAATGACCCCCGAGTCCCGCCTCCAGTAGGCCCCGTTGTGGCGACTACCACCAAAGGTATGAGTTTTCACAAGTATGGGATGCATTGCCATTTTTTTTATTTAGAATTGGGAAATATGACAAGTCAACCACCAAAAAGGAAAAAGAACAAGGGTATATAAATAAACCCAAACTAAGCCAACATACATATTTAAACATTTTTATAACAAGGTACAAGTACAAGAAAGATCAAAGTACAATACCAAAAGAAAACAAGAGAACAACAACTGCAACAACTCTAACTGTCCGACTAGTAGGGTCCCGCATGTCCCTGGTAGTCCTCATGGAAACCTGAAAGTAAACGTAGGGTGAGCATACAAGTATACTCAGTAGGGAAACCTACAGCTCTCATGCACAAGTGGGGAGACATCCTAATGTCCCGTTAGAACAACATAAGAAACCTAGAAAGGAATTATATCCCCCCAACCTCACCAGCCACACTCACCAAATCACAAGCACAACAGGTAGTAGTATATAAGAAACAAGAGAATTGGGTAACCCACACCAGTTCCCTTTAGTTAGATTCTCTTCCTAACGATGAACATCCTGACGCTACCACACTCTCCCCGCCCGCACACACCTGGGCCTCACCACCACGTATCCCGGCCACACACACTTGGGCCTCACAACCACCTATCCTGCCCACACACACCTGGGCCTCACAACAACATATCCCGCCCTCACAAACCTGGGCCTCACAACCAGATATCCCGCCCACACACACCTGGACCTCATCCCGATGATTCGTGGGAAAAAGTAGAACCTTCCCGAAGAGTCTTGGGCATAATTCACCCCAATCAAAACCTACCCGAAGAGTCTTAGGTGTAAGGTTGCCTCAAGCCATCACAGCCTAGGGGAGAAGGAGCAGGAAGGAGCTAGTAACTAAGGGAAAAACACCCTCTCCAATGAAATGGGAGTGTTCGGCACTAAGTTCTCAACATGGGTAGGGTAAAAAAAATATAAAGATATATATATATATCAACCACACATCCCAACCTATGGCTTCTAAATAGAGAAACTGAGCACGTGCCTCAGCACTGCTACTACAAAGCATGCATCCAACAAATAACCCCAAACCCATTTTGGTTTTTACATTTCATCAGAATTAGATTATTTAGTTCTTTAACTACTGGGAAACTATCCACAACCAATCACATCGATCGTTCATAAAACATATCCCTTCCATCCACAAATCAAGTTAGGAAAATACAAGCAACACAACCAATACCTTCTTATCAACCAACCATCCCCATTTATTATTAACTCCATTCCATTACCATGCCCCACCATTCATTAACTCTTCCACTTTTATTTATTATTCACAACACATAACCCGTTCACATTAAAACCCAACCCTGTAGCCCCGCTGCCAACCGCCAAAACCACAACTACATCGTACATCATTTCCCCTTTAATAACATTTATTGTAGCCCCGCGACCCATTACTAACACAACACTCACACCAACCCATAACCAAGCCAACCGCAGCCCCGCTGCTCACCCAAACGACAACAACCCACAAAACACCCCCATCACATTCCACATAACCCAGACAACACCCACATGTTCATTATTCAATTTTGTTTAATCGGGGTGATCACACAAGGGTTCTATATTTTAAACAGCCAACATTATGTGATTAACCAATTTCCACATTCCACAAGGTTTCCTCCCATAAGAAAATACAGAAGGAGAGGGCACCATTTAATTGCGTAAGAAAAGGCCCCCAATGACCATGATTTTCAGTAGGTAAAAGCTCATTCAATTCACAACATAATATCACAAGATATAAAGTAACAGCAATCAAAACTTCCCATCCCCATTATATAAGCCAGTAATTATCAGTATTAAACCGGTTCAAAAGTGTTTCACGTAATCAATAGAACACCCACCCCACATGATGCACAAATTAGAGAGACGATGGTAAGATCCCTACCTCAATAGGTTCTGATCACAGCACTCCCCTGGATCAACTTTGGAAGAAGTCCATCAGCGTCCGTCACCTCTGTTGGGTCCTGACAAAACCTCCTTGGGTGGATGTCGGAAAGGAAATGTCGAAGGGAAGACAATGGATCCAAGCTCGGAAGTTCCACCTCGTCACCACAATCCCGGGGCCACTGACGGATCGTAAATCGGAGCTCGGATGAAGAATTTATAGAAGGAAGAGCCTTCGAGTCTCTTGAGAGAGCTCTGCTCAGAGGAGAGGGGAGGAGAGGGGTGAGTTGAAAGGAGGAGGGGACCCCTCCTTTTATAGGAAAGAAAATGAAAAGTACACGGTGTGTACTTTATGGTACACGGCGTGTACTCTGTTAGTTCACACGGTCTCTACACAGCTTCCAACACGGCTCTGGGGCCGTTGACTGGTCAACACACGGGTTGAGGGTAATGCATACGCGGGAAGGACTACACAGAGTGTAGTTTAGACACACGGCGTATACTCATTTATTGCACATGACAAGGACACATCTCTAACACGGTACATGGCCGTTGAATGGTAACGCATACGCGGGGGTAGACTACACGACGTGTAGAACTAGGAACACGGCGTGCACCCATTATTTCACACAGCGAGGACATGGCCTACAACACGGGGTATACCCGGAAAGGGGGTACATAGCGTGTACTCAAACTACACGACGTGTAGTTTCAAAATTCTCAAATGTGTGGAAAAGTCTATTTTACCCTCCAGAACACTTCGTGAACTTATTTTTGACAATGGAAATGGCCGAAGAGGTCTGGGCCATTGCATTAAATTAAATTTTAAATCTTTTTCAGATCAAGGAAAATCAGTTACAGATGGAATGAGAAGGATCTCGAGATGCATTCTTATCTTTTCCTAATGACATGATCTCAATAATTATTGAAAAGTCATGTTCAGATGATTGTTAAACATTTTCTAGCATAAAAATCACTTGAAAGATGTTTTTTGAGATATCAAACACCTCAACTATACCTAGATACGATTATAGATCATTGCTTGTATTTAATCAAATCATATTTACTAAATATTCTCATATTTTTCAGAAACATAAATCTTATTAAGGAATTGTAAAATATTTTATCTTATCACAATATTTTGAATCATATTATTATTTTTAAAAAGGTGATGATGTAGGAGAACCTTGCCCAACCTATTTATTTTTTCTTCTAATTTATATTATTTCATCACATACTTATGGTATTTTGAACAAAAAATTGACTAAATGTTTCAAATCATCCTTGGTCCAACTATTTTATAAATATCATGTTTTATCTGTTGTTTTGAAATTATATGTCATACATGAATATTTTATGAAACTATTTTTATATAAACACCCATATGTTCCATGATGTACAAGGTGTATTTAGATAAAGGAAGCAAATTATTTTTGAAGGATCACTAAATCATTATTTCAATGCATGGACCTTCAATATATATGACCAATTGGATGATGAAATAAGGTGGACACCATGATCAAGGAATGATGTTCTTTCTTTTGTTATAATGTAATTTTATAATATGGAAATGAAACAAATGTCAATATATATAAGACTTCATTAATAAAGAATTTGAGGTATTTATGTGATGGGATGAAAATGAAAGGTATAAGACAGCCACTGATGTTAAAACAGGTTAGTGTTATTTTTGATTTTTATAAATATGGACACTAGTATGATTTGTGACAACCTGTCGCATCCAGCATGGTCATAGGAATCGAACCCACAACCGAAGGGCGACCAAGGAGTATCGCCCACCATTGGCCTACATGAAGTCCCTTGTTAGTATAACTAATTCTTTTTAGAGAGGTGATTTTATCGATCAATAATAAGTTAAATTTTGGAACTTATGTTTAATGAAATTTATATCCATAGTATTGGAAAAGTATTTTGTGAATAAGTGATAATTGTTATTTTGGAAGATATTCAATCTTTTGGGAACTCTATATGCCTGAGGAAAATTGAATACTATTAGATTTAATTTCAGGATTAAGGGTTGAATTTTATTTTTGAATAATTTAAGTATCTATGGTGGACATATGATGATTTGGGTTATTTAAGGAAATTATTTACCTATCATAGATAATATGTTATTAATGTAAAATCATTTCAGAACGAGACTTTAAGAGTAATCAGTGTTATTTTTTGATAAATGCTACGATTTATTATGGAAGACTATGTGAACAAATCCTTCTGAATTTTGGGTTTCAATATTAGTTTGCATTATTTTGATTAATTTTAAGTTCAATTGTTTTTGAATGCTCTCTGTTTAACATTGGGTATTGTTTGTTGAATTTTGGAGATTAAGAGTAGTATTTCTTTTCATAAAGGATTATCCTTTTGGGGGATTATCATATATTGTACTAACATTTTTTGTTAATGTATAATTATTGCGGAAATATATAGTTCATATTTTTTGGATTATGAGATAATCTAGAAGTGGATTCTAGTTATTTTGGTCTCACCAAATCAACTTTAATAATCATCATTTGGAGAAAATATATGTTTGTGGAAGATATTTATAATAGGATGAAACTCTAAATCAAAAGTAAGTATGTTTCCTTATGTTCTTATTTAATCTCATAAATTGATTCCTTATATTTATGTAATGTATATTAAAACCAAAATGTTTTTTGTTTAAATTTCCTATTTCAAAATCAATACTATTAAACATATCCCATGTTGGTGGTTTTATGGTTGTTAACATTCTCTTGATCATGTTTTCTATCAATCTCCATCAGAACTCTAGGGTTAGTTTTCTCTTCCATATCCATGTTTTTTTATATGGAATCCAAGTGTGGTTTATATCTAGTGACCTTTTCACATCTCCTTCTTTCTTTTAAATAGATTGTTTTATTAAATCTTTTTCTGATGATGGATTTTCATGGATGTTTGTAAGCCCAATTTTAAAATTTCAAGGATGCAATTTGTAAAAGAGTGGAAGAATATAACAACATAGGTATTTATAGTATAATAACTTTTCTTTTCTATTAATATTTATTAATAAGATATTATTTTATCATTTAAGAGGTTTCATTTTTGGATAGCATACTCTACACGCAATAATAGGTTTCTTTGAAATCTTACTTTGCACACAACCTTGAATTATACCAAAAAATAATAATATATTATTATTATTTTAAATGGAAGGTAACCCCTAACTATTTTTTTAGAAAGAATAAACAGAAATAACTAAAATATGATATTACGTGTTTGCTAAATGTCCATTCATTTATCCACTAAATTTTAGAGGATTAAAAAATGAATTGATCCAATTATAAGCATGAAATACTCTAATATTTTTAAAAGGATGGATTACTCTCTTTTGATGGAGAAAATTTTTTAAATCTAGTTTTTATCACTATTATATGTTATATTTAACAAAATAAACTTCTTTTATATATTTGGGACATTAATATTTACTTTGGATAATTTTTTTTCATTTTTTGTTCAAGTTCATTTTTTAACGAATAGTGAAAAATTAGGCATTTTATGTCAAAACTGACGTTTCATAATCTTTATTATTGTAGTTAAATTGATAAATTAATTTATTTTAAAGTTTAATTGGGTTAAATTTGTTTTATTTAATACAATTATTCTCATTGGAAGTAATTTTATATTTTAATTGGATATAAACACATGTCAATCATTTGATAGTTATTACTTCTAAAAAACACACTTTTTGGTTTTGACAAAGGAAATTAATTTTTAATTAAATACTAAAAAATCTATGATTTGAATTTTGAAAAATGGATTCCATATTTGGAATTATAATTTCCAAATTGTTTTAATAGTTAACTTTTATTTTTGGACATTAAGAATAGTAACTTTAGTTAATATTTAATTTACCATGGTTAAAGGGTAAATCAGGTAAATGAGAGTAAAAAATAATATTATAAAAATAATAAACTACCCTAACACATCTACTAAACCTATTTGATGTGTTATTTCAGACCATGGGCTTCTGCGGGTTGATTTATTGACCCCATGGAGCCACATAGATGTGAAAATGATATTTTATATGAAATAATTTAATGTAAAAAAATAATGACATAAACATTTATCTTATACTAAAACAATTTTTATTTGGGGTAATATAAATTAAATATTATACCTGAAATGGTCCTTATAAATATGAAAATATTTCCTATATCATGATATTTTATTTATTATTTTTATAAATTGAATATAAAAATTTAATTATGACACAATGATGATGCAGTGATATCTTCATTAATAAAGTATTGAAATAATTGATATTAGAAATGTTGAAATAAATTTAATTTGGATAGTTTCATGTAAATTTTTTTTTATAAATGTAATTAACATCTTAGTTTTGATTTAATGCCCTTTGGATTGATGTAATCAGAATGTGATGCATTTGTAATAAAAGATAAGTATGAATACTTCCCAAAATGATATAATTCATAACATAAAATATAAAATATTGTATTAAACGATATTCAATTACAAAAAATATAAGAATCGTCCAAATGGTTCTAATATGTCATAAATAATATTAATTACTCTTCAATTGGACATTTTTCTTTTTTTGGTAACTATTTTTATACCCAATGTTTTTAAAGGCTTGATTAAATGGTAAGAGTAAAAAAGGGACATTGTGAAAAGATATGGATTGGAAAATATCTAAAAGCTTTATATTTTTTATTAGATGATTTATTTTTGAATTATATTTCTCTTATACACTAAATACCTAAATCTAACTCATTTTTATTTGAAATAAAATTTTTAATAAATTAATATAACAATACATTTTCAATGTGCCCCTCCTCCATCTTATAAAAGGCCACCAACTATACCCATTTAATCACACCTCTCAAGCCCCATGGATCCTCCAATTTATACGCAAATAATCTCCCAATAATCCTCCATTTATCCAAGAATATATACCTTGCGAATAAGGAAATTCAAGAAGAACATTTGACTCAAATCTAAGGGAGTTGTGCGTTTTAAGAGGTAGTGTCTTCCCTAAAGGTTCTTCCCATTATTATACATCTTTATTTTTCCCTACCACCTCTCATGGTGGCCATTACAGTGGAATTACATTTATATATGATATATATTATATTTATATTGTCTAAATTCATTTGTGTTTTTAATTTATATAGTATCATTATTCCTTCTATAATGTGTAAATATGATAATTCCATTTGAGAAAATGCAGACTACCGTACACTCAAAGTGATTTGACTCATTCATGAAATACAAGGAACATATAAAGAATGGGGTTAATGAACTTATGTAACATATATAAAATATGATATATAATGGAATTATAATATACCTATGAATAATTTAGTTTACATTCTATTAAATATGAAAAAGAAATTGAAGTAGCGTTCTTGCGTAGGTATGGCTTACTGTCTCCATGAACGGTGCATTTCATTTCATATATCCAAATTTTATGGACTATTATAAATACATATATAATGGATCTAAATACATATATAATAGATATATATGATATTTAAATCTTGTATACTATTCTGGAGAAAAAGTACTTTTGACCAGTTGGACTATTTTTATTTATATCATGTTTATTTTTGACTCAAGAACCGAATATCGACAAAATGACAGATATGATCTAAAATAATTTTTTAATTTTAATAAAATGATGATATGTAATATAAAATAAACAATAAACTTGAGGAATGTTTTTAATAAAGTATAAATTAACCTATGTTTATTATTCACGAATGTAACGAATGAACAAGACAAGTCAGACTCAAGGTATATAAACCATTCACCCTCCTCTTTTAGTCAAATAATTATTTAATGTTATGTCTTTTGATTTACATTTTTCTTATGTTGGGATATTTTATTCAATATCCTTATTTCTATAAATTTAATTTCCATGTGATGAGATGCTGTTTTCACTCACATCCACCAATTTTCATAATTTTAAAGTGATTTCATTGGGCTACTGAATTTTCTTAAGGGAATTGGTAAATTCAATTTCAAATAATTGGGTTTTATGCATACTTCATTGATTATATAATACCATGATTATGTGTGGAATCATTGTTTATTTAGTTATATTTTAATTTCCACTTCCCTTTGTGTTGATATACTATTTCTACACATAATACCCCCAATGATAAATTCATAAGTCATTTATACGATCATTGTAAGGGAAATCATAGCTCAATCCACATTCATTGAGTTAAATATTGATGTCACTGGTTTTTTTAGGAATATGTGTGAAGGACCTATGATTTTTTTACACATAATATCCACTTATATTGGGTGCGTATATATTTTTCACCCATATTTTTGTCATTTATTTATCATTAATATAATGATATAATTTTTGTAAGGGACTTCATCTCAATCTTATTTCATTGAGGATTATTTTTGTTTATAAATGACCATATTTTATATGGTATATAATTATACATTTTTCATTTAATTTCATTATACATTTTTCGAAATTAATCTTTTATTTTATGAACCATTTTAAAAAACAACAAATGTAATGTTTCATTTTTAACATACGTGGTGAAATTGACATTTCCACCCCATGGAGTATTATTTGATATTTTTCTTCATTTACTAACAGTAATATTTTTATAAAGAAATTAAATACCATAATCATTTTTTTACATATTTTTGTACTGAAAATTATTTTATAATGCATTTATTATGACAATAGTTTCAAATTATATATTGTTATTACAATATATAAATGTTATATTTCAATTATACATGATTTATGTTTTATGATTATGTTAAGGTTCTGGGGTATTGCTTATGTATACAGGTGGTACCCTGATAAACTGAGGGTGGGTGAGCCTGAGATAGCTCTTGAATTCATTTGGTATCCTGAAAGAGGTAAACATTAATGTTTCTCCAAAGAGATTTTGGAAATATATTGTGATGGTTATTCCAAATGTAACTCCCTATGTCGCTGTGATTACCACAATGAAAGTATGTTATGGATGAAACAAGTTACCTTTAAAATTTATGATTTATATTTTTTACTCATAAATATTATTATTTTAGGAGTTATGGTAAATATATTATGTTTTATGATTGAATAGTATGATTTCATTTATTTGTATGTATTTCTGTAATATTTCTTTATTTCCTTACCTTATATCTATTACTGAGCTTTTTTATGCTCATCCTGTATTTTTGAAATCTTTTTCACATAGTATATGGAAGGGTGAGAGAAACGGATAATTAAAGAATATTTATATCAAGAAGTATTTATTATTTTACTTAAGTATTTTTATTATTATGGAAAAAATAGGATAGATTAGAAGTGTCAACTTCTAATATTAGAGATGTAATGTAATTGTTATGGCCTACTTCTCTAAATCCTTAAACTAGAAAATATTATCAAGGTGAATTCTTGACATAACTCCAGATTATATTATGTTTAATAATGTGGTCCTTATACTTATATTTTATAAACACATTAACCACCCATTTAATTTGGTATTTTTAGTTTTTTAATCTCCTATATTTTACCATTAAGAAGTTACATTATTTTACCTATATGGGGGAATATTTTTTTACAATGATAACTTTTTATCCCTTGAAATTAAAATTACTATAAAAATTAATTTCGGAATAATAATTAAAAATATGGTATCCATTTTACCTCGTTAAATTTATATTAATTTTATAAATCCATTCAAAATAAGATAAGTGTATAAATCATAAAAATAAGTTTTATGTTTAAATTCATAGTTTTCAAAATTTATAATAAAGTGTCTCTACACGTGACATGTTATGTATTATTATATTTTATAAATACATTTTGATGAATAATAAGGTTTAAAAAATTTAAAACCATGATCATATCATAATTATTTCATAAGTGTTATAGTATTTCATAAAAATATTATTTTCAATTTTTAATCCAAAAATAATTTACAAAAAATTTACAAAAAGTTAACAGAAGATAATTTTGGAATGATTTGTAAAAAATGAAATTTATTTTTAATATATCTTTTAAAAAATTTCATTAATTATTTTAATTTCTTTCTCTTTTAAATCAATAAAAAAGTATTTTTGATAAAAATATATAATTTAAGAATAAATTTATTTTACTAATAATTGTGAGTTAATTTAGTACATGTAATTAAATATTTATTGAATTTGACCATAATATTTATTTTATAATATTGTTAATATTATTCACACCCTCTAATTTAATGTCTATTTTATCATGATCATGTACACATATAAATATTTTAGAGTTCATTAAAATTTGGTCATCTGTGAAATTTTGGATATCAAACATAGAGTTCTTTAAATATCTCATGGTGTTACAAATACCTTCATATCAGAATGAATCATTGTGATGGTCGTTATTTGATGGCCCCATATTCCCTATTTTCAAGGGTTGGAAGAATTCCTCCATCGATGAATGTGATGTCAAATCCTTGAACGGAATGGAATAATGGTGTGTGTGAAATTCAATAAATTTATTTCGCCATAGATTTTATTTCTTAGTACAGTTCTCCCATATGCATCTATGGAATGTGTTTGAATCTCATTCTTGGTGTCTTATTCTATTGGTCACATTTGATATTTTTCATTTACTATCTTGATAAGGATGATATATTTAATTTGTATTTGATTATATAGTATGTAATTTTGTGTAATTGTTACCATCATCAATATATTAGATAAAGTAACCATGATCTAGTGGAATAAGACATATAAATTTCAAAATCTAAGGAATCATGGGATCTGATTGAGTTCTATTCCTATAATTATCCAATACATTATAAATTGATTACCATTTTTTGTTTAATTAAATTTCGTATTATACATTATCATTCTAAAAAAGAGATAATTCCTTTATTTTATAATTTCCAATCAGATTCAAATGTATTTTAAGCATTATAACTGTTGATAATATGTCCATTGGAAAGTGGTCATATGATTAGTATAAATATAGTTATTTAAAAATTCTAGTCGATATAGAAAAAATCATTCAAGGCTTTAACCAATATGATCGCACCTTATGAATCTAATTTATGAGAACATCTATAGGATATAAGATCACTACGATTTTCCCTTGACCAAGACCAATCTGAGGTCCTACAAATTATGAAAGTGAAAAGCCGTTATAGGAAAAGACCAACCTCATCAAGATCATAACCCAAACCATGCATAACAGACAACATCAAAAATGTATCCTCATCACACACCATACCCTTAAGGAATTTTACAGTCTTAAAAAGGTGATTTGTATGACAATCCAAATTATATGAGTATTTATATTTTATAAAATAAAATCTTATATTTTCATCTTATTATTGTTAGTTTATAAATGTTTGTTTATTTTGATATAATAAAACAAATAATGTAATTTTTTGTAACATTCGAATTCAATTAAGGAAATTATGAATTAATGGATTTTAAAAACAATGAAAACATAAAAATATTTATTATTTACTAATTTTTATAGAAAATACTTATTTATGTATATTTTTTTGAAGTAAACAATAATTTTTAAAGGGGTTTGAAAATTATAATTCTCAAAAAACCTAAAATTTCTATATAAATATATATTCATATATAATAACATGGAATTACCATATTATTAACAACAATTATAAAATAAATATTATTTTTTGAATTAGATTTTTGAAATTGTATAAATGTGATTTTTTCCTAATTTTCCTAGTCTATCAATTTTCTAATGAAATTTAAATATGGTATATGTATATTGTGTGCATTATGAAACTATAATGACCCAAAATGAAAAAAAATAAATACTATAAATGGTATCCATGGTAAAATATATTATTCCCATTTAAAATAATATATTTTTATGTATATTTGATTAATTTTAGGGATCCATTTTGAATAATCCAAATCCTGTAATATACATTAAGATTTTAAAATCATTTCTATAAGTTCATGACTATCTTCTACATAATTAGGGGTTTCATTTTAATTATTTCTTTCCATGACCTAATAAAATAATGTATACCACTCCCCTTTAGTAGAAACAATGGAAAAAATACTTGGTAAGATTGTTGTTTTTGAATAATTTATTTTATAGAGTATAAAACTTAAGCTTAAGAAATAATAAGGAATTCCTAACTCTTTTCCCAAATAAACCCACCCAAAATCAAATTACTCTTAAATAAAAATCCTTTTACCAAATCCATAATCACCCCTCCACTCTCTAGAGTCCTTACGTGGTTTCCCTATTCAATTAAGAATCTCCTCCCATGTTTTTATACTTATACTCTCATGGTAAGAGATCTCCCACTCTCTTTTTAATCAAAAATGTATTTTTTTATGACTCTTAATATCAATTTTATCATATTGGGATATTTTTCAAAATAAACCCTTAATATACTTTTTATTTATTAATGATAAGCAACCCTTTGAAAATCATAGATCTATCCCATTAACATTTTTGTAAACCTGATATTTGGCCTAAATTTAACAAGGGAACTCCAACTATACTTTTTATCCAAGAACCTATTTTATGTTATTCCTATTAAAATAAACTTTTCATGTATGGGTTATATATTTCTATATAACTCTTATAAAATTTGTATTTACAAGGGATTTGATAGATATTTCACACTTATTAATCCCTCCCATGAATCACTATGTACCCCCATTACCAAGCTAGAATTTAGTAAGAGATCTCTCACTCTCCTTTTATTCATGCACCATAATTTTGTTTTTCCTAGTAATTTATTTTTTTCTCATGTATGAATATGTCTTTAAATATCCCATTTAATTTATATTTTATTTATAAATCATGATAAACCCCTTTTACTGAAATTAATACAACTCATTGATGTTTTTTACTCTAGTTTCCATGTAAATGTTTTAATGGTTTCTATCATTTTCCTCTATATTCAAGAATATTAATTATGTAGTTCCTCTTATATCCAATTCATAATATTGGGATATGATTTTAAATATCACAATTACTATATTTTTTATGTCTAAATGATGAGATACTCTTTTAACTCTAATTAATCCCCCTAGAAACATTTATGTTCCCATATTATGTTGTCGAAATTTCATTGTGATTTTCTATGACAAACAATCATTTTGTGAATAACCATACACATTTACTATTAATAATGTTTATATTTATGAACCTATACTTATATTATTTTTAAATAACAATTATTTATTCCTCAATCCTTGATCATGGAATAATATTTCATCATAAATGAATCCATGAAGTGTGATCTATGTGGGACACCTATGCTTGCGAATTAAATGAATGTGATAGGTGCGCACGAAATTATATATAAATGCATTTTTTGGTTATTTTTTTATTCTAATGAGACATCTATAAAGGGATGGTGGGGTGAAACTAATCCATCAAGAGACATTTTCCAACAATTATTATTGATAGTTGTCCTTGAACTGGGTTTTTTACTCAATGTTGTAAGATGTTTCCCCATTTTCCATGTTACCTTTATGTAATCACGATATATCATTTTCCCATTGAAAATGTTTATAATTATCTCACCTTTTTTTGTTTCATGTATATTCTTATTATAATATTGAAATATTTTATTAAATATATTCATTCAAATTAATTTAAATTATTTAACATATTATGTTACCCATAATTTATAGTTTATCATTCTAGAAATGAAACACTATGTTTATCATGTGTTTCACAGAACATCGATCCCCTTTTCTGACTTATGTTACATGAAAGGCAGAGTCATATAAGACAATAATATACTATTAATTTTATTTATTTTAAATAAAATTTTACAACTAAATATTGGAATTATAGGAATTAATATCATTAAAAATATTGTGAAATCAAAGTTTATACATGGTTATAAAATTAATTTTGTGGTTACTATTTAATTAGAAATGAAATTAAAGACCAATTGAATATAATGGATGTGTTTTTATGTAAAATATTATTATTAAAATAATGTAATTTTATTTCAATTTATTAAATTAGACACAATTAATTATAGATAATAATAATATTTATATTCTATATATTTAGTCAAATGATTTTTATATGATCCCAGTTTTTCACTCAAGTATATATACATTAAATTTCCGTCCAAATCATTACATTAGGCATAATATGGATGCCTAATGAGATATTAAATATCTTAGAGTTGTTCAGGGATTTTTAGGAGCCTGAAATTCAACTTTTGGGGGAAACTGGCGAAGTCACATGGTTGCCACACATTTTGTGCATGGTACGCTTAAAAGTGTGGATGTTGGATTCATTATAGATCCACCTATCCCATTTGGGTCATTTCCATTTGGCCTAATAATGAATGTTTCCCTTTTACCCAAGTAACTATTCATGGATTTTGTACGGTTTGTCAAACCATTTGGAAAAATTGTGCACATTCAATTTTTTCGGTAATTTTATAATTTTCCCTTAATTATATAATTAAAACCCCTCTAATTACCTAATCCATGAACTAGTAGGATTTACATCCATCATTCCCATTTTCAAGCTTTTTAAAAGACAAATATAGGGATTCAATGATCTATTTCATCCAGGATCTGGTTGAGCTTCTGTTTTTCATGTTAGGTGCACATGTGAAAGTAATCATGTCCTCATGAGTTGTTCTCCATCCCTCTTGCTCATAATTGAGTTATCAGTGTATAATAATTTTTCTGTTTTTCTTATATATAACCCAATCCAAGCCAAATCAATGGCCAATGTTAGATGAGTAGAATCATACAACCCAATGGTGGGTGGTCTATACCTCATCCCTCAAGTTTGTTTATTTAGGATTTGTCATATGGGGCACACCGATTTCACCAGGTTTGATTTCTACAATTTATATTTCATGGTTATACTGAATAAAACCATATATTTATTCCCTTTACAAATATGATATTATTTCTTATTTGTTACAATCACATCTCTATTCTTCCCATATCGAAGGTTTTTCGTTAACATTTTTAGTTTCTTAACAATTTTTGTCCACTGTTTGGGAATGCCTTGACTTGACCACATTAAGGGTAATATTTTCTATATTATATGGATTTGGTTATGATTAA
This sequence comes from Viscum album, assembly GCA_963277665.1. NCBI lineage: Eukaryota > Viridiplantae > Streptophyta > Magnoliopsida > Santalales > Viscaceae > Viscum > Viscum album. The sequence continues at coordinate 514,542,045 of OY728143.1, read as the reverse complement.
AATTTTATAATGGCATGTACCATGTTTTCATAACATATAATCCTCTTAAGGATGGAACATCAATTAATAATTAAATATGAAATGTGAATTTTCATGTACCCTATGCATATGAATTTCCCTCAAATGTAAATGTGTAGCAGGTTTTATAGCTATAGAACACCATTCCACATTAATGTATGGTTTAGGAATGAATAATGAATATGGTTTATTCTTTAAATGAATTAAATGAATTGTTTCATGCTACTTGGTAATTGTTTATGTGATTTCTCTGGGGAGCGTGCATCTGTCTGCTTGAGTACGAAAGGTGTGATTTCATTGCCCCGCATTCCCGCTTTCCCAAGGTGGGTGAAATTTGTTATTTGTACAGGGAGTTTTTCTCCATGATTGAAACGAGAATATGTGATGTTGGTTTTTACTTCCATGGATTCCTACTCGGAACTCGTCACCTAGTATGGGTCTCCCTTATAGATTTAAGATGTTGTTCATGAAACTCTTCCTAGTTCCAAATCTTCATGTATATTAGTTAATGACACTGATTCTATTTGGACATTAAAAAGGGTTTAGATAGGGTAGTAAACTTCCGTCAGGGTAGTAGTCACGTTGGACATCATTGACTTGTCTGAACATTGGGACACTGGCCCGTCTGGGTTTCTTCCCCTTATTAACAGCTTCTCGAGGGTGTAGAAGCTTGAGTCATCCCACATTGAATGTGGGTAATCATATTCCATAGGCATGTATCTGAGGTTTTACTCAGCTTCCGATGTTTTAGATAGGGTATGCCGCTGGTTTACTGTCCGGTGGAGAAGGATCAGACTGATCAGAACACTGATTAAAGTAGATCAGATGGGGAAAACTCTGGAAAGAACACTAATGTTGGGGCGAAAGCGTGGTTAGATTCTTGATTGTTGTTTAGGGGGAATGGGGAATGAGGTGGCATAATCCGATCAGGATGTGGCAGCCCGGGTATGAATCAGGAAGGATGATGGAGTGTTAAATGTGGAGGATGGTGAATGGGATGGAACTGCCATGAGGATAACGATTAATTTGGTCTTGATCCTCAAAGAGACTTCCTACGTATCCTTGTGGCAGGATAGCAACATCCTTGTGGTTCATCTGATGACGACTTACCACTGATTGTAGATTTCAACTGCATACCGCTGGATGGGGATGTCGATGGGTTACTGTTGTGTAGGATCATGATGGCTTACCTATGAATGGGGTCACAATGGCTTACCAATAGATGGATTTGACAATGGATTACCACCGAATGGTGTCGCAATGGCTTACCACTAGACGTGGTTGAACCTCGGGGTGGATTCCTATGTACTTAATCTATGAGAAAAGTATCAAACCCATGTAGTTCTTGTGGGATGGGGGTCGGTGAACTGACATGGAGGAGAACCCGGGGTCCAATGGTTGTTGGGATAAAGCCTCTGGGAGGTGTCCAACTTACCATTCCTTGGAAAGGATCAACTTCCACGTAGTTTGAAATGGTGAAACTGCTTATCGCTTACTGGGGGGAAAAAACGGCTTACCACTAATCTGGGGAGATAACAGTGTACCGCTAATTGAGGTTCACAGTTTAATGTCTTGCAGTATGGGGTTTAACCGACGTGATGGAGGACCTGTTTCCTAGATAGATGGGGGGATTGAACCTCATGCATTATTCATACATACCATGCCTTGGAAAGTATCGAAGACCACATTGTTCATGTGGTGTGGTAACTAACATGAGGGGCGTCGGATCGACCTGGTGTTTGTCTTGAACCATGTGGAGGATTTCTACATACCCTACCATGGCACGGATCAAAGACATCATAGTTCATGTGGTGTGGGAACAGACGTGAAGGGGGTCGGAATGACCGGGTGTTGGGATTGAACCTCAGGGAGGTGTTCTATGTTCCATGCCTTGGCAAGGATCAAATTCCTCGTTGTTAGAATGGTATGGGAACCGATGTGAAGGGGGTCAGAATGATCGGGTGGTGGGATTGAACATCAGGGAGGTGTCCTACATACCTTGGCTTGGCAAGGATCAATGGCCTCATAGTTGAGGTGTGGTTTGGACCTTACACTCTAGGTTTCTCGGAGAATATGTTATGGTTGATGATTTCTCTAAGCCCATGTGAGTCAAGCTTGGTGCGGGAAAAAAGTGACATTAAATTACTAACGATCATGTCGTGAAATGTGCGTTCCTGGGAAGTAGACTGGGGATACACGTAGTTGGCGGCCCAAAGAGGATACAAGGGCTTAGACATGGTTAGTGTCCCATTGTTATGGAGATTGTGACTTACACAAGGAGGGAGGACTAGGGGGTGGCAAAGCCTAGTGGGAGTGGGATTTGGGACCCATGAAGAGAGTAGAAGTTGGGGTGTTGCCTCGTACAAGAAAATCTAGGGGTTTACACCTGGGTGGTTTCCCTTTCCACATGGAAAGACACCGCTCCGATAAACAAGATATCATTTTATGTGAGGAATGATCTCACTCTCATGGAGACCACTGGGCTTGCAGTATGTCCAAGGTGGGGGATCCCAATGCCCGACACATGAGGAATGGGGAGTTGTCATTGTTTAACATCTGTGTCGAGGATGAAGGTGCTTGGCAGTTTAATGTCTTGCAGCTCAGACGGGTGGGATTGTCTCCGCACCACTAGGACTTACACTACTGATACTCATCTTCCCTTGAGGGAAGGAAGGCATCAGTAATGCCGTCATTGGGTGTGTTATGCAGTGAACCATTGGGGGGGGGTCCACATTAGCATGGCTATGAAAATACTCAATAGCTATTATAATTACGACATGAAGAATCATGAGGCTAAGCAATGAAATAGGTAGTCTCGTCCCAGTGAATTTGAAATTACATCGTGCCAACCTGATGGGAAGCACAGGCAAAGGAGTTGTAGAGTAGAGGGGTTCATATGTAGATGCCATTTGAAACTCTTGTGCTCCATGAAGTTGACGAGATTCGTAAAGGGATGTGCTTCATGAAGTGAAGTCTCATAACCTAGGAATATGTCATAGGTGCATATGGGAGGTTTTTCACGAAGTAGAAAGGCATTCGCGAAGCAATGCCTCACGACACAAGGGTGAATCATGAGGTAATTCCTAGTGAAGAAATATGATTCTCTAAGAAAAATGACCCTACCTTAGCATGTGGGTCATGTGTGTGTGGAGGGTGTTTTTCAATGCATAAATTCTTTCCGACGACCCAAGTCCCTATGGGGATCCCCTTCCTTTTCTAAGGCCTGTGGGCTTCGTTAAAGGCAACCCTCTCCGAAGAGGTGATTGATTAAAGAAAAGGGGGAGGCACTTCACAAAAAAAGTACCATTAGGAGCTCATGGTTTGCAGAGAAAAGTGTGCTACGCAATTTGAGAGCTCAGAAGGTGAATGGACAGATGATCAATATTTTGGGCTTGAGGGGAGCCCTATATTTATATTCAAGAGGTGTCACGAATTAGAGGTCACTCTGCGTGAAGATAGAGGTCGCTCAGTGGTGGGTTCGCGAATGTCATAGGGGTTCACAGAGCATCCCACCTCTTTTCCCTATGGAGGTCTCGCGAAGGTCAAATTAGTTCATGGAGCCTCTATCCTCCTTTTTCTGTTGTGGGAATGCTATTGTCAAATTCGTTCATGGAGACTCTTTCCTCCTTGATCTACAGTGGGAGTGAGGCTATGGGGATACGTGAAAGGTCATCGCAAGGCAGCCTAAGAGACTTCCCTGTTTCTCTTCTACTTCCCAACTTTTGGTTTCAAAAAATACCCCCCCTCGGACATAGAGCTGAGGAGAAATCAAGGGTCAAATTCTGAGGGTCAGTAGCCAAAAGCCCTCGGTCGTCCGTGAAGCTATTTCATGAAGAGGGCTCACAAGGCAGATAAGTGATGTGTAGGATGAGTACACAGTGAAGCTTAGTGCGGTATGGTCATGCCACGATGCTCCGAAGGTCGTTGTCTATAAATAAGGGATCTGACCTCTCTATTGTCCTTTCTTTCCTCAGTGACATTGCCTTGTAGTTCTTTTGATTCGAAAAGCACCAAAAACTTCGCTCTTGCTCTCCATTTATCAGGTCCCCTTCTTCATGGTGCACAACAAGTCTTTGACTATGAGACAATGCTTAGAAAATTTATTTTGATGGTCAGGGTAGGGCTCTACGAACATTGTCTGCCAACTGTCTCTGTGACATTGTTCCGCGAAAGGGCTTCGTGAACCGAAAACAAAAAACACCAAAAGCATAAAAATTAATGGCTCATCAGGAATCTGCCAATGGGGTCCTGACAGTCACTACTCTAAGAGAGGAGATGGAAAAAAACCTTGGTCCTAGGGGAGCTAATACAGATCCATTCTGACCGCAGTTCGTTTGTGGAGGTACTATCATAAATCCGGAGGAACTGTCCACTGTGAAAGAGGATGCATTTTTATGGATTCAGGAATAGGGATGAAGTCTTAATTCTTGAAACTGGTAAGAAAAATCTAGCTTACTATTTCAGGAACACGTCGTTTCAACACCAATGGTTTAGGGCGGATAATGGTCATGCCCGAGAAGACTCCATGCCCGTCAATGCTGACTGCCTATATAACCACCAGATCAATGTGGATGGGAAGTCATTGGATCCAGATACGTATCCCCCTATATACTAGAAAATCATGAAAGAATCCTTGAGGAACCCAGAGAAGGGATGGTCTGAGGAGTGGGACCTATTCCTGGGCAGCAACTTCCCAGATGATTGGCATGGGGCCTACACGGTATTTTCCTCATCTGAATAGTTTGTTGGTTAGATTAGGAGAGAGTAACTATATAAGGCTACTTGGGCCTCCTAGTTTCACATATATCATATGAAGCAGCTGATTCTGGAGTTGCTGAGTAGGTGGCCATCAAGGACCAATAACTTCCACCTACACCACGGGGAGATTGGTATCAGTTTGTGGGACATGCACTAGATATCTAGTGTTCTAATATTGGGGGTTATGTATGATGAATTCCTCCCCACCATGGGTGCGTGGGAGGATCCAGATCAAATTTTGAGGCCGGAGATGGGGTTGATGGAGATGGTGCTGGGAGAGGATAAAGAATAAGTAAGGGATGTCTATTTTAGGTGGTGTTTCAAGTAGTTATTGAGTTTCTCGGAAGACAAGAACTTTCTGGTATGGCCTCGGATATGCCCGATGGGGGCTCAACGAGGCAAGGAGCACTCGTACTGGTAGCTCGTGGATGAAATCAAGTGGAAAACCTGGAGATTTAGCATTAGCACTGAGAGGCAGCCAATAGTCAGGCTGGCGGTATTCATCATGGCTCTCATCTACGGTTGGATCCAACCAGTGAGGGATACAAACACGGACATGCGATCCAGCACATTTATCATGGAATACATGTTGGCGACTGGAAGGAGAGTAAACCTCGGGATCTCGATTCTCACCAAGATATACAGGATGTTGTGGTACATCGGTGTGGGGAAGAGGCCACATAGAATATTTGGGCCATTCCACCTCTTATATGGGAGTATTGCGGAACATGTCAGGGGGGTTATGAGTACCCGAACCCCATATCGCCTCCAGGTTTGATCTTCCACCCCTCTATTATGAATGTTGCAGAAAGTGTTTCGGCCAAGCTAACCACACCGTTAGTACGAAACCAGGTGTGGAAGTTGGAGGGATTCATCTTTCACCTATTATCATTGCCAACAATTGCATTTACTAACGAAGGCCAAGGAACGGAAGATAAATGATCCTATCTCATGGCCGTTCAATATGGAGTCCTGGTTGAAATGGTGGACTGTGATCCCCTCTATGAGTCGTACACCCCACACAAATGTTCTTGGAAATTTCGGTGTATGTAGTGACTGACCCCTCAGATCTATCTATAGGTGCATCATGAGGAACACTCTTGTGTGATGATGAAGATGTGGATCGTGTTCACAAGAGAACATGGGAAGATGCAGAACAAGATGCCTCCACCTACTTCTGCATTTGGTTTGGTAAAAAAGTATGCCCAATGATGGGAGCTGGCCTACCCATGGGAGATGCTGAAGCAACCAACCGTTTGGGTCGGTGATAGTGAGCATCCCCAATGTCCAGGATGGGGGAAAAAGGTGGAAAGGGCATCTCACAATGGTGAGGTTACCATGACAGCGAGACCTGCACTAGTTGAGGGTGAGGAAGTAGTGATAGATCCAACAGTGGTAGCAGACCAAGCAGTTTCATAATAACAAAGTCATCCAGAGGGTTGGCCCTCGAGAGGATTCTGTAGGATACCCACACTGGCTCCGCAGAAGCTATTGGGCCATATAGACATGTCGTAGAATGCTATGTTTCCAGAGGCATTGGACATCTAAGATGTCAAACAAAAATTCCTCGGCATGTCTATGACGTGGAAACACTTGAACCGTCTTTGGATGGATTTTCCGGGTATATTCCCTATTCAGGCCGACATTGTGGTGTCCCATGTAGAGGCAGAGCAATACCTGGAAGAGCTGGGAGACTTTGTGCATTCCTGGGGTTATCCTTGTCCAATGAAAAATAGTGTCAAGGGGTTTCTGGATCGTACGGTCCCACCATAGTTTTCGGCCGCTGAACTGAGAGAGTGTTTACCTCTGCCAGAAGAATCAGACGATTCCTCCTAGGGGGACGACGCTAGAGAGGGAGACCGTTAGAGGAGGGAGAAGTCGGAAATTAGGACTCAAACGATGATAAATTTGAAGAGGCCCTTGAGTTAAAATTCTAAGCCCCTTCCTCAGGGTCTACTCGCAGGTCATTATGGACTCCTTGCTAATACATTAATTGTGTAGGGGATTCTCATACACAGATCACGTTCTCGTCCCTCAGTGAATGCAGGTGTGGGTCCTTTGGCATCCACATCAGTGGCTGCATCAATTTCTAAATCTAGCAGGACCAGGACACCTATGGTGACCCCTCTGGAGCTTTCAATCCTTCTAACAATATACGGGGGTCCACACCTAGGGGTACCCATGGCGTTAACCCAATAACAAGACAGTGAATTCAATCTTTGTAATTCTCCACTACCGAATTCATGATTGTCACCAACTGACCTTGTCAACTAACATCCAATCCCTTTTTGGTGCAAACAGTTCATTAAATGCTGTGGGATGCCTTATTGAGGTTTTAATGGGATTTTGGTATTGAATTTCCTAGAGGAATTCCAGTGGTCGTGGAGGCGGATATCCAGATAGAATGAACTGTGATGCTCCCAAGCGCTGGTGGGACCACCTGGGGGCTGTGCCAGAGATTATTGAGGTGGGATATGATGATGAGGATTGATCAAATAGCCCTGGTCCTGCCATACCGTATCAAATGCTAGATGCAGACCCTGCTGATGAGTTCTCGAGGGCATTCCCCGCATATGAGCATGCCAACCACAGTGACTAGGACGAGAAGACCTCTGATGAAGAGGACAACAAAATAGTCCATCGCCAATCATGGAAGCAGATCAAGCACTTCATTGATGACAATCCCGAAGCATGATGGCTCATTGAGATGGACATACTTTGTTCATGACTACGTGAACTATGTGTTGGGGGAGTGGACGCCCAGCGTCCTCACATACTCATCTGAAATCTAATGGAGGAGAATATTCAAGAGTATGACCATGGCCATTGTGTGAGATATTAGAAGAGGAACGCGGTGAACATCAAGAAACACTGGGATTCTGATAAAGAAGTTCAGTGGATATAGTTCCGGTTGAATGAGCACTCATCCACAATTACCGTGCAATTGGGGATGATATTGTGATTGAAGGCCCGGCTTGTAGAGCTTGAAGAGGGCCTGAAGTGACCCTCCAAGAAGATGACCATTATCCAGACCGATGTAGAATAGGACCAGATTGCAGCCGATGAATTTCACCCAATCATTACCGAGGGGGAGCAAGAACAAAACAAGTGGAAGAAAATCTAAGAGGCCACAAGCCAGAGGGTGGAGGATCTAAAGCTTTCTTTCGATGAGATTAACCCGTCCCTGGGAGTGATAGACCCTCGGGTGCTGTAGAGATCAAAAAACCTCTAACGTACTTTCATTCTTTGATTATTTGATTCCATATCATGCATGAGTGTCTTTATTAGTGTTGTTTTAACATGAATCTGTTATATTAATGAAACACCTAGTGATCAATACCCAAGCTCACGTTGGTCGAGCCCGATGTGAGAAACAAGGGATGTTCACCATGCCTTTCTATATAACCATATGGGTGCCATCCAAGCTTCGAGAATCCAATGTTTGAAAAACCAATCTGGATTTCTGTGATGAAATGGGAGAGGCCTGTTTGGAGGATGAGGACCTCAGGACAACTGACATGTCGTCCTTCCAAATGTGCTCTAATTCATGAGTGGTGTGACTTTATGGGCTTTGGAATTAATCTGAACATAAGGGAGTGGATCATGTGAATCATGATACCCAAAATCTAGAACACTGTAGGGGTGGTGTGACACCGAATGATAATGGTTTATTGTGTTTGAAACATAGTATCCTAATTACATTATCCTGAAATGGGAAAAACAAATGAGGGCCTACCACTGACCAAGTTCGAGACATAAGGCCTGACTCGAAATGTTATACATTATTCTTAATAAATGTTAGCTGAGGAAAGTAGGTGAGCCATAGGCCATTCATCCATAGTTTTAGGGGTTTTCTTTAGAGGTGAAAGTGGCCACGGGTCTGAATAATTGTGACCCAATGCATGGAAGGTGGAGTGGTGGTTTGCTCGAATGGAATCCAACACTCTTGGCGTTACACCACTTTGGAGGGAACACATTAGGTCGGTGCACCATCCTGATCATGGATCATTAATTATTCTAAATAGGACCTATCTGATTAGGAAACTATTTCCTCCCAATGTTATCTTGGGGCATCCCAAACTTATTCATGGTAAAGCTACAATTTCATGGTTCCCCAATAGAGCTCAGGTCAAGGGACCAGAAAAAGAGGGGGGAACAAGAATTATGATTGCTGGGATGGACCCGAACATAGGATGTCTGGGAATTCCTACGAATACCATGATGATGGGAATCAAGCCATATGTAGTTCAATAAAATGTTGTGTAGTTTAACATCTTGCTGAAAGGATGAAGGTGATCTTAGTTTAGGGTCTTAGAGCTCAGAACATAGATGGTAGGAAAAGCGGGGGGCACATGGTGAGGTAATCATAAAACCCGATGTGAATGTGGACCTGGCTTCTGGACCACCATGTGCTTCTTGGGAAGGTTATAGGTCATGGGCTGAAAACATATGTTAGATTGGGCCTGCGGAAAAGTGCACGAGCATTCCTATGTATCCCATGTGGATGGGAATCAATCCACAAGTAGTTATGTAATATTTCGTGCAGTTTAATATATTGGGGAAAGGACAGAGCTGATCTTAGTTTAGGTTCATAGAGATCAGACCGTAGATGGTAGCCAATGCGTGAAAAACATGATGATGTAATCATAAAACCTGACGTGAATGAGGACCTAGCATCCAGATCACCATGTGTTTATTGGGAAGGTTTTAGGACGAGGGACTGAAAATGTAAGTTAGGCTGGGCCCAAGGCAATGTGCAGGGGTGTTACTATATACCAATGTGTATGGAAATCAAGCCACAAATTGTTATAAAAGTTGGCGCAATATTGTTCCAGTGTAGAAGACAATAAGTTCATGGGGGTATGGCCCTTGCACCGAATGAAGTGGTATTTGATATATCTTGTTTTTCCTTTAGGATGAATGTTTTTTTTGGGAATCGACAAGCCTAGGATAGAAAATCTAGGCATATCCACAAGAATGAAGCCGTATACATGCGTTGAAAAATGGAATGGTGTGTAATTGATACAAAACATGATGTCCCCTCGGGTGAGGACATCACAATACAGTGTCGTTTTTCATCCTGCGACCATGACGATAATGTCATAGTTTAGTGTCATGTGTTGGGACCAAACATAAATTTTTAACATCATTTAGGATAGACGCAACATTTTAAATTCATTTGGGACTAAGAATCACAATTCAACTTCATATGACTTAGACGTATTTAAGAGAGAAGAGGTTCTAGAGTGGATGTGCATGGTGTAATAAAACATACCCAACGCGAATGTGGAAAAGACCCACACCATACCATGCACTATTCTATGGAGGAAACCTCTGGCCGAGGGGCCAGGAAAGATTAGTGGATAAGGGGGAAGAAGAAAATATCTCCCAATTTAAGTATACCTGAAAACAAGATGTTCGGGTGTTCCTATGTATCCCATGAGAATGGGAATCAAGCCAAACCTAGTTATTGAAGATGCCTTTTAACGTCGTGTGGGAAAACATACAATTTAATGTCATGTGGGATAGGAAGTATGGGGGATAACTCCAAGAAATAGTCATACATGGTGTGGCTAATACAAAGCCGACGTGAATGAGGACATAATCCCATACCATGCCAAGAAGTCCCTTAAGAGTTAAAGGCCCAAAGGAAGAACAGAAGAGATAAATTAGTAGAACTAAATCTGTACCCAATGATGAGATGTCTAGGCATTCCTACGTATCCCTTGGGTATGGGAATCATGTCATACATAGTTATGAAAAAGATCTTACTTTAATGTCTTAATTCTCAGAGTATATAAGATAAAAATCCTTCCATGTATGTGAAAAACTAAACCCAATCCCTAAGCCCTCAAGAGTCATACACGATGTGGGAAACAAGGGAAGAATAGGCTTTTTCAATACCTGGAACACACGCTAAAGGGAAGTCAGTGCGGATCCCCCGAATGATGCCTTTACCGCAGATTTTGTCCTCCTAATGTGAAAATTCGCACTGAGGGATAGTGAAAGGAGTGTATAAATTTCATTTGGACATGATGGGGTTGAAAATAATGTAAATAATATAACCTACGTTCACGAAATGAATGGGATGGCTTGACGATGGGGGAAAATTATTGACCATGGTCGAAACACAGCATCTATATCGCATTAGCCTGAAATGGGGACATACCAATGAACATCAACCAATGACCAAATTCGCATTATGGTGATTGTATCAATTTGTTTCCTAAAACCCTCGAGAACATTGGCCTTTAATAGTAGGAGAGCCCATATGCCTAGAATCCATGCCATTTGGGGGTCCTATCGGGTGTGAACGATTATGGAAGCCCAAATGAATGGGAACACAAAGCTTGTAAGGTGGGTGGAAACATGTCCAGGTAAAATACGACACTCCAGATGCTGAAACTGAGTACACTTGGTCACATTGGTGAAACACCAAAGTGGGTATAGGGGCTTAACTTGAGAGTGGATGATTTGAAAATATGAGTATATAACAAGGGGATAGAGAACTTATCAAGAGTAAGAGGCACATTTTGTGGTTTTAACATAACCGACATGAATTATAACATAATCCCACACCACACCATATACCCTTTTCCCTGGGAAAGTGTAGGGTAAGGGGCCAAGGTGAAGGGGATGTTTCTAAGAGATGTAGCTGGACCTGAAGACTAGACGTTCGGGCGGTCCTATGTATCCCATGAGGATGGGAATCAAGCCACATGTAGTTCAAGAAGAGGGTAATGTGTAGTTTACGATCATGCAAAAAGGAAACAAATGGGTAAGATACCCCAAACAAGGGAGGTGTAAGGCGCAACGAGTAACCAAGAGTGAATGAGGACATAATCCCTTACGACGTCATACAATACGTAGTGAAGAATTGGGTAAAGGGACTGAAAATGACAAGGGGCCTGAGGCTGGACCATGGACAGAATGTCCCGGCCAGTTTGTAGTTTAACATCTTGTAGTGATGACGAAGGTAGGGGTAAGGTATCTCACTCTGGTATGCGTACATCATAGCGAGTAACCTGACGTGAATAAACAAAATATCCCGCACCACACTGTACAACCCTAAGTGAGAACTTGGTCCAGGGGCCCGAAAAGGCCATGGGGCTTGAGGGTTGGCCTTGGACGAAATGTCACGACTAGTCTACAGTTTAATGACCTGCAGTGAGGATGAAGGTGATCTTATTTTTGGGTCATAGAGCTCGAAACAGATATTCCAAGATTAATTTCATATGTGTGGGACAGTGAGGGCGAATCATTGCGCTTTTGGAATACCACAAAGCTGCAATGATGGTTGTGTACAACTGTTGACTAGGTTCACAACATAGTATCCACCCTTGTGTGACCGGTGGATGGGGAAATAAATTGAGTATCAACCATTGATCATATTCACAACACGGGACTTGCATCAACTTTTCACTCACAATCCATGAGGGTGTTAGCCTGTAATGGTAGGAAAACCCTTGGGTTGTGCATCTATGCCATTCGAGGGCCATTCCAGATACAGAGGGTGATTGAATCCCAAATGACGGGTCATGTTGAGCATGGCAGGGCCTGTACACGCAGAATGAATGATAACTGATGGAAGGGATATCTCAAGGGGATATGTTTGGCAATGCGAAATAGCCCGATGTGAATGAGGGCATGAGTCCGCACCACACCACAAAATCCAAAAAGAGAACATGGGAATGGGGCCTGAAGGGGTCGAAGGACCCAAGGCTGTGCGTCCTGGCCAACTATAGCCATATGACCTCTTTTGCGGTTACAGACTTATCAAAGATCCTAAGCCCATGTTAGCAGTTCTAGGTGAGGGAAACAAGGAGTCGGATTCAGGTTTCCCTGTCATATAAGGGCCTGATAGCTGGCATCGCCCGAACGGAGTAACAACATGATGATACAACAAGAAGGATAAACCACCACACTTGATTTTTGGGATATATGGGCATGGTGACAATGAAAAATGATAGCCCCTAACCATTTTTGAAACACACCTTTCCTATAGTGGGACTAGAAATGGGAACAACAAATGAGAATCAATTGCAGAACATATTCGAAATGAGAGACTTGTATCAATTTGTTGCTTAACATCCTCAAGGGTGTTTCCTCAAAGAGATAGGAGATCCCTTGGTCTGAGAATCCATTCCATTCGGGGATCCTTTTGTATTTGAAAGATGATGGAGTCCCAAAAAAGGATTGGGTGAAAGATAGCTATGCCCATTCATTTTAATGTTAAGTAGGGAAATGAGAGTGATGGACATCTGCATGGAGTGGGATGTATGGCGGTATTGAAATGAGATCGACGATAATTGTGGAAAAACCATGTACCACCATATGTCCTGACCCAAGGGGGAATTCTTCTTTTCATGCTAGGCCAACAGACAAAATGTTTGGGCATTCCTACATATCCCTTGAGGATAAGAATCAAGTCGTACATAGTTCATACATGACATAGAGTTTAACATCGTGTGGTGAGGACGTGGGCAGATAGAAGAACATGGAGGGGACACATGGATTTTCCTTCATAATACTGACATGAGTGGGGCTAACGAAGCCTTCACTACGCCGTGTAAGGATCCTCCAAGTGGTCTACCCCCATGTGGGGATAGTCCATGATGAGAGTTTTGGGGGCTGGACTCATGACATCGTGTCTTAGCATTCTTACATATCCCATAAGGATGGGAATCAATACTTACATAGTTCTAGATGATCCATACAGTTTATCATCTTGAAAGATGATGAACATATTAACGTCTTGCAGGACAAAGCAGTTTAGGGTCATGCAGGACCCGACGGTTTAAGGTCATGCATTACCAGCTAGCTAAGGAAAAGTATTTACTGAGAAACCTGGCATTGGTGTGAGGAGTTATACTATCACCATCCATGGTTACTAGTGGGTACGCACCATTGGGATAGACCCTGTGAACAATGAAATGTCCTTCCCATTTGGGCTCCTACTTGGGTGGTTTCCTACCAAGAATCATTGGTGTCATCAGGGCCAACACCAAATCACCTTGTAGAAAAGAGCACTGGTGAACCATTTTGTTGAAGGCTCTAGCCATCTTATTTTGATTCCTTACCAGATTGTGCTACGTATGAAGCCTATTCTCATCATGTTCTTCGAATTCGGCCAGACAAATTTCAGCTACCTTATTTGATTCCTTTTGGTCATAGACTGCTATGAAAAATGAAGGAAACTGACTCTCGATGGGCAGGACGACCTCAGTTTTGTACACTTGGGAATATGGGGTCACCTGAGTGGAATTATTAGTTGTTCTCCGATAATCCCAGAGGGCGTTGGGGATCTTGTTTGGCCAACCCGTCATATATTGAGCAACCATTTTCTAAAAAATGTTAGAGAGTGTTTTGTTAAACCACTCGATTTGTCTATTTGCTTGTGCATGATACCGGGGGGTATGATTATAGAGGATTTTGTACTTGGAATACAAATTATTCAACTCAGCTAATCAAAAGATGGTTTTTTCATCAATGAGGACGATGTGGGGGACTCCAAACTGGTAGATGATATTGGAGCTCACGAAGTCAACAATAGAATGGTCCTTGACCTCCTTGAGTAGAACTACCTATACCCACTTGGAAAAGAAATCTGTAGCGGTCATGATGAACTGACAATGGCGAGCTGTCACTAGTGGATATGGTCACATGTCATCCAGTCGCTACAATACAAAGGTCTAAGATTACATGGTAGTGTGGAGAGGCTCTGGTGGCCTATGCACGATGTTGTCATGAACATGACACGCATGAAATCTCCTGGCGAACTAGATGTAATCATGGATCATGTAGAGCCAAAAGTACACCAAGCTTTGGATATGGTGAGATAGCTTCAGCCCAGTCTGGTGGGCGCTACTGGAACTGAAATACTCCTCCGACATGACCTGAGAAAACTCAACTCCTTGGATGCAATGTATGAGAACACCATCTAACCCACGATTATAGAGGATCTGCTCGTGACTAGGACCATACTAGAGGGTAAACTATTAAGCGCGACGTCAGATTGGCTCGCACTAGGCCTGATCAGGTGGGAGGAAACCATGTTAGAGGTATTCAATAAAGGGGGTCCCCAGTTAGTAGTCACATCAACCACTGCATCTGGAGGTCCTAACGTGGAGGATCCGATGATGAGATGTCTCACTTACTTGCTGTCACCGTCACCTGGGGAGACATGAGAAATGTCTCTCCGATGTGCCATGTGGATAATCAGGGAATCCTACTCGGGCTCTATAGGTGATGCATCCAGGCCACCTAGGGCATCAGCTTGACCATTTTGAGATCAAGTGACATGAGTAACTTCCAACTGAGATGGGAATTGGGCCATTAGTTGGAGAGTGTGATCCAAAAATGGTATGAGATCCGGATTTCTATCGATGTAGTCACCGCAGATCAGCTTGATGACTAGTTCATAATCACCTTTCACAAGAAAATGGGGCACATCAATCTCGAGGGCCAGCTTGAGTCCAGTGATAAGATCCAGATACTCTACCTCATTGTTGGGGTGGCCTTCTGAAAATAGGAATGTGTACGACAAAATGGATTGTGTCGTGGTAATATAGACGATAACCAAGCTTACCATGTTCAGTCTGGGATCATTGAGTTTCTTGCCTGTGGGGATTCAGGATGCACCATCAATGTAAATATTCCACATAACATGGATTGTTCTACCGATAGGATATCCTCATTGTGAAAATTGATATCCAAGGAATGGTCAGAAAGAGCTGGATGGGCAACATGTAAGACTTCCAATGCATTCCCCTTAATAGATTTCTAAGGGACAAACCAAATATCAAACTACTGGAAAATAACTGCCCACCAGGTGAGAAATTGTATCAACATGGGGCGGTTCAGAATGTCATTCAATGTGTCTACCCGAGTCACAAGCTTTACCATGTGGTTCTATGAGTAATGTTGCAATTTATGTACTGTGAATACCAGTGCAAGGTAGCTCTTTTAGATGGGGGATATCTGGTCTCCATACTGAGGAGCATGTGACTGAGGTAGTAAAGGCTATTCTCCATCCCCTAATTGTTCTTATGGGTGATAAGGGCTCCAAGAGATCATTCCAGGGCAGTCACGTAAATGATTAGTGGTTTTTCAGAGACTAGTGGCATATAGAATGGAGGTTGGATCAGATACTGCCTGATTTCCTCGAATGCGGTGTGGCACTCTTCGCCCCATGTTTAGGCGGTGCCTTTCTTCATGAGTCAAGAAAAGGGAAAAAACTTGTCGGCCAAATTCACAATGAATCATCATATGTAGTCTTAGTGGCCATTATCAGGATCCTTTTCTGATCCACAGATATGACTTGCTTATGTTGAGACCCACCAAGCATATTACTTTCTTACGTTAAGACCCACCAAGATCATGATCCTCTTCTATTCATGAATTCTAGTTATAACACTGTAGGATTCCTCTATATTATTAAAGGATGCCTCATACAAACTCCATGGATCCATCATTTCCATGTAGGTTCCTTGGTTATAGACTATATGGACCTATCTCTACTTAGCCACATTTTACCATAGATGATCACTTAGTATTCTAAAGGAACCTTATAATGGATTTCCATGGAATTTGATCTTAATATTTCACTCTTATACTTATCCGGACTACAATTAAAACTATATTGGTGACCCTCACTGTCTATGTTGGTTTGGTTATTACCAAGATACTTCATTGTGAAATATAATTATAGGTATCCTTATTATAACATGAAACATTCCCCATGGTAAACATGTTACTCATTTATAAAATTATAATAATAAAAAATGGGCCTATTACATTCAGACTCCAGTTGAGGGCTAAAGTAGGTACTTGGGTATTTAGTCACATTGAACTACATAATTTATATATGCATGCTTTCACAATGTTACAGTTCCATTACATGGGTTGGATGTTATAGACTCTATTGGTGGTGGCCCACTGAGATTTATCTCACACCACATCCAAGGACCATTTTGTTCCCAAAGAAAATTACATGGTTGCATGTTCTGAAAAAGGGAAGCACACGACTTCAACAACAAGATTTCTTGATGTTTTATATAGATAATGATAGTAGAAGGAAATGATGGAACTTGGGATTCTTTGGATTGTCTTCAATTTCATTTTTTGTTATGTTGACCATGTTATGAATGCTATCTGGTATCTATTTTTTCATGTTTTCTAGTGACATGACATATCATCTGTTGATGAATGTTATTACAGTTATTCAGTTATTGTTACTATTTTCTCTACTTTTTTGTCTATGATTTATGTTAACTAATATTTCTACCACTATTGAATGATATTTATATCCTTTCATTGAGTTACACATTGGTAATTAGGGAATAGTATCCCCTCGGATAAACGATAGTCCCTCACTACTAGTCAACAACCTCTAGCGTTCAGTGAGATGCGCTTAAGGCCATGTGGCCGATTGGGATCGTGGAGCCATTTGAGTGGAATTTGGGTCCATGACGTCACAATGTGGTATCAAAGGAGTTATTTTTTTCCATAATATTTGGAAAAAATAAAATATAGAGTAGGAATGCTATGAACATAGTAAAAAACATGCATCGGTATTCCAAACTCATGTTCATGGTTAAAACTATGTTTCTTAAATTATAATTATTATTTTGATTTTTCATATTACAGTTGATATTATTTCACCATTGGGTGACTCACATGTTGTGTGGAGTTTTTCATTATTACTCAGATTAATGATTTTATTTTATCCATTGATAGATGGTATGAGGGAAAGGATCATTGTTATATGAATCGTTAAAAAACCATGATTCCACATGTCATGTGATATGTTGTGATAGTTGGATTATTATTGTATTAATCATTCCTCTGATTGGGTGCTTTCTTGTCTCAATTCATGAATGGTATGGGCACTCATGGTTTGGGATGGGTTATTTAAGGATTCAAGCTATTATGATATAAATAAATGGGTCTAATTTATGGTGATAGGTGGATGGGAACTGATTCACCATGAATTATTATCCAATATAAATTTCAATATGAAATCTAAAATGAATTGGTTTCACATCCATATCCTGGTATGTCGTGTTTCTATAAGGTAATGGAGTGAACCTTTTAATTAAATATAAAATGAAATGAAATATATACATTAGGAAATAAAAATACTTAGAACTCTAAGAGAGTAGTTGGGGAAGTATGCCATGGTTACTGAGTTTTCTTATGTTCAAATTAATCTATTGATTATATATTTTTGTCATAGGCTTATTCTGAGGTGCGTACTTGGTTGTTATAGACCAATTCCAACAGAAAGTCCTCGTATCATATGAAAGGAGGGTGAAAACGACCTGGATCCAGACATGGTGGGACATGAGTATCTAATCTTACCTCTAGAAGTTCAACTAGAAGAATTTACTATTGTACCTGATAAGGGCACTATTTCTTATGATTTTGAAAGTTTTTATGTCTGACGCAGTCCATGCATGGTGTTGTAGGAGTTGCAGCTACAATGGATGATCTGAGTCTAGAGTTCTAGTAGAAACATCCTCCTACATTCTCAGGGGATGAAGGTCCTCATGTTACTAAGTTTTTGATATAGGCCACCTTATCTATCTCTTATCATCTTTTATGTTTCTAGAGTGGAGGATTAATCATTCCACACAATTCCTTGGGATTTGGCCAAGAATTTGTAGGATCTGATTACCCATGATGGTCTTTATCATGGCATGTTATGGGATTATTTCTATACAGACTTCTGTAATTTATTATTTCTTTAGATGTTGAGAGATGATAAATATAAAAACTTCATCCATCTCAAGTTGGGTTCTATGTTCGTCATGAAGTACTCATAAAGTTTCATGGAGTTGTAGTGATTTACACAATTTAGAGCCAGTGATGTTCTTTCACGTTACATGCGTTATGTGGATAGACTCTAGTATGACATGCGTTTGTAGGTGAATGTGTTTTTCTAACCTATATTTTATACAACAGCTAATAAATCTATTTTTAGTGAGATGTATCAGATAGATTGAAAAAGTATTTGATATTGAGGACCCATTCAACATCAGTCCAATACTTCTTCTATTGGAAGTATGTGTTCACTTAGGGTTTCTTATCAGGGTAGTGACAACTAGAGCATCTATTTCAATAGCTATAAAGTGTTTAATCAGTTTGGATGACAGAGGAATTTGAATCCTCATCGTGATAGAGACCCACTAGAGTGCTAGTAATGTATCCATATGAAGAATCATCAGTATTTATGTAGGACCTTTTCACCAGCATTGAGTCAAAAAAGATCACCCCCATATCCAACTTCATGAGTGGGTTAGTTTATTTCTTGTCAAATGAGGTCTTGGAAAATAGCCGGTTGGTCTGGATGAGGAAGAGGTCCTGGCCATGGTAGCTAGATCACTGATTATCACCAGCTTCAATAGAGAAGTTATGACCATGGTAGTCCATCAGTTTTAAAGGGCCACAGATCAAGCCGGTTGAATTCACCTCTGCTGATACATGAGGATCATGTTGTGGGACTATCTATAGTACAAGGTACTATATGTATGGAATCTACTATAGTTTCTTCTTTATTTTCAATAGGAAATTCAAGCTCTTTTATCACTAGATATTTTGTGGAAAGAATCAAACTTCATATATAGTATTACAAAGGTGTAATGACCGTAGATATGCCATTAGGGGTACAGACAGAGGAAATATTTCAATGTATGGACTTCTCCTTTAGGTAGGAAGGGATTATAATTCATACTCAGGGTGGAATATTTGGTATACTATCATTATTATGTAGATTTCTATCACTGTATGGTTTCTTTTACATCCCCAAAGGGAAGAAATTATCTACATAAGGGTGAGTGGGATGTCTAGGCTAGTAGACCTAGACTATAGAATCATGGGATAGGTGGAGTGCCCGCATGTATTTAAAATCTCTTCATAGAGGATGAGGGTTTACAAAAAATGATTTCCCTCTAGTAGTTGATCGTTTCAGGTACGTCCATACCTATTATTTTCTGGCTTACCACATAAGAGAGAAGTAGAGTTCACAATCGACCTTGTACTAGGATCATCTATAGTGTCCATTACTCTAAAAAATATGGCACCAACATAGCATCAATAACTCAATATATTGTTAGTGGATTTAGAGGGAAAGGCTTTATATGACCCCATACATCCTATCAGGGTTCACCCCTGAATTTCACCAAGAATGCTGATGGAACTACATGTTTATGCATGGATTACATAATGTTCAACCAATATATGGTGATGAATTGATATCTACATCCTCGAATAGATGATCTATTTGACAGATCCTATAATTAAAGGTCTTCTCTATGTTTGACATGACATTGGGTTATCATAATTTATAACACCAAAATAAAAATTGAATTAATTATAAATATGAAAATCATTTTCAATTCCAATATAGTGCTAACACAACATTGAAATATAAAATTTTATTGTTATAAAGTTAATAATTTTTATGAACTAATTATTTTATTTAAATGATTAATTAATAAGATGTATAAATGTTTTTAAAAATATATGTTTAGGATCACATGTCCAATATAATAAAAATTGATCAAAATTATTATTTACTTCTTAAATAAGGGATGGGGAATTAAAAATAAAATATTAAACATTCTTCTAGATAAATAAAAAAATCTCTTCATATTTAGATAATTTATATACATTATTTTTTTTCATTTTATAAATTTTATTGATTTTATAATTAGATTAAATTATTAAACAATATTGATAAAGTTATTATACATGTAATATAAAATTCAATGATAATGGTATTAAATAAATCAAAAGTAATATTTTCAATTAATTATCATGCCATATGAATTTTATGATTAATAATAATTTATAATTTTTTTGGTTTTTTTATTAGAATTAAATTAATTTCATGATGGATTTAATGTAAAAAATTTTGAATAGTTTTTAACATGACCTTAATGGCTATTTATGTTAAATAATAAATTATTATATGATTGAAAAATAAAAAAATATTAAAATGGACTAGGGGATGAAATTTTATTATTATTTCATTAATTTACAATTTTTTAATCCTATTTTTAACTTATATGAAAATTTATAATCCTTTAGTAATGATAATGATGAAACTATGGTTATGGTTAATTTTTTACTCAGGGGTTAAACCCAAAAACATGATCTAAGATGTCACATTTACCTATCCAAATATTATTTAATTTGATTATTTCAACCATATTGTGTCATACATTAAATATTTTTTACACATGATTCTTCTTTCATAGGAAAAATAATTTAATATATTAAAATTCATTATGTAATTCTAAATTTTTCATCTCTTAATCTATAAATGGACCCCACCTATCCAATTTTATTCATAACATCATAAGACACTTATTTTTACAATAATATATTATTAAAATCCATAGAAGTTATATACAGGTTCTGGTCTCATTAAATGTCCATCCCTATGGTCAAATAGATGATATCCAATAGAGGTATCTCAATGAGGAGGGAATCATTTAAACCAATCTCTTTAATTACACATCATATTTTTCATCCTTCAATTCCATGATAACTATTAAAATATAATAAAATTTGTATAAATAATATACATCAATATTATTATATTAATTTTTGAACATTATTCATCTCATTTCTATCATATGGAGATTGAAAATATGATTCATGGGTATGTGTAGAATATCACCTCTACGAAGCAATGTGATTCGTTTTTTATCACTATGTCATAGGGGTGGTTATTATGAGGGAGTTAAAAAATTTATAAGTTATATATGAAATTATTATTATTATTTAAATATAATATATTATTAAACATCTAACACAAAAACCAATTAAATAATGGTGGCATCGCTACTATTTCATGCAGAATACCACCTCTGTGAAGAAATGTTATTCATTTTTCACATAAACCAATTGTGGATTACTCTACAATTGAATTTCATGTATCAAAATTAAAATAATTTAAAAAATGTAATTCTAAAAAATATCAATTATCTCTTTGACCAAAGATGAATAAATGAGTCTTTTTTGAAATTCTGTTCCAGTTACCCTCAAAACACATCATATGGACTTAATAAATTATCTAATTAAATATGAATTTTAAATAGATAAAATAATTGATTTAACAAAGAAGGTATTAAACAAATAAAAAAGACTTATGTATTTTTAAAATTAAGGTATTTTCATTATACATAAAATATATAATGAATTGGAATATTGATAGATGAGGTATGGGATTTCATTTCTCTATTCACTTTTATTGAGACTTCTTTTGTTTAAAATGCACATTTTCAGTTTTTTGTGTTTAAAATTTCATTTCGATGTATTTATCATTATATTATAAAAATAATTTTTTAAATCCATTCCATTTATATTCCATTAATGTTTTTTGGGTTTAAAATACAACATTCATTAAGGGACAAATTACACCAAAACAATATTTCATTATTATTTTAAACATTTAATTTCAAAATATTTGTCCCCAATGTTTTTTTAATAATATTTTGATTTATTTTCATATATTTTAATAAAAAAATGGTTTGGTATATTTAATTCAAATCTTAACATCTATTAAATGGTTTTAAAAATGGAATCTCTCTATATATTTTGTATGAAATATTTTATATTTTTTTGAAAATGAATAATTAATCTTCTACATTCTATTATAAAACATCGACCATGTTTTCAACCACTTCTAGTATTATTCTATATTTTTATTATATTTCACTATTAATTGATATAATAAAATGAAAAGTCTCCATTAACTTGTTTTTGTTCCCATAATTGGGTATATGGTGAGTAAAATCCACACATTTGGGATATGGTTTCCTCTTATGTAGTATTATCATGTGTCATGATTCTATGAATTTTATTCTTATAATATGTTATTTTAAAAAATTATCTGAATTTACATCTTTAGTAAACTTTTTATATGAGGAAAATATATATGTTTGATGCAGTTCATATTTTTGAACCAGTATTTCATATAATTCATTAGTGATCCCAATATGAAATTCTTGATCAAGTGGATAGTTTTTCTTAATATTGGGTAAACCTTATAATAAACTAGTTATATCACTAAATAAATATTATAACATAACGGTAGTGTTGAAAACTATCCTTAACCATTGAATTGGAATATTTTTATAATCCATTAAGAAAATTTGATACCCCCACTCACCAAAGGATACAAATAAGTTCCTAGGGCTTACTGAATTATTTGATTATGGATTTTCATTTAAAATTACACAACATGTCATGAAAATAATAGGAAAATCCATTACTAAAAAATACACGATATTCAAATAATAAAAAAATACCCAATGAAAAAATAACATATTAAAAAGTAATATTAAAAAATTAAGGAAATATGACACAAAAAAAAGTAATTCAATAACACAAAGTTGGATCCACTAATTATATTCCAACATGGTAAACTATTAAAATTATCCAACTCAATAATCCATCATTTAAATACCATTAAACACCTTCTTTGGATATATGAAATTTTTCTCTTCTTAGTATCATGGTTCACATAAATTCCATAATTACAAAAATGAATATTCATCGGGTGATTGTAACAACCTATTAGGGATACCATAACAGACATACCACAAATTAAAATTGAAAAAAATATTTATAATGTGCATATTATCAAAAAATATGAGTAAAAATAATGAGGAAACATTTTAATTTGTACCAAAGAATCTATACAAAAGAGAAGGAATCATATCATTGATGTTTTATACAAAAAAATAAATTTTTATGAATATCTTAAATAAAAAAATTAATCAAACATGTTTTTCAATGTTTATGTTTCTAAGAAAATAAAACATACAAACATGCATTGAGAAAAAAAATAACGATACTCACAAATGATTACCCATCATTCATTAATCCATCACATGGTGATATGACATCTCACACCTCCAATATTCAAAAAGTTTCCATGTTTACGAAAATATGTCCTTAATTAATGAAAAAAAAATCGCATATGAAATCCTTGATTTTGTGATTATTGAAATTGAAAAAGCATTTTCTAAAGGAAACCATTAAATCATTTTATAAAATATGATTTTAGAGTCACCCACCACCAAATATTTCATGTTCAATATATAAGATTTATTATTAGTATAGTTTCATCTTGATAATTTGTGACACCATGAACTTATGATACAATGGTATAATTAATATTAGTTTTAATATTTTATGAAAATAATATAATATAATTTAGAGAAATAGTGGAATAAGATAATATAAGATACATTTTATTAAATAAAATATTGATGCATTACAACATTACATGGAAAAAGACATCTACTACTGTAGGAAACTCATAAAAAGACCTTGTCAAACAAATCGTTCTCTGCTGAGTACCATAAGAGGAAATATTGAATATGCCACTTTCTTTGGGAGTGCAGTTGTTGAATGAAATACAACATAAAGAATAATGGAGATGCTGATAACAAGAGGAATGTTAAAAAATAAAATTATGTAAGGGAAAATTTGAGATTTTTGTCTCATTAATACACATAGTCATGGGTATTTATTCAAATTTTATGGATATTGTAAAGTAAATAACTGTTGGGATGTAATATTAATTGACCACTTATATTTTCATATGTTCGTTATAATTTTATAACCATTAATATTTTTAGTGTTTAAAATTTTAAATGTTTTAATTTATTATTATTAGTTAAATAATATTATAATTTTAACAAGAGATAAACAGTTATATTTTGATTTTAAAATTATAAATTTGGTATTTCTACATTTTTCTAGTAAACATTGGGGGTTTTAAAAATTTAAAACAATATTTATAATTAGTAAAATTAACGACATGAAACTTTTTAATTTGGATAATATAACATTAAAAAATAATAAAAAGGATTTTATATTTTTAAATATGAATAGTAAACTAATTTAAATGTATAAAAAAGTTATCTATATATGTATACAAACACACATAAAGGAATATATATATTAATTTGGAAGAATATATTTTTTTTTATTTTGTGAATATGTATTTATTGTTAATTATTTTATTATCTATTTGTGTTATTTTATTATTTTATTATAAAAATAAAACACTTTATATGTGGTTAAAATAAATAAAATTTATATATATATATATATATATAATTTTATAATTATTATGATTTAAAAAATGTTATAAACGATTGTTAAAAATAATATGTTTGAACATTATTTTACAAAATGTTTTAGATAATAATTATATTTTTCTATTGATATAAATATATGTAATTATTTTATAAAAATTATCCTTATATATATATTTAGAAAAGTGAATGAATGATACCGTGTTACAGTATACTATTATAATAATTGTGAATTGGTAAAAAATGAATATATCTAATTATAATGATTAATTGACAACATATAAAATGAGAAAAATGCAAGATGTATTTCGATGTGGAAGAAACTGGGTGTTGAGGGTGGGGTGTGGCGACACACTGAGGAGAGTGGCATGATCAACCCCACTACAATCAGATTCATCCCCCTCTCTATCTCATTCTGCGTTTCTACGTCACAGAGCAAGTCAACCGTTAGGATTAATCGTGGTCATTTGATTCTCTCAGTCACGATCCCAACTTCTTGTTCTATTTTTGGGTGTTCTCTCTACTGTGCATGTTTGAGTCACTCCGTGAGTCAGCTGCTGGTCTCTTCTCTTCCTTATCTAATATTATTCTTTCACCATTGATACACCTCATTCCTCAATAATCTAAATTATCTTCCTCATGGCCCCATGTTTTGTCCAATTTCCATAGTAGCAAGAAGATTAGGTGATTTTAAAACCCAACACTCAACTCAAACTAAAATACCTTCATCTTTTAAAAAGTTATATTCGATTTACATAGATTGGAAACCATTTTTAAATCAAATTATTTCACAAATGGGCCCAATCCCACGGACAATTTGACAAGGGGTGTTATTTTTATATAAAAATAGTGTTTTCACCAAATCCTACCATGATTTCTTTCTTATAAGTCATCCTCTTTTTCAACTAAAATTTCTAAATGTCTCATCCCCAATTAATCTTAGTCATGTAAGAGTTTAACTATTTGGGTCAAGATATGTTGTTTTACAAAATACACACACAAACACACACACACACATATATATATATGTGTGTGTGTGTGTGTGTGTGTGTGTGTTGTCCTATATGAGTAAAAATTCTCACATGACGGTTAAGATTTGAATTTAATTTCCTAACCTATATTATGTTATTTTTTTATTTTATTGTTCAGATTATGTTACATTAGAGAGATTTACAAGCATTTATATATACACATATTCATATATAAATAAATATACATGTTTTCATAACTATATATTTTTTATAAAACATTAAGGTAAGGGAATTATAAATTTAAATTATATTATAAGGGCTAATTTGGTTTTTAATTTTTTTTTCAAGACTCATATGTATACATATTCATATAATCATACATACATATTTATTTATTTATATTTATCTTCTTTGGTTCATAAATTTTTGATGAAACATATTTGTTTTAAATTCTTTTTTAAGGGATACATATTTTTTTAGTTTGATTCCATCGATACATATATATATATATGTGTGTATAAATAATTATATATATATATAAGTGTATACACTATTATATTTTTAACTTATTTTAATTAAAAATTTATGATGATGAAAAAAATTTAAGCTTTATTTTTAAAAATTGTTGAAAAAAATATTTTATTCTTGCACAATATTACTATAAGGGTTCAAATTCATTATTTATTAGATTATACAATTTATGTTTTGTTCATATGTTTGTATATTAATATTTATATATGTTTACATACATATAAATGTATACCAATATAAATAAGTATAATATTTTCAGATCAGTTAATGTATGATTGTGTAGTTTTTTATTCAAATTTAAATTTAAATTGAAATAATGTGATTCTAATTCTATGTAGTCTTAAAAAATATTATTTCTACTTATATACATGTATGTAACAAATTTTATATTTTAAATTTGATTTCATATTTACAATTCCAATGTATATTCTAATTCATCAATGTTTTTCTAAAACGTGAATTTATTCAGTAATGTTGAGTATCATAAATTCAATGATATATGTATATAAGAATATATATATATATGTATAAAATGATTTTCTTCATCTCTATATATATATTTGTGATAAGAGTTTTGAATTAAATTTATGTTTCTAAGGCCAATAGTTTATAAAGGATAACCTAATTTAAATCTACAAGAATTTTATACATTTATATTATATATATATTATTGTCTATATATACTGATTTATAAATATGTATGTATACACGAATGTGTCTATCTAATAGATGAATTTTTCTAGAATTAAAAACATAATATTTTAGTTTTTTTAAATTATTCAGATATAAAATGATATACATGTAAATACAAATATTTGATTTATGTATACATATGAATACTTGTTAAACCACAAAAAGAGTTTTTTTAATTGGAAATAAATTTTTCATATATGAATATAATCAATGATTTGTAGTTTAAAATAATAATATAAACATATTTTATTCATTCATCACATAAAATTTATAATGGGTTTTCATCTTCATATTAAGGTTATTATTTCATGTTCTTATACATGTTTATATCTTATTATTTACTTTTAATGGTTAACCATTCATTTCGTAGTCCATATATCAATTTAGAAATTATTTATATTTTGTTATTTTATGTTTATGATTATTTCTAACCATAGTATTTAAATGGAATTAGTAATATTTTTCATGTGATATGTCTAAACATGTTATTATTTATTGTAAAAAAGATATCATTTCTTGTGTGAAATTGCATTCACACCTCATGGTATGACATGCATAATTTGTAATGACACAAGTATTTATATAATAATACGTTTATCATTTATATTAATATTTATGAAAAAGATATTAATTGTATATTGAATACTACACATTTTGTGATAACTTTCTCGACACGTAAAAAGTGGTTTCCTTGAAATATTACGTTTGACACAACATTGAGTTATACTAAAAAAATATGATTATTATTTTAAATGGTATTTAATGCACAATCGTGGTTTTTCGGGGAATGAACATAACTAACTAAATTATGATTACACATGTTTGTTAAATGTTTTTACAATGATCCCATAAATTTTAGTGGCTTAAAATAAGAATGAATCCAATTTTAAGTAAGAAATTCTTTAACATTCCTTAAAAGGTTGATTTATCACCATTTGATTGAAAATCATTTTTAAATATTGTTTTTGTAACATTTATATCTTATATTTGACAAAATAAAATTATTCTTTATAATTTCAACATAAAAAATTTCTTTGGAAGATATTTTGGTATTTTTCTAAAAAAGTACATTTTTAAATGAATAGTGAAAATAATGCATTGTAATTCAAAACTACCTTTGAATATAATATATTTATATACTTACATTGTATATTTAATTGTCTTTAATGTAAATTTGGATTATATTATTATCATTTAATCTAATTTTTATGAATTTATGAAATTACACTTTGAAATTATATGTAATCACATGCCAATATTTTAGTAGTTTTTACTTCTGAAAAAATAGCTTTTTGGTTTCAACAATAGGAATTAATTTTAAATAAATTTCTGCAAATATTGTGTTTTGAATTTATAAAAATATATTCCTTATTGGGAATTAGTAGGTCTAAATTTTGTAAATAGGTATCTTAATTTTAGACATTATGAATAGTAACTTTAGTAAATATTTTATTTACCGTAGTTAAAGGGTGAATCTGGTAAATAAAGGTAAAAAAAATTATTACATTATCTTAACACATGTCCTAGTCTTTTTTAGTGTGATATGTCTGACAATGGGTATCTTTGTGTCAATTTTTGGACCTCGTGGTGCCACTTGTGTGAGAAAATGACATTAAATTACTTTTAATATAATGTTTATGAAAATACAGCAATAACATACATATTTTTCTAAAATAATTTTATACTGGGTTTTATAAGTGATATAATTGAATATAAATATTAATTATAAATATACATATATTTCTTACAACATGGAATTTTATTTATAATTTTTAGACATCAAATAAATAAATTTATTTATGACACAATGATGATGCATTAATTAACTTATTATTGAATCTTTAAAATAAATTAGATTATGAAAATTTAAAAAAACTATTTGGAAACAGTTTTCCAATCAAAGAATTTTAAGGATAATTATGAATTTTTATAATTTAATAAATGATGGGTTTTAGTGAGAATAGGGTTTTTATGTATTTTTTAAATGTTATAATATGAATAGTATATAAATTAACATTAATGATTTTTTAAAAAAAATATTATTTTATTAATGATATAATAGTCCTAAAATTCTATGATTCGGCCAAATTACTTATATAACTTTTAAAGTGTTACTATTTTCCCACTATATGTTCTATTGGAATTTTATAGAAATTATATGAACCATATAGTATAAATATACAAGAAGACATAGTAAGAGTCAAATAAGTTAATTAAGTGTAAAAACTAAATGATAAGGTAACATTTGAATCCTAAACTTGTCTAAGAACAACTGGTTTAAGGATTTAGAAAAATAATCAACTTTTCATAGAATTCAATTATATTTCGACATTTTTAAAATAAAAAAATTGTTTATAATAAAATAATATTTCAAGTCTTCTTAATGTACCCCATTTTTTATAAAAGGTCACATCTTATAACTCTTAGTCACACCTCTGAAGACTCCATGGCTCATCCTAGTTGTTCCCAAATAAGCTCCCAATATCCATATCTTCCAACATGAAGCATTAACTTGTGCATAATCCAATTAAATAAGTCTTATGAGATTAAATCAAAAGAAGTTACCTGGTTTGAGGTAATGTCTTATCTCAAGCATCTTCCATTTATTTTCCTTCTCCAACCCCCTAAAATCATATTATTCCATTATTTTAGAACAAAAATAGAATCTTCAATATACTACTATGTTTTTATAATGATTATATTAATTACAATGGAACACACATACATCTAACAGATTTAAATCATAAAATTTCTATGGATGATGAACCACTGCCTCACAGAATGATGATTGTTCAATTATCTCCTACCGCATCTGATGGTGACCATTATGATGGAACTATATTTATATATGATAAATATTATATATTATATTGTCTCTATTATAATATATTTTTTAATTACACCATACCTTTATTCTTTCTATAATGTGTAGATACTATAAATTCATTTGATAAAGTGAGGACTATCGCCCCATAAAAGTGATATGAATTGTTCATGCCATACCTGGAAAATATAAATGATGGAATTAATGAAATGATGTTATGTATATACAATATGATAGTATACTGTAATTATAATATATCTATGTATCATTTAGTTTTGATTCATTTAAATATGAAAAATAAATGAAAGTATCTTTCGTGCGTACGTATGGCTTACCGACTCCATGAACCATGAACTTCATTTCTTATCTCCAAATGTTATGTAAAATTATAAATAAATACATATACTAGATATATGTTGTATTTAAATCCTGAATATCATTTGATAGATAATCTGATTTTGACAACATGAACAATTTGGAATTATAACAAGTTCATTTTTGATTCATGTTCTTAATATCGACAAAATGATCAATTTTAACTTAAATAATTATGTAATGTTCATAACAAGGTAATTAGTGATGTTAATGAAATAATAAATAAGAAAAATGTTCTAAATCCATTAGAAATTTACTTAATTTGATCATTAAGGAGAAAAAAGAACATACTTGATGAGTAGGACTCAGGGTAAGGGAACCTTTCACCCACCACTTTTAGTCAATGAGTAATTTTATGTTATGACATTTAATTTCCATTTTATTTTTCTGGGGAATGTTCATATATATCATTATTTATATACATTTTATTTCCAAATTATTAGAGACTCATTTCTTTGTAATCAAATCATTTTCTAAATTTTTATGTTGTACTTTTAGGATGCCAAATTCTCCTAAACTCTAAACATGAAAAGATTATAAATTCCCTTATAAAATATTTATCAGCCGAGACGTGTCATATAAAAATCTATATAATTATTTGATGATATAGGAATGGGTACCTCATTATTTGGACATAAAATGGAAAAAAATATCGATATATAATCACATACCCTAAAATAAGAAAATGTAAATTAAAAGACATAACATAAAATATGAATTTGACTAAAATAGGACCGTGAAAGGTTCCATTACCTTGAGTCCAACTCATCATATATTTCATCATTGATGGGATTGTTATACTTGTATAATATCTATGGTTATGAATAATTATCTAATAAACATGTATGTGTTTTGAATTAAACTATTTTATATTTTCAAATGTACATGGTATAGGCTTTTTATTTTTAGTATGTACTTATATAATAATTCATTTTTAAATAAGAAATAATAGTTGGCTTCCAATATATAAAAGATCGCATGGAATTTATCTATGAGTTATTTTATTGAATTTATGTGTTAGATATTATTTGATAATATATTTTGTTTCATTAAAAACAATTAATATTTCATGTGAAAATTTGTATCCGCAACCCTATCACAAAATTAGTCACGGTCATTATCTAAGTTATGTGTATCATTCCATTCATTTCTATTTATGTTCATACATATTTTATAATGCATTTTATATTAAATTTAAATAATAATTGAAATTCATGAGCATGAAATTTCCTAAAATTGATGTCTTTGTAACTCTTTAAAAATGATGATGAAATGCTATGAGAAATGTAATTCACTTTTTAAAAAAAATTATTTAAGTGTGTATATTTATTTCAAATAAATGTTTTGAAAATAAATTATTAATTTTTTATAAACCCCATTACTAGTAATTTTAAATTCTCACCCAACGATTTAAATTCATTTTCACAAGTTCAGTATATTTATTAGTGACATTCAATAAATTGTTGAGGCAACAAAATGAATTATTATTTTTTACTATTTTGAGAAAATTTAACATTTTTATCAAATTATACAAATGAAAGACTAAAAAATATCATCATTTATGAAATGTGTTGGGATATTTCTCGGTACCATTTATAAAAAAATTACACAACAAATTTTAGCATCAGTACCAGGAAATGGGGGTTGTGGTATTATAAAATTCTATTTCATAATAATCATAAATTACATTTTAAATCAATAATAATTCATATTCTAGAGAAATTGGAATCTAGTCAAACTACCAATATCTATAATGATCCTCCTAATGAATATTCACAAGATCTCGTAGATCTAATACATCTATTTTGTGTCCCAACTGAATACCAACAAATTTTGATCAAAGCAGAACTTATCGTTGAGATTTAACTATGACGAACCTATAATATGGTTATTTTCAGAATAAAATGAATAGATAAACATTTTATGTGAATAATAGAGCTCATATAATTCATTTATATGATCTTACAATAAATTAATCATTGTGAAGAAATTTTTGTAGTTGAATACCATTTGAAATAACATTGAGAAAGGTTTGTGGTCAAAATCATAATGTTGATAATAAATGATTGTTTTGTCAATATTTTATTCAATTTTTGATATATTTTTTATATTTTATTAGGTGGATTCATTTATAGGTAACATAATCTTGAAAAACACTGTTTAACTATGTGAATCGCCATTATCCAAAAATAATAATTTTACTGAAAAATTAAACATGATAGAAAAAATGTTTTAATTAATTGAATTGAAATTATCCAAATACATCTAAAATATATAAATAATATTCAAATTTAATCAAAGTATGTTCTAAGTATGAACTTACATAATAACCCCCATATTCACAAAATTTTATTTCTTGTAGAAGCTTCATGGTTTTCCCAAAACATACTCAAACTGTTCCGCCATAAAGTGAAATTGAAAAAATTATATAAAAAATATTAAAAATATTAAATAACATAAAATATAAAACAATAAAGAGAATAATCATAAAATTGGGAGTATCACAATATCCCCACCATTATTCATTCTATCAATCGAAAACTAGATATTGGCATTTTTTAGGAATAGTTTCATGCAATTCTCTTATATGATTATCCATAATTCCAAATTATATTCATAGAAATATCAATTCATTCCTCGCACTCTAACTAAGGAAATCATTCTCTCTCTAAATGATTTTCCATGTCTATATAGATTCCGAGTTTGTTTATAGATAAACATTGCATCATCTTAATAGTAACTTGATCCCAACTAATCACATGAATGTTATCTTGTGGGTACTTATCCAATTGACATATATGAAAAATTTTATTCATAAAATTTAATATTAGTAGTAATGATAACCATCATGAATTTTTTTTGATTCATTATAAAA
This sequence comes from Viscum album, assembly GCA_963277665.1. Taxonomy (NCBI): domain Eukaryota; kingdom Viridiplantae; phylum Streptophyta; class Magnoliopsida; order Santalales; family Viscaceae; genus Viscum; species Viscum album. The sequence goes on along the minus strand of OY728143.1, from coordinate 514,508,880 downwards.
CCACATTTAGTCCAACATACTTATGAGTCAGTTATAATTACATTACTAAATGATCATGACACTAAAAAAGTTAATCCTTCTAAAATAAATTGTTACCAATATCAATAGATAATCAGAAATAATGATGATATGAAAAAAAAATTATTTTATATTTTGGTCATATCCATTTTCATATAGATCATTTGAACATTTTTTATCATATTAGAATTTAAAATATCCAATTATTTATATTCCTCCCATATCTTCCCAAAAAGATGAAAATTACTTGGTTGACCATAAAATAATTGAATATATCTTTGTGTATCATGGACCTATAATGATTGGTATATGATAACTACACTAATTCAAGATAAACATCCCATGAACCATAAATGTCAATAATATAAGCACAAAATATATCTCCCATCTTCTAAATTGTACAATTATTAATACAAATCATTTCAAAGATGACATAATATTTTCATGGTCAAATGGGTTCTAATACCCTTTTGAAAAATGTGTCAAAACATAGTGTAAAAATACTGATGTATTCTAATACAATATATTATATTACTCTATAAAATATAACTAATTTTTAAATATATATCAATGGAATATCTTCTACCATGTTGGACTATCATGTTTAGATAATGTGTTCCATATTTTGAGTTGATGTATAATTAACTAAATAACAACACAATTCTAAAGAGTTGGTGGTAGACTTAAGATAATTTCCACCAAAATTTTACCCCATCTCAAAATAGGTATATGTATAGATTTCAACTTACTGAATATAAATAGAAACACATCCTTTATATGTATATATGTGAGACATTTTAGGACATCGGATGAAAAGTTTAATTTCATATGTTACCACAATAATTGTGATTTTCTTACCTGGGACATGTTCTGATTGCCTAGGTGAAGAACCAATCGTGAATATTTTTTATTTCAGAATAATCTATTACTGGAAATACTTTTGTACCATTATTATTTTCTAATAATAAAATTCGATGTTTATAAGATCTATTAGCCCTTTCATTTCTTCCCGACCATTTTAGGATGACATATTCGTTATTCAAAAAATAATATAACCGTTAAGACTATTTGACTAAATCCATATTATTAGGAACATGAGTTAAGGTAATGAAAACAATATTTAAATTGATTTTGACACAATATAAATTCATGTAAATAATAGGAGACATATATTTCTATTAGTCTCATATTTTTATGAGTATTTCATTATAATTATTATATCTTAATTCCTAAATAATTATAGTCCCTTTCAGGGTTGTAGGAATCTTGTTGATGAAAATAATTTAGAGGTACTCCATCGAACATAACTAACACATGGTTAGGACTCTCATAGATAAGATATATTTAATGATATTATGATCAGTGAAGACCATGAAATATTACCCAAAAAGACAGTGACACCATGAATTTATTTAATGGAGTTATAACGTTAATACCAAGTCTTGTGTGGTGTAATTAATTTCATGTGTCTAATATTTTTTTAATCCATTGGCAACAACATGAAATATATATTCAAGAACACAACCAAGCCCTGATGGATATGGATTACAACGTACTATATATACCTGACCTGGATCTTGTATAAAAGGATTGGCGTTGAAGTGAGAAGTTAATTATTCACATGAAATGATATATTATATTAATTACTATAGTTGAAAATAGAACCATATATTAACAAAATAGTTATAAGATAATTCTTCCATGTCAATTCCACAATTATGTAACGGTAATATCCTTATATTTGAAATATCTCTATAAATTAATGAAATTATTGGGGGGGTTGATAAAAATTAATTTCATTGATCTTACAAAGGTCAACTAAAATTACTTATTTAGATATACATTTATTTGTGAAATAGACATATTATATACATTAGTCAAATTTACAAATCCTAACATAAGTTTAGTGAGCATGCATTGTACTAAATACAATATTAATGTTTTTCTCATTTTCATTTTTTTACTATAATAATTTAAAATTTTATAAATTAATACTAAAAAATGAATTGAGGTATTGGTGGATGATATGGTTCAGTATGTTCATGAAAATAGAAGGTGAATTTTTCAGGCTAAAGTGCATGATATTTTTTTGATAAAGGCTATATCAATCCTGAAATGTTGTCTTTGGAATGCACTCTTTGTTGACAAAATATTGGGGATATCCTGATCATAGTTCAGTAATAGAAAACCAGATGGATAAATTTAAAAAATCACAAAGATAATGGTTTCAAGGAAGAGGATATTGATTTTTGACTATATCATTATTTATCTTATGATTCTTAACAAATAATCAAAGTGAATACTTTACATTCTTTATGAATAAAACAAGAGTAGACAAATGAAATATACATTTTCTTATGAATATGTTCCTCTGTAATTAGTATATGTGGAAAATAAATACATCCTTGTTTATTTGATCAAATTTATATGATGAAAGTCAAAAAAATATTTTTGTAGGTATAGATTAATATAATGTAATTTTAATATTCAGTTATTATCCTAGAGAAATAGTTTAGAATGAAGTTGAGGTAACATTACACTATTGCAAGAAGAGTCCTTGTTAAATATTCATCTATAGAACCATATTTCACCACTACCAGTTGACAATAAAGGGATCTATCCATATTAACCAAAGGACCTTCTATTCCAGTATTCATATCCCAATCAACATTGAATACATGGCTTGCAACACAAGGGGGAATAATGTTCACATGTTGATCATAATTGTCATAATGATTGTTGGATTCTAATAACCAAACTATTCAATGTAGTACAAACGAAATTTATATTTCTATGATTGTGAAATACTATATAAAATGAACTACATTAATGCTAATTTTATATTTTATAAACTTTATTCATCTTCATTCCTATTGGCGGAGAGTTTTCTTTAATGTCATTACTAGATGATTCACCTTTATATTAAAGACTAAATAATTAATAATATCAGATGAATGAGATTAATATGATGCACCATGGTCAAAGAATTCATTTATATGTGTTCTTTTTAGATCTATGATACCTTACATTGTTGAAGAACCTGATTCTTCAAAAGAAATAATGTACCATGATCGATATACCTGTTATTAATCTACTATTTTATATCCCTTACACCATGTATGGATATTTCCCATAAAATTGAGTTGTCATGGGAGTCATCATGATTTAATTCATTCCAAGGTAGTGAACTATTATGAAGAGATCATTTTTATTATGAATATGAGATATGCGACTGGTTGAAGCCATATATTACTATTATCCCATGAGGTTTAAGGAAATTTTTATTCAGATTCCCTCTGTTTTCATAATTGTGAACATACCATGGGGTTTAGAAAAATGTATAAAAAAGTTTTTAAAGAAAAATAGTGAATGTTACCTTGTATATTTTTGTATCATAGTAGATATAAGAGTGATTAAGTATAATTATACTTTGTTTTAAGGTTTCCCATAGAAAAACACACACTTGTATTTTTATATTCTAAACTAGAGTTTCCTCTCATAATTGATGATGGTTTCGAGAAATGTGGAAGATATATTTGGGGATAGAAAAAATATAGTAATTTATGGATTTTAAGTATCCTTCACAAATTTAACATTATTTAAATATAAAGTCCAATGAAATTTCCCAAAATATTTTTTAAAAAGATAGAAAATAAAACCAAGAGATGAATACTTTCAAATTAAATATATAAGAAATTGAAATAAGCCAGAAAAAAATGCACCTAATATTGATAAAATTTTTAATGATTATTTCATATAAAAATTCATTTATGTTTATTCATCATTACGCTTGTAGGATCCTTGAATAGACTCCCATTAGTGATTATTGAGACATGTTGTATTGATCTATAGTGAATATTGTCGGATAGTTGGGTTTTATCATGGAATATCAATCATATTGTTGTGTTTATACTAATTTCCATTTAGATTTATATATATATTTAATAATTTTACTTCAACTATCATTTATCAAACATTATAGGAATAACTACATTCTATAGTTAATTACTCAGTCTTGAGAGAAAGATCTACATTTTGTTGTGCACACTGATTCTTTATTTCAATCAATCACCACACAACAGATATATTCATTTGTATATAGTGATAATATCATGGTTTGAATTTTATTTAATTACATAATTTCCAATAAATTAAATATTATACCTTATGTTTCCCAATTCAATATAATAATAATATTATTTTACCATATTGTTTTATTACTAAAAAATGAAAAATATAATTCCAATTATCATTTCCATTTATATTTATCAACATAAAACGTTTTTTTGTTCTAGACCTCCTCGTAATTTATAAAATATGGATATAATTATTTATTCATTCATGATTAATATCTAGAAATGGGATAATTACCCATGATAAGGTAGTTAATATAAAAAATGAGGTAACTATATAGGAGTGTTCACTATGTAATGTAATCATTTTGTCAGGATATATCCTTAAGAATGTTGCACCCCTGTTTCATCAACATATAGAAATGAGTTTTATTTCAATAAATTAATGAAAAAACATCATCATTACAGCATGGAAATAAAATTTAATGAGACAATTATATTTTAACCATGTGTTGAAAAATTAATTACCTTAAATATGGAAGGGAAAAAATCTATCCTTGGCTTATTCTTTAATAAAAATTCACTTTTTACTCACCCAACGTATCCAAAATCACCGTGAATCATATTTTTCAAAAATTAAGGTAATATCTATCCAAACATATATATTTGGAATTCCTACTAGCTTTTATATTCTCATATTCTCATGACATAGAGATGACCAAGTTTGAACAAAATTAGATAAACCATCATCTTCATAAATATACTCTCACGTATTGATCAAAATACTTTTTACACCATTATAAAAGGCTATCATAACATAGAACGATGTTTATGAATATATTTGTTTAATTGTAATGATCTCATAATATATGGGAACTTCTATACCGATTTAAATGTTATATATATTCTAAAAATTATATGTTCAATTAAAAAATAAATATGATTGATATATAAATATTTATTTTAATAAATAATCACCACTTTGAAAACAATTGAAATCTAAATTAAAAAAAATTCTATGACAACATCTCAAGAAAACTCTCACGTGTACTAGAGAATAATTCAATTGACTATTATTTAAAAAGTTCTCACAGGGTGATCATGGTTCTATTGGGTAATGTATTTATTCAAGGGTTCCCTCAATTTGTCTTCAATGGGGACTCTACTCATTGTTACATCACCTCTCTAAATAAATTTCATCAATATATGACATTTATATATATGTGATTCATCGACTAATGTGATATTGGTTCCTTTTATAGTGCCATCAATGTGCCACTATAAAAATATATGGTCATATCATATTTACCACAAGGAATAACATCAATATATTAGATGATTATTTATTTACAAATATCCTTTTTATAGGCCTCAAATGTAATATCGTTAGAATATACTATATAATCTGTCACTATAAAAATCATTGAGCTCTTCCACCTCACAATATCTTAATTGAGAGCGTAATATATCCCGAATATGATTTCAATTCATCTTTTAATTTTTTATAAACTAGAATATTCATGTACCTTGAAGAATATATACTCATATCCCTCATAGAATGGGGATATATCCTTAATTCAACTTAGATTGTTAAAAATAGTCTTCATGTTCATCTATGGGAAGTCAACATGTATGTATTTATATATTTATATAGTTATAGAGGCATATGATATATCTAGATTAGTTAATATCATAACATAAATTATTGATGAATGTATTAATGTATATAATATCCCTCTATCTTCTACCTCTCCTCATGTGTCTATGTGATAATTTTGTTGGATTGATGAAGGCCATATAGAACTAGAAATAGAACCTTATTAAAATGATCTATACATAATCATGTCACTATCATGCCAATATATGTAGTTGACTTTGACAGTGAATCCCCATGGATCTTCTATAGTGGATCTTGATCATGATAATATATTCATCTACTCCTCCTTACATCATGGAAGATCATGTGTTCAGTCATACATCAAATGACTTCAAAATTAGATTTTCATTTCAAATATGTACAATGTCATCAAAATAAACTACTGCATCAGCAAATTCAATCCCATCATTTATTTATAGTCAAATGGTTCACATTCATTAATTATGAAACCAAATTCTATTTTGGTTTCCTCAAAAAAAATTTCTATAACCTAGATTCCTTATATAATCAATAAATGGACCTCTGAAAGTTTTATACCTTATTGTAATCCATTGGAGTAATAGAAATTTAGAATATTGTCATATTGAATGTTTCTTGAAATTTATTATTACTGAAGGTTGTTTTTACATCATTCTTCCAAATATCAATGTCATGTTATGTTTAAATTGAATGTTGAATTCTGATGAATTTCATAAGAGAATGACATTAAAAAGATTCATGGTAGTCTATTCCTTGACATTTTTTAATCCTATTTATCCAATCATTCTTTATAGGTACTTACATGTACATGAATATCTTGTTTCTTCTTTATTTCTGATTTACAATCCAATGGTCATTAAATCTATTTTGGGATCAACCAATACCCATACTATATTTTTTTACATTGAATCCATTTCATAATTGATATCTTATTTACATTAAACTAATGTTGTACCACTAAATATATCGTTATTGGTTATTTGATCATTGTTATCAAATAATAACTACGGAAAATACTTTACGTGTTTAAAACCATATTGTTCTAGTTATATAACCTCTATCATAATAATAAATAGCACATGTGTCTCCAGAATGGCTACTTCCATGCGGCATTGTGGAATTGATTCCTATTCAAAATATATTGTTTCTTTATCCATGATTTCAATGATTCATATATCACTCCCATTATCACTTTTAAAGATGTTATTCTCATCATTGAATATGTAAATCATTTCAACAATTACCATTTTTATAACAGATTATATAAATAGTACCATCTTCATTAAATGATGAATTATCTAATGAATATAATTATTAAATAGGGTTTATTTTTTTTCTAAATAAGCATAAATAAATTCATCACATACCAAAAAATTTAATTTCATCAATATGGGTAACATTCCACCAAATAAAATATAAGGTATACTATATTCCTATTTAGTTTTTATTATGATTAGTTTGTGCACTACTATATATAATGAGTATACCCATCATGAAAATAGATGAAACACTAGACACATCATATATATAACATTCTCTGATAATGTCCAGTTTATTCTTTCTATTAAATTATTACATTATGAAGTATAATGTTGACTGATTTGTGATATAATTATAAACATCCTTAAATAATCAATGAAATAATAATGATGATATTCACAGCCACGTCATGAGATGTGATTCTAAATCATCATAAAAAGACAGTTCTGTTTTTCATTTTTATATTCCTTGAATATGTTCAATGACTATGGGTTACAATTCAATATTTGGAAGTTTTCATATCTTCTGAGGACATTATAAAAATTTAAGATTATGAGTACCCCACCATGACATAAATTATAAATCATCAACATACATATGTGTAAAAAAACACAGTAGTCTCATTTTTCCCTTCACAAATAAAACTAATTAGTATTTTGGTAATTATTCTTCTTAATCATGCAAGAGATACACTATGTGGGTATATTTCAAAAGAACCAAAATATCCATCGTGGTGTATTATGGTAAAACAATTTATGTTTACGCGACCTGACAAATAATTTTATAGTTGGGTTTAGAATGAATCATCTGAACTCTCCCTATTTTTGATTTCCATTTATTGATTTCTTAAATATAATATATAATGGAAAATATTTAATTTTGAATTACCATAAAATTGTTACTTTATAATTGAATAAAATTTTCATCAAAAATTGGAAAAAAATCTCTCTCAATCCTTTGTGGAAAAATATTTTTTTTAACTCAAGCACCATAATTACAAACATTTAAACCATGTTCATTCCCTTCAATAATGTGTCTTGGATGTCTGCAATTTCAAATTCAATAATTATATATCCATTTTCTAAATTTTGATCTAACTACAAATAGGAAATATTTAAAAATATACACGGTTCCCATATTTAAATACATATATTAAAATTAGGATCTGTATCCAAAACCTAATTTATATAAATAGATAGATTAACCTCAATAACAAGAACTGTTTTTATTTCCACATTCATTTTTATATTGGTGTAATTTTTATTCATATGGAAGTTATATCCAAATGAAATATATATATTAACATATTCCATTATATCTCCATTTATCCTTCACTACGTTGAAGGATATTTTGAAGAACATTTATACAATGAATTATTCATTTGTCCCATTACCAAGAAATTTATTTTATTCAATAGAAGGAAATAATTATTTTCATGTTTTATATCTATAACAACATAAGAATGTATATTCATAAGATATGTGATTGACTACTCTCAGCTATTTATAAAAAATGTAAAATAAATATGAACATGATCTCTATGATTGATGATATAATGAGGGAATTTCTAAATTATTAATTGATCGGACATTTGAGATGATCTTGTTTCTCAGCAAAATTAAATTCCCTAACTGAGACTAGTACAGTAATAAAGTACGGGGTCGGTCCACAGAGAAAGGACGTTGGTGTTTATGTTTAATGAATTAGAGTTATTCAGTAAAGATGCTCAATTTAAATACGTTTGGTTGGTGGTTCATGATTCATATATTTAAAACAATAGCTTGTTACTAGAACTTATCTAATTAACTATTGATTACTTTAAAACTAAAATTGTTTAAAACCTAATTTTACCGAATGATGATAAAACTTTTCTGGGGATGGATCTTCATGTGGGACTAGAACCTTAATCCCTATCATGTTGTATTGATCATAATAACACAAATTTCTGGGTTTCATATGTGTCGGAACTTCCTTGGCCTGGAATGTTTCGATCAAGTCGGTAGAAATCAATTCCTTGGTCCGAAAATAGATTTATACTAAGTTTTTCGTTAAGAAACACCCTCTAGAAATGACAAAAATATCCAATGGTCATGGATATTCTTGTCGTATTTCTCCCATATATCCTCGGAAAATCTATTCTCGGTCTGACAAGGAGGTATCTAGTGAAATAGAAAATAGAAATGTTGGAAGAATTAGATGAGTGGTTACAAAAAAATATAATGATAAGGGGAGGGATTCAAGCGAACCCACATTTCTCCCAGCCCCAACACAAAAGTGGGGGTTTAGCTACTCATAATAAAATAAGTAGAAAACTTACTATTAAACGTTAAGGAGTAATTTCCAATCAAGCTAAACAAGAAAAACAAAAGAATAAAATACAAGAACTCAAAAGCAGTTTCTAGCACTAAAACTCCTTTTTTCCTTCCCCCCAAAATTCCCCCCTTTTTGAAAGTCACCCTATTTCCTTAAATCTCAAGGGACTTCTAGGTCAAAAGGGCTTTTTTCCAGTTTTCTAAAGGTATGTATCTAAGGAAAACCTGAGTCAGGGAGTTGGTGGAAAGGGGGAAAGCAAGAAAGCAAAACCTGAAGTGGTGTGCGTGGTTTAGGAGCACGGTTTGTTAAACCATGCAAAAACCGGATGGAGGCCACTGCCTTGGATTCTTCATCCACATTAGTTGGGTGCACGGTTTGTCAAACCATTCACAAACCGTGCCGTAACTACTTTACAGAATTTTTTGAGTTATACGGTTTAGACAGTAGGGCCCACAACATTTGTAAACCGTGTGGACTTCGTGTAGACCCTTCTGTAAGGGTAATATCCTCACACACAGTTTGCACATGGTTTGGGTAAACCATATGGAAACAATGTGGGTCTTCTTGGCCTTTTAAAATCCTTTTTTCTACATCCTTCACGTTAAATATTTGATCCAAAAAGATCCTATCCAGCATCCTCAAAGGGAAAACGGTCCTTACACCTCCAATTCCCTTCTGAATCTCAAAACTTCAAAGATTCCATTATTTATCCTTTAATGATGGAAAAACCTATCAATATACAATTTCTTTGTAAAAATAAAATAAAAACCATCTAAAAACCCAATTTATAGATGTTAAACCAGGTAGAAATGTCGTATCCCCGCAATGCATCAAGTTCCCCCACACATGATCAGTTGTTTGTCCTCAAACAAAATAATAACAATCATGACCAAGGATTCACTAATGAGATAGGTAGAAATATCACAGATTATATGATTTAAGTGAATATGAATTTTGAACTAATTAACGAAAAAAATTACAACATTCATACTTCATGGCTTCCCAAGTCTATGAAGTTAGCCAACAAAGTAATCTTAATCCAAAATAGTTAATCATTCATTCAGAAACCAATTGTTGCTTAAAAGTGCATTTTCCCTACTTCATTCAAAGAGAGTGCCTACCTCCATTTTCATCTAGTTATACACTCAGATTAGCTAAGTCTAGGTTTCATCATCATCAATTGGTGGGCTATTACTGTTATAGGTCACACGCCCTCATTGACATGCATTTTGGAACATGATGAAAGGCCATCAAATGTATTGGGAATGCCTTTGCATATCTCAAAATATATTTTTCTGTAAAGGTGTGAGATACTAGCATCAAATTTTTCCCAATATGTTCATGTAAATACATGATGAATTTTTTTGATAAATTCAAGATTCCATGAAATTTAGACCGCTCAATAGCCAATAGTGCGGCAAAAAAAATTCCTAAAACCTCACATATCTTTATGCAGAATTTGATTTCATTTTTAATGGGTTTCTCAATATGAATTATTCCATAAAAAATCATCTTTAAACAGATTCTTTTGATAAATGATTGGATAAATGATCCTTTTCAATATTACAGGGTTTATTCACATCTCAAACTAGGTTCAAAAATCCGGACATATGATCTATTTTCAGAGATAATCGTCAGAATTTAGTTTTAACTAAGTGGTATAAACCCATGATATCTATAACATTCCTTTAGACACACCTAAGAAAATATGATACCCTAGTGTAATTGGGAAATCAATCAATCAACATGGGCTACCCTCCCCCACATGTAAAACCGAGCACGGTCCCCCGTTAAGGTAATAACGTAGGGAAGGGTAGGCATGTGGCAGCATGACAAGGGAAGGTGGAGAAAAATGGACTATTTGAAAAGTGAAAAACTCCCCTGAATCATGTGACGTGTGAAAATAAGCCGATGTGTGAGTGCCTGATGAAAAGAAAAATGGATGTCATGGAACAGATGAAACAACTGGTGGGAAAAAGAACCATACAAGTGAATCCATAAAACAAAATAGTACTTGTAGTAGGAATGAAATCACATCACATTATCACACCATAACAAGTGAAAGCATCACACCATTTGAAAATAAGAAGATATTTCAAGGCAAGGAAAATAGGCACATCACAAAATAAAGGAATAATAGGGAAAAAATATGGTCAGGGGGAAGGGGGAGTTTGAAAGTATTAATGTGCAGCCACCCAATTTGAAAATGAAAACACACCCTTTTCAGTACAATTTTGTGCCCCTTTTTATTAGAAAAGAAATTTTGATATTTTCCATTGAATGAGTAAGATTTGCATTGAAAAAATTCATATTACCCTCCGAAATAGAGTTAGAATTCTATCTATAACACGCAATTAAAGAAAAGAACACTATCATGTTATCCTAAGAACATTCAGACAATCAAGACATTGGGATAGAAATTTTTTGAAAATTCCGGGTTACCTCCTGTCCAGTGCTATGTTTTATGGCTCGAGCACGACTTACCTGGGCCTTGAGCTACCCATATTGAATGTTTGAAACGATGTCCACCATGTCATCCATGCTTTAGTATGTTTTGAGGCTCTGTCCATTCACTTTAAATACTCTCTCATCTGCATCTGCCACTTCTACCGCTCCATGGAGGAAGACTGTATGAACCATGTAGGGTCCCGACCATCAGGAATTTAAAATTCCTAGAAACAATTTAAGATTGGAGATAAAAAGGAGAACATTTTCACTTGGCTAAAATGTATTTTGGGAGATCATGCGGTCATGGACCGCCTTAATCTTCTCCTTATATAAGGTTGCATTCTCATAGGCCTCTCGCCTAATCTCATCTAGTTCTATCAGTTGAAATTTTCTACATTCCTCAGCTGCATTGAGATCAAAATTGAGGTCCTTGACTACCCAATATGCCTTATGTTCGATCTCCACAGGCAGGTGGCAGGGTTTTCCATAGACCAGTCGAAACAGGGACATTCTGATGGGTGTCTTGAATGTTGTCTAGTAAGACAATAAAGCATCGTCCAACTACTTGGACCAATCTTTTCTTGAGGCGCATACTATCATCTCAAGTATGTGTTTTATCTCACGATTGGAAACTTCCACCTGACCAATATATTGAGGGTGGTAGGGATTCCCTTGATTATACTTGACTCCATACATTGCATGCACTTTCCGCATAAGTGTGTTATAAAAGCAAGTATCGTTATCGTTGATCAACACCCGCGGTGTCCCAAACTGACTGAATATATTCTTTTTCAGAAATGAAACAACCACCTGAGCTATATTTTGATTAGTTTCCACTTCTTCCACCCACTTAGATACATAATCAACACATACCAGGATTTTTGTGTGCCCAAACGATGGGGGAAATAGACCCATGAAGTCGATCCCCCATAAATCGAAAATTTCCACTTCGAGGATCGTGTGTTGCGGCATCTCAGCTCGAAGACCAACATTCACTATCCTTTGGCATCGATCACAGCATGAAATAAAATGGTATGTATCCCTATGCATGGTCATCTAGAAGAAACCAGATTGTAAAACATTGGTGATTGTGCGATCCGGTCCATGATGCCCTCTATTAGGAGATGAGTGACATAATTCTAAGACACATTGAATTTCATCCTCCGGGATGCAAAGGCAGATGATTCCATTTCCACATGAGCAGAAAAAAAGGGGAATTCAAAGATATAACATTTCACATACAACAAAAATCCCTTCTTTTGTTGAAATGAGATGTCCGGGTGGATGAATCCTGTCACTAGGTAGTTGGAAAAATCGGAGAACCATGGCCGAGGTGGGACTTCAACAGAAAATAAATGATCATCAGGAAAATCCTCGTTTATTTCCCGGTCTTCTTCACTTTACAAGTGTGGTAGCTCCATCTGGGGGAGGTGGTCAGCCACCACATTATCACTACCCTTCTTGTCTTTTATTTCCAAGTCAAATTCCTGCAAGAGAAGCACCCTATAGATGTTCCATGGTTTAGCATCCTTCTTGTTCAATAAATAGATCAATGTGGCATGATCAGTGTAAACCACTACATTGGAAAGCACCAAGTAGGATCAGAATCTGTCAAAAGAAAATATGACAGCTAATATCTCCTTCTCTATGGTGCTATAGTTTAGTTGTGCTGCATTTAATGCACGGCTAGCATAGAAGATTGGTCTAAAAATGAGATCTAGCAGTTGTACTAGGACTGCTCCCACAACATAATCACTTGCGTCACACATCAACTCAATCTTCTCCTCCCAATTCAAAGCTATCATGAAGGGTGTGGTGATATATTTTTCCTTAAAAATTTGGAAGGCCTCAATGAATTTACCATAAAATTAAAATATTGCATCTTTAGAAAGTAGATTTGTCAAAAGATGAGAAATCCTGGAAAAATCTCAGACAAGTCTTTGGTAGAAACCCCGTGCCCCAAAAATCTCTGAATTGTTCGGACTAATGTAGGAATGGGAAATTTTGAGATCACTTCTATTGTGGCAGGATCCACTTGAATTCCTTGCACCAAAATCTGATGGCCTAGCACAATGCCATGTTGTACCATAAAATGGAACTTCTCCCAATTTAAGACCAAATTTGTGCGCTCACACCGATCACGCACCAACTCCCGTTTTGTCAGACAAGTAGTAAATGACTTCCCATATACTAAGAAGTCATCCATGAAAACCTCAATAATCTATTCTTCCATATTGTGGAAGATTGATAGCATACACCTCTGAAAGGTGGCTAGAGCATTGCACATCCCAATTGACATGTGGCGGTAGGAGAATGAGCCATACAGACACGTGAAGGTGCAATTTTCTTTATCATCTAGAGTAATTGAAATCTGGTTATAACATGAATAACCATCTATGAAGCAATATAATTCATGCCCCGCCAATTGTTCAAGCATCTGATCCATAAATGGGAGGGGGAAATAGTATTTTCTTGGTTCATCATTTATCTTCCGATAGTCGACACATACCCTCCATCCCATGACTGTCCAGGTTGGGTTGATCTCATTCTTCTCAAATGTAACCACCGTGATGCCGCCTTTTTTGGGAACCAATTGTAGAGGACTCACCCACGGGCTGTCGAAAATTGGGTAAATTATACCAGCATCAAGCAGTTTGATTACTTCATTTTTGACCACTTCTTTCATCAGGGGGTTTAGTATCCTCTATGGTTGGTGAGATTCTTTTTCCCCTCCATCCATAAGAACTTTCTGAGTACAAATAGTTGGGCTTATACCCTTGAGATTAGGAACTATCCAGCCAATGGTCTGCTTCCGCCTTCTAATGAATTGCAAAAGATAATCCTCTTGATCTTGTGAGAGTGATGTGTTGAGGATCATCGGTAGGGTATGTTTCTCTCCCAAATAACCATACTTCAGGGAGGAAGGTAGAGGTTTTAACTCGAGCAGGGGAGACCTGAGAATAGATGGTACAATATGTTCAACCTCTGATCACTCTAAAAAATCGGGGACAATCTCTATTTTCCAATAGTGGATTCTTTGTCCTTCAATCAAGTTTACTTCCACTAGGGGCTCTTAAAGGCTGTCATCCTCCAGAACACATTCTTTACTGTATGGATAAGATTGCATACCACCATCATCAAGACTAAAATGCTCACCCATTATTGTCAGAGCTCAAAAATCATCATGCTCTATTAGGGAAACTTGATTGACCACATTTAGGACATTATAAGATACCTTTTAATCACCAAAACAGAAGATTAACTCCCCTTGGTGGACATTAATTAAATCCTTCCCGGTAGCGAGAAAACGTATTCCCAAATTTAAGGATGCCTCTGGGCCTTCTTCCATATCTAAGAGGATAAAATCGGCTGGTAGAATCAACTTCCTCTCTTTGATCAACACATCTTCTAACAACCCATTGGGGTTTTTAATAGAATGATCGACAAGTTGAAGTGCCACTCAGGTAGGCTTTAGATCATTCAATCCTAACTTCTTAAATACCCAAGAGGGAATTAGATTGAAACTTGCACCCATATCACAAAGATCATTACCAAAATCACAAGGCCCAATAGTACAAGGGATAGAGAAACATGCCAGGTCTTGGAAATTTGGAAGAAGAGTATGTTGTACAACAGCCGAACATTCCTTAGTAAAGGGTATGGTTCCCAAATCTTCCATTTTACTTTTTTTTGGACAGAATTTCATTCATAAACATCGCATAAGTGGTCATTTTACTTAAGGCCTCAGAAAATTGAATATTAATGTGGAGTTTCCGAATGATCTCCATGAATTTAGTGAATTGATGGTCCAACATCCATTGCTTCATTCTTACTGGAAATAGAAAGGGTGGTTCGTATGTTCTGATCTCATCTTTACCCTTACCCTTTGGGAATGCTAGTTCTTCATCCTTCTCATGTATTGAGGAAGATTCTTCAGCTGCAACTGATCTACCTGAGGACGTGGACTGCTTTGATGTTGTGTCGCCCTAACTGATAGTGACCTGTGGCGTCAGCTCCTTCCTGCTGCGTAGAGTAATTGCATTTGCCTCCTCCCATGGATTTTTCTCTGTGTTTCCCAGTAGTGTACCAGGTGGTCTATGGGATAGCTAATTGGAAAGCTTCCCAATCTGGTTCTCAAGGCTTCAGATTGAGGCCTCCTAGTTTTGAAATCGTGTCTCAGCGGTTGTTATGAATTTGGACGTCATTTCCTCTCACCTTGAGGAAGGTTCCTTCTTAGCAGGTTGAGCAACTTGTGGGGGAGGTGGTTGTCTCAATGGTTGGATAGGATGGGGTTTTTGATACCCTTTTTGCTGATATGTGCCCTTCTGGAATTGGTTACTCTACTGCTGCCTCAGGTACTGATTTTGAAACTTCTATTTCCCATAACCAGGTGGTCATTGTGGTCGGAGTTGAGGATTTTGTTGTTGCTTCCCCCAACCTTGATTTTTATGTTCCTACCATCCCTGCTTAAGATATTGAGGATTTCTATTTTGTCTTATGTTCTGAGCAACATAATTGACCTCACTGGTTGAGGCTACTACATTGGCACCCAGGCACTCGCCCATTGCATGGTTGTCCCCACAACCACCACATGCTGGTGGACTGATAGCTTGAACATGAGATGTATGCTATAGATTCAAAGAATAAATATTATTTGAGATGACAACATGTTGAGCTGCGAGCATGGTGGTGACATCAATATTGTGCATTCCCCTTTTCTGAGTACCTCTTTCCAAATGCCACTAAAAGCTATTAGCGGACATATCTTCTATCAAATGAAACAACTCTTTAAAATACATTCTCGGAACTATCCCTCCAGTCACTGTGTCATCCATGGGCTTTATGTTCATGGTGAGACCACCATAAAAGTCTAGAATTGCATCTATAATGGTTGTCCGTGGTGTGGGAACTTCCGAAGAATCTCCTTAAATCATTCCCATGACTCAAAAAAAGATTCTGAGTCATGCTGCTGGAAGTTATGAATTTTGTTTCTTAAGGTGATAGTCTTCGATGGAGGGAAATATTTGGATAAGAAGGCCCAAGACAATGCCTCCCAAGTTAGAATGGATTGCTGAGGCAACCCCTTAATCAAATCTTTTCCCTTGTCCCTTAAGGAGAAGGGACATATCCTTAGGCATATGGTATCATCTGAAACACCGTGGTACCGAAAAGTGTCACAAATATCCAAAAAGTTCGAGAGGTGAGCATTGGGGTCTTCACTTGGAAAACAACTGAATTGAACATTATTCTAAATTAACTACATGATGTCCGGTGTCATTTCAAAATGATGGGCCTGCACTGGTGGCCAAAAAATTCATGTATCCGCTCCTTGAATGGAGGTTAGCCCATATTCCATAAGAGTATGGAGCTGTGGTGCCGGTTTCTGAGGTGCCTGCGATACATATTTTTGTTGAACATGAGGATTATAGGCCCGTTGGTTCTGAGGAAAATTAGAGGTTGGTCCCGTTGAATGTATTGTCTCTGTGGTGGCTGCCTGAGTCCCGACACAAATTGAGATGGTGGATTCTATTGGTTCCTTGGTAGATACTTCACAGAAACCCCTGGTGGATTCAAATGCTACTCTTCATCGCCACCCCTTGGTGGATTACCTTTGATAAAAAAAGACTTCCCAACGGCATGTACATCCCCATGTTCTTCCTCCTGATTCTCCAAGGGATCATCTGCGTTGTGATCACCCATAAGTGCACGACATCGCCTAGACAACGTTCATTCAATTTTAGGCTCAATCAGTTGTAATTCTGATGACTCGGAAATTTGGGAAAGAGTGACTCAGCCACTCATATACTATAGGCCTTCACACATAGAAAAAACACCAAGTGTAAAAGGAAAACATAGTTGTAAAACAGAAATATGATGAAGAAAATAATTTTCAACAACTTTTTCAATTTTTTCTCACTAAATAACTCCAATTCAATTAACAAATATAACCATCTTAAACTTAATTTCCCCGGAAATGAAGCCAAAATTTGACCGATAGTTTGAGTTGATCTTGTTTCTCAGCCAAATTAAATTCCTTAACTTAGACTAGTATATCAGGAAAGTATGGGGTTAGTCCACATGGAAATGAAGTTGGTCATTATTTTTTATGAATATGAGTTATTCGGTGAAGATTATCTATTTAAATATGTTTGGTTGGTGGTTCATGATTCAAATATTTAAAATGATGAATTTTTGTTGAAACATATCTAATTCAATATTGATTTCTTTTAAACTGAAATTGTTTATAACCAAATTTTACCGAATGATGATAACAATGTGATGGGGCTGGATATTCATGTGGGAGTAGAACCTTAATGCTTATCATGTTGTATGGATTATAATAACCCAAATTTTTGTGTTTTATATGTGTTGGAACTTCCTTGGTCCGGCAAGTGCCTCTCAAGTCGGTAGAAATCAATTCCTTGGTCCGGAAATTGATTTCTACTAACTTTTTCATTAATATCCACCCTCTCGAAATGACAAGAATATCCAATGGTCATGTATATTCTTGTCGTATTTCTCCCAACAATCCTGAGAAAATCCATTCTTGGTCTGACATGGAGGTTTCTAATGAAATAGAAGATAGAAATTGTGGAAGAATTAGATGAGAGGCTACGAACAAATAAAATGATAAGGGGAAGGATTCTAGTGATCCCACATTTCTCCCAGCCCCAACACAAAAGGGGGGCGGGGATTAGCTACTCATAATCACAGAAGTAGAATACTTACTATTAAACTTCAAGGAGTTCATTCCCATCAAACTGAACAATAAAAATAGAAGAATAAAATAAAAGAACTCAAAACTAGTTTCCAACACTAAAACTCCTTTTTTCCGTCCCCCAAAAATTCCACCCTTTTTTGGAAAATCCCCATCTTTCCTTAAGTCTCCATGGCCGTCCATGTCAAAAAGGACCTTTTCCTAGTTGTCTAAATGTATGTCTCAAAGGAAAACCCGAGTCAAGGAGTTGGTGGAATGGGGAAAAGCAAAGAGAAAAAGATGAAGTGGGGTCCATGGTTTAGGAGCACAGTTTGTTAAACCGTGCACAAACCGTGTGGAGGCTACTTCCATTGATTATTTAGTTGCACCATTTGAGTGAACGGTTTGGAAAACCGTGCGCAAACCGTACCGTATCTACTTTTCAGAATTGATTGAGATGCACGGTTTAGTCTATAGGGCTTACACCAATTATAAACCGTGTGGACATCGTGCAGACCCTTCTATAAGGGTAATCACCTCCCACACAGTTTACACACATTTTTGGTAATCCATACGACAACTGTGTGTGTATTCTTGGATTTGGAAATTCCTTTGTTCTCCATCCTTCACATCAAACATTTGATCATAATATCTCCCATCTAGCATTATCAGAAGGAAAAGTGTCATTACGCCTCCAATTCCCTTCTGAATCTCCAAACATCAAATATTCCATGCTTTATCCGTTAATGACAGAAGAACCTATCAAGATACATTCTATTTGTGAAAATAAAATAAAAACCATCCACAAAACCAATTTATAGATGTTAAACCAGGTGGAAATTCCTTATGCCCAGCAGTACATCATTGATGTATATTTAACAATAATACCTCTAATCACAAAATATAGATCATTATTTTTAATATGTGATGTATACATTGTGAACCATTTCTATGTTTTAATTTAAATAGACCTTGGATATATCAAATTGTTCATATATTCTTCCTTCATCATATATATGAAAAAGTTATTGGGTTATTTTATATGAATCAAAATATTCCAAGCACTTCATCTCTTCGTTAATCATGTGTGAATGTAGTAAATGTTGAATGAAAGATACAATAATCATTTGTTTATCATAGATATTTAACTCCTTATCACTTGCATCATTTTTAAGTGGAACAATAATTATTAATTTCAAAATTTATGTCTTTCTTCCTCGGAGAGATACTACTAATAGGTTTATAATACATTCTAGAATGTTAATGGCTCAGAAGAGATAGTATTCTTATTGAATTGATCCAAAATATATTGTAGTTAAAGATTGATTCATTGTTCTAAAACAATAATTTATGACATTATTATTTAATTTTTTATTATAAAATATGTGGGAAATAATAATTATAATTTTATTATGTTTGTCACTTGTTTATTAGGTTTTAATGTCATCCGACATTGAACTCAATATTCCACATCATATAGAAATTATCGTGTGAGGATAAATGATTAAATTCTTATATTCTTGGGTATGGTTATGGAAATAATAATCAATTATTTAGGTTAGTATTCAGGCCATTTATAAACAATCATATCTTTGAAATATTGAGTGGACACCCACCCGCACCCTGATCAATGAATTTGGAATAGGGACTCCTCCATACCTACCACAAAGTTTTATTGGATTATTAGAGTATATTACACCCAATATATATTTGGTTAAGTCAACCCACTATCTTATTTATGACCTCATGATTATATGGTGTTACCCTAACTAAGGAAGAAAAAACACTTTATCTTTGGGATTATATTATTTCAGATGGTTGAAGGCTTAATGAAATAATATTTTCATTACCAATTGTATTATTATGCATAAATTTTAATATTTTATCTTTTAGCTTTCTTTTCAACACTAAATGGAATTTTATTATAGATTAAACATATTCTAGTAAAACATTTATGCATAGTCATGTTAAATTAATGACATATTAGAATATTGCTACATTTATTTTTTTTCATGGTATTTATTGAATAAAATTAATAATTCATTAGTCATAAATAATGATAATACATAAATAATATAAACATGATATTTAGTAATAATTGATTTAGAATTAATAAAATAAACCAACCTTTGAACCATGGGGAAAAAATCATTATTCCATTCTTATTATGAGTTACAGTATTTAACAAGTTGTTTTATGTTACACCCAAGGAGGTTTCATCATGGTTTCTATAGTGAAAAAACCTACATTATCTTTGAGATACTCATTTTATTGTATATGAATTATAACTCAAATTCCAATGAGGGGAACCAAATTATTTTTTAAATATACTTACATAAAACATCCCTGCACACACGTTCCATAAAAATGGAGGATGACACAAAATACATCATAAATAATTTCACAATTCATTATTACCAACCCATGAAATAAAATTATATTATTTAAAAATAATATATGAATTGGTCTGGTAAAAACGCATGATTTTTCATACATGAGGAAAAATTAGTCATTTTAAAAAACTATGTATAATTTATTTCAATTCAATATTTACAAGATAAACACTGTAAAATTAATCCTATTAATGGTCTAGTCAATCAATCAGTTATTTTATATTATTCCATCAAATAAATTTAAAATTTTCCATCCAATGTTATTTTAAATTGAATGAGTAATTTAACATTTTATAAATTTATTTGAAATTATTACAAACTATTTTACTAAGATGAAATTCTAGGAGTACATGTCCAAAATATTCAATATGGTTAGTATTTTAAATAACGCACTTAGATGGAAAATTATACATTGATAATGTGTCATAATATCTTAAAATCTATTTTGAAATTAATGACACCTAGAATGCAAAAGTATTAGGTTTCCACTACAATTCAATGCCTTGATTCTTTAGTTTGGAATGACCCTACCTGAATCATATTTTCTAAGATTAAATGAATTTAATTAATAAAATAATATTTCTTAAATCAAATTTCCAATAGTTTACTATAATATTAATGAACTATAAAAAGCAGGTTGATGAATTTTAGTGAATTATTTAATTTTATTTAATTTAATTCTATAAACATGTATATTACATGATTTGTGAAATATTTTCACACAAGGTGTACATTTATTCCCTTGATGTCCTTAATATAAGACTAGGAACATGTAATGTACTTTTCATGAATGTTTATAGATTCAATTGTGTGTAAGATGTAAACACATTGTATAATTCTAGATACATGGCGCCAAAATTTTACAGGTTTTGTATTAATTACACATTGCATGATAATTGCATAATTAAACCTAATATAATGTTCTCCACTATATAAAACACATGGATTATAATTTTTTTAGGCAATATAAAAAGAGTGTAGCTAAGAAAAGATTATTCTCTTATTGGATGGTTAATATAACATAAAATTAATACAAGTGTAACATATTCATAAAAAATGACCTGAAGTCTTCAAGGGTATCTTGGTGTAATGATTAATGATATATGAAATGTAATGAATGAGTACACATTATTTATTCATTTATTATATAGACATAATTCTTATAATATCCAAATTTATTTCTTTATATGTGTTCTTCAATAATTTTTAACTGATATTTATTACCCAATAGACAAGTGAAGAGGAAAAAACTATATTTCTATGAAGAATCAAGAATGAGTTAAATCATGAAACTAAATATATTATTTAAATTATTTATAATCCATAAAAAATAAATAATTATTAATTTTCACATGACCCCTTCAACACCTATTGTATGTTATGAGTATAGTGGAATTACTTATCATGACATGGTATAACTCGGTAATTGTATGATTCCATTTATCATTAGTTTTTTTTCAAAAATGTAATCGTGATGCCCATGTAAATTTTTTATGTATTATTGACAGTGATGGTCATATAAAAATATAGAAGTATTATTCAGGTTAAATTTATAATTAAATTCAATATATGAGAATATATAACACACCTTCTTAAGATCTTTTCTTGATGAAGATATTGATTTTATAAAACCCCTCTCAATCAACCTTAGTATCTTTTGTATTACCCAACTGTAGAATCCCTCTAGCGATGATCCATATTGGATACTTTGATCTATGATCAACAAAAATAAAAAAAACAATTTCTAAAATAGTAGTTGATCATGATTTTGTTTTCTTATTAATCATTTTGAGGCTTCCTTTTCATGTGAGGAATCGACATTCCGCCACAATTCATGTGATCGTGAAAGAGGATATAGATTTTCTGTATTATTTGTCATTCATGAGAGAAATATCTAAATTTCATTCTGTATAGTGATTATTTATTTAGATAAATTGCTACATTATAGTCATGGTAATCTAATTGCAGATATTGGGTTAGAGTTTAAATATAATTTAAATTCACAATAAACTTAAAATAATATATTAAACCTTAGATGAATACATTCCAGTCACTAATAGAAATAATATTAATAATAAAAATATATCATTGTGTGCGTAATATTGTGAAGATAAATATTATTCATAAAAAAATTAAATTATTGTCTATTAATAAACTTAATTTTGGTAGGAAAATAGCCCATGAACATTATCAAATTCATATTAATCACTAATTCTCTCTAGAAATAGTTATTATATATATCTATATAATTAAACAATTATGCTACAAAAAAATATTTTCTAAGTATATGAGAACATTAAATCCTGAATAAAATTAATCCTCATAATTATGAAATTTAATTATTCCCATATTTAAAAACCAATAGACATTAATTAAGATCAATATAAACATATATTTTATGAAAATATGGGATTTATTATCATTTGAATTAATAAAATATCCCTAATGTATAGAACTACTACCTTTAAATGTTTCATGGAAGACAAGATAAATAATTTAATATCTCAAAATCTATAACCAAATATGTAAACACACAATGTAATATAGTCACTTTTTCTTGATATTTCACTGAGGAGTTTTCAAACCCACATCATTGACCCATATGCTTCCAAGGATTTTCATTTACTGTATAAATTAAACATTTCATTATTCCATGGCCAATACAATATGAAATAAACTCCTCATTACAACATGAACCCAGAATTTATTATTTTTGTTTTATTTCAATCAATAGGATGAGATTATAATTTTTATATAAATCAAAGAGAAAATCATTCCCCAAATTATTCATTAATAACATGTCAATCATGACTCACCAAACAATAAAAACTTATCAACGAACTATTTTCATCATGGATTACAACAATACATATAAGAGTGCATTTTATTATATTCATTAATAGTAATTGTATTGTCTAGTGACCATTAATTTTTTTCACATATAGGAATACCCAAGGATACATAAATATGTGGAATTATTCTAATAGGTTCTATTCTAAAAATATACTTTCTTAAAGACTACCATACGAGAACATCATGAGATAAGACCTAATCATCTTATGATTACACACACATAATATTAAACATACTATGTTCCCTATAACAGAATGTTATTTGACTATAGAAAAAGGTTTCAAAATATCATCAAGGAAATTTATGGGTCCCACTATATAAAAAAATTACTAAGCCCTCTAAATGTAAAAAATTTAATATGAAATTTCTAATTCAAACTCATATGGATCTATGAAATATTTTTGGTATGATTTTTTAATTAACCTCTAATTGTTTTAATATAAAATCAAGACAAAGTATATAGAGTTATTTATGGGATACTGTATCCAACACTTAGGTTGACAATGGTGTGTCATCACTATGACTTACTATTAGCGCACCCTTGACCTCTAGTATATTTTTCACCATCTCTGTATAAAATATAATTTAAAACATGAATACAATATAGAGAATATTAGGTCATTTACCAGAATTAAATATTAGAAAGTTCTAAATTTCTCTAGCATCTGCCTCTGGTGAAGAATGAACCAGAAAATTGAACAATGAAACATATTAACTCCTTGTCATTCTTCATTGTTTCATCTGGATGTTTTTTATCATATTTATTAACTCAAGGATTTTAGGAAATATGTTTTTATTATGAAAAAAAACTCAATACCATTTTTCCTATGACCATGGGACATCATTTGTACAATAATAAAGTTCAACAAATGTAGTTTCATGTAATCAAGAACATATTTCAAAAAACTGATATTCAACTTTGTAGAAGTGTCAAGGTATTCAAATATTATTTTCATCCAACACATTATACATCTACATTATAATGAAAAAAAAACACTTTAAAAATCCCATGAATTGAAATTATATAATTAAGATGATTGTTTTATAAAATATATTTCCTTTCCATGAGGATACATTTCCCTAACCATGTTTAAAACACAATACACTTGACTCGCTTCTAGATCGCTTCTTCTTTGGGTGGATCAAAAATGCTAGTTCCAACCTCATGTTGGTTATGTGGTCTCTTGTTCGGTAACATTATCATTCTATAACCATATCCCAAATTTATTGTGAAAAATTATACTTATTCATTTTAAAGGATTATATCATATATCATTTAAAAAAATATAAATCATAATCCCACGATACATATATAAAATAATAAAATGCAAATGAATTATTATCGGGAAATCATATTACTAATTTATGATACCCTACTCTCCTCGTCTATATATTTGAAAATGAAGTTAGAAGAACCATTAATATTTTCTATAAAAGGTTTTACCCAAACTAGTTTGGGAACATGACATTTGACATTAATATCACAACTACATCCTTTTATATTGTTCATTTTAGGACATATCACATCCATTCCCCTTGCTCCCATCCAGAATAATAGACCAACAAAATAGATTCCATTTTTAAAAACCCAACCCAATACAATGTTTGGGAATGATCCATTGTTTCACCAGTCATTATTGAAATCACTTAGATACTATTGGATGAAAAAAATGAAAATTTATTACTAAAACATAGGATATATTTTCCCTATTAGGCATATTGAACTTATCATGCCAAAAATAAAAAATGAAAAGAAATAATGTATGAATTGTAATACATATTACTAAAAAGAAATTACAATACAATATTATAGTTAAAATAAATTATTAAACTCCAAAATAATCATGAAAATGGAACAAAGGTGGAACAAATTCTGACATCAACAACAATACATGCTTCCATGATATATCCTCCCATTCCTGATTTCTATATCAAGAAGAATTATTATAAAATATGAAACATTCCACTTTTTGGTATCGTATAAAACATTGAACATATATATATAAATACCAATTATTATATATATATAGGGGTTTAGTATAAGTACCAATTTGGAAAACCCCATGAATATTTTCGAACATGCCACTAAAAAATTTTGGGTCAGCAAACTAATTCAATCATTGGAAAAACAATTTAAAAATGTTGTTTATATAGTCGAATATATTAGATAAATATTCATATAAAATAGTTTCAATTAATAAAATTAATTTTTATAAAGATAATGCAAATAAAAATTAAGTAAACATGACAACCATAATATACATTTTCACACCAATATAAATAGTCATGAATGCAAAATGATAGTAGCTATACTCTCGGGTGGTGTCCCATCCTTCACTAAGAAGTCACATGGATGTATACCTTCCTATTCTTGTAGTCTAGAGCCAAGTTCCATATTAATAAAAACTAGAACTAATACCATTAAAATATGAAAACACACCCCATAAATTGTTTTTACCTATCTTTTCACACACATACTCTATTTTATTTATTAGGAACAAATTAAAAAATATAATCAGACATGTTGCAATAATCACCAACAACCAAATATTTCTGGGTTAACCAACATGTGTTATTTACATTGAATTTAAATATGATAACATCGTTATAATTTATATAAATTATAAACACAATTAGACATCCTTCACATTCTATAAAACATGAAAATATTTTAAAAACACCATCCTCAAAGATGAATGATGCAAGGAATCTTCATACAATATCAACATTCTAGACAGTTTCTTTTATTTCTATAATGGATCAATGAATTTATATACAAAACATTTACGACCCCATAGTTTCATCCATAAAAACACAAACAAGGATGGAATTCAAGAAGTTATTTTATGAACTATATTTTAAGATAATAATATAGCATTATCCCCTCATTTATATGATCAAAAACATTTAGCATTAGAGAGGATAATATCAGGTAGACAAATATCATAACAAATATCCAAAATAAATTCCAAGGGTTATGATATGGATTTGTGGAATGAAAAATGTGGGTTTCCATTAGACTATTAAATTTTAGTATTAATTTTAAAAGATAATTTTTGATGGTTCATAGTTATCTTACATATTTATGAAAAAAAATTCTCTAATAGTTCAATACAACAATGATAAAAAAATTCTATATTTCATGGATAAGTTAAATAGTTAGGAATGTTGTAAACCTAAACTAAAGATTAAGACATTATTAGAACATCCATAATACATGGTTATTTTTAATAGCTATAAAAAAATGGGAAAATTATTTACATTTCAAAATACCCACATATTTACCCGTCATTGATTTATGGGGGAAGATTCATGATTAACCCTAACCGTGGTAAAACCATGATTATATAAAAATTAATAAACAATTTTTACAAAATAATCGAGAAATATCTAATTGAATAAACAAATTTACATGTCATTAAATATAGAAAAATATTTATTTACCTCAAATCAGTGGTCCTACACTTATGTTAACAATTTTTCTTCATTTTTTGACTCTGCCTTGAGAAATATACATTGGTTGAAAATGATATAATATATGAGGGAAAATTGAATACCCTCTAGAATCTTATAATGATTAATGTTTCCTTAATGAAAATAATCATATATTTCACACAATTTGTTTCATACCACATGTTTGATAGTAAAAATTCTATTATAGAGGATCATTTACTTCTTAGAAAGCTATTAGGATATGGATGAATCAAAAAAAATTCATTAAAATATCTAATTGGTCACTATTATTGTGTAAAATAAATATTTATACAACCTCTAATATCATAATGAAATATAGAATTTATATTATAAACTTATTATAATTCTATATGGTAAATATTGTAAATATATAGTTCATCATTATTTTGTTATTTACCATATATGTGAATATATAAAAAATTTATCATTATATTTTAGTGATTTTTTTATCATGAAGGTAAATGTAGGAATTAGATTGATATCTACATAAAAAATTTGGAGGAAATAATTTGTATGAAAATAATCTATTACGTAAAGGCCATAATACTTCAGGATTTTATCTATCATCTAGGATTTATTTTTTATCTCAATATGTATTCTATTATAATTTTATTAGTACTTATTGGGATTGATAAGGTGATTTCATATGAATTGTTTTTCATTAAAATCCCACATATAATCAAAATAGAGGTTATGAATAATGAATAATAAATGGTTCTAATTTTTGGGTTATTCTTAAAAATTAAGACCATAGGATATGTAAATATATCATCATGGATAAGATAATTTAACATCATGGGTATGCTACAATATAATTTATTGTTTGACGAATGGTGTAGGTGAAAAAAATACCAAAATCCATATGGGTTAGAAGTAACCTAATACTATAATAACTCTTTCTACTTCACTATTTACATTTTGGGATTGTATTATCTTATTAGTTTGATGTAAAACAATTTCTAAATGAACTAATATATATATATATATATATATATATATCAAAAGTAATATTTATTTATTATATAGATTAAAAATCATAGTTTTTCTTCCAAATTCCCTTATATAGATTATTGGTGTGGAAACTGATTCGTTTCACATTCTGTTCTAGTAGGTCAATTTTTCATTCAATGGGATATACATCATTATCTTATTATCTATTTTTTTTAAATTATTAAATTAGAAAAAGAGATTTTTGATATTCAATTTAAAACATCATTATGATGAATACTTCTTAATAAATTAGTATTGTTAAAGATAACGCTTCAATTACACCACATGACTTACTTTATATAAGAGTATGAGTTAAAATTATTATCTAGTATTGTTCCTTGAAAATATTTATAAATTATTTTTATATTAATCATTATTTTTGATAAAAATGGTGTTCAAAGGTTAAAAATGAGTAACCTGACGTGCTGGGTAACACAGTTCAAATGATACCTTGAGATGTTTGACAAACCATTAATAGTGTATGAATTTATATTCAATTTCATTGGGTGTAATCCAATGTGTTCAACTATGGTTACTTATAAATTAATATTTTGGAAAATATGTGATAATGTACATCATGGTGTCTTTGGGTGAGAATGACACCCATATATTATCAATATTAAACTCTTTTATTATAATCTTGTAAACATTTCCATCTTCATATAATGGTTCAATATCAATTTTTTACCATAAGTGTAATTTTAATGCTATACTATTGAGTAATATAAAATTTTTAATAATATTTTTATTAATATTTATGATTTCACAACCAAGTAGGTTACCTAAAAATTTTCACTGTGTTTTCTCATCCTTTGATTGGAATGAAACAATTTAAGTTCATAGTTGATTTCTAGGTTTTTCTAAAATATTTTTTGTAATAACATCTATATTAGAGGTTGAATATTTTATTATAGTGATATTTGGAGTAGGTTTTTTGACAAGGATACTAAATTTTCATAATTTGTATCATCAGCAAATATATCCTTGGAAGAATTACTACAGTTTAAAATTTATTATTCATTGATATAGGGAGGGTTGGGATACCAGCTAAAAATTTAATCACTAAAGGGAACTATTTTTAGTTTATATTGGAATTATCTTTATAGAAATATATATTTCCTATAAAGAGTACTACTGAATAATTAATCATATGTAGGATTTTAACTTTTTTTAATTTAATGATTACTAGAATATGTAAAAAAAAAAATTGGGTACCAAATGGATTACTTCCATAGTAGGAAGTTTCTTATTTTCTTTCATAGGGATTACCACAACTCGGATTAGTCATTCTATTATTGTGATGAATTTAGTTTAAAAAAACATGTGTGATGACCTTTGATCTTGGTGCATACTAATTTTTTTACAACAACGGTCCTTTAATAATTTAAATATTATATTATGTTGATGTTAATTCAAATTGGTAATACAAGTAATAACTTCTTGCTTTGCATATTTTCATTCAACTTGTTGGGGAACTATATTGATTTTATATAAATTTTTCTAAGGAAAAGTTATTTAATGATTTCTATATGGAGGACCTCCAAAATATCACACTTTTTATAGAGTATGGGGAGGATATTTAGGGATAATAGGTTTTTTCTATGAACTATATGGATGTACATAATTGTTTTCATTAATATTTCTACGAGCTGTGGCCAAATAAAAATAATTATTAGGATGAACACTATAGATGAATTGTCTGTGAAAATGTGGATGGCCATTGAAGTTTTTTTATTCTTCTTGTTTAACAATTAGTGTTTATGTTGTAATAGTTTTAGCCCTCGACCCAAATTGAATACTACATATAATTACCATTACATGTATATAGTTTGATATATACATGTATTTGTTTATAAAATAATTGGGATTGAATTAATGTATCCACTATTTATATTATAATGTCCGTAGATTACATGTTGTATCAATATGATATAGCAGTTCTCAACTATAATGATAACCTTGTTACTATGGCAAAAATATTAAATATATGTAATATGGTATAGATATATCATACGGAAATAATCCATGTGATTCTTAACTATTAGGTGTGGAGGTATCATAAGAATTAACACTTCTTTCTCATGATGTTAAAACTTTATGATCTCAATTAGATGAGAATTCGTAGAAAAACCCAACAATATGTACACCATTTGGATTCAAGTGCAATTGTATGTTTCTATCTGCAGACATGGGTATTGGTCTCCAACTTTGTTATCATTATCATTTTTCTCAATTTGATTGTATATTTTGATTCAATAAAAAACATCATAATGAAAATGTGGCGATGTAGTTTTCTTTGGTGCATCTTTGGTGGTATGTAATTTGTTTAATGGTCAAGATTGAATTTGTATATTTTGAGTTAAGGAATATATATTTCATGGGACTATGTTGAAATGGATGGTAGCACCTTCATTAAATACAGGGACATGGTACAAGACGGTATGTAAGAATAGTAACATCATAGAATATATAATAAATAAATAATTATGATGACACAATTGTGCATCTAGAGTTATGAGATTCATGAGACAATGAGATTATATAACACAGTATTTTTTCATAGTAGGTAGGCATAGTT
The DNA here is from genome assembly GCA_963277665.1 of Viscum album. Classification (NCBI taxonomy): domain Eukaryota; kingdom Viridiplantae; phylum Streptophyta; class Magnoliopsida; order Santalales; family Viscaceae; genus Viscum; species Viscum album. Next base: position 514,478,146 of record OY728143.1, on the reverse strand, counting down.
ATGAAATTACACATTTCCTCTGGGGAAATGATTGGTTTCTAGACTCTACTCTTGATCTATGGGTTGGACTCACTACTTTCAAGAAAAGGACATAGATGCTTACTCACAAAGAGGATACTCAAGTTCCTCACTATATAATGAATTTAATTTTAGTAAGTAGTGGGACCCATGTGAGGTTTCCATTGAATTATTATGTATGATTTATCACTAGAAAATTTAATTCAGTTATTTTATTAATTTTTAATAATAATGATGATTTAATTTATTACTCATGGTATTCAAAATTTGATAGATAATAATAGTGAATGCAAGAAAATACAAATTTTTAAAAAAAACACGGGATGTTCAATCATTAATGAATTATTTGGGGGGATTATGGTTGAATTTTATGGGTTTTTTATCATGTAATATTTTATATGACTAAAATTTACTGATAAAATATTTTTGATATTTATGAAAAAGATTATTAAGTCATACGTGATCGCAAAGAATTATAATGATGTTTATACTTTACTGGGGCCAAAGTGAAATTTTAAAAATTAGAAATTCTGTATTATAGCTCATTTTATCCTCTATAATATTCTTATCTTCTGTTTTTATGAATTATGTAACAAAATCTATCTGCTCCTCTAATATCAGTTTTGTAGAGAGAGATTCTGAAGGAAAACATGGTTGGATTGATTCCCATTTCTTGATCGAGTCCACATTTTTAGAAGAATGAATGGAATTAGTAATGATCTTCAATTTATTATGATTGGACTCATGAAATTATCATAGAAGAAACAATAATTTTGGGGAACATTTGGATGTACTAGATCACACATTGTTTGGTTCATTTTATTAATGAAAAATTAGTGTTGTGTGAATCAAACTAGGGACCTCAATTGAACATGCTACCATTTATTCTTTCTATTAGTTAAATTTGATTATTAAATTTATGTAAATGTGATTCTTTTAAAAATATATCGATATATTTTCTTTGAATTAGTGTTTTTAATATCAATCCAATCCTAAATGTTTAGTTTTCTTGCTTTATATGCTTCCCCTACGCCCTGAGATCCTTCAATTTGTATCAAAGGGAAAATATAATAAGTTAACACAAAAATATTAAAATTTCATCAATTTTTATACTATTTGGAAATATGGATTTGATACGATCACCATGACAATAATTACCCATTAATCCATGTTCATATCACCATGATATGGCTGATAATAAATTCATAGGTTTTGCATAAAAAATTACTACAAAAAAATGTTTTTTTGTTTCACTTTAATGGATATATGCGTGATAGATTTTTTCTGGAGTTTAAATTTAGTTTAGGGATACCCAGATATATCATAATATGGTTGGGGTAGTCTATTAAGAATACATTCATCCATTGGAATCTTGTATAATTAACATGATAAAGGTCCTCATGGAAGCCATTTTAAAGATCTGGGTAATAGATTGTATAATTAAAAGGACAATGATTCCCATGAAATGTAGTTTAAACCATCCTTTGGATGATTTTTATTAAAAAGATAAATCAATACATTTATTATATTGAAAAAATATCATGAAATATATTTTAATTTAATACATAAATCTTCACATAAAATCTGGTTTACAATATCTCACGAAATCATCTTTAATTAAAAACATAATTCATCCAATGAAATTGTTTTTAATGTGTCCCATGGAATATTGTTTTATTATTAGTATTGATATTCTTATTAAAGAAACATTAAAGATTCCCTTGGAATCTTGTTTAATTAAATGATTAATCTTCGCTTGGTAGCTTATTTAATTCTTCCCAAATAAGGTTGTTTAAAATATATATAATAATGGGACAATGATTCCTTTGGAATCTTTTTTTAATTATATATTATTAATATATATATATATTATATTTCCTATAAATGCATACCCTATCTCAGGCTGAACCAATACTGTCTAGGTCAGATTGACAAAACCCTTTTAACCCATTAGTAGTCCAAATATAGTTTCTTGTTATTTTCATTTAGTAAATGTTGATTGAAATAATTATAAATAAAATTAATGATATAAACATAATTTTATTCTATATACTAAATTATTTCATGAATTGTGGGGTGAATCGATAAATAACTAATATTATTTTAATAAGTGTTTTCAAATCAATAAATAACCTCATGTTGAATTTTAAAAAATTTAATTTTTGATAAGTAATATAAATTCATGTTGACTGATCATAAGATGAGTTTGAGACATGGATGTTTGGTATATTATTTATTCAAATTAATTACATCATTTTATTTAGATTAAATGTATTAATTATTTTATTTTGAGGATTATACTATCTTCCGTCAATCGTTAATTTCTATTAGGGCATGATGTCCATATTTAAGGATAAAATAAATTTTTTCACCCTATGTTCGCCTCAACTACATGTGTGTATCTATATTAATGATTGGTTGAGTTTGTGGTAGTTATTGTTTATCTTATAGGTAGTGTAGGTAAAACAAGTGAAGTTAACAAGAGAGGTGGGCACTGTAATTCATTTCAGTCATTGATTAAATGAATTTGTAAAGAATCTTAGTAATTCAATTATTCTGTGATGGACTAACCAACAGTTAACAAGTAATGATATTGCCATTATTTATTTATTTAATCATTTTCAAGCATTATTATTTTGTGGATGTGTATTTATTAATCAAGATGACATAATATAATAATGAACAAGAATGAAAAGATTAAATGGATAAGTGAAGTGAATATTTTACATTTAGAAGAATGGTTATATTGTGAATGATATCACATTGAAAAAAGAATGTTAAATATAAAGGATTTCATTAACAATTATTAACAAACCAAATTCCTCTATGAAAAAATTATTTCACTAAATTCCATAAATTTCTCAAATCTATGAAAAATGGGTGTTCTGGGTGTTTTTAAATCAAATTTGACGGTTCATAATACTATTGGGGAGTTATTATGAGAGTGTTGAGTCAAATTTACAAATTTTAAGGCTAATTATTTAGCAAAATATAGTTTGCTTATTTTTTATATGACAAGCATTGTGAAATAAAATTTACTTCTTTTTATGATATATGGCACCCCTGAACTGATTAATGAGTCTGGAATTATTTTTGTTGGATATATTTGTGCCTACATTAGACATATATGATAGTGGAATAGGCAAATCATGTATCCTATGATAAGGGGTTTCAAGGGTCCTTTCCAGTACAATACTCATGTCACAAATTATTCTAAATCTAGTGGTTGAGGAATACTAGGACTCCATAAAATAGTGCGAGTCATTCAAAAATTAAAATTGTAAAAACTTCTAATAGTAATCAAGATGATGAAACTAAAATGATTTTTTTTGTAGATACGTTAAAAGTAATACCATAAGTACACTCTGATAATATTGTACAAAGGAAAGGTCCAAACTATAATATTTTATCAATGTGTAGTATAAAAACGTGTGTGAAGTACTACAACATCAAAAATTCAAAATTATAGTTTCCAAAACAATAATTAATCCAACTAAATAATAATGCATGTAAAATTCATACATGACACTAATATACTACACATATAATGGTTATTTCATAAATTATCTTCAATAACCAATGTGATTTATGGATACACAATCTGGAAAAGGATGATTTTACATATTGTCTTATCACGGAGAATATTATGAGTAGAATGAGGTGTGCGATTTTAATCAATAATGAATTAAGTGAATACAATAAATTATCATTCAATAAATCCATTTATCATATCATTTTAACCCATTTACATCAATTTTTATTATGATTATAAAAACAAACACTATGTGGAAAAGGATTTTTTACCTTTTACGAATGTTTCTTCAAGTTATTTAATCATTAAAAAGTATTTCTATTTAGTAATTATGGTTAATAAGTTGACATAGAAATCCAAAATCCCAATGAGAGGCATTATTTTAAAGGAAACATCATAATGAATATATATTAAATAAGAATTAAAAATGAGGTTATATTATTTATATATCATGAATAAACAATATTGAAGATAAATGAAATTTACTAAATTATAAAAGATAAAATTATATTATTCTTCAAGTACATTCATCATTATTTGTAATTTCATTTTATATTATTCTTGGGTATTAAATAAAATATGCCTATCACATATGTGTATTAAAATACAGAAACAATAAAATTTAATAAATGTTTCTTGAAGAATGATATTTTATCTATGTGGATAAGGCAGGGTGGTTCCTAAGACAATGAAGAGGAATATATAACTTTTATATTTTTATGTTATTTGGTTCTAATTGAGCACTGATTTTTCATTTGGATTCAAGGATATCTTATTTGATTTTTATATTGACTCGTATTTTGGGTGTTATAATCAGGGTAAATATGTGATGAATATAAAATTTAAAACATATATACTTATTTGTTAGAAGATAATATTTTTTCAATAAAAAAATTGTTTTCAAGGATATCCCAATAATGGTTTTAAATACATTGTAGTTGAATAAGATAGGTATTATTTTCAAACGTATATAATTATTGTAGAAAAACGACACCATTACAAATAAAGTTAATCTACAAAGCATTATGAATTAGTTCATCAATGAAGCATGGACTATTTATTGAGTAATATTTTGTTATGTATACATTATATTATTCCTTTAAATATTTAAGGAAAGTGGATGTGAAGTTTGGTTCTTTATGAATATAAGATGTGATAAATTTTAGACTACTGTTACAAGTAATATCTTGTCCAATAATTCATCAATTAATATAATGTATTTTGGAGTATTTTCTATATGAAAATTACCTTATAAACCTCAATTCTAGGAGGATAATAACTATAATTAATCATAAGTCTTATATGTTAAAATTTATCAATATATTGTATAGTAGAGAAATTCTTGAATTCACATTTCCACACACACATCTGATTCATGATATATGTAAAAGGAAAATAAATGTTAAAACACATGCTTCAGATATAAATTCATTTATGGAGATATTTATTTGAAATAGAAACATTATCCAATAACCATATGTCAGCTATAATGAATAATGGATATTATATGACAATTATTATGATATAAATCCATTTTCCTAATATGATGTGTTTAAATGGAATGTGTTTGTTTGGGTATGAACAAATCGTCCTCAAGATAAAAAATGTAGATATTAAGTAATCAAACTATTTTTTTCGAAGGATATTACATTAAACACTATGATATAAAATATATAATCAAGTTATATACGATATTTCATTATATAGGTTCACATATCTATTTGATATAGAGGGATAAATATTGACTTTTATTTTTTCAATGTATATGAATAAAAAATGTTTGATATAAGAACATGTTCTATAATATATTACAAAAAAATGAATGATCTATATACATATACTATTTAGGAATTATAACCCTATAGTGATGGTATTAGTCTCACCAAAGCCGATGATACATTATTCATTGATAAAAATAACTACAATATGTTGGATGTATATGGAATCTTGCTAAAATTAACTTGATCAATTAAAATTAATCAACATAATCCATTTATCAAAGTATACGAGCCATATTTCATTTAATATTATAGTGGGTATTTAGGAGAATCTATAAATGGATGGTACAGGTGTAGTACCAATAAGGCTAGATTGTTAATACTAAGTATTTATTCCCAAATTCAATAGAATTTTACATGTCATAGATAATTTTTATGATCACTAAATTCAGCATGAGTGTCAGGACTACCATTCATGGAATTTTCCTATATGATGCAACAATAAATTGATTTTGACATCATTGAATGATAACAAGGTTACAGGCTACTAAAATTAAAATCATGATTAATGTAAGAATGAAGATTATAAAATATTACTTTCGAATTATGCTTTTTCGTGTGTCTAATAATGGTTAGTGGGAGTTCTATTTTGTCCATGAATAATATATTTATTAACTTCTGGATAAAAGTAATTGGGATTATAGTTATTTAGGACTGGGATGTTAGTATCAATGTAGAGATTGAACTAAAGTACAGATTTTTTTTTGAATGACATCGCTAAAGGAAAATCTAATTTTTTTTCTCAAACCACTTTAAAACTTCATATACTGAAAAGGTAATGATAAAATATATGTTTGAAAATTTTTAGAGTGAATTTTTACCAGTTTCACATGGAATAAATCTACCTAGAAAGATATGTATGTGGGTTAGTGGAATTTAAATGCTGATTTTAATTCCATATGATTCTATGATGAATCAATCACATATTACATTTTATGTACAAGAAATGATTCATCCAATAAAATCATTTTCATAGGAAAATATCAATTATATATAAGGGTAATGTAAGAGATATAGTCAAATCTATCTGACAGTACAAGGGAAGGTAAAAAATATATATACCTACAATATAGAGAGGAAGGAATACTAGTTATAAGGGGAAATCAACTACTTTTACTATAAGGTAAAAACTAACTTCTATAGTAGTCATGATAGTGTAATGATTAATAAAATCCCATTTAATCTAGTGGTATCCATTTCAAAAAATACCACATTTTATGTGGTTAAGTATGAATCTAAAAAGGTAGTATAAAATAAGAAATGATTTATTTCCGTTCATGACATCACACAATATAAGTAAAATTTAATCATTTTTATAATTATATTACTATTAGTAGACAATATTTTACATATAGAATGTGAAAAAATTAATATAATCACGTATTTTATCTCTTTAGAAGTCTTACTAATAGAGGTAAAGTTGCAAATAGCGGAATATCATTATAGAGGTAACAAGGGAGGCCCTTGACTAAAGCCATATATTAGTACTAACTTGATCATATAATGTGAGGGCTGACAAGAATCATTATAATATTTCATCTAGTGTATGTGGGAGTTTTGTAAAAGTGTTTTTCCCAGACACAGCATGAAAAATACCATTTTTACCATTACATGTATATAGTTTGATATATACTTGTGTTTATTATTACGATAATATTGTTTTAATTTTTGTATCCACTATTTACATGGTAGATTCCTTACATTACATGTCCTATAAAAAGGTTATAGAGGTCCCAAGATATAATGATAACCTCTTGATACAATTATAGGAATGTTAAACATATGTCGTATGGTCTAGGTACATCATACTGATTGGACACATATGATGTCTAAATCATTGGTGTTGTGGTCTCATAAGAATTGAGATTTATTGACATGAAGTATGAACATGTGGATCTCATGTAGAAGAGATCATGAGGATAGACCAACCAATTGGAACTCCCCATGATTTGGCCGTTATTAGATTTCTAATTCCATGTATGTGTGTATTTGTCTCCATACATGAGATCATTATAAATTTGAGCCATTTTATCAAGTAATTGTATATAAAAGAACAATCATATTGAAATTATAGGGAGTTATATTGTGTTGGGTTACGTTTTTGATATTAGGCATTGAATGAATGGACAAGATAAAATTTTTATATTTTGAGTTGAGGATGAGATATCTCATGGGCCTAGGTTGACTTGGATGGAAATAACATCCTTATATAAATGTAAAAGGTAAAAGAATCCATATATGTTCTGTATGGTCATGAAATACATAATGAAAAACATGTTGTGTGGTAACCCCAGTGTGAATTATTCTTTATGAGATATCACAAGACATAGTGATTGTATTATTCAAAATGTGTTCTTATGAGGTATTAGAATATATGAAATTACTTATCTCTTTAGGAACCATTACGGGCTTCTACACATTATATTTGTTCGTTGGATTTTTCTCAATACTACAGTGAAAAAGACATTGAGATTCCTACACTAAGTGTGTCAACATGTTCTGCATATTTTAGTGGAATGGATTTTATGTTAAACTAGGCCACACATGTGGGGGGGGGGGGGTTGAATGTATGATTATGAATGATAAAAAGTAAAAATATTTCAATTTTATTATTCATGTTTATATTAATTATGATTTAATTTATTATTCATAGTTTTCATACATTTTTTTATCATAAATTAGAATATGAGAAAACATAATTTTTTATCATAAATAGGTTTTTCATGTTTATTAAATTATTTGGAAAAATTATGAATCGGGTTAACGGTTATAATTTTTTCATGTAATATTTTATAATGTTATAATTTGGTGATAAAATATTATTGAAATTTATGATATGTTTATTAAGTCATATGCGTAAAAAAATGTGTAATATTAAGGTTATTACTTTTCAATGACCAATGTGCACATTCAAAATGTATAATCAAAGTATACAACATCATTTTGGTCTCTTTAATAGCTTCATCCAACTTTAGATATAATTTATTGTTTTAGAATCTCTTCTATTATCATATATTTGTCTTTGAGGTATATTCTCAAGGATGAACAAGGTAAGATCGATCATACTCTTTGGATCGAGATCGGGTTATTCAAGAAGATGAAGGGAAATCTAAATGATCTTTAATTTACCATGGCATCACATGGGAATGAATATCACCGATCTTGAAATTGAGGAGTATGTGTGGATGATCTATAATATGTGTATTTTGGAAACATTCATCCATGATATCAAACCAAAAACCTCAATAGAATAGGATACTATTTACTATTTTTTTAGATTTAATTTTTCTTGAATAATTTAAATATAAAAAACTCCATTTTTAAATGTAGTAACGTAGTTTATCAGAAATCGTGATTTAAACAGGAATCCAAACAAAAATCTTCAATTAAATTTCATTAATGCTTCCATTATTCCCTAGTTTCTATAATCATAGAGATATCACTTATGGAAAACGTGACTATATTTGAGGAAACTTATTAATGGTTATATGAAATATCCATTGAGTTTAACTAGGTATATGATTGTATGCATTATAGATATCAGTGATGGGAGGGGTATGAATCTACTCTTGAAATTATTTAATTTTTGGACACCATCAATATCCCATTATTTTTTTCTACTTTTTTGATAGAAAATGGATGAATATTTTATAAAACATTCATTAATTGTGAGGGGTCTGTAGATATTATAATTGAAATTATTTTATGTCTCCATTCCAGGTAGCTTTGAAGTATCCATTTATTTTAAGAAGCATACCAAAAAAAAATTCTTCAATTTATATATGTTAACAATTTTAGAATAATGTTATTGATTCATAATGTATTTTAATGTCATGTTAGAGGCTATATACCCCCTTCCATACTGCCAACATGGAGACACCTTTTATGAAATCAAATCCCTATGAATTGAGTGATCTATCATTAGTTTAGTAATGATATCATTGTTCATGTATTAGTTCCTAATAGGATTTACCAACCCTATAGATGGTTATATGTGGGTGTCATCATTAAATAAGGAGTTTGGGATGAAATAGTCATAGTGGAAGAGTTTTATTTTTTATGTAATATTGTTTTTTCATTCTTGAAAACCGGTTTCTCCCAGAACATCGCTCCACCCTAGTGAGGGTGTATTATATCATCTTGAAAATTAGTATTCAATTCCAATTATATGATTTGGGATATATCAGCATAAAAACTATTAGTATTGTAAAAAAATGAGAATTCGTAGAAAATAATCTCTTTTAAAGGTCAGATTAATTCATATTACGATAACCAATTATTATTTTTGATGTTCCCTAAATTTTATTTTTTTGGACACTCATTCAATACGTTGGAAAATGATACAGATATTTAATAATGATTATTCTTATTATGGGTTGAAGTCATTAAGATATCAGGATATATCTTCTATCTAGAGATGATTTTTTCTAATTAGGGACTCTCTTTTGGATTGCAGACATTATTTTGAAATTAATACTTGCAATAATACATGTTACCATTGTTGTAGAAATGATTAGTAGAAACATTTATTTTTTAAAAACACATTATTAATTTTATGTTTATTATCATTATTCTAATGAAAGATCATAATATAGTTCATATTTATATAATTTTTAAATATATAATTAATCAACATCAATTGAGGTCGATAGTGTGGTTGAGTTTTGATTATAACCACCAAATTTTGTTATTGTTACCTTTATAAAGTGATTCAAAACAATGGTAGTTAGGTTCCATTTTGAAAAGAACGTTGTAAGTATTAAGGTCATACTAAAAGGACAAGTGTTAATTTTTTATGGTTTTGAAGGAATGAACAATTTGTGTTATCTTTTGGGACATGAATATTGGACAACGGTGTTTTCATTTTTACATAATGGTACCATGACCAATGTTTCAATCGGCTTAATGTAAAATTTCCTGGTCAAATTTTTTGTAGTTTAAATTCAGGTATAATATACCATAGTAACATATTGAGTATGGTCATATGACTAAATCCACATTGTATGAGTATAATGTAATGGATTAGTGGGGGACATATGCATTATTGACCCTTAGGATAAGTCTTTTTTTAAATGGTTATACATTATGAGAAAGAATATGTGATGATAAAATTGTTTGAAGTGTGAATAATGTACTATTAGAGTCTATATTCGAGAAAAATATTAATTTTAATTGAATAGATAATATGTGTTATAGATGTTTTCTATATTAAATAATAAAAATTATAACATGGTGCAATGTTATGACCATATTTTATGCAAGGTGACCTTCATGAAAGATATAAATGTCGGTGTTTCAGTAACGGGAAATCACTTTAAAAAATTATCAAAGGGTGCCTCCACCTTTTTTTCTTATATCTTGAGATTAACAAGAAGTGTTATGAAAGTGTTCTTATGTCACCCTGGTTTTCTCACATATGTTATGAGTTCTTGATTTATATATATTTTAAACATAAATTATTCTTTAATGTTTTAATTTATGGGATTTTATAAGGAAATATTTTGGGCCTCAGATACCTAAGATATAAGTTTATCTTACATGCTTGTAGTTCTGAGTATATTATCTTCTCAAATTGAAATATAAGTGAGGTAAATATGATCCAAGTAAAAATAAAAAAAATAAAACTTTATAACATTAACAAGAGATTAGTTTTAGGAGTACTAAGTTTAAATAATGTAATATTGTTTTATAACAAAACATATTGTATCCCAAAATAATATCCATGTAGGTACAATGAAACAAATTCATTGGTCAAAAGGGATCCATGATACATAATATTTTAATCACTATAAATAATTCTCATTCACTCATTATTAAAAGACCATTTCCTATATAGGATCCCTATATATATGATTAAATAACACACTCTAGCCACAAATAGAACCATTATACATTTGAATTTATATTTTTGTGGACAAATCACATTCATAGAATGAAAAAGTTAGATGTAAATAAAATTATTTAATGAACATAAAATTTTCATGTGGTATCCAATCACCACAGAAAATATATATATATATTTATAAAAATACAACCACTAATATTAATCCTGAAATAAAATATAATATATCAATTACAGTTTCAACTATAAACAATGATAATATATTGAGGTGTTAGAGTCTTTGATTTGATCCACCAATTTTTTATAGTTATTGTTCAACCCCATTCTATGTTAATATTTGTCTTATAATATATTTATCATTTATTATCCTACTAATTTATACAAAATATAATTCCATGTAATAATTAGAGAAATTATTATTGGTTCTGAATCAGAAAATTTGTTCAACTAATTGTTTTCATTTATAATCCATTATACCAATTAATATATTTTTAAATTTATAGTTTTTTGTTAGTAGAAACCTAATCATTTAACTAAAGGCACATTATAAATCATAAATGATTATTACAAATAGTAGTATCATTGTAGCTATTTTTATTGGACACTTATTTACATAATCAATAATAATATAATAGTTTTATATCAAGAAATTGTTTTATACATTCTTTGTTATCATATTCAAATGGTTTTACGATCAAAATAAATTTCCCCAAAAATTCAACAATAAATTCATTATTGATGAAATATATAATTTTCATTCTAATAATTGGGTTTAGTCAAATAATTCATTTCCTTGGTCATTATTTAATTAATCAATACTCACATCCTTTTCATAGAATTTTATATTAATGTTCACTTCTTCACTAAACAATTTCTAAACATTCTATAAACTGTGATTACGCAATCCAATAATTCTTAATTTGGTCCTAAATTCAATATACATATATTTTATTTGATATTATGTTATATAAAAAGAGAATAATTAAATTATAATTAAAATAATTTTTCAAATTTTTACCGTACTACTCAAAATTTAATTCAATCCCAAAACCAAATTGTTTAGTGTTTTTATAGATGAGTAAGTTTGAAAAAATTATTATCACAATGTTCAAAAATATCTACCAAAAGCAATTATCATAAAAAATACCCAACAAGATATGTCTCACTCATTTTTCTTCTCGATATCCTGTCGATATTGAAATATAATAAAAATGTTATCATACTTTATTAAAAAGTGTAAATATAAGGGATAAAAACTTAGGAAGGTAAGTGATTATATAATGAGAATATGGGTATGAGAACATAATTAATTTAAATTGACTTTATGTAAAGGATTCATACCCAATAAAAAATATATCATAAATTATGATCTGTGGAATTTGGATTTTGGACTATTATAAAACACGAGTTACAATATAGAGAACTTGAGTCAATAATAATGATCTATGATAGCAATTTTTTAAATCTATTCACTGTGGGAAACTATAAAGATATTGACCCTATTAGACGAAATTTGGTTTAGACATTATTTTTTTGAATAATAGACTAGGAATATCATCCTAAATGGATGAATAGTTTAGTATTTTTTAAAATCTAGATACATTAATTAATCATATAATATTATTAAAAACATAACATAGAAATTAATTTCAGATAACCATTATTCTTATATGTTAACCTTCAGAGCAAATGTAAAAATGTCTTGGAATCCTAGTGATAAAACATAAAAAATGGGTGAGATTAAATTCCCAATAAGTGTTATGTATATCCAAAGTGCTCATGAATAAATAAGAATAACTGACATGTAATAGTTCAAAAATAATGAAACATACAAATTAATAAATAACATGAGAATAATATAGTAGTAATATATGATAATAAATTAATTCCATATAAATAATCACATCATTCTGAGACACAATAATGGATAACTAATCGAATAATGAAAAAAAAATCTACAAAAGAAATCATAATGACTGAATTCTGTATTCTAGTATTATAAAACATACCATCAGGATTCATGCTAATAAATTAATACTATAAATGATTTATTCCACGAATCAAACAGTATTAAGGATTCAAGAAATAAATCTAAAAAATGGTTAAGGCCTTGGAAAAAAATATAATTACTCTAACCCTAGTATTATAGGGGTATGTTTATTCCATTATTATAATGGAATTAGAAAACAAATCAAATCCAAAAGGAATCAAAATATTATTTGTCTTGATAAATTAGATATATACAAAAAAAATTAAATTGGGACAATAAAATAAAACATAACAATGGAATTTAATTTTCATTACTGAACTTATTAAATGATCTCTTATTAATATATTGGGGAATGAAAATAATAAGGGTTAGAAAAAATTATTATTAAATGTTAAATATATTAGATGTAGTAAATAATTAATTATCATAATCAATGTGGGAGGGTAAATAGATAAAATTCATTCCATTTAATTATTAAACTGAAAATGCATTGCATATATAGAATTTTTGATGTTAAAATACTATGGATATAAATGAATTAGTTCTTAATGGGGGAAAATATTAATTATTAGTCATAATTTATTGGGAAAATGAACCCATACTATTAAGACTGTTCACAAGAATGTTCAATCTACTAGTAAGAAATCATTTAATGATATATTAATTGACTTGTCCCATGAGATGACCAATGCATTAAGGAGCTATATATAATTATTACATACTCTTGTCATTTGTTCCAAATAATTACTCCTATATTGATTAATAATTATAACAAATAAAAAATGTCCCTTATAATCAATTATCCATATTGAATAAAAGATATGGATATAGCAGTATCTCAAAAATTAATAATATAACATTCTAATATAACAATTTATGTAAAAATGGAATATTTTTTAAGATATAATTATTTCCATCATATAAGAATATTTAAATATTATTGAAGTTTAATTACCAATTAAAAATCATTAAAATAATTTTATTTTCTAATTAAATGTTAACAATCACAAAAGAAAGTGATATTGTTATATAACATTTATCAATTGGTAATTTTCATTTAAAATCACCTTGGATGGAATAAGTCAATGTGAAACATAAAATAACATGATAAATGAATAAATAATTATATTACTTGTCAATGGGATCATATATACACCACATAAAAGTTAATTGTTGTATAATATCAAATAAGTCTCAATGTAATTTAAATTGGGAGGAAGTAGCTTACGACTTATAATAAGTCAAATCATCTACCCCATATAACAAATATTTAATAAATAAAAAATTTAATAAAATTAATATGATGATATTAATGGTATGATATATCAAAGAGTAGTATAATTACACCACTCATAAGAAATAACGGGTCAATAATGAATATATCTCACCAAAATAAAAGTGAGATGAGAATACTCATTCATCAAAGTCCCCTTTAGTAGTTTTTAATTTATCCTACCATATAATGGATAAATAAATTGTAAGAAATCTTTAAAAACATTTATTAATACTTATAATACATTATTTTTTCATTTTATATCATTATCTAATCAATTTAATCAATAATATATCATTACTTTCATGGTTTCATTTGTGTTCATTTCATGTTTTCATTATCATTTCTCATAAGTATAATTATAAATGTCCTTTTAATATGGGAATAAAACTATATAATTGGAATGAGATGGTATTAACTATCATAAATTAGTATTAATTTCCCTAAATATAATTTTAGGTTTTGATATGAGTTTGGTGAAATTAATTAATTGTTTATGAAAAATGATTACTATATTTTGATGGTTTTTTTGAACACCCTAAAATTGTTTCATTTTATTCATTATTATGAGTATACATTAGTTCTAGAACATGAAATTTGTAATAATTTACTTATTAAAAATTATATATCCATAATAATAGGCTTATTACCCTCCAAATGTTCAAAATTAATAATGATCATAGGTCTTGTTCACAAAGATGATTAACTGGCATTATTTGGAAAAAAGTTTCATTTCATTGAATAAGAGGGAGTAATAAAAGGTATTTATATAATACATTAGATTAGAAACATAAAATTAAATTATTTAAATTAATAAAAAAATTATTCATTTATTTACATTATATATGAGTTTAAAGTAGAATAATAAATGAAAAGAAAATATTTGTTTTTATGAAAATGACCCCTTGATTTTCACCTCCTTGGAGGACCCCTTAAATATATTGTATTTGGAATTTTTGTGGTACCATGAGAACATGGACATTTCAAGGGTTATTAGGACATTTATTAGTTAATTTAAGAACCTATTTCCTTTTTAGTGTAAATAGGGTGGTGAGGAGTGATATTTATACTTCAGGAGAGATGGGTTTAAGTGATTAAATAATGGTTTTTATGTCTAAATCCAACGACATTGTGGATGAAATAATTTCCATTAATATGGATGAAAATGTAATTATTTAAATATTATTTAGGGTTTATAAATACCTCAAACATCCAATTAATTTTTTGTTTTTTATGTATATTATTCATTACTTTTAACATTAATCATTTTTATTATTTTAGAAACACTATGATAAATATAAATTTTTACCCTGATAAATTATAAATATATAAAAATTAAAAATACCTTAAAACATAATATGGAATTTATGTTTCAAAATATGGAATCCATTTAACCATATTCAATTAACATAACTTGTAACATTATATTTAAAAATAAACCCATAGATGTAACAAGAAAATGTTGTTTTAATGTGAAAAAGGTCTAAAGCTTGAAACATATTATTTCAAATTTCAATGTGAAATTGAATAAAATAAACTATATTATACTAATTAATATATAATTTAAAAAATGATTCTTAAAAATTAATTTAAAATATAATTTATCATTATATAATATTTATATGAGAGGTTAGTATTAAATAAAAATGCATTATTTTTCCTTTTTCAATAAAAAATAAACTTATAGGAGAAAATATTAACATTTCAGACCAAGAAAAATTTTATATCTGTAATTTAAAAATAATTTTTATTTTTTCAAATAAAATTTTTAAAAGTAAAAACATTTATATGGAAAATATTTTCTCAATTGAATGGATTTAAAATTTCCATTTAAAAAATACAGTTCTTTATGCTTAAACATTATTTTATTATTATCTTGATCCTATAAAACAATATTTATGAATTTTAAAACCATTTTTTGAATATATAACATATAAATTTCATTAATATGTTTCAATTATTGTGATTACATTAATTAATAAAGGTAAAATAAAATTGTGGAATTAAAATGGTTTCTTATAAACACACATCCATTATATTTAATTGGTTATAAATTTTGTTTCTAGTTAATTACTAACTAATAAATTCTTTTTAGAAAAATGTGTCAAATATATTTTCAATATTTAGTTAATCAAAATTTCAAAAACCAATTTAAATGCTATTTTATAATGGGCATACTGAAATAATAATATTTAATGGTATATTATGGTTCGTTTAATCATTATTTCACATGCAACATATATTGTTCGAAAAATGTAAAGACCCGGAAAATTCAAGGAATTATTTTTCTTAATTTCATTGGAATTTTGCTAGTGCGCGGTTTCTGACGGCACTAGATTCTATGGCCCAGTGTGCCCAGAATCAATTTCCAAAGTTATGCTTGGGTACGTTCAGTGAACGAACGAGCGGGTTTTTTTATTTTTGAACCGGTGCTCAGAATTGAAATCTAAGAGCACCGATGAACTCACAAAACTTGTAATTGCTTAGGGGGACCTTTTCGTAGTTGCGTTTTGAGCAGGTTTAGGTTAAATAAATCAATATTTAGATTAAAATACATAAAATTTTTTGAGTACACTTTTTATCTAAGGAAGGTTGATTTAATCCTATAAAGGGCGAGTTAGAGGTGGGGATCACACCCACCTAACCACCCATGGGAGGTTTTAGTGAGGTGGGACCCACACGAACCCCTAACTCTTTACCTCCCCATAACTCCCCTTGATCTCTTTAATCATCCCTTGTTAATTACATGACAACTTCCCTTCTAAAAGGGGAGGCTCCCCACCTCCCAAGATTAATGAAGTCAACTAAGATAATTAATAACCCTATTAACTATTCTTGTCACACCTCTTGACTTTGGAATTGCTTGGATATCTTTTAAAAGAGGGAGACTTGATGAGATATTTTCTTAGAAAATATTTTGGGAGAATTAGAGGAGAGTTCCCATTATTCATGAAGAACGAATCCCTCCCTCGAGGAAGAACGGTTCTCCATTCATCAAATCTCCAACGAATGACACTCGATCCAGATCAAAGGCCTTTGAGGAATCGACGAATGCCAATGACCATCGTCACCTACAACTCTTACCTTGCGATTATGTCAACGAACAGACATCCTCTCCCATTCGCGATATTGTCAACGAATGACGAATGACACGAGGTAGGGTTTTTAATTAAGTATGATTTTTTCGCATGATTATTTCATTCTAAAGAAAACCAAGAATAGAATCAACTTATTATCAAGTTGATCTGTGAATGTTTTCCTTGCGTGTTGGGAATAATTTTTTGTGGGAATTCATATTGGATTATCTTCGTTCGTGTTGAGTTTAATCTTATTCGTTGATTATTTTTCGTCGAATGTTACCAATGTAATGTGAGAAGATAGGACCGCACAAACACGAATGATTTCTCCTCCTCATTTCGTTGTTGATTTATGTTGATGATCAAAGCAAAGGCAGCGTGGTGCCGTTGCACTACGCGGGGACAAAGAGAACAGCGACCGGAGCTGGCCGCACCGGTTGTGCGTAGCGCAGTCGTGCCTCGCCGGTGTAGCCGAAGGAACCGCGGCCGGAGTGGGCCGCGGTGGGGGTGCGCGGAGCCGTTGCGCCACGCCGGAGAACCCTAGGGAGGCCACGGCCAGCGCGGTCCGCGGCGGAGGGGTGTTGCGCCATCGCGCCGCACCAGACGGACGGAAGCCGCGGCGGTTCAGCAGGAGGCGGCCGGGCTCGGTCGGCCGCCGACACACCCTAGATAAGGGACCCCTTTGGGTCACGCATGGCTCAACCAGCCGACTATAATGGCCGGTCGTTAGCATGGAAAATCAGGGGTTGAAACCCCCAGTGAGCAAGCTGGGGGGACCCCACTGGGTCCGCCATTCGGTTCCAAGGGGGCATCGCCCCCCTTCGCACCCAGCTTGGCCGTGAGCCGAGCCGCGGCCCGGGCCACCCGCGCAGGCCCGGGCCGACCGCGCCCGGCTGGGCCATGCCCAATTGGGCTGGACCCGGATCCGGGTTGAGTCGACCCGGTCTGTACCCCCATTTTTCAGAAAGATCCGTTCTAACACCCATATCACGGGATACAGACCACTGATCGACACACCGTCAGTTTAGTAGGATTACTTGGATCAAGACGGTCATTTTTTTATATTACACTCAAGCTTTCAGTAAAGTTTGGGTATGGACAGGTTGGTTCGAACCCGAAATCAACCGGACCCACTGAGCAGAAACGGTAATAACTTGAGTTCCGGACATCCGATTGACGTGCCATCGACTTTGTTGGATTCCTCATGATGAGACAATTCTTTTGGAATACTTCACCTGAGGGTTGGGTGCAGTTGGTGTATGGCCAGATTGGATTGTACCAGAAATCCAACCGGGCCCCAGGAATGGAAAAGCTGATAACATTCAGACCGAATGAATGTTTGGAGAAACGTCAGGTGCATTGGTAATCACATTGAGAAACGGTCCCTATGAGTTTACCCAATCGGAGTACGAGGTATAGATGAGATACGGTCGTGTTGGTTCGTACACGAAACCAACCGGGCCCTTGGGACAAAAGGCTAATAACTCAGAGATCGGGCGTCCGATTGCCGGGCCGTCTATTGCATTGAGACCCCTATGACGAGGCAGTCTTTTGAGATACTTCTACGAGGGACTTTGTGATACTTGGAGTATCAACCAGTATTTGATGGAGAGGACCCTCCCGGAGACGAGCGTACGGAGTATGGAGACCGTGTAGCTAGCTGAGACCTGAATACTACTTGCCTGATTCGAGTCGGAGTGACTTGTATAGTCTAGTGGGGAGCTCTACTATGTTTGGGTGGCAGAACCACGACAGGGATCACTACTGTGTTTGGGTGGCAGACCCGCGGTACTCGATAGAAGGAGTACCTCTGCAGGCTATTAGGAGGGGTTCACTACTATGTTTGGGTGGCAGACCTCGGCGGGGAGCACTACAGTGTTTGGGTGGCTGAACCGCGGTACTCAACAGTAGGAGTACCTCAGCAGTCTAAGGTTAGTGAGAAGCACCTTGGAGTCATGACATGATCAGTGTACTCAACAGAGGAGGTGCTCTTCAGCAGTTGCGGTTTCGATAATGAAAATCCTGGGTTGAGCTGAGTTGTTGACCTTTGTGAATTCCTCATGATTGATATGGGTTACTTTATAACTTAGGTATATGTATGGGCATATGCCTATGTTTTGGTTATACTTTGATTTCATATCAGTGTGATACCTCATGATTGAGATGGGCTACTTGATAACTTAGGTATAAGTATGAACTTATACCTAAGTAATGGTTATCTGTTAGATCCTTATTTGTGGTCATCCTTGTTATATTTAGTGAGACCTTGAGGGTCTAGGGGTCCCTACTGAGTATCGTTATACTCACCCCTGCACGGGCTATGCCCGCACCTCGTTGTGTTGGATATAGACGACAGACATCACTGACGGAGGCCGAGTGTTCGAGGACTGGATGGTACTCGGGGGTGGACCTCACGATGAGTCAGTAACCGGAGGTGCACTTCACAACGAGATGGTACTCGGAGGAGGTTAACGAGCGAGATCATTGAGGAGACTATATGTACCTAGGCTTCAGGTAGGATCCGTGGTGGATGATCCAGGAGCTGCGCTATCTGTACGTACCCTTGAGGTAGGATTCAAGGTGGACGACCCAAGAGCTTCTTCTATTCATCTATCTTCTTGACTTTATATGTGGTACATTCATTCAGTTGTAGCTGTAATTTTTAGTTGGGTTTTTATTCTGGCCCATTTACTTTTCAGCACTTTCTTTTGTACTTAGTGTTTGCATTCGCTAGTACTTTGTTGTGTTGTTTACATTTATAAAGGCAATGCCTTCCTTTTTTGGGATTTACGCCTTCGGTTCTAGTCTCCAGCCCCTGGCCTATGGAAGACGGGCTTGGGGTAGTCACGGAATGGACCCCGAGGATGGGTCGTGACAAATTGGAATCAAAGGAGTCAGTTCTACCACAGAACTTAGGACTCTGATATTTTCGTTCTGTGAAGCAATAATATTAAGGGTACTAAGTGTGGTTTTCAGTTCAGGGAGTCTAGTTTTCGTGCGGGCGGCTGACGTATCCATATAACAGGACCCTGAATTCTGATTTCTGACTTAGTGCACAAAAACATTGTTTATGTTTGCGTTTTCAAAACTGTCTTTTAAAACAGCTCAAACCAGGTCAGCTAACCAGGTATAATCATTTGACCGTGTCACATCTGTTTCATTTTGGATGTATTCACCTAGTCAGACATCGTGGGTACCGAGTGGGGAGTGCAATGATATCCCACTGAGTAGCGAGGCCTCAGTATAGGGCCATCCACCAGTTGAGACACCAGTAGAGTTTGAACGCCGGTTGAACGCGATGCATGAGTTCCGGCGTCAGAGGACTCTGACGTTTCGAGGCGAGTCAGATTTTTAGATGGCCTAGCCCTGGCTGGAGTTTGTAGCACGAGATCTCCGCACAGCTGGGACACCTGCATACATGATAGTGTACCTAGCTGTTAGCCTCTTTTATGAAGCAGCTGAGATGTGGTGGAGCCACATGTTCTAGTTTTGAGATGAGATGACCTTCACTTGGGAAGACGTTGAGACCTTCATCAAGGTGGAGTTTATACCAGTGACTCTACACATTGAGCATTCTCGGGAGCTGTTGCCTTTTCTGAATGGTTTACCATCAGAAGCCGAGTCATCTGTAGGCAGTAGACGGATGATACATGGTTCTAAGAGGACCGAACATATAGTTGGGAGACCTCGGGGTATTGTTTTGGTAGTGCGAGGAAAATGAAAGAGAGCCATCCATACGAGTAGTAGTAAGTGCTATGCATGCATCGGACAGGGTCACATGACTTGTGACTGTCCAAACCACCGCTTAGATGACTAGCAGGCGGTAGATAAAGGACCTCCCAGGTAGTGGCAGAGGTTCGATCTTGATGGACCTCTATGAGCAGGAGGCAAAGGCAGAGGAGCTGGCCATGAAGATGGAGGTGGACGAGGCTTAGAGGTGTTGCCACCACCACAACCCAGAGGACCACCCTGACCGCAGGGAATGGGTGGATATGGGAGAGCTCAGAATCAGGTAGCTGAAGCATATGACTACGGAGCTCTGGTAGCTGGTGGACAGGAGCGGGACTAGGAATGGAGGCCATTGTTCTTGATGTTTTTAGTTTCCATGTTTTCGATGTTGTGGTTTTCTGTGTCTCTTTAATTTGAGCTTCAGTAATAAAAGACACCTTTCTTTGTGAAATTTTATTCCTATCCACTCCGTATGATTAATACTAAGAGGTTCTGGTTTAAAACTGTTGACTTGATCCTCACTTTTGAGATACCTACTGGATATGACCCAGTGACCACACATTGTTGCCGACAGTGTGACTCGACTCATGGAGGTGAGAGTAACGGTTGGATCACTTGGTAATAGTGTTTAGGGCTTACGACATCTTCCATGACATGTAATGGTGTTATTCATGTCAGGATTGACGGTATTAGGCAAAGAAACATGGTTCATCCAAGGGATGAAACCAGATTTTTCACTTCATCAGAGGAGAAATCCCAGCAGCTCTTTTGTGGAATGTAGGCGAAGAAGGGTGGAGATGAGTTATTACAATTGGCTAGTCTCATCCATTGTTCGTTGAGAAAACAATTTAAGGCTCTATCGAACTCAATAGTCTCAAGTGTGACTACTCTTAGAAGGACATGAACCTGGGACATCGATGATGGCTTCAATTCCTCTAGGACTATGACTTCGTGATAGTTTATACTCCTAGGGAGGGGAACGTTGTAGCAGATTTTCTTAGTAGAAGATTGGGCGTTCACCTCTTAGGAGTGGCGAAATAGTAGTTAGCCGTGTTTAAGATATCCTTTGTGGATAGTGATGGAGTCAGCATTTGTAGAACTAGAGATGGTTCAGGATATAACGAAAAAGGTATAGATCATCCAAGAGCGGATGAAGACTACACAGAGCAGACAGAAGTCCTATGCTGATAGGAGACAAGACCACTGGAGTTCAAGGGTGACGACCACGTCTTCAGAAAAGTCTCACCTCAATGAGGTCTAAGGTGATTTGGCTAAGGCGGCAAGTAATCTCCGAGGTTTGACGGACCTTTGTCGTAGTTGCGTTTTGAGCGGGTTAAGGTTAAATAAATGGGGATTTAGACTAAAATAGATAAAATTTCTTGTGTAAAAATTTTATCTAAGGAAGGTGGACTTATTCCTACAAAGGGGGAGTTAGAGGTGGGGCCCGCACACACCTATCCTCCCATGGGAGGGTTTAGTGAGGTGGGACCCACACGAACCCCTAACTCTTCACCTCACCATAATTCCCCTTGACCTATTTAATCATCCCTTGTTAATTACTTGACAACTTCCCTTCTTAAAGGGGAGCCTCTCCACCTCCAAAGCTTAATGAAGTCAACTGTGGTAATTAACAACACTATTAATTATTCTTGTCACACCTCTTGACTTTGGAATTTCTTTGAGATCTTTTAAAATAGGAAGACGTGATGAGATATTTTCATGGAAAATATTTTGGGAGGATTAATGTAGAGTTCTCTTCATCCATGAAGAATGACTCCCGCCCTAAACGAAGAATGGTTCACCATCCGTCAGATCTCCAACGAATGATGCTCGAGCCGAATCGAAGACCTTTGAGGAATCGACAAATGCCAATGACCATTGTCACCGTCACCTCTAACCTTGCGACGAAGTCAACGAAACGACATCCTCTCCCTTTCGCGATATCGTCAACGAACGATGAACGACAAGAGGTAGGGTTTTTAATTAAGTATTATTTTTCCCTTGATTGTTTCTTTCTAATGAAAAAAAGAACATTGATCAACTTATTATCAATTTTATTTTTGAATGTTTTCCTTTCGGGTAGGGAATAAATTGATGCAGGAAGCCGTAGGGGATTATCTTTGTTCGTGTTTAATTTAATCTACTTCATTGATTATTTTTGGACGAATATTACCAACATAACGGGAGGAGATCAGACCGCACAAACACGACCGATTTCTCCTCCCCGTTTCCTTGTTGATTTAATTTGACGATCGAAGAAAATGAAGCGCGATGCCATTGCACCACGCGAGGACGAAGAGAACCGCGACCGCAGTGGGCCGTGGCGGTGGTGCGCGTCGCTGTCATGCCGTGCTGGATAACCCGAGGGAGGCTGCGTTGGAGGGACACAGCGCCATCGGGCCATTCCGGATGGACAAAAGTCACAGCCTAAGGCCACGGTGATTTAGCAGGAGGCGGCCAGGCTCGGCCGGCCACCAGCACACCCTGGAGGCAGTGCCCCTGCGGGTCCCCAGGGGCTCAACCGGCATGCAATCATGGTTGGACGTTACCCAGGAAAACTGAGGGTTGAAACCCCCCGCAAGCAAGTAGGGAGGACCCCACTGGGTCCGACGTTTGGTTCTAAGGGTGTGGCACACCCTTCGCACCCAGCTTGGCAGCAAGGCGAGCCACGGCTGGCTTCCGAGCTGTGCTGATAGCGCCGGGCTGGGCTGTTCCAGCCTGGCCGGACCCGGAACCGGGTCAGGTCTTCCTGGTTTGGGCCGACCTTTGGGGTATCGGGCCAGGTCGCACCGGGACCACAAAGAGTAAACGGTTATAAATTGAGTTTCGGACGTCCAATTGACATGTCGTCGACATTGTTGGATTCCTCTTGACATGTCAGATCTTTTGGTATACTTCACCTGAGGTTTGGATGCAGTTGGAGTATGTCCGGGTTGGATTGTACCCAAAATCCAACCGGACCCCTGGAACAGAAAAGCTGATAACTATCAGACCGAACGACAGTTTGGCGAACCGTTGGTGGCATTGGTAATAATGTTGAGAAATATTCCCTATGAGTTTACACTATGAGAGTTTGGTGTACAGTTGAGATACGTCCGGGTTGGTTTGTACACGAAACCAACCTCACCCTCAGGACTAAAAAGAGAATAGCTCATAGACCGGGAGTCCGATTGATGCGTTTTCTATTGCTTTGAGACCCCCATGATGAGGAGGTCATTTGAGATACTTATTAATGGGACTTTGTGATATATAGAGTATCGAATAGTAGCTTGTGGAGCGGAACCTTTTGGAGACGAGCGTACGGAGTACGGAGACCGTGTAGCTGGCTGAGACCTGAAGAATGCTTGTCCGATTAGAGTCGGAGTGACTTGTATAGTCCAATGGGGAGTACTACTATGTTTGGGTGGCAGACCCACATCGAGGAGAACTACTGTGTTTTTGTGGCAGACCCATGGTACTCGACAGAAGGAGTACCTCTGCAGGCTATTAGGGGGAGGTTCACTATTGTGTTTGGGTGGAAGACCCTGGCGGGGAGCACTGCTGTGTTTGGGTGGCTGACCCGCAGTACTTGACAAGAGGAGTAACTCAATTGTATATGGTTAGTGAGCAGTGCCACGGAGCTGTGACATGATCAGTGTACTCGACAGAGGAGGAGCTCTTCAGCAGTTACAGTTTCGATAATGAATGTCCTGGTTTGAGCTGAGTCGTTGACCTTTGTGAATTCATCATGATTGAGGTGGGTTACTTGATAACGTAGGTATATGGATGGGCATATGCCTAAGTTTTGGTTATCCATTTATTTCATATCTCTGTGATACCTTATGATTGAGATGAGCTACTTGATAACTTATGTATATGTATGGGCTTATACCGAAGTAAGGGTTATCTGTTAGATACTTCTTTGTGGTTATCCTCGTTGGATTTAGTGAGACCGTGAGGGTCTCGGGGTCCCTACTGAATATCTGTATACTCACCCCTACACGGGCTATGCCTGCACCTCGTTGTGTTGGATGCAGACGACGGACAACCCAGACGGAGGCCGAGTGTTTGAGGACTAAACGGTACCCGGAGGTGGACCTCGCAACGAGTCAGTAACTGGAGGTGGACTTCACGAAGACATGGTACTCAAAGGTGGTTGATGGGATAGAGAGTTGAGGAGGCTATCTGTACCTACCCTTTACGTAGGATCTGTGGTGGACGATCTAGGAGTTGCGCTATCAGTACCTACCCTTCAGGTAGGATTCGAGGTGGACGACCCAGGAGATGCTTCTTTTCTTCCAGATACTTGTCTCTTTTTATTGTACTTTCATTCAGTTGTAGCGGTACATTTCAGTTAGGTTTTTATTCTAGCCCATTTACTTTTCATCACTTTCTTTTGTACTTAGTGTTTGCTTCCTCTTGTACTCTGTTGTGTTGTTTAAATTTATAAAGGAAATTCCTTCCGTTTTTTTGAGATTTGCGCTTTTGGTGCTAGTCACCAGCCCCTAGCCTGTGGAAGGCGGGCATGGGGTAGTCACGACACGGGCACCGAGGACGGTTCGTAACAAATAAATTGAATTTATTTAAAAAGAGACATAACATAAAATCATCTACTGTTATATTCCCCTAAATTTAGAAAATTACTTCATTAAAATTTTTATTTTATGTATAAATATCAATGTTTTCCACTTGAATATACCTTTATAGAATACTCACTTCATAAATATTGTTAATGAAATATCCTCTTAATAAGAGGGAAATAAAAATGTAGAGGTTACCATAAAAATAGTATTTTGAATTTGATAATACTATTTTGAATTGAAAATTATGAAACCGAGTTAATATCTTACTATCTTGTTATGATAGAGAATGATAAGGGAGTTGGTCATTAGAAAGTTAACCATCAAAAAACCAAATCTTTTACTATCCATATACGCACTTTAAAAAAATAATATTTCTAGATTTCATTCCATTCAATAAAAAAAATTATACGTCAATTCTGATTTTATTAATTTTCACTTTGTCTCTTATTCTAGGAAATGGATTTTCAAGATGAATTTTTATACCTAAATCAATTTTAATAAATAACATGATCCATAATTAATTTATGTAGTCTCTATATATTTTTCATAACCATACTGGTTAAAACATACGATCCAATATGATCAATTTTATTTTAACCATAAATAAAAAAATCAGAGGATCAACTTAATGAATTCTCAATGTAGTTATCCTAATGACTCATCACAAAAACATTATTCAATATTTAGAGAAAAATAATTATAATCATCATTTTAATATTTATAAAATGAATAATAGATTCCCTAAACAACAAAATTTATATCTAAATTTCACATACAAAATATAAGAATATATTATTCATGATTAAGGATTAATGAGATAATTAGGGATCCAAAAATAATATCTCATTTGTTTGATTATATTACTTGAATACAATCATTTAATAAACCCATCCTAATCCCTCAAATCAATAACCAATTTCTTGGACACCAATACTATCCCATAAATTTCTATTTATAATTATAATATCAACATCAAACACATATTAATTTTACAGTAGCCAAATCATAAGTTTTAAAAAAGATCTACTTCAATACAAAATAAACTCTATTTGTTACTGCTACTACTAATCACTTACTTCCAAATCATTTATAAATTGTTTTTTAGTACAATACTAATATATCAAATCAATCTTAATAATATTTAAAATACTTTTACCACATCATTCTTGAATCAATCTAAAAATTAAAATTAATAATTATAATTCATTCTTAAACCAATAAAATTTATTAATACCTCATTTTCATATATAATTGGTTGTTTATTCATCATCGGTTTTAAAAAATTTACACATATAACCCTACAGATTCCCATCAAAATTTTTCCATCCTACTAAATTGATTTTCCTAATGATATACTTTTCATATTTAAAACATTCAATCTTCGATAATACCTAACTGATAATATAATTCCAAATATTTCAATTTACATCAAAAATAACATTCTTTATATCCTTCTTTCAACAGAAAAAACTACTTATTGTTCCTCTAAGACATTTACATTCGTGTTTCTTGACATATTCAAAAAATAGTTACAAAAATATATATCATTAACCTCATTTCCTCTACTTCCATCTATTTAGTAAAATCAGTGGATAAATATAAGAAACACTAATCATAGTGATAAATCACAAATTGATGAATAATCATTTATTAGATGTCTAAATAATCATTATTTCTAATTATATGAATCCTTATGTATTATTGAGGTTTTAGATTGTCATTACTGAATATATATTTCGGTATCTTGTGCATATACTTATCCTAAAAGTAATCCACAGAGATATATTACCTAATATATTTATTCCTTAATCTAGTTCCAATGGTTTCTACTAATCCTACCTATTATAACAACTACAATGACAACGACCACTGTTGTCTAGATCATTTGAATGAATATATTATATTTTCATAACATACAATAAATTACATCCGAAAGGAAAAAATAGTTTAGTACTCTTGGTAAACTATATACATACTAGAAATTTTTTTTACATTTGGAAATTTAAAAAAATCACAATAGAATGTAATTTAAAGTCATGATCTCATTAAATGATCTCTTATTCATAACCCAGGGAAAGAAATCAAGATATTTATGAGATCAATTACATGTTAAGAGTCAAATGAAGTGGATGAAATAAAGAATCAATGGTAATAGTGGATTTTGAAATTTAGATAACTAAATATGCATTCAATATAATCAATAAATTAATAATGAAATGTATCCATATATTTTCATCATCGTGAGAATCCTATGAATTGTAATGAATAGATTTTGGATGTAGGAAATGGTCAATTATTATATATCATGGGTCTAACACATGAACTGCTACCATCAAGAGCATCACAAGATGATTTAATCTATAGGTAATAACATGTTTTGATCTCGCTTAATTGATTCATCCCATGAGACTAACGATGCTTCTAGGGGATATCTATAACATAGACCATAACTATGTTACAGCATCCCGTCTTTTTATAACATAACTTTCATTCCATTACACAAAACTGAGGATCTTTAAGGTTTAGTGTCTTGGAAACAAGGAACATAATACATGAAAACAACATAAAACATTCTTCTTAAACACTTGAAAGGCTTATCCTTAAGTTCATCCTAGGTTCATTACTGCATCTCATAACCAGGGGACATACATCAAAAGAAAGGGTGAGCAGAAGGCCCAGTAAGGGAAACAAGAGGAACATTTTACATGTGAACTTCAGATACTTCAATAAGGAAATGAAAAGAACATCAAGGCATGAGAAAGGAATCTTGAGATACATCATAATAAAAAAAATCATAACTTGAAGATGTGGCTACAACATTTAATATTGACAATCGTTTCGTTTCACAAAGGTCCATCCCCAAGGTGTCGTTAAAAATTACCAAGGTTATTCACCACGGCGTCGTTAAAAATGGTCATCTCTAGAGATTAAGTATTTACCCAATGCATTGGAGCGCTATTTGGGTGCACCCTTGACATGTCATTATTATCATGTGAGCCACACATATCATCATAAATAATTTCATAAACAACCCATATAGCATAATGGAAATGGGTTTCATTTCGTAATCATAACGTTTTAAAAACTGCTTTAAAGACATGATCTTTATGTCACTTTAAACCCACGGAAAGGGAAGGTGGGTTTCATGTATGTAAATCCCAGAATTTAAAATAGAACATTTTGATATATATGTGAATACCATTTTAGAAATAAGAGCTTTGATTATTCACTTTATAACATAAAATAATTTTGAGAAAGAGAGAGGCATTTTGAGACGAAAATTCTGCAGCATAACAGCTATGTTGCAAGGTTTTAGAAAACATTGAAAAGAGAGGGGACCTAGGTCACCCACTCATAACTGATCCATAAAACAGTAGGGGGATAGAATATAAGGGATTTAAGAACATGGTAATTAAATTTTAAGGATATACCATATGAAATAAAAAACATGGATTTGAGACAAAAATAAGATTTCTCTTATGAAATTTTGGCAGCCTAACGGCGTCACTTAATCTTCAATAAAAAATGATTTGACAAGATAAAATATGGACTCTCATCATATGATCATAAGATATCAGTATGATAGATATAGAGATCATACCCCAACATAATAAAAATTAACTTGAAAGATTTTACATGAAAATCGAACTTGAAAAATGAGAAGGGTGAAAGAATCACTTAAAAAATTCGGCAGCCTAACGACGTCACTTGAACTTTCATAAAACGAAATGATGAGAGTAATAGGGGATCTCTCATCATATAAAAATGAAAAGGGAAGTAAGTGGAATATAAAAGAACATACTCTCACATAAGAACATTGATAATAAAAGGAATTAAATAAAAGAGGTTACATGAAAAGAAAGAGAGCGGTCAGATCCCTTACCTTAAAACGTAACTCTTAAAACTCAATGGTTTGGACCTTGAGAGCATGGGGGAACCTTTGATGGACTCCTTGGGAGGTAAAAAGACCAGAAATTCTTTGGGGGAGAGTTCGGAGTGAAAACTAAAGGAGTAAAGGGTGGTTATTTATAGGGAAAGTGAGGGGACAAGGCATTAATGGCCATGGGACACCTCATTAGTGGTTTTGGCAATACCATGGGCTTGCCCATGGTTTTTTCCCATGGTATTGGCCACTTGGGACACCACATACCTTATATTACTATTCATAAGTCGACCATATTGATTACATACTTAATACATCATTTAATGATGTCATTAAACACCCGTAACTTAAAAACTGTATTTTTACTATTCATTGAAAATTCAACTTTCTCAGAATAATCCCAAAATTTCACCTTAACCAAATATCAATGCTCTGATTTCAAAAATGAAATCGATTTTATATAAATAATTTTCTAAATATTTTTAATGAAATTTTTAATTAAAAACACTATTCACCAAAAATTCATTTTTTTCAGAAAAATCCCCAAAAATTACCTTAACATAATATCGATGCTCTGAGTTCAAAAATAAAGTCCTTTTTTTTAAAATAATTTTCCAATTATTTTAATTAAATTTTTAATTAAAAACACTTTTCATCTGAAAAAACTAATACTTGACTAATAATTTATGAAACCGTTATTTACCCGTTTTATTAAATAACATTACATAATCTAGGTGTCAAAAATATATTAAAACTTTCTTTGAGTGAAATTACTTATACATTTGGTCACATTACTAATCTTAAGTGAAAAACCACTATTCATAATTTACTATTTATCAAAAATTATGTTGATCTTATTAGACTCCCAATTCTTTACTGAACATTTTTGTAGAAGACCATTTTTTGAAAATCATTACACGTAATTAATTATTTAGGGTTTACATAAATATTTTAAAATATCCCTTTTTTCAAAATTCAACAATAAAATATATCCTAAAATTATCCGAACATTTGAAATTTCACAAACATCACTAAAGGAAGAAATTTCAATTCATTCATCCCAAGGGATTACAAAAAGAAGCTAGGGTCTCATCACATAGCCCCTTATAACACTGGCATATGACCTAAGTGTAAGGTGTGCTATGTTGAGAGAATCTGAGGGAGGCTCAGATAACATTGCCCTAGTAGTAATCTCTAATAACTTGAACTTCTCTCGCAGGCATTTCCGTTCAAGCTTGACACGCTGGAGTTCGGCATGGGCTTGGTCTAAAGCAAATCCCAAAGATGCCACCTCCTTCCCAAGCTCTGATAAGTGGGCTTCATAAGGTTCGAGTCTACTAGATGAAGCCATCAACTCCTCTTTCTGCATTAACCATTAACATTTTGTTAAATTATTAAGAGTAAGTTAATATACTACTCAAAATATCGGGTCGTTACATTCTCCCCCCCTTAAGAAATTTCGTCCCCGAAATTTATACTTGAGGCCTAGTCGAAAAGGTGAGGGTACTTTTGCTTCATTGTTTCCTCAAGCTCCCAAGTCGCTTCTTCATATTTATGATTCCTCCACAACACTTTCACAAGGTGGGTAGTCTTGTTTCGTAGGACCTTTTCTCTACGGTCTAAGATCTCCACTGGCTGCTCCTCATAAGAGAGTTCATGTTCTAGTTGTACCACCTATGGGTTCATTACATGCGAAGGGTCGGGTATGTACTTCCTCAAGAGAGATACATGGAAGACATCATGAACATGAGCTAGGTTCTTTGGAAGTTCTAGATGATAGGCCACTGCTCCTATGCAATCAAGGATATCATAGGGGCCAATGTACCTAGGGTTGAGCTTCCCTTTCTTCCCAAACCGCATGACTCTCTTCCAGGGAGAAATTCGAAGGAAGACTTTGTCACCAACACCAAACTCCAAGTCCCTTTGACGATTGTCATCATAGCTCTTCGGCCGACTCTGAGCAGCCTTTATGTGTTGTTGGATGGCATGAACCTGTTCTATCATCTCTTGCACAAGATCAGGCCCAAGAAGCTTTCTCTCACCAGTTTCATCCCAACAAGTAGGAGTTCTACATCGCTTTCCATACAAAGCTTCATAGGGTTCCATCTGAATACTCTAATGGAAGTTGTTGTTATAGGAGAACTCAACTAATGGGAGGTGTTGATCCCATCCACCTTTAAATTCCATTGATCATAATCTCAACATGTCTTCGAGTGTCTGAATAGTCCTTTCAAATTGGCCATCAGTTTGAGGATGATAGGCCGTACTAAAATTCAATTCAATATTCAGATCATGTTGAAGACTTCTCCAGAATTTTGATGTGAATCTTGGGTCACGATCAGACACGATGGATAGTGGTACCCCATGCAGCCTTACCACTTCTTTCACGTATATCTTGGCAAGCTGATCCAGAGAGAAATCTTCCCGAATAGAGATAAAATGGGTTGTCTTGGTGAGACGTTCCACAATAACCCATATCGCATTGTTTCCTTTGGATGTTTTCGGGAGACCATTTACAAAGTCCATAGTGATATTATCCCACTTCCATACTGGTATGGGTAGCAGTTGTAATACCCCATTATGAAGTTGTCATTCTGCCTTTACTTGCTGACACACCAGGCACCTTGTAGTGTAATCAGCAATCTCCCTCTTCATGTTATCCCACCAATAATGATCACGAAGGTCTCTATATATCTTAGTGCTTCCCGGATGTATAGAGATAGTAGATCTATGAGCTTCATCCATCAGTTCTTTCTTTATCTCTGGAATAGATGGAACACATAGTCTTGTATGAAATTTCAATACACCTTCTTGATCAATATTGAAATCTGGTAACTTCCCATCTTTTACAGCCTCCAACTTCTCCTGAAGCAAAGGATCTTCTTTTTGAGCCTTCTTAATCTTCTCTAGTAATGAAGGTTGAGAAATCATTTGGGATATGGTTGATGATGTCCCTTTCCTTATAATTCCCATGTCCAGTTTTACTAGATCTTTAATCAAGGGATCTCCTAGGATCCTCAATGTTTCCAGAACAACACGGTCTTTCCTACTTAACGCGTCCTCGACTTTATTTTCTCTTATAGGGTGATAATTAATTGAACAATCATTGTCTTTAGTAAGCTCCAACCATCTCCTTTGTCTCATGTTAAATTCTTTATGTGTGAAAATTTACTTTAGACTTTGTTGGTCAGTGTATATATCACATTTCTCACCATAAAGATAGTGCCTCCATATCTTTAGAGCAAAAAAACTACCGCCAGCTCTAGATCATGTGTAGGATAATTCTGCTCATGAATCTTCAACTGTCAAGATGCATAAGCAATTACCTTGGAATTTTACATGAGGATGCACCCAAGCCCTTTCAGAGATGCATCGCTAAAAATAACGAATCCTTCTCCAATAGAGGGTAGTTTCAACACAGGTGCAGTAACCAATCTCTTCTTCAGCTCTTTGAAACTTTCCTTGCATTCCTTTTTCCAAATGAGCTTAACCCATTTTCGAGTCAACTTGGTAAGTGGAATAGAATTCCATGAAACGTTTTTCACAAACCTCCTATAATATCCTGCTAAACCAAGGAAACTACAAATATTAGTTACTGTTGTGGGTTGAGGCCACTCCTCCACAACCATTGTCTTTGCAGGGTCAACCGAGATTCCTTCATTGGTTACGATGTGCCCCAAGAAATCCACCGGTTGTAACCAAAACTCACAGTTGCTGAACATTCCAAAGAGCCTCTCCTTCCATAGAGTATTATAAATAACCCTCAGATGATCTTCATGCTCCTCACGACTTTTTGAATATATCAAAATATCATCAATAAAAACTACCACAAAGTTATCAAGGTAGTACTTAAAGACTCAATTCATCAAATCCATGAAAATATCAGGAGCATTAGTCAATCCAAAGGGAATATAAGTAAACTCATAATGCCCATATCTTAATTGGAAGGCATTCTTTGGTATATCTTCCTTCTTCACCCTCAGTTGATGATAACTAGATCGAAGGTCAATCTTAGAGAAGAATTGAGCCCCATGAAGTTGGTCAAATAAATCATCAATTCATGGAAGTGGATATATGTTCTTCACTGTGATCCCATTCAGTTCTCTATAATCTATACAGAGCCGCATTGATCCATCCATCTTCTTCACAAGGAGAATTGGTTCTCTCCAAGGAGACACAGTCGGGTGGATAAACCCCTTCTCCAATAAGTCTTGGAGTTGTTTCTTTAACTCTTCTAGCTCCACATTTTCCATTCTATATGGAGTCTTTGATATCGGTTGAGACCCAGGTACTAGTTCAATGGAGAACTCTACCTCTCTTTCAGGGGGAGGTCCAGGTAACTCCTCAAGAAATGCATCCATGTATTCCTAGACAATTGGAACATATTCTATTTTTTTGCTCCCTTTTCCTTCTTCTTCATAACCAATTAACTCCATAAAATCAATCTATAGGAGGTGATTCTAGATAGGGATCAGTTCAGGATATCTCTCCTTGAAAGATAACTGTAGGTTGTTTATTCATGACTACTGAGATTTCCTTACTTCTGCATTTGATCTTAGCGTTATACTTTGAGAGCCAGTCCATCACTAGTATAACGACGAATTCCAACATGGGAATGAATACTAGATTTGCGATAAGATTGTGCTCACTAATGTAAACACTAGAGTCTCTAAACACTATTGATGAATGGATAATCCCACTTGGATTCTTGACTGAAAACTCTACCTCAAGAAATTCCGAGATTGATTCTATATTCTTTGCAAACTTGGAAGAAATAAAGGACTGCATAGAACCGGAATCCAACAAAGTAGTTGCTAGTTTCGAGAGGACAATAAGAGTACATGCTACCACGTCATTCAGAGCTTCAACTTCACTTGTTGTGATAGCAAAAGCACGACCTTGCTCACCCGGCCTTTGCTAAGGTTGATGGTGATTCCCCTCCACTGCCCTTGGATTTGGATAGAGATTAGCATAGTTCCCAAGCTGTCCACACTTGAAGAAATGGACATCGGGAAATGCCAGAACCATCTTTCCCCTGTCTTTAGTGTTGGGGAGTTGAGGATTCACCTCACTACGACAATTCTGAGCAATATGGCCTCCTCTTCCACACTTGTAGCACTTTCCACTTCCGTTCAAGCAGTTCCCCAGATGGTTCTTCCCACATTTATTGCATGTGGTAAGTTTCATTTTCTTCCCACCGCTTCCCTGGTCAAAAGTCTTCCCTAAACTGGGCTCCAACGATCTCTTCTTTTCATTTGATTTATGAGACCATTGCGTCTCACCATACTCCATCTTGACTTTCATTGCACTTCGCACGATCTCCTCATAGATATCGTAGTCCCGGTTGGATAAATTCTTCCACAGATGAGGTCTCAGCCCACTGAGAAATCTATCAACCTTCCCACTTGGATCCATGATAAAGCTAGAGGTATATCATGAAAGTCGGGTGAAGTTCATTGCATAGCTTCTGATAGATTCGTTCTCCTTTTTCTTCAGCTTGAGAAACTCTTTCTCCATTCTATTTTTCATTGAACGAGGGGAATAGTTGTTAAAGAATATTCCCCGAAATTCTTTCCACTCCATAGCTTCCGTCTCTCCTCTAGGCTTCATGTTTTTTACCAGTGACCACCACTAGTCAGCTTCTCCCTCTAGGCGATAAACAGCAAGGGTGACTTTTTCTTGTTCCGAACAAAGGAGTACAGAAAAGATCTTTTCAATGGATCTTTTCCATTGTTCCATAACCAAAGGGTCAGTAGATCTACTAAATGTTGGTGGTCTTTGACGCATAATGGACTCAACAGAATGTTTTTCCCTTCATTGTGAGATCGGCCTCTCAGCTTGATTCAAGTTATTACTCATAACTTGAGTTAGTTGGTTCATCATTCGCCTGAATGTTTCCATTCCAGCTTCCATCGGAGGGTCGTCAGCACATGGTGAATTGCGGTCCCCATCGGCACAGTTCCTCCTATTTCCCGCCATTTTCTAAAAGAATAAAACCTTAGTGATAAACTTATTTCATTTATGAATCTTTTAACTAAGACTACATGCTTAGACAATTACACTTCTCTATAATTCCTTTATAATGATTCATAAAAAGCTTGTGATTAACAAAACATATCCCCAGGGAGTGTCGTAACCAAGAGTGTATCAAGGCCCATTATCGTGCACCAGTTCCCGTTTGAGTCTAGCTCAATGTGGTGTTTTCGGGTTTTACCCCTATGTACATCTGTGCCAGAGCCGCCTCTACCTGCTCGTATCCAGACAGGGATGTATTTGTTTGATAAACCACTTACTCAATACATACCAAAATACCAGGAAGTTTTCCTATACATAAACTTTTCTATAGGGTTCTTCCTAATGTTTTTATATCCTAATTTCCACAAATAACTAAACCATCCTTTGATACCAACTATAGCATCCCATCTTTTTATAACATAACTGTCATTCCATTACATGGAACTGAGGATCTTTAAGGCTTAGTGTCTTGGAAACAAGGAACATAATACATGAAAACAAAATAAAGCATTCTTCTTAAACACTAGAAAGGATTATACTTAAGTTCATCCTAGGTTCATTACTGAATCTCATAACCTGGGGACATACATCAAAAGAAAGGGTGAGCAGAAGGCCCTGTAAGGGAAACAGGAGAAACATTTTACAAGTGAACTTGAGATACTTCAATAAGGATATGAAAAGAACTTTAAGGCATGAGAAAGGAATCATGAGATACATCATAATAAAAATAACATTTTTCATAACTTGAAGATGTGGCTACAACATTTAATATTGAAAATTGTTTCGTTTCACCAAGGTCCATCCCCAAGGTGTCGTTGAAAATTACCAAGGTTATTCACCAAGGCGTCCTTAAAAATGGTCATCTCTAGAGATTAAGTCTTTACCCAATGCATTGGAGCGCTATCTGGGCGCACCCTTGAAATGTATTTATTATCATGTGAGACACACATATAATCATCAATAATTTTATAAACAACCCATATAGCATAAAAGAAATGGGTTTCATTTTGTAATCATAATGTTTTAAAAACTGCTTTAAAGACATGATCTTTATGTCACTTTAAACCCACGGAAAGGCAAATGGGGTTTCAAGTATGTAAATAATAGAATATAAAATAGAAAATTTTGATATATATGTGAATAAACTTGTATAAATTATAGCATTGAGTATTAACTTTATAAAATAAAATAATTTTGAGAAAGAGAGAGGCATTTTGAGATGAAAATTCTGTAGCATAACGACTATGTTGCAAGGTTTTAAAAACATTGAAAAGAGAGTGGACCTGGGTCACCCACTCATAAATGATCCATAAAACAGTAGGGGGATAGAATATAAGGGATTTAAGAACATGGTAATTAAATTTGAAATATATACCATATGAAATGAAAAACATGGATTTGAGACAAAAATAAGATTTCTCTTATGAAAATTCGGCAGCCTAACGACATCACTTAATCTTCAATAAATAATTATTTGAAAAGATCAAATAGGGTCTCTCATCAT
Organism: Viscum album; assembly: GCA_963277665.1. Taxonomy (NCBI): domain Eukaryota; kingdom Viridiplantae; phylum Streptophyta; class Magnoliopsida; order Santalales; family Viscaceae; genus Viscum; species Viscum album. Next base: position 514,440,943 of record OY728143.1, on the reverse strand, counting down.
ATGATCATAAGAGATAAGTATGATAGATATAGAGATCATACCCCAACATAATAAAAATGAACTTGAAAGGTTTGACATGAATATCGTACTTGAAAAATGAGAAGGGTGAAAGAATCACTTAAAAAATTCGGCAGCCTAACGGCGTCACTTAAACATTCATAAAATGAAATGATGAGAGTAAGAGGGGATCTCTCATCATATAAAAATGAAAAGGGCAGTAAGTGGAATATAAAAGAACATCCTATCACATAAGAACATGGAGCATAAAAGGAATGACATAAAAGAGGTTACATGAAAAGAAAGAGAGAGGTCAGATCCCTTACCTTAAAACGTAACTGTTAAAACTGAAAGGTTTGGACCTTGAGAGCTTGGGGGAACCTTGGGAGGACTCCTTGGGAGGTAAGGAGACCAGAACATCGTTGGGGGAGTGTTGGGAGTGAAAACTAAAGGAGGAAAGGGTGGGTATTTATAGGGAAATTGAGGGGACAAGGCATTAATGCCCGAGGGACACCTCATTAGTGGTTTTGGCAAAACCATGGGCTTTCCCTTGGTATTTTCCCATGGTATTGGCCACATTGGACACCTCATACCTTATCTTACTATTCATAAGTCGACCATATTGATTACATACTTAATACATCATTTAATTATGTCATTAAACACCCGTAACTTAAAAACAGTATTTTCACTATTCATCGAAAATTCAACTTTCTCAGAATAATCCCAAAATTTCACCTTAACCAAATATCAATTGTCTTATTTCAAAAATAAAATCCATTTTATGAAAATAATTTTCTAAATATTTTTAATTAAATTTTTAATTAAAAAACACTATTAACCGAAAATTCATTTATTTCAGAAAAATCCCCAAAAATTACCTTAACATAATATTGATGCTCTGAGTTCAAAAATAAAGTCCTTTTTATAAAAATAATTTTCTAACTATTTTAATTAATATTTTAATTAAAAAACACTATTAATCTGAAAAAACTAATACTTGACTAATAATTTTTGAAAGTGTTATTTACCCATTTTATTGAATCACATTACTTAATCTAGGTGTCTAAATTATATTAAAACTTTCTTTGAGTGAAATTTCGAATACATTTGTCCACATTAATAATCCTAAGTGAAAAACCACTATTCATAATTTACTATTCATCGAAAATTAAGTTGATCTTATTAGACTCCAAATTCTTTACTGAACACTTTTGTAGAAGACCATTTTTTGAAAATCATTACACATCATTAATTATTTAGGGTTTACATAAATATTTTAAAATATCCATTTTTAAAAAAATCATCAATAAAATATATCCTAAAATTATCCGACATTTGAAATTTCACAAACATCACTAAAGGAAGAAATATCAATTCATTCATCCCAAGGGATTACAAAAAGAAGCTAGGGTCTCGTCACATAACCCCTTATAACACCGGCATAAGACCTAAGTGTAAGGTGTGCTATGGTGAGAGAATCTGATGGAGGATCAGATAACATTGCCCTAGTAGTAATCTCTACTAACTTGAACTTCTCTTGCAGGCGTTTCCGTTCAATCTTGACATGATGGAGTTCGGCTTGGGCTTGGTCCAAAGTGAAGCCAAAAGATGCCACATCCTTCCCAAGCTCTGATAAGTGGGCTTCATAAGGTTCGAGTGTACTGGATGAAACCATCGACTCCTCTTTCTGCATTAACCGTTAACATCTTATTAAATCATTAAGAGTAAGTTAATATACTACTCAAAAGATTGGGTCGTTACATGTGTCTTCCATTCTAAATCATGTCTCAATTATCTAATTTCAGATATAATTAATAAACACTATCCATTATAATAAAAAACATCTATATCGAATAAAATTTACAGATTTATCAATATATCAAAAATTAATCAAATAACGTTGAAAGTAAACAACACATGTTAAAATGAAATATGGTTTAGGTTGTATTCATATTTTTTATACAATAATTTTTTACGTAAAGGGAAATTGATGTCCATAGTAAATAATTCTAATAAAGTGATTTTTTCTCGGGAAAGTTACAATCAACAACGACTGTTATATTGTCCCTTAAATTTTATGACATGGTAAATTTCATGTGAAATTCCCATTGATGAAGTAATTAAAATTGAAAATTTAAATACCAGAGGAATAAATAAAACATGACATGTGGATAACATATAAACCACATATTAGTGAATTGGTTTATAATAAAAAATAAGTCTCCATGTTATTTAAATTGAGACTGAATCTTTTACCACATTTATTTAATATAATTGTATGACCCATAAAAATAATAATTATAATATGTAACATTTAATACCATAAATATAATAATATTGATGACATGAAATATCAAAAGAAAGTATACATACACCAAATACAAGAAATTGATGGTGAATATGGCAGATATCTCATAGAAATATATGTTAGACAAGAGAACCCATTCCCTGCATTTACATTTTATGGTGTGAACTTTAACCAAGTTAATATTGAATTATGTAATTTTATTAACAAAATAAATTAATCTTTTAATAAAAAAAATACGTTATGTTTTGATTTTATATATTTTTTTGACTAATAGTGTCAATAATTATTTATAATTTTCGTGGTTTTATGTTCATTCATTTGAGGGTTTTAGGATCTATTCTGATGAGTATAATAATGGTTGTACACTTAAAATGGGAATATGATTACAGATTTGGAATGTAATGGTGTTACAGAAAATACAGTAGTATGAATTATCTAATATATAATTTTATTTTCTATAATAAGGATGATTTATATCTTAAAATGTTATTTATAATTGATATGATTATTTTCCCCGAATTTCTGAACACCATAAACTAGTTTTGTTTTATATACTATTAGGGGTATATATTTTTTACAAATAATGAAAACGTTATAATATAACTATTAAAATCATATTAATCCATAATAATATTTTTTTGACCATCAATGAAGGAGGTAATGGAAAAATAACAAAAATATTTTTCATAGATATTATTAACCAGCAAAATTTGGATAATAGTGTCTTTTATTTTATTAAAGTGTTGAATTAGAAGGATTAGATATAAGATATTTCATTATAAATAAACTATCCATGTTTATGAATTATTAGTCGATTATTATTCATATATATATGAAAGAGTTGATGAGAATTTATTATATGTAATGAAACTAGTATAGGTTTTTTGAGAACATTTCATCTTTAATACCACTTCCTTCGAGGACCCCTTGAAAACATTGGGTTTTGTCTTTAACTGATACCACAAGAACATAGGCATGGAGATAGTTAGGAGAATTGGTTTTAGAATAAATTTAAGGATATTACATGTAATTTCATTGAAATGGGGTGGTGATGGATAGTATTTATACTTGAGGAGCAGTTGGATTATGTGATTAAATAAGGAATATTGTTTTCAAATCTAACTACATTGAGGTGAAATTACATTCGAAGAATTTGGATTATAAATATTAATGTGAATTCGGGTTATGGTCATGATATACCTAAAAAACCATTTAATGGTGTTTTTTTAGGTAGTTTAAGCCATTACATTTTAACATTAACCCTTTCCATTATTTTACATATACTGTCGTAACAAATTTTTTAAGAATAGTATTTTTTTTCCTTAAAATATAAATTAAATTTTAATATAATTTGGATCTTATAATTACAAATATTCAATCAATTTTATCAAATTAATCCATGAACCTAGAAAAATTACATTTAAAATTAATCTCACATTCACAATGGAAAAATAAATTTTTAACATGTAAAAGTTCTAATGATTTAAATGTTTTTGTATCCAATTCCATTGTTAAGTTGATTAAAATGACTTACTGTAGATATATTGATTAATTAATTATGAAATTGTACTTTAAAACAAATATAAAGTTAAATTTATCACAATAATTGTTTTATATGAAAAATTAGTTATTAAATTTAATTATAACATTTTCACTTATCATAAAAAATATTGCTCATTATTAAAATATCAAAAAATCATTATAAGATAATTTGATATTCTAATTTAAAAATTAAGTTCATGATTAAAAAAATTAATTAATTCATCAAAAATTATATTTAAAATAGGGGTGATATTAATTGGAGAAAATTTCATAATTGAAAAATATATATTTTTTGTTTAAAATTGGATTTATTCGTATATAATGAAAATAAATCGTGTTGTATTAATTATTTTTTTGACTATAATACATTTAAATTTCATTAATACATTTCAATAGTACTAGTTAATTTAATTTATTACGATAAAATTACATTGTGGGTATAACGGTTTTTTATAAAAACACACCCTTTATGGTTGATTGGTTTTCATTTTCATTTTTATTAAATTGGAAACAAAATAATTAATTTTAAAAACAATTATAAAAAATATTTTACTTAATTTGGTAATCATATTCACATCCTCGGATTTAATGGATAGTTTAGAATAGTTATGTTAAACTAATAATATTAATAGGTTATCATTGTATTTTATGCTCATTATTGCACGAAACAGATGTTTCCGTAGAAATTGAATTTATTTAAGTGGAAACATACTATAAAATTTTTATGATTTATAAAAACACAATATAGTTTTCTATTTAGCTATAAAAATGCATTGAGGGGCTACATTAGTTCCCTACATTAAAATAATAAATCCAACACATTCCTAATTTGAATATTGTGAAACATAATCAAAATGTACATTTCTATTGATACTAGAATTTGAAATTTTAATAATTTTTAAGACAAACCAACTTTTTATTACACAATTAAACTTAATTTATTACATAAACATCACTTGATACAACATAGAAGACAGATAGGTCTAGTTTATTTGGGTCATAGTATCATTACATGACAACATAAAACATGAAATACAACATATTTTTTGAAAACATCCTTTAAAAGAACACTAAATTCCCTCATACATAGCATTTTATTGATAACCTATGAACACGCATAAGAAAAGGGTGAGTTATGATGCCTCGTAAGGGAATAATCATAGAATAACATGAGAAATACAATACATGTTAGACAATAGGAATATCAATAGAGAACAAGAGAATTAAAAACATAAAAGCATTATAAATCATGATAATCCTAGCATAGAAATTTGGAAACAACACATAACAAGGAATTAGCATGAGTCGTGACTCATTGCACATGGAGCATGAGTAAACCTTAATTGCACATAAAGCACAAGTACACCCTCGTTGCAATTGAATTAGAATGAGTAAACCCTCATTGCACATGAAGCATAAGTAAACCATCATTGCACTTGAATTATCATGAGTGAGCACCCATTTTACATGACATATCATGATTCTATACTTTACCCAATGCATTGGTGCACTATCAGGGAGCACCCTTCTTAAACATTTTACTTCATGCATTAATGTTCCACTTGGACCATAAAACATTGAATTATTCAACATTATCATTTATTCCATGATAAAATAATATGTCATACATAATTGAAACACATTAAACAATAATTAAATTTGTATACTGTGGAATAGCCTTTATAGAGAAATGGGAATTGTATTCACTACACATTGACATAGGCTTGGAAGAACGAGGAGCAATTTCAGCAGCAAAATGACATGAAATAAGAACTCATAAAAATGGTTGATGAGATATAAATGGGTGTATCATCATATTTACATGAAATGGATAGCAATGGGGTCATATAGATACATTTCCCAACCAATGTAATGGAATTTAGATTCAGGTTACAAAATAATTCCTTGATTGTAAATGAGGAGAGATAAATTCATTTCAGAATTTCGGCATAGTAACAAGTGTAGATTGGAGGAATTTAATGAGAGGTGAAATGGTATCACATCATTCAAACATAAATAGTTTTTTATGTGGGAGGTGTGGCACCATACCCCAAAATTTATAATTTAAATTAAAATGGCATAACAACTTAATGAATATTTGAAAAAAATTATAAAGGGAGAAAACCCTTACATGGAAGTGTGCTTCCTATGGCTTGAGAGAGGCTTGAGAGAGGATTCATGGGATATTGGGGAACCTTGGGAGGATTCTAGAGAGTGGATAGAAGAGGTTGGACAAACTCCAATGTCCTTCAGTGAGGAGGAAGTGGGAGCTTGGGTGGGTTTATATAGTAAAGGAGAGGGAATTGTTTATTTTTTAGGATTGGGACACCTCCCATTAAAATATTCAAAAGAACAAACCAGACCATGGTTTTTGCCAATGGTTTTTGTCAATGGTGATTGGAAAAAAATATTTTATAAGGACAAATTCATAACTTCCTAAAATAATGGGGTTTCTTATACGGAGGTGAGTCACACTCTCATGACAAACAATTTAAAAAGACAAAATGTTTAATAATTCTGGAATATTCTACTAAAGCTTTGTAAAATAGATCAAACAAACCCAATATCAAAGTATTTTAATGTTAAAACATATATTGGCCGAAGATAAAGTTTATTTTATTTTATTACATCACTATTGGGTCATTATGTTTTTATAAAACACATTATATATTTATACAGTATTTAGTTTTTACACAAAAATTTGACTCTCTCAGATGATAATTAAAAATTCACCATTGGATACTTTCAACATCCTGATTCCAGAAAAAATATTCATTTTATCTAAATAATTTTCTATATATTTTAATTTTCACTTTTAAAATAAAAACCAACATTTATTAAAAAATCATGGGTTTTGATAAAAATGGCTTTCAAACAATACTAAAAATTACAATTGCATTCAAAAAATTATACGATAATTTATATATAATAGATATTTATTTAGTGAAAATAATAATATTTGTTTAAATTTTATTTAATAAAAAAATCAATTAATTTATCAAAATATATTTTTCAGTTGAACATTAACTAAAAATACTTTTTCTTCATTAAAAACTATTTACAAGGTAACAATAATAAAATAAAAGAATATTATTTATTATATAAAAAAAATATGTACATAACCATAGTGAAATGGTTTTGTTACATAACTCTTATAACACCCTCATATGATTGAAGAGTAAGGTGTGCGATGGTGATAGACTCTTGGGGTGGCTCAGATAACATTGCTCTGGTTGTAATCTCTATCAACTTCCACTTCTCTCGTAGGCAGTCCCGCTTGAGCGTAACATATTCAAGCTCAGCTTGGGATTGGTCAAGGCCAAATCCCAAAGATGCCACCTCATTTCTAAGATCTGAAAAATGGACTTCGTATGGGGCACGTCTACTGGATGAGGTCACCCCTTACTTTGTCTCTGTAAATTTTATTTTTTAAAGACCTATATTTATACTTATCATGTGATCAATGTTAATCAGCTAGAATAGCAATGGTCACAATTATTAACATAAAACCAAAGAAGATGCTATTTTATATAAACATTTTACCTAAGGAGACATTTAATTAGATCAAAAGGTATTTCCATTTCTGAAAGTATGGGTCATTACTATCTTCCCCCATTAATAAATTTAACCCTTGAAATATCCTTTTTCCACAATCAAACAGATTTGGGTAACTATGATTCATCATTTCCTTCGATTCCCAAATCGCTTATTCAAACATGTGGTTTCTCTACATCACCATGACGAGGGGAATTGACTTTTTCATAGAACTTTTTCTCTACAATCTATGATCTTCACTGGTTGCTCTTCATAAGAAATTTCATCCTCTAATTGTACCTCTTCTAAAGAGAGTACATATGAAGGATCTGGCATGTACATCTTTATGAGGGATACATGAAATACATCATGTACATTTTCCATGGTAGGTATAAGTGCTAGTTGATAGGCCACATCCCTAACACAATCCAGAATCTCGAAGGGGCCGATGTACCTTGGACATAAACTCCCTTTCTTTCCAAAACTCATGACCTTATTCCATAGAGATAAGCATAGAAATACCATGTCTCCATTGTTAAATTCAAGGTCTCATTGACAGTTTTCTGCATAACTCTTATATCATGTCTGGGATGCCTTGATATGCTGGTGAATTGTTTTCTCCTTCTCCACCAATTCATCGACCATTTCTGGTCTAAGAATCTTACGCTCAACAACCTCATCCCAACACGTTGAGGTTCTTCACCTTTTCCCATAATGGGATTCATGTGGTCCCTTTTGGATCCCAAGTGGAAACTATTATTATAAGAGAACTCAACCAGCGGAAGATGATGATCCCATCTTCCTTTAATGTCCATTGAGCACACTCTCAACATGTCCTGATGTGTTTGGATTGTCCGCTCGTATTGGAAATCAGTTTGAGGATTATAGGTCGTACTGAACTTCAGTTCATAATTTAGAGAATATTGAAGAATCTTCAAAATAAAAGAGGTGAATCTGGGATCTTGACAAGATATAATAGATAGTGGTACTCCGTGAAGCCTTAACACTTCTCTGATATATATTTTTTCCATTTGATCCAATGAGAAATCATCCTAAATAGAAACTAAGTGTGCAACCTTTGTAAGATAATCCACAACAACCATGATTGCAATATTTCCTTTGGATTTCATCAGATGTCTGGTGACAAAGCCCATAGTGATGTTCCCTCATTTCCATTCTGGTATGGGAAATGGTTGCATCATCCACTTTGACTTATGCCTCTTTGACATCACTTTCTGACACACTAGGAACATTGATGAATCTTCAGATATCTCCTTATTCATATTATCCCACCAATTATGCCCTCCGAGATCTCAATACATCTTTGGGTTTTCTAGGTAAATAGGAAAATTTGAACTATTTCTATCATCCAAAAGTTCCATCATCAACTCTATACATGATATAACACATAGTATTTTCCCAAATCTCACAATTCCATCTTCATTAACATTAAACTCCAGGGATTTCCCATTTCTGATAGCTTCCACTTCGTTCGGAATTCCCACATCATCCGTTTGAGCATCCTTTAACCTTTCCATAAGTGACGGTTGGGCATTCATTTGTGAATGGATTGATGATGTTCCCTTCAATATGATTCCCATGTCCATCATTATCAAATCTAAGAAGATTGGATCCTTTTCAATTATCATCAATGATAGAATCAATTGGTACTTTCTACTTAGGGAATCTGACACCTTGTTCGCTTTCCCAGGGTGGTAATGGATTGATTAGTCATAGTCTTTGATCATCTTTAACAAACATCATTGGTGAATCTTCAAATATTTCTATGTGAATATATTCCTGAGGCTTTCATTGTCCGTATATATTTCACACTTCTCCCCAAAGGGATAATGCCACAAAATTTTCAAAGTGAAGATCACTACAACAAACTTGAGGTTATGTGTTGGATAGTTCTGTTCATGAACATTCAATTTACATAAAGTATAAAAAATGACATTGTCATTGTACATCAACACACATCACTGGACCTTCTACGAAGAATTAATGAATACCAAAAAAAAGTTCTCCCCTTGGGGGTAAAGTTAGCACGAGCGTAGTGATAAGCCTCCTTTTAAACTCCTTGAATATTTAATCGCATTCATCACTCAATGAAAACATTACTCCCTTCTAAGTTAGCCTGGTAATAGGGTCGGATAATCATGAGAAATTTATCACAAATCATAGATGATATAAATCTAAACTTAGGAAGCTATGAATATCCATTAACGATGTTGGCCTCAACCATCCCTCAATTGCATATGTTTTGGAGGGATCCACAGATATCCCATTACTTGTGTGGATATGGGCCAAGATTGAGACATCCTTCAACCAGAACTCATACTTGATGTACTTTTCATAGAGATTCTCCTTCCGCATGGTCATTAGTAAAATTCTTAAATGCTCTTCGTGATCCTCCTTGGTATTGAAGTATATCAAAATATAATCTATAAATACTACCACAAATTTGTCGAGGTAATCTATAAATCCTATATTCATCAAGTCTATGAAGATTGATGGAGCATTAGTGAGTCCGAAAGGCATTACTATGAATTCATAGTTCCCATATCTTGTGTAAAAAGTAGTCTTTGGGATATCTTACTTCTTCACCCTTACATGATAATATCCCGACTGTAAATCCTCTGTGGAGAAGTATTGTGCTCCATGAAACTGATCGAACAAGTCATCAATTCGTGGGAGTGGATACCTATTCTTTATCGTGATTTTGTTGAGATGATGATAATCAATGCAAATGCGTCTTGACCCACTGTTCATTTTGGCAAAAAGGATTAGTGCACCCCATGGTGAAGCACCTGGGCGTATAAATCCTTTATTCATATTCCCTTGTAGTTGTTTCTTCAGCACCTCAAGCTCTACAATAGTCATTATATATGGATTCATGGATATTAAAAATTCCCTAGGTATAAGATCAATTGAGATTTCAACCTCTGTTCTAGGAGGAAGACCAGGAAATTCCTCAGGAAACACTTCAACAAATTCCCTCACAATAGGCATGAACTCTAAGATTGTTTCTTCCATCGACAAAATCATCTAAGCCAAATAAACATCCTCATAGGACATTAATATCCACGATTTAGATGATGGATCTATAGAAGATTCATCTTCCTCCTTGCACTTGTAACAAATCGGCGGTCAATTCTCTACAAGGAGAGTGATTTCCCTCTCACGAAAATTTATGTTGGCTCTATATAAGAAAAGCCAATCCATGACATGAATATCATCAAGTTCAAGCAGAGGGAGTATGATGATGTTCACAGGGAAGTTCAATCAAAAAATTATGGTATGAGAGAGTTTATATTCATGGGATCCAATGATTTCCCCATTTTTCGTAGTCACCGACATCTGCACTTCAATTATTTGTGGTGGTGCTGGGATTGTGCTATTAAACATTCAAGATATAAAAGAATGCATAGAACCTAATTCAAAAATTACGGCCACTATTCTTGAATGAATAACTACTGTTCCCATAAACACATCATTTTCGGGGTTCACATCGGCTGTAGTGATGGAAAATCTCACCCTTTCTAGATTGGAGGTTGTTGGTTGCCTCTGGAAACCCTTAGCTTAGGGCACATATTTTCAAGATGTGCAAGTTCATTGCATTTTTAGCAGTAACAAATGTGTTGTTGTTTGAACGGAGCATTCCTCTCCACTATTTCAGCTGTAGGTTTTTCTTGCCGATAGTTAATATCTAGGTTCCATTCTCTTCCACACATAAAGCATTTTCTCGTACCCTTCAGGCAATTTCCAGGGTGATTCTTTCCGCACCTTTGGAAAGTGGGGTATTGGATCATCTTAGCACCGTTGGATTTATCCATCGGACCCCCATCATTAAAGTCCACTTTACGCTTCTTATCCCCATGATACCCTTGAGATTCTTCGATCTCCACTTGGACCTTGAGGGATCATCGGACAATTTCATCATAGATTTCAAAGTCATAGATCGCCAGCGCTTTCCACAGGCTAGGATTCAGCCCACCAATGAAGAGGTCAACCTTGTATTCGGGGGTAACATTAAATACGGATGTGTATTGTGAAAGATGTGCCAAGGTTTCCATTTATGCTCCAACATATATTTTGTACCTTTACTTGAGGTAAAGGAAGTCCCTTTTCATATTAAGTTGGAGGGTGCGCAAAAAATATTTATCTAAAAACATCTTTAGGAAATTCTTCCAATCCAACATCTCGATCTCCTTTCCAGGCTTCATATTTTTTGATCAATGTCCACCATTGATCAGGTTCAACCTCCATATGATAAGCAGCTAGAAGAACATTCTCTTTTTCAGATCATTGAAGGACAAAGATGATCCTTTCAGTGGAGTTGATCATTGTTCAGTGATGAGGGGATCAGATGATCCACTAAACATTAGAAGCCTTCGTCTCATGATGCTCTCGATAGCGACTTCTTCTTTTTTAGGGGGGTTTGATCATTCCCCTTTTACCCATGTTTCCATTCAAATATTGAGTTATCTGAGAGAGAATCGCGAGAAAGTTAAAAATTCCTTCTCACATTGGATTGGGCATCCCATTAGTACAGTCATCACAATGATCTCCACATCAATTGTTTGCCCGAGTCCTCCTATTACAGGCCATTGGATGTAATAAAAGGAAATATTGTGGTAACACATAAAGGTTAATACATGAACCAAATTGGTTACTTATAAATAACATTTATTTCCTTATCATATGAATCTATTGGCTTCAATCAATGTTATCCATGATCAACATTCTATCATATATTCTTAGGGAATTTTTTTAGTCCCTTTATAATGGTTCATAATAAGCTTGTGAATTTACCAAAGAATATCCCCTAGGAGTGTCGTTACCTAGAGTGAATCAAGGCCTATTTTTGTGCACTAGTTCCCATTCGAGTCTAGCTCAATGCGGTGTTTTGGGGTTTTACTCCTAGGATACATCTGTGACTGAGCTGCCTCTACCTGCTCATATTCAGACTGGGATGTATTTTATTGATAAACCAGTAACTCAATACCAACCAAAACATAGGTATTTTTTATTATAATTAGTATTGTCTCTGAGGATTTACTATAGTTTTCTAATTCTAATCAAAAAATAACTAAACCTATCCTCTGATACCAACTATGAAAACCCTACTTTTTATTACACAATTGAACATAATTTATTACATAAACATCACTTGATACAAGATAGAAGATCAAGAGGTCTAGTGTCTTTGGGGATTAGGATCATTACATAACAACTTGAAACATGAAATAAAATATCTTTATTGAAAAATTAAATTACATGACCACTACATTCCATCGTACTTAGCATTGCATGGGATAACCTCAGGACATGCATAGGAAAAGGGTGAGATATAAATCTTATTAAGGTAATAATCATGAAATAACTTGAGGAATACATTACATGTTAGACAATAGGCATATCAATAGGGCATAATCATATCATAAACATAAAGGCATGATAATTCATGATAATCCTAAATTGGAAATTTGGTAACAACACTTAACATGGAATTAGAATGACCGAAGTCTCATTTCACAGAGAGCCTTAGTAAACCCTCATTACACATGAAGCACGAGTAAACCATCATTGCACTTGAATTAGCATGTGTAAACCCTCATTTCACATGAAACATGGGTAAATCCCTAGTTTCACATTAATTATCATGAGTAAACACACATTTCACATGACTTATCATGATACTATACTTTACCCAATGCATTGGAGTGCTATCAGGGATCACACTTCTTAAACATTTCACTTCATGCATAAGTGTTCCACATGGATCATAAAACATTAAATCATTCAATATAATCATTAATTTCCTGATAAACGAATGACTAATATGTACTTGATACTCTTTAAATAATACATAAATGTCCATAAAGTTGAATAACCTTGATAGGGAAATGTGCCTGGTATTCACTACACAATTACTTTGGATTGAAAAACACGGTGCAATTTCTGCGGTATAACGGCGTGACATAAGAACTCATAAAAATGGACGATGAGAGAGAAAGAGCTTTCTTATCACATTTAAATTAAATTGACAGTAAGGGGTCATATAGATACATGTCCAATAAATTGTAATGTAATTTAGATTCATGATACAAAATAATTGCTTCAATGTAAATGAGGAGGGATAATTTATTTATGAATTTCGGCATAGTAACAAGTGTACATGGGAAGCATTTAGTGAAGGAATAAGTGGTCTCCAATCATTACAACATAAATAGGAAAGAATGGGGAGGTGCAAAACCATACCCCAACATTTATAATTGAAATTAAACGAGAAAACAAACTTAAAGAATATTGGACAAAAATGAGAATGGAAGAAAACCTTTACTTAGATGTGTGCTTCCAAAGGCTTGATAGAAGCTTTATAGAGGATTCATGGGAGATTTGGGAACCTTGGGAGGATTCTAGAGAGAGGATTTCAGAGGTTGGATGAATTAAAAAGGCTTTCAGTGGGGAGGAAGTAGGTTCTTGGGGGGGTTATATAAGAAAGAAGAGGGAATTGTTTATTATTTTGGTTTGGGACACCTCATATTAAACTAATCAAAACCACAAACCAGCCCATGGTTTTTTTCCCATGTTTTTACCAAAGGGGAGTGGAAATAAATATTTTATAAGGCCAAAATCCTGAATTATTAAAATAATGGGGTTTCTTATGTGGAGGTGAGTCACACTCCCAAGGAAAACAATTTAAAAAGACAAAATGTTTAATAAGTCTTCAATGGTCCACTAAAGCTTTGTAAAATAAATAGGAAAAACCCAAAATCACATTATATTAATGGTAAAACATATATTGGCCGAACATAATTTTTATAGTATTTTATTACAAAACTATTGGGTCATTAGGATGTCATAAAACACATTATATAGTTAAACAAAATTTAATTTTTACCAAAAATATTAACTGCATCAATTTTTTTTTTAAATTCACCATTGCTCAATTTTGACATCCTGATTTTTGAAATAATATAAATTTTATCTAAATAATATTCAAAATATGTTTATTTTCACTATTAAAATAAAAACCTACATTTATCGAAACTTAATGGGTTTTGACAAAAATAACTTTCAAACCATAATAAAAATTACTATTGCAGTCAAAAAATTATATGATCATTTATATTTAATAAAAATTAATTTTAAAAAATAATAATATGGTATTAAAATATTATTTATTTTAAAAATACATTAATTCATAAAAATAGATTTATTAGTTGAACATTAAGTAAATATTCTATTTGTGCTTTAAAACCTATTTTCATGGTAATAATAATAAAATGAATGTGTATTCATTATTATATACAAAAATAATGTACATAACCATAGTTCTATGGTCTTGTTACATAACCCCTTATAACACCCGTATAAGATCGAGGAGTAAGGTCTGCGATGATAACATACTCCTGGGGTGGCTCGGATTATATTGTTCAGCTAGTAATCTCTATAAACTTCCACTTCTCTTATAGGCGATCCCACTCGAGCATAACATATTCAAGCTCATATTGGGCTTGGTCAAGAGCGAAGCCCAAAGACACCACCTTCTTTCTTTGAACCGACAAATGGGATTTGTATTGGGTACGCCTACTGTATTAAAATGGTTCTTATTATTGAGGCACGAGTTTCTTCCTTTCCTTTTCATTAATTGATTTTGAGAAATCTAGGAGAATGTGGGTCAAATCCCAAATATATGGGTACAAACCATGTACATTTTTACACACACCATGTACTATGGATTTGTGGGATGAGAAAACAGGGTGTGTAGGATTGGGTGTAAAAACTAGCTGCACATCATGTACTTTTGTACACACGCCATGTACCTTGGCTTTGTGTGATGAGATTACATGGTATGTAGGAGTATCAGCCATTAAGGGTGTAAAAACTAACTACATTCCATGTACATGGTAATACACGATGTATAATCATTCAGTAGAAGAATAGTAAGGCAGTGGAAATTATCCTCCAAAATAACAGTTTAAAAGGAATGTACACGCCATCTACTTGAGAGTGCATGCCGTGTAGTTATGTTTTTTTGTTAAAAACAGCCAGTAGCCTCCTCATTCGAGAGGGGAGGTAGAGGGCTCACCAGGAGCAATGAGAGAGGATGCCGAGACTTGGAGGAGCTCCCGAACACTCGTTGAAACTCTAATTACTCTACTGTCGATCTCATTTGAACTTCGCAGGTAACTTCTTCCTTCTAATTGAATTTTTCCTTCAAATTATTTATTTAAGGGAATATATTTAGGTTTGAACGTGTAATCGTTTATCTCTGGTCTACATCATTCTTGGTTGTTTCGGGATGCACCTTTTACATATATCGAATAGAGGAGAGCGAGGTAAGTATACTTGTGTTTAATTCCAACTATCAAGTTGTTTTTGTATACTGGTGTGCCACACATCCATGTTCGGGGTGTCACATAGATTTGAATTTGATGGTTGTGATACCTATAATTGCATATGTTATCTAATGAATAAGTATAAAATGCTGTTTGAGATCGTTTCCTTGATCTAGGGCCACCCTGAGAGTGCATATCCCTTATCTCACTCTCTGGCCAAGATACCCATGGATATGCTGTAATTATACCATATTTTGAGTTTTCTTGAGTGGAAACAAATATAAATTTTTTTTCTTATGCATTGGAATTGTCCCATTTAATTTATTTTTCTGATGAACCTCTGAGGGAAGTGTTTTTTTTCTTGAGGGAAATGTTTTTTAGCCCGAGGGAAACGTTTCTTATTGCTGAGGGCAATATCCCACATGCCTAAGTGGAATATTCATTATTCATGAGGGAATTTACCTAAGAGTTTCATTTCAGTTTGCCCGAGGGTAAGGATTTTCTTTTCTGGGGAAAATGTTTACTTTGAATATTTGCTATAGTGGTTTTATTGGTTGTACCTGCCAAGCTATAACACATGATTTGTATTATTATTATTTTTACTTGTTAGATAGGATGTTGTGGTTTCTAAAGTGGCACTCGTATAGTAGATTTTCGGTCGACGCCAAGTCTCAGAAAACATGGAATTCAATTATATTGAATTTTTTAAATATTTATTAATATGGAAATGTAACTAGTCGGAATGATTACTTTTTAGTACTTCTTAATTTACTTCATTTCATAATTGCACACTCTTGTTGCACATTTTCACTGAGATTTTGGCATGGGCCTTTGGTAGTGTCCTACTAGAATTTTTTTCTCACACCATGTTTGGGTCATGTCTTGGGCCCTAAACAGATTATATTACAGTAGGTGTCGATAAGGGAAAGGGTCCCTATACAGGTACATGATAATTGCATTGGAGTAGGAGAGAATGGGACCGAGCTTAGTCTTTCGATGCTGTTGTGTTCCTGTAGTACTGCTTTGGTTTTGTTTTGCTGTACTTTGTACCTTGTGTTGTATTGTATCAAATTACAGTGTATCCTATTTTGGATACTTTCATAAAAATGAAGGCTAGTTGCATCATCATATATATGACTACTGGTTATCTTTCACTTCAGTTCCATTTTCCATTATAGTTATATATTATTTACTGCTCCTTCTTATGTATGTTTATATTTTTATTCTACTAGGCTACAGTTTGAAAAATGAGGGCATAGTTTCCCCACTATCAGTTCTAGGCCCTTACTTCTAGTTGGTAGCCTCTGGCGTTCGGGGAAATGCGCTTAAAGTCATGTGACCAACTAGGTTTGGGGCACCAGTTGTGTGGAACCCAGATCTGGGACGTTAAAAAGTGGTATCAAAGGGTTAATTTTCTTTTACTTACTATTTTGAGTCTATAGATGGGGATAGGATGGAATAGGAACTTGGTAATCAGTTTTTCCCGGGAGTAGCTAATCCCTGTACAGGGAAAATCCAATTTACCTCATGTTGCAATTTTTATGGTTTTGCAATTATTTCAGATGATTTGATTTCACCGTTAGGTGACAGACATGTTTTTTGCTGTTTATATTTTTATATACGTGTGTTCTATTTAGTTGCAACCCGATGAGATGAGGGTATTCCATCTCAATAATCATTTAGGAACATAATATAATCACATGTCATGCAATGTTTCCATGCCATGTTGGTGCATTATAAATTGCATGTTGTTGTGATAGATTTTGTGCTAGGAAATTCATATTGTTGTGGGAGGTACCTTGATAGATACGCCTACTATTTATAGGGTATTGGAAAATTTTATGGTTGGGTTTATGGACACTATACATTGGTTCCTAAGAAGTATGGGCTCCCATGGACTGGAATTTAGTGAATCATGATTCAACCTTTTGTTGCATTTTGTACCATAATGGGAAGGGTCAGGTGCTAATGTTTAGTTCGCACGAAGGATGGGCCCCCATGGATCGTAATTTTGTATACCGACGCTAGAAATTAATGAAAAGGGGATCAAAAGTAGTTTCAAAGGTTTTATATCGGGAAACCTAGACAATATGGCGTGTGGTTCTATGAACACACGCCATGTACTCTTTTGTTTAATATGAAATGAAAATTTATAAGTACACGCCGTGAAGTATAAGGTTTTGTAACCCACTGTGATAGAGGGAACACGGGTCTTCCAGATTTTACTGAGGGCATGTCGTATATCTATGGAACACACCCTATAGTCATGACCTGTGAGAGACCCTGCGGACATGGCCGTGTAGCTGGGGAAATAGGGTGATGTACACGCAGTGTGCTGGTGTAACATGTCATGTACCTTGGTTTGAGATAATCTGAGGCAAGCATCAGAACACGACCATGTGAGGGCTTAATGGTATAAGTTGTGTAGACCATATACACGTCGTTTAGACTTTTTTTGTTAGTTCTTGTGGATATTTCCCATTTCTATTGGCACTCTTTAATGGTCAAAAGAAACCGCGATAGTAAATTAATCAAAGGTGTGTGTTCGACCTTGTAGAGTCATGCTACCAAAACGACCATGGGTTGCTTTCCAAGAGAGTGGCATCGATTATACTCTATATATGGTAGGTCGGGGGCTATCGATGGATCCTCTAGCAATGCCAGATGTGGTGCCTACCGATAAAACAGACCCTGGTGTGGATGCACAGTTCAGTGAAGGCTTCATGCGGTTCATGCATACCTTCCAGGGAGCACCGCTGTTTGCCACATCTATGGCAGATCAGAGACGTATATTCAAGAAGCATCATCCTCCTAAGTTTTTAGGAGATGTCGGACCACAGGCTACGATGTCATGGATAGATTCTATGCAGAAGATCTTCGAGCATCTGGAGATTCCTCTTGGAAGGAGGTTCAGGCTCGCTATTTACATACTATGTGATTATTCCACGAGATAGTGGGATGTTACCACCCAGATTGAGCATCACTAAGACATGGCCTGGGAATATTTTCAGGTAGTCTTCTATGTATTTTTATTTCCATAGATTCTAATGTATGATCATGCTTGGGATTTCATGAATCTGCAGGAGAGCTCTATGTCAGTGGTGAACTATTCTCGCAACTTCAGCGAGCTACATCATTTTTCACCTGTTCCTATGGGTGATGAGACATTGAGGACTAGACACTTTGAGGATTGTATTCTATATGAAATCTGAGCACTAATGTGTGTTTTCAGGTTTCCTATAGTGCATGATATTGTGGAGGAGTCAAAGGTTACTAAGATGAACCCGGGGGAAGCTAGTGGCACGGACCAGGGATGTTCTGTATCGTTCTTTGGTACTATTTATACTTGAAAGATGAAGAGGAAGATAGATTTATCCCAAAGTGGTAGTACTAGCCCAAAGGATTCTTTAGGATTCCAGGAAATGTGCAACAAGTGTGTTAAAGAGGGGCACAAGAGACCTCAGTATCCACATGATCTAGTGGAATGTCGAGCTTGCGTCTAGATGGGTGATCTTCAACATTTTTGCAGGGCGTCTTCAATAGTGACTAGTGAGAGGGGTTCTGTGCGGACACTCCATGCAAGAGAATGGACAACAGCTTCTTACCAGACAGAGACTTTGAATACGTCAGGACGTTCAGGCCAAGGTGATGGTCGTGGCAGTGGTAGCCAGACACCAGGATCATAGAGATAGCAGGGTGGATCATCTCTGGATAGCCAGGCTGTGTTATAGGTCCATGACACTGGGAAGACAAATGCAGTGAAACAGACTCAACAGAAGCAGAAATATGGATATTTCACTGTCATAGGTACTATTCTAATTGCTTCTGTTTTATCTTCCGTACATTTCCATACTGGTGTTACAAATAGCTTTATATTTGTGCCTATTGTGTAGATCATTTGGCTCTGTGTTTCTTCTTCTTCGGATATCATGATTCTAGACACTCCATTGTGAATTAGAATGGTCGGTGTACATTAGTACAAGGAGATACCCCTAGAGGTTGGTCGGTGTCACATTCTATGGGACCTCTAGGTTTTAGAGATTACAGCCTATGATGTCATTCTTGAGATAGACTGGTTGGTAACCTTTTGAGCCTTCATATATTTCTATTGTCACAGGGTGAGGTTCACATCAACAGAGGAAAGAGAGTTTCTATTCAAGGGAAAATGGGATGTCCAGGCGAGTCAAGATGGACCCGAACATCATGGGAGAGGTTGAGTCACAACCCAAATTGTGAGTTTATATCAAGATGACAAGGTAACATGTCATAAATATAACCCTCTAGTGGTTAATTTTTTCTGTAATTTCTTCCCAGAAAAACGCTCAGGTCTACCACCGGAGCGGGAGGTGGACTTCTCTATTGATCTTCTATAATGAGTAGCACTGGTGTCCATTCCTCATTATAGAATGGCTATGCCAGAATTGCAGGATCTCAAATGGAAGATAGAGGAGACACAATCCAAGTGTTTTTTCTGACCCAATATTTCTCCCTGGGGTTTTCCTGTCCTTTTCACTAAGATGGCAGATGGTACCCTCAGACTCTATGTGGATTATCAGAAACTGAATCAGTTGAAAGTTAATAACCAATATCCCTTACCGAGGATTGATGATCTTTTTGATAAACTTATAAGAGCATGAGTGTTCTCGAGGATTTACTTGAGATACATATACCATAATTTTCTTTTCTAACCATCATACATACCACTTATATACCTTCGGAGCAGATATGGTCTATACGAGTACTTGGTCATGCCGTTCGGACTCACAAACGCACTAGCAGTTTTCATGGCTTTAATGAATCGTGTCTTCCACCCATATCAATATTCATTTTAGGTAGTCTTTGTTGATGCTATCATGGTGTACTCTCACACTCGACACGACCATGCCAACCATCTTCAGATCGTACTGAATAAAATTAAAAAGATTCAGTTATATGCTAAGCTCTCAAAGTACCACTTTTAATGGAACAGATCCACTTCCTAGGTCATATTATTTCAATGGTAGGAGTTACGGTAGTCCCAGAGAAATTGAGAGCAGTAGTTTCCTGGGAGTATCTTAAGAATGTGTATGAAATATGGTGTTTCTAGGGGTCGTTTGGTTACCACAGGTTCCTTATTCAAGAATTTTCATGCTTAGAAGCACCACTGCCAATTCTGACTAAGAAGTGTGCGGAATTCTTGTGGTTAGATTCTTCTATGTCAGCAATTCAGAAGATTAAGGGAAGGTTGACATCAGAACTAGTCCTGATACTTCTAGAGAAAGGGAAGAGCTATACAGTTTACTATGATGCATTAGTTATTGCGTTGGGAGCAGTGTTGATGTAGGGTGATCGAGTAGTTGTCTATGGGTCTCAGCAGTTGAGGCCACATGAGAGGAATTACCGACACAGGATCTTGAGTTGGTTGTAGTCGTTCACACATTACGTTGTTAGATAAATTATCTCTTGGGAAAATGCTATGTGGTTTTCACTGATGAAAAAAGTCTCATGTACATCTTCACTCAGCGTGATCTGAATTTTAGATAGATAACATAAGTTTAGTACCTTCGGTGCTTTGACATTGACCTTGCCTCTACGCCTGGGAAATGCAATTCAATGGATGATGCATAGAGAAGAAGGACTCAGATAGAGGCAGTTTAGGAGGCCAAGAGTGAGTGGCAGCTTATGGATCCATTCTCTGAGATGCATTTTGAAGTTCATGACAGTCAAGGGAAGATGTTTATTTCTTCTTTAACTATTATCTCTAATCTTCTTTATTGAGTATTAATGAGGAAGCAATTAGATTCATAAGGCCTAGTCCTACGGGAAAGTGTGTCAGGAGAGGACCCTACTCTTGGATGGACGGTAGGAGAGGATGAGATCTTGCATTTCCAGGGGTGTGTATGTGTTTCAGAAAACATACATGAGGAGATGATGTGAGACTATCATTCCTCATTATTTTTAGTTCAGCTTGGTGTCACTAAGATGTATCGTGATCTACACCGCCAGAATTGGTGGATAGGTATGAAGGGGGATGTTGCTGGTTTTGTCATGAGATGTTCCACCTGTAAACAGGTGAAGGCAGATCATCTGCAAACAGAAGGGCTTTTGCCACAGTTACCCATTCCATAGGGGAAGTGGAATGACCTCGCGATGGATTTTGTGATAGGTTTAATATGGTTACCATGATGGAATGATGCATTTTGGGTTTTTATTAACAGACTAACAAAATTATCCCACTTTTTACTGATCAAGGAGACCATCAATGTTGATGAGCTCGAGAAGTTGTATATCTGAGAGTTTGTATGTCGTAATGGGGTCCCTCGTTCTATCATTTCAGATAGGGACTCCCATTTTACGCCTAATTTCTAAAAGATTTTTCAAAGGGCACTAGGTACACATGTGCTTCTGAGAACAGCTTACCACCCTTAGACTGATGGCCAATTTGGGTGTACAATACATGTACTAGAGGACATATTTCGTGCATGCGTCTTGGACTTTGGGGGTTCTTGGGTGAAACTCGTACCCCTGGCAGAGTTTTCCTATAATAATTTTTTTGGAAACTATTGAGATGGAACCTTACGAAGCTTTATATGGTAGGACTTGCATATCACCCTTGTGATAGTTGGAGGAAGGTGAGGTAGCTTTAATGGGACCACATCTCGTGCTAGAGACATCAGAGCAGGTCTAGTTGATTTAGAAGTGGATGGCTATAGCATAGTCTCATCAGAAATCTTATGTTGATTATCAAAGATGACGCTTAGAGTTCGTGGTTGGGGATCAGGTTTTCTTGTGTGTTTCACTGAGGTTGGGACCCAGGCAGATCAGGAGATATTGTAAAATTTCACCAATGAATGTAGGACTGTTAGAGATTCTGGAGAGAGTCGGGCTGGTTTCTTATCGGCTGCAGTTTCCACAGAGTTACTAGTCCATGCACGACGTCTTCGATGCATCATAGTTGTGTCATTATCACTCAGAATCATCTCACATTTTTCAGCTCAGCTATGATGAACTTAATGTTGATGCATCCTTTGTGGAGAATCTGATTCGTATAGTTGATAGGAGCACGAATTTTCCCTGAGACTTATCAGTTCCACTCGTACGGGTGTTATGGTAGCATAGCCGAGTGTAGAATGAATCTTGGGAGTGGGAGACTGACATACATTCTCATTGGCCAAAATTGTTCCCAAAATTATCTTCACCACCCTTGAAAGGGAAATTTTGGGAAGAATATATTTAAGGGGGAATGTTTGTAAGAACCTGATTCTTATTCTTGAGGTACAAGATTCTTCCTTTCCTTTTCCATAAGTGTTTTTGAGAAAAAAAGGGAAAAGTTGTCATATCCAAAATTTATGGTTACACGACATGTACAATTGTACACATTCCATGTACTTTGGTTGTTTGGGATGAGAATACAGGGAGTGTAGGCTTGGGGGTAAATAAAAACTACACACAGTGTACTTTTGTACACACCATGTATACCTTGGCTGTGTGGGATTAAAATACATAGTGTGTAGTCTTGTCTACGAATAAGGGTGTAAAAACTAACGACACACCATGTACTTGGTAATACATTTCATGTAATCATTCAGGAGATGAATATTAAGGTGGTGGAATGTAGCTGATAGAGGAAAAATTTAAAAGGAAAGTACATATCGTGTACTTGAGAGTACATGCCGTGTAGTTATGTCTTTTTGTTCAAAATAAGAGGTAGCCTCTTCTTTACACAGAGGAGGCAAAGGGCTCACTAGGAGTAGTGGGAGTGGAGGACAAGACTTGGAGGAGCTCTTGATCGCTCACCGGGACTCCGAATCATCCACCGTCGATATTGTTTGAACCGTGTGGGTAAAGTCATCCCTCTTATGGAATCTTTCCGTCCAATTATTTTTTTAATGATATTATTTTGGTTAGAATGGCTAATCGTTTATCTCAGATCTATGTCATTCTTGGTTGTTTCTGGATGTTCGTTTAACATATATCGATCAGAGGAGTTCGAGGTAGGTGGTCTTGGTTTTAATTCCAACTTTCAAGTTGTATTTATGTACCATTGCGTCACACATCCATGTTTGGGGTGTAGTATGGATGATAATTTGACTATTTAGATACCTATAATTGCATAGGTAATCTAGTGAATATGTATAAACAGTTGTTTTAGATCATTCCCTTAATCTAGGGCCAACCCGAGGGTGCATTTCCCTTTTCTAACTATTTGGACAGGATACCCGTGGGTATGCTATAATTATAGAATATTTTGAGTTTTCTTGAGAGGAACCATATATAAATTTATTTATTATGCATTTGTCTTATCCCGGTTACATTCTTTTCCTTTTAAACTCATGAGGGAAGTGGTTTTTTTTTCTTGAGGGTAATGTTTGGTTTATCTTGAGGGAAAAATTTTGTATGCCTAAGGGCGATATCTAATATGTCTGAGGGAAATATTTGTTATTCCTGAAGGAGATTACCTGAGGGTTCCATTTCTGTTTTCCTGAGGGTAAGGATTTTCATGTTTGAGGAAACTGTTTACTTGAATAAACAATATGGTGATATGTTAGGTTGTACCTCCCATGCTAAAGCACATGATTGGTATTATTATAATCTTTTACTTGTTAGATTGCATGTTGTGGTTTCTACTAGGTCACTGGTATGTGATATTGTTAGTCAAGGCTGGGTCTTAGAAACCTCAAAATTCAATTATATTGAATTGTAATGTAATTATTAAAATAGAAATGTAACTGGTATGAATGGTTACATTTGATTACATCCTAATTTACTGCATTTTATTATTTTACACTATTGTTGCACATTTTCACTCAGAGTTGGGTACGAGCCATTGGTGGTTGCCTACTGAGATTTATATCTCATACCCTATTAGGGTCATGTCTTAGGCCCAAATAGATTATATTTCTACAGTTATAGATAAGGGAAAGGGACCCTACATAGGTACACGATTGTTGTAGTGGAGTAGGAGAGCATGGGACCGATCTTTGACTTGCTATGCTGCAGTATTCCAGTTGCACTACATTGGTTTTGTTTTTCTGTACTTTTTACCTTCTTCACTATTGTGTAAAGTTTTAGTGTATCCAGATTTGGATTCTTTTTTAGTACTAGAGGCATGTTGAATCATCATATATATGACTGCAGGTTATCTATTACTTCACATCCATTTTCCATTAAAGGTCTATATTGTTCTCTACTTCCTCTTTTTTATGTTCATATTTTTATTTCGTTGTGCTACACATTGACAAATGAGGGAATAGTTTCTCCACTATCAGTCCTTGGCCCTTACTTCTAGTTGGCAGCCTCTGGCATTTGGGGAAATGCGCTTGAGGTCATGTGACCAACCGAATTTGGAGCACCCATTGTGTGTCACCTGGATCTAGGATGTTACATCTACTGGATGAGGCCATCGATTCCTATGTCTGAGTAAATTTTATTTGTTGAAGCCCTATATTTATTCTAATCATGTGATCACTATTCAACGGATAGATTATCAACGGTCACAATTCTTAACATAAAACCAAAGAATTTGACATTTTATGTAATCATTTTACATATAGAGATATTTAATTAAATAAAGAGGGATTTCCATTAATGAATGTATGGGTCATTACAATTTTCCTAGTCAATGAACATAATCATAACCCATATATAGTAATTAAATGAATTATAATATAATTGAACATCCCTAGTAAAAGTAATCATAAACCATTTAGTAAAATATGGAAGATGTTATCATAAGGGATCAACCTCAATAAATTATAATATTAAAAAAAGGTGTTTTCATAGATGATAATACAATAAATGAGAGCATTGATTTTTTTATAAAAATACCACTTTTCATATTGAAAATAATTTCTACTTAAAATGATTCATATTTTTGAATGAAAATATTTAACTTGGAAATAACATTATAAAAAATCCACATATGTTTAGTGCATCAAGGATTCATGAATGAGGGAAAATATTATCACAATTTATATGTAAGAAAACACATTCGTTCTATATTTTTTGTTTGAAAAGTCTCAATGAACCTTCATTAAAAAATTTAAAATATACGTTATAATATATTTTGTAAAAATCAAAAAATGAGAAAAAAATATTAAACATTCATTGGAGAATAGAAAAATCTTTTTCTAAAACGATTATAGAATACATGGTGATGGATGAAAAATGGAGTTTTAAAAGATACCATTAAAAATAATTTTTGTTATGGATATAGATTGCGGTTGGTGAGGAATTTTGATGGAGGAATGTAGTTGTGTTTGAGTCGTGGGTTGATCATTTCCCCACCAACAATCATCATGGTCATCCAGCTGATAATTGTCCTAGTGGATCCAAAAACTCTACTACGGAGAGGAGGAATGGTATGATATCTTCACAAGAATATAAATGAATTGATGTTGAGATGTATGGAATTGGATTATGTGATTTGGACATAGGAAAATATACATTGATATCTTCTAATTTTATGGCTAATGAGGAGTCAGAATGATTGAAGCATGACCTTGTCCTGGGAGATGGTGTGAGTCATTCTGCTTTTGATGCAGCTGATCTTGGAGCCAGTACTGGACATGGAGGCAGTAATGGGGTGACTGGTCCTATAGGTGAGTCACCATGCTATGGGGAAAGTGGAGTTGTGCAGTGTTTTTATATCAGGGAAGATGATGGATTGGTCAATACTGTTGTTGCTAGGAATAAGTAATGTGAGATTCAATAGAATTAATTTTATGTAGGGAAAATCACAATTGAAATTGGTCCTTGTCTGTGTGTCAAGGGGCATACTCTGCAGCTGCAACTTGAGGGTGGATTGGAGGATATAATTTCTACATGCAACTAATTCCATGAGATGGAGCATGATGAGACTCCTTGTGAGGAGGAGAGTTCTCATATGGAGGATGGTAAAAATATGCAGTTTGTTTTAGTAGGTGAAATGCTAGAGAAGAATGGGCCTCTCTCTTAGGAGGATGGAACTGGAATATAAGTTCTGTATTTGGGTATACTGGATGGTCACGAAGTTATAGAAAAACCAAAGTGTTTTGAAATAATTACCAACTATATTCAAATTTAGACGCGATGGGGAATGAAATATGGAAACAATGAGGTTCACATCCAGGGAAAATGGTTGGATTACTCTCATATTGACAAGGAGAATGATGGTGGCCTGATCAGGCCTTGAAACAGTGACATTTTTCAGAGTGGGAGAATGAAGATAAGTGGGAATAAAGACCGTATGACTGTTCCACCATGAATAAGGCATAGAAAGGATTACTCATATCTGCCAAAGTAGGTGCCCACCATGTATTCTACTAGAAACACAGAGAATCTATCCTTGGAGTGGCTAAATCTGAGAAGGATGTATGCTATGGTCTTGAAGCATTATGAAAGCTCAAAATGAAAATTGGCAATTGTGGAGGAAGATTTTTACCAGGGATGTGGTGATGAGTACAATTTTTATGATATGTAGTTGTCTTTTTTGGATTGTGGTACTTTTTTACTATCCTTTTCTAGCATTATAATAAATGGTTAGGGGACTATCCTCATACTAAGATTCTCTGGTATATATTTTACCATGGGAACATTTTTTTGACAAAAAATGAAAATTACCAAAAAAAAACTATTTTTATAATTTTTGTTAATTATATAGAATCCATTTTAAAAAATTAAATTTTTAAAATGGTAAAAATAAATTCTAAATAAGTTACGTGGATAAGTCATAAAAATTTGTTTTATGGTTTAAATCATTGTTTTTAAAATTTCTAAACATGTTTTTATAAATGTATATAATTTTATATTATGTCATTACATAAATACATATTGATAAATAATAAGGGTTAATTTATTTCAATTCATGATCATATAATAATTATTTCACAATAGTTGTGGAATGTTATAAAAAAGAGTATTTTCTATTTTTAATAAAAAAACCTAATGTTTTAGAAAATTCCAAAAATATTACACGACCATAATTTTAATTTGTTTAGTTTAAAAATGATAATAATTTTTAAAATAATTTTTTTAAATTAATAAAATTCATTATTTTTTTTTAATAAAAAAAGATGCATTTTAATGGAATCATATACTTAGGGATTAAAATGAATATAATAAAAAATTTGTATCATTTAATCAAAACATTTATTTTTTTAATATGAACTTTATATTTATATCATAAAATATTTAATATTTTTCACACCTTCCAATTAAATGGTTAGTTTTTAACATTTAATATAAAATATTAATATTTTTTAGTTTGTTTAGGCTCATTTTCGTGTACAATGTAATCCATTTGTCATATTATTCATTTAAAATATTGTGTTGTTATATAATCCCATCCTTCTATAAATTGCTTCCTCACAATTTAAACATTTGATTTGTAATCATGTAGGTGACACATTAAAATACTATTATGGAAATCCAAGACATTTTAATGTGATAATAAATCTTCCACTTAACAACATGGGATGGAAAATTTGAATGTCACTAAAAACCCATGTTTAGGTACTGGAAAAAATTAGTGTAAATTAAAAACATTTTTTATAGAAGTTATATATAACTATCATGTAGTAATATAATTTGATACCGAACATTATAATTAATTTGTTTTCCATTATAAAAAAATAAATTTGTGATGATATAAAATTCAATTGATTTCTAGGTTTTAAAATTAAATTAATAACATTTTTTAAACAAAAATTTCCATTAGATGGGGAATTGCATCACACTATATAGTAAAACAAATATGAAATATTTGTAGGTATATCAACCTTCTCCCTAAATTATATTCCAAAATATTTTTTTATCATAATCATATCGGGTTCCCATAATAAACTTACACTTTAATTGTCAAACTGTTAAAATAATGAAAATGTTTTCATACAAACTATGAAATAATATAGTTTAGTGGCTAACGGTACACCATTGTAACCCTTTAGTTGTGGGTTCAATCATTGTATCCCTTCTATATGTGATACCTTTTCCTCTTAATTATTGATTATCATTTTTATAATAATATATTTTCATAATCCATAATAATTTAAAAAATATATATTTAACTTTAAAGAAATATTTTAACCTCGTAGTTTATATCATATGATTAATTTTTCATTACCAAAAATATCATAACCTAAATTTCACCATTATTTTGTGGAATATTGAGTTTTCTAGAAGTATATTACGTAGTAACTTCATCCCAAAATCAGTTAAAGATTTCAAAAAAATGAATTTCTATTTTTGAACATCTAAAATTTACTTTTAATTAATTGTATGAAACATAAAGAATGGAAATTAGTTTAGTGTGCCTCAAAATATTTTCTATAACCAATATGTATGGAATAAGTTATCCAATATTCATAAACACATTACTATTTAAATCGTATCCCAAAGCTAAACATGGCCAATTTTTTAAATGTATAAACATGTGATCATTCCAAAAGAGAATGATCTAAAACATTATAAATGTGGTTACTAAATTTCCAAAACTAATTCATCATTAATTTGTTAAATAACATGATTGAAATCTCAATCATCTCATATCAAATATTTGAATACCTTGAAAATTTAATCTATTGATACATGGTATTAACATTAATTACCATATATCCATAATGAAAACATGAATTCATCCTAATTACTTAAGTAAATTAATGATTATTATAAATTTCCCTTAATTACAAAAATGTTTTCTACTCCATCAATTGTAGAATAATCATATTTTTTATAAAATCATTAATTACATCTAACATAGTGAGTAATATCCAATTTACCAAGTCTATATCAACAATATATTAAACCAATAATCATTATCTCAACATCTAGAACGTATTAAGGTAAATATTTCCTTCAAACAAGTGTTTGGAGAAATATTAACTTGAAGAAGAACCACCTCTCTTGGATTATGGTGCTACTCCCCAAATTCTTAAAAATCCTTAAAGAAATGGTACCACGATACAATCCTTATATATATCGTATGATTTTTATAAACATAATAGGATTGATAAAAAACTTTGACATCTTATTTCATCTATCCAAACACACATTGACATAATCATCCTTGTTCATTAAAAAACCATTAACTATGATTCATCATCTTATTCCACCCTTCTATAATATGTCATTTGAAGTCTCATCATCATCCATGTGAAAAATATTACTTATATAACATTAATAAATCTATTCATGAGTTTCCATACTAAGAAATAGGGATTTATAATTATAATATGTTTAACATTTAAAAATTTCACCCATCTATAACACCATAATGAGATTTTTACCCCTAAAAGTTAATTTTTCTTCATTAGATATATTAAATATCCAAATTTTCCACTCTGAAAAAAAATTTCTTCTACTTATAAAACGTTCACTTGGTGTTTCCTCTAACAATCACAACATATAGAAAACTAATCCTTATCTTCATCATTGATGCCACTACCCCACCTCTTTGTGAACTTGTATCCATATCTTCATCGGTGATCATGATAGTTGGTGAAGGGTCATGTTTTAATCATATTTTATTTTAATTTTGTATTTATTTTGTTTTGAAAAAACCAAAATATTTCTTAAATACTCAATTAAAAAATCTTTTAGGTTTAAATAATTTTTATCTTGTATTGTTTTATGAAAATCTATTCATATTTTATCATTACGATTTTCATAAGTGATAACGATAAAAATCATACTCTTGATAATTGTAATAATAATTAATTCCATTATTATTATAATGATTACAAATATGAATTATATCATACACCCTAAATATGATTCATATCAAACACATTATCAACATCATTAAATTCATTCATTGACTAATATAAGGATGTAAGGGGAAAAAGAGGGAAATAAAGGAACAAACACACACCACCCTATAGAGGACTAATGTAGTGAAGACCTAGAGCATCCCCTCAGATAAAATTTACAACTTCTAGTTTAAGGAAATAAATTATTGGTAGTCAGGTGACATTGGGACTATGTTTTTCTTGTGAAGCTAGGTGGTCTGCAACCCTGTGGCCCTACCACCATGTGTGTGAGACCCAGATGCTCATATTGATGAAGGACTTACTATTTGTAATGATATAAAAAAATGATCATTGGATGAAACCTCTTATATGATAGGAGTAATGTATAATAATTGACTTGTTTTCCACTTTCTTAAGTTCCACTTTCATCTGGTTACAAAGAGTGAGGCTGGTCGGCCTCAGCCGGAAGTATGGTGCCACTTCCATATTGTATTGTGAAGGATAAGAGGACACTGCCCCCCTGTGACTCATACAACCACTCCTCCATTCATGTCAACCAAAATAAAATATCCATCAGAATTAAACATGAGGCTGTTACCAGTATGAGAAATTTAATCCAGTGTCACTGCTTCTAAGGAGTAGAAGGCATTGATAGATGTGAGATGGAATGAATGGGATGTAGATACGGGGCCTCCCACAAATTCCCTATGAGAGTAACCATATCATCCAAAAGGATATCATGCGAATTACAATATTCCTACCAATGGAGAGAGACACCTCATATATGTCTTGGATTATCACTTTCCCCAAACACCAGCAACCTGCACTCAGAATATTAAAATGTAGAAATTTGTACTAGCCTGTATCCATCACCCCATAAAACCAATTATCCCTGAATGATGTAGTACGAATGAAATAGGAAGATATTTTAGTGAAGGAACCAAGGACACTCCAAATGTTTTGGGAATGTTCCCATATGATGAATATATCTCCCATGCTTTCTTCCCACTCATATTTACACTCGTGACAACAACAAGAGAGGCTGATCATTACTTTTTTGTCATTGTCATCATTTGGTATCACAATATACTGAATCCTCTAGATGAGGAAACTATAATTCTCAGGAATCCTTTTTCACCACACAAATGTGTTTCATCCATCATGAGGATCATGGGGTTAGGATATACTATGAAAATTATTCAGCATGATTTTCTAAGAATTAGACGGGCTGTACAAACATATATCGAGAACCTCATTGATGGTGATGACATCAAATATTTATTATTGGTTCTTTTCCAGCACAGCTGTCATGAAGGACTAATTCAAGATCTCTTATATGAACATTTTTTATTGG
Source organism: Viscum album (assembly GCA_963277665.1). Taxonomy (NCBI): domain Eukaryota; kingdom Viridiplantae; phylum Streptophyta; class Magnoliopsida; order Santalales; family Viscaceae; genus Viscum; species Viscum album. The sequence goes on along the minus strand of OY728143.1, from coordinate 514,409,152 downwards.
TATTGACAGCTCAGATAATATATTATAATGCCTTCCTAGTCTTGAAACCATAAAAGATAGTTACCTTCTCCCACATTCTAGCAAGCACACTATTGAAAAGTCTTAATGAGGGGGAAAATCCTTGACCAAAGGGGGTGACATGTCTGATAACATCCTCTATATTTCCACAATAGTTACGGGACATTGTCCTCCACCATATAGTATACTTCTCGATCACTTCCCACACTAGTTTAGAGTAAATGAATGTAACCTTACATCCCAATCATCATACGTTAATCCCACCATTAATAAAGGGATGGGCCATCCTCTCCCATGATACCGAATTCCACTTACCTTCGAACAATGAATCCCATATAAATATAACCAATGCTCTATCAATAATAATGATCACCCTTTTGGCACTGGGGTCACAACCATCACATGCACTAAAATTGTAGATAATACACTACTCACCAAAGCCATACCCCCATGGATAAGAGTTGATTATTCTAGTTTAGGACCCGACTATCGATCTTACAGACCATGTTGTCGATTTCCCATATGTGCATGCGACCTCATGATATGGGGTTGTGAGGGTTCGCAGTGAAAATTACCCTACTACATGACTTTTCTGCTACAGAATTGGATGGACCTGTTTGGAGCACACTTGCTAGAAATATATAGGTTGCTCTTCGAGTTGTTGATCAGCTAACCACTCCAAAAGAAGAACACCTCAATATTCCTTTTGATTCCTCACATATAAATCTTGAGATAATAAGATAAACTGATAGTGGAATATATAAAATTAAGGTATGAGATGCATGTCATGCTCTATTTCCTCATATAAGGCATGATCCCCCACTTGCAATCGCTTTTTAATTCAGTGGACTGAGTGTGTCTTACATGAACACGAAAATAATCATGAGATATGATATCCTTGGCGTATGCTGCATTCTGTCTTAAAGGAACCAGATCTTTTTCTCTAGAAGTTGACATTCATCCATGATGTGCTAAAACATTTGAAGATAATATCTAATGCCTTGGGGGAGATATTCCCATGCTGGTCAGGACCCTACTAACGAACCCCCAATATGCCCTATCATAAGCCTTATTCATGTCGATATTTATTTCAATATAACAAATTAGGGTCCTACAGTTGAAATATCATAGCATTTACAACGCTATTTCCATCTCTCCGTCAATGGACTATCCCCTCACAAAGTCGTGATGCTTGATAGATAACCACCGGGGCTGACACATGGACAACCTCAGGTGAATGGTTCCTATAAGTATCTTATAGGGGGAATTTCACATGTTGAGAATTCTAGAATGAGAAAGTGAAAATGGGTACTTAACCTTCAAGAAGAGAATGAGATTTATGGTAGTCGCAACCTGTAGTAGGTAACCCCCATGGAAGAAGTCATGGATAGCTGAAATGATGTCAACCTTAACCGTCTGCCACAACCCTTTATAAAATACACTAGGGATGCAATCTAGCTCTAGCACGATCTCTGCATTAAGGTTACGAATCACCGAATGAATCTCCTCTTTATCAGGTATCGCCTCTATAATTTCATTGTACTCCGAGGATACCTAGTATTAGATTGCTTCCCAATGTTTTCACTCCCATTGGGGTATTGAGAGGGAATCCTCGCATTCAGGCCTGCTAGAATGTTTTTAAATGATTAAAATTCAATACTTCCAACATCCTATATGTCGTCCATTTAGGATCCATCATCGCACATGGTATTTTACATTATAGGACATCTTTTCTCTATGATACCTTCATTGTTGTTTTATGTGCTCTTATCCCACATAATTTAGTTATTTGGTCCTTGAGCACTCCCAATCCTCTCTTTATTGATCGAGAATCATTTTCACAAGAATGTTCTTCTCTTTCACAAGATCATTGAACACTGTCTCATTCTAAAGATCCTCAAATGTTCCTTCCATAAACTAATTATACTCTTTGAGGGAATCAATATTTTGGCCGATAGGCTAAAATATGTTTTCCAATTATGAAGTCTCGACTTCAACATCCTATGATTATTTTGAGTAACCACCCACATGTTCCCCCATGTTATTTCCTTCAATGAAGATCTCAAAAGTTGAATATAGATCATATTTGTATTTCAATGAGCATGGAACCTGAAAATTTCATGCGCCTCCTTCCTGTTAGACCGATGGACCAACAAAAGAGAGTGGTCAAAAATATCCCAAACTAGATGATGGTACTTTTTATTTGTAAATGATGTGATGGAGTGGATGTTTTCTAAGAACATACTGAGTTGACTCCAGCATTTTATGTTCAACTTTTGGTTAATATACCACGTATAGTGGTCCCGCATATACCCCAATACAAGCAATCCATTTTTTCTACGAACTAGATGGAATCCATGATAGCTGTTCACGGGAACACACCTCTTTTTTTATTGTCTTCTTGTCTAGCCACAATATTGTAGTCCCCACCTATTATCCATGGAACCACTCTTGGGTCGAGTGTACTAATCTCCTAACACAACGATACCCTCCTTTGGCTATCACAACTCCCATAAAAGAGGTCAAAACGGGGTATTTGTTCCCATTGTCACCCTCATAGATATGAGTTGGTCGCCCGCATAGATCAGTTCCACCGAGAAGTCCCTTATCATGAACATCAAGATATCTTGGTTGGCTGGGACAACATGCATAGACGCATGCATCCATATTTTATGAGAAAATTGATTGAGTATATTAGGGACCTTCATATGTTCTAGAAAATCACCAATATATGACTTATTCTTCTTGATTTCCAACACTTGGACATATTTTTTAACACAATATATGAGCCCCAGATTGTTCCAATAGATAATTCATAACATTATTCATGGTTTAGCCCAAAATTGGACCCGGGGTCGATGGTCCCCTTATAGAGGGAGTATAAACACTCCTGATTCCCAAAAAAACTACTGCTTTGACATCGATTCATATCATGCACACTAACAAGTATTTCATGATGAAATTACATTATTATGTATATAAATATTATTAAATATCATAAAAAATCCATTAAAAACTTTCCTTGAAAATTATATTATAATGAAATGTTTTATATTAAATTAAAATAATGTCGTGAATTATATGATAATCATAATGATTTCATGAATTCAATTTCAATATAACCCTTAGAGATCTAGGTGTCCAAGTTCATAAAACATTTCAAGATAAAATAAAACCATTGGTGGCCAATATGTCCTTTGGGAAAATGACTATAAATACATGGAAATTTGAATAATCCCAATGACTAACATAAAATCTGCTGAATTTTCATGACACTAAACTAGATATCCGCTGAATCTTCTATGATTGAAAATTCTAATTTTTTACATATCTTGAACAGAAAGTTCCATATACTGGTAACTCTCCAAAATTTTGTTTTTATTTTTTAGAGGAAATTCATTGTGATTATTATTGAGATATTTAGCGAATAAGAAGACATAGGTGATGAAACTTTATGGATTGAGGGCTTCCAAATCTAAGAAGACAGATGTGTTGATCCCCTTCATGATCAATGGCTGCCCAAGATAGGTAGACATACCAAAGATGATAATCATATGTAGGGATTATCTTAGAGTGGGTAAGATATAAAAACATGAATATGGAAAAAAGTTACCTTTATCATAGGTATTTGATACACTTCTCTTTGTGCTAAATGAACTGTGTTCATTTTCTTGTACTAAATTTCTAATGCTATTATAATTAAATGTGAATTATTTTATATATTCATTTTACAATTATTCACTCTGTTTATCATAACTAATCTTATTATGATAGTTTTGTAAAACATTTTATTAGGTATTATGTGATGGATGTTAAAAAAATTTCTCAGAATGATTATTTACACTTTATGATATAATCATTATATTTACTCTAATCATTGTTACCACTCTGATTAAGATACTTCCAACACTTACTATGATTACAATTTATTTCTTAATACACCATAATGAATACATATTAGAATCATTCTGATTATGATGTATTTTTAATCAGACCCATGGGCCCTTCATTTTTCATTATTATATGTTTTTTGAATTTAATTAGATTAAATTATTTTTAATGAAGGATTTAAATTGAATGGCTTTATTGGTTCAATAAATCTCCATCTTTTTATTTCTAAAAATACATTTTAATCAAAAAATTGTATGAGATCCATGTCTCTTTAATTGTGATAACATCAATTGGTGTTGGAGGATGATTCCAATTATTTGACTAACTATTTATTTAATTCTATTTCAAGTTAATTATATTTATTTTTTAATTTTTTTATAGAAAAATATTTTTTACACAGAAATATATTTTGGAAAAAAATTTGTATTGATTTAATGATAGTTTGACTAAATATTTGATCTATTTAGAATCTTAATCCGAGAAGACCGCTAATTTTTTATGTTAATGATTGTGATTATTGGAGATATATACTAACATCCCTTGTAATTAACACTGTAGTTTTTAACATTTTCATGCTGACTAGAATCTATAAAAATCATAACATTGAACATAAAACTTTAACAATAAATAGAAACATGAATATTAATTGAGTTACAAGGTAATAAATAATTTACCATGTTTAATGAAAATAAATATACATATCTAGATTTTATCTTGTGATGTTGACAATTATATTTATATAAATCTTGATATTATTAATTCTTGTACATCTAAAGTTGATTAAACAAGAAGATATATGTTGAGAGATGATTATTAGGCTTTTGAAATCATTTATGAAGAACCTATTGTTAAGGTTCAACAATGGTTCAAGATAACGGTGGGTGAAAAAGGATTATATAATGAGATTCTAGTCAAAAATATTATAGATAGTATACCTAATGAATTGGAATAAAAAAACTGATGTTGATGAGTCCAGGACGGTTATAAATGTAACTCTTAAATATTTTTTTGGAACACTTATTCAATACGAGAATAGATTTAAAAGAGATACTGAGAAGTTAAAAAAATATAATAATGGTTGAGTTCCATTTACTTCAACATATAATAAACTGAAAGAGAAAACTCTAAGAAAGATATTTTGGTCGTCGAAGAAAACAAAATCTTTTTTTCAATGAAACTCAAATGAATCAGAATATTCATAGAATGCGTTATCCAATATTTATCAAAGGATGAATAGGATGGTTAATAACTATAATTTTCAATATATATGTTTTAAAAGCAACAAGGAAATGAATTATATGAAATATTCTAAAGTTGCTTGATACAAATGTAAAAGAGATGGATATATAATACCTGATTTTCCAAAAACTCAATGTAAATGAAAGGGAGTAAATACATTCTAATATAAATAATAGAAGGTATGAAAATCCAAAAACAAAGAGAGTACTAAAATATAATGACTCAAAGAGTGATAATGAATTAAATTAATTTAATGATTATTTAGTGGTTGAAAATTATTGAAATAATAATATTGGTATCTATGCCAGAATACCTATTGAAATAAAATGTCTTGTGTATAAAATACACACTTATGATTCATTAAAAATAAGAATTTTAATGTAGACTGTACAAATAGAAAATTTATATTTCGTCTATTGAAGAAATTTCTTAAGTAGTAGATTATTCTTTACCTTTTTATGAAGAAGAACTCTAGATTGTCTATGTTGGTCAAAAATGAGAATACTAATGTTAGTAAAAAACTTAGAAAATAATATTTAAGATTATTTTTTATTGAAAAAATATGTGTAAGATCTTTATAATGATATTGAGAATTTTTTTTTTGAAATTGATTATTTTTTACAAACCATTTAGATTCTAATTCTTAGAAGTATAATATTTCAATGGACATTGGAAAATTCATTTTGGAGGAGAATTTTTTGGAAACAAAACACTATTCTAAATCTAAAACCAATTTGGATATGAATTTAGCATCGAAAGTAAAGGCCACAATTTTTTCTTTGAAGAATCATTTGAAAAACATCACCACTGGTAAGGATTTGATAAAATGAATAGATATGTCCATACAAAATATAATTTTTTAGTTATGGAATATACTCATTTAAAACCATTTTTTAGTAAGAATTATATTGTTCCTAAAAATAACAACTTTTTCTAAAAATGTCAAAGTGGTGGTGATTGAAAAAAAAATCATTATTTATTTAAAATTCAATCCTCTGGGTTCTATAAATCCTAATTTCTTAAAAGTTTTTGATTCCAAAGATCATTTTATCCAACATTTCCAGGTCCAAATATGTATGGCTTCCAAAAATATAATTATTTCTCATTCTGTAAAAAAGGATGTACCAATGGTAAGGATGTGTGGAACATGGGTTATGGATGTTTCTGCCACATGACAAGAAATAAATAAATCGTTGATAATAGTATTGAAATGAATAGTTGAATACTAACCTTTATAAACAATGATCAAAGAAATATTTTTGGTATATGTAACATTGTTCTTCTTGGAAAATAATTAATTTAATATCATTTATTTGTTAAGGACTTAAGAACAACCTTATAATCCTTAGTCAAAATTTTGATGCTGGTTACCTTGTGAATATTATTAATGATAAATGTGTTCGATGAAATTCCAAGGAAGAATTCATTATTTCTGACCATTGACATGATAAATTTCATACATAAAACATTTAATATCATAAGTTCCAAGAAAAATATTTCCATAGTGAAATGGAAGATAAATATTGGCTATATAATATAAGGTTACAAAACTATATACTTAAGAACATATGAAAATTAAATAATAAAATATTTGTTATGGATATAGCTACATTTAGATTTTATTCATCAGATGTTCATTACCCTTTTCAATATGGAAAGATATATAAGGAATGATTTTAACCAATTAGTAAATTCCAAATAATTAATTCATTATAGATAGTACACATAGATCTATTTGGTCATTCATAAACTGTATGTATTAGTTGAATGTAATATGTATTTATTTAGTTAATGACTACACTAGATATACATGGGTGTATTTCCATTCAATGAAATATAAAGCCTTTTTTATTTAATAACAATTATTTAGAAATTAGTAAATGGTAAAACACAACCATTGAAAATGACTCATAGTGATCATGGGGGAGAAATTGAAAATTCTAATTTTGGAACATTTTTAGTATGAAAGGAATTGCAATTATTTTTTCATCACCTACAACTACACTAAAAATAGTTTTTTTGAAAGAAGAAATCTTATTCTTCATGAAATAACAAGAACCATGTTCAGTGAAAACTTAATTTCAAAACACTATTGGGATGAAGCTGTTAGTACAACATGTGATAATATAAATTGAGTTTTAATAAGAGTAATTATCAATAAAACAACCTATCAGTTATGGACATGTTGAAAACCAAATGTCCCAAACTTCATTTTATTTGGGTGAAATGTATACATTTTGAAAACAATAGAAAATTTTCAATAATTTACACATAAATCTAATGAATGTATTTTTTTAGTATATTCCACTACTTCTATGGATTATAGTGTTTTTATTGAAATTTAATATACTCTTTAAGAAATAGTACTTATAATATTTGATGAAATCGATCTTTTTATTTTTAACCCATACCATCCTATATCTTTTTATGAGATTCCCAAAAACTGATTTCCAAAAAATTATAGAAGATTATTCTAATAATGAGAATAATTTAATAAATTATCTCTAAAGTATTCATTCGAGAATAATTTCAACCTTATTTTGATGAACATGTTTTACAAAACCATAGAAAAATTTTTCATTAGAAACAAACCATTGATATTATCGTTGTTGATTTAAATAAATTGGTAAGGACTATATGTTCTTTGGGAGATGAGGTAGAATGTTTTTCATTCATTTCCCAATTCAAACAGAAAATTCATTATGAAAATTTATGTAATAATGATAGGATTAAGGATCTAGAAGTATAACTAAATTAAATCAAAAGGAACAATGTCTAGTCCCTTGATGAAAGACCTAAATAAACATGATTCGTTACAGTGAAATGTGTTTTCAAATTTTTTTTGATGAAAATAGATACATTGTAATAAATAGGTAAAGAAACTTTTTAAAATTTTGTACTCAAAAAGATAGAATAGGTTATGATGAAACCTGTGTTGAAGTGGATAAACATTCATCTATTAAAATATAATTTTATTTTGAAACATTCTATAAATTTAATCTTAAAGAAAATGTATTTAAAATGTAATTTCCATAATTGATTTGGTCAAGAGGATGTTTTTATTGAATAACTTACCATTTTTTTAGATACGAAACATATTGATTAGTTTTTAAACATACCAAAGCATTATATGTACTTAAACAAGCCCTTGTAGACATGTATGATAGATTTGAAAATTTACCTACCAAATAATTATTCTAAGAGAACTACTGATCGAACTCTCTTTATAAGGAAAGAAAACAAAAAAAATTGATTGTTCAAATATATATTGATGACATTATTTTCAGATCAAACTCAATGATCATTAATATATTCTTCTGTGAATATAATAAAATCCAAGATTTAAATGATTATGATAAGTGAATTGCATTCATTCTTGGTTTTAAAATATCTAAAAAATAGAAGGGTATTATATATCCCAATATAATTATATTAAATAAAATCTTAAAATGTATTTTTATAGAAATTATAAAATTATAAATAATCCAACTGATACCATAGGAAAACATGATCATGACGAATCTTGGAAACCAGTTGATAAAAAACAATAGATGTATGAGAGAATGTCTACAATACTTATCATCTACTCATCCATACTTAATGATTTCAGAATTTTTAAGTGAATGGTATCATTAATTAGTCTATTGTTCTTGTATGAAAGTAAATTAAGTGTCACATTCCACTACTAAAACCAGATATGTGGCAAGTGGAAGATATTTTTCTCATGTTATTTAGATGAAACACAAACTCAAATATCATGGCATGAGTTTTACTAAAACTAAAATACTATTTGACAATAATGGTTCTATAGCTTTTAAAAATCCATTTACAAAACTTTTATAAGAAACCCATAAATATTGGGCATCACTTTGTTAGGGATCACACACTTAATGAAGATATCATTTTATAATTTATTTTATCACAAGAACAACTCGTTGATATTTTTACAAACCCATTGCATTTCGATAGATTTGAATACATTAAACGGAGTTTGGAATGATCACTATAAAGTAATCATTAGTATATAATTCTAATTTAAACCATTTTCCATTCATAATGTTAATGATTTTCAATGGGGTAATACATATGTGTGATTCTTTAAAATTTTCTGTCTATGAATTTTTTTATAGTAAAATATGTCGTATTAAAAATATTTTCTTATTTAAAAATACATTATACTCAATCTTTTTCCTAATAAAAACATTTTATCAATAAAATTATTCATTCTCAATTTTTTAATACTAAATAATTGTCCATATTCATAATTTTTCAACTTTGAGGTTTTTCATACTCAAACCTTTCATACTCACTAAATATTCATACATTATTCTTTTTCAAAAGAAGATATTTTTCTTTCACATATTTTGATTTTTACTCTCAATTTTATATTGATTGTCATTATTATCTATTTTGGACGAACTATCTGTTGAAACAATGAATAGATCTTGAGACTTTGAATGGATTGATTTCATAGAATACAGATTTTTTAATTAAATTATTTTTGTTGGTATATAATTTTTTTTAAAACATTATGGGGTTAATGATGAATATCATAATTTTTATAAATATATATATAAACCTGAAGAATTCAATTTTCTCAACCATCAGATATTTTTTATCAAATATGAGCAATAGATGCTCAATGGACAGATTTCTTCTCCTGTATAAGGGGATCCCCCTACTTGTCCACACATTGACATCTATATACCTTTTCATCAATGCTCTTTATTTCTCTATTTAGCTGTGTTTAATGTTTTTTATTCCCGATTATTTCATCGTACTCATGTTAGAAACAACTAAAACCACTAAAAAATCTCTCAGAATGTGAATTCTCCAATTTCTCCAAAACATTTCACATCCTTGAATTTGGACATAGATAGTCTACTAAAACGATTTTTATGAAATGAATAACTCTTCATTGAGAATAATTATCATGTTTCAAGGATGTGAAACTATTTTCATAGAAAAAACAAAAACCAATCAAGATATTATTATAATTTATAAACATAGACAATTATATAGTTATGTGAAGTTTGATAATTATTTTAATATAACCTTTCACATATATGATATATATATTATAATATCAACAAATTAAGATGAAAATTTTAATTATGTACCATTAAAAGGGGTCACCTTTTAACCCTTTTCTCAAGATACTAAAATAAAAATGTACCTTAAATAATAAAAGAGATGAGGAATATATTTTTGAGACTCATGAGAATAAAAGGAAAACTAATAATATATTATTTGACAATAGTCTTGTTATATTTTTGATTTAAGGCTTATTAATTCTGTGAAAATGTGATAGGGAAACCATAAAAGACATAGTGTTTTTTTTCTGGATTACCTTGTGCAATTGAGAAAACTAAATTTTATGCATTATATTTTTAAAACCATAAAAAATTTACATTATGGTGAAATTATGTCTCAATTGGTTATATTTCAATAGAATCTAATTTAGTTTATCTCTGAATGTTTGTAGTTTTCTAATATATAAATTAAAAAATATCCAAGGAAAATAAATTTCCCACTGATATGTGATTATATAACATAATGATTTAAAATTCATTTTAGTCTAGAATAATTTAAATTTTTGAAAGACGCTCGAGCCGATGTTTTAGAAGAATTTGTCAGATGAAGTCAGGGTGTTCCAAAAAAAAGTACCATAATATTCAAAAAATCAAAATAAAGACAAGTCTAATTTTGTTATAAAACAAAAGTCACATATGTTTTATTATTATAAATTTCTACCTCATGGGAGAAAAATAAAATCCAAAAGAAAATAGTGAGACCCTAAATAAGGTCTTGACCTTGCTGAATCCCTAGGAGAAAAGATTTGTACACTAGATACTCTTAAATAAGATGAGATGAACTAGAGGTTGAAAAAAGAAAATATATTATGTTTTTCATATTGATAGGCTTTTGAAAGGTTTTGAAAAGGCGAGTTCTTTAGTTTTTTTGAAGGATTCAATTCAAAAAGAATTACTAACTCCCCCAATCCAAGACAACGGAAAGAATAAGAAAAATCATGGTGATGGATCAGTTACACCAAAAGATGATCAATAAGAACTCTCAAAAGAACAATAAGATGTTGAAATGACAGGGATGGATCTGTATCTGGGGGAATGGGATGACAAATGTGATGATTATGATAAAGAAGAAAAGGAAGAAGAAGAAAATAAGGTAGACAATAATGTATATTATCCTAGTTAGGAGGAAAATTTTCATTCTTATAGATTTAAAGTAATATATTCAAAATATACTTCATGTCAATTACCATCCCCAAGACTAGATTTTTCAAATAAAGATACTCATAGAACACATGGTGAAAAAATCATTCACATTCTAGATAAAGAGGAAGAGAACATGACTGCTGATGATCTTAACAAGAATTTGGAAGATGATGCTTACATAACTCATTCCGAAGAGCATCATAATTATGAATAAGATATCAACTCTGATAATAAAAATATCCTTAAAAGTGATCAGTATATATTTAGGATTTAAAGTAGATTATGAAGAAAATTCAATATTTTATGAGGGTTGAAGGAGAGATTGTATTTGTTTTTGAAAACAATAATATGATTAAATTAAATATCTAAGACGAATGTTGATCAGAGATGAATCCAATTTAAATTTTTTTGAAGATAGTTCAATGGAATGTAGAATTTCTTCAAAAAAGTGGATAATTGGCCCCATTATAATGATGAAATAATATTTGACAATGAATATTCAATAGAAGTTATAAGATGTTTTTTCAATGAGGTCACTCTTGATTTCATCAAATTATCTACTGAAACATCACAAAAAGTGATATTTTTCAAAATAACAAATGTATCCAGGACATAATAATTCACGGAAATAAATAACAAGTTGAATATCATTCAATGAAAGCATTCAAAGATTATTTTTTGAAAGGATTAGATTATTGATTTCAAAATACAAAATGTTTTTCTAACTGATAGAATTGAATTTCAAGAATTGATAAATAATGTTTATTAAGAAATAATACATCTTTAGAATAAGATATCATGTCCCAAGAAGATAATTTTCATACTCTAGAAGATAATTTAAAATCTCAAAAAATTAAATCATAACTACGATCCATTGATTTCAAAAAGGGGAGATAAGCTCCGAACTCAGTAGGAATCTCAAGAAAAAAAAAATGGATGGTAGAAAGAGATTCAACGAGATAAAGACTATTTTCATATATCTTATTAAAAGGAAAATAAGATGGAGAATAAATGAATTTTTAAACAATGGTAATATTTATTTTAAAAACATCAATGACTGTATTTTTCCATCTACAATCAGTTTTACTTAATATTTTTGATGTATTTTTGGATGAATGTTATTTAATTTATTCTACATGATAATGTTCTTTATTACATCTTATATTTTCTTTCTATTACACATTTTTAGGAATTATAAAATATTTCCTATTCGTTTTTTAATCAAAAATGAAGAGAATGATGGTGATAGGGGTAATATTCATAAAAATGAGAATGATCAATATAGTTGTGGAACACAATAGTAAGTGGGAGTAAAGTTTCTAAAAGAAATATAATAATATCCATATGTATTTTTATATCATTAGGGAGAGAATATTTGTATTAAATGTCATATTTAAGAGGCGTTTAAAACATTGGGTAGATAAGTATAATTGTTTACTTATGAATACAATGATTTATTTAAATTGTTTTTGAACATAAATTTTAATATGTAATTCTCTATTTATTTCCAGTGGATTGTTCTTTCCAGAAATGGGGAGGATTTTTATGTCAAAAGTATTTTTTTGACATTTATATTCCGCTTGTTTTGGTGATACAAATCTATTCCTTAAATAGTCAATTAAAAAAACTTTTTTTCCAATGAATATTATATTACATTATTTTTTGAAAATCAATTCATATTTTATCATTACAACTTTCATATGTACTTATGATAAAAGTCATACTGATGAAATTGTAGTAATAAAAAATTCCATGATTAATTTAACTAGTATGAATATCATTTATATTATACACAATAAATATGGTTAATATCATACACACTGATCAACCTTTTGTAAAGACCATAACTTCATAATGATATAAATTGTATTAACAATTGTAACAAAAATCATTACACTCATTATAATGAAAAAAATAATGCAGTGAATGGTTTTATTTGAAATCAAAATGAGGTCATTTATTTTATTCTAATGAAATTTTTTTCATGATTTTAGTTTCAATATAATTTTTACAGTTCAATGTATTAATGCCCCTTCGAGATTTCAGGAGAAAATCCAACTATTGGATGCCAAGATGAATGTTTGAAAAAATGCCTATAAATACCAATCCATTTGAATGAGATAAAATAAATGCATGCATACTGATAGATTTTTGAGAAACTGTGTGAGATATGTACCAAATATACTACTTGTTAAATATCTTATTTTTTATAATTTTTCCATAGTTTGTTCCATATATAAGTAACTTTGAAAGATTTTTTTTCTTTTCACAACAACGATCATTTGGATAATGATTGAGGTATTTATTGAATATGAAGATAGTGGTGCCAACTATTTTCAGATTAAGGGCCTCCAAGTTTGTGATGATATATGTTTTGATCACCTTCTTGATTTATGGATACTGGGGATTGGCCGACATACCAAAGTCGATAATCATATTGAGGGTTGTAACGACCTGAGTCTGGAGCCCCTCCACTAGTGCCCCGTACCCGGTTCGACACATGACCTCAAGCGCATTTCCCCGAATGCCAGAGGCTGCTGACTAGTAGCGAGGGACTTGGGGAGTCTGTGGGGAAACTATGCCCTCATTCAGAAAGGTATACATGGTAAGAAAACAACAATAAACAACGGAATCAGTAAACAAGATGCATAACAACAAGAAACCAAACAGTAGAAGCAATGTAGATATATAACTATGATGACAATGATGTAGAAGGCACAAGTATGTAAGGAAAATAGCTAACACAACAACGTGCTGAAATACAACTGAATCCATGTGCAAAATAAAACAAAGTAAGCTCCTCAGCATCGTGATCCACGGCTCAGTCCCATGCTCCTCAGCTCCTGTTGAAATCAATATCCTGAAGTAGAAGGGTGATTGCCATTGTCTATAGCTCCAGAAACATAGTCTGCTAGGGCCCATTAGAATGGCCCAAACAGGGTGTGAGATACAATCCCAATAAGAAATCACCCAAAGATCTATGCCAAACCGTTAATGAATACATGGAAGTTACAAACAAAAGGCAGTAATGAGAAAGTACAAGAAGATACAATCCACAGCTCTAACATACAAGTGCACAAGTAAACAACTAGAGACAAGAAGAAAACATGTAACCTTATGGGAAGCTCTTACAACCTAACCCCTGTGTTTCAACCTATAAAACTAGAAACCCCTTGAAAGGCACACACAGTCTCACCCCTCTAGTTCATCGATGAATGTAAGCAGACTCTCTGGGGAAGCACTCACCGTCAATTCCCCTTATAGTCTCGTATCTTGCTAAAAGATCTCTGGGGAAGCACTCAATGTCAATTCCCCCTGTGTCCCGCCTCATGGATCTATAGACTCTTTTGGGAATCACTCAACGTAAATTAACACTACAGTCTCGCATCGTAATTAGAAGACACTCTGGAAAAGTCCTTCCATCAATTCTCCCTTTGTTCTACCACTCAAGGTTCTCACAGTCCTGAGTAAAACTAAACATGCACATCACTTGTATATCGTCCCATGTAAACCTCAATAACTACTTGGATTTTAACTAATGCTAAACATCATAAAAATTAATAGTTCCACTATCCTACGACTAGGCATGGCAACCGGAAAAACGCCAAACAGGAAAAACAATCATGGAAAAGAAACCTGAGCACAAAATAAATTACTCTACTCACAAGAAATAACTTCTACTAAAGAAAAAAAGCAAAGAAGGAAAACTGTAGGGGAAAAATAGGAAACATGCAATACACCGTTCATGGGTATTGGTGGAATTTGCACATAATATTCATCATCATTCTACATAAAGGCACAAACCACCTACCTCGATCCTAGGAGATCGATATATGTGAACAACGACGACAGATTCCTATTAGAACAACGTAGATCTGAGAAAATGCACAAAACGTCCATCCCATGATAACATGTAAACGAGGAGGAATCAATAAAAAAGGCTAAAGTAGAAGAAATAACTCACCACTGCAATTCCAATGCAATCGACCATGCTCGAATTGGAGAACGGATGGTGAGATATGAGCTCGGAGAAGATTCGGCCGTACAGTCACTCTCGGGAAGATGAAATCTAGAAAAGAAGATGATTTTGGGGGTTAGGCACGACCCCGGTCTGTTTAATGAAAATAAATAAAGTACACATCATGTACTTCATGAGTACACGGTGTGTACTTTAGTTTTCCATACTCTGAATTAACTAGTCTCCACCTTAGCCTTACACACCGTGTGTGTTTCCCGGACATGGCCAGCACACGGCTTCGAGCCAGAAGAGAGTACACGGTGTGTACTCAGAAAGTACATGGTGTGTACATTGAAAATTTCCAGAAAAAATCACTTTTCATAAAAACTCCAGAAATTGGGAAAACATACCTGAAAAAAAGATCCGGGTTCGTAAAAACTTTTCCCCTTAATGAAATTCTTCCCTGAATTTTCTTAACGAGACAGAGAAGAAGAAACCCCAAACAGCTCTGGCCATTGAGATCGTACATCGGCCTCCCTCTCCCAAGACTCATCCTATACTCGCCTGTACTGCCACAGTACCTGTACAAGAGAAACAGACTGGCAACATAGAACCTTCGTACTTCTATCGATAATCCGGATAGGATGCTCCTCCAATGACGCATCCGCTTCAAGTTCTACTTCCTTGGGCTGGAAGACGTGAGACAGGTCTGAAAAGTAACGTCGGAGTTGAGATATGTGGAAGACGTCGTGCATGGCCTGGTACCTCTGAGATAGCTGCAACCGATTGGCGACCATCCCATCTCTCTCGAAGACCTCAAATGGCCCGATGTACTGCAGTGAAAGCTTACCCTATCTCCGAATCCTCTGTTGTCCCAACCTCGTTGCGACACGTAGGAAAACATGATCACTGTCCTCGATCTCCAGAGGTCATCTCTGCTGATCATCATAAGACTTTTGTCAAGACTACACTGTAGCCATCCTCTTTCGAATCTGCTCTATGTGCATTGAAGTCTCCTGAACATGACGAGGTCCCAGGAAAGCTGCCTCTCCTGCCTCCAGCCAGCATAAGGGTGATCGGCATGGCCTACCGTACAAAGCCTCGTATGGTTCCATCTGAATGGTATCCTGAAAAGTATTGATGTAGTAGAACTATACCAAAGGGATATGCTTCTCCCAAGAACCTCCAATGTCTAGAATACAAGCTCAGAGCATATCCCCAAGAACCTGGATCGTGCGCTCAGACTGGCCATCAGTCTGGGGATGGTATTCTGTACTCAAAAGTACCTGTGTAGACAAGGCCTTCTGAAGACCCTGCCAGAACCGAGAGGTAAAGCGCGCATCCCTGTCTGAAACAATGGAGTGTGGAACTCCATGTAGACGCACAATCTCCCTGATGTAATGTCGTCCCAGATCACCGACACTAATGGTCTACTTGATCGGAAAGAAGTGAGCGACCTTCATAATCCTGTCGACGACAACCCAATCATCATCATTTCCTCGAGGTGATATCAGCAATCTGGTCACTAAGTCCATCGCAACATCATTCCACGTCCACTCCAGAATGGGTAACTGCTGTAAGAGCCCTGATGGTCACTGATACTCTGCTTTCACCTACTGACAAGTAGAACATCTCATGAGAAAACCAACAACATCCTTCTTTATACCTGGCCATCAGTACTGGAGATGAAGATCCCGACACATCTTGGTGATGCCAGGATGAACTGCCCAAACAGAGGAATGTAAATCCCACATCATCTCCTCACGTATGTCTGGTGTCACCCATACGCGTCCCTAGAAACGCAAGATCTCATCCTCGCCCATTGTCCATCCAGGAAGAGGGTCCTCTCCGGACACACTCTCCTGCAGGACTAAGCCTTCTGTGTCTGATAGCTTCCTCATCCGTATCCGATCATGTAGCGTGGAGGTAACAGTTATAGAAGATAGAAAAGTCTATCCCCGTCAGTCGTGCACCTCCCGATGCATCTTAGAGAGTAGATCCATCATCTTCCACTAACTACTGGCCTCCTAAACTGCCTGAATCTGAGTTTTCCTGCTCAATGCATCTGCCACGACATTTACCTTTCTCGGCATATAGGCAAGCTCGAATTCAAAATACTATAGATACTCAACCCACCTACGCTACATCATATTCAGATCACACTGAGTGAATATATACTTGAGACTCTTGTGGTCAATGAAGACCACAAAGTGCTCTCCCAGAAGATAGTGTCTCCAACAGCCCAAGGAATGAACAACATATTTCAACTCCTAACCGTGCATAGGGTAGTTCCTCTCATGTGGACTTAACTGCCAAGACTCGTACGCAACGACTCCATGTCCCCGCATAAGCACATCTCCCAGCCAGATACCTGAAGCATAAAAAAACAGTGTAGCTCTTGCATGGCTCTGGAAAGACTAGTATCGGTGCGGACGTAAACCTCTGTTTCAGCTCCAGAAAGGCTGACTCACAAGAATATGACCATAAGAACTTCGCCCCATTCTTGGTCAGACCTATCATGGGTGCTTCTAGACGAGAAAAGTCTCGAATGAAGCGTCTTTTGTATCCAGCCAGCCCTAGGAAGCTCTGTACCTTAAAAACATTCTTCGGATGCTCCAAAGAAACTACAGCTCTTACTTTTTCTGGGTCCATAGATACATCTGCCTCTGAGAAGACGTGACCTAAGAATTGAATCTGATCCACCCAAAATTGGCACTTTGAGAGTTTAGCATAAGGCTGATGCTCTCTCAGTGTGCTCAGAATGATCTCAAGATGTGTGTCATGGTCCTGTCGAGTGTGAGAGTACAACAACATATCGTCCACGAAGACCACGAAGATGGAGTCCAAGTAAGGATGGATCACTCAGTTCATTAGTTCCATGAAAACTGTAGGTGCGTTCGTGAGTCCGAAGGGCATGAATGTATACTCTTAAAGACCGTACATGATTTTGAAGGCTATCAGAGGTATATCTAATGGTCTAACGTGCAACTGATGATAACCAGACCTCAAGTCAATCTTCGAGAACACCCAGGCTCCTCAAAGCTGATCGAAAAGGTCATCAATCCGCGGTAATGGATATCAGTTCTTGACCGTCAACTGGTTCAGCTTCCAATAATCCAGACAAAGGAGAATGGTACTATCTGCCTTCTTCGCAAATAGAACAGGTGAACCCCAAGGAGAAGTACTGGGTCGGATGAAAACCTTATCTTGTAGCTCCTCCAACTACTTCTTGAGCTCCTGCAACTCAGGTGTGGCCATCCTATAGGGGGGAATGGACACCGGTGCCGCTCCTGGCACGAGCTCAATAGAAAATTCTACCTCACGCTCCAGAGGAAAACCTGAAAAGTCCTCTGTAAAGAGATCCCTGATGCGATCCACCACTGGAGGAAAGTCCAGCTCTAGAGTCCCCTGATCATCCAGGTAAAGGCTAGAAATCTAGGCTGTCACCCCTCATAGCCCAAGATGCTCAAGTCTCGCCCGACTCGCCCGAACATCCCATTCGCCTCTATGAAGGAAAGATTCACCCTCTGGAGAAATGAAAATGACTCTGCAGCGATAATAGTCAAAGACTGCCTAGAAGGAAATCAAGCAGTCCATGCCGAGGATGACATCATATCCTGTCATCTCTAAGACATAGAGATTTCATAAGAAGTGAGACCCTGCCACCTTAAGAGGGAACTCTCTACACTGGCATACACTATATGTCCTCGTTCCCAAAGGTGTGTCTTGTGTCAATGAGTCGGCAGAAGAAAAGATGCAGAGTCTAAGGCTCACCACAACGGAAATAGAGATAAAACTATGTGTAGCACCAGCATCGAAAAGGGATGAAGATAAAAATGAGGCTACTAAAATTGTACCTCGAACAATATAATGGTCGAGAACCTGCTCATGATAAGTCTACTCCATAGAGAACGATTGGACCGTGTCGCGGCCCTACGCCCCTGGCTGACCACTCTGGGCTGAACCTCCCTACTAGTTCTGAGGAACTGGTGGATGACTGCCACAACCTCGACCTCCACCTCGGGCCGAACGGCTGGATGAACTCCAGTTTCTCGACTGGTGAGAAACTGCTGGGGCTACTCTTGAATGAGGAGTCATGGAAGAACCCCAGTCACCAGCTACATGTGAGAAAACCTGGCAGAAACACTAAAGGTGACCAATTTTCCACAAGATTGGCACTCCATGGGGTCCCTCTAGCACTGAGGCCTCGTGTGCCCTATCTGGACACACTGATAGCATGTCACCTGGATGCATGATGATGCATCTCGCATCCTCGAATCACCGCGTGTGGGCTACCTACGATGCTTCTGGATGTCATCTGGAGGAAATCTAACTCTCGAAGTAGAACCGCCCTGACTCGCTCCTCCAGAGTCACTCAGATTGCACTGAGAAATCGGTGCCTAATTGACGATGGAGGTAATAGAAGTTAGCAGGATGATGTTCACCTGCGAACGGATCTCCCACCTGAGTCCATCCTCATACTTCCTCACCATGAACACCCCACTCCCATCACGAACGTGTGTAAAATGCTGTTGCTTGGAGAAACAAGAGGAATACTCCATGACAGAAAGAGTACCCTGATCTATGATCATGAACTCCCGGGCTCGATCGACCCTCAGGGTCGACGGGTATAAGAAGTCGTAGAACACGAGCTGGAACTCCTCCCAAGCCATAGCCTACTACTGACCCACCTGTGTGATCACATCCCACCACCTCTTGGCAGAGCCTCAGATCATGTAGGTGGAGAGATTGACCTGCCTCTCTGGGGGCATCTACAGATGCTCGAAGATAGTCAGCATGGCTTCCTGCCATGACTCTACAGCTCGAGGTCATCCCACCCCCGAGAACGTGGGAGGATACTGCTGCTAGAAAACCGGCGTCAAGTCTTCCATAGACGAGGCTGGAGGAGGTGATACCTGGAAGTCTTGTATCATCCTCATGAAACCCTCCCTGAACTGTGCATCAGTACCCACAACTAGTACAACAACCGGTGCCAAGGCTGGCTCGGCTGGGGTATCGACAGGAAGTCCCTGATCAGCCATGTCTGGCGTCTGATCACTGCCTGACGATAGTCATACGACCAGGGGACGTCTCGGAGGCATATCTTTGAAAGTTCAAAATCAAACCTTATATTAGGAAAACAATGACAGAGAACACTAGAGTACTAAATTGAAACAAGGGATGAAAACAGACAAGATTGAAAAACATGACTACACGTCGTGTATAAAACTACACGACATGTCTTCTTAAACCACTAACATGGGCGTGAACTCTCACCCTACAAGTCATGTAACACCTCAACTACACGGCATGTTGCACCCACACACGGTGTGTACTTGAAAACTATTCCACTGCCTGAGCCTCCTTACAAGGCTAACCCACACGGTCTGACTTAACCCGAGACTACACGGCGTGTTCGAAACAAACACGGCGTGAAATAGACAAGGCTTTGGTGGTCCGTGTTGTTGAGTACACGGACGTCTACATGGCTAGACCATACACAGCGTGCTCCGAACAAGCACGGCGTGCATAGGAAAAGGTGACACCATCCCGTGTTGTTTGTGACATGGCTGGGTACTCGGTAGGACTACACGGTGTTTTCTGAGAAAAAACGACATGTAGAAAGGAAGGTAACGCCGGCCCATGTTGTTTGGGACATGGACGGGTACCTAGAAAGGACTATATGGCATGTTCTCTAAGGACACGACGTGTGCTATCCGAGCTTCCTCGGCCCGTGTTGTTAGTGACACGGCCGAGAACACGGCTCCGAACTCACACAGCGTGTACCAATGGTACACGGCGTGTTCCTGAAGTTACTACCATGGCACCGTTTTCTGCCCACACGGTTAGTGACACGGCCTAAAAACTACACGGCGTGTATCCAAAAAGTACACGCCGTGTATTCTGGGTTTTTCTAGGCAGTAGCTCAGAAACTATGCAGAATTCCAGAAACACTAAAACAAGGTAAAAGGAGAAAAATTCTGATCCGTGAGGGCCCATAACACCTCAAGAACCAAAATTCAGCATTCATTTTTAAGCAAGGAACAAAACAAACAGTCTTCTAACATAACATAAGAGAATATATCAAGTATCCATCACAACAACATGCATAATCTATATAGAGCCTATCATAATAGCATGCAATCGCTAATGCACCGTAGATGGCATGGCAAGAATGCATGACATGTAATTTCTAAAAGTGCCTATATGATTCATGAGATAGCATACCCTCAACACATTAGGTTGCGACATAAATAGAACCGAAATATCAAAACAATAATCGCACAAGTCATATGAATCACTCTAAGTGAAAACATACCAAGCATTAAATCTCAAAACCAAAAAACAAAAATTAACGAGGTAGTATGGCCTTTACCTGTACACGGGTTAGCTACTCCCAGGAAGATCTTAATACCATGTACCGAATCCACCCTATCCCTGTAAAATGTTTCCAAACAGTAAGTCAAGTGAAAAGAACTCCACTGATACCACTTTGTAACGACTGAAGTTCAGAGCCCCTCCACTGGTGCCCCATACCCGGTTCGCCACATGACCTCAAGTGCGTTTCCCCGAACACCAGAGGCTGCCGACTAGCTGCGAGGGCCTTGGTGAGTCTGTGGGGAAACTATGACCTCATTAGGTAAGGTATACAATGTATGAAAACAACAATAAACAACAGAAGCAGTAAAAAACATGCATAACAACAGAAACCAAAAAGCAGAAGAAATGTAGATATATAACCATGATGACAATGATGTAGCAGATACATGTATCTAAGGAATACAAAAAACACAACAATGTGCTGAAATAAAAATGAAAACAATTGCAAAAGAAAACAAAGTAAGCTCCTCAGCATCGTGATCCACGGCTCGATCCCATGATCCCCATCTCCTGGTGCAATCAAGATTCTGAAGTAGAAGGGCATTGGCCCTTGTTTATACTTACAACAACATAGTCTGCTTGGGCCCAAAAGAATGGCCCAAACTGGCTGCGAGAAACAATCCCAGTAGGCAATCACCCAAATATTTGTGCCTAACCATCAATGAATACATGGTAGTACTAAAAAAGTTGTAGTAAATAGAATGTACAAGTAGCTACAATCCACAAATCTACCATATAAGTGCACAAGTAAACAACCAGCAACAAGACGAAAACAGGTAACCCTCTGGGTAGCTCTCACACCCTAACCCCTTTGTTTCAAACTATAAAACTAGAAACCCTATGGGAGGCACACACTGTCTCACCCCTCTTTTTTAGCTACGTAATTATGCAGACTCTCTGGGGAATCACTCACCGTCAATTCCCCCTATAGTCTCATATCCTGCTAAAGGATCTTTGGGGAAGCACTAAACATCAATTCACCATGTAGCCAGCATCGAGGATCTACAGAATCTTTGGGGAAGCCCTTAACGTCAATTCCTCCTATAGTCTCGCATCGTAATTAAAAGACACTCTAGAGAAGCCCTTCCTTCAATTCTCCCTTTGGTCTACTACTCTAGGTTCTCACAGTCCTATGTAAAACAAAACATGCTAAGCCCGTGTATATCGTCCCAAGTAAACCTCAATAACTACTTGGCTATCAACTAAGGCTCAACAACATAAAAAGTAACCATTCCACTATCCTACGACTAGGCATGGCAACTGGAAAAACGCTAAACAGGAAAAACATGCTTGGAAAAGCAACCTGAGCACAAAATAAATTACTCTACTCATAAGCAATAACTTCTTCTAAAGAAAAAAAGCATAGTAGGAAAATAGTAGGGGAAAAATAAGAAACCCGCAATACCCTGTTCACGGGTATTGGTGGAATTTTCACATAATATTCATCAACTTTATACAGGTAGGGAGAAACCACCTACCTCGATCCTAAGAGATCGATATACGTGAACAACGATGACAAATTCTTCTTAGAACAATGTAGATCTGAGAAAACGCACAAAACGTTCATCCCACAATAACATGGAAATGAGGAGCAATCAAGAAACAAGGCTAAAGTAAAAGGAAGAACTCACCGCTGTGATTCCAACGCAATCGACCGTGCTCGAATTGGAGAATGGATGGTGAGACTGGGGATCAGAGAATATTTGACCGTATGGTCACTCCCAGGCGGACGAAATCTGTAGAAGAAGATGATATTGGGGGTTAGGCGCAACCCCGGTCTGTTTAAAAAAAATAAAGTACAAGGAATGTACTTCATGAGTACAGGGCGTGTACTTCAGTTTTCCGTACTCCGAATTAATCAGCCTCTATCTCAGCCTTACACACCGTGTGTATGGCCCGGACATGGCCAACACACAGCTTCGAGCCGGAAGAGAGTACACGACGTGAACATAGAAATTACACGGCGTTTACTTTGATAATTTCCAGAAAAACCACTTTTCATAAAAACTACAGAAAATGGAAAATGAACCTAAAAAGAAGATCAGGTTCTTACAAGGGCATACCCTGCTTTGGGCAGGATAGACTAACTTGGATGTTTAAATCAGGGTACCTCTATAATAGGTTATTGGATACCCTTCCTTATGGATTGAAAATAACATAATTTATTTACTTATATTTCATATATGATACTATTATAATATAATGATGATTGTTTTATATATTCATATTTATATTTTGTACTTTTTTATCATAACTGATCTGATTATGATACCTTTGTGATACTTTGTGATTATGATTTCTAGTATTATAATTAATTAAATTACCAAAAATGAATCTATAACTTTTATGGTAGAATCATTTTATTTACTATAATAATCGTAAAAACTTCTATTCTAATAATTACCACAATTACTATGGATATGATTTATTTCCTAATAAAACTAGTGGAATACAAAGAAAAAGACACCCAGATTAAAAAATCTTTTTAAATAGACCCAAGGGATAGTCTATTTTCTTTTATAAGAGGCTTTTTAATTCAAGTAGTTTGATTTATTTTAATATATTTTATTAAAATGATTTTTATTAAAACTATATTTAACCTTTTTTATCCATATTTTCATTTTTATCTAATAATCAAATGACTAAAAAAATAAATCACAGTGTGAGAAACCCTAATCACTATGAAAACCTACTTAGTCATGAATAATAATACATTGTATGTCAAACCAGGAAACCTTCTTCTCAATCTTCATGTCATTAGGATTTACCTAGGTTATTAATGGTCATTAATAGATCTATAAGATATTATCATATACATATATGTATACTAGAAGTTATTCACATGGTTATATTCCCTAATATTTGTTTTCTTAAATCTAGTACCAATAGTTTCTACTAATCGTCCTCTCACTCAATGTATGATGACCCCATCCTATGTAGCACATCTTGTGTGGTAACAATATTTCATTTGAATAATATGAAAGTAATCAAATCACAAAAGACCAAATAGTTTAATTATTTTTATAAAAGTAGTTAAGTACTTGAATCATACATTATAATTGTAAATATAACATAGAAATTATTTTGATGTCACTATTCTTCAAATATAATATCCCGACAAAATAACCATAATAAATATCTTGGAAAATTGGGAAAAATAAAACATAAGGAAGGGGTGAACTCAAATGATCAATAAGAGTTATACATAGTGGAAGATATCATGAATCAATAAGCATAAACAACATGTAAATGTAAATAAATGAACACAAAATACATTTAATCAATAAAATAACCGTAATATTGTAGTAATAATCTATAATAAATTTATTCCATAAAAATAATACCATTATCAGGAAACCTATCCAAGGATAACTAAATGAATAATAACATGGAATATCACTAACAAAAGTTATAATAATTTAACAAATAATTTAAAATGTTTAAAATATATCATCATGGTTTTATTAAAAGTATCTTGTAATATCAACGATTCATGGAAAGATTCTAACATCCTTAATAATTCATGTGACTAATTTAATAAACCAATTGGTCAATGTCTAAGAGAATATATATATTTTTTCATGAGACCTACCAATGCATTGAGGGGCTATAGTGGTCCCCTCCCATCACATATTATGTTCAATTCATTCCTCGTAAAAATATAATGAAACAATGTCAACCTATACATTTTTGTTGAAGCTATACTATCAAATTTTAATAAATCCCCAAATAATTTTACACAATCATAAACCATCAATATTATGATGTTGAATATAATCAATATATTACATACCTAGTCAAACAAATCAAAAAATGGAAATATTTATAATATAAAATCATAAGTGTTCAACCTCAATTCCAGAAAAAATAATAAAAATTATATTGAAATCCATGAAAATATATGAAATA
Organism: Viscum album; assembly: GCA_963277665.1. Lineage (NCBI taxonomy): Eukaryota > Viridiplantae > Streptophyta > Magnoliopsida > Santalales > Viscaceae > Viscum > Viscum album. The sequence goes on along the minus strand of OY728143.1, from coordinate 514,383,520 downwards.
AGATCATTGAAATGTTATAGAGGAAAACATCCTTTTCAGTATTAAAATTACTTATTTTAAAATGTTTTTATTTATAAAATAATTCATTATCGTTGAAATTAACCTTGAAAAAATGAAAATGAATCGTTAAATAAATAAGGCATTATAACCACGAAATAGTCGATCATTCCAAATATGTTAAAAAACATTCCTTCCACATTATTCTCAGAAAAGTATCAAAGAACCATATTTAGATGAATAAAAATAAACCCTTCAAATTTTTTTTTAAAAATTCCAAAGTGAGTAAAAATTACATTAAACAATCATATGTGAATAGTGAAACCATATTTAGAACATATTATTTGGAAAATGGTCAAGGAAGAAAATGTGAGTTTCAAGGAAAATTTATATATGATATTTTTATGAAATATTTTCTATTGAAAATATCATATCATTAAAGTTGGCATTAATAAAATTATTTAATTATTTGTATCAACTATAAATAAATATAATAAATTAGAAACTAATATTATGCTAATCAAAAGTAATTTGGTATATATTCATAGCATGATAAAATATATAAAGTATATGTTTAACCCAATGAGTAGAAATTAAGTTAAAAAACCATCACCTGTTTAAAATCTTCTGAATATTATTCCTTATAAATTTAATAATTATAAAATGGAACAGTTTATAACGTGAATACTATGGCATTCATGGAATGATATATCAAAGGGAACAATATATAACTTGAATAAGAAATAGTTGATGAATAAGGGATATATCTCACAGAATTAAAAGTGATATGAAAAAAAAATTACGTCATACTTCCCTTTAGTTTTTTGTATATTAACATCCTCTTAGATATCACCTCATTTAAAGACCATATAAAGAATATAGATTTGTCCATTGGTTGAGAGAATCATCACTTATATGGGGGTATAATGGGGAGGATATGGATTTGTATATTTCTGAAGAGCATCATGTTTTATGAGTAGTTATGGGGTGGTGACGGTGGTATTTGTATCAAGGGAGGGGACTTTTAAGTGATTAAACTATTATTATTCTATATTTAAAGACAATAAAATTTTTGTGGCATTAATTCAAAAGACCTTTTTTGAAAATAAATGATATTAAGCAAGCTCAAAATAATGAAACATGTATTTTTAGAATAATACATTATCATTTTTATTAATATTTATGAATAATATATTACATTTAAAATAAAGGGGTTGCAATTTCAGATACCATAGTCAACACGCATCAATGAGTTTCTTTGAATTCTTACGTTGCACACAACATTGAGTTATACCAAAAAATTATATAATATTGTTATTATTTTAAATGGTAGTTAACACCTAGACATTGTATTAGTGGGAATGAAAAGAAACTACTATCGTATGATTGTACATTTTTGTTAAATTTCTACACATTTATCAAATAAATATTAGAGGTTTAAAATATGAATGACTCTGATTTTAGTCATGAGATACTATAACATTTTTGAAAGGATGGTTTGCCGCATTTTGATGGAGAGACCTATTTAAATATAGTTTTTCTCACTTTTGTATGTTATATTTGAAAAAATAATCTTCTTACTACAGAGGCATGACATCAAAATTTACATTGCATAAATATTTTGTAATTTTTTGATAATGTTCATTTTTTAATGACTATTGAGAAATACCACATTTTGAGTTAAAGTTCATTTTCATCTAATTTATTTATATAGTTATATTGTGCTTTGGATTGGTTTTAAACTTTAATAAGATTATATTTTTATAATTTAATCCAATATTGGTCATTATAAGTAATTTCAATTTTATAATTGATATAAAAACATGTAAATATTTTGATAGTAATTACCTATTGAAACCCCACTTTTTGGTTTTGACAACAAGAATTTATTTTAAATTATTAACTAAAACATATATTTTTCGATTTTGTAAAAATGGAATCAATATTTGGAATCTTAAGGTCAAAATTGTATGAATAGGTACCTTTTATTATTGTACATTATGAATAGTAACGTAAGTAATTATTTTATTTACCATGGTTAATGGAAAAATCTTGTAACGAATGGTCATAAACAATATTATAATAATATTAAACTACCCTAAAAAAATCCAAATAGTATTTTGTTAGATATGTCTGACCATGGATATCCTTGGGTGGATTTGAAGACCCCATGGATCCACATGGATGTGAAAATGACAATTAAAAAAATTAATTTAATGTAATAAAAATAGAACATAAACTTGTATTTTATCCTAAATTTTTTATATGGGGTAATATAAGTGATATATTCAACTATAATTATTCATTATAACGATAAAAATATTTCTTATATCATGATATTTTATTTATAATATTTATAAATTATATTAATTTATTTAATTTTGATACAATGATGACATAATGACTTCTTAAATAATTAAGGATTCAAATATATGATAATATAAATGTAAATTAATTAATATTTTTATTTCTATGACATAAATTAATATTATTTATGATATTTAAATATTATATTTGAGATAATTCCTTTTTTTCGAAGAAATCATGTTGTTATTAATTTCTAAAAAAAGTTAGAATGAATAGTGTTTAGATTTTAAATAATTAATAACATAAAATATAAAAAAGATTATTTAATAATATTAAATTCCTAAAAATATATGATTCAGCCTAATAGTTATTATATGTAAAAAATTTATTAATGGATCTTTCATTGGATATTTTTCATGTTTTGGAAACTATTTTGTTTCTCAAATTGTTAAAATGTTTCATAAAATGATAAGACTAAAAGAGTTTAAATTAAAATGATATGGATTAAAATATATCCAAAATATTCATAATTAATATTGGAGGATTTTATTTTGACGTATATTCATCTTATCTTTTAAATAACATAATTTGGTCTCATTTTTAATAGAAATTGAATTAATGATAATTTAATATTTCTATATATTCCAAAAGTGCCTCTCCTCCCTCTTGTAAAAGGCCACCACCACTTCCCATTTAACAACACCTCTCAATTACCTTGGCTCACCTGATTTATGAAAAATCAATCTCCCAATATCCCTCCCTTATTACTTGAAGCCTTATATTAGAAATAAGGGAATTTTGAAAAAAAAAATTGCTCAAATCAAAGGGTGTTACATGTTTGAAGAGGTAGCATCATCTATAATGTTCATTTCCATTATTATAATTCTACACTCTCAATTCTATTTGGATATGTACATATCATTCATGTGGAGGGAAAACTACTTCATCAAGAAATGGTGATTATTAATTTTTCACCTACCACCTCTCATGGTGTGTATTATGACTGAACTATATTTATAAATGGTATATATTATATATATTTTGTTTCTTATACTTATTTATTTATCATTTAAATAATACCATTATTCTTTCCCAAATGTGTAAATATAAGAATTTCGTTTGAGGATGTGCAGACTACCGCCCCCCTCAAAGTAATATGAGTCGTTCATTAGATACATGTAATTTATAAAGGATATAGATGTAATGTATATAGTATATAACATTTTACTTAAATTATAATATTCCTATGAATCATTTATTTATCATTCCTTTATATATGAAAAAAATAATGTTGTGTTCATGCATACGTACGACTTACCATCTCCATAAACAATGCATTTCATTTCATATCTCCAAATGTTATAGACTATTATAAATAAATGTATAATGGATTTAAATACAATTAGACAAGATATATATTATATTTATATCAGGAATACTATTATAGAGATAATGGACTTTGGACCATATGGACAATTTGTAATTATATCTTGTTCATTTTCAACATAAGTCCCGATAGTCAACAAAATGGATGATATGAACATAAAAAATAATGTAATTTTTATAAAATTATTATTTATAACATAAAACTAATAATAATCATGATAAAGGTTCTGAATGATGTATAAATCAAGCTATTTTTTTATTTAAGACTATATAGAATGAATGATACAATTCATACCGATGAACTAACAAAAATTTAGTCTATAACTATGGTTTCAAAGAGTGTCTATAAGTTATAGACAAAATTTATGGAACTATGGATGGTATTGGTGTGGCTATAAGGATAAAATATAGCCACGATTTCAAAGAATGTATAAAGACCTATAGACATGGTTCCAACCATGGCTTGAGGATTATAGCCACGGTTTAATGCTTTGGATAAATATTAATCCAGACATGGGATATATTTATGGTTTCAAACTATGGATATATCCTTTTCTAATTTATAAAAAAACACCCTCAGACAGAACCCTTGGAGAGACACCTCCCCCTAGACAGACCCACCCTGCACAACCCCCTCCCGATGAAATCCACCCTTGCACCCCATAGAAATCCCCCATCCCTCCCAGACCCCCTTGTATAGAACCATCCCCCACCTCAAAACCCCCTGGATAACCCCCCTCCCTCCGAGACATCACCCCAAGATTGCCCCCCCCCTCTTGGGCACTACATTAGACAACCCCCTCCCTCCTAGACAACACAATTGGAAGATACCCCTCCCTCCTGGACAGTACACCTAGATTTCCCCCCGCCCCTCCGGGACACCCCCCTCCCCCAGCAGATCACACTGTACCATCTGGATAGCCCTCCTCTCCCTAGACACCACCACCCTCATGTACAACACCCTTTTAATATCCCCTCCTAAATAGCCACTCTCTTTGAGAACCACCCATTCAAATACCGCTAACACCCCAATGGATATCCCTAATCCTTCCTGGACACCCCCTTGGACACCCATAGACAGAACCCTCCCACCTAGACATCCCCAACCCCACTTGCAGACCCCCTTGCACGCCCTTCGATAGCCCCACACCCCTTGTGGACCCCCTAGACACCCCCCATCCAAGATACCCCTTGGACAGCCCCTGCCTCATGGAACCCCCCCCCCCCCATCCTGGAGACCCCCCTCTTAGAATCCCCCCCTACAAATCACACCACACCTCCCCCCCTGGACAGAACCCTGCACACTGGACAACCCCCATGTACCCCCCCCCCACTCCTGGAAGAAACTCCTACCCCACTTGTAGAACACCTTTTCACCCCATGAACATCCAGCCATCCCTCCTCAACACCCCCCTCTTGGACACCCACCCTAGACATCCCCTTTCCCCCTATACGACCCCCTATTGAACAGCCCCCCCCCCCCACTACAAACCCCACTTGCACCCCTATACATCCCCATCCCCCCTGCACACCCCTATGACTCCACCCCCCATCCTGGACACCACTGCTGGACATCACCCCCTTTTGGATAGCCCCCCTCCCCCTGCATATCATAGTGTGCCTCCCTGGAAAACACCTTCACCCCTAAATTGCCCCACACCCTATTTGACAGCCGTGTTGCACACCCATCCCTTGGACAACCTCCCTCCTAAAAGGACCCCTCAGCAGTCCACCTTGTACCCCTGGATAACCATCCATACCTCTTATACAGCCCCCAGGATAGCCCCCTCTCTCATGGGAAGCCCCCTAAATAACCATCCCACTCCCACTCCCATACAGACCCCCTTGCACCCCCTTGGATAGCCCCCATCCCTCTAGGACACCCCCCTTGAAAGCACTCCCCTCCTGGACACCCTTAGACGTCCCCCCCTCCATGATAGCCACCTTCATCCTGGGCAGCCCCACTCCCTCCTGGACAACCACACCTCCCTTCATATAGACCCCACTTCAACCCCTCGGAATTTCCCACATCCCTCATGGACACCAACTGGAAAACACCCCCTCCTAGACAACCCTGCTCCCCCCATGTAGATCCATCTTGCAACCCCCACCCACACACCCCTCTTGGACACCACCTCCATTGTGAACATGCATTAATTCATTGAAAATCCAAAATGGTTTCCAGTCAAATATGAAGAACATCATGTAAATAAACACTTTTCAGTAATATGGGAGAAAAATATATAGAATATTTAGGTCTAAAATCACTGTGAAATACATGGATACCCCTAATATACATGCTCCAATGACATAAAAAAATCAACTGGTCAAAAACAGTTTCCGATGTACATATGCATTAATTTATTGAAAACCCAAAATGATTTCCAGTCAAACATGCAGAACAATGTGTAAAGAAACTATTTTCAGCAAGATAAGAGGAAAATACATTGAATATTTAACATTAAAATCACTTTTAAATATTAAGATACAGCTAAAATACATGTTTCAATGAAACTAAAACAATCAACTGGTCAAAAATGATTTCCATTGTGCACAAGCATTAATTCTTTGAAAACCCAAAATGATATCCAGTCAAGCATGGAGAACCGCATGTAATGAAACTCTTTTTAGCAAGATAAGAGACAAATACAGTTAAAATTTAACATTAAAATCATTGTGAAATACAGGGAGTCCTCTAAAATACATGTTCTAATGATTTAAAAAATCAACTGGTCAAAAATAATTTCTTTTATGCACATGCATTAATTCATTGAAAACCCAAATTGATTTCAAGTCAAACATGCAGAAAAACATGTATAGAAACGCTTTTCTATAAGATAAGTGACAAATATAGTGAAAATATAACATTAAAATCATGTTGAAATATTGGTCGACCGCTAAATACATTTTTCAATGATATAAAAAATTCAACTTGTCAAAACCCATTTCAAGTGTGTGCATGCATTAATTCATTAAAAAAATGATTTCCAGTAAAACATGAAGAACAACATGTAAATAAACTCTTTTAATCATGATAAGTGACAAATACAGTGAATGTTAACAAATAAATAATTATCAAATAATTTTTTATATTACCAATCTACACTAATTAATGAATATTTAACATATTTTTAACAAATAAATCATGAAATATAAATTTCACAATAAAGATTATCATACATTAAAACTCATCACCCAACATTTTTTACCATAATAAATATTTTTTTCGATAACTATAATAAATATATTCAGATCAATAACATCAGCATGAAAAGTATTCAACCATTTATTCACAAGAATTCAACAAGCATAACATCCTAAAATCAATTATTTCAAAAGGGTTTCAATAAGTGGTAGCTTGAATTGTTATAAACAAGTAAAAACATAATTAATTACTCCCATGTGATGATATGACCTAGTTTTATTCTTTTTAATGACCCAATCATCCTCTTAAATTTTCCACTCAACCCCTATATTGTAATTAAAGTAGGTAAAAAGAAACAAAATCAACATTAGATTCCCATAACACTATCTATCATTACATGACATTAATTTTTAAAAAATTACATGGTAAATTACATTGTTTTAAAAGAAGATATTCAAGAAGACACCCCACCTTTCTAGATGGACCCCCACTACCCACCCACTACTCCCTTGATAGACCCCCCAGCACAACCCCCCCCCCCCCTTCGACCCATACCCCACACAACCCCCCATGGACAAACCCCACTCCCTGACAGACCACATTTCCCCTGGACAACCTCCCATCCCCCTTGTACATTCCCCTACCTATTTTACACACCCTAGTCAACCCCACCTTCTTCGTGGATAGAACCCCTCCCTAACTGACCTCCATCGACCACTCCCATCCCACATGGACACCCCCTGGATAGTCCCCCCATACCAGTTGGACACCCCCAGGATAGTCCCCGTCCTAGACACCCCTACCTTCATGGATATAGCCCCTTGCACCCCATCCCCTCCTTCCTAGACCAACACCCCCTACACAAACCTCAGATAGACCCCACCCTCTTGAACATACACCCCTCCTCCCTGACAGACCCCCTGCCCCTCCCCCAGACAACCCCCATTCCTCCTAGACTTCCCCCTTCAACCCTGAATATCCCCCCTCCAGGACACTCCCTCCCTCTGGGACACCACCTAGATAGCCCCCCCACCTTCATAGAAAGACCCTCCTCTATGATAGACCGGTTGGACTCCCCCACCCCAATTCCACATGAACAACCCCTAGATAGCCCCATCCTCCTAGATAGCCCCCACCCCTTCTTGGACACCCCTCCCTCTTGGACACACCCCAGTACCCCCTCCCCCCTCTCGGACATTCCCTCCATTCCTAGATAGACCTCACCTATCACCCCTCCCCTCCTTCTTTGATAGACACCCCCACCCTACACCCCCCTCATTTCTAAACTAATCTACTTCCAATTAAAATTAAAGGAATGTTGAAATATTACTAGGACCAGATTCATTATAAAACCACCCAAATGAGTGGGGCCATGGAATACTAGTTATGTTTTTCCTATAATGAATTTTTTTGGACATATACTGTGTTGGGTTCTATAAACCAATAGTGTGATCCTAATTCCATGTCTTCAATAATCAGGGATTCATTTCAGAGTTTCTGAGAAATTAAACACCAGGGACCAAAAAATTTCTCCTACATCATTGGCAGGTCAACAATGGTATATGGGACCACTAACACATCATGAGAATATATATTTATAGTTAGATAAGTATGATGACATCCAACTATATAAGTATGTCTGCAATGAAAAGGAGTAGAAGCCAACTATTACTTGGGTGTCACAAAACATGTCCAAAGGTAGAGTGACCAAAAAATATGGATGATGGACATCTATTTTACACAATGTTTTTGGTATTTTTATAATTAATAAATGCACATAAAAAAAGGGAATATGTGAAATTATCTAAAGGATATTTAACAAGGAAAGAAATTATTTTACAAAATACTAGAGGAGAACAGTTGGTAGATGTGGGGATAAAACATGATGCTCAAGGATCCCATGATCAGGTTTGCTGTATGTATTACTCTTATGATATATAGGTGGATGATATCAATTTTGGATTCACACAAGCAGGTGTGGTCAGGTGACCTTATCATGGATGAGATGTTATAGATGAGCTAGGGAATATGGATTAGTCCCAATGCATGTGAATCTATACAATTCATTACCTCTATGAGCCAACAGAAAACTCTGTTTTATGTGTGCTGCCCATTCTACTTCCTTCAAGGCTGTGTTTCCAAACACATGGGTTTATATGAATATAAAAACCAAATCCCCCATCCTAGAAATGACTTCAATTCATCAATCATAAACATCAATAAGAGTCACCTTCTACACTTGGTCTATGTTCTTACCAGGGGTAGGAGATGACCTTGTTGACATACAGAATAAAAATTCAATGAGTTATGATTCCATTAAGGAGAATAATTCCTTTAGGATTATGAATTTTTTTTCCCCTATTAAAACATCCTCTACTAGGGCTGATAAGAGGGATAAATATGTGAATTATAAAATTATTTTAATATCATAGGAAGATAAAAATAACAACTCTATTGAGGGAAAATCATAGGTTATATCTAGATATAATTGATTTTTTAATATTTATGTTTATTGATTTAATAAGGATGATAGTTGGAATGAATATTATCAAAGTATGAAATTGTATGGTTGTTCTACTAGCTGAGATACTAATAGCATAGTTGAATTTAGGATGGTTGGAGAGGAAGATTTAACTATAGGGATCGTTGTATAAGAGGCCTTCACCAGTAACAACCTAAAAAATACACATCTCTAGTACAGAAGATAAAAACAAAACACCAGTAGAATAATTATAATCAACTAGATTATATATAACATATGAAATAGATATTAGACACAAATATATCCCATGCGATAATTATAAGGAAACCAGTACATATATAAATTCTATAAAAAATGAAGTACTGAGAATATCCTCTACATTTCAGATACTATTGGATCACTCTTTATCTATATTGTTGACCACTATAATCACAAATCCCCATGCTCCATAATGAATCTCCTAGCATCCCAAATAATTTTCTCAGAACAAACCACCCTAACTCTATATTTATCCAATCTATCTCCAAATTCACGAACCTTATACTCAATCACCACACAAGTGGGCATAATGCATGTGCATATTTGTGTATAAATATACTCAATAGGATTCCTTAATACCATAAAGGTGACATATTGTGACAAGATTTCTGAAATATATAAGTACTAAATAGTGTTTCAGAAAAAGAAAAGAAGAAATAATCCATACATTCTGAATTACTAAATGAATTAGGGGAACAAACAATTCCTGATTATCTCAAGTCTAATCCTTTAATTTCATAAAATTTGAAAAAATAGGGAAGATCAGTACACGAATGAGTAAATAAAAACTAAATTCGACTGCCAATTGTATTTCAAATCTCATAGGAAACAAGGATACACCCAATAATTCATAATAATCGATGAAATCCATACCAAAAGCTTTTGGAACTACTATAGTGTCTCCAAAATACATGGAGTGTATTTTCTCATGATAGTACTACATCCTCTACAAAATTATTACTGTACAATTTATCCAGCATTTAAAATAAACTAGTTCAACAATCTACGTAACCTCTCTAGACGAGTGGTGGGGGAACCATGCCATAGAGATGGATCAACAACATTCTTGGATATACTGAGGCATGAAGAGGATTTATACCCCATGATAGTTCATATATTAGGATATTAAGACACCATTGGGAGGGGACCTACACACCTATTGTGTATGGGTTTATATATACACTATCTATGAAAAAGTGGGGGATCCATTACACCCAAGAAGTCATCATTGTTGAGGGGATACCAACCCCAATATCATTCTATTGATTACAACTAATCCTCATCACCAGTCCTAGAAAGCTAAAAAAATCTTCCTATTTCCCTTAAAATGGATTTGGATAGATAAATTAATCAGTATATTGTGATCAATATAGAAAAGTTGTTTCGATTAGATATCAAATAATAAAAAATTATATAATTATTGAAAATTATAATTTTTAATTTAAAAATACATTTTACATTACCTAATATGGATTATGGATCATTCCATTAGTTATAGTTTGGGTATCAAATATTGGCCTTAAATAATTCATCTCATTTTTTTGGCCATGATACGATAAACAGATTATCAATCCAACATCTTGGTTAAATGTCACAATAGAAACAATGGATAAAAACAACAAAAATATAATTATTATTATAAAATTTATATAAATAATTGGGTTAGGGGGAAGGGATTTAATATTCCTACCCCTCACATTAACCCTAGGAGATAAAGTTAAATGAATATATACTACATATTATTATCGATGAGTGCCTTGCATAACTATCTCTTAATTTGGAACCAGAGGACATGTGCGGATGGCACATAGTTCCACCACCATGTAACTCATTTAACTAATCTTTATTTACTTGAGTACACCAACACTAGTGGAACTATCAAGGCTACTCAAGTTAGTGTTAAATTCAAGAAGGTGGTAGGGACTATCCATGCACCTTATGATAATGGAATCAAAGGTGATTATCCAAAAACTCAGGCCACAATGGTCGCCATTACAATGGTTACAGACAAAGGATGTAAGATCTTTTACCCCCACAATTTTCTAATTCAATGAAAGTTATTTATGATATCATTGAAAAGTACAAAAATGAGTAATGTGAGGAGGAAAAGGATAATAAATACACCTTCTTGTGAAGATTTTTTATAAGAGATGTAACCTCAAGGACTCAATGGTGTTTTCGCAGAGTGGTTTGAATCACCCCACCTTGGAAAGCCCCTCTAGACAGACCCCCCCCCCCCCGCAGTACCCATTCCACAATGAAAATCCCCTTCCACTCTCCCATAGACATACCCTAGACAGTCCACCCCCCCCCCTATAGACACCCCCTAGACAGACCCCCCTGCATATCCCCCCACCCCTGTATAGCCCCCCTCCCCCTCCAGACATAGCCCCCCTGGCTCGACCCTCCCGCCATAGTTGTTCTCACATGGGAATTCACATGGTGATAATCTAATGATCTTACAAATTAACCACTACTCAATAAAAAACATGATTCCACAAAATAATTATCTAATGGTCTACAAAACTATCCACTTAAAAAATTAAATAAATAATCTTCTGCTTAATAAGAGTACATGTGTTGTAAAAATTAAACACAACTCATATTTATTACAGGTAAAAGAAAATATTAAATTAACCAAAATAAAATGACCCACTTCATGAAAATATATCATTCCTCTAATCTTTCATGATAGTGTATTCTTCCATAATCGAGTTTTTTCCACATTGTCACCATGTATGTTAGATCAAAACCCTGCATGAGTATTGATTACATATAATATATTTAAAACATACACTTATGGTATATACAATTGTAGTAAAATTGTATTAAACATGAGTAAGTTACATAAGTAACAAATAATTTAAATTTGAAATCATTGAATTTTTTTTACCAAATGTAAGAATCAATTTAAGACAGGGTGCATGTTTACAAATTACACCATGTGGATAGTCATTAATTTTACCATATGGGATATTTAATGTATTTTTACATGGCTAGATAATCTATGTACATAGAGTGCACAAGTATATATGAGAATACACAAGCATTGATTGGACTACAGAAGCCTACCCATTGGATGATAAGATACTATGTGTTACACATATAAATGCCATGTAATTTCACAAGGATTACGATTCCAGTTTTAGATGAGGACATTCCCAGGTTTCTAGGCATGGTAACACGTGATGTAAAACTATGTAAACATCATATAAAATCTTATGATATATAAAACTTATGTATCTATTTATTTTACACTCAGGTTTTGGCATTTTAATATCTTATCCTATGTAGTTTATCATGTTTAACATAATGGAGGAACTCGTTTTTATTGGTTATATATGGTGAAATGTGATGCTATGGGGGAATGCCTATTAGTGATTCTTATCCAATAGTAACCATCAGGTGTGAGAAAGAACATTGAAGTAATAAAACAACATTTTAAATGTAATACAACTATCAGCACTAATGTTTTCCATGAACAATCAAAAGTAATGATCAATTGTGTTAGGCATCCATCATTGTCAACAAGCCAAGTGGTAGGTGTGGTAAATTATAGATTTTATAATAGTAATGATTTGTGAGTTCATTTGTATCATATGTGTTCTAGGAAAAGGTGTTTCATAGAAGATGAGGTCATGGTTGAAATATTGTGGTTGTTAGATCCCCCCCAATATCTCAATGAATAGTTTACATGGTGTGGCATATAATGCATGGTAACAACATCCTAATAATTGGAGAGAGAAATCCAAAACACAATTATTGTCCCTCTATAATAATTATATAGATAAAATGATGCATGTTTGATCAAATGGATCTGTGTATTTCATTTGGGACCACAATTAAAAATTGTTGTATTAAGCTAGTTTGAGTTTAACAAATGGATTAAACCCTCTATAACTCCCCAAACCTAAACAACCTTTTCGAAACCCCCTCATGGACACCCCACTTCTTACCACACCCCCTCACACCCCTTTCACCCTAAATTCACCTTCTCCCCACACCTTTCACCCATCACCCTGCCCCTTGCACCCCCTCCCCCAGCACACCCACTTCAACCCTCATCCCCTTGTACCCTCCTATCCCCATCACCCTGCACACCCCCTACCCCCCAGCCCCATGCTCACTGCACAGACTCTTACACCCACCTTCCCCTTGCACCACCATCCCCCAATCCCCTTCACACCTCTTTACACCCACTGACCCCTTCCCACTGCACACCCCCTCCCCTTCACCTTCTGCCACCTTACACTGCACCACCCCATGAACACCCCACACCCACCCCTACACAGAAACCTTCCCCCTTCCCCAGCACCACCTCCTTACACCAGCACCACTCGAACACTACATCAACACCCTCTACCCCACCCCTCCCCCCTTTCACCCAACTTCCCCAAGCACACCCCCTCCCCACCTTTCACTCCCTTATCATTGCACCCCCACTACCCCCTCTCCACTACACACACCCTCTCCCTCCCATACACAACCACACCCCCTATAAAAATAACTCTCCTAATGATCCCCCCATATTAAAAAGAATTACGAATACTCATTAAAAAAATAATTTAATATTGAAAAGAATCACACTTACTAAAAAAATACAATTCATAGGGTAAAATTACAACGTCACATGTATAGTGTTTTAAAAAATATTAACACAAAATTTTATATTCATGAACATATATAGATGAAAATATCACAAAAAATTCATAAAGATAACCTATATTTTCAAAAAACCTCATCAATTTCATTATAGGACCAACATATTTCCTGAAATCCCATTTCTTTTTAAATCATTTACAAAATTATATAATGTAATCAAACAATTTCAAAGAATTATGAGAAAGTAAAAACAAAATAGAAAACCTGTTTTTTTATCCAAAGCATCCATGAGTCCCATTTTCAAATTAATCACGGAATATTTTTTGAATTAAAACCCTTCATGAAATGTATATTCATTTTAAATCATTTCCTAATTTCTTTTTTAAAACATAAAAATCTTGAGAACATTATACATTATATTGAAAATACATTACAAATAATTCCCCAAAAACAGTTTGGCAATCAAAAAATTTCAATAAATGTACCACTGTACTAAAACATTGAACCACCAGACATAAGAAAATGATAATGTGTCACAACATACAAAATCCATTACAATAACACACAAAAAAACTAAAACATAATTTGATCTATATCATAGGGTGTAAATTTCATTGGATTCATTGAAAATAAATATATGTTTAAAAAAAATACAAAATTGATGAGTAGTTATGCTTGACATGGCAACATGGTTTAGATGACTATTCACTAATCATATAATAGCATCTGCAAAATTACAAAGACCACACGCATATGCCCCATATAATTTTTCAGACCATGTGAGTTGATAATGATATTCTGGTTTCTTACTAATTTCATCCAAACTCTTAATAAAATCCCCATATGTATCTGATATCACTTAATGGGGATATAATAATCATTATCACTATAATTAAAATTGGAATCCAAATCAAAGATTGAAATAACAACTACCCATGGAAACAAAAATTTGGATATGAATATTGGTGATCGATAAACTATTCATGACCTACCTAATGAGTCTCAATGATGATTAAATCTTTTTTATACATATACACACTCCAAATAATAAGAGGATCCTCTAATACTAATTTTTAATGAACTGGCCCAAATCATCTTGACATGTCATCCAACCTGGATCTCTGCATGGCCCAACAAATGTCTCTGATTGTTTTTGGATGGTGAAAAGTTATAGGGTATCAAATTATAACCATTATTAATGTCTTCACCCACTGAATATGAATAACCACATCAAGGACTCCACCAATAAATCAAACCTGACACATTTGTACATCAGTCACTCATGCAAAAAATAAATAGTTTCAATATAAATCATATAATCAAACACAATATAATATTTTAGAAAGAATAAAAGGTCATAAATCACATCATCACATCATCACATAAAAAATTAATAATAAGAATCCCATGTATGAAATAATAATAATGAAATATCTAGGCCAACAAGGATTATATATAAACATCCAAAAATATGACAAATTCGGGATCACTACTAACTACCTCATTATGAACCACAATCCCCCATACCATCCTATACCATTTATCATTAGACCAACTCAAACATTAATAATTTTAAAAGAACATAACCTAGGGTCTTGAAAGTAAACATGAAATTTTCATACACCCATTGGTGTATGTTCCCTGTGAACCAAACTATACCTAGAAAGAATTCACTATGGAGATTGTATAATTCCTTTGAAAATTAATTTTATTAATGATTGTTTAAAATATAAGTGGTGAATATTTTTTTCACAAGAGGTTGTAATGAAAAAGAGTATCATTCCACAACTTATTTTATATAACAACACTCATTTTCATTTTAAATGGAAATTTGATCAAACTATGTAAAAAATGAGTTTCATATCCATTATAAGATAACTAATAATTTTTCCCTTTTTTCAAATCCATATCTCCAAACAACACCTTCAAATCGAACGTCATTATTTATATAAGTAAAATAATTTTTGAACTATTTTTTTATTTCATTTTAAATATAAACCAAAACCATTACTGAAATCGAATATTGAAACCTAACATGCACCAAGATATCAATGGGAAATTGATAATAAGAAATAAATGAAGTAATAGAAGGGATAAGAATATGGCATGGAAAGAGATTCTCTAACAAATATTCAATAAATTATAGACATCATGGGAAACTCGCTTGGCTCTAAAATTGGTGACACTAGACCCAGTTCGTTATATTATTTATTGTGACCCAATGTGAAATCAGATCATCCCATTCAACTTCCACTTTCTGGTCAATCCACATATAAAATATACCCCTTGTATGATTCTAATCACCTAGGTCACTATCCTGCTAACGTAAACCAAGCTATCATCCCGTGTCTCTAGACCATCCATTATTTACCAATGTTCCAATGATATATCATTCTTGTGGTGGAGGAAAATCAAACTAATCAAAAGAATAAATAAAAAATTATTTTAAATTAATCTCATCTCACCACCAACTCTAACACCCTCATAAGAAATAACCCCTTCACTTCATCCATATCAAAAATAGAATACAACATCCCTCCTCGAGGGCCACAATTCAAATCTATCATAATCCAAGCTAGTGGAATAATCGATGGTCTGATACCCATTATAAAAATATATTATATAATGTGAGAATATGCCTTTTTCAAAAAAAAATCTAATTCCTTTAAACCATTTAAAAACTTACTTTATCACCTTATTTATAACTATTAAATTTGAAACCACACTTAAATATTTTTTTAAAACCAACTACATTATCATTCATGTAAATTTAAAATCCATTAAACCAATTCTATTTCAAATAATCCTCTAAAACCTTACCAATGCCAAATGGGTTCAAATAAATTTTGTTATATAAATTATTTAAAAAAAATACATATATGCATTCCCACAAACACTTTTCATTTAAACCAATATATTAACATTTATAAAACCATTATAAAATGTTTATTCCAAGAGATAAAAACATTTATAACACCATTGAAACCCACTATATCTATTAATTATTGATTCAATTTGATATAAGTAGTTTTAGAAAACACCAAGCACACAATATAATGAAAATTAATGTATATAAACAAAAATACCAACCTCAATCCAAGAATAACAAATTGTGTAATAGTTATTAAAGGTGTAATTTAAAGAAATGTCAACAAAATGTATAGATTTGATATGATATAGTTATTAATAACTAAAACAATAATAATGAAGAAATAATTGTTCATAATAAGGAGTAGGATAATCCCCAGGAGGGGGATGGCCGCGTCGGAGGAGGTGGAGAAGCCACCTAGGAGCAGCGTCGGTGGGGGGAGTTGTGGTGTCCCACATTTGGTGGCAGCATCGGGGGAGGAGGACCAGGGATGAGAGCTGGAAGTGGATTTTCCTTATTCCGTTGTACAGAGGGTCACTATCTCAGGGGGTTATCGTCCTGAGGGGTGCCATCGGTGGAGGAGGATCGGGGAGAGGAGTGGTCATGATGGACACCTTTGGGGAAGGAGGGTCATGTGAATAGGGTATCATAGAGTATGGAACCATCATGTGGGCTGAGGGTTCAGAGGGTCGTGCGTAGAGGGTATCGGAGAGGAGGCCACCTCCATGATTGTCATAGGGTATAGAGGAGGAGGGTGAAACCATGATGGTTAGAAGTAATCTAAGGGTCTTGTGCAGAGGGTATCAGGGAGGAGGGAGGAGGATCACAATGAGTTTTGGAAAAAAAAGAGAGAGGGAACATTTCGGCCACGCCTCTATCGTTCAATCGTTTCTATAGAAATTCTATAGGCCCAGACCTATAAAACCATGGATATAGGTCTATGACTATACCCTAAATTTCTACTATTGAATGTAAGGGAACCTTTCACCAACTTATTTTAGTCAAATAATTCTTTTATATTATGTCTTTGAATTTTCAATTTTTCTTATGTTGGGATATGTTGTTTTATATATTTATTACTCCTGAATTTTGATAAGGAAATTTCTAAACTAAATAATGAATCATTTGGTATTACACATACTTTTATTATTATATTATTATATGATTTTTAGTGGAATAAACGTTTTTTTATGTATGTTGTAATTTTCATTTCCCATTGTGTGGATATAATATTTCTAAACATAATCTCCCAATTAATAAAATCTTTTTCCATCTATACGAACATTGTAAGGGAAATCCTAGCTAAATCCTCATTAATTGAGTGAAATATCCATGTCATTTGTTTTTTTCTAGAATTGGTGTGAATGGAATTTGATTGTTTTACACTTAATATCCACTTATGATGGGTGTATTTATATTTTTCATAGATAATTATTCCATAGATTTATCTTAAATATAATCATATGATATTTTTATGTGACTTCATCTCAATATACTTTCATTTAGGAAAATTTTTATTTATACATGACATTATTTTATATGGTGTATAATTATACAATTTTTCTATTAATTTGATTCAATGGTTTTCAAAAGTAATATTTGGTTTTACTCATATTTTTACAAACCGACAAAGAGAAAGTCTCTTTTTTAACATACTTGGTGACAATGACATTTCCACTTCCATTATAATAATTTGATATTTTACTTCCATAACATGTTGTTATTTTTTAAAAGAAAAATAAATACCATATAGTCTTTTAACCATATCTTTGTATTGAAAAATGATATTAGAAATAATTGATCATGTCAATATCTTGAAATGATATATTTTGATTAAAATATGGAAATGTTAACTTTCCTTTATATTTTTTTTAAGTGTTATGTTTAGGTTATGTTTCATGGTAATTGCTTATGTATACAGTTGGTTTCGTGATAAACAAAGGGAAGGTGATCCTGAGATAGATCTCCAATGCATTAGATAATGTTATGAAGTAAAACTTTCATGTTTTTTCTAAGAGATTTAGGGAATATATTATATTTTTAATTAAAAGGTAACTCCCTATGTAGCTATTAAATCTATAATGTATGTATATTATTGATGCCATAACATAATTTTATGATTTATTATTTCAATGTGTTATTCATAAATCTTATTATTTCATGAGGTATGATAAAGATATTATGTATTATGATTGAAAAGTATGATTTAATTAATTATTATGTATTCCTGTACTAATGTTTTCTTTCCTTATTTTATATCCCTTACTTTGATTTTTATTCTCATCCCATGTCTTGCAAATGTTTTTCACAGGGTATTAGAAACGGTAATAAAAAGGAAAAATTAATAAGGGTTATATATTGGTAAGAATTATTCATTAATTTATGGAGTTTTATTATTGTTGAAATAATTGGATTGTGTAGATGTGTCTATTTTTAATATTCGAGATGGAATTTAGAAGTTATGGACTACGTCTCTAAAACTCTAAACATGAGAAGATCGTCAATGTGAATTCTTGACTTAACTCAATATTTTGTAATGTTTAAGCCTGGGGTCCTATAGTGGGTATCAAAGGTCAGTTTAGAAACCATTAGGGATTTTATGTTTTCGTTAAACACAATCCTAGTCTCTGCATCTATTATTTCAGTTATGTCAAATTTTAAAACTTTTTCAGACCAAGGAAAGTCAGTTACAGATGGAATGAGAAGGATCTTGAGCAGCTTTCTTATCATTTCCTAACGACATGATATCAATAATTATTGAAAAGTCATGTTCATATGATTGATAAAAATTATCTCGCATGAAACTCAATTAAAATATGTTTTTTGAGATATCAAACACCTCAAATATACCTAGATAACATTGTAGATCATTGGTGTTATTTAATCAAATAATATTTACTCAATATTTTCATATTATTAAGAAACATAAATATTATTAAGGAATTGTCAAATATTTTACCTTATCACAATATTTTGAAGCATATTATTATTTTAAAAAAGGTGATGATGTAGAATACCCTTTACCAAACTATTTATATTTTCTTCTAAATTATATTATTTCAGCACATAGTTATGGTATTTTGAAAAAACATTGACTGAATGTTTCAAATAAAATTCGGTCCAACTATTTTATAAATATCAAGTTTCATCTGTTGTTTTGAAATTATATGTCATACATGAATATTTTGCAAAACGTTTTATCTATAAACACCCATATGTGCCATGATGTACATGGTGTATTTAGATAAATGAAGAAAATTATTTTTGAAGGATCACTAAATATTTATTTCAATGCATGGATCTTTTATCAATGTGAACAAGGGGCTGATGAAACAAGGTTGACAAAAAAATCAAGGAACGATGTTCTTTATTTTGTTATAGTGTAATTTTATCATATGGAGATGAAAAAAAATGTCAATATATATAAGACTTCATTAATAAAGATTTTGAGGTATTTATGTGATGGGATGAAAATAAAAAGTTTTAAGAAAACCATTGAAGTTAAAACATGTTAGTGTTATTTTTGAGATTTATAAAATTGGACACCCGCAAGATTTGTGACAACCTATCGTGTCCAACAATGTCATAGGAATCGAACCCACAATCGAAGGGCAACCAAGGAGTATCGCGCACCATTGGCGTACATGAAGTCCCTGATTAGAATAACTAATTCTTTTTAGATAGGTGATTTTATGGATCAATAATAAGTTGATATTTGGAACTTATGTTTAATTAAATGAATATCCATAGTATTGGAATATTATTTAGTGATTAAGTGATAATTGTTATTTTGGAAGAAATTTACTGTTTTGGGAACTCTATATGCCTGAGGAAAATAGAATACTATGAGATTTAATTTTAGGATTAAGGGTTGAATTTTATTTTTGAATAATTTATGTTTTAATGGTAGACATATGATGATTTGGGTTATTTAAGGTAATTATTTACCGATCATAGATAATATTTTATTATGTTAAAATCATTTCAGAATGAGACTTTAAGAGTACTCAGTGTTATTTGGAGATAAATGGTATGATTTATTGTGGAAGACTATGTGATCAAATACTTCTAAATTTTGGATTTCAATATCAGTTTTCATTATTTTTATGAATTTTAAGGAAAATTGTTTATTTAATGGTCTCTGTTGAACTTTGGGTATTGTTTGTTGAATTTTGGAGATTAAGAGTAGTATTTATTTTCATAAAGGATTATCCTTTTTGGGAATTATCATATCTTGTACTTATATTTTTTTAATGTATAATTCTTGGGGAAATATATAGTTCAAATTTTTTGGATTATGATATAATATAGAAGATTATTCTAGTGATTTTGGTCTCACCAAATCAACTTTAATACTCATCGTTTTGAGACAAGATGTGTTTGCGGTAGATATTTATAATAGGATGAAACTCTACAAGAAAAGTAAGTATATTTCCTTATGTTCCTATTTAATCTCGTAAATAGATTCATTATATTTATGAAATGTATATTAAAACCAAAATTTTTTATGTTTAATTTTCTTATTTTGAAATCAAGACTGTTAAACATATCCCATGTTAGTGGTTTTCAGATGGTTAACATTCTCCTGATCATGTTTTCTATCACTCTCCATCAGAACTCAAGGGTTAATTTTCCCTTCCATATTAATGTTTTTCTAATTGGAATCCAAGTGTTGTATATATTTAGTGACCTTTTCATTTCTCATTCTTTATTTTAAATAGATTTTTTTATTGAATCTTTTTCTGATGTTGGATTTTTAAGGTTATATCTGAGGTCAATTTTAAAATTTCAAGGACAAAATTTATAAAAGGGTGGAAGAATTTAACAACTTAGGTATTTATAGTATAATACATTTTAATTTATATTAATATTTATTAATAAGATATTATTTTAACATTTAAGAGGTTTCATTTTCGGATATCAAACTCTACATGAAATAACATGTTTCTTTGAAATCATATGTTGCACACAGACTTGAGTTATACCAAAAAAAATATTATTATTATTATTTTAAATGGAAGTTATACCCTAACTGTTTTATTATAAAGAATGAATATAACTAACTAAAATATGATAGTATGTGTTTGTTAAATTTCCATAAATTTATCCACTAAATTTTAGAGGCTTAAAATAAGTATTCATCTAAATTTAAGCATGAAATACTCTAATATTTTTAAAAGGATAGATTACTCCCTTTTGATGAAGAACCATTTTTAAATCTAGTTTTTTTTTCACTTTTATATGTTATATTTAACAAAATAACTTCTTTTATAGAATTGGGATACTAATATTTACTTTCCATACATTTCTGGATTTTTTGATAAACTTCATTTTTTCACGAATAGTGAAAAAGTTTGCATTTTAAGACAAAACTAACATTTCATAAACTTTATTATTGTCGTTAAATTGAAATTTTAATTTATTTTACAGTTTAATTGGATTATATTTATATCTTTTAATAAAAAATTATTCATTGGATGTAATTTTACTTTTTAATTGGATATAAACACATATCAATCTTTTAATAGTTATTACTTATAAAAAAACACTTTTTGGTTTTGATAATGGGAATTAATTTTTAAAAAATTAATAAAACATATATGATTTGAATTTGGAAAAATGGATTGCATATTTGGAACAATAATTTCTAAATATTTTGAGTAGTTAACTTTTATTTTTGGACATTAAAAATAATAACTTCAACAATTATTTTATTTTTCATGGGTAAAGGGTAAATCTGGTAAATAAGAGTAAAAAATAATATTATTACAATAATAAACTACCCTAAGACATGTTCTAAACCTATTGGATGGGTTATTTCATAACATGGGCTTCTGTGGGTTGATTTTTTGACCCCATGGACCCACATGGATGTGAAAATGACATTTTATATGAAATAATTTAATTTAAAGAAAATAATAACATAAATATTTATCTTATACTAAAACAATTATTATATAGGGTAATATAAGTGAAATATTATAATATAAATATTAATTATAAATATGAAAATATTTCCTATATCATGATATTTTATTTATTATTTTTAGACATTAAATATTAAAATTTAATTATGACACAATGATGATGCAGTGATTACTTCATTAATAAAGGATTGAAATAATTGATGTTATAAATGTTGAAATAAATTTAATTTGGATAGTTTAATGTCAAAAATAATTTATATAAATGTAATTGACATATTATTTTTGATTTAATGAAATTGAATTTAAGTAATTAGGATGTAATGAATTTGTAAAAAAAAGAAAAATATGAATAGTGCCCAAAATGACATAATTTATAACTTAAAATATAAAATACTGTATTAAATGATATTCAATTACATATAATATAAGAATAATACAAATGGATATGATTTTTCTAAATTTATATTAATTACTCTTTCATTAGACAATTTTCTTGTTTTTGTAATAATTATTATTCTCAATGTTTTTAAAGGGTTGATAAAATGGTAAGAGTAAAAAAGGGATAATGTGAAAAGATATGGATTCGAAAATATGTAAAACCATTCTAATTTTTATTAGATGATTTATTTTTGAATTATATTTATCATATACACTAAATAACTAAATATAACTCATTTTTATTCGAAATATAATTTAAAATAACTTAATATTACAAGACATTGTTAATGTGCCCCTCCTCCATATTATAGAAGGAAACCAACTATAACAATTTAATCACACCTCTCAAGCCCCATAGATCCTCCAATTTATAGGAAAATAATCTCCCAATACTCATCAATTTATCAAATAATACATACCTTGGGAATAAGGCTATTCAATAAGGACATTTGGCTCAAATCAAAGGGAGTTTCACGTTTTCAGAGGTAGGGTCTTCCCTAAAGTTTTTTTCCATTATTATACATATTCATTTTCCCCTACCACCTCTCCCGGTGGCCATTCTAGTGGAATTAAATTTATATATGATATAGATTATATTTTTTATTGTTTATATTCTTTTTTATTTTTCATTTATATAATATCATTATTCCTTCTATAATGTGTAAATATGATAATTCCATTTGAGAAAATGAAGACTATCGTCCCCTCAAAGTGATATGACTCGTTCATGAAATACATGGAACATATAAATAATGGAGTTAATGAACATGTGGATCATATATAAAATATGATATATAATGGAATTATAATATACCTATGAATCATTTAGTTTTCATTACATTTGATATGAAAAAGAAATTTAAATAGCATTCTTAAGTAGGTATGGCTTTCTGTCTCCAGGAACGGTGCATTTCATTTCATATATCCAAATGTTATGGACTATTATAAATACATATATAATGGATCTAAATATATATATAACAGATAAATATGATATTTATCTCTTGTATACTATTCTGGAGATAATGTACTTTTGAACACTTGGTATATTTTTAATTATATCATGATTATTTTTGACTGAAGAACTGAATATCGAAAAAACGATAGATATGATATTAAATAATTATGTAATTTTTTTAAAATGATGATAAGTTATATTAAATGAATAATAAACTTAATGGATGTTTTTAATAACGTTTAAATTAACCTATGTTAATTATTCAAGAATACAACGAACGAACAAGACAAGTCAGACTCAAGGTATATAAACCTTTCACCCTTCTCATTTAGTCAAAGACTTCGTTAATGTTATATCTTTTGATTGAAATATTTCTTATTTTGGTATATTTTATTAAATATCCTTATTTCTATAAATTTTGTTTTCTTGTGGTGAGAGACCCTTTTCTCTCTCATCCACAAATTTTTATAATTTTAAAGTGATGTCGTTGGGATACTGAATTTTATTATAGGAATTGTTAAATTCAATTTCTAATCCTTGGGTTTTATGAATACTTCATTGATTATATTATAACATTATTATGTGTGGGTTCATTGTTTACTTATTTATACTGCAATTTCCACTTCCCTTTGTGTTGATATACTATTTCTACACATAATACCCCCAATGATAAATTCTTACGTCATTTATACAAACATTGTAAGGGAAATCATAGCTCAATCTCCATTCATTGAGTTAAATATTGATGTCACTGGTTTTTTTAGGAATATGTGTAAAGGGCCTATGAATTTTTTACACATAATATCCACTTATATTGGGTGCGTATATATTTTTACACATATTTTTGTCATCATTTTATCCATAATATAATAATATAATTTTTTAAGGGACATCATCTCAATATGCTGTCATTGAGGAGTATTTTGGTTTATAAATGACCATATTTTATATGGTGAATAATTATATAATTATTCATTTAATTTTATTCTACATTTTTCAAAATTAATCTTTTATTTTATGAATCATTGTACAAAACAACAAATGGAATGTTTCTTTTTTAACATTCGTGGTGAAAATGACATTTCCACCCCCTAGAGTATTATTTGATATTTTGCTTCATTTATTAGCAGTAATATTTTTATAAAGAAATTATATACCATAAACATTTTTTTCATATTTTGGTATTAAAAATTATTTTTAATGCATTTTTATGACAATATGTTGAAATGATATATTGTTATTAAAATATAGAAATGTAATATTTCTATTATACTTGATTTATGTGTTATGATTATGTTAATGTTCTTGGGAATTGCTTATGCATACAGGTGGTACCCTGATAAATAGAGGGTGGGTGAGCTTGCGATAGCTCTTGAATTCATTAGGTATCCTGAAAGAGGTAAACATTAATCTTTCTCCAAAGAGATTTTTAGAATATATTGTGATGGGTATTCCAAATGTAACTCCCTTTGTAGATGTGATAGCCACAATGAAAGTATGTTAGGGATTCAACAAGATACATTTATAATTTATTATTTATATTTTTTTAATAAATATTATGATTTTAGGAGTTATGTTTATTATATTATGTTTTATGATTGAATAGTACGATTTCTTTGATTTGTGTGTATTTCTGGAATATTGCTTTATTTCCTTATCTTTAATCTTTTACTGAGATTTTTTGTTCCCATCCCATGTTTTTGAAATCTTTTTCACATAGTATAAGGAAGGGTGAGAGAAAAAAAGAATTAATGAATATTTATATCATGAAATATTTATTATTTTATTTAAGTATTTTTCTTATTGTGGATAAAATATGATAGATTATAAGTGTCAACTTCTAATAATAGAGATGTAATGTAATTGTTATTTTCTAATTCCCTTAATCATTAAACTATAAAAGATTATCAATGTGAATTCTTGACATAAATCTATATTATATTATGTTTAATAATGGGGGCCTTATACTTATGGTTTATAAAAACATTAACCACCCATTTTATTTTTTATTTGTAGTTTTTTAATCTCCTATATTTTATCATTAACCAGCTAAATTATTTTACCTATATGGTGGAATATTTTTTAACAATGTTAATTTTTTATCCCTTAAAATAAAAATTACTATAAAAATCAGTTGGGCAAAATTATTAAATATATGGTATCCATTTTACCTCATTAAATTGAAAATAATTTTAAAAATCCATTCAAAATAATATATGTGTATAAATCCTAAATATAATTTTTAAGTTTAAATTCAATGTTTTCAAAATTTAAAATAAAGTGTTTCTACATGTGACACATTATGTATTATTATATTTTATAAATACATTTTGATGAATAATAAGGTCCAATAATTTCAAATCCATGATCATATAATAATTATTTCATAAGTTTTATAGTATTTCATAAAAATATAATTTTCCATTTTTAATCCAATAATAATTTTAAAAAAAAATTACAAAAATTTAACAGAATATAATTGTGGAATGATGAGTAAAAAAATGAAGTTTATTTTTAATACATAATTTCAAAAATTACAGAAATTATATTAATTTCTTTTCTCTTTTGAATAAATAAAAAACATTTTTTGAGAAAAATATATAATTTAAGAATAAATTTACTTTAATAAATATTTTTAGTTAATTTAGTATGAGTAATTAAATATTTATTTAATTTGACCATAATATTTATTTTATAATATAATTAATATTTTTCACACCATCTAATTTAATGTCAAGTTTATCATTATCATGTACACATATAAATATTTTGGAGTTCATTAAAATTTGTTCATCTATGAAATTTTCACTGTCAAACATAGAGTTCTATCAAAATCTCATGTTGTTACAAATACCTTCATATCCGAATGAATCATTGTACTGGTTGTTATTTGATGGCCCCATATTCCATATTTTCAAGGGTTGTAAGAATTCCCCTATCGATGAAAATGATGTCAAATCCTTGAACGGAATGGAATAATGGTGTGTGTGATATTCAATCAATGTATTTTGCCATAGATTTTGTTTCCTTGTAAAGTTCTCCCATATGCATCTAAGGCATGTGCTTGAATATCATTCTTGGTGTCTTATTCTATTGGACACTTTTGATATTTTTCATTTACTATCCTGATAAGAATGATATATTTAATTTGGATTTGATGATATAGTAGGGA
This sequence comes from Viscum album, assembly GCA_963277665.1. Classification (NCBI taxonomy): domain Eukaryota; kingdom Viridiplantae; phylum Streptophyta; class Magnoliopsida; order Santalales; family Viscaceae; genus Viscum; species Viscum album. The sequence continues at coordinate 514,356,198 of OY728143.1, read as the reverse complement.
ATTTTGTGTATCTATAACCATCATCCATATGTTATATAAGGTAACCATGATCTAGTGGAATAAGACATATAAATTTCAAAATCTAAGGTATCATGGGATATTCTTGAGTTCTATTCCTACAATTATCCAATAAATTATAAATTTAATTCCATTTTATTTGTAATTAAATTTCATATTATACATTATCCTTCTAGAAAAATAGATGATTCATTTATTTTATAATTTCCAATCCGATTCAACTGTATTTTACACATCTTAACCGTTGATAATATGTCTATTGGAAAGTGGTCAAATTATTAGTATAAATATAGGCCTTTGAAAAATCTAGTTGATATAGAAAATGTTAGTGATGGATTTAACCAGTATGATCACACCTTATAAATAAAATTTATTTGAGAATCCATGGGATATAGGATCGCTATGATTTTCACTTGACCAAGCCCAATCTGAGATCCTACAAATTAAGAAAGAGAAAACCTTTTATAGGAAAAGATCAACCTCATCAAGATCATAACCCAAACCGTGCATAACAAACAAAAACATGAATGTATCCTCATCACACACCATACCCTTAAGGAATTGTACAGTTTATGAAAGTGATTTTTATCACAACCCCAATTATATGAGTATATATTTTTTATAAAATAAAAGCATATATTTATTCATCTTATTACTGTTAATTTTTAATTTTTTTTATTTCGATATAATAAAACAAATAATGTAATTTTGTGTAAAATTTGAATTAAATTAATGAAATTATGAATTAATGGATTTTTAAAATAAATAAAACATAAAAAAGTTTATTATTAACTAATTTTTATAGAAAATAATTATTTATGTATGTTTTTTTGAAGTAAACAATAATTTTTAAAGGGGTTTGAAAATAATAATTTTCAAAAAAACATAAAATTTCTATATATATATATATTCATATATAATAACATGGAATTCCCATATTATTAAAAAAAATTATAAAATAAATATTATTTTCTGAATTTGGTTGATGAAATTGTTTAAATGTGAATTTTTCCTAATTTTTATAGTCTATCATTTTTTCTGGTGAAATTTTAATTTGGTATATGTATATTGTGTGTATTATGACACTATAATGATCCAAAATGAAACAATAAATATAATAACGGTTATCCAAGGTCAAAAATATTATTCCCATTTAAAATAATCTATGTTTTTTTATATTTGATTAATTTTAGGAATCCATTATGAATAATCCACATCCTGTAATATACATTATGGTTTTAAAATCATTTTTATAAGTTAATGACTAAATTATAAATAATACGGGGTATAATTTTAATTATTTCATTCCATGTCCTAATAAAATAATTTATACCACTACTCTTTGATATAAACCATTGTAAAAATCCATGGTATGATTTTTTATTTTGAATAATTTATTTTATAGAGTCCAAACCCTAATCTTAAGAAATAATAAGGAATTCCACACTCATTTCCTAAATAATCCCAACCAAAATCAAATTAATCTTAAAAAAAAAATCCTTTTACCAAATCCATCATCATCTCTTCCCTCTCTAGAGTCCTTAATTGGATACTCTATTAAATTGTTAATCTCATCCCATGTTTTTAGACTTAGACTCTCAGGGTAAGAGATCTCCCACTCCCTTTTTATTCATAACTGTCTTTTTGTTTATGACTCTTAATATCATTTTATCATATTGGAATATTTTCTAAAATAAACCATTACTATCCTTTTTATTTATAAATTATAGGATACCCCTTTTAATATCATTGATATGTACGATTATCCTTTATGTAAACTTGATATATGGCCTAAATTTAACAAGCGAACACCAACTCTAATTTTTATCCATGAACCTATTTTATGTTATTACTATTAAATTCAATTATTCATTTATGGGCTATAATTTTCTATATAACACTTAAAAAAATATTATTTACATGGGATTTGGGAGACATTTCACTCTCATTAATCCCTCCCATGAATCACTGTGTACCCCCATTACCATGCTAGAATTTAGAAAGAGATCACTCACTCTTCTTTTATTCATGCACCATAATTTTTTTACCTAATAATTTTCTTTTATGTAGTAATATGTCATTAAATATCCCATTTAATTTATATTTTATTTATAAATCATGATAAACCACTTTCACTCAAATTAATGCCACTGATTGACGTTTTTTACTATAGTGTCCATGTAAATTTTTAAGGGTTTTTCTCATTTTCATCTGTATTCAAGCATCTTAATTATGTAGTTCCTCTTATATCCAATTCATAATATTGGGATATGATTTTAAATATCCCAATTTCTATATTTTTTATGTATAAATGATGAGATACTATTTTAACTATTATTAATCCCTCCTAGGAACATTTACATTCCCCTATATGTAGTCTAAATTTCATTGTGATTTTATAAGACAAAAAATCATGTAGTGAATACCCATACACATTTTCTATCAATGATGTTCATATATATGAACCTATAATTATATTATTTGTAAATAAAATTTATTTTCCCCAATCCTCCATCATGGAATAAAATTTGAGGATAAATGAATCCATGATGTGTGATCGACGTGGGACACATATGCATGAGAATTAAATGAATGTGACAGGTGCGCCCGAAATTATATATAACAACATTTTTTGGGTAATTTTTTATTCAAATGAGACATCAATAAAGGGATCATGGGGTGAACCTAATCCATCAAGAGAAATTTTATAGCAATCATTACTGACAGTTATCCATGAACTGTGTTTATTATTCTCTGGTTTAAGTTCTTTCCCGATTTCCCATGTTACCTTTATGTAATCATGATATATCATTCCCCATTGTTAATGTTTACAATTATCACAAATTATTTTGTTTCATGTTTATTATTATTATAAAATTGCAATATCTTATTAAATATCATCATTCAAATTAAATAAAATTCATTAATATATTATGTTACCCACAATTTATAGTTTATCGTTGTACAAATTCAACACTATGTTTTTCAAGTGTTTCACACAACATCGATCCCCTTTTAAGACTTCTTCTACATGAAAGGTAGAGTCGTATAGGACAATATTATTCTATTAATATTATTTATTTTAAATAAAAAATTTCAACTAAATATTGGAATTATATGAATTAATATTATTAACAGTATTATGAAATAAAAGTTTATACATGGTTATAAAATTAATTAAGTGGTTACTAATTATTTATAAATGATGATAAAGAACAATTAAATATAAAAGATGTGTGTTTATGTAAAATATTATTATTAAAATAATGCAATTTTATTTCAATTTATTTAATTTGACACAATTAATTACAGATAATAATAAGATTTATATTATATATATTTAGTAAAATGATTTCTATAAAAACCCATTTTTTCACTCAAGTATAGATACAATAAATTTCAGTCCAAATCATTACATTAGGAATAATATGGATTCATAATGAGATAGAAAATGACATTGGGTTGTTTATGGATTTTTCGGAGCCTGAAATTCTTCCTTTGCGGGAAACTGGAAAAGTCACTAGGTTTCCACACATTTGATGCACAGTTTTCTTAATAGTGTGGATGTTGTTTTCATGATATATTTACCTCTCCTATTTGGGGCATGTCCATTCGACCTAATAATTAATGTTCCCATTCTTCCTATGTAATTTTTCACGGATTTTGTACGGTTTGTCAAACCATTTGGAAAAATTGTACACATTCCATTTTTTGATAATTTTATAATTTTTCCCTTAATGATAAAATTAAAACCCCTCTACACCTCTAATCCATGAAATATTATTATTTACCTCATTGGTTCTCATTTTTAAGATTTTCAAAGGCCAAATTTAGGGATTCAATGATCACTTTCATCCAGGATCTGGTCGATCTTCTATTTGTCATGTTAGGTGCACATTTGTAAGTAACCATGTCCTCATGAGTTGTTCTCCTTAATTCTTTCTCATAACTGAGTTATCAGTGTATAGGAATTATTATTTTTTCATATATATAACCCAATCCAAGCCAAATCAATGGAAAATTCTGGATGAGGAGAATCATACAACCCAATGGTCGGTGGTCTATACCTCATCCCTCAAGTTTGTTTGTTTAGGATTTGTCATGTGGGGCGCACCGATTTCACCCCGTTTGATTTCTTGAATTTTTATTTCATGGTTATACTGAATAAAAACATATTTTTAATCCCTTTAACAATAAGATTATTTTTTATTGGTTACAATCACATCTCTATGTTTCCCATGTCGAAGGATTTTCATTAACTTTTTTTGGTTTCTTAACAATTTATGTTCACTGTTTGGGAATGCCTTACCTTGACCACTTTAATGGTAATATTTTTCTATATTATATGGATTGGGATATGATAAAAATTTTATAATGGCATGTACCATGATTTCATAACACCAAATCCTCTTAAGGTTGTCACATCAATTAATAATTATATATGACATGTGAATTGGCATGTACCCTATGCATATGACTTGGCCTCAAATGTAAATGTATAGAATTTTTCATATCTGTTGAACCCCTTTCCACATTAATGTATGATTTTGGAATGAAAAATGAATATGGAATATTCTTTTAATTGATTAAATGAATGGTTTCATGCTACTTGGTCATTATTTATGCGCTTTCGTCGGGGCGTGTGCGTCCTTCTACTTGAGTACGAAAGGTGTGATTTCATCGCCCCGCATTACTGCTTTCCCAAGGTGGGAGATATCTGTTCCTTTTCCGGGGAAATTTTCTCTTTTATTGAAACATGAAGATGCGATGTTGGTTTTTTCTTCCTTGGATTCCAACTCGGAACTCATCACCTAGTCTGGGTCTCCCTTATAGATTTAAGATGTTGTTAGTGAAAATCTTTATAGTGCCACATCTTCATGGACACCAGTTAATTACACTGCTTCTATATAGAAATTCTAAAGGGTTCAGTTATGGAAACAACCTTCGGTTAGGGGAGTAGACACGTTGGACATCCCTGGCATGTCTGGAGACTGGGTCACTAGCTCGTCTGGGTTTCTTCCCCTTATTATATAGCTTCTCGAGGGTGCAGAAGCCCGAGGAATACCGCGTAGAAAGTGGGAAATAATATGCCATAGGCATGTATCTGAGGTTTTCCTCAGCTTCCCATGTTTAACACATGGTATCTCACATGTTTAACATCTGGTGGAGAAGGATTAGACTGATCAGAACACTGATTAAAGTAGATCAAATGGGTGAAACCTCTGGATGGAACACTAATGTTGGAACCAACGTGTGGTTAGATTCTCTATTGTTATTGAGGGGGTAATGAGGAATGTGGAGGCCTGATCCCATCGGGATGTGGTGGCCCAGGTAAGAATTAGGATGGATGATGGAGTTTTGAATGAGGAGGTTGGTGAATGGGATGGAACATCCATGAGGATGATGATGAATTTTGGCTTGATCCTCAAAGAGGATTCCTATGTATCCATGTGGAAAGGTATCAAAGTCCTCGTAGTTCATCCAATGATGTCTTACCACCGATTGGAGATTTCAATATCATACCGCTAGATTGTGATGTCGACGGGTTACTGTTATACAGGGTCGCAATGGCTTACCGATGAATGGGGTCACAACGGCTTACTACTAGATGGATTTGACAATGGATTACAGATGAATAGGGTTGCAATGGATTACCGCTAGATGGGGTCAAACCTAAGGGTGGATTCCTATGTACTTCATCTTGGAGAAAGGGATCAAAATCCCATAGTCCATGTGGGATTGGGGTTAGTGAACTGACTTGGAGGAGAACATGGGGTCCAATGGTTGTTGGGATCGAGCCTCTGGGAGGTGTCTTATGTACCTTGTCATGGAAAGGATCAAATTCCATGTAGTTCGAAAGGGAGAAATGGATTACTGCTGACTAGGGGAAACAACAGCTTACCACTGATCGATGGAGATAACAGCGTACTGCTAATTGAGGTTCACAGTTTAATGTCATGCAGGGTGGGGTTGAACCAATATGATGGATGACTTTTGGCCTAGATAGTTGGGGGGCTTGAACCTCGTGGATTCTTCCAACATACCTTGCCTTGGAAAGGATCATTTTCCTCGTAGTTCAGGTGGTGTGGAGACTGACATGAAGGGGGTTGGAACGACAAGGTGTTGGGCTTGAACCATGTGGAGGCTTCCTACATACCCTTCCTTGGCAAGGATCAATGAAATTGTAGTTCATGTGTTATGGGAATCGACGTGAAGGGGGTCGGAATGACCGGGTGTCGGGCATGAACCTCAGGGAGGTTTCCTATGTACCTTTCCTTGGCAAGGATCGAAGACCTCGTAGTTCGAATGGAATGGGAACTGATGTGAAGGGGGTTGGAATGACCTGGTGGTGGGATTGACCATCAGGGAGGTGTCTAACATACCTTGCCTTGGCAAGGATCAAAGAACTCGTAGTTCAGGTGTGGTTTGGCGCCTACAGTCTATTTTTCTCCGAGAATATGTGATGGTTGATGCTTTTTCTAAGCCAATGGGGGTCATGCTCAGTGTGAGAAACAAGATATAGTAAGTAACTGATGATCATGTTGTGAAATGTGTGTTCATGGGAAGTAGACTGGGGCTACAGGTAGTTGGTGGCCCAAAGAGGATACAAGGGATTACACATGGTTAATGACCCATTGTGATGTAGACTGGGACATACACTAGGTGGGATGCCTGGGGGGTGACCAAGCCTAGTGGGAGAGGGATTTGGCACCCAGGAAGAGTGGATAAGCAGGGGTGCTGCCTCCTACAAGGAAATATAGGGGCTTACACCAGGGTGGTTGCCCTTTCCCCGTGGAAAGACAATGCTCTGATAAACAAGATCTCATTGAATGTGGGGAATGATCTCACTCTCATTGAGACCAGTGGGTGTGCAGACTGTCCAAGGTGGGGGATCCCCACACCCGACACATGGGGCACATGGCATTGTCTTAGTTTAACATCATGTTCCGTGGAAGAAGGTGCTTGCCAGTTTAATGTCGTGCACCTCAGATGGGTTGTATTGGCTCCGCACCACTAGGACTTACATTACCGATACTCATCTATCCTTGAGGGAAGGAAGGCATCGACAATGCCGTCATTGGGGGGTGTTATGCAGCAAACCATTGGGGGGTCCACGTAAGCATGGCTATGTGATGATGCAATAGCCATTATCTTGCTGATGTGAAGAAGCATGAGGTGAAGCAATGCAACAGGTAGTCTTGCCCATGGTACATTGAAATTACTTTGTGCCAACCTGAAGGGAAGAACAGGAAAAGGAGTTGTAGAGTATAGGGGTTTATATATAGAATCCTTTTGAAGCTCTCGTGCTCCATGATGTTGACGGGCTTTGTAAAGGGATTTTCTTCGTGAAGTGAAGTCTCTTAACCTAGGCATATGTCATAGGTGCATATGGGATGTTTTTTGTGATGTGGAAATGCATTCGCGAAGCAATGCCTCACAAAGCAAGGGTGCCTCGTGTGGTAAGGCCTTGTGAAGCAATAGGTTTCATGAAGCACAATGACCCTACCTGAGCATGTGGTTCATGTGTGTGTGGAGGTTTTTTTTCTATGCATAAACACTTTCCGATGACCCGAGTCCTTTTGGGGATCTCATTCCTTTGCGAAGGCACGTGGGCTTCGTGAAAGGAATCCCTCTCGGAAGAGGTCATTGATTAAAGCAAAGGGGGCATCACTTCACAAAAAAAGTACCATTAGAAGCTCATGGTTTGTAGAGCAAGAAGTGCATCATGATTTTAGATCTCAGAAGGTGAATGGTCGGATGATCCATCTTTTGAGCTTGAGGGGATCCCTATATTTATATGCAAGAGGTGTTGTGAAGAAGAGGTCTCTCAGCGCGAAGATAGAGGTCTCTCAATGGCGGGTTTGCGAATGTCAGAGGGGTTCGTGGGGCATCGCACCTCCTTGCTCTATGGCAGGCTCGCGAATGTCAAATACAATCATAGAGCCTCTGGCCTCCTTGCATTTTGGTGGAAATGAAAATGTCAAATTCGTTCATAGAGACTCTTGAATCCTTGCTCTGTAGCGGGTGCGGGGCTATGGGGATACGCGAAAGGTCATCGAAAGGTAGCCTCAAAGACTTCCCATTTGATCTTCTTCTTCCCAACATTTGGTGTCAACAAATTCCCCCCCTCATTAATAGATCTGGGGAGAAATCAAGGGTCAAAGTCTGAGGGTCAGTAGCCAAAATCCCTCGGTCATCCGCAAAGCTGTTTCATAAAGAGGGCTCACGATGCGGATAGGCTACGTGCAGGCTGAGCGCATAGCGATGCTCAGTTCCGTATGGATATGATGTGATGCTTCGATGTTCATTGTCTATAAATATGGTAGTTTTCCTCTCTATTGCCTTTTATTTCATCCGTGACTTTGGATTGTAGTTATTTTGTTTCGCAAAGATCCACATACATCGCTCTTGCTCTCTACGAATCGGGGCCTCTACTTCACGGCATACAACGAGTCTTTGACTATGAGACAGTTCTTAGAGACTTTATTTTGAAGGTCGGGGTAGGGCTCTGCTAACATTCTTTGCAAACGGTCTCCATGACATTGCTCTGTGAAAGGGATTCATGAACCGAACACAAAAAACACCAAAAACATAAAACTGAATGGCTCATCAGGAAGCTTCCAGTGGGGTCATCACGGATACTGCCCGAACAGAGGAGATGGCGAATAACTTTGCCCTTGGTGAGGTAATACAGAGCCACTATGACCACAGTTCATTTATGGAGAAGCTATCATAAATCCTGTGGAACTATCCACTGTGAAAGAGGAATCATTTTTCTGGATTCAGGAAGAGGGATGACGTCTTCATTCTTGAAGCTAATAAAGATGAGCCAGCTTACTTGTTCAGGACTACGTCGTGTCAGCGCCAATGGTTCAGGGCGGCTGATGGTGATGTCCAAAAAGACTCCATGCTCGTCAATGCTGACTGCCTATATAACCACCTGATCAATGTGGATGAGAAGGAATTGTAGCCAGAGTTGTACCCCCCTCTGTACAAGAAAATCATGATGAAATCCTTGAGGAACCGAGGGACGAGATGGTCTGAGGAGTGGGACCTATTCTTGGGCAGAAACTTCCCAGATGATTGGTCTTGGGCCTACTGAGTAGGTGCCTTATCTGAATAGTTTGTTGCTAAGATGAGGAGAGTGGGACTATATGAGGCAGCTTGGGCCTCCCAGTTTCACATATATCATCTGAAGAAGTTGATGCTAGAGTTTCTAAGCAGGTGGTCATCGAGGACCAATAACTTCCACCTACACCACAGGGAGTTTGGTATCAGTTTGGAGGACATGGAATATATCTCTAGTGTCCCGATATTGGGGGTGATATGTGATGAATTCCTCCCCACCATGGGTGCGTGGGAGGATCCAGAGAAAATGTTGATGCTGGAGATGGTGTTGATGGAGATGGTGTCGGGAAAGGACAATCAATATGTAAGGGATGTCAATTTTAGGTGGTGGTTCAAGCAGTTTTTGAACATCCCGGAAGACAAGAACATTCCTTTGAGACCTCGGATTTGCCCGATGGGGGATCAAAAAGGCAAGGAGCACTCGTACCGGCAGTTCATGGAGGACAGCAAGTCGAAAACCGGGGGATTTAGCATTAGCACTGAGCAACAGCCAACAGTCAGGCTAGCGGCATTCATCACGGCTCTCATCTGCGGTTGGATCCAGCCAGTGAGGGATACAAACATGGGAGTGCAACCCAGAAAATATATCATGGAATCCATGTTGGTGACAAGAAGGCGATTCAACCTTGGGATCTCGATGCTTTCCAATCTATACAAGATGTTATGGAACCTCAGTGAGGGGAAGAGTCCAAAGAGAATATTTTTTCCATTCCACCTCTTATATGGGTGGATTTCGGTGCATGTCAGGGTGGTTTTTGAGTACCCTAACCCCATGTAGAATCCATGTTTGATCTTCCACCCCTCTATTCTAAACATCCCGGGAAGCGTTTCGACCAACCTAATCACACTTTTAGTACTGAACCAGATGTGGAAGGTGGAGGAATTCAACTTTCACCTATTTCCATTGCCAACATGTGCATTTACTAACGAAGACCGAGGAATGGAAGAGCACTGATCTAATCAGTCGGCCTTTCAATATGAAGTCCTAGTTGAAATGGTGTACCATGAGCCCCTCTACGAGCCGTACACACCACACAAATTTTCTTGGAAAATTTGGTTTATGCAGTGACTAACCTCGCGGTTCTATCTAGAGGTGCAACATGAGGAACACTCTTCTGTGATGAGGAAGATGTGGATCATGTTCACATGAGAATATGGGAAGATGCGGAAAAAGATGCCTCCACCTACTGCTGACTTTAGATTGGTAAAAGATTATGCAAAAAGCTAGGAGGTGGCCTACCCATGAGAGATGCTGGAGTAGCCAACCGTTTGGGTCGGTGATAGTGAGCGTCCCCAATGTTGAGGCTGGGGATGGAAGGTGGAAAGGGCATCTCACAGTGGTGAGGCTGCCATGGCAGGAATACCTACACTAGTTGAAGGAGATGCAGCAGAGATAGATCCAACAACGGTAGTAGACCCGGTGGTTCCATAATAATAGAGTCATCCAGAGTGTTGGACCTTGAGAAGATTCTGTACGATACCCACCCTGGATCCGCAGAAGCTGTTCCACTATATAGACATGTCGTAGAATGTTGTCTTTCAGGAGGCCTTGGAAATCTAAAAAGTCAACCCAAAATTACTCAGCATGTCTATGACGTGGTAACACTTGAACCGTCTTGTGAAGGATTTTCCGGGGATATTCCTTATCCGGGCCCACATTACGGTGTCCTAAGCAGAGGTGGAGCATTACCTAGAAGTGTTGGAGGAATTTTTCCATTATCGGGGTTCTCCTTGTCCAATGAAAAATAGTTTCAAGGGGTTTCGGGATCGTACGGTCCCACCGTAGATGTCTTCCGCTGAACTGAGAGAGTGCTTCCCTTTGCCAGAAGAATCAAACGATTCCTCCTAGGGGGACGAGGATGGAGAGGGATCCCATTAGAGGAGGGAGAAGTCAGAAACCTGGACTCGAACAATGATAAATTTGAAGTGGCCATTGAGGTAAAATTCAAATCCCATTCTTCAGGGTCTTCTACCAGGTCGTTATGGACTCCTTGCTAATACTTGTACTGTGTAGGGGACACTCATACACAGAACATGTTCTGGTCCCTCAGTGGATGCACGTTTTTGGCCTTTGGGATCCACAGCAGTGGCTGCATCAATTGCTACGTCTAGTAGGGCCATGACACCTATGTTGACCCCTCCAGAGATTTCAGTCTTTCCGACAATATACTGGGGTCCACACCTCCGGGTCCCCATGGCCTCAACTCAAGAACAAGAATGTGAATTCAATCTCTGTAAGTCTCCACTACCGAATTCATGATTGTCACCCACTGACCATGTCAACTGATGTCCAATCCTTTTTTGGTTCAAAAAAATCTTTAAATGGTGTGGGACGCCTTGTCGAGGTTGGTAAGGGCTTCTTGTATTGTCTTTCTTATAGGAATGTCAATGGTCGTAGAGGTGGATATCCAAACAGACCAAACATTGATCCTCTCGAGCACTGGTGGGACCGCCAGCGGGGCTGTGCCTGAGATTATTGAGGTGGGATCTGATGATGAAGTTTGATCAAATATCCCTGGTCCTGCCATGCCGGATCATATTCTATATGCAGACCTTACTGACAGGTTCTTGAAGGTGTTCCCCGCATATGAGCATGCTAATCACATTGACTAGGACAATACGACCGTTGATGAAGAGGAAAACGAAATAGTTCATCTCCGATCATGGAAGTTGATCAATCACTTCATTTATGACACTCCCAAATCCTGATGGCTCAAAGAGATGGACAGACTTCATTCATGACAACGTGAATTATGTGCTGGGGGAGTACATACCCAGTGTCCTCACAAGCTCGTCTGATATCTTATGGAGGAGAATATTAAAGAGTATGACCATGGCCATTGTGTGGGGTATTAGAGGAGGAAAGTGGTGAACATCAAGAAACTCTATGAGGCTAATAAAAAAGTTTAGTTTCAATAGGTCTGGGTGTATGAGCACTCAGCCACACTTACCTCACAATCGGGGCTGATATTACGATTGAATGCCCAGGTGGTAGAGCCCGAAGAGGGCCTGAAGTGAGCCTCCAAGAAGATGACCATTATCCGGACCGATGTAGAGCAGGCCCAGATTTCAGCCGATGAATTACAATCAATTATTGTTGAGGGGGAGATGGAAGAGAATAGGCAACAGGAAATCCTAGAGGCCAAAAGCCATAGGGTGGAGGAGCTGCAACTTTCTTTTGACGAGATTAACTCGTCCATTGGGGGGATAGACCCTCGGGTGCTGTAGAGATCACAAACCCTCTAACATAATTTCATGCTTTGATTATTTTATTCCATATCAGCATGAGTATCGTTATTAGTTTTAGTTTTACATGCATCTGTTATATTCATGAAATACCCAATGATCAATCACCAAGCTCACGTGGGTCGACCCCAATGTGAGAAACAAGGGATGTTCAATGTGCCATTATATCTAACCATATGGGTGCCGACCAAGATTCGGGCATCAAGTGTTTGAACAACCAAACCAGATTTCCATGATGAAATGGGAAAGGCCTATTTGGAGGACGAGGACCTCATGACAACTGACATGTCGTCCTTCCAAATGTGCTCTAATGCATGAGTGAGGTACCACTAGGGGCTTTGGAATTAATCCAATCATAGGGGAGTGGAACATGTGAATCACGATACCCAAAATCCTGAACAATTTTGGGGTTGTGTGACACAGAATGATAATGTTTTACTGTGTTCAAAACACGGTATCCTATGTACATTAGCCTGAAATGTGAAAAACAAATGAGGGCCTACCGCAGACCATGTTCGAAACACGAGGCCTGACTCGAAATGTTATCCATTATTCTTATTGAACGTTTGACGAGGATAGTAGGTGATCCATAGGCCATGTATCCATACTTTTAGGGGGTTAATTTAGACGTGAAAGAGGATGAAGTTCTGAATAATGGGGACACAAATCATGGAAGGTGGAGTGGCAGTTTGCTCGAATGGATTCCAACACTCTTGGAATTACACCACATTGGTGGGAGCACATTAGGTGGGCGCACCATCTTGGTCATGGATCATTATTTCTTCTAAACAGGACCTATCTGATGAGAAAAATGTTCCCTCCCAATGTTATCATAGGGCATACTAAACTTGTTCATGGTAAACCACAATTTAATGGTTCCACAAAAGAGCTCAGGTCAAGGGACCAAAAAAAGAGTGGGGAACGAGAATTATGATTCCTGGGGTGGACCCGAACATAGGATGTCTGGGAATTCCTATGAATCCCATGATGATGGGAATCAATCCATATGTTGTTAAATAAAATGTCTTGTAGTTTAACATCTTGTGGAAAGGATGAAAGTGATCTTAGTTTAGGGTCTTAGAGCTTAGACCGTAGATGGTAGGAAATGCGGGAGACACATGGTGAGGTAATCATAATACCCGACATGAATGAGGACCTAGAGTCTAGATCACCATGTGTTTCATGGGAAGGTTTTAGGTCATGGGACTGAAAACATATGTTAGGCTGGGCCTGAGGGAATGTTAACGAGAATTCTTACGTATCCCATGTGGATGGGAATCAAGTGACAAGTAGTTCTATAAAATTTAGTGCAGTTTAATGTCTTGTGTCAAGGACAGATGTGATCTTAGTTTAGGTTCATATATCTGAGACCGTAGATGGTAGGCAATGCATGAAACACATGTTTTGGTAATCATAATATCCAACGTGAATGAGGACCTGGCGTCCAGATCACCATGTGTTTATTGGGAAGGTTTTAGGACAAGGTACTGAAAACGTAAGTTAGGCTGGGCCCGAGGCAATGTGCACGGGCGTTCCTACATATCCCATTTGAATGGAAATCAATCCACAAATAGTTATAAAAGGTGGAACGATAATGTACCAGTTCTAAAGACCATAAGTTCATGTGGGTCTGGTCCTTGCACCGAAAGAAGTGGTATTTGATATATCTTGTTTATCCATTAGGATGCATGTTTTTTTGTGAATCGACAAGCCTAGGATATAAACTCCAAGAATCTACACAAGAATCATGTCGTATACATGCGTTGAAAAATGGTATGGTGTGTAACTGATACCAAAAATGACGTCCCCTCAGGTGAGGACATCACAATGTAGTGACGTTTTTCATCGTGCGACCATGACGATAATGTCACAGTTTAGGGTAATGTGATGGGACCAAACATAAATTTTTAACAACATGCAGGATAGATTCAACGGTTTAAATTCATGTGGGACTAAGCATCACAATTTAGGTTCTAATTACTTAGAACTATACAAGAGAGATGAGGTTCTAGAGGGGATGTGCAAGGTGTGATAAAACATACCCGATGCGAATGAGGCCAAGGCCCGCACCAGACCATGCACAATTCGATGGAGAAAACCTATGGTCGAGGGGTCAAAAAAGATCAGAGGAAAGGGTCCAGAATAAAATAGCTCCCAATTGAACTAGACCTAAAGACGAGATGTCCTGGTGTTCCTATGTATCCCATGAGAATGGGAATCAAGCCACATGTAGTTATTGAAGACGCCTTTTAACGTCTTGTGGGACAACATACAATTTAATGTCATGTGGGATAGGTAGTAGGGGGGATAGCTCCTAGAAAGGGGAATACATGGTGTGGCTAATGCAAAGCCGACATGAATGAGGAAATAATCCCATACCTTGCCACGCAGTCCCATAAGAGTTAAAGTACCAAAGGTAGAACATAAGAGATAAATTAGTAGAACTCGAGCTGGACCCAAAGACGAGACGTCTCGACATTCCTATGTAACCCTTGGGTATGGGAATCATGTCGTACATTGTTCTGAAAATGGTCTTACATAAATTTTATCTTTTTTATATTTCTTTTCTTTTTTATCATAAGAATCTTGTTTTGGGAGGAGTGTCACAAATACTTGATCAAGATGAACAACTTGATCACATCTTCCACAGAATTTTCCCAAAAAATCAAATTAAATATTTCTTGGGACGTTTCTATCATCTTGAAAGTTTATTTTGACAACATTTTTTATGCTACTAATGTTACTCATTAGAATTCTATTAATTCTTATAATGTGATGAAATATCTTTCTATATGGAGATAAATTATTGAAAAAATTATCTACAAAGTTCATATAGATTCAAGAAAACCATAAATAGCCATCAAATATTGATTTGAGATCTAAGGATTGTATTTCCTTGTAGAAACCTAGTTGAGGCCGGTGACTTATTTCAGCTCTATTATTCCATGGCTGGGGACCATACATGCTTTTGAGTGAGTTGTATACTTTTCTAGATTTCATTGGTTTCTCAAATCCTTTATCCACCCATTCATTCCCAATAATTTTTATGGAACATAAAATTTAAATTGAATTAGATGAAACAATTTTTCTGGTAAAAAAACGATTTCACTTGATTCTCATATTGGGATTTCTCAGTATCTTTTGGAGAATAAACTATTAATTTCAGATCATTGTTGAAATTTTCATTCATCTTCATCAAGGTACATTCTGACATATGATGTTTTAATTGAATACATTCAACTTGTTCTTTCATGGATGCGAATATATTATATATAACTTCAATCATCATTCCATGTTCATCCATTTCTATTTGAAACATAAAATACAGCTGGTGAATTATTCCTCTTTCTTGGTGACATATTACCTTTGATCAAAATGTTCTTTAAAATATTTCCTCATTATTATAATTTCACTCTTTAATGTATTATTTTTTTTAATATGTGAAACAGGTTTGGTTATGAATTGATACTCTCTATATTATTCTTTGTCACCATATTCACCATCAGAGGAATAATTTTTCCCAAATGTTTCAATTGATGTGATAAATTTTACTAAACATCCATCTTCAGAATAATTATTTTCAGTTTAGTCTGGTTAATATATCATACAAGACATATATATTTTTATTTACAGTACACATCATTCTATATTTTTTGGAATTCTTTTCTTTTTTATCATTTTTATTCCACTTCTTTCATAGAGGTTTTTCATCGAAATCATCTTGATATTCCACAACATTATTCTTAGTGAAATTCATAGAAAATTGTCCAATTCCACCACATTAAAAATATTAGACATTAATTTTACTTACATTCTTTTCCCTGACTTGTTGATAGTTCATGAATGTAAGAGACATGATTGTTTTCATTCAACTCATAAAACTATTTATCTTTTGACTCACAAGGATCATCTTCTTCAACAGTGTGGATTTTCATCATTTTCATAGAATAAAAAATGCATTTCATATTTCACTTTTTAACCATTTCCTCATTTAATAATCAATAAAAATGTTA
The DNA here is from genome assembly GCA_963277665.1 of Viscum album. Classification (NCBI taxonomy): domain Eukaryota; kingdom Viridiplantae; phylum Streptophyta; class Magnoliopsida; order Santalales; family Viscaceae; genus Viscum; species Viscum album. Next base: position 514,339,792 of record OY728143.1, on the reverse strand, counting down.
TGTTATTTATAAAGAGGGAAATCATTGTTATCTTCTAAAGAAGTAATTGTAGAATCCAAAAAATCCAAAATGTTTCTCATAAGTTTCTTTACAATTTTAGAATCTCTTAAGACATCATTGAATAATTTAATGTTGCAAAAAAATTCATTTACTGGTTTGAAGTATTCATAAAGAGTTTCACGGTCTCTAACTCCCATTTCATTCTACTTTGTAACACCCCGAGATTTTATGAAAAATATTCTTTTTAATTTCATTAATGTCTTGTGTTGTACTCTACACCAAAAGGAGCATGCACAACACGCATCATTGACTTGCCTTTCATTACACGCAATCGCGACCTTCCTTGATAGCGTGTGTAGTACGCAATATCGAGTTTCACTAAACAACGATATGCTATTAAAATATTATTAAAACTAGCTGCTATGAATAGTAATAACCAGCTTTTGAAATTCTGTAAATTTTATTTTTCAATATGGACTTCATTTTTGGATTCGGAATATCGAAATTAGCTTAGGGTGAAATTTTGGTGATTTTCGGATAACTTTCATATTTTGATGAATAGTGAAAATTACTAAATTTTAATTCAAAACAACTTTTTCAGTCGAAATAATTAATAGTGATAAATTATTAAATTGAGTGGTTTTAAAGTATATTTAGAATATATTTTTACAATTTAATACAATGTTGGTCATTGGATGTAATTTCACATTTAAACCAGACATAAACAAGTGTCAATCTTTTGATAGATATTGTTTCTTAAAAACACGCTATTTGTTTTAACAGCGGGATTTTATTATAAAATTAATTAATGCAACTTCTATGTTATGAATTTGGTAAAATAGACTTCATTTTTGAATTCGGAATATGAAATATAGCTTAGGATGAAATTTTGGCATTGTTCTAAAAAACATCAATTTTTGATGAATAGTGAAACTACTAAGTGGTAGTTAAAAAACTGAATTTTTCATAAAACTTAATTTTACCGCTTCTGTGAATGGAATTTCAAAAATCCGAGAGACACGGTTGATGTTATTAAGTAAAATGTGGTTCAATGAGATGAAAATAATTTTGGGTGAATAGTAACTTTTTACTTTTATTTACCCGGGTTAAAAGTAAATAGGGTAATTAAGGGTAAAAATGATATTAATATTACCCTAACACATGTCCTAATTATATTGGACAAGTTTAATTCGACCATAAACAAACTTAGGAATAAAATATGACCATTTAGGCCCACTTGGATTAGATTAGGACATTTATTATTAATTTATTTAAAGAAGAGTTAAAAGATTTAAAATAGAAGTTTATTTACTAAAACATTTTTAATATAGGGATATACATAAGATAAATTCGATTGTAAATATTCATTAGAAAGATAAAAAGATTTCCTACATAATGGTATTTTATTTGTAATTTTTGGACCTCATATAATTTAATTTATTTATGACACAAAGATGATGCAGTAATTATCTTATTAATAAAATATTGACATAATTGATATTATAAATACCAAAATAAATGTAATTTAACAATTTTTATGAATTCCACTAATTTTCTAGGTTACTATGATATATTATTGTTGATTTAATCTATTTGGTTCGAACATATAATTCTGTTATGACTTTCACCAAAATCATATATCAAATAGTGTCAAAATTGACACAAAATAGTTTTTAAATACAATATTATATTATTAATTGTTATTTTATTCATAAAAATCTAAGGTTCGGACAAATGACTTATATATGGAAATATATATTAATAATAAACAATTTTGGGTTCGTTTGGCATGTTATAGTAAGTTTATTAACCATATAGTGAAAGAAAACAAAAAGACACGGTAAAAGTTAAATTATTTAACTTAGAGTTAAATCTAATTGATAAGGTTAAAATAATACCCTAAACGTGTATAAATCTTATTGGTTGATAGGATTTCGACCCATCACCACTTTAGCTTCGAAATAAGACCCTTTGGAACCATTATAAACCTATTTTGACATTAATATAAAATAATATTTTGAGGTATTCCTAAGGTGCCCCTCTCCTCCCTTATAAAAGGACGCCTCCTCCCCCTCCTCCTCGCACCAATTTGAGCACTCAAGATCTCCCAACCCCTTCCAAAATCTCTTCTCCACTTCCCTAGAAATATCCTAGAGGTTCTGGTCTTCCTCAAAGAGCAATTTTAGTGCCCTAAGAGGAGGTCTCAAAGAGGCGCTTCAAAGAAGAGGTAATTACCGTTACCAATTCTTTCATCTTTATTTCTTCTTCCACTTCTTCTTCTTAGGTTGTTTCATTATGAAGTAATAAAATAAGTATCACTCATATACTGATTTTTTATTTTAAGTATGAAACAACCCTATTTCACCATCTATCCATCCTACGGAAAAAGAAATCACCGCGCGTGCGTACGTACGGAATACCGTCTCCACGCCGTGGTGTAATCTATTTTCCACCACCACCTTACATGGATGGGTATAATGGTGTAAAGAATAACTATACATAGTTATTACAAAATCATATTGATTCTGATATATTGTATAATCTAATCCAATTCAATTCAATAATTATGGAAATGATATCATCGCTCGTGCGTACGTACGGACTACCGTCTCCACGACGCGATGAGATTCATTCGTAATGATTAACCATTCATGAATGATTATAAAGTATATATAATAAGTACTAATGAAATATATGACATAATAATGATACTGGATTTATATATATATATATATGTATGTCATCTATTTACTTCCATTCAAGACAATAAGGAAAGAAAAACAGCGTTCATGCGTACGTACGGACTACCGTCTCCATGAACGGTGTTTTTCATTTCATTTATCTATCTATTATATATATATATATACTGAATATATATGATATATAAATCATATTTTATATTCTGGAAGTAAGTAAATCATGATATAAGTAATAATAATGTCAAGAACAACAAGTCAAAACACCTACGATAAATGAAACGATTTTACCAAAAACGCTTCTTAAACATGGAATTTACAAAAGAACGGTAATATAATATCATAAGTGAACCATATATGATATCATAACAATGAATATGATTCTGTAATAAGTCAATGACATTATTTAAATCATTATACAGGAGGTTCGGACACATACGAAGCAAATCGGACCTAAGGTAAGGGATAAATTTTCAATCTCATTTTTATCTGAGATTGCTTATACGTAAGTATTTACTGGGGTTACGTTTATCATCCATGACCATGATTTCTAAAAATGATTTCATAAAATGTTTACCATTCTTCCATGGATGTTTATAGTCATTTTTACCCTTTATTTACTTTTTACCACATTGTATGAATGAAATCTTTCGTTTGGTTACTATATAATGTATTTTTTGACTTTTCCGACAAATGTACGAGGAGAATGTTATACGTCATGAACGTATTTTTACGGTTTCATAAGGCCTCATTTTCAAGAAGCTTCCTCTACAAGATTTCATGATTATTTTCAATAAAACCCTTATCTTTTAAAATTGCATGGAATTTTGTGAAAAGAACATGATTTTAAAGAAGAAAGGATATTTTCCTCAACAATTCATTTCAAGTGTTTTGTCAAAACTATTTTACATATAAGATGACATTATTTCATATGTTTATGTTTCAAGTAAAATTTCTCTATGATTTAAATGGATTCAATTTTATTATGATGAAATGATATCAATTGTTTATGGATTATGTAATGATGGCATGATGTTTAAGAATCCCATTTTATTTCATGGGTTATGTTATGATGTATGATTTATGATTTTGTGGCACACATAAGAATTGTATCATTATGAGATGGGTGGGACCTATATCTCCCTCAAATGCATTGGGTAATGATTTTATATCTCATGAGATAGACAGGGCTGGAACGGTAGGTTATACCGGTTCAGTGAAACAGGACTGAAACGAGGGTTACTCGATTCAGAAATGGACTTTGTCCACTAAGATAGTCTTGGCAATGAGTCATGACTAACAAGAAATGATTTTCCATGATTATGTGTGCATGCCACAAAGTTTCAAGTTTCATGTTATGATTATGGGGATCTCATTTTCACTTCTATGATTTATTCCATGTTGAGATATTATGATCTCTTTTGCAGGTTATGATTTTCAAAAGATATGATATGATTTTTATTTACTTTATTTGCCCTTGATGAGCATTTGAGCTCACCCTTTTATGTTTAATTTTCCCCAGGATATAAAGAAAGGTTTTATGTAAAAAAAAGTGAAGATATTTATGGGAGATATTGAAGATCTTTCACCACGATTAGAAGATTACGTTCCGAGTTTCCAAAGACACTAAACTATTACGATCCTTGTGTGTGTATTTTTGTTATGTACTAAGTATTCCGCAAAAGTAATGTAATGTCCATGTACGACAATTTTCGGGTCTCTACAGTTGGTATCAGAGGAAAGGTTTAGTCAACCTTTGGAAACTAGGATGCGAAAACATTAGTGAGATCCCTAGAGATATTTCTAAGGTATGTCTAGGGATGCCCCTAAGGATAAGTATACGTATAGGATATAGTCCTATAACTATGGTAACGATATTAGATTAAACCAAAGATGTTAGATATTTAAGTTACTCCCCCTTTGTTATGATTTTTGCCTCTCACACTATTCTTCTTGGGTTTTAGAAAATGGCTGGAAACAAGGGGATTCACGATAATGGAGGATATGATGGACAATGGAATGATATTCTACATGAGCAACCAAATGAAATGGGATTTGGAAGTCCAAACATCATTATTATGCCGAATCAGCAATCTCATAATATGATCAATAAAGTAAAATTTGTTAAGTTTCCTGACTCGGCTAATAAGAGAAAGATGGAGTTTCATGATGATCATAGAGGAAAGAAAGTTCAATTTCCCCTATGTAAATCATGTGGGAAGAGGCATCAAGGAGAATGTTTCAAAGGAACTGGAAGATGCTTTGGGTGTGGAAAAGAAGGACACAAAGCCAGTAAGTGCAAAGGAAAAGGTTCAGTTAACACCAGAGATGAGGATAATGGTATTGCTACGACATCAACAATGGTTAAATGTTTTAAATGTGGAATGTACGGGCATTATGCAAACCAATGCCCTAAGGGAAAGTCTCATAAAGAGAATCAGTATGGTCGTATGGGTAGTATTTATGTTGATGATGATGATGAGACTACAAATGATATGTGAGATGAAAGAATTGTTGAAGCTCGGTCAATGGTTTAAGAATGTAGTGGAATGATTACATGTTTATCAAGTGTAATGTTGTATAAGTAATCTCATGGTACTATGGTATAAAGAGACATCAAAGGATTGTTACATTGTTGTCTTCCCTTAAGTTTTGAAAGTATGTGATGAATGGTACCAGTATTTTTGGAATGTAGATTTTATGCGCATAATGAAGGGATAAGACGATAATGATATGTTTGATTTTATGCATGAGCTCATGATTGATATAAGGACTAAGTGATATCATGGTTTTAGTATATAGAATTTTGAGGATTTTGGTATGTGGAAAGTGTTAACTTTTAACTGCATTCATGTTTTTACTATGGTTCAATGGTTATTCAAAAGTATACATGATTAAGGACTTTGAATGTTTGGAATGTGACCAACAAAACATATCTTATGATATATGGGGATCAACGATGGTATTAAATCTCTGGTAATCGTTTTCACCATGTTATGAGAGTGGACTACAGTATTATGGATAAGCCTAAAGATTAGAATAGATTATGTTGGACATAAGTTAGGATAAAACGTTTTTCGATATTATTGAAGGGATGTTATATTAATATAGCTTTAGAAAAAGGGCAACCTGCAGGACTGGCGACAACCCATCGCTTCGGATGAGGCTGTGGGAATCGAACCCACAACCGAAGTGCGACTGGACTTTATCGCCTACCACTGACCTACAGGAAGTCCCTGTTTAGTAGAAAACTAGTTTTATTATATTAAGCAGTATGATATGTGAAGTATAAGTTCATTTTAGGAACCATATATGATTAATATCACTATAGATGGACTTATGTATTTTTTTGATAACTTTTCTAACCTTTTGTTTGAGACAGATGGAATGACCCATCATTCTATCACATGATCTGCTAACATATCACGAATGAAAAATTCAACTTCATTTCTTTAAGAGATGAAGTGGAAATTGTCCAAAGAATGCCAAATGGTGAGACTATACCAAAATCACAAAAGTATTTCTTCTAATTCCAATTTCATCAACTTTAGGGAAATGATCATGAAAACCAAAAATGTTGTCTTAGTTCTCTTATATCTGATGAATCTGATGGTACCTTAGATCATCACAAATTTATGGCTTTTTGATTGCTAGCTTTTCCATAGCCATGTTCTCTACCACTCTCCATCAGAACATGATGGTTAGATTTCTCTTCCATGTCCATATTTTCACCTATGTGGAAACCCAGTGATTAGTTTATTTGGGTAACCGTTACGTTTCATACTTTTGTTTCTAAAGATTGGTTTTGGTATTCCTTTTTACGATGTGGGTTTCGATTAAAGAAACTTTCGAATAGTAAACCATTTATAACCCCGACGAATTTCGAGGGCGAAATTAATTTTAAGGGGGGTAGAATGTAACACCCTGAGATTTTATGAAAAAATATTCTTTTTAATTTCATTAATGTCTTGTGTTGTACTCTACACCAAAAGGATCTTGCACAACACGCATCATTGACTTGCCTTTCATTACACGCAATCGCGACCTTCCTTGATAGCGTGTGTAGTACGCAATATCAAGTTTCACTAAACAACGATATACTATTAAAATATTATTAAAACTAGCCGTTATGAATAGTAATAACCACCTTTTGAAATTCTGTAAATTTTATTTTTCAAAATGGACTTCATTTTTGGATTCGGAATATCGAAATTAGCTTAGGGTGAAATTTTGGTGATTTTTGGATAACTTTCATATTTTGATGAATAGTGAAAATTACTAAATTTTAATTAAAAACAACTTTTTCAGTCGAAATAATTAATAGTGATAAATTATTAATTTGAGTGGTTTTAAAGTATATTTAAAATATATTTTTACAACTTAATACAATTTTGGTCATTGGATGTAATTTCACATTTAAACCAGACATAAACAAGTGTCAATCTTTTGATAGATATTGTTTCTTAAAAACACGCTATTTGTTTTAACAGCGGGATTTAATTATAAAATTAATTAATGCAACTTCTATGTTATGAATTTGGTAAAATAGACTTCATTTTTGAATTCGTAATATGAAATATAGCTTAGGATGAAATTTTGGCATTGTTCTGAAAAACATCAATTTTTGATGAATGGTGAAACTACTAAGTGGTAGTTAAAAAACTGAATTTTTCATTAAAATTAATTTTACCGCTTCTGTGAATGGAATTCCAAAAATCCGAGAGACACGGTTGATGTCAGTAAGTAAAATGTGGTTCAATGAGATGAAAATAATTTTTGGTGAATAGTAACTTTTTACTTTTATTTACCCGGGTTAAAAGTAAATAGGGTAATTGAGGGTAACAATGATATTAATATTACCCTAACACATGTCCTAATTCTATTTGAAAAGTTTAATTCGACCATAAAAAAACTTAGGAATAAAATATGACCATTTAGGCCCACTTGGATTAGATTATGACATTTATTATTAATTTATTTTAAGAAGAGTTAAAAGAGTTAAAATAGAAGTTTATTTACTAAAACATTTTTAATATAGGGTTATACATAAGATAAATTCGATTGTAAATATTCATTAGAAAGATAAAAATATTTCCTACATAATGGTATTTTATTTGTAATTTTTAGACTTCAAATAATTTAATTTATTTATGACACAAAGATGATGCAGTAATTATCTTATTAATAAAATATTGACATAATTGATATTATAAATACCAAAATAAATGTCATTTAAGAATTTTTATGAATTCCACTAATTTTATAGGTTACTATGATATATTAGTGTTGATTTAATCAACTTTTTTCGAACATATAATTCTTTTATGACTTTCAAAAAAATCATATATCAAATAGTGTCAAAATTGACACAAAATAGTTTTTAAATAAAATAAAATATTATTAATTGTTATTTTATTCCTAAAAAACTAAGGTTCGGACAAATGACTTAGATAAGGAAATATATATTAATAATAAATAATTTGGGGTTCGTTTGGAATGTTATATTAAGTGTATTAACCATATAGTGAAAGAAAACAAAAAGACACGGTAAAAGTTAAATTATTTAACTTAGAGTTAAATCTAATTGATAAGGTTAAAATAATAACCTAAACTTGTCTAAATCTTATTGGTTGATAGGATATCGACCCATCCCCACTTTAGCTTCGAAATAAGACCCTTTGGAACCATTATAAACCGATTTTGACATTAATATAAAATAATATTTTGAGGTATTTTTAAGGTGCCCCTCTCCTCACTTATAAAAGGACACCTCCTCCCCCTCCTCCTCACACCAATTTGAGCACTCAAGCTCGGAAAACCCCTGAAAAAATCACTTCTCCACTTCCCTAGCAACATCCTAGAGGTTCTGGTCTTCCTCAAAGACCAATTTTAGTGCCCTAAGAGGAGGTCTCAAAGAGGCGCTTCAAAGAAGAGGTAATTACCGTTACCAATTCTTTCATCTTTATTTCTTCTTCCACTTCTTCTTCTTAGGTTGTCTCATTATGAAGTAATAACATCAGTATCACTCATATACTGATATTTTATTTTAAGTATGAAACAACCCTATTTCACCATCTATCCATCCTACGGAAAAAGAAATCACCGCGCGTGCGTACGTACGGAATACCGTCTCCACGCCGTGGTGTAATCTATTTTCCACCACCACCTTACATGGATGGGTGTAATGGTGTAAATAATAACTATACATAGTTATTACAACATCATATTTATTCTGATATATTGTATAATCCACTCCAATTCAATTCAATAATTATGGAAATGATATCATTGCTCGTGCGTACGTACGGACTACCGTCTCCACGACGCAATGAGATTCATTCTTAATGATTAACCATTCATGAATGATTATAAAGTATATATAATAAGTACTAATGAAATATATGACATAATAATGATACTGGTTTTATTTATATATATATATATGTATGTCATCTACTTACTTCCATTCAAGACAATAAGGAAAGAAAAACAGCGTTCATGCGTACGTACGGACTACCGTCTCCATGAACGGTGTTTTTCATTTCATTTATCTATCTATTATATATATATACTGAATATATATGATATATAAATCATATTTTATATTCTGGAAGTATTTAAATCATGATATAAGTAATAATAATGTCAAGAACAACAAGTCAAAACACCTACGATAAATGAAACGATTTTACCCAAAACGCTTCTTTAACATGGAATTTACAAAAGAACGGGTAATATAATATCATAAGTGAACCATATATGATATCATAACAATGAATATGATTCTGTAATAAGTCAATGACACTATTTAAATCATTATACAGGAGGTTCGGACACATACGAAGCAAATCGGACCTAAGGTAAGGGATAAATTTTCAATCTCATTTTTATCCGAGATTGCTTATACGTAAGTATTTACTGGGGTTACGTTTATCATCCATGACCATGATTTCTAAAAATGATTTCATAAAATGTTTACCATTCTTCCATGGATGTTTATAGTCATTTTTACCCTTTATTTACTTTTTACCACATTGTATGAATGAAATCATTCGTTTGGTTACCATATAATGTATTTTTTGACTTTTCCGACAAAAGTACGAGGAGAATGTTATACGGCATGAATGTATTTTTACGGTTTCATAACGCCTCATTTTCAAGAAGCTTCCTCTACAAGATTTCATGATTATTTTCAATAAAACCCTTATATTTTAAAATTGCATGGAATTTTGTGAAAAGAACATGATTTTAAAGAAGAAAGGATATTTTCCTCAATAATTCATTTCAAGTGTTTTGTCAAAACTATTTTACATATAAGATGACATTATTTCATATGGTTATGTTTCAAGTAAAATTTCTCTATGATTTAAATGGATTCAATTTTCTTATGATGAAATGATATCAATTGATTATGGATTATGTAATGATGGCATGATGTTTAAGAATCCCATTTTATTTCATGGGTTATGTTATGATGTATGATTTATGATTTTATGGCACACATAAGAATGGTATCATTATGAGATGTGTGGGACCTATATCTCCCTCCAATGAATTGGGTAATGATTTTATATCTCATGAGATAGATAGGGCTGGAATGGTAGGTTATACCGGTTCAGTGAAACATGACTGAAACGAGGGTTACTCGATTCAGAAAGGGACTTTGTCCACTAAGATAGTCTTGGCAATGAGTCATGACTAACAAGAAATGATTTTCCATGATTATGTGTGCATGCCACAATGTTTCAAGTTTCATGTTATTATTATGGGGATCTCATTTTCACTTCTATGATTTATTCCATGTTAAGATATTATGATCTCTTTTGTAGGTTATGATTTTCAAAAAGATATGATATGATTTTTATTTCCTTTATTTTCCCTTGATGAGCATTTGAGCTCACCCTTTTATGTTTACTTTTCCCCAGGATATAAAGAAAGGTTTTATGTAAAAAAAAGGGAAGATATTTATGGGAGATATTGAAGATCTTTCACCACGATTAGAAGATTACGTTCCGAGTTTCCAATGACATTAAACTATTACGATCCTTGTGTGTGTATTTTTGGTATGTACTAAGTATTCCGCAAAAGTAATGTAATTTCCATGTACGACAAGTTTCGGGTCTCTACATACTTACTATGCCATATTTCAATATTTTCTTCTTTAACATTAAAATTACATTATAAAACACTTTCTAGCTTGTCCCACATAATTTTTGATGTGTTGAGAACCATCACCTTCTGAAAAAAAATTATCTGATAAAGACCTAATTATTTCATTTCTAGTATTTACATCAACTTCAATAATTATCTAATAATTAAATTTCAAATATAATCTTTCTCAATGGGTAAAAAAAAGTAGTAGTATTAAAAACATCCAGCCCATGATATAGGAAACAAAAAATCATCCAATTTTCCAGCTATAATAATTTTTTCCCTTAAAATGTTCTAATTCTTATACTATTGACCTAAATGATATTATCCATGATATAGAATAAAAAAGGGAACATCATATATAAAACTAATTAAAGTTACAATGTAAAGAATACCAATAGAAATGGGGGAATGAATTAGTTGGTGAATTTTTATATGTTTCAAAAAATTTAAAAAGATAACCCCTGCATGCTCTAAATATTTTATTCCTTATCAAATTTTAGTAAATAATCATGAATTAAATTATAGGAAATCAGGAAAAGTACTAAATATTTATCATTTTCCCTAATATGATTACCTACATCCTTTCTATATCTACTCATATCGGTCTATGGAAATACACTTTTATGAAGAAGTGAATACAACTTAGGAAAACTCCAATTAGACACCTTATATCTCCCAATATTAATTCTTATAATAACACCCATAATTTAAAAATAATTCTTATAAAATAATTGATACAGAAAAAAGAATAAATACACTTTTCAAAATTGTCCAAAATTGCTCAGTTTGAATCATCAATCTAAATTGTTGAATGTAATTTTCTCAATATAATTAATTTAGATCTGATTATATATATATATGATTAGTTTATATTTGTTTCATTTAATAAAATGATTCTATATATGGTTCTCTAAATATGATGACATCAATATGATGAACCCATTCTCAATCATCAAAACTCAAACACTGCTCAAATTCTCAATAGGATCGTCTTCAGTCTGATTGACTCAGTCAATTTAACTAAATAAATTATTTTCAATATGATATTGACCTATTAATTAATCAAAAATTCTACTATTTGTTCCTAATTTAGAGATCTCTAGTCTAAAATCACTCACATTTGATTTCTCCAGTGCTCTGCCTTTTCCACTTTCCTAAAATCCAGTAATGAACAAATATTCTGAGAATGTATTTATAGCTTAATCCAAAAGAAAAAGTGGGAAATAAGAAATTTTTTCCCACATTCCCATATTAAAAAAACTATAAAAATATCTGGCATTTAAATATCATCATTGAATTATTTAAACCTCCTTAGATTTCTCCGTTATTTATGCTGAACCTAATTTCATGTTTGACCTATTCAAATTTTAAAAAACATATATATTTTTTTATTATTAATTTTAATTATACTATTATGATTTTGTTTATTCTTAACTCATTTAAATCTATTTCATTCGAAGATAATTATGATTTTTATTTCTTCTTTAGCTTATTATGATTTCAATTTCCTTCATCATCTCATTACGATGGAATTTCCATTATGATGGAAATTACCATTATGATGGAAATACCATTATGATGGGTTTCCACTATAATGGAATGTATTGAATAACTAATCCACTTAAACATATTAAATTCTTCCAATATCATTAGAAACACACTTTCTCACTTCTATATAGGATGAATATTTCTTCATCACTTTTTGAATTGTGGAAAATCATCACGATTATTCTTCATCTCTTAAATGGATTTTATCATGAAAATTTCCATGATTTATATGAAAGTTTTTACCAGTACAACATCATATTATTTGGATTAGAATGTTTTACAACATTCAAATTTTTTTACTTCACTTTCTTCAACCAACCTCTTCAATAGCACTATGAAAACACAACTTAGTAACTTATTTTATTCTATAATTACGTTGAAGTAAAACATTCATCAAACACCAATTCCTACTTTTGATTCATTCAGATTTGATGATATGAATTTGATGAATATGAATATGATAATCACAATATGATACTAATCAGTTTGATTATGAGTCTGATTTTGTTGAATAATGTCATTTAATGAATAAAAAAATTATTATTGAAAAATTGTTAGTTTAATACAAAAAAATCATTGTTGAAATAAATTAACACATAGTTTATTCAGATACCACCTCCATTCATTATTTTGATGGATTATGTTTATTTCAGAGATATTGGTATGAAATATATTTATTTTTCCATTTTTTGAGTATGTCCAAAAGAAATTATTATGGAACCCACTAATTTTATATGGGTTAATCATGTTTCGAATAGATTATTTCATAATCCATTTCTTTTAAATGGATTAACCATGTTTCAATTTGACAATTTTAGAACACATTAAATCTTTATGTGTTAATAATAATTCAATGAAATTTTATTGAACTCATTTATTTTTAGGGATTAATAATTTTCTAAATATATTTCTTTTGAATCGATTTATTTCACTGGTTTAATCATCTTTCAATGAATTTTTTTGACCAATTTCTTTTGTGTGGATTCCTCATGTTTCAATGATATTTTTACTTAACCCATTTCATACCAAGGGGTTAATAATGTGTCAATGATTTTTTAGGGAATCTAGTTCATTTCAATGATTTCACCATGTATTAAATATATTGTAGTGGAAAATGATTTCTTTTCATGGGATAATCATGTTCTGAAAAGAATTAGGTTTGTTTCAGTGAGTATTGATTAATTCTGAATGTATTTAGTTATTTGAAATTTTAAATTATATGTTTGACTAGATAGCATCTGGTGAACCTATTACAACTTATAAAATGGGTGTTCCTATATATTTCTCTGATGCATTAGGTACTTTGGATATCGAAGTATACCATATTAGTTATTCCATTTTTATGGGTTCAATTATTTGATGTTCCGAGAAACTAATATGTTTATTTTTTCTTACTATGTGTTTAAAATGTTTCTAATGACTAAGATTTATATCACATGGATAATGATTATTGATCTTGATGACCACTTTATCATCCATGTTTTCTTATTTATTGGTGTAGTTGTTGATGGGTATGAGTTATTTTATGATTCCCTCATTCAAATTGATTATTTAATTATACCATTATGTTATCTTATTCTCATTGATGAATGTGAATTATTAATTCTTATGTTTAACCTTACTAAGCATCTGAGCTCACCATTATTATATCTTCATTTTCCATAGGTTTAAAAGAATGGTATTAAACAATTTATGTCTATAAAGGATATAACAATGACGATATGGATGTCATGTTGTGAAATAATAAAATATGGGTTAAATGGGAAAAACTACTATTGAGGATTTTTGAGTCCATGTTGATATGGGTTATTTATGTAAGAGTTTATCCTATTTGTCTAAAACTCTATACCAAAAAGTCCTTCATGGTTTTACTTCATCCATGTTTTCATATTGATGTTTTATAGTTTAGATAAAGACTTTAGGTCATTAGTATCGATATTAATAACATAAATGTACTTTTATATATTTCAAAACTAGATCTGGGAGCATGGATTCAACGAAATTGTACTAATTTTATAAAATATAATACATTCATCATGTTTTTCCATGTTTAATCCCACATTGGGCCTTATAGAACACCCAATTATTATATATATCCCTAGGTTATCCCTTGAAGGTCTATGTATGATGGAATAATATTTGAATGTCAAGGAATTTTTCAATAATGTTGATTTATACCCATTATTGTCTGGTCATGAAATTTAGATATTTTAAAAATAAAGTATAATAGTAGATCTTATGGGTTGTTTTATGTAAAATGTTTTGTAATAAATTATGAATTAATGTGTAATAAGGAGCATGGTTTTAAAGCATACTCTCACTAAAATATTTGCCTTATGAATGATAACTGAGTTGTCTTCTACTCAAAACATAAAAAAGATCACACTTGTTACATGATCCAACCATATTTTATTATAATATAAAACATATAATTACAAGGTATAGTTTAGAAATAATGTAATATTGGAAATACACTGATCATCACAAAGGGTATGAATCATAGGTTTTTTCACCCTGGTGGATGGAAATATACCCCTTGTTTATCAAATAGTATTCATAGTACAATTATCTTAGGTAAAATTTCATTTCTTGTAGAGGTACTCATGGATTAACATTTAGTGGTGGTTTATAATAGTTTAATTTCCACTGGTTTTGACCAAAATTTAAATTCAAATCAGAATGATAATGGTTTGTAGTACATTGGAGGAATATAACAGTTCAAATTCTAATCATGATACATATGGTTTACTATCTAGTTTTGGATTTTCATAGTTTAATAACCAGTGGTGATTCTCATGGATTAAATTCTAGTAGGAGATGTTCATAGTATAAATTATATTAAGTATTTTTTTGTTTAATGTTCATTGGGGGAAATTAATGGTTTAATTTCCAATAGGGGATTCTTATAGTGCGAATCAAAATAAATATTTACACATTTTAATATTTAGTTGGGAACTTATTTTTTAATTAATAATTGTGATGATCACAGATTAAATTATATAGTGTGTGGTGCCCTTATATTCTGACCATCTACTATGATGATCATATTATTAACCTATATTGAGGATAATTCTAATATATTATCATTATAAATTAATCTAATCACATGATAAAATTATAATGAGGAGGAATCAAATATTTTTTCATCCTATATTGGGACAATCATACATTTACTTCTTGTGGGAATATATATCCCACGTAAACATTAAGAGAGTATAGTGAGTGTTATGATATAATCCTAAAAGGAGACCAAGATTTAGGGTTTCCACCTCTATTGGGGAGGTGGAATGGTAATGGAGTTTTTTGTAGATTGTATAGTAATTTCATGATAATTGGCTGAGGAATTTAACTACATGGGGAATAATGTTTCTAGGGGTTTTGAAATTGAAAATCCAATATGCATCCTCTACACTATATTTTTTATAGGTATTGAAATGGATTTAGTTCAAGTGTACTATATTTATTTTATCTAACAAGTTCTATCCATGTTGTTTAACATCATCTAGTATAGATTCTTATCCTTCCAAAGGAGTGACAACCAAAGAATAGATATGGATTATAATTTAATTATCTAACATATATGTTCGGGAACATATCATTTTTATCCTATAATTAATTTCACTTTCTTTATATTGGGTCTGTGTAGATTTAGACATTGGGAATCATATGTATGTGAAAAATGGCATGGTATTAGTTTAAGATTATTATTGAGGATATCTTTAAGATAATTACCATCATTTTACTAGTAAATTGTGTTATATATTTTATTTCCATGAAGCATGGACACGGATCCATGTATCATTGGGTAAAGTGAGCTTGTTTCCCAGGATTATTTGATTATTACAGGTAACACCTATTATAGTTCCATATTGCATCACAAAAATTAGGCGATCAAGTGTAACGTTATTAACATGACACTTTTAAAAGGCCATTTTTAGCCACACTGAGCATCATAGTTCCAATTATAATGTGACAAATGAATGTGAACTACATATCCCATTATTGGTGTATAGGGAATAGACATAAGTCTCCACAATACCAATTTTTCATTTTTAGTTCTCATTATGAATACCAAGTTGAATTTTCATGCGTCCCATAAGTATTAATAATTATTTAAAATATTATTAGTAGAATGTGGTGATAATTGGGGGTTAGTAGAGATCAGTTTATATAACATTTTTACATTTACAAATTCATAATTTTGTGTGATTCATGGGATCAAGAAGAAGGGTGTTTCCTAGAAGGCCAATGAATGATTCAATCCATGTACATATGGTTGAATTGTCTTTGGGTTACATGATGTATTATATTATTTAATGGAATATGTTATTCATTGATGAATGATTCATTTAATAACAAGAATTACAATCCAATGTTAAACACCCATGTGATCATTTTATGTGGTAAATACCCAATATTTGGGATAATTATCTATTTATAGGCATTTTATCTTGAATTTGTTCTCAGTTCATGTAAATAATGTAATCATTCCTAACATGGGATTTTTAGTGGAAACTGAACATTACTTCACCAAATTCTATGTGACGTGAACAACTATTCTTTTCATTTTTAATGTTTTTCTTAGACTATTGTAATCCTTGTCCTTCTATTGTGTCATTTATAAATGATGTACTTTACTTGTGTTTCAAGAATTTTAGGAAGCTGTATCAACTTCTTAAATTTTTTGTTGAATTTTATGTTTTTCATTAAATTTCATCTAATGACTATTTTAACCATTATTCATTCATATGAATACATATTACTTCCATTAATGTATATTTATAGTTCAAATAAAATATCTCCATTATAACGTGATCAAATAAGGATATAACTTATATAATTATGTTGAAAATTATGAATCTTATCATTCTTCTTCTCACATTCCCTAGACAATACATGTTTTCTCAAATCTATTTCACGGGTCTCGAAACCATGTTCAAGAAACATCTATAAATAGATGGAGGGGATTTATATAGGTAGTGACAATTCAATAGATTTTTTTACCATTTCAGTTCATAAATGATACTTCTAAAGACCATATGATTTTAGTCCTTGGTTCTCACAAAACACCACATTCATAATAAGCATGTTCAAAGAGGTTTTTTGTGTGGATAAGACATCATCCCTATATTTATAAGATCATGCACAATGGGAAATTACATGATGATTCCTTCTTAGAGGTAGGATGATGTTTCATGATTAAGACTTTAAAACAATCAGATTACTATAGTATGTTTCAAACAATGTTATGAAGAAGTTTCTTCAAGGAAATATGAAATTATTAACATTAATGAGACCTCATATATTGGTAATTTTAGACTAGGAAATTGTAAACGGTATATTTTTCATTTACGTTATATAAATATATAATATTTTGACAATTCATGTGAAACTATATATCATAAGGAGATGTGATTATGTTATCCATCCTAATGTGAGGTCAAAACCCATTGACACTAGATTCAAAGTCACAATGAGAATAAAAAATTGAACATAACTTCCACTACATATACTATAAAGGATGACTACATAAAAATTTTATAATTTATCCACAACTAGACCAAGACTACTATTGGTGTATTGTAAAAATTCAATGTATTCCAACCACATAACTTTGGCATTATCACATAAAATATCATAGATAATAGTGTTGTACATTATAAGTGTTTTGATTTTCCCCTAGTATGAAAAAACATTGTTTATTGTTATTTGATTTACTATGTTGTCAATTCATATGTGGATTACATGGAAGAGTACACCAAGTGGACCAATATGAGGTATTATGGACTTCCCAATAGTATATCTTTAATTAGTGGAAGCTTATTCTGGAGTTATTGATTTGGTGGAAAATAGACTACAACACATTCCACATTCCTCATGGGAAGGTGGATGTCATCTAGTTAGATATATGACATATAAGATGGATTCTCACAATAAGAATCATGTTTTAACAATTGTGATAAACACCCCTTTCATGGGGGACGAGGAGTAGAAATTAATGCTAGAATTGGTGATGCTATAAAAGAGCAATTATATATAGTTAAATCATCTAGATAATTATCTAGTTTTTAAAATGACAACATGGAACAATATTTTCGGAAATGTTATCACGAATAAGATGTGAGGGTGAAAAAATCATTGTCTTTGGGTTAGGCAATTCCATAATCCAATATACAAATATCTTATTATATTGATATAAAATTAGATGACATTTTATTATGTCTTGGTGGTATAGATCCTAGATAAATGATTCAATGAAAAAACTCATGGTGTTTTAGAGAATGGGGATGATTCCAATTAGGGTAATTCTTGTTTTGGTGAAGGACAATACATTGTTCATGGAAATTGTATTAGAAACTGTGAACCATATTAAATTTTATGTTCTATTTATGGAAATTATCTTTTCTAGATGGTGTAATATCAACATGCATGACATATATAGTACCATATTGGAAAAAAAAGTATATCATAGATTTAGAATGAAATATATCATCTTTTATGAGTTCATGAACCCACTAGATCAATTATGAACATCATTCATAAAATAAATTCCCAACATCATTCTGGTGTGGCAAATCATAATTGATGAGATATGGTGGATGGTTTGGATCAACATCCCTTGAAATAATAAATTTAAAAATTTCACCATTATGGATGATTAAATAATTATAGATTGATGGGTAACCACAAAAAAATTAGTATTTTTTAATGCAATCAAATGAAGGGTTTTGTTTGAATAGATCATCTAAAACACATAGTATGATATATACCAACGAACGAAAATCTACCCCCAATTGACTGAACATAATTATATACAAAAAACATGTACAAATACTCCAACATAAAGAATCACAACACTATTGAAAATTATTAATTGGAACTTCTCTCATTATAAGTTTTTTAATTTTAATTAGGATTGGACCTCCAATATTTCCATCTTTCTCATCTAGGATTTTACACAATGCTAGTTATAGGCATATTAAAGAGAGTTCTTGAATTAATTTATTAACCTATTGGATATATCAATGGATATTTATGGTACCAAAGACATAAAGGGAATTAAAATATAATTGAAATTCCAATTAAGTGAGAGACAATCATAGAGAGAGGAGGTGGATATTGGGGGATCATTCAGGTCTTTTAGTCATTATAAATATGAGGCTATTAATTAAAACACATATAGTGGTGAGGGATTCTAATGGAAGTAACTAAACAAGCTTATTAAAATAAAGAGTTTTTTAATATGTATATGTAACAGTAAACAAGAAAAATGTTACTGTTGTCTATTAGATTTAACTGAGGACATGATCTTCCATATGTTTCATATTGAGTGGAATGGTTTTTCGAATACCCTCATAATAAAATATTTGTTGGAAAAAATTTTATGAATATATAAGAGGCTCCAATGTCTGTACACACTAAATATAATAGTAGGTTTTGATGGAAATATTTATTTGAGCATACCTATGATCTAAAATCTTTGGACTATTGGTATCAAAAAGAATACATCCACACCAATAGAGTATATAGTGATTGAGAGACAATTGAGTCTTGTGATGATGACTGTTGGGGTTGGGATACAGAGTACTGTTCCTTCCAATACTTATAGAGAGTTATAGATAGATAAAATCATGTTCAATGATGAATTTTTTTTAAAAAACATCATCAAAATAAATCCTCAACTAGTGGGTTTAATGTGTTATCTAAAATATTAACACAAATAAATTTTATTTTTTTATAGATTTAGTTAGGTGATGATCAGTAGGATTTTTAAGGTGATTATTCAAACACATATGAGTCTCCCAAGGAAAAAAATGATTTTTTAAATAATGGTACAAACAAACGAATGGTATACAAACTCCCATAACAGCATTGTTATTTATGAGGGTCCACACTCTAGATTCCATGAGAAATTTTTTTCCACTTTTGAGTAACATGTTCCAAGGTGTGTGGTCAGCTGAATACTAATAAAACCCAGTAGTATCATTCATTACACCCTTCTCTATATTTCATTAGATTTATGTGTACTTAATTTGTATCGTGTACAATCTTATTTTGTTTCATCGACACAAGGTATCGATACTAAGTGGTTGAGGACCACACAATAGATTATAGAGTTCATACCAATAGATATAGATACCTATGATTATAAATATCACTAAAAATTCAAGGAGTAGATATATTGTCATTGGTTCAAGCTTCTTATGGTGAACAATTTTTAGGGACTGAATGAATTTTCATTACTGAAGGCCTCACCACATGTTAGTCATTACACTCCAAATCTTTTTCTTCTTTGAAACATCAAAAAATTCTATTAGAATGTGATGATATATAAATGGGTATAAATACATGTCCCATCATGGGAAACACTTATCAGGCTTTCCACAAATCCTTCAAGAACCTATCCTAATCCTAGATGTTATATATTTCATGATAAAAATTGAGCCATCTATTAATAGGGATGGGGAGATAACTCCTTTCATTGTGTAAGGGATGAAATAAGAGGAACAATCCTCTCAGGATATGGTTTCTTCACCCAAATAGGAATAAAATATCAAATTATATTTGGTAACTGAGTGGATGGTGGAGACTTTACCAATAAATGTGGAGATGATGATGGTGGTAGGTTCTTAGGAGTTGTTTGTTTACACGAGTAATCAACTTGACATGGTTCTAAACACTTTAGTAATGATTCCAAAATTAGTCAATACTATGAAGGTCCTCAAATCCTTCCATGAGTATAATCTTACCCTAAAAGATATGGATTACCCAAAGATATATATTGATGAGGAGAAGTGGGTGAGCCGACATTGGGAAGAGATGAGAATCCAGAAAATCATTACTTACAGAACCCATTGAGTGTTGTTGGGATGGATGGGATCTCATCCCCACTATACGGTGAACATAGAAACCTACAAGGTAGAATATTGAGCACTCCAAGTGATGTTTCTTTTTTATTTTATGAAATCAGGCACCATATATGTAAACAATTTAAAATTTTATCTTGTGAATATATCTCTGATGGTGATAAGTAATTATGGGAAACTGAACATGGGGCTTCCAGGATAGATGAAGGATATATATACTAGTGGGATTTCTTCAACACCATAGAAAATGTGATCTATCACATGAGTGATAAACTAGTCAGAAACCAGGTATAGGTTTCTCATGCACCTTCTGAAGCATGTGGGTATGAGGCCATGTTGGAAGGGATGAATGTGTGGGTTGATGATGAATTCAACTGGGCTAAGGTGGAGTTAGTGGATCTTTCCAAGAACTGAATATTCATCCTATAAAATCAAAACACACTAGCCAATCATGAAAAATATTTGTTATGATCAAGACCACATGGAGATTATTTTAAATAAGGGATTGGTTTTGATTTATGGAATACCCTCCCATATTTTTATAAAAAGTAATAGTGATATGAATTTTATTATATTAAAATATTACAATTTTAACACTTGAATTAGTAATGAAAAAAAATAATCTAAGCCCATGTAAGGTGGACTCGATGACTATAATTATAATCCAATAGAATATCATACAAATATATGAGAGATATGGAAATTACTGTCATGTTGTGAAATAATTGTTTTAGTGATCATAATTGCAAACCCATTTCGATGGGTCACTATGTTCATTTTATTTTTGGGTTTTAGTGTACTATAAATGTGTAGGATATATTATGGAACATTACCAATAGTGATAAAACCACTATTATCCGTGGGGAAGTTAGGAATGGTAAATTTATTAACTATGGTCTCGAACTAGAGTTTAGGGATAGTTAGTTATGATTAAAATTGTGACTGACTATATTTATGTCTCAAGTTACAGTATAATAGTTTGGACAATACATCCTCTATAGTGATTAATTAAAACGTATATTGTGACTATTTGGAATGGTTTCATCATTATAATGGAATTTTCTATGATTATATTTATCTTGTTACTATGAGGAACATTCCAATAATCTCTATCAGACATATTTATCATTGTATCAACAAGATGGTGGATCCCATTCAAATGTGAGAGAGCCATTGGGATCAAAATTAAGGGGATATAATTTTTATTAATGAGTGAGTAGGATTATCAAGTGGTTTTTCAAATCTTATTGATCGGTTCTATTATTTGAAAAATGTCATTAGAGCTTATTGAATAGATAAAATGTATTCCATCAAGTGGATAAAAACAAAACATTAACTCTATGAGTGGTACGATTACATGGTTTAATCATAATTATTGATGATATTTGTTATCGCTGAGTCTACTTATTTTGTGGTCATATATTTTGTAAAAATAATGGGATAATGGTTTAATGATACAAATATAAGACTATAGTATATGCCATTTCTGACCTCATGAAAAGGAAAATCGATGGTGCTTCTACTCAAGGCATATTGATAGGAATGAATGATGAGGTGGACATTATAGAAATACGGGGTATGTCCAATATAAAAAGATTTGGGTGAAATTGTATCAATGATAAAATGAAAAGGGGAATATATATTATTTAATTTCATGACACTATTATAGTTGGGGGTGCTCAAATTTAAGGTCATACTGCATTGTCCATGGTCAATTCACTTGAATTTGTGATTCTAGAATAATTGAGGTAATGATGTTTGAGGAAGTACATTTTTTATTATAGGAATTCCTTTTATTATATGTTACCATGGCCATAAAAAATAGTATATGGTACTAATTCATGGAAAGTCATAGGTGAGATTTTCTCAATAAAAAAATTAAAAAAATGTGAATGAAATGACAAGATGTGGACCTACACCAACATAGTTTAGCACATATATTGTGGAATTTTTTGGGCTAATCCCAAGATTGGGGTCCAAGCATTACTATGTATCCAACAAACTTTGTATATTGTCACACAACTTCAATAAGTATTGAATTAGGTGATCAAAACTAATGTGAAAGCAAGTATGGATTATAATACCACACTTGATGTTTTCTATAGAGAAATTTCTAACATATCATAATGATTTAAAATAATTTGATATAGAAATATTACGTATATTATCATAATGTGGTGCGGAATTTGTGAATTTATTTTAATAAAATATGAAATATATGATGTTGGGGTTCCTCGATCATGGTGATAAGTGAAAAAACCCCATTCTCTTATGATTAGATGACTATTGATCACTTCGATAAATAACAAGACAAATGGAATCCCATGTGCCACATTATTGTAATAGAAAAGAAATAATTTGATGAATTTGAAAAAAATACGATGACCTATTGTAGAACCCGGAAGATAAAAAGGCATGGTGTTCCATGATTTCTGTAGGTAGTTTCTAGCCTCCACACTTCCACAATGTACTGGAGGGTAATGCCATTGATATTACTAAACATCTTTAATAGACGAAGAAAGGAGAATGTAAATCATGAAATAATGAAATAGAATTATATGGGGTTATGATATATAGGATAATGATAATTGTTAATTTCATTATTGAAATAGATTCCATAACCATATTTTCCTGAATAGGGACATACAATATTAATTTGAAAACTATCCACATTTGAATCAATATAACTGTCATATTTGTTCCTTGAAATTCTCAATGGAATATACATTAGATGAGTGGAAAGACTATTTTGGATTGTTTCATCACTATAGTGGTTCTCATTAAGACATGCATTATTATTGTGAAATTAAATATATGTGGAAACATATTGTCAATATGAAGGGAAATAATCAAAAGGATAAATCAACCCCCTAGGGTTACACCATATTAAATTCTTAATACTAACTATATATACAAAGCTTGTTGGACTTCCAATCAATTAGGAGATAAGATAAATAATCAATTGTGCCTCAAGGGAAACTAGTTGGCCTGTAATAATTCATAGTTTAATACATCTATCATAGTACATGGGGCTTTGGATGATTTTATTCATGATATATAGACTGATTTAGGTAGATCTTCCTATGAAAAAATGAAAAGAAAACTCATAAAATGAATTATAGATCCATGTATTGATAAAGATTATATATATGGGGGATATAATGGAATTTGTTTCATTATTTTTGATCAGATATTGGTTCTTTATATATCTAGAAGGAGTGGAATGAAATCAATGTGAACCAAGTATATTATTATATTATTTATTGATGCAAAATAGTGCACACATAGTACAATGTCATGATAATTTTATAATATCGGGTGTTCGGTTATTGTATGTGTATCATAGAAAAAAACTATACATTTTTTAATCATAAAAAAGGATGACATGTTAGGTGGTTTAAATAAATAATAAATTACTCTGGTTTAAAATTGAAGATAACCATTCTCTATCATTTTCTAAAACTATTGGTTTCAATGATCAAATACATGGTTTTATTAAGGCTAATTAATGAGTTCTGTAGTGCTTATATCATTTTAACTTTTGATCTATATTTTACTAAGGTCATGTAGGTGTGGGAAAATGATTATATTATCAACACATTATTAGGTTTGAAATTATTGTTTTTCAACCTTATATTACATTTCACATTCATCCATTAGTAGTTTAAAATCATTCCCTTCAAAAGATAAAATTTTATAATTTGAGGTCTTATAAATTTGATAAAATGGGGTAATGAGATATAAATCATCACAACCATGATGAGGGAATGATTTCAGTTTTGATGTTATGGAGCTCTAACCATGGGAGAAGTATTCCCTATATACTACTGGGAATGAAAACCCCAAAATGAATTATAAGGACGAGTGCTGATATAGATTAGAAAAAGGGGAAAGCACATAGATTAAAAAATTATCAATGGGATAAATTGAAGATATAATTCAGGATAATAAATTTCAAACCATATCCACCTGAGGGTTATAAGAATTTTATGTGTAAGAGAAAAAAACTAGTGAATAATTATCCAACGTTATGATAAAGAGGTGTGGTTGGAAACATATGGTTAGGTATGAGATAGAATATTCATGAATCAATACATATCACATGCAACAGGAATCTGGAAACTTATATGTGTGTGTGTAGTATTGTTGATTGATATGACCCTCACCTAGAAGAAGATTGGGAAAGAACAAAGTGATTTGGATAGAAGGGGGTTCCAAATATAGATAAAAACTATTAGATTACATATCTCATGTATACATTATCCCATGGGAATAGTGCCCTTTGATTTTACCTAAATTAGTGATCAATATGTGACTACATATTCATTGTTATAGGAATCAAAAACCACATAGTGCTATGAGAATTTGTGGTAGTTCACCGACACCAGAATGGGAGATCCACCCATGTAATATTTTTCAATTCCATTTAGTTTAATTTCATAGACATGGAATTATAAATTTTAGATTAACCTCATATTTTATATATGAACAAGGGGGGATGTAATTTTTTCATCATAAAATGTTTAGAAAATATGTAATTAATGGGTAATATAGTGATCCCAAATCCATATAGACATTCTAAATGGGTTATATACATATTTTATTGTCATATAACATGGGATTATGGAGGATAAATTTTATTTTACTTGAGCATGGATCCTCATACTAGTGGCATGTACAACATTGGATGAGGAAAACACCATATTGAATTTTAGGCCACAATAGATATATATATATATAATACTAAGGTGGATATTAATCATTTCAGGCCACAGATCTTGATATTAGGTAGAGGTGTAAAATAAGAAATGGGATTAGTAGAATTTAATAATTAATTAGATGGTATTAATTCTTTTACAAAAACATCGTACAACAAGGAAATAAGGAAAATATTTTTAAGGTCAATTTTGAAGGAATATATTGTTGC
The DNA here is from genome assembly GCA_963277665.1 of Viscum album. NCBI lineage: Eukaryota > Viridiplantae > Streptophyta > Magnoliopsida > Santalales > Viscaceae > Viscum > Viscum album. The sequence continues at coordinate 514,313,600 of OY728143.1, read as the reverse complement.
ATCAAAGACATAATGTTGAGGTGACACTATCATGGTAGAAACCAAACAATAGAACCCCAATTCACACGTGATATGTTCGAGGTTTTGGAATTAATAATTAGATTATGAATTCCTCTACCACATGAAGGTTCCAAAAAGGGGATTGAGGGATGCACTAAAAATTATTTTGATATAATTTGAGGTGATCTAATGAAAAGGTGAGATAATTAGGGGAATATATCCCTAAATAAATACATTCACTTCCGATATGGGGACCTAATATTTCAATACATTGATATTAAATATTTTTTTATGAACATTAATTAAATTATAAAAACACATTCCTATCAAAAGTATTAGTATACAACATTGAAAACATGTAAATATAATCCGCTGGTTCATAAGTGGCATATGTTGTCTCCCATTTATTTCATCATAACTATAACTCTTCATAAATATATTACATGTAATACCTATCACCATTACCTAGGGGAAATAATCATAAGTAATTCGGAGTTTATATGCTCAGTATAGGTAAAAGAGATAAATAAACAAACGTAACATGAGCTTAACGGTATGTGAATTTGGGGATAAATTATAAAAACCATTCCATTAAAATAAAAATTCAAAATCCCATGCCATAGAATAATGATTGGTAGTTTATAAATAATAAATAATAAATAATAAATAAATCAAAGTATATGATACCTATGAAAATGTCATTTATATAAGAAATATAATTTTTAAATACACATAAGCAATGAAAATCAATTCCAATATAGTCAATGGTCATTTTATAGCCAATCGTATCTGATTGGGTTCACCCCCCAAAAAATTATTGTTATCATTATTCACTCCCAAGATTATCATAGTGGAAAATGTAATATACTGAATGAGTTTCACTCCCCAATCCAATCATCTTTATCTCATAATATTTCATTCATATCCTAACTCATTTGGGGAACATATTGGTCCTACCAATTTCAAAATTAAAATTATACATATGTGTGCCACATAATCATAAAATATTCATCATATCAGAACACAAACAAAAATCAGTTACATAAATATCCATCATATAAAACCTTATGGAAAATAAATAGGTTTTATAATAATTTCTTCATTTCATCAATGAATAAATCATTGAAAACTATTGTGGGTCTCATATGAAATTTTTTCATCATATATCGCATGCAAGTGAAATTGGATTGAAAAAAATCAAGATATCATAATCACTAACCATCCTATGATATAATAATAATTACATCCAATCATCTTATCCCTACTATAATGTAAGTCACATCAATGGATTTCATCTTATATTGAATTTTTTTAAAAAGATCCCATGAAACATTTTTTTGGAAAAAAATCATTTCACTTTAATGTTTTTTTTAAAACAAAAAAACTCAAAATCCATTTCATTGAAAATAACATTTTTAAATTATAATATAATCATTAATATATTTTTTTTCATGATGGAAAGAAATTTCATTAATTTCGTATTTGTTGAACAATTTTTTTGTTTCATATTTATGTAAATACCAAATGTATTTTGTGTTTGGAAAACAATATGAATATTACAGTTGTATTTTAAGGAACAAAAGGGTAAAAATTATTTTAAAAATCATCACTGATTAGAAAAATGTTTCATAAAAATTTATTTTGAAAACATGGATATTAGAGGAAAATTATTTTATACTGAACCGATATATAACAAAAAATTTTTATAAAAACATTCGATTGAAATATTTTGTACTTATAAAGAATAAAATGAAGGGAAACATGTATTCTAATGAAATAACAAGAATAAAATAACATTCATGACTGTCTTGGGATATAGATAAAAGGATACCATTTACAAAAGAATAAATATAAATATCCATGACAAATGATAATATTATTTCATTAAACCATTACCATTATGGAAACATTGAATCATAATCCACTTAGAAAGTATAATAATAAATGAAATTTAACACATCAAGATCATTAATAAATTCATAATATTAAATTTCAAGGGGGGTTTATATTCACCTCATAAAACAAGCAAGCTAAATAACATATCACATGCCAGAAATAAGAAACATTAATACCAAAATACCTTACCAAATGTATTGACATTATTTGTAATCATTTTAACCTCATGTATAAAAAATAATTTTTTATTATACATATTTTATATTAACAGAAATTTATCTTATCACATGTGATTTAATAATTACTTTTTATTACATAATTATGAAAACTTCTTAAAATCATGTTTCAAGTAAAAATTGATTTTTTTTTCATGTTTGTTTCGATATAGTATTTTTAATTATTTCACATTTATCAAGGATAAATAATATCATTAATATAAACCATTATATAAGTTTTATAAATATTTATTTTAAATTTATTTAAAATAATACATTAATATTAGATATTGAAAATGTGTTCCATCATTCATGGAGATGGTATGTCGTGCATACACATAAACAACATTTAAATTTTCTTGATAGATCTAAAAAATGGATGTTAAATAGAATTTCACCTTTAGAAATTAATTATGGTCTCATATATATCACATATATTATTTGAAAATATCTTTATTACCATCTATGTAAAGCATCAGTGGAAAACAAATCTGACCGCTTCACAAGGATATAGTCTATCTTACACATATATAATATGGTTATATCCCCAAGGAATGGAACGTAATATGGAATATGTGATAATATGATTCAAGACTATGAAAAATTATATAAATATAATATATTAATAACATAACCATCATTATCTCCATTGGTGGTAGGTGGTGACTGAAAATGAATAACATCAGTTCATGAGGCAGTAGTCCACCACACTCATGATTGATAGTTTCATTTCCATTATGGGGGAAGAGGGAAAATTAAAAATAGAATAAATATTAATAATATCATCTTAGTATATTATATGTACAATTTAAATTATATTGTTATGGTTTAACAAGAATTTAATGGGGTGTAGGATGAAGTAAACAAATATAAGATTAATAATTTTACCTCTTCTTCGGAGTCACTCTTTATATTTATACCTAAATCCATTAGAGGAGGGTTTCTTAATGAAAATGATGACTATGTAATGAGATAATAGAATTAATTAATTTAATTTTGAATGTTTTGGTAGAACAAAAGGGGTTTTTTAATTGCGAATAAGAGATGAATGTGGTGACCTTTTATAAGTGGGGGAGAGGACACATATTGAATTTTTATATGAACAATTTGTACCCATGTTTTCCCATTAAAAATTAATACCAAATATGAAATCATATATAATTAATGGTAATAAGGACTAAATATTTCAAAAAATGGTTTTATACATGTCTTTCAATCTTTTTACTCATCATATTTTTAGTCTATCACCCAATAAACAAACATTAATCATAATTGTAGTAATTATTTTTTAATTTTATTACTATTAAATTTAACCAAAATATTATGTTTTCAATTTTATATAATATAAAATATGTTGATTCCAAATATGGTGTAAATTTTTGAAAAATTAATTCATATTTTTGGTAAAATTTAATTTTAAATTAAACAAATTGACGCGATAAAAAACCGATTTTCCAAAGAGAAATGATTTAACAACCTAAAACGTTTTTATATCAAATTCTAGAAGAAATTAATCCTAATGAAATATATTGGTTTTATTAAAATATTATTGAATATTTTTTAAATTTATTAATTTTATAAATAAAAATTTATCCTTAATAATTATTTAAAAAAATGTAGTTTTCAATAAATACTAGTATTTTTCACAAATCTTCAAAAAAACTAATATTTTAAAAGAAATATAAAAAATTATCCTCAACATTATTTCAATATTTTTAATTAAAGAATGATATTATTGTTTTGAAATAAATATTATGATATATTAAAAATTACTATTATTATTTTTATAAAAAAATAATTAAATCATTTTTGGGAAACATTGATTTTCAAAACGTATAAATAATTTATCAAAAATTAACTAAATTTCAATAAATATGATTTTATTACCAAAAACCATTATAAAATATACTTAAATGGATTTTGTTTCTCTTCATACCTCTATTTTTATGGCTAGTTCAAAAATTATGTGTTAATTAGTAATTTTAATAGTATATTGTGGTTTTTTATAACTCGTTGTTACACATAGCACAAGCTATTGAATAAATTTAAATAATAAATGAAAAATTATTTCTTAATTTATAATGTTTTTATATTCTAACCCCTCAAAAATTAATTATCACCTATATATTCCATACATTTTTTACAAGAAACTGTGGATACATCTACCTCATTACATCATTAGTTTCCAACATATTATCATCGAATAGGTTGATTCACCACAAATAATTAACCGAGTTAGTTTTATTGTTTTATAGAATGTTCTCTCTATGATCCAATTCCACATAATTTTATTCCTTATGAGAGATATCATTATTGAGTGGTGTATTCTCAGAGTTTCGTACATATAAAGGTTTATGTATGTTCATTTTTGGGAGATATATGCGGAAGACATCAAGCATTTGAAAGATGTTTAGTTGATATTCCAACTGATATGTTATTGTATCGATATGATACATAAATTTAAAGTTATTGATATACATGGGGAATAGTATTACATTAATTAAAAATATAATTACCTTCTTACATGGGTAAATTCTTTGAAAATCCTTATCAATAACTTCAAATTCTATATAACCACAATTATTATAAAAAAACTATTCAATCAACTTTGATCCACCCTTATTCATTATTGATCGGTGTATCATTCTTTGAAATTTCATTAGCATTATCAAGTCCCAATTTATTTCTTTTTTATTATTCCTTCCATCATTTTGGAGCACTAATAACTTTTCCATGTAAGGGTTTTTATGGATCTATATGAATACTCATGTAAAAGCTACTGCTTTTTGAATACTTAACTTGTGAAAATTTAGATGAAAAAAACCTCTAAAATGTAGAGAAAAAGAACTCAACATGCCATTTTTTCATTGAATAGTTACCTTATACTAACCATATATTTTAGGATGACTTGCAGTGATTAAAATCAACTATATAACAAGAGTTTGATAAAGGATTTTCTAGAACATCGAGTAATTCATTAGAAACTATTTAGATATAATTCAAGATGAAACTCTATTAATACATACCACTTCATTAATATATATAATTTAAATATGTTCCAAAGTGAAATCCTTTTTAATAGATATGGAGTATGATTTTTTTTATACAATTTACAGAAACCCATATTGAAAGTTTTCTTTGAGACATTTTGAGGAGTCTGGCAACAATATCCATTATTATGTTTTTCAGTTTACATTCTTGTATTTGTAACTGATATAAAATCACCATAGACTGTTGTATCATAAACATAATACTCTTATATAACATTAATTGAGACAACAACTCGATAATATTTCCCTTCATTCCATCCACCTTGTTATCTTTTCTATGGTTATAATTTACTAAGGAGTCATAATATTTAATCATTTCTTACCATCTCCTCTTGTTCCAGATCAATTCCTTATATGTGGATATATAAATTGACCAATTGTGATAAATATATAAAAATATTCCAGAAAATATAATTCCTCTATATCATTAAATACATAATTAATACAGTTAACCACAAAAAATGATTATGGTAATTTATATCATGAAAAATTATGTATCATGAATAATTACCTATAAACACATCATTATGCCAAAAAATGTACCCCAATCCATTCATGGAGGAATCAATAAATAATCAAAACTTTTATTTAATATAGGTTATTAGAATTAAATTTTAATTGGCTTATCATATCCTAATTTCTATGTACATTTTTCACATTCATTAATCCCAAAAACATAGCTCCCTTTTGAGTAAACAAGTTCGATGTATTGTATATTCAAGAAATTTCCAAACAACCCTCAAATATATTTATCCAAACCATGAAAACAAAAACAATTAGTCTATGTGGTTTGTATGGGACAATACAAAATATCCTCCATCATTATTTGATCTGTCGACGTACTATCGCTTGAAATTAGATGACTGGAAAATGATTTCTATTGCATAAAAAATTCACAATTTGTAATTTTTTTATAAAATTATTCTTCATTGGGATGTTCAATATTATCTTAATGTGGTTACAATTATATATCATTCTCATTTAATTGATAATAATATCATCTATTAAGTATACCACAGATAGATAAAGGAAATATATGAAGACTCAATTGATTAAATCCATTAAGATATTGGGGGTATCATTAAGACCAAACGGAGTAACAATATATTTAATGTGTGCAAAAATGTTACTAATTTTTTTATTATGTTTATAAAAAATATTTACCCTTAATATGTGATTTCCAAAACGAATGTAAATAATAGAAAAGAAATAATCTACAAACGGTTGATCAATAAAATATTTAAAACAGAGTATATGATACTTGTTCATGATTCTTATATTGTTCAATTACCGATAAAAAAATCAAATTAATATTGATATTATCAATTATAAATTGAGAAGGAATTCCCCAAAATAATATATAATTGGCCAAAATAATCACTTTTTAATATTCTACTAGATTTTATTCTTCAATTCCTAGAACCCATTTCTAGAAATTCTAAATGGAAAATTTGAAATAGATGTCAAACTATATATGATTTATACAAAAATCATAACTTCATGATTTATTTTAATAATAAAAGTATTCTTATTAAAATATTTAAAAATAGCCCTTCAATATAATTATATCATCTATTTTGAGTATCTAGAAAATCATCTTTGATCAATTCTCATTTCTAACTATAGGGTTCCCAACTTCATGATGAATCATGAGGTAATGTGGAAAAGGATTTCATCAAGGATTCGTGAACCATTGAATGAAAAATAATCATGTTTTCAATGTCAGGTTCAAGGGTAATGTGATCCTTATATGATAAGTAAACCATGTTTTTCTATGGTAATGAGGGTCATTGTATATCCATATTTCAAGGTGATAGGTATGTGAAATTGTTAAATAATCAGGAGGGAAAGTTCCATGAATATACCAACTTATTGGTTGGATGGAAAATGTAACATATTTACCATGAACTAATGTTGGTATGTAATATTGGTCCACAAGATAAGGAACTATAAATAAAATTCAAGATAGTCTCAGTTGAATTGTTAAACCATTTTATATTAGATTTATAAGTGTGGAACCACTTTATATAAATCTATATAATCTAACATGGAGTGTTAGTTGTTTGAGATACATATGGAGTGTGATTAATTTATATTGTAATTTTTTTTAAATAAGGTAAATTACCACTAGGGATTTTGGTATTGTTTATAATTTAGCTATCTAGGTCTTGAAGAAATGTAGATATGATGTTCTATGGATTTTTCTATAAAGTGTTCTTTGATGAATTAGAGGGTTTTAAAAATAATTCTCCATTTAAAAGGTACAAATAGATGAGTTGGAGTTCCTCATTTGGACTTCTATGTCCCATGGAATCTATTTACTATTGTGTACCAAAATATATGGAGGAACTATGCATAATAATCATCAAGAACCTACAGGGAAAAAATTAACAATTGCATACAAAGTGAAAACATTAAAAGAAACTATTCAATGACCATGATTTCCGATAAAAGTTTTCCCCCTCACTCTTGATTAAGTAAGACATCCTGACCATGATCACAACATGATCTTATATAAAAATTTGGTCCCAATACTGAATGAATTTATGTAGACATGTTCTAAATTTTTTCTATGTTTGAGAGGGAGATCAAATAATTCAAAATCACTATGATTATGGGTGGGTCCTTTGGAGGTGGTGAAAGCATCATTAATAATATATATATATATACGTTATAGATTATATTTGTTCTTGTTGGAAAGAGAGATCATAAATTTATTATGTATTGATCATATGTTGATCCACTTATGATGGATCCAATTAAGAAAATAATGTCTATCAGACATATATAATATAGGTTGATATATTGGATGATGATGATTCTAAAGATGGCTATATAGTGATTCATTGACAGGAAATGAAGGAGGATTATATATATATGTACATGAAAAGGGGAACACATATCACACAAAAATTTCCTTTTGTAGTTGAAGTCTGTTGCTCAAGTTGAACTAAGAATCATACTATTTGGAGGAGGATCTACCAAACATTAATGACCACCATGTACTCTAAGAAATAATTATTAATCTAGTGTTAGTGACCCCTACCTATCCACTGGTTTTAATGTGTAATGTCCCAAATAATTATCTTTTTTAGTCATTGAGTGTTTTTCAATGGTAACCGGATTTGGTACCATGATAAAGACCTATTTGGTTGTTGGTAGTTTCTCTTCCCTATGAAGTATCATCAAGGTAGTGAAATCATTCTTCTTGGAGAGTCCCTTTGTGTAATTTTGAGAGGGAAATAGAGGACATGAGTATTTGTTGTGTGCCCCTGGTGAGTGGATGGGATTGGGATCCAAATCAAAAAAACATGTCCTCTTTTTATGTGGAGGATTCTATGAAATTCATTAGTTGTGGAATAAATCAAGATTTTTATAAAATATTCATTATAAAAAAAGGTATATGGAATTCCTTATAATTGTTGTAAAATTCTCTACACTGAGCCATGTGGGGTATGTATTAGATCATTATTCTCTTCTACAAGTGTGGTGGCCCATTTCTTTTGGGAGCATCAGGTCAAAGGTATTATCTATAGGACTACCAAGGGTATATTGGATCATACCAATCTTAGTTTATTGATACATCTTCATCCTTGTGTAATGATCTAGTAGAGTACTCTAGGGAGTATATATCATAATAATTGAGAGACGTAATTGGGTATATTAATATGTTCACCCTAATGGTAAGAATGTTAGTGTGGTTCATCATATTTGAGGTAATAATAATCCATATCTGATGGGGTAATGAATACGTACTATTTTTATTATCGGATGAGGAAATTGATAAACCTCCACTGAATGAGCTATAATTGGGATATGGAGAAAGGGTTCCATAGAGAGGAGGGAGAGGTGGTAATCATTGATGGTGAATGTGTGTGTGGGATTTATAAACGATGATTACTATGGTTCCCTATATATTTGGGAGTATTCACCCTCCCCCATCATCTTTTAGTGGTTGGATATTGAGATTTTCCTATAGTGGGTGACCGAGTGGATGATATGAATCCATACATAAATACATCAATATAATATTCATTATCATCATTCCCAATATCACTCACCCTCTCCAGGGTGATGGATAAGGGTTTCATGGGTGTTGGAACCAACATTTTGGAAGAAGAAGAACAAAAAAATACCCTTTGGTACTTCCTCACGAATCTTGTTTGCATAGCCCCACAGCACCGTGGCTGGTGCCAAGCTACCCCTCTGTGAACCCTCCATGGAGCAAGGAGGTGGGAGGATCAACATACCTATTTGACTTTTGCAATCCCACCTCGGAGCAAAGAGGCAGGTGGTTATATGAACCCATTTGATATTCACGAGCCTTCCACAGAGCAAGGAGGCCAGAGGCTCCGCGAACCCCCTTCAACATTTTTGAAGCTGTTGTGGAGCAAGGAGGTGGGAGGATCTGCAGTTACGACAAAATGCCATGTGGTTTCGCACTGAGAAAGGTATGCTTTGCAGTTTTTCTTTCCAATAAATACCAGGCTCCGATCAAGCCCAAAGTATGGATCATTCGACCATTCACCTTCTTAGATCTCAAATTGCTAATCAATATTTTCTCTAAGAAGCATGAGCTTCTCAAGGTATATTTGCCTCGCAAGGTGCCTCGCCCATTGCTTGAATTTTTCCCATCTTCAAGGATGGATTCCCTTTGTGGAGAACATGGGCCTTCATGGAGGAAGGGGATCCCCAAGGGGACTTGAGTCTTCGCAGAGTACTTATGCTTCACAAAGCACCCTCATTGCCCATGTGACCCACATGCTAAGGCATGTTCACTATGATTCATGAAGCACATTACTTCAAAATGCAATGCTTCACAAGGCACCCTAGCTTCACAAAGTATAGCTCCATGAGGGCCATTCCACTTCGGGAATAATGTTCCATATTCACCTATACCTTATAGCTAGGCTAGGACACTTCAATTGGAAAAGAATATCCCTTCGCGAAGCCCCTCCACTATTTGAAGCACCAGTGCCCCACGATGATTCTACCTATGATCCCCTTTGCTCCGCAACTCCATTTCTCGTGAAACCATCTATGTTTCCATGATGTAACATCAATGTACCATTGGAGTTGTTTCCCATTGCATTACTTTTCCTCATGCTTTTTCACATAGGCATGGTAAAAGCTATTGATTTTTCGCATAACCATAAAAACATGGACCCTTCAATGGATAAATTCATAACACGACCTCCCCATAGTATTGGTGATTCCTTCCCTTCTACAATGGTGGGAGGGTATCAGTTATGTATGTCCTTGGGGTACAGAGAGAACCTGCATCCTCTGAGCTGCAGAAAATTAAATTACCAAGTTCCATCATCATCAGCACATGAAATTAAATTTTGTCCTCACCTCATGCATCGTACATGGGGTTCCCCACCGGGGAAATTTTGTACCACCACTAGTCTCCATGGGAGTGAAATCATTCATCACATGGAATGAGATCATCTTTATCAGAGTGACATCTATCCGCGAGGAATGAGAATCTATCTTGGTGTAAGCCCCTAGATTTTCTTGCAAGAGGTAGGACCCCTGCTCCTCCTCTCTTCCTTAGTGCCAATGACCATAAAGTGGGGAATGGGAACCAGTTTCCACTTTTCATCGATACCAATTCCATCTATCTTTGGTCTTTTTCACCATCAGGGCCTCAACCTTAGAGTAAGTCCCAATCTCTATCTCCCTAATCTATGAACCAAGCATAATCCGATGTTTCATCTTTGGGACACTACCCACATGTAATCTCCCAATTTCGCTTCCAATGGATGCACCATCCGTGACGTGATCATCAGGCCTTTGATGCCTCTTGTTTCTCACACCGAGTCTGATTTACATGGTATTAGATTAAGCATCAACATTGACACTCCCTCTGGGTATCCTAGAGGGTAAGCATCACAAATATTCTGAACTACATGGTCATTTATCCTTGCCATGGAATGGTGTGTATGAAGCCTCTCTGAGGTTCAAACCCAACATCCATTATTCCCGACCATCTTCACATTGGTTTCCACTCCATTATAACCAATGTGGACATTGTTATTTTCCAAGGAAATGTGTGTAGGAAGCCTTCCTGAGGTTCAATCCCAAGCACCATTGGTTTTGACCCCCATCACGTCAAACCACCTTCATCCAACATGATGTAAAACTACATCCCCATTTTCATCCTGTATAAAATTAAACTACATCCATGACACGAGCCTATCGTGGGGTGTGAAAAAAACAAATATAACCTATGTTAAAATGTATTATAGTTTATTTACCTAGGTTATATCCAGAGAGGAGTGCACAACAATTAAGCTGTCACCGTAAAATAGAAATAAGTGAGGTTGTTTTTTTAGAAATAGTTTGACATAGAAAATACAAGAAAGAAACTAAATTAATTAAAGTAATTAAGTGAATGTTTTGAAACAAATTGACAAATGATGTGATTAAAATTAATGATATGAAATGGTGATCAGGTTAGGGTCAGTTTTCTAATTGTAATTCTATCATTGTTCATTTTACACAATTCTACTCTGCTAAATCGTTAAGAGTAAGAATCCACAATCATTTCTTCTCAATCCCTTGGTCAATTAAAATAAATGTGAGAATAAACCTTACTAAAATATTATATTTGTATACTATCCTTCCAATGTGTAATATATTTGTAGAAAATACCCCCAATTATATTAGGGAATTTCCAATCGGGTCTTGTTTATCCCAAGTAATCAAGAACATATACTACTCCTCACACATGTACTGGTGATCACTGAGTACTTCAACACTAAGTACTGGTCTATTCCTTCATTTCTAAACCAGAACGTAGTAAAGAGAGGTATTGATCATTGACCAAATATAAATGAACAACAGAATCTAAAATCAGATACCATCGTATATGATAATAAAATATGTTATAGGAAATTGAAACTGATTCACAGAAGAGAGGAGGATTTTAAAACATTAAGATAAGGAACTCATGAAATATAACATGGAATCCCTATCCTTCCCTAAAAACACAAAAGTTTACCCCACCATGGTAAGGGTATTTGTGACTAAGGGGAATGAAGAACACATTACAAGACTAAGAAGTATAAAATAATGAAAAGAAAGAACATAAATTCTATCCTCCATAATCTTTCACCCAGAAGTTTGCCTCTGTTCTGCCCAACACCCGGCTGAAACTCAATGAGATCCCTTCTTATAGAATGTTGTAAATGAAGTTTTATATAGACCTTAAAAATATGAGAGTCATTGGACAGTTTTAAAGATCGATATGGCCGAATGAATGACCATTACTTTTTTGGCCGCCAAACACTGTTTCACCCACTCCAGTTGGACGCGCCAAAAGGATGCATTAATGAGCTCAATAATTTATTAAACTTAATTTGAACAGTACTTTTGACGTCCTCTATCGACACCATCTGAGATCACATCATTCTAATGTCAGCTGAAGATGATATTCTATATTTAATGAAGTGGTGTCCATTCTACCTTCCAAACTGATTGCTCCACTTGATTGAATTTTCTGCACCATTGGGTTTCGAATTGGGTCTTGGTCCAGAAGGACCATCTTAAGACTACAAGTATAGGAATCCTAAAAATATAATTTACTTCAATTGGACCGATATAATAAAATTTATGCCCGAAAACAGAAGCTATATAAAACTGACAATTTTACAGAACTACCCCATTTTCACATTTAAGCCCAAAATACGCCAAAAACACATAAATGATGCAAATACACTCACATTGAATAGTTGGGAGGGATTAAATCATTTAAAAACATATAAATAATAATGAAAATATTAACTCTATCAATCCACCATCCCGAACTACATGCGATTTGATCTTTGTCTACTAGACAAGGAATATAAGAAGCCTCCATGAAGTTCGACCCCATCCAACGGTAAGTCGTTGTGACCCTATCAATCAGTAAGTCATTGTAACCACATCTAGAAGAAAGGAATTGTGACCCTATCTAGTAGTAATCCATTGTGACCCCATATAGTGGAAATTTGTTGTGACCTTATCCAGCAGTATGCCGTTGTGACCATATACAGTGGTATGTCATTGTGACCCCATCCAGCAGAAAGCTGTTTTAACCCAATCAAGTGGTACGCCATTGTGCCCCCATCCAATGGTAGGAAGTTGTGAAACCCATTCGGTGATAAGCCGTTTTCAACCCAAACCTAGTGGTAAGAAGCTATCGTCTCTACTGTTGGGACCAATATCGTTGGTCCATCCCAATGGAATAAGACCAACCTCATGCTACAAACCACACGTAAGCAAGCCCTAGTATATAATCGGGTTGTTGTCGTTTTTGCACCCCCCAATTCTATACACCCCATCCTGATCTATGTGGACTTTGATTCCAGGAGATAGGGATATATAGGAGGTCTTTTCGAGACTCAATACCAACATCACTTTTTTTCCCTGAGTCGACTCCATTCCATTCTCCATCCAATTCACATAACCATCCATTATCCATCTTGTTTCAAACCCAGTCCACCACATTTGGTGAGATCTTGCGAATTTATCTCTTCACTACTCCTAAGAGTAACTGGGTTACTATATATTATCCCCAACATCAGTGTTTCCTCCAGGAGTTTCACCCATCTAATCCACTCTAGTCAGTGTTCTGATCAGTCTGATCAGTTTCTCCTAGACATTAAACTCACAGCATACCCTTTATTAAACATGGGAAGCTGAGGAAAACCATAGATACATTCCTATATAATATAATTCCCCAAATTAGATGTGGGATTCCATGGGATTCCGTCCCCTAGATAATCACAATAATAAGGTGAAGAAACCCAGACTTGATACTGTTATAGCATCCAGACACTCTAGTGATGTCCATCCTGACTACTCTCCAGACCAAAGGTTGATACGTTTATCGGACCCCATAGAATGTCCGGACAGATGTAGTGTAATTAAAGGGCATACATGAAGACATGGAAATGGTAAGAGTTTCATGGACAACTGCTTAGTCTATAAGGGAGACCCAGACTAGGTGACGAGTTCCAAGGAGGAATCCACAGAAAGATGGCCCGACATCCCAACATCCTGTTTCGTCAAGAAGCATATGTCCCAGAATAGTTGATGGATGATGATTGGATTTGGAAAGTGAGAATTCCGGGAAAAAGATACACACCCTCCATAGACATATGTGTGTGTGCTGGCGATAGAATCAGAAACATAAATGGTGAACCCGAATTTAATATTGTCCCCTCAATGTAGAGATTAGTAGCGTTCTTGACATCAGTGGATTAGCTTGTCACCAGATCTAGTTATCCAGTGTTGGGTCCCACCAAGAAAATAGCAGGCCTTGAGTGAAACTCGGTAGATGTTAGGGTAGTCAATACGTTGGAAATACTATTGTACGACATTGTCATAGTTGATCCTTCTTACCAGCCTTGAGAGACGGAATGTCACTGGGACACTAGAAAACAGTTTCATTGTTTTAGCACTAATTGATTAATCTCCATGCTTTGAATGAACCACGCTGCTATACCAGGAATCCGATCACCACCCACCCACCGACGTTGGGGAAAGGGAAAATCCATTGTGGAAATCCCTTGTGGCTCAATTGCTTCTACGACGACTTCCACACCCACAGTTGTTGGGCACCCACACCCCATCTCCCCTTCTAATTTAGTACAAAAAAGGGTGATAAGTGATTTTTTATGCCAACACGAGGAGAAGTGGGTTATCCCATCTAGGGATAAGGCCTACCAGTATTTAGAGGTGTATTTTCCTCATCGCCACCACTGCCCCTAAGGGATGCATATGGATACACTACTCCACAACCCAACATACAATTGTTTCGGGAGTCTCTCCCTAGAACGTCTCGATGACTGCCTCCCAAATGCCGACAAGGTAAGGGATATAGAGGACTTCCTGGATAGGATACCATTCTAGGGGCCCCCATGGAAGGCCCCTAGTAGGCTACACCAACATCACACCCCATTCCCACGAGCTGAAGATCAGGTAAGCTTTGTAATTGCACCATCGTCCCCGGTCCGGCAGACCCGACGCCAGCGTCAGGCGCTGGCCAAGGATGATTCCCACCAAGTGGCATCGACGTCAGAAAATACGGTGTCCTGGTCCACAACTGATGGTTATCATCAGCCTCCTATCCACACTGAGCAGGTGAAATTATATACCTGGCCCGAGTCGAGGCCCCAACTACCCCACAGGCAGTCTGGGTTGACTCTCTCAGCCGCCAGCACTGGGAGCACCCTCTGGGGACTGACACATGGCAGTGACAACCAGTATAGAGGTCATCCCCATTCCATCACTATAGATAATGTCATTCCTCCCAACGTCCAATCTCGGCATGGAGGTCTGCCCCGTGCTACCTTCAATTTGAACGAGGGTCCTCCCCATGATAGTGACACTCAGTACGAAAGCCTCTATCACAAAATTACATTGGCTATGGGGTCATTCCTTCTTCCACAAACTACCAATATAAAGATGCAACACATTTGTTCAATATATAGTATTGTGGGCATCCCCATATACTTGAAACATCAGGCGATGGTCCTCCTCACCTCAGTAATCAGTGGAGTGAAAGTTAGCTTCACTTTCCCAGCACCGAGCACGGAGGTCCAACTTGTATTCGGCTCGACTAGTACGACGACCCTCCTCATGCTAATGATGCAAGGGTAATCAATCATTGAGGTCCTACCCATGCTCTTATTAGCCCTTGCGGAGGTTATAGCCTCTACATAATTTCCTACAGAGGTCCCCTCCAAGCATTAGCTGGTGGACATAGAGCCCCCCCTCGGTGTTCCCTTTAATATCTATCGAGGTGCTCCACACACCCTAGTTCACTCAGGCGGAATTCCACCCCACCCCAGCACTGTTACATCTGTAGGACCTCCTAATTCTAGAAATCTAACCTACCCTGAAAAAACATCACATGGTAGGAGGGTGGGTCATCAATGCCATAAAAAGAATGCTGATAAGATTCAAACTGAGATAAAATTAGTATACTTCGTATATTCTTAGGCGAAATATGACTAAGAGATGTAAACCTCATATAGATCCTCCATGTTGAGGGCCATGGAAGGAATAAAGAGCAACAGTCTCATACTTCCAGAATGTGAGGTACATCTGATCCAAGCCTCCCTCTGCAAGTACATCTAGGTGGAAGAACATTTGGCAACCCCGCAGGTTTCGACCATTCAATCGCTACCATCATCACTAGAAGCACTCTCTTCCTCAACTAGAGATCCCAATGATCAATTCTATGGATCAAAGGTGGATCAGTATCAGCATAACCCATCGTCAGTGGCCATATTCCCTATCACGATTTGGTGGCCATGTCATTACACTCTTCGGAGGATTTCCCAAGACACCGTGGCTTATCAGCTCACTTTTTGTATTCTCCACCGGCCAGCCTTCCATCTCAACGGTCTACATTAGTACCAATATCAATCCCCCATCCACCTCCATTAGATGAGTGGGGAAATGATGATCCAAAACCTAAATCTGGGACAAGGATCTAGTGGGATATTGTCACAACATGCCATTTCCGAGAGATGTTCTGGCCAGTTACAGTGCCAAATTTTAATGCACCAAATGCTCTCATAGAGGAGGAGGTTAGATGATTTCACTAGACCCTCTGGGAGACTCATTTCCACCTTCGGCGTTAACGAGTGACCTAATCCAAGAGTCCGGCATAAATCAAATATATAGGCAAACAATGTCATTTGTTTGATTTGGCCACACTCCCAGTGGCCAAGCACCCTGAGTCACCAGGCGATCATAAGACATTCCAACAATGATGCGTCTAGATAATTATTGTGATCAGTAATATAAATAAGGAGGCTTCTACCTATGTGAAAATATATGGCTGGGTGTAGTACGCAACCCTCAATATCTGTTTGATCTGTTCCGAGCCATATTTGCAAGGAGATATAAAGGATATGCCGCCAGGAAATGTTGCAGTTAACATGGATGACCTATCAGAGGGAGATAATGAGAAAGAGATCATTGATGGGGAATTTACCCCTAAGGGAGTTACATAAATACTAGATCTATAGGTAATGGTTACTCTCCAGCAGAGAGATCTTCTAGGTCATCCCATGCCCAATGAGGCACTAGTCCTCAGTCGGAATCCTAACAATGGCATGAAACTCCACGGATCCGTCAAACCCTATGACTTGTCAGGATCAGTGTGTAATGTGGAAAACAACCATAAAAAATTCACTTTTCTTTAGAAACTCACTGAAAAATATAAGGTGGGTGATGACCTAATTGTTGAATGCGATGTTGCGCAACGACCAGTATACGGTGATCCTCTGCTAGTGCAGCAGGGGCAAGCACAACATCCCTTTGGAGAACTGCCCCTAGGGGACCCTGACCATCCTACCCATGTAGACATGGTTGGGGATGGAACATAATGGAAGAGGGCACAATATGTGTCACCAAACCCTCCTGAACGGCGCGACAATCCTAGTGACCGAGCTCGGATTCCTCTTGCTGCTCTACAGGTCGTTATAGTAACTGCTCCACGAGCCGCATGGCCTGTTTATTGTGTTGAAGAACCCACCAACATAATGATGGTTAGGGATCCCCATGAAGAGTTGAATCCCCACCTTGATGATCCAAAGGGGGCAGTCATCACCCTCCTCAATGTCTTAGAGACTCGACAGGTGGAAATCCCGCCTAATATCAAGTCATAGCCGATATGGTTGGATGATATGCCAACAACCTCGAGTTTCGGGAATCCCACCTTTCCCCCCTTGAATGAGAGAGTGGACCCACCACAACAACTATCCCACTTTATCTCATGGTGTATCCCCATGTTTGGAACACCATAACAGTAGGAAGCCGCTAAACTCTGGTGTTTCATACAAATATTGAAAGGGTCGGTATTCGCATGGTACAACCTGATCCCCATCGGGCTAGTGGTTGGCTTAGAGGACATCTGTAGGCAATTACTCTACCAGTTTAGTTCCACCACTCGGAATACAAGTATGAAGGACCTCTTGAAGTTCATGAAGAGGCCTGATGAGCGTGTTGTCGACTTTGTTGGCTAGTAGAATTGACTCATAAAATCTCTTGAAATATTGCTGATATAGTAGGAATTTATGACAATGTGCATAGGGAATTTCATAAAGGAACTAGTCCTTTCTATGATCACCCAGAACTACACTGGGGGATTCCAAGACTTCTCTGATAAGGACCAACGCCTAGAGGAAGCCTTACAGCATGCTATAGAGCCAAGCATGTTTCCTCCTTCAATCCCCACGAGAAGGGTCTCCGGGGCTAAGCTCCCCAAAATTTCTTAAATAGATTCCCCTAGGAAACTAGAGATCTAACAACTAGAGCTAGAAACATAGCCTCGCATAGGCTCTCCACCTCATGAATTGCCTCTGGCCCAGCATCACCTACCTCAGAATCATCAGGTACCACTGCAAAATGCACTGTCACCGCCTACGAGAGACAACCAAGATACACATCTTCAGTAGGCTCTTCTATCTCCTAATTAGGGCTAGGATCCAAGGTCCCCATTCCTAGATATGAGTAACCAGACATACTCATTCAGAGAGGCACAAGTCCCTAGTTATTTTCAATGTTCCCTAGATTAGGGGATTGTACGTTTTACTGAGTGCACGAGGCTCGAAGAGGCAAACCTCACTGATCGCCCTAATTATTTCCTCTACCACCGGATCCTGAGTCACTCCCCTAAAATGTGCTATGTGTATAAATATTGGCTTCAAGACCCAGTGGATAACAACAAATTCTAGTTGGGCCTAGCTCCAGCAGATGTGGAATTCTTCATCATGAGGATAGACAATACCAGTGATTATAAAGGTTAGTGGCATCAGGTTTCTAACTATGGGTCCCAGATGTATGATGACTGGATGGATCTTAAAATACTCTCCCATGACCATGGTGTTATCCATGCATTCCGGAATCTAATAGAGGATTCAGAAGGAACAAAAACTACTTCTGCATCATCATCTCTGCCATCCTCTTCCCAGAAGTGAAAACACGAGTGAAAAAAGGGAAAGAATAGTCCCCAACTGATGCCATCGTCATCCTGTACTCTCGGCGACATCATTCCTCCATATATGGCGATCCCTACTAGAATCCATACAGTAGTGTACAACTCTTTGAGTGATGTTCAAGGGAATGCCTCGGTTAATACCGTATAGCTGGTAAACCCCTACATGATTCCTGATGATAGGGATCTCCAGGGGGATCCTCCCAACATCCCTAGCCATTGTCAGTGACGATGGAGCCATGGAAATATGGGCCATTGGAGTTCCTCTATCAGTACTTCTATCCAGTCTATGCACTTGACTAAAACCAAATGTAATTCCCATCAAAAATCTCAGTATAAATATTCTTCTTATCTGGTGACATTAGGTCCACCTTCGTCGTTGTTCATATTGTTAGAACAAGAAAATCCACCTCGACAACAGTATGACCAGACACACTATAATACATTATGATCTCATTCATCTGTCTCTCATCTGGTAGTCACTCAGTAGGCATCAACTAGTGAGGAGCAGGATTTTCTTAGCACTAGTCAGTTGTTGGCCAAGCCGGTAGGGCCCCCCATACCACCTATCATAGAGCGAGCTCTTGTAAGTAGAATTTCACGCATAGAACAGAGGTATGATGTTCTAAAACATATTTCCAGCATTCCCAAGATTATCTCAATCCTGGAGGCCTTTAAACTGTCATCAAATATGAATGTGTCTCTTGTCGAGGCTTTAAGAAGCCACCTCTAGTTTTAGATGGAGGTAGCAGCCGTAGAATCCTTTCATTCTGAGGTAGTCAAGAATGTTGATTGTAAAGACATATTCTCATTATCTAGAGAAGATGATGGCTCTCCCATATAGGGGAACATTATCCCACGGGACTTCACCAGCTAGTTTAATGGTGTGGATGTTTTCTACTATCTTGTTGACATAGGCTCTAGAATCAACCAAATCCTGAGTCAGACACCGTAAAAACTAGGATTGTAAGAGGATCATCTAAGGCCCTCTAACCTATGAATCCAAAGTTAAGAGAGGATTTACTTGAAACTGGTCAGTATGATCCATTTAAAGACCCAATTCAGTGTTCTAATTGACAGCACCGAGTTTATATTTGTCTTTAAGGACATCTCCTACAATGTGTTGATGGGTAGGTCATGGCTCCACCTGCATGTGGAGGTTCCTTCGTCATATCAAAAGTGCATTATGTACTCCCTTAATGGTTGAGTGGGTGTACTTCAAGGTGAAGCATCCTTTTATGCCTCTTGCAAAGCTCACTACTGGGATGATGCCTACTATAGGAGCAGGGACAAGAAGATTTATACTAATGAGGTCGACCATGCTACGGTTGTGACTGAACCATCGGAATATATAGATGATGCATACGTTTTTCCTATATATCGATTGCAGGCTACCACTCCAGACATTGGGAAATGCTTTATTGTTTTTGGTATGAGGGGAGAGGATATTTCCAAATCTATTAAACGATGGAAGATCACCTCATACTCCTACAAAAAAATGAGGCTTAGGAGATCCCGGAGCATCCTAATCCCATAAGGTATCGGTACGTCCACCCCATGGAAAGGACAATATGTTATACTTTCTTGTTTTTCTGGTATAGAATTAACTGGATCAAGATGATGAGCCACTATTTCTTCGATATCATCAAGCATGGACTCTTGGGCCAAGGACCAGATGGGATTGGATCAACATCCTTCATTACTATGTTTGCGACATCACAAATGTTTCCCGATGTAGTATCCCATACCGCTCAGGCTGGTGCCTGCATCAAAATAGGATTAGTCGACACATAAGAAGCTAATCCCAATGAGGATCCATAATCCTTAAGTGAAGAAGAGGATTTAGAGGATTCTCTCCCCCCCCACCATTGAGGATGTCATCTCCACCACGGTTGACAACTTGGTATAGGTGAACCTCAGTAGCGATGAAGACATGAAACCCACATTGATCAGTGCTGGAAAGCCCCTCACTGTAGATCAACAGTACCTAGATGTCCATAAACAACACAGTGATGTATTAGACTGGATTATTGATGAGATTCTAAGATTAGATCCTCAGGTAGCATTCCCACACCTCGGTCACCAGAAAAATCCTCACAGGTTCAAGCAGCCACCAAGAAAGAGGTACCATTATCACGTTTCCATGGCTGAGGTAGATATTGATAAGGTCATTAGAGGAAATTTTTTTTATGGATGTCTATTACCCCCAGTGGTTGGCCAACATTATTCTAGTAAGAAATAAAAAAGGACATATTAGATTTTTCATGGACTTCTGGTATCTCAATCTTCACTATTCAAAGAATGATTCTCCCCTTCATATGATGGAATTGTTGATCGATGATGCATCTAGGTTCCAAGCCCTCTCATTCATGGATTGGTACTCAGGGTATATCTAGATCTGAATGTCCCCCAAGGATGTGGATTCAATAGCCATCAGGGCACCGCAAGGTACTTTCTGTAACAAAGTCACACCCTTTGGTTTAAGGACAATGGGTGCCACCTATAAGCGGGCTATGCATCGAATATTTATGCTGATCCTCTGAACGTTGGTGGAATGTTACATTGATGACATGGTGGTAATATCTCACTAGAGTCTAGAACATATTAATAACCATGATTTTTTTTTGTCTTCATAGTCAGATACAGGGGCACTAAGATCGACCTAGAGAAGATCAAGGCCATTAGCCTGATATGTCCTCGTAGAAACATTTAGGAGATTCGATGCTTCCAAGGCCACATAGACGACATATTCTGATTCATCGCGAATTTTGCAGGCAAGTATAAGACATTTTCATGGATCATAAAGAAAGTAACCATCTATGAGTGGGATGGAGAGTGTCAGACTACATTCTAGGAAAACAAACAAAATCTACTCCACACTTTGGTCTTAATTCCACCCATCTCCAAAAGTCGTTGGTCCTCTATGTGAAAACCCTGAAGCGATATCTCAGTGCCCTTATTTCCTAGAAGAATAACGATGGAATAAGGAATAGACTCTATTACCTCAGCTGCATGATCCCCAATACGGAGTCCAGATACTCCCATATCTAGAAGAGATACCTTGCACTCATATTCATATTACAGAAGTAGTGACATTACTTGCAGGATTTCAAGGTACAGCTGGTATCCCGAGTAGATCCACTAAAGTACATACTAAACTGCCCCATGTTGACAATACATCTAGCTCGGTGGATAGTGATTCGTCAATAGTTCCACATCATGTTCATCCCACAGATGTCTATTAATGGGAAAGCATTGGAAAACTTCTTTTCTGCCTGTATGGCTCTGGTGGACCGGTCCCTAGAACATGATTTTTCAGATGCAGTAATCCTCTTGGTAGTCAAATTTATCCTGTGTTGGGAAATTCACTTCGATGGTACTTCCTAGAGCCCCACTAGAAGAAGGCTTAATAACCCCAAGATCAACAGAGTAGGTTTTTGAATCGTCTTCATTGCCCTAGCACAAGCTATTCTGCCATACTCTATCCTATTGTTAGAAGGATACACCAACAATGAGTCCGAGTATTAGGCTCTCATCACTTTCCTCATGTTGGCCCTCGAGATAGACATTCCACATTTTCTAGTGAAAGGGGACTTCGAACTGGTCATCAAGCAGATCAATGGTGATTGTGTCATCAGAAATCCAAAGCTCATTCCATTGTTGGAATGAACTATCTAGCTAATGGCCCAATTCCCATATCATCCGGAAGTTACTCAAGTTCCTATATCTCATAACAGTATACCTGTTTCCCTGGTCGGCCTAGATGCACCACTTGCGGAGCCCATACAGGATGACTAGATTATCCACAAGGCACACTAATGAGTCATTACTCATGTAACTCTAGGTGACAATAACTACCTTCAAGTAAGCCACCGTACCACTGGCACCTTCACGTCTAGTCCCCTTGGTCCGACCAATGTAGTGATTGAAGTGATTTTTGAATAGAGAACCTCCTTTGTCGAGTACCTCCAAAATGGTATTCTCCAAATAGATCAGGCCGAGCATGAGAAAATCCGATGTCACGCGTTACTGTTCACCCTCTAGGGTAGCCCTGGTCATGTGCAGATCCTCTAAAAGCATGGTTTAGATGGGGTCCTCCTCTATTTACTTCATGGAGTTGAGATTTCCCAGGTCATACCGGAGGTACATGTTGGTTCCTGCAGGGCACATCAGACTTGGCAGAATCAATCTCACCAAATCCAGAGACTGCTGTATATTTGGGCCTCCAAGATCCATGGCTACATCGAGTTTGTCGAATGGTTCCACGTGTGCCAAGTTCATACTAACTTCATTCATCAAGCGCCAGAACCTCTACACTTCACCAAGTACTCTAGGCCATTCATGGTATGGGAACTTGATATCATGGGACCATATCCACCGATGATAGCTCGCCAATGCAGATTCATCCGGACTACTACAGATTTCTTCTCCAAGTGGGAAGATCTCGTTCCACTCAATGTTGTCAAGGCTCATTCCATCATTGACTTTGTGAGCTCCATCATCATCTACTGATTTGGATTCCCTCCCACTGTCCTCACCAATAATGGTATGTACTTTTGAGAAACTGAGCATAATAAATTTTTTCTCTATGTACAACATCCGTTCTAACCATACCTCCTGCTATCATGCACAATAAATATATAGATCGAGTAATTAAACAAAACCCTCTCTAGCATTCTACTGAAAATGGTTGGTCAAAATCTGAAGAGTTGGCCAGACAACCTCCCCATTGCCCTGTTGGATTATCTTACCACGAATCATAATTCCACCCAGGGGACCCCATATTCCCTGGTGTACGAAACGGAGGCCATCTTGCCCATCAAGATTCAATTTCCCTCACTCTGCACAATTGACTATGATCAGAA
Source organism: Viscum album (assembly GCA_963277665.1). Taxonomy (NCBI): domain Eukaryota; kingdom Viridiplantae; phylum Streptophyta; class Magnoliopsida; order Santalales; family Viscaceae; genus Viscum; species Viscum album. Next base: position 514,289,575 of record OY728143.1, on the reverse strand, counting down.
AGCGCCAGATGAATTAGCTGAAATCTGTCTATCTGAGTAGGAAGTTCTCTAGGAGAGCATGCTTCGTGCCCTTCACAATCCGGAAAGGCATTTGAAAAAAATACCTTGAGCTTTCAACAAGAATGTTCACCTCTTCTCTTTCTTGAAAAGTGACTTGGTGTTGGCCTTCAGGGCTCAAATGATACCTGGCAGGAAACCATCCACATTGGAGCCGAAATGGGAAGTACCTTACATTATTCAAAAGGTTTACTCCAATGGTGCATACTCACAGGCTACCATGGATGGTGAGCATATAACTCCTCCCACCAATTCCATGTTCACAATAAATATTTTTCTTGAGTCCCTCGGTCCTACATGACCTTAAACTGCATGGTCTTACACGACCGCAAACTACATAATGGTCCCGCATGATCATTAACTGCATTAGTGTCCTACATGACCTTAAGTTGTCCGGTCCTACATGACCTTAAATTTTCAGGTCCCACGCCACCTTAAGAGGTGAAATTTTCCCCGTGACATTAAACTGTGAGCCATCCTTCAAGACATTAAACTATGCCTTTTAGAACTATGTTTGACATGATTCACATACTCTTGGGATATATAGGAATGCTCGGACACCTCGTACTGAATCCATCCTAGTGCTATTCTCATTTGGATACCCCTCATGGGAGTAGATCCCTTTGAGGGACTCAAATGATGCATTCTTAGATTTTTTAGCCCCACTCATGGCTTGATTATGAAGGATGCACCATGTGACCCTCCTCATTATTCTATTCTTCCCACATCCTTACCACAAGATGTTAAACTGCACGACCCTTCCAGAACTACATATGGTTTAATTCCCATCATCATGGGATACATAAGACCACTAGGACAATTAGTCCATAGGCCCATCCCAAAACTCTGGGACCTCTCACTAGGACGAAACACATAGTGTGGTTCAAAAGTTTTCCCTCATTCACGTCGAGATAATCAAGATCATACCATGTTACAAGATGTGGATGATGTGTTTAGAACGTAGTAAATAGTTACACTTTGTCGTTTTCACCTCCCCCATTAGTCCCAAAAATGGTGTGTAGTGGTTCATTCTGCCCCGCCGTCTCTCCAAACCTTAGTCTGCCTCAAGCAGTAGTGTAATTCCAGCTTTCAGAACATTATGTGATAGGGAGAGCCTAGTCATTATCTTTATTTCCCACAACAAACATTGTTCATGATATCTTTGAATCTGTGATGAGGCAATTCTTGAAGGAGCGGCCATATGTCTACAGTTGGTCGGGACGCCCAGCCTCATGTCCTTCGACCCCTCCGGCCCCTAGACCAAGTAATCATTTGATATTGTATGGTGTGGTATGGAATCACGTTCGTATTCATGTCAAAATATTACTCCACACCACACATATCCCCTTGAGATATTGGTCCCTTCATTTATCGTCCATCCCACGAGCACCAGCCCTTCCATGCATCGTGAGACCTATAATTTGGGTTTCCGTCACATTCTATATCCAGGAGGACCCCCAGATGGAATGGATGATCGGCCTAAGGGATCTCTTAACATTATGGGCCAACATACTCGTGGATTGTGGGCATCATATTGAGAAAAGTCCCATATGGGGAATATGGTCAATAGTCGACAGTCAATTGTTTTCCCCAAACATCGATCACACATGTGTGAATACCGTGTTACAAAACTAGTCAACAATTTTACTCTATCATCATTGCTGATTTTTGGTCTTCCCTAGGAACGATGATTCACCCTCTCTGTCCCACACATATGAAATTAAACTAGGCTTCTCTGGTTGTAGATCTATGACCACAAAATAAGATAATTGACATCCTCATTGCAAGATGTTAAAATGCTAGCTGGATGTGACATTCTGACTGTGGCCCAGCCTCAGGCCCCTATCCCGAGTTCTCACATAAGAATTTATAGTGTGGTGTGGGATTATGACATCATTCACATCGGGTTACTCATCATTCTGTACACTCCCCTAGTTAGGGTATCTTTCATTTATATGTGTCATCATTTTCTCTATAAATATGTGTGGCTTGATTCACATCCTCATGGGATATGTAGGACCACATGAACCTCTATTCTTTGGGTCCAACCCCGTATCATAGAAACCATTCTATCATTCTAGCCTATTGGCCGACTTTTTTAAAGTAATGGGGTATATGGTATGGTATGGGAAAATGTCCCCATTCATGTTTGGTTTTTAACAACCATGACACATACCACCATCACCTGAGCAGACTTCTCTCAATTTCCCAACTCTGATCTCTTTGAGTCAGCTTCCCTTTTCTTCGCTCCCTCGGCCCTCTTCGGTGATTCACCAATGTGCCCAAGAGTACTCCGATTTAGAGCCTCGAGTTTCGGGTTCTTCCTGTAAATGTTTTCACCCATTTTTTAGGTTCATGTTCCCCAACATTTGGTCTTCCATTATATTTTACATTTGAAGGGACCCCCAAATGGCATGGATGTTATGCCTATGGGACCTCCAACCATTAAATTCCAACATCCTCGAGGTTCTTAGACAACAAATCAATACAAGTCACACATTGTGTATATGGTCAGCAGTCGATGCTCATATGTTGTTCCCATTTCAGGTCACACGATATGGAAACTGTCTTTTGAACAAGGTCAATTGTTATCCTCATTTTCCATGACAACCCCTTCTAGCTTTAAATGCCAGTTACATGATTCACTTCATTTTTAACCCCATTGTGTCCTAGTGGAACTTCAACCATCCCAGTACTATCCCTCGGTGCACATTTTCACGTTAGGAGGAAAAATCCGCGGTAAGGCATCTTTCAGGGCTCTGCACCAACTTCCCTTTGGCATGTAATCTAGGTTTTGAAAAAACATCTTCTGACCTTATTTATCCCATCAATTTTGACTCACATGGGCTTAGGTATTGCATTGAGGTCTCGACTTACATGGAAGGATTCTTCTTCTCCATGGCCTGAGCTCTAAGACCTTAAACTAAGATCTCTTTTATAACTATGTATGTTTTGATTCCCATTCCTAAGGGATACGTATGAATGCCTATACATCTCTTCTTTGGGTCGATCTTGAGTAATACTAATTTATCTCTTCCGGTATGCCTTTTAGGCCCGAGCTCTTATAGGACCCAGTCATGTAGCATGTTTGGGCTTAGGCCTTCATTCACGTCGTGTTTACAATTATCACATCATGTACTCCCCTTCAACGATGTAGTCCCTTCTACCTCCTTCCTTTTTACTACATGATATTAAACTACACATTCAAGAACAACAAATGACTTGATTCCCATTTACATGGGATACGTCAGAACCCCCAGACATCCCATCTTTGCATCCAACTCAACTGAGAGCTAGTATATACTACCCCATATTCTCTTACATTTTCTAGCCCCCTCAACCCGAGGATGCTTTCATCGAATTGTGTATAATTTGATATGAGATTATGTCCTCAATCACATCGGGTCTGATTTATCACGTTATGCACGTTCCCTTTTGAACCCCATCAATCATTTATATGTCTGAGCCATATGACTTTAAACTATGTTGCCTATTCCCACATGACATTAAACACTTTTGTCTATACTTCACGATGTTAAAGTTCATGGTTGGTCCCATCACATGACACGAAACATTGATATTACTGTCCTGGTCACATGAAGAAAAACAACATTGCATCGTGGTGTCCTCACTTGTGGGGTCATCATGTTTGTTGTTGGTCACACACCATACCCTTTTGCAACACCTACACATGGATTTATTCTAGTGGTGTTGCCCGAAATTTCTGTCATAGGTCTGTCACTTTATAAAAAACAACATACATCGAAACTAAAAGACAAACAAGATCTATCAAATGCATAATTTTTTGGGCAAGGGCTAGAACTGGATGACCATAGTATCTCTATAAATAGTATCTTACCTTTCCATACCTAAATCTATGTGTGTCTTGATTTTAATTCTCATGGGATACGTAGGAACACCCGTGCACATTTCCATGGTCCCAACCAAACATTGCTTTTAAGTCCCTCGACCTATAACCTCTCTAAAGAACATATGGTAATCTGGACTCCAGGACCACATCCACATTGGGTTTCATAATTACCTCACCATGTGTCTCCCGCACTCAATACCATCCCTGGACTGAGTTCAATGTCCACTGTAAATACCTGTAAATTTCAAGGAAATTTTTTTATTAAATTATTTGGAATTTTATGAGTCTACAGTTTCTGACGGCACCTGATTCCGAGGCCCGGTGTGCCTGGAATAATTTTCTAAAGTTTTTTTAAGCTTAAATTAACAGGTGTAACCAGTTTTACTGAAAAAGTGTTAGAAGTTTTAAACGGTTACTCGGATCAGAAATTTGAGGGAACCATTGCGCTCAGTATTGCGGGTTTACCCTTAGCGCGACTTAAGTAGAGTCATTGCGGGTGTCCTATGAGAAATTCCAAAAATGGAATAACCATAAATAAAATAATTAAATAAATTATTTTATTTTTTAAATGCATATAAATCACAAAAGGTATCTCGGATTAAAAATCATAGACCACTGCTGAAAATGTGAGGGTATGCTTTATTTGAGAATATAATAACATTTTCCATCGCGGGCCACCAGAAAAATTTAGTTTTTGATCGCAAATAAAATAATTATGTGACATTTATATTATTATAAAATTCATAACCTCTAAACGGTAACTCTGATTGATAATCCGAGAGTATCGATGGGTTCTTTGGGGCGTGTATTACTTAGGTAGAGCCTATCCTCCTTCGGTGTGGGTCGAGGGTGACTGATAATAATTTTATGAACATTTTTTTGGGTATGTTCAGTAAACGTACATTTGGAATTTAATATCTTTGGAACCGGTGCTCCGAATTGAAATCTGAGGGAAACAATGAACTCGTAGATCCGGTAATTTCTTAAGGGAACCATTTCCGTAGTTGAATTTTATGCGGGTGGGGAATTAATAACAGGGGATTTATAATTAAATAAATAAAATTGGTGGTACCCAATTTTATTTATATCAATGGTATTTATACCCTACAAAGTGGATTTAAGGGTGAGACCCATAACCACCAACTACCCATGTGTGGATAAATGAAAGGTGGGGGCCACTCGAGCCCCATCCTTTCATCTCCCCATAACCTCTCTTAAAACCCCCTATTTAATTAATTTTTTAACACCTCAAATCTCTTATTAATGAGATCTCTCCACCTTCCTCTAATTAAGTTTGACAACATAATTAAATTAATGGTTTCATTAATTAAATTGGTGCATCACAATTTCAATTATTATGGGTTTCATGACACTTATTTAAATGTGATAAGTCTTTTTTAATATTTGTGATAAAAAATATTTCGGTGGGGAACCTCTGGAGGATTAGAAAGAGAGGTTTTCTTCCCCCGACGAAGAATTCGAAGTCACCGACGAAGTGCCTTCTCTTATTCTTCCTCCGCATAAAAGAAGGATATACAACCGCGGTGAACTCGCCAACGACGACGGTTCTTTCCCAGCGTTAACGGAGCAACAACACTTTACGCGTCTACGATGGATGAACCATATTAGAGGTAGGGGAATATGTTATATTTCTCATTTATGTGGTTTATTCCCTTGAGCTTTAGCATTTATTTGTAGGATATATCTTTGTGGATTCCTTACCCCGGTTTAAATTTCACATGATGAATGCGAATTATATAAATTAATTCACGGATTGATAAATAACTGATTGAATTATTTTTCTTCTTGTTTATCTTGAATTTTAAATTCTTAAAGCATGATAAAATTTTAATTTATAATTCCCCATGTTCTTGATTATCAAAAACGATGACCAAACTAACATAACTATCGATACACACTTTGACGGTGATCTTTCCTAATTAATTTTTCGTGCATTATTAATGTGTTATTCATCCCCAAATAATTAAGTACACTGGAAACTCAATGTTTCCCTGAGTGCGACATACGGACACGAAGATCTCGACACGAGGATCATGGATATGTGTTCATATCTTTTTTCAAGTTAAATATAAGTTGGAATGGAGTGATGAAGGATCTCGTGTCACGAGTAGGGAGGTCTGGCAAAGCAAGGGTGGCAGGCCGAGGTAGAATCTATCGGTGTAGCATGTTGGGGCGCTAATTGGGAGAAAGAAGTCATTGTGGGAGAAGAGTAATATTGGAGAGAGAAGACAAATATATTAATGATGATATAAAATAAAAGATAAGATTAAATGAAAATAAAGGAGAGAAGGAATCGAAAGGGGCGTGTTGGCCATGCGTGAATGAAGGGAGTGAGGCGCACCAAAATGAGAGAGAGATGGTGTGTGACATAGGATACATAAAATAAATCAAATAAAAATAATAATATTATAATCATATCATTATTTTTGTTGATAAAACACTTTTTCGACCGTAACTTATTCGTGCGACCTCGGTTTCACGAACCGTCTACGGCATTGCGACCCATATTCCAAGATAGAAATTACAACTCCAATTTTGGATGTATTTTTTTCGGGGTTTTAGATCGGGTACCCAAAGTTCTAGGAATGTAATATATTTAATATTTTTATTAAATCTTCAACCCGCCATAACTCATGTGTGTGACGTCTGATGGACTGGCCATCAGTGGAGATGTAATCCTGTCATTAATACGGTCTATTCAAGTCTAATGTTGGATACTAAATTCGGGTTCATGGCTCGAGCCCATGAAACACCGAATAATAATAATAATTTTATTATTACGGGATCTTGTATCGAACATATCTCTCCCATACAGTATCGGAATGATGAACCATCTACGACATTGCGACCCTAGAATAAAGATGGATGTTTCAATACCAATTTTGGATATCTAAGTCGATGTCAAGGCGTGGGCCCCACAAGGCCCGGTTCGCGTGTGTGGTGCTGAAATGAAAATTTTTCACTGGATATCCATTTTGAACCAATGGGTAGTCCATATCATGTGTTTTTTGTTATGGATCGCAATGGTGTGACCGGTTTGGTTAACTGGTGTCATTTGAAGTACGACTGTGTTGGATCGAACATGAATCCAACAGGGCCCTCAGTAATAAAACTCTTATAACATAAGGATCAGACTTCCGATTAATGTGACATCGACTATGTTGGATTACTCTTGATGAGACAGTTCTTCTGGAATACTCCACTTGAGTTTTGGACTCAGTTGGAGTATGGTCGGATTTGTTTGTACACAAATCCAACCGGGCCCCTAGAACAGAAATGCAAATAACTCACAAATAGGGTGTCCGATTGACGCATCATCAGTTGTGTTGAGACCCCTATGACAAGGAGGTCCTTTGAGATACTTCCACATGAGATTATGTAACACTTGGAAGTATCGAGTTGTATCTCGGGGAGTGGACCCTCCTAGAGACGAGCATACGGAGTGCGGAGACCTAGTAGCTGTAGACCTGACGACTACTTGACCGATTCGACTCGGAGTGATTTGATTAGCCTAACGGACAGAGCGCCCGGTATTTTCCGGTAGACATATGGTGGAAGAATCTCCTGGTAGTTGGAAGTATACCTACGGTACTTGACAGGAGTAGTACCTCTGTATTCTATTAGGGGGAGCGCCCGGTATTTGGCGGCAGACCCACAGTGGACGGAGTGCCTAATATTTGGCAGGAGACACGCAGTACTCGACAGGAGGAGTACCTCAGTAGTCTATGGTTAGTGAGTAGTGCCTTAGAGTCATGACAGAGCCACTATACTTGAAAGAGGAGGAGTTCTCTATTAGTTGTGGTTTTGATAATGAAAATCCTTCTTTGAGCTGAGTCAATGAACTTTGTGTTTTTCATCATTATTGTGATGGGTTACATGATAACATAGGTAAATGTATGGGAATATACCTAAGTAAAGGTTATTTCTTGAGATCATTCTTTGTTGTTTATCCTTGTTGGATTTTGTGAGACCTTGAGGGTCTCGGGGTCCCTACTGAGTATTTCTATACTCACCCCTGCACGAGCTACACATGCACCTCGATGTGTTGGTTGTAGACGATGGAAAAAACTGATTGTGGTTGAGGCTTGTAGTACTGGATGGTACCCGGAGGTGGATCTCACGACGAGTCGGTACCCGGAGGAGACGTACGGGCTTGGAGTGTTGAGAAAGACATTTGTACCTACCCTTCAGGTAGAAACATGGAGGACGATCCAGGAGCTGCTTCATCATTCAGCTGTTTTTCTTTTCAGTTGTACTTTTCATTCAGTTGTAGTTGTACCTTTCTATTGGGCTTGTATTTCTGGCCCCTTGTACTTTCCACACACTTTTTACTACTTTACATAGTGTTATATTCTGCTTTTAATCTTCTTGTGTTTGTGTTTTCATTTTATAAAGGTAATTCCTTCCCAGTTTTTAGGGAGTCATGCCTTTGGTGCTAGTCACCAGCCCCTGTCCTAATAGAGGCGGGCTTGGGGTAGTCACGATACGTGCCCTGGGGGACAGGTCATGACAAATTGGAATCAGAGGACGTCGGTTCTACCACAAAACTTATAACTTTGATTTTTATTTTCTGTGAAGCAATAGTGTTAATGGTACTTTGTGTGGTTTTCAGTTCTGGGAGACCTGTGTTGGTGTGGCGGCCGACCTATCCATACACCAGGACCCTGACAACCCATTTCTGACTCAGTACATGAAGACACTGATTGCGTATGTGTTTCAGAATGTTTTATTTATGTCAGCTCAAACCAGGTCAGATCACCATGTTTAAATCATTTGATCGTGTCACATCTGTTCAGGATGCCTCCACACCGACAGTCAGTTGGTGTTCTGAGAGAGTACCTGATGATGTTCCACCAAGCGATGAGGCTTCAGTGCAGGACCATCATACTATAATGGCACATTCAGGTGGTTTACCAGTAGCACCACCACGCATTGTGAAGTAGATTCCACCAGCCATACAAGAGGACAACACATGCTAATAGAGCATGTTGCATGAGTTCCAACAGTAAAGGCCTCCGAGGTTACGCGGTGAGGCAGATTCATAGGCAACAGTGGACTGGCTCGAGGGAATTCCTAAAGTTCTACACCTAGTTTAGACAGTAGTGGTGCAGATGGTGATCTTATATACTGGTGTTACCCAATGAGTGAACATGAGGTTGATTTTCATAGTGATGAGTCTTCGGTACATGGAACGATGCCTGAGATAGTACCTTTGGTTAGTGTTCCAGCTATATCACTACATGTTGTTCAGCTGTTTCAACCGGCGGTACTGGTAGACGACACATGTATGATTAATTCCCTACATGTGTTAGAGCATCAGATACCCCCCAGGTTCCGAGGTGAGCCCTACTCATAGGCGGCTGAGGACTGGCTTGAGGAGGTGGTTGAGAGTTTTCTAGACCTTACATAGCTTCGGTAGGATGACATGTTGGTATCTAGGTAGTCATCGAGGTGTACAAATCATTCTTGGTACTTGATTACTACGATATGATTAGTGCTTTAGAGATCAGAACACAGAGTGAGGTGTGTTTAAAGGAAAGTTGAATTTGCAGAGCAACAGATGTGGAAGCAGAGCTTGGAGAGCAGAATGTGGTGGTGTACATCTCAACATGTTACAACCACCCGCCTTTGTATTCCCATCCATTCTTAGAGATCTAGAGGGAAGGTGAAGATTGTAGATTCATGTGGTCAAGGAGTGTGACCAAAAGTATGTAGGGATGATTTTAGGTATGGTCTGTGTCTACTACTAGCTGCTATATCAATAGACATAGGTACCAATCATTCCTTCTTTCACCAAATCTTGTACCAGACCTAGAGTTTCCTGTTAAAACCATTAACTTGACCCTCACGTCTAGAGATACCTTTTTGAGAAGACTCGATAATCACAATTACACTGACTGTGGGATCTGTTCCTTGAGGTGAGAGTTTCAGTTGGAACCTCTTAGTGGCAGCATCGAGACCTTACGACGTTGGTTTGGCTATAGACTGGGTAACCACCGTTTATACATATATTGAATATATAATGCCTAAATTTTGAGGTTTATCTACAATGTTGGAATATGTTTTTCCTTGGTTGGTGAAAAGGTAAGCCCATGCAACACAGGATAAACTCATGTTTAGGACGGTGCAATTGATCACTCTCGAGTCGACTAGCCTTACCCTCATTGTAGCAAGAGTTTTCAGTTTTCAGTTCCTCCAGGACTATAACATCGATAGTATATACTCCTGGGAAGGGGAACTTTGTGGCGGATGTGCTCAACACAAGGACAGGAGTGGGACACGTTCCGATCATAAGGGCATTTATTCATGATGTCTTTAGCTTCGTTAATGTCGTTGTTGTTTTTTCTTTCTGTCTTTGCACTTCAAGATGTAGTAATAAAAGACATTTGTCCTTGTGATATTTGACTTCAATATTTTGTTTTCCCAAGTGTGTGTTGAAGCTTTACAGGGACGTAAATCCCCGAGGTGGGAGTAATTTAAAGACCAATAAATTTCAAGTAATTTTTTATTCTGAAATTCTATGAAATTTTTCGAGTCCGCAGTTTCTGACGACACCTGATTCTGAGGCCCGGTGTGTCTAGAATAATTTTATGATGTTTTGTTAAGCATAAATTAACACGCGTAAGTAATTTTACTAAAAAAGTGGAATAACTCTTAAACGGTTACTTGGATCAGAAATCCTAGGGCCCAATTGCGCTCAGGATGGCAGGTTTACCTTAGGCGCGACTTTTGTAGAGTTGGTGTGGGCCTTCTATGAGAACTTCCAAAAATGGCATAACCGTAAATAAAATAATTAAATAAATTATTTGATTTATTAAATTCTTATAACTCACAACCGGTATCTCTGATTAAAAATCTGAGACCACCGCTGAACTCATGAGGTCATACTTTATTTAAGCAGATACTAACTTTGGACGTCGCGTGCCACCATAAAAAGTTCATTTTTGGCCGCAAATAAAATAATTAAGTGACAATTATTTTATTGTAAAATTCATAACTAATAAATGGTAACTAGTATTGAAAATATGAGGGTATCGATGGGTCCTTTGAGGTGTGTTTTACTTAGCAAGTGCCTAACCTTGGCCGGCGTGGGTCGAGGGTGACTGATAATAATTTTCTGTACTTTTTTTGTGTACGTTCAATAAATGTACATTCAAAGTTTTATATCTTTTGAACCGGTGCTCGGAATTGAAATACGAGGGCACCGATAATCTCACATCGCCAGTAATTGCTTAAGGGAACCTTTACAGCAGTTTCATTTTAAGGGGGTTTAGAATTAATAATTGGGGATTTAGAATTAAATAAATAAAATTGGTGGTACATAATTTTATTTATATCTATGGTAGTTATACCTTACAAAGGGGAGTTAAAGGTGAGACCCATAACCACCAACTACCCATGTGTGGATAAATGAGAGGTGGGGCCCACACGATCCCCAAACATTCATCTCCCCATATCCTTTCTTAAACCCCCCTTCAACCCCACTTTTTAATTAATTTGTTAACTCCTCCACTCCCCCATTAACGAGATCTCTCCACGTTCCTATAATTAAGTATCTCAACATAATTAAATTAGTGGTTTCATTAATAAAATTGGTTCAACACAATTTGAATTATTTTGTGTTGCATGACACTTTTAAATGTGAGAAGTCTTTTGACATATTTGCAATAGAAAATATTTATGTGGGGATCCTCTGGAGGATTAGAAATAGAGGTGTACTTCCTCCAACAAAGAATGTGAAGTCACCGAAGGCGTGCCTTCTCTTCTTCTTCCTTTGCATCAAGGAAGGGAATACAACTGCGGGGAACCTACCAACGACGATGGTTATTTCCCAATGTTGACGGAGTGACATCACATTCCACGTCTACGAATAAAGATCCATATTCAAGGTAGGGGAATATTGTATATTTCTCATTTATGTGGTTTATACCCTTGAGCTTGAGTGTTTATTTGTAGGATATATCTTTGGGGATTCCTTAATCCAGTTTAAATTTCCCATGATGAACGCGAATTAAATAAATTAATTCATGGATGGATAAACAAATGATTGAATTAATTTTCTTCTTGTTTATCTAGAATTTTAAATTCTTAAAGCAAGATAAATTTTTAAATTATAATTCCCCATTTTCTTGATTCTCAAAAATGATGGCCAAACTAACATGGCTATCGATACACACTTTGACTGTGATCTTTCCTTATTCATTTTCCACGCATTCTTCATGTGTTCTTCATCCCCAAATAATTAAGAATGCTGGAGAATCAATGTTTCCCTCATCATGACATACGTGAAGATCTCGACATGAGGATCATGGATATGCGTTCGTATCTTTTTTCCGAGTTAAATAGAAGTCGGAATGGAGTGCAGAAGGATCTCGTGGTGCGAGTAGGGCTGTCGGGCAAAGATAGGTTGGCAGGACGAGGCAGAATCCATCGGTGCATCACGTTGGGGTGCTAATTGTGAGAAAGAAGTCGTTGTTGGAGAAGAGTAAGATTGGAGAGAGAAGTCAAATATATTAATGATGATATAAAATAAAGGATAAGATTAAATGAAAATAAAGGAGATAATGAATCCAAAGGGATGTGTTGGCCATGCGTGAATAAGGGAGTGAGGCACACCAAAATTTGAGAGAGGTGGTGTGTGACATAGGATACTTAAAACAAATCAAATAAAAATAATAATATAATAATCATATTATTATTTTGGATGATAAAACACTTTTTTGACCGTAACTTATTCATGCATCCTCGGTTTCACAAACCGTCTGCGGCAGTGCGACCCAGATTCCGAGACAGACATTCCAAGTCCAAAATTGGATATCTTATTTATGGTTTTTGGATGGGGTACCCAAAGCACTCAGAAAATAATAGATTTAATAGTGTTATTAAATCTTCAACCCGCCATAACTCATGTGTACGATGTCTGATTGACTGGCCATCAGTGTTGATGAAATCTTCTCATTAATACGGTCTATTCAAGTCTATGGTTGGATACTAAATTATGGTTCATGGATCGGGCCCACGAAACACCGAATAAAAATAAAATTATTATTTTTATGGGATATTGTATCAGACATAACTCACTCATAAGGTATTTAAATGAAGAACCATCTCTGACGTTGTGACCTTGGAATTAAGATGGATTTTTCCAGAACAATTTTGGATATTTAAGTTGAGGTCGAGGCGCGGGCCCCATGAGGCCCGGTTCACGTGTGTTGCGTTGAAATGAATATATTTCACAAGCTATCCATTTTGGACCAATGGGTACTCTATCTCGTGTTTTTTCTTGTATGGATCGCATTGGTATGACCGGTTTGGTTAACCAGTGTCATTTAATGTATGAATGGGTTGGATCGAACAAGAATCTTACTGGGCCCTTAGTAATAAAGCGCTTATAACTAAAGGACCGAACATCCGATTGACGTGTCGTCGACTACGTTGGATTATCTTGATCATAAGGTTCTTTTTTCATACTCCACTTGAGGTTTGGATGCAGTTGGAGTACGGTCGGGATGGTTTGTACACGAATCCAACCGGACCCTTGGAACAGAAATGTTAATAACACACAATCTGGGCGTCCGATTGACATGCCGTCAGTTGCGTTGAGACCCCTATGACGAGTTGGTGCATTTAGATACTTACACATGGGATTATGTAACACATGGAAGTATCTACCAGTAGCTCATGTACTGGACCCCCCGGAGACGAGCACACGGAGTGCGGTTACCTAGTAGCTGTAGACCTGACGACTGCTTGAGCGATTCGACTCTGAGTGATTCGATTAGCCATGAAGATGGAGCGCCCGATATTTGGAAGTAGACCCACGGTGAACAGAGCGCTTGGTAGTTTGCAGCAGACCCGTAGTACTCGATAGGAGGAGTACCCTTATAGGTTATTAGGGGGAGCGCCCGGTATTTGGTGGCAGTCCCACAGCGGACAGAGCACCCGATATTTGGCAGCAAACCAGCGGTACTAAACAGTAGGAGTACCTCAGTAGTCTAAGGTTAGTGAGTAGTGCCTCGGAGTCATGACAGTGCCACTGTACTCGACAGAGGAGGTGTTTTCCAGCAGTTGTGGTTTCGATAATTAAAATCCCGATTTGAGATGATTCAATGACCTTTGAGTTTTTCCTCATGATTGAGATGGGTTATATGATAACTTAGGTATATATATGGTAATATACCTATGTAAGGGCTATATGTTGAGATATTTATTTGTGGTTTATCCTAGTTGGATTTTGTGTGACCTTGAGGATCTCCAAGTCTCTACTGAGTATCGTTATACTCACCCCTACACGGGCTATGCCCGCACCTCGTTGTGTTGGTTTCATACGACGGACAACACTGATTGTGGTCGAGGCTTGTAGAACTGGAAGGTACCCGGAGGTGTATCTCACGATGAGTCGGTACCGAGAGGAGACGGACGCACTTGGAGTGTTGAGTAGGACATTTGTACCAACCCTTCAGGTAGGAACCCGAAGGACGATCTAGGAGATTCTTCATCATTCACCTATTTGTATTTTCAGTTGTAATTTTCTTTCAGGTGTAGTTGTACATTTCTGTTGGGATTTTATTTCCATCCCCTTGTACTTTACGCACACTTGTTACTACTTTACTTAGTGTTATCTTTCGCTTGAACTATTCTTGTGTGTGTGTTTTTATTTTATAAAGGCAATGCCTTCCTAGGATTTAGGGTGTTACACCTTTGGTTCTTGTCGCTAGCCACTGGCCTATGGAAGGCAGGCTTGGGGTAGTCACGATACGGGCCCCAGGGGATGGGTCATGACATCCACAAACTATGATCACTGCACATCCATGTCGTAAGATGTTAAACTGCACAACATCTTCTAGAAATACGTACTTTATGATTCCCATCCTCATGGAATACCTATTAATTAATAGAAATATTGTCCTTGGGTCCAACCCATTGAATCTGAAATCATGTCCTCTCTATTTTGGACCCTAGGCCCGACACATTTTGGGAACTTGTGGTGTGTCGTGTACCTCATGGGTTCTCATTCATGGCAGGTTTGTTTATAGTCGCACCGTGTGCCCCGATATATTTTCCCAACTTGGTCTGTATTTTATAACCCTAAACTAAGATCTCCCTATGGGAACTACAAATTGGGTTGGCTACATTGTCATCCTGCACCCAATCCATTAAATCAATCTCCCCATAATGGCATGTCCTACAACCATTAATTAGGGAAGCGTGCAACATTGTTACCATTGTCCATAGAGGGGGACTCAACTCCCTCTATTTGACGAGTCTTGTTGTCGTACATAGATTCATTGTGGCAGCACCCGAAGTGTGTAATATTCACAGGGACATTCCCTCAATCCATGCCCATGCTTCATGAGCACATCATTTGGATCCTCATACTGTTCCTTGTCTCAAGGGACCCCCTGTACAGCCTGGCCACATGCCATATTGGATTACCTACCATCATGGGCCAACGTCCCTAAGTACCTTAGATGACATTCACTACATGTCCCGTGTTTTGAACATGGTCAGCGGTTGAACCTCATTTTTCTATCCTCGTTCCAGGATAATGAGGAATGGATACTGTGTTTCAAACATGGTCAACAGTTATCCCCTGTCATCACACCACCATCATTGTGGTCCAAATCTCAAGCATCATGAATCACACATTTCTGCTTCCTTATGTCCAAGTGTAATTCCAACATACTAGGATTTACCCCTTCATTCATCTAGGTGTGTTATATAGCCGATTTAGAATCATTGGGTCATCATTTACCTAGCTTTACATCGCCATTAACTTGTGCCTTTCTTTACTAGAGAAGTCCCATCACTACTCCTTGTTTCCCACATCAAGCATGACTCATTTGGGATTAGTAGTTCTAGTAGGATGTGTAGTGGCCCAAAAATTACATAAATTCATTCCTTCATCCCGTATGATGTTAGGATACACTCTCAGAACTACGTATGTCTTGATTTCCACCATCCTGAAATACCTTGGTATGCCCAGACAACCCATAGAGGGCCCATCCAAATTTTCACATTTAGTCCCTCGACATAGTGATTCTCCAGAGAGTGTGTCATGTGGCATGGACTCTTATGTTATTAATTAACATTTGGGTATGTACCACACCACACATTTCATTCCACGGTATCCATGTCCTAAAATCATGACATTAAACTATGGTTCTACCCTGAGCAATTTCAGGAAGCCCAATGTTAATCATGGGATGTGTTAGTTTCTTCTCCAGAGAGGATTCTCCCTAACAGCGTTGGACTCTGACCTTGTAGTGCTTCATCAAATACATATGCATTGATTCCCTTCATCATGGGATACATAGGAACGCCCAAACAACCCTTCTTGGGACCATCCCAGTTTTCACATTCATCCCCTTGACATAGGGATTCTCCCGAGAGCTTGTGGAGGGGATTGGACACTTATAGTCTTAATTCATGTCAGGGTAAGTACCGAACCACACATTTCCTTCTTGAGTATCCATGTCCTTAGTTCGTAACATTAAATTATTGTTCTTCCTCGATCATGTTCAGGATGCCCAATGTAAATCATAGTATGCATTAGTTTCCTCTCGAGAGAGGATTCTCCCGACCAGTGTCGGTCTCTAACCATGTTGTGCTTCATGAACTATGTATGACTTCATTGACTCCCTTATGGGATATTTAGAGATTCCGATGCATTTTTCCATGGCCCCAGCCCTAGGTTCATTAACCCTCATGGCCCCTCAGCCCTGATCATTGTCCTGGAAGTATGACCTTTAAACTATGTGGACCATCCTCATTGTATGACATAAAACACCATGTTATTCCAAGTCCTTACCAAGGAGGTCTTATTTGGAAGTTGGTATGATCCATAATTAGACCGATGATCCCAAATAATGTTTCTTCTACATAGTGGTGTAATTTCAAGAGTATGGGACTCCATTAGAACAATCCATCACGCCACAATCCACGCACTGTGTTCCATTTATTCGGTCCCTCATCCTCTTCCACATCTAATAGAACACCTTAATAGTATGGATGCTCATCCTTTGGCTCGCCTACTGTCCTGGGCCAACAATCTGAAAGGCTAATGTATGACATTTTGAGTAATTCCCTATTTTATGAACATGGTCAGTGGTCGTCCCAAATTTTTTATCCCCATTTCAGGCTAACACAATAAGGATACTGTGTTTCAAAATGACCCACAGATATTAATCATGGTCACACAATCCCTACTATGTTCTGAATTTTGGGTATCATGTTTAACACCTTCCACTCCCCTATGTTCGGATTAATTCCAACAACCCTAGTGTTACCCCCCTTTTTTCAGTAGCGCATACTATGAAAGTGATGATTTGACTGTTCTGAGAGCTTCATCATCCAGTCTGGCCTCTCCCTTTCTTCTCGAAAATATGTATTGGTTTTTGAAACCCCTGATTCCTAGAGTTTTGTTTTAACTCTTATATTCGGGTAGAATGATAATGTGGTGATCCCTCGTATCCTACATCGGGCCCAACCCACATGGGCATAGGGACTGATCTCTAGATGTTCAATGAATATAACAAAAATTTGATAAACCAAATGAATAACAGAACTCGTGCATGCATCTTGCATAAATAGTCAAATCCAGAAATTGTGTTCAAAATATTCATGCATCACAGTACATGAGGATCAACCCCTCCCATGGATGGGTTGACCTCGTCAAAAGAACATTGCAGCTCTGCCACCCTTTAGATTGTGGTGTCATGGACTCATTGTCTCCTATTCAGTTCCTGCTCCTCTTCGGCAGCGAGGGGGCGCAATTCATCAACACCGATCTAGGACCACTCCACATTAGATTGGATAGCAGTTATATCCTTAGTGGATTTCCTCATGTTCTCTTTGGCCTCCACCATCTGGGCCCTCATCCATGATATAATCTCCTACAGTGCTTTTAGGAAAGAAGAATGTTCATCTTCCAGGATGTGCAACTGCTGAGTCTCATTTTCCGCATCCCGAAGCCTCTTGATGTTCACCACTTTTCTCTACTACCATCACATGCCAAAGCCATGGCCATACGACCAAATCATCTCTTCTATTAGATCCTGGATGAGAATGTGGGGATGTTTTCATTCACCCCTAGCACACAATTAATGCATTCACAAATGAAGTCTCTACATTTGTTGTATCCATTATGCTTGAGCGGTTTCATTGATGAAGTGCTTGATCAACTTCCATAAACGGTGACATAGTATCTTTCTATGCTATTCATCAGAGGCTGTTTCATCCCAGTCTGTGACGTTAGTACAATTATACAGTGGGAACACCCATAGGAAGACATCAGTAGGGTCCGCATCTGGTGTATGATCTGCTATGGGAGGACTCGCGCTGTCTGATCGATATTCATCATCTGATCCCACTTTATTTACTGCAGGCCTAGCCCTGTAAATTTTCCCACCATTGATTGAGAGCGCTGACGCTTTTTTAGTCTGGAAATATTCCTCCATAACCACTATTATCCCCTAGGAGAAGCACCACCAGAGTTTCTATCCTGAGACTGTTCAGTTGTTACCACTTCTCCAATGGGCTGAGAAATTGCCTGTTGACTTCCATGATGTCCCATGCCTCTAAGAAGAAAGAATTATTCGACGTTTCTATGTGGCATAGCCACTTCCCTAGAGCCTGAGTGGATATTCTATGGAATCCTTTATGTGGCCTCCCCTCTAGATAACTCTATCATTCTTGGTCCACTGGGTCTTCTACCATCGGTGGATTTGCCGCCACTTCCTCCCCCTAAATCGGCGTGGTCCCTGCTTCCAAAATAGCCCTACCACCACGGGATGTATATGATGCCATCTGGACCTGACATCGAGGTTGCATAGGCACAAAATCCCTGGCCCGAACAGTTGTCTCATTCAGCATCTCCCCCGGGTAGGCCGCCTCCCAGATTTTGGCGTACTCCATCACCAACCCGAAGAAAGCATTGGGCCAAGGAATCTCATTCTGCATCTTGCCATATTCCCATGTGAACATGATCCACATATACCTTATCACACACGAATGTTCCTCATAGTGCACCCCTAAATAGACCTATGGGGTTAGTCTCTGCATACACTGAAATTGCCTAGCGTATCGGTGCGGGGTGAACGACTCACAGATGGTCTCACGGTCTACACATTCCACCAGGACTCTATATCAAAAGGCCAGGGGATAGGACTAGTGTTATTCAGTTCCTTATCTATCATCAGTGATAGATCCTGTTTGCAGTATGAATAGATGAATGTTGAATTCCTCTACCTTCTAGACATGGTTCAGTACTGCATCCATGGTCAGCTTGGCATGAAAGATCCCTATTGAATTTAGGATGTATGGGAGGAAGGTCATTTATAGAGGGGTGATTGGGTTCATATATACCTAGACCCCCCTGACGTGCACCACTATCCAGGCATACAAGAGGTGGAATGGCACACATATCATATTTGGCCTCCTCCCCTTGCTGTTATGCCACAACATATTGTTCATCTTGGCGAGCATGGGGATCCTGAGATTGACCTGCCCTCCTATCGCCAACATGGATGCCACGATAAATATGCTTGGTCGCACGCCCATGTTCATATCCCTAACCAGTAAAATCCAACCGTTGATGTGAGTTGAAATGATTGCGGCCAACCTGACTACCATTTGAAGCTTGGTAAATACACTGAATCCCCCCACATTCTACTAGCTATCCTCCAAGATCCTCTAGTACGAGTGATACATGCCTCGTTGAGCCCCTATCGGGGATGTTTGAGGCCTCACCAAAATTTCCAATCATTAGGGATGTTCAGGAACTGTTTGAACCATCGCCTGAAATGGACATCCCACAGTGCTTCCTTGTCCTTTCTCAGCACCATCTCCAACAAATCGATCACCAGTGGTGGCATTTACTATGAATGATCCCACACACCTATAATAGGGAGTTATTCAACATACTTCTCCCCCATTATTGCGACCCCTGATATCTGACGCACATCTTATAAACTGACGCCAACCTCCCCAAGGTGTAAGTAGAAGGTATTGGTCGTCGATGACCACCTACTCAAATACTCCGGAATCAGCTGCTTTAGTTGATAGATAAGGAATCGGGAAGCCCAAGCAACCTCATATATTCCCACACTTCTCAAATCTATCTCGAAATCTTCAGACAAGGCACCTACCTAATAGGCCTAGGCCTAGTCATTTGTGATGTTACCAGCCTGGCATAGATCCCACTCATTAGACGAACCCTTCTCTGGGTTCCTTAAGGCTACCTTCAAGATCGTCTGGTACAGAGTGGGGGGTATGTATCCAGCTGCAATTCCTCCCTGTCCGCATAATTCAAGTGATTATAGAGGTAGTCAGTGTTGAGAGACCTGAAGTCCTCCTAGGGATGGTCGTCAGCCACCCTGATCCACTGGCACTGGCACCACATGCTCATAAAATAGTAAGCTTGCTCGTCCCTACATGTATCAGGGAATAAGACATCATCCCTCATCCCAAATCCATAAAGAGTAAACCTCTTACATTGTGGGTAATTCCTTTTTCCATCCGATAGAAACTTCACCAAAAAATCCTGGTTAGAGTGGCTCCATACCAACTCTCTTAGAACCATTCTATTCTTCATCTCCTCCCTTCGGGAAGCTTTTGCAAGGATACCCTGGTAGCCTCTTGGTGAGACATTCTATTTTGAAGATTTAGACACATTTTAGGAAGCCCTTTTGCAGAGCTTGTTCACATAGGCCATTCATGGAGCTCAATCCCAGCAACAAAATCATGAATCCTTGCACCAATCATCAGATTCAAGCCGTAGAGCACACTATCACTGAGTCAAATACTTGATATGTGTCACGATGCAGAAGGCCTGATTCATGGAGAGAAATCGTGGAGTATGTGGAGCTTCCTGAATCGAGAGTTCTAAATACCAAATACATGGATAAGAGAATGGAAAAAATAGCAGTCATCTTTTTTATTTATAGGAGAGGACTCAAGGTGGTTCATGGTTCATCTAACCACGACAAGATTTATGGAACGTTCTCCCTTATCGTCACCTATCTACTTCACGAGCCACCATCGTGAGTTAGCTTCGCGATTGGCCGATGGATTTTGGTGAATGACCCTCAGAATTTGACCCTTTATTTCTTGATGGATCCAAGTCTTAGTGTGGGAATTTGGTTCCCCAAAAGTTTTCAAGAAGATGAACAATTGGAATCCCTTAGATACAGCCACACGAAGGTCATTCACAGATCCTCGCAACACCACGACCAGAACCAAGCTTCCCCTCCATGAACCCGCCACTATTCAATGAGGTGGGAGACTCCACGAACCCAGTTGACGTTTGAGAGCCCGCTGCGAAGTAAGTATAGGGGAGGCTCCATGCACACATTTGAATTTCACAAACCCTCCTCGAAACAAAGAGGTTGGAGGCTCTGAAAACCCATTTGACATTCACAAACCCTCCGTGGTTTAAGGAGGCGAGAGGCTTGGAAAACACCTTTTATGTTTTCAAATCCACCATGGAACAAGGAGGCAGGATGCTCCACGGTTACATCAAAATTCCATGTCTCTTTGTGCTGAGCGAGCTCTGCTTCAGAGTGCCTCTTCCCTATAAACATCGGGCTCCCCTCGAGTGAAAATGATGGATCATCCAACCATTCACCTTATTTTTTCACAAATCATGATGAAATTTATTCTCTGTGAACCATGAGGTTTTCAAGGTACTTTTTAATCCCGAAGTTCCTCCACCTTTGCTTGAATTTGTCCCCTCTTCAAGGAGGGATTCCCTTCGCAGAGCCCATGAGACTTCGCGAAGAAAGCGGATCCCCAAGGGGACTCCGGTCATTGTGTATCACTTATGCTTCACAATTCACCCTCCATGAACACATGAACCATAAGCTATGGAAGGGTCACTGTGCTTCACGAAGCACATTGCTTCACAATGCTATTCATTACTAGAAACCCTTACTTCATGAAGTATTGCTCCGTGAGGGCCTTTCCTCTTCATAAACCTCTTTCAATATGAACCTATAGCCTAGGCTGAGGCTAGTCCCTTTCATTTCACAAAGCATACCCCTTCGCGAAGGCCCTCCACTATATGAAGCATCAGTGCCTCATGATAATTCTTCATATGAGCCCCTTTTCCTGACAACTCTATTTATTGTGCGACCTTTTACGTTTGCATTAAGTAAATTCAAAGTCCCTTGGGTGGTGCTTCCTGTTGCATTGCTTCGCCTCATGATTCTTTTCATAGGAACGCTTATGTATATTACATATTTACATAGCCACACTAACATGGAACCCTATAAGGATCAATCCATATCACACCCTCGCCACATCGTTTCTAATGCCTTTCCTTTCACATGGGCGGGTGCGTATCAGTTATGAAAGTCCTAGGGGTGAAGAGAGAACTTGCATCATCCGAGTTGCATGACATTAAACTATCAAGCATCATCATCCCCAGTTCATGACATTAAAATGTGACCTCACCTCATGAATCATATGTAGGGTTCCCCACCATGGACATTCAACATACCCACTGGTATCCACGAGAGTGAAATCATTCCTCACATTGAATGAGATCCTATTTATCGAAGCGGTGTCTATCCGCGGGGAAAGGGAAACCACCTTCGTGTAATCCCCTTTCTTTTCATGATGGTGGTAGCACCCATGATACTCATATCTTCCTCATTTCCCAAGGACTAGATATGGGGGAAGGGCACCCGAGTCCCCCTTTCTTCAGTGCCAAATCCCTCTCCCTTTGGGATTTTTTACCACTAGGGTCTCCACTAATTATTTAGTCCCAATATATGTCTCCCCAAGCTACAGAGCACATGTAAGGCCCTGTTTCCTCTTTGGTCTAATAACCATTTTTAATACTCCCATTCAACTTCCTACAAATGCACCTTCTGTGACGTGACCGTCAGGCCTTTGTCGCTTCTTGTTTCTCAAACCGATCATGACTCACATGGGATTAGAGTAACAATTGACATTTCCATCCCCTCTGGGAATCCTTGATCATTAGACCTACACCCATACTGAACTATGTGGACATTGACCCATGACATGGAAAGGTACGTAGGAAGCCTCTCTATGGTTCAAGGTAAACACGCACTAGTCCCGACCATCTTCACATCAGTTCCAAATCCATTATGAACTATATAGACTTTGATCCCTTCCAAGGTGTAATACATAAGAATCCACCCTGAGTTTCAAGCCCAACCAACATTGGTTCCAACCCCCTTCACATCAGACCACCTTCATCCCACATGACATTAAACTGCATCCCACCTTTTCATCCTGTACGACGTTAAACTGCATCCACCATCTCGAACTAAGTGGGAATTGATCATTGTTTCCCCGAAATTGTATGTAGGAAGCCTCCATGATGTTCGACCGCATCTAGAGGTATGCCGTTGTGACTGTATCTAGCGGTAATCTGTTGTTACCCCATCTAGAAAAAAATCGTTTTGAACCGATCCAAAGGTAAGCTGTTGTGACCCCATCCCGTGGAAAGTTGTCGTGACCCTATCCAATGGTGAGACATTATGACCATATCCAATGGTAAGTCATTATGACCCCATCTAGAGGAAATCCATTATGACCCCATTTAGTGGTAACCCATTGTGCGTACATCCAACGATAAGCCATTGTGAAGCCCATTCAGAGGTAAGACATTGTCATCCCAAACCCAGTGGTAAACCACTCTTGTCCTTGCTATTGAGACCTATATCACTGGTCCGTCCCAGTGTTGTAAGTCCAACCTTGGGCTTCTAACCACACATAATCCCCAATATATAATTGGTTCATTGTCCTATGTGCACACACAAATTCTATAGTCCCTATCCTAAACTACGTGGACTTTAATTCACTACAATAGAGATGTGTAGGAGGTCTTTTCGAGATTCAATCCCAACATCAACATCACCCTTGAGTAAAATCCATCCCATTATCAATCCAGTTCCCCTAACCATCCATTATCCTTCTTGATTCTTACCTGGGCCGTCACATCTTGGTGAGGTCATGCCAATTCATCTCTTCACTTCTCCTAGAAATAATCGGCTAACTGACCACCTGTTATCCCCGACATTTGTGTTTTCACCAGGGGTTAAACCTAACTAATCCACACTATAAAGTGTTCTTATAAGTCTAATCCATCTTCTATAGACGTTAAACTCACAGAATACCCGGTTTTAAATATGGAAAAATTCTAAAGACATCATATACATGCATATGGAATATGATTCCCTGCATTTGACATGGGATGCCTCGGGCTTACGTACCCTCGAGAAGCCCTGTAATAAGGGTATGAAACCCAGACACACTAGTGATCCAGTTTCCAGAAATGCTTGTGATGACCAATGAGACTATTCCTCCGACCGAAGGTTGCTACCCTAACCAGACACCTTGGAATGTCGTGATAGAAGCAGTGTAATTAACTAGCATGCATGAGACATGGAACTGGGAGGAGTTTCATGAACAATGTCTTAGTCAATATTGGATACCCATAGTAGGTGAAGAGTTCCAAGGAGGTATCTATGAATAGAAGAACTAAAATCCCATCATCCTGTTTCATTCAATAATCATACATCTAGAATAGGTGACAGATTCCGCCTTCCTTTGGAAAGAAGGAATGTGGGGCAACAGGGGCGTGCCCTCCATAGATGGATGTGCATGCTCTAGTGAAAGCGTTGGAAATAATGAGAAATATTCCCCAAATAGATAGTAAAAAATTTTAGTTTTCTTCTCATTGATGTAAGATAATATTTTCACTACAAGAACAACAATATGTTTTTCAATACTATGTACTATTTCATTATTTCCCACTGGATTGATTCCTTATATTGGTAAAAACATTTTGTCACCACATTCATGTACTAAAATGTAGGAGACCTTCTTACATCATATTTATGGGGTTGGATCCTTGATTATAATATGAAGATTGTATATAGAACATTCCCTATATGGATTCCATTATAGTGTTAGTTTCATATTCTTGTCCTCTGTTATAGATATTATACATGTTGATTAATCTAATTCTTCATTCAATATTCTAGAGGTTGGAGATTAATGAAACCACTTGATGTAGTGAAGGGGAAGATGTCATTCAACTCGAGAAAATGAACTTGTTGGATATATTGGAAAAAAATAAATACCATAGTCATATGAGATGTAGGAATATTTTTATTATCACAGATGTATTAATGGGTTCAATATCTATGAAATCCTATGACCACCATTTGGAAATTGAAAAAAATTTAGTAATGAATTTTCATATCATCGCCTGAGGAATCATGTTCTCATCAAACAAGATAGATTACATATTTTATATGAGAAATCCTGAAATAATCACACCCGTTAGCATATTCTCATCATATATGTCTTCAGGGGATTTTCACAAAGGGAATATCATGCCCATCCATAAAAGACAGAATATATGGATTATACTTATTGTGGATTGTAGAGGGATACCATGATCACCACATAGGATTCATAGGTTCGTCACCTAAGGATTCATATTATAGAATATGAAGGAACTAATGGATTTATTTCTTTTATGAGATTATAATGGTTTAATATAAAATTAATCTGAATAAAAATTCATGCCTAATGGAAAATGTTCATGGATGGTTTTTCCATAGAGTATGTTCCTTATTTAATGTCCCATAAAAATTATCAATTTTTAATTTAAAATGGTCGATGATCATAGTATATAGTATAATATGGACACCGGTGGTTTATTCACCATATAGGGATGCTCAATGTTTAATTTTCACTAGTAGTGATCATAGTTACACTGCATTTTGTAATTGTAATTGTATAATGTTCAATGGGGGACCATTATAGTTTATAGACCAATTAGGATGCCAAATTTCTAATATCTATTATATATGATTCTATAATTCTGTTTTAACATTTTAGGTTGATTACATGTTAATAGTCTAGTCAGGATACTACCCACATATAATTAAGTCATATTTCTACCATGATATGTTAAAATTCATCTAGTGATCCATCCCAGATATGATTTTAACACATTTGACCAATCACAAGTTTAATTTCTTGTGGAGTATCATAGAATATATTCTAATCATGCACTGATCCAATCATATTTCTATATCATATGAAGACACATAATACAACTTGGATCTATAGGAATGTGTGTTCATAAGTTTAGTATATATAGGAATACTGACCATGCATCCGAATTTCAACTTCATTAGGGAAGATGAAATTATAATTTTATTATAATTTTCGTGATGGTATGTTAATATTATGGTCATCAACCAGTAAATCTCATTGAATTTTATTACAATGTTATTACGTTGGTGAAATTAACCTTTAAATGGGTTTCCATTATAACATGATTGGGTTATAAATCAGTAAAAATAAAATTGGAGTGTGTAGTTAATAATGTATGTAAAATGATATTACCATGTAGGCTAACATCACACGTTAACAATTTGTGAATATTGAAATTAGTAGAAATATGGGATAGAGTAGATAATTATAGTTTGGTTTTCTATAGAAATGAAATAACATCTCATGATTATTATATGAGATAACATCTTCGCATAAAATGGGAAAAACAAGGATTTTCACATTAAGGATACTATGATTTTTATTGATGGTAATTCAATAAGATAACCTCATACATTGAATAATGTGTCATAAAATTTTAAATAATTTGTTTAGAATGTTTTGATATATAGTTTATATTCTAAAATCATAGATATATTATCATGTGTCATCTAAACATATAATACAATTTACCATGACAATGTCATGATTGTGGCTAACACCTGATAAGATTCCCATATTGCTTTTAGAGAATTGTAGAAACATGTGTGGGGATTCAAAAATATTTTTACTCCTAACCCTTGTTTCGGATTACCCGGGAAGAATGTTCATATTTTCAAGAGAACATAGATATGTGACCATCCAACAGAAGGTTGATGTACATGGAATTGAAAGAAGGGTCTATTATACTTGTTATTCATATGGGTTTTTAATGTGGAATCTCAGATCAATCTGATGTGGGTCTTATGTGTACTCTATAATCATACAAAAATATAAAAAAGAAGGATTTTTGCAATGGGATTTCCTATATCTGAGATTTTATGACATTGGAGTAGGATGAATTCATAAAGATTCCTGATCCATGGGGTCTTCCAAAATAGTGTTGTGTGGATAGTCATGGAAGGGATTCACAGATGTTTTGGGTAACATGAGGCTTGGGGTTTGTATAAGGATCTATTTCTTCCAAAAAAAAGTTTAAAAACTGTATGTGTCATGATGAAGATTCTAAAACATAGGAATATTTAATTAATGACACATGTGAGGCATCTCGTACAATTTTCTGACCTGTATGAATAAATGGGGTATTCAGTTGAGATAATTCATTAATTAGAGAGTTGTACAAGATAATAAAGAGTCACATTTAATTTTAGAGGCATCTCATCAAAATTAGTGTTGATTGTAATTTTTTTTCATTTTATCACATAGAAGTCCTTAGATAATGAATTATTTTTTGGAATGTGTAACTTAAATAATTTAATGAAACTATGATTTTTTTGGATGTGATATTATGTCTTGAATATATTAGGTAGTTGTTAATGTGTTTCTAGGCATGAGAAAAACTATATTCAAGCGAGGAGTAATTTTTTATGTATTGATGTAAAATGGGTCACATGTTTATTTGGAATCTGTGAAGACAACATTAATATAGTGAGGAATGATTCCTTTTTAAATAATTTTTTTAATAATAACCATTTCACCCCCAATCATTAATCTCTATGCTTATAGATGATATAGATGAATATTTTCATAACCATGAAGAACATAACAAAATAATATTATTATTTTTCATGGAATGGACCAAATATCAACTATTAAGGATAATTAAAAAAGTAATAATCGCATAATTACCTTGGCCAACAAACATTCCATTAAGTAATAATCATTGAATAAAACCTTATGTATCATTTTGGGAGTGATTTACTACCAATATTACATCATAGTCCTAGAATTATAGTCTTTATAAACTACTCATTTACCATTTTGTTCTAGGGCTATTATCAATATAACTATTGGGGCTTCATATACATGTAACATGTCGAAAATTCAAAAAGATTAACTTTTATTCAATATGGTGTAAGACACGCCACACCAAACATATAAATGAATATATCCTCCCATGAAATTATGGTATATTTACTATTTGAAATAAATTTAATATATCCATAGAGTTCAGTACACACGATACTTTGTTTTATTAAATCATAACCAAGAAATACTTACTTTGATAGCTTGTGTTACATGCTAGAAGCAATGTTACTAAACCAAAATATATTATTAAAAACTTATTATTTAATATAATAATATATAACCTACCTTAAAATTAGATGTTATGAAAATTATTAAAAATATTCTGAAAACATATGGTTTAGAAAATTTTGAATTTAATTCAGTATTTAGCAATTAATTAGAAATGATTATAAAAACCAATTGAATATAATGAAAATGTTTTACTATCACTTGGTGTTTTATGATAATAAATTAAGTTATTTCAAATTATTGAATCATATTAAATAATTATATATTTTATATATTCTCTTAAATATTTCATATATTCGTCCAATTGATTTTAATGTCACAATATGTGAAGAAACCCAATTTTATGCATAAAAACCCAGATTTTTTGAAAGATGTTTTTAACATATTTTATTAGAAAAATCATTTTAAATACAAATTTTGGAACGTTTATAAATATTATATGTGAAAATAAACAAAATTGTTCATTTGAGAACATAAAAATATGCATTGGGGGAACATATTTATTTTTTTATAAAGAATCATTTTTGGGGAATAGTAAAAAATAATGAATTTTAATTCAAAACTAATTTTTATTATAATTAACATATAAAGTATAATTATATTATTTATTGGTTTTAAATTTTAATTAGATAAATTTTATATCAATTAATAAATTTTATTTAATTTTAACCAATCCCACATTAAAATTTTATATAAAAACATTTCAAACGTTTCAAAATGTTCACTTTCAAAAACACTACTTTGTCACCCCGTCCAAGGGAATAATTTTAAATTAATTTTTTCCAGTTCTGTTGTTTCAATTTGAAATAATGGTTTCTATATTTTTAATCATTATAATTTAAATTTTATAATAATATCAACATTGTTTTACCCAAAATTTTAGTGAATGTGAATATAATTAATTATTGTTATTAAGAAAAAAAAATTCGGTCAAAAATGGGTTTACTGTAAAAATATGGTCCAAAATGACTAAAGAATGTTTACAAAATCCTTTTTAAATACATATTTTTTTGTATATCATCCCATTTATTGAATTTGGAACATTATTTGATCTACATGACCAGGATTAAACCTGGGTGGAATTCAATTTTAAAAAACTCACAAGAATAGAACTCCTTCTCCACTATAAAAAACAACTCACCCCTCCCAATTATTCACACCACTCAAGAATATTTTATCCCCAATAATCATATCAAAAAATAGAAAAAATAACTAAAAATAATTATAGAATACTAACATTGGGAATGAATCCAACCATGTATATCTTTTGGTATAAACGAAAAGGAGAAACCCAGAAAGAGTTAATATTTATCAATAGACACTTTTGTTTTATTTATTTCATAAACCATTTAAAGATTATAATTAAATTATTATATAATAAAAGTAGTATCACCAATATAATGATATTTTTTATTATATCTGTTAGAAATATACTTACATAGACATCAATCTAATGGGTAATGAACTTACCGTTCCTTTGCATGGCAGACTACCAACCTCCCAAAATGGTGATTGATCGTACTTTTTCAACAACCTCTCATAGTGGGTATTAAAAAGGACACAATGTTTTTATATGATATTTATGATATTTATTTTTTATCTATACTTTTGGAGTTTTAATATAACATATAACTTATTTCATTCCATTTGGTGTAAATATGATAACAATAGTTGTGGAAGTGTGGGAAACCACTTCCTCAAAGCGATGTGATTCATTCAATCTAAACATGGATATATATATGGTCATTTTGTTAATCCTATATGAAATATATAATTTAATTATCTTAATTTAGTAATAACGTACATGTAAATATATATCATTAATTTTTCATTATTTTTATACAACAACGAAATGGAAGTAGCATTCATGTGTACGTACGACCTACCGTCTTCATGAGCAATGCATTTAATTTATTATCTCCAAATATTATGGATTATTATATAATATATATATATATATATATTATATTTGAATCACGATTTAAATTATTTATATTATTAAGTCATTATCTAATAAATAGGAACACCAAGTAACATATTAATGAAAATTTAATAAAAAATAAACAATTTACACTCAAAATAGTGAAAATAACGAAAGATTATTAAAATTGGTAATGTGATATTATTATAAGAAAATATATGAAATTATTAATATTAATATGGTTATGGTATAATATAAGGATATTTTTAAAAATATATATATAATGTTAAAGGATGTACACCCAAAAGAAAATGAAATGTAATGGATTCCTGAATAACCATTAATTCCTGGAGCCATAGAACATTTTCAAAAGTTATATATATTGTGTGGTGTATATAGTGTCCAAATTCTAATTTACATAATGTTTAAATTTACCTACATTGAATTTATAGTTTCATTCGAAATAACTGTTACTGTAAAGACACTAAATTTTATTAATGAAAATTTCCATTGATCTAACTAAATTTCATATAATGTAAAGTGGTTATATAAAATATATATACATACATGGTTTTATGTTTTTGAATTTTATGATGCCATTATAAATTATTAACATTTTTATATTTCCATTGAATACTGATCACATGATTATTATAAATAGAGGGCTTTGACAAATCCAATTTACACAGAAAAAATAAATGATGGCTTCATCCAGTAGAATTCCTCTATACGACACCCATTTTTTGGCACTCAAAAAGAGGTTAGAGCCACTTGGATTCCCTCTTGACCAATACCAAGATGAGAATCAATATATTAAATTTTAATGTAACCACCAACGACAGAAGTGAAAGTTAATAGAAATTACCCCCAGGTGATGTTATCTGAGCCACCCCAAGAGTCTCCACCATTACACACCTTCACCATAGGTATTATGAAGTGGTTATAAAGTGTTATGTAACAAGACCCTATCACTATAGTTATAAGCATTATTTTTGTATGAATAATATACATTGATTTTATTGTTGTTACATTATAGAAGGTCTTTAAAGAAAAATTAGTATTTTTTTAAATATTTAAATTCATTTAAGAAAAATATTTTGATGATTTAATGGATTTTTGAATTAAATAATATTTTAATAAAATTATTTTACTACATTAATTTTTATTAAATATAAACGATCATATATTTTTCATGAATACAATTTTAATTTTAATTATGTTTTGAAAGTTGTTTCTGTCAAAACCCAATAATTTTTTATAAATGATGGTTTCTATTTTAAAGGTAAAAATTCACATATTTAGAATATTATTTATATAAAATAATTATTTTTGGATTCATGAAATCGAAATTATCTACCTGTGAATTTTTCATAATTTTTTGAGATAGTAGAAATATTGGGTAATATTTAAATACCGTTAAAATATAATATGTGTTTTATGATGTCATAATGAACCAATGGAAATGTAATAAAATTACATTAATTTTTTATTGATCAAATATATGTTTTAACTTCAAAATAATATTATTTTATATTTTTTTATTAATTTGATGGTGCCTTAGTGGACCCTCCACGACTTATAAAATATTATAACATTTTAGAATGATTTACTTGAGAGTGTGACTCAACTCCACATTGGAAAGCCTAATATTATAATAAGTTCAGCCATTGTCCTTATAAGATAACATGTTCCACTACCCTTTAGAAAAAACAATTGGAAAAACTGTGGGATGGTTTGTATTTTTTAATATTTAATTATATAGATTTCAAAACCTATGTTTGTGAAATAATAAATAATTACCCTTTCTTTACTTATATACCCCCAGCCAAGAAACCACACCCCTTAACACAAAACCATAGGAGCACGTCCTTAATCATCCCTTCTATCTCTCTATAATCCTCCCATGTCTCCCCATGCTCTTTATAATCCCCTCCACAATCTCTTGAAGTCACAAACTATAGTAAGGCATACTTACTTTCCATCATTCCTTATTTGTGTCAATGTTCCCTTATATTTCAATGCACCATTTATTTTCAATTACAATTTATGGGGTATGATTTCTCTGCTCCATTATACATCCCTCAATATTTTTTAATGAAGAGAGTCATGTTTCTCTCTAGTTAAAGGATCTCATGTACACCCATTAACAATGTGAAATTAAATAAAGGATTTCTCTATCGTCATTTACATTCATGAAATTAATTTATATTATGCATCTATACTCAATTAAATATGTTCGGATTTTTTGTTACATTACCCCCTTACTGTCCATTTTTTGTATAAATGATGAGATACCTCTTTCTCTATCATCACCCCATTTTAGGATTTTATTTGACGTCATTATGCTGCTGAATTTACACCAAAATTTTTCATGACAAAATCATTGTTTTATTATATAACATACCCATATGTCTATCAAGTGTATTCACCTTTATGAACATGAACATGTTTATTGAGGATGATAGCGCTGCAATTGATTGGGTAAATATTAGTATCATAATACATCAGGTGTAATGAGGGTCTGCTGATGCTAATTCAAGTGAAATGAGTGTTTACTCATTCTCTATAAGCAATGTGCCTTGGGTCATACAAATATCATGTTAA
The DNA here is from genome assembly GCA_963277665.1 of Viscum album. Taxonomy (NCBI): domain Eukaryota; kingdom Viridiplantae; phylum Streptophyta; class Magnoliopsida; order Santalales; family Viscaceae; genus Viscum; species Viscum album. The sequence continues at coordinate 514,256,801 of OY728143.1, read as the reverse complement.
ATGTTTTTTCCACATCTCTTTGTTATGATAATCATGCCATATCACGCCTTTAAGTCAATCATTCTATTATGATCCATTAATACGCCTATTTCTTATCTTATATTTTATTATTCATGTTATGCCTTTTTTTCTTCCATATTGGGATTTATATATCACCCTTTTTTATGTTTGTCTTCTTGTTATCTCAAACAATGATAAGTATGAAAGAATGTTGTGGTCATGTGGAAGAAAGTTTCAATATTGGTGATTTATTATATTTATTATTTTTTATGTAATGTTCCTTACTTTTCAAGACATTAGAACACTAGATCCTCAAAGGTGCCTTAAGTACACATTTTTGTAATTAATCGTGTTTATGTGTGTAATAAATAGAAGGGTTGGTATAGTTAGTATTAGATGATAGGTTTAGTTATTATTGGGATTATGATTATAAAACCCTAGTGAAAGACATAGGAATAAGTCTTTTGATAATAAAAACATCCCTAAATTTGGTGAGTATGGATTTTTTGGTTTATCTATCAAATAAATCCTTAATTAGATGTGAACAAGTAGAGGTGGCTCAGACACATATGTGTATATGGTTAAAACCTTAAAACACTAATTTGAGCTAGACTTGAATGAGAACTGGTGCATGAAAATGGGCCTTGATACACTCTTGGTTCGACAATCTCGGGGGATTTTCTTTGTTAAATTCATAAGCATAGTATGCACCATTATTAACAAGAATATAACTATGGACCTAAGAATATATGTTGAGAAGATGACCACGGATAACATGTATTAAATCCTATAAATTCATAAGTTAAGGAAATAAATATATTTTATAAGTTATACCTTTTTTTCATTGGATTACCCTTTAGTTCTAACCCATAACATTACTTGTATTCATGAGAATGACCGGTAATAGGAGGAATAAGGCTAACAACCCATTAGAAGATCAATGTGTTGACTATTAAAACTAGATTAAAAATGAGATGTGAGTGATTCAAAAACATTGTCACGATACTATCTCAATTAACTCATGATTTGAATAGAAACATGGGTCATGAGGAATGTTCAAGACCCATAGAGAGAACAATCTGCAATTAAGATCTTTTTGAGACAAAGGCCTCCTACATTAAATGGATCATCTGATCCCTAAATTACCAAATAGTGGATCTACTCCAATGAGATGATCTTTTCCATCACTCAATGTTCTGAAAAAGATAAGGTTCTTCGGGTTTCCGATCATATTTAGGGTGGATCTTATCAATGGATGACATTGATAAAAAATACGAAGCGTGAGAAAGAGATCGAGGTATTATTATGGTATGATTTCCAGAAAATGATTTTCAATAAATATTGTCCTCACTCCCTCCATATTTTGATAAAAATGGACTTCCTTTCCATCACACAAAAAATATAAGGATTCCATCAGAACATATGGTGAAAACATCCCCAAATTTACACGATACACCTTCACCTTTTTCATTCTCCTAAATGAAAGGTTGATCTCTTATTTGGTTTGATAAAACCTAGCATACGAAAATACCAAAAGATCTATGAATTTGATAGCTATGAAGAAATTGACCAATGTTCCCACAAAGTCAAAATTGATATCAACAAATCTCAGTGGTATCATGGGGATAAGAAGCGGGAAGTAGTATTTAATTCTAGGGGTCAGATGGATAAATCCTATGGTGTTACTAACTCCAGCACCCCACATGACAAAGGTGAGGAAAGAAGCTCCCCGAGAATTTCTTGATGATTATGAGGAGATTTATTAGGTGTAGAAGATAAGGGATCCTAGCAATTAATTGAAAAAAATAAATAAAAATAAACTATTGTGAAATAGGAAAGGAATTCTTTGTTTGACCATTAATGCATTGCTAATTACATCAACTATAATGAACCATGGAACTTTGAAAATAGGTTCCCTATGCCAAGGATTTTTGGAGGAAACTAATATCCTCTAAGGTAGAAATAGATAGTTTTTTCCATCACTGCGCTGAATAAAAATCCAGAAAATAAATTGTTGATGGGTATTCTAGTTATTAATTAAATAATTGAAAACATACTTTTTTATTTTTTTTATACACATTCATATTTTATTTAGAATGTTTAGTAGAACAATCCAAACACAACAAAAAATCATAGAAGTAGAGATACCAGTGATAATGGAAAATGGGGAAATCACTGTATACCAAGAATATAACACCTCCCCTGTAACAATTTTGGGAAAGAAATTTCTGGTGAAGCTCTTCATACTCCCACTTGTGTAATTTGAGGCAATTCTCGCATGTATTATATTTCCCCATATAAATCCAACATAAACTGCCGTGAGGGGGAAAACACTTTTTATATGGAAAATCGACCCCCTATTCTGTACAAGTTGAAGGAGGGGGATGGATCTTCTTTTGCACCATCATCTCAAGTGTTGATATTACAGCCTCATGAGCACATGTATCTTACATAGATGATTAATTATAATGAAGAAACCATCCTTGATGAAATTCCTATTTTGAGGGAATTTGATGAAATTTTTCCTGAGGAATATCATGGTCTTTCTCTTATAATAGATGTAGAATTCTTGATTGATTTTATACCTGGTGAATTTTAAATATCTAAGACTTCATATAGAATTGTTGTTGTAGAGCTCGAGGTTCTAAAAAGACGACCACAAGACAATCTAGATAAAAGGTTTATAAGCCCACGTGATTCACCCTGGGGTGCACCAGTTTTCCTCATCAAGAAGGAGGGGTAAATATTCCTTTTTATTGATTATCGTGAGCTCAGAAAAATCATAATAAAGAACAAGTATCATATTCCACGAATTGATGATTTATTTAATAAACTACGTGGAGCAATATATTTCTCCAAGAGGATATATGGTCATGATATAAAAAAGTAAGGTTTAAGAAGGAGGAAATCTCAAAGAAAACTTTTCATACAAGGTACAAGCACTATGAATATGTAGTAATGCCATTTGTATTTTATAATTCTCCATCAATCTTTACAGACTTGATGAATATATTATTTATATATTACCTTGAAAAATTAATGGTAGTGTTTATATAAGATATTCTACTATGTTTTAAAAACAAGGAGAATCAGAAGAGGCATTTAGGCACTATACTATAGATCTTGATAAAGGATAAGATCTATGAAATGTACAAATACTGTGATTTATGGTTAACAGAGTTCTCATTATGGGGTAAGAGAATCACAATAAATGGGATATCAGTGGATCCCTAAAAGATAATTTCAATTTATGGATTTCCAAGGCAAACATTTGTAACAAATAATATTGCTTCCTGTGATAGCAGGATGTTATAGCCGATTTGTGAGAAATGTTTAACGAGTTTCAAACCCTCTTACCAATCTAAATCAGAAGGTAGTAATGTTATCTCATAGTGACAAACGCAAATATAGATTGATGGAGTTGAAAGGAAGTCTTAACACTACGCTCGTTCTCACCCTAACAAAACGTTGAGAACTTTTTATGGTATTCAGTGATTCTTTGAAGAAGGTAATTGTATATGTGCTCATGAAAAATGTAAAAGTACTTTCTATGTTTCAAGGATATTGAATGTTCAGGGTAAATCAATCCAACAAATGAGTTGGAGTTGGCTACAGTAATCATCAATTTAATTTTTTTTGAAATTACCTATTTGGGGAGAAGTCTGAAATATATTTGAATCACAATGGTATAAGTATATATTCACTTAGAAATAGTTGAATATGCCCCAACAAAGATGGTTAAATCTGATCAAAGTCTACGACTATTCAATCCATTAAAACCATAGGACAGAGACCAAGGTAGTAGATGTTATATGTATAAATGAACTGATTATTTTATAATGGATGAAAATTGAAAAGTATCCTAACCTCTTATATTTTTTTAAGAGGTACAAGGGAATCATAAAGAAGGTAACATCATTAGTCCATTTACAAATGATTTCTCAATCGTCTCTTTTGGGAATGTTAATGGATGCTCCAACTGATGATGTGGGAATTCCAAAGAAAGTGGAAAATATCAAAAAAGGGAAATACATGGAGTTCAATGTTAATGAAGAAGGAATTGGGATATTCGTGTCTATACTAACTGATTCATTAAAACTGGAGTTAAAGATAAAACATTGGGATGATGCACTAAGTTATAATTTCTCCAATAACCTAAGAAACGCAAATATGTATCGAGATGTTCAAGAGTTTTATTGTTGTTATAAAATAAAGAATGAGATCATTGACTATACATCAAAGTTCCTGGTTTTTCAAAAATTGAAGGTTGAGAGGCAGAATTATAAGGGGATTATTCAACCATTACCTATAACAACCTGGAAATGGGAAAACATAACCATTCACTTTGTCACAAGATGTTCGAATACATCAAAAGTAGATAATGCAGTATGGGTTTTTGTGGATCGTCTTAAAAAGCCTAAACACTTCATTAAAATTCAAGAGGATTTCTCATTGGATCAACGATAATGGATATTCATTAGAGAAGTGGTAAGGCTTCATGGATTTCCACTATCGATTTTATCTGATAGAGATCCAATATTCAACAATATGTTTTAGAAGAGTCTCCAACATGTTTTGAATACTGAGCTAAACATCAGTACATATTATCATCAGGAAATTGATGGCCAATCTGAGCATAATATCAAACACTTGAGGACATGTTGAGAGCATGCTCAATGGACTTGAAATGAACATGAGATCAATATCTTCCTTTGGTTGATATCTCTTACAATAAATGTTTCCACTCAATCATTAAAATGGATCCTTATGAAGACCATCATGAGAAGAGGAGAAGATCACCCACATGTTCTGATGATTTTGTGGAGAGAAAACTCATAGATCCAAAAATGTTTGAAAAAATGGTGGAGAAGTGTAAGACCATCCTGCATCGCATTGAAGTTTCTTAGAGTCAAAAAAGAGCTATGCAGATAATCATCGATGATACATAGATCTTGATGTTAGAGACAATTTATTCCTATACATATCACCATGGAAGAGTGTTATGTGATTTGGTAATAAGGGAATTTTTATTCCAAGTTACATTGGACCTTTTGAGATCCTTGATCTCCCTAGAAAAATGGCCATTCGACTAGTAATCCCACCGAACATGTCTCAAGTCCAGGATGTATTTCATGTAATACTATTGAGGAATTAAATACCTTACCCTTCACATGTACTCAATCCAGAGGTAGTACCATTAGAGAAAGAACTTTCATATGAGGAGAAGCTGGTGAAGATTTAGATTGTAGGGAAAACATATTAAAAAATAAGATAATTCCCCACATTAATGTGTGTAGAGAAACCAAAAGTTGGAAGAAGCATCAAGGGAACCCGAGGAAGTGTTGAGGTAAAGTTACCCTCATTTGTTTTAGATTGGGAAAAGAAAATTTCGATGGTTAAATTTCTTAAGGGGGAATATTGTAATGTCTAAAACAATTATTAATAAAAATTCCACCAGATCTAATAAAATGTCTTATTAGGTAAAATTGTTTTATAAAACATATCAACTTCCTTGGTTTTATGTTTTTGGATTTTAAAATAAAGATAAATTTTATTACCATTTCTAGTATAGTCATTGAACAATGATCACATGACTTTTATAAATATAGGGATTTAACAATTCCAATTTACACAAACAAAGGATGTGATGTCCTCATCTAGTAGAATTGCTCCATAAGAAGGCCATTTATTGATCCTCGGAAAGGGGATTGTGTGGCTATGCTTCACTCTTCACTATGCCCAAGACGAGCTTAAGCATGTTAAAAATTAACAAAACCACCTATGGGAGACATGTATGTTAATATAGATTACCACATGAGTAATGTTATCTAAGCTACCCTAAGAGTATGTAACAATCAGACACCTAAACATAAGGTATTAAGTGGGTGTTAAAAGGGGATATGTAACAAGGCAATATCAATATCATGATGTGCATTAATATATTTATAAATAATATACATTTATTTTATTATTGTTAAATTTTTAATGGTTTTTAAAGCTCAAATAATGTTTCTAAATAATATTTAACTTCAACTATGAAATATATTTATATATATATTTATATTTATGAATTAAATAATATTTTAATAATATATTATAACTAATTAACTTTTTATTAATTCTATGTTGATCATATAGTATTTAGGGATTCAATTGTAATTTCTAAAAAGGTTTGAAAGCTGGTTTGGTAATAACCAATGAATTTTTGATAAATGTATATTTTTTATTTTAAACGTAAAAATTATAATATTTAAAAAATTATATTGATAAAAGCACCATTATTTGTGGATTCATGACATCATAATTATCTAATGGTAAATTTTTCTTAATTTTACAAGATTGTTGAATTTTTGGATAAGTATTATATATCGTTCAAATATATAATGTGCTTTATGACCTCATAATGACCCAAAGGTGATGTAACAGAATACTATAAAATAGATATTCGTTCAATATATTTTATAGTATTAATATAATTGGATTATATATTTGTTTGATTAAATTTATGAATCCTTAGTGGACCCTCCATGACTTATAAAATATTTTAACATTTTAAAATGATATCTTTGAGAGTGTTAGTCACCTCTACATAAGAGAGACTAATTTTTTAATAAGTTCTGCCATTAGAATTATAAAATAAATTTTTTCCACTATCCTTTTGAAGTAACAATGGGAAAACCCATGGTTTGGTTTGTGGTGTTAAATATTTAATTATATAGATTCCAAAACCTATGTTTGTGAAATATTAAAGAATTGACATATATTTTCCTATATAAACCCACTCAATCTCCCAATTCCCTTCACTGAAAACCCATGGAGAACATCCCTACTCATCCCACATATCTCTATAATCCACCCAATTTTCCCCATGCTCTCAATAAGCCCATCTTCATGCTATATAAGTCACACACTCATGTAAAGGATCCTTACTTTCCTTCTTTATTTATTTATGTCCATGTTTCCTAATATTGATATGCCCCTTTTATTTTCAAGTAAAAATTATGGCATAAGATTTATCACATCCCCTATACTAGCCTCATTATTTTTAAATGATAAAATACACCTATATATGTAATTAATTTCTCCCATGTACACATGTTTCAATTCTAAAATTCTGCAAGGGATTTATCTCTCCTCATTTACATTCATGAAAATATATTATATTATGTGTATAAATAGCATTAAGTATATTGGGATATTATGTTACATAACCCCAATATTTTCCATTTAATTTTTAAATGATGAGAGACACTTTCTCTCTCATCAACTCATTTTTTAATTTCAATTTGATGGCATTATGTTGCCGAAGATACCCCAAAATTTCCCATGCAAAAATCATTTCGTAAGTGAATACCATACCCTTTTATACATCAAGGGTATTCACCTTTATTAACATGTACATGTTGATTATGGACTCAATGTGATGTATTCCACATCTTATATTTTTGTACAAAATTATGAATTTTAATTAGTCTATGTTGTATTATCCACGTGGCACACTAATGCATGAAATAAAATGATTATGAAGGGTGTTCCCTAATAGCGCAACAATGCATTGGGTAAATGTTATTATCATGATACATCATGTGAGTTAATGTTTTAGTCATGAAAAATAAAGTTCAATGAGGGTTTCCACATTCTCCATGTGCAATGAGCCTAGGATCATGCTAATATCATGTTAAATGTTGTTTCCACATCTCTATGTTATGATAATCATGCTCTATCTTGACTTTGTATTTAGGTTTCTCATAGGCTCCATTGATCTATGTATTTTTTAACATTTATTTTATTATTCATGTTAGGATTTCTTTTCTACCTTAATGGGATTTATATATCACCCTTCTTATGTATGTCATTAGGTTCTCCAATGAAACTATAACTATGATGGAATTTTGTCGTCAGGTAAAAGAAGTTTTCAATAAAGCTGATGCATTTTGTGTCTTAAGTTATCATCTAATGTTCCTAATTTCCCAAGAAAATATACATGTTGATCCTAAGAGTTGTCTTAAGTAAAATTTTATGTAATAAAACATGATCAAGTGTGTAATAAATGATATGGATTTTATAATTACCATGCTGAAAAAGATTTCATAACCCTATTTCATTATTTTAGTTATATAACTTCATTATTGTCCTTAATTTTCATAGATTGTATGAGTAATATATTTCATTATATATATTGTTTCATTTCCAATTTCTTTATGTGTATTTACATTTACCACACACCATCAATTTATTAACTAATTCTGATATCAACACTAGGGTCTTCTCAATGGTTCATTTCAAAACCTCGTTTTGATCAGGATTGTTTACACATGAATTTCAATCAAAGAAAAATATTGGATATTGGATTAATAAATCCTTTTATTTTATTCTTATAGTTCTATTTTTTACTGTTTTCATGTAATAATACCATTTTCCACACTTTAGTACTCAAAATTTTTTTATGGAAAATCAACTCCATTTCCCTCTTTAGTCAGAGAAGCTATTTTGTTATAAAAACCTTATTTTCTAAAAAAAATTCAAAAATGTATTAAGCCTATAAAAATATATTTATTAAAGATATTTTGAACCTTGTTTTTTTTACATATGACTTTGATAAAATATATTTCTCACACCATGACTAGTATATTTTCTATCTTTTTACCTTTGAAAATTAATGTAATTTTGAAATTGTATGACTTGTATGGATTTACCCACCAACATTTCATCAAATCATCCTTTGAAAGTTTTAAAGGATACTTTTTAAAGAAAAAAATTTTAAAAGTGATTTTTCTAAGAAGAATTTTCAAAATGTTTATCTAAATAAAAAAGATATTTTCACCATGAATATTTTTTAAAAATATATTTTTATCTTATTTTTATTCATCCATGACAATAAACCATTATTTTTATACCACATAGAAAATGATTTATTGATACCATCCTTGTTCTTCCTTAGGATGGTTTATGAAATCTTTTCCCAAGGATAGTATTGAATTTCACTTCATTCATTAATATTCTCACCCATTGAAATATTCAATTTTCTATGATCATAGAACAATAGATTTCCACTAGTTATCAATATCATTTATCATGGATATGTTTATTACCTAAAACATTTACTATTTTTTATATAAATTATTTACTTTGAAATATATTTGAAATTATAATGAAATATTGATAAATCTATATTATTTATTCAACACGTATATTGGGTAAAAAATATTGTTTAATAATAAAATAGATTACTCGATATGAAGAATTATTTGGACATAAAACTATAGGTGAGGACTAGAATTTGGGTATTCCATCGATGAATAAAGAAGTTGTTATGAAAAAAATAGTTTTGAATATTAAATAGGTTTATAAATTTATTTTTAAACAAACTTCTGAAAGATATTGATGGTATAGTTTAATATTCCCTTAGACATGACATCTAATAATTAAACATTTCCTTCATTTGGATTTGGTAATTATTATCCATTTGGTTTTAACTATGAAAAAGTATATGGATGGATTTTATTTTTATTTAACATATTAAATAGAATGTGATTATAGTCAATTACCTATACATATTAAATTTTATATGTATAGTTATTCAATTGTAATGAGTGTTTAGTTATTTAAATTTCTATATTGTTTACTCACTTATGTCTATGTTTATCGATTCTATGGAATGTGTCTTTTGTTATTACCTATCCATATTCACTATTCTCAATGATTCACTATTTATTATACTATACATGAACCTTAATGATAATTTTATAACACACTTTTGGTGTTTCCTTTCCCTAGGATTCCATGGAGTGTACTAAGAAATATATGTCAGGATATCGTAATTGAAATAATGTTATTCCCAAAAGACGAAAAAGTTAATTTGTAATTAATGATTCCAAATGTAATACAAGACACATTGATGTATCTCATATTCCAAAACGACTAGAATATTATATCCATTTGGATGTAATTCCTTATATTTATTCCATTTTAATCAAAATAGACACCAGTTACGATCTTTATAGGTTTGGGTGCTACAATTGGTATAATTGGATGTTTTGATAAATCCTTCAAGGTGATATTTTGAAAACATAGAATGGAAAACATAACCATAAATTTTTATTTGAAGATAATTATAGAAGAACATACTAATTTATTAGTTAGATATAAATTATTTCGTTTTTATATCAATAAACCCCTATCAGGATTGTACAAGTGGGCGTGGTTCTGGAACCGATATACCTTTGGGTAACAACTCTAAAAGGTGTATTGGGTCTGAACCAAGTATAAAATGTTACATGACAACATGACTTACTAATATATTTTTTTTAAACTCATAAGGGATATTATAGGAAAATTCACATTTTATTTACAAACCACTATAATGGATTTTAGTATATAGTGAAAATGAATTGACTAGGTTAATCCATTGGCCATGAAGTGACTTCTGCTGAATGGTGGATGTATTTACTGAGAATCAAGATATAAATTTTAGAAGAATTTTTACCAATAGTATTTTCTTTATAAAATTCATTAAACAACTAATGATTTTTTAACTTATTAGAAGATCATAGGTCTTTATTTTCTTAAAACTATGAAAAATATAATTATTAGGGTGGGAAATTAGCAAAGAGAATCTCACACTTTACAAATGTTTTCTTCTAAAGGACTATATGCAATGAAAATCGAACCCCTTCACATATACTTTTGGAAAACCATCCCGCCACAATGAATGAATGGGTATTTACGATAGCACTTGGTTTCTATCTTATATACCTTTGGTCATTTAATTTTATTTTCCACTTGGTAATGTTACCATAAATATAATCTTCATTAATTATATTTATACTTTAAGGGTCCCATAATTTATAAATTTTTATCCAATGACTCAATTATTTATTGGAGGAACTATTTGTGATTGGTCTCTTGACCAAAACACTATCAGTGGGTGAGTATATTTTATAGGTAGTATCACAAATATCTTTTTGACTGACTCTTCAATTATTTATTGTGAGAACTATTTGAAAAGGGACCCATTGAAAATTCTCCCATTTGCAATGGGATTGTTGTCACAAATATTTCTATCGCTACTAATATACCCATTTACCCACCTTTATTTGTCATGTTTTTTAATATTTCAACTCTCATACAGTCTAAATTTCTCTTATACAATTTCATTGTTATATGATAAGATTTCATTTTTATGGTGAAGTATATTTTTAGGGTTTTTGTGCAAAAATGAATCATTTTTTAGGTATTTGTGTTATTTGAATAATTATTAGTATTTTAATTTTATTTTATATTATATTTTAATATTAATAATTATTATTAATTAGTGTTAATGATATGTTATTATTTACAATTAGTGAAATTTATTTTAAATTATAAATAATTATTTTTAATTATTATAAATATTTGTAAATAAAATGTTAATTATGGTAATTAAATACTAGAAGTTTTAATTACATGTTAGTTAGTCCTATTAATAGTAATTACATATATTTTGAAAATAGTATTAATTAAAAGAACTCATTAATAATGTATAGATGATAATTAATAAGTAATTGTAGTCCGGATTTCTTTTTTTAAAAAATAATATTAATCAGTAAAAATAAAGGATAAACCATTATAAAATATTGAAAAGAATAATTAATTAGTAAAAATTATTATTAAATCAGAATAACATTTAAAAATTATTATTAAATCACTATAACTTTTAAAAATTAATGTTATTAGATAAAAATAGTTTTAATTATTAATCATTATTATAAATTAATGTTATGTCTCTTTAATTATTAACAATTAATGGAAACTAGTAAAAATTAGTGCATAATCACTATAATTATTTTAAATTATTTGTAATGAATAGAAATTATTAAAAATAATTAGTAAAATAGAATAACTAGTAAAAATTAATAAAAATAAATGATAATTAGTAAAAAAACATTAAATATTATTAGTAATGACTAAAAATTAGAAATGATTTGCGATGATTAGAAAATATTAGTAATAAGTAGTGGTAAACTGGTATTATAAGTATAATTTAGTAGTAGTAAATAAAAATAATTGTAAATCACAATAATTATTAAATAAAATAGGTTATTATAAAAAATTAATGTTAAATCATATTAATTGTTAAAAATCAGTGTCAAATAGTTAAAATTAATAACAATTTCTTATAATTAGTTAATAATAGTAAAAATTAACATTAAATCACAATAATTAGTAAATATTGTCATTAACTACTAAAAATTAGTCATTATTATTAAAAATTATCTATAAATAACTATAATTTTAAAAACAAATATGCTTATCTTTTAAAATTAGTGGTAGATGACAAAAATTAATTATAAATTATGTCTTGGGGGATTCACTCAACTCTGATTCACATCTTCACGATTCCCAAGCAGCAGTGATGGATCCTTCTTCGATCCCCCTCCTACAGGAGGGGGATGGATCTCTCATAGTGGGAGACCTTTCGCTCAATAGTCCCCTTCCCTGATTTCGAATCTATTCCCACTTTCCACACCATTTATCTCAGCCCAAAATTCTGGACAAGTTTGAGTGTTTTTTAGTTATATGGATCACGACATCAGAATTTGTAGTCACTTTTTCTAATCCCAGATTGAATCTCGTAACATGATTCAAGCATCAACGATCTTAAGTGGAAATGTTTTAGTGATTATTTGGGGTTCAGGGGGTTTTCAAGAGTGAGATACTATTTGAATTCTCTAATGAATTCACTTGAGGATTCAGTTCGTTTCAGATAGATATATTATAGAATTTCGATCATGTACACCTCGTATATGCAACATATCTTTCTTATTCTTGTTATAAGGGTAAGAAAACTACTTCAGGATGTGGGACTCCCTTAATGTGGTGATCTGGGTTTGTTTCACTAGAATCAACTACATTTCCAAAATACTTCTATTATCCGGATGCTAGGTAATCTATTAGGTATATTTCTATGCTCTAATAGTAGAACAAGGGTTGTTTACCACCTGATTTATCCATGAATATGAGTTCAGGGTGATGTTTCTAGAGGTCTCGTTGATACATTATAGATTATTGTTCAAGAAGAACTCTGGAATAAATAACCAGTTATATTCATGAAGTGGGTTGATTTTTTTCATTGGGCATCATGTAGGGACACCATAAGTAAGAGTGTAAAAGTAGACATATAAAAAATATCCATATGATGGAGGAAGATGGGGTGATACCTAGTTTAAGTGATCTAATGACTGTGTTGGTATGGAGTTCAATGAACTAGATGAGTGGAGATATGTCTAAAGTGCTATTGTCCTTTGGTTCCCACCGAATGGAAAACATGAAAAGAATGTGTGTAGATGCTATTCAAATCCACAATGGAAGATATAACGAATCCTAATATGAAGGTGGTGGAATAATTCATTAGGACATAAAACAATTATTTTGGGCATAATCTGTCCGAGCATGTTATTCCACGGTCAGGGGATACAAGTGTAGTTGAACTTATGCAGTCAAATTCTACTTGGATTCATATTATGCAGATGTTTCTTGGTTTGGAAATGGATGTGAGGGAGTGGAAAACAATTATCCTAAATCTCAGCTGTAGGATGTACCAGGCGATTCAGGGCAGTTAGTTATTCGTGGAAAAATATAAAATTATATATTTATTTTATCCTCAATTAATATTAGAAATCATTTCAATGGATTGGGTACTGATACTCATGATTAAGAGCCAAATGGTTCAGGATGGTTCTCAAGGCCAGTGTCGATGGGGTGTGGAGAGTGATGGCCATTCATCGGTGGATAGTTTTATGGGAGGATCCAATTTAGTGCTCCACAACCTAAGGAATAAGTAGGGAGAGAAATAAAATAGGTACTCAAGTAGTTTAATTTTGAGAAAGAGTTAGAAATCAAAAGACTACAATGGATACTCATACCTCCCAATACATATTTAGACAAGATCAACTAAAAAAGGTTAAAACAAGTTAATGGGGGAGTCATCTAAAATGAAACAGTAGAAGGAGTTCAGCTTGAAATAGGTGGGTGGATATGAAACAGTTGAATATCATAATACTAAGGATCATGTTTTCGATAAGAAGGCTGGTATATTTGATGAACGACCTTAGATCTAAGAAGACCCAGTTTTTTGACCATCTAACTACTTCTTAGGGGCTAAATAGAAAGGAGGCTAATGTGGGTGAGGTTTTATCATTAATCACAGTTGTCTTGCATTAGACTGCAGACATATAAAAAATGTAAAAATAATGTGTTCCTATTATTCACTCTATGAAGGATATTCTAGAGAAGGTCTTGTTCACTCATTCTTCTGAGGAGGATGTGGGAAGGATGAATGTGAGAACAATCTAAAAGGAAACAAACAAAGATCATAGTGATTGGATCGATAGGAATCATTTAATCCTGACCAGAGGATTCAATGATAAGAAGATACTAGTGGAAGAATTCATGTACATATGGGATGATGTGTCCTATCAATTTGAATATATTATCCAAGATAACCTCGATAAGAACGTAATTGAGATTTCTAAAAAAATATATTGAGAGGAAACATCTAACAAGTTGATGTTGTCTTTTAATAACTATGTCATATTCTTTAGTTTTTGATGCTCTTGTTTGAACTTGATGGTTTCACACAGTTTCCATAAAAAAACTTTAATTAAATATTATCTTAGAGTGTTATATGTATAAATTAGAATTAATTAGTAATAATTCATAAGGATTAGTAAAAAAGTGGTTATTAGTAATAATTAGTGATTTATAGTGTCAATTAGTTTTAAATAGTAATAATTAGTTTTAATTAGTGACAACTAGTAATAATTGGTATTTATATGTATTAATTATATGAAAATTTAAAATTTAAGAGGCCATGAGTTTATATATGGTTAGCAATGAAAAATTTGGACAATTTTGGAATATAATAGTGCAATGGAAAAATTGGTCATGGTTGGAATATATTGTTTTCATCCACAAAAGAATGTAAAATCTAAAAATTACCCTTTTTTATTATCTTATAATATATTTTATTAGTTTATATTAAATTATACTAAACATTTTCTTCATTTAGATGTAATTATTCCTAATTACCAAAAATCACAGTTAATTTTTTGTATAAGTTAATATAAATAATAAAATATATTATAAAATAATGAAAAAATTAAATCATATAACTTACAATTTTTATGAGATTATATATGATAAATTTGTGTCAACCATGTCAAATTTGGTCATTAAGTATCCAGAATCTGGCGAGGCATGACCTAACACATCTTTGGAAGCTGTTGTAGTAGGAGGAGGCGGATATGAACTGATGATTAAAGTAGGCATATGTGATGACAATGGATTACATGTGATAATTATTATAAATTTAAAATATTTATTTTGAAATAATGTAAATGTTTTTAATTTAATGTACATATATTTATTTTGCGAAAATTTGTTTTAAATTTTAGTAAGCGAGTGTCACTCACCCGAGTTAAAGAAACTAGAAAGACCCCACATAATGTCCATAAGAAAAAATAGACTCTACAATGATCAAGCTCTAGATGAGGATTCTAAGTAGGCATATTCACTATATCAGAGCTATTTGTATTTTTAAGAAGGGTAAGGCATGAAATATTTCATCAGTACCAGACCTGTGCGTCTCTGCACACGACTGGTAGCTGAACCACCCCGTAAATGTGGAGAAATGGCATCATGATATAGATGATGGGGAGTGCATTTCCATGTATTTATAGTGTTGGATGAATTCCTCTAATACATTTGGGTAATGTAATGTCACGAAGACTACATGATATATATGTGTCTCCATTCAACTATAAAAAGGGTGATTATAAGAAATATATTTATATAAGACTTCAAGTCGCTCTCATTATTATTAATTACCTATAATTGATAAATAAATAGTATTAATTAATATAACATATTAATAAGTAATATTAATTTATAGATTTTTTAATTAAAAATAGTAATTAGTAAATATGAACATTAAACATATATAATTAGTATAAATAAGAATAAACTAACAAAATTTAACAGTAAATAACAATAATCATAAAAAATAATATTTATTAGTAAAAATTTGGGGTGGTTAGTAAAAATTAGTAAAAATTAATAGAAATGATTAAAAATTATGAAAATTAGAAGATATTTGATAAAATTAGAAAAAATAGGGGTAAACAATTAAAATTAGTAAAAATTAGGTGTAATTGTTAAAATGATTTTTTAAATCGCATAAATTAGTAATAATTATCACAAATCATCATATATTATAAAAAATTAAGTGTAAATCGCTATAATTAAGAAAAAACTAGCAGTAATTAGTTACATTTAGTGGTTATTATTAATAGTTAGTAATAAATAGTTGTAATTAGTGGTACCCTTTAATAATTAGTTATAATTAGTGATATTTAGTAATAGAAAGTATTTTACTATAAATTAATACAATATTGAAATAGAAATATGTCCCCACATTATTTCTTATGAGAATTGATAAATTTTGACACGGTTGGACTAAATTGGTGGTGTGAAAAACTGGGAAATGGTTCGCATAAATTGGTTTCATCAACCAAAGATTGTAGAATCTATGATCTATAACATTTTACTAATTTATAATATATTCTATTAATTTATTTTAAATTATACAGAAATGTATTGGTAATTAGTGGTAATTATTATTATTTAACATAATTTATCATTAATTTTTAGTATAATACAATATAATTTAATAGATTATATTTTAAATTACTAATAAGGTTTAAATGATAGAATTTCTAATAATCAGTTGATTTGAAATAACCAATTAGCGCCAACCATTCAAAATTTTTCATTGGGTCACTAGAAATAGTATAGGCATGATGTGAAAAGTTAATTTTAGCCATAAAAATTGGAGGAGAAAAATTAATTATTAATAACTATAATTTGTGAAAATTTAAACTAATTAGGAAAGGAAGCTGAACACCGTTACTTGGAAGGACTGCATCAAACCCATTGAGTTGGTTGGTCTCGGAGTCAAAGACCTTCAACAGTTTAATGAGGGACTTATTAATATGTTCACATCGAATCTCTTAACCTCCAATGACTCATCCCTGTATTTTCATTCATGAGGATTAAAAATGAAGCTTATAAATGGATACCATCATTATATGTCATCATCAGTATGGACTTCCCTGCAGTACTCCTTTAATGATGTGATTCAAAACTCTAAATGTCTTGTCGACAGACAATCTGGTCTTAACTGTTGTAATAATCCCTGGCTAGACAACCCCTTATATATTGGCGATATTCCCCCGCAGCCAATGGAAATGTCTATTATAGATTTTCTAGATCAATATCAAGCCCGTGAAAACATGATCACTTCTCAAGCCAAGCATGAAATCCAGACCCACTCTTTCATAGACATTGACACCCTGGTCTGGAGGCCCAATAGGAATGGTCATTTTATCTAAATGAATTCTATAACATGCAGCTTGTTGTCTACACACATGCACCCCCTTGGATTCTTACATTTAAAGTGCATTTCATCCATCCCTCCCGGATTATTCTTATCTGGAGACTGTGGAGAAACCAGTTGCCAATGCACGATTAATTAAAGAAGGCTGGCCAATGTACTGTGTCTTCCTGTCATTTGTGTCTGAATGAAGCTGAAACTGTACAACACCTTTTTATCTGCGGTCCCTTTGCTCAGAAGCTCTGGAAATACATTGGAGACATCTTCAACATGGACCTCTTCTCATACAGGCTGCTGGAAGACTTGATGGTGTTCATCTCCAAGTCTAGAGGGAGTGCGCAGATTCAGAACATGCTGCTGGTTACTACAACTGCTATTTGTCTTGCCATATTTAAAGCATGGATTACCCTCCTTTTTGACAACAAGGCTCCGTCCTTTCATACAAGTGCCATTCTAATTCATCGGTACATACATGCTACTAATTCGATACAAAATGGTTTCATGGAAAATACCTGCATAGATTTAACAGCACTGCGGATGCTTGAAATTCCATGTAAAATAAAGAAGCCATTGATGATAAAGTATATTCGCTGGATACCACTGATTTATTCATGTGTTAAGGTTAATGTTGATGGATCCACAATTGGAGTGCCAGGGAGATTAGGTTGTGGGGGTGTCTACCGAATGCATCGTGGTTTCGTCAAGGGCTGCTTTCATCATTTTATTGGGACGAGAGTTTCTTATGAAGCTGAATTATGGGCCATTATTTATGCCGCGAAGCACGCTGTCTTACATAATTAGAATATATTATGGATTGAATCTGACTCCGAACTTGTGGTGCATGCTCTCAAAATGCGGACTTGGGACATTCCATGGATAATTCTACCTCAATGGATCAGATGTCTTAATCAGGTAGAACATCTCATCCTGGTTATCACTCATTCATATCTGGAGGCTAATCAAGTGGTTGATGCCTTGTCCAAAGAGGGATGTCATAGAGATGACTACCATGTGGTCCTTCCGAGATCTAGATTTTTGTGCATCTTTGGTTGAGGCTGATATGAGGGGAGCCTCCCACTCCAGGATATGTAAAACCCCTTTCTCTGTCTGACTGTGTAATTTTACTCTTTTCTTATTAATTTTGGGGGACAGTTTAACCAGACCCGACTCTTCTAATTAAACTAATTCGGAAAAATTAATGGTAAATCTCTATGATTTTTAAAATTGATTATTTATTATTACTCTGTATCAGTAATTATAAATAATTCATAATAATTAGTGTTAATTAGTACAAATTGTCTAAAATTAACATTAAATTACTAGAATAAGTAAAACAATTAATAATAAGTAGTTAAATTTTGTAGTAATTAGTAAAACTAGTAATCAGTCACTATATTTATTTAAAAATCCCAATAAAATATCACTAATTTTTAAAATAAAATTTTAATGTAGAGTTTATTAAAAGAAACAAGATGTCTACAAAACTATTTAAAAATAAGAAAAAATTAAAAAACAATTAGAAAACTTTTTTGGTAATTAGTAGAGAGTAGTGTAAATGAACATTAAATAACTATAATTAGAAAGGAATATCAGAAATATGTAATAATCAGTGGCATTTACTGAAAATCAGTTGTAAATAGATAAAATTTTCAATATTTAGATTTATGTTATAATTTATCAAATTTCTAATTTTTTGGATTTTCATTTTCTTATATTAAATAATTTATTTATAATATTTCTTTTATAGAAATATTGAATAGGAAATTAAAAAATAGTATTTATTTCTTCATTATAATTCCACATAGAGTGAGGGAAATCAAAACCGTTCTAGTATAAAATCATATATAGATTTAGAGAGTTGAATTTTTTTCTTTACTTTTAATCATAAAAACATGAATTTGTTTCTGAATTGGAAATTAAGTGCTCTTGTAAAAACAATATCTTGAGTGGTTTGAAACATTTGACAATTATGGGTGTCATCTGTTGCATTTTGGATTTCAAATGGATTATGTTTTTTAGTATCTATTTGGGGACCACAGTTTCAGAAAAATATAATAACTATTTTATTAGTTATCCATCATTGTCACAAAATTTAGTACATGATTTGGCTGGTCAACCTTTTCAGAAAACTAAAATTTGAGAAAATATTGATTTAACTCTTGAGATGAAACCATAACAATTTTATTAATTTTTAAATTTTTTTACGATTCATTATATCCAAGTTACAAGATAAACAAATATTTAGTTATTGAAAAATTCAATTATATAAAATTAGATAATAGAATTTCAAATATTTTATTTGATTAGAAATTAATATTTTTTAAAGAACTCTTTCCAGATTGTAATTTATTTCCTACAAATAAATTTTAGAGTAAGATGTTGGTTCGTAATTTGGGCCTTTTTTTATCATAAGATTCACGTATGATCAAATGATTTCATCGTCTATTATTGTAAAATTGAGTTGTTATATAGTTGTCCTACATGTGGAAAATTTAAGTACAGATAGGAACAACTAGGTATGTTTTGATTTTTTATGTAAAAATAATGTGGTATTTTTCACTTACGCTATGATTGATGCATTATTTATTTATTAGAACATATCATCATTGACATCATGGAACAACATGAATATTTATACTGGTAAATTCTTAAATCAATCTTGTAATGATGATTACTAGAAACATTTTAACAATGTACATTGGTCTATCACTTCAGAATCTGGAAAGATTGTATTTGGTCATCCAACTGACAATTTCAATCTAGTTTGTTCTTAATGTAGATAATATTTTTGTTAGGCCGTCTTTATCACTATGTACAATTTTTCTTATTGGATGTTTATGAGGGATCCATATCTTTTTTTACCATATTAATTCTGGAACATCCAAATTATAATATTGATGTTTATTTGAAGCAATTTATTGATGAGTTAAATTTATTATGAATTAATGGTGTCAGTATATATGATGTTTTTTTTGAAACAAAATTCCATAATGGATGATTCATTCATGAAATAATTAGCAACATCCTAGTTTGTAAAATGTTATCAAGATATAGTAAACATCTTCCAAAAAACATTTTTATAGAAGATGCTGTGAATTATTATAGAATAATCAATATAGAATTTAAAATTACTAAAACTCTTTTAATTAATTAATTAAATTTATTATAATATTGATAGAATAAATTATGATCAATAACATCTATATAAATATTATTGTGAGAATGAATATAATAAATTGATATTATAAAATAATTGTATAATCACATGGAATTTCAATAAATGAATTAATAATGATATAATACCTAAGGTTAGACATCTAAATAATACTAGTGAAGCCTTTTTACATCACATTTAATACATTATAGTCCTTTTTCCATGGAATCTATATAAGATGGTGAGGCCTTAGAAAACACACGATATTATTTGTCACATAAGAGATACTGATGCATTGAGGGTTTATAGAGGTACCTTTCTATAACATACTAATTCTTATTAACTACTCATATGAAAGGGGTAAAACATAATGCACATAAATATTAATATTAGAAAACTAAAATATGAAATGTTAACACATACCCCAATTAATATAAATAATCATAAAAAAATACATCGTAAAATGGTTACTAATGATAAATTTGAACATACCAATTCAAACTGGTTAAAAACTATTCCTCGGGATAATATAGATAGAATAAATTAAACATATCATGAGTCAATCATTTTTTAAAAATAGGATTTATATCATTAATGAATATATATACCATGAAAACGCCTATAAAAACAATTTTGTTACAAAAGAAATATTTTCATTTTGAAAATTTTATTTAAAAATTTCTAAAAACATCTTGATAATGAATTTCATTGAAAATAACATTTAAATAACAGATAAATTATCTTAAAAAATTGATTTATAATTTGGGTGAATGTTATATTGTTGTTATACATGTTAAAACAACAACTGGTTTAACATTTTCAATAAAATCTAAATCGGTATTGTTTTGAAACAAATATGAATACACCTTTCAATAGAAATTAAACAGTAAAAAAATAAAAGTAGTTACATAATATAAAATTTTAATCATATTCTGCATGAATAAAATAAATATAAATGAGCCATTAATTTCAATGAATATTAATTAATGATATAGAATGAAAAATGGAATTTTATGAACAATATAAAATAAATAATATGTGAACAAGTTGATTGTATCACAGAAGTAAAAGTTTGATGAGAAACACAGAGCATGCGTTAGGATCATCTTGTATGATATTCATATTCTTGATTTAAAATCATATGTTAATTATTTACTAGAATAAAAATATTTTTTACCATTATTATTCTATTTATTTCACATATTACCATGTGATATATGGCCTCTTAATCAATTTAGTATATGAATGTTCTTTTCAAGATCTTTGGATTATGTTCCATAAATGAATTTGGTATGTAGAATATGATCCAAGTGGTCATTATTAGAAAACCCATATAATAATTTTCATGGTATATTTAATAAATTTATAGAAAAATTATACTTTTTAAAGAAATCATGAAATGTGGGTTTAAAAAATGAACTATGTTTCAGTCATGGAAATAATAGGTCATATGTACGCATGATTATCATTTCCAATTTTCCACTTTCCATGATCATGATGGATATAAGTTACGTAATATTATATATTTATTAAATCATTATAATATCATATATATTATAGCATTTCTTTTCAAATAATTATATATATCATCCATGTTGAATTGTAATGAATATAGTCTCACATCGTTCGGGAAGGTGGTAGTCCACACATATAGAAATACAGTTATCATTTATTAGTGTAAGAATAAAAACAACATATTTTATTTTAATTAGAATAGTTATTTCATTAATAATATTAATATTTAATTGATTCCACATATTATTAATGAATGTAAAATTATTAAATTATCTTTAAGGTTTTATTAGAAAATGAATCACATTGATTCGTAAGAAGGTAGGTCGACAAACCCATTAGGGAAGTTATCACATACAATACATAAATTAAATTTAATAAATTTTTATATTATATATTGAATAAAGTGTTATAATTGTATTATTAATATCATAAATATATTTTATAACCATAATCATATATATCTATGATAGGTGGAAATGGAAAAACTGAAAGACATTAGATCACGAGGAATTTGTTCTTTGTACAAATGAATAGTGATTCTGTAATACCTTTGATGAAAGTGTGGATGGTTTTAGTTCAATACCATAACATAAAAACATATAATTATTTTTAATATTTAAGGGTTACTATATCAAAATGATTCAATAATAATTGAATGAGGGAAAAAATAATTTAATAAAAATACACGATGAATAATACTGCTTCTTCTTCGAATAACCACTTACGGAAATACCAAAATTCGTCCAAAGATGTTTTTTTAATGAAAATAAGTCTTATTGGATTATGTTTTTGACTTTTGAAATTTATTTTGACTTGTATTGGCGGAAAAATCTGTTTGAATGTGTGATGATTATAGGAGTCTGGGTGACCTTTTATATGTGAGATTTGAGGTACAATTGAAGATTTTGAAAAAATAGTTTACCCACGGTTTTCATATCAAAAGGATCCAAATTTTTTTATTCCCTATAATTAGATATTAAAATATCAAAATATATACATACAATAGGTTTCACATATGTGTTTAGGCCATTTAAACCCTTCTCATTTAGTTTAACCACCAGTAAATCGATTTTTACCATAGTGAAGATAATTAATTTTTCTTGTTTTTGTGATTGATTATGGGGAATAATTAAGTTGAAATTATTATATAATATAGATTAATATTATTAAAATATTGAATAATTTTTTCAGAATTATATTCACAGAAGTGGAAATATTTACTACATATGTAATCTCACATATGAGACTATAAAGATATGTTTTAAAGAAGAATGTTCAAAAGTTAACAATGGGTTTGTATAAAATTTGTTATGACGATGATTCTAATAAAATATATTGGAATAAATGATATATAATTAAACTAATTTTTAATAAAAAACAATTTTTATTGTAATTTATCTATGTTAATAATTTAATTTTAAAAGGAAATTCTGAATTAATATTTAATAATTTGTACTATTCCTCTAACAATGATAAATTTCAGAACAAAAAAAATATTCACCCCATGAAAATAATGATATTACAATTTAAAAAATGAACTAATTTTCACAAATAAATT
This sequence comes from Viscum album, assembly GCA_963277665.1. Taxonomy (NCBI): domain Eukaryota; kingdom Viridiplantae; phylum Streptophyta; class Magnoliopsida; order Santalales; family Viscaceae; genus Viscum; species Viscum album. Next base: position 514,233,143 of record OY728143.1, on the reverse strand, counting down.
CTCAAAATTTGGGAACAAATAAATTTTATATTTTGTTTAAATATAAAGGCTAATCATGAATTTAGAGGAAAATAAAATTTTTAAAAAGACATATCTTTTTATTTTAATTGATATTATTTTTTTGATAACATATTGGGTACCATAATTTTCATAATATAGTTAGTAATATTAATAGTCACCAATTTAATTGCATTTTCACAATGACAACATTTATGTAATAATAATTTAATTGATTATCATGTTTATCTGTAACATGGTGTTGTGTGCCTCACATGTTATCAAGGAGATGGAATATATATACAAATTAATCTATCGTAATGTTTTTAGGTGTTATACTCAACTATAATATTTTAGTGCATGTAGTGCAATAGGTTGATAATTTTTTCATTCATCATATTCCTCAAATAGTAATGTGATCTATAACCATTTATACCACAACTTAATCATTTACTAATTCATTAGATTGTGTCCCCAATGCGTCCTCCCATATTTTTAATATATATGATTATTAATGTCATTTCATCAATGGGATTTGTTATTTAAGATTCTGTAAATATACATTTTTCTAATTTTCTTCAGAAAACAAGAGAGTAATGGGTGTCTATAATCACAATTTCTTCTTTGATAATACACCAAAAATTATCTTTATATCCTATAAATAACTATAGTGTGAATTCCATTTAAAGGCTAGTTTTTTAGATACTAATGAAATGACCAATCATTCTATTAAATCCAGTGATAATAACAGAAGCATACCCTATATGTATTTTGAATTTTTCATTATTAATACTAATGGATTCGTCCAAATTTTACAATATAATATGGAATTTAGACTCAAATATAGTCTAGATATCATAGAAAAAATGTTTATCAAAAAATAACAATCAAAACTATTCTCGTTTAACGGATTGGATTTATTACATTAACCGGATGATCTTTTTAATGTCCTCAATTTTTCTTCTATACAAACCAATTAGAGTACAATGTTAATAGATTTTTCATTCATTGTAAATTAAAAAATATAGAATGTCTCTTCAGTAATCACAAAATATTTATTTTAAAAAAATTGTATATTAGATGATCTTCTAAATGAAAACCATCATTCACAAAATAACTTCATAGTTGTTAGTTTTCTATATTTTTTGTGTTTTACAACTCAACATGGGTCATGTTATTATTTATAACATCATATTGCATTTTCATGAAGGTTATATCTAAATTTCTCATTCCATTTTTTGTTTATTGTGATGATAATTTAATTTTCCCTTACCCTAGATTCTAACCTGGATCATATTGGTTTCATTCAATGACTAAGTAAAAAAAATGATATATTGAGTGATTATAAGTAGTAATAAAAGTATGTAACAAAATTAAAAGAGAAATTAATCCTATATCTGCCTATAGTATGACTCCATGATTTCAACCTAAGATATTTTATTGAAATAAAAAACTATATTTTCTTGGTGGTTCTAGGTTTTTTCATATTTATCCTAAAATTAAAATCCCTAAAAAAATTTATACTCTCATATAATAATAAATTTTTCACCTGAAATCCAAACACCTTGAACAAGCGATACAATACAAACATGAATCATATAATATTATACTTATTTATCAAAGAATATCACAAATTTAAAATATATAATTTCATTAATTACACAATACATATCACAAATTAATATTATCTTAGAACCAAATGGGTTTATTTATATAGAAATTTGATACCTCACCAACTTATTTTAAAAACAATATATTCTCTATCTCTTACAAATACATTTCATATAAATATAATACTCGATAATTTTCATCCTAAAATTTAGAAATGAAATAGAAATAAAAGGATGAGGTCATATGCTCTATTAGGTTAAACATAATTGATAAAAATTATATTTCATAAGTGGGGTTATGAAAGTAATATTAGTGAGATAAAATATCATGTCTGAAAGAAATAAAAAAAATTATTCAAACAAAATATGGTTTATATAATAATAGTAAATCATGGAAGAAGGATTTTTATAGATCATATGAAATGATTCAGAAGACTACAAACCTGATTCTATAATCATGATCCTTATGAATATAATATTCCAACTTAAAAATGTTCCATGAAAAAGAAATAATAACACATGAAATAGTTAAATACAAAAAAAAGCCTCACAAAATTTACTTTGATAACCACTTTTACATAGAATATTAGTACTAGGATAACAAAAAATATACTTTTTTATGTTTTGATTATATCCCTTCTACCCTTTTGGGATTTTCAAACTACACATGTACCATTTCTTGCTTGGGATATTACTTATACACCCTTTTATGATTGGGGTACAACTTTGGAAATATTTTTGGAATACAATACATTTCGTTTTCCTTATTTATATTGGGATATAAACCCGTTTAATCTATTAAAATTTAGATAAAACTAGTGTAACCTTTTTTAGATTGTGAATTTACATGTTTATGGTTTTTGACATTGCTTATCAAACTAGGGTTTATTTTGGGCTAGGGGTATTACATATCTACCCTTTTATGGATGACATGCAACTCATTTAACCCTTTGAGATAAAGATATAAAAACCCATAACTAATTAATATTAAATGTATGACATTTTAACCCATCAAATAATGATAAACAATATATAGGTGTTCCATACGAATTTAAAAATGTTTATAATACTATCAAATAATAATTCACCAATGGGAATGAAATATTATTCATTAAATAGTATGTAAGATATTATCATAATACATCTATCGATACATGTTGATTTATATCATTAAATTATATCCACAATAAAACCAAAAAATCATTAAATAGTGTTAAAAAATGAAAAACATTAATAAGAGAAATATAGAATTCCATTGAAAATAGGTAAGATATATCCTTAATATTTTCATTCCTTATTTTTTTGAAGATTTCTTTTTCAAAAATTAGAAATGGAAAATACTTTTTAAATCCATGAAAAATTTAGGAGGAATATTATTAAATATATATATATATATAATGATAGAAAAGGTGATTATTTCAATAACATCTTAAAAAATATTTCAAAAGACTTTTGTAATAAAAATAAAATTAAAATTAAAATGAAACATGTAGAAAATAAATAAGAAGATTGATTTCAACATAATTTTAAAAATTATATGTTAGCATATAGTTTTTCAGTAAATAATTAATATATAGATGAGGTAATTTATAAAACAATATAGTGAATATGGATATGGGAAAAATTATTTCTGACAATAAAAAAGGGATAAGATAAACTAGAATTGAAATTATCAATTTACTAGAATAATGATAAAAAATGATATGAAAAGTTACAAATATATATAACATATAAATAAATATAAGGGAATATAATATATGATGTTTAAGAGATAATGGGAAATAATTTTCATAAATGATATTATAGAAATATGCAATCTCAATTATAAATTAATATTATAACAAAATCCAAATTGCTTGAGTAACGTATTAATCAAAATAAAATTAAAGAGATAACATAATATGTGATTGAAAATACTCTGAATTTCTTAAATTTTTAACTAAAATAATCTATAGAAAGTATATAAAAATAAATATAATAGTATAGGATTGGAATATGGAATAAATCTCAATGAATTAAATTTGAGATAATAATCCCCTTACCATTACAACCAATTATTTTTAGTAGTGGTGTAGTGTACAAAGGTCTAGGGATATAGAAACAGAGTTCAGTAAGGTATGGAGTTCGATTCACAAGAGGCCTCCCGAGGGGAATTTCTGCCTCTTATGCTCCACTCACCTTGTCGGGTCACCCGATGTTTCACCTGGTGGGCACAATGGTGCAAACTACCTAGATGATGGATTACTATGTCAAACCATCACTGATCGGATTGTTACCCCATGAGACACTCTTCTATCTAAGCTGGAAATGGATCCTTACCAAATGAGCCTTCAATAGATGATCACTTCATTGGGAGGTGGGTTTTTGGGTGTAGAGGGTTCAATGATGCCCCTTCTGGGGATACCCTTTTATGTAAGGAAAAGATATAATGATAGTCATTTAGATGGTTGAAATTATAGTTTTAAAAATTCCATTAATTTTTTTAAATAATTATGATTTACTTTTTGATGATATTTAAAATACAGGTTAATATAATTATCATAGAAAACCCATTATAGGCTCTAGATATGTACATATTTGAAATTACCACAAGCACATCAAAATAAGATAATCAGAAAATAATGAAAAACTAATAAGAAACATCAATCCAGACAAAAAATAAAATTTAAAAATTGTATTTATTTAACTAGTAATTTAGTATATGTTTATAAAAATTGACATATAATTTGATAAAGAATAAACCATTAAAATTGTTAATATAAAACCAAACTCATTATCCATAGTAGTATGATTGTTTGTAGAACTAACATTATATATATATTATTTTAATACTGTACAGTGGTATCCAAAATATTACATCAATCAAATGGTCTATCATCTTTTCCCAGAAAGACATAAAAATAAAATTTTGATAGGTATAGTTTTATATTATTTAATACTATCTCATCTAATCCATGTAATCCCTTTATCAAACATGATTAGTAAATCAAAATTATAAATAAAATACAATATTTTTTCAATAACACATCATGTGAAATGACTCTATATAAAAACACCGAGAAATGATGTCATTACACAAATATGAGTATCTCATGAAAATAAGAATTTTAAAAAATAAAATTGAAACAAAAATTAAGATAACAATATTATATTTTTTTCAGATGCTCAAAGTGATGATTTATTTATATACATCTAGGTAATAATCTATAATTGGATGATATCCATAGTTTTCATAGTCATTTATAAATATATCGGTAGAATATAAACTATATTCAGATAAACAAAAAATTTTATGTTTTCTACCAATGAGTTAATTTATGACTGACATTTTTATCTTAAATTAAGTTTATCTCAACAATCATCAAAATTCATAATATTCATTTTTTAAAACGTTTTTAATTCATCTCCTAGTTTTGTAACAAATAAAATTATTATTTATAGTCACAAAAAATAAATCTAATATAAAATATAGTTTATATAATTTTTATTGTGACCATAAAAATAAGTATAACAATTTAATCATTGTCATAAAATTCTCACCCTATTTAGATGGACCTAAATTCACAAAGAAAAATTACGATTTCAATTAATATTTAATTAGTAATTATTCTAAATGAGTACAAAGTTAATGTAAGTTCATGTAAATTTATTATAGTCTTTATTTTTTTCTAGGCAAATTAGAATAATTTATTTTGTCATTGAAATAATATAATAAATAATATTTCCATAATTTTTTTTGGTTTTGGATTTTAAGAAATTAATATAAAAGTAAATAAAAAAGATAAAAATTGATTATACCAAAATAAAATTTAAATATTATCCTACTAACATTTTTTCGATCATATGTTCTATTTAATTCAATAAAATTATATAACTTCTATATTTTCATAAATGTTTTATAAAATTTTTGAGTATTGAAACATGTTAACTATAATTTATAATATGACTATGATTTCATATCTAAAAATATAATTTTGTACTGTGAGTTTATTGGATGATGTTTATATTCTCTCTTAGTATTTGTGTTATATTTATAATATATTTTTAATAATATACAAGAATCATTATTATCAAACTTTTTTCTTCACCTAAATCACTATACTTCCATGAGATTGTTTGATTATTCTAGACTAGTCCCACTATTTTGAATTTCAAATTATTAAGCTTCAAATATGGTCTTTTGAGATACTTTTGAGAATATCTCTTGAGATACTTCCATTGAAATTTTTTTCTGTATGAAATATAGAAGTAAAATGATAGGAAAATTAATGAGACTAAAATTATGGATGTTTGATCCTAATATATTAATGTTCTATTACTACAATATAATAATTATTCCTTTTAATTTGAATAGTGTAAAATGATTCTAATAAAAATGTATGGAAAAAACATATATTATATGAATTATTTTAAATTGGGGAATATATAATTTATTTATATAAAATTATTAGATACCATCAGATATAAATTATGACAGTAAAAGAACTATATCATTAAATACGACCCCTATAAAAATAAATTCTATAAACTTTGTAAAAAAAATAAATTTTATTATCTTTTTACATTTTAATTCTGTTAATTTTATATTTCAGAATATATTATGGATCATTATAAAAAATATATTTTTTTAAATATTTAATTTTTTCTCTATCAATAGACATAGAATTTTTCCCTTTATAGAGGTTTATATAGAACATCACTTTTATATTAACCCATTGAAAATAATAAAAAAAATATTTAATAAATGAAAAATCCAAAAAAATATAAAAAACTACAGAAGTAAAAATTACATCCACCTCACTTGAAGAGGTTTAATATGTTTGTATATAAGTATAAATAAATTTGAATTAATGTTCTCATCATGTTGATCATTCCAAAATCTATTTTAATGTATTCATATATATTATAATATAATTTTTCTAATAATATTATGAATGATATATAGATTTAAAATAATGTTAATAATTCTACCTCTTTTTTAAAGAGTGCTCCATTTGAAAATGGTGTATAACATCTATGTTAGTATTTTTGGACATATGGATTAATTGACAGATAAATGTCAATAGGGTTGTCATAATTGATTAGAGTTCAAAAAATCTGAAAAAAATCTAGTTGTATTTTTGGCATCTACAATACTTGTGTAAAAAACTTATGGCTACTATATATTAAATTTCATCAATATAATGTGTTAGAAAATTTTCCATCTTCATAGAACACGAAACTAGTTTATCATATAATTGTATAATTATTCTAAATATACTTTTTTGATTTCATTACTAGCCTCTAAGTCAGTATCAGGGTATCATTTCAGAAAAAAACCATTTCAGAAAAAAATACAACTATGTTTGGGATACACTATTTATGTAAGAAAAAAATAATCTTCAACATTTTTAAATGTAATTATTATATATTTTTTATAAATCGCACACATAATAATTCTAAAAACCTAAATTCTGTTCAGCTATATGGTATAGTAATTTTTTTCATTTAGTAATATTTTTTGGATCTATCACTCTTATAGAATCATCAAAAAAAAGTATATTAGATGTTACTAACATAACCATTATACTTCATGTATAATTAAAACAATAATTATAGAGTATGTAATAAGTATTTTTATGATGAAATAATATATTTCATTCTAGTTGGTAGAAATATTTACACTATAAAAGAAGTTATGTTCACTAATTATACTAATTTAAAATTCATTCTTCAAATGTTTTGAAAAAATATTGGAATGATATTTTTGAGTAGATAAAAATATAATATTACAAATATATATATAATAAATAATGGAATATTAAAAAACATTATTTATTAAATGTCATGGATGAATACTTCATTCAATTTAAATTATTTATGTAAATATCTTGTAAGTATACCATACCAAAATAATGGGTTCCATTTAATAGTATAGTGTACATTAAATGATTAAACACATTTATGGGAATATTTTGTCTTAAAAAAAATAAGGATGTTCCACATGAATTTCTTAATGAATATATAAATTAATAAAATAAAATTTAACATCGATGTATTTGATTCTTTTGGCTAGGATTGGACATCGTCTTTCCGTTCGGTGGAAAATTGTTATTTTTTCTTTTTATTCTCACTTTCCAATGGGGGGAGTATTCCAATATCATAATTCAATATGTGAACTCCTTGAACTGAGTGGGTTAATTGTATGTCGATTCATCTATCCATGTAGTACTCGTTGTATATCATCAAATAATCTTTGTCACCATAATATTTTTAAGTTATGTTTTCAAAATCCATTCTCTGTTCTACCTCAATGTGGATGCTGATTATTTATAAAAAATCTACATTGATGTGGAAAAAAAATTCTTCAAATTTATATTATAATTATATGAATTTATGTAAATCTTTGGGCACTGATTTTAGTTTTAACATTTCATATATTATTCTATTAGAGTTAAGAGAATCTTAGTAATTACGTGTCTTACGTTTGCAACCCATGGAAACATGTGTCAACCGCATGGTAGTAAAATTCCAGGTTTTTAGGAATATGAGGGTTTTTACCATATGAATAACATGATTATATATTGGGGGTATATATTCAATTTGGGATATTCGTTTTCAATATTTTTTTGTAAAATTTGATCAATTTTTGTCTACCAAGGGGGTGGGGGATTTCAGACTAGGTATTTGATTAGTTGTGTCCGTAGGGGGATAACTTCACACCTGTCATTTTGTGGAGTGTGTACCAATGTGGTGGATATTCCACACATTGTATTTAGTGATGTCTGTCCACATGGATGAATATTTCACACATGGTACTTAGTTGGGTCCCCAAGGGAGGATATCACAGTTGAGATTTTGGGGAGTGCATCCCCATGGGGGAAGATTTCCCACATGAGATTAGGGGGAGATGTTGGGTTAATGAGAATTAAAAATTGGTAGGTAACCTATATCTATATATTTGCAGGTACTAATCCTCATGAATGTGTCCTTCATACACTATTTAGAAAAAAGTATAGAAAATCAAGTAGTTTGATTCCTTGGTTTAGAGTTGTGTAATTGAACTAGCCCAAATAGTATAATATATTATTGTAGGGAAACTCTTCCCTTTGAAAAAGTTTCAATGAGGGATAGTGTTTAGTGTTATGAATAAAGGTAGATAGATATATGGTGAAATACCATGGAGGGGGGGTGGGTGTTTCATCCCATAATGATAATATATGGGGAATTGAATGCTATTCACATGAGTTTAGGCTACAGTTTATCATCATATTTTAGTTATTTTGTCATGCGATTTTCATTTCATATAACTTGGACATTTGTCTATAAAATTTTACATCATACAAATCAGTCATGATGGGTTCTAAACATGGGGATAATATTTCATGCAGAATTGGATTATCAAAAACGTCTTCTCTATCGAGAAAGGTTTATTGTTTCCCTTGATAATTCCATCATTACTATTTAATTGTCTACTCATTTACCACTAGGTGGTTAATGGCCTAAAATCTTCTTTATAGTAGTGTCAATAAGGGTTACTAACATTAGAATGATTACTCATATGATATAAATGCATTAGAGTACCTATTATTATGATAAAAATGTAAGGAACTATACAAGGAATGCTTGAAGAATAGGGGGCACAATGGTTAATAATACAAATCACAGAAGAATTGGTAGTACTAGTGAACTAGTTTTTAATAGTTATGAGGTCCCTTGTAATTAAACTACAATAAAAGGCTCTTGGTTAAAAGTGGCATGATGGAGAGTAAAGATAAACAAAATTTGAGAAGTGTGGTACTTTCTGAATGATATTGGTTTTTTATGGGAAGGGGTCTCATGAAAGTGAATCTTATATGAAATTGGTTATCCCCACCTCAGTGTGATGTATTAGTTCCCATGGGGGTGGTTTGTTGACGGATAATTATCTCATCAGAAAACAAGAGAAACAATGAAATTCCTCTTAAGAGAAGGACATGGACCTCCACCAATGTAATCTTCACAATTGGTTTTGTATTTTATGAACTACTAGGAGATGTTTTTTCTAAGATAGTTTCATTTGGGAGTCAATCTCCTCTCTTTCTCATGAAGGGTTTTGGTTTTTCCGATTTATAGAATTTTACATAAATTTAGAGGATCCATTCCCTTAAAAGTATGAGATTTGGTAGAATTTATTGGGTCATCACAGGTGGGAATCCATTTCTTGAAATATGGAAGATTTCATGGAATAATATGAGTTTCAAGAATTAATGGGAGTTTCATGAATATATTTACACTGCATGGACTTTACTACCTTGATCTCCATAAGATTGTGTGACTTCTATGAACTGGATTTATATTGCATGTATCTCATCAGCTTAAGCTCTAAGTAGTTAGTGTGTTCAGAGAGATGATGTAATATTCATATGTTTTGAACATCAAGGGCCTAGAACCAGTGATTTTTGAGCCTCTTTTGCCCAATTTTTTTCAAATTGACAATTCATTCCGACCACTCCATTACCATGATTATATTAGTTTCAAAAAACTCCCAAATATGATGGGATTAAAAGAGTGTGTGGGGTGTCATATTTAGAGTGAATATCATTGAAAAATAGAACTAGAAATATATATTTGAAATAATAGTTCTATAAAAATTCCTATTAATCGTGGTAGGGGTCCTTGATAGACCATGATATTTTTGTAAAAGATAGTCTAGGGATATATTTGAAAAAACTAAGAAATTATATAGGATTTTTTTAATATAAATACTCATATATCATGAAGAAATACTATACTATGAACTGCAGTGTCACGAATGGAAGTACAAAATTCTAATAACTATTATGAACATGAAATCCATGAATCAAACCTCCTTAACTAGTTATTGAAATTTTCTATGTCATGTATAATATTTCCACTTAAGGTGATAAGGCTTTCAGTAATTGTATAAGGGAGATGTATGGAAACATAATGATTGTGGAGATATTATTATTAGAATTGGATATTGGTGTACCCTCTATATTTGTGTAGGATCCTCATCAAGAATACACATTACAAAGTAGGATGTTGATGTATGGTTTTAGTCTACAGGATGATGCTTTTTCCAACAATGGTAATTGGTATGAGCTCTCTTTCTAGTGCAAAAGAAAAACTTGTTTGTACCATTAAAATTTAGAAGAAAAATGTTTAATGAAAAGAAATCTATTACCACTCTTATGTTTTGGAAACATGTGATCAACATTTAATGAGAGGCATTAAAGGAAGAGGTTTATGCCTTCCGGTAAGAGAATTTGTAATGTGTGCATGATGGACCATCACAGAGGGTGAATAATGACAGGGACCTACGCAAGGGTGGTAAAATTATGGATGAACGAGAGTAGAGTATAAGTTATGTTAGTCCCATCATGAATTTTTTGTTGGGGGGAATTAGGTTAGTCCTTAAAAGGTTGACTGGTTCTCAATGTTCCATCTCTGTGGTTTTCAGGAAACCAAGTATGAGTTGGTGAGTAGGTGGTCACCAAAGACCAACATGTTTTAGATAAATAATATTGAGTATGTAATTGGATTATGGTACCTCTACCACCACATGTAGATCCCCACTCAAATATATATGTATGATGAATTTAGTATGGATGATGAAACCTCGGATGAACAAGAGTATATTCTGGAGAAGATAAGGGTGTTTTTGTGCTTTGTATAGGGGAGAGTGACAACAATCTTGTGATGAAGGATATTCTATTCAAAAAATTGTTCCCTTCTATCCAAATTGAGTCTACATAAAATTTTTTGGAGAGGCCATGCATGTATCATATTGTGTTTCAATGATGAAAGTAAAACCCATACAGGAGACACATGGAGGTAAACCAGTAGATGTGGTGGTGATATTGTGTGAAGTTAAAGGATCTTGTCATCATACTAGTTGGATTTATCATCATGATGATCTATGGGTGGATAACCATAGTTTGTGATTACCACATTGGTGTGTGGCTGAGAACTCAAACATAGTGGTGAATCTAGTGGTGTGGTAGGGAACAAGACTAGAATGCCTGATGCTGGGGAATTTGTATAAGGTGTTTCATTACATTTAAGAGTTTATGAATCCCATTAGTTGATACATGCCATTTAGTTTCTTTTATGGTTTTTTTCTCGCAAATGGAGGGATATGAATATCCAAACCACATCTCCCCTCCTAACATAATTTTTTTTCTTAGAACCCCAATATCATTGGGAGTTGGCCACATGACTTGGTCATGGTGGAAATTATAGTGAGGATCATGAAGGGTTATTGCTATATTTTTCATCTATATTCCCTATATATTAATTTGATAACAAAGGATGGCATGAAAACTATTGAGAAGCGCTCAGATTGAATCGACTTCTAAGGAGGTGTATATATGGACAGGTTGGATTGTAACGCGGTTTGCAATGTTTACCCCCATATTTTTTTGAATATGTATTTTAGTGCTCCCAATGGATCATCCTAATGTTGTATATATGTTTTTTAGATGAGTTTCACCCCATGATAATTCAAGAAGATATAGCTCATGTTCATTCAAGAGGGTGGAAAGGGGATAAATAAGTATCTACCACATATTTGTGTCTATAGTATCATCCTTGAATATTCACTAAGACGAGATAGTGGGTATCCCAACGAAATGATGAGGACACTAGTGAATCAGACTGATAAAGGAGGAGGGACCCTATATCCAGATGGATCAGGGTGAGTGGGGAGTCAGGAATTCCATGGTGGAAAATGAAGTTCAGTTGTTGGATAAGGGATAATATTTATTGTGATTCTTTGTCATGTATGAGAGAAATCTCTATGGAAGGGAGTAGAAACAGTATCGATGGTCCTAGTTAAGATGATGTTTAAAGAATGAAGAACCAATAGGGTAGATCCAAGGGAACTAGTCAAAGACTTGGGGAAGAAAATTTGTTTCCAAGATACCCCCATTGTTGTTATAATTCATGAAGCCTGCAATTAATTTGGAATCAACATAATACATTACCCTCTAAATTATATACTGAAATTTTCCCTCTAAGAGGGATCAATACAACAAGATATTGGCAATGAGAGATAATACTTCCTTATTCCATGCTCTAAGGAAATGAGATATATCAACGATATCAATTAACATATTCACTATCATAACTATGTGTTCCCTGCGTTCTACTATGGAATGAAACAATTGGAAATTCCATTTACTCTGATTCATTCAGTGGTACAAATTGATACAGGTATAGTTATGGAGTGTGATTTGAAGAAGAGGAATCCAAGGTATGTTATTTTTTATGGATTACATGGGGAAATGATATAATAACAATTTTCATATTAATTTCATTATTTTGTATTCATTGACCATTTCTTCCCCTATAATGTTGTTATCTAAATCCATTTACCTTTTTTGGAATTAGAGAGCACCAAGGAATAAGTGGTTCCTAATGAACCTCAAGAGCTGGATGTGGGAACCCAAAAACTTGTTGTAAGATATCAAAGTTTACAATACAATCATGGTAACCCATAACCAAAATTAAGGGTTTTTCGATCCATGTATGAAAATATGTATAATTCTTTATATTCATCTAGAAAAAATCAACACATACAACAACGATGAACAAAACTGGTCGAATTCTAGCGAACCATTTTAAATAACTTTTGTAGATTTACTAATCCTATAATATCTTTCCAAATATCATCTTATACTTTGTTTTCTTCTCTCTTATGTTATCCTCAAATAAAAATTTACATTAAATTATAATTTAAAACATTTTTGGAGCTTAGACACATATATTGATTCTTGAGTCGAGAGACCCAATAATTGAGAAAATTATAGATGATTTTGTAATGGAAAATGATAATGTAGGGGAGGTTATTGTTTTTTTTACACCCAAAGTGGTGTCAAAATAAGAATATTCTATGAATGGGGCCCCAATGGAGTAGGTAGACATCATGCCCAAAATAGTGACAATTAAGGCGGGGAATGAATACACATTCATATACTGGAAATGTTTTCAGTTCTAACTACTAGAGATGAGTACTACAAAAAAGATGTTAAATATTTTTCAACCAAAGGAGGTGTTCTTTGATTATTATTGGATTAGACATCTTTAAAAGTGACACTGTTTGTAGATGGGTATCCCAATATGGATGAAGGATTTATCAACGACGTGTCTCTTCTAGACATGGTGATTAAACTGACCAAGGAATTTTCTATATATAACCCATCCACTGATGTGTTTTTTTTTCATAACATGGTATAAGACTATACATCGTTAGGATTTTTAGGATTTAACATTGAAATTCGTAATTATAATACAAGGAATGGAGTAATGTGCATAATTTCATCACTCATACTACACTAGATTATCTTCCAAATGAGATGGTATCCCTCCGCCATTGGTTATTCAGCTAGGGGATTGGAAGGGTTGATTTAAAATAACTCCCTAAACTAGAGTGAACAATTCCCATAAAATATTTTTTTTGAGAGGATGTAATTTAAATTTTCACATAAAAATATAGACGTTTAGAAACTCTAAGTGGTAGGAGAGGATATCAGTAACATAACAGAGTATCCATGTTGAAATAAAAACATTGTTATTGATCGTTAGGAGAGTAATAATATATTTATGGGATAATTGGTGGGTAATGTTCATAATTATGTGGTGGAAGATTATTTGGTTCTTGAGTTCCTATATAAATAGTTTCATGTTCATATTAGGGAGGATTAAGATCTCCCTGCCGCTGATGAGTAATAATCCATCTGTTGGAGTTGTAAGGGAATATGGATGATAATAAATTGATTAAACGTGACCTTGAATTCTCAATACCTAAATATGATCCTTAACAAGTAAAAATATATCAGGAAATAATAGGGAGACTCCCACATGTGGATGGTACTCCTAAACTTTTATAATTATTTCTTTTAAATTCAATGCGATCCCAAATGTGTTTTTTTTGTATCTCAATCATATAAAAGAGAAAAGCAACAATGAATCCCAAATAAAATGTAAGGAAATTAAAGTTTAGGAAACAAGGTATATGAAAAATACATATCATTTACATGAGAGTGCCAAAAAATATGAAAATTGAGGTTATGAGCTTGTTAATTGACCACCGAGAGTGTCCTTACTAATAAAATATTGAATGCAGCATGACACTCTATTAATAGTCTATTTTATATTTTCCAATGATCATTAATGAAAAGATGGGGTATCACTAGGGGATTCAAATTATTCTTAGAAAAAGGGGAATAAAAAAATTTAATTAGGATTCCCAATATTTGGAACACAAAAAGGGTACTGTGAGGACGGTGAATGAATTATGAACATTTCTGAATCATATATTCCATTATGATTTTTTACAGGATGGGAAGAAAACATTGAGGGTAGAATCTGGTCAGCTTCAGACGCATGGTACAGAAAAAATGTTTTCAGAGGTCTTATGGAGAGAGCTTCCAGGAAGGTATGTGATCTAGCGTGGCAAGGAATAGTTTCTATAAGGGGTTTCATTGAGACATTAATGATAATAGGGATATAAATAAATTTATAGGTAGATAATAAATATGTATTTTTGGAATATTATGACAGAGTTTAGAAATTTTTTTTATAACACCATGGCTTGGGAACATTTTCTTTTTGTGTTACTCAGAAAAATGACTTTAATCTTATTCCATGTTGAGCTTCATCATAGATTCCAAATGATGTTTAAATAAAACAAATGTTGAATTAAATGATCTATCGTGAAGGGGGAAATGGAAAATCAAGAAATGGCCTATACTATGTCATAGTTTTATCTCATGATATAATGTAGAATAAAATATTATATATCATCTCAAATAATTGTATTTACATAAATAAATTAATGTATTATGGTGAGTACGATACATGGAACATTTTACCATATTTTTATTAGGATGCTCATTGTTAAATGTTGTATCTTGTGCCTAGTATGTGTGAAACATCATGTGTAGTTCAGTTTTAGTCAAGGTAATGGGATGCACTAACAAGAAATATAGGGTTGGAACCTCATAGATGATATTATTATTTTGAGGGAGAAACAATTTATCTATTTATATTTATTGAAGTGATGGGGTTATCTCACATTTCCACATTTTTTATGAGGCCCCAAGTTGGTTCTCTAGCTTTGAATCTATTTAGATAAGACGTCACATGTTTCCAAATCATTAATGTGATCTATGTAGAACGATTCTAACTTTTTATCATGTTTCCCCTTGCATTATTCTACTTAATTGATATATCTTTCTCTAGATTTGGTTGGATTAAGTCTATTCTTTTCAGACCAAGAAGTCAAAAATAGTTAAATGTCAAAATGATTGGATCGTGATATAAAAATAGTTAAAGGCCATGATTCCCAGAACATTGTGGGATGGGGTCTCTCTAGGAAGTTTTAATAAAATGGATGGGAAGTCACTTATCGCGTGGAGGGGGCAATAAGTACCACTTAACACATACCATATTCATGAAAAGATCCACAGAGTTTAAGGTCATGTTGATTATAGATGTACTTATATTAAAGGGACCTAGTGTTCGAACCATAGGGACACATTTTTTCATCAACCATGCTTTGGGTAATTCCTCTTCATCTATTAAGAATATCTTATCCTTTTTATATGTGGTAAATATGGTGAGGTATATAAATGAAATTTTTTATAGGGGTCCCCACAATATGCATGAAAAGTGACCTACATGGGGACATCTCAAAAGGGTAAATTGTGACCTCTAGGACTTTGATATAATATGTTAATGACTGATGGGATTTGAAATATATTTTACCTTGATCATAAAAAGGTTCCAGAACCACACTAGTTAATCATTGTGTAAACAAATATAAGATCGACTGTTGATCATGTTCCAAAAAAAGGGAACCACCATCTAATACATAGGAACCATTGAGGTGTAATCTACAATTGCTGGTCAGCTAGTTTGTCTATCAACTATTTTCATTAATTTAATGGATATGAACTAAATGATAATATATATCCATACTGGGTAAATCATGATGTTTGAAAATTCAAGTGGGGAATTTCTTAAAAGGGATGTTGAGTTCCATTTGATTTATCACACTACATTCTCAAATGCAATAAATTAAATTGGGTGTATTTAAGAGTCAATCTTGTATCAAAGGGGGAAGAACCATAAAAGATTTTATGGTCAGTTCAGTGCTAAGATAACAGATCAAAAAATCAAAATGATTCTAATGATAGAGAAAATCAATTCACACATATTTTTATTACATGGAATTGTAGGTGAATCTTATCATAAAGAATTTTTCCTTTTTGGTGATAAAATAGAGTCATCCCAAACTAGTTATAGAGAAATAATATTTTCATCACATTGGGTAAGAATAAAATTTAACATCATGTGCTGTGGAAGTTTATTTTTTCATCCCGTATTTTTCATATGATGCTTCCTATGTTTATCAAATAGAGTAAGTGTATATTTTAACCTCATGGGATGAAGATGCTAGCTTTTTTATTTTAGGTCCATATAATTTTGACTATATATTCTTCTATTTTACATTCAGAGAGTTCTATCCAAAGGGGATTTAAGTGATTAAATAAACACATGTGGGAAGAATGAGTGATAACATAACATGAATGGAGGACCAAGGATCCAATTTTCAACATAAACATCCATGAACATTTTCAAATAACTTAATACTATGTTGTTTATGGAAGAATGATCCTGAAATGAATTTAATGTTGGTATATACCTAGGATAATAGATCATAACATCACTATATATCAGCTAATAATGGGAATAATCACACATATATTTATAGGACACAGGGTAGTGGGAGACCAAAATTGGTAGGTGTATATCATCTCAATCATGATAGTGATGAAAATGGGATGGGACAAATAGACTGATAACAAACAAAGTGGGAATCATAATACATGATTAATTGAATACAGGGGGCCAATGCACATATTTTATTATCATAATGCATGAACCTAATGAAGATTCTGTAATTATAGGGTTTTTGGGTGGTGAATGATGTTTTAATCCCTGTTACAATAATGTTTAAAGGATTCAACTCAATAAAAAATGAATAGTAAAAATAATTTTTCAATGATCATATTGTTGAGGATTATACTATGGGGAGATATTAAACAATTCATTATTGATTCTTGGCCTAGGATGTTGGATCCAAGCATCCCTTTGTATCTCATTAAAAACATGAATAAAGAAACATGTATTTTGAGATCATATTGTGGAAAAGGACTAAAGCGGTATGGGTGACCTCATATCTGAAGAGGACATTCTATCATCGCATAATTTTTATATAAGGCATCCTATGTTCATCATCTATAGTAAGGCTATAGTTTAATATCATGTGTTTAGCACTTTGGTTTTTTTATCCCAATTATTATATATATGGAATCTTATGTTCATCACATAGTGTGTAAGATCCCAGATATCATTGAGATAATTAATTCTTTAAATTTTGGTTTAAATCTCATAATTTTTGTTAATAGAATATTTATTGGATGTATGATGTGGTTTTACAATGTTTAAGGGGTTCGATACATGAAACAAATGTGAATTTGGACAACCAATTCAATTACATATATGGTATATGGTTAGGGATAATCACAAACCCAAACTGTGTTAGACAAGAAGAGGGGTTCATGATTAGGTAAACCTTGAAATTTGGAGACCCAAATAATTTCGGAATAAACTGAGGCATTCCACAAGGTTTAAACATGGTTTATAAAACCATGTGAGATCCCCAGGTAATTATGTGACATTGAACCTTCATCGATAAGTTCTAGTTCATGGTTAGCACATTGATTTTAAAATATAGGTGCCAAACCATAAGTCCCATTAAGAAGTGAAAATTTAATAAAATTCCCACATTTATTTTTTAGTTCCTCGACTAATTTTCTACAAAATTTCCTCCTCATATATCCTAAGAGACAAACCTAAACCCCCATATCCTCCCTTGAGTTGATATTTATTGATTCCAAGACACATAGATGTTGTTGGTTGATGAACAAAGCTCCAATAATGTCTAATTCTTCTCATACTTCTCTTTTTAGGAATAGGTATTTTGGTTTCATTTTTCATCATCCACATCCCTAAAACACTATTATTCTAGGGGATCATAGGCCGAGGCTTCCAATGGTGAATGAATCCAGATCTAAGGACCCGGATGAGTAGGTGTCCATATTCAAATTCAAGGTAGGTGGCCTAAGAATTGTATCCCTTAGTCTTAATGTTTTTCTTTCCATTTTAGGTGGTCTTATCAGTTCTATGTTATTTTGATTTTGGCGTATTTAGTATGATTTGGTAAAATGGTTCTGTTAATGATAATTTTAACCACTCATGGTCCCTATGGGATGTGTTGAGGTTGAATATGGCTATTTAATGCCACCCATGGGGTTTAAAAACATTACCTATCATGGATAAACTTGATGTTAGGCTTATTTCTTACATGAGATGAAGAAAATCCCATAAAAACATTTCACATGAAGTTTTAAACCATAAATAAGAACATATGGTAGTCGCGTCCTGTTTATGGAAATGTAATATTGGATTTTAGGGTGTGAGGTGTAAAAGGGGATAAATGGTGTAATGTGACTGTGTCAAATAGATTATGATTTTGTAATAGAAACATGTAGATGGGATATGGAATATGTAATGATGAATGTGTTATAAGGGTTGATAAATGAGAGTTTATAATCAAGTAAAATGGGTTAATGTAAATGAATTTTTGATTATGAAAAAATTATTTAAGGTATAAAAAGAGAAGTAGGATAAATGGGTTATGAAATGTAAATGGTAAATATGATAATGCGTTACGGCATGAACATGATTCATTTTTTACATTTATTATGAAATATGAATATTATTTGTGTTTTTTATGAATTATTTTTATTTGGTTTATATGGTAAATGGATATATAAGCATATCCACAAGGATTATAGTAATGCTAGGAATTGAATTGAAGTTATAACCCCATAGGTTGGGATGGAATGAGGCTATAAACCCCACCCCTAGAATGCATGGGTTAGGGATTCAGATTGAGGCTCTATGCCGGTACATGTTTCTTTGTATGAGACTACATGGATAGGGGCCCCATGGTATGTGTGATATAATTTGAATTTGAAAGGGTTTTTACTAGTGTGTTATGGAATTTGAAATATTCTCAATAACCTAATATTTTATGGATACATACCGAAATGAATATAACATAAATTCATATCACTTATATTTTTTGATTAAAATAGTTTATGTGGTAAAAATAGAACAAATACTAGAACAAGATAAATTGAAAATTGTTAAATATTATAACCCAAGAGATGTATTTTCTACCATTTCATTAAATTTTTAATTGCATGAACGTTTTTTAAGACTGTATATTTTTTATGAATCATTAGTTGCGTCCTTATGAGTTTTACTTACACCCTGATCAGGTAGCCATTATGTACCTGAGATGATTTCATGGTTGTTTTCCCGGACAAGGTAAAGTGTCTAATTATTGGGTGTTGAGTTTGGATTGGCATGCGCATAGATGAGGATCTTTACTTGGAGCCAGGTCCCATTTGGGGATTCTTCCATTAGTAATTATTTTTGGATTCATTCCCTTTTAAAACTATGAACATGACTTGGAATACTCATTGTGTTGTGGTGGTTTGTACTCAATATTTGGGATAATAGTGCGTAAACCATGTTTATTGTCTATTATTTATTATTATCCTTTTAGTATTGATATCTATTATGGAATATTATAACCAAGATGATATAGTCTCCCCATGGGTTCATTAAAAACCTCACCACTTGCCAGCAGCCTCTAGTGTATAGGTGGAATTCTTCTTATCATGTGGAGAACCGAATTAAGGAACTTATTTGTGGTTTTCGGGTTAGGGACATTACAAAGTTGTATCAAAGTAGCTATTTTATGTGGTATTTATATTTGGGTACGTTAGACATTATATTAGGAATTTTCAGTTATTGGTAGTGATCTTATAAATGAGAGTAGCTAACCCATCTATGAGAGAAACCACATGTAACTAGGATGGGAGTTATTTTTCTTGATTTATATTGTTACACCTGAATAATATTTCACCACTCGGGGATGTACTTTTTGGGTGATTTGACTGTTTTATAATATTTTTTTCATGGTCTGAATGACATAATATTGTGCATTTATGCATCATTTTAGGCACCTCGAGATATTTCACATGCATCGTGATAGGCACACATACGATTGGTGTGTAGGGAATGAATGGTATAATGAATTTAAATTCTTTGAAATTTTAAGAAACAAATGTATAATAAATATTAAGAAAATAGATAAAAAGAAATATTTTTATAGGATAGTTAATGAATTATGTTTAATGAAGGATTGTGAATGTGACAAATTAATGGTTGTAACACGTTTTGAAATGGTATATGTGCCTATGTGGAAGGATTTACATTATGGATGTGGAAATGGTTTCAAAAAGTCTTATAGTGAAAGACCTATGTATATATATACATTGTTTTACTCTATGTTTTAATTAACCATTATAGGGATAGTCAAAGGTTTTTTTATAGATGTATAAACGTCTGAAGTGACTGTTTAAAAAAATGAGTTGTTTTATGGCTAGAATAGAGCCATATTCTATGAAAATTGTGGATATTTCTTGTGATATGATCTGATATGTGTTTTTTGAATTATAGATTAATGACCCCATGATGAATTGTACTATATGGGACACAATAATAAATTTCATAGAATGATCCTAAAAAAATAGAGCATAATAACATATATATTAAAGGAAACTAAGGAGAGGACAAGTATAGTGAGAGAATCAATCATTTTATTCCAATGCTCAAATTGTTACCATGGTGGGTTGTGTCAAGCATGTTAAAGATGACTAGGGATTTTCAACTGTAGTTGACTCAATATTTTTTAGATAAGTTTGAATACGGTAATATTAGTTTTAGATATAGTAAATCTAGAATATCATTGATCATAAAGATACTCATCTTGATAAGAGAGTGTTTTTGGAGACATACACATTGCATGGGAAAACAATTGCTAGTGGTGCATCTTGGTTTAGATAGGGCATTAAAACGGTATGTTATGGAAGTGTTCTATGAAATGCTTCTATAAAACTTCTATCGGGACACCATGTGGTTATGGAAGGATACAGACTTTATGTGTTTGACTTAGGGAACTATGATAATGATGGACTATTCTATCCCTTTCATCTACTTGAAACGTTTTGTTCTAGATTTGGTAGGGGATGAGGAATCAATGAATATTCTCTTCGAGGATGGACATAGATATGAAATTATGTCATGGGTTAATATAATAAACTTAATGAGGTCTTCTAAAGTCGTAGATCCTGCCCTTATTTTAGAAGTAAATCTGAAGGAGGCTATGGGTAGTGGAGGTATAGTATCTATACGTAAATCTAGTGGTGCGTCTTATGATTTTAAGAAGCACCACATTGTGATTTTTTATAGAGGTGTTGGTAGAAAGGGTATTTATAAAATTGAATAATCCTCTTTTGGTACCAATCTGGTTTTTCATTTATTAGTTTGGAAGGTCGGGACAGATATATGGTTTAGGTACCCAACCCCCGATTGAGCTCCAATCATGTTGAAGGTAATGGAATGTGTAGAGGTTCTATAAGAACTCTTTATATATTGATACTGATGGAGGGTTGATAATAGTATTGGGTGAAGTCATGGAGCCATTTACCCCATATCAGGCAGGTAGTGGGAGCTCTTCTAGATATGCCGGTTATGGTGGAGGACATGGTACTGTGGGGCAAGAGTGCCCATACGTGTAGGGAAATGCATTATAGGGAATTAAGATAGGAGTATGGGGAAGAGAAGTGGGTCATCATTATATACTTCAACGTAAACTTAGAGGTGGTGAGTTTAGTCCATCGAATGGTCAAGATATAATTCATGTAGCTTCTCCAATTTATTTTGATTTGTTTGATATGTGTTCCTCACATTAATTCAAAAACACTCATTTTTTGGTTTTTTTCTAAATATGGAACATTTTTGTGGGGTTAGGATGATTGATACACCATTAGGGGTGAAATAAGAAAATGTTAAGCTGTGTATAGGGAATTCCCTTGATATTGGTGTGTACCATTTCCTATGGAACTTGTTTGGGCTTGAGATATCATGTTTTGATCTGATTTTTGTTTTGTATTGGATAGTGTTGTACCAATACTATATCAACTATTACATCATAGAGTAACATTCACAAATCACGACGGATACACTTTTGCTATCATAGAGAATGGGATTTTCGGGGATTCCATGTAAGGCCAGTTTGTCAGTTGTTAGGTGAACACAAAGCCCAAGTGGAATATTTTATGATTTATGATAGCATAGGTGAGATGCTTTCCTTTACTCACATGCTGTATCTATTCTTTTTTGGGATTTATAAGGTATTCTAAAGGATTCCACATGAGACATAATAAGTGATGATGATACAGTTTCTTATAATAGCATAAATAGTTTCATTATTATAAATAGAATGGAATTGGTAGAAATATTGGAACATAAAACATTGTGAGAGTAATTTTATAATAAAATGGTTATTCTTACAAGTACCTCGGATTGTGGATCTTAGAATTTTTTTGTCTTGTATGGCTGAATGATCGGTATAGTTATGTGGTTATTATAGAAAGGTGAATCCAATTGTGTATAAAAACAGATACCATATTCCTTGAATCAATGTTCCCTTTAAACATATTAAATGTTATTCATTGCATTCAAAATGTGATCTAAGATCTTGGTATCTTTAAAAAATAGTGAGACCTTCTGATATACAGCATATATCCTTAGAAAGTACATACAAGTTATATGAGTTTCTTTTTATGTCGTTCCAATTGACTAATGATCCTAAATTGTTTATGTCTCTAATTAGCTGAATGTATCTCCTATACCTAAACAGGTTCATTGATTTCATAGTGTAAGAAATGTTGGTGTACTCAATGACCGATAAAGATCATTTCAACCATCATGACATCATTATGAGTCATCGAGAGAGGATATTCTTTATTCCATGATTTCCAAGTGTCATTTCGGGATTAATAGGGTAGATTCCCTAGTTCCCATAATATCTGAGGAAGATGTGTCAGTAGAACTAGAGAAAGAGTAGGTAGTTATTTATTAGGTGCATCCGAAGAATATTTCTGACATATGATGTTCTCTAGATCTGGAAGGGTATTACTGAATGTTATATAAAGGCATCCCCCTCTTAGTAGAACCAATACCGGTATTAACCAAGAAGGGTGTCATGTTGGAGTTGTCTTTGGAATGTGATAATGTTTTACATGATTTTAATAATCATTTAAGTGACACATTGATTGTAATATTATGAGTTCCCATTAAGGGAATACACTATTTTTTGATATTTCCTGTCTAGGTCATGGGGATGTGTTGATAGAGGAAGAACATGTGATCATATTTGGATCACATAATTAGATGTATCATGAAAGAAACTACCCTATACATGATATTTAATTGGTTATCATGGTATATTATTTAAAGTGTTGGGGGACTACTTATTGGAATACTGGTTTATTTTGTATACAAATCATTAGATACATATGTACATTTACTCTAATGGTATTTGAATCATCGGGAGAAAGGTTGGGTTGAGTACACAAATTCCTTAAAATTTCATCTTGTTTACACACAGTGAAAGAAACAAAATGTTGTCAATCATTTGACCTAGAAGGCTCAAAATTAAGCAGTTTAGGAATTAAATTCAGATTGAAGGAAAATGGAGTAGTTTTTTACGATGCATCTGGAGGTGAAGAATGGCCAAGGGAAGTTGACCCTCACATCTTGGTATGTTGAACCTAGGCTTATGAGTCAAATAAAGTAGATGCAACAAGAATCATAATATTTTTATTTGGGGGAATTTTTTATAAGTTGGGAGTCACATTTTGGTTTTTCTATTGGTGATGATGGGATCATTTATTTTTATGTCCATGTTTTGGTTCCATCATATTTTTTAGGAAGATATTTAGTGTGGGTATGATACCTCAATGTGGTGAATTCATCCAAGATTGACCTGAATGTAACAATATCATATTAAAAAGTATTGGTGGACATGGAATAAGAATGAGGTTGTAGGATTCATGTTACAATGACTTTCTTTATAGTAGGTGAAGGCTAAGCATCATTGTTGTCATGGTTTTTTACAGCCATTTCATAGTCTGAAATAGAAATGGGATTATTTAACGATTGATTTTGTGTTGGGTATTCTGAGAATTCCTTAGAATAATGAATCAATTTGGGTAGTTCTATATCAGTAGACTATGGTAGCTAATTTCAGACCCATTCGAGAGACATTCACCATGGAACATGGGCGAGTAGTACGTTCGAGAGGTAGTGTAGTTGCATGGTGTATTGAGTAGTATAGTTTCATTACATGTTCTGCCCTATACCTCATGCATCTAGAATGAATTATTCAAGGTTATTGGTACCAATGTATTTTTGAGTTTGGTTTTACACATGCCAACATATGTAATGTCAGATCATACTATCAATTTACATGAGGACATGTGGAGGGATTGTGTCTTAGACATTGGTGGATTAATGGAAAATCATCTCGCACTGGTTGAGTTTATCTACACCAATAGTTACCATGATACAATTCATATGGAACCATTTAAGATGTTCTATTGTAGAAATTGTAGAATGATATTATGTTGGTTGGAAGCTAGGGGAACAGAATTTTTGGGACGAAGTCTCGTGAAATAGAAATCGAAACAAGTTTAACTAATTCAAAAATTAATTACAACAGTGCATAGTATAAGGATTTTATATGTAGATCGACATCATAGGAACTATTAAATTTTACGGATGATCATGTATTTGTTCTTATGTGTCCATGACTGGGTCACCATCAAATTTTGAGGCATGGAATGTTGGCACTTAGGTACATGGGATAGATTACGATTGTGGAGAGGATCTAGATTGGGATTCATAGATTAGATCTTCCACACTGGAATAGAGTTATTCAAAATTTCTTCCATGTGACATAGCTTAGGTAGAAACTCCCTGACCTATCTCATGTAATTGGTTTCGAGGATGTTGATCCTTCGAAAAATGTGTCCAGTGAAAATCAAGTAGTTCTAATAATGTACTGTAGTGAGAAAGGATTGTGGGGAAATATTATTCATTTAGCTCGATTTTAATGGTGGCATGGTAATGCTCAGAAAGAAACATGGGAGACAGAGTCAAATGTGATGTCTTACTGAACCATTCTATTCTCTTTAGAATCTCAGTTTTTCTTAGATGTGTGGTTCATGGATAATCCATCATAAGCTACACAGGTTGTAATATCACATACTTCATGGAGGTATATTGTTGTTAATTTTTTTTAAATATCCTAATATTGGTATATGGAATTTTCATAGGATGTATGGGGATCTTTATAAGGGTTCCTAGGGGTGGGTACATGAAATAAAGGGGAATATGGCCGCTCAGTTCAGGTTTCATGGTTGGAACATGGTTATGGATAATTGTGTGCTGAAACTATGATATTCTAGAGGAGGGGTGAATGGTTAGGTAAACCTTGCAAGGGAGAGATCAAAATTGAGAATTCTTGGATATTAGAATTATGAAGTGTTAGAACATGGTATGTCAAACTGTTCATTATCCCCATGTAACTATGTGACATGGACTCATCTTGGATAGAGGATTGCACAAGGTTACACATGATCTGGAAAACAATGTGGCCAATCCATTCACACCACTCAAAAGAGAAAATGAAACAAATTTCCCATTTTTTTCAGTTAAACCCCCTATTTTCTGAATATTTATTCCTCCACTAGCCATAATGATAAACCAAACCCCACAACTCATCCCAAGTACTGATCTAATTCAATTGTACGTCGTCTTGAGATCAAATGCTTTCATATAAAAGATTTGGGTATGTCTAGTGCTCCTCTTTCTTATATTTTTTGAAATATGGTTTTTGGTTTCACTATTCCTATTCTATATCCCTAAAACACACTTATTACGGTGGATCAGAGGCTGAGGTTTTAAAGTGAGTTTGAATCGAGATCTAAGTCAAATATTGAGCATGTATTCATCTTCATATTTGAGGTTAGTGGTCAAAAAACTATTTCCCATAGTCAAAAATATGTTTTCTTTCAAGTGAGATGGTGTTATTACATCTCTATTTTTCGGAATCAAATGCTTCTAGTATGATTTAGTAAAATTGTTCTCTAAATGGTTATTTTAATCCTCACAGTCCTCATTGTATATGTTAAGGTTGAATGGCCGATTTTAGTCCACCCAATGGGTGTTCCAACATTCCAATGTATGGGGAATTTCGATGTTAATCTTATAATTGACTCATGATGAGGAGTAAACTAAAAATAACATCTCCTATTTTTAATGTAAACCATAAATATGTACTGATGGAATTTGTTTCAATTTTTTGGAAATGTCATATGTGGTTGTTTTTCATTAGGTTAAAAAGTGGTTAAATGGATTAATGTGAATGGGTTAAATTGATAATGAATTTTAATGGAAATAAAAAATTTGTTAAGTAATAATTAATGATGAAGGTGTTAAATGAGATATTTGAGTGTTGATGAATATATTAAATTAGATAATGTATACGAATTGATTATTATTATAATTTTGAGTAAATGTATTAAAATATAAGTTGGTAAATTAGTTATGAAATATAAATGGTAAATTTAGTAATGTGTCAAGGGTAGAATTTGATTTATGTATAAAATGAATTATGAAATTTGAATGTTATGTGTATTATTTATTCAAGTATTTGAAATGGTTTATTTTTTAAGTGGATAAACAATAACATTCACATGTCATGGTGGTATATGGGGTATTTATTTTATGTTCTATGCCAATAGGTCTGGTTGGACTAAGGCTCTAAACCTAAACCCTAGAATGCACTGGTTAGGGATTCAAACGGAGTCCCTATTCTACCAACGGTTTCACTAGATGGAACTACCTAAATAAGCATCCAATGTATGTTTAATATAATTTGAGTGTGAAATTGTTTTCCTTAGTGAGTCAGTGAAATTGACATATTCCCTTATACAAATTGTTTGACAGAAATCTATCAGACTGAAATTTTAGTAAATTCGTAACCCAGGAATTTAGTTTTAAAAATAGTTGAAGTGGTGAAAATGGAATAAATCATGGAACTGGTTAAAGTGAAAGATATTTAATTATGGAAGGAAAGTGAATTTTTCTTTTAAATTTTTATTTAAATTATACTTGAATGTACTATCTATTTAAAAATGATATTTTGTAGACACTGTTGGTGGTGAATTCTGGAGTTGTACTCACACACTACACATGCTGTCATTCGGTGTCCATGAATATTTCTTGGATGCATGTCAGCATAATGGTAAGGTCACTATGTTATATAGTTGAGTTTGACTGGGGATGTGGAGGTATGAGGATCCATACATAGATTCCGTAATTGTCTTGTGGATGCCTCCATTATTCTTTATTTTTGGGTTCCTTCACTTCTGGAACATCCTTTATGACAAGGCGTTATGATGGTTAGGTTGTGTTTTGTACATAGTTTTCATGAAATGGATCATAAAACATGTTTATTGTTTATTGGTTATTATTCCATTCATTTACTATTGTTATATTAAATGGAATACTCTAACCAATTGGAATACTCTAACCAATTGGTCGCATAGATGTGACCAAACATTCAGATGAACTATTTCTTGAAAAACATTGAATTTATAGAGGCGTAATCTGTTATCCATCCATGGATATTAAAGATTATCCTCAATTAGAATATTATTTATAGATTATAAAATTTACTTTACATTTTGGCTCTAATATTGAAGGGGTTTTACTAAGTATCATTAGCGTTCAAGTATCCAGTACCATAATAACCTAGAGCAAGAAGATGAGGTGGGCCTTTTTGTAGATGATTTTACAACCTTGTTATGTTGTGTTTCAATGATATGGAATGTCTAAAACAAAGTGTCTTCAATAAATTCCGTCTCAACTCTATGAACTTCCTCTATTCTATCATACATCATCACGTAAAAAATAGTTGTGCAAAGGGATAGAAACTATAAATCAATAGGTAAAACTATCTCAATTTGATACACCATGGAAAATGTTATCTCCTCAATTTAATTTAATGTTTTTATATGATATACCCAAATTCATATATTTATATTCATTGGGGTTTTTGTCCACACATATTTTTATGAAGGATGTTAGAGAGTATCTTATAGAAAACCCAAATCATCAAATTTTCCTACCTATTTTAACAGTATTTATGGTCGGACAAGATGTTGTACTTGGTGTATAAATTATTCATCTAAAAATACATTAATTTAGGTCCATTTGATATGGGAATATATTGGTTAAACTCTAATTGATGGATAAAGTGACATCTCTAAAACTCATTCACGGACCAGGATTTGAATTATTTGTGGAGAAATGTGTCAAAAACATTTAAATATAACTCCTTCATAGAAATTATTATCTAGAATCATTGAGTTATTTATGAATGGTGTGGAGCGAGAAATCCAATTCCCTAATCTATAATCGTATAATAGTATTTGGTATTGTGGAGAAACTATAATGATTGATACATAATGTTAACAAAGATATGACATGCATGAAAGCTCAAATTGGACACAGTGTAGTTATGAATCATTTTAGGCTAAAATTATTCCCACCTACCAATTTTCCGGGAGAGAATCAATCCTAAAATTTGGGTTCCAAAAGATATAGCATGTTCCCTATGCATGACCGATCACATCTCTCATCCTAGGATGAAAAAATGAGAATTCAATCAAAATTCTTCATATATTAGGATTTCTCTAGGATAGGGCCACTCTTTAGGGAACATCGTGATTCATTCTAGGAAGTTCTCTTAGTGTCATCTCTGCAACATAAGAAAATTCCTTGATGCATATACTCAATAAAGGGATTCATCAAATAATAATTATCTATGATCATGGGCGAATTTGAGTTCCATGGTTCAGATGTACCAATAACCCACTGGTATACATGTTGGATTCCATTACCATTAGAAGTGATTTTTGTTGGTGATAAACCTTTTATGTTCCATATTAATGGATACTTCATCTTTATTATGCATTATGAGTGATGTGGTTAACAATTTGTAGCATCTTCTTGTCCATTCTGTGATCATGGAACTTGTTCCACCAATGGTTTGGAAGCAAACTAGATCATTTTCTGAAATGATTATTCATGTAGGGACAATGAACCTCAAATCTTCCATATAATTCTATATATAATGTATCAAATATATTCTAGGTATATTATTAATCATTTATTTGACTGTATTGATGTTTTCATTGATGTGGAAGGTGGGTATGCGTATTTATTTTCGGTGAAATGTTTTTTTTATAGATCATATAAATTTGGTGCATCATGCATATATGATAGTATGGTTAATGATATGATTATAATATTACAAATATGAAACAAGATTTTAATTATTTAAATATTTATCTAGAGTCTCCCATGAAAATTTTTCATTGATCCCTCCTTGATGTTATATCATGTATTGTGATTGAGTAATTACATAATGCTTTTATAATTTTTATATCCTAATATGTGATGAAATATTTTGATATACTATATTAGAAGATATATATCAATGATATATTATAGAAAGATTTTATCATGACATCTATCTTCTTTAGGGATATCTAATATTGGTTGAAAATAAATAATATGGTAGCTTAAAGATTATGGTATTAGTATTGTTGAATCAAATGATTGTGAATAAAAATTTTATTCTCCACATGATAGTTGATTTATTTGATATATTAATAGGTTATATTTGAGTAGAAAAAATTAATTTATTGTTTTTGAATCAGTACACAAGGGTAATACATTATAATACTCTAATGCCGATATTATTTTGTTGTTAAGATATGTTTGAGTTCATCGTTATTATTTTTGGTGTCATATACTCTCCTCTGGTTTTCATGTTATTGGTTATCACAATGAATTTCTATTTATAGTATTGGTTTATGGTATTATTATTTGATAAATTATAAATAAATCAATATAAGGTATAGTACTAAAAAATATCATTGAATGAAAATGGGATACATAATCAGGTCTTATAATAATGGTAAAGGTAAACTCAAAAATAATTCAAAAAATAATGATTAAATAAATAATTAATGTTCATAGATTAATAAATAATTATAGTTTATGGAAGTTATGTCGATGTTAATTGAATACATAAAAATTATTGGAAAAATAACATTGAATAAAATCATTTTATGTGTAGTTTTAGGGAGAATGGGAAATGAATTATTATAGAGAGTAAGGTTTAAATAATTTCATTAAAACCAATGATGATGTACAATCTATCTTCCATATAAAATTAGTGTTTATTGAATCCATGGATGTATAAAAACATTTAATTCAGCTATAATTGAATATAGAAAAGAATTTATATAATTTATTTCTAATCGACACTTCTTAAAAAAAGTTGTTGAGAAAGGAACCATTAAAACAGGAATTTCCACATCAACTAAAGGTGAATTTTACTAGGTATATATGAGTGGTCAATGATCATGTATAATATATAATAATTAATTAAGTAGAATAATGATATAATGTTAGGTTATGAGATATAAAGATTAACCTAAATAAATTTTGGTGGTTATAAGGGACCCCTTACCATTGGATCATAACCATTATTCACATGATCATAACATCCTATGTAATAAAAATATACTCAATAATTTAAATAACTCGAACCATTTACATTGATATCTTATTTCATATAATTATATAATGTTTGATTTTAATAATTTATATTATATGTCATGACTAATTTCATTGTTCTAGCGGTGTTCATTTCAGGCTCCCAATGTCATATCACGTGGGTATAATTATCAAAAATTGTATCAAATGGAACTATAAATGAAAATAGTGAAATGAAATGGTATTAATTCTCATAAAAAAATTAAAATGTTCCAAAACAAAAATATGTGTTCAATCATAGGGATGAATCTTTTAGTAAATTTTTTTGTTACACTCATAGGGATTTATCTTCCTAGACACATAATATACTACTACAATTTGTTGCATCATGACTGATCCCAAACCCATACAGGAAGAATCACAATACACGTCAAACATAACCCCTTCCTCTGTAAACAAGAGCACTTGACCACTAACCAAATTCCACTTCACCTTAAAGAATTCTTCCTGATATTTCTACCACCACAAGAAATCAAGGTCGCTCTTAGTTATAGATTTCAACAAAGATTCAACATGAGAGAAATAGGGTGAAACCCTCAAATAATAGCCTTTTTGTCCATGAAAACTATGAACATCAACCACCTTGATGGGTGCAATGATATAAAAAATCATTTAACCTTCCATGGCTCCATTTCCACACCCGTCTATGACACAAAATTCCCATGTAAATGCACCTATCTTGTCCAATCATACACAAGGTAAAATTTCCATAGATATGGTGGTATCGAAGAACCCACCAGAGAGTTCTATCATGCTTCTCATGTTCCTCCTATGAATTCGAGTATATCAATTTGTTATCAATGAACTCAGTGAAGAACAAATATAATAACTCATGGAAAACAAAGTTTAAAAGTATCATGAACATGATTGGTGTTCTTGTAACACTGAACGACATGACTATAAACTCAATGTTCTTAAACCTACACTTGAAAGCAGTTTCTAGTATATCACCCTACTACACACCTAACTAGTTGAATACGAATCATAGATTGATCTTATAAAACCATTTTACCCTCTCAACAAGATAAAATTATAGTCTATCCATAGAAGAGGTTAATTATTCTTGATCATCAGTCGATTCAGATTTTGATAGTCTATGCAAAACCACATATCACCATCTTCCTTCATTAAAAAAACACTAGAGTAGCCCATGATGACACAATAGTTTAGATAAATCTATTCTTCATTAGAATATCTATATAAATCTTCCATTATCCCAACTCATAATGCTCCATTTGATATGGATCCATCAAAATTAGAGAACCACCGGGCTGCTGGTCTGTCCAGAACACAACATCACATCGAGGGGGTAGTGTCCCAACCACTTTTGGAAAAACATCTACGAACTACCCAAAAAATTTTGAAACCTCCTTCATCACAACATCTTCTTATTCAACTAACATCTCAACCAAAAAGGAAATAAGAAGATCCACTCACCAACAACCCAACTAACAAATCATCTCTCCAATAAAAATTACATGCCGACTATCTATATCTGAAAACACATGTCTCTGAAATTAGTTGATATCATCATGTACAGAATACAACCAATAAATAAGAAGAATATCATCATATATATAAATCTATAGAATGAAAATATCCCTATTAGAATGATATGTTCCCATAATAAGTTTACATCCTTGAGACACATCAAACATGTTGTCCTGGCCTCAGACTAGCATACTCAACTCTTAGAGAACAAAAAACCTCTATATGAATTTCTCCATAGCATCATCTAGAGTGAGTGAAAGAAAGATCATGAAGATCCTGAGTCAAAGGATGCACATGAAATTCCACGGAACAAACTAATCGTACCTATAATGATCTATGGTCCTACAAAAACTACATCCTAAACAATGTGAAACTGACCTTTCCCAGCTAAGATTCCCCTCTGTTGAATACCTCTTCCATGACAACAACTAGGTCAAGGTCATTAAGAGAAAGAATGTGTTCATCCAATAGCTAATCCATCTACCCTTGGTGGAACATGAGCATACTTTCCCTAATACTAAAATATCGCAACATGAAAAGAATAATGAGGATAGTGTTGAACATAACCACTTCCACCATAGTAATATTAAATGGAAACTAGAAACTGATACTGATGATGGTCACAGACTCCACATTAGTTAATCCTCAGACCCAATCCTGTAGAAAAATGACTGTTAAATTTATTTCAAAAAGAAATATGCTTGGGCTGAAACCTTTCCGATCAATCCTCAAAGATCCCAATGACTAAGAACTACCATTGGTAGCTCTGCCTCTTGAAGAACCTTGTTGGCTCCCTTCTCACAGTAAACCTCCTCATGAGTCCATCCATATGATCACCTCTTCATTTTTCTCGACATCCAGATACATCTTCAATGTAATGGGAGTAATTAATTACTAAATTGAAGGATACAACTCCTCTATTAAAGGCATAAGAAGAGACTCATCATCTAGAATGATATATAGTGAAAAAAATTAGTATATTCAATAGCATGATCCCCAGATCTCATACTGACATACTCCCCTTTTGGAGGAGGTGGGGGTAACTCCTACCTCTTCTCATCATTGATGGTCGATGAAAGGAATTATGCTCAGTACTCTTTCTTGAAAAAGACCCACAAAACATCATCCTCCTTTATATTCCCCAGGTTCAACATCCACCACTGATGCACATCTCCTATCATATGTCTGACCACCAAAGGAACCCAATACTCCATAGAGGCCCTAATCAAGATAATGGTGATATGAAGATCCTTAATCCAGCTCTATGTCTCTTTATATGTAATATTTCACTCGAACATTCCTGAATACTTTCACTGGTAGACACACAACATTCTCTGCCACTGGTCTCCCTCTTCTACTATATCAACCGTCTATCAATCAACCAGATGATCATATTAAGTGTCAACATCCAGAGCCACACATGGACGATGATCATACATGTTAGATGAAAGGTAAATAAGGAATTCATATTCCCAAATAGTATGGAATTTATTTTAAGATTCATTTTAACTGATTTTAACTCATATTAACTCATTTATTATCATACATTACCAATTCAACCAATCACAAAATTCAGAAAAGAACACAAGAAATTAGGTTTCATGTACCATTCCTATTGTCTCTACCCTGCAACTTGTGTATCCTCACTTGGACATTTTGTTGTCTTAGAGTCCTTACATCAGATCACTGGGGGCCATAAAATCCAATGTCCTAGCAGTTCCTCCTAGGCTTATATCACACACAATGATTGAATAACATGGTTTCCGAAACTACCCATTAAATCGACAATGTTCCCTACCACAAACTCTATCCAATCTCACAACCATCACCACTGGTACCATTGTTTCACAACACCTTGCTCAAAATATACCAATCATGGGATCTCAATGAAGAAAGGGAGATAATAACCCCCAAGTATCACTTCCAATGGAACCCAGGGTGATGACTAGCACCTAGGGTATACAATCACACAAAAAATGGGAGGCATTTCTAATTTTAGGAAAAATTGATTAGGATATAATATGATTCATCGCAAAAAAAATATAAGACACCCACACACACACATATATATATATAAGAAAAAAATCTATTAAACATGCATGTCTAAATTAAAAAAAATTAAATGTTCAATAAAACTCCAATTTATATAAAAAATTAATCTAAAACAGTTACCTAGTTAATGTATCAAAGCCCGTGAAAGTAATTCCAAAAACGGTCTCTGTAATCCTCATAGAAACCTGAAAAAGATTTAATATACATATTTCTAGTATATAGATATACTCTGTAAGAAAAACAAAATTCTCTTGTACATAATAAAAATTGATCATATTAATTCCATTGTTAGAAAATAGTAGATCTAAATAGCACCTAACCGGTATACTAACCATTATATCCCTCACCATGAAATAATCACCAAAAAATGCAAGTCATGTAATGTAATATATTAATCACATCGATTATTAATGTAACCCACACCACTTCCCACTAGTTTAGAAACTATTTATTAAGGAAAAACATGATTTTTCTTCAAACCACTTCCAAAAGAACAACGTTGTTACCATTCCACACACCAATGGACTTCACAAACAACAATATTGTACCATCACATAGGCAATGGGCTACATCAAATCCCATAACGAAGACACCCCAGAGATATCAATGCATCTCTTCCTGAAGACACCTAAGAAAATACAACCCAACTTAACCTAAAGACAACTGGGAAAGAAAAAATCCCTCGCACGCACCTATGCCTCACAAAAATCAACATGCCTGAATAATCATGAAATATAACCACCTGGAAGATGGAAAAAACCAGATCATGGGCCCTTGAATCCATTCTGCCACCATGATGTCTGGGAAAGGAAACCTCCCCTGTGATGATAGGGTTGTTTGACACATAATGCTCAAATAGGTTTGGGTATGCCTAGAAATAACAAGGGAAAATAAAATTATGTACAAATATGATATCAGACACTAAATCCCACCCTATGGGTTATCAACAAAAAACAAGCTGAAAACACAAAAAATATTTTTTGACTATTTCAAAATGAAAAAAACCACACAAAAATCTGCAAAATCAGTATAATTTACAACCAAATTAATTGAAAATTATAATAATTTCTTGACATGTTATTCAATCATTCTGTTAACCAAAAAACAAATAATCTATTTATAAACATTATTATCCATTTATTTATTTATTTATTTCCTTTATATATATGAAGCTACAAAGTATATAACCCAATAAGAAACACGGCAACACATCACTACAAATCCCAAACGTAGCATCACAATTCCTAAATTCTCATTAATTTAACCATAAATCAAACTCTCAAAATAATATTAAATTAAATGGTCTCTTTGATAAACTGTCTACAAGTTCATCCACCACATTTCCAAAACCAACCCACATCACACACCTATGCTTCTCAAACATATCCCAACACAATATATAGAATATCCACACCTCACAATATATACACTTCACATTCCATATTCCCCTCACAAAAAATCCTACAATCCTGCACAACCATTACCTAACATACCAAATCATAACACTGCCCTATATTTAACATGTAATCCCTTATTTAAGTCCACTTGATAATTCAACGGTTTTAAAAAAACTAGGGTATCCTGAGGTATCCATTTACTGGACAATTTTATGTTATTTATAAATTTATATATACAAGTGTGATGCATATATCAACCAATATAATATTTTTTAATCTACTAACAAGGAAAACCAAAAACCATGATTTTTAGCAGCCTGTTTATCACATACAATTCACAAAATATCAATAATATAGATGCCATTAATAATATTTCCCTAAGATCCCTATATCCATTTCAATTAATTTACCTAGTTCATATCATAGATTAGTGACATACAACATGATCCATATAAAAAAATAGTAGATAACTTCCACATGATACACAATTAAAGAAAAATGATGGAAAAGTACATATCTTGAATATTTTAATGTTCTTTGCATAGAAACAGATCATATAATTGTCCTTCAATTACCCCTCCTAAAATATGTGCATCAATCAGAGGATACATCAACACCACTACACCAAAGAAAACAAAGAAAAACACATTAGAAGTTAGGAAGGAAACCTTCCATTAAATTGAATGAATAATGGGTGGAAAAGGGAGGCCAAACTGGTAGAAACAACATTAACAGAGGAGGGATGATCCTTATATTGATGCATGAGTAGTACTGCTCAACGAGGAGATGAAAATATTTAATCCTCAGTGAGGAAATCTTCAAAATTATGGAGAGGGTCACCTAGTCACCTAGTGATGCGGGAAAATTGCTACATCCATGTGTTTTGAAATCTCTTGTATCTATAAATATGATAAAAATGTTATAACATTGGGGTATTACCTGACATGTAATTCCCTTTCACAATGTGTAATCCCTCGTGGTTGAATTACTCTAAAAAACCTTCTTATTTCCAATATATATTTTTTAATCCCCAAAATATTACATTTCATGAAATAGTTATTCTAGTCGTTTATAATATCTATTCTTAAAGAAAACCCCTTGAAAATTTATATAAAATGAGATTCACATCATGTAACATGATTTCATGGTGTGTAATCCCCCTATTTCAAGCCTTTAGCAACCAAACATATCCAAACTCCTTCAAATCCTCCTCTTAACACTTACAATTACCAAAACCCACAATATAATGCACCCGGAGGACACATATCATTGAATATAGATGTTTTAATGTTTATTTAAAAAGATAATTTCTTCCAAAACATTTTAGGAGTATGGAATTTGGTTAATAGGTGATTTTGAATAAATTTATATTATCCTATAGAAACATTCCATGATAATTTTATTTTCTTATTGATTACTCATCAAGATTACATACTTTGATATTAATTTACACTTAAATGGGATATGATCCAATGAAATAATATTATTCTCTCTCTTAGTGGTTTATTTTTTTGATGAAAACTTTTTGATGAAAACTTTTTTTATTTCATGGGTTGTACCACAATATTTTTTATGAAAACCACCTTTTACGAAGGGTTATTCTTTGATGAAAGGATGAAATTATTGGGAAATATTTTTTGTCCAATTTTTTTGTTATGATGAAATGATTATGTAGCTCATTTAATTTTGTTGTCTTTGATTTGATGAATGTCCTATGATCTTGTTTGGGGCATATTTTTTTATATGATATTCATGTCATATATCTCCCTCAAATGCATTGTGTAAATATTGATATATCTTAAGATAAATAGGAATAGAATGGGTTGTAAACCTAGTTATGTTAGGGACCATATCTACCATGTCATTCATGAGAGGGAACATTGACGTTGATAATGTCTGGAGAGTGTGCCCTATTAAAATACGACTATATTTGAAATGAACCTTGAACATTTATGTAATTTATTTTCTATTATAATGTGAATGCCAAAATTCTATGTATTATGACAATTTTATTTCATAAACGAGTACTTTATTTTATTTACATATAAATATTTCCTTATTAAATAAAAATATTTATTCTCCAGCTTAAGATAAATATATTTTACATGATGGAAATGGTTTTTACAGGTTATAATCATGCTTTTATAGTGTTATTGTCATGTTATTTGTAAAGACCCGTAAAATTGAAGGGAAATTTTTTTCTTAATTTTTTTTGTCATGTTACAAGAATGCAGTTTCTGATGGCGCCTCATTCCAAGGCCCAGTGTTCCCGAAATTAATTTCCAAAGTTAGGCTCGGGTACGTTCAATGAACAAACGAGTGTGTTTTTCTAACTATAAAACCAATGCTCGGAATTGAAATCTGAGGGCACCGATGAACTCGCAGTGCTAATAATTTCTTAAGAAGACCTTTTCCAGAGTTGCGTTTTCTCGGGACGAGTTGTTTAGTTTTGTGGATAAAGACTTCCGAGAAACAAAATTTGTCCAATTAATTTTATTTCTTTTAAGCGGATAAATCCTAAGGATAGAGGTTGGGTGAACCTACCTACCTACGTGAGGTTAAATGTGAGGTGGGGTGCTCACGAACCCCACCCCTTCAAATTCCCTAACCCCCTTAACTCTTCCCCTTAAAACCCCTTTGTATTAAATGACATGACATCATATCATATTAAATACATGACAACACTTTGTAATTAAGGAGTTCAACCTCTTTAATTAATTTTTATTTGAATAGTTTGAATTTTGAAGTGGCT
Organism: Viscum album; assembly: GCA_963277665.1. Lineage (NCBI taxonomy): Eukaryota > Viridiplantae > Streptophyta > Magnoliopsida > Santalales > Viscaceae > Viscum > Viscum album. The sequence continues at coordinate 514,194,114 of OY728143.1, read as the reverse complement.
TGTAATAAATATAATAATAAGGTATCTTATTATTTTATTTGGGGGAAAACTTCTTGGGTGGGAGCTCTTAAGTTTTTGGGGAAGAACACTGACTCTTCGACGTAGAACGCCTCAGACGAAGAACACGAAGACACCGACGACGTTCCTTCTCTTCTTCTTCCTCCACGTAAAGGAAGGAGACACCACCGTGGGGAACGTCACCATCGGCGATAGCTCTTCCTCTGATGACAACAAAATCGACACTGATCTTCCGCGATTACCGTTCATCGTGACGCTTGCCTCTTTCCGCGGCACGACGACATGCGACGTCTTTTTGAGGTAGGGAATTAATTTTTTAATATTAATGAACCACATGTTACTTCCTTCTAAATCAAAGAACGCGGATCAACTAAATATTAAGTTGATCCACAGGGAATATGTCTTCGGTTTGGGAATTCTTGATTGCGCGGAAAACTGTTGGGGTTGATTACTTTTGTTTGTGAAAAATCCTTTTTCATTCTTCATCTTTTGGGCCGCTTGTTATCAACTATACGGGAGGAGGTCGGACCGCACAAACACGGCCGAGTCTCCTACCCATTTGTTGTATTTTTCGTTGCGACACGAACAAAGGTGGCATGGTGCAACGGCCCTGTGCGGAAACAATAAATAACGCGACGAATAAGCGCGGCGCCTTCGCACCGCGCCAATGAGGTCGAACGAAATCGCGGCTGGATTCGGGGATGTGGAGGCGACTCGAAGATTCCACTGGTTGATCGTTGTGCGCGGATTGACGACCGATGAAAAACAGGGCCTCAATGTCAATTTGAATCCTCCATAGTGAAGGTTTGGTCCCAGGAGGACCGTTGGTGAAGGCGGCGAGCAAAATGGACCACTGGAGCGCGTCCAGTGGTTCGAGGAAAATCCTACCGGCGCGCCGCCGGGAAGGGCCGTAGCGGCTGAAGCCACGACAGTAGGCAGCTGGTCTCGTGGCTGCGCGGGACCATGGAAGACGTGGCGCCGGGCCGTGTCGATGGCAGTGAGCGGCCCCCACGCGTGGGTCGTGGCTTCTTTCACATGGGGGCAACTGCACTCCCCTGTCCCGCTCAGCCGAACAGCCGAGCAGGCACGCGGCCGCACCAGCGCAATAGGCCACCGGGCCGGGACGTGCTCTGGTGGGCCAGACCTAGACCCGGGTCTGGTCACCACGGTTCGGGCCGACCCAGGGGGTCTCGGGAGGGGTCGGACCAGGCCAGAACCCCTTATTTTCAGGCTTTTTCTGTTCAAATGCCCATATCATAGGCCTGGGACCTCAGATCGACGCACCGTCAGTTGCGATGCGATCCTTCAATCGAGACGGTCATTTCGGTATATTAAACTCAAGGATTCGGAGAACTTTGGGTATGGCTGGGTTGGTTCGAACACGAAACCAACCGGGCCCTTCGAACAGAAACACTTATATCTTGAGTTCATGACGTCCGATTGATGTGTCATCGACTTTGTTGGATTCCTCTTGATCAGACGGAGCTTTTGGAATACTTCTCCTGAGGTTTGGATGCAGTTGGAATATGGTCAGGTTTGATTGTACCCAAAATCCAACCGGGCCCCTGGAATGGAAAAGCTGATAACTTTCCGACAGAACGTCCGTTTGACGAACCGTCAGCGGCGTTGGTGATCACGATGAGAAACGGTCCCTATGAGTATACCCAATGAGAGTTCGGGGTATAGTTGAGATACATCTAGGTTGGTTCGCACATGAATCCAATCGGGCCCCTAGGACGAAAATGCTAATAACTCTAAGACCGGGCATCCTATTGACGCGTCGTCTGTTGCGTTGAGACCCCTATGACGTGCGGTCCTTTGAGATACTTCTTCGTGAGACTTTGTGATACATGGACTATCGACTAGTAGCTCAGGGATCAGACCCTCCCAGAGATGAGAATATGGAGTACGGACACCGTGTAGCTGGCTGAGACCTGATGACTACTTGACCGACATGACTTGGAGTGAGTCGACTTGCCCAGTGGACGGAGCACTACTTTGTTTGGGTACAGACCCATGGAGGACGGAGCCCTACTGTGTGACAGTATAGACCTGTGGCACTCATCCGGAGAGTACCTTTGCAAGCTATTAGGGGGTGTGCACTACTTTGTTTGGGTGACATACCCCGGCGAGAAGCATTACTGTGTTTGGGTGGCTGACCCGCGGTACTCGACAGGAGGAGTACCTCAGCAGTCTTAGGTTAGTGAGTAGTTCCTCGGAGTGATGACAGGATCACTTTACACTCCAGAGATGGGGCTCTTCAGCAATTACGGTTGTGAGCAGTACCTCAGAGTCGTGACAGGATCACTATACACTCTAGAGACGGGGCTCATTAGCAGTTACGGTTTCGATAATGAAAATACTGGTTTGAGCGGAGTTTATGATCTTGTTTTTACCACATGATTGAGATGGGTCACTTGATAACATAGGTATTTGTATGGACATATACCTAGGTCGTGGTTATCCGTTGATTTCATAATCATTGTGTTTCCTCATGATTCAGATGGGTTACATGATAACTTAGTTATATATATTGGTATATACTTATGTAGAGGTTATCTATTGAGATATTTCATTGTGGTTATCCATGTTGGATTAAGTGAGACCTTGAGGGTCTCGGGGTCCCTACTGTGTATCGTTATACTCACCTCTACATGGGCTATGACCGCACCTCGTTGTGTTGGTTGCAGACGACGGGCAACGCTGACAGAGGCCGAGTGTTTGAGGACTGGATGGTACACGGAGTTGGATCTCACGACGAGTCAGTATTCAGAGGTGGACTTCAGGATGTGATGATACTCAGAGGAGGTTGACAGGAGAGAGCGTTGTGGAGGCTATATGTACCTAACATTCAGATAGGATCCATGGTGGACGATCTAGGAGCTACGCTATCTGTGCCTACCCTTCAGGTAGGATCCGAGGTGGATGACCTAGGAGCTATTTCTATTCTTCTGGATGTTTGTCTTTTCTGTTGTACTTTCGTTCAGTTGTAGCTGTACTTTTCAGTTGGGTTTGTATTCTGGCCCCTATACTTTTCAGCACATCTTTTTTTACTTAGTTTTTTAGTTTCACTTGTACTCTATGGTGTTTTGTTTAATTTTATAAAGGCAATGCCTTCCGAGTTATCGGGATTTACACCTTTGGTGCTAGTCGCCAGCCCCTGGCCTATGGAAGGCGGGCTTGGGGTGGTCACCACACGGGCCCCGAGGATGGTTTGTGAAAAATTGGTATCAGAGGAGTTTGGTTCTATCGCAGAACTAAGGACTCTGATCTTTTTCTATGTTAAGCAAAAGTGTTAAGGGTACCGAGTGTGGTTTTCAGTTCAGGGAGTCCAGTGTTGGTGTGGCGGCCAACTTATCCATACACATGGAACCTGACTACTGATTTCCGACTTTGTACATGAAAACACTGAGGGAATGTCTGTTTCCAATGTTTTAATGTTAGCTCAAACCAGGTCAGCTCACCATGTATAAATTGTTGACCGTGTCGCATCAGTTAAGGATGTCTCCATGCAGACAATCAGTTGGAGTTCCGAGAGAGTACTCGATGACGGCCCACCGAGCGGTGAGGCTCCGGTGCAGGGCCATTTTTAATATGTTGGAACCCTCGGGTGGTGTACCAGAAGCACCACCACCTATTGGGCACCAGATGCCACCAGCCTTACTAGCGAATCGTGCACGCTGGCAGAGCGCGTTGCAGGAGTTCCAGCAGCAGCGGCCTCCGATTTTACGAGGCGAGGCAGATTCCCAGACAGCAGAGAACTGGCTGGAGGCGATTGCTAGAGTTTTTCGCCTAGCTGAGACATCAGTAGAGTGGATGGTGGACTTCGATACTAGTGTTTTATAGTTAGTTACCATGAGGATGGTCCGCATAGCGATGTGGCTTCGGTACGTGGACCGATTCCTGAGATAGTGCCTTCGGGTAGTGTGTCATCTATACATCACTACATGTTGGTCTTCAGTTAAAACCGGTGGTACCAGTAGGTGACACTTGTATGATTACCGCCTTACACATGTTCCAATCTTAGATACCCTCAAGTTCTGAGGTAGGACCGACTCACAGGCAGCTGAGAAATGGCTTGAGGAGGTGGCTGAGAGTTTTCTAGAGCTTATACCACTTCGGCAGGATGATGTTTCGGTAGCTGAGTAATCATCGAGGCATACCGTTTGTTCATGGTACTTGATGACAATGATATGATCAGTGATTTAGAGCTCGGACCTCAGAGTGAGGTGTGTTTAAAGGATATCCGAGTAAGAACTCTTTTCTCTACACATTCCTACTTATGTTAGGGTGCTAGAAAGAAGCTTTGTGGTTGAATGTTCTTTGGATGATCGGTTTTAGCCAGTGAATGTTAATAGTGGGAAGATGCGAACTGGCGTCAGTCTCAGAGACTTGGGCATGCAAATGTTTGAAAAAGAGGAAATGTTAAGGGCAGATGAATCTGCAGAGTAGCAGATGTGGAGGCAGAGCTAGGAGTGCAGCATGAGGTGGTGTACATATCAACATGTTAAAACCACCCGCCTTTGTTGTTCCCTCCAGGATCAGGGTGTTGGAGGGCATGGATAGATAGTAGCTTCATGCAGTCAAGGAGAGTGACCCAATGGCTCTACGAATGATTTGAGGGACAGTCTGTGTGCACTATAAGCTGCCATAGTAACAAACATTGATACGAATCATTTCTTCCTTCCACGAATCGTTTCCCAGACCTAGAGTGTCTGGTTAAGCTGTTGACTTGACCCTCAAGTCTGGAGATACCTTGGGAGGATACTCGATAATCACACTTACGTTGATAGTGTTATCTAACCCACAAGGCAAGAGTTTTGGTTGGAATCTCTTGGTGGCAGCGTCGAGGCTTTACGATGTTCGTCTGAGTATGGATTGGATCCACAGTTCATACACGAATTGACTGTATTAGGAAAAAGGTTGTGTTTTATCTACAACGTTGGGATGGGGGTTTCCCTGGTCTGTGAAAAGGAAAACCCCGACAGCACAGGATGGAATCATGCATTAGAGGGTGAATTCGATCACTCAAGAGATGGCCAAACTTAACTTTGTGCCCGAATTCTCCAGAGTTCGGGCACCACTTCCAGCAGATCATCCAAGAGCTTGGTTGACCGGTGCGCCCAACCTGTGGGAGTTGGTTATATAGTTCACTACAACACATTAGGGACTGGACTCGGGTGTGCCCTGATGTAGGAGTGGGCAGTTATCACCTATGGATCACGATAGATGAGACTACACAGAGCTGACAGGAAGCCTCTATAGTTCAAGGATGATGACCACATCCTTATACGGGTCTCACCTCGACGAGGTTTACGGAGATGTGGCTGAGGTGGCAAGTAATCTCCGAGGTTCAGCAGACCTTTTCTGGTCCTCAGCTGGGTAGGTGAGGTGGTTTATCGCTTGACCAATCCACCTCAGTTTCACCGAGTGCATGATGACTTCCACGTATCTCAACTGAGGAGATATGTGCTTGACCCGACGCATGACATCGACCATGGGGAACTAGGGATTGGCGATGGGGTGACTTTTGCGAGGTTCTAGTAGAGGTTGAGGATCGATAGGAGCCAATCCTAAGAGGATGGTAGATACCTTGGATGGGCGTTCACTGGCAGTACAGGAACCTCCAGGTGAGAACATGTGAGCGAAAGGATCATGTGTGTGCTCAGTACCACTTTTTTCCCTAGTTTGTGTTAAAGCATTACGAGGATGTAAAGCGCTGAGGTGGGAGTAATTTAAAGACCTGTAAAATTCAAGGGAAATTTTTTTCTTAATTTTATTTGGGATTTTACAAGAATGCAGTTTATGAAGGCACCTGATTCCAAGGCCCAGTGTGCCTGGAATTAATTTCCGAAGTTAGGCTCGGGTATGTTCAGTGAACGAATGAGCGGGTATTACTAACATTAAAACCGGGGATCAGAATAGATATCCGAGGGAAGCGATGAACTCGCAGCACCGGTAATTTCATAAGAAGACCTTTTCTAGAGTTGTGATTTCTCAGGACGAGTTGTTTAGTTTTGTGGATAAAGACTTCTGAGAAATTAAATTTGTGCAACAAATTTTATTTCATTTAAGTTGTTAAATCGTAAGGATAGAGGTTGGGTGAACCTAACTACCTAAGTGAGGTTAAATGTGATGTGGGTCCCACATGAACCCCACCCCTTCAAATTCCTTAACCCCCTTAACTCTTCCCCTTAAAACCCCCTTGTATTAAATGACGTAACTTCCTTTAACATTAAATACATGCCAACACTTTATAATTAAGGAGTTGAACCTCTTTAATTAATTTTGATTTGAATAGTTTGAATTTGAAGTGGATTGTATTAAATAAAATAATAAGGAATCTTATTATTTTATTTGGGGGAAAACATCTTCGGTGGGAGCTCTTGAGTTTTTGGGGATGAATACTGACTCTTTGATGAATAATTCCTCCGAAGGAGAACGCGATGACACCGACGGCATGCCTTCTCTTCTTCTTTCTCTGCGTCAAGGGAGGAGACACCACTGTGGGGAACGTCGCCATCGATGATGACACTTCCTCCGATTACAACGAAATTGGCACCGTTCTTCCGCGATGACCGATAATCGCGACGCTTGCCTCTTTCAACGGCACGACGACAAGCGACGTATTTTCGAGGTAGGGAATTAATTTTTGAATATTAAGGAACCCCATGTTACTTCCTTATAAATCAATGAACGCGGATCAACTAAATATTCAGTTGATCTGCAGCTAATATGTTTGCAAGTTGGGAATTCTTAATTGTGGGGAAAACTGTTGCGGTTGATTAATTTTGTTCGTGAAAAATCCATTGCCGTTCTTCGTCTTTTGGGCCGCTTGTTATCAACTTAACGAGGGGAGGTTGGACTGCACGAACATGACCGACTCTCCTGCCCCTTTGTTGTTTTGTTCGTTGTGGCACGAACAAAGGTGGCATTGTAAAACGACACTGAGCGGAAACAAAAAAGAACGCGATGAAGAAGCGTGGTGCCGTCGCGCCGCCCTGTTGATTCCGAACAAAACCGCGGTCAGAGTCGGGACCATGGAGGCGATTCAAAGACTCCTCTGGTTGATCATTGTGCGCAGATTGATGGACGATGACAAACGGGGCCGCAAAGTAAATTTGAATCCTCTGTAGTGAGGGTCGGGTCCCGAGATGACCGTTGGCGAAGGCGGCGAGCAAAACGGACCACCAGAGCGCGTCCGGTGGTCCACGGAAAATCCTGCCGGCGCGCCGCTGGAAATCGCCGCCGCCGCTTTAGCCGCGGCGGCATGCGGATGGTCCTGCGGCCACGCGGGACCATGGACAACGCGACGCCGGGCCGCGTCGCTGGAACGGAGCGGCCCCCACATGGGGCCCGCGACTTCTTTCACGGGGGGGGGGGGGGGGGGGCAACCGCGCCCCCCTGTCCGGCTATGCCGGAAAGCCGAGCGGGCACGCGGCCATACCCAGGCCGGTCCGGACCCAGACTCGGGTCGGGTCGGCCCGGTTCGGGCTGACCCAGGTTGGCTCGGGACGGGTCGGAACGGGCCCGAACCCCTTATTTTCGGGCGGTTTCCGTTCAAATGCCCATATCCCAGGACTCAGACCTCCGATCGATGCATCGTTAGTTGCTATGTGATCATTGGATCGAGACGGTCGTTTCGGTATTTTACACTCAGGGTTTCTGAGTACTTTGGGTATGGCCAGGTTGGTTCGAACACGAAACTAATCGGGCCCTCGGAATGGAAACACTTATGTCTTGAGTTCCGGATGTCTGATTGACGTGCCGTCGACTTTGTTGGATTCAAATTGATGAGACGGAACTTTTGTAATACTTCTCTTGACGTTTGGATGTAGTTATAATATGGCCGAGTTGGATTTTATCCGAAATCCAACCAGGCCCCTGGAATAGAAAAGCTGATAACTTTCAGACCGGACGTCCGTTTGACAAATCGTTAGTGGCGTTGGTGATCATGTTGAGAAACGGTCCCTATGAGTATAACCTATGAGTGTTCGTGGTACAGTTGAAATATGGCTGGGATGGTTCACACACGAAACCAACTGTGCCCCTGGGACGAAAAGGCTAATAACTCACTGACCAGGCATCCTATTGATGCGCCGTCTATTGCGTTGAGACCCCAATGACGAGGAAATCCTTTGAGATACTTCTTCTTGGGACATTGTGATACTTGGAGTATCAACCAGTAGCTCGTGGTGTGGACCATACCGGAGATGAGCATACGAAGTACAGAGACAGTGTAGCCGACTGAGACCTGACGACTGCTTGACCGACTCGACTTGGAGTGAGTCGACTAGTCTAGTGGACGGAGCACCACATTGTATGGTTGCAGTCCCATGGAAGACGGAGAACAACTGTGTGACATTGTAGACCCGCGGTACTCGTCCAGAGAGTACCTCTGCAGGCTATTATGGTGTCTACACTACTGTGTTTGGGTGGTATACCCTAGCGGGAAGCACTACTGTGTCTGGGTGGCTGACCTGCGGTACTCGAGAGGAGGAGTACCTCAGCAGTCATAGGTTAGTGATTAGTACCTTGGAGTCGTGACAGGATCACTATACACACCAGAGACGGGGATCTTCCGTAGTTACGGCTGTGATAATTACCTCAGAGTCATGACAGGATCACTATAAACTCCAGAGACGGGGCTCACCAGCAGTTACAGTTTCGATAATAAAAATCCTGGTTTGAGCTGAGTCTATGATCTTGTTTTTACCTCCTGATTGAGATGGGTCACTTGATAACTTACGTATATATATGGGCATATACCTGGGTAGTGGTTATCCGTTGATTTCATAATCATTGTGTTTCCTCGTGATTGAGATGGGTTACTTGATAAAATAGGTATATTATTGGGTATATACTTAAGTAGAGGTTATCTGTTGAGATTTTTCATTGTGGTTATCCTTGTTGGATTTAGTGATACCTTGAGGGTCTCGGGGTCCCTACTAAGTATCGTTATACTCACCCCTACCCGGGCTATTCCTGCACCTCGTTGTGTTGGTTGTAGATGACGGGCAGCGCTGACAGAGGTAGATTGTTTAAGGACTAGATGGTACCTGGAGGTGGATCTCACAACGAGTTAGTATCCGGAGGTGGACTTCACGACGTGACGATACTCGGAGGAGGCTGATGGGCGAGAGTGTTGTGGAGTCTATCTGTACCTACCCTTTAGGTAGGATCCGTGGTGGATGATCAGGGAGCTGCACTATCTGTAACTACCCTTCAGGTAGGATCCGAGGTGGACGACCTAGGAGATATTTATATTCTTCGAGTTGTTTGTCATTTCTATTGTAATTTCGTTCAGTTGTAGCTTTACTTTTCAGTTTGGTTTGTATTCTATCCCCTTTAATTTTCATCACTTCTTTTGTACTTAGTGTTTTACTCCCGCTTGTACTCTATGGTGTTTTGTTTACTTTTATAAAGGAAATTCCTTCCCAGTTATCGGTATTTACGCCTTTGGTGCTAGTCGCCAGCCCCTAGCCTATGGGAGGCGGGCTTGGGGTGGTCACGGCACGGGCCCCGAGGACGGGTCGTGACATTATTCTTACATATATCTCTTGTGAACCCTTACCTTCCATATGAGATCACCATTTATTATGGTTCATTTCCCCATGTTTTGATGAAATGTTATATGTATGATATGTCTAAGAGGGGTCATTGTGATTATGAACATAGCGGGAGATGGTGTAGATTAAATATGAACCTGTTTTTTATGGGTACATGTTTCCAAAGGCTCTATATAATTACAATCCTCAAGAATGTGTTTTCTTAGTGTAATAAATATTCATATAAAGAATTTTATATTCTTTTTTGTGAAGTTTGGGTCCTTAATGTTGTTATCAATGACCAGATTAGTTATATTTTGAAAACTAGGTTGAGAAAAAATTAATCAGATCACTAACAATAAATCAATGGATTATTCAAAGTGTAGTAAAATGGTCTATAATTTTCAAAAATGAGATATATAGTGCCTCCAATGTAGTCAAATCCCTATATATAAATTATAGATGCATGTGGAATTTTCAGAGTGGTACCTATGGGTTAAAAATAAAAAGGGTGCATTGATCTAAACTAGGTCATTAACTGGTCCTTGACAATGGGATATTTTGCACCCGTAGTTTGAATCTCCTAGGGGATATAATTTTTATATTTAAAAATTCATTGCAAACCATAATTAAGGATATAAATAATGATAATTAATGACCTATATTAAGCATAAATTTTAATATATTAAAAATAATTATTCATCAGTTAGACATCCTATAAGTAATGTTCCATGAATATGTGGTTTCCCAATATGATTATTAATTCTAATACTATGATTTTTGATTTTATACAATGGATGGATCCTTAAGGAACCATTTTTATAATTCTTGGGATGTAAAATTAAATTATTATTCTCCTATGTCATCAAATATTTGGATTTGGAATAAAGAATCTTGTTTTCTTTCCAAGAATATATCATGATGCCACCTATCCTGATGATCATCCAAAAATTACAAGGAAGAAAAAAAATTGGTTGTTTGTAACATGAGGAATTACCAACCTTCATTTCATTTATCTATTGATTAATTATTTTTTGGGAAACATGTTAGTATAACAAAAAATATATTCTCCATTCACTAGTTTCCAAAACAATAAAATTCATTTCAGTATCTTTCATTTGGAAGTAGAAGAAAATCAATACATGAATCTCATCAAGTATATATGGGAAGATGATATAATTAACTAAATGTATAGGAATAATATTAGGAGAATATTTCCCAATATATACATCCCTTGTAATCTTATTACCAAAATGATGATTTAATTCCTTAAGCTACACAATAATGATGAAAAATATGTTTTTAGGGTTGAGTAAAAATTTGCGAGAATTTTTATTTAAAGTTATTACATTATCATGCACCCCAAATGTTTGGATTTTCAATTCATAAGGTTCATAAAACTAAGTAATTGTAATTTTTTTTATATTAGGAAATATTTTATCAATGAATAAATCATTGTATATGAACTCATGGTGGAAATTGAGATTTATGTTTCCCATGGAAATCACGGTCTAGGTAAGAAAACAATGATTGTGTTCAAATGAATCACTAAAACCAATGGAGATGTGAAGAAATTATTTATTTCATGATTTATGAATGCATGGAAAGCTAAATGAAATTTCCTCAAGTGGACTAGTAAATTTTTATATGTGTAAATTCTGGTTATTATTTAATTGAACAATAATGTGATGAGAAAAATTAATGCAATGATGAAAATTGAAAGAAATATATGTAGAATTCCCATCCTGCATTCCAGTGTTTCTAATGTAAGTATTATGGCCATTATTCTAATCAATGAAAAATTCAGAAGGTTCAAAATGATGATAAGATTTTGGTAACCTCAGAATTTTTAGGATAAGGGGAAATTTCCAGTGATCAAAATTTTTGATGAGGGGTTAAATATTTCCACGGTGATTTGTATACTTACTATCGACTCAAGAACTTATAATTTTATATATGAATCTATATAAACTGATTATTTTATATTTAATGAAATTTCTATGTTTATCATTACTCTAGATACCTTGTGAGATGAATAATTATTAAATAAAACCCCTAATTATATGATTATTGAATTTCATAAATAAGATTCCACTCTAGTTGATGTTTCTAATAATATTTAAGATGTTATCTATTTTAGGTACCTCCCTCATTGAGATTTCCATTGGACATATTTTATTGTTTTAATTTCATCATTGGACCTCAGTGGTCGAGTCCCATTGAGGGTATGTATATTTATAAGTGAAAAATATCTTAATGTTTAGGAATGGATGACTTTTTCAATTAATATATCTTGATTATAAATAAGTAAAAGAGGATTATGAGGTTTCCCCATGTGTTCAAAAAGATGTGGTAGTGGGTTTTTCCTTTTTAATAGCTAGATATTAAGATATATTTAGGGATTCTAAATTTTGTGTAAATTATGCATCACATGTAACTGCCATTGAGAAGATTCCGTGTAATGGGTTCATGACAAGAAATTAATACACAACAATAACCTAGCTTAAATAATATAATGACTATGTATGGTTATGTTAAACTTATGGGAAGCATTTTTCAGTGAAACTCATAAATCAAGAATTTCACATTGTGTAAATATGACCCTCTATGTATTTTTATGCTCAATAGTTTTAAATCCCCAATACAATTATGTTTTGATCTAATCCCCATGTAACATGTCCTTTCTCATGAACATGGAATTTATAAGTGATTTTTATGTTCTTTATTCCACTCTAGATATCCTTCTCAAGAGATCAATTTATGGTGACTTATTTTATTTTATTTTTTCACCTCTACCTATTTTTTATGATTATCACGGTGTAATATTTTGGCTCATATGGAAATTAGTGTTCATCCTTATCTAGTGTGATCTGGTTATTCTTGAAACATTTTTCACCTTCGTTCTTGCTGTAATTACTTATTTGAAATGTTTTTGAAGTCACCAGTTAAGGTAGGTGGTCTATAACATAACCCTATGGTTTTTTAAATTTTAATGTATGTGAAATATTGTGATTGTATTGAAGTAATGTCAGTAATAATTAATTGGATAATGTGTAATTATAAATCAATAAATGGATTATTCATTGGATCCCTTTTGATTCTATGGTATTTAGTCCTAGATTATATATACCCATTAGTTGATCCTACCCAATAATTATATTGATTTGGATATTGTTTTAACGTGTTTTTAGCATGACATTATACTGTTGGTTAATTTATAATGATCGAATAATCTTACAAAATTTATAAATTTATTATTGAAGGGGAAATGTTTTATAAGATTTGATTGTCTAAAAACTAGTATATTAATTGTTTAAGTCTAACTTGATATATGAAATGGTAATTGAAATTAATATTTAATTTTGTAGAATTAACCATTTTACCTTATGATATGATGTTATATGTGATTTGTTATGCACTATGTGGGGCTTGATAATGAAATGGTTATATAGAGTGTTTTTTTGGTTGGCACTCAAATTCATATATAGTGGCTTGGCCCAGATGTCGTAGTGCTTATATAGAAGAACTGGTTAGGTTATGTAGAAATTATTATAGAGAGGAATTTATTAGTTTATGCTATAATTATTATATGGGTTGTCTTGATAATGATGAAATTGTTATATTAAGGGAGTTCCTTAGAGGGTGAGTTTCATAAAATGAGGTCCATTCCCAATTATATCCTTATGTTTTTAATTTTTTATGGGTTTCATGGATGTGATATACGCACAATGATATTATTGAAGGGTGTGGATGTATATAGAATGTTGTTTTATATTATGTTGATTAATAAAAACACATGTTTATTTCATTATTGTAATAAATCATTATCATATTGGTTATATTTATACAAGGTAATGTTCACCTCATAATTTTAACTAACACCATAATCAAGATGATATTTTTATACCCAATAAGATTACATGGATGCTGCTTTAGAAAAGGGGAAAGAAACTTGTTGTTAATTGTTTATTTCTAGATGGGATGGAGTTTGGAGATGGGACTGAAATGGGTTTCAAGACAATATTATTTTAAGATTATTTGTGTCTTCGAATTATTTTATCATTATTACATTTTGTTTTACATTTAGATAAATTTTAGCCTGTCATTACCAGGTTCACTTGTATTTGGTTTATTGGTTCCTCTTTTCCCTTCCTTATTGTGTGACTCAATGTATCCAAAATATACATAATTTTTTTATTTCTATTTTATTTTAACATGGTACCAAGGGGTATAGTGTACACACTATGTTCTTCCCACACCTATTCTATACATCATCCTCTTATATATGTTTGGAAATTCTTGAGGTCATCTAACTTTCCTAATTTGATGATTTTAGAGTGTTTCAAATTGGGGTATATTAGAAAGGGGTATTATAAGAAAATTGTTTTATTTTATCTTACATTAATATTTGAAAAATGTAATGAGGATATTAGAATATTTCAGATAATTTTAAAGAGTTCGTTAATTGTATTATATAATCCATTTACTGGAAGAAATCTATGTACCAATGGATAGAATTGACATTAATCATATTCTCTTATTATGGTAGATGTTATTTCACCTTGTGTGATTATCATGATTTGTGATGTTATTATTTATTGATATTTATCCATGTGATCTAGTATGGTGCTATTTGAATATTAATTAATCATATTAGGCTCAAAGGGATATATCATGACCTTATTCTTTCAATACATGGAAAAATTTACTTCATGTGTTATATTTTCATGTATGAACATTGAAATTAGATGCTTATTATATGTGATAAATGAAATGAAATAATAGTCATGTCATGTCAAAACACCAGTATTCCATGATTAGAGAGACCATGGGACAAATTTTCTCGATCATTGTAAAATATTCTTGTTGAATGTGTTTTACCTAGTGTTCTCCAAAAAATGTTTTTATTATAGAAAAAATTAATTTTAATCTTATTAAAATTGATATGTATCAGAGTGGAAATCAGTATGCTCATAATGCAGCAAATTAGGATATCCCTATATCTCTTGAGGAATAGATCGACATTCATCTTCATGACATATTCACGATGTTCACATGATTCAAGGAGAGGTAAAAAAATTTTAACCCACTTTTCATGTCTAAACTAAAGATATAGATTTGATTATAGAATTTTTATACATTAATTAGGCTGGGAAGAAACTAGGTGCTAGCATTCTAGGTTGAGTCAATCAATGTGATCAAAAAAAATGTAATGAAACTCATTGATAGGATATAAAATCATTATGCCTGGATGATTTGTGGACCTGAGGAGGATTTGTGGGATATTCTAGAAAAACTTGTTTTGTAGGTATAATTATCTTGGAAATATTTCACAGGGATATTTTTGGTCCACTTCTATTGGGAGACATTGATGAATTTGAAGGATTGATATTTAATAAAGATGATGAATTAGTGCCTTTCAGTGATAGAATGTGCTAACCACTTAACATACTTTCAATGTTTATGCACATATTTAGCTACTGATAAGACCTCTTGGGTGAGATGCTTTCAGTATGGAAATTACTATTAGAGTACGTCTTAAGTCAATGTTTTTTGAGTATATTTTTAGATGTGATGAAACAGAAACACATCATGGAATAAATCTGAGTGAAAAACTGAGTAGAAGACATGAAAGTTTTGCAGCAAAAAATTATAAGGACATTATCTGGTGGAATATAGAACTACTATGATAGTTTTCTCCAAGGAAATAGTGTGAAGAGTATTAGTAGAATTAGGAATCCCTCTCAGGACTATGTTTTATTATAATGTTATCAGTGGGGAATGTTGGGACATTAGAGGTCTCTGTGTATATTACATTCATTGGAGTTCCATGTTTCTTGTACATTGGGAGATCAATAGAAGTTGTGTAGGGGCATGTAACAGTAGAGAAGGAGAAGGGGATTTAGACATGTACTAGATTCTGGGAAGGATATAGCTACCCCTCAAGAGATTGGTATCTGGACTTCCACTAGATGCTCAGGCCGTGGAAGGGGATTTGGTATCCTATTGTAGGAGTGGAAGTACTAGGTAGATTGAATAGGATAGGGTTTTAATACTATATCTCAAGGCAATGGAGAATTTTAGATGGATGTTATAGAGTTTAGTCTAGGTATCCTGTATACATGAACTTCCACAATTGGATGCACGATTTGTGTATCATATAACCTTTAATGTGGGTTTTTTGATTCATGATCACCACATTCTATTTTATATGATATTTTTTTAATATGGGTTTCTAATAGATTTTTAAATAATCTATGGTGTATTGACCACCGATAATCCTTTGGGAGTGTAGTTAGAGAATGTACATTGTTTCTAGTAATGTTCTCAAGAAATTGGTTGTCACTGTTTTTGTTTGAACCATGTATGCTAGAAATTTTTGAATTAAAACATATTCTTGGTATGTATTTGATAATTATTTTTCATGAACATAGCGACAGTTACTAGTGGTTATTTACCTTTCTATCTCTAGGAGGGAGATATTTTCACCAGGTTGTGTGGGATCTTCATGCTAGTTATTCATAATCAATTCAATGTATATTTGATTATATTCCAGACCATATAAAAATGTTTTTTTGATAAGGGTGGAATATAGAAAGATAGCATTCCTACACTAGTAATCCATTATCATGATTTTTCTTAAAAAATTTTATGTCTAACCAGAAGAGTATGAGGTCGAGTTTATGATTGAGTTATTTATGAGAGTAGAGATAGATTATATTTCAGCTTACATGATGGAACTAATAGAGCATCATTTGATTAATATCCAATTGGATGATCAGGATGCCAATGGTTTAATATATCCTAGTATGTCTATATGGGGATCTCCACTACTGTTTTCCAGAAAAGCAGATGGTAATTATAGATTCATTTTGAATTATATTATACTAAACTTGATGACATCTAGAAACTAGTATCCCCGTCTATGAATTGATAATCTCATTGATCATACGAGATCTGATAAGATAATATACATTATTAATTTGAGATAACGATAACACATGTTAATGGAATGACTACCAGACAAACATCAAAATGGTTCAAAATGTTTGTATGGATTACATCAGATCATAATGATGTCATTTGGTTTAATGATCACATGTACACCATTCATGGATTTGATGAATCAGATCATTAATCATTTTATAGATCATTTTACAATGGTTTATTATATTAAATAATTATGTACTACAATTCATCAGATGATAATTCTGAATATCTTGACAACATCATGGGTATATTTATGGAGAATCATTTATATTCCAGGATAATGAAATGTAGTTTTTGGATTGATAAATCTAACTTCATTGGTCATTTTATGTAGGATAAAAAATTGTTAATGGACCCAAATAAATTTTCAGATGTGGTACCTTTATAGAATCCCAAGAATTTCATTTAAGTTTAATGTTTCTGAGGTTTAGTAGAATATTACTAATTCTTTATCTAGGAAATATCATGTCTAGATGAACAGATGACAAGATTGTCCAATTAATGTAGTGATGATTATTTAGATTCTTGAAAGTGATTTTTTCAAGAGGTGAATAGAATGATTTCCTTAGCACCTATCATCTTATTACCTATTCCATTTACGTAAAATTCGAGGTACAGTAACACATCTAGAGTTAGAATCTTATATGTTCTATAGTATGAGGATTGAGTGGTTTCTTATGTATCCAAATTTCTAACACCACATGAGTGGAATTATCCTACTCATGAACTAGATTTAGTTATAGAGATACATAACCTATGAATATGGAGACACTATATTTTGGGTGATAAATATTTTGTAAACATAGACCAGAAGAGACTTAAGTAAATATTTTGTCCACGGTACCTCAACTATCACCAATTATGGAAGGTCGAGTATCTACAGTCTTTTGTCATTCATATGCACTATACAACATGAAATGGAAACATCATTTTCAATTTGATGAGTAGGATTATTTAAAAATTCTATTTCATGATTCATTCAATGGGTGGTAAATGATGGCACACATTGTAGACATGCATATAGATGTTCATAATTCCTATGGACATGTAGTTATAAATATGATATCAATAGTACCTATCCTTATTGACCAGATCATGATTGAAAATATATATGATCCTATGTTATTAGTTATGCGAGATAGATTATGTGGTTTTGAGACATCATCAAGAAGGTATCTCAATAGTGGTAATTATATTCATTTTTTTGGATGTGTATGGGTTAAAATGGGCATATGTGAGGATTTACTAAGAGAGGTTAATGGTTATATTTGTGTGGTAAATACATGTTTTAAGGAGATGTATCATGATAAATGTATATAGTACTACAATTAAGGAAAAATGAAGGATATAGAAAGATTCATGGAAATATTTTTCCTTATCCATATGATTAATTTGTGCATCAGAGGCCTATTGGGTTATTGAATCCTCTACGTATTCTTGTATGGAACTAGGATAATGTAGCTGTATATTTTTTAACAGGATTACCAATGAAATCCTCTAAAAATAGTGAAATATGAGTGACCATAAATCATCTCAGGAAAGTATCTCACATCATTTTTATTGTCGAGATCTTCACTATTGATGAAATAGGTAGACATTATGTAAATGAGAGAGTTTTTTCCATTCTTTTTAGGTTTATCATTTCTGATAGACATCATCATTTCATGTATCAGTTATTGAAGGGAATTATGAAGTCTATATTATGATAGGTTCTTCTGATTATGATAATTCACTATTACAGTGAAGTCCAATCGGAATGTACTATTCATATTTTGAACAATATGTTTCCATCCTATGTTTTAACTTTTTTTGGGTTTTGGGAGTTTTATATGTAACTCGTACAGCATTAATATAATAACAACTTACAATAATCGATCAAATAAAGGCATTTTTGGATTCTTATAGAAGTAATTACTATTTTCCACTTTTTTGGTTTGAGTAATGTGAGTTAGTGCTTATTGGAAATTTTATCATGTAGCAGATGTATATTAAGTTCCAGTTCGTCCAAATATTGATGCTGAACAAACAGTGGAGAATGTAATTTTTTAGTAACCATTATAGGTGATACCTAGAGTATGAGGTTTGTATTATTATTTTACTTCTTATTTTTTCTATGTTAGTTCAATGCCAGATCATGAAATTGGGAATGATATTTCAAGGTTTTTTATTCTCTTTGATATAGTGGGATGGGTATGTATAGTGGTATATAGGTTAGCCCTTACAAAGGGATACAGTTTAATGAAAAAGATTTTTCACCTATAATAGATTCCTAGATATTACCCAAACCCTTATCATGTGTTATAGGTTGAAGAGAACGAGCATGGTATTGATACATCCATTGAGAAAAATATGATACTGATTATGGAATGTAGTGATAGGTATCTCCTAGGATGGACTATACCTCTAGTTCCAGTTTAGTCTTAAAATGTGAGTGGTTAAGAGTAGACATGGGAGAAAGAGACAAATATACAATCACAATGGCCAAACTTTTTCTCCAGGTCCCCATAAAGATACAAGTAAAAGCTCGAAGAGGAGATGCAATATGGTGGGAATGTTGTCAGATCACATATTTTTCTAACGTATTTCCAACTTTTAGTTATTCATTTTTCATCTTCTATTTGTGGTTTACATTCACCTTTGAAACACAGTGGTCAAGTATCATTGAGGATACAATGATATTTCTAGATAATATGACCAATTTTCAAATATATTTAATTTCTAAAATTAATTGAGTCTTCTAGAATATGTGTAAAAGGTGATTATAAGGGTTCCCCTTAGTTTGGAAGGATTCATAGGTGGTTTCTATGACTTTGTAGATGTTGGGATTAAAGATCTCTACGGGGAATTTACAAACAGTTTAAATGTTACAAAAAAATTAACTATCGGTAATAACATGCCACAAATGGTTTCATTATGTGATGTTAATAAACATTATGAACATGGGTAATGTGTTGTAATGATCTTTTTATGATATTTTTACTCATGGAGATGCATTTTTGGCATAACCCATAATTCAAAAATTACAAGATGTGTAAATATTTCACAATATGAATTTATTAGGCGCGATAATTTTAAATCCATGATGAACTTATATTTTGTTCTCATCTGCATGATACCTATCCACCTTGAACTCTAGGTGATTTAAATTTAATTTTGGAGGGACTCCTTCCACTCCAGACATCTTGGTCAAGAAAACAATATCTTATGAGTTGTATTGCTTTATTTTCCCTTCGCTTTGACTTATTTTTTATTATAATGGTGTAATACAAAGAATATTATGGAGAATATTATTTATAAAGATCATGTGAGATATAGTTCTTCAAAAAATTTTTGAACATCCATTCTTATTAGTGATACATGTTGGAAGTGTTGTATTAATAACCTGTGAATATATGTTTTCTAATAACTGACCCTATGGTATTTTAATTATTTATGTATGTGAAATATTTTGATTTCAGATACCCAATGTGAATGATAAATTATAGGATAATTGTTAATGAAAAATCCTACATTGTATTATTTAATAGATCCCCTTAGAAACAATCGTATTGACACTTGGTTGTGTCTTCCTATTATGTGAGCCTACCAATGAATGATAATAATCAAGCCAAGGAATTAAACTGTGTATAGCTTGAAATAAAACCACAATTAATTTCCTTGTGATAGATTCGCCATGGAATGATGATATATTTTCAAATAAAATGTATATGATTGATATGATATGATTAGTTAAAAATTGTCATTTTAATGGTTTTGAACCAATATGACAAATGAATGGTTAATTCAATGTGAAAGTGTAATTGGCAGAATTAACCATTGTAACTGGTGATACATTGTTAAATGTGTTATTTTTTTATACTATGTGTTTTGTTTGATGTTTATATGATTATATAGAATTATATGTCTGGTTATACTGGAATAATTATATATAAGGCCTTGATTAGATGTTTAAATTATTATATAGATGACTCGACCTGGTTATGTTATATTGCATATATGGGTGACTCGGTACATTTACTATATAATGGTTATAGTTCTTGGCATGGTTTTGATGAATGTATAATAAAGTGGGGTTACCAAAAATATGATAATTATTATACATAGGCATTCGTTAGGTGATATGATTATTCAATGGATTTTATGTTACGGTTGGCATTTTTATGAAACATGCTTAGGGATTTTTTTTCTTGGTTTCAAAGAAGGATTATTTCTTAATTTTATAAAGATGACTAATTAATATAGAAATTTATCACTTGATTTGAAGATCTTATTAAAATAGTGGTTTATTTTAAACATGTGGTTGTTAATGTACTTTCTTTTTCTCAAACCCTATTAGGGAAATGATTCGGATCTCAGATAGATTACATGGATATAGGTTTAGACAATGTTAAGGGACATCGTTTATGATTATTCCTTTATAGATGTGATCGAGTTTGAAGACATGATAAATATGGTGTTCAGTACCAGGGATTTATGTGTTAGTATTATCATCTAGTGTTTTATTTGTATAAATTTTAGTTTTATATTTATATAAATTTTATTCATTCATTAAATGGTTAAATATTATTTGGGTTATTGGTTCTTCGTTTTACATACCAATTGTTTGTTATACTATTTCTTCTTCATTATAATACTATGATATTGGTTTATTTCAACTATATTATAACTCTATATCAAGGGGTATAGTATACCAAAATTATTCATCCCACCCCAACTTATAGTCAACATACTCTCGAATATAGGTAGGCTTTCTTGAAGTTGTGTAACAGACCTGATTATCAACGTAAGTGATATCTGGAATTGGTATCTCACATAACTTAGTTCCTAAAAATCCATTTTTTATTCTTATTCAAGAATTTGATGTTATCATTGTATATTAATACATTTCCTATACACAAATACCACATTAATTTCTAACGGAATTACCATTTGATATTCCAAACCAACCAGTGATCATATATTAGTGCAATGATAATTATGAACTTATGATGGAAATGAAAACCATTTTATGGGTTTTTATTATTACTCAAGAGGTTAGTTATTCATAGATGGTTTTTGGTAATCATAGAATCAATGATATAAATATAGTGGGGATTTTTTAAGTATATCAAGAAGAGAATCCTAAAAATCCATCAAGAATTGTTGTTGTGTCACAATACCAAACATGACATGTTCCACACCTATTTTAAAGACTCTCTATTGAATAGTCCAGATTGTGTAGTGGTAATTAAAGAAGAAAATACAATATACCCTTTAAAAGGGTTTCATTTGGATATGTGTGTCACCTAAGGGTTTACCTATTTATTTTTTTAAATTAATGATGTATCAATATGACACAGAAATGATTAACAAGATATTGAAAAGGTCATAATCAATAACAAATATCTTATACTTCGTGTTGATGTTCTAATTGAAAAAAAAACTAAATATTATCCATGATTAACCGATATTTTAGATACCTTAAATTTATGTTTTTGAATTGATATATACCCAAAATAACATTACATACAGAGTCTGAACACTATGAATATATAGTGATGCTATTTAGACTTACTAATACCCCCAAAATCAGGAAAGATTAAATTAATAGATTCTATAGATATTAACTTGATTAGTTTGTGGTAGAATTTATATATGATATTCCTATATAATAAAAAATCAATTATAATCAAGAATATAACTTGAAAATTACTCTAAAGACCACATATATGTATAAGAAATTGGAAACAATTAAATAGTGTGTGTTTGTTTGTAAAATCTTTCATTTTTTTAATATAATCTCTAGAGATTGTATATATATATATATCCATCAATGATGGAGGATATTGAATGATGACCTAGAACCATCATGGTGACAAAAATATGTAGAATTATTGGTTTATCTAGATATTATAGATGGTTTTTTGAAAATGTATCACAACTATCTAATCCACTCACAATGTTGACTTTGAAGGGATCCATGTTACAGTGGATAGTTTAATTTGATGAACATTTCAACAAATTCAAGAGTTTATTTGTGATAATGAGTTTCTTTACATTACCTTACAATGGATACGAGTTTTTAATAAATAGTTCCGCAACATTGATTGAATTATTATAAGTTGTATTATAGAAGGACAAGGTTATAGCTTATTCATTGTGAAAAATAATGGGGCATGAGAAAAATTAACAATCTCATGATTTATAGTTTTTTGTGTTAATTTTTACATTAATTATTTAGAATCGCTATATTTATGGAGAAAAATAATATTACTATATCGATCAAAAAAGAATAAAATATATATTCTCATATATAGAGTCGAATATGACACTTAGACGATGGTTAGAGGTGATTAAAGATAATGAATGCTCAATAAATCACCACCCTAGGAATGTGGAAAATGAGGGCGATGATTTGAGTAGAATACATCATGCGAGATTATCCACTACGTGGATCAAAAAAAGATTTATTTTTTATATTTTTAATGCATGGATATAAATGTCATGATGGAAAGGGAATAAATATCATTCTTAGCAAATTGTTCAAACATCCTTCCATGTCAAGAATAAATAGGAAAATAAGGATATTTAAGAGATTAAATAGAAGGTTATAAATTTTTTTTACTTAACACTTTATAATAATGAAGTCATATTGTTTATGAACCATGTATGTATTCTATCCAATCTATACATGAATTAGTTCTTAGAGTATTATCATTGTTCTCCATTATCTATTAATCATATGATAATGATGATGTATCGATATTTTAAATTGTATTTCTAGTGGGATCGAATGAAGAGAGGAAAAAAATGGTTTTACCATAGTTCTTAATATAATAGTAAGTTTATTATTAGATACAAATGTATATGGGGATACAATATCCCATATAAATACTAGAAATGAAATGGGAAAACATCACCACTGGCTTTTTCATCTGAATCCCAGGAAATTTAGAACGAAACAAATAGATTTGGGTTGTATTCATCGCCATGAATATGTTAATTATGAGATATAAATTAAATCTATGAATGTTTTTTTTGGATATTTTACTCGTTATTATGATGTTGACTAGGTTCAACACTATCCACATGTTGATTTTTCAAACAATAATAAAACTCATTGTAGAATTCTATATGATATTAATAAAGAAAAATATGGAATGAAGTGTATAAATCCATGTTACTATAGTTAGGAAGAAATATATCGAAATAAGTGTACAAATACATGTTACTATAGTGATGATGGAGAAATAAATTTACTGTTAATGAATATTGATGAAGAAATGGAAGAGAAGGTTTGGGACATTTAACAACACATCGAGTATAATCAGAGTCAATATTAAAGTTAAGCATAAACTATCAGGTGGAATTTGGTATTTGAAGTTACTAACAAGGATTTTCTATCAATATCACCATCAAATAAGGTAAATATATTTGGAAATAAGGGAAAAATATACTGTAGGTATAAGAGTCCCCTTGAAATTATTGATCGTAACAAGACAGTCATATATCAGTTAGTTCTTCTACAAGACCTCTCTAAATATCACAATGTGTTACATGTATCTCACATGTGTAAGTACATGCAGAACACATAACATGTAATTAATTCATATTTAATTCCTCTAAATAAATATAATTCATATGTTGGTGAATTTGTGGTGATATTATATCAAATGAAGAAATTTCTATGAAATAAGATCAGTCACATTGTTAATTTTTAGTGGCCAAACAACCATTTCAAATAAGTTACATGGGACACCAAGGAAATAATGAGGTCTAAGAGTCCCCATTTTTATAGGGTTTATAAATTATAAAATAGAAATTCATTTTATGGGTGTAGAATATAACAATCATAGTTTTTATAAATTTTTTTCTCTAAAAAATTATATTTTGTCGATAACTTCTATTACAACAGTTATTGATTATTAAAGAACCCTGTAAAACTTTTAATATTATTATTTGTGCATGAAAATTATTAACTAATAATTATAAATGTCTTAACTAATTGGTATAACTAAATTTTAGATATTTAGTACAACGGTTTTTCATAAATAATACATCTTGTTAAAAATATTAATTTTTTTGTAATGTCTTCATATGTTTCAAAAATAATTTTTTTTAAAAAATTTATTTCTATGAAAAAATAACTGAAATTTTTTTTTGAATAATTATAATATTATTTTAAAAAAATAAATTTCAATTTTTAAATAATTATGTAAAAATTATATTATTGTTATTATGTAGGGTTATTTTTGAAATTAATAATTAATCAATGAATATTAATTTTCTAACCTAAAATACCTTTTTAATATGAATAATTTGAAGCTAATAATTTATTTAAAATGTGTTCAAAGAGTAAATTAGTTAATTATAAATCTATTAAACTAATATATCTCATTGGAATCATTTCTATATTTAAATTTTATATTATTTTGTAATATTTTGATCCTTATGTCTTTGTGAAATAAGTTTATTGCTAATAATGGAATTTTAATATTAAATTAAAATATTGAAATTCAATGAATGATATTTGTAAAAATTGACTATAAATATTTTTGAAGAAATAATTATAATATATAATTAAGATACCTTAATTTTATTTTATAATTAATAGTTATAACACTATAAATTATTTACAATGATTATGGTAACAATTGATTTACCATGGGTTAAACATAAATTATATATATTGAAAATAACCCCAAACATGTACAAAAATAATTTTATAGCCATATTATTACCTTATAATGTCTAATACTATGTAATGGTCTATTTAGGATGGATTTGGCATGTGAATATGTGTGTATAAAAGTTTCATTTCAAAATTATATTTGTTCCACTCATCTCACTTGTAAAAGGAAACCGCCTCTCCTCTCATTTTAAGACATTAAAAAATTGGTTTGAAAAATACCAAACAAAATCCAATCATTAATTCACAATACTAATTATTGATGAATTATATAGATCATAAATCCAACCTAGAATGTATTTCGGTTAAAACCATAAGAATTTATCCAAATAAGAAGTAACATCACCAACATAGTATTTTGTTTTATTTCTACCTAAAAATCCTTCCAATATTATTAAATTGTTATAAAATAATAAAAACCATGTCTC
This sequence comes from Viscum album, assembly GCA_963277665.1. Taxonomy (NCBI): domain Eukaryota; kingdom Viridiplantae; phylum Streptophyta; class Magnoliopsida; order Santalales; family Viscaceae; genus Viscum; species Viscum album. The sequence goes on along the minus strand of OY728143.1, from coordinate 514,168,462 downwards.
ACAGATATTTTTATGTAATTATGTACAAGTAATAACCTATATCGTTTTCATATTCCATCAACTCGGATATGAAATCTTCATTCTTGTGTGTGACAGACAACTGCCTCACACACCGATGTTTTTCATCATCAATATCCACATCTCATGGATGGATATAATTACGATAAATCGTTTATATATGATATTAAATAAATTATTTTACTTATATAATTATTATTTCTCAAATACGTTCTTAATATACATTTTTGGTAAATAAGATAATGTCTCTCTAGTGTACAAAATACTACCTCCTCATGAAGAAATGTGACCAATTCTTGCGTTAAGTTGAAGGTGATACCGATCAGAATAAATAAAATTTCTGATATATAATAAATAACAAGTGTTGAATAATTATAATATATTATATGTATTGTTTTACTTTAATTCATCAAGAAAATGGTAACAATGTTCTTGTGTATGTATGACCTACCATGTCTAGGAATAATGTGATTAATTTTATATCTCTAGAATTTATTTATTACATTAAAAAAATTATCTTCTATATAATTAATAAAAATATTTCATTTTTTACATTCTGGAGATGATTTAATCATGATAAATGTAATAATACCAAAAAAATCAAAACTTATAAGAAAAACAATGTTGTTCTTGCCTGAAATGTGATTGTAACATGTAATTGTTTAAAAATGTGTATTAAAAGGTCATATATAAATAATAAATTGTGTGATATATATACATATAATGAAATATATTAATAATTAATTATTTTTTATTATATATAGGTTTTGGACATATACAAAACAATTCGATACTTCAGGAATGAGATTCTTGTCCTAATTTACCTTCTTTGAGAAAAATAATTTGATTTTCACCTATATTTTTTTATGATGTGTATAAAAATACAATTTATCATAAAATATAATCATATAAATTACTCTCACTATATTTTACTTTTATTTTATTTTTTAATATTCATGGGTAATATGATTCATTATCAAAAAAGTGCTAATGTGTTTCTGATACAATCTCACAATTCATATGAATTTGATAATGTTTATGATTATAATGATGAAATATTAAAATTATAATCTTTATAAACACATGATTTTTCATCTTCAATAGTTATTTATGAGACTAAATATTCCCCTTTTATTTTCCACTCTTTATATAATCATGATTTAAAAATATTTTTATTTCATAAAATCTTCTTTAATATCTTTTTCTGTCAAAAACACAATTTCTTAATTACCTTTTTTTTCTAAAAATGGTTTAAATTTTTTTTTCACTCTCTCCAATATTTTTATTAAATGCACTTTATACACATTTTAACTTATTAAAATAAAAAATTTCATGATATCTCCATATCAATATCCAAAAAATGATTATTTGGATTTTATCCAACATGTCGAAGGAATCCTCAATTTAATGTGTATAATAAGAATTTAATTTAATGACATCATTTAAAATATTTAAACATATATTTCCTTTATATTTTTTATATATTAATTTTAAATACATGTCTTTTGACAATATTTTTGAAATTTTTAATTTAGAAAAATGTTATGTTCAATGAATGGATATTTTATTCATGAAACATTCCAAGTTAATTTTCATTGAATCTAATTCTCCAATTATACTAAAATATTTTAATGTTACATTATAGTTATAGGGTAATGGCTTCAATAATTCCATATTTAGTATTTATCAATATTGTTATGTTTTTGATTATAATATATCAATGAAACCCATTTCCATTCCCCGAGTGGTACCATGATAAAATACTTATTAATCTTTGTTTCTTTCCATTAGTTATACTTTGGTGAAATGATGAAGTGTTTTTTAGACCTACTAATTTTCATAGGTTATTTTATGATGAATTTTGCTTGAAACCAATTCCTTTTCATGGGTTATAATATCTTGAATATTGTATGATCTTATGGAATACATATATATTGGATTTTAATAATTTGTTGGTCGTTAACTATATCTTCTTCGAATTCTTTGTGTAATGATTCATATCTCATGAGATATATGGAATTGGAATATGGAGGAGATCTAGTTAAGTATATGAGATTATCCCATATGATAATCGTGGTATTAAAAATTGACTAATATAATGGATTCAGGGTCTAACCCAATAAACTAAGATTGTTTTTCAAATGATCTTTGAAAATTAATGGAAATTATTTTGTATTATTATGATTATGATATAATTATATTTCATATTACAATGTTATGGTCTCATGTATCATGTTATTTTATATTCCAATGATTCATTTCTTTTAAAATTGTACTCATTATGTCGTGACTCAAGATTATGATATTTTATTTTTATGGCACGGTTGTCCAAGTTTATTCTCAAGTTATAATACCATTATGTTTATATTTTGATTATATATATCCCTTTTCTTACCAATGATGAGCATATAATCTCACCCTTTCTTATTTTACATTCCTCGGTTAATGAAGACATGTATTATGAAAGATATCTATAAAAAAATATTATTGTTATGAAATACACAATGGAAGATGATTTTGTTAAAATATATTCAAATTTTTTATGGTTCAATGGTTCCAAATGAACTATTCCATTATGATCCTTAGTTGCGTGTTTGTGAAATTTTGTAAATATTATTTTAAATAATATAATTTTATTTATGAGAATTTTGGGTCTATACACCACATGTACACACAATCGATATTATCATTTCCAAAAAAGATTAGATGGTCACATGGAATATATATATTGTCATTTAGTATGAATAATTATTTTATAATTATAATATATAAATATTGACCCCAAAATAATAAACATATATGAAATATTGTAATGAGAAATAGATTTTATCCCTTTATGGAGACAGTAAGATTAATATACATCAGAGTGATTCATTCACCTACCCTTTGATGGGAAATAAGAAGTATTCTTGTGGTAACATAATTTTGAATAAACTAATATGTTTTTTGAGATTCTATAGTTGAAATTTTATGATAAAAACCACATATTTATAAATGGTATATGAAAAAATAAATTTAAATGCGTCGTGTAAGAGTTTTGAATCTTCTTTTGAAGGCATCCTTTTGATATTTCCATATCAAACCTATGTTTTGTATTTTGAGGATAAAAAAACCATAAAAACAAGTAAATTTATTTTTATAATGGAAATTTTTAGGGTTTGGTCGATCTAGGAGGATCAATGATATTTGAAAATGTGAGGGAGGATACTCCCTTTTATAATTGAGGCAAGGGTCACTTTTTCAATTTCTCAAAACATTAAATTATAATAAATTCATTGTGAATCCATATGCCAGCAAATCTACATTTAATTAAAGAAAAAATATAATATGTTTGTAATCCATCCACACATTAGAATCTAAACAAGTACTAAATTAAATTTAAATCTTATGATTTTGATTAATCATTTTTAAATAATATTATTTTTCACTACTGTAAGAACTATTACAACTTAATGTCGTGGTAATATTAAAATATATGAAGACAAATAGATCATAAATGTCTTTTTTATGAAATTTTACACCATAAAATATAATCATTATCTAATATCATGAACATTATTTTTTTTATAAATTTATAAAATATTAATTTGGTAACGTATTATTATTGTCAATTCTAACATAATTAATTTAATTTAAATTTCAATACATCTACATAAGAGTAAATTATAATATAATTCTTCAAAACTAAATGATGTGAAATTTAGATCTATATAATTCATCTTTTCATTAATTAATTCAAATTATATAACATTCTGGTGTTTTAAAATCATTTATTAAAATATTTTTATAAATGGGGAAATTCAACAGTGATGTTTCTTAAAAATTAATTTCAATATATAATTAATAAAAATAAAAAAATACATTTTTATCATGAAAGTAATTTTATGAAATTAATGTAAACACTTATATTCATTCATTAAATACTTTTCTTCCAAGGTGGACACATTAGATATATTTAAATTAATGATAGATCAATTTGGTAACATTATTTTATTTTAAAAATATATAATTTATATTAATTGTAAATTATCCGTTAAAAATAATTTCTAACTAAATGTGTTAATATTAGAAATACCTTTATTCAATAATTATTTTGATGAATAGTTATAGGCGTATCACTTATTTTATATTCGGATTAACCAGAATTATCCTTTACCTAGGTGATAATTTTAACCATGATTATTACTCAAATTGAAAGAAAATATATAGGGACTATTTACAAATTTTTATTCCCCATGTTCAAAACAATTAATTCATTTTATCTATATCAGTACTTATAAATTGATACAATTAATTTTAATTTATGTGCAAAAAATGTGTCAATAACTCTATTTTAGGAAAAAAAAATTTTATGAAAAGAATGGAATTTATACTTCTTATATGTTTAAAACTATTTTTCAAATGATAAAAAAATTTAATCTATTAAATAATATATAAAATTTATTAAAACAATTCATTAGTAATAATAAATTATTTTCATTAATAAAATAAAATTTCCTGTAAAATAAATATATCTTAAAAAATCACTTTTGTTTTCAAAAAAAATTGTTTAGGATTCGAATTCTTTGATACCTAATGAGATCATTTAATAATGGGGTTGATGGTATATTTTTTCAATTCTATTTATTATGATTAATAACAACCTAATAAAATTTTATTAAAATAATGGGATCCTAGTATTTAAAATATGTCACCTATTTTGTATGATCTTTTTGTTATGAGTAATGCGAGATATTGAAAAAATAAAATTATTTAAAGTTAAATATTTAATAAGAATATAGGAATGGTATAATAAAACCATCCTAAAATAAACTTCACATGCAAAATTTGTTTCAGTGGTAGTAACAAATGATGATGTAATTGTTTTATTATTTGATCTGGTTCCCCTATACCATCAATGAGATTTGGTTTTTTCCAGAGAATATGTACAACAAAAGTTATATTGTACCATATATTTTGTCAATAGAAGCCATGATTTACACTAGTTTTTCTTTATAATTATTGTATTTTATCGTATGTATGACCTCTATGTTCAATAGACATGAAACACTAGTTATATACATCGTTAGGAGAGACACAATGAATACATCAGGAATTAGAGATAGATTCAGTGGAAGTGCCAATCTATATGCTACCATCTAGATACAATCAAGAGTTTAAAAGCGGAAAATATACGTAGGATTAGTTTTATTTTTTAAAAAAATTTCATTACCATTTTCCATGGAGATATTCCTAGGAATATCATTTCACCAAATTCAAACACTTCATCATTCCTAATATTTCCATCATAACTATTATTTCTAATATAAGATACATTTATGTGTTTCTCAGTGGATCTAATATTCTCTTCCATATTCTCAGATAGATCAGGTCATAAAATATTTAGTTAAACAAAATCATTCAAGAATATTTGAGTTCTTCAATTCATACCATAGAGGTATTCATAAGGATCCATTATAATGTTGTGGTGAAATATATTAATTAATGAAGATTCATCCAATGGAATGTGTTGATCCCAAAAACCATTGAAATACAATGATAAATCATTCAACATGTCTTCTATAGTTTTAGTTGTCCTCTCGTAATGAAAATGTATATATGGATCATAAGAATTGCTGATACTTAATTTTATCTAGATAGTAGTAATTAATTCCCTAAAACATTGTGGTAACATATGTTTCCTAATAAGTTACAATAGAATTTTCTACTCTAAGAAGCCTTACCACTTAACATATATCAAGGAATACTAATATAGAGATAAATTTTCTCTGAAATCAATAAAGTGTGATGACTTCATAAGGTGTCAGACTATAAACTATATATACTTTTTTCATCTAAATTTTTTTGGGAGCACTTTGATTAATACCATGGTGATGTTATACAATTTCCATAATATTATGGGTAATGGTTTTGACATTAATATTTTAGCATTGCTTCCACTCGAAATCAAAATGTTCAATATCTCTCTTTCTTCTATCCCAGTAAAAATACTCTTTAAAATATGAATAAATCTATGTATATCCATGATGAATATAGAATGAAGAAAGATTATCTTTCATCGACCATCTCCTTCAAATCTGGATCCAAAGGATCAGAAACGTGTTATGAAAATTTTTTATTCCCTCTTAATAGAGGTTGAACTCAATGAAATTTGTTACCTTATTTCATAACTCAATATAGTAGTTATGCTCCACTTTAATCGTCACATGGATAGATGTATGAACACTCAATTATATATGATAATATTTACCCATTCCATTATAATTTATAGTTTCATACAATAAAAATTCTATAAGTGTTTTATGTTTCATAGTCCTCATAAAAGATAATATTGGATAATCATTTCAACATAAATATTATACCAGTTTGTTAACTTTTCTATTGTTGTAATTAATTGAGCAGTCATAATCATTATTCTTCTCCAAAAATCCTGTTCGAAACCTATTCATAACATTTTGAGTTAAAGTATATATTAATGTTTTATGATATGTATATATATCCCATAATTCTGTATATAGATATTTCTACCATATCATTAATTCATAATTTAACATAGCTAACTCTTTTTCATTAGTTATTTAATTCATTTCATTGAACATAAATTATCATGAGGCATGAAAAATTAATATATTTTTAAACAATAGGTCATATCCTAGTCCCTTCATTGATATATAAATATAGATTACATACCCTTTTATACTACATGTTAGAATTATTATAGCTTGGATGAAAATAATTCCCTTGGGTTAATTATGTCATTCACCACATCTCCCACACAATGGAACTTAGATCCCTTTAGAGTTAACATGATGAGTGGATTTGATATTTATGAAATATTCACCCAAATTTCCCTGAATATCAAGACAATGTAAGAATGATGTGGATCTCTGTCATATTTGTTTGGGTGGGAAAATGTTCAATGACTATTCCTTCAAAGGGTATACTGATATAACCTCAATAAAGATTATATGACAAAATATTGAAACATTATTAAGCCCAAATTCTCAGCTAGTAAATTCATCATAAATATCATTCAAGCCTATGGTATTTAGAAATGGTCCCAAATGGTTTTTGAGACATTCCATTTTTCTTTTAATAAAAAAGAATATCATATATAATGACAACAAAACACAAATTATTATTGTAACTAAATACTATATTCATTAAATCCATAACTATACTTGGGGAATTAGGAAGACCAATATGAATCAAAATAAATTCATATTTTTTACACCATTTATGGAATACTAACTTTGGTATATTATCTTTCTTGACCACAAATTGATGAAATCCAAAAATAAAGACCAGTCCTGAAAAATTATTGTTCTCTATGTAGTTAACCAAACATGTCATCAATACATAGTAAATGATACTTGTTCTTGATAGTGATGTTGTTATTTTTTCGATAATCAATTCATATCCACATTGATTTATCATCATTCATAACCTAATGAAATCAATTAACCATAAGGTGGAACACATGGAAAAAATAAACCCCATTTCAAGATTATCCTAGAGTTTCATCATTAGTTCTTACAAATAAATCTAGTCCATTATATTTGGAGTCTCGGAAATATGTATTTCACTATGAATGAGTTCTATTGAAAAGTTAAAATCAGAATTATGTTGAAGAATAGAAAAATTTTCTAGAAATTAACCAATAAACTCCCACAAAAAAGACTATATATATTTTTAGTTTCACACCAACCATTTCAGATAAATTAACACATTCAATAGCAATCATGATCCATACATTGCTTGTAATTTCCATCATAAGTTAATTTTTTCATCATATAAATAATGGATCTTATGTTGGTTTAAAATATCAAGCATAACATCCCTTCCACATAAATTAATCCGGGATTTATGTAATGCTAGAAATCATCAAATTTAACTATATGAATAATAACAAGGTTTTCCAAAAACAAACTCCATAGAAATTCATCAAGATATGAATCATAGACTTGGTATTTGATTATCATAACGTTAATGTTTTTTAAAACAAATTAAACATCTATTCACTGAGGTGATATTATTATACGATTATAAATGTTTTTAGAAATAAATTATTAGGATGATATAGAATCAAAAAAGACATTATTAGTTATGGATAAGATGATATGAGTACCTTTCACCATGTCATTATCTCATGCATCATAAAAAATAGTGATAACATGAGATTTCATTTTTTATATAGGTTTATGTTTATTTTTATGATAATCATAATCATCATTAACCATTATATTTGTGCATTGGTTATCATAATAACCACACTTGTAGAATTTGGAACATTGGATTTTGATATGTGCATTCAATGTTGATGTCCATTAATTCACAAAAGTCAATAAATTAATCCCATCACATTCAAATTTAGTCCCTATAGTGACTTATTTTCCATAGTTGAATCAATTTTTAGTCTCTCTATTACAATTTCCCCCATGTTTCCTTCAAAATATTTATTCTAAGATAACTCCCATATTTATATCTCCATTGTATTTATGATTTATATTAAAGTAAAACATTCTATTAATTTCAAAACCATCAGATTGATGGATAAATCAAATCCATATTTCCAATTAGGTATAACATTGAATGATTTATTTAAAGAAATTGAAGTCCATTACCGATAACACAGATTAGATACATGGATTAAATCCACTGAAGAATTAATCTATCTTACATTCTGGTTGGATAATAATACAAAAAGTGTACCCTATATTCCTTGTAATGTTTTAATGATAGGTTCCAATGAATTGAAGGTCCTACTATTTCATCTCAAGGAAGTACTTTTCCATTTCTGTGTAAAGGGTTACATTAAAATAATTATTAAGAATTATGTTCTTATAACCAAAACCACTATATGGAGTCAATTTCATCATGTTCTGTCAAGTTATTTATATACCCTCCATCGATCCATTTCACCTAAAAATGATAAAAAACCTATATTACATTCTATTTTTACTAAAACTAATGAATAAATAATAGCCATTCAATGAAACATATCCATTGATTTGAAACTAGGGAATCATCAAATCATCTAAAACTAGTTGGATGTTGCCTCATGAAGGAGAAAACAAAACATTGTTCCCCCCTTCTCCCATTGGTATGATCATCATGATTCATAACATAACAATGTTATGTGATCATAAAAAAATACGTTTCAGTTCAGATCGTATACCATTGTGTTTCTCTGGAGTGAAATTGTCAAATTTTCCATCTCATTCACCAAAAAACAAGATTTCTTTATGTTCTACCCATTTACAAAAACAAACAATAATATTTTGAGAAAGAATAATCATATTGGAAAACAACATAATAATTAAAATTTATTTATATTATGTATAAATCATTACACCTTATTCAATGATAAGTAATTTTTATGCTAGGTCTTAAATGATAATTATCAAAATATTTGTGTAACATTCCTCACCAGATGGCCACTATTGAATTAGCTAACATGAGTCATTACAATAACTCTGGCATGCCTCCACATATTATAGAGGTTGTTGGCTAGCAGTGTGGGTCTATGGAGAAATTTTGTAATGAATATACTCAATTATGAGAGTAATTCCACAGAATAAATGATGTAAATAAATTTTGTAACCAGAAAAAACAAATAAATTGAATTAATTTGACAATGATAAAAAGTAATCAAGTTGTATATTCTAAAAAATCTAGAAGAACACACTACATGTCGAAAAATTATACAATAATAATAATAAAAAAACTAAAAGTCACCATATAGAGACCAATGTCACAAAATAGAGACCCATGTCCCAAACCAGTCCTGATCATCCATGTTGAAACACTTATTCCCATGAAAAAACAAACAACAAGTCCATATCCTATACATGTATCAATAAAAAATGTAGAATACGCTCAGTTACCAATGTTCCATGGAGGCTCAAACAGGGTGTGATTACCAATCAGTAAGCCACCACTATTATTGTCTAAAGTAATAACTACTCTATACAATAATGTATTAAATGTAAAAAGTGTAATAAAAAACATTTAAGGAAGAAACGAGGTTCAACTTTAATGATTACCCATTTAAATTCTATTATAACTGAAATTTTTTCACTTTTTACAATTACTTGTTTTTCATTTTTTCACATTATCAATAGGTCTGTTATTCACACACGTACTATAAAACCCATATCAATCAATTAATTTGAATCAGGGAATAGGTACGTTTCCTATGTCACTTGTGATAATCATCTCATACAAAATTTATGAATCATACCATGGAACTTAAATCAAGATGATATCATAAAATGCAACCATTTGGGGAGTAGATATTTAGTCCCCTTCCCTAACCCATGAATTATAGGGTAAGGGCATAGAGCATCAGTATATCATATCCCATGGACATAGATCCTAAATTGAAATAAACCAAAACTACAAAGCCATGTGCACATGCTTCTTTTACCCATTAACTAGATATACCATTTTACACATACAATATAAAAAAATATCCATAAATATCAAATATAATATTTCATTTGACAAATAAATCATCTTTATGTCTAAACCCATTTACAAATTTCCCATTCACATTTCATAACCCATTAACCCACTCACCTTATACCAAATAATCCCTTATACCATGTTTCCAATGGTACATAATTGTCATTAATATTATTTTCCAATCATTTCCAAATTACCAATACGAACCATAACTATCATACACATATATTATTATTCATATCACCCCTTATATTCTGTCATTAACTATAAACATTTATCATTTAGTTCATTTCATTATCAGGTTATCATGACAACATAATCACTATAGGTTATACCTCACTATCCCACATGTCATTTAAATTACCATGACCCCAATTATCCGTTAAAAATATATCATTCTGTCAAACACAATTCAAAATACTCATTTTAAATCATCTTCATGAAACTAATTTAATACATGGGTCTATGTCTTTAAGCTAAAAAAACATTCCCCAAGCCTTTCATTTCCATCCCAACCATTCAAAATTACAATTAATGAATTTTCAAATAAATGTAATGTTTCCCTCTTTTCAAAAATAATTTTATATCCGTTAAGAAAACCCACATTTGAATAAAATTGATGTAAACACAAAATTTCAAAAAATTAGTCACAGTTAATCATAGTTTATGTACAATAAATATATAACTAGGTGAAATCCATAAAACACAATTAAATCCATTTTAAATTTTCATATGAGTTTTCAAAATACAATTTCTAATCATTTAAATAATCTTAGTATCCCTGTCGACATAACTAAGAAAACATCTACTACCCATTCACTGTCATAATCCACCAATCTTAGTGTTTAAAAATTTTATTCACCATTTACAAGGGTTCAAAATATCACTTGTGTATACCAATGTTTATTCTCACTCAGCAATGGACCCAAAACGTTCATGGAAGGGTATCACACCACAATATAAGGCTTAATACACTTTACCCTAATAAAAACATAAAAACACATCAAATTAATAAATTTGAATAACTATATACACATATATATTACAATGTGACTATGGAAAAAATCATTAAGACAACCTACACCATGTTCATTGAAAAACACATTCTTAACCTCCACCCACGATTCGAACTCAAACACCCATTAAAGCCTCACAATATTATTGGTACAAAAAACCAGGGTTTTAGGTATTTAGAAGATAAGGATAGATTTTATAAGGTCTAATAAATAAAAAAGTGCTTGGAGGAGTGTCAGATTCACCGAGATCATCGATAAACACCCAAACACACTCTAAATTCCTATGAATCCAATGTGATTCATCACTTGGAAGTCATAGAGGGTTTTGTTCATCCCCAGCTATCAGATAAAAATAATGATGTAGATGCTCAATATACAAGAGGGTGTGAATTGTATACTTTAAAAAATTCCTTTAGAACATACAAAGATGGTAGTTTTTAACAAAGTTAATCAAGATAAATTTACAAGAACTATTAGTTCTACAAACTTCCTTGAATATGGAAAATTGGTTCTTGAAATGAAACATAAGAAAAGTTTACAAGGAAAATGATTCTCCCTAAAATCATATAGAATCTTACTAATTAGAGTACAAGTATAAGAAGGTATATGATAGTTATATATTCCTTATCAATCAAAATGTAGCAGAGGAAAGACTTGAAACAATACAAGTAAAACATATGAAATTTCATAACCAAAAGAATAGGTTATCCAACAACCATGAATAAAGGTACCATGATTTATAATTTCAAGATATATTGTCTTACCCACAACAGGGTTAGCCCTCGATACAAATATCAGAGTCTATCTTGCTATCCATGCAAGCCCTCGAACATCAAGGTAGTTGGAAACTCTACCATCCTATCCCCAGAATCCCTTGAATGTACTCAACTACATTCAGAGTCGCACGAAGCAATTCTGAACAAGATGTTCAGTATGTCCTAGTCATTAATGTGTCTCTCTCTAGAAATCACCTCAGCAGTATGTAATCTCTATATTGACCAACATGTGTCAGTTTGTTTTTTGAGGTCATTCATAGGATATCCTATTTCTAGAAACATATTCAACCGTCGGCCCCTTCCTCCAATGGTCATATTATTCCTTGACTTTCAGAGGTACCTATATATATGTCACTCAAACAATGGTTAGTTAGTAACAGAAATCATTGAATCATATTATAACTCAATATGAATTAAGTAAAATATGGTTTCTCAACCAAATTCAAATTTTCATATTCTAGTGAAAAATAAAATTTGGAGTCTATGTGAGTAAACCATCATAGTTTATGTTACAAGGATATAGAGATTCTATTTCTCAAGGAAATAGTAATCCTAATTCAATAGATTTTTTAGTCTGAATTATATGGAATCCGGAGTCTGAATTCTAAGGAATTTAGAGTCTGAATTTGGAGGAATTCAGAGTCTAAATATTGAGGAATTCGGTGTTTGAATTCTGAGGAATTCGGAGTCTGAATTCTGAGGAATTAGGAATCTGAATTCTGAGTCATTCTGAGTCTAAATTCTGAGGAATTTGTAGTCGAATTAGAAGGAATCTAGAGTCCTAATTATAGAGAATACATATTTATAATTTCATAGAATTCAGATTCTTAATTTCAGAGAATTATGATTCTAAATTTCAGAGAATTCAGATTCTGAATTTCAGAGAATTCCGATTCTAAATTTCAGAGAATTCAGATTCTGAAAATAGATTAATCTATATCTATGTATTTATATAATTTTGAGGATTTAGATGTGAAACCGAATTTTTTACTTAGGAATTAAAATATTTAGATTTAGAGACACTAAAAATATGAGAAATGAAAAACATGGTAAAGATAAATTTCCTTGGGGAAATGAAAATTTCATTATTAATAAAAATCTTAGGGAAAATAAAATTTTCCATACGATAGGGTGTTTTTGATTTTCAAAACATGAAGGAATAGAAACTTGATAAGGAAGCCATATTGACTTAACAATATCCCCCTTTTTATAAAGCTCAAAATTCTTATGGAAATGAATATAAGGACATATAAATGAAAAAATTATCTCCATTTACATATGGATCAAGGTGAATATGTCTAACTCCCCCTTAGGCTTTGGAAAAAGTAAGAATAATATTCTGAATTCCCTGAATGAGATTTATCATTTTATTGCATATGAAAGTCTTCATGAAGAAAACTCTCCCTTAGATGAACTCCCCCTTACATATAGAAATTTATTCTTTACTAAGTATTCTTTTTTGACTTTCAATTTGACCCCTTTGTGATTTTCAAAAAGAAATATAGTGAATGGAAAGGAAATTTGGTACTAGAAACATTAGTAATAAACAACAAAAAAATATGAAGATCAACACGAATTTCATTATGATTGAAAGAATTTTTACAACAGGAAAATACAACAAAAGAATGGATATTGATAATATTATCCTTCCTTATATTATGGAATCATCTTCTTCACAATAATCTTCAGATTCTTGACCTCCTTGTGAACCTCTTCTGCATGTCTGAGCAACTAATCCTGATCTTCTTTTTTCTCTTCTATAACATTAATTTTATCTTCCTGATCCTTAAGAGATTCTACTTGGGCGTTCAAAAACTATTCTTTATTAGAAATATTATCTTCAATATCAATACATAGATCTCGTAATCTCTTCAAAATTAGGGAAAATGAATAAAATTTCCAATTCAAATCTTTCACTACTTGCTTCCGAGAAGTCTGTTCAAAAGTTATCTTTTCCTCAGAACTATTTGTGAGATCCTTGATCTTCACATATTCAGTGTCAAAAGCATCCTTGAAACATTATTGAAATTAATCAAAGATTATCATCTCATTTGTTGTCTTCATGTACCAGCTAGTCAAATTCGTCAAAGATATTTAATGAGCCTCATAGAAAATGATAAAAGTCGTGAAGTATTCCTCGAGTTTGACACAGTTATCCATCATCATGGATACTGAATTTGATTTTTTATTTATTGAATACTGATGCTTCTGGAATCTCAAGTCTATACTAGGAAATGTTGGAATAGTCCCAACAATCTTTTTCAAAGACTGAACTACAATTCATGTCCAATAGAGGATGATTCGGAATCTGAAACTTTGGTTGGTGAGGATTCAATTTCTATTTCAACTGCCCTCCACTTTGATGAACCACGAACATATTTATTCATTACCACAACTTTTCTAGGTGTAGATACAACCACCTATTTTCTCTTATCATCCTCTGGAATGACATCTTATTGATCAGGAGATTCATGTCAACTATCTGATAGCTAAACAGTTTTGTCTTTATCATGTTCTTCCCTCTCGGCTCTTGCATAAAAATCCTTTGGGTGTATGAATTCATGTTTGATACAATCATTTTCAGATAACATACTCACTTATTTCTTCACTCATCTCCTCTTTTATAGGGGTTTATAGTTTTGAAGATTCAGCTTCTGAAATTCAGATAGATAATTTCTCACAGGGACTCTCCATTTCATGATATTATTCGACATTCTTAATGATATCTTTGGCATCACCACTCCCTTCTTCATTTTCATCTTTTACTTCTTCATAATGCATTATTTTTTAAACTTAATCTTTTTCCATAATCACTATCTTGTTTACTAGAGTATCTAGTAATGGTTCTAACAAATACAATTCTGGTACTAGAATATTCTCAGAGGCTTTCTCAGTAGCCTTAAAAGGGGATTACACTATCTCACCTTCAGACAACATCTTCCTTTTCATCTTTTATTTCTGTTGCTTCTCAAGATCTTAAGTAAGCTTTTCTTTCAAAGCCTTTTCCTTAGAAGGATACATCCCAAAAGTAGGATCCCTTTCTTTCTTGTTCTTCTTATATTCTCCCCACATAGACACTACTTTATCAAGAAATGTTTTTTACTTCTTTGGATTTGGAGGAGCGGATTGTGTTTCCTTAGCCACTGTGGTTTTTGTATTCTTTTTTGGATACTTCACCTTCCTCTTTCTTCCACCCTTCTTAGAATTTTCTGCCACTTCTGGATTATTTTATAGAGCATCATCTTCGACTTCCGACAAATCATGAAATTCTCTAGATTTAATATTAAATCCAATCGTCATTCTCCTTACATTATCATCACTAAAAAGAATTACCT
This sequence comes from Viscum album, assembly GCA_963277665.1. Lineage (NCBI taxonomy): Eukaryota > Viridiplantae > Streptophyta > Magnoliopsida > Santalales > Viscaceae > Viscum > Viscum album. The sequence continues at coordinate 514,152,850 of OY728143.1, read as the reverse complement.
TACAATTTCTCAGCATATAACTGCAAATAATGTTGAAAGACTGAATACAAATGACAACGATATTTGAAAGAATGGTAAGATACATGATAATATGACTTTTCAGATATCCATTCCTTATATTCTAAATCGTAACAAAGATATTCTTTAGTAGGTTTTTCTTTCTATGGTTCACTAGGAAATCCAAAATATAAATATCACTTTTCCTTAGGGTATCCCTATCCCATTTTTTGGAATTTTAAAATATTGAACCCATAGCTGAAGAATCATATGATTTGTAGAGAGATGAATAATTTTTGGAGTCTTCACTTCTTCAAGATCAAGACAAGCTAGAGCCTGTTTCTTATCAAAGGATCTTATAACATCAGGAATTTGTGATAGAAAAACTCAGCTTTCTCCTCATAAAGAATTCATATCATATTTTATTCCATTTTATATGAAAAATAATACGTCTTTATGTAGATTTTGAATGAAAATTTATCTCATCATTCTTCATTGAAAAAGATAACAGTATCATAGAATTCAACCAGAAATTTCTGATACACCAGATCCTGTTCTCTTGGTTTTGATATGCAAACACTCTCCCAACTATTGATCTTGATATTATTAGACACAATAGAATCATTATTGGCATGAATCATCGATCGACTAACCTTTCAATGTAGATCTACCACATAGATATTAACTTAACACTTGTAATATCTTTCTAAGAAGAGGCTTAAGCAGACAATGAGAAGTATGGAGACATTGATGATCCAGAATGACTTTTAAAACTAGAGGCTAAGAATCACTACTTGAAGGCTTAAATTTCGATATGGGACAACCATAGTGGGGTTCTTTATATATGAAATTGATGTGACAGTTCAGATTCCTAGACTAATCTAATAGTTAAAAGAAACTTGAAAAGATCTGATGGTTGGGATGTAATCTGAAGAAGGATTATGATAGATTCTGATGTTTTGAGATTTTTATGATCAAACATTCAGATTTAAGGAAAAGTAAATCTGAAAAATTTAATTAAAAAAGAAAATACCAGCATGGGAAAAATGATTACAAAGGCATATGAAGGGAAACATACCTTTCAGATTAGTAGGATGATTATTCATAATGAGTAAATTTTTTCCTGGAGAAGATTAGATTCCAAAATATTGATTACGGAAAAATTTTAACTACAAAAATGTTGACAACAAAAATTTTAACTATGAAAATTTTTACTATGAAAATTTTAACTATAATGATTTTAACTTCGAAAATTTTAAATATGAAAATTTTAACAACGAAAATTATGACTATGAAAATTTTAACTGTGAAAATATTAACTACGAAAATCTTATCTATGAAAATATTGACTATGAAAACTTTGACTACAAAAATTGTAACTACGAAAAAAATTAGATAAAAAGAAAATTTACACACCCTATGAAAATGAGTTTCTTTCTATTAGGAGATAGGTTTCAACAAGAAGTTAATATGGAAGATTACCTTATGGTTATCATTATTATCTTTTGTTTAATTTATTCAAATATTTCAGTTGGTTATGATATTATGAAAATATCAACATGTTGATCTTGCGTTCTGATAAATTTAAGAATGATATCTCCTTTTTGTGTATAAACCATAAGAAATTTATATCTAATATCTTTGTGTTTTGCACGAGAGTGATGTGAATGGTTTTTAATTATTGTAAAAGAACTAGTATTATCACAAAATATTTGGGTATTGGTAAAACTCATACCATAGTCTGTGAGTGTGTGTTGTATCCACAACACTTGAGCACAACACCTTCCAGCTGATACATATTAATCTTCAGCAATGGAAAGTGCTATTGAGTGTTTATTTTTTCATGACTAGGAAACTAATTAATATCCTATGAAATTAAAAGCTCCAGATGTAATTTTGTTATCCATTCTACCTCCACCAAAGTTAGCATCAGAAAAACATTTTAAAACATAATCATTTCCAGAAGTATAAACGAGTCCTAGATTCATGTTTCCCATTTAAGTACCAAAAAATAATTTTCACTACCTCTAAATGAGATTACATTGGATTGGATTGATATATAGCACATAAGCATACTAAAAAAATTAAGACGTGGTGACTAGTTGTCATGTAATGTAGACTTCTGGTCATACCTGTAAAATATGATTGATATACTAGTTTCCCAACTCCATCAAGATCATGTGAATTTGAGGTACCAATGGGAGTACTTATACTCTTAGTTTTATTATATCCATAATTAAGATCTTTAATATATTTATGTTGGGAAATATAGATTCCTTCTTGTTTTATAGAAATTTGAAAACCATGAAAAAATGTTAACTCACCTTCATACTCATTTCGAAACCATATTTCATTAGATTCACAGAATAATCAGTAAAACATAGCTAAGTTGAACCAAAAAATAATGTCATCAACATATATTTGAATAATAAAAACATTTTTCTTATCGTTTATTATAAAAAGGGTTGGATCAGGATTTCCCTTAAATTAATTGTTTGAAGAAAAAACCTCGTATGTCTGTCATACTAGGCACTATGGCCTTGTTTAAGTCCATATAAAGGTTTAGTAAGTTTGAAATCATGTTTTTGATGTTTTGTATCTTCAAAACAAGGAGGATGTTCAACAAAAACATCCTCTTGAATATAACCAATAAGGAAAGCAGATTTAACATCCATTTGAAAATGTTTGAAAATGAAGAATACTACAAAGGCTATTAGAATATGAATATATTCAAGTCCATCTACTGGATCATAGGATTCATTATAGTCTATTCCTTCATGTTTATTATATCCTTTAGCAACCAATATGGCTTTATTTCTTACAATGATTCAATTTTTTCAGGTTTATTTTTGAATACCCATTTAACTCCAATAATAGATGTTTCCTTATGTCATTCAGCCAAGGTCCAATATTTATTCTTTTGATATTCATATAGCTCATCTTTCGTAGATTTTATACAATCATAATCTCCTAAAGCATCATCAGTGCGTTTTTGTTCTAATTGTGAAAGGAATGCTAGATGTTCTACTTTATTTCTTAATGACCTTCTAGTCCTTACATGTTGATATATTTCACCAATGATACTATAACTAGGATGATTCTTTAGAAACAACTGATTTGGGTTTTGTTAAACCTGTTCATCCACAAAGGGTAGGATGTCTTCTAGGGAAAATGCTTTATAAACATTTTAATGCACATTTTCCTTATAATAAGGATGTTATATCAAGGGTTGATAATCAGTTTTTGGAAACACAACTGAGGATATAGGTTGAGGTTGTTTAAGAAAAAAAGTATCAGTTTCATCAAATTTGATATGTACTTTTTTTGAATAGTAGAAGTATTTTTATTGAAAACTCTATAATCCTTAGAAGTTGTAGAGTAGCCTAAGAAAATTTCTTCCTCTGATTTTGGTGTGAATTTGTGTAGATTATATTCAATATTTATAATGAATACCCAAAAACCCAAAACATTGATTTTGGAATGTCTTTGATTTCTACCATTCCATAACTCATAAAGAGTTTTATTAAGAAATGGTCTAATAAAAATACAATTTATAGTATAACAAACAATACTTATAGCTTCATCCCAAAAATGTTTGTCTACTGAATATTCACCCAACATGGTAATTATAATCTCAAATAGAATTATATTTCTTTATCCAACAACACCATTTTATTGAGGTGTTCTTGGTGCTGAGAAGTTATGAGTAATGCTTTTTCTACTAAAAAAGTTTTCAAAATCTGAATTTTGAAATTCTCCTCCAAGATCACTTTTTATAGTTACCAAAGGAAGGTTTTTCTCACTTTTAACATGGGCTCTAATAATTTTTAAATAATAAAAATCTTTATATGTATTTTCTATAAAATACACCCTTGTAAATCTAGTGTAATCATCAACTAAAACAAATACATAATATTTTCCTCCAATGCTTCAGTTTGAGTTGGACCAAAATGATCCATATGCACCAACTGTAATGCATCCGTAGTTGAGAGTTCACCGACTAATTTAAAACATGATTTACGTTACTTGGTATATTAAAAAGGATCCAAAACTTTTGATGAATAAAATCTATGTTGTAGTAGATCATTAACTAGTATTTCATAGAGAGTTTTAATAGGTTCCTAATGTTACAGGGTCATAACCTTCAATACCATAACCAAGAATGATCATCCATTTCATTAAGACAAGGTATATCTTCTGTCATAAGGTCTTCTATGTTTAATGTGTAAATATTCTCTTTCCTCTTGGCAGAAAGAATAAAATCTACCTTGGAGTTGTGTACTAAGCGCTTGTCATTACTAAAATTCAAATGGTAACCATCATCACATAACTAACTTATTCTAATTAGGCTATGCTTAAGATTTTTAATAAATAATAAATTTGAATTCGATGTTTTGATAAGAAGAACAATGTTACCTATAGTAATAATTTCTCCTGTAGTATTATCTATGAATGTTACTTTTCCTCTATTCATCGTGACAATCATTAAAAAGAACTATTTTTACCAGTCATGTGCCAGGAACATCCACTATCAATGTAACATGTATTTCTGGTGGTATTATCTTTATTTGCCTTAAAATAATAGCGTTATACATTCGAAACCCAAAATTTATTGGATTTGGAAACTTTAGAAAGAAAAATTATAGGAATACACATCCTCTTTAAAAAATAAGCTTTTTGAAAACCTAAATACTGAGTTTTGTTTAAGGAACTATATTTTTCCCAATTCACACCACACTGAAACTAAGTGTATAATGGATCACTTTGAGGAACAAACTAATTAATACTAAAAATTTGGTTTGAACTTGTATAACCAAAACTAGATTTTCGAATTTGAGAACATATCTTATCAAAAATTTTCTTACATAAGGTAATGTTTGAAAAACACCTCTTTAAGGGAAATATTTCTGGCTTTATCTTAATAACAATGTTATTATCCTCAAAAACATTATTTTTCCTATAGAGTTAGGATCAGAAACATTTTTCCTAGAAATTATTTTTTCTAGATCCATAGAAAGATTATCCTTCTCAGAATTAACATCATTATTATTTTTTGAATCATTTTAAAAATCAAGAATTTTCATAACACGATCTTTTGAATGATCTGATATTTCAATAATAAGAATAGAAATCCTAGAATGTTCCTTATCATGATTTTTCTTAACATTAGAATTTTCATTCTCAAGGAGCATAGAAAACCTAGAAACATTATCATACATTGGTATGTTATTATCTTCATCACTGGAAGATTCTTCATCGGAAGATTCATATTATTTACTATCACTAAAATTAGAATTGACTGATACATTAGTGATGGATTCAGTACTATGTACATTATCCATTAAACAATGATTGTTAATTGGTAACATGGAAAGTACAGCAAAATTCTTCATTCTATAAGATTGTAATCTGAGGATTAATCAGAAGAGTCTCCACCACTGAAACTCTATGTTCCATTGGATTTCAAACCATTCTTAGCTTTATCTTTGTAGTACTTCATTCTATTCTGCTCATAATGATTTTCCTTTCTAACATTTTTCTTTAAAATAAGACAATCTGGCCTTATATGCCCTACTATTTTGATTTCATAACAAGTAACTTCAGAGTCTTTCTTACCCGTTCGTTCTTTTTCCATATATCTACACTGAAAGTCCTTCTTCCCAACTATCATGTTCATCATTTGATCATGATTAGATTGGTTTTTTAAAAAAATGACCACTTTCTCTTGATATAGATTAAATAGTCACCTTCTTCGATTTAGATCTTATAACTCTCTCAGGAGTGTTGGAATTCATATGATTAGAGGTAGTTGTAATATCAACACTTCCATTCCCATTATTCTTTCTAAAATTATCACCATATCTTTTCATTCTAGTCTAATGTGGAATATGATTTCCAAAAAGCACATCAAGAGTAATATTTGAGACTTCCCTATTCTCATCAATAGTTGTTCTATTTGTTTCCCACTCATTAGGCATGGTGTATATTATCTTGGTCCACAAGTGCCTCATCATCTAAACCGTTCAAACCATGGATTCTAAGCTATTGACAATATTCATGAATCCATGTTGTACCTTATGTATATGTTCTCTATAAGGAAAGAAAAACCATGATACCCAGCTCTAAGCACATCTCTTCTAATTTCAATAACATTGGATGTACATAAATTTGTATCATAATGATTCTTCCAAATAAAATTGGTAGCTTCACAAGAAGAAATATATCTATATATATTCATGGTCATGGAACACAACAAAGTATTGCGTACCTTGTAGTTAAGTTGATATTTTTACTTTTCATGAGTTTTAAATTTTTTGACTTCTTTTTCAAGAATCTCGTAATCTCCAGTTAGCATAACAATGTTGTCCACTCCAGTGTTAATAAAAAAATACTTCACACGATCTCTCAAATATTCATAACCATTTCCATAAAATATTGGTGGTCTAGTATCATGAATATTGACAATCAAACCAACATTAATTCATTCCATATCAATGAAAAATCCTTCCACACAAATTTTTTAGTAATAAAAGCTTGTAAACAGGAATTAAAATATCCTAAGTAAGGAAAATACAGAACAAAGAAAAAACATGAGCAAGAAAACTTATATGTGAATATAAGTATTCTAGAGACATGGTCTGATAACAATTGTAGGATCAAACTAATGATGTAGATGCTCAATATACAAGAGGGGGTGAATTATATAATTTAAAAAATTCCTTTGGGTCTTTAATATATGGTAATTTTTAACAAACTTAAACAAGGTAAATTTATGAGACATCTTAGTTCTACAAACTTGCTTGATTCTGGAAATATTGTTCCAGAAATGAAACATAACTAAACATTAAAAGGACAAATATTCTATCTTAAAGCATATAGAATCTTACTAATCAGACTACAAGTATAATAAAGTATAATATATTTATACTTTTTTTATCAATCAAAATGTAGTGGAAAACAAACATGAAACAATACAAGTAACATGTATGAAATCTTTTAACCCAAAAAGTAGGGTATACAAAAACCATGTATAATGGTCCCTTGATTTATACATTCATGAATGATTATCTCATCCACTACAGGGTAAGCCCTTGATATGAATATCGGAGTTTGTCTTGCTATCCCTGCAATCCCTCTAGCTTCATGGTAGTTGGCACCTCTGTCTTCATATCCCCATAGGCCCTCGAATGTACATAGAAACACTCAAAGTCTCACGAAGAAATTCTAAACAAGATGTTCAATACACACAAAGAATTAAAGTCTCTCTCCCTAGAAATCAATTCAGCAGCATGTGATCCCTAGATTAATCTATGTGTCTTAATAATTTGTTTTTATATCGTTCTAATGAGATCCTATTTATAGTCACATCATCAACGGTAAGCACCCGCCTCTAACTGTAATATTTTTCTTTGAATTTTGCAGGGACCAGTACACGTGTCATTCAAACAGTGGTTAGTCAGTCATAGAATGCATGTCGTCATTTTATAACTGAAACAAGAGTAAGTAAAATATGGTTGCGAAAAAGAATTCAATTTTTAAGAGTCTACGGAAAAATATAATTTTTAGTCTAAGTGAGTATACCATCAGAGTCTATGTTACAAGGAAATATGGATTCTATTTTTTAAGGAATTCGGAATCAGAATTCTATAGATTTTGGAGTCTGAATTCTATGGAATTTAGAGTAAGAATTCTAAGAAGTCCTAGTCCGAATTCTGAGGAATTCAAAGACTGAGTTCTAAGGATATAAGAGTCCAAATTCTGAGGAATATGGAGTCCGTATTCGTAGGAAGTCAGAGTCGGAAATATGAGGAATTTTGAGTCTAAGTTATGAGGAATTAATAGTCTAGATTCTGAGGAATTCAAAGTCCGAATTATGTGGAATTTGGAGTCTGAATTTTTAGGAATTCGAAATCCAAATTTCAGAGTATCCAGATTCAGAATTTCAGAGAATTCAGAATCATAATTTTAGATAATTCAGAGTGAGAATTTCAGAGAATTTAGATTTCGAATTTCAGAGAATTCAGATTCTAAATTTTAGAGTACTATATATCTATGTATTTATAGAATTTCGAGGTTTTAGATGTGAAACCAAATTTTTCACTTAGAAATTAAAAGTGTTGGATTTAGAGTGACTAAGAATATGAGCAATGAAAATTGTTTTAAGGATAAATTTCCTTGGGGAAGGAAAATTTTCATTATCTATAAAAATCATATGGAAAATGAAATTTTTCATAAGAGAGGGTATTTGTGATTTTCAAAACATGATGGAATATGAATGTCATAAGGAATTCATATTGAATCAACACCAGTGATTTTGGGGGAAGAATATGATAAAAAATTCAGTTAGAAACCTACAATTTTGATAGGTAAACAAATGAATTTAGAACTTTTAATGGTCTCTTGGTTGGGTAAAACGGTTGGCCAAAAAATTCGCCAATTATGCAGCTCCGTAAATCATTGTGAGGCCATAACATATGTATTTATGAAAGTACCCACATGGCATGGAATACTGTGTGGTAACTATACACCATAATCTTCCTAGAAGGGTCCCTAAGTCACATGGTTTCCTAGACTAGGAACACATTATGTTTTGACCAAGTGGATACCATGCACTTCACACTGTTTGTCCCCTTTTCCACTTTTTCATGTCTTGAACCACATATGGGACCCCTGACACACTTCATATACCTAATAAACACATCATTATCCTAAATAATTTATATTTTACAAATATTTAATTAATTAAGAACAATTAATAAAATTTTGGATCTTATACCCCCCCTAGAGAGAGGCTCGTCCTTGAGTAATACTTCTAAAACTTATTGATCCTTAGAGACCAATGGGTGAGCCACGAGGCACAACTATAAACATTTATTTCCAAAACACCATCCCAGGCACAACCACACTATCACCACACTCGAACTATGGAAATTTTCCTAACCCAATGAAACTTCCCCCACTATAATCAACCACTATGAGATGATGCTCATAAATGACACAACTACCTCAAACACATCATTACCAACATCAAAAACAATAATTAAAAATGATTTAAAATTCAAAAAAAAAAATATGCACAATGTGTGAAATACTTTATCTTATGAGACCCAACATGAATGATTTGGTTTTATCATCTCTGTAAATAATCACCCATATTTCATGGCACCATCTCAACCCATTAGTTAATGCTCATAGTACATCTCAATATTCTAATTGGTCAAGGGAAAATCTAAATTTTAACCACATCCAACATCCTACTCTGGTCTAGTACACAAGGCCCAACAACCCCAACACATTCAAAACATATCAAGGGCCTAACAAAAGAATAAACTTCATATCAAGGTAGTCAAGTAGTCAAAACCTGAACTAAATATTTTTATAAAAACCAAAACAACAACACAATTCTCTTATATTAACATCCAACCAATACTATTTATAACCTCAGTAACCACCCATTTTCCTTATGTGGTGCTCCCTACTATACAAGATACATATTAACCACTATTTTTTAGTGTGGAGCTCTCTAACCATAAAAAAGAGAACAACATAATCTCATATAATGTTTCAAAACATACCCAATGCATTTCTCGACTCACTACACTCAAACATACAAGAGAACTCTACCCAACTCCAACTTTTATCTTTTCCATAGAAACTACTAAGATTGGTCAAAGTTCCATCATCCATATCTCAACTGTTAAGAACATGATTCCTACTCATAACTAATTCCCATTACCCGAGTGGATATATAAACAAAACATTAATCAATATTGACTTACCTCCCACCTCATTCATTCCCTTTTTTCGAATAGAGTGGGGTCATCTCAGCCAACTCACTCTTTTGATGCATTACATCCGTTGTTTTAAAGTCTCCCCTTTATATATACATGATGAATTATCACCTAAGACATATCTCCCTCATATATGTGTAGCTACCAGTGTCCATAGCCAATATCTGGTGACACATTACCACCATAGCATCCATTTCCCACCTAAAAATTTTCATGCTCTACTGTACTCACTAATTCATATCTGATGAAAGCAATCATTAACCACTACAATCTTAATAATTTTGAGGACATCATATGAATCATTATAACCATTAATATATTTCCCACATTTCCATCCCCATAGAATCCAATAATTACCTTACAAAAATTCTCATTGGTATCCAGATTCCTCCACATCCAATCCACAGTCTGTTCTATTCATCAAAGCCTGAACTATAACTCCAACCGTTAGAGTATTATTCTCATCACTTTCCCCCAAGAAATTTCAATGACCTATGATCAGTTTTAGATCGTATTCTAAACATCAAACAAGTATGTGACTATCATTATTTTCTGAGAACAACAAAAAAACATCCACAACTACCCTTTATCAACTTCTAAGAATGACACACACGGTATTCATCAACATTCATCCCATTCTGAGGACATCTATCATAAATGGTTTATGGGGTTAACCCCATAACATGGCCCCACATGATTCTCCCAAATAGAACAACCTCTATGAAATCCCATATCCATCCAAAACACATTCACATGTTTAGGTTTATAGAAATATCCTTCTCAGTGCACCCCGAATGATGTCAAAATAATGGAACCGATCATCACTAATTAATGTATTATTGGAATTCATCAATGAAATCCACCACATATTATCCATCACAAGATTTCACCATCCAATATGGGGGAACAATGACCTGCACCATGTCTTGTGCTTCCCTACCTTCCATCATTTCATCAACACTCAAGAACCACTACTCGAATGGGATTTCTATCCTGTACTCACGACCACTGCATAACCCATTATCACATGGTCGAGTCCCAACATTCCAATTTGAATCACTACCATTACCCAACCCGATTTGATCTAGAATGACCCTGGTGATCTTTAAATAAAACACATGGACCACAAAAATAATTTGCAACTCAACTATCTCTTGTATATCTCACACTATCCAATATGATCATAGGGATATATGACTTGTTTTTATCGTCAGGATCATGTTCATCCTTCCAAATGAAATCATGACCTTCTGAAAACAACCCCACATCGGAATCTCATCAAGGAATATAATGTCTCTCACTTTTCTATAATCAAAAACTAGGATTGAGAAAATATCAAACAATTCATACATCCCCAAAGCTAGGCCCAACACACACTCTCTCTCATCTGACCATTCCTCCTAGTCTATAATCCTTATTGGACTCGAGGAATTATCCACATTCATATCCAATGAACCAAACATTCACCTTAGCAAGAACCACCATAGGAATACAACCCCCCCGGGTTTTATTTTCCTAGAAGGAGTATCCATCCATTCATTTTTAATATTTTCCAATTCTATAAATATAAAAATTGGTTCCCGAATCAGCCACCATAAAGGACATAGGGAAAGGATCCTAATGAACATGACTCCTCTAAATACCGACCATCAAACCATCCAAAAAACCAAATACATTATCAAAAAGAAAATAAGATATAAAAAAGCACATTTACCATTGTAGATCAGACAAATAGTGAAATGATTCCACCTACAAAGCAACCACTCATGCTTTTCATCTTAAGGATCTATCACCTCCAGACCAACCTACCTCGAGGCTACCCTCAAATTTCCCAAAATGATCATCTACTAACTACTACATGATCAAAATTTTAGAATCAAATAAATTTCCCTCTTACCTCTTTTGGCTAATCATACTATAGTCATCACTCTATGTTAGCCACTGCCAAAGTCCAAAATACCCACATCTACCATACACACCCAAAGGTACTAGCATTTCCACCCAATCCCTATATCAAAACACCATGAAATTGAAATTATACCACCTACTTAAATGGACTAATTCCAAAAAATGGACATTGGCACTCAACCTATTCCATACACAAAAAAAACTCAAGAAACAGTTAGCCCACGAATGGCCCTCTTTCTCCGCTGCAAACACACAACTTCAAGTGCAGCAAGAAACCATTTTTTCTAGGTCCTACACTATGGTAACTAACAAACATACATTGGAACCACAATCCCAAACACCACTATAAGGTCTATTAGAAAACTCTCAAGTTCTCAACCCTAAAGAGTAACCACATCCATTTTAAAAAATGCCATTTACCAACATTCAAGGTCATGACATAACCAATAACCCAACAAGAAACATACCATTAACCAATGAATCCAAACCCATCATCCACTCATATCACATAACCAAAGGTCATATCCCAATCATGGGAACAATAATCACATATCATTTTTTCTATAACAAAACTCAACAAAGAATCATAGCTCAAACCTGATGTCTTAAACGATGGTACTCCCACCACCTAGACCACCCATACACATGGTCCAATTAAAACACTAGGGACACCAACTCCAAATATTCCAACAATTTAAATGATTTTCAATTTTCATTCATGATAAAACATTATCATTTTAAAACCTAAGGTTTCATATTGTAGAACATTTCATTCTAAAACCCAATGAAATATCTATATATGAAAAATAATTATTAGCCCATCATTTTATACATCAACAATTTATTCAAATTAAATTTTTAATACCATTCATTTATCAGACATGTCATGGAAATATCTGTAGAAATAACTCAAAAGATGAAGGTATAAGACCAACATATGTACTCTATAGAACTATCAACCATAGGTAACACATGGGTGGCCAATCAATCCTATATGCCTCAAAATATAGAGAAACTCACACTCCTTATATATACTTAGAATACCAAGAGATAAAACCTCTTAAATATGCAACATATTATTATGGTGAGCAACTGAAGGTTTAAATAACATTCTACCATAAAATCTCAAAATTGAACATAAATTCCCACCACTATAGAATTGGATTTTCCAACATATTTGGGTATAAAGGCACCCAAGAACGAGCTTATTAAAAATCCCCAACTAGATAATAGTATCATTTCTACATTGACCTAAATCGTAAAACAAATGAATCTATATGATACAACTTTGTAGTTTCCCCAACCTGACTGCCAATATTCATTTCCCCAAGATGAGTTCTTACAAGACCTTGGGCATGCCTCTTCAAACACCATTGGATACCAAATTACATCATAGGTCTATGTTGGAACTTTGGGGATACTATAAATCCTTATAAGAGTACTATCATAGAAAAATTATATCATTGGATAATGTATCATGATGAAACAAAAAAGGAGAAAACATGAAAAATTATTAACAACTAAACAAGTAGAACATGAAATAACAACCATATGAACATTGTCTATTTCATGAATTTAGATTTTATAAAACAAAAAATAAGACCAATAGGAGACCCCATACACATACATGAGTCCCAACCTGGTCCTGATATTGCATGATCCAACCTATCACCCCATTCAAACCCAAACAACACGTCCCTGTCTTAAAACTATATCAGAAAAAAAATTAAAATATTCCATGTTACCCATCTGTCATGTATGGATGATCTAGGTGCATGTAAAAATTAGTAGGCCACCACAAATGATTTGTAATTTATTAACCATTCATTATAAAAGTGTATTTATGGAAATAAGTAAAATAGACAAACATGGAAAGAACGAATATGTCTAACCTTTAATGATTACCAATTTATTAAACTATTATCAATGATCATGTTTCACTTTTTACAATTACTAATTTACCATTTTATCATTAGTTCCATAGCTTAGGAATTTGCATCATGTAAACCATGACACATGTTGTTTAATTAATATGAATTAGAAAATAAGTCAATTTCCATATCACATTAGGGATAAACATTTAATAAACAACTTCAAGACACTTAAATTCATCCTCAGTCTAGGTAGTCTCCTATAATACAATCATTAGGGGAATAGAGCCTAAATCCCCTCCCCTAACTCATGAATTGTAGTGCTGGGATTTAGAGCCCCATTCATACCCGACCCAAGGGTGTAGATCCTTTTGTTGAATAACCCACAACTACCAAGCCATTTGAATATACATATTTGAACCATTTACTACATATTCTATTTAAAAATACATAATCAAAAAATACACAAACACTTTACATGTCATATTTCATTCTACACATAAATCATCCTCAATACTTAACACATGAACACATTATCCATTCAAATTTCCTAACACATTAACCAACTTGACTTATACAAAATACTCCATTATTCCATGTTTCTAATTATTCACAATTGATATTAATCTCATTTTAAAACCATTTCATGTTTTCCAATAAAACCATAACTATTAAACACATATATCATTATTATTAACACCACATTATGTTATGTCATCTACAATACACATTACTAATTTATTTCATACCAAAAACATGTTATCATATAAACATATTCTCTACAATTTCGTCCACACTATCCTACATGTTATTTCAATTACCATGGTCACAAATCACATTTAAGACTACACGAGGTCATAAAATATTCAAAATAAACACATGAATTAATTATGGGGAAAACCATTTGAAACATGGGTATACCAATTTTAAAAACATAAACATTACCCAAGGATTCCAATTCCATTCAAACCCTTAAAAATATCCAGTAAAAAATTTTGATAAAGGGAACCTTTCCCTCGCCTCTAACATCATTTGAAATATCTCATGAAAACCCCCATTTGAATAACTTTGAGGTACACACCTCATTTCAAAACATTACACACTTTCAAACATCATTCTTATTTAATAAATCTATAACCAATTTGATTCCCACAAATACACCACTAAAACCATTTCCAAACATCATATACATTTTCAAAATAAAACATATAATCAATTTAATTAACCTGATATCCTTACAGACATATCCAATTAAAATATTACTATCTATTATCTCTCATAATATCCCTTTATCATTATTTAAAAATTGAATTCTTCATTTAAATGGTTTATATTAAACCATGTGTTGGACTAGGTTCAGTCTCAGTAACCAAAAAACCTAATGGGGTCCATTAAGAGTTTCACACCAAAATCCCAAGCATAAAATAGATTCAAATAATCATAAAAAAATGTTGAAATTTAATACATTATAATAACTACAAACACATATATATAATAATGTGACTATGAAAAATAATTTCAGAACACTGATATCATGTTTTTTGATGAAAGATTACTTAAAAACTGACCCTGATTAAAACACAAATACCCATTAAATCCCATGTTATACAATATATTGTAAATGTGATGCGTTTAGGGATTAAAACTAAGTTGATATTTTCTAAAAACCCTAATCTATAAAAAATCAAATAGGTGTGATAAATCAAACCAGTTCATGGATTCAAACCCAATCACAATACAAATGACTATGAATTGATGGAGAATCATCTCTTGGATGTGTGGGATGGTTTAATTTTTCCCCAATCTATTAGGGAGGAATGATGAAGAAAATTAGGTTAAACCCTCTAATCCCTAGAGGTAAAACATGAAATTTTCTTTTTTTAAGAGATGCACAATTGAAAAAATTATATAGAAACCAAGGGAATCCATCTATCCAAGAGGGTAAATGATTCATAGTTTCCTATAAGAACGTGGAGGTTTTGGAATATTGTTTTCTAACTATGGTTTGGATTCTATCTGAAAGGGTCCCCAAGTCGCATGGTTTTGTAGGCCAAGCGGACAATTCATTCTAACTGTGTTCCAACGATGTACCTCACACTATTTGGATTCTTTTACCCTCTATTTATATCCCCTCCAGGACCCCCAAAACTCCTCATACACCTAATAACATCCTCTATAGCAAAAAAATATATGTTTAACAAATATTTATCCAATTAAAACATTTAAAAGTGGCAAGGATATTATAATTTAGATTTTATAATCTATATAAGAATATCCCTAAAACTATTACTAATGTTTTCTCTTCCAAGTTCTCAATGTGTAACTTGACCTTAATCTGATACAAACTATAGTGATCCCTAATTTTTCATAAGATGATATTACATCGTAATAGATGAATATTCATTACATAATAAATGATCAACTCAAGAATCATTTATGTCTAGTGTATTTGAATATATGGACACTTTAACAACTGTTTTATAAGTAATCTATATATTATCCTACTACGTTATTCATATATATTACCTTTAATATATATATCTTCCACAATTTAATTTTTGTTGACATGGGGAATAAAACATAATAATGGGTGATATCAGATTATAAGTATGTGTAAAAATGGGATATATCAACAATCACATAATAATAACATGAGCATAACTGAATGTGCATAATATTGTAAAACCATACAATGCATATCATATATCAGAAATATGATTCATATCTTAAATCATGTGTGACCATAAAATATGAATCATAATAAAATAAATGGATATGAGAAATGAGATAATATCATTGGTATAAGATGTAGATTTCGATATAAACATAAGAAAAAAAACCATATACCAAGGAAAAACATAAAGATAGTACTAACATTTTATACATGGGATGAAATTTTTTTTACCAACAATTGAAGTAGGAGAGCCTATTTTGTACCCTCTTTAGGGATTTGGATAACCTCCCATATACCATTTTAGATCATAGAACATTCACAATAACACAATGATGTTGATGGAGATATAAGTCCAACTTGTCACATTATTAAAATCATATATATGTGGTCCAAAATATCTTAAAACATTCATCATATCTTAACCAGTTAAAATAAATGAGTTTCATAAATATTTAATCATATCGTAAAACATCGAAGAGAAACTAGTTAAATACAAAATTTAATTATAGAAGTAAATGATATGGATAATGAATAAGAATATAACCCTTGTATAATATCCCCAATAAATCTTATGTTACATAAAACTATGTCATATTAGTTGGAAATAAATTTTAAATATCAATTTGAATAATCAACTTGGAAAATAACCTTCCTTTTTCAAAAAACTTATATAAAAAAACAATTATTCATTTATAAAGGATTATATTTAAAAATAACCTTTAAAACATTAAAAGAAATATTAAATGAGAATATTTATCATGATAGTGGGAAAATAAACTCATGGTTTTTAATTAAAACATTTATCACATATTTTTTTAGAAAGGTCCTAATGTACCTCTTTGGGAAATTATTAAATAGATTCCTTTGAAGCAATTTTATAATAATAAAAACATGGGGAAAACGAATTAAAAATTAGACGATAATATTAAAAAATAAAACATTTTTATAAAACATGTTTATAGAATAGAAATATTCATCATATGAGACTTAAACCTAAATAATCCCAAATATTGATAATATTCTGAAATAAAATCCATACATCGAGTTCTCATTGCATGAATGGGACTTAATTATCATAAATAATAAATTTATGATTATTTATACTATTTAATTTATTAATAATCATAGATATTATATCACATACACTCCATTTATTACATTTTAACATCCATTTTATTCATTAATTCCTTTTTAAAATCATTATTTATGTGTGTTATTTTCTTCGTTTATGGTGACTATTTCAATTTAGTAGTTATGGTCCGTGTAAATTTATAATTGTAACATTAGAAAAATATTATTAATGATGATATTATTAAATTACATATTTATTATATATATTTATAGTCGAATATAAAATTTTTAGAGAGAAAAATAATTATTCCATTCATTGTGATAGCATATCGTATGTATGCGTGATTTTTATGTTAGTTTTTGATTGATTGAAAGAATGAAAGGAAAATTTTAATTAAAAATTATATGATATGTTTTTGTCATATATATCATATATATTGATAAAATTATTTCTTATTACTTTATAATTTAAATAGGCATGAAAACAAAATCACATCTATTCAGGGAGGTGGTAGTCAACAGGTGTGTCCGAGTGTCGCTGTGAATTCCAAATAGTTCAAAACATTAAAATATCAATAGGATACTATAATAAAATAGGTATAATTATATAATATGTAAAATTTATTATAATTAATCCCATTATAATAATCCTCCATTAAATATAGTGATGAATAATTTTTTGTATAACTATGTATAACCTGTAAGATGTTCATACCATCGAGTGATGCATTAAAATCCCATTTTATGGGAAATATGGAAGATTTTGGCCAATTCATAATCCTGATAAAAATTCAATAAATTTTTTACACTGAATTGTCCATTTTATAATAAATACTAATGATTAAGAAGAGTATGACAAAGAAATAATTTGACACAGTTCGGGTAATACCACTTATTCTGGAAAACACCATTAGATGTGTCCTTAATGAACTAATAGATTGTATTTTGATGATTCCAACACATAAAAAACTTTTATATTAACCCTATTAATATAATTTGGTAGGGTTTCTTTGATATATAAAAATTTTAATTCTTTGATGTATTGAGGGACACTGTGACATTTTATAATTTTTCAAAGGGGAAATTCTATTATTATCAAAAGATTAGCTTATAAAAGATTCATAATGAATAAATATAGAACTAGATTAAAATTTATTATATCATATCATTTTATAGGTGTTTAACCTATTATATAATACATGTTAAACTAATTTAGTGTAATTTTAAAACCTATCATTCTAATTAACCCTCACATAACTAATTTTATTTTTAACTATGGTAATAATTTATTCAATGTTAATGTGTTGTTATTTTAATATATAAAGTGAAAATTAGACCATAAATGGACAATTAATGAAAATTTATTCCATACCATATCATGATATTTTTATTTTGTTATTTTTATGTTTTTTAAATAATTTTATAAAATATTAATTTTATAAAATATCATTACTATCAATTTTGACACTATTCATATAATTTTACCAAATTTATATCAATAAAAATGGAAATTTTAAACCAAATTAAGTAAGACATCACCAATATTTCATATAGATTTTTGAAAATTTCAAGGCACATTAATTCAATCAAATTATATCAAAGTTAATTGTTTTAATAATAAATTATACCTTTTTTATAACATGGTGAAATACTACATGAGTGTTTATTAATAAATTATTGTCATTAAATAGTTAATAAAATAGAAATACTATACATTTATCATGAAAATAATTTTATTGTACTCAAAATAGAAACATTTATTCATTGACATGTCATATTTTTTCCGATATGAAAAAATATATATTAAAAATGGAGTGACTTTTTGTAGCTTTCATTGATTAAAATTATATATAAGTACATTTTATAAAGAATATTCTCATAGAAAACTCAATTTATAACCTAAGGTAACAAGGGTATAATTAAATTCATACAAAAATAATTTGGATAAATATTTATTTCCTTGTCACTCATTTTTTCAGGATTCACCTCATTTATCCTTTACAAATGAGATAAATTTTACTAAGGTCTCAATACATAAAGACAAAAAATAAAAAGGGAATATTTACTGAATTTAAAAATCCTATAACTAAATATATAAATCAATTTTTCAAATTGAATTTTTCTATTTTAATGAAATTTATATTAATATAAAGTAAAAACATCTTTGAAATGATATTGTGTAGTAAGAAAATATTTTTAAGTATCAAACAAGATATTTTCATTTCATATACCTAATAATATTTTATGAGTTCAAGAAAAAATTTATTATGCAAAAAATATTTATATTTCATTTCAATTATTACATTATAATTTATAATTTAATTTATTAAGAAAAATAAATTTCACACATAAAAACATTTTTATTAAAAACATCTCTTTTATTTTTCAATAATTTAATTTCGATTATAATACATTGATAAATAATTATTTCATTTTGAATATTGAAAGACCATATATATTTCATAATTTAGTAATTATTATTCATACCAATAAATCTAATGGCTAGCATATAACAAACCGATAATATTCAATGATGTTATGAATGTAGTTTAAAATTTTTCCATATATCTCATATTATAAATAATTTCAAGTTACTTAAAGAAAAGTATTTCATTAAAAAATTAGGTGTTGTAAAGATCACCACTCATACATATATGTATTTAGACTAATTTTTTTTAGTTTTTGAAAGTCTATCTAATTTTCTCTTTAGTGAGTGCATGGAAAATATTTAAAAAAACAATATCAATAATTCCTTCAACTCCATTGTTCTAATCTCTTCTCAAAGATTTGTATTTGAGATCTACATCCTTCGTTGAATAGATTCTCCATCGAGATGATAAATTATTAGTATGAAATTCTACTTCAAAGTGAATTCATACATGCACAAAATATTTTATGTGGATTTTTTCTGTTGATACATGATTTAAGGATGATAAAATATATTGATATATGGATGACTTTTTTATAAGAAGGTCTCAATTGAAATTTATATATATAAGAGTGATGATTTTTTCGACAATGATTCATGTTTATATTAATTTCATGATTCAATAGATAATTTATTTTCATTACTTCATTGACTCATACTCTCATTAGGGTAGGCATCTCATTTTAGAATCCATCATATTTAATAGCTTATTTGTTATTGACTTGGTTCCAGAGATATAGAATCAGTACCTAAAAAAAAGAAAACTTCTTGATGATAATTTTAAAACTAATAAAATGATAAATGTAATACTATTAAAATTGAATGGATAACTCATAGATGATATAAATTCCATAAAAATGAATTTTTACGTCACCCAATAATTTATTCACATTTTATACCAATATAAAATATTTTTTGGGATTTTTTTTCCTCTTCATTATTTCATTCAAAGACCTTGTGAATTTTACAAATAATATTCCCCTGGGAGTATCAATGTGGATGTGTATTAATAACTCTTTTCTATTCTCTAAGTTTAGATCAAGTGATACATAATATAAACCATCTTTTTTATTATTACCTCTATATGAAAATGTAATAGATCCATAAACACTTATAGGATCCAAATCAGAATTTTTATTCAAGGAACCCACAAAATCTATAAATAAAAATAATATATGGATTTTGTTTCCAATTGTTAGTGTTATACGAATGGCATAAATATGGGTTTTCCATCCTAAACCCAAAAGTAACATGTCTTTCCACTAATATAGGATTTTTCAACGCATATCATTAATTAAAAATAATTTTATACATATTACATAAATAAATTCAAAATAAAATCCCAGATGATTATGAGAACATGTTTCATTAGGATACAAGGTAGCTATAATATGACTATAAACAAAGGAAAAAAATATTTCAAACTTATAACTCATGACCTTACATTTCATCAATGATATAATAATATAGTATATCACATGTGGGTATACATAAGAAAATTTTGATCTATAGGGGGAAAATGGGAATAATAATATCATATCATGATAAAAGTAAGGAATTTTACTCAATAGGATGATAAAAGTTCATAAAATGTGTGGGAATCTTAATGATTATAAAAAACATGATATAAGATGATAAAATCAATCCAACTAATGAATGTTATAAAAAAATAATTAATTACATTATAAAAATATGTCATGTATAACTACAAATAAATCATAACATAACATACTCTTGATAATATCCCATTAAAAATTCAAGTAATCCCATGATATTAAAACATTTCCTTATGTGTTTGCGGGAAATATATTTTCTCAACTAACAATCATGTTTCGATCATGTACATATATTTTTGTGCTATATAGAACATACTACATAAGAATTATTTTAATAAATTATATCACCATGATTATTTACGTAATGTTATAAAAATAGAATTCCAAAATATATTAATCGTTGTATGATCTAGGTGAGTAACATTTATGTTAATGGGGATTGGTATTCACTACAACGAAGTTTTGCAAAAATAATCATTACATACTTTTTCTAGCATGACTGGCGTATAGAATGGTTTAGGGAAGGGGTTAATGAGGGTCAATATTTTTCATTAATTACATGTAAATCATAATGATATTAAAAATATGTTTCAAAAAATAATAAAACCTGAAAAAATATAAATTAAATGGTTATACAAATAATGTGCATAAAATAAAAATAAGTTGACATAGTTTTTTACGTTTATAGGGACCTTCTAAAAGAACAAAAGGAGAATCATAAGAAAATGGGGAAACCATTAAATGGATTTAGAGAGGGAGAGGGAGAGTGTCCTAAATATAAATGGGGTTTTAGAGAATTTGATTTTAAGGGTGGTTGGTATAAAAAAATAGAGGGGGACTCTTTATTAACTTATAATCATAGATTATAGACTATATATGATAACATAATCAAAAACATAAATTGTTGTTCAGTTCTTGAATATCATTCTTCCTAGGATGATTGTTCTCTAATATTTTATAGGTTAAATAACTATAAACCTAAAAATAGTATCCCTGATGAAGTGGATGTGAATCACTTTTTAATCAACATATTTTAAAAACAAAAAATATAATATTGGTTTGAAGGATTCTTCAAGGGTTTATAATATTAATTAAATTACATTAGAATAAATTATTTTAAAGGGGAACCAAATTTTTTTTCAGGGATTGCATTTAAACGATATATTTCATTACTTTTCATCTACTAGGATTTCGTAAAACATTAATCAATTTTATACAGTTTTAATTTTTTACCAAAAAACTCCATTATATAATAAAATTATAAAAAAATCCCTATTGGATAATAATTACCTGATAATTTCAATATATATATATATATATATATATTTTAAAATATTTATCTAAATAAAGTAATTTTAAATTTTAAATAAAAAATAATATTTATTAAAACATTATCATTTTTATGAACATAATAGTTTTTGAACTAGAAAATGATTAATTTTGACTTCAGTTAATTACCTAATAATCTATATAATATTTTATCCTTAATAATTATAAAATAAAAAAAAATTTATATAATTTTTTTATATTTTCAAAATGAATTATTAATAAAACTAGAATAATTTTAAATAATCAGTTCTTGGTTTCTTCATGTCAAAATCTAATTTTCATCAACCCAGTTTAAATTCCATTAAAAAAATCATAAATATATATTTAATTATATTATGTTATAAAATATAAAAATTCATAATAATATGGTTCAAATACATAACATCATATCAAAGCCATGTACGCTTTATTTGTATGGATTGTAGTGGTTGGAAATTCTTATGGTGGATTAAGGAACATGGATTGCGCCATGATATCAATAAACATGAATTTCACCATGAAACACTTATTTCATTATTCATTTGATGTATTTCATCTAGGCTTGCTCAAGGGAAATGTCATGTGATTCCATGTCCCTCAGAATAGTTAATAAAAGAGATCTAATGGGCATTATCTTTCTGTTCAAGGTCATTAGTACATCTGTATGTAATTTTTTTTAATATCACGTGTTTTTAGAGTTGGTAAATTCATAAGATATTTTGTTACTAATATCTATTTGGGTAAATATTTTATTAATGATTCATAATTTAAATTTTAATGCCGGCGTGCCTTGAATTAAATTTGTTTGATGTGGTTTTATGCTCAACAACTATTTTAGATGTTATTTTGTGATTTTTTTGGTTCAGATACTTGTGTTAGTGTTTAGAAAAATAATGCACCATATGGATCAATTTTTCACACGGTTAATGCTAACAATGAATCCATGCCTTGAACCTTAATTTTCAAAGCATCATGGCCTATGAATATCATTTTTTAGGCCATGTAAATATATTTTTTTATCTATAGTTTATTTCAGGCATGCGACATAGTTTGTGCATGGTATGTTAAATAATGAATGGTTCCTCTTTGAGGTACATGGGGGACTTAGATAGTTAAGGTACAAGGTCGGTGTTGGGTTTGTCCAATCATGTTGGGAAATTGTGCATCCCATTGAAAGGGGAATGTTAAAAAAATTCCCTTTTTCCCTTAAACAGATTTAACAGCATTTCTTCCACATTAGACTAAGAATGTCTCCCACATGTGGCCTCCTTTTTCTCCATTCAACAAGGGAGATATCCCTTGTTCTTGGATAGAATTAGACTTCATCATTTGATTTAGGGGACTTCAAATATGTCATCAATTATATTATCCTCCATTGTAGCATTCTACTTATTTCTCTTGGTTTTTGGTCTTCAGTTAGGGATTTTATTTTATATTAAATTGTAGTATGGTGTAATCAGATAATGGTGGTTGGGAGATCACTTTTTATAAGAAGAGGGTGAACCAAAAGGCGACCTTCTCGATGATACATATAGTTTCTATGAATAATGTCACTGTAGTGATGTTATAATTATTTATTTATTTAAATGAAATTTCTGTGCACTTGTATTAATGCTGGTTCTTAGGTATTATGCTAGATTCATGGTTTTTTATTTATTATAAGTTATTATTGTACATTAGATAATAGTTCCATGGTGAGGTGATTATCTGGTCAGGTTTTGAGATTTATGATCAATTATATTGTTTTTTAATTACATATAACATGTTTCTATTAATTAATTATAAAAATTTTAAATAATTTTTCTTTATGTTTTCATTGTGATATCGAACCTATCACATCCCAATGGTTGTGGATGATCAATGGTTACATTCATCAACCACTAGAAAAATAAATTAAAATCTTTGTAAATGTAAGTGGATTTTTATACAAACCATATCTTATATATTCATATTTAGGGTAGTATGTATATTCTGGGGACATACCATAAGAGAGATGCCTCACCAAAAATTATTTTCCAATATAAAATTTTAATAATAAAATTGGGAATTATAATGGGTGAATACTATGATTCACTAAAAAACCATGTGTGGAAATTCATAACTATCCTGAAGTGAAATTGTATATGAGATTGCATCATGCACAATCTCATAATGGCTGACTTAGTTATGAGTCCATGTGTAGAAGGTATGTTTAGACTACCATTATTACAATTCAATAGTACGTGACGTCCTGGTGCATCAGTAGATGACCAGAGACAATTATTCTAGCTAGGAGGATTCAAAAAGGATAACTCTATAGTGAATTAAACAAGGGTCCCTAGTGGAACCATTTTTTCACTAAACCAAAGATAGAAAGTCAGGTGTTTGTTATAGATAGTATTAGCTGAAATCTTTTACACGCGCTAATCATGTAAGCATGTTTTTATAATTTAGTAGTGGTCAGTTTAGGATTTTGGCCATACCAATTATCATATTATTGCATTAACACTTGTATTAATGATTAAATAATGGTTTATTGTTAATATTATTTTAAATTACTTATTGGTCCTGATGCAATTTGATCATATTATGTGGATTCGTAGAAGAACGTCCTCTGATTGGGAATGTAGACATTTTTTTCTTTGATTATAGGGATACCAAAAGGTACTTTCAAGTATTCAACATATCACGCCTTTAATGATACCAGGAATATTGATAAATAATTTTTTGGATAGACTCAAAGGTAAATCGAAACAATATTACATATTGAAAGGTACATGTATTGTCATAGGGTAAATGAATTTTTGTTATACGTAATCATATGTAGCAGAAGTATATTCCCATAGTGGACATGGAATTCCATATATAATATTTTCATGTGGGGGAAAATTATTTTAGATTTAGTTATATTGATATTCTTATGGATGTATAATGATAAACCATAGTAATGCCCAAGATACTCCAAAGGATTGTGTCTATTCATCATTTTGACATTTACCAAACATGGATAGGGTTGTTGATATTCATCCAATTATTGAATTTATCATGAGGTATTATATCAGTTTAGGTGAGTATTCTATAAAGATCTCCTAAGGATCACCCCCATAGGGTTTATATGTGTTCCAATGTCATGACTGCCGATAGACAATTTCCTAGTGACCAGATATCAGAATTGAATTACATGTACTATGTTTTATGAAATCCATTTCAATTCCATATTTATATTATGTCAATATATTAC
Organism: Viscum album; assembly: GCA_963277665.1. NCBI lineage: Eukaryota > Viridiplantae > Streptophyta > Magnoliopsida > Santalales > Viscaceae > Viscum > Viscum album. The sequence continues at coordinate 514,127,026 of OY728143.1, read as the reverse complement.
CAATAATACATTTCAATAGTGATTTTAGGCATTTATGGGATTCTTTATGCCTTTTTAGATGTACCCCCTTGTGGTAGCATAGTCACTCAGAGACATTTTTATTACATAATGAAGCATACATTATCACTCGAAAATATATAAACAAGGACATAGTTGATTATACATAGCTGGAGTAACACAACATCCATCTCAATGCATTGTTCATAGGATTCATTATTGATTTAGATCATAGACCTAGCGTCTCACTATAGGTATAGATATTACATTCACTTCCCTTTTTTATATCGGTTAGGGTAATAACCTATCATGAATAGGCACCTATAAAAAATGATTAATTTTACCTTTTTATTTGGTTTATATTCAACAATTATTTATTATCATTATTGTTATCTTGAGGAGTAATTCACATTAACAAACGCTATATAATAATGGATATTTAGTACACTACATTGGTGTTGCACTATTTTTTTTCTCACACACCATATTGGACACCATTGCACTAGGGTACTAGGGAAGTCCTTCACTTGGTTTCTGAACCTTGATGGGTCCTGGACATGGACAGATTGAGAAGGATTGAAAATAAATGAATATGGAGATTTTTTGTTTGTTCCAGTTTAGATTAACTAGTAGATCCATGCATTTTTTATTATTTATTTTATTCGTGTATTTATGTAACCCACCTAGGGGGAAATCATTATTATTTGAATGAAATAGAAGTTCATTATTTTAATGTGTTATATTTATAAATATAGATTTATTATAGTTTCTATATCCTCGCTTTGAATTTTTAATTCCAGGTATGATGTTTGTCTATTTCTACTATTTTTCAAACTGAGAAAAGTGGTTATTTTCTACTAACAATTACAACATGGTATATCCCAAATAGTTAAAATAAATTAGTTTAAGTGGAGGCACAATTGATTTTTTTTTGAAAAATGATTCAGTTACAATTTATATTGTTATCTGATTTGATTTATGACAGTGTAGTATCAAATATTACAATATTTTTTTATTACGATTTTGGTAATTTCAGATCTGATTTTTTGTCATGCCTTAAATAATATGATGGATATTAGGCTTTTATTTTTAGGAAACATATTCTAGTAGGAAGTCCTAGTTTCCAAGGATATGGGATGTATATTTTTGATATGTGATGTTACTGTGAAATATGTTTTCTCTTGGAGGGAATTGTTTTGGGAGATATGGTTTTTAATGGATTAATTTCACTCTACCCATTTTAAATAGGATAAAAATATTTTTTTACACTTGTAGGGAAAATGAAAGAGTCCCCTAATTCATCCTATTTGGTGAATAGGGACCAACTATTAATGTATTTCTTGTGTTTTATATTACTACAAATGTTGAGCTAAACTCCTTAATGTGTCAATAATAACCTAAATGGTGTTCTCAAAATTAGGTAATCGATATAATTATTCAATGTAAGATATAAATATTATATATATCGTTAGATAACATACTAATATGATAAGAGAATGACTAATTATTTTATTGGAATTAATCATCCTCGGGTTTTTAAAATAAGGAAATAGTTTTGATTTGTGGCATTCTTGTAGATAATGAAATTACAGATGATTTTCTCGATAAATTTATTGGTATTATTTATGATTGAAATGATGAATTTACCTATTATTTAGTTTTGGATGTTGAATAAAATTCTAAACCCCCTTATCTAATGGATCATGTTGAACTTTTTGTATTGAAAAAACACTTGTAATAATTTCTTGATAAATGTTTCATTCGACCTTTTACTTCACCGTGGTGTCTATCTATTTTATTTGTGAAAAACAAGATGGTTATATGAGACTGTTTTTGATTACCAAGCCTTGAGTAAAATAAATATTAATAGAAAATATACATTGTGTCATTTTAAGGTTTTTTGATATGATCTGGAGAGCTCAGTATTTTTCCATGATTGATTTGAGTTTTTTGTACCATCAACTGAAGGTGGAGGAGGATTGTGGTCCAAAGACAATTTTTCAAACAAAATATAGTTATTATAAGATTGTATTAATTCTCATTGTATAATATATTTCCCTTACTGTATTTATGAATCTCATAAATAGAGTCTTTCATCAAATTTTGGATCATTCTGTGGTTGTGTTAATAGATTCGATTTCGTTACATTCAAAAAGTCAAGATAAACATGAAACTCACTTAATGAATTTTTTGGAAACTACAAATGAAATGAAACTATATGGAATTTTCTAATATGTGTAAATTTTGGTTGAAACCAATTATATCCATGGTTATATTGTTTCAGAGAATTACATAATTTTTGTCCCTTCTATGACAAAAGATGTCGAAGTGTGTCCATGACCTACCAATATCAATGATATTTTTAGTTCTTTTGGATAAATGTGTTATTAAAAAAAGTATTTTTGAAATATTTTCTCACTTATCTAGCATACTAAATTTGTTGACATGTATGAGAGTAAAGTTCATCTAGGGAAATTATTTTGATGTTTTATTTTAAGAACTAAAAATAAGATAGTTAAATTATTTAGTTCTTTCCCTACCTTCTAGGAATGGATAATTGTTTATTTACAATTATTGTTCACTGAAAAAAATTGTTTTTTTATAATTTATATTGATATGGTAATTACTTATGCTTTACATCCGTAGAATCATCCGAAGATAAATTACCCTACACAAGATTTGAAATTCGTATTTTTTTCGCGTTATAAAATTGGTGGCATATTTTTTATTGATTAACCTGTGAAATATATACTGATAAAAAAAATTCTAATTTTATATTCACAATGTAATAATTTAACACGAGACATAGGATTTGATTGGAATTAATCATGGATTATGATTGAAATATTCATTACCATCCAAGAAGGGAAAATAATGTGGCTGATGGTTTATGTCAAAAAAATAATACAACATTAACATTGATACATTTTGAATGAGATCCACTCATTGTTTATTTGATGAATTTTGTATTCCAAGATATTGGTATGGGGGAATTATTCTGATTTTTTTTCATGTTTGAGTGATATCATCTCTATTTGATATAATTAATAAAGCACATAAAGAAGATTGTGAGTTGCAGAAAAATGAAGAATTGCTTCATAAGGGTAAGTTAATGAATTTAGTGTTGATAAATATTGTATTTTAAGGTTTTGAAGGAGATTATGTGAGCCCTATGAATCAAATTTGATGCTCGATTTGTTTTTTGAAGCTAATAATTCTCTATTCTCAGTTCATCCTGATAGTTCTATGATGTACAGAGACCATCAAGAATATTAATCATGGGATGGAATGGAACGGGATATTTCATACTTTAACAAGAGATATTTTATTTGTTAGATGGTCACAATAGAGGTAATGTTACCAAAAGGGATAATTTATCCATTTCCAGTGCTATGGTGGGATAGTGAAAATATAATGAAGGATATCGTAGTGGGATTACAAATCACTTTTCGAGGTAACATTGCAATCTGTGTTATTATTGACTGATTGAAAAAGTCTACTTGTTTTCTTCCAATTCGAGATACTTCTTCATTAGATCAACATTATCGATTTTATATTAATGATGTAGTCATATTACGAGGAGTTCCTCTATCCATTGTATTATATCATGACCCCATGTTTATTTTCAACTTTTGGAAAGGCCTTTAGCTATCATTGGGTACTATATAAAATTACTATACAACTTTTCATTCTCAAATAGAATGGATTTTAGAACGAAAAATTAGGATCTAGGAGGATATTATTTGTTTTTGTTCAATGCATTACAGGGTATGTTGTTATCAACATCAATCATTGGTTGGGTTTTCTTATAATTTCAGTTTTTATTCTAGTATACTGATGGCACCATTTAAGGAATTATATGGAATGTGGATTCGAACACCATCATTTTGGGATGAAATAGGTGAAAGGATTTTGACAGGACTGGAATTGGTAGAGGAAATGGCTGAAAAAGTTCAGTTGATAGAGAGACACCTGAGGACAAAAATGTGTAGGAAGAAGAGTAGAGATGATAAATAAAGGAAGGATATTTAGTATGAGGTTGGTGATGAAATCTTTCTAAATGTTTCACCATAGATCTTTGTGATGTGTTTTGGTAAAAAGTGGTAGCTGAGTCCACATTTCATAAGTCCCTATAAAATCTTGGAGGAAATTGGGCCAGTTTCATACTGAGTTTCTTTACCTCCTATTGTATCTCCTGTACAAATTTTTATTTTCATGTATCAATGTTAAAAATGTATAGGCCTGGTCCATCTCATGTTTTTTTTCCAGAAGTTGTTTAGTTGGAAGAGAATAATTATAATGTGAAATTATAGTTTATATTCATGATAAAAGAGAGAATGTATTGTGGAATAAGGTTATTTTTCATGTTATGTTTTTGTGGAGAAAAAATATGGTTGAAGTGGAAACATGGGAGTCTATAAATTCTAATAATGAAAAATACATCCTCTTATTTGGTAAGTGAATAAAATTACAGGGACAAAATTTCTAAAAGGGGGGAAGATGTAACATCACAAGTTATTATAGATTAAGAAATTTTCATATCTGTTAATAATTACGAATAAGATATTGATTTTTTGTTAAAGGGAAACTATTTCTGATAGCATACCTAACACACAACAATGGGTTCCTATGAAATCTTACATTGTACACAAGACTGAGTTATACCGAAAAATAATACATTATTAATATTATTATTTTAAATTATAGTTATTCCAAGATATTTTATTTAATAAAATGAACGAAACTAATAATATTATGAATAAATATGTATGTTAAATGTTTTTACATTTATTAAATAAATTTTAGAGTCTTAGAATGAGAATAAATCAAATTTTAATCATAAAACAATTTACTATTTTTTAAAAGGTAGTTTTACCAAAATATGATGGAGAAACCGTTATTAATATAGTGTTGATTAATTTTATAATTATTATTTGACAAAATAAAATTCTTATTTAGAAGCGTTACATCACAATTTTCTTGGGTTTAATTTTGTTATTTCTTCTGTAAAATTCTTTTTTATGAATAGTTGAAAATATAACGTTTTAATTTAAAAATGATTTTTTCTCAATTTTGGGTGTAGTTATATTTTCTATTTAAATTGTTTTAAATTGGAATTGGATTATGTTTTTATATTTTAATCTAGTTTTTGTTATTGGAGGTAAATTTTCATTGAAATTTGATATTTACACATGTCACTCTTTTGAGGTTTTTATTTTTTAATATTTTGTTTTCTCATTTTGACAAGGGGAATTGATTTTAAATTAATTATTGAAAATTATATGTTTTGAATTTGGAAAAATAGATTCCATATTTAAAATTAAAATTGTAAAAGTATGTAAATAGGTCCCATTTAATTTTAGAAATCATATATTTTAACTTTAGTAATTATTTTTATTTACCACGGTGAAAGGGTAAATACAGAAAATTAGAGAAAAAATAATATTACGATAATATAAAACATCATTAAACATTTTATAATCCAATTGAGTTAGATATAGATTATGAATAAAAATTTTAGGACAAAAATTTGTCTTTTAGAATCCACTTGGGTGTGATTATGACACTTATAAATTTTAATTTAATGGAATAGAAAAATTTGTTATAAACATATATCTTCATACTAATATTATATTAATATGGGATAATATATTCCATCAATTTAAAAAAATAATCATGAGAAATAAAAACCAATTTCCTACATCAAGTTATTTTATTTATAAATATTAGACATTAATTAATTGAAATTAATTACAATACAATGATGATGCAGTGATATCAATTTTAATGAATGAATCAATAAAATGATATTATAAATATTAAAATAAATTATATTTGAAATAATTTAAGTCAACCATGATTTTAATAGCTGAATATTACATGTTATAATAATATTAAATGGTTTGGCTCTAAGTTATAAGTCAATTTATATCTTATTTAAATTCACGAAAAATAATATTCTAAAAATTAAAATAATTGATGTTTTATTAAAATAATAAATTATTACATTGTTTTAAAAAAATAATAGACTTTTAAACTAAAAAAGTTAATATGATATGGTCTAAATATTCATTAAGTGTCTAATTATGGGATATTTACTCCATATAAGTAATGTTAATTTATTATTAATAATTAATATTTTTATACAACAGTTTAAATTAAAAGAGAATATTTATTGGTTAGTCGAAAAGATAAGGTTTAAAATATAATAAATGAATGTCATAAAAATATTTAATGTTGTTATATCAAACTTTAATAATATTATTCTCATCATATATCTTGTTATATACATTTTAATTAAAATTTTAGTTAATATAAATTTACAAATTTTAGAGTTTCGAAGGATTCCCCTTCCCTCCCCTATAAAAGGTACCCTCTATTTTCAAATACACACACTTAAAGAACCATTTAGTTATGAAAAATACTTATCCAAAACTGGTAAAATAATCCCTTCCCTTATCATATAAGCCTACCAATGGTTATAAATTATCCCAAAAAAACCATTTCTGGTAAACAAAAAGATGTTACCTGATTAAGATGCAACACCTTCTCTCATGATTTTTAGTTTCATTTAAATTTTCCACTCCCTAATAACTAATTATTACATTATTAAAGAGAAAAACCAGTATCCAAAATATACATGTATTATGTTATTCTATAGATTCAATCTACACTTACTCACAAATTCATTTAGTTGGTAAAAAACATACTATTTTAGTGTACGACGAACTAATGCCTCATGAAACGATGACTGCTCAATTTTCCCCTAACACATCTCATGGTAGCCATAATAATAGAATTTTTTAAATATGATATATATTATATTTTTATTATATATATTATTTTTTATTTTTTTTAGATTATACCTTTATGCTTTTCATGTTGTGTAAATATTAAAATTTCCTTGAGGAAGTGTGGATTATCGCCCACTCAAAGCTATATGAATCATTCCTTCTATACATAGAACATATAAAAGAAGCATTTATTAAAACTATGAGACATATATGAAATTAATAATATTATGGTATTATAATATCAAATTATATCTATTATTTATAATTATTTTATTATGACAATAAAGTAAAGAAAATGGTCATGCATACACACCACCTACCATCTCTATAAACGGTGCACTTCATTTGGTATCACCAAATATTATGTATTGTTATAAATATATATATACCAGATATAGATGATATTTATATCATTAATTCTATTTTTGAGATTATGAAATGTTTACTTCGTTGACAATTTATATCATAACATGTTTTCTTGACTCAAGTACCAAATATCGACAAAATATCTAATGTTAACCTAAATAATTATTTAATTTTTATAAAATGGTAATAAGTGATATGAAAGGAATAATATACATAAAAAATGTTCAAAAGAAACTATAAATTATCCCATTTTTATTATTTAGTAAGAACAAGTAACCTATATGATGAATTTAAGTTAATGTAACAAACTTCATCTCAATATCAATTCGTAGAGGCATATTTTGATAGTATAGACCATCTTTTAAAGGGTGTAAAATCATCATTTGTTTTCGAAATAATTTCAATGATTTTCAAAAGTGTTTCTTTTTTTATATTAAGTTTTTCAATAAAATAAAAAACACTATGGTTTTTAAAGTAAGAAACAACAACAAATTTTTTTCCACTGTTACCTTTATTTGATATTTGGATTCCTCTATAACAATTACTATTTTTTAAAATAAAATAAAATAAATTAATAATTTTTTTTATTTTTGTATAGAAAATGAGTCTGAAAAATTCATTAATACTTCAAAATATTGAAATTATTTCTCATCATTTAAAATTAAATTTTATGATTGAAATACTGATAATTGAAATATTTTTTTTATGATATAATGGTACATAGGAATTTGATTAGTGGTTCAGTGATAAAAAAAGAAGGGTCAAAACGTGATAATCCAAAGAAGGGTGGATTGGCGACAAACCAAGGATGGGATGCTATGTTATAAACTCCAATGAAATTGGTATGTAAGTTGGTCGTATGACTATTTCATTTAGTTACAAGTGTGGAAGTGAGCTGTATCGTTATTCTATTTATGTATAAGTATGTCCCAGGCTACATTTATATGGTATATGTGATTTCTATGGGTTTATAGTAATATTTTTGTAAAAAAATTGTATGATATGATCTTGAATTAATTGATGAGTAATTACTTCTTGTTAAAGGTAAAAAAATATAAATTTATGATAAAGTATTCATGGTCTACATGTTTTCACAATGCTAGATACTTCTATTTTTTATGTATACCATACTAATATTTTTATTCTCATACCATGTATTGAAATAGTTTCCAATGTATTTAATCAATAATAGGTACATATATGTCATCCTGGAAAATTTATTTAGATTAGACATAAAACTAAACCATGTTTATTATAATTTTATTATGAAAAACATTTTTATTGAGTATAGTTGTCTATTTTGTAATAATTGAGAGGTTGTGTTCGAGTTAAGGATTAATTATCAACATATCTAAACATGAAAATAAAATAAATTTGAATGAGATTTATATTATTGACTTAACTCAAGATTATGTATGGTTTAGGGTTGGGGCCTTACAGTAATCCATCCTCACAGCCATGTAAAAACTCCAAGAGCATTCTATCCTCTAAGAGGTAGTCCGCATTGTAAGAATTGTGTGATCAATGAATCAAATATAAATAGATTCTCCAAGAATAAGGAATTAACCACATAAAATTATTCAAAAATTATTTTTAAATATATTTAATTTATTCAACAACTTGAATTATATGCAACGCTGATTTATAATGAATGATAATATAACGATTCAATAATATTTTAGTTAATATTACTACATTACAATTATAAACTAAATATTACATTCAGTGGTCTAAATTGGAAGAAAAAAATTGAAATATATTTATAATGGCTTTATCTAAGGAAAATATATACCTATAAAATTACATAATTTGATGTAATGACTTTATATGATTTGGAAATACCTATTTCTCAAAAAACTAATTTTTGATGATTTTTCTAAAAGATAATAAATATTATCTTCGACACCTTTACAAAATATATTTTATAAAATTATTTTATTTATTTTATTTATCATATAAATATGATCTTATTGTTTATTATTGGTAATTTTTGGAAATGATTATTTTTTAATGTGTAGTGAAAGTATTGATTTTTATTAAACGTAATATTTTCATTTAAGCATTTTAAAAGTTATATATTGTCTTAAAAATGTTTTAAATGTATAATTTATTAAAAAATATTATTAAGACTATAATTCATTTAATTGGAAATAATTTTATGTTACAAATTGATATAAGCATTCTTTGTATTAATATAACCATTTCTATGGAACACCACTTTTTTCGGGCGTATAGGGATTTAATATTAAATGAAATTACTCCACATCTATGAATTAAATTTGGAATAAATGTTATATTTTTTTAAAAAAATAATTAATAACATATAATATGTTTAAATTCATTATTGGGAAACATTAACAGTAAAAACATTAAAAATTAATAATCACGGTTAAATTTAAAACCATACTTTGTGAGGAATAAACAAAAAAGTTATATGATAAAATGACCTAAAACGTAGTCCAATATTTTCTAGACATACATATTTAGACCTCATCTCATATAATATTTGATAACTATCAATGTTGGTTCTTTTTATAGGGTGTAAGGCAAGGTTATTCTTTTCAAATACTCAATGGGTTCCCCGCAGTTAAAAAGGGATCCCCTCTCCTATCCGCTTCACATATCCAAATAATTTTGGGTCAACCAATAATAACCCAAACAGCTTTCTTAATTCCATCCATTTTTACTTGGGGACAAATTTTCGTTATTAAAACCTCATATTTACGGATTTAATTTAATCCTAAATAGACTTTCCAAAGAGGAGGAATCGCTCTTAACTAATAGTTTTTTATTTTCTCTTCTTACTTCATAAAATATAATTAAACTATTATTATATTATAAAAACGTGTCCCCCATATAAATATATTTTAGAATAAGGATATAATAACATGTATACTTCTTATCATAGGTCAAATGGTAATAGAAACAATTGATCATGTGTATATTAAACTACCACCACGTTAACCGATCTAATTTGATTCCCATGAAAATCAGTCATGGTTGGAGATATTTATGTATTAAAGTTTTATATATTATCTATATTGTGTAATTTCATGAATCCTAGTATCCTATAGCTAGTGCATACGTTATTATATTCCCATATATACAATGGGTTGAATCCGGAAGGATAGATACGTTATGTAGTTTTGTAGAACTATATACATACAAGATAAAAATTTTATATTGTTAAATAGAAATAATGCAAAATACATAAGAAAATAAAATATAATAAATCCTTGAAAATTCATTCCAATAATTTTTATTTATATTATGTTGATGAAAATAAATATTGGTGACATCAACCCCTCAGTAAAGGTTACATACAATTTAATTTATAATGAATCAATAATCTTAACCTATTAGGCCTAGTAAAAACACTATACATACATTACATTTAAATAACAGATTATGATTACATGCTAATGAATAATCAACATGTGAGGGTAACTTACTAAACAAACATTCTATTTAATTGATATTTCGACAATGAACAGAATCAAGAGTAAATATCATGTTGAAAATATCTTCAATAATATGACTAATTAATTATCACTGAAGGTAAAACTTGTTTTTAGTAGGTCATGTATCAAGAACATTAAAACCCCAACAATCAAGTTCTATCCTCAAGAATGTTAAAAACAAAAAGATGAAACCCATTTAGTTTTTTCCAACTAGTTTTTCTCCTCTGACATATTGATGCATCAATGGGATATCTATATATGGCCCCCAGTCATTTTTTTATGTTCAATGCATTCCTTATATGCCAAATAATTGATTAATTCAATAATCAATGTTTTTTACAGTATAATATATAAAGTGTTTAAGGGATAATGTTTGTAAAATGGTCATTAGTATTTGAAATACTCATATTCATCATGAAAGGTTATGGATATTCATGTGAAATTTAATTTATAATGAAAAATTATTATAAAAATATTATTATATCTAGAAAAATTTATAAATAACAAAATAATGTGATATTGTACTCTGACTTTTACAACATGGAAATTTCCAAGTCAAAAACCCTTAGATGAGATGATTAAAAGTGATAAAAAATTCCCTAATGCAACAATGAATCTTGATATTACCTATCAACTGGGTTTTTTATGCACCACATGAATGAGAATTGGTGGATAATGACATGTAATTATCAATAGATTGTCCATTAGAATGAAATCCCTTACCCCGAGATTTACTTTTGTTAGACACACTTTAAAAAAATATATAATAGTTTTTAGAAATTAATTAACATATAAACGAACCTAATTCATATTAATAATTTCATATATGATCTTGTTATAAAATGTTTCAACTCATTTGATAATAGTATTTCAATAATTTAATTGTTTTTTGGTGTCAATATCCTTGTCTTCTCAATAATCCTTAGTTATAAAAGTTATAGTTATTGTTCATATTATATAGTTAAAACAACTATATATCAACAATACTGAAATAATTAACACATTAATACATCAATAATACTTTTTAACCAAATCATGGTGTTTTGTTGTGATAAAGGATGAATGTTATCATCAATGAGATGGTAGGCCATACATACAGTGAGTTAAATTTCTGTTTTTATATGGTCATTATAGAATGGAGGAAAGTGAAATATTATAATTATAGCGTGATAATAATATCCTAAATTCCATATTATTATTTTTAATTATTCTCATTTATATCATCCATATTCTATGGTGATGAAAATAGTGTCACATCAGTTCATGATTGTTGTAGTCCACACATACATGAACAATGCTATCATCATTCATTGAGTGAAATGTTAAGGAAATATGGAAATATATAAACTTATAATAATTATAAATACAAGTTGTATATAATTTATTTTATGTCACATATTATCAATAAATTTATCCTTATTACGTTACATGTACGTTGTTATTAAATGACGAATCACATTTCATCACGAGATGATAGTCTCCATTACACAGAAGCAATATTATCTTCTATCATACAGAATGAAAATTAAAATCATTATATATGAATAATGACTCTAGTGGTATAATTATGTTATAAAAATAATATATTTACATTATACACATCATCAAACTCATTTCTTATTAGTTTTAATGAAAAAAACAAAAAACATTGGTTTGTGAGGTGGTAGTCTGTCACACACTTAAATGATTATTTCATAACACATATAACGGATGTGGGGTGGTTTTTTGTCATGAAAATTGAAACAAAATGAATAATTAAAAAATTTATGTTATTATATCAACTTATTATAAAAATAAATTAATCATTTTATGAAACAAATAAAATAAAAATGATTATTGAAGAACGTTATCTCTTCATTGGATATCCTAATTAGTTTTTCACTAAATCCTTCATAGATAATTATTATCCCAATAATAAGGTCAGTTGGATGATGGTATGGAATTTGGGATGTTATTTTTAAATTGATAGTATAATAAATTCATATTGAAGATTTCAATAAGACAGAGGAGTAGGTGACCTTTTATAGGTTAGTTTAGTGGCACAGTTTTCGTTTTTGAAAAGAATGAATTCAAATGATGTTTATTCCATTTCATGTGGATACAATACTACACCATTATCTAATCAGTATAGTATAAGGTCAAAATTTAACCCTAAAATATATTTTCCATAAGATTTTAGGTCATATTAACCCCAATGGTTTTTTGTTCCATCCCTAGAATATCCATTTTTACCTTAACCGCATTAAATAATTATTACAGTTTTTACTATTCATTATGCTCTAAAATTAAAAAGACCATATAATATAAATATTGGTATTCTAATTAAAAATATGGCTTCCATTTTTTAAAACTCCATTAACATAATTCCCAAATTTATTTTTAAATTCAATCCAATAGAGGAATTATAATTCATGTTTTTAACAGGAAAATGTACCAATGTTTACAATTTTTTTATATCGAGATATAGTATGAAATATATTATAATGACCTAAATTGTATTACTTTAAATTAAATTTGTAAAAATATCGATTTTGAAATAAATAAAATTATTATTTATCATTATAAGTTATTTAAATTAAAATGATATTTTTAATGAAAATTAAGAATTTTTCAAAATTCATAAAAAATTGAAACATTTCAAAAACAAATCCCATAAATTCTAACTTTGATAATAATGAATACAGATTTTATAAAAATAATTCTACAATAAAAAATAAATTTTATAATTTGTTAACATAATCATTATTTTATGTTTGAAAATAATGACAAAACCATCATAAAAATATAGTTATTGAGAGAAAAAATTTCCTTAAAAATGATTCTTATTTTTATTTAAAATAAATTAATTACATATATACGTGTATAAAATATTTATTTTCATTATTTAGTTATTATTATTCATACCTTCTAACCTAACATCCATGTTATATTGGTTTTGTATTAAATAAAAATATTTTAAAAGAATGGTTTCTTTTAATCTCAGTGTTGGGTGTATTGCATACTGTAAAAAAATTAAAACTAATTAAAAATATATAAATTTAAAGTCGAGGTTTTTGACATTATTAACTCATATAAAATTATAATCCATAAAATTTTAGGAATATTTACTTCTATGAATATTGGGGTAGTTATTTACCATAATATCCTCTAGTTCCCACATTACTTCCTCTATTTTGTGATTTCACAAATGTACCACTACCAGAAGTTTCATCTGATTCCACCATACAAGTTCCGTATTATCAGGAATTTGGTTAGGTTATTCAGTGTAGAATATATCTAGTTCCAATTCAATTTCATCATAGTTGAGCACATGATATTGATATGACATGTATTAATTTAATAATGATTTGTGGAAAAAATTGTGTAATTTTGAGAGAATTTGTGATATTTTAAAATGATAAGAAATAATTACATCGATATAAAGAATTTATATCAGTATAAAGTAAATGGGTATCGATTTTATTTTTCTACAAAAACATATAACACTCTTTCATTGAGATAATTTAAAGAAAATATAATCACCTTCATTAAATTCCAAATCATTTTTTTAATTCCCTTTATAACTCTTTTCCATACATTGAGATTCTATAATGTGAAATTGAATTGAATTTACCGTTGTTATTTTTTTCACAAGTTTTTTTACTATGATTTTAATGTCAAAAAAATAATCCAAAAAAGTTATAAAATGAAATCTCATTCCATGTAATTATTCATACAACAACATTTCAATACCTGAAAGGGAACTGCTATTACAGGAAAATTATACCAATGGTAAATAATGATGCCACATACCATGAATATCACATGAGCATGACCCTTAAAATGTTTTCCATTATATGAATAAACGTTTTATGTTATCCATTAGTTTGATGATGGAAGGTAGTTCTCAAATGACGTTCATTATAATGATCCTTCCGAAGAGTCCTCCATAATTCGGAAGTAAAATAGTGAACATGATAAAACATAGTTGATTGAGGAGAACCATGATGTATTAAAATTTAAATGATATTTTTCATTTTGTGTGGATCAAGAGGTAAATTTTCTTTTATATTTAGGAAATGGGAATGTTTTTTTTTGAGATAAAAGATAACACTATTTTGCATCATTTTTATTGGAGTCTTTGGTATTCTTAGAAAAATGCCTATATCAATTTCATCCCATTTCTATAAAAGAATAAGAGGAGATTACATGAATCCTCTATGATGCACTCAGACAACACTCACTTTTTGATAGAAAATAAATCTAGAAACATAATAATCAATTTCCTATTTCATATTATCCCGCAAATATTGTTCTCTCAGATCACTATACATTATTGTGGTACTGGGGTTTATAAAAAAAATTGGCTATGAGTGTAATCCAACAATTCCATTATTGCATAGATATAGATTGAACACATAATCTCCTTCTGAATTCCTGAACACAATCTTCGCAAATAAATTCTGGTAAATTATCATCATTCAAAAAATTATTTTTCTTCTAAAATTGATCTTCATAATATTGACAATTTATTATCTTTTTCAACAATGATTGTTTTTCAATCATTTGAAAATGGATTGATGTGTCATATTCCATAATAATTATCATATACGTATTTAATAGATACAAGATTATAAGATCTATCTCAATCCTAATTTTTTGTATAACTCCATCATATTTGATATTGAAGACATCAGCTACCTTATTAGCATTACCTAGTTAGTTTTTTTATTAAAAAATCACAATCCTTGAGTATTTCAATCCATTTATTTCTCCTCATATTGATTATTATTTTGTTAAATATGGTATTTTTTTAATTTTATGTTCTATGTATATCTAAAATATTTCCACATAGATATAATTCATCTATATCAATATTGAAAATATTATAGCTTCCAACTCAAGATCATTTTTTGGATAGTTATATTCAGGATTATTAAATTACCTAGATTCACAAACAAAAAAATTATAAATATCTTCAGTACATAACCAATTCACTTAATCAATGCATCACTATATATCACAAAACCAATATTTCTAGATGGAAGAGTCAAAATTGTTGCATTTAGGAATATCCACATTAGTTTATAAAAAAATATTCACAATACATTTTCCATAAAATCTTATCCCACTTACATCTAGGCATTGTTAATGGGTTTCTAAAAATAAGGAAACAATTTTGATTTGTGGCATTTTTTGAGTCAAAAGTCCACTTTTGACTTTTATATATTGTTTTGAAAATCACAAATGTCCTTTTTCATGTTTATAATACCGTACTAATTGTACTGACCATGACAATCATAATGACCATGCAAATCGAACAATGCTAATCGTATTGATCGTACTAATCGTACTGACCATGACAATCGTACTGACCTTTCCAATCGTACAATGTTGATCGTACTAAATATGGAAATTGCATTGACTCTGCTACTCGTATCCTTCATTACATACTTGTTTTGGTACTTAATCAAAAACACATGTTTCATATAAATCGTACTCATGATTATATTGTTCATATATATCTTGTTTTCACCAATACGATGTCGTTGAGTTAGTTACAAACTAATCAAAACGATGTCGTTTTTTCTGTTTCAATATGACTGTTATGATGCTAGGTGTCCAAGTCCCTCTGAGTTTTTTGTAGAAATATGACTGTTGGAAGCAACATGACGGTTAGAACCCAAGGCCTATAAATAGGAGGTCATTTGAAGCTGAAAGAGATAGAGACTTTTGGAACAACTGCGATACTCTACTTATCATGTTCTAGAGAGAGACAATGTGACTTATCTCATCTTCTTTGTGCATCCGATCATTGTATCGAGGGCTGCAAGGGATATGCAGACGGACGTTCCGATCATCATATCGAGGACTACTGGGGATAGGCAGACGGACGGTCCGATCATGGTATCGTGGGCTGCCGGTGATAGGCAGAGGGACGTTCCGATCATCGTATCGAGGGCTGTCGGGGATAGGCAGACGGATGTTCCGATCATCGTATTGAGGGCTTACCAAGGTGTTGGTGAGACAGACATTTTATCCTAGGTGAAAGGATAACACTTCTCTTTGGGTCAAAAGAATTGTAATACTTTTACTTTTCCGCTGCTGCTTGTTTTAGAATGGAATTTATATTGTTTCCTTTCTTCTTTACATATTTAATTGTAATTGTTTCAATTACAATAATTCTATTACATATTGTATTGATTGATTCTATACACTTTAAGGTAGAATCATTCATATTTATATTACTCTGATTATTGTGTTCATCTCGAATACAATTGTTTAACATTTCATTAGTATTACATTACTTCATACCATTTATTCTCAATAAAATTGTGGGTGTTTGTATTTGTATTAGTTTAAGATCATTTAAAATAAATCTCTAAAGTGTTTAAACACAAAGTGTTTAAACCTACAATTCACCCCCCACTTGTATTGTTCCATCTAATTTAAATATACAAATACATATTTGATCCAACAATTGGTATCAAAGGAGGATTCCACTAATTTGTATTACTTGTTCTATTTTTACTTACTATACTAACGTGTGGAGTGGAAAAGATTTTTGATTTATCATATGGAAAGAATGAGTATTGGGTCAATAGAAAATCTAAATCCTTCTAGACCACCTATCATTGATGGGAATGATTATGAGTACTGGAGATATCATATGAAGACTTTTTTGATCAATACTAGCGTAGAAAATTTTATTATGCTTACTGGAGGTTAAAAAATTCCTGACAATGAAGTCAATACTTTCACTAACCAAGAGAAGCAAGAATATCAACTGAATTACAAGGTACACAATACTTTATTATGATCTATGACCAGGAATATATACAGTTAGATATTTTCATGTGGAGCAGCCAACTATATTTGTAAGAAATTAAAAGTCACTCATTTTGGTACAACCAAGGTTATAGAAACAAGAAGAGCAATGCGTCGAGCAGAGTATCATGGATTTGTTTTTCCTTATGGAGAGCCAGTATGTAAAGTGCAACAATAGTTTATGACAATTGTCAATATTTTACAATCCATGGGTGAAAAAGGCCTTGATGAAGAAGCTCTAGTAGATAAAATTATAGACATAATTCCCAATGAATGGGAGTCATAAAGGAAAGCTATTGATGAAAATAGAAAATTTTCCCAGATTACTCTTGATGAACTCTTTGGAACACTTCTACAACGTGAGACAAGAATGAAGAGAGATGCTGATTTCAATAAGAAGAAGAATGGGAATGTAAGTGTAGCCTTTACATCTAAAGCTAAAACACCTGAAAGGCTTACAATATCCAAAGACAAGAAAGTTATATCTGATTCAAGTGATTGTGATCACTCGGATAATGATCTAGCCAATATTTATCTTTAAGGATGAACAAGATTGTGGGAAAGAAATAATTCCAATATAGATTCAAAAAAGAAATATATGAAGGATAAGAATGATTCAGAGGTAACTGGTTATGAATGTAAGAAAGTAGGACATATAAGGCATGATTGTCCTTTACTGAAGAAGAAATATAGAAAGGAGAAACACTCTAAAAGAAACAAGAAATGGCTTTATAAGACAAAGAATGTATTGAAGGCAAATGATACGTGGAGTGAAATTGGTAGTGATTCTTCCGATGATTCGTCAAAATATGAGTAAGCAGGATGAAAGAATATTGGACTTATAGCTAGATTACCAATTGAAGATCATTTTCTCATGGCTAAGGTACATAATGTTGAAGATATTACAAATGTATCTTTAAATTCAAATTATACTGATAATAGATATTATAAATCTTCAAATGATGAATCTTCGTCATCAGAAGATGATGCATTATCTTCTTTTGAAGAAGTATCTATATTTTATAAATTACTTGAAAAAAAAATTCCAAACTCAAGAAGAAGCTTGAGAAAAAAAATTCTAGAATTAAAGTTTTAACTAAAGAAGTGTTAGATCATTCTAAGGATCTTGATATGAAAACTTCTGAATTTTAAATTATTTTAAAAAACCTTTAGAAAGTCAAATCTGATAAGGATAAACACTCTAAGGACCTAGAAACTCTGTTTTCAAAGAAAAATGTTTTAGTGCCTAACTCTAGTTCAAATTAAAATGTTTTTGAAAATAAAAATTTAGTTTTAAAATTAAATTTATAAATTTTTTCCTTGATGAAATTTTTGTCAAAAATTATTCATGTAAAAGAAAACATTGACAAGATGAATTCTCAAATTAGACCTTTGAGAAATCGTTCTAGTCATCGTTATACTCATTCCAAACCTGTTTTTAGTAATAACTATTTTGTTTCACAAAAAATCTCTTTTTGTTCTATGTGCCAATGTAGGGGAAACTGGAGAAGAGATTGTTCTCTTAACAGAACTCAACCTTTAGGATTTCATAAAGCTCATTTTGGTAAACAAATGTGGATTCCAAAAAATTTCTTATCTAACCCTTCTGGATCCAAACATGTTTGGATTCCAAAAAATCTAATTGTTTCTTTTTCAAGAAAATTAGAAGTGTACCAATACGAATATTTGGTACATGGATAGTGGTTGTTCTCGACACATGACCGGAAAAAAATATCTCTTTGAAATGGTTATCAAAACAAAAGGTGGAAAAGTTACCTTCGGAGATAATGCTCAAGCAAATATTGTTGGTATACGTAATATCGTTTTTCTTGGAAAAGTTATTATTTCAAACATTTTGTTTGCTAAAGGTCTTAGGCACAACCTCGTCAGCATAAGTCAATTATGTGATGAAGGTTACCTTGTGAATTTTAGAAATGATAAGTATCTAGTTCACAATTCCTAGGATGAGTTCATTATATCTGCTCATAGGCAAGAGAATGATTACACTATTAACATAGAAGACCTTAGGAGCCAAAAAATACCCTGCTTAAGTGCAATAGAAGACCAATCATGGCTATGGAATAGAAGACTAGGACACTGTAATCTGAGAAATCTCATTGAACATTGAATGAAAAGACTTGTGAAGGGACTACCAGACCTTAGATATGATTCTTCAAAAGTCTGTGATCCTTGCCAATTTTCCAAGCAACATAAAACTAGATTTAAATCAATTAATGAAGTTTCAACTACTAATGCATTAATTCTAGTGCATATGGATCTTTTTGGTCCCACACAAACTGGAAGCATTGGAGGTAGATACTATGTATTTGTTTTAGTTGATGGCCTTACTAGATTTACATGGGTCAATTTTCTTACAAAGAAATCTGAAGCCTTTTCCTATTTCAAAACTTTTAGACCCCAAGTTAAAAATGACAAAAACCTACCATTGATAACTATTCATAGTGATCATGGTTTTGAATTTAAAAATTCATAATTTGAATCTTTTTGTAGTAAGAAATGTATTACTCCCAATTTCTCAGCTCCAAGAACTCCTCAGCGAAATGGTGTTGTTGAAAGAAGAAATTGCATTCTTTAGGAAATGACTAGAACCATGTTGAGTGAGTACTAAATTGCTAAGCACTTTTGGGCTGAAGCTATTAGTATGGAATGTTATATTATAAATCATGTTTTAACTAGACCATTTCTTAATGAAACCCCTTATGAGTTATCGATTTGCAAAACACCTAAAGTTTCGTACTTCAATGTTTATGGGTTCAATGTATTCATCTTGAATACAAAAGGTAATCCTCACAAATTTGCACCAAAATCTGATGAAGGAATATTTCTAGGTTACTCCAAAACTTCTAAGGCTTATAGAGTTTAAAAAAAAAATACTTGTACTGTTGAGGAAACAGTACATGTAAAATTCGATGAAACTGATCATTTTGTTTTCAACCAACCCAAACCTACATCCTTGGATGTGTTTTCTAAAAATGTTTTTCAACCGCTATTATAAGATCATTCTGATAAGGAAAATATTCAAGAAGATACTTCTGAAACATTTACAACAGAATATTTTCTACCATATGTTGATGAACAGGTTTTACAAAACCCAAATCAATTGTTTCTTAGGAATCATACCAGTGATAACATCATTGGTTATGTAAATAAACCTATAAGGACCAGAAATTCCTTATGAAATGAAATAGAAAATCTTGATTTTATTTCCCAATTTGAGCCTAAAAGTCCAAGTGAGCCCTTAGGTGATGAAGATAGGATCAGAGCAATGAAAGATGAACTAAATGAATTTGACAGGAATCAAGTCTGGACTTCAGTTGATAGACCTAAGGAAACAACTGTAATTGGTGTAAAATGGGTTTTCAGAAACAAATGTGATGAAAATGGAATCATTGTAAGAAATAAAGCAAGACTTGTTGCTATAGGCTATAATCAACAAGATGGAATAGACTATGAAGTAACCTATGTTCCTGTAGACATACTTGAATCTATTCATATTCTATTAGCATTTGCAGCAGACTTTAATTTCAAACTATTTCAAATGGATGTAGAATGTTTTTTCTAAATGGTTTTATTCAAGAAGAAGTTTTTTTTGAACAACCTCCTAGTTTCCTAGACCCAAAACATCCTGATCATGTTTTTAATCTTACCAAGGCTCCATATGGTCTTAAACAAGCCCCTATAGCATGGTATGATAGACTTACATGATTTCTTTTACAAAAAAATTAAACAAAAGGTACAGAAGATCTTACCCTTTTTATAAAAATGGAAAACAAAAATGTTTTGATTGTTAAAATTTATGTTGATGACATCATTTTTGGATAAACTTAGAAATCTTTAACTTATTTTTTTTCAAATTTAATGAAGTCTGAGTTTGAAATGAGTATGATGGGTGAGTTAACATTCTTTTTAGGTTTTCAAATTTCGCAAAACCCAGAAGGAACTTATATATCTCAACATAAGTATATAAATTATTTGCTCAAAAAGTATGGATATGAAAAATCTAAAAGTATTATCACTCCAATTGGTACCTCAAATACACTTGATCTTGATAAAACTGGGAAACCAGTAGTTCAAACAATCTTTAGAGGTATGATAGGAAGTTTTCTAAACATGACTGTTAGTCGACCAGACATAACGTTTTCTGTATGCAAATGTGCAAGATATCAATCTAATCCAAAAGAGTCTCATTTAAAATCCGTAAAGAGAATCTTTCAGTATTTAAAAGGCATTATGGATTTAGGTCTTTTTAACTATTTTGGGAATGATTTTGTTTTAAAAAATTTTCAGATGCTGACTTTGAGGGTTGTAGAATGGATAGAAAAAGTACATCTGGAACAAGTCATTTCTTAGTAGATTCTTTGGTTTCTTGGTCCTGCAAGAAACAACACTCAGTAGCATTATCCATTGCTGTAGCTGAATATATAGTAGCTGGAAGTTGTTGTGCTCAAGTATTGTGGAAGAAACACACACTCACTGACTATGGATTGAGTTTTTCCAAAACTCAAATTCTATGTTATAATACACGTACCATAGATCTTAGTAAGAACCCATCACATCACTATTGTGTAAAACACATAGATGTTAGGCATCAATTTATTAGGGATTACACAAAAAAATGAGATATTACTCTACAATTTATTGGAACGCATGAACAACCTGTTGACAGTATTATAAAAACATTACATTCCGATAGATTTGAGTTTATAAAACAGAAGCTAGGAATGATTACATTAAAATAATCATTCATATCTACTTCATGTTTTAAAATTCTCCTAAGATTAAATAACTCCTCTTAGAAAGGGGGAGAACATTTTTTCTGGTGTTTTTATTTTCTCTTTTTGTTTTTACTTTTCTGTTTATTGTATTGACAGTTTTATCGTATCATTTACTTTTCTGTTTATCGTATTAATAGTTTTTTCCTGTTCTCCTTCAGTCCATCATATTGTTAGTTCTTGGTAATTAATTTCTATTCCATCGTATCGACCGATAATGGTAATGAATTTATTTTCCATCATATCAACCGATCATGGTAATGAATTTCTTTTCATTCGTATGGACTGATCCTGGTAATGAATTTATTTTCCATCATATCAACTGATCATGTTAATGAATTTCTTTTCCATTATATCGACCGATCATGGTAATGAATTTCTTTTCCATCGGCTTGTCAGTTCATGGTAATGAGTTTTTTTTCATCGGCTTGTCAGTTAATTGTAACGAGATTTTTCTCAATCGGCTTGTCAGTTAATGGTAACGAGATTGTTTTCCATCGGTTTGTCAGTTAATGGTAACGATATTTTTTTCCATCAGTGTTTCAGTTAATAGTAACGAGATTGTTTTCCATCGGCTTTTCAGTTCATGGTAACGAGTTTGTTTTCGATCGGCATTCCAGTTAATGGTAACGAGATTGTTTTCCATCGGCTTGTCAGTTCATAGTAACGAGTTTGTTTTCCATCGGCTTGTCAGTTAATGATAACGAGATTTTTTCCATAGGCTTGTCAACTAATGGTAAAAAGTTTGTGTTCCATTGGTATGATGAATGGTAGTATTCATTTACATCGTACGTTTGTGTTTTTTCTTTTGAACTCCACTAAAACCAACAATAACCTTACGTTCTCTGGCAGGTACTTTCCATTTTTTTTTTATTTTTTTCGTTTTATTCCTAACCCTTGATTTTTTTTCTCTAATCTTGACTGTAGAAGATCAACGGTCACCCCTATATCGCCTATAAATATCCCCCCCTCCCCAAACCCACATTGGTTTTTCAGGTTTTGAGGCGTAGCTCTGGTCCACTGTTTTTAAATCTACGTACGATCTTTCATCGGCATCATCCCTATGTCTCAATCTTATGCCAACACTCCTGGCGATATGTCTTCAAAGGCTTTCTTGGAAAAAGACCTTTTAAGGGAAGGGTTAGTTTCCCACTACTTCTATGATTCATATTATTCTACTATCAAGATCATTATCTTGTTTCAAAGATAGAAGCATTTGTGTGTTGAAAGGCCTGTTTCTCAAGTTCCGGTTCTCTTTGATAATGTTATTCAGTTCTATAAAACTGAATATTTTGATAAGAATATGACTATCAATTTTTCTGTGTATGATAGAATGTTATCTATGTCTGTGAAACAAGCGGATCTTCTTCTTAATGTCCCGATAGAATGTGATTCTTTCTGTCCATCCCATTAACTAACAGAAGAGGTCGGTAAGTTTAATAGATAAGGTTTCAAGAAGTCTTTGTTTGTTGTAAATGAAGAGAAGAGGAAAGTGGATCATCTTTCTCTAGACAATAGGTTTGTGGATTTATGGATGCAAGGTTTTCTTATTACAAGAAAAGGGGATATAGAAACTATGAAAGTTTCTGATATCTTCATGTTGGACTATCTTGTCAACATGAGAAAAGTGAATCTCAAGGGATATGTTTTCGGAGCAATTAAGAATGTAAAGTCAGGGGAAATCAAATCACATTTGAATATGTATCCAGCCATCCTTACAAAGTTTATTCTCAAGAGTAATAAGTTTTGTAACATTCCTTTAAAAGGAAAGCTGAAAGATTTGAAGACCTCCTGGATTAGCAAAAGTACTTTGAAAAAGCTGAATGTTTGTTTTGATCTGAATTTAAAACTTTTTATAAGAGATGTAGAAGCTGAATCAGCTCAAAATCAATCGGCACCATTGCTAGCAAAAGACATTCCTTCTATTAGTGTTACTCAAAATTCTGATCCACAAGCCAGCACAAATCCAAAGAATAATCCTAAGTACAGTAAGGATGTTGTAGACAAATGGAGAAAGGATAAAGAATAGAGAAAGGAAGGTGATCAAAAGATTGGACTTGATCCAGCCGAAGAATTTGCTAAGAGATTAAGGGTTGAGGATACCCTTCAGTCTGAAAAGAAGAAGAAGGTTCTTTTGAAAATAAAAGAACATGAATTTGATGCTTCAAATCTCTTAAAAGAAGTTGAGGAAGCTAGTGCTCAACTTACCACATAAGTGCATCAAGAGCCCATCATACATAGCCTTCCTGAGAAAGAAAAAGGAAAAAAATGATGCAAGAGATACAACAAGTTGAATAAGAGAAAGGAGATTTTATTTTATAATTCCTTCAGATTTCGAAGAAGAGTATGGAGGAATCGGTTCAAAAGCAGAGTGAAGGTGTTCAACAAATCCCTCATGCCGATCAAGCACCTTTTCAAACTTCTGAAACTCCGGATTGAATTTCGTCTCATGTAAAGCAAGTTGATCAATCCTCTCACACTGATAAAGTTATTGTAATTAGTGATAAATTGGAAGAAGAAAGAAAGCAGAAAGAAAAATAAAAAGGAAAACAAACAGTTGTACACTCAAGACGATCAAATGAACTGGCTTCGTATGATGAAGATACTGATTCCGAACACACAATCTCTATCAAGTAGAGTGATTACATTTTCCACGTTTTGAGTTGGGTTGAGAAGACCATTCCATATTTCCCTAGGCTGGAAGGGAAGATTGATTTTATTACTGACAATCAGAAAAAGAAGATTGGTTCTGTAATAGAATTAAGAAATAATGTTTTGTCAATCGAAGCCGATTTGAAAGTTCTTTCATAAAGTTCGGCTACCCATAAAAATGCCTGCAACAAGATGACCAAGTGTTCAAACAAAATAGAGAGCTCAGTCAATGATCATGAGATAGCAATTAATGATATAAGAATGTTGTCAAATGAGCTTGCAATTGCTTTCAATAATCATGACAAAGAAACGGTTTAAAGGTTGAATATTTTGTCTTCCCAACGAACCGATGTTCCTTCAGTAAAAGACTTGCAGGAGAGAATGAATGCCTTTCCGGCTGAGTTTTCGAAGGTATCATCTTTCAAAGATGAAATAGTTCTCTTGAAGATATAGAACTCTGGGTTATCCAAAGATAACAACAATTTGCAGAACAAAATTGATACTCTTGAAGAAGTAATCAGAGTTTAAGAAGAGACAATCAGAAATCAAGATCAACTCTTTGCCGATCAACAAGACCTTCTCAGATCTCAGGGTGATGCTATTTCAGAAGACAAGAAGGAGATCCAAAAGATGAAGGCAGTTCCTCATGAGTTGATCAAAAAGGAGAAGGAGAGAGAAAATTAGTGACTTGTATTTGTTTTCATGTTTGGTCTTGGTTATTATTGTTATGAAATTTCTTTTATCCTTTGTCTTGTATTAATTCTCTAACTCATTATGACAATTCATGTTTACCCCATTCTTTTTGTAAATCACAAAGGGGGAGAATGTTTATAGAGGGGGATAATGTTTTATAAAGGGGGAGAATGCTTTACCGCACTTTAATGAAAATCAACGAATACAATCCTTAGGAAAGTTCATACCTAAGGGGGAGTTAGTTGTATTCAAATTATTATTCAGAAGAGTTTCCAATAACTCGGGTGGAGATAAGTATTTCATTTAGTTTTTATTTTGTGATTTTTGATTTCCTAAAAGGGGGAGATTGTTGAGTTAAAAGTTCTCTTTTGACTTTTATACCTTGTTTTGAAATCAAAAATGTCCTTTTCATGTTTATCGTACCGTACTGATCGTACTGACCATGAAAATCGTACTGACCATGCAAATCGTACAATGCTGATCGTACTAATCGTACTGACCATGAATATATTACTGAACTTTCCAATTGTACAATGCTGATCGTACTAAATATGGAAATTTCATTGAATCTGCTACTCATATCCTTAATTACATACTTATTTTGGTACTTAGCCAAAAACACATGTTTCATATAAATCGTACTCATGATTATCTTGTTCATATATATCTTGTTTTAACCAATATTATGTCATTGAGATAGTTACAAAATAATCAAAATTATGTCGTGCTTTTTGTTTCAATATGACCATTATGATGCCAGGTGTCCAAGTCCCTCTGATTTTTTTGGAGAAATATGACCGTTGGAAGCAACATGACCGTTGGAACCCGAGGCCTATAAATAAAAGGTCATTTAAAGCTGAAAGAGATAGAGAATTAAGGAACAACTGTGATACTCTACTTATCATGTTCTAGAGAGAGACATTGTGAATTCTCTCATCTGCTTTGTGTGTCCGATCATTGTATCGAGGGCTGTTGGGGATATGGAGATGTACGTTTCGATCATCGTATCGAGGGCTACTAAGGATAGGCAGATGGATGGTCCGATCATAGTATCTAGGGCTACTGGGGATAGGCAGACGGACGTTCCGATCATCGTATCGAGGGCTGCCGGGGATAGGCAGACGGACGTTCCGATCATTGTATCGAGGGCTTACCAAGGTGTTGGTGAGAAAGACCCTTTATCCTATGTGAAAGGATAACCCTTCTCTTTGGGTCAACAGAATTGTAATACGATTACTTTTCCGCTGTTGTTTGTTTTAGAAAGGAATTTATATTGTTTTCATTCTTCTTTACATATTCAATTCTAATTGTTTCAATTACAATCATTCAATTACATATTATATTGATTGATTCTATACGCTTTAAGGTAGAATCATTCATCTTTATATTACTCTGATTATTGTGTTCATCTCAAAAACAATTGTTTTACATTTCATTTGTATTACATTACTTCATACCATTTCTTTTCAATACAATTGTGGGAGTTTGTATTTGTATTAGTTTAATATCTTTTAAACTAAATCTCTTATGTGTATAAACACAATGTTTTTAAACATAAAATTCACCCCCCCTCTTGTATTATTCCATATAATATACATATACATCTACATATTCGATCCAACAACATTCTAGTAGTTAATAAACCTACATATGATTTTATTGATAAATTGATTGGTATTATTCCTGATTGAGATGATGAATTTACTAGTAATTTAGTTCTGGATGTTGAATCTAATTCTAAACCCCCTTATCTAATGTATCATGTTGAACTTTTGGTATTAAAAAAGACTTGTTAGAATTTCTTGATAAATGTTTCATTCGACATTGTACTTCACCATGGGGTCCATCTGTTTTATTTGTGAAAAACAAGATGGTTATATGAAACTATGTTTTGATTACCAAGACTTGAATAAAATAAATATTAATAACAAGTATACATTGTTTCATCTCAAGGTTTTCTTTATAAGATCATGGGAGCTCAGTATTTTTCCAAGATTGATTTGAGTATTTGGTACCATCAACTGAAGGAGGAGGATGGCAGTCCAAAGACAATGTTCCTAACAAAATATGGTTATTATAAGATTGTTTTAATTCTCATTGTGTAATAAATTTCCCTTACTGTATTTATGAATCTCATGAATAGATTCTTTCATCAATTTTTGGATTATTTTGTGGTTGTGTTAATAGATTCTATTTTGTTAAATTCTAAAAGTCAGGATAAACATGAATGTCAGTTAATGAATATTTTGGAAACCATAAATGAAATGAAACTATAAGGAATATTTAATATGAGTGAATTTTGGTTAAAAATAATTCTATCCATGGTCATATAGTTCCAAAAACTTACTTAATTTTTGTCCCTTCTAACACAAAAACTGTCGATGTTTGTCCAATTCCTACCAATATCTCTGATATTTTAGTTATTTTGGATAAATGTGTTATGTAACACCCCAAGATTATATGGTACGCTTCTCTTTGAATAATGTGATAGCGTGTGTTGTACGCAACATCGAGTTCTAACACACCACAACCAATCAAATTAGCTGTTATGACTAGTAATACCATCTTTTTGAAATTATATATATATATTATATTTCTAAATGAAATTCATTTTTTGTTTCGGAATATTGAAATTATCCTAAGATGAATTTTTTGTATTTTTCTGAGAACATCCAATTTTTATGAATAGTGAAAAATACTTAAAAAAACTTTTTTAATCAAAATAATTTATAATGATAAATTATATTATTGAGTGGTTTTAAAGTATAATTATAATATATTTTTACCATTTTATCCAATGGTGTTCATTATAATTAATTTCACTTTGAAATTTGACCTAAACAATTGTCAATCTTTTGGTATATATTGTTTCTTAAAAACATGCTATTTGTTGTGAAAACGGGAATTAATTATAAAATTAATTAATGCAACTTATATGTTTGGAATTTTGTAAAATAGTCATCATTTTTTAATTTGGGATATCAATTATATCTTAGGGTGAAATTTTGTCATTGTTCTGAAAAACTTCAATTTATGATGAATAGTGAAACTACTAAGTGGTAGTTAAAAAAACTGAATTTTTCATAAAACATAATTTTACCGCATCTGTGAATGGAATTTCAAAAATTTGAGAGACACCGTTAATATAAAGAAGTAAAATGTGGTTCAGGGAGATGAAAATAATTTTTGGTGAATAGTAACTTTTTACTTTTATTTACCACGGTTAAAAGTAAATATCGTAATTAAGGGTCAAAATGATATTAATATTACCATAAAACATGTCCTAATTATATTGTACAAGTGTATCTCGACCAAAAACTTCCTTAGTAATAAAATATTATCATTTAGGTCCACTTGGATTAGATTAGGACATTTATTATTATTTAATTCAAAGAAGAGTTAAAAAAGTTAAAATCAAAGTTTATTTACTTAAACATTTTTAATATTGTGTTATACAAAAGATAAATTCGATTGTAAATATTCATTAGAAATATAATAATATTTCCTACATAATGATATTTTATTTATAATTTTTAGAGTTTAAATAATTTAATTAATTTATGACACAAT
Organism: Viscum album; assembly: GCA_963277665.1. Taxonomy (NCBI): domain Eukaryota; kingdom Viridiplantae; phylum Streptophyta; class Magnoliopsida; order Santalales; family Viscaceae; genus Viscum; species Viscum album. The sequence continues at coordinate 514,097,893 of OY728143.1, read as the reverse complement.
GATGATGCAGTAATTACCATAATAGTGAATAATTAAAATAATTGAAATTATAAATACCAAAATAAATATAATTTGAGACTTTTTATGAATTTCACTAATTTTATAAGTTAATATGACATGTTAGAAATTATGTAATTAAATTTTTTCGAAGTAATCATTATTTTATGAGTTTCACAAAAATTAACTATTGAATAGTGTCAAAATTGACATAAAAGAGTTTTGAAAACAAATATTATATTATTAATTGATATTACATTCCTAAAAAGATAAGGTTCGTCCAAGAGACTTATATCATGATTTTTGTATCATTAATGGTCCAATTTGGGTTTGGTTGGATGTATAAAGTATGTTTATTAACTATATAATATAAAAATACAAAGTGACATTGTAAATGTCAAACTAATTAACTAAGAGTTAAAAGTGAAAGATAAGTTTAATATAGTAAACCAAACCTGTCTAAATTCTATTGGTTTAGTGGTTTTCGACCTATCCCCACCTTAACCTATGGATAATCAACTTTTTATCCATTAGAAACCGAATATGAATTTATTATAAATTAATATTTCTAGCTTTTCCAAAGGTGACCTTCACCCATCTTATAAAAGGGCACTCCTGCTTATCATTACTTCACACCTTCAACGCCTTTTGGATCGGCCAAACTCTGCCCAAATACTCTCCCAACTTCCCTCACTACAACCTAGAGGACTTAGTTTGATCATAAATTCAACCAAAGAAGCCCTTTTGATCAAATCAAAAGGAAGAAACCGAAGAAGAGGTAATGATTTCACCACCCTTTTCCAAGTTCCATTCTTCTTCCACTTATTCTTCCTATGTTGTTACCATTATAAAATAATAACTCAAGTATAATATATATATTTCGATGTTATTATAAATATGGTACAATGATAATCATAATTCTATCCATCCTTTGAATAACATGTCACCATACGTGCGTACGTACGGCTTACCGTCTCCACGTCGTGGTGTAATTGTTTTTCAATAAATTATTATTTGGATGGGTATAATAATGATGTGTAATTCATTTAAATAATAAATGTAACATGAAAATTATTCTGTATATATGATATTCCATCCAATTATATATTATTTTAATAACCAAATAATGATATTGTCGCTCGTGCGTACGTACGGACTACCGTCTCCACGAACGTGATGAGATTCATTCTCCATCATATCCATTCAAGTATAATTCTCATTTGATGATTAATAATAGTATATAAGGACTTGATATCATTCAAGATATAATTAAGATACAACCTATTCATGACAAACATGGCTTACGTAACACAACATATAAAAGAAAATGAGTAAGTTAACACCCGAAACAATAATAATACTAAGATATTATTAACAAATCACAGTTAAAAGATCATATATGATATCATATTAATATATATGATTCTTGTATAAATTAATAACAATTATTTCACCATTATACAGGAATTTATCCTACCCTCAACCAAGGAAAAGTGCAAGGTAAGGGTTATTTCACAATCTCTTCATTATCTAAGGTTGTTTATACGTAATAATCTACTGGGATCTCTTTATGATCCACATCCATGTTTCTTAAAAATATATTTCAAAAAAATTTCATATTTAAACTAATATGGGTTAAAGTCATTTATACCCTTTTCAGACTTTTTATAAGTGTTTTATAAAGGAATCTTTCCTCCATTTTCCAAACAACGTGCTTTTTAACCTTTTCGACAGAATTAAGGTAAGAATGTTTTTTTAACTTATACGGCGGGTGTGGTTATTTTCCGCCATTATAAAATCTTCAAAGCTTTCCTTACAAGATTATAAGAATATTTTCAAAGAAAATGCTTTATTTTATAAATATATCACTCTTAAATCTTTTCAAAATAGAAAGAGATATTTCTCTAAAAAGTGTTTTGATTTCATCTATGTCAACATCCTTTGATGGATTTTACACTTATTTGAAGTTGTTTTATTATGATATAAAACTTCTATATTGTATTGAAGGTTTTGTGATATGGTTGACTGTGGATGTGTTATTTTTATTCCATTCATGGTTTATGGATAAGGTATTTAGATTTCGTATTCTAGTTTTAATACGAATGTTTATGTTATGTTTAAACCTTTTAATATGGGAATGCATTGGACTTAATATGTGATGGGTGGAGCCCGCTATAGCTCTTTGATGCATCAGTAGGTCTGATGAGACAAACTAGTGTCTTGGCACAAGGCCTTGGCAAAATATTATTTGTATTCATGGCACGAGGCCTTGTCTATGTGGTTATGATAGTCTGGAATTATGTATTCAATCATTATGAAAGTGGTTATTTATATTGCATGTGAATATTCTATTAGTAGAATATCAATGTGAATAAGTAAATGAGATTATTTAATTTTAATTTTTCCATACTATGTTGAAGTTCAAGTTTAAAAGGCTTTTGTTTTAGTTATACATTGCCTTAAATGATTATATTTATTTTTTAAAGTCTCCTCTATATTGTTATCCTTACTGGGCATTTGAGATCACCCATTTTCTATGTTTTATTTTTCCCAGGATGTGATGAAGTATGTTATGAATGACCTGCAGGGATTGTATGTGGGGATATGAGTGTGGAATTTGGAGACTATGTTTTTATAGTAGTTTTTCACTTTATGATGTAATACTTTATGAATATATCAACTGTTTCCAAGGATACTAAACGAATCGGTCTTTCGAGATTTGATCATTCTTGTGATCATGAAAATGTAATGTAATAATGCACCGACTCTGGGTAACTGGGGTTGGGGCATTAAAGTTGGTATCAGAGTAAGTTTAGTACAAAACATGGAAGCTAGATTTAGATAAACCCTGATTAGAGCACATAGACCTAATAAGAACATTGAGGATTAGTATAGAAGAACTTCCAATAATTTTCGTATTGTATTGATTTTGTGAGTTTTCCGAGAAATACATCCATGTCTGGATACCAGAAGGTAGAGGCGGCTCTGACACAGATGTACCTAGGGGTAAAACCCGAAAACACCACTTTGAGCTAGACTCGAACGGGAACTGGTTCACGACAATGGGCCTTGCTGCACTCTTGGTAACGACACTCCCGAGGGATATTCTTAGGATAACTCTCATTTTCCTTACAAATCATTATGAAGGAATTATGAGTATATACTTTCTCAAAGAATACATTTTTATGATTATGGATTATATCCATAAATATTTCAATTTATGTTAAGTGTTTTATAAGTATGGGATTATGTATTTTGATTCAAAAACTGATCTAGTTCATGCCATTTTTTAGAAATGGAGCCTAGTAGAAGAAATGGAAACCGTATCAATTAATGCACTCCATGTAGGGATTTCCCTCCTGCTCAAGATAATTATAGTAGAGCTGGTGATGCAACTGGTGCCGACCAGCTAATAACCATACTGGGACAACTCACTCAGATTATGAATAATAACCTTACCCATGTGGAGCACCCTGATCCGCAGCGTGGAGGATCAATGTTAGATCGATTCATGAGGAAACAACCACCAACATTATATGGGAGTAGAAATCCCTTAGTAACTGTGAAATGGATAAATTCTATAGAGAAAATATTTTAGGATTTGGGGAGTAGTGAAAGGGAAAAAGTTTTCATGGTAGTTTACCGACTCACTGGAGATGCTGATCAATGGTGGTCATTGATTGAAAATACAAAGGAAGATGATGAAGTATCAAATATGGAATGGAGGGAGTTCAAATATCTGTTTTTAGAAAAATACTTTCCTCAAGACCATCGAACATATATAGAAAGGTAATTTCTGAGTCTGAGACAAATGGAGGATGAGAATGTCACAAAGTATGAGGCTAACTTTACAAGGTTAGAAAGGTATGCTGGAGATTATATACATAACCCAAGAAGTAAGATTGATCATTTCTTTGATGGGTTAAAACCATTTCTTCGTCGAGCATTAGTATCACAATCCTTCTCGTCGTACGAAGAAATTGTCTCATGTGCTATCAAGACAGAAAAGGAATTCTATATGTCTTATGACTATAAGGAAAAGAAAGAGAAGAAGAGACCTGCTGATCAATCTGGGAATGGAAATAAGGGGAAGAAGGGAATGGTTGAATATCCATCTTGTGGTAAATGTGGTAAGAAACACCCCAGTACATTCTTGAAGGGAATGTGAGTCTGTTAAATGTGTGGCGAAAAGGCCACCAAGCTCGTGATTCCAAGGGGAAGAAGGAAGCTACCAATGTTAAGTTCTACAATTGCAGGGAGATGGGGCATTATGCAAATGAATTTCCTAAGCGTCAGGAGAACTTACCTCAGAAATGGACAAGGGATCAAGGCCAAACTTATTCTATCACTACTGCTGAGGTAGAAGCTCCGAAAGACGTGGTGGCAGGTAATTTAATGGTTTCCCCAAGTTTAGAAAATGCATTATTTGATTCTGGATGATCGCATTGTTTCATATCTTCCCAGTTTCCTAAGAAAATTAGATATTTCCAATTTGATTTAACAAGGGAGTTGTCAGTTAAAACTCCTAAGGGAAGTATCATTGCAACAATGTTTTGTGAGTCAGTCCCTATTAGAGCACATACATGTTCTTTATCTACTGATCTCATCGTCATAACTATGATTGAGTTTGATATAATCCTCGGTATGGACTGGCTTTCAGACTATGATGCGAAGATTTATTGTAAGAAGAAATAGGTTACAATTCTTGATGATGATGATAAGGAACACCTTATCTTTATAGAAGAATCATCACCGCCTAATTTTTATCTAGATCCACCCCCAGTAGCTCAACTAAATTCAATTATTGGGGAGGAAGAGAATGAAATGACTATGGGTGAGAAAAGTAATGTTCAAATAGAGGATGTACTTATTGTGAAAGAATATGTAGATGTATTTCCGGAAGATTTACTTGGACATCCTCCAGAATGAGAAGTTGAGTTTTCTATTGATTTAATTCCTAGATCAAGGCCTATCTCGAAGACCCCTTATAGAATTGCCACTATATAATTAGTCGAACTAAAGAAACAACTAGAGGAATTGAGTAATAAAGTATTTATTCTCCCTAGTGTTTCTCCATGGGGAGCCCCTATTCTTTTTGTTAAAAAGAAAGATGGATCTATGAGGTTATGTATCGACTATAGGGAGATCAATGCTATAACAATAAAGAACAAGTATCCCCTACCTCGCATTTATGATTTATTTGACCAACTGCATGGAGCTCAATACTTTTCAAAGATTGAACTTTTATCTTGATACCATCAGTTGTGTGTGAAGAAGGAAGAAATTCCGAAGACAACATTTCGAACCAGGTATGGGCATTACGAGTTTACTGTAATGCCTTTTGGATTGACTAATGCACCCTCTGTATTCATGGATCTGATAAATACAGTTTTCATGTAGTATCTCAATTAATTTGTGGTGGTATTTATTGATGATATCTTGGTATACTCCAAAAGCTACGAAGATCATGAAAATCACTTGCGCATTATTCTGATGACTCTGAGAAGACATGAATTATATGGGAAGTTTAGCATGTGTGAATTATGGATTCAGGAGATTTCTTTTCATGGCCATATTGTCTCTAAATATGGAATCTCTATTGACCCTTCTAAGACCTTTGCAATCCAAGAATGGCAAGAACCTACGAGTATAACTGAGGAACGTAGTTTTATTGGTGCGGCAGATTATTATCGATGTTTCGTCCAGAATATTTCCTGATTGGATAACCCATTAATGAATCTCACACGTAAAGGGGTTAAATTTGTTTGGATAAAAGAGTGTGATGAATGTTTTGAAGAACTGAAGTGATGATTAGTCAATGCTCCTATATTGACTCTATCATCGGGGAATGATGGTTTCGTTATTTATAGGGATGCATCGAAGAAATGTCTTGGTTGTGTCCTTATGAAGAATGATATAGTTATTGCCTATGCATCACGACAATTGAAAATTATTGAACAAAACTATCCTACTCATGATCTCGAGTTAGCAGCTGTGATCATTGCTTTGAAGATAAGGAGGCACTACCTCTATGGTGAAAAATGTTAGATTTATACTGATCACAAGAGTTTGAATTATATTTTCTCACAATAAGAACTCAACATGAGGCAATGGAGATGGCTTGAATTGCTAAAGGATTATGATTGTACGATACACTACCACCCGGGGAAAGCAAACAAGGTGGCATATGCTTTGAGAAGAAAGGACCATGGAGTTTCGAACGTGATAAGAATTGAAAGGGATCCAATTTTCATGGATCTAGTGAAGATGTACATGGGAATAACTAGGGATGGTGAAACATCAATGCTTTTTCAAATGGTTGCTAAACCATCTTTACTAGAAAGAATTAAGAGTTCTCAGACCAATGATGAATAATTTCAAAAGAAGATTAAAGCTGTGAATGATGGGATATTGAGAGACTTTGTGTAAGAAGAAGGAATTTTGAAATTCGGGAAGAGACTTTGTGTTCCCGATATACCTGATCTGAAAAGGGAGTTGCTGGAAGATGCTCATGGTTCCAATTTCTCTATACACCCTGGGAGCACCAAAATGTATAGATATTTGACAGAACATTTTTGGTGGGACAACATGAAGAGGGAGATTGCTGATTTTGTGTCAAGATGTATGGTTTGTCAACAAGTGAAAGCTGGAAGGCAACAGCCTGGAGGAGTCATGAAACCTCTTCCCATACCGGAGTGGAAATGGGACAATATTACGATGGACATTTTCATGGGACTACCAAAGACTCCTATAAGGAATGATGCAATATGGGTTATTGTTGATCGTCTTACCAAGTCTGCACATTTTCATGCTATAAGAGAAGATCTACCCCCTAGAACTTCTAGCAAGACTATATATTAATGATGTTGTGAGACTTCATGGAGTACCCCTATTGATTGTTTCTGATCATGATCCCCGTTTTACATCAAGGTTCTGGAAAAGTCTTCAGAAATCCCCGGATACTAAACTTCATTTGAGCACTGCTTACCACCCTCAAACGGATAGACAATCAGAACAAACTATTTAAACCTTAGAAGACATGCTGAGATCTTTCTCACTAGACTTTCAGGGTATGTGGGATCAATATTTACCTCTGGTATAATTTTCCTATAGAAATATCTTCCATTCGAGTATTCAGATGGCACCATATGTAGCGTTATACGGAAAGAGATGTCGTACACTAACCTGTTGGGATGACGTTGGTGAATGAAAACATGTAGGCCTAGAACTGGTAGAGGAAACGATGGAAAAGGTGAATGTAATCCAAAGCCACATCAAAGAAGCTCAAAGTAGGAAAAGATCTATGCTAATAATAGAAGGAAGGATTTGGAATTTCATTTCGGTGATCATGTTTTCCTAAAGGTATATCCATGGAAGGGAGTCATAGGTTTTGGTAAGAAAGGTAAATTGAGTCCCAGGTACATCAGACCTTTCAATATTCTAGAACGAATTGGGGATATAACTTATCGATTGGCAATGTCGCCAAGTCTCTCGAAAGTTCACGATGTGTTCCACGTATCTTTATAGAGGAAATACATGCCTGACCCAACACATGTACTCACCTATGAAGAATTGGAACTGGAACCTGATCTGTCTTATTGCGAAGAGACCGTCAGGATTCTTGATACGAGAGAACAAGTACTGAGAAACCGGACGACGCGTCTGGTAAAAGTTTTGTGGAGAAACCATAAGATGGAAGAGGCAACGTGGGAACCTGAGGAACATATGATGACGAACCACCCGAGTCATTTCATGCCGTAGTATTCTAGAAATTTCGAGGATGAAATTATTTGAAGGAGGGGAGAATGTAACACCCCAATCTTCTATGGTACGCTTCTCTTTGAATAATGTGATAGTGTGTGTTGTATGCAACATCAAGTTATAACACACCACAACCAATAAAACTAGCCGTTATGAATAGTAATACCTACTTTTTGAAATTATATATATTTAATATTTCAAAATGGACTTCATTTTTGGTTTCAGAATATCAAAATTATCCTAAGATGAATTTTTGGTATTTTTCGGAGAACTTCCAATTGTTATGAATAGTGAAAAATACTTAAAAACAAGTTTTTTAATAAAAATAATTTATAGCGATAAATTATATTATTGAGTGGCTTTAAAGTATAATTAGAATATATTTTTACCATTTTATCCAATGGTGTTTATTAGAATTAATTTCACTTTGAAATTGGACCTAAACAATTGTCAATCTTTTGGTGTATATTGTTTCTTAAGAACATGCTATTTGTTGTGACAACTGGAATTAATTTTAAAATTAATTAATGCAACTTATATGTTTGGAATTTCGTAAAATTGAAATCATTTTTGAATTCAGGATATCAATTATAGCTTTGTGTGAAATTTTGGCATTGTTCTGAAAAACTTCAATTTATGATTAATAGTGAAACTACTAAGTGGTAGTTAAAAAAACTGAATTTTTCATAAAATTAAATTTTACAGCTTATGTGAATAGAATTTCTAAAATCTGAGAGACATGGTAAATATCAAGAAGTAAAATTTGGTTCAATGAGATGAAAATAATTTTCGGTGAATAGTAACTTTTTATTATTATTTACCACGGTTAAAAGTAAATATGGTAGTTAAGGGTAAAAATGATATTAATATTACCCTAACACATGTCCTAATTCTATTTTACAAGTGTATCTCGACCAAAAACAACCTTAAGAATAAAATATTATCATTTTGGTCCACATGGATTAGATTAGGACATTTATTATTATTTAATTCAAAGAAGAGTTAAAAGAGTTAAAATCAATGTGTATTTAATTAAACATTTTTAATATAGGGTTATACATAAGATAAATTCAATTGTAAATTTTCATTAGAAATCTAATAAGATTTACTACATAATGATATTTTATTTATAATTTTTAAACTTTAAATAATTTAATTTCATTATGACACAATGATGATTCAGTAATTACCAAAATAGTGACAAATTAAAATAATTAATATTATAAATACCCAAATAAATATAATTTGAGACTTTTTATGAATTAAACTAATTTTATAAGTTAATATGACATGTTAGGAATGATATAATTAAATTGGTTCACAGTAATCATTCTGTTATGAGTTTCTCTAAAATCAACTATTGAATAGTGTCAAAATTGACAAAAAAGAGTTTTTAAAAAACATATTATATTATTAATTGATATTAAATTGCTAAAAATCTAAGGATCCGCCAAGAGACTTATATCATGATAGTTATATCATTAATGGACCACCTGGGGGTCGGTTGGATGTATATAGTATGTTTATTAACTATATAATATAAAAATACAAAGTCACATGGTAAATGTCAAACTAATTAACTAAGAGTTACAACTAAAAGATAAGGTTAATATAGTAACCCAAACATGTCTAAATTCTATTGTTTGAATGGTTTTAGACCTATAACCACCTTAACCTTTGAATAATAAACTTTGGAGCCATTATAAACCGAATATGAATTTATTATAAATTAATATTTCTAGCTTTTCCAAAGGTGCCCTTCACCCCTCTTATAAAAGGGAACTCCCCCTTCCGGTTACTTCAAACCTTGAAAGCCTTTTGTTTCTGCCAAAATCTGACCAGATACTCTCCCACCATCCCTCAATACAACCTAGAGGCCTTATTTTGATCAGAAAGCCATCCTAATGAGCCCTTTTGATCAAATCAAAAGGAAGAAACTGAAGAAGAGGTAATGATTTCACCACCCTTTTCCCAGTTCCTCTCTTCTTCCACTTATTCTTCCTTTGTTGTCACCATTATAAAATAATAACTCTAGTATCATATATAAACTATGATGTTATTATAAATATGGTACAACCATATTCAGTATTCTATCCATCTTTTGAATAACATGTCACCATACGTGCATATGTACGGCTTACCGTCTCCACGTCGTGGTGTAATTGTTATTCAATAAAATATTATTTGGATGGTTATAATAATGATGTGTAATTCATGTAAATAATAAATTTAATATGATAATGATTCTGTATATATGATATTACATCCAATTATATATTTAATTTAATATCAAAATAATGATATTGTCGCTCGTGCGTACATACAGACTACTGTCTCCATGAACGTGATGAGATTCATTCTCCATCATATCCATTCAAGTATAATTCTTATTTGATGATTAATAATAGTATCTAAGGACTTTATATCATTCTATATATGATTATGATACAACCTATCTTTGACAAACATGTCTTACGTAACAAAACATATAAAAGAAAATGAGTAAGTTAACACCTGAAACAATAATAATACTAAGATATTATTAACAAATCACTATTAAAAGATCATATATGATATCACATTAATATATATGATTCATGTATAATTTAATAACAATTATTTCACCATTATATAGTAGGGTAACCTACCCTCTACCAAGGAAATGTTTAAGGTAAGGTTTATTTCACAATCTCTTTATTATCCGAGGTTGTTTATACGTAATACTCTACTTGGATATCTTTATCATCCACATCCACGTTTCTTAAAAATGTATTTCAAAACATTTTTAAAATTTAAAATAATATGGTTAAAAGTCATTTATACCCTTTTTTGAATTTTTATAAGAGTTTTATAAAGGAATCTTTTCGTCTTTTTCCAAACAAGGTGATTTTTAAACTTTTCGATAGAATTACGGTAACAATGTTTTTTTAACTTATACGGCGGGTGCGGTTATTTTCGCTATTATAAAATCATTGAAGCTTCCCTTACAATCATATAAGAATATTTTCAAATAAAATGTTTTATTTTATAAATATATGACTCTTAAATGATTTCAAAATAGAAAGAGATATTTCTTTAAAAAGAGTTTTGATTTCATCTATGTCAACATCCTTTGATCTATTTTACACTTATTTGAAGTTGATTTATTATGATACAAAACTTATATATTGTATTGAAGGTTTTGTGATATGTTTGACTATGGATGTGTTATTTCTATACCATTAATGGTTTATAGATGATGTATTTACATTTCATATGCTTGTTTTAATACGAATGTTTATGTTATGTTTAAACCTTTTCATATGGGAATGCATTGGACTTAATATATGACGGGTGGAGCCCGCTATAGCTCCTCGATGCATCGGTAGGTCTCATGAGACAAACTATTGTCGTGGCACAAGGCCTAGGCAAAATCATATTTTTAGTCTTGTCACGAGGCCTTGGATATGTGGTTATGATAGTCTGGCATTATGCATTCCATCATTATGAAAGTGGTTATTGATATTGCATGTGACTATTCTATTAGTAGAATATCCATGTGAATAATTAAATGGCATTATTTCATTTTTCTTTTTCCATACTGTTTTGAAGTTCAAGTTTATATTTCTTCTGTTTTAGTTATACATTGCCTTAAATGTTTATGCTTATTTTTGAAAGTTTCCGCTATATTGTTATCCTTACTGGGCATTTGAGCTCACCCCTTTTCAATGTTTTATTTTTCCCAGGATGTGAACAAGTAAGTAATGAATGACTTGCATTGATCGTATGTGGGGATATGATTGTGGAATATTGAGACTAAGTTTTTGTTGTAGTTTTTCACTTTATGATGTAATACATTCTGAATATATCTAGTTTTTCCAAGGCTACTAAACCAATCGGTCTTTCGAGATTTGATCATTCTTGTGATCATGCCAATGTAATGTAATAATGCACCGAAACTGGGTAACTGGGGTCAGGTCATTACAATTGGTATCAGAGAAAGTTTAGTACAATCCTTGGAAGCTAGATTTAGATAAACTCTGATAAGAGCACGTAGACCTAAGATGAACTTTGAGGATTAGTCTAGAAGAACTTCCTAGAATTTTCGTATTGTAGATATTTTGTGAGTTTTCCGAGCAATACATCCCTGTCTGGATACGAGCAGGTAGAGGCGGCTCTGGCACAGATGTACCTAGGGGTAAAACCCGAAAACACAGCTTTGAGCTAGACTCGAACAGGAACTGGTGCACGAAAATGGGCCTTGATGCACTCTTGGTTACGACACTCTCGGGAGATATGCTTAGGATAACTCTCATTTTATTTAAAAATCATTATTAAGGGTTTATGAGTATATACTTCCTCAAAGAAAATATTTTTATGATTATGGATTATATACATAAATAGTTCAATTTATGTTAAGTGTTTTATAAGAATGGGATTATGTATTTTGATTCATAAACTGTTCTAGTTAATGCCATTGTTTTGAAATGGAACCTAGTGGAAGAAATGGAAACTGTATCAATGCACACACTCCATGTAGGTATTTCCCTCCAGCTCAAGATAATTATAGTGGAGCTGGTGATGCAAATGGTGCCGATCAGCTAATCACTATACTGGGAAAACTCACTCAGGTTATGAATAATATCCTTACCCGTATGGAGCACCCTGATCCGCAGCGTGGAGGATCAATGTTAGATCAATTCATGAGGCAACAACCACCAACTTTCAATGGGAGTACAAATCCCTTAGTAGATGAGAAATGGATAAATTCCCTTGAGAAATTATTTCAGGCTTTGGGGAGTTGTGAAAGGGAAAATGTTAACATGGCGTTTTACCGACTCACTGGAGATGTTGATCAATGGTTATCATTGATTCAAAATATGAAGGAAGATGATGAAGTATCAAATATGGAATGGAGGGAGTACAAAGAAGTAAGATTGATCATTTCTTTAATGGGTTAAAACCATTTCTCCATTGAGCATTAGTATCACAATGCTTCTCATCGAATGAAGAAATTGCCTCATGTGTTATCAAGACCGAAATGGAATTCTCTATGTCTTATGACTTTAAAGAAAAGAAAGAGAAGAAGAGACATGCGGATCAATCTGGGAATGGAAATAAGGGGAATAAGGGAATGGTTGAATATCCATCCTGTGGTAAATGTCGTAAGAAACACCCTGGTACTTGCTTGAAGGGAACGAGATTCTGTTACAAGTTTGGTGAAAAAGGCCACCAAGCATGTGATTTCAAGGGGAAGAAGGAAGCTATCGATGTTCAGTTCTACAATTGCAGGGATATAGGGAATTATGCAAATGAATGTCCTAAGCATCAGGAGAACTTATCTCAGAAAATTCCAAGGGATCAAGGCCATACTTATGTTATCACTACTGCTGAGGTAGAAGCTCCGAAAGACGTGGTGGTAGGTAATTTAATGGTTTCCTCAAGTTTAGAAAATGCATTATTTGATTCTAGATCATCACATTGTTTCATATCTTCCTAGTTTTCTAAGAAAATTAGATATTTACAATTTGATTTAACAAGGGAGTTGTCAGTTAAAACTCCTATGGGAAGTATCATTGCAACAAAGTTTTGTGAGTCAGCCCCCAATAGAGCACATAAATTTTTATTATCTTCTGATCTCATCGTCATACATATGACTGAGTTTTATATAATCCTCAGTATGGACTGGCTTTCGAACTATGATGCGAATATTTATTGTAAGAAGAAAGAGGTTACGATTCTTGATGATGATGATAATTAACACCTTATATTTAGAGCAGAATCATCACCGCCTAATTATTATCTAGATCCACCCCCAGTAGCTCAACTAAATTCAATTATTGGGGAGGAAGAGAATGAAATGACTATGGTTGAGCAAAGGAATGTTCAAATAGAGGATGTACCTATTGTGAAATAATATGTAGATGTATTTCTGGAAGATTTACCTAGACATCCTCCAGAACGAGAAGTTGAGTTTTCCATTGATTTAATTCCTTGATCAAGGCCTATATCGAAGACCCCTTATAGAATGGCCACTGTAGAATTAGTCGAACTAATGAAACAACTAGAGGAATTGAGTAATAAAGGATTTATTCGCCCTAGTGTTTTACCATGGGGAACCCCTGTTCTTTTTGTTAAAAAGAAAGATGGATCTATGAGGTTATGTATCGACTATAGAGAGATCAATGCTATGACAATAATGAACATGTATCCCCTACCTCGCATTGATGACTTATTTGACCAACTATATGGAGCTCAATACTTTTCAAAGACTGAACATCGATCTGGATACCATCAGTTGTGTGTGAAGAAGGAAGACATTTCGAAGATAGCATTTCTAACCATGTACGGGCATTACGAGTTTACTATAATTCCTTTTGGATTGACTAATGCACCCCTTATATTCATGGATATGATGAATAGAGTTTTAAAGGAGTATCTCAATGTATTTTTGGTGGTATTTATTTATGATATATTGGTATACTCTAAAATCTATGAATATCATGAAACTAACTTGCGCATTATCCTGAAGACTCTGAGAAGACATGAATTATATGGGAAGTATAGCAAGTGTCAATTCTGGCTTCAGGAGATTTCTTTTCTTGGCCATATTGTCTCTAAACATGGAATCTCTATTGATCCTTCTAATACCAAGGAAATCCAAGAATATCTAGCACCTACGAGTATAACTGAGGTACATATTTTTATTGGTTTGGCAGGTTATTATCGACGTTTTGTCCAGAATGTTTACCGATTGGCTAACCCAGTAACGAAGATCAATCGTAAAGGGGTTAATTTTGTTTGCACAAAAGAGTTTAAAGAATGTTTTGAAGAACTGAAGAGAAGATTAGTAGATTCCCTTATATTGACTCTACCATTGGGGAATGATGGGTTCGTTATTTATAGTGATGCATCGAAGAAAGGACTTGGTTGTGTCCTTATGCAGGATGATAGAGTTATTGCCTATACATCACGACAATTGAAAATTCGTGAACAAAACTATAATACTCATGATCTCGAGTTAGCAGCTATGATCTTTTCTTTGAAGATTTGGAGGCACTACCTCTATGGTGAAAAATTATAGATTTATACTGATCACAAGAGTTTGAAGTATATTTTCTCACAAAAAGTACTCAACATGAGGCAAAGGAGATGGATTGAATTGCTCAAGGATTATGATTGTACGATACACTACCACCCGGGGAAAGAAAACAAGGTGGCAGATGATTTGAGCAGAAAATACCATGGAGTTTTGAATGTGATGAGATTTAAAAGGGATCCACTTTTCATGGATCTAGTGAATATGGACATGGGAATAACAAGGGAAGGAGAAACATCAATGCTTTTTCAAATGGTTTCCAAACCATCTTTACTAGAAAGGATTAAGATTTCTCAGACCGATGATAAATAATTTCAAAAGAAGATTAAAGTTGTGATTGATGGGAGATTGAGAGACATTGTGTATGATGAAGGAATTTTGAAATTCGGGAAGAGACTTTGTGTTCCCGATATACCTGATCTAAAAAGTGAATTGTTGGATGATGCTCATAGTTTTAATTTCTCTATACACCCTGGGAGCACCAAAATGTATAGAGATTTGAAGGAACATTTTTTGTGGGACAACATGAAGATGGAGATTGTTGATTTTGTGTCAAGATGTATGGTTTTTCAACAAGTGAATGTTGGAAGGCAACAGCCTAGAGGAGTCATGCAACCTCTTCCCATACCGGTGTGGAAATGGGACAATAATATGATGGAATTTTTCATGGGACTACCAAAGAATCCTAGAAGGAATGATGGAATATGGGTTATTGTTGATCGTCTTACCAAGTCACCACATTTTCTTGCCATAATAGAAGATCTACCCCTAGAACGTCTAGAAAGACTATATATTAATGATGTTGTGAGACTTTATGGAGTACCCCTATTGATTGTTTATGATTGTGATCCCCGTGTTACTATAAGGTTCTGGAAAAGTCTTCAGAAATCCCAGGATACTGAACTTCATTTGACCACTGCTTACCACCCTCAAACAGATGGACAATCAGAATGAACTATTCAAACCTTAGAAGACATGCTGAGATATTCCTCACTTTACATTCAGGGTACGTGGGATCAATATTTACCTCTGGTAGAATTTTCATATAACAATAGCCTCCATTCGAGTATTCATATGGCACCATATGAAGCGTTATATGGAACGATATGTCGTACACCACCCTGTTGGGATGACTTTTGTGAAGTAAAACTTGTAATCCCAGAACTTGTGGAGTAAACGATGGAAAAGGTGAAGGTAATCCAAAGTCACATCAAAGCAGCTCAAAGTGGGCAGATGAGCTATGCCAATAATCGAAGGAAGGATTTGGAATTTCAAGTCTGTGATCATGTTTTCCTGAAGGTATCTCCATGGAAGAGAGTCATACGTTTTGGTAAGAAAGGTTAATTGAGGCCCATGTACATCAGACCTTTCGAAATTCTATAATGAATTGGGGCTGTAGCTTACCGATTGGAAATGCCGCCATGTCTCTCCAAAGTTCACGATGTGTTCCACGTATCTCTATTGAGGAAATACATTCTTGAACCAACGCATGTACTCACCTATGAGGAATTGGAACTGGAACCCGATCTGTCTTATTGCGAAGATCCCGTCAGGATTCTTGATACGAGAGAACAAGTACTAAGAAACCGGACGACGTGTCTGGTAAACATTTTGCGGAGAAACCATAAGATGGAAGAGGCAATGTGGGAACCCGATAAACATATGATGAAGAACCACCCAATTATTTTCTTGCGGTAGTATTCTAGAAATTTCGAGGAAGAAATTATTTGAAAGAGGCGAGAATGTGACACCCCAATCCTCTACGGTATGCTTCTGTTTGAATAATGTGATAGCGTGTTTTGTACGCAACATCGAGTTCTATCAAACCACAACCAATCAAACTAGCCGTTATGAATAGTAATACCAACTTTTTGAAATTATATATATTTTATATTTCAAAATGGAATTCATTTTTGGTTTTGTAATACCGAAATTATCCTAAGATGAATTTTTGGTATTTTTCTGAGAACTTCCAATTTTTATGAATAGTGAAAAATACATAAAACAACTATTTTAATCAAAATAATTTATAGTGATAAATTACATTGTTGAGTGGTTTTAAAGTATAATTAGAATATATTTTTACAATTTTATCCAATGGTGTTCATTAGAATTAATTTCACTTTGAGATTGGACCTATACAATTGTCAATATTTTGGTATATATTGTTTCTTAAAAACATGCTATTTATTGTGACAACGTGAATTAATTGTAAAATTAATTAATTAAACTTATATGTTTGGAATTTTGTAAAATATATATCATTTTTGAATTCGGGATATCAATTATAGCTTAGGGTAAAAATTTGGCATTGTTCTGAAAACTTCAATTTTTGATGAATAGTGAAACTACAAAGTGGTAGTTAAAAAAACTGAATTTTTCATAAAACATAATTTTACCACTTCGTTGAATGGAATTTCAAAAATCCGAGAGACACGGTTAATTTCAAGAAGTATAATGTGGTTCAATGAGATGAAAATAATTTTTGGTGAATAATAACTTTTTACTTTTATTTACCACGATTAAATGTAAATATGGTAATTAAATGTAAAAATGAAATTAATATTACCCTAACACATGTCCTAATTCTATTGGACAAGTGTATCTCGACCAAAAAAAACCTTTGGAATAAAATATTATCATTTAGGTCCACTTGGATTAGATTAGGACATTTATTATTATTTAATTCAAAGAAGAGCAAAAAGAGTTAAAATCAAAGTTTATTTACTTAAAAATTTTTAATATAGGGTTATACATAAGATAAATTCGATTGTAAATATTAATTAGAAATATAATAAGATTTCATACATAATTATATTTTATTTATAATTTTTATACTTTAAATAATTTAATTTATTTATGACACAATGATGATGCAGTAATTACAATAATAGTGAATAATTAAAATAATTGATATTATAAATACCAAAATAAATATAATTTGAGACTTTTTATGAATTAAACTAATTTTAAAAGTCAATATGACATGTTAGGAATGATTTAAATAAATATTTTCGAAGTAATAATTCTGTTATGAGTTTCACAAAAATCAACTATTGAATAATTTCAAAATTGACAAAAAAGAGTTTTTAAAAAAAATATTATATTATTAATTGATATTAAATTCCTAAAAAAACAAATGTTCGGCCAAGAGACTTATATCATGATAGGTGTATCATTAATGGACCACATGGGGGTCGGTTGGATGTATATAGTAAGTTTATTAACTATAAAATATTAAAATACAAAGTCACATGGTAAATGTCAAACTAATTAACTAAGAGTTAAAACTAAAAGATAAGGTTAATATAGTATCCCAAACCTGTCTAAATTCTTTTAGTTGAATGGTTCTCGACCTATCCCCACCTTAACCTTTGAATAATCAACTTTGGATCCATTAGAAACCGAATATGAATTTATTATTAATTAATATTTCTAGCTTTTCCAAAGGTGCCCTTCACCCCTCTTATAAAAGGGCCCTCCCCTTCTCATTACTTCACACCTTAAAAGCCTTTTGGATCAGCAAAACTCTTCCCAAATACTCTCCAAACTTCCCTCACTACAAACTAGAGCCCTTATTTAGATCTTAAAGCCATCCTACAGTGCCCTTTTGATCAAATCAAAAGGAAGAAACCGAAGAAGAGGTAATGATTTCACCACCCTTTTCCAAGTTCCTTTCTTCTTCCACTTCTTCTTCCTTTGTTGTTACCATTCTAAAATAATAACTCCAGCATCATATATATACTATGATTTTATTATAAATATTGTACAACCATATTCAGTATTCTATCCATCCATTGAATAACATGTCACCATATGTGCGTACGTACGGATTACCGTCTCCCCGTCGTGGTGTAATTGTTATTCAATAAATTATTATTTTGATGGGTATAATAATGATGTGTAATTCATGTAAATAATAAATGTAACATGATAATGATTCTTTATATATGATATTCCTTCCAATTATATATTATTTTAAAATCAAAAGAATGATATTGTCGCTCATGCGTACGTACAAACTACCGTCTCCACGAACGTGATGAGATTCATTCTCCATCATATCCATTCAAGTATAATTTTAATTTGATGATTAATAATATTATCTAAGGACTTGATATAATTCTAAATATTATTAAGATACAACTTATCCATGAAAAAAATGTCTTACTTAACAAAACATATAAATGAAAATGAGTAAGTTAACACCCGAAACAATAATAATACTAAGATATTATTAAAAAATCATTGTTAAAAGATCATATATGATATCATATTAATATATATGATTCATGTATAATTTAATAACAATTTTTTCACCATTATACAGGAGGTTAACCTACCCTCAACCAAGGAAAAGTTAAAGGTATGGGTTATTTCACAATCTCTTCATTATCCGAGGTTTTTTATACGTAATAATCTACTGGGATCTCTTTATCATCCACACCCATGTTTCATAAAAATGTATTTAAAAACATTTTTACTATTTAAAAGAATATGGGTTAAAGTCATTTATACCCTTGTTTGAATTTTTATAAGAGTTTTATAAAGGAATATTTCCGTCATTTTCCAAACAAGGTGCTTTTTAACCTTTTCGACAGAATTAAGGTAATAATGTTTTTTTAACTTATATGGTGGGTGTGGTTATTTTCCACCGTTATAAAATCTTAGAAGCTTCCCTTGCAAGATTTTAAGAATATTTTCAAGTAAAATGTTTTATTTTATAATTATATGACTCTTAAATGATTTCAAAATAGAAATAGATATTTCTCTAAAAAGAGTTTTGATTTCATCTATGTCAACATCCTTTGATGGATTTTATGCTTATTTGAAGTTGATTTATTATGATAAAAAACTTTTATATTGAATTGAAGGTTTTGTGATATGTTTGACTGTGGATGTGTTATTTTTATACCATTCATGGTTTATGGATGGAGTAAATACATTTCATATGCTAGTTTTAATAAGAATGTTTATGTCTTTTCATTGGACTTAATATGTGACGGGTGGAGCCCGCTATAGCTCCTCGATGCATCGGTAGGCCTCATGAGACAAAATAGTGTCTTGGCACAAGTCCTTGGAAAAATCTTATTTGTAGTCTTGGCACGAGGCCTTGGCTATGTGGTTATGATAGTCTGGCATTATGCATTCCATCATTATGAAAGTGGTTATTGATATTTTATGTGATTATTCGATTAGTAGAATATCCATGTGAATAAGTAAATTGAATTATTTCATTTTAATATTTCCATACTATGTTTAAGTTCAAGATTAAAAGTCTTTTGATTTAGTTATACATTGCCTTAAAATTTTATGCTTATTTTTGAAATTTTCCGCTATATTGTTATCCTTACTGGGCATTTGAGCTCACCCCTTTTCTATGTTTTAATTTTTTTCCCGGATGTGAAGAAGTTAGTTATGAATGACCTGCAGGGATAGTATGTGGGGATATGAGTGTGGAATATGGAGCCTATGTTCTTGTAGTAGTTTTTCATTTTATGATGTAATACTTTATGAATATATCTAGTGTTTCTAAGACTACTAATCCAATTGGTCTTTCGATATTTTATCTTTCTTGTGATCATGACAATGTAATGTAATAATGCATCGGCTCTGGGTAACTGGGGTCGGGGAGTTGCATGTTATTACAAAAGGATTTTTGAAATATATACCCAGTTATCTAGCCTACTAAATACGTTGAAATGTATGAGATTTAAGTTCATCTAGACCAATTATTTTGATGTTTTATTTTAAGAACTAAAAATAATATTGTTAAATTATTTAGTTTTGTCCCTACCTTCTAGGGATGGATAATTATTTATACACAATGATTGTTCACTGAAAGGACATTTTTTTTCTAATTTAGAATGATCTGGTAATTACTTATGCTTTACATCAGTAGAATCCTCCTTAGTTAAATTACGCTACACAAGATTTGGAATTCGAAATTATTTTTTTGCATTAAAAATTTGGAGGAATGTTTTTATGGATAAAACTGTGAAATATATACTGATCAAAAAAATTTGAAGTTTATATTCACAAAGAAATAATTGAACATGCGACATAGGATATGTTTGGAATTATTCATGTATTATTATTTCACTATTCATTACCATCTATGAAGGGAAAATAATGTGGATGATGGTTTGTGTAAAAAAAATAATGCTACATTAACAATGATACATTTGGAACGAGATCCATTTGTTCTTTATTTGATGAATATTGTATTCAAAGATATTGGTGTGGGGGAATTATTCTATTTTCTTTTAGGTTGTAGTGATATCATCTCTATTAGATATAATTAAGTAAGAAAATAAAAAAGATAGTGAGTTGTATAGAAATGAAGAATTGGTTCATAAGGGTATGTTAATGAATTTAGTGTTGACAAATATTGTATATTAAGGTTTTGATGGAGATTATGTGAGCACGATGATTAAAATTTGATGATGGATTTGTTTTTTGAAGCTAATAATAATCTATTCTTAGTTCATCCTGATATTTCTATGATGTAGAGAGACCATCAAGAATATTACTCATGGGATGGAATGAAATGGGATATTGCATACTTCACCATCAAATATTTGATTTGTTAGATGGTTAAAATAGAGATAATGTTACCAAAATGGATAATTCCTCCATTTCCAGTGACATAGTGGAAATGTGAAAATATAATGAAGGATATCATAGTGGGATTACCAAACACTTTTCAAGGTAACATTGCGATCTGTGTTATTATTGACCGATTGAAAAAGTCTACTCATTTTCATCCAATTCGAGATAATTCTTCTCTAGATCAACATTATTGATTTTATATTAATGATATAGTCATATTACATGGAGTTCCTCTATCCATTGTATTAGGTCATGACCCCAGGTTTATTTTCAACTTTTGGAACGGCCTTTAGCTGTCGTTGGGTACTATATTAAATTTCAGTACAACTTTTCGTGCTAAAATAGAAAGGATTTTAGAATGAAGAATTTAGATCTAGGAGGATATTTTATGTTCTTGTTCAATGCATTACATGGGATGTTGGTATCAACATCAATCATTGAATGGGTTTTCTTATAATTTCTATTTTCCATCTAGTATATTGATGTCACCATTTGAAAAATTATATGGAATGTGGAGTCAAACACCATCTTTTTAGGATGAAATATGTGATAGGATTGTGACAGGACTGGAATAGGAAGAGGAAATGGCTGAGAATGTTCATTTGATATAGAGACACCTGAGGAAAAAAATGGGTAGGAAGAAGAGTAGAGTGGATAACAGAAGGAAAGATCATTCGTATGAGGTTGGTGATGACATCTTTCTAAATGTTTCACCATAGAAAAGTGTGATGTGTTTTGGTATGAATTGGTATCTGAGTCCACAATTCATAATACCCTATTAAATCCTGGAGGATGTTGGGTCAGTTTCATATTGATTTTCTTTACCTCCTATTTTATCTTCTGTAAATTTTTTATTTTCAGGTATCAATGTTAATAATGTATAGTCCTGATCCATCTCATGTTTTTTTTGGCCAGAAGTAGTTTAGTTGGAAGAGAATCTCTAATCTGAAATTCTAGTTTATATTCTTGATCGCAGAGAGAAAGTGTTGTGGAATAAGGTTATTTTCCAAGATAAGGTTTTGTGTAAAATAAATATGGTTGATGTGGAAACATGGGAACCTAAAAATTCTATGAATTAAAAATACCTCCACTTAATTGGTAAGAGAATAAAATTACAGGGACCCAATTACTAAATGGGGGGAAAGATGTAACATCCCATGTAATTATAGATTAATAAATTTTAATATATATTAATAATTACGAATAAGATATTACTTTTTTAAGGGAAACTATTTCTGATAGAATACCCGACACACAACAACAAGTTCCTATGAAATATTACATTGTACACAAGACTGAGATATACCGAAAAAAAATACATTATTAATATTATTATTTTCAATTTTAGTTATGCCAAGGCATTGTATTTTATAAATTGAAAAAAACTAACAATATTATGATTAAACTTTTATGTAAATTTTTTTTACATTCATTAAATAAAATATAGAGTCTTATAATGAGAATAAATCCAATTTTAATCATAAAACAATTTACTATTTTTTAAAAGGTAGTTTTAACAAAATATGATGGAGAAACCATTTTAATTATAGTATTTAATAATTTTATATGTATTATTTGGAAAAATAAACTTCTTATTTAGAAGAGGTACATCACAATTTTCTTTGGTTTAATTTTTTTATTTCTTCTGTAAAATTCATTTTTATAAATTCTGGAAAATATAACGTTTTAATTTAATTTTTTTTTTTCAATTTTTGATGTAGTTATATTTTCTATGTATATTGTTTTAAATTGGAATTGGATTATGTTTTTATATTTTAATATAGTTTTTTTATTGGTGGTAAATGTTCAATGAAATTTGATGTATAAACATGTCAATCTATTGATGTTTTTATTTTTTAATATTCTGTTGTCCCAATTTGACAAGGGGAATTGATTTTAAATTAATTATTCAAACTTATATGTTTTGAATTTGGAAAAATAGATTTCATATTTAAAATAAAAAGGTTCAAAGTATGTAAATAGGTCCCATTTAGGTTTAGAAATCATGTATTTTTTTACTTTAGTAATTATTTTTATTCACCACCGTTAAATGGTAAATCATGAAAATTATGGAAAAAAATAATATTACGAAAATCTAAAACACCATTTAACATTTTATAATCCAATTGAGATAGATATAGATTATGAATATAACCCTTAGGAGAAAATTTGGCTTTTATAATCCACATGGTTGTGATTATGACACTTATAACTTTTAATTTAATGGAATAGAAAAATTTATTATAAACATATATCTTCATACAAAAATTATATTAATATGTGATTATATAATTTATCTATTTTAAAAAATTATCATGAGAAATAAAAACCAATTTTCTACATCTTGGTATTTTATATAAAAATATTAGAAATTAATTAATTTAAATTAATTACAACACAATCATGATGTAGTGATTTCAATATTGATGAATGAATCAATTAAATGATATTATAAATAGTAAAATAATTTTTTTTTGAAATAATTTATGTCAACAATGATTTTTATAGCTGAATATCACATGTTATAATAATATTAATTGAGTTGGCTCTATGTTATAAATCAATTTAAATATTATTTAAATTCACAAAAATGAATATTTTAAAAATTCACATAATAGATGTTTTATTAAAATAGTAAATTATTACATTATTTAAAAATAATAAAAGACTTTTAAAATAAAAAATTTAACATGATATGGTCTAAATTTTCATTAAGTGTATAATTGTGGGATATTTACTCCAAATAAGTAAAGTTAATTTCTTCTTAATAATTCATATTTTTATACAACAGTTTAAATTAAAAGAGAATAATTAATGGTTAGCCGAAATGATAAGGTTTAAAATATAATAAATGAATGAAATAAGAATATTGGTTGTTGTTTTATAAAACTATAATAATATTATTTTTGTCATATATAATGTTAGATTAATTTTAATTAAAAAAATTCGTCTATATAAATTTTCTAATTTCAGGGTTTCGATGGATTCCCCTTCCCTCCCCAATAAAAGGTACCCTCTCTCTTCAAATACTCTCACTTCAAGAACCCATTAGTTATGCCAAGACCTACCCGAAAACGGTAAAATAATCCCTCCCCTTATCATATAAGCCTTCCAATGGTCATAAATTCTCCCAAATAAATCAATTCTTATAAACAAAAAAAATTTACCTGATTAGGACGTAACACCTTATATCATGATTTTTAGTTTCATTTAAATTTTACAATCCTTAATCACTTATTATTATATGATTAATGAGGAACCCAATCATCCCAAATATAAAAGTATTATGTTATTCTATAGTTTCAATATACACTTACACAGAACTTCATTGAATTGGTAAAAAACATACTATTTCAGTGTACGGTGAACTACTGCCTCAGGAAATGATGACTACTCAATTTTCCCCTAACACATCTCATGGTGGCCATAATAATAGAATTTTTTCTAAATATGATATATATTATATTTTAATTATATATATTCTTTTTTATTTTTTATTTGGATTATACCTTTATTCTTTCCATGTTGGGTAAATATTAAAATTTCGTTTGAGGAAGTGTGGACTACCACCCACTCAAAGCTATATGAATCATTCTTTCTACACATAGAACATATAAAAGAAGGTTTTATTAAAACTATGAGACATATATGAAATTAATATTATTATTGTATTATAATATCAAATTATATCTATTATTAATAATTATTTTATTATGACAATGAAATAAAAGAAATGGTCACGTTTACACCGCACCTACCATCTCTATGAACAGTGCACTTCATTTCGTATCACCAAATATTATGGATTGTTCTAAATATATATATAATAGTTATATATGATATTTATATCATTAATAATATTTTTTAGATTATGGAATGTTTACCTTATTGACAATTTATATCATAACAAGTTTATTTTCGACTGAAGTACCAAATATCGTCCAAATATATAATGATAACCTAAATAATTATTTAATTTTTATAACATGGTAATAAGTGATATAAAATGAATAATATACATAAAAAATGTTCAAAAGAAACTATAAATTAAACCATGTTTGTTATTTAGGATGAACAAGTAACCTATATGATGAAATAAAGTTAAGGTAAGGGACTTCATCTCAATTTCAATTCTTAGAGGCATATTTTGATTTTATAGACCATCTTTTATAGGGTGTAAAATCATCCTTTTTGATTTTAGATAATTTCACTGATTTTAAAAAGTGAGTGTTTTTTTATATTAAGTGTTTCAATAAAATAAAAAAATAGTGTTTTTAACGTAAGAAAAAACAACAAATTTTTCGCCATTGTAACCGTTATTTGATATTTGGATTCCTCTGTAACCATTATTATTTTTTAAAATAAAATTAAATACATTATAATTTTTTTTTAATATTTTATTATTGAAAATGAGTTTGAAAAATTCTTAAATACTTCAAAATATTGAAATTATTTCTCATTTTGTTAAATTAAATTTAATGATTGAAATGTTGATAATTGAAATATTTTATGTGTTATGATATTATGGTACTTAGACATTTGATTAATGGCTCTGTGATAAACCAAAGAACGATCAAAATGTGATATTCCAAAGAAGGGTGGTTTGGTGATAAACCAAGGATTAGATGTTATGTTATAAACTCTAATGAAATTGGTATGTTAGTTAGTCGTATGACTATTCATTTAGTGATAAGTGTGGAAGTCAGCTGTATAGTTATTCTATTTATGTATAAGTATGTCCCATGTTGCATTTATATGGGATATGTGATTTCTAAGGGTTTATTGTAATATTTTTGTAAAAAAAATGGTATGAAATGATCTTAAATTCATTGATGAGTAATTACTACTTATTAAAGGTAAAAAATATAACTTTATGATAAAGTATTTGTGGTCTACATGATTTCACAAGGCTATCTAGTAACATTTTTTAGTATACCTTACTACTATTTTTATTCTCAGCCCATGTATTGAAATAGTTTCCAATGGATTAAATGAATAATAGTTTCATATATGACATAAAGGAAGAGTTATTTAGATTAGACATGATACTAAACCATGTTTATTATAATTTTATTATGAAAAACAATTTAATTGACAACAGGTGTCAATTTTGTAATTTTTGTGTGGTTGTGTATGAGTTAAGGATTAATTATCAAAATATCTAAACCTAAAAATAACATCAATGTGAATGAGAGTTATATTATTGTCTTAAAACAATATTATGTAAGGTTTAAGGCTGGGGCCTTACAGTAATCAATCATCATGGCCATGAAAAATCCCCTATAATATTATATCCTCTAAGAGCTTGTCTTCATTATAAGAATTGTCTGATCAATGAATCCAATATAATTAGAGTTTCCAAGAATAAGGAATTAATCCCAGAAGATTCTCAGATATTCTTTTTAAACATATTTAATTTATTCAATAACATTCATTATATGCAACACCGATTTTTAATGAACTACAATATAACGATTCTATAATATTTTAATTATTATTATTACATTACAATTATAAAACAGATACTAAATTCAATGGTCTGAATTGGAATAAAAAAATTGAAATATATTTATAATTTTTTTAAATAAGGAAAATATATAGAAAAAAATTACATAATTTGATGTAATGACTTTATATGATTTTAAAACACCTATATCTCAAAAAATTGTTTTTTTGATGATATTTCTAAAAGATAATAAATATAATCTTTGACAATTTTAGAAAATATATTTTAGAAAATTAATTAATTTATTTAATTGATCATATAAATATGATCTTATTGTTTATTATTGTTAATTTTTTGAAATGAATAATTTTTTAATGTGTAGTTAAAATATTGATTTTTATTAAATGTAATCTTTTCATTGAAGCATTTTAAAATTTATTTTTTGTCTTTAAAATTTTTTAAATGAATAATTTAGTGAAAAATATTTTTAATACTATAAATAATTTCATTGGAAATAATTTTATATTAAAAATTTATAGAAGAATGTTTTATATTAATATAACCATTTCTATGGAACACCACTTTTTTCGGGCATGTAGGGATTTAATTTTAAATGAAATTATTCCACATCTGTGAATTAAATTTGGAATAAATGTTATATTTTTTAATCAAAATAATTAATAATATATAATATGTTTAAATTCATTATTGGTTAAAATTAACAGTAAAAATATTAATAATTAATCATAATGATTAATGTTAAAACCATATTTTTTGAGGAATAAACAAAAAAGGTATATGAAAAAATGACCTAAAATGTAGTCCAATTTTTTATAGATAGCCATATTTAGACATTATCTCATATAATGTTTGATAACGATCAATTTCGGTTCTTCTTAGAGGGTGTAAGGAAAGGTTATATCTTTTTTTCAAATACTCAATGGGTTCCCCCCAGTTATAAAAGGGATCCCCTCTCCTATCCACTTCACATATCCAGATAATTTAGGATCAACCAATAATTACCCAAACACCTTTCTTAATTCCATCCATTTTTAAATGGGAACTTATTTATATTATTAAAACCTCGTATTTATGAATTTTATTTAATCGTAAATAGACTTTCCAAAGGGGAGGAATCACTCTTAAATGATACTTTTTTATTTCCTCTTCTAACTCCATAAAATATAATTAAACTTTTATTATATTATAAAAACGTGTCCCCCATGTAAATATATTTTAGAATAAGGATATAATAACATGTATCCTTCTTATCATATGTAAATTGGGAATTGAAACAATTGATCATGTTTATATTAAACTACCACCACGTGAATCGATCTAATATGATTCGCATGAAAATCATTCATGGTTGGAGATATTTATGTATTAAATTTATATATATTATCCTTATTGTGAAATTTCATGAATCCTATAATCCTATATCTTGTGTATACATTATTATATTCACATATATACAATGGGTCAAATCCTGATTGAAAGATATGTTAACTAGTTTGGTGGAACTACATACATTCATGATACAAATGATAAATTGTTAAATGTAAATAAAGCATAATACATAAGAAAATAAAATATAATAAATCCTTAAAAACTCATTCCAATTATTTTTATTTATATTATGTTGAAGAAAATAAATATTGGTGATCTAAACCCCTCTGTAAGGATTACGTAAAATTTAATTTATAATGAATCAATAATCTTAACCTATAAGTCATAGTAATAAATATCCATACTTTACATTTAAATAACAGAATATGATTACATGCCAATGAATAATCAACATGTGAGGGTAATTTACTAGAAAACATTCTATTTAATTGATATGTTTACAATGAAATGAATGGAGGGAAACTATCATGTTGAAAATCTCTTCAATAATAAGACAAATTAATTCTCTATGAAGGTAACACTTATTTTTAGTAGGTCTTGTTTAAAGAACATTAAAACCCCAACTATCAAGTTCTATCCTCAAGAATGTTTAAAATAACAAGAAGAAACCCATTTAGTTTTTTCCAACTAATTTTTCTCCTATGAAATGTTGATTCATCAAGGGGATATCTATATATGTTCCCCATTCATTTTTCTATGTTCAATTCATTCCTTATATGTCAAATAATTGATTAAATCAATAATCAGTGTTTTTTATAGTCTAATATTTGTACTGTTCAAGGGATAATGTTTGTAATATGGTCATCAGTTTTTGAAATACACATATTCATCATGAAATGTTATGGATATTTATGTGAAATTTAATTTCTAATGAAAAATTATTATAACAATGTTATTATGTCATGAAAAATTTATAAATAACAAAATAATGTGACATAGTACGCTGCCTTTTATAACATGGTAATTTTAAGTCAAATACACTTGGATGAGATGATTAAAAGTGATCATAATATTCCCTAATGTAATAAAGAATCTTGATATTACATCTAAACTCAGTTATTTGTCGACCACATGAATGAGAATTGGTGGATAAAGACATGTAATTCTCTATAGATGGTTCATTAAAACGAAATCCCTTACCCTGAGATTTCCTTTTGTTGGACACACTTTAACATAATATATAACAGTTTTAGAAATTTATTAACATATAAATGAACCCAATTCATATTCATAATATCATATATGATATTGTTATAAAATTATTCCACTCATTAGATAATAGTATTTCATTAATTTTATTGTTTTAGGTGTCAATCTCCTTGTTTTCTCAATCATCCTTAGTTATAAGAGTTATAGTTATTGTGCATATAATATAGTTAAAACAACTATATAGCAATAATACTGAAATAATTAATACATTAATACATCAGTTATACTTTTAAACCCAATCATGGTTTTTTGTTGTGATAAATGATGAATGTTATCATCAACGAGATGGTAGGCCATACATACAATGAGTAAAATTTCTATTTTTCTATGGTCATTATGGAATGAAGGAAAGTTAAAAATTATAATTATAGGGTGATAATAATATCCTAAATACCTTTTTTTAATTATTCTCATATATATCATCCATATTCTATGGTGATACAAAGAGTGTCACATCATTTCGTTATGGTTGTAGTCCAAACATACACGAACAATGTTATCAACAATTATTGAGTAAAATGTTAAGGAAATATTGAGATATATAAACTTATCATAATTATTAAAATATATTTTATATAATAATAATTAAATTTATATCACGTATTATCCATAAATGTATCGTTATTACCTTCCATTTACATTGTTATTAAATGATGAATCATATTTCTTCACGAGATGATAGTCCCCATTACACAGAAGCATCATTATCTTGTCTCCTACAAAATGAAAATTAAAATCATTCTATATGAATAATGACTCTAGAGGTATAATTATGTTATAAAAATAATATATTTACATTATAAACATCATCAAAATTATCTTTTATTAGTGTTAATAAAAAAACAAAAAACATTTGTTGGTGAGGTGGTAGTCTGTCAATCACAAAAATGATGATTTCATAACACATTTAATGGAAGTGGGGTGGTTTTTTGTCATGAAAATGGATAAAAATGAATAATTAAAAAATTTATTTTATTATATAAACATGTTTTTTAAATAAATGAATCATTTAATGAAATAAATAAATTATAAATGCTTATTAAAGAACATTATCTCTTCTTTGGATATCAAAATTATGTTTTCAGTAAATCCTTCATAGATAATTATTATACCAATAATAAGGCATGTTGGATGATGGTATGGAATTTGGGATGTTATTTTTAAATTCATAGTATAATATTTTTTTTTCTGAAGTTTTCAATAAGAGAGAGGAGTTGGTGACCTTTTATACATTAGTTTAGTGGCACAGTTGTAGTTTTTGAAAAGACTGAATTCCAATGATGTTTATTTCATGTAATGAGGATCCAATGCTACACAATTATATAAGAAGTATAGTATAAGGTCAAAATTTGACCATACAACATATTTTACAAAAGATATTAGGTTATATTACCCATATGGTTTTTTGTCCCATCCCTAGAATATCCATTTTTACCTTAACCACATTAAATAATTATTACAGTTTTGACTATTCATTATGGTCTAAAATTATCATGACCATATAAAATAATATTTGGAATTCTTGTTAAAAATATGGCTTCCATTTTTTAAAACTCCATTTACAAAATTCTAAAATTTATTTTTGAAATCAATCCAATTAGAGGAATTATAATTCATGTTTTTAAGAATAAAATGTACTAAAGTTGACAATGTTTTTATATTGAGATATAGTATGAAATTGATTATAATGACCCGAATTATATTAATTTATATTAAATTTTAAAAAAGATTATTTTAAAACAATTGAAATTATTGTTTATCATTATAAATTAATTAAATTAAAAGGAAATTTTTAATGAAAATTAATAATTTGTTACTATTCATCAAAAATTGAAACATTTCAAAAAAAATCCCAAAATTTCCAAATATGATAATAATGAAATATAGATTTTATAAAACTAATTCTACATTAACAAATAAATTTTATATTTTGTTTACCATAATCATTATTTTATGTGTGAAAATAAGGAAAAACCCATCATATTAAAAATATAGTTATTTATAGAACATTTTTCCTTAAAAATGAATCTTATTTTTATTTAAAATAAATAAATTACATATGTATTATTATAAAATATTTATTTTTATTATTTAGTTATTATTATTTATACATGATAACATAACATCCATGTTATATTGGTTTTTTATGAAATAAAAATATTTTAAAAGAATAGTTTCATTTAATCTCAGTGTTGGGTGCATTGCATAATGTAAACAAATGTAAACTAATTAAAAAATAAATATATTTAATGTCGAGGTTTTTCACATTATTTACTCATATAAAACTATAATCCATAAAATTTTAGGGATATTAACTTCTAAGAAAATTGGGGTAGTTATTTATCATAATATCCTCTAGTTCCCACATTACTTCCTCTATTTTGTGATTTCACAAAAGTACCACTACCAGAAGTTTCATCTGATTCCAGAATACAAGTACTATATTATCAGGAATATGGTTTGGTTCTTCAGTGTAGGATATATCCAGTTCCAAATCAATTTCTTCATAGTTGAGCACATGATAATTATATTACATCTATTACATTAACAATGATTTGTGGAAAAAATAGTGCAATTTTGAGAGAATTTGTGATATTTAAAAATGGTAAGAAATAATTACATCGATATAAAGAATTTAAATAGGTATAAAGTAAATGGATATCAATTTTATTTTCCTACAAAAACATAAAACACCCTTTAATTGAGATAATTTTAATAAAATATAATCACCTTCATTGAGTTCCAAATCAATTTTTCTAATTATAAGTAAAACTCTTTTCCCTACATTAAGATTCTATAATGTGAACATGAATTCCATTTACCATTGATATTTATTTCACATGTTTTGTTCTATTATTTTAATCTCAAAAAAATAGTCCAAACAATTTATAAAATGAAATCTCATTCCATGTAATTATTCATACAACAACATTTTAATAACTGAAAGGGAACTACTGTTAAAGGAAAACACTACCAATTGTAAATAATGATTCCACATAACATGAATGTCACATGGGAATGAACCTTAAAATGTATTCAGTTATTTGAATAATCCTTTTATATTATCCACTAGTTTAATGATGGAAGGTAGTTATCAAAGGATGTTCATTCTAAAGTTCCTTCCGAGGAGACTTCCATAATTTATATGAAAAATAGCGACCATGATCAAACATAGTTGATTGAGGAAAACCATGATGTATTAAAATTTCAATAATATCATTCATTTTGTGTTGATCAAGAGGTAAATAATCTTTTATATTGATGAAATGGTAATGTTTTTTTGTGAGATCAATGATAACACTTTTTGCATCATTTTTATTGGAGTCTTTAGAAGTCTTGGGAAAATGTCTACAGAAATGTCATCCCATTTATATACATGAATAGGAAGAGATTACATGACTCCTATATGATGCACTCACACAACATTAACTTGTTGATAGACAAAAAATCTAGAAACATAATTATCAATTTCATGTTTCATATTATCCCGCAAATATTGTTCTCTCCGATCATTATACATTATTGTGGTACTAGGGTTTATTATAAAAAGTTTTCTATGAGTGTAATACAATAATTAAATTTTTCCATAGATATAGATTGAAACATAATATCTCTCGGAAATCCAGAACACAATCATCGCAAATAAATTCTGGTAATTTATCATCATTCAAAGCATTATTTTTCTTATAAAAGTTCTCTTCGTAATATTGAAATTTGTTTATCTTTTACAACAATGATTGTTTTTCAATCATTTGAAAATGGGGTGATGTAACACATTCCATAATAATTATCATATACATATTTACTAGATAATAGATTATATGATCTATCTCAATCCTCATTTTTTTTGTAGAACTCCAAAATATTTGATACTGAAGACATCAGCTTCCTTATTTTCTATACCTAGTTAGTTATTTATTAAATAATAATAATCCTTGAGTATTTCAATCCTTCTCTTTCTCCTCATATTTATTATTATTTTGAGAAATATGGAATTTTTTAATTTTATTTTATATGTATATCTAAAATATTTCCACATAGATATAATTCATCTGTATCAATATTGAAAATATTATAGCTTCCAACTAAATATCATTTTTTGGATAGTTATATTCAGGATTCATCAATTACCAAGATTCAGAAACAAAAATATTATAATTTATCTCCAGTACATAACCAATTCACTTAATCAATGCATCACTATATATCACAAAATCAACATTTATTGATGGAAGAGTCAAAATTGTTTCATTGAGCAATATCCAAATTAGTTTATCAAAAAAGTTTCACAATACATTTTCCATACAATCTTAAACCCCTTACATCTAATAATTGTTAATGGGTTTTCTATCCAGAAAAAATATTTAGTGAATCCCCATTAGTTATATACCCAAAAAACGAATCTAAATACCTAATTTATGATCATTGGTTTATGAATTTCTATAACAAAAATTTGCATCATATGAATAACTTTGAATCTCTCCATAGAGACAATATGGCTTTGACAAGAAACATTTTGAATCCAGAAATCACAGTTACCTAATTTACCATATAACTCAATCATTTTTAGTGTCTCAATAATAATATAAAAGAGAATCTCATAGTCCTTATATATTTTAGAATAATAAAAAATATCATTAATGCATAATACAATATAATCATAGATAATTTACTTTAATAATATGTTTGTTAGATCAATATAAATATATGGTTATGTATTCTATAAAAATTGAATTACTTTAAAATCATAATTTCATAGCATGATAAAATTTTTATATTTGGAATTTCTTTCTTCATAAATCATAATTGATGATACATAGATTGAAGTTCAGCCTTTTACATGTCGTTTATTGAACAATTTTTCAATATGAGTACGGGCTACCTATTTGTTATCATAATGTTACAATTTTCCTTATAATGAATTCATATCTCAATGGATACATCTTTTTTATTAACTAATATAAAATAGGATCCCCATAGTGAAAAATTATAGAGAATAAACCCCTTATCACAAAACGTGTCTAGTTTTTTTCTTCCACTCCACTAGATCCACGATGGCCATTCACTAAGGTACCACTAATATTGTTCTTCCATTACAGATTAAATCTATGAAAAAAAATTCAAAATTCAGGGGATATTGAGGTAATTATATATGAAAAATGTCAATTTATTATTGTATAATAGGTATATTCCAAATTTTAATAATACCATCTTCATCCTTATATATTTATTCTCTTCATCTCGAAAAAATATTATTCATTAAAGCTACGTACGGTGGATGTAGATACATATTAGATGATGAAGCCTCTCCTTAAGAAATTTGGAATTGTAAATACCTGATATCACATTCCATTCAAATAATAAGATAATTCAAACTCAACCTGGATTGTTGAATAACTAAAAAATAATTTCATTAAATCAGTAAACTGGTAATGTAATTATTCTATAGATATATCGACACAAAATGTCATGGATGAATAATAACTGAAATATATATGAATGAAATGATTAATTATTTGATTTAATATCTATGTAACCAAAAAACCTATACTGTCACGACATTTTACTGGACAGTTTAAAACGTCAGATAGAAACATGTCAAAATTAACTAACATATTCATCTCATGAGAACCGTTCAATTCAACAACGAGCTATATAAATTCCACCCCCACCATTCATTTACAGTCAATAGTATTACGCATTTTGAATAATTAAAATAAATAATATTCCTAATAAAATATCTATATTTCATAGAGAATATATATTTATTAATATATCCCCAAATAATAAAATAACTTTCATAGTGAATACATTAAAAAAATGGTATACCATTCAGGTAGTAATAAAATCCTTGTATGGGAATATAGATATTCATTTATGTTTGCAACAAACTATGATTTCATTTATGTGATTTTTTCAAGATAAAGTTAACAAAAAAAAAATGTTACTGGGATTACAAAGATAATCATAAAGAACATTCTTGAGGAGGATATTCATTAAACATTCAAAAGTATCTCCTACCACTATGAAACGTTAAAATCATAATCCCTAGGAATAAAAAAATTTAAAAGAAACTTATTATATCATTAGAATAATTAAATTCAATATATATGATTTCAATGAAAATTATTAAAACCATATAACAAAACATGGTTTATTACTAAAAATAAGTCTCAATGGATAGTAAATTGAGGTGAAATCCCAAATCTCTTCTTCAATTTTTATTTTGTGTTATTACTCCTCCACAATATAAGTTGAAAATATATATATAATATATACTATAAACATAATAATTTTTATAATATCATATAGTAACTTCATAGAATATCATATTACCTCTCTGTTAGTAACCATTCATTAATTTCAGTATTTTGGGTGTTAGATTCCTATATTTCTCTAGTATGTTTTGAATTTGTTACATATTGATCATATTAATTATGTAATGTATTAATCGTTTAAATTATTTAGTGTATTACTTAATTAAATTATATATTAACAAAATATGAATTTATAATAGTGCATAATATTTTGTGATAAGAAATGAATTTCACCATTTAATGAGATGGTAGAAAGTACGTATTCATTAACATTACATTAACTTATTTGTTATATTAAAAGAATTTAATAAAAATTGTAAATATCTTTATTATCATTCTGGTATCATTTATATTATATATATATATATATATATTAATTAAAACCATCATTTATATATTCCATTTTTGTGTGAATGAGTGACATCACATTTAGGAAGCGGTAGTCCAAACTTTCACAAATGTAGTTATCGTATTTACAAAAAAATAGAATTTATAATGGAATATGTTATTAAATAATTAAAGAAGAATAACTAAAAAAACTAATTTATATATATATAATATATAGACATTCCATTATACTGTCCATTATGAGAGAGTCTAAGCGGAAAAAATGTTCCATCGTTATTTATTGAGGATATAGTTCTCCATACACATAAAGAATATTTTCATTACACATTATATGTATGTGAGTCTTAGTGTATGTAATGAAGCATATTAAAGGGAAGATTGGTTATAAATCGGGTAACTCTTTTTGGATTGAACCGAAGGGATTTCGTGGATGTATTTATTCTTAAGGTATGAATTATAGGTTTATTTGACGTTTTTTTAGACTATTGTTTCATTGGCTGGTTTGGCCAATATGAATTGATATGTGTAAGGATGTGGGAGGATATGAGGCCTTCTGATAGTGGAGGATGAGTGACACTATTTTAAATTTTGGGAAAGGGATTTCCAACAGCTTTTTCCCATTGAAAGTCGAAAAAATAATCTATAAAATCCTACAAAAGGAAGTATAGTTTATAAATATGGATAGAAAATGGCTCTTTGACAGATTTATATGTCATATGTGCCCTTAAGATTAAGGTTATGTCCATTATTATGCTCCATTTTTCCATAATAATTGCAATTAATTTTAATCCAAACATTCCATCATGAATAAAATTTTTCATTATTAAAAAATATAAATAATGTTGATTTACAATATGTAATATATTTTTCCAAATTCATATCACTTATATGGGATAAATTAATTTAAATTTGATCTCATATATGGGACATCAATGCTTCTATTTAAGTTAAAATGTTTTAATGTCTCTTATGGTTTTTTGTATATTAAATGTGAAATTAATTCCAATGACCACAATTTGAATAATTAAAAAAAATCTAATTAAAAATTCAAACCATTTTAAAATATAATTTACTATTATATATATAGATTATAAAAAAATTAATTTTGAACTAGAATTCAAAATTTCCACTATTCATTAAAAAATTAATCTTCACAAAAAATAAAAAAAATTACCCTAAACTAATTCATATCTTTATATTTCTATGATGATGTTTATTTTGACAGATGTAATTAAAAATTGTTTGAAAAAAATGGGTATAAAAAATTTTATCCTTTAAAAAAGCTTTAAAAATGACATAATAACAATATAATATTTAAGGAATTAAATTTGTTTTCTTATTATATTAAGTCTATCAAATATATTGGATAAATATATAATTTTTTTATTGAACACACACACACACATAGAGATATATATATGAAATTAACATTATTCACTAATTGTAATAAATTAAATTTATTTGAGTAAAACATCTTTCTGAACAAAAAAAACATTGTTTTTTAATTTATATTCAATTGGTTTCCATATTCATTTATAGATAATTTTAACCATTAGATTAATATTATATTTGTGTAAAAAAATTTCATTAGTTATATCACCCTTTTCATAACTACTAATTTAATAGATATGTTATATTAAAAAATAATTTAATAATATATCTTTCGTTTGTAAAAAACGATCTTGCATGTAATGAAAGCCATTTGATGAAACTTGTTCTTGCATAGGTCACACCCTAACTCAGTATCATGTGAATTTCAATCTATAGAATATATTGAATTTATTTAAAATATTAAAAAAATTATAAAATTATAAGGATATTATATTCCGTTAAGGGCTTGCTAATACATTTCATGAACACTATCAAATATAAGGTTCTTACATTATAATTTCAGGGTACAACATTGTCCCACATTAATTTAATTTCGTCCTCTCAAATTAAAATTGATCTATGTAATTTTATGGATTTATATATGAAAATAATAAATTGTTGAAAAACCAACAACGTAAATAGAGTTAATAACACATCTACTTAATAAACGACAATGGAAAGTATAATGGCCATGTAACAATGTTTTCTAGTTTTAGAACATTTGTAGGAAATAGGTACATGGATAAAGAATGAAAATATTATAATCATGTTCTGATGTAAAATTCCAGAGAACATGGTTTGGATACATCTAACAACCACAATCCAATAAACCAGATATGTGAATAATGCTCATTTATATCAGATAAAATGATGGTAATAGGACATATTTTTTTTCAAAACCCTTTTCCTAGATTTGTTAAATTAAATAACTTCCTATAAATATAAGTAAATATAAATTTATATAGACACAAACATTTCTGTTTATTATTCTTTGAACAATTTATACTTAATTTATTAGAATAGGATGCCCCATATCGTGATGTAATACATTAACCTATAAAATCTCATACAATGATCATGAATTTTATAAACGGTTGTCCATTAATAAAGAATATGATAAAAAAATAGATATTTTGACACTAAATTTCAAAAATGATTTGATCATTGGCCTCAAATCAACATGAAGCAGTTCATAAGGTTTACATTCCAAACATATTAATATCTTTACCACATATCCTCTTGATATTTTTTTAATAAAATGAACTTGTATAATAACTTATTGGAAACATGAATTTGTACTTATTATTTATGTAAGAAACATGTTTTTTGATATATTCTATAAATCTGAAAGTGTTGTTAAGTCCATCAGGCATAAAATAGTCCACTTTTCAACAGGTCATTAATCATTCACAAGGTAGTAATAAATTGTAAAAATAAATAATATATTAGTAATTATTTCAACATCAGAAACCAATTAAGGTATGTCTTTCCATCAATAATGCATTTTTAAAAAATTTAACTTCCTACATAATTACATTACATTGTACCAATTTGTATATTTTCTCAAATCGTCAATTAAAATGTATTATAGTAAAATTATTAAATTGTTCATAAATAATATGAAGAAAAAATCATAAATAAAATACATTGAGAACAAATTTTTAGATCTAAAAATAGTAGAACATTAATCAATCCAATTAGGTTATGTCATTAACAATTGAATGTCCCATATCCATTATCTTATTCAGATGTATGTGACCTAAATGCATGGGGAAGTTGTTTGTATAGGCTAATATCTCTTTATAATTGTAGAAATGGATAGCATTGATCTATTTCTTTTCTTTTTATTAATCATTAATTTGACACATGTTGATACATATATTACAAACCCCCAACTGCTTCCAAAATTTATTGGGTTGAATCTATCCACAGTTATCACATGTTGGAAAATCCCTATCTCCCTTCATCTTCTTTGACTCATTATATTTTATAATGAGCTGATTTGGATTGTTATTATTATGTTTTCCCATGAATATATTGATTATGGAAATTTTATTCTCAATCTTTAAGGCACATAAATCCATTTCATCATATGATGAAAAATTATAAGAGATAAGTTCCCTTCACTGGCCTGGCCTATTACATTACATGAAATTATCAATCTTGCACTCAGTTTTTTGTATATAATCTTTTGCATACCTATATATCTTTGTAAATGGAACATCATAATACACAACACTATATTATTAATATTTAATTATGTTATGATAAAATATATTCATTAAAATTTTCTAATCTCGAGTGAATTATTTATTAGAGAATTTATCCTTAAATATTTTGTATTCCATAAGTTAAATTCATTCTTCCCCCTAGTATTTCAGATCAATGTCCACCATTGATCAACATAAACATATAAAAAATAGATATTAATTTCATCCTCTTCCATTTTACTAAACCCCAAGACTATAAATATCTTCTATAGAGACTTAACCCATTACTAAACTATGATAGTAATTAATGTCCCATTGAACATTAAGGGATTCAATCACATAATGTGATCCAACATAGGAGATTCTCTCTATGGAACATGTTTCTCTATCTGATAAATGTTATGTGTTATAAGTTGATTATGATTCTTTATTATATCCACAACTTTCTCAGTTCCAATACCACCAATATTTACATTCTCAACAGGGAAACCTCTGCATTGACTACATGTTTTGACACATTTCTCTTTTCTATGTTCCATTTAATACAATGACAAATAATATATTATCTCATCAAATTATTACCTTCCTATTACTCTAAACATGAAATAGAACATAACCTAAATATATTCATATTAAATCATAGAATCATAATATTTTTTACATTGGAAAAATATTTACATTCAAATCCATCATGATGTTATGTAAGGAAAATTTGAATTATCCTAAGCGTATCACCCAGTATTGTAAAACTAGCAATGTAGTAAGTCACATTTTCATGTACTGTGTTACACAAAGTCAGATAAAACACATATTTTTTGAGTTATCAGGACTAGGTACATCTGTTCTAGAATCACATAAACTTGAAGTATGTAGTTATTGATTCATCTCTAGGTATACCAATAAAATCTCTACCTTACCATATTTCTAAATGATCATCTGTTATTATACTCAATAAATATATTAGGATTATATTCTATAATACTTTTTTCTAAATATACTTTCCTAGGTTTTTACAAAAAATCATTTGATATAAATTGTAATTCCCAGATCCATGAAGCCCAATAATGGTGCAATATTTTATTACATTTTCAGTATTACAAGGAATCAAATCCAAAAGGGTTGGATATATTATCAGGCCTTGAAATATATATTCGAGACATGATATACATAATACCTCTAGAAATAAGAAATAAAACCATTATTCATAAATAAGTAACAAATGGAATTCTTGAATGTTTATTCAATGTTTTCCCCTTCATATAATGGGGAAATTAAAAATAATATGGGTGATTTTAAATGTTTAGTAAGGGTAACAAAAGAAGAAACAATAATAAATAAAATTAAATAACCAAACATGTAATGGTATATAACTAATAAATCATTCCATTCAAATAACATGATAAGTTAATATCAATATAGAAATGTGAATAACTCAAGAGTAATTCCATTTAATCAATAAACTAAGAATTACATGTATCCATAGATATATCAATGGAAATTCATGCAATTGAATAAAAACTGAAATATACATGAATGAAATTATTGATTATTTTACAACATATCTAAGGCACATGAAAACCTATAAGATCATGAAATTTCCCAAAACACTTCAAAAGTATGGATAGAAACCAATTTGATTTGGCCAACAGATTCATCTCTTGAGAACTTTTCGATAGAATAAGGGACTATATATATTCTAGACCCCAGCCATCGTTACCAGTAAAAAGAATCACTAACATCTAATAATTATAATAAATAAAATTCCATATCTAATATACGTATTGATAATAGAATAAATATATATTAATATTTCCCCAAATAATGAAATAACATTCAAAGTTAATACCATATAAAAAATGTTATAAGGTATAGGATTTAAACATATCCACGTATGAGAAAACATATTTTTCAAATAAATGTCCAAAAATATTTATTATAATAAACTTATTTCTTCAAGAGAAATTTAATAATCACTAATTAAGTGCGATTTCAAGGATAATATTTATGAACATTCTTGGGGACAATAATCATTAAACAATCTAAAGTGTCCCACACCACATTGAAAAGTTTAAAACAAAATCACCATGACGTAATAAAAATAAAAGAAAAATAGATTATCATGAGAATAAATATATTCTTGATATATTATTTCAATGGTGAATATATACACCATATAATTTAAATTTGTGTATAACTAAAAATAACTCTCAATAGACTAGAAATTGTGATTAAATTGCTTACCTTAACCTTCCATTCTGTTGTGTGGTCTTTATTCTCATGTATAGTGTTTTAAAATATGTGATTTATTTATAAATAATCCATTTTTATGTGTACAATATAATTTATTAACTTTATATAATTACTTATTACTCATTTATTAATAATCTATCATTATTTTCACTATTTTAGGTTTTAATTACCTAGTTTTCTCAAGTTTGTTTTCACATGTTAATTTTTGTTTCTATTACATAGATCCTTATTTTATTATATCCATAATATAAACCATGATTTAAATATATTATATATTTATTAAATATGTATCTAGTATATTTTGTAATATTTTGAGATACAAATAAAGTGCACCGTTCATGGAGACGTTAGGCCGAACAAACGCCTGAAAGTAATTTTCATATATTTTTTGTAGTTAAGTAACAAAAAGAAGATGAAACATATATATATATTGTAATTATACTATTACATCTATGTAATATATGATACAATTATTTAGTAAAACTATAATTTATACCTTAAATTTGTTGCATGAATCAGTCACATCACTATGTGGTTACGGTAGTCCACACATCACCAAACTATGTTACCAAATGTACAAAAATGGAAATTATAATAATATGTTTTTTAAAAGAATTAAAGAATAAAAAATAAAAAATAAAAATCAATATATAATATATATATATATATACATTTTTTTAGCGATAATGTCTACCAGGATAGGTGGTAAGCGAAAAAATAGTAATCATCATTTCATGGGTAGGTAGTTATTCGTACATATAAATAGTTTGTTCATTACCCATTAGATGGATGTGTATCTGAGACTATGTAGAAAACATATCATGAAAACATCCTAGTATATTAATGATACAGTTTTTATTATATAAACATGGAAAAATAAGATTACAGTGGGATTGAGATTGGAAATATAATTAAAGATCTTAAGGTAATAAATTACTTCATAATTGGGTAGATCTTTTTAGATTGAACCAAAGAGCTTCTTGTATGAATTTATTACCATGGGAAGGCTTCTAGCTTTAAGTTCAATATTATGGTGGATAACATGGGAATTTATTGGTTGATCTAAATATGATTTAGAGGTGTCTGGAAATGGGAGGAGATATGTCTTTTTATAGTGGAGGAGGAGTGGCACTCTTGTAAATTTTGTAAAAGTAAATTCAAATAATGTTTTTTCAATTGAAATTGGATCCAATAAAGGTCCCAAGTCAATGAAATTGATGGTAGGGTCTCAATATTACAATAAAATGGATCTTGGAATAGTTTATAATTAAATATGGCCCTTAAGATAATGGTTTAGTCCCTCATTAAACGTAATTTTTTTCTTCTATCATTGTAATTAATTTTAATCAGTTTGAAAAATGTTTTTGGTTAAAAAATATTTTGATAATATTATAAATTATCAATTATTCTGATTAAAAATTTCGAACACAATTTTTTAAATTCCAATCACAAAAAATGGATGAAATTAATTTAAATTTAATCATGTAGATGGGACAACGATGTGATTTTTAAATTAAAATATGTTGGAATGTTTTGTTTTTTTATATAGACAATCTCAAAGTCATAATTATTCCAATGGCCTAAATTTTATTATATAATAAATATTTTATCTAATTAATCTTTATAAATATTTTAGAATATAACTTTTCCCCATAAATAAATCAAATGAGATATAAATTCTGTAATAAAATTCAGTATTTTTTATTATTCTTTTTTAAACAAAACTTCAATGAAAAATAAAAATAGTTTACCCTACCTTAATTTTTATTTTATGACATAAAATAAGATTTTTATTTTAACATATATAATCCCTATAATTTCCATATTATGAAGGTAAAATATGTTCTCCATTAAAATGTGGGAAAAATGCGCTAATAAAAATATAGTATTATATGTATAAAAGAAGATTTGTTTTATATGAATCCTATAAAATATATTGGAAGAGTATATAAATTATTTGAGTTAATATATAAAATATATTCCAAATTAAAAAAAATAAATAATAGTAATTAATTTTATTTAATAGGGTTAAAAATATTTGTCAGCATAAAAATAATAGTATTCCCTATTATATTCAATAAGTTTCCATATTCATTTTCAATTAATTTTTAACCATTTATTAAAATTTATTGTTATTTAAACCATATATTTTCATATGAATTTAATCCTTTTCAAAACTATTGATTTATCATAAAGGATATATGAAGTATTATTTTAATAAAATATCATCATTTTCTAAAACACGGTCTTCTGTGTAATGCATGACACTCATTATTATGTATGTCCCACGCTAACTCAGTATCATGTGAATTACAAGATAAATAATATATTAAATTTTATAAAATAATAATTATAGTATATAATCAGTGGATAATATATTCCCTTATGTTATGGGGGTGGTGTGTCATGCCCACAATCTAATAGGAGGTACTTAATTCACAATTAAAGGGAGTTACATATTACAAACTTCCAATACATTTATGAATTTAACCGAGTGATTCATTACCCAATTTTCAATAGGTGGATATAATTATGATCTAATATTTTCATTCTCTAATTCATTTTCATCTTTATTGGGTTTTAATGACCCACTATATTCTCATTTTTTCCCTTAAACTTCTAAGAGCTGTAGAATTACTTCTCAATTTTTATAGCACATAAATATATTTTATCTTATAATGAAGATATTTAAGAAAATAGTTTCATTCAAAGACATGGCCTAATCCCATAATATTAATGTCCATAATTTTACTCTTTATTTCATATTTAATTGGTAGAAAATATATGAAATCTAATAAGGGAATCCCCATATATTATAACACTTTTTTATTCATTCTTCATTAAATAAGGGATATTTCACATAATTAAAAAATGTTACATTTGACCAAAATATATTTCCAATGATATCTCCTCAAAATTATTACATTTTAGGACTAATAATTACTCTTCCTCCCAAGTGTTATTTATCAATGACCACAATTTATAAAC
The DNA here is from genome assembly GCA_963277665.1 of Viscum album. Lineage (NCBI taxonomy): Eukaryota > Viridiplantae > Streptophyta > Magnoliopsida > Santalales > Viscaceae > Viscum > Viscum album. Next base: position 514,052,896 of record OY728143.1, on the reverse strand, counting down.
ATCAACTACGAGAAATACACTATAAGTGTAACCTTTTCTTTTGACCACATACCAAAACTACAATTGCATTTTCCAAATAATAAATCCATTTTTTGGATACAAATGGATTTTTATTAGATCAAATTTATGGAGGATTATGTCACAGAAAATGATCTTGTATAGTAAAATATAACTATTTATTATGTTCCCCTATATACGAAAACTTATTTTAAATAACTGATAATGGTTCCCAAATATAGTCAAAATGTTCTTAGTTCCAATACCAGCAGTATTGGATTCCTCAATATGTTAATATCTACATTGGTTACATGTAATGATACCCATCTTTCATTTAGGAACAATTCCTAAAGAATAATATATATGATATTAGATCATAATATTAGGAACACCGAATCATAATATTTTATTATAATTATAATGTAACAGTGAAAATATATTACAATTTATGCATTTTAAAACAAATAATTATAAACTTGTTTTCTTTGTAGATATGATTATTTTAAAATACTTCATTATGGTTTGTAAAGAAAATGTAAAATTTTAAACTAATATCAATTAAGTCTATCAAACCATGTGTGGAGTAACCCATAATATCTTCTTTACCAAAATAAAAAGATTTTCTTCTAAATTTTTGCTCAATTTATATAGTAGAAGAATGTTTCCTATATTATTTTTTACATAATATAGATCTCAAGTTTTATATTAATTGTCCTTTTATTGAAAATCTAATGACATTTACCCCAGAAATCTAATGTTGGTGTGTAATTTAGTACATCGACATAAATATAATTGGTCGAGTCCTGAATTACCCATTTGTTTCATAGTTTGGAAGAAATATGTACATACATGTTACCCATTTTAAATTTGCAAAAGATAATAATTCATAATAAATTAAAATAAAAAATTAAACTTCATCATTGAGAACATATTCCATGATTTATTCTACATACCTTGAGGAATAGAAAACATTTCAGGGTAAGTTAAAATGCATAGCATGGGTTACGTAAATTTAAGTTATCATGAATCTGTAAGAAAAATCAGTATGGAATGGTTAATAACTAAAAACATTAGTCATTGAAAAAAATTTAATAAATTTATAAGATAGAGAATAATAAATATGGAATGGTAAAAAATATGAAACACATGTCCTTTAATCGAAAAATGTAAATATTAAATGCATCCAGATATAATATTGTTGTGAACATCCCAAGGAACATATGATAACTCAATTTTCAATGAAATAAATGCTTAGATATGGGATCTCATGTCTCAATAATATGAAAACCTCTACTTTCATGATATATCATAAGGTTATATTAAAAATACATTAATAAACAAATTTAATTTTTCCCCAACTGATATGTCCAATTACACAAATCAATACATTGAGGAGATTTATATTACATGGTCCACCCCATGGATTTATTTTCAATGTGTTACTCATATGGAATGAAATAAATTAATTTAATTAATCAATGTTTATTATCATAAAATATATGTATTAAATAATGATATAGAATGATCAATATTTCCTCAGTTAATCTAATAACATTCATAATAAACACCATATGTAAAAATGGAATAAGTACTAGAAATAATCATATTCATCAAGAAATAATATGGTTAGTTAATTAAAATGAAAAGTATAATTAAAATTGTTTAGATAAAAGTCATTGTTTCAAGATAATGCTAAAATACGAAAATAGTATTGAGATTGTACAATAACTTTTCTCGTTTGGTAATTTTCCATCAAATCCCTTTGGATAAAACTATTCAATGTGAACATAAATTACCATGATGGGTGAATAAATCATTATATTACATGTGAATGTGTAATTATATACTTGATATAAAAAATTAATTGGTGCATAATAAAAAATATGTGTCAATTGAATGTAAATTGAGACAAAATTCATTGCACCACACATTTGTTTAGATGTACCTGATTTGAACTCATGTATAATGGTTTTTAAAAGTTATTTATTTATATAAGAACCACCTACATATTTTTGATATCACTAATGATCATATTATTACTTTTTACAACCCTTCAATCAATAGTATTACATTCTTTTCATTGATTCTAGTGTCAAACACCTTGTTTTCTCATTGGTTCTTCTTTATAAAATTTTCATTTATTTTTCATATTATATAGTTATATTGCCTATAGAATAATAAATATAACTGAAATATGATATTTATATAATAAATATACTTTTTAAACCGAGGATGAATGATTCTTTTAAGAAATGAAGTACTTAATGGTCGTGGAAATTATAGGTCCTATATACGCCTAAGTAAAATTCTCAAATCTCAAAGACCATTATAGAATGTAAGAAATTAATATATTATATTTCATGAATTATAATAATTATATAAATAGAATATTTATTATCTAAATATATTTTTATATATCATCAATGATGTTTTGGTGTTTAAAATAGAGTAACATCATTTCATGAATGTGATAGTCTACCTGTACAGGAATAATGTTTATATCTTTCATTATGTGAATAATAATGAATGATATTTATAAATAATATCATTTTAGATTGATAAATATTTCATTGAAATCGTAATTATTACATGTATATATTAGATATAATCAATGAATATATCTTTTCCACCTTTCATTTAAAGCGTTTATGAAATGAAGATCACATCGCACTCTAAGGTGGCAATCAATCATACACATGAGTGGTATTCCCGTGTCTCGTAGAGAATGTAATGTAAAAAGGATTATATTATATAATGACATCATAATATTAATTACTTCATAAAAATAATATATATATTTTATAACCATCATCATACCTAACTATTAGAGTTGTTTCTGCAAAAAATGAATAACATCGACTCATAAGGCGGTAGTCTAACGTACACATAAATATTGATTTTGTAACCTATTTAATGGTTGTGGTTGTTGTTTTTTGTAATCAATTTAGGAAAATAAAATAACATAAAAAACACATGATTAATTATAACAGAAAATAATTATTAAAATTTGAAGTTGCTGGATGATGATATAAAATCAATATTCTTATTGAAGAATGTTCTTATTCTTCATGTATGCTCAATATGATTGATATACACCCTTAATTAGTAACATTTAATTTATAATTATGGCTTCTAGGATTATGGTATGAAATTCTTAAAGTTATTTGGGTAAGTCCTGGATGATACTAATGTATTTATGGAATCAATAATACAGGTTAGTGGGTAGACTTTTAAATGTGAGGTGAGTGGCATAATTTTCATTGATGAAAAGAAGGAATCCTAAAAAGTTGTTTTCATTCCAAAAATGTGAATATAAAGCCAGTTCTGAATGGGAAAATGTGAAAAAACCTAAAAATATCTTATATAAAATTTAAATAATTAAATTATTCAATTTACCTAAATTTGATTAATTAATTTATAACTGAAATTATATTATTTTATAACCTATTCAATAAATAATTTCTCCATATAATTTATTTAATTGAAAAGGATTCTTTCAAGTACAATTTAGTATTATTCACTATTAATCAACCATTGAAACTTTTCAAAAAACCTAGAAAATTAAATCTAATATAATTTTGATATTAAGATTCAAAAATTAGGATTATTTTCAATTAAATGTACTAAAATTGTTAAAAATTAGGTTTTAATTTTGTATGCAATCTGTGGCTGAACTACAATTTATAAAATTAAATTTTATTAAAAAACTTATATTTTTATAAAATTGATTCTAATTTTTATTTATAATAAATTGAAAAAATAAAAATGTTTAGACTATATTATTTTTATAATTTATTAATTATTATTTATACTATCAAACATAATATATATTTTATAATGGTAATTATTTATATAATAATATTTTAATGTATTATTTTTATTTAATCTCGATATTTTGTGCATCGAAAGATATTAATGAAATTAAATTTATTATAATATAAATATATTGTAAAGTCGTCGATTGTAAAATATGAATGATTTATAATCATGGAATTGTAATATTACATCGACCTTATTTCCTCCAAATACTTTGGAAAATGTTGACTTCTCTAATGTGTATATATGGATTGTCACCAACATAAAGGGATGTAATTATTTCTAAATTTTATTAATAAATTTATGGTAATAAGGATATGTTTAATTAAAATATATGTTATTTTTATAATTGGAAACATATTTAAAATGATGTTACAATGATCAAATTACAGGGGCCCAAACTACTAGACCAAAAAAATACATTAAAAACAAAGAAGTGATTAAAATAAATTGTGGTTGAACCTATGAATTGATAATAAAAATGTCATAAAATGTTGTAATTACATCATATATGGAATGATATATATTTCTATGGTTATAGGATAGACATATAATAAACCTATATTAAATATAAATGATATTTTTATATGTATTATGAAATTGAATACTTGGTGAAAGGATGTTACAATTTATGTTTATTGGAATGAGACAAATTCCTTAACCACTATTTTATTATTTAATGAGATTTATATAATTTACATGAATTAATTTTATTATTATTAATATGAAAATTAAGGGAATTTACATATAAATACAATATTATTTCATCCAGGGGGAATATGATTCATTATTTACCAATGTGGTAACAAATGTATATTATAATACCACTGCTTATTAGGATTTTTTATATATCTATTTACAATTTTGAAAATTTATAATTTACATATTTAGAAAATTACAAAATATCTTATACTCTTGTTATTTCTAGAGATGAAATTATTTAAAATTTCTTCCACTCTTTATCTAATAATATTAAGAAATACTATTTTTAAAAAGAATAGTATTTATTTCTCACTTTGGATGAAATTTTATTTTATTCGATATCAATGTTTTTCCAAAATTTCTTAAATATAGATTTTACTATTAAAAAATGTGTTTTTAGTGGAATTTTTTATAAATTTTTATTTTATTAATATTTTTTTTATAAAGAACCATCTTGTCATTTCCCAAATAAAGTACTATTTTTATTTTTAATGAAAATGTGAAGGGAAATTTCCAATTCCATGAAAACTAAATTATTTTATATTTTAAATATATGTTATCATTGTTATTTAAAAGAAATATTTTCCAATATTAAATTGGAATGTTTTATTTATTAAAATATTATTTTCAAAGTGGAATAGGTATTTCCTTCCAAATGATTGTAATGATCATTAATTTTATTTCTATTCATCAATGACAATAACCCTTAATTATATGTATGCTGAAATAAGGAAATGGTCTAAGGATTCTAATATTAACATATCTTTCAATGGTTAATTTTTATGATGAAAATAATTGTTTGGAAAACCATTCATTTTCCATGGGATATTAGCTGGTTGATTAAAAAAATAATTATGATAACAATTTATTTTTCATTGATAATTTCCTAGTGGAATCTTTATGAAACATGCTACTTTTAGTAGGTTTTGATATAATGAATGTATTAGGATCTTTTCGAATAAATATATATTCATTTAATTATGTATATATGTGAAAATATTTATATATCCTTGATTATTATTTGGTAATAAAACAAATAAATTATATAAATATGAATGGATTGTTGGGTGAACCATGATCTGTTAGATAATTGTTCCACTATTATTATCTCAATTTTGCAAATTGACTACAAAAATGTCTTCGAGAGTATAAAAATCCACTATGATAGAATTGGAAAAGATCCTTTACTACTAGGGAAATTATTTTTTGTGATTATTGGTATTCCAAAAATCTATATTTGAGATAATGTTTTGATATTTTGGATTTTGTTATTTGATTCATTTCAGATTCAAGTCTTATAATATACAATGATTTATTCCATTAATAAATATTATGATATTTGATATGTTTTTATGATTTTAAAATTCTAATATATAGTTATTATACCTTAATTCTTTATTTATATTTATATGACCATTTATACCTCTCTAGTTTACACTAAATGAGCATCTAAGCTTACCATTTCGCTTGTTTTCACTCCCATGTTATAGAGAATAGGGTTATGTATCATATTCCAAAAATGGTATAATGTTTTGAAGACATTAATGGAAGATGGCGTAGTTCATTTACAATCATGTTTTGTTTTTGTGTCAAATTTTGAAATGATATTAGACCTATATGATTTTGGTGTGGATCATTATATTATTAAATTAATTTTCATCAAATTAAAATATATATATATATATATATGAAATGACTTCAATCGTATTTTTGGTATTATGGAATGGTTTAGATAACAATTTGAAACTGGGTGAGATAAATTCAGTTAGAACCATTAGGATATATATAAGTATTGGAAAATATAATGAAATTATGATGTTGATAAAGTTATTGTTTTCATTGAAAATATGTATATTTCTAGATATAAGGAGTGAATGTGGCTCTAGAAAAATTGAAACTACAGTTAATGAATCTATAATGTTCAGATTCAAATATGAATCAATCCACACCTCATGTATGAAAATGGGCCTTACTACAAACCTAGTTTGACACCCCCATGGGATATGTTTTTGAAATTCAAAAAATAATTACAAACAAACAAGAAGGATTTAAATAAATTATGGAAATCGATGAACAATGATAAACCTATGGTTTTATATATTGAAATGAATCCATCATAATTTAGACATCCAATAAATGATAATTCACAAATTATCATTTTGAATGAATATTTTTCTATAATGATGATAACTATTTTGTTTTGGATAATGAAATATTGATAGAACAACGAAGTGGGGTTATTGAAACAAAATATTTAATATTGAAGTAACTTATTTGATTTTTTTATATAAGGACCCCAATTTAATGAATTTTATTACTAAATCTAATTCCCATCACAAAATATTATATATTAAATTATTAGTAAAAATACATGATGGTATGGTGATCACATAAAAAATTAATGAATCATCTATGATTGATTTTTTTGGGAATTCCCCCCAGTAAAATATAGTAATTCACCCTTTGGTTTAATTTTATGTTATAATATTCATATATTGTCTTAACTACATATAGCACACATAATGTTTTGGGGATGTGAATTCATGTTTAAAATTCCAAAAAAAAAACAAAAAATCATCTATTAGTGCAATGATAAATATGAAATTACTATGGCAATACCTTCAGTTTTAAGGATTTGGATTCCTATTCAAAATGGTTGTTAATCATATATTATTGGGAGAAACTCAAAATTAATTATATTCCAATTATGAATTTTTTTGATGTATTCTTTGAAGAGTTTTCTATCCTTCCAAAAAATCATGAAGAAGGGTTTTCAATAGAACATATACAATTTGTTTTACATATTTCAATGACTCCCTGTAAAATGGGACAATTTAAATTAAACAATTGAAGTAGATTCTCATATAGAATCTTGACAGGGGATTTATTTAGCCAACTATGTCACCATAGATTGCACCAGTTTTTATTATGGATAAATATGTGTCCTTGTGAATTTTAATTAATTATTAGGAATTGAAGATGATCACATTTAAGGACAATTATACCCTACACTATATTGATGAAATTTTTTATCTAATTTTTGGTCATAGTACATATTCAATGTTGATTTAACTTTTAGATGCCATAAATAAAGGGTTAATAAGTAGGATGTACCCATGACAACAATCCAAATTTGGTATGTTCACTATGAATATATACTAGTTCTATTTTATCTTACTAATTCACTCGTACACATTGATAATGTCATAATACTATTATTCCCTTCTTATGGTCATTAATGACATATAATTGTTTATTTTTATTTTTACCACTATTGAGCATTTGAGATCACCCTTTTTATTTTATCCCTTTTTCATGGTTTTTTTAAATGTTGTTGAATGAGTTTTGTCATCAATGTATTTCTTATGGATGATGATGATGTATTTATTTGATAATAAAAAGCTTGGTTTTTTAGACACATTCCCATTTAAAATCATATTGAAATTTTTATATAAGAGATTATTTTAGTTCTGTAAAAATATAAAACTAAATTTTCCTCTATAATGTATATTATACATGATTTGATTTTGATATTTTAATTATTTTATGGAAGAAAATTAGGTCACAATTATCTGCATCATAACCAAAAATAGAATGTTATGGATTTCATGGTAGGATAGCGTTGTGTGGGTTTTTGGTTGTTATACTCTTCACAAATATATTATATGCAAAACCATTATTCATAAACTAGGGAAGGAAAAATAAGAATAGTTTAGCTTAGATAATCAGTAAGGGTATGGAAGGAGAGACATTAGAATAGCTTGAACAAAAGTGTATGAGAACATGAAAATAACCTTTATAAAACATAACCTATATATTAATGATCATAATATTGATTAATGAAATAAATATTTGTTGATCATAAGTAATTAACTATATGGTTATCAAAGAATATTGACATAAAAAATTTAACATCTCCATATGACATTGAATTATATAATACAAATAATCCTAAATTGTTTTTATAAATAATTGGGATCATGATATTCATAACATATTAGGCTTAGGATGACCACCATTTTACATTCTTCGGAATTGAGATAATCACTGACGTACCCTTTTGAGTACATGTATAATATCTCTTCTACCCTATTTCGGTATAGCAATAAACTACCATGTACCCTCTTTCTGGACATAGATAACAACAAATACATCCTTTCAACTCATATAACATTAATAATAAACCAATTAATTTGAGGGAGATATAGATATAACCCCTCGGATAATTAAAATCAGACATATATGTTCAATAAGTTCATAATACATTCTCCATATCAGTTCCCATGAAAATAATTGACCTTCATAATCAATCCTCTTAAAATTACCTGTAGAAAAGTAATAGGTTCTATAATCATTTTATCAATTCTTCAAAGTATAACAAATGGAAAATTTGTGTGTGTTATAATACATTTATTAATATATATCATGTTGAGTAGAATCACGATTCATAGAAATCATTTCACCATATACACAAAGAATACATATAAATATTAATAATAATATCTGTGGATCATATCCCAAGTGAAGTATAATTAACTTCAATGAATGTCATATAAGAAGTAAAATGATTTCGAATGATCAACTAAAGCATTTATTTCTAAAAATGACCTTTCATTGAAACTATTTTAATTAAATATTATAAAATATATTGGATAATCTTTTCTTTTAAAATAAAATAAGAAAACATATGTGGAATCCTAAAATATTAATTAAAACATTTATTAACGAAAATATCATTTTTTCATTAAAGAATAAATTTTTAAAAACCAAATAATTAATTTTATTTGAAAACAATATTGAAAACATTTAATGGAATCATTAATGAATTTTTTTTTCTAGTTCGGAAAATTCAATTCATAACGTTCATGTAAAAAAAATCATTTGATTCAAATTTTTTTGGTAAAATACAAATCATATTTTTTAGGAAAAAGACATGAGTATCCCACTCAAAAAAAATCATCAAATGAAAAAAACAGGTAAAAATTTATTTAATAAATCATTAGGTGGTTTTCAAAATATATTATTAAAATATTTTCTCAAAACGTGATTAGGAAGAAAATTTTTATTTTACTAAAGAGAGAAAAAATGTTGGGTTTCCTTAAAAAAATTATTTTGACCTATTGATTATATAAAGAGAGGGAAATTAATGGAAACCATATATTTTCATGAAATTAAATGAGGAGAATAAAATTCATTTTCTATGTTGATATGGACTATAAGATATCATCATGAGACTGATAATCATAAATAATCCCAATAAATGATGAGACATTATCATAAAACCAGAAAAAACATTTATAACATTGAGTATTAATAACCATGAGAGAAGAAAACGAAATGGAATATATAATATGATGAAGATAAGTTATTTAATTATATAACTAGAAAAATTGGCATTATATACACCTCATAAAAGAAGATATTTACATAAAATAACAAAGGTATCCAAGAAGGTAGTTTCATTCAAATATACCTTACCTATTTGTATCATTTGAGCTATAAACAATATGAAACTGATATCATAAAATAGATATTAAAATCCCCATAATTATAAGGATAATAATAAAAAATAAATTAATGGGAGGTATATACATTACATAAGAAAAACATGCTGTTAATGTGGATTATGTCTCTCAAAAAATTATTCTTTGATTGAAATCTATTACCACTTTGGTAATATTTTATATTATAATTTCCCATAAATCATAACATAAAAAAGAAACAAAAAATATCATAGAAATAAGGATTTGAATTATATAACATGATAAATTGGTACTTTATACACCATATACAAGAAATAACTGATGAATTTGTATATGTCTACAAAAAATAAAAGGAATACTACAAATCCCTTACCATGTGACCTGAGATCATTCATACATATTTGAACCTCTTGTATAATAAAAATAATTTTATTATAAATATATTATAGAAAAACAAATATATCTCACAAAACATGTACAGTTTACTTATGAACGTTTATTATAAGTTTATTTATATTTACATGTTAAAGTCACATTTCCACAATAACTATTTCAATTTTAATATATCATTTTTTATTTTATTATATTGGTATTATTACCTCTATCACAGTTCAATAATCTATGTCGAACCTATGCTTGAGTGTTATTTACATTTTCTTGATGAAAAGATATATTGAAAATGAAATAATAAATTATAATTAAAAAATAATTTTTATTTTATATATATCACATATTTTCATTAATCCCATCTTTAATATCATCCATGTTAATTGAAAATGGATCATATTGCTTCATGTCACAACAGTCTGCAATACAGATGAATAAAATTGTTGTATTCCCCAAAAACGTTACATTAGAAAGAGTTTTTGATATCATGATTCTAAGATAATAATAATATTATGAATATTATATATATATAATAAATAAATCATTATAAAAATAATTGAAATTTTGTTATGGAAAACAAATAATATTGGTTCATGAGGTGGTAGTCTATTGTGTACACAAATAATGAATTTACGAAAAAGGAAATAGAAAATGGGTAAGTATATAAGTTATTAAATTAATAAAGTAACATATATGTATATTTAAGATACTAATTTTTTCAAATTATCATATTTTAATTAGAATTTATGGATGTTTAGTAGGAAATAAAATAAAATATTTAATTAGGGATGTTACCTCTTCATTAGATAACATCTTTTCTTTTCAGGATAAAATTATTATTTGGATAGACTTATGATCAAAGTAAGGACTCTAATATGAGAGGAGGTAAGTAAGTATGTGATTAGGGAATTCATTTTCTGAACCAATTGTTTCATGAATTAGGAACATGAGTGGATATGGGCGGCATTTTATAAGATATTTTAGTGCCACACATGTATATTTTGAAAAGAAAAATGTGTACCGGCATTCTTCACATTAAATATGGCTGAAAATGTTTATTCTAGAAGATAAAAGAGATAATAACGAAATATTTCTATAAAATGTGTATTGGAAAAGATTATGACATTTTAATATTAATCTCTTTAATTCCCCCTGGTAAACCCATTTTACACTTGATTGTGATAAAAAATTTGTCTAATTTTAATATTTTTTATAATGAAAAATAATGCATAAAATATTATATAATATAAATAATGAGGATTAAAAATTTTGAATACATTTTCCGCATTTTATAAAAATATATATTAAATTTTTATTTAAATTTATTTTCATACATGCAACGAGAAATGATGTTTTTAAAGAGAAAATGTTAAAATGTTGATAAAATAATTAATTTAAAAATTCTATATGAAAATTAGAAAAGATACCTATATTGAGATAAATATATATTAATAATTTAACTTATATTTCTTTTCAAACCATCATAATTTTTTTATTAATTTAAAATCATTAAAACTAATGAAAATTCCCAAAAAACTGTTATTTTTACTACTCATTGAAAAAGATTCATCTTAATAAATTGTAAAACAATTCACCAAAATATAATCATGAAATTCTGATATAAAAAATTTACATTCTATTTTAAATGAATTTTTCTTAATGATTCAAAACATAGTTTAAAAATATCTTCACAAAATGTGAGAAAACTACTTTTTAGCTAAATACATTTATAAGGGTAAATTTGGATATATTATTATCTCTCATCTAGAAAACACTTTATATGATTTTTAAAAATGTAACTCAATATTTAATATCTACATTTTAATATAATCATTAATAAAATTCAATGATAATTTATTTATGTAAAAACTTTTTTTTCATAAAAATATTTTCTCAAGAAAATATTTTATTTTAAGTTTTAACATATTTTAATATTATTTAAAATTAACCAATAACCAAATATATCATTTTATATACCTATTGAAACCATTTCATAATTTATTTAATCCTCTTCATTACATCCATTCCAACTTCAATGTTATTATAAACATATTTAAAAAAAATATTAATAGTATTTCATGTGTCATTTAAACTCAATGTTTCTATTAACATGAATTAACTAGACGTTTCATGTAATGCAATCTAAAATTAATGTTGAATGTAACTCAAGATAAACATGGTGCTCTTTGTAACAAATAATATCTAAAATATTAAATTTATTTGAAATATAATATTTTTCAATATCTTAGGGTTTTACATTATATACCCTTTAATGTGAATTCCACACCCTAACTTCTTCGACATTATTACCAATATATGAGGATTCCTCTACCAAATGCCATCCTCACGTTCCCACAAATCAACCTCATGAATTTGGTTTTTCACCAAAAAATTCAGAAGGTGAGTGGAAATATTTCATTTAATAATATTAGTATGGTCCAAAATCTCCAAATAATATTTTTATTAAAAATATCATTTTCTAATAATACAACCTCTCAGTGAAGTACATAAGAAGGATCAGATATATAAATTCCCAGGAGAGGTACATATAACACATCGTTCTCATATGTAAGGTTTTATGGCAGATCTAATGATATGTTACTTTCTTGATATGATCGATCATTTCAATGGGACCAATATACCTTGTGCTTAATTTTCCCATCTTGCATTCTAGATAAATTCGTAGAAGAAGCATATCACCAATATTAATTTGTATATAATGTTTTTGATTATCAGAATTTTTATTTTATAATTTCTCTACCATTACATGTTGTTGAATGAGTATATCCTTTATTTCCATTTCATCAGCTATGTCAGGTCCGAATATTTTTCTTTCTATAACCTCATTTTAGAATATAATAATTCTATAATTATTTAGATAAATATATTCTTATGGAGACCACTAATAGCTGGATTCAAATCTTTTCCCATTATAAAACTCAACTAGAAGATGGTTTTGATCCCAAAAACATTTCAAATCCCTATAAAAATATTATAGAATACCATCTATTATTTTAATTATTCTCTAAGATAGGATATATCTCTAAATATGGGATGTTGTACTAAAACTGAACTCTATATTGAGATCTTGAAAATATTTAATGGTAAAACATTGCAATTAATCAAATACAGTTGATTGTGATTCTCAATGAAGCCAAACCACTTATTTAATGTATATTATGGAAAGTGGGTCCATATATTAATCTTTTATGATAGGAATGAATTTTTCCAACATTGTAATGAAACCCATAATTCCCAAAAATATAAGGAAGAAATAAACCCTAAAGGTTACCATTTCCATTAATCATATATCCAAAAAGATTGAATGTATTTTTTCGTAAATAGATTTTTTTAATAAACCATATACAAAATCAATGCATTTTATTTCCATAAATTTCTATTAAATCATATTTAATCATGGTAAAATTTCATCACGTAAAACATGAAAAGGGGTTTCAATGAATTTGAACATATGATGAACATTAAACTCATAAACCCATAATGGTCAGCATAACTCTTATGTTAATATTAAACAAAGACATAAATTATTCAAAAAATAAAATAATCCTTATATGTTTACTGATTCTTATAACAAAAAAACCACTACTAAAATAATTCCAAGTTATAATTAATGAATCCAAATACATAAACACATAAATCCTTTAACATAACATGTAGCATCTCTAACCTGAAAGCCAGTCAATTGGTGCCTCAAGATGGGTCACCACAAGACCTCATGGATGCCTTTCCATTTTCAAGAGGTTGGCGACTAGTAGTGAGGAAATGATTGACCATGTGGGGTTACTATACAACCCTTATCCGAAAAACCCCCACAGATAACAAAGTAAATAAAGTAAACAATAAATAATAAACCAAAACCATGCTTTACCAATGATTTCTTGAAACTATGTAGAACCCACAACCAAACACTAAATATGTCATGTCATGCAGAAAATTATAAATATGAATAAAAACTGAAATAAATACCAATAAAATAATCACCAAAATGGGTCTCGACTAAAAGTCAAAATCTTTCATACATTTACATCACATGAACTACTAAAATTGCTAGAAAAGATATTTCCATTATCCTGACCTACAACCAATACATTTTCTCAGGTACCCACTGGTGGCCTGAGAAGGGTTTTAATAGAACCTAGTAAGATAACACCTATTGTGTGTAAAAAATATATAGTGTCAAAAGATAGTTCATGCAGGTACTAAATAAATGATAAGGTAAAAAAATATGACTTCATTTCCATTAGTTAAGAATATTCTCATTAATAATTTGTTTCATTTGATCCATTCATTAGCCACATTTATCAATTACACTATGACTTATTCTAACCAATTACTAGGAATATTGGTGTAATTCATGTTCCATATCTCACCAGGGATAACTATTTCTGAAAATATACAATAAAAATTCATTGGAGCCTCTTTCATTGTTGTATCGTCGAATGCAACTATCAGGGGCCTAGAGCCTCAGTCCCCTCCCCTAACATGTTGAATATAGTGGTTTGATTTAAAACCTCGGTCTAACCGGACCTATGGTCATAAATCTTCAATTGAAATACCCTGCAACTACCATTCCTTGTGAACATTATTATTTTTCCATTAAACACATATACCATATCTCAAAGTATTTACAATCAATATACCTTACATTGACATTTCAAAGTTAGTCATCATATAAATCACCATCATGCCGTAAACCATTATAACATTTACCATTTAAATTGAATAGCCTATATATAATAATTTCCATTCACATGCCTTGAAAAATTTTGTATATTCCACAATTCTCAAAAATTAAAATATTTATCACATTCACGAATTCACATGATTTGACCCATTTATAATTTTTATTAGAAACTAATATTTATTTTTTCATGTTCACATTATTTCATTTAACCTTTTCACAATAGACCAAAAAAATAACTTAATTTATTGTGAAGGACTAGATACAACTACAATTAGTGCCTATTTATAACTAAACCAACTTATCAAAATATTGATCATGGGAACCATCTAATAATAAATCAGTTCAATTAATAACATTACTATTTTCAATGTTTGGGAGTATTGGCACACCCCATGGACGTCCTTAAGCCGATATAATCAATCTTAATTCATCTCAAATGGATCATGAGAGGTTCAATTCATCATTTATCCAACCATTTTAGAAAATATCACAAAATTGATCTATTTAAATGTATGTTAGAGGAAATTATACATCCCCACATTCACAAATAAACATAATTACTATAGTATATAACATATATTCCACCAACCATGATTCTAAAGATGAAAGAACAATTAATTATAGCGTTTGAATATGATTCAAAGACCCCTTAAATCCCAAACATATGGTTGAACAAATAAAATTCGGTTTTAGGGATACATGGGAATAAGTATGAAACCAAAATCCCAAATTCAAAAATTAAAATAAATATAATGGTTATAATTAATTGGATCATAAATCATAACCCAATGTAATTAAAAGAATCCTAGAAATGAAAGTGATCAATACCTGTAATGAACTGGACACATTGGTTCATCAGTAGATTTGTAGGGAGAATAATGGGGAACAAAATCGGGAAGAATAACATGGAAGACTGAGGGGGTAAATTGAAAAAAAAAATTAATGGGGAATAAGGTTTTGTTGTATATGTTTCCAAACAGTTCACCAACGATGTTCCAGATTTTTTCTGGGGGCTCTAGGACGCAGTGTTACCTGGTGATCCTTACATGGACTAAAAAGATGCACCAACCATTTTGATTGGCTATATCCAGGATTGAAATATTTAAACTCTCCCTTTCATGGATTACTTAACCATGAACCCCTTCTCCTGGATAGCATGATTTGGGTGCCCAATTACATCTAAACAATCATGAACTATGAATCATTCACAAGATGGCATGATTATCCCTTTCTTTTGTGCCTTGAATAACCGTGACACCCTAAGCCTCTTAATACCCCTAGTAAATATTCCATAAACCAAATTTATGTGATTTAAACCAAACATTAAATGACAAAATACCTCCATGATGTAAAAGATCTTAAAATCTAACTAAATTATAATTGCTCTTCCATAATCCACACATCCAAGCATCATTATGCTTCCGAGGAAAAGAGATTGGGTCATTGATCATACATATTTATCTCCATCTCCCATGTTTCTATCGGAACATTACCTTGCAGCCACAAAAATCAAACCAAAGAAATTTTCTTCATCCAAAACACATTCTCACTATGATCAAAAATAAGAACTTGATTTAAATTGAAGTAAGTATCAACCTAAAGAAAAAAATATTAATATTCAATCACACTATAAGTGTTTGTGTGATACATTTGTAGCTATGACATGTGATTAAAATTTTGAAAACCATTTTACTACTATTTAATATCCAATATGTATACCATCAGTCCAATACTATCCACCATCTAAAATGGTCCCACATTCATGGGTGACAACATTACATTATTCTAATTTCTAAAGTGACCCAACCTAAGCAAAACATGATTAAAAATAGTATCCCCCACAAAAAACTGAAGTGGTCATCATATCTGATATTTATTGGACTTTTTCTGACTCTGATCGGAGGCCATACATTTTCGAAGGATCTATACCTCCTCAGATATCTCCTACACAAGTCTCAATCTCAGAAATTGTCATTCCATCACCTCCATATAACACAATGGTAACCTATAGGTCCTATGGTATAGATCCTTAAATGTTTCTATCGGAATTTTCTCATGGAAATAGTTGTTATAAGGGATCTCAATATAATATATTTCCTATTATTATGATCCGTCGAAATCATGGAAATGATCCCTCATCATGTCCTAAAAAACCTAAATAGTATGTTTTTACTACCCATCCTTCTATATATAGAAATACATACTCAAAAAAACCAAGCTACCAAGAGCCTTTTGTAACCCATTATAGAAGCACAATGTAAATCCATGATCATGTCATAATAATATTATTCATGGAGCCCTGTGAAACCACAGTATATCCAAAATATAAAATTATACCAACTAATCCATAGTAAAGGTATCTCAAATAAATTACCAATGTTCCACCTTTTTCTATAGGTCCACCATTACGCAAATCACATCATCTATCTAAGGTACCCTCAGAAGACCCACTATGAAATGAATCATCAAGTCACCCAACTTCCATTTCATAATGGAAGATGGTAGTAACAAACCACCCAGTCACTGATGCTTGTTTGTTACCTATTGATAGGTGTTACATCACATCATGTAACCTAAAACTTCCTTCACCATCCCTACCAAAAAATACTACCAATGATGTACACAATACATTTTGGCCAAACTAGGTTGTAAATCCATGTTCAATGTGTGAATCTAATAAATCAATTCTTACCACATACATGTCAGAATGAAAACACAGCCACAAACATAAATAATCTCATCATTTCCCGCAATCTAACTTAGACGGTATCCACCCACATTCACAACACTCCCTCAAGGAAAAGAATTAGGTATCCTCATAGTATATATCCTTGATTCGTCTTAGGGGAGTTTATTAAACTACCAGATATTCAGGATTCATCTTCCCTTTTCTATATTTAATCTTCATATATATATAAATAAACAAATCAATCATTCTCCCCTCAGAACAATATTCTTAAATTTCGTAGTTTTGAGTCATTAGACTCAAATCATATACAACACTAATCTATTTTCCTGACTTGTAAACCTGCTTCAAATCAATGTAGTACATGTACTAAAACAATATTTTTTATCTAACATTTAAATCACTTCAAGAGAAGATGTGATTTTGGATCATATGGTCAGTACACATAATAAACATCCCTCCAAACAAGTGGTGTTGTACAAACATTAATGAATCCTCCATTGTGGCCAATCTAAGATCATGAATAATACAGTTTCATTCATGAGGCCTCAACTAGTGTTCCCCAAACACCAAAAATGATCATCCTATTTCAACACTTCCTCGAGTAAATCACCAAAAAAATGAAAACCAACGTAAACTCCATACCTATCTCAAGTAAGATCAGAATCATAGTAGTACTTAACTAATTCATTAACTCCTGAAAATAATTTTCAAATGTTTCTTACCATTTAATATAGATGTAATTTTTGATTATTCTACATAATAATTCATCCAAAAATGTTGAGTCTCTGATGAAACATCTGTAATAGCATGATAAACAATAAAATTGTCAGAACTCAATATCATTATTTGGTTTCTCCCAAGATACAATATCTTGTAATTTCTTACGGGCTACAGACATACATTACTCGAAGATGTTTTTAATACTGAAATTCACATTGTCAATCTAGAATTGCCACGTGGATTACATGGTGTATATATAATGATACATTAGTGTACTCATTACGATATCATGGTGTTTGGAATTACTTTTATTATTTATAAGGTATACAAAGATAATTAAAAAATTAACACTACAAACTCTTCCATGAATGGGTAAAAGATCTGGTATATCAAATCTATGAATGTTGTTGGTGAGTTGGTAAACCTAAAAGACATGAAATCAAACTCATATAACACATATCTAATCCCAAAGGAAGTTCACATTATATTAGAAGGCCTCTCCAAAAATAGATGAAACCTCACTGTTATATAAATCATGGAGAACACTGATAGTCCTATCACCTGGTTAAAAATATCATCGAATTGATGATGATGGTATTAGTTTCTAACTGTTAACTTATTTATATTCATAAACTCAATGAAGAACTACAATAATATATTAGTTTTCCTGGGAAAATGACTACAAATACCTAGGGTGATATTTTCTGATGAATAAAACCCTTTTTCCCCAATTCCTCCAATTGATTTTTATTTTTTTAGTGTTATTTGGGTGTCGTTCTATATGTTATAATTGATATTGGTTCTTCCCCCTACAAATATTCTATCATGAAATAAACATCTATCTAATCTGGAATCCCAAAGAATTATTCATGAAACACATGTTTAATGAAATATACCTTATGAATAATGAATGGATTTTATACTCCCTTTTAATAAAGCCCAAGACAACACATTTGTGATGTGAGTTCACCCAACTACGGACAAACTAGACTTGCGTAGCTTTCTTAGATATCTTACTCCCCATGATGCATGTAGGTATTCCCCTATAAGAATGTAAATGTTACCCTATGGAAGTAACAAGGAATATGGTCCTAGTAAAACACTATCCAATCAAATCCAATAATCATATGAATACATGACATCACATGATCTATCATATCTCAATGAAAACATTACCCACCAATCATGAGGGCATAATCAGGACACTGTAGGTGATTTTATGATTTCACCCATAACGGTGTATCAATCATCATGATATCACATATATGTTCTACCAATTGGCCAAGAATGACCACAAACTGAGAAAATATAAAATAATGTGAGTCACCTAGATCATGGAATGAACCAAAAAGAGTGGCATCTACATTGATCATGCCTCGAGCTATAAATGGACCAAACCTCTCCACCACAAAATGTAGAATGAATTACATTAAACAAGAATGTCCATACACAATAGTCCTTGGACTAAATTCATGGTTCTAAAATACCCGACTGGTATGAATATTCACATCCCAAATTAACGTGTCTACCCCCACATTTATAACTCCCAATATAGCTCCCAGTATCATCCTAACATGGGGGAACCGACCACCTTAATATAATCAAAATCAATCTTGCCACTCCATACATTCCTATATGTTGTGGGATCATACAAAATCTCTTAATATGACCGATTATAAAAAACAGTCACCAATAAAATGGTGTTCGGGCCATTTTCCAAGAAAGTGTCATAGCCTTCCACAATAATAGCCAAAAACATGGTCACCATCCTATGAGACTAGGCCTCTACAATGAATACCATCAACATCAACTCACTAGTGTAGAATCTCAATGAAATGAATCCTAACTTTAGATTACATACCATTAGATCATCCAACTAGAACCATGTGCCCCAAAAAAATCCTACCTATGGATCCCTTTTGAAATGAGGTCACAATCCAACAAATTTAGAAAAAATCTTTAAATGAAATATAATCACATACAACTTAAATTCAAGTGTAATTCTACCATGGGAATTTATTTTTGTAGTGACCTCATAGATTGCCGATGATGGGACAGAGCATTGCGGGTTGTGAAGTGGCCCAAAAAATACATCACTACCATGGTCCAATGGGTCAACATCAAAATATCCATAGACTTCTCATATCTCAATCCATCAAGATATATGTTTCTTAAAAACATATCTTATATGTCCTTCAATATCATACCATCATCCCACTTTTTTATGAACCAGAATATATCACCATAGCATTATTGGTCCCAAAAATATATAAGCATCAAACTTGAATATGTTCTAATTAAGAGTCTCTAAGTAATCCAAAATAATTTGGATGGAATCTATCCAGAACTCTTCTACTTCATCTCCACCCTCTCTAGAAAATTATTGAGGGTGCTCTAATAAACTCTATGGTCAGTGAAAACGCAGTCTCTATGACCATCTTGGGTATTCTTCCATTATTTTTCTAAAATGAGAATATTCCTCATAGAACTAATCCTCTCCAATGTTATTCCAAACAACTAAGATATATTTACCCACATCTATAAGAGAATTCTTGGGGATATCATCGTGTCTCCAAATAGGCACACATATTGATGGTATCATTCCTCTACGATGAAAAATTCATATCTCAGAATTCATAAGATAAAACAGATGAAATTTCCATTAAAATAAGGCTATCTAATAGACATAAGAAACTCAACATGCATAATTTATTCCAATAGATATAACTACATCTATATTTATATCAAAATAATTACCTAGCGTGGGTCATGTTTGACATGTCATTAACTAACTCACACATCTGATAGACTATTCATTAACCACCCATTTTCCGATTCTCACTTCTACAACAAATTGTTTTTCAAATTATTACAATAGGATTCCAAACCATTTATAACACATCCTTAGGCACTATTTCTAAACATTTTCATTACATTCTTCCAATTTACATAACCATATAATCTTTATTGTTCAATGTTTTCATTAAATCTTCCTAATGAAGGAATAATAATTATATCTCACAAACCCTAGACCTCTTTTTAGTGTGTTTCTATAAGGATTCATGTGAGGTATATCTCCAGGTTCCTAATGTAATGAATAAATGCATAATGTCATACCTCATTTTTTCATAGGAAAAATAACATAAAAAATCTCATCACATTACATGTTCATCATCCAATGGTGAAAAATATATCAAATATAATAATACACATCATAAAAAACTATTCTACATAGATTAATTCGGTTTTACCCCATATATGGGTTAGAAACTCCCCAAAATGAGCTCATTTCCAAGACTACGAAACATCCTAATTTATCATATATCATCATGAAAATGTTTGGAAACATAAAATAACCACTGTAATACCTATTTGTAACATCCCCGACCTAGGTCCCACATAACTATTTCCTAGATCCAAGAACCACATAACCTCTATTGTGCCTTCACATATGCCAGAGGTTTTTAAATAGACGTGAGGGTCTAATAGATAATTTATGTGTACTATACCCTCCTTATTATTGTATATTACATGATATTACATTATAAATTAAGTTAAAATAATCAATAAAATAGAAAAATCTACTTCCAACCAATTTCCACAATTGGGTAAAGCCCTCAACGAAATAGTAAATATGCCATACCATGTAAACAACGTTAAAAGTCAACAAAAACTGGAGTAATCACCAATGGAAGCGTCCCAGAAATGTGTATTGACCCCTAGTCTTGATCCCTTATCATGGAACATCCAATGTCCTACTAGACTACCTATCATGTGGATTATTCTATTGTATTGACCAGAAACCAGGAAATCTTCTTATCTACCCAATGATGGCCTAAGAAGTGTGTGAGTACAACTCATTAGGCCACCACCAACGATGTCTAGAATATATTAATTCTCACAATACAATGAAAGAATGTTCTAAATAAATGACTTGGTAAAAAAATATAACCCAGGAGCCATTATTTAAAATTATTAACTATAACCAATTTCATTATTAGATTTATGTGTTAGGAATTTATATCAATTATAGTAATGAACATTTTTATCAATTACTATACATAAGAGAGTAACTCAATTTCCATATCTCCCATATTAATATCATTTAAAAAAAAATACAACACAGATTCGTTGATTCTTTAGTCTAGGTAGTCTCAACGAATAGAACCATTTGGGGATTAAAGCCTCAATCCCCTTCCCTAACCCATGCATTATAGGGTTGGGTTTTAGGGCCTCATTCTATCTCATCCTATAGTTGTATATATTTAATTATAATACCCCAAATAAACTATTCCATGTGCACATAATTATTTATACATTTACCCCATATAAAATATCATAAACCATACACAATTAATACAAATATAATTATAATTTCACATTTATTCAACATATAAATAAAAATCATTCATTAACAAAATTACACATTATCCAGTTAAATTTAGTTTCCCATTTAATCCACATCACTTTCTTGTTCCTCGTCGTTTTTTGAATATTCAACAATTCCCATACATCAACCCATTTAAAAAATTCATCAATAAACATTATGTAACCCATTCACACATTTCCATTATTGAATCTTAATCCATGTTCACATTCTCTTTATTTCCTATAGACCTTTATCATTATACCAATCAATATTATATGCCATTTCCAACAACTAGGCAGAACTGTAATTATTTCCTATTTATAACCCAACCATGATATCAACATATTTATCATGGGTTTTGTATGAACATAAATAATTACAATGATTAACATTAAATTTTTTAACATTTGGGAATATTGTTACACCCAATGGGTGGCCCTAAATCGGTTTCATAAATCTCAATCCATACCAAGGGGATAATGAGAAGGTCAATTAATCATTAATCCAACCATTTGACCAAATACCACTAAAGTTTTCATTGGTCCATCGTAGCCATCATCTATTTAAATACATCAATATGGTTTGTAGATAATTGGTGAATTTACTTTGAATTACCAAATAGAGTTCCAAACTAGGTGTGAAGAAATACCCATTGTCGTGCACAAGTGGACAATCATGTTCTACTCAATGCACCTCTTTGGAGTATTTAAAGCTAGGAACCTCTTTCACGTATCCTCATCTATTTTTAGAATCCATACTTGGATGTAATTCATTTGAAACAACTATCTCTATAAATTTTCTAAACTTAAGTATATATTCATATACATTGTCACATACTTAGACAAATTCTCATACATATCCATAGTATTACCACTAATGATTTCAAATCCTAGTTATTAATGGATAACTAAACTAATTCTTTAATACCAAATTTAGTGACCCTGACTTCTCATACAAAAATATGAAATATTTTTAGATGAATATTCAACACATTAGAAAAACACACACATGAAGATGGAAATAGTTTATTTTATTTTTATTATAGATATATAAATATTCAATTTAGGGAAATATATTCAACATATATCAGAAATAGATTCCACTTCAGTACACTTACCAATCATACCATACGTAAAACCTCTCTTCATAACCTGGGGAATGAAAACATAATAATTTTTGATCTCAGATACTCATTAACAATAAACAAGGGAAATAAATAAGCATATCATTGATATATGTTTTTGATAACATGTGAATAAAATTTGTAAACAATTTCATTCATATCAAATATCACAATCTTGATTCATGGAATAATTATTATAGTTTCAAAATAAATAATTCACAAGGGAATCAATGAACATGATCTATAAGAGAATAACATTGGAATGAGACATTGAATCTTCACATAGACATAAAAACGAAAAAAAAACAAATGACAAGGCTACCCACCATGATATTTGAATCATTTTATGTTTTGCCTAACCACTCATGTACTTACTTCAAGATTGGGAAAAAATCATATGTTCTCTATTTTGGTATTAGGATAACCTCCCATGTATCCTATTTTGAGAATGGGATAAACTTTAATATACCATCTTCTATGATAGATGTTACCTACTGAACTCCCTTTCAGCACATATAAAAATAAAAAGTACCAAAAATATTGAAGGGAGATATAGTTCGCACACATCATATAATGAAAATCAAACCTATGGGTGAAAAAAGATAATAAAAATTTAATGATATAAAAACCCCTTAAAAGAAATTGATTTCATAATAATTTCATCCAAAAATAACTTATATGAATGAAATATGATTCAAAACAATTTCATCATTTCCTCCAAATATAACCCACTGGAAAGGAATCAAGTTTTACAATAATTTTAACAATATATAAACCTTTGTTGGAAAAAGTGTTTCATAAAAATATTTTGATCAATATTATTAACCATCTATTGATAAAATAATAATGGTACATATGGATCATATCCTTTTTAAATCATAAGTAACATAAAATAAGGTCATCATAGATGGAAAGTGATTTTGAAATATCACTAGGAATATTTCATGACTAAAATGGACTTTACTTAAATTTGACTTTTGAAAATTAAATAATATAATATATATTTTAAATTTTTGTCATTTAAAATAAACATTGATAACATACTATCGTATCCTTAAAAATCATTTAAAACATTTATTGACTAAAATATCATTTCTGATTTGAAAAAATAAACATTTCAAATCATAAAATCATTTCAAATAAATTTTCATGGAAAATAATATTTTAATAATATAAAAGAATATTCAATGAAAATAATGATCCTAATGGAATGAATGTTTGTTAATGTTTTACATATTAAAATAATTTCCATTCACATTTTCAGTAAAATTAAAACATTTTATGTTGAAAAAAATAATTAAATATTATTGTTTAAAAAAACGAAAAATGGGTAAATAATTCATTAAATTATCATTTTTGAAATTTTGAAACCATTGTTTTAAAAATATTATTTAACATGAATTTGGAAAAAATTATTTTTAATGTAAAAATATATATCCAATTTTAATAATAAATATTATTTTCAACTATTGTGATAATATAAAGAGTAAATGAATATAGAATATTTATTATGAGGAAAAGACTAGATGATAATAAATTGTCAAGTGTTTATTGATATATGGATTGAAATAATTCATCATTATTTCATGAATATAAACAATCCTAAGAAACAATGATACATTAAATTAAATCCAATACTAGTTTAGTAGAACAGAATTGTAATAAACATGAAATAAAAAAAATGTACAAAAATAATGATAATATGTAATTTCAGGATATAACATGTTACATGGTAAATCTATGTAACTCAGAAATTAATTTAGGTGCATAACATTAATATGGTCTCTAATAAGAAAATTTGAGACAAAAATTCCTTATTACTTTGGAAACATTTGAATGGTAAACACAATGAATGAGGTATCCAAAAATGTATATCTGAATCCACATAATTTTAATGATTTTTATCATGAAATATATTCATATTTAGTATATACACCACATAAATGCAATATTCTTTGAATATAGATTTTGGTTCATAGAAAATAAAACTGATATGAAAATCATGTCCCATATTTATAGTCATTTGGATAGAGATGACCAATATATAATGGAATAAATTTAAAATTAAAGTATCATCAAAATATAGGTATTAATCCAAAAAAAATTTTAATGGGATATATATAAAAACAAAAATTATATGAGTGGTGAATTTTCATATGTCTCCCAGAAATAAAAAGGTCCTGTAAATCCATTACATTATGTCTCAACATCCATCGTTCACATTTGGACATCATGTAGAATATTAAAATTATTATTACAAATAGATTTATGTATTATTGTCATAAATTTATTACAATATAAAATTTTCTTATAGATATTAATATTTATTAAAATTCTATGTTAATGTAATGTTCACACAACAACAACATTATTTTCTATATAAATTTTGATATTTATATCATTTTGGCCTGCATAATTTAATCATGTTTCCATAATATCCATATTGTTTTTAATAATACATATATTTCATTTTAAATATATATTTATTTATAGAAATATATAAATGATATTGACTGAAAATGAAAGACTCCCTTTGTGGAGATGGTAGGTCATACCCATGCAAGAACGTATTATACAATTTCATAATATAAAGGAAAAAATTAAAGGTATATTACATAATAAATTTAAATAATAATTTTTTTCCCTATATATCAAATATTTTTTAAAACCCATCTTTAATTCATTATATGTATTTAGTGAATAAATCACTTCTCTTCGCGAGGCAGTAATCCGCTGTACTCCCAAATAATGTTATAATATTCCCATAAAATAGAATGTAATTAGTCAAATGATATATCATGTTTCCATAAGAATAATAATTTCATAAATATAATTTATAGTTAATGAATCCATATTTAAATCCAACTGTAAGTTGTTTTTATGGAAAACAAAATACATCAGTTTTTAAGGCAGTATTCCTCTATACCGACAAATGAATATTTTGGGGCTAATTTAATGGAATATGAGAAGTATTAAGGTTATTAAATTAACATAATAATATATATTTTTATTGAATATAATTATATAATAATATAATAATGGTTTAATATTAATTTAATGATATGGAAGAAGAAATAAAATAAATTTCTTGATTTGGGAAGTTACCTATTCATTTGATAACTTCAAATACTTTTCACCATTAAGCTAACCAGGTCAGATTTATGTTGAAAATAAGGATTCTAGGTTGAGATGAACGGAATTAACGAATTTATTTTGGTAGTATTTGGATTAAGAAAATGGTATTTATTGTCTTAAGAGGATAGAATATGTGGTTTTCATTTATAAGTGTTGTGAGTGGAACACTATTAAGTTTTGAAAGCAAAATGGTGTACCCATATTTTTAACATTCTAAATTACTCTAAAATGTTCCATTATAGAAACTATTTGATATATTATTGAAATAGGGTCATCTAATGGGTCTTTAATAAGATTCATATAATTTTTAACATTAAATGTTTCATTTAATGCATTGGTAAACAAATTCTGAAATTAAGAACATTAAATAATTAATAATGTTTTTAATATTAAATTTGTGAATAAAATTAAGTTTATAATATTTAAAGTGATAAAAAATTATAAATAAAACAACTGTATCCATGTTTCAAAATTTCATTCATTAAAGTGGAAAATTGTAATTGAAAACTATTCCGACGAACATGATGACACAACGAGGTTTCAAAAGGAAATGTGAAAAAGTTAAAAATGTTTTTATATCATTATTTACATAAAATTTAGACAGATGACCCAAATTGGATAAATAGACATATATTATGACTAATATGGATTCTAAAAATATATTAAATCATTTTTTTGTTTTTGAAATATTTTAATGTAATCAAAATTTTGAATAATGGCCCATAATTTCACTATTCATCAAGAAATATCCATCCCATAAAATTATAGAAAATGTAACAAATATAATTTTTAAATAATAAAATACAATATTATATAAACATTTTCAAAAAAATCATATGTGTTTGAAAAATTATTTTTAAAATAAGTTCACAAAATTAAAAAAAATAACTGATGTTTAGATAAATACATTTAAAAACCATAAGTCTGAATTTATTTTTATATATTTTTCTAAAAAACAATTAAGAATAATGTTAAACATTATATTGAATGATTAATACATATATAATTTTGATTATTCACCATCAATTGTCTGTATAATTTAATATTTAAAAAACTCTCCATTTTCATTAATATAGTTTTAAGAGAAAAAGTCATTTGTTTTCAAATTATTTTTTATTTTAAGTTATAATTATACTGTCACAAAATCAATAAATTTATAATCATTAGCAAACAATATATTTTAAAATTTTATTTTATACTATTCACACTCTCTGTTTTGACAACAAGGTAATAACAATTATATTATATAATAATACTTTGATTGTATGTCATTTTTTATAATCTCCGAGATGTGCCTAAAATATGTTTTACATGGTGTTGTGTGTAATTCATGATAAAATCAATGATGCATGTATCATCATCCAAAATAGGTGATTTATGTAAAAAATAAAAAAACAGTATACTAATTTGAAAATAAATATTTTCAAAATAACTTCTTTATAATATATCTTACACAAAACCCTTCATATTATGCTATGGATAAGAATCATAATAATGGGTCTTCCCAAACACTAAATAAGGGTATTCATTATAAATATCTATCATCACATAACAATAGAATCATAAAAGTGTATATGAACATGGTATTTTAATTTTAAAATAACATCGTGCATATCATAGATATTAACTATGAGTTATGGCATAAATAATTCTAATCCAGAAGATTGAATTCATAAAAGAATCAAATAAAATTATCCATGAGGCCATAGAATTGAAATACTATGTAGATTTTATTCAAAAATAAATTTAAATAAATTCATTTAATTAGTAGTAATGAATCTTTTCTAAAATATCATATTGGAATGAGTTCACTAAAAAACCATCATATTAGTCAAGGTTCACTCCCAATACTATCATAAATTACAATGTTCCATGATGAAGATGGTTCCCTCTTCATTCCAGCTCTGTTTATTTTACGAGATATCAATATTTACCCTTGATATTGGAGGGATACATCTGTCTCACCCATTATATAATGATAATTATAAATACAAGTTCCACAAAATCATAAAGATTTCAAAATTTCATAACTCTTTAAAACAAATGGGTTTCATTAAAATTTTATGATTGGCCAACTTATGAAAAATAATTTTTTTATATAAGCAATTTTTCATTTCATAAAATAATAATATTCATAAAAGAAAGTCGCTTTCATAAGTATTTTATCATGGTATAACCAATTGAAGGGATACATGTTTTAGAAACATCGTTATTTCATTAATATGGACCATCTACAAAAAAACATATTGATGGTATCATTGAATAGTATCTTTACTAATGTTTAATATACATCAAGGGTTGTACTATTAGATATAAAATAAAATTTAATGGTATTTTAACACTATTCTTGAGGAAAATATCATTTATGAAGTTAAAAAAGATTCTAAACACATCAATCGTTTTAAAAGTACATTTTGTTTAAACATTCCATGAAATCTTATAAATATATAATTAAAGATAATTAATAAAAAATGTAAAATAAACATGTCACTTTGAATAAAAATATGTTTAAAAAACATTTTAAAAAAATGCATTTTAAATAATCATGGAAACATATAAATGAAATATTTAAATAATACCTATTCCATTTTTTGATGTAAATAAAATTTTAACAGTGAAATGATAAATTTTAAAACCTAAAAAATCTCAAAATCAATTTCAATTAAAATTAATTTAGAAATTTGTAAATGAATATTCAAATATGATTTAAAATATTTGTTGATGAAAGCGGACAATCTATTTTACATTTTTTTAGTCATAAATAGAAATAAAACCCATTTTATTTAAAAATAACATCTTGAAATTATGAATTATTATTTAAATCATTATGTGGTGATTATTGAGAGAAATTATGTTCTTTTCAAAAATGATAAAACATTTTTTTCTTTAACATTTATGGTAATAGACACAATAGAGTTTTGTTTTGACAAAACACAAATATTCAATTTATAATTTTATATAATGTCAAAAAATTTAATAAATATTATTAATAAATAATATAATCAAATGTTAAATAATTATTGGTTTTTTTAAAAATAATAGTTATGGGAGAAAAAGGTATTTTGAAAAAACATAAAAATACAAGCGACATTCCAAAAAAACATTATTTTGTTATAATAAATACATTAGGAATGGAAAATAAAGGGAAATCATGCATTATATAAACTAATAAACATATTATAAAAACAATATTGAGTTCATTACGATATAGTTCATATTATTTCATCATTTGAGTAATAAAAACAAATTATAATCATAAACAAAGAGGTCATGTCATTAAAACCAAAACCACTTTGGTAACAAAGAATCATAATCCAAACGAAATAATAACAGTAAATGAAACATTTAATAACCTTATAATAAATTATTTAATGATATTACATTTTAAAAGGGATGTATATAAACAATAATAATGATCATAGTTTCATACCATAAAGTATTTCATGAAGAAGATAAATTGAGAAACAAATTCCGTAACTTAAGTATCAAAATCATTTGAACATGTTCTAAATTTCTATATAAGAAATAAATTTATATTGTAACTATTTTTACAGGCCCATAATTAAATATATCATACAATATATTATTTAAATTTTTCAATTATTTGCTCTTTTATTTAAAAATCCATTTTAAAATGTTGTTTTAGTTAAAATTACTTTTGTTTCTGGATATGTTTTGAAATTTTATTTCCAATGATTTTACATTAATAATTGTAAAAACCTATAAAAATGATATAAATAATATAAATATCATATTTATTTCATACATATTTATTTATATTAATCCATAACTGTTGGATATTTAAAATTAAATCCATCATTCATGGAGATGGTATGGTGTGTGTTCTCATGAACGTTGTCCATTTTAGATATTGATGAAATTGTATTAATATAAAAAATATATTATATTTTATGTGTAATTTTAATATCATACAAATAAAAAATATTAATTAAATTTACTCTAATTAAAATCAATGATTTTTTTAAAAATTAATCATATCGCCTCGAGAGGTGGTTGTCAGCTATAAACATGAATAACATCACCATATGCCCACAAAATGGAATGAATGAATGCATATATGATAATATATTTTTAGATGTATAATTATGTTACAAATATAATATATATTTATATTTATTCATTTAATCATAACCTTATTCACATTCATTTAAAATGGAAATGAGAAAATCACATTGGGTAAGATGGGAGGTATCCTTCCATACAGATGACTGGTGGATCAGTTTCCCATAAGATGGAAGAGGCGATATATTTTCTGAATAAAAATTACATAATAATATCTATGAATATGGGATGCAGTGATTTTATTATATCTTTATTGTTCAAGAGGAAATATTGGAGTATGAATAAGATATAAAATAAAGACACAAGTTAAAAAAAATTTACCTCTTCATTAGATGATAACATTATGTTTTCATCAAAATCTTTCTTAACATAAAATTCCAACCCAAAATATGGACACTAGGAATAGAGGATTTATGTATGTAAATAATTATAGTATATTTGGTGTAACACAAAAAAATTTAATGAAATATTTTCTCTAAATATTTTTTACTCAATAGCTTTCATTTCACACAATCATGAGTTTAAAAAAAATCGTGAGACACCATTCATATAAAATGACCATTATATCCTAGATGATATGTTATCAAGAATAAATATTACTATCTTATGTAAATGTTTGGCGAAGTCATTCGGTAACAATTATTATATATTTTAATTATTTTTTACCAATACATTGAGTGAATTACTTTTAGAAAATAAAATTAATGAAATAAATATCTTATTTTCAAAACCTGTCCTTCAGGGCCCGTGACGTGACTACCCCAAACCCGCCTTCCAGAGGTCAGGGGCTGGCGAATTGCACCAGAAAGACATATCCCTAAAATCGGTAAGGCATTGCCTTTTATCCTGTAAACTCACACAATCCAAGCATGCCACAAGATACATGCACAAAGTAAACTAGATAGTAAATAGAGTGTGTAAAGTAAGTAAAGGGGTCCAAAATACATTCCCAACTGAAAATTCCAAGTAAAACTAAATACTGTTCTTATGAAAACCATCTAAGGTTCCTACCTGAAGGGTATGTACAGATCTCATTCGATCATCTCTATGGTACATCTTGTCTAATGGTCGACCTCCGAGAAACCTCAAGTCATGTCCCCCTCATCCTCGATCAATGTTTTCTCTCACCTTCACAAGTCTCTGTATGTCGTGGGCATAGCCCGTGTAGGGGTGAGTATAAAAAAACTCAGTATGGATCTCAAGACCCCAGAAGGTCTCTCATAATCCACAAAGGATAAACCAAAAAGTAAGACATCAATCTCAAAAAATGAAGCAATGGTCTCCAACACTACTTATGTATATCCCCATACATATACCTAATTTATTAATATATACTCATCGCACATGTGAGGGTAGAATGCCAAAATTGTAACACCAATAAGGTAGAAGTACGACACTGGTAACACCACGAAATAGAAGTGACACACAGGTAAAACCACGAATGTATGTACCACAAATGTAATGCCACAAAGAAGAATACCATGAATGTATCATCACACAGAAGTGTACCACAAAGGTAAAGACTCCACTCATAATATTTTAACTTAAGTGTGGTAGTATATATGTTTAGTTGTATTTCTAGATCATCATACTTTGTCGAGAAGGTATGTTGTTGACCCAGACAAGATTGTAGATGACCTACATGGGATCTGAAGATGACCCGCACGGGATCTGAAGATGACCCACACAGGATCCGAATATCACCCACACATGATCTGATGATGACCCATACAGGATCTAAAGATGCTTCAAGTGCAGCAAGCTCCAGGGTTGTCGCACTAAGAATTATTGATTCTAGAAGGATCCGCTTCTCAAGACATAGGTAGATACTTAATCTACCACAAATTACAACGAAGAAGTATCTTGATAGACCGCTATTTCGTAAGGGTCCCAACAAAATAGATGACGCATCAATCAGCCGCCCAGTCTGTAAGTTATTAGCGTTTCCATTTTGAGCGCCCGGTTCGATACGGGTTTGATCCCACCCTGTTTTACTCCAACATTATCCAAAACTCAAGTGGGTTATTTAAAATGTAATATATTGATCCAAGGATTCGGGTACCATAGGCAGTTCATCAAATGGACATCTGGTTCTCATGATATGTCCAAAAATGTTTATCAGGGTCTTGATGGGTGTGGGTCTTGCTAGACCCGGTCAGACCAACCCATCCAGACTCGTCCTAGGCGGACCCGAACCATATGGGCTAGGCCACGGTAGGTCCAAACCGCTCGGTGTATCCTGCTCGGTAGAGTGCAGTCTGCCATGGGGGGCCCACCCTATCTGCAACCCGAGGGAAAATGCCCCCCCCCCAATTATGAACGGTCAAATGGAATATTTGTATTTTCCCAACTTGGAGGAGACATTTGGAGCCACCTTCTTGATCATGGGTCCCCCCAGAGCGGGTCTTGCTTGGTGTGACAGAGCCGGCCGGATGTCCGATTGGATTCGCTTCCAACAGCACCAGAGTTTGCTACTAATGCCTCTTCGGCCGGCAGGGGGCCGACTGCCTTCCAGGTGTGTCTCTTGCTCAAATCGTGGCCGACATGGAGTGGGCCACCATATGGTGCCCCGCCTTCTCATACCATGGTCGACTGGGTGCCCACCGTTCTCTGGTGCATCGCATGCTCAACCTGTGGTAGGTTGGGTTTCGGCCGCCCACTTGTCAGTCGTCTAGGCTTGACAGTCACGACATCCTCCTCTACTGGCGGCGTAGATGCACCCCACCCATCATCCATGCAGCTGGCTGGTGTTCCGGCTGCAACCTTCTTCCATGGTCCACCACAGCTTCATTCTATGCTCGAAAAATAAGAAGACTTCATATTCGCGATCCTTGGGCCGAGATCTCCGCATCCATATGTCGCGCTCAATGAAAAATTGTTTTTTTAGAGCGCATAATTATTTGGCAATGAAGAATTCACGAATAATGAATAGAAAATATAGGGGTATATGTTCGTATCGTTGGCCGTGTCTGTTTGGTAATATTCGTTGAAAATCAAGAATATAATGAATTAACAAATAGATATTTAACATACACAATAATAAAACCCTACCTCATTTTTTTGTTGTAGGTTTTGTGAAGAAGAATGTGATGCGTCGATGCTTCTCAAATGTTGGTTCCCCGTTCCACATTCGGAGGTCATTCTTCGGTGGAGGATCTTTTTCATTGGATGATGTTCTTCCTTCGAGAGTTCTCCACCAAATTGGATTGCAAACCATTTCCCATAACACATGATATGTGAGGAGCCCCTCTCATTTAGGTTAGGTTATGTTACTGATCAATTAATGTTGGCTCTTCAATTGGGGGGTTCCAAGAGTTACAATGTATTGGGTGGTCCCCACCACTAAATTTCAAATGAAGGGTTTCATGAAAAAAAATGTTATATATTTTATTTTTTTTTCAATTCTTCCATGAAAAATCATGGTGAAGGTCTCCTTTAGCAAATATCGAAATTATGTGTTCAATAGTGTCCTCAGATTTAAATTCTGAGTACTGGTTCAAAAGTAACAAATTCCCACTTTCCTGTTAACTAAATGAAATGAAAAGAAATCAGAAATTCTTTTCAGGCACACTGGGCCACAGAATCATGCGCTGTCAATTTTAACAGTCTCATAATAATTCCATATAATTAAAAAAATTACATAGAATATTCTGGGGATTTTCAGTTTTTAACTTAATAAAATATTTTGGTAGTCATTCAACATATGTTTTTCATAGAGTATGATTAAACCCTATTTTATGTATAAAAATCATTATTTTCCAGAAGGGAAATTTTCCACATTTTAATGGAGAACCCCTTTTATATTTGGATTTTGATACAATAAATTTTTTTATATGAAAACATAATTTTCTTATCTTGAATCGAGATATAAAAATTTACATGGAATGATTTTATGATATTTTTTTGATAAATTCCATGATTTGATGAATAGTGAAAATAAACTAAATTTTTAGTGGAAACAACTTTTCATCATTAAAATAATTTATATGAAAAAATTATATAATGTAATGGTTTATAATTATAAATTGAATATAATTTTATCATTCAATATAATATATTTCATTATCATTAATTTTCAAATTGAATTCATATGTAAAAATATTTAAATCTTTTCCGATGTGTTACTTTTTAAAAAAAACCCATTCAACCATTCTAATGTAGTGAATGATGTTAAATTAGATACTAAAAAATATTGTTTTTTTGATTTTGAATAATTGATTCCATAATTGGAATTAGTATGTCCACATTATTTAAATATCTTTATTTTATTTAAGGGCATTATGAATAGTAAATATGGTTATTTTTATTAATACAGTAAAAAGATAAATCAGATAATTAAGGGTAAGAATACAATTATAAAATTACCCGAACACATATACTAATACCTTTGGATGAGTGTGTTTCCTCATAAAAAATCCTTGGTTTGAAATGGCTTCCATTTGAATCCACTTGGATTCGATTAGGAAATTTAATTTTTTTGATTAAAGAAATTTTAAATATGTCTCACTCAAATATTATAAAATAAGTAATGTTTTATATAAGCTTCTAAAGAATATAGATTCTATAATAAATACAAATTTGAAATCTAAAAGGTTTTTATTTATCATGTAAACTTTTTTCTAAATTTTTGGAAATAAATAATTACCTTAATAGCGTACACATAAATGATGGATAAATTATTTAATTTATAAAAAATCAAAAAGATAGTTTTTATTTAAGTAATAATACCATTTAAAAGTCCCATACACTTTAAAAAATATATTTTTCAAGTATATGTCAACCAAAATCATCCATGTGATGAGTAATTTACCATTTGGATCCTTATATATGGGATTATGACACTTATAATATTTAATTTAATGTGATGTTAATGTTTTCAACATTATAATATAATAAGTATAACATTTTCAATATTTAATTTTACCGAATATAAATTTGAATAAAAATACTCATTTGAAATCTATTAGATTTTTATTAATTGTAATTGTTTTTTTATTGTTTTTATTGAAATTATGAGTATATTAAATGATTACATATAATAGTTTTAGTGATTATTTTATTAATATATATAACAAATAAATGTTATAATAAATGTTAAAATAAATATAATTTTGGATAATTAATTATTTTAATTAAATTTCTATATAAAAAGTTCCTATTATTAATAGAAAATAATAATTTTATAGATGTTTACTTAATGAATTTATATTATTACAAATAAATTAATTGAATAGTGTAAAAATTGACAGTATTGATTATTTATCAAAATAATGTTATTAAAATTATATAATAAATCAAAATAATATTATAAAAATTAATATATTTATGATATTGTATAAAAGTTTCTAATTTATTTATCTGTGGTCTATAGAACATCAAATATTTAAATATTACACCCTTTTAATATGGAATTATATGTTACCCGAGTTAACAATTAACTAGACTAACTAGGTTTTAATTAAAAAGAAAATGTTTAAATTATTATAAATAATTGTCAAAAATTTATTGGTAGATTAGATTTCAACATTATCTAATATAGTCATATAATTTGGTTTATTTTGGTGTTTTTATGGGTATATATTTTATAATAAATTAATATTTGTGATGTTTCCAAAAGATCATGTCACCTCAATTATAAAAGGGCACATACTCAGTCGCCTCTTCCCATCTCATTGATCATTGAAACTCAACTATACGTTTTTGTTTTCCCTTATAAACTTCCCATGTAGCATC
This sequence comes from Viscum album, assembly GCA_963277665.1. Lineage (NCBI taxonomy): Eukaryota > Viridiplantae > Streptophyta > Magnoliopsida > Santalales > Viscaceae > Viscum > Viscum album. Next base: position 514,015,954 of record OY728143.1, on the reverse strand, counting down.
CTATAGGTTTTGGTCATTTTCAAAAACCAACCCCAATGTTCAAAGTGGTTATTTATACAAAGAACATGGATGAAGAGGTAATCACTTCTACTGATTCATTCAAACTTCATTCTTATTCTAATTCATCTTCAGGTGTTGTTTAATTATAATGTAATAACTATAGTTTCACTTATATAATAATTTTGTTTTGTTAAACATAATTATTACATCCATTATCTATCCTATGAAAAATTAAATAAAAACGCATGCGTACATATGGCTTACCGTGTCCACGTCGTGGTGCAATCTGTTTTTTCACCAACACCTAACATTGGAAGGTATGATGATGGTAGTAGTAACTGTATATGATAATTATATAATTATATTTTTATTTAAATATTATACACAAACCACTTTAGTACCATTCTACAATTATGTGAATGATATCATCTTCGTGTGTACATACGACTAAAGGTCTTCATGATGCGATGCAAATTAGTCTCCATGATCTTCATTAAAAAATGCTTATGTAAATGTAAAGATTAAATAAATATGGAATATATTATGATAATATCAATTTTTAATGATATAACTATGATCTAATAAGCTGAACCGTAATTTATTCGACCAAAATATCATAGCATAAAGTAGTTCATATTTGTACAATGAGTATCAATGAAATTTTATTAATAAAAAGAAAATAATATTATCATATATGATACCAAAACAAATTACTGTGATTAGGAAATAATTCAATTACATTATTTAAATCATTATACAAGAGGTTCTGGTATATACAAAAGAAATATTACCTGTGGTAATGGATAATTTCACAAACTCATTATTATTTCGAGGTGGTTTATAGAAAACTATTAATTTGTGAATATTTATTATATATAAACTTATTAAAAAAATGTAATAAAATAATTATTATTTTATAAATTTCTAATATCAATTTTACTAATTTTTATATTTTTAATCAAATTGTATGAGGGGAATCTTTTGACGCTATTAAATATGAGGTACATTTCGACTTTTCTCGAAATATTATGAGGGCATTGTTTTTTAACTTATAAGACATGAACAAATTTTTATGTTTTCATAATACCTTATTTCCCGGAATCCTCCTATAAACTTTTTAAATTTTATTTTCAAATAAATTGTTTTCTATTAAAATTGAGAAGCATTTAGAGATAATATAATTCTTTATGAATAATTGATATTTTCATCATGAATTAATTTCAAGAGTTTTATCAAAATTATTTTCCAGATAATATGACATAGTTTATACAGGGTTATAATTATGTACCTATTATTACTATTATTTAATTGTGATTATTATGAAAATATTGTATGGAAATATATTTATTTTTTATGGATTATGATGGAATGATGTTTAAAAACCACTTTTTGTTCCTCGGGTTATGCTATGATGAATGATTTATGTTTTTGTGGAACACATAAGAATGATTTAATTTGATATGGGTGGGACCTATATATATTTACAATTAATTTTTTAATTATTTATATCATTTGATATACATGGTTGTAATGGTAAAAGATCTCAGTTCAGTAATAAAAAGATTGAAGGATGAGTGAAATTGATTCAATAATGGCCTTTGTCAGCTAAGATGGTCATGGAAATGAGCCTTTCCTAATGTGAAATGAATTTTTATTCTTATGTGTAATCCAAAAAAACAACATGACTTATGTTATGACTTTTGGGATTACGACCAGTGATTCTTATGAACCATTATACCATGCCCTGATATCACGATTGTTCATGTACATGATTGGACATTCAAATGAAAGGTTATTATGTCATATGATTTTGTTGTGGATGATATTTTTCCTTTTTTACCATTACTTTTCATATGATCTCACCCTTTCATACGTTTCATTTCCCTAGGTTATGAATAACGGTATTAAGTAAGATATGTAAAAAATGAGTCTTTTTTTAAATAAATTAGTGGGAGACAGTGTAGAAGTATTATAAGCTAGTTCTTTATGTTTCCTAGTTTCTAATGAAACAATACCTATATAGTCCTATCATAGATTTATGGTAATTTAAAATTAAAATTATTCTATATTGATTTAATATTTGTGTATGTAAAGTATGGTTCATTATAATTGGTATCGGTGGAAAGATAAAGTTAACCATTGGAATCTAGAATTTGAAAACGTTATTAAAAACAAAATGAATCTTCTAAAATATTGTTTATAATACAAATGTTTTATAAACGATCTTAAATATCCTTGAATAAAACCTAACGTGTAATAAATTGAAATATTATTCTTGATTTTATGGTTTTTTAATTATGATTAGTTTTAATAAAAATGTTAGTCTTGTTTTTATTCAATTTCTTGAACATAAAGGATCTACGTTAGTGCTGAATGTGATGGGAAATGAAATAATATTCTTCATGACAAACCAAATATTATAGGAGATTGAATGAAAAATCTTATAGATATTCTCAAATAAATTTCATAGGATACGAATCATGCATGACTTATAATCGAGAAAATGAGGGAAAAACATTCGGTTGAGACCAACATGTGGCAACATCCACCTAATGTTAGAGAATCTTATGAATAGTAGTGGCATGAAAATATATTATTACCACTAAAAAGATATTTTCAGTTCTCTATTTTTCAAAAACTAATAAATTTTTTATATAAATGTGTCATTTGGATGGTGTATCTGATCAATGGTGGAACATTATCATAACTACGAGGAAATTAGATGAAATTCATTAAATGGAATGGGATGAGTTCAGGATCTTATTTTTCATGAAGTGGTTTCCTTGTACTCATTAGAAAATGATGGAGAAGGCATTATTTAAAAATAAGAAAAAGATGACGAATTTATTGGTACCTACAAATATTATTTTAAAGGACATACTAGGTTTGCATATAGAATTATCATCTAACCCCGTAGTAAAATTGAGTAATTCTTTAGTGGATTATAGCCATGTCTCTAAAGGTAATTATCCATAAGAGACTTTAATAGCTATGGGGATATAGTTTTTTGTTCTCTCATGGTTGACATAAATATTGTAGTAACCCACTAGTCATATGGGTTTGATAAGAGGACAAAAACGGAATTCAAGGGAAAAAGTAACGATCACATTGAATAGAATATGAGTTTTACATTATAGGTAGTGTGTGGAATATATTTTGGAGCAAATTTTCTTAAAGGGATAGAAAATGTTTTTAGTGAAGGAAATAATTTCATTAGATAGTTGAATGCAGATATGATGGGAAAACGATGTCTTATGATCTGAATATTGAAATGGCTACACAAAATTCACTTCATGTACATAAATTATAAAATGGTATTGAAATGGTCATTATGATAATAAATTCCCTAATCCAAGGGTTATTAATGATGATCGATTTCACCCAAATATTAAGGCCAAAGTCAAAGTAAAGAATCATGTGATCACTATCGGTGATGTAGAGTATGATAATGATGTGGTAAAAGATACACTTAAAATCCACTATAAAGTATAAAATGGTTTTTTATTATGGAAGAACACACTCATTAATTTCTAATGACTTTTTTAAGGGTATCACCACATTACCTCAACAATTAGATGTCATCTTATTGGTAACAACTCGTAATGGCACATTGGTAACATCAAAATCTTATAATTCTTCTCTGGTTGATGTTTTTGTGAAAGTGATTCCTAAAAATATTGTGATCCTTCTTATAGTTGAATATGATTTAAATAATTGATCAATATTTTATATATGAAGATCATATAAATTTCCAGATAAGGGAAGTCACATTTCATATTCTAGATCAATCGATGATCATCTATCGATGCTAGGATGATTTTGACCTTCCAATGAAAATTTCTCCCATCTTATGGATCTTCATCTCTATAAATTAAGTTTATATATATCAAATGTTTGGGGAGAAGCTCACAATTAATAAAACACCAATTTTACCAATGATTGAAGATGACTTTTCAAAATAATTACTAGGTTTTCCACCAAAACGATGATATTGAGTTTTCAATAGAACTCATACCCGGTGGTATTCCGATTTCAAAGACACATTATTGAATGTCACCAATTTAGTTTCATGAATTGAAGAAGTATATCCAAGATAATCTTGAAAAATGATTAATATTCCCTCGGGAATAACCTTGGGCAGCACTTGATCAGTTTTTTAAGAAGAAAGATGGGTCAATGAGACTCTGCATTGATTATGACGATCATAACATGATAAATATCAAGAAATAATTACATCATTACCACATTGATGACTTATTAAAAAGACTACATAGATCCTAATACTTTTCTAGTATTGATCTTCATTCATTATATCATCAATTAAGTATCAATGAGGAGTATATAATAAAGATGACATTATAATCAAGGTATGGACACTATAAATTTATAGTCATGGATTTTGGTGTCACTAATGTCATCAATATATTCATAGATCTAATGAATAGTGTCTTTAGAGCCTATCGTGATCAGTTTTTTGGTCTTTATAGATGATATTCATGCCTATTAGAAGTGATATTACTATCATGATGATCAGTGGATAATTGTACTGAAGACCCTATGAAATGATAATATCAATAAAAATATTACCATGTGTGAATTTTTTCCTCATAAATATTCATTTTAGGTCACATTATATCAGGACAAGGGATATCTGTAGATCTAGAAAAAAAATTAGTTATTAAAAGTTGACCAAGCCCAAAAACGGTAATAGTGATCTGATGTTTCCTTGGATTGGATTGAGATAATTGATGTTTTTTGTAATATTTTTTATGAATATATAATCGACTCTCCAAGTTGACTTTTAATGGAGTTATGTCTGTGTGGACGGAGGAATGTGAATAGAATTTCAATGATAAAAAAAGAAGGTTAGAAAGTGAACCTATGATCACAATTCGTTGTATTGGAGAATGGTTTGTGATATATAGAGATGTATTCATGAAGGAGATGAAGTTTTTTCCCATGAAAAACGATATGGTGATATCTATGCACCCTGGAATGTGAAAATCCATAAAAAAATTCAGAACTCATGAATTTGAGTTAGTTGCAGAAATCAATTCATTAATGATATGGAGGCATTACCTTCATAGGGGAAGGTGTGATATATATATGATTTATAAGAGTTTAATGTATATTTTCACACAAAATGATATGATTAAGTATCAAATTGGATGGTTGTCATTGACTAAAGATTACGACTGCGAAATAAATTACCTTCCTGGGAAAGTGAACGAGGTGGAAGATTCTTTATGTCGAAAGATGATTCTATCGAATCCATGATAAGGACCACAAAATATCCAATATTTATGGATTTTAAAGGGATGGATCTTGAAATTATAATATAATTGGATAAATCATGTCATTATAAAATTAATTTTCAACCATATATACAGTTGATGATTAATGAGGCACATAAGGAAGATATTGAGCTACAATAATATGTGAGAAATGTTCCTGAATTCAACATTGATTGTGATTGAATAATAAACTAAAAAAACAACATTATGTTCCTCCCATACAATAATTAATGAAGGATCTATTATATGAGACTCATAGTTCATTTTTCTCTATTCATCCATTAATCACAAAGATGTATAAGTACCATAAAGTGTATTAGTGGTGGGGTGGCATGAAAAGAGATTTTTCGAATATATATCTTGGTTCTTGGTTTGTCTATATATAAATGATTAGATTCCCATTTATAAGAGGATGTTATAACCATTATCCATAGAAGAATGGAAATAGGAAAAAATTACTATGTAACTTTTCATAGGACATTCCAAACAATTTATAAGACAAAATGAAATATGGGATACGGTTTATCACCTAACATAGTAGGAACACATTATTTCTATTATAGAGGATTTATATATTTATCATCTTTCTTGGATATATGTAAATGAGGTGATAATATTACATTGATAAACACATTTTATTATATCTGATTGGGAACCCAGGTTTACCTAAATGTTCTGGAGAAGTATTCAGTAGGCTTGGGAAAGTGAGTTATATTTTAATACTCCTTATCATCCACAGATAGATGTTCAGTCTAATAGGACAATTGAAACACTAGAATACATGTTTAGTTCTTGATTAATGGATTTAAATAGTGGTTGGGATAAACACCTACCTTTGGTGGAATTTTCTTACAAAAATGGATTTCAATACAGTATTTATATCGCACTTTATAAATCCCTATATGAAAATTTTTGATGAACTTCAACATAATAGGATGAATTTGGGGTAAACTGATATCAGGAAATGATATAGATGAATAAATGGAAGAAAATTTTAGATATATTCAACAACACATAAGAGCATCTCAGAGTTCTAAAAAAAGATCTTCTACCAACCAAAAAAAGCATAGATTTTGAATTGGATGACAAGGTGTTTCTACTAATATCTCCCTAGAAAAGGGTAATGAGATTTGGAAATAATGGAATGTTAAGCCCTATGTATATTGGTTCTTTGTAAATTATGGATCATGTTGGAAAGATTTCTTACTTATTAAAACTTCCACAAAATATCCCTCAAGTTCATGATGTGTTCCATGTATCTCTCATAATAATGTACATATCAAATCTATCACATATAGTAAATATAGTAATTATACAACTGGATCAAGGTCTTTATTACGAAGAACAACCGAATGAGATTATTGATCAATGAAAAAAATATTCAAAATAAGACCACTCGCTTGTTGAATGTTTTGTCGAAGAACAACAAATTTGTGGAAGCTACATGGGTACTTGAGGATATTATAATAGAGATATTTCCTCATCTATTTGTATCTATGTGATGAATTCTGGGGCTAAAATTTAGTTTTTGGGGGTGGAATGTAGCACCATGATGTTTTAATGAAATATTTTCTCTAAATATATTTTTTCATAGATTTCATTACACACATTAATGAGTTTAAACAAACATAGAGTCACCCTTCTTATGAAATTACAATTATAACCCAACCTTAATGATATTAGGGATAAATATAACAAACTTATGATAATGTGTGGTGAAGTCTTTTGCCACCAATTATTATATATTTGTATTTTATTAATAAATTTAATCATTTACTATTAGTAAATGAAATTATTTAAATATATATGTTATAAAAATAATAAAATATTTTTTTATATTTATTGAGGAACTATTTTTCTCCCAGAGTATGAATATACCATTTTTTATATATAAAAATATATATTTTTCAAAATGGTAATTTTCTTCCTTTTTAAGGAAAACCCATTTTAAATTAATATTTACACACATATATAATTTATATATAAAAACATAAATAAGTTATATTAAAGGTGGATATAATAATTTAAATTTCATTAATTTCTGATATTTTTATGTTAAATTTTATGTTTTGAAAAATAGTAAAAATACACTAAATTTTAAGTGGAATATACTTTTTTCCATCAAAATAATTTATATTGTTAGATTATATTATTTTATAGATTAAAAGTAGAAATAGAATATATTTATTTCAGTCAATATTAATATTTTAATTATAAAAAACTTAACATTGAATTAATTTCTAAAATTAGTTTCATCTTCTACAATGTTTTGGCATTTAAAAACAAATTTTATCATTCTGAAAATAATATTTATTTTGAATTAATTACTAAAAATTATTAGTTTTTAGTTCTGAAAATTTTATCAAATAATTGGAATGATTATATCCAAATTATTTCCATAGATTTAGTATATTTTTTGTCATTATGAATAGTAACATTGATAATTTTTATTAACACAATAAAAGGCTAAATCAATTATTTAAGGGTAATAATAACATTATAAAATTACCCTAACACTTGTCTTAATATCATTTGATGAGTTTGTTTCAACATAAATCATACTTATGTATAAATGATATCCTTTTTAATCCACTTGTTAGAGATTAATACATTTAATTTATTTTATTTAGTGAAATATTAAATGTTTCTTAATAATATGTGCAACTAAAATTTTATTAGCTAAATAATTTGTATATTGTTTATACCAAATTAAAATTATATTATAAAAAATCATTTTAAAGTGAAAATATTTTTATTTCTTATGTAAATTTATTTTTAATTTTAAGGTAATAAATAATTAGTTTAATGTATTAAACATTACTGGTGTAATAATTATTTAATTAATGAATATTTAGTAATTTAGAAATTAATAAAATAATAATACCCATTAAAGGACCCAAACACCAGACCAAATAAATTTGGCAGACTATTTATTTACCAAAATCATCTATTGGTTGAGATATTTAACATTTGGATCCTTATAGAAGGGGTTATGAGACTTATATTTTTTATTTAAAGAGATGTTAAAGTTGTCACCATCATAACTTATTAAGTAAAACATTTTACAAATTGGGATTTCGGGAAGATAAATTATACTAAAAATATTATTATGAAATAATATATATATATATATTCATTATTTTCTTTTATTTTTAATTTTTATTCAATAAATAAGAATATTAAATAATTTCACAGTAGTGATGTATTGATTATTTTATTAATATAGATAACAAATAAATGTTATAAAAATGATAATATAAATATAATTTTGGGTAATTAATATTTATTATTTTTTATTGAAGATATTTAGGTCTTAGTAATATAAAAAATTATATTTTTTTATGTTAACTTGTTATATTAATATTTTCAGAAAATAATGAATTTACAAGTGTCAAAATTGACACTAATGATTATTTAACAAAATAATGTTTTATTATATTATTTAAAATTAATAAAGATATTTTATAAAAAAAATATAATAATAATAATATTGTATAATATGTCCAAATTTATATAATTTTTTTTCTATTTTACATCAAATAATTAAATAGTTCTCCATTTTAATAGTGAATTATTTGTTACAATAGTCAAAAATTAAATAGTGTAAGTGTTAATTAAAATGATAAGGTTTATATTTATATAAATAATTGGAAACTATTTATTGTATGATGATATTGAAACCTAATATAACATAATCTTAGAATTTGTGTCATTTAGGTTGTTTTTGGATGGTTTTTTATTTTTTTAAAAATAAATAATTTTGAGGATTCCTAAAGAACCCAACACATAAATTATAAAAAAGGCACACACTCCGTCAACTTTTCACTTCCCACTGAGTATTAAATATAAAACATACCCATTATTTTTCTATTAAAAACACCCTTAGTAACTTTATAGAGGTTTTGGTCTTCTTCAAAGACCATCTCTAGAACTCTATGTAGATAGTTATATGAAGCATAGCGAAGAATAGGTAATCTTCTCTACCAGCTCTTTCAATCAAATTTCTTCTTATAATTACTCTTCATGAGTTGTTTAATTATAAGTAATAAATATAGTATCACATATAAAATGATATAGTATAATGATTATGAACCATCTATATTCCTTCGTCTATTCATCTTATGCTAAATGAAACCACCACATGTGCATATATAGGACTTATTGTCTCCACACCATGGTATAATCTGTTTTTTCACCACAAAGTTATTTGAATGGGTATAATAATGGATGTAACAACTACATATGATTATTATAAACGCATATAGATTATGAACTATTATACACCATCCAATTCATTAACATTCTACAATTATGGGATTGATATTGTCACTCGCACGTACGTATGATTTATTATCTCCACGACGTGATGTGATTCATTCAACATTATCTTCATTAAATAATGTTTATATAAATTTAATAAATTAATAAATATGTTATATGTCATGTTAATAGAAATTTTTAATGATATAGCAATGACCTAATAAAAAGAACCAGAATTTATTTAACAGAAAATGCATAAGAACAAAAAGTAATTCATTTTCACATAATGAGTAATAATGAAATATTATTTACAAACAGATATTAATATGATACTAAATGATAAAATAAATATAAATAAGATTCAAAAATAAGTGAATGAAAATTTTTAAATCATTATATAGGATGTTTATATTCATACAAATGACATTTGGGATAAAATAATGGATAATTTTGCAATGCCACTATTATCTGGGATTGTTTATATGTATGTATTTTCTAGGGAATATCTATCATCCACATCCATGTTTCAAAAATATATAATAAAATTTTTATTATTATTCAATATTTTTATATACAATTTTATCCCTTCGTAAATTTTTATAAAACTATATGAAAGGAACATATTGTCGTTATTCTATACGAGGTACTTATTGAATTTCCAAAAAATGTATAAGGTGAATGTTTTTTATGTTACATGACATTAAAAGATGTTTACATTTTCATAATTACTTATTTTCATGAAACATACAAAAAATATTTTCAGGATTATTTTTAAATAAATTATTTTCATTTAACATTTAATATCATTTTTAGTAAATTAAATGATTTTGTAGGAAAAAAATGATATTTTCCTCAATCATTATTTTCCAGCGTTTTATCAAAATTATTCCATAGCGAAGTTGAATTTCTTAAAATATGGTTATTTTTCATTACATATTGTTACTATTATTTTTTTTGTGTTTATAATATAATAATTTTTAATAAATACATTTTTTTTATATGTATTATGATGGAATGATTTTAAAAAACACATTTTTGTTTCAACGGTTATGCTATGATGGATGATTTTTGTTTCTATGGCACACATAAGAATGATTTATGTTTGAGATGGTTTGGACCTATATCTCCCTCTAATTTATTTAGTGAAGATTTATATATCATATTCCAGACACGATTGGAATGGGAAATGATCTCGTTTTTGTAATGCAGGGCTAGACCAAAGAGTGAACTAGGTTCAGTAATAGACTTTTTCCACAATGATGGTCTTGGCAGTGACCCTTGACTAATATGAAATAATTTTTCTATACTAAGGTGTATTCCATTAAACAACATGTCTTATGTTATGACTTCTTGGATTATTTAAATTTATTCTTATAAACTTTTTCCCTATGACATGATATCACAATCATTCTTATGATGGATTAGACATTCAAATATTATGTTCTTATGTATTATGATTATGAAAATATGGATATTTCCCTAGTTTATCGTTACATATAATCTGTGCTCACCCCTTCATATGTTTCTCTTTTCTAGGTCACGAATAAGGGTATTATGTAATATATGTCAAAAATTGAGTCTAGTAATGAAGAAATAAGATGGATAAAATATATATGTTTATTGAACCAGTGGATTATGTTTCCCAATTTCTAATGACATTATACCTATATAGTCTTATTATTGATTTATTATACTTTGTAAGGAATATTAATCAATTTTTAAGTAACATAAATTTATGTAAAGTATGATTCGTTATTTGTGGGCAGAACATAATGGATTTTATGTGTTAATAGGATATGGGAGGCGATGAACATTGGTGTTTGGGTAGAAGACACACATTGATTTTTGGAAAAGAATAACATGTACCTATTTTTACTATATACAAAAGGTTCTAAACTGTGCCTATTGAAAATAATTTGGTGTCATAAAGATGAAATATGACCATATAATGTTTTTTGAAATGTTTTTATCCCTTTATACCATTAATATATTGAGTTTATGCCACAATAAAATTGTTTAAACATTAATCGAAAGATTAAATTTAAGGTTTCAACCAGTCATTTTAAGAAATAAATTTATAGAAAACATTATATAAAATAAATTAATGTTGTTAAAAATATTGAATATATTTTCCAAAGTTTCATTCATATAATTTGACAATTTTAACTTGAAATAGACCCCATATACTTGAAGAGAATGTTATTTTCCAATGAAAAAATCATCAAAAGATTAATAAAGGAACGTAAAAAAGGTAAGTATAATTAAATAAAATGAAGTTAATTGTATTAAAAGATATATGACTGAAATAATTTTAATTTCAAACACATCTAAATATAATTTTGATGTTTTTAAAAGATGTACAAAAATAAAAAATAAAAAATAAAACTATTATTCTTTACTCTTAAACGAAAAAATTGAATTTTATAAAATTCTAAAAAACTAATCCTTATAAAAATTAGAAAATATGATTTCAAAATTAAATTTCATTTTTTGAAATAAATGTTATAATATTTGAAAAATTTTGTAATATGTAACAAAAATTAGATCACCATCAATGATAAAATTGTTTTTTCATGAAAAATAAACTTTTGAGCATAATATTTGATTTTTTCCTATGTTATTCTAAGAAAAAACATAGAATGAATCTACATTTTTTTTATTTAATATATAATATATAAATTCCTCTATAATTATTCACCAAATGTTATTTGCTTAATTTATAATGATAAAATACCTTCTTGGGCATAGAAAAAGATTTCCATAACATTATCTCATTAATTTGAAAATGGTTTTTATTTTAATTACTATTTGATTTTCCCACAAATAATTTATTTATATAATTGATTAGGTATTATATTTTCATTATTTTGTTAATCATATTCATACCCACCAATGTAACTTCTAGGATAACATTTTCATACTAAATAATAATATTTTAATATTATGCCATGTTTTTTTAAACCGAGCTTTGTGTGTAAAATTATATATCGATGAAATTAAATTAACTAAAAAATGATATTTCATAAAATATATTTCTCATATATTATTCCCCATATAAAATGAATTGGTCCCTCCAAATTCTATCACATTTATACTACTAATTTGAGAATCTTCAACCACATTACCTCCAAATATTCCCATGCACCTTCCTTCAGATATTGATTCCTACACTAAACATTGACCAAGTGAGTTGTGTTTTTCGTTTGAACTATCTCTCTATGATATATAGTTTCAATATTTTGGTCTTAATAAGATATATCGTTCTATATCAATCTAACCTTGATGTTCAGTACATGTGATGGATCCAATATGTACTTCCTCGGGAGAGATACAAGGAACATATCGTTGACATGGGAGAGGTTTTCTGTATGTTTCATGTGATAAACCACACCCCATATATATGATTATGTTACCAATATAACTAGGTTTCATTTTCTCATCATTCTACCATAGACAAATTTATAGAATCAACTTCTCTCTATCTTCAAATTCAATGTTACATCAATTAGGTCAATAAGGTTTCCTTATGAATTTTCCATTCCACTATGTATTGAAAATCATAAACAGCCTATCTTAAAGAAAATCATATTTTCCTTAAGCATCATTTTAATAAGGATAATTCTCCATCCTTAAATAAATTTTAACCTTACCTATGTTTTCACTCTTCATTTTATAGTTTCTAAATCTAAATCTTTTTATTTTTAATTAGTAATATTATGTTTAATATCTAAAACCTTGGAATCCTATAAATCCTTAGTTTTAGAGTATTTTGTTTTCAAGTTATGATTTAAGGATTCAAATTCTTTGATATTTAGACTCTAAAATCTTTGAAATTCAAACTCTGAAGTTTATGAAATTCAGACTCATATGTCCTTGAAATTCAGACTCCAAATTCACTGAAATTCAGACTCTGAATTCTCTAAAATTCAGACTCCAAATTCTATGAAATTTAGAATCTGAATTCTGTGAAATTAAAACACCAAAATTTTCTAAAATTCATACTCTGAATTCTTTGAAATTCAGTTTCTCAATTTTCTGTCATTCAGACTCCGAATTCTCTGAAATTTAGATTCTGAGTTCATGAAATTCAAACACTTAATTCTCTGGAATTCCGACTCCGAATTCATTGAAATTTGGACTCTGAATTTCTCATAATTCATCCACCAAATTCATTATAATTTATGCATTCAATACCTCGTTATTCAAACTTTTAATTCGTAAAAAATCTAACTCCGAATTTCTCACAATTCTGAGCCAGAATTCCTTAAAATCCAGACTACGAATTCAAATGAATTCATATTCCGAATTTATTAGAATTCAGATTCATAAATCTATAGAGTTTAGGTTCTAAATAATTTTGAAAAAAAAATTAATATCCATGATTAATAGTCTCCAATTTATTATTTTCATAGACTCCAAACATTTATTTTTCCCTATACTCTAAAAAACAGTTTTGGTTAAGCATCCTTATTTTTCTTATAATTTTTATAGTCATGAAAACATGTCATGCATTCTGTTTCGAACTAACTGTTGTTTGAGTGACACATGTAAAAGTCCCTCTTAAATTCAAGGAAAAATATGACCACTGGAAGAGGGGTACTACCATTGGATAAGTGTCTATAAAAAAATCGCAATTGAACAAGCTCAAGAACAACAGAGAACTGATCCATCACACATGAGATTTCATAATGCTAAAGTGATTTATAGAGTGAGAGACCCTAATACATTGTGTGTAATGAACATCTTATTCAGGTTTCTTTGTGTGACTCTGATTGTTGATGTGTATGTTTCTTCTAGAAATGGGGACGACCTTGTTTGTTTAAGGTTCAAAGGTTCTAATCAGTTTTTAATGGATTTATTCATAGAACCCGAAGCATCTAATGATTCTATATCCATTTGGATGTACTATCCAAAGTTAGGTTCTCATTACTTGTGGATCGATGAGGATTAAAAATTATCATTGGTCTAGAGGATGGGAGGCTATGCTCATCACACCTTTTTAGGGGGAATTATTACCTACTCCGGGACTCTCTCATAGATTTATGTTATGTTCACGAATCCATATTAATCCACCAAGTATGAAAATGAGTTTTCCTTTAGATTTAGCAATCAATGATTGATATGTATGGGATTTAAGGAATCCTTTATATATATTCTAGGTTCCTCATCAATGGAGAATCATATTTTTGTATTAGAGATTCTTAGTAAATGTTATCTTTTAATAAATTATATAGAAATATCTTGGTCATTATAATGACCATTGTAGTTTTAAATCCACTCAGGGGGCACTTGAATATTATTTTCATTCAGAAACACAAGGATTATTTTAGAGTTGGGATCGTACCACCAGATGGGCTACCTATGTATCATTGTTATAAAGTAATCATAACCCACGTAGTTCGATAATAAGGATATAGATTAACGTCATATGGGGTAGAAAAGAATTTATGAAGGATGAGATTGAACCATATAAAGGCTTCCTACATACTCTAGTTTTAAGGCATAGATCAAATTCCATGTAGTTTGGATAAAGAAATATTCTTTTTATGCATGGTTAATGGCCCAAAAAAATGTTGTGATTACTTTCATACTCTAAGCTCACGTGAGTCATGCCCTATGTGAGAAACAAAAGGTATCAATAAACTTGACGATGGTTCCATGAAAGCTATAGTCATGAAAAATAATGTGGGCCTTACGTATGTATGACGACCTAGGTAGATGAAGACCATAACACTGGAAAAAGCCCATGAGCTGGGTCTATAACGGTATTTTTTCATTACAGAGATTTGTAGTTTTAACATAAGGTTTTCTCCTGAGAAGGAGTCCTAAAACAAGGGACATATAATTGGGGTTTATTCTTTATAAGGATTCCCAAATTAAAATAAATTAATATTGGGTCTTACACTTAAGATGGAGGCCCAAGATAATAGAACATGAGATTGTGGGTTAATCTTGAGAAGGAGCCCTAGGTTAATGGAACATGAGACTAGGGATTAAACTTAAGAAGGAGTCCCAAACCAAAATATCTTCTCATCTTCAAAAGATGAGGTTATAGGAAACCTCTAACCATGGTGTCACAAAGCATTTAAGTCACGAGGTTTTGGTAGAGGTTCTCACAGAATTCCTTTCTGATAAAGAATACAACAAAGGAACCATGAGATAAATGGATTTAAAGAAGGTTTTGGAGGCTATGTCTTGAAGAGGAGAGGTGGATTTATGGTAAAGAATTGACTATGAATAAGGCATGTATGTATCATTCTAGCATGCATGTCCTAGTCGCGCAAGTAGTCTTTCATGACATGAGTCACCATGGGAGACGAAGAGTCCATAGGGTAATACTTGGGCTACATTGAACTCAATCCCTTAGTATCATCCGTAGAGGCTTCCAGAAGTGTGGTGTGCAAGTTACCTTGAGAGGCCAAGGAGGCATGCAAGTGTCTTCTTTTCCCTTAAGGTATGGACACATAGGGGCACAAGTATTGATGAGTTCTAACAAATTATTCCCTATTCTTCCTCTTTAGTGCTTCTATTCCAGGTAAATAATTACCTTAGAAGTGTTCGGAAGACATCAGACAAAGACTTGGGTGACCAGAGCTTGAATCTGAGTTTGGGAAATTTTGTTTTTTTAAAATGGGGGGCCCAAAAAGGCTATTTATAGGCTACTGGGCACCTTGGAAAAATAATAATAGGCCACAAAAGTGACATGCACAACCCATAAGTGGCGCACAAGTGACTTGCGTAGTGACCATGAAACTTGCGCGACATCATTCAAATGGGTTCCTGGTCCATTCCTTTGTCAATTTTTTATGTTCTTCAAAGGTTTATCCTATTTGTGCTTTAGGTATTCCCATTTTCCATTAATTGGAATCTGTGATGGAGAGGAGTGTCAAAAAAATTCCCCTGTCAGTGTTGGATCCGAAAAATGAAAGAGGATTTGAAACTGAGGAAAAAGAGAAAGCAGGGTTCATCGGAGCGCAGGTTGCAGCACGCGGGTTCGGGCGTGCAGGTTACAGCGTGCAGGGTTGTGGGATCGCCTATATATATATGGGAATCACTTCACGCAAACCATCCTTCCTTCAATGATTTTGAGCTCTCCTCGCGCAAGTGTGTTTCTTTTCTTGTTTGAACGCTCTTCATTGTGTCACGCTTCTCCAGCAAGGATTTTTACTTGCATGCCAATACAAGCGAGGAAAAACATGAGTAGCATGATTTTCATGGAAACAATTGCACACATTAATTCCATATCAATTTTTTTGTGTTTTATTCACAAATATTACATAAAAACATACTTACTTAAAATTTAACTATTTAATCTTTGTGCAGATTCAATGGCTCCCTAATGAATTGGATCATCTAATGAGTTTTCCAGTAAGAGAATATATGCCATGATGAACGTCATTTTCCATGATTATCAAAATATTTGTGACATTAATCTCCTAGATTTGGGTATGTACTTGAACAAATATCATTCCAAATTCCCATAGAGCATTCACATACCTTTATATGGTCATGGTCATCTGTAAGGAGTCAACGTTCAAGAGGCAAAGAATTGTATTCCTCATTCATGGTTTCAGACATACACCAATTTATCTTCGGCAAATGTCTTAGTGTCAAGAGCATTTGAAAATGATGGAATACTAGAGAAGGCATTCATAATACATCATAGACCATGTGGTCTAGATCTAAATCCTCACAAGCCTGAGCTGTAGCAACATTGTTATCCCTCTATTTTCTGAAATTTTTTGATGGAAAAATCTATGGGATGGAAAAAGAGTTGGGATTTCCATCCTGGTGGAGGTGTGAAGCCGACATGGATGTGGTAATATTGGGTGTGACAAACCAATGCAGTGTTTTTCGGTGATCTAAAAGGAGCTGTAATATATGAAGATGTTTAGGCTAGGAAGACATATGTTTATAGGAATGAAAATTTTGTGCCGGAGTTAATTAGTCGTTAGATCCTAGAAAAAAATTATTTCCATCTGACTCATGGATAAGTAGGCATCAGTTTGTGGTATGTCTACATGATCTTGGGGGCTCCAATTATGGGAGTCATATATGACATGTTCATCCCTCCGATGGTGACAGGGAATGATTCTTAAAAGACTCGGACTCTAGCTCGGGAACTATTGAAAATTATTCACAAGCTTAAGAATACCAAAACCCCGAAAATACACTCTAGAAAGAATATTCATCCAGAGGATTGGATGTACATGTTTCCCATTAAGAAGAATTAGAAGGGTCCCACCTGTACTCATCCTACCAGCTACCCCAGAGCAGAGAAGAGGGGTGCTCTTGGTAGTTTATGGCCAACTCTAGAAGCAGAAGAGTTTAAAAAGTGGGGGTATGAAGTTGGTCAAGGAATCCCATAGAATACCCATATGGTGGGCTTCTTAGCCTTATGTCTCAGCGTTTATCTTCAACCAGTTAGGGAATCAAAGGGAGGCATCAAACCAGGGACATTCATGATGAAGCCAAGATAGATGAGAGAAAAATGGTTGGTTGGCCACCTTGGTATTGTTAAAGATTCACAGGAGCATACTCTATGTCAATATAGGTAATTATCCTTTGAGAATAGTGGGATCATTCTATGTTTTTTATGGATTTATCGCCACTCACTTTAGGACATACGCTATAAAAAACAGAGTACAGGTTCCTGGAAGTCCTTTTCGACCATCAGTGCAGGCATTTTCTGGAATTTCTCTATTTTACCTCAATTCCTATGATCTAAAGGTGAGACTGAGAATGTTCAAGGAATTTTATTTCTTTCCTTATGAAAAACTACCAATCAGTCAGTTTTTTGACGATGGAACAGCTATCCTAGAATTGAGGTCAAATATGTTGGCTTGTAGAGATGGTGTATTGGCCACCATAATTGACGGATAGATTATATGTGAGGCCTATGCTCCATATATATTTTCACGCCAATCAAGGTGTCTACATCTGGTTGTTGTATCCCCTCCTATGCATGTCAGGTCAGAGCATCATCAAATAGATTCCCAACAACTACGGTTGCTGGAAGCTATGGAGATGACCTTGGAAGTGTTTGATCTACCAGTTGCTGGAGTGGCGAGTCGATTGACTACATGGTATGATGATAACTGGGTAGCATCATACCCAGAAGGGGCATTGAATCTTTTTGTGTCCTAGGTGGGGAGTAATAAGAAAAGTGTCAAGAAAAAAACATTTCATCTGGAAGGTGAATCTTCCTCACCTGGAGTAGATTCACCGGGTTCTTCACCTAGGGATGATTGACCGGATTCCGAGGATGGGGGTGATGAGGAATGACATTCATCAAAATATCCTCGTTCCAGATATAATCCTCTTACCAGAGTCATGAGACCTACTCCATCGACTCATGTTGAGTAATATCATTGAGGGAATTCTGTCACCATTATTTTACAGAGAAAAAAGATTCATTTTCTTATCCTTTATCTGTGATTTCTTGCGCAGGGAAGAAGTTGATGTCCTAGATTGTAGGACCCTCCAAACGGCCTTCTGGTGCACATTCTGAATATTTACAGGAAAGAGGCTGTCTGTATATAGAGGATTTTATATTGTGATGCTGAAACCACCTGGATGGACTTATGCGAAGGGTTACTAATCCCCAGAGTGGGGGATCTCCATGCTTCTGCTGATATCCGCATCGAGGATAACCCCAATGAAGTGCGGGATTGCAAAAGAGAGATGGAAATGCTCATATATTCCATTGATTATTCCATTCCTATCACAAAAATGGTGAAGGAAATGATGGATCGTGGCACCAGTGAGGGGATTTCTACTTTCGTAGAAGAGGAGTGGCACAATTACGTGGATCTAGAAGATGTAAATTTCATTCCTTATTTTATTTGTAACATTATTTCAGTCAAATCTTTTTCACTCAAGGAAATTAATCTCTTAATCCTGCAGCTTGTTAAGGAATTAACTAATGAGGTCCCTACACCACAGTATAGCCATGGAGGCACTACTCTTAGAGTCCCTGAATCTCTTCATTAGCCAGGTGAAGTATCTCTAGATGAAGAAGTCATGGACGAGGAGTTAGACATGGCTTCTCACTCTCCATTACCTTTATTTGTAGCTGATGATGTGAACACGCCCAAAAAAACAAAGAAGAAGAGATATCGAAGGAAGAAGTCCACATCTATACGCTTCATCATTAGTGGTATGTCCTTCGGATAGTCATGAATCATAACTCATAAAAAGGTTGCTCATACTTCTTTGGATTTCAGGGGATTATTCGATTTCCCCTTTGAGGGAGAGGACTGACCCTCCTCTGAGGACAACGAAGGGTGCTGGTGAATAGTCACAAATTCATGCTGACCTGGCTGCTTCTGAAGAAACAATGAGAGAATAAGAGCCAACGGTTGTTCCCAGTACTGCTCCTATTGCTTCTCCTAGGAGAGAAGATCCTGATTCTGGTAAATTAATAATAATTCATAGATCATTGAATGAAAACATCAACTGACGTTCATCCTATGGTTCTTTAGGTTCAACATCTGCACTATGAATTTTGGCGACCACTGATCCTAACTCCGCAATTTTCTCTAAGTTAGCTCTCCGGAGTCAGAGGTCACAGGAGGAGGGTCGCCAAAAAGACATGTCAAATGATCCCACTGTTGAGACTAACAATTAATATGGGATATCACTGGATGGAATGATGATACTTGGCAGATATTTTGAAGAAATTTTAGATCATGTAAAATTACCATGTGATTTAGAAGAATTTGGATGTGAGTTTTATCCTTCGTCCTATTAATTTTTTTTATTACATCTCTGACCACTTTTTGTTAAAATATGATGTTCTGTCTGAGAAAGCTGCTGATTTTCCGATGCGTGAATGGGGTAGAGAAAACCCTATCATTGCAGAGATGCTTACTCTAGTGGAGCTTAACCCGACAAAGATTCCTGAAACTCATCTTGAAAATCCTGTTGAATCTATGAAAGACGGTGAGGAGCCTTCTCGTGATGCTGATCTATCATTGGGTAAAAGATGATAATATTTGTGTATATACGTAATTTGAATGACATCTAATCAACTTTTGTTATCCTTTCAAACTAACCAAAGCTTTCAATTGACCATCCAGGGATTTCAACATCAGTGGTTAGATCCAAAGGTGAAGCCTCAGCCTCAACCCCAACATGAGTTGAATGTGAAGTAAAAAGAGTAAGGGGGATGGAGCAGAACAGGGAAGTTTTATTAAGTGCATTAATCCCAGACTATATTCCCCCCTGTGATAGCGATGCTGAATCAGACATAGAGGTGTGAAAGGTGCCCCAATTGTCACATCGCATGGCATGGCAGAATATATGGATGATCATATATGAAGTTCTTCTTGAAGATATATCTTTAAAGATCTCTTGACTATCATCCTTTTACATCATTCTAGGACTTGGCAGTTTTGGATATCAAGAGATCCATACAGCGGTGAAACACGTCA
The DNA here is from genome assembly GCA_963277665.1 of Viscum album. Lineage (NCBI taxonomy): Eukaryota > Viridiplantae > Streptophyta > Magnoliopsida > Santalales > Viscaceae > Viscum > Viscum album. The sequence goes on along the minus strand of OY728143.1, from coordinate 513,994,965 downwards.
TCATTAAAAGGGAGAAAGAGAAAAAGTGTTTTCAAGATCTGACCAGAGCGAGGCAGCTGACCAATATAAGTGAATTCGAGGCTCCAGTGTTCCGAGATAAGGATGATCATGCTGCAAAGATGATGGAGCTGAAGCATAAGATCATGGAGAATTTAGTCCATGAGATGCACCTTTAGCAACAACTAGATGTCGTTACTGGGGAACTTGACCAACATAACCATTCATTGGAATGAGTCCAAACGGATGGTATGAAATCCATCAAAGATGCTAAGAATGCACTCCATTAATCTGAAAAGAGTTAACCTGGTGGAGTGAATGAACTTCAAGTAGAAGCTAAAGAATCTCAGGATGCCGTAAATCCAATCAAAAGTTATATTGAAAGTCTCTTTTAATTCTTGAAATAGAGAATATACTCCAATCTATGGATGTTCTTCTAATATTTTGCATCAATGAAAAAGACATTTCATCTTCAATCATTTGTACCAACATTCTCTTGCTAACTAATTTAATTAAATTTTTTTACCTAATCCAATGGGCATAGTAAGCATTGTTATATTTGGGCTAGTATTATATAAACAACCCCACAAACATTGCATGTTTTTATTGCTCAGTATTGTCTAAATCCTACAAAATGTATGTTTAGAATGCTGGGACATGACTATTGTTCCGAGTTCCATTTACATGTTCCCAATTTAATGACTACCAAGTCTCTTGTTGGATGTTTAATGTCATGCATGTCAGACATAAGAAGGATAATGTTTAAGGTTGAATATCATTGACCAAATGGATTAAAATTGACTTAATTCATTGATATGTTGTTTGTAAACACATTACCACATTCATGTATGGGGGAAAACATGTAAATTATGACTTAAGAAATATTGAATCTGAGGGATGAAATGAAAAAAGGGCTAAAATTAATTATAGAAAGTACTTCCTAAGAGTGAAGTTACCACTATTTGACAAACCCCTTAGGGGGTTGATTTATGCAGGTCCACTTAAGGGAATCAGCTGCATAGTCAAATAATAGAATCTTTTGGCTGACAGGTCCATTATATATACTACTTGTGCAATTCCACCTAAGGGCATGTGTTCATAGTGAGGAAAAATAACTCTAAGAAATTTTACTTTTCTATTACTAAATCTAGTTAAGGTTTATAGAGATTCAAATTTCCCAATGTATAGAGCATTCTATATAGATAGAGGTACTTGAATATGGAGAGGATATTCCTAATCAAGACTGTCAAATAATTGGATGAATGTCACTCCTGTGAAGGTATTACCCAGACATAGGGAAGGGAAATATAAACCATGGGCATGAATTCTTTCTGGTCATGAAATAGAGTATGGGACAAATATGTTAAGGATGGATATTTTTTGTGGATCCCTATATATCGTCGTTAAGAACAATAATGAAATATGTGGTCCCCCCCCCCCGCCCATGAATGATGTTACCACTATTTGACAAACTCATTTGGGGGATATATTATGCAGGGCCACCTAAGGGTATTGGAAACATAGCCAAATAATAGAATCTTTAGGCTGACAGTTATGTTATGTAGAATATTTATGCAAGGATGCCTAAGGGAACGTGCTGTATGTTCAGTAAAAATAACTCCCAGGTATCAGACATTTTGTGACAAGAAGTCAAGAAAAGGGTAATGGAGATCTAGAAGAATTTAAAGTTAGGAGTATGACACATGAAAATGTGTATTGTCCAATGCATGAATGAGATACATAGACCAATGCTGACCATAATCATGTTGTGTCTGGTTCCTGAATAGAGATTTTGGACTTCACTACATATCTCGTTATGATGATAATCAAGCCATACATAGTTCTTGAAATATAGTTTAATGTCATGTGAAATGGTAGCATTGGAGATCTTAGTTTAGGGTTGTAGAGCTCAGACCATAATGAGGGAGACACATTGTTTTTTTGTTAGAAACATAATGTGAATACATGCCGGGGTTTTCATACCACATTCATGTTCTCGTAGGGGGAATTTTCATCCAACAGACTGAAAGTGGGGTTTGGGGTTATACTCAAAGACTTGGGGCTCAATTCGAGGGATGCTCGAACATTTCTACGTATCCCATAGATATGTGAATCAAGCCATACATTGTTCTTGAAATATCCTCTATACAGATTTGGTTCGAACATGTGAATGGTGAAAGTGGACTTTAGTGCATTGATGGTTGGACCCATGATTAATGGTTCAGGCATTTACATGTATGCTCGTACTCCTTAGAGTATGACATGATTGGAGATCAATGTAAATAATGATTCCCACTTAGGTGAGGGTGTCAGAGAATATTGTAGTTTATTGTTATAAAAGGAAAAAGTGAAAATAGTTTAAGTTCATATGCATGGACTGGTGCTGCACAGTTTAGCATCATGTAGCTAGGACTTATTACTATGTAGTTTAATGTATTGCAGAGAGGATAGTGGGGGACTCTATTGTTTAACATCATAGAGAAAGTATGATGTTGATGCATAGTTTAGGGTCATTTAGAAGGGACCAAAGGGATGTACATAGTTTAACGTCATGTAAAACAATGGTGATCCAATGTGAGGATATTTGTTAGGGGGCTTTGTGGATCAACATTATATGAGATGTAGGTGAACCGACATGAAGATATTGGTTTTGGGATTGAACCTCGGGAGGTTTCCTATGTACCTAGCCTAGAAGACCAGGATCAAAGTCCGCGTAGTTAGATTCAGAATGAAATGGTGATCGAGTTGTACTTTAGGACAACAACCCAAACATGGTGTTGGGACTTAGGTGTGGTTAGCATCCTAGAGATGGTGTAATGGTTGATACATACTCTAAGCTCACATGAGTCATGCTCAGTGTGAGAAAAAAGAGGTAGAAACAACCCTAACGATGCCCAGTCTAACATCATGTGGGACAACAGGTGATGTGCAGTTTAGCATCATGTATCTAGGATGTATTATTGTGCAGTTTAATGTATTGTAAGACATGTGCACAGTTTAATGTCATGTAGGATGTATTGAAGGACTTTTCCATAGATAAAATGTCATGTAGGATTATTATGTACAGTTTAATGTCTTGTTGGATATATAAGGGACTTTTTATAGTTTAACTTCATGTAAGACGATACACAGTTTAACGTCATGTTGGACGACAAAGGGGACATTGTTTAACGTCATGTTGGACGAATGAAGGTCTATGTAGTTTAATGTCCTACAATAAGGAAAAAAGGTTGTATTTGTGTTACACAAAATACTTCTTCAAGAATCATGCATTAGTTGGGTTTTTAATGAGTTCTCCATCCTTTGAGATTAAAGAATAACTCCATTGGATTAGACACTATGTATTGAGTAATGTCCTTTCCAATTTGGCTCAGGCTTTGGAGTTTTCTTTCCTAGTATCATTGGTGTTATAAAGACTAATACAAATTCTCCTTGAATGAATGCATGAAGATGAACTTTTTATTGAATTCTCATGCTATTCGACTCTAATATAATTCCATGTGGTGTAGGGTGCACAATATTTTTTCATCTAATCATTCCAATTCATCAAATCGCTTCTAAGATTGATCAGCTTTAGATGAATGGTCACTAATGGCTACTCTGAGAAAAGGTAACTGAACCTCAATAGGAAAGACTAATTCTATTCCATATACCAATGAATATGTATTTGACCGTACAGTAGTGCGGGTGGTAGTCCGATATGCCCATAAAGCATGAAAAAATTTATCAGGCCCCGATTTCTTGTCCTTATATATTATCTTTTGTATTATTTTTGAACGAGTCTTATTGAAGGCCTCTAAGTTTTCATGGCAACATAATGATACCAAGATGAATGGTTGGATTTAATTTTGTATTCTTGATACAACATTCTCACCTCGGATCAGCAGAGGTTGGTTCTATAGTCCGTCAATATGGTATGAGGGACACCAAATCTGGTAATGATGATAGACTTGACAAAGCTAACAATGCTTTTAGCACAAACTTCTCTGAGAGGTATTTCCTCTGACCATTTGGAAAAGAAGTCAGTAGAAGTAAATAATATACTATAACATCTTAGCTGTAGCTGGAGGATAAGGTCATACTACATCTATTCCCCATGTGGCAAATGGCCATGAGTATATTTTTGTATGATGAAACTCTGGGAGATGATGAGTAAAGTTGAAACATACTTGGGAATAATGTAACTTCTTAGTAAAATCGAAAAAACCTTGCATCATTGAATCCAGAAGTATCCAACCCTTTGAATTTGACCAGAAAGACTATGTCCATACGGGTGGGCACCACAAAATCCTGCCTGAACTTCACTCATGAAAGCCACTATTTCTTCACCATCAATACATATGAATAGAATTCCATCAAAACCTCTCTTGTAAAGATTTTTTTGGTGATCTGGGCTATCATAAAGAGTAAAATTGACCACACATCACTAGAATTGTTCTTTCTCGGCTCTATAATGTGGGAGTGTTCCATTTTGAATGTATTCCCTAATATGTGTCATCCAACCTACAGTATGACCATATGGTTCATAAATGTGACTAATTTCCGGGATTTCCTCTATTCTAATTTGAACCAAAGGTGAAACTCCATGAAGGTGGGAAATACTAATGATTGTTTATTCTTGGTTTGGATCTTCCAGGGTTGTGGCTATAATAGACAGTGCATCTCCTTGGGAATTTTGTGATCACAAGATATAAGAAAATGTTGGTTCCAAATGAAATTCCTCCATTACCCCTCTAACTAATCACAAAAAGGGATTAACTCTTCATTTCTGATGGAATTATCCCCATTGATATGTTTTATTACCAAGTGAGAATCACCTTTTTCATTTAAGTGATTCACATGTACCTGAACCACCAATTCCAAGCCTACGATGAGAGATTGATATTCTGCTTCATTGTTTATACCGCCTTCCAAAAATAATAAGGAATAGGGTAGCACTGCATTTTCTGGAGAAATAAGCAATATTTCCTTTCGTATCTTCCAACCAAGTTGTTAATGACTCAATGTTAGTCAGTAATTTTTGAGAATCATCAAGTTAAGCACAGACCTGGGCAGGTACAATAACTGGAGTTCAGACAGGGGTGGCAATTGGTACTACCACATATGATAGAATAGATGGTTGTTATCATGTATGACCCATAGGATTGGACCTATGATGGTGTACTTGTAAAGGGGGGATATTCTTGATCTATCTCTGTAGCTGCAAAAAATTCCCTTGATTGATTAACTCTAACATGCTTAGGAGGAAGACTTCCTTGAAGTAGTTCTGCATTTTACCTCCTTAATTCCATCTTTTCTTCTTCTTAATGTGAGAACCTTTCCTCTAACGAGAGTGATTGGACTTCTCCAGAGGTAGGGTGGAATGTAACATGAATTTTACCTTTTTCCTTGGAATGTTCCTTTTTGGAGTATGGAAGGGAATTTCCCAATGGAATGTCTTGCCCCTAGGCAACCCTTTGTCTTCTGGTATGCACACCTCATTCATTCGCATCTATGTGTATAGATTCATGAATAGGAACTTCTTCATCTGATCCCTCAGGGTGAGCCTCATGTTCTAGGGTATTAGTGACAACGGCATTGATGACATTTATTGATGCATAATGCATTGCAGCCCTTCTGTCAGCGCTTCTTTGATACTGTCTTCTTCCATGTCATTTATGATACATTGACTTTTGTTTGGTTGATCTCTCAGGAACTACATGATGAAACGTAATTTTGAGAGAATCTCTGGATAATTCGGAATTGTGTCCCTCTTGTGGCTTCTTCCCTAATATAGAGAAGACTTACTTTCTCTATGGATGATATTGAGAAATTGAAAAAGATCCAAATCCAGTAGACTGGGGTTGTCCCTGTTTTTCCTTCTCAACTCCTCGAATCATATCTGTTGATCCTGAGGGTTGGATTAAAAGATTCCCCAGTCTGGAAAGCTGTGGTGGCTCTTGAGCTACTACATTTGAAACTTTCTTAAAATCTCTCCTGATTTTGCAGACATTAGTCCAGAAATTGGCTATATGCATCATCTTACATCCACTCAAATAACATGGCTAAGATGACTGTTTCATTATTTCTAACACCTCTGTCACCTCATGATGTACATCCTTTAAACGAGAAGCCTACTTGATAATCTGATTTTCTTTATGCAAGAGTAATTCGACAACTTGTTCTTTATATTATTGAATTTTGGAAGAACTATTTGAGGCATGTTCTTTAAAAAGCATTTTATTACCCAAAAAACCAGTTAGATGTGGCCATCCATGGGCAATAACATTGCATGAGTCCACTTTTGGAGGAATTTGTTGACTTGAGAGAACATTGAAATACAATGCTCCATGAACACCCCATCCCTTGATATGAATACTAGATGGGGAATTTTTAATTAACTGGAACAACGCTTTTAATGTGCTAAGGCATGAATGTTGAAGGTATCTCTACTGCTTTTCAAAATTTGGAAGTCGGGAAATTGAGATAGATTCCAAGCCAATTTGGTGTTACAACACTTCTATTATCTTGACATGATTTTGATATTCATCATATGATAATATTTCCTCTTTTAAGTGACAAAGAGTTTTTCATATGTTGAGACGAATATCGTGAATACAATATTCTGTCAACATTAATGGAATATCATACTAAGAATCAGCCGAAGGCCAAAACATGACTTGTATTTCACCTTTCGCCAGTTGTTCTCTTATATTCATCACTTCCTATTTGTCTTTTGGTGAATATTCATCTAATTGATTGGACCAATGCTATTGCTTCTTTTTTTCTTCATCAGATTCAACAAGATTTGTAGAGAATTCATTTTTCAAATTAGAAAATGAATGACCTAGGGGTGGTTCTGAAAATGACCAACAGCTCTGGCTATCTTTCGATTGAGAAATTGTCTCACCAGCTAGTGGTAAGGCATCAGACCTGACTATCATCGCATTTTCAAGTTCCTCAAGATATGAGGGCTTTCTAATTTCTTCATTTTCCATTGAAGAATTTTCCAAGAAATGAGAATTACTACTATGGAGAGGACTTTAGCAACTAAATTTATCATTATGAGGAAGACCACCATGGTGGGTTACAAAAAAAAGATGAAATATCTTGCTCTATGGCCTTTTGGCCATGGAAAGTTTTATTATGGCTCTCATCTGAAGATAATACTTCGATATTGACTGAATTTTCATGAATAATGCCTTTATGAGGATGTGTATGATTAAGATCATCGGAAATACTATTGTTACTTTCGGAATTTGGAAATGAGAGAGAAGAATCTTGAGTTGAAACATACAATTGTCTGAGGGATTCAAGAGCTCCAGCATTGAGAAAGGCCTTGATACAGATTGGCACATGATTTTTCAATTGTGCTAGATGGTTCTTTTTCTTGGATTCCTTCTTACTCACTTTGAAAACCACATGTTGATGAAAGTGGTTATTATGGGTAGGTGTATGTGCGTGCTCAGAATAAATGGTCTGGTTAGCCTGATTATCTTCATTTAAATCGGGTTTATGTACCCGACTTGAATGTCCGTATGACATGGGGGAGTATGCCCCATGAGCCACTTATACTAAAACAGAGGTGTGTATCTACTCCAGAGTGTCATATTGATGAATAACTATAATGATAATGATAGATTTATGTTTCTTTCCCAGTGTTGTCTCTAGAGTTTTTATAATATTCTAACAGTTATTCAAAATATAGGCATTGATTTTCTCTTGCACTTTCACCATTGTCAGAATGTTCTTGGGGACTTCAACTACCGGAATGGGAATATATGTCCATTACAAGTTTGTAGTAGGTGTGTGTTCCTTCTCCTGCTCTCCTTTTCCTGTCAGTGAATTCTGACATTACTTATGTGTGGGGGCAGAAAGTTGTGTCTTCCTCTTGTTTATCATTAGAAAATTTCAATTAACATATCTGAGTGCTACCAAACGAGACTATTGGTTATTTTGATAAATCACAGGTGTATGTGCCTACTAAGTGTTCTGCACTGAATATAATTGATGAACTTTCTTCAATACTAGCAGACAATAATGCTCGTAGAATTGATGAGTGTAAGCAGGTGTATGTGCATGTTTACAGGTGGTCACCACATTTGGTTGGCGAGCTTCTTTGGATGCAATTTGAAAATATCGATGACTAGCTGATAATTTATAAACAGCTGTATATGCCTTCCTATATTACGTCGCTGGAATTTCCTGGTGGGATTGGTGTTTTACTGCCAGACGAGTCTTCTGGGATGTAAAAATCAGGATGGAAGAGTGTATATTCCCACTCATTGTTTGTCATCAAGTTATATTGACATAATTCTCTGGAGGGGGAATAGGTTTGAACCTGCTCCCTGTTGGTAGAATTTCACCTCTGATGGATCATCTTGCGTGCTCGGGTCTGAGGGACCTGAACCAAACTTCTAGAGGTGATACCATAATCATGTTGAATGTGCACTACTGCACGAGACTAGTGGTGATTGTTGGTGGGAGTCCTCATGAAGGGCTCATGTCTTCTTGAACTAAGGCCTTGAGTGACCTCATCATTCACCTCCTTGTAATATAGGAGGGACTGGTTGTCGCATTCTTGGGATAATGACACGAAACAGTTGGAGATGGTGGTTGGAACTTCCTGCTTCCTGACCACTGGTCGTCACTGTTTTGTCAACCAAGGTGATTTGTTAACTTGGAGGGCTTTTCAATCAGCCTGCAATGTCAGGATGGTACCATGTGACGGTATTCCTTCACCAATGCCTTCGAGACTCATCGTTGAAGACGTTAGGTAGGTTATGTCTTCCTCAGGGCACACGAGGATCCAATAAGAGTAGTGGTCGAGGCATTCATAGGTGTGAATTTTAAAGAATCCATTCTATGTTGTAGAGAGATCTTGTAAAAGAGTGAATGTTAGATATATAAGACATAATCAAGATAGGTTTGTCTAGACTAAAACTTTTAGATGAATACATATGTGTTTTTTTTGATTTGTTGGCCCTCATATTGAGTTTAATAGGGGCCTAACAAATAAGTAAAACAACATTTAACTTGGTTAAGGATTCACGTCGGGTTCACCGTTTTATTCTTCTTGAAATGGGTATGACCTTGTTTTTTTAGGTTCAAACTCTCCAATCAATTTCTAATGGGTTTATTTGTAGAACCAGAAACATCCAATGATTCTATATCCATTTGGACCTACCTTCCAAATGTAGGTGATCATTAGTTGTGGAATGATGAGGCTTTAGAATTTTCATTGGTAGAGAGGATGAGAGGTCAGGCTCATCACACCATTTTGGGGGGAATTATTTCCTACTCTGGGACACTCTCATAGAATTATATTATGTTCATGAATCCTTATTAATCCAACAAGTATGAAAATGTGGTTTCCTTTAGATTTAGATAACAATGATTGATATGTATGGGATTTTGAGAATATTTTTTTATATATTCAAGGTTCTTCATCGATGGGGAGTCATTCGTATGTATTAGAGATTCTTAGTCAATGGTATCCTTCAATACATTATATAGAAATCTCTTGGTCATTATGATGACCATACTGATTTTAAATCCACTCAATCGATCACTTGAAGTTTATTGTCGTTCAGAAAGAGAGGGATTATTTCCAAGTTGGGATCAGACCCACAGATGGGATACCTAAGAATCCTTGTTAAAATGGAATCAGAACCCACGTAGATTGATTATAAGGATATAGTTTAACATCATATGGGATGGAAAATAATAAATTAATGATGGGCTTGAACCTTATAAAGGCTTCCTACGTACTTTAGTTTTAAGGCTGAGATCAAATTCCACGTAGTTCGGGTAAATAAATATTGTGTTTATGCATGGTTAATGGCACAAAATGAAATGTCGTGATTAATTTTATACTTTAAGCTCATGTGAGTCGTGCTCGGTGTGAGAAACAAGAGGTATACATAAACATGATGATGGTTCCATGAAAGATGCAGTCATGAGAAATGATGTGTGGCTTATGTATGAATGACATCCCAGGTAAATGAAGAGAAGGACTTAGGAAAGAAGGCCATGAATAGGGTCCATAAAGGTATTAGTACATTATGGAGATTATGAGTTTTAACTTAGGGCTTACTACTGAGTAGGAGGCCTAAAATAAGTGACTTATGATTGGGGTTTATTCTTGAGAAGGAGGACCAAATCTAATGAAATTAAGATTGGGGCTTACTCCTGAAAAAGAGGCCTAGGTTAAAAGAACTTGAGACTGGGGCTCACTCCTGAGACGAAGTCCTAGGTTAAGGGAACCTGAGATTGGGGCTTACTCATAAGAAATTGGACCAAACCAAAAGATATTCTCAACTTTAAAGGATGATGTTATAGGAAACCTCTATCGATGCTAACATAAAGCTCTCTAGTCACGAGGTTTTGGGAGAGGTTCTCACAGAATTAAATTCAGATTAGGAATCCATCAAAGGAACCATGACATAAATGGATATTAAGAGGGTTTTGAAGGCTATGTCTCGAATATGAGAGGTGTATTTGAGGAAAGGAGTTCGGAGTTCACAAGGAAATAGGAAAGAAAGTATCGTTCTGGTGCGCAAGTCCTGGTCACACAAGTAGACATGCCTGACATGAGTCACCATGGGCGATGAATAATCCATAGGTTAACTCTTGTGAGACATTGAACTCAAGCCCTTAGTCTCATCCCTAGAGGCTTCCAGATGTGTGGTGCGCATGTTCCCATGAGAGGGAAAGGCGTCCCACAAGTGTCTTTATTTCCCTTAAGGGATGGACACTGAGGAGTGCAATTATTGATGAGTTCTAACACTATAGGCCTTATTATTCTTCTTTAGAACTTCCATTATTGGTAAAGAATTACCTTAGAAGGGTTCGGAAGACGTCAGACAAAGACTTGGGTGACCCGTGCTTGAATTTGTATAACAACCCATACTTTACATACATTGTTAATACTTCAAAATTGAAGCACACTTATTAAAACATATGACAAAACCACAAAGGACCGTATAGGTATAGTGTCTTTAGAAACTGGGTAACATAAACAACTGGTTCATAAATCTTCTACAGTGTCTCCCATTAATTTCATCATATCTAGGGTCCCTTTTAGCATATTCTACTTAATATCCATCTTCCTTGACCTGGGGAAAAGAAAACATAAAAGTGTGAGCTCAAATGCTCAGCAATGGCAAATAAAGGAAATAAAAATCATATCTTTTTGAAAATCAAAACCTGCAAAAGAGATCATAATATCTTAACATGGAATAAATCATGGAAGTGAAAATGAGATCCCCATAATCATAACATAAAACTTGAAACTTTGTGGCATGCACACATAATCATGTAAAATCATTTCTTGTTAGTCACGACTCATTGCCAAGACTATCTTAGTGGACAAAGTCCCTTTCTGAACCGAGTCACCCTCGTTCCAGTCCTGTTTCACTGAACCAGTATAACCTACCGTTCCAGCCATGTCTATCTCATGATATATAAAATTTTTACCCAATGCATTGGAGGGATATATAGGTCCCACCCATCTTATAATGAATCCTTTCTTATGTGTGCCACATAATCATAAACCATACATCATAGCGTAACCCATGTAATAAAAATGAGATTCTTAAACAACATGACATCATAAAAAAGTTCATATAAGATAAATGAATTCATAAAAATATTTCCATCAAAACATAATCAAATCCATGTAATAATAGGGATAAAAACAGAACCCTTTTATTTTCTTAGATGGAAAATAATTTTGATAAAATACTTGAACTCTATTCTTGAGGAAAATATCCTTTTTACTTCAAAAACACTTTTCCTTTCTTAACATGTCATACAATTTTAAACCTCAGAAAGTTGATTAAAAATAAACTTGAAAACTTGTAAAGGAAGCTTCTTGGAAATAATGATTTAAAAATCCATTCATGCCGTATAAGGTAAAAAAATCATTCTTCGTACTTTTGTCGGAAATGTCAAAAAGTACCTCGTACGGAAAAACGACAAAAGATTCCTTTCATATTCTTTACTAAAAACTCACCGAAGGGTAAAATTGGATTTAAACTATTGAAAGTGGATGGAAACAATATTACATATTGAGGGAACATGTATGTGGATGATAAAATACACCCCAGTAAATACTTACGAATAAACAATCTCGGATAAAAATGAGATTGTGATATTTCCCCTTACCTTATTTCTGATTTTCTTTGTATGTGTCCGAAGCTCCTGTATAATGGTTTAAATAATGTTATGTACTTATTCCAGAATCATACATATTGATATGATATCATATATGGTCATATTCATAGCTTCTTGTTAGTAATATTTCATTGTTACTTGTTACTCGGGTCCTTATTGCCTTTTGTTCTTATGCGTGTTTTGCCGAATAAATTCTTATTCTTATTTTAATGTTATATATAACTTATATCCAGAATGGTATTAGTGTAACATATATCATATTTATTCATTCAATTCATTTATATAATTACTATGTAATGATGATCATGTAGAACGAGTCGCATCACGTCGTGGAGACGGTATTCCGTACGTACGCACGAGTGATGATATCGTTCCTATTATCGTGGAACTGTATTGGAGTATATATATTATTTCAGTATCAATATTACTTTATTATAATTATAAATAGTTGCTCATTACCCCATTATACCCATCCTTGTAAGGTGATGGTGGAAAATAGATTACACCACGGCGTGGAAACGGTATTCCGTACGTACGCACGCGCGGTGATATCATTTTTCCATAGGATGGATAGAAGGTGAATTAGGGTTGTTTCATATTTATAATAACATATAAGTATGTAAGTAATACGGATGTTATTAATTTATCATGAAACAACTAAAGAAGAAGAAGTTGAAGAAGAAAGAAATTGAAAAGATCGGTAATGGATATTACCTCTTCTTTGGAACGCCTCTTTGAATCCTCCACTTAAGGAACTAATATTGGTATTTGAAGAAGACCAGAACCTCTAGGATTATTCTAGGGAAGTGGAGAGGAGAAAATGGCAGGGGTTGGCCGAGATTGAGTGCTCAAATTGGTGTGAGGAGGAGGGGGAGGAGGTGCCCTTTTATAAGGGAGGAGAGGGGCACCTTAGGAATATCTCAAAATATTATTTTATATTAAAGTCAAAATCGGTTTATAATGGTTCCAAAGGGTCTTATTTCGAAGCTAAAGTGGGGATGGGTCGAAATCCTATCAACCAATACGATTTAGACAAGTTTAGGGTATTATTTTAACCTTATCAATTAGATTTAACTCTAAGTTAAATAATTTAACTTTTACCGTGTCTTTTTGTTTTCTTTCTCTATAAGGTTAATACACTTACTATAACATGCCAAACGAACCCCAAATTGTTTATTATTAATATATATATCCTTATCTAAGTCATTTGGCCGAACCTTAGATTTTTATGAATAATATAACAATTAATAATATAATATTTCATTTAAAAACTATTTTGTGTCAATTTTGACACTATTTGATATATGATTTTTGTGAAAGTCATAACAGAATTATATGTTCGAATAAAGTTGATTAAATCAACAATAATATATCATAGTAACCTATAAAATTAGTGGAATTCATAAAAAGTCTCAAATTACATTTATTTTGGTGTTTATAACATCAATTATGTCAATATTTCATTAATAAGATAATTACTGCATCATCATTGTGTCATAAATAAATTAAATTATTTAATGTCTAAAAATTACAAATAAAAAACCATTATGTAGTAAATATTTTTAGCTTTATAATGAATAATTATAGTCGAATTTATCTTATGTATAACCCCATATTAAAAATGATTTACTTATTAAACATTGATTTTAACTATTTTAACCCTTCTTTAAATACATTAATAATAAATGTCATAATCTAACTCAATTGGGCCTAAATGGTCATATTTTATTAATAAGGTTGTTTTTGGTCGAATTACACTTATCCAATAGAATTAAGACATGTTTTAGGGTAATTGTAATATCATTTTTACCCTTAGATACCCTATTTACTATTAACCGCGGGGAAAAAAAAGTAAAAAGTTACTATTCACCAAAAAATTATTTTTATCTCATTGAACCACATTTTACTTACTGATATCAACCGTGTCTGTCGGATTTTCGAAATTCCATTCACAGAAGCGGTAAAATTACGTTTTATTCAAAATTCAGTTTTTAACCTACCACTTAGTGGTTTCACTATTCATCAAAAATTGAAAGTTTTCAGAAAAATACCAAAATTTTACCCTAGGATAATTTTGATATTCCGAATCCAAAAATGAAGTCCATTTTGAAAAATAAAATTTTAAAAATTTCAAAAAGTGGTTTTTACTATTCATAACGGCTAATTTTAATAATATTTTAATAGCATATCGTTGTTTAGTGAAACTCGGTATTGCGTACGACGCAAGATATCGAGAAAGGTCGTGATTGGGTGTAAAGTAAGCCAAGCAAGTGTTTAGTGAAAGATTCCTTTGATGATATAAAAACAAAATATTACTCATAAAAATCTCAGCTGTTACATTCTAACCCCCTTAAAAAGAATTTCGCCCTCGAAATTCGTCACTTTGTAACAAACAGATGAGGATACTTCTCCCTCATCATATCCTCAAGCTCCCATGTAGCTTATTCAAGTTGGTGGTTCCTCCATAAAACTTTCACCAATCGAGTGGTCTCGTTTCGTAGGACTTTTTCGCTATGATCTAGAATCTCTATCTGCTGTTCTTCATAAGAAAGATCTTGCTCCAGCGGTACAACTTCTGAGCTGAGTACATGTGAAGGATCTGGTATGTACTTTCTCAGGAGAGATACATGGAACACATCGTGAACTTGAGAGAGATTCAGTGGAAGCGCCAATCGGTAAGCTACCTTCCCAACACGATCCAGTATTTTGAAAGGACCGATATATCTAGGGCTCAACTTCCCCTTCTTTCGAAATCTCATAACCCTCTTCCAGGGAGATATACGTAAGAACACTTTATCACCCACATCAAACTCTAGGTCTTTTCTTCGGTTGTCGCAATAACTTTTCTGTCGACTCTGAGCTGCTCTTATGTGTTGTTGAATAGATCTGACCTTTTCATCCATTTCATGAACGAGATCAGGTCCTAATAGCTTTCTTTCCCCAACTTCATCCCTACAAGTTGGAGTCCTGCATTTCTTTCCATAGAGAGCTTCATAAGGAGCCATCTGAATACTGGAGTGAAAGCTATTATTATAAGAAAATTCCACCAAAGGTAGGTGTTGATCCCAACCTCCTTTGAAATCCATAGAGCAAGCTCTCAACATATCTTCTAGTGTTTGAATTGTTCTCTCAGACTGACCGTCTGTCTGGGGATGATAAGAAGTTCTAAAACTCAACTCTGTATCTAGAGTATGCTGAAGACTTCGCCAGAACATCGAGGTAAATCTCGGATCCCGATCAGATATAATAGAATGTGGTACTCCATGCAATCTTACCACTTCCTTTACATATATCCTGGCAAGCTGATCTAGAGAGAAATACTCTCTAATAGCAATGAAGTGTGCAGACTTTGTAAGACGATCAACTATGACCCAGATAGAATTATTCCCTTTGGATGTTTTAGAAAGTCCTGTGACAAAGCCCATAGTGATGTTTTCCCATTTCCATTCAGGTATGGGTAATGGTTGTAACATCCCCTTAGACTTCTATCTCTCAGCTTTAACTTGTTGACAAACCAAGCATCGAGAGACATATTCAGCAACATCTCTTTTCATGCCATCCCACCAGAAGTACTCTTTCAGGTCCCTATACATCTTCGTGCTTCCAGGATGAATAGAGAATGAAGAACTATGAGCCTCATCCAGCAGCTCCTTCTTTAATTCGGGGATGGGAGGAACACAAACCCGATTCCTGAACATTATTATCCCATCACAATCAAGGTTGAATTCAGGAACATTTCTCAACTTCTTTTGTAACTCGACATCTTCTTTTTGTGCCTCTTTAATCTTCACATGTATAGATGGTTGAACATTCATTTGAGAAAGATAATATTTTTCCCCTTCCATTATAATTTCAAGATCCATCCTTTGTAAATCCATAAATATTGGATATTTTGTGATCCTCATCATGGGTAAACTTGCTTGGTCTTGTCGACTTAATGCATCTGCCACCTTGTTTGCTTTCCCAGGGTGGTAATGGATTGAGCAGTCATAATCCTTAATCAGCTCCAACCATCTTCTTTGACGCATATTCAGCTCCTTTTGTGTGAAAATATACTTTAAACTTTTATGATCAGTATAAATATCACACCTTTCACCATAAAGGTAATTCCTCCAAATCTTTAATGCAAAGATTACCGCAGCCAACTCCAAATCATGTGTTGGGTAATTTTGCTCATGGATTTTCAACTGTCGTGAGGCATAAGCTATCACCATATCATTTTGCATAAGAACACACCCCAATCCCTTCTTGGATGCATCACTGTAGATCACAAACCTTTCTCCACTACAAGGCAGTGTGAGTACAGGTGCACTATATAACCTTCTTTTCAACTCCTTGAAATTCTCTTCACATTCCTCTGTCCAGACAAACTTAACTTTTTTCCGAGTCAACTTGGTGAGTGGATTAGATAATCGTGAAAAATATTTTACAAAACGTCGATAATATCCATCCAAACCAAGAAAACTTCAGATCTCAGTTACTGTTGTTGGTCTTGACCATCTTTCGGTAACCTCTGTTTTTGCTGGATCCACAGATATCCCCTCTTTTTAGATTATGTGACCAAAAAATGCAACTTTTTGAAGCCAAAATTCACACTTGGTAAATTTGGCATAAAGCTTCTCCTTTCTCAGGGTCTTCAATATAATTCCCAAGTGATCTTCATGCTCTTCCTTGCTCTTTGAATAGACAAGAATATCATCTATAAAGACTACCACAAATTGATCAAGATAGTCTCTAAAGACTCTATTCATTAGATCCATGAAGATAGAAGGGGCATTAGTAAGACCAAACGGCATCACTATAAATTCATAGTGTCCATACCTTGTACGGAAAGCCGTCTTTGGTATATCCTCCCTTTTGACCCTTAATTGATGATACCCTGAATGAAGATCAATCTTTGAAAAGTATTGAGCTCCGCATAGTTGGTCAAATAAGTCATCAATGCGTGGGAGAGGATATTTGTTCTTGATAGTGATCTTGTTAAGTTCTCGATAATCAATGCAGAGTCTCATTGATCCATCTTTCTTCTTAACAAATAGAACAGGTGCTCTCCAAGGTGACGCACTAGGGCGTATGAATCCCTTATCAAGATTCTCTTGGAGTTTCTTCTTCAATTCCTGCAACTCAATTGGGGCCATTCTATAAGGTGTCTTTGAAATAGGCAAAGCACCCGGTACGAGTTCTATTGAAAACTCAACTTCACGATTTGATGGAAGACCCGGTAATTCCTCCGTAAAGACATCATCAAACTCCCGTACGATGGGAATATTCTTAATCGTGAGTTTCTCACCAACCGTTTGAGATAAATAACCTTCATTTAGTGGAATCAAGACCCATAAGATGGAAGGAATATCCACTGGAAGGTTATATTCATCCTTGCATCGATAGAAGATCGTAGATTGATCTGGAATATGAAATGTGACTTCCCTTCTTTGGCTATTGATATGAGCTCCATGTAGAGAAAACCAATCCATGCCAAGAATCACATCAAATTCTACTAATGGAAGGATCACAAGATTTGCAGGAAGCACTTTCCCACAAACTTCGATCGGAGAGGAATTATAAACTTTTGATGCGACTGTTGTGCCATTAGGTGTTGTCACAACTAACTCAACATCTAATTGTTGAGGTAATACGGTGATACCCTTAGAAAATTCTTTAGAAATAAAAGAGTGGGTGGATCCATAATCAAATAAAACATTTGCTACTTTAGAGTGGATGGTAAGTGTACCTTTCACCACATCATTATCGTACTCCACATCGCTGATAGAAATTGCATGTGACTTTCCTTTCCACATTTAAAACATTTACTTGTCCCTTTAAGACAACTCCCTCCATGTTTCTTTCCACACTTTGAGCATAAGGGAAAGCTCATCTTCTTTTCAGTGTGCTCTTTAGATTTTCCTTTGAATTCCATCTTCCTCTTCTTATCAAACCCATGTGACTGATGGGTTACTCCAATCTCCATCTCGACTTTGAGATCACATCGAACGATTTCCTCGTAGCTATTGAAGTCCCTTATGGCTAACACCCTTCGAAGACTTGGTTTTAAGCCACTAAAGAATCGATCGATCTTACTCTCAGGTTGGATAATAATACCAGAAGCATACCTTGCAAGTCTTGTAAAATTTGCTTCATAGGTACCAACAGATTCATCATCCCATTGCTTCAGTTCAAGAAACTCTTTCTCCATCTTTGTTCGGAGAATACGAGGGAAGTACTTATTGAAAAATAAGTTCTTGAACTCATCCCATTCCATAGACTCAATTTCATCCCTTTTCCTCGTATTCTTAATATGATTCCACCATTGATCAGCATCTCCTTCCAAACGATACACTGCTAGGATGACATTATCATGTTCAGAACATTGAAGAACTGAAAATATATTTTCAGTAGTACTAATCCATTGTTCAGCAACTAATGGATCAGTAGACCCACTGAAAGAAGGTGGACGCTGCCTCATGAAGGATTCAACAGAATGTTGCTCCTTCCTTTGCTCGTTTGGAAGTCCTGCATGATTCATAGCTTGAGAAAGTTGTGTGAGCATGGCTACAAGATTTTGCATTGCAGCTCCCATATCGTTTGGTTGCTCAGGGGGACAATCATTGCATTTCCCATCGCATTCCGCATTAACACGGTTCCTTCGGGTTCCAGCCATTGACTAAAACCAAGAAGAATAGTGTGAGCAACACTAATTATAATAGGAAAACTACATAATTCAAGAATAAAATTTTCATGCTTAAGGTCTTATCCTAGGTTATTCAGGGCCATTTCTAAAACACTAAGACTCTGTTCTATGCTTAGACTTATCCTTAGGCTTCTTACTAAGTCTTTCACATCCTACTTTCCAAAGGTTGAATATACCTTTCCTCTGATACCAACTATAACGACCCATACATTACATACATTGTTAATACTTCAAAATTGAAGCACACTTATTACAACATATGAAAAAACCACAAAGGACCATATAGTTATAATGTCTTTAGAAACTGGGAAACACAAACAACTGGTTCATAAATCTTCTACAGTGTCTCCCATTAATTTCATCATATCTAGGGTCCCTTTTAGAATATTCTACTTAATATCCATCTTCCTGACCTGGGGAAAAGAAAACATAAAAGGGTGAGCTCAAATGCTCAGCAAGGGCAAATAAAGGAAATAAAAATCATATCTTTTTGAAAATCAAAACCTGCAAAAGAGATCATAATATCTTAACATGGAATAAATCATAGAAGTGAAAATGAGATCCCCATAATCATAACATAAAACTTGAAACTTTGTGGAATTCACACATAATCATGGAAAATCATTTCTTGTTAGTCATGACTCATTGCCAAAACTATCTTAGTGGACAAAGTCCCTTTCTGAACCGAGTCACCCTCGTTCCAGTCCTGTTTCACTGAACCGGTATAACCTACCGTTCTAGCCATGTCTATATCATGAGATATAAAATCTTTACCCAATGCATTGGAGGGAGATATAGGTCCGACCCATCTTATAAGGAATCCTTTCTTATGTGTGCCACATAATCATAAACCATACATCATAGCGTAACCCATGTAATAAAAATGAGATTCTTAAACAACATGACATCATAAAACAATTCATATAAGATAAAGGAATTCATAAAAATATTTCCATCACAACATAATCAAATCCATGTAATAATAGGGATAAAAACATAACCCTTTTATTATCTTAGATGGAAAATAATTTTGATAAAATACTTGAACTCTATTCTTGAGGAAAATATCCTTTCTACTTCAAAAACACTTTTCCTTTCTTAACATGTCACACAATTTTAAACTAAAAGAAGTTGATTAAAAATAAACTTGAAAACTTGTAAAGGAATATTCTTGTAAATAATTCTTTAAAAATCCATTCATGCCGTATAAGGTAAAAAAACATTCTTCGTACTTTTGTCGAAAAAGTCAAAAAGTACCTCGTACGGAAAAACGACAAAAGATTCCTTTCATATTCTTTACTAAAAACACACTGAAGGGTAAAATTGGATTTAAACTATTTCAAGTGGATGGAAACAATTTTACATATTGAGGGAACATGGATGTGGATGATAAAATACACCCCAGTAAATACTTACGAATAAACAATCTCGGATAAAAATGAGATTGTGATATTTCCCATTACCTTAGGTCTAATTTGCTTTTTACGTGTCCGAAGCTCCTGTATAATGGTTTAAATAATGTTATTGACTTATTCCAGAATCATACATATTGATATGATATCATATATGGTCATATTCTTAGCTTCTTGTTAGTAATATTTCATTGTTACTTGTTACTCGGGTCCTTATTGCCTTTTGTTCTTATGCGTGTTTTGCCGAATAGATTCTTATTATTATTTTAAGGTTATAGATAACTTATATCCATAATGTTATTAGTGTAACATATATCATATTTATTCATTCAATTCATTTATATAATTACTATGTAATGATGATCATGTAGAACGAGCCGCATCACATCGTGGAGACGGTATTCCGTACGTACGCACGAGTGATGATATCGTTCCTATGATCGAGGAACTGTATTGGAGTATATATATATTATTTCAGTATCAATATTACTTTATAATAATTATAAATAGTTACTCATTACACCATTATACCCATCCTTGTAAGGTGATGGTGGAAAATAGATTACACCACGGCGTGGAGACGGTATTCCGTACGTACGCACGCGCGGTGATTTCATTTTTCCGTAGGATGGATAGAAGGTGAATTAGGGTTGTTTCATATTTATAATAACATATCAGTATGTAAGTAATACTGATTTTATTACTTTATCATGAAACAACTAAAGAAGAAGAAGTTGAAGAAGAAAGAAATTGAAAAGATCGGTAATGGATATTACCTCTTCTTTGGAACGCCTCTTTGAATCCTCCACTTAGGGAACTAAGATTGGTCTTTGAAGAAGGCCAGAACCTCTAGGATTATTCTAGGGAAGTGGAGTGGAGAAAATGGCAGGGGTTGGCCGAGCATTAGTGCTCAAATTGGTGTGAGGAGGAGGGGGAGGAGGTGCCCTTTTATAAGGGAGGAGAGGGGCACCTTAGGAATATCTCAAAATATTATTTTATATTAAAGTCAAAATCAGTGTATAATAGTTCCAAAGGGTCTTATTTAGAATCTAAAGTGGTTATGGGTCGAAATCATATCAACCAATAGGATTTAGACAAGTTTAGGGTATTATTTTAACCTTATCAATTAGATTTAACTCTAAGTTAAATAATTTAACTTTTACCGTGTCTTTTTGTTTTCTTTCACTATAAGGTTAATACACTTACTATAACATGCCAAAACAACCCCAAATTGTTTATTATTAATATATATATCCTTATCTAAGTCATTTGGCAGAACCTTAGATTTTTAGGAACAAAATAACAATTAATAATATAATTTTTGATTTAAAAACTATTTTGTGTCAATTTTGACACTATTTGATATATGATTTTTGTGAAAGTCATAACAGAATTATATGTTCGAATAAAGTTGATTAAATCAACACTAATATATCATAGTAACCTAGAATATTAGTGGAATTCATAAAAAGTCTCAAATTACATTTATTTTGGTGTTTATAACATCAATTATGTCAATATTTCATTAATAAGATAATTACTGCATCATCATTGTGTCATAAATAAATTAAATTATTTAATGTCTAAAAATTACAAATAAAATACCATTATGTAGGAAATCGTTTTAGATTTCTAATTAATATTTATAGTCGAATTTATCTTATGTATAACCCCATATTAAAAATAATTTACTTATTAAACTTTGATTTTAACTATTTTAACCCTTCTTTAAATAAATTAATAATAAATGTCCTAATCTAACTCAAGTGGGCCTAAATGGTCATATTTTCTTCATAAGGTTGTTTTTGGTAGAATTAAACTTATCTAATAGAATTAGGACATGTGTTAGGGTAATAGTAATATCATTTTTACCCTTAGTTACCCTATTTACTATTAACCGTGGTAAAAAAAAGTAAAAAGTTATTATTCACCAAACAATTATTTTTATCTCATTGAACCACATTTTACTTACTGATATCAACTGTGTCTGTCGGATTTTGAAAATTCCATTCACAGAAGCGGTAAAATTAATTTTTATGCAAAATTCAGTTTTTAACCTACCACTTAGTGGTTTCACTATTCATCAAAAATTGAAAGTTTTCAGAAAAATACCAAAATTTCACCCTAGGCTAATTTCGATATTCCAAATCCAAAAATGAAGTCCATTTTGAAAAATAAAATTTTTAAAATTTCAAAAAGTGGTTATTACTATTCATAACGGCTAGTTTTAATAATATTTTAATAGCATATCGTTGTTTAGTGAAACTCGGTATTGCGTACGACACAAGCTATGGAGGAAGGTCGTGATTGCGTGTAAAGTAAGCCAAGCAAATGTGTAGTG
Organism: Viscum album; assembly: GCA_963277665.1. NCBI lineage: Eukaryota > Viridiplantae > Streptophyta > Magnoliopsida > Santalales > Viscaceae > Viscum > Viscum album. Next base: position 513,972,371 of record OY728143.1, on the reverse strand, counting down.
AAAGATTCCTTTGATGATATAAATACAAAATATTACTCATAAAAATCTCGGGTGTTACAATCTGAGTATTGGAAATATTGTTCTTAAAATGGGGGGCCCACAAGGGCTATTTATAGGCCACTTGTCACCTTGGGTAAAAAAAGAATAGGGCACACAAGTGAATTCAGCGATGAGTAGAAAACGTGTGTGACATAATCCAAATGGATTCTTGGTCTATTACTTTTTCAATTAGTGATTTTCTTCAAAGGGTGAACCTCATTGTGCTTTAGGTATTCCTCTTTTCCATTCTTTGGACTCTATGATGGAAATGAGCATCAACAGTGTACAATCGAAGACTTCATGGGATTCGAAGACAAAGGTTTCAATTACCTTAATGTTTCAGGGATTATGGGGATGGGAAGATAGAGGATCTGACTAAATAAATTCTCGAGGTCTTGTGGAGATATAATCAAATATTCAAATTTCCTTATATAGGGCATACCATGGTTTTGGTAATACATTAATTCTTCAAAGTGTAAATCAAGGGACCGTTATCCAAGGTTGTTGGATACCCTTCTCTTTAGGTTAAAATACTTCATACATGTAACATTTTTTTTTTTTAATTTTATTTATACTTTATATTGATAATGGAAGAATGTATAACCTTTTTATACATTCTTGTTCATTTGTATACTCATATTAGTAAGGATCTATACACTTTATGGTTGAATACTTTCCATGTAATCATTTTTATGTTTCATTTCGCGAATCATATTTCCAGAACCAAGAATGTTTGTTGAACAAAAGTGGTCTTCTGAATTGAAATTTTTTATATTTGATAAACATAATTTTTCTTAAGGTTAAAAATGAATGTTTTTAAACATAATATTAACCCCTGTTTTAATTGAGAATCTATATTCATATTTTGATACTACAACATCGGTGCTTGAAGGAAACAATTTAATGTGGACATTATTCTATCCCTATGTATAGTTGAATTGATCTTACATTCTTTTCCATTTCATCATACAAAACATGTCTTAATAGCTTTCTTTCTCTATCTTAATCTGTGAACATTAATGTTTTACACTATTTCTAATATATGTAATCATAATGATCCCTCTAATTTCTATTGTGAAACCTATTGTTGTACAAAAACACAACTAGAAGAAGGTGTTGATCCCAACTACCTTATTAATCCATTTAAAATGTTATTAGTATGTCCTCTAAGGATTTAATTGATATCCCATTCTAAACATATTTCTAAATAGGATAGATAGTATATAAAATCAACTCTTCAATAAGATCTTGTTGAAGATGTTTCAATAATTTTAATGAAATTATCAAATCATAATCAAATAAAATTGAATTTTGTACCCCATGATACTTTAATTTTTTTTAATATATCATACTAAGATAATATTGAGGAAATTCAAGTCTAATAGTGATGAATTGTGATTGATTTCATAGTGGATGGAAATAACAAATATAGAATTATAACCATTTGTTATTTTGGTGTGTCTGAAAATAAAATCCTTGGTGGTGTTTTCCAAATTCCATTATGTTAGAGTTGAAGGTTGAAAAATCCCCTTAAACAGTTTTCTCTCAAACATAATATTCTAACGTAAAAAGTCTCCAAGGTACATACTCAACAATATTTATCTTCTTCTTATTCCTCCTAAAATACTCTTTCTTGTAGGACTGTGGTATTCAATATAAATATGTCTAGTTTTTGATTCATGTTCGAGCCCTATAGTCTTGGTGTATGGGACAACCGGCTACTCAGTACGTAGGTTATTCATTTTCCAAAACTAAATCAATATAATTCTAAAAAATTTCATAAACCATATTTAAATCATTATCAATGATAAGATAAACCTTAATGGGTACAAATTAGATTACTATTATAACAAAAAAAATTATAGGAATTCATCCTTAAATAACATATTAAAATTCATTGTGTTGAGTTTCCATAAATGTTTTGAGAAATATCTATAATATTGAAAGAAATCTATCCCGTGAAACACTAAAATGGATATCTTATGCATGGAACGTCTGATAATCCTTAAACATATAACCCCATTACAGAATATATATGTTTTATGTTTACCGTACATAATGTAAAGTTTTCTAAAAAATTAGACAAAATCCTAAATTATTTCATGAACCTTCTAACCAAAATTCCATTTATAAAAATACATAAACAAAATAATACATGAATCTCTATACAAAAATACTTTAGTCATACAACTTAATTGAAAATCATTAACTATGCCTCTTTTTCTTTTTCATTAATCACATATTCCTTTCATATGTCATTTTTAGTCTCTCATTCAGGAAATGAAACCCCATTACTCCTAATGTATTTCTGATCATCCACTAGAGATATCCTCTTAGGAAATCTATTTATTTAATTATAATACTCTCCACATTTAAAAAAATAATACATATGTAATACATTAATGAGAAAAATATTCTCATTCACTACATTAGCTAAAAATATTATCTCTACATGGAAATTACATTATGTATTCTCTTATTCTCCATAGATAAAACAAAATATATTTCCATTGGGGAATTATTTTCAATGATTCTGGTCACATTTATGACATATAGGAAATTAAATCTTATTTCCCTTTTCTTCTCCACTACTCGAGTTCTTATTTCCCTCTTTCATTATCTTCTTTGTTTTTCTTATATTTAGTTACAATGAAATATGTTAATCATATATTATTTTTCTTCATTGATAATTATCTCAGGATCCTTCAAAACAGTCGAAAAAGAAATTTTTTTCTCATCACCACATTTTCAACCACATTAAATGATATCCAAGTTCCTTCTGGTTCCCTTCATTGAGTCAAAAAAATTGACAATGTGAAAATAATATACATATTTGGAAAACCACATAATCCTGAGAAATTATACATAAGATGTATAAATCATAAAACTTTATTTTCAATCAATAACACCTTAGGCATAACCTAGGTCACTCAAATAAATTATTCAAATACATCAACAAATGTTCATGAAGAGATTGTGAATTTATTAGGAATATCTCCCAGGGTGTCCAACTATGTGATAAAAAATTAATGATCAATTCAGGCTTCACATACATTTTTATAAGTAATTACCCCTAGGAAAATATATTCAAATAACATTTATTGATGTTGTATATATAGAGGGATGTATATCCTAAAAACCCATATAACCTATTCCTTTCTAAAAAAATTGGATTCTATCTTATACACAGCCCCATCATAAGAGTTCTCACTAATTTTTTATCATACTGGATTCTACTATTTTACTAATACTATATTTTGATACCAAGTATTATGACCTACGATTTTCAACCAGATATATTACATATTTTTATATGAACATTAAATACATTACAAAATCACTCACCCAATGATCATAAGTGTATATTGAATATGGCGTGATGTAAATATATACAATAACTTAATAAATGAGCTACATATTCTCCATTTAATTTCTACATAATTACAACCTCTCTTAAGAATATCATACATTATACCATTATTTATAACCTATGGAAATGATTCATAAGAAAGGGTGAGATCATATTCTCAATACGGGTAAATAAGTTATATAACAATAATCACATAAGAATGAAATAATCATATTGTTACAATAAAATTATATTACAAATTTAAAACCAAAAAATTCATATGATAGATCATAAAAAATATTCAGGGGACAAATGTTGGTAGATTATAAGAAATGAATCATAATGGAATCAATGGACAATATTAATGAGATAATGACATTGGAATAATATATATATATATATATATATATATATATTTAAATTAGGCATGAATATATGAATACAATGAAATTTATTTATTTTTCAATGCTCATTTCCAATTTATCATTGTTGAATGTCTTTACTCCACAAAAAATCATAATATACAAGATTCACTACATTGAATATCATATTTGAAAATGTCCTTTATATAAATAGGTTGACTCGGATTCTCTAACTATTTTCCACTTGAGGTAACATTATTAAACAAATAAATTGGAGGGAGATATTAGTCTAACCCCTCCAATAATAAAAATCACACATATGTCTATGAAAAGATCATAAACCATTTAATATTATAGAACACATGAAATGAAATGGGTTTAATAAAAATTCAATCATTGAATATCTTTGGGAAATGAATTTATTTTCATAATCAATTTATCAATGTTTAACCCATGGTCAATGAAGTGGTTTTCATAAAAAGTATGCCATGTTATGACACATGGAAGAAAATATAGTTTCATAATCATATTCATATCAAAAATATAAACCATATAAATTTTAAATAATGATGATATCATTATATTATAACTCTAGTAATTATTAATATACCTTAAAGTATATCACCTTATATGAATAATGATTTTGAATGATCATGTGGAATATTTTAAAAAAAATAAATTTCCAATTTGAAAAGCAATTTTTATAACATATTACATTTAAAAAAATTTCCTAAAAATAATATTGTAAAATTATTATCTAATACATAATTATAATTTATAAAATCAAGGAAAATAACCATTCCACTTTGACAAAAAATACGTTATGAAAAACTAAAAAAAATTTAAAACAAATTGTATAACATAACCTTTGAAACATGAAATTGAACCTTTAATGATCATTTAAAATATTTCAAAAAGTGTAATAACATTTCTTCATTGAAATATATTTTTAAAATCATAAAATATTTTCAAAATATTTTCAATTTAAATAAACCATGTAAATATATAATGTATTTTTAAAGATATTTTTAATCATTCCATGAAGATAATATAATTTAAAAATTTGAAAACATTTTTTAAACTATTTTTTTGATATCCATTAATTTGAAAAAAACCCTTGAAAATTATAATGCCTTCTTCAAAACATTGTGGGTTCATGATGGTGTAAAATTTATAATAAGATGATTACCTTCTCAGAAAATAATTACTCCATTATTTATAAAAACATAAAATATATCAGATCAACACTAGTCTATAAATATGAAGACAACACTTATCCATTTATAAAAAAAATAAAGATCTAAAGTGATTTAACTTGGCCAGGAAAGATCCTTTCCATCCACACCCTAGTTTTCATGACCATCATCCAAAGAATTAGATTCCCTATAGATGTGAGTTATAAAATAATCAACAAGTGAATGGATATTTTATTCTTGTCTTATAGATTAAAATAAATATTCCTTTCACATATTTTAAAAAAACAAAACCAGCCATTTTTTGAAAAAAAAGTAAACATTAATTTTAATTTTTATTCATAAAATAAAACAAGGTTAATTTTTTTATTGTAATTTAGAGAATTTTTAATCATTTAGGAAACGATATTTAAAATGTTTTGTACTTTATAAAAAAGGGTTTTGACCAAGGGGATAAATAACAAAGATGTTTCATAAGAACATTATTTTTGTCTCTCTGATTAATTAAGAGAATGAAAATAATGGAAAACACATATTAACCATTAATTAGTTTATGAAAAGTTATTTCATGAGTTTTTTTAAAATAGATAACAATATTTCTTCAATATAATTAAAAATATAAACAATCCTGATAAACAATGAGATTTGAAGATAGAAAACATTACGACATTGGTGACATTTAATCATATGCCCCATGGTGGAATTAAATAAATTGAAACATAAAATACCATGAGAAGAAATAAATTAAGGATATTACATGTTAAATTTTCTATATATAAGCCACATTAAAGAATATAAGTGCATTACGTAACATATGCCCACCAAAAGACCAATTGTGGAAAAATGATATAAACTAGTGTCTTGAATTTTTTCACACATATTGAAATATAATATTTAATAAATATATTTTTATTATAAATATATTATAGATCCACAATTATATAAATCATAACATTTATGATTTTATTATGTTATTTTATTCCCCCTTTATTTCCAATTCCTTGAAAATTCTTGTTTTAGGAAATAAATGGTATGCTTTTCATGTATGATTTGATTTTATATTATTATTTATTTTAACATGATAATTGTTAAACCAAGTTTGGAATTTTAACTATTATATTAATATGTTATATATTATGTAAATATGTATTTAGATTAATCAATACTGTATAGATATAGAAAATTAAATACAATGTTCATGGAGACGATATGCCATATAGACATAAGAACACAATTTTCATTTTCTTGATTGGTGAAATGTTATAATGTTAAATAATATACTACCTTTAAAGAATTATTTAAATTATATATATATATATATATAATATTCTTGAAATTTATTCAAATTACCATCCATGCAATGCTTTATTAAAGAGCGAATCACATTGTTTAATGATGAGGTATCCATTCATTAAAACTGACAATGTAACCATATCATTCATAGAATAAAAGTTAATAAGATATTTTTTTATAATAATTAAAAATTTTAATTAGTGCTAAATATATTATATATATATATTTATTCGTTTAATATGACATTATTTTCTTCAATGTAAAATAAAAATGACATTAATATGTCACATTAGTTCATTAGGTGTTACACCATTGTAAAGACAATCTATCATTTTTATTCCCATTTCATGGAAGAGGAGATAGATGTTGGGATTGTGATTAACATAATAAAAAATAATAATAAGGGAGATATTAATGTTGTTTAATAATAATGGTTAAAGAGGAATTACTATACGTGGAATAATAAATAAAATAAAGACACACATATCTAAATTTTAACACTTTTTGGAGAATCTACAACGGTTTATTCCTATAAATATCATTATAGGGAATCTTAACCAATATATGAACTCTAGGATGATTGTAGGGATGCAATGTAAATATTTTTAATATTCGAATTTCAAAAAATGTAGTCGATAGCATTATATATATATTATACTAATTCAAAATATAGAAACCATTATTCTAAATTCTATGTATAGAATTGTAAAAATATAAACTACCATTAATCTCACATACTCATCGAGAAAGAACTTTTATAAAGAATTTTTTTCGAATGTTTAAAATATTTTTGTATCAAAATTCACTGTGATATTTATTTAAAAACAATAATTGGATTTATAAATATATAATTAAACAAATATTACTTTTAAAACCATCATGAAACAATTTTTAGGTATTTAAATTTATTAAAAATAATATAATTTTTTAATAAAAACAAGTATTATAAACTATTCATTCAAAAGGTAATTTTTAAAAAATTATTAAAAGACAATCCTAATATATTTTTTTCTAAATTATTTAAAAAATTAATTCAGTTTTTATAATTTAATTTCTAAAATTGGAAAAAATATTTTTATGTAAAATGAATTTATATGAAAAAATATAATTAAAAAATATTTTTGAAAAATTTATTTTTAAGAAAAATATTGTATTTATACAGGTATCACGCATATCAAAATAAGAGGATAAATGTTAATGAATATTATTAAATATATACTATTTGAATTTATTTAAAATATTAAACAAAAATTTATTTATTCAAATTATTGAGATCAAATTTGTATTTCTTAATAAATATGTTTTTTCCAAATTTATTTCTATTATTTTCAAGTTTTTTTCATTTTTAATATACTGATCACCAAATATTTTTTGTATATGTGTATAACACATATTTGAAAATTTTATTTAATCCTATTTATATCATCCCTTTCAATTACTTGATAATAAATATCATATTAAATGATAATATTTTAATAAAATATCACATTTCATTAAAACTCAGTATTGCGTGTAACAGAAGTGATAAAAAAATAAAAAATATTTTAAAAAAATATTTCACAAAATCTGAGGGTGTCACAACATTTCTATGTATGAAAATTGTTGTTCACTATAAAATTTATCCAATTAATTACTATGAATCTCATGATTGTAAAAATGGGATGAGTAAAGGAATTTGTTTCAGATTAGTGTGTCTATCAATAATGCGGCTAATGTTGAGAATGTACATATCATAAAATGAATCATCCATGGTGCCTATGGGCAATAAAACCCAATAGATTGTATTATCCCTTCTCATTGACCACCAAATACTTGAGCATGGTGTAGTTAACCTGGGGTAATGGTTGAAATATATCAAAGTGTTAGCAACCTTCCACTGCCCTCCCAAATCATATGCCATATAATTTCCATTGAGGGACTCCCTACCCTTGCCACTACCTCTCCCTATATGATTATTGAATGTATACCTATAAGTCAAACCATCAGTTGGATAATTCCATGTCAGTTGTCCCCACTAACAATAATATGAACATAGCATATCTCTCGCATAACTAGAACTCTCATGTGATCCTTGAACTACAGACCCTAAATCATGACACTACCTATAGAAATTCAGTGATCTCATTAGATCTTTTATTTGACATAGACCTCAAGATACTGAATTATGAACTTAAGGGTTCCCACTACGAGCGAAAAATATAAGGGACAACTCTAAAAAAAGCTATCAACCTACATTTCTCACTCATGAACACCAATACATTGAGGAACCATAAAGGAGTCCATGTTCTAAGAACACCATCTCACCTGGATGGGTCCATACTAATTGGGTATCAAATATAACTACCGATAGTATTGATCTTATGTCAGTGAAGGTTTGTCTTCCTCCCAAACCAGAGGATTTAGTACCTCTAAATCTCATTGTGTGCACTTCACATCACTCATCCACTGTCAATATTACCATTGATAACTCTTTTCTAATGAGTGGTTATAAGACTACAATTCCCCCCAATGGTACCACATACATTATAGTTCCCTACACCAAATCCATACAAATATATAGATCAAATACATGATCCCTCTATAAGATCCAATCAATCTTTCATCATGTTCGAATTATGAAATAGATAAAATACACCATAGTCAAAGATTATATTTAAAGAGATGACTCAAAAAGGAAATGGAAACTAGTTATAATTTTTATATAACATATGTACCAATTTCTCTTCAATAAGTAGTGCCTACACGTACCATTTAAAAAATGTTTTTTAGATTCTTACTAAATGGATAAATTAACAATTCCACCAAAATGGATTTCCTAAATAGTGTGTGGAACACATACTATATTAACATTGTTTTCCTTGTTCATAAACCAAAAATCACTTCTCAACAGTCTCCAAACCTCAGTCTGAAAGAATAACCTACTCTAATACCCCTATATGATGACACAACCCACTAAATCATATTTGGAAAGTGATATTCCCTGTGGGATACCCCAATCCCACCACCAATAATCCATCGTCCACTGACTACCACTGAGTAAGAATATCACGAGAATGTGTGGTCATGGCCTATGGTACATGTATACATAAACACATATCCATCCACTATGAAAATGCATAAAGTTAAAATACAATACATACAATAATTAATGCATATTTCAAAGTCATAAAAATTTGACTATGAAACAATTATGGGAAATCTTAAGGGTCTATAAATTCACCCATCAATGATATATAAAATTTACATCTTTTATTGAATGAGGGGACCACTGTCAAAACAACATCTACTACCCATAAAAGTCTATTAAACACCAATATTATTCCACCAACTCTTGGTCCACATATTACTCCATTTAATTTCCTCTTGTTTTGAAAATACATAACATGTTTATGAAAAATCCATATATTATTGAATATATTCATACCTAGATGGATGCCTCAAAAATATATATCATAAAGTATAAAGGAATTTTTCATCTCCTTCTATAAATATATTTAAATCATAATATAAAACATAAAAATAATAATAAATATATAAACAATATTTATTCAATGTCTCTTGTTAATGTCACAATGACACTGCCATATTATGATCTTTGTCAAGGCATTCAAGATAATGTGCATATTGGACATCTAACTAAATGAGTCTAATAACAATGATGGTTTTTATATGAGAGGTTTTTTATTATTCCTATCAATGAAGTATTATATCATATATGTCATAAAATAATAATATAAAAACTGGGGATCTCGCTGAAAGACTGTGAGGGTTTCCTAAGCATATGAAGAGTAAACCCTCTAGGATGGGGATCACAAGGCTTGAATGTCACTATTTAATCCCTAACCCATCATATGTAATAATATTGATATAGGATTACACCTTAGGCCACATAGAGGGATTCATGAATTATATATGATAATAATCATGTATAGGGGATCATAATGGTTAGTGGGTTTCATATACCCATATTTTGTATGTACATTGTTTACCAATACATATATACATATATATATATATATATATAACTCACCATAATAGTTTTTATATAATTGTTCCCACTATATTTTATGAAATTTCCATAGTTGAAATTTTATATCAAAAGGTTATTGTATTTCACAGGCTATTTGATAACATAGAAATTCAATGATTTTAATGTTAATGTTATTTCTTATGGTCAATACACAAAATTATGAAATTACATAGATGTTGCACAACCATTTGTTGATGAGGCTCATAAGCATGGAGAATTCATCTCAATAAGTGTGCACTAGAGGATCTTGAGTAGATGAGATCATGATGACTAACACAACAATAGGAAAACCAAATTATTCAAATTTCCTTGGTAGTACCTTTATACAAAAATATGAAATCATCTCTTGATGTGAGATTAATATTATTGTATACTATTTGACCATGTACATTGATGCATTGGAGTTGATATCATAGAGAGGTAGCTAGCATTGACTGCATCATTGGTGTTATAATATTTATTTATCAATCATGATAGAATTTATTTCTTCCAAAATAGTGTTATCTCAATGGATTATTTGATTAGGAGGATAATAACATCACAAAATCCATGCTCGTTGTAGAAAATTTTATGTTTATCTCATAGGGTAAATGATATATATTCAAAAAATAGATGATACCATATGGTGTTCATCATGCATTTAGATATATCACAAGAGAAGGATATTGTATTACATTACATGTGTTTTTAGGGGGGAAATTATTTCTATGACATTAACATATATCATTAGGCTCCTTTATGGTTGCAAGAATATGGTCTTTATATGATAAATATTTTCCATAGTATCGAGATATTGTCCAAGAGGTTCACAGAACTATTTTTTTCAAAATTTTTCTCTATTCTGATTAATAGTAATATATGACATGTTGGACCCCACTACGATGATAATGAAATGCCCAATAGTAGATAACCACCATTGAATAAATAAATTCATTGTCATTTTATATTAGATTAATTGGAATTAAATTTATTTTATTAATACATTCACATGGTATTAATTGAAAACATTCTAAAATATTACACGAATGAATATATTTTAGTATTCAATGTTAATTTTAGATTTATTGAAATTATGATTAATGATAATTAATCTCACTAATCAAGTCATATTTTTATATATTAAATTTAGGATATATAATATATGTGGTATTTTTATGCAATTATTTGATCCTAATGTGTCTTTTATGGATTATATAGTAGGATTTATTTTTATGGGGTTCAGTTAATGTATTATCTTTTTAAAACCTCCACTACTTAATAAAGAGGGAGATGATTTTCATTGGAATATTCATACCACTTCCCAGTACAAGACTAGATAGAAATGTCAATATTAAATGAATATGAACTTTTATAATCATCTCAATTCAATGGAACAATATCATATGGATTTTTGGGCATCCAAATGCACCATAATACAACTTCTTTATCACTCTAATTCTGAAATTCTACATTCTCACATAATCTTAATGTGCGTATGGATAATCTAGATTGCTTAAAACATATATCCTTTAAAAAATTATTAATGGGTAAGATAAATTGAAGACCATTCAATCAATTCAAATGATTTAATCATTTGGGTTAATTTTTTTATAAATAAATTCATTCATTTTCCTAGGGATTTACTAGGGCTCATGACATTAGACATAATAAAGTTACATTGATAAAATAAAGAATATATTAATTCCCAATATAATTTTCTTCATCTACATTAAATGGTTTCAAAAAATTTTATCCTAGTTATCACATAAATTTTCTGTGAGAATAAAAACAATATTCACTAGTAATTGAGTTGAAGGAATCATTTCAGTCATAATAAAAAAGTATCACATTTATCTAATCATTGACTCTCAAGATACCACTATAAAAAAAATTAATTCAGATCAGAATTGTCCTTTAAGGGTACAAATAATTAAAACAAATTACAAAAACCCACACAAATATACACAGACACGCATTTTTATATGATATGTTTTCAAGAGGTTTCATGGGAAACCCATTTTATGGATGTGTTCATGCTAGATTTTGGTGGAAAAAACTATTATATTCAAAGGGTTCATATTCCACTGATGAAATATAAACATTAAATAAAATTATACCCCCACCATTAAATATATTTCAAAATATTTAGTAACAAGCCAAATGGGAAGCTACTAATTTGTATATCATTTAATAAAGGGGAGAGACATTAAATATTGGGGAGTGTGGATACTGGAATAAAAATAATTTTTTTAAACCATAGAGGATGTTTTTCATTGAATCAATCCCCATATACCAAAATCAACTACTGATGCTTCCTCCTAACTAGCTACAACTTGTTTTAGTCTCCCACTGATAATGTTTAACTACTAACGTTATCATAGTCGCTCTACCCTCTACAATCACCACTATTGGGGATTCCTGAATGGACATAAACATCATAATTATTCGCTCTAATGTCAGCACCTATTGGTCAACTTAATAGCCCACATTATTTCTGGGATATCATGGGGCCCTCCCATAGTCGGCCACCCTAGGCATCACTGTGAATTCTCGGTCGACCTCCCTTGTGTCAGCGACACACCACGCAAAACCCCTTTGTTCAATAGCCCACTGCAACCTTCGAATCCCATAAACTACCACCCTTCTGATATCTAGTAGGATTTTCCAACCTAGAAAAACCTAGTATGGGGATGTTCTAACTAATAACCAGCCAGGAATGAGTTGTCCATACATGTAACGACCCTATACAGTTTTGTAAAAACTGAAAAGGCCTTTCTTGGGTATTTTAACATATGATTCATTTTAATATATTTAAAATGTTAATTTTACATATTTCATTAGAAAATAGTAATATTTATATTATATCATGATCAATTAAATATTTGGAATAGATTTAAATAATATATGGGATTGAGATAAATCATATTATTTAACTTAAAACTAATTCTTTTAATTCATTTAATTTTAATTTTTATGAATGGATCAAATTTTGAATCATTATTTCCCATTTAATATATTATTGTAATATTCATGAAACTTTATTGACCATATTTTTTATATGATTAATTTGATTAAATATTTATTAAAATTGTTTCTCTTGTTCATTATATTAATTTAATTTTGAAAGTATTAACATCAACATTTTCTTTTAATATGTAAAAGGGAATTTTCACCAATAAATTTTATTTCATAGGTATATAATACTTAAAAAAACGACGTATTGTGAGAGATTATATATATATTATCAAAATGATTCTATAAAATCATACCACTCCATGATTAGACCGTATTATAGACAAGATGTGGAAACATTGGGCCTAGATGCAAGATGTAATACACCACAAGATCTAACATCGATATTATATCCCTAGGGAAACTATTGATCAATTTACTATAAATGGATCAACCAATAAGAAAATATGATGATTAATCAATATTTATAAATAAATAATCAACTATTAATTATTTCATAAATATTTATTTTTCTAGGAACACATACAAAAATAATAAACTAATGCATAAAGACATGATAAATGTTTCCTATTTACATTACATTCCGTTTTGTGTGTGAAAACATTGTTTGAACATGTGAAGTAGATAAATAATTTATTATGAGAAATATATAAATAATAAATCTCAATTAAATATTAAATTTTAATACCATCCCCCACATAATGTATCAACAAAACTGGGTATACATGGTTCTTGTCATCCCATGTGGTGGCTGCATCTTACTACTGGGGTGTTCTTATGATAATTATTGGAAAACATATCTAAAATTAGAATAAATTATATATACATATCTATATTTATTATACATTCAAGGTATATAATTAAGGGTATCAATGTTATGATTCTGAGAAGCTTGGACTTTAATGAATAGTTCAAGGAACTGCACGACAATTTGGCTATCCAATCTAGTTCCAACCTTGAAACTCAATTAGTATTAACATAACCATATCATCAACTATTAAGATATTTTTGAATGTTATTTAATACTATAATACATGAGATAAAGAGTATTATGAATCTGTTAGTGAGGTATTTAGGGTTTTGATAATATAATGAGAGATATTTAAAGACTTAATAAATTGACAATCATTATCTAAATGTAAATGAAGAAAAGGTAATTATTGCTTAAATTTTTTCTATATATAAAATTGAAATCAAAACCACTTGTACATGATCACTATAGTAAATTATATATTGTTCAAATATCATGACTGGCCATAACATCTAGGTGTGGTATAGGATCTTACGCAATGTATTACGTAAGGATGGCATTTTTTGTGATTGTTTTCACACTTCATTCAAATACCTGTCTAAGAGAAACAGATATAGATAACAATAAATTTTAAATTTATATAAATTATTCTATAGACATATTGGGTACCATATTTTAATTAAATCCAAGGTAACAATATGAAATTCATGATAACAAAGATGTTTATAAGATGATAACTCATCTCTAAGAATTACATAAGGTGATATCAAGTCACAGAAGGTTGGAAATATCTAGTGTACTATATTTTTTCATGAGAAAAGAGGAGAATAAATAAAGGCCTTATATACAAATGTTTATTGGTATAATTTTAAATACATTAATACATTGTGTTAAAGATGAACCATGAACTAGAAAATGATCTCCTTATATCCCCATTACATCCATGTTTATTAAACTTTATTTTTAATAACAACCAGAACTACATAATATATTTTCTCTCATTTGTAGTAATATTAATTCACCACGATGATATATATTTTAAGAGTACAAGTTCTTCAGTTATTAGGTTAAAAGATATGATGAAAGAAACGGATTATGGGTTTAATGATAAACCCATGCCAATGATATTGATGTTCCATCCCTCAAAACCTCTATGAAATAATGTAAGAAAATGTACAGTAGGTGGTCTACTTTTCATATCACATGAAATTACACTCTAATAAGAACTTATTTGATAGAAAAAAAATATTTTTGATACTTATAATTCAAGTATTTGTTTTATTAAAGTTGGTTTATATTTTTCAATAAGTTTTTATTGGATACAACATGTTGCCCACATATCTTTATTCATATAACTAAAATTTGATTGTAAAAATTTACAAAGTGATATGATGATGTTTGAGAAAAAAGTTATGGTATGGGAAGCCATTATATAAAAAGGTTATCATCAATATTTTTCTAGTAATATAGTTCTTATATTTTCTAATTTTTATTTTGTTATTTTAGTTACAAGAAAAAATATCTTAGTGTTGAGATTGGACATCCTGATATATTATTTCATGTCTGAAAATAGATTTTTCAAAAATTAAATGGATAGAATATTTTTTCATATGGATCACATTGATATTGGATAATAAATATAGAAACATGAAAATAATATAATTGAAATAAATGAAAAAACCCATCGAAAAATACTCATATAACACCCACCTATATAAAATAATACTTAATCAAATATGAAACACCGATTTTTAAGAATTATATCTTGAGTGGTTTTTAGACTCAATTGAGATAAAATAATTTGATGTATTTCATATTTTTTTACAATTAAAAATGAAAAAACACCTTTTGCTATTTAAGGAGTTTATGCTCGTGAATTAGTGGAATTGATTTATACATACCAATCTGGTCCATTTATAGTAAGGAAAAAGGTTGGTTTTCATAATTCATTAATTTTATAAAGAAAATTTTTATAAATGTTTAAATCAACTTATTGATGTATAAATATGATTTCACTAGTACTCTTAAGGAACACCAATATGCTGTAGAAAACAAAAGTATCTATATTATTATAGAACACCATTATGTTTATGGATGATAGTATCTTAACCATCCTTCCATTTATCACATAATGGATTGTGGGATTGTATCCCAACTCCATCTTATTTACACTAAATAATTGAATGGTTTTTTTGAATGGAGTAGTTAGTAGATTCTAGATAAATTCTGATAAATGATCTATTAAGATACACTTCCATAATTATTTTTGGAATATGTGTTATATAAAATAGTATATACCCATCAAAAAAACTAGTTAATTTTGTATAATTATTTCTATATGAGTTTTAATATAGAAATATATAAAATATATCACACACACATGTATGGGGATGAAGGGATTTTGTAACAGCCCGAGATTTAATAAAAAAATATTCTTTATAATTTTATTAATGTCTTGTGTTGTACGCTACACAAAAAGGAGCTTGCACAACACGCATCTTTGAATTACCTTGCATTACACGCAATCACAACCTTCCTCGATAGCGTGTGTAGTACGCAATATTGAGTTTCACGAAACAATGATATGCTATTAAAATATTATTAAAACTAGCTGTTATGAATAGTAATAACCACTTTTTAAATTTTAGAAATTTTAGCTCTCAAAATGGACTTCATATTTGGATTCGGAGTATCGAATTTATCCTAAGGTGAAATTTTGGTACTTTTCGGATAACTTTCACATTCTGATGAATAGTGAAAATTACTAAATTATAATTAAAAACAACTTTTTTTAATCAAAATAATTAATAGTGATAAATTATTAATTTGAGTGGTTTTAAAGTATATTTATAATATATTTTTACAATTTAATACAATGTTGGTCATTGAATGTAATTTCACATTTAAACCAGACATAATCAAGTGTCAATCTTTTGATAGATATTATTTCTTAAAAACACGCTATTTGTTTTAACAACGGGATTTAATTATAAAATTAATTAATGCAACTTCTATGTTATGAATTTGGTAAAATAGACTTCATTTTTGAATTCGGAATATGAAATATAGCTTAGGATGAAATTTTGGCATTTTTCTGAAAAACATCAATTTTTGATGAATAGTGAAACTACTAAGTGGTAGTTAAAAAACTGAATTTTTCATAAAACTTAATTTTACCACTTCTGTGAATGGAATTTCAAAAATCTGAGAGACATGGTTGATGTCAGTAAGTAAAATGTGGTTCAATGAGATGAAAATAATTTTTGGTGAATAGTAACTTTTTACTTTTAGTTACCACGGTTAAAAGTAAATAGGGTAATTAAGGGTAAGAATGATATTGATATTACCCTAACACATGTCCTAATTCTATTGGACAAGTTTATCTCGACCAAAAACAACCTTAAGTGTAAAATAGTATCATTTAGGCCCACTTGGATTAGATTAGGACATTTATTATTATTTAATTCAAAGAAGAGTTAAAAGAGTTAAAATCAAAGTATATTTAATAAAACATTTTTAATATAGGGTTGTACATAAGATATATTCGATTGTAAATATTCATTATAAAGATAAAACGATTTCCTACATGATGGTATTTTATTTGTAATTTTTAGACATTAAATAATTTAATTTATTTATGACACAAAGATAATGCATTAATTATCTTATTAATGAAATATTGACATAATTGATATTATAAATACCAAAATAAATGTAATTTAAGACTTTTTATGAATTAAACTAATTTTCTAGGTTAGTATGATATATTATTGTTTATTTAATCAACTTTGTTTGAACATATAATTCTGTTATGACTTTCACAAAAATCATATATCAAATAGTGTGAAAATTGACACAAAATAGTTTTTAAATCAAATATTGCATAATTAATTGTTATTTTATTCCTAAAAATCTAAGGTTCGGCCAAATGACTTAGATAAGGATATAAATATTAATAATAAACAATTTGGGGTTCGTTTGGCATGTTATAGTAAGTTTATTAACCATATAGTGTAAGAAAACAAAAAGACACGGTAAAAGTTAAATTATTTAACTTAGAGTTAAATCTAATTGATAAGGTTAAAATAATAACCTCAACTTTTCTAAATCCTATTGGTTGATAGTATTTCTACCCATCCCCACTTTAGCTTCGAAATAAGACCCTTTGGAACCATTATAAACCGATTTTGACTTTAATATAAAATAATATTTTGAGATATTCCTAAGGTGCCCCTCTCCTCCCTTATAAAAGGGCACCTCCTCCCTCTCCTCCTCACCCCAATTTGAGCATTCAAGCTCGGCCAAACCCTGCCAAAATCTCTTCTCAACTTCCCTAGTATCATCCTAGAGGTCCTGGTCTTCTTAAAAGACCAATTTTAGTTCCCTAAAAGGAGGTCTCAAAGAAGCACTTCAAAGAAGAGGTAATATCCATTACCGATCTTTTTCAATTTCTTTCTTCTTCAACTTATTCTTCTTTAGTTGTCTCATGATAAAGTAATAACATCAGTATTTTTTATATACTGATATTTAATTATAAATATGAAACAACTCTAATTAACCTTCTATGCATCCGACGGAAAAAGGAAATCATCGTGCGTGCATACGTACGGAATACCGTCTCCATGCCGTGGTGTAATCTATTTTCCTCCACCACCTTAATTGGTTGGGTATAAAGGTGTAATGAGTAACTATATATGATTATTATAAAGTGATATAGATACTGAAATAGTATACATACACTTCAACACAATTCCACGACCATGGGAATGATGTCATCGCTCGTGCGTACGTACGGAATACCGTCTCCACGACGCGATGAGATTCATTCTCAATGATTAACCATTCATGAATGATTATAAAGTATATATAATAAGTACTAATGAAATATATGACCTAATAATGATACTGGAATTATTTATATTTGTATGTATGTCATCTACTTAATTCCATTCAATTCAATAAGGAAACGAAAACAGCGTTCATGCGTATGTACGGACTACCGTCTCCATGAACGGTGTATTTCTTTCCATTTACTGATTTATTATATATGTATATTCTGAATATATATATATAAATCATGTTTTATATTCTGGAATTAAGTAATCATGATCTAAGTAACCATATGAATAATTACAAGTGAAAAACACGAATGACAAATTAGACGATTTTACCCAAAACGCTTCTTTAACATAGAATTTACAAAAGAACGAGTAATATAAAGTCATAAGTGAACCATATATGATATCATAACAGTGAATATGATTCTGTAATAAGTCAATGACATTATTTAAATCATTATACAGGAGGTTTGGACACATACGAAGCAAATCGGACCTAAGGTAAGGGAAATATCACAATCTCATTTTTATCCGAGATTGTTTATTCGTAAGTATTTACTGGGGTGTATTTTATCTTCCACATCCATGTTTCATCAATATGTAATATTATTTCCATCCACTTACACTAGTTTAAATCCAATTTTACCCTTCGGTGAGTTTTTAGTAATGAATATGAAAGGAATCTTTTGTCATTTTTTCGTACGAGGTACTTTTTGACTTTTCAAACAAAAGTACGAAGAATGTTTTTTTAACTTATCAGGCATGAATGGATTTTTAAAACATTATTTCAAAGAAGATTACTTTAAAAGTTTTCAAGTTTATTTTTAATCAAATTCTTTTATTTTATAATTTTACGACATATTAAGAAAGTAAAAGTGTTTTTGAAGTAGAAAGGATATTTTCTTCAAAAATGTAGTTCAAGTATTTTATCAAAATTATTTTCCATCTTAGATAATAAAAGGGTTCTGTTTTTATCCCTATTATTACATTGGTTTTATTATGTTGTGATGGAAATATTTTTATGAATTCCTTTATCTTATATGGTTTGTTTTATGATGTCATGATGTTTCAAGAATCCCATTTTTGTTACATGTGTTATGCGATGATGTATGATTTATGATTCTGTGGCACACATATGAAAGGATTCATTATAAAATGGGTGGGACCTATATCTCCATCCAATGCATTGGGTAAAGATTTTATATCTCATGAGATAGACATGGCTGAAATGGTAGGTTATACCGGTTCAGTGAAACAGGACTGAAACGAGGGATACTCGATTCAGAAAGGGACTTTGTCCACTAAGATAGTCTTGGCAATGAGTCTTGACTAACAAGAAATGATTTTCTATGATTATGTTTGTATGCCACAAAGTTTCATGTTTTATGTTATTATTATTGGGATTACATTTCACTTCTATGATTTATCCCATGTTATGATATTATGAGCTCTTTTGCAGGTTAAGATTTCCAAAAGCTATGTTCTTATGTATATGATGTGATTGATATTTCTTTTGTTTACCCTTACTGAGCATTTGAGCTCACCCTTTTATGTTTTCTTTTCCCCAGGATATAAAGAAAGGTTTTAGGTAAAAAAAAGGGAGATCTTTATGGGAGATATTGAGGATCTTTCACCACGATTAGAAGATTACGTCCCGAGTTTCCCAAGACACTAAACTATTACGATTCTTGTGTGTGTGTTTTTTTTATGTACTAAGTATTCCGCAAAAGTAATGTAATGTCCATGTACGTCATGCTTCGGGTCTCTACAGTTGGTATCAGAGGAAAGGTTTAGTCAACCTTTGGAAACTAGGATCTGAAAATGTTAGTGAGATCCCTAGAGATATTTCTAAGGTATGTCTAGGGATGTCCCTAAGGATAAGTATACATATAGGATATAGTCCTAGAACTACGGTAACGATCTTAGAATTTAACCTAAGATGTTAGATATTGAGGGTACTCCCCCTTTACTATGTTGTTTTCTCTAGCATTATTTTTTCCTCTCAACAAATTCTTTTTGTGTTTTAGTTAATGGAGGGAACCAGACGGAATTCAGTTAACATTGAATCCAATGGACAAATTGGTGACTATAAGAAACAAAATTATGTAATGCCTATAGAGAAAGATATTGTGATTATGCCGAATCAGTCATCGCGATATATGATTAACAAGGTGAAATTTAGTGGTATACCTAATTCATAAAAGAAGAGGAAGATAGACTATTATGCATGTTCGCATGTTGAGCAGCATAAAGAAAGGAAAATTGAGATTTCTAAAGAAGGGAAGACGAACCTTGAAGAATACCTCAAATGGAGGGACCGATGTTATTTGTGTGGAGATAAGGGTCATAGAGTGACAGACTGTTATGGAGTTCAATGTATTATTTGTGGAGAACATGGGAATTACCCAACTCAATGCCCTGACCTAAAAAGTTAGTTCTAAATCATGGAAGGACTTATTCCAGGACAATAATTGAAGAGGATGGATTGAAGTGTTTATGTATTGGTATTCAAGAATAATGTTGTTGAGGTACTTTTATTGTTTATTATAATATTTTTGTATTATTGTGGTTTTCAATAATTTTAAGGTACCGGTAACCATGAAAAGTGATTCAAATATTTTGGAAAGCAGATGATATGCGCATAATGAAGGGATAAGGAGAAAATGAAATGTTTGACATTATTCATGAGCTCATGATTGATATAAGGACTAAGTGATATCATGGTTTGAGTACATAGAATTTTGAGGATTTTGGTATGTGGAAAGTGTTAAATTTTATCTGCATTCATGTTTTCACTAAGGTATTCAAGAGAATAAATGATTAAGGACTTTGAATGTTTGGAATGTGACCAAAAAAACATATCTTATGATATATGGGGATCGACGATGGTGTTAAATCTCTGGTAATCATTTTCACTATGTTATGAGAGTGGACTGCAGTATTATGGATAAGCCTAAAGATTGGAATGGATTATGTTAGACATAAGTTAGTATTGTTTAAGGATAGAATTTTTCTCGATATTATTGATGGGATGTTATAGTAATATAGTTTTAGAAAAAGGACAACCTGCAGGACGGGCGACAGCCCCTCGCGTTGGACAAGGATGTGGGAATCGAACCCACAACCGAAGTGCAACTGGCCTTTATCGCCTACCACTGGCCTATAGGAAGTCCCTGTTTATTAGAAACTAGTTTTATTATATTAAGCAGTATGATATATGAAGTATAAAGTCCATTTTAGGAACCATATATGATTAATCTCACTATAGATCGACATATGTATATAATTTTTGCTAACCTTTTGTTTGAGACAGATGGAATGACCCGTCATTCTATCACATGATCTGCTAACACTTCACGAATAACAAATTCAACTTCATTTATTTAAGATATGAAGTGGAAATTGTTAAAGGCACGAACAACAGTGAGATTGTACTAAAATAAAGCAAGTATTTATTCTAATTCAAATTCTTTAACTTTAGGGAAACGATCTTGAAAACCAAAAATGTTGTCCTAGTGATCTTATATCTGATGAATCAGATGGTACCTTAGATCTTCACAAATTTATGGCTTTGTGATTGTTTGATTTTCCATAGCCATGTTCTCTACCACTCTCCATCAGAACATGATGGTTAGATTTCTCTTCCATATCCATATTTTCACCTATGTGGAAACCCAGTGATTAGTTTATTTGGGTAACTGTTACATTTCATTCTTTTGTTTTTAAAGATTGGTTTTGATATTCCTTTTTACGATGTGGGTTTCTATTAAAGAAACTTTCTATTAGTAAACCATTTATAACCCCGACGAATTTCGAGGGCGAAATTCATTTTAAGGGGGGTAGAATGTAACAGCCCGAGATTTAATAAAAAAATATTCTTTATAATTTTATTAATGTCTTGTGTTGTATGATACACAAAAAGGAGCTTGCACAACACGCATCTTTGACTTTCCTTGCATTACACGCAATCACAACCTTCCTCGATAGCGTGTGTAGTACGCAATACTGAGTTTCACGAAACAATGATATGCTATTAAAATATTATTAAAACTAGCCGTTATGAATAGTAATAACCTCTTTTTAAATTTTAGAAATTTTAGCTCTCAAAATGGACTTCATTTTTGGATTCGGAGTATCGAATTTATCCTAAGGTGAAATTTTGGTACTTTTCGGATAACTTTCATATTCTGATGAATAGTGAAAATTACTAAATTATAATTAAAAACAAATTTTTTTAATCGAAATAATTAATAGTGATAAATTATTAATTTGAGTGGTTTTAAAGTATATTTATAATATATTTTTACAATTTAATACAATGTTGGTCATTGAATGTAATTTCACATTTAAACCAGACATAATCAAGTGTCAATCTTTTGATAGATATTGTTTCTTAAAAATACGCTATTTGTATTAACAACGGGATTTAATTATAAAATTAATTAATGCAACTTCTATGTTATGAATTTGGTAAAATAGACTTCATTTTTGAATTCGGAATATGAAATATATCTTAGGATGAAATTTTGGCATTTTTCTGAAAAACATCAATTTTTGATGAATAGTGAAACTACTAAGTGGTAGTTAAAAAACAGAATTTTTCATAAAACATAATTTTACCGCTTCTGTGAATGGAATTTCAAAAATCCGAGAGACACGGTTGATGTCATTAAGTAAAATTTGGTTCAATGAGATGAAAATAATTTTTGGTGAATAGTAACTTTTTACTTTTATTTACCACGGTTAAAAGTAAATAGGGTAATTAAGGGTTCGAATGATATTGATATTACCCTAACACATGTCCTAATTATATTGGATAAGTTTATCTCGACCGAAAACAACCTTAAGTGTAAAATATTATCATTTAGGCCCACTTGGATTAGATTAGGACATTTATTATTATTTAATTAAAAGAAGAGTTAAAAGAGTTAAAATCAAAGTATATTTACTAAAACATTTTTAATATAGTGTTGTACATAAGATAAATTCGATTGTAAATATTCATTAGAAAGATAAAACGATTTCCTACATGATGGTATTTTATTTTTAATTTTTAGACATCAAATAATTTAATTTATTTATGACACAAAGATGATGCATTAATTATCTTATTAATGAAATATTGACATAATTGATATTATAAATACCAAAATAAATTTAATTTAAGACTTTTTATGAATTAAACTAAATTTATAGGTTACTATGATATATTAGTGTTTATTTAATCAACTTTTTTCGAACATATAATTCTGTTATGACTTTTACAAAAATCATATATCAAATAGTGTCAAAATTGACACAAAATAGTTTTTAAATCAAATATTATAAAATTAATTGTTATTTTATTCCTAAAAATATAAGGTTCGGCCAAATGTCTTAGATAAGGATATATATATTAATAATAAACAATTTGGGGTTCTTTTGGCATGTTATAGTAAGTTTATTAACCATATAGTTTAAGAAAACAAAAAGACACGGTAAAAGTTAAATTATTTAACTTAGAGTTAAATCTAATTGATAAGGTTAAAATAATAACCTAAACTTTTCTAAATCCTATTGGTTGATAGTATTTCTACCCAGCCCCACATTATCTTCGAAATAAGACCCTTTGGAACCATTATAAACCGATTTTGACTTTAATATAAAATAATATTTTGAGATATTCCTAAGGTGCCCCTCTCCTCCCTTATAAAAGGGCACCTCCTCCCTCTCCTCCTCACACCAATTTGAGCATTCAAACTCGGACAACCCCTGCAAAAATCTCTTCTCCACTTCCCTAGTATCATCCTATAGGTCCTGGTCTTCTTAAAAGACCAATTTTAGTTCTATAAAAGGAGGTCTCAAAGAAGCACTTCAAAGAAGAGGTAATATCCATTACCGATCTTTTTCAATTTCTTTCTTCTTCAACTAATTCTTCTTTAGTTGTTTCATGATAAAGTAATAACATCAGTATTTCTTATATACTGATATGTATTATAAATATGAAACAACTCTAATTAACCTTCTATCCATCCTACGGAAAAAGTAAATCACCGCGCGTGCGTACGTACGGAATACCGTCTCCACGCCGTGGTGTAATCTATTTTCCTCCACCACCTTAATTGGATGGGTATAAAGGTGTAATGAGTAACTATATATGATTATTATAAAGTGATATTGATACTGAAATAGTATACATACACTTCAACACAATTCCACGACCATGGGAACGATGTCATCGCTCGTGCGTACGTACGGAATACAGTCTCCACGACGCGATGAGATTCATTCTCAATGATTAACCATTCATGAATGATTATAAAGTATATATAATAAGTACTAATGAAATATATGACCTAATAATGATACTGGAATTATTTTTATTTATATGTATGTCATCTACTTAATTCCATTCTATTCAATAAGGAAACGAAATCAGCGTTCATGCGTACGTACGGACTACCGTCTCCATGAACGGTGTATTTATTTCCATTTACTGATTTATTATATATGTATATTCTGAATATATATATAAAAATCATGTTTTATATTCTGGAATTAAGTAATCCTGATCTAAGTAATCATATGAATAATTACAAGTGAAAAACATGAATGACAAATTAGACGATTTTACCCAAAACGCTTCTTTAACATAGAATTTACAAAAGAACGAGTAATATAAAGTCATAAGTGAACCATATATGATATCATAATAGTGAATATGATTCTGTAATAAGTCAATGACATTATTTAAATCATTATACAGGAGGTTCAGACACATACGAAGCAAATCGGACCTAAGGTAAGGGAAATATCACAATCTCATTTTTATCCGAGATTGTTTATTCGTAAGTATTTACTGGGGTGTATTTTATCTTCCACATCCATGTTTCATAAATATGTAATATTATTTCCATCCAATTACACTAGTTTAAATCCAATTTTACTCTTCGGTGAGTTTTTAGTAATGAATATGAAAGGAATCTTTTGTCGTTTTTTCGTACGAGGTACTTTTTGACTTTTCCAACAAAAGTACGAAAATGTTTTTTTTAAACTTATACGGCATGAATGGATTTTTAAAACATTATTTCAAAGAAGATTACTTTAAAAGTTTTCAAGTTTATTTTTAATCAAATTCTTTTATTTTATAATTTTACGACATGTTAAGAAAGGAAAAGTGTTTTTGAAGTAGAAAGGATATTTTCTTCAAGAATGTAGTTCAAGTATTTTATCAAAATTATTTTCCATATAAGATAATAAAAGGGTTCTATTTTTATCCCTATTATTACATTGGTTTGATTATTTTGTGATGGAAATATTTTTATGAATTCCTTTATCTTATATGGTTTGTTTTATGATGTCATGATGTTTCAAGAATCCCATTTTTGTTACATGTGTTATGCGATGATGTATGATTTATGATTATGTGTCACACATAAGAAAGGATTCATTATAAGATGGGTGGGACCTATATCTCCCTCCAATTCATTGGGTAAAGATTTTATATCTCATGAGATAGAAATGGCTGAAATGGTAGGTTATACCGGTTCAGTGAAACAGGACTGAAATGGGGGCAACTCGATTCAGAAAGGGACTTTGTCCACTAAGATAGTCTTGGATATGAGTCTTGACTAACAAGAAATGATTCTCTATGATTATTTGTGTATGCCACAAAGTTTCATGTTTTATGTTATGATTATTGGGATTACATTTCACTTCTATGATTTATCCCATGTTATGATATTATGAGCTCTTTTGCAGGTTAAGATTTCCAAAAGCTATGTTCTTATGTATATGATGTGATTGATATTTCTTTTGTTTACCCTTACTGAGCATTTGAGCTCACCCTTTTATGTTTTCTTTTCCCCAGGATATAAAGAAAGGTTTTAGGTAAAAAAAAGGGAGATCTTTATGGGAGATATTGAGGATCTTTCACCATGATTAGAAGATTACGTTCCGAGTTTCCAAAGACACTAAACTATTACGATCCTTGTGTGTGTGTTTTTTTTTGTACTAAGTATTCCGCAAAAGTAATGTAATGTCCATGTACGTCATGATTCGGGTCTCTACAGATTTCGTCACAAAATATATAGTGAAAACATATCATCTTGATCAATAAATTGAATCATTATAGGTTATACTAATGAAACTAAACGATATTAAATACTTAACCATTATAATAAAAATGTAATTGTTTTATGAAATGACATATTTATAGAAATGGAACACATATAAAATCAAAATAGTAATAAATATATTAATATTTATAATGTTAAAGAACCATATACACTTGATTTGTTATATTGATAATATCCATAAGATATAATGGGAGAAAATGATATTCCCACGACACAAGTAAAATATAGTTCGACAAGAGATGTTAGATAACTATAGATATAATGTAATCTTGTCTCCTAGAATGTTTAACCAATAGTAATAGATATTTATGAACCTCTAAAATATATTTAGTTAGTAGATGGAATTAATTTTGGTAATTGGAATGGTTCCATGAATTTTGATATGGGATCCATTTACCAAAACAATATATGGATTTTATTATACCATTAAACATATATAAACCATATTTGAAAAAGAATAATATTCATGAAAAAATGGGAATGGATTGTAAATATGTTATCTATAAAGAATGAGTGGTGTAAATGATTAAGGACATGTCATGTCATATAATACAATACAAATTTATCACCAATAGAGATGTTGTAGTTCATCATAATATAACATGAAATAGTAGGCTTCCTTGATTATGGGAATTAAAAAATGGATATAATAATATCACATATAAATTTGTATTTGATTGGAGATATATATATAAATCAACCTAAAGGGTTTATTAAGTTAAATATTTATAATAATGTGTGAAATATATAGAGATAAATTTTTGGTTTGAAGAAGGAATCATCATAATGTAATATTTGGTATGATGGTTCCATAGTAGAATTTGTTTTTGATAAGAAAAAAGGTGATAATGTTTCCAATATTAATATTAGTGGGAATGATTTAATATCCATTTGTTATATAATTATGAAATTTTAATTATTTGATGTGATGAACAAGCCACATTCTAGGTTATTATATGGTTGATTAAATTACTCACCATGAAAAAATTAGGTGTACAAGATTATATCCTAAGGATTAAGATCTACCAATATATATTTCAAGAGCCAATTGGGCTAACTAAAAGTACATATATTATAGTTTAAGAATAAATTTATATTATAGAACTATCAAAGAGGTATATTTTTTCAATTACACAAGGAATCAATCTTTTTAAGATAATGTTTCCAAAAGCATGGGATAATATTGAAATAAAGAGTTGAATCCCTTTGGCTTTATTAGTACGATCTAATATGAATCCCTTTAAATCTACTAGTATTGATTTTTCATATTCATTATGAATTGTTAGAAGATATCAATATAATATTAGAGTGATATATTAGGTATGTATAAGAAAATCAATAAGAAACTTCATACCAATAATGTATATGGTCCCTATGTATATGGGAAATGAGGAATGACTACTGGGGGGATAAAATGGTTTTAGTTTGTAGATATATCATAGTGATATTAAATCATGGTTAAGATATATATTTTTCATGAATATTCGTACATTGTGATTGAGGAGGTTGAATGAACCTGTGGTTACGTAAATTATAGTGGAATCCTAGTATATAGAGTATTCTATTAACACTATGGAGAATATTCACATATACATCATTGTGTCAAAATTTTGTTTGGTGCATAATAGTAGATATCCTTTTACCATTTATTTTGATAATAATATAGTAATAATGCTTGATAATGAGACTAAGTCAAACAATAGGGAAAAAATATATTATATAGTTTTAATGTCTTTAGGGATTTTTATTAGATAGGTGAAGTTGTTATTCTCAGAGTTTCTATAGAGGATAGTGTGGATGAACCCCATACTAAATCCATATCATAGTAGAATCACGATTTTCTTTTGATAGACAGCGGTATGAGTTTTTCTTTTAGTTTTCAATAGTGCTAAAGAGTTTCTTATAAGTGGGTTTCCTAGAAAATATTTATGCCACACATATGGGAAAATCCATTCCCATGTATTATTGGGGGATATATATTATATATTTTAAAATCTGTTGAAGGGTTATTTCATTATTTATGTAAAAATTAATGCACAAGATATAATATATGTAATATTTTTATTATATTAATACTATGATTCTCAAGACCACAGAATCTAAATGTGATATAGAAACATTATTTAAAAATAATATATATGAAATTTAAATGTCTAATATGTAAAAAATAGTCATTACAATGTTTGGAAATTAATTTTTTGAGTTTATCGATACTATGTAAT
Source organism: Viscum album (assembly GCA_963277665.1). NCBI lineage: Eukaryota > Viridiplantae > Streptophyta > Magnoliopsida > Santalales > Viscaceae > Viscum > Viscum album. The sequence continues at coordinate 513,943,225 of OY728143.1, read as the reverse complement.
TTAAGTTTTCTAATGGTTAACTCAATTCTGTTAACCACATTAAATTAAAATCACACATGTTTCCCTATCATTCTATTTATCTTATATTATAATGGTTTCTATAAAATATATTACATTTTGTTGGAAAATAAAATTCCTCACTATATAACCAAATCATATTTAAATACCAATGTTTATTTATATCTGTTTACCATATAATCCAAAAAATATTTTTTTTTCAGAGTAACTATAATTTGTGCCTCAAATAATAAAAAAACACAAATGTTTATCTATCCTTCCACCATTTATACTTTATAAACCCGAATAAAAGATAAAAAATATCATTATTCTATTGATAATAAAATGTCAAAATTATACTAAAATTATAAATATTATTTCATAATTATTATCCAACATTAATTTATTAACCCTATGATAGGGAAATTTATATCATATCTCATGAAACTCTCTATATAAAAATGTATTCATCCAATATCCCTCAAAAAAATTTGTCAAATATTTCTTTTTTATTCCAAATATTTACTCAACAAAAAAATGAATGATGACCACATGTAAATAAATCTCAATAAAATAATTATTCTAACATCAATCATAGCCATATGACTTAAGCTAAAAATTATATTTTATTTTTTATATGTAATTTACATATCTTTAATATGAAACTTATATACAATTTATTCATTTAATAATTATTATACCCTTATATAAAATTCATATTAGAGAATAAATTTAGTAATTCCTTATATTCCACACATTTGACACATTAAATTATTATTAATATATTATGAAGGACGTTTGTCCCATAAATTAAGTCCTATAAACTCTTACATTTACCACAGTACATTATTTATATTTCATATTCTATTCCAAAAATTAATCAACATCATATTATTTTGAGAATATTAACTGGGTGATTCATCAATCATTATTTTCACGTAAATATTGAGTCTATTTCCCCTGTTGATCTAAAACTCTTAAACTTCTATCAAACTCCATTTTCTCTTAAATAGCGTCTAACGAAATATAGATCGGTCTAAATTGATATTAATAACTCAATGTAGTTATTTTTGATAAGTTTTCACTCTAAGTCATATCCAATTTAGTTTATCAATAGGATATTTATTTTCATAGAAATCACATTCATTGTTAACATGAATCATCCCAGGTTATATCTGTTGACTAAAGATAAAATAGTTTTTTTGAGTTTTTAGGATCAATATGCATAATTTGATATCATGTGATGATGAATGTCATTAGTAAGATTTTATAAGTTAGAACACCCTTCTATAATCTTATGAATTTTAAGGTTCATCTAATATCACTTTTTCTTTTTTAACATTTAATGTGCCAAATACTTTAATACCTCCAATCCAATTCTGTAAAAATATATGAACCATACATCAATTCCAATTTTGGTGAAGCATGAATCAATTACCTTGATTTTAAATCATTTATTTTAAATTACCAATACATCTAAGAATAACAAAAACTTGATAACAAAAAAGCGTTATTTTATTTTAAGACTATTGACATAATAACCAAATTTTATTAAGGATCTTTAAAATATCCAAAAAATATCATCTCGCATTTTACCCTTATTATAAAAGTACTACATAAAATTATTCTTCAAAATATGGTGCAATTAAAACATAATTATGTGTGACCATACATTTTTAGTAAGGGAAAACATGGGATACAACAATTGATGTTCCTAAGCAAGAATAAGATAAAAATAAATAAAAGTTAACATGATTATAACATATAAAATCATTAAAAACATATCACATAATTTAAATCACGAGTAAATGGATAAATCATTACCGTAATAAAATTTATGAATAATAAATGTTTGGAATAATTAATAATAAATCACAATCAATTATATAATATCATAATCATTAAATATAATTTTTTGGTATATTATTAATTTAATAAATCATATGTCAAGCATACCTACCTAGAAATTCATTACATAGTTGTCTTGGGTTAAAAACCTGTGTACCTTCATGGGATTGGGATAAATTCCAACATACCCTATTAGTATTACGATAACTATCCACTTACTCCCTTTGGCTTGGCCCCATTACCCATGTACCGATTGATTGCATGATAGGTGAAACATTACTGATTGAATTTTTAAGTGTACATTGGAGAAAACCATTATTTAATAATTCACCAATAATATATTTTTAGAATGAAAAAAATTACATTCACTTTTTTTTAATATATATTAATCCCATTGGAATGAAAATGGAATCATGAAACATCTTTAAACAAATTCACCATAAATAATAAATTAAAAGGAAATGAATGGTAGAAAAGATCATATCACCTATAAAAAAATCTTTCAAATATATTAACATTGATGAAAACATTTTATAAAATCATTTGGGATATACATAAAAAATTTAGTGAATTAATAAGTTACAATGAAAAACTTTTAAATAAAAAAAATTCCAAAAAATGGTTATTTTATTTTCTTTCTAAAACAATGTAATCTTGAAAATGAATCATAATAAAAACTGAATCAAACTTTGTTAAAACCCTTTATAGCCAGTAATATTAAAACATATATATAACTAATCTTTTGAAAATAAATTTATAAATAAGTAATTTATAAATATTCAAAAATATTACAATAAATCAATGGTAAAAAATGTTAAAGATATTAGAAAACAATATTAATAGTCATTTAATATTATATATTCTCTTCTATTTTTTAATGAAAATGGATATTAATGAGAAAGATTTCATAAAAATGATAATTAAGGTAATTGTTTATATTTTTTATATTGAAAACCCCAGAAGGATTAAAATGGTATGAATAATTTAATAAAAACAAAAATTACATGTGGATAAATTATTATGTTTGTTTTATAATTGAATGGTCATAAAATTTACTAAAATGAAAATTGAAACATAGAAAATCCCATCTAAAAGTGAGATTGTATCATAAACTCATACATCAATATCAAACATGTGATGCATTAACTCTATCCTCTTGTATATAAAAATTAGACTCAATATAAATGTATACAAAAATATTATTCCTAAGTTTTTTATTACATTTCACCCACCTTTAATAAATAATATCAAATTTATTATTAATTATTCATTAAAATCTATTTGCAATGTCCACAATCCCATTTTTAACATATGTATTTATTTGAATCTTCTAGTAATAATATTATAATCAATGATTATCAATGAATAAACTCATATTAATTTAAAAAATATCCTAATTTTCAATTTTATACATTTTTATAACAAACCATTTAACGAGTCGATGTATAATTAATTACAACACTCTGTCAATGTTTTTTAACACACATAGGCATGGGTGATGTTTTCATTTTGTAATAGATTGAAATTAATTAATTTCAAAAATAATAATTGATTATAGAATCATAAAAATATTAAATATTGAATTAAAATTCACTAACTCAATATTTTTACAATTCTATGAGTGCTGGCAAAGAAAAATAAAAAACGGATGGTACTTGTAATATATGAATATACAACCAATTCATTTTTATTTCTACTTAATAGAAGTTTATAAATGTAATGAAAAAATAAAAATAACATATAAATATATTCGTAAAATCTAGGTTTTATTTTTCTGTATCTATATAATAGATTGGGGGACATAGATGTTGAAATTAGTTTGATTGAAATTTTTTAAATCGATTAACTATTATTTTAATTTTCTCCTATCAATTGAATATGAGACCGTATAAATAATGATTTTCTATAATTACAAATAATTGGTAATGCTGATTTATTTGTTGTGATAATATTTTGTCTAGAAATATGATAGAACAATGAACCCATGTGGGTCTTTTTAATGTGTGTATTGACTAATGATTTTAAGGAATAAATCATGGGGGTTTTACAAAATATTATGTCATTAAGTAACAAGAAATTAAATTTAAAAATTCATAGGGTCTCTTAAAATTATCACAATTGATATTTTACACCACTTATCTCCAAAATTTGCATCCATTTTTTATCGTTAAATTAATTTAAAAAATATCATTTACAATTGAATAAACATCAATTCTTTTTCCTAACTACTCAAATAATTTTCCATTATAAACACAACAACAAAAAATAAATGTCATGTATAAATACGTAAATGATAATATAACCATTATAAATTTATATAACATTTATTTGATAAGATAATATTTTCAATCAGTATCCTGATTAATATTTTAAAACTTCTTATTTGGATTTATCAACTACATACGTAAATGATATTTGGATATTACAAAATATATTTGATAAATATTATATCAATTATAATATAAAAAGGTCATAAATATAAATTTTTATTATTCAAAATAATATTATGATATGTAATCATTCATAATATATATAAATATTTAACATTCTCAAGAGAAATTATTATGTGGGAAAGAGTGAAATTTTTTATATATAAATTTTATAAAATTAATACATTTTCATAATAAATGTATTCAAAAAAATAGAAAAAATAAGTAAATATAGGAAAATATATGATTAAAATACTTTAATCTGGAAAAATTTACAAATTTTTTTATATTTGATGACTTTTATTTTTGACACCCCCGTAAAAAGTTCTAACCATTACTATGGTTATTAAATATTACATTGTTTACTACTCATTTTTAATAAAAATATAGTATAACATATTTCAAAATATAAATATTCATATTCCAAATATGGGTTCATATTTTTTTAGATTTCATTTTTATAGATGGGGAAAATTAATTAAAATATTTGTACGCAAAACCCAATTATTTTTTTAAAAAACTATCATTTTATGTAGAAAATTTTTTATGAAAGACAATGATTGGAATTGATCCTAAAAAAATTAATTTTTATGTAAAATAAAATGCTATTTCATTTACTTATAAACCAATAAAAACAAAACATTTCATTCTATATACATAATTTTATAAATGGCTAGATTTTATTTCATGATTGAAACATTACTTTGTTTAAAAAAAGGAATATTGGTTTTAAATTCTTGAAAATATTTTTAAAATATTTCATTCACTTCGCGAGAAAATATTTCATTAAATAAAAATTATTTTATAAACATTTAATTAATTCTTATATAATGATAAATTCATAAAACTGAGATTATCTCATTAATCTTCATTTTGTCCAATTCACCCCAAAAATGATTATTTTTATAAAATTTACCAAAAATAAGAATATTAAAATTTTATAATGATTAGTTAAAAAATTAAATTCACATCATAAAAGCCATTTGTTTTAATTTATAAATTTATCTTTAAATTAAAAATGAAAATTATAATTAAATCATGAATTCATAATAAACGGACTTTTTAAACTATAATCATTAGTAATATTATTTCATTAGAATTAATAATTTAAATATTGATAATATTTTATTTTAATCATAAAAATATCACATAACATAATAATCCTTATGAAAAATTGATAATTCTAATTAATAAGGTTAGAACACCCTACCGTTTCATAATTTTTCTGGGAAATGAAATATGTTGAACATAAATAATATTGAATTTTTATCTTCAAGATTTAATGATTTTAAATTTCATACCATCATATATTTTATTAAATGTTGTATACATCAAATAATTTCATAATAATATTCATCTACTTTAATGTGGCTCGTATTAGTTTAGTGTTTATTATATGTTAGGAAAAAAATATATTTTTACTTATAATAAAATATATTGTAAAATTTTATGGCTTTAAAAAGAAAAAACCCTTCCTAAAAATTAAAATATAAAACGGTTTTCTGATGTTATTAAAACATGATGAATCATTGATATGATAGGTGAATCATAATGAGGTTTTATATTGTGTGAATATAAATACCTATAGGATTATTTTTTGTACATGGAGGGTTGAGAAATCAAAACCCATATATGAATCAATGCAAGATGAAATTAGAACATGATGATTACAGGTCATAAATGATGGAAACAAATCCTTCCTAAGTTATAATTATTTTTGGAATATTCTGGTTGATAAGTGGAAACATAAAACCACTTCAATACTTATTTATAATTAACCTAGTTCTATGCCATTATAATTTAGGTGTTCACTAATTTCTTTATAATAAATTGAATGTTTCATTACCTTAAATATTTTGATAATGGTCTACATAAGTTTTAATTGTATTATAAAAATAATTGGATATCAATTTATCATAAATAAAATAGATATTTTGAAGCATTTTACATTGGTATAAGTGGGACAATTAAAGATAAATACTGAAGGAAATGACCATGAAACAAAAGTAGAAGTAAAAATATACACTGAATAGGTTTTTACAACCATATTGAAAATAATAACTATTATTTTTTGGATGGTAATGGTTATGGTTCCTATGGATTTCTGAAACCTATCATGGATAAAACTATGTCATAGTCTTGAAAAATGGTTCAACATGCATGAAATAATTGATATGAAGAATCTAAATTAAAAATTTAACAACCATAATGATTATTTCTTTTCATATTTGGAATCACCAAAAATTCATGATCTTATTCACACTTCATCCACAAAGAGCCACCAAAGTAGTTTATAGGGAGAGTGTGTTTGAGAATGACAAATGTTTAAAATACCATGCCCCAAAGGATAAACCTATAATTTAAAGAATAAAGAATATAGGCTTAATTCATTAATAACATGAAGTAATATGACTCATGTTTTAAAAAATATTAGGAATATATTGATTATAATATATTGGGGTTGGAATGATCATGTGAATTTATAGGTTATTTTAATGAAATGAGTTATTTTATATATTTTCCCTTATCTATACTATATATATTCATGGTTTCTAAAATCCAACAAGGCCTTTTATTATTTAAAATATTTAAAAATATTTTTATTTGGTATTATGTAGAATGTGGTTAAAATTTTATGTTTTATTTAAATTATTGAGACTAGAATGTTTATTTATTTATAAATGGTGAAAATATTAGATTTTATGGGGTATTTGTTCAGAAAAATAATAACTATTACAACATAGTTTGAAGGAAATATTTTTCTTAGAATTTTATTTATATATGGCGGTTAATGGTTTTAATGATTGGGACAATAGTTAGTTTTGGTTTTCATATTTCTCTCTTGTATTTCATATGGGGTAATTTAATTTTTTCAATATTTTTTAGTGAAGGGTTATTGAGTATTTCACATAATACTATTTTGAATTGTATGTCATGTTTGATTTCATCGTTTTTTTATAATAATACATTTTATTACATTCATTATGTGTGACCATTATTCATTCATGGGTGTTATCAATTCTAGAGCATTATATAATTTTTTCGAATAATGTATGTCAATTTTGAAGGTTAGAGTAGTTATTTTTGAAAATGGTAATATATCACATTATTTATAGAGAATACTAACTAATCAAGATAATGAAATAGAGATTCTATAGTGGGAAAATGAAGGAAAACCCTATGGATTTTTTTAAAAACAATCTCACAATGAAATTTTCATCAATAATATATTTTATTCTTTAATATTTAATGTTTTGGATTTATAAAACATTAATAAATAAACGATCGACTATTCATTAAAATAATAATTAGATTCATTTTTAATTTAGATATTATTATATTGTATTTTTTTATATATTCATATATAAGGATTATTACCTAAATGGTGTAAAATACATTTATTATATATAGTATATTATCCATTTTTCATTTTTTGATTTATTTTCTTGAATATAAATTTGTAGTTTTGAAAAAAAAACTCTTTGTAGGTGATATATTTTTTTCATCGTGATAATTTTTGTGATGGATTTGATATAGATAAAAATGATAAATTAAATATTTTACATTTTATTCGGATAATGTTATCCTATCCTATGAGTTTTTAATGGAATTTAAATAATTCAATTATAAGTGGTAGATAAATGAATATTTTTTGTAGGGATGATTCTTAAAGAAAATAAGGTTATGGTTTTTGACTTCCCTAGACTATTGGAAGTCTATTCAATTTCATACCAGTGTATAATGATTTCTAATTGATTATACCTCTTTATATTACATTAATATCAAATTAAAAATAATTATAAATAATTAGTAGTGAATTTAATTCAATGATATGGGATCCATTAATTGAGGAGAAATTTATAATTATTCATTAGTATTTCATAAGTATAACATAAGGAAGGTGAAGAAAATATAGAGACATGAGGTCCATTTAATACTAAATATTATAAAATCATGCATGCAATTGTGTGATCATTATAGGGGTGTGATTTTGTGACATTTAATTAGAACCATTGAGAGAGGATAACTATTTTTAGGATTTGATCATGTGTTCACAGGTGGTTGCAAAAAGTGAGATACCTTATGATAGTATGGCAATGGGTATTTATGTATGGGTTTTTCCAAAAACCCATTATTGGTACTCCTTCACAAGACAACCAATTATTGTCCTCGGATGATCCTCATTGGAAAGTAAGGGAAATCCCAATTTGTCTAGATAATGGATACTATTTAAATTTAGTTTCCCATGTTGGGTAATTTGGAAAGTATTGTGTGCATGGTATTGTGACGATGTGATCACTATAGAAGGGATTGTGTTGATTGGAAAGGTTATTGTTAGCTATGATTAACTTGTATGGTTTTATGTATGTGGATAGTTGTGATATGTTAAACCTAGATCATTATTAGAATGTCATCAATGAATTAGATAGTATAACTTAATTTGATGTATTATAGTTAGTGGGTTGGATGTTCATGGATGGGTTTTAAACGTATTCAAATGTATTGATTGGTTGGATGTTTTTGAAAAAATATATGGGTCTCGATAGAATAAAATTTCTATATTTGGATACATAGATGCAATTCAACATGTCCCTTAGATAGATTGGATAATTACATATATATATATAGTACTAGAATTTTTTTGACTAATTCAATATAGATGTGAGGGTTGTTGTTATATGTTATTTATGTCAATTTGAATAATAGGAGATGATCTATAAAATAAATTCATTATAAAATTACCCTGAGATCATTATCAAAAGGATGAGATATGGGTACTTATATTTGAGATAATATATGTATTCTAGGAGTTAATATATGTCATGACCCCCTCCCCAGAAATTATACCCCTCATGGTTCAGTAATGTGATAAGGGATATAATGACCCCCGAGTCCTACCTTCAATAGTCCCCAGGTTGGCGAATTGGACCGAGGATATAGTAAACACACCAATCAGAGGCATTACCCTATTAGAGAACACATTCAGAAGAGAGAGATAAGATAAGAACCAACTAAATACAAGGACATAGAATGAAATAGAAACGAAATCCCATGTAAACATATGTAATTTCATGAAAACTAATACAAATGAAAGAGGAAAAACTTCAAATACCCTAAAGAAAGTAAAAACAACAACAATCACAAGCCCGAACAACTCATGTAACCCCATGCTAGTATAAACCTGCTTGATCTCCAACCTTCTCCATGTGACCTGAAAAATAATATATATATATATATATATATATTGAGATTATAAAAGTATAGTCAGTATGACCCTCCTTGATACCTCTTGTGAAAAAGTATAGAAAGCATGATAAAGCATAGTGAACAACTAGTGAAATTTAATTTTCACCTCAACAAGTATACTTTGTTCCATGCATCACCATGGATACTCTCAATAAGTATCACGCACAAGAGTATGTAATATAATAAAGAATATCAAGTCTACCACACTACTACTTTCCCACAGGTTCGCTACTTTTCCCTAATGTTGCATGTCATAAGCATCTCTCTCCAAAAGGCATTCCCACAGAAACTTGGGAGAAGCTCCACTACATGCATCTCATGCATCAAAACCACCACATCCATGTAAGAAATTTAAACATGTTGCTTCTAGGTTCCAACACAGCTCGCATAACATGTATCATACATCGGGTATTATAAATCAAGCCATTACGGCCCATACACTGAGTAAGGATCCCCAAGCCATCATAGCCTATACGCATTATACCTATAGTTTTCCATAGGAATCTATATCCAGAATATATGTGTGTGAATAACCATAAGCCATTACATCCCACTACACACACATATGGGGAAAACTAACTGTTGTGCCTACCTTCACTAGTAACTACCAAGAGTAGATATCAGGGCCAAAGGGGGTTGTCAGCCTTCCATCCTCTCATCAGAATGTAGGGGAATACACACCTCAAGGCGTAAAATACCTGGGGTGTCAGTTTCCCTAATTGGCAGGGTTTAGTAGCGTATAGAGTCAAATAAAGTACAAAATATACTATACCTCACAACCACACAATGGTCATAACCTAATCTTAGACTCAACTGCAGCTAACGTCTCTCGGACTCCCGGCTACCACTTCTAAGACGATGTATCCTATAAGCACATAACCATTTTAAGGGATTTAATACATTACTTAATTATATTTTTATCATTTTCACATTACATTAATAAATTCATTAAACATTAATTAATAATTAATAATTTAACATTATATTTCATTAACATCATACCTAAAGTCCACTGTTCCTTCAAATTACAACCACATCATTGCCCCCAGTATGCTCAAACCCCATTGGTTAACATCATTTTTTCAATTAATTATTTACAACATTACCTTCCCATATTCTCAGGCATTCTAGAAAAACAATCTAAGATATTAAACACAAGGAGATCAACCCAGTGAGTATATGAAAAACACATCGACTATTTGCCACCTATAGCAAGAGCATAGACCTATCCTCCCCTATGAAGAAAAACATGAAAATCATGTGGAATAACCCATCCATCTTCACCCCATTTAGAAGAAGGCTAAAAAAGACAAGATGCCATGATTAGTGGGGAAGGAAAAGCAGATAAACAACCAGTAAGAAGTATTTATAATCAAAACATTCGTATCTAACCCATTTAAGCATCCCTGCTATCCTCCCCAATAACCACATGCATAACCTGATGCATATTGCCACTCTAGGCATCAAATACTATGACAACTAGTAGGCCTCCATGCCACCACATATCACAAAATCCATCTAGGCTCACATTAAAACACCTGCAATAGGAAAAAAACATCATATATATTAGGATCTTGGCCCTTAAACAATCAAGAGGGTAACTCAGAAACCTAAAAAGAATTATCTGTTATCAAACAACCACTTCTTTAATCCATCTTGGATTTACCAATTTATTTTTCATAGGTTCTAAATTTTGAAAACCATAACAGTAAGCTATTAGAAAAAATATAACATACATACTGCATCAATTTAATTGACATAAAATTACAACAAGAAGAACCAGATTCATTTACATGCCTCTTTATCTATAGCAAAACAATTATAAATTAATTCCATCCCTGTGTTCTTGACCAGTATAAATCATGAACTAATGCTAAACAAGTAAGCATAGATATCACACAATCTAGAAAAACAAGAGGCAATAACATACGATCAATATCAATTTACTTAACTGGTTCAAATAATTCTTATGTCAATTACACTATGATATAGTTGGGTAAAACATGATAATTATACATTTTCACTTAAAATAATAGAAGAAATGAATCCCCTAACTCAAATGGTTCTTAACATTGTTTATATAAGAACGATCCACAAAAAGGATCACGATCACCTCCTCCATTAACAACAGTATTCAACCGAGGATGCAAAGAAACCACCACACTAACCAAATCCCAATAAAAGCTGATTAGGAACATTGAGAAACCATTATATTAATGGAAAAGGAGAAATATAAGGATATAAACCCAAAATAATGAAGATAAAACATACCTTATATTGATGAATGAGAAACACATTCTGCTTGCACCAAAATAGTGGGTGCGCATGCAGTAGTAATAATCATCAAGGGGAAATGACCTGAGGATTAATGTTCTATCACACTGCTCCTATGGGAAGAAGGAAAGGTTTGACCATCTCGCACCATGGAACAAGAAGGTAGAACTGGGGAGGAAGATATCTCACCCCTTTAGAAGAATTAATGGAGTAATGGTTTAAGATATACTAAATTTCCCATTAAATACAGATCCCATTAAACCACACAGTTTGACCAAGTAATGGCATCCCAAGACTTATGAAAATTAATATAAAAGTTATGAGATTTTATTTGGACTTAAATCCCTTAAAAAGGCCTTGATTGAGTTTAACGTCAATGAAACCAGAAAATGGGAGAAACTGTAGGATGTCGGAGAAACTATTCATGATCCTAGAAACATGGTACTACTATCAATCATGGAAACACTGTACATGATTCTAGAAACATTGTACACTCACCAATCCAGGACACAACAATCCTGGAATCATTTTTCAAAAATTTCTCACTGATCTTGGTAACACAGTTCATAGAATGACTCCCCGAACGTGGACTCCCCGATCCTAGAAACAATTTCCACAAAATGACTTACCAATCATGGAATCATTGTTCATAGAATGACTCACTGATCCCGGACTCACTGATCCTGGAAAAAATGATCACAAAATGACTCACTAATGCTAGACTTTCCAATCCTGGAAACACTTTCCTTGGAATGACTCACCGATCCTGGACACACTGTTCCCAAAATGACTCAATGATATTGGAATCACCGATCTTGGTAACTCTGTTCATGGAATGACTCAATGATCCTAGAAACATTTTTCACAAAATGACTCAACGATCTTAGACTCACCAGTCCTGGACTCACTGATCTGATGACACTATTCATAGAACGATAGATCGATCTGATGGAACTGTTCACAATAGTCTCACTACTGGAACTCTTCACATTGGTCTCACTAATGGAACTATTCACATAGGTCTCACCGATGGAACTATTCACATCGGTCTCATAGACAAAACCGTTCACATCGTTCGCACCAATTTAACTATTCATATTTATCTCACTGATGGATGTATTTGTAGAATTAAAAAAATTGAAAAGGTTTTGGGGATAAGTCACCATGATCCCTCGGAACACTTCAGACACCAGATTCTTTTCAATGCATAGACCATAGAGGTTAGGGCCATTACATCAGATACTTCTCAAAACATTCGTGTACTTGAGAATTAAAAACCAACCTAAAAGGAAATACAAATGAATTATGAAAAAAACACCCATAGAGATACCTCTCAAAAGAGTGAAAGCCACAATAAGAAACCAAAGAAATATATCTCATAAACACAAAAGGTCTATACCCCCAAATGTAACATAGTTACATGAAAAGAGTTAATATTCAATCAACATTGGGTACTGAGTATGTATCTGTGACTCACGTTCCCAGGTACTCTCTTCTAGGCCACCATGCCACAAAAAGTCACACAATTAGGGAATAAAACACTCGTGCAACACCATATCATTACGGTCTTGGATCAATATAGGTCACTACTCATATGTCGCATTAGAATCAACATCGATCTCTCTCCAATAGATGACAAGAGATTCATCAAAAAGATAACGAAGGAGATTTGATACATGAAAAGCATCGTGTATCCATCTCATCTACGGGGGATGTTCTACTCGATAATCCACAACTTCAGCATGAGACAAAACCTTAATAGGCCAAAATACTTGGTATAAATCTTACTCCCACGGCCAAACCATCACTTCCCATGATGAGGAGTCACCTTCAGAAACACATGATCCCAAACATCAAACTCTAAGGGTCTCCTCCTTTGATCAATATATAGTTTCTGACGATCCAGAGCTGTATTCATCCTCTCAAGAATCGCCGGAAACATCTGTGTTGTATTCTACACAAGTGTCGGTCATAGATTTGCAGACTCCCCGACCCCAGTCCAACACAATGGAGAATGGAAATTCCAGCCAACCAAGGCTTTAAATGGATCCATATCGATCGTGGAGTGAAAAATATTTCTGTAAGCGAAATCCACCTAGGGTAAGTGCCTCAACCATGAACCTCCAAAATCAATGACACAAGAGCATAACATATATTCAATTGTTTGTATAGTTTTCTCTGTCTGACAGTCTGTTTGAGGATGAAAAGCAGTGCTAAGGCATAGGTGAGAACCGAAAGCATGTTGGAGACCTCTCCACACCTTGGAGGTAAAACAAGGATCACGATTGGAAATGATCATCCTTGGGACTCCTTGAAGTCTCACCACCTCCTCCAGACACTGCCTCGACAAAACATCCATTATGTTCAACACCTTGATTTCTATATAGTTGGATGATTTTATTAAACGGTCCTATACCATCCAAATCACATCATGTCCTCCCAGATCTCATGGTAAACCCGTAATAAAGTCCATTGAGATTTCCTCCAACATCCATTGAGGAATATCACATGGCTTGTGCAAAGAATCAGGATCACAGTGTTTAGCCTTCACCATCTGGTAGACCAAACATCGAGACACAAACTCTACAACTTCATTCTTTAGCCTAGGACACTAAAACTGACTCTATAAGGCTTGATTCATCTTTTTCATGACAGGATGAACTGCTAACGGTGATGTATGGAACACTCTAAGAACAATCTCTTGCATCGCCAAAGGAACAAAAATACTTTCATGATACAACACTCGGTGTTTTTCATCCTCCAACCAACCCTTAGGGGCCTCGCCACAACCAACTAAGTCTCTCTAGACCTCCACCTCAAGATCCACCAACTAGGAATCTTCCTCCTACTACATCAGAGATGACTATATTGTCATCTAAAAAAGACATCATCTACCCCCAAACATCACCCATATCAAGGTGTAATGCAGACAGTCCTTCTATTAATCCCCATGAATCACAAGATTCATGCACTACATCACCACATGACTTCCTTCTCAGCACATCAGCTACAACATTCCCCTTTCCTGGTGTATAAAATATTTTGATTTCATATTCCTATAAGGGCTCCATCCACCGACATAGTCGTAAGTTCAAGTCACGCTGGGATAAATCATACATCAAGATCTAATGATCAGTGAAAACAATAATGTTCTAAAAAATGTGTTAATGTCTCTAAAACATCAGAGCAAGAACCACGACTACCAACTCATGCTCATGGGTGGAATAGTTACGTTCATGAGTACGCAACTATCAAGACCCATAAGAAAAAACTGATATCACCTGTATCAGAACATAGACAAACCCCAGATGTGAGGGATCGTAGAAAACATTAAAAATGAACTCCCTCAACTGGAAGAAAAAGAACTAGAGCACTTACTAACTTCTTTTTTCATACTTAAAAGCTACCTGACACGGATCAACCCATATGAATGCCTGACCCTTCTTAGTAAAAGATGTCATAGGAGTCGTAACTCGAGAGACATCAGCTACAAACATCCATAAATGTCTAGTGAGAACAAGGAAAATTCACACCTATGACACAATCTTGTGGATTTCCAAGACACAAATGATTATATCTTCTATTGATCCATAGTTACACCCTGCGGGGACACAACATGACCCATGAAACAGACTTCTTGATCACAAAAATCAAAATTCGACAATATTTCATACATATTTTGTTGATGAAGAACTCATAAAAGGACGTTTATATTTTCTGCATGCTCCTCCTCAAACGTTGAGTAAACCAGGACGTCATCGATGAATACCACCATGAACTTGTCCATGATCTCACGGAACAGTGTGTTCATCAGTCCCATGAACACAACTGGTGCATTTTTCAAACCGAACAACATTACAATGAACTCATAATGCCCATGAAGACAATGGAAAGCTATCATTGGGATATCATCATCCTTCACACACATCTGATGATATCCTGTCTGTAAATCAATCATTGAGAACCAACTTGCACCACTCAGTGTATCGAATAAATTATCAATACATGGAAGAGGATAGCGATTCATTACTGTCACTTTGTTTAAGCGATGATAATCTATGCACAACCGCAAACTGTCATCAACATTCTCTACAAACAAAACTAGTGTACCCCATGTTGACACACTCAGAAAAACAAAAAAACACTATCATAGATCATCATGCTATATAGGTTGCTCTCATAACATAGATGTGTCCATCCTATATGAAGTCATAGAGATAGGAGACACTCCTAGTTGTAGCTCAGTCCCAAACTCAATCTCCCATCGAGGGGCTAATGATACAAAAACTTCTAGAAAGACAATAGTGTACTATTTTTTAACCCTAGAAAACTCAAACTATTGAACCTAGGAATATGTCAGCATCACCTCAGCCATCATGGATGATAAGGATGGAACATGCATCTGACCCATCCGAGGGTCTTGCTCGCCAATGAACACCACTGGCTCCCCATCTGCATCAAAGAACACAACCCACCTCTTAAAGCAATACACGATAGCCTGCACCAAATATAACCAATCCATGCAAAGTATGACATCAAATGGTCATATTCATAAATAGAGGAAATATCCTCAAGATCAGTGCTACACCCACTGTATCTCACAGTCACTACATACTTCAAACAAGTCAGCTCGACCTCCAACAGACATGGTCAATCCAAGCACACTATACTCCTATCTACCTGAAGTCCCAAAGCATGGAAAAGGGTAAGTGAAATGAAGGAGTATGTCTCTCCTAAATCAAAAAGCACAAAAACCGATGTATAAAACAAGAAAAGTGTACCATGAACGACATCTAGCTCGCCTGGAGCTGGAAACACTAATGGATGAAGTTGTCCATAACCACCTACACGGCCTCTCAGACCCCGAAGAAGACAAACACCATGGTCGCACACTACTATCTGAGGACATGGAGCATTATGGTGATGTCCTCAGCCTACCCCATCTACCCTCTACTGATCTAAATCTGGTGAAAACTGATTATATTCCCTAAGCTAGAAATGCCTCAATGGAGGATTCTGGAGTGTAACACCTGGTGAACAATGACAGATCTGAATGGTCTGGAACTGTCACTGCTGACGGCACGAACAACCACAAGAATAACAGATGCCTAATACCTTAGAATAGGTCTGAAAGCCGCTGCCTCCAAAAAAAAGAGAATTGGCTTGCTGAGACCTACCCCCGACTGAATGGAAACTCTTATGCCATGAAAATTGGGATCGCCAAACTATAAATTTTCATCGAGAGGAATCTTGATGACTCCCCTCATTTGATGATTTGGTTTTGGCCAATGTAATCTCGATGAACTCTACCCTCACCTGCACCTCAATATATGGCTTCAACATAAATGGGGTGACCTGGAACTGGATCTCTAGATGTAAGGCCTCCTAAAAATGCCTCACACTGACCTCCTCATCTAGCAATAGGTCTGAAGAATATCATAAAATGTTCCTAAAATGGATTCCAAAAAATCACACACTCAAGCTCCTCTGTCTTATGGTAAGAACCTCCTAGAGACCGGGTGACTATGAAGTCAAAGAAATAAACTAGACTCTAAATTTGTCTCAGAACTCCTCCCATGAGATCCCTAACTCCTCGCAATCCACAAGGAATAAGAACCACCGCTGCTTTATGATCCATGCAACATCATCAAAACCAATGTCACCCAGTTCTCCTTCCGAACACTAATCAAACTAAACCCTATCTCGACCTCCTCCAACCATTCTTCTGTCACTGCGTCTGAAACAGAGCTCTCATACTTCTATAGACTCTATAGTTGAAACTATCAGAGTGTCTCCATCCATGTGTCATCGTTTTCAACTGCTACCATGTGGAGATTGGTTATCATGACCTACTGAACATCTTCTATGAGATATTGATGAGTATATTGACATGGAGTCATATAAGCTAAATATCAAATAGTTATATCACCTAAAACTGGAATACGGATGACTCAAGCATATTTAATTAGTTAATTGTTTTTTTTTATTTTAGGTTAACCAATCCCATGTTTTACCCATTAAATTAAAGTCACAAAGAAGAATGTTTCATGATCCTTTCCTAGATCTCTACCCTACAACTTGTATCAAATCGTTTAGTAGACATTATAAACAAAAAGGGTTTTACATCATATCATAAGGGGGCCTAAAGGCCTATGTCTCAGCCGGTCTCTTGTGTTTACATTGTAGAGACCCAAATCTTGACGTACATAGAAATTACATTAATTTTCGGAATAATTATGACAAAAATAGATTCCCAATGGCCGGATTAGTTTTGTGTCTTTGGAAACTCATAACATAATATTCTAATCATGGTGAAAGATCTTCAACATCTCCCATAAAGATCTTCCCCTTTGGTTTTCTTAACTAAAACCCCTATTTATATCTTGGGGAAAGAAAACATAAAAGGGTGATCTCAAATTCTCAGTAATGGTAAACATGGAGAACATAATACAATATCTATACATTTGAACGTTTGAACATGAACATAAAACCTCAAAATCATCAGTAATGACATAAATCTTGGTATTACATAAGTAATAGATCATAAAGGATCATTAATCATGATAAATAACATTGGAAAAAAACATGGAATTATGGAAAATCTTTAAGCTCGTGTTATGATTTCCATAGTATCCAAGGCATTACTGCAAAGTCCGTCATAGTGGAAAAAGTCTATTAATGAACTGAGTTTACTTGTCGTTCCAGCCCTGTATTACTGAATGAGATTTTACATTCTGTTCCAGCCATGTTCATCTCATGACATATAAATCCTTACCCAATGCATTGGAGGGAGATATTGGTCCCACCCATCTCATATTGAAATCATTCCTACTTGATCAACAAAATAATCATAAATCATTCATTATAACCCAATGAATAAAATGGATTTCATAAACATCAACCCTTCATATCATAATCCATAAAAAATGGATGTCATTTCAGAAAAAGAAAAATCAAACCATGTAAATTATAGAAACATTATACTTGAAACATACACATACTAAATAATTTCATCTTAGATGTAAAATAGTTTTGATTAAACACTTGAAATGAATTTTTGAGGAAAATATGCTTTCTTCTTCAAAATCATTTTCTTTTAACAAAATGCCACACAATTATAAAAGAAAGGATTTTATTTAAAATAATCATGAAATATTGTAGATAAATCTTCATGAATAAAAGGAGTTATGAAATCATAAAAATCCATTCATGTTGTAAAATTTAAAAAACATTCTCCTCATATTTTTACTGAAAAAAATCAAAAAATACCTCGTATGGTTAACAAAAGAATGATTCTTTCCATAAAAGAAATTAAAAGTCAAAGAGTGGTAAACATGACTTTAAACATACATGGAATAATATTAAACACTTTATGAAAAACATTTTTATGTTCAAGGATGAACAATATAACCCCAGTCAATACTTACGAATAAACAATCTCAAATAAGAACGAGATTGGAATAATTAAACTTTACCTTATGTCCAATTTCATTTGTATGTGTCCGAGACTCCTCTATAGTGGGTTAAAAATATTATTAACTTTTAACAGAACAATAATAACATTTATATTATCATATATGATTCACTTTTGACTTTATATTACCTCTTCATTTGTCAATTCCATGTTAATGTAGCGTTTTGGGTAAAATCGTTTCATTTATCGTTTGTGTGTTAACTTGTAATTATTCATATTATTACATAGATCATTATTACATACTTTATGAATGTAAAAAATGATTTATATATAATATATATTCAGAATATACATATATATAATAGATCTATAAATGAAAATAAATACACCTTTCATGAAGATGGTAGGTCGTACGTACGCATGAACACTCTTTTTGTTTAATTATTAAATTTAATAGAAGTAAGTGAATAACATATAAATAAACCCAGTATCATTAAAATTTCATATATTTCATGATTATTTATTATATATACATTGTAATCATTTTTTAATGGTTTACTTGGAGAATGAATCTCATCGCGTCGTGGAGACGGTAATCCGTACGTACGCAGGAGCGATGATGTCATTCCCATAATTATTGAATTGAATTAGTGTGGGTGATATAATATCTCAGAATTAGTATCATGTTATAATAAACATATATATTTATTCTTGACACCATTATACACATCCATGTAATGTGGTGGGGTAAAAATCGATTACACCACTCTGTGGAGACAATATTCTATACGTACGCATGCGCGTTGATTTCATTTTCCGTAGGATGGACAGAATGTGAAATTGGTTTAGTTAATATTTATAATAACATATCAATATATGAGTGACAATAATGTTATTTCATTATTATGAAACAAAAAAAATAAGATGAAGTATAAGAAGAAAGAAACATAAATGAATCAGTAGAAAAGATTACCTCTTCCTCGACATGGATCTTTTAAACTTCCAATAAGGGAACTAGAGTAGGTCTTTTGAGAAGATTATAACCTATATGATATAACAAGAGATGTTGATATGATGAATTGGAAAGGTTTGGACGATCATGAAGGCTCAAAATTTTGTGAAGAGAAGAGGGAGGTGGTGCCCTTTTATTAGGGAGGAGAGGGGCATCTTTGGAAACCTCAAAAATATTAATTTAATATAAATTCAAACCCCACATAAAAACATCCAAAATTACACAAATCTGAATATTAAATGATATAGAGTTGTAATATAATTATCCAACAAAATTTTTACTTGTTTCAAATTTATTTTAAACCTTATCGACATGATTTATCTTTATTAAATCTGTTTAATTTTATTTGTTGTAATAATATTCTAAATTTTAACTTGTTATAAATAATTACTTATATGTTGTGAATTATTCATAATTTGGTATTTTATGACATTTAAGTCCATATTAATTTCAATATAAAATATTTAAATATGTTTGTTATTTTTAAACATTTTAATAATATGTTATTTTTATAAAATAACAAGACTATAATTTTTGACACTATTCATTGATTTGAATTAAAATAAAATCCACAAAGAGAATATTTTCGAACAAAAAATATTTATTATATCCCTAACATGTAATATTAATCTATAAAATTTGTGGAGAACTTTAATTAGTTCATATAGTATTTATTTTATTATTTATAAATCCATTTAGTTGATACTTTTCTAAATAAAACAATTACTACATCATTTATTTATAATCATTTAATATACATATTAGTTTCATAAAAATTAAAAATAAAATAATATGATGATGATAAAACTTTTATCGTTCAAAATAATACTTTTACTCAAATTTATCATCCTAAAATCACAACATGTAAATAGTTATATTTATTTAATTATGAAGGTTACAACTTTGACATCATTTAAAATAAAATGATATAAGTGTCATATCAATTTTATAAAGCTTAAAATAGTCAAAAATTAGACCATTGGATGGTTATAGTTTAGATATATATGGCCAATAAATTTTCGTCAGGTTTTGTGTCATTTAATGGGTATTATTGTTTTAATTAAACTATATTACAGATTTTTCACTAAATAAAAAATTTCTCCATCAGTAATGTATAAGATATTAATGTAATTTAATATCTCTTAAAAATTACAAACAAATAAACATAACAAATAAAAACATTTTAGCTTTAAAATTAGTATTTATAATTGAATTTATATTCTATATAACATTATATTAAAAATACTTTAATTATTAAAGTTTGAATGATTCATATTTCACTTTCTTTAAAATAAAATAAATTAAAGGCCTTAATCACATCCAAGTGGGTTCATATTGATTCCATTTCAACAGAAATATTAATTAGGAAGAAATATAATAATAAAATTATATTAACACAAGTTTTAGGGTGATTTTTTAATATATTATTTACCATTAATTTCCCGATTTACCTATAACTATGGTAAATAAAATTTATCGTCGTTACTATTAATAGTGCCCAAAAATAAAAAGTAGCATATTAACATAATTTGGACCCACTGATTTCATATATGGAATCCAGTTTTCCAAATTTAAATCCTAGAGGTTGTAGAAATTAATTTAATATTAATCCCATTGTTAAGAAAACGAGTTTTAAAATTTTCAACATTTCATAAAGATTGAAATGATTTTACCTACAAATTCAATGTAAAATCAAGGTTAATGACATGCATTATATTGAATTGTAAAAATATAGTATATTTATAATTTAAAACTGTTCAATATTATTATTTAACCATATAATTTTTTTGATGAAAAAAGTATTTTTTAATTAAAATATACCGTGTTTTTACTATTCATTAAAATATGAAAGTTATCAGAATAATAGGAAAAATTTATCGAAATTAAATTTTTAGGTCCTTATTCCAATGATTAATTTTATTTTTGTCAAAAATAAACTTATAAATAAGTGAAAATCTAGATTTAAAGTGGGTGTGCCATCAAAAGGTGGCAAAACTTCAATTTTTTGAAAAATAATTATTATACCCAAAACATTTATTTTGTTCTCATACCACGTTCTAGAAAATGCATAAGATGAATAATAATTTAATAAAATTAAAAATGTAGTTAATAATATTCATAACGGCTAGTTCAAAATAATATTATAACAATATATCGTTGTTTAGTGAAACCTGGTATTGTGTACTACACACGATATCGAGGAAGGTCGTGATTGCGTGTAATGAAAGCCAAGTTTGGGAAACATGTAGTGCAAGATCCCGTTTGGGTTACGTATAACATAATCAAAAAAAATTTCATTTATACATTAAACAAAATATATAATTAATGTTACGTAGTATAATTTCTACAAAACGAACATGAAATTCTGTGTAACACGAGCTAAGAATAGTGTTGCTTATACTGCAAGCTTTTACGATGTTGCGTATAGTACATGATAATCTTGGTGTATTGTACAATAGAAGAAATCAAATAAGTTAAACATAATATATCTCATAAAATATCGGGGCGTTACATTCTTCCACCCTTAAAATGAATTTCTCATGCGAAATACGTTAGGGTTATAAATTGTTTACAACTTGAATGTTTATTTCATCGAAACCAACATCGTAAAAAGAAATAATAAAACATAATTTTAAAAAGTGAAGTATGAAACGCAATGGTTACCCAAATTAACTCATCACAGGGTTTCCACATATGAGAGCGTAGTTGAAAATATGGATATGGAAGAGAAATATAACCCTCAACTTCTGATTAAGAGTGGTCGAGGACAAGGCTATGAAAAATCCAACAATCAAAAAGCCATAAATTTTTTATGATCTAAGGTACCATCTGATTAATCAGATTTGATTTCACTAGAACAACATTTTTGGATTTCATGATCATTTCCCTAAAGTTGAAGAATTTTTAAATAAAAATAAATATTTACTTGATTTTGGTAGAATATCATTGTTGCTTGTGCCTTGAAAAAAATTCAATTCATCTCTTAACGAAATGAAGTTGAATTTGTCATTCGCGAAGTGTTAGAAGATCATGTGATAGAATGATAGGTCATTCCATCTATCTCAAACAGAAGGTTAGAAAAATTTATATTCATAAGTCCATCAATGGTGATATTAATCGTATATGGTTCCAAAAATGGGCTTATACTTCATCAATCATCCTGCCTAATAAAATAAAATTAGTTTCTACTAACAAGAGACTTCTTGAAGACCAGTGGTAGGCAATAAAGGCATGTCACACTTTGGTTGTGGGTTCGATTCCCGCAACCTTGTCCGATGCGATGGGTTGTTGCACGTCCTGCATGTTTTCCTTTTTTTTAAACGACACTATTATAACAATCTAGAAATAATATCGAAAAAGGATCTATCATTAAACAATATTATATTATGTCCAATATAATCCATTTCAAATCATTAAGCTTATCCAAAAAACATCTATCCAATATCATAGTATAAATACAATGATTATTATAAATGTCATCAACCAAGCATGTGAATAAAATCATTTATCCCCCATATATCATATGATATATCTTGTTGTCCACATTACAAACATGTGAATACCTTAATAATGTATTCTCTTGAACTATTGAAGGATGAAGAGCCTATAAGGGGCTACACGAGAGATTATCTTTGGAGACCTAGGGTACTCTTCCTAGGGTTTGCGCCACTACCTCAACATCGATCCACCCGCATGCTCCGGGCTTCATCCCGCTCAGATCTCGTCTAGCACCACATCGAGCGACCCGGTTTCCTATCGCCAATGATGTCCTCGCGAGCACTGCGGGTCTAGTCAGTGGCATTACGGGTGGCGTGGAATTTCATTTGTGGCATCAGGCCCAGAATCGGGATGGTTAGCCTTGCTGCTTCAGATCTGATCCATCTAGTCTGGTTTCTTCTAGATCTCCATCTCACAGTTCTTCTGAGGTCATTCGGTGGGGTTCTGGGTTGGAGGCACAAGGAGGATGGGGGAAGTTTATCAACTTGCGGTGCGACGGTGGGGTTATAGCGGCATGATGGCGGAAGACGGTGGCGTGATTGGTGGTTGGGCGGTGCGGTCAGGTGGACAGCGACGAATATTCTGCCTCAAATGACTGAATCTCACCCTCTAGGTGAAGGTGAAAATCAAAACTCTTTTGACGACGAAGGATCTGTTCATGAGAAGCATTTTTTTCTTATTTGATGAATACCTAGTTCATAAATCAAGATTTGATTCTGGCTGTTCGATTATTTTGCGGCAGAAACCTTGTGCGGGGCGACATAAGACCTAGCCGATGGAATGTTCATGGCAGTGTTTTTTTGGGTTTTCTAGGTTTTCCTATATGACCTTTGGATCAACAACTTGTATTGGGTTCTATCCCACTTGGGTCTCAGATCATTTAATTATCTCTGGCCTTTGGGAATTTAATGGGTTATCCCTCTCTACTTTCAAGGGGATAATCCCTTTGGCCCCATGGGAATGTAATTTTTTTTCCCTTACCTAGTTAAAAATAGGTGTATGTTGTATTTTTCTTTTCTTTTTAATAAAGGGGATTGATCCCAATCGTTATGGTATTCCCTTGAAAAATGAATAGCCATTGAATCATATTGAAAGCATGAATGCTGTCAAAAATACACTCTTTCCACCTACCAAAATCCTAAAATTTCTATATACTCAAACCATGATATAATTATGTCCTTTTATCAGTAATGAGCTCATTAATACTATCAAATATTTAATTTTCTATTTATCCCTTCATTGTGAACATATCGTCCGCTTTCCAAAAATATTTCAATCACTTTTCGTGGTTACCGGTACCAAATTCATATAGAAAACCACAATGGACCAATACATAGATTTACAATATACAATAAAAGTACCTCAACAAGATTATTCATGAATACCAATACATAAAAACATCAATCCATCCTCTTAAACGATTTTCATGGAATAATTCCTTCCTTTATTTAGATGAAACCTCTTAGGTCAGGGAATTTAGTTGGGTAATTCCCATATTCTCCTTAGATAAGACATTGAACTCCATAACAATTTTTCACTCTATGACCCTTCTCCCCACACAAATAAAATCATCCCATCCATTTAATGTATTCATCATGATTCTTCATCCCTTAATTATAAATCTCAATCTTCTATTCTCTGTTATCATCACCATGCGAACAAGCATACAAATCCATCTTCTTATTATTTGATTAATTAGGAATACCACTAAAGTTCACCTTGTTATTCATATATTGAGATGACTGATTGGACATAATCAAAATATCTTTCTTTCATGGAATTATGCAATTTTGTTTCTCATAGTCACCAATTTTTCCATTGGATTCAATGTTGATCCAATTTCATCTGGTTCCCTCCATTGACTAAAACCAAAAACCATGGTGTATGAAACAGTTAAAATAACGAGGAACCATAAAATCATAAAAAGTCTAACATATCACACCTTATTTAATCCATGACACCTTAGGTTCTCCCAAGGTTATTCATGATCATCAACATATTTCTAAGAGTATAACCTATATATATACTAAACCTTAGGGACATCTCTAAGCATACTTTAGAAATATCTCTAGGGATTTTACTAATGTTTTCGGATCCTGGTTTCCAAAAGTTATCTCAACCTTCAGTCTGATACCATCATTAGAGACCCAAATCTCGAAGTAAATAGATATTACATTACTTTTGTGGAATAATTATGACAAAAATATATTCCCAAAGACCGTATTAGTTCAGTGTCATTGGAATCATAGAAAATAATCTTATAATCATGGTAAATGATCTTCAAAATCCCAAATAAAGATCTTCCTCGTTGGTTTTGTTACCTAAAACCTTTATTTATATGATAGGGAAAAGAAAAATTAAAAAGGGAGAGCTCCAATGCTGAGTATGGGTAAACATGGAGAACATAAAATGATATCTAATCATTTGGACGTAATAACACGGAAATAAAACATCAAAATCATGAGTAATGCCATTACTCTTGGTGGTGCATAAGGAATAGATCATGAAGGAAAATTAATCATTATAAATTACTTGGTAACAAAACATGGAATTATGGAAAACCATTAATCATATGTTATGATTTCTATAGTATCAAAGGCATTGTTGCCCGAACAATCATAGTGGACAAAGTCCATTACTAAACCGTGTTAACATGAAATTCCAGCCCTGTATTACTGAACCGGATTTTACTTTCTGTTCCAGCAATGTTTATCTCATGGGATATAAATTTTTCCCCAATTCACTACAGGAAGATATAGGTCCCACTCATCTCATATTGATATAATTCTTACTTGTTCCACAAAGAAATCATAAATCATTCATCATAACCCAAATAATAAAATGGGTTTCGTAATCATCATCACTTCATAACATAATCCATAACAAATGGATGTCATTTCATCCTAAGAAAAATAAAACCATGTAAATAATAGAGAAATTATAATTGAAAAATAAACATTCAAAATAATGTCATCTTAGATGGCAAATAATTTTGATTGAACACTTGAAATGAATTCTTGAGAAAAATATTCTTTGTTCTTGAAAATAATTTTATTTTCACAAAATGCCACGCAATTTTAAAAGATAATGATTTTATTGAAAATAATCATGAAATCTTGGATAGAAATATTCATGAAGAAAAGGCTATATGAAACCATAAAAATCAGTTCATGCAGTATAAGTTAAAAAAACTTTCTCCTCGTACTTTTATCGAAAAAAAGTCAAACAGTACCTAGTGTGGTAAAAAAATAAATATTCCTTCCATAAAACAAAGTAAAAGTCAAAGGGGGTAAAATGACTTTAAAAATTCATGTAAGAATATTAAACACTTTATTAAAAACATTTTAATGGACATGGATGAAAAATATAACCCTAGTAAATACTTACAAATAAACAATCTCGGATAAGAACGTGATTACAATAATTATATCTTACCTTATATCAAATTTCTTCTGTATATGTCTGAGATTCTTGTATAGCTGGTTTAAACATATTATTAACTTGTAACAAAACCATGATCATATTTATGTTATCATATATTTATGACTTTATATTACCCGTTCATTTGGAAATTCCATGTTAAAGTAGCGTTTTGGGTAAAATTGTTTCATTTATCGTCCATCTGTTGACTTGTAATTATACATATGATTACATAGATCATTATTAATTACTTCAAAAATTTAAAACATGATTTATATTTAATATATATTCATAATATACATATATATAATATATCTATAAATGGAAAGAAATACACCGTTCATGGAGACGGTAGGACGTACGTACACATGAACGATGATTTTGTTTCCTTATTAAATTGAATGGAAGTAAGTAAAAAACATATACATAAATCCATTATCATTAATATGTCATATATCTGATGTTTATTGATTGTATACAAATTATTATCATTATTTGATGGATAACATGGAGAATGAATCTCATCGTGTCTTGGAGAAGGTAATCCGTACGTACACACGAGTGATGATATCATTCCCATAATTATTGAATTTAATTGGAGTTGATGATATAATATATCAGAATTAGTATCATGTTATTATAACCATATATAGTAATTATTTACACCATTATACCCATCCAAGTAAGGTGGTGGTGGAAAAATAGATTACACCATGACGTGGAGACGTTATTCCATACGTATGCACACACAATGATTTCGTTTTCCGTAGGATGGATAGAAGGTGAAATAGGGTAGGTTCATATTTAAAATAAAATAAAAGTATATGAGTGATACTAATGTTATTTATTTATTATGAAACAACAATAGAAGAGTAATTATAAGATGAAAGAAACATGAAAGAATCAGTAAAAGAGATTACCTCATCCTCAACGTGCCTCTTTTAAACTTCCTCTTAGGGCACTATAATTTGAATTTTGAGAAGATTATAACCTATATGATACAAATAGAGATTATGAGGAGAGGAATTGGTAGGGTTTGACTGATCTTGAAGTCCCAATATGTTGAAAAGAGGAGAGGTAGTTGGTGCCCATTTATAAGGGCGGAGAGGGGCACCTTTGGAAACCTCAAACATATCAATTTAATATATATTCAAACCACATAAGAAAAACGTCCAAAATGACTCAAATACGAAGATTATATGATATATGGTTGTAATATAATGAACCAATAATATTTATTTATGTTGTAAATTTATTTTAAATCTTATGAACATGATTTATTCTTATTTAATCAATTTAATTTTATTAGTGGTAATAATATTCTAAATTTTACATTGATATAAATAATTACATATGTGTTGTTAATTATAAATAATTGGGTAATTAATTAAATTATAGACCATATAAATTTCAATTTATTATTTTTAACTATTTATGTTATTTTTAAACAATTTAATAATATGTTATTTCTGTAAAATAACAATAGTGTTAGTTTTTACACTATTCATTTATTTAAATTTAAATAAAATCCACAGAGAGGATATATTCAAACTAAATTTTTTAAAAGATTTATAACATGTCATATTAATCTAGATAATTTTTGGAGAACATTAATTAGATCATATATTATTTATTTTAATATTTATAAAACCATTTATTTGATATTTCTCTTAATAAAACAATTAATACATCATTTTTTATAACCTTTTAAAATAATAATAATTTTATAAAAATTAAAAATAAAATAATATGATGATGATAAATATATTATATTTCAATATATAACTTTTAATAGAATTTATCATCTTAAAATAAAAACATGTAAATTGTAATATTTATTATTTAATGAAGGTGACAACTTTGACATCATTTAAAATAAAATAACATAAGTGTCATAATTGATTTTATAAATCTCCAAATAGTCAAATATTAGACCTTTGGATGGTTATGGTTCATATATATACTACCAATAAGTTTTGGTCAGGTTTTTGGGCCTTTTAATTTGTATTATGTTTTAATAAAAACTATATTACTAATTTTTCACTAAATAAATAATTTCTGAATCATTAATGTATAGGCTATTAAAGTAATTAGATATCCCTTAAAAATTACAAATAAATAACCATAAAGAATAAAAAAAAATTATATTAAATATTAGTATTTATAATCAAATTTATATACTGTATAACCATATATTAAAAATACAATAATTATTAATGTTTGAGTGAGACGTATTTCACATTCTTTAAAATAATATAAATTAAAGGTCTTAATCACATCCAAGTGGGTTCAAATGGATTCCATTTAGACCCAAATATACCATAGGAAGAAATATAAATTTCCAATTATATTAAGACAAGTGTTGGGATAATTTTATAATATTATATTTACCCTTAATTACACTATTTACCTTTAACTATGGTAAATAAAATTTACTGTAGTTACTATTCATAGTGCCCAAAAATAAAAAGTAACCTATGAACATAATTTGTACCTATTTATTCCAAATATGGAATAAATTTTTCCAAATTGAAATCAATGAATTTGCATTAATTAAATTAATATTAATCCCGTTGTTAAGAAAACGAGTTTTAAAAGTAAAAACATTCCAAAAAGATTGAAATGATTTTACCTATGAATTCAATGTTAAATCAATGTTAATGACATACATTATATTAAATGGTAAAAATATATTATATTTATTTTTTAAAACCATTAAAAATTATAATTTAATTATAATAATTATTTAAATTATAAAAGTTGTTTTTAATTAAATTATAGCGTGTTTTTACGATTCATTAAAATACGAAAGTTATCAGAATAATATGAAAAATTTATCCAAAGTAAATTTTTATATCCTGATTCCAAAGAAGAATTTTATTTTGTCAAATTGAACTTATAAACATGTCAAAAACAAGATTTAATGATGTTGATAAATTAAAAGGCGGAAAAACTGCATTTTTTTTAAAATACTTATTTTACCAGAAACATGTATTTTGTTCTCACACCATATTCAAAAAAATTTGTAAGGTGAATAATAATTATATAAAATTAAAAGTGTATTTAATAATATTCATAACGGCTAGTCCATAATAATATTATAATAAAATATCTTTGTTTAGTGAAACCTGGTATTGCGTACTACACATGCTATCATGGAAGGTCGCGATGGCGTGTAATGCAAGCCAAGCCAGGGCTGCGTGTAGTGAAAGCTCGATTTAGTGTTGTGTATAACACAATAAAAACTTATTTCTTTTATACATTAAACAAAATATATACTTAATGTTGAATAAAATATTTTCTACAAAACAAACATGAAATTGTGTGTAAAACGAGCTAAGAATATTGTTGCGTATACTACAAGCTAATACAGTGTTGCATATCATACAAGCTAATAATGGTGTAGTGTACATTAGAAGACATAATATAAATTAAAAAGAATATATCACATAAAATCTCAGGGAATTACATACATCACTTGCTAAATGTGACTGACAATGTTTACCTAACAAATATTGCAACCCCACATGTGCCTAACTCGAAATTCCATCTTATCCCCCAACCCCTTTTCGATTCCACTCGGTCAGGACCCCATCGCCAATATGTGTACCCCTCATAGGCCTATAATGTGAAATGGAAGATAATAACCCCCGATTCCTACCGCCAGTTGGCCTCAGGTTGGCGACTAGCACCGAAGGTATAGTAATCACACAAATGGGATACATTACCATCCAAGAGAACATCTGATGAAGAGATTGATAATATAGTCACCAACCCACTCCAAGGACTAATATTGAAATGTAAAAGAATTACCATGTAAAAATATGTAATTTCATGTGAACTACATCAACTAAAAGGGAAAAAACTACACATACCTAAAAGAATGTAAAAACAGCAGCAACCACAAGCCCATACAACTCCTGAAACCCCAAGCTAGTAGAAACCGGATTGATCTCCAACCTGATCCAACTGACCAAAAAAACAATTTATATATATATATATAGGGTGAGTATAATAGTATAATCAGTAGGATCCTCCCCAAAACCTCTCCTGAAAAAGTAATGAAACCATGATAATTCACAATGAACAACAATTGAAACTTATTAATCACCTAAACAGGTATACTATATTCTCAGCCTCACCATGGATACTCTCACCTAGTAATTCATTAAAATGTATATAATATAATATTGATTATCATTGGTACACCACTACTACTTCCCTGATGGTTTGTTGCTTTGACCCAACGTTGCATGTCCTAGGCATCTCTCTCCAAAAAGGCTTTCCCGTAGAAACCTGGGAAAA
Organism: Viscum album; assembly: GCA_963277665.1. NCBI lineage: Eukaryota > Viridiplantae > Streptophyta > Magnoliopsida > Santalales > Viscaceae > Viscum > Viscum album. The sequence goes on along the minus strand of OY728143.1, from coordinate 513,911,781 downwards.
TCACCAAAACATGCACCTCATTTAGAAAAACCACAACGTCCACATAAGGAACATAACCTGGTAGTTTCTAAGGGCCATAACATCTCTCATAATGTGTACCATACATTCGGTATTATACCTCAAGACACTACAACCCATACACTGAGTAAGGATCCTGAAGCCAACATGGCCTATACACATTATACCTATAATATTCCATAGGAAAATATATATCGATTATATGTATGTGAATAACCAAAATCCATTACAGCCCTCTAAACACATATATGGGTAAAACTAACTAATGTTCCTCCCTACACAAGTAACTACCAAGAGAAGAGAGAGGGGCCAAAGTGGGTAGTCAGCCATCCATCCTCCCACCAGAATGTTGCAGAAAACACCCCTAGGGCTGATAATCCCCGAGGTGGAAGTTAACCTAACTGAAATGGTGGAGTAGCATATAGAAACACAAAAAGTATAGAATATACTATAGCTCACAACCACACTATGGGCATAACCTAGTTATAGACTCAACTGCATATAACGTCTCTTAGACTCCCAGATGCCACTTCTACGGCTTGTTATCCTATAATCAAACAACCATTTTAAAATATTTAATACATCAATTAATTCCCTTTCTATTTGTTTTACTTTACGTTAATTAATTATTTATAAATTAACTAACCATTAAAAATTTCTCATTATATTTCATTAGTATCATATCCAATGTCTATGGTTCCTTCAAATTACCACCTCATCATTTCACCCCTGCAAGATCCAACCCCATGGTTTAACATCATTTATTCAATTATTTATTTATAACTTTACCATCCCCTATTAATAAGAATTCTAGAAAAAAATTATATGATACCAAACACAAGGGTCCCAACACTTTGAATAAATAAAATATCTGTATAGTCTTTGCCACCTATAGAAAAAGCATAGACCCATCCTCCCTTAAGAAGTTAAACATGGAAAGCATGTGGAATACCCCACACGTATTCGCCCCTATCGAAAGAACGGAAAGAAAGACCACCTCCCTTGAATATTTGGGAATTTAATGAGGATAAACAAGAAATATGAAATAGTAAGAATAAAATCATTCACATCCAACCCATTTCATCATCCCTTTTTTCCTCCCCGACACCCACATGCATAACCTAATAAATCTTGACCCTCTATGCTTAAACTACTACCACAAATATTATCCCTCCATGCCCCCGCATATCATAACATCCATCCCAGCTCACATCAGAGTACCAGTAGCAGGAAAAAAAACATCATATCAATTGGGATCTTGGAACTTAAACAGTCAAGAGGGTAAATCAAAAACCTACAAGGAATTATCTTTTATAGAACAACCAGTCCCTTAATCCATCCTGGATTAATAGAATTATTATTAATAGGTTATAAATTTGTAAAACCAAACCTATATGCTATCACAAATAATTATTCATTCTTACTACACCATTTTATTAACATTTAATAACAAAAAGAAGAACCAAATTCATTTACATGCCTCTTTATCTTTAGAAAAACAATTATAAATTAATTATATATTTATATTCTTTGCCAATTTCCATCATGAACTAATTCTAAACAAGAAATCATAGATAAAAATTATCTCGAAAAACAAGAGGCAATAACATACGATCGATATCAATTTTATTATACTATTATAATATTTATTATGTAAATTCCATTATGATCCAATGGGATAAAACATTTTAACAATACAGTTTCATGTAAAAGAAAAGAGAATTAATGAATCCCCTACCTCAAATTGTTCTTTTTGTTCTTTATACAATAATGATCCACATAAAGGATCATGATCACCTACTCCCAGAAAATTGTATCCACCCAAGTATGCAGAGACACCACCACACTAGTCAACACCCAAGAAATCCAATTAGGAACATGGAGATACAATTATATAAAAGGGAACAGAGAAATATAATGAGATGAACCCAAAAGAATGACAATAAATCATACCTTATATCAATGAAGGATCGACACTTGCTTCTTTCACCAAAACTGCGGGTGCGCATGCAGCGTTAAGAAAATTCCAGGAGAAATGATCCGAGGATTGTGGTTCGACCACACCCTCCTATGGGGAGGAGAAACGATCGAGCATATTGCACCAAGGAAAAAGAAGGTAGACCAATGGAGGAAGATATCTAATCCATTTAGAAGCATCAATTGAGAAACAATTTAAGATACGCTGGACTTTCCATTAAAAGAGGATCAAATTAAACCACACAGTTTGACCATGTAATGGCATCTCGGGACAAAGTAAAATTAATATTGTAGTTATGAGATATTATTTTGACTTAAATCCCTTAAAAAAATTCTTGAATGTGTTTTAATTCAAATAAAATATCAACGAGGAGACTGTAGGAAGCTTGAAACACTATTCATGGTCCTAGAAACACAGTACAACTACTGATCCTAGAAACAATATACATGATTCTAGAAACACTAGACACTGAATAATCCTAGACTCACCGAGCATGGAAACACTATTCATAAAATGACTCGCTGATCCTGGACTCACCAATCCTAGAAACATTGTTCATGTAATAACTCACTAACTCTAGACTCACTGATCCTGGACTCACCGATCATGGAAACACTATTCATGGAATGACTCACCGATCATGGACTACCTGATCCCTGAATCGTTGTCCATAAAATGACTCAGCAGTCATAGAGAAACTATTCATAGAATAACTCACGGATTCTGGACTCACCGATCTAGGAATCACTATTCACTAAATGACTCACTGATCCTGGACTAACCAATCTGATGGTACTGTCAAAAAACTACATACTGATCCGATGGAACTGTTCACACTGGTCTCAATGATGGAACAATTCACTCCTTTCACATCGGTCTCACTGATGGCACTGTTCACATTAGTCTCACCGATGGAAGTATTTTTAGAATTAGATAGAATGAAAAAATTATTGGGGTTATGTCACCTTGACCTCCCAGAACACCTTCGACACCATATTTTTCCAAAGGAATAGGCTATATAGGTATTGTCCATTACAATATATATATATATATATATATATATGTCCTAACTACAACAATGTATGATGTACTTTGATAGATAAATCTCTTAGGATTGACGTTAAAATTCTAGGGGTTGGGGTTTCGACTATACATTCCAAATGGCCATATATTTAGATACAGTTTCATTACTTTTTACTAATAAATATTATATTAAAACCCAATATAAATCAAATAGAGAGTCAATGTCATCATCCCATGTTTACATACAATAGTTATTATAATAAAGACTATAATACACTAGTTTTTATTTATATCCCATGCTCATTCCTAGAGAAAGAGTTGGGTTCCATTCATGATTAAAAACAATTTATAAATTTGGTAGATAGTTTTAAAATACATTTGTTATATATCATCAAATTTCAAATTAGTATATAGTCTGATATTTCTTCTAGAAATTTAATCCTATAGTATGGTTGATAGATAGTCATAAATTCCATATAAATTTTTGAAACCATGGTCGAATCGATTGTGTGTTTCGTAATCCACATGGAATTTACAAATTATGGTATGATATTCACAGAGTCTCAAATACAATTTATAATGTTAAAAACCATATCTGGACCTACATTGTTCTTGAGAAATCATGTGGCTTATGGTCACCAATTATGGTATGGTATTCGGGATACATAAAAATTGGAAAAAGGTATATGTAATCGATTATCATGGTATCCAGGTAGAATATGATAACGTGAATGGATTGATATAATATTGTATGTTATCTTATTATGAATTTTTGTTTCATAAATACTTGAATATGATTATTTATAAAATGTACACTATTAGAGGTCCACATCTATTTTTATGAAAGCCCCAAAAATTGGCCCATCATTTTCATGTTGATCCCAACAATTAGTTTTTTCGTAATATATTTTATAGGAGATTAGGATAAATTATATTGAAGTTGTTTATGAGACATAACATACTATTGGATTTTCATTGAAGATATTCTTAATTTTTTGGTCTCATAGATTATTTTTTATATGTTTCAACCTATTATAATAATCCTATGAATTGTGCTAATAGTTTCAATATGGAGCCATTAAATTTAAAATACATAACCATTAATCTTTATTTTTGGTTGAATTTAAGTTATAAAATTTTGTTATTATTCCGATATTCTATGATAATACATCTATTTTTATATTATTTAATGAATTTATTTCAACGATATAGTATCTCTATGTTTGTTATAAACTCTCATTAACCATTAATATCATTTCAAAAACATGTTTCCAAGTTTTTTATCCCATAAAGTCAACTTATTAATAATTATTTGATAAATACTGTTTCTTACTAAATATTGGGTTTATATAAATTTTTATTAGTAAATTGTAAATATGAATTGATAAGGTGGATATAAGAGTGGTTTTAATAAAAAAAATATACACCATCTATAGGCATCTTGGACACATGTATTGGGGAAGGGAAACAAAACATATAAATATTAGCCCATAGATAATGTATATTGTATTATTTTATCATATGATTGAATATACTACATTCCAATGGATCAAATAGTATAGTAGTGTGGGTAAACTTGGTACCTATTTGAGTCTTCTATTACCTTTTAAAACACAAATTACAAGAATTATTTTTAGAATATTGATTTTTCCTCTATAAAATATTTTGACATCCTCGTAGTACACTTTATGAAATACCAAGTCACATAAATAGAAAAAGGATGAACTCAAATTCTTAGTAATTCTTAGGTAAAACATAATCTATTATGAATAAATATGTTTACTAAATATGGAATGGTAAATAACTAAACAGACATTACATTTAAATCAACACACTGAGAATGAAATGTATCAAGAGATAAAATCATTAAAATAAAATCAAAGATAATAAAAATAATTTAATTATCAATGAAAAAATCATTTATTATTTGATTACATATTTCAAACATATGATACATATACCTTAAAAATATATTCTACAGATAGTTTAAAACAACGGGTTAAAGGATTATATGATTTTGCCACCTAATTTCATTCTAGAATATAGATTTCAATCATGATACATTATATTATATCAATGAGTTATCTATAACTATTACCCACCCATGTTTTCATGTCAAAATAATTGCTCACACATCGAATGATAAATTTTTGTCGTGAAAAATGTCCCTTTTCAATACATATCTATTTTTTGTAACGTATACTGATTTATATATATTTCCACTTTTAATAGAGTAAAATTTAAAGTAAACATAATAATTAAAAATGATAGGTGGTTTAGGAAGTAATCATTTACATCATTCAAGAAGAATGGTATTTATTATAATTCTAATGACTATAGAATGAAATATGAATAATGTGATTGTTTCAAGAGAAATTAACGAATTAGAAACGTAATTGAGATTGAAAATATACTTTTACCATTCATTAATATTAATATACAATCTCATTCGATGAAATAAAAAAAATTGAATCATAAAAATACAATTATTTATCGATTATTCATGATATTACATGTTATAAAAGAAATATTTACACCACATAAAAATGAATTTTTCCATAACAATAAATAAGTTCAAATGGAAAGTAAATTGAGACAAAATCATATACAACTTGGTAATAGTCAATAAAAATCGACGTGGATGAAAAAAATTTAATTTTACAGATAAATTGCAATGAATTATGAATAATTGATGGTATACCTTTGGAGATTGTAAATTTATACCCCACATGAAATAATTTCTTCTGAACCATTAAATTGTTATTCAATAAAAGGCTATTGGGATTGAATTTCACACATCAAGGTTTCATTTAATTGGACATGATATAACCTCAAGTATTGTCATCTAGAAAATTTCATTAAATTATAAATGAACCATATTAAAATTTATAATAACATATTTTATCCTTTTATGTCGTCATATCACACTTTAGTTAATAATCCTTCACTATTTTCATTATTTCTTGTGTTAATTTCCTTTTTTCTCTTATACAATTTTTATCATGAAAGACCCCGATATTTAGCATATTTTATTGTAATATTAAATATATATTAAAAATTATGAAATATTAATGATATTTATATGTTAATTATTATTTTATGTCCAATAATTTATGTTGGATTTGAGAAATAAAGAATGTTAGAATCATAAATACAGATGGTCCTACATAGAAATGAGTAACATTATCATTTTTCACTATACTTTATTGAAAGGAGGGAAGTAATATTTCATCATTACTAACAGATAATGATATCATAAATATCATATTATATCATTAAATATTAAAATCTATATTTATCATCAATGTGGTGTGCTGATGAAAAAAGAGTCACATTGCTTAATGAGGGTTAGTCTACAATTACACAAATTATATTATCATCATTAAGTGTAAAAAGCTAAAAATATATTATATTATTTATGAATGATAACTATTTAGAGAAAAAATACTATATTCACTTATATCACATATATTCATTAACATTTTTTTATTAAATGCCATGTAATGCATTTCTTAAGAATGATTCACGTCACTTCGTGAAACAGCAGTCCACAGTACACATGGGAAACATTATCATATCAGATACGAAATGTAAGATAAAAATGACTTTATTTCCAAATTAATAAATAGGTATATTTATTTATATAATTAAATATAAAATAAATACTTCATATCCATCATCATAATCAATCCTGAGTGGTGGTAATGAAAAAATTAATGACCTCAGTTCTTGAGGCGGTACTCCTCGATACACATAAATAATGATTTTATAACCCATTTGATTTAATTAGGTGTGGTCATAGGGAATTAGAAAAATAAAAAACATGGTATATGATATATACTAATATTATTAAGTCATCACAGTTTTAAAATAGTTTAATGCTGTTGAGGATGAAATAAAATAAAAATCTCTCATTGAGGAATGTTACATCTTCTTCAAGTATCATCCTTAATACATCACTAAATCTAACTTGGATTGATTTCCTCCCAATATAATACTTATATTATTAGATTATGTAAGATTTAATCTTATTTAAGAAGGTATTTTTCAATTCAAATGGCCTTATATGTGTGAAGAAGTGAAGGGAGTGATTGCACTAATGTAATTGAGGAGTTAGGGAATAATTGTGAATACCCAAAAGTATTCAATAATTCGAGGTCAATATATCCTTAAGTATCTAAATTTTTGAAAATTAAAGTGTTCAAGGGATGATACAATCTAGGAGAAAATTAGAATAAAAAAACATCACATATTTTAATCATTTTGTTCATAAATATCAATGTTTCCTTACTTTTAAATTTCTTCACTATTGTAACTAGTTTCTCAACATAGGTAATTTAACTATTGAGAATAATATAAATTGAATGTTTTTAGATAATATTTAAAAAATGATTTTATATATTGAATAAAATTTATAAAATATAAATCTTTTTGTTGAATAGTAATTTTAACTCAAGCACATGCAACGAGAAAAATAATCATTTTAACTATAACTACATATACTGAGTGTTTAATATTTAATGGTCAATATAGTCTCTTTAAAAGAATCACTAGTCCATTAGTAAAACATAGTTTATATGTTTATATAATTTAATATTCTTTGTTATAATATTTTATTTTTCTTAATTTTATATCACTTAATGAAATATCATATTTTATAAAATAACATTTATGAAAATTTTGAGATTATTTATTTATTTTGAATATAAAAATTATTGAGAAAATAATGGAATTAGTGTATTTTATTTTTTAATTTGTAAAATTTTATATATTTATATAGAAATTTTATGGCCCAAAATAAGTTATTAAATTAACATTAATTTTAATATGTTCAGTATAATTTATTTTTTCTTATAAATAAATAAATAAATTGTCAGTTTTTTATGCATTTAATGTAATTTTTTCATCCGAAAAAAAATTAAAAACAAAATATTATATAAAAACAAATTTCTAATTCAATATAGTATTTATAACATAAATTATTTTGTTTCATTCCCTATCCCAATGATTTGTTGATATTAAAAGAAAGTATGATTCCCTTTTTGTCTCTTTATTTTCAGTAACATATTATAGATCACATTCATTGACAATTATCAAAAAAGGCCATAAATATATAGATTAAGGTGAAAAGGGTCTAAATTATTCTATCCATGAATATTTGAAAAAATTTTATTGTCATTTGGAAATTTATATTTTTAGTTTAACACCCAATACACATCGTTTTACCTTAACAATGATAAATAATATATATTCTTTCCACTAAAAATAATGGTAAAAAATTATTTTTACCATATAAGAGAATATAAGTATTTATTATTACAAATATTAAATACATTTCTTCAAATTCACTTCACATTAGTAGAAATTTTAAATATAAAATTTATCCTTATGAGGTGTCTACACATCAGTGCTTCAATAAATTTGTTTATCAAAACTGTATAAATTTATAACATAATAAATGAATATAAAATTGGTTTTAATGAACTTAAATGGATTAAATGATATATAATTTCACAATTTCTATTTGGAGAAAAATTAAAAATATAATATAAATGTTTCTATAATTTTTTAAAAAATATAGTTTTCAATAAATTTCAGTATTTTCCATAATTCATCGAAAAATTAAAAATTTTAGAAAATTTCCAAAAATTAAAGAAATGATAATATTTAGCTTATCATAAATTTTTTTTCAAATAATATTTCAGAATGTGGGAAAAAATAATTCACATTTTGTTTGAAAAGAATGAAAAAACAATTTTTAGAAAAAATAAAATGTTTCGGAAATCATTTTTTTCTTTTAAATGACTACTATTCGATTTATATTTAATATATAACTGTATTTTTTCTAATTCCGTTAGTAAAAATAATTCAATCCTATTTATTAGCTGGGTGATTAAAACAATAATAAATATTAATAATTTAATAATATTTCACGGGTTGTTTAATCATTGTGTGCCATATAACGCTAGCTAAATTCATTATATTGTCTTACACAATTTAAACATAGTTTTTCATCCAACATAACATGTATTTGGTTTTATGATAAAAATAACATTAATTAATGAGAGACCCACCAAACATATTGTTCCACCAAAATTATCCATAAATGTTCTAGGCACAGAATCCAGTCCTCGACTAGACCCACCCAAACAAAGCAACCCACAATCAAGCTACAAACCATTAAACCAAATGATAGAATTTCTTAAATCCTACATGTCAGTCCCATTCATCCCTTAGCCACCATACACTATCACCCATACCATCGTTGAGCCACTTGGATCCATCCACGAGGGAGTAATTCCTAAACTAGGAATGATGAATTATAGACCAAAACAACCAGGGAGTCTCCACCAAGAACGTGTCACCAGAACCAGACCTACAGCTAACTGCAATCTACTAGTCTAGCCATAAGAGTCACTCTAGGAACCATGTTTAAACTCAAATAAGAAACATACTACAAACTTATTGGGAAGGATAATAAATAGAACACTATATTCCTCGAGAATTCATGGTGTCTACCTCTACAACCTCATAGTGACCTAGTGAAAATAAATAGATCATGGAACATAGCCCCATTGGACCAGACACTGACTAAGTAGGGGCAAAAACAATCTGGAAAGTGACAAAACACTAGGGAATGGATTAATTGAGACTCTTTTTGCAGAAAATAGAGGTCATTAATCAAATAGAAGTGTTCTCTTTGCACCTTAATCCATGCCCGAAAATGGTTATGAAAGAGAAAAAACATTTGTAGAAAACTGAAATGAATATGCATGGGGACTCCACCAGAACCGATCATTCCTTCGGTGAGTATTCACATCAGTGTAATATCCATGGTTTAATGAGAATGACCTACCATATACAAAAACTAATAGAACCCACCAGTTGAGTACCAAACCCTCCTTGAATAGAACCTTGTCTGCTTAGTGCCCAAACATGAGGGTATGGAGACCTCTTCATAGCTAGAGGAAGAAGAATCTGGGGGTAGATGAGTCTAGATAAGGGTAAAATCCATCACTAGGAGCAGGGGATTGGGGGAGACCATTGAAGGGTAAATGAGAACCCTTTACAGGATTATCCCTTGAAAACTTAATGTTACATATAATTCAATATATTTTAGTGATTATATTTATTTAATAATTTATATATCACAAATTATTTGGGTGTTATATTTTCTTATTAACAACATGTTTTGTCTCATATATATTATCAAGTATAAGGTTTATATTTTAGATTTTTGTGTTGTTACAGTATCCCCACAATATATTTAATTGTATCCTCACAGTTTATTCAGGATATTGGTAATAAGGGGTTTGATATTTGAACATAACATTGTTTAGAAACCCCAATGGTAAAAATATTTTATAAAATATCCTCTTAATAAGAGGAAAATGGAATTATAATGGTCATATAGAATAAAAAATGCATGGTATTCATATAGGAGAACATAAGTGGTACACTACCAAAAATACAGCACATTATAAGCAGTTATTTTAGAGGGGGTTCTGGGAATCCCCATCTAAATTCAGTTTCTGTAACATTAGAGGGGGTTTGGCACAACCCCCTCAAATCATTGAATTTAGAGGGGGTTTTGAACCCCCACTAAATTCATTTTCTAGAAAAAATATAGTGGGAATTATTTACCACAATTTTTAATCTTTGAATTTGGAGGTGTTTATGGACCCCCAATAATTCAACCCCCCCCCTAATTTTTTATCATTGTTTTTTAATATCAATGTGGATTTTAGAGGGGGTTCAAAACCCTCTCTTATATATTCAATTAGAGAGGTATAAAAACCCCTTATAATGTCTTAAATTTGAGGGGGTTTAAAACCCCCTCTAATGTTTATAAATTAGAGGTGTTTGAAAACGATCTCTAATGTATTAAATTAGAGGGGGGTATTAAACCCCTTCTGATATCTTTAATTTAGAGGGGGTTTAAAACCCCCTGTAATTTAATAGACTACATGGGGTTGTGAGCTGCAATGTTTTTTTTAAAAATAATCTTCTATAATATATTTATATAATTGTATATATACATATCTATATATTAAGATACATACATACATACATACATACATACATACATATATATATATATATAATAGAATATATAAATGTATTAAAATATATAATATAAACATATTATATAAATTATTTGTATGATTGTATTTAATCGTATTTAAATCTATACATAAATATGTATAATTTTATGTACATTACTATTTATTTATCTTTCTAAATTGTATTTCATATATTATTAAGTATAAATGTGTCTGAATCATATATCATTTAACATTGATAATATATAATACACATTCTAATTATATATATTATAAAATTGTATTTCATATAACATTTTATAAATATATGTATAAATTGTATTTCATAAAAAATCAATTATATATAATATAAATTTTTTTATAAATTTTATTTCATATAATAATTATTATATATTAATTATATATAATATTATACAATTTATATGAATAAAAATATATTAATTAAATGATAATAAATATATGTACTAAAATACATTATATAAATATTTTTTAAAGACGTCATATAAATATATAAAGTAAATACATATATATATATTATTTAAATAAATATGTAATTAATATATAATTATGTATTTATGTATAGAAACAATTTACAAAAATATATAATATAAATGTATTAATTATAATATATTAATGATAAAAATCATAAAATAAATTTATAGTATTCATAAAACCAATATAAAAATTTTAAAGATTAAAATACATGTGTAATAATAATAACAATAACTAAAAATAATATTATTGTCATGATAGACACATAGAGACACATATATTTAATTATATAAAAATAATCAAATAAATTTATTTTATAATTAAAATATATCTATAAATATTAAATAAATACAGTTCAATCATTGAGAAGTATAAATGTATTTATAAATATATATTTACATATGTAAATATAATTATATATATATAATATGAAGAAATATATATAATATAAATATGTATTTATGTATATAAATAATTCATATAAATATATTTACAAATATATAAACATACATATATATTATATAAATTTATAGAAATGTTATTATTTAAATGTATTGAAATATATTATTTGAATAATATTTTTTATGTATGAAAAAATACATATAAACATTTATCTATATATTCAAAAATTAACAGAGGGATAATGGCATCATTTAGTTAGTACACGCCTGGGTTTCTGGATTCTCATGGTTTGAATCCTTCCATCAGCTAATTTGTTTTAATACAGAAAGCAGGTGTGGGAAACATGGAACTGGAGGGACGCTAGGAACTTGAAGGTCGGTATGGGGAACTAGAGGGGTGAAACGGTACGTGGACGGGGTGGGGTCGTGATGAGCTGAGATAGTGAGGGGTGTGGGGTTCCTGGGTGACGAGGCTCGTTCCTGGGTGATGAGGTCATGTAAGCCATGGCGCATGGATTGATGTGGGTGCATGTGGGACGAGGCGCCTGGTTGAGGCCATGCATGGCACAGGGCGCGGGGTGCTTGGGTAATAAGGATGGGACGAGGCCATACAAGATGTGTGGACAATGGGGAAGAGACCATGCGGGAGGCATATAAAGTGGGTTTGGGGGGGACGAGGCCAGGTAGGGGCCTGACGAGTCCTGGTAGGTGGGGAAGAGGGGAAAAGGCCATGCGGGGGCATAACAGATGGTGTGGGGGGGACTAGGCTAGGCGGGGGTTCCTAGGTATAGTATAGGTGGTGGGAACAATAAATCAAGGTAACGAGAAAAAGAAAAAAATTAATAATTTGGGGAAGTTTTCACAACCACCCCTAATGTAAACCCCCATTAAGAGTGATTCAAATCCACCCTGAACGCACTCTATTAAAGGCGGTTTCAAAGATAACTTCCCCAACTGCATGTATTTTAGGTGAATTTAAATAAACATTATTGGTGGTTTAAGCCCCCTCTAATGTATCTTCTAATAAAGTTTCCATGATTTTACCTACATTTCCTCAAAACTGCCCCAAATGAGAGTAGGCACCCAAATTACCAGTAGTTCATCACAACCGCCACTAATGTCATTAGAATGGGCCATTACCCCTTCTAAATTAAAAAATAAGCCCTTCTAATATATTCATTTTTTTTAGTGGTAAGTTAAAACAAGGACATAAAAGTTAATACCGACACCTAAATATTGTTTGATAGTGATAAATACATGGTCAATTTATATGATAATGGAAACAAATAAAAATGAAAATGTAGTGAAAAGGTCCTTGATTTCATAAAAAATGGTGATATATAGACAAATGATTTTTCTAATGATCCTTTCCTAAAATTGAGGAATTAATTTTCTATTTAAGAATATATGGAAAAATAATTATTTGATTTATTATAATTTTATAGTCACAATTTATTCATTTGGATTTTCTTAGACCAATTTACACTTCAACTATTACTCAATGAAAAGAATATCAAAAAATGAATTCATTTTGCATGAATCACAAATGTTACCTTTTAGTATATCATAATATCCATTGAAAAGTAATAATCTATTCTTCTAATATTTAATAATACAAAATTGATGTAAAAATTATCCAATAATACTAAATGATTAGCTCAATCCATTCCCATAATAGATACCCTTAATCCTCTTCCAAAATATGTCTTCCCAAATTCAATGTCCATATATTTTGTAGGGAGGTTTTTAAATCAACATTATATCCCCCACAAAATATAAATTTCATTTTTAATTTATCATTCCAAATGTTTGAATACCTTGGTCAAATTAAATATATAATTTATAAAATAATTATTTTAAGAATAAAATCTCACCTCTTATAATATATTCCACAAATCAAAACATTCATTAAACATTAGGAATGATAACACAAACTGTAAAATAAATAACTAATTTCATAATCATAAATACTATCCTTAAAACATATAATTTTGATTATTATATTAACATATATCTTATATTAATTGTTATCATCCGATAGTTATCTGTTTTTTAAAAAACTTACATTCAAATCAATCACATTCCATTTTCATTTGTACTGTTTGACATGATATTCTAAATAATAAATTAAATAATATTGTAGTACAATCCTTATACAATTTATAATTATAACCGGGATACCATTGATGTAATACTCAAATAAAATGTTTCTTAAATCCATGAAAAATACATTAATCATTCCACTTCAACAATTGTAATAACACAAGATTCACAATAGTCCATTATCAACATTTGATGTATATTCGTTTAATGCTTTTGTATTTCACTTTCTTGTGACCCATCTATTTCCAGTTGAATCATTTATCATTGAAAAAATATATTTTCCTTTAAATCATGAGAAAGTATCCCTTCTTCCACACACCAAAATATTTCTACATTTATTCTTATGCATTTACCAAGGTTTTTCCCTTATACAATTATCACATGTTGGAAAATCCTTCTTTCCCATCATCCATTTATCCATCATTTTCTTAGATTTACCCTTATTCTAATTTTCCACTAAATTTATTAAAACTTAGAAACTTTATCCAATTTTTTACCGAAAAAATGATTCCACCATATGATGAATTTTTTTTAGGAACTAGTATCTTTTAGAGGCACAAATTTGTTACTTCAACGATATGGTTAATCTTGAACTATGTGTTGCGTATGTAATATGTATCATACCGAGAAAACTATAAAAGAAATATTTCCAAACATTAACACATTATTCTTCTATTTTCATTATGATAAGGTACTTTATATTCATTATATTTGTTTCTCATGAGGGATATATTATTCAAAAAATGTATCCTTAAAATATTTCCATTCCTTGAGTTCTATTTCATCTTCTTCTGTGGTATTCGTGAATCAATGACCCCTATTTATCATTATCAGCTCTAATACAATTAACTATAATTGTAACCATTTCCATTTCACCACATCTAAAGGCCATAAATTAATTTTCCAGATACATAATCAATTTTCACCTACTATTTTATGCATTATCCACCCAAATGATTAGGGATTCTATCTTATAATGCTACCCAAGATATGATATTCCCACTATGTAACTAGTTTCTCCATCATAAAATTTTCTTATTCATAAAATGACTATATTTTCATAATATTAAAATTATTCACATAGTTCCAAAAACAGTCATATTGAATTTTTCATTAGGGAAATAAATATATTAGACACAAGTATTGATACACTTATCGCTATAAAATTTTATTTTTTATATTGACATATGCATGATTATCTCATAAAATTATGATTTTTTATTATAATTTATTCCAAAAATATGTTTTATTTCAAAGAATAAATTTTATAACAACATTTGTATTATTAATCTCAAAATCATAAACATGGTTTCTATGAGGATAATGTTTTTTAAATCCATCATAATGGTGTGTATTGAAAATAAGAATTATCCTAAAAATATCACTTTGTAGTCTCCAACTAAGTGTGCATTAAGGGACATTTTTATGCCTTGGGTGACGATTAGACCAAGCCCAATAAATTCCATTCGATGTTATTACCCCAATTCACCTATATCCTTGAAAAAATTCCACTATTTTCATCTAAACATGGAAGTTTTTCTATAAAAAACACATAATGTCTACCTTACCAAAACATTAGAATGTTATTATATACATATCCTATCAGTCTTTTATATGGTGATAATCCCTAATCTTTTATTTCCACAATCTAGTTCCTATTTTTTCTACTAGTAATCCTCTGATAAAAATTATTACATCCCTTCCTCAATTGAACAGATTCGGTGTCTTCTTCATTACATTAGAATATCATATAATGAATCCCATCCTGAAGGACTGAATTGTTTAGTAGTCTTAATAAACTATATACATAATTGACTATTGTATTACATTTGGAAACGAAACATACAATATAATTTTTCTTGAATAACATTATATCATCTATAATAGATGTTCACCTCAATCGTAGTACACTTCATGGAATCTTTGGGAAAATAAACAAAATAATCCTAACATCAAATAATAATTAAAGGTTAAATACCACAAAAAAACTAGTAATCAGTAAGAATAATAAATGTATACAATTAAATAACTGAACCCACTACCCATTTGAATCAGTAATGTGAGAATGAAATTCATAAAGAGATAATATCATAGTGAAAATTTCCTATATAATAATAATAATAATTAATTTATCTATGATGGAAACACACAATTATTGTAAATAATGTCTTAAATAAATGATAATGATACCTTTAAAATCTATACTCAAGAAAGATTAAAACAACTAGGAATAGAATTATATTGTTTTTACAACTGATTTAATTAAATCATACCAATTTATCTCATTAGAACGGTCAATGAGTTGATTGTTTATCTATAATGAGGCCCCGCCCATGTTTTCAATTCCAAATCATTCGTCATATATTGAATCATAAATTTAATTCATGAAGAATGTGACTTATCCAAAAATATCTATAATGAGTAATGGATATACATTTATCTATATATCCCTAGGTAATCAAATAAAATTAAACGTAAAATCCATTTATAAATATATTATATTTTTGAGGAAATAATAATTTCAATCATTCAATAATATAGATATTTATTTAAAATATAACAAAAAATAAAAAATATCTAATGACGGTGATTGTTTCAATACAATGTTTACAATAACAGAAGAAAATTGAAATTGCAGAATAAATATTACCTCATTATAACATTCATGTAAAATCCCCATGGATGAAATAATTCAAATTAAATCAATAAAATAACATAAATTATGAATACATTATGATATTACATGTCAAATATTAAGTATATACACCAAAAAAGTGATTTGATACATATAAAAGAATAAGAGTTGATGAAACGTAAATTGGGAAAAAAATCCATTACAATATGATTATTTTAAATACAAATCTAATAGGATTATTTAACATCCTTATTCCGATTCCCCATCCTAGTGCCATGAGATATTCTATCCCATGACCTCAGGTGCGACTCCCCATGCACAATAAGCTTCCAACTAGTAGTTAAGGTCTAATATCAATCATGTGGAGACTATACCCTTTATAATTTACCTCAATTATGGAAATAAATAAAAATAAACAACTCATATTACTAATAAATCATCCTAATGAGAATCACATGGCGAAAAAAATAGGAATACAATATCTATAGCTAAATATTATATATTTATTTCTATATATGTGTAATGTGTCTATTGAAAACCCAAAATAATGACACACTAATACTGCCTACTGGGTCTCGACACCATGACTTGATCCATTATCCTTGTTATTTCCCAAATCACCCATCTAAACCTGGCGTCATTCCCTTGTCTTACCGTAAAAAAATTAATTCTATTCTATTACTGATAGGAAACCAAAATAGGGTGTGAGTGAAACTTAATAGGCCGCCCCCAATGGATCCTAAAACTATATCAAGCTAATAATAGTCTAAGAATTTTTATAAATAATAATGTACAATGCATAAGTAAATAGTTTTCACATTTTCAATTATTCATTAATTAACCACATAAACCACCATGTTTTAGAGGATAGATGTATCGTCAATACCTTCGTTATCTTGTTTGAGAGTCTGAACTATATCACAATACAATTTTCAACTTTTACCAATTCAATTCATATCATATCACTTCCAATTTTAACGAAAGTCCAATCCCACCTCTTGGAAACAGACCATCGTGTCTAACACCCCTTGGTATTTGGATCCTCTATCCTTATACCACTACTCAATGTCATTGATATGTATTTATAGCCTTCATATATATCCCAGACACACTATCTACTATGATTATTAAGGGATTTAGACACTATAATACACCTCAATATTACAAATGGGTATTTAATGACTCCTTTCACATCCTATAACTATTTTTCACATTTCGTTACATAGAACCACAGATGTCCCACACAAGTATATCAATAAATCACACATATACCGCATATATAACATTTATATAATTGATAGTGGTTAATCAAAAGTATCCCACTTATCACATTTCTAATTATTATATTACATTACACATTATCCCAAAAAACATGTTTCATTTATTTAAACACATGTAATAATATGAAAAATTCACTATTAAGTGACTTAAATCATTTAAATCATAACAAAATAACCATTCGAGGTCATGTAAATAATATCATAAATATTTTTTTCGATTAATTTATACTCATAGTAATTGACCTATTAAACAATTTTAATTTACCATCAATTCTATAATCAAAACATGCTATTAATTAATTCCCTAATTAATTATTCCAATTACAGAATCCCAATACGTCCTTATTTTCTCAATTATTAATTAATACAATTCAAAATTCCAATATCCCATTAATTAGTTCACCAATTACTTAATCCAATTCCACAATAACAATATCCATTAACTCACCACTTAATTAATCTAATTCAACAATCCCTATATCCCATTATTTATTCACAAATTATTTAATCTGATTAACAAATTCAATTCAAGTTTAAATTATTAATAATTCAAATTGAAATCTCATTATACGAAAAAGAATTTTTAATTAAGGACTATGGGAGTTTAATTCACAATCCCACCTCTTAATTGATTACTAATGCATGTCAATAGAAATCCTTAATTGAAGTGTAACATTCAATTGTGCAATGAATAACAAGATATAGATAGAAAACCTATATCCAAGACCAAATTAATTATATCTTACAGATCTAGATGCATTAATAATATAGGAGTACACCACTTAATTGGATTAGAGAGAGACATGAGATGTACATGAAGCTATGTGAGATTATAATCTATTACTATATGTGTTTTAGATCATCAATCACAATATATAACCATCCAGAACCAATTATTAAATGACTTTTAATCAATTTTGGAACATCCAAAAACATTATAATACATTTTTTGGGATGATCTATTTTGTTTAGGGATTTAAGATGGGGGTTTATTAATTTTTTGAAAAATATTATGCATTTAAAATCCTATATGAATTGTTCCTATACTAGGTGAAAACATTATCCTTGTTGTGTACCTAGTTGAGGGTTGTCGATAGTTACTACATAGATGGAGCATTGTTTGACCAACCATGATCTGACCTTGTGAATCCACTATATTTTGATTCAAACTATTTTATTTTCTATGCACAATGAATGGGAAAATGGTGTGCCAACGGTGCACTACCCCTCATTCTAAAAATATCCAAAATTCACCCAAACACACCATAGAAAATACGCATATAAGATATGCTCAAAACAAAGAAAAAATACTAGAATAAAAGGGAAAAACGTATCTAAAATTGTTTAGGATATTAAAATATCCCCGCCTTTAATTAAATCCTCATTATAAAGTACTCTAAATAATCAAAAATATTCTTAGTCAAAAATATCATCCTACTAATCTCACATAAACACTTATATTTACTTTTATGCCTTTTGAGAATTTCTAGGTATCTATAATATATGAACTACTGGACTGGTTTCTCCACACAACAACTTCACACTATAATCCAACACATCTATTAGATTTTTCTCAAAGGGAACATATTTCTCAAGCTTTACATCATTCACATAGATCACATGATAAGGGTAAAGGTGATAACATTGATGTCGAGACAAATTAAAAATTTCCTGAAAATCACCACACTAATGTTGAAAGGACAATTAGTATTCCACTGACCCGATTGTCTCTACTGCCTGAAATGGTCTAACAAACCTATATTCCAAATAGATCTTTCTATGAATCCTTTATTGACCCTACCTATGAGAAACCCAATGAAATACATGATCTCACCCCTTTGAACCCTAGGGGTTGTAAACAAATTTCAGCAAATGGATTTTTTCATCTCGGATCTGTATCCATATATTTTCGAATCCTCTGAACCCGCTCTAACATAACAAACATGAGACTTGGCCCTAATAGTTCTGACTCACCAACCACTATCCACCATAGAGGTTATCTTCATGGGAAACCATAAAGAGACTTATATGGTTCTATATGAATATTTTGTGGATAAATGTTGTTATAGAGAAATTCCATACGTTCTAGTTGTTTCTCCCAAGACCCCTAATGTCTATGAGAAATAACTCATTGTGATCCTGAATAACATGTATAGTGTGTCATGAGTTCCTATATGTCTTTGGGAAGAAACTTGTACTTAGTAAAGATTGTTTACTAAGAGACATCTACATGGTCTCCTAGTAGCACAATGTAAAACATGATATATTTTCAAAAAAAAATACATTGTGCCACCCTATGCATATAAGATATCAAATGTATTTAATAATATCCAAACTGGAATATTAATAAAGTCTTCTATATATGCATAAAATGAGAATCCTTTTTCAAATGATAAAAATCAACCAAAAAGTATTATTCTTTTATGGTTTCCTCAGGAGACCCGCTGTATATTTCATTGTAACATCATCAAACTTTTAATCTATAATGGGATATAATTATAGTAAAATACCTTTCCATTTATGCTCAAAATTTACCTACATATAGATGTAGCATCACACCACAAGAATTACTATTTCATTTTTCATGCATGGCCACATATACTATCATCTTAGTTCTGGATGCATTCTGGTCACACATTGATGAAACTCCCACATTAAGTCATAAAATGAACACATTATCTCCACTAGTATACTCAGTGTTACAACAAATCGGTTCCTAAGAGTTGATGGACTCATCCCCATCTATGACCCAATCTAAAGGTGACTCCCCCAGTGAGGACATTTCTTCAAGGCTCAAATCTCAAGATCCTGATATTGTATTTCCCTAATCAAACTCAATAGTGTAGACTCCACTGAAATTGATACTAGATTCATCTTCTCATGACCCTCATAATCTCCCACATGATTTTTATCCAACTAATTCATCTTTTTCCACTCTTCACTCGACTCCTTAAATATCTGAGTCATAATTTTCTTCTTAATGTGTCAAAAACATTGTTTCTATTTTTTGACATATATTCAACCCAAAATAAAATTACACAATTTACTCCATGAATATTTTTTTACTGTAGATTCAAATATTGTGGTGAAAATATGTTCTTTATGATATTTTGATCTATGTAAATGATAAAATTTTCCCCCAATATATAATGTTTCTAGAATTTCAAGGGGATAATCCCTTTGGCCCCATGGGAATGTAATGTGTTTTCCCATACCTAGTTAAAAATATGTGTATGTTGTATTTTTATTTTCTTTTTAATAAAGGGGATTGATCCCAATCGTTATAGTAT
Source organism: Viscum album (assembly GCA_963277665.1). Classification (NCBI taxonomy): domain Eukaryota; kingdom Viridiplantae; phylum Streptophyta; class Magnoliopsida; order Santalales; family Viscaceae; genus Viscum; species Viscum album. The sequence goes on along the minus strand of OY728143.1, from coordinate 513,890,498 downwards.
TCTCTTGAAAAATGAATAGCCATTGAATCATATTGAAATCATGAATGCTGTCAAAAGTGAACTCTTTCCACCTACCAAAATCCCAAAATTTCTATATACTCAAACCATGATATAATTATGTCCTTATATCAGTCATTAGCTCATTAATACTATCAAATATTTCATTTTCTATTTATCTCTTCATTGTTCACATATCGTCCTCTTTCCAAAAATATTTCAATCACTTTTCGTGGTTACCGGTACTAAATTCATATAGAAAACCACAATGGACCAATACATAGATTTAAAATATACAATAAAAGTACCTCAACAAGATTATTCATGAATACAAATACATAAAAACTTCAATCCATCCTCTTAAACGATTGTCATGGAATAAGTCCTTCCTTTATTTAGAAGAAACCTCTTAGGTCAGGGAATTTAGTTGGGTAATTCCCATGTTCTCCTTAGATAAGACATTGAACTCCATAAAATTTTTTCAATCTATGACCCTTCTCCCCACACAAATAACATCTTCCCATAAATTTAATGTATTCATCAAGGTTCTTCTTCCCTTAATTATAAATCTCATTCTTCCATTCTCTATTATCCTCACCATGCGAACAAGAATAAAAATCCATCTTCTTATTATTTGATGAATTAGGAATACCACTAAAGTTCACCGTGTTATTCATATATTGAGATGACTGATTGGACATAATAAAAATATCATTCTTTCTTGGAATTATGCAATTTTGTTTCTCATAGTCACCAATTTTTCCATTGGATTCAATGTTGAACCAATTTCTTCTGGTTCCCTCCATTGACTAAAACCAAAAACCATGGTGTATGAAACAGTTAAAATAACGAGGAACCACATAATCATAAAAAGTATAACATATCACACATTATTTAAGCCATGACACCTTAGGCTCTCCCTAGGTTATTCATGATCATCAATATATTTCTATGACTATAACCTATATTTATACTAAACCTTAGGGACATCCCTAAGAATACTTTAGAAATATTTTTAGGGATTTTACTAATTTTTTATGATCCTGGTTTCCAAAACATAACTCAACCTTCAGTCTGATACCATCATTAGAGACCCAAATCTTGAAGTAAATAGATATTACATTACTTTTGCGGAATAATTATGACAATAATATATTCCCAAAGACCGTATTAGTTCAGTGTCATTGGAATCTCTGAAAATAATCTTATAATCATGGTGAATTATCATCAAAATCCCTCATAAAGATCTTCCTCGTTGGTTTTTTTACCTAAAACCATTATTTATATCATAGGGAAAAGAAAACATAAAAAGGGAGAGCTCCAATGCTGAGTAAGGGTAAACATGGAGAACATAAAATGATATCTAAACATTTGAACGTAAGAACACGGAAATAAAACATCAAAATCATGAGTAATGCCATTAATCTTGGTGGTGCATAAGGAATAGATCATGAAGGAACATTAATCATTATAAATAACTTGGTAACAAAACATGGAATTGTGGAAAACAATTAATCATATGTTATGATTTCTATAGTAGCAAACGCATTGTTTCCCGGACAATTATAGTGGACAAAGTCCATTACTGAACCGTGTTAACATGACATTCCAGCCCTGTATTACTGAACCGGATTTTACTTTATGTTCCAGCCATGTTTATCTCATGGGATATAAATTTTTTCCCAATTCACTGGAAGAAGATATAGGGCACACTCATCTCATATTGAAATCATTCTTACTTGTTCTACAACGAAATTATAAATCATTCATCATAACCCAAATAATAAAATGGGTTTCGTAATCATCATCACTTTATAACATAGTCCATAAAAATGGATGTCATTTCATCATAAGAAAAATCAAACCATGTAAATAATTGAGAAACTATACTTGAAATGTAAACATTCTAAATAATGTCATCTTAGATGGAAAATAATTTTGATTAAACACTTGAAATGAATTCTTGAGAAAAATATTCATTGTTCTTGAAAGTCATTTTCTTTTCACAAAATGCCACGCAATTTTAAAAGATAATGATTTTATTGAAAATAATCATGAAATCTTGGATAGAAATATTCATGAAGAAAAGTCTTTATGAAACCATTAAAATCAGTTCATGCCGCATAAGTTAAAAACATTCTCCTCGTACTTTTGTCGAAAAAAAGTCAAATAATACCTAGTATGGTAAAAAAATAATGATTCCTTCCATAAAACAAAGTAAAAGTCAAAGGGGGGAAAACATGACTTTAAAAATACAAGTAAGAATATTAAACACTTTATTAAAAACATTTTTATAGACATGGATGAAAAATATAACCCCAGTAAATAATTACGAATAAACAATCTCGGATAAGAACGAGATTACAATAATTATATCTTACCTTATATCAAATTTCTTCTGCATGTGTTTGAGATTATTGTATAGTTGGTTTAAACATATTATTAACTTGTAACAAAACCATAATCATATTTATGTTATCATATATTTATGACTTTATATAACCCGTTCATTTGACAATTCCATGTTAAAGTAGAGTTTTGGGTAAAATTGTTTCATTTATCGTCCGTCTATTGACTTGTAATTATTCATATGATTACATAGATCATTATTAATTAATTAAAAAATTTAAAACATGATTTATATTTAATATATATTCATAATATACATATATATATTAGATCTATAAATGGAAAGAAATACACCTTTCATGGAGATGGTAGGATGTACGTACGCATTAACGATGATTTTGTTTCCTTATTAAATTGAAGGGAAGTAAGTAAATAACATATACATAAATCCATTATCATTAATATGTCATATATCTGATGTTTATTGATTATATACAAATTATTATCATTATTTTATGGATAACTTGGAGAATGAATCTCATCGTGTCGTGGAGAAGGTAATCCGTACGTACACACGAGTGATGATATCGTTCCCATAATTATTGAATTTAATTGGGGTGGATGATATAATATATCAGAATTATTATCATGTTATAATAACCATATATAGTTATTATTTATACCATTATACCCATCCAAGTAAGGTGGTGGTGGAAAAATAGATTACACCACGACGTGGAGACGTTATTCCGTACGTATGCAGACATGATGATTTCATTTTCCGTAGGATGGATAGAAGGTGAAATAGGGTAGGTTCATATTTATAATAAAATAAAATTATATGAGTGATACTAATGTTATTTATTTATTATGAAACAACAATAGAAGAGTAAGTATAAGATGAAAGAAACATGAAAGAATCAGTAAAATAGATTACCTCATCCTCGACGTTCCTCTTTTAAACTTCCTCTTAGGGCACTATAATTGGAATTTTGAGAAGATTATAACCTATATGATACAACTAGAGATGATAAGGAGAGGAATTGGTAGGGTTTGACCAATCTTGAAGGCCCAATATGTTGAAAAGAGGAGAGGTAGGCGGTGCCCATTTATAAGGGAGGAGAGGGGCACCTTTGGAAACCTCAAACATATCAATTTATTATATATTCAAACCACATAAGAAAAACTACCAAAATGACTCAAATACGAAGATTATATGATATATGGTTGTAATATCATGAACCAATAATATTTATATATGTTGTAAATTTATTTTAAATCTTATGAACATGATATATTCTTATTTAATCAATTTAATTTAATTAGTGGTAATAATATTCTAAATTTTACATTGTTATAAATAATTACATATGTGTTGTTAATTATACATAATTGGGTACTTAATTAAATTATAGACCATAAAAATTTCAATTTATTATTTTTAACTATTTATGTTATTTTTAAACAATTTAATAATATGTTATTTGTATAAAATAACAATAGTGTTAGTTTTTACACTATTCATTAATTTAAATTTAAATAAAATCCACAGAGAGGATATATTCAAACTAATTTTTTTAATAGATTTATAACATGTCATATTAATCTAGATAATTTTTGGGGAACATTAATTAGATCATATATTATTTATTTTAATATTTATAAAACCATTTATTTGATATTTCTCTTAATAAAACAATTACTAAAGCATTTTTGTATAACCATTTAAAATAATAATAATTTTCAAAAAATTAAAAATAAAATACTATGATGATGATAATTATATTATATTTCAATATAAAACTTTTACTAGAATTTATCATCTTAAAATCACAACATGGAAATTGTTATATTTATTATTTAATGAAGGTGACAACTTTGACATCATATAAAATAAAATAACATAAGTGTCATAATTGATTTTATAAATCTCCAAATAGTCAAATATTAGACCGTTGGATGGTTATGGTTCATATATATACTACCAATAAGTTTTTTTCAGGTTTTTGGGCCTTTTAATGTGTATTATGTTTTAATAAAGATAATATTACTAATTTTTCACTAAATAAATAATTTCTCAATCATTAATGTATAAGCTATTAAAGTAATTAGATATCCCTTAAAAATTACAAATAAATTACCATAAAGAATAAAAACATTTTATATTAAATATTAGTATTTATAATTGAATTTATATACTGTATAACCATATATTAAAAATACAAAAATTATAAATGTTTGAGTGAGACGTATTTCACATTCTTTAAAAGAAAATAAATTAAAGGTCATAATCACATCCAAGTGGGTTCAAATGGATTATATTTAGACCCAAATATACCTCAGGATGAAATATAATTTTCCAATTATATTAAGACAGTGTTGGGATAATTTTATAATATTATATTTAACCTTAATTACACTATTTACTTTTATCTATGGTAAATAAAATTTACCGTAGTTACTATTCATAGTGCCCAAAAATAAAAAGTAGCCTATGAACATAATTTGGACCTATTTATTAAAAATATTGAATACAGTTTTTCAAATTAAAATCAATGAATTTGCATTAATTACATTAATATTATTCCCGTTGTTAAGAAATCAAGTTTTAAAAGTAAAAACATTTCAAAAAGATTGAAATGATTTTACCTATGAATTCGATGTTAAATCAATTTTAATGACATACATTATATTAAATGGTAAAAATATATTCTATTTATTCTTTAAAACCAATCAATATTATAATTTAACCATATAAATTATTTAAATTAAAAAAGTTGTTTTTAATTAAATTATAGCGTGTTTTTACGATTCATTAAAATACGAAAGTTATCAGAATAATATTAAAAATTTATCCAAAGTAAATTTTTATATCCTGATTCCAAAGAAAAATTTTATTTTGTCAAATTGAACTTATAAACATGTCAAAAACAAGATTTAATGATGTTGATAAATTAAAAGGCGGAAAAAATGCATTTTTTTAAAAATACTTATTTTACCCGAAAAATGTATTTTGTTCTCACACCATATTCAAAACAATTTGTAAGGTGAATAATAATTTTATAAAATTAAAAGTGTATTTAATAATATTCATAACGGCTAGTCCATACTAATATTATAATAATATATCTTTGTTTAGTGAAACCTGGTATTGCGTACTACATACGCTATCATGGAAGGTCGCGATGGTGTATAATGCAAGCCAAGACAGGGCTGTGTGTAGTGAAAGCTCTATTTAGTGTTGTGTATAACACAATCAAAACTTATTTCTTTTATACATTAAACAAAATATATACTTAATGTTTCATAGAATATTTTCTACAAAACAAACATGAAATTGTGTGTAACACGAGCATTGAATAGTGTTGCATATACTGCAAGCTAATACAGTGTTGCATATCATACAAGCTAATATTGGTGTAGTGTACAATAGAATAAATAATATAAATTAAAAAGAATATATCACATAAAATCTCAGGGAATTACATACATCACTTGCTAAACTTTTCTGACAATGTTTCCCTAACAAATATTGCAACCCCACATGTGCCTAACTCGAAATTCCATCTTATCCCCCAACCCCTTTTCGATTCCACTCGGTCAGGACCCCATCGCCAATATGTGTACCCCTCATAGGCCTATAATGTGAAATGGAAGATAATAACCCCCGATTCCTACCGCCAGTTGGCCTCAGGTTGGCGACTAGCACCTAAGGTATAGTAATCACACAAATGGGATACATTACCCTCTAAGAGAACAAATGATGAAGAGATTGATAATATAGACACCAACCCACTCCAAGGACTAATATTGAAATATAAAAGAATTACCATGTAAAAATATGTAATTTCATGTGAACTACTTCAACTAAAAGGGAAAAAACTACACATACCTAAAAGAATATAAAAACAGCAACAACCACAAGCCCATACAACTCCTGAAACCCCAAGCTAGTAGAAACCGTATTGATCTCCAACCTGATCCAAGTGACCAAAAAAACAATATATATATATAGGGTGAGTATAATAGTATACTCAGTAGGATCCTCCCAAAAACCTCTCCTGAAAAAGTAATGAAATCATGATAATGCACAATGAACAACAATTGAATCTTATTAATCACCTAAACAGGTATACTATGTTCTCATCCTCACCATGGATACTGTCACCATGTAATGCATTCAGGTGTATATAATATAATATTGAATATCATTGGTACACTACTACTACTTCCCTGCTGGTTTGTTGCATTGACCCAACGTTGCATGTCCTAGGCATCTCTCTCCAAAAAGGCTTGCTCGTAGAAACCAGGGCGAATCACCAAAACATTCACCTCATGTAGAAAAACCACAACATCCACATAAGGAACATAACTGGGTAGTTTCTAAGGGCCATCACATCTCGAATAATGTGTACTATACATTCGGTATTATACCTCAAGACACTACAACCCATACACTGAGTAATGATCCTGAAGCCAACATAGCCTATAAACATTATACCTATAATATTCCATAAGAAACAGTATCCCGATTATATATGTGTGAATAACCACAATCCATTATAGCCCTCTAAACACATATATGGGTAAAACTAACCGATGTGCCTCCCTACACAAGTAAGTACCAAGAGATGAGAGAGGGGCCAAAGTGGGTAGTCAGTCATCCATCCTCCCACCAGAATATTGCGGAAAACACCCCAGGGCTCATAATCCCCAAGGTGGCAGTTAACCTAACTGACACGGTGGAGTAGCATATAGAAACACAAAAAGTATAGAATATACTATAGCTCACAACGACACTATGGGCATAACCTAGTTATAGACTCAACTGCATCTAACGTCTCTTAGACTCCCAGATTCCACTTCTAAGGCTTGTTATCCTATAATCAAACAACCGTTTTTAAATATTTAATACATGAATTCATCCCCTTTCTATTTGTTTTACTTTACGTTAATTAATTATTTAAAAATTAATTAACCATTAAAAATTTCTCATTATATTTCATTAGTATCATATCCATTGTCTATGGTTCCTTCAAATTACCAACTCATCATTGCACCCCAGCAAGCTCCAACCTCATGGGTTAACATCATTTATTCAATTATTTATTTATAACTTTACCATACACTATTAATAAGAATTCTAGAAAAACATTCTATGATACCAAACACAAGGGTATCAACACTTTGAATAAATAAACTATCAGTATAGTCTTTTCCACCTATAGAAAAAGCATAGACCCATCCTCCCTTAAGAAGTTAAACATGGAAAGCATGTGGAATACCCCACACGTATTCTCCCCATTCGAAAGAACGGAAAGAAAGACCACCTCCCTTGAATAGTTGGGAATGTAATGAGGATAAACAAGAATTATGAAATAGTAAGAATACAATCATTAACATCCAACCCATTTCATCATCCCTTTTGTCCTCCCCGACACCCACATGAATAACCTAATGCATCTTGACCCTCTATGCTTCAACTACTACCACAAATATTATCCCCCCATGCCCCCGCATATCATAACGTCCATCCCAGCTCACATCACAGCACCAGTAGCAAGAAAACAAACATCATATCAATTGGGATCTTGGAACTTAAATAGTCAAGAGGGTAAATCAAAAACCAACAAGGAATTATCTTTTATAGAACAACCAGACCATTAATCCATCCTGGATTAATCAAATTATTATTAATAAGTTATATATTTTTAAAACTAAACCTATATGCTATCACAAATAATTATTCATTCTTACTACACCATTTTATTGACATTTAATAACAAAAAGATGAACCAAATGCATTTACATGAATCTTTATCTTTAGAAAAACAAATATAAATTAATTATAGATTTATATTCTTTTCCACTTTCCATCATGAACTAATTCTAAGCAAGAAATCATAGATTAAAAATTATCCTGAAAAACAAGATGCAATAACATACGATCGATATCAATTTTATTATACTATTATAATATTTATTATGTAAATTCCATTATGATCCAAAGGGATAAAACATGTTAACTATACAGTTTCATGTAAAAGAAAAGATAATTAATGATTCCCCTACCTCAAATTTTTATTTTTGTTCTTTATACAATAATGATCCACATAAAGGATCATGATCACCTACTCCCATGAAAACTGTATCCACCCGAGTATGCAGAGACACCACCACACTAGTCAACACCCAAGAAATCCAATTAAGAACATGGAGATACAATTATATAAAAGGGAACAGAGAAATATAATGAGATGAACCCAAATGAATGACGATAAATCATACCTTATATCGATGAAGGATCGACACTTTCTTCTTTCACCAAAACTGCGGGTGTGCATGCAGCGTTAAGACAATTCAAGGAGAAATGATCCGAGGATTATGGTTCGACCACACCCTACTATGGGGAGGAGAAACGATCGAGCATATTGTACCAGGGAAAAAGAAGGTAGACCAATGGAGGAAGATATCTAATCCCTTTAAAAGCATCAATTGAGAAACAATTTAAAATACGTTGGACTTTCCATTAAAAGAGGATCAAATTAAACCACACGGTTTGGCCATGTAATGGCATCTTAGGACAATGTAAAATTAATATAGTAGTTATGAGATATTATTTTGACTTAAATCTCATAAAAATGGACTTGAATGTGTTTTAAGCCAAATAAAATGTCAACGAGGAGACTATAGGAATCTTGAAACACTATTCATGGTCCTAGAAACACAGTACAACTACCGATCCTAGAAACAATATACATGATTCTGGAAACACTATACACTGAATAATCCTAGACTCACCGATCATGGAAAAACTATTCAGAAAATGACTCGTTGATCCTGGACTCACCAATCCTAGAAACACTATTCATGGAATAACTCACTAACTCTAGACTCACTGATCCTGGACTCACCGATCATGGAAACACTGTTCATGGAATGACTCACCGATCATGGACTACCTGATCCTAGAATCCTTGTCCATAAAATGACTCACCGGTCATAGAGAAACTATTCATGGAATAACTCACAGATTCTGGACTCACTGATCTAGGAATCACTGTTCACTAAATGACTCACTGATCCTGGACTAACCAATCCGATGGTACTGTCAAAAAACTACATACTGATCCGATGGAATTGTTCACACTAGTCTCAATGATTGAACTATTCACTCCTTCCACATTGGTCTCACTGATGGAACTGTTCACATTATATTTCACCGATGGAAGTATTTTAAGAATTAGACAGAATGAAAAAAGTACTGGGGTTATGTCACCTTGACCTCCCAGAACACCTTCGACACCATATTTTTCCAAAGGAATAGGCTATATAGGTATTGGCCATTACAATATATATATATATATATATATATCCTAACTATAACAATGTATAACGTAATTTGAAAGAGAAATTTCTTAGGATTGATGTTAAAATTATAGGGGTTGGGGTTTCGACTATACATTCCAAATGGCCATATATTTAGATAAAGTTTCATTACTTTTTTACTAATAAATATTATATTAAAACCCAATATAAATCAAATAGAGACTCAATGGCATCATCCCATGTTTGCAGACAATAGTTATTATAATAAAGATTATAATACACTAGTTTTTATTTATATCCCATGCTCATTCTTATAGAAAGAGTGGGGTTCCATTCGTGATTAAAAACAATTAATAAATTTGGTAGATAGTTTTGAAATAAATTTTTTATATATCATTAAATCTAAAATTAGTATATAGTCTGATATTTCTTCTAGAAATTTAATCCTATAGTAAGGATGATACATTGTCATAAATTCCATATAAATTTTTGAAACCATGGTCGAATTGATTGTGTGTTTTGTAATCCACATGAAATTTACAAATTATGGATAGATATTCAAAGAGTCTCAAATATAATTTATAATTTTAAAAACCATATCTAGACCTACATTGTTCTTGAGAAATCATGTGGCTTATGGTCACCCATTATGGTATGGTATTCGGGATACATCGAAATTGGAAAAAGTTATATGTAATCAATTATCATGTTATCCAGGTAGAACATGATAATGTGAATGGATTGATATAATATTGTATGTTATCTTATTAAGAATTTTTTTTTCATAAATACTTGAATATGATTGTTTATAAAAAGTACACTATTGGAGGTCGACCTCTATTTTTATGAAAACCCCAAAAATTGGCCCATCATTTTCATGTTGATCCCAACAATTAGTTTTTTAGTAATATATTTTATAGGAGATTAGGATAAATTATATTGAAGTTTTTTATGAGACATAACATACTAGTGGATTTTCATTGAAGATATTCTTAATTTTTTGTTCTCGTAGATTATTTTTTATATTTTTCAACCTGTTATAATAATCCTACGAAGTGTGCTAATAGTTTCAATATGGAGCCATTAAATTTAAAATACTTAACTATTAATCTTTATATTTGGTTGAATTTAAGTTATAAAATCTTGTTATTATTCCGATATTCTATGACAATACATCTATTTTTATATTATTGAATGATTTTATTTCAAGGATATAGTATCTCTATGTTTGTTATAAACTCTCATTAACCATTATTATTATTTCAAAAACATGTATCCAAGTTTGATATCACATAAACTCAACTTATTAATAATTATTTGATAAATACTGTTTTTACTAAATATTGGGTTTATAGAAATTTTTATTAGTAAATTGTAAATATGAATTGATATGATAGATATAAGAGTGTTTTTAATAAAAAAAAATATACACCATCTATAGGCATCTTGGACACATGTATTGTGGAAGGGAAACAAAACCTATAAATATTATCCCATAGATAATGTATATTGTATTATTTTATCATATGATTGAATATACTACATTCCAATGGATCAAATAGTATAGTAGTGTGGGTAAACATGGTACCTATTTGAGTCTTCTATTACCTTTTAAAACACAAATTACAAGAATTATATTTAGAATATTGATTTTTCCTCTATAAAATATTTTTACATCCTCGTAGTACACTTTATGGAATACCAAGTCACATAAATAGAAAAAGGATGAACTCAAATTCTTAGTAATTCTTAGGTAAAACATAATCTATTATGAATAAATATGTGTACTAAATATGGAATGGTAAATAACTAAACAGACATTACATTTAAATCAACACACAGAGAATGAAATGTATCAAGAGATAAAATCATTAAAATAAAATCAAATATAATAAAAATAATTTAATTATCAATGAAAAAATCATTAATTATTTGATTACATATTTCAAACATATGATACCTCTACCTTAAAAATATATTCTCCAGAGAGTTTAAAACAACGGGTTAAAGGCTTATATGATTTTTCCACCTAATTTCATTCTAGAATATAGATTTCAATCATGATACATTTTATTATATAAATTAGTTATCTATAACTACTACCCACCCATGTTTTCATGTCAAAATAATAGCTCACATATCGAATGACAAATTTTTGTCGTGAAAAATGATCCTTTTCAATACATATCTATTTTTTTGTAGCGTATACTGATTTATATATATTTCCACTTTTAATAGAGTAAAATTTAAAGTAAACATAATAATTAAAAATGATATGTGGTTTAGGAAGTAATCATTTACATCATACAAGAAGAATGGTATTTAATATAATTCCATTGAATATAGAATGAAATCTGAATAATGTGATTGTTTCAAGAGAAGTTAACGAATTATAAAAGTAATTGAGATTGAAAAAATACTTTTACCATTCATTAATATTAATATTCAATCCCATTCGATGAAATAAAAAAAATTGAATTATACAAATACAATTATTTATCGATTATTCATGATATTACATGTTATAAAAAATAATATTTACACCACATAAAAATGAATTGTTTCATAACAATAAATAAGTTCAAATGGAATGTAAATTGAGATAAAATCATATACAACTTGGTAATAGTCAATAAAAATCGACATGGATGAAAAAAATTAAATTTTACTGATAAATTACAGTGAATTATGAATAATTGATGGTATAACTTTGGAGATTGTAAATTTATACCCCACATGAAATAATTTCTTCTGAACCATTAAATTGTTATTCAATAAAAGGCTATTGGGATTGAATTTCACACATCAAGGTTTCATTTGATTGGACATGATATAACCTCAAGTATTGTCATCTAAAAAAATTCATTAAATTATAAATGAACCATATTAAAATTTATAATAACATATTTTATCCTTTTATGTCTTCATATCACACTTTAAGTAATAATCCTTCACTATTTTCATTATTTCTTATGTTAATTTACTTTTTTTTCTCATACAATTTTCATCATGAAAGACCCCGATATTTAGCATATTTTGTTGTAATATTAATTATATATTAAAAATTATGAAATATTAATGATATTTATACGTTAATTATTATTTTATGTCCAATAATTTATGTTGGATTTGAGAAATAAAGAATGTTAGAATCATAAATACAGATAGTCATACATAGAAATGAGTAACATTTTCATTTTTTACTATACTTTATTGAAAGGAAGGAAGTAATATTTCATCATTACTAATGGATAATGAAATCATAAATATCATATTATATCATTAAATATTAAAATATATTTTTATCATCAACGTGGTGTGCTGATGAAAAAAGATTCACATTACTTAATGAGGGTTAGTCCACAATTACACGAATGATATTATCATCATTAAGTGTAAAAAGTTAAAAATATATTATATTATTAATGAATGATAACTATGTAAAGAATAAATACTATATTCACTTATATCACATATATTCAATAACATTTTTTATTAAATTCCATGTAATGCATTTCTTAAGAATGATTCACGTCACTTCGTGAAACAGTAGTCCGCAGTACACATGAGAAACATTATCATATCAGATAGAAATGTAAGATAAAAAGGCCTTTATTTCCAAATTAATAAATAGGTATATTTATTTATATAATTATATATAAAATATATACTTCATATCCGTCATCATAATCAATCCTAAGTGGTGGTAATGAAAAAAATTAATGACCTCAGTTATTGAGGTGGTACTCCTCGATACACATAAATAATGATTTTGTAACCCATTTGATTTAATTCGGTTTGGTCATAGGTAATTAACAAAATAAAAAACAGGGTATATGATATATACTAAGATTATTAAGTCATCACAGTTTTAAAATAGTTTAATGCTGTTGAGGATGAAATAAAATAAAATTCTCTCATTGAGGAATGTTACATCTTCTTCAAGTATCATCCTTAATACATCACTAAATCTAACTTAGATTGATTTCCTCCAAATATAATTCTTATATTATTAGATTATGTAAGATTTAATCTTATTTATGAAGGTATTTTGAAATTCAAATGGCCTTATATGTGTGAAGAAGTGAAGGGAGTGACTGCACTAATGTAATTGAAGAGTTAGGGAATAATTGTGAATACCCAAAAGTATTCAATAATCGGAGGTCAATATGTCCTTAAGTATCTAAAATTTTGAAAATTAAAGCGTTCAAGGGAAGATACAATCTAGGAGAAAATTAGAATTAAAAAACATCACATATTTTAATCATTTTGTTCATAAATATCAATGTTTACTTACTTTTAAATTTCTTCACTATTGTAACTAGTTTCTCAACATAGGTAATTTAACTATTGAGAATAATATAAATTGAATGTTTTTAGATAATATTTACAAAATGATTTTATATATTGAATAAAATTTATAAAATATTAATATTTTTTGTTGAATAGTAATTTTAACACAAGCACATGCAACGAGAAAAATAATCATTTTAACTATAACTACAGAAACTGAGTGTTTAATATTTAATGGTCAATATAGTCTCTTTAAAAGAATCACTAGTCCATTAATAAAACATAGTTTATATTTTTATATAATTTAATATTCCTTGTTATAATATTTAATTTTTCTTAATTTTATATCACTTAATGAAATATCATATTTTATAAAATAACATTTATATAAAATTTGAGATTATTTATTTATTTTGAATATAAAATTTATTGAGAAAATAATGAAATTAGAGTATTTTATTTTTTAATTTGTAAACTTTTATATATTTATATAGAAATTTTATTGCCCAGAATAAGTTATTCAATTAACATTAATTTTAATATGTTTAGTATAGTTTATTTTTTCCTACAAATAAATAAATAATTTGTCAGTTTTTTATGCATTTAATGTAATTTTTTCATCTGAAAAAAATTTAAAAACAAAATATTCTATAAAAACAAATTTCTAAATCAATATACTATTTATAACATAAATTATTTTGTTTCATTCCCAATCCCAATGATTTGAATATATTAAAAGAAAGTATGATTCCCTTTTTATCTCTTTATTTTCAGTAACTTATTATAGATCACATTCATTGACAATTATCACAAAAGCCCATAAATATATAGATTAAGGTGACAAGGGTCTAAATTATTCTATCCATGAATATTTGGAAAATTTTTATGGTCATTTGGAAATTTATATATTTAGTTTAACACCCAATACACATCGTTTTACCTTAACAATGATAAATAATATATATTGTTTACACTAAAAATTATGGTAAAAAATTATTTTTACCATATAAGAGAATATAAGTATTTATTATTACAAATATGAAATACATTTCTTCAAATTCACTTCACATTAGTGGAAATTTTAAATATAAAATTTATCCTTAAGAGGTTACTACACATCAGTGTTTCAATAAAAAAAATTATCAAAACTGTATAAATTTATAACATAATAAATGAATATAAAATTGGTTTTAATGAAATTAAATGGATTAAATGATATATAATTGCACAATTTCTATTTGGAGAAAAATTCAAAATATAATATAAATGTTTCTATAATTTTATAAAAAAGATAGTTTTCAATAAATTTTAGTATTTTTCATAATTCATCGAAAAATTAAAAATTTTAAAAAAATTCCAAAAATTAAAGCAATGATAATATTTAGGTTATGATTACATTTTTTCAAATAATATTTCAGAATGTCGGAAAAAATAATTCACATTTTGTTTGCAAAGAATGACTAAACAATTTTTAGAAAAAATAAAATGTTTCAAAAATCATTTTTTTCTTTTAAATGACTACTAATCGATTTATATTTAATATATAACTGTATTTTTTATAATACCGTTAGTACAAATAATTCAATCCTATTTATTAGCTGGTGATTAAAATAATAATAAATATTAATAATTTAATAATATTTCACGGTTTGTTTACTCATTGTGTGGCATATAACGCTAGCTAAATACATTATATTGTCTTACACAATTTAAACATAGTTTTTCATCCAACATAACATGTATTTTGTTTTATGATAAAAATCACATTAATTAATGAGAGAGCCACCAAACATATCGTTCCACCAAAATTATCCATAAAAGTTCTAGGCACAGAATCCAGTCTTTGACTAGACCCACCCAAACAAAGAAACCCACAATCAAGCTACAAACCATTCAACCAAATGATAGAATTTCGCAAATCCTACATGTCAGTCCCATTCATCCCTTAGCCACCATACACTATCACCCATACCATCGTTGAGCTACTTGGATCCATCCACGAGGGAGTAAATCCTTAACTAGGAACGATGAATTATAGACCAAAACTACCAGGGAGTCTCCACCAAGACCGTGTCACCAGAACCAGACCTACAGTTAACTACAATATACTAGTCTAGCCATAAGAGTCACTCTAGGAACTATGTTTAAACTCAAATAAGAAACATACTACAAAATAATTTGAAAGGATAATAAATAGAACACTATATTCCCCGAGAATTCATAGTGTCTACCTCTACAACCTCATAGTGACCCAGTGAAAATAAAAAGATCATGGAACATAGCCTCATTGGACCAGACACTGACTAAGTAGTGGCACAAACAATCGGTAAAGTCACAAAACACTAGGGAATGGATTAATTGAGACTCTTTTTGCAGAAAATAGAGGTCATTAATCAAATATAAGTGTTCTCTTTGCACCTTAATCTATACCCGAAAATGGTTATGAAAGAGAAAAAACATTTGTAGAAAACTGAAATGAATATGCATGGGGACTCCACCAGAACCGATCTTTCCTTCGGTGACTATTCACATCAGTGTAATATCCATGGTTTAATGAGAATGACCTACCACATACAAAAACTAATAGAACCCACCAGTTTAGTACCAAACAATTCTTCTTGAATAGAACTTTGTCTGCTTAGTGCCCAAACAAGAGGGTACGGAGACCTCTTCATAGCTAGAGGAAGAAGAATCCGGGGGTAGATGAGACTAGATAAGGGTAAAATCCATCACTAGGAGGAGGGGATTTGGGGAGACCATTGAAGGGGAAATGAGCACCCTTTACAGGATTATCCCTTGACAACTTAATGTTACATATAATTCAATATATTTTAGTGATTATATTTATTTAATAATTTATATATCCCAAAATATTTGGGTGTTATATTTTCTTATTAACAACATGTTTTTTATCATATATATGATCAAGTATAATGTTTATATTTTAGATTTTTGTGTTGTTACAGTATCCCCACAATATAATTAATTGTATCCTCACAGTTTATTCAGGATATTGGTAATAAGGGGTTTGATATTTGAACATAACATTGTTTAGAAACCCCAATGGTGAAAATATTTTATAAAATATCCTCTTAATAAGAGGAAAATGGAATTATAATGGTCATATAGAATAAAAAATGCATTGTATACATATAGGAGAACATAGGTGGTATACTACCAAAAATACAACACATTATAAGCAGTTATTTTAGAGGGGGTTCTGGGCATCCCCATCTAAATTCAGTTTCTGTAACATTAGAGGGGGTTCGGCACAGCCCCCTCAAATCATTGAATTTAGAGGGGTTTTTGAACCCCCACTAAATTCATTTTCTAGAAAAAATATAGTGGGAATTATTTACAACAATCTTTAATATTTGAATATGGAGGTGTTTATGGACCCCCAATAATTGAACCCCCCCTAATTTTGTAACATTGTTTTTTAATATCAATGTGGATTTTAGAGGGGGTTAAAAACCCTCTCTTATATATTCAATTAGAGGGGTATAAAAACCCCTTATAATGTCTTAAATTAGAGGGGGTTTAAAACCCCCTGGAATGTTTATAAATTATATGTGTTTGAAAATTCTCTCTAATGTATTAAATTAGAGGGGGTATTAAACCCCTTATGATAACTTTAATTTAGAGGGGGATTAAAACCCCCTGTAATTTAATAGACTACATGGGGTTGCGAGCTGCAATGTTTTTTTAAAAAATAATCTTCTATAATATATTTATATAATTGTATATATACATATCAATATATTAAGATACATACATACATACATACATACATACATACATACATACATACATACATACACACATACATACATACATACATACATACATACATACATATATATATAATAGAATATATAAATGTATTAAATTATATTATATAAACATATTATATAAATTATTTGTATGATTGTATTTAATCGTATTTAAATCTATACATAAATATGTATAATTTTATGTACATTACTATTTATTTATCTTTATAAATTATATTTCATATATTATTAAGTATAAATGTGTCTGAATCATATATCATTTTACATTGATTATATATAATACTTATTCTAATTATATATATTATAAAATTGTATTTCATATAACATTTTATAAATATATGTATAAATTGTATTTCACAAAATATCAATTATATATAATATAAAATTTTTTATAAATTTTAATTCATATAATAATTATTATATATTAATTATATATAATATTATACAATTTTATGAATAAAAATATATTAATTAAATGATAATAAATATATGTATTGAAATACATTATATAAATATTTTTTAAAGACCTCATATAAATATATAAAGTAAATACATATATATATATATATTATTTAAAGAAAGATGTAAATAATATATAATTATGTATTTATGTATACAAACAATTTACAAAAATATATAATATAAATGTATTAAGTATAATATATTAAAGATAAAAATCATAAAATAAATGTATAGTATTCATAAAACCAATATAAAATTTTTAAAGTTTAAAAAAGATGTGTAATAACAATAACAATAACTAAAAATAATATTATTGTCATTATAGACACAGAGAGACACATATATTTAATTATATAAAAATAATCAAATAAATTTATTTTATAATTAAAATATATCTATAAATATTAAATAAATACAGTTCAATCATTGAGAAGTATAAATGTATTTATAAATATATATTTACATATGTAAATATAATTATATATAAATATAATATGAAGAAATATATATATAATATAAATATATATTTATGTATATAAATAATTCATATAAATATATTTACAAATATATAAACATAAATATATATTATATAAATTTATAGAAAAGTTATTATTTAAATGTATTGAAATATATTATTTGAATAATATTTTTTAAGTTTGAAAAAATACATATAAACATTTATCTATATATTCAAAAATTAACAGAGGGATAATGGCATCGTTTAGTTAGTACACGCCTGGGTTTCTGGATGCTCATGGTTTGAATCCTTCCATCAGCTAATTTGTTTTAATACAGAAAGCAGGTGTGGGAAACATGGAACTGGAGGGATGTTGGGAACTTGAAGGTATGTATGGGGAACCAGAGGGGTGAAACGGTACGTGGATGGGGTGGGGTCGTGATGAGCTGAGACAGTCAGGGTTGTGGAGTGCCTGCGTGATGAGGCTCATGCCTGGGTGATGAGGTCATGTGAGCCATGGCGCATGGGTTGATGGGGGTGCATGTGGGACGAGGTGCCTGGTTGAGGCCATGCATGGAATAGGGTGCGGGGTGCTTGGGTAATGAGGAGGGGATGAGGCCATACGCGATGTGTGGACAATGGGGAAGAGACCATGTGGGAGGCATAGAATGTGGGTTTGGGGGGGACGAGGCCAGGTAGGGGGCCTGACGAGTCCTGGTAGGTGGGGAAGAGGGGACAAGTCCATGCGGGGGCATAACAGATGGTGTGGGGGGGACTAGGCCAGGTGGGGGTTCCTAGGTATAGTATAGGTGGTGGGAACAATAAATCATGGCAACGAGAAAAAAAAATTAATAATTTGTGGAAGTTTTGTCAACCACCCATAATGTAAAACCCCATTAAGAGTGATTCAAATCCACCCTGAACGCACTCTATTAAATGCAGTTTCGAAGATAACTTCCCCAACTGCATGTATTCTAGGTGAATTTAAATAAACATTATTGGTGTTTTAAGCCCCCTCTAATGTATCTTCTAACAAAGTTTCCATGATTTTACCAGCATTTCCTCAAAACTGCCCCTAATGAGAGTAGGCACCCAAATTAGCAGCAGTTCATCACAACTGCCACTAATGTCATTAGAATGGGCCATTACCCCTTCTAAATTCAAAAAGGACCGCTTCTAATATAGTCATTTTTTGTAGTGGTAAGTTAAAACAAGGACATAAAAGTTAATACCGACACCTAAATATTATTTGATAGTGATAAATACTTGGTCAATTTATATGATAATGGAAAAAAATACAAATGAAAATGTAGTGAAAAGGTCCTTGATTTCATAAAAAATGGTGATAAATAGACAAATGATTTTTCTAATGATCCTTTCCTAAAATTGAGGAATTATTTTTCTATTTAAGAATATATGGAAAAATAATTATTTTATTTATTATAATTTTATAGTCACAATTTATTCATTTGGATTTTCTTCGACCAATTTACACTTCAACTATTACTCAACGAAAAGAATATCCAAAAATGAATTCTTTTTTCATGAATCACAAATGTCCCCTTTTATTATATCATAATATCCATTGAAAAGTAATAAATTATTCTTATAATCTTTAATAAAACAAAATTGATGTAAAAATTATCCAATAATACTAAATGATTAGCTTAATCCATTCCCATAACAGATACCCTTAATCCTCTTCCAAAATAAGTCTTCCCAAATTCAATATCCATATATTTTGTAGGAAGGTTTTTAAATCAACATTATATCCCCCACAAAATATAAATTTCATTTTTAATTTATCATTCCAAATGTTTGAATACCTTGGTCAAATTAAATATATAATTAATACAATCATTATTTTAAGAATAAAATATCACCTCTTATAATATATTCCACAAATCAAAACATTCATTAAAAATTAGGAATGATAACACAAACTGTAAAATAAATAACTGATTTCATAGTCATAAATACTATCCTTAAAACATATAATTCTGATTATTATATTAACATATATCTTATATTAATTGTTATCTTCTGATAGTTATTTTTTTTGTAAAAAAATTACATTCAAATCAATCACATTCCATTGTCATTTGTACTCTTTGACATGATATTCTAAATAATAAATTAAATAATATTATAGTACAATCCTTATACAATTCATAATAGTTATAACCTGGATAACATTGATGTAATACTCGAATAAAATGTTTCTTAAATCCATGAAAAATACATTAATCATTACACTTCATCAATTTTAATAACACAAGATTCACAATAGTCCATTATCAAAATTTGATGTATATTCCTTTAATGCTTTTGGATTTCACTTTCTTGTGACCCATCTATTTCCAGTTGAATCATTTATCATTTAAAAAATATAGTTTCCTTTAAATCATGAGCATGTATCCCTTCTTCCACACACCAAAATATTTATACATTTATTCTTATGCATGTACCAAGGTTTTTCCCTTATACAATTATCACATGTTGTAAAATACTTCTTTCCCATCATCAATTTATCCATCATTTTCTTAGATTTACCCTTATTCTAATTTTCCACTAAATTTCTGAAAACTTAGAAACTTTATACAATTTTTTACCCAAAAAGCGATTTCACCATATGATGAATTTGTTTTAGGAACTAGTATCTTTTAGAGGCACGGATTTGTTACTTCAACGATATGGTTAATCTTGAACTATGTGTTGCGTATGTAATATGTATCATACTGAGAAAACTGTAAAAGAAATATTTCCAAACATTAACACATTATTCTTCTATTTTCATTATGATAAGGTACTTTATATTCAATTATATTTGTTTCTCATGAGGGATATATTATTCAAATAATCAATCCTTAAAATATTTCCATTCCTTGAGTTCTATTTCATCTTCTTCTGTGGTATTCATGAATCAATGACCCCTATTTATCATTATCAGCTCTAATACAATTAACTATAATTGTATCCATTTCCATTTCACCACATCTAAAGGCCATAAATTAATTTTCCAGATACATAATCAATTTCCACCTACTATTTTATGCATTATCCACCCAAATGATTAGGGATTCTATCGTATAATGCTACCCAAGATATGATATTCCCACTCTGGAACTAGTTTCTCCATCATAAAATTTTCTTATTCATAAAATGACTATATTTTCAAAATATTAAAATTATTCACATAGTTCAAAAAACAGTCATATTGAATTTTTCATTAGGGAAATCAATAGATTGTACACAAGTATTGATACACTTATCGCTATAAAATTCTATTTTTAAACATTGACATATGAATGACTATCTCATAAAATTATGATTTTTTATTATAATTATTCCAAAAATATGTTTTATTTCAAAGAATAAATTTTAAAACAACATTTGTATTATTAATCTCAGAATCATAAACATGGTTTCTTTGATGATAATGTTTTTTAAATCCATCAAAATGGTGTGTGATGAAAATAAGAATTATCCAAAAAATATCACTATGTAGTCTCCAACTAAGTGTGCATTAAGTGCCATTTTTATGCCTTGGGTGACGATTAGACCAAGCCCAATAAATCCCATTCAATGTTATTACCCCAATTCACCTCTATCCTAGAAAAAATTCCACTATTTTCATCTAATAATGGATGTTTTTCAATAAAAAACACATAATCTCTAGCTTACCAAAACATTAGAATGTTATAATATACATATCCTATCAGTATTTTATACGGTGATAATCCCTATTCTATTATTTCCACAATCTAGTTCGTATTTTTTATACTAATCACCCTCTGATAAAAATTATTACATCCCTTCCTCAATTGAAAAGATTCGGTGTCTGCTTCATTACATTAGAATATCATATAATGAATCCCATCCTGAAGGACTGAATTGTTTAGTAGTCCTAGTAAACTATATACATAATTGACTATTGTATTATATTTGGAAACAAAACATACAATATAATTTTTCTTGAATAAAATTATATCATCTAGAATAGATGTTCACCTCAATCTTAGTACAATTAATGGAATGTTTGGGAAAATAATCAAAATAATCCTAACATCAAATGATAATTAAGGGTTAAATACCACAAAAAAACTAGTAATCAGTAAGAATAATCAATGTATACAATTAAATAACTGAACCCACTACCCATTTGAATCAATAATGTGAGAATGAAATTCATAAAGAGATAATATCATAGCGAAAATTTCCTATATAATAATAATAATTAATTTATCTATGATGGAAACACACAATTATTGGAAATAATGTCTTAAATAAATTATAATGATACCATTAAGACTGATCGTCAAGAAAGATTAAAACTACTAGGAATAGAATTATATTGTTTTTACAACTGATTTCATTAAATTATACTAATTTATCTCATTAGAACGGTCAATGATTTGATTTTTTATCTATAATGAGGCCCCACCCATGTTTTCAATTCCAAATCATTCGTCATATATTGAATAATAAATTTAATTCATGAAGAATGTGACTTATCCAAAAATATCCATAATGAGTAATGGATATACATTTATCTATATATCCCTAGGTAATTAAATAAAATTAAATGTAAAATCTATTTATAAATATATTATATTTTTGAGGAAATAATAATTTCAATCATTAAATAATATAGATAATTATTTAAAATATAACAACAAATAAAAAATATCTAATGACGGTGATTGTTTCAATACAATGTTTACAATAATAGAAGAAAATTGAAATTGCAGAATAAATATTACCTCATTATAACATTCATGTAAAATCCGCATGGATGAAATAATTCAAATTAAATCAATAAAATACCATAAATTATGAATGCATTATGATATTACATGTCAAATGTTAAGTATATACACCAAAAAAGTGAGTTGATACATATAAAAGAATAAGAGTTGATGGAACGTAAATTGGGGAAAAAATCCATTACAATATGGTTATTTTAAATATAAATCTAATAGGATTATTTAACATCCTTACTCAGGTTCCCCATCCTAGTGCCATGAGATATTCTATCCCATGACCTCAGGTGCGGCTCCCCATGCACAATAAGCTTCCAACTAGTAGTTAAGGTCTAATATCAATCATGTGGAGACAATACCCCTTTATAATTGTACCTCAATAATGGAAATAAATAAAAATAAACAACTCATATTACTAATAAATCATCCTAATGATAATCACATGGCGAAAAAATAGGAATACAATATCTATAACTAAATATTATATATTTATTTCTATATATGTGTAATGTGTCTATTGAAACCCCAAAATAATGACACACTAACACTGCCTACTGGGTCTCGGCACCATGACTTGATCCATTATCCTTGTTATTTCTCAAATCACCCATCTAAACATGGGGTCATTCCATTGTCTTACTGTAAAAAAATTAATTCTATTCTATTACTAATAGGAAACCAAAATAGGGTGTGAGTGAAACTTAATAGGCCGCCACCAATGGATCGTAAAACTATATCATGCTAATAATAGTGTAAGAATTTTTTTAAATAATAAAGTACAACGCATATGTAAATAGTTTTCACATTTTCAATTATTCATTAATTAACCACATAAAACACCATGTTTTAGAGGATAGATATACCATCAATATCTTCATTATCTTGTTTGAGAGTCTGAACTATATCACAATACAATTTTCAACTTTTACCAATTCAATTCATATCTTATCACTTCCAAGTTTAACGAAAGTCCAATCCCAACTCTTGGAAACAGACCATCGTGTCTAACACCCCCTTGGTATTTGGATCCTCTATCCTTATCCCACTACTCAATGTCATTGATATGTATTTATAGCCTTCATATATATCCCAGACACACTATCTACTATGATTATTAAGGGATTTAGACACTATAATACACCTCAATATCACAAATGGGTATTCAATGACTCCTTTCACATCCTATAACTATTTTTCACATTTTGTTACATAGAACCACAGATGTCCCACACAAGTATATCAATCAATCACACATATACCGCATATATAACATTAATATAATTGATAATGGTTAATCAAAAGTATCCCACTTATCACATTTCTAATTATTATATTACATTACACATTATCCCAAAAAACATGGTTCTTTAATTTAAACACATGTAATAATATGAAAAATTAACTATTAATTGATTTACATTATTTAAATCATAACAAACTAACCATTCGAGGTCATGTAAATAATCTCATAAATATTTTTTTCACTTAATTTATACTCATAGTAATTGACCAATTAAACAATTTTCATTTGCCATCAATTCTATAATGAAAACATGCTATTAATTAATTCCCTAATTAATTATTCCAATTACAGAATCCTAATACGTCATTATTATCTCACCAATTAATTAATACAATTTTAAAATTCCAATATCCCATTAATTAGTTCACTAATTACATAATCCAATTACACAATAACAATATCCATTAACTCACCACTTAATTAATCTAATTCCACAATATCAATATCCCATTATTTATTCAAAAATTATTTAATCTGATTAACAAATTCAATTCATGTTTAAATTGTTAATAATTCAAATTAAAATATCACTATACGAAAAAGAATTTTTAAATCAGGACTATGGGAGTTGAATTCACACTCCCACCTCTTAATTGATGACTAATGCATGCCAATAGAAATCCTTAATTTAAGTGTAACATTCAATAGTGCAATGAATAACAAGATATAGATCGAAAACCTATATCCAAGACCAAATTAATTATACCTTACAGAACTAGATGCACTGATAATATAAGATTACACCACTTAATTAGATTAGAGAGAGACATGAGATGTACATGAAGCTATGTGAGATTGTAATCTATTACTATATGTGGTTTAGATCATCAATAATGATATATAACCATCCAGAACCAATTATTAAATGACTTTTAATCCATTTTGGAACATCCAAAAAAATTATAATACATTTTTTGGGCTGATCTATTTTGATTAGGGATTTAAGATACGGGTTTATGAATTTTTTGAAAAATATTATGCATTTAAAATCCTATATGAATTGTTCCAATACTAGGTGAAAACTTTATCTTTGTTGTGTACCTAGTTGAGGGTTGTCGACAGTTACTACATAGAGGGAGCATGGTTTGACCAACCATTATCTGACCTTGTGAATCCACTATATTTTGATTCAAACTATTTTATTTTCTAGGCACAATGATTGGGAAAATGGTGTGAAAACGGTGTAGTACCCCTCATTCTGAAAATATCCAAAATTCACCCAATCACACCAAAGAAACTACTCATATAAGATATGCTCAAAACAATGAAAAAGTACTAGAATAAAATGGAAAAATGTATCTAAAATTGTTTAGGATCTTAAAATATCCCCGCCATTAATTAAATAATCATTAAGAATTAATCTAAATAATCCAAAATATTCTTAGTCAAAAATATCATCCTACTAATCTCACATAAACTCTTATATTTACTTTTATGCCTTTTGAGAATTTCTAGGTATCTATAATATATGAACTACTGGAATGGTTTTTCCACACAACAACTCCACACTATAATCCAAAACATCTGTTAGATTTTTCTCAAAGGGCACATATTTATCAAGATTTACATCATTCACATCGGTCGCATGATAAGGGTAAAGGTGATAACATTGATGTCGAGACAAATGAAAAATGTCTTGAAAATCACCACACTAATGTTGAAAGGACAATTAGTATTCCACTGACCTGATTGTATCCACTGCCTCAAATGGTCTAACAAACCTATATGCCATATTTCTCTTTCTATGAGTCATTTATTGACCCTACCTAAGAGAAACCCAATGAAAGACACGATCACACCCCTTTGAACCCTAGGGGTTGTAAAAAAATTTCAGCAAATGGATTTTTTCATCTCTGATCAGTATCCATATATTTTCGAATCCTCTGAACCCGCTCTAACATCACCAACATGCGACTCGGTCCTAATAGTTCTGACTCACCGACCACTATCCACCATAGAGGTTATCTTCATGGAAAACCATAAAGAGACTTATATGGTTCCATATGAATATTTTGTGGATAAATGTTGTTATATAGAAACATCATATGTTCTAGTTGTTTCTCCCAAGACCCCCAATGTCTATGATAAAGAACTCATTGTGATCCTGAAGAACATGTATAGTGTGTTATGAGTTCCTATATGTCTTTGGGAAGAAACTTGTACTTAGTAATGATTGTTTACTAAGAGACGTCTTCATGGTCTCCTAGTAGCACAATGTAAAACATGATATATTTTCATAAAAAAATACATTGTGGCACCTAATGCATATAAGATATCAAATGTATTTAATTATATCCAAACTGGACTATTAATAAAGTCTTCTATATAGGCATGAATTGAGAAACCATTTTCAAATGATAAAAATCAACCAAATAGTATTATTCTTTTATGGTTTCCTCGGGAGACCCGCTGTATATTTCATTGTAACATCATCAAACTTTCAAACTATAATGGGATATAACTATAGTAAAATACCTTTCCATTTATGCTCAAAATTTTCATATATATAGATGTATCATCACACCACAAGACTTACTATTTCCTTTTTCATGCATGGCCACATATACTATCATCTTAGTTCTGGATGCATTCTGGTCACACATTGATGCAACTCCCACATTAAGTCATAAAATGAACACATTATCTCCACTAGTATACTCAGTGTTACAACAAATCAGTTCCTAAGAATTGATGGACTCATCCCCATCTATGACCCATTCTAAAGGTGACTCCCCCATTGAAGACATTTCTTCAAGGCTAAAATCTCAAGATCCTGATATTGTATTTCCCTAATAGAACTCAATAGTGTAGACTCCACTGAAATTGATACTAGATTTATCTTCTCATGACCCTCATAATCCCCCACATGATTTTTATCCAACTAATTAATCATTTTCCACTCTTCACTAGACTCTTTAAATATCTGAGTCATAATTTTCTTCTTAAAGTGTCATAAACATTGTTTCTATTTTTCAACATATATTCAACCCAAAATAAAATTACACAATTTACTCCATGAATATTTTTTACTGTAGATTCAAATATTGTGGTGAAAATATGTACTTTATGATATTTTGATCTATGTAAATGATAAAATTTTCCCCCAATATATAATGTTTCTAGAATTTCAACCCATTAACCAATGCATCTATCTTAATGTCCTAAGTAGTGAATAAAAATTCATGTGATGTTAACTACTAAGACCGATATTTAAAAACATGATCTTTGTTCATTAACACTACTCAAACAAAAATCCCAAAAGCATCACAAAATATTATATAATCCTCAAATGGATCAGTTATGACTAAGAGTTGTGTCATTTTCAAATATTCCTTCAACTCCGAGAGGGAATTCTCAAATGATTCATACCATTCAATCATTACTAACTTCTGTTTCAAGTCTGATGGTGGTTCTTAAAAATGGTAAAATTCTTTAATGAATCATAGAAGAAATCATACTAGCCCAAACAATCTATAGATATCATAAAAATTCGTGGGATTATATAAGGAAACAACTTCCACCTCTTTATCAAAATGCACTAAGACACCTTCCTCTGAGACGATGTGACCCATGATTAGTACCCGATCAATATATAATTTACACAAATATAGATTGGCATATAGATGATGAATTTTTAGTGTACTCATGAAGATTTCAACATGTTGGTAATGATCATCATGGATCTTGTACTTCAACAGGATTTCCTCAACAAAAACTACCATAGAAATAATCCCAGGATGGGTGGAAGATATTTTTCATTAAGGCCATAAACATAATTGGTGCTTTTAACAATCCCAAAAACACCACAATAAACTCTTATATTCCATACCAACTACTGAATGTTGGAAGAGGTATGTACTAATGTAGAAAATTAAAATGATGACTCTTTAATCTCATTTCTACCTTATAGAAAAAACAATAACCCCTCAAATGGTCAACTAGATTGTTGGTACATGGAAGAGGATATCAGTTCTAAATATTCTTTTGGTTCAACTTCTGGTAGTCAACGCATATGGGCAGTGCCCAATCATCCATCATTGTACAAATCACTAGTGATCCGCAATGAAACATACTCATGTGGATAACCCCCTTATCCATAATCACTTTTTATTTAGAACTATCCATTTAAGTTCTATTGGTTCCATTTTATATGGTGGAATAGAAACTAGCTCAGGCCCATGCATGTGGTTAATAGTAATTCCACATTTCTCTCTCTATGCTGCCCTGAGAAATATTCATGAAAATCACCCTAAAACCTATCCACTATAGGTGTAAATAAATCCTTATTTACAGAAGATTTATCTGTAACTTTACTGGAAAACTGGGAGGTGATCTCCCCTAATTTGTGATAAAATAGCCATGTCTTTCCCTCCAGGATATCACATTCACCCTGGTGAAAATATTTTTCACCGTCAAGATATATACAATGCACTCTCATTTAGTAAAAATCTATGATGACATGGTTTGATACTAAATAATCCATACACCTAATTATCCCAACTCCTAACATTTTGAGAATGTAAATATCCTATTGAAATTGATACCCCCCATCCTTGAGGGAAAAACCCATTCATAAATATATGTCCCTCGACCATACCCCTAAATATTTATCTTTATTCATCAACCCACAACTTCTCCACTATAATACTCAACCCATTCAAAAGATATACTAATATAAATAAATGAGAGTAACTACTATCAAATATGGTTCTATCAATAATATAAGATAAAAGATTTGTACCACTAATTGTCGATGAACTAGCCTCACTGTCCTAGAATGTATGATGATCTTCTTAAAATAATCCCTCTCCATTTCCTAGTGATGCGGTCTATGTCCCCTAAGATACACCACTCTACTCATATGGATTCTATTTCCTAGAAGTACAATGTATCAGGCCACTACCACCACAACTTGTTACACTACAAATTCCAGAGAGATATGGATTATAATACCCCCTTCTAAAAATATAGATCAACATTTCTACTCCATCACAACCCATCTATCAGGGTTCCCAAAAAACCACTACTGATGTCTAGTATTTTTGGAATCTTGTCACTCAAATGGGGGTCAGGAAATATTCTTAACGAAGTGGACATACCTCCTACATTGGTGAAAAACACTCAGTTATGTTCCCAAGTAAATGATCATTCCACCAAGAAACTCTTCTTTCCAAATCTATAGTCAAAATTATCTAAATAATTCTTCATAAACTCAGATGATATTATAATGGTCATCCAATAAGAAGCATTATTCCTCCACTGGATGCCTCTTTCATGTTCCAGAAAAGTATGAGCCCAAATTTTGAAAATAATTTTTTTTCTTCTGAAAGATAATATCTTGGGACAAAATATCACATTTATTCCAATCCTAGAAACACCTTTTCATAGTTGTCTCATTGCATACATGTGCCATAGAAAAGTGTTTAATGTTAGAAAATAGACTAGAATATTCCATCACATACATTCTCCCATTAATCAAATAAATGAACTCAACTTCTCTCCCCTTTATTATTGTCTCTGAATAAAAGTTCTCTAGATAATTATCTAAAAAGAACATTTCTTTCTGTACTTTATACTCTCTCAGTGTGAACATGACCATTACAAAAATGCTTCTCAATACTAATAACATGTAAGTAAATAACTAGGCCCTCTACTCCACAAGTGTCAATAAATGATCATGTATTGTCATGATGAACCAAATCCAGAACATATTTTCTTTAGGTCCACCAATTATAGTGAAATTTAGAGGGTTCAATAATTGAAACACCCATGCCAGGTTAGAAATACTATTCAAAACTAGCACAAGGTATATCTACACAATCTTCATTAAGATAGAAAAGTTCTCAATTTACTTTTGAATATTTATTTCTCCTGCCACTGTTAGTGCCTCATGCTCCATGTCTGGATGATCGTTTACATCCATAAACTCTTTTTGTACTAGTAATAAGTTTCTCCATGGATATATAAATCTATAAAGCAAAAAACGCATCTTAGGACAGATAATAGAATATTTACACATTAAATAAGAGGGTTCCACATTAATATATAATAAATCATTCCCCTTTTATTCTCGCCACATGGTCAATACTGAGGTACTAACATTATCCTTAACTACCCTACATCTTGGTCATGGTTAATAAATGATAAAATCATTGCCATTTTCACATTTCTAATTGGACACCCATTTCATCACATCGTAAACTATTTAAAACATTATATTCCATATTAGGAACCATATTATTCTAAATTACAAAAGCAAGAGAAAACATTTCAATTTCAAATATTATCCAAAAACTCATTTTCTAGTGAATTCCTAATGATGATGCATGTGAAAGAAATTCTTGAGTTACTAGAATGATGAATGATTACTCATCTCTAGTCTAATTCTGAGCCACTTTTAAAACCACAAAATCCTTGAAATAATAATCAATTCACATAACAAGTTCATTACTCAAGGTCAAATAGCTTCCAACTGTATTAGCAAACATAAATTACAATAATCCCACCATGGGTACTTGGATTTTACCTTCGTACATGGGTTAGATACTACAATTTATGATATATTAACCATGTAAAAAATATTCATATTCAATTATCTAACATTACAAAATATTAACAGATATAATAAGAAATGAAAACACATCTCATACCACATGGTAACATTTCAAACTAGGTGGTACACACTGGTGCCCAGATCTGGTGGGCCACATTATCTCATATAAGCCTCCCTATACACCATAGGTTTCCAACTAGATATGTGGGTCTAATATTGATCCTAGGGATATAATAAACACATTATCAAAATAGTACGATATTAGAATTAAATAACTGTAACCAAATTATATAACCAATTACTCACGCAAACCAGTATAACATCATGACCAAAAGAAGAATATAATATTTAAAACAAAATATTAAATATTTAATGCCACATAATTATCAATTGTAAAATGAAATAAATAAATAAATACACACTGACACCCTTGGAGGGTCCCACAAACATTTTTATTTCTCTCATCAATGATCCTTCATAACTATGTCATCTAACATAGGTCCCTTGCACATATCTTGTCCGGAAAACATGGAGTCTATCAGGGTACTAGACATGAAGCATGAATAGGGTGTTAGTAAAACATAGTAGGGAACTACCAATGGAATGTAAAATAATATCCAATTAATAATAGTGTCTACCATTGTATAATGAATAAATTATAATGAAAATGTAAATAGTTATCATAATTTCAAATATTTTTTAATTAACCACATAATCCATGGGGTTCCCAAGGACACATGAACCCACAATATCTATGTTGGGACATGTCTTAGTCTAAACCATATCACAGTATGATGGTCAACATTGAAATTTCAATTAAAATCATATAATGTACAATTGTAACCATAGTCTAATGTCAAATATTTGATGTGAAACATTATATCTATCACCTCATGTGTATTTGAAGCATGTTCCCCTATCCCACACCTCAATGTCCAATATGTGTTTCTAGATCCTCAGTCCTTATCCCACACTCACTATATCGTATGGGTATTTGGAGGCTCAGTCCCTATCATGCACTACAATATCACATATGGTTATTTGGAGAATTAGTCTCTGTCCAAAAATCATTTATCATATATGGGTATTTGAAACCTCAGTTTGTGTTCCAAACTTGTATATCAGTCATTTGGACATATATCACATATATCATATATATCACATCTTTCACGGATGATCAAAATTAACCATATTATCACATTTCACATCATGATATAACATTAAACTTTATCACAATTGACATGGTTATTCAATTTCATCACATTCAATAATATGAAAAATTCACTATTAAAACATTTACATCATATAAATGATAAACCATTAACCACCATGGTTTAGT
The DNA here is from genome assembly GCA_963277665.1 of Viscum album. Classification (NCBI taxonomy): domain Eukaryota; kingdom Viridiplantae; phylum Streptophyta; class Magnoliopsida; order Santalales; family Viscaceae; genus Viscum; species Viscum album. Next base: position 513,857,859 of record OY728143.1, on the reverse strand, counting down.
TTAATATTGATAAATTTCCATTTCAATTAATTCATACTCACATTAATTTACCGAATATAATAATTCCAATTCCTCATTAATTATATATTCACAATGTTCCATTAAAAAATTCACTAGTTAATTAATCATATTCCAAAATTCAAATATCCTTCTAATTAACCCCTAATTAATCAATACAATTCCACCATCCAAATATCCATTTAATAAATTCACCAATTAATTAATCCAACTCGACAATCGCAATATCTCATTAAATAAATCACCATTTAAGTAATCTAATTCCACAATCCCAATATCCCATTAATTAATTTACCACTTTCTTAATGAAATTAATATAATCAATTCAATATTAAATTTTTTAAAATAACAATTTAAATCTCAAAGAAATACACATAATTGGAATTAAAGACTATGTAAATGGAATTTGGACCACCCACCTAAGGATTTAAAACCAATGATTACAAACAGAAATACACAATTCAATAGGAGCATTCAATTACACAATGAGGATTCTGATATAGATCCGAAAACCAAGATCCAAGATCAAATGGACTAGAAATACCAAATCTAATATCTATATATAAAAAAGGAATAATCCACTTTAATGGATGACATAACAAAGGGAGAGGGATGGGAAACCATATTGGATGGGAATATCTTATTATGATAGGTATGGATCATTAATTTGTGTGACAAATAATCAATATCAATGGTTTTAAGTCCATCGAATACATCTCAGAACATCCTAAATTTAGTGAAATTATTTTAGGGACATTCTTGGATATTTAAGGATACAATAATGGGGTAAGGAATTATAAATGAATTTCTGAGGGTTTAAATAATCACATAAAATGTTTCCTATATGGGGTAAATGGTTTCCCCTAAACTTCTACCCAACCATGTGACTCACCTAGGGGTGTTTCATGGTTACTACAAAGAGGTGAAGTGATTGAAAAAAATGTGTTCCAGCCATGTGAATCCCCTTTATTTTGGTTCACATGGTTTTCCAGGATGGGTGCCCGAATAGGGAAAACCTTTGGCTAAAAATTCCTACAACTCTTCCTTAAAATATATATAAACTTCTACCAAACAAACCTATGATAAAACAAATACAATATATGAAAAAATCATGGACAAATTGTATATATAAATAGGTCGATAAATATCATGAATTGGTCGAGAACTTTCAGAAAAAAATAATTAAAAATGAATCATTACTTATACTAAAATATCAGGTGTTCATGAACTAAATTTTAAATGTTATATGTATACAAAATATAACATAAATTGGTGTTTAACATACAAATTCGTCCTAAATATAAATTAATTGAGATTGAATCCATTACCTCACACTTCATTTTTTTTGAATGTGATTTATCATCTTATATAGTTAATATAAGCACATCATTAACTTATAAAATTACCATATTAATATTTTTAAACTCATATATGATACTTTTATAACATATTCTCTCCCTTTCCATAAATATCATTCATTATATTCATTGTTTCATGGATTAATTTCTTTATATTTACATTTCTTTTTCATCAAGACAAATATGATAATTATATATATATTATAGTTATATCATTTCAATAATAATAATCATGACATAATTATTATATTAATACATCAATTATTATTTTAATACAGATCCTAAAATATGTTTCTCATAAATGAGTCTTTTTAGAATCATGGTGACTGTAGGTCATATAGACGCATGAGTAACATTTTAATTTTTAAACGATAAATATGGAAATGTGGTAATTAATTTCTCATATTTCTAGAATGTCAAGGATATCATAAAAACTATTTTCATTATTTTACTATTCATTTTTATATCATCTATGAGGTGTGGTTATTAAAAGGGAGTGACCTTGCTTCATAATGGTATTAGTCTGTACATAAAAAATGGTATTATCACCATTAAGTGAAAAAACCAAATGATATATTTTCTTTTTCATATTTTATTTTTTCCTGATTATCATAATTAGTTATTTATATCACATTTATTCATCAACATTATCCCAACTAACATCAAAGTATTGAGTTTGTGAAAAAATAATCACATTACATCGTGAGGTGGTAGTCCTCCGTACACATAAGGAATACTATCATATCCCTTAAGGAATGAAATTCAAAATGGTATATATAATATAATGATTCTATAATAATAATAATTTTTATTATATATATATATATATATTTCATCCATCATCAGACAAAATTGTTATTGGTGGTATTGGAAATATAAATAACATCTGTTCGTGGGGTGGTAGTTTGTCGTACACATGAATGATGTTTTCATAAACATTGAATGTAATTGGGGGTGGTTTTTTTTCATGATTGTAATAAAACATCATCTTAGGATGTTGAAGATACTGATATTGTTATATTATAATTTTTTAAAATGAATTAAATGCGGTGCATGATGAAATAATATAAAACTGATCCGTAAGGAATGTTACATATTCCTTTGTTATACTACATATGTATTTAATAATATCTTCCATGATTTGATATATATCTATAATAGTTATTCTATGATGAAATGAGGAATGTTGGTAACATATTGGTATTGTTTTTATAATAAAAGTGGACTCACTTTTGTGAAGAAGTTAGGTGGTGAGTTCAATTTTATAATTTATTAGGAGTTAAATTTTTGTGAATAACACAAAGTATTATATGACAAGAAGTCAATGTCACCTAAAGTGGAAAATATCTATATTTAAATTTGTGTCAGGATGATATTTTCTATCCAAAAATCTACTACACAAAAGATAACATTTTTTAAAATGTTTTCATGCCACTTCTATGTTTCTTTACTTTTACTATTTTGGTTATCATTACGGTATGTAGTCCTTTTTAACATAGGTAATTTATCCATTATGATAAATTTATAATGAAAACTATTAGAAAAAGAGGAAGTAATGATTATAAATATATAATTCAATTTATCCAATAAAATCACAATGTGAGTTTTAAAAAAATTATCATAAATGGATAAAGAGAAAAAAAATATTTTCAAAATAATAGTGCTAACATAGCTTTTATTATTTATGGGTGATTTTAGTCAATATAAAAGACAAATTAATTTGTTAAAAAAACCATTGTTTATATATATAATTATTTGAAAGTAACATGGAAGTAAATTTTATTTTCGGTATCATAAATCATTTAATAAACTATCATTCTATAAAAAATAAAATTAATAATATTTTCAAAAGTATTCATATAATTTGAATATAATAATTATCAAGAAAATTATTGAATTATAATATATTATGTAGACACTTAAAAAATATATATTTACCTTAAAATGTAATGTATAATTATAATTTATTCAATTTATATTTCTTTTTATATTTCTTGTATTATTTTTTTTTAATTTTTTCTTTTCTAAATAATTGAAAACAAATTTTTTATTAATAATGTTATGTAATAATTTCTTAAAAAAATAAAAAATAAATTATAATGATATATAAGTTCATTTATATTTAGATGTAGTATTTATAAGATAATATATGTTGTTTTTTTCCAATCTCAATAATTTATATAAATTAAAATATAAGAATGTACATTTTTTTATTTTTCATTACATAATGTATATTATAGGTCAATTTCACATTATATTGTCCCAATGACGAATAAAAATATATAATAAAGTGATAAGGGTAAAAAAATTCATAAAATTTTGTATTAAAAAATAGTTATGTCATTTTAAGAGATATCTAAATTGTTATAAGCTAGTAAACATATTTTTAACTTAAGTAAGATAAATAATATTATTCCTTTAACTATTAATATTGTTAAAAAAATATTCCATATTATAAGATGATTTTTTTAATCCAATTTTTTAATCGATTTTTAAAAAATCCTTCCACATAAGTACAAAATTTTAATTTAATGTAGTGGTTTTTAGACAATCGACCAGATAATGATTCCCATTTCTTGAATTGGATTAATAGAAAGATATAAAAACTAATTTCTCTTTAAAATAAAATCTATATCCAATATGAATTTATAAATTATATAATAGAAATGGAGATTATATATTTAAATTAAATAATTTTCACTTTTAATCAAAAAATAAAACATTTTAGAAAATTAACATAAATATCCTAATATTATTTTTTATAATTATATAAAAATTAATAATTATTTTTTAAAATAAATTTTTAGAAAGTGGGAAAAATCAATTTAAAATTATGTGGTCAATTTTCTATTAAACTGTTTTTATTAAAAGAATTGTATTTATAAAAAAATAAACTCTTTCTATTTTAATTGATTATTATTTTATTTGTAATTAATATAACCCAACATTTCATAATTTATTTATTAGTATTCATTCCATATAATTTATCAACTAGTTTATAAATTTCACTTTAAATACTAATATTTTAATAATATGCCACATCTCATCCAAACTGAATGTTCTGTGTAACGTAAGTTGAATTTTGTGTTTCATGTAATGAAAGATAAAAAAATTGATTCATATAATGAAATGTAATGAAGAGGTTGATATTTTTTAATAATAATTATATATTGTAGTATTATGGTGTTATATTTTCATTTAATTTTAATGTTTTGTGTGATAAATGGTATCAAATAAAATGTTACTTTTTTAAAATTTTCAGGTGTTAAATAAAGGCCATTATACAATGGGTACATGATTGTTGTTTGATGATTTTCACCATTATAAATAATTTTTTTATTTCATTATGTTGTTTTGTCTTGATTTAAATTGTATTTTATTATTTCTTGGCTTGGATTAGAAAGTTTGAATGCCTTTAGGCCACATATTTATAATATAGATGTATTTTTTCTTCTGTGTGATGTTTTAGTATATTGAAATGATTTGATCGAAATGGGAAATAATTTTCAAGGAAAAATTCTTTTGGATCAATTATAGAAATTAACATTAAATAATAAAATAAATATAAATTTTTTTCATACTAAATAATTTATTGGTGGAATATTAAATATTTATAACCAATGTGTTTTAATTTTCTATTTCTCATTCTAGATTACTACTATGCAATGTTTCTCACAGTAGATGGTATAATCTTATTATGTACATTTGGGTTGTGTATTCTCTAATGTGGTGGATATAATTAATGTAAAACAATATTATCGTATTTATTATTATCATTAATGTAATATTTTAATTTTTAACTAGATCATGGTTCATTTAGGGAACCAATGTTCATATCAATTATCTATGGGTTATTTGATAACTATATGATGTTTGTAGATGTTATCAGAGTCTTGAGATGTGAATTAGGAGTTTTGGAATGTTATGGGAGAGTATTCATTAATTATATATGTTTAACATAATATTATATAGGGCTTATAATGTGGTGTAGATGCTTTATAATTAACTAAATAGTTCAATAAGTTTGTAGAGTGTAATAGTTCATTTTTCATAGTCCACATTCTCCGTGTACATAGAAAGTAATGATTTTAAAATTGAAAGATTATTTGGATAACTATGTATCCAAACCATGTGTCTCAATAACTTTATTCAAATTACAATTTTTCCTCCTAGTTTTTAATTAGATGTCCTCATTTTTAATTTTTATCTCTCGTTTTTATCCCCTATCAAGTTATGTTCCTACTCTATCCTTAATCCTCAAATGCTTTGGGTTATTTATGCAGTGTTAATTATGGTTTAATGGTGTGGTTCTATCTGTAGTGTCCACCTATGAACTTTTCCACTGTTTTCACTAATTTCTTCTTTTGTATGTTCGGGGATTCAATTATGATTCCATCAATGTGTAGAAGAATAAACCAAATATGATGAGGATTTCAAGTATTCTATAATATGACATCACATGATGATGCATGTAATCATGGATTTGTGATTCATTGTATGTATTTGGAGTCACATTTCTATTCTATTTTTTACATAGATTTTTGTTAAATAGAGTACTACATTTAATATTTATATCATTCATTTTCATGAATTGATGTAGTGGATCCCATTGGACCCCATATGAGTGATAGATCATGGTTTTGGTGTGACCAATTTGTTCAGTGGATATAATTTTTTTCTAAAATAAATTAAATTAATAAATTGATTGCAATAGTTACAAATAATTATTTTCAGTTTCCATGCATGATTTTGAATCAAAATTAAACTAATTATGGAAAGTGGAATGCGAACCTTCATAGGATAAACCTAGAAAACCTAAGAGAAAAAACTGAATTGGAGTGAGAAATTTAATTTATTCTAGAATGTGGTAGGTGGATTAGGTTCATGTTATATACAATTTTATAGCCTAATTATTTGTATATACATGTGAAAGAAAAAAATAATGATTTTTCGACATTGACACATTAAATATCAAGGAAAATATAAATTAAAAATCAATACAATATGTTTAATTTCTTGAGTGATCGATTATGGTGTTGATTACGAATTGTCCCTTGTGCATGTCATAGACTCATTAGCCACAGATGGATGCAGTCATGACCGATATTTTAATTCCATAGCACATGTATTCCCATTAGAAATGTTTTTAGTGTATATTTAATGACAATTATATACCTTCTTTTATGTATGCTCCCTTGTACACCAACAGGGGAGGTTTGGGATGACATGAGATGAACAACCCAATCAAGCCACCTCAGGACCCTTTTAGCACCTTAGGCCCATTATGATAATTTTACTTATCATGATTAAGAAACCCCCCATGATATAGAGTATTCTTATGTGGAAAATCAAGTCATATTAGAGTTTTATTGGGTTAACGAATAGACTAAGGATGTCCTATGAGCTATAAATGGGTTTGGTCCATCAATATATATACATTTTTCATTACAATGTACATTTGAGGCCATTTCTGGTAGTAGTTTTTTACAACACTATGAAGGATGAAGATTTATTTATGAATTTAATGTGGTGTTACCTGAGTAAGTGGTTTTTTAAATGTAGTGAAATTAGGGTTTTCCCAACAGTTGTTTAATATTTTTATATTTATTATATAGAATATTCATTGAGATGTGTTTTTTAAACATGAAATGGAAATAATCATTACGAGCATCCTTTTTATTATGTATTGGAACACCCATGAAGATATTTTTGCTACGTAATAAATAATACACATACAGGTTATCTGGGATATATGCTTCAGAAAATATAGGTAGAGATCATTCATGTTACTTATTAGATTACGAAATAGCTAATAGAACACCTATATATGTTTTTCTAGATATATGTTCAATATAACAGGGATAATAGATTAGTTTAATAGTCTTTACTATCATCACAACATGATAATAAAAATCCTAATGCTAGCTAAAGTAAGTATGGTTGATTGAGGCTAGAAAGTAGATGATCTATAATAGTACATGGGAATGGAATATGTTATATGTACATAGACTTGGTTGGATTGAATATTATGGTTTAACAATCTATATAATTTTTCCATTTAAATTTTATCATCAGGGTGAAATAGGTTTTTATGGATATGTATTTATATAGAGTAACTATTTGATTTATCGGAAAATATAACTGACATATATAAATACATTCCATTTATTGAATGAGAAAATATTGGCAGAAAATTACTGTGTTATATACCCACACCATACCTAATCCTCCATTGAAAAATGGAAACTGATAAGAGTCTTGAATGTTTATAAATAATTATTAATTGCGTTAAAGATTTTACATCATCAAGAAGTGTATTATAGATTCTACAGTCATGAATATTTTCTGATATGGTACTCGGAGTAGCGCATCATTTCTCTTATATTTTTTTCATTATTTACATGTGATCGACTTAGTGGGTGGCTTTGTCAATATGATTTTATATAAGCTTCCAAATTTCAATTTATTTTTTTGTTGGTGTATTATTTATATTGTTTCATTTTAAATTTTCTATTGTGTATGTTACATGTTTATATGTTTTTTTAAGTTATCTTATATAGGTGTTATAGTGTATGAATAAATATCTTTAGATCCCCAAAATTAGTCATAAACCTCTGTAATATAGAGAGGAATGTTTTACATCATGTGGTGGAACTGGTCTTGTTATACATTAGAATGAAATGAGTTAAGATGTAAAAAATATGTTTTAGTCATCTTTTTTTTGACTTAATATTTATTTATTTCAAATACTGGAGACATTGGTATGTTTTAATGACATTGATGGGAACCAGATTGGAACATTTTGATCACCTTTTCCCTTGATATCAAAATTTCAAAATGATTTGGATTTTTATTTAAGGATTTTACAATTATTGGAATTAAAAGATAACCACATGTGAGACACTTGATGTCCAATATTATGATTTGTGAATAATATTAGGCATTGGAACTTGTCACTAGGACTATAAGAATACATGACTGAATCAGACATGGAATATTAGATTCACATGTTAAATATTTTTCTGGTTCATGTTTACGGATGATGATTATTCAAATATTTAATATTCTAATATTTGCTAAATATTTTCCCATATAAGTAATTTATGAAATTACAAATCAATATTCTATAATGTGCATTCATTTATTTTTAATACTAGGAAATGTGAAATATATTAAATGATGGTTTATAGATATGATTTAAAATTATACCTTTTTTACGAAAGGTCCATTTGCCTTAGTTGGTCCCTATGGGCATTGGATTCCCTTATAATAAACCCCTTGTGGGTGAATTTTATTGGATTTTAGATTTCAAATCTGTATGTAACTACTTATATAGAATTTAACAATATAAATTTTAACAGAATTAAAATTAAATATGATGAGTGACTATGATTCATTCGATTTAAGTCTCATACTTGTTATTTATGATGTTGCTGTATACCTATATATGTTACCATACAATGTACGAAATTACATTTTTGTGTATATTTTTAATGACGGTGGGTACCCTATGTGTGGATGGTGTTTTTTGGATCAAGATAATAGTTATGTGATTCAAAATGTCATATAGTGGGGTTTTTTATTGTACTTTTTTGGTTTATGTTCTATATCAGAATAAATAGGTATTGTTCTTTCATTTTGATCTAAGTGAGTTATTATCTACTAGTTATCTAGGGGAGAGAAGATATTAAAAAATATCTTGGTTTGTTAGGGGTTGAGGGATTTGATGGATGATCAATGATGTATATTAGAGTAACCTGTATGTGAGGGGTTAACCTATGGTGGTGGGTTCTTTTGAATTGATGATAATTGTTATATACCCATGATTTAATTTCATCATTGGATGTGATCATACCCTCTGGTTTAGGAATGTGGATTTATTTGAGGATTTTGGCATTAATATTATAGTTCTAGGAGGTGTTTATTGTTTAAGAATGAGTTTCCTTGTGTTTGAATAACATTTGGGGTTTTTAACAAAGGGATGATAATGATTCCAATGTTTTTTTATTAGTTAATGTACCCATAGTCCTATAATTTTTTTTGAAGAAAGACATTGAGGGAATGAAAATATTAGTTCCATGAATTGTTTTGTAGGGATATATTTCATGTAGCATGGATAAAACATGTTACATCTCTTGATTCTATAAAATATTTTCTCCAAAATAAATTTTAATTTTTTATTGATTATTTTACATGACACAGTGAGTTTTTCTTATGTTACCCACAACAAAGATTTTAAATGAAGAAAAATATAATATTAAAATATTATTATTTAATATTGTAGATTTTATCTTTATTTAATAATGGATTTTCTAATTATGAATAAATAATTTATGAAAATATATTAATTTCACGTGTGTATAAAATTTATTCTATCATGACCATTTAATAATAATTTAAAATATGAACCATTTTTAAATAAATAAAAACATTTCTATAATTTTTTTAATTTTCCTAAACTCGTTTTACATAAATAAATTCAACAAAATAGTTTTTTTAATTATATCCACTAAATTAAAATAATATATATTCAATATAATATTTCACTTTCATCATGTGTGTTTTTTAGTCGTTAGATAAAAAATATGATTGTCTAGTATAAAAAATAAATTTAAAAAAAAATTAGTTTTTTCATATTTTAATCACTTTTTAAAAGTAATTTTTTAATATCTAATCATTTTTTAAAAATTGTATTTTATTTTTGAATAAATCATTTCAAAATTATCTTAGTGTGATGTTCTTATAATTTTTTTAGGAGTGAAATCGTTCTATGAATTGTAAATAACGCATGTTATTATTAAGAATATGCGTATAAATAATATTTTTTTTATGAAGATACATATTTTTATATGATTGATTTAAATGTTAAATTAGTTTAATTAATTTTATATGAGTCTTATTTTGGCCATTATAATAAATTTCATATTTATTTTTAATGAAAAAATTATTCTTTTGACTATTTCCTATTTCAAAAACGGTTTTTCTCACATCTATGGGTTTAATTTTTAATTAAATTTTACCAAATATATAAATAAAAATTAGAAAAATATATTACATATATAGAACCAAAATAATTTATATTTGATACTATGTTCATAATCATATTTTAATAATATGAATAGAAAAAGAGGTAAAATTATTTACTATGGTTAAGGAAATCATTGATTTCTCATTGGCTAAACTAATTAGATAAATGTTTAAAATGACCTAAATCATGTAAAAATCAAATTAGATGGACATATTTTTACATTATGACATATAGTTTTTCACAATGGTATTTTGCATAAATTTTTTTATATTAAAAATATTTCAACACATTTTTCATTAAAAAAATTACAAGTGTGCCACTCACCTCCCTTATAAAAGGTCACCCCACTCATCTTTAATTTAGATAAAAAAATAACATTATTTTAGTAAATAAATAAAAAAATTACTTTTTTAATTTATTCCATTCATCTCAAAAATCATATTTTTCTTATAAATAAAAACTAGAAATGAATTTGATGTAAATTGAATGAATTTTTCTGAAATATATGGAACATCCCTAACCGAGAATTTTATTTTATTTATTCTTCCCGCTACATAAATTATTAGTAAAAACTTATATTAAATTATCTTTTGTATCTTAAATATAATGATATTTTTTTTATTTTAGGGAATCATATATAGCCTTCTTCTCTTTCATCAAATGGGATATGAAATCATCATTCATGTGCACAACAGACTACCACAACACAAACAAAGGTTATTCGTTTTCCATCACCACATCCCACATCTAAATTTAATCATGGATTTAATATTTTTATAATAAATTTGTGATATTATTATACCAATGGAATTATAATATCAAATAATAATTCATTCCTACTAACCAATTGGGAAACTATAACATCACATATGTGTATGTCAGACTATAGCCTTACGAACTGATGTATTGTGTTTTCCCATTCCAAATTTTAATGGAATGTAAAAAGGATTTATTAAATAACTAAATATGATATTTTAAATATAATCACACATAATTGATAAATATATCTTATATACCTTCATATCTTCCATTCAACATGAGATATGAAAAAAATAATCCTTTCGTATGGTGGATTTCTACCCAATGAAATGATGTGATATTTTCACTGAAGATTTTAAAGGAAAGAAATAATGGTAAATTTATGGAATATATATGATATATATGTAATAAAAATTATTTTTAAAAAATAATATACTATTTAATTTTAAAATTTTTCATCGATTGGGAAAATGGAAATAGAGTTCATGAATACATATAGACCACCCTCTCCTTGGATTTTTTTTTTCTATTTTATATAAATACCTTTTATGTATTAATATATATATATATATTGTTAATATATTTTATATTTATGTAATGGTTAATGTTTTATAGATTATGGAACTTTGATCAATATAAGATAACTAAAATAACAAATCAAAACATACATGGAAGGAAAATATTTTTTTCCATAAAACAAGACATTAACTAGGCATTCTTAATATAAATGTAATAAAAGGTAATACTTAAATCATAGATGGTGTGATATAGGTAATTAAGGTTATATAATAGGTTTTTAATAAATTTATAATTGTTATATAGGACACTCAAAATAGTATGATTGAACTGTGGACTATAGTAATATATTTCCCCCTCATATTCTTCTTTTGTGAGACACGTACCGTATTCACCACCAAATTCATTTATGTGATATATAAAATACCAATGAATGTATTATAATATTTTTATTCTGAATATTTTTTGGATATATATTTCCATATTAGGATCTCACTTTCATTGGCTGTATGTTTTCAAAGTTACCAATGCGGTAAGGTATTTTTTCCCCAATTTTCCTTCTTCAAGACATATGTAATGTTATACACATGTGATATCCATAAGATTTACAAGTCACAAAAATAAGTCTCCTAAAAAATTATATTTAATAATAAATTTCAAAAATTAATTATAAATAATATTTACAATGCTGGGTATGATAGTCACCACACGTGTCAAAACTCAACCAAATCAGAACAAAAATCCTGCAACATAATAGACCAACTTGAGCTGACCTCTATAAAAGCTCTCTTATAAAGAAAATATGAAACATAATTTTCCTCCCTGTAGAAATGATTAACATGAAGTGATAAAGACTAAAAAACATGAATAAAATCAATCCATGTGGGAACCATTCTCTATGTCTCTCTTCCTAGAACAACCTTGGAGAATTTTCAAGATAATTATTGAATCTAATTCCATCCATAACACACACCAAACAAAATGGAAAACAGATTTGATCCCTTTTCTCATATCCCATAGATCAGCTTCAATTTCATATCCATGTCCAATAATGTTATAGAATCAACCTTTAGTGAGGCCCTACTGGGTACGAATGATACCACCACATCCTGTAGAAAACGGTTCTGTCGAAACTATTCCACCAACATTAACATTCTACAATCCAAAAAGTAGGTGTATCTACCAAATAGATAAAGCCACCAGTGGCTTCCTCTCCATACCAAATACACTAAGAGATTCCATAATAAGAAAATTAGAAAATTAATCTTGAATCCCTACCATATAGATATTTGAAGTAGCCATAATTTCCATATGCGGTGTCAAAATACCAGGATGTAGAGTAGTCTACTGATTGTAGAAGACCATATCCTTTTGTTAATTCCACATGAAAAACAATAGTCTAAACATAGCGGCCTGTTGTAATGCATGAACCTATTCATTGAATTTGAATATATAGACAACAAGAGCAGAGAATCCATTCTTTTAAAGTCCAAGGTATATAGAAATATATATTAGAGGTATTTCCATAGTATAACCATGAACAACAATGACCAAACATATTTAATATAGATTCCACAGTTAGCATGAATAAAAACACACAAAATCAAGATAAATAATTTTTCATTGTATAATTTATTGAATAGGTAATCTATTCCACCATATTTTCTAGATAAAATATTTAAGTAGAACAAATAAATGATTTTTCAAAAACCTAAGATCCATATTGGAATACTAATTTAAACCCCACTTTGATATCAACATCATTACCTAGTATTGAAATGACCATCCCAGTTTAGAATCCAAAGCAGAATATCATAGTCATTATATACATACATTGATAACTACAAATTATGTTGTGGAGAGGGAATATTATGTATATAAATATTGACCTGAAGCTCAAATATTTTAGCACACCTCATATGAGGAGGAATATCTGAATCATCAAAAATAGGATTAGACAACCAATGAGAACTATAGTAGTTTATTATAGAAAGATTCCCACTAACCATTTATTGTAGACCATGATGTAATAATAGATTCTTTGAAATCCATCCAAACTCATGAAGGAACAGGCATTAAATATCCATTTTTCAATTTATTAAAATTCGTTTGTTTAGAAACAAAAATGTGGTGTCAGTACTGGTCAAGAATCACCATGTAAAATTAATATGTATGGTGTAATTATAGTTCATGGGATCTCTAATTCTCATTCCACCCATGTTATGTTGTTTAATATGGTTATTCATTGAAACCATATAAAATTTCTTTTAGTGAATCAAATCAGTCCAATAAAATTTTAAATCATTATATAAAACTCATTGATAAGGGTTTTTGGATTTTTTATAACAAAAAGGCATAAACTAACATTTAGGTAATACAATAAATAACCAATAAAATTCTACTAGTATGATACATGGTCTTACATTTCCATGTATCCAACTGATTAAAAAATCTCCAAGAGATACATTCAATGTGATACATTTTCACATTTTCGCAGAAAAGATGTTGTCCAAGGTAGATAATGGTCAGGGAGCCCCTCTTCACACAATTATTTCCATCAACTCTTCTCTTCTTGGAAGTTATCACACTATCTATAAACATAACGAGGGATCTCCACTTGATAACAACTAGTCCATCAACATACTCATAATGAAAAAATAAATTTTATATGAGAACTTGTAAAATTTCAGTCCTTCATAAAACAGAGGGATATCTTCATCATATAGCAGGTGAGGATCGATGAAATACCTCCAATAACTCATTCACTAATAGATACCATCATTAACAAGTTCAAAAAAATCAACTCAAATAATCATCAGTTATGTGAAAAAGAAACATTGATAGTGGATCCCACTACCTGACCCCTCTAGAGAATTGGAAGAAACCCCATTGATATCTATTGACAATGATAGAGAGCCTGACAACCATAATAATTTAAGAGAAAAAATTAATGAATCATTGATAAAAACCTTTAATTTTCAGCAGAACAAAAATGATGTTCAATTTTATTGTGTCGAAGACCCTTGAAATGACTATCTTCATGGCCTTGTTACCATTATTTACCCTTTCTTCATAATATTCTCACACTCTAATGAAATGAAGTTTCAATTATGTATATTTATCCTAGGTATAACCCGATGATGATTTAAAAATATAAAATCCATTTCAATCGCAACCAATTCATGAATCATAATCTTGTTGATCACTCTTTGAATAGAATTACAAATATAAAATGGACTAAAATCTATAATATCATGAGCATTATCATTTTTAGGAATATAGTAAATTAATAGATAATTAACTCCATAAGGTATAGAATAATGATTCAAGAATGCCTTTATAGCTTTAAGAACATAAATAAAGAAAATATCTTATTAGAACATGAAAAAAATGTTTTTGAATCCATCTGGACAAGAAGTAATATCGAC
Source organism: Viscum album (assembly GCA_963277665.1). Classification (NCBI taxonomy): domain Eukaryota; kingdom Viridiplantae; phylum Streptophyta; class Magnoliopsida; order Santalales; family Viscaceae; genus Viscum; species Viscum album. The sequence goes on along the minus strand of OY728143.1, from coordinate 513,842,752 downwards.
AATTATGGAGAATAATGTTGAATGAATTTATGGAACATTATGTGTCTCATAAAGCATCTTATTATTGGTTTCATCAATTAAATGATCAATGACTTCATAAATTTTGTGGTGTTTTCCTCCCCATTTTCCATGTAAAGAACCTCAATGATACATGTTACACCATTTTAGAACCCATTTTTAGATTTTTACAATCTCCCACCAACATTAAAGTATATTGAATTGTCCTTTCCTTTTTCTCCATATATATACAATGAAACAAAATTTAATTTATATCACCATCCATTAGAAACCTCACACTAAATTGATTACATGAAAAATTTCACATAATGTTTAAAAGATCCGTGTTCATTTAAAGGGCTTGGATATCCTCTTGTGAAGGCATATTCAAACTTGTAGAGGTTTTCAACAAAAGTTCCCTAAGGGATTCTACCTCTTTTATATCATTATCATGATTAGAGAAAGATGTCTTACTCCATTATTTCATTATTTCTATAATATTATTCATCTTTTAGCAATAATGTGCATATGTATTCTTAATAAGGATGTCATAAAGAGACCAAGAAAGTATCTCTACAACCAAACACCATAATCCAATATTATTGAATTTGAAAAGTAAGGGTTATGACATTGGATGGATGAAAAAAATATCCTCTATAAATGAGAAATGATCATAATGAAAATTTTGAATATAGATACATAATATATCAAGTTCACTACTATACTAATCAATTTATAGACATCTACTACACAATTTACTAGTCTGTCTCCCATTAATTATTATGTACTGATTGAATGTATATAGAAAGGATATAGAGAGAATAAAATCACAAAAATTAATGGAAATAGTAATAGAATGAGGTTCATTGCAATAGGAATTTAAAAAAACACTATAATGATTAAGTACCCATTTTTACCCCATATCACCTTCCAGTTGTTTACCGCAAACAAAAGAGTATCTTAAAAAGATATAATTTAATGATTTAAAATTATTAAAGTCCATTAATGGTCTAGTGAGACCAATGAGAAATGGACTGATAGTCATAAAAATGTTCCTAAAGGGTTTGAACTTATGATATTTCCCATGATCCTTGAAATTCTAGAATATGACCTTCATTGTTTAATAGATCTAAGCCTAATAGTAGTCCCTTCAAACCTTGATGTCCTTTCCGAAAGAAGAGGCAATAAATATTTATTTCCCTTTTCTTCCCCTACTTCATCATCCCTAGGTGAAAACGCAATGGAGATTTTTCCATATGCTGTGATTCCTCATTACCTTTATCTGATAACAAGATAATTAAAGAATTAAATTGATAATATGATTCAACTAGGGGTATACGAAAACTCCTAGGTTAGTTCCTCCTTAAATATTTAGAATTATACACTTGTGAAAATGGACCACTAATGTAATCACCATCCATATAATCCCTCTATATGGCCAACCATCTAGATGTAGGAATTCCATAACCATCTATTGTTGGAATATATGTTGGTGAAAAATGGATAGTGTCCTTGGCTCTAGGGTTATTTTGAGGTTTATAATCACGTTAACCTACAGTAGCATGATAAAAAACATAAGGAGTAGATTCATGTGCAACATCAGTAAACATATGTCCAAACTCTAGAGAAAGTTCCATGTCATTATAATCCTATTCAGTTGGAGAAAAATGAGTACCTTTAGTAGTCGGAAAAAAAACATCAGTAATTGGATCCATCTAAGGATCAATAACAACAACCCACAACATGACAATAAACATATAGCCCTATTAAATGACAAAAGCTTCTTGAGAAATAATTACACCAGAAACATGGGTGTCTTCCATGATTCTATTATAATAAGATATAGTAAATGTAAAATCATTGAGACTCTCTATACAATTATCTTGGGTCACTACCATAGTGGGAGAGAGAAAATCATTTACATCATTAAGATTAACAATAATCTTTCTAACTTCCAAATAATGTTTAGAAACTTTCCCATAAATGGGACTATGAATATAGTTTTTATTATTATTTAGAGGAGACGCGTCCTTCCCAATATTCCCTTTGCATGTGGTGTCATAATGATTCTAATCATGAATATTTTAAAGAGATTATTCTTATTTCACATAGAGAAAACATGACTAAAAATCTGATAATTCCCACATAATTTTTTGTTTATATCATATAAAAAGTCCATATTTATGAAATCATCACTTGTAGTTTAAATAACCTCCTCAACTTTATTGGTGGGAATATCAACATCCACCAAGATCCTTGAATTGTGACCAAAAATTAATCTATCCATTTTTCTATATAATCTCATTGGATTACAAATAGGTGAGGAAATATCCCAATGAATTCGAGGAATCTAAAAAATACATTTCAGTTTACATATTCGAATCCATTCCTGGTTATATGTTCTCTCCATCTTTTTGGGATCAAAATTATTATCCCATTATTTAATATTCAGAAACCTAGGATTCAAAGTGTCTGAGACTAGACTCATAGCATGCCACCTAAATTCATACAAAGGGAAGATAGTGTGATAAAATCTACAACCCATAGAATTCATATTCCACACATAAACTAGCAATATCTCTGTAATTATCAAGATATTATAATGAAATTTATAATTATTTCCAAATTTTGGACTCAAGACACATGTGGGGATATAATACTTTAATAGACTTGTGTGTTCTTCCACTACATTATTATTCACCGCATCATGTACAATTCTCCCCCTTTTGATGATATTCATACTCTTTATAGTGAAATATTATAATCCATATATTGAAACTGTATAATATTTTTTATCCTATAGTTGTATCATTGGAAAAAAAATTTCCACATTGTTTACCAATCATGATGTAAAAAAGATTTCAGAACAATTATTCTGAAAAAAATTTCACCGTTTTTCTCTAAATTAAAATATATATTTTTTCCAAAATAATCTTTTAAGAAAATTTGATTTGTTAACATTTTAAATATTTAATATTCATGATGTTTTTGAAATTTTTTTAATTATTATTTATTTTGAAATAAATATTGGTGTCTTTTTCTAAAAAAATATTTTGGATTTTACAGGAAAAATGAATAGAATCTTGGGTTTAACATCTATGTGATAAATGGTATTTTCCCCAATAATAACAAAATCATATCATTAAATATTCCTTTGTAAATTAAAATTATTTTTTTCAATGACAGGGTCTTATGAAATATATTAGGTTTGGATTTTTTATCTTTTTATATTAGATATTTTCTGCAAGAAATGTTTTAGAAAAATCAAAATATTCCATTATATATTTTAATGTCTATTTCAAATGAAATGGATTCTCAAAATGATTTATATTTTAGAAAATTCAATTTGGAAGGATATTTTCTAGAATAAATAATTTAAATAATTTATAAATCATCATTTCTATGCTTAAAAGTTCATCTTGAAAGAAATTTATTTCCAAATTGTTTTATATTTTAATTTTTTTAATGTAAAAATGATATTATGATCCATTAAACATCCATGGGTTATTTCAAAATAATTTTCAATCTATGAAGACATTATTTAATGTGAGTTACAATTTACTAATGATATGATCCAAATATTCCATTAGTAATCATTCTTTGAATGATTTATGTTTTTGGTGACATGATTTTTATGAAACATAAATACATCCTATGGTTTATACAATTGTATTATGATAATGAAAAATTAATCAATTTCCTTGGGTTATTCTATAATGACATAATGAAATCCTTATAAAATAATTTACTTTTCATATGTTATGTTATGGCCAAATGTTTTTAATTCCCATATTTTTTTATTTCATTTAATTATGATGAATGATATATGATCTTACGACACATGTAGGTATTACTTTAATTATATTATGGGTGAGTCTTATATCACACTACGATGGATTGGAAAAATAATAAAATATAATGAGAATAAATGAATTGGAATATATAGTAAACTTTTATTTGTAAGATATATTTTCCACTATTTTTGTTTTATAACTAAACTTTTACTCATATAATAGTTTGGGGAGAGAACCCTTTCAATTATGATAGTCTTGTGAATATTACTTGAACTATAATGTAAATGATTTTATATTATTTTGTTAATGAAAAAAATATAGCATAATAAAATGTTATGTTTTCATGGTTAATGTTCATAGAATCCATTATGTTTCATGTCTTAAGAAATATAGATATTGTTTTTGTGACTCATGTTTATGATTTATGATAAGCATGTCAAGTTTTTCAAATGTTATTATGATCTTATCATACACTAAATTTCATGATATCTTTATTTATAACTTATTTACTATTATTTAGAATCTAATATACCCATGTCTCATGTTTCCATTCCCTAGGTTATGAATAAAAATGTTGATTAGGGAATGTCTAAATAGATTACTATGTGAAAATACCTTCAAATTTGTTGTTAAAAATTATTCAAGAAATATGAAGGCATTGTCTATAATTTCCCAACGCACATAACTATTTTGATCATCATGTGTGTGTCTATTAAAGGTAATAAATATTCATCTAAAAATTGTAATATCTATACGTGATAGTTTTGGTCCATTACAGTTAGTATCATGGGATATGTTTAGTTAACCATTTTAAGATGTGTCAAGAAAAGTTTTGTGAGATCCATGTTAGGATACTATTACAAAATATTTCTTTATCATAGATAAAATAAGTGGTAATAATCCCAAAATGGCACATTGAACTGGAATTTCTCATCCCCTAGTGTCAAATAATGTCTTTACTGGACATGTAGTTTTAAATTATGATGGGATATAATTTTCAAATTCAGAAACTATTTTAAACCCATCATTAAGAATATAAATAATGACCATGAATGGCCTCGGTTAATACTACAGATTAATATATTAAAAATAATGTTATCTAAATTTTAAATCTGATAAGTTATTATTTATGATTATGTAGAATCTCCCTTTGAATTTTGTTACTAATTTTTTTAGTCAATAGCGGGAATGACATGGAATTGAATTACTATTAATTTTGATAGAGAATGTGTTGATAAGAAACAAAATTATATTATGACTAGATTGATGAATATTGTTATTATTAAAATTTATTTATAACTATATACAATTAACAATGTCAACCTTGTCTATCTTTCAGACTGACCAATGAAGATATGGATATATTTCGTTGATAGATTAGGTAGTCAAGGCAATGTTAAAAGGATTTATTAATTTTTATATGTCATGAATATTGGATGAAAAAATATTGGGAATATATTTTAGGAATGTGAAGAAGTTTTATATATAAATAATATGGGAAAAGTTAAAACAAATTCTATGGTAGAATTAGAAGTTCATTTAACTAAATCAATGGGATTAATAGTCTCCCAAAAATATTATCAATGGATGGATGTTTTAATTGTGTAATGTATTTAAATTGTATAGATCGATGTACTAGGGGTGTTCATAAGGAAAATATGAATGATTTTACAGGTAATTGTTACACAACTAAGTATTAATATTCTCTAAGTGAAATATTAATGGTTTGGGATGTTCTAACTACAATTTTAATGTTAAATGTATGATGTATGATTATATTTAGTTTACTGATTATTAATACAAGATTCATTTTTTATATCATCAGAAATAATTTCTATGGAATAAATTTTTGATTCTTATATAGTGGTTTAATAATGAAATGGGATGATTGATATGTTTAATTATTTTAATTAGATAATTATACTAAATAAACTATCAAATATATAATGATTTTTCTATATATCGTTTCAGTTAATTAGTTTGAACAGAATGTTCAATAGTATTGGTGACAAATTAAGTGATATTATATTTATCTTATGTTTACTGAAAATACATGATTAAGGTAAGGAAACCCTTAATATATTCATAATATTGACAAAATGGACTTTAGTTTTTATTAAGAGAGTATTGATAGGTTAATGTAAAATGGATAGTATTCACTACCCCATAAAGGATTAATCATTTCTTACAATGTGGTTTATTTTATCATCGATGAATTTTAATATATTTATGAACTTCAGGAATAATATTGATAATTTATGGATTTATTTAATGAATGGAGAAGACATTATTATTTCATTGTGTTTTTATGGTTAGTCTAGTTATTAATATGATTTAATGGAATGTATGACCAAGGTGTTATCAAATATGGTTAGTGACCAATAAGAGTTACTTAGTGAAATTTAGTGAATTATTTTTATGTTTATAATAGTAAATTTAGTTATATTATTTTAAAATTAAAAATTATATATGGTTAATAAGGTCTCGTATTTATAAAATGGATTCAATAAGGATTGAAAGATTAATATATTATTTCATCATATTGTGATTTATTCATAACTTATATTAATCATTTGGTTTTTGAAAAAAATCACTTATAGAATGAATGAAATACCATTATTTTATAGACCAATTTATCTTCTAATTGTACAGATATGAATTTTTTTCATATTGGATTAATATTTTGAATTTACATTGATCATGGAACAAATAAGGGGTTATATTTTTCTTATAAAATGGATTGAAATCATGTAATTATATATTCTTGTGATAATTAAACAACAAAAATTAAATGATATTTCAATAAAATACGTTAATATAATCATAATTTATGATGATATCAATTAAATTTATCACACCTAATTGATTTATGGTGTTTTGGTTGTGGGTTTTATCGTGAACAATCAATAATTTGTGATCATTGGCCTTTAACACACTCGTTATATATTATAAAAAATAAAATTTTCATCCATGTTTAAATATTAACATCCCACCTATGTTTTCCTATTTCAAAACCAAGTATGTTTTATTTATGATAACCTTCAAATATCACCTTTTCCCCTTTCTGAATATATGTTTTCCAACCATATTTACAATTTGAGATTCCCATAATAGAATTTTGTGACATTAAAACCGAAATTATTAATCACAAGTTCAAATTGTGGTGATGAAATTTATTTAAGGGGTTGTAATATAACATCCTATTATTATGTGGAATATTTTTTCCAATAAAATTAATTTTTTTGATAGATTGTGTTATAAATAACACCATATTTAGGTTATGTTAGACACAACATAATATATAAGTAAAACACAACATACAATTAAAATTGTATTATTTAATTTTATGGTTATCACCTATTCATTTGAATATATGGTAGGAATATGATAAAAAATATTATAAAAATATAATGTTTTTACATTTATATAAAATTATCTATATTGATACCAATTAATTACATATAAAAATAATAATGATATACAATTAATGAAAATATTTAAAAAAACTATTTTTCAATAAAAACATGGTTTAAATCAATAAAATAAAAAAAATAAATTTCAATGAATGATATTAATTAAATGGATATATATTATAAGAAATCAATAAAATAACATTTCTTTTAGATGTTTTTTAGGATTGAGATAATATAAATTCAATTTTATGCTTAAAAATTCACTTTTCTTAAAATCTGATATTTTCATATATTTTCTCATTTTCAAATTAATTTTCCAATTTTAATAAAACTTATTAAAAATTTGAATAATTTTTTAATCATTATATCAATATTGTTTTTGTGTAAAATTTTTATATTGTGTAGATATGTATTATTTTTCCTAGAATCGTATAAATTACAGGTATTTATTAAGAAGTTTCTTTTCAATATAATATTTAATGAATTCTGAAATTCTTTATCATGGTTTAAAAAGTAAAATTATATAAATAATATATCCATTAATTGATTTTATTTAAATGGTATTAATATTAAATGTAATTGTTTTATAAAAACAAATAAAACTTTTAAATATTTTTTATTTATAAAACTACATTCTTCAAGCATCTGTGGGCTTATATTAAATTAAAAATTTTGACTTCTATGTTTGTAATTTCGAAAAAATTATTTCCTAAATGGAATTAGAATAATTAATTTTTTCTAGGATTTTCAAATAATTTTTTTACCATTAATAATATAAAATGCTGTAAAAATTATTTATCACGGTTGATGTAAAAATATATTAATGGGGTGATAAACTATAACGATAATGGTTTTAAAAGAACCAAAACCATTAAAACGCCATTTTGACTCCGAATTTGGCCATTATAACCTCTCTTTTTCTATAATTTACATCTTTGGATCCTCATTTCATGTGGGATACATGATCAAACATTTTTCTTTATTAAATCTAAAAGTTCTCCCAACACATTACTTATAAAACGTCTCCCCTCTCCCCCCCTCTTCAAACATACAATACAAATTTATTCACTCAATGACTACCCAATTCAAATACATAATTCTATAATAATATCCTAAAATCTATTTTTCCCAAAAACAACCATGGATGGATATTGGTGGGGGAAAAAGTTGTTCGAAAATGATGTAACTTCCCTAACTAACAGTTCAATGTTTTTAATTCCTCCTCGTATTCAATTAATATTAAAATATTATGATATAATAAAATAATTATCTTGATGACACATAGTTTTTGAAATTTTTTTAGAATTTATTGAAACCATTCCCTCTTCCATCAAATGGGATACATATTTGTAATTCATGTTTATGGCAGACTACCTCATTATAAAGCGATGTTATTTATTTTCCATCAATAACTATCATTGATTGATTTAATGATAGAATTAATATGCATATATGATATGTATTATAAAATTATAACTCTATTTTTATAATACCACATATACCTTTAAGGATCCTAAAACATTGAAAAATACTACAGTCACTAGTGTCTATAAAAAAATTTCCTCGCAAATTGATGTGTTGTTTTTTTCATTATAAATTTACATAGATAGTAACTAAGATAGATTAAATTATTACATGCTATATTTTTGAAATGATAATAAAGCTACAAATATTATTTCATGTATTTATATTTTTACTTTTTATTCCATGGTTGATACAGTAGAATTGTTCGTGTATATGGAGGACTATCACCTCATGAAGTGATCAAATTCATTTATCACTAATTATTTTACTATAAGTAAATATTTTTTTGTTTAATTAATTAATTTGATATATATGAACAAAATAATAATTTTAAGTGGTAATATATTATTAAACATTCTTCAAATTTATCAGTCCTAAAAATAAATACATTGTTCATGTGTGTGTATGATCTGACATCTGCATGTCCAATGTGTTTCATTTTTAATCTCTATATGTTATGGATTAAAATATATATATGATTATATTAATAATATTTTTATCATTATAAGTATTTTGTAACCATGATCAATATATGAGGTAAAAATAACAAATCAAAACATACATGGAAGATAAAATTGTTATTTCCCGAAACATGACATTAATATGAGATTTGTAATAATATTATTATAAAAGGTCAAAAATAAATAATATATGGTTTAATAAAAATATATATGGTTATTTTACTGCTTTATAATAAACTTATATTTATTTTGGATAAGATAAAATTTTCGTAAATGAATTCAAGACTCAAGTTAAGGGATTTCAGTTTCACATTTTTCCTGATTTGAGACACATTCCATATTTACCATATATGTCATTTATATTATGAATATAATACTACTAAATGTATTTTAAGACTTTCACCCCCACTTTTTTTTTGGATTTACATATCCATTTTAGGATCCCCCTTTCATGGGGGATACTGTTTCAATTATACCAATGTGTTAATAGAAATTTATCTCAAATATCCTTCTTAGATACATAAGTTTTGTAATGCACATATATTATTTTATATGTTGTATATATATATATATATTCAATTTGATATATAATACCCTATATTTACTTATTTTCATGATATTTTATGTTTAATTTAATGTTATTTATTCAGTGGGATTATTACTATAAGTGTCCAAATTTTATTTTTTTATAACATGATCTTATAGTTTTTCATGACTATTTTGGTTTGTGATTCCAATGAGTAAATATGATGATCTCTCTCTGAAAAATTGAATTTTATTCTCCAAAGATTAATTAATAATAATACATGTTTCACTTTATTTTATTTGATTTATATACACAAGTGTTCATAAGAATATATTTATGAAAATTATACTTTATATCAGCCTTCACCAAAAAACTTCATTTCCCATAAATAAAATTTTCATAATAAATTTATTAAATTTAAACATTATAAATTTTTTTATCAACCTTATCATTACCCATTATATTCTTTTTTTCAAATTAAATGGAAACATCATTCCATTATCAATTAAAATCTAGTTTTGAATTTTTTTAAATGTATAAGGATTCATTTTTTTATCATGTACGGGACGAACATTATTTTCCTTTATAATTACCAACCAATATTTTTAATTATTTCGTTATATGTTTCAATATTTATTTTGAAAAAGGGTTATTTTTAATATTTTCTATGTTTAAAAAAAATTGAATATGGAAAGAATATTTTTAATGAGAAATTATTGTATTTAATTTTAAAACATTAATTATAATTTTCAAAGATTATTCTAAAAGAAAATTATTTTTAAAAATTATTATTTCTTAAAATATTTATTTTCAACGTGAGAAGTAAACTTCCCTCAATAAATATTTAAAATTATTTTCACAGAATCATTTATAAGTTTCAATGGTTATGTGTTATGAAATAATTTTAGAAATATTTTCCATTTTTAAATGTGTTTTCAAATTGGAAAGTAAATTTTCTCTTAGAAATTATCCATTTGATATTTAAAAGTAAATTCCCATCAATGACGAAATCATTTGATGTTCCTCAGTTTTTCATGAGGATATTATCTAATGATACTAATCTTATTCATTCTATTAATAGTTTATTTTTATAAAGGAAACTTGTTTATGAAACTCATATATCATCAATGTGTTACTCCATGATAAAATTTCTATGAATCCAAATTATTTTTCAATGGGTTACCCTTTTATTAAATTATATAATGATTATGAAACTTGTTTTTTCCACATTACATGTTTGGAAGAGTTTTTTTGAAGCCCATTTCATTTCTTGGATTTTGAAATGATTAATTGTTTTTGATATTTTGTAACATTCATATATAAGGATATCATTTTCTGACTTATGGGAATTATATATCACTCTAACGTATTGGGTAAATATTAATACTTACAAAGAAAAACTAGGCTGGAAAGGGTACTAAACCCATTTGTTACGGGACTACATCCATTATAATAGTATTGTCTACATTCCTGGCATACTACAATGTCTTGGTGAGTTTCAACATTCCACTATGATAGTAATGGTCATGATCCCTGAACTACTATGTAAATTATTTTCAATGCTTTTGTTTATTTATTAAATCTAATCATATTTATGATACATGATATGTAAGTCATGGTTATAAAATTTTATTATAATTTTCTCATACCCTTATCATCGTTATAGGTTGACATCTCACATTTTTCCCCTTAAATTTAATTTTAGATAAATTTTTCTTATATTTCCTTTCCCTAGGTTATAAAGAGGATTTTTATATAGGGTGTTTCTACGAATAGTACTATGTCTTAAAATATTTTTGGATGATGATGAAGATAACTCAAAAAAATTAAAAAGGCATTGTGTGTAGACTAAAAATAACATAAAGAATTATTATCTTTCATCATATTAATATTTAATTTAATAAATATTCATATAAAGATATATAATATCTATATGTGATAGATTTTAGTTGGTATAGTACATGGAAGGACACATGTGGTTTTAAAAATTTACCTATTAGTGGGAAGTTATATAATAAATCATGGAACAATTATGTTACTTATTATTGAATACATATAGACACCCAAGCCATTAACCTAAAAAAATTCATTATTTTAGGCATAATTAATCATTACAGTACAAGCCAAGGATCCTTATGACCAGTATCTTGGAAGACTATATACATATAACATAAAACATAGGACAAAATAGTTCTTTATTTAATCTCCATAAAGAGATTCTAACTTCCTTTGATCTCTTACATCTGCATAGGGTACCCTTGGGAACACATGAACAAAGGGATGAGCTAAATAGCCCAGTAAAGGAATGAATATAAGGACACATCTCAAGAACATGAGTTAGGAGGCATGACATAATGATATCCAAAGCATGAAACATATAAAATAATTTACTATAATCATGGGATATTATAAACATGAAATCATATAAATGTGGTAGAATCATAAATCATATCTTTAGTATGGGTAAGGCTAACCTCCAATCCCGTTTCCCATTTCCGTATGGGTCAAGGCTAACCGTCATTCCCGTTTCACATCGCATATCATGAGACTAATCCATACCCAATGTATTAGAGCGCTATCTGGTCTCACCCATGTCAACATTTTCTTGTATATTCTTGCCACAAAAATATTCTTACCATATACACAATCATACAAATTCAACCATATATAATCATAAGGGTACCCATGGAATGAATTGGGTACCACAGTCATGACATAAAATATATCCAATGCGTGTATCATGAAAGTGTCTATGAAAAGAAAGGATTAGAACATACATGGAAATTAATAGGGTAAAATCGGCATATAACATGGTAAGTGGTGTCAAATATTAGTTATAACATATTATAAATGTATTTTAGAGACATTATTATAAAAACATTTTTGTGTGGTTTTAAGGAAAATACTATAGGGCTGTTAAAATAGGAAAGAGGAAAATCATTTATATAAAACCAAAATTAAACCAAGAAGGTTTTCATAATAAAATACTGATTTTATAAATACAATTATGTCTTGAAATAGATAAAATATTTCTCATGAAATTGGGTAACCATTATAGAAGTTCCCCTATAATAGGTTTGCTTATCAAAAAGTTCAAAGGAAGGAATCATTTAAATATATGTATATCCATGAAAGAAAGTGATGAAAGGGGAATTGTTATAATAGTCATGTAGAAATAACCATAATACATAATATTCAAATAAATAGATAATATAAAACCATTTTTAAAGCAATATAAGGTTACTAGAAAGAACCAAGAAGGATCATGTAGAATTAGTTACAGTTTTATCAGTATGGTGTCGGGTGTACCTAAGTGGGATTTATGAGAGAGAGAAGGGGTTTCTCATAACATATAACTCATGAGGGTAGTATGATGAATGTTCTAAACGATACCCCATCATTTGTAATTACACATAAAAGACATAAAATGGAGGAAAATCTTGATTAAGAGTGAAAAGGAGAGGACCCCTTAGCTTAAATCTGGTGGTGTTCTCCACTTGTTATTATTGACCGGAATAAACAAATTAGGATTATTAATTCATAATTACATAACCTATTCTATACGTAATTTATTTACTATAACCCTTTTTAGTTCATTCAATTCATTTTTTATTAGTTATAAGGTTCATTTTCATTGTTCGAGCTCATTTGCTTACTTGGGTTTAAAAATCGGTTCACTTATATTCAAGATTGGATTATATGATAGATGAAAGTGGTTGTACAGAATTGAATATTTATTTATTAGTTCATATCCAAGATATTACATGGTTTTAATTTTAATTAGTTTACTTAGATTTAAGTTGAATTATTATATAATATATAGCCACAGTGGTAATCGTTTTTGTTGATCAGAGGATTTTATTACAAAGAATGTGTTTTCATTTATAACGTAATTCCATTTGTACCAAAGGATTAAAGAACAAAATATAGGATATATTACAAATATAATAATCTTTTTCAACCATAATAAAAATGGTTTCATGACCAGAATTACAGATAATAATAGAAATGGATAAATTATTGCCCTTTAATGTTCTAAATTAGCACATCTGAAACGGTGCTTTCAATTATTTCTAATAAAGGGGTAGGGAAAGGGGAGAAGATAATATAATATACCACTAGCATGAAGACATTAAATTACATGTACGATACTAGATTTATCGTACCATTATGGTGAATGGAGGTGAGGAATGAAATTAAAAATAATAGAACTTAAAAGAAGAGAAGAAATTTGGGAAGAGGAATTTACCTCTTGAGACTTCCTCCTTTGAGAACCTCTTAAGGGGAGAGGTTTTGGTATTTTGAGGAGGCTGAGAGATTTTTAACCTGGGGGATGACCTTGGGGTGATATTTGGGCAGAATTTATAGAAGGCTTGATTCTTGGAAGGACTGGAGAGAAAAGGGAGTGATGGGGGGTTTTATAGTGGAGGCGAGAAGGGATTTCATTATATTATAATCATTAATTTATTATTTCTTCCCAAGAAATTGAATAGTAAGTATTCCATGACCAAGAATAGTTATTTGATCATTTTATCACGAACCGAGTGGGCTTACATTAGAATATCATCATCGATGACTCAATTAGTCCATTATTTAGCATTTACTGTAAATTATCGGATTCTACTATTCATAAAAAATTCATGTATTTCAGAAAAAAACAAAAAATTAACCCTTACCGTTTTTCAACGTGTATAATCCAAAATTGAGATCCATTTTTCAAAAAATAATTTTCTAAATATTATTATTTTAATATATAATTAAAATCATAATTGATTATCAAAAACCAGTTTAAAAACACTCATTAACTCATTCTAAAATATAGGTATATCGTACTTCCAACATGAATATTATTTTTATACCACCATAGTTGAGGTTTCTATTAATTAGGGTATATCACTATTCCTAAGGGTATTTCACTATTCATTATGGTAGGTTACTATTCACCAAAAATTATTTTTTAACTATACCCCAAGAAACATCTTGAACAAAACCGTGTATGCCGGATTTTCAAAGTTCCAATCACAGAATTGACAAACTTATGTTTAAAGGTCACTTATCACTTATAAGTCCACTATGTTGTGCTTTCATGTGATTTTATGACATAAATATAAGAAGAGAAGTTCCATTATAAACATTGGGTCGTTACATTCTTCACCCCTTATGAAATTTCATCCTCAAAATTTCATTTTACATACTAAGACAAAAACAGATGTGGGTACTTTTCCTACATTTCATAATCCAATTACCATGTTGATTACTCAAACATATGGTTCCTCCACAACACTTTGACAGGATGGGTTTTCTTGTTGTGTAGAACCTTATCTCTTCAATCCAGAATCATTACTGGCTACACCTCACAGGATAGATCATCTTCCAGCTGCACCACCTCTGAGCTTAGTAGATGTGAGGGATTAGGTATATACTTATTTAAGAGTGAGATGTAGAAAACATCATGAACTTGATCCATATTTGGTGGAAGTGCAAGCCTATAGACCATGGATCCTATGTTGTCAAGGATATCGAAGAAGCCAATACACCTATGGCTTAGCTTCCCTTTCTTCTCTGTCATCTCTTGAACAAGATCGGGTCCAAGTAGCTTTCATTCTCCAACATCATCCCAACAGGTTAGAGTTCTATATCTCTTTCCATATAGAGCTTCATATAGATCCATCTGAATACTCTAGTGGATGGTATTGTTTTATGAGAACTCATCCAATGGGAGATGCTGATCCCATCCACCTTTGAATTATAGAGTGCAGACTCTATGCATATCTTCAAGAGCTTGAATAGTTATTTCATACTGACCATCAGTTTGGGGGTGGTAGGTTGTTCTGAATGTTAATTCAGTACTCAAATAATGTTGAAGGCTCCTCCAGAATATGGATGTGAACCTTGGATCACGGTCATAGACAATTGGAGTGGAACATCATGCAGTCTCACCACTCCTTCACATATACCTTTTCAAGTTGTTCAAGCGAGATATCTTCCCTAATAGCGACGAAATGGGATGTCTGGGTGAGTCGGTCAACAACAACCAATAACGTATTATTTCACTTCAACGTCTTAGAGAGACCCATGAAAATTTTCATAGTAACATTTTCCCATTTCCACATGGGTTTTTATTCAATGACTGAATCATAACATTGGACTTTTGTCGCTCATCTTCAACATGCTGACATACCATGCACATTTAAATATATTCCACAATCTCTTTATTCATGTTACCCCACCACAAGTGTTCTTAGAGATCACGGTACATTTTGGTACTCACAGGATGGATAGAGAAGGTCGAGCTATGTGCATCATTCAATAGCTCCTTCTTTATCTCTGGATCTGATGGTATACATAATTATGTCCCAAATCATACAACTCCTTCCTCATCAACATTGAAATCGGAGGATTTCCCATTTTTAACAGCTTCTACTCTTTTCTGAATTTCCACATCCTTTCTTTGATAAACCATTATTTTCTCCATGAGGGAGGGTTGAGAAATATTTTGAGAAATTATTTGAGATGTTCCTACCTTAATGATTCCCATGACCATCCATTGCAAATATAATAAGATCGTATCCTTTTCAATTCGCATCATTGATATAGATGCATGATCCTTTCTACATAGAGCATCCACTACCTTGTTTGCCTTACCAGGATGGTAGTGGAATGAGCAGTCATAATCCTTGAGGAGCTCTATCCATCTTCTTTGGCGTATATTAAGCTCTTTCTGTATGAATATATATTTGAGACTCTCGTGGTCAGTATATATCTCACATTTTTTCTCAGAGAGATAATGCCACCAACTCCATATCATGTGTGGGATAGTTTTTCTCATGGATTTTCAAATGCCTTGAGGCATAGGCTATCACTTTATCATTTTTCATTAGCACACAACCTAAGACTTTATTAGAAGCATCACTATACACCACAAAGTGTTATCCACTTGAAGGGAATGTGAGTATCGGCACAGTGATAAGCCCCATTTTCAAATCCTTTAAACAGTATTCACATTTGTGTGTCCAGATGAACTTTACTCCATTCTGTGTCATCATGTTCATTGGGATTGACAATCGAGAAAATTTCTTCATGAATCGTCGATAATACCCTGCTAGACCTATAAATCTATAGTTCTCGGTTACAGAAGTTGTCCTAGGCCACTCTTAAATTGCCTTCATCTTAGAGGGGTCCACATATATCATTTTCCTGGTGATAAAATTCTCCATGAATGATAATTCCTCCATCAAGAACTCACATTTACGTTAATATTCATACAACTTATCCATTAGAAATGTCTTTAAAACAGTTTGAAAATTCTCCTCATGTTCTTCCTTTCTCTTGTAGTATATCAGAATATCATCAATAAATACAACCACAAATTTGTTGAGGTAAGATCTAAAGATTTTATTCATTAAATCCATGAAAATTTCTGGAGCATTACTGATTCTGAAGGGTATCACTATGAACTCATAGTGTCCATACCTCGTTCGAAAGGTTTTCTTGGTAATATCTTCCTTCCTCACCTTTAGTTGGTGATATCCTGACCGAAGGTCCACCATAGTGAAATGAATGGCCCCACGAAGCTGATCGAACAAGTCATCTATCTATGGAAGGGGATACTTGTTCTTTATAGTGATTTTATTATGCTCATGATAATCAATGCATAGGTGAATTGATCCATACTTCTTCTTGACGAGAGGACTGGAGCACCCCATGGTGAAGCACTTTGTTGAATAAAACCCATCTCTATATTCTCTTGTAACTACTTCTTCAGCTCATCCAGCTCTATGGTGACCATTCTATATGGTGTATTTTATATTGGATGAGATCTAGAGATAAGTTCAATTGAGAACTAAACCTCTTGGTCAAGAGGAAGACCATGAAACTCTCTGGGGAATACATAAGTGTAATATCTCACTATTGGCATGTATTCAAATATGATTCTATCTATTGTCTCAATCATTTTTCCTTGGAATGCATGCTCAAAACAAGAAATATACAAACATGAGACGAAGATTCTAAAATAGTCTCATCTTCCTCGTTTCACTTGTAAAGAAATGAGGATGCTTCGAGATGTGAAGAGTAATATCCATTTCTTAGCAGTAGATGTTGGACTTGTACAATGATTTACAATCCATGCCAAAGATAGCATCATACACCAGTAAAGGAAGTATGAAAAGATTTTCTTGGAGGTTCAGGTCACAAACATTAATAGGGGAGGATTTATAAACCATGGATGCAATAACTGCCTCATTAGCTGTTCTCACAGATAACTTTTCCACCAAATTTTGAGGTGGTGTTTGAATAGTTCTACTAAACATGAATGATATGAAAGAATACATAGAACCAGAATCAAATAGCACATTCGATATTCTTGAATGAATAATAAGCATACCTGACACCACATCTTTTTCCACCTCCACCTCAGCAGTAGTGATAGCATAAGCCCTTCCTTGTTTCTTTGGAGGTTGTTGCTGATTGCCTCCGACAACCCTTTCCATAGGGAAATTTTTTGCATAATTCCCATGCTCCATGCAATTAAAACAATTCACTGCAGGCTGAGTGTTGATCTAAACCTTACATTCTTCTTCAACATTAGCCTGATTTTTCATATCCCTTCAGCAGTTCTTGGCTAGATGACCAAACATTCCACATTTGAAGCAATTCCTGGTACATGTGAGATACTCACCAAGATGCATCTTCCCACAATTCTTGCAAAGGGGAAAGTAAGAAATATTTCCATTATGGTATTTTTTTAATGAACCACCCATGTTGTTCTCCATCTTCTTCTTCTTTTCACTAGGCCCAAGAGACCACTGAGAGTCTCCAATCTCCATTTCATCCTTGAGGGAACAACCGAAAATCTCTTCATAGCTATTTAAGTCTCGGATTTCCATCACTTATCATAGACTCGGCTTTAGTCCGCTAAAGATGAGATCCACCTTGATTTCAGTGTTCATGATAAGGCTAGAGGCGTACCTTGAAATCCTTATAATGTTTGCTTCATACGGCCCGATGGACTCATCTTCCTTATTCTTGAGTCTAAGGAACTCTCTTTCTATCTTGAGATGGAGGGTTCGAGGAAAATATTTGTTGAACCCCCCCCCCCCCACCCCCCCTTGAATTCCTACCAATCTATGGAATAAATTTCCTCTTGGGACATTTTATTCTTGATCAGTGTCCACTACTGATCAGCTTCCCTATTAAAACGATAGACTTCCAGTACAACATTCTCTTATTCCGTGCACTGGAGGATAGAGAAAATATTCTCAATGGAGTTAATCCATTGTTCTACGAGGAGAGGATCAGAATACCGGAAAAACAGGGGAGTCTTTTCCTGCATGAAGTAATTTATGGAAACATTCTCTTTCCTTGGAGGAGTTGTATGTTCCACCTAATTCAAGTTGTTATTTATAACTCGAGCCAGCTGAGCAAGTACTTTCATGAAGTTTTGAGCACCTGTTTCCATCACATCAAGCATGTAATTTTGGAAATAATCACATTTCCTATCACATTGGTTTTTGCAACGTGTTATTATATTTCCCGCCATTAACTAAGAAAAAGAACTTATAATTATAGGTCTTGAATACTTAGAAATTGTCCATAAAAAGAAAACATTGAACATTAAAGGATAAAATTATAAAGAATAAGTACATCCTAACTTGTGCTTCCTCATGTTTATATCTTGGTTATTATAAATCTATTTAATAACTTATATTCCTATAGTAATTTTTTGTCCCATAATAATGGTTTGTACTAAGCTCGTGAATATACCGAAGCATATCCCATGGGAGTATCGTAACCAAGAGTGTAGTAAGGCCTGTTGTTGTGCACCAGTTCTCATTAGAGTATAGTTCAAAGAGGTGTTTTCCGATTTTACCCCTAGATACATATGTGCCAGAGCCACCTATACCATCTCATATCCTGATAGGGAGGTATTTTCTTTATAAACCACTTACTCTATACTCACAAAAATTAGGGCTGTTTTCTTATACATAGTCTCATCCTTAAGGTTCTCACTATGGTTCTTTATTCATATCCTCTAAATAAACTAGAAAATCCTCTGATACCAACTATAGAGACCCATGCCATTTACATAAAACTTTTCATTATTTTAATCATAATTAATCATCAAAGTACAAGACAAGGATCATTAAGTCTAGTGTCTTGGATGACTAGGCACATATAACATAAACCATGGGGAAAAACATTTTTATTTAATCTCTATAAAGAGCTACTAACTTCCATTGAGATATTACATCTGCATAGGGTACCTTGGTGAACACATGAAAAAAGGGATGAGCTAAAAATCCCAGTAAAGGAATGAACATAAGGATACATCTCAAGCACATGAGTTAGGAGGCATGGCAGAATGATATCCAATGCATGAAACTAATAAAATTATTTAATATAATCATGGGATCTTATAACCATGGAATGATAAAAACATGGAAGAATCATAATTCATTTCTTTAGTATGGTTCAAGGCTAACCGTCAATCCCGTTTCCCATTTCAGTACGGGTCAAGGATAATCGCCAATCCTGTTTCACATCGCATCTCGTGAGACTTATCCTTACCCACTACATTGGAGTGCTATCTGAGCACTCCCATCTCAAAATTTTCATGTATATTCTTGCTAAATAAATATTCTTACCACATACACATTCATACACATTCAACCATACATACACATAAGGGTACCCATGGAAAGAATTGGGTACCACAGCCATGCCATAAAACATATCCAATGGGTGTATCATGAAAGTGTCCATGAATGGAATGGATTAGAAAAAACATGGACATTTATATGGTAAAATAGGCATATAATATGGTAATTGGTTTCAAATATAAGTGACAACATATTAGAAATGTATTTTAGAGAAATTATCATTAACACATTTTTGTGCAGTTTTAAGGAAAATACTAGATATTTTCAATTAGGAAAGAGGAAAATCATTTATATAAAACCAGAATTTAACCTAGAAGGTTTTCATAATAAAATATCGATTTTATAAATACAATGATTTCTTGAAATAGAGGATATAGTGGTCTTGAAATTGGGTAACCAATTTAGAAGATCACCTAAAATAGATTTGCTTATCGAAAAGTTCCGATGGAATCATTTAAAAAAAAGTATATCCCCAAAAGAAAGTGATGAAATCTGAATTTTAATAATAATCACATAGAAATAACAATAATACATAATATTAACATAAATTTATTAGATGAAACCATTTTGAAATAAATATTAGGTAACTCGAAAGAACAAAGAAGGTTCAGGTAGAATTCGTTACAGTTTTATCAACATGGTGTCGGGTTCACCTAAGAGGGCTTGATGAGAGATAGAAAGAGTTTTTCATTACATAAACCTCATGAGGTTAGTATGAGTATGGTTATAAATAGTACCCAATTATTTGTAATTACACAGAAAAGACCTAACACAGAAATCAATATTCATTAAGATTTAAAAGAAGAGGATCCCTTACCATAAATCTTGTGTTGTTCTCCACATGTTATTAATGAACTGAAAAAAAAATTAGGATTATTAATTAAAATGTACATAACCTCTTATATATGTAATATATTTTTTAAAACCCTTTTTAGTTCATTCAAAGCCTTTTGATTAGTTATATGGTTCAATTTCGTTGTTTGAGTTCATTTGTTTACTTGGCTTTAAAAATCATTTCACTTATATTCAAGTTCCGGTTATAAGTTAGATAAAATTGGTTGTCCAGAATTGAAGTTATATTCTTTAGTTCATATCCAGGAGATTACATGGTTTTAATTATAATGAGGTTACATTGAGTGAAGATTAATCATTATACATATATAACTATAGTGATAACCGTTTTTGTTGATCGAATGATTTGATTACAAAGAATGTGTTTTGATATATAACGTAATTCAATTTGTACCAATGGATTAAAGAACCAAAAATAGGATATAAAACGTATATATAATAATATTTTTCAATCATAACACAAATGTTTTCATGAAATTAATTAATGATAATAATTGAAATTGATAAACTGTTGTTCTTGAATGTGCTAAATTAGCACATCTCAAATGGTGGTTTCATTTCTTTCAAATAAAAGGTTGGGGACAGGGGAGATGATAATAAAATATACCACTAGCATGAATAAATTCCAGTACATTAATCCTACTGGATTTATCAAATTATTATGGTGAAAGGAGGTGATGAAATAAATATAAAAGAAAAAAACTTGAAAGAAACGAAGAAATTTGGGATGAGGAATTTACCTCTTGAGACTTCCACCTATGAGAACTTATTAAGGGTAGATGATCGGCTATTTTGAGGAGGCTGAGAGATTTTGGACGTGGTGGAGGACCTTGGGGAGATATTTGGGTAGAAATTTGAGATGTCTTAGAGCTTGAGAAGAGTGGATTGAAGTGGGAGTGAAGGGGGGTTTTATAGTGGAGGAGAGGAGGGATTTCATGATATTATAATCATTAATTTATTATTTCTTCACAAGGCAAGGAATAGTAAGTATTAAAAGACCAATAATATTGAATTTATAATGTGATCCCAAAAGAATAGGGTATTCATCTTCATAGAATCATCGATGACTCAATTAATCCATTATTTATCATTTATTGTAAAATATCAGATTCTACTATTCATAAAAAATTCATGTATTTAAGAAAAATCCCAAAAATTCACCCTAACCATTTTTCAATGTGTAAAATCCAAAAATGAAGTCAATTTTTCAAAAATAATTTTCTAAATAGGAATATTTTAATATTTAATTAAAACCAAAATTTATTATCAAAAAGAAGTTTAAAAACACTCATTAACTCATTCTAAAATATAGGTATATCATACATCCAACATTAATATTATTTTTATACCACCATAAGCGAGGTTACTATTTATTAGGGTATATCACTATTCATAAGGGTATGTTAATATTCATTAGGGTATGTTACTATTAAAAAAACATTTATTTTTGTTTTATTAGACTCCAAAAAACATCTTCAACACAACCGTGTATACCGGATTTTCAAAATTCCAAACACATAATTGACAAACATATGTTTAAAGGTCACTTATCACTTAGTGGTTCATTATGATGTGCTTCCATGTGATTTTATGACCTAAATATAACAATGTAATTTCCATTAAAAACATTGGTTCATTACAATAAATGTTTTTATATTAATCAAGGATAAGTGAGAGTGAAATCCATGTGATCATGGTGATTGGTTTTACCACATGATACTAGTTTTGATATGATGAATCACATGGTTGAACTGGTGGAATTATTTTCTCAGGTTTTATGGTAGAGTATACTAATATATCACCCAGGATGATGGTAGTTAACATGATTAGTCATGGCCACTATTTAGTTATAAATATATTAATAGTAGTGTACAACAAGGGATTATCCGTTTTCTGGTCTGATGAAGTGATAATTATTGTTGAGTATTACTAATAATGATAATATCACACCAAGATATATGATAAATCATAAAACTATGGACTAGTGAGAGCCTCTAAAGAAATGGGACATGCCCATATTGATGATAGGACATATTGATTTGCTGCTTGATGATAGGTAATTTGAAATCAATATAGTGGGGAGTGAATCATCATTCATCGGAGGGTGTAACCCTCACTCTGAATGAGATTTTAGTGGTCCTTGTAAATTTATTTTTATTAACATGGAATGAGATGTAGTTAAATGGATCATTTAATGAATCCAATCGTATTGGGTCTGTCCATATCCAGTCTTCCCATGTGGTTATATATGGTATTTAATCCATAGATAATGGGGTTTTAACTCAGAGGAGTGTTGAGAAATATTATACTATGTTGGTGAGAAATTTGTTTCCTTTGAGATATGTAATCCTCATGGGAATATGGTTAAGAATTCATGAAGCATATAATAACAATGTTAACTACGGCTATTATGACGTTGTGTAGTTGAACTAATTTTAATCATAGTGACGCTGAGAATGATAGACATGAGTTTAAATGTGGTGTTGGATGGAGATTTATTTCATATTCATTCTTAAAATTAAATCATTGGGGATTGAGAATAGGTCTGATAGATGGTCTAGTAGTGCTCAGTTGTGGGAATGATAACATTTTTATCATACTCTTGTTTCTTGATTGGAATATCCTGATGAGTTATTCATCAAATTTAGTATGTTTATTGGGGTGATTATATATGGATTTTTGGATTATGTTGAGGATAAGGGTAATGCATTGGTGGTGGAGGTTGATTGGTCTCTAAACTAGTAGATTGAAAGATATCTGACTATCACCATAGTGTATAATTGGATGTGGCAAGATGGCCATTGTTTCTAGAGTATCTATAGAATTATGAAATCATATTTCGATTTGTAATCCCAATGTTATAGGGTATTCGATCATGATAAAGGCATTCAAGAATATATAATATTGTTGGGAGTACCATGGACTAGGTTTATAATGATATGAGGAAAACTCTGCTGTCTTGGGATAAATGACTCTTATAATAATCATATTTCCATTTTTTAAATAAATCATGGTGAGGTTTCATCTTTTTGATGTTTTATTTCCTTCCTGGAAAATTATTCTTAATGGGTTGTTTTGTGTTCAAATATGTAATGTAGTGTTTTTATATGATTTAGTGATCAAAATCAGAGGAGTTATTATTTTGGATGACAAATTATACTTCTTGGGGATTAGAATTGATATGGATTGGATTCTATAAATCCCAATGTCCATAAATGTGTATTAAATTCATGATGAATCTGAATTAACGGATATATGGTTGATCAAATTATATAATGACATGTATGATTGATAGTTTGAGGGTTTGATCACAGCAATAGTATGTTTCTAGGTATTATTGAGTATTCTTATTGTAACATAACCATGGTAACCCATTGTTAGTGCCTTACTTTATTACATCATCATGGATACTAAGGGTCAAAACCTTAAAAACCTATTAGTTTAGACGATTTTAAGAACCAGATGTATACATGATACCCATTTTACACTAGGAATAGGCAATAAAACAATATAATTTTTAAAAAACAATGTATT
Organism: Viscum album; assembly: GCA_963277665.1. Classification (NCBI taxonomy): domain Eukaryota; kingdom Viridiplantae; phylum Streptophyta; class Magnoliopsida; order Santalales; family Viscaceae; genus Viscum; species Viscum album. The sequence goes on along the minus strand of OY728143.1, from coordinate 513,817,990 downwards.
TTTTCCAAAAAAGAAAAATAAATGATCTCTTCATCGTATCCTAGTGAAAGAAAACAATGTAATTTTGGGCTAAAATGCTTAGTAAGGGATATGTATAGCTCAATTTATCATTATTCAATAATGAATAATCAATCTGGTATTTATGGTAACTAGATACCAAATATATTTAAATAACATTAATTCTTTAATTTATAAGGAATAATCAATATAGATATGAAAATAATTGAACACACATTCACTTTAATAAACAATCAAGGAATAAAATTTGTCCTGAAATAATACTTCTTTGAAATTTTCATGGAAAATTTTAATTGCCCAATTCTCAATAAATTAATATTTAAATTACATGATACCATGATCTTAAGCATACATATGCAACTACTATTGTGAACTCTCAAAATATAGATTATACTAAATGGTGAAGCCCATTTAATTTGGAAAAATAATTTTTTCTTATAAGCCTTGCCGATTCATCGATGGGAAATATTATAATGATCCTGCCTATAACAAAAATTGAAAATCATTCCTCACAAATAAAATAATATATTTACTTCATGAGTCAATTTTTCTTTTCATAAAATATCTATATTGTGTAATGGAAACAAATTTATCATCATTTCTATAGTTTATCAAATATCATTCTACGTAAACACCAAATGATTAAATAGAATATGGTTTAAAAATGATCATATGTATCATAAAAGATTATATATATTTAATTAATGTATAATTCATAATGTATAATGATAATATGGATTTCATTGTTTTAAGAGAATGTTAACAATCACAACTGAATGTGATATTATTCATTAACTTTTACAATGTGGTAGTTTTAATGTCATATCCCATTAGATAAAATAATTAAAATTGAAAATTAAAATACCATAATTTATTAATGAATAATGGTATTAGATGATACATATGATATATATAAATTATATATATGTAGTATGTGGCATAAAATTATAACATGACTCAATGAAGGAAAATTGAGATAAAATCCCTTACCTCACACAATGTATTAGTTCAACATCATTTAACCTAATATATAATTTTTTTAACATATTATCAATGAATAAATGAATCATATAAATGTTTATAATACAGTATATGATCATCTTATAATATTTTTCACCAATTTATACAAAATATTTCATTATAATCATTGTTTTGGGTATTAATCGCCTTATTTTCTCTATTGTTATATATTATGAACATTCCAGTTAATGTTGTTATTTCATAGTTGAATCACCTAGATAATCACAAAAAATAAATATTTATCATATTTATATTTCAGTTATAATTTTACAACAAATAATTAAATATGTTTTTAAGAAATTATGTACATTATAAGCATGGAGATGGTAGGACATGTGTATGAATGAGTAACATTTCCATTTTTAAACAATAAATATATATTATAGGTAAGTACTTTTTTATTATAAAATAATGTTAAAAATATCATTAATAACATATTATTTAACTAAATATACTTTAATATATCATTCATTGGGTGTGGTTTTATATAGATAGTTACATCCGTTCTTTAAGGTGGTAGTCCACACATATATGAATGAGGCTATCTTTATTCATTATGTGAAAAGTGTATGGAAGAAAATGATATGTATTATATTTTAAGAATGATAAAAACATTATTACTATAATAATTATTTTATTTATATCCCATATAATAATTTACATTATCTTTAGTAGTTTCCAACGTAAAGTGTTAGTGAATGACGAATCGTATCGCTTTGTGATACGGTAGTCAACTATACACACGAGTGATGCTACCGTATCCTCTATGGAATGGAAAGTATGAAAGTTAATATTAATTATATAATGAATAAAAATGTATAATTATGTTATATATATTATATATCCTTTATATACATTATTATTTCCATCTTTGAGTGGTGGTAATAGGGTAACTAATGACATCTGTTCACGTGGTGGTTGTCCATCGTTCACAAAAATGATGATTTATTCACCCATTAAATCGAAGTGTGTATGACTGTATATCATTGAAATAAAAAAAATTCACATTATGGGTAATATAATTATTTAATTATAAAATCATGGTTTAATACTAACTGAATTCATTTGATAATGAAATAAAATAAATATCCTAGTAGAACATTATTACCTATTCTTCGGATTACATCCTTATATTTGAACCAATAGCATTATATGATGTATTTATTTGGAATATATATATTTTAGGATGACAGGTTGGATTTGGGAATGGTAATTGGGTAGGTATTGTCTTAACTAATATGGTTTTAATGTTTGAGATAGAGTAGAGGTGGTGGCTGATTATATTTTAAGTTAGTGGCACACATGAATTTTTTTGAAATGAAAATTTTGTTCCCACCTTTTAAAATTCCATAATTGTCTAATAAAATTATTCACAAGTCTAATACATGATTGGTTATAATTATTTCCATCCAGTAGATTTTAAAAATTATTTAGGCAATTTTAACCCTTATCTTTCTTCCTTAGCCCCTGGTAAATTAATTTTTACCATAAACATGATAATTAATATATCTTTTTTACTATTCATTTTGTACATAAATTAATTTTACCATTTTATATAATATATATTCTTAGGACATAGAATATTTAATCCATTTTTGAAAATACCATTAATATAATGGAAAAGTATTTAATTTAAAATTAATCTCACAAACCCGACAAGAAATCTATTTTAAAAAAAAATTATTCCAATGTTTACAAATTTTTATATCGAAATTCAATATGAAAATTATTAAAAGGGTCTAAATTGTATTATTTTATATACATTTGAAAACATTAATTTTTTTAAAAACTCAATATATAATTTCTCATAATAAATTTTGTATATGAAAATGCAGTTTTCAATTAAAATTCATTATTTTTCTCTCTTCCTAAAAAATGCAGCATTTTAGGAAAAATAAAAAACCTGCAAAATAATTTTGAAATTCTAATTTGAAAAATTAACAATATGTTTTAATATAAATTTTTTAAAATTTTTAAAAAATAAATTTATTTTATTTTCACTAAGCATGAATAGACATCCTTTTAAAAAATATATAGTTTATAAAAAATAATTATTTTGAATATTTTTTCTTATATTCATAATAAATAGATATCTATTCATATTTTACATGTGTAAACGATATTATTTTCATATATTAATCATTACAATTCAAATAAGCTACATTAATGGATAGGTTATAACAATATAAAATATTTGGGATCATTTAAACTCAAGGTTTCCTATTCATAAAACTACTGTATATATTATAATTAGTGATATATATGTCTTGGGTTGTCTAATAATGTTATTGTGTATGAAAAAATATTTAAAATAAAATCATCCTATTTTATAATTTCTTTTTGTTACGTTTTCCCCAGTATAAATAAATTTATTATTCTCTATTTAATCTTGATCTCAGTAATCATGGGATTGAAAATAGGAATTAAAATGTTGTAAAATCAATCATTGTTATCATTGTTATGACAATTTTTTATTTATAAGAGATTAATAAAATTAAAAATTTCATATAGAATAACAACTAAAATGATTCCAAATTTGAAAACATTGGTGGGATTTAAAAATATACTTATAAGTGAAAATTAACAACCAAATGCTGATGGATAGTAATTAAGAGCTTGGTTAGGAGGCTATTATCGATAAAAAATCCATAAAAAATGGGTGTATAAATTATCAATGATATCATCAAAAATGATGATAAAAGGAAAATATTTCCATTTATATATCATTTTTGTGTATTTGATGAATTATTTCACTCAAAATTAGTTAAATTAAATATACATACATGGTATAATTTTATTTCAAATGAACAATTTAGTCTATTGGTTGTGCTTCAAAAAAATTTCACATCATCTATCACTACCTGAAATGAATTAGAAAAATTGAATGTTTTCTATTATTATAGAACTAAAATTGTTTTTTAATATCTTGTAAAATCAAAAATTAGTAAAAATATATTCCTATTTTACTTAATAATAATAAAATTGTTATAAAAACATATCCAATAATACCAAATGTTCATCTTAATCCCTTATATAAATAGTTGACCATATTTCCCATCCAAAATATGTATGACTAAATATAAAAGAGATTTCACTAAATCAAAATTAAATTCACTATACAATATAATGTGGCTATTAATTTCACATTATATAAATGGGAATACCTTTATCTCCATAAAACATACTAAATGAATGCTTAATTCCAAAAATAAAATCATAAGAAAGCTGATAAATTTCACATATCCAAACATGTTGTAAAATCAAGGTAAGATTACATAAAATATTTAATCACTTAGAAATTTCATGGTAATAAATAATATCCCCTAAACCTATTATTGTCATTGTTATCTCAGCATAGAGAAGATAATATGGGTTGTCTTTCCATAACGATGTGCTTTTCAAAAAGTTCCCCATTCCACTAAACCATTTCCCTTCGTACCATTCGAAACATGATCTCAAATATTTTAAAAAGTAGTACTAATGTAAAATACATATATATTTTATGATTATTTTAATGAAAATAACATCTATAATATATAGTTAAAATATATTTTTGGGAACTAGATAAACCATCTATTTGGCCATTCTAGTTAAGTTGTATGAATAACATAACCTTAACAAGTATCCATTAATTTTTATGAAGGTATTTTCTCATGGATCTCAGGGAATTATCTTATATAGTTTCTCATATCCTTTTATATGAATCATTTAACATTAAAAATGTATTTCATTGCCTTTCAAACATGAGAATTGTGTCAATTCTCAGCACACAATTATAAAAACCTCATTTTATTAAATAAAGTATCATGGGTTTCAGTCCATAATTATCGCACGTTATAAAATCATACATTCCTTATTTCCCTTTGTCTATTTTTTATATTCCATCATATTCTTCTCATTTTAATATTAAAATCCACTAGGCATGGTTAAACATTTCTTATTCTTGTTAGTACAGAAATGAATTTCATCCTGTGAATAAAATTACTGATAGAATACATCCATTCAAATAATTTACAAAATGCATTCAGTTAAATTGTTAATAATGAAGTAATGTTTTTTATGTTGTATATAATATACCAGTAATACTTTTTAATGAATCATTCATACTTTATAATCATTTTTTATTACATATTCTTTTAAATAAGTGTCAGTATTATCATCTCAATTTTTTTTCAAGTGTGAATTAATTGATGAATAATGTATCCTCTAAATATTTTCATGATAAGAGTTATATTTCCTATTTGTCCGATATATTATTGATCAATGAACCAATTAACCTGAATCGACATCGATACAATATACTTCCAATATAATGCATGCTTTTTCACCACATCCCATATCCACAAATATCTTTTCTATGGGCGTAATTGATTTTTGATGTACCATTTGACTAGTATTCCAGCAAAATGATGATGGATCATACATTATAAGAATATCAAACATAGGTTAATCTCTATATGTAATTGGTCATAATATCCATGAAAAGTTACTCTTTATTACATAATTTAATTTTCTTAATATATCTATAATTTTATTAATTCAAATACATGATTTATTTGATTTTATAGTAGGGAAATTTTTATATTGGACATGAGTAAGGATACATTTCATAATTTATGATGTCATTTATAAAAAATGGAATATTTTACCTTATCCTATAATATATTGAAAATTAAATCATAATGTAAAATTCTAAATATGTTGTACCACTAAACATAAATTCAAACACTTATTAATCACAAATATAAATTTCTTGGGGACTTGTACATTTTAAAATCCTTCATAATGGTTTGTAAAAGAATTATAAATTATCCAAAGAATATTCCCTAGAGCATCATACTAGGTTATATATAGTTCATGTTTCATTCACTAGATGATTATTATGTATTGACTAATGAGTATTTTTTTTGAGTTATTACCCTTAGGTTAATCTGTCCACAAATCACATCCACTTATATTATCATAACATGAATGTATTTCTTGTAGAACCCACATAATCACTTCTTTAACAATACACTGATATAATATTTCATATCTATCAACAATTTCTATAATAGGTTTATATCTTCTCATTTATTTTTCAATAAATCTATTTTCCATGTTTTCTATTTAATTTCATCTGAAAGAAACTATAGAAACCCTACCAAAATAACATAGAGTTAGTTTATTACATCATTACATTTTTATATATATAAAGAGTCAAACCATGAATGATCGGTCACTTTAGAAGGTTTGTAGAAGCATATTTCTACATTATAACCATTTTTATTAGCATTATAAAAAAATAATACGAAACAAATGAAAACATACTAATTCCTGGAATACTCATTCATAGAACTATTCTTCATATCTTTTGGGGAGCAAAGAAAATAACGGTTAGCACAAATAATCATTATTAATAAAATATAGTAGAAGAAATCATGAATTATAAAAATAATAATAAGTATTTAATTTTATATAATATTAGACACATTACATTTACATAAATGTTTTTCATGAATAAAGAATGCAAATTTATTACGGAAAGGTAAATAACTTAACAAACATTCCATTTAATAAAATATATCAGAATAAAATGCATCCATACAAAAAATTATTGTTAAAATACAATGAATACAAATGATAATTGAATTAATATTGAGGTAAAATCTTAGTTATTAGTAACAATGATCATTGGAATCATGATAAATCTATTATCATGACCTTTAACAAGATTGATTAAACTATTGGTAGAAACACATTTAATTTATCCAATTTATCGGTCTCATGGGGACTACTAATTCATTAAGGGGATATATTATTTCAAGCCCCAAATTTCACATTATTTCAATATCATTCATAGTATTTTGAATAATTGATTTAAGTTTTTAATAAATATTCCCAGTCTTCAAGTATCGGTATGGAGTAAAAGATGTGGATTTATCAATTAATCCAAAATTAATCAAATAACTTTTAAAGAAAACACAACATGAAAAACGGTATATGTTTTAGGAATTAATCATTACCTTCAAAGATGAACATTTATATTTAATAGAAATATTATTTTTAAATAAATATCATCAGAAGATCATGATTATTTCAATAGATGGTTAACAATTATAAAAGAAAGTGAGATTTATCATCAACTTTTACGTGTTTTTCATTTTCAATTCTGAAACCATTAGGTTAAAAAATTAAAATTTAAAGATAAAAAACCATTTTGTATGAAAGAATCATAATATTTTAAACAAAAAATGAATTATATACACTATATAAATGGAATTATCTTTGAAACATTACAATATTCCTCAACGTAGAAAATTTTGAAGGAATTCCCAATACCGCACACCTTACATTAGTTGAATGTGCATTAACATCTTGTATAATTTAATAAATCGTGTTATTAATTTATAATTGAACAAAAAATACTTATAATATAATTTATGATCTTATTTTGTCATTTTACCCCATGTTGGTAAATAGTATTTCATTATTTTTATTTTTTAGGTGTTAATTGTCTTCTTTTATAATTCGTCATTTATTTAGAATGTTGTAGTTTTTTGGAATGTTATATAGTTTCATAACATCTAGATTAACAATACTGACTTAATTATAATATTTTTATTTCAATTATATTTTTAAAAAAAAAATTATATATTTTTTTTAATGAATGATGTCTGTTACAATCAAAGAGACGGTAGGTTGTATGCATGCATGAGTGACATTTTTATTTTTAAACAATCATTATGTAATGTTTCTAAGTAATATATTACCATTAAATAATTATAATATAAAAAACCATAATACTTCTTTTAATATACTTATATATATAATCCATATGTAATGATGATGAGAAGAGTGTTGTATCACTTTGTGAAGGCGGTAGTCAACACATACACAAACGAATATTATATACTTCATTGATTAAAAAGGATATGAATGAAACATATATATATATATTATAATTTTAGAATGATAATTGTGTAACTAATATCATAATTATCTCATATATAATTCATATAATACATAATTGTTTCCTTATAAGTTTCCATGTAAAGCATTAATGAATGATGAATAATATTGCTTCACAAGGAGGTAGTTCACCAAAAACACAACTGACATTATTGTATCCCTTGTAGAATATAATTTAAATGTGTTTGTATGATATAATGAATATATAGGTATGATTATTTTATAAATAGATTATATATAATTCATATGCATCATAAAACCTCGTCATTTTGATGTAGTAGTGGAAAAATGAATTACTTCGGATCATAAAGAAATTTTATATTTTAAAGAAGATTGATGGTTTTGTTACACAATTGATGGAATAAGATATGGTTCAAGGTAATTACATTAAGATAAATAAATGTGTTTATTTATGATATTACATATATTATATTATCATTACTTAAAAAAATTGAAGGAGCTAGAAAATGAAAGGATATAAAGACACTCATTGAAAAATGATACCCCTTCTTCATGTAAATTACTTAGTTTTCACCCAAGACTATCATAGGATGGATTTATTCCCAAAAATAAGGATTATAGGGGGATGTAAAAGATATTTTGAAGTTATATGGAAGGTATTTTTGGAAAAAACATTTTTATAATGAGTGAATTTGAGAGGAGAGTTGATTCCCTTTTATTGGTTTGGTGAGTTTCAAAATTATAATTTTTCAAAAGAAAATGGTGTACACACATTTCCCACTTGACACAAAGGTAAATAATGGAGTATTATTGATACTTATACATTTTACGGATGAAATATGTCTATAAAATATATTTTATTCATGATTTTAGGAAATTTTCAACCTTAAATGTCTAAATTATTGTATTTTAAATACATTTTTATATTAAAATCATTAATTAATTCTTAATGATTTTTCACTATTCATTGTAGTAAAATAATATATTAACTTTTTTATATGATAAAACATATTATTATTCTTAATATATATTCATTTTTCTGAATTCTAACCAGGGATGTGGATGTATTTAATTTAAATATAATCGCACAGATATGATGATAAATAGTGTTTTTGAAGAGAATATTTTAAAAATTATAAAAGGGTTATTACCAAAATTCTATAAAAACAATAATTAAAAATAACAAAATTAGATTAATTTTTATAAAAAATTACGAATTTTACATTATCAAAAAATAATATATAATTTCACATTATAAATCATTTAGAATTCGATATTTTTTAATTAAAATGTAGCTTTTTTCACTATTTATGAAACAGATGATAATTTTTTGAAAAACATAACCACAATTCACTTAAACAAAAAAATGTAATAATTATTTGAGAAATATTTTTTATTTTATAATATAAGATTAATTAAATTTATAAAAAAATTATTTTTTTTGTGTTTTCAAAGCACGATTAAACTATATTTAAAAAACAGAAAATATTTCACATCTTTTAAATGATTATAATATTGTATAAAATCAATTGAAAACAAATAATTTTTAAAAATATTTTAAACAATTTATTTTTAGAAATTTATTTATTATTATTAATATATTTCACATTAATTGACATTTTATAACAGTATTCTATATTATTGTTCATTTAGAATCTAGTTTTTATATTCTACTAGATTTTGAAAAGATTGAATTTTTAAAAATATATTTCATTGGTTTGTTAAGATTGGTGTTTATGGTTCCATACTATATTGAATAGAATGTTACTATAATGTAATTATGGTGTGTTAAACATTATACTTTCTTTATTTCTCATGTGATACATGGAAGATTCTATATTTCCAAGGAAGGTGCAGGACTTGGCCGAGTGCCTAGTCCCCCAGAAATATATTAATAAACATCGGAGATTCTAGATTAATTTATGATGTTTTTGGGGATTTTATAATATGTGAATGATATATTATGTATGGTTTAAGAGAAACTTTGCAATGGCCTATGTGTTAGAAGGGTAATAGTTCATTTATTATATCTCGTGATCTAGATTCAATATTATTGAATATTTTTTGGGGAACTATTCAAATATAAATTTAAATCATTGTGCTGATTTTGGGACCAAAGTATTGGCCGAAGTTTGAATCATAGATGGGTAAAACACATCTAGAATTTTGAAAGCAATGGATATTAAAATTTTCAATATTAATTCGTGTCTTGTAAAACCATTTCACCTATCCATGTGAATGTAGAGTATATGTATTTCATTAAAATCTTTGTAAATTCATTTTATTTTAATCAATGTGTCTAAACATTTCATCTCATTATAATTATGAAAATTACTATTTATCCCTCTGATGTTTGAAATCAGAAGCTGCCATTTCAACTCCTCCCCATGTGGAACCCCAAATATTGACAAAATCGTCCTCCATATTTTGACCCCAAACCATTGGGGGTATTTAAGTTTCACTTTTATCTGATTATTAGTGTGTTCATCCCCCAGGATTTTTTATACCTTTTCTATTTATTTTCTATTTTTTATATTCTCATATTTGGTATTTGGAACAGATTCACCCAGATCATTATCTAATAAGCTATATAGAATAGATAATTAAACTTAATTAGTATGAGGGGGTTCATTAACAGGGACATTACTCTTTGGATTTTTTCGAGACACAAATAATCACTATTCTGTGAAAGGTTTTTTCATTTAATTGGAATTTTAATAACTATTGAATCATTGTTTCATGTTAGGTGTTTGGATATAATTCCCTAGATGGGTATGTAGAAAAAAATCCTATGAAAATATGTATGAAGATTTATTTTAAAATTTAACAACTTTTTGTTTAATGTGTGTATGATAAAATGGATTTAATTCATCAATTATTTATATTAGAGAAAAATAATTATGTTAGGTTGTGTATCATGAGTTATGGCCTAAGGATATTTTTCAATGTCATTGAAATAAGGAATAACATGGAAATGTATTTAAAAGGAATGATAAATTTAATTTATATCAATGTAAATTGGAATGTCTTATTATGTTTTTTACGTAGTATTGGTACTCACCAAACAGAATTATTCAGTTTGTTTAAATGAATCTGGATGATTGAACCCACCGTTGATGGTGTTTCCCTTTGACTTATTACCTTTAATTCTTCAAATATTGTACAAATTTTCTTAATATAAATTCAATTCTATGAGTGAAAAAATAATTTAATAGGAAAACATTGGACATTATGTATTTTTTTGGTTTCCATCATCACTTCGGGATTGTTTGTAACATCCGATGATTTTATGTTTTGTCTTTTTGTAGATAATGTTTTAAAAAGCTTCTATTTCTTGCAATAACTAGCTTAACCATACAATAAAATGATACATTAAAATTTTCATTATTATTTATGGAAAGAACAATTTTTCCCAAATATATATATATATATATATATATTCAAATTTTTCTAACATTCATTCAATTGATTTAACAGGAATAAGATGAAAACAATTCCAATTTTAAGCACAAAAGTCATAATTTTTAAAATTGAAATTTTGCAGACTTCTAATAGACTATTTAATTAAATACTATTTTTGAAACCTTTATAAATTTTATTTTGAAATATGAAATACATATTTTAAATAATAATATAAAGATTTAGTTTATCAAAATTTTTGGTATTTTTATAATATATTTTATGTTTTTAGGAACAGTGAGAAAAATATTTCATTTTTATTAAAAACAACATTTTATATAAATATTTTATTATGTTAATTTAAATTTTAAATTTATTTTTAAAAATAAATAAATTAAGTTTTTTATCATTTAATGAAATTTATGTCCTCTTAATAAATTCTTCATTTAATTTTTATTTAAAGTTATTTCATGCTTTTGAAGGTTTTCACTTTAAGAACTCAATTTCAAATTTCATCGATGATCAGAATTTTAAATTAACATTAACCAAATGTGTGTTATTAGTTTTGAAAAATAGATTCCATTTTTTTAATAATATTTTATAAATTTAGTAATTAATTCCATTTTATTTTTGGATAAAATGGGAATAATGAATTTTCGTTATTTCTTTTACCACGAATAAGGGTAAATCAGTTAATTACAGGAAAAATTAATATTATGAATGATAAGAAATTATTAAAACATCATCATTATTTTATTTTAGAGGTTATTTTTATCAAAACAGTCAAATGGCCGATTTTATTACATGTTGGATCCACTTAAATGTCTTTAATCCTTTTATAATATTTTATTCATTCAAATGTCAATTTTCTCATACTTCTGTTTTTAAAAAGGGAAATATTTTTAATGTAGGGGAATATTGGGAATATATTTTATTATAAATTGTTTTTATAAATATAAAAAAATTATCATCAACATGAGTATTTATTATTTATTTTCAAAGAATTAATATATAAATTAATGGTTTAAATAATGATAATGTGGTGATTGTTTAATTATGGATATATACAGTAATTATTATTCAAAATATTGTCATAAATATAATTTGAAATAATAAATTTCATTCTTGAATATTATATATTCGATTTAAATTATGTTGTTGATTTAATGGAATGGTTTAAAATATAACATTTTGTTGTGATACTTTCATATAGTCGAGTAATGAGTGGTGTCAAAATTGAAATTAATGACATCTAAAAATAAATAAATTTTTCATAAATGATATAAACTTTGTAACAATATCATAAATGATATAAACTTTGTAACAATATAAGATTCATCCATATAATTTTTATAAGAATATAAATGTAAAACATGTCATTATTATAATTTTTTTTCAATATACAGTAACTATACTAACCCTTAATGAGTAAACAAATTTGTAATGGTAATCGGTAAAGTGTATAAATAATTGGATAAAACCAAAATATATAAGTAAGAATGTAACCTAATCACATCTAAAAATTATTTGAAGTGTAATATTTGATATTTATCACCATATTAATGAATTGGAGTTGTTTCATGGACTATTTAATATGAAAATAACTTATATATTATTTAAATCAAAGATAGTTAGAAAATGTCAAACTCATTGTAGTTAATATCTTATATGTTCCCACATAGAGAAATAAATCAAGATATAAACGATCCAAAAAATATTTTTATATTAATGAAACTAATTTCAATATTGATATTTATTATTTAATTTTATATATTTTATAACTACATTAAATTATTCTTCAAATCTAAATTAGTATTTATTTAATTGACATAAACAAATATAATTAATTTTAAAAGTATTAATTTTGGTAAATTTGATAAGAGTAATTGATTATAAATAATTTTATATTATTATAAGATATAAATGGTATGTGTGAAAGAATTATATTAAAAATAAAAAATTTCTAGATGTATTATGACTGAAATTAAAAGAATTTTTCTGAATTTGAAAATAATGATATTTTATTGAATTAATATATTATTATATTATATAAAAATCATCAAATTATTATATAATATAAAATAGGAAAATATATCAGATATATAAACCTAACATTTTAATATATAATCAATTTTAAATTAATTTAATCTAGAATATAATTATTATATTTTAAAAATTGTAGGACTTTTGAAAGTGAGACTCACCTGAATTATAAAAAGGAAACATTTTCCCTTGCGTATTCACACCAATTTTAGATATCTAGCTCAACCAAACTATGAATATTTATATTCCCAAAATCCATATACCAATTATATTGGGGGTTTTTCCTTAAAAAATAGCTACCCTTTATACTTTACAAAGATATCTAAAAAACATTCTGCTCAAGAATAGATAGTCATTTTTACTAACTCATTGGAATTCATTTCTATTTCAACTAACCCTTTGTGTGTTGTTTCCATTAATATTTAATAAATATCGTATAACAGATATTTTATGATGTTATTATGATTATTTTACAACCATATTCCCTCTTATATAGATCTTATGAAAAATTAAATCATCGCCCGTGTATTTGTACGACTTACCATATCCACATCAATTTATGATCTTTTTTTAATATCCACTTTATTTGGGTTGATATACTGACAGAAATAATGGATATATATAATAAATATGGAATCATATTGAATATAGAAGAAATAATATACCATACACATCATTATTATTTCACTTGTTAGGGAAATGTTATTGTCGCTCTTGCCAACGTTCCGCCTACCATCTCCACAACAAAATGAGAGTCATTTTCCATATAAAAGCATACATATTTATTATAAAAATGTATTTAATGATTAAATATGATGTTTAAAAAATTAGTATAATTATGTATATGTTTATCTATATCCTATAAAAATTAATAAATAAATTAGTGACAAAACATGCATTGTGAAATGATGTAGTTAATACCCGGAAAAAGGGAAATAAAGGACAAATTATAAAAAAAAGATGATAAAATAATATTACATAATATTCTATAAAATAATAAATATTTATAAGGTTATTATATAAGTTATTTACATGAATAAATCTATTATTGAAGATGTAGTATCATGTCCACTAAAGAATGTATTAGTAAAGAGACCTCGTCATAATCCCCTTTCAATGAGGCATAATTAAATGCTATTCACCAACCATAGTTTTGGATGTGTATATATGATCACTTTAACTAATCATGTGATTAATTTATTTATTATAATTTTATTTTTTAGGGTTAAATTTATTTATTTCAAGGGTTTTATAATTTAAATGATCAACGTGGTATGAGAATTATTGAATGTTTAAATATATAATTACATAATCTTTTTCCTATATGAGTATTCTTGATATTATTTTATATGATTATTTACATAGATAGTAACAAATAATAACAAATTTCTTTGTACTTTTAATTTCATAAAAATTCATTCAAAATATAATTTTTTTCATTTTTAATATGAGATGTTTTGAATTATTAAAAAAGGAATGTTATATTTTTCTAACATAAACAATGAAACTGAAATTACCACCACAATTAATATTATTTAATTTCAAATATTATATGAATTATTTAATATTTTCTAATATAGATAAAAAATTCCACTGTTTTAGTATATTATTTATTGAAACTATTTTCTTAAAATAAAATTGTATTTTTATACGAAACTGTTTTTCATATGGGTTTAACAAGAGTTTTCCCTCAATAATTTTCTTTGATTTTATTAAATTATATTCATCTATATCATCAGTCATTGTTGAATATTATTATTAATATATTTTTGGAATGATATTATATAATTTAGCAGATACTATGGAGTGGTTTATGATTAATTGGATTGTGTATGTTTTATTTTCACAGTATTCAATGTTTGTAGATTAATTATTTACATTTATTTTTCATGTTTTTCAAAAAAATTGTCATGTTTTTAATGTTTCACCTCATTCATATGATGAAATCAATAGACATTTTGTGTGATGCGAGGGGACCTATATATCTTCATGTTTCATTGATAGTCTCTTAAGAAAGAATTATTTTGGTAACAGAGAATTATTGCTTATTTGAAATATTTTTTAAAATTTGAGGAGGATATATCTGGACACAAATTATATTTTTTCTACCCTTAGACTTAATTGGTATAGAGGGTAGATCCAGAAAAAAAACTATCTTGAGGAAATATAATGATAATGTAAAAATACAACATTATGAATTCCATAATTATTATTATATCTATTCCATGTTATTATTTGATTAGTTAAAATATCCATCTTCCAGATTTACGCTCATGTAATTATTTATATGGAGTTATTCGATCGTATTTTATATGGTCCAAATTTATTATTCATTATTAATTCATTTTTCCTTTCATTTTCCATCACCCTAAATAACTATTTTTGCTCACCCATTTGTTTTCTTTAAATATTCCATGGGGTTCCAAGATGTCTATTTTTTCTAATATATAGTTTGAATCTATAAGAATAATGGTGTTCCCAAAAGAAATTTTTTTTATAGTAGTTTTAAAATGTAATTTAAATTTAAGATATTTATCTAGTTTACCAAGATTACCAAAATATTTGGTTCATTGGGAAGAGATATATTTTATCTTATTATAGATTAATTAGGAATGGAATTGGATTTAGGATACTAGACTCTGGGTCATTACTTTTGGTTTAAAAGTATTTTTAGTAGAATCCTTTGAAACAATATTTTGGTTATTATTGATTAGAAAACTCATCTCTTCGAATGAAATTGATGATAAGATTTAGTATAAGATATCAACCAAATTTTTTTCTAAGTACAATGTAAAACTTATGTTAATCCTATGGACTCTTAGATTTTGAAAACTAATTCAGGATTTAGGCATCCAATAAATGAGTCTTCAAGACTATAACAAAGTGACTAGCGTCTCTCTTGAAGGTCATTGGGTTATGGTCAGTGGTTAGAATCAGTAATATTATACAGGTAATTTTTAGACTTTTTATGACTAAGAGGATAAAATATAAAAATGAAAGGAAATCTATATTATGTAATAAGATTATGGAGAATATTTAATGTTTTAATAATGAACTATAATGATTATAGTTTTTGTGTTTTTTGTTTCAATAATTATTTCATCAGTTGTTATCTAGTTAAATGTTTCATGAGATATATAAAATTGTGGTTTAGTACATATTCATATAGATTTTGAAGAATTAATGTATTCATTGAGGTTTTTATGGTGATAAAATATTTTCTATACGACAACAAGGGCTATATTATGTTATTTGGGGAATTTTAAGATAAGACTAATTTTTGGAAATTTAGAGACCGTTTTGGAATGTGAATTCATAAATAGGTATTTTGGATGAGTCTAAAGGTTGTAATGGATTAAAAGGAACATTGGATATTACTTTTTTAGGATTTAAAATGATTAATTTGATATAATGTGTTAATATGATTTATTATTGTAAAAATTAGTGGATCAAAAAATTACTTGTAAACCATACTATTAGTTCGAAGTGATTCATGCATAAATATTATTCTTTAATATCCATCTACCAGTGTAAAAAATAAAGGGAAAATGTAATGAAGTAAAACCAAATGAATAGATAAGTCTTAAGTCATAGAAATTATACCTTTAATATTATTTTATCAAGCGCTTGTCTAGATATCAAAGGAATCCCTCCACAATATGAAATGTAAATTTGAAGAAAAACATTACCCATATATTTTTGTTACTAATAAAGCATTCACTATTTAAAACATAATAAATTTACATTTTATTTATGGTATACATTATGATGGAAATGTTATCAATCACTCCCGATCAGAACATTATAGTTTTTTTTCTCTTCCATGTCCCGGTTTTCACTTTACACTAATGATTCCATATTAAAAATATTAATTCTCCGGTACCATTGTATTTCCCTTTTTATCCTCATAAGAGGATGTTTTCATTACACTATATCTAATGTGTGTTTCCAGAAATTTAATTTTCCTCAATCAATAATTTATTCTGTCAATAAAATTTCAAATCTTGTGCACACAAGTTATTAGAGGGGAAAATTTAAAAGCCCATGATTTTAAATGATATATATTTTAAAAGTTAATTATACAATGAAATATTATTACCGCCTAGAAAATAAATTTGATGAAAATAATAGTATTAAACCTAATATTAAATTTATATATAGTAATTTTTTAAATTCATCTAATGTATTTGATACAAATAAGATAATAAAAATCCAATTTTATTCCTAAAAGAAGTATTTTTTCAGAAAAGAGGGGTTTCCTCCTTTTGATGGCACACTTGTTTTAAATATAGTTATAGAAACATTTACAAATTTTATTTTAAAAAATAAACCATTTCATTTAATGTTTAATATCACAATTTTCATTAGATGAATCTGTTATATTTCTCTGAAAAGGTATATTTTTTGAGGAATAGTGATTTGTTTTGTATTTTAATAGAAATTAAATTTTTTTTTAAATTTTTTTTGTTGTTAAATTATATTTTGAATAGTTTTTAAAGTGTAATTAGGTCAATTTTTTTTCATTTTATCAAATTTAAGCTATTGGAATTAATTTCCCATTTAATTTTGATATAGAAACATTTCAATCATTAGAATGTTTTCACTTTAAAAACAATTTTTATTATTCCATCAATGGGATTAATTTTAAATTAATTTAATCCAATGATGTGATTTTATTTTTGGAAAATATATTGTAAATTTTGAATTAGAAGTTCCAAATTTATTATTTATGTCTCTTTTATTTTGAGATGAAATATGAATAGTAAATATTGGTAATTTGTTTACAACTATTAATGGTAAATTAAGTAATTAAGTGTACTAATAATATTGTTAATATTTGAAACTATCCCTAAAACTCCAATTAATTTTATTATATTTGATATCATTGACAAAAATCTTGTTTTGGATAATTTTATGAGCTCTTGGATCCACATAGATGACATTAATCTATTTAACGTATTTTATTAACAAAAAAATTACATTTTTATACTTTTGTTTTTAACTAGTGAATTATTTCTAATTTAGGGTTATATAAGGGATATGTCCAAATATAAACTGTGTTTTTTAAGATAAAATATTTATATTCAACATAAAAATTTATATTTAATTTTAATGGGATTTATAATTAAATGAATATCTTACATAATGATGACGTAGTGATTGTTTAATTAATGGACATGTCAAATAAATTATATTAATCATATTAAAATAAATATTATTTGATATCATTAATTTCATTCATTAATTGAATAAATTAAATTTTCAGGTTTGTGATTAGTAAATGTTGTTTTTGAATATATCATTTTGTTACGATGACATGTTTTCTTTATCCAATGCATTAAAAATATGCATAGAAAAATTAAGTTGTTAACACTAGTAGAAAGTTTTATAACAAAATATTATCATCAAACATAATATAAAATAATATATGAAGATCAAATATGATATCATATATATGACTAAGTTTGAAATATAAGTCAATAACATGATTAAAATCATTATACAAGAAGTTAGATCATTTGTTAATAAAGGAAGTGTAAGGTATGGGATGTTGTCTCAATATCCTTTCATTGAGGCATAGTTTGATGTTTGAAAACCATATTATTTTATTTGGGGTATATACAACCCCATTTAATTATTATTCAATTAAAATATTTTTTCACATTCTATTTACTATTATTTTAAAAAATATCTATCATGGGGAATATGAATTTAATGTTCAATGTGGTGTGGATTGAATTGAGATGAATATACCTAGCTGTACATGTGGGGGACCTAGTGAAATATCAATTCCTTTTTAAAAAATTAAAAGAACTTGGTTGCATGATTTGAAGTTACCCGTGGGCTTTAAAATTGTTTAATTATAATAAAAAAAATTGGTAAAACGTTTTTATGTTATTTTATAATGATTGAAATTTAAAATAATAGATTATATTGGTTATTATTAGTTTATTGAATGATCATAATGTTAAGAAGATTTGTAAGTATATTGAAGGAAGATCTACGTAGACTTGTTAGATGATACTATAACATTTGATAAACATGATGGCATTAAAATAGTAGAAAAATAATAGTGAATCACCCAACAAGTAATGTAAAATATTCTAGGAGGATGTGTTGAGATACATCGTAGTTCTTATTAGAAGAACATTAACCAAGTGCAAAATCACCTGAATTATATTAACCTAATGATCATTCACCTAATGTACACTCTCCTACAACATGTTCACATGGTGTAAAAGCACCACAAATATAATATCCAAATTTACATTAACCTTATGTTAATTTTCTCGAAGTAATGTGGATAGAAATATATGTATTTGATGTGTAGTCAATAAGAATATGTGTTTCGAATGTATGTTTTTCAATAGTACATCCACCTAATTTATATTTAGAAGAAGTGAAATTTATAGAAGTTCATTCATTAAATGTAAATTAACTTATTTTATTAATGAATATTTATATAATTAATTTAATGTCAAATTTATTATGAACTTATTGAGATAGACATTCTTAGAGTGTTGTTTTTGAATAAAAGTTATTTATTGCGATATATATATGTCGATGAATTATAGGTTGTTCATAATTTTTAATAAATAATCTAATAAAGTCCAAAATCTAATATCTTCTAATGTTTTTTTATAATTTTATTACTTTTTTATATGAGGGAGTGTTTCAAATACGAGCCACTATTTTCCCAGCATATTTCAAATAAATTGTTGTTATTTAAGGGTGGCATCACTCGGAAAAACATTTTTAATGAGATTAAAATTTTCACCAAAAATATTAATATTGTATGGGAGAAAAAGATCAAAAATAATTCATCCATAAATCATCATAATAATTATATCATATATTTCATATTACATAACAAATGATGTTTTGGTTTATGGTGTTACAAGGTTGATATAACTGACTAGAAGCTACATTTTTATTCAAGAAGAACATAAGAAAAGGAATATTTTGTAAACTGGTTACAACATGTATAATAATTTGTAATTATACATTCAATGTGTCTTTCACTATTGAAATTTTTTTATCTACTCCCATTGAACTAAAATTATTTATTTATCATAGTTTTAAATTTTTATCACATATGTTCTAACCAAATGAAGGAGAAGGTTCACTCTCTATGGACAATCATTGTAAAATTCATGTTTTCTATACATTATTATTTCCCTTAGTCAATGTGTTTGGAATGATTCATTTTAAATGATCAGATAATTACAATTATAATTTATTGATATCAACCTCCATATAAATAATTTTCTAAATTGTGAACAACTTATTTAACGTCCCATTATTTGTGGATCATCACATCCAAGGGTATCATATGTGGTATTTGAGTAGGTTTCCCTCTATTGGATCATAATAATTCAATGTTGAACTAAAATTCTATTAAGATATATGGTATATTTACAATTTATTGATAATGAGTTCACAGATAAAAATAAATTACAATACCCTCTTTGTTGTATATTTTCATTGATAATGAGGAGGTTATTAAAAAAGATTACCTAAAGGAAAAAATGTAGCAACTATGAGTTTTTTTATTAATGGAACTTGAATTTTTATAGTAAGACCTTATATAAAATTATCATATCATTACCGAACAAAATTTATGCCACCATAACGGGACTTCATTCACTATAGAAATTTGGTAAAATATAGAAATTTATTTTTAAATGCAATAATGCTTTTAAGGATTGAAATAATTAATCATTGGGGATTGATTAAAGAAATGAATATGGATCATGTAGAATCTTGGGATGAATTTATCACAAGTTTCAATAAAATAATCACTAGATATATGGGATTTGGGAAAACATTGACAAATTGGACAATCATGAAGAGTTAAATGATTAAATTAGCTCATATATGTTCTCGGGAACTTATATATCAATTATATAAATGATATTTCTCTAGAATAACTTTATAATATTATTCTTTCATATAATATAAGTATAAAAGTAGATTTTATAAAAGGTTTTATGGAAGGTATCCGCTTATATTAAGTGAGAAAATTAAAAAAAATTAATAGAAGATAAATCTTATCAATAAAAAGAAAACAGTGGAAAGAGTAAAAAATATAATAATAATAATAATATATTGTCTATAATATGTCATAACTTTAGAAACGTTAATGGAATGTTATAAATGTGTATTGTTTATAAATTTTCCAAGGATGATTGAGTTGGGTGTATTTTTATGAATTTATCCAAAAATATAAGATATAAATTGGATGAATATGGGACTAATAAAAGTCCTTGAATAAAGAAATTGTGAAAAGATATATATGAATGCTAAAAATTGTCAATCAAAAAAAATAGTCTTCTCCAATAAAGAAAGAAGTAAAATTTTAGAGGAATAGAAAATGATTTAACATCTATAGTTTATCCTGATCATGAATTTATGGTGAAATTTACTAACATTATAGATCATGTAAAATTGGAGAAAAATCATCTAAAGAAGAAGAAGAAGAAGAGTGTGAGGTGTCTAGCATGGGGTAAAATAAAAATTTGGATCATGAATACATTCATATGAAAGTTACTAATCAAATAAAAGATCTATAGTTATTTAAACAATGTTAAATGAAAATTTCATGTAGATAAGTGTAACTTATAATGAAAAATATATACATTAATAAAATTAATATACTAAAAAAAATTTGTTCAAAAATGATATAATCGAGATAGGAAAAAAATATAATCTTATTGATGAAGAATTTGAATTAGGAGTGACATGATATAATTGGGTTGTAGTTTAATGAAATTAAGGTAAATTTTAACATGATTTCATTAAAGGAAAGTAGTTATTTTTAATTAAATTTATGGTACTATAGAAAAAGACATATAATATGTTTTAGTATAATGTGAATATAAATATACTTTGACTAAATTTATATTTTCTAAAAAGAAAAATATATGGATTGAATAGAATAGTGGAAGTACATCCATTAAACCAATTTATATTTTACATAATAAAACAAACCATGATTATATTATATGAATATATAATGAAGTCATATCTATTAATGAATCAAAAACATATTTCTATAATTGAAACCATTATTAGTAAGGTGAGTGCAGGTTCAAATTATAATACTACTACTACAGAAACGATGGACACAAATCCTAAATCATATAGAAGTACATATCCCATTTAGTAATGATGTTCATATTGAGGGGATTAAATATTTTAATAAATGAAAATATTGAACTAAAGATATAAAGTTATATATCATTGAAGAATGGAACATAATTTTGAAAATC
Organism: Viscum album; assembly: GCA_963277665.1. Taxonomy (NCBI): domain Eukaryota; kingdom Viridiplantae; phylum Streptophyta; class Magnoliopsida; order Santalales; family Viscaceae; genus Viscum; species Viscum album. Next base: position 513,795,326 of record OY728143.1, on the reverse strand, counting down.
ATCATTGCGATATCATTTTAAATAATTCAAATAAACCTATAGATGACGTTTCATACTACTAATTATGATGAATAATTTTGGACAACTCTCATGGACAAGAATTATTAAATAGAAATGAAATAGTAAGGGGAATACAAAATAAAAAATAAAAATCAATCACTATAAAAAAAATATTCAGTAGTTGAAGGCTTGTAATATTCATAGTGGATTCTACCCTTATAGTAACCACAACCCCTGTATCTGAGAGTAGTTGTCTATATAATTATTTTTTTATACGAAAGAATGAATCTCACTAAAAATGACAAAATAGTTTAGTAGTCTTGGTAAACAAGATATATACTTGAGTCATAAATTACTTTATAAATTAAAAATTAAAACATATTTTTTTTAAGAATAATATTACCACCCGTATAATTTCATTTCATATTAGAAATTTTTAAATTCACTAGTTCCTTTGGAAAAGGAAAAAAATAAGGGTGAGGTGAAATGATTGGAAATAGTTACGTTCAACAGAATCTATGATGAATAAATAAGAATAATAAATATAAAAAGGTAAATAAATGAAAACATATTACATTTAAATAACATGAAAAAATAAATATATATGTTAAAAATAAATAATATATGTTAAATAATATAATATATATACTAGTTATTCAACAACTGAGAATAAAATGCATCCAATGACAGTATCGTTTTGAAAATATCATGGATAATAATGAGTAATTCAATAATTAAAGAAATGATTAATTATTTAATGTCATGTTTCACATGAACATGATAAATTTAATAACATTATATATCCTTAAGATAGTTTAATGATATTAGCTAAAAACATGTCTAGTTAGGTTAACACTTTATCTATTATCAAGATCTATCCTCAAGAAAATTTTAAAAATATTTTTTTATAAATTAATAGGGGTTTTCCAAATTATGTTGTCTCATGATACATGTTAATGCATTTTGGGGATATCTATAATGGGACCCAACCAAATATTCATTTCAAAAAAATCCCATATATATCAAAAAATATATTAAATTCTTGAACAATGTGCCTTATCATCAAATAAATGTATTGAATAAAAGATATATACTTATCAATATTTTCTAATTTAATCAAATAACTATCAAGGTAAACCTCTTATGTAAAAATTTTATAAGATTTAAAAACTAATCATGTCCAATATACAGGATAAAAAATTGTAAGAGAAAATTAATGTACAGTGAAAAATTATTTCATGTATGTTCTTTTTTCAAGTGAATTATAACAACCATAAAAGAAAATTATATTATACATTAACTTTTATTAGTTTATAATTTTCATTTCAAATCCTCATAGATTATATAATTACTATTGAAACGTTCAATACCTTGAATGATTAAGGAATCCGGATATTAAATGTCATGTGGAAGTATATACACCACCAAAATTGAATTGGTTTATAAAAACAAATAATCTTCAATGGACTGTAAATTGAGATTAAATTTTATGCCTCACGCTTCCTTTTAATTAAAAATTATTTATTAGAATTTATTTTGATTTTAAACATTCTTTTTCATATAATAAATCACTGTTAATATTTATAATATAATATATGATCTTTTAATAATAACTTATCACCTCTTCATTAATAGTATTTCATTATTTTGACAGTTTTAGGGGTTAATTATCTTGTTTACTTAATAATGTTTTTTAGTAGTGATCTATTTCTTGAATAAAAAAAGTAGTGTCACATTATATATAATAATAATTATGATTTAAATAATATATTTTATCATTAATTTAAATTTTGAAACCAACATGATTGTGGTTTATGAAAAATGATTTATATTATGATCATGGAGATGGTAGGTTGTAAGTATATATGAGAAACAGTTCTATTTTTTCAAATGTCATTATAGAATATAGTTCAATATTATGTTACATTTACTTAGTGATAATAATATCATATATACCAAATTTTACTTATATATATCGTCCATCTATTCTAGTTAAGAAAATAAAGTCACACTCTTTCATGATGGTTGTTATGCATAAGTACACAAATGATGTCATCTTCATTATGTGAATGAAAAGGATAAAAAAATATAAATATATTTTCATTATTAAATGACAAATATTCTATGAATATAATAAATATAACAAAAATTTAAAATATATTCATTAAATTTATATTTATCACCCCCATGAGACGCATTTATGAGAGACGGATCTAATCACTTCACGAGGTGGTAGTCCGCCGTACACATGATCGATGTTATCATATATGATATTTAATGTAATTTAAAAAATAATTATTATAAAATTTTTATATATTAACTAATAATTTGAAAATATAAAGTATATACTCTACAACCATCATTATACCCAACCATGAATTGTTTTAATGCACGAGTGAATGACATCAGTACAAGATATGGTAGTCCACCTTAATCATGAATGACGATTTCTTAACCCATTTGATTGTACTAGGAAAGGTTGTAGGTAATTGAATTATTTTTAAAATATCCCAAAATATAGATTATAATTTGCTTTTATGTATTATTTTTCTAATAATAATTGAATAATTTGTTCTAATAAATAAAATATAAATGCTTATTGAAGAGAATTGCATCTTCTTCGTGTATCCTCATTAATTTATCAATAATGCATTACTAGGGGGATTTATGACAAAAATAAGTAGTTCAAGATTTGTATAAAGTTGAGAAGTAAATTGGGTCTATATTATTTTAGGAAAATATTTTTTATGTTTTCAATAAAAGTAGAGATGGGGTCTCCTTTTTTAATGTGAGAGTGCACAAACATGGTATTTTTGAAAGGAATTGAGTGCACTAATATATTTCATAAGTAAAAAGTGTTTGAAATGAAATAGTATAGAACCATATATGTTTAATGTTCAATATATGAATATAAAAAAATTAATACAAGTTCATAATTTTTTTTTACTTTTATTATTTTTGTTTAACCCCACGAGTACACTCATTTTTTCGATTACTGTGGAAACTAATTTTTACTAAATTATCTATTTATTTTGGTTAAAAAATAAGTTGAACATACTAAACATTAAAATTTATTTTTATTTAATGTATTAATAAATTTTTTCCATATTCAAATTATATAATTGGAAAATTTTTATTTAAAATTAATCCTGTTTAAGAGATGAGAAAGTGGTGTTTTAATGGAAAATTATCTCAAAATTTACAGTGATTTATTATGTAATTATACATAAAAATTATTTAAATTACCAAAATAGGATAAATTTTCATAAAATTGAAGTATTTTTAATTTAGAAAATTTTTAAAATATAATACTAAATTATAAAATATATTAACGACATGGTATATTTAAAATAAAATTCAGTATTTCTCACAATTCATCAAAAAATTATACATTTCAAGAAAATATCAATAATTCTCCCAATGATAATTATGTATGAAGATATAATAAATGAATTTTAATTTTTCATGTATAGTTTATAAAATAATTAAATATTAATTATAAATTATGTTCACAGAGCATGGTTGAACTATCCTTAAAAAAATAGGGCCTTCTAAAAAAATTCCTTTTAAACTAAATGATTAATATTTTATTAATAAACTATAGATGAATATATTTTTAATTATATAATTGTTAAAATTAATAACCTAAAATATATATTATATTGTTTATATTTTATTATAATATTTTAATATTATATCGCCTTTTATTTAAACTCGATGTTTCATATATTGGAAGATAAAACGAGTGTTGCTTATATCACAAACAAAACTATATTTTTCATTTAAATAATATAAAAACATATCATTGAATGTAATAAAAAATATTTAATTGGTTAAATTTATTTTTATAAAATATATATCATAACTTCTTAGAGTGTTATATTTTATTCAAAGCCTTGTGTTTCATGTCCCATATCCTATCTAATATAATGTCCATATTTGATAATTTTACTGTGTTACGATATCCACATCATAAATAAACTTCATACTTTAAATTTAAACATTAAATTGGTAATCATGGGTGTATAATTGATAATATCATTTTCTAAATCAAAAATCATGATAAGGGTAGATAAAACATCATATTAATAAGAGAAAAGTACATCAACAAGTCCATATGGAATATCACAAAACTACATTTCCATGTATCAGAAAAATATTGGAATGTGAAGATATGGATAAGGAGGAAAAGAATAAATAATGATACAGTTCATTTATCACAATATGGTGAATGATAAATATAATGTTAAAGGCCTTAAAACCATAAATTCATGATGATTTTAAAGGACTTCTAATTCATCAGCTATGAAAATAATAGGATAACATTTTTTACTCAAATTAATTATACTAATATTGATAAATATCATGAATATATATGATAATAAGTAAATGTACATACCTGAAATGCTTCAACATATTAAGGAAATAATCATCCACTGGTTGTGCAACAATAAATCATCAATTCATCCAAAATTTCTGGAAATGAATAACAAAAAATGAATTATTTATTCTTTCAGCACAGGAATTCAATATTAGTATATCATAATACCTATAATATATGTATAATTAATTCCATTAATCTCTAATTACTATTATCAAAAAATAGTTAACATATTTCTTCTAATATGCACAAATCCAAAAAAGATATATAATGCATTAATTTATAATACATCATCAGATGTTATTCTTAAAAAAAATTATAAATGTTTAACCTTATGGTCCTACCAATAGATTATGATCCAATACATTTGAAATATGTTCAATAATTTTCTAAAAATTAATTATCGTTAATCCCATTAAAATTATGAAGTAGTTATTAATCCCAAAATACCATATATGTGACTTCCATTATCATTATTACATTAGTACATGTAAATTAACTAAAAGAATTAAAAACTATTTAAAAACATGCATGATTCTGTATTGTTTAATTAAAACACATATTATTGAATATATTCATTTAATACAAAAATATTTTAAAATCCATCAATATTAATCTACTTTTTAAACATATCATTACTCATATCCAATGTAGATAGTAATATACAATGTTATTTATCCCTATATTAAAGAATCTGGTTTTTTAGAGGGTTGGTATTCCTAAATCATTTTGAATTTACAGTTTATTAAGTGGTCTAACACTCACTTGGTGGATTTATAATTGAATATCAGTACTTTAATTTTCCCAAAGTCTTATTTTTAGATGTGTTTTAAAGACATGAATATTAATTGAGGTTTTGGGAGATTTTTTGGTGTCTCGTCACATGGAATCTTAGATTCCAGAAAGTACATATATAGGATCATAGTAATAATTAACCATGCTTCCTCTCACGAGTAACTGTGCAACCCACCGATTCAACTGGACATGGTAGTTTAAATCATGTGTGTGGGGTGCTTGTCCCTGCAATATCTATTTTGTTTTTATAAGTTGGGATTCACACAGACTCAACATGGTTTTGATATTTTGGTTCCCTTCCATTCCATGTTGGGTGCTTGTACATTCACCGCTACATGGTTGGAACATATTTATCCAAACTATTGGTATAAACCATGGGTCATCTTTAAAGGTTTGAAATTAATTTTTTTCTTATCCCTCATATTTGAATTTTTTTATCCTCATTTCTCCTCGATTACAATCAAAATACATGGGTACTCCTTTTTTTAATTAATCATCTTGGATTTGATCCACTTTGAACTTCATTGATCTGATTCTTCATCTGTTGATACCACTGGATGAATGGTGATAAGAGATTTAAGCCTCTTTCATATCATTCTTGATTATCTCACCTTAGAGAATGCTTAATCTATGAAATATATTTTCCTTTATTTTTACATCATTTGACTAGAATACTAATTTAATCTATTGTGGAGGGATTTGTGGGATTATATCATATGAACGAGTGCCAATGGGAATAGGGTAGCTAGTTCCTCTATTTATCCTTATTTTATACTGTGTTTGGGGGTGTGTTCCATATATTCCCATGTGGGTAGTCCATTATTAACACTTAATTAAATTATGTTTGATTTTAAATTATTAAATTGATATTATGGGGTTTCATTGGGTATTCCATACACAATTTTTATATAAAAATCCTAGTAACAAGATTTTGATCACTTGGGAAGGATAGGTCGGGTGTGAGTTTTATTTTATTAAATTCATTCATGTTGATTGATTTATTTTTTTAAAAAGAAGGAAATCGCTAATTATTGATTTAATTATTATCACCTACACTAAGATGAAAATTTCATCAGGTTGTGTGTGTCCTGAGATACATGTGGTGATGATGATCATCGGGTTAAGGAAACATTGTCATCATATTGATGCATTGAGGTTTTCATGGGGAAGGAATGAAACGAGTGACTCGAGATGGTGTTGATAGTCATGATTTTGTGTTTTTTAATTAGGGTAATGAGTTGTATGGTGATGTTCATTAGGTTTATGTTTTTGATTGCATCTCATCATTGTTGGATAAAGCTTTATTGAACTCGTGTGAACATAGATAGGAGTCAAATAAGGTGGCGTTGAAAAATCATTTTCAGTGGATTTCTACATTGGTTATTCAGAATAGAGAATGTTTTTGAATAATAGATATATTAGCGTGATAACTATAAAAATCCATAATGATGGTGATGGACTATTGAGAGATTTGGATGAGACCAACCAATGGGGGCTAAGGTTTTCAATTATGTTTGAGGTTTTGGGTCGGTATCATTGTTGGACAGCTATCACCATGACATAAGAATTTAATTATTGAAACAGATATTATTATATATATTTAAATATATATATATTATATACATATATATATATATATATATTTAGAGGACGGATATCGTCATGCTTGAAGAATTTATATTTTCTAGCCAATGAGGATTTCAAGAGAAGAGGTCTGAGGGACAATATGGTTGATTGGGTGTGTTGATTTGTATGTCAATTCATTGATGATGTCACATGACGTGTTATATTAAAGGAGGTGTTTGGTTACACAATTATGGGAGGTTCTTGTCGGATCTCTAGTTATGATACTCATCATGGTATTCCATGGGCATTAATCCATGGGTCCCCACCACTTATAATATATATATATATATATATATATCCATGGATGGTAGTGCTCTCAGCGGTTCCTTTTCAATGAGATGGAGTTTCTCTTTATATTTTTCATGATATATGTATGTATCAATATATTCGTCTATGAGAACACATTCATGTCGACGTATTTCATGATCGATTATCACATTGAATTTTTATCTTCATATGTATTTCTTTAGGGATTATTCATTTACAACTATGAAATATTATGATATCACAGATCTTTTGTTGTGTCTTGCATTTTTACCGTCATTCTTCATAGGTGATATATTTATATATGGACCATTATTATTAGAATAACCTAATTGTGTTGTCTCCCCACTAAAACATAATTAGACAGTCACTATTAGTCGATAACATTTGCATATAATGAGGCACGACTAAGGCATAGTCTCCAATCCTCTTGAAGAAGTTTATATGTGGAAAACTGGTTTTGGATGATAAAATATTGTTTGACAGGTTTATTATCATTTTTGGTTATTAAATATTATACAGTGGAAGGATATTGACATAAATGTAGTAGAAATGTGTATAGAGGTCATATTTTGGTTCTTACACCCCATTCACAAGGGGGAAATATGTTTCTATGAGTAGGAAATTGATGATAATCTTTTTCCTTTTATAGTTGATTGATTTAAAAATCAAGGGAACACATCGGTTGGTTGTTTTCCTATTATATGGATTTATCCATGTATTTTTATATAATGTTAGGATTTTTTATACATCGCGATAGTCATGTAGTCTCATAAGATGTGTGTTTGTCTTGGGATTTCCTTTGGCGACCTTGGATGAGCTATGAGGGGTTGGGCGGTTTAATATTTAATCAAATAATATAAACATGTTTTTAATGATTATGATTTTCTGTGGAATTCAACACATATACCCCAATTATGTGGATCCTAATGAGATCAATATTTGATAATATATTCAAGTGATATTTGGGTCTAACACTGATTAGGGTTGGTTAGGGTCTCAAGGGGTAAGTTTTTTTAGAAGTCTCAATATGGAAGACAATCTATTCTTTCTGGTATATAAAACATGGTATAATTATTATATGGTACACTAGTTTGATACATGAAATGTGATGTTGGACACTATTATGGGTTGGTAAGAGGCCATGATGTCATACGATACTATAATACCTGAATCAGGTATGGGTATGTATAGTTCTATAAGGCCAGATGTAATGGGTCATAATGTGGTAGGGGAGCGTAACAGTGGTGATATGTTATTCCTATTATATTTTTCTCTATAGTATATATATATATATACTATTATGGTTGTTAAATTATGATAGAATTACATAATGTTTGTAAAATACACACTATTATTGTTGTTTATCTCTTTATAGTATTCATAGGGACACCATCTAGATGGCTTCTAGTGGAGCGTCGGGAGAGAGGTGATATGGTTCTACATATGTGTGTATGGTTTAAGGACCTTAAATATTATCATGATTCCCTCAAGGTCCATGATGATTAGTATCCATAGGTAAAAGTTTCGTACAGTTATTACAACTGTAGGAGATGATTAAAATTTTCCCATGGTTAGATGAGTATCTTTGGGTGAGAATTTTTAGTGTCATATATGGTATCATCATAATAGCTCATGGTCCTGAACCTTATTAATATTATCTGACTCAATATTTATAATATCAAAACAAAAATTATTCTTTGGTGAATGTAGATAGTAGGGAGTATAGAACATGATCGAGTCAATTCAGACTATTTTTTATCACGTCAAAACACCCTCAGGAATAAGGGTAATGCTGGTGATGTGTATTCTCAGTGGACAAGATATGGTCTGGTAAGACATAACCATATAGGTAGGTAGTCATGAGGGAATTTCATGGAAGGATTTTGAGTCCAATTTCATTGATAACTTCGTTATTAACATATTGTGGTTGCATAGAGCATGTGTTTTTATTAATCTAAAATTGGGGTAATACATATATCATTAATTGTGTAGATAATTTCAAAAATCTATAATATTTTTCAACTACTATGGTGGGAAATGAATTCTATAGAGTCTAATGTTTTATAAAGTTATTTCATCATGCCACCAGAGTTCCATTAAATATCATTATAATAATACCCTATATAATGCAATGAATCATGAATTGATTGGTGAGGGATAACTAAAAGAATAGTAATATTTGATTCTGATGATGACTTAAAATGAGATTAACTGTAGTGCTTTAGGTAGTGGTAAGTGGGCCCATGTGTTCTCTCATAAGGGATGTCAGGGTAATGATTTAGTTAGACCCAATAGGGGTGGGTCCTTAGTTGTATTATTCTAGTATGAGAATCAAGGTTATAATCGTGTCTATTGTGATTGGTTTCCGAAGGAGTTTTGAAAATATGGTCATAAGGGACATCTGAATATGTACTACAGCAACCCTTCTTAGATGGTCGAGATATAGTGAATAGTTCTGCCTCGTGGGGCTAAGGTTGTACTAATATTTATACCTACAATTTCTAGCTGATAACCATCTTCACAAGGTAATCATGGTAGAGAATGAAAGACCAAGTAGTAGGGTCAAATTTGTAATGATTGAGTAGCTCAGTAGGGAGACCAAGTCTCAAGTAGTTTTTATTTGGTCCATGGGGACATGGTTTAGATACCATGTGCAGATTAAGCTGAGGAACCATTGATATATAGAGTTATGTTGTGGGTGTGACCAACTTATTTTTTTTTTGGAATGTCTAGTTTTGGGGGATGAGGAGCATGGGTATTGTAACTGAACCAACTAGAGGTTTTACTAGGATGGTGTAACACCCAATGCTTCAATGAAATTATTCTCTTTTAATAATTCAATCTCACTTGTTGTACGCAACTTCGAGTTTTGGTACACCATGACCAATCAAACTCGCCGTTATGAATAGTAATACCTAGTTTTTTAAATTTTATAAATTTTATTTTTCAAAATTGACTTTATTTTTTGCATTCATGATATAAAAATTAGATTAGGGTGAATTTTTTGTATTTTTTGGAAAACATTCAACATTTGATGAAAAGTGAAAACAATGCAAAATTGATTAAAAATGAGTTTTACATAAAAAATTATTATTTTTATTTAAAATTTTTTAATGTCAAAATATATACATAATAACTCTATTAGTTCAATTTAATTCATTTGAGTCATTCTTGAATAAAATTATATGTGTAAAATTTTATTTAATTTGTTAACATCTTTTACCCACCTTCTACTCACATTTGCAAATTTGCATAGAACATAATTTTACCGCTTCAATGAATTGAATTCTAAAAATATGAGATACACGGTTGACATCAGTATGTATAATGTGGTTCAATAGGAAGAAACTAATTTTTGGTGAATTGTAACTTTTAAATTATATATACAATAGTTAGAAGTAACTGTGGTAATTAAAGGTAAAAATGATATTATAATTTTCTTAACACATTCCATAATTATATTGGATAAGTGTATTTCGATCAAAATCATCATGAGGAATAAAATTTTATCCTTTTGATCCACATGGTTTAGAGAAGGACATTTATTATTATTTTATTTAAAGATTAGTTAAAAGTGTTAAATTCAATGTTTAATAGCTAATCAATTTTTAATATAAGTTTATACATAAGATAAATTCGACTAAATTTTTTTATTAAAATGATAAAATGATTTCTTAAGTCGTGGAATTTTATTTACAATCATTGGACATTAAATAATGAATTTTTCATATGACACAATGTTGATGAAGTAATTACATTATTAATGTACGAATAAAATAATTGATATTATAAATATAAAAATAAATAAAGATTGATACTTTTAATGCATTCCATGAATTTTCAAGGTTAATATGATATGTTAGTGTATATCTAATGTATTTTCTTTTTGATTTAATCAATATTTGTTGGCTTTCACAAAAACCAAATATAAAATAGTTTCAATATTAACATAAATGAATATTTAAAACAAATACTATATAATTAAACGATGTAATACTCCAAAAAATATAAGGTTCTTCCAAAGGAACTATATTATTATAGATATCTCATTAAAAAAACAGTTTAGGTTCACTTGGAATTTTATAGAAATTTTGTTAACCAGGTAATATAAAAATACAAGAAGACATGGTAAAAGTTAAATTATTTAAATAAAAATTAAATCTAAAATATAAGGTTACTATGGAGACCTAATGTTCTCAAAAATAAATTTATTGAGATTATTTAGATCCATCCACACCTCAGCCTCTAAATAAATCCATTTTCATCAACAATAAACTGAAAATTATTTTACAATAAAATAATTTTGCAAACATTCCATAATATACCCCTTACCTATCTTATAAAATGTCACCACCCATTCTCCCAAATTTATATATTCAAATCAATTTGAATCATCCAAACCCTTCTTAAATATCCTCCTGAAATCCCTCACATCACCCTGGAGTCCTTACATTGATCATAATGACAAACTATGGGGCATGTATGATCAAATGAAAAGAACACACACGAAGAAGAGATAATTATTTTATCACCTCTTTCAAAGTTATTTTCTTCTTCCACTTTTGTTTTCTTTGTTGATTCCATACAAAAATAATATATCATCTACCTTTTAAATATTGTCTTGTTATTATAAATATGTTACAACCATATTCATTATTCTATCCATCCTTTGAATGACTAAGTCACCATACGTGCGTACGTACAACTTATCATCTCCACGATGTGGTGAGGTTTGTTATTCAACACATCATTATTTTGATAAATATAATAATTGGTATAATTTATGAAAATAATAAATAAAACATTTTAATGATTCTGTTTATGTAATATATTGATGAATTAAATTTGATTTCACCATCAATAGAATGATATTGTCATTCATGGGTACGTACAGAATATCGTTTCGATGAACGCAATGAGATTCATTCCCCATCGTGACCATTAAAAAATAATTTTCATTTTAGGGATAAAATTACTTTTTTAGAACATAATATAATTTTTCATATGAATCAAATAAATCCTTCTCATAAAAAATTACATAAGTAACAAAACATAGAATGGAAAACTAATTCGTTAACACCCAAAACAATGATACTACTTAAATATTTTTAACAATCAAAAATTAAAAAATCATATATGATATCATATTTAAGTATGTGGTTCTTGTATTATTTAATAACAATGATTTAACTATTATATGAAGATAATATTCCCTTGACTAAATAAATGTACAAGGTAAGAGTTAATTTTACAATCTCTTTATTATCCGAGGTTGTTTATAAACGAGTATCTACTGGGAAATATTTATCATCCACATATGTGTTTCTTAAAATTCATTTTCAAACATTTTTGCTATTTCATAGAATATGGGTTAATGTAATTTATACCCATTTTTGACTTTTTATAGAAAGTATTTAAAGAAATATTTTCCTTCCATTTCCAAACAATATACATTAGGACATTTTTGAACAATTATGTTAAGAATATTTTTTTGATCATACGGTTGTTGTGGTTATTTTCCATTATTATAACACATTCTAAGATATCCTTATAATATTATAAGAATATTTTCAAAATAAATTATTTCTTTGAAAATGATGTGACTTTTAAATGATTTCAATATAGAAGGAGATATTTCCCTCAATTTTTTTTATTTTATCTATGACAACATCCATTGATTGATTTTACACTTGCTTGAAGTTGATTTATTATGATTAAATCTTCCATATTGTATTGAAGGTTTTGTGATATATTTGAATGTGGATGTTTAATTTTTATTCCATTCCTGGTTTGTGGTTAATGTATTAACATTTCGTATTCTAGTTTTAATAGGAATGTTTTTGTTATGTTTAAACCTTTTCAAATGAGGAATGCATTGGATGTAGTATGTGACAGGTGGAGCCTATTATATCTCATTGATGCTTCGGTAGGTATCATATAAAAAACTAGTATCTTGGAATAAGGCCTCGAAAAAATAGTAATTTTTTTCTTGGCACGAAGCCTTTGATTATGTTGTAATGATGTCTGAAATTATGCATTACATCATTATAAAATTAGTATTTGGTATTAAATGTGATTATTCGAAGAGTAGAATATCCATTTTAATAAGTAAATTAAAATATTTTATATACCTTTTCCATATATTTCTGATGATTATTTTTAAAAGGATTCTGTTTAAGTATTATAAATTGCGATAAATGTTTATGCTTATATATGATAGTTTCCTCTATATTGTTTTCCTTATTGAGAATCTGAGATCACTTTTTTCTTATGTATTATTTTTACCAGGATGTGAAGAATTATATTATGATTTACTTGTAGGGATATGATAAGGGATTTGAGTGTGTTCAAAGGGAAAACAATTGTTTTTGTTTTTTTAATGATGTAATGTCAAACATATGAATGTATCTAGTTCTTCCAAGGCTACTAAACTAATCGGTCTTTCGAGACATGATCTCTTGTGATCATACCAATGTTATGTAATAATGAATAGACTCTGGGTAACTAGGTTTTATGAATAACAGTTGGTATCATAGGAAGTTTATTAAAAACCATAGAAACAAGATTTAGAAAAACATTAATTAGTGAACATTGACCGAAGACAGAATATCTGGATTTTTAGGGAAGAACTTACTATATTTTTGGTAATGTAGAGATTTTTTGAATTTTCCAAGTAAATACATCCCTTCCTGGATACAAAAAGGTAGAGGTGGATCTAGCACAAATGTACCTACGACAAAAAAACTCAAACAAGGAGTCTTATTATTGACCTAGGGTATCCTGGTACATGAAAATGAGCCCTATTACACTCCTAGCATTGACACTCTAAAGGGGTAAAAATAAGATAATTCACACTATCTTTACAAACCATTATGAAGGATTTATAAGTAAATAATTTCTCAGAGATTTTTTTTATTAATATTGATTATATGCATAAACTGTTGAATTTATGTTTGGAATTTCACAATTTTGGAATTATTCATTGTGATTTATAAAATAAACTTGTGTATTCCATTGTTTAGAAATGGTTCCTAGTGGATGGAGTGGAAACCATATCAATACATGTAATACATTTAGGTATTTCCCACCTACAGAAGATAATTATTATGGATCTGGTGATGAAACTAAGGCTTAACAACATATAACCATACTGGGAAAACTCACTCAGGTTTTGAATAAAAACATACATGTATGGAAAACCTTAATCCACAAAGTGGAGGATCAATGTTAGACTACCTCATGAGGAAATAACCACCAACAGAAAATGTGACTAAAATACGTTAGTAGCTGAAAAATGGAAAACTTCTGTAGAGAAAATATGTCATGCTTTGGGGAGTATCAAAAGAGAAATATTTGTCATGATAGTTTATCACCTCACAAGAGACGTAGATCAATGGTAACCATTAATTCAAAACACAAAAGAGGATGAAAAAGTATCAAATATATAATGGATGGAGTTTAAATATCTTTTCATAGAAAATTACCTTCCTCATTAACGTAGAGAGGATATGGAATGGAAATTTATGATTATGAGGGAAAATGGGGATGAGAATGTCTCAAAGTATGAGGCAAACATTACAAGGTTAACAAGGCAAGTTGCAGATTAAATACGTAACCCAAGGAGTAATATTGATCAATATATTGATGGTCTAAAACCATTTATCAATTGAGTGTTAGTCTCAAAATCATTCTCATAGTACAATGATATTTTATCATTTTATATCCTGACATAATGGAATTATCTATGTTTTATGAATTTAAAGCAACGAAATAGAAGAAGCGATCTACTGAACACTCTGGAAATGAAAATAATGGGAAGAATGGAAAAGTTGATTTTCTATGATGTAGTAAATGTTGGATGAATCACCTCGGTACTTTCCTGAAAGGGTTGAGAGTTTGTTTCTAGTGTCGAGAAAAAGGCCCCCATAATCGGGATTTTAATGGAATGAAAGAGGATGACAATGTTGAATTCTACAATTTCTATAAAATTGGGCATTATAAAAATGAATTTCCCATGTGTCCAAGAGTCATACATCAGACAAAGCCAAGGGATATAAGCCAATGCTATATGATCACTACTTCAGAGTTTGAAGCTTCGATTAACATGGTGTCAAGTACTTTAATATTTTCCACATAATTAGTAACTTATTTATTTTATTCGGGATCATCACATTCTTCCATATATTCCCAGTTTTTCCAAAAAATTAGATATTTCAAATTTGACATAACAAGGGAGTTCTCAGCCAAAACTCATAATGGAGGTATCATTGATACAATGTTTTGTCAATCAGTTACCATTATGGAATATAAATGCGCATTATCATCTAATAATATTGTCATTCCCAGGATTGAATTGGATATTATCCACTGTATATATTGGCTTTTAGACCATGATGCGAAAATTTATTGTAAGAAGAAGGTGCTTACTAATTATTATGATGATTAGGATTCCAATATCCTTGATGAAGAAAAATCACCATATGCATCTCATCTATATCTACCACTAGTATATCTACTAAATTAAATTATTAGGATGGATGTGAGTGAAAAAAACTATTGGTGAGGAAATGAATGTTCAAATAGAAGATATACCAATTTCTCTAGAATATTTTTATGTGTTTACTAAGGATTTACTTGGACATCTTCTAGAATGAGAAATTTAGATTTCAATTGATTTAATTCCTAGTTCAATGCCTATATTTAAGAACCCTTACTGAATGACCACTATATAATTAGAGGAACTAATGAATCAAATAGAGGAATTTGGTAATAATGGATTTCTTCTCCCAATTTTTTCCCCATGGAGAGCCCCTGTTCTTTTTTGTAAGGAAGAATGATGGATCTATGAGGTTGTGTATCAATTATAGGGAGATCAATGAAAAAACAATAAAGAAAAAGTATACCCTACCTTGCATTGACAATTTATTTCATCAACATCATGGAGATCAATATTTTAAAAATATAGACCTTTGATATGGATATCATTAGTTCTCTGTGAACAAGGAAGACATTCCAAAGACAATATTTCATACTCTATATGGACATCAAGAGTTTATAGTAATTACATTTGGACTGACTAAGGTACCCTATGTTTTCATGGATATAATGAATAGAGTTTTTAAGGAATATCTCGAGGACTTTTTAGTGGTATTTATTGATGATATATTGGTATACTTGAAAATCTATGAAAATCATGAAAATCACTTACACAATATTTTAAAAAATTAAAGATGTAATGAATTATATGGAATGTTTATATAGTGTCAATTATGTCATAGAGAGATTTATTTTCATCACCATATTTTCTCTATGGATGGATTCTCTGTTTATTCTTCAATGAAAAATTAAATCCATGAATGGCCATCACTGATGAGTATAACTGAGGTATGTAGTTTTATTGGTTCAGCATATTATTATCATCTATTCGTCCAGAATATTCCTTGATTGGCTAACCCATTTGCGAGGATCACGCATAAAGGGGTTAAATTTCGTTGGAAAAAATTATGTGAAGAATGTTTTGAATAATTGAAGAAAATATTATTAAATGTTACTATATTTACTCTACCATCAGGGAATAATTTGTTTGTTATTTATGGTGATGCTTCGAAGAAAGGATTGTGTTGTTTCATTATGCATAATTATAGGGTTATTACTTATGCATCATGATAGCTAAATATTCATGATCAAAACTATACCAGTAATTTTCTTGAGTTAGTATCTTTAATCATTTGTGTAAATATATGGAGACTCTAACTCTGTGGTGAAAAATGTGAGAGTTATACTGATCAGAAGTGTTTGAAAAATATTTTATCACAAAAAGAACTAAAATGAGGTAAATGTGATGGCTCGAACTACTCATGGATTATGATTTCACTATACACTACCACCCAGGGAAGGAAAATAAGTTGGTTGATGTTTTGAGCATAAAGGATCATGGAGTTCTGAACATGATAAGTGATAAAATGGTTCTAATATTCATGGATCTAGTAATGATCGATATTGGAAAAGTAATTGATGGTGAAACATCAATAATTTTTCAAATGGTTGTTAAAACATCTTTTCTATAAAGGATAAAAAAGTCTTTAACTGGTGATGAGGCGTTTCTAAATATAATTAAAGCATTGAATGATGGGATATTGATAGAATTCGTAGATGAATATGGAGTTTTTAAATTTAGGAAGAGACTTTGTGTTACTAACATACTTGATCTAAATAGGTAATTTTGGGAGGATGCTCATAGAACCAATTTCTCTACACACCATGGTATCACTAAGAGGTATTGATATTTAAAAGGAACATTTTTTGTTGGAGAAACTGATGGTAGAGATTGCTGATTCTATGTTAATGTTGTATAGCTTTTCAACACGTGATGGCTGGAAGTCAACATCCTAGGGGAGTAATACAACCTATTCATATTATTTAGTGGAAATGAGATGATATTATGATGGACTATGTCATGGGGATACCAAAGTCTCCTATATGGAATGACGCAATATGGGTCATTATTGATCGTCTTACCATGTCATCATAATTTCTACATATAAGATAAACTTTACCACTTCAACGGCTAACAAAATTATATATTAATGATGTTGTTAGGCTTCACGGAGTGACCCAATCGATTATTTCATATTGTGATCCATGTTTCACATTATGATTCTAGAAGATTATTTATAAATCCCTATATACTAATCATTGATTAAGCACTGCCTACCACCCTCAAAGTGATACACAATCAAAATGGACTATTCAAACCTTATAAGACATGTTGAGATCTTTCATTCTTGATATTAAAGGTATGTGGTTCAGTATTTACCTCTGTTATAATTTTCATAAAACAATAGATTCCATTGAAATATTCAGATGTCACCATATGAAGTATTGTATAGAAAAAGATGTCACAAACCTACTTCTTGGAATGATGTTGGGGAAAGAAAACTCATAGGCCTAGAACATGTTGAGGAAACAATAGAAAAGGTGAATATTATCTAAACCCACATCAAAACATCTCAAAGTAGGAAATAAATCTATGCCGATAACTGAGTGAAAGATTTTGAATTTCCTGTAAGAGATCATGTTTTCTGGAAGGTATCTCCAAAGAAGTGAGTTATATGTTTCTCTAAGAAGGGTAAATAAATCCCAGGTACATCATACATTCTGAAATTCTATAATGAATTGGATTTTTAGTATATTATTTGGAAATGTTTCCAAGTCTCTCTAAATTTAACGATGTGTTCCACATATCACTATTGAGAAAATAAATTCCCGACCCAATGCATGCACTAAACTTTGAATAAATAGAATTGGAACCCGATTTGTCTTATTGTAAAGAACTTCTCAAGATTCTTGATACCAGAGAACAAGTGTGGAGAAACCGAACGACTCATCGAGTTAAAGTTCATTGAAAAAACATAAAATGAAAGAGGCAACATGGGAACCTGATGATCATATGATGAAGAACCACCCAAATATTTTTATTCAATAATATTCTAGAAATATCTATGGATAAATTATTTGAAGGTGGAAGGAATTTATCACCCCAAGATTACATGGTACACTTCTCTTTGAATAATGTTATAACCACTGCTGTATGAAACATTGAGTTCTAACACACCACGACCAACCTAACTAACCATTATGAATAGTAATACCCACTTTTTGAAATTTTATAAATTTTATATTTCAAAATTGCCTTTATTTTTTGATCCAAAATATCAAAATTATCTTTGGGTGAATTTTTGGTATTTTTCTGAAAACATTAATATTTTTGATGAATAGTGAAATGCATTGCGTTATTATTTAAAACCGAATTTTTTTTAAATAATAATCATTTTTATTTAAATATATTTTAATTTCATAATATATTCATAAAACCTATATTACTTCAATTTCATTCATTTGAGTTATTTTATTATAATATTAGATATATTTAATTTAATTTAATTTTTAACGTCTTTTACCCACATTCTAGAAACATTATGAAATTTGAAATAAAAAACATAATTTTACTAATTTTTTTAATTGAATTTCAAAGAATTGTGAGTCATAGATTCTATTTTTATGTAAAATTTGGTTCAATAGGATGAAAATAATTTTAGGTGAATGGTAATTTTTTAATTTTATTTACCACTTTTAAATATAAATTTGGTAACTAAAAGTAAAATATTATATTATAATTACCCTAACAAATGACCTAATTCTATTGGATATGGGTACTTATACAAAAATAAAACATAGGAATATAATATGATCCTTTTAATCCATTTGGTAGATTATGACATTTATTATTATATTATTTAAAGAAGGGATAAAAGTGTAAAATTAAAATTTTAATAACAAAACCATTTTTTATATAGAGTTATACATTAGAGTAATTAGACTATAAATATACATTAGAAGTATGAAAATATATCATATATAGTTGTATTTTATTTATAATTTTTAGAAATTTTATAATTAAATTTCATTATGAAATAATGATATTATTGTACTTACCTTATTAGTGAATGATTAAATTAATTGATATTATAACTATAAAAATAAATGTAAATTGAGTATTTTGATGTATTACAATAATTTTATTTGTTAATAAAACATGTTAGAATTTATTTAACGTATTTTTTCTAAGTAATCGTGTTTTTTTGACTTTCACAAAAACAAAAAACTAAATGATATAAAAATTGACCTAAATTAGTATTTAAAATGAATAATATATTATTAAATGATATAATATTCCAAAAATATAAGATTATGCTAATAGAAATATATAGTTATAGATATGTCATTCATTTAACACTTCAGGTTTTCTTGGATGTTTATAGTATGTTTATTAACCATGTAATATAAAAATACAAGAAGACATGGTAAAAGTTAAACTATATAACGAAAAATTAAATCTAAATGATAAGGTTAATATGTAGACCTAAAATTTCCTAAAACCTATTATTTGAGATTATTTTGACACATACCAAACTTATCTTTGAAATAAATCCATTGGAGCCATTAGAAACTTAATATGAATTTATAATTAAATAATATTTCAAGCTTTAACAATAGTGCCCCGCATCTCTCTTATAAAAGGGAATATTACCTTTTCTCAAATTCAGACAACCATAGAATTTTTTATCATCCCAAACCTTGTAAAATATCTTCCCAACTACCGTCATTTTATCCAAGAAGCTTTACTTTAATCAAAAATTCATCCCGAAGAACCCTTTTGATCAACTCAAATGGAAGCACCCGAAGAAGAGGTAATAATTATAATCACCTATTTCCAAGTTCTATTCTTTTCCACTTCCTCATTCATTGTTGCTTCCATAACAAAATAAAAACTCCTGTAACTTCTACAAACTATGTTTTCATTGTCAATATGATACGACTATATTCATTATTCCATCCATCCAATGAATGACAATATCACCATACATGTGTACATACGACTTACTGTCTCCATGTCATGGTGAAGTTTTTTATTCAACACATCATTATTTCGATGGGTATAATAGTGTGTATAATTGATTTAAATAATAAATAAAATATTTTAATGATTATTTATGTATAATATACCATCTAGTTACATATAATTTCACCATCAATAAAATGATATGGTCGCTTGTGTGTATGTATGGATTATCGTCTTCACGAACGCAATGTGATTTATTCCCCATCATAAGTACTCAAGAATAATTTTTATTTATTTATTAAAAATAATGTTTAAAAACATAATATATTTCTGTATATGAATAAAATACATCCTATACATAAAGAACATGAATTACTTAACAAAACATATAATCTAAAACCGATCAATTAACAACTGAGACAATGATGCTACTGCAATATTAATAAAAAAGAAATATTAGAAGATAATATATGATATAATATTTATATATGTGGTTATTTTATAATTAATTAACAATGATTTAACAATTATACATTAGTTTAATGTACCCTTGACTATGGAATAATACAACGTTATCGTTAATTTTACAATCTCTTTATTATCTGAGACTATTTATGTGTGAGAATCTATTGGGACTTATTTATCATCCACATCTGTGTTTCGTAACAATGTATTTAAAAAAAATTTACTATTTCCTATAATATGGTCTAAATTTATTTATCCCTTTTTTGAATTTTTATAAAATATTTGGAAAAGAATCATACCGTCATTTTTTAAACCCGGTACATTATGGCATTTTTGAGAAATTAATGTATGAATGTTTTTTATCTTATATAGCAAGGGCGGCTATTTTCCTCTATTATAACACCTTTGAATATTCCATTATAGGATTATAATAATTTTTTCAAAATAAATGTTTTCTTTTTCAATTATGTGACATTTAATTGATTTAAAAATAGAAAGAGATATTTCTCTCAAATATTTTTGATTTAATCAATGTAAACATCCTTTGATAGATTTTACTGTTTTTTGAAGTGGATTTCTTCTGATACAATCTTAGATATCATATTGAAGGTTTTGGGATATTTATGATAGTGGATGTGTCATTTTTATACCATTCATGGTTTATGGTTTATATATTAACATTTAATATGCTGGTTTTAATTCAAATGATTATGTTATGTTTCAACCATTTTATATAAGGAGTGTATTGGATAT
Organism: Viscum album; assembly: GCA_963277665.1. NCBI lineage: Eukaryota > Viridiplantae > Streptophyta > Magnoliopsida > Santalales > Viscaceae > Viscum > Viscum album. Next base: position 513,773,637 of record OY728143.1, on the reverse strand, counting down.
ATTATGTGAAGGTTGGGGCCCACTATCGCTCCTCAACGTATCGGTAGGTCTCATGAGGCAAACAAGTTTCTTGTAAAAAGTCCTTGACAAAATCCTATTTTATGTCTTGACATGAGGACTTGACTACGTCGTTATGATGTCCAGAATTATGCATTTCATCATTATGAAATTAGCTATTGAAATTAAAAGTGATTATTCATCTAGTAGATTATCCATGTGAATAAATAAATGGTATTATTTTATTATACATTCCATATTATGTTAATTTTTATGTTTAAATGTCTTGTGTTTTAGCCATATATTTTTCCTTAAATGTCTATGCTTATTTAGGATAGTTTCAGCTATATTGTTATCCTTACTGGGAATCTTAGCTCAACACATTCTTATGTTTTTATTTTCCCAAAGTGTGAAGAATTATATTATGATTGAACCACATGGAGAGGATAATAAGTTTGAGTTTGTTTAAATCAAACACAATGTTTTATTTTTTATTTCATGATGTAATGTAAAACATACATATGTATCTAGTACTTCCATGTCAAATAAGTTAATCAGAAATCTGAGACGTGATGTACTGTGATCATGAAAATGTTATGTAATAATTAAATGACTCTGGGTAACAAAGTAAAGTCATTAGAGTAGGCATCTGATGTGATTCATTATATATATATCTCTCTCTGTGTGTGTGTGACGTCTGTAGAAATCATGACTTATTGTGAGAATCAATGGGATGTGGATTTTGTATGAGGTTCCTAGGATTTGGAACTTAGTTTGGAATGTATATATGTATGTATATAGTACAATATAATTTTGCGAATATTTTGAGATGATAGATCTTGGAAATCATAGGAGGTGTGTGTTTTTATGGGTTTTGTATATGAAATGGGTCCTAATGACAATCTGATGACATGTGGGACTAGATAGGTGCCAATTATAACATGTTAATGGATTAGAAACCTGACATGTTTCATGAATTAAAGAGTTTCATGGGAGGGATTTTATTCCCATGAAACATCAGCAGACCATAAAAATGATTAATTTTGGTTTACTAAGTGGTTGGGTAGGTAACTTCATAAGCGGGGAGCACCATTATGGAAGTTGATATGAGACTTAATAACTACAAAATACTAGGTTGATTTAAATGATATGGATATGTTCAGAACTATATACAAGTATATATTTATTGATATATGATGGTCAATTGTTTAATTGGATGATTGTAACATCTTGGATTTTTTATAAGTTTGAAATACCACAACCATTTCTATTTTCGAGTTTGTGGAAGAGATAACTTTTTTTATTGGGATTTAGAATGGTATTATTGGAGTCTGATTGGATCAATGAGTTTTTTTTCGATTAGTATTAATTCAAAACAAGTTACATTGTGGTTTATTTGAGTTTTAGGATGGACACTCCATAAAAATTTGTTTATAGAAATTTCAAAAAAGAGGTCCATGGTCAAATATAACTGTGCATTCTACAAGGAGTAATCATGTAATCCACCTACTAAACTATGTGTGGATTATCAAACCTTGTGAGTGTGGGGTGAATGATAGTGTGAGACCACTGTAGTTTTTAATAGAAGACAGTTTCATAGTCTACAAATGGTTTTGTAATATTTTTTCCAAGCTCATTCATGTGTGGTGGTCAGATAGTGATCACTACATTGTAGGAACACAGTTATCCGTACCATTTCAATGAACCATGTGGTTCATTCAAATGGGTGATCCTATCTAATATTTCATTCTTTCTTATTCCATTATTTTATATTCAATAAAAATCAAGGAGGATCTCATCCCATTCCTTTTTCCTCTATCATTTGAGCCATATTCATCATATGAGCTCAAATTCATGACCTTTTAGTATTATTAGAATAAAATCCATACGTAATTTAATTGACATTCTTCTCTTTCTAGATAATTTCTTTACATGGAACTGCAAATATATGTGATCTATTTTTTCCAATTTTCAGTTTGTTTGTCTAAAAGATTAATTTCTATCATTTTGGATTTTGTGGGAGGTAGGCATTAGATTAACGAGTGCTTATGATTATAAGGTTGGTCGTACATTGTCTTCCCTTTATTTAAAGTGTTTTTGGGGTTTGATCTATATATATATCCATATAGTCAATCCATGAGAGACCCATAATTAAACAATAGTATCTTTTAAATTAATGAATTAAAATTACAAGATGTCATAATATATTACCTAGTAGTTGTTTATTTACGAAAATACATGTATGTGTATTTTGACCACTTTGGAAAGATAGGTTGGGTATTTTTTAAAATTAATTAAATTGAGTAAGTTTATTTAATAAGTCATAAGGGAATGTGATGGCGTATTTAGGAAGATTTATTTTTTTATAATCCATGTACTGTGGTGACAAATTCATTAGGTTGGGTGAGGAATGAGACAATTGGTTTGATGTTGATCACCAAGATAAGGTGACATGGTTTTCAGAGTGAGGAAATGATGTTTTACGATGTGTTCATTGCCTGTGTGACATGATGTTGTGTTGATAATTAAGATTTAGAAACATTTTAATAGTAGAATGAGGTGTTTAATGTCGTGGCTTAGGTATAGGATTGTGATTTAAGCTTAGCATTGTTGGATAATTATCCATTGCATTCATGTTAGTATACAATTACTGAGCCGAGGTGGGTTTGAACACTCATGGTAGGGGGAGGTCCCCATGTTTTATTTATCTTATGGTATGGTGTTGATCATTATATATGTTTTTGTTGGTAACCAAAGAAATCCTTGAGGATAATGATGGACCATCAGGATATATTTATGAGACTATCCATTAGGGGAATAATTCCCACTGTTATGTATGAGACCATGGGTTAGAATTATTAGTGGAAGGATTTTATCATACCTTATTAGGTGTTTTTTACATAAAAGTGATTATAAATATATATATATTTATTAGAAGGACATATATTATTGTTCCATGGGAATCCTAGTTTCTGAGATGACTGGGATTTACAGAGAGTATGTATAAGAGATTATGTATTTTAATTGGAATTATGATTGACTATGATTAATTGGTAATTTCATGTGATGTGTCAAATGGAAATTGGTTTTGGGTTCTACCTTTATGGGGAGCTCTATAAGGAAATCTAGTCGAGGACATGTTCAGGGATGCCTTGGGAATTATGTTATGACTCCTCTCTACTGTAAAAATTTATATACAGACATGTGTTGTATGATTTATATATTTTTGGGGGAAATTATTTAGATATATATCAATGATGGATGAATAATTTGATCATTTCCTCGTGGATATTGAGCACAATGGAAGTTATCTATTTATTAGATATGCATGCGATGAATTTTATAAAATTTTATATACACCTACATAATTATAGATTTATGAAAAAAAAACATGTTGGTGGTGTCCTAATGATATACTACTAATATACTATAAAGAACACATGTAACATTTTTTCTCTTAGTTAATGATTCCAGATCAATAGATGGACCATTTAGATCAGAGTTGTAATTTTTTTATAGGATGGATGGAAGTGGACCTGCTGGTTCTTCTACATCATGCGACCATTTAATTTCATATTTTGAATGTCTCATATATGTATCTATGTCATCAACCACACAAGAACCTAAAATTATTCTTATTATGTAACCTATTCTGTATTTTCATGTGTTTTAGCAAATGGTATTTGTATGGTTTTTTACTAAAACCATTTATTATGATTCTGATAAATTTATATTTATGCTTTATCTATTGGAGTCCTTATTCTAGTTTTATATATATATATTAGGGGTGTCCAAACCCAACCCAACCTGACCAACCAGACCCGACCCGACCGGGTGGGGTCGGGATGGGTCGAATTACATTGGAATGTTGACGGGTCGGGACAGTTTGGGTCGGGTTGACATTGGGTTAGGTCCGGTCATGGGTTAGAAAAATAATGACTCAACCTGACCCGATTTAGCCGACCTTCACTTTTTTTTGGCTACCAGTTCTTTGGTTGGTTCGGACATCACTCGACCCGCTTCCCTCTTCCCCTTTCTGTCTCTCTTCCAATAATCCACCTTGTGACGACCATAGCCCCCCAATGTCGACTCCTTTATTGTGGGGATCCTGTCTCAGCCCTAGTCACATAGTTCCTTCCTCAATCATGAAGAGAGAGCACCCCATAATATATAGATACCACCTCTCTCCCTCTCTCATGCCACGATCCCCACCCCCTCCACAGAAGGACCACATCGTCGCCTCTCCCACAATCCCACCTCCATTCATCACACTTTTTCCCATCCCCGTTGGTGATCTCCCTTCCTCTCATATTATTCATCATTTCCCTCCCATATTTAGGTATTGAAATCAAGAAGGAAGCACATGAGACCCATGGTACCAACCTTGACGGAAGACTATAATCACGGGAGAGGTCATTGTGTTGAGATCGATTGAGGAACGATTCTGGTTTGGTTTAATTATTAACCAGCAAAAAAAATTAGGATTATTTCTGCAATAATTAATTAATTTTGCATTACTTTCTAATGAAACTGGCAGGCATAGAAGACGATGAGAGGATAAGTTGATACATTGGGTGAGATCGTTATTGAGTGAGGAGTTGAGTAGCAAAGAGATTCTTTTTGTGGTGGTTGTTTTTCTAATTTCTTCAGTGTTTCTTCCAGGTAGCATGGTTCTGGCGTGGAAGACGATGCCTGTGGGTGGATAGGGTGCCACGTCGAGATCTAGGAGATGGTTCTGTTTACAAAAGAGAGATGAAATTTTTTCCCCATAACCCAATGGACCCGACCTGACCCATCCCGATCCAATACGGGTTAGGTTGGGTCGGTCTGATCCAGAATTCAACCATGACCTGACCCGACCTGACCTGTCATTTTTTTCTTGGGTCGTGTCCAAAAAAACCTCCAACATGACCCAACCCGAACCATGGACACCCCTAATATATATATGTAAAAATATTATTATCAACCCATGTGGTTATATTCTCCCCTCTATCTCCTCATCAAACCATCACTTTTATTTTGGAGCCATTAGAATATGGGGATACACGCTGAAAGCCTAGTGTGCAATAAGCCAAGGGCACTATTCGAGAGGAAAACCATGATATGGAAATATAAAAATCAATCAACTCTTCATTCAATTCCATTATCCCAATATCAAGAACATATTAAATTTAATCCTTCCATAAATCATTTTCTTTTCAATAAGGTTAGCATACACTCAATCGCTTCTCTTATTACCAATCAACACATTCCTTCAAATCCTTAACAAAGATCTCAGAAGTACATTCCTTATATATATCATAATTATTATAACTATATTATCATCAACATAATATTTTTAAAGAGAATTATTTATACATATATTCTGGAACATTAATCATGCAACTTTGGTTATATCAATGACTCATTCTTGATATTGACCCCCTATCATCATATGATATATCTTCCTTTAATTCTTGGACTGTTGTTTTGTCTAATTCATGCTATCATAAATTTTTGTGCATTTAAAATCGAAAACATCATTAATTCAATTTAAGTCAACATCATGGAGGCCTATCAATTGATACATTTACTAAGTAGCAATTTACATTAGAAAATTACTATGGCCTTTCATTCCACATTTATCCCATGAAATAAAATATGTCATTATCTTTTTCTCATTATTCATGTTTTTATCTAACATCCTCTAATCCTATGAATACCAATCTAAGACATAATAATTATAAATGTAATTATCTATCTTGATAGGAAAATTAAATATTTCCTTATATGGTGAAAATATTTGAGAAATTAGTGCTCTTCAGATACATGGCTTAAGTCCATTAAATAATTTGTCAGTCAGGCACTCCATAAAATGTATGTAATTCTTAGAATAGTATGGTACTCAAGTAATGATATCATAAAACTCATAAAAAATTTATTAATATTATTTATTTTTATTACTAACATTCCCCTCATTGAATGTTATTCTTGAAAAGAGAATTTTTTTCAATGAATTATTCTTTTAAAAGATTCCATTCAATGAGTTATACTTCCACTTATTCGCATGTATTCTGGATCAATGGCCACTATAAATTAGATCCTACTTTTATCAAATACATTGTATATGTAACCATTTATATTTCACCTCATCATGTGGTCATAAATATATTCTCCAATGTCTTAAACCATTTTTTGGTTACCAATTGATTATTAGTCTCCCTAAATTATGGGTGATTCGATCGCATAAATTAATCTAGTATGGTAGAATCACAATTTTGAATAGTTTATCTATATAAGAAATGTTATTTTTCATAACCGTGTTAATTTGAACTAATATATACATGAATTTTTCAATTAAATACCATCTATATTGGCTTTAATAGTATATTAATATCTTAATTTTCCATAAGTATTACTACCCTTCTTCTTTATTTGATCTATTTATAAACAATGTAATACTGGATTGGATCTTAAAATCTTAAATATTAAATCATAATTTTTTATTTGAAATAACATTTAACACATAAAATGAATAATATTTTATTAAATGTTATCATATAATAATTAATATTTTTTATTTTGGGGGAAAATTATTTTAAAATTCATTACTACTATTTGGAAATAAAATATTAGTTTTCCTCATACTATCCCCCAAGTGTGTCAAACATGATGTAGCATAAGGCTCATTAGAATGTTCAAGGTTATGATCTGGTTTATCCCAATGCACCCTTTTCAAATTTATTACAAGTAGGTACCACTTTTCAAGAACCACATCCCTTGATAGTATCCAAATGAAAATATAATATAAGAAAATAACACATAATCTCTTCAGTGAGAAAACATTATAGTTTTCTTCAATACTAATCATGAAATTATATAATAAGGTTATGATCCATGTTCTATATTTTTCAAAATCTAGTTTCTAAGGTTTTTAATAGACTTAATCTAATACAAACTACTGAAACCCATCCCTAATTAAATAGATTTTTTGTCTTAAATTATTAAATTCCCATAGTTAAAATACGTAAAATACCAAAGGAACAATTAGTTTGGCAGTATTATAGAACCTGATACAAACAAGATAAACATTTTACATTGGGAAAGAATACTAAAACATAGTACATAACAACATTAAATGATCTTTATCATTGAAAATTAATTCAAATATCTCTTCTTCATATCATAGGTAAAGCAATACAAAATTAATGGACGAGGAAAAATTATTAGTAATGGTTAAGTACAACAATGGTGATCTTGAATCCATAGTCGTAATCAAAACCAAAAGTAAAATAATTGATCCCACATCCATTTTGAAAAACTTTTCTATGTGAATAAATATATATATTTAAATTTAAATATGAAATTAAAACAACTAAATCATGTTATACTTCATCAATTAATGATAATTTAATTCATATAGAGATAATATCATTGTGAAAATATCATAGATAGTAATAACAATATTCAGAATTAAAAAATTATTTACTATTTCCATTCATGATTGCAATGGGAATGATACTTTACTATAAATATTTATCATCTATACAGTTTAAAACATCAGGATATTAATCAATATAGATATTATAACTCTACCTCTACTGTCAATATCTATCCATGAGATAGTTTTCGAACTTCTTGTTATAAGTGCATAGGGTTACCCAACTAATTTCTTTACCATGAGATATGTAGATTCATTGTGGGGATATCTATAGTGGCACCCACCCATATATTTGTTTAAAAAATATTACTCATGTATTTAATAAAATATTTATTTCCTAAAAAATATATATTATCATCAAATATTAATATTGAGTAATGGATACATAAATTTTCAATATTTCACTAGTTAATCGAATAACTATCAATGTAAACACCATTTGTGAAAATGGTATACTTCTTACCTAATAATCATATGAAATATATTATAATATTTATATTTATTAGAAACTTATTTTACAAGTAATAATTATTTTAAGGAAGTGATTGTCCTAATAGATCATAAATAATCACAAAGGAGAGTGACATTGTATAATAAATTTAACAACTTGGTAATATTCAATTCAAATCACCTTTGAAAAATAATTAAAATCGAAACTTAAAATTACATGAATTAAAAATAATTCATTTTATTTCATGTCATGATCATGTATATACAAAATAGAAACTTAATTTGGGCTTAATAAAAAAGAAGTATGAATGGAATGAAAATTGACTTAAAATCCATTACCGCTTACTTCATTTTGATTTGTTGATTTTAACCACCTGTGTATTTGTTTAAAATGATTTATTAACTTCCTAAAAAACCATATTAATATTTATAATATCATTTAAGATCTATTAATGACATCTTATATCCATTCATTATTAAATCTGTCATTATTTGGATTGTTTCGTGTGTTAATTTCCTTCTTTTCTAAATTGTGTTTTATTGTTTATGATCATTTTCATGAAAATATTTCAGAGTATCCTTATCAATATAAAAATATTCAAGAAATAATAATCGTATTTGGAAATAAATTTTAAATTTAAAAATAATAAATAAATATGGTTATAAAAAATAAATTATGTTATTATCTTGGATATGGACTGTCATACATACACATTTATAATGTTTACATTTTTCAATGAACATTATTGGAAGTAGAAAGTAATATATTAAATTTAAATAATGACCATAATATCATATATACAACATTATATACTTATATATATCCACATGGGTCATTTTGATGAAGAGATAGTCGCATCGCTTCATGAAGGCAGTAGTCCACATGTACAGAAAAGATGATGCCACCTTTAAATTAGTAAAAAGTTATGAAAGAAAATTGAATATATATATATATATATATTAACTTTACATAATGATAAATATGTCATGAATAAAATAACTATTTCCTATATATCACAAATATGCATTATATTTATCCTTGTCACATTCTATGGGATGTGTTAGTGAAATACGAATCACTTCACTTCTCGAGTCGGTAGTTTGTTATACACATGAAAAATGAAATCAATTATCTTATAGAATTATTGGTAAAAAGATATATATTATTTAAAAATTATATAAATACAAATATGTTATAAATATCCTATATATATATATATTTTCCGTCATTATACCCAATAGTAAATGGTGATAATGGAAGAACAAATAACATTAGATCATGAAACGGTAGTACGCTGTACACACGAACAATTATCCTATAACCCACTTGATGGAATTGGTGAAGTTTCTATGTAATTGCCTTATTTTTAAAACATGAAAATAAATAGAAGATAAAAAATTATATTATATAATCAAGGAATGGAATTAATTTAATGAGTTAGAGAATGAAATATAATAAAGAGGTTGGTTGAAGAAAATTACATCTTATTCAAGTATCCTAGTTAGGTATGCACTGAGTCCTTCCTGGGTAGTATTTCTACACAAATTATGACTCTTAACATGAGTTGATGAATTTTGGGATGTGATTTGTTTAGGTATTCAATGAACTAAATAGGTGTGATGTTTTGAATAAGAGAGTTGATTTTGTGACCTTTATAAAGGGGGTGATGAAACACATGATATTTTGGAAAAAAATTGACTGAAACAACTTGTGCATCTGTCTAAAGGTGAAAAATGAACCATTATACCACCATAGAGGTTGAATAGTCTAAATATGTCCAAAATTAATTTTTTTTAAAGTGTATATATAGAGACCTGATTATTTCATTGTAATACTTTGAAATACTTCTATATATATGTTATGACTTAGGTGTTGAGAAAAAATGCAATTTCAAGCCCTGGTGTGCTAGTGATTAATTAAAAAATAATAATAAGTTTATATTAAATTTATCATGAAATAATTCCTAAATAATATAGGATAACTCTTAAATTGAATTTCAAATCATATATTTGAGTGCTCTGTTGGCTTTGGAACACTATTTTAACCCTAGGAATGACAAGAAACATGTTGATGTAGGGATGTCAGACTACTCACCCATTCTTGGTGTGTTTAGAAATTTAATTTTTTATTAAATTAAATAATTAATTTAATTATTACCTAAATAATATGTTTATAAACATATCATCATGGAGATATTTATAGGGTTAGCCTATGAATCCTAGAATTACTAATGATGCTTTACTTCATCCTTCTGTTTGAGGATCTCCACGGATAATGATGAATCGTGGGATCCGATAAGATTAGAACGCAACAAACACAATGAATTTCCAATACTAGAAGACATTTTATTTATCAATGAAATATCTATAATCATGTTAGGTACCATTAATTGGGGTTTTTAAAACATTTCTATTAAAAATGTTGAGCAGATAGAAACTTTCTATCGTTCTATACAAAATTTTTGAATACGCATGCACCGGGGTACCGATTTATTTGATTATCTCAATTTAGTTCTAACCCGGATTGATTGTTCATTATAATTTCCTATAACTCTTTGAAAATGATATATAAAAAAATTTATTGTTGTTTTTCCTCCTTTTATATTTTCATCCATCACCGATTGGATCTTGAGGTCTCGGTTCAACAATTGCTTGTTGATTCGAATCCCAACAAAACCCTCATATTTGAAGAGGTTTCAAAAATGAAGATTGTATTGATTATCCTAGAATATATGTATACTATTTATGAGTTTTAGATCTCCTTTTAGGGGTTTGAGATCAAAATATCAGTGATAGAGAGTTGTTGTCTGTATAGATCGAATGTGGAATCCCTTTCAAGTATTGAGGTTCATATCATAAATTCTGTCCAAATATATAATACACAAAATGTTGTAGGATAAACACACTACGTGTATCCCCATATGTGGAAGTGACTAGGGTTTCAAAAATGTTAAGGATGACATGATGTATATCCCTCCCACACACCATGTACCACTTCCCCAATTAGAAAACCTTTATGATGGATCACATGAGAGGGATCCCATGTAATAGTGTATATCTAGGTACATGGTTGTGTAACTGAGTACATAGACATGTCCAAATCATAGAGGTGATGCCCCATGTGAGGAAACACACAGAGTATTGAGTCCATTGACATGGGTTCAGGTACACAGACACAACCAATTTTTTGTTATCTTAGGCATGCCATGTTTTGCACCTACATGTGGTGTTCTACTACACAGGTATGGGGAGATGTTCTAGATAAAGACATAGTTTGGATGTGGAGTGAGACAAAAAGTATTTTGGGTCCCCTTAAACACTATGTATCACTATGTTCCATTTTAGGAAACATTATTGATTCGCATGTATATCTGTTGAACTGATATTTTGTACTATGATAAGTCTACACGTATTTTTTTAGAACATTATTGTTCACATTTATTTGCTTAAATGAAACGATGTTAAATGTTCTGGGAATGTTTCAACATTATTAGATCCTCATTGCTGACTGGGATTGTGCGAGATCACTACATACTACCAAGTGGACCATCTAGAAAAGATATGCAGTGGAGTCCCTGATACCTTCCGAGTGTAACCCTTATAATCATGGGAACAAGTCCATGATTACTAGAGTATAACCCAATATCTCACTACAGTGTGGGTCTTTAACTACTATAGTTCAATCCCCAGTCAAAATGGGTGTGAGTTCTCTACAGTTTCATACTATGTAAAACCCCCCATCTAATAGGATGCATGCCCTTGATGATTAGATTAGAACACCCTGTCACACCAAGTCATGGGTTATCGACCTATATAGTTGAACCAATGTCATTATATAAGTGGTTCCTCTACAGACCGAGTTGAACCCCTATCAGATAGGGCACATGTCCTTTTAAAATTAAAGTTTACCCCCCCCCCCTCATCGGCATGGTTGTGGGTCCTCTACATATACATATAGTCTGGAACCCCTATCGTCATGGGCGTATTTCCTCTATAGATACACACATATTTGATCTCCCTCTCACCAAGGGATCATGTCCTCTACAAATAATATAAATTCGGAACCCCTTGATGTATTAAAGAATGATCCTAGTACTTCCACATTGTCCCCACTCATCTGTACAGCAGAGTGAAGAAATAATTTTTGAAATTCAAAGATACATCTAGAAAGATGTGTGACTTTAAATTCCTCATTTATGGTATTTTAGAACCATTGAATAGCCTTATTCATTATCTAGGTTTTGAGATGGATATTCCATGACTACCTCATTAGGTATTTTTTTGACTAATAATACTAATATATATATATATATATATATCCTTCCGTATCATCACATTTTATTTTGTTACTCTCTCTCCTTGAGATGGAATGATGTGTGGGGGTATTCTGTGTTCTTTTAGTGTTTAGATTTATATATTTTCATGAGTATAATATCTTTTTATATGTGGATATGACATGACCTGTAGTTCATCTACTAAACATAATTAAACACATGTATTTAAATGAGCTTACATTATCTCATTATAGTGTTGAGTTGTATCCAATTATTGTATCCTGATTCCATTTTATTTTTTTGTTGTGTTATATCATACTACTCCCCCTCTCGCTTTAGAGTTGTCCTATGTGGAATTAATAAACTCAACATTTCATGGAATTTCCCTACACAAGTCGTGTCCTAGGAAGACGATGGATAGATTGATTGTGACTATAGGGGAGCTTAAGGATACTTTGTGTTTCGAACCATGTACTGTGGTTCAGATTTTGATTCAGGAGCTTGGTTCTATGAGGTATTTACTTTTCAACTTTTTTTTGGTTGAGACACATTATTAGTTGGTCTTTTATTTTTTATATTTACATTTCAATTTACATTATCATGCTTTTGTATTGTCTATATGTTTATGCATGTTTTTTTACTTTATAGAAGTATTGAATCTTTAACTTGTTCTAACTGTACATTTTCATTGAGATTAATACGTGTGTGTGTGTGTGTATTGGTACTTAGGAAAATGATCCCAATAGTTTTATAATGACCCATTAAATACGTACATTTATAGTTATTCAGAATTGAAATATATTTATTACAACATATTACAAAACTATGATCAGACCTTGTCAAGACCCGTCCTCGGGGCCGGTGCCGTGACTACCCCAAGCCCGCCTTCCATAGGTCAGGGGATGGTGACTAGTACCAAGGCGTAATTACCGGAAAAAAGGGAAGGCATTGCCTTTGTAAAGTAAACAACAAACAACACAGAGCATGAAACCAGAAATAAACACTAAGTAAAAACTGAGTACAATAATAAGTGCGGAAAAGTAGGTGGGCCAGAATACAAACCCAAACTGAAAGTAAAGTACAACTGGAAAAGGGAGTACATTAACTGAAAAGTAAAGCCACAGCCTCAAGCCGTCCACTGGAAGTCCCACCTAATGGGTGGGTACAGATAGCCTCCATAGCTCCTCGGGTCTATCCATCCGCTCCGAGTACGTCCCGCCCTGTGATCCACCTCCGTGTACCGACCTGCTCCGCAAGCCTTAACCGCGATCAGCACTGTCCGACGTCTGCAACCAACACAATGTAGTTCAGGCATAACCCATGAAGGGGTGAGTATAAGCTACACAGAAGGGACTCCAAGACCCCCGAAGGTCTCCCAGAATCCACAAAGGATAATCCACAAAAGATAATCCACAAAGGAATGATACAATCACGAAGTAACATCTGACACTGCTTAGATATATGCCCATACATATACCTATGTCATCAATTCTAGTTCGCTCCAACCTCCGATCCCAAGTACAACCCAGTCCATATAGGAAACCTCAATCCAATACACACCGGAAAGCATAACGTAATCCACATAGGAAAGCAAGTCAAGATTCATCTCACACAGGAATACTTCTTCGTATGATGATAGATATGATTAGATAGAGGCACTGATTCATCTAAGTCGTCGGACGCACAAAGGATTGATAGGTTAACCACTGCAATGACCCACAACGGATCTGACCCACACATGATCAATAGGTAACTAACCCCCACAATAACGCACAAAGGATTGGACCCACACATGATCGATAGTTAACTAACACCCGCAATGACCCACACAGGATCAGACCCACACAGGATCTGTAGGTGCTCGCTCACACATGATCAATGAGCGCTAACCCACATAGGATCTGACCCACACAGGATCGGTAGCACTGATCCACATTGGATCACTGACTTCTGTAGTCATCACCGTCAAATTCACTGAGGATCTCTGTACAGTCGTCGTCGTCGTCGTAGTCGCAGCCAGCTCTAGGGTTACCGCACACAGCAAGCTCGTTCGATAGGGTCCACTCCACGATCAGAGGTGCTGATAAATTAACTGACACATAGTCTATATTTGGTGTATCCAAAAGTTCTGTATCGTCAACAGGAACTCAACGTCACATACGGTGCGTCAATCGGACGCCTGGTCTGAGAGTTATTGGCTTTTACGTCCCAGGGGTCCGGTTGGTTTTTAAGTCAAAACCAACCCGACTGCACTCCAACTATGTCAAAACCTCATGCGGATTAAGCCCAATGTTCCTTCTCACTAAGAGAAATCCATCAAAGTTGATGGCACATCAATCGGACATCCGAAGCTCAAATTATAAGGGTTTCCGCTCCGAGGGCCCGGTTAGTTTCGTGTACGAAACAATCCGGCCGAACCCAAACTATTCTGAAACCTTGAGTTTAATATACAAAAACGACCGTCTCAATCAAAGTATCGCTACGCAACTGACGGTGCGTCGCTCCGAAGTCTGCACCTCAGGTTGTGGGCAACGGACCGAAAGAGGTTCAGTATTAGGGGGTTCAGGCCCGATCCGACCCGGCCCGATACCCCCAAGGTCGGCCCGAACCGGGTCGACCTGAACTAGATCCTGGTCCGAACCGCTTGGGCGCAGCCCGACCCTGCTGGCAGGGCCCGGCCCGGCCGGGCGGCCTGTTCTGGCGGACCGACCAGGGCAGCCGGCGGACGCGCGGTGCGCTGGCCAGGGGCTTGGCCGAACGTCCTAGCTGTTCGGATGCAGGGGACGCTGCCCCCGCGTGAAGAAACTGTGGCCCCATGATGGGGCCGTTCATGCATGGCCAGCCAGGGATTTCGAACCCCTGGTTCTTCCACGATCCAGCCTGCCCGCTCTTGCCGGTCGGCTTCTGCCACCACGGGACCAGCAAGGCCGGTCCCCCTACTCCGATGTCGGCAGCCCAATTCCGGTCGCCGGTTCCGCTGCTTTGCCGCGGCTTAAACCACGGCCATGGTTTGTCCGGTGCGGCACGACGGCGCCTCTCCCCTCCACCGTGGCCCCGCTCCGGCCGCGGTGTCTTCGGTTTCTTTCTAGCGCCACGGCTTAGTTAAATTGTCAAATGCGTGGCACAACGGTGTTGTGCATTCCTTGCTGCTCGTTCCCGCGGGGTGCAATGGCACCGCGTTATTTTTCCTCGAACTGCAACAACAAATAATAATAAGGTAGGAGGGTTGGCCGTGTTTGTGCGGTCCGGACCCCTCCCGTTAAACGATATCAAGTGGTCCATAAGAATGGGGTTAGATGACGGTAGATTTCACAAATTAAAACACATAACCCCTACCTCAACGTTGTCGTCGAGCGAGAGTTCGTCGCGGAATTAACCATCACGGAAGAAGAGGATAACCGCCTGAAGAAAAGGATTTCCGCACAAGAAGCGTCATGGAAGGAACGTCGTTGGCGTTAGATGATCTCCGAGGAAGGCGTCTCTCGCCATCGTCCGCCGTCGGAGGTCGGCGTTCTTCGTTGGTGGCGGTGTGTTCTTCGCGTTCTTCATCAAAGAACGAAGAATCCTCAAGACTTCTCTTTCTCTCCCAAAGTCTCCCACAACCATAATTCCAAAAAAATAAAATAAGTTCAACACATCATTTTTAACATATCCTAAGAATTTTAAATTCAAAAGAAACAAAATGAAAAATTAATTCAATGAATTAATTGTAACGATTTAACCGCCCAATTTAATGAGGCATTTCATAAATAGAAAAAATGCATGGTTGACATCATTAAAGGGGGGGTGAGGGTGCGTTACTTAGAAGGAACGAAACAGTGGGGATCATGCGGGACCCACCTCACAAATATCCTACCAAGTTGGTAGGATATTGTGGGTCCCACCTTATCCTCTTAACCTAGGTTAAACCGCTTTAAGTGAAATAAAATAAATTGTCGCACCGCTTTTATTTTATTTCTTTACATAACCCAAAAAATTAAAAACCACACCCGAGAAAACGCAACTCCGGAAAAGGTGTTTCTAAGAAAATTACCGGCACTGCAATTCCATTGGTGCCAACAGAATTTGATTCCGAGAACCGGTTCAAAAGTTAGAAAAACCCGCTCGTTCGTTCACTGAACGTACCCGAGCAAAACATAGAAAAATGATTCCGGGCACACAGGGCCTCAGAATCAGGTACCTTCGGAAACTACGTTCACGTAAATATTTCAATAAAATTAAGAAAAAAATTTCCTTGAATTTTTCGGATATTTAAATCACTCCCCCCTCAGGGATTTATGTCCCCGTAAAGATATATCAAAAACTAGGGAAAGAAAAGTGGGTACTGAGCACGCATCTGAGCCTCCCGCTCCCATGTGTTCTCCTGGAGGTTCCCGTGATGCCATCTGATGCGCACTAGAGGAATAGACCATCCACGTAGGACCCACTCCTGTCGATCCTCAATCTCCACCAGGACCTCTTCAAAAGTCGCCTCATCATCAACGTCCAGCTCCCCATGGTCAATGATATGCTTTGGGTCGTACACATATCTCTTCAGATGGGATATGTGGAAGACGTCGTGCACCCGGTGCAACTGCGGTGGTAGAGCAAGCCGATAAGCCACCTCGCCAATCCTGTTGAGGACCTGGAATGGTCCGATGAAGCGTGGAGACAACTTTCCGCCTCTGCCAAATCTCTGTAATCCACGTCGAGGTGAGACCCACAAGAAGACGTGGTCTTAATCCTCACACTCTAGTGGCCTTTGCCTCCTGTCAGCATAAGACTTCTGCTGGCTCTGAGCTGTCCTCATCTGCTCCTGGATGATCTGGACCTTCTCTGTCGTGGCCTGGACTATCTCCGGTCCCACAAGTGCTGACTCCCTAGGGTCTGTCCAGCACAGCGGTGATCTGCAAGGTCAGCCGTACAACGCCTCGTATGGTGACATCCTGATGGTGGAGTTGTAGCTGTTGTTGAACGGGAACTCCAATATGGGTAGTAGGTGCTACCACCTACGACCAAAGTCGAGGACACATGTGCGGAGAATGTCCACGAGAGTCTGAATGGTCCTCTCCGTCTGACCATCCGTCTGATGGTGAAAGGCGGTGCTCAGAAGTAGTTGTGTCCCGAACGCCTCTTACAACCCCTTCCAAAGCCCGGACGTAAAGTGAGCATATTGATCGGAGACGATAGATGATGGCACACCGTGAAGTCGTATAATCTTCTAAACATTGAGACGTCCCAAGCTCTCCACTGATCCCTTCTCTCAGATGGGTAAGAAGTGAGCTGACTTGGTGAGTCGGTCGAAAATCACCCAAATGGAGTCGTGACCTCTGGAAGTTCATGGAATTCCAGTCACAAATTCCATAGATATGCCATTCCACTTCCACTCCGGGACCTCCATGGGCTGAACCAAGCCTACTGGTACCTGTTTCTCTTCCTTCACCTATTGGCAGGTGAGGCATCGAAAAATAAAATTTGCTACAACTGTCTTCATGCCCGGCCACGAGTGCTGTCGTCTGAGATTCTGGTACATCTTCGCCACTCCAGAATGTACCGCCAAATTAGAATTGCAAAACTCTCTCACCACCTCATCCTGTAAAGCAACTGGTACCAAGGTATGTCCTCTAAAAATGACGTTGTGCTCTCCCCCTATGGAGAAACCATCAAGTGCATGTCCTGAGGATATCTGAGCACGTCGCGTCTCAGAGTCAGTGTCCCCATGTTATGCCTCTCCGACCCACTGCAGTAGTGGTGGAGTGACATTGAGTGACTAGAGGAAGGATGCTCCGTCTATATCCAAAAAGGATATCTACAAAGTGGATAGCTGCTCGGTCGCCTCCCCAAGTAGCTGAATGACCATCCTCCTGCTGAGAGCATCAGCTACTATGTTCTCCTTCCCAAGAGTATATAATTTCTCAAAGTCATAGTCCTTGAGGAACTCAAGACATCTCCGCTGTCTTAGGTTCAGGTCCTTCAGTGAGAAAAAATACATGAGACTCTAATGGTCAGAATAGACTGTAAAGCACTCACCCATCAGATAGTGTCACCACATCATTAGAGATAAGACCTCTCCTGCTAATTCTAGGTCATGGGTAGCGTAGTTCTATGCTTGTTGCCTCAAATGACGTGATCCATATGCGATCATGGCCCGCTCCTACATCAGGACACATCCGAGTCCAGTCCCTGATGCATCGCAGTAAACTACGTACCCTAATCCATCCTCCGGAAACCTCAAGATAGTAGCGATGGTCAATCTCTGTCTCAACTCCAGGAAGCTATGCTGACATCTGTCTGACCAAACAAAGGGTTTCCCCTTCTTCGACAATGCTGAGAGTGGTGCAACAACTCTGGAGGAGTCTGGCACAAATTTCTGATAGTATCCATCTAGTCCCAGGAAACTATACACCTCTGTCACACTCTTGGGTGGCTCCCAAGCTAGCATTGCCTCGATCTTCGCAGGATCCACTGCAACTCCCGCCTTAGAGATGACGTGTCCCAAGAAGTGGACCACACGTATCTAGAACTGACACTTCGAGAGTTTTCCATAAAGATGGTGCTCTCGGAGTGTGTCTATTACAGCCCGCAAGTGGTAGGCATGCTCCTCAGTCGTCGAGTATATCAAAATGTCGTCGATGAACACCACAACAAATCGATCGAGGTATGGCTGAAAGATCCTATTCATGAGGCCCATGAAAACAGCGGGAGCATTGGTTATGCATAAGGGATTATCCAAGAACTCATAGTGGCCATACCGACATCTGAAAGCCATCTCTTGCACGTCCTCATCCCGAACTTTGAGATGATGATAGCCTGACATGAGTTCTATCTTTGAGAACCACCGTTCTCCCTTGAGCTGATCGAATAGGTCATCAATCCTCGGTAGTGGATACATGTTCCTCACTGTCACCAGGTTCAGGTGATGATAGTCAACACAAAGTTTCAAGCTCCCATCCACCTTCTTGGTGAAAAATATCGGGGAAGCCCAAGGTGAAACACTGGGTTGGATGAACCCTTGCTCTGCAAGTCCTCCAACTGTACCCGCAGCTCTCGAAGCTCAGCAGGGGCCATCCGATATTCTGGAGTGGATATCAAGGCTCTCCAATGGTACATATCAATATAAAAGTCTACCTCTCTATGAGAAGGTAGTCCTGTAACGTTGTCGGGAAAAACGTCCACATACTGATCCACCACTGCAAAAAAACTAGGACTTCACACGTCAACTTCTCCTAGGATTAGGCTAGCCAATTGATGAGTGATGGGTTATCCTCTCCTCTACGGGAGTCTATCCTGTGCTGCGAAGGCTCCCTTCTAGCCGGTGAAGGTGAACCTGCTTCCGTCAGTGCGTACACACCACACCATGTGCCTAATACAGTCGATATGAGCATGGAATGTAGATAACCAATCCATGACAAAGATGACGTCGTAAGGCGTCGATGCCGCTACAAAAAGATCATAGTCAAAGCTCTCGCCTCCTAGAGTAAGTTCACAATGCCGGCACCAGTGCGTAATTTTCGAGTCTGCTCCCGTAGAAGTCTCTAGCCGTAAGGATCGAGCCAATGGCTCAGTCGGAATCTCTGAGTTTCGAACAAGGGCAGTGGCTATGAAATAATGACTCGCTCCAGTGTCTATAAGAATTGCAGCAAGGGTAGAATAGACATAGATAGTACCTCGAATAATCTCCGGCGTGCCGTGGTCGTAGGTCTTTGTTGCCTAGAGATGAGCCTGTCTCTGCCTGCCAACTCCCTATGGTCGGGGTGGACCTCCCGGTGGTGGTGGTGGTAGATCCTCAAAGCGTCGCCCACCAACTGCTGCTCGGCCAGCTCCTCTGCCTCGTCGGCCAGCTCCCTGCAGACCACCACGGTCGACCCTCTGCCTCTTCCTGGGTGGCCCCTCAACCGTCTGCTGCTCCTCAGCATGGCAGGTCAGGTAGTCTCGAGCCATGTGGCCCTACCCGCCGCAAGCATAGCACTGTCTGCCTCTCAAAAGACTGGCTTCGCGCTGTGTGCCCTACACTACTGAGCCATTGTCCTGAGGTCATTCGACATAGGGTCTGGTCTTTCTGGGCCCATGAGTCATCCATCAACTGCCTGCTGCAGAAGACTCTGCTACGTACCGCCCTGCGATAGGTCTCGCTGCTGATGTAGACTCTGCAAGAAAGCTCTCAATTAAAAGAGCTCGCTCCAGTACACCTACCTGAGCCGGAATGCTGAGAGAGTTCAGTGATGCCCTGATCTCATGCCTCAATCCCTACTCAAAGGTCCATGACCAGAAGAATGGGTATCATACCATGTATTTCGAGTAGCATGAGAGATCAGTAAATCTCACTGAGTACTGGGCGACCGTCAAGCTGCCTTGCCGCAGCTGTTGAAGCTTCTGGATGCGCACCGCACTGAGGGTGGCTGGGACAAACTCCGAGAGAAAGAGGCTCTCAATGTCCGTCCATAGATGAGATGCTCATCGTTCACCTAGAGCATCAAGCTCCACCATCAGCCGGCTGCCGTGTGCAGTAGGCTCACTGCGAATATCACCATGACGTCTGCTGGTGTCCTCACTAAACTGAAAACCCGTACTACTGCCTCCATCTAATCCTCGGCTGCCTGGGGGTCCATCTCCCCATGAAACTTAGGCGGTAGCTGGTGCTGAAACTCGTGAAGTGCACTAAGGCGATGTGCATCGTCAACGATTGGGGCTGGAAGCATCGGTGGCTCAGCGGGTAGAGGTATCGCCGGTGCCTCAGCATTCAAAGGGCCCTGTACCGAGGCCTCGTCGCTCGGTGGGCTGTTGTCACACACAACTCTCAGAACCCTAACTAGCTGCCATCGTGGGGGCATACTTAAAAGGAATCCGGCGCACCATGGTCAAACAGTATACCTGGTGAGCTGACATAATGTAATCACAAAGAAAACATGAATCACACAAGCAATCAATGTTTTCATGTACTAAGCCGGAAATCAGAAGTCAGGGTCCTGGTGTACGGATACGTCAGCCACCGCACCAACACTGGACTCCCTAAACTGATAACCAAACATAATACACTTAACACTATTACTACACATAGATGAAAGATCAGAGTCCAAAGTTCTGCAGTAGAACCGAACTAATCTGATACCAATTTGTAACGACCCGTCCTCGGGGCCCGTTCCGTGACTACCCCAATCCCACCTTCCATAGGCCAGGGGCTAGCGACTAGCACCAAGGCATAATTCCTAGTAAAAAGAGAAGGAATTTCTTTTGTAAAGAAAAAAACAAACACCACAGAGCAAGAAAGCAGAAATAAACACTATGTAAAAACTGACTACAATAGTAAGTGCGGAAAAGTAAGTGGGCCAAAATACAAACCCAAACTGAAATTAAAGTACACATGAAAAGGGAGTACAACAAGTGAAAAGTAAAGTCGCATCCTCGAGACGTCTACTGGAAGTCCCACCTGAATGGTGGGTATAGATAGCCTCTACCTCTCCTCGGGTCCAGTCGTCCACTCTGAGTATATCCGGCCCAGTGATCCACCTATGGGTACCGACCTGCTCTGCAAGCCTCAACCGCGATCAGCGCTGTCCGTTGTCTGCAACCAACACATCATAGTGCGGGCATAACCCATGCATGGGTGAGTGTAAGCTACTCAGTAGGGACCCTGAGACCCCCAAAGGTCTCCCATAACGCACAAAGGATAATCCACAAAGGAAAGATACAATCACAAAGTAACATGCGACACTGCTTAGGTATATGCCCATACATATACCTAAGTCATCAATTCCAGTTCGCTCCAACCTCTGAGCCCAAGTACAACCCACTCCACATAGGAAACCTCAATCCAATCCACACAGGAAAGCATAATGTAATCCTCATTTGAAAGAAATTCAAGATTCATCTCACACAGGTATACTTCTTCGTATGACGATAGAGATGATCAGATATAGACACTGATTCATCTAAGCTATCGGACCAACAAAGGATCGATAGGTACTAACCCCCGCAATGACCCACAAAGGATCTGACCCACACAGGATCAATAGTTAACTAACCCCCGCAATGACCCACAAAGGATCGGACCCACACAAGATCGATAGGTAACTAAACCCCGCAATGACCCCCACAGGATCGGACCCACACAGGATCTATAGGCTCTGGCCCACACAGGACTGCTGAGCGCTGACCCACACAGGATCTGACCCATATAGGATCGGTAGCACTGATCCATATAGGATCGCAGAGTGTTGTAGTCGTCGTCGTCGAATCCACTTAGGATCTTTGTACAGTCTTCATCGTCGTCGCAGTCGCAGCCAGCTCTAGGGTTCCCGCACACAGCAAGCTCCTTCGGGTGGGTCTGCTCCATGAGCCGAGGGGCGGATACATCATGTAACACATATTTCTGAGTTGGTGTATCCAAAAGTTCCGTATCGTCAACAGGAACTCAATGTCACAGATGGCGCGTCAATTGGACAACCGGTCTGAGAGTTATTGGCTTTTTCGTCCCACGGGCCCGGTTGGTTTTTAAGTCAAAACCAACCCGACCACACTCCAACTACGTCCAAACCCCAAGCAGAGTAATCCAAATGTTCCATCGCACTAAGAGAAATCAATCAAAGTCGACGGCACATCAATCTGATCGTGCATCGATCGGAGGTCCACACCTCAGGTTATGGTCAACGGACCGAAAGAGGTTCGGTATTAGGGGGTTCGGGCCCAGTCCAACCCGGCCCGGTACCCCCATGGTTGGCACGAACCGGGTTGACCCAAACCGGGACCAGGTCCGACCCGCTTGGGCGCGGCCCGGCGCGCAGCGCGCTGGCCAGGGGCTCGGCCGGACGGCCGAGCCATTCGGATGCGGGGGGCACTGGCCCCGCGTGATGAAATCGCGACCCTTAATGGGGTCACTCACGTCCGACCTACCGGGGGTTTCGAAACCCCGGTTCTTCCACGGTCTGGCCAGCTCGCTCCGGCCGGCCGGCCTCTACCGCCATAGGACCGGCAAGGCCGGTCCCCCTGCTCCGACGCCGGCAACCCGATTCTAGCCGCCGGTTCTGTTGCTCCACCGCAGCTTAAGCAGTGGCCTTGGTCCGTTCGGCGCGACGTGACAGTGTCGCACCCCTCCACTGTGGCCCCATTCCGGCCGTAGTGTCTTCGGTTTCATTCCGGCGTAGCGCGACGGTGCCGCGGCATGGTTCAATTCCCATATTTGGGGCACGATGGCACCGCACATTCCTTCCTGCTTGTTCCCGCGTGGTGCGACGACATCGCGTTACTTTTCCTCAAACCGCAACAACAAAAATAATAATGGAGGAGGGTCGGCCATGTTTTTGTGGTCCGGCCCCCTCCCATTAAACGATATCAAGTGGTCCATATGAACGGGGTTAGGTGACGGTAGATTTCACAAATTAAAACAATAACCCCTACCT
Organism: Viscum album; assembly: GCA_963277665.1. Taxonomy (NCBI): domain Eukaryota; kingdom Viridiplantae; phylum Streptophyta; class Magnoliopsida; order Santalales; family Viscaceae; genus Viscum; species Viscum album. The sequence continues at coordinate 513,750,121 of OY728143.1, read as the reverse complement.
AAACGTTGTCGTCGAACGAGATTTCGTCGCGGAATTAACCGTCACGGAAGAAGAGGAACTCCGTGAAAGAAGTGGATCGCCGCGGATGAAGAATCACAAAAGGAACGTCGTTGGCATTAGGTGATCTCCGAGGAAGGTGTCTCTCACCGTTGTCCGCCGTCGGAGGTCGGCGTTCTTCGTCGGCGGTGGTGCGTTCTTCGCATTCTTCGTCGAAGAACGAAGAATCCTCATGACTTCTCTTTTTCTCCCAAAGGCTCCCACAACCAGAATTCCAACAAAATAAAATTAGTTCAAAACTTATTTTATTAACATATCCTAAGAATTTGAAATTAAAAAGAAACGAAATGAATAATTAATTCAATGCATTAATTATAACGATTTAACCGCCCAATTTAATGAGGCGTTTCTTAACCAGAAAAAACGCACGGTTGACTTCATTAAAAGGGGGGTATGGGTGCGTTACTTAGAAGGAAAGAAATTATGGGGCTCGTGCAGGCCCCAAACCAAAAATAACCTACCATGTGGGTAGGATATTGTGGGTCCCACCTTATCCTCTTAACTTAGGTTAAGACTTTTTAAGTGAAATAAAATAAATTGTCACACCACTTTTATTTTATTTCTTATCTTAACCCCAAAAATTAAAAACCACACCCGAGCAAACGAAACTCCAGAAAAGGTGTTTCTAAGAAATTACTGGCGCTGCGATTCTATTGGTGCCCTCGGAATTCGATTCCGAGTACCGGTTCTAATGTTAGAAAAACCCGCTCGTTCGTTCAGTGAACGTACCTGAGCTAAACTTCGGAAAATGATTCTGGGCACACCGGGCCTTGGAATCAGGTGCCGTCAGAACCTGCGTTCTTGTAAAAATTCCAAGAAAATTAAGAAAAAAATTTCCTTGATTTTTTCGATTCTTTACAGACCTTATAAGTATAGTTTATTAAGATGCATGGAAACATAAAAAAAACTAGTACACAAAAACTCTACATTATCTCCCATTTATTTCATCATAAAAAAAATCCTTTTTACCATATCAAACATAAAATCCTTCTTCATGACCTTGGGAAATGAAATATATAAAGTGTGAGATAAAATACCAATTATGGTTAAAAAATGGAAATATCAATCATATTATATTCATAATAACATAACATTTGAAAATCATATCGTGTATATAAATGATCATAATACCATGTCATAGGATAAGTCATAGAATTGAAATGTAATCTCAATACTCATAACATATGACAAGAAATTTTCTAGCATACACATATAAGCATAAATTTTTTTTATATTAGTCATGGATCATTTCCAAGATCATCATAGTAAAAAAGTCCAATATTGAACCGAGTTCACTCTTTATTCCGGTGTTATATTACTGAACTAGATTTACTTGTCCTTCCATCCATGTTTATCTCATGAGATATAAATCATTACCCAATGCATTGTATAGATATATAGGTCCCACATATCTCATAATGAAACAATTGTTTTGTGTTCCACAAGAAAATGAAAACATTTACTATAGCATGACCCATGAAATCAAATGGGGTTCTTAATCATCATTCAATCATAATATATATTAAATATATAGATTTCCTAAATAAAATTCCAGAATAATAAAATAATAGAAATTATAGGGTTATAAATATAACTGAATTTAAATAATTTCATCTTTGATGGAAAATAATTTTGAGGAAACACATTAAATTTATTTTTTAGAAAAATATCTTTTCTCCTTCAAAAATAATATCCTTCTTCAAAATGCAACAAAATTTAAAAAGAAATAATTTTATGTAAAAATAATATTATAATATTACAGGTTAATCATTAAAGAAAATATGTAATTAGGAATGCGTTAAAATTTATTCACATCGTACTAGTAAAAAAAATTATTCTCATACTTTTATTAGAAAAGTCATAAATACCACGTACCGAAAATGACAAAAGATTTCATCCATTCCATTTCGAAATTTACCAATAGGTAAAATTGAAATTTAACAATTATATAATGATATAAATAATATTATAAAATACATATTTAGGAAACATTTATATGGATGATAAATATACCCCGGTGAACACTTATTGATAACCAATCTCTGATAAAAATGAGATTTAAAAGGTAATCCCTTACCTTAAGTATGATATGCTTTGTATGTATCTGAAACATCTGTATGATGATTTAAATATTTTTCATTATTTATTCATTAATAATTATCATGTATAATAACATTTATTATCATATTGGCATCCGTTTGTTAGTAGCATTTCAATGTTGCTCGTTATTTGGGTATTAACTGCTTTATATACGTATGTATGTTTTTTAAAAAACGTTTGTATTTCTATTATTAAGTTATCGTTATATCATTTAAATACTAGTATTATTATAATATATATCATATTTATTCATTAAATTAATTTATACAGTCATCAATTAATATGATTTTGTAGAATGTATCACATCTCACCGTGGAGAGGGTAAGTCGTACACATGCACATGAGATGATATTGTTACCATAATTGATGAATGGTATTGAATTGGATGGTGTATATTATATCATAATGAGTATCATGTAATAAAAATTTTATATTGTTTTTATTTCCACTGTTATACCCATCCATATAAGCCGGTGGTGAAAAATATATTACACCACGGCGTGGAGACAGTAATATGTACGTACGCATGCGCTTTGATTTTGTTATTCAAATGATGGATATAAGGTGAAATAGGTTTGTTTCATATTTATAATAACATATACATTTATGAATTATTAAAATTTTATTACTTTATAATATAAAATATATAAAAAGATGTAGAAGAAGAAATAAATTTTAATGAATCGGTGGAAGGGATTACCTATTCCTCGACATGCCTCCTTTAAATTTCCTCATAGGGCACTAGAGTTGGACTTTTAAGAAGACAAGAACCACTATAATTCTATTAGAAAAGTTTTGAAGTGAAATGGTCCTGTTTTAACTGAACATGAATTCATATAATTGAGTGAAGTGGAGAGGGAGGAGGTGCCTATTTGTAAGAGATGAGAGGGGCACTATATGAAACTTTCAAAAATATAATTAAAAATAACCAAAAAACCTACCCAAAATCCTCAAAAAGTGTCCAAAATTATAATATGAGATTATTTATTATTGTAATCTCATAAACCAATATTTTTTGGACAACGTATTTTGTCAATTTAAATACTATCTTTTTAATTGACACATATTTATTCTATTAATTTTAAATTGTAGTAATAACCTTTTTAATATTTAATGGTAATACATAATTAATTTTTTTGTGTTAATTTATCATAAATAAATATTTTATTAATATTTAGACATTATAATAATCAATTTTTAATTTTTAAATATATTTATGATTTTTTTATAATTTTATAAAATGTTATGTCTAAAAATCTCAATAATGTCAATTTTGACACTATTCATTTATTAGACATTAAATATAATTCACAGGTAATATAAATTTAAACCAAAATATTAAATACACTTTCAGGATGTCATATTAAACTCTAAAATTCATAGATCTTATTAATTAGTTAATATGAAATTTATTTTTATATTTCTAAAAATATTTTTTTTGATATTTCTATTAATAAAATTATTTCAACACCACTATTGTGACATCAATAATGTTAATTATTTAATATCTAGAAATTATAAATAAATTTTATAGGATGTAGTTATTTATTTTTGATTTCAATATACTATATATAGTCGATTTTTTCTCATATTTATTCAAATATTAGAATTATTATGATTATATAAGATGATATTGTGATATTTTTTCCATTTGAATAGTTTTTATTACATTCGTGTCATTTTCCATGGTTTGTGGCAATAAAGTTATTATATTTCAAATACTATATGATAAGGGTAGAATATATTCATCCAATAGTTTTATTAATAGTGTTAAAGTAATTTTATAATTTTATTTTTACCCTTAATTACCTGATATACATTTACCTACTATAGAAAATTAATTACAAAAGTTACTATTCATGATGCCCAAAAATAAAAGTTACCTATTAACATAATTTGGACTATTGATTCTAAATATGGAATAACTTTTTCAAAATTCAAAACTCTAAATTTATAGTAATTAATAAAAAATTAATCATGTTGTTGATAAAATGGGTTTTAAATGTTAAAACATTGTAAAAGATTGAAATATTTTTACATACAAATTCAATGTAGAATTATTATTTATGAAATAAAATATATTAAATGGTAAAAATATATTTTATTTATACTTTAAAATCATTCAATATTATAATTTAACCACGTAAATAATCTTGATGAAAGAAGTTGTATTTAATTAAAATTTAGAGTATTTTCACTATTCATCAAAACATGAAAGTTGTCGAAAAATATCATAAATTTATTTAAAGCCATTTTTGTATCCCTCATCAAAATAACATGTTTATGTAGTCATATAGAAATTATTAATGTGTAAAAATATTTATTTAATATGGTTTATCCATTTAAAGGTGTAAAATTAACCTTTTAAAAAATAGGTTCTTATACCGAAAATAGGGTTCTATTCAAACCATATGACTAAAATCACCATTAGATAAATTTGAAAAATATTTTATTAAGTATATAACACATATATATCTCATTAATTTAATTACCAATACTAATTCACTCTAAAATAAATATATGTAATTGATTTATATTTTTTATAAGTAATTGATAACAATTGAATTCATAATGAATTTTCGTAAGTTAGTTATAATTATTCCCACTAACCTAAGGGATAGGCTATAATAGTAATACTATAATAAGTGAATCTCGTGGTTTATTTAAACCAATGTTATGTGTTGATCCAAACAACATTTTAAATACACAGGGAATGATGTAATCACACCATCGAAAGTTTGAATTGTCCTCTCAGGCTGACCATCAGTCCAAGGATGATAAATAGTGCTAAAAAATAACCTTGTATTCAAAGCATGCTTTAGACATCCCCAGAACTTCAAGGTAAACCTTCGAACCTAATTAGATGTAATGGAATCTGGTACGCCATTCAATCTTACCACTTCCTTTAAATATATTCTGTCAATCTGATCAAAATAGAGATCCACTCTAATAGTAATGATGTGTGCTGACTTCGTAAGATGATCAACTATAACCCCTGATAGAATTATTTCCTTAGGATTTTTTGAGATGTTTGATGAAAAAGTACGTAGTTATTTTTTCCTATATTCATTCTAGTAGGGGTAATGGAGGTAACATATCCTTAGGCCTCTATCTTGTAATAAACACTTTCTTACAAACCACACATCGAGAGACATATCCAGTGATATATCATTTCATGTCATACCACTATAAATACTCTTTCAAGTCCCCATACATCTGTTTGATTCTAGAGTTAATAAAGAATTATGAACTATGAGACTCATCCAATAACTCCTTCAATAATTCTGTTGTGGGAGGAATACCAATATTGTTCCTAAATCTTATTATTTCATCTGAATAAAGGTTGAAATTAGGAACATTTATCATCTTTTTTTGTAACTCTACATCTTCCATCAATGCCTCTTTAATATTCACTTATATAGATGGATGAAAATTCATTTTTTAAAGATATTATTTCTCCCCCTCTATTAAAATATCACGATCCATACATTTCAAATCCATAAATATTGGTTCATTCATGACCCTTATCATGGATAAGCTAGCATGGCCTTTTCAACTCAAAGCATCTGCCACCTTGTTCACTTTCCCAGGGTTTTAATGTATTGGGCCATCATAATATTAAATCAACTCCAATTATCTTCATTGTCTCATATTTATCTCCTTTTGTGTGAAAATATACCTTATACTTTTATTATCAGTATACATATCAAACATTTCACTATAATTATAATGCCTCCATATTTTTATTTTTAGAGATTACCAAAACTAACTCTAAAACATGAGTTGGGTAATTTTTCTCCTTTATTTTCAATTTTGGTGAGAAATAAGCTATCATCATGTCATTTTGCAAGAGAACACACCACATCACCTTTTTTATGCATCACTATAGATCAGATACTTTTCTTCACTAAATTGGAGTGTGACCACATGTGCACTGGCTAACCGTCTTTTTCGAGCTTTGAAATTATCTTCAAATTCTTCCATCCAAACAAACCTAAATCCCTTCTGAGTCAACATGGTGAGTGGATTATTTTATTATGGAAATTGTTTCATAAAAAATCGATAATATCTATCAGAACCTTGAAAAATATGTATTTTAGTTACTTTTTATGGTATCAAAAATATTTCAATAACCATTGTTTTTGTTCTATCCTTAAATATCCCCTCTCTTGAGATTATGTGACCCAAAAATGAAACTTTTTGAATCCAAAATTCATATTTGTTAATGATTTTTGAATGATTCTCCTTTTTCAGTGTCTTTAGTACAATTCTCAAATTATCTTTACGTTCTTACATAATATTTGAATAGACCATAATATCATATATTAATACTACGAAAAATTGATCAAGATAGTATTTGAAGGCTCTATTCATTAGATATATGAAGATATTAGGAAAATTTGTATGACCAAAAGGCATCACTATAAATTAATTGTGTCCATACCTTGTATTGAATGGTTTTTTGTATATCCTTCTAGTTGACCCTTAATTGATGATATCCTGAATGAAGATAAATCTTGGTAAATTTTTTATCTTTGCGTAGTTAGTCAAATAAGTCATCAATCCATGGGAGAGGATATTTTTTCTTGATAGTGATCTTGCTAAATTCCTGATATTCAATGAAGAGTCTAATTGATCCATCTTTCTTCCTAACAAACAAAATAGATGCCTACCAAGGTGACACACATGGTCATTCAAATCCCTTATCAACATTCCCATGGAGATGCTTCGTAAATCCCAACAAATTAGTCAAATACATTATATTAGTTGTCTTTGAAATAGGTATAGAACTTGGTATGAGTTTTTTTGAAAAGTCAACTTCACAATTTTGTGTATGGTCAAGAAATTCCATTCGAAAGACATCATAAAACTCCTATTAAATGGGTGTATTATTAATTGTGATTGTCCTCCAAACCATTAGAGATAAATAACCATCATTTATTGGAATCAAGACCCATAAGATGGATGAAATTTCTATTGGATGGTTATATTCATACTTTTATTGATATATGTTCGTAGATTGATCTAGAATATGAAATATGACTTCCCTTATTTGGAAATTGATATGAGATCCATATAATTAAATCAAATCCATGACAAGAATAACATAAAAGTCTCCATCGCAAGTGGTTGATTCGCGCAACACCTTCCATGAAGATTCATCATGTTTTGTGTTAGCGAAGTGGTTGTCGCAGTGTGTCTCATCCACGAAGTACCGTTATGATTCCTCAGCCGTGTTGCATTGCTGCAAGGTTTCTGCCATGGGGTGTTGCTCCGTGGTGAATTGGTGTGTGCTGTGGGATCGTGAAGAGGTTTGATTTGCAAAGCACCCACTGCGAAGTTTTGAGGCGTTGTGATTTTGCGAACGGGTCGGTGCAACAGGTCTGGTTATGGGGGTGCCTTCGCCAAGCATCATCCGTGTTGGGAAGCCGCGGAGGTCCTGCCACATGGTGTTTCACCGCGAAGTCTGTGGGGGAGCGACGCATGTATTTTGGGTGTGACCACATAATAGGAATGGATGAGCGTGAAGGCTGTGGTTCCTTCTTCAGTTGAGTGGACCGTGTAACGGGGTCAAGAAGATGTTTTTGGTCCATGGACCTTTTTTTGGACAGGGCATTGTCTCATGTGAGGGTGGACTGGGTCGGACTTGCATACATGGTGTTTCTGGTGCTTTTACCCAGTTCCATTGTTTAGTGTTCCATGGCCGTGGGGATTCCCATCGCACCGGTCATTAAAGAGGATCGCGAATTCAACTTTTGGATTTTCTCTATGGATGATGTCTTAGTAAATTAATGGAAGAGGCTGACCCTAAAGGATAAATAATATGAGGTGACCGAGACACGAAGAAACGAATATCCACTCTTGAAAAAAACGCATGTCGCTTCTCGTTGTGGGAAATTTCGTAGAAAACATTTCAGTAAATCACTGGGCTCTCAAAAACACTCCACAGAACATCTGGAAACATGATGCAGGAGTGGCTATTCAGGAAGTAGGGACCAATCACCTCATCTTAGAGTTCTTTAATGAGAGGGATAGGGACAAAATTCTGTGTGGCAGACCATGGTCCTTTGATAATAAACTCCTCCTCATGGAAGAATTCAAAGGGGGAGATGATATCAAGCCAGTGAATTTAACCTAATCCTCCTTCTGGATACGAATTAAAGGAACCCCCTTTCATGCAATAATAGAATGAATCATGTGAGAAATTGGGGACAGACTAAGCCACATTCTTGACTAGGATTTTTCAGACCCAATACAATGGGGCCCCGAGGTTCAGATCAAGGCAGAAATTGAAGTGTTAGAGACCCTAATGTGGGGAATGTTCTTGAAAATTGAAGATGCCAACAGTTGGATATCATTCGAGTTTAAAAAACTCCCAATCTTCTACTTTTTTTGTGGTCGACTTGGCCATCAAGAAAGAACGTGTACCATAAAACTGAAGAGTGTACCAGGTAACATCATCATCTAATATGGCTCTTGGCTCTAAGACAAAACGAAAAAATATGCTTTCATCCATGAGACGGAAAAACAAAAGGACCGTGAACATCTCACATTGGCACATACCAGTCAGGCGGAACCCATACATGAAAAATCCCTTATGATTGGACTATTGGATTTCTATAATACAGAATATCCCACTCAGAGAGAAGCGGGAGTCCATCCTAACACCCTAAGGAACAATACTCAAACATCCACAAGGTCGGCGATGATGAAAAAATAATTACCAAGAAAATGCTCAAATCCACTGCTGATGCACAACGAACAACAATATCTGGACCCTGACCCACATTCATCCGCAACAGGCATTATAATGGTTGAGTCCCATGGAATGATGTGAACCCCAATGTGGGGCTCAATTACCCGTCTAACGTGGAAAAGGGTGCAATGAGGTGAAAGGGATGGTCACGCGGAAGACACTAACCCCGAAGTCAGGAAAATAAAAAATGAAACAGGCCATTCTAGGAGGAACCCCACTAAAAGATGGAAAATGACAGGATTAGAAAAAAGTCTGGAGGAACCAAAGGCGACAGCGGGCGAGACCCAACCCCTCCTAGAGCAATGATTGTGTTATGCTGGAAATTTCGTGTGCTTGGAAACCGACGAATGGTTCGCATGCTCCTGTGAAATTGTGCTCAAAGTCTCCCCGATATGGTTTTCTTGTCCGAAACCATACTGAAAAAACAAGGACACCAATGGTATTATTCTGAAGTGCGGCTTCTATGGATACTTCTTGGTGCCCAGACAAGGCCATTCTGGGGGCCTCTATCTCCTTTGTAAGGACAATATCGACATCAAAATATTGTCTTTCTCCTTGCACCATGTGGCAGTGAATGTGCAAACGGACTATCCACATTGGACTTTTGTGGGATTCTATGGTTGGCCATCCTATATTGATAAGGTGAAGTCATGGGATCTTCTATGAAATATGCGACATGACTTACCGAGCCCTTTTCTCTTCAGAGGTGATTTCAGTGAGATTATGTTCCAATACTAAAAGAGATACGGAATCATCCGACAATCAGCTTCGATGTCAAACTTCAAGTACACAGTATCTAGGGAGATGTTGGTCGATCTGGGGTACACATGTAATCAATTTACATGGTTCCTTAGCAATACTGAAGTCACCCAAATCACTGAGCATATTGATCGATTTTTAGTATCTTCTGATTGGATTAATCTGTTCAACATGTTTCAAGTTGGCCACATGGCACCTAACTATTCGGACCACTGCCCAATTCTCATTGATTGTAAGAAAGGAGAACGAAATGGACAACTCGGAAGCCCCTTAGTATTTGAGAGCTTCTTGCCAAAAGACCAGGAATGCGAAGAGGTGGTCCGATCAAGCAGGGAGAGTTTTCACAATGATGTTGGCCTCAATCTCCTACAGGCTGCATCCGATCTCAGATCTTGGAGGAATAAGAAATTCCATAATCCTGATAGGAGTTATGATGTACTTGAAAATAAATTTAACAACTTACTCAAGAAACCCCATCCAGTTGCAATCTCTCCAGGATTGGTGCTACTCAAAGTGAGCTGGACAGGGCCTTGCGTGTTAAAGAAATATTCTAGGCTATGCGGGTGCAAGACATCCACATTAAAGAGGGTGACCCTAATAAAAGTTATTTCCACCTGAAATCTTCTTCTAGGTCTTAAAAAAATTCAATCATGTGTATATCACATCAGGATAGAAGAAAAGTTTCTGACACCAATGGTATTCACCAAGCATTGATATGCTAATTCCAGAACTGTTTCTTTACAAAAACTAATTTCATGTCTGCTGAAGTGGAAGAATGCATCAGACATATGATCACTGACGAGATCAATCAACAGCTTAACAAATATGTGACTAATGACAGGATATGGCCTGCTCTAAAACATATCTACCCCACTAAGGCCCCATGACCGAATGGATTCCATGCCCAATTTTTTTAAAAATACTCGCACGTCATCATTACCGACATTTTCATAATGATAAAAAATATCTGGGCAGGGAATACAAGCATTTCTACCATAACCAAAACAGTCATCATCCTCATTTAAAAAATGAAGGAACCTCTGGAAATCCCTGATTTTAGAACTATCAGCCTCTGCAATGTCTCTTATAAGATCTTCTAAAAATTCCATGTTAATTGGCTGCACGCTTGGAATCCTGGTATTATCTCTGAAAACCAGGGCGCCTTCATGGCCAAGATACTGATTACTGATAATGAAATTATGGCCCATGAAGTGTTCCACTATCTGAAGACTCCTTCCACCGTGAATAGAGGAACCATGGACTGGAAAATGGATATGAAAAAATCCTACAGTAAAGTGGAATGATAGTTACTTAGAGATTTGAGGCTGAAAATGAGATTATGCACTAAATGGACAGATATTTCCATGCACTGCATCTCGACCATCTCCTTTAGAATCAAGGTCAATTGGGAGCTCACCAAAGGATTCGCTACAACCTGAGGCTTGTGCCAATGAGATTCCCTCTCCCCATTTATCTTCATCTTGGTGGATGATTTTTTCTCTAACCTTATTTTCAGGGGTGCTTCCTCTAAGCCTATTCATGGGGAAAAGGTCTGCCGTAAAATCCCACTTGTGTCACATCTCTTCTTCGCTGATGACTTTCTCCTTTTCCCCAGTGAACCTTTAATCAAATTCCGGGTGATTATCCATGCGATCCAGCAGAATGAGTGGGCGTCTGGATAGTCTTTCAATCATGGAAAATCAGAAATCTCCTTCCGTGCAAGGGTTCCTCTAGCCAAGAGAGATAAACATTGTGCATCATCAGGCATCCATATGGTCGGTAAACACCATCAGTATCTCGGGATTCCCACGGTGATTGTCTAGACCAAAAAAGAAATCTTTTCTTCTTTGGTGGACAGGATTGAGAAAAAAATTCAAGGATGGACCTGAAAAATAATCTCCATTCCTAGAAAAGAAACCCACATTAACGTTGTCATCCAGTCTATCCCCATCTATTTTATGTCATTGTTTAAGCTCCCAGTGGCCATCGTCAATTTGATCCATTCACATATATCCATCTTTTGGTGGGGGGAAATGATGGAAGGAATAGACCCCACTGAATGGCCTAGGAGAAACTCTGCAAACCCAAGTCAGAGGGAGGGATGGGATTCCGGAATCATCTTCTCTTCAATGATGCACTGTTGGCCAAGAAATGATGGCGCCTCATTAATCATCCATCATCTCTCTGTGCACGAGTAATCTAAGCTAAATAATTTCCCCACACGGACTTCCATGTTTCATCTCATGGCCCTCGTCCTAGCTTCCTCTGGAGAAACATTTGGGGGGCCGGGAATCTCATGGAAAAAGGGTTGGGCTGGAGGATTGTGAATGGCTCATCTGTCAACATCAGGACCGATCCATGTCTTGTCCAAAAGGGTGGTATGAGGGCTTTATTCACTTCCCAACCAGGTTTTGAAGATGCCACTATAACACCCTGAGATTCTATGAGAAATATTATTTTTAATTTCATTGATGTCTTGTGTTGTACACTTCACCAAGATTAGCATGTTCTATACACAACACTGTATTAGCTTATAGTATAAGAAAACACAATTATAGGCTTGTGTTGCACGCCAAAGTAACCTTCCTCGATAGAGTGTGTTATACACAAAACCGAGTTTCACTATATGAGATATTATTATAATATTTTTACGAACTAGCAGTTATGAATAGTAATACCCACTTTTTGAAATTTTATAAATTTTATCTTTCAAAATGGACCTCATTTTTGGATTCGGAATATCAAAATTATCTTAGGGTGAATTTTTAGTATTTTTTCTGAAAATATTTAGTTTTTGATGAATAGTGAAAAAACTTGGTTACTATTTAAAAACTGACTTTTTATTTAAATAATTATTTATTTTATTTAAATTTATTTTTGACCAAAATTGATACATAATACCTATATAAGTACAATGTAATTCATTGGAGTCATTTTATAATAATTTTAGATATATAAAAAGTTTATTGAAGTTTTCACTGTATTTTACCCATCTCCAGGGAGAATTTTCAAATTTACATAAAACATAATTGTACTACGTCTGTGTGTGAAATTTTGAAAATTCGAGAGACACGGATAATATTAAGGAGTAAATTTGGTTCAATAAGATAAAAATAATTTTATGTGATTAGTAACTTTTTACTTTTATTTACCATGGTTAAAATTAAATAGTGTAATTAAAGGTTAAAATGATATTTTTATTACCCTAACACAGTTCCTAATTCTATTGGATAAGTGAAATTCGACAAAAAACAACCTTAGAAATAAAATATTACCCTTTTGGTACACTTGGATTATATTAGGACATTTATTATTATTTTATTTAAAGAATAGTTTCAATGGTTAAAATCAATGTTTAATAACTAAAACATTTTTAATATAGGGTTATCCATATGTTATATTAGACTATAAATATTCATTAGAAATTCTAAAAACATTTCCTACATCATGGTATTTTATATATAATTTATAGACATTAAATAATTTAATGTATTTTTGACACAATGATGATACAATACTTACCTTATTAATGAAATGTTAACATAATTGATGTTATAAATGCCCAAATAAATGTAATTTGAGACTTTTTATAAATTACACTAATTTTTTAGGTTAATATGACATGTTATTATTGATTCAATTTACTTCTTTCGAACTAATCATGCTGTTATGATTTTCAAAAAAATAAATTACCAAATAGATTGAAAAATTGACATAAAATAGGGTTTAAAACAAATATTATATTATTAATTGTTATTCTATACCTAAAAATATAAGATTCGGCCAAATGACTTATATAAGGTAATATATATTAATATTGAACCTCTTTGGGATCGTTTTGATTGTTATAGTATGTTTATTAACCATATAGTGTAAGAAAACTAGAAGACATGGTAAAAGTTAAAATATTTAACTTAGAGTTAAATCTAAATGATAAGGTTCAAATAGTAACCTAGACTTGTCTAAAACCTATTGGTTGAGAGTATTTAGATCCATCCCCACTTAGCTTCTAAATAAATCAATTTTTATCTATTAAAAAACGAATATGACATTATTATAAAATAATATTTTAAGTTTTTCCTAAGGTGCCCCTCTCCTCCCTTATAAAAGGGCACCTCCTCCCTCTTCTCTTTACATAATTTTGAGCCTTCATGATCGGACAACCCCTGCCCATTTCCCTTATCAACTTCCCTAGAAAAATTATATAGGTTCTGGTGTCCTCAAAAGGCCAAATCTAGTCCCTTAAGAGGATGCTTAAAAGAGGTGCATTGAAGAAGACGTAAACGCTTCTACAGAATTGTTCATGTTTCTTTCTTCTTAAACTTATTATTCTTTAGTTGTTTCATTATAAATTAATATCATCAGTATCACTAATATAATTATATATTATTATAAATAATAAAAAACCCTATTTCATCTTCTCTCTATCCTACGGAAAACAAAATCACCGCACGTGTGCACGTACGGAATACCGTCTCCACGCCGTGGTGTAATCAGTTTTCCACCACCACCTTACTTGGATGGGTATAATGGTGTAAAGAATAACTATATATGATTATTATAACATCATAATAATTATATGATATTATATCATTCACTACAATTCCATTCAATAAATATGGGAATGATATCATCGGTCGTGTGTACGTACGGATTACCGTCTCCACGACGCGATGAGAATCATTTTCCATGTTAAGAATTCAAGAATGATTATAAATTATATAAAATAAGTAGTCCTGAAATATATTACATAATAATGCTACTAGATTTATGTATATATATATTTATGTCAACTACTTAATTCCACTCAATCCAATAAAGAAACGAAAAACGACATTCAAGCATACGTACGACCAACAGTCACCATGAACGGTGTATTTTGTTCCATTTATCGATAGATTATATATATGTATATTTTCAATATATATTATATATAAATAATGTTTTATATTTAGTAATTAATTAATCATTATCTATTTAATCATATTAATAATTACAAGTCAAAACACGAACGATAAATGAAACTATTTTACCCAAAACACATCTTTAACATGGAATTGACAACTGAACGGATAATATAAGGTCATAAGTGAATCATATATGATATCATAAATATTATTATGGTTATTTTATAGGATAGTAATATGTTTAAACCCACTATACAAGAGTCTCGTACACGTACAGAAGAAATTGGACATAAGGTAAGGGAATATTTTGCAATTTCATTTTTATCCGACATTTCTTATACATAAGTATTTACTGGGGTTATATTTTTCTTCCATGTTCATAAAATGTTTTTTCATAAAGTGCTTAATATTATTCCATCTATGTTTAATTTCATTTTTACCCCTCTTTGACTTTTACTTTGTGTTATGGAAGGAATCTTTCTTTTGTCTACCATACGAGGAACTTTTTGTCTTTTTGACAAAAGTATGATTAGAATATTTTTTAACTTATAGACCATGAACGGATTTTTACGGTTTCATAACACCTTATTTTAATGAAGATTACTCCACAATATTTCATGAATATTTTCACCAAAATCCTTTTATTTTAAAATTTCATGGCATTTTGTGATAAGAAAATGATTTTGAATAAGAAAGGATATTTTCCTCAAGAATTTATTTCAAGTGTTTTATCAAAACCATTTTCCATCTAAGATGAAATTATTTCATATGTGTGTGTTTCAAGTATAATTTCTATTTGATTTACATGGTATCACTTGTTTTAGATGATATGATATCCATTTTTTTATGATGGGATGATGTTAATGAAACCCATTTTATTCTTTGGGTTTTGATGAATGATTTATGTTTAATTTGTGGAACAAGTAAGAATGACTTCATTATGAGATGGGTGGGACCTATATCTCCCTCCATTTCATTGGATGAAGATTTATATCTGATGATATAGACAAGGCTGGAATGGAAAGATAATCCGGTTCAGTGATACAGGACTGGAACGAGGAGTGAACTCGATTCAGAAAGTGACTTTGTCCACTAAGATGGTCTCGGCTGCAATGCCTTGGCTACTATGGAAATCATATCATGTGATTAATGGTTTTCAACAATTACATGATTTATTACCATGCTATTTTATGATTATTTATGTTCCATTATGATCTATTCCTTACGTACTACAATATTTTATGTCATTGCTCATGATTTTGATGTTTAAACATTATGTTCATGATTTTAAGATCATATGTATATGATTTGTTTTGTTTCCTATATGATTACACTTACTGATAATTTTAGCTCACCCTTTATATGATTTCTTTTCCCCATGATATAAAGAAAGGTTTTAGGTAAGAAAAAAAAGGGGAAGATCTTTATGTGATATGTTGAAGATCTTTCACCTTGATTTGAAGATTATGTTCCGAGTTTCTGAAGACACTAAAATATTAAAGTCCTTGAGTGTTGGTTTTTTTAAATATTAAGTATTCCGAAAAAGTAATACAATGTCTATTTACGTCAATCTTCAGATATATAAAGTTGTTATAAGAGGAAAGGGTTAGTTAACCATTGGAAACTAGGTTGTGAAAACATTATTAAGATCCCTAGAGATATTTCTAATGTATGTCTAGGGATGTCCCTAAGGTTTAGTATAACTATAGGTTACAGTCCTAGAGTTATGTTGACGATCATGAATGGCTTAGGGTGAACTTAAGGTATCTTGGATTAGATAATGTGTGATAAGTTAGACATCCCATAAGTGACTTTTAATTATTATGTGGTTCCTCATTATTTTAAATGTTTCTTACACTATGGTTTCTGGTTTTAGTCAATGGAGGATGGGATAATGAATTTAGTTAAGGTTGATTCCGAGGGACAAATTGGTGATTCTGATCACCAAAATCATGTAATTCCTAGAGAGAAAGATATTGTGATTATGTTGAATCAGTCATCACGATATATGATTAACAAGGTGAACATTGGTGGTATTACTAAGTCATCAAATAAGAGGAAGATGAACTTTTATACATGTTCTCATGTAGTGGAACATAGAGTAGAGAAGATGAAGCTTTCTACGTATCAAGAAGAAGGGAAGAAGAACCTTGAGGAATACATCAAATGGAGGCGAAGATGTTATCTGTGTGGAGAGAAGGGTCAAAGAGTGACAAACTATTATGGAGTTCAATGTCTTATTTGTGGAGAACATGGGCATTACCCAACTCAATGCCCTAACTTAAGAGGTTACTTATAAATCATGGAAGGACTTATTCCATGACAATAATTGAATTGGATGGATTGAATTGTTTATGTATTGGTAATCAAGAATAATATTGTTGAGGTACACTTATGGTATAGTGGAATATTTTTGTATTAATATATTTTGGTTTTCAACAATTTTATGGTACCTGTAACCATGAAAAGTGATTGAAATATTTTTGGAAAGAAGATGATATGTGCATAATGAAGGGATAAAGGAAAAAATGAAATGATCTCATGACCGATATAAGGAAAAAGTAATTTCATGGTTTGAGTATATAGAAATTTTGGGATTTCGGTATCTAGAAAGAGTTAAATTTTGATAGAATTCATGTTTTTACTAAGGTTCAATGGGAATTTCAAGAAAATGAATGATTAAGGTATTCACATGTATGTAATGTGACCAACAAGATATATCGTATGATATATGGTGGATAAATGATGGTATTCACATGCTCGGTAGATGACATTTCTAGTAATTGTTTTCATTACAATCTGAGCTTGGATAGAAGTATTTTGGATAAGCCTAAAGGTTGGAAAGGATTATATTGAACATAAGTTATTATTATTTATGGTTACAACTTTTTTTGATATTATTGCAGGAATTTTATAATAATGTAGTTTTAGAAAAAGGGACAACCTGTAGGACGAGTGACAACCCGCTGCGTCGGACAACGTTGCATGAATCGAACCCACAACCGATGTCTGACATGCCTTTATCGCCTACCATTGGCCTAGAGGAAGTCCCATGTTTGTAGAAATTAGATTTATTTAATTAAGTGGAATGATAAATGAAGTATAAGTCCATTTTTGGAACCATATATGAATAATATCACCATAAATGGACTTATGTATATAAATATTGCTAACATTATGTTTGAGACTGATGGTATGACCTTTCATTCTATCGCATGATCCGCTATCACATCACGGAAGATAAATTCATCTTCATCTCTTTAATAGATGAAGTGTAAATTGTTCAAGGCATAAACAACAGTGAGATTGTACCAAAATCAAGTATGTATTTATTTTAATTCAAATATTCTTTAACATTAGGGAAATGATCTTGAAACCCAAAAATGTTGTCCTTTTACCATCATATCTGATGAATCAGATGGTACCTTAGATCATTACAAATTTATGGCTCTGTGATTGTTGGATTGTTCATAGCCATGTTCTATAACACTCTACATCAGAACATGATGGTTATATTTCTCTTCTATATCCATATTTTCACCTATGTTCTCTTATATGGAAACTCAGTGATGAGTTAATTTAGGAAACCGTTAGGTTTCTTACGTCACTTTTTAAAATGAAGTTTTATTAATGCTTTTTAAGATGTGGGTTTAAATGAAAGAATCATACAAGTAGTAAACTATTTATAACCCCGATGAATTTTTAGGGCGAAATTCATTTTAAGGTGGGTAGAATGTAACACCCCGAGATTTTATTTGAAATATTCTTTTCAATTTTTTTGATGTCTTGTGTTGTACGCTATACCATGATTAGCCTGAGAAATATGCAACACCGTATTAGCTTACAGTATACGCAAACACTATTTTAGGCTTGTGTTGCACGCCAGAGAAACCTTCCTTGATAGCGTTTGTTATACACAATACCCAATTTCACTAAATGAGATATTATTATAATATTATTATGAACTACTCGTTATTAATAGTAATACCCACTTTTTAAAATTTTATAAATTTTATCATTCAAAATGGACTTCATTTTTGTTTTTGGAAAATCGAAATTAGCCTAGGGTCAATATTTGGTATTTTTCTGAAAACTTTCAGTTTTTAATGAATTGTGAAAACACTAGGTTACTATTTAAAACCTGACTTTTTATTTAAATAATTATTTATATTCATTACATTTTTTATGTCAAAATTGATACATAATACTTATATAAGTACAATGTAATTCATTGGAGGTATTTTATAATAATTTTAGATATATAAAAGATTTATTGAACTTTAACTGTATTTTACACACCTCCTAGGAGAATTTGAAAATTTACATAAAACATAATTTTACCACTTCTGTGAGTGGAATTATGAAAATCCAAGAGACAAGGTTAATATCATGGAGTAAAATGTGGTTCAATAAGATAAAAATAATTTTTGTGAATAGTAATGTTTAAATTTTATTTACCACTGTTAAAACTAAAGAGGGTAATTAAGGGTAAAAATGATATTATTATTAACCTAAAACATGTCCAAATTCTATTGGATAAGTGTAATTTGACCACATAAAACGTTAGCAATAAAATATTACCCTTTAGGTCCATTATGATTAGATCAGGACTTTTATTATTAATTTATTTAAATAATAGTTAAAATGTTTAAAATCACTATTTAATAACTTAAAGATTTTTAATATAGAGTTATACATAAGATAAATTCAACTATAAATATTATATAGAAAAATAAATAGATTTACTACATCAAGGTAATTTATTTATAATTTTTAGACATTAAAAAGTATAATGTATTTTTGACACAATGATGATGTAGTAATTACATTATTGATGAAATATTAACATAATTGATGTTATAAATATCCAAATAAATGTAATTTGAGTCCTTTTATAAATTCCACTAATTTTTAAGGTCAATATGAAATGGTAGTATTGATTCAATTAACATTGTTCGAACTAATAACGATGTTATGAGTTTCACAAAAATCAATTTCCAAATAGTGTCAAAATTGACAAAAAATAGTTTTTAAAACAAATATTATATAATTAATTGTTATTATATTCATAAAAATATAACATTTGTAAAAATGAATTACATAAGGTTATATATATTAATAATGAACCACTTTGGGATCGTTTGTCTTGTTATTTTATGTTTATTAACCATATAGTGTAAGAAAACAAGAAGACACGGTAAAAGTTAAAATATTTAACTTAGAGTTAAATCTAAATGATAAGGTTCATAGGGTAATCTAAAATTGTCTAAAACCTATTTTTTGAGAGGATATAGATCCATATCCACTTTAGCTTCTAAATAAATAAATTTGGAGCTATTATAAACATCATATGTCTTTATTATAAAATAATATTTTAAGTTTTTCCTAAGGTTCCCCTCTCCTCCCTTATAAAAGGGAACTTCGTCCCTCTTCTCTTTACACAATTTTGAGCTTTGAAGCTCGGCCAACCCCTTCCCATTTCCATTCTTGACTTCCCTAGAAACATTATAGCGGTTCTGGTCTCCTAAAAAGACCCACTCTAGTCCCTTAAGATGAATCTTAAAAGAGGTGTGTCGAAGACGAGGTAAATGCTTCTACATATTATTTCAAGTTTCTTTCTTCTTAAACTACTTTTTATTTAGTTGTATCATTATAAAGTAATAAAATCAGTATCACTAATATAATGATATGTTTTTATAAATATGAAAAAACCCGATTTCACCTTATATCTATCCTATGGAAAACCAAATCACCGCGCGTCCGTACGTATGGAATATCGTCTCCACGCCGTGGTGTAGTCAGGTTTTCCACCACCCCCTTACATGGATGGGTAGAATGGTGTAAAAAATGACTATATATGATTATTTTAACATCATACTGATTCTACGATATTATATCATCAAATACAATTCCATTCAATAAATATGGGAACGATATCATCGCTCGTACGTCCGTACGGATTACCATCTCCACGACGCGATGAGATTCATTTTCCATGTTAACAATTCAAGAATGATTATAAATTATATATAATATGTAATAATGAAATATACGACATAAAAATGCTACTAGATTTATGTATATATATATATATATGTATTTCATGTACTTAATTACAGTCAATTCAATAACAAAACGAAAAACAACGTTCATGCGTACGTATGGCCTACCGTCTCCATGAATGGTGTATTCATTTCCTTTTATCGATATATTATATATATGTATATTCTGAATATATATTACATATAAATCATGTTTTATATTCTGGAATTAAGTAATCATGATCTATGTAATCATATTAATAATTACAAGTCAAAACACGAACGATAAATGAAACAATTTTACCCAAAACACATCTTTAACATGGAATTGACAACTGAACAGATAAAATAAAGTTGAAAGTGAATCATATATGATATCATAAATATTATTATGGTTTTGTTACAAGTTAATAATATGTTTAAACCCACTATAAAAGAGTCTCGTACACATACGGGATAAATTGGACATAAGGTAAGGGATAATTTTTCAATCTCATTTTTATCTGAGAATGCTTATACATAAGTATTTACTGGGGTTATATTTTTCATCCATTTTCATAAAATGTTTTACATAAAGTGTTTAATATTCTTCAATGTATTTTTTATTTCATGTTTACCCCTATTTGACTATTACTTTGTGTTATGGAATGAATCTTTCTTTTGTCTACCATATGAGGAACTTTTTGACTTTTTTGACAAAAGTACGAGGAGAATATATTTTTTAACTTATACAGCATGAACAGATTTTTACCGTTTCAAAAAAACTTATTTTAAGGAAGATTACTCCACAAGATTTCATGAATATTTTCAACAAAATCCTTTTCTTTTAAAATTTCATGGCATTTTGTGAAAAGAAAATGATTTTTAATAAGAAAGGGTATTTTCCTTAACAATTTATTTCAAGTGTTTTATCACAACAATTTTCTATATAAGATGACATTATTTCATATCTGTATGTTTCAAGTATAATGTCTCTTTAATTTAGATGTTTTTAATTTTTTTTTTGATGAAATGATAACCATTTTTTTATGATGGGATGATGTTTATGAAACTCATTTTACTCTTTGTGTTATGATGAATGATTTATGTTTAATTTGTGGAACAAGTAATAATGATTTCATTATGATATTGGTGGGACCTAAATCTCCCTCCAATGAATTGGGTAATTATTTATATCTCATGAGATATACATGGATGGAATGACAAGTTAATCTGGTTCAATGATACAGGACTGGATCAAGGAGTTAACTTGATTCAGAAAGGGACATTGTCCACTAAGATGGTCTTGGAAGCAATGCCTTGGCTACTATGGAAATCATATCATGTGATTAATGGTTTTCCACAATTACATGATTTATTCCCATGATATTTTATGATGACTAATGTTCCATTATGATCTATGCATTATGTACTACCATGTTTTATGTCATTGGTCATGATTTTTATGTTTAAACATTATGTTCATGTTTTTATGTTCAAATGTATATGGTTTGTTTTATTTTCTCTATGTTTACACTTACTGAGCATTTAAGGTCAACCTTTATATGTTTTCTTTCTCCCAGGATATAAGGACATGTTTTAGGTAATAAAACAAAAAGGGGAAGATCTTTATGGGAGATGTTGATGATCTTTCACCATGATTAGAATATTATATTCCAAGTTTCTAAAGACACTAAACTATTACTGTCCTTGAGTGTTGGTTTTTGTTATGTATTAAGTATTACGCAAAAGTAATGTAATGTGTATGTACATCAAGATTCATATCTCTACAGTTGGTATAAGATGAAAGGTTTACCTAACCTTTGGAAACTAGGTTGTGAAAACTTTAGTGAGATCCCTATAGATATTTCTATGTTATGTATAAGGATATCCCTAAGGTTTAGTATAACTAAAGGTTATAGTCCTAGAGTTATGTTTATGATCATGAATAACCTAGGGTGAATATAAGGTATCATGGATTAAATAATGTGTGATATGTTAGACATCCAAAAAGTGACTTTTAATGATTATGTGGTTCCTCGTAATTTTAAATGATTCAAACACTATGGTATCTCGTTTTAGTCAATGGAGGAAGCGAGAATGAATTCAGTTAATGTTGATTCCGATGGAATAATTGGTGACTGTGATCACCAAAATCACGTAATGACTAGAGATAAAGATATTGTGATTATGTTGAATCAATCATCACGATATATGATTAACAAGGTGAACTTTTGTGGTATTCCTAAGTCATCAAATAAGAGGAAGATGAACTCTTATACATGTACTCATGGAGTGGAACATAGAGGAGGGAAGATGAAGCTTTCTACGTATCAAGAATAAGGGAATAAGAATCTTGATGAATTCCTCAAATGGAGGGGAATATGTTATCTATGTGGAGAAAAGGGTCATAGAGTGACAGACTGTTATAGAGTTCAATGTCTTATTTTTGGAGAACATGGGAATTACCCAACTAAATGCCCTGACCTAATAGGTTACTTCTAAATCAAGGAAGGACTTATTTCATGACAATCATATAAGAGGATGGATTGAAGTGTTTATGTATTGGTATTCAATAATAATGTTGTTGAGGTACTTTTTTGGTATATTGGAATATTTTTTGTTAGTCTATTAAGGTTTTCAATAATGTTATGGTATTGGTAACCATGAAAAGTGATTGAAATATTTTTGGAAAGAAGCTGATATGTGCATAATGAAGGGATAAAGAAAAAAATGAAATGAGCTCATGACTGATATATGGACAACGTTATTTCATGGTTTGAGTATATAGAAATTTTGGGATTTGGGTATGTGGAAAGTGTCAAATTTTGATAGCATTCATGTTTTCACTAAGGGTTAATGGGTATTTCAAGAGAATGAATGATTAAGGTATTCACACGTTTGTAATGTGACCAACAAGATATATCATATGATATATGGTGGATAAATGATGGTATTCACATTCTCGGTAGATGATATTTCTAGTAATTGTTTTCATTATACTATGAGCTTGGATAGAAGTGTTTTAGATAAGCCTAAATATTAGAAGTGATTATATTGTACATAAGTTAGTATTGTTTATGGAAATAAATTTTTACGATATTATGGAAAAACTGTAATAATAATGTAGTTTTAGAAAAAGGGACAACCTGTAGGATGAGCGACAACTTATCGCGTTGGACAAGGTTGCAGGAATCGAACCCACAACCGAAGTGCGACATGCCTTTGTCGCCTACCATTGGCCTACAGGAAGTCCCTGGTTTGTAGAAATTAGATTTTTTTTTATGTGGAATGATAAATGATGTATAAGTCCATCTTTTGGAACCGTATATGATTAATATCACCATAAATGGACTTATGTATAAAAATACTACTAACATTATGTTTGAGACTGATGGAATTACCTATCATTCTATCGCATGATCTGCTATCACTTCACGGAAGACAAATTAAACCTCATTTCTACAAGAGATGAAGTGGAAATTGTTCAAGGAACGAACAATAGTGAGATTGTACCAAAATCGTGTAATTATTTATTTTAATTCAAAAATTCTTCAACATTAGAGAAATGATCTTGAAAACCAAAAATGTTGTCACATTACCATCATATCTGATGAATCAGCTGGTACCTTAGATCATCAAAAATTTATGGCTTTTTGATTGTTTGATTTTTTATAGCCATTTTCTCTACCACTCTCCATCAGAACATGATGGTTATATTTCTCTTCCATATCCATATTTTCACCTATGTTCTATTATGTGGAAATCCAGTGATGAGTTATTTTGGGTAACCGTTACATTTCTTAAATCACTTTTTAAAATGAAGTTTTATTATTCATTTTTACGATGTGGGTTTCTATGAAAGAAACATAAAAATATAAATGATTTATAACCCTGATGAATTTCAAGGGAGAAATTCATTTTAAGGGGGGTAGAATGTAACACCGCGAGATTTTATGAGAAATATTCTCTTTAATTTCTTTAGTGTCTTGTGTTGTATGGTACACTAAGATTCACCTACGCAATACACAACACTGTATTATCTTACAGTATATGCAAAAACTATTCTAGGCTTGTGTTGCATGCGATAGAAACCTTCCTCGACAGCGTGTGTTATAGAAAATACCCAGTTTCACTAAATGAGATATTATTATAATATTATTATGAACTAGCCATTTTTAATAATAATACCCACTTTTTGAAATTTTATAAATTTTATCTTTCAAAATGGACTTCATTTTTGGAATTGGAATATTGAAATTATCCTAGGGTGAATTTTTTGTATTCTTCTGAAAACATTCAGTTTTATATGAATAGTGAAAATAGTAGGTTACTATTTAAAAACCGCCATTTTATTTAAATAATTATTTATTTTATTTAAATTTATTTTATGCCAAAATTGATACATAATACCTATATAAGTACAATTTAATTTATTAGAGTCATTTTAAGATAAGTTTAGATATATAAAAATTTTATTGAACTTTTCACTGTACTTTAACCACCTCCTCGGTGAATTTGAAAATTTACATAAAACATAATTTTACAGCTTCTCTGAGTGGAATTTCAAAAAGCCCAGAGTCACATTTAATATCAAGGAGTAAAATGGGGTTTAATAAGATAAAAATAATTTTTGGTGAATAGTAACTTTTTACATTTATTTACCACGGTTAAAAGTAAATAGGGTAATTAAGGGTAAAAATTATATTATTATTACCCTAAAACATGTCCAAATTCTATTGGATAAGTTTAATTAGACCACAAACAACCTTAGGAATAAATTATTACCCTTTAGGTCCATTTGGATTAGATTAGGACTTTTATTATTACTTTATTTAAAGAATAGTTAAAATGGTTAAAATCACTGTTTAATAAATAAAAAAAATTTAATATAAGGTTATACATAAGATAAATTAAACTATAAATATTAGTTATAAATATAATAAGATTTACTACATCATGGTATTTTATTTATAATTTTTAGACATTAAATAATTTAATGTATTTTTGACACAATGATGATATAGTAATTACCTTATTGATGAAATATTAACATAATTGATGTTATAAATACCCAAATAAATCTAATTTGAGATTTTTTATAAATTTCACTAATTTTTAGGTCATAATGACATGTTATTATTGATTCAATTAACGTTTTTCGAACTAATCATGCTTTTATGAGTTCCACAAAAATCTATTTCTAAATAGTGTCGAAATGGACAAAAAATAGTTTGTAAAACTAATATTATATTAATAATTGTTATTATATTCCTAAAAATATATGTTTTGAAAAAATGACTTACATAAGGTAATATATATTAAAAATGATCCACTTTGGGATTGTTTGTCCAGCTATTTTAAGTTTAATAACCATATAGTGTAAGAAAACTAGAAGACACGGTAAAAGTTAAAATATTTAACTTATAGTTAAATCTAAATGATAAGGTACAAATAGTAACCAACACTTGTCTAAAACCTATTGGTTGAGAGGCTTTATATCCATATCCACTTTAGATTCTAAATAAGTCAATTTGGAGCTATTATAAACCGAATATGTCTTTATTATAAAATAAATTTTTAACTTTTTCCTAAGTTGCCCCTCTCCTCCCTTATAAAAGGGCACCTCCTCCCTCTTCTCTTTAAAAAATTTTGAGCTTTCAAGACTGGCCAAACCCTACTTATTTCACTTATCAAATTCTCTATAAACATTATTGAGATTCTGGACTCCTCAAAATACCAACTCTAGTCCCTTAAGAGGAAGCATAAAAGAGGTGTGTCGAAGAAGAGGTAAACGCGTCTACCGATTCTTTCAAGTTTCATTCTTATTCAACATCATCTTCTTTAGTTGTATAATTATAATGTAATAACATCCATATCACTAACATAATTATATGTTATTATAAATATTAAAAAAACCTATTTCACCTTCAATCCATCCCATAGAAAACAAAATCACTGTGTGTGCGTACGTATGGAATATTGTCTCCACGCCGTGGTGTAATCAGTTTTTCAACCACCACCTTAATTGGATGGGTATAATGGTGTAAAGAATAACTATATATGATTATTATAATATCATCATCATTCTACGATATTATATCATCCAATCCAATTCGATTCAATAAATATGGGAATGATATCATCGCTCGTGCATCCGTAAGGATTACCGTCTCTACGATGCGATGAGATTCATTTTCCATGTTAACAATTCATGAAAGATTATAAAGTATATATAATAACTAATCATGAAATATATTACATATTAATTCAGCTGGATTTATGTATATATATATATATATATATATATGTTTGTCATGTACTTAATTTCAGTCAATTCAATAACGAAACGAAAAACAGTGTTTATGCGTACGTA
This sequence comes from Viscum album, assembly GCA_963277665.1. Taxonomy (NCBI): domain Eukaryota; kingdom Viridiplantae; phylum Streptophyta; class Magnoliopsida; order Santalales; family Viscaceae; genus Viscum; species Viscum album. The sequence goes on along the minus strand of OY728143.1, from coordinate 513,723,145 downwards.
CGGCCTACCATTTCCATGAACGGTGTATTTCTTTCCTTTTATCAATATATTATATATATGTATATCATGAATATATATTATATATAAATAATGTTTTATATTCAGGAATTAAGTAATCATGATCTATGTAATAATATTAATAATTACAAGTCAAAACATGAATGATAAATGAAACGATTTGACCCAAAATGCAGCTTTAACATTGAATTGACAACTGAACGGATAATATAAAGTCGTAAGTGAATCATATATGATATCATAAATATTATTATTGTTCTGTTACAAGATAATAATATTTTTAAACCCACTATACAAGAGTCTCGTACACATACGGAAGAAAATGGACATAAGGTAAGTGATAATTTTGCAATCTTATTTTATCCGAGATTACTTACACATAAGTATTTACTGGTGTTATATTTTTCATTCATGTTCATAAAATGTTTTTCATAAAGTGTTTAATATTATTCCATGTATTTTTAATGTCATGTTTACCCCTCTTTGAATTTTACTTTGTGTTATGGAAGGAATATTTCTTTTGTCTACCATACGAGGAACTTTTTGACTTTTTCATCAAAAGTACGAGGAGAATATTTTTTTAACTTATATGGCATGAACAAAATTTTACTGTTTCACAACACATTATTATCGTGAAGCTTACTCCAAAATATTTCATGAATATTTTCAAAAAAATGATTTTCTTTTAAAATTTCATGACATTTTCTGAAAAGAAAATTATTGTGTAAAAGATAGGATATTTTCCTTAAGAATTAATTTCAAGTGTTTTATCAAAACCATTTTCCATCTAAGATGAAATTATTTCATATGTGTATGTTTAAAGTATAATGTCTCTTTGATTTACATGGTTTCATTTTTTTTTTGATGAAATGATATCCATTTTTTATGATGTTATGATGTTTATGAAACCCATTTTATTATTTGGGTTATGGTGAATGATTTATGTTTAAATTGTGGCACAAGTAAGAATGATTTCCTTATGAGATTTGTGGGACCTATATCTCCATCTAATGCATTGGGTAAAGATTTATATCTCATGTGATAGACATGTGTGGAATGGAATGTTAATCTGGTTCAGTGATACAGGACTGGAACAAGGAGTTAACTTGATTCAGAAAGGGACTGTGTCCACTAAGATGGTCTTCGTAGTAATGCATTGGCTTCTATGGAAATCATATCATGTGATTAATGGTTTTCCACAATTACATGATTTATTGATCATGCTATTTAATGGTGATTGATGTTCCATTATGATCTATGCCTTTCGTACAACCATTTTTTATGTCACTGCTCATGATTTTGATGTTTAAACATTATGTTAATGTTTTTATGATCAAATGTGTATGGTTTGTTTTATTTTCTCTATGCTTACACTTACTGAGAAATTCACCTCACCATTTATATGTTTTCTTTTCCCCAGGATATAAAGAAAGGTTTTAGGTAAGAAAAAAAGGGGAAGATAATTATGGGAGTTGTTGAAGATCTTTCACCATGATTAGAAGATTATGTTCTGAGTTTCTAAAGACACTAAACTATTACGGTCCTTGAGTGTTGGTTTTTGTTATGTATTAATTATTCCTCAAAAGTAATGTAATGTCTATGTATGTCAAGTTTCAGATCTCTACAGTTGGTATAATAGAAACAGTTTAGTTAACCTTTGGAAACTACGTTGCAAAAAATTAGTGAGATCCATAGAGATATTTCTAAGTTATGTCTAGGGATGTCCCTAAGGTTTAGTATAACTATAGCTTACAATCCTAGAGTTTTGTTTACAATCATGAATAACCTTGGGTGAACATATGGTATCATGGATTAATGAATATGTGATAAGTTAGAAACCCCATAAGTGACTTTTAATGATTATGTGGTTTCTCATTATTTTAAATGTTTCTTACACTATGGTTTCTAGTTTTAGCCAATGGAGGAAGCGAGAATGAATTCAGTTAATGTTGATTCTGATGGAAAAATTGGTGACTGTGATCACCAAAATCATGTACTGCCTAGAGAGAAAGATATTGTGATTATGTTGAATCAGTCATCACGATATATGATTAACAAGGTGAACTTTGGTCGTATTCCTAAGTCATCAAATAAATGGATGATTAACTTTTATACATGTTCTCATAGAGTGGAACATATAGGAGGGAAGATGAATCTTTCTACGTATCAAGAAGAAGGGGAGAAAAACCTTGAGGAATACCTCAAATGTAGTGGAAGATGTTATCTATATGGAGAAAAGGGTCATATAGGGATAGACTCTTATGGAGTTCAATGTCCTATTTGTGGAGAACATGGGAATTACCCAACTCAATGTCCTATCCTAAGAGGTTACTTCAAAATCAAGGAAGGACTAATTCCATGACATTCATTGAAGAGGATGGATTGAAGTGTTTATGTATTTTTATTCAAGAATAATATTGTTGGGGTACTTTTATTGTATATTGGAATATTTCTGTATTAGTCTATTGTGGTTTTCAATAATGTTATGGTACCGGTAACCAGGAAAAGTGATAGAAATATTTTGGTAAAGAAGATGATATGTGAATAATGAAGGGATAAAGAAGAAAATGAAATGATCTCTTGACTGATATAAGGACACATTTATTTAAAGGTTTGATTATATAGAAATTATGGTATTTGGGTATGTGGAAAGTGTAAAATTTTTATATCATTCATGTTTTCACTAAGGTTCAATGGTTATTTCAAGAGAATGAATGATTAAGGTATTCACATGTTTGTAATGTGACCAACAAGATATATCATATGATATATGGTGTATAAATGATGGTATTCACATTCTCGATAGATGACATTTCTAGTAATTGTTTTAATTATACTATGAGCATGGATAGAAGTATTTTGGATAATCCTAAAGATTGAAAAGTATTATATTGGACAGAAGTTATTATTGTTTATGGCTAGAAAGTTTTTTGATACTATAGAAGGAATGTTATAATAATGTAGTTTTAGGAAAGGGGACAACCTACAAGACGAGCGACAACCCATTGCATCGGACAAGGTTGTGGGAATTGAACCCACAACTGAAGTGCGACATGCCTTTATCCCCTACCATTGGCCTACAGGAAGTCCCTGCTTTGTAGAAATTAGATTTATTTTATTAAGTGGAATGATAAATTATATATAAGTCCATTTTCTGGAACCGTATATGATTAATATCACTATAAATGGACTTATGTATATAAATATTTCTATCATTATGTTTGAGGATGATGGAATGACCGATCATTATATAGCATGATCCGCTATCACTTAACGGAAGACAAATTCAACTTCATTTCATAAAGAGATGAAGTGGAAATTGTTCAAGGCACGAACAACAGTGAGATTGTACAAAAATCAAGTAAGTATTTATTTTAATTCAAAAATTCTTCAACATTAGTGAAATGATCTTGAAAACCTAAAATGTTGTCCTATTACCATCATATTTGATGAATCAGATGGTACCGTACATCATCAGAAATTTATGGCTTTGGGATTGTTGGATTTTTCATAGCCATGTTCTCTACCACCCTCCATCATAACATTATGGTTATATTTCTCTTCAATATCCATATTTTCACATATGTTCTCCTATGTGGAAATCCAGTGATGAGTTAATTTTGGTAACCGTCACATTTCTTACTTCACTTTTTAAAATGATGTTTTAGTATTCCTTTTTACAATGTGGGATTCTATGAAAGAAACTTACATGTTGTAAATGATTTATAACCCCAAAAAATTTAGAGGGCGATATTCATTTTAAGGGGGGTAGAATGTAACACCCTGAGATTTTATGAGAAATATTCATTTTAATTTCTTTGATGTCTTTTGTTGTATGCTACACCAAGATTATCTTGCGCAATACACAACACTATATTAGCTTACAGTATATGCAAACACTATTCTAGGATTTTGTTGTATGCCAGAGAAACCTTCCACAATAGCTTGTGTTATACATAATACCCAGTTTCAGTAAATGAGATATTATTATAATATTATTATGAACAAACCGTTATTAATAGTAATACCCACTTTTTGAAATTTTATAAATTTTATCATTCAAACTAGACTTCATTTTTGGAATCGTAATATCGAAATTAGCCTAAGGTGAATTTTTGTTATTTTTCTGAAAACTTTCAGTTTTTTGATGAATAGTGAAAACACTAGGTTACTATATAAAAACTGACTTTTTATTTAAATAATTATTTATATTATTTAAATTTATTTTATGTCCAAATTGATACATAATACAAATATAAGTACAGTGTAATTCATTGTATTCATTTTATAATAATTTTAGATATATAAAAATTTTATTGAACTTTTCACTGTATTTTACCCATCTCCTAGGAGAATTTGAAAATTTACATAAAACATAATTTTACAGCATCTGTGAGTGGAATTTCAAAAATACAAGAAACACGGTTAATATCAAGGAGTAAAATGTGGTTCAATAAGATAATTTTTTTTGGTGAATAGTAACTTTTTACTTTTATTTACCACGGTTAAAAGTAAATAGGGTAATTAAGGGTAAAAATGATATTATTATTACCATAACACATTTTCTAATTCTATTGGATAAGTTTAATTATACCAAAAACAACCTTAGGAATAAAATATTACCCTTTAGGTCCATTTTGATTAGATTAGGACATTTATTATTACATTGTTTAATGAATAGTTAAAATGGTTAAAATAACTGTTTAATAACTAAAACATTTTTAATATATGGTTATAAATAAGATAAATTCGACTATAAATATTCATTCGAAAGATAAAAATATTTACTACATCATGGTATTTTATTTATAATTTTTAGAGATTAAATAATTTAATGTATTTTTGACACAATAATGATGTAGTAATTTCCTTATAGATGAAATATTAACATAATTGATGTTATAAATACCCAAATAAATGTAATTTGAGACTTTTTATAAATTACACTAATTTTTTAGGTTAATATGACATGTTAGTATTGATTCAATTAACTTTGTTCGAACTAATCATGCTGCTATGAGTTTCACAAAAATCAATTACAAAATAGTGTCAAAATAGACAAAAAATATTATATTATTAATTGTTATTATATTCCTAAAAGTATAAGGTTGGAAAAAATGACTTACATAAGGATATATATATTAATAATTAACCACTTTGGGATCATTTTTATTGTTATTGTAATATTATTAACCATATAGTGTAAGAAAATAAGAAGACAGGGTAAAAGTTAAAATATTTAACATAGAGTTAAATCTAAATGATAAGGTTAAAATATTAACCTAAACTTGTCTAAAACCCATTGGTTTAGAGAATTTATATCCATACCCACTTTAGCATCGAAATAAATAAATTTTGAGCTATTATAAACGGAATATGTCTTTATTATAAAATAATATTTTATGTTTTTTCTAAGGTGCCCCTTTACTCCCTTATAAAAGGGAACCTCCTCCCTCTTCTCTATACACAATTTTGAGCTATCAAGCTCGGCCAACCCATACCCATTTACCTTCTCAACATCCCTAGAAACATTATAGAGGTTCTGGTCTCCTCAAATGACCAACTCTAGTCCCTTAAGAGGAAGCTTAAAAGAGGTGCGCCGAAGAAGAGGTAAATTCTTCTACAGACTCTTTCAAATTTCTTTCTTCTTCAACTTCTTCTTCTTTAGTTGTATCATTATAAAGTAATAACATAAATATCAGTAATATAATAATATTTTATTATAAATATGAAAAAACCCAATTTCACCTTTTATCCATCCTACAGAAAATGAAATCACCATGTGTGCGTACGTATGGAATACCGTCTCCACACCATGGTGTAATCTGTTTTTCCACCACCACCTTACTTGGATGGGTATAATGGAGTAAATAATTACTATACATGATTATTATAACATAATAATTATTCTATGATATTATATCATCCACTCCAATTATATTCAATAAATATGGGAACGATATCATCTCTCGTGCGTACGTACAGATTACAGTCTCCACGACGCGATGAGATTCATTTTCCATGTCAACAATTCAAGAATGATTATAATCTATATATAATAACTAATCATGTAATATATTACAAAATAATTCTACTGTATATATATATATATATATTTCATCTACTTAATTCCAGTCAATTCAATAACGAAATGAAAAACAACGTTTATGCGTACGTACATCCTACCGTCTCCATGAACGGTGTATTTATTCCATTTATCAATCTATTATATATATGTATATTCTGAATATATATTATATATAAATCATGTTTTATATTCAGGAATTATGTAATCATGATCTATGTAATCATATTAATAATTACAAGTCAAAACATGAATGATAAATGAAACGATTTGACCCAAAATGCAGCTTTAACATTGAATTGACAACTGAACGGATAATATAAAGTCGTAAGTGAATCATATATGATATCATAAATATTATTATGGTTCTGTTACAAGATAATAATATTTTAAAACCCACTATACAAGAGTCTCGTACATAGACGAAAGAAAATGGACATAAGGTAAGTGATAATTTTGCAATCTCATTTTTATCCGAGATTGCTTACACATAAGTATTTACTGGTGTTATATTTTTCATCCATGTTCATAAAATGTTTTTCATAATGTGTTTAATATTCTTCCATGTATTGTTAATGTCATGTTTACACGTCTTTGACTTTTACTTTGTGTTATGGAAGGAATCTTTCTTTTGTCCACCATACGAGGAACTTTTTGACTTTTTCAACAAAAGTATGAGGAGAATATTTTTTTAAACATATAACACATGAACAGATTTTTACGGTTTCATAACAACTTATTTTCGTGAATCTTACTCCACAAGATTTCATGAATATTTTCAAAAAAATCCTTTTCTTTGAAAATTTCATGGCATTTTGTGAAAATAAAATGATTTTGAATAAGAAAGGATATTTTCCTCAAGAATTTATTTCAAGTGTTTATAAAAACCATTTTCTATCTAAGATGACATTATTTCATATGTGTATGTCTCAAGTATAATGTCTCTTTGATTAACATGGTTTCAGTTTTTTTTATGAAAAGATATCCATTTTTTATGATGGGATGATGTTTATGAAACCCATTTTATTCTTTGGGTTTTGATGAACGATTTATGTTTAATTTGTGGAACAAGTAAGAATGATTTCATTATGAGATGGGTGGGGCCTATATCTCCCTCCAATGCATTGTGTAATGATTTATATCTCACGATATAGACATGGATGGAACAACAAGTTAATCTGGTTCAGTGATAGAGGACTAGAACAAGGAGTTCACTCAATTCATAAAGGGACATTGTCCACTAAGATGTTCTTGGCAGCAATGCCTTGGCTACTATGGAAATCATATCATGTGATTAATGGTTTTCCACAATTACATGATTTCTTCCCATGATATTTTATGAGGATGATGTTCCATTATGATCTATTCCTTTCGTACTAACATGTTTTATTTCATCGATCATGATTTTGATGTTTAAATATTATGTTCATGTTTTTAAGATCAAATGTATATGGTTAGTTTTATTTTCTATATGCTTACACTTGCTAAGCATTTCAGCTCACCCTTTATATATTTTCTTTTCCCTAGGATATAAAGAATGTTATTAGGTGATAAAACAAAAGGGGAAGATCATTATGGGATATGTTGAAGATCTTTCACCATTATTAGAATATTAGGTTCTGAGTTTCTAAATACACTAAACTATTACTGTCTTTGAGTGTTGTTTTTTGTTATGTATTAAGTATTCTGCAAAAGTAATTTAATGTCTATGTACGTCAAGAATCGGATCTCTACAGTTGGTATAAGATGAAAGGTTTAGTTAACCTTTGAAAACTAGGTTGCGAAAACTTTATTGAGATCCCTAGAGATATTTATAAGGTATTTCTAGGGTTGTCCCTAAGGTTTAGTATAACTATAGGATAAAGTCCTAGAGTTATGTTGAAGATCATGAATAAAATAGGGTGAACATAAGGTATCATGGATTAAATAATGTGTGATAATTTAGACATCCCATAAGTGACTTTTAATGATTATGTGGTTCCTCATTATTTCAAATGTTTATTACTCTATAGTTTCCGGTTTTAGTAAATGGAGGAAACGAGAATGAATTCAGTTAAAGTTGATTTTAATGGACAAATTGGTGACTATGATTAACAAAATCATATAATTCCTAGAGATAAAGATATTAAGATTATGTTGAATCAGTCATCACGATATATTATTAACAAGGTGATATTTGGTGGTATGCCAAAGTCATAAAATATGAGTAAGATGAAATTTTATACATGTTATCATGGAGTGGAACATAGAGGAGGGAAGATGAAGCTTTCTACGTATCAAGAAGAAGGGAAGAATAACCTTGAGGAATACCTAAAATGGAGGGGAAGATGTTATCTGTGTGGAGAGAAGGGACATAGAGTGACAGACTATTATGGAGTTCAATGTCTTATTTGTGGAGAACATCAGAATTACCCAACTAAATTCCCTGACCTAAGATGTTACTTCTAAATCAAGGAAGGACTTATTCCGTGACTATCATTGAAGAGGATGAATTGAAATTTTTATGTATTGGTATTCAATAATAATGTTGTTGAGGTACTTTTATGATATATTGTAATATTTTTGTATTAGTCTATTGTGGTTTTCAATAATGTTATGGTACCGGTAACCATGAAAAGTGATTAAAATATTTTTGGAAAGAAGATGTTATTCGCATAATGAAGGGATAATGGAAAAAAATGAAATGATCTCATGACTCATATAAGGACAAAGTTATTTCATGGTTTGAGTATATTGAAATTATGGGAATTTGGTATGTGGAAAGTGTTAAATTTTGATAGCATTCATGTTTTCACTATGGTTCAATGGGCATTTCAAGAGAATGAATGATTAAGTTATTCACATTTTTGTAATGTGACCAACGAGATATATCATATGATATATGGTGGATAAATGATGGTATTCACATGCTCGGTAGATGACATTTCTAGTAATTGTTTTCATTATACTATGTGCTTGGATATAAGTATTTTGGATAAGCCTAAATATTGGAAAGTATTATATTGTTCATAAGTTAGTATTGTTAATGGCATGAATTTTTTTCGATATTATTGAAGGAATGTTATAATAATGTAGTTTTTGAAAAAGGGACAACCAGTAGGATGAGCGACACCCCATCGTGTTGGACAATGTTTCAGGAATCAAACCAACATCCGAAGTGTGACAGGCCTTTATCTTATACCATTGTCCTATAAAAATTCCCTCGTTTGTAGAAATTAGATTTATTTTATTAATTGGAATGATAAATGTAGTATAAGACCATTTTTGAACCATATATGATTAATATCACTATAAATAGACTTATGTATCTAAATATTTCAATCTTTATGTTTGAGACCAATGGAATGACCTATCATTCTTTCGCATGATCCTCTATCACTTCACAGAAGACAAATTCAACTTCATTTATTTAAGAGATGAAGTGGAAATTGTTCAAGGAATGAACAACAGTAAGATTGTACAAAAATCAAGTATGTATTTATTTTAATTCAAAAATTCTTCAACATTAGCGAAATGATCTTGAAAACCAAAAATGTTTCCCTATTACCATCATATATGATGAATCAGATGGTACCTTAGATCATTACTAATTTATGGCTTTTTGATTTTTAGATTTTTCATAGCCTTGTTTTCTACCACTCTCCATCAGAACATAATGGTTAGATTTCTCTTCCATATCCATATTTTCACCTATGTTCTCCTATGTGGAAAAAAACACTAGTGCAGAAAATGTAATTTACATCACCATTTTTGACGTCGGTTATATATAACCTACGTGATAATCTGTGAAACGTGGTTTTTTACGTCGGTTATTTTATAACCGATGAAACAAATGCAGTGATTAGATTTTTAACGTTGGTCATTCTAAAAATCGACGTTACAAATCGCACAATTTTTGGATTTTACATCGGTTATAAATTAACCGATGTTAAAACTCAAATCGCGGGGGTTTTTATGTCGGTTATTTGATAACCGACGTAAAAAACAAGTTATCTACGTGTTTTTTACATCGGTTATTTTAAAATAGATGTAAAAAACCCCCTACGCTTTGGTTTTTTTAAGTTTGTTATTTTAAAAACGAAGTAAAAAATGCACAGATATCTCGGTTTTTACGTCGGTTATCAAATAACAGACTTAAAAAACCCCCCAAGATTTGGTTTTTTTCGTCGGTTATAAAATAACGGACGTAAAAAACCCCGATCTCTTTGGTTTTGTACGTCGGTTATTTTATAACCGACGTAAAATTCGCATAGATAACTCGTTTTTTACGTCGGTTATAAAATAACTGACGTAAAAAACCAAAGCGCGGGGGGGTTTTTACGTCGGTTTTAAAATAACCGACATTATAAATTTAAAAAATAGTTTATAACGTCGGCTATTATATAACCGAAGTTATAAAACTTTTAATAAATTAGAGCCTCATGGACTGCCATTTACGATTTTTCGATTGACAGTCCACCTGCTCGTCTCTCTCACGCGGTAAACCCTAATCGGCTCGTCGATCGACCTGCGTTAAACCCATTTTGGCTTCATCGTTTATCTTCTTTACTCCTCTCGGATCTATCATCTCAACTCGCAACACTCAAGTAATCCTTCCACGAATTTATTTCGTTCGTTTTTTTTTTCATGGATAGTATTTAATTATGTTTTGCGATTTTTTTGTTTAAACTAGGTTAGATTCTTCCATTTAGAACCCTATTACATCATTTTGAATATTGTTGGATTTTTATTTCCTAACCATCTACTATGAATAAAATAATTTCTATGTATGAATTATGAAATGTTATTTTCTGTTATAGGAGTGATCCATCAAGGGCTTTTTATTTCCTAACCATCCACTGTGAATAAAAAACGAAATTATTCTTATTCCATTCATTTTTGAATACCATGTTTTCTATTCCTTTGATTGAAGGGTGTTCAACAAGATATCATAGATAAAATGATTGTGAAAATTATTGACTAAACTATATACTCATTATTTATGTGGTTTCAATATCATATAATCATTGAATGGTATCTACCGCGAAATTTATTTAGTATCATTTGGAAACCATTTATATTACATGGGATTATCATGTTTATTTATTGAATTATAAATTCTTTATTTATATGATTCCATTTTAAATGGATATTAAACCCATTTTTCCATTTATTCTGTGTGATATAATGATTATTGATTTTATATCTCACACATACGTATGGATGTTGATTGGTGGGGTCATATATCATCATCCACTTCATTGATTTTGTTTTATATCTCATAAGATAGTAAGGTGTGGATATAAGGATTTTTTTCAAAATGGCATTGGAATAATATTTTTTCACACATCTTAATGTGTGGACATAATGTGTGGACATACTGAGTTTATTTAATGTAGGTTTTTCTTTTTCATGGATTACTTCATAAAGTGGTCTCGGTTCATTTGATTGTGTGTTTCCTTTGACACCATCCCCCCTTAATGAGTATGATCTCTCATTTCCATGTTTTTCTCTAATTGTTCTCTCATACACCTTTTGGATTTGATGGTTGATTACAAACATATTTATTCAACTATTTAAGCTGGATTATATGAATTTTTTAGGATTATATTGCTATTTTCTGCCACTTTATTTACTATTCTATCCAATACTAAGACCCTTTCTAGTAAGAAAAATTTCATAAAAAATTTGATTGGACACTTCATCATATTTCATGAAACGTTTTAAAAAAAATGTTATATCAAAGACGTGGAAATAGGTGGTGTCTGGGGGGGTGTCCAAGGGGGTGGGTGGGTGTGAGTGGCTTTCCACGTGGGTGGGGGCCTGTCCATAGGGTTTTGGGGGTTGTCCGGTGGGGTGGGGGCTATCTAGAGGGTTGGGGGTGTCCAGGGGGTGTTCAAGGGGTAGGGGTGGGGGTGGTGTACAGGAGTGGTGGGGGTGCTGTCTAGAGGGGTGGGGGGATTTCCGGAGGGTTGGGGGTGTCCAAGGGTGGTCCAAGGTGGTGGGTGGGTGTGGGGGGCTGTCTAAGGGGGTGGGGGCCTATCCAGAGGGTTTTGGGGGTTGTCCGGGGGGTGGGGGTTACTCTCAGGTTTACTCCATTTTCTCCAATTTTTTGTCAACTATGTAGGTGTCATGGTTTTCCTTGATTCAATGAAATTTAAAACTGTTATATCTAACTATATTTTGTTTTAAAAATTAATATTCAATCATATTTTTTTAAATACCCATAGATTTGTTTTATATTTTAAATTATTTTACATTCAAATTATGATTTTTTTATATAAACATATATTTGTCTTATCTTAAAACTATATATTTTTTGTTGATATTTGTTATAGGTAATAATGAGTCGAAGTTGGATTACGAAACATCAAATGAGAAATGAATTTAAGGAAGGTTTTGATGCCTTTTTGGAATTTTCAAAACGAAATGTTCCAAGTAGTGACATTTGTTTCTATCCATGCCTGAAATGTATGAATATGAAGAAGTTGAAAAGTAGAGCGATAAAAGATCATCTAATTTGTCATGGTTTTAATCTGAGTTACCGACCTTGGATTTGGCATGGTGAAACTGGACGGAATGTCATTGATGATGATGATTCACAAGATGGTAACTCCGATGGAATTGAAGAAATGATTCGCGATATTGTAGAAGAACAAATTCAGATAGAACCGACAGTTGCGTGTCTATATAGTGATGCTGAAAAACCATTATATCCTCGTTGTACAGATTTTACGGTTTTTTCGGCTGTGTTATGATTGATTAACCTGAAGGAAAAACATTGATGGAGTGAAAGAAGTTTTACAGAGCTGCTATAATTGATGAAAGATATTCTTCCAGAAGATAACGATCTTCCAGATTCACATTACAAAGCCATGAAAATATTATGCCCGATGGGATTGGGATACAAGAAAATACATGCCTATCTGAATGCCTGCATTATATATAGGAAGGAATATGAATTTCTGTCAGAGTGTCCTAAATGTGGGACATCATGGTATAAGTTGAAATAAAAATCACAGGCTGGTGTAGAGATTACAAAGCTCCCTTCAAAGGTATTTTTGTATCTTCCTATAATTAATCGTTTCAAACGTTTATTTGCTAATTCACATGATGCCAAAAGGCTAAGATGGCATGCTGAAGAGCGGGTAAGTGATGGAAAAATACGTCATCCAGCCGATTGTCCACAATGGAAGAAAATTGATGCGTAGTATTCTACATTTGGAAATGAAATTAGAAATCTCAGACTAGGGTTGTGCACATATGGAATGAATCCATACCGAACACTCAGTAGCACACATAGTTCATGGCCTGTTTTATTGAAAATTTAAAACCTCTCTCCTGAAGTTTCTATAAAGCGCAAATATGTCATGTTGTGTACAATGATCTCTGGTCCAAAGCAACCGGGTAATGATATTGATGTTTACTTGTCACCGTTGATTGATGATTTGAAACTATTATGGGCTGATGGTTTTAGGGTGTATGATTCTTATAAAATGGAATATTTTCAACTGCATGCAGTGCTTCTGTTCACTATAAATGACATCCTAACATATGGAAATTTGTCTGGATACAGTGTTAAAGGGCATAAAGCATGTCTAATTTGCGAAAAACAGACGTCATATTGTCAATTGAATCATGGGAGGAAAACAATGTACATGGGTCATCGAAAGTTTTTGCCTATGGAACACCCTTACACCAGACTAAAAAAGGCATTCAATGGCTCACAAGAATTTGATACTCCTCCAAAACCTTTATCCCCGAATATTTATTTTGAGAGGGTGAAAAACCTTGACATGACATTGGGAAACACACAAAAATATGGTAATGATAGACATTTTTGGAAGAAAAGGTAAATTTTTTTGAGATACCATATTAGAGGTATCATGAAGTTAAAAATAATATTGATTTCATGCACGTGGAGAAGAATATCTATGATTCTTTAATTGGAACATTGTTAGATATTAAATGAAAGGCTAAATATGGGTTGAATGCAAGATTAGACTTACTATTAATGGGAATATGTTTGGAGTTATCTCCCACTCCTAAAGGAAGACGAACATTTCTTCCCTCGCCTTGTGATACACTATCGAAGAGGGAGAAAATTAGATTTTATCAGTGTCTTCATGATACCAAAGTGCCTCAAGGTTATTCTTCTAATGTAAAAAATTTTGTCTCATTGAAGTACTTGAATTTGATAGGTATGAAATCACATGATTGTCACGCCATGATGCAACAAATTCTACCAGTTGCATTGCGTGGAATATTGCCCATTCGTGTCAGAAAGACTATAATAAAGTTCTGTTATATTTTTAATTCAATTTGTAACAAGTCAATTGATGTAAATGCTTTGAACATTTTGGAAAAGGATGCAATTTTTATACTTTGTCAATTAGAAATGTTTTTTACTCTAACTTTTTTTGATATAATGGTGTATTTAATGATTCATCTGGTTTGAGAAATAAAGCTTTTTGGACCTGTATATATTCGTTGGATGTATCCTTTTGAAAGGTATATGAAAATATTAAAGGGGTATGTTAAAATCTATGTCAACCTGAAGCCTCCATTATTGATAAGTATATTTATGAGGATGTAGCATTGTTTTGTACGAGCTACTTGGCTGTGGCGCAACACATAGGTTTGCCTCCATCTCACCATAAACGAGTTAATAATGAGGGAAAGGGGAATCGCGGCTTGAAAGTCATATCATTGTCAGCTGAACAGATGAAGAAGTTAGAATCATACATCTTGAATAACATAGATGATGCTCAATAGTATATCACATTGCATATTAATGAGTTGAAACAATTTCATCCAATGAAGAAAGAAATGTGGATTCGGAATGAGCACAACAAAACTTTTTTGTCATGGATTAAAAGGACTCTGCTTAGTAGATCAGATGTATCAGAGACATTAAAATGGATAGTGGGTGGTCCATGTTTAAATGTGATAACATGGTCCGGTTATGACATTAATGGTTATACATTTCATACGAAAGCTCAGGACAATAGAAGTGCAGTTCAGAATAGTTGTTTATCGGTGTTTGCAGAAGCAATGCATTTTTCGAGTGCTAAGGACAAAAACCCAATTTATGAATCAAGTGCATATTATAGAGTGATTGAAGACATATGGGAGGTTGATTACATTAAAATTAAAGTTCTCGTTTTTAACTATAAATGGTTTAACGGTAACAATAGTGTCAGACACGATGAATTAGGAATGACACTTGTTAATCTAAATAGATTGGAAGACATAGATGATTATTTTATAATGGAAACACATGAAAAACAAATTTTCTATGTAGTAGATCAATCAAATATGCAGTGGGCTGTTGTTTTACAAGGGAAAAACAATATTTTGCTGAGGATGAACTTGATGAATATGCTGATTTATGTGAGATCTCTACTTCCATGGAAAGATTAATAGAACATAATGATGATCATGTTGAAGACATAGTTTGTTCCATAAGTTACGATCACGACGAAGGAATTTGGGAAAAAAATCCATTGGTACATTCCAAAAATTATAGGTAACATATTTTTATTTCTTGTTTACATTTATTTTTTCCATAAATATTAGATATTGTAAGTTTTTTATTTATTAAAACATGTTTTAAACTAAATAAGTATATGTTTTTGTTTGTTTTATGTTTGTTTAGTTTACTTTATCATGTTTATAACCAGTACATGAATTATATATCTATTTTTTTTGTTAACTGACAATTACTTTACCATGTTTACCATGTTTACCATTTTTACCATTTTTACCATTTTTACCATCTTGAACATCTTTACCATCTTTACCATCTTTACCATTGTTTTACATGCTTACCATATTACCAATGTTTACAATTATGTAACATAGTACACTTTTCTATTTTCTGATTAAAGTAGTATTAAAATATTTGAATTTGTATATTTGTGAACTGACGTTTGTTTTTTTGATTTGAAGGATAATGACAGATCATTCAGATGGTCAACCACATGATTCTGTAGAGGAGCATATTGCTGGTCATACCTCTGGGGATGAACATTCACATGCTCCTATTACGACAAAGAGTTCAAAGGTTGGTAAACGTGCGTGCACACATTTACCAAAATTATCACTTGCCCGTATGCAGGTTCAGAGGATAGTTGTTGAGTTTTATGATGATGATATTCCTAGAGGTTCGAACACAGAAGATTTTAAGAGTTTTGTAGAAACTCAGGCTAAGAGAAAAGTAAGCATTCTGTATGATGATTGGAAAAGTGTGGATAAAGCGATTATCTCTCAGTTGTGGGACACGATTTTGGTAATATCTTTTGTCATTGTTTGACCATTATTTTAATGTTTCTAGTATATATAATTTGTTTAACCACTTTTTTATCAGATGAAATTTGATATACCTGACACTTGATGAGTCAGGAAGAAATGCTTATCGTTGGCTTCCAGGAGATGGAGGGATTTCAAATCAACCCTCTCATATAATTTCATTTATGTTCATAGGAGTCATGACAATCCATGTCGTATATATCCTTTTATAGATGAAGACACATGGAGACAGTTTTTTGAAAGTATAAGAAAAGAGTCATTTCTGGTAAGGGTAATGTAAACTTTTATAATCATTCTTATATAAATGATTTTATTATTGTTTTGTTAATGATTTATTATTATTAAATTACAGTAAACAAGGAAAGATCATCAGGAAATCCATTCTAAAAATGTATACCCTCATAGTTTATCTCGGGGAGGGTATGCATTATTGGAAGAACAAATGACGGAGGAAAAATTTCAACAATTAAGAGCTGAGTCTTCAAGCTCTGGAGAGGTGGCCCCTCCATCCCCATCATCTAGATATGAAAAATGGAAGAGAGCTCGGAAGGGAAAAAAGGAGAATATCTTTCATATGAATCGAGAATCATAGCTAATATGATTGTAAGATATCTATTTAATTTATTTAAGTTAACTATTTTCTTCATATAATTTAAATCATTACAGTAATGTTTAATTAATTAATACAGGACTCTCTTGAGGAGTAGAGATCAGAGGGGTCGTTTACAGCTATTGGGAAGGAAGATATTTTATTTGCAGCATTGGGATGGCCCAAACATCCTAGTCATGTAAGAGGATATCCGGCAGGTGTATCGGTAAGAAAAGTGTTGCCACGTTCTTCAACTTCTAACATTGAGGGGTTTTATAAAAAAATAGAATCCTTGGATGCTGAAGTTCATAATATTAATGCGAAGATGGAGGACAGGATTAAAGAGTTGGTGCAGTCTATGTTTGCAGAAATGCAATGACAATTTCAGACTGCAACTCACACTCCTCCACCTCCCCCTGCAGACCCTATTATTTATCCTCCACCTCCGCCAGTAGCTTCCACTCCCCCACCTTAGCATGCGGACCCCATTTTTTATCCTACGCCTCCACCGCAGCTTCCTACATATTGCGAGTTGTATGTTGATGATTCTCAACATCATATAGTAGCATATGGGTTGTTATATTGTATATGAGACACAGTTCATCATCAACAATTAGAGGTTTAGAATCAGAGGGTCACTGTACATGATATTATAGATAGATCATCTAGGGTACCAATACCTACAGATGAGGTGGCGACAGTTGGACAGAGTATCAGCCATTTTTTATTTTGGCCATCTAGACTTCTTCGACTCATTACCATAGAGGTATGGATGTTATATCTTTTATTTTATTTTTTTATTAATGTTGTTTTATCATTTGAAAAACTAATATATTTTTCAATTTTTTTACACGAATACTTCATAGGTAATGAAATACTGTATAGACAACAACAAAGACTAATGGCTATGACATCAGATACAGATTCAAATGGTCTTGACAGATTGTCATGATAATGACATTTGTTGTTGGGTTATTATGAGTTTCCAATGGAAGCTCATGTTTGTGGACGTTAAATAATTGTGGGGATTATAAAAACATATATCATTGAGCTTGTTGGAGGAGATAAGTTGGTCATCAACGTGGTGAAATTTTTTTCCATGTAAGTCTTAACACCTTTTCCCTGCGTTATATTTATTAAAAATGTATACTTATGTATATTTTGTATTAGGTATCTTTATAAAATTTGTGAGAGGAATGAGTTGACAAAAGTATATGGATTCATGGACCCGCGATTGATTTCCCCTCAAGTATGTTCATTGAATGAGGAACAACGAATGGTTTATATTGCTGAATGATTTGAAAAGAATATAATCACACAATGTTGGATGACGCCATTTTGTGAGAGGTATGAAACACATTTCTCTCAATGAGTTAATTATCTTTTAACATAAAAACGCACTAACATTAAATTTCCTTTTATCAGTGATCATTGGATGTTAGGAGTTTTTTCCCAAGGGAGAAAGCTCTTTATTGGATATGCTCTGTCCATGGTGATTTGCGGGAAATTTTTAAGAATATATTGGAAAAGTATGTTTCAATTTCTCAATAGTTTTATATATTATAATGAATTTTAAATTTACCCCATTCGTATTATTTTCTAACAGTGCATGGGCCTACTTTTGAAGAAACCCAAAGAAAAGAAATGCAAAGATTAAATATTTAAATGCGAAGGTAAATTTCCATTTATAATTTTTACTTTTTTGATTTATTACATAAAAATAATATATTGAATTTACAGTCATTCAAACAGAATTGTCATGAACAACAAGGCCTCATCGACTGCGGATATTATATGTTAAGATTTATGTATGAAATAATAACAACTAGGACAGTTGTGAATTTTGACATGGTACGATTTCCTCTTAAACTTTGCCATATTATTTCAATTTGATTTGTTCATTATACACGTTAACTACCTTATTTTTCATTTGTAGCTTTTTGATGACCCTAAACCCTATACTACTGAAGACATCAAACATTTACAAGTGGAGTGGTCAAATTATTTTACAGGTTTGATTGAATTTTAGTTGTTTGTAATGTAAAATGTAATTTTGAATATTTTCATTGTAATTGTGTATTTGGTAGTTGTTTAGGTTGGATTTAGTTTCTTTAAAGTTGACAGAGAAAGTTTTGAATGTTATATAAGTGAATGTTTAATTTTTCTGTACTTCATGTTTTGGTTTACTTTTGATGGTTTTTCTGGTATGGATTTGGGTCTGTGGGGGAGGGGTTCCAAGGGTGTGGGGGTGTGTTTAGAGGGGTTGGGGGGTCTCCAGCGGTCTGGGAGGGCTTTCCGGTGGGGTGGGGGGACAGTCCTGGGGGGTGACAGGGTTGTCTAGGGGTGTGGGAAGGCAGTCCAGGGGTGTGGGAGTGCTGTCCAGGGGTGGGGGTATACATGAGGGTGGGGTGGGGGGGGGGGGGGTTGTCCAGGGGAGTTTGTGGTTGTCCAGGGGTGTGGTGTGGGCTGTCAAGAGGGGTGAGGTGGTGCTTTTCAGGCGGTTGGGGGTTGTCGAGGGGTGTTTGGGGCTGTCCGGGGTCGGGGGGCAGTCCAGGAGTGTGGTGGGGGCTCTAATGGGGTGGGGGAGGGTTGTCCAAGTGGTATACATGAGGGTGGGAGATCCAATGGTGTGGGGGAGGGTTGTCCAGGGGCTATACATGAGGGTGGGGGCTCTAAAGGTGTGGGGGAGAGCTGTCCATGAGCTATACATGAGGGTGGGGGCTGTCTAGAGGGTAATCTTTATATGTTATCAATGTACATGATTAATTTGGATCTACTTCTGTTTTTGTGGTACGATTTCTTGATTTGTTTTCTGGTTGATTCTGGTGGAGAGAGGATGACTGCATTCAATTTTAAAAAAATATTGGGTTTTTCACGTCGGTTATTTAATAACCGACATTATAAAAGGCCGGGAAAATGGTTTATCACGTTGGTTATTTAATAACTGACATGCTAAAAGGTCTGGATAATGGTTTATCATGGCGGTTATTATATAACCGATGTGATAAACCCCACTCCCCTGGTTTTTCACGTCGATTATATAATAACCGACGTGATAAACACCCCTCACCCCAGTTTATCATGACAGTTATATAATAACCGACGTGATAAACCCCCCTCACCTCGGTTTCTCACGTCGGTTATATAATAACCGACGTGATAAACCCCCCACACCCCGATTTATCACGTCGGTTATATAATAACCGACGTGATAAACCCACCTCACCTTGGTTTATCACGTCGGTTATATAATAACCGACATGAGAAATCCCACTCACCGCGGTTTATCAAGTCAGTTATATAATAACGGACGTGATAACCCCCCTCCCCCAGTTTATCACGTCGGTTATTAAAAAAACAGATGTGATAAACCCTCCTCCCCCTGGTTTATCATGTCAGTTGTTTAATAACTGACATGATAGACCATTTCCCCATCCTTTTATCACGTCAGTTTTTTAATAACCGACGTGATAAACCATTTTCCACACCTTTTATCAAGTCGGTTGTTAAATAACTGATGTGATAAAACCATCCCATTTTCTTTATCACGTCGGTTCTAAAATAATCGACGTCATAAACATCGCGATTTTATGTTTTTGTCGTCGGTTTTTATATAACCGATGTCAAAAACGTTATTTATAATGTCTCCCATATTAACATCGACTAGAAACCGACGTAAAAAATGAAAAATAACCGACGTAAAAAACGTTTTTTGCACTAGTGCCAATGATTAGTTAATTTGGGTAACCATTATGTTTATTACATCAATTATTAAAATGAAGTCTTAGAATTTAATTTTACGATTTTGGTTTCTATGAGTGAAACTAACAAGTAGTAAACTATTTTAACACTGACAAATTTCGAGGGCGAAATTCATTTTAAGGGGGATAGAATGTAACACCCCGTGATTTTATGAGAAATGTTATTTTTAATTTTTTTGATGTATTGTGTTGTTTGCTACACCAAGATTACCTTGCGCAATAAGAAACACCGTATTAGTTTAAAATATAAGAAAACACTATTATAGGATTGTGTTTCATGCCAGAGTAACCTTCCTCGATAGCGTGTGTTATACACAATACCAAGTTTCAATAAATGAGATATTATTAAAATATTATTATGAACTAGCCGTTATTAATAATAATACCCACTTTTTGAAATTTTATAAATTTTACCTTTCAAAATGATCTTCATTTTTGGATTCGGAATATCGAAATTAGTCTAGGGTGAATTTTTGGTATTTTTTCTGAAAACTATCAGTTTTTGATGAATAGTGAAAACCCTAGGTTACTATTTAAAAACAGACTTTTTATTTAAATAATTATTTATTTTATTTAAATTTAATTTATATAAAAATGGATACATAATACCTATATAAGTACAATTTAATTCATTGGAGTCATTTTATAATAATTTTAGATATATAAAAATTTATTGAACTTTTCACTGTATTTTTCCCACCTCATAGGAGAATTTGAAAATTTCCCTAAAACATAATTTTACCACTTTTGTGAGTGAAATTTCGAAATTCCAAGAGAAATTGTTAATATCAAGGAGTAAAATTTGGTTCAATAAGATAAAAATAATTTTTGGTGAATAGTAACTGTTTACTTTTTTTTACCACGGTTAAAAGTAAATAGGGTAATTAAGGGTAAAAATGAAATTATTATTATCCTAACAGATGTCCTAAATCTATTTAATAAGTTTAATTAGACCAAAATCAATCTTAGAAATAAAATATTACCCTTTAGGTCCATTTGGATTAGATTAGGACATTTATTATTATTTTATTTGAAGAATAGTTAAAATGGTTAAAATCAATGTTCAATAACTAAAACATTTTTAACATCAGGTAATACATAAGATAAATTCGACTATAAATATTCTTTAGAAAGATTTAATGATTTAATACATAATGGTATTTTATTTATAATTTTTAGACATTAAATAATTTAATATATGTTTGTCACAATGATGACGTAGTAATTACCTTATTAAGGAAATATTAACATAATTGATGTTATAAATACCCAAATAAATGTAATTTGAGACTTTTTATAAATTAAACTAATTTTTTAGGTTAATATGAAATGTTATAATTTATTGAATATACTTTTTCGAACTAATCAGGCTGTTATGATTTTCATAAAAATCAATTACCAAATAGTGTCAAAATTGACAAAAAAATAGTTTTTAAAATAAATATTATATTAGTAATTGTTATTATATTCCAAAAAATATATGGTTCGGCAAAATGACTTACATAAGGTTATATATATTAATAATGAATCACTTTTGGAACGTTTGGCCTTTTATTGTATGTTTATTAACCATATAGTGTAAGAAAACAAGAAGACATGGTAAAACTTAAAATATATAACTTAAAGATAAATCTAAATGATAAGGTTCAAATAGTAACCTAAACTTGTCTAAAACCTATTGGTTGAAATGATTTCAACCCATCCCCACTTTTTCATCGATATAAATCAATTTGGAGCTATTATAAAACGAATATGACTATATTATAAAATAATATTTTATGTTTTTCCTAAGATGCCCCTCTCCTCCCTTATAAAGGGCACCACCTACCTCTTCTCATTAAACAATTTTGAGATTCCAAGATCAGACAACCCCTCTCTATTTCCCTTTTAAACATCCCTAAAAACATTATAGAGGTTTTTTTCTCCTCAATAGACCAACTCTAGTCCCTTAAGAGTAAGCTTAAAAGAGGTGCGTCGACGAAGAGGTAAACTCTTATACCGATTCTTTCAAGTTTCATTCTTCTCCAACATCTTCATATTTAGTTGACTCATTATAAAGTAATAAAATAAGTATCACTAATATAATTATATGTTATTATAAATATGAAACAACCCTATTTCACATTCTATCCATCCAACAGAAAACGAAATCACCACACGTGCGTACGTACGGAATACTGTCCCTACGCTGTGTGGTAATCCGTTTATCCACCACCACCATACCTGGATGGGTATACTGGTGTAAAGAATAACTATATATTATTATTATAATATAATATTGATTCTATGATATTATATCATCCACTACAATTCCATTTAATAAATATGTGAATGATATCATCGCTCGTGCGTACGTACGGATTACCGTCTCCCCGATGCGATGAGATTCATTTTCCATGCTAACAATTAAAGAATGATTATAAGGTATATATAACAAGTAAACAAGAAATATATGACATAATAATGATACTTTCTATATATATATATATGTATGTCATCTACTTAATTCTAGTCAATTCAATAAAGAAACGAAAAACAGCGTTCATGAGTACGTACGGCCTACCGTCTCTATGAATGGTGTATTTCGTTCCATTTATCGATCTATTATATATAATTATATTAATAATATATATTATATATAAATCATGTTTTATATTCAGGAATTATGTAATCATGATCTATGTAATCATATTAATAATTACAAGTCAAAACTCAGATGATAAATGAAACGATTTTACCCAAAACACAGCTTTTACATGGAATTGACAAATGAATGGATAATATAAAATCCTAAGTGAATCATATATGATATCATAAATATTATTATGTTTCTGTCACAAGTTAATAATATGTTTAAACCCACTATATAGGAGTCTCAGAAACATATAGAAGAAATTGGACATAAGGTAAGTGATAATTTTTCAATCTCATTTTTATCTGAGATTTCTTATACATAAGTATTTACTGGGGATATATTTTTCATCAATGTCCATAAAATGTTTTTAATAAAGTGTTTAAAGATATTCCATGTATTCTTAATTTCATGTTTACCCCTATTTTACTTTTTACTCTATGTTATGGATGGAATCTTTCTATTTTCTTCTGTATAAGGAACTTTTTGACTTTTTCGACAAAAGTATAAGGAGAATATTTTTTTATCTTATACAGAATGAGCAGATTTTTATGGTGTAATAACAAATTATTTTCATGAAGCTTACTCCACAAGATTTCATGGCTATTTTTAACAAAATCATTTTTTTTAAATTGCATGGAATTTTTTGAAATGAAAAATATTTTGAATAAGAAAAGATATTTTCCTCAAAAATTTATTTCAAGTGTTTTATCAAAACCATTTTCCATCTATGATGACATTATTTCATATATGTTTGTTTCAAGTATAATTTCTATATGATTTACATGGTTTCACTTTTTTTATGATGAAATGATATCCATTTTTTTATGAAGGGATGATGATTATGAAACCCATTTTATTCTTTGGGTTATGATGAATGATTTATGTTGAATTTGTGGCACAAGTAAGAATGATTTCATTATGAGATGGGTGGGACCTATATCTCCCTCCAATTAAATGGGTAAAGATTTATATCTCATGAGATAGACATGGATGGAATGGAAATTTAATCTAGTTTAGTGATACACGACTAGAACGATGAGTGAACTCGATTCAGAAAGGGAATTTTTCCAATAAGAGGGTCTTGGCAGCAATGCTTTGGATACTATTGATATCATATTATGTTCCTAATGGTTTTCCATAATTAAATGATTTATTCCCATGCATGTTTATGATGATTGATGTTCCATTATGATCTATGCCCTAGGTACTACCATGTTTTATGTCATTGCTCAAGGTTTTGATGTTTACACATTATGTTCTTGTTTTTATTATCAAATGTATATGGTTTGTTTTATTTTCTCCATGCTTACCCTTACTGAGCATTTGATCTCACCCTTTATATTTTTTCTTTTCCCTCAGATATAAATAAAGGTTTTACGTAAGAAAACAAAAGGGGAAGATCTTTATGGGAGATATTTAAGATCTTTCACCGTGATTAGAATATTATGTTCCATGTTTCTGAAGAAAATAAACTATTACGGTACTTGAGTGTTGGTTTTTGTAATGTATTATGAATTCCGCAAAAGTAATATAATTTCTATGTATGTTATGTTTCAGGTCTCTACAGTTGGTATCAGAGGAAAGGTTTAGTTAACCTTTGGAAACTACGATGTGAAAACTTTAGTGAGATCCCCAGAGATATTTATATGGTATATATAGTGATGTCCCTAAGGTTTAGTATAACTATAGGTTACAGTCCTAGAGTTATGTTAATGATCATTAATAACCTATGTTGAACCTAATGTATCATGGATTATAGAATTTGTGATAAGTTAGACATCCCATAAGTGACTTTTATTGATTATGTGGTTCCTCATTATTTTAAATGTTTCTTACACTATGGTTTCTAGTTTTAGTCAATGAAGGAAATGAGAAGGAATTCAATTAATGTTGATTCTGATGGAAAAATTGGTGACTGTGATCACCAAAATCATGTAATTCCTAGAGAGAAAGATATTGTGATTATATTGAATCAGTCATCACGATATATGATTAACAAGGAGAACTTTGGTGGTATTCCTAAGTCATCAAATAAGTGGAATATGATCTTTTATACATTTTTTCTTAGAGAGGAACTTATAATAAGGTAGATGAAGCATTCTACATATCATGAAGAAGGTAAGAAGAACCTTGAGGAATAGCTCAAATGGATAGAAAGATGTTATCTATGTGGAGAAAAGGGTCATAGAGTGACAGACTGTTATAGAGTTCAATGTCTTATTTGTGTAGAGTATGGTCATTACCCAACTCAATGGACAGACCTAATAGGTTACTTCAAAATCAAGGAAGGACTTATTCAATGATAATCATTGAAGAGGATGGATTGAAGTTTTTATGTATTGGTATTCATGAATAATGTAGTTGAGGTACTCTAATGGTATATAGGAATATTTTTTTATTAGTCTAGTGTGGTTTTCAGCAATTTTATGTTACTGGTAACCATGAAAAGTGATTGAAACATTTTTTGAATGAAGATGATATGCGTATAAAGAAGGGATAAAGAAAAAATGAAATGATCTCATGACTGATATAAGGACAAAGTTATTTCATGGTTTGAGTATATATTAATTTTGGGATTTTGGTATGTGGAAAGTGTTTAATTATGATATCATTCATGTTTTCACTAGGGTTCAATGGGTATTTCAAGAGAATGCATGATTAAGGAAATCACATGTTTTTAATGTGAACAAAAAGATATATTATATGATATATGGCGGATAAATGATAGTATTCACATGCTCGGCAAATGACATTTCTAGTAATTGTTTTCATTATACTATGAAATTAGATAGAAGTATGTTTGATATGCCTAATGATTGGAAAGGATTATGTTGGACATAAGTTAGTTTTTTTATAGATAAAACTTTCTTCGATATTCTTGCAGGAATGTTATAATAATGTAGTTTCTGAAAAAGGGACAACCTGTAGGACAGGTGAAAACTCGTCACGTCGGACAAGGATGCGGGAATCGAACCCACAACTGAAGTGCGACATGCCTTTATTGCCTACCATTGTCCTATAAGAACTATCTGGTTTGTCGAAATTAGTTTTCTTTTGTTATTTGGTATGATAAATGAATTATAAGTCTAGTTTTGGAACCGTATATGATTAATCTCACCATAAGTGGACTTATGTATATAAATATTGAAAACTTTATGTTTAAGACAGATGGAATGACCTATCTTTCTATCACATGATCCATTATCCCTTCAAGGAAGACAAATTCAACCTCGTTTATGTATGATATGAAGTGGAAATTGTTCAAGGCACGAACAATAGTGAGTTTGAACCAAAATCAAGTAAGTATTTCTTCTAATTAAAAAATTCTTCAAATATTATTGAAATGATCTTGAAAACAAAAAATGTTGTCCTATTACCATCATATATGTTGAATCAGATGGTACCTTAGATCATCACAAATTTATGGCTTTGTGATTGATGGATTTTTCATAGCCATGTTCTCTACCACTCTCCATCAGAACTTGATGGTTATATTTCCCTTCCATATATATATTTTCACCTATGTTCTCCTATGTGGAAACCCAGTGATGAGTTAATTTGGGTAACTGTTACAAGTCTTACTTCACTATTTAAAATGAAGTTTTTGTACTCCTTTTTACGATGTGGGTTTCCATGAAAAAAACATACAAGTAGTAAATTATTTATAATCCCGATGAATTTTGATGGAGAAATTCATTTTAAGGGTGGTAGAATGTAACACCCCGAGATTTTATGAGAAATATTATTTTTAATTTCTTTGATGTCTTGTGTTGTACGATACAACAAGATTATCTTGCACAATACCCAACACTGTATTAGCTTATAGTATACAAAAACACTATTTTAGGCTTGTGTTTCATGACAGAGCAACCTTCCGCGATAGCGTGTATTATACACAATACCCAGTTTCACTAAAGGAGATTTTATTATAATATTATTATGAACTAACCATTATGAATAGTAATACCCACTTTTTGGAATTTCATAAATTTTAAATTTCTAAATGGACATCATTTTTTGATTCGGAATATCAAAATTAGACTAGGGTGAATTTTTGGTATTTTTATAAAATCATTCAGTTTTTTATGAATAGTGAAAACACTGGGTTACTATTTAAAAACCAACATTTTATTTAACTAATTATTTATTTTATTTAAATTTTTTAGTCAAAATTGATACATAATACCTATATACGTACAATGTAATTCATTGGAGTCATTTTATAATAATTTTAGATATATAAAAATTTTATTGAACTTTTCACTGTATTTTACCCACCTCCTATGAGAATTTGAAAATTTACATAAAACACAATTTTACCACTTCTATGAGTAGAATTTCAAAAATCCAAGAGACACGGTTAATATCAAGGTGTAAAATGTGGTTCAATAAGATAATTTTTTTTTTTTTGGTGAATTGTCACTTTTTACTTTTATTTACCACGGTTAAAAGTAAATAGGGTAATTAAGGGTAAAAATGATATTATTATTACCCTAACACAAGTCCTAATTATATTGAATAAGTGTAATTATACCAGAAAAAACCTTAGGAATAAAATAATACACTTTACGTCCATTTGGATTAGATTAGGACATTTATTATTATTTTATTTAAAGAATAGATAAAATGGTTAAAATCAATGTTTAATAATTAAACATTTTTAATATAGGATTATACATAAGATAAATTCAAAAATAAATATTCATTATAAATATAAAAAGATTTAATACATAATAGTATATTATTTATAATTTTTAGACATTAAATAATTTAATGTATTTTTGACACAATAATGATGAAGTAATTACCTTATTAATTAAATATTAACATATTTGAAATTATAAATACCTAAATAAATGTAATTTGAGACTTTTTATAAATTACACTAATTTTTAGGGTAATATTACATGTTAGTATTTATTAAATAATCATTGTTCTAACTAAACATGCTGTTAAGAGTTTCTCAAAATTCAATTACCAAATAGTGTCAAAATTGCCATAAAAAAGTTTTTTAAAACAAATATTATATTATTAATTGATATTATATTCCTAAAAATATAAGGTTCAGAAAAATGACTTATATAAGGTTAAATATATTAATCATTAACCACTTTGGAATGTTTGACTTGCTATTTTACGTATATTAACCATATATTGTAAGAAAACAAGAAGACACGGTAAAAGTTAAAATATTTAACTTAGAGTTAAATCTAAATGATATGGTTAAAATAATAACCTAAACTTTCAAAAACCTATTGGATGAGAGGATTTCGACCCATACCCACTAAAACTTATAAATAAATCAATTTGGAGCTATTATAAACCGAATATGACTTTATTATAAAATAATATTTTATGTTTTTCCTAAGGAGCCCATCTCCTCCCTTATAAAAGGGCACCACCTACCTCTTCCCTTTACACAATTTTGAGCTTTCTAGCTCATCCAAACCCTACCTATTTCGTTTATAAACTTCCCTGGAAACATTATAGAGGTTCTGGTCTCCTCAAAAGACCAACTCTAGTCCCTTAAGAGGAAGCTTAAAAGAGGTGCGTTGAAGAAGAGGTAAACTCCTCTATCGATTCATTCAAGTTTCATTCTTCATCAACTTCTTCTTCTTTAGTTGTTTCATTATAAAGTAATAAAATCAGTATCACTAATATAATTATATGTTATTATAAATACGAGACAACCCTATCTCACCTTCTATCCATCATACGGATAAAGAAATCAATGCGCGTGCGTACGTATGGAATACCGTCTCCACGTCGTGGTGTAATAGGTTTTTCCACCACCACCTTACTTGGATGGTTATAATGGTGTAATGAATAACTATATATGATTATTATAACATTATACTGATTCTATGATATTATATTATCCACTCCAATTCCATTAAAAAAATATGGGAATGAAATCATCACTCGTGCGTACGTACGGATTACCGTCTCCACGACCCGATGAGATTCATTTTCCATGTTAACAATTCAAGAATGATTATAAAGTATATATAATAAGTAATCATGAAACATATAAGATAATAATTCTAATGGATTTATGTATATATATATGTATTTAATCTACTTAATTCCAGTCAATTCAATAAGGAAACGAAAAACATGATTCATGCATACGTACGGCCTACTGTCTCCATGAACAGTGTCTTTCTTTCCATTTATCGATCTATTATATATATGTATATTCTTAATATATAATATATATAAATAATTTTTTATATTCTATAATTAATTAATCATGATCTAAGTAATCATATTAATAATTACAAGTCAAAACACGGACGATAAATGAAATGATTTTTCCCAAAACACAGCTTTAACATGGAATTGGGAAATAAACGGATAATATAACGTCATAAGTGAATCATATATGATATCATAAATATTATTATGGTTCTGTTACAAGTTAATAATATGTTTAAACCAACTATACCGTATTATCAGACACATATAGAAGAAATTGGACATAAAGTAAGGAATAATTTTGCAATCTCATTTTTATCAAATATTGCTATACATAAGTATTTACTGGGGTTATATTTTTCATCCATGTCCATAAAATGTTTTTCATAAAGTGTTTAGTATTCTTCCATGTATTTATAATGTCATGTTTACCCCTCTTTGACTTTTACTTTGTGTTATTGAAGAAATATTTCTTATGTCTACTATACGAGGAATTATTTGACTTCTCTGAAAACAGTACGAGGAGAATATATTTTTTAACATATACGGTATGAATGGATTTTTAATATTTCATAACTCCTTATTTTCATGAAACTTACTCCACAATATTTCAATAAAATTTTCAAAAAAATCAATTTCTTTTAAAGTTTCTTGGCATTTTGTGAAAAGAAAATGATTTTGAATAATAATGGATATTTTCCTCAAGAATTTATTTCAAGTGTTTTATCAAATCCATTTTCCATCTAAGATTAAATTATTTCATATGTGTACGTTTCAAGTGGAATGTCTCTATGATTTATGTGGTCTCTATTTTTTTAGGATTAAATGATATCCATTTCTTTATGATGGGATGATGTTTATGAAACCCATTTTATTTTTTGTGTTATGAGAAATGATTTGTGGTTAATTTGTGGAACAAGTAAGAATGATTTCATTTTGAGATGGGTGAGACCAATATATCCGTCCAATTAATTTGGTAAATATTTATATCTCTTGAGGTAGACATGGATAGAACAACAAGTTAATCCGGTTCAGTGATATGGGACTCGAACAAGGAGTGAACATGATTCAGAATGGGACATTGTCTACTACAATTGTCTTGGCAGCAATGCCTTGGCTACCATGGAAATCATATCATGTAATTAATGGTTTACAAAAATTACATGACTTATTCCCATTCTATTTTATGATAATTGATGTTCCATTCTGATCTATGCCTTACATACTACCATGTTTTATGTTATTGCTCAAGATATTGATGCTTAAACATTATTTTCATGTTTTTAAGATCAAATTTATATGGTTTGTTTTATTTTCACCATGATTACCCTTACTGATCATTTGAGCTCACCCTTTATATGTTTTATCATCCCCAGGATATAAATAAATGTTTTAGTTAAGAATACAAAAGGGAAAGATCTTTATGGGAGATGTTGAAGATCATTCACCATGATTAGAATATTATGTTCCGAGTTTCCGAAGACACTAAGCTATTACGGTCCTTGAGTGTTTGTTTTTTTATGTATTAAGTATTCCGCAAAAGTAATGTAATTTATATGTACGTCTGGGTATGGGTCTCAACAGCCATTGTCAACTGCCTCTTTTTCGACAAGAGACTGTGGTGGTTTTTGGAAAATATCCATGGATGATTTAACGAGAGAGACCAAATAATTTTCCTGAGCATCCCCTGGATCCCAGATGCAGGCCCTGACCATCTTTTCTGGACCAATTCCATTTTAGACGATTACACAGTGAGATATAGGTACAGACTAGATCTTGGAATTCACTCTGTTGACCATGATGAGGGACCAAGGAAATTTCTTTGGAAGCTCAACCTCCCCCAAAAATACGCCAATTTTGTTGGGAGGTGTGTACGGGAACCCACCCTACCATAAACCTTCTCATATACGGACATATGACCAGTGCCGAGTCCTGCTATTTCTGTCCGAATATTCCAGAAACTTCTTTGCACTCCATCATTCACTGCTCAAGAGCTAAGGAAATTTGGAATAAATGGGGCCCGGTTATAGATGCTTCTCTAGACATTACCTCTGACCTCCCCGATCATCTGATGTGTTGGTTATCTTCTCTTTAATCTATTAAGGTAGGTTCACTTTGCACATTGGCCTGGATCATTTGGGTTTAGCGTAACGATTCTTTTTTCCCCACATTCATAAACCTCCCGAATTCTGGATAGAATTTTCCATTTCATGGATTGAGGGCTAGAAGTAACACAAATAACATTGTATGTGAGGTGTAACCCCCTCCTTTCACCCATATTAGATCCCCCCAATGGAATGGATTCATAAGATTAACATGGATGAATCTCTCCCAAAGGACGGGTTTGTTTCTCTCAGTCTCCTGGCCTAAAATCATCTGGGGAAAATCATTGCAGAAAAATATGAATCACATAATGCCTTATTGGAACCTGTAGTTGCTAAGGCCTCATCCATCCTTGCAGGTATGATGATCACTATGGAATGTGGATGGGTTGATATCATCATTGAGTCTAACTGACTCACTGTGATTGATGCTATTAACCACAATGACACTGGACTCCAGTCATTTGGCCTTATCATCAGGAGAATTCGCTCGCTTCTCCAAGGCTTCTCTTGTTGCACCTTCTCCTCTACCAAAAGGGAAGGAAACAATGCATCCCATAAGCTGGCAGCCTCTGGCCCCTTCGATGACACCCTTCTCTGGCTGGAAAATTTCCCTTTATGGATGTGATTATTTACAGCTACTGATCTTCATCATTAATGTTATCTATCCTTCTTTTCCAAAAAATAAAATTTATTTAAATATTTCATAAAAACATCTGGTCATTACATTCTACCCCCCTTTAATTGAAATTATACCTTGAAATTCAGCACATGTTATCAAAAATAGGATTATACCTCTCCATCATCATATACTAAAGTTCTCATATAGATTCTTCAAATTTGTGGTTTCTCAATAAATCATTAACCAAAAAATTGGTCTTATTTCATAGAACTTTTTCTCTACGATAAAGAATCTATATCGGTTGTTCTTCACAAAAATTATTTTCCTTAAATGGTAAGACTTATGAGGTTACTATAAGACATGGATCAGGTATGAACTTTATCAGGAAAGATACATGGAACACATCATTAACTTGAGAGAGATTCGGTGGAAGGCGTAATCGGTAAGCTTCCTTCCCAAAAAGATCTAATTTTTCAAAAAGAATTATATAACTAGGTATCAGCTTTCCCTTCTTTCCCAATATCATTAATCTCTTCGAGATAGATATTTATAATAACACCTTATCACCCACTTCTAATCCTAGATATTTCTTTTGTTATTATAATATTTTTTTTGTCATCTTTATTCATCTCTTATGTGTTGTTAAATATATCTGACCATTTCTGATATTTTATAAACAAGATCTGATCTTAATTTCTTTCATTCCCCAACATTATCCCAACAAGTTTGAGTTCTGCACTTCTATCCATATAGGGATTCATAATGATCCATCTGAATACTAGATTGAATGCGATTATTGAATGAGAATTCCACCAATGGTATGTGTTGATCCAAACCACATTTGAAATCCATAGAGAACCATCTAATCACACCTTCCAAAGTTTGAATTGTCCTCTCATACTAACCGTCAGTTTGAGGATGATAAATACTGCTGAAACTTAACCTTGTATTCAGAGCATGCTTAAGACTTCTCTAGATCATCGAGGTAAACCTCAAATCCTAATCAGATGTAATGGAAAGTGGTAATCCATGAAATCTTACCACTTTCTTTAAATATATACAAGAAATATGATAGAAATAAATATCCTCTCTAATAGTAATGACATGTGCCGATTTCATAAGATGATCAACTATAACCTCGTATATAATTATTTCCTTTGGATGTTTTGGGATCTTCGATGAAAAAGTACATAGAGATATTTTCCCATTTTCATTCTGGTAGGGGTAATGGTGGTAACATCCCCTTAGACCTCTATCTCATAACAACAACTTTCTTAAAAACCACACATTGAGAGACATATCTAGTGATATCTCTTTTTAGGTCATCCCACCAAAAGTACTCTTTTAGGTCCCTATACATATTTTTGCTTCTAGAGTGAATAA
This sequence comes from Viscum album, assembly GCA_963277665.1. Classification (NCBI taxonomy): domain Eukaryota; kingdom Viridiplantae; phylum Streptophyta; class Magnoliopsida; order Santalales; family Viscaceae; genus Viscum; species Viscum album. The sequence goes on along the minus strand of OY728143.1, from coordinate 513,689,462 downwards.
TTAATTATGAACTATGTGACGCATCCAATAATTCCTTCATTAATTCTTCTATGGGAGGAATACAAGTCTTGTTCCTAAACCTTATTATTTCATCAAGATGAAGGTCGAATTTAGGAACATTTATCATCTTCTTTTGTAACTCTACAACTTCCTTCTATACCTCTTTAATCATCACTTGTATAGATGGTTGAACATTCATTTTAGAAAGATATTATTTCTCGTCCCCCATTAAAATATCAAGATCCATACATTTCGAATCCATAATTATTTGTTCATTCATGACCCTCATCACTGATAAGATAGAATGGTCTTTTCAACTCAAAGCATCTGCCACCATGTTCACATTCCCAGGGTGGTAATGTATTGAGACATCATAATCATTAATCAACTACAATTATCTTCATTGTATCATATTCAGCTCCTTTTGTGTGAAAATATATTTTATAATTTTATTATCAGTATACATATCAAACCATTAACCATAATATTAATGCGTCCATATATTTATTGCAAAGATTTCCACAAGTAGCTCTAAATCATGAGTTGGGTAATTTTGCTCCTGTATTTTCAACTGTGGTGTGAAATAAGATATCATCATGTCATTTTTCATGAGAACACACCACATCAATTTTTTTGTTTCTTTACTCCATGGGAGTGTGAGAACAGGTGCACTGGCTAACCTTCTTTTTAGAAGATAGAAATTCTCTTAACAATATTCTCTTCAAACAAACCTAAATTTTTTCCGAGTCAACTTGGTGAGAGGATTATATTATTGTGGAAAATATTTCATAAAACATAGATAATATCTATCCAAACACTAAAAAATATGTATCTTAGTTACTTTTGTTAGTATCAAACATCTTTAAATAACCTCTATTTTTGTTGAATCCTTAGATATCCCCACTCTTGAGATTATGTGACCAAAAAATGAAACTTTTTGTAACCAAAATTCACAGTTGGTAATTTTTTCTTAATGCTTCTCCTTTCTCTGTGTCTTCAGTATAATTATCAAATGATCTTCACGTTCTTAGTTACTATTTGAATAGACAATAATATCATATATTAATACTACAAAAAACCGATTAAGTTAGTATTTGAAGGATCTATACATTAGATCCATGAAGATAGTAGGAAAATTAGTATCAACAAAGGGAATCACTATAAATTCATTTGTCCATGCCTTGTATAGAATGTTTTTTTGTAAATCCTCTTTTTTAACCTTTATTTATGATATCCTGAATGAAGATCAATCTTGGTAAATTATTTATCTTCATGTAGATGGTCAAATAAGTCATCAATAAATGGTAGGGGATATTTTTTTATGGATAGTGATCTTGTTAAATTCCCTATAATCAATGAAGAGTTTCATTGATCCATTTTTCTTTATAACAATCAAAATAGATGCATGCCAAGGTGAGACACTTGGGAATTCGAATCCCTTATCAAGATTCCATTTGAGATGCTTCTTGAATTCCAAAAACTAAATTAAGGACATTATATTAGTTTTCTTAAAAATAGGTATAGAACATTGTATGAGTTCTATTGAAAACTCAACTTCACAATTTGGTGGACGGTCAAGAAATTCCATCAGAATGATATTATAAAACTACTATTAAATTCGTGTATTATTAATTATGACTTTCATCCAACCATTAGAGATAAATAACCATCATTTATTGGAATCAAGATCCATAAGATGGATGAAATTTCTATTTGATAGTTATATTGATTCTTTCATCGATTTGTAATCGTTGATTGATATAGAATATGAAATGTGACATACCTTATCTGGAAATTGATATGATATCCATATAATGAAATCAAATCCATGCCAAGATTCACATCAAATTTCACAATATAGAGGAACAAAAGATTTTCAGGAAGCACTTTCCAACAAACATCAATAGGAGATGAATTGTAAACATTTAATGTGACTATTGTTCCATTAAGAGTAGTCACAAAAGACTCAACATGTAATTGTTGAGGTAATATGGTGAAAACCACATGAAATTATTCATTAATAAATGAGTCGGTGGATCTAGAATCAAATAAAATCTTTCTTATTTTAGAGTTGTTGATATGAGTACCTTACACTACTTCATTATCATACTCCCCATAGTCGATATTTATTTCATGAGAATTTCAATTTCCATTATCATTAATAGTTTAATGAATATGATCATCATAATCCTCCCTTGTATTATAGAATTTATTTGAATAATTCCCCATTTCCTCACACGTATATCATTGAAGTGTTGGAGGTTCATTTTTCATAGCCATTTATTTGTCCACATCATTAGATATTTTTTCACATCACTTCAGCATTTAATTTCTTGATGACCCTATTTCCAATACATAAATATTTATTAGTAATTTTAAGATGATTCCCTACATGTTTATTTCAACACATTGATAATAAGAGAAAACTCATCTTCTTTTTTGTGTGGTCTTTATATTTTCCTTTGAATAACATTTTTCTCTTATTATGAAACCCATATGACTAATGGGTTACTCCAATCACCATCTCATAGTTAAGATCACATAGAGAAATTTCATTGTAGCTATTGATGTCCCTTATGGCTAATTACCTTTGGAGACTTACTTTATCGACACTAAAGTATTGATAAATTTCACTCTCGGGTTGAATAATAATTTCAGAAGTGTACATTGCAAGACTTGTAATACTTTCTTCATAGGTACCAACAGATTCATCATCCTTTTTCTTAAGTTCAAAGAACTCTTTGTCATTATTTGTTATGAGAATATGAGTAATGTAATTATTTAAAAATTAGGTCATGAACTCATCCCATTCCATGGACTCGATTTAATTTCTTTATCTCATATTCATAATAATATTACACCACTGAAATTATTCACATTCTAAAAATTATACATCTAAGATGTCTTTATCATGTTATGAATACTGAATAATTGAGAATATATTTTTAGTGGTACAGATCCATTGTATATCGACTAATAGATTAAAATAACCAATGAATGTAGGTGGACACAGTCTCAAGAATGAATCAATAGAAGGTTTCTCCCTCCACTACTTGTTTAGATTTCCATCATGATTCATATCTTAAGAATGTTGTGTGAGAATGGAAATATGATTTTCTATTATAGCTCCCAAAAAATTCAGTTTCTCAGGGGGACAATTATTGCATTTCCCATTACATTATTCATTAACGCGGTTCGTTTGGGTTCCAGCCTTTGACTAAAACCAATAATCGTACTATGAGAAACACTAATCACAATCAGAAAACCTTATAATCAATAATGAAATTTCATTTTAGGACTCATGGTATTTATCCTAGGTTTTTCATGGTTATTTATAAAACCCTATTATTGAATCCTATACTTCGACATGTCCTTAGGGTTCACACTAAGGATTTCACATCATAGTTTCCAAAAGTTAGCTACAAAATTTCTCTGATACCAACTATAATGTCAAATTATTTCCATAACCTGATATTACTTCATAATTCAATCATATTAATTACAACGTATAATAAAACTATGATAGAACATTAAAGGATTAGTGTCTTTAGAAACTGGTAACCATAAACAACTGGTTCATTAAACATCTATATAGTCACCCATTTATTTCATCATAACTAGAAAACATTCTAGCATTTCATAACTAATACCCTTCTTCATTACCTAGTTAAAAGAAAAATATTAAGGGTGATCTAAAATGCATAGTAAGGGTAATCAATGGAAATATCAATCATTTTATATTTATAACATAACACCTGAAAATCATACCCAACATGTAAAATATCATAATGTCATGTCATGTGATAAATAATAGAAGTGAAATGTACTCTTGATAGTCATAACACTCAACTTTAAATTTGGTTGCATACACAAATAAGCATCAGAAATTATTTCATATTAGTCAAGGAACATTCACAAGACTATCATAGTGTTTATGTTCATTATCGAAACGGGTTCACTTCTTGTTCCATCCTGATATTACAGAATCAGATTTACTTTTCATTCCATTCATATATATCTAATGAGATATAAATATTTATGAAATTAATTGGAGGTAGATATAGGTACCACCCATTAAAAAATGAATCCATTCTTATGTGTGCCACAAAAATATAAAAACATTTACCATAGCACAACCCATGAAATCAAATGGGATTCTCAAATATCATTCAATCACAATTGATGTTAAACAAATAGATTCCCTAAATAAAATTCCATCATAATCAAATCATATTATTTAAAGGGCTATAAATATAACCCTATTTTAATATATTCATATTATTGGAATATAATTTTGAGGAAACACTTGATATTAATTCATGAGGAAAATATCCTTTCTTCTTAAAAAATATTTTCCTTCCTCAAAATGACACACAATTTTAGAAGAAATGATTTTATATAAAAATTAAATTATAATGATGTAGGGGAAGCTTCATGAAAATAATTCATAATGAAATCAAAAAAAATTATTCACATCATAGAAGTAAAAAAATTCTTCTCGTACTTTTTCCTGAAAGTCAACAAGTACGTCGTATCAAAAATGAAAAAAGATTACAGTCATACTATTTAGTATTTTACCATTGGGTAAAATTGAATTTTAGAATTTATATAACTATACAAATAATATTTTGAAATATATATTTAGGAAATATAGAAGTGGATGATAATTATACCCCAGTGAATACTTACTAATAACCTATCTCAAATAAAAATGAGATTTTAAAAGTTATCCCTTACATTAGTTATGAAATGCTTTGTATGTATATAAACCTCATGTATAAGGATTAAAATAATGTTACAGATTTCTTCCAAAGTAATAATAATTTTTTATAACATGCATGATCATATTTTCATTTGTTTTGTAGTAACATTTCATTGTTACTCATTATTTGGGTATTAACCATTTTATGTTCTTATGATTCTTTTGTTGAATAATTTCTTATTTACCATTTTATTTTAATGATATATAATTTAAAACATTGTATTAATATAATATATAGAGTATTTATTAATTCAATTCATTTATATAATCATTTTTTAATGAATATTATAAAGAACGAGTCAAATCACACCGTGGGGATAGAAAGTCGTACGTACATACGAGCGATGATATCATTCACATAATAATTTAATGGTTTTGAAGTGGATGGTGTATAGTATATCATAATTAGTATAATGTTATTATAATCATATAAAGTTATTATTTCCATCAGTTTACCCATCCATGTAAGGTGGTGGTGAAAAAAAGATTACAGTATGGTGTGGAGACAGTTAGTCGTACGTACGCACACACGGTGATTAAATTTTCTGTTGGACAAATTGAATGGGAAATTGGTGTTCATAATATTTATAATAATATATAATTATATGATTCATACTGATATTATTAGTTTACAAAGAAAAATATGAATAAGAGGAATTATGATTAAAAATAAATTTTAAAGAATAGATTGAAGAGATTACCTATTCATCGACGTTCCTCCATTAAATTTCCCCTTTGGGAACTAGAGGTGATCTTTTGAGAATACAAGAACCTATATAATGTTACTAGGTATGATGAGAATAGAAATTGTAAGGGGTGGGCTGGGCTTGAAAACATAATATGGGGTAATGAAGTGAGGGGGAGGTTCTATTTTATAAAAGATGAGTGTATCACCTTAGGAAACTCTAAAAAACATTAATTTATAAAAAAATAAAACCCTGCCAAAAAACCTCTAAATAGTCCCAAATTTGAATATGAGATTATATAGGGTTTTAATCACATTTATCAATAAATTTGGGACAACTTATTTGTTCAATTTAATCTTTTTCATTTTAATTAAGACTTAGTTATTCTATAAATTTTTTATTCTGGTAATAACATTCAAAATATTTAATGGTTATGAATATTTTATTCTATGGTATTAATTTACCAAAAATGGACACATTTTGAAATTTTAGAATCTAAATTTATCACAGTTTTTAATTATTTTAAATATTTTTAAACAATTTAACTAAATGTAATATTTATAAAATGTCAATATTGACAATCATGTCACTATTCATTTATTAGACATGAAATAAAATTCACGCAGAAGATAAATTTGAACCAAATTATTACATACACTCTTCAAATTTCATAATAAACTTGAAAATTCGTTGATCACATCAATTAGTTCATATAGTGTTTCTTTTAATATTTTTAAAACCATTTTTTTTGATATTTCTATGAATAAAATAATATCTATATCTCTATTCTGTTATTATTAGTTGTAATTTTTTAAACTCTAAAAATTATAAATAAATTTCTATGATGTGGGTAATTATTGTTTCATTGCATAGACTATCTATAATCTATTTTATATCCTTGTAATCTATATACAAAAATAATTCACTTTTATAAAATGATATTGTGATAATTTGTATATTTCCTAATTTTCTGTTACATTCATGTCATTTTCATAGGTAAGTGGCCATAAAGTGATTCCATTTCCAATTATAGATGATAAGGGAAAAATGTAGACATCCCATATGATTTTTAAATGTGTTAATGTAATTTTACAATATTTTTTACCCTTAATTACCTGATTTATCTTTAACCATGGTAATAAAATAATTACCAAAGTTACTATTCATAATTCCCAAAATAAAACACTCCTATTAACATAATTTCTATATCCTAATTGCAAATAATGAACCTTTTTTTGAAAATTCAATACACAGATGTTTCAGTAATTAATTTAAAATTAATCCTGTTATTGAGAAAATGGGTTTTAAAAAGATAAATCATTGCAAAAGAATGTAATGTTTTTACCTATTAATTAAATGTAAAAATAATGATAATTAAATACATTATATTAATTGGTGAAAATATATTCTATTTATACTTTAAATCCATTCAATATTTTAATTTTTCCATATAAATTATCTCTATTAAAAATGTTGTTTTTAATTAAAATTTATCGTATTTGTACTATTTATAAATCAAACATGTTATTATAAAAATAACAAAAATTTATCGAAAGTAAATTTTTATATCCCTCATCAAAATAACATGTTTATATTGTCAAATTAAAATTATTAATGTGTAAATTCATAATTTAAAATGTGTTCAAAAATTAATGGTCTGAAATTAAGCCTTTTAAAAAATAGATTCTTATAACATAGGGTTTGATTCATACCATATGACTAAAATATCCATTGGATTAATATCAAAAGAATAATTATTATGTATATAAAACATATATATCTTGTTAATTTCATTACCCAAACTAATTCACTCTGAAATAAAAATATCTAATTGATTTAATTTTTTCATAAGTTATTAATAGCTAATGAATTTATAATACATTTTCATAAGTTAGTTAAAATTATTCATGCTAACCTAATGGATAGGATATAATTGTAATTTCATAATAATTTCATATTGTTATTCATTTAAAAACAGGACTCGGTGTAATGAAAGGTACTGGGAAATAATATATTTTTAAATGTTTTTTAAATCAAATTAGGCGTTACAAGTTTAGTAATTCCTTTAGTGCTTGTATCTATACCCTGGCTAATAGAAGTGGTCAGAGGGTAATTTCATCTCAAACCCCGACATGGGTCGGGTCATCACATATAGTAATCAGATTAGGAACATTACTTGGGGAATCATTCAGACTAATCTATTTAAGAAGTTATGGTTTGGTTTCAGGGAAATTCTATCGATGTTTCTAAAGTGTGTCTCTTAGTTTAGGGATCCCATGATGGTGTGGTAGCTAACATATCCTTTTACCAGGTTACTGACTACCAGATTTTCGACATAGCATGCTGAGATATTTTTTGTAGGGATCAATGTACATGCATCATATAGGATTGAGTCCTTGACTATCAATTCACACATTTCTCCACATTATTGTTGATATATATATATATTTTTTGGTTTGTGTGCTTATCTGATCATGGAATACCTTGATAGATCTCAATATGCCTCTACAACAGTATCTATCCATTATACCAACTCTGGATCATGATGATTACCCAATGGGTGATGAGTAATCATTTCACCATCCATCCTATGTTCCCATTACTTATATTATGAAGGTTTTAGAACCTCACATAGTTTATAAGTATATTCTTCCAGCAGATCTTTATGAGGATGCAGAAAGGAAATGTGTACTCTGATAATTACATCATCAGACATTGCTAAGGATCTACTATGAGCTAGATCCTTCGGAAGTAGATTTTTATCTAGATTCGGGGTTTTGTATCTTGATGCAATATTAGTCCTCAATGTATTATAATTTTTAACATTAATCATTCCTTTTCAATGAAATTGTTTGGAACTATTTGTGCCTCATTACACAGATGGATAACTAGTTCACAATCTCAGATCCTGAAATTCATTGGCAATTTCATGAGGAGTACTACACCACTTTATTTCACTATGTACGGCTATAGGATATTATATGGATACATCAGGGAGTGAGGATGGTGCCGGAGTATTCATCGAGGTTTACATGCCATAAGAATTACTCCCATGACATGATCTGGGATGTGTACTTCTTTTCATTGAACATTTAATAGGGACATCATATAAGAAGCTATGTTAGAGATTTTTCACTGTACATCTATAACTATGCCGAGGTTCTTGATTGAGAAATTTTAAATGAGATATTTCTATTAGAGGGATTTCATACAGGTGGAAATCGTGGTGAGCACCATAGAGAAGATTCATCTAATGAATCTAGAAGGTGTTTGTATCTTAGAAAATGAGACATCTTCATGATAAGAATCAAACATTTGGTGAGAGTAATGGTAGAGGAAGAGGTAACTCCACTGATTGGAAGTTATTTACTTTTGATGGGTGACTTCACAATGCATTAGACTACCCAAAAAGATGTACAAAGAAGCACATGAAGATAACTTAATGACTACCATGACATAGGCAGTACTATGATCAAGGATCTCTAAGGCGAGGACATGGAGGTCCCTAATGAGGGTGGGGGGGAGGTAGGAAGTAAAGTAGCGAAAACTATGGGTAGTGTATGAAACTATGAGATCCATCCACCATTACCACCCAGAGGCCCACATAATATTCAGGGATATGGTGGTTGGTGCTGCAGATAGTTTTAGTCTTTGTATCTATATGATACCATAACAAAAAAAGATGATCAAGATCAAAATATTTATTTATTATAATCATGGATCATAAATTGTATAAATAGGTTCATTTAATTCTTTTATCTCTACACTTCTCATTCTATATTTAGTGCTCCATGTTGAGGCGGTAGCCCAAAAACTTCTTCTTGAGGTAATGACTAGGAATTTTTCTTTTGTATCATTTATATTTCGAATGTGAGCGCTATCAATTTGTCAGGAAAGGGTCATATGGGAAATTTTGGATATAATTATAGAACCCTAAGACATCATCATGGGAAATGATGGGATTTCCATGGTCTGAGCCCCAAAAATAATTCCCTGCAGTGAAGTCAGATTCCTATCCATTGATGGGATGAGATTCTATTTTTCTAGAGAGAGATATATATATCTCTGGTTATGGAAGGTGAGTTCTATGAGAAGAAGGTGGCAGACCATCTCGCATCAGTTAGCGAGTATAGCCCTTGGTATTATAAGATCTTCTCGAATCACAATTCCTTTATTATTGGAGGATTATATAGAAATCATCCCTAGGGACGTTGAGGGTGTACCTATGAGGTGTGGATTTATTCATTGAATAACATCTTGTTACCTTTGTAATATCATCATAAGAATAAAATATTGCTTGGACCGAGCTTCATGATATACTTTTTCAATTTGTATAATTTTAGGAGAAGTGTTTTATCCGACTGTTTCTGTGCCACTATGAAGCTTCGTTGTCGTTTGTGGAAAAAGGGGATGAGAGTTTGCAGCTTTGTATAGATTATCACCACCTGAACAAGACTATGATAAAGAAAAAGGGACATGTGAACTGGATTTATATCCTTTTTGACGAGTCCTGTGTTTTGAGATTGTTCGAAAAGATCAATCTCAAGTCCAAGTACCACTAGTTGAGGGCTTTTCGGGCTGATATTCCAATGTTTTCATTCTGATGACGCTATAGATATTATGAGTTCCTATTGATTCCCTTTTTTGCGAGGAATTCCCCTATTGTGCTTATGGATATTTTGAACTAGTTTTTCTATATATACATTAACCAAGTTTTGGTCATATTCATCAATGAAATACTCATTTTTCCTTAGAGGTGGAAGAAGTAGAGAACATGATGATGGTTCTTGATTTTCATCAAGAGCTCCAAATTTATATAAATCTCTTGATGTGACAATTATGGATACCTAGGGTTCATATATTGGTTAATATAATTAATTGGAATGTTTTATAAATGTATGAAATGAATATTGAAGTAGTTTATACTTGACACCATGGTCCATCTCAGTTGGTAGTGGCTCTATGGGGTCTCGATGAGGTCTTGGGTCTAAGACTCAATGAGTTATTTCCTACCAAAACATAGTAATTCATTCATTGTATTTACTCCCTCCCAAAAAATGTTGTCATATCAAAGTAGTTATTTCATTGGATCATACCAAGAGTGTGTCAGATGTTTGGAGCTTTCTTTTCTTGGTAGGGTACTACATGTGGTTTGTGGAAGACTTCTCCAAAATCGCAGCCCCTTTGACCACACTGATGATGAAAGAGAAGTCATTTGCCTAGTCTATGAAATTATATGGGGCCATTGAGAAAATATATCTGAGTCCAATGTATTATACTATGTTGAGACTACAATTGGAAGGTGTGGAGTTCATATTGTATTGTGATGCCTCAATAGATGGGATTGACTGCGTGTTGATGTAGTGATATGTAGTTATTTCATACATGAAAAGGTAGTTGAGACACCATAATAAGAAATATATGAATAATTAACTAGATATGTAAGAAATGGTATTCACCTTTACAATTTTTAGGAACTACCTTCTGGGGTTGTTCTTTGTAGTATACATAGATCATCATATACTCAATAATTCCTTCACTCAGATGAACATAAACCTAATATAGTAGAAATAGATGGAATTTATGCATGACTATGTCATCAAGGTAATATATATTTTAGTGAATGGAAAAATTGTAGTACATTCCCTTAATAGAAATACCAATGCTCATTTATTAATGGAGGCTTCAGAATAGTTGGGTTCCATATAGCCGACCCTGGTGAAGTAGGAGAGTACATATTTTTTTATTCCACACTGTTAACTCCTTTACTTCTCTATCATGTGAGAGATTACCATTGGAGAGGCCCTTAATGTAAGGTCTTATGTGATCATATATCCTCATGAGACTCACATTATGGATTTTTTTAATGATTGAATCACATCATCATTTTCCAAGGATGGTTGTTGGAACCAATCAAGTTGTAGGCGGAGGAGATGTGAATGGTCCACACTTCTCTTCTATAAGTACATCTATGTTGGGAGAATATGTAAAGAGACAATCAGTGTTAAATTTTTAGCCTATATTCATAAAAATATTATCTGATTTTATCTCTTGATGCCTCATGTATATGTAGGTAAAGGGTGAAAACCATGATTCTGAATGTTTGTATCATCCACTTGAGATCCCTGAGTAGATATGATATAGAATATCAATGAAATTTGTCATAGGTATTACGCATGTAGTGATGGGCCATGATGAGATTACAGTGATAGTTATCCAACTCATGAACTCAAAACAATTCCATACAATCATTGAGTGGAGTTTTGTGAACTCTTTGAGGAGGTTGTACGTACGAGAGATCATTCGCCTCCCGGGGTTCCCTCGATGATTGTCTCTGATCATGACGTGTGGTTTACATCCTGATTGTGCAGAGGAACACATGATTGATTTGGGACCTATATGAGGATGAGTGCATACCTCCACCCTTAGACTGATGGGAATACTAATGAAATTATCCATGGAATGGGGGATATGTTGTGGGCATGCATGTTGTACTTTAGCTGAAGTAGGAAGGATCAACTACACTTGGTATAGCATATATATAACAACAGTGGACACTCTACTATAATTATAAAACATATAGATTCTATGTATGAGATACCTCGTAGGTCACCATTTTATAGAATTTATATCAGTGTGAAATCTCTTGCAAGCGTAGAGTTGGTGCACTTGACGATGGATAAATTCTCGATCATCTATGAGAGGATGAGGATGGCCTAGTGCTGACTGAAATCTTAAACAAATCAATGATGTACGACATTGGGGTTCAATTAGGGATACTAAATATTTCTAAGATTCTCCCCAAATTGAGTATTATACAATTTCATAGAGGATGGAAAGATATCCCAGAGATTCATTAGGCAATTTGTGATTCTATAGAGGGTTGGAGAGGTTTCATACTACCTCATACTAAACAAAAAGCTTAATGGGGTACACGATATATTCAAAATTTCATAGATGATATTATACCTGAATAACCCCCACAATTCATTTATCGGAGCGAGTGGTACGTCAGGGATGGAGATACTTTTTTAGAACTACATGTGGCGATTGAGTAGGACAAAGGACACACAATAACTTCATGATCAATGTTGGACACATTATATATCAAAGAATAATATATAATTGTGGTAGGAATAATAAATTTGTGATTATACACCCTTTTGATTAAATATTATTTCAATATCAACCACTTATATTTACTTATAAAAAATTGTATCCATTGCATGCACCAAGTTATCTGTAAATGTTATAATCTAAATAGTTTTTTTACACCAGTTTCCCATTCATGATCATTGGAAATGAACACATAAAAATAGAATATATTTTTATTTCCAAAAAAAAATATTCACGTTCATCACTATTTAGTCCTCTAGGTCCTGGTTGGACAATTTCTGGTTGGTTATGAACCCGATTGGACCACTAGATTCAAATTTGTTTCACTAAATTAGGGTTGGATCAATGATGTTATCACAAATATAGAGTTTTTTAGGAGCCTTATATCATTGTTTTGGTTTTTGAGATTATAAAATTTCAGAGAGTTTACAATAGTACATGACAAATGATAAAAACCAGAATCTTTGCCGGTAGCCAATTCTTTGGGAATGATGGCCAGAAATTCTAAATCCGGCATAGATATGATGTTTTCGTGTAGATTTGAGTCCAAAATAAAATTGGTGTTGACATATTCAAGGTACATAGAGTAGATGTGTAAATGTAGAAAATCCCAAATGCAGTCTCTGTACTGGGATAAAAAACAGTGTGTAGCCCCATGGCAGTGGAGCCTAGGGATTCAGAATAGTTATGGACAACACATTGTGTATCCCTCCTACACACTCTGTACCAATTAACTTATTGGACAACCCATATGATGGATCACATTGGAGGGTTCCCTTGTATTATTTCATGTATCGGTATATGGTTGTGTACCCGAGTACAAGAACGTGGCCATGCTGCACATGTGGCACCCATGTACCATGTAAACAGACATGATATCTAGTATATGGACACGTCCAACATGAAATTTCCCTGTCCTCGTTATCTGTGACATTCTATCTAGTACACATACATATCTTGTATACTACATTGACATGGATACATGTACTATATATGGACATATTCATGTTGTAGAGTGAGACCACATGTTGTGTGGGTCCTTCACACACCATTTATCCCATGAATCCTTTATTGGAATGTTCAATGTATTATATCATATTCATTTGAAATCAAACGATGTCCCTTGAGTAGCATTTAATGAGTGTTATTCCATGTATTACACAATGGTTTTATTGGTTTTGGATTTTTAAATATGGTTTAAAATATTTTAGGGACAATTATTATTGTAGAGACACTCGATGATGGCAGTGATCACATTGGATCCCCAAATTTTTCTATGTATACCCTCTAGAAGGGATTGGATTGGGAGTCCTCGATACATTCCGAGTGGAACCCCTCGTCATCATGGGTGAGGGTCCTCTACTACTAGAGTGAAAACCCCCTATCACACCCAGTTGTGGGTCCTCGACTACAATAGTGGATCCCACACTATGAATGGGTGTGATTACTCTTCAGATTCATACTAAGTGGAACCCATATCAGAAAGAGAGATGGTCGTCGATGATCAAAGTGGAACCCCCAATATCACACCAAGGAATGGTTCCGTGAAATATAGAGTGCATCCCATCATCATCACGAGTGATATTTCTTTACCAACCGAGTGGAACCCAGCTTTTAGTTAAATAATGGTTTCTCGTGACTCCATAGTTTAACATCCCTTGCATTGTCTTGGGTGTGGGTCCACTACAGATTATTAAAGAGTGGAAGCCCCATCGATTATGGAAGAGGTCCTCTACATATACTTATATAGTGGAACCCCCATCGATTGGGAAAAATTACTCTCTAGATAATATCAATGTAGACCCCCCACTAAGGTCTAATGTATATGTTACTCTACATAGACTCTGTTCACACTCTATAGTGAATAATAAATATGATAAATTGATTGAATATAATGATTTCTTTTGGACAGACATATGAGATGCAGGGAATCATTGATGGACCTTTAAAACGATTAGATACTCTTCATCATGAAATTATATGTGATATTGAGATCCCCTTACTTTATAATTTTTTCCTCTATGGAGTGAGAATATATATATATATATTAATCTATATCCTTATTTATAAAAAACATGAATTTTGTTATTCTCCTTCAAAGATATGCGAAGAGGTGTCGGGTATGATACATGATTTCTGTATTTAGCTTCTATTTGTTGGATGAGTCTACTTTCATTAATTATGTGTTGAAGATACAATCGGTAGATAATCTACTCATTGTGATGTCCAATTATGATTAGATGGTCTTCATTTGACTCTTTATATGTTTTATGTATTCTCTATTAATATTTCTTGCATCAACTATCATTCTTTTCATATTGTATCTCTTACTACACCCCTTTATCATTCAATATATCATACATGGAAAGTATGTACTCCACCATGTTTGGTATTTTCCTACATGTGTCGTGTCTTATATATATGGAGGAAATGTTATTCGTGACATCAAAATATATTTGGGATACTAGGTTCTTTGGACGACATACAACGATCATTTATTAGGATTCAGGAGTCTAGCTCTCTCGGCTATTTACATTCCACATTCTCTTAGGTTGGGATAGAATTGTGGTTAGGTGATTATTTTTCCCTTTTAATATTCATCGCACACTAACATCTTTTTATATATTTTATAGGTTCAATCAATCTTGGTTTTATTTATAAATTTTTTTCATATTTTAATCCTTCAATATACACTATTTCATCAAGATGGATGTGTGTGTGTATACAAGTACTTAGGAAGAAGGTTACTTGAGTTAAGTTATTCCATTGGAATTTAACACCACCCCCTATCCTATTAAGGAGGAATTTGGTAAGTTGTGATAATATAACCCTCTAAATGACTTTTTTTTACCTTAACAATGATAAATAATTTTTAATCCATACACTATTAATTATAGTAAAACATTACGTTGATCTTGTTATACATTATAAATTATATTTACTCAAAATATGAAGTCCATATTTAGAAATTCAATTCAAACTAGTGTAAATTTTTAATTTAACATTAATACCACATACATGATTTGAAATCTAGTTTTTAGTGTGAAAATGTATATGGTTATGTAATCTTTTTATATTAATATATAATATAAAAATAATTAAAATGACCTAAATTGGACTAATTGTTATACCCTTGAACTAATTTCACATTAAAAACAATTAAAAGTTGTATTTATCATTATAATTTACATAAATTAAAATGAAGATAAAAATTAATATTTAGTATTTTTCATAATTGATAAAAATTAAAATAGTTCAAAAAAAAATAAAAAAAAATTCACCCATTAATAATTTTTTTTATTTTTATTTAAAATTATATGATTATTTTTTCAAATTCATTTTTGTAAATTGTTAAAAATTATTTTAAATTCTGTTCACAAAGCGCGACAATATCATATTTTAGGAAATAATTAGTTTTTCAGAAATTCTTTCTTTTTCATATAAATTATTCTTAGTTTCATAATAATATATATAACCATATTTTTAATAATGTAGTTAATAATACTCATACCCTCCAATTTACTATCTAGGTTATAAATATTTTAATAAAATTCTAATAATATTATATATTTCATCTGAATATAGTGTGGTGTGTAACACATGTTAAAATAAGTGTTGTATAAATCACCACTTCAACTCATCATTAAATGTAACACATTCTAAAATATATATTACATGTAATTAAACATATTAAATAAATTTAATGTAATTAATAATAAATATATCAACAATTCTTGAGATTTTATATTTTCTTCTAAGAAAGGTGTTGGGTGTCAAAATATATATCTAATATTATGTTCATATTTCAAAATTTGTGATGTTATATTATTTATACCATAAATCATTTGCATACCAACAATTTAAACCTTTTCATTCAAATTATGGGTTTGATATTGGAATATACCTTTATTGAAATCCCACATTATGAGAATGGATGATAAAACAACCTCTTAATTAGAGAGAAGTGATGTACCAAAGTCATAACCCATAACACGTAACTAGGATTCGATGTATGATAAAATTATTGTCCTGTGAAGATATCAACATTGAGGAAATTAATAATTAATTATTAATGTAATTTATTAGAAGATGGTGATTGATCAATGGAATGTTTAAGGCCTCAAAACTAGAAATATTGGATGATTAAAAACTCAATATAATTCCATAGATATGAATATAATGGGGATAATTGTTTTTTAAATATCTTTATACTAAAGATGATAAAATCATTTAATGTATAAATATATAAGGTAATATACTAAATTATTATATTTCTATTTCATATGTGCAATTTCATCCTTTGGTTGTTCTTTGGAAAATTTTTAATTCATTACTTACTCCATGAATTGGATATATAAAAAAAGAAATGTTTTATTTTTTATGCACTGAAATTAACTGTTAATGGATCTTAATATCCATAATAAAATGATAATCCTTAATTTTTTTCTAGTATTTAAAATTATAATATTATTATCTTAGGTTATCCAATATTTATAAATCATCATATAGGATATTATTACATTAATCTCTAATACCCCATAAAATGTTCAACCTAAAACATTTAATATATGGTTATTCATATAGATTTTCCTAAATATTAAGATCCAAAACATTATAATTGAGTTCAATAAATTTCCCATATGGACATATAATTAATCCCATAAACAATATGATTTTTATCTTAATTGTCACATGAAATTTTTTTGAATATCTCTATCTTGTATTATCTTATAACATGGTAATATCCCTTATTATAGTATAACTTTTAAAAAAATAACACTACATTATTAATTATGTATAATTTTTATCATTAAATTTATTCTTGAAATCCAAAAATGATGTAACATCAATCAAGTATAAACCACATTGTCAACAAATAATTAATCAGTTCCCTAATAGTGCATGTTATAATATATACTTTATCCATATAAATTATCTCTTAATCCAAAAATAATTATCGCAACATTGGGATAACATTTCTTTTTACCCTTCCCCAAATCAAGAGTTTTCCTAAAATTTCAAACATCCCTAGAATCACTTTTTGTTGAACTATTCGATAAATTCTTTCAAATCCTATAGTAAATAGTTTTGTTGTAAAATCATTATATATTTAACAATTATTATAAATAGAATATTATAAATTATATACTTTTTTAAAATTTAAAAAGGATCCATATACGTACAATCATTTAACCTTTCACTTTAGTTGTATTAATAAATTAAGATTTTCCTTGATCCCTTGGCTTCTTTTGAAATACATTTCCTTGACACTTGGGAAAATAGTATAAATAATTTAACATCTCCATAAATTTGAATAATTAAACAATGGAAACATATTTATTTTACATTAAATAATGAGAATAGTTTCATTTATCTACATGCTTATATCCGACTCTCATTCCCTTCAACAAAGTATCAAGGTGTTTATTGTAATAATTACCGTATATAAGAAAAACATTCTTTCTCTTCTTCCCCTTATATATTATTTTGTATTCCATAATATTCTTCTTTAGATTCAATTTATTTCCCCAATACAATGAAAATTATTTCCCTACATTGATAGCATATAAAACTATTTTTTTATGTGATGAAAATTTTTTAGAGTGCAGTTCCTGTTACATACATGGAATAATCCATTCAAAGAAGTGGTGAATTATAATACCCCAATGTTTTGAAAATAAATGTTGAATTCATGAAACAATGAGTCTCTACAAAAAAACACATTGTTAACCTATCATCTAAAGAATTTTTTTTTTAAATCTCTATGATATAAAATACAAAAAACTGACAACCACATTTGCATTCAGTAAGATAATTTGATTCTAATAAGACAAACATAATTTTTTCTGAATAGAAACAAGCCCTTGTGAATACTAATATAAAAATTATGAATAGTAAATAATAATATTATTTTTTAGTGTTAAGGTTCTATAATATTGATATCTTGAATAATTTTTCAATGTGACATAAAATTAATTATATCATTAAAAAAATTAATTTTCAAAAAAATATAATTTTATTTTAAAAAGATAAATTAATAATTATTGGAAAATTATTTTCATTACATTGAGTTCATTTTTTAATTATAAAAATCTAAATATTGTTAGGGGAAATATTTGGTATTTTTCTGAAATACTCAAATTTTATGAATAGTAAAATATGGTAGTTACCTCTTTTTAAACATTGTCATTTAAATACACTATTCCTAGCATCATGAGTAATGTAAGAAAAGTTAGTCTGATATCACATGAACTTATTACTATTATGGGTCACATCAATCAACACTATTGGTTTTATTGAGTGAAAAAGTAATATAATGAATAAGATATTCAAAAATTACTCCTCTCCTCCACGATGAAGCACCCCATCACTACCTCTTGATTTCAATCCTATAAGCATTTAAGATCATAACTTTCTGACCAAATACACTTATATAGTCACTCCCCACATCCATGAGCTATGGGTCTTCCACAAGGACCAAAACCACATACCCTAAAGATGTTTTTAAGGAGGTTATTTCAAGAGGTAAAACATCCTTCTTTTTCATTTAGTTTCATTTCAATTTATCATCATTTATTATTATCTCCTAAAATACTCTGTCAAATTTATCATTATGACTCTAGTATATAATTTATACTATTATTATACCTTTTCTATTTAATACCCATTATCTATCAACATACTTTCTCTTATAAATGAAATCATCGTCCTTGAGGTTCCAATTTAAAAACATTGTGAACGGCAAAGTTTCATTCCTCAATTTCACAACATTAATGGTCATGAAATAATTTTTATGGTATAAAAGGGTAAAATTATATATTATATCCTAATTAATATTATGTAAAATGTATATGTACATAATATTAAATTATATGACCAAACTTGTTCTTAATAATCAAAATACATATAAAATAATCTAAGAGATTCTAATTAATATTTCATCTAATGATTCATCCTCATTTAGTTTAAAAAAATTATAAATGACCATTAAAAACATTATATTTTTAAAAATATTTATTAAATTCAATTATTATGATTTACATCATTTCCGCACGAACACCATTACTTAAGAACAAGTGAACCGATTGTGAAAACCTAGGAAACAAACACTCTAAACGACAAAATTCAATGTTATAACTTATCAATATGGACCAAAATGAACATAATAATATTTTGATAAAATAAATATTGTATAATAGGTACTGAATTAATTTATTGATAAGTCAAATTTCATATTCAGGACCTCAAGTTCATGATAATAACACATTCTTACTTATGGTAAGGGTTTCCAACTCAGAAGTCCATTTTCATTCGGTTTAATTTTTTATCATCAAACCTCAGTTATAATATTAAGAATTCATATTTGTTCCCCATAATTTATGTTTGAATTTTATATATATGTGTCCCAAAAAAATCAGACCTTCATTTATGGGGAGAAATATGATTTTTGAAAAGGATCTTTACAAAATTCTTCCCGAAATACAACTCGTTCGAAAAGAATTTCCGAAACTCTCACCAGTTTTCAAGGGAATCTACAATATGTTTAATGAAACCATTATATTCTAAAAAACAATGAATTTATTATAAAAACCATTATTATATAACTTTTGGTTTTATAAAATTCTATTTCCAAAAGAACACTTCTTTTCAAAGTAAAATAGTATTAATCTCAAGAGTTACTCGATGATTTTATAAGAGTATTTTCATTTATTTCAACACTCTTATTATTTCTTATGAATAAAAGGGGAAAATATTTTATGATATTATCTAAAATATTTTTTTCAATGGATAATGATTTGTGTGGCAATGGATGTACTATCCTAACATCATACACCAATTGATTTTGAATGGTTAATGTTTATGATTATTTTTGGGGAAAAGTTATTTATGTTTCATATGTTAGTGTCAATTTGAATATATATGTTGTTTTTGGTTGTCCATATTCATATGAATAATGAATTTGACTTATTATGTGATGGGTGGGGACCACAATATCCCCACTATGCATCAGAAGGTCTCATTAGACAAATAGATATGGACATGGCCATAGCCCTTTTCTTTTAGAGATATGGTTTTGGCTGAGGTCATAATAAATTTTAAAATTCATTGAAGATTCCATGATTATATGTTTTATAATATCTAGGATATGAATTCTCCTCATTATAAAGCTATAATTGATAGTTCAGGTTGTTATTAGTCTAGGATAATACACATAGTTGTGATTTATTATGGAAATGTTTACTCTAGTCTTTTTTGTTTCAAATTGTATTGAAGTTAACTTGTAAAGGCAAGCATTTTCAATTATTCACCATTACTAATGTTTATGTTTATGATATCTTCCACTGTATTGTTTAACCTTATTGCGGATCTAAGGTATCCCCTTATTATGTTTCATTTTTCACAAGACATGAATTGTTATATTATTATTGACTAGCAGGGATAATATTAGAGTGGTGGGTGTTACCAGTGGGAACTTTATGTTGTCTTTCTTTTCAGGTTGTAATGTTGTACCCATGTATGTATCACGTTTCTAAAATCTACAGTACTACATGGTTCTTTTGGATTCATATTACTTGTTTATATTCAAATTTAATGTGATAAGGAACCAACTCTTGGAAACTGGGGTAAGGTCCTTACAGTTGGGACCACAGGAAGTTTATTTGAAAGAAAAAAAATAGATTTAGAAAATGTCGATTAGTGAACAAATCCCTAAGATTTTATTTTAGGATAGACATACAAGAACATTATCATAATTTTTTAAGTAATATATTATGTGTATATATCTATAATTTACATAACTATCTAGATACTACAAGTGGACGTGGTTCTAGCACAGATGTACCTAGGAGTGAAAACTATGTCAAGGAGTATCGAGGTAGTCCTGGTGTATCGTGGTACACATTAACGAGCCTTACTGTGCACCATTTTTGACACTCCCAAGGTATATTTTTTGGATAATTCACATTTTCTTTACAAGCTGTTATAAAGGATTTAAATGTATTTTTTTCACAATGAAACCATGTTTTTGAGTATGGTAGTAGCAATTATTAGGATTTAAATTTATGATAAGTATTCAACTATGGTGAGATTATACAGTATGATTCATAAAAAAATCATTCACTGTGATTCATAACCTATTCTAGTGTGTGCCATTATCTTGAAATGGTGACTACTGGAAGAAATAGAGAACACAAGAAAACTAGTATCCCATATAGGTATTTCCCACTAATGCAGGATAATGATGTTGGATCTAATTCTATAACAAGTGTTGATAAAATTATAACTATTCTTGGACCACTAACTTTGGTTATGAACAATAACCATACCCATATAGAGCATCCGGATCCGCAATGTGGTGGAGCTATGTTAGATCACTTTATGAGACAATAAATTCCATCATTCAATTGGACTACAAACCCATTTATAACTGAGTAGTGGATATCATTCCTAGATACAATATTCATCTCATTAAGATATAAAAAAAGTGGGAGGGATGACATAGATGTTTTTCATCTATTGGGAGATGCAGATCAGTGGTGGTCATTAATCTAAATAACAAAGGACGAGGAATAGATATAAAAGAAAATGTAGTTCCAAAATTTGAAGCGAAATACAGATGAGAATGTTTTAATGTATGAACATAAATTCACTAGAATAGAAATGCATGTTGTTGACTAAATAAAAAATCCAATGATAAATATTGAATGGTTCTTGGATATCCTAAATCCATTCCTCCAAATAGCACAAGCTTCCCAAACATATAGTTTCTGGTGCTATCAAGACAGAGAATCAATTATCAATGTCTTATGACATTAATAGAATGAAATATAAGAATAAGATTTCTAAAAACTAAGGAAAAGGAAAAAAGGAAATGGGGAATATGGTAAGAGTAGAATTTTTCCATGTGGTAATTGTGGAAGGAAACACCATAGTGACTACTTAAAAGGAAAATAAGTATTCTACAAATGTGGATTGAAATGAAATATTTTATGTGATTTCAAGGGGAATAATGAATTTAATAATGGTCATTGTTATTATTATATAGTTATGTGACACTATTATACTGATTTTAAAATTCATCAATGAAATGTGGCTCTGAAAAGGCCATGGGAGAACAGACAACCTTATGAGATCACAGATGAAAATATTGATGTCCCTAATGATGTGGTGGTAGGTACTCTAATAGTTTCCTCAAAGCTAGATAATGGTTTAGTTTATTTTAGATCATCACATTAATTATCATTTTCTCAATTTTTCGATAAAATTATATATTTAAAATTTAAAATAATATGGGAGTTATCAGTCAAAACTCATAAGGGAATAATCATTGCAACAATGTTATGTCAGGCCATCCCCATTATGCAAAATTGAAGTTCTTTATCTACTAAATTTTTTACCTTACCCATGATTGAGTTTGATATAATCCCTGGTATGGATTGTCTTTCCATGAACGATTTGAAAATTTATTGCAAGAAGAAAAATGTTCCAATTTTTTAGGATGATGTGGAATCCCTAATCATTAGTGAGAAAACCTCAACATGTTATTATCATATAGATTCACCCTAATAGCTATAATAAATTCAACTATTGTGGATGAAGGGAAGGAAATATATATGGGTGGGGAAAAGAATATTCCAATAGAGGACGTGGATATTGAGCAACAATATATTGACATGTTTCTATAAGATATACCTATATATCCTCTAGAGTAGAAAATTGAGTTTTCCATTTACAAAATTCCTGGGTCAAAGACCATTTCAAAGACCCCTTATATAATATCCATTGAAATATTATTGGAACTGGTGAAAAAACTAAAGATATTTGGTGATAAAGGATATATTTTTCTTAGTGTTTCTCCATGGTGAGCCCTAGTTCTATTCATTATTAATATATATGGATCTATGATGTTGTGCATTGTCTACAGGGAGATCAATGATATAACTTTAATGAAGAAGTATCCCCTACCTCACATTGAATATTTATATGATCAACTAAACAGTGATGGATATTTTTGGATGATTTAAATTTGATCTGGTTATCATGATTTTCATGTAAGAAAGAATGAAATTCCAATGACAAAATATCGAACCTGGTATGGGCATTACAAGTTTTTAGTAATGCCTTTTTAAATTACTAATTTAAGCTGTAGTTACATGGATCTAATAAATAGACTTTTCACAAAATATATTTATGTCATTGTGGTGGTATTTATTGATGATATATTGATCTAATACAGAAGCTATGAAGATCATGAAAATCATTTTTACACTATTTGGAATACTCCTAGAAGAAATTAATTATATGGAATGTTTAGAAAGTGTGGATTTTGGGTTTAAATAGTTTATTTTCGGTGGAAAATTATCTCTATAGAAGGAATATCTATTGAACATGTGAAGGAAAAGGCTGGCCTAGAATGTCCTACTTCATCAAATATAACTGAGGTACATCGTTTTATTGGTTTAACCGGTTATTATTGGTATTTCATTCAGAAAGTTTCTAGTTAATCCAACCCAATAACGAAGCTTACATGTAAAGGGGGTATGTTTGTATGCAAAAAATAATGTGGTAATATTCAAGAAGAATTGAATAGTTTATTAGTGAATTTTTCAATCCTTACTCTACCATCATGGAATGATGGGTTTCTAATATATAGTGATCCATCAAAGAAAGGACATGGTTGTCTCTTTATGCATAATGATATATATATTTCCTATGCATTGTGGTAGTTAAAAATTCTTGAATAAAACTATCATACTCACGATCTTGAGTTAGCAGCAATAATCATTTCTCTAATGATATGGATATAATATCCCTATGGTGAAAATTGAGACATATATACTGAACATACGATTCTAGAATATACCCTATCATAGAAATATTTCACCATGTGGCAAAGTCGAAGGATCAAACTACTCAAGGATTGTGATTGTACTATACACAACTACTCAGGAAAGGAAAACAGCGTAACTGATGCATTGAGGTGGAAGCATCATTGTGTTCTCAATAAAATGAGGATTGAAAATGATGCTTTGTATATGGATCTAGTGAGGATGGATAGGGGAATTATCCAAGAAGGTGAAACATCACTAATTTTTAATTTGGTTCCCCTAGAATATATATTATAATGGTTTAAATTATATCATCCTAATTATGAGAACCTTAAAAAGAAAATTAATATTTTGAATGATGGGAAGATGGATGACTTTCTATAATGAAGATGGTATTCCAAAATTTGGTATGATACTGTCTGTTCTAGTTATACCTGAGATAAAAAGGGATTTATTAAATTTCTCATATAGTAAGAATTTATCTACAAATCATGGTAGCACAAATATATATAGATATTTGAAGGAACATTTTTAGTGGGGTAACATGAAGAGGGAAATTTCAGATTACGTATCTAGATGTTTAGTCTACCATAAAGTGATGGCCAAAAGGAAAAATCCCAATGTATTTTTAAAACCTCTACATATTCCTACATGGATATATTATGACATCCCCATGGATTTTGTCACTGGATTACCCAAAAACAGGAGAAAGAATGATGAAATATGGTTAATTGTTGATCGACTTATGGAATATACACATTTACTATATAGAAGGGAGTATTTTCTACTAGAACATCTACCACTACTATATATCAATCGTTCTGTGAGACTTCATGGGGGGAACCTCTCTTAATTAAATCAGATCGTGACCCACGATTTACATCAAAATTTTGGTTCGGGAAAATCATCTAAAAGCTTTAAACACTGTGCTTTGTTTGAGTACTACTTTTCCTCCTCACACTAATGGTAAATCTGAAAGAATGATCCAAAAATTAGAATACATGTTGAGATCATGATCACTTGACTTTCAAGGTATGCGGGCTCAATATTTACCTTCAGTGAAGTTTTCATACAATAAAATTTTCCATACATGTATTCAAATGGCACCATATGACACATTTTATGGGAATAGATTTTGTACCCAAACAATTTTGGGATGATGTTAGTGAAAGGAATCTTGTGGGCCTAGATAATGAAGTGGAAAAAACGGTGTAGGTAAAGACAATTCAATGACATATCAAAGAATCTCAAAGAAGACAAAAAATCTATGTTGATAATTGATGGAAGGATTTGGATATTTCATGGGGGAGATATTGTTTTATTAAAAGTATCTCCATTGAAGGATGTTATATTATTTGGGAATAAAGGAAAACTAATCTCTAGTTATATAGGGCCTTTTCAAATTCTGATGAGAATTTGGAGTTGATTCATATCATTTGGCTTTGCTACGTAGCCTATCCAAAGTACACAATCTGGTCCACGTCACACTACTGAAGAAGTACATGCCAGACCAGATGCATATCCTTGTTTTTGAAGGTATATAATTTGAACCTGACATATCGTAATGTGAAGAGCCTACCCAGATTCCGAACAATAATGAACAATTTTTTAGGAATTAGATGAATCTATTAGTAAGGATACATTGGAAAAATCATAAAATCAAACACGAATCATTGGATCATAAAAAGCCTATGATGACGACAAACCCAAATAGTTTAATTAGGTAACATTCTGTGAATTGGAAGGATGAATTATTTATAGGTAGGGGTGAATGTAAAACCCCAGTGTTTGAAACAAATATTTAATGCATTAAACACTAAGTCTCTACAAAACACCACATTGTTAACCTAACCAGTAAACATTATTTTTCCCCTATATGATTTGAAATTAAATAAAATTACATACAAAGTTCTGTTTTTTAAGTCATTTAGGGGTTACATAAATCAAAAATATTGGTTGTCTTGAGGGAAATAATAATATAATGAATAAGATATTCAAAAATTACTCCTCTCCTCCACTATAAACCCCCCTCACTCTTGTTTCTGTGTATTATTATAAGTTATGAAGCCCCTAACCTTTTTTCCAAAATAATCTTATATAGTTACTCCAAACGTCTAATAGGTCACGATCTTTCCCAAATGACTAAAACCCATTCACTTAAAAGGGTTCTCAAGGAGGTTATTTAAAGAGGTAATTGATGTTTTTTTCATTTGGTTCCATTTCATTTTATCTTCTTTTGTTTTTCTCTAAAAACCACTTCTATAAAATTTATCCTTATAACTCTATTATCATCTATATAATATAAATATACCTTGATCTATATTAACAATTATAATTCTTGTTTCTCTCTCTATCTCTCTCACTATTTTATAAAAGAAATCATCTTATGGGGGTTCCAAATTACGAACTTCCTGGATGACAACATTTCATTCTTAAATTTCTCTTTAATTAATATTCATGAAAACATTTTTATGTTTTAAAAAGACTATAATATATTTATTATATCCCATTAATAATCAAAAACAAATATATATAAATAATATTAAATCATATGAAAAAACTAGTTCTTAATAATAAAAATACCACCAAAATAATCAATGTGATTTTCATTTATATTTCATACAATGGTTCATACATATTACATGTATCTAAATTATATAAAAGAACATTAACACATATATATGTTCAAAAATAATTATTAAAATAAATTCTATGGATTTATATCCTTTTCACCTGAACTCCATTACTCAAAAACAAGTGAACTGATTATGAAAACCAAAGAAACAAGAAAACCAGAATGATGAAATTCCATATTATTACTTATCAATAAGAAAATAAATTAACTCAATAAATTAATGATAAAAATAATAATGTCTAAATATTTCAGAATTATTTTATTCTTAAGTATAATTTCATCTTATAGGTCATTAAGTTCAAGGTAGGAACACATTCGGACTGAAGGTATGGTTTTTCTACACGAACCTCCATTTTCATTCGGGTTACATTTATTATCTCTATACCTAAATTAAATTCTTATAAATTCATATATACTTATTATAATTTATTCTTGAATGATCTATATATGATTACCACTATGAATCATTCCTTCATTTATGGGGAGTTATATGTTATTTTAAATGATCATTAAAAACTTCTTCTTGGAATAGAAGCCGATTTCAATGGAATTTCCTAAACTCTTATCTATTTTCTAGGGCACTCTATAATCTATTTTATGAATCCATGATTTTCTATAAAGAAATTACTTTACTATGAGAAAACTAAATTATCTCTCTTTTGGATTTAGAAAAATATTTATCCAATGGGAATATTCATTTCAATGTAAAATTAAATTAATCTCAACAGTTACTCGATGATATTATAAGAGTATTTTTATTTCTTTCAACACTATTATTGATTCAAATGTATAAATAGGAATAATATTTTATGATATATTATATCATATTTTTTTGAATGGTTTATGATTAGTTTGTCTATAGATTTTATATCCAAACATCATTCACCAATTTACATCGAATGGATAGTGTTTATGTTTAATATTCGGGGAAAGTTAGTTATGTTTCTTATGCTAGTTTCAATATGAATGTATATGTGTTTTATTTTTATCCCCATTCATATGAGGAATTAATTGTACATATTATTTGAATGGTGGGGAATTTGATAGACCCTCTATGCATCAGTAGGTCTCATGAGAAAAATAGATATGGACTTTTCTGATGCCTTTCCCATTTTGAGATATGGGTTTGGCCGAGTCCCTAGTCATTTTTAGATGTCTTGGTTGATTCATTGATGATAACTGTCAGTATGTCCAGAATATTCATTTCCCTCATTATTAATCTATAATTAATATTTCATCTGATTATTAGACAAGTATAAATCCTATGGTTATGATTGATTATTGAAAAGTTTACACATCTCTTTCTCCTACCATATTTTTTCACATTTATTTTTAAAGGCATGTGTTTTCAATTAGTCACCATGTCTAATGTTTAAGTTTATGATATATTCCACTTTATTTTTTACCCTTACTGAGTACCTAATCCCACCAATTCTTATGTTTCATTGTTCTAGGACATGTAGATCTATATTATGATTGACCATATTGGGATAATATTAGAGTGGTTGTTGTTCTTAGTGGAAATTTTATGTTTTTTTTCTTTTCAGGATGTAATGATGAACTTATGTATATATCTTTTTTCCAGAATCTACTAAACATATTGGTCCTTCAAGATAAATATTCCTTTTTTATAAATACATGTAATGTAATGAGTAATCAGAACTAGGAAACTAGGGTTGGGTCGTTACATGAATAACAAGCTCAATGTTTTATATGTAGTCTGCAAAATACCATTATAACATTGTAATGGGAGCCACATTCTCAACAATAAGTTCTTATTAATCATTAATTAATCTAATGAACATTATCTTCATTTTAGTTTTCTATTCACAAGTGATATATTTTCCATTAATATATTCTTAAATGTTATCTATTCCTTATGTTTTATTTCCCAATACTCTCTAGTATTCTGAATGATTGAAAACCTTTTATCAACTTTGAATATAAAAAAATATATTTTATGCACAATTTTTCTTTTAACAACATTCCCAAAACAAAAATATATTCTTGAAAGATGTTATACATTTCCAAAAAAACCATGGATTATTAGTCCCACAAAAATAAGAGGGCATTCTATCTCATAAATATATCCAACATTAGAGAATCTCATAATTTAATAGTTTAATATATATGTGAAAGGTTTTTCTCATAACCTGATTATGATTCCCTAATATAACTATTACCTTCTCAGTTCCATTATTAACATTATTGGATTCATTAGAAGGAGAATATCTAAATTTTCTATTTGTATTAATACCCTTCTTCGTTCCAGCTTCAATTTCTACATAGTGGCTTATAATAAATTTACAGATAAAATTACGAATTTTAAATCATAATATATAATTCAAAATATGCTGTATGGCTAACCCTAAATTAAATTTAATTATTTTTTATTTTAATATTCATAAACATGGTTTTTATAAGGATAACATTATTTTCAAATACATCATAATGGTTTTCAAAGAAAATGTGATTTTTTTAAAATCATATCTTGTAGAAGTATCAAACTAGATTAGCAATAATGTTTTTTTCTAGGACATGGTGATGGTCACATCCAGGACAATTCACCCTTTTAAGAGTTATTACCCATATGTATAAATTTTCCAGAACTATGTCACCTTACTGTATCCAAAAAAGATATATTTCTTTAAAACACAACATAATATATTCCAGACCAAAACATTACAATTCCCTTCTATACATATAATAAAATTCAATCATAGGGTTAGGACATAAAATATATGGTTTCATAGTTCATGTTTATAAGGGTTTTACTCAATTACATATGATAGAAAATATATCAACCCAACCCTAGTTACCCGGAGCCAGTGACTTACTTTATTGCATTAGTATTGATACCATATGTCAAATATAGAAGGTGCAATCAGTTTAGTATTATTGGATAACTAGTTACATTAAAGATACCAATTTTACAATGGGAAAAGAAACCAAAACAGAAGGCATAATAATATAATATAATGTAAATCCCTGAAAACTCGTCCAATTATATATTTTTCATATTTGGGGGAAAATAAAACATAATAAAGGGATTAGATCAAATTCTATGTAATGTTTAATTATAGTGCAAGCTATCATGAATCCTTACGAATTATAATAGTAGGAAGGTATATTACTGAACCCACGTTCCATTAAAATAACTATAATTCATGAATTAATAATGAAAAATCTATAGGCAAATGTAACTAACTAAAAAACATTCCATTTAATAAATATATAATAATGAAATTCAACTATAAATAATATCATTTTTTAAATCTCATGTATAATAATAACTAAATGCTTAATTAATGAACTGCTTAATTTTTTGAAATCTTATTTCCCAGAAACATGATAACTCTATTGTTATGATCAATCCTCAAAAAAATTTAGAACTACTTGTTAAATAAAAATCTTTTTAGCCAAGTCTTCGTCAACTATTTATATTAATCAACAAAAAATGTTTAAAACTACTCGTTATAATTGCATTGGGTTTGGCCAATTGATTTTGTCTTGTGAGACATATCGAGGCTTCAATGAGATATTTATAATAAGACCCACTCATATCATCATGTTTCAACAATTTCAATTGTCTGGAATAAAATATTTAATAAATTAGAAAATTTATGTATCATGAAATATTTTTATTGAGTAAAGGACACATATTTATCCATCATTCCCTATATAATCAAATAAAATGGAATCTATTCAATTAATAAAAAATGGTACATGGTTTAGGAAATAATAATTTCAAATATAATATAATATGAATATTTAATAGAAATGTAAATTATAATGAATAATTGTTACAAGAAATTCATTGAATCAAGAGAATGTAAACTATTAATAAAAGTTAGTTTATACAATAACTTTTACCACATGTATTTTTCATGTAAAATATCATTATATGGAATATTTGAAAAAGAAACATAAAACACCAAAAATTAAAAAATATTCAAAATACAATATTTAATGGGGTAGTATACACAATAGAAAATTGTTTATTTTCTTAAAATATCAAATAAGTCACAATGGAATATTAATTGAGTTGAAATCCCTTACCTCAAGCTTCTTTTTTAGTAGTAGTTCATAAAAATAATGAATAATTTTATAAATCATGATAATAACATAAAAAATAAATTTTTTAATATTTATAATGTTATATATTATCCTTATATTACATATTATAACTTGTTCTTTAATATTTGTTCATTATTTTCATTATTTTATGTATTAATTGCTATGTTTTCTTATATTTGTTTCAAAAAAATGGTTCTTGTGCATTTTACATAATTTAATCATATCTAAGATAATAATAATGAAATAATTACCATATTTATACATCAATTATACTTTTGAAAAAAATCATGAAAAATGGTTATGAGAAATGATGTATGTTACACTCATGGAGAAGGTAAGTCGTACATATGCATGACTAATACATCCTTTCATGATTTTTTAGGAGAGGAGGTAAGTAATATATAAAAAGTTCATAATGATAATAATATCAAATAAATATATATATAGATATATATAATATTACATTCATATATATTTCATCCATGTCGTATAGTGATGAAAAGAGAGTCACATCACTACGTTAAGGTGGTAGACAACAATTACACAAATATTTTTTTATCTTTATGTAATGGATAATGTAAGAAAGAAAATGGTATATATATTATACATTAATAATAATAAATATGAAATTAATATCATATTTATTTCATTTATATATCATATATTTATTATCTTATTCATTTTCATCTTCTATGTGAAGTGTTAATGAAAGTTGACTAATAACACTTCAGTAGGTGGGGACCCAATGCACACACGAGCGACGTTATTAAAGACCCTATGGAATTGAGGGTAAAAATATTTTTATGAATTAATTAATTATTTCAAATATATTTTTAATATATATCAAATATAAAATTTATATCCATAATTATACCCAACCATGAATTGTGGTCGTGGAATAGTGAATGACATCAGTTCTCAACTCCATAGTCCGACAAACCCAGAAATGATGATTTTGTATCCCATTTGACAAAATTTGGGATTTTTATTCTTACTAACATAATATAATAGAATCCTACAATGTTAAATTTACCTAGGATATTATATAATAAAGGTTTAATAGTAAATTAAGGATATGGAAAATTATATAAAATGAATAGGCTATTTTAAGAACCGTACATCTTCTTCATGTATATACCTAGGGATCAAACTAATTCATTTAAAATATAGATTTGTGCCTCTAATAATTCTTCTAGGATGAGGTTATATAAGTAAGTGCGTTATTTTCTAATATATTTCTAGAACCAATGATATTTTATAGTGTTAAAAATTTAGTTTAGTCGGTGAACTTTTTATATGTGTAGAAGATGACACACATGGTATTTTTGAAATGAATTGAGTGATGCAATGTTTTCCCTATATCACAAGGGTCAAAATTATACCATTCGAAAAAAATATAAATATTATAGTCAAAATATTTCCGTAAAATAATTTTGAAAAATGTATGTTGGTAGTTTTCACCGTTATATTTTTATTTTAACCATGGTACATAAATTTTAGTCTTAACCACACTAATTATGTTTTTCTACATTCACAATTCATTTTTGTCAAAAATTATGTAAACGTAATTAAAAATTAAAAATAATAATTTTTCAAAATAGGAAAGAACTTTTTCCAAAATAAATTAAATTAATTAAAATAATTAAATTTAAAATTACTCCCACACACCTAATGAGAGTGAAGGTTTTTATCGTTAAAATGCCAATATATTTACAAGGTTTTAATATCAAAATTTAATATAAAATTGGTTCTAGAAAACTAAATTGGATTTAAGTATATATAATTTAAATTATTTTACATTAAAAACAATATAAAATATTGTTTACTTTCTTTACTATTTATTAAAAAAATTCAATTTTTAATTTAAACTCAGTATTATTCACTATTCATTAAAATGAAATATTAAAAATTAATCCAGAAATTTAATAGAATGAAAATTATATTATTACAATCTCCAAAAATATGTTTATTATTAAAATAAAAATTTTAAAATAATTAAAAATTATATCTAAATTATTTGTGCTTTGCGAGACTAAACCATCCTTGAGAAAAAAAAATTGAAAACATTTTTTTCATCCAAATTATTCTTATTATAATAAAAATAAAATTATAACCATATTTTTCATTATTTAGTTAGTTCTATTATTACTTTCCAATTTAAATTCTAGGTTATATATATTATAATAATATTTTTATAAAATTTCACATTTTTTTAAAACTTGTTGTTGTGTGTAATGCTATTTAAACTGAGTATTGTGTATATCGAAAGGTAAACCTAACATTGTGAGTTAAAAAATATAAAATAAAAGTTTCATATATTAAAAGCTATAGAATATATCCGTTTTATTTATAAACTAAATATATTTTAAATTACTTGAGTGTTATATATTCTTATATGATTTTATTTCTTGTCACATATGCTATAAAATATAGTGTTCATATTCAATACTTATAATATGTTACATTCTACCCATATTAAATAAATTTCAACCTCAAAATTTATAATTGATTATAGTGAAAAGGGATTGATATTTGAAACTATATTTATTGAATTCCCCTATTGTTTAAAGCATTGAAAAAAATATTACTAACAAGAGAGAAGTGAACTGCTATATTTATATTGAATAACACAAAACTAGGTTTCCATTTATGAGAACCTATGTATCATATAAAGATATTCCAAATGAGTAAAAGTGTAAATAATTACTGTGTTCATTGATTGCAATAAGGTGTATGATCAGTGGAATGTTAAAGGGCCAAAAAAAATATCTATTAAAAAGACCATGTGATTTATAAGATATAAAGGTAATAGGATAATATTTTTTATTTTAAGATCATACTCGTACTATCCAGAAATATTTAAAAATGTAATTAATTGATATAATTCAATTTCATAAGAAAAAATTCATCCTTTTGTTGTTCTTTGAAATTTTTTCCATTCAACCCTCACACTTTGAAATGAATATAAAAAATGATTTTTTAATGACTGAAGAACTAATATTCACATTTAATGAATCATAATATAATAAATAAAATGATTAATATACCCTTTGATATATAGATATTATAATGAAAATGTTTATAATAGGTCATTAAATATGCATAAATTTCTCTAAACTGGTGTAATACATCTATATTTAAAACCTCATAAAAACATAAACTCAACCCTATTCATAAATAGTTAACCTTTTTATCCTTCAAAAATATCATCATCCAAAAAATTATGAATGATGTCAAAAATTAAAAAAAATATAATTATCATTAATCGCATAAAAATAAGATGTATCTCTTAATCCTCACAAACTATTCCTATGAATACAATTATCTGCTGCTATCTTGAAACAATATAATTATCATAATTACCATACAACCATATTTGTATTATTAATGATTCCATATTACTTAGGTAAAACACATATTATTGGATATCTTTATTAAATCCATGAATGTGGTAAACTCCATCAATCATAACCCACATTTTCATCAAATCATTAATCAGTTTCAAGGTAGTCATAACTATCCAATATAGATTATCCATATAAATAATCTCTTTATATAATTCCCCAGCCTTAAACCTTACTTAATATTGAATTAAATGAATAATTCACATTGAGGGTCTTTTCAGGTTTAGAGTTTTAGAAATTAGATCATAAAACTTGCATTACATTCCACATTTAAACAAATTAATTACATAAAAGATAATATTCATTTCCCCATCAACGAAAACATATTTACAATAAAACATGGATTCTTTCTTGAAACTTCTTTGACACTATCATCATATCATGTACCCTTCCCATGACCTGTGAAAAACATTTCAAAAACCTGGGATGAGCATAAAAATCTAAGTAAGGGATATGAAAATATTGAAAGGAAACATGATTACATATATACATAAGAATAAATGAAATCATACTTTACTCATAAAACATAAGAACTTTAACATACCTCATCAAATCTTGAGTTAATCATAGAAATCATAAGACATAAAGGTAACTTGAGGCATTCATAACATTATTACATATGGAGTAACCCTTTTGGTTACGTTTGGAATACACATAACAATATATTCACTAAATATCTTCAGAGAAACCTTAGAGTTTAACCCCTTCACATTACCAAATTCATTGGAGAGCAATATCAGGCTCACCCGACCTAATTTTATCATAGAACCACCCGTCTTCATAATAATTCCCAAGAATCATAACATAATCGTATCACATAAAACATGCATAAAGGAAACATAACATTTTCACTTTTCAATCACAAGATGTCAATACAACACATTGATATAAAAACATTATGACAGCCATTTTCAATACCAAAATAAAATAAAAGTAAAACATGGTATTTATTTTTCATTTAAAAAAAGGTATGGCTTGTAGAGGAAGCCGGAACTCAAATAATGGTCATGACGGTAGAGAAGTCGTTGTCACCACATTAGTACGACAAAAACATTCCCTTTTGATGTTTAGTAAAACGTTTTGTATAAAAATGATTCCTTTAGGATAAACATAAAAGTCAAAGGGGTTTATACACCGTATAAAAGAAGGTTGTGTATAAAACAAAATATGCCTCAAAGAAAGAAGATTGAGATGAAGTCCCATACCTCGGGTCTGACTTGACTCAATCATTCTTTAACCTCTTGAATAATAAACTTGAGTTAATTTATACTTGATTAGGAACCTTTTTCAAGTTCATTATTCCTTTTATATCACTTATTATTATATCATGAACACTATGTAATTATTTAAGTTAATAACGGTCGTTTTAATGATCATTGGTACTTGAGTAAAAAAAACATTATAATTACAAGTTGTTCATGTATCCATTATATCCAGAGTTATACTCATGATGTAGATATCATATATATCATATATATCCATTATATACATTAATTTATAATCTTACATAACGTTTAGAGGTAAGAAATGAAATGCACCGTTCATGGAGATGGTAAGCCGTACGAACGCATGAATGCTACTATCATTTCTATTTACTATTTTATGGAATGTAATAATAATGATATAAAGGAATATTATAATTCCATTATAATATCATATATAATATAATTAATTACATCCTCTACACGTCCCACATATGGCATTAATGAATCAAATCATTTTGAGGGGCCGGTAGTCCGCACTTCCTAAAATGAAGATATCACGTTTACCCATAATGGAAACCATAAAGTTATGCCATAAATGAAAAATAAATAAGTTTAAGTAAAACATAAATATATTATATATCATATAAAATTATAGTGACATCTTAATGGCCACCTTTGGAGGTGTTATATGAGTGTTGAACAATCATTGTTTCGAGAGGCACAAATTCGTCATCCACAGAAACAGTATGTTCATTAACCATTAGATGTAGGTGTGTGTAAGTGTAGCTTTAATACTTATTATAACAACATCCTAGTATATTTATGATATTGGTGTTGTTATAAAAGAAATAAATAAAATGAGTTTAGAGGGTTGGATAAGCAAAATGAAACATAAGAGCACAAGAGAAAACACTACCTTTAAAACGGGTAACTCTTTTTTATTTGAGTTCAAAGCCTTCCTTGGGAAGAAATCTGCCGAAATTGAGGCTTCTAGGAGTAATAGAGGGATGTGGGGAGAGAAAATGGGTAGGTTTTGGCCGAGCCAAAGGCTTTGGAAGTGTGGGTAAGGTGGTAGAGGTGGGGGCCTTTTATAGGAGGAGAGGAGGGGCACTCTTGGAAAGGTATAAAAGGTTACCTTATTTTAAAATGAGTTTCAGATTTTAAAGGTCCCACAATGATTTATTTCAAGGATAAGGTGATATGGGTTCGAAATATACTCATCCAATAGGTCTTTGACAAGTTTATGTTATAGTTTTAACATTATCTTTTCATTTTATTTAAATCCTTTATTAATGAGGTAATCACTGCATTATCATGATGTCATAAATAATTTAATTTATATAATGTCTAAAAATTATAAAAAAAAATACTATGATGCAGGAAATATTTTTAGCTTTCCAACGACTATTTATAGTCAAACATCCGACTTGTGTAACCTCATGTAAAAATTGTTTTAGTAAAATAACTCATGTTTGTGGCATTTTTATTTTAACTGTAAATAAAAATGTATTAATGTCATTTTCCTACCAAAGTGGCTCCATGGGGTCCCCAAGTCGACCCATGGATTTTCTTGGTCAGCCATGATACATTAAATAAATGTAGGACATGTTTCAATTTCATTTCATATTATTAAAACATTATTCTTACCTTAAATTACACTAATTACCTCTAATCGCGATTAAGAACTTAAAAGTTACTATTCACCAAAAAAATTATTTTAATCCCATTTAACCACATTTTAATTCTTAATGAAAACCATGAATGTTGAATTTTTTAAATTCAAAACACAGAGGTGGTAAAATTTCATTTAAACGAAAAATCAGTTTTTTAAGTACCACTTAGTGGTTTCACTATTCATCAAAAATTGAAGTTTTTCAGAAAAATACCAAAACTTCACCCTAAGCTATATTTGATATTCCGAATTCAAAAATTATGTCTATTTTAAAAAATTCAAAACATATAAGTTACATTAATTAATTTAATAATTAATTCCCACTATAGAGCAAAAAGCGTGTTTTTATGAAACAATAAGTATCAAAAGATTGACACTAGTTTAAGTCCAATTTCAAAGTGAAATTAATTCCAACGACCACTATTGGATTAAATGGTAAAAATATAATATAATTTTACTTAAAAACAAATTTAAAATATAATCTAATAATATAAATAAGTTATATTAAAAAGAGGTTTTGAATTAAAATACAACATTTTTCACAATTCATTAAAAAAATGAACTTTATCGGAAAAATACCAAAAATTTACCCAAAGTAAATTTCAATGTCCCAATCATAAATAATAAGTTTATTTCGACAAATAGATCTTATAAAATTGTCAAAAGTTTGATTTAAAAATGGTTTGCCATCAAAAGGATGTAAAATAATCTTTTAAAAAAATTAGTGTATTCCATGCTTAAGATTGGATTTATTCTCATTTTAAGCCTCTAAAACACTATATAATTCATTAATAGACCTAGATAAAAATATATATTATTCATTAATTACAATGGATGTTACATCCTTTCCCCCTTTATAAAATTTCATCCCCGCAATTTATTTACTTATCAAATAAGTGGGGGTATTTATCCCTCATTGAATTTTAAGATTCCCATGTTGCCTCTTCAATCATGTGGTTTTTTCACAAAACCTTTACCTGATGAATCACCTTATTTCGTAACACTTGCCCCTTGTGGTCAAGAATCTAGACCACTTGTTCCTCATAAGATAGGTTCTCTTCCAACTGAACTACCTCTGGACTCAAAACATGAGATGGATGCGGAATATACTTTCTCAACATCGAAACATGAGAAATATTGTGTACCTGAGATAAACTCGGAGGTAAAGCCACTCGGTAAGAAACTAATCCAACTATCTCCAGAATTTTATATGGTCCAATGAAACTTGGACTCATCTTTCCTTTCTTACCAAATCGCATCACACTTTTCCTTGGTGAGAGAAAAACATGATCACCTACCTCGAAAGATAGATCCCTCCTCCGGTTATAAGCATAACTCTTCTGCCTGCTCTGAGCTGTTCTCATCTGTTTCTGAATTAACTGAACTTTTTCTACCATCTATTCTACCAATTCTGGTCCTATCAACTTCCTTTCACCCACTTCATCCCAAAAAGCTGGAGTTCGACACCGCTTCCCATATAACGCATCAAATGGTGCCATCTATATACATGAATGAAAACTGTTATAATATGAAAACTAAACTAAAGAAATATGTTGGTCCCAAGTTCCCTAAAAATCCATCGAACAAGCATGTATAATATCTTCCAATGTCTGAATTGTTCGTTCTGACTTCACATCTGATTGGGGATGAAAAGTTGTAATAAAATTTAATTCAGTACCCAACAACTTCTGAAGGACTTTCCAAAAGTTAGAAGTGAACCTGGGATCACAGTCAGATACAATGGAGAGAGGAACTCCATGAAACCTGACTATATCTTTAATATACAAACGGGAAAGTTGATCGAGGGAAAAAGTATCTCTTATGGAAAAAAAAGAGTAGACTTAGTCAAGCGATCAAAAATAACCTAGATTGCATCATTACATCGAGATGTCTTCGATAATCCCACAACAATGTCCATAGATATATTCTCCCATTTCCACTCTGGATCTGGTAAAGTCTGAAGCATCCCTTTCGGTAACTGCCGCTCTGCTTTAACCTGTTCACATGTCAAACACTTCACAGTAAAATCAGCAATATCTCTTTTCATTCCATCCCACCAGTAATACTCCCACAGATCTCTGAACATCTTAATACTACCAGGATGAACTAAAAATGGAGAACTATGAGCTTCACATAACAACTCTCTCGTCAACTATAAATCACAAGGAACACACAATCTCTACCCAAATCTCAAAACAGAATCACTATCAATATTGAATTCATGCAACTTACCCTTCTGAACTAGCTCTACCTTTTTCTGAAACTCGTTGTCTTGCTTCTGTGCTTGCTTAATTCTGTCTGATAGAGAAGATTTCACTGATACCTGAAACAAAACAGATGGACGTCCTACACCAAAAAATTCTATTCAAAAGTTCATAAAATCCTTAACCAAAGGATCACGTTCCAAACGCAATATTGTTAATGAAGGATTACTTTTTCGACTCAAAGCATCAACCACTTTATTTGCTTTTCCCAGATGGTAATGAATTGTACAATCATAATCCTCGATTAATTATATCCATCTCCTCTGTCTCATGTTCAATTCATTCAGAGTGAATATATACTTTAAAATTTTGTGATCTTTATATATTTTACACTTTACTCCCTACAAATGATGCCACCAAAATTTTAAAGTGAAAACAACAACAGCTAATTCCAAATCATGAGTAAGGAAATTTACCTCATGAGTTTTCAACTATCGTGAAGAATAATCAATTACCTGATCATTCTGCATTAATATGCAACCAATTCCTTTCAATGAAGAATCACTGTAGATAACAAACTCACCATTCCTGGAAGGTAGTGCCAA
The DNA here is from genome assembly GCA_963277665.1 of Viscum album. Lineage (NCBI taxonomy): Eukaryota > Viridiplantae > Streptophyta > Magnoliopsida > Santalales > Viscaceae > Viscum > Viscum album. The sequence continues at coordinate 513,649,268 of OY728143.1, read as the reverse complement.
AACTGGAGCATTCACCAATCGTCATTTCAATTCTTGAAAACAATCCTCACATTCTTTTTTCCAGATAAACTTAACACCCTTCCGAGTTAGATTATCCATTGTACTAGATAACAAGGAAATATTTCTAACAAACCTTCGGTAATAGCCTAACAAACCAGGGAAGCTACAAATCTCAGTTATATTTTTGGGTCTTGTCCATTCTTCAACAACCTCTGTTTTTGCAGGATCAACAGTTATCCCATCTTTGGAAACAATGTGACCAAGGAAAGAAATTTGTTGCAACAAAAACTAACACTTGATGAATTTCCAATACAATTTCTTTTATATTAAGGTTTGAAAAATAACCCTTAAATTTATTTCATGCTCCTTTTTACTTTTAGAAAACACCAAAATATCATCAATTAAAACAACCGCAAACTTATCCAAGAACTCATGGAAAATTTTATTCATTAAGTCCATGAATACGGCAGGTGCATTGGTTAGCCCAAAAGGAATTACTACAAATTCATAATGGCCATATCTTGTACAAAACACAGTCTTTGGAACATCTGCTTCCTTTACCTTCAGTTGATGGTACCCCGATCTCAGGTCAATCTTTCAAAAATACTGAGCTCCCTGGAGCTGATAAAAAAAATCATCGATATGAGGAAAAATATATTTGTCCTTAATAGTTATGTTATTCAAGGCTCTGTAATCAATGAAATGTATCATTGAACTATCATTATTTTTAACAAATAAAATAGGATCACCCCATTGTGATGTGCAAGGTCGATTGAAACCATTCTCTAATAAATCATTCAATTTCTCCTTCAACTCTAAAAGTTCAATTTGATCCATTTGATAAGGGGGTTTTGAAATTGTCTTAGCATCAGGAAATATGTCTACAGTAAACTCAACTTCTCGATCTGGTATTATTCCAGGAAACTCATCAGGAAAAACATCAGGATACTCATTTACCACTGGCACATCATTTATCTGAACAGTTCCCTTGTTATCAACAATGTGTGCAAGGTAATATTCATTTCCATATTTTACATGTTTCTCGTCCTCCTGATATGTTATCAACAGTAAGGGTTAATTCTTGTACACAAACTGAAAGTCTTTCTGAAAAGAATCTTCTTTATCTCTACAATCAATCATAGCATGGTAAATAGAGAGCTAATACATACCTAGGATAACATAAAACTCTACTAGAATTAGGACAATAAGGTTCACAAGTAGGTTCTTTCCACAGATAAGGATAGGAAGATTCTTATAAATTCTTTTTTGCCTCAACATTTCCCCCAGGTGTTTTTACCACATGTTCAGGAGTAATTTTTTGAGATGGAATTCACATTTTACTAGAAAAGGTTTCAGAGATGAAATAATGTGTAGACCCCGAATCAAACAACACAATGGAATAATCTGAAAAAACTAAGAATGTACCTGATACAACTTCATTTGATGGCCCGACATCTGCTGAAGTAGTTGCAAAGGATTTTACCACCCCTTTCTGTTTGTATTCTAACTTCTTCCAATCACTCAAGCTCTTTGTGGGACACTCATTTGCATAGTGACCCCTCTCATTGCACTTAAAACATTTCACTAACTGTAAATCAAATTTGGACTTACCATCACCTTGATCTTTTTTACTGCAATCACGAGCCTTATGTCCCATCTTACCACATCAGTAGCACTTTCCAAAATTCAGAAGACAATCCCCAGCATGCCTTTTACCACATTTATCACAAAATGGAAACTTAGTTTTCTTACCGTCAGACCTTTTTGAAGAATTGTTTCCTTTCTCTTTCCATCTCGGTATCTTCTTCTGCTGGTTGTTATAGAACACTTGATCATCAAGAAACTCCATTTCCACCTTCTCACCCCATCAAACAAGCTTTTCATAACGTTTAAAATCACGAGAAGCCAATTCCCATCGATATTTTTGTCTTTAATCTTGAGAAAAAAGGATTGATTTTACTATCAAGGTCTCAGATAAAAATTGGAGAACACCTTGCCAATAGAGTTACCCTTTCTTCATAGGTAGCCACTGAGTCCTCCTCTTGCCTCAATTCTAGGAATTGTTTTTCCATCCTAAGTCGAACAACCTTAGGAAAATACTTCTCAAGAAAAATACATTTGAATTCATCCCAGTCGAGAGAATCAATCTCATCAGCGTCCCTGATATTTTTAACCATCTACCACCACTGATCTGCTTCACCCTACAAATGGTAAATAGCAAGACTATCCGTTTGATATTCTGAACACCCCATGACATCAAAAATATTCTCCAGTGATTTAATCCACCCTTCAGCTAGCACAGGGTCAGATGATCCTCTGAATGATCGGTGATGTTGCCTCAGGAAATGTTCCACCACTGACATGTTCCTCTGCAGTTGATCTAGCTGATCTCGGGCATGGATACTACCACCATTTATCACTTGAGTCAACTACGCCATTACTGAAAAAAAAACTATTCAGTTCCAATTCCGACCATCTCAGGATGCGGATTCGGAAGGTTATTTCCTTCTATAGGCCTTCCTATCACTTCTTCCCTATTTCCTCTATGGAAAAATATTCTAAACAATAATATATTTTATGAAGCAACATGGTAATCATCAAATGCTATATCATTTCAATTTGACCATAAAAAAATATTTTTGGATAATTATTTAATATAATTTTAACACCTAAAGTTATATAAACTGACCTATGATACCAACTATAAGGCCCCATCCTTAAACATTACTTAATATTGAATTAAAAGAATAATTCACATTGATGATATTTTCAGGTTTAGATTTTTAGAGAATTAGATCATAAAAAATGCACTACATTCCACATTTAAACAAAGTGGTTACATAAAAGATAGTATTCATTTTTTCCATCAACGTAAACATATTTAAAATAAAACATGGATTCTTTATTGACACTTCCTTGACACTATCATCATATCATGTACCCTTCCCTTGACCTGTGAAAAACATTTCAAAAACTTGGGATGAGCACAAAAATATCAGTAAGGGATAAGAAAATATAGAAAGGAAACATGAGTACATGTATACATAAGAATCAATGAAATCATACATTACTCATAAAACATAAGCACTTCAACATACCTCATCAAATCATGAGTAAATCATAGAAATTACAAGACATAAAGGTAACTTGAGGCATTCATAACATTCTTATGTAGGTAGTAACACTCTTGGTTATGTTTGGAATACCCATCACAGTATATTCCCTAAATCTCTTCGGAGAAACTTTAACGTTTAACTCCTCCACGTTACCCAATGAATTGGAGAGTTATATCAGGCTCACCTGCCCATAGTTTATCATGGAACCACCCGTCTTCATAATAATTCACATGAACCATAACATAATCATATCACATAAAACATGCATAAAGGAAACATAACATTTCCACTTTTCAATCACAAGATATCAATACAACACATTGATATAAAAACATTATGAAAACAATTTTCAATACCAAAATAAAAGAAAAGTAAAACATGGTATTTAATTTTCATTTAAAAAAGGTATGTCTTGTAGAGGAAGATGAAACACAAATAATGGTCACGAGGACGGAGAACTCATTATCGCCGCATACGTACGACAAAAAAAATTCCATTTTGTTGTTTAGTAAAATGATTTGTATAATATATATTCCTTTAGTATAAACATAAAATTAAAATGGGTTTATACACCATATAAAAGAAGGTTTTGTATAAAACAAAATATGCCACAATGAAAGGAGACTGAGACGAAGACCCATACCTCAGGTCCGACTTGACTCGATCATTCTTTAACCACCTGAATAATAAACTTGAGCTAATTTCTACTTGCTTAAGATCCTTTTTCAAGTTCATTATTCCTTTTATATCTCTTATTACCATGTCATGAACACTATGTAATTATTTAAGTTAATAAGGGTCGTTTTAACGATCATTGGTACTTGAGTCAAAAATAAACTCTTTATAATTACAAGTTCTTCATGTATCCCTTATATCCAGAGTTATACTCAGGATTTAGATATCATATATATCATATACATCCAGTATATACATGAATTTATAATATTACATAACGTTTAGAGGTAAGAAATGAAATGCACCGTTCATGGAGATGGTAAGCCGTATGTACGCATAAACGCTACTTTCATTTCTATTTCCTATTTTATTGAATGGAATCATAATGATATAAAGGTATATTATAATTACATTATAATATAATATATAATATCATTAATTACATCCTTTATACATCCCACATATGGCATTAACGAATCAAATCACTTTGAGGGGGCTGTAGTCTGCACTTCCTAAAATGAAGATATCACGTTTACCCATAATAGAAACCATAAAGGTATAACATAAATGAAAAATACAGAAGCTTAAGTAAAACATAAACATATTATATATCATATATAAATATAGTGACATCTTAGTGGCCACCATTGAAGGTGTTATATGTGTTTTGAACAATCATCGTTTCGTGAGGTAGAAATTCACCATCCACAGAAACAGTATGTTCTTTAACCATTAGATGTAGGTGTGTGTAAGTTTAGCTAGAATAATTCTTATAAAAATATCCTAGTATATTGAAGATACTTGTTTTTTTTACAAAATATAGTAATAAAAAGAGTTTAGAGGGTTGGAGAAGAAAAATAAAACATAAGAGCACAAGAGAAAACACTACCTTTAAAACGGTTAACTCTTTTTGATTTGAGCTCAAAGGCTTCCTTGGGAAGACTTCTGCCAAAATTGAGGCTTCTAAGAGTAATAGAGGGATTTGGAGATAAAAAATGGGAAGGGGTTATCCGAGCCAAAGGCTTTTTATGTGTGGGTAAGGTGGTATAGGTGGGGGCCTTTTATAAGAGGAGAGGAGGGGCACTCTTGGAAAGGTATAAAAGGATACTTTATTTTAAAATGGGATTCGGATTTTAAAGGTCCCAAATTGATGTATTTAGAGGATAATGTGATAGGTGTTCAAAATATACTCATCCAATATGTCTTTGGAAAGTTTATGTTCTATTTGTAACAATATCTTTTCATTTTATTTAAATCCTTTATTAATGAGGTAATCGCTGCATCATCATGATGTCATAAATAATTTAATTTATTTAATGTCTAAAAATTATAAAAATGATACAAAGATGTTGGAAATCTTTTTATCTTTCCAATGACTATTTATAGTAAAAATTATGACTTGTATAACCCCATGTAAAAATTGACTTTGTAAAATAACCCAGGTTTTTGACATTTTTATTTTATCTTTAAGTAAAAAGGTATTAATGTCATTTTCCTACAAAATTGGATCCATGGGGTCCCCAAGTTTACCCATGTATTGTCATGGTCGGCCATGACACATAAAATAAGGTTAGGACATGTTTCAAGTTCTTTTAATATTATTAAAACATTATTCTTACCTTAAATTACACTAATTACCTCTAATCGCGATTAAAAACTTACAAGTTACTATTCACCAAAAAAATTATTTTAATCCTATTGAACCGCATTTTATTTCATAATGATAACCATGAATGTCGGAATTTTTAAATTCAAAATACAGAGATGGTAAAATTTCATTTAAAAGAAAAATCAGTTTTTTAAGTACCACTTAGTGGATTCACTATTCATCAAAAATTGAAGTTTTTCAGAAAAATACCAAAACATTACCCTAAGATATTTTTTATATTCATAATTCAAAAATTATTTCTATTTTAAAAAATTAAAAACATATAATTAACATTAATATATTTAATAATTATTTCCCGCAGTCAGAGAAAATAGCGTGTTTTTATGAAACAATAAGTATCAAAAGATTGACACTAGTTTAAATCCAATTTCAATGTGAAATTAATTCCAACGACCACTATTGGATTAAATTAGAAAAATATATTCTAATTTAACTTCAAAAACAATTAAAAAGATAATCTAATCATATAAATAAAATAAATTAAAAATAGATTTTGAATTAAAATACAACATTTTCACTATTCATTAAAAAATGAACTTTATCGGAAAAATACCAACAATTTACACATATTACATATCAATGTCCCAATAATAAAGAATAAGTTTATTTCGACAAATAGATCTCATAAAATTGTGAAATGTTTGATTTAAAAATGGTTTTCCATCAAAAGGCAGTAAAACAATCTTTTAAAAATATTAGTGTATTTCATGCTTATGATTGGATTTATTCTCATTTTAAGCCTCTAAAACACTATCTAATTCATTAATAGACATAGATAAAATATCTATTATTCATTACTTACTTGGGATGTTACACTTTATCCCAAAAACATTATAATATCATTAAGATAATAATTAGAGTTATAATTATATAAACCATGTGTTTGAAAAGAATTTTAATTTTTTAATAAACATCATTTATTATTAAAAGTCATCACATGCTTACAAATACATGATGAAATTGTAATTTAGTAAAATAATTTTTTATTTGATATTTATTATATTAATAATATCATCATGAAAATAAATTTACAACATTTTTTAAGGATCAAAATACCCATGAAAATTAACCATTATATTTTTGTTATATTAATAGCATAATTTTGACATTTATCCCTTAGGTTTTATGTGGAATATTCACTTGATGCTTTTAATATTTATTTTCATAATACCTCATCTCTTTACTATTGAATTATTGAAAATTTTCAAAATAATTATTTCCCATTCAATCATGATCATGTTTTTCCTTTTATCCACACTTATAGAAGCCTTTAATTCCCTTCAACAATGTTATAGGGTGTTTTTTTTATAATAATATCATGTGGGAAAATCCTTCTTTGTATTCTCCCCCTTTCTATTTTTTTCTATCATCATATTTTTCTCTGGAATCCATTCAAATAAATAATATATATAACATTTTATCTATCAAGATATCACATAAAATTATTTCATTATATAGTGAAAATGTTTGAGAGACTAGTTCCCTTTAGATAAATGGATTATGCCCTTAAAATAACTGGTTAATCATGAAATATATGATTCATATGTAATCCATATCAGACATAGATAAATTATTAATGGTTTACTCGTAAAATGTAACAATTATTTGTTATATTTTCTTTAAGATAAGAAATATTATATTAATATCAGTTTGTTTCTCATGTGGAAAATAACTGTTCAATAACGTATCATTATAACATTTCCTTTCCACGAGATCTATTTTATCTTCCTCTCTAGTATTCTGGATCAAGGAACACCATTGATCATTATATACCTTGAGATAATACATTTCATGTAGTGACAAAACCCCTGTAATTTTAGATCCAATGTCATGTTTTCATTACATATTTAATGATTACATGGAATAGAATCCTAAATGACTGATTTTATTAGTTCTATTGATAATCCATATACATATATTAGTCCATAAATTAAACTGAATACACTAATTTCAAAATAATTTCTTGCATTCAATGGTATATTTATTACATAAATATTATTCTTGCATATTTTTATTTGTAAACATCATGGAATCTTGGAAATGGTAAAAATTATGAGTGATGAAAAATGATCAGTAGGGGATAATTAAATCATAATGAATAATGAACTTATTAGGACGATCTTTAGGGAATGTTAATAGTTGAACACTCATTCCATATAATCCATAAATTTCTCTATAAGTGTAGAAAAATATCGAAAGGAAATTAACTAAACACAATTTATATTTTAATTATATAACTGCATGAATAGATATGGGTAATGAAAAATGAAAAGGTAACAAACTAAAAACACATTCCATTTAATCAATAAACTATGAATGAAATTCATCCAAATATTGTTTTTTGTGATAATATCATGGATAATAATCATTAATTCTGAATAAATAAAAATTATAATTTTTATATTCCATTAATATAGAACAAGAAACATAGTATATTTAAGATCTATTCTCAAGACTGTTTATCTTTGTGGGTAGAAACAAGTCTTATTCATCTTAGAAAGAAACTCAAAGGGTTTGTCATGAACTGATTTTGTCTCTTGAGACAAGGGATTCATTGTGGGGATTATTTCCAATGGTCTATATTCCATAAATTAAATTTCATAAGCATTTATAATAAATGGAAAATTAAATTTAAGAAATGAATTATGTCCCATATAAAAAAATCCATATTGAGTAAAAAACAAAAATTTATCAATATTTCCCCTGATAATTAAATAACAATCAATGAAAATACCAGACGTATAATTGTATATATGTTTTATAAAATAAAAATATCCATAAAATGATAAAATGGATATTTTTTGTATATTTAATACAGAATATATTTTTTATAATGAATTAATTGTTTTAAGAGAATTTTAATTATCACAAAAGAATGTGTGATTGAAAATATAACATTAACCATTTATTAGTTTTTAATTAAAACCCCCATGGATGAGGTAATTCAAAGTGAAATGAAAAATTACAAGAATTATGGAGTAATCACGATATTAAATTACAATGTGGTATTATATATACTAAATTAAAATGAATTTTTAAATAATAATAAATATTTCTTATGGGAATCTAAATTGCAACAAAATCTCTAACTACTTGGTAACATTTAAGTAAAAACACATCAAATGAAATAATTTATGATGAATATTGAAATAGAATAAAATATTATGTATTAATTATATTACATGTCAAAGTGGAATTATTTCAACCATATATATGACATTCAGTGCACATCAATAATGTATGCCTCAAAAATAGAAATTTGAGGGAAAGTCACATACCAAACAATTCATTTTGGTAGATTTCAATTTTACCTCCAATGTAGTTGTTCAAAATATGTTACCAACTTATTCGAGAACCATATTAAAACATAATATATCAAATATGATTCATCTAAAAATATTATTTTTAGTTCATTAATAATCATTCATTATTTTTATCATTTTAGGTGTCAATTGACATGTTTTTAGTACGTTTTGAATTGTGATTCTTTCTACGTATAAATTAGATCATGATTGAATCAAAATCAAAATATAATCCCCGAATTCAATATAATATATATTTATTAAATATGTTTTTATATTAATCTATAATATACGGTGATAGTAAATGGAATGCAATATTCATGTAGATGGTATGTCTTATATATGAGTAAACAAAAATTGATTTTCATATCGTATTAAATAAAATAAAATTAAAGAGTGTCTTTTAATATTATAACTCAGTTTTAATATTTATAAAATATATATGTAACAAATTTATCTTGAAACCATCCTTTATACATTCAATTTAAACCATGAATGAATTACAATGCTTTGAGGAGGTTGTATTACACATCTCAACAAACAATGTTACAGTATGCCAAAAATGGAAATTAAAAGGTTATATATTATACAATTATTAAATGAAAATAAATAGATTATAAATAATTTATATAAAATAAAAAATACATCATTATTTTCCAACCATGAACTTTTTTAATGTAAGTACAAATGAAATCGGTTCACGAGGGGGTAATCCACTGTACACACGAATAATGATATTATAACCCATTTGATGGAAAGGTGTCTAGAAATAGGTAATAACCATAAGATAAAATCTTATATTTAATTTTATTTCACTTATTTCCTTTACCAATATATATATAAGAAGCTTTAGATAAACAAACAAACCAAAAGTTCTTGTTGAAGGATGTCATGACTTTTTCGAGTAACTCTTTTAGATTAATTCCAAACATCATACTTTCATTCCTTTATTCCAATTTTGTGGTTTATATGATTATATTATGGATATATAGAGATTATTTAAGTGTGGTTGGGATGATCCAAATGGATTGATAGGTGAAAATAAATTAGGGGTTATTTCACTTTTATAGTGGAGGGGGAGCAAAGTTCAAGTATATATAAAAATGAAAATATTTGGGGGGATCCATTACATAATGTTTCAAAAATAATGAAAAAATTATATAAATTAGAGGATATTTTTTATTTACCTATATAAATTTACCTTTTACCAAGTATATATGTCATTTTGGTTCTTTATATATTGGTTAGTCCCCTGTTAATCAATGTTTTCTCTTAATCAATGTAATTAATTATAATTTCATTTACTAATATTTTTTGTCATAAACAATGTTTAATATACTATTAGTTTTAAATTACTCTGATTTGAAATATGGAATCAATAATTACTTGTAACAATAAAATAATTGAATGAAAATAATTTAAATTTAATCACTCAATTGGGATGGAAACCAGGGTTTTTATATGAAAATATCCAAATGTTCACTACGTTTATATATATATATGTATATATGTATATATTCTACTAAAAATTATTAAAATGAATAATATTTGATAAATTTATGTATATTTAATCTAATATTAAATTGAAAATAATCATAAATACAAATTATCATAGTAATTTATTTAAAACAAAACTCAGTTTTCAATTACAAATCATTATTTTTCCCAATTCATCAAAAATTGAAGTTTCATTGAAATATAAAAAATATTAACCCTATGATAATTTTGAAATTGAAATAAAATATATTTTATTTTTTCATATAAAAATATTTAATTTTTAAAATTTAGTTTTAAAAAAGCTTTTTCTTTAATTGAGGTAAAATTTCATTTTTACAAATATAAAAGTATAATGCATAAAATTGGATTTATTCATACATTATACATATCAAATATATTGGATTAATATTAAAAATATTTAATTTAATATAAATTATACTTATTAAATTATTACAATTCACTAATATTAAATTATTTAACTTATTTCGATTAAAATTTCATTTTTTAGGATAAACATATTTAATAAAAACTTCCCTTTTATAAAAAATTAGATTTTATATTTAGTTATAATTAATTGGTAACCCATGATTTCAGTCATATATATTCATATGTTATTAAATACTATAAATTTCATCCAATTTATCATCATGTTAAAAATAATAATATTTAAGTAATATATTTTAGTTCTGTAAAATTCAGTCTCACATGAAACGCAAGCCATTGAAGAAAGATATTATTGTGTGTAACACAATCTAACATTAGTGGTCTATGGAGATCAACTTAATCATAGTGTTGTGTGTAATATAAAATACTATAGTTATTTAATTTCCCAAATATAAATATTTCCTAATAAATCAAATTTGTATATTCCATTCCATTCTAGGTGTTTCGTGTAATACATTAAATTCAATACAATATATTTGTTTTAGAATTTTGGGTTGTTACATTCTCCCCACAAATAAATAAATTGTTCCCTATCAATTTTAACTAGATCAGGAAAATCATGGGATTGAAATTTTTAAATTAAATTTTTGAAAAAACCACATTATAAGATATTTAAAAAAAAAAATTCCACTTAATAAGAGGGATTGAGAAGTACAATGCTCACATGGAATAAAATATAACAAGGTTTCTATGTAGGGAAATATTAGTTAATAGTAAATAATGGGAATTGGAGGGAAATGATAAATAATTATAGGGAGTGATTGATGTCATTGATAACAAATAAGTTAATGATCGATGGAATGTTTAGGTCCTCAAAATAATAAATCTAAAGTGGTTTAAAATAACATCTATTAAAAAAATTAGTTATTAAGTTGCCAATATATTTATGAACAATATTCTAAATATAGACTAACACTTTTACTACCAATGAAGATAATAAAACAATATTACTTGATGTATTCCTATTAACATGAATAAATTATTATCTTTTGATTTTATCAATTGAAAATATATTTATTAATTTAATAAATAAATATATCAATTATGTACTTTTATTCCCAAAGTACTAAAATCTTTTTTTAATTTGTCATAAAAAGTCTAAAAATAAGTCTTTTTATCAGAATATAACTATTTTATAAGAAATATGTGGTTAATAAATTAATCTCTAAAATTATAATTAATATTACCATTTCAACATTAAATTTATTTTTAAACTATTTATCATAAAAATAATGACAAATTGACCAGGACATCACATAGGCCAGTGGTTGGAATGAAACCCTTATCTTCCTTCTATCATGGGTTCAAGCACCAATGCCTTGCTAGATATGATGGGTTTTCACCCTGATTGTAGGAATACATTTTACTAAAATATATAAATATAATTTTTATGACATAACAATTCTGTGATGGACATCCTTGAAATTTAATTATTAAATAATATTCATTCTATGTTATTCTATACAACCTATTTTTTAAAAAAAGACTTATAATTTTATTATATTACTAATAAAAACTCAATAATTTTTACTTTATCCATAATGGTTATCGATAAATTTGAAATTATTTCTATGAAATATATAAATATTATTCTCAAAAACATTTTCACTTTAATATATACATTCAAAAGATATCTCTAAAATGACTTTAATCATGGTATAACATGATTACATAAAGCATAAAAAGAGTTTTTTAATAAATAAAGCTTATGATAAACCCTAATCTCATAATTTTTCTATGGTTTCCCTAATTATTAAGTTAATTATTGGATGTATTATTCTAGGCTAACTATGAACTTCTATCTTAGGGTTGTGTTCACTAATGTATGTTTTCCAAAATCTACATCCCTTGATTTTTTGAAAACATCCATTAATACCAACTATAGAACCCCAAACATATAAAAATCATAGTCAATGTTGGGATACTATTAAATTGGAATGATTACATGGAATCAAATCTTGAGTTACCAATCTGTTTAGTATGGTTGGTAAACTAGATACATATATGAGGTTTGCATTAACACCAAATACCCAAATTATTGTATATTTTTTTCTTTCAAGGGTAAAATTATTTCATATATAAAATCCATTCATCTAATTTTTAATTATGATAATGAAGTACTAGGGAATGAAAAAAATAGTATCCTAAAATGTTTAATAAGGGTTGTGTATTGTGGAAGAAAAAATGAATCAATGATCGTAAGGAATGTGGATAAGTAAAACAATAAAATCACATGGAATATAATCAATAAAATGAGAAGGAAGTTTGTAAAAAGTATGGAATGATATATAACTAAACACACATTAAATTTAAATAAGATCACTACATGAATAGGTATTCACATGTAAATATGTAAGATAACTAATGGAAAACAAATTCCATTTAATCAATAAACGTAGAATGAAATGAATCCATAGATTTTTACATAGTAATAATATCATTGATTATATATAATGAGTATTAATTTTGGAAATGATTAATTATTATACATTTTGTATCTGTAACGTGAACCACCATCATGTTCAATCCTTAATACAGTTTAAGCCTATTAGTAGTGGCATGTCTAATTCTTCTACGAAAAAAACGTGAAGGGTTTGTTTTAAAGTGATTTCATATCACGAGACTACAAATGAAAAGAGTGAGTTATTTACAATGTTCACCAATACTTTTAGTTCATTTAAAAATCATTTATTAGATATATAATAATTAAATTAATTAATTAATAATGTTCCTTTTCAAAACAATGTATGGAGTAAAGAATATATATTTATCAATATTAACCAAGATAATAAAAAATCTACCAATGTAAAAAATTTATTTAAAATGTTTATATTGTTTATTATATGAAAATATCCATCACATAATAATATCGATATTTAAGTTAAATTCAATTTAAAATAATAAATTATCATATGTTAGTGATTGTTTCAATATAACATTCTCAATTACAACATAAATATAGATTCAAATTGAAATTTTTCAGGTCAATACCCCTTGGATGAGATAATTAAACGTGAAACATAAAAATAAATTTAAGTATTGGTTAATCAATATATAAAATGAAAACATGGAAATGTATAAAAAAATGAAAATTAGTTGGTACATAATAATAAATAAGTAAGAATGGAATGCAAATTGAGACAAAATATCAAACTATATGGTAAAATACTTGTAAAACCCCATAGGATGACATAGTTCAATTTAAAAAATAAAATACCATGATATTTAAATATTCATTATATAACATGTCAATGTGGTAGTATGTTCACCATATATAATAATTTTCTTTCTCAATAATATAGTATGCCTCAATGAATAGAAATTGAGATGAAGTCTCTTACCTTGTGCTACTTTTGGTAGATCGATATTTAAATTCATTTCTATTGTTTAAAAATAATATAAACATATTAAATAAAAATAATAATATTAATTATATTATATAAGATTTATTTATAACAAATTAATTCACATTTTGTATTAAGATATCATTATTTTCATCATTTTAGGTGTTAACTTCCATGTTTTTCAAGTATGTTTTGTTTTATGATTTTATGTTCCTACAACATAGATTAGGATTTCAAAATATCCATAATGTAGAGCATGATTTAAATATAATATTTATTCATTAAATATATATTTAGTGTAATCCATAAAAATTTGAGATAGGAAATTGAATTCACATTTCCTTGGGATGGTAGGTTATACGTACGCATGAACACTATTTCCATTTTTTCATATTAAAATATTAAAAATTAAATTGTATATATGTATATTATAATTCATTTATGTTATTTTTATCAAATATATCTCATTTTTTTATTAAAAAAATACTAAAAATAATCCTTTTAATGTGAGAACAAACACATCTCATTTAGAAGGTTGTAGTGGAGACATCAACGAACAATCTTACCACATTTCCAAAAAATGGAATATATAAACTTATATATTATATTGTAATTCATAAATAATAAAACAATTATGAAAATCATATGTAACAAATATAAATAATAAATCCATCATTATTTACTACATTAAAATTTTATAATGGCTGAAAAACAATTTTAGTTCTGGAGGTAGTAGTCTACCGTATACATGAATGATGATGGTGTATCCCATTTGATGGATGTGTGTTTATGTGTATGCGTTAACCTATTGATATAAAATAATAGAATATTTTTAATTTTGATTTATTTATAGAGGAAATTTATTCTTATAACTATTGTGGGATTTTGAAATAAAATAAAAGTTCTGGTTGAAGGACCTAACCTCTTTCTCATGTAACTCCTTTTGGTATATCATAAATACTTCCTTAGTTTTGTTTCTAAACAAAGTGATGATAATTGTATTAAGGAAAGAACTTTTTTAGAATATTTTTTTATGGTATGGACAATCTAAAGGGCTTGATAGGTTTGAATAAGTGTGTGGGTGAGTTCCCTTTTATAGTGGAGGAGGAGTGACATTATTTTTTAATATAAAAAGGTAAACACTTTTAAAAGGTATATCTTACATTATGTGACTCAAATAATGAAACACATATGATAAATATGATAATATAAACTACATGTGAATATGAAAAGGTATTTGTACATGTTTTAAGGTCATTTTGCCCCAAATTTTAAGGTTTAGTCCCTTATAGCGGTAGTTTTTCTATTAAAATCATTGATTCATTGAAATATATTTCACCATTATTATTAGTGGAAAAATATTTTTCCTAAATATATATCCAAAATTATTATTATTCAAAATATGGAATATATTTTTTTAAATTATAATAAGGGATTTCTAATAAACTAATTTAAACTAATCCCCCGAACGGGATGGGAAAGCAAGATTTTAATGTGAAAATTTTCAAAAGTTCACTTTGTATTTATATCTAAATTTAATATTAAAATGATTATAATGACATAATTTTTATTTATAGATGTATAATTAATATAATATGACTCCAAAACAACTTAGTATATAATTTATCATTTTAAATTATTAAAAATATCTTGTTTTATATCTTCTTCAATATTCAGCATAAAATGAATCTTCATAGAAAAATAACCAAAAATATCCCTAATATAATTTTGAAATTCCACATTCAAATGGAATATTATTTTTTCATAAATTTTATTTAAACAATTAATAATTTATTTTTAAAATAGGTGCACCAATAAAATGTGGAAAAGTTATTTTTAAATTAATGGAATTTTTAAATTTAAAATTATATATATGAATTTCATATGCCTATGAAATATATTAGCTAAATGCACAAAATATTTTATTAAATATAATATATATTTATATATTTAATTTCATTCATTAATACTAAATAATTGGATTTGTTATTAGTAAAAAAACATCCTACAAGATAATAGTTTTTTATAAAAGCATTTCACGTATATTCAGTTGGTTTTTATATTCAGTTATATTCAATTAATAACAAATAAATTATGAAATATATGTTATGAAGTTATTAAGTCTTATTACTAAATACCTATTTATCAGCTATAATAAGAAATGATATTTCTATATTAAGTTTTTCTTCGGTAAAACTTGATCTATCATATAACATAAACCATCAAAGACACTCATTAATGTGTGTAAAAAAATATAACCTTTGGTGTTCAGTGTAGATAAATCCTAATGTATTGTTTTGTGTAATATATTCTATTATAGAGATTGATTTTTTTTAAATTTTCATATATCATAATTATTCGGGCATTAATATATCTTTCTAGGAATGATGTCTCCTGACACACTTATAATCAAAATAATTCCATAATTTAAATTTTTAGGGTATTTCACTATAAGTATAACATTTAATGCATAACCACATCACAATTCCACAAATATATTATCAAAATACTTATAAATTTATAAAATACCTTTGAATTATTATTCTATCTAAATGATGGGGGATTCAATCCCATAATGTGATCTATCATAGGTGAATAACTATGTGGAAATTTTTTATCCATATGTTTATGGTTATTTTTACTAACTTGATTATGATTAACTAATATAGAAATTATATTATTATTTATAATATATTCTATACTGGATTCATTAGAAGTGAAATCTATACAATTTAAATCTGTATTGGTACCCCTATTATTTATAGTTTCAATTTCAAAAAAATGAAATATACAGGATTAAATCATAAAATTATGAATTTTAAACCAAAATGTTTAATTCCAAACATGGTATAACACTTAGAAGATATTAAAATTTATGAATTTTTAATCAAATACTGAAAAAATGGATACCTCATGGACAACCATATTTTCAAAGCCTTTATAATGGTTTGAAAATAAAATTCTTATTATGCTAAAAATATCCCCAATGAGTGTTGAACTATGTGAATAATAAAACCTATTTCAAAAACGTGATGATGATATGGTCTATCCCAATGCACCCTTTTTATATTTATTAACCATAGGTACCTCTTTTTTTGAGTCACATATTCTATTATTATCTAGACAGTGATGTAATTCAATAAAAACTACATAATCTCATTATTACAAAAACATTAAAAATGTTATTCTATAATTACCCTGAAATTATATAATAGGGATATTCTCCTTAGTCTATGTTTTCATAAATCATATTCAAAATATTTCTATTAAACATACTCTGATACAAACTAAATAAACCCCATCCCAATAACAATGATTTGATGTCGTACATTATTTCATTATAATATTTTCAATAGGTTGAATTCGAATGAATCGATAATTATAGTATTTTGGAGAACAATATTTGTATATGAAAGTCATTTTACATTGGGGAATAAAAATAATATGAAATACACAACAATTGAAAATAAACTGATTCCTTTAAAACTCAATACAATACCTCTATTTTTATCCTTGGGAAAATAAATCCTTACTCAGGGGTGATCTCAAATTCTTAGTAAGGTTTGAGTACGAAGGGGACTATCTGGAATCAATAAGAATAATCAATTTGTAATGGAAAATAACATAACACACATTACATTTAAATACCATAAATAAAGGAACATATAAGTAAAAATCAATATAGAATGTAAATAATTAATAATGTATTCCATTTAATCAACAACAGATACTGAAATGCATGAGGTGAAAATATCAGAGATTATAATGACAGAATTGTGAATGAAGGGAATGATTAATTATTGGACTTCATGTGTCTCATGTACAACCAAATTTACCATAATTATAAATCAACAAGACCGATTAAAACTATTTGGTTCAAACAAATATAGTTTCTCAAACTCTATAACTATTGTCAATTTTTTTTCCAAAAAATAATTTTAAAACTACATGTTAAAAATTCAAAGGGTTTCACCAACAGATTTTTTCACATGAGACATGTCAACAAACCACGAGGCTATCTATAATTGTCTCTTGTTATATGTTCATTCCCATATCATTCAATATATTCTAAATAATAGGTTTAATTCATGAGAAATGTTTTTTTATCATTGAATATATGTATTGTGTAAAGGGTAAAGAATTATTAATGAATCCCCGTTTATTCAAAAAACTATCAATATAAAAATGGGACATAAAAATGATACATTGTTTAGGAAATTATCACATATATTATAGAAATAATATTAATATTTAATATACAATGAATATATAATGATTTTTTTTACAAGGTTGTGATTTTTCCAGATAATTTTAATAATCATAAACTAATGTGAGACTTTACAATTACTTCTAACACTTTTATGTTTTTAGGTAAAATGTCTATTGAAGAATTTATTGAAATTGAAACTTAAATTTTTATGTAATAAATATATAACATTTCATGTGGTTGTATATACACCCAGAATAATTGTATTGGAGCTTGATAATAAATATGTCCCAATTTAAGGCTCATTGAGATAAAATCCCTTACCTCACACTCCATAGTGAAAGAACATTATTTATTCTCTTTTATATTGTTTTAATCATGTTATTGAAACAATAAATGAACTGTATTAATATTTTTAATAAAATAAATGATCTATTTCGAACATTTCATCACCCCCTTGTTAAAAATATTTGATTATTTTCATTATTTTGGGATATAATTGCATTACTTTCTTATACATTTTTTTCATTATAGATCTGTTTCTAGAAAATATTACATAGTTTAATCATATATATAACTATAATCATGAAATAATTATCATATTCATATATCAATTTTATCTTTAATATCAATCGTGAAATATGGTTATGAAAAATGATGTTCATTCTGATCGTGTAGATTATATGTAATATGTACACATAAGTAACGTTTCCATTTTTTAAAGATAATTATCAAAAATATAAGATAATATATAACCATTAAATAATGTAAATATTGTAATATATTCAAAATTATATAATTATATTTATTGTCAATGATTTTTTATAAAAACAGAGTCGCATTTCTTCATGATGCCAATAGTCCACACGTACATAGACAAAGATATCATCATTATGTGGGTGAAAAGCTAAGAAACAAAATGAGATATATATTATCTTTCCAGTATGACAATATAGAATTAATATCATAATCATTTCATTTAATTAATGAATATTTATTAAATTTATCATTGTCTCCTTTCATGTGAAGCATCGGTGAAGGACGAATCCCATTACTTCAAGATGTAGTAGTCTTCCTTACACATGAGTGGAATTGTAAAATATTATTTGTATTTTAAGGTAACATGATATATAATATAACGAGTCTATATGATTAAATTATTTATAAAAAAATTTATATATACTATATACGAATCATCTTACCCAATGTTGAAATATGGTAAAGGAATAATGAATCAAATTGGTTCGTTACGTGATAGTCTACTGTATATATATATGATGTTTTCATAACCCATCAGATGGAATTATAGAGTGTTTAGGTTATTATACAATTATAAAAACATCCTAGCATATTTAATATACTAAGGCTCTTATATCATCATGGATTAATAGTAATAATAGGATGTGGAGAAAGAAATAAAATAAAGATATGCATTGAAGAACATTACTTTTTATTTTGGTATCCTCTTTAGGGTGGCACTAATTAATTACCTTGTTAGAATTCATAAAAAAATAAGGATTCCTAGCATATATTAGGTAATTTGAAAATTTATTATTTTAGATGTTTTCTGAACCAAATAGTTTATAATGTGTGAAGAATAGAGGATATGTGTGGCCTTTTATAAGTGGGGGAGAAGAAACTCTTGGTATTTTTGAAAATAATTCAGTGATACCAAGTTTTTCATATTTCAAAATGGTAAAAAATTGAAAATTATAGAATTGTAGAGGTTTAATGGTATATATATCCATAAAAAAATTCATCATTTTTATATATCATTCTCACCCTTATCTTTTTAGCTAATCCCCTGGAAAGTGCATTTTATCCTAAACCGTGGTAAATAAAGATTCACTATATTTAAAATTATAAATTATAAATTATAAATATATTTAATCTATTTTTTCAAATTCAATTCAAGTATGATTCAAATATTAAATCAAAACTAATCCCAAAGATGTGATGAGAAAAAAGGGTTTTAAAGTGAAGAAGTAAAATAGTTCACAAAGTTTACATATTTAAATTCAATATAAAAATTATTAAAATGAACTAAAATAGATTAATTGATATAAAAATGATCCAATTGAACTTTAAAACAAATTCAAAATATAATATAGCATTATAAATTATTTAAACGAGTAAGCATTTATTAATTGAAATTTATTAATTATTAGTATTCATCAAAAAAATGAAACGATCCACAAAAATCCCAAACATTAAGCTTAAGATAATTTGTTTATAATGATTTCAGAAATAATTTTATTTTCTCAAATATATTTTCTCAAAGTGTTAGAAATTATTTTTAATTTATATGATCAAATTCGAGAAAACTCATCCTTTAAATAAATAATGTTTTTTAAAAACAACTATTTTTATTCAAAATTATTCTTATTTTATTAATAATAAATTTATAACTATATTTTTAATAATTCATTCTTTAATATTCATAAAATCCTACAAAATCGATAGGTTATAAATATAATAAAAATATTTTTATAATATTCCACATTTTGTTTAAACTCAGTGTTATGGGTAATAAGAGAGAAATTGTGAATTTATAATTTCAAAATCAAAACTAATATTTCTGTATAATGAAAGATAATAAAAGTGTTTAATTTAATTAGAGAAATTTATTTTATTAAATTTATTTAAAAATAAATATATCATAATGTTTTTGGGTGATATAGTTTCTTTAAATTTTGGTGTTTCATATTGGAAATGATACTCTATACAATGTTATTATTTTAGAATTTTAGGTTTGTAAGACCCACATAATAATATAGAGGATCAAATATTTAAAAAAATGAATATAAAATTTATCTATATGAATCCTTATTAAATAACTGATTAATAAATTTCAAAGAAACATCTAAAACTATTCTTGATGATAGAAATTTGAAATCATTGGTTATTATTTTTATGGATTGATATAATAAAAACATAATAGGTGTAAGTTACTTGTGTAATGATAGAAAACTAACGACATTATAGAGAAACTATTTCATTATATATTGCTGGAAATATGAAATTGAAATTTATATAGGTATTTCAACTACAGGTGATCATATTTATATAAAAAATGAAGTAACTCCTATCGCTTTTGGGATAAAGTAGAGAACCACTTATGAAATAAAATTACGGGATATCTTGGTGAATGAATCGGGGGAAAAATATAAAAAGAATAAGATATTTTAGTTTAAACTCTAGTAAAATTAGAAATTACCATTATTTATGATACATGTTAGAACAATATGATTAATGATTGCAAGATAATAGAATGTAAATTCTGTCCACCACACCTCATGAATATATACATTCACATATATGTGGATTTTGGAGGAATAAATCAACAAAAGGGTTATTTATACATAACAACTTTTATTGATTCATTCGCCCAAATATTCTGTATTATTTTTTGAAATATAAATTCTATGTCATTGAAATGTTCATGTTTTATAATAGGGAAGTGGGATAACATCATGGTACACATATATATGATAAAATATATAATGGATTGATCTTTAATAGTAATTATAAATATTCATGTCTGCAAAAACTTTAAATAAATCATTAAAATAGTTATTCATACACTCCATATAAAAATATTATTGGTGAAAAGAAAATAATATGTCTATTATAAATGGTAAGGTAAGATGTTATCGAATATAAACTACATAAGTTCATTTGGATTTAATATAAATATAAATATTGATGTTAAAAATAGTTAACTTATTACATTAGGAAAATAAATCACCACCTATCTATTTTGGAATAATTGGAAAACTATGAAAACAAAATTAAATGATTTGTGAATTACTTGTCTAATTGAGATCACAAATTTTGGACTGGAAAAAGATCAGGAAAATGATGATGAATTGATTTTCCTATGTCTCATAACCAATGTAATGATATATTTGTTTTGGAATAAATAGTAACATAAAATTAATGAAACATGTGATATTAACATATTTTAAAATATGTGTTATTTTTTAAAATAAGAGAATGATTCCTCTAATGAATAAATTTAGTATTCCAAAAACTCTTCTATAATAGCATGTGAAATGGAAGTAATTATGAAGTCTAATAATAAAAAAAGAATGTTTTGTTGAATCGATTGATTTATATGATTCTATAAGTTGTGTAAACTAAATATTTCATGAATTTAAATAGAATATTAAAAAAAAAATACTATCCTAAGTTTTCATCCTTCATTTTGAAAAGGATAAATATGAAAATGAAAAATCAAATTGCTCTTATATCTCATATTAAACCCCAGCCTATATCAGAAGTAGATAAGGGGACAATGTGACTAATATCTATAAATGTCGAATTGAATAGTATTAATGAAATTATAAATGGAAAAATGTTTAAAGACTTGATGGATATATTAAAATAAAATATTTGCATATGTTTAGTAATGAGATCCAAGGAATGTAATAATATTCAACATATAATATAAGGATAATATTTAAGGGACAATAAAATATATAGTGTATTAATTTTTAATACACATTTTCTCTAGATGAAAGTATTTATTTTATACAAATATTTGATGAAGTAGTGTCATATTAAAATTACATGGTTTTTATATGTATGTGAAGGCAACATTTTTAAAAGGAGACATTGAAGAAGATGTTTACATTGAAAACCCAATGTGATTCAAAATTTATGATAATAGAATTATTGTAGGTAATCTCAAGAATTAATATTATAGGTTGATGTAGCCACTGTTGGTTGGATATTGGTAACCTAATAGCTGGTTGATTATATTAATCTTCTCTAATAAAAAAGATAAAGGAAACATACATATAAAACAAGGGACGTTAAAAAACTATTATAGTCATTTTCTATATTGATAACATAATCATTACTGGTGATACAGATTATGCATGTAAGGGATTCCCAAAATAAATCAAACAATACATTGTTATTCCGTTGCATGGTAAGATGAATTTCAATCGAATGATAAAAATTATAAAAAATGTAAAAAAACATCATATTATTATAGGAAATGTATAATAACAAGATATTGAATAACATTGATGTAGATTATTTCATGGAAGATTTTACCCATATATATTTTTCAGTAAATCTATAAAAATATAATTTTTCAATAGCATCAAATAACGAAATTTAATAATGTAAATTGTAATATTATGATATCTGACTATATATCAATGAGGAAAGGGTGTATAATTTCATTATGATTCGAATATAAATGTGATCCAATAGAATCCCACATTATTTCTATTAAAATAATTTTAGGAATGTCAACAAGATATTCTTATTTCTCATTATTTACTAAAGAAATAAAATGTTTATGATAATTAGAATCATAGATTTTAATTAGGTTAGTTATTCATATGACCATAAATCAACATATCTAGGTACATTTTTCTTGTGAGAATAATGTGTATGTTTAAACATTTAGAAGAATGTAATAGTGACAATTAATACAATAGAATAAAAAAATTTCACATCCACCCATAACAACACTCATATGGAGTTGATGGATGTTTTGTTACATGGTTCAAAGTGATTGTTGAAAATCCATTGAAATTTTTTTATAATAATGAAAATGAAAATTATTTCACAAAGAAATCCATTTAATAGTCTAGATCAGAACATATTGATTAAAGTTTCCCTTTACAAGGATAAACATACTACTGAGTGAGAATAATTCCTCAATATATCAGATCTATGATAATTAAACAAAATATAATCCAATTGATTTTTTTCATTATCTATGGTGAAAAAATCATATTAAAACTTATCAATATACAAAACAAATTTTATTTAGATATCCTACATTCTCATTTGATTATTATTAGTATCGATGAGTGAATTAAAAATATTATCACAATACATTATTGAGATATCTTTTTATCATATATTATTTTAAATATAGATAACTCATAAAGAGGATCCGAAAACGTTATACTACTAAATTTGGGGGGGGACATCCAAATTCCTTGGGGATTTCTTTTGTCACTAGTAGAGGGATTTAACATATAAAACTTTCTTTCTCCATTAGTGTTGTTTCTTGAATTTTCTTCTTGAGGATTGGATGTGTTTATATAGAATAAAATTTTGGTGACGTATGTAAAAGTGGGGTGTTTATGAAAATTAAAAAGGAGAATATTGATTTTTCCCTTAGTAATTAAATATACTAAATTTATATCAACAACATTTGAAAGAATGTTTTTTTACAATAAATTTTGAAATAATGGATATCTATGTCTGAAGGTTAATGTTTGATCAAAAAATGTTAATATTGGTATGATATAGAGGAATGATATCAATTAGATATATATGAAAACAAGTCAGAATATATTGTTATATTATATCAATGTATGTACATCATTGTGGTAGATTACAAATGTTAATAATTACTCTTTATTGGGTTGACGGTAGAAGAATGATAAGTTAGAATAATGATTATCTTTTATAAATACTATGTTAAATTGATGAATATTAACTTGAAAATATTCACAGAATGTGTTTTCACATGAAGAAGTATCACATAATTTTCTTTCAATTCAATAATTTCAACCTATTTCAATAAAAACAAATGTATCATTAGATAAAATAAATTGACATAAAATATATTTATTAGGATAAAATTTTTGTGAAATATGTTGACAATAACTGTAGTAACCAAAAATACATTCATTAGAATTTTTCTAAATATAATTTCATTCCCTAGATGAATAATTACGAAATATAAATTGTATATATGTTTTATTAACTGATTGAAATTCACAAAAAGTATATAAATAGGTACATAAATTTAACACGATGTCACATCTATTTGATGATGTTTAGATATATGTTCAAGATCTATCACTCATGATGAATGTTTTATGATTCTTATTATGATCTATGAATGAATAGAAGAGTTTAAATGCTATGTTTTTTATATGTTTAGGAAAATATTAATACTCATATATCATCAAATTTTTTTAAGGATATTGACCAAATAAATTATATTAGTGGGGGTTTCAAATATAATCTCCATATTCCCCACATTTATTGTAAATTATATATTAGTTTAATTGCAGAATAGGATTCTGTCAATTTTTTTTGAATCTATACTTCTATACTTTTATATTAAATACCATTAATTGAATAATATGACCATGTATATAAACATAATTATATAAAATAATAATCCCAAAAACATTCGTTTTTCTTCATAATAATGTTCCAAGAAAAGATGTTTTAGAAGTTGAAGCATGTGTAAAAATGATATGTCACTATATTAGAGTCATGGAATAGAATAAAACTATTTCAAACATGGGGTAAAGTGTATATTAATTATATATTTTTATATACTGCATGAAATATTTGGTAATGGTTGATCCTTTCCCATAAAACTATAATTGATGGATGTACGTAGTTGAAACTTTGTGACTTGGTTGTTTTTATCAAATTAAAGAGTCGGTTCCTTCATCAGTTCTAATACTTGTAAAATATCCATGTGTTTTTACTTATTGTTTAACTTGCTAATTTCCTTGATATTGAGTTTTTTTAATTTAATTGTTCACAACCAGAAGATGTTTTATATGTTAGATTCATGTTAATGAATGTAGAAAAATAAACCACTGATTAAACCCCCAGTGGATCATCCCATTCTTGTGTGTCGCATAAAATATTCCCTTGGATAACTAGTTTTACATGGTAGAATGGACATCTAATGATTGGAATTGGGTCATGTGATTGGGCGCACGTAGGATGATCTCATACATGAATATGATAAGTGTGAAACCTCAATAAGCAATTCATACTATGACATGCCACTGATGACTATGACGATTTTGTCTGTTTTCAACACTATTGAGAAGCATGAAACACATTTTAAGGTGAGTTAAGAGGGGACTAACATGTTAATAAATTAATTATTATCTTAGGGTTCATCCAATTATGTATTTGACATGGGTAATCCATATTTAGAACTGATGGGTATGTTGTGGGTTTGGAACGTGACCAAACAATGATTATTTTTAATCCTTATAACACATGTAATGCTCCATTAGAAGTGTTTTCTACAAAAATTAAATAAAAAACCTCATGAGGGAGATATTTTTGTGTTATAATAAATTCCACTTGGGGGAGGTTTTGGTTACATTATAGAAATACCCTGTAGTGGTGGTCCATGAATTTTTTTTTAAAAACCCCATAGGGTTGGATCACGTTACTTATGTGATTTTAAGAAGATGATAAATATTACATAGGGGTGATCTTTGATATATTTTATTATTCTAGGGGTACCAAGGAATTTTAATATATTTCAAGGTCATCAGGATGTTCTCAATGAAAAACTGACACTGGAATAAGTGTGAATAGTGAATCAGGGTCATTGAACCAATCCAAAATTTGTTTCTGGGTTTCTCATTCTTTATATATATATGAATTTTTAGATTTATGGATATTACGGAATGAAAATAACTTATGAAATAAAAAATGACATTTTTTAATTGGTCAAATATGGTTATTGGTTGTGATTATTTATTTATTGAGAATAATTATTTACATTATGAAATAATATCAAATAAAAATATCTCTAATCATTCTATAATATAAAATATCATGTTGTTAATTTATTATAAAGAACTGTTCAAAAACAATTCATTGAAAACAATTCCACCTTGGTACCAAATTAGTCCCTCACTTGTTCTTAGGTTGTGGTTAAGAAGGGGAATAGGTTATTTCACGACTGAGCTGGATAGCTCAGAGTATATAGGTGGGACTATGGTGAAACCTTGCACTTGGAGAGGGGCCTCATTTTTTTCCATATGATATTTGGTATTTTCCTAATGTGAGATTGGATAACTATGATTACATATATTATTACACAATTCAAACTGTCAATTTTTGTTAAATCAAATTTATTCAAAATACTCTGGTATTTTCTAATGTGTATGATACTTTGTTATTTATTTAATTATTTTTTTACATAGTTATAATGGTATTTAATCCCCAAGAATCCCCTTCAGACCAATGTAATAGACAATAGCCTTTTACATAGGGGGTCTTCTATGGGCACATGACATCATTGTTCTAGCTACACATCTAGTATATATAGGCTAGGACATTATAGATATTGTATTACATTGAGATTAAATGATTGGTTCTTTTATTCATTTGTATATTTGAATACCTCAAGAGAATCATATATTAATTTAGTGATTCCTTGAGGTTGTTAGATATGGCCATGGATAGTGGGTCATATGGATAATTGTGGTGGGGCTATTAGTTTTTCTACCTAGGAAGTAAGTTACATATTGGATGGTAGTGGGAAGGTAGAACCTTTAATTTATGACATAAGTTAGAATGTAGAAGTTTATATTTGAGGATATATGGAAAATCCTTTAGGCCGAACATGTCAAGTTGTGTGGGAAAAAGTTCTTATTATGGTCATGTGATTATTTTTATGATCTAATCAATCAGTAATTGCATTTATAATCATTCAAAGGCACATAAAATCCATCAATCCTCATAACCAAGATATCTAGGAGGCCTAAAATGGTGAATCCTAGGGGCATCCCCAATGAAAAACCATTACAAACCGAAGTCAAAGACCCCAATCTAGAAAAAACTAACATGGGTTCTTCTGGACTACACCCCAAACAAAGAGCATTCGTAGAAAAATTAGTCTCTCTAGGAATGCGAATAATTGCACTACCATTAGAAATATCCATAACCCAACTATGAACAAGTTAGGTCAATGACCAAGGTGGCACAACCTTCCTTAGTAATGCTCGAGTCAACACCTGAAAATATGATTCCACTTCATAGACCCACACAAAAATCCTTTTTCCCAGAAAGACACATGTTGTTAACTCTCGAACATCATACCCTAGAGAACATCCCGACCCATGAAAGATGCTAAATAAAACTACCACTGAGCCATTCATATCTCTCACAAGTCCTCCCTCTCACAATTATCCATCCATAAAATACTAATTAACATTTAGTTTAAAACCACTGCTCAGAGGTTCCTAGCTAACCGACCTACACTGAGAACTTATTTAGGACACAGGTTTGTTCCAAAAATTATATAGAAAAATGGATTGTATCACCCCTTTAACCAGTGTACCTAAATCATGGATTTTTCACTTCATTAAAACATGCATAATTGATACAGTTGTGTGATTCCAAATTTTATCCTTATTCTAGGCATCCCAAAGCATCTAGAAAGTAGTAGAAACCATGATACTGTGAACCCTGGACTCCATCACCCGATTATTCGCGCCTAGAAACCAACCTATGAAGAATTATTGTATAGAAGTAAAAGACTTGTTAAAACTACCCCATTTATAAATGCAAGACCAGAGACAATTCACCCATTCACTTTTGACAAACAAGTGAACCACTAACTCTTCCTGAGAATTAAAGCAACATAAAAATCGGAAAGCCAAATGGATTCCTTTCTATTGAATATTTTTTTCGGTCAGAATTGCATGTTTCCATGCTCTATAAACTAGAATGTTTATCATTAAAGGAATACCCTTTCACCAAAAATGTGACCCCCATTCATCATGAATCCCTTCCTACCTAATTAACCCCACCAAGAATCCCATGACAGGCATGCCTGCATGGTCTCCATGGAAATTGAAATGTCTCTGAGGCTGACTTCTTCATCCTCCACTAGTTTAGTCACTCTATACCAGCTAGCCATGTGTGACCTACTCAAGTAGTTGGATTCCCATTGGAAGAAGTTCATAAGCTTCTCCATGAATAAGATAATCCCTATTCGAGGTGTAATAACGGAAAAAACATGCATCGGGAAGGAATATATCACATTGTTAATAAATATCAACCGACCCCCAAATGAATGAAACATATTTTCTAGTTCAAAATCCTCCCATGAATTCTATAAATAAGGCCCTCAATGAAAACATTATATACACACCCATTATAAATTGGAGCCCCAATGTATAACATTGGTAACCACTTATGTTGAATCCCCATGATATCTTGTTTTACACGAATCCTTCTTCTTGTGTATTTATTGGAAAAGATGTCATTGATATTCCTAGAGTTAATAAGTTTAAAAGTAAGTCTGGAATAAACCTCCATAATCCCCGTGTATTATACCAATATAGACCTCATAACATTTTAAAATATGAGAATATCATCGGTGAACATAATATGTGAGCATGAAGTATTTGATGCTAAAACAAATATTGAAAATCCTCAGATCCCTCAAGAAACTATGAAGGTTCTGAAATAGATCCTTATGCGCAATGAAAAAAATAATGGGGGAAATGGGGTCTCCATACAGCATACCCCGCACACATTTGAAAAAACTAAAACAATTTCCTAGAATAGAAATGGTGATCCAAGGGGAAGAGAAACATTAGAAGAATAGATTGCAAACCCACTCATGAAAACCCAACCTTTTTATCACCTAGATAATGAAACACTTTTATAACTTGTCAAACACCCTATCCATATCACTTGTAAAATCACATTGGTCTCGATCACCTTCTTATTCAAATCCCGCAATAATTCTTCAGCCACTACTGCCTCTCATCGAATCCCACTACCTTGGATAAATATGCATTGTTCTTGGCAGATAAACATTGGAATCACCTTGTTCAGCCACTTTTACAGTACGGTGGATAAAATCATGTATTATACATTAAAAATGCATATTGGTCAATATTTTTTAATGGATGAAGGATCTTTGAAATTTGTAAATAGAACCACCCTTGAAGCACATGACCATCTATTTAAAGACCCCCCCTGAAAAAAATTGTCACAGCTTCAACGACTTGAGAAATGACAAAGCCCCTTGAACCCAAATTGAAACATATCAGAAACCCATCAGGGCCAGGAGCACTATCAAGGGACATGATGTGAACCAACTCCTGTGACAACCTATCCCTCAGGGCCCATGTCGTGACTACACCAATCTCGCCATCCATAGGCTAGGGGTTGGCAACTAGAACTGAAAGTTGTATTCTCTAAAAAATGGGAATAAATTGTCTTTTTAACCTGTAAACCCACACAATTAGGAACAAAGTAGGATACAAGCACAATGTTACCTATAATGTAAACATGGTATGTACAGATAGTAAAGGGAGCCAGAATACCACCCCAACAGAAAATAACAAGTAAAACATGAAAGTAAAATTAAATTGAAAAGTACAAGTATAACTTAAAACAACTCCACTGAACACCTTCCAAAGAAACTATCAAAAGGGTAGGTACAGCTCTTGAATAGTCTTCTCTGTGGTACGCCTCGTCTAATGTCCACCCTTGAGATACCTCCAGTCCTGGTACTCTCTTCCTCAGACAACATTTTATACCATCTACACCAAACACAAAATGGTATGTGCATAGCCTGTGCAGGGGTGAGTATAACGATACTCAGTAGGGACCCAGAGACTCTCGAAGGACTCAAAAATTCCACAGAGGATAAATCAAAATGCATGAATATAACTAACAACCCAACATATGTATATTCCCATACATATACCAAATTTTTTGAGTATACCCTTATCAATCATGAGGAATCACAGAGCCCAACTCAATTCCTAAAGATCAATAGTTCCACGAAGAATGAATACCATGAAGGTGAGTACCGCAAAGGTAGTACCACATAGGTAACTCATGAAAGAAAAATACCACAAATAAATCATCAAACAGAAGTGTACCACAATGATAAGGACACAAATCAAACGAGGTATAACATAGGTACGGTAGAAAAGATGATTATATGTAGATGTTGAATCATATTACGCTGTTGAGAGGTAGACACACCTGGGATCATAAATCATCAGTCCCACGTAGGATCCTTGTAGAGAATATTGACGTAGGATCCTAGATTTTTCCCATGTGGATTCTCAGAGTGGATCCATGTGGGATCCTAGAACACAGACTAACAAAGGATCCTAATGCACAGGCCCGCGTAGGATCCCTTTATCATGTTACAGAAAGCCACATTGTTCCCATAGTGAGCTCACTTAATTATGGGAGGGTATTCTCTTAAAGCCACAGTTTGATACTCCAACTACCAAGAATTCCCAAAAAGAAGTATCCCAAAGTACCGTTACATAATAGGGGTCTCATCTCAACAGACACTGCATCAATCAAATGCTTAGTCTATATGTTATTGTCATTTTTTTACTGAGAGCACGGTTGGATTCGTGTTCGATCAAACCTGGCCATAAGGCAACATTATTCAAAACTCAAGTGGTGTATACCATGAGGACTGTCTCCATCCTAGGGTTTTGGTGCTGTAGACGGTTTTCCAAATAGTTTCTCTTAAGATATGATATAGATGAAATAGTGCAAAGGGGTCGAAGCTGGTCAGGGTCTGGTGCGACCCGATCCGCTAGGTCCGACATGGCATGCAGAGTCCGGCCTAGCCCGAGGGGGCGACCCGGCACACCGGCATGGCTCGGTCAGTTGGGCGGCCCACTGTCACCCACGACTGGGAGGCCCTACAGTGTGGTCTTCCCTAGCTGCCACCCAAGGGGGAGGCGCCCCCTGGGTACCACGAACGACAGGGCCGTTCGGTTTGGGTGCCCGACCCACTGGTGCCACGTCATGCCAACAACTGGCTGCCGCCCTTTCTACACTACGACCAATGGGTCGTGGTCCTTCTCTAGTAGTGTGGTACCGTCGACAACGATCTCAAGCCCTTCTGATGCCATTCAACGGAACAGGTTTTCGGTGACGTTCCTCAGGTCATCGGGCGTGCTCCAGTGGCTTGTTCTTCATTCTGTAGACTCGTGTACTTGTCATGGGATTTTGACATTTATTCAAGACCACCACTGTGGGAAATTTCTCAACCCGAAAAAATTCCTCTAAGAACACCAAAATCAACAAGGGTAGCAGGGAGGTCGGGTTGTGTTTGTTTAGCCCATACTATCTGCGATAGAACAGTAGCAATTGGCATAGTTGTTCTTGAATCCATAAGAACAAAAAAATGGGTATGCGGTATACAAAAGCAACAATCCCTACCTCAAATATTTGTTGACGTTGGTGTGGAGACGGAATGACTAACGTTGATTCGTTGTTGTTGAAGACATTACTCATTGGAGATCCTTTGACGAAGTTCTTCATTGGAGAAATGTTCGTCGTTTGGAAGAAGTGCTTCTCCAAAGTTCTCCCTGAGTCTCCCTTTTCCAACACTCCCCCAATTCAACAAAAAAAAGAGCCATCTTATTAAATTATGTTTTATTAATTTAACAAGAGTTGGCATATATATTATTTCTGAAGTTGGCATAATAAATTGGAAATGAAACCAAGAGTCACCTCCCTCATTAAAGAGGGATTTAAAGGGGTTAGGAGGTCCCCATCACAAAATTGAATTTTGGAGGATTAAAATTAAAAAAATAGAGCTAGTTTATTTTATTTTCACCCAAAAAATGTCTTCAAAATAAAAACCACCTTCTACCTACTTTGGTAGAAGTGAAGGTATCCTTATGTGAATATCGGCACTATGAGATCAATGATGCCCTCAAATTTCATTTCCGATAAACGATTCAAAAGTTACAAAAACCAACTCACACACTTATTAAAAATACATAAGAAACTTCAAAAAAATATTTCTAGTTCTCCAGGCCTGGGAATCAAGTACCGTTAGAAATTCCAAACTCAATTATTTCCATATAATTTAATAAATACATGGAATTTCTGAGTCATTACATTCTCCCCACCTCAGGGATTTGGGTCCTTGAAATCCACATTACAAAAACTAGGAAAACAAGTGGGGGTACTAAGCATGAATTTGATCCTCCCTCTCCCGCATGCTATCCTGGAAGTTTTCATGCTACCAACGTACATGCACTGAATGTATCAACCTCCCATGAAGGACCCCCTCCCCTCGATCCTCAATCTCTACTGGAACCTTTGTAAATGCATCCTCATCGTCGATATCCATCTTGTTGTGGTTGGTGACATGAGATGGGCCGTCCACGTATCTCCTCAGTTGGGATATGTGGAAAACGTCATGCACCAGGTGTAGCTGAGGTGGAAGAGCTAAGCGGTAAGCCCCCTTACCAAATCAGTTGAGGACTTGAATGGGTTTGATGAACATCAGAGATAACTTGATGCCCTTGCCAAATCACGGCAAACCTCGTTGAG
The DNA here is from genome assembly GCA_963277665.1 of Viscum album. Classification (NCBI taxonomy): domain Eukaryota; kingdom Viridiplantae; phylum Streptophyta; class Magnoliopsida; order Santalales; family Viscaceae; genus Viscum; species Viscum album. The sequence goes on along the minus strand of OY728143.1, from coordinate 513,615,918 downwards.
GTGAGACCCATAGAAAGACATGGTCACCATCCTCAAAATCTAGAGGTCTATATCTCCTATCAGCATAAAACATCTACCTACTCCGTGTAGTCTTCATCCACTCCTGGATAATCTGCACCTACTCCATGGTAGCCTGAACCATCTCTGTTCCCATGATTGCTGATTTCCCTAGGTTAGTTCAGCACAAAAAGATCTACAAGGTCAGCCATATAGAACCTAGAAAGGTTGCATCCAAATGCTGGAGTTGAATATATTGTTATATAAAAACTCCACCAAGGACAAGATATCCTCCATGCTACACTCGATGTCGAGGACACAAGCATGAAACATGTCCTAGAGGGTCTGTATGGTCCACTCAGTCATGCCATATGTATAATAATGGAAGGCGATGCTCAAATGAAGATGCGTCCCAAAATCATCCTGCAACCCATTTCATAGTATGGAATTGAAACGTAAATCACTATTGAAGACAATCATCCAGGGTACTCCATATAGCCGCAAAATCTCCTGCACATAAAGGTGTGCCAATCTCTATAGTGAACCATGCTCTTTGATCGTTATGAAGTGGGTCGACATGGTGAGTCGGTCGACGATCACCCAGATAGAATCATAACCCTTGATTTATGTGGAATTCTTCTCAGTAATTCCATCGATATCCCATCCCACTCCCACTATGGGACCTCTAAAAGCTGAACTACACCTACTGGTACCTGAGGTTCCACCTTCACTTGCTAAAAACTAAGGCACTGAGAGACAAACTCTACAACTGCTTTATTCATTCCTAGCCACCAATGTTGTTGTCAGAGGTCTTGGTACATCTTCGACACTAATGGATGTACCGCTAGAGGGGATGTGTGGAACTCTATCAACACTCCCTCTTGAAGCGACACGGGTACCATGGTACGTTCTTTAAAAAGGATCATGTGATCCCCAACATCAGAAAATCCATCAGGTTCCTATCATGTGGATATCTAAGCACGTTGAGCCTCGCAGTCAGCATCCCCGCACTACACCTACCTAACTCACTGAAGGAGTGGGGGAGTGACTGTAAGAGACTGAAGAAAATTTGGTCCATCCTATCGACAAATGATATCTACAAAGCGGCCAGCTACTCCATCGCCTCGCCTCGCAGCTTTATACCAGATATCCTGCTTAGTGCATCTGCTACGACGTTCCCTTTACCAGGAGTATATAATATATCAAAGTAGTAGACCTTTAGGAAATCATGCCATCATCATTGTCTCAGGTTCATGTCATTTTGGGAGAAGATATAACTGAGACTCTAGTGATAATATTAGATCATAAAATGCTTGCATATTTGATAATGTCCCCACATCTTCAAAGAGAAAGCCACTACTGCATACTCAAGGTCATGGGTAGCCTAGTTCTTCCCGCACTATCTCAGCTATCGAGAACCATATGCGATAACTGCTCTCTCCTACATCAGGACACTACTGAGCCTGGTCCCTGATGCATTGACATAGAATACATTCCCAATGCCTTGCTCTGGGAGCCTCATGATGGGGGAACTGTTTAGCCTCTACCTCTACTCCTGAAAGCTCTGCTGTCATCTCTCTGACCACATGAAGTGTTTCCCCTTATTCTTCAACATTGATAAAGGTTTTGCAACACTATAGAAATATGACATAGATCTCTGGTAGTATCCGAAAAAACCAAGAAAACTATGTACCTCTATAACACTCATGTGTGGATCCCAAGCAAGTACAACCTCAATCATTGCTGGATCCATTGCAACTCCAGCATACAAGATGACATGTCCCCAAAAGTGAACCATTCAGATCTAGAATTGGCGCTTTGAGAGCTCAACATAAATTTAGTGCTCTTCGAATGTGTCTAGAACTACATGCAAATAATATGCATTCTCCTCCTCGGTAGTTAAGTAGATCATAATTTCATTGATTAAGACTACTACAAAGTGATCATGGTATGGCTGAAATATCCTATTTCTAAGTCCCACGAACATAGCTGGAGCTTTTTTCATGCCGAACGGCAAGACCTAAAACTCATCATTGCCATACCGACATCTGATATCCATCTTCGGCACATCCTCATCTTGTACTCTGAGCTTGTGATAGCCTGACCTGAGGTCTATCTTTGAGAACCACCATGCTCCCTTCAGCTGATCAAAGAGGTCTTCAATCCTCAAAAGTGGGAACATGTTCTTCATGATCACCTGTTTCAGGTGCCGATAGTGAAAAAAAAGTCTCAAGATCCAATCTTCCTTCTTGGTGAACAAAATCAGGCTTTCCCAGGGAGAAACAATTGGACAAAAGAACCCCATCCCATGTAAGACCTCCAGCTATACCTGCAACTCACAATGCTTCTTGGGATCCATACATTACACTAGTGTAGATATCGGTACCGTCCCAGGGAAAAATTAAATTTAATACTACACCACTCTATGTGGATTTATACCCATAACATCATCAGGGAAGACACAAGCATACTAGTCCAACAGTACAGGATTGCTCAGACTCTTCACATCAACCACTCCGAGCGTAAGGCTAGCCAACTGATGAGTGATCGGTTGAACTCTCCTTAGGGTAAGTCCATCATGTGCTGCAAAGGCTCCCTTATCACCAGTGAATGTAAAACTAGTCTCATCCTTGTGAATAAACTGCACTTTTCGCCTAATGTAGTCGATCTAGGGATGGAATGAAGATAGCCAATCCATACCCAAGATGACGTTGTAAGTCCTCGACGCTGGTACTAGAAGATCCCATCTAAATCTCTCGCCTCCTAGAGTAAGCTCAACCTACTGACACCAATGTTTAATAATCAAATCCTCTCCCATAGGAGTCTCAACCTGTAAGGATCGAACCAACGGATCCACCGGAAGCACCAAGCTACGAATGAGCGAAGTGGTAATAAAAGAATGACTAGGACCTGTGTCTATAAGTACTATAGCTAAGGTGGAGTAGGCATAGATCGTACCAAGTATCATATCTAGAGTACAGTGATCATAGGACTCTGCTGCCTGGTGCTGAGATCACCCCTCTCCACTTTCTCCCTATCGTCGTGGTGGACCACCCGGTGGTGGTGGAAGTAAAACCTCGAATCGTCTCCCACCACCAGCTGCACGACCAGCTCCTCCACCACGTATGCCTGCTCCATGCGGACCTCTTTGGTCAAACCCCAGTCTCAGCCAGGGTAGTCCTTCGACTATCTACGGATAATCCATTCAGTGGGTCAGGTAGTCACGAGCCATGTGACCCTACTCTCAACATGCATAACACTTCCTACTCCTCGCATGATTTTCTCTGTCTCGGGTTCCCCGCCCAATCGACCCTGAATCATGCGGTTGTCCACCGGTAGGTCTAGTCCTATTGGACCTCAGTGAAATATGTCTCCAACCAGCTATAGAAGACCCCAAAACGTGATTCCTAGGGGGGGACTCACTACTGGTGAATGCTCAGCAAGAAAACTATCCACTATTAGGGATCGCTCTAACACCCACGCCTGCATCGAGATGCTGAGAGAAATCATCGAAGCCCTGATCTCCTGCCTGAGTCCCTCCTCGATGGTATGGGCCCTGAAGAATGGGTCATGAACCATATCAATGGAGTAGAAAGAGAGGTTAGTGAACCTCACGGAGTACTGAGCCCCAGTCATGCTGCCCTGCTGCAGATGAAGAAGCACTTTTATGTGCACTGCCTGAAGGGTCGATGGGACAAACTCTTCATGAAACGAGATCTCAAAGTCTTCCTAGAAAAGTATCACCTCTTTGTGAACCTGTAGTATCAAGATACACCATCTTCCTGCTACTACCTATAAAAGACTGGTGTCAAGGATCACCATGAAATAAGCTGGTGTATCTACCAGTCGGAGGACTCTCACTATGGCCTTTGGCCAGTCCTCAGTTGCATATGTGTCTGTCTCACCCATGATACTAGGTGGCCTCTTTTGCTAGAACTCATGCAATATGCTCATGCAGCTTGCACTCTCTGTTTCTGGGGCTGGTGGCACCGGTGGCTCAACGGGTAACGGTACCACTAGTGCCTCAACTAAAAAAGGGCCATATTCCAACGTCTTGTCGCTCGGTGGGCCATCACGGCACACTATACCTAGAACATGTGCTAGCTGTCAACAAGGTGGCATCAAGAAAAGAAACAGGTGCTCCACAGTCAATAAGTATTTCCTGGTGAGCTGACCCAAAGAGATCACAAGGAAAACTTTTCAAAACACACACGCAATCTGTGATTTCGTGCACTGAGTCAGAAATCAGAAGGCAGGGTCCTGTTGTATCGATATGTCAGCTGCCGCACCTTCAATAGATTCCCTAAACCAAAAACCACAGTCATTAAACTTAACACTATTGCCGTTAAAAGATTTGAGTCCATTGTTCTACAGTAGAACAACGTCGTTTAATACCAATTTGTCTTGACCCATCCCCTAGGGCCTTGTCCGTGACTACCCCAAGCCCGCCTTCCATGGGCCAGTGGTTGGCGACTAGCACCTAAAGGTGTATTCCCTAAAAATTGGGAAGTAATTGCCGTTTTTACTTGTAAACTCACAAAACAAAGCACAAAGTAGGATACAAACTCAAAGTAACCTATAATGTAAAAAAGGCGTGTAAATAAAGTAAATGGGGCCAGAATATAGGTCCAACTGAAAAGAACATGTAAAACTGGAATGTAAAAGTAAACCTAAAAGTACAATTAATACTTAAAATAGCTCGTAGTACACCCAACAAGGATCCTACCAGAAGCGTAGGTACTGCTCTCGAATAGTCGTCTATGTGGTACACCTCGTCTAATGTCCCTCTCTGAGATACCTCTAGTCCTGGTACTACTGTCCTCAGTCAGCACTATCCGTTGTTTTCACCAAACACAACAATGATCCGGCATAGCCCATGTTGAGGTGAGTATAATGATACTCAATAGGGACCCCAAGACCCTCGAATGTCTCACAAAATCCACAAAGGATAAAGAAGAAAGCAAGAAAACAACTGACAACCCTACTTAGGTATATTCCCATACATATACCTAAGTTGTCGAGTACACCCATCTCAATCCTGAGGACAAACAGGGCCCATCTCAAAGCCCAAATCTCAACAATTTCAAGATGTAAGGAACACCACGAAAGTGAGTACCCCAAAGGTAATACCACATAGGTAACACCAAAAAGAAAAATACCACAAAGACATCATCACATAGAATTCTACCATAAAGATAAAGACACATATCACACTAGTTATAACTTATGTAAGGTAGTAATGATGATTAGATGTAACTACTGAATCATCTTACTCTTTTGAAAGGCAGACCCATGTAGGATCCTAAATCATCAGACCCAGGAAGGATCCTAGTACTACATACCCACGTCAGATCCTTGAGTTGTCCCACATGGATTACTAGAGTGGATCTGTAACACCCCAGGTAAATAAAGAATAAGACATTTTCATATTTATCCATATTTGTGAATAAAATATTAATATGAATTTAAAGGGGACGCTATTCTCGATGGCGTACCCAACACGCAACAATGAGTTTCTTGGGAATCTTACATTGCACTCTAATAATAAAATAATATTATTTTAGATGGTAGTTAACATTTAGCCGTTGTAATGGCGGGAATGGATAGAAATAACTAAAATATGATTATATATGTTTTTAAATGTTTTTACATTTATCCAATAAAGGATAGAGGCTTAAAATATTGAAAGAATTCAATTTTAGGCACATATGCCCTATTTTTCACTAAAGGTTCACTTATCGCCTTTTGATGACGAACCGTCATTAAATATAGATTTGTTCACTCTTAAACATTATTTTGGACCAAATAAAACTCTTATTTAGAATTGGGACATCAAAATTTACTTTGTGTAAATTTTTGGTATCTTTCTGATAAAGTTCATTTTTTTTAATGAATAGTGTAAAATGTTGTATTTTAATTCAAAACCTCTTTTTAATGTAATTTATTTATATGATTAGATTACCTTTTGAATTGGATTTAAAGTGAAATTAGAAAATATTTTTACCATTAAATCCAATAGTGGTCGTTGGAATTAATTTCACTTTGAAATCGGACTTAAACTACTGTCAATCTTTTGATACTTATTATTTCATAAAAACACGCTATTTGCTCTGACAGTGGGAATTAATTATTAAATTAATTAATGTGACTTATATATTTTGAATTTTTTAAAATAGGATTCATTTTTGAATTCGTAATATCAAATATATCTTAGGGTGAATTTTTGGTAATTTTCAAAAAAACATAAATTTTTGATGAATAGTGAAACCACTAAGTTGTACTTATAAAAACTGATTTTTCTTTTTAAATGAAATTTTTCCATCTTTGTGTTCTGAATTTCAGAAATCCTACATACATGGTTTTCATTACGAAGTAAAATGTTGTTCAATGGGATAAAAATAATTTTTTGGTGAATAGTAACTTATTAAGTTTTTAATCGCGATTAGTGGTAATTAGTGTAGTTTAAGGTAAAAATAATGCTTTAATAAAATAAGATGAGATTGACACATGTCCTACACTCATTGGTTGTGTCATGGCCGACCATGAAAAGCAATGGGTCAACTTGGGGACCCCATGGAGCCACTTTGGTTGGGAAATGACATAAATAACTTTTTATTTAATGTAAAAGTAAAAATGACACAAACATCATATGTTTTACGAAAACAAGTTTTACATGTGGTTATAAAGATCATATTTTTTATTATAAATAGTCATTGGAAAGCTAAAAATATTTCCTACATCATAGTATTTTTTTATAATTTTTAGACAATAAATATATTAAATTATTTATGACATCATAATGATGCAGCGATGACATCATTATCGGACGATTTAAATAAAATGAGAAGATAATGTAAACTATATGACCTACACATGTCTAAAACTTATTGGATTGGTTTATTTCGATCGCTAATCACCTTATCCATGAATTATATGAATGTGGGACCTTTTAAAACCGAAAAACATTATCAAATAAAGTAATATTTCTTTACTTTCCAAAAGTGCCCCTCCTCTCCTCATATAAAAGGCCCCCACCTCTACCACCTTACCACACACTCCTCAAGCCTTTTTCTCGGCCAAACCCTGACCATTTACTCTCTAAACATCCCTCTCCTCATACTAGAGGATTCCCATTGGGCAGAATCCTTTCAAAGGACGCCTTTAGGCTCAAATAAAAAGGAGTTACACTTTTAAAGGTAATTCATTCTCTATTGTTCATTTGTTTTATTTTGCTGCTCCAACCCCCTAAACTCTTTTTATTTACTTCTTTTGTAACAACACCAGTATCATAAATATACTAGGATGTTGTTATAAGATTTATCTGAGCTACAATATCACACAACTACATAAAATGGTTAAAGAACATACGGTTTCCGTGGATGGCGAAATTCTGCCTCCCTAAACGATGATTGTTCAATACTCATTTAACACCTTCAAAGGTGTCCATTATGATGTCACTATTTTTATATATGATATATAATATGTTAATGTTTTACTTATGCTTCTGTATTTTTCATTTTTATCTTACCTTTATGGCTTCCATTATGGGTATACGCGATATCTTCATTTTAGGAAGTGCGGACTACCGCCCCCTCAAAGTGATGTGATTCGTTAATGCCATACGTGTGACGTATAGTGGATGGATTTAATGTTATTATATATGATGTTATACTGGAATTATTATATACCTCTATATCATTATTATTTCTTTCCATTAAATTATGAGATAGAAATGAAAGTAGCGTTCATGCGTACGTACGGCTTACCGTCTCCATGAACGGTGCAATTCATTTCTTATCCCCAAATGTAATGTACTATTATAAGTACATGTATATAATGGATATATATGATGAATGATAAATCTAAAGGATTAATATCATTATTTAATTAAAATATACATACCTCTCATTTAGTTTTAATTCCATTAATATGACAAAGAAATGAAAGTAGCGTTCATGCGTACGTACGGCTTACCATCTCCATGAACGATGCATTTCATTTCTTACCTCTAAATGATTATGTAATATAATAAATACATGTATATTCTGGATATATATGATATATATGATATCCAAATCAGGAATGTCATTGTGGATATAAAGAACCTTTGACCACACGAACAACATGTAATTGTAAGAAGTCCACTTTGGACTTAAGAACCAAATATCAACAAAACAATTATTATTAACCTAATGATTACATAATGTTTATAACTTGGAAATAAGTGATATAAAAGGAATAATAAGCTTGAAAAATGTTCTTAATCATGTAGAAATTAACTCCTGTTTATTATTCAGGAGATTAAAGAATGATCGAGTCAAGTCGGACCCGAGGTAAGGGATCCTACTCCTCTCTTTCTTTTTAAGAACACTCTTTTATGTCATTCCTTCTAAGCTCATCTTTCTTGTGATTGGGATGTTCTTTTATAATACTATTACTGTAATTTTTATGTTCATGTGATGAGATACCCTATTCTCTCTCATCAATCCATTTTTTATGTTTTGAGTGGCGCCGTTAGGCTACCGAATTTTCGTAAGAGATCTAACCTCTCTCTTTCTTTTTAAGTACTCTCCTTTATGTCACTTCTTTTAAGCTCCTCTTTGTAATGTTGGGGGATGTTATTTTATATTCCTATTGATGTAAATTTTATTGTAATGTGATTAGATACCATATTTTATCTCATCAAATCCATATTCGAATGTTTTATGTGGCGTCGTTAGGCTGCTGAGTTTTCGTAAGGGATTTTTCATCTCACTTTTATTCCCGTGAGATTTATGCTACATTTTCCAAAAATTCCATTGAGTGGTGTATGTACTGCCCATTATTCTACTCTTTGTGTAATATACTTTCGTTTATGAGTATTTACATCAATGATCTATTGTCCTTCTTTCATGGGGTGTATGTTTTGAATGATACCCACGTCAGTAAGGGAACCTTTCACCCTCCTTTTTTTAAAAGACTTCATTTGTTGGGTCTTTTAATTTACATATTGTTATGTTGGGATATGTTATCATATATCCTTATTGATGTAAATTTTATGTACAAGTTATGAGATACACTTTTTATCTCTCATCAACTCATTTTCAGGTGATGTCGTTACGCTGTCAAGGGAACTTTTTAACCCAATTTTGATTTCTTTGGGTTCAACATGTATTCATTGAATATGTCATCCATTGAATATGTGTGAATGAACTATTATTGTTTTACACTTAATATCCACTTATATTGGGTGTATTTATATTTTTTACACATATTTTTGAGATTGATTTTTCCTTAATTTAAGGATACCTTCTTTATAAGGGATTTCATCACATTTGACATTTCTATTGAGGGTTCATTGTTGTTATGCACCAATTCACTCTTATATGGTGTATATACTGTCCTTTGGAGTATTATATCATGAATCCATTTATTCTCATGATATTATAAAGTTCTGACTAAATGTTATTCCTCAATTATTGTATTCAAGTGTTTCTAATTTTGGTAAAACCCCTTTAACCAAAATGTCATTTTAAATGTTTTAATTATTTTTTCTTATTAATATGCATATTTTCAGAATGGTTTTAAGGATTTATTTATATGGATATTAATGGTTTAAAATATTAAGCTTCAAGGTGGTATGGGACACTTTGATTCAAAAATCTCTGTATTGAATGTTTTAAATGGTTTTGAAAATGGTTTTGATAAAGGATTCTATTATGATATATTGTGATGTGGAAATGTTATCATTCCGTTATATTGGTTTTATGTTTTATGGTTTTATATTGGTACTTGGTCATTTTAACGGGCGGTTACGTTATAAACCATATGACGGGTGGTGTCATGAATACCAGGAAAGGTGGTTACGTTATAACCTCCAATGCATTGGGTATGGAAGTCTACCGTATGGATATTCCCTTAAGTATGTATGGAAATTGGCCGTATGGCTATTCCATTAAGTGATATGTGTGGAAGTCGACCGTATGGTTATTCCACTTAAGTATGTTTATGTCCCAAGTTACTTTTAAATATGTTATGTGTTCTTTATATGGGTTTTATGGTAATCCTTTGGTTACAAAAAGGTAAGTAATGATATATTTTTTTCAGTGAAGAGTTTTTACTACTTCATGAAGGTGAAAAGTATTACATTGATAAAGTATTCATGGTTTACTTGTTGTTTTGAAAAACTAACAGTTTTCATTCTTTGTGTATCCCTTACTGAGCTTCTTATGCTCATCCCAAGTTTTTGAAATGTTTTTCACAGGACTTAGCATGGAATAGGTTCAAGTATGGGATCAAGGTAAAGTCATGCTACCTAAAACATGGAACTATACATGTTTCTTTTTAAGAATTTTTATTTTATGAAAATTTAGTAGAAGCGACTACTTTGTAATCTTTTGAGATTTAATAGTTATGTCCTAATTATCTAAAACTCAAAACCTGAAAAGATCCTCAATGTGAATTATTCATTTAATTAAATATTAAGTAAGGTTTAAGGATGGGGCATTATAGTTGGTATCAAAGGTCGGTTTAGAAAACATTAGTGGTTAGGGTATTCTCTAAGCACATGTGACATTACCATAATGGTTAGGATTTCAGAAAGAGTCCTAGTTTTAGATAAAGTGAATGAGTAAGTATATCTTAGTGTTTATCTTCCTCATTAGTACATGATGGTTATGTTGATATACTCACACTTACCTTTTTGGTTTTAGTATATGGCTGGATCTAGCAGGCACCAAAGTGACAATGGGTTTGAAGGAAACTGTGGTGGTTCTCTGATTAAGAGACTGGATGAGATGGGGGATTCAATGAGGAATCTCATGGTTGTTCTAAACCAACTATCAAGGAGTCATGATCAACAACTTCAACCTTGGTGAGTTCTCTAATGCATCATGTACGAGATGGCCAACTCGATGTGGAAATTCAGGTAATAATTATTAAGGTAACCATTAGGGTTTATATGATCCTTACTTTTGAGGTAATGATTGGTTATTATATGTTCTGATGGAAAATGAAAGGCATGAGATAAACTTGAGGATAAAAAATGTTGTGATCATATTTGAAGATTTTATCTCATTTTGGGGAATGTTTTAAGAATTATATATTTTTGGAAAAAGGACAACACGCAGACCGTGTGACTACCCATCGCGTCGGACAAAGCTGTGGGAATCGAACCCACAACCAAAGTGCGACTGGTATTTATCGCCTACCACTGGACTACGTGAATTCCCTGGTTAGTTTGACTGATTATTTTTAGTTATATGATTTTATGAATTAATAGTAAGTTGATTTTGGGTTATTTATGAAAATTATTAACCTATCATTGAGGATATGTGATTAGGTTAATTACTTTTCAATACGAGACTTTAGGAGAAACTAATGTTTTTTGGAGATAAATGTTACAATTTAACTTGGAAGACTATGTGACTAAATCCTTAATATATTTGGGTTTCAATCTTAGATTGGTTTACTTTGAAGAATTTTATGGACAAATTGTTTATCTAATGGTCCTTGTTGAACTTTGGGTTTTGTTGGACATATTTTGGAGATTAAGAATAGATTTTCCTTCTAATGGGTTAACCTTTTCTGGATTATCTGATCTTGTACTAGCCTTTTTGGTTTTGGTTTTGGTTAAAGTCTAAAGACATGGGAATTATATAGTTCTATTTTTTGGATTAGGTGATTCTGTAGAAGTTGATTATAATACTCTTAATGCGAACAAGTCTCCCTAAATACTCCTCTTTTGGAAAAAATATGAGTTTGATTAAGCAATCTAGTAAAAGTTGAAAGTCAACATGATAAGTGATTATGTTTCCTTATGAATAAATTCCTCAATAAAAAGTATCTAAAAACAAAAATGTTGTCTATTAACTTTTCCTACTGGGGAATCGAATACCGTTTAACCCATCACAAGTTTGTGATTTTCTCATGGTTAACTTTCTCCTAAACATGTTTTCTATCACTCTCCATCAGAACATGACCCTTTTCTTTTTCTTCCATGTCCATGTTTTCCTACACTGAATCCTATTAAGGGTTAACTCGGGTGACCATTGTACTTATCTTTCATTATTTTAAAGTGATTGTTTTACCGACTCTTGTTCCGATGTGGGACGTTCAAGGACGTTTCCAAGCTCAATTTTAAAAATTACGTGGACGCAATTCCAAAAAGGGGGGAAGGTTGTAACACCCCAGGTAAATAAAGAATATGAAATTTTCATATTTATCCATATTTGTGAATAAAATATTAATATGACTTTAAAGGGGACGCTATTCTAGATGGCGTACCCAACACGCAACAACGTGTTTCTTGGGAATCTTACGTTGCACTCTAATAATAAAATAATATTATTTTAAATGGTAGTTAACATTTAGCCATTGTAATGGTGGGAATGGATATAAATAACTAAAATATGATTATATATGTTTTTAAATGTTTTTACATTTATCCAATAAAGGATAGAGGCTTAAAATACAGAAAGAATTCAATTTTAGGCATATATGACCTAGTTTTCACTAAAGGTTGACTTATCGCCTTTTGATGACGAACCATCATTAAATATAGTTTTGTTCACTCTTAAACATTCTTTTGGACCATATAAAACTATTATTATGAATCAGGACATCAAAATTTACTTTGTGTAAATTTTTGGTATCTTTCCGATAAAGTTCATTTTTTTTAATGAATAGTGTAAAATGTTGTATTTTAATTCAAAACCTCTTTTTAATCTAATTTATTTATATGGTTAGATTATCTTTTGAATTGGTTTTAAAGTGAAATTAGAAAATATTTTTACCATTAAATCCAATAGTGGTCTTTGAAATTAATTTCACTTTGAAATCAGACTTAAACTAATCTTAATCTTTTGAAACTTATTGTTTCATAAAAACATGCTATTTGCTCTGACAACGGGAATTAATTATTAAAATAATTAATGTGAATTATATATTGTGAATTTTGTAAAATAGACTTCATTTTTGAATTAGTAATATCAAATATATCTTAGGGTGAATGTTTGGTAATTTTCTAAAAAACTTCAATTTTTGATGAATAGTGAAACCACTAAGTTGTACTTATAAAAACTGATTTTTCCTTTTAAATGAAATTTTTCAATCTTTGTGTTTTGAATTTCAAAAATCCGACATACATGGTTGTCATTAAGATGTAAAATGTGGTTCAATGAGATAAAAATAATTTTTTGGTGAATAGTAACTTATTAAGTTTTTAATCGCGATTAGTGGTAATTAGTGTAGTTTAAGGTAAAAATAATGCTTTAATAAAATAAGATGATCTTGAAACATGTACTGCACTCATTGGTTGTGTCATGGCCGACCGAGACAAGCCATGGGTCAACTTGGGGACCCCATGGAGCCAATTTGGTTGGGAAATGACATAAATAACTTTTTATTTAATGTAAAAGTAAAAATGACACAAACATCATATGTTTTACGAAAACAATTTTTACATGGGGTTATAAAGATCATATTTTTGATTATAAAAGCTAAAAATATTTCCTACATCATAGTATTTTTTTATAATTTTTAGACATTATATAAATTAAATTATTTATGACATCATAATGATGCAGTGATGACATCATTATCTGACGATTTAAATAAAATGAGAAGATAATGTAAACTCTATGACCTACACATGTCTAAAACTTATTGTATGGGTGGATTTTGATCTCTTATCACCTTATCCACGAATGATATCAATGTGGGACCTTTTAAAACCGAAACACTTTTTCAAATAAAGTAATATTTCTTTACTTTCCAAAAGTGCCCCTCCTCTCCTCTTTAAAAGGCCCCCACCTCTACCACCTTACCACACACTCCTCAAGCCTTTGGCTCGGCCAACCCCTGACCATTTAATCTCTACACATCCCTCTCCTCATACTATAGGATTACCTTTGGGCATAATCCTTTCAAAGGAATCCTTTAGGCTCAAATCAAAAGGAGTTTCACTTTTAAATGTAATTCATTCTCTCTTGTTCATTTGTTTTATTTTGCTTCTCCAACCCCCTAAAAACTTTTTATTTACTTCTTTTGTAACAACACCAGTATCATAAATATACTAGGATGTTGTTATAAGATTTATTCGAGCTACACACTCACACAACTACATCAAATGTTTAAAGAACATACGGTTTCCGTGGATGGCGAAATTCTGCCTCCCGAAATGATGATTGTTCAATACTCATTTAACACCTTCAAAGGTGGCCATTATGATGTCACTATTTTTATATATGATATGTAATATGTTTATTTTTTACTTATTCTTCTGTATTTTTCATTTGTATCTTACCTTTATGGCTTCCATTATGGGTATACGCGATATCTTCATTTTAGGAAGTGCGGACTACCGCCCCCTCAAAGTGATGTGATTCCTTAATGCCATATGTGGGACGTATAAAGGATGGATTTAATGTTATTATATATGATGTTATACTGGAATTATTATATACCTCTATATCATTATTATTTCTTTCCATTAAAGTATGAGATAGAAATGAAAGTAGCGTTCATGCGTACGTACGGCTTACCGTCTCCATGAACGGTGCATTTCATTTCTTATCCCCAAATGTAATGTACTATTATAAGTACATGTATATAATGGATATATATGATGAATGATACATCTAAAGGATGAATATAATTCTGTAATTAAAATATACATACCTCTAATTTAGTTTTAATTCCATTAATATGACAAAGAAATGAAAGTAGCGTTCATGCGTACGTACGGCTTACTGTCTCCATGAACGGTGCATTTCATTTCTTACCTCTAAATGATTATGTAATATTATAAATACATGTATATGCTAGATATATATGACATATATTATATCCAAATCAGGAATGTCATTTTGGATATAAAGAACCTTTGACCACACGAACAACATGTAATTGTAAGAAGTCCACTTTGGACTTAAGAACCAAATATCGACAAAACAATCATTATTAACTTAATGATTACATAATGTTTATAACGTTGAAATAAGTGATATAAAAGGAATAATAAGCTTTAAAAAGGTTCTTAATCATGTTGAAATTAACTCAAGTTTATTATTCAGGAGATTAAAGAACGATCGAGTCTAGTCGGACCCGAGGTAAGGGATCCTACTCCTCTCTTTCTTTTTAAGAACACTCTTTTATGTCATTCCTTCTAAGCTCATATTTCTTGTGATTGGGGTGTTCTTTTATATTAATATTACTGTAATTTTTATGTTCATGTTATTAGAGACCCTATTCTCTCTCATCAATCCATTTTGGATGTTTTGAGTGGTGCCGTTAGGCTACCGAATTTTCGTAAGAGATCTAACCTCTCTCTTTCTGTTTAAGTACTCTCCTTTATGTCACTTCTTTTAAGCTCCTCTTTGTAATGTTGGGGGATGTTATTTTATATTCCTCTTTCTATAAATTTTATTTTAATGTGATGAGATACCCTATTTGATCTCATCAAATCCATATTCGGATGTTTTATGTGGCGCCGTTAGGCTGCCGAGTTTTCGTATGGTATTTTTCATCTCACTTTTATTCCCGTGAGATTTATGCTACATTTTCCACAAATTCCATTGAGTGGTGTATGTACTTCCCATTATTCTAATCTTTTTGTAATATACTTTAGTTTATGAGTATTTACATCATTAATCTATTCTCCTTCTTTCATGGGGTGTATGTTTTGAAAGATAGCCAAGTCGGTAAGGGAACCTTTCACCCTCCTTTTTTTAAAAGAATTCTTTTGTTGGGTCTTTTAATTTACATATTGTTATGTTGGGATATGTTATCATATATCCTTATTGATGTAAATTTTATGTCCAAGTGATGAGATACACTTTTTATCTCTCATCAACTCATTTTGAGGAGATGTCGTTAGGCTGTCAAGGGAACTTTTTAACCCAATTTCAATTTTTTGGGTTCAACATGTAGTCATTGAATATGTCATCCATTGAATATGTGTGAATGACCTTTTATTGTTTTAAACTTAATATCCACTTATATTGGGTGTATTTATATTTTCACACATATTTTTGAGATTGATTTGTCCTTAATTTTAGGACACTTTCTTTATAAGGGATTTCATCACATTTGACATTTCTATTGAGGGTTCAATGTTGTTATGCACCAATTCACTCTTATATGGTTTATATACTGTCCTTAAGAGTATTATATCATGAATCCATTTATTCTCATGATATTATAATGTTCTGACTAAATGTTATTCCTCAATTATTGTATTCAAGTGTTTCTAATTTTGGTAAAACCCCTTTAACCAAAATGTCATTTTAAATGTTTTAATTATTTGTTCTTATTAATATCCATATTTTCAAAAGGGTTTTAATGATTTATTTATATGGATATAAATGGTTTAAAATTTTAAGCTTCACGGTGGTATGAGACACTTTGATTCAAAAATCTCTGTATTAAATGTTTTAAATGGTTTTGAAAATGGTTTTGATAAAGGATTCTATTATGATATATTGTGATGTGGAAATGTTATCATTCCTTTATATTGGTTTTATGTTTTATGGTTTTATATTGGTACTTGGACATTTTAACGGGTGGTAACATTATAAACCATATGATGGGTGGTGCCGTGAATACCAGGACGGGTGGTTACGTTATAACCTCCAATGCATTGGGTATGGAAGTCGGCCGTATGGCTATTCCATTAAGTATGTATGGAAATTGGCCGTATGGATATTCCATTAAGTGATATGTGTGGAATTCGACCGTATGGTTATTACACTGAAGTATGATTATGTCCCAAGTTACCTTTATATATGTTATGTGTTCTTTATATGGGTTTTATGGTAATCCTTTTGTTACATAAAGGTAAGTAATGATATTTTTTTTCAGTGAAGAGTTTTTACTACTTCATGAAGGTGAAAAGTATTAAATTGATAAAGTATTCTTGGTTTACTTGTTGTTTTGAAAAACTAACAGTTTTCATTTTTTGTGTATCCATTACTGAGCTTCTTATACTCATCCCATGTTTTTGAAATGTTTTTCACAGGACTTAGCGTGGAATAGGGTCAAGGATGGGATCAAGGGAAAGTCATGCTACCTAAAACATGGAACTATACATGTTTCTTTTTAAGAGTTTTTATTTTATGAAAATTTAGTAGAAGCGATTACATTGTAATCTTTTGAGATGTAATAGTTATGTCCTAATTCTCTAAAACTCTAAACCTGAAAAGATCCTCAATGTGAATTACTCATTTAATTCAATATTAAGTAAGGTTTAAGGCTGGGGCCTTATAGGATCCATGTGGGATCCTAGAACAGAGACCCTCGTAGGATACCAAAGAACAAACAAATGT
This sequence comes from Viscum album, assembly GCA_963277665.1. NCBI lineage: Eukaryota > Viridiplantae > Streptophyta > Magnoliopsida > Santalales > Viscaceae > Viscum > Viscum album. The sequence goes on along the minus strand of OY728143.1, from coordinate 513,598,618 downwards.
AGGATCACATTCAAATGTTATAGTTGGCCAAAGGGTTACAGCACTAAGCTCACATGATTCTGGGAGGTTCCTCTCCCTAAGCCACAGCTGGATACCCCAATTGCCATGAATTCCCACAACAAAGTGTCCCATTGTACCGCCACATAATAGGGGTCTCAACTCAACATACAATGTGTTAATAGGATGCCCGGTCTGAAGGTTATTGGGGTTTTAGTCCCAGGGGCCCGGTTAGATTCCAGTTTGATCCAACCCGGATATACCCCAACATTAACCAAATCCCACGTCGGGTATACCAAAAGGACCTTATAGATCCGATGATTCTGCCGCCGTAGACAGTTAGTCAAACAGATGCACGAAGGTCAATTTATATTTGAAAGTGTGAAAATGGGTTGGAGTTGGTCCGGGTCCGGTCCGACCCGGACTGCTGGGTCCGGCCCAGACCGCGGGGTCTATCCCGGCCTGTGGGCATGCCCTGTCCTGCCAGTCCAGCCCGGCCTGCAGCGGCCCGTGGCTTGGTGGACCCACATTGGGGTCCACCTCAGCCGCCACCTAGGGGGGAGGAGCCACCAGGATACCCCGTACAACTAGGCTATTCGGGTTGGGTGGCCGGCCGACCGACACCACATGGCTCCAGAAGATGGTATGTGGGGCCCGGGGTGCCGCTCAGTTCATAGGGCGGTCAAATGGCATGTCCACCTACGTGGTTCAGTCTCGCGTAGAGCCCCCTCCTGTGGCAGGTAGCAAGCCGACCACCCCTCCTTCACCGTTGCAGCCTCATGTCATGGCCCCTGTACTCCTGTCGATACGGACACGTGTAGTCACCCCTTCATGTGGGTTGGAACCCTTTCTCCATAGTGGACGATGGGCTGCGCCCCTTCTCCAGTGGCGCGGTCGTGCCGCCATCATTGTCGCTGCTGGCTGGAGTGCTGGCTGCTGCTCTTGAGCCCTTCCGGTGCTGGACGCTGGCACCGGTTGCGACGACGTTCCTCTGGCACCGGCCGCGCCCCGATTTCTCGTTCTACATTCCATAGACTCTCATACACATCATGGGGAATCTCCATCAATTCAAAACCACCAAAGTTAGAAATTTCTCAACCCGGGAACAAGCCACGAAGGACACCATAATCCATAAGGGTTGCGGAGAGGTTGGGCCCTGTTCGTTTGGTCTGAACTCTCCACCTTAGAACAATAGCAAATAGAATAACTGTTCTTGAATCCTAATGAATGACTATAATGGGTAAGGGGTATAAAAAAGCAACAATCTCTACCTTAAATATTCATTTATGTCACTGAGGAGAGGGAACGATGGACATCAATTCATCGTCATTGAATACGTTCCTCATTGGAGATCCTTCGATAGAGTTCTTTGTTCGAGAAATGATCATCGTTTGAAGGAAGGTTTTCTCCTATATTATCCCCATGTCTCACTTTTCCAGCACTCCCCCAATTCAATAAAAATAGGAACCATCTTATTAAATTTTGTTTTATTAATAGAAATTGAGTTGGCACATTAATAAATTTTGAAGTTGGCACAATTAATTAGAAATGAAACCAAGAGTCACCCCACACATTAAAGAGGGAGTTCAAGGGGTCGGGTGGGTTTTTTAAAAAATTAAAATTGGGGGGATTAAAATTCAAAAATAAAATAAGGCTAGTTTATTTTATTTTCTACATAGAAAAGTATGAAAACTAAAAACCACCTTCGACCTACTGTGGTCGAATTCATGGCCTCCATAAGTGAATATCAGGGCTGTGAGATCAACGGTTCCCTCATATTTCAATTCTAAGAACCAATTTAAAAGTTACAAAAATATTCTCACGAGCTTACTAAAATTATATAAGAAACTTAAAAAAAACATTCAGGGCTCACCAAGACTCAGAATCAAGTACCGTCAAAAACTGAAAACGTGAATATTTTCATATAATTTAAAAAACATTACATGGAATTTCATGGTGTTTAAACATCCCATAACACATCCCAAAATGGGATACCCCTTAGGAACTCGTTGTCCAAATCCCCCACCCTCCTATGAATTCCCCACAAATAAAAACTCGTGTTCCACTGAGGAAATGTCCTCCCCGTTCATACCTGTTATTTAACCTTCCAGTAAAGACTTAATGAAATACAAGGTTATCCTCCCATTGGTATTCACGTTAGAAGAAAAATATATGTACTCTAGACTAATAATACCATTCATGTGTTGGCGATCCTTCAAACAGGAATGGAATTAATAAATACTCATATCATATTCCTGAGCCACATGACCCTAGATCTTTAAAGATAATCCTCCTCCACCTCTAATAATCTAAAAGCCTGAAATGTATGTTTATCAAAATGAATAAAATAATGAAACATCATCGAAACACTGCTGAAGCATCTCCTGCAGATAGATGATTTCTTCCAGAAGCGACTCCACCAAATCCACTAGCTGATGGTCTGCCCATGAACCACCTAATAATATCAGTTTTATTCTAATTATGTAACTTGGACAGCCCATCCCAAGCTCTTCCCTCAATATAAATCTGCCATTATTCCTTCATCATTTAGAAAAAAACCCACCATATTGGAATGTGTAATGTTTTGGGTTTGTCTTGAGGTCTCGATATATAAATCATATTTTAGACTAATATTGGTATTTTATGAATATTTTCATCATGGAGATGACAATTCCATGTGATAAAATGTATAAATGATGTGTTTAATGTTGTGACACCTAGGGAAAATTCAATTTCATTCTCTTTGAGTATTGATATATTGTTTTTGGGGAACCATTGGGAGATAGATAAGGCATTGAGTAAAGAAAACCATGTGACTAGGAACACTTTGGAAGGATATTTTAATTATAAAATCACTCTATGAATGATAAGTGTGATATTTAAATATATTTAGTGGGTAGTGGTATCATTGTATTCTCCCAAATTGGATTCATTAAAAATAATTGGTACAATTTCAAATATATAATAGGTTGAGAGGGAGACAATAGCTATTAGAAGTTTGTATTCCTTGTAAACCCCATTAGTTTTTTATGGTTTTTGTGGAGACTATTTTGATTTAAAATGAATATTACCTAATTTAGACTGTATGATGTGTGGGAAGAATTTATTTGTCATACAATTGAATGAAGTAGAATGATATAGTTTTTAATTGTATAAATTATTTCACATAATATCTAGGAATAAAATAATTGAAATTGGGAGTTGCTAAGAAATGTTTACTTAGGAATGATGGGTGGGTTTTCATTACACGAGTGTTTGTAATATTTTGATAGTTGGGAGAAGAATCCTTGGATTATCTTAAATCTTTATGTATGTTTAATGAAAAAATGAATCTATGGTATCAATGAGTATGGATATATGTTTCAAATTTCAATGAATACACTATAGATTTATTTTGAGATTGTGTGAGGTGTGTCACCATTATACGGATGGATCAATGAAGATTAATATATGATATTATGAATAACCGAAAAATTGTTATTCCTCCATCACATTGTCAGCCTAGGTATAGTTTTTAACAAATAATGGATAATGTCTTGTGGGTAAGCTATGTATAGATCCAGGGAAGAATATTTAAATACTCAAGATATGGTATAACATAATGTTGTGGGTTTGAATTATTTTTTAGATAACTAATGTTGTGTTGGGTATATTCTTAGGTGTGAATTTCTTTTTCATTGTGTGACCATGTAGCTGGTTATTAAAGATATTATATAATGACTAATAATGTTGTTAGTTTTTATTATAAGGTTTTTTGGGACATATTGGAGTGTGGTCAATAAGTCAAATGTTTTCACCTTAGAGTCTATAGTGATATACATTTTTTATAATTGGCTTATTTTGAAAAATTCATCTTTTTTGTTGAGTAATAGAGATAGTGTATTGATGAATTGTTGTTACATGTTTTCCCCCATTATTTTTTTTTTCATTTTTTAGTGATTTTGTTTGACAAAATTCACTTTTATGATATAATTCTAAAAAATTATGTATTCATGAATATTGGAATCTCATATTCATATTATTAAAATCATGGTGTTTAAGTGGGTTTTGTTAAATTTTTATATTCTCCATTTAAGATTATAATTTTTCAATAAATTTTCAATTGTTTTAAATTATATGTAATAAAGTTTACAGTTGGATTAAATAAATGATCTTTACTTGTATTTGATGACGTTTGAATTATATAGAGTAGTTTTTACATTTTTATTAGGGTATTATAAGATTATACATGTTGAGGAAGATATCTTTGATTTCTAATAGTTAATTATATATTAATATATGTATATTAGAGTTAATCATAAACATTATTGGATATGTATTGAAATCATGTAAATTGAATAATATATGTAATGGTTTTCGAATTTTAATATCAAATCATATAAGTGTGAATTTTTAATTTAAATAACCATGTAAAACATTATTCCACAACACGCTATGTCTGGAGTTTTGAGAGTAATGTAAGGTGAACCTATGAAGTAAAAGATCACACGTGTGTGTACATGTTGTTGAGTTCCATTTCATGTGATTAATAATTAAAAAAATCTATTGAGGAATGAGTCATGTGAGATTAAGTATTCCTCATGTAAATATTGAAATTTTGTAATGATAATGACTAGATATAAACATGTTGGATGCATCATCTTTTAATTTTTTTAAAATGTTCCAACATGAGATAAGATTTCATTTTGTGATGCCACAAGAGGTGAAAACACATCCCAAGACTGGAAGTTATAATAATATAAAGAATAATTTATCATATAAAAATGATTACATTCATTCATATATTATTTAATAACATGTCAATGGAGATAAAATTAACTTAAAATTAAATCATGAGTTCTTGGAAATTTTATACCAATTAAATTGTGCACATAAAGAGTAATATTTATCATAATTCACAATAATATAAACTAGGACACTAAGAGGATAGTGCTCTATAAGATAATTTGGATGAAACTTTTCATGAAGATATTAATTAAATGGTTCAAGGATAGAGAAGTATACAAGATTTTTTTAGTTGGTTCTAAAAAAAAGTATATGGCGGTAACATTTTAGTTAAAAGACTGAGATAATGTGACTTGAATTTATCATATAGTAATTTGTTGAACATCAAGAACTCTGACCATGTTGATCGTTTCTCTATCAAGGTATTTTTTTATTGTTTTATTATTTCAATATAAATTATGTTTTTCCCACTATTTTATAAATCCATTATTCAAGGTATTCCTTGTAATATATTATTTTTATTGGATTCATTGTAAAAATATTATATAGTGATTCGAATTGAATTTTTCATGACATTTTTATGTAATTTTAAATAATCCATCTTATCAAATATTATTTTATAGCTAAATTCCACTACTCATTCGAAGGAGGTAATAGTATAAACAATGAGTTTGAATCAATTACTTATTCAATTTGTTTATATTTTAGCTACAATTTCATTGTTGGTTAAAATGATTAAAATATTCGGTCACATTTAACTTACATATATTTTGAGTATTTCCTTTATTTTTAATCTTTTATCATTATCTTTGATACATTATTCAATCAGTCAATGATGATATGATTTAGTATTTTTGTTTTTTGAACCGATTTCATAGTAAAATTTGATATGTGTATTTCCTTTCACATTTGGGGGCATGTATTTGGAATAATGTTTTTATATGTATATGTGATCGATGATTTCTATTAACAAATTTAGGTGAAAATGTCCTATGATAATAATATTTCTTATTTAATGTTTACATATTCTTCAAATAACTAGTTATTTTTAATTTTTTTAATTAATTTTTCATTTCAATAAAATTAAAAATGTTTAGCTCCATCCACATATAAGAATATTCATTTATATTTTATGATAAAATACCCAATATATTAGCAATAATTTTTTTACCATTGTGAATGTTATATTAATAATTTTATCTCTAATAAGAGATAAATATTTTAGGGTATAATTTACATGAAATCTAGCCTAAGATATTTATGAATATAGTATATTACCTGTGAAACAAGAAATATGTAATTTATTTTAGTTCCATGACAAAGATCATAGATTATTTGGTGAATTTTTTTAAGAGGAAGAAAACATTTAAAATACTTTTTTAGGATTTTAAAAATTAAAAAAGAAATAATGGATAAATTAATTAAAATGAAATAAAATTTTAATCAATAATTATCTTATGTGTCGGTTAATTTGAAAATAATTTAGATTATAAAAATGATTTGGTTAAGGAAATTTCAATGAGTTGGCATGAAGAACAAAGATCTATTCAATTACAAGTGCAGAAAAATGATTATTTTTTATAGAATCTCATTAGAAAATACATAAATATAAGTATAAATTTATAATTTTTATTTAATATTAAGTTTAATATTAAAATAGTAATTAGTGACTCAAAAAGTAATGATTATTATATATACTATAAAGACAATAAAAATCATTCCCATTAAATAAAACCAATTCAAAATAAATATTGATAATATTTGATAATGTATTTCATTTTTAGTATAATATGACTAACGTTTATAGGATTCAAAGAACATTATCTCAAATAAATAGAACTTTCTAACTGTCTAAAATGAATATAACAGAGAAAGAAGCTATATGTCATACAGTAATAAAAACACACTCTAGAAGGAAAAGACATGGAAAAGATTCAACGACCCTTATGGTCTATATTTATATAATATTTTTAAATATATAAAAGTTATAAAGATAATTTTTTTCATTGAAATTATAATTTTTACTTAATATTGTTTCTCAATAATTGTACAATGCGAAGAACACATTGATAAAGGATAATTTTATAGCAAGTACTCTAAACAAATATTTAAATGATTGAATGATAAAAAATTGGATATTATGTGTTTTTTAATATAAATGATCAATTATGATCAATTGGATGAAACTATTATAAAAAAATTATTTTTTAGAAAGTGATTTTATTAAGAAACTCAAAATAATTGATGGGTTTATATAAGTCAAAATTTATTTTTATTAAAATAATTTCAATATGATTGAAAATTTAGAACATCATTATTGATCACACTAGTTTCGTATTATCAATTATTGATCTCTGATATTCATATTAATAAAAAATTATATGTTGGTTAATATTGATTTTATTTTATTGTTTCTAATAATATCATCCAATAAAATTCATTTCATTGGGACATTAATTAAATATGATGTGACTTACGGTGTATGTTTTAAGGATTTAATTATGACTTGGGGATAATTTTTAAATTTTTTTATAATAATTAACGGACTCATTGGCCCATGTTATTTTTAATTTTTAGTGTAATAATATTCATACAATATATTAGAATATGGTGGATTTGATGTTGCATCTTGATTGGAAATCATTAAAGATGACAGAGAGTTATTGGACCTTTTCCTTATTATAAAAGATAATATTGAAATGAATCTATATATTAGTTATTAATTAATATTTTATACTAAATAACAATAATAATCACATTAGATAGATACATTTTCACAATAAATGGGCTCCACTTAATGTATATATGAAGAATAGTGGGAATACCCTAATATAGTTTTCATACCACTTCAATAGAATAAGTGTTGTAAATCAAGGGAGGGGGCCATGAGAATACAATATCAAGGGGTACACCTTTTTTAGCGATAGAATAAAATTGTTATATAAGGTATTTTTCAATGGTTTGTAAGAAATAAACACATTTTCATCATACTAGAGAAAAATATATGACTATCTAGTCATGTGAAATATTAAAATAGAACCTACTATGGGGTTTAGTGAATAATTATTATACCATTAATTCCAGATTATATTTAAATTAGATTAAGACTTATTTTTTATTTTTATTTAAATTATGAAGTTTGATACTCTATCTTCCCTTTAAAATCACAAAAATATATTTTTTTCATTGAATAAAATAGAAGTGTTTTTTAATCTAGTATTTTGAGAATTGGTAATGTTTCTATTTATATTATTTCATATTAAGATAATGAGGAACCTAGTTCCACAATAATTATTAAAAATTAAAATGGTCTTCTTCCTAATTATCTAAACAGTTGTAATTTTTCTCCGTAAAATTCATACTATGTGTTTATTTCATACTAAATTATATTAGTAGTATAAAGGAATAAAATATGGTCTCCTAGTTATATTATTTATATAAGTTTGAATAATGTGTAATGATAAATTTGGGACAAAAGTACTGATTTATATATTATATTATTTATTCTCATGATCTTGAAGTCAATATTGTTTCCTATATGTATTCTATTTTATTATATAGGACATGATAATTTCACTAATTATTTTAATATATAAGGATTAGATGAATGGTTTTTATGATTATTTTTTAAATATATTATTAAAAAGTAATTTGAATATTTAATATTTTATTTCATTAAAGCCCTTAAATATTTATGGTTTTTAGAGGAATATTGGTGAACATTTTATTATTTGAATATTGTTTTGAACATTGATCTTGTTTCTTAATATATAATAAAGAAAAATTAATTTATACATTTTTACTGATAAACTCCACCATTGAATCAACTGTAGGGATATTATTGAAATTATATATAGTGGTGGAGTACATAATTATCTAAATTAGAATTTAATTTCAATACACAATACTATTTCATCATAAATAATTAAAACTACCTATTTATTGATATTTCGTCCATGTTCAGATGAATTATTGTATTTTAAAACATATATAGTGATTTTTATTATTTTTTTGTATTAAATTTATTTAATCATATTATTTAACTGGAAGATTTTTTAATGATACCCTCTTGATAAAACAATTCAGTATACATTTTGGATTATGTTTTTTTATTAAATTAAATTTTAGATTTCTTTATTTAGTTTAATATTTAAAGATAAAAATTATAATAATATTGTTGATTCATCATTAATTATGTTATTTCTTGTATGTGTATTTTTTTAGTGTATGAGGTAATTCTATATGAAGAGTGGTTAGATATTAATTATTCACATTATTAATGTTTATTTTATTTTGATGCATTAATAATAAAAACATTGTTTCATTAGGATCATCAAAGGATATAATTCGATGTTTGATGTGATACATGAATTTATAATAAATAATTTCTACTATAGCTAATTTATTTCATAATTTATCATTTATTTTAAAATGGGAAACTAATTTTTTCTAGTATTATCCATTATGACAGTGATAAATTAATTTGACTTATTTTATTCTGAGTGTAAAAAATGTTAATAATTTCATAAAAATTTTCTTTATTTCAATACTATTTTATTGTTAAAATTATTTAATTTTGGTAAAATGATTTGTTTTCATTACGAAATAGGTATATTAATTGGGAAGGAATTTGTTATGGTATATTTTCACCAAGTGGCCAAAATTAATATTAATATTTTTTTATGAAAAATGGTTTCTCATGAATGATTATGAATATTTGTTAAATTCCTATAATTTTGATAAATCACTATTCAAATTGCCGATATCATAATTTGTGTCTAAGTTTGGTAAAATTTTTCTATAGTTCAGTTAATTTTATAAATTATAAACCCTATTTGTAGTTTTGAAATATTTAATGTTATTTTTTCAAAAAAAAATTAAGTTCATGCTTTTTTATATCATTTTATTATTTATCATAACAAATAAAACATTTATTAATTTTTTTTAGTGATTCAATAGTTTTCATAAGTCAAATTGTACATATAATAGTTAATATGAGAATAGACTATATATCTAAATTATTATCACTTTAAAGATAAAAAAAATATCTTACATAAATATTACATCTTTTTAGATTAATATAAATTAAAAAAACAACTTCATGGGTATCATAAAGGTATAGTGAATTTGGAAACATGGAAAAAATTAAACCTATTTTGGGATTGATCATTGACGTCTCTGACAATGTTATTCCAACATAGTAAATTTCATTGACCTTCTATACTCAAACTATTTCTTCATAACCATTTAAATGAAAACATATGAAATATGAGATAAAATTCTCAAAAAGTGTAAATTAGTGGGATATCAATATTTTAATAGTATAAGGGTCTGAGAATGCGATAATATCATTTGAAAATCATACCGTTCATAAAATAGATCAGAATATGTGAATCATATCATAATCAATGAACATGATCTATGAAATCAGAACATTAGAAGAGAAAAATGTTTTTAGAAATTACATTATCATTTAATACCATTTCCTACGTAGTGGATGATATTTTTAAAAACTATCATAGTAGAATTAGTTCACTCCCCTTACCATAGTAGTGGTCCAATTTTACACAGAACACTGTCATAAGGGGATATAGTACTTTTCTTAACTAGATTCACTTCGTATTTTATCCCAGCTTATTTCATAAGACATTAATCAATAACCAAGGAATTGGAGGGAGATATTGATCCAAACAATAAAAAATGAAAACCATACAAATCTGTTTTGTATGTTCTAAAACATTAATAGTATCAAAACCCTGTTAGATTTTTCTCATATATATTTTACCATTATAGAACTATCTGAAAAGAAATAGGTTTCAGAATAATTTCACTATTTTATCAAAGCATAACCCTTGGGAGAGGAAGTGAGTTTCATAAGAATTGTATCATTGTAATACCTTTGGAAAATAAATTTGTTAAATAAAAATCATTTCAACATATAAATTATTCAATTAGTGAAATAATAATATTGGAAACCTTGATTCATATATCATGTAAGGAATAGTTAACATCGAAAGATGTCTTTTTACATTAATAATGATTTTGAAAGATCCCAAGGAACATTTATATTTGAAATTTACTATTAACATTGAAAATTAGTTTTTAAAACATTAAATATATTCAAATTACTTTTTCTTTGAAAACAATATTATAAAATTATGATGAATTCAATAAAAGTACGAGTGGTCATGACAACAAAATTACCATTAATAACATAATCTAAAAAACAATGATTCCTTTCACATTTTCAGTAAAACCCTAAAAAATATTATTTTGATAATGATATGAATATTTAATTTAATGAATTATGTAAAAAATATAACAAGGTATTAATATAACTAATAAATCATTTTAATAGTGTGAAAAAAATTAATAATTTTATAACAAATATTTTTTTGGATGGAAAATGGGTTTCTGACTGACGAGAGAAATAATGATGATATTTATTGAAAATATTACATTTTATTGATATTCACATATTGAAATAAATATTAAGGAAAAATATTTATTATTGATAAATTAATTAATAATAATAAATGAGGGCATCTTGATTGATGGATATTTAATCATCAAAATAATTAGTAAAAACAATCAAGTTATTTAATGAAATTGTGACATCAAACCATGAAATGCATAAAAGAGATATCGTTAAATGGATATGTAAGTAACCATAATATATCATGATAATAAATATAATATTCATACAAGTTAATTTCATATACAACATATAATAAACATGTGGTAAACACTTCATATATCTCAAAAATATAAAAGTGTTATGAAATATGCCTAATGAAAAATCTAAAATTATTCCATACATGTTTGATCTAATAATATAATAAATATAATTTTATTATAAATATATTATATAAGAATATAAATATATAGATATCATACCATGTACAATTTACCTATTCTATTTTGTTACCCATTTATTATCATTTCTATGTTAATATCATTTTTCAGGTAATAAATGATTTTTTCCATGATTTTTTGTATATGGTATTCTAACATTCATCATGCTTCCTAATTTCATTAATTTTACCCATGGTATTAATATCATTTTATTTAATATTTATTCATTATATTACATAAATGTTAGATAGCTAGAGTTAAATACACCTTTCATAGAGATAATATGTCGTGTATTCAGAGGAACAATGTTTCTATTTTCATGAAGGAGTGAATGAAAAAATATTAAATAGTAAATTAATTTTTTTATAATAAATTTATATTATATAAATAAAATATTTTTATTTAAAAATATTCGAATTATATTTTATCTAAATCATGTGTCATTAATAAATAATATTGATCCATGAGGTGTTACTCAGCTATACACATGCATGATGTTATAGTATTCACACATAATTGAAATTATGATGGAATATTTGATATAGTGATTACATAAGAATAATAATATCATAAATATAATATATAAACATTTCCTACAATATTATAACATATCATTGGAGATGGCTTTGGGAAACAAAAATCATTGGTTCCTGAGGCTGTAGTCTGCTATACACATGATTATTGATTTTTTTTCCCATTGGAAAGATGATGAGATGTATTTTTGTAATTACATTAACAGAATAAAAATTAATTATATTGAATATAATTAAGTTATTTTATAATATAGGATTAAATATAATTGAATGATGTGGATGAATAAATAAAATAAAAATATCTTTTTAAAAATGATACCTCTTCTTTAAAAAATGTTTTTTAAACCATAATGTGGTATACGATTGATTTATAACCCAAATAAAGATTCTAGGATGATAGGATGACTGTATGTAACTTATTATGGAATAATGTTTTTATGTTTTATGAATATTAGGGAGGTTGTTTAATTTTATATGTGAGGTGAGTGCCGCACTTGTAATTTTAGAAATGAAAAGGGTGTACACACTTTATTCAATTTACATTAGACTCAAAAAAGGTCCATTATCAATCATGGAAGAGATAATGTATATATATTGATATAAAATGGATTTTTGAAATGTTTTTGTTTATTTTTAATACTAATAATTTTTTTTAAGACACTAGTAAACCAATTTTTACATTAGATGCAAAAAATAATTGTTACTATTTTTACTATTTAGAATGAAAAAAAATTAAATTAATATATTATATAATATGAATTATTTTGATTACAAATAATTAATCCATAATTTCTAAATTCCATTTTCATAAGATAAAAAATTCATTTTATATTATTTCAACAATCATGACAAAGAAGTAGTTTTCCAAAGAAAAAAGGTTCAAATATGAAAAAATAAAATATGTAGAAAAATTAAAATGTAGGTATTTCAAATGACATTAAATGTATTAATATATATAATGTAGCTAATTTTAATTTAATCTTACTCAAAAAATATTAGTGTTGTGAAATTCTTTAAAATAAATGAGAATTTTTAATAAAAACCAATAATTTTTTTATTCATTAAAAAGTTTATCTTTTCTAATAATTATAAAAACATCGCCATTATATAATTTTTAAATGAAAATTTTAGAAATTAATACAATTTATCAAATTAAAAAAAATTATCCAAAAATTATTTTCTTTAATAAGTTCATAAAATGAGATAAAACTATATTCAAGAAATTTATAGTTTTTAAGCATATGAATTTATTTTCTCAAATTACTTTTAAAATAAAATTATATTGTTATGTAACAATTGATTTATTATATAATATATTAATTTAATTAAAATAAATCACCATTTTTTTAATATATTGTGTTAAAACAGGATTATTTTAGTAAAAATAGTTTTTCATAGAGTCATTTCTTTTATTTTTAAACTGTTTTTATTTTCATTTCTAATTATTTGGTCACTAAATAATTTACTATATGTTAATTTTAAAACCACATAGATTCAAAAAAAATATTAATATTCATACCTTGTGTTATAATTTTTATTTATAATCTATCTTATTAAATAAAATGTGTGATTATAATATCAGGTTTCATTAAAACTTACTATTGCGTGTGACAAAAATAACGAAAATATTAAATTTAATTCTGAAAATTATTTCCCAAATTATCAAGGTGTTAAAATCTACACCTATTAAAATATATTACATTATTTAAATATTAATTTGTTCTTGATGGGTTTGAAATTTGAATCCCCTCTATGGAAATCCCACATAAAAAATATATAATAAATCCTCCTCTTGATTAGGGGGACATAAAATTATTAAATTCATCTTTAATAACATATAATAGGATTACAAATAGGATAATGAAAGAAAAAATGTGAATATTTGGACATGAAAACAATGTTCCCAAAATGATGAAGTGTGATATATATATTTCTTCACAAGATACTGAATTATAATGAGAAAATTAGAAACCATAAAATGATAATCCAAAGAGGTGTGAAAATGATCATTGATGTCTTAAGAATTAATGGAAATATGAAAAAACATTAAGGATATTTTCATAATGTAGTTTACTTTAAATAAGAATTTATACATAAATAATTTTTGTAAATTTCATGAGAACATTATCATTATTAGGTTGTGTTTAGATTAATTTCCACATCATCCCTTATATTAACAAATGAAGATGAATATCATTTGTACTCCCAAATCAATATGGGATAATAAGATATATAATATAATGATAAGTCATTTATTATATATATTTTTATAATTATACAAAATTGTTATAACAAGTCAACTAATAGGCATAAAAAATCATATTGTGACATAGTAAATTAATATCTAAAATATCATTTAATGTTCAATATAATCCTTCCAAAAATGGTTAACCATATAAAACATTAAAATATATATATATATATAGAAGTTCCATATATTTCTCAACACCCCCTTAACAATAATACTTAATATATAACTATGTATATATTAATGGTCACATGAAAAATAATGGAATTCCATGGTCATATAATCACTTAAATCATGGTAATAAAAATAATGGCCAATAAAACTCAATGAAATACTACATGCATTATTATTCCTTAAATGAAGCTGATTATTTTTTAATATATTCCCAAAATCTAAAAATGTTTTCAAATCTATTAGTAATGAGATAAAAGAATTTTTCAACAGGTCAGAAATCAGTCATGGGCTCTTCAATACTATATAATTTATATTCTCAATATTAATAATCTCTTTATCCTAACTAAACACTATTTTAATAACATTAAGTTAATATTAAGAGTTATTTCCACATAATCATGTGTTTCAACACAATGTAAAATTTCTATTAAATAACATTTCTAAATCAGTAATAATATTCAACATAATTTTTTGAAATACTTAATTAATGTCTTCAACATAAAATTCCTTGTATATTTCATTATTCACATACAATAATTCATAATTCTTCATATATAAACAATTCATTCAATCAACTTCATTCTAAAACCATTAACTAGGATTCATTGTCTTTTTAAATAATTCATATTGATTATAACAGTAAATGTTAGCCATGTATTAAATTTAATTGAAATCAATTAAATGGTTCTTATCAAGGTTAACATAGACAAAAAAATAATTAAAACTTATACCTTTCAACTTTCATTCGTAGTCTCTTTATTATATGGATTATAACATTTAATTTTCCTAACATTATAACTCTCTTCATGAGATTTCCCTATATGAAATATATTTTAATAATTCCAATATATTTCACATTTAAAAGAATAGATAATTGATGATAATATATGGAGATAATTATTTTCATGCAATGCATCAAAAAATCATTTTCTCTCCTCAATTACTTGATTTGTGTCCTTATTTTACACACTTAAAACATCCTTTTATTACATTGATACATTCCATGGGGGTGATTATTCATAGAATGATTATATATGGAAAATGTAGTCTTTTTCCTCCATGGTCTCCTCCAAAAAAAATCTCACCAAACTCTACCATTATCTTATTTATTGAGTTTGAGAGTTCCTGTAGGTTCTGGTTTTTATCATCAATATTGATAACATATTTGGAATAATCACAATATCCTTAACTCTAATCATTATCCCTTTTTTATTTTTATTAAAACAATGTATACCATTGTAATTGTTAAACCAGTTCCTAATGGTTCCCACATTTATATCAAATGAAAAAAATAAACTGTCAGCAATAATAAACATTTTGGGAAACCATATTATCTTAAAAAATAACATATAATCTGTATCAATCATGAAACTATATCTCCAATACATTAATCCTTAGGAATAATCTACGTAATTAATGGTCATTATTTAAATCCATCATGATGGTTTATAGAGAGTGTGTAAAATCCTTATGAGTGTCCCTTGATAGTGTAAAATCTAGTGTCTATCATAGCTCATTGGCGTGCACTAGGTGATGATCGAGTCAATCTCAAGGCACCATATTCTAAGTTGTTACTCCTATGTCTCTATTTAAAAAAAACCAATCCACGCATTGTTTCTATATGGGTTTGAAGTTTCATAAAATACACTCACTATATCCTTTTACAAAATTAAAGGACATTGTCCTATATGTCGACTCGTCAATATAATTATCATTTGATAATCCCTACGAATATCCTTATATGTATATTTAGGGATAACACTAATTGTTTCTCTTACTATATTCATATAGTGAATTGATACTATATTCTAAAAAAACATTAGCTACCCAATCAAAAAATACATAATGATTACATCTTTTTAGATGAACATTCATTACATAATATGAACAATTATAAGAGTATCTTAAATAGCTAATTCATTTGGAATCATGGAACACAATATTCTTATTTCATGAAATATCATTAATATGTTCTGTATTGATCTTCTAAAATAGTACTCTAATGAGACATACCATACATAAAACCATTATACATAACCATGGGAATGGAAAAATTAGAATGAGTTAGCTTAGGAACTCGGTAATTGTAAACATGGAATATATAAAAATACCATGATCATGAAGGGTTGAGAATCTAAAAATTTAATTTGTAATCCATACCTTGAAAAAATATATCATATTATTGAGTACTGGAAAATATCATTGATGTCAATAAAACATTAATCATAATGGAATAAAATAGTATGGTCTATGATAATGTAATAATGATATATTACATATATTTTTTAATTAAAAAAAGATAAAATGTTATTTACATGGTAATTAAGGATATCTACCAAAAATATCATATTTTAATGGGTTCACTCCCCAAACCTCCATAGTTGTAATGTTTCACTCCGATGATTATTATAGCTTAAAATTATATTAACTAAACGGGATTCACTCCATATTCCATATCTCGTTATATCGTTAGATATCAATCCATTCCTAATGCAATGTATGGAGACATAATTCCAACCCATTACACAATAAAAATAATACATATCTATCCTATAAGATCATAAAGAATCCACTATATAAGAACACATGAAAACAAACCAGTTTCATAAAAAGTTTATCATTACATATAATATAGAAAATAAATAGTTCTCATACAAATTTTATCATTTTATCAAATCACAACCTGTGTAAAAATGAGGGGGTTTCATAGTAATTATTTCGTGATATCATAATTGGAAGATAAACTAGTTTGAGAAAAATTGTTTAATGATAAAAAAAAAAGACATTAAAATAAATAACTACAATAATATCCTTGGGTGAAGTCTCCAGTGAGTATAATTATCATGTAAATATTTGATCTTATATAGAAAATGGAAACATCATTAAGAAATTTTTTTGAGGAAAATATCATATCCAAATTAGAAATAAAATTAAAAACATAAAACACATTCAAAAAAATTATTTTATTATAACTTTTAGAACTAATATAAAACTCACTAACACAATTATTGGTCAGGATAGTGTAAAATATTGAGAACAGAATAAAAAGAAAAACAATGATTATTTTCACATTTTTTGAAAAATATATATGGGTCTTCTTTTAAATACGTTATAAAGATTCTTTCTGAAATAATTTGTAAATTCATAAATATGGGAAATAATTTATTTAAATAATAATTTGATGAATTACAATAATATTTTGGTTACTTTTTAGAAAGTTTTTTTGATGGAAAACAATTTATGGTAGAAGAGGGTAATAATGATGGTTTTTACTAAAAACAGTATTTTAAAATATTAAGGACATAAGAAGACAAAAATAAATTTAAAACATTTATTATTATTTTATACGAATATGATATTCATATTAATGGTTTTCTATAGAGTTGGATCAATATATTTTATCATCAAACGATTAATCATTTTCAATCCAAATAAAAAATTGAAAAATAAAACATTTCTCACTAAGGTATTTTATGCCATGTAAAAACCATTAAAGAATAACATTAATTGAAACATTAAATATCATAAAAATAATTTTATTCTTGATACTACATGTCAATTTGGATGTATATACACATTATATAAGAAGATATGTGTATAAGATAACTTATATCCCAAAGAGGGCTATTTGAGACCAAAATCCCATAAAACCATTGTATCGTTAAAACTATAAAAACCATGAAATAGATACCATGAAATGCATATGTAAATCTATATCGTTTTTATAAGACGAAATATATAATGGATATATTTGATGTATATAAATAAAAAATAAGAAACATGTGGTGAATATGGCATGTATCTCATTGAAATAAATGTGAGACGAAAATCCCTCACCTTAAGTCTCAAATTCCATCTAACACATTTGATTCTAAAATATGACATATAAATCATAATTACATATATATTATATAACTGTAATTTTATATTTTATTCCATATATTATTTATTTATTACATTTTATAACCATATTTTTATAATTTTCATATCAAATACCTGTTTCAGGTATTAATTCATTTTTTAATATGTTTTGATCAAGTATTTTTTTTCATATTACATTGATCATGGTCCCATAATCTCAAAAAAAATTACCATGATAAAAATACAATATATATTATATATATATTTATATTAATCCATAAATTCTATAGATAAAAAGTGAAATAGATTATTCATGGAGATAAAAGGTTTTATGCATGCATGAATGTAGTATAACACCCTAATATTTCATGGTACATTATCTCATTAATGTAATTGAATAGCTTGCGCTACACACAACACCGACTACGAGCGCAAAATAACATACCAAACAAGCCCTTCAAAAAGCAGTTATGAATAGTATTTAATGAATTTTGAATCTTATATACTCTATATAATATTAAAATCCATGTTATGTGTTTCTTAGACATAATATAAGAAAAAATTCATTTTTTATAGATGAAAGAAGCATTTTCTAAAAAATTCAATTTTACCGCCTTTAACTGGTGATCCCTTTTAAAAACCAGTATTTTTAGCTTTAATATATACAATTTAATTAAATTAAATTCTTCTTTATAAGTGTTATATAAACATTTTTTTGATATATTTTTTGTATTTTTCTAAAAACTTTCATATTTTGATGAATAATGAAAAATACTATGTTTTAATTGAAAACAACATTTTTAATCAAAATAATTTATATTTTTAAATTATTAATTTGAAAGGGTTTGAAGTCTAATTAGATTATATTTTTATCATTTAATACAATTTAGGTCATAATAAGTAATTTTACATTTAAATTTGATATAAACACATATCAATCTTTTAATAATTTTTACTTTTGAAAAACCCGATTTTTGGTGTTGTCCATGGGAATTAATGTTATATTAATAAATGAGACTTATACGTTTTGAATTTTTTTCAATGAACATAATTTTTGGATTCGTAATATCAAAAATATCTTAGGGTGAATTTTCACCATTTTTCTGAAATCGTTATTTGTTCTATGAATAGTGAAAAACAATGAATTATTGTATTAAACCGAATTTTTATTTAAATAATTATGTATTTAATTTAAATTTATTTTATCTCAAAAGAGATACATAATACCATTATAATTTCAATGTAATCCATTGAAATCATTTTATTATAATTTTAGATATAAAAAAATTTAATGAACTTTTTTCCGTCTTTTACCCAACTCCTAGGAGAATTAACAAATTTGAAAAAAACATAATTTTTCTACATATGTGAGTTGAATTTAAAAAATATAAGGGACACAGTTAATATTAGTATGTAAAATATGGTTCAATAAGATGAAATTATTTTTTTGGGAATAGTGACTTTTGACTTTTATTTATAACGGTTAAAAGTAAATAGGGTAATTACAGTTAAAAATGATATCATAATTACCCTAACACATGTATTAATACTATTCTATAAGTCTAATTCGATCAAAAACTACTTTAGTAAAAATTTATGATCCCCATTGTTCCATATGGATTAGATTAGGACATTTATTATTATTTTATTTAAAGAAGATTTAAAAGAGTTAAATACAATGTAAAATAACTAAAAAAATTAATATAGGTTTACATAAAGTATAAATTAAACTATAAATATTAATTATAAATATGAAATTTTTTCCGACAATTTTATTTTATATATAATTTTTAGACGTTAAATATTTTAATTTATTAATGGCACAATGATGATGCTGTAATTAACTTATTAATGAAATATGAAAATATATTATATTACAAATATACAAATAAATGTGAATTGAGACTTTTTATTAATTGAACTAATTTTTAGATTAATATTACATGTTCGGATTGGTTAAATAAAATTTATTCTATGTGATTATGTTTTTATGGATTTCAAAAAATCCAATGCTAAATAGTGTCAAAATTGATATAATTTAGTTTTTAAAACAAATACTATATTATTAATTGATATTATATTAATAAAAATCTATATATTGAAAAAAGGACTTAGATATGGATATATATATTAATCTTTAATCACATGTGGTTATATTGTCTTGTTATACTATGTTTATTAACCATATAATATAAAAATACAAAGACATGGAAAATGTCAAACTATTTAACTAAAAGTTAAATCTAAAAGATAAGGATAATATGATGACATAAACCTGTCCAAAAACTATTGGTTGAGAGGTTTTAGACTCCTCCCCACTTTATCCTCGAAATAATTCATTTTGAATCCATTTGTAACCGAAAATGTTTTAATTATAAAATAATATTTCAAGCTTCCCCTAAAGTGACCCCCACCTCTCTTATCAAAGGCCACTTCCCCTTCTCTTAATTTCACAACTCCAAATCCATTTTTCATGGCCAACCCCTACCCAAATATCCCCCCAAAAATCCTCCGTTCATCTTAGAGACCTTTATTTGGTCATAAATCAATCCTACGGAGACCTTTCGATCAAATCAAAAAACGAACCAGAAGAAGATGTAAATATTCCATCACCTCTTTCAAGTTCTTTTCTTCTTACACTTCCTATTTCTTTATAGTTTCCATTTTAAAATAATAACTACTTTATATTGTATATAATATGATTTTATTATAAAAATATCATAACCATATTCAATATTCTATCTATCATCTGAATGACAAAGTCACCATACATGTGTACATACGACTTACCGTCTCCACGTCGTGGAATAGTTTGTTAATCAAACACTTCCTTATTTTGATGGGTATAATAATAGGTATAACAGTTTAAATAATAAATATAATATGTTATTTATTGTTTATATATGATATAATATTAAATTACAAACGATTTCACCAATAATATAATGATATTGTCGCTCGTGCGTATGCACAGATTACGGTGTCCACGAACGTGATGAGATTCATTCCCCATCGTAATCATTCAAGAATAATTTTCATTTCATGAATAAAATTAATTTTAATGATCATAATATCATTTTTTATAAGAATATAATACATCCTATCCATAATAAACATGTCTTACATAACCGATCATATAATTCAAAATGGATCAGTTAACACCAAAAATGATGATATTATTAAAATATTATTAACAAATAATTATTAGTGGAACATATATGATGTCATATTTAAGTATATAGTTTTTGTATAATTTCAGAAAATGATTTATCTTTTATATAGGAGGTTAATGTACCCTCAATCAATGAATATTACAAGTTCAGAGTTAATTCCACAGTGTCTATTTTAAGAGAGGCTGTTTTTATGTAAATATCTACTGAGGCCTCATTATCATCCACATCCGTGTTTTCTTAAAAATGTATTTCAGAAAATTTATAGTACTTAATAAAATAAGGGTTAAATTCATTTATACCCTTATTTAACCATATATGTATTATAAGGAATATTTCTCTTGTTTTACAAACACGGTTCTTTATGATATTTTTGAAAACATTAAGGTAAGAATGTTTTTTAACGCATACGGCGAGTGATGATATTCTCTTCCATTATATCATCGTTGAAACTTGCAATAAATGCTAATAAAAATATTTTCAATATAATTTTATCCTTTTATAATAATTTGAATTTTAAATGATTTCAAAATAAAAAGAGGTATTTATTTTAAATAGTTTTTATTTAATCTATGGAAACTTCCTCTAATGGATATTAAACTTGTTTGAAGTTGATTTATTATGATACAAATATTCCATATTGTATTGATGGATTAGTGATATGTTTGACTGTGGATGTGTTATTCTTATACAATTCATGGTTTATGAATAATGTATAGACATTTTGTATGCTAGTTTTAATACAAAAGATTTTTTTATGTTTAATGATTTTCATATGAGGAATGAATTGGTCATAATATGTGATGAGTGGAGCCCTCTATAACTCCTAGATGAATCGGTAGGTCTCATGAGACAAACTAGTGTCTTGGCACAAGGGCTTCAAAAATTCTTATTTGTATTCAGGGCACAAGGCCTTGACTATGTGGTTATGTAGTCTAGCATTATACATTCCATCATTATGAAGTGTCTATTGATATTGAATGTGATTATTTGACTAGTATAATATCCATTTGAATATGTGAATGGAATTATCTGATTTTATCTTTGTAGCATCTCGGATCTGGGTTCCACTCAACGGGTGCCCAGAACCCAATTGGTCACATAACCTCAAGCGCATTTCCCCAAATGCCAGAAGTTTCCGACAAGCAGTGAGGGCCTAGGTCTAATTGTGGGAAACTATTCCCTCATTTGTCAAATTTTATCACATCAAATAGATATAAACATACACAAAAGAAGAAGTGAAAATTCTAGCTGATTGGAAAGTAGTACTGAAACACAAGATAACCAACAATCATATATATATATATGATGAAATATTTCCATATGTCTAAGAAACCTGTAAAAATAGGATACACTACAATATAAAATATTACAATACAATGTTAAAGTACAAAAAATTAAAACAAGAAAGTGCAGCAGGAACTCAGCTGCATCTCAGACCCAAACATGGTTTCATGCTCTTCTACTCCTCTACAACAATCAAGTACATGCATATTGACTCTTTCCCTTATCAACACCTACAACAATATAATCTGTTTGGGCTCAAGAAATGATTCAAACAAGGTGAGAGAAATGAATCCCAGTAGGCAACCACCAATGGCTCGTGCCCAACTGTTAATGAAAATGTGCAACAACTGTGTGAAATTATAAAATGTGGTAAACTAGGTAGTACTCAAATGTAACTATCTCTTCCAGTTACATTTCCACTTTATTAATCATTTATTAATTCAAAGATTTTGCTTTAACATAGAAGATACAACATAATAATTCATTACAATGAATATAAAAAGTAAATTTTGTCTACTGACATGAAAATAAATACCCTCAGTTAATCAGAATCGAAACCCTCAGTTGATTTCCCTCATGTATAATTAATATTTCCCTCAGGGTTACAAGATAATTCCCTCAGGCACAGAAGCTACTGCCCTCAGGAATATGATACGTTTCCCTCAGGCTAAACTAAACACTTCCCTAAAGCTAAGTAATAACCTGGCTCGACCCAACACATAAGAAAGAAATTATACACATTTTCTCTCAAAAAAACTAAAATAATTCAAGAATCACGGCATACCCTCGGGTATCCTTTCCAAATGTCTTAACAAGGGAAACACACCCATGCTGTGGACCTAGATCAAGGAAACGATCCCAAACAACATTTTATATTTATCAGTAGACAATATATGAAGTTATAGATATCTAAAAAGTCAAGGCCTCTGCCATACAACACCCTAAACATGGGCATGTAGCAAAACATTACACAAAAACACTCAGCAGTTGGAAATAAACATCATACCACCTACCTCTATCTCAACTAATCGATATAAGGTAACAATGCGTCCCGAATCTTCCGTGAATGATATATATCTAGTTTAAGCATTCACCCATTCAAATTCAAATAACTACTCATCAGGAAATAATTGGAAGACAACACACAAGGAGAGGAAAGTGATTACCCACGCAGTCCAAACGTGATAGGTGACGAAGGAATCAGAGTCTCGGTGTTTGGTCGGGAGAACATCCAAGGTTTGGTCATTTATCTCGCGACTTCCCAACATAATAAGCTTCTTCTATTGAAAGAGGAGGCTACATCCATTTAAAAACAAAAAAACACAACTACACGGCATGTACTCTCAAGTACATGGTGTGTAATTTCCATTTTTTTAATTTTTCCTCTAGCGGCTACTTTTCACCACCACACTGTTCATCTGTTGACTTGATTACACGACGTGTATTTCAGAGTACATGGTGTGTACTATAGCTCTTCTAATGGCTAGACCAACCACCTTACTATTCACCTACTGACTGATTACATGGAATGTATATACTAAGTACACGGTGTGTAGTTAGTTTTTACACCCTTCATCGCCGACATGCATACACACCCTATGTACTCATCCCAAACAGAAAAAGAACATGGCGTGTGGAAATGTACATGGAATGTACCCACAAATTTTTTGATTTTACCCCATTTTCCTTATTTTCTAAGAAACACTTAAGGAAAAATGGAAAGTGAGAAACTTGTACCTCATGAATAAGAACCAGTTTCTTACAAACATCCCCCCTTAATGAAATTATTCCCCGAAATTCCCTTCCAAGGGTGGTAAAGATAAAGCTGAGAAAAACTCTGGCCATTGAGCACGTATGTTGGTCTCCCACTCCCAGGTGTTATCTTGCACTCGGCCATGCATACATAGAACCCGTATGATAGGAACTGACCAGCCTCAGAGAACCTTCATGCTCCTATCAACAATAAGAATATGATGCCCCCCAATGGAAGCATCGACCTAATGCTCGACATCCTCGAGCTGAAAAAACGTGTGATGGGTCTGAGTGCTTATGGAGCAGCTGAGATACGTAGAAGACATCGTGCTTGTCCCATTACCTCTGTGGTAACTACAATTGATAAGAAACCGGCTCGACTCTCTCCAAAATCTCAAACAGCCCTAAATACCTTGGTGAATGTTCACCCTGCCTCCTGATCCGCCTGTGTCCCTACCTCAGTAAAACATGCAAGAACACTTGATCCCTGACCAAGATCTCTAGGTGTCGTGTATAGAGATTAGCATAAGATTTATGACGATACATTGAAGTAGCCATCCACTTCTGAATCAACTGGACCTACAATGAAGTATTCTGCTTGTGATGTGGCCCAATTAAAGTTGTCTCACCTTCCTCCAACCAGCACAAGGGTGTTCATCATGGCCTACCATATAATTCCTTATAAGGTACCATCTCAATAGTTTCCTGAAATCTATTATTGTAGGAGAAATTGTCTAGGGGTATGTACTTTCCGAAGATCCCACAATGTTTAGGATACATGCACACAGCATGTCCTATAGCACCTATATCATATGATCTGACTAGCCATCGGTCTGATGGTGGTAAGCTATGCTCAAAAGCACCTATGTAACAAGTACACTCTGAAAACTATACTAGAATCAAGACATAAAACAGGTGTCCCTATTTGAAAAAAATAGAATTAGGGACCCGATGAAGACGTACCACATCTCAGATATACAACTATCTGAGATTTTCAACACCGAAGGTCTCCTTGATCGGAAAAAACTGATCCACCTTCATAAATCTGTCCCTAACAACTCATACGACATCATTGACTTGAGGTGACCTCAGAAACCAAGTCACAAAGTCCATCATGACATCATCCCATTTCCACTCCAGAATGAGAAATAGTTGTAACTATCCTACTAGCCTCTAATGACGTACCTTCACGTGCTGAGCAGTGGAACATCTTATAACAAAACCAGCAGCCTCTCTTTTCTTAACCGACCACCAATACCAACGTCTCAAGTCACAGTACATTTTGGTAACTCTGGGATGTACTTCCGAAGATAAAGCATGAAACTCCCGCATAAAATCCTCGGGTATATCACCTCGAACCCACACCTGTCCATGGATACATTGTACCTCATCCCCACATATAGTCCAACCAGGAGGAGGGTCCTCACTTTCCACTGAATCCCGTAGAACATGGACTTCTAAATCAGATAGTTGTCTTATCCTCACTCTATCCAAGAGGGTAGAAGTCACAACTATGGATGAAAGATAGGTTTTCCACTAACTTTTGTGCACCTATAAATGCATCTCAGAGAACAAAACCATAAGCTACCACTCACCACTGGCCTTCTGCACTACTTGTATCTGAGTCCTCCATCTCAGTGCATCAGCTACTGCATGGCCCATACCATGTGTATAAGCAAGCTGAAAGTCGAAGGAATGATGGTATTCAACCAACCTTCGTTGTCTCAAATTAAAGTCATGCTTGTTAAAGATTTATTTAAGACTTTTGTGGTCCGTAAACACCATATAATGTTCATCCAAGAGATAATATCTCTAACTACGTAACACATCTACCATCATAGATAACTCGAGATCATGCATCGGGTAATTATTTTCATGTGGCCTCAACTACTGAGACCCGTACGCAACTACTCAGTCGCCCTGCATCAACATTGCACCCAAAAAAATATCGGATGCATCATAACAAACTGTATAGCTCTTCCCTTACTCTGGAAGTATCCGGATTGGTGTTGATTTCAACCTTACTGTCATCTCCTGAAAGGCTATCTCGCATGCTTCTGAACCAATGAATTTTACACCCTTCTTAGTCAACCCCTTCAAAGACACTGCTAAGCAGGAGGAGTCCTGTAAAAAAACCCATAGTAACCAACAATCCCAAAGAAACTCTGTATTTCAAACAAATTCTTCGGTTATTCCTAGAAAACTACTGCTCTCACATTCTTTGGGTCCACTGCAAGTCCTTCCTCTGAGATAATATAACCTAGGAATTGTATATAGTCCATCCAAAAGTGGCACACTGATAGCTTAGCATATAATAGATGCTCTCGTAGTGTGCTCAATATGATCGAAAGATGGGTGGCATGGTCATGTCGAGTGTTAGAGTACAGCAATATATTGTCCATGAAGACTACCACAAAAGAATTGAGATTTTGATGAGACACAAGGTTCATAAGTTCCATGAAAACTGTTGGCACATGCATGAGTCCGAACGGCATATCCATGTACTCATATAGACCATATCTACACCGAAAATCTATATAAGTTATGTTCAATGGTCTAATATGCAACTGATGATATCTAGATCTTAGGTAAATCACCGAGAACACCCGTTCCCCTCGAAGTTGATCAAAAATATCATCAATCCTCGGTAATGGATTTCGGTTCATAACCGTCAACTGGTTCAGTTTCTGATAATCCACACAAAGTCTGAGGGTGTCGTCCACCTTCTTCGTATGTAGGACAGGAAAACCCCAAGGAGAAGTAATGGGTCAGTTGAAGCCCTTTTCATATAACTTCTCTAATAGTTTCTTGAGCCTGTGAATCTCTAGTGTTGCCATCCTATAAGAAGGAATGGACACCAGTGTCACTCTGGGAAGAAGCCCAATAAAGAAATCCACCTCCCTCTCAAGAGGTAGACCTGAAAGGTCATCTGGGTTTACATCTCTAAAACAATCAACCACTGGAGTGAAATACTTTTGACATGTTCCCCGGCCATCTAGATATAATCTCTCAATCCGGGCTGTCACTCCACCTCGTCCATGATGCTCGGGTCCATCTCGGCTCGCCTGGACATCCCATTAACCATTTTATAGAAACTCTCTACCCTCTGGTGACGTGAAACTCACCATACGACGATAGAAATCTACAAAGGCTCAAAAGTGTACCAACTAGTAAATCCTAAGAATGAAATCATATCCCATCATCTCTAAGACATAGTGGTCCCAAAGAAAATGACACCCACCAACCTCTAGGAGACCTCCCTGCACTGAAGCACACCTACCATTCTAATCCCAAACGGAGTGTCTAGCGTCATTACATCAGAATAGGAAGAATCACAAAGCCCAAGGAACTCCACCACAGGCACATATATAAAGATATGTGTAGCACCAATATCGAAATGTGCAGAAGATAAAATAAAAGCAACTAAAATATTACTTTTGACCGGGGAAGGTCTGGGATCCTGCTCCTATTGGGTCGGTTGCACTGCATATGTCTGCCCAGTGCTGCGGCCCTGTGACACTGCTTGGCTACCCTGAGCTAACCCGACCTATTGTCTGTGAGACCCTGGTGTCTGGATATCATTTCAACGACCACCACCTATGCCTGAATGTTCTGACATATTCTAATTCCTTGACTGGTAAGAAGCTGTTGGTCCTGCTCCCACACGCAGAGTCTGCACAGAACCCCTCTCACTAGTCATTGATGGAAACGCTGTTCAAAAATATTATAGATGTCCCATCTTTCCACAAGGTCAGCACTACACTGGGTCACGTGGAAATTGAGGTCTCTTGTGCCCCTCCTTACCACACTGGTAACAAATGACCTAGCCACCTGATGAAATCCTCTGGCTAGTAATGCAACCATGAGAGAAATTGATCTGCCTCTTCCTCTTACCAGTAGAAAAGTACCAGAATCTAGTGTTCAATCGCACTAGCCTGCACCACTAGCTTCCCGCAGGTTCCCTCTGTAATCAGTGCCTGGCTCAAAATATCATGCACTTTAGGAAACCTGAAAATGTTCATTAATGCACTGATGTCATATCGAAGATCATACTCTAAGATTCTAGCCATTAACGTCTCGTCACACACAAGAACAGGTGAAAAAAACTGTATCTTGGTGAAGCAAGTAGAATAATCCATCACTGACTTGGCACCCTACTGTAGATTCAACAACTCTTGAGCTTGATCTTCCCTTAGCATCTCTGGAAAGAAAGAGACATTGAAGACTGCCTGAAAATCATCCGACTCCATGTCACTGTGATGTGTAGTCTAGGTAGTAACATACCACCATCTCATGGAAGAATCACGCAACATCTATGTTGCAAGCTTGACATTCCTCCCATGAGGTATCTCAAGATTCTCGAAGATAGTCTGCATAGAGCCCAACCAAAACTCTACAGCCTATGCCCACCATCCCAGGAAAATGTAGGCAGATGCTACTGTTGGAATATCTGTGTCAGCTCTTCCATAGATGTGGCATCTGGCGATGCTCCCCAGAAGGTCTGCATGAACCGCACAAAGCCTTCATAGAACTTCACATCAACACATGTGTCCAATATAACGGTTGGCACTAAATCTGGATCTACTGGAGGATCCATTGGTAACCAATGTCCTACCATATCTGAAGTATAATCTTTTCCACTCACTTTGCAAACAACTCCTGGTCATCTCGATGGCATGACTCTACAAGGTCAAACACACACCTTAGATTAAGATAATTAATGACGAAGAACTATTAACGTAAGAGGGGAACATGGAACAGAAAAAATTCATGTTTTACAAAATAGGACTACATGGTGTGTATAATAACTACACATCATGTTTCCATAAGCCCTCCTCATGTGCATGTACCTTTGCCAAAACTGGTCGGGTAACACCCCAAACACACAACGTGTAGTCCACAGACACAGTGTGTACTTATATTTTCTTCCCCTGCCCGAGTCCTTCTACATGGCATAGCCACACAGAACCCTTTTGAATGAGACTACACAAAATGTATAAGGTCTACATGGAATGTATGGGATGAGATTTATTGAACTGTGTTGTCCATTACACGACCGAGTACACAACTCACACAACACGGTGTGTTCCAGATGGACACAGCGTTTACGGCTTAGATTCCAACTTCACATGTTGTTAAAGACATGACTGACGAATCGGCTGATACTACACGGTGTGTTATACCTACACACGATGTGTACACTACCCTATTTCCCAACCCACACTGCCAATTCCACATAGTCTCCCACAAGTCAAGACTACACGGCGTGTCCCACAGGTACACGTCGTGTTTTAGAATGGATAGCACCGACCCGTGTTGTAAGTTACACAGCCAAATCCAAGGTCAACATAACACATCATGTACAATAGGTACACGATGTGTGACCTCAAAGTTTCATAATCCCTTGTTTCTTCACACATGGCCTATGACACGGCTATAAACTACACGGCGTGTACATACGGTACACGGGGTGCAGTTAAAAAATTTTCATTTCTTCCCAAGATGAATAGTACCTGGCATGTAGATAGAACTACACAATGTGTATTCAGGGTATTTTCATATAGTAAGCCTTAAAAACTACTCTAGAGCGTAGAAAAACACTAAACCAACACCTAAGTGCCAAATTCTGATCTGTGAGGCCCCATACTCCCCCCAAATCAAATATTGGAATCTTTTACATGTTATAATGAAGTAAATAGGTCAATGACCCACCAAATTTTGGTCAATGGGGGCCCATACTCCTCAAGAACCAATGTTTGGTATTCATTCTACAAAACCTCACATAATAATACCCTATAAAATAGCATGTATTTTATCAATGAATCTATCAAAACAAAATGAATTTACTAGCACAACATCTATCACAACAACATGAAATTTCTAATGCACCTACATGGAATGTAAAATATACATGGTATGTGATTCTAACATGTTCCTAAATGATTCATGTGATGAAATAGACTCATCTCACTGGGTTACAACTAAATAAAACCCAAAAAAATTTAACAGCACACCACAAGTGCATCACCGAACGGTGAAATCAAATCAATTGTAAATGTTCAAAATATGAAATATTTCAACACAAGGTAAATTGGATTTTTCCTGAACATGGGTTAGCTACTCCCATGCATAGGTTATTACGAAGTAATTATTCATTCTTTTCCGTAGCTATAGGCTCCAAATAGTAAATCAATGAAAATAAACACTTCTGATACCACTTTGTAACATTCTGGATATGGGTGCCACTCAACGGGTGCCCCGATCCCGATTGATAACATAACCTCAAGTGCATTTCCCAAAATGCCAGAGACTGCCGACAAGTAGTGAGGTACTAGGCCTAATAGTGGGGAAACTATTCCCTCATTTGCAATTTGTAGTGAAACGGAATGATATAAATATACTCAAAAGAGGAAGCAGTGAACAATTCAATCTGAATGGAAAAAGGTACTAAAACAAAAAATCACCAATAGTCATATATATATATATGATGATGCAATATGTCCCTAAGACTATGAAAGCAGTCAAAAAAGGATACACTGAAATCTAAAATAATATTATAGAATGTACAAGTATAGTAAAGTAAAAAAAAACTATGCAGCAGGAACTTAGCAGCATCGCAAGCCTAAGCTCGATCTCATTCTCTCATACTCCTCTACAATAATCAAGTACTTGTATAGGGACTCTTTCCCTTATCAAAATCTGTATTAATATAATCAGTTTGGGCGCAATACATGACCCAAAATGGGTGTGAGAAATGAATCCCAGTTGGGAACCACTAAAGGCCTGTTCCTAACTGTTAGGGAAAATGGTCAATAGTAGTGTGCTATTATAATATGCAGTAAACAAGGCAGTACTCAAAAGTATCTATCCCTACCAGTTACATTTCCACTTTATTAATCATTTATTAATTCCCAGATTCTACTTTATCTTGGCATGTAAAACATAATAAATCACCATGGTTAATAAACAAAGTAAACGTTGTCCATAGACATGAAAATCCATACCCTCAGGTAATCAAAATGAAAACCCTATGGTGATTTCACTTAGGCATAAAGAATATCTGCCTCGGGTGTACCAGATAATTCCCTCAGGCACAGAATCCACTACCCTTATGAATATGATACGTTTCCCTCATCCTAAAAAAACATTCCCTCAGGATAAACAAAACACTACCCTCATGCTAAGCATGTAGTTGGGCCATTCCTGACACATAAGCAAGCAATTATTCACATTTTATCTCAAGAAAACTCAATGTATGCATGAATCATGGCATACCATCAGGTATCCTGGACAAACGACTAAACAAGAGAAACGCACCCACGGGGTGGCCCTAGATCCTGCCAATGATCCCAAACAGTATTTTATATTTATTATTAGATTATCTATGAAATTATTGATATCTAAACAGTCAAGGCCTCAACCATATGACACCCCAAACATGGGTGGGTTGCACAACATACTAAAAAACACTCTAGAGTATGAAATTAACAACAAACCTCATACCTTGATCTCCAATAATCGATATACACGAACGAAGGCTCCCGAATCGTCCGTGAACGACATAGATCTGAGAAAAATGTTCACCCATTAAAATTAAAATAACATCCCCTCGGGAAATTATTAGAAGGAAACACACAAGGAGAGGGAAGAACATAACCGTGCGGTCCAAATGTGAATAGCGGTGAAGGGATCATAGTCCCAGTGTTCGATCGAGAGCTCTTCCAAGGTTAAACTGTCTCTCCCGCGGAAGGGAAGTAAGAGAAGAAATGGATGGAAGAGAGAAATATGGGTAAAGGGGAGAGGGTAAAGAATAATTTTCCCGTATGTTATAACCGTGGAAAGAACCACCTTGGTAAATTGTTGATGGGAATGAGAGTTTGTTATATGTGTGGAGAAAAAGGACAGTAATACATGATTTACAGGGTAAGAAAACGGTTCCAAATGTATAAAGGTTCATCTGCAATGTGTTGGGACACAACACGAATAAATTTCCAAATCATCAGAGTATACCCCAAAGCTACTATTGGATAATAATCAAATTATGATACTACCAAAGATAAATAAGAGTGATTAGAGTTCTTATGTTGTTATTAATGAATTTTTTCATTTGAGTAATGTATAAGGTATGTACATGTTATAAGAATTATAGAGTATATAAGGATCGTACGACAGTACTATTTCATTAAGGACATGATATTGTGTAGAACCAAGAATAGTGACTCAATAGTGAGTTAAATTTTTTGGACAATATGTTGTTGTGAGAAAGATAAACCATAATATGGCTCTAATATTGAGGTAGTGATTCTGAAATAATATATGATTGATTTGGATAAATTTTATTGGATATCATTGAATACCTTGAAAATGAATAATCATTTTTATAATCCAACATTGATGGAGGTTAAAACATTTCTTGATAGAAGGAGTATATTCAGTATTCTATAAGAAATAATGGAGCATGAATGTAATCAATAATGTTTTTTGGTAATTCAAGGTGTTACTGTGTTTTAAAAGAATACATAATGAAGGTATTCTCATGTTATTACATGGAAAAAAGGATCTTCATTTTGTTTGCCTTCTTTATAACATTTGGACTGTGAGTTTGGACAGTAGTATTTTGGACAAGTCTAAATGTTGGAATCAATTATGTTAACATTGGATACTATTGTTATGGTTAAATCATTTCATTACATTATTTTTGGATTCTTATAAAAAGTACAAGTCGGAGGTCATGCGACAACCCATCGCTTCTGACAAGGCCATGAGACTTGAACCCTCAACTAAAGGGCAATAGGGGTGCATCACCTATAGTTGGCCTACTTGATGTCCTAATTTGTATAATGTAGTTTTTAAAAATACTCTGTCAAATGAAATTTAAATTAATTATTTTTGGAACCCTATATGATTAAATAAATAGAATATTTTTGAATTATATTATCTTTTGGAGTGAAAGATGAGTGTGTGGAAGGAATTAGTTAAAGGAAGATATTGTACTTGTCAAGTTTTTTTTCCTCTTATTCTAGGAAAAAATTTATTCTTAAACTTTAGGTAAGGGATCTTAAAACCCAAAATGTGTTATCCTAATACCTTATGTTTTGTTCAACTAATGATATTTTAAATCATCATAGATTGATGGCTTTGTGGCCCTAAATTTCTCACTTTTTTTGTGATTGATAACCTCAATCACTCCCTATAAATATTTATGTATTCCATCAAATTATGGGTCATTAATTTCCACGAATGTTCTTCTAATTGATATCATAATTTTGTGGTGACTTATTTATTTCCTTTTCCTCTTATTAAGACTACATTTTATTAAACCAACATATAATGTGTGTTTTTCACAAAGGTATTTATCTTTTTTTAACCATTTATTTTCATCGAATAATTTCAAATTGTGAGGACCCAATTTATTTAATGAGAAGATAATTTAACACCCAAAGATTTCATTTTACATTTTTTCATTAATACAATTCAATAACATGCGCTACAAGTAACACCGATTTCGAGCACACCAAAACATACCAAAATATCTATTCCAAAAGCAGTTATCAATTATATTAACTGCATTTTATATCTTATATAATCTCTCTAATTTTATCATCCATATTTTTTGTTTCATAGAAATAATATAAGAATAATTTATTTTTTTAGATAAAAGAAGTATTGTTTTAAAAAAGCAATTTTACCGCCTTTAAATGGTGAACCATTTTTAAAACCATTTTTTACAATTTGATATATTAAATTTAATGAAATTAAATCCTCATTTAGAAGAGGTACATAAAAATCTATTTTTTGAAAAAATTTTGGTTCAATTTTGATGTCATTTATATTTTAGTTAATAGTGAAAAATTCTATGTTTTAATTGAAAATTTTTTTTAATCAAAATAATATATAGTGTTAAATTATGAATATGAAAGGTTTTGAAGTATTATTAAGTTATATATATTTCATTTTATACTATTTAGGTCATTATAAGTAATTTCAAATTTAAATTTGACATAAACACAGGTCAATATTTTGATAGTTTTTTCTTTTTAAAAACATGTTTTTTGGATTTGACAATGAGAATTAATTTCAAATTAATAAATGAAACATATATGTTTTTACCATGGTAAAATGGACTTTATTTTTGGATTCATAATTTAAAAATTATCTTAGGGTTTATTTTTGGTATTTTTCTAAAAGCTTTCAATTTTTAATGAATAGTAAAAAACACATAGTTATTTTTAAAAACAGACATATTATTTAAATAATGATTATTTTATTTACATTTATTTTAGGGTAAAATAAATATATAACACCTATATATGTTCAATGTAATTCATTAGAGTCATTTTATAATAAGTTTGGATATATAAAAATCTTTTTGAACTTTTTACCGTCTTTTACCCACCTCTTAAGAGCATTTACAAATGTTCATAAGACATAATTTTACCACTTCTGTGAGTTTAAATTCAAAAATATGAGAGACACAGTTATTATCTGTATGTTAAATGAGGCTCAATAAGATGAAAATAATTTTTGGGGAATAGAAACTATTGACTTTTATTTACCATGGTTAAAAATAAATATGGTAAATAAGGGTAAAATGATATCATAATTATGCTAACACATGTCCTAATTCTATTGGATAAGTATATTCGACCCAAAATTACCGTAGGAAAAAAATATGATCCTTTTTGGTCCACTAGGATTAGATTTGGACCTTTATTATTATTTTATTTAAAAATGAGTAAAAAAAGATAAATTCCATGTTTAGTAACTGAACAATTTATAATATAGGGTTACACTCCATATAAATTCAACTATTAATATTCAATAGAATAATAAATATATTTCCTAATATATTTTATTTTATTTATAATTTTTAGACAGTAAATAATTTAATTTATTTATGAAACAATGATGATGCAGTAATTACATTATTAAGGAAATATTAAAATAAGTGATATTATAAATATTCAAATATATGTAATTTGAGAAATATGATGAATTTTAATAATTGTATTTGTTAATATGATAGGTTATTATTGGTTAAATGATCTTTATTCGAAAACATAATGATTTTATGGATTTCAAAAAAATCAAATTCTGAATAGTGTTGAAATTTACATAATTGTGTTTTTAACACAAATAATATATTATTAATTGATATAATATTTCTAAAAATATAAGGTTTATCCAAAGGAAATATATATGGTTATATATATTAATAATTAACCACATGGGGTTCTATTGGATTTTTATTTTATGTTTATTAACTATATAATATAAAAATACAAAGAGACATGGTAAATTCCAAATTATTTAACCATGAGTTAAATTGCAATGATAATGTTAATATGATGACCTAAAGTTGTCTAAAAACTATTGGTTGAGATGTTTTCAACCCATACCTACCTTAGCCTCTAAATAATTTATTTTTGACCCATTAAAGACTGAAAATGATTTTATTATAAAATAATATTTCACGGATTTCCTAAAGTGAATCTCAACTCTCTTATAAACGGACACATCCCCTTCTATTAATTTTAAAACTCATATTCCTTTTGGATTGGCCAAAACCTACACAAATATCCTCCCAACATTCCTCCCTTCATCCTAGATTCTTTACTTTGGTCAGAAATCTATCCTATGGAGCCCTTTTGATCAAATAAAAAGGAAGAACCCGATGAAGAGGTAAATATTTCATCACATCTTTCAAGTTCTTCTCTTCTTCCACTTCCTCTTTCATTGTTGTTCCCATTCTAAAATAATAAATCTAGTATCTTCTATATAATATAATTTTATTTTTAAGAATGCACAACCATATTAATTATTCAATCCATAAAATTAATTACAAAGTCACCATACGTGCATACGTACGGCTTACAGTCTCCACGTCGTGGTGTAGTTTGTCATTCAAACACGTAATTATATGTATGGGTATAATAATGAGTATAACTGAGGTAAATAATAAATATACCATGTTATGGATTCTTTTTATATGATATTCCATCCAATTAAAAATGATTTCACCATCAATATAATGATATTGTCACTCATGCGTACATACGGATTACCATTTCCAAAAATGCGATTAGATTCATTCCCCATTGTAGTCATTCAAGAATAATTTTAATTTTATTATTAAAAATAATTTTTAGGAACATAATATTATTCTGGATATGAATAAAATACATCCTATCCATAACAAACATGGCTCAGGTAACTGAGCATATAAAAGAAAATCGAGCAGTTAACACCCAAAATGATGATATTACTAAAATATTATTAATGAAGAAATATTAGAGGATCATGTATGATATAATATTTATGTATATAGTTTTATAATAATATAATATAAATTATTTATCTATTATACAGGAGAATAACTTACCCTCAACCAAGGATAAGTACAAAGTAAGGTTTAATTCTACAATCTCTTTATCATCTGATGTTGTTTTTAAGTTAGTATATACTGGGACCTCTTTTTCATCCACATCTCTGTTTTTATTGAAATGTATTTAATGATATTTTTATTATTTACTATACAGTGTGTTATAGTAATTTATACCCATATTTGACCATATATTTTTTAAAAGTTATATTTTCGTCGTTTTCCAAACAATGCACTTTATGACCTTTTCGACAAAATAAAGGTAATAATGGTTTTTAACTTATATAGAGAGTGCGGATATTTTTTCCCATTATACCATAGTCGAAGAATCCCATACAAACATAGAAGAATATTTTCAGAATAAATGTTTTATTTTATAATTATGTGACTCTTAAATGATTTAAAAATAAAAAGAGGAATTTATTTCAAAATAATTTTCATTTAATCTATATCAACATCGTTTTATTGATTTTTAAACTTGTTTTGTTGATTTATTATGATACAAATCATCCAAATTATATTGAATCTTTAGTGATATGTTTGACTATGGATGCG
The DNA here is from genome assembly GCA_963277665.1 of Viscum album. Classification (NCBI taxonomy): domain Eukaryota; kingdom Viridiplantae; phylum Streptophyta; class Magnoliopsida; order Santalales; family Viscaceae; genus Viscum; species Viscum album. Next base: position 513,561,079 of record OY728143.1, on the reverse strand, counting down.
TTATTCTTATACAATTCATGGTTTATGAATAATGTATTCACGTTTCGTAATATATTTTTAATATAAATGTTCATGTTATGTTTAATCCTTTTCAAATGAGGAATGGATTTGACATAATAAGTGATGGGTGAAGCCCTCTATAGCTCCTTGATACATCGGTAGGATTTTTGAGACAAACTAGTGTCTTGGAACAAGACCATGACATAATATTAATTGTAGTTTTGGCACAAGTCATTGACTATGTGGTTACGAAGTCTGGCATTAGTAATTTCATTATTATGAAAGTAGAAATTGATATTTCATGTGATTATTCAACTCATAGAATATAAATGTTAATATATAAATGACATAATTTGATTTTTTTTCTTTTCCATATTATGCAGAACATTATGTTTAAAAGGTTTATGTTTTAGTCTAATACATTGCCTTAAATGATTATGCTTATTTATGAATGTTTCAGCTATATTGTTATCTTTACTGAGCATCCGAGCTCACCCATTTCTATGTTTTCTTTTTACTAGGATATCAAGAAGTATTTTATGGTTGACCTGCAGCGATAATCTAAGGATATAAGTGTGATCAAAAGGGACCAAAATGTTGTTGATGTTTATATTTCATGATGTAATGTAAAACTTATGAATGTATCTAGTACTTCCAAGGCTACTAAAATGACCAATCATTCGAGACATTATTCCTTGTATCTTTCCATTGTTATGTAATAATGCACCGACTCTGTGTAACTGCAGTAAGGGCATTATATGTTTTTTCAATTTTATCGATGGATTAAAACAATGGTGAATAATATGATCCCATTAAATAATACTATTTATTTCATATATATCAAATAATTTTATTTAAAACCGTTCTTTTTTAATATCCATGTATATCATATGTGATGAACGAAACATTTCACCTCACGAGGTAGTTGCCTTTCATACAAATGAATGATGTTGTTGTGTTCCTACTAAATGGGGGTTAATAATAAATATGTGATATAATTTTAAATAAGAATAATAATCTCATATATATCATAAAAAAACTGTAACTCATTAATTATATTTTGCTGTTAGTGGTGCTTTTGGGAAAAAATAGCATCGGTTCACAATGAGGTAGTCAGCTATACACATAGATTAAGATTTAGTATTTCATTATTATTAATAGAATAATGATATATGAAATTGAAATATCATTATAACATATTATTAGATATAAGATACATTGGAAAAATATATTAATGATATAATAAAAATTTAATAATGTATATGAATATTTAAATGAAAACCCCTATTGGAGTATAATACCACTTCATTAAAGAAATTCGTTTAGTTTTCAACATAATGCTTCATAATATGGAATTATGACAAAAATAAGGATTATAGGATGAGATGAGTGAATTAAAAATTTTATTTTCATAATTATTTTAAGATCTAATTGTTTTTTTATGTGTGAACCCTAATGGATAAGGGGTGTCCATTTATATGTGAGGTGAGTTCCACACTTGTAATTTTTGAAATAAAAAATGAATACACATATTTTACCAAGGAAAATGTCTCAAAAATGGTATATTATCGAATATATAAAATACAACATTAATATGTGGCCAATAAATGTGTTTTTACATGTTTTAGGGAATTTAAAAAGATTATATTTTTACTTTGACCCCTGGTATTAATTTTTTTACCTAAACCATAGTAAAAGTGTTTTTATATATTTTACATTTAATTATGGAAAAAAATAATGTGGAAATTATTTAATAATATAAATAATTGTGATACCATATTTGGAATCCTTTTTTCGATGTTCCATTAAAATAATTGATACTAGAAAATATATAATTAAACCCACATGTGTAAAGATAAATCGATTATTCAATGAGAAAATATTCAAATGTTTAAAATATTACTATATATGAATTCATTATTTAAAAAATCTTGTGAAAATAATTTAAATAAAAAATATAACACTTTAATAATTTAATGTTTTAAAACATATTATAAAAAACATATTTTTTAAAATTATTTTAAATATATGAATTTATTAATAAATAATGGTATTTATAATTAATCATGGAAAAAATATTTACCATTAGACAATTTGAAAAAATTACTTTATAATAGTATATAAATGTATAATTAAAATATAAATCTCATTTCATTCTACTAAATTTTATTAAATTGAAGAAACCCAATTTTTGAAATAATTGGGTAAAATGTGATAAAATTGATTTTTAGAAAAATAAATTTGTGTTAAATTATATTAATCTGTATCTATTTTGTAGAAAAAAACATAAGATGAAAGTTAAAAATTTGATTTAAATTATAATATATTTGAAAAAATTCTTTCACAAAATTTTTTGTTATAATGTAAAAAGATGAAAGGTACATGTCATATTGGAATGTTCATCGAATAACATACATATGGGTTACCCATGTAGATTTAGTAGTCATGCAGGTCATTATTTGACTTATGTAATTATGATAGAGTATCTATTACTGAATCATGGTTTGTATTTTTTTGACATAAATAATGATAACCTAATGGGTTATAATGATATCATGTAGTTTCTAGTGTAGAGAGTTATATAATGTCTAATTAGAATTAAAAAATGTTTTTATAATGAAATGATAATGTTAAAATAAATAGTAATCAAATTAGAATGGAAATTTTAAAAATAATGGTTTTTGGGTTAATAATTTGGATTAAATATTTTTAAATGATTTAATAGAAACATCAAACATCAAAAAGGATTACTATTATGATAATGTAAATATCTTCAATAACAGGGCCCATGACCATTCATATTTCATTAATTTATTGGATGTGATCATGAATCAAAAGCATTTATTACTGTGAACCTCTTGCCAGAAGGAACTGACATGGATACAAGATACATGGTATGACATCATGACTGCATGAAAATTTATATGATTCTTAAAATCAAATCATTGAGAACAATGTAAGGAATTAATTATAATTTGATAAAATGGGAATTTGATAAATTGATTCATTATAAGGAGAACATGGATGAATATTTAAAAATTGACTTTGAGTAATTGAGTTGAGGATTTAGAATAAACATGGTTCTTCTTATGTGGAATTGATTCTAAAATCATAAAAGTGATGTATATTTAGCTAAAAACATATTTTTTATTAAAGTAGTTCCCACCATATAATGTTAAAGAGAAAAATATGTAATTATTTTATTATGATACGAAATATATAGTAATTATAATGTAAATTTTTTATATTTATTAAGAGTTTACTAAGGAAAATTCATTCCTCATTTAGAGGATTTTATAAAAAAAATCTATTTTGGTTTTCAAAATATATCATTCTTTATTTATATTTCTCACTAATTTAAATTATTCTTTTAAATATTTCTATATGATATCATTTCTCTAATTTCATTGGAGAACTATCTATTACCATATGCTCAGTTATTGAAATTATATATTCCTTGAGTTCAAATAATATACATCATTAATTTTAATATTTTATTATAATAATCCAATTGAAATTAAAGTGCAAATAATATTATTTCATTTATATTATCTCTCCCATGTTATTTTTTTATTCTTTATTCATTATTTCTCATTTCAATTATTACATTACTCATTCATACGATGGTGTTTGGATCTAGTACAAATGTATATAAAGGTGATTTCATATCATTAATTATGAATATATTTATACAAACTGGTAAAAATTTTATGGGATTGTTACCATTTTTTTTAATAGAAGAATTTTTTTAAGTTTGTTGTGTCTTTCCCAATATAATATCATATAATAAAATAACCTATTAGAAAAAAATCATAATTTTTTTTGTGAAAAAATATGAAATAAAATATTCATCAATATTATTTATAACATTGTATAAATTAATTGTGTTTTCATTAGTGAAAAATAAATTTAATATTCATATGAATTTTATTCAAAAAAAAACTAAAAATGTTTTAATAATATTGGGTTTTATGTATATTTTATTTATATAATATTACTATAAAAAGAATTTAGATTTTATGAGTGGACTGCCTATAAGAGAAACATTATTTCTTGTATATATATCATATTATCGAATAAATGGAAAATTAATTTTTCATGTCTGTTTCTTGATAATGTTCACTCAGAAGCATTTTTTTAGAAAAATTATTACCTTCCTACTAATTTGAATTAAATATAGGATCCTAACTCCTCAAAAAAGAAAATGTAATTAGTGGTATATTCTATTAGATGATTTATAAATGAAATAGTAATCAGATACACAAATTAAGGATGTAAATACCCATCGTTGGGAGTTTTTAATAACCAATATCATTATAGATACCAGATTCAAAGTGATGTTAGAATTTTTTTTAATAGGGATGAAGGGATATATTTTTTATGTTTTTAAATGTTTTTATCTTTCAACATAGTTATGTTAAATATATTTCAATTCAATGTTGGAGGCTATAGAAGTCAGGGGAGGTGTTTTTGGATATGGTGGCCCTCATTATTTTATAAGAAGTAAGAAGCCACTAGTTAACATATATAGTGGTATAATATACCAAATTGTTTTAATTAGTGTAAAATACCACCTTATAATACAGTATAAAACTAGTAGAGAAAAATAATGGGATCAATGGGGGTTTAAGTAGCTAGTGTGGGATGACCATGAAATAGGTGGAGGAATGGTGTGTTTTATTAAGCATGGTTTATCCATTCATTTAATGGCTGTCAACAACATATATTTAATATATAATTGAATTTAATTGGATATATTTTGGTAGAAACCATTATCTTCCTTAACCCACATGGATCACATATTCACCTATATTAGTTAGAGGCCAATCATTTAAATTATTTTTATATTAGGGCATTGATATGACTTTGACATTTTATGTGAATTTGGACATTCGTTTGGCCATTAACTATATATTTTTTAGTTGTTAGTTTTTTAGGTGACCTCTTAGGTATCACATAGATGGTTTTAGAGTCATTTATAATAATTTTAGTGGGTTCACAGTTTTTTTACATTTTAGGAAAATCGAGAAATTCTCCCTAGGATAACATGCATCTAATTAGTGAGGGATTGTAGATGAAGCATAGTTGGTGAATGTATAGAGCTAACTTTATGAAATTATCATGAAAAATATATGACCCAGGAAAAAAGAAAAAATTAATTTTTGATCAGTTTTTACCCAATGATGTTCCCAAACTATATTTTTACCAAAATATATAGTTAGTTGTATCATGATGGGGGATTGGTTTAGTAAATCATTTTGAAAACACATGTATCATAATTTTACTAAACAAAAAAATAATATTTAAACATAAAAAATTCTAAAACACTTTTGATATTCCTTAGTTGTGTAGGTGTATTAATCCTAAGGACCCCAGTGTAATTTCATGTTATTTAATCTCCCTTTTATAAAAACTTTTTCTGGATCTATACGCCTTAGCCCATGAGATATTAATTGAAGAGGTAACTCATCCTGTATTCTTCAATTTATTATAAATCTAATATCCTCTTCTCTAGTGAAGCATATATCCAATAATTATTGACTATATATGTGAAATAATTATTGATATAATTAGCTATTCTCATTATATATATAGATATGTGTCCATATCTAGACAAATTATAAATATTATTTATGGATTGTATATTTTTTTGGTAATGGTAGTTGTCAGTGGGAATGTATAATAAAAACCATGAACATATGTTTTACTTGTTTATTAATCATTATTCTGTAATAATCATCCCCTAATTTTGGAATGGATCAAGGAATATTCAGTATCATAAATTTTTTGGGTGGAAAATATTGACTTTGGGAATTTATACTATTGAAATAGAAATTCTATTCCATTTGGTGGAATTGTTTAAAATATAAAATGCTTTATCTTCATGTTATTTCATGTGTTCCATGTTACCAATCATGATATGATACTCATGTCATTGCGTGTGTCCTATGAAATACTTTCTAGACATAAATTCCATGTTTCGTGTATGTGTGATTATTTGGACCATGATACCATTTAATTATCTAATATACTTGTGGGTGGGTGTGTATCCAATGGAGAAATTGATTCATATTAAATCCATGTAAATTTTTTTATAATGTGTTATTTTATGATTCGTGTTATTTTCTATACATCTATTTTGAAGGTAGAAGGATGCACTAAATCAAGTTGTTATCCCCAAAGAGGCAGACATCCACCATGGTTCTTATAAATCAATGATTTGACCTTCCTAAATGACTTCTAGTAATGTGGATTCCACTATTTCATTGTATTGGGTCAATATCTATTGATATTTCATTCCATACATCAATATATTAGTTCAATATGTGGTAATGTGGATACTTTCAAAGCCATGAATTGGTTTTTAAATTGGGCGCTATGAGTTTACCTTTCTGGAGGGCATTGAATTATTTTTTAAAGGTGGACTATTAATACACGATAATTGTATTATTATTTTGGGATGTCATTCAAATCCTATGGCGTGATGATGACAATAATGGGTTCCTTTAAACCTTCATTATTGCTTAGTACTGATGTAGGTATACCTGAGGATCATGTAAGCTAGGACAGAACATTATGAATTGAAAATTTATTATTCATTCATTATATTTTCTTCGTATCTCAGATAACAAAAATAATATATTGTGATATTATGTTAAGGACCTGTTTGTAGTGTGATTGTGTGTTTTTACACTCACCCTTCATGAGAATCATGATGCATAGGTATATTTCATGGTTTGGAATCAAGAAAAGACCAATGACCTTGAACCACGATGCTGATTTGGTGGATATTTGAGTATTAATTAAATTCTATGAAAGACTATAAATTTTTACTATCGGGTTTACATTATTTTTTCAGTTACCATCTTCTAGGAAAATTAACTTGTTATTATTCCATTGGATTATATTGTATGACATGAATTCTATTTATTATATCATTATAATATTTATATAGTTTTATTCTTTCTATTATATGATGTTTATCTGTAAATTTTAATGATTAAAATGTATTTACATTGTTATCAATGTCATAACCTCCCATCAAAAACATTTAAGTCCTTTCAAGTAGTTAGAAGCCTCCTATTTAATGGGAGATATGCACGAGGATATGTGATTCCCTACTCATTCCTGGTGATTCAATCAAATCATTGTAATCTATTATCATCTGGGGATTTATTTTGATTCAACATTAATGTTTTTTTGTTAGGTATAAATGAGATATTCTTTGTGGAACATGATAAGTTTTTTAATTTATCTTTTTCCACATCTCTAATATAATTGACCTCTGAGTTACCATTAATGGTATTCCTCTTACACTGTGAGGTATTAATGATTATTTTTTACCAATTATACTATTATTCAGTAATATTATATAGTATTTCATTTTTCTAAGGCATCATAATTAAGAACATAGTTTTCCACGTCTTGATTTTGATTGCTTGTATTACATTGTAATTATATTAATAAAATTCCATTTTTTATTTTTTATTTTTGATTCTAAAGTGCCCAGATCAGTGTGAATCACTGAGAGGGGGAGGGGTGAATCAGTGATCCCTTAAAACTTTTTACTAATTGATTCTTTATCAATTAAACCTCTATGGCTGGTTAAAGCCTCGATCCACTCTTCTTGTATCTCTCACCTTTCCTCGAATCATGAAGTAAATGTAAAGGCACTGGACACAAGGATTTAAAAGGTTCGACACCAAAGGCCTACGTCCTTGCCATGTTGGTTATACACCCCAACATGGTTTCTTCCATTATAACTTGTTAGAATTACAATGGTCGATACAGCATCCCATTGTATCTCTCCTGAGTCCCACAGGAGGTTCTTTATACTGCGTCCCACAGTGTTACTAGAGTCCCACTGGCCTGCTCCAGAGTCCCATTGAAGACTTCTTCTCCCTGAGTCCCACAGGGTCTTCTCCTGGCTGCTCGAGTCACACGAGTAGCTCTTCTTCTCTTTAAGCTTCTTCAAGTATCTTCAGCAGTATGGGATAAAGACTGCTGGCCTTTCTCTGTACCTCTGCTCACTTGTGATGAACAGGTCTTCTCGTATTGCTCAGGATTTATCTCCTTCTTCTAAGGATGACCTGGCTTCTCTCCAACTACCGAATACTCAGACAAATGATGTCTTTAACTTTAGTCTGGTCCAGTCTCAGTTCAAAACAACTTCCAGCACTGAATTCATGGAAACTCTGAATCCTCATGCACTGACTGCATGGCCTTCTCAATTTCTTCAAGATCCTCTGGTCTTGGTCAAATCAAATGCACACTCACTGATTTGAACTTTGATTACATGCGCATGTGCATGCATGCATGCATGCACTTCCCCTTTCCTCTTCTTGGTGCAGTAGACCCACAAAGGGTGTAACACTTTAAGCACACACCAACTAGTCACTTCTTCACACACTTTATTCAATTTTCTTACACACTTGAATGTGTGTTATACTATAGTGTGGATGTCCTCCCTTTTCTTCTTCTAAGTGTATACACACTTCTTAGTGCACACACCTAGGTTCGGCCTTCTTTGTTACTTGTTCAAGTACACATAACTTTGTTCTTTGATTTGCACACACACAATGAGTGTGTATTTGGCCTTCACTATTTTTGCACACACCCAAGCTATCCTCGGCCTTCTTTTCAAATGCACACACACACAAAGTGTGGTGGTCTTCACTCTTCAAGAATGCACACACAAATGCACTAAGGCCTCGGGTCTTCTTTGGTTGCACAAGGCTACGGCCTTTCCTTCCCTTCTTGCACACACAGCCGAATGTGTCCTTCCCCACTTATGCACACACACTGCCTTCTTCTGTTTTTGCAGACACAGCCTGAACACTGTAGCACACACACAAAGGTGTGGTAAATTGCCTCACTCAAACTCCCTGCAAAATGAAGGCGTGCATGGGGTGAGGCCAACCTCTTCTCCACTGCCGCGCAGGGTCACAAGGCGCAAGGGTGCGACCTCTACCGTCTTCAAATGCCGCGGGCAAGTCCTCAAGGTGCACAAGGGTCGCGCAAACACCTCCTTCCGCGCAAGTCTGCGGGCAGAGAAGGATGCAACCACGGGCGCGCAAGGATGCGGCCACGGGTCTTCCTGTCGCGCAAGGAAGGCGCACAGGGGACTCCCTTTCTTCTTTCGTGCAAGGAGTGCACAAAAGGAACTTCACGAAGCCAAAAATGGCTCCAGGATTCTCTGCCGCGCAGGGGGCACGCAGGCTGTTCTTCGCGAGGGAATGCACTCGCGGGACTCCCGTTTCTCAAAGGATCAGCAAGCATAAATGAGAGCATGGGCTCTCCTTTTATAGGCAGAGAGGCCTCAAAACATCCGCGTGGGATAAATCTAAAATCCCCGAAGTATTCGGATCATTCAAGATTTTTGCCAATATTGATTTTCTCCTCGGTTCACCGTGGGTTCTCCTTCTATATTTTTCTCCTCTACGTGCATGCGACTTAGAACGCATGCACGGCCTCTGTTTTGGCCATCCCATGCAAAACACGAACACCCCGAGGCCTCGACAATTTGTTTGCCTTCGGCCTTCATCAAATTGTCTCACTTGTTGCATGCAAGTCTCTTTTTGTGCATGGTACTGTTCGTTATGGCCAGACGAGCACGAGGGTGCCTTCGGCTTCGAGAGAGACAGCCGAGAACTCAAAATCTGTCGTCGGGAAGGCGCCTGGTTCAGCGGGGACGTCGCGGGTGCCTCGGTCGAGCTCGAGGTAGAAGATGCACCGGGAGCCGTTCGATCGGGCGAATGAAAGACATCGGACGGCCTGGATTTGAACCGATGTGGCGCGATGCGATGAGCGGCGGAGATCGAGCGCGCGATGAGACGGACGGCTCAGATCTGATCCGCGGCGAAATTTTTCGTCCCACATCGAATCGCCTCGCGGAATTTCCGCGGTTTATCAAACACCGCGTGCCAACCTCATCTCAATTGAACTTCCTCCTCCACGGTGCCGCCCCGCACCGTGTTCTCCTGCGGGCGCGCTCTGCGCCCACTCACGCCTCCTGCGGGCGCGCTCTAGCGCCCACCATGCATTGCCTGACACTCGCGGGTGCGCTCATGTGCCCCTACCGCGCTCCTCCGGGCGTGCCCCAGACGCCCATGCGGTGTCTTGGGTGCGCCATGCCGCCCTGGCTCGCCCCACAGGTTCCCCCATGTGTGTGGTGCCTAGCGCCCATGCCTTGGGGTTGAACCCTCAAGGTGCTTGGCTGGCCATATTTTTTGGCAAAGGATAGAGAGTACTTTGTATAAAAAAAAGTAACCACATACATAATGTGAAATGCCAAGAGCCACTCCTTCCTCTTCATTTATCCTTCTTCCTCTCTTCTTCTTCATTATAATTCCTCCGATTCCTCTTCAACATATATTCATCACTTAGGAATGGAAATTCTGGAAGGTTCTTCATCTTCAACCGAACTCCTGAATCAACATGAATTCTCCAATGTGCTTCATTGATCTAATCAGAGATCAAGTTGGATCACTTCCAATTCACATGCACTAAGAGTTAGTACATGGACTTTTTTTATCCACTTCATCCACTTAGATCAGAGATCAAGTTGGATCACTTCCAATTCACATGCACTAAGAGTTAGTACATGGACTTCTTTTATCCACTTCATCCACTTAGAAGTTGTGGATGGATCTCGTTGCTTCTCCTCATGCATTTTCAATACAATGCATGGTCTTAAAACATTGTTGTGACTTTGTATCATCAGGATACAAGTTCTTTGAACTTAAAGAGCAGCTCAACAATCGTCAGATGTCCATAGAGAATGTTTCAACCACAACATCCTATGTCACTTAGTGAATCTCTTAAGTGACATGCATCTTAGTACCATGGCCATTCTCCATTCATTACCAACACCATCACATCCTTTGTCATTCACATATTGAACCTCCTTGACATCCATCCATTCATTCCTTGACAACATACCTCATTGACAACAAATGCAACACAGTTCACTTCAATCTCCCCCTTTGTATTTGTTGGCAATACACTAGAGCACATATGAATGGGTCAATATGTGTGCCAATATTTCTCCCCCTTATTGGCAACCAAATGCAAAGGTGTGGTGTGGTTCTCTTTCAAAAATCTCTTCCTCCCTTTGAAAAGTATTTTCTTACACTGAGAGAGGGATGATGTCACATGTTCTCTTTAGCAAAGAACCTTTAGTAAATCAACTCTAAGTCTACTTGGGCTAACCCGGTGTAGAAAACAAGAGTGATATGACCAAGGAATTCAAAGCTGTCCATAATTCTGTACACATGTGAGATCATGCTTCAGGGGTTTGAAATTTTTCAGATATATCAATGAATTGCTAAATCCTGCACATACTTCACCAAACACATTAGAAAGTTCAAGTGCAAAGATAAAGCTCCCCCTTTCATCCATTTGTCTTCAATCCATACTCCCCCTTAATTGACAAGATAAAATCAATTAAGAAACAAGGGATGAAAGTATGATTGGAATACCTTCACTTTTCTCAAGATGGTATTAATCTAAGAATCCCATCTTCTTCAGATTGGCTCCCCCTCAAGGGGTGCATTCCATTCTGTCCAAACCACTCTCCAGATGAGAATGATCGTCATCTTCAATTCCCTTCAATGTTAGCACATGTAAATACCAGAAGTATAAGAAAATAAGATGGAACCTCCTTGGTTCATCAATGTGAACAAAAAGGTTGAGAAGATTCTCTCAACCGAGATGTCCCATTTTCACCATTCTTCACACTTTCACATTTGATCTTCAATGATGTTTGTGCTGGTGTGGATCTCAACACATCTTCATGTGAAATCTTCTTCTTCCCTTTTGCCTTAGCAATTTCCAGAACTTCATCTTCAGCTCTTTGTAGATCTTTGGCAAGTTGCAACTGATTTGGCCATATGACAAGTAAGTCATTTGGGAGTGTGGCCTCAGTTCTGGAAGTTCCACATGGTTCTTTTGATGCTTTCAAGATACCTTTCTTAGGCAACTTGTTTTCAATCAATCCCTTCTACTTCTTCTGGATTGATTGTCTTTTTGAGTTCAGTCTGCTTTTATTCAGTTCCATGGCTTGTTCACAGAGATCCATGGTATGACCTTTCTTTCCACAGTAGAAGCATGTTTTCTTGGTGGTCCTTCTGGATGCATCACCCTTCTTGGATTTAGATTCCAAGGACTTCTCTTCCTTTTTCATAATCTTCTTGGGAGCATCTTCAACTTTCTTCTTGCTTCCCAAGGATTCTTTCTGAGCCAGGTTCTGTGATCTTTTCTTCTTTTGAGCTCTGGATACAGTTGGAGACTGACATGTATCTTTTTGACCACTTTTTCAATCATCCCAGATGTTGTCAAGTAATCCAAATCTATTTGCAGTAAACAGATGTCTCTGGACCTATGGATGTTGCGTCTTTTCCTCTGGCTTGCTCTCCCTTGGCATGGGCTTCCCTTGTGCTTTCACATTGAGAGAATTGTACCAACAATCCTTTACACAGTGCCCATACTTATTACAACACCAACATTGACCCACAAATCTTGACTTCTTCAGTCCTTCTGATTTTAGGGTACTTTTCTGGAGCTACTATGTTGTTTCAGGAGAGCTCTGCTTCTTCATTTTCTTCATCCATACTTGTTTGGAATTATTCTTCCATCCTGTATTTTTTCTGGAAACACAATTAGAAGCATTAGTACAAGATGGGATGGATGGTACCTTCTTTTTAGAAGATGTTTCCCTTTCATTAGAGGATGTCTTTATTTTAGAATCATCCTTCTCAAAGCATACTTGAGTAGCAACATTTCTACTTTCAGCTGACTGGGAGGATTCAGCTTTGGGTGATTGAAGATTTTTCAATATCACCTCTAGTTCGAAGAATTTCATATTGAGGGAGTTCTTCTCATCCTCAATAGTCCTTAGCCTTCCTTCCCAATTTTCTTTCAGCTGTTCTAACTGGTCTTCATGAACCTTCTTCAATTCTAGTAATGAATTGTCAAGCTCCTTCACTATTTTGAATTTGTCTTCGAGTTGAGCATTTCTAACATTCATTGACACTTTGTGCCTCTTTTCCAGTGCATGGAAAACATCTTTGACCACATTATTAAAGATTTCTTTCTCAGAAAGGCTTCTTTGCAATTCTTCAGCAGTGTCTTCATATCTTTCATTGCAAAGAGAAACGGTTTCATCTTTAGCCTTCACCAGCTTTCTGAGAGTGTTGGTTATGCCAACCCTTTTTGCCAATTGGACTTCCAGAGAATTGGCTTCATCTTCTAGCTGTAATTTTTCATCTTGAAGATCAAGGAGGCCTGTAGCTATACACATTGCCACTTCCTTGGGGACTGTCTTCTGAAGATATTTGATTGCATTTAGAAGATCATTGTTCCTTCCATCTTCATCACAGCTAGAGCAGGCTTCATCAGAAGAATGATAAAAGGAATTTTCATCTGATGTGACTTTCACATTTCTTTCCATAGAAAGAGTTTCTCTGATTGCAACAACCTTCTTCTTCATCTTCTTTGCCTGTTTCTTCTTTCTATTTTTCTGAGTCTTGGCAGATATCTTCATTTGAGGATGGTCACTCATTTCCTCAAATCTGCACTCCATAAAGACTCCCTTGGATCTTTTAGAGGTAACCTTCCCTCTGATACCAATTGAAGTGCCCAGATCAGTGTGAATCACTGAGAGGGGGAGGGGGTGAATCAGTGATCCCTTAAAACATTTTACTAATTGATTCTTTATCAATTAAACCTCTATGGCTGGTTAAAGTCTCGATCCACTCTTCTTGTATCTCTCACCTTTCCGCGAATGATGCAGTAAATGGAAAGGCACTGGACATAAGGATTTACAAGGTTCGGCACCAAAGGCCTACGTCCTTGCCATGTTGGTTATACACCCCAACATGGTTTCTTCCATTATAACTTGTTAGAATTACAATGGTCGATACAGCATCCCACTGTATCTCTCCTGAGTCCCACAGGAGGGTCTTTATACTGCGTCCCACACTGTTACCAGAGTCCCACTGGCCTGCTCCAGAATCCCACTGAAGACTTCTTCTCCCTGAGTCCCACAGGGTCTTCTCCTGGCTCCTCGAGTCACACGAGTAACTCTTCTTCTCTTTAAGCTTCTTCAAGTATCTTCAGCAGTCTGGGATAAAGACTGCTGGCCTTGCTCTGTACCTCTGCTCACTTGTGATGAACAGGTCTTCTCGTATTGCTCAGGTTTTATCTCCTTCTTCTAAGGATGACCTGGCTTCTCTCAAACTACTGAATACTCAGACAAATGATGTCTTTAACTTCAGTCTGGTCCAGTCTCAGTTCAAAACAACTTCATGCACTGAATGCATGGCAACTCTGAATCCCCATGCACTGACTGCATGGCCTTCTCAATTTCTTCAAGATCCTCTGGTCTTGGTCAACTCAAATGCACACTCACTGATTTGAACTTTTATTACATGCGCATGTGCATGCATGCATGCATGCACTTCCCCTTTCCTCTTCTTGGTGCAGTAGACCCACAAAGGGTGTAACACTTTAAGCACACACCAACATCTCACTTCTTCACACACTTTATTCAATTTGCTTACACACTTCAATGTGTGTTATACTTTAGTGTGGATGTCCTCCCTTTTCTTCTTCTAAGTGTATACACACTTCTTAGTGCACACACCTAGGTTCGGCCTTCTTTGTTACTTGTTCAAGTACACATAACTTTGTTCTTTGATTTTCACACACACAATGAGTGTGTATTTGGCCTTCACTATTTTTGCACACACCCAAGCTATCCTCGGCCTTCTTTTCAAATGCACACACACACAAAGTGTGGTGGTCTTCACTCTTCAAGAATTCACACACAGATTCACTAAGGCCTCGGGTCTTCTTTGGTTGCACAAGGCTACGGCCTTTCCTTCCCTTCTTGCACACACACCCGAATGTGTCCTTCCCCACTTATGCACACACACTGCCTTCTTCTGTTTTTGCACACACAGCCCGAACACTGTAGCACACACACAAAGGTGTGGTAAATTGCCTCACTCAAACTCCCTGCCAAATGAAGGCATGCATGGGGTGAGGCCAACCTCTTCTCCACTGCCGCGCCGGGTCACAAGGCGCAAGGGTGCGACCTCTACCGTCTTCAAATGTCGCGCGCAAGTCCTCAAGGTGCACAAGGGTCGCGCAAACACCTCCTGCCACGCAAGTCCGCGGGCAGAGAAGGATGAAACCACGGGCGCGCAAGGATGCGGCCACAGGTCTTCCTGTCGCGCAAGGAAGGCGCACAGGGGACTCCCTTTCTTCTTTCGTGCAAGGAGTGCACAAAAGGAACTTCACGAAGCCAAAAATGGCTTCGGGCTTCTCTGCCGCGCAGGGGGCGCGCATGCTGTTCTTCGCAAAGGAATGCACTCGCGGGACTCCCGTTTCTCAAAGGATCAACAAGCATAAACGAGAGCATGGGCTCTCCTTTTATAGGCATAGAGGCCTCAAAACATCCACGTGGGATAAATCTCAAATCCCCGAAGTATTCGGATCTTTCAAGATTTTTGCAAATCTTGATTTTCTCCTCGGTTCACCGCTGGTTCTCCTTCTATATTTTTCTCCTCTACGTGCATGCGACTTAGAACGCATGCACGGCCTCTGTTTTGGCCATCCCATGCAAAACACGAACACCCCGAGGCATCGGCACTTCGTTTGCCTTCGGCCTTCATCGAATTTTCTCACTTGTTGCATGCAAGTCTCTTTTTGTGCATGGTACTGTTCGTTATGGCCAGACGAGCACGAGGGTGCCTTCGGCTTCGAGAGAGACAGCCGAGAACTCAAAATCCGTCGTCGGGAAGGCGCCTGGTTCAGCGGGGACGTCGCGGGTGCCTCGGTCGAGCTCGAGGTAGAAGATGCACCGGGAGCCGTTCGATCGGGCGAATGAAAGACATAGGACGGCCTGGATTTGAACCAGAGCGGTGCGATGCGATGAGCGGCGGAGATCGAGCGCGCGATGAGACGGACGGCTCAGATCTGATCCGCGGCGAAATTTTTCGTCCCACATCGAATCGCCTCGCGGAATTTCCGCGGTTTATCAAACATCGCGTGCCAACCTCAGCTCAATTGAACTTCCTCCCCCACGGTGCCGCCCCGCACCGTGTTCTCCTGCAAGCGCGCTCTGCGCCCACTCACGCCTCCTGCGGGCGCGCTCTAGTGCCCACCATGCACTGCCTAACACTCGCGGGTGCGCTCATGCGCCCCTACCGCGCTCCTCCGGGCGTGCCCCAGACGCCCATGCGGTGTCTTGGGTGCACCCTGCCGCCCTAGCTCGCCCCACGGGTTCCCCCATGTGTGTGGTGCCTAGCGCCCATGCCTTGGGGTTGAACCCTCAAGGTGCCTTGGCTGGCCATATTTTTTGGCAAAGGATAGAGAGTACTTTGTATAAAAACAAAGTAACCACATACATAATGTGAAATGCCAAGAGCCACTCCTTCCTCTTCATTTCTCCTTCTTCCTCTCTTCTTCTTCATTAGAATTCCTCCAATTCCTCTTCAACATATATTCATCACTTAGGAATGGAAATTCTTGAAGGTTCTTTATCTTCAACCGAACTCCTGAATCAACATGAATTCTCCAATGTGCTTCATTGATCTAAACAGAGATCAAGTTGGATCACTTCCAATTCACATGCACTAAGATTTAGTACATGGACTTTTTTTATCCACTTCATCCACTTAGATCAGAGATCAAGTTGGATCACTTCCAATTCACATGCACTAAGAGTTAGTACATGGACTTCTTTTATCCACTTCATCCACTTAGAAGTTGTGGATGGATCTTGTTGCTTCTCCTCATGCATTTTCAATACAATTCATGGTCTTAAAACATTGTTGTGACTTTGTATCATCAGGATACAAGTTCTTTGAACTTAAAGAGCAGCTCAACAATCGTCAGATGTCCATAGAGAATGTTTCAACCACAACATCCTATGTCACTTAGTGAATCTCCTAAGTGACATGCATCTTAGTACGATGGCCATTCTCCATTCATCACCAACACCATCACATCCTTTGTCATTCACATATTGAACCTCCTTGACATCCATCCATTCATTCCTTGACAAAATACCTCATTGACAACAAATGCAACACAGTGCACTTCAGATTCTATGATAAATCTATATTGGAATTTAAAATAATCAAACTAATAATACTTTGTTATGAATATTCATATTTCATTCACTATCATGTAGGTTATATTGACTTTTATTCTCTATTAGTTTCTTATGTGTTTATTCCATGTAAAAATTAGTATCATACTATCATAGGTCTTCGATTGAAAATTTATTTTCAATTCCTATAAAATTATTATTTGGATATCTTAATATGGTTTTTATAGGTTTTTTATCATATGTATTGGAATTTAAAATATATCTTCCACAAAATATTCTTATAATAATACCTATAATGGTTTTCTTGGATTATCTTATATGGGAGGTAGCTCATATAATCCATCTAGATTCATTAGAGAGTGTAGTAAAGCATTCCTCAACACATTATCTAGTTGATTAGGTAGAAAAAAAATTCATCCTATCTTCCTTATCATATATAATATTCTATTTAGAGTATCTCAAATGACATTGTTGTATTATGATTGGGAAATCCATCTTTAACATCCCTTATACTTCTCTTACACTGGAGGGACATGGGATTTAATATATTTGATTGAAATCACTTAGGGCTTCATAAATCAAATGGAGTGTTTGGAGGATCATTGGGTTAATTTAGTGTCAATCATGGTTTTGGAAATATTAAAGAGGTTGATCATTATCAACCTAGAGAAGATATTTGAGGTTATATCTTTTGATTACTTCAAGAATATTTTTATCGAATAATTTTTATCAAATAAAATGAATTTTAATCGAGTTCAACAGTTTTTAGTGTTTTAGTGTGGCATTGTTGTATTTGTATCGTATTCGTGTCTTTTTAATGATTATATTTGTTTCTCTCCATAATTATTGGGAAATTAAGAAAAGAATACTAAAAGTTTTGATATTGTACTTCAACATGAGTTGAGGTTACAAGTTAACAATTTTCAATTAATGATGTACTATTATGTTGACATAAATTTCGTTGCTACTATGATTGCTCAAGGGTATAATAGGGAAAATGGCTTTTTTCATTACATTTTTAGTATTTATATAAATTTTTTCAAACTCAAATATGATATTATAAAGATAAATAAATTTAATTTGTGCTTTATTGGAAAAAAATTACTAGAAAATATTAGAGGATCATTAGAATAATTTTATGATTATTTCTAGACTAGACTTCATGATTGTGTATGGATATGTTGTAATAATAAATTATATCGAAATCATCCTTGCGAGTTACATATTTAAATTAAAAAGATTATTCTCTAGTGATATTGAAAAATGAATCAAGGTTAAGGTCATGGAGATAATTCCATGGAGCGATCCAAGGTCCTAAATTATTAGTAAAGAATTAATCTATTTTTTAAGCAAGGATATTTATTAGACATTGGGGTAGGGCCATATATAAAATAGTGGAATTTTTTATGTGGTGTAATTGATTATATTTCATGGTGTAAAGGAGCCTCGTATTTTCTTTGTATTCTTTTAATTACCAATTGTCAATGTTTTTTCTAATTTTATATAGTACCTTCAAATAATGTAATATATTCTCATGTATTTTCTAGGTTTGAAATTATAATTTTGATATTTTCTTGATTTCTTTATATTAATGCACCCATATAGAAGAATACATATAATATCAAACCCATTGAAAAGATTTCAATATTATTTTCTATTTATGTACATTTATTTGATTTTATATACATATAGATATTGTCTTCAATGTGATTTTTTAGATACACTAGTTGAATGATTATAAAGAATGCATATAATTATATAAGATAAAAGATTACATTATTATTAAGGGGTGTAGATTGTTTTGAATAGTAAATTTATAGTTCAATCAGGATGAAAAATAAAAATTTAATGTTATTTTATAGTAATTATAGTATTGATAGTGGGAAAATTTCTTGATGTTAATTAAGAAGTGCCTCTCTATAATTATTCTTCATTAGTGGAATGTTAACAAGATATATTTCAAGAACATTTCATAGGATTTTCTCCAAATAATGTAATGGAATTCTATATTGAACTCATGAAAAGATCATAACCAATATCAATTCATTATTATAATATTGAATATGGTGAGTTTATTAAACTAAAGGTGCGGATTGGAGATTTAGAGGTGAATGAATAATTTAGACCAATAATATCTCTTTGGGGTTCTATAGTTTTTTGGATAGAAGGATGATGATATAATTTGGCTATTTCTAGAATAATATAGACATAATCATGAAAATGTCAATATAAGAACCAATTTTCTGGGATCAATTATTTTTTTAACCAATTAATTGGATCCTAATGGTTTAATACAATTGGAATATGATCAGTGTACCAGTAACTTCAGGATTCTGAAGAGGGTACACCTAAGACATAATTTAGGAGTATGTATGGGATATATAGGGGAATTTTAGATAATTGAGCATGATGATTAATCCAACGATGTTCATGGAACAAATTAGTAGGATATTCCGTCAATATCACAAATATTGTTTGTTGTAATCACTGATATTCTACCTATACTCTCATAAAAAAATTTAAATTCCATACACATTTAGAATGTGTTGTATACCACTAGATCATTTGGACATTATTCCATGATTTCAAAATATTGTTTCTCTATCCCTGACATGTTCTTCCTTGGGCATGTTCTTTTTTTTTGTTGGAGTATGAGATGATCTAGAGAAGGAAGTGTGATGTCCCAACCAAGATGACCACTAATATGATTGTAGGAATGGTTGTTCACGTGGCCTCAAGCATTCCTCCCCATCTTCCACAGGATATGGACTAGCAGTTCCAGTGTCAGGAGGTGATGGAGTGGAGACTATACCCCCAAATAAGAGTATCACAATTTTTATAAGATAATAAATAATATGAACAAGTTAAAGAAATAATCGTTGAATGTATATATAATATGGCCAACACCAATATACAGTAGATGAATGTTTTTATGAATGGTAATACATCTCCTAAAAAATAGACATACATCATGATAAAAGATACAGTAAAATAAAAAACTATGTATGAAAAGAAAAGACCCATGGGAGATATCCAATAGCATCCAGAGCTCCATCTCTGTCATGTTCTCTTTTTTTTTTGGGTAAAAGCAATACAACTCAATAAAATGATCATGTTACAACAAATATAAAGAATTATTGGGTAACCAAATAAAATGGAGGCCTGAGGACGGTGTAAGAAAACAATACCAGAATATTCCCACCCATGTTGTTCAAAAATGAATACTATTGGTAAAATATAATTTAAATCTTGGTTAGGGTAGAATTATAAATATAAATAATCCATCATAAATAAATAAACATCAAGAAACCTATGTTATGATGGGACACAGAGTGGCTATACCTTCTTTTACTCTTATCTAAAACAAGATTTTATATCAGTAACAATATATATTAATAATTATTTATGTATATGAGTTATATATAGAAGCCAACTATATGAACAAAGTGTGTGATGAGATTTAATGGCTATATACAACGAATACGAGTTACTAGCTAGACTAGTGCATAACACAAAGATCCATAAAAAACCTAATGAGCCTATAAGAACATTAAATAGGTTAACTTACCTACATCCTAATAGAGTTATATATTTCATGCGACAACACTCGATATTGATAGTGATCATCCATGAAAAACCTCTAATCATGGTTCATGACGCCTCATCCCAATGCTCATATAGTATTACTAGTGTGATTCAACAATCAAAAAATCTAATGTAATAGGGCGTGATTTCCACTATTAACATAACACATAACATTATTTAACATCCTATGTATAAGGCTTAATCAAATCTATAGTAAACATCCATGAGAAAATACCACTCATGAATTGCATTCATCAAGCCCATAAAAATGCATCATTATATTTTAATAAAATCCATGAGGTAATACCACCCATGAATTTATTTTGAATAACTGATTATAGTCAAGGCCATCAAAATAATTAAAATTCAAAATATTTCATACTTATTTCAATATAAAAAGATGTGTGGTTATACCACTATATTCATTTCCAAATCCACTAAACAGTTTGACAAAATCAAGGAATATAATTTGATATATACTAGGAATACTAACCAACATTAGAAATATATTAAAATAAAAACATCTCATTTATTAAAAAAATTGAATTAAAAAGTTCACAGAGATACATAGAATGTCCGGTTCTCATTTAGTCAATTACCTACATGGATAATTCCATTGATTGTTCGGGTTATGTCAATCATTTAGAATGTTCATAGATCTTGTTTGACCTTTATAAAAGGTGGTAAATTCATTTTATAACTTCAATAATTTGTATTTGTTAAAAATTACATATACCAATAAATTTCGTAAAATCTTAAGAATGAGAACCATATAAAAAATACAAAAATGTTTCAAATCAATAATCATCATATTTTAGTTTCTAAAACATCACGCCTCATCCAATGTGTTTTATTATAGAAGCATGACATTGTATGTAAAATAGCTCATTGACCATAGATAAGCCTTAAACACTTTATTCAAAAACCAATTCACTAAATTAAAAAATGTGGGAAGTTACAATCAATATTGAAAACACTACAATGATTTAAATGACACTTAGGAGGTGCAACATTCACTTGATGAAATACATAAAAGGAGAAACCACTTATATCCTAATCTGAAATTATAGAATGATTTTTGATATTTCAATAATTTAATTATATAGGGGAAATCACTTTGAACTACCTCGGGGATTCTATAAAAGTGATCAATAATCTATAACACCCTAAATGATGATCAAAATACATATGACATGGTGAAATGGTAAATAACATTTAAAGAATCAGGTTTAAAAAAACATTTGAAAAAGGAATTTGTGTGGTGCAGTGAAACTATTATTAAAATGAAGGGATTTCAATGAAAAAATCCATAGACCCCCTACATCATGAGTAAGAAAACCTACAAGTTCAATATCACAGTCTCATTCCATTCAGTTTGGAAGAAAACTATGAATCATAACTTCACCCTAGGAAAATAAGAAAATGGTCTCACAGATAAATGGTGCAGCTAAGAAAAGATTATATAAAGAAATATTCAAAAGGACTCGATATCCTACTAATGCAGATCCATAGATATTGTTAGTAATGGATTCAAATAATAGTTGTATTACGTATCTTGAATCCTTGATTTGGATTGGAGTGGAATCCAAAGACAGCTACTGAAGGAGGTCACCAATTGGAAGGTGAAGAAAGAAGAAGAAAATGGGAATTTAACATTAATTATATTAAAATGGATAATTTATCTTCATAAACCATGTTTGATGGTTTAGCTTCACAGTCTGGCCAAACTATGCACCTATTGTGACACATCTTATGCCAAAGGAACCCATAGATAATTGATGTACCTCATGTTTCCCTAAACCATTCACCAACCGTGCAGTGAATAGTATACAGTTACAACATATGTGGATCTAATAAAGAAGGTTATTCCCATGGTTTGAAAAAACAATGCCAGCTAGTGTAGGGAACATCTAACCCCCATATTCAATATCAAGGATTTCTATTGGGTGTCACATGGTTTCACACAAACTATGTTACCTCTACAGACCCTCCAAACATTAAATTTTGAACCCTAGTGCTACTGAACACATAAATAGACCTCTAAGGGACCTATTAGGCCACCACTGAAGTCTAAAATAGAAAAAATTAATATTTTCAAACACATTAAATTTTTTATCTGTGCTCATTTTTTTAAATTTCTCATCTATTAAATGAGAAAAACATATTCCTTTTGATTTTCATCATGTTCAAAAACATAGATTTTTACAACCTCCCAACCTTATAAATTCTTGTCCCCTAGAAGCCTTCAAGAACAATTTAAACATCACCTAGCCTATTTGGGTTGTTAATCATCATCAAAATTGCCATGTTTAATTTCTAAATACAGAATGCACCTTATTGAACCTCTCAAGAATACGACACTTAATCCATCAATATCTATTCCAACGATCATTTTATAATAGATTCAAATAAATAGTGCTTAATTGATCATATATATTTCGAGACATGATCATGTCATCAACCCATTAAACATCAATCCAATGGTGCTCCACACCAAAAGAATTAAAATAAAAAAGGGGACAATTACGAAATAATGTACCTCCACCATCGGAATTACATTACAAAAAAGACCACTAAGAATTATCAGGAGGATGATAAAATGATTTATTTAACTCGGTGAACATGAATACATCAAATCATAGAAATGAAACCTCATCAGAATGAAATATAAAAATCCCATTTGACCAAACTAAAATTTTCCACACATGATTTCACATAATACATTTCCGACCCTTTAAGAAACATATGATTTAACCATGATATGTGTTTAAATTTTGTTTTACTAGCCATAACTATCAAACAAGAAGAAAAAAAATTCAATCTTCCTCTGGTTGATCATTACCAAGATGCCTGGTTTAAATATGCACTACATTACCAAAAGTATTGTGATTCCTTCTCCCATGGTATCTTATTCTCATAACAAGAACGTTCCCTAAATCTCATCCCCCACTTCTGGTGATCTTCCTAAACTATCCATCACATGGTCATTTAATATACCATGAAAAATTATGAATAAGGTTGTAATATAGATCCATCCTAGTAGAATAATTTCTCTATTTAAAAAAACCTTAGAGCCCAACCACAAGTCCAATATAACCTCAAATTCGTCAAAATGAAGTCCTGGGAACAAACCAAGGTAGTATATACAACTACTTTACAATAATATATTGGTTACAAAGACAAGACATCCATAGAAAACATTGATTGTGAAAATAGCGGCATCAGCATGGTGTTCAAGTCATAGGGAATGGTTGGTGTCTAAGAGTCCACCCGATGAAATTGAATATGGTAACCTAGTTCCACTCAATAATAACCAAACCTCGAGGAAAACCACACATTCATCATGAACCCAGATAGATATCACATCTGAATCCCAATAGATTTAAAACATCGAGTGGCGTAAGATAGATGCTCTCTTAGTGAATGAAATATCTTGTCATGATATGGGTCATGCTATCCTCTTTCATAAGAGTACACTGTGTAAAAACTGAGAAAACTCCCATAAGTGTAATCGAACCACTACTCGTCTAAATTTTAGAAAACATTTCATCTTAACCAACTAACAACTCATCAACAGATCACAAATAATTAAATTTGATACATCCCATGGTCCATCATGATTAACTAACAAAGTTTATCATAGAAAAATAGTTTTTATTCGGGGTTTCACACAACGAATTGCATCAACTTCATAATGCAATGAATGAACTGAAATTAACCCGATTTATCAACCTAACATGCATTTTATGATAATAGTGACCATTAATATATGGTTTTAATCATATTTCCTCCCACTCCTAAAAGAACACATTTAACAGAATTGACATAATACTCTCCAACATATGAGTGTCCTAACAGTCAAGAAAATAGGCTAACTATCCTCTCATAAGTGTATTGTGTCAAAACTAACATAAATATTTGGGTGTCACTCCTCTGATTTATGATCACTGCATAAAATTATCTAGAATGAATCCAAAACCAACCAGTCCTGACAAGTACGTCAAAATACATGACTCTCCACGATTTTCTCCCTGCCATTGGGATGATGGGATTCTATTAATTCCTTGGGCACCCACCTATGTAGATAACCAAATTATGTTCTTGAAATCAAAATACAGAATGATTTCACTAAACACAATCAGTTCGTTACAACATTTAGCACTCTATGGGAATCATGTACGTGAAGGCATACTACCAAATGTTTTTATATGAAAATGAACCATCATGAGTATTACCCATAGGTTGAAATCTTTATAATTCACATATATAAGGGCCTGTAATAGAGATGTATCCTAGGGTCATATTACCCCATATGACTATTATCATGGATGATGACATGACAATTCGTCCATCACTATAATGGGTCAAGAGACCAACAAAAACCCTACTATGCCTGAGGAATTTGTAACCTACACAAATTGAGCATTATTTTATGCTTATAACCATAATAGATACGAATAATAAAATGACCACCCATCTGAACAAGGGTGTCATTAAGAGATAAATGATTCATTCAAGGTACAACATCAATCTAATGTTACCAAAATCAAAAAAATCGCATCATTTAATATGTAATTTAAGATCTATGGGTGCTACCTACCTTAGGTCTCCACCTTAAAAAGCAAAAGAATAAAACTTATAACTTGAAAATTCCTAACATTATACTCCATACAAAGATCATAACATCTAATACATTTCAATAAACGAGAAGGCCTATAGAAAATTCTCAAGCGTCTGCTCCACGGAAACCAAATGATATTTTTTAAAACCACCCATATATGAGGGTGTAAACATAGTGACACCCCTAAATGATCCATTTTAATTTTATTAGATTGATTCAGATTTATCCTTTTAAACATTAAATGTATCTAACTCAAGACATCAATCACTAATTTATAAAACAAAAAATTAAGTAACCTTTTCAATTATTTCCATAAATAAAAAGTGTTAAGTTATATGAACAGTTATTTTTATGTTATTACTGATAAGGAAAACATCAAGGGTCCTATTAAGACAACAACGGATCATCAAAATGGAAAACAATTTTAGTTGATTATTTATTGAAAATACAATCATGAAAATGGTTCTCCTCTTAAGAAATATTCCCCAACTGACCTACATGGGTCCGGTTTTGTATTTAGGAAGTTGACCACACCACGTAAGAGGAAAACTAACTAGATTTTAATTTTTATCCATTTCTATGTATATACTGTGATCATATCGAATGGATCAAATAAAATATTTTACACCAAACAATCCCAAATTTTCCCACACAGTATACACTTTTTCATATGGATTCCATTAATTAAAACAAAATCACCATTTCATTTTACTTTAGAAACCCTTTAAATTTTCAGAATAGTATCTCAATGAGTAATATGATATTATATAGTTCAAGTACAGGTGTTATCCTTTACCAATTAGAAGGCACCCATACACCTTATAATGAAAAATGGTTATCATTTACGCGTAATGAATAAATTTATCCAATGAAACGAATCATATATCAAATTATAAAAAAATGTTATCATAAAATGTATACACAACAATACATCATTGAATAAGAAAGAAGTATGAAATATAAAGGTAAAAAGGTAATTATTACCTAAACAATCCAATAAATAAGAGTTTTATATAATCATGCGCGCTATAAAAAACAAAATAATTTCATAGAACTCAATCCCCAAAAGAAAATATGCATGAAATCTAACAAGTCTTCTACATTTCATGGTATTTGTATAGAATATGAATTTCTATGTCCATATTAAAATGCATGAAATGATTCAACCATAACATACTAGACCAAGGGTAAAATTAATACCATATGTTTATGAATAAATATGTAGTGAAAATTACTAAAATCATTCCTAGGGAATTCACATTCAACTATAATAAAAAATAAACTGAATATCAATTCCCAGTCCTAGCCACATCAGTATTTCCCTATGGGAGGGGTGATAAGTACCAAAAATGACTATTTAACATGAACTGACATGTTCCTAGTCTCCTTCATAATATCCCAAAATTTTCTAACCATGGAATGATAAGGCTCTGATACCACATTGTGTATTCCTGACCCAGTATAACACTAATATGATTGCCTGATCAGTGGGTCCCATTAGCATAAGCACGCCTGCCATATTCTAGAGTCTATCAAACAACAACATTGGTATTAAGAGGTGATATTAGGATATTATACCTTCATTTTGGAGTATCACAATGATTTATTAGTTAATAAGTAAGGGAAATTAGCAGAATCAGTAATCTAAAATTGTATACAGATGTTGGCCTGCACCAATAAAAAATGAATGTTTGTTTGAATTAATATAAAAAAACAATTGACATATTAAATGATACATGATATAGTATGTTAAAAAATAAATATAAAAAATAATATTCACATGGGTGATTCCCCTGAGCATTTGGATATCTACCATGGTCATGTGCTCCTAAATCCTTGGTATAATCTATACAAAATAAGAAATCATCCATGGTGTTAAAAATATACGGTCTACTTATGTATCCAAGGGAAATGGTATCCTGATCCGGGAGTGAGAAAAAAATATTGTTTGTTCCAAACCATGGTGTATATGAATGAATCCAATTCTTAATATGTAATGTAAATCAATGTACAGGTATAAGATAAAATATGATCAAGCAGTGCAGAATAAATAAACATCATCTTGCATAGGTTCCTAAGGGTATCATGGTGGATATACCTAATTTATCTCTCCTTTGGAATGATATAATAGATTTGTAAATATATATATATTATTAATTATACATATATTTTAGTTATATATTTCATCCACCTATATGATCCAAGTGTGTAACGATGAAAAATGGCCCTATAACTCGAATACATGGTGTTGGGGGACATTGGCATAACTCTGACATCCAAAACTAGTGTAATGATCCTATAAGCTAATTCAATATGTTATATTCCATACATACTAAGAGATTGACAAAAATCATTCTAAATTACTCATGATGATGAGTGTTCTACCGTGGTAACAATATAATCATGGTACTTGGTTCCACATCACAATACCTACAAAGAATCACTAGTGGGATATGCCTTTCCCAGCACCTGATGTTGGGATGGTTGATGTTCCTTGCTCAATAGACCCCTTACCACCATTCTAAAACCATATATTTAGGCATAACCATATCAATAGTAAATGACCTTGAGTAAATACCAATCATGCCTTCCATTAATCAATCACATTAAAGGCATCATTATGTTTTTAAAATAAGCCATGTGGTATTACCTATTACGTTTTCCACATGAACAAAGCATTATAATTAGGTAACTAAACCTATCACAATTCAATCTAATACATTCTTTTTTAATTACAGAAAAAGTCATTTTTGTACAAACGTATTCAATTCCATACCTACTAAACCATATAATTCAATCCGGGAATACCATTAGATGCATTCAAGGAATATTATCCATTATAAGAATGACGTTAAAATATATAAGTGTCATTTAATCAAACAAAACAAGAATATTTAATTTCAAATCATAGAGAGGCAATTAAGAGGTTTCATTTTCATTTTGAAAATTTCCTATTTGGGAAATTTCCATTACATGTTAGTCCTCGTCAAACACATAGAATGTGAATCAATCTTGTTTAACATTTACAGATTTAGTATCATTCCTTTTTGAACATTAATAATGAAAAATTTTCAAGCATTATAATAATAATGAAATGCCATCAAATCGTAAGAAGAAGAACCATAGAAATAAGACCAAGCATGTTTCAAAAAACAAATCATCACTTTTTATATTCGAAGACAGTGCACCTGAACCGAGGGGTATTTTCATTAATTCATGAAATTGTTTATAAATTATTTCATTGAGTTTAAAAAATAATTAAACTCATGATTCGTAATCAAATTCACTAAATAGAAAAATTTATTAGATAAATAATTTACACGAAAGTTCACTACAAATATTTACATGGAACTTAGGAGGTTGTAATATCATTGAAAAAATATAGACGAGGAAACCCCATTTATATCATAAGAAAAATGATTATAAGGTGTTTTGGGGCTTTAATTGTTTAATTATAAATATTAAAACACAATGTACAGCCATGGGGTGTCTATTAAAGAGATCGAACATCTCAAGCTCTCTAAATAAGGAAGAAAATACATTTTTCTGTGTTTAATTGTCATTTTGATATGAATAAATGAATTTAAAAACAATGAATGTAAAATGAATGTGTGTGGTGAATCATCTTTGTTCATAAAAAGAAAAAATATCATGGAAAAAGTCATAGACCATATATCTCATGCATAAGATGACCCACTAATCCAATATTTATGATTAATCTAATTAGGTTTGAAATAAATATAAGAAATCAACCATTACCTAGAAAATGTTTAAAAGGAACTCACCCAAAAATGTTAAAGTAGATATGATATTAAATGATCAGATATTCAAAAGTAATTGAGAGATTAATAATTTAATTAACATATATTGAAAATTAAAGATTCAGACATCCTGTGGAAGATATCTCCGGAAGCCTAGCATAGAATTTGAGGAGAATCCAAAGGTTCCAATAGAGGGACCTCAACCACTGGAGGTAGAATAAAGATGAAATAAGAATTTATTTGACATTATTTAATGGTAAACTGGTCATTTAACCCTCTAAAAATAGGTCTAAATATTTTGATGTATAGTTTGACCAAACCATGCACCAACCATGCAGAATACTCTTCTAAGGGAACCCACCTCAAATGGCTGGAAAACACACTTTTCTTAATCATGGGAAAACCATTCTGTTAATAGTTTATTTATAACTTTTATGTGTAAATGTCCATTTTGGATATGTTCAAGTTTTGAAAACCCCATGCATAGCCCATGTGGGGCACATCTGCTCCACCGTTGCAGTCACATGGTATTCTATTAGGGCCATAGAGTTTTAAAAATACTATGAACCATCGACAGACCCACCAAACGTGATATTTTCTAATCTAATACGTTTGAATCCCAATGAGACATCTATAAGACCTCTCACGCCTTCACCCCAGTACAAAAATAAAATAATGAAATGATCCAACTCGTCTATTTTTTTCCAAAGATCTGTTTGAAATGTGAACAATATAGTAAACAGAAAAAATAAAATTCTAATCAATTTTTATCAGTTTTAGAAACATAGGTCAATATAGGTAGAGGCAGTGGTGTTTTGGGAATTCCGTAGAGAATTTTTCACGATCAAAATATTTCTAGGATTGGTAGGGTAATAACAAAATTCCATTCATGATTTATACCAAGAACTAGTTCCATTGATTAGTCTTAATTATAATAGCGGAATTTTTGGTTTGTAACATTAGTATGAATATAAATTTTTATATTTAAAAGGATAAATAAATCCACATCGTTTTTTATCTTACTTGAGACTTGTATATTATATGTGGATTAATAAGGGGTTTCACGCATTGTATTGGTATCTATTAGTATGGAGTGATATTAGATAGTTTTTAGGAGTTTTTTTTACAGTGAACTCATAGGTGGAACGACCCTATTGATTTTGTAGATTTTAATATGATTGTTCATTATTTGAAATATTCGTGACATTTTCTATGTAGTGATATATTTTTATCTAAATAGACCATAAGTTCATGTGGTATATCTTCTCTCAATCTGAGACAAATATCCAACGTATATATTTGAATCAGTATCTATAGACCATCAATATTAAGATATATTATTCCACTAAAAATGGAAATATTGCCACTTATACTCTATGATTGATGAAACAAGAGATTTCATAACTTCTTTTTGTGGAAGAATTTTTTTTATCATCTTATTGGATGAATAGATCAATGGATCATATTTTAGTCAAGTGGGTGATTATTTTTCACCCTTAGTTATCTTATTTAATTGTATAACTTGATAACATATATACATGGGTCAGATTCCAATTTCTTAGTATTTTGGCAATGGTCGGACAAGAATGACATAGTTCAATGATGTTATTTATTTAGAGACAATATAATCTAGATTGTAAAAATGTTGCCGATGGATCTTCCTATAAGGGCGTACATACGAAATTTATATGATTCATGGTGGGATGTGAACCTAGTATCGATAATGATGAACCATGATCTCAGATGATCTTTTAGCTATCTAGGTATAACTAGTTATATCTATTGTTTGTTTCATGATATCTTACCTGTCAGATAATTATATTCATGAATCATTTTAAATATTTATGGATTCATCATATTACCATATCTATTAGAATATGGGATAAGGTTTAAATAGAATTTGATGTAGGCTTTTTATGGAATTATAGATTCAGAGACACACTAAATGGTGTCGTTAATTGGATGGAAAATGTGTCACATTTCATCACTTTCCATGACACCAATTCACTAGATAATTCGTAAATATTAAATTATTTCTTGATGATGAATTTAAATAAGGTTCATATGAAAATAGTAAAAAACCTATATTCTCAGTACATTTATTTGTTCTTATCTGTATTTATTATGGTTATGAGAAAATTGTAAAGGATAATTACAGAATATTAGATGCCAACCAATGAGATGTATAAAAGGAATATATTATTTCATAAGGATAAGAATCCTACTTACATGTTTTTCTATATTGTGGAATTAATAACTGTTCTCATATGATTTTACACACATTAATATATACAATTAATCAATTAATATTTTACAATTATAAGAACATAATGTTCTGTTGTGTTATTTACCACATTATTGAATGAGGTGGGTGAGTAAACTGTTATAAATATGAGTATGATACAAGAAACCATTGATCGAGTCTGATTGATTAATATGTAGTAAGATACCATTCAGCGAAGGTATTGGTAGTATAAATACTAGTGTCAATTTCTATTAGAGTTCTTTGTGGGATATTGGGTTTTCTTTTATTTTTACCTTGTTTAGTTCATCAAAATTTGTAGAGATAAGGGAATAAATATCATGTGTCGTTGGGAAAACGTATAATTATTAAAAATATTGAAATAGTTTTCATTGAATTAAACATCCCACTATAGAATCAATTATGGTATTGTGTCTTTAACACTTCCCAATTTTGTAGCTATGAACCCAGTAAAATGCATGTGATCGATACTGAGGACATTAGTTGGAAGTACATGTATCACTTTTGACTGAATATATGGAATTTTGGAATTTATTGAGATTATCTTCATGGTTTGTATGATCTCACATATTACTTTTAAATGGTTTTATGGAATAATTAAGGATGACAATTAGTTGTGAATATTTTATGTATGATTATATGGTCTCATTAGTTTGAGTATGAACTACAGAGACACATATTGAGGATGAGATGTCCATAAAGGGGGGAATTTTATTTCCTTCCAGGTACACTAGAACATTATCTTCCTCCTTATCTATGATTTTTAAGCTATAAATTCCTTTTCTAAAGGCTAAAGTGGTATAGGGATTGTTTTGGTATGTTTTTAGAACATTAACTGGGGAGTCTTGCACGGGAACATTTTCGGAAAATTGGGTGGTTTCCCAAGGAAACTTTTAATCTTGTTAGGGAGGGATGACAAAAAAAATTATTGGTGCACTATTTAATATAACCTTGTCACATTATCTATGAAACTAGTATCTTATGTATAGAAGAAAAATCAATCTTGTCACATGATTTACCAAACTCTGTGACTTCCTAGAAGAGTTGTTATACTTTATCCCACATACTAAATCATTTGTTAAATAGTGTAACCCAAACATGGATGATAAATTAAATAAAATGATAATTCAAAATTTCCTATGAAACCTTCTTAAATCATACATTTATCCACCTAATCCTAGGAAACTTGATGATAAGGAATCAAGATTAAATTATTTTTTGAATTCCACTCCCTCTGAACCAGAATTCATCTAGATCTATTGGCCCCAACACTTGATAAAATAATGTACATTGACATTT
This sequence comes from Viscum album, assembly GCA_963277665.1. Classification (NCBI taxonomy): domain Eukaryota; kingdom Viridiplantae; phylum Streptophyta; class Magnoliopsida; order Santalales; family Viscaceae; genus Viscum; species Viscum album. The sequence continues at coordinate 513,528,431 of OY728143.1, read as the reverse complement.
CTGTTTGTTAATTATGATTATTCTAGATCTTATATCATATTCTTGTATGTAATCAAATATACAAGAATTGTATACAAGAACTAGGAAGTATTTTTTGATCTAATAATGGATTCATTATTTAGAAATAGATATGTGGCCATGTCTAATGAGAAAATAAACATATTTGATTTATTACAGTTTAGTTGTTCATATATTTTTTCATGGGGTATACCTATTGAAATTTAATCAATTATTGTGTTCATATTCATTAATACTGATATAAGAGTCCTCTTTTGATGATTTTTGTAATGGATTTAGGAATCATTGGTGTGTGGTATTGATATGAGCATAATATTTTTTATTTGATAAATGATATGGAGGAGTAATAATGTCCTTACCATTTTACAAAAATTTTATGTATATATTCCTCAATTTTAATGTATTAACATGTGTATCTTGAGACATTAATTGATTGTGAATAAAACGTTTTTATGGAAATGGACAATGAGACCATTAATGTATAAGAATGACATTTGTCTGTGGGTTTGTCGAATGATTCCCTTTCTTCATGTGATGTTTATATAGCTATGTGTATAGACCCTAAGACCCCTTCATGATGTATAATTATTATTTAATTAGTTAATATTTATAGTTATTATATTTTTTTTGTTTCTATGTGAATAGATTTATGGTACATGGCGATTGAAACTCAACTATTTGTACCCTTAGTGGAGGAGTTCCACTTTTGGGGAAGGATGATTTTTATTTCACCATCCGAAATATAATATTTTAATGTGGTTTTTCCAAGATTAATAAATTGTGTCATCGTATAGGGTTATATCATTCCATAGTGCCTAATATTGATTCAAATTGTGTAAATGTGTTCAACCCCATATAAGTGAATTTGGTGGACTTTTGATATTATTAATTACCCAAATATGTGGGATTTGAATTGTTCCTTAAAGGATAAAAAAAGATATTGAATATTTGTTTCACTTTTTTAAGCCGTGGTCTGAATTGATTGGTATCATCTATGTGCATCAAGGGATACTTTGGACCTTCCTTATGGCATGTCACCAAAACACGTAGATATATTTTTCTGGGAGTCCTAGTAAGAACATGATGGAACATAACTTGTTTATATATTTATGTTCATGTCGTATTATTTCAAAATAAAATATTATATATATATTTAATTTATTCTAGGGATTTGTTGTTTGTTACATAATTTCTTTATAGTCATACCATGGATGGGTATCTCAAAGTGTGAATTGTTTCCATAGTAAACTATCCCACTAATTCATGGATCCAAAAACTAGGTAGATGAGAATATGGATAATGGAGATTTCATGAAATTCTTGGAAGGATATACAATTATTGGCGTAGTGTTATGTTTATGTTATATTTATATCAAACATTATTTGACATACAACCTTATAAGACTTTTAAATTATATTCTTGACACTGAATCCATTTATGATTGAATAATGATATTATATTATATTTAATTTTTTATTCATGTATTTTAATTTATGAATTATTATGATTTGGGTGTGTGAATATTGTTACCAAGGCCAGATTATTCCAAATTAGATAATTTTTTATCTTGACATATATAGGTCCAAACACACTGGCCTAGATTCCACTGATTTAATTCCCTAATCTAGTTCACCATAAGAAATCACGTGTTCCTCTAAATGAACTATAGGTTGTTGACTAGAATCATGGTTCTAAGATGGTACAATGAGGAGACTATACCCTCATTTCACAGACAGATGTAAATAAATATATATCATAAAAATTATAGTAAGCTGAAATAATAAATAAACTGACCAAAAACATGATGAAATAAAAAAATAAAAAAATGCATAAATTTCCCTGTCTTACATACAGAGATCATCGAACAAGTCTAGTTACATAACACAAAAATATAAATGAACTAAAAAAATTCACCTCAACATCAACAAGATAAACCCATCCTATAATATAACACCACTCAAACAGTCTTGATTATCCATGAAATACACAACACATGGATTATAAGGAACACACTACATGAAAATCAATGATAATAATATGGGTAAATTCCTTAGAATACATACCTAATTAATAAATAATTCCCAAAGTATTATATAACATGGAGTCTATTCCAAGGACCATCTGAGCCTCACACATACTTATTGACACCCAAATGAGCACATATTAATCACCCAAGCCTTAAAATCACATGATATAATAACAAGTAATTAAATGTAATATATTTATTAAATTAATTCATTAATCCTCACAATATAAGAATGCTACAAAACTCATCGAGTATATTAAATCTTATCAAAACACAATGAAACTACCACTAAAGGTTCAAAATGAACTCTCAATAGGATTCATATAAAGGACCTAAAATTTGATACTAATCCAACACATCATTAAATTAACTCATTTGGAATATCCTTATAAAGTTTTCTATAAACACATTCTACACTGAAATGAGACATAAAATTTGTGAAAACCATCTTGGTACCTATTATACCCATTCAAACAAAAATACCAATGAGTAATGTATGATTCCAAATTGACCTAGTGTAATTGTCAAAAAACATTAATCAAATATCGACGTAATTTTAAGAAAATGAGGGGATGAACAATAGAACCCACTAGTAGTTAAATCATACAAAAAACATCAACTAATTTCCACTAAAACACATTATAATGAGGTTTTATTAACATGTGTAATGGGAGGAGGATCATTCCTTTTTTCCATGCATACAATGGGAGAGAAAATGGAGGAGTATCATAAAATTCCAATGTTGAAAATGGTTATAAAACCACTGTAATGAGATTCTAAGCAGTCATATGTTTTTGGCATTAGTTTTTGTAAAACGTGTGCCAATTGTGTGGTTGAAATTTTCTAAGGCAAACCCAAATGAATAGGTTTCCCTCATTATTTTCCAAACAATGCACTAACAGTTCATACCCCCACTGACCAACACTCATACCCCACATGGTAATTTTTTTGTCAGAAAAATAGTTCAACAACAATGTTGTTAATGGTAACTCCCTTATATAGAAAGGATTATCATTTGTTTGAAACCATGTGACTCTTGGGCTACATTCCTCATACACTCTCCAACATTTCATGGTTTCCCAATTTTATTTACAAATTTTTTGCCCAAAACCATGCTCCAAACTATCAACTCTATCGTGTGCAATTCAAAATGATCTAGAAATTTACCAGTCAATTATTCATCACATCATTTCTCCTAAATATTCCTCACTAAATAGTTCATGAATTCGTGAAAACTACAAAATCCTCAAAACATAACCCTAATCCTTCAACGCTCATCCATACACCCAATACAACTCCCATGAACCATTATTTATCTCATAAAGATCACACTGATGTATTCCATCTCCTAAATTCTCATTCTGAGCCTTGATTCTACATTCATCCCATCTAATATCAAAATAAAAAGTACCTTAATAAATTTTTTAGCCTTTTATATATGGTTTCTCACAAACTCCCATTCATATTAATTATTATCCCTAATTAGCCTTGGTGGTCATGCATATGCACCACCAGACCTATGTCAGTATCTAGTTTTTATAGGATATCCTTATTTAATTTATTATAGCATGAAACATTACTCATGTAAAAACTCCAACTGAAGTCCCTAAACCCGAAAAACACTAAGATATCTCCTATTAAAACATTGAAACGCCATGCTAAAACAATCTCGAACCTATCAAACTAATAATTAAGGAAAACATCAAAAGATCAGTCATTGTGATATGTTGTAACCCATATAAAACATCATTATATAACCAAAAAATGATGATATGTAAAATAGATTCTCTTAGGAAAGCCCAACCAAACTTGATCTCACACCTCCAAGAAGTTCCCAACATAGTTCTAAACTAAATATTAACAAATACACAGGATAACACTAATCATCTTTTGGAAACCATCATTATTGTCAAAAACAAAAATGGAGATGCATACCCACCATCCATGAACAAAATAATTACATTCCAATATTTCATGAAAATATCCACTAAAACCCAAAACAAAATAGTTTTTTCAAAACGACACATCTGATGTAGCATGCAACCTTCCACAAACACATTTTGTTCCAACACTCTTCAGAACATCCTGATCCAAATCATCCCTAAAACAAAAATCTCTAACATCAATTCTATCAGAATCTCACTTAATAATTATGCCCTCACACACAAAGGCATTCGATAACCACCCAAACATACCCACTACAATCCATACCTAAAAAACATTCTAGAAAAACCTTGATCATGAATAAAATGCTCATATTTATCCCCCACCACAATTTATTTTCCATTAGAAGTATCTATTTAATTTATTCATGAACCAAAACATTTCTTCATTGGAATGCGACCATCAACGATCTGTGCCTCATTCCTCAAACCTCCAAACCTTCCATCGTTAGGGTCATATATCCATTTCTACTACATCACTCTTCACTATATTTTTGTTCGTGTAATCAATACTCAGGATAATCCTACCACCAATGTCCATGTTCCATTCACATTAAATCTAGGAATTGGATTTGATCATCTCAATCTTACTAGAGAAATAGAATAATGCATCCATTTTCACCCATTCCTAGCTTATGAGGATGGTACCCATGGTATTCCAAAACATCTATCCCATCAAAAGTAAGTCACACAGTGATAAAAATTGTTACCCCTCCCACAATATAGCTCCATCATCAGCACTCCATATGTAAAAATATTCAAAGGCACCTTATCAAACAAGAAAATAAATTTATGTTTCAATGCATATAGCCATTTCCATCACAATGACCATAACATTTTCAAGTTATTGGGCATGCTACCCTCAAATATAAGAGTCAGGTAATATATTATACGTTAATACCACTACCCATCACCCATTTCCTGTGTTAATTATAATATTAATTCCATAAAAAACATCTAAATATCTTGATCCTCCTTTCTCACACGTGTCCAATCACTTTGACATCTATCATTATCTATCTAACAACTAGAAACATAAAACTTCAACCTTGGTCAAATGATATGACATGTTTTTATCCATATTCAAATGAAATAGAATATCACCTTGGCTCATGGCTCCATGATCCCGTTATCACTTAACCATCACAGATAATCTTATGTGACCCCCACAACAAAGCCTAATTATGACTCTAACAAGTCAATATTTATGAAACATTATCTCAAAATACCTTCCCCATTTACATGACTCTCACACATGTACCTCTTACCCCTTCGTAGAGAAGCCTTAGTGATTCGGGAACCAAAATAATCTCATGATCCAAAACCACTTAGTTGACAACTCAAAACCTGAGAATCATTCAAATATCCAAAAATACCATATATTCACTCCCCAGATTTATTGATACTAAGGATGATATTATAAAGTTTGGAACCAAATCATTATTTCCCATAGAAACCATAGGTCTCATTAAATAATAAACACTCCCCGTACATTGCACCACACAAAAACTACACATCATTCTATGTCTCATGTTGTAAACATTCTAGGACTATGTTTGATATTCATTCGTCACCCAAAGAAAACATGAACATCTGGTCTATCTATAATTCACAAGGTACATCCTATTAATATAGCCTGTACCTAATTGCGGAACCCATAGAATCCTGGCCATCTAGAAACCATATATGAGGCTAGAACACTAAAAATAATTTTCTCATTCTCAAAACTAAAATCATCCAAATAATCTAAACTTATTAATAGAAAAATAAATTCGTGAAGCATTTTTAAAAATACAAAACAACCAATTAGAAATCATATATCTAATGTATCTTACGACTCTTTCAACCCTTCTCATGTGTAATCCAAAGCATTTTAATGACACTAACCCCTTGGAATGAATACTTGTCAAGAAGGTTACTATGTCCAATCAACTATGGGTTATGTCATCTACAAAAATACCAGAACTCATGGAGCATTAAACAGGAACCTGTCACATTGTAACAAGATATTAGCTAGTTAAAACCCACATATAGGTTCTCACACCATAAATATTTCATATAACGACTAACTAATCATAATTAGGGTGACTATCAAATATGAGAATCTTTACATGAAATCACTCCATGTAGGTCTCGTACATGAAACTGATCCCAAAACAACCACCCACTAGGGATCCAATAGCCCAACACATGTACCATAATTACCCGACATGGTCACAACACAAACAATAAATGAGAACCACACAATTTTCATCACAGTTTAGAATCTCACTATATATTAAAATAACCTTCCAACAAATGAAAATCCATAAAAGAATACAATCATAGGCCTATATTTTATGGATTTTCCATTCCTAGAATGATTCATGAGATTCCTCTTAACATTATAGGATTAGATTCAATTCCAAATCACCTGCCTCCTACCATCTATCCAAGAGATATAAATCCATCATAAGTCATCCAACCATAACAACATACTCCTTAGTTGATAATAAAATTCTATTTAACCATAACATTGAAATATCAAAACATCAATCTATTCCCATAGTAACCTATACATCCTACCCAAATAGGTTCTTGTGTCCCTTCATCTTTGTATCTATCTCATGATGTTACACACTATTATATAACTAGTTTACCAAACCCAAAATAGCATAATAATATTAATGTGAACACCTTCGATACCACTTTTAATGTCCAAGTTCGGATTCCACTAACTTTGTGTCCAAATCCTTTTTTCCACCTGACATGAAGCATGACTCCACATATGCAAGTGGTTGTGGTCTAGTATTGGGGGTCTATATTAGTATGATGAGTGTACCATATCCCCATTTCATAGTACATAACTAGAAGAATATAACTATGTGTCATACAGATCATAATAAGGGGAAATAATTAATAATATAAACAAAATACATTATATAATAAAATTAAATGAAATAAAGGTCCAAAAAACCATGTCATAAATACATAAAACCACCCAATGAGCTGGATACATAACATACATAAATAAATTATCCCCAAAATATCCACAAGAAATCTCTATGAATAACCCATATAATCATTAGATACCACTAATGAAATATTACATGATAGAGAAATTCTCCATCCATTAGCTTCAAGAACAAACAATATAAACATGAAAATTGATTAACAGAAGTTTGAGTAATTCCCGAGGACTACCTACCTCATTAATGAATATTTCCCTAAACATTCCAATAAACAGTTACCTTTATAAGGCCCTTCCATGACACACCACAACTCCATGGAACTCAACTGATATCCTATGGACCAGCCAAGGATTTATCTCACACCAAAGAATGAAAAATAATTAATTATAATGAAAATAAAAAATTAATTTATTGAACCCCAATACTTAATGATGTCAAAAATATAACCGAGTAACTAAAATCATATCAAATGTATAATAAAATAAATTGAAGGTCCAAAATATACCTAATAATCCATTTCATTAAAATTCTTAATTGGTGATAACATTCTAAGACTTAATTAAATTAATTCATTTGTAAAATTGTTGAAAAATATCTAGGAAGATATGGCTTTATGAAACACCACACAATGAGATCTGGAATCTAACTCAAGAACTCTTCTACCCAGGCTGACCAAGATCCTCATGGGAAGTAAATTATTCCACTATGATATAATCAGATCTTTATAATATCCTGATATGAATATCCCCAAAAATATAATCGTAGAAGGGGATGAAGAATGGGATGAAGAAGGGAACCCACTATATGTTAATTATTATATCAAAACGATGAAAAATCAAAAAAACATGACCTTTGTAGTTCTTATAAACAAGAGGAAAGGAAGAAGGATCCATACATTGGTCAGTTCATGAGAGTGAGGAGGAAATGGAGGGGTAAATTAAAATCCCAAAAAGGGAAATTTTGTAAATTCCATTTTAATGATATTGTTGGAATTTACATTGTTTGGGCACATAATTTTCCAAACCAAGAACCAACCATGTTGTTGGACCTATTGAAATACTATCTACTTGAACATTTTAGACTCCAATATTTCACCATACAATTCAAACCCCATACCCAACATTGTTATGGCCCAAAGATTTACTAACCATTCAACTTCTATATTTTCAAAACAAGCACCATTCAATAGCATCATGAAGAATTTGTTTGAAATAGTTAAAAACCCCATGTTCTATTCCTCAAAACCTCTCAAACCTCACATGGTATCAACTATTTCCTCCCATGGAATCTCCTAAACCAATATCTAACAATGTAACTTCACTTTTCAATGTTAAAAATGAATTGTAAATATCCTGATCCTCAAGGTGTCATGTGGTTTCTCTTTAATCATTCACACCCATCCGCACACCCCTTCCCGAAAACTAAAAAAATCCTGAATCATATCGCAAATCTTTTAGATTTGATTATGAAACATGTTCCACCTCCTGAGAATACTTCCTAATCTCAAAAAACCCTTATGAAGTATTCATACTCTTAGAGTTTCATTCAATATCTTAATTATTTATTTGACCTGATTAGTAATGAAAATCCAAATTCCATCGAAAATTTTAAACTCATATGAACATGGTATCTTACATTGGCATAATTTTTGATATATGGAAGGGAGAATGACTTCATGTTACACACTATTATTACTAATTGATTTTCTATATCCGCAAAAATCTTTTTAATATCCTCCAATTATTTTATTTTATGCACATATTTTTTTATAATGTAGTTTTTTGTGTTCTATTTGGGTTGTATGGAAGATTCAACTAGAGAACAGTTGAATCTTCTTGATATATTATGATTTTGTTTTTTTAATCATACATGGACACCAAAAATGGTTGAATTACTCCCATTTATCATTTTTTGATTTTTTATGACACATGGGGTGTTTTTCATTTGGTTTTCTATAGTTTTTTAAAAATATATATATTTTTAGAATCTTCTCAAAGGGATTTTCCAAATCCATAATATAATAGAATTAATTTTTTCACAATGTTTAAGTTAGATATGGTGTGGTGGTGATGATATATTATTTTCCATATACTATACAACAATTTAATACTTTAATGATTAATTCTAAATTATTACAACTAAATCATGGTTGTTTATATACATAGTTAAAGGGCTCAAAAGATTGAGGATTATTGGTATGAACATCGGTAAGGATTTGAAAATTCCAACATAAAAAATGAAAATGTAAAATTTATGTTGGGGAGCCTATTAATATATACCATTTTTATGCTTGTATGTGCTTATATGGACATTATAAAGTTGATGGATTTCTATATATAGTGGGGTTTGTTATTCTGTAATAAATCTTGTTAAAAGTATAGTAGGTTTTCCACATGTGGTTGTATTTGAGAAGAAAAAAATAGAGTCATTACCATGGAGATTTATATAATGTTATAAAAAATAAACCCTTATAGGGATATGGATTGTGTGATAAAAGTTTAATTATTTCTGATATGCCTCATTATAGTGGTTTAATATAAGGAAACGTACATAACCAATGGATATTCTACCTTAATTGAAATATAAATCTATTTCCTTAATTGCAAAATATCCTTTAGTTTTATATTTTTATATATTTTAGTCATAAATAACACATAAAAACCCATAAATTACTATATGGACATCTTATCTTAGTATCCATTTTTCCCAAAAAAACATTACTTATAATATATAACAACTTTAAGTTCCATGACATTTCTTCAAAAAATATAATCAAGGACACATACGTTCCCCAAATCATCCATAAATACATTGATGAAAATTTAAATTTTTTGATAAAAACAAAATTATCAGTATGATACATTAAATTAACGAAGAAAAGTATTAATTAATGAATACATATTAATGGTTTTACATTGGAAAAAAAATTAATTCATTGAAAATAAATTTTTTTCGTAACCAATAAATTCAGTTATGTTCAAAAATATTTTCATAGAAAAATTAAAAAGAAATATTAGAGTAAAATAATATTTTAGATCACTAATTTTAATAATTAAATCCTTACAAAAAATCATTCACAATGTTTTAAACAAAATCTTTAAAATGGTCCACAAAAATTCCTTTAAACATAATATCATTATCTCAAACAGTGAAATAATATTATTTTCATAAAAACAAAATGAGTGAGTAGAAAAAATATATAAACCAGAGGAATAATTTTCAAATAACTATTACACATGGTATAACATTATTATTTAAACAAACACTGACCTTTATATTTACACATAAATTTACTTTTACATATTTTCTTGGAATAACCATTCTTGAAAATTCATATAATTTCATAGGATAAACCTTACATGTAAAATAATTCCCTTTGCCACATCAATTGGATATGTATAACAGGATCACCCACCATCAATTTCTAATGGAACCACATGTCCTCATAAAAAATACCATAAACCATAACATAATAATTACATGTAAAATCTAGAATATTTAAAAATATTCTTTCCCCTGTAAAAATCATTTCTAGATAATAAAATATAAATTCCATTGTAATATTCATGTTTAAAAAGTCCATATAATAGAAAATAAGGTTTCAACGTTGTATAAAGCCTAAAATATAATGATTAATAGAAAGTAACTCTTACATAAATAGGATTATCTTTTTTCACCTTATATATTAAAATTGAACATCACTTTTTTCATTTATAAAGAATGTGGAAACTTTCCCAAAAAATATTATTTTTCAAAAAAATATCAATATAATCAAAACTGACAGAAACTCTCCTTTTTAATTTTTTTATAATGAAATAAATAAATCCAAATTTTTTTTTAAAATATGGATATTGATGGAGGTTTTATGAGTGGTAAAAATAAAAGGTTATTTATAAAATAGTTTCCCTTTTTATTAGTCTATCTCGATACATATTTTCATTATCTTACTAAATAATAAATTTTTATTATTTATTTTATTACATTATAATATTTTTCTGTAACGCCCTGACCCTAGTTACCCGGAGTCGGTGCATTATTATTTAACTTTTGAATGATCATAAAAGATCTTATCTCGAAAGACCGATTAGTTTCATAGCCTTGAAACACTAGATATATTCATAAGTCTTACATTATATCATAAAGTAAAAAATAACTACAACAACATCTTGTCTCTATATCCCCTCATACTATCTCTGTAGGTCATTTATAAAATATTTCTTCACATTATGGAGAAAATTAAAACATTGAAATAGGTGAGCTTAGATGCTCAGTATGGATAACAATATAGCGGAAAATTTCATAAATAAACATAAACATTTAAGGCAATGTATAACGAAAACAAAATCTTTTTAAACATGAAATTCAGCATAATATGGAAAAAGTAAAATTAAATAAATCCATTTACTTATTCACATGTATATTCTACTTTTCAAATAATCACATGCATTATCAATAACCACTTTCATAATGATGGAATGCATAATTACAGACTATTATAACCACATAGTCAAAGCATGGTGCCAAGACTAAAATTAAGATTTTGTCAAGGCCTTGTGCCAAGACACTAGTTTTTCTCATGAGACCTACCGATGCATCGAGGAGCTATTGCGGGCTCCACCCGTCACTTATTAAGTCCAATGCATTCCTCACTTGAACAGGTTTAAACATATCATAAACCATAGCATAATCGTATGCCATAAAACAAGAATAAAAGAAAACATAACATTTCCACATTTCCATCACAAGATATCAATTAAACACATTGATATAATAAAACCATTTTAAATATCAAAATAAAAGAGAAGTAGAACATGGTAATTATTTTTCATTTTTTTAAAAAGTTATGGCTTGTAGAGGAAGCAGAAACTCAAATAATGGTCATAGCGGTGGAGAAGTCATTGTCTCCACATACGTATGAAAAATACATTCCCTTTTGTTATATAGTAAATCAATTCATATAAAAAAGTTTCCTTTTAATAAACATAAAATTCAAAGGGGTTTATACATTTTATAAAAGAAAGCGGTGTATAAAACAAAATATGCCTCAATGAAAGGAGATTGAGACGAAGTCCCTTACCTCATGTCCGACATGACTCGATCGTTATTTAATCTCCTGAATAATACACTAGAGTTAATATATAATTTATTAAGAACCTTTTTCATGTTCATTATCCATTTTATATTAATTATTACCATGTTATGAAAATTATGTACTCATTTAAGTTAATAATGGTCATTTTTTCAATATTTGGTACTTGAGTAAACAATAAACTTATTATAATTACAATTTGTTTATGTGGTTGAATATCCATTATATCGATAATTATAGTCATGATTTAGATATCATATATATCATATATATCTAGTAGATACATACATTTATAATATTACATAACATTTAGAGGTAAGAAATGAAATGCACTGTTCATGGAGACGATAAGTCATACGTAAGCATGAACGCTACTTTCATTTTTTTCCTATTTAATGGAATAAAATAATAATTATATAAAGATATAATATAATTCCAGTATAATATATTATATAATATCATTAACTCCATCCTTTATACATCCCATATATGGCATTAACGATTCAAATCACTTTGAGGGGGCGGTTGTCCGCAATTCCTAAAATGAAATTATCGTGTTTACCCATAATGTAGATCATAAAGGTATGCCGTAAATGAAAAATACAGAAGTATAAAGAAAACATAAACATAATATATATCATATATAGAAATAGTGTCATCATAATGGCCACAATGAGTGGTGTTAAAAGAAGATTGTACAATCATTGTTTCGTGAGGCAGTAATTCGCCACCCACAAAAACATTATGTTATTTAACCATTAAACGAAGGTGTGTGTAAGTGTAAATCAAATAAATCTCATAAAAACATTCCTAGTATATTTAATATTCTGGTTTTGATATAAAATAATGTACGAAAAAGAGTTTAAGGGGTTGGATAAGCAAAATAATACAAAAGAACATAAGAAAATACATTACCTTAATGTCGGGTAACTATTTTTGTTTTGAGCCTAATAATTCTGTATGAAGACTTATACCTAAAGTGAGGATTCTAGTAGTAATTTAGGGAAGTTTAGAGAGTATTTGGGTAGAGTTTGGCGGAGAAAAATTTCATTGATGATGTAAATAAGGTGGTAGAGGTGGGGGCCTTTTATAAGAGGAGAGGATAGGTACTCTTGGAATGTCATGAAATGTCACTTTATTTAAAAATGATTTTCGAATTTTAAAGGTCCCACAGTTATATATTTCGAGTATATGGTGATAAGGGTACTAAAGATAATAATACAATTGGTTTTTGACAAGTTTAAGTAATATATTTTACCTTATCTTTTCATTTTATTTAATTCGTTCATTAATGAGGTAATCACTGCGTCATCATGGTGTCATAAATAAATTAATTTATTTAATGTCTAAAAATTATAAAAAAATACTATTATTTAGGAAAACTTATTAGATTTCCAATGAATATTTATAGTAAAAAAATATGGCTTGTATAACCCCATGTAAAAATTGTTTTAGTAAAACAATACATGTTTGTGACATTTTTATTTTAACTTTAAATAAAATGTTATTAATGACATTTTCTTACCATAGTGGATACATGGGGTCAAAAAGTTTACCCATGGATTGTATTGGTCTTACATGAATCAGCCAATAAGGGTAGGACATGTGTCAAGGATATTTCATATTATTATATCATTATTTTCACCATAAATTACACTAATTACCTTTAATCGCGATTAATAAAACATAAAAGTTACTATTAGGAAAATAATTATTTTAATCCCATTGAACCACATTTTACTCCATAATGAAAACAATTTATGCCAGTTTTTGGAAAATCAAATCACAGAAGTGGTAATGTTTCATTTAAATGAAAAATCAGATTTTTAACTACCACTTAGTGGTTTCACTATTCATCAAAAATTGAAGTTTTTTAAAAATATACCAAAAATTCACACTAATTTATATTTGATATTCCGAATTAAAAAATTATTTCTATTTTAAAATATTCAAAACATATAAATTTCATTAATTAATTTGATAATTAATTCCTGTTGTTAAAACAAATAGAGTGTTTTTAAGAAACAATATCAATCAATAGATTGACAGTTGTTTATGTCCAATTTCAATGTGAAATTAATTATAATGACCACCATTGGATAAAATGGTAAAATTATATTCTAATTATACTTTAAAACCACTCAATTGTATAATTTATCACTATAAATTATTTTGATTTAAAAAGTTGTTATTAATTAATTTTCACTATTCATCGAAAATTGGATGTTCTCAGAAAAATAAGAAAAAATTCAACATAGGCTAATTTCGATATTCCAAATCAACAAATGAAGTCCATTTTGAAATATAAAATTTATATAATTTTAAAAAGTGGGTATTACTATTTATAACGACTACTCTGATTCGTCGCGGTGTGTTAGAATCTCAAACTTACGTACAATGCGAGCTATTGCATTATTGAAAGAGAAGCATTCTGTGGAAACTTGGGGTGTTAAAGTATCCCCTCCTTAAATTAAATGTTTCCTCGAAAATTGATAATTTTCTTCGAAAATAAAAGGTTGAAAATAGAAAATACCTTTCTGGAAAACCCACATGGGAAATAAGGTTAATAAAATTTATCCTTAATAAGTGGGAAAAGGAAATGAAAAAAAGTCACCACCAAATTATGTTCTCGATTATGAGAAAATTAGTGGAAATTTGAGACAAATAATTAAACGAAAAACGTAAATATTTGTTGGGATTGGTTGAGTTCATCAGTCATAAAAAAGTGTAAAATTGAAGGCCTCAAAGCCATCAATTTATGTTGATTTAAAATATTATCAGTTAAACAAAACATAAGGTATTAGGATAACACATTTTTTGTTTTAATATACATTTCCTAAAATTTAAGAATTAATTTATTCATAGAATAAGAGATAGGTATATATATATATTCTTGACAAGTAGAGTGTCAACCTTCAACTAATTTCTACCACAAACTCATCTTTCACTCAAAAAGATAATAGAACAGAAAATATTATATTTATACTAATCGTACAAGGTTAAAAATATTAACACATTCCATTTAGATTAGGAAAACTATTTTGTAATAACAAAGGTCTTATTTTAGGCTAGTGGTAGGTAATCAAGGCATGTCGCACTATGGTTGTGGGTTCGATTCCTACAGCTTTGCCCAACGCGACGGGTTATCCCACGACCTGCAGGTTGTCCTTTTCCTAAATCTATAGTATTATAATATTCCAAAAATAATCTTCAGAAATGTTTTAACATTAAACAATACTATCCAAAGTTAATCTTAATCCATTACAACCTTTATAGTTATCCAAAATACCTCTGCCCATACTTTCTCTAAAAGGTCTCTAAATTCCAAAATCAACTAATCAGATTCCCTAAACAAAGTAATGTTTCTTTTATTGTCACATAATAAAATATTATTATCTTTATCATATTAAAACCTCAATGAAAACAAAAAATACTGTAGTAAAATCCTAATATATATCACATTATTCTTATAACCATAATATAGTTCTTGAGTCCAATAACACAAATACTGAAATTATTCCACTTCAACTTCAGTAACAGCATAAGATTGGCTTTGATCCCTTGGCATTTTCTGAGGTAAGATTCCTTGGCGCTTAGAGAATTCATTTTCATAATACCCCATTTCTCTACAATTTTAGCATTCAACATTGAAAACCTCTTTCTTTCCCTAGCAATCACGAGCCTGGTGAACTTTTTCTCCACAATTATTACAAACCCCTATTCCTTTTATGAAATTACCGAGGTGATTCTTTCCACAATAATCATATAATGGAAAATCCTTATTTACCTTTTTCTCTTTATTTGTCTCTTTTTCCACCGTTCTCTTCTTATCATTATTTTCTCTATTGTCATAATATCAATAGAATTAAATTCTATTTTTAAAGAACACAATACTCTATCTTCGTACGTTGATAAAGATTATGATACTAAAGCTCGACCGAGAAACGGTTTTAACCCATCAATGAAATGATCAATCTTACTTCTTGGGTTACGTATATAATCTGCAGCAAGCCTCACTAACCTTGTAAATTTAGACTCATATTTTAAGACATTCTCATCCTCATTTTGTCTCAGACTCATAAATTTCCTTTCCATATCTGCTCGATAGTCACGAGGAATGTATTTTTCTAAGAAATTCTCTTTGAACTCCCTCCATTCCATATTTAAAACTTCATCATCTTCTTTCATGTTTTGAATCAACAACCATCATGGATCAGCATCTCTAGTGAGGCAGTAAACTACCATGATAACCATTTCCCTTTCACTACTCCCCAAGGTAGGGAATATTTTCTCTAAGGAATTTATCCATTGCGCAGCTACTAAGGGATTTGTACTCCCATTGATTGTTGGTGGTTGTTTCCTCACAAAGCTGTCTAACATTCATCCTCCACATTGTGGATCAGGTTGCTCCATACGAGTAAGGTTATTATTCATAACATGAGTGATTTGTCCCAGTATGGTGATAAGCTAATCATCACCAATTGTATCACCACCTCCACTATAATTATCTTGAGTAGGATGAAAATCCATACATGGAGTGCGTGCATTGATACATCTTGCATTCCTTCCAGTAGGTTCCATTTCTAAACAATTTCATAAACTAGATTAGTTTATAAATCGAAATTCATAATAAAAAACATGCAAACACTTAACATAAACTGAAATATTTATGGATATAATCCATAATAATAAAAATGTTTTCTTTGAGGAAGTATATATTCATAAACCATTCATAATGGTTTGTAAATAAAATGAGAATTATCCTAAGCATATCCCCCGGGAGTGTCGTAACCAAGAGTGCAGCAAAGCCTGTTGCCATGCACCAGTTCCAGTTCGAGTCTAGCTCAAAGTGGTGTTTTTGGGTATTACCCCTAGGTACATATGTGCTAGAGCTGCCTCTACCTACTCGTATGTAGACAGAGATGTATTTCTCAGAAAAGTCACAAAATATCTTTAATAACAAAATTATAAGAAGTTATTCTATAATAATCCTCAAAGTCTATCTTAGGGCTATGTGCTCTAATCATGGTTTATCTAAATCTAACATCCATGGTTAGTAATAAACTACCTCTGATATAATCTGTAACTCCTTGACCCCAGTTACCCAGTGTCTGTGCATTATTACGTAACATTGGAATGATTAGAAAAGACCATGTCTGAAAAGAACTATTAGTTTAGTAGCCTTGGGAACACTAGATATATTCATAAGTCTTATATTACATCATAAAGTAAAAAAAACTACAAAAAATTCTTGTCATCATATCCTCTCATACTATCCCTGTAGGTCATTCATAAAATACTTCTTCACATCCTGGAAAAATTAAAACATTGAATGGGGTGAGCTCAAATGCTCAGTAAGGATAACAATATAGCAGAAACTTTCATAAATAAACAAAAACATTTAAGGAAATGTATAACTAAAACAAAAGCCATTTAAACATAAAATTCAGCATAATATAGCAAAAGTAAAATGAAATAATTCCATTTACTTATTCACATGTATATTATACTAGTCGAATAATCACATGCAATATCAATAATCCCTTTCATAATGACGGAATGCATAATGCCAGACTATCATAACCACATAGTCAAGGCCTCATTCCAAGACTACAAATAAGATTTTGTCAAGGACTTTTTCCAAGACACTAGTTTGTCTCATGTGACCTACCGATCCATCGAGGATCTATAGAAGGCTCCTCCTGTCCCTTACTAAGTCCAATGCATTCCTCGTATTAAGAGGTTTAATCATATCATAAACCATAACACAATCATATCACATAAAACATTAATAAAGGAAACATAACATTTCCACATTTCAATCACAAGATATCAATTAAACACATTGATATAATAAACCAATTTTAAATACCAAAATAATATAAAATTAAAACTTGGTATTTTTTTAATTTTTTTAAAAAAGTAATGGCCTGTAGAGGAAGCCGAAACACAAATAATGGTCACGGCGGTGGAGAAGTCGTTGTCGCCACATACGTCCGACAAAAACATTCCATTTTTTCTTGTGGTAAAACTCTTCATAAAAAAATTATTACCTTTTAATAAACATAAAATTAAAAGGGGTTTATAAACCATATAAAATAAAGTTGTGTATAAAACAAAATAGGAATCAATGAAAGGATATTGAGACGATGTCCCTTACCTCATGTCTGACTTGACTCGATCGTTCTTTAATATCCTATATAATAAACTAGATTTAATATCTACTTTCTTAAGAACCTTTTTAAAGTTCATTATCCCTTTTATATAACTTATTACCCTATTATGAAAATTATTTACTCATTTAAGTTAATAACGGTGATTTTTTTGATCTTTGGTACTTGAGTCAACAATAAACTTCTTATAATTACATGTTTTTTATGTGGTTGAATATCCATTATCTCCATAATAATATTAATGATATATATATCATATATATCATATATATTCAGTATATACATACATTTATAATATTACATAACATTTAGAGGTATGAAATAAAATGCACCGTTCATGGAGACGGTAAGCTGTACGTACGCAAGAACACAACATTCATTTTAATTTCATATTTAATGGAATGAAATCATAATGATATAAAATTATATTATAATTATAGAATAATATCATATATAATATTATTAACTCCATCTTTTATACATCCTATATATGGCATTAACGATTCAAATCACTTTGAGGGACTGGTAGTCCGCACTTCCTAAAATGAAATTATCGCGTTCAACCATAATAGAAATCATAAAGGTATGCCATAAATGAAAAATACAAAAGCATAAAGAAAAAATAAACATAATATATATCATAAATAAAAATAGTGTCATCATAATGTCCACCATGAGTAGTGTTTAAAGAACATTGAACAATCATCGTTTCATGAGGCAGTAATTCACGACCAAGAGAAACAGTATGTTCTTTAACCATTAGAAGAAGGTGTGTGTATGTTTAAATATAATTCTTCTCATAAAAAAATTCCTAGTATGTTGAAGATACCTATTTTTTTACAAAAGAATGTCATAAAAAGAGCATAAGGGGTTGGTGAAGCAAAATAATACAAAAGAACATAAGAGAAAAAATTACCTTAAAATCGGGTAACACTTTTTCTTTTGAGCCAAAGGCTTCCTTGGGAAGAATCCTGACTAAAGTATGTTTTCTAAGAGTAATAGAGGGATGTTAAGAGAGTATTTGGATAGAGGTTGGCTGAGCAAAATTTCTTTGATGTTGTGAATAAAATGGTAGAGGTGGGGGCCTTTTATAAGAGGAGATGATGGAACTCTTGAAAAGTCATGAAATGTCACTTTATTTTAAAATGATTTTACGATTTTAATGGTCCAATAATTATATATATTTGAGGATAAGGTGATAAGGGTTAGAATTATACTCATCCAATAGGTTTTTTATAGTTTTAAGTCTTGGATATTACCTTAACGTTTCATTTTATTTAAATCATTCATTAATGAATTAATCGTTGCGTTATCATGGTGTCAAAATAAAGTAATTTATTTAAGGTCTAAAAATTAAAAAAATACTATGATGTAGGAAATATTTTTTTCATTCCAATGACTATTTATGGTAAAAAAAAATGACTTTTATAACCCCATGTAAAAATTGTTTTTGTAAAACAATACATGTTTGTGACATTTTTATTTTAACATAAAATAAAATGTTATTAGTGTCATTTTCTTACCATAGTGGCCCCATGGGGTCCCCAAGTTGACCCATGGATTATCTTAGTCGGCCATGAATCATCATGTAAGGGTATTCCATGTGTCAAGGTAATTTCATATTATTATATCATTATTTTTACGATAAATTAAACTAATTACCTTTAATGGCGATTAATAAAAATTAAAAGTTACTATTCACGAACAAATTATTTTAATCCCATTGAACCAAATTTTACTTCTTAATAACAACCATGTGTGTAGGATTTTTGAAAGTCAAATCACAGAATTGGTAAAGTTTTATTTAAATGAAAAATCAGTTTTTTAAATACCAATTAGTGGTTTCATTATTCATCAAAAATTGAAGTTTTTCAGAAATATACCTAAAATACACCCAAAGATATGTTTGATATTCTGAATTAAAAAATGATTCCTATTTTACAAAATTAAAAACATGTAAGTTTTAATAATTTATTTAATAATTAATACCCATTTTCAAAACAAATAGCATGTTTTTTAGAAATAATATCAATCAAAACATTGACAATTGTTTATGTCCAATTTTGAAGTGAAATTAATTCTAATGACCACCATTGGATAAAATGATAAAATTAAATTCTAATTATAATTTAAAACCACTAAATATTATAATTTATCAATATAATTATTTTGATTAAAAAGGTTGTTTTTAAGTATTTTTCACTATTCATCGAAAATTGGATGGTCTCAGAAAAATACCAAAAATTCAACATAGGCTAATTTCGATATTCCAAACCCAAAAATGAAGTCCATTTTGAAATATAAAATTTATACAATTTCAAAAGGTGGGTATTACTATTCAAAACAGCTACTTTGATTAGTCACAGTGTGTTCGAATCTCGAACTTACGTACAATGTAAGGTATTGAATTATTGAATGAGAAGCATACCGTGGAATATTGGGGTGTTACATTTTCATGTTTTTTATTACATTTATTTTGAATATTACCATTATATGTTAATATTTTAATCAATAAAATACATGTATGATGTTTTGAAGATATTTGATTCATTATTCCAAAATGGATTTGGTAAGTAGATGATAATAAATGTGGTAATTATTTCATAATTTAAAATAAAATCAAGAAAAAATTATAATTATTAGAAATTAATTATGATTTTTAAAATCATTTCTCAAGGATTAAAATGAAATATTAACTATGTTACAATCAATGAGACGGTAGGCCATACATCTGCATGAGTATAATTTCTATTTTTAAATGACCATTATGGAAATATGGTATGTATTATTTTATCACTAAATAATGGTAATAATATCCTAAATAAATTATTATTTCTCTCAAGATACTTTTTTATATAATACATTTCTTATGGTGATGAAAAACATATCAAATTAATTTGTGGAGGTGGTTGTCTACTTATGTGCATGAATGTTATTATCATTTTACAGTAAATGAAAATCAAAGGAATTAAATGTTTTAGTAACAATTGTGAATGATATATATGTTAATAATATTATATAAAAACATTTATTCTACGAGTAAAACCTGAAGTGAGTTGTGGAGATGGAAAATGAATTAACATTGATTCATGAGGAAGTAGTCCTCCAAACACATGAATGATGAATTATATTCCATTTTGATGTATTTTGGATATGTATATAAATTATTACATTAATTTAATATTATCTCAATTCATTTAAGATATTTATTATGTTATTCTACCATGGTTAAAAAAGATATAATTATTTTGTTGGTAAGATAAAACGACAATTCTTGATTAAGAATTATACATGTTCTTCAGACAACCACCTTTTCTTTACACATTAAGACATATATAATTCATATTATTCAATAACAATACTAGTAGGATGTATATCTTAATTCTAGGTAGATATTTTTCTAGTTTTTTTAGGATAAAAAGGATTTTTAACTAGAATGAATATTTAAAGAACATGTCCACTATTATAGGTGGGGGGAGGGGAACTCTATGCACTTCTTAAAATATTTAATTATATATAAACTAATTTTGATAATAAAATCAATAAAAATTCATATAATTCAATGATAATATTTGTTTTAGTAGAAATTATCTCATCTTATAAAATATGGACATGTTAGGATCATGTATTTATCCTCATTATTTTGTTTTAACCCTTCATTTTCTCATTTGAAAATTAAGGTCATACTAATGTATTTTACAATGAAGTGATTAATATTGTTAATATAAAAGGGAAAAATACAAATAAATGTATTATGGAATATTTCATCATATATAATTAATTATGTTGTATGATTATAAAATTCTAGGAATTTTAAATCATAAATTATCTTTCATTAATTATAAAATAAAATTAAGGTCAATTTTGGAACTATTCATTTCATTGTTGATTTAAAACTAAAATGCAATATTATTAGAATAAATATCATTATGTAAAATATATTATGTAATTTTTATCTAATAATCTTTTGTAATAATAATATTAATTCAAATAATATAATATTTGATATTTTTGGAATCATTTATTCTTTTTTCTATTAGTTGAAAAATTATTATATCTATTGTGCGATAGTATTTTAGTTAATTATTCCTTCAATGAATATTAAAAATAAATTACCATGATAAAAAAATATTTTCTCAATAAACTATTTATAACCCAATATATCACCTTCGTATCCTTATGTTAAAAATATATTCGATATTCAAATCAATAGTGTGACATTTTTTATTTTTTATTCACTCAAATAACATAATTTTCAAAATCATATCCAATGAAAATAATGAAATATATACACCATTGTTATGATTAGGTATGATATATGTTCATCTAATAAAATTACAGGAATTTTTAGTGTCATTATTGAGTCTTTAATATATTATTTTTAACCATAACTACATAATTTACCCTTACTATGGTAATAAGGATTGTAAAACGTACCATTAGTAATGTTAAAAAATAGAAGGAAACCTTTTAAAAAATTTAGAACCACTGATTAAAATATATGAATCATTTTTTCTTTGATTTATAACATTGATGTGGTTGAATAAAATTTAAAATGAAGCTGAAAAAATATAAAGAAAATATGTTTTTAGTAAAAAATACATTTTCATGTATAATATGTTCTTATACTAAATTCAATTATCAAATTCATTTCCAAAAAATAAAATTGGTTTGTTTTGAAAAGGAATTAAATAATTAAGTTTTTAAACTATTCTAGAAAATATATTTCTATTGTAAATAATTTTAAATAAAATAATGGTTTCAATAAAAAATAAGTATATTAAAGTTTTCATTAAAAGTATCAAAGATTTACAGAATTTATTTAGACATTTAATTAAAATAATTTTAATGTAATTATTGAAAAAAGAATTTCTTTTAAACAATTAAATAACCAAAAAATTTGGAAAAATTATTATAATGTTTTTTCTGAAAAATAAATGAAAAACTCAATTTTAAGGAATACTTATTTTTGAAGCACAAAATGAATTTTCATAAAACTAAATTCCTATTTATAAATAATTAATATATAATTTTACATTTAATAGGTACATTAAATAATTTTTATAATATTAATGATACTCTTCATACCTTATAATTCAATAACTATGATATAAAAGCCATAATTAAATAATAATATTTCTAGTTTCATTTAGACACGTTGAATATATTATATGCTACCAAACATAGAACATCAACTAAATAAATGTGATATTTCATTCTCTGATGATTTAATAAAATTTAACCTCACAATTTGATCTTTTTCTCGGTAACAGATGGATTTTAATATGGAAAATACATTTTTTGTAATCCCACATCATAAAAGGAGTTGATAAGAAAATCCTTTTGAAAAAAGTAAAAGAGAAATACAAAGGTCATATAGAATTATAAAAAACTAGTATCCTGTATATTGAAACATTATTTTATTCATAAAATATTTCCATGGAAAAATAAACATAATTTCCAAATAATGGTTTAATTTGAGGATGGTAATTAATCATAATAAATTGAATTATCATGATAATATCTACGAAAACAAAACCAAAAATCAAATGTGGTCAATAAAAGACAATTGATTCATCTAAAATGATAGTTATAGGAAAAATATAATTTCATGATCCATTTAATTATTTAAATATTTTAATTACCACCTCGAATACGTATATAAGTAAATATGCATACCTGACATATATAATTTCACACTATAATCAATTTCCACCACAATCACATTATTTTCATAAAAAAATCATATTCATGATGAATTTATTTTATGAATGAATAAATAAAATCATCTCTTATTGGATCATATACATACATGAGAGTATAATATGATATTAACCAAAATAATAACTGTTAATAAAAGTTTATAATTACCAAAATGAATAATGCATTATATGATGATATAATATATTAATTTGTAAAATTAAATAATAATTCTCAATGTTTAATATAAATAAATATTTAAATTCCTGTCTAAAAAATTGGTCAATATATCCCTCTGTAATATTGAATCCCAAATATTAGAATGATTTGAACAAATATTCCACTAAAATTTGCCTCTAACCAATGTTAATAACTATTATACTATTATACACAAATTGAATATCCCCAAATCATATAATATAAAATTTTTCTATAATATTTCCATGATTTATTTATTTAACCATAAATACACATTAAAATCATTTATAATTTCAAATAATAACTCAGAAAATAATCCTAAAATAATGATAAACAATATCATATTTCCCATAATCATATAATTATTACAAAATTATAGTGATCTACTTATGTAATTCACTTAATCACAAAATCACTTTTTAAACCTAAAGTTATCAATACTATAAAATATATGTTCCCAAAATCATATCAATAATTATATATAATTTTATACTATATAGTAAATCATGTATGATATTGGTGTGCGGGGAACCCATTATATCCTTCAATAGTGGGTTCGTTCTCCACGTCCTTGACATATTAAACATGTTATCACCTTGCCTATATTTTTATTTTAATAAAACTATGTCAATATTATTCTTATAATTTTTTCAATATGATGAACATAATCAAAAATATCTTTAATCATAAAACTTCTTTTTAATATTAAAGGTTTCTTAAACAACTTATTTTTTGAAAAAATAAAAAACTCTTAATTGAAAATCATCATGAACATATTAACTAAATGGTTTATTATTCCCATTATGATATTTCCCTAAATAAGTGTCTTCAAAAACTATAACCATTTTTATACACAAATTTTCAATTGATTAAATTTAATTTATCATAAATTTCATGATTTTGAAAAGAAAATATTCTATAGAATATTTTAAATTTCTCATAATATTTATAATATTTTACAATATCACTAACAATCGATTCCTTCATTCAATAATTTTTTTAAATATATTTCCATTATTTCATAGCCTTTTTAATTTTATTAAATTTTTCATTTTGATTCATGATTCATACATTTAACATAACAAAATAATTTATAACATAAATACAAATATTAGGTCTTTCTTTTATTCTATTAATACTAACTTTATCTTGCAACATGATGTTCTTATATCCAAAAAATAAAAACTCAACTACTTAGTGGAATTTACATTTTCAAATGATATAGATTATTTGTGATATTGAAAAAAAATTATATTAATTCCATGATCCATATAAATTTTAGAGAAATGAAAAGGTTTTGGATAAATCATGTATTTTTTGGTAGGTTATTTGGATGTTCAAAAGGCCTTCAAAAAAATTTTAAAATACTTTTTTCATGGTAGTGATGATTAAGTCATATAGAAGGGATAGAAGGGTTTTTAATATCCTTTTCTATTCTTCTTGATAATTGTTCTTTAATCTTTAAAGAACAGAATCATTAAAACATTAAAAGATATATTGTATTATAAAATGAAAAGGGGTCTTTTGAAGACAATACCCACATAAATCTCACAATACATTAACTTTAAAATCCTAAAAATTACTATAATAATATCTTCAATTATGAATATTTTCTCTTCTAAGGACATGTCATACCTATCTACTATCATCCTAAAAATGTAGTAGCATTCTTCTCAATTAATCCTACATGTTATAAGTAAGGGGTACATATACATTATCTATAATAGCCCTATATTAATAGAAAAAAATATTTAAAAAAGTGATTCTTATTCAATAAATAACATTTTAATCTATAATAGAACGTTAATGTTTTAGATTCATTGGTGATTAAATTTTCAATATTATTATTTTATTAAATTCAAATAAAAAATCACATAAAAATCAATCCACCACGAATTCCTAATAGGAAAACCTACAAAAACAGTATCCATATACTAGTATGTTAATGATCAAAATTTTAAATATTGGAATATATAATAGTTTTTAATAATTCATGAGGCTTAAAAGAATCAAAAATTGTAATCCTTGAAAGCATAACATGGAATTCATCCATAAATAAAATATAAAATAATTTACATAGTTGTAAATTTTCATTTACAAGACTATAATAGTGGTATGGCTTCACTCCCCATGCGTTATAGTAGTCATGATTCACTCATAAGAAAATTTTAGTGGATAAAGTCCTATACTAAAATGGGTTCACTCCCCATTCGAGTCTTATTTATCTCATTAGATATAAATCATCACCCAATCCATCAAAGGGATATATAGGTCCCACCCATTATATATTGAAACCCATATATATGTGTTCCACAATAATCCAAATCATTCATCACATATTGACATAATAAAATAATGGGGTTTTATAAAAATTTCATCATAGAATATCTCATTTAAAGGGAACAAGTTTCCTAAATATCATTACATCATAAGCATAATCCTACAAGGGAAATAGAAAGCTTAGTATCATTGGATTAAATTAACTATAAAACATAAGTAACACAAAATAATTTTATATGACATGGAAAGAGATTTTTAAAATATCGATTGAAATAATTCATAATGAATTTATAATTTTCTTTTTGAAATAACTTCTTTTTTTAACGTCATGAAATTATAATGAAACATTTTTATTAGTATATAACCTTATATGATTATAGTGAAAGCATCGAAATATTAATTATTCATCAAATAATGAAATGATGTGCATTTCGTACATGTTAAATTACATTTTTAACATATTTTTGCAAAAATAGAAAATAATAAAGACATCCAAAAAATTGAAACAAATATTACATTCAAACCATCTAAGAAAATAAAACATTAGTAAAAATGAATTAAAAAATTTTATAAGAATTTTAAAAACCATTTTCAAAATATTATTAGAAATCATGGAATTGTATTACATTATTTATATATTAGATACTTATGAAAAATAAATATAGAATAATAATGAGATTGGGTATTAAAATCTTACCTCTATTACCACTATTCCTTGTTTGTGTTGAAGCGTACTCTCCATAGAAATAACTAAATTAAATATCGTATAAATAAGTCTGAGTTACGTCTTTTTGGATGCCCAAATCCACAATAATTTTACCAGGTAAGTGAAGAATATAATTTGGTAGATGATAATCAAAATAGAGAGATTAATGTGTTGTAATGATGTAAGATAGGGGGTTTCATTTTCAAATTAATGTGACTGTAATGTTTTAAATTTCTCAAAAGATTAATTTATAATAATGTCAATATAATTAAAAAAACTGAAAATGGAAATTCATTTGAAAATAATGTGGAATTGGGTTATAAACATATCAACCAACTGATTTCAGATAAATTTATATACAATTTTAAACCTAATAATTTTTATTAACCCTTAGATAACCTATTTTACTTTTAAATATAGTAATTAATTGATTACATAAATGTGTAAAGACACAAAACAATTCTGTCCTAATATAAAATTATAATATAAATAAAATTAGATAGTAATTAATAAGAAGTTTTCATATATAAGAATTAATTTCAAACTACATATCCACATCAATTAATGATGTGCAGTGTTGAAGAGTCTAGTGGGACCACATCAAAGTTATCTCCATATTCACTTTCATTGAAAATGCTTTTGCAATAGTTCTATCATTAATAGATTTCTTGTGATACCATATAAATGAGGACTATTTTGGAATTAATTAAATCAATTCTATAGGTATAAATCTCCATAGAACATCAATGATGTAGACCGATAGGTTATAATCATATTTAGTTTCTCCACCAATAAAATGATCCATGATCCCTTAGTTAAACTATGAGGTTTACAGAAGACACCACCACTTCTTGTGGGGCCTAGTGTGCCAGAATCCAAACCACAATCATTTACATTGATCCATGGACTAATTAATGGGATCATATGAATGAATTTAATTACAAATTTTCTAATTTTCATACATTTTATACCAATCATCTAAAGTGTAATGAGATTATATAAACAATTATTCGTGGACCATATTCCAATGTGACATTATGAGAAAACATATTTCTGGATGGAAATAATCCTTACATGAAAAAGGGTGATTGATCATCTAAGAGAGATTCATTTTTGTCCCTCCATGTGTGTGAAATAGTGGAGGGTGAATATACATATAGTAGGATGGATAGTTATTCACTATAAACAATAGTATCGATGGTTGTCAGAAGGAGATCCATATTATTCACTACTTATGGTCATGCTGAAGAGACCTTTGATTTACTCCCATAACCTACAGATTAAGGAACATTTAATATAATTTTTTTTTAGTTTTTTAAAATATCTAATTTAAAGGTGTATGGTTGAATCCATATGAATCTCAGCCCCCTATAATTGATCATGTGTAGGTAGCCACATTCTCTATATTTTCCATAGAGTAGGATCTCTTGTAGACTGAATGAATAAATAATTTCATTAAAGAATAAATGCTGATGATTTTAGTCATCCCTCATAGTTTAGTATTTATAATTCCCTAGTATTCAATTTTGTATTCTTATTCAAGGAATAGACAATGGTGTCCCAGTCCATAATGGTGCACTATTTTATTTCAAAAGATACATGTGGGAAAAACAAAAATCATATACTGGTTTTTTGGAATGAAATTCAACAATGGATAGATGTTTTCTATTTATAGGGACTTGAATTATTTCATTATGTGATTTTTTATATTAATTAGTGTTCCATCAGACCATTTTGATATTTCTTAATAAATTTTTTTAATTAAATATTATTTGATTCTATTTTAAAATAATTAAATACTGTGAATTTAATAATGTCAATACAACACATAAAATTTTAAATAATTATTTTAACACATCCCCAACATTTCATTGTCATCTATTAGATTTATAGATCACCTTAATTATCTCAAATTATAATAATTTCATCATTTTTCATCACAATTTGTTGATAATTTCTATTAAATAAATCATTACATAATCATCATTTTTTCATTATTTGAGGGAATAATTTAATTCATAATGAATAACCATCATTAATATAATTTCATTAGGAACTCAAATAATCTATTGATTCGTCAATAACTAATTTTTTCCTAAGTGAACACATTACATTTATTTAAAACAATGAGGGTGACATTTATTCCCATCCCTTTTTAAATAATACATAAGTAATTTTCAATGAAAATTTTTGATAAAATTAATCATTTTAAAACATTAAGAGTTAAAGGGATAATTTCAGTCACTAAATAAGAATAATGATGAAACATTATTACCTTATCACTTATTAAGAATCCATATAAATTGGATATAACCTTTAACGAGGTGTTAAATTTTACCATGCTTACTATTCATGTTGAATACATATGAAATGACCTTAATTAACAAATAAAAACCTTGTAATTAGAAATAATCAATTAATTAAATCTAATTCATTACATATAAATAGAATAAATTTTATTTAATATATATGTGAATAATGTGTCCAAAAATACCTTTTAAGAAGAATATTAACCCCAAAACACGATGTATTCCTATCATGTACTTAGGAAACTATTTTTTTAATATATAAGAAATTTTAACCAGTAAATTGTATATAAATTTAATTTAAATCATTGAAAAATATGTATTAATTTAATGTATTGATATAAAAATTATTTTTTACATAAAACCTTTTTTCATAAATACATCTATTTAATAATATATTTTTAAATTATAATCAATTTTCATCTAATGAAGTTATTTTAAAAATCTATAGACGATAAATTTTTAATAATTTAGTTTTTACTATTCATACCATCCAATATAGTGAATATGTACATAATATCTTAATAATGTTAAAGAGTTCATTTAAAAATTTTAATATATAAAACACAAGCTATCGATGTCATAAAATTATTTTAAAATAATTATTTCATAAAAATATCAGGTTATTATTTTATTCCCTATTTAAAATAAATTTATCCCTTGAAATACATTTCTATTATGAAAAAATATAAGGATACCACTACCTCACTACATCATCATGTTTCCACATGGCTTTCTCAAATTGGTTGTTTCTCCATAAAAAAATAAGTAAGCAAGTGGTATTGTTTTATATAACATTATCTATGAACCCGAATATATTCTGGTACTTATTAATAAGAAGAAAATTTATATAGTGATATGACCTATGATATCAATATATGTGAATGATCTTTTATGTACTTCATTTGGAGAGATAGATTAAATATATCACGAATGTTTTAGAGATTCAATTGTAGATCCAATAGAAAAGAAATCATTCCAATACAATCAATAATTTCAAAAATCACCCATATACCTTGGTATTAGAATTCCCTTACTTCCAAATCTCCTTAAATCATTCATGGGAGATATTCATAGAAATACATTGTCAACAACTTCAATATCTAAATTATTTTGTTGATATTCTTCATAATGTTTGTAATCATTGAGATGCACTTGTGTGATATCAAATGGATCTAACATTTTCTTCCATTTCTTCATAAAGATTAGGCCCCAATTTATTTCATTCTCCATCATCATTGTATAATTTTGTATTTATACACTTCTTACCAAATAGGGATCCAAAAGGATCAATCTCAATTATGTAGTGAAAGCTACTATTATATGAAATGTCTACTAAATGGTGTTATTGATCCCAACCATATTTGAATTATATAATGAATGATATCAGCAATACATTTGGAATTATGATGTTCCTCATGTACATACCATCTATTTGAGGATTATAATAAGTGAAAAAAATTATCATAGTATCCAGAGCATGTTGAATACATTTATAGATCATCATAGTAATACTTGGATCCTGATTAGATACAATGGAAAGTAAAAATCTATGCAATATTACCACTTAATTAATATATATTTTCGAATGAAGATTAAGAGATAAATATTCTATGATAGCACTGATGTATTTTAAATTATTATTTCGATCACCTATAACCCATATTGAATTATAGACATTAGATATTTTGGGGAATCCAATGACAAATAACATGTTTATTATTTCCCACTTCCATTTAAGTATGTTTAATGGTTATAACACCACCTTTGACTTATATCTCTCATCCACAATATTTTGAAATACTAATCACCATGAAACATAATTTGTGTTATCTCTCTCTATTGCATAAAACTAAAAATAAAATTTCATGTATATATACATCTTTTTTCTTCTATGATGAATATGAAAAGATGAACTATGAGAATCCTCCAATATATCATTCATTAAATATTATATGGGAGGTACATATAAAATGTTCCTAAAACATATCAATATATCATAATAATGTATGAACTTAGGAATATTCACATCCTTCATTTTTACCTATATATCATTCTTATGACCCACTTTAATCTTCATATGGATATATAGCCTAACGTTAATTTTAGAAAAATATAATTTATCCATGTCCTTTAAGATTATAAGGCCACCCAATATAAATCTATAAATTTTTGATATTTTTAATCATCATCATAGATAATATAGCATAGTTTTTTCATCTCATGTAGTCTTCCACATTTCTCTCCTTCCCATGATGGTAATTTAATGAACAATCATAATATTTAATCAGCTCTGAAGATTTATTTGTAACATGTTCAAATATTTTTGGATAGAAATATACATTAATCTTTTCTGATTAGTATATATGTCACACCATTCTCGATAGAGAGAATTATTCCATATTTTTACACACAAAAAATATATTGTAGCTAACTCCAAATAATTTTTTGTATAAGTTTATTTTGAAAGTTCAGTTATCATGAAGAAAAAGATACCACCAAATCATTTTGAATGAAAAAACATATATGTCCCTTATCGGTTGCATATATATAGATAAAAACCACTCTCTAAAATAGGGTAGTCTAACCATAGGAGTACTGACCAACCCTATTCTAGGATCCCTAAAATTATCTTCACATTCCTATTTTATAAAAATGTTCAATCCTTTCTTAGAAAACATTGTGAGTAGATTATATAATCAGGATAAATATTTATTAAATCCTCAATATTATACATCCAACACAAGAAAAAAATGGATTTTAGTTAACTTTATTGTCCATAAAATTTCCCAATATATTTTTTCATTGAAGGATCTACTGATATACCCACACATACGATTATGTTTCATAAAAAAGAAACATTCTAAATACAAAATTTCCACTTGGTAATTTTTTATTAAAAATATCTCCCCTCAGAGTCTTTATCACAGTCCTTATGTGATTCCAATGATCTTCCCATCTCACCCAATATACAAAAATATAATCAATTAGTACTACATAAAATTAATAAATATTGTTTTAAAATATTTTATTCAATAATTCCATACAGATATTGATGGAATTTGTAATGCCTAATTGAATAACTAAAAATTCATAGTGTCCATACATTGTATAAAATTATATTTTGGTTATATCCTCCTTCTTTACCCTAAATTGATGATATCCAAAATAATGGTAAATCTCGGAAAATTATTGAGATCCTTGTAGTTTGTCAAATAATTTAAAAATATTTGGAAGATGAAACATTTCATATTAGCGATACTGGTCTGTTCTATATAATCAATGTATAGTACAATTGAACTATTATTATTATTAAATAATATTATTGGAACATTCCATGATAATTAACTAAGGTTTATGAATCCCTTTTTATGATTATCTTATAGTTTTTCATCAATTTATACAATTCAATTGGGGTCATTTTTTAATGATTCTTAAAAATACAAATAGAACCATGTATGATATATATTGAAATATAAACATCATGGTTCAGTTTAAGGCCTATAAATTATTATGGGATGTAAAAAAACTCACAAAAAATGTATTTATCCTTAAGATTGTGTTTCTTCAGAAACTTTGAGATAAAAAACTATAATGTGTTAAAATTAAAACCCACAATATGGAATTAATTTCCATTAGAAGATCATTTTCATCCTTGTTCACTAAATTATTATAAATTCATTTAATCTATAAAATATGACATCACATACCCAAAAAATAATATTATAACCATGTAGAGATATCCATTCCAATCCATGAATAATATATAATTCAACTAATGTTAAAATCACATGATTTTTACAATGTGCATTCCTTGACACATCAATTGAATAAGAAATACAAAAATAAAATGTTATATCTATTCCATTATATGTATTCATAGCTAAATAAAAATCTAATTATGGTAGTGATATGGTTATACCTATAGAAAATTCATTATAAATAACAGAGTGGGTGCGTCGAGATTCAAATAAGACTTTAGTTGTTCTAGAATGGATGATAAATGAAACTTTCACAATGTTTTCCTTGTATCCCACTTTAACAGTTGTGACCACATGAGTTTTCTATTTATTAATGATCATAATAGGTTATATAACTTTATCATAAAAATAATCAACCCATTTATAACATTGAATCATTGGTGGTGCATTTTGTGGATCTTTTTCCTTATTCCCGTAGTTCATTGACTTCATCCGTAAACATTGGAAATTGTTTTCTATATGAACATCCTTTATGCCTATGAATAATTTACTAGTCCCCTTAATAAAATTTCAACCATTTTCCTTTAAATTTTTTAGTATTAGTGAAATCCAATCATCTTTTACCTAGTGTTTTTATAATTTCCATTAAATTTCATTCTTCTTCTCTTATCTAAACCATGAGATTTATAGGTATATTCAATATCTATATCCACCATGAGAGTATTAAAAAGTAATTTATTTATACATAATAAATATTATTATAGATAACCCCCTTCAGAGACTTGGTTTTGATCCACAAAATAATTGATAAATTTTCATTTTAGGGATACTAATTTAACTAGAGAAATATCTTGCGGTCCTTATAAAATGTTCCTCATAAGTACTAATGGATTCAACAAAAAAATTATTCAAATCCAAAATTTCATTATTTATCATTCTATGTATATAACATGCAATTTATATGATGTGTAATATCACCTTATACTCATTCAATTCCATTGATTAAATTTATTATTCCTTCTTCACAGTCATAGTAATATTCTACCATTGCTCGTTTTCACCTTCCAAATCATAAAAATCTTGGAAAACATTTACATAAACCAATCATTGATGAACATAAACTATTTTATCCACAATGTATGTCAATTAATCTACAACTTTTGAGTCAAAAAGATCAACTAATTTATCGAGGATGTTGAATCATGAAATATTGAATAGTATGTTGTTCCCTCACTTGATCATCATGAAACAGTACACGATTCATATGCTTTCAATGTTGTATAAGTATAGAAGTAGTATCATGTATTCCATAAACAAAATAATTTCAATTCTAATCTGGAAGAAAATTTAATTTTCCATCAATTCCATTATAAATAATATATTTCAACATTATATCCATTGACTAAAACAAAAAAAATATAGTGTTTGAATTAAATATAATATTAGAATAAATACCAATTCTTAAAAATATTTTATGTAATTCCAAAATTATGGGACCTTCTTGTATAAACCATTAGGTTTAATATGGTTAATTAGGATTTTCATCAAAATATTTGGATATTATACTATATGTAGATCAATAACCAGCGATTTTATTAAAGAAATCATACCATAATCTCAAATGACTAACACATCCCAACATTTATACAGACTGTAACATACAATGAATTTTATAGAAAAATACTACATCTATTTTAATGGATATTCCATACACAATAATATAATCCACTAATGATCTATAATGGTTTTTCCGCATTTGATATTCGATATACAATCTTATTATTTTTTGAATGATCATTAAAATATCTTTTAATGATCCTCCCACAAATCATTCTTCATAGGAATAGCTACTAAATATATTATTCACATTGTTAAATAAAAAATATCATAATCATAGGTCATGGAATAAATCTTCAACGTTAATAACTCCTGAGTCATAAAATATTCAAAGAACATAATTAATGATAGAATAACATGTAATTGTGGAATACACAAAATTATTATCATTTGTATTCAAGGATATTTCCCAATATTATCATAGTGGTAAAGTTTAAATTCGAAACTAGTATTGTATTAAATGTTTTCTCCCAAGAGATTAATAGTAGACAAAGTCCATTACTAAACTATGTTTACACCCTGTTCACTATTGGAAAATTACCCTATACCCACAGTTTTCCAAAAACTATCTACATATGATTATTTTTAAACCGATACCTAGAATTTACCAAATACATGTGTATACGATGGGATAAAAAAAAATTTCTTGTGTATGAATCAGAACAAAAAACAATTTTCTTGTGTAAGAAAGGGAACAAAAATAATTTTTTGACTATAAAAAAAATAAGTTATAAAACTTATTACTAAGGTTCTCATACTATATCTGTAGTTTTTATATGTTTATTTAAATAAATATGTCTTTATAGAGTTAATAAAAGGGTTGAAAGTGTGGAAAAGTTTAGATACACATATTCACATGATTCAAAATCATAGATATATAAGTTTCAAACTATTTTTATTGTTAAGTGATATACCAACGTCAAAATTCCCCATGGTTTTCAACATTTTGGGTATAGACTTTACCCATTGTTTTAGGGGCAATATCAATTTTTTGAAACCGTGGGTATAGGTTAATTTCTATTAGTGGTTCTAGTCTGGTCGATCTCATGAAATTTACATCATTACGCAATGCATTCGATGGATATATAAGTATTAAACAAAGTAAAATGAAAACCATAAATATTTGTTAAACCAGAATATAAATCAATCATCATATTATAACCCCTTAATATAAATGGGTTTCATTAACATTTCATCTTAGCATAACACTTTTATAATTAATCTTATACATAAATAACATTCCATTATAAATATAATCTTACTAATAAATGTGTAAGGATATAATAATTTTTTCTTATGCCAAATAAACCATAAGTAATTGAAATAATATCATATTAGAAGGAAAATTATTTTTAATGATCAGGAAAAATAATTAATTTTGAATAGATCCTTTTAATTTTAAAATTGAATCATTAAAAAAACCTGAAATAACTATGCAAATTTTTTAACTTAAACGAAACATTTAATCTTGTAATGAATAGTTTAAAACATTAAGATGACATGATGGTGGGAAGATCCACTCATTCCTTATAAATTTAAAAACATTCATTTAGTATTTATTTAAAAAATAAAAAATTACCACATTTAGAAAATTTAAAAATATTCCTTTAAAACCATTTTCGTAATGTTAAAGCATTGGAAATAATAATTTTTAAAAATTTATGTATTATAATTCAAAAAAAATTGAATTTATTTTGATTACATAGATTATGAAGTGAAATAGTCCATAGTTTGAAAATAGACACAATCAATCCCAGAATATTATTATATTGTGATATAAACCATTACCTCATTTATCCAATTTATTTGTTAAAATTAAAACCACCTTTTTATCCAAACAACTATTTTAAATATCCTCTAAAGGGATCTTAGGATTAAAATCTAGAAGAATAGAACCTCTAGAATGTTTCAATATATTTGTAGATTAGAATTTGGATATTATAGTCAAGATATAAAGATAAATGTGGTAAAATTATGTGTGGGAGTATCACTTGTAAAAAAATGGTTTTTAATGTTGTTTTTTTTTAATTTTGACATCGGTTTTTAACCGATGTTGAAGCTGCTGACGTAAAAAATATGAATTTTTACGTCGTTTTTTAAAAATATGACGACAAAATTGAATTATAGTTGTTTTTTAGTGTGGTTTTTGTAAAAAAAATGCCAAAAAAATTAATCCGTGTCATTTTTTGTGCCGGTTTCCTTAAAATCTGTTGCCAAGAAGTTTAAAAAATAGTTTTGGGGTTAGTTTTTTAAAAAAATGGACGCCA
Organism: Viscum album; assembly: GCA_963277665.1. Lineage (NCBI taxonomy): Eukaryota > Viridiplantae > Streptophyta > Magnoliopsida > Santalales > Viscaceae > Viscum > Viscum album. The sequence continues at coordinate 513,491,456 of OY728143.1, read as the reverse complement.
TAAAAGAAAAAATAAAATTTATGGCATCATCATTTACATAAAATATCCCCAAAAAGTATATTTTTCTTTTTCCATGTTTTAGATCATTTCCTATGCTTCGATTTGATAGGTCATGGAGCAAAAACAGAGTTACGGATCAAAAGCTATTGTCATCGGACGTTGGACACGTCAATGATTTGATTGGTACAACTCATTCCAAATAAATTTTGAAAAACATAAATTAAAATCGCATACAAAAAATGAAAATGGTGATCGATAATTAAATTTACACAACAGTTGGTAAATCTCATTGGAATGTTCTATATTTTTAACTCAAAAATAATATTAAATCATCTCTATAATCAAGATAATATAGCTTTTTTGAAATGAAGGAAAAGAATAACAATGAAAATAAATGATTAGAATAGGTACCATGTTTAAATTAATGATTAAATCCACGTTGCAAACTGGATAGAATTAATGAGGATTAAAATATTGAATGATGAATAAAATTGATTTATATAAAGTAAAAGAATGTATTTTCGATGGCATTATCTGGAAATGTATGGGGTCTTTTAAAAAGTTAAACATGCATTGTGACAAAATTAAAATTTTGATCCCGCGTATTGGCGAATACTCTTTGGCATATGTTTTATAGAAAACTGATTCCAGAAATTCTAATATATATCCTTTTTGGCGTTGTTTTTGAAATAATACAATGCCAAAAAGTAAAAATGAGATTAATTTTCACGTCGGTTTTTAAAAAAACTGACGCCAAAAAGAATCAAAAATATTTTTACCGTCAGCTTTTAAATAAACCGACGCTAAAATTTTTTAGAAACTACTTTTTCGCGTCATTTTTTTCAAAACTTACTCCAAAATAATTTTATATTTACCTTTTGGTATCGGTTTTTAAAAAAACCAACATGAAAACTAACAAAAATATTGTTGGCCTCGGTTTTCATAATAACCAATGTCAAAAATGAAAAATATTACAATGATTTAGATAATTTTTGAAGCTTCGATTTGTCTGGTCGCGGAGCGAAAATAAAGTTACAGAATAAAAGGTATGGTATTTGAAATATGGACTTCTTTAGAACATATATTTGAGAATATCAACTTTCTACAACCATAAATTGTATTCCGTAACTCCATTTTTGCTCCACAACCTGTCAAATTGATGGTTAAGAAATTATATAAAACCTTATAAAAAGAAATCTAAATTCTGGGGTTGGTTTTTGTAAAAACCGACACCAAAAATATATTTTCTAAAGATTTCACGTTGGTTTTCAAAGGACCACATGAAAATTTAAAAGAAAATACTTTTTCGCATCGGTTCTTTTAAAAACAGACGCCAATGTTTTTTTTCTTTTTGACGTCGGTTTTTAAAAAACGGACACGAAAATTTCAAAAATTATTTTTGGTGTTGATTTTCTTAAAAACTGATTCCAAAAAAAAGATAAAAATTAAAATATTTCGATAATTTCTCAAGCTTCGATTTGACTGGTCGTGGGGCTAAAACAGAGTTATGAATTAAAAGTTATTTTCTTTAAAATATGGTCTTTTTTAATACTTCTATTAGAGATGATCAACTTCTGACAACCATATCATTTAATTCGTAACTTCAATTTTCCTCCTCAACCTGTCAAATTAAAGCTTAATAAATAATCTAAAACTCAGTAAAAAACTCTAATTTTTTGCATCGGTTATTGTAATAACCTGGTTCTTATTTTTGAGGTACAGATTTATTATTTTCTCTTTTCCTTATTTATTTTTTAGAAAATAAGGAAAATGGGGAAAATTCCCAAAATTTGGGGGTACACCCCGTGTGCTTTTCCTCATTGCGTGTACTTTGGCCGTGTGGGATGAGTACACATGGCGTGTAGGCATGTCGGTGATAAAGGGTGTAAAAATTAACTACATGTTCTGTACATAGTTTTTCCACACTGTTTAATCAGCCAGCAGGAGAATAGTAAGGCAGTGGAAGCAGTTTTCAGCAGAGCGACAGTACACGCCGTGTAATCAGGAATACATGCCGTTTACTAATGTTGACAGATGATCAATGTCGTAGTAGAATGAAGCCGCTAGAGGAATAGTTAAAAAATTGAAAAGTACAAGTCATATACATGAGAGTAAACACTGTGTAGTATGTTTTTTTCACATAAAACGGGCAGTAGCCTCCTCATTTGGCAGAGGAGGCAGTGGGTTCATTTGGAGCATGGGAGAGACAACTGGACTTGTAGGATCTCTCGACCGCACACCAGGAACCCGATTCTTACGTCGTCGATATCCTTTGAACCAGATGAGTAATTTCTTCCCTCTCCTTGTGTGTTTCTTACCAATTCATTTCCAATGGGATGTTATTTTAGTTTGAATGAGTGAATGTTTATCCCAGATCAATGTCATTCTTGGAAACTTCATGAGGCGTCGATCACGTATATCGGTCAGTGATGATTGAGGTAGGTTTTCTAATGTTTATTTTAAACAGTTGTGTTGAAATTTTGTACTGTTGTGCTACACGTCCATTGTTGGGGTGTCTTATGGATGAGGCCTTTGCTAGAAATATTTCTAGAATTGTATAAATAATCTAATGATAAGTTTAATCTGTTGTTTGGGGTCACTGTTTGGATCCAGGACCACCCCGGGGGTGTGTTCCTCTATTTAGCCATTTGTCCATGATACCTTATTGTATGCCATGATTATATTGTGTATTGAATTTTCATGAGAGAAAATTTATACAAATTGATTTGTTATGCTTTTGGCTTAGCCTGATTCCTTGCGCCTGAGGGAAGTGATCTATTTAGCATGAGGGAAGTGTTTTTATAGCATGTGGTCAGTACTTGGTTAGCCTGAGGGTAATCTTTGTTTATACCTATGGGCAGTAGTTTCTGTGCCTGAGGGAAAAATGAAAAATGCTTGATAGAAATGTTTGTTATGCCTAAGGACAACCACCTATGAGTATTTGATTCTGTAACCTGAGGGTAAGGATAGTATGTCTGAGGACACGACTATTTAGAATATTCACTGCGGTGATTTTCTATATTGTACATGCCAAGATAATGCACAATATGGGATGTGATAATTCATAATTAAAATGGTAATGAAACTGGTAGTGATAGTTACTTTTGAGTACTCACTAGTTTATTGCATTTACTTTTGCACACTTCTGTAGCACAGTTTTACAAATAGTTGGGCATGGGCCTTTGGTGGGTGCCTATTGGGATTTATTTCACACAGCCTGTTTGGGTCATTTCTTTGGCCCAAACAGATTCTTTTGCGTCATGTGTTGACAGAGATAGGGTCCCTATATAGGTACATGATTCTAGCAGAGGAGTAGGAGAGCATGGGACCAAGCTTAGGGTTGTGATGCTGCTGCGTTCTGTTCAATCTGTTTTGTTCTTTTTTTTGTACCTTTTACCTTGAGTTGTAATGTATTGTACTAGAGTGTATCATGTTTTGGATGCTTGTATAGAAATATTGACATGCTTCATTATTATATATAACTGTTGTATATATTTTATTGTAGTTTTTCATTTCTAGTTCATATTGTTTACTGCTTCAGCTGTTGAATATTATATTTCTTTTCCACTCTTCTACACTTTGACAAATGAGGGAATAGTTTCCACACTATCAGACCTGGGCCCTCGCTACTAGTTGGCAGCCTCTGGTGTTTTGGTACATGCGCTTGGGGTCATGTGACCAACTGGGATCGGGGCATCCATTGCGTGTCTCCCGGATCTGATACATTACAAAGTCGTATCAAAGGTGTTATTTGATTTGTCATAATATTTGGAGCCTTAGACCGGGATAGGAAGGAAATGTTAGTTTGTAATAAGTTGCGCCCAGGAGTATCTTACCTGTGTACAGGGAAAATCCAGACTACCTTGGTTATTACAATTTGTCTGATTTTTCATATTTGATAGTTGATTTGATTTTCACCATTGGGTGATGCACTTGTAGTGTGTTGTTTGTATTTTATACATGGGTTCTATTTGGTTTCAACCCAATGAGATGAGGGTATACCATCACATGAATCATTTAGTCAAATGCTAGAAATCACATTTCATTCATTCTTTCCATGCCATGTAGGTGTATTATAAATTGCATGTTTATGTGATAGTTGTTGTGCTAGAAACGCATGTTGTTGTGATAGCTACTATGATAAATACATACTATTTGATAGGGTATTGTTGTGTGAGGTTGTTGATAGAATTAATGCAAAACATTGGTTTTTGGGAGTATGGGCCCTCAATGACTGAAATTTGGTGGATCATTGACGGGTTTACTTTGTTATATCATATATAAGATGCCAAGAATTGATTCCCAGAGATAATGGGACCTCACGGATCGGAATTTGTCACTTAGGTGTTTGATCAATGTTTTTATGGGATACTGAGTAGTTTCTGAGGCTTACTGTCCAGAAAACCCTAGATACACACAGTTTGGTTCTTTGGACACACGCCGTATGTTTTTCTGTTTGGGAAGAAATGTAAAATTTTTTAGTACACACTGTGTACCCTATGTACACGCTGTGTAGTCTCTTTATGTGTCAAAGTTTGTGTGGGAAAAGACATGAGATAAGGATTTTTTGGCTGGGAACATGCCGGGTAATGGTTGTACACGCAGTGTAGTGTCGACCCAGTGTCTGCCCGTGTAACTAACAACACAGATGATGGAACCTTAAGAGATACACGCTGTGTCGACCATGAACACACCATGTAGTCTAACCCAGGTAGCTGGCCATGTCACTAACAATATGGGTCAGTGTTATCTTTCCTTTTACATGCTATGTCTTTTTGGAATACGCCGTGTAGGGTCACTTAAGTATACAGGCCATGTCACGAAAAACATGTGTCGGTGAAAACCTGTAAAGTAAATTCCATGTTCCTGTGGACATTCCATGTAGTTTAGATTTAGGAAAGACATGAGGCTTTAGCCGTGTAGAAGGAATCGGGAAGGGAAAGAGCATACAACTGTAGGTCATGTGTTCAAAAGACATGTCGTGTGTTTGGGGTGTTACACGACCAGTTTATGTTGGCATACACAACCATCTGGATGTCCTGTGAGAACACGTCGTGTAGTATTTATACATGCCATGTAGTCAAGTTTTTTAAATCATGAATGCTTTCTTTCTCCTGTTCCCTTCACGGTGTCCTTATTTTAATTCTTTTATAATCTTTCATCTAAGGTGTGTGTTTGACATTGTATAGTCTTTCCGCCAAGTCGACTATCGGTTGTTCGACAAGAGAGTTGCGACGATTTTACCCTAGAGGTGGTAGGACATGGTCTACCGATAGAACCCCTAGTAGTGCAAGATGAGGTGCCAACCGTTATATTGGACACAGTTGTGGATACGAAGTTCCTTGAAGGATTCATTCGGTTCATGCAGACATTATAGGGAGCACTGTCGGCCGCCACTTCTATGGCAGAGCTCACTCATATCTTCCAGCAGTAGCATCTGCCTATGTTTTCTTGGGTTGGATGACCATAGGCTACGGAGTCATTGCTGCATTCATTACAAACTATTTTCCAGAATCTTGAGATGCCTCCTGAGCGGAGGGTCAATCTCGTTACATACATGCTGCATGATTCCACCAAGAGGTGGTAGGGTGTTACAACCCAATCTGAGAATCACCGAGACATGGTGTGGGATGATTTTTAGGTAGTTTTCTATGACTTCTTCTTTCTGGAGATGCTGAGGGAAGATCGAGCTCAAGAGTTCTGGACTCTGTAGCAGGGCTCCATGTCTGTGATGGATTATTATGCTCGCTTCACTGACCTTCAACGTTTTGCACCTGTTCTGGTGGGTGATGATGAGTTGAGGGATAGATGATTTGAATATGGTCTTCTATGTGACATTTGAGTGATAGTGAACATTTTCAGATTACCTACCATGAATGCTATTGTAAACCAGGCACTGATTACAGAGAAGAACCTATGGGAAGCTAGTGGTGTGGGCCATGGTAGTTGAACACCTATTTCAGGTACTATTTCTTCCAGTAAGAGGAAGTAGTAAATGGACTTCTCTCATGATGCTAGTACTATCCAGAAGAATACATTTGGTGGCAAGGTTAATTTCTACCAGTGTGGTAGAGAGGGGCACAAGTGACCTCTGTGTCCATGTGTCCTAGTGGAGTGCGATGCTTGTGGAAAGATGGGTCATCTACATTGTTTTTACAGGGTGTTTCCACCAGTTTCTAGTGAGAGGGGTTCTGTGCAAACTCCGCGTGGGGGAGCAGGTCTAGAAGCTTCTTTACAGTAGGGAAACTAGAGTAAGTTAGGGCATGCAAGTTGAGATGTTGGTCGTGGTCGTGTTATCCCGACAATAGGATCTCAGAGGCAGCAAGGTGGGTCATCTCAGGGTAGTCAGGCTATGTCGTAGGGCTGCGGCACTAGTAAGGAAAATGCAGTGCAACATACCCAACATGAGAAGGATCCCAGATCATCCACTGTTAGAGGTACTATTCTAGTTTCTTCTGTTTTATCTTTTTCACTTTTCAATACTAGTGCTACACAAAGTTATATATCTTTGGATGTTGTGGAGAGCCTTGGGATCTATGTTTCTTCTTCTTCTTCTGATATGATGGTTCTAGAAACACCTCTAAGAGTGAGGATGGTAGGTGTGCATCAGTGAAAGGTTTTCCCCTTTGAGGTTTTTCGGTGTCACTTTCTATGAGACATCTATGTCTTTGAGATGACATCATATGATGTCATTCTCTGGATAGACTGGTTAGTTCTCTTTGGAGCCTTTGTGGATTTCTATCGTCACATGGTGAGTTTCACATCACCAGTAGGTGGAGAGTTTCTATACAAGGGTGAATGGGATGTCAAGGTGAGCTGAGCTAGACCAGAGTGTCATGGGTGAGGTGGAGTCATAGCCCAGACTATTAGTTTCTATCTGGATGATCAGGGAACTTGTTAGAAGGATTTCCCTTATATGGTTGATCATTTCAGGGATGTCTTTCCAGACAACATTTCAGGTCTACCTCTGAAGAGTGAGGTGGATTTCTCTATTGATCTTATGCCAGAAGTGTCACCTGTGTCCATTCCTCCTTATAGGATGGCAACACCTGAGTTTCATGAGCTCAAGAGGCAGGTAGAGGATATGCCGGAAATTTTTTTATCTGACACGGTATTTCTCCATGGGGTTATCCAGTTCTTTTTGTGAAGAAGGTGAATGATACCCTCAGACTCTATGTGGACTATCAGAAACTGAACTAGCTGACAGTTTAGAACCGATATCCCTTGCCAAATATTGATGATTTATTTGATCAACTTCAAAGTGAATGAGTGTTATCGAAGATTGACATGAGATCCAGATATCATCAGTTATGCATTAGACCATCAGATATACTGCTTACAACTTTTCGGAGCATATTAGGTCTATATGAGTGCTTGGTCATGCCATTCGGACTCATGAATGCTCCGGTAGTTTTCATTGATCTGGTGAATCATTTGTTCCACCCCTATCAGGATTAGTTTGTGGTGGTCTTCATGGATGACATCTTAGTGTACTCTCACACTCGACACGACCATGGAACCAATCTTGAGATCATATTGAGTACACTAAGATAGCATCATCTATATAATAGGCTCTCAAAGTTCCACTTTTAGATGGACCGGATTCAATTAATGTGTCATATTATCTCAGTGGCATGAGTTGTAGTAGACCCAGAGAAGGTGAGAGAAGTAGTTTCCATTGACCATCCTAAGAACGTGTTTGAGATATGGAGTTTCTTAGCGCTGGCTGGTTACTACAAGCGCTTCTTCTAGGAATTCTCCTACTTAGCAGCTACATTGATGGGTTTGACTTAGAAGGGTGTGAAGTCTGTTTGGACAGAAGATTGTGAGATAGCCTTTCATGAGCTGATGGGAAGGTTGACATCAGCACCAATCCTGATACTTCCGGAGAAAGGGAAGATCTATACAGTTTATGTGATGCATCAATTATTTGGATAGGTGTAGTTTTGATTAAGGGTGATCAAGTTGTTGTGTACGATTCTCGGCAGTTGAGGCTACATGAGAATATTTAACCAACACATGACCTCGATTTGGCTGTAGTTGTTTATATGTTACGTTTGTTGGAGACATTATCTCTTGGGAGAGAATTTTGTGGTTTTCACAGACCATAGAAGTCTCAAATACATCTTTACTCGGTGTGAATTGAATCTGAGACATAAAAGGTTGGTCGAATACCTTTAGTCCTTCTACATGAAGATTTCATGCACACCTGGTAAGGGTAATGCAGTGGCTGATGCACGAGTAGAATGACTTAGACACATGCTATGCAGGAGGCCAATGGTGAGTGGCAGCTTATTGCTTTGTTCTCTGAGATGCACTTGGAGGTGCACGATTGTTAGGGACAAACCTACCATTCATCATTAACTGTGACTTCTACCCGCCTGGATAGAGTGAGGATGAGTCATCTATCTGTTTGATAAAGCCTAGTTTTATAGGAGTCGGTGGTAGTGGGGTCCATCCTCATGTTTGGACGATAGGTGATGATGAGGTGTTGAGTTTCCAGGGATGAGTGTGGGTTACATGGGATATAAAAGAGGAGTTGATGTGGGAGTTTCATTATTCATCTTGGGTAGTTCATCCCGAAGGTACCAAATCCAATAGTGACTTGAGACGATAGAACTGGTGGCCAGGTATGAAGAGGTAGATATCTGGTTTTTTTACTAGATATTCCACATGTTAGCAGGTGAAGTCGGAGCATCATAGGCTAGCTATAATATTACAATATTCATCCATTCAGGATTGGAAATGAGATGATGTCGCGATGGAATTCGTTACAGGGTTACTGAGGTCACCTTGAGGCAATGATGCAATGTGGGTTGTTGTAGATAGAATTATGAAGGTATCTCACTTTATTTTATCAAGCAGACTTTCGATATTGACGAGCTCGGAAATCTGTATATTCGAGAGGTAATATGTCTTCATGGGGTCCCTCGTTCTATCATTTCATATAGGGACAATAGTTTTACATCCCTTTTCAAGCATAGTTTTCAGAGGGAACTGGGTACACAGGTTCTTCTTAGCACAGCTTACCACCCTCAGACCGATGGCCACTCAGAGGATACGATTCAAGTGCTGGAGGAAATGTTGCGTGCCTGCGTCCATGACTATGTGGGCTCTTGGGATAAACATATACCCCTGGTCAAGATTTCCTACAAAAATATTTTTCATGAAACTATTGAGATTGAACCTTATGAGGCATTATATGGTAGGCCATGCCGATCACCCTTATGTTGGATGGAGGCAGGGGAGACAGATTTTCTGGGACCATGTCTCGTGACGGAGACTTCAGAGCAAGTCCAGTAGAATCAGAAGTAGATGGCTACTACATAGTCTTGTTACAAATCTTATGTTGATCGTCGCGCATGAGTCTTGGAGTTCATGGTCGGGGATCAGGTTTTCTAAAGTCTTTCACCGAGGTTGGGACACTAGCAGATTAGGAGACAGTTTAAACATTCACCAAGGTATGTGGGTCCGATTGATATTCTCCATAGATTCGGGTCGGTTTCCTATCAGTTGAAATTACCATAGTGGTACCGGTCCATGCACAACATCATCCATGTATCTTAGCTACGCCGTTATCACACACACCTGTCTCATGATTTTCATCCCAAGGAGGTTGATGTAATTTCCCAGATTTGTCCAGGTATTATTTGAATATTATATGGTATTTCATTCAATACCAGTCTCAGAGACGGCATGTAGTTCTGAGGCCCAATGAGCCCAGAAAAAATGTTTGAATTTAATTAAATAATTAAACTATGATCATGTATAGTTTCCTGAAAAGAGTGGAATAAATTATGAATAGGTACTCAGATCAGAAATATGAGGGCACCGTTGCGTTCAGAGAAGCGATTTTACCTTAGGCAAGACCTAACATCGGCTGGCGCAGGTCAGTAGTGAAATCTAGTTTTTGGACGTAACCGTAATAAAATATTTAATAAAAATATATTATCAAACCATTTTGCAGAAAAATCATTTAATCTTTTAAATTAATGATTTCACAGGGGATGGGGGTTACAGATCTCATAACCCTAAATTTCCCCTGGAGGTGCTAGGAAGATTTGGAGAAAACCTCCCAACGTGGCTATGACATTCTTGATGAGTTTCACCGGTGACGACGACGCGACGACCAGATCATTGCCAACGAATGCTGCAGATCAAGGTACGGTGTTTGATCTCTTTGTGGTTTCATTCCCATTCTTGATTTCTATAATGGAAACAGACCAATCAACGAACATATTGGAATGAGGATTGATCGTTATACATGATGGGTTATCTGCGGGATCTTATTTGGGGATTGATTCATGAAGGTTATTTTGGATTCGTTTAGCCTTCTAATGACGACGAACCAAAATCGACACGAACATTGATCGAGGTTCATCCCTATCGATTTGTTGTGCATTTCTTCCCCAATTTCTCGCGTTCTTCATGTATGTTCTACATGTTCTTCATGGAGATATGAAAGATGGATCGTTGATCATCTGTTGTGAAACGCAACGATCTTAAATTAAAGATCTGGCATCTAGACACCCCCATGAAGGTGTGGCTGCGTTGTCGATGGATGGATTAAAGCAGATCGGAAGATATCGTTCTTCGAACAATTTCCGCACGAGTGACTAGAATTGAATTTCAGAGTCTATTGAAGGCCCGAGACCCACAGATTCGGAATAACGAGGATGAGGAGACCTGAGATCTCTAAATTCGCGGAAAATGGATGATAGATCGCAAATCTGGAGGTTCGGCCAATGAGTGAGGAGGAAGACGACAGTTCTGGATAAATCCTGACTACACGGCGTGTAGTATGAGCTACAAGGAATGTGTTCTTCGGCGGACCACATGGCGTGTACTCTGGGAGTACACATACAAGGGTTGGGTACATGGACAAGGACACGGCGTGTATACCCTTCCCTAGCTAGACCCAACCAGATACACAGGATACCCCGTGAACTGGTACACGGGCAAGGCGTCATGGGTTGAGGCCATGTACGGGCACATGGCCAGCATACACTGATCAAACCCCGGACACTCAGACATAGTGTGTCATCATTATACACGTTGTGTGGTTAATTTTTATATGAATATCCTTGAGACATGGGCCGTTTACACAGGAAATACCCAATGTCAAGGAACACAGCGTGTGATCCTTCTACACGCCGTGTAGTCTTGTTTTACACACATGGACTAGAGACATGGGCTGTTTACACAGGAATTACTCAAAGTCAAGGAACACGGCGTGTTATCCTACTATAAGCCATGTAACCTATTTTACATGGATTGAGCCAGATGTCTTCTATGACTTGGACTAGTTTCTTTAGGTTTGTTCCCCTTGGTTTTTCCCCTAAAAGTTTCCGGTATCATTTCCTAAGCACAAGATTATGATCCCTTCAGCAAGAATTCTTGAATAGAGTTGTTGGAATCCTATATGTGAGGATTAAAGCTGTATCCTCTATTACTTCATGGTACCATAGTAAGAGTTTCATTGTATCAACGTGACCTACTTTACCTGGGTTCTGATCCTCTACTTAGCAGGTTAGTTAAAACTGGGTTGTTAGAATAACCCCATAGATACTGGTTGTGATCCTCATCTAACACATCAAGTATCTCTCTTCAGTACATGTGGAGTGAGTTCTCCCAGAAGGAGTTCATCATATCTTTCTTCAGACTTAGGAGTATGTTATCCCAGTTTCATTCTTAATGGAATCTTCATGCTGGATCTTAGTGGTGGATTCGTGATAGTCGATTGTGTATGTTTATATATCTGGATATTGTTGTTATATGTTTTGTATAAATATACTATGTAGAGCTGATTGTATCATTCCTTTTTGGTATTTCCATTGTTGTATTCCTTTGTGGTTTCGGGGTGTCCTATTGGGTATTTTTATACTCACCCATGCACGTGCCTTGCCCGCACGCGTCGTGTCTTGTGCAGACAACTGAGCCTTTGACATGATTCTAGGTGGACCAGGACCAGACGGTGGTAATTAAGATCAGCCAGGATGAGGTGTGTTCCTACAAATACAGATTGCAGTCCAAGTACCATTCATTATAAGTTGGAATTTGCTGCAGACTTGCTTTTAGTGGGGTTGTACTTCTGTCCCAGGGATTTACATTACTGTACATTACATTCCTTTCATACTCTATTGGTTTGGATTTTAGTTTATGCATGCATTCCCATTTTCAGTAGTTTTACTTTTCAACTTTTTGGGCATAGAGAGGTGCGTGTGTGTGTGTACAGGTTTATAGGCAATGCCTCCCATGTTAGTGACATGCCTACTCGGTGATAGTCACCAGCCCCTGGCCTATTTGAGGCGGGCTTGGGGAGATGAGGCACGTGCCCTACTGGGATGGGTCGGGATAGAGTGGTATTAGAGGTGGTCAGTTATAACTTTGGACTGAGGGTATGTGAGTTGTTTTGAGGAAACAGTGTTAAGTGTTTCGAGTTAGGCATTCAGGACAGCTACCCCAGTGTTGGTACGTGCGAACGACGTATCCATACACTAGGACTCTGGTAATTTTCTTTTCGACTCGAAACATGATTACACTTGTTACAGGGGAAAATAACGGTATATGCAACATATAGGAATAGGTTATGGTTTCTATGTCCATCTTGTGTCAGCTTTCCAGTTATAATCACTGACTGTGATACATCTTCTTTCTTTACAGTATGCATCTACAACGTGCACCCACTAGGATCCCATAGCTCAATCATGTGAATGACCTACTTTGTGATAAAGCTTCGATACAGTGACCAGATCCCAAAGTTTTACCTTTGGGTGGTGTATCATTTATTCCACCACTTGTGCAGCAGTTTTTAGTGCATGTTGTACCAGTAGAGGAGGAGCGCAGGCTGAGCGCACTCCACGAGTTTTAGAGACAGAGACCCCTCAGGTTTTGAGGTGATCCTGACCCTCAGGCAAGAGAGTAATGGCTTGAGGAAATGGCCTGAGTCTTCCATTTGGTTAGGAAACTAATAGAATAGATTGTGATCACGGCAGCGAGCCTTCAGCAGGGCTCGGCAGGGCGATGGTGGAGTTTGGTTATCCAGACTCACGACGAGGTGACTCTTTCATGGTCAGAGTATTAAAATCTCATCAAATAGGATTTTTCACCAATGACCATGAGATAAATATGTATATAGAATCTTCTTCAACTCTAGTAGGGAACCATGATGGTGGTTTACTATTCATCGAGGTTTACTGACCTCTCACGGTACTCGATGGATATGGTCATGGAACAGTACTTCAGTGCTCGGACTTTTGAGCGGGGATTGCGCAGAGACATCCGAGATAACATCATCCCTATGATAATTAATACTTATTATTGGGTGATCGAGTAGGCTTTTATGGTCGAAAGCTTCTTTCCAGAGTAGAGACAGCCATCAGCTGTCTGTAGTGAGTGAGCTAGAGTAGAGACCTCGGCAACAGCGAGCTGATGTCATGGACACAGGCATGGGATACATTTCAATATGAGATTATAGGATATGGGATCTACCGTACAGGGATCGCAGGGTGCATCCAGCCAGCCTGGAGAGAGGTGATGCTACTCATGTGATGGTAGGGGTCATCTCGCTCAAGATTGTCTGATCTGTTGTACTTCTGTCATGGGAGCAGTGGATGGACCACCATGGCAGAGGAAACATGTGGGGCAGACATAGCCGTGAGGTAGTGAATGTGGTAGAGGATCTGGGAGAGTAGCTGGAGGTGGTTGGCGTTTTGACCCCTTACCACCACCACCCCCACAAGGTCCACCCCAATCTCAGCGAGCTAGCGAACAGAGCTAGGGATAGCTGCAGGCAGTGGAGGCTTGTGACCCAGTTACTCCAAGAATGGTTAGATGTACAATCCGTGTCTTTTATACATTGGCTATCGTACTAATTGACACAGGTGCTAGTAATTCTTTTCTGAATGCTTATCTTTTTCGAGACCTTGAGACTCTAGTTGATCCATTGACACAACCCTTACACTTAGAAACACCGACTGGAAAAGATTCATAGATCACACACCTGGAAGACAATGTGACCTGACCCTTGGAGGCGAGAGTTTCGGTTGGAACCTCTTGGTGGTTGCGTCGATTCCTTACAATGTCATTATTGGTATGGATTGTCTATCCATAGTTCATGCCCAGATTGACTGTTTTAGGAGAAGGGTGCAGTGTGTCTGCAGTGATGGAATGAGGTTCTCCTCCATCGGTGAAAAAGAGACCCCGACATTGCAGGATGGGCTCATGCATAGGAAGGTACAGCCGATTTCACATTAGTTGGCTAGCCTAGCCCTTGGCATAGAACATGTTACAAGTTTATAATTTCCAGTAGTAATGGTTGAGTACGACGATGTCTTTCTGGGGGATGTCCCCAGACTACCTCCCTATTAGGAGATAGTTTTCTGCATTGTGTTACAACTCGAAACGACACTGATATCAGTATCAGTATATAGGATGGCTCATGTAGAGCTTTTTGAGCTGAGAGTGCAGCTAGAAGACGTGAAAAGGAAGAGATTCCTGAGACCCAGTGTTTCACCCTAGGCAGCCATTGTGTTGTTTTCCAAGAAGGCCGATGGGAGATTGAGGCAGTGTGTGGATTACCAGCACTTCAATCAGGGGATCGTGATGAACCGGTATCTACTACCGTGGATCGATGAACTCTTAGACCATTTATGAGGGGCATGATGTTTCTCGAAGGTTGATCTATGATCAGGCTATCACCATTTGTGATTATGGGATGTGGGCATATCGAAGGTGACTTTCAGATGTCACTACCGTCACTATGAGTTCTTGGTGATTCCCTTCGTCATCAAGAATTCCCCGGTAGTGTTTATGGGACTCATTAATCGGATATTTCATCCCTATCTAGATTGGTTCATGATGGACTTCATCGATGATATCATTTTGTACATTGTGTCCGAGGAGGAGCACACAAGCCACCTAATTATTGTTCCGCACATACTCCGAGATCACCAGTAGTTTGGGAAACTCTCGAATTGTCAATCCTGAATATAGGAGGTCCACTTTTTTTGGACATGTTATCTCAATAGATGGTGTAAGAGTGGACCCAACCAAGGTAAAGGTAGTGATAACATGGGATCCACCCTGGGGCATGACGGAGGGGATGTGTTTCCTTGGTTTTGTAGGCTACTGTTGGAGATTCATTCCTGATTTCTCCAGGATTTCAGCACTTATGATAGCTTTGACCCGAAATGGGAAGCCATTTGTGTGGACCGAGAGATGCCAGCAGGATTTTCAGTAGTTGAGACATAGTCTGACGAGTGCCCCAATCATGAGACTACCAGAATAGGGTGTCGAGTAGGTAGTGTTATACAATGCATCAATAACCGGGATCGGTTGTGTCCTAATGCAGAGGAAATAAGTAATTGTTTATGGGTCATGTTAGTTGAGGCCACACGAGCCGAACTACATGACCCATGATCTTGAGTTGGTAGCGGTAGTCTTTACATTAATGATGTGGCGGCCCTACCTGATGGGTGAGCGGTTTGTCATTTAACCTTATCACAAGAGTCTCAGATATATCTTTTCTCACAAGGATCTGAATTTGAGACAGAGTCGATGGCATGAGTTCCTCTAGGATTATGACTTTGAGATAGTTTATACTTCTGGTAAGGGGAACGTTGTGATAGATTCTCTCAGCAGGAAATCCAGTTCAATGTTACTGGATGAGGCAACGAGGTAGTTGTCCACTTTACATTTTATCCTTCATGGAGAGAGATGTGGGATATTACCTTCAATCGATGGTTGTTAGCCCTCCACTCTTATAAAGAGTCAGGGAAGAATAGCTCGAGGATGCTAGTTGTGAGACTCTACGTCCTCATATATCCACATGTGATGTGGCTGATGGATATTAAAAGAGTGGGGAGCACATTTTTATTTTCAGGGGGCGTATAGTAGTACTAGTGAAGTTGAGGGAGGAGGTTATATGGTAGTTCCATACATCTCCTTTGGTGGTGCATCCAGGTGTGGAGAAGATGTGTTTGGACCTCTGATGTCAGTTCTGCTGGCCAGGAATGAAGAAGAGTGTGGAAAAGTTTGTTTCTTGGTGCCTTACTTTTCATCAAGTAAAGGATGAGCACTAGGTTCTATCACGTTTGAATCAGCACCTTGAGGTGCCAGATTGGATGTGGGATGGGATATCCATGGACTTTGTAATGGGTTTACCACATATGTCCAGGGGGAATGACGCCATCTGGGTGATCGTTGACTGACTCACCATGTCAGCCCACTTCCTAGCCATATGGGAGCAGAGTTCAGTAGAGCGCTTGGGAAGACTCTACGTGCATGAGATAGATCGACTTAATGGAGTTCCATCAATGATCGTCTCAGATCACGATGCTCGTTTCACATCCCGTTTGTAGAAGGGATTATTGGAAGCTTTTGGGACTCAGTTATACTTGGGCACATCGTTTCATCCTCAGATTGATGGTCAGACAGAGCAGACCATCCGAGTTCTAGAGGATATGCTAAGAGCATGCATACTTGACTTTGGTCATAGATCGGAGGATCACCTACCCCTGGTGGAATTTTCTAATAACAATATTTATCATTCCACTATTATTGTGGCACCATTTGAGGCTTTGTACGGGAGACCTTGCAGGATACCACTTTGTTGGACTGACCTAGGGGATTCTGCAGTCATGGGCCTAGAGATGGTATGAGCTACTACAGAGAAGGTTCAGGTCATCCAAGAGTGAATGAGTACTACACAGAGTCGGAAAATGTCTTATACCGACGGGAGACGGAGGCCCTTGGAGTTCAATGAGTGAGACCATGTGTTCTTATGGGTATCACCTCTATGGGGATTCTGGAGATTTGGTTGAGGCTGTAAGTTATCTCTGAGGTTCATAGGCCCCTTTTAGATTCTGAGTAGAGTTGGCGAGGTGGCGTACTACTTGGCTCTACCTCCTCAGATGGACCGGGTACACATTGTCTTCCATGTCTCATAGCTAAGAAGGTACATGCATGATCCATCCCACGTTATCGACTGGGGAGAGCTGGATGTCGATAATGGAGAAACCTTTCCCGTGGCAGCACGACAATCTCTAGGAGAGCATGTGGGAGCTGGAGGCTCAGATTAGTGTGCAGTACCAACATCTTTTTTAGTAGCATTTGTTTTCGATTTTCAGGGACATAAAGCCCTAAGGTGGGGAGGATGTAATGTCCCATATTTTTCAATGAATTATTTTAATATTATATGAAAGTTATTTCGAGACCAGGCTCTGAGACGGGGTGATGATCCAAGGCACAGTGAGCCCAGAAAAAAAGTTTAAATTTAATTAAATAATTAAATTATGGGCGTGTATAGTTTTCCTGAAAAAGTGGATTAACTCATGAACTGGTGCTCAGATCAGAAATCTGAGGGCATTGTTGCGTTTAGAGTAGTGATTATACTTTAGGTGAGACCTAACATTGGCTGGCGTAGGTCGATGGTGAAATCTACTTTTTGGACATAACAGTAATAAAATATTTAATAAAAATGTTTTATTAAATCTTTTTGCTGTAAAATATTTCAATATTTTAAATTAATGATTTCACGGGGGACTTGTGTTACAGATCTCATAACCCTGAATTTCCCCTGGAGGTGCTGGGAATCTCTGGAGAAAACCTCCCAATGCGGCGACGTCATTGATGACAAGTTTCGCCAGCGACGACAACGCGGCAACCAGATCATAGCTAATGAATGTCGCATATCCAGGTTGGGTGTTTGATCTCTTGGTGATTTTTTTCTCGTTCATTATTTCCAAGATGGATGCAGAACAATCAACGAATAGATTGGCCGACGGATTGATTGTTATGAAGGATGGGTTACCTACGGGATCTTATTTTGGGATTGATTCTATAAGGTTTTTTAGGTTTCGTTTATCCTTATAATAGTGACAAACCAAGATCGACACGAACATTGATCAAGGTTCATCCCTCTCGATTTTTTGTGCCTTTCTTCACTGATTTCTTGCGTTCTTCATGTGTGTTCTACGCATTCTTCATGGTGATATGAACGATGGATCTACGTGAATCCATTGTGAGACATAATAATCCCAAATTAAATATCTGGAATCTGGAAAACACCATAGAGGTGCGGCTGCGGTGGCGATGGATGGATTAAAGCCGATCGGAGTATACCGTTTTTCGAAAAATTTCCACATAGGTGACCAGAATCTGATTTCAAAGCCTATTGAAAGCCCAAGACCCAAATATTCGGCATCACAATGATAGGGAGACCTGAGATCTCGAGTCTCACGGAAAACGTATAATAGATCCTGAATCTAGAGGTTTGGATGAAGCGCGAGGAAGAAGAAGACAGTTCTGGATAAGTCATGACTACATTGGATGTATTATGGGCTACACGACGTGTGTTCATCGGCAGACCACCTAACATTTACTTTGGGAGTACACGGACACGGGTTGGGTACACGGACAATGACACGGCATGTATATCCTTCACCAGCCAGACCCTTCCAGATACATGGGATTCCCTGTGTACCGGTACATGGCCAAGGCGACAGGGGTTCAGGCTGTGTACGGGCACATGACTAGCATACACGGAGTGAACCCCGGACTCTCAGACACGGCGTGTAATCCTTCTACACGCTGTGTAGTTACTTTTTATATGAAAAGCCTAGAGACATGGGCCATTTACATGGGAATTACCCAATGTCAAGTAACATGACATGTGATCCTTCTACACGCCATGTAGTCTAGTTTTACACACCTAGAGTGGAGACACAGGATGTTTACACGGGCAGTACCTAGAGTCAAGGAACACCTCGTGTGATCATACTACACATTGTGTATCCAGTTTTACATGGCTTGAGTAAGTTGTCTTCTGTGACTTGGACTAGTTTCCTTAGGGTTCGTTCCCTTGGTCATTCCCCTGAAGGGTTTCAGTTTCATTTCCTAGGCACATGAATATTATCCCTTCAGCATGAATTCCTGAATAGAGTTGTTGGAATCCCCTATGTGAGAATTAGAGCCAGATCCTCTATTCCTTCATGGTACCATAAGAAGTGTTTTTTAGTATCAAAATGACCTACTTTACCTGGGCGCCGACCCTCTACATAGCAGGTTAGTTCAGAATGATTTGTTGAAATCACCCCACAGATACTGGTTGTGATCGTCATCTGACGCATCAATTATCTTTTCTCATTACTCATGGAGTGAGTTCTCCTAAAATGAGTACATCATATCTTTCTTTAGACATAAGATTATGTTCTCCAGTTATGTGCTTAATGAAATCTTCAACCTGGATCATAGTGTTGGTTTCACGATAGTCGATCATGTATGAGTATATATAGAAATTCGTGATATATGTTCTATAGACATATATTGTGTAGAGATGACTGTATCATTATATTATGGTATTTCCCTTGTTGTATTCCTTTTTGGTTTCAGGGTGTTTTGCTGGGTAATGTTATACTCACCCTTGCACAGGCCTTGCCCGCACATGTTTTTTCTTGTGCAGACGAGCGAGCCTTTGGCAGGATTCTAGGTGGACTAGGACCGGACGGTGCTCAGTGAGATCAGGCAGGCCGAGGTGTGTTTCTTCGGCTACAGATTGCAGTCCTAGTATCATTTTTTATAGGTTGGAATTTTCTGCAGACTTTTTTTTGGCGGGATTGTACTTTTGGCCCAGGGTTTTACATTACTATACTTTACATTCATGTTGTACCATTTTGGATGTGATTTTAGTGTATAAAAGCATTTCCATTTTCATTATTTTTAATTTTAAACTTTCTGGACATTGAGATGTGTGTGTGTGTGTACAGGTTTATAGGCAATTCCACCCATGTTAGTGACATGCCTACTCGGTGCTAGTCACCATCCCCTAGCCTATTATAGGTGGGCTTGGGGAGTTACGGCACGGGCCTTATTGGGATGGGTCATGATAGTTGAGCTTCAGTTCGATGCATCCTTTTAGGAGAAACCAATTTTTTTGTTGATTGGAGCAAGAAGGTTCTATGAGGCCGGTCAGTTATTTACATACATGTACTATGACAGCATGGCCGAGTGCTGGATAAACCCTGAGATCAGGATACTGACGTACGTGGTCAGTGGCCATTTTTTCTGAGATTATCTTCACCACCCATGGGAGTGAAATTTGGGGACAAATATTTTTAAGGGGGGAAGTGTTTATGAACCCGGTTCTTATTTTTGAGGTCAGAGTTTCTTATTTTCCCATTTCCATAACTATTTTTGAGAAAATAATGAAAGATGGGGAAAACCCCAAATTTTGTGGGTACACGCTATGAACTTTTCATCACGCCTCCTACTTTGTTCGTGTGGGATTAATACACAGGGCGTGTAGGCCTGTCAGTTTTTAAGGGTGAAAAGACTGACTACATGTCGTGTACAGAGTATTTACTCACCGTATAACCAGTCAGCAGGTTAATAGTAAGGTAGTGGAAGAAGCCACCCGTAGAGAAACAGTACACGCTATGAAATCAGGAATACATGTTGTGTACTAAGGTTGAAAGATGAATAGTGTCACGGTGGAAAGAAGCCGCCAAAGGAACTGTTTTAAAAAATGAAAGGTACATATTTGTGTACTTGAGAGTAGACGCCATGTAGTATGTTTTTTTCTCTTAAAATGGGTTGTATCCTCGTCATTTGGCAGAGAAGGAAGTGTGTTTGTTTAGAGTGCGGGAGAGACGGCCGGACCTTGGAGGATATCCCGACCGCACACCGGGAACCTGATTCCTATGTCGTTGGTCTCCTTTGAACCGAATGGGTACCTTATTCCCTCTCCTTGTGTGTTTCTTACAAATTTCTTCATGAGGAAAAGTTATTTGAGTTAGAATTAGTAAACGTTTATCCCATATCTACTTCGTTCTTGGTCGATTCAGGAGGCACCGTTCACGACTACCGGTCAGAGACGATCAAGGTAGGTGGTTTGATGTTTATTTTCAAATTTTGTGTGGAAATTGTGTACCATTGTGATATGAAACTATGGTTGTGGTGTCATATGGATGAGGTCTTTGCTGAAAAGAAATCATGAATTGTATAGATAATCTAATGATAAGTTTAAAATGCTATTTGGGGTCACTGCTTGGATCCAGGACCACCCTGGTTGTGCGTTCTTCTGTTTAGCCATTTGGGCAGGATACCTGATGGTATGCCATGATAATATTGAGTATTTAATTTTCTTGAGAGAGGATTTTATGTAAATTTTTTGTTAATTCTTTGGGCTCAGCCCAGTTCCTTGTGCCTGATGGCAGTGTTCCATTTAGCCTAAGGGAAGTGTTTTATTAGCCTATGGACAGAGTTGGGTTAGCCTGAGGGTAACCTTTTTTTATTCATATGGGAACTAGTTTCTATTCCTGAGGGAAATATCATGTATGCCTGGGTGAATGGTCATTATTCCTGAAGGAAATCACCTATGGGTATTTGATTATGTTACCTGAGGGTAAGGATATTATGTTTGAGGAAACAGCTCTTTAGAATTTTCATTGTGGTGATTTTCTATGTTGTACCTGCCAAGCTGAAGAACAAGCATGGAGGTGATAAGTAATAATTAAAATGGCAATGAAACTGTTAGTGATAGTTAATTTTGATTACTTGCTAGTTTACTGCATTTACATTTTCACACTGCTATTGCACATTTTCAGAGAAAGTTGGGCATGGGCCTTCGCTGGGTGCTTACTGGGATTTATTTCTCACACCGTATTTGGGTCATGTCTTCGGCCCAAACTGACTATATTTCAGTATATATCGATAGGGGAAAGGGTCCCTATACAAGTACATGATTGTCGAAGTGGAGTATAAGAGCATGGGACTGAGATTATGCTTGTGATGCTGCTGTGTTCTATTAAATTTGTTTTTTTCTGTTTTATTTTGTACCTTGAACCTTGAGTTTTATTGTATGTTATTGCAGTGTATCTTGTTTTGGTTCATTCCTAGAAATAGTGAAATGATCAATTTTTATATATAAATGTTGGTTATCTTTTACTACAGTTGTTCATTTCTAGTTCACATTGTTTAATGCTTCCGCTATTGAATGTTATATTTGTTTTCTGATGTGCAACACTTTGATAAATGAGGTCATAGACTCCCTACTATCAGACATGGGCCCTCACTGCTAGTCGGCAACCTCTGGTATTAGGAGAAATGCGCTTGAGTTCATGTGACCAACCAGGTTCAGCGAACCCATTGTGTGGCTTTCGGATTCGAGACGTTACAATTTTTTTAAAAACCGATGCAAAAAATATATTTTTTAATTTTTTCACTTTGGTTTTTAAAATAACTGATTCCCAAAGTTTTTTTCTTTTTTGCGTCGGATTTTTATGAAAATGATGACAATTTTTTTCCGAAAAAATATATTATGTCGGTTTTTATGAAACTGACATCAAACTAACGATGTTAAAAACCATTTTTCTATTATTGGATGTTTACATTTATATTTATTTGAGGGGCACTTTTTGAATTTATAAAAAGAGTAACTTACAGTAAAATCAATATCAATCCAAATAATTCCATGTGAAAAAATATTATAATATATGGTTGTATATGGTTTGAATACCATTAAAATTTTATTTTAGACTAGTGTTAGGGTAACTTTAAACCATACAATTTTAAATATACCTTTGATAGTTTATTTTAATTCTAACTCCAGTAACCACATTTTCAATATTAAATGGATATATTTTTTAATTATAAGATGTGAATTGGATAATAAATTACCAATTTATGTTATTCTAATTCACAAGATATCAATTTTTTACTAATTTATGTGTTTTAGGATTTTCATAATATTTTAAAAAAAAATATTAGTCACAAAATATAATTTCTATCAATTTTGACACTATTAATTACTTATACATTAATAAAATTAAAAAATACTAAATAATTATAAAAAACAATATTAAACCATACACAAGATTCTATGGTCCTCTATCAAATTCATGTATCAACTTATATATCCAAAATTATTATTCATTTCATATTTTTAATATCATTTTTTTATTTTTCAATTAATTAACATTTTATAACATTATCATTTTCCAATTTTTTAAGGTAAATATATAAATCATAATAATGTATAGTTGTAAATATAATTAATTTATGTAAAAACATTACAATTAGTATTTTTTTCATAACTATTTTTTTAAAATATATTTTCATAATAATTGTGATTATAATTAATAGAGTGACATTTTGCCATTTCCTTTTTTTAAAAGAATACATAAGAAATTTTTATTGAAAATTTTTAATTAAGTAATTTAACATAAAACACAATGGTTATGTGTATAATATCATTGATCTTATAAGAATTAATATGGGAAATTATATGATGGTCACTAATTTTTAATCCAAATTATATCAATTTAACATTTACTGACGGTGATAAACGTATCCGGAATTATTATTCATATTGACTATATATAAAATGACCTTAATTACTAGATTAGAAACCTATGATTATACATATTTAATTAATTATATAAAATTAAATTCCTATAAGTGGAAGAAATTTGTTTTAATATGTGTGTGAAAAATGTGACAAAAAATATTCTTAGAAAAAATATCCATTTTAGAAATAAAACAGTATTTATTCATATGATATGTATAGAAAAATATTTAGTTAATGTATAAAATAATTTATCACGTAAATAATATATAATTGTTTTTATTTTTTTTACCAATATGCATTAAATAAAAATATTTTAATAAAATTCCTAATACTCATAAAACTATATTTTTAGAAAAGCATCACTTTTATAATGTATTCTTTTTATTATAACAATTTGATAACTAATGACTCTATTTTATAAATGATAGACCATACATATTTTATCAATTACTTATTTCTATTAATTCCTTCTAATATAACTTCAATGAACATAATATTTTAATAATGATTTGTGGTTAATCTAAACTGACTATTCTCTACAATGATTGTAGTTGTTGAAATAATTTTTCTTTAAAAGAAATGTTTCAAAAAATCATGGTTTGTTACATCAATCCTCGAAAATGCATCTAACTAAATCACCAATTAAATTATATTCCAATCATAGAAAACCATAAAATGTTTTACTGTGATATCAAACTTATGATTAAACATAGACTCAAAAACCCATTATGATATCCAAAAATAATAAAATAATCTCTCATTAAAATATTATAATCACAAATGTTGTCTAATCATTTATCACATACCAACTATAAGGATGAAGACCTGATCATTATATATTCTAGTGTCCTTGTACTAGAATTATTTTTATTTCGTTCCCATTGATATTTTAGGTTTGTTGATGCACAATATTATGTCATAACTCATACATATGCAACACATAAATTACAAAGTGGACTCTAGAATATATTTTCCATTTAAAAAATAACAATTTCAATTATAAAAAAATTTCTTTCCCATTAAAGAAACATACCTTCTTAATTATTTCATTAAATAATTTAAAAATAAAAATAAATTTAAAAATAAATCCCTTAAATGCTTCTTTTTTATCATCAAAAATTAATAAAAAATCTGCAAAATGTTATACTTTTCACCATTAAAATGTATTATATACATTACATTAAACATATTTTCATTTGATCACCTAGTGAAATCATAATATTTTAACAGAAACTATATAAATCATAGTAAATAATATATAAACTTGTAGCCTGATTTACATATCACTCTTACAAATGGGATAACCTTTAATACAACACCTAGAAAATCCACCACATTAATACAAAAAATTTAAACCACAATTACACTTGAGATATCCTTCATGGTAAATTATATCATTTTCATTGGAGAAATCAACTTTATTAACTCTATCACTTTACCCATTTCATGGGAGATCTATCATTTTACCCCCAACAAAATTTTATAAGTGAGCCATATGTATTTAAAAATAACTCACAACAACCATAATATAATCCTATCGCATAAAAAAATACATTTCTCAAAAAAAATTATTTGCACCCAAAAAAATATCATACAGATATTGAAAAATCCATTCCATTTAAAAACTAGTTTAAAAAACAATCATACCATAGGGAAGGAGGGTTTTAATTTAATGAAAAATAAATTAAAACTTATAAAGGAATTAAAATAATGTTCACAATGGATGGAATTTTTTTTGGCACCCTATATGTTTAAATTAGATATTGCTTTTGATTTTTAAAAATAGATTAAAAACATTTAAAATATATAATTTTTCGAAATCTTTTGAAATTTTGTAAAAATAGTCATAGATATCCTTTATAATAATTTTATGTACATATAATAGTATCTACATAGCAATTTTAAAAATATCTACAAGGATCAAATTATCTACAGGGGAAACATTATAACACAAATTTTAAAAGAAATCCACATACATTAAGAATAACTCATCATATAAATTCTTTATCATCAATAATAATAATCATAGGATAATAACTACCATAATTAAAAACTTTTTTGCTTTAACTACTCCTTTTATTTAAATATGACAATGTAATATTTAATTATTAGGCTATTATAATTTTTTTCTATTTTTTTAAATATACATTCCGTAGATCCAAATATATTTTTTAAGTTTACCATGGTAGAATTGGTAAAAATTCTCTAATATAAAAAATTATCATGAAATAATTAGCATTATTATACATAAATTATACATTTGAATCCAATCATAAGCAATGGTTATGAAGAATGAATTATGTTACCATCATAGAGATTATGGTACATAAATATGCATGAGTAACATTTCAATTTATCCAAAATAATTATATAAAGATGGTAAATATTACTTTATATTACCATAATGAATATTGTTTCATAAATAAATTATTATTAACATGAATATACTTATAAATATCATCAATGTGATGTGGTGATTAATAAAAAATCAAATCACGGCATGGGGGATGCACTATACATGTATGAACCAATGAAATTATCATTTTTAATTAAATGTAAATGTAAAAACAGAAATGAAAAATTATATTTTTCAAATTATATATATGTTGTCAATAAAATAGATTAACATTAAATATTTTCTTATAAATGTTTGTATGATGTGATTATTTTAAAATAAATTTCACCATCTCTTGATGTAGTATTTTTCCGTACAAATGATTGATCGATTCTTATTCTACATGACAGCTTTTTGAACTGGATATAAGTTATTAAATTAAAAAAATAACATCTCAAAATATGGAATATACTGGATTAATTTTAAAAATGTTTGAAAATTATTTTATGTAGTTATAATAGAATAAAAATGAAAAATATTTATAAGGAACTGAGGCTTTTCTTTGTAAAACATCTATTAAATTACACATTAGTGAAACTAAAGATAATATTATAAAATAACCATACAAAAAATGATGGGTATATAGATATAATATATAGATTTATTTATGGATTTTCCAAACTAAATGGATTTTTATGTATGCATAAATGTGATTAATGTGTGCTCAGAATGGCCTTGTTTCTCAACATTCAGCAGGTCATTATTTCATTTTTGGATGGTGAAATCAGGTACCCTTCTACTTGGGAACTTTAAAAATGAGAATTATCTAATCTATTTGGTGATTAAGGCCTTTACATTATATATAAACTCTCTAAGGTAGTTTATAGAATGTATTTCATTCCAGGTGGCTGCCTTCTTATAGATCGTTGCAGGGAGAGGAAGGTAATAAAGGGTGGGGAGTCTAAGGTCATCAGGAACTAGCCACTGAAGAAATCAACTATAACACCGTCTAATCTCAAAGTGAGGAATCTGGGTTTAAGAAACTTGTAGAAAGACATTCAGTTGGATTTTTCTATAACAGTTTTCTTGGGAATGACCATTTAATGTAGTTTTAGTGATTTGATGTAGGCTTCATATGAATAATATCTATAGGTTCTGATCTTTTCTTCCCCTTCCAATAGAGATTGTACCTTAGCTCAAAAAAATATTTTTTAGTGTCTCTATACTGATCATATTAATTTATTATTTGTGGATAGGGCCAATAATAGACCCAACATTTTTAATGATATCATTTTTCTCTAGAATTCATGATTTATGGAGTCACGGGTGAAGATAGATTTAATCCCTTCTGAAGATATGGCACACCAAATATATGGTGGTGGTAATTCCTGAGCATGATCAACATGCCTCAATTATTTTCAAATTTTCGTTAATGATTGGACTCCATGAATTTCATTATGTATAACCTTCCCATCATCCTATCTGAGTCTTCTAGAGGGATAATTGTTCAGTTTTTTGGGTACTTCTAACTAGTAGATGTTACTGACGATTATCGATGGAAAACAAGACTCCATATTTTATTATTTCTATTCTAAGTCTATGTTGAAAATAATGAGAAATTTTATGGCAATATATAGATATTTTGGAACTATGAGGTTTGGTGTGGTTTGTAAGTGGGATTTTAAAATTAACCTTGAATCCACAGACTATAAAGTACATGGCCATATACATTGAAATGATCATTGGACTTTTTCATCAAGTGTTTCTCACAAAAAACTCCTTGACATTGGCTTGGAGGTATAAATTTATCATAGTGAAAGAATTCTAAAGGGAGTTATCAAACCTATAATAGGATAGATCACAACTTTATTTACCTCCCAGTGACTTCTTTGTATCGAAATACAATGGTTGAGAATAGTATAAAGGCTCTTTTAGATATTTCACTAATTTTTTTCTATATTGAATAGGGCCATGGGACAATAGGTTCTTCCATTATTTGAATCAATGGGAATCAGATTCTAGATTCATTTTTGCAGTATGGGAGTCGTTTATAAAACCACTGCAAGACAATTGATGGATTTGGATTCACACGAAGCATATACAACTCAATGATGAATTTTATTCTTTTACCATAAATAAAAAAATCTTTTGAAAAACATGGAAGGGATCAATGATGAGATTCATCGCATTGAGGAAATTCTGGAGTTCAATTTGAATGAGGAGATTTTTTTCTCCCTGGAAGGGAAAAGAGACCGTCTTTCTGAAATAATTTTTGAATAAGTTAGACTTACTTACATGATATCAAGGGAAACAAAACTATGTGAATGAGACAAGAATAAGACATTTTTATGGATTCATTAATAAAATTATGAATATTAGTGGTAACAATATATAATTATAATATGTCCCTTTTACACATGTTGTCATGATCATGGGTGATATGGCTACTGACAATATTAATGAACTACTGGTTGATCCTAATCATCATTTGTATGGAGGATATCCTTCTGTGAAAACTAATCTATATGATCACATTACAATGGTTGTATCACATAGGATCAATAGTTTCATTTAAAACATACTTGAAGAGCCTGAGATTGTTTAGTCAATTTAATCCCTCAAGTTATAGAGATCCCAGAGGCCTGATCGGTTCATAAT
Organism: Viscum album; assembly: GCA_963277665.1. Lineage (NCBI taxonomy): Eukaryota > Viridiplantae > Streptophyta > Magnoliopsida > Santalales > Viscaceae > Viscum > Viscum album. The sequence goes on along the minus strand of OY728143.1, from coordinate 513,463,116 downwards.
TATTATTTTTACTATTTTTTGTGCGATTTGGAAAAAAGTGATAGTGGATTCCGTTAATGATTTCTTTTGAGGTGGGGGTTTCCTACTGGGCACTTGTTCTTCAACAATAATCAAAATTCCAAAATTTAATGATCCATATTTGTTTAGTCACTATCATCCAATCATTATGTTAAATTTTCTATCTGAATTACATAAAAACATCATCAGTAGAAGGCTAACAATCCATCTCCCCCACAAAGGTGTTGGTTTGGAAAGGGGGAATCTCATTGGTATCTAAATGTAAGTGTTTCCAGATCCATAAATAAGAATTAGTAGAGAACCTTATTATTTTATATGAGTTGGAGGAGAATTTCTGGGAGCCGCTTGGTGATATCATATAGTTAGGGTTCTATATATTCTCTCTCGAGTCCTTTCTATCATTGTTTTTTGTTTTGGAGGACCATGTTCAAGATTGGTAAGTGTGGGAAATCATTGTTGTGGATGGATGTTTGACTATATTGATGGTGGTAAATTATTTTTGACACACTTTCATTGCTAGTTTATTCATAGAAAAGGTGATATTAGTGTAGATCACTACCAAAAATATATTCCCACTTTTCAATTTCAGAGATGTCTCATCTTCATTGAGGATGTTCATGGCCGAAAGGACTCTATGGTTTATCTCATAAAACTCAATAAAAAAAGGAATATAGGAGTAGTGGGGTCCTCTGACCAGTCTCCTCATGATCAACATGTATAGCCCCTTTGTTGGGGGTGATATGCAGTGGGGGAGGGGTATTATGGTTGAATACCCCAATGGGGAGACGATTCTACCTTTTATCAGTGTCTTTAGGATGGAAAATTCCATCCAAGTGGAGGCTAATGTGATGATGAAGGGTATTAAGCATTATCATGAACAGAATATATCACGAGAGTTAGTCAAAAGAAAAACAATGTTGTTTCATGGGGTGTCGCAGGAGAAGCCCCAATGTCCATAGTCCATCATCTATCTACTTGAAAGTGTAAAGTCATTCTTCATCCAAGATAGGAAACTTCTCATACCTGGCATGAGGGGAATACAGTGGCTGATTTCCTGGTGTCCTTGGTGACCAATGAGGTTCATTGCTTTCGTTTCTCTATCACGGGATGTTTTACTTCCTTTTTTAATAGTTTTGGTAAGTCTAACACACTATATATCCTAATCTTTAGACGAAATTGTACTTTTTCTTCTATTGTGATTCCCATACTTAAATAAAATTATTACATTGTAATAGTATAATAGTGGGAATGATAACTCATTGAATTTTATATATTTTTTAGTTAGTGTGAATTAATATTTTTTTCCAAATTATTCCATATTTAAAATATTCAATGAAAAAATACGTATAGGTTGAAATAATCACATCCAAAAAAAATTACATGTTTGGATTACAATTGTACAATTAGAACATTATTTTAATTATTATTTAACCCTTTTGACAATGACGATGATATAATTCTTTTAATAATAAAGAGTTAATTTGTCAAATATAAAAGAAAACATTCCCCTTAAATAGACCATGAATGATTTCATCAACCTTATACAACTCACCAGGATAAAGATACTATTTTAGGAATTTTAAATAACTAAATAATGTAATATCTATTATAAAATATCATTAATTTCAATTTCAAAAAGAATCATTTAAATTGAATTTGAAAACTTCAAGAAAAAAATTATATCAAATCTAATGAATTGAACCCAATCTATTTATTGATGTTTATATGAAAAAATAATGTAACCCAATGATTAATTAAAATCATATTTTTTATATTTTTTAAAATAATTTATTTTACTTTTCTATAGAATAATTAGTAATTTAGTGTTTCATAATCTTTGATGTAAGTGATTTCATTTAAAAAACTTATAATAAGTCACATTATAAAGACACATTTCAATATAAAATAACTATTTATAAATACTCACAAGTTATTGTTATCCTTATGTTATAAATATACAAGTTGTTAAAGGAATGAGAGTGACATTTTAGGGTTTGTATTCACTAAAATATTATAAAGATCAAAATATTTCTCAAATGTAGAATAGACATCGATTATATATTTTTATGATTATTTATGATATATAATCACAATATAAAATATAGTAATGTTTAAGGTTTATTATTTAGTCCGTACCAATTTATTTGTATTCTTAATAACCTAATTTCCCCATTAACATAGTTAAAAAATCTATTAATGCTAAAATTGATAAAATCCATAAACAAAAGAAAATTTTTTAACAAAATTCATCCAATCTACTTCTAATTGTTGAATATATTTTAGGTTAATAAAAATACATATTTTGATGTTTTTAATTTATAATTAAACAGAATAATCAAGATGAATAGAAATTTATCATAAAATTCAATTCAAATATAAAATACGTTTCTAAAAAATTAATGTTTAAAAATCATTTAAAAACATATAATTTCATTATTATAAATCTATAGGAACTAATTTTATTTTCAATATCCATCATAAATTAATTTTACTTCGGAAATTCATTTTAAAAAAATAAATTTACCAAAAAATATATATTTTAATGTATTCATTGAAAAAGTAAAAAATTCCTTAAAATTAAAAAAATATACTGATACAAAATATGATATACTTAGTCCCAAAATTAATTCCATTTTATTAAATAAATTTTTAAAATTTTCCAGATAATAATTATATTATTTTCCCCAAAAACCCCTCAAAAATTATTTTTTTAAAACTTATTTTTGATTCATAAAATGAAATTTCAAAAAAAAAATCCCTTTTTCTGATGAATTGATAAGAAATATTTATTTTAATTTTAATATTAAATATTTTTAACAGTTTTTGAATGCTATTTCAACCAACCTATTCAATGGTTACGTTATAATGGTCATATTTAAAAAAATATATGGTTCATTTACTCATGGTGTTGAATATTACTTATGCTCTAAAACATAGCCATACATTTAGAAACATGAGATTTTACATATGTAAATATAAATGTTTTATTTTAATGTGAATGTTAGTGTTTAAATTGTTTGATAATACAAATGAAATTGTGAATATTGCTTTGGGACTATGGGTTCTCCCTAGAAGGGGATGTGTTGAATGGAAGTGGAATTATTTTTTATGATTAGATTGTATGGTTTTCCAGGTTTGGAAGGTATATATTATCTTGACCACCATCATTTTGGGGAATCTATTTATTTTAATATTAGATTTTATGAATTTAAAAATTAATTATAGTTTATTAGGGTAGTTATTAATGGGTTTTACTAACATTCCAATTGAATGGTTTGGTGGAAGTTGTTAATGACTTTTCTCGATCACCCATATTGGTTTTTATTATATTCCATGATAGAATATAATGTGAACCCAAAAAGTTTTTTATTTTGATACATCATAATATTGGACAATTCAAGATGACAGATTTATTAATTTTTCATTATTGTATCATGGTTGATTGATTATTCCTTTCCATAGGGATTAGTTAAGTATTTGAGGTTATGTTTATAGCTTTTCTGTATGTGTAAATATTTTATTATGGATAGATGGTACAAGATATATTTATTTGATGAAAAATATAGTACATTATTTGGTAAATATTATTTAATTTCTTAGATCTTTGATGATAGAACATTATAATACATAACTTGTACATCTTGACAATATTTATGAAATGCCTTTATAGATTGAATGTTATATTTAATATAGGCATTGAGGATTGAGGATCAGGAATCATTACACACAATATATATGCACATATTGATGAATGTTGATATATTACATGACACTCGGTATTGATTCAGATTGAACACCATTTTTCAAACTGGTAATGAAATTGGGACAAAATCAATAATCAAAATGAAATAGTTTTAAAGATTTAGGTTTTGGGATTACAATTTTCATTTATCATCTATTTTTAGTCCAATATACATTTTAAGATGAAATAAGGAGTATATAACACATATATAGGAATATAAGATATAAGAGATATCGTATATAATTTATCAGTTATGTTCGTTTGGATTCAGAGTCTCATGTGTCACTATGTATTTTGTTCCCATGGTAAAATGAGTAGATAGTATATGATTCCATATACATTTTTCAACCACTAATAAAATTGATATTGACTACAAATTCAACCTTGAATTTATTAATCATCATTTAATCAATAATGAGTTCCAGATTCAATTAGGTATTTTCCAATGTAGTATGAATGTAAGAGAATATATTATTATATCAATAATTCTATCACCCATAGTCCAAACAAAAATATCTATGGGATGAATTGTTATCTACAATTTACCTTCAATGGATTCCCTATAAGATAAAATTTAATTTTATAGGGAATTTGAGGATATCATGTTCTAATATTTTTGATGAACATGATGACCATATGAAATATTATACAAGTTTTACGTTATATGATTATATAATTTCAATACATGTACCCACATACATACATACATATATATATGGTGGTTTATATAATGGAAATTGTAAATGGTTCATTATTAACTTTTATACTCACACCCTATATTGGAAACATATTAAAAATATTGAAATATATGTCCATAAAGGAGGTAATAAATTCAATGATAGATTTGTATAGAGTAGATTTATTGTGTTTTAGACACTTAACCCTAGCATGGACCATGTTCATGATAATATACAATTTTTATTTGGTTCTAATATTTAGCATTTTTCTTTTATTGGAAGAGTAGAAGCTCAGTATTGCGCTTTCTTGTATGTTCAACATAGGACAATTATTTAAATATCACATATTTTTTAATAGTTATTGATATATTACTCATACATAAATTAATTTAATCTTACATTAATATTTTATAATGATTACATCATTTTTCTGTTATTTTATTTTTTTTGATATTAGAAATATTTTCTACTAGTATTTATGTTACATGATAAATACTATTTAGTATCCTAAAAAATGCATGGAGTTATTCAATAGGTCATGTTATTTCACTATATACACCAAAATTGAAATGGGTGTATGTTAATATGTTACCCACTTGTAGAATAGGTTAGACAAATAATATATTGTTTTTTATGGTTTACAACATATATAGTTTATATACACAATGTCCTCTATATATCCTAGATTCACTTATATAGTTTTTATGACTCTCTTTTCATTTATTTTGTATTGTTTTATCTTGAGGATGATATGAAATTCATAATTTAAGTAGTGCATGTTAAGTATTTTTAGGAGAAGTTTTACCTTTCTACACCTCTATTTTATTTCATGTTCTATAGATGCATAATATGAATAACGAATTTTTAATGGAGTGTATTCAAAAGACTTATTATTAAATAAAAGATTTTTTTTATGATTAAATATAATTTTATGATATTGAAATTAATTTTAAGATAAATAATTTTTATTTTATTTTTTATGTTTTTAATGATTTAGTTCACTCTAGTTTTTTATTTTATTAGTATCCCACATGATATATACATTTATAATTTTTATCTTCCCATGCTATATTTTGATTCAATTATCACATATGTTAATTTAGATAAAGATATTTAATATAGATTAGTTTATTTTCAGGTACTTATTGATTTTTGTCTAGAAGTTTAAGATATTCCAGAGTGAAACAAGAATGATGTTTGGAAGTTAAATAAAATATTGTTGAATCTCTAAGGGAACCAGGAAATGGTTTTTTTCTCTTATGTATTCGTTATCCAAAGATTTAATTTTTCTGAATATTTGGGAACATCTATTTTTTATAGGCTTCTACTGTCACAGATAGATATGAAAAATTTGGTCCATATACTGTTACGGTGGTTTATTATGTTAATGTTGTTTCTATTTTTGTTGTTGTGGTTGGCTGGTAAAAATATGATGATCCACAGTGATGGAATAGGTGGTAATTTTTTTTCACATAGTGCATTTCACTTTTTTAGTTAAAGACCATATCATGGTATAGTCTGGGGTATTATGGAAATAGTTAGGTGGGTCGATAATGCCATGGTGGATTAAATCCCCTTTTGATACAAATTATGACCACCATCTGGAGGATTATATTATTCTATGAAAATTATTAATTCAATTTTTGATGAGTGAAATTTTGTTTCATTTACTAATGAATTTGAATATTTTAATTATTAGTGATCATGGATCTATATTATTTGGGAAATCATTAATGTTGTCATGCATTTTTATATAATTATTTTTCTCATATATTTTAATTTTCAATTCCATATTCATGATTTATAGTTTGTATTATGGTTGTCTCTCTTAAAACCCATACCACACTCATTATTTTACATTATGATATTTTATTATTATGTTGAATCAAGAAATTTTCACTTCATATTAATGATTCATGATGATAAAAATGCAATATATTTTAAAATCACTTATTCTTTAATTATTATTAATTTTTATTTAGATTTAATATATTTTTAGGACCAATTTTTATTTGATTGGTCTATGTCAATATATAAGAAATATGTGTATACAATTTTTGTACATAATTTAGGTTTAATAGAGTTTTTCATTATTTTTTTCTTATGTACTATTTTTTGAAGTTTCAATTAAACTTTTTGATTCATTGGTTAAATAATTTCCTAAATTGTATGTTTTTTTAATCAAGGATTAAATTTATATTTTGAATATAATATACTCATAAAATAATTATAAAAAACCCATCATAATTTAATCTTTCTAATCCATGTATCATTAAAATATTTTCTTGTCTTAATGTAAATCATTGGTTATTTTCAGGTGACATTAATTTTTGAATTTGTATGGATAATATTATATTGTCACTTTTGTTATTTTATTAATGGATTAATCATGGGGAAATTTATTAATTTAATATTGATATTCATTAGGAATATTTTATTTACATCCAAAAATTTTAATTTATTTTTAATTCCATATATATATTGATTTATTTCAAAAAAAAGTAATTGTTATTTTGAAATTTGAATTGTTATTTTCTATAAATTGGATTATTAAGTTATAATTTTCATATAATGAGGACTTGGATTTATAAGCATTTCATAGTTGATATGGATTTATATGGATGAATGGTGTCATGAGGGTGGTATATGGAATATTTTGTGGATCATGTTGTATATGTTTAGGATATATATTTATCAAAAATAAATAATTGATTTCAATAAAAATTTAAAAATGACATTCATATATTGATAAAACAACGTTTTTCAATATTTAATAAGGATTTTTTTGGAATAAATAATATTTATATTTTTATATATATAAGATAAATGAAGATAATTATGTTCGATAATGGTGTGCATAATGTTATATTATAAATTAAAATAATTTATTTTAATAACATAAAAATATAGAAGAAAATTATTATACATGATATAAAATAAAGATTCAATTTTTTAACAAAGTATTGTAGTGTTTGTAAAATTGAATGGGATTCAACTTTTATGTTATGTGTTAGTAGATGTTAGAATCATTAATATGGTGATGCGTTTTGAATAATGTGTTATTATTGTTTTTTATTTCCATAGAATGTAATTTTTATAATATTATTTTTTTAGTATTTTAGTTTTTTATTGTTTACATACCACCATCCAAGCCATGTAATGCAACTAGTGTCTATGTGAGATTTATTGATTTTGTTGTACACCTAATATCTATAATTCGGAGGATACAAATGGATACCAAGTACCCCATAAATACCCTCTCTTCCAAATGTTGTATATGTTATAGTGCATTAATATTTTGATATATAAAATAATTTTTATTATTTGAGGATACAGACAGTTCAGAACATTATCATGTTGTTTGGTGTGTTTTCATTATATTTATATTTTGTTTTTCTATAATATAATTAAATGGATTATATTTAAATTGATATAAAAGGGATGGTTCCATAGTAAAACATGTCATTTGGGTGTTATAGTGACTAATTTTATTTGGATGTGGGTACAAGGCACCATAATTTTTATAATAAAATTTAACTATATTATTATACATTTATGTATATTTGGTGAGTGAACCATAGATATTTTTTTATGATAGTTGACCAAGATATGTAATTTAACAACATTTAACTAATTAATCATTAAGGATTTACTGTAAAACCTCTACATTTTCATGAGAGTGAGTGTGGTAGATCTTACTGACTATAAATGTATGACCATCCCTTTATTCAATATCCCATTTATTAGACTAGTAAGATTGATTTGGTTAACACAATGAACTAAAATTTTTCATGCTGTTGTATTAATATGGAGTTAGATTTTGTTTTATAAATTTGTGTTTCATTTTACTACAATTTTAAATTATGCATGATATTAATTTCATTTTAGGTTATTTTTTTTTGAAATATTTATTAATGTTAGACCTGATTAGTGGTTTATTTTTTATATTTAAGATATTTATGTAGGAAATTTTTCATATATATGTTTTTTTAAAATTTTTTCTACTCTACAATTTATAGCTTGTTGGAGGAGGCTTTTGGGTCACACATATAATTAAACCTTCAACAGTACACCCGAGATGATGTTTACCATTTTATTTTTGTACAAGATACAAGAGATTGAAATTTGATGCATTGAGTAGTCAATAAGTATTATGATGGGATATATAAATAAATGATTCCATATTGAATGAGAAAAAAATAAAACATATCCCTAAATTTTTTTTTCATCTTTAAAAATAATTCAATGATTATTTCTTCATATCTAATGGAAATAAAATTCTACTAAAATGGGTGGTCAAACACATAGTAAATAAAATTTAATAATTAAATATACCATGTATAGGTAATGAGTTGAAAATATATTAGAGTTGATAATCAATAAATTTAACATAATATAATTTTTTAATATTTATTTTATAAAATAAAAATTTGATAGATAGATTAATTCACATAAAACATCCATCTAAAACGAGACTTATTATATTTAATATTATAAAAAAATATAAAAATAAAAAATCGTGTAAATACAAATGTTTTAAATCCCTTAATAATGCCAAAAAAATATTATTGATAAGACATGAAATTTAAAAATTAAAATTTCAATTGAAATTGAATTTTATTTATCCTTATCAAATTTTCACATTAAAACTTAATTTAAAAATTTATGAATTATAATGGTTAAAATGAATGGTTTTTATATTTTTTTTAATTTTTAATTTTTAGGAAAATAGTAAAAAAAATATGAAATTTTCATGATATTATACATGTATTTAACCATTCACACTTATCATAATATAGTCTGTTCATGTCTGGGTTGGTTTAACTCTTACCATTAATAAGGATAAAAAATCTATCATGTTTGACTATTAATACATCAATAATATTATTATTATATATACATAAGAAATTAATTATTTAATTTGTTTATGATTAGTTATATTTTTAATTAATATTAAAAAAAATTCTTTTATTTGATCGTAATAACTACCTACAGAAGTTTGATATTGTTAATTTTTTTGGCAAACATAAACAAAAACTATATTAAAAATAAATATTTTATAATAAGAATTTTTTATATAAAATGAAGTTTAAATGAATAAGGTATATAATATGGAATCTAAAAAATATATTTGAATATCTAGGATGTTAGGGACATGCAAGGAATAGATATGGAATAATGATATGTTTTCCAAATAACCAACCTTTATTAAGGAATGATTCAATATTGTGTAGCAATATTCTCTTGTATGGATTAACTATATCCAATGAGACTTTCAGTATCACTAATTAATTTTAAAATAGAAAATATCACTTATATTCGTTATCTTCTTTACTATTGGGAATTTTTTTAACATCTATATAATATAATGATTTTCCAATCATAGGATACATTAATTTTTTATATTGTCATTACATCTGATTCACCATTAATTCCATATGGTATAGAATATTTATATCAAGGGATATCAATTTTAATTCCAATATTTCTTTCCTTATAATCAAATTATATTATTAATAGTTTTTATCCTTAAAAACAACAGTTTATCTGCCATGTCTGGATTTTCCATTTCATCAAATGTTCTTATTTTTTTATTAGAATTGTAATTATATACTAAATCGTATGATCTTTGTTGTTCCATTATAATATCATCAAAAATTATATACGAGTATCCTTTTTAGGATAGTTTATTTACAATAATTTAATTTTTAAATATTATGATTTTTCTACTTTCATCAACATTTATTAGATATTCTATATGACACTTGTCACCTATGAGTTACACATCATCTTTATTTTCTATATAATTTTCATATTACATATATTAATGCTTATATAATTTTTCTTCATTAATTATACTCATTTTTACCTCTCTTTACAATTATAACATTTATGTAAAACATGTTTAAGGGATCATAATTATTATTACCTCATGTCCACAAAATCAAACATAATAGTTTATAAAAATTTGTATAAATTCCAAAAAATTAAATTATTTTATATAAAACAATCTTGGTGTTATTCTATTTTCAGATAAGACAATAATATATTTCCATTTTTAATATCCTTTGCTTATTACACAAATCACCACCCATGTTTTTTGTTTTGATTTATTCTTCTCCAACATCCTTACCCTATATTCTCTAAATTGTAAAACCATTTTTGAGAACTATATATATTTTTAATTTATGATTGTTAAATATTATTTAGTTCTTTCTGCTCTTAGAAAAGCACTTTTTATATCCTTATAATTCTCTTTGAATTATTATTAATGATACAACATCCTCTTAATGGGTTTTATCCTAATTTTTACTTATGCATGGTTCAATTTACTTCCGAGCCATGGATAAACAAGATTTTAAATTATATTATGGGAGGAATAGAATTATATATCCCTCAAAATAATTCGGAAGAAAATTATACCTCGTTATATTTTATTTATATTATTAGAAAATAAACCTAAACATCATGATTTCATTTTACACTATAGATATGGGAATGGGAAGTGCATCCTATCATAAATTGTACATTTACGTATTATAATGAATCAATTGAGAGTGAACCTTGGAATCTGTTTAGGATATCATATATTTTGTTTTTTAAACACGCTTTTTTATTTTACACTTTTATAATTCAATTTACTTATTTAAATTTTCATGGATTATGATCATCCTCATTATAATATAATGATTTGACTATTGACTCTCATTCTACGAGTTATCACACTGTTTAATACCTTTATAGGGTTCCTAAATCACCCTTTTTGGTATGTATTTTATCTACGGTATCCATTATTGTTTTAGATAATCATTTGGTGTTAGAAGAAGTATGTGGAGTTTTAAATTATGTTCTGCTTTTTATGTTCTAGTTTTCGTCATGATGTATCTAATCATCCAAATGAACAATATCTCTTGATCCCAGAATGTTATTTTTAAGAAATTTATCAAATTTTATTAACCTATGTATGATTGCGGATTTGGACCCTATTGACATTCTATAAAAATATTATAGTTATATTTTGAATATTAAGACATCAGAACCATATTGAAAACTATATATATGAGTCTATGTATATGTTAATATCAAATAATATCAATAAAGTATATATTATATTGGTGTCCAAAAATTTAAAAACGTGCATGGATACATTCATGTGGATAACATTATAGCATAAATAAACTTAGTATTAACCCCCCCCCCCCACCAGAGTTAGTTGAAAATTGACTTGTACATCACTCTAGTCCATAATGATTGTGATAATGAAAAAAACACTGATAGAAACACCCATTGTATATGATTTGATTGATCATATACTATATATGAGCATATTTGAATGATTTATTTTATAGTAAAATTGATAGACTATGTTGTGAAGTATAATATTACCTATCATAATTATACCTAGGTAATCCTAAGATTGATATATATTGAACTAATAATTATATAGGCAATTTATATTATATATGATGATAAATATATTTCATTTTTAATAACCTTTACATAATTGACTATTTTAATCACCCTATAATGCTTAAGCATCGCCGCTCATGTTAACCCTTTCATTTATATTGATGGATAGAATAATAAGGAATTTTGATAACATTGGTGTAAGGGACATTAATATTTTTACCAAAATGGTAGAACAATTTTTAATGGGAGATGGGATGATAAATCTTGTGATTATTTAAAACCACCAATCCGCAAAGAATTTAAGAAATTGAACCATATTTGGAATCTAGAGTACCCCCATGAATATAAGGAATGATTCTTATGAATAATCAAATGAATATCATGATTAAATTCATTCTTGTACAAAATGTAAAATAATTTAGAAAATAACATTCTTATAGGTGACTAGAAGTTTATTTTCTTCAATAATAGACGGTTTCAAGAATTATAATTTAATTGGAAAATTAAAGATGATAATTATCATTGGATAAGTGGAAAACATGCATTAAAAAGAACCACTTTCTATCCAAACACTTATGTGTTGAAAAATAAGAAGTTATTTGAATTAATTCATTAACATAAATTCCATCAAATATTATAGTAATCAACAACATACAAAGGAAAACAAACTACAGAATGTCTTCTATGTTAATAATATAGAAGATTGATATGAAAAGGATGTGGACTAAGGAACACTAATCATCTAATAAATAACTACATGTATTATATTTCAATATTGTTTAATACACTACATTGTACCAAGAATGTTTTATAAAAACAAAAAATCATCACATGGGGGACTTGATGTTGAATTATAAATGAAAAACTCTAGTGACATGATTATTGTATCCCAAAATTTTTTTTATGAAAAAATTTATTATGGAAATCATACATTACATCCTTGATAAATTTAATGTGAATTTTGAAAAAAATTATTCTTTATACAGTGATGTAAAATTATTTTCAATAAGAAGGTAACATTTTATATCACGCAGTGATAGTGTATTCAATGATGATTATTCATAAAATTTTTATAGAAATCATATAATTTTAGTATTGTTATTGAATGAAGAAAGAATTTTGCATCAAACCATTAGAAGAAAACATAATATTTTGGAGACTATAATTCTATGGGAAATGGAATTTTTCTATTATTTTATTTAAGACATGTATATTGATAGCACAACCATAGTTATTTTCATCAATAGTTACTAATTAAAATTACATGGACATAAATTATTTCTAGGTAATAATGTAACCATACAAATTTTTATAAATCATATTCTCTCCACAATCAATATATTGATAATTATAAATAATTTTCTTATATTTTCTTAGATATAAAATAGATTATGATATAATTCATAAGATATTTGAATTGAACCAACAATATTTTATTCATTAACTATAAGAATATATAATAAATAGACATGAAATAGTGTATTAAAATGCTTGGATTTTTAATCAACATGGGAATCTAAATCTATTAAAAGTTCATAAATTAAAAAGGGATAAAAATGAGAATGGAATAAAATCCTCAAAACTATAAGAAATCTTGGGTTATTATTACAATTTAGTGTCACAAGTAGCCTAATAAACCCTATAATGTTGAAGAAAATCATGACTAGGGACAGAATATTCTCAAATATAAAGTTAGAAAAATGTAAATGTTATGTTTTAATGGAATTAATTCTGTAAAACTATATGTAGGGAAACAATATTCTTCAAAATTCCTATCATTATGAAGACTTTCATTAAACTTGTGTTCATTTTAACACCCCTAGATTTTAAAATGTGAACAACATATGTGATATCACGTGAGACACAAAAAACCAAGCATGTAAGGGAATATTACATCCAAAATCGTTATTGTGTGTGTGTATATATATATATATTAATTAAAATAAATTAATTCTCATCAATAGCTTGTATTCATGAAAAATCATGTTTGAATGAAACAATATATTTTATTAAAATTTTATTATTTACACATTAAAATTATAACCTAGATATTAAATAAGATGTTATTAAAATATTTAGCTATATATCTATAGTTTATAGACATAAGTTGTCGTATATTTTTCCAAAAAATCATTATTTTTTAAATTTTCAACAAAACAACTTTATGGACTTCTAGGACTATAAAATTTCTATAAACCGGGGTCAAAACCAAAAAAAATCATCAACCAATTGAACAAAAGCCCCATGCCTACTCTTTCATACTCACCAAATTCAAATTTCAAACAAAAGATTCAAAGACAATGTCACAGTTCCCAAAACAACTTTCAAAAACAGAAAAATTCACTTTCCAACTATAATTAACAGACCACATTCAAAATTCAAACTAAATATGACAAGCCACTGCCTTAGTCCTCCAATTGAGAAATGATTTCCTTGAATCATAGACCATGATGAACCTGTCTCCCATGGTCAGCCACATCACCATCAATATCCACCTTTTAGATACCTTCCCACATTACTCACTGGAACTACTAATTTTTTGCCCATAAAAACTTCAATAGATATCCAAACAAACCAAAAACACTACAATCTATCGATCTAGAGGGTGTTGAACCAAAAAAAACCTCGATGCACAAAACAACATCGAAGTAGAATAAATAAACAATTTCCCAGTACAACTAATGTCATAAAAATGATTACCAAACCAGAACATCACAAAAAACCTATGAATAAATAAATCATTTAGAGGATCCACCAACATCCAATCTAAAATTTCAACATGTGAAACATCGTATGTGGATAAACCGCACCACCACAATTAAAGGACCATAAGAAATACATGAAGACCCGAGGGAAAATAACCCAATGAATAGAAAAAAACCAATGCAATATGAAAATTTTGAGATCACATATCAGTGCCACAACACATACCCTTGATGTCATACGCTACCTCTATAACTATCCCTAAACACCAAAAACATTCATGCCAGAAAAAGTGGTGGAAAATACTCTAGTAAGGGAATAAACGGTATATATGGGAATTTGAGATAGCATAAAATCAATCGAGCATCGATACCACTATATCCCAAACCTCAAGAGTGCCTTCAGGTTAAACCAAAATCGGTTTTATGAATAAATTTTCTGGAAAAAAAAAAGCAAGGTAGCAACCATCGGGGAACATGAATCGACAATGAACAAGATATCATCAATTAATAGCTATGGATGGAAAATTAAAATAAATGGGAGGAAATAAATAAAAAATATTAAAGAAACTTAATAAATTAGGAGACCATAATGGAGATCTACTAGTCTGGATACTAATTGCAAGGAGCATTAGTGATGAGAACCAGATTATGCAAGGAATAGGGAGGGGATGGGAAGAGAAAACTTAAAAGTCAAGGGAGATCTTCTGTACGATTTAAAGGTTCCATGGATGTGTGGTAATATAAATGATGAATATTGAGGGTGTTATATTGATTATAAATTAAAATAATAATTATTTAGAGGAATTATAAATCTTCTATAAAAACTATATTTTAATTTGAAATTATTTTTTAGTCATCCTTTTAACAAATAATTTAAAATTATCATTTACAAATTTAATAAAAAATATATTATAAATAACCTTCATTTTTGAATTATAGAACCAAAATTTTATTTTTTAAAATGTTTGGGATTTTTCTGAAAAGATTCATTTTTTTGATAAATAGTGAAAAATAAAGAACTTCCAATAAAAATGGAATTTTCATTAAAATAATTTATAATGATAAATTATATTTGAGAGTGTATTAAATGTTATGTTCATTTAAATTCATATAAATTAATAAAATATATGTTATTTTGAGAACATTCATTATGTATTTTTATATAAATTCATTATAAACTCTTCGACATTTTCTCATTAAAACCCCGCATTCTCATCACGACATTGGGTTTAAATTTAGCTAAAATTTTACCAAGTATGTGTTATGATGTAATTTAAATTTGTTAATTTTTTTTTAATTTTAATAATTTCTAATATATAATAAGGTAAAGATTAGTTTTTCAAAAATAAATTTTTAGAACATTGAAAATTAATTATAATGGTTAAGGTAATAATTGATTTACTGGGAAATTATATTGGAGGATAAGGGTTAAATAATAAATAAAAACATTCCAACAACAATTATCTAGAAATATATTGACCTAATCAATTATAGGTTCTATAATATTTAAATTTCGAGACATGATTCATGATAAAAAATATATGGGTATGGTTGAATCATTTTAGAATAATATTTGTGTGCCTTTTTCCATTCTTATAAAAGGCCACCAACTCTTTTCTCTAGTTTACACCTTCATACCATTTTAATTTAGACAATAATAGCTTAAATAACTTCCCAAATTCCTTTATATTTTACCAAAATAATTAGTTTTAGTAGAAGTATTACCTTGGTTTTCATTGGTGCATTCTTAATTGGGATATCCGATGAAGAGGTAACGTTATGCAATGACATTTTTTATTTTATTAATTCATTTGAATACTTAAATTATTATTATACAACATCGATATAATAAAAATAGAATATTAAATATATTTTAATTTATTATGTTTATTTTATGGCCAATAACCACTTCAACTTCCATCAAATGTTTGTTGAAATTGTCACTAGTGTCTACAGTGGACTACCACCTCACGAACCAATATAATTAATTTCCATATTACCACATATCATGGATATGACTAATTCTAACTATAATGTATATATATGACATTAATTACATACATTTATCTATATACTCATTATATGATATATATATATATATATACATATTTACAATCCAATCTATATGAGATAAGATAAGGGTTTCTCATTTTTACGATGGAATACAACCATTGGTTGCGATATGATTAGTCATTGAACAATGGATTTCATGAAAGGTGATATGTATAACAGTAATAATTATATGTGATATAAATTATATAATTAATATATTAATGAAAAATTTATTAATATTTAATTATAATATTTATCTTTTTATTTAATAATTGTTTGCATAAAGAAATATGATAATATTGTTCATGTACTGTTGTACTACAACCTTCGTGAAATGATGTGACATTATATTAACTACCACACCATTTGGATGAAAGATATATGAATATATAAGGATATATGATGATATTTATTATATTATGACCATTCTATAAATGTAATATATTACATAACTTCTATTTATAATGATCACTGTAAATTGGTAAAATTTCTCATGTGTATGTACGACCTACCATCTCAAAGATCATATGGCACATTATTTCATAAAAATATATATAGTAATTTGTTTAAAAATATTAACTTACTTTTAAAATATTATAATAATATAGTTATTAATATATTGGATTCCATGAAACTATATATTTTCCATAAGAAACAATGCATTTATTAACAAATAATTTAAGAGAAAACAAGGAATGTAACACATGAAACATTAATAATAATGAAAAAATATTAATAAATGGGTGTTAAAATATTATTATAGGATAATATAAGATAATATATATTTTATTATTGTTCATTTAAAAATAAATAAAAATATTAAAACCATTATATTGGATTTTAAATCACATTAAACTAATAAAAATCATTAGTTGGGGGATTTCATCTCAATTTGCATTAGATTGAAAAATAATTGTAATTATGCACGAATTAAAATTTATCTTGTGTATATAAATCCCCTTTCAAACTTAATTTCATAAAATATTATATTTTTTTTGTTATTTTATGTTTCATTTTTAATCAATTATTTCTTGAGGATTTCACATAAAAATTAACAAGTAGTAATGTTACTGTGAAATTTCACTTTCATTCTTGATAGTTAAATTTCTATTTAAAAAATAACATTCATTTACTAAAAATAAATTATAATTTGAATTTATATTTAATATACATATTCCTGAATAATGTATATGATTATTTTTTTAAACACGTTCTATTTTTACAAATGGATTTTACATTGAATGTTATTTAATTAACTGGGAAAATTTTGATATATTTGTATCTTTTACAGAATAAAAATATTTTATGATAAGTAATATTGTTTCATGAACTAAATTGATTATTTTATATAAGAGAAATTACCTTGAAAAAATTTAATGAGAAGGGATTAGAATAATATTTCCCCTCGATGCATAGTTCAATCTCACTTGACAAATCATGTCGGAAAAATTAAATGAGTTTCTAACTGTAGTATTTAAACAATCTTCTTAATGGTCCTGATAATAGAGATATAATGATTCTTGAGATCATGGAATCCAATAATAAATCATTACCTTCATTAATAAATTATTTATTATTAACCATGAGATTTTCACAATGAAAGTATCTCTACATTCATTTAAAACATATCGTACCATTTAAATAAATTGTGTGTTCAGTTGTTTACCTTTTCATATTAATTATTTATAAATGAATAATGTAATATTACTGTGTACATATCCATTACTAATCATTTCAGCTAACACAAATTTTTTTTCCTTTCCCAATATATGGGGAACAAAATTTTTGAATGTGTTTTCAAGGATGTAGTTTATTTGATATTTTATGTATTGTGCTTTATGTTCATTTCCCAATGTAAAATGGGTATCATGTATATTTTAGATTGTTCAAAACTACTCAATGGATATGTACATAAATATTTAAACCATTCTATATATGCCAATGTAATAATTTATGATAGTATCTCAAGTTTTTTGGGGTTTGGGTCATTATAGTTAGTATGAAAGGATATATAATAACAATAATTGGAACAATATTAGTGAAACCCTTGACTCGGTATCATAACATTATAATATACAGTAAGGAAAAGTATTTATTAAACACCTAATATTTTTTTAGGGAATACATTGTTTGGATGTTCCTATAAATAAATCCATGTTTGGATTTTTCAAGTGGGTGTCATTCTAGAACAGATGTGACTTGGGGTAATAACATTAAAGACTGTGTATTTAAAGAGTCCTAATTGTCACATCGTATAAAAAATGTGACTTATTGTGCACCTAGTTTTGCAATCCTCGGTATTGAAATTAGTATAATTAAAAAAAATTCAAAACAAGCTTGGAAGGATTATAAAATAAATATGTATTCCCATAGGAACAATGTTTATAATTGTGAGATTATCATTTCATATTTTTCAATTTATGTTAATTATTTAACTATTTTTTGATTATATAATATATTTCATAATGATAAGATCAAATACTGTGTATGATATCCTTAAGAAATTCCTCTTAGATGGATTAAAAACTACATTAATTAACATAATCCAGATATTATGAATGAATATCTTAAGACAATATATTGAAAGGAACTAGTCTCAAAAACATTATAATCATGCGAGGACATTCAATCATGTGATAAAAAGGCATAGAATGAATTATTTATGTATTATATATTTTAGTGGAAATAATATAAAAAATTGATGATATTGAAAATGATAGATAAAAGGATTAATTCAAAGAAGGATTTTACCACATGTGATAATTGTGGAAGGAAACACATTGGTACATGATTAAAATGAAATGGAGTTTGCTTCAGGTATGGGGAAAATGACCCCATGATTGTGATTTCATGAATATGATGATGGTTTTTGTTGTTAAATGCTTCAACTACAAGGACAATTGGTACCACACAATTGAATCCTTTATGAGTCCAATGAATGATCCTAAAAAGATACCAATGGAACCTGATCAATATTATTCAACTACCATAGGTGAAGTGTAATGCTTAATATGATTGAGTTGGGATTCAATAAATATGTTTTTTTATTATTTTATCAATTATGTATTTATTATTATAAATTTGAAATTTATAAACTATCTACAATAATGAATTTTTCCTTAAGGATTTCATTATGTATGTTGAACGATACTGATGACCCAGAAATGTGATTTAGTATAAAGGTGAACTTTTTGGAAACACATGATTGAAGGAAATATAACCATTATTATTTTCATGATTTTGAGATAATGATGTTGGAATAAATTGATTGTTTTTATGGATAAGATAAATATTATAGTATTGAATACCTTGGAATTAATTAATGATTCATCGAAAAAGTGGTTCATGGTATCATCGATGGAGTTAAAAACAATTTTGGATTCATGGAATATAACCAATAATCTATATTTTATTTAATTAATAATTAATATATCACATTTTCAATAAGATATTTTTGTAATTATAGTTATTTCTATGTTTAAAGAGGATACATGATGAAGGTATTCACATTTAGGTTAATAATTAAAAATATATTTTTCATATTGTTTAAGAGCTTAAGGGTTGTTTAATTTTGGGACTTTATTGACCTACAGTGTAATTTTTTGAACATTATTCTTTTAGAAGGGTCATACATTTTTATATTTATAGTTTTTTTTGAACATTGTATAAGGTTTTAATGATTTATTTTTTACATCACAATATAGATATTTATACATATTGGATAACACATACTTATAATTCTTCTTTAATAATAAATAAATATTAAAGGAATGAAATATCATTCATTTATGGATATTATGATCTATTAAAAGTAAATTTTATTTCATCAAGTTAATATATCATTATTGGATATTCATTTCGTGGAGTAAGTTATTAATTTTAAATATATCCTATCATAACTAGAGGATGATATTTTTCTTATGATATTTAAAAATATCAAGTTATATAATTCCATATATTACTAGACAGTAAACTATTTCTTCTAATTTTGTAAAAGGATACATAAACAAAATCATTATCCTCTTACATTCATGTTCTATGAATTAGATGTCCTTTTAAACAATTTTCAATTTAAGGAATTGAAGCCCTTAACATTCCATTAATCATTCAAATTATTTTGATCGATGACCACAATCATTCCCTATAATTGTATTTTATTTTCCTCCATGTCTATATACTCACATTACACTATTGTTCTCATACATGGAAACCATGGAATGTGTTATACCATATGTGTCATAAACCATGTCGGGTCACCAGCCGACACAATGCCCGACCCAGTCGATGAGATGGCATAAAGGGCGATCCTGCTTCCTAAGGGCATGCAACTAGTTCCTGGTCATCAAAAACATAATATGGGAATTATTTTACCCATTTTCGTTCTTATATAAAATCTACAAGAAAAATAATCCCAAACTAAATGATACAACCAAATAGGTCATAAATAATTAACAAATTCAATGTTAATAACTTTGAAACTGAACCACCAATTATGGAAACAGAAAGAAAACACAAACTCAAAACCTAACATCTAGGTTACGAGAGGAGACACATCCTCACGCCACTAACCTCATGATCTTAAAGTGAGGACAAATGAGACCCGAACTACTATCATCATACATCTTGAAATCACCTAGGATAAACATAGAGAATGGTCTACAAACACACAATGGTGTATGTAGGGTGGGAGTTAAAGCCTTGTGGAATGCCACCCAAGAAGTGGTTACATACCAAAACATATAAAATATAATCTAACATGCATATTTAAGTTAATGATTTTATAACATTTATAGGTAAAAAATTTTGTTTAAACACTTTAAATAAAGGAAAAATCATACAAATAAATACATTATGAGTAAATTTTCTTGAATGAAAAAAATGTTTTTCTAAATATACACACACACATCCACTCATAGGGGATCCACCGTACAAAAATGGATGAACCCCATTTTTACGGTATAGAACCATAGTTAAATTCCCTAGGGATTTTCAATAATGCGAAGGAACCTAGAACCTCATGCCTCAGTGGAAGATGGTAATGTGACCACAACTGTCAGTATCGTCATGTTTGATCCACTATAGAGAAGAAACATCAAACGTTCTTGTTATGATCCATCATAATCATTATTTTGTTAGTATTGTAAACATTGATCCGACTATGTGAATGTGAGAAAAAAACTTTCATATCACTAATAAACTAGTTGTAGTCTTCCCACCTAGATGCCCAGGATTCCATTTTTCTCTTTTTAATGATCACATGTCAAACATATCACCACTACCACATATCAATGTCAAAAGGTCCATTAAAGAAACCATCTTCCATTAAACAAAGCATTGTGTAATTTAATCACTCCAAACCCCCAAATTAAATAAATTTTACATCACTCAAAAATTTCATGAATTCAAATTTTAACAAACATATGAAAACACAAAAAATTGTAATAAACTAATTCAATGGGCCAAGCCCCTTTATGAATCAACATATATATAAAGCCTATTTTTTTAACAATATTTTCCATTATTAAAAAAATAAAGAAAATTCTCTAAAATGAAAAATAAGGATAACACACCAAAATGTTATATTTTTCACTGAAAATAAATTTTCAATACACATGTATCTCAAGATTCTATTTAAAAATATTTCACATATTTCTATAATGGCATAAAAATCCTTTTCAAGAGATCCTCCATAAGGCAAACAGAAGTTTTATTCCACATACTTAATAAAATTCTTTTCCATCACACATGTGTGAAAAATAATTCTATAACATTTTTTCACCACCCAAATTGAGTATATTACTTATAAATAAATAATTAAACAAACCAATCAATTTATAAAATAATACAAGGGAATAGACTACCCACATCTCATGAAGAATTTTCCAAAAAAATTTGTGTAATTTCATTCTCACATCAATCACACTGAAAGGAGGAATGAAGGAACAGTAACCATGAAAATAAAACCCTAATAACTTGGATTAAAACCCTATATCAAAAGCCTAATTGTAGAAGAGATAAATCCCATATGAAATAAGTTAAAACCCTGAATAGATAATTAAAACATGGAGGGAGACACATGCCTCGAGAATCATTGATGGATCTGAACAAAAGACACTAAGGGATGGATGGTCTATAGGAGCCAAGGGAGGGAGATTGTGTACATAGGGAGGACTAGGATGAGGAAATAATAAAAAAGGGGGTTTGGGGTTAAAACAGAGAGGGGGAAGAAAAACACCTACATATTTTGATGACTTGAGGACCACACATGGTTAATCCACATAGTTTAGTAAACCATGCAGTTACCCTGTGAGGTGATTTTTCTATGGACATACCTTCTATGCATGAATAGTGCATTGTATTAATTCTGATGAAGTAGCCATGCAGTCTCTTATATCCGAGACAAGACACACCACACAGTTACCTGCGTCGAGGCGCAATGTTAATCCTAACTGTTTGCCAACAGTGCACTGCATCCTACTAACCCAAAATCATACCACATACTCTAAAAATACAAAGGAAGCCCAAAGTTAAACCTAGGAATATGGTATATGGAATGAATATAACAAAATTTTAAACCTGTCACACATGATTATCAATATAAATGAAAAGGAAACATACTGGAACTATTAAAAGGGAAATTTGAATACCCGAGTGTGATAATTCTCCCCACCATAACAGTTTACACCCTTGAAAAGACACCCCAAGGTCTTTTAGAAATCAAGATCATATAATCCTTCTCAAATTAAGTATATCCCAAGTGAATGAAAAACAAGAGGATGTATAAAAAATATGCTCTGAGAAATCAAATTCAAAGACAAACTCAAGAGACCTAAAAATGGGCTCCTTCCAATGTGTTACTTAACACCAAAATCTAAAACACTTCAAGTAGATCAATCATATAATAGACCCTTCACACCCACATAATTAAACCTCTTGAACTAAAACAAATCTTGTACTATTAAATGGAACACGCACCACTTTTCAAAAATGAATAAATAAGAACGAACTCTGCCTAATGATCCATCCCAAAACCTGAATTCAAAAAACCCATTTGGCACCCTTAATTCCCAATGTTTTGTCATGAGTGGAGCTTGTGGATAGATATATCTGATGGATTCTACCTACCACCATACCATCCAAAGGATTAGAACCAAATTACTGGAATGGAGAGGGCAGAACATACCATTATATAGAAGAGGATGACACTAAATTAATATAGAGGAAACACACTAGGACCCACTATTGGTTTCCCCACCATAACAACCAACAAGTTAAACTGATAAGAATGAATTAACACGATAAACCAAACATGGATATTATGGGCAATTTTGCGCAACCAAATCATCCCCCTCCCCATAAGGGACCTGTTTAAAGATACTCTAAATAAACAGAATACACCACATAGTTTATCACTTATATTTGAATAAAAATTCTCATATGTACCAAACCAAAACATAGGTCGAAACAAACTCATAAGGTTTTACATGAATGAATAACCACTAAACATTACACACCCATGAGTGTATAATAAATAAGGTTGAATAAGATGAAACAAACCGACTCTATAAAACCATACATAAACACTACCACCTAGACGAATCGCAACACTAAGGAACATAGTCCCCAATTACCTTTTCAACGCACAAGACCTCTTGATGTAAAATTGCTATAGAAGGCAATTTTAGGTACCTATATTTTCAACATATATGATAGAGATTTTACTGGGATCCCTAATACTCATAAGGCTCCTGACTACATGTCATCTTCACTATGAAACCTATGGATGGAGCTCCGGTGATTAATTAATATTCTACTTTGCAGTCAAGCATCACAACCCCTGAATATAATATATTTTTCAGCTACCACAATAAACTACACCACGTACTAGATAGAACCACTATAATTCAACACACCTAGGTCCCCACATACATTAACACCCCACAATATAAAAATTTGTGCTTAAAAATTCCACATGAACTGCTCGTTTTTTACTTAGAATTGGTATCATCCAAAGGGAGAACACCCAGAAGACACCCATAGAAACAAATTTATTCTAATTTCCCAAAAATGGAAAATTAATCAGTTAAAACAGATGTTTGAAAAAGATTCCAAATATTCACTATTGCATTTAAAATGGAACTCACACTATGTGATGTCACCGAAAAACATCCCCAAAACTGATGGAAACATGATTATATGAGGGTCTTTAAAACGAGTACTAAATATCATGAGAGTACAAAAATTTCCAAAACATCCTCTTGTGACAATATTTACCACACTAGTGTCCAATAATGATTTTTTCTTAAAAGAAACCAATGAAATATAAAAATTGCCATTATGATAGTTGGCAACAACAATAACCCTAAACTTCTTCCTCCTTTCCACAATGGAATTCCCTTCACCGCTTCATAGTGTAACCATCAGACATAATGATGTCAAACTTCATACATGATGTCATAGACAATTCTAGGAGACCAAAGGTTCATTTAACACCTCTCTAAAATACTATCCCTATGTGAGACGGTACGTGACTCCTAAAAAGAAGAGGTAGAGTAAATATATAATCCCAAGAATGAGGTCCTTACATTTATCAACTATATGTTCTTACAATAGATAATCACCCTAATTCATACATAAAATGTTTATTAGTTTATTATGGGGGTGTAAACTAGCCAACAGATGAAACAGAGGGTCCAAACCAAATAACCCATAGAAAAAAGAATGTCTACAATAAAATCTATACATTAAAATGGAACCATTGCAAGGGCTTCTCATAAAAATTCCTAAAAAGGAACCATTAACCATTATCCCAAAACAAACGTACCAATAAGAACAAAAAATTTAAAACAACCTTTAGACACAAAAACTATCAATCTCAAAATAGCTGGAAAAAAACATTCGCTATTTCGAGAAGATACAATTCAAAACCACTGATTATCAAAATATCAGGTTTTCTCTTAAAATAACCATTCAAAATAAATTAAAATTGGTGGGTTTCACATTCACCCATAGTACCTCAAGGCCTCACACGTTCATGTAATCATACAACACCAAGCCCACACCCACTTTCAATGCATAACCAATACATGTGGTCACCCATGGGAACACTAAATATCAAAACATTGTTCTTTACACTTTCTAAAATTAATATTAATCCCACAAATTCATTTTCTCAATCCACTCAGAACTCTAAAAATTCATAAAGCATTAGAAATGTTCACATCCAAAAAATTTCATTCAGAGATAAAGCCTCTGACGATTTATTAATAATGGAAAAGTACACTAAACAAACACAACATTCAAGAAAAACCAGTTACATGTCATATAAGTCATACCCCTCACAACACCCATGATATATGACTTCCTCCATAGTATCTTTTTCCCATTTGGAGCATTCATAGTAATTTAGGACCTTAGTATACTCCGGTCAATGATTTTGTTTCTCTAATGATAATAACTCCTTGGAGGATTGTCTGACAGAGGACCTGGTTCCCAGCAGATTTGGAAAGTCAGAATAAGAATTCCACATTCTTCTAAAAACGTTCACTAGTTACCAAATAAAATACCACATTCCAATCCCATGTATAAATCACAAATCATTTAATCACATTCAAAATACCCTTCATCAGTTTAGGAAATCCCTTTGAAACGTGAACTCTAGAACTCACATCAAATTAATGCATGGTTTACAAACCACCATGTATATAAATCTGAATGTTTCTATTAGAAAAATCCATTGTTCATAATTGGATCCATAGTAATTAAAAAATCATTTCATAAAAATACCGCTTTCTTGACCTCCCCTAAAAAAAATTTGAATGTACATTTTCTACCATTTAAAAATCAAACCATTTTCAATCTAAAATCCACTTTTTCATAATTTTTCAAACAATGGTTGTGAAAAATGATTTCCATAACAAAAAAAGAGACAGAAGACACTTCTCAAAAGAGGAAAACTAGTGCCTATGGGTTACCTAATCAAAATTTTTGCATCCTTACTCCATTCATGTCACCATCAAATATAGTGTTCTAAGACAATATCCACGTCTCAACATAGATTGCGAGGCCATGTGAGATCATTGAGACCATTGAACCAACTCTCTTTCCATTTAAAAAATATAAAAAAACCACTAGAAGTAGATTAGTCAAATGAAACATGACTTCCACTTGTGATTTTAGTCCCATCCCGAGGAGTGATGGCCATACACACTACTCAATGTCAGAATTTCAAGTCCAAATAATCATATACCTAGTCTACCTAGACTCTTCCCAAATTAACAAGACCCGAAAGTGCATATACTTTCTCTAATAAAATATTTGACGAACCAAGCTGGGGCATCATCTAACACCACACCCAACCAAGTCCATGGCCTAGCCTTAATGGAATCTGGATCTCCACAGGATGGAAACTAGTTCCTTGGAATTGAAAACATTATTTGGGAAAGATTTTACATATTAAAATGCATTTATGCAATCAATAAGACAAATAAACCATAACTAAAGGATACAAACAAACATGGAATAACTATTTATCAAATATAATGTTCAAATAATTTTTACCAATCTCAAATTGATGACAAAAAAAAAGATATCTAAAACTCCAATCCAAACCTCCATGTAAAGAAAAGAGAAACATCCTCATTCTATAGCCAGCAATATCCACCAGAGTGGCCATAAGAGACCCATACCACCATCACCAAATATCCTACCATCACCTAGGAAAAACATAGAGCAAGGTCTATATACACCAAATAGTGTATGCATGGGGTGATCCAAATCCTAGTAAAATTCCTCCAAAGAAATAGATTCCATTCAAAAACAACTAAAAGATAATCTAGCATGTTCATTTAAATTAATGATTTTAAAACATTGCAAGGAAAACACTTGTGAATAATCATTTTAATGAAAAACATCCTTAAAAATAAATCAGGTATATGTCAATTTTATGTAAAGAAAAAAATGATTTCTAAATATGCACACACACATCCATACAAAAGGGTTCCACCATATGTCGATGGATGAAACATGATCATGTAAGTTAGAGTATCATGGGTAAATCCCCTATGATTAATCTAGCTCATGTGAGACCATAAAACCTCAAGATATGGTGGAATGTGGTATAGTAACCACAGCCTTCAGGGTCCCCATGCGCGATCCTTGAGAGAGGAGAAATATTAAAATTCTAATTGGTGATCAATCATCATTGTAACTTTTTTAGCATTGTAAATGTCTATCTCGTTATGTTAAATCAGGATAATCCACATTATTATCACTATCATTCTAGATCTTGTTCGTCCACCTGAAACCTAATATTTCCTTATACTGGTGCTAATGTTCACATGTCACACATATTACCACTACGATAACTAAATACGAAAAACATCAATGAATCCACCATTTTCAATAAAACTATCCTTTTTTTATTTTAATAGAAAAAAAACACAATATTTAATAATTTCCCACCACTCACCCAAATCATGAATTACCTTTTTGACAAACACAAGAAAACTCACACAATTACAACCAACCAATGCCATTGTACAATCCCTTTAGTAAATCCAAAGATATATAATGCTTAATTTTTATAAACAAGATCATCCATAATTAATACAAATTATAATTCATACTGAAAAGAGTATAAGAAATTTCCAATATTTTAAATAAGGCATTAAAATTCTTTTTAAGAGACCATAATAATACAAACACAAAATCATTTATATAAAAATTATAGAAATTCATTTCCACTCACAAGAATTCTTAATATTCCTAAAATAGTTTTCACACCTCTCAAATATAATATATAAATAGTAAAAAATCATTACGCGAACCAAACAAATAATAAAATAATGACTTGTCCTGGAACCTCCTACCTCTCATGATGAACTTTCCAAAAAAGGTGTAAAATCCCAAACACACCATAACTACACCAGAAGGTGAAAATATTGAACCATAATCAATAAACTAAACCCAGAAACCCCTGATTAAAACACTAAATCGAAACCCAAATCGTGTGAGAGAGGAATCCACAAAGGACTTAAGTTAAAAACCTAGAATATAGAATGAAAATAAGGAGGAAGAAACTTACCTGAATATTTCTTGAAGGATCCAAACAAAAAACACCTAGGGAAGGAAGATATGAAGCATCAACGGGAGTGATAGGAAGTGAATAGAGAGTTAAAGTCTAAGGATGGAATAAAAAATAGTTCTTTTGTGTTTAAACAATAAATGATAAAGAAAAACACCCCATTATTTTATTTAACTAAACACTATTCATGCATGGTTCACACAGTTTGGTAAACCTTGTTGTAAGCCTATGAGGTGTTCTATCTGAGCAAAGACCTAACACATGGGAGAGATCTATGGTTCGACTAGCCATGCGGTATATGTGTCGTTGCTTCTGTCCAAAACCATAAACATCGCATGGTTTCCTGGACCGAGGGAAATGATTACTCTTAACCATGCTCCAACCATGCCTTGTATCTTGCTAACCCGAAAACATTCAAATTTATCAAAAAAGACAAAATGAAACCCAAAAGGGATTCTTGGAAAAGGGGAAATGGAAATAACAGCCCAGAAGTTTAAAACTGTCACACCAAGTTCTTGAGAGAAATGATCGGGATCCTGACTAGAACCAAAAAAAGGTAATATTTTAAAATCGAGTGAGACAATATGACCATGGTGCTTCCATTTATATCTTATGAATAGAATATTTTCTTGACACTTTTTTGATGAGGGTTTTCAAAAAAAAGTAATCTCAAATATAAAACCCTTGATTACCAATATTGTGTTTAAATTATGAGGATGACAATTATTACCGATTATGTCAGGCCTTGTGGCTTGGGCCTACGGGTCATTTACGGGTTCCCCTTCAACCCTAAAATGGGGGATTATCTATAAAAAAGTAGGCCTTCGGGTCATTTGGGCAAAAAGGGCAGTAGAATGTAACAACTCGAGATTTTAAAAACTAAACTTCATTTTTAATTGACTTTAAAAAACCAAATCCAAATTTCAAAGGTGATATAACAATATAATACATTATGATATATTTATTATATAATAAATTCAAAATTTTTGGTAACTTCTATGCACACAACACTTTGTTTGAAGAAAAGATGATACTTTATTAAAATTTTGTCATTTAAAATTAAATATTAAAACATATCCATTAAATTTAAGGGTATAAATAAGACTAACTAAATATATATTTTTAAAAAATATTAATTTTTCATATATTTATTATAAATAAATATAATATTCATTTGGTATAAAAAAATATATTATTAAAATAGTATTATTTAACTAAAAGATATTTTAGTCATTAATTTATATCATGATTTAAGAATAATTTATTCCACGCTAAGATTATTTTTTAAAAAATTATTTTTTTTGGAAATTGGAATTCCAAAATTATATTATATTGATATTTTATTATTTTTTCTAAAAAATTTCATTTTTTGATTTAGAGTGAAAAATAAATATTTTTATTTGAAAATTTTATTTTACAATACAGAATTTATAATGGTAAATTATATATTGAATTGATTTTACAGTTACATTATTTAAATTTTTTATCATTTAATGGAATTTATTTCATTTCAATAAATTTCATACTGAATTTTGAAATAAATTTTTTTTATGACTTTGGACATTTTTTTGTAAATCCTCGATTTCTCATCACATCTACGTATTAATCTTAAAATAAAATTTTCCACTAATATTAATATAATTTTAAAAAATGGGTTAAATATTAGGAATATTCCTAAAATCTAGTTTTTAATATGTTAAAATATGTTTTTTTATCAAAAATAAATAGTGAAAAATTGAAATATTAATAATTGTTGTAAAGGTTAAAATTGATTTAATAAGGGTTATACTAAGTGGATAAGCGTAATAAATTTATTATTTTTTTCGAAAACCCATTATCTATATATATTTCAACCTCATTACATATTAAATTGGGAATGAAAATTTTATAAGGATTTTTCCATGATAAATACATTGGTATTGTTTAATATTTTTAACAAATTACATTTGTTACACTCTCTTCCCTTATAAAAAGAAACCCTCTCTCATCTATTCTTCACACATTCCCACCAAATCTTTTTTGAAAAAACATAAAAATTTCACTTCCAAATATCCCTCCTCTTATCCCATAATACATTATTTTGAAATAAATATAACCTATGAATACTTTTGTGTCAGCCTAAAGAGGATACCCAAAGAAGTTGTATAATTCTCCAATGATCATTTTTATCATTTCTTCCTCTACCTTTATAAATAATTAATAAACCATGATGATATAATATAATCAATATAATAAATATAAATGGATTCTTTTAGGTTAATATCATGAACAAAACTAATTCCACTTCCATCAAATGCATTATAGAATCATTATTTGTGTGGTACACAAGACTACCTCCCCACGAACTGGCGTCATTCATTTTTCAGTAATGAAATATATCTCATTTTTGATTTATGGTGGGTATTAATATTATATATGATATTCATAAAGTATTTATACATATGGATACATTATATCACATATACCTTTTATAATTTAAATTTTATAGGGGATAAGTTAACATCGATAATGTCTACGGTGGACTAAAACCACACAAAGTGTTGTAATTAGTTTTTTAGTAACTCATTAAATGGAATGCGATAAGGATACTTTAAATTACTATATTTGATATAAATTAAATAATTATGATATTCTTGACATATTTATAATTCTAAAATGATAATATATATATTTTTATTTCATACCATTTCACTCAATGGAAGATGATAACCATGTTCATATAAGTGTGCACTATTACCTTTAGGAACTGAGGTGGCTCATTTTATATATCCCCACAATATGGATTATATATATAACTGTATTTAAATGAATAATTTGTTATATATTCTATTATTTTATTTATTAAATTTTTATATACAACTTTCTTTTTTCCTTAATGATCAGTATATGATGGGAACGTTACTCGTCTATATGTATGACCTACCGTCTCTAGGATCATAACATACATAATTTCCAAACCCAATATTCTGGTTTTGGGTTCAATTGTTTAATAAAAAATTATTATTATAATTATTTATTGAATATTGTTTTTAGGTTATAGAACTATATAATATGAACATGCACCTGGACTTTGATAACAATGGACGAATGAGAAAACAAGGTTATTAACACATGAAATAAATAAAATAATGAAATATTTCTAACATATGTGTGGTAAAATTTTATAATAGGATCATATATGATATTATAGTTGTGAATATTGTTATGGAATAAATTAATAATATAAATAACACAATTATACACAAGTTTAAATCAGGTCTATCTAAAAAAACATTAAGGCATGGTATTTCATCTCAATTTACTTTCTATTCAAACTAAATCATTATTATGCACATATTCACATATAGGTGGTGTATATAATTCCCTTTGAAATGTAATATCACAATACATTCGTACATCATGGTATTTTATGGTTCACTTAAAATCAGTTATTCCAAGTGGTTTTCTGTAGAAAACTACCATGTGGTAATGTTATTGTGCAATATCTCCTTTATTTGTGGTTTTCTACATTATCTTAAAATAATCAAATTATATTAATATTTCATCATTATAAATTTCATTTTAATTAAATATACAAATTGTTGAATTAGGGAAATTATTTGTTTCTAAATAGTATTCAATTTTTCATATGGGGTATACATGGAATGTTATTCGATTAACTAGGGAAAAATTGATTCACATTTGTCATTTAATGAATATAGATATTTGAGGAAGAAAATATTTATTCATTAAATAAATATATAATTAAATATATGAGTAATGTTTTAGACCGGTAGTTATGGGTGGGGAATGTAATTATATAGAACCTCTTTCTACCAGTAGGTCCCATGATACAAAATATGTTCACCAAATTAAATGAATTTTTATATGTATAATTTAAACTATATTTCTATGGTTATTGAATTTAGTGGTATCATGATTCATGAGATCATGGAATCTAACAAAAAATAATTTACATCATTAATAATTCATTCATTTTTATGCATGAAATTTTCACAATGATATTTTCTCTAGATTTTTTCATTCTCATTTTATTATTTAAATAGTATAGATCTTTAGTTATTTACATTCACATGTTGATTATTCATTAATGATATGTGAAATATTCAATAGTACATAACCCTTATTAGGAATTTTTTCTAACCCTTATTAGGATTACTTCCACTATGATAGGAAGAAGATAATGTTTAACGAGTTTTTTATGATGCATTTTATTTTTTGTTGTTATATTTTATTTTTTTCATTTACAAATGAGAAATAGTAATAATTTCTCTATCTGGACCTCCAAATAAACTAAACTAATTAGTCCATTGGTATTTGAAACAATTTATAGAATCATTTGTAATTAAATATAACATCATCTCCAGACTAATGGGGTTGAGGTTCATATATTTATTATAGGAGGAAGTTCTGTATAAACCTTAGAAACTATATTTTGGAAATCATAGATTAGGGATTATATCCCTACAATATACATTGCGGATATGTATAGAATAAAATCATTTTGTATTCATAAGGAAGTGATTATATCGATTTTCATAGAAATAAATATGTGTCATTATACTACATATACATGTAGTTATAGAACATAGGTACCCAGGTATAATAACACTAAAAAGGGCATGTTGGGTTATACTTAATCATTAACTGCTTCATGATAACGAGTCTTATTATACAACTGGTTTGACACTCATATTATATAAACTTATGATAATTTGAATATTCTTAAAAAAATATTATGAAGGATTTTAAAAAATATATATCATCAATGAACCCAAATTTATAATTATTATATTATTTATGAATAATTCTTTATGTTATGTTAATTAGTTCTCTAGTTTCGGTATGAAATGTTGATTTTCATAATTATATAATATAATATATTATATCAAATCAATTAGAAATGGTTCTTTGTAGACGTAATTGGAAACACGTTAATTCATGTAATAAAAGGAGTAAAAAATATTTATTTAATCTAACCATTCAAAGGGAACAATTATTTTATACAATAACATCATATAAGGACATAGTATCCGGTCATAACATGTTAAATAAGGAATTATCTATGTAATTTGTCTCTGAAGAGAAGTAATAGAATAAGACTGTAACATAAAAATGATGGATCAAGGTACTAAGGTAAACAAGTATTTTCTAAAATCTGATAATTGTGTAATGGAATGCTATGGTACATTCTTAAAATGAAATGTTATTAGATTTCTGTGTGGGGAAAAGGCCATAATGCTCAGGATTTGAATGGTTATAAATTTTTTTGGAGTGTTCAGCGATTCAATTTTAATTAGTTGGGTTACTGCACAAATGAATTTATCAAGTGTCATCAAATATATCTCAAAAGTATGAAATGGATCATGGTTAGGATTATGATATTAACATAGATGATGTTGAATGATTAATGTTTCTACGTTTGTAATAAAGATTTATTTCATTTTATTATTTTTACAATAATTTATTTTTCACAAAAATTTTCTACAAATAAGAATTTTTTTGTATTTCTTTTACATTGATGATTAAAATACGTCTGTTGAGCATTAATAGTGGAAAATAAAAATGATTCAATGGCTAGTAGAACATCTTGTTAAAAACTCGATGGATGGAAATATGGAACATAATATATTCCTAATGTAATGATAATGATGATAGGGTAAAGCAATTATTTTTATTGTTAAAATAAATTGGATATTAATGAATACCATGGAATTGACTAATGATTCATTTAAAAATGTTTTTATGATATCGTTGATGTAGTCTAAAACAATTTTATATTTAATGATTATATCTAATAATCTCTTTTTTTTTGTAATAATGAAAAAACATGTTTTCAATGTGGGTTTCATATAATTTATGTTATTACCACGTTTTGAGGGTAATACGTGATGAATGTATTCAAAATATGGTATGTAAAGATCACAATCTATTTCATATTTTTAGAGGATTAATGATAAGATCATTTTTGAAATCTAATGAACCTATTTCTATGATATTTGGTCATTATCTTTTTGAAGGGTCATATGGTTTACAATTTATGATATAGTTTATATTGACTATTGGATGAGGTTTTAGAGATTTATGTAGTATAACCCAATATGGATATTTATGCATATAGAATTACTTGTGCTAAATATTTCATCATAGTTATTACAAGATATCAAAGGAATGACATATAATTCTATTATGTATATGTTAATCAATTAGAAATTAAATGTAGTGATTGGGACATTATAATTAATTACTTTATATTACTTTCACTAAGTTAGTGAAGAAAAGGAAATTGATAAAATCACAACCAACAGATTAAATTGTGGTTATAAAATAGAAAAATATCTAGTAATTATATTTACTTATATTATTAGATAGTAAAATAATTTAGTATCCTTTGGAAATTGATAATAAAAAATGATATCCTATTAAATTCATATTTGATGAATCATATGGCCTTTTTAATCATAACAAATTTATGGTTTTGATCCCCTTAACATTTCATTGAACATTCCATTTCTAGTGATCAATGACCTAAATCATTCAATGTAGTTATTTACATTGTCAATCTATTTCATCATCTTCGCGTGTCACCAAGGTTCTCTTAATCAAAAACAATGTAATGTGTTATTTCATATGTCCATAACAATGTAATGTTAAAATTATTGGTCGTAGTTATTTTAAGGGGGGTAGAATATAAAACCATGAGATTTTAAAATATAAATATAATATTTTATAGATTTTAAGTCAAAAATATGAATAATATAAAAGAATACAACATATAAATACTTTGTGATACATTTATTTTTAAATAAATATATTCTCATTGATATATTGGAATTCATACAACCCTAATATTTAACAAAATATAGCAATCTATTAAAATATTATTATCTAATCATTAAATTTATATCATTTAATTTAAATTTGATTATATGAATGTGAAAAAAAATTATATCATACATAGGTAAACATGATATATATTATTATAAATTAAAATAACAATCACTTACAATAAAAAAATCATAAAAAAGTGTATTTTGGAAAAGTTTCAACATTAAATAATTGATAAAAATACTGAATTTAAATTGAAATCCCCCTTTCTGTGTAAATAATATATAATTTTAATTTATATATTGAAATATTTGTAATGAAAAATGAACTAAAATTTATATAATTTAATTTAGTTAAATTAAATTAATTTATTTGTATTTTTAATTTTGATATAAAATAAATTTAAATGTTCTAGAATTTTCTCAAAGAAGACCAGCTTCCTCGTCCCTTCTAAAGGATTAATTTTAAATTTAAATATTGAAATTATATTATTTAAA
The DNA here is from genome assembly GCA_963277665.1 of Viscum album. Lineage (NCBI taxonomy): Eukaryota > Viridiplantae > Streptophyta > Magnoliopsida > Santalales > Viscaceae > Viscum > Viscum album. Next base: position 513,427,102 of record OY728143.1, on the reverse strand, counting down.
TATGTAAAAATGGATTAATTATTTTTAAACCAAATAATTTATAATATATAATACCTCCATGATTTTTTTACTTAGAATTAATCCTGAAAACAGTACCAATTATTTTCTATAGTTAACCTAAAAACTGATTTACCATGAGGATAAACTATGAGGATAAGGGATAAAATAAAAATTTTTAAAATCCTATTTTCTTTAAATATTTCAACTTAATCCCTTATATTATTTATAACATCCATTTTTGAGGCTTTTTTACTAGAAAACAATGTTCATATGATTGAATATTATTAAAGAATTACAAGTGTTCCCCACCCATCACCTATAAATGGTCACCACCTATACTATCTAATTTAAACATTCAATACCATTTGGATCAAAAAATACATGAAAAAATCATTTCTAAAAATCAATACTCAAATATTGGACTCCTTTTTTGGGCAGATAAAAAACCTATGAAGGCATTGCAACAAACCTAACGAGGATACCGAAAGAATATGTAACGTTCTTCAATGAGTGTTTTTATATTTTTTCTTCTAAAAAAATATTAAATTATTTTTTTACCATTCTTATATTATATACACAATATATTAAATATAAAAATATGTAATTATTTGAATTTAATTACTAAAAAACAGTTTCATATTTCTCAAATAGGTTATGAAATCATTATTGCTTTATATAGTGGGCTACCACCACAGGAACGGATCTCATTCATTCAACCACTACCGCCGATCACGTTTGGTAATGATGATATATAAAAATTATATATGTAATATTAACAAAATTATTATACCTATTGGGTAATCATATCTTATATAATTTTTTTACTTTCTCTTCTATAGGAGATATGATAACCTTAATCGAGTGTACGAAAAGCTAATGCCTCACAAAGCGATTTGATTCATCTATAACTAATACATTACATGGATGGATATATGGAAAAATTAAATTGTTATATGTGATATAATTTAGATAATAATTATAATAATTATAAATTAAATGTTTTTGAAGTATAATTAATATCAATTAATTTTGTAACCTTTAATTAAATTGAAGATGATAATGTTGTTCGTGTACATATGGATTACCTCCTTCATGCATATATGTGGCTCTTTATTCTTCACCACATCACATGGATGGTATATGAAAGTAAGTTTAAATAATTAATATATTATATATGAAATTATAATGATTCTATAAGGAAAATATATCACTCATCTTCATTAAAAAATGATAATTGTAAAATGGTAATGTTACTCATGTGTAAATATGATCTACCATATCCATGATCCTAACAACATTTTTTTTCAAAAAAATATTCAATGATTGGTTTAAAAATTATAATTCACATAAAATTAAAATAATTTTTCATGATTAATTTTCTTGTGAGGATAGAATTATATAATATGAAAAATAAATGAAACTTTCATAATAGTGAACTAATTTGAAAATATGACGATTAACAGTTATAACAACAAATATAATGATATTTTATTAACAAGGGGGTTGTAAAATTTAATAATATGATCATGTATAATTCTTTAAAATCTCCTCACGGATGTTGGAGGTGGGACCACCACACCTTAACCTCCCATGAGAGGTTATAGTGGTGGTGCCCACTAGAACCTAACCTCCCGTTAGTGGTTATGACGTGGGGACCACATGATGCTAAACTCCACTATTAATGGAGGAGGTGGAAAAACTCTCAACTATTTTCACTAATGAGGAGGATTTTCTCCACACCCTCCCCCTTTTATGGTGCCACCTTCCCTTTTGATAAATTGTGGAAACTCCCCTAATTAACTTGTGTCAATCCTCAAAATTAATTAGGTGGAGCCAATTAATTTATTTCACCATTGTAATTTTTTTTCCATCAAAATAGTAGATAAACCAATATATTATTATTTTATTTGGAATCTTGGTGGAAACTTGGGAGAAAATGGAAGAAATATCCCAATAAAGAAAGAAGAACTCCGACCTTCTTTGACTTCTTCATCAGAGCATCTACCGAAGTGGGGCGTCTTCAACCGACCAACCCTTTGCATCATCATCAACGATCCAACGCAGCTCAGTATTGGAAGCATGCAATGGACAAGATGAATGAAGATCTTTTTTGTTCTAATTTCCGCGACTCCGTCAACAAACAACGAACGATGAACAAGGGTAGGAGGGTTTTACATGAAGATGGTTTCCTTGAATCTTCTTCAATGATTTTAAAGGAATTGTTTGTGGGTGAGTTTTTTTCCATCATCATACTCCTTAATGATCCAATTGATACCTCCCTAAACATGGAGGGTACGGGCCAAACCAACATGGCCCGACCCCTCTGTCGTTCTTGTTTGTGATGATATTCGGTATGGTGATGAGGTGAAAAAACGACGAAGGTGGAGATCAAAAAGGATGCCCTACCCACGGCCTCCACAAACCGCGCTACCCCCATGGCGCGTAGGTACTCTGGGCTGAACCACAACCCTCCTCCCAAGCCACCCCAGCTGTACATTCACTAGCCCACGCCACCCGGCTCCCGGATGCCTCTAGGCCTGACTTTGCCCTGTCCGGTCACCCACCAGCCCACCGGGCCGCGCCCTGTCGGGTCGCCCGTCGGCCCACCCAGAGACCTGCCTGGATGGCATCCATCTTGACCAGCCGCCCCCTGGCCCTCCTTCCAGCCCACCCAGCCGCCTTCCGGCCTGCCGAGCCACCTGTCGGCCGGCCCAGTCGCTTGTTCGCCATCCCATCTGCCTCCCTGCCACCTACCGGCCATCCAGGTCGCCCCCGGCCGAACCCGCGCCCTAGCCACGCTTGCTTCAAGAGTCAACACGTGACCCACCTCATAGAGCCTTGACCTAACCGGCCCAACCACGCCCTCTATGCCGAACCGCATCGGGCCATGCCCTCGTGACAATCCGGGCTGCAACGCCCACGCGGCCTGCTGGGCCGGGCCGAGCTGGCCGGGCTGAACCTAACAGGCTGCCCACCCGATGGGTCGGGTCCGACCCAACAGGTCAAACCGGGTCGACCCATACAGTGTCGGCCCAGGCCGGGTTGGGCCAGACGAGGCCGGGTCGGTCAGACTAGGTTGGACTGGACCGTGGCCCACTACCGACCATTTAATTTGTTTTAGCTATATCTTTGGAAATAGATGTCTGTTTGATGAACTGTCAATGGATCTAGTATTCTTAGAGAGTGATGATACCTTTGAGTAAACCCCACTAGAGTTCATAGTTTAGTTGAGATACGGACATGATGGATCATGCATGAATCCAACCAGGCCCCAAGAACCAAAAGGCGAATAACTCACAGACCAGGCATCTGATTGACGTCCTGTTTGTTTCGTTGAGACCTCTATTACGTGGCAAACCTTTGTAATATTTCTTCATGGTACTTTGTGATAGTTGGAATAATGACCTGTAGCTTGTGGAACAGATCCTCCCAAAGACGAGCGTGCATAGTGCGGAGACCTAGTAGCTGGAAGAGGCCTGATGACTGCTGACCATTTTGACTCGGAGTGACTCTACTCGCCTATAAGGAAGCGATATGGTGTCGTGACATGCCCGCAGTGTGGAGAGCCTTTGTGTCACGGTAGATCCATAGAACTCATTAGAAGGAGTACCTCAGAAGGTTGTGAGGGGAGTGCCTTGGTGACGCAGCAGACCCACAGTACTCGACAGGAGGAGTACCTCAACAGTCTAAGGTTAGTTGGAAGCACCTTGGTGTCGTGGCCGACCCACTATAAAAGATAGAGGAGGAGTTATCCAGCAACTGAGGATTCAATAATAAAGATCCTGGTTGAGCTGTGTCAGTAACTTTTCTGTTTACCTCATATTTGAGATTGATTACTTGATAACTTATGTATATGTATTGGTATTTACTTAAATTAGGTTATCTGTTGAATTCATACTTTGTGGTTTATCCTTGATGGTTTTTTGAGACCCTGAGGGAATCAGAGTCCCTACTTAGTATCATTATACTCACCCTTGCACGGGCTATGACCACACCTGGTTGTGTTGGATGGAGATGATGGACAGTGTTGACTGAGCCTGAGACTAGCAGGACAGGATGGTACCTGGAGGTGAACCTTACGGTGAGTCGATACACAGAGGAGACTGACGAACTTGGAGTTCTGAGGAGGCTATCTAAACATAACCTTTAGGTATGAATTCCACAGGATAACCCAATAGACATTTTAGCTTTCTTATGTGGTACTTGTTTTTTAGTTGCACTAGTACTTTCTTGGTGGGCATGTATTTCGGCCCCTTTACTTTCAGCACACTCTTTCGGTTATACAGCTTTCTTAGTGATTATTATCCATCTGTGTGCTCTATTGTGTGTGTTTAAAATTTATTAAGGCAATGTCTTCCCAGTTCTAGGAAGTTAAGCCTTTGGTGCTAGTTGTCAGCCCCCAGCCTATGGAAGGAGGGACTGGGGTAGTCACGACATGGTCCCCGAGGGACGAGTTGTGAAAAATTGGTATCATAGGAGTTGGTTCTACCGAAGAACATAAGAATCTTATCTTTTTTGTGAAAAATAGTGTCCAGGGTACCGAGTGTGTTTTTTAGTTTTGGGAGTCCAATGTTGGTGCGGATGCCGACGTATCCATACACCAGGATCCTGACTTCTGATTTTTAACTATGTGCACAGAAACACGGATTGCCTGTGTGTTTTCAAAAGTTTTCATTATGATAGCTCAACCAGGTCAGTCCATTAGGTATAAATATTTGACTTTGTTTCATTTGTTTCTTTCAGGATGCCTCCCCATGGACAAATAGCGAGGGTCACGAGACTAGTATGCACAGATATCCCACCGAGCGATGAGGCCTTGGTGCAGGGCCCTTTTCCCACGGAGGAACCAGAGGTACTACTTCCCGTTGAGCCACCGATTCCACCAGCCCCAGTAGTAGATGATGGACACCGCTTGTGCACGTTGCATGAGTTCCGTTTCCAGAGGCCACCTAGGTTCAGGGGAAAGACGGACCCACAGGTGGCTGAGGATTGGATGGAGGCTGTGGTGAGAGTCTTCCGACTGGTAGGGACACCATCAGACCTCATGGTGATCCTTGATTCCAGCCTACTACAAGAAGCAGCGGGAAGATGGTGGAGCTTGATGCTCCAGGTTAATGATAAGGTGACACTTATTTGGGAAGACATTTATAGCCTTTTTGGGCATAGTTTGTTCCAGCGACACTTTTCTTAGTGCGCATACATGAGCTATTTCATCTAATGCAGGGCCGCATGACTGAAGCTCAGTACTCATCAAGGTTCACCGACCTCTCACGCTACTACAATGATATGGTACGAGACCCATTCATTGGGGGCATGGAAATTCGAGCAGGGGCTCAGGTGAGATATAAAAGCTTTGATGATCTCCCTCAGCATCCTGAAGCAGGAAGATGTGTTGGATTGAGCCCTCTTAGTGTATAGTTTCTCTGTTGAGCAGTCTCCAACAACAAGATCCACCACTAGTCGACATGTAACCGAGTCTTCTGCAGCTAGAAGTAGATAGATGTCGCATAGGTCCAAGAGGACCAAACCCATAGGTGGATGACTGCAAGACTCGGGATTAGTTGTGTGGGGCACCTTGAGCAAATAAATACATGCCAGGAGTAGGCAGTGTTTCTCATGCGACAGGCAGGCTCACATGGCTCGTGACTGTACGCCCCTCCATTCAGATGATCATCAGAGGGTTGAAGGACCACCCGGTGGAGACAAATATTTGATTTAGGTGGTCCAGAGGGATCATGCAGATGTGACAGAGTAGCTGGTCAATTAGCTGGCGGTGGGCAATGTTTCGAGGTGTTACCGCCACCAACACTAGAAGGTCCACCCTGAGCGTAGAGAGCAGGTTGACATGTGAGATCATAGCTTCAGGTAGCTGAAGCATACGAACATGGTGCTCCGAAGATGATTCATGGTATTGTCCAGGTCTACACCTCCTTAGCAGCATTTCATATAGACACAGGTACCAATAACACTTTCATTGCCACTACCCTCGTTTAGAGCTCAAAGATTACGACGGAGCCGTTGGCATGATCTTTACTTCTAGAGACTCTTATAGGAGCAGAATCAATGATTATGCATAGGTACTAGTAGTGTGATATTACTGTATGAGGAAAGAACTTCTACTGGTATCACCTCGTAGTAGCATCAAGGCCTGATGACATTATCTTTGGTATAGACTGGTTTTAAATAGTCCATGCTCAAACCGACTGTATTAGGTGAAATGTGAGGTGTGTCCACTCAGATGGGGACCTGATTTACCTTCACCGTAGAGAAGGGTGCCTTTTCAGCATAGGACGGACTTTCTCGGAGGAGGGTGCAGCCGATCACTCATCAGTTGGTCTGCCTTACACTCGGAGCAGTTGATGTGGAGAGTCCGAGCTATCCTGTCGTGGTGGACCAGTATGCAAATGTTTTCCCTGACAATGTTCTAGGACTACCTCCTCACAGAGATGAGTAATTCTACATTGACATGTACCCCAGGATGGCACTAATATCTACACTAGCATATTAGATGGAACCCGCTATGTTTCTTGAGCTGTGGGTACAGCTCGAGGACTTACAGGGGAAGGGATTAATCCCACCCAATGTTTCTCACTGGGAAGCCCCAATTCTATTCTCCAAGTAGGTGGATGGAAGCTTGAGGATTTTTGTTGTCTATTTTCACTTGAACCAGGTGACCATGAAGCACATGTACCCACCATCAAGGATTGACGACCTCTTTGATTAGCTGAAGGGAGCATGATGGTTCTCAAAGATAGATCTCAGATTAGGCTATCTCCATCTCAATGTTCGAGATAAGGATGTGCAGTAGACAACCTTCAGATGTCAGTACATCCACAACGAGTTCTTGGTAATTCCTTTCAGCGTAACCAGTGCTCCAGTAGTGTTCATGGAACTCTTGATCATGATATTCCAGCCATACCTCAATCACTTTGTCGTAGTCTCCATAGACGACATACTGATCCACTCGACTAATGCAGAGGAGAATGTCAACCATTTTCAGATAGTAATAAACACACTCTGAGAGCAACATCATTTTAGTAAGCTCTCGAACTTCCAGTTTTGCATCCGAGAGGCTCCATTTCTCGGACATGTCATCTCGGAGGCTGGAGTAGCATTGGATCCAGTGAAGATTGAGGCGGTACTTGCATGGCAGCCACCCAGGAGTGTGATGGAGGTACGAAGTTTCAATGGTTTGGCTAGATACTACCAGAGATTTTTTACAGACTTCTCTAGAGTTGAATCACCCCTATATGCTTTGACAAAGAAGGGGAAACCATTTGTGTTGTCGGAGTGATGCCAACAGAGCTTGCAGGAGTGGAGGAAGTGGCTGACAAGTGCCCCCATATCGAGGATTCCAGAGGAAGGAATAGGGTACATAGTCTACTGCGACACATCATGAACTGGACTCAGTTGTGTCCTGATAAAAGAGAAAGCATTAATTGCATATGGTTCTCAGCAGCTGAGACAGCACTAGAAAAACTACGCTACCCATGACCTGGAGTTAGCAGCAGTTGCCTTCCCCTGGAATATATGGCGTCACTATCTGATTGGCGAGCATTTTATCCTATAATCTTATCACAAGAGTATCCATTATTTCATCTCACGTAAGGACCTGGACCTGAGATAGCAGCATTTTCATGAGTTCTTTGAGGACTATGACTTCAAGATAGTCTATACTACTAGAAAGGAGAATGTTGTAGTAGATGCACTCAGCATGAGATCTGGTATAAAGCTGCTAGGAGAGGTGATGGAGCAGCTGGCTTCCTTACATATATACTTTATGCATAGAGACGGAGTAGCCTTTCTACAGTCTCATATAGTCACTCCCCCACTTCTTCAGTGAGTTAGAGAGGCACAACGTGGAGATGCTGACTGCGAGACACGATGTGCTTAGATATCTACAAGGGAGTAACTTGATCAATTTTATCAAGGTGGGGAGAACATCATCCTATTCAGAGGATGTACTAAGGTACCGGTTTCACTTCATGAGGAAGTGTTGAGGGAGTTTCAGACATCCCCTTTAACAGTACATCCATATGTTGTGAAGTTGTACTAGGACCTTTGACGACAGCACTGGTTTCTAGGTATGAAGAAGGAAGTAGCAGAGTTTCTCTCTCGATGCCTCACTTTGCAGCAAATGAAGGTGGAGCACCAAGTACCAGCTGGCTTGGTTCATACTTCAGGGGTCCCAGAGTGGAAGTGGGATGGGATATCCATGTTCTTCGTGACCAGACTACCACGTACATCCAGGGGTCACAACTCGAATTGGGTGATCATTGATCGACTCACCAAATCAGTCCACATTCAACCGATCAGAGAGAAGGGTTATGTAGTGATATTTGGATGCCTCTATGTGCAAGAGATTGTGTGGATACATGGATTACCTTCAGGAATTGTCTCTGATTGTGACACACGGCTTACTTCCTAGCTAAGGAAGGGGTTTCCGGAGGCATTCGGGGCACATCTTCGTTTGAGCACTACCTTCTATCTTCAGATGGATGGTAAGACTGAGTGGACCATTTAGAACCTCATGGACATGCTGCATGCTTATGTCCTTGACTTCGTTTGCCAATGGGAGGATCACTTACCTTTAGTGGAGTTTTCATAAAACAACAGTTATCACTCCACCATAGGTCTGCCACCTTTTGCGGTGTTATACGGGAGACCTTGTAGATCACCCTTGTGCTAGAAAGACCTAGGGGAGTCAGCATTTGTGGGACCATAGATTTTATAGGATAACACATAGAAGGTGCAGATCTTCCACGAGTGGATGAAGACTGCACAGAGTTGGAAGAAGTCATATGCAGACAAGAGATGCATGCCTCTAGAGTTCGAGGATGGCGACCACGTCTTTTTACGAGTCTCATCTCGACGATGACAATAAATATTTGGCCGAGCCGACAATTTATCTTTGATAATAATCGGACCTTTCCATTTCCTCAGCAGAGTTGAAGAGGTGGATTACCTCTTAGCACTTCTACCTTAGTTGCACCGGGTGCACAATGTCTTCCATGTATCTCAGCTGAGGAGATACATGCACGACCCTTCTCTCATCATCAACAATGGAGAGATGTACATCGACGATGGGGTGACTTTTATGGAGGTTCCAGTGGATATTGAGGATCGATTAGAGTTGGTCCTACGTGGATGGTCAATACCTCTAGTGAGAATTCTCTTCCAGCACGGGAACCACCAGGAGAGCACATGGGAGTGGGAGGCTCCTATGCATTCTCAGTATCCCCACTTGTTCCCTTAGATCGAGTTATATCATATGGGGACGTAAAGCCCTGAGGTGGGGGGAATTTAAAGACCCGGAATTTCCATGGAATTGTTTTTCCTAAATACATAGGAATTTTACGAGTGCAAGAAATCTCACGGCACGTGATTTCATGGCCCGGGGTACCCGGAATAAATTTTTGAAGTTTTGTTCGGCTAGGTTCATTAAACGTATGAGAGGGTTTTTATAACATTAGAACCACTACTCATAATTGAAATATGTGGTCACTGTTAAAATCGCATCACTGTTATTTTCTTAGGGAGAGTTTTACTTCGACAGAAGTGGGTCGAGAATAAAAGTAATTTTTTGGAGTTTTTAGAGATTGAATTAAATAAAAATAAAGTGTGTTGCTTTATTTTTTTTGACATTTAATATCTCTTCATTGTAGTTGTAGGTGGGATCAGCACACCTTAACCTCCCATGAAAGGTTATGGTGGTGGGGACCACCCAAACCTATCATCCAGTGAGTGGTTTTGACGTGGGAACCACACATGGCTAAACTCCCCTATTAATGGCAGGAGAGGAAAACCTCTCAAATCCCCTCATTAAAGAAGGAGAGTTTCTCCACACCCTTCCTCCTTTATGAAGCCACCTTCCCTTTTGTTAAATTTTTCAAAATCCCTTAATTAACATGTGCCAATCCTCCACATTAATTAGATGGATCCTATTAATTTGTTTCACCATTTTGAATTCTATGCCAACGAAATAATAGATAAAACTATCTATTATTATTTTCTTTTGCATATTGGTGGAAACTTAGGAGAAGAGGGAAGAACTATACCAATGAAGAACGAAAAATGACGACCCTTTTAGACATCTTCCTTGGAGCTTCTACCAACATGGGACGTCTTCAACTAACCAACTCTCCGCATCATAATCGACGAGACGATGCAGCTCGAGATTGGAAGCGTGCAATAAACACGATGAACGACGATATTCTTTGCCAACATTCCATGAATCAGTCAACAAAAGATGAACGATGAACATAGGTAGGGTCTTTTTACTTGTTGATGCATTCCTTGAATCTCATTCAATGGTTTGAAAGGAATTGTTAGTCGGTGAGTTGTTGTTCATCCTCTTACATATTGATGAGCCAATTGATACCACCCTAAACACAGAGGGTGTTGGCCAAACCAACAAGGCTCGACCCCTCTGATGTTCTTGTTTTTGATAATCTTCGGCGTTGTGATGAGGTGATAGAACAACAAAGGTGGTGACGACAAAGGCCACACTACCCATGACCTCTGCCAACCACCGCCGACCCACGCCGCCCGGCTCCCGGCTACCTCCCGGCCTAGTCGCGACATGCCGGGATGCCCACCGGTCTGCCATGCCCCGCCCTGCCCGGCAGCCCACTGGCCCGCCTGGCACCCTGCCCGGCCACCTGCCGGTTGGCCCTGATACCCGCTGGCCCGCCTGGAGCCTTGCCCGGCCACCTTCTGGCCCACCCCGCCTCCCGCTGGCCCGCCTTCCCGCCTGCCTGGTAGTCTCCCAGCTGCCTGCCGGCCTGCCCGGTAACCACCAGTCCGAACTGGCACCCTGGCCGTTCCGGCCTCCTGATCTGGCATGTTGTCCCCTCATGACACCCTGGCTGAACCGGCCCATCCATGCCCTCTTGGCCGTGCTGCGCCAGGTCGTGCCCTCATGATGCTCCGGGCTGAATCGGCCCAAAGCCTAGGCCGAACCTGCCAAGTGGCCTGCTGGGCAAGGTGGAGCGGGCCAGGCAGAACCTAAAAAGCTGTCCCGCCTAATGGTTCGGGCCAGACCCACCATGTATGATGGGCTCGACCCAGACCCTATCGGCCCAGACTCGGTCAGACCGGACTCGGGCCCACTTCTGACCCTTTACCTCCTTTTAGCCATATCTTTGGCACCATAATTTTGTTTGATAACCCATCAGTGGTTCTAGCATTCTTAGAGCGTGAAGGACCCTTTTATTATATGCCACTATAGTTCAGGGTTTAGTTGAGATACAATTAGGTTGGATCGTGCAGGAATCCAACCAGGCCCTTGGGACCAAAAGGCAAATAACTCACAGACCGGGTGTCTGATTGACATTCTGTCTATTGCATTGAGACCTCTATGATGTGGAAAACATTTGTTATACTTTTCCTTGTACTTCCTGACCGTTGGAGTATCGACCTGTAGCTCGTGGAGTGGATCCTCTTGATGTTGAGTGTGCGTAGTGCGGAGACCTAGTAGTTGGCTGATACCTGATGACTGCTGACCGTTTTCACTTGGAGTGAATCTACTAGCCCAGCGTGGAGCACCATGGTGTTGCTGCAGACCCATAGTGGGGAGCAACTTGGTGTCATGGAAGACCCATAGTACTCGATTGGATGAGTACCTCATCCTTCTGTGAGGGGAAGAACCATAGTGACGCGGTAGACCCACGATGGGGAGCGCCTTGGTGATGCAGCAGACCCACGATACTCAATTGGTAGAGTACCTCAGTAGTCCATGGTTAGTGGGAAGTTCCTTGATGTCATGACATTCCCACTATAATCTATAGAGGAGGAGTTCTCCAACAGCCGAGGATTTGATTATAAAAATCTTCGTTTATGTGAGTCAGTAAATTTTGTGTTTATCTCATGTTTGAGATGGATTACTTGATAACATTGGTATATGTATGGGCATATACCTACGTGAGGTTATTTGTAGAATTAAAAATTTTTGGTTTATCCTTGTTGGAATTTGTGAGGCCTTGAGGGTCTCAGGGTCCCTACTGAGTATCATTATACTCACCCCTATATGAGTTATTCATGCACCTTGTTGTGTTGGATGTAGACGACGGACAGCGCAGACTGAGGCTGAGACTAGCAGGACTAGATTGTACCCAGAGGTGGATCTTATGATGAGTCGGTACATAGAGAAGACTGACAGAAGAGGAGTACTAAGGATTCTATCTGTCCCTACCCTTCAGGTAGTAATCCTGGAGGATGACCCATTAGTTGTTTTACATTTTTCTATTGTAATTGTTTTTCAGTTGTACATGTACTTTCCTGTTAGGCATGTATTCCTGCCCCTTTACTTTCATCACTCTCTTTTGGTAATACAGTTAGAATAGTGTTTCGTATCCAGCCGTGTGATCTGTTGGGTGTATTTACACGTTATAAAGGCAATGCCTTCCTAGTTTTAGGGAATATCGCATTTGGTGCTAGTCTCCAACCCCTGGCCTATGGAAGGTAGGATTGGGGTTGTCACGGCACGGGCCCCGAGGGACGGGTTGTGACAATGATAACAGTTAAAAGTGTATTCAATAAGTCTTGATAAATGTATAAAACATGTATGAGAAATAAATTGAGCCATTAACAATCCAATATTATCCCATACACAACTATTATTAAATTTTTATCTCATTGACTAATGAATATTTTAATGATATAATGGATGGATAAATGATATTATAAATAGTAATCAGTTTATAAATTCTAATATGGGAATACTTCCACACCCATGGCCACATATCTCTTCATAGTTTCAGTAGAAACAATACTAATAATACCTCTCCAAAAGTCCATTGTGTATCGATAATCCCTTATTCTCTTGAGGATAGTCTAATTTTAGTTTTCAAAGGAGATATCTAGGAGAGGATCATGTCCCCTATGTAAGTATTACAATAATTGTAAACATTTATCTATAATTTTACTCTTAAAAATATCATTAATACATAAAATTATATGTAAATTAGTTGTCACCACCTACCTTCACCAAGATGAGGTAAAGAATAACTTCCTGTGAGACCCTTCATTCCTCAAGTTGAAGGAGAGATAATGAACTCTATGTCCTTCCTTCAGTTGGCCCTAGAGTGGCAAATAGAACCAAGGGTATAGAATCCATCATAATGTGGAAGGAATTAACATTTTTATAGAATAATATAGGGAGATAAGATGGGAAATCCCAATGACTCAAAAAACTGTAAGTAAGAGTAAAGCCAAAATTATATTCCAATATGCATCTTCAATATAGACTGATGCAATGTATAATAAAAAACTGATGAAAAGTATCAAAAGAAATAAAAAAAGAAAGGAAAATTGTCCTAATGTCTGAGAAAGTAATGTCTGAAATAGACCTCAGAGTACTCCTAGGAAACAGAAAGATGTTTTATATATGTAGGGTGAGTATATAGGTATACTGAGTAGGGAAAACCAAAAGTTCTCATACACAAGTGGGGAGGAATTACAATGCCCCATGTGAAATAGAGATAATCAATGCACATAGAAATGAAACTACACACCTTGCCTCATTAAGGAACACTCCCCAAATAACAGAAGTTGGGTAAAGTAATAGTAATTTCATATCGATATTTGGATACTCTGCATCGCTTTCCCCCTGGTTATTTAGGATATCCTATGAATCATACCACCCTCACAGATCCCACTACATTCCCATTTTTCCCCCATCAACAACCATATAGGACATCCCAACCGTACATCTATCTTGCCTGAAAACAACTGGGCCACTACAACTAGACATAACAACGCCCACAAACACCTAGTTTACAATAACAAATACCATGCTCAAAAACACATCGTCCTCAAAAATCCCTGGAACACCAAAATACACATAAGCCTCATCCCGCAAACACTTGAGAAACAAACCTTCCCACACACACCTAGGCCAATCCCCACAACACACCCTTCTTGAAGAGTCTGGGGAAATAATGAACCATAGGACGTCCTGGCCAACCTGAAGAGTCTTGGGATTCACATGATAGGGACAAGAAAAAAGATAATAACCATCCACTCATAGGAATTTTGGGGAAAACACCCCCCCCCCATTAAATGGGGGTGTTCCGCACAATGTGCACAACATGGGTGGTGTTTGTATAAGAATCACAATACCTAAATATTATACATATAGTTAATCAAGAATTCATCCCAACCTAAGGGTTTCGAAATAGACAACTATCCTGTACACATCCACTCTCATTGCTATCCCTACATGCACAATCACAAAAGAACCATAACCAGAGCACAACCCATTTCTGTCAAAACAGTTCACCTATTGTACCAGTTATCATTATCATATTCAAGTGATTTAATTGAAATAATTCCCCCACTATGGGGAAACTAACATACATAACCATAACCAATAACAACAACTAAAACAAAACATCAAAGCATACATTTAATCATTCACACCTGGTACTCTTGTAATGTCACAACAACAAAAGGGATATGTGAGATCCCTCAAAGTACTAGAACCAATCCATGCCCCAAATTATCAGATCCACATGGACTCAAATCCACAAACAAACCAATTCTCAACCAGATATTCCATTCCCATCCATTTCACCCCAGAAGGAGTCAAACAGAACAACCATACAGAACAACATAACCGAGTAATGGAGTTGTCATATTTAATCACACTATTCATTATGATCTAGTTTTTTATTTTTCTACCAAGGTGATCCCACATGGATTCATATTCATTGGGTATCCATTTTATCAACCATGTTTATGTGATTAACCAGTTTCAATGTTACAGCAATTCAATCACAGGATTATCCAGATAAACCAGGCTTCATTAGGGTGAAATAAAGGACCACCGACAACCACGATTATCTTTGGACAAGATTCCACACAATTCAATAAATAAAACATAATGTAAAAATAACATAGAAACATCATCATTATTCCCACACCTTTGTTCTTTAAAAGTCTGTTAATTACGTTTTTTATAGTTGGTTCATCAAATTCTAGAGGAACCATATTCGTACCCAACCCTCCATGATGCACAAAAAAGTGTGACCAAGGAAGAGTCCCACCTTAGATAATAAAGGATTGAAATTTCTTCCCCACGTCATGAAATTGGATCACATGAGCAGTAGAAAAAACTACATGATGTCTAAGCGGGAACAGATCCCGCACCAGTGCACAACATTTCTCCTTAGTAAAGACTTCATGTGCATCTAATGGGAAAAAAAGTGACCATGGAAGAATATATTGGTGATAAAGGCCTGATACAAGAGTTACTAGATATGTCATTTCAAAGCGTCTAAAGAATTGGTTGTGGTTTGACCACATGGGTGGGCGGTTTCACCCATTTCATTTATTAAACTACTCTTTGTCAATAAATAATGTGAGGGAATAACTGATGGGATTCGAAATGGATTAAAATTACATGAAACGTGTCTTTTAAAAGGTTTACGGTCAAATAAGAAATTAATGGGAAAACTGGGGAAAGAATTCCCGGATCCCCTCTATGGCCGATTAGTGAAGTCGATAGGTGGTTCCATTTAGTGAAGCTGGTCGGTGAAGCTGGTTGGTGAAATTGGCCAGTGAAGAAGGTTAGTGAAGATGATTTGGGAAGTTAATTGATGACGCCAGTCAGTGAAGTTGATCACTGAAGTTGGTCAATGATGTAGATCAGTGATGCTGATCAGGGAAGCAGATAGGTGAAACTGATCAGTGAAGCTGATATCTATAGAATATCAGTGAAGTTGATTGGTGAAGATGATCATTGGAGAATAACAGTGGATCATATATGTATATATTCTCGGTGAATATGATCCTGGAAGTAGATTTGTGGTGCAGATCAGTGAATTGGATCAGTGAAGATGATCGATGAAGCTGATATGTGAATCTAATCGGTGAAGCAGATCAGTGAATCTGGTGGGTGAAACGGATCATAGAACATGATCGATAAAGTAGATGAGTGGAGCGTATCAATCAAGCTGGTTATTAGAGGAGATTATTGAAGATGTTTGGTGGATCTGATCACTGACATTGATAAGTGCAGCTGACCAATGAATCATATTGGAGAAGTAGATCAGTGAAGTGGGTCGGTGAAGTAGATCAGTAATGTGGGTCAGAGAAGCAGATCAGTAAAGTGGATTGGTGAATTGGATCGCTGATGTAGGTCGATTAAGAGGATCGGTGAAGTGAATCGGTGAAGCAGACTGGTGAAGACGATCTGTGGAATTGGATCAGTGGAGCTACTCGGTAAAGTGGATCAGTGCTGCTAACCAATGTAGTCATTTGGTAAAGTTGATCCGTGAATCAGATATGTGAAGTTAATCTATCAAGCTATTCGTTGAAGATGATCTTTGAAGTTGATATTTGAACTTAATCAGTGAAGTTAATCGGTAAATTGGATCAGTGAAGCTGATCGGTGAAGTAGATCAGTAAAGAGGATCAGTGAAGCTGATTGGTGGAGCTGATCAGTGAAGATGATTGGTGAAGCAGATCAGTTAGACAGATCAGTGAGACTGGTCTTTGAGACCGATCTGTGAGACACTGATCGGTGACACTAATAGGTGGACCAAATATGTGTGACCGGTCAGTGGAATTAATAGGTGAAACCCTGGTGACACGTTTCAATCAACACTTACATCCCCCTAACTCACCAATGGTGTCCAGGACACCCCAACCCATTGAATTTGGCAATGTAATGGATGAGGAGGGTCTGCTCCATTACATCAGATACACCTCAAACTATTCTCATCATGGAGAATTCAACAGTAACCTGAATAAATTTTAGGAGTATGAAAACCAATCTCAGAAGATACCTCATGTGGAATAAACACCCCAAACATCCATTCAAACATCATGGGTCACATTGTCCCAACACACGAGTTAGGGAGTTATTTCCTCCGTTTCAAGATTCTATCTACTTTTGGAGGCACTGACTCTCGTATATGGGTTTAATAACATCTGTGCTAATGTATCTGGATTAGGAATTAGTCTCTCCCTTAATCACACATCTGGAAATTTTATACACATTAACAATGTAAAAGAAACAACTCATCTTATAATAAAACAATGTCATCATTAAATCACAGTAAGTCATGAAAACAAGAACATCAATGAAGGCTCATAATAGAAACTCAAAACATCAATGGGTACTAGGCATAGATTTGTGCTTCTCACTCCCAAATAATCTATTTAAGGCCACCATTCCACCTCAAAACATGAATCAAAGGGATGGTCTATCCAGGAAGCACATTCTCCTTTGGATCCTCGATCCTTACTGGTTGCTCCATGAATGTAGCCTCGTCCCATATATCCAACACCACTAGTAAATGACGTGAGAGTTATCATGTAGATATTGATGAAGATAGGAGACATGGAAACTTTTATGGATCCTTTCTGACTGAAATGGCTATTCCTGCTGATATGACAGCACACCAAATCTCCACAACACTAATAAAGGCTATATGAACCTCGTAGAGAGCGTGCACCCCTTGTCGACCCTTCTTTGGACACGTCGAGGGGAATCATTCAAGAACATGTGGTCTCCATCCTCGAACATGAAATGTCACCTCATATGATCGACCTACAAATTATGTTAGTCCTGGAATACCTTCAACCACTGATTAACATGTTGATCCTTCACTATTGTTTTCTAAACTACATGGAGGCCAGGAACCCTTTCCTCCACAACCTCGGCCCAACAAATGGGTGAACTACACAACCTCCCATACAAGGCTTCATACAATTCCATGCCAATAGTTGAGTGATACCAAATATATTAAACAATCTATACTAAGGGAAAATGTTGTACCCATGATCACCCAATGTCCAAAACACATGCCCATAGCATATCCTCTAATGTATTGTCAGTATTCTCTCTCATGCCATCTATCTGGGTGTGGAAAGAGGTGATAAAAAATAGTTTGGTGCCAAAATCATGCTGCAATCCCCTCTAAACTCTTAAGTTAATCTTTACATCATGATCCAAAAATATAGAACATAGAAGTCCAATAAATCACACCAACTCATCCATGTATCTCTGTGCTAAGGAATCCGCCGAAGTCTACTCCTTGATCACATGGATGTGATCTGATTTCTTTATATGGTCTACAACACCCTTGAGAGCTTCACAGCCTTCTTGAACCCTTGGTATTACAATGAATAATAAATCAATATATCATCACACTTCCCCTCAGGGAAATCTAAAGGGTGCAACAAACACCTGGGATGCGGTGCTAATCCTTTAATTTCTGACACACTAGGTTCCTTTCCACAAACTCTTTCACTACCAGTTTCACCCCGCACTATCAAAAATGTTCACTTAGGCCTTGGTATATTGTGGAAACTCATGGGTATACCACTGGGGGTGAGTTAAGGAACTCACAAAGAACTCCCTTGGGAATCATCTTTGTGAAAAACATCTTCCCCCAAAAAATTATCATATTCTGACCATCCTCTAACTTCCCTTCTGAAGAATTTCCCTTGTCAACCCAATCACACATCACTTAACTCTTGGTGTCACAAACCAACCACGAATTCCCATGATATTATTCTATTCTCGGTACCGCGACTTTGGGAAGAGTTGTGTTGGGTCCATGTTTGAATTTTCTTTGAAGCGTTGATGTTTTCAGTGGGTTTCGGGCTAGTGCAATGTCACCACACTACTACCGGTCACTGCACATTAGGTCCGGGTAGGTGCATGGTCACCGCAAAATCGGTCTGATCGTGCGTTTGGACCTGGTGAGTGCGCATTTTCCCACTTATTTAGATAAATAATATAATTAAATGAATAAATTAAATTGAACTGAATTTTATAAAATGTTTAATAATAATAATAACAATATTTTATATTTTTTTTTATTTTTTTATTATTAATGTTATTATTATTATTATTATTATCATTATTAATATTTTTATTATTATTATTATTCTATTTTAATTTTTTAAATTATTTTTCTCTTTCTTCCTCTTTCTTCTTCTCTTTTTTCATTCTTGGTTGTTCTTCCACATGGCAGTCCCCCGCACAACATAGTGCCTCATCTCCTATCCACTCTCCCTCATGCTTCATTCGACAAGGTGTCTGCCCCATGTGGTCTCGCCAGAGTCCTCCACCAGGCCTTCGTGATCCAGCGCCCCAGCGAGGCCTCCGCCAGCTGCCTTCCCCATCCAGGAAGTATGACGCCACCTCCTATTCATGCCAGTCCCCGTTCCGGCTCACCTACAGTGACCGAAAAACCCAGAGCCCTTGCAAGCCCCTTCCGGTGGCCTCCTCTTCCCTGATCCAGCGTTACCTCCCCTAGTTTCAACAATAAGACAATCCAGCGCCCCCTTCTTTCTCTCCTACTTCCACCGCACAGCAGCCCTGCATGCAACCTGACACCATCCTCTTATTCCCCACACAGCAGCCCACGTAAGCCCTTGACCCCTCTTATTCTGCCTGCACCTTCGACCTGCTGCAGCGCCCCGCTTCGGCGACCTGACTGCTGAGCTACACCTCAGCCGCCTGCTCAATCCAGCACCCATGTCGGTCTCACCCGAGCCCTCCGCCTTCCCTCTCCGTTCGTCTGGGACTCCCCTCGGCTTCCCCTTCCAGCGGCACTGCACCCTTCCCTCAGCTTTCTTCCTCTTTCAGATCGCAATCCAAGCCTCCTCCTGGCCTCTGTTGGCCTCCTTGTTCGGCCTTTGTCCGCCAGTACTCATGTTTGCACCCAAGAGAATGTCCTCTTGCCCGCCCTCCACACCGTCCTACTACCCCGATCCCA
This sequence comes from Viscum album, assembly GCA_963277665.1. NCBI lineage: Eukaryota > Viridiplantae > Streptophyta > Magnoliopsida > Santalales > Viscaceae > Viscum > Viscum album. The sequence goes on along the minus strand of OY728143.1, from coordinate 513,407,366 downwards.
GCTCCTCTGCTGTCCACCGTCGCACAATAGCCCCTCGGGCCTCCACTTAACCCTCTCCTACACTCATACATAGCAGTGGCCAATGCAAACTCTTCTTCTCCTTGCCGCATGACCCCTGCTCGACCCCTGCTTCCGCCACTGCCTTCCATTGTTCCGGCGCGACGCCCTCCGGTAGTTCGTTTAGAGTCCTGAACCCCCCGTGGGAACCTATTTATTTTATGCTCTATTTGATATTTTTTATTTAATATATATAGATATATTTATATATATATTTACTCTTGTTTGATTATTATTTTTATTAATTAATTTTTATTTCGGTCGGTTAGACTTTCTAGGACCCGTGTTGGGCATTTTCGAGTTAGCTCCATCGCCACACTTTGTTTCGGATTTTGTGTCGTCATCGTGCTTTAGTTTCTATGTGAGGGTTTCTTCCCGCTGTTTGGTTTCATATACTTTAATTGGGGTTTTTAGTTGCCTTTTTAGATTTTAGTGTTTTTTTGCAGTGCGTTGGACATTACTCTGTGGTGCAGGATGTGCATGTTCCTTTTCATCTAGGTATCGAGGTAGGTCCCCCACTACACTCACATTTAGATTTAAAATTTATTAATTACCTGATGTTTAATTAATTTTAATGAATAGGAAATAATATAAAATAATTATTTTTTATATGATTATTTGGTGTAAGAAGAGCCTTTTATTTTATAGATGACACTCGGAATATTTTCCTGAATAGCAGACACCCAGTAGTGAATGAATGCCCATTTGGATTGTAAACATAATTCATGGAAATTAAAATGTAGTTTTAGTTTAAAATATAAATGATTTCATCTGAACAAGTGTTTTGGGTTTTCAAGAGAAATGTGTTTTTTTTAAGTTGGTGAAGGCCTGTTTGGCCCTTTAATAAAATAAATCATTTTGGAAAAACACACTTTGGGGTCAGTAAAGGGTTATCTTTTTTGTGCGTTGATAGTGTGAGTTGTGAGTGATATTTATGCATTATGACTGATTTATTTACATTGTGGACACACCCATTTTTATTATATGTGTTGACATGGGAACCTGCCATTGTGAGTGAATCTTCTGAGAATGATTGCAGCACTACTTTAGATTATGCACTGGCTAGTGGCCCCATAGCAGGGGAATACTGAGTTATTACTGCTTTAGGGATTGGGCCCCTCGGTTAGGCCATGTAGGGCTATACCGAGTGTTAGGGTGTTATGACGTCATCGAGTTAGAGAATTCATTCAGGATGAGTAACATGTATAGTAAGTTTTTGATTACTCACAATCTCCTAGGTTTGACCCATGTTTCTTTTTTTGTTTATTTGTATGTGGTGAATGGTCGAGAGGTCTAGTTCAGTTGTTGGCCCATGTGTGCCAACTTTTCTATTTCCCTTGGTGTGTGTTGTGTTTTATGAGTAGTTTTCCATTTTGGATAATAACTAAAGCTTGGTTTTCTAATTATTCACAAAAATGTTTTAAAAAGGTAATGCACCTGTTCCTTTCAAAAATTAAAAATTTATTTCTAAATTTAAAATGGCAATGGACTGTTGCTTGTTTTAGAAATGAATGTGTGTGTGGAAACTAATATTTTATATAATTTAGTTCAAACCTATAATTAGTAAATTAATTTATTTAATGGCAGTGCATTGAGAATAGATATCAGCCTAGCCTACTGAGTTTTAAAACTCATGCCTATAGTTATTTTCTATTTTAGTGTTTGTGCAGGCTATAACTTGGGTGTGTACGCCTTGGGCAAGGTTTGGTCGTGAGTTGGAGAGTGACCCGTGAGTTCACATGGAGATAGTGGTTGTCTCTTTCGGTTAGATTTATTTTCTTTTATTTTTATTTAGTTACATTACTTGGTTTATTTATTTGTGTGCTTCTCTGTATTATTTCTTCTTTATTTATTTATTTATATGGGAAAAATTGTTCCCACATCCTCTGTTGATGCCCTGGGGCTTGTTGCTAGCCCAGGAGGATTGAGAATGCTTCTCATGCCATGTCACGGACCAGCTCACGTAACTGGTTCAGGGTCGACCTGCGTTGGTTCATGTCAAAATTTTATCAGAGAAGGTCGGCTCTTAGAGGACCTCATTTTTCAGAGCGCCCTTTGTTATTTGGTATGTCCGGTATATGGAGATTAAAACTATCAGGGCTCCGGAGGTTGGTTATGGGTCGGTTCCTAATCACCACCACTCGTGAAAAAACCTGAGTTACTAGGGTTATTACGAGATTTGAGCCACTATTCATTGGTCTTTTTGGATTGAGGGAGGACAATGGAGGAGAATCGGTTCACTTTGTGGCCTCACATGGGGTGGTGACCCATGTGGAGTCCAAGTGTCCTGCTCAATGTCCTCATAGTGTTATGCTTTACCTGGGGCATGACTCACCACCATGTCACTGGGACAAAAATATGTACTAGTTTCTAATTCAAGTGTGTTATTACCACTTCTGTTTTGTTTTAGTCACAGTAGATTTTAGTGTGTGTTAAAAGTGAAATTGGTTTTTAAAAGGAAAAGTGTTTCTTCCAAAAAAAATTTGTAATAACTAAAGTGGGGTTTTTAAATAGAAGGTGTATTGGTTTGGAATAATCTTTCAGGAGTATGGATTTGTTAAGAAAAATAAGTGTTTGAACCTTGGCACTCTTTATGGAGGGTCACACATCAGTGGGTATGTATAGAAAGTGTGTAGGGGAACTTGTTCGCAAATGAGGTGAGCGGGATTGAATAAATGCACATGTAACAGTTCATAAGGTGTCATAGGTGAGTTTTTAAAATTTTTAATGAAATAATGGTTTTGGAAAAGTGATTTTTTCCTTATGTTGTATATGTTTGGATTATGGGCTTTTTGCCCATAGTTTGTGTTGTTTCATTGATTGAGTTTTGGATTGATGTCGGGTTCGATGGTGTTTTTCGTGTTGTTATGAGTGTGCCACCCAGAAAGCCCCCCAATGTTGTCAATGAGTTATGCTCAATTGTTAGTTACTTTTGTGTGTTGCTTACATATCAAGGTATTCGAAGTCTGTTAGAGGTAGTTTTATTGTTCGGAATGATAGTGTGTCTTTGGGTTTTTGGGAAATCCCAGGGTAGTTATGGTTCGTACCGCCCTTGAGTAATTTGAGGGTTCAGTTTTGGGTTAGTAAAGATGATATGTCTCATTGTCATTTTATTTTTGGGAGTGATTAATGGTGGTCGACTTCTGCGAAGGTTCACATCTTTCAAGGAGTGCGAGCCGGTGGAACCTTTCTCGAAGAAATGATCCTCGTCTGTACCAGCTCCTAGTTCATCATACCACTGTCTTGTGCGCCAACAGTATGGCCTATCCGGACATTTTAAGTCATCATGTTGCGTCCCTTTGAAAAGGTACCTCCATCATGGTTGTTTGAAACATCGAACAGAAGGAGTAAGAATCCAGATGATGAAAATGCCTGACTGTGAGGTAGGAGACGCTTCAGCTATTAGGGCCCCAGCCACAGGTCTCAGGGTGAAGCTTGCGCATAGTGAGGAGATGATGATAGTGTGTGGTACCTCAGTCCATATAATGTCTTCGGCATTGGAATGGAAATGTCTAAAATGTCCTTTATTTTATTCTCATCATTTTCGTACGCTCATCCTTGTTGTGGTGGTGTGATGAGCCAGTTTCCCTATAATCAAAGTAGTATTATCTGCTCTCAATGTGATTATTATGTTATTTGGTCTCTCTGAATGGTGTGGGTCCATGAATAAATGGACTTTTTCAGTTTTTGAGATGGTCCTAGTTGTGTTCAATAGGGTAATGATTGTTTTTTTGAAGTTGATGGGATGTGTTGAGATAATTTCATATCCTCAAGTTGCTGGATTGTTTCTTATCAAGCTTTCTGAAAATGTCTTATGTGTGTTGTCCAGTCCATGTGGGAAAAATTAATGTGTTCGGTTTGGGATATCCCGTTTTGGGCCCCTAGGGGGTGGTTTGTTCAGGTATCAATGTTTTTGTATTAGTAAATTCTTGTGGTGGGGAGTGCCCTCTCATGTTATCCCCTCAATCTCAGGCGGTTCTTTTTCTTGAATTGGTCTGGTGTGACGTTTGATGGTAATGGTTACCCCAAAGCTCTCCGTTCTCTATGAGTTTTGTCTGGGAATGAACTCAAGTTGTGTCAACAGTTGGATTGGTGACTTCCTTGGGGAAGAAAGTGTCTATGGTGGAGGGAATTGTCACAACCCAACCACGAATGACCATTTTTTTTATTCTTTTCTCAGTCCCGCGACTTTGGGTTGAGTTGCGTCGGCTCCAGGTTTGAATTTTCATTGAAGAGTAGATGTTTCCGGTGGGTTTCAGTCTAGTGCGCCATCACCACACTGCTAGAGGTCACCACACATTCGGTCCGATCTTGGGTTTGGCCCTGGTGAGTGCGCGGTTTCCCACCTGTCTATATAAATAAAAAAATTAAATGAATAAATTAGATTGAAAAGAAATTTAAAAAATGTTTAATAATAATAATAACAATAATTTAAAATATTTTTGTTGTTATTATTATTATTATATTTTACTTTTTTTATTCTTTCTTTATCATTATTCCTCTTTCTTCTTCTCTTTTCTTCATTTTTCTTCTTTTGTTGTTCTTTTATACAGTTGTCCCCTGCACAACATAGCACCTCAGCTCCTCTTACCTCTCCCTCACACTTCATCTGAAAAGGCCTCCTCCCCTTGTTGTTTAACCCGAGTCCTCCGCCTGGCCTCCATGATCTAGCGCCCCGACCCTCCCTCCGCCAGCCCCCTTCCCCATCCAGCCAGTATGACGCCCCCTCTTGTTCGCGGCCATCCCCCGCTCCCGCTCAACTATAGTGACCAGAAAACCCAGCGCCCCTACCAGCCCCTTCCGGTGGCCTCCTATTCCTTGATCCATAGCTGCCTCCCCTCCTTGCCGCAGCAGGACCACCCATCACCCCCTTCTTTCTCTCCTGCTTCCGCCACACAGCAGCCCTGCATATGACCCAAATCCATCCTCATGGTCCCCACACAGTAGCCCGCACAGGCCCCTTCTCCCTCCTTCTCTGCCTCCACCTTCGACCTGCTGCAGCGCCCCGCTCTGGTTCCCTCCTTACTGAGCTGCACCTCAGCTGCCCGGTCAATCCAGCACCACAGTCAGTCTTGCCCGAGCCCTCCGCCTGCCCTCTAAGTTCGTCTGCTACTCCACTCGGCCTCCCATTCCAGCGGCGCTGGAACCCTCCCACAGCGTTCCACCTCCTGCAGATCATGAGCCAATCCTCTGACCGGCCTCCATCGACCTCCTTGTCCAGCCTCCGCCCGCCAGTCCTCATGCTAGCACTCCATAGAATGCGCTCCTGCTCGCCCTCCGCACCCTCCTGCTACCCCGATCCCGGCTCCTCTGTTATCCGATGCCGTACAGTAGCCCCTCTACCCACCCCTTCACCCTCTCCTACTCCCGTACATAGTGGAGGCCACCCCAAACTCTTGTTCTCTTGTTGTAGGACCCCTACTCGGCCCCGAATCTCACCGCTGCCTTCTTGTATTCCGGCGTGACTCCTTCTGGAGGTTCATTTCCAATCGCGACCCCCGCATTGGTACCTATATATTTTATTCTCCATTTGATATTGTTTATTTGATATATATATATATATATATTTACCCTTTTTTATTAAAATTTTTATTAATTAATTTCTATTTGGGTCAGTTTGATTTTCTAGGACCAGCGTGGGGCGTTTCCAAGTGAGGGGCATCGCCACACTTTGTTTCTAAGTTTGAATCATCATCGCAATTCAGTTTTTAGGTGAGGGTTTCTTCCCGCTGCTTGGTTTCATATACTTTAATTGGGGTATTTGGTTGTGTTTTGAGTTCTTAGTGCTTTGTTTGTAGTATGTTGGACCTTACTGTGTGGTGTGGACGCGTGTCTTCCTTTTAATCTCAGTCTCGAGGTAGGTCCCCCACTTCACTCACCTTTAAATTTAAAATTTATTAATACCTTTATGTTTTATTAATTTTAATGAATATGAAATAATACAAAATAATTAATTTTTATATGATATTTTGGTGTAAAAAGAGCCATTTATTTTATTGGCAACACTTGGAATATTTTCATGACGAACGAACTCCTAGTAGTGAATGAATGCCCGTATGTCTTTTTAACATAATTCAAGGAATGGGATATAGAATATAAAACATTGGGAATATTATAATGAAACAATAATGAAATAGGATTAAAAATATCACCATTGTTGAAATAATAAGATATATAATGAATATATGGTTCATTATTTGTGATAATTAAGGAAATGAATATTATGAATGGTGGGACATTCAACCAAATATATGTCAAAAAAATATTGGAAAATTAATCACGGGAATTATCTCATGGAGAATAAAATTCTGTTTCTGTGTTGTAATGGAAGATATTGACCAAAAATTTATTCAAGGTAAAATAAGAGGTACAATGAAGGAAGATAATGTTATTCATAATGATCCACTATGGATTAGATGTGTTAGATGTGAGGGGTTTGGTTTTTATAGAATGAAATGAACAAATAAAGGAGTAAAAATAGATGAACAATCCCATCCACATCCTATGAACCTATAAAAAATAAAATACTATAAAATGAATATTCTCATGGTAGATTATTATTTTTCACTCTAGACTTCTTGTTGTCTTGTGTCATATAACATTTCACATTAATTTATAGAAATGTAGATAGAAAACAGTTCATGGTAAATTTATTATATACATGGTATATGAAACAACATCATTGTTTGAAGAAATTTTATTCTATATAGGTTTATCACCACTTCAAAAATTTAGATTACATTTTCATGGGATTATCTCAATTTACAAAGGGGTTATATTAAATTACATACATTGAAATATCACTTAATATCCTAAATCAACCAATAATCAAATACCAGCGTATGTTTAATTAAAATATCCCCATATAAATTACTCTCATAGAATGATATTTATAATTAAGAGGATGAAATTCATTAATGGTGTGGGGATAATTTAATGACTTACTATTTTAATATATTATTTCTGAAATTATGGTTAATATATTCAAAATCTTCATCAGCACACAAATATAAACAAAAAAACTCAGATAATTTTATACCAATAAAACGTAGAATATTTGTTAATGGGTATATATAATATTATCTAGATTATGAAATATCAAAACATATATGTTTTTAAAAAGGATATATTAAAAAATACACATAATTCAATATAATTATTAAGGAATATTTTTATACATTATACATTTTATTCAAGAAAACTAAGTATTTTAATGTAAAAATGATTAATTTACTAAAATAAAATATATATTTTTTACTTATTTTTTAGTATTTCCTAGAATCTATGAATAAGAAAAACTAGTCTTTTAACAAATCATTTTAAAATGAACAACTTTTTCAATATATTTACTATTTTAAATTCAATACAGAATTTTTTATTTTAAAAACTAGAATTTTTAAAAATTAATGTTTTTTATAATTTATAGTTTCATTATGGTATTATTAATAAATTTTGATATTTTTGGGATTAAATTATTTTCATAATAATTGTGAAAATTCATTTTTTTAATACCGTTAGTTTTATGAATTATTTTTATTATATAATACCATTGATTTTTTTTCAAATTTATCCATAAAAAATTATATATTATATATTAAAATAAACCATTTTTAATATATGTTTAATTTAAAAATTATTTCTCATCATTTTTAAATTCAATATATATTTTTAATGAAAACAGTTTTCTTATTTTTTTATTATTTAATTATAACATACATGAATAAAGTCAATGATTTATTTTATTATTAAATAAATAACTTATGAGTTAGAATAATTATTTTATGTCAATTGGAATCAATTTCATTGATAATTAAATCATAATCATAATTAGTTAGGATTAAAATAAAATTTTATTCATAATAAAATCTGTGCATTATATGCACAAATAATAAAAGTAATTTTTAAAAATTAAATAATATATTATTTTAAAAAATAGTTTCCATTATTTGAATTAGTGATTTAAAATTACTACATATTAACAATTTTAAATTTGGCTATTTAAATTAGTTTTCAAGGGAATGATTGGAATTACTTTAGACAGTGTAGATTAAGGAATATGGTTTAAACCATGTTCATATCGATTAGAAATGTGAAAAACATGAGTAATATTGAATTGTTGTCAGAGATTAATTATTATATATATATATATATCCTTATATTATTTTCCCTTTATGGGTCAATTTTCATTGAAAAATATAGTGATACAATTAAAAAATAAATATTTCATGCAAAAGTTCCATTTTCATCGCCTATTAAAAGATACTACTTCCATCATTACAAATTTACACATCACATTTGAATTACGCATTGAATGTATTCTATTTTTCTTAATTATAAAGTTCTAAATAATCCTAAAACAACTAGTAACAATATGTTAGGATATTCGATTTAATTCCATTGAGTATTATAGGGAAATATATATTCTAAAACATAATTAATATAAATGGTTTTATGTTTTCCTTAAAAATAATTTTAGTGTGAGATATCCTCTTAGAATAGTAACTGATGACCTAGATATCCTTAGTATTCTATAATATTTTAATATTAATGGTACTAAAATTATTTATTCCCTTATATGCATATAGAATACTAAAGTAACGTCAATCATGTGTTTGGGTGAACTACCACCTCTATGAATGATGTGTTTAATTTTCCGCCAACATCATAAATGGTTTATTGAAAGGGTTATTTAATAAAATTATACAACCACATTAAATCAATTATTATTATATAATGGCTAAATATTCCAATTAAAAAAAATAAAAACTAAAACATTTATAGTAACCTTAGCTACAACTAAAGGGATTTTCGTTTCACCTTTTTTAATATAGAATCAACATTGGGATAACTATTATAACTATATTACTAATTCACAAAAGGAAAAATAAAGGTTGAAAATATCCACAATTATGGAGGTTATGAAATTATATTACTATTACATAAACATCATTCAATGAATAATAACTTATATAATGATTTTTACCGAACAAGAAAACTAACCTATTTAATAACACAAAATATCAATAATATGTGACAAAAAATAATAGTTAAACATTATAAAAATAATATCATTTTAAAATTTTCATTGGTATATAACAAGTAAACCAAATTTAGTTATTTAGTATGTTATTTTAATGTCCACAATTATTTTATACATAAGTGATTGATTTATTTCAAAGCACCATTCTTGGACACACAAATTCTTTTATACAATTAATTTCAATTCATTATTGAGTATATTTATAGCTAAATATCTAATATCATTAGTTATCATTATTCATGGTATTTTAGATTCAAATTCAAACTTTATCAATTTCAATGGGGTTTTTAGAATGTATCTTTAGTTATATGTGAATTTGCCTCAATTTCCATTCATTGAGACATATCTAAATGTTATGTGTGAATTTCATATATCAATAGAATATATAAAATAGAAGGTTTTATTTATGATTGAAAATTTATTTAATAAATGTACTTTATATAAGAATAATTTTTTACTGACTTTTTTTAAAAATAATTGTTAATCCTATAAGTTTTTTTATAATTGAATCATATTTCATGATATATTGTGTATTTTATTAAATTTCATCATTCATTTAATTTGGTATCCCTTATTTCTATTTCTTTGGAGTCCACTTTTTAACCATTTATATATATCTAGTGAGTTCTAATCCATTTTTAAAAATAATATATGTTAATAATATATCATATCCATTTAAATGATGATATCCACATACATGTCAATAATTTTCATTCCCACTAATATTATCCTTTTAACTAATCTGTCTAAATAAGTGTTAACTCATGGGAACATCATATTTAAATTATCATCATTTAATAATAAATTTTTCTTATCTTTTTACCTATTTTTGATTTAAAAATTTTTGTTTCAAAATATAAATATAGATCTTCCATACCTTATTTCCGACTTTATGGATTAACATTCCCCTTTTTTCCATTTTATGCCATATTATTCACATGATTGACTTAATTTTTTTATATATTTCCATAAAATATAAACATTTTGGAAAATTCTTTTAAATATTTTTGTTATATATGTTGGTAGATCTTTTTTAAAATCCACACACTCTTCTAAACATATATTAAAAGATCTCCCCAATTCCTAACATCACATCGAGCATCCCCCCAGAAGATGTTTCTAAACAACTAATATAATCTAAAAATCAATATATATTTTATAATGAAAAAACTTGTTTCTATTATTTTTTTATATAAAATTATTTTCTATTTTGTTCTAAAAAAATATCCTTAACTTATATCCAAATTTCTCAACCATTTTTATCATAATGATTAATTATTCACTGAATCGTTCCAAAAATGTTTTCTATAATGGAACGGTATGTCCAAGTATTATGTTCCATGTAAAATTATGAATGATTTAAATCATTTAATTCCATATTATATTTCTTATAACTATCTTATAAACTTCTTTACTACATATAGATAAAATTTTGAATCCCACATTCATCTCATGGTTTTAAACATGCTTCTAATTTCTATAAAATATTAATTCCATTTCATGAAACAAAAAATAATATACATTATATAATATATGTCATACTATATTGTGATGGGTGGGGTTTATTCATCCTCATATTAATTTTATAATATTAATATTTTATGATATTAGATTTATGGTGCCTAAGAGATTTGTTAAATCCTTAATGATTTCCTATTGGGAAATCCTTGGCCTATGAAAATGGTAATGAGAGTAATCCATGGAATATGATGATAGAATATTGAGTTACCAATCAAATATCATGATGGTATGAGTGTTAATACATGGAATTCAATTATGTAATAGTTGGAATCTAAGGATAGATTTGGGTGTAATCCCTGGAATATGATTTTTATGTATTTTTATGATTCCATAACATATTTATAATTTCATTATATTATTATATATTATAATTACACCACATTTCCCAGAGTATCTAATAAAATTTATTATTTCAAATTCTTCTTTTTAATTTCCTTGGCCTTCCTTCATTATTTAAAGGCATCTCGTATTTTTTCATGTTCATTTAAGTATAATTTTATCCTTGTTCTTGTTTTCTCATATGATTACATTATAACCATTCATGGTGTGGTGACACGATTTCCCTTACTATCCATTAGTGATCACCCATTTCTTATTATTCCATTTCATGTGTTATTAATATACATATTACATATTATTAGTCTATATGGGTATCCTGAAAAGTTTTATTATTTAGAAATGTTCATGAATATTATAAAATATGTATCCCATTAAATTAGACCTCAAAGTGAAAAAACAAAATTTCTCCCAAATATTTGTGTAATTATTTTGAGAAATATTTTTAAATAATGGAAATGATATAAAATAAAGATATGTTTAATATTTTATTATATCCTCAATGAAATATACAATTAATTGATAACATTATTTTCTAATTGCATCTATGAATAATATGAACGTGACAATAACATAGATTATACCAACAAAAATCATAATAAATTAAATTCTTAATTATGAATGTTAGAATCTTGATATCAATGACTCACTCCAAACATTCATACAAAACAATATCATTTCCATGTGCAAATAAATTTTTATAATCATGTAAACACACACTAAAAACCCACCAAAATTAGAAAACTATTTTCTAATGGGAAATTTAATTGAATTGAAGGGACATCAATATCATGGAGCCACCCATCATTTACATATGTCTACTGAATTCCATGTACATTTAATGAATAAAATAATACAAAATAATTATTCCTTATCTATAAATTTATACCATTATAGAAACACGATTACATAACATTTATTTTACCATAGTAAATAGAATAAAATTTTAAGAATATTCCATCATATAACTACTTATGTTTTAATTTTATACAATAAAAATAATATTGAAATGATAAATTTATGCAAGAAACCAATGTATATAGATACAAAAGATAAAAATAATTTCTACTAAACAGTCTGGAGTAATAGAGAACAAGATGACCAGATATTTAATGATCCTAAAAAATATATAATCAATAAATCAATAGTAATATTATTGGAATTATAAAGGTATTTCTTTTTATAAATTTTGGTTTAAATCTACTAATATTGGTTAGTGAAATGTTTTCTGGTTTTTTGAGGTGGTTCTGGGGTGATCATGGGGTTCGAGACATGAAGGGAAAAATGATTTTGGCCATCTGTCACATGTTTCAAATTTGGGGCATGGTTAAAGATAATTGAGTTCAAAAACCATGCTTGGATAAAGGAGGAATCCATAGTTACAAAAAACATTGCAGGGGAGATCCAAACCCTGAAACCTTGGGTGGAGGCATTCCTTTGGCTTGGTGAACAATTTTTATAATAATAAGGGACACACCAACAAACCATGGAACTCAAATTCTTTTGTATAGAGGAAGGTTTATAGATTGCTCATAGTTTGGATAACTACATGGACAAATCATGTGCCCCAATAAAAATTTGGAATTAACCAAACACCCCCCACAAAATTTCAAGTATATAACTCTATTTCTTCATATTTTTTCCACCTCCAACCCTAATGAAAAGATCAAACACACAAATCACCCCATGTGTGTATTTATTTCGATTCTATATTGTTTGGATTGTTGTTTGATATAGATAAATGATTTAGATTAGTCTCACACTCGTATTACTTAACTTTTCTTGATTAAGACTTCTGGTTTATTTATTCTTTTTTACCCCTAAACCCCATTTTTTCATGGATAATATTTTGAGGATTCAAAGGGTCATTGAATCTAGGTCTAAGGATAAATTCAAATGAGTATTCATCATTGAATTTTAAGTAGGTGGTCTAAATGATATATAATGTTGTCTGGATGTTGATTGATTCTTTCATGGTTTTGAGTTTTTATACCTTCTTTGGTTTATTTAATAATGTTTTTGGTATTTGGTAAAATGGGTGAATAAATGTTTAATTAAACCCCTCATGATTCCCATGGGAAGTGTTGAGGTTGAGTAGAACGATTTGGGGCCATCCATGGGTCATGCCAGGATTCTCAAACATTGATATTTGTGTTTCTAATCCTTGTTTTGATTTGTAATGTATTGGAACCCATTTTATGAATGTTGAAATGTAGTTTATACCATAATGGGGCACCACTGATGGTTATTCCAGTTGTTGAATATGGAATAAGGAATTTCTTAGCATTACAGGTGTATGGGGTTAAATGGAGAAAATTGAATGTTCCAAATGGATTATCAAATGGTAATGGAAACTCATTAATTGGTTTTGGAATATAAAATGATGAATATGTTAAATGGATTTATTGTTGGGAAGGTAATGAAAATTTAAATGGAATATTGTATGAGAATTTTTTATTATGATAAATGGGTTATGCTGTAAGATGTGAAATGGAATAAATGGGCTACGGAAAGTAATGGTACAAGTTCTAAATTCTTAATTATTAATGGAACATAAAATATTGAATTAAATGTGAATTTTAAATTTTATGTATATTGATTGTGTACGGTTTGTGATATGATATATCTATTGAATGGATATATAAGAATGTGCATATGGTTTAGTGGTGCGGGATAAAGGAATGAGCCTCCTCCCATTAGTTAGGTTCGATTGATGCTCTAAAACCCACCTTATAAGCATGGGTTAGGGTGTTAGACTAATTCTTGACGCCCCAAACAGTTGTATTTGATAAGACTACCTTGAATTATTCTCTAAGGAATGTTTATTGTGATTATTTATGAAATAGTTTGCCTAAGTGAGATAGGGAACGTGACTTATTTCTCAGGGTTAGTGTTTTATCAGCTTCAGTATTTATGTTAATAATGTAATTTACTAACACATGAATCATGTTATGAAAATTAATTTTGTAATGATGATGGAATAAATGATGGAAATGGTTAAAGTGAATATTATTAACCGATTGAACTAGATTTGTTTCTTGGTTAATCATATATTTTTTAGTACCTGCAGGAAATATTTTTTTAGTGTGGATATTTTGTATACACAATTGTTTGTGTCTTATTTAGTTGTACTCAAATCATGCTTAGTCACCCATTTGGTACCCAACCTTATTTCATGGTTTCAGGATTGAACAAGGGAAAGGCCATATGCTTGGGTATTTAATTGGGCTTGGGGTGTGCAAGAATTAATATCAGTAATTGGTTTTAGGATCCATTTTGGGGATTAATCTATTTTTAATTATTATTGGTTTCCTTCACTTTTGGAAGTATTAGCATGAAATACATATTTATAGTATGTTGTTGTTTATTCCATCTTTGGTTAAAGGATATTAATGAATTTCTTAGGGTTTCTTTATTTTTTACATTATTTAAAATGTTATATATTGTTGAACTCATTAATAAAGATGGTATAGTCTCCCTAAATGATCCATTAGACCCCAATTTCTAGTCGGTATCCTCTATCATATAGGGAGTTGTGATTTGGGTCATGAGGAGACATAAAGCAGGGCATTGGTTAGTGTCTTATGGGTAGAGGTTGTTATAGAGTGGTATCAAGGAAGGGCTTTTATATTCCTTACTATTTGGGATGGTTGCCATAAGGTATGGATGTGTCAGGTCTGGGATATGATCTCATGCTTGGGAGTAGATAACACATGTATCATTGAAAATCCATCTTCTTAAGGTGGAAATTTTGTTTCTTGTTATGTATTTTTATAGTTTCATGATATTTCATCATTTGGTGATGCACATGATGTGTGATGTGTCTATTTTATAATATTTTTTTCATGGAAGGAATGACATGACATCATCCATTCGAGCATCATTTCCAGAACCTAGGGATATAGTGGCATGCATCGGGGGAGGCACACATGGGATGGGCGTGGGACATAACAAGTATAATGAAATTCCCTTTCATGGAAAAGTTATGAAAATTGTGTCTAATAAAGATGATGAAAATGGTTAAATAATAGATATCTAAAGAATGGTCAATATTTATTCTTAATGAAATTTTCAAATGAGTTACATTTTTTTCTATAATAAGTGGTGAAGTGGGAAATGACATTAAGAAGGAAGAATCACATAGTGAGTGTGGATATAGTTTTAAAACGGTGTATAATATAAGTCATGTGACTATGTTTGATTTTTTACCCCATGTTATCCATGACCCACGGTAAATATGGTAGATGGTATTTATCTCACCATGATGATGTGTATTGAGATAGTGTATATGTAATTGGTTTTCATGGGATAGTAGAGATCCTATGTTAAGGTAAATATTGGCCCCCTTATGCATGTGTTAGAGGATTTTTGCAAGGAATTTTAGGAAGATGGAACCATGACATCCTGAAACAGTTTCCTGATAAGAGTATTTTTTTACAAAATTCTCCTCTAGATGTAGAGAAGGAGGGCTATGGGAATTAAGGTAATAGGTGAGATGATCACTACCATGGGAGCATCAATCATTTAATGAAAAATATTTAACATAACCCAGGATGGTTTGTGCTCTGTATATTTGAGATATCCAGAGTGTTTTAGCTGTAACAACACCCAAATATTGTAGGATAAGCTGGAAGTGATATAGTTGAATTATGGATAGAGTCTATTCAAATGATTATTGATCACTTAGAGACTCTTAAAGAGAACATGGTTTTGTTGGAACAAATTGGTTTGTGTTCATTGGAAAAGCATGGGAGGGATGTTTTGGTTAAGACCCCACAAAATTATGGTGTGAAATGTATGAAATTCCAAGAGATGTTTCATGAAAATTTCAATGCAGAGACCTTGAAGAATGAGAATGATGTAATGTTTATGAGGATGATAGGGGGTCATTGTTATTGATGGAGAATACATGCCATTTCATCAACTTGTAATGATTTATTATTGCCTTGGTAGGTGACGAGGAAACCCTGATGATTCATATCGAGGACGGACTCTAACATGAGATCATGTCACAAGTGAATATCTTACGTTTGAAGAGGGTTTTTGAGGTAGTGGATAAAGTTCTGCTTTCATATTGTAATCTCAAGTAGGCCACAATTGGTATTCATGCAGTTCCAATTGGGGGATACAGTTCAACACCACTTTCAAGATTAAATAGGAAGGGAAAAATAATTGAGTGGTCAATTACATTTAGGAATTCAATTTATTAGTGGATAAAGTGCCTTAAAACTGCATCAATTCTGATATATTATGATCCAGGGATAGGGTAAACATTGTTTTTTGATGAAATAGGTGTTGGTCATGGGGTGATGTTTATGAAGGATGATGTGGTGGTTTTATATGGTTTATTATAGTTGAAGACTCATCAAATAAATCACCACACTCCTAACCATGATTTCACTATAGTGTTGTATGATTTGAAGTGTTGGAGGCACTACATGTAGATAGAATTATTTACAGTGTGTACCGATCACATGAGACTTATAAAAATCTTCTCCTAGTATAATCTAAATCCTCTAAAATAATGATGGGTTTTATATATTCAATCCTTTTATTTTAATAGGGTTTACATGCCGAGAAATTGAAATATTGTGGCGTATTACTTGATTCAGATGCCCCTAAACAAGGTGGTTCAGGAATCAGGTTAAGTGTTGACGATAGTGGAGTTATTCACTAAGTTGAATCTTCAGATGAAGTATGGCTAAGGAAAGATAACCCATGTATCCTCGGAAGTTGAGTCAACTCTTCTAAGATGAATCAATGTTAAAAAACATGAGGATTCATAATTTTTGGCTTTCAAGGGAAGTCTCAAATATTGGGGGTCACCTTCTCATGGTACCATTCCTTATGGTGGAAAAACTTATGTCATTATTGTGTTGGTTTAACAACATGTATATGTGAATTGTTAATGTGTGAGTTTCATGCATCAATGTGGGAGTGCATCTTTGTATAAAAACGATGTATCATGTTCTTCATAGGTTGTATAGGTGTACAAGGATGAAGAAATGAGTTGCAGGTTTTGTGGTGTGATTCCATATATGTTAGCTAGTGAAGATTGAGCATCATCAGCTAGGAGGTTTGTTTTAGCCATTCCCCATTCTAAAAATGGTACTGGGATTATGTGAAGATGCATTTCAAGGTGCGTCTCTTGTAGAAACCTCTTGATAATTATGTGATTTTGTTATTTTTATATTGGTTAACTAAGGTGGATCATTTATTTTGAATATGAGAGTCTTCATTCGTTTATTAGATGGGTGAGTATTATGTTTAAGAGATCGTATAGTTCTAGAGGGTTCAACATACAATATTTTCATATCATGATACTTATTTTACATTACACTTCTGGGAGGAATTTCACAAGGTACTCTGTACCATTGTGTTTTTTTTACATTTCTCACCCACAGATGATTGGGTAGTTAGAGTGGACTATTCTTATACATGAGGACACATTAAGGGACTATTTTATAAATATTCATTGATTAGAGAAAAACACTTATCTAGTGTTTTTTATATCCAAATATTTTTCCTAGATACAATTTATATTGAACTATTTGAGGAACTCTATCATAGACAATGTTTTTCTACCATGTCTTGAATAGATGATGTAGAATCGATTATGTTGAGACTGAGTCTCGTGATGGAAAATTCAAAACATATTCATTTGATATGGAAATAACATATAGTATTCATTAGTCACATAGGGAAAAACTTCGTAGAACTATTAAGTGTGTCGTCTGTGATATTGTGTTTATTCTAGTGCCACCAAGGTAGGACCACCATCAGATTCAGAAATAAGGTATGTTGGCAGCTTGGTACATGGGGATGTTTCATATTATGGATAATATCAAGAAAATGAAATACTGATAGGATATTTCAATGTGATATAATGTTATAGACAATGTATTTCATGTGTTATAGTTTCAATAGTATCACCCTGACCCACTTAATGTGATTATGTTTGAAGATGACGTGCTTGAGGATGATGTATCCTTTAAAGAGAATTTGTTTCATATTGTGGATCATAATAAGATATGATTTCTGGGAAAGGAAATTCTTTGGTTTGGGTTTCATGGAAGTATAGTAATTTTCAAGAAGATACATTGGAGAGATTTTATGATATGTGCACTCAATGACATGTTATCTTTGCATCTGATTCTCATTGATTCATGGAAGTGAGGCTCGTGGGTCTGACGTTATATGGTGGGGATATTGTATAATCTTGGAATTTATGATGGTTTTTATATGGTTTTGTAAATCTCTTAGTTTCGGTTAATTGAATGTTTATTAGTTACTTCAGGAAGTTTGGGGGTGATCTCAATGATCCGGACATGAAGGAAAAGGATATTGTCCATCAAATAAATGTTTCCAAGTTAGCACATAGTGAGATAAAACCTTCTTCCCAAACAATGCTATCTAGTACGAGGGAATCACAATTAAGAAAAATCATTCTTGGGTGACAGAAAAACCATGTACCCTTGAAAATATTGATTATGTATTATTGTTGAACGGGTTTTCAAACCGTTCGGGCCTCCCAAAAAAACCATGCAACTAAACCCCTCATGGATAGAGGTTGGAACATGCTCTGTGCATAGTTTTACGAATCGTGTAACCAAAGTATAATCTTCATTAAAAGTTGTTAATTTACTAATCTAACCATTGGTATTTTAATTATCACACCCAAATATCTCTTCATTTCATCTTCCACCATCCCCATTGACAAATTAATGCTACCAATTATTTACAAGGGTGGATCTACATCGATTCTAGGATATTTGGAGTGTCATTGGTTGTAGATTGAACCTCAGGATTAGTCTAACACTCATCATTCATCTCTTTTTCTGATTAAGTCATGTGTTTTTATTATTGTTCTTCTAAATCCCTAAAACCCTCATTTTTCATCATAACATAGTTAGGGGCTCCAGAGGGTTCTTGAATAGGGATATTAGTAAATTTACAGGAATGAATTCATCTTCAAATTTAATGTTGGGGGTCTAAATTTTATGTCATATATTCTTAATATCGATTTCTTCATACGTGGTTGTTTTTTTTCATCACACATATTGTGAATTTGATTTTTTAGGTTTATTTGGGAATATGTGAGTTAAAATGTTGAATTAAACCTCTCATGATCCCCATGGGATGTGTTTAGGATGAGTAGATATATTTAGGGACACCCATGAGTGTGCCAAAATTCCATAACATGGAGATGTGTGATGTTAAGCATATTATTGATTTCTGAAGAAGTGGAAACCATTTTATAAATATTAACATGCAGTTTAACCCATAAAGGGAACCAATGGTGGCTGTGTCTAGTTGTTGGATGGGAAATAAGGGATTTTATTGAATGAGGTGTGTAAGTGGTTAAATAGATTAATATGGATGTTCCCAATAGATTATTAAATCATAGTAGAAAAGTGTAAATTGGTCTGGCATATAAAAAGATGGATATGCTAAAAAGTATAATGCTTGAGAAGTTGACGAATATGTTAAATAGTCTAAAGTATGATTATTTTTGAATACGATAAATGGGTTAATGTACTAAAAGGTAAATAAAATAAAATGTATATGCTATGTAATGGTAAATGTGCTAAGGGGTTAAGGCTTTAGGATGAATGGCATATTGAATGACATGTGAATTGTATATTTTATGTGTATTCAATGTTAATGGTTTATGATGCGATATATGTGGTGAATTTATAAATACGAGTTTTAAAATTTCGTGGTCGAGTGGGACAACAAATATATGGTCCTCCCATAGGTTAGGATGGAATTGGGCACTAAACCACACCCTACAATACATAGCTTGGAAAGTCCAGCTGTTGCTCTATCCCACTAACGGTTTTATTGGATGAGACTACATAGAATAATGCCCCATGTTAAGTGTGTCATGATCTACTATGAAATGTTTTACCCTAGTTATATTGGGAACTTATCTTATTCCACTTTCTTATTAATTCAATGGAATATGTTATTGTGTATATGATGTAATTTCTTAACTCTGTAATCATGTGATGAGAACTAATATAGTACTAAAGATGCTATAAATTATGGAAATGGTTAGTGTGTATATTATTTACTAATGAAGCCTCGTTAGTTTCAAGGTTTATTTTGAATTTTTTTAAACTGTCACGCACTATATGTTTAGATTGTTAATTTAATAAACATTGTTGGTGGTGACATATTTAGTTGTAATCAAACCTTGTTCGAGTCAAAATTGGGTACCCAAGTAGATTTCATGATTTCAGGATATGTTAAAGCCAAAGCAACAATTCAAGGGAGTTGTATTGGGATTGGGATGTATAAGGATGCAGATATAGACATGGATTCAGAACCAGTATTGGGGATTCAATTGTTTTTCATTATTTGGAGTTTCCATCACATGTGGAACTATTAACATGACATGACATATTTATTGTTGGTTGTGGTTTATACCCAATTTGGAAAAAAGTTTCTAATTAATTTCTCCCTATTATTGTATATTATTACATTTATTTTTCATGTTATCAATTGGGGAATACTATGCTAAAATGGTTATAGTCTCACCATGTGATCCATTAGTCTCTCCCTTATTATTGGCTATATCGGGTGCATGGGGAGATTAACATGAGGTCATGTGGAGACCTGGATCGGGGCACTGGTAAATAGAATCAAGGTCTATGAATTTACATCAGTAAAGTATAATATAATAAAATTAACCCATTTGAAATCAATTTTTGAATTAAATTAATATATTTTGGGAATTATAGAGTAAAATGGGAGTGATACTTTATAAATAAATTAATAAATTTTAAGTAATATTTTATTAAAAATAATGTTTTATATAATTTCAAAAATAAATTTTGACTATTTGAAAATGAAACCATTTTACTTTAATAAATATAACAAAATAAATTAACAAAATAATAGAAAAATAATTTTCATTACGAAAACCATCAAACATGTAAGGAATGATAATTAGAGAATTATTGTAACATTATTAGGAAAATCTATTTACAACATATACATTAAAAACTTTTCTTTATTAGTTCTATAAAAAAAGAAGAAAAATTCTTTTTGGAAAACCAAAATAATATTACGTTATAAAAAAATTAAAATCATGTATATTAAAAATTGAATTCACGCAGCCATTTTAGAATTGAAAATGACATTTATGAAGGATTTATTTAAAATATTGATATCAATGAAAAATATTTCCAACACTAATGTAGTAACAATATTAGTATGTTTCATAATTTATTCATTTTGTAATTGAATATCAATGATGGGAGAAATTGGTGATGAAAATTAGTAACCAATAAACAAAGATAGAAAGAGAAAATAAATTTTCTTTTAGGAAGGTAAATGGTATATATATCATCATATGTAAATTTAAATATGAATTGTCCCGAATAATAGTTAGATTATATATATTACCTTATGACGTAAATAATATAATAATAAAAACCCCTAAAATGAAAAAAAATGAATTGAAAAATAATATACCACGAATAAATAATAATTGAAGATATAATTTATCAAAATTGAAATATAAAAACTATATAAATTAAATTTTTTTGTATAATATAAAATATGTTCCAATACGGTGAAATTGTTTCCAAAAACAATTAACTTGAACTATAGTGTGGTCAAACATGTAATAACTTCATGAATATTAAAATTAAATATATTAAATACATGACTCAATGAATTTTTAAATTTTATTTTAAATTTATTATATTGTAATATAATATAAAATATATTAATAGTATATTTATTGCTTATACCGATCACATATGGTAGTTTGGTCAATTTCACAAAAAGTACCCAAAAAAATTGGTTGTTATTTTTTATTGGAATGAAAACATCTTATCAATGATTTTAATAATATCATGAATATACTAATTATTCATTATATTAAATTTTAGAATCATCCTGTCATGGTGGTAATACAAAAATTAATCACCTTCTTTCAAAGAGGTGGTAGTCCAAAAGTACATACGACTAACATTTTCATTTTCTAGCAGATGGAAAGATCAAAATAAAGGTGAGTTATTATATGAAAATAATAATATTGATTTCATAAATATAAAATATGTTAATTAATTATATATTTATAACCAACTATTTAATGATGTGATGAAAAATGAATTACATTGTTTTGCGGTGATTGTATTATGTGCATAAGCACAACTAATGTTTTAATTTTTATTAATATGGAAGAAAGATAGAAAAAGGGATTATAATTAACATAGAAAATTTCTATTATAGAAAATATAGTAAACAAATAATTTTATAATGGTTATAAAATATTTTAAATGGGTTTAAATAGAAATCATTAAAAAATCTCAGTAAGAACATATAACTCATATTTTTGTTACCCCTTTTGGATTACACCCTATGCCTTCCTAAAATATTATTTTCATAATAGAATAAAATATTGTGCATGATATGTTATTTGTGGAATTATTTGAGGAATTTTTTTTAAAAAAATTCTCTTATGTTTTTTAGATAATATATGATAGGATGAACCATTTTATAAGTGATAGTGGTGTAAACATGTAAATATCAAGAACCTTAAAATATTATGAATTTACTGTCACTATAATGTGGCTCCAAATAGTTAAAATATAAAATTTTTATTGATATATGATTAATGAATAAGAAAAAATGGGAAATATTTTAGGTTATTTTAAAAAAAATTAAATTTTGTTTAACCTCTACATTATTATCTTTTAACCCTTATCATAAAGACCACTTTTTAACAATGTTTTTATTACATATGATAACAAATTAAATTGACCTGATAACCATAGTTAAATATGATAATTCCAAATATATATTTTCTTAAATATACAATTATTATTAGTGAATGAAGTTACTTTTACAATAAATTAACTAAATTAGACAAGAACATGCATAAAAATCATAATTTTAAGCATAAAGATGATTTTATTCCAGAATCTTTTATAATATTGTTCCCTTGAAAATTAAAATATTATATTTTATCGATTTAGAATAATTTAAATTTTAATCCAATCCAAAATCAATCGAAAAAATATAAAAGATGATTAAATGTGATGAACCAAATATAATATTCATTTGAATAAAAATAATTAATTGAATTTGAAAATTTAAAACATCGAATTTTACATTATACATAATATTTTAAAATTAATTACAATACGTAATAAATGTATATCAAATCCATGAAATGGATTCATAGTCATTAATTCCATTCTTAAAAAAATATATTGGCATAAATTATTCATTTTTATAGAAAATTTCTTATAATACACACAAAATAAAAATATTTCAGACAAATTTATAAATAAATGCAATTCTTTTTTTCAAATGATAAATCAAAAAATGGATTTAATTTCTTCATATTTAAATTATAAATTTTTTATTTTAGTTTTTAATCATATACCTGAGTAAGACTATATTCATTGTGTTATTGATTCTATAGAATAAAATTTTAACATATAATAATTAAATCAATGTTGTTACAATCTTCCCCCTTCAATAAATCCATCAAAGAAATTTCTCAATTGTCCCTTCATAATTGGTCATTTTAAATTTTCACTATATAATATTCATGTTCCCATCATTATAGTTCAATGTAATATTTTTTAAAATTATCATTACTAGATGAGTCATTGGATTTTAAACACTTGTTATCTAGTGTCAGGAATCTTGATAGTCACATCGTAAAATGACACATTAGTCTCCAATACCATTTAATATGATCGGATTATATGTTTTGACCCTTGCATATACATCCAAAATAATGAGATATAGAACATGTTACCATATTTTGAGAGGTCGGGTGGAATTGAAAAAGGGTTATCCATCGTTCCAAATAATCCTAAAATACAGAAATGTCGAATGTTCTTGGGATCGAGTGTCCATATCATTCTCTACCATAATTCAACATTCCAGGGAGACACTATGAATAAAAGAAGACCACCTATTTGAAAATGATTTTCCTTCATTATATTGTCGACATAGCTCATTTTATTTCACTGATCTACCTTGGAATGACAATGCTAATTTTTTTACATTCAAAATTGATGCCTCAGACTCATATTAGGATAATAGAATCCATTCACAACATTACAGCCTAATATATGGTATGAAACATATTTTCTCATATAATGCACCATACTGTTCCATTTGTATTCTTGAATGGATATTATTATTATATGAATATTATACTTTAGGGAAATATAAATTTCATGTGCCTTTAACATAAATATATCATAATGTCAACTTTTATTATATAGTTTCAATTTTCCTTTAAGACAATCGATCATTATATATTTGATTAGTGGTAATCATTATTTTTCACTTTTAGGATTCCTAAAATGAATTTTTCATTTGTTTGATGAAAACCATAGTTAAAAATTAGATACAATTTAATGAAATTTACTATGATATATCATAATTATTTTGATATGGAGTAATTTGATTCTCTAATTATGTATATTCTCTCTTGTAGTAATGAAATGTGTTGAAAAGGTATGATGAGAAAAAATAACCAATATAGAATTATTAATTATATGTAGATTTGTAAATACATTTTCATAATCTATTATAAAAATTTTAAACATCAATATATAAATAGGGAGTGGTTTGATTAATATGTTAGGATGTTTTCAATAAGTTATTACCAATTTACCAACCCGGAATATTTTAACGTAATTGAATATTTCCTGCTTCCAGTAATCCCATAAAGAATGTTCACATAAATCTGTGTACAAATTGGTTCTTCAATAATGTATAGAGTAATATTTAATTTGAGATATATCACGTAGTTCCCACTACAACTCATGAATTAATGAAACACATTTCCTCTATCAACATTTAAGGACATAATTTTCAAAAACTAGCCCTAATCATTACCCATCATTTACGATGTTCATTTTCTTATTTAAACTCTTATCATCATGAAGTGATTTTTATATTATCTCGTACATATTTTTTTAAAATAATTAAAATTTAGTGATGTTTCCCATTCATAGATTATTTCCATATCCAAAATTACTAAATCCATGAAGAGTGGGTCTTTTCAATCCAATTTAAGACATAACTCCATGAAACGTTTAACTAAATATATTATCCACCATAGATTCCTTCCCATAAAGGTAGCGTATTGATAAATAATAATCCTGAGTAAGTGTAACAATAAAATCATCTTGATTTTTAACCCTTTTTTTAATGAATAATTTGGAAATTTTGGAAACCATATATATCTCACATATTAAATGATATAGATAATGTCTCCATATCTTCAAGAATACAACTTTGATGAAAAAATTAATATAATGTTATAGATAATTCCTCTCATGGATCTTTAAATATATTGATCATTAATAATATGAACATACATTAATCTAGTATCAATTTACATTCAATTAGGAATCTCTATATATCATAAAACCATCGATTTACATTTTTAATGACAATATATGTTCTTTGAACAACCTCATCTCAAATTATTAAAATTTTTATTTATATTATACTAAATGTATGAACTAATCCAATTTATTTTCCAACTTAATTAATCAATTATCTAATCATGAAATATTTTGAATAATGTAAAAATTACATCTTGATAATGCAAGGGAACTATATATTTTAATTATACTCATTAAAGTATTTCATTCTTTAAATAAATTTGTTTTTAAAGGATCAAATCATATTCTATCATTACAGATTTTATAGATAAGGAAAAAATCATCCTAATGGTAGAATCTAGATATAAACAATTTCTATTCGAACTCCATTAATTTGAAATTTTCATGGATGATTTTCAAATGGTTTTTATGATCATTAAATCATTTAGATTATATAAATATGTCATCGATAATTAGCACAATAAATTTATCAATGTAATCATTTAATAAACAATTATCCATATTCATAAAAATATATGGTCTATTATTCTATCCAAATTGGATTACATTTTCCTCATAATGTCCACAACTTTTATGAAATTCTATCTTTGGAGTATCATTATTCATAACTCAAAATTGATGAAACCAAAAATGAAGCTTCATTTTTGTAAAAATTTAGGCTCCTTCAAGATGATGAAAGAGGTCCTTAATGTTAGTAAAAGGATTATTATTATTTATATTAATATTATTTACTTCCCAATAATATATGTACAGTCACATAAACTCATACTTTATAAAAATAAAAAGAAATGTTGTTCCCCATAGAGAATAACATGTGATAATTAATTCCATATTACCCAAATCTTTATTTTATTCATTACATCCACTATCTCTAGAATAAACATTATATAGGTTGTATTAGATATAGATTTTTGTATCTGGGATATTTTAATAGAAATTTAAAATATGTCTCTAGAGGATTTATTGAAAACTATTCAATAAACATAACAATTAATTCAAGAACAATAGGAATATATTCTATTCTAATGTTACCTTTTCCATCCACATGATCTGTATTTACTAATTATCAATTCATTTTATAATAGAGAGATATTATAAGCTGATAAAAAATATATTCAATTATTGGGGTCTCCCCTATATAGTTACGGTCATCTACACCTCCCTCACGAATCATCATACTAATATCTCAATTATAAATTCGTGGATTAAACATAGTCTTCAAATCATTACTAAGGATTCATTCAAGGAAAACCATATGAAAAATAAAAATTTTATAAATGACACTATGTTGAGGATTCATAATAGGTACAAACAAATATATCTATTTTTAAATAATATATTGACTATGGGGTTTCATTGAAAGCACCCTCATTATGGTACTTGTGAATGATTTAATATTCCTGTAATGAATGGAGGATATAATAATGTACAGTGATCCATATTGAAATAGAAAATTAACTAAGTCTATGTTGATTATTGAATTACCACACTCCAAATATTTAGGATCATTTAATTAATCTATATAAATTTCAAAAGCATGGCCTTCCTCCATTATTCTATTCACTATATGGACCACTTGAGCCTTGGGGTTTTAGTTTCATAAATTCCCCAGTTATTTATTGTGGAAGTATTGTATAATAATAGTTTATTTTATTTCATTGTATTTTTGATCAATATGGAAACAATAATTAAACTAATACCAAATCATCATTCGTATTAATAATTTATTAATATTTTTTCTTCTATAATTATTCTATTTTGAAACTCTCAAATTTACATTCATTTTTTTGGTATTTGTTTTTCCTTATTGCTCAGTCACCCACTTATTTTCTTGATATACCTTAATGATACAATAACTATAAATTTAAATCTATTTATTGATTTAACATGATATAATATCATAATATGGTGTGAATTTTTAGTCTTTATGTTCACATTCATGGTTAGAAATTAAATATATATGAAATGATCAATATTTCTTTAAATATTAAATATTTATTCCATTGAAAAAATTTATTATATTTTGAAACTATAATTATATTTATAAAAATATTAATTTTCTATATATTTTAAGTTGTGATAATTTGAATCACTTATAGGTAGTTGTTCTTGAGAGAAATTATATCAAATAATATCACAATTAATGCTCTCCATTCCATACATTCTATTACATTATCAAAATTCATATTCTATTTTTAGAAAAACCATTAATCACAATCAAACTATTAAAATATATATTTATAGAATAAAATTTTCAATATAATTAAATATCCATTATATAATATCATTTTAGGAAACTTGATCCACTTCGCATATGCCAAGGGATTATGAGTTCCATTAATTGATTACGGTTGCTATCACATAATGATACACAAAATTAGAACATCACACTATTTTATAATAGATCTCTCTATAAAATAATAGTTATCTTTAATACGTTAATAACGTAATGTAATAATGATTCCATAAAATTTATTTGTATTATTTTTAGTATCTTATATTCCATGAAATAATATGACAAACGAAAAAAACCACAAAACACAAATAAAATTAAATAACTCAAGAAGACCTTTATAGGAATTGTACAAGATAGAACTAACAATATAACTACATTTTATATTAATCTAAATATAATAAATTTAAAATTTTTATATACACTATTTCAATAAATTTTTGGATTTACTATATTAGTATTAATTTAAATGAATTTTTGGGGATTTCAAAAATAAATCACTTTCAATTTGAATAGAAAATATTTGTGATTTTTAATATAAATATATATATATATAATATAAAATGGAATGAATTAAGTATTTAATAAAAAAATTGTATAGTCAAAATAATTTTTCAAAATGTGTTTAAAATTCTTTTTAAATTATTAATAACAGATTTTATATTTTCTAATTTAAATTTATATTTCAGAATAAAAACAACATTGAAATGATTATAAAAAATTAAGACATTTCCATTTGTAAAGAATCAATTAGAAAAATTTAAATCCAATTTAAATTAAACATTTAAATAAAAGATAAAAATATCATTTAAAATTTTTATTCTTAAAAAATATATCCATATGATTACTTTTAATTTACACGATAATGTAAAAACAATTTTTTTAATGAAATGTTTTACTAGTATTGTGTATTTTTTTTAATCAAATAAAATTGAATTAAATTTAATTATTACTCTAATATAATTTCTAACCCAATATAAAAATATATTAATACAAATGAAATTGGTAATCAATATTAAATATTGAAAAAGAACAAACAATAATTAGAATTGTTTTTATATAAAACCATTTTAATATATGATACATGTTTTAATTTAGTATTTATTTTATTATATTTATTAATTTAATTTAATAAAATGGAGAATAAATTTAGTATAGACAAATAAAAATTTAGTAATATTTGTTACCATATATTTTTAAATAATATATAAATTTTTTGGTAAAAATGATTTTAAATTGGATAAAAAATTTCAATTAAAAATATATATTTTAAAACACATGAAATCTGTTTAAAAGATATTTTAAAGTATTGTTGAAGGAATAAAACACCCATGATCGCAAAAAATAATTATTATGAAATTTTTTGTTTCCTTGCTATTTTAATGGTGTAATGTTATCAGTGAAGCGTAATGGGAATTCTAAAAATATCTCTTTTCTACACAAATAAGAGATGACCAATTCCACCACTCTATGGATATATATACCATAATCATTTACATTAATAAATTTTATAAAATTATAATCCAGTAATATTATTGATCATAATTAGTACCTTGATATATATATTTTTCATAAGACTGTCACATCTAAGGAGATATCTAAGAGAAGATCAAGTGAGTAATATGAGAATTTCCTTCATCAAAACATTTTCTCCCTAGCCATTCAATTCAAAATATATTATTTCCATAAAAATATAATGAAATATTTAATATTATTATACTGTTATTATTTTTTATTAAGGTAATAAATATTATTTATTCCTCTATACGTGTTAATAAAATCAAATGTGTCATTCGTGAATTGACGGACTATCGCCTCAAGAAACTGACATCAGCCATTTTTCATCACTATGAATTATGGTTTATAAAAAGGATATTATCAATGAATATATTTGATATATATATATATATAACATTATGATATTGAAATGTATCATTTACCTTCTTCCCCTCTCATTCCTTGAGAAATTTAAACATTAATAATGAGTATGTGCAAACTATCACCTCCATGGGCAATGAGATTCATTTTTCATCACCAACCATCATTGTTGGACCTGAAAATATATTTAAATGATTAAAATTATGTACATTAAGGTATTAAATTATTTTATATTATTATACACTGGTATAATTTTATTTCTATACTCATAATACTTATTAATTTGTGGAAAATTGAGAAAACCCCTGACAGAACATACATTAGCAATAAAACAGTGTTTTAAATTAACAACATACAATGTTTAAAGGATATTATAAATGAAATATTATAATATTATGTTATCATTTAAATATATAATAAACTATATTTGGTGATTTTGGATGATATGTGTGTGCAGAATGAATCTGGAACCTGAGATAATGGATCTTTTTCACCCCTTCACGGCTTGTATGTTAGATGTTCTCTTCATTTTTATCCATTTAAATAAATGTTCTTCTCACACACCTAATATTTATATATATATATATCCCTTATATATATTAATATTAAAATATTCATTTCAATTTGGTTGATATAGATGTTTTAAGTTCCATTTGATGTTCCAACACTAAGGTAAACATGATTTATAGAAAGATTTCAATTTCTTTTCTCTTATCAAGCATCGCCCCCATAAAATAAATTTAATCCATGAATACATTCCAAAAATACAAATTATTTTATAGAATCTCATATAATATCAATTATATATCAAATAAAAAATAATAATATTTTTCCTTATTGAAATCATCTTTTAATTATTTGAATACGACTTCCCTATGTGGTACATTTTTACTCTTTCTTCTCAAAGGTCCCTCCCAATATATATATATATTTGAATCAAATGATCACAAACTTTGTTTAGTTTTTAATTATGAATATCTAAATCATTTAATTAATTATTCTCTTTGGAGTCCTTATGATTGAACTTTTTTTATCCCTTGAATGATAACTATGAAATCCACATCCCCAAATGGGATTGATTGAGTCTAACATTTATGTATGGTTTTTTTATTCATGTTGAACGAATATAAATGATTTTAATTTTTTGGATGGGGGTACCTGATTTATATATCCATACAATGAATTGGGTAAATAATAATATCCCATAATAATCTATGTACGGTATTAGGGAGTGAAACTAATCCATTATGGGACATTTCTCGCAATGATTATGGGAGTGACTATTGAACTGAATACATTGTTGGGATTTGTGCACATTATAATGACTATTTTTAAATTGACCCAGGATATGGGATTTTATATAATGATTCATGTTCTTTTTATATTTATGTTATTATATGATATGATTTCATTTTACAATTTATCCAGGATTATGAACATCCTATTTGTGATATCATGTTATGACTCATTAATATCTTATTAGGATTTCTTTCTAGGAATATCACCTTATAAATATTTCCACTCACTCTTTTACTAATATATTTCTGCATGATATCCTATATTGTTTAAGAATATCAATTAGAGTTATGAGAAATTTGTTAATTATTAAATAAGGAATATGATTTTATGTTTATATTGATGTATTTGTATGTCTAATACTCAAATGTCACTATACCTCTAGATTATTTGATAGAATTCTTTGAAAAATTGTTTAATAAATTATTATACAATATGTGTTAATGGATTGGGTATACACTATTTTTTTAGAGAAAGATCTAGTTATTTATGGATATTTGGATAATATATGGAAATTCACGACATTGATGAATATTATTTCAGGATTATTAAAGATAAATAACCACTAATAGAAAACAAAGATCATAAATTCCTATTATAATTGTTATTATAGGTTATTAATATATAAAACATGCAATCAATGTTTTTATTATATTGAGATCAAAATATCTATTCTAGATTATAATTATACATTGGTCTACCTAGTGAATACCTAAATAATGTGGGGAAATAAAAATACTAGTATGGGAATAAACATGATAACGAAACATAATTTATGATTCCAATATATGACTTGATATCATAAAATATAAGTCACATGAGTTATCACATGGAATAATTACATAAATAAAAAGGTATAAAAATATCATGGATTCATAAAAAATATTTTAAATAAGAAGATGGTATTAATATAATTCATCCATTTTTACCAAGAAACCATTTCATGGTGGACAGAGCATCACAATGGATTATGTTCACTCCCTATTACAATACATGATATCTCGTTTGACTAAAACGTTACCCAATTCATTGGAGGGATATATAATTTTAGTCCCATCCATCACATTTATTTCACATACCTACATACTAGTCCCACATATGGATATCAATCCTTAGATAAAAATATAACTATTACCCATAGAAATAAATTATTTACAATATATTTATTTATATAATATTCTAATGATATTAAATAATTATAAAAATTAATAAATGATCAGAATCAATGTATTACCTTTTCAAGGGAAGGGATAATAATCAAGGTGTCACAAATCATGCAAGGTTTCCCTCCTAACGAAAACAAAACAAGACCCATGGCATGGTCCAAAGGGCTTTCTGAATCCACATGGGATGAAACTATCTTAAATTATTTCACCCATGAAAAATATGTAATAAAAATAATTAAAATGAAACATCATCTCAATTACAATATCAATAACCAAAATATGTACAATAATTCAAAGATAAACATTTTTCAACATTAACCAAAAAAAATAAACTGATTTTCTAAAAAGGGATGGGAACCGACCCGAGCATAACCCAAAAAACTCTATACAGCATAATGTTTATCTCCCTTTGGACAACTATACCAAAAACATTAAGATAATAACACTAGAAATTGGATCCACTACACCAACACAGAACATATTGACCTTACATAGGTCATAAATAACAATCTCTATATACAACCAAGGGTGTATGTGGCATGCGATCCTTATCCTAGTAGGTTTCTACCCAAAAGAAATATTCACATACATAAAAGTAGAAGAAATATTAACACATAAAATTCAATGAAGAGAAACATGTATCATTTTAATTGATTCAATTTGAAGGAAAACACATTAAGGAAATAAATTTCATCATAAGAATGATTTATAATTAAAATTAAGAATGGTCATTCATATGCCACTAAGAAGCACCAAATCAAAATAAGGCACCTAATCCTGTGAAATACTTATAGATAATAACATAGGTGGGACCATCCAAAGCTCATATATTAGCGAAACATTTTATAACAACCATAACCGAAGCTTCATCGTGAATGATCCACTGGTGAAGAATCCATACCAATGTCTAGTATTATCTAATAGTCATGAATGGTTGGTTATTACTATTTCATCAATCCTGCTTGAAGAAACCGAGCCTCAGCCGCAACAATTGAACTGGTATACTAGACCTTGTCCTCCCACCATGATACCTATGATTCCATTTATGTATAATATCCATTTTCACATGCCACCTAAATCATTACTTTCACATAATAATATAATCAAATATCTATGCACATGAAAACTTACATTTCTCATAGAAAAAACAAACTTTAAATTCATACACACACCAAATACATTTTATAACATCCTTTGTACTACCTTTTTAAATTATGGAACACATTTTAGATGATAAATATGTACGCATGCATGAAATACACCAAATTTCATTTTAGAAATCAATTTTTAACCCATATGAACGATAAAAAATTTGGAAAAAACATTTCCATCCTTTCACACAATCCATTGAACACATTCAAGAAGCAAAACAACATTACCAAATTCATATAATAAAAATAAAACATGACATCACCAACCTCCATCTTTTAAACATCCAAAATCTACTGAAAAATGACAACCACAACATAGTAGAACCCTAAAACGAAAATATTGAACCAAGAAGGTTAATATTTTTCCCAAAAACACAATACTGAACCCTTATTAGGTCAAATAATAAGTTGGATGAATAAGAACCCAATAAAAAGGGTAGAAGATCCCCAAAAGAATTATAAAATCATGATAAGTGACTTAAATGATGATTCTTAAAGATCGAAGGCCAAATAAACCTAAAAATTGGATGATAATGGATCTAAGAGGGTGAGGAGGAAGCTCATGTGGCTGAAAATCTAGTATAATTTTAATTATCGGCGTTTGGGGGTTATAATAATGGAAGGTTAGAAGAGTAAATTCCTATTTGTATTGGTCTGGACAGGTCTTAGGATTAGCATGCTTGGTTTTATAAACTGTGTGAAAACCATGTGGTCACCACTGTTAAGAGGATATCTGCCTAACTATTCCCACAGGAAGGGTGCACATATGTGGAGAAAGGCGTGCACCCTGGATAGTTTCTTTTTTAGGGTGCACAGTTTATCCTGTTTCGGTGAACTGTTTCCCATAACTGTGCACTAACCATGAACTAGATGTGGTATTGTCGAAAAATTCCATTTCTCTCAAAAAACACCAAGTAAAAAATATAGAAAAAAATAAATATAAAAATAATCCAAATAATACATAAATATAAATCCAAGTATGTGAAAATTATCCCAACCATGGATTATTTCTTCCATTATGGAGACATTATAAATTATGACCACAGAACAACAACTAATACATCTCCCCACACAATAAATCTACTCCCACATTGAATGAACATCATTACCATTCTTTAAAAGTTTTTAGAAAAATTCTACGGATTAACCTTGTTGAACATTCTCTTAGAAATCCACAATATTCCCTAGGTACTCAAACATAAACAAATATGATTCCAACTCAAACTCTTCCCAATTCAACACAAGATACAAATATAGATTACACTTTATCAGCTAAGATAAATAGACCACATTATTAAATAATGTTTTCTATGACATAAATGATAACTTGTATGGCACCTTAACAACTCACTCAGTAACATCCAAAGGTATGAAATAGCTTGGGGTTAGCTTCCCTCATTTACTATGGAGTTATTGACCCATACGAGGACCCACCTATAAAAACAATCAATCAACACATACAATTATATGGTTCCATGTCACTGGTCGACATTAATTCTTGGGGACTTCTATTTAAGAATATCTACTGCCTGATTAATTATACATTATCATGTATCTCCTACACCAATATCAGTCCCATCAATGAGGTTTCAATGAACTCTTCCCATCATATAAGTGGATGACACAGTTTTCAAATATCCACCTCAAAGAGTTATATTCACATTTATTATTGGTAACTATTATTATAGGACAAATCCACCAACCACAAATAGTTATCCTGTGAGTATCTTAAAACCAAACAACATGTAAGGTGCATAAATTTCATAATATGATTAACCTACATTGTATGACTGAACATTTGAGGGTGGAATACCATACACAGTTTTACCTATAAACAAAATAAAATTTGAAGTCATTTCTATTTCATTGAGGTAAAACATGGAACTCTATCATAAATAATTGTCGATAGAACACTGTGAAGCTTCAATATCTACAATATGTACATACATCCCAAATCATCCACATTAGTTGAATTTATTATTGTAATGAAATGGGATGATTTTATCTTGTGGTCAATCAGAAACCAAAATGAATTCATTAAGACGGGATTATGACTTCTGCCAAGAATAAAATTTATGGATACCACATTCAACATCCATGTTGAAATGTGTAAGGGATAAATAAAACATAAGGGTATATAGTGCCATCCTTTATTCTGCTAACATGTATAACATCGAGTTACAAAGTCACCAATGTCTTGTCTCATAATTGACAACCAAAATTGATGTCCTTAATCATAAAAAAAACATCATTGAACCAGGATGAACGGCCCCCTGTGATAGGTGGAAATCTTGAATCACCAACATCTACAACGACAAAGGTATCACAAAGAGACCATTAAATCATAGAACTCCTTTAGGAGACAATGGCCATTCCTATGACACATCCCCCCTTTTAAGAGTTTCATAGAATGTGGCAACAACTCGTTACTCGATTACTCTATCCGAATAAACTCCATAAGAGAAGATCTATCCTAAACACTGGCCAAGAATGCACTTCCACAATTCTCCATGGCTTATATATGATTCATGGAAAAAAGTCCCATCATAGTCCATTCATCTCTAGACTCCTTAAAATCATTCACTAAAATTTTCATACTTAAAGCCTCAGTTACAACATTACCATTACCTATGGTGTGGATGATATCAAAATAATTCATCTAATGATACTAGCCCTAATGATGATCCCTCAAATTTGGATCCTTATAAGATAGAATATTTCCAGATCTCTTATGATCAAATTAGACAACATTATTCTCCACAATAAGATAATGACACGATGGATTGATGGTAGTAATCACTACCACTAACTCCCATTAATTGGATTGTAAATTATTTTCATGTGGTGAGAGTTTTCAAGAACAAAACACCACCACATGTTCATTCTATATTAGCATACACATAAGACCCATAATATAGGAATTGAAAAGACCTCGTATCCCTTTATATATTCCAGAAAAATAAAAATATGGTTTGTTTTCAACAGAAAATTATGCTCCTCAAAAAAACCCAATAATTGTACAATCAATTCAAACCTTATCCATTTCTAGGTAAGAACCTTTATGGTTAAAGAAATATTATTACAGTCCTGAAAAAACCACCTATAATACCATTCCTTTCCTAATAATCTCCGGATCTCAATAACTTATTTGACTTCTTCCATGAAATCAAAACACATGTCTTCTAAGGATCAACCGAAACCCCTCATTAAAATATCACATAACCCAAAATATTCCTCCCTAATCTTCAAGGTGCACTTAGAAAACGTCGAATAAAGGTTAATATCTTGATGATTTCCCATTATGATACTCAAATTATGCTCATTGTGCTTCTCAGTTCGAGAGTAAACTACGATTTCATCTAAGAATACCACATTAGAGGTATGAAAACACTAATGGAACAACTTTTTCATGAGTTCCATGAAAATCATTGGATCATTCTTCAATCTGAAAGGCATTAAAAAATTCAAAGAGGTCTATACCAGCTTTGGAAGGATATTTTCATAACATCTTCTTCACTAAATCTGACATGGTGATACCTAGAACACAATCCAATAATGAAGAACCACCTATCCCTATATTGATTATTGAAAATTTCTATAATACCAAGAAAATGGTATTTTTATTGATTGTTGCATTATTCAACTTCAATAAATAAATACAAAAATAGAGAGATCTTTCAAACATCATTGAAACTATAACTAGAGTGGCCCACAGTGAGATGATCAGGCTAATGAATCCTTTTAATTCCAAATAATCCAACTATACCTTTTATTCCCTCAAAATTTTGGGTTCATATAGTATGAGGGAATAGATATCGACTGTGTTACTGAAACTATAATGATGTTGAACACCACATCTAGTTATAGAGTCAATCTTGAAAAATAATTTGGAAACACATCAAGAAACCAAACCACCATACAAGTTAATCGTCCCTTAATAACACCATCATCATTCCAAAATATGAGTTATGAGATCTAAAAAACAAGATTTCCCATTTCCGAAAGTGGAAGATCTTCAAATCTTGACTGAGTATCCCATTCACCTTGGATGATTTGGGTGAATTCATCAGTTTTCTCTAAACTCACTCATCACTAATAGTAATCGATGTGCACCTAGAAATAAACCATATAGTCTATAATAAGGATCACATCAAAGATGTCCATATCCATAAATTGGAAATTTCATTCCCCATCAACCATTAACATAAAGAGTTCACAAGACACACCTAAAACCCCATGCTCATTTCTTACTGAATGAATACACTGACTCCATCTCTTATGGAATTTTTTCGGTATATAATTTCAAAGATTCCCTGAGATAAGATGTGATAAATGAAATGTATGCTCTAATATCAAATATAATAATAGATTAATTTTATTTAATTGAAATGGTACCTCAATCTATTTCAGGTCCTACAATATATTTTATTGGTGCTTAATTTATAGAATGAATATGCCTTGTCTCTCTTAGTGCATAGGAATGACCATGGGTCTGCGACTCTACCTTAAACTAAATATTCTCATAAGTGGATCCAACCCTATATGATGAACTCCAAACTGAGAACCCACATTAATGGATGATTCAAACTATTTTGAAATACCCTAGAATCTATACATAAATTAAGACTTTGATATGGGCATTCCACCTTGTAAAATAGATGAATGTTCCCCATAGTAGCATAATGATGTTTTTTTCTTGTGTGGAGATGAACACATAGTTCAACCATTCCCCACATCTCCACACTGATTTCACATGTCTGACTCAATAAAAGAATCAACAAATGAAGTCAATCATAATGGATGACCTAGAAACCCAACTCCACTCTTTTCTTTCACATCAAAATTCCTCTTCCATTCAATTAACTACTAATTAGCTGGACAAAAACTAAAACATTTCAAGAAAAAATATAATTCCACTATGTTTGATCTCCATCATCAAACCACAACCAGACCCCTCAACATATGTTTTCAATTTGAAAAAGATTACTTAGGACTACATATACATTCCTATACCCATTTAAACCATTTTATTCTTCAGAAAATCATTGGAAACGTCTTCGGCTATAAAATGAACCAACTCAAAAAAGATATTGGAATACCCCCTTATTTGCTATCCCCTAGATAAGATCCAAAAAAATTTAGTTTTTGGTGTTGTATAAGTTATCAAGGAAATACTACTTGTTGAATATGGCCTTATAATCCTTCCAACCCATATCCACATTCTACCCATCCTGAACAACTAATTCCCACCACCTCTGACTAGGAACATCAAATAATAATTAAGAACACATACACTTCACTACCTAAAGGGTGTCATGAAACCCAAACATCCTATATATTTTCTCAAAACTCAGCTACCTCATGGGGGGCTATGAATCCTTGTATAGAAGGAGGCTTAATTTGGATGACCTTTGTTTCATAGTTCATTGAAACATGTGTTCTAGTTTTAAGAATCACTACATCTAGGCAGTTTTCATAGGATTTATTCATGGAACTGGAAACATTCTACAGTTATTTATCTAAAAGGGACCTTCTTTCCAAAGGCAGAAATTCATCATGTTTGAACATTATCAAAATTAGGAACATTCATTGGTGGAGAGGATGGGAGGTTTGACTCATTACACCTTTGGGGGGGATTATTGTACACTCGAGGACTCTCTTTAAAATTTAAGATATTTTTAGGAATCTGTATATATTCACCATGTATAACATGTGTTTCCCATTGAATTAAATATCACTTATTAACATGTGTAAAATTTAGAATCACCAGGTTTTATTCATGGTTGTTCATTAATGGTGATATTAGTAGGTATTTGATGTTCTCTATTAATGGAATCCTCTCATATACTATTTAGATATTCTTTTAATCATCATTATGATGTAACATTTTTTTATGTTACTTAGTGTTGAACTCTATTATTTATTTTCATCCTGGGAGATGAAGGTTTGTTTTGATATTGGGATCGTACCAAATAAAT
Source organism: Viscum album (assembly GCA_963277665.1). Classification (NCBI taxonomy): domain Eukaryota; kingdom Viridiplantae; phylum Streptophyta; class Magnoliopsida; order Santalales; family Viscaceae; genus Viscum; species Viscum album. The sequence continues at coordinate 513,368,314 of OY728143.1, read as the reverse complement.
GGGTTACCCACATATACTTTTGAAAGGAATCAGAATCCATGTATTTCAGTGCTTCTCAATGGGATGCATAATAAATATTATGGTCATGTGTTAAGGACCTAATAATAAAGACTAATTTCATTTCATAATAATATATAAGAAAAATGATCTTAGTCAGATTTTGGTGTGGGACTTATGCTAAAACAACCTAATGAACAATGAAAGGATATTGGTTTCCAAGTATGATTAGACCCTGTTGGGAATATGGACCAAGGAGAACAATGATGATTTGAAATGATGGGTATGAACCTCAAGGAGGCTTCTAAATATCCCATTGGGATGAGAATCAAATACCACATAGTTCTATGAATCTCATAGGAGAGTATAGTCCTTTGAGAGTAATGTGTTTGGCCTTACATCCTGAAAAGGATGCCATGAAGATTTTGGGGGTTGAATTTGGGGCCTATTCTAAAAGAGGATGCCTAGATTAAAGGAATTAAGGTTAAATTCAAGAAGGGGATATCAAAGGACCTCATGACATGAGAAGGATTATAACATATTGCAATTATAGGGGGAATTAGAGTTCTTGTTGTTCATTAATTGTGAGTGTTTGTGCACATGTTGTAATCATCAAGAATTTGAAAGCCCATGTGATTCATGCTCAGTGTGATAAATAAAAGGATGTTAGTGTTTCCATAATGAAACATACTTTTCTCCTCTCCCACTACTGCAGGAGGATGAACCTATGGTGGTGATGGAGGATGATGGGAACGTGACCCTGAGAAGAGGGTGAGGTGACCAACCATCCCACTATTCACATTACATTGGACAATGGTTCAATGAAATTAGGAGGAGATGAAGGTTTGGAGCGATAAACTACGATTTTTGCCCTAAAATTGATCCCAATAGGTGAGGGGGACTTTTCATTTTCTTGAATGGAAAATATTGTGTGAACGTTACCTTTCCTTGAAGAGATATGGGGTTCATTATCTTTGATAAGGGAGAAGTCAGGACCGAAATGCATATTCTCAGAACTAGGGACTTCTAAGAACTATTCCTGGGAGAATGGTCCATGTTACTATGGATATACATTCCCACAGACACAAACAAAATCTTAATCCCATTGTGAAAAAAATGTTGTAATCCCCTTTCTGTGGATATAAAAACCCAAATTGGAGACATGGTGATGTGTCAATCCCAATGGATTGATAGGTCTGGGGGTTTCGGTGGAGGTCTCAACAGAATCCCTTTCAAATAAAGGATCCAATAAAGAATAAGCCTTTCAATGGATTGATTTGAAGAGGAATTGAGATATTGTAATCTGTTGAGAGTATGAAAATCAAAGAGGGGTGCCCATGTAGGTAAGGGTGTGCCTATATGGGTGATAAAGTTGTCTTGGGAGACCATATATACAGTTATTAAAAGAACAACATTTATGGTAATACAGGGGCGACAGCGGACTCAATCCTTTAGGAGTATTCATAGGTGAACCTAGAAGTGTGTCACTAAAGTTCCTATGAAAGGAATATGTGGTTCACAAGTGTTTTTGATTTATGGTGGTTGGATTCTTTAGGCACACAAGTGTTGTTTATTTAAAACAATAAAAGGCATTGAGTCCCATTATCGTCCTTCTAATTATCCAATCAAGGTGTTAAAGAAATCCCTAGATTGTTTTAGAAGACATGTGAAATCACTAGGTAAACCATAGAAACAATTTTGCTTCATAGAAATTTTTCCACACAAACGAAGGCCCTGGTGGTCTATATATAGGAAAAAACATGACTCTGGGAGAAGGAACATTAGGCACCCAATTACCATTCACGCTGAAGGTGTTTTGGCTAGACTAAGGAGACACTTTGAGGCCATTTCCAAAATAAATACTTCAATCAACCCCAGCAAGGGGGTGCATAGGTATCTTTGGCGCCACTTTGGGGAGTTATCCAAAAATAATTTCTCCATACCATGGGGGTTGTTCCCCTGAACCCCTTCTTTGGATCACGATCGCGCTATTGTCCCATCCCATCAGGCAGATTCCTTCCCTACCATCACTATAACCCATGAAAATTGCAGAGTTTCACCACAAACATTTTGAGCCTTCTTTAGGTCATTTTGCAAGGAAGTTCATGGAACACATTTCATTGTGTCTACAACAACCCCCTTATAATTTGATTTAATCAAAATGAATAGAATCTTGTTTTATGGTAAATGTAGGGTACTTTGATGCATTCCAACATCATTTTGTTAGATGTTCAACTAAATCATGTTTGGAAGGATTCTATAATTTTTTCCTAAGCCATGGGACCTAGAGATAATTGTTTTATTTATACCAGTGTAATATAAAAAACAACACAAACATTATATTTTTTAACTTTTTGTTGCTCAATATTACATAATCATACAAAATGTATATTTAGTGATCTGAGACTCAATTTTTGTTTAGAGTTCACTTTTCTGGTTCTCAATCTGGTGAGTACCACGTCTTTTGTTGTTCTTAGTTTAGTGTCATGTAAGTTGGACAATAAATGGTTAATGTTTAAGGTCGAAATATCTGTGACCATAAATTTTGATATTAGATCCCAAAGAATAATCAGTGGCTATGAATTTATTTAATATTATGTAAATACATCCAAGGGAAATATTGAGCAATGTTTTTTATAGTCACCATCTTTAAAACATGTATCATCATATGGGGTGTCTTCTCAAATAATGAAGTTACCATTATTTGAAAAACTCGTTCTGGGAGTTGTTTTATGCAGGGAAAACTAGGGTATATGTTGTATTTCCAAATAGTGGCATCTTTTTATTGAAAGGATCTTTATATAGGAAAATTATGCAAGGACACCTAAGGGAACATACTGTATAGTCAGGAAAAAGTGTTCTCAGAAGTTTGACATTGTACTATTGATAGACAAGAAAAAATAAGATTTGGGTGACTCAATACCACATCAGGTATATTTTATATGGAAAGGGACTTCGAGAATAAAGGGTTATTTTATAGTTTTAAGTCTTGTAGTGAGGAAATTTTATTGTGAATTTTTATGTCATGAAGTAAGGACATTGTACTATGTAGTTTTATGTCATGTAATGAGGAAATTTTACTTTGTAGATTTATGTAATGTAGTGAGGACATTATACTATGCAGTTTTAAGTCATGTAGTGAGTACATTGTACTGTGCAGTTTTTAGTCATGTACTAATGACATTGTGTGGCTTTAATTTAAGGTCTTTATATTTGACCAAAAGTATGATATTATCCCAATTTCATGATAAATTTTTTGGAAACATATTACCATATTCATTTATGGAAGAGAAAATTGTTAACTATGATTTGACAATTGCTAAACCTAATGAATGATATTGAAAAAGGGATGAATGCATTATAGTAATTCATTTCCAAGAACAAAGTTACCATTATTCGAAAACCACTTTATGGTTGTTGTGTAATTCTGGGACAAATAGGGTATATGTTGCATAACCAAATAGTAGTATCTTTTCACTGATAGACATGTTATGAAGGAAAAATATTATTGGCATCCTAATGGAACGTGCTGCATAGTTAGGAAAAATATCTCACAAAAGTGTGACATTCTATTACTAAAAACTGATGAAAGTTTAGGATGATTCATATTTTCTGAAGCACAAATTTTGGTTTGTGGAGAAAGGTACCCCAATAGGGAGAGGGTATTTCCAGCAATGAATTCCAAAGAATCAGAAGAATTTGACTTCTACGAAGGACATACCCAAATGTAGTAGGTATGGTTTCTGTAGTTTTATGTCATAAAAATAAGACCCAAAATGGAAATAGAATATAATATGTGGCCAAGTGATTCCAAGGTTATTTCATATTTCATTAAACACATGGAGACGAAAATGTTTAAACCATGGTCTTGATGACTTCATGATCCAGTGAAATATAATGAGACAAATATACCTGAATTTATATTTTAACATACCTATTCTTATATATTTTAATCAATGTTTGAAGGGGAAAATGACACTATAACCAAGAATGAAATTACCAGCATTTGAAAATCCCTTTATGGGGGTTGAATTTTTCTTGGCCAAATAGGGCATATGTTGTATAGCCAACTAGTGTTATCATATGACAGACAGGACTGTTTTGTAGTCAAATTATGCAAAGCCGCCTAAGGGAACATACTACAAAGTTAGGAAAATGAGGTCTCAGGTATTAGAAACTATGTCACCATAAACCGTAAAAATTTTAAGAAGATATGGAAATATTCAAGATTAAGAGTGTGGAATATTGAATGGGGTTATTCTCAATGAAAATGAGAAATATATGTATCTACATTGGAAATGGTTTTTACAACATTTACATAGGTATGACTCTTATGATAACTTGATACTTTATTATTTTTCTTTGAGTTAATATTGTGATGTGCAATTTAATTTCATGCAGTTGGGACATTATGTTGTGCAGTTTTATGTCATACAGTGAGGACATTAAACTATGTAGTTTTAATTCTTGAAGTGAGGACATTAATAGCACCATAGTAAATTAAGAAACCATATTTTTATAAATAATCTTTTTACCTAATTAATAAGACCACATAACCTATTCTTGATGTGATAAATAACGAGCACTATGGGTTTCTTCTATAACAAAAAGGTGACCTAAGTGAAGAATCAGGGTGTTAGATCTCTATGCAGTTTAACATCATGTGGTAAGGATGATGTTGAACTGATGTGAAAATAAATACATATTGTAACTAGACTAAGGGATAAAACCCAAATGTCACTATATGTCTTGTTGGGGTCATGAATAAATCCATATATAATTCAATAAATATTCCTTATGCTAGATTGATTCTTATATAGGGAATAAAGGGAGGGGGGTTATATCGTGGATATGCCCAAAATTTATGATCCAAGAATCTTTACATATCTCATATATATGAGAAGAAAGCCATACATATTTCATGAAACATTCATTTCCTACACTAATAGAGTTTGACATGGGAGATGGGGGGATTTAACAAATTATAGATGAATGACTAAATTTAAGACACATGATGGTATTAAAATCAAATCATGTATCTTAAAAGAGAACTCAGTATAGATCTAGATCATATAAAGGATAAGAAAAAGGGAATAAATTTTGTGGTTACACCTAGGCCCAATATTGGAGATCCATGCGTCTCTACGTATCTTTTATAGATGATAATCAAGCCACACGTAGTCCTTGAAATGATGTCCCTAGGGAGAATTGATTCGTACATAGGGAAGAAAAGGACTCTTGTTTCACAAATGAGTAGTAGTGATATCAATTATTCTTGCATATATATGCTCTTGACATCATGTTGATAAGACGTTAACTGTGAAAACCAGGTCCCGGTGACAGCACAAGCACCCCACCTTAACAAGGCCGTCGGGTCATGGCCTACCAGGTACCCCCTGTTGCCCTACAGACAAGTGGGGCCCACCCCAGGTCCACCTACATGCCCGAACGGGTCATCTGACTAATGATAGTCCCCACAGGCCAACACATGTACTTTCCAGTGTGATTTGTCCTCACTCGCACACACCCTGGGAAGCTTCCCAGAAGGTCACCCATCCTGATTACTACTTCAAGCCAAGCACGCTTAACTGTAGAATTCTAATCAGACAGGCTCCCGAATAGGAAGGTGCACCTTGTTGACATGAGTCATTTGACCCTTTATCATTTGGGGATGTTACAATCACCCCTCCCCCCCCCTTTAGAGCACAACGCCCTCGTTGTGGGCCCTACATCACAACCCAGGCAGTGCACCGCGCACTTAAGGCTGGGTTCCTCCTCTGATACCAAATGTGACAACTGGGTCCCGGTGACAGCACAGGCACCCCGCCTTAACAAGGCCGTTGGGTCCGGGCCTACCAGGTACCCCCGGTTGCCCCGCAGACAAGTGGGGCCCACCCCAGGGTCCACCCACATGCCCAAACGGGTCATCTGACTAATGATATTCCCCACATGCAAACACATGCCCTTTCTAGTGTGCTTTTTCCTCACTCGCACACACCCTGGGAAGCTTTCCAGAAGGTCACCCATTCGGATTACTACTCCAAGCCAAGCACGCTTAACTGTGGAGTTCTAATCAGACAGGCTCCCGAAAAAGAAGGTGCACCTTGTTGACATGAGTCATATCATTTAATCATTTAACCCTTTATCATTTTGGGATGTTACATTAACCATACATTTTAATGTCGTGTAACAAGGACAAATGGTGTCATTCAGTTTAATGTCGTACGACAATGACAAAGATGCTATACATTTTAACATCAAGAATCATGGACTCTTATGGTTGTTTTGAAGTTTAATGTCTTTAAACATGGACTTTATACTGTGAAAATTTATGTCTTGCAGCGAGGATGTGGGGGTAGTGTAGTTTTTAGTCTAACAGCGAGGGCGTGGGGGTTGTGCAGTCTTTACTCTTGCAGCGAGTGTGTGTGGGATTTACATTTTTCAGTCTTGCAGCAAGGACATGGGGTATGTTCATTATTCAGTATTATAGTGAGGACATGTGAGCTATGCAGTTTTCAGTCTTGCAGCGAGTTCATGGGGGTGGTGCTATTTTCAGTCTTGCAGCGAGGACATGGTGGCTGAACAGTTTTTTGTCTTTCAGTAAGGACGTGGTGGTTGTGCAGTTTTCTGTCTTGTAACAATAATGTGGTGGTTTTACAATTTTCAGTCTTGCAGTGAGGACATTGTATGCTACAACACAACGTATTTCTTCAATAATCTCACATTGGTTGGACTTGTAATATGCAATTTATACATTGAGATTAACGGATAAGATCCATTTGAGTATACCTTATGTATGGAATTAGGTCATTCCCACACTGGTTCATGCTTTGAATGTTTCATTCATGGTATCATTGGAGTCCAGAGGACCAATAAAAATTCTCCATAATGAAATCAATAGAGGCTAAATTTATTTTCGAATGCTTACACTATTCTATTTTGATGTGCTTCTAAATGATCCAAGTATGAAATATTTTATTGTCTAATCATTCCGGCTCATTAAACTGTTTCTCAGACTGCTCATCTGTAGAAAAATGATCACATATTTCCACTCTTAGTGAAGGAAATTAAATTTCAATCTGAAAAAATACTTCTATTTTGAATACCAATGAATAAAGAGGATATTGGGTGGTATTATAGGTAGTAGTCTTATAATCCCATAAATGAATGCAAAAGATTATCAAGAATGATTTCTTATCTTTATCGGCCATCTTCTGGAGTATATTTGACTGCGTCACATTGAAATCCCAGAATAGTCCATTGGCTACTTCATGATTGCGAGATAAATGGTTGGATTTGATATTTTGGTCCTGAAATAATTTCATTACCTCAACAGAACAAAAATTAGTGCCACGGTCCATCAATATAGTATGAAGGACACCAAATCTGGTGACGATGTTAGTTTTGAAAAAACTAACAATTCTTTCTGCTCAAACTTCTTTGGGAATATTTCCTCATCCCATTTGGAGAAGAAGTCAGTAGCAGTAAGGATATACATAAATGCTTAGCCGTAGCTGGTGGATAAGGTCCTACTACATCCCTTCCCCATATAGAAAATTGCCAGGATTATCTAGTTGTATGTATCAACTCTGGGGGATGATGAATGTAGTTGTCATGCACATGGAAAGGATGAAATTACATAGTGAAATATGTGAAATACTTCATCATTGAAGGCCAAAAGTATATAATATTTTTGATTTGTTCCAAAATCCAATGCCCAGAATTCTGAGAACCACAAACGCCTGAATGTACTTCTTCCATAACAACTACAATTTCTTCTACATCAATACATTTAAAAAGTATTCCATCAAAGTCTTTTTTAAAGGATCATTTGGTAATCTTGACTATCATAATGTGTAAAATTGGTTTCTCATCATCGGATATGTTCTTTTTTAGCCTTATCTAGTGTAAGTACTCCATTTTGATGTTATTACATGATGGGTGTTCTCCATTCTGTGGTATTCTCATGTGGCTTAGAAATAGGGCTAATTTCATTAATTTTCTCTATAATGGATTGAAAAAAAGTGATACCATATGACGATGGGCTATACTGATGACTATCTGATACCGATATGGATCTACTGTGTTTGTAACTACATTTTCTAGTGCATTCACATGGGCATTTTGTTCTTGCAGTACATAATACAATGTTGGATCTGAGGGAAATTCATCCCCTAACCCTCTGACATAATCCCAAAAAGGTATTAACTCTATTTTTATAATATTATATTCTTCATTGATCTATTTGATTAAGAATTATGAATCCCCATTCACATTCAAGTGCTTCACTTTAACCTAAAGGGAAAATTCCAAGCCTATAATGAGTGCTTCATACTCTGCCTCATTGCTGGTTCTGCCATATGATAACCAAAAGAAATAAAGAAATGCTACCTTTTGGGGGGAGATAAAGAAAATTCCACACCCAAATTTTTTTAGTTTTGGGTTTTCCATTATCTTCCCTGTTTTACTTCTTGAGGCACCATCATTGTACATTTACCATGTTTGGGAACTATCTTGAATAGAGATGACATATTCATTAGGAAGTTCAGTATTCAATGATGTATCTTCCTCAAAAACATTTTCATCAATGAAATCGACCATATCATGGCCCTTTATTACCTTCTATGGAAATAAATGGATACCAAACTATTAAAAAATAACACCCACCATTCCAGACACTCTGTAAGCATCGGAACACTGATGATAATTTTGAGCAGGTTCTTACAAGATAACAATTGGACCTCATGATGTTGGAGGAAGTTCCTCAATTCTTGAACCGCAAATATTAATTCCAAATAACATTTTTTAATACTAGAATACTGATTTTATACCTGAAGAATAGTTCGAATGGGATAGTAAAGGTTGTTTGTTTCCATAAATCATTATTTTGGGAAAGGAAGGCACCCAGGGATCGCTCTAAATCTATCATATAAAGAATAAGTTGACTACCTTCAATATGTGGAATTAATTCCGGTGGAATCAAAAGATATTTCTTGAGGGTGTCAAATTCTTCTTGGATGTATTTATTCAATTTATAGGTAACTCTTTTCTACATAAATCTAGTGAAGGTAAGACACTAGCCTCCAAAATTGGCGATAAAGTGCGGAATATAGGCCATATTTCCATGGAGTCCACTTCATTATTTCAAATTTAGATTATGTAAAAAGGAAAGGATTTATTTTTTTTCTCTGGAACAACTTTGATACCACGATGGCATACAATGAAGCCAAGGAACATTAATGAGGTTACCCTAAAAGAAAATTTCAAGTGATTCATCTTCAAACTGTGTTGTCGAAGATTATTGAATATAGTCTCTAGAACATTCAACTAATTAGAACGTTGTGTGGATTAGACCACCAAATCATCTGCATAAAATTCAAAAAAATTCAATAAGAAGTGATTGATTATATGGTTCATGGAACATTGATATGTTTCACCTGTATTCTTTAAGCCAAATGGAATTACCTGATAAGAAACATACATTTAGGGAATATAAAGGCTGTCAATTCATTATCCTATGGGGCCATACATATTTAATTATACCATGGGTAGCCATCTATGAAGTAAAGAGCATTATAGCCATATATTGCCTCGATTAAAAGATCTGTGATTAGAACTCAATAGTCATATTTAGAACAATGCTGGTTAAGATCTCTGAAATTAAGGAACACACTGATTTTACGATTATTCATTTTAACTGGGACAATTTTGGCCATCCATTTGGGATATTAAAATTCCTTGAAAAATTTGACCTTTATTAGTTTATCAACATCACCTTCAATTTTAAAGGCAAGGGATGGGAGTGTTCATCTTTTTTCCTGTTTGAATCCATGATGTTCTTCAGAAAATCCCAAAAGATGGGTGGCGACATAAGGAATAAGACTTGTTATTTCTATATAATTACAAGAAAATATAACTCGGTGTTTCTTTAGAAATGAAGTATTCACCTCGTGCTCTTCAGAAGTTATTGCCGCAATAATTATAGTGGGGCGTGGTACTTCTTCAATTCCCGGAGTTATTCCTCTAATATCATCCACAGTGGTAGAAAATTCTTTTCTGAAATGCTGGAGGAAAATACCGAAGATCTTTCTCTTATTATTCATTACATTATAATTATTCTATTTCTACATTCATTTTAGGTGATTATGAAAATCATCGAGAGCTAGGGGAGGAGTTTGTATTTGAACTTCCTGAAGAAGAGGCCACCATTTTTAACCCTACCGATGATGAAGCGTCTTCCTATGATAAAAAGGGGGAGATGAAGGATTCGTAATCAACATCATTTTTTACCTCTAGAAATTCTACAAAATCTTCAATTAGGATTGATGAAGAAAAATATTTGATATGTTCAGTAGATAAAATTAAGACATCTTCTATTAAACCTCCATCACTTAATGGTGAATCAACAATTTCTCACATTATGTTAGGCCTGATTAATGCAATTGACAGTATAAGAGTTACTAGAAAAATACTTTGATTTGGCTTTAAATTTCCAATTTGATTGATAGGTAACGCATAATCTATACTCAAATGTATGAATTGGTTTGTTGGAATCTCTTTTCCAACCATTCGGAGCATTAACTCTGGTTACCTCCATTATCACGGACCTCATTCCCTTTGTGTGAAAAAACTATTTCTTAATGTATTGACAGTCACACATTTTTAATGTTTCATTTTCACCATACAATGTCCCAATTTGACCATTGAAATATTACTTAAGGCATTGGTGGTATGATAAAGGATTAGTAGCATGTTGGTGTAGCCCGGACCTTCCATGAAAAATGTTGAAGGCTATGTCCGGGAAAACGACAATGAAATCTGATATAGACACAAGATCTCAAAGTTGAGTTTTGAGTGTAATCTCTCATATAGGTTATTTCTCATTCTTCTAATATCCTTGCAACATTAATTTTCTTGGAGATAAGTCACGTTCAGTAAGGTCCAATAAATGAAGTGTACAAATAAGAATGATATTGACTCCAGATCCATTATTAATGAAGGATCTTCGGACATCTACGACCTTGACCTTTCCATAAAGATACAAGGGTCTAATATTCCCTTGTACAACATCATCTTCATCTGTGTCTGTAAATGAAATTAATACATGAATTTCTGTAGGATCATTATCTATACGTTAAACCTCAACAAAAGAAACATCAATTTTAAACTCTCCAAGTCATTACAAATACTCAATAAGTGCTACTAGAAGACCATTTTATAGGCTCAAAGCATATAGAATAGAAAACTTGTCTTGTACATGGGACATCTATATCAAAATAGTGCACTTTTTTTCAAGGGGTTTGTGTTTCCCAACATGGTGATCCGATTATGTAGGTACCTTGGATATTGATTCTCTTGATGTTGACGTACCCAGTGTCAGAGAAGATTCTGGAAATACTCCGGGCTTTGCTAGATTAGACTTACTAGGTCTACATATTTGCTATGAGGAATATGGTGTGACTTTTAATTGGTCCTAAAAAATAATAATGTTAGGTTTGAACCTGTCTGGTATGGAAGAAACTCCTTATTCTTGTTCATCCCACTAAAAGGCTCATCCATGAGTTTCCTCCACATATACAATTTGAGAAGGGGTACAGTTAAAATTGAGTCTTCTTGAATACCCACATCTTCCCCTATATCCTCAACCTTGAACTCTTACTATGGTTTCCTAGTAAAGTTTAGAGAACTTAGGATAATAATAATCAAAATCTCCATTGGAATAAGGATCCTTTAAGTGGGTGACATTGATGGAAAAAAAAGTTCAATTCTTTATCTGATGAAAATTCTTCGTTACATGTTATTTTTTGGAAATCTATTTGGCGGTGTGGTGCCCATTATTTTGAAGCGGACGACATGAATTCTTCCATATTCAAATACAAATTCTACGTTTACATGAACTAGTCTTCTTCTAACTACACTTTATCATTCTTATCATGTTTCTTCTATGAGGAATGACTTTTTAATAAAGGTTGTATTTTTATGGCAGAAGTGAAGGATGAAATAATCGGTTGTTTCAACAGTTTTAATAGAAGAGAATGATTTTGGCTGATGATTTTTCTAATCATTCTATCATCATATTTCTGAACATTTTTTCAATTTTTCATCCTTCCATTCCCCTTCATCATTTGGATTAGTATAAGTAACACATGCTACTTGAGTTGACGAACTTTTTAGTTTCACTTTTTCAGAGTCTACCATTTTTTGCATGATGTCCATGAAATCAATACACTTTTAAATGAGATGTCACAAATTCTGGTAAAAGGGACCATAATTTAGAAGATCTCCATCTACTTCTTTGTTTGGAATCTTCGGTCGTGGAAATAGAATCATATTATTTTTCAGAGCTGGAATGAAGTAAACAAGAACTTTTTCATTCTATTAGGAATATACTTTTCACTTTAATTTAGGAAACTATTTCTTCCCTTGATCTTTTTTAAAATCATCATGAGGCAATCATTGATTCTGATGCTCTGAAGGAGAACCCCATTGATATGATAATGGTTTTGATTTTGAAGAAGGTACAAGTGATTTATTGAGTGTAAAGGTAGCACCCTCTAGTTTCCCCATTCTCCTTACCATTGCTGATATAATTTTCTGAGTTTTATGCTTAGTTTCTATAAAATAATCATCCATCTATTGTGAAATTTAAGTAAGGTCTCGAAACCCTCATTTGTATTTCACATGTATCAGTTGTGTGTGTAAATAATCAAATCGATTTTCCACAAAAATTGGGAGAAACTATTCATGAGGGAGTTCCATAATTACAGAATACATTAATCCTTTCCATCGAGCCTTGAAATCGGAAACTCTTTCATTCTCAAATGGATTACAATTTTTTAGATAAGAAACTATTGTCTTTTTTAATGTATATAATAATTGAAGATGAAATTTCTAATAGAGATATTCCCTTTAAGAAATTGATCAAGATTGAAAACTTGTATACCGTACAAAAGCTGGTCCTTGTAATGACTGCACAAAACACCTATGCTTTACTGCTTCATATTGTTCAGGGGATCCCATCATGGGATCACAATGAGAAAATAAATGTGATAAGTGTTGTTTTAAATCCCCAGAACCATTAATGATTTTAAATGTGGTATTCACAAAATTTGGTGGGGGGAGGAATCATGTCCAACCATTCATGGGTAAGCTTTCTTTTTAGGATAAATTGGTGGATGATGTTCCTCCATAGCTTCTAATTGAGTCGTTAATTCCTCAATTCTATTCAAAAGTACTTGGTGAATATTCATATGAGTTGGAACCTATAGAGGTATAGAAACTGGAGCTAGAGTTTTTTTAATGACTAGAAAACCCACTAGTGATGGTGCTGGTATTTTCCATGGATAACCCATTTGAAAAGGCTTATCAGGATGTGTTTGATGTTGCCCTGGTTGTGTTAAAAATGAAGGGAATTCATTATCCACATATATAGTCCACAAATCTTCTTTTATTAGAAGCTTTTATTGGATGTTCATGTTGAGTATATGCCTTGGGAGTACATCTAGAAAAAATGTAGCTTCGAAGTAACTCTATATTGAGTCTTTTGAACTCTTTCATCTCCTTTTCTTGGTCTGAAAATCTCTCTTCATTTGAAAGAGATTTACCTTCTCATGTGAAGCGAGATGCAATCTAACTTTTACCCTTCCCTTATTAAATTCCATTCATAAGGGTGGGAGTTGGTTATTTGAAGGCATACATAAATTCGTGGTAGGCCGTTAATTTCGGGTACGTACACCATCTTAATTTGATTTAGTGTGTACTATATTACGGATAAGAACTTCAACTTCTGATTCCCCTGAACTAGACTCGTTTTATGGAAGATCATCAGTTATGGTGTCAATAAAATTTAATGATACCTAATTAATTGATGGTATTCTATTAGTATCTTCATATGATCATATCCTTATATAATTTATATGAGACTCAGATCTCTTATATAATAGATTTTCTGAATTTGTTTGACGGACATCATCCTGAAGGGGAATCCTTGGATAGTTTAGTTGTGCGCTCTCTTTTTGGCTTCATCCATAATCGATATAAAATAAACTTTAGTTGAGGAGGGATTTTAGATTTGAAAACCCCCATCCCTGTAGGCTGGGGATGTTCATGTTCTTCTTAATCTTACCATTGAACAGTTTTTATTGAATTTGATTGTTTAATTAACTGATCACCCAACCCTGGAAGGTGGGGTAGTACATGAACTGTTATGGATGAGATTTGTGTAGGTGGACTTCTGATATTTCAAATTTTTGTTTAGACATTATCTGTATGCATTATCCAACAACCACTCAAATCACCTATTTCAGAAGATCACAGTGCATTTTCATACATTTATTTTATCTGATGGATGACATCCTCTAAGTGGGAGGCTTTCTCATGATTCTTGGATGTGTGATGTAAAAGTAACTCAACAACTTGTTTTCATTTGGACTATATCTGATGAGAACTAGTTGAGGGATGTTCTGGAATGTACATTTGATTACATACAAAATCTATTTATTGTAACCAGCCATGAGAAATTACATTTCCTAAGACCACTTTTGGTTTTCTTTGCTGATTTTAGAGTGCTATAAATTGTAATTCTCCTTGTTCACCCCATCCTCTGATACAAAAATCAAATAAGGAATTAAAAAATAACTAGATTAGATTCTTTATCCCATTGAGGCATTCATGCTAACGGGTTTTCTAATACTTTTCAACATTTGGATGTTGAGAAACTAAGAGAGATGGCAAGTCCACTTGGCATTGAAACTCTTTTATAACCATTAAATGATTTTGATATTCATCATATGGTAATACATTGGTTTTCAAATGACTATGAATCATCTATAAGTTGAGGTAGATTTTATAAATGCAATATTCTACCACAAATTCTGGAATGTTTTACTGATAATTTTCCAAAGGCTAGAAAATGACTGTTATTTATCTATTGGACAATTGTTTGATCATGTTTAACATATTTCCATTATCTTTTACATGAGTTTTCTTTACATGGTATGGAAATTGTGGATGATACATATTAGAATAAAAATGAACCAATGGATGTTCAGTGAATGAATGCTCCATTAATATGTCTTCTAGTTGATAAATTATTTCACTCATCAGTGATAAGGCATCAGACATGACTTTATTTATATTGAAAAGTGCCTCACGATATGATGGATTTCTTATCAATACATTATCTATTACAGAATTATCGTAACAATGATAAATACTACTATGGAGAGTAATTTATTAATGAATTCCATCATCAAGTGTATCACCAGGGTGGATTATTAAAAGGGATAAATCATATTGCTCTTTGGTATTTTAGACACAAAGATGGTTGTTGTGGATCTCATCCAAAGATAGGATCTCTAGATTGACAAAAGTTTTAGGAAGCAAGCCTTAATGATGTATTGTCTAATGGGGAACATCTGAATTACTTCTACTAACACAATAATTTTGTATGGAGATGGTTGGATCTTGATCTCCAATAGATAAATGTGTGAGGGAATGAAGAACTCCAGCATTTTGAGGAGCAAAATTGCCGCTTGAATCATGATTTTCACACTGTGTTTCATGATAATTATTTTCGGATGTTCTCTTACACTTAGTCAGGACCAATTTCTTGTAGAAGTGACTATCATGGGATGGTGTATATGTCTTCCTTGTAGTGGTTATTAGAAAGGACATATTACCTCCAATTGGAAAGGGTGTATGTTCCCGATCCTGTTGTCTGTATGATATGTTAGAGTATGCCCCATTACACTCCTAGACTGGAACAAAGGTGTGAATCCTCTCTAGGAAAGAATGATGATGTGTCATCCCATGTGTGGGGATAGATTTATATGACTTTTCCCCTAGTATAGCTGAAGTAGCTGTTAAAATATCCTGGCATGCTTCCAGAATATGGGCATGAATTTTTGTTTGCCCATTCACAATTTATAAGATGGTTTTATGAATTCAGTGTCCAGAACGAGAATATTAGTCCATTACATATTAGGAGTAGGTGTATGTGTTTTCTCTTATCCATATTTTCCTATCAATGGGTATTGAAAGTACTCATGTATGGGGTGGAGAGTTGGGTCTGAATCATATTTTTCATCGATTATTTCCAACTGACTTCTCTGGGTGCTGCCAAATGAGGCAGCTGGAAGGCATGATGGACACTACAAGGTGTATGTTTCTTTGGGCTGTTTCTCATCATGTATGAATGACAGAATAAAATCAATACTTTCAGATGAGACTACTAGCATAATTGGTGATTGTAAGCATGTATATGTTCTTTTTTACCAGATTCCACTCCATTGGATTGGAAGGTTTCTTTAAATGCAGTCAGACAATCTTGATGACAAGTTGATAAATTTTAATCATGTGTATGTGCTTGTTCATAGTACTCCACTAAATTTATCTAGTGGGATTGATCAGTTGCTTCCAGATGAGTCTTCTAGACATCAAAACTTGTATAGATGTGTGTGTGTGACCACTCATTGGTTTCCATGAAGTTCGTTTGATGGACCAATTAACAGCGGGGAAGAGGTAAGAACCTACTCCTTGTTAACCAGAAATTGTCTTTGATGATTCATCTTTCATTCTTGGGTATGAGAGACCTGTTCTGAAAATCCATTGACAACTCCACCATCTTGTAGGGGATTCACTATGACACGATTTTGTTGGCGGAAATTATTAGTGGGAATCCTCATGAAGGATCTCTGCATCATTGAATTGTGGCTTTGAGTGAACTCTTGATCCACCTCCCTATCATACAAGAGGGACTGGTTGTTGCATTCCAAAGATAAGGATCTTAAACTATTGAAGACCATTTTTGGAACCTTCTGGTTCTTGATCATCAGTCATAATTGGCCATATGATCGAGGAATGTTAATGAACTAGAGGGCCTATTTGGAATCCTCCAAAGTTGTTATTGTACCATGTTTATTGTACTCCTTTAGTATTACCATTGAGAATCGATGTTGAAGACACTGGGAGTGGTGATAATGTCCTTCCCATGGATTAGGATACAACATGAGCAGCAGTTGGTAGGATCATAGATGTTGTCTCTAAGAAATCCATTTTGGAATGAAGGAGGATCTATGACAAAAAAAATGAAAACCACATAAACACCATTAAAGAGATATCTCTTAGATGGATTCATGAATGGTTGATTCCTTTGTATGGGCTTCCATTATCAATTAAAAGGGTCCCGAAATGTTGGTAACATTATTATCTTGGTTCAGGATTCACATCGGGTTCACCAATTTTGTTCCGTAGATCATTGAATCGTGTGTTATTATTTGATGAATCATAGCTTCCAGGTAGTTTCCATTGGATTTATTCATGGAACATGAATCTTAAGAAAGTTATTTATCTAAAAGGGATCTTCTTTTTAAAGGTAGGCATTCATCATGTTTGAACAATACTATATTTAGGAACGTGCATCAATTGAGAGGATGGGTCGTCAGACTCGTGACACTATTTTGGGGGGAATTATTGTATACTCTATGACTCTCATTAAAATTTATGAAATTTTATGAATCCTTATTAATTAAGAAAGTATAATATATGTTTCCCTTGAATTTTTCCTTTAGTTATTTACATGTGTAAAATTTATAATAATCTATATGTATTAAAGGTTCTTAATTAATTGTAATATTTGAATGTATTCGAGGTTCATTATAAATTGTATCCTATAATATATTATTAAGATATTCTTTTAATCATCGTTATGATGATACTAGTTTTTTAATCCACTTAGTGGGGTACTCTAGAATTTTCTTTCATTTAGGGAGATGAAGTTTTTTTTTGATATTGGGATAGTACCTGGGAAATGGGTTACCTACGTATCATTGTAAAAGGAATCAGAACCCTCATAGTTTGGTGTTTCTTAATCGAACACATCATACCTTTTAAGGTGATGTGATAACGATATAACCATATAGATTAATTTCTTGTGGTATGGATATCAAATAAAAATGTTCATAGTCGGAGTTTTTGGTCGGACATATGCATGAAACATCCCATTGAACATAGAAATTATATTGGTTTCTGATTAATATTAGTCCTTTTTGGGAGTATGGACCAAGGAGAACATGGCTGATTTAAAATTTTGGGATTTAACCTCAAGGAGGCTTCCTACATATCCCTTGTGGATTGAAATCAAAGTCCGCATAGTTCTATGATTCTCATAGGAGAGTATAATACTTTGAGAGAAATGAGTTTGGGCGTAATTCCTGAAAAAGGATTTATGATGATTTTGGGGGTTTAATTTGGGGATTATCCCTATTAAGGATTCCAATATTATGGGAATTGTGGTAGAATTATTGAAGATGATATTCAATGATCTTAGGCCCTAACAACGCTTCCTATATATCATAATTATTTTGGGAATCAGAGTTCTCATTGTTCATTCATTATGAGTGTTTGTTAGCATATTTTAATTATCTGGAATCTCTAACTCGTCATGAGTCATGCTCGATGTGAGAAACAATAGGATGTGAAATTTTCAAAAATTACACAAACCTATTTCCTCCTCCATTGGGGAAATAGAGAGTACCTACGATGGTGACAGTGGATGAGGCCAAGGCAACTCAGCAAGAGGGGGAGGCGACCAACCTTCCCACTATTCACTTTGCAGTCGTCAAGGGTCCAATTCAGGAAAAAATGATGATATTTTATAGGATTAAACTAGGATAGATTCCCTAAAATTGTCCTTGGTAGGGGGGGGGGGGAATTTTCATTCACATGAAGGGAAAAGAGGGTGTGATCTTAACTTCCTTTCCTGAGATCTGATGTTACGTCTCTTTGAGAAGGGAGAGGTCAGGTCCCAAAACATTATTCTCAGAACTGGTAACATCCCAGCACTATTTCGAGGAGAATGGTCCATGTGACTATGGATATAAAAACCCATAGACACTCCATGATTCCTAACCCCATTTTGAGACAAATGTTAGAAACCTATGATGGTGGATATACAAACCCAAATAAGAGACTCTTTTATGTGCCATTCCCAATGGTTTGACAAGTTATAAGGTATTGGTTGAGGTCCAAATAGAATCCAATTCAAACAAGGGATCCAATGAAGAATTATCATTTACATGGATTGATTTAAAGATGGATTGATGGATTTCAAATAGAAGAGAGTAATTAAATCATAGAGGTGCTCCCATGTAGGTATGGGAGCTCTAGTATGGGCGCACATGTTGGCATGGGTGACCTGATATTAACATAAGTAATGAAAAACATGTATGGTAATACTTGGGTGAGATTTGGCTCAATCCTTCCAGATTATTCACAGGTGATCCCGGAAGTGGGGCACTCTAGTTCCTATGAAAATAATTGGTGGTGCACAAGTGTTTCTAATTTAGCATGGTTAGGAACCTTAGGCGCACAAGTTTTGTGGATTTAAATCACTAAATGGACTCATGTCCTCTGATACCCATTAAAATCCTCTACTTTGGTTGATAAAGAACTACCTTGAATGTTTTGGAAGACTTAGGTGAAGAACTAGGGTGACCAGAGTAGCAATTGGGCTTCATGGAAATGTTTCCATACAAATAAAATCCTCAAGGGTCTATTTATAGGACAAACTAGGACCCTAGGCGAAAGGAGATTTGGAGTACAAGTACCTTGCATGTGGATGGTATTTTGTCTAGTCAGTGCTGACACTTTGAGGACTTATCAAAAATAAATACATCAATCAACTCCATCAAGGGGGAGTACATGTGTTTTCACGTAGGTGTATTTTTCTCAATTTTTGGGACATAGCCAATATATTTTCTCCATACCACGGGGGATGTGCCCCCACACCCCGGCTTCAGATCACTACCATACTACGGTCTCGACCCTACGAAGTTGATCCTTCTCTACCCTCACTGCATACAATGAACTTTTCACAGTCACACCCCAAATTTTTTTCAATATTCTTTAGGTCACTTTTGTTGTGAATTTCATGAAACACATTTCATTATGTCTAAAAACACTTGAGCTTCTTCCTATTTCAATACCGGGTTCGCATTCCCTGACTTGAGTAGTTCCGGAGCCGACACCCTCACACAATTCCCAGATATCCTGAAGAAAAACATTAACTAGACTTCGAAAATTTGAGGAATGGGGACTCCCTTCAGATTCTTCATGAGTTTTCCAAGTAATTTAATGTGGAGGCATATTTTAAAAACAAGGAACAACCAAATTGTAAGAACATTAATACATCATTCCAAAAATTTTAATCATCAAAAAACTATTTAAAACACTCCCTTAAATCAAAATAAAACCACATTCATCACAATAACAACACAATCAATCTTCTTCACCGCCAAAAAATTTACAAGAATAGTCAGCAACCTGTATGTGTCACCTATGGAAGAATTCAAAAGAATTCCCAAAATCCCATGTTCACCAATGGTTTATCATTATGTGTGTTGGCCACACTTCCATAGACACAACCAAACCCTCAATGACCATTAATCCTAGATAATATCTATATAGACTCCACCAATTATAAAGAACAAATGAAAGAGAAAAAACTTCTGTGATACCATTTATTCTTGATCCATGTAGGGGTTTCATCGAACTTGACACCTTCCCAGATTGTGTCATAGCCAAAATGGAATTCCCAATTCTCATTGGATAGAAACTTGTTACTGGGAATTAACAATGCATTTTAGTGAACGATTTATCCCATGTTAAATATCTAAGAAAATACAATGAATGAAACATCACCTGAATATCAATATCCATAACCAAAAGCAGTAAAAAAGTTCGAAGTTAATCTTTTATGAGCTTTGACCAAAACGAATGAAAATAATGTACCAAATAAATTAGTGGAACTCAATCGACCATAACCCAAAACCCACAATGAAACATGACTTCATTAACCCTAAATCTTCCTCCACTACCACCATCAATAGAAGAACACTGGGAACCCGGTCTACCATCACCACTATGAAAAATATTTCCACTACCCAGATCATAGACGACAATTTATACATACAAAAAAGAATGTTTGTAGGGTGCAAGACAAATCTTAGTAGGGTGTCACGTAAAAGAGAAAATATATTTCATATCATTAGAAGAAAAATTAAAGTGAATGTTTTTGGGAAGAGAAATAAGAAATATTTTTAAATAGAAAAATTTAGGGTTATCAGTTCAAGGAAAAAAATTTCTTAAAAATAATTCATTACATTTATATTGAAAATAAGGTCAACCATATGCCAATAACATGAACCATATCATAAGATAGCATGATTTCATGGGAAATCCCTATAGGTAGAAGCACAAGTTGGACCATATGAAACTTGAACCATAGTGAAACATGTTATAGAAATTATAACCACCAACGTCCTCATGCATCACCCACTATAGGGGAACCCATTCCATGTTCTAGTGGTATCTAATAATTATCAATGTTTGGTAATTATTGAATCATTAATCATGTTCGAAGAAACTGATCCTTGTACCAGCAAATCCGAGTAACATACTATCCCTAGTCCACCCACCTATATTAAGATGATTCAATATAAGTTCAGTTTCCTTTTTCACATTTCACATAGATCACCACATTCAAATAAACACCAAAAATTATTAATTCACTAAAAAACACCATTTCTCATTGCGAAAACAACATTAAATGCATATGCAGACCAAATCCATTTAAAAAGATTATTTTTTATATATTTAAAATTTATGGAACATATTTATGAATCACAACATTAAATAATAGAATAAATACTATCAATTTAATTTTAAAAATAAATTTTTAACACATACACACATCATACAATTTTGAAAATATATTTTTCACCATTCACATGATCAATAAAACACATTCAGGAAGAAAAAAAATCCTACCCAAATTATCTAATAACTATAGAACATGGAATAAATAGCCTCATCTGTCGAAACAAATAAAACCCTCTGAAAAGCCACAAACACAACATGGTAGGTTCCAAAAATGGGATGATCAAACAAAAATCATCAATATTTTACCAAAATACTAAATATTGATCCCCTAATAGGGCAACCAATCTACTTGAGAAATAAGATTACATGAAAGACTGAGGAAGATCTATAAAATAAGGAAGATATTAAGAAAAGAGAGTCTTACATAATGATATCTGATGATCCGAGGCCGAATCCACCCTAAAAAATAATGATCAAGGGATCCAAGTGAGAGATGAGGAGTATACTAGTTGTAAAAATCAGGCATTTTTTGAATTAAAGATGATTTATAATTAAAATAAGAGAAGGTATAAGGGCCAATTCTAATACATAAGGACCTAGGAATAATACAAGGTTAGAAAATAGGATTTTCTAAACCATTAGGAAACTGTGTGGTCTCTTCAATACATGATAGAATTGCCTGCATAGCTTCTTTAGAGAGGATACATGCCCATGTACTAGGTTGTGTGGCCTGGATATTGATATTGTCAAGGCTATCAGTTTCTTTTAGGGTGGGACTTTGTATACCCAAAAAAAAACTTTCTGTCAACTATTATATTGAACAAAAACTTCATTTTCACAAAAAACTCTTGGGAAAACCAATTGATAAATAAAAGATATAAAATGAGAAAAATAACTCAAAATAAAGCAACATATGTGACAATAACTATATATGTGAGAGAAATATATGAATAATTTAGATTTAATCCGTAACATCATAGGTTATTGTTATTCATAAATTTAATTTAAATAAAATTAATACCCTTAATTCGAAAAATAACCCTTTCTATTTGAATAACATCATAGGATATAATCCTAGTTGGAATATAATATAGAGAGATCACATGTATCACTTCTTTTGTAAAATATCACTTCCTTTTGAAAACACTTATTTAAAATCTAAATCATTCTCATATATTAGTGATAATATTTATTGAATATAACCTTTTATAACTAATAATTAATCATTGAAACATTGATTGATCATGATGGTGGAAGAGTTCGATTCATTATGAATATTTTAAAATAAAAATATTGCATTCACATTTTTTTAATAAGAACAAAAATATTATATTTATTAAAATATTAGGTAGATTAATTTCAAAACATTTATTCGTAATCCAAATAATTGTAAAAAAAATTAATTAATAATAGTGATATTATTTTAAAACTTTTTTTTAAAAGAATTGATTCAGATGAAAAATGATTATTGACTGAATAGTGAAATGAAGTTGGATTTTCATAAAATCATATCTAGACCATTTTAAGTACCAAAGACATAAATATGTAATTATTACATGAATAAATTACAAATAAGCAGAGGAGAATAAAATTCAAAAAATTTATTATAAAATTATTAAATAATTTACTTCAATGAAAATCAAATCATAAGAAAACATGATTAAAATGATATTGAAGCATAAACCCTTATCAATTTGGTAAAATATTAATCATAAAATTCTGCAAATGATGTAAGGAAATTTTAATAAAAATTTATCATGATTTTAAAATATTATTTATATATTATGTAGGGTGTATTATATACTACATTTAATCAAAATTAGGTGCATAAAAGAACATATGTTTCAAAGAATAAAGTTTGAGATAAAAATCTTAAAAAGTTCATATCACTGATGTTAGAGTAAATCAATGGGGTGATTATGAGTAAAAAATGTGGATAAAAAAATCAATTTACAGAATAAATTTATAATAATTTACTTCACTCATAATTGTTTCATAATATAATCAATGATGTATTCATATAACCTAACTAATGGAAATTGAGTTTAGAAACCCCATACATCATGTTTCCCTTTACATGAAATATCATTAACCACATTTATAGTTGTCTAAATTTTTTTATTAAACTAAAGAAAAAAATATTATTATTTATAATTTAATATATTATTCTTTCATAAAATATTATTACACATTTTTTAATAATCAATCATTATCACTGTTTCTTTTGTGGATAATTTCATTGTTTTTTCATGAATATTAAATTATAAATGTTCTAAATCATAAATATTGGTTATAGTACCATAAGAGAAATATTTATATTAATTTTTTTATATTTTTTACATTACATACATCTTTATAATAATTATTGAATTGTTGTCATTTAATGTGATACACAGAGATTCATGGAGATGGCAGGCCGTACATATGCATGAGTAGTGTCATCATCTTCTTAATTGGTGAATGTGTAAGGAATTGCATTGTATATTAATATTATAGAATAAATCCAATTTTATAAATATTATTTATGTTCAATATATATTTCATTTATCACCATCCATGTAAAACATTAGTGAAAAATTGATCGACATCGCAAAGAGAGGTGGTAGAATGTTTTACACATGAATGACATTATTATTAATTCAATGGATGGAAAGGTAAGAGATTATATGAAATATTTAATTTCTATATTGATTAATATTTTATTAAAATAATATATGAAAATCATATGAGACAATATTATATTCCATTTAAATTGTTATGCCCCATCCCCAAAATCCTTAAGACGGAGCATTTTTCAATACATTGGTTGGATTACTAGGAATCAAATACCGAAGGACCGAGTAGTTTTGAAGTTTTGGAATACCAGATACATACATAAGTTCAAAATCAGAACGTGAAAATAAATAAACCATATAAGTTTTATGGGAACATCCACCACTCTAATATTATCCTTGTAGATCAATCAAAAAAACTATTATATTTCTTGAGAAAATGAGACATAAGAATGGGGTGAGCTCAAACACTCAGTAAGGGAAACAAATACAGCGAAAGATATCATTATATCATCAATAGGTATACTGAATAATTGAAAACACATTATTGTAAAAATAATAAATATGGTCACATTAATGAATAAATATAAGCTATGTAAATAATTAAATAATAAAACATTACCATGGGTATTATACTAGTCGAATAACCACATGAACATTCAATTACAATCTTCATAATGAGGGAAATGCATATTCAAAAAATTCTTAAATATTTTAGCAAGACCTCATCCAATACGTCTAAAAATAATTAAGGCCTCATCCAATACAATAAATAATCATTTTGTCAACACCCCGGGCCAAGAAAATTGTTTGTCTAATGAGACATATCGATGCACTGAGGGGTATAGAGGGACCTACCAGGTACTTACTAAGTATAATAAATTACTTATATGAACATGGGTAAACATAAAAAATATAAATATTCATATTGAAACTATCGTATTAAATTTAATAACTTTTCTCAAACATTAAGCATAAACTCTATCCATTCAGAGTAAATTGGTGAATGGTTTTAAGATAGCCCATCCATAGTCAAAGTAAAACTATACCATTCAATTAAATTTGGTAGATTATTTCACTAGATATAATTCTCAATGAAGTACAAGATTCAATAATGGATATATTCTTATATGAAGATACATTTAAATGAGACCATTAAAAAATTCCTACAGAAATAATGTTTATAGATTCCAAAGTGTCCCATACTACCTTGAAACATTCAAATAATAATCCCTTAGAATTAAATGAGAACAAACAGGCTCTTGATATGAAATACCAAATGGGATAACATAAACCACATGCAATTAATAAGTGGTGAACAGTATATAAATTCCTAAAAGATAACGTGAGATGAGAATAGTACATTTTACTTTTGAAAGAGGACTAATTTTGGAAAGTCATTTTTATTTTCCATGAAATCAGATTATGAACATGTATATCCCAAAACATAAAAGGTATGTAAATTGAATTAATATTTAAGGCATAAATGATGTATAGATTAAGTGAAAACATGTAAAATTGTTCTTAAGAATTAATAGAAATAAAACATTTTAAAGCATTTTAAAGAAAATATAAAATAGAAATTTAAAGTGGAAAGGCATGTTTGTTTTACTAAAACATGAAATGAACCAAGATAATTATTGATGATAAAATTAGTGATTTGATAAACAGAATTGTTTTCGAAAACATACTTTGGAGAGCACCTCAAAACGGGTAATAATTCGAGAAGTCCCATTGAATCGGGTTTGTTTACTAGGATGAAATATTGAAGAATTATTTTTAAACCTGTAACTCCCCAAAAAATAAATAAAGATTATAATTGGTAAAAATATATAGAACATTCAAATAGAATTTATGAAGAGTAAATAAGAATATATAAGTATATCATTATGGTGAAATGATAATAAGAGAAACCATAATGAAAATGGAGGTTTGGGTACAAAATACATACAACTTTGAAATCAATTGAATCATATGACCAAAAATTAATAATATTAAATTTTCACACTGTATAAAATAAAAATAAAGAGATTCATGATATTATACATCAATGGTCATTATAAATACACCATACATAAGTAAAATTAGTGATTAAGGAATGTCTCACAAAATTGGAAATGAGATAAGAAACTCATACAATAAGTCTAATGGTGTTATTCACATGGTATTAGTGTCCAAGATAACCAAATTAATTTCAATAATTAATATTTATATAACTTCATAACCATGTAATTTATTTATTACAACCTTATTATGTTCATTCTTGGCCATATTGATGGGTTAAGAAGTTTAATATCATTGTTCGTGTCCATTTTTTAATGATCAGAATACAGTTATACATAAACAGAGAATCATGTAAAATGAAGATTGTTGTCCATAAATAATATACATGTTATTAGTTAACATAAATAAGTTTACATGGTTTTAAATTTCATTTTGTTACTTGGATTGAAGATTAATAATTTTTTAAATCATTAAATGAAAACCCTTTGGGCTAATTTGCAGTTTTTTCCCACAACAAATTCATTTTTCATTAAAAATAAAAACCATGTGTAAAAAAAGGATTTCATAACCATATACGAAACATAATAAATATATTATTTTCTGTTTCAGACACAATAATGGTTTTATGACCAGAATTGAAGTCATTAATAGAAATTGGAAACTCATCATCCTTTAATGTGGTAGATTAGCACATCTAGGCATGTGTTTTCTTTTTTAGTATAAAATAATGGAAATTGAAGGATGATGAAAAGTTATTCAATTTTCTTGAAAACATTCTAGTTCATGTAATATAATGGATTCATCAAAAGATCTGGTAGAAAGTATGAGTGGAATGGAAAATAATGGAACTCAAAATAAAAGAAAAGTTAGGAAACCCATTATGAAAATCTGACAACCAAATGATGTCACTAAAAGATTCATAAAATAATTAGATGAGAGAAAAATGGTATCTAATAATAATTACATAATATATAATGTAAGGGGGATATGTAATTACATATACCAACATTAGATAATTTAAATTTAAATATAATAACATAATAAGTGTTCTTGAAAAAAAAGACATTATGAGACGAACATTCTGCATCATAACGGCTATGCAAAATGGTATTAAATGATTAAAAAAATATAGTAAAGGGGTCCCCAATTCATAGAAGAATAATGAAAAATTATTTAAATATAATAAAATGGAAATGTGAACATTTTATTAAATTTTGAAATTCATACCACATAAAAGAGAACTTGAAATAAATAAAATTAAAAGTATAATTTACCTCTTGATTCCACCTCTATGAGAATCTGTTTAAAAGAAGGGTATTTAGACTTTCAGAAAGTCCAATAGCATATTGGAAATGGGGAGTTACTATGGGAGAGTATTTGGGAAAATCATTGAGGAGCTTCATGGCATAGGTAAGCGAGGAGAAGAGGGAGTGGGTGGGGGGTTTTATAGTGGATGGGAGACGTCAATTTTGAATATTTTATTCATTGTTTTATTATTTCCATCAATACAACCAATAATGTTGTTTCATGTGTCCCCTAATAATGAAAATTTTATGTGAGTTCGAACAAAGTGTCCTTAAATAACATCTGTTATAAAAAACAATGTATTTAACTAATAACTTGTATATACAGTATTTTACCGTATTTCACTAATCATAAAAAATTTGTGCCTTTCTGAAAAATAAAAAATATTCACCCTAACCATTTTTCGACACATATAATTAAAAAATGAATTCCATTTTTTGAAATTAATTTTTAAAATAATTGCGATTTAATTTTAAAAAAAAATCAGAATTTCTTCCAAATAAACTACTTTATAACAACAACTCTTTTTATAACACATTGAGAAATTAATGAAGGTCCCATAAAATAATCTTATAACTATATGACAATAAAGTAAAAAATTTATGATTACATTTTATGACAATACATTTCCATTTTAAATTATTAAATTAATCATAAAATTGTAATTAAAAAATTTATGACATATAAAAATACCCATACTTATACTACAATCATTTTTTCATTTTGAAGATATCTAAATTATTTTTAAACATACATGGGTGATGTTTTTATTTTTTGATGGATTTACTATTCATTACTATTCATTACAATTCATAATGGTATGTTACTATTCATAAGGGTATGTTACTATTCTCAAAAATTTAAATATTTCCTTATCAGACTCTTAATTTTCTTACTGATCACAACTGTGTAAGTCAGTTTTTTAGAATTCAAATCATAATGGTGGAAAAATTATGTTTACATGGCAAGGATATAACCAAATTGTGTTTTCTAGAGACTCAACCCTTCATGAATTCTGTATTAAATCTATTGGTAAATTCTTGGGGTGTGACATTATCCTCTCCTTTAAAAAATTTCTTCCTCAAAATTTGAAGTTGAACATCGAAAGTGAATTGTTGAAACCTAAAAATTCCCTTATGGGAAACCAACATTGGGAAAATGGTTAAAATATTCTATTTATAAGAGGAAATTTAAATGCATAAGTTACTACAAAATAATGCATTCTAATTGGACAACATGCTCAGAGAAGGATAATTAAACCATCATGTAGTGACATTAAGCTCTAAAAACCCATACAATGATCAACTTACACGATTTTTTAAATGCTTAAAATCCCAAAATAAAATGATTCAACACAATATAATGAAGGTTTTCCAATTTCATTGATAAACATAAAATTAACAATTAATCAACAAGAAGTATCTCAAAAACTCATTTTCCAAACATGTGAATAACTTATTCATGTATCTTATTGAAATAATGAAATAACTTGAATTACCATAAAAACCATGTTGGAAACATTCTTTCATCTGTATGAGTTAAGTAAGATAACCGTTTTTTGATATATTCATGAAATCCAAAATATTTGTAAACTCCATCGATGATAATATAGACCACTTCTTGACAAGTCAATAATCATTTCCAAGGTAGTTAGTATTTATATGAATCAATCATTTCATCATCATTATCTCACCATCAGATATATATATATATATATATTAAGGGTAATCTTTCCCTCAAAAATATAGTTTTTTCTAAAAAGTTAATCATTATTCTGAATAACTTTTCCTTTTTTCCATTCATCATACGACTAAAAATCCTCAATGAAATAGTACTGTAGTACAATCTTTATTATATCATAATTCATACAACCAGTACATTACTAAAAAAATATTCAAATGGCATATTTATTGACAAGGAATATTAATCATTCTACTTTATCTATGGTAGCACCGTAACATTTTCATTATCCAAAATCATAATTTGGGTTATATATCAATTATGCTTGGGACATTTATTTTCCTAGTCTCCCATCATCTTGCATTTAAAGCATTGAATAAAGGAAAATTCATTCCTTGTATTTCAATTATGATAATGGAATAATTTCTCTCCACACTTGAAGAAAAGTCCTTTTCCCCTCAATCATATACCAGGTTTTTTCCTTCCATAATTATCATATGTGGGAAAATACATCTTTTCCTTCCTCAATATATCTTTTTTTCCTTCCATACTCTTTTTCTTTTGCTTCCCTTTAAATCCATAGGACTCATATATGACTTCAAATATCATGACAACACATGATATTATTTACTCATTTGATAAGGATACTTAGGAGAAAACATTCCTTTCAAATTACGGCTTGACACCATTAGAGATATGATCCTTATTACACTTCACATCATGTGAATTGGTGATGTTATCATTCCTTATGCTAGGCGCCATTTCTTATCGATTCTTTATTATATACTTTCTAGTAACATTATGAACACTCTATGACTCTAAATATGGTATATTACATAGAATAAATTTATTCATCTCATATCCTAGAGTAATATACTTTGGTTACATTATAGCGACCGAAGACTTTTATATATTACATTACATGAGATGAAGCATAATTATACATCAGAGTACAGGCTTAGGATCTTTAGGTATGGTGTCTTGAAGTACTAGGTACATATAACATAAAACATGGTGCTATAAAACATTTCATTATTTATTCTCCAAAAAATAGCTTCTAACATCATTTAAACTCGAAAATCTTCATAGGGTACCATGGAGAACACATTAGTAAAGGGATGAGATAAAAATCCCAGTATCGGAATGAACACAAGGATACATATTAAAGACCTGATTTAGGAGGCATGACAGAATGATATCCAAACCATGAAATGTATAAAATCATTTCATATAATCAAGGGACCATATAAACACGGAATAATATAAATGTTGAAGAATCATAAAACATGAATTTAGTACGGGTCAAGGCTAATCGCCAATCCCATTACCCATTTTAGTACGGGTCATGGCCAACCGCCAATCCCATTTCTCTTCGCATCTCATGAGGCATAACATTACCCAATTCATTAGAGCGCTATCTGGGCAAACACATCTCAACATTTTCAAGATTATTATTTACACATAAATATTTTTTCCATATAAATAACCAGACATTATCAACCATACTTAATCATAAGGGCACCCAAGTAATTAATTTTGTACCACAATCATGAAATAAATCATAACCAATGAGGGTTTCATATAATTGTCTATGGAAGAAAGGGATTAGAATATACATAGACTTTATAGGATAAAATAGGATTATAATACGGTATGTGATTTCAAACAGAAGTGAAAACCAATAAGGAATGTATTTGGGAAACACTAGCATTGAAACATTTTTCTGTTGTTTGATGGAAAATACTATAGAACAGTAAAAATAGAATAGGGCACAATATTTTATATAAAACAAGAATTAAACAAACAAGTTTTTCATAATAAAAATACATATTTAATGAGGATAATGTTGTCTTAAAATAGAGGATAGAGTGTACTTGAGATTGGGTAAAAATTAGAGAAGTTTCATTAAAACATGTTTTCATATCAGAATGTTATATGGAGGGAATATTTTAAAAACATGTATATCCTCAAAATATAGTGATGAAAGGATATTCATAAATAATTTTTGTAAAACAACAGAACATTTATAATATGTACATAAACAGTTTATGATAACTCCATTTTGATATATAGTAAAATAAGGCAACCCCAATGAATAAAGAAGGTTCGGGTAGAATTCATTACGGTTTATCGGTATGGTGTCAGATTTAACTAATGTGATTTATCAGAGGGAAACATGGTTTATCATCACCAAAAAATCATGATGGCTATATTGTGGATGTGTAGAAACATACTGAATCATTGGGTGTTACATACAAAAAGGCATAGCATAGTGGACAATCATGATTAAGAGTGAAATGGAGAGGATCCCTTTCCATAAATCTGTTTCTGTTGTCCACAAGTTATTAAAACCTAAATAAACATATTAGGATTATTAATTAATAATTAAATAACCTCTTCTATAATTAATTGGTTTATTATAAGCATTTTATGTTCATTTATAACTATTTTGATTGGTTATGAGGTTCAATTTCATTGTTCGGGTCCATTTTCTTACTTGGATTGAATGATCAGTTCATTTTTGGATAAAAACTATGGTGTAATTTACTATCCATAATTTTTGTTTTATGTTATTAGTGAATATTCATGATATTAAATGATTTTAAATTTAACTCGGTTGGTTATTATGTTGTCAAATTATAATATAAAACTATAGTGAAAACCATTTTTATTAATCGGTTGGTTTGATTACAAAGAAAATGTTTTTCTTTATAACATAATACAATTTGTACGAAAGTATTATAGAAATAGAAATAGGTTATACTGAATATAAAATAATCTAGATCAACCATAACACTAATGGTTTCATAACTATAATTGAAGATGATAAATGAAATTGACAAACTATTGTCCTTGAATGTGCTAAATTAGTGCATCTCAAATAGTGCTTTTATTTCTTTCAAATAAAAATGTGGTGAAAGGAGAAAAGATATTTAAATATCCCATTATCAAAAAAAATTCCATTAAATGTATTTTTATGGAGTTATCATACAATTTGGGTGAAATGAGGTAATGAAAGAAAAAAATTGAAAATAACTAAAAATAAATGAAGGAATTGGATAGAGGAATTTACCTCTTGAGACTTTCCCCTTTGAGAACCTCTTAACGGAAAAGGGTTTGGTATTATGAAAGGTCTAACATCTTTTGGATGTGGGGGAGGATCTTGGGAGAGAAATTTGGTTAGAATATTGGAAAGGCGCAAGGCTTGAGAGGAGTGAAGAGAGGATGGAGTGAGGGGTGGGGATATAGTGGAGGAGAGGAGGGTTTTCCTAATGTTCAAATAATTATTTTATTTTTTCATCATTAGAAAAATAATATTAAGTATTCCATGACTAGGAACAGTAATAAATGCATGTGACTTTGAACATAATGGGATTAAATTAGTAGTTCATCATCAATTACTCAATAAATCCCTTATTTAACATTTATAGTAAATTATAACATTATACTATTCATATAAGAATTCATGTATTTCAGAAAAATCACAAAAATTTACCATAACCATTTTTTGATGTGTAGAATCCAAAAATGAAATCCATTTCTCAAAAATAATTTTCAAAATATGATTATTTTTATATTTAATTAATATCATATTTTATTATCAAAAAACTATTTTAAAAAATTCATTTACTTATTCTAAAATATAGGTATATCGTACATTAATCTTGAATAATATATATATATTTTCAAAGGTAGCATTATTATTCATTAGGATATATCAAAATTCAAATGGGTATTTTACTATTCACATGGGTAGTTTACTATTAACCAAAAATTTTGTTTTTTTTGGACTCCAAATAACATACTGATTGCCACCATGAATGACATATTTTTGAAATACCAAACATAGAAGCAACAAACTTATCTTTAAGGGTCAGTTATCACTTTGTAGTTCATTATGTTATGTTTTCATGTGATTTTATGACATAATTATAACAATGGAATTTCCATTGAAAAACACTAGTTCGTCATATTCTTCCCCCCTTATGAAATTTCTCCTTCGAAATTTCATTTTACATTCAATGAAAAAAAGGTGAAGGTACTTATTTTTAATTGATTGCTCTAGTTGTCATGTTTCCTCTTCGTACATATGGTTTCACCATAGTACCTTGACCAGATGAGTAGTCTTGTTGTACAAAACATTGTCTATATAATCCAAGATCTTCACTGGAAACTCCTCATAAGAAATATCATCCTCTAACTCTAACACATCTAAAGAGAGTAGACGTGAAGGGTCTGGTATATACTCTTTATAAGAGGGATACATGAAAGGCATCATGTACATTCAACGTGGTAGGTAGAAGTTCCAGTCGATAGGCCTCTACTCTGACTCGATCACAGATCTCGAAGGGGCCGATGTACTTGGGACATAACTTCCCTTTCTTCCCAAACCTCATGAAATTCTTCCGTGGATATATGAATAGAAATATGATGTCTCCACTATTGAACTCATGGCCTCATTGATGGTTTTATGAAAAACTCTCCTATCGACTTTGGGCATCCTTGATATGATGCTGAATGGTTTTCACCTTTTCCACCATTTTTCAAAAATTCCAGGTCCTAGAAGCTTATTCTCACCGACTACATCCCAACACATGGGTGTTATTTTCCTTTTCCATTAAAGAGATTCATATGGTGCCATTTACATGGTTGTGTGGAAACTGTTGTTGAAGGAGAATTCCACCAATGAAAGATGTTGGTCTCATCCATGATTGAATTCCATTTAACACAGTCTTTACTTTCCATCTAGTGTCTGAATATTTTTTTCATATTGGCCATCAATTTGAGGATAATAGGTCATACTAAAGTAAAGTTCAGTACTTATATCTTGTTGGAGACTTTTCCAGAACTTTGATGTGAATCTAGGATTACGGTCGGAAACAATA
This sequence comes from Viscum album, assembly GCA_963277665.1. Taxonomy (NCBI): domain Eukaryota; kingdom Viridiplantae; phylum Streptophyta; class Magnoliopsida; order Santalales; family Viscaceae; genus Viscum; species Viscum album. The sequence goes on along the minus strand of OY728143.1, from coordinate 513,334,230 downwards.
GATAGTGGTTCTCCATGACTCCTTGCCACTTCATTGATGTAAATTCTCCAAAGTTGATCCAACAAAAAGACCCCTAAAATTGCATTTGAGTGAGATATCTTTGTAAGATGATCCACAATGACCCATATAGCATTGTTTCCAATGGATTTCCTTAGAAGTCTAATGAAAAAATCCATAGTAATGTCCTCCCACTTCCATGATGTCATGGGTAGTGGTTGGATCATCCCCTTAGGCTTTTTACTTTCATCCTTTACTTGATAACATTCCAGGATCTTCGATGTATATTCATCAATCACTATTTTCATATTGTCCCACAAAATGTTTTCCCAGATATTTCGATACATCTTTTTGCACCGGGGTTGATAGATAATGTCGATCTATGTGCATCATTGAATAGATCCTTCTTTATCTCTGGATCAGATGGTATATATAATTGTGTCCCAAAACGTTCAAATCCTTCCTCATCAATTCTCAAATCGAGGGATTTCCCATTTTCATTATCTCCCACCCTATTCATAAGTTCCACATCCTTCCTTTGAGCATTGTTTATTTTCTCCAAGAGGGATGGTTGAAAAATCATTTGAGAAATGATTGATAATTTTCCCCGCATAATGATTCCCATGTCTATTCTTTGCAAATATAAGAACATTAGAACCTTTTCAATTCTCATCATTGACAAAGATGAAGGATCCTTTCTACTTAGTGCATCGGTCTCATTGTTTTCCATACCAGGATGGTAGTGGATTGAACAGTCATAACCCTTTATGAGCTCTATCAATCTACGATGAAGTATATTAAGATATTTCTATGTGAATTTATATTTGAGACTCTTTTGGTTAGTATATATCTCACATTTCACCCCATAGAGATAATTCAACCATACTATTAACACAAAGATTGCAGTTACCAACTCCACATCGTGTGTGGGATAGTTTTTCTCAAGGATTTTCAGATTCTATGAGACATAGGCTATAATTTTATCATTTTTCATTATCACATAGACTAATCTCATCCTAGAAGCATAACTATACACCACAAAGAGTTCTCCTCATATTGAGAGTGTGAGTACTGGTGCATTGATAAGGTTATTTAGAAACTTGGAGAAACAGTCTCCACAATCTTGTGTCTCGAAAAACATTACTCTCTTCTATGTCATCGTGGTCATTGGGTATGACAATCAGGAAACGTTTTCCACAAATTTTCGGCAATACCCAGATAGACCCAAAAAAATATGGATCTCTGTTACATAAGTTGTCCTAGGACACTCTTCAATTGCCTTTGTCTTGGAAGGGTCCATAGATATCCCTTTGTTGGTGATAACTTTCCCCAAAAATGATACTTCCTCGATCCAGAAATCACATTTACTATACCTTTAATTACACTTTTCCCTTCTCAAATCGATTAACACAGTACTGAAATGCTCCTCATGTTCAACCTTTATCTTGGAGTATATTAGAATATCACCCATAAAGACTACGAATTTTTTTTTATGGTAATCTATAAAGACTCTATTAATTATAACCATGAAATGGGATGGAACAATTGTGAGTCTAAAGGGAATCACTATGTACTCATAGTGTCTATAAATAGTTTTAAAGGATGTCATGGAAATATCTTCCTTCCTCACATTTTATTGGTGTTATCCCGACCGAAGGTCCAGATTAGGGAAATAGCTGGCCCCACGAAGCTGATCAAACAAGTCATCTATCTGTAGCAGGGGATACTTTTTATTTACTGTGATTTTATTGATCTCACGATATCCAATGAAGACGTAAATTGATCAGTTATTTTTTATGATGAATAGGTTAGACACACCCCACGGTGAGGCACTCAAGCATGTAAAACTATAATCCATATTATCCTCTACCTGCTTCATTTTCTCTTCTATCTATAAGGTGGATATTATATAAGGTATCTTTGAGATAGGAAAATATCTAGGGATAAGTTAAATTGGGAACTCAACCTCTTAGCCAGGAGGAATACTAGGAAACTCTTAAAGGAATAAATTAGTGTAATAAATCATGATGGGCCTGTCTTCAATCATGATTCTCTCATTTGTCTCAATCATTGAGCTAGATGTTTTTAACATATCGAAGAAATATCCACACTTGAGATGATGACTCTAAAAGATATTCTTCTTCATCTTTACACTTGTATATAATTGAAGGATGCTTCGGGATGTGAAGAGTGATCCCCAATTCCAAATAGTTGATGTTTGCTTTCTAAAAATAAAGACAATCCATGCCCAATATGGTGTCAACCACCACTAAAGTAAGTGTGACGAGATTATATTGTATTTTTAGTCCCCAAACATTAACAGGGCAGGTGTAATAAACCATAGACAAAATTATTTCCCCATTTTATATTATAACATATAAGTTTTACTCCTAATTTTGAGGTGGGGTTTGAATAGTTCTACTATACTCGAAAGATATGAATGAATTGGTAGAACCAGAATCAAATAGCATGTTCGCTATTATGGAATGAATAACTAGAATATTTGTCACCACATCATTTTATGGCTCCACCTCATTAGTAGTTATAGAATAAGCCCTTCTTTTTTTTCTATGGTGTTTTTTTTGACAGCCTTTGATAACCCTCTGTTTAGGGTTTTTTTATATAATGCCCATGCTCATTGCAGTTGCAACACTCCACTACAGGTGGAGGGTCGATGTGAACATCGCATTTATCTATAACATTAGAAGGATATTTCATATCCTTTTGGAAGTTCTTGGAATGATGACCAAACTTTCCACATTTGAAGCTATTCCTGGTTCCCTTCAAACAGTTTCAAGGATGCGTTTTCCCTCAACTTTTTTGAGGGGAAATGTCAAGCTTTATTCTGTCGTGGGATTTTTATGATGAACCGCCCATCTTGTTCTCAATTTTCCATATCTTATCATAAGTCCAAAGAGACTACTGAGAGTCTCCAATCTCCATTTTAACCCTTAGGGCACAATATACAATCTCCTCAAAACTATCAATGTCTCGAATGGCCATGTGTTTTCTTAGACTCGGATTTAGTCCGCTGAAGAAGTGACCCACCTAGCATTCGGTGTTCATGAAAAATCCAGTGGCATACCGTGAATGCATTAGAAGAGTATTCTTCATATTCCACGATGTACAGATCTTCTTTATGCTTGAGTCTTAGGAACACTTTTTCAATCACGAGATAGAGGTTTCAGGGAAAATATTTGTTGAAAAAAATCCTCTTGAATTCCTCACAATCCATGGAATAAATTTCCCGTTGTGAATTTTTATTATTGTTTAGTGTCCACTAATGATCAACATTTCCATCAAAAAAATTGACCTCTAATAAAACCTTCTCTTATTATGAGAACTAGAGGATGGATAATATCCTTTTGATGGATTTAATCCATTGTTCCGCAAGGAGGGGATAAAAAGATACCCTAAATGTGGGAGGAATTTTCCTCATGAAGGATTCTACCACACCAAGCTATTCCTTGGTGTTGTAGGGAATTCCACATGATTCATGTTTTTATTGATAAATTTAGACAGCTGAGCAAGTACAGTCATGATGTTTTGAGAACTCACTCCTATCATATCAGGAATATCATTATGGAAATCTTCACATTTCCCATCACATTGGTTTTGGAATGTGTTCTTATATTTCCCACCATTAACTAGGAAAGAGAACGTATAATTAGAGGTCTTGAACACTAATCTATTGGGAAAAAGGTATCTTTGAAAATAAAAGTATATCCTAACATGTGATTATCTTGGTTATCCTCAATCAAATTCATTACATATATTCTTATGGGATTTTTTGTCCCTTAATAATGGTTTGTACTAAAATTTTCAATCTACCAAGGAATATCCCTCGAGAGTGTCACAACCAAGAGTTCATAAAGGCCTGTTGTCGTGTACCACGATACCCCAAGTCTAGGCTGAAACTCCTTGTCAGAGTTTTCACTCCTAGGTAGATTTGTTCTAGAGATCCCTCTATCTACTCATATCCATACAAGGATGTATTTTCTTGATAAATTACTTACTCAATAATAACCAAAATTTTATAATTTTTTTATACTTATTTTCATCCATAATTTTCTCACTAAGGTGCTCCATTCCTATTCTCCAAAGAAAACTACACCATCTTTTGATACGAACTTTAGTGATCCAATCCTTTAATATATAACGTTACATGATTTTAAGCATAATTATACATCATTGTACATGCCAAGTATTGTAATGTCCTTTGTTTTGGAATACTAGGTGCAATAACATAAAACATGGGGCTAAAAAACAATTATTTATTTAATCTACATAAAAAGAGATCCTAACACCCTTTGAGCCCTTACATCTTCTTAGGTTACCCGGGGGGACAGAAGACCAATGAGATGAACTAAAAATTAGAGTAAGTTAACAAACATAAGGATATATCATAATCATGTGAGTTAAGATGAATGACATATTGAAATCCAAATCACGAGAATTATAAATTCATTTCATATAATCATGCGATCATATAAACATGGAATCATATAAATGTGGAAGAATCATTAAAAATGGATTTAGTATGGGTAATGGATATCCTCCAATCTCATTTCCAATTTTAGTATTGGTCATGGATAACCGCCAATCTCGTTTCACATCGCATATCATGATACGTAACTTTACCCAATGCATTGGAGAGCTATTTGGGCACACCGATCACGAAATTTTATGATTATTCATCCCACATAAATATTATTTCAACATAAATAATCATACATATTCAACAATATATAAACATAAGTCTACCCAAGGAATGAATTATGTACCACAATCCTGACATAAATCATATCCAATGATAATATCTGGTATTTGTACATGAAATAATGTAATTAAAACATACATGGGCGTTCATAGGGTAAAATAGTCTTATAACATGGTATGTGATGTCAAACATAAGTATAAATTATAAGGACAGTATGTGAGAAACATTAGCAGTAAAACATTTTTTTGCGGTTTTAAGGAAAAAACTATAAAGCTTTTAAAATATAAAAGTAGAAAATAATTTATATAAAACCTGAATTGAACCAATAAGGTTTTTATAATAAAAATACTGATTTAATAAAGACAATGGTGTCTTAAGACATATGGTAGAGTGCAATTGAGATTGAGAAAAATAATTTTTGATGATTTCATAAAACAGGTTTGTTTACTAGAATGTTCTAAGGAAAAAATATTATAAAAACATGTATATTCCCAAAATAGACTGATTAAAGTATCTTCATAAATGAATTTATCAAAAATAAAAAACCTTTATAATATGTCCAAAAATAGATTAGATAACTCCATTTTGATATATAGAATATAAGGCAACCTGAAAGAACAGAAAAGGTTCTGGTAGAATTCGTTACTGTTTATCGGCATGGTGTCCGGTGTAACTAAGAGGGATTGATGAGAGAAAAAATGGGTTTCTCATATTTTAGACATCATTAGTGTGGTATGGGGGAGGTGATAAAACATACCCCATAATGGGGTATTACACAAAAAAATTAATAGTAGAGAGGACAATCTTGATTAAGTGTGAAATGAAAAGGATCCATTACCTTAAATTTGTCGGTGTTCTCCACATGTTATTAAAGTCCAGAATAATAAAATTTGTTTTATTGATTAATCAACAAAAATCTCTTCTATAATTAATTCATTCTGTATAATCAATTTATGTTAATTTATTACTTCTTTTATTAGTTATGTGGTTCAATTTCATTGTTCGGGTCTGTTTTCTTTCATGGATTTAATGATCAGTTCATGTTCAAAAAAACACATATGATGAAAGTGATTTTCCATAATTGAAGTTGTATATTATTATTCAACATAAAAGAGTTTACATGGTTTTAAATTTAGTTTTTTTATTTGAGTGATGTTGAATTATTATACAAATCCATAGTGACAACTGTTTTTTTAATCTATTGGTTTGATTAAAAAGAACATGTTTCTCTTTATAACATAATAGAATTCGTAAAAAAACGATTAAAGAACCTTAAATATGATATATTAAAAATATAAAAATATGGTTCAAATATAACATAGATGGTTTCATGAACATAATTATATAAGATAAAAGAAATTGATAAATATTTGTCATTTAATGTGCTAAATTAGCACATTTCAAACGATGCTTTCATTTCTTTCAAATAAATATGTGGGTAAAGGAGAGAAGATAATGAAATATCCAATTAAAATATATATATTTCAGTACATTTATATTATTGAAGTTATCATACTATCTATTTTAAGGGAGGTGAGGAATGAAACAAGAAAAAAGAACATAAAAGAAATGATATAATTGGACAGAGGAATTTACCTCTTGAGATTCCCTCCTAGGAGAAACTCTTAAGGGGAGAGATTTTGTTATTTTGAAGATGATATGAGATTTTGGACGTGGTGGAGGATCTTGGAGTGATATTTTGGTAGAATATTGTAAAGGAAAATGGTTTGAGTGAAGTGAATAGAAGTGGGAGTGAGGGGGGTTTTATAGTGGTAGAGGGGAGGGGTTCCCTATTTTTTTAATCATTAGATATTTATTTCTTCACAGAACATAGAATTATAAGTATTCCATGAACAAGAACACTTATAAAAGGATTATACTTTGAACTAATTATGAATACATTATTATATCATTATCAATGACTCAATAAATCCTTTATATAGCATTTATTGTAAATTAACCCATTTTACTATTCATCAAAAATTGACGAAATTCCAAAAAATCCAAAAATTCACCCTAACAACTTTTGGAAGTGTATAATCCAAAAATGATATCCATTTTCAAAAAATAATTTTCTAAATATTATTATTTTAATATAAAATTAAAATCCTAATTTATTATCAATAACTAGTTTTAAAACAATAATATACTAATTCTAAAATATTGGTATATCATACTTTCAACATGAATATTATTTATATATTATCATAGGTCAGGTTACTATTCATTAGGGAATATCACTATTCTAAAGGGTATGTTACTATTCATAAGGGTAGGTTACTATTCACCGAAAATTATGTTTTTCTTATCGGAATCCAAATAATTTACAGATTGTTGCTGTGTATGTCGGATTTTAGAAATTCCAATCACAGAAGTGAGAAACAGATGTTTAAAGTTCACTTATTAGTTAGAAGTTCATTATGTTGTGTTTTCATGTAATTTTATGACATCTTTATTAGAAGTTAATTTCCTTTGAAAAACATTGGGCTGTTACATATATTGGGGTAATAAATCCTTTATAATAGTGTGTAAATAAAATGTGATTTATCCAAAGAAAATCTCCAAGTTGAATCAAAACAAGTGTGCAGTAAGAACCATTTTCTTGTACCCGGACAACCCATGTCCCACCCAAAACTACTTGTCGGAGTTTTCACTGCAAGGTACCTCTGTTCTAGAACAACATCTAATTGTAGTATCCAAACAAGGATGTATTTTCTAGGAAGATCCGCATAATCTATTCCATGTTATGATTATATGATGTTCTTGTATTTTTATCCTTATAAAATATCTTATGTGTCTCTTCCCTAATCTATATATTCTAAATCTATTTTTCATGTTTTATAATATGTTTCCTTTGATACCTTCTATAACACCCGAACCCCAGAGGCCTGGAGCCGATGCATTATATTAATACATTGGAATGATTAAAAGGAATCAAATATGAATGGGCAGAGTAGTTTACTTGTTTTGGAAATCCCGGTACATACATATGTTTGACTTTGAAACTTAAAAATAAATATAACATATATGTTTATTTTGGGAACATCCACTACTATAATATTATCATTTTATTTCAATAATAAAAAATACTTCTTTATGTCATGAGAAAATGATACATTAGAAGGGGGTAGATAAAAAACTCTATAAGGGTATTAAATATGGCATAAGTTGTCATAATGATCAACAATAGGCATGTTGAATAAATTAAAACACATTCCTCTACAAATAATAATCATGAACACGTTATGGAATGAATATTAGTTGAGTAAATAATACCACAATAAAACATACACATGGGTATTCTACTAGTTGACTAACCACATGAAAATTCCATTACAAACATTATAATGAGAGAAAAACCTATGTCGTACATTCTAAAATATACAATCAAGGGCTCGTACAAGACATATAAAAATTATTAAGGCCTTATCCAAAAAACAAATACATTTTTCCAAGGCCTCGTTCCAAGACCATAGTTTGTCTCGTGAGACCTACTGATGCACCAAGGGGGTATAGTGCGCTGCACCAGACACATAATAAGTGAAATTCATTCTTCGTATGAATTGGGATTAACAAAGATAATAATAATATTCATATTGAAACAAACATATGAAATGTTAATAATTTTCCTCGAACATTAATCATAAACATTAACCATTTAATGTAAATTGGTGAATGGTTTTATGATAACACATCCATGGTAAAACTAATCATAAACCATTAAATTAAAAATGGTAGATTATATCATATTATTAAATTTACTATAATTTATATGGTTCTATAGGGGATGTATTCATAAATTAAGAAACTTTTAAATGATACCATTAATAAATTCATAAGGAAATAATCGTTAAACAATCCAAAGTGCCCCATACCACCATGAAACATTAAAATAATAATCACTTAGAATATCATGAAAATAAGTGGAATTTTGAAATGATATAAAAAGGAATAGTACATACACCACATGCAAGGAATATGTGCTGAATGAGGCATATACTTCATAAAAGTTAACATCATATGAGAAGATTATTTTTTTACTTTTAAAAGAAGACTACTTTTGGGAAATCATTTTTATTATCCATCGAATTAGACTGTGAACATGAGTATTCAATTAATTAAAATGGATGGATATTTAAATTATATTTGAAGCATAAATGATGTCCTGCTAAAGTTAAATCATGTAAAAATAGTTCTTAAGAATCCTTAGAAATAAAACATTTTAGAGCATTTTAAGGAAAATATTATAGAGAATCCTAAATTGGAAAGGAATGATAGTATTCATAAATAAAGAAATTAACCAAGATAATTTTTCATGATAAACTGAGTTATTTTATCAAAATAATGGCGGATTAAAATTTATTCTAGAGTGCATTTTAAAACGGGTAAGAATTCGAGAAGATTCCTTGAATTAGTTTTGATTATTCAGAAGAAATTATGAACAATTATATGAAAAAATGAAAATCCCAACAAAGTAAAGAAGTATTATTGTTGGTACTAATATATAGAACATTAAAACATAATATATTATAAGTATATAGTAATAAATAAGACTTTCATTTAGGTGATTATAGAATTAGAGAAACCCAAATGAAAATGGATGTTCTGGTAGAAAATACTACCACTTTGTAGACAATTGAATCGTATGATGAAAAATTAATAATATTAAAATGATACATTTAATAACATGAAAATAAAGAGATTTATGATAGTATATATTAATGATCTGTATACATACATTATACACATGTAAATGTAGTGAATAGGTAATGTCTCAAAAAAGGAAGTGAGATGAGGAAACCCTTACCTTATGTCTGATGGTGTTCTTCACTTGGTCTTAGTGTATGCGATAACAAAATTAAATAAATTAATTAATATATTAAAAATCTCTTCTACATTTAAATGATTAATTATTACCTTATTACATTAATTAATTTCATATTTATGGGTTAATAGGATCAATTTCATTGTTCATGTCAGTTTGATTCATGATTGGTATACTTATATACATGAACAGAGATTCATGTAAAATGAATATTTTTGTCCATAATTCACATTATATGTAATTAGGGAACATAAATATGTTTACATGGAGGTAAATTTCATTTGTATACTAGAATTGAAGATGAATCATTATTTAAACCACTTAATGAAAACTGTTTGCGTACATTTGCGGATTTAAAACACAACAAATTTATTTTTTCTTTATAAATAAAAACTACATGTAACAAATATTCCAGAACCATAGATGAGGAAAAATAAAAATATTATAGTAATTTTCAACAATAATAATTTTTTCATAACAATAATTGAAGAAATTAATAGAAATTGATATCCCATCATCATTGAATGTAGTTGATTAGCACATCTCGAGTTGTGTTTTCATTTTTAGTATAAAAGTACGGGAAAGGAGAGATGATGAAAAATTATTCCATTATCATGAAAACAATCTAGTACATGTAATATAATGGAGTAATCATAACATTTGGATGAATGTATGAGAGTAAAGGAAAATAACGGAACTCCAAATAAATAAAAATTTGAGAAATTCCTTACAAAAAATACGATAGCCTAACGACATCACATAATGATTCAAAAAATATATTGATGAGATAAAAAAGGTATATCATATTTATTACATAATATATACATTAATTGGAATGTTAAATAACAAATACCAAAATAATAAAATTTAAATTAATAGATAATAATACAATAAGAGTTCTTTAAAAAGATATAGATTTTGAGATAAAAATTATACAGCATAACGACTATGCAACATAGTTTTATAAACATTAAAAAGACAGGGGAAATGGATCACCCATTCATATAAGACTCATAAAACATAAGTAGAAAATAATAAAATGTAAATTAGAACATGTTATGAAAACATGAAATACATACAACGTAGAAGAGATCATGGAATAAAAGAAATGAAAAGCGGAATTTACTCGTTGAATCGACCTCCTTGGAAATCTATTTAATGGAAGGGGTTTTAGTAATTTGGAAAGGCCAAGATCTTCTTGGATGTGGGGAGTGACTATTGAAGGATATTTGGGAAGAATGTTCAGGAGCATCATGTCTTAGATAAGTGAGGGGAAGAGGGAGTTAGGGGGTTTTATAGTGAAGGAGAGGAGTGAATTTTGATTATTATTTTTTCATTGTTTTATTATTTCCATCAAGAAATCAAATAATTTTGTTTCATGTGACCCCTAATTTTGAATTATCAGACTCTAAATATCTTACTTAACACAATATTATCCTTTTAGTTCAATAATAAAGAAAATACTTCTTCATGTCTTGAGAAAATGAATCTTAAGAAGGGGGTGAGCTCAAACAGTCAGTAAGGGTAAGAAATATAAGATAAGAAGTCCTAAAGATAAACAATAGTCATAGTGAATAATTTAAAACAAATTCCTCTACAAATAATAAACATGAAAACATTCTGGAATTAATAATAGGTGAGTATATAATGCCATAATAAAACATAACCATGTGTATTCTACTAGTTGAATAACCACATGGACATTCCATTACAAGAAATATAATGCGAGAAAGTAATATGTCGTAAATTCTAAAATATACCATCAAGGGCTTGTACTTGATGTCTAAAAATGATTAAGGCCTCAACCCAAACCAAAAATATTCATTTTTTCATGGGTTCATGCCATGACCAAAGTTGGAATCATGAGACCAACCGATGCACCAATGGGTTATAGTGGGCCGCACCCGACACTAAATAAGTAAAAGAAATTTCTCATATGAGTGGGGATAAACATAAATAGTATACATATTCATATTGAAACCAATATATGAAATGTTAAAAACATTCCATGAACATTAATAATAAACACTAAGTATTTAAGGTAAATTGGTGAATTGTTTTATGATGGCACATCCATTGTCAAACTAATCATAAACCATTAAATTAAAAATGGAAGATGATATCATAGGATTTAGTGCCCAATAAATTACCACATTCAATAAGCGATGTTTTCATAGATGAAGATACTTTTAAATGATACCTTTAATAAATAAATAAGGAAATAATCCTTAAACATTCAAAAGTGTCCCATACCACCTTGTTACATTAAAATAATAATCCCTTAAAATATCATGTGAATAAGTAAAATCTAGAAATGATATAAAAAATGGTAGCACGTACACTGTAGTACCCCCGGTTTCTGGTATGTAACTCTTTTTTGATTCTTTATATGGTTATGATGTTATGGGTGATGAATGGAAGAGTCGGGAGAACATGGAATGATTTTTTGAAGCAAAGGGGAAGTCGCATGGATGGCACATGATATTCCTAAACCATGCGTCCAAACTGAGCGTAGTAGGTCTTGGAGGTAGTAGAATCTGCACAGTCGGCGCATGGTTTGTCTAACCATGCATCAAAACCATGAGAGAATGGTGGATGAGGTAGTAGTCGATTCATGGTTATCACATGGTTTATCAAACTATGAGAACTAACTATGCATGAACTTAAATGAGATCCATAAATTGTAGATCAAATGCATTTTTGCCTCTAAATGCCTCGTTTAAGATCCTACACAGATAGAACTCCGTATTTTGGTTTACCTAATGGCAAAGAAAGTTCTCCCATCGTTCTGGAGGCAATCTAAAGGTTTCTCTTGGAAAATCGAAGTCGGATTCTTGAGGTATGTGATCTCCCTTCATTGTTCATGGTATGTTTCTCAGATATACTTAGATCTACTTCTCCTCATCTCCTAGTTTATTAGATCTACACCCATTATAGGTAGATCTAAGTGTGTGGATCCCAAATATGAGGATATTTGGTATTGATCTTTCTAGGATAAGTGATTTACGGCGGTTTTTTGGATGATCGACCTGGGTTTCTTGAGCGTTCTTCAACCCTTGTGGTTTTCGTCAAATCCTTTGTTGTAGGAAGCTTCAATCTTGACTCATCTTGTATGAATTTATTGGCTTAGTTTTAAATTGGTTTATTTTATTGGTTTTGATTGTGAAAAGCATGGAATAAATCTTCTTTAGTGATGATTTATGGTTTAGATGAAATTGTGAAATCTTGGTGAATTATTGTTCAAAGTGATTTGGCTTCTTGAATTTAAAATATTTATTTTAAATTATGATTTCTGAAATTGTAAATGGTTTTATGAAGAACATAATTCAATAACAGGGTGTTTTTTAAATGTTTTGAGATCTAAATGACATTGATGGATTGTGTTTTCAATAAAGAGGGAGTTTAATTGAAATAGTTTGGAATTGAAATGGTTAAGCATTGAAATGGTTTGAATTGGTTGAACACACATGGTTTTTGTCATTATGGTTGTGTGTGTTCATAGGAATGTGGGATGGACAAGGGTTAGGAGTCTCCCACAACAATGTTGGGATGGATAAGGTTTAGGTATCTCCCCCATCAAACATTCATCTTTCATTCCGGATGGATAACAGTTAGGGGAATCCACCATCAGTGTTGGGAAGGATAATGGTTAGGGCTCTCCCCCGACAAGAATTTAGGTTCATTTTGGTTGGATATGGGTAATAAGTCTCCCCCATCATGGTTGGGATGGATAAGGGTTAGGGCTTCTCCCCTCTTCTTGGTAGCATGCATGGTTGGTTCCATGGGTTTGTGGAAATGGTTGGGTATGCCAAAAAATGGATGTTTGTGAAATAGTTCATAAGCTTGTTTGGTTATTTTTTCTGGAAAAATAACTTTTTGGAAAACTGGTTTCTAGTTCTCTTCGAATGCCTTTGGTTATGAATGGTTTTGGTAACTTGTTTATATTTAGTTATAAATTGCTATTGAGTAAATGTTTTATATAAACTATTTTTATATATATGTGCCTAACTATTCTATCCTAGTGGAATGAGTAGGTAAGTCATTGGGGAAAACCTACTATGTTTTATACTCACCCCTACTTTCGCACGTCAGTGCTTTTGCGGATATCATATTCCAGGACACAGGTAAAGGTAAATCATCTTGTTGCTAATGGCTTGTACTGATATTTGGTTGATGTTGTGGAGCTTAGAGCTTATGGAGCATGCAGTTGTAGAGTCTTTTGAGAGTCTTCATTTGTTCATCCAATGTGTACTTTGATGCTTAGTTTGGTCTCCCGCTATTGTGTACATTGACGTAGTTTGATATAAATTAAGTGTTTATTGGTCTTTCATTTGTTCGCGCATCATATAGTGAATGTTTTGTTATGGTTGGTTTATGGGTTTATTTATAAAAGGGTAAATCATCCCCCAACTTATATTTGAAACCCTTCGGTATTTATTTCCATCCTTTGGAATCATGGGGTTTTCACTTTAGGCCTAGTAAAGACTCATTGTACTCTCAAGCCAATGAGAATTGGCAGGTCATTACAAATGGTATCAGATTGTTCAGTCCTTGCCTAACAAGTAGTCATCGATGTTCTTGGTCTCGCAGTTGAAATTGATTCTTGTTTATTCCATAGGGAATCATATACAAGAGTTGGATTTTCAGAACTTGAAATGTATATCATAAAAAGACTTAGCTAACCCGTTTATTCTAAACTTCATCTTACCAGGGTGTTGGGTACATACGTGTTTTCGATACACTTCTAGAATGATGGAAATCTCATTGTTATGGGTTTAGCCATTGAGATGAGCATGACATGAATTATAGAGGAATGCCTTCCCACTAATATTTCATATATCATTGTGAGGAATGAGTATGGATTTTGTGCAAGGAGTGAATTTTTGAAAAAAAAATGCTGAAATTGTTTTCACGTAAAAGATATTTAAATTAAGGTATTAGGTGTATTTTTAAAATTGGTTGATTTTAAAAAGGCATTATGACTGTTTTCAAAAAAAATCAACATGGGAAAAGAATGTTTTGGAAAAGAATATTGTGATTGATGATGTTATAGAATTTTAAATGCTAAGCAATCAGTTTCTAGAGAGTGAGATTGACAGAGGTCATTGTTGGTTTAGAAAATCGCACCTAGTATTCGTCGTCAGAACCAACCCGAAGAAACTGCCGAGAATGTGACTGCACTAGAACCACGTGTGAAGAAAGATCTGGTTCAGAGTATTGTCTAGGATTTTCATTATATGGATATAGGGAATCAGAGGAATGAACCATGACATGTGGATCATACCATCTAGTTCATGAAGTAGAATACACCGAACATTCAGGGTGATGCTGAACCCAAAAAGGAGAAGTTTTGGCTAATTAGGATGAATCGTATCTTCGATTTCATCGACACACCAATAGAGATGAATGTAATGTTGGCGATGTATATACTCGAGGATCTTGCACGTCAGTGGTGGTATTTATTGGTACAAGATAAATTGGATAAAGGCCTTACATGGGATGATTTTGAAGAATTGTTCAACAAACAATTCTATCCTCACACGTTCAAGATCCATAAATAGATGGACTTCTTTAGCCATAAACAAGAGAGTCTCTCTGTCACAGAGTATGCAGATAAATTCAAGAATTTAGTCTATATTGCACCAGAGGTTGTGGCAAGTGCATCATTGAAGGAACACATCTTCGAATCAGGGCTAAGGCAAGATATTCAATTGAAGATTGCGGTTCTCTGTATTATAGATTATACAGATATGGTGAGCAGAGAGATTGTTGCTGAACGTGATATCTCGGGATTGATAGTAAGAGGAATGATGATACCTACGAAAAATGTTGGGAACTCAACCGCAGGGAACAAGAGGAAAAGGGATACCTATATCCATCGTGCTAGTCGAAATCACTATCAGACGGCGGGATCAGTGAACCATCCTCCACAACCCTAGATCAATGAAGGTTTCTTTAAATTTGGTTCAATTAACCACATAAATAAAGAGTGTATGGTGCACCCTATATCATGTCACAATTAAAAGTATATGAGGAATCTACAGTGCTGTTTTATAAATGCTCTGAGGTCAGGTTCACTTGAAACTTCTTTGGCATTGCAAGCATCATATGCTTCAATATGACGTGGATAACAGAATGAATCTCGTCAAAAAAAAAGTGAGCCATGGTGATTTTCGAAATACCAAGACTCCACAACTAGGGAAATATCAGCAAGGCATCAAAGAGGATAGTGCAGTGATCAAGAAATTATATGGAGCTGAGCAGATGATGGTTGACGATCAGGCTTGAGCATCTATGGTGAGAGGTACTATTCTTTTGAATTACACACTTGTGTAAGTGCTATTTGATACTGGTGCATCAAATTCCTTTATTTCTTCTCATGCTGTTGACTTACTATGTTTAAAACTGGAAATGATGCCTTCTATTTTGAAACTGAAAACTCCTCTCGGTGAAAGAGAATGTAAAGAATTTTTGTGTAGAACATGTTCTATTACTGTTGATAGAGCATAGATAAAATGGGAAGTATCGATGTTGGATTTGGATTTCTATGACGTATTCCAGGGTATGGATTATTTGATAATTTTTAATTCTCACATAGACTGTTATAGGAGAACAATTAGTTTCACGACTTTGGATGGCATCAACCATCTCTTTAGAGGAGAGGGGATGGTAACGAAAGGTTAAAAGTGATTCTTGGCACCAATGGTGGGAAAAATATCTTACCAACTGATAGTGTTGAAAATGGAATCAACGCATGAGAATGAAAAAAATAGTTTTCCACCTATTTTTGATCAATTTTTAAATGTCTTTCCCAGTAAATTCTCAAGGATACCACCTCTAAGGGAAGTGGAGTTTACGATTGATCTCATTCTGTGGACTAGTCCTATCACACTTCGGTCTTACCGAATGGCACTTACTGAATTATATTAATTGAATGTGTAGTTAGATGACATAGAAAGCAAGGGTTTCATTCGACCATGTTCTTCTCCATGGGAAGCAGCATTGTTTTTTGTGAAGAAGGCAGATGGAACTCTTCAGTTGTGTGTTTATTATCGTAATCATAACCATGTTATGATAATTAATAGATATCCACATCCACGCATTGATGATTTGTTAGATCAATTATGGGGAGAACATTGGTTCTCCAAGATTGACTTGTGATTAGGATATCACCAATTGCGAGTTCGAATGGAGGATATTTCAAAGATAGCCTTTATAAGAAGATATGGTCACTACAAATATGTAGTCACGCCTTTCGGTCTAACGAATACACCAGCGGTCTTCATGGATTTGATGAATTAGATATTTCAGCGATATCAGGATTCTTTTATTGTGGTGTTTATGGATGAAATTTTAGTCTATTCCAAGACAAGGGCTGATCATGAGGTGCACCTGTAAATGGTGTTACAAATATTGAGAGATCATCATTTGTATGAAAATTTATCAAATTCTGAATTTTGGATATGGGAAGTACATTTCCTTGGCCATGTAATTTCTGAGAAAGGAATTTCTGTTGATCTTGAAAAGATATAAGCTGTTATCTCTTGGAAACTACCGAGTAATGTGTTTGATATATTCTGTTTTCTTGGTCTATCTTGTTACTATCGACACTTTGGGTGTGATTTATCATGACTAACTTAACCAATGATAGCTCTGACTAAGAAGAATGCTCTCTTCCAATGTACAGAAGAATGTCAGAAATCCTTTCACGATCTGAAATTTTGGATTACATCGGCACATATATTGATCTTGATAGAATCAAGACAAGGGTATGTGGTGTATTGTGATGCTTCAAGATCATGGTTGGGTTGTGTTCTCATGAAAAGAAAACATGTGGATTCTTATGGCTCAAGGAATTTGACGGTGCATGATAAGAATTACCCAACACATGATTTGGAGTTAGATGCAGTTGTCCATGATTTAAAAACATGGAGACATTATCTCTTTGGTAAAAAAATTACTTTTTTTATGGATCAAAAATGATTGAATCACATTTTCTCACAGCGAGATTTAAACCTAAGGCAAAGGCGGCGGATAGAGTATCTCCAAATGTTTGACTTTGACATGATGTACAAATCGGAACAAAAAATTCGGTGGTGGATACATTGAGTAGAATGTATTATTCTCAGTTAGAAAAAGAAGATTTAGACGAATGGCAGTTGATGTCGTTCATAGCCAACATGCATGGGGAATGTGAAGACCAAGGTGACGTTGTTGTTTTCTATTCAACTACACTTGTTCCAGATTTAGTAAAGATGATCAAAGAAGAACAAACAACTGATGAAGAATGTCTGGTTGTAAGTTTCAATCTCAATGATGGGGAGACCATTGGTGACTAGAAACTTCATGGGGGTTCAGTTTTGTGTTTCAGAGATCAGATGATTATACCTATGGTTTGTTAGAAATAAGTCATTCATGCTTAGCATGATTCAAGATGGGCTATACATCCAGGTACATAGAAGATTTATAAGACATTGAAGGCAATGTTTTGGTGGAGCGGCATGAAAAGGAAAGTGGCCGAGTTCAACACACAGTGCTTAACTTGTTAGTAGGTTAAAGCAGAGCATAAGAGACCAGTTGGAATGTTACAATCTTTACCTATACTAGTGTGGGAATAGGATCAGATAGAAATGGATTTTGTCATAGGTCTTCCATGAATGGTCTGGAAACAAGATGCCATTTTGGTGATAGTGGATTATCTAACCAAGTCAGCCATTTTCATCCCTATTTATGAAACCCAAACGGCGGAAGATATTTCAAAAATATATATCCGAGAAGTGGTAATGAGGCATGGTGTACCGGTGTCTATAGTATCAGATAGAGATCTGAGGATAACATCTTGTTTCTAAAAATCATTATAGCAATCCCTTGGGACTTAATTGACTATGAGCACGACGTATCTTCCTCAGACTAATGGGTAATCCGAGCAGGCGATACAAACATTGGAAGATATTTTGCAGGCTTGTGAAATAGATTTTTGGGGCTCATGGGAGGTGAATATACCCTTAGTGTAGTTCTCATACAATAACAACTATCAATCCTTGATACACATGTCTCCGTTTGAAGCATTGTATGGGCGTCATTGTCGTTCTCCACTATGTTGGGTGGAAACTGGTGAAACATCACCAGTTAGGCCGAGCCTTGTCCAAGAAACAAAAGAGAAGATCCAGTTGATTAGAAAGAGGATGGAGACGACTTAGAGTCATTATAAATCTTATGAAAATCCCCATTGAAGACCATTGCCGTTCGTTGTGGGTGATCATGTCTTCTTGAGGATCTCTCCAAGGCTTGGACATCGTCATTTCGAGATAAAGGGAAAGTAATATCCTAGTTACATTGGCCATTTTGAGATACTGGAACGGGTTAGAGAGGTGGAATATCCATTGGAATTACCACCATGGTTCAGTTTGGTGCATAATGTGTTCCCTATATGTCAGATGAAAAAGTAATAGTCTGATCCTGACCATGTGATCAGATGAGATCATGTTGACCTAGAGATAGATGCTTTGTTGATATATATACTTGTACAGATTGCAGATAGGCAATAGAAAGTCTTTCATTGAAAAATCATCGGTCTTGTGCGGGTTTTATGGAAGCATGGTCAGATTCAATAAGAGACATGGGAATGTGAAAAGGAAATGAAAGAGCAGTGGCCGGTACTCTTTTAGTTGGCTAAAGGTTTTCTACATTCCGGGGACGGAAAGACCAATGGTGGGGAGAATTTATTACCCCTGGTTTTTGGTATGTGACCCTTTCTTGATGCTTTTAGTGGTTATAAAGTTAATGGTGATGAATGGGAGAGTTGGGAGAACATTGAATGATGTTTTGAGGCCAAAGAGAAGTCGCATGGGCGACACACAGTTTGTTTAAACCGTGCAACCAAATCGTGCATAGTTTTTCTTGGTGGAAGTAGCTTCCTAATGGATGGTGCATGGTTTTTCTAACCCTGTAGTCAAACCATGTGAAAAGGGTTTCCTAGGCCATAGCTAACACACGATTTGTCAAACCGTGAAAACGAACCATGCATGCACTTAAATGAGATCCTTAAATTGTGGATCTCACACATTTTTGCCTCCAAATGCCTCGCTTAAGCTCTTAAGTGGACTTTAATTGGGATTTTGGTTCCGTTAAGGTCAATTAGTGTTCTCCCACCATTCTAATGAAAATATGAAGGATTCTTTTGGCTAATCGTAGCTAGATTCTTGAGGTATGTGATCATTCTTCATTGTTCTTGATCGGTTTATTAGATTTACGTAGATATTCTTTTCCATTACTCTAGGTTTCTTATATCTATGCCTGTTATGGGTATATATAAGTGCGTGGATACCAAATATTATGATATTTGGTATTGATCTTGCTAGGATATGTGATCTAAGGCGGGTTTTTGGGAGATCAACATGGGTTTCTTGAGCATTCGTTGACCATTTTGGTTTTCTTTAAAACCAATGACATAGGAGGCTTCACTCCCAACTCATGTTATTAGAATTTATTATCTTAGTTTCAAACTTGTTTATTTGAATGGTTTTTATTGTAAAAATCATGGAATAAATCTTCTTTAGTGATGATTTATGGTTTTGATGAAATTGTGAAATCATGGTGAATTGTGGTGAAAAATTATTTGGCTTCTCGAATTTAAAATATTGATTTTCTATAATGATTTCTAAAATTGTAAATGGTTTGATAAAGAAAGGATTTTCAATAAAAATGGTGTTTCATTGAAATGGTTTGAGATTGAAATGACATAGATGGATTTGGTTTTCAATAAAGAGCGAGCATTATTGAAATGGTTTGGAATTGAAATGGTTAAGCATTGAAATGGTTTGAATTTATTGAACACACGTGGTTTTTGACATGACGGTTGTGTGTTTTCATGGGAATATGGGACAGATAAGGGTTTGGATTCTCCCCAATCTATGTTGGGATGTATAAGGGTTAGGGATCTCCCCAGTCAAACATTCATCTTTCATTGAGGAAGAATAAGGGTTAGGGGTCTCCCCCATTAGTGTTGGGATGGATAAGGGTTAGGGTTATCCCTCATCAACCATTCATGTACATTTGGGTTGGATAAGGTTAAAAACTCTCCTCCATCATGGTTGGGATGGATAGGGGTTTGAGCTTATACCCTCTTACAGGTAGCTTGAATGGTTGGTTGCATGAGTTTTTGGAAATTGATGAGTAATCCAAAAAAAAGTTTGTGAAATAGTTCTAATGCTTGTTTGGTTATTTATCTAGAAAAATAACTTGCTGGAAAACTAGTTTCAATTGCTCTTCGAATGCCTTTGGTTATGAATGGTTTTAGAAACATGTTTATATTTAGTTATAAAAATATTTTGAGAAAATAATTTATATAAACTGTTTATATATATGTGTTTTTAACTCTTCTATCCTAGTTTCATGAGTAGGGAAGTCATTGGGGAAAACATACTATGTTTTATACTCACCACTGCTTTGGAATGTTGGCTCTTTTGCAGAGGTCGTATTCTGGGACACAGGTAATGTTAAATCATTTTATTGCTTGTGGCATGTGGTGAAGCTTGGGAGATTTTATGAAACTTGGATCTTGTAGAGCATGGAGTTGTAGTGTTTTTTGATAGTCTCCAGTTGTTCATCTGCTGTGTATATTAATGATTAGTTTTGTCTTCCTCTATTTTGTACTTTGATGTTGTTTTATATAAATGAAGTGTTTATTGGTCTTCAATTTAATCATGCATCATATAGTTAATATTTGGTTATGGTTAGTTTATGGGTTTATTTATCCAAGTGTTAATCGTCCCATAACTTATATTTGAAACCCTTCAGCATTTATTGCCTGCCTTTGGCATCTTTGGGATGTCACTTAGGGCCTAGTAATGTCTCGTTGAACTCTCAATCCAACGAGAATTGGCATGTTGTTACATACACCACATGAAAGGACTAAGTGGTGAACAAGGAATATACTTCATTAAAGTTAACATGAGATGAGAAAAATACTTTTTTTTACTTTTAAAAAAAGGTTTCATTTTGAAAATAATTTTTATATCACTTCAAGATTAATAAAATAATGAAAAAAATTATGTTTCCTTATCAGACTCGAAATATCTACTTAACAGAACCCTATAAATCGGTTTTTCAAAATTCAAATCAAAGAGGTGGAAAAATTATGTATACTTGGATAGGGTAGCACAAAGTGGTGTTTTATAGAGACTCAGTGTTTCATACATTCTATATTAAATCTATTTGTAAATTTTTGGTCTGTTATATAAATTGTAACAAAAAAATCACATCACTTTGTGGGACCAATGTCCATCTTATAAAGGAGAAAAAATATTATATTTTTCACAGAATGTAATGTTAGATTTTATGTATACTACTATAATTATTGAAATATAATTTTGTCATAAATATCATATATTAACACTATATAAATCATTATATCCAATCATGACAAGAAGAAACAGAAACCGAATTATGTCGGTTTGTGAGGAGGCAGTCTATCATAAACATGATCAATAGTTTCACTTCCCATTTGTGGGAAGAAGATATTGTAGTAGGTTATTTAATTATAATGAAAAAATATTCATATTTTATTGATTATGTGGTTCTAATAAAATTATGCATTAAATATTTTTTTATAGGTAATGGAATATATAAAATAAAATGGTAAGTTAATGACATTACCACTTCTTCCGGAAACCTCTTTTGGTTTTCACAAAATGAATAATTATGCTTGATTTCTGACTAGGCCAAGGATTATATGATGAGGGATGTAATTAGGGATATTATTTGGGATGATGTTTTTTAATATAATGGATTTTTATTTAGATAAATAATATTATAGATGATTCAGTTTTATAAGCAGGGGAGAGGTAACACTTGGATGTTTTGAAAATAATAAATCCAACCATCATTTTCCTCTTTCCAAAAATAATCGATATAAAATATTATCAATGAATAGAATATATAAGGTTTAAATATGTTCTGATTATATTATTTAGACGCTTTTGGGTCCTTTTTACCCACTTTCATTGTAGTTTAACATTAGGTAACCCGATTTTGACCTTAACTATGGTAATTTTATTTTTGTTTTCACTATTTATTATTTTCAAAAATTATGTTTAAATTATTACTGAATATGAAATATTATTACTAAAAATATAGAATCCATTTTTAGATATTCAAATCATATATTCTGAAAATTTTAATTTCATATTAATCTCACATGCATGTTGATAAAACTGGTTTTCCAAAGACCAACATAAAAAACATTAAAATGATATAAGATTGAATTTAGCAAAAGATATTTAAAATGAATTAAATTAAATAAATTTTCATATATTTGAAATAATTTTACATTAATAATGACTTAAAATATACTATACCTATTAGTTAATTTAAAAGAAAAGACAACATTCAAGAAAAATTAATTTTTTCACTATTCTTCAAAAAATTATTATTATCAAGAAATTTTCAAAATCTCCCTAAAATATAATTTTAAAATGTAAATTTATAATTTTATTATTATTTAACCAAAAAAATTTCAATATGTGGTAATGATTAATTTCAAATTTTGTACACAAAGAGAGATAAATTTATGTTTTAGAGAAATATTGTTTTTAGAAAACATTTCATTTCTATAAAATAGTTGATATTTTATTTCTAATTCATATATAACCATTTAAAATATTATATAGATTTTAAAAATGAACAGCTAATAATTTATTTATTCATTTTCATACCCTTCAATTTAATGGAAATCTGATAATTTCTATGTCTAAATAATAATATTTTATTATGGTGTCGCATTTCATTTAAACCTGTTGTTGTTTGCAGAATAGTGTATTGAAAATATTGAAAATATTTAATTCTAGATATATTCAAAATTATTATGGTGTTAAATTATCCATCTCATAAATTAATTGATTCCTCAAACATTAAATTCTTTATTATAAATCAATGTCATGGTTTTTGGAAATTCATTAGTGTAAATCCTACATTGTAAAAGGGGTTCATAAAATTCCATGTTATGGTGAGAAAAGTAGAAATATGAAGATCGTGAAATAACTAAGATTACACATTAGATAGAAGTACTCTGAAATGTAAATATTGATAATTAAAACGTGGTAAATCATTGTCGAGGGTATTAGATATCATTGAGACCATTAATTTGATTGATCAGGATTATGACAGAAACATTAAAAGCATAATGTTGAGATGAATTAAAATATGACTAATGAATTATATTTTATAAAAATATGATAATATATTTTCAATATACTTTTCCTAGAGTTAAGAGATCATCTTACTAACTAATAACATTGGTAATTTACTTAAATTATATGTAAAATCTCATATGTTAACCAATTTACCCCATAATCTCATCATTTTCTACAAAATATGAGAATTCATGATGTGTTTTTAATGCATAAAGCACTAAAATATAATTCCATTTGATAATATATTCTATAAAAAGAAAAAAAATACATTCTTCTAATATTTAAAAAACCCAAAATGGATAGAAATCCGTTTCCCAAGAATCAATTTATAATACCTCAATAGTAACCCAAAATGTTCAAATTAATCCATTATATAAGTATATATACCTAAACACATCCATTTTACATCTCTAAAAACATAATATAAATTATCAAAAAATACTCTATTACATTTAATATCAAGGATATATATACTTATTTTTAATAAATCCTCTTTCAAAGATACTGATAATCATATTTAAAATATTTCATAACCTTAATATTTTTCATCAAATCCATTATGTTAAAAAAACGTAATAATAACATGATCATCACATAGGATAGTGGTAGGTGATGTACCATAATAACGCTTCTTTTTTGTGTTTAATGACCATGGAAAAGTTGAATATTTTTGTTTTGATCCTTACATAAGGGATTTTATTTTCTAAAATTTATATATCATTAAAATTCCAAAAATTATTATGAATATCCTCAAAATAAAATTAATCATCATATAAGATTAGGACTACTGTATTTTCCTATAATGATTAATTCTCCCCAACATAAAATAATATTTGTTGAATATTGTTATTTTGACATTCTTGATATGATAAAACCTAAAGGATTAAATTCCATTACACTTACCTCCATAAAATTTTAGTAATTATTTATCAAATAAATTTATTTCCAAAAATCCATACTAAACATAAGGTGTATAAAACCATAAATTTTTCTCAAAATACTCTTCATCATAATATAAATTCATAAAATAAAAACCAAAAGGGGGTATTTATGCCATTAAACGTTTGATAAATATTAGACATATAAAACCATGACACATTTGGTTTATCATAGGTTATCTAGGATTATCATTTTTATTATATACTTTATGAGGGTTTATAAAGTGTTTGTGAACTTACTAATCATATCCACTGGGAGCATCAAATTAGATTCACAGAAACACCAATTGATGTGTTCTAAGTAATGATTTAGTCCATGAAAATAATATGTTTTCAGATTTATTACACCTAGGTACATCTGTAAAATAACTATTCCCACTTATTTGATCCAGATATGGATGTAATTATTAAAAAAATATTATATACACATCATCAAAATCATAAGATGTTTTTCAATTCATATTTTAATCCTTAAAAATTTAATTATCCATATGCTTTCACTATTGTTTTTCATCCATGATTCAAAGGTTAACTAATCATTTAAATACAGAACAACTATGATGAACCAATCCCTAGACACATATTATTTCATGATTATTACACATTGATAACCAATAATGAAACATAAATATCATAATATACTTTTGTATTTGGAATACTAAGTTCACAATTGTTAACACATTGAATTATTATATTATTTGACATCGTAAGATCCTAAAATAGATTCCCAATCCTAAATATTCAAGATAAAACTTCGGATATAAATAAATTAAAGTTAATCTAAATATACCATAATAAAAATAAATGTTATAAGGAAACATTAAATGTGATCAAAAAATATAACCTGATTTCATAAAAGATAAGGCACATTAGGAATCCCATGGATGAATTACATAAATAATACAATATGATAAAAACATGTAATCATAGATAATTTTTATATAACATAAATCATGATAAAAAATAATCTATTCTCAACTATTGAGACAACATTACATAGTGTACCGAGTCACATAATGGGTTAGTTTCACTCTATAATACCATACATGACAAATAATGTGATTAAAATATTACATTTTGATTTCGATGGTTATATAAATATGTTAGCATCTATATTATTCATTTCATGTAAATTAATATGAATTCCACATAAGGATATCAATCATAAGCCATAAACAGAAGAATGTACCAAGGGAAGAAAATTGGTTGAAAATTTTGATTCATATCATATTAAAATGAATTTTAATTTTAATGGAATTTTGGAAAGTAAAATAACACCATTTATACCCCATTAATGGAATGGAAAATAAAGTATTTATATGTATGTGTTCCATATATATATATTTTAGAAGGAATACTTAACATATAAGGGTGTTTTCATTGTTTAAAATACTTTTAAAATACTAAAAATATTATTAAGTAAAATATCCTTTTCAAATTGAGTAATATAAATAGATGTCATATTATATGGAAAATGATTTTGAAAGATCACATTGATCACTTATTTAGTGAAATATCAATTTTATTTTGAAAAAACGTTTTAAAAATAAAAATAATTATCAATCACAATAGAAACCAATTATTCCAAAAAACTTTTTTTAATTAAATTAATAATTTTTAAAACATTGAGTGGTCATAATGGTAGAAGATTTATATTTATGTTTAATACGTTAAAAACTAATTATTCATTTCAAAAAAAAATTTATTTAATTTTAAAAATAGCCTTTCTTATAAAATTACAAGAAAATTAATGTTAAACCACTTTTAAAAATACAATTATATTTAGAAATACATTTAAGGAGTCATTGTAAATTTCATAAAAAAATGGATTTGAAAAAAATTGTATTTTTCTTAAAGAGATAAATTTCATAGTATTTTCATAAAATAACATCTCAATAATATTAATTACCAAACAAATTAAAATGATATTATTACTTTAAAACATCATTAATAACCAGAGGAGAACAAATTAATGGGTCTTTATTATACAATAAAAAAATAATTTCACTGATTTTTAATGAAATAATAAGTAATATTGATAAAATTAGATTGATGTAGATGAATTACAACTATAAATATGATTAATATGAAATATTAATGATAAATTATGCAATGGGGGTGTATATACACCCTTTAATAAAATTGGGTACATAAAAACATGTGTCTAAAAGAAGGAAATTTGAGATGAAATCCATACAAAGTACTTAACATTAAGGTGGGATTGAATCAAAGTGGATATTAATTGTAGAAACCACATGTATACGAAATGAAATTTATAAATAAAACATAAATAAATCAAATTTCTATTCACATAAATTTTTTTCATAATATAATCAATTAAGTAGTCATATAATCCAATGAATGTAAATTAAGTTAAGAAACCCATTAAATTAGTAATAATTTTAGTTGAGAGCTCATTAAAATTATATGTAGTTTATTTAAACAATTTATAATTAGAAACTGGAATCATATTATTAATATTCACAACACATATGATAAATTTATTTTATCTTATTACATGTTCATTGACAATCATTCATTATTAGTATTGTTGTCCGTATAAATTTCATTATTTTATCATGCATGTTTTATTGTGAATGTTTCATATCATGAAATTAGTATATAGTTCTTTCATATAAAGTTTTATATAAATGATTAAAATATAATTTTTTTTCTTTAGATATATATTTATATTTATTATTTAATTCTGAA
Organism: Viscum album; assembly: GCA_963277665.1. Classification (NCBI taxonomy): domain Eukaryota; kingdom Viridiplantae; phylum Streptophyta; class Magnoliopsida; order Santalales; family Viscaceae; genus Viscum; species Viscum album. The sequence continues at coordinate 513,306,846 of OY728143.1, read as the reverse complement.
CATGGAACATGAACCACATCGCTTCATGGATATGGTTGGTTGTATGCATCAATGAGAGAGACATTATCAAATCCATAACGGGTGAAAAAAATGTAATAAAGTTTAAATAATTGGAATTTATATTAAATTTAAAAAATCCTTATAAATTCATATATATCACATATATTCCATAAATATATCCTTTATTACATTCTAGGAATAAAATTAACAAAAAACAAATCATATCATTTGGCGAGGTGGTCGTCTGCTGTACACACGAATGACATTATCATTAATTCATTTGATGGTTAGGTAAAGAAGTATAATGTATATTTCATTTAAAAAATTGTTAATATTTAACATTTATCATTTTTTATTTAATTAATCCTTTTTTATTCAATGTAATATTTACATGAAAAACAAATCATATCGCTACACGCGGTGGTATTCCACCGTACACTAAAGCAACGTAGTTGACCTCTCTACATAATGGAATATATGAAATTGAATATATTATATTATATCTTCCTATGTATAATTTTATCATAAATATTACATTGAAATGTTATATAATTATTATAGCATGTTGATATTCGTGTTCATAGAAAAGGAATTACGTCAGATTCTGAGATGGTAGTCCTCCAAACAATGAATCAATATTTACCTTTCACATTAAAGTGAGGAGGATATGGTTGTAAGAAATTACATTAACATAATAATGTAAATATATAATTATGATAAAGATTATATTATGTCATCATGTTTTAATAATATCTGATGTAGGTTGGGGAAGAAATAAAATAAATTGTTATGTTAAGGACCTTAACACGTTTTTGGAAAAATTATTTTTGTTTTCCCCACAAACCATATTTTATTTAATTTATGCTCAAAATATGACTTCTATGATAATGGGAGGGATGTATTTTGGTAATTTTGTAAGTTATTGGATGAACCAATGGGTTTTATATGTGTTTAAATGAGAGGATAGGGGCTCTACATTTATTAGTTGGGGAGAGGACACATATTGAATTTTATGAAAGGAATAATTCCACTAATGTTTTCTAAATTCTAACTGAACCGAAATGGATAATTACAGAAATATATTACATATATGGAGAAAATACTATTATATAAAAAAATTATACACATTTTTCTAATTTTTAACACTTTTAATATTAGTTTAGCTGTCTCCAAAATCTGTTTTTTCCAAAACCATGGTAAATAATTTTGTCGATTTCCAAACTGAATTACAATAAAAAATAATGTTTATATTTCTATATAATAAAAATTATTATGATTTTGAATATGTAATCCACTTTTCCTACTTGAAATAAATTAATTGGATGAATTTAATTTATATTTAAACTCACAACCGGGTCTAATAATGGGTTTTCCAAAGAAAAACATTCCAAATATTAAAAAAAATTGATAATTCATTATGAAATTTATTTTAGTAACCTAAATTAGTTAAATGAGAATATAGATAGACTACTTTTCAATTTTAAAAAAATTAATTTATATTTTATATTTTAAAATAATTTAAATTAAATGAAATTTTCTACAAAAATCAACATTTCCATTATTCATCAAAACAAATTTGGATACAATTATAAAATAAATAAGCTTTTGATAATTATGACAAGAATATTTAAAATATTTAGATAAATTATTCTAATAAAATTTCAAATGATGGTAAAATATTTTTAAATTTTGTGTGAAAAGCACAACTACTACACCATTGAGAAAAATTTTGTTTTTCTGAAAACATTTCTTTATCTATAAAACATTTCTTTATCTATAAAATATTTCATATTTTATTTCTAATTAACCAAAAACCAATTATTTTATTTTTTAAATGATTAAAACATAAATTTAATATTTAATTACTAATTAGTCATACCATCTAATTTAATTACTAGTAAAATAATGATCATGTTTAAATAATAATATTTTAATACAGTATCACATTGGGTTAAAACATGATGTTTTGTAAATTACAAGGTATCAAAGATGTTAAATTAATTTAACAATAATTATATTACAATTTCTCTGGGAGTTACATGAAATATACTTATTATAATCCCTATATATATGTTTATGGGATAATTATAAGTATAGGTTAAAAAACTAAGTGTTGATTCAAGTGATTTCCTATAAATATGTTACATTAAATCTAGAACAATTGGATGTTGTTCAAAAAAATATTTTTCTATGGGTAATAACAATGAAATTAGTTTTTTTTAGAATCTCTTTTCCATAGTTCTAGGAAACAATGAAATGTACCTTACCACATACCATGTTTGACACTCATGGGGGATATGATTTGGATAATTCATACTATATTTACAAACCATTATGAAGGATTTGATAATTTTTATTTATCATAATAATGTTGCAGAACAAAATTAGAATAGTGACAATAGATAACATCATTTCAAACATATTGGTTCATAATTTAGGCTCTTCGCATCTCCTATATATAAAATCAGGAAATTTTATAATTCAACTTTTATATATGTATTAATCAATGTATTCCAACTCTTAACTATCTATTATTTTAGAAAATAGAATGAAAGTGGGGGAATATTATTAATGACCAATACCTAGAGAAATTTGGTGACCAACCCAATTAAATTCCCTACATTATGGGAGAAGGAGTGGATAAACCATCGGTATTACATGAATATTTTACCCAAGTTATCAATAATAACCTATATCTAATGGAACATACAGCAATATATGAAGTTGTAGTTTAGTAATTCATGAATCAGATACCTCTAATGTTATGTGGATCTTCTAATACCAACTGCATAGAATTATTTTTTATATTAATTGTTATGATATTCACTATTATTGAATTATTTTTGAAATAGAGGGATATAATATTTTTCTACCCCCATGAGTGAATGTCTAATCAGTGGTGGACACTATTCAAGAATTCAATTAGCCTATAAAACATAGAATCTAAAAAGTGGGATAAAATTAGAAGGTTATTTATTTGTAAATATTTCCATCAAACCCTCTATCTTCAAATATGGATGTTTTTCCTTCCAATTAATGAGTCTGATGATGAATCTAACCCATCCTATGATGTAATATTCACAAGGATTGTGTGTTTCACCTGTATTTCTAACTTTACCTCTGAATTTCATGTCTTCCAATTCTTTACAATTCTAATTACGACTCCGGGAAATGCTTTGAAAATTTAGGAAATTTATTTTTATAAAAATATTGTACAATTTTCCCTCAATTATTTGTTGGAATGGATTTTTTCATAGAGGTTTCATTGAATTTTGTGTAATATTCGGATAATGGAGTTTAAAATTATGGTATTTCCAATTGAAACTCAAGGTGGAATATATTTCAAATATCCCACATGTTAGTAGTGTGGAAAAAATAATTTTGTATAGTATTTTAAGTTTATGTGGAAATGATTCATGTGAGGAAAATAAATACATCAATCCAAACCTTGTATATGGGAGATAAATAAACCCCATAATTTGATCAATGAAAAAAAATGTTCAGAACAATCCAAAACCACCTGTCCAATTTTTAAAATTCATGACATGAAGAAACATTTCAATCCAATACAATATGTATAGGATTATTGAATATATAATGAAAACAACACTCAAGTTAATATAATGATTATTGAGCATATTTTATGACTACTATATAGATGGGTCTAGTAAATGACACGGTTATAATGACACATGTTATTCATTTATAAATAGTGAATGTACTATTTGAATATAGTACTATATTCTTTTTAATATCATTCATGTTTAGTGGATCTATTTAAAAATTCCACAATACATGTTGCTTAAATTATTATTTAATAATATTACTGAAGAGGATTTTTCATCTCATGTTCATAATTCATCCCCAGTTTATATCAATGGATGAATCTCCCAAAAAACATTTCACATCCCTTTTAGTGATATTTCATGTTTTTGTAGGATAAAATTGAATGTATCCCAATAAATCACACATTGCCTACTGGTGGATGTATATAACCATCTATGTCATGCAATATGATCTTAATTGATTCATGTGGGAGGATAAAGATGAATATCTGTTGGAATCCTCTTTAGAAACATGAATATAGTTCAATTATAGGATTGTGTATCTATCATAAATGATAAAAATAAAGAATAATACCACTATAGAGGATGTTCCCATTGTGAGGAAATATATTGATGTATTCTTTAACAAACAACTTATTATTTCCCTTGGTTGATTTGGTTGAATTCCCAATTTAACACGTTCCATGATCTCAACTAATATCAAATAAACAATATTGAGTGGACCCTAATAAACTAGATGAAATAATGAATAAATTACAAGAAATTCAAGACCTGAGATTCATATTCTCAGGTCCTTCACTATTGTGGTATCATCCAAATTTCTAAAAAGAAATGTATTGTACTATGGATCTTTGTATTGATAATCATGTAATAAAAAGATTGTAATAAAGAACATGTATACTCTATAATAGATTTTTTTTGTTTATCAATAAAATATACATATTTAAATAACTCTCTAATGCTTACCTCTAGTTAAAGAATAATCAATTAAAGGTAAATAAAGAAGATATAACAAGACAAAATTTTGTATAAGTTATTGGAACTATGAGTTCATATTCATGACATTTAGACTCATAAGTTATACAGAAATATTTTTAGACAAAACAGTCAGGACCATATATATTATATAAATTAATTTCATAATTATATTTATTGATGATATTCTTATATTTTGAATATTAATATTGAAAATGGGGTTTCATTTAAATAATGTGTTGAAATGTTTGAGGAAGGATTAGTTATTTTTAAATTATATTAAATATTTTTTAAAATGGAGTATGTATAATTATTAAGGAATGATATCACATGTTAGGGGATTTTTATCGACACTTATAACAATAATGTATTTTTTGATTGTCCTAAACTATTATATATGGTACAGATAATAAATTCGATTAGATTATCAAGGCACTATCAATGATTAATGAGAATCTCTTTATGATTAATAAACCCAATTACAAATAATACTAATTTGAGAGAACATTATGTCAGTAAAAAGGAATGTGAAGAGAGAATCAATTAAATGTAGAAGATTTTATCCCCCACTCCTATACCCACCATACCAAAATGTGTGGACTGGTTTTTAAAATAATAGGAATGCATTTAAAAATTTATTGGTTGGTGTAATCATGCTTAATGATAATGAATTAGCCTTTTCCTCAAGAAATATAATAGTTAATGAACATAAATATACAACACATGATATTATGTTGGCTATAAGAATCATTATTTTGAAAATTTAGACGTATTATCGCTACTGAGAGAAGTGTGATATATATATATATATATATATATATATATATATATATATATATATATATATAAACCACAAGACCATGCAATATATATTTACATAGATGGATCTCAACATGTTCAAATTATGATTTTTAGATATGATCAAGGGTTATGAAGATTCTGTCCACTACAATATCGGGATTGTGAACATATTGGATTATTCTCTATATAGAAAGCAATAAATAACTTTATCTCAAATGATGATTGAGAACAATTTGATCTTCATTATCATCAAAATGAATAAATTTAGAATAATGAATATTAAAATTTCATCTTACCTTTCATAAATTATTTCTTATCTATCACTAATATTTAATAATATGAAATCTTAATTAAATGATGTGGTGATATAGAAGAGGGTGGATATCATTAGTTGAAAGAAAACCTTTTAGTTGACGAATGATGTTGGAGTTGGAATATTTGTTAATCAAACTTGTGTTTCATTATATGTTGATATAAAAATGAGATACAAAATTATTCTTATTGTTTGATATTATTTATTTAGCAAGGAAACATGAATATATAAATATATTCTTGAATAGTATTACTGGAAATATATAAAGATTGTTATTTATGAATATAAATCAATGTTCTTAGTTTATCAACCTGTGATTGATGGGAGGTAAATCTCCAAAGGAGTTATGGAAACACTTACCAAACCTATATGATAATTGGAATTCATCATTGTGTGATTTTTCACTGGTATTCCAATTATATAGAAATGGAATAATTATATGTAGGATGCAGTGGACAATCGTAAAAATACTTATCACATCATTGAAATTTGAGGTGACTTTTCACTCGATCTCCATGAGATAACATACATTAAAGATGTGGTGAGGTCGTGTGGAACCCCACTATTAGTTAAAAAATTGAGATATATGGTTCGCCATAATGTTCTTCAAGAATCTAAATCTATATATAAATATAGACTTGACCATAAGTATGAATGTTTATCCCCAAATATATGGAAATTATAAATACACTATCCCAAAACATGAGGATATATTGAGTGCATTATCTATGGAAATAAACGTAGGATGGGATGATAATTTCTCTCTGGTCGAATTCTTAAATGATTATAGTTATCACAAATAAATCCAAATTGAACCATATAAATCCATATAAGGGTATAGATATTGAACATATGGGTTATTGTATGAAGTAATTGAATTATGGTTGATAGGTCCTGGTATGATTGAAGAAATAGTAGAAAGTTCAAGTGAATTCAATAACACATGAATGTAGCACAATGTCAATAGTATATTATTGTTGACAACCAACAAAGACACTTGGAGTTTAAAATGGTGATAAAGTTATCCTACATACATCTTCTTGGATTAGATTCATGGGATTTGGGAGAAAGGGGAAGCCATTATTGAGATATATTAGACCATTTAAGATTATTCATTTCCTCAATCCTATTTCATACCAAATAGTTCTCTAACAAAACAATTATAATGATCATGATTTATTACACATAGCGCTTTAAAAGAAGTATACACAAGATCACTCACATATACTGAATTCAAAAGTTTTATGGTTAGATAAATATTTCACCTATGAGGTGAATATAGTGAATATATTTTTTTCATTGTGAATAAGTTATATGATGCTAAAAGATCTGTCTTTTCAATGTTTGTGTGTGAAACCATATTTATGAAGAATTCACATGGAAACCTAAATAGACCAAATAAAAGTAACCTTGTTTTTTGAGCATAATGTAAAAATTAAATATCAAAGTTTAAATTTCATAATCATAGATGAATTTAATAAAATTATATATTAATGATTATTTCCCAATTATTTGTTTTTTTCAGCATCATATGTAACCTATTAAAACAGAATAAAACAAAATCATTGAAAATTAAATAACATTAAATTATTCATGACACATGTTATAACCATTTATCTAGTGGAATTAATAATGGTAACTACATAATAAATTAATATAGATATAATACATTGATAATGTGAATTAAAACCAATTAAAGTAATAATTATATATATTATATCAATATTATCTTAAGAAGTGTTTTCTCATTTTTATAAAATAATTGATATTTATGTCAATAGTGGAAATATAAATTCTTCTAAAAACAATCAATTTTATAACATGTCACGACCCATCCTCAGGGCCCGTGCCATGACTATCCCAAGCCCGCCTCCCATTGGCCAGGGGCTAGCAACTAGCACTATGGCGTAATTCCTGGTAAAGAGGGAAGTAATTGCCTTTGTAAAGTAAAAATAAACCACAGAGCAAGAAATCAGAAGTAAAAAAATAAGTAAAAATGGGTACAACAGTAAGTGCGGAAAAGTATGTGGGCCAGAATACAAACCCAAACTGAAAGTAATGTACAACTAAAAAGGGAGTACAACAACTGAAAAGTAAAGCAGTAGCATCGAGCCGTCCACTGGATGTCCTACCTGAAGGGTGGGTACAGATAGCCTCCATAGCTCCTTGGGTCCATCCGTCCGCTCCGAGTACGCCCCGCCTAGTGGTCCACCTCCGGGTACCGACCTGCTCCTCGTGCCTCTGCCACGATCAATATTTTTCGTCGTCTGCAACAAACACAACATAGTGTGGGCATAGCCCATGAAGGGGTGAGTATATGCTACTCAGTAGGGACCCTGAGACCAGCGACAGTCTCCCAGAATCCACAAAGGATAATCCACAAAGGAAAGATACAATCACGAAGTAACATCTGACATTACTTAGGTGTATGCCCACACATATATCTAAGTCTTCAATTCTCGTTCGGCTCCAATATCCGAGCTCATGTACAACCCAGTTCACACAGGATATCACAACCCAGTCCACACAGGAAAGCATAACGTAATCCACACAGGATATCAAGTTAATCCTATCGAAGATAAGGATTGAATGTCAAGATTCAGCTCACACAGGTATACGTCTTTGTAAGACGATAGAGATGATCAGATGTAGCAACTGATTCATCTAAGCAATCAGACCCACATAGGATCTGTAGGTACTAACCCCCGCAATTACCCACAAAGGATCAATAGGTAACTAACCCCCGTAATGACCCACACAGGATCGGCTCCACATAGGATCTATAGGCGCTGGCACACACAGGACCGCTTAGCGCTGACCCACATAGGATCTGACCCACACAAGATCGGTAGCACTGATCCATTTAGGATCGTTGAGTGCTGTAGTCGTCGCCGTCGAATCCACCGAGGATTTCTGCATAGTCGTCATCGTCGTCGCAGTCACAACCAGCTCTAGTGTTCCCGCACACAGTAAGCTTGTTCGGGATGGTACGCTCCACGAGGCGAGGGGATGAAACATCAACAGACATGAAGTACAGAAATTATGTATCCAAAATTTCCGTATCATCAAAAGAAACTCAACGTCATAGACGGCGCGTCAATTGGACGCCCGGTCTTAGAGTTATTGGCCTTTTCATCCCAGGGGACTAGTTGGTTTTTAAATCAAAACCAATCCGACCATACTCCAACTATGTTCAAACCTCTAGAGGAGTAATCCAACGGTCCGTCTCACTTATAAAAATCAAACAAAGTCGATGGCACATCAATCGGACGTCCAGAGCTCAAGTTATAAGTGTTTCTGCTCCGAGGGCCCGGTTGGTTTCGTGTAAGAACCAACCCGGCCAAACACAAAGTACTCCGAAACCTTGAGTATAATATACCAAAACGACTGTCTCAATCCAAGGATCACTACCCAACTGACGGTGTATCGATCGGAGGTCTGTAGCGCATGTTATGCGCAACAGAATGAAAAGTCCGGTATTATGGGGGGGTCGGTCCCGGTCCGACCTGGCCCGGTACCCCCTAGGTCGGCCTGAACTGGGTCGACCCGACCCGAGTCTATGTATGGCCCACTTGGGTGCGGCGCGGCCCGGCACGCTGGCGCTAGCCAGGTGGCTCGTTCGAAATGGCCGACCGTTAGTGCGCGAGGGGGGGGGGGGGGGGGTGCTCCCCGCTTGTTGTAACCGCGGCCCCATGTGGGGGCTGCTTTTCTGGTCAACCGGGGGTTACAGACCTCTAGATTTCCCCCTGACAGGCCGGCCCACTCTGGTGGCCGGCTCCAGCTGCCATGGGACCGGCACAGGCCGCCCCCCTTACTCCGATACCGGCGGCCCGGAACCAGCCACCTGTCTTTACTCCGCCGCGGCCTAAGCTACGGCCAGGTCCATCTGGCACGCCGCGACGGTGCCACGGATTAGTTTGTTTCCAACGGCGTGGTGCAACGACACCGCGCTTCCCCACCCTTCCTTAACATTTCCCGCGCATTGCTTCTGCACCGTGCCGCCTTACACGAGCCGCAACAAAAACCAACCAAAAAGGGGGAGGAGGGTCGGCCGTGTTTGTGGAGTCCGACCTCCTCCCGTTATTGCGATAAAATGTGGTTCAAATTTAAAGGAAGAATGTCATGGAAGAAATCATGAACAAAAAAATAAAATATACCCCTACCTCATCGAATTCGTTGAGCGAGGGTTTTTCGTGGAAATAACCATCGCGGAAGAAGACGTCGCGGAAGGATAGAGTCATGTCACAGAGAAAGGATTCGTCGGCATCGCATCGCCGATCTCCAAGGATCCTGCGTTCTTATCCACCCTCGTCGGAGGTCGGCGTTCTTCACGTTCTTTGCATTCTACGTCGAGGAAGATGAAATTCAAGATCTTTTCCTTTTCTCCCAAAGACTCACACAACAAGATTCAACCAAATAAAATAAGTACTTAACATATTTTATTAACATGACTTAAGTTTGAAATTCAAAAGTTGAATTAATCCCCTCAGTTAATTAACTCAACATGACATAATAAATGGAGGGTTATGGAAGGTTTGGGAAGATGAAGGGGTGGGGTATGTGTGGGGGCCACCACCCTCATTACCACACATGGGAAGTTGGGTGGTTTCCCCCAACTTCCACTCAAAGGTTTTAACCACATAGAGAAAAATAAAAATTGATTATCAATTTTATTTTACCTTCCACAATTTTTAATAACTTCTCTCGTGATAACACATTTCTGGAAAAGCTGTTCCTAAGCAATTACTGGTGCTGCGAATCCATTGGTGCCCTCATAATTCGATTCTGAGCACCGGTTCAAAAGTTAGGATAACCTGCTCGTTCGTTCACTAAACATACCTGAGATAATCTTCGGATAGAATTTCCACGCACAACAGGCCTCAGAATCAAGTGCTGTCAGAAACCACGTTCTTGTAAAATCCCAATGAAAATTATGAAAAAACATTCCTTGAATTTTATGGGTCTTTACATTACTCCCAAATTAGGGATTTATTTCCTAGTAAAGATACATCATAAACTAGGGGAACAAATGTGGGTACTGTGCATGCATATGAGCCTCCCGCTCCCAAATGCTATCCTGGAGGTTCCCATGCTGCCATCTAATTTGCACTAGAGGAATCGAACTTCCACGTAGGACCTTCTCATGTCGATCCTCGATCTCCACTGGGACCTCAGCAAAATTCTCCCCATCATCTATGTCTAGCTCCCCATGGTCAATGATATGCGTCGGGTCGTGCCCGTATCTCCTCAGCTGGTATACGTGGAAGACGTCGTGCACCCAGTGCAACTGAGGTGGTAGATCCAGGCGATAAGCCACCTCGCCAATCCTGATGAGGACATGGAATGGTCTGATGAAGTGAAGATACTACTTTTCTCCTTTTCCAAATCTATGTAATCCACATTGAGGTGAGGCCCGCAAGAAGACATGGTCGCCATCCTCGATCTCTAGTGTCCTCCGCCTCCTGTCAGCATAAAACTTCTGCCAGCTCTTACCTGTCCTCATCTGCTCCTGGATGACCTGAACCATCTCCATCGTGGCCTCGACCATCTCTAGTCCCACAAGTGCTGACTCCCCAGGGTCGGTCCAGCACAGAGGATATCTGCAAGGTCGGCCGTATAATGCCTCGTATGGTGTCATCCTGATGGTGGAGTGGTAGCTGTTGTTGTACACGAACTCCTCCAAGGGTTGGTGCTCCTCCGAACTGTGACCAAAGTCAAGGACACATGCGCTGAGCATGTCCTCGAGAGTCTGAATGGTCCTCTCCGTCTGACCATCTGTCTGGGGGTGAAAGGTAGTGCTCAGACGTAGCAGCGTCTCGAATGCCTCCTGCAACCCCTTCCAAAGCTTGGAAGTAATGCGAGCATCTAGATCAGAGACGATGGATGATGGCACACCATGAAGCCGTACAATCTCCTGAACATAGAGATGTCCCAAGCTCTCCACTGAGCCCCGCTCTCTGATGGGTAAGAAGTGATCCGACAAGGTGAGTCGGTCGACAATCACCCAAATGGTGTCGTGACCTCTGGAAGTGTGTGGAAGTCCAGTCATGAAGTCCATAGATATGTCATCCCACTTCCACTCCGGGACCTCCAAGGGTTGTACCAAGCCTGCTGGAATGTGGTTCTCTGCCTTCACTTGCTGGAAGGTGAGGCATCGAGAAACAAACTCTGCCACAACCTTCTTCATGCCCGGCCACCAGTGCTGTTGTCTGAGATCATGGTACATCTTCACCACTCAAGGATGTACAACCAAAGGGGAAGTGTGAAACTCTCTCAGAACCTCCTCCCGTAAAGCAACTGATACCAAGGTATGTCCTCTGAAAAGGACATCGTCCTCTCTTCCCATGGAGAATCCACCAGGTGCCTGTCCTGAGGATATCTGTGCATGCCGCGTCTCATAGTCGGCGTCCCCATGCTATGCCTCTCTAAACTGCTGCAGTAGTGGGGGAGTGACTGTCAGTGAGTGAAGGAAGGATGCTCCATCTCTATCCATGAAGAATATCGGCAAAGCGACTAGCTGCTCTGTCGTCTCCCCAAGTAGCTAAATTCTCATCCTCATACTAAGAGCATCGGCTACCACGTTCCACTTTCTAAGAGTATAGACTATCTCAAAGTCATAGTCCTGGAGAAACTCGAGCCATCACCGCTGTCTCAGGTTCAGGTACTTCTGTGAGAAGATGAACCTAAGACTCTGGTGGCAAGAATAGACTATAAAGTGATCGTCTATCAAATAGTGTCGCCACATCTTCAGAGCGAAGAACACTGTTGCTAACTCCCAGTCATGGGTAGCATAGTTCTTCTCATGCTGCCTCAGCTGAAGTGATCTATAGGCGATCACGAACTTCTCCTGCATCAGGACAAATCCGAGTCTGGTCCCTGAAGCTTTACAGTAAACTATGTACCCAACTCCCTCCTCCGGTAGCCTCAAGATAGGCACGCTGGTCAATCTCTATCTCAGCTCCTGGAAGCTCTGCTAACATCTCCTTGACCACACAAAGGGTTTCCCCTTCTTCTCCAAAGTTGAGAGTGGTACCGCAACTCTGGAGATGTCTGGAACGAATCTTCGGTAGTATCCAGCTAGTCCCAAGAAACATCGCACCACAGTCACGCTCCTGGGTGGCTCCCAATCTAGCAATGCCTCGATCTTCGCAGTATCCACCGCAACTCCCACCTTATAAATGACATGTCCCAATAAGTGGACCTCGCGTATCCAGAACTGACACTTCGAGAGCTTTCCATAAAGATGGTGCTCTCGGAGTGTGTCTAGTACAACCCGTAAGTGGTAGGCGTGCTCCTCATCAGTCGTCGAGTAAATCAAAATGTCATCGATGAAGACCACAAAAAATCGTTCTAGGTATGGGTGAAAGATCTTGTTCATGAAGACCATGAAAACTACTAGAGCATTGGATATGCCCTATGGAATAACCAAGAACTCATAGTGTCCATACCGACATCTAAAGGTTGTCTTCTGCACGTCCTCATCCCGAACTCTGAGCTGATGATAGCCTGACCTGAGGTCTATCTTCAGGAACCACCGTGCTCCCTTGATCTGATCGAAGAGGTCATAAATCCTTGGTAGAGGATACTTATTCCTCACGGTTACCTGTTTCAGGTGAAGATAATCTATACAAAGTCACAAGCTCCCATCCTCTTTATTGGCGAACAATTTTTGGGAAGCCGAGGGTGAAACACTGGGTCGGATGAATCCCTTGCCATGCAAGTCCTTCAACTGTACCCGTAGCTCTTGAAGCTCGGCAGGACCCATCCGATATGCTGGAGTGGATATCGGGGTCGTCCCAGGGTACAGGTCAATATAAAAGTCTACCTTTCTGCAAGGAGGTAGTTCTGGAACGTCATCGGGAAAAATTTCCGCATACTGATCCACCACTACAGGAAAACCAAGACTCCACACTTCAACTGATCCTAGGATGAGGCTATCCAACTGATGAGTGATGGGTTGTCCCCTCCTCTGTGAGAGTCCATCCTTTGCTGCGAAGGCTCCCTTCTCGCCGGTGAAGGTGAATCTGCACCCGTCGGTGCGTATACACCGCATCCTGCAGCTAATACAGTCAATCTGAGCATGGACTGTAGATAACCAATCCATGCCCAAGATGACGTCGTAAGGCCTCGACGTCGCTACAAGAAGATCCCAGCCGAAGCACTCACCTCCCAGAGTAAGCTCACACTGCCGGCACCAGTGCGTAATCATCGAGTCTGCTCCCGAAGGAGTCTCTAGCCGTAAGGATCGAGCCAAAGGCTCCTTTGGAATCTCCGAGCTCCGAACAAGGGCAATGGCTATGAATGAATGACTCGCTCATGTGTCAATAAGAACTGCAGTAAGGGTGGAATAGACACAGATAGTACCTCGAATCATCTCGGGCACACCGTGGTCGTAGGCCTCCGCTGCCTGAAGCTGTGCCTGTCTCTGCCCACCAGCTCCCGATGGTCGGGGTGGACTTCCTGGCGGTGGTGGTGGTAGAGCCTCAAAGCATTGCCCACCACCTGCTACTCGGCCAGCTCCTATTCCTTGTCTGCATTCCCCTTTAGGACCACCATGGTCGACCCTCTGCCTCTGCTTGGGTGGTCCCTCAGCCGTCTACTACTCCTCTGCATGGCGGGCCGGGCAGTCACGAGCCATGTGGCCATGCCCGCAGCATGCGTAGCACTATCTGCCTCTCGAAAGACTGGCTCCACGCTGTGTTCCCCGCACCACTGAGATAGTGTCCTGAGTTCGTCTTCCTGAGGGTCTGGTCTACCTGGACCCATGAGTCATCCGCCGACTGCCTGCTTCAGAAGACTCTACTACGTGCCGCCCTACGGTAGGTCTCGCTGCTGATGTAGGCTCAGCAAGAAAGCTCTCGATCAGAAGGACTCACTTCAATACCCCGGCTTGTGTCGAAATACTGAGGGAGATCAGCGATGCACTGATCTCATGCCTCAATCCCTGCTCAATGGTCTAGGCCCGAAAAAATGGGTCTCATTCCATGTCCGTCGAATAGCGTGAGTGATCGGTAAATCTCACCGAGTACAGGACGACCGTCAAGCTGCCCTGCCGCAGTTGTACATTCTCATGGATGCGCACCACACAGAGGGTGGATGGGATGAACTCCAAGCGTAAGAGGCTCTCAAAGTCCATCTAGAGGAGAGATTCCTCGTCGTGCACCTAGAGCATCAAGATCCACCATCTGCCTGCTGCCGCGTGCAGGAGGCTTGCTGCGAGGATCACTATGAGGTCTGATGGTGTCCTCACTAACCTGAAAACTCATACAACTGCCTCCATCCAATCCTCAGCTTCTAGAGGGTCCGTCTCCCCACGGAACATGGGCAGTCGATGGCGCTGAAACTCATGCAGTGCACTAAGGTGACGTGCATCGTCTGCAGCTGGGGCTAGTAGCATCGGTGGCTCGACGGGTAGAGGTACTGTCAGTGCCTCTGCAGTCAAAGGGCCCTGTACCGAGGCCTCATCTCTCATTGTGCTATCGTCACGCACAACGCTCGGAACCCTAGCTGGCTTCCGTCGTGGGGCTATCCTGAAAAGAGATAGGTATGCCATGGTCAGAAGAGTATACCTGGTGAGCTAACAAAAATTAATCACAAAGAAAACTTGTAACACACATGCAATCAATGTTTTCGTGCATTAAGTCTGAAATCAGATGTCAGGGTCCTTGTGTATGGATATGTCGGCCGCCGCACCAACACTGGATCCCTGGACTGATAACCACACTTGATACTCTAAAAACTATTGATTGACATAGAAAATGATCAGAGTCTTAAGTTCTGCGATAGAACCGAACTCCTCTGATACCAATTTGTCACGACCAGTCCTCGGGGACCGTGTCGTGACTACCCCAAGCCCACCTTCCATAGGCCAGGGGCTGGACACTAGAACCAATGCCTAATTCCCGGTAAAAAGGGAAGTAATTGCCTTTGTAAAGAAAATAAAAACACAACAGAGAAAGAAAGCAGAAAGAAACACTAATTAAAAACAGACTACAACAGTAAGTGCGGAAAAGTAAGTGGGATAGAATACAAACCCAAACTGAAAGTAAATTACAACTTGAAAAGGGAGTACAACAACTGAAAATTAAAGTTGCAGCCTCGAGCCGTCCACAGAAAGTCCCACCTGAAGGGTGCTGTAGTCGTCTCCGTCGAATCCACGGAGGATTTCAGCACAGTCGTCATCGTCGTCGCAGTCGCAGCCAGCTCTAGGGTTCCCGCACACAACATGCTCGTTCAGGAAGGTCCGATCCATGAGCGGAGGGGATAATACATCAACTGACACAAAGTCCGGAGTTGATGTATCCAAAAGGTCTGTATCGTCAACAGGAACTCAACGACACAGACGGCGCGTCAATCGGACGCCCGGTCTGAGAGTTATTGGCTTTTTGATCCCAGGGGCCCGGTTGGTTTTTAAGTCAAAACCAACCCGACCATACTCCAACTGTGTCCAAACCTCGAGTGGAGTATTCCAAATCTCCGTCTCGCTTAGAGGATTCTAACAATGTCGATGACATGTCAATCGGATGTCCAAAGCTCATGTTATAAGTTTTTCCGCTCGGAGGGCCCGATTGGTTTCGTGTAAGAACTAACCCGGACGAACACAAAGTACTCCGAAAAATTGAGTACAATATAGCAAAACGACCATCTTGATCCAAGGATATCTACGCAACTGAAGGTGCATCGATCAGAGGTCTGTAGCCCAAGTTATGGGCAACAGACTGAAATGTCCGTTATTAGGGGGGGTTCAGTCCTGGTCTGACCCGGCCTGGTACCCCCTGGGCGGCCCGAACAGGGTCAACCCGACCCGGGTCCGGGTGTGGCCCGCTTGGGCGCAGCCCGAAACTGCTGGAACAGCCCGTCCCGGCCTCAGCGTGGCCTGGCCTGGCGGTCTGGCCTGGGCAGCCGGCCCGGCACGCTGGCACTAGCCCGGAGGCTCGGCCGAAACGGCCGAGCTTTGAGGCGCGAGGGGGGGGGGGGGGGCTGACTCGCGCTTATTGTAACTGTGAACCCATATGGGGGCCGCTTTACAGGGCAACCCGGGGTTACAGACCCCCAGATTTCCCCTTGACCGGTCGGCCCGCTCCGGCCGGCCGGCTGCTGTTGCCCCGGGACCGGCACGGGCCGGTCCCCCGGCTCCGCGTCGGTGGCCTGGACCCCGCCGCTGGTCATTGCTCCGCTGCGGCCTCAGCCGTGACCTGGTCTATCCATCGCGGCGCGACGGTGCCGCTCCCCTCCGCCGCGGCCCCGCCTCGCTCGTGGTGTCTTCGAGGTTCCTTTGAGGTTCTTTGGTGCAGCGCGACGACGTCGGGGATTAGTTTGTTTCCAACGGTGCGGCGCGACAACACCGCGCTTCTCAGCCCTTCATTTAAAATTTCCAGCGCAGTGCTTCGGCACTTCGCCGCCTTACATGAGCCGCAACAAGAATCAACCAACAAGGGGGAGGAGGGTCAGCCATGTTTTTGCGGTCAGACCTCTTCCCGTTATTGCAATAACAGGCGGTTCAAATTGGAAGGAAGAAAGCAATGGAAGTAATCACGAACAAACAAATAAAATAAACACCTACCTCGTCAAATTCGTTGAGAGAGGTTTCATCTCGGAAATAACCATCGCGGAAGAAGACATCACTAATGGAGAGATTCGCGTCATGAAGAAATGATTCTTCGGTGTCGTGTCGTCGATCTCCTAGGATCCGATGTTCTTATCGACCCTTGTCGGAGGTCGAAGTTCTTCGCGTTCTTCGCATTTTTCATTGAGGAAGAAGAACTTCAAGAGATTTTCCTTTTCTCCCAAAGACTCACACAACAAGATTCAACCAAATAAAATAAGTACTTCACTTATTTTATTAACATAACTTATGTTTGAAAATCAAAAGTTGAATTAATACCCTCAATTAATTAACTCAACTTGACTTAATAAATGGAGTGTTATAGAAGGTTAGGGAAGATGAAGGGGTGGGGTTCATGTGGGCCCCACCGTCCTCATAACCACACTTGGGAAGTTGGGTGGTTTCCCCCAACATCCACTCAAAGGTTTTAACCACTTAGAGAAAAATAAAAATTGATGCTTAATTTTATTTTACCTTCCACAATTTTTAACAACTTCTCCCGTGATAACGCAAATCTGGAAAAGGTGTTCCTAAGCAATTACCGTTTCGGCAAATCCATCGGTGCCCTTGGAATTCGATTCCGAGCACCGGTTCAAAAGTTAGGAAAACTCGCTCATTCGTTCACTGAATGTACCCGAGCTAAACTTCGGATAGAAATTCCGCGCACACCGGGCCTCGGAATCAAGTGCCGTCAGAAACCGTATTCTTGTAAAATCCCAAAGAAAATTAAGAAAAAAATTCCCTTGAATTTTACGGGTCTTTACATAACATAATAATTCAAAAATTATAAATAATCATATTTTAACTATTCATAATAAATATTTAATTCATATTTAAAAATAATATGATGAATTTATGAATCACATGTTTAAAAGTTTTCTAACTCTTGTAATATTTCTCACTAAAAACATTTTTACATGATTATATTAAAAATTAGACAGTATAATTTATAAAAAGTGAATGTAAAAAAATGTATCCTCTGTTTGATTAAAATATTTATACCTTACAAAAAATGGATAAACTTATTTCTTTATAAATGAGAATAATATTCATCTGATTATATTTTATTAACATAGAAATTGTAAATTGTTTTTTAAAAGAAATATTTTATCGATAACATTTTTTTATTATTAAAATTATCTTGATATACATTATATATTAATAAATATATTTTGTTTTAACCTTTATAACATTATATAAACAATCATTCTGTTGTTAATAAATACTAATTAATGTTAACGAACGGATAATAGTTGAAATTATTTTCTGAAATACATTCTTTTTATATATCATATTTTTAACATTATATTATTATTTTATATTATATAATAGTAGAATAAGAATAAATGGAGATATAATTTAGGAGAAATTTATAATAATTTTTTATTTGGGTTTTTGTTTGTATTTACATAAAATATAAATTGCATAGTGAAAAACTAATTAAAAATGAAATGAATCAAAATGTTAAAATGTCGATATATGATGTAAAAAAATATAAATCATGTATAAAAATTTCTTAGAAGAAAATTACTAAGGAATACATGACACGTTGTAACCCCACAATCCATTATTTTAAAATTATGGAGTCTTTGACAATAGAATTGTGTAATTGTGACATGGTAGGGAAATGTGATATCCCAAAAGTACCCCTTTCTTCACATTTTAATGGGGATCAATTACACCACTCAAAGGAAACACATATAAATATATCTTCCTCTGAAAAATTTCCCAAAATACCTCTCCAAGAATATTTTTATCTTTTTTAATCTCATGGTCACTATATGTTATCTTAAGGTAATATCTTACCATGAAATCTTTAAGAGAAGACCATATCTCCAACAAAAGTATCACCTTCTTTATATTATTTAAACCATGCTCATTTTATACCTCATAACAAATATGCATTACAATATTATTAAATAAATATTATTTGTACACAGACAAATTATTATATTAATTTATTAAACATTGTTTATTCATCGCCATCCTTTGTGAAAAAAACATTTTCATCAGTATATTGCATGTGTTACTTCATTAACAAAGAGAAGCATTCTATTTTCCATCACATATATATATATTGTCAAAAATTTATAGTAGATTAATAAATATGAAATATATTTTATATAACCTTGAATATAAAATGTCCAATTGTAATTATACATTAGAACACCAAATCCATTTTGAAATGAAGAACTAATTTTGAAAATTTGTGACCAATCACCTCATTTCAGAAAGTGTATCATTTTCAATCACAAAACATCATTTTTGGATTTATAAATGACTTTAATACCTATAAATTATATCTATAACACTTTTAAAAGTTTTGATATTGTTAATAAATTTAGTAATTCATTATATCCTTCATAGTATACCTACGGAGTAATAACATATTTAATAAAAAAATAATTAAAATATATATATAAGAAAATATTATAAATTAATTACCTATGATAGTTAATGAATAATGTAATATGAAATGTAGTTCTATAAAAAAATATTTTTTAAACAATATTAGGTTATTAAAACATTTTATGGGTGTGAGGAATAAATATGGAAAACATTTTATGAGATCTATCACGCCGCAATCTTTATTTTTTTGTGACAAGTTCCCATTTTTTATCCATTTTAAACAATAATTTTTAATTAATTTTAATTAAACATTCATAATAATGAATTTTATATAAGAAAATAATTCTATAACATTTGAGGGTCTATTTAGATTTAGAGTTTTAGAAAACTAGGAATTAACTATTATATAAAACACTATATATTACAAAGAGGACACTTCTAATCTATATCCTTTACACACATAACATAAACCATTTAAAATGGAACATGTTATCTTATAATTAAAAATATTTGAGACTTTCATGTTGAATTCTTCTTAGACCATACCCATCCTTAAAACATTTCATTTTTTCAAAAAATTCATTTGAGAATAAAAACGATAATAATTGACATAAAAATGAAGAAACCTATTAATCCATTAAAAATCCTGAATATAAATTGATTTTTTTTTTAAAAAAACAACTTTTTTACCCTAACCATGCTTTATTTTGTTTTAAATATTCATTTTCTTACATTTGAAATAAAATAATTTCCTGGAAAAAACATTATCAAGTAAATAAAAGTAATTTTTGTGCCTTGAAAAAGTATATAATATAACCCTTACTAATCCTTTATGGATTATAATAACTATATGGATGACATATAATATAATTCCCTGGAGAACATAATATTTACCTAATGAAATAGATAATTATATTGGCACACCCATACTTTATGTTATACAAGGGTCACCCATGTACAATAATGGGGTTAAAACCTACATAAATAACTTATATGTATGAAATCATAAATAAAACATAGGGAAACTCTTTTAAAGACATATTAAAAACGCTTTTATATATTGATATACCAAGTTCATTAAAATTCATTTTATAATATAAAAACTATGCAAATAATAATGAAACTATTTTCATGTAAAAAATGTTCAAAATTATTAAGGAAACATCAAATATTTTGAGAGATATTGATGGAGAGAAATTATATTCATGGTTTATATTTTTAAAAAGTACATTCTATATGATATTGGTAAAAATAGATAAAAGTGGAACATTGATAGAGGAATTTAAAATAAAGTCCCTTACCTCGATTCTCACACATCCCAAACATTATTTATGTTATAGAATAATAAAAATTGGTTTGTTGTTTTATTTCATAATACCCATTAATCTCATGTTTATTATTTCCTTTAAATAACTAATTACAATATTATATACAATTATATTGTCATTTTTGATCATATCCAATATTATGTTGATATTCTTTTCATAAGTCATAAATGAAATTGGTAGAATGACTAGTGTGAAAAATAATTATTCCATCATATATAAAATAATATAATTGAAATAATAATTATTCTTATACCTAAATTAAACTTTCAAAATTAATCAGGAAATATTTTTATGAAAAATGAATGATATTACAATCATGGAGAAGGTTGGTGTGATTTACACCTGAGTATCATTTAAATTTTATGATGATCATTATATAAAAATGTAAGTATAATTGAGTAATTATCTAATTAAAATTATACTATATATGTAATAATATTTCATTAAATTTAGTTATATTAATAATCTATTTGATGTGGTGACGAAAAATGAATCACATCATGTTGAAGAGGTGGTAGTCCACATGTACGCATGAACGAAGTTATAAATTTGGATTGTTTTGAAATGTTAGAAAATAAGTGGTACACTATACTTAAAAAATGATATATATTGCATTAATATAATCTATAATGATGTTTTTTCATATAGGTATGAAAAAAAATTACATCGCTTTTTGGGGAAACAATATTTGGAACAAATGAAAGAGGAATTACATTCCCAGTTTATCAATTTTGTAGATGGATATTGATTATTCCATTAATATAATAACTAGTATTTTTATTTATAATAATAGATATGTTATATTATAATCGTCTTATAATATTCTATGGTTGTGGACCAATAAATAAAATAGATATGAGCTTTTAAAAATTATACATCATCTTCTAAAATCCTTCTTTTACTAACAACTTATAACAAATAATGTTGGTGTTATTCCAAATTAAAGACCTCTATAATGAATTTGGGGAAGATGGGATGTTATTTGGAAATATAAATACAAAATTAAATGGGTTATGAAGTGTGAATAAATGAGAAAACTAAGCTCACTTTAATGAGAGAGGTGAGGGGCATAGTTGGATTTTAAAAAAATATTAAATTTATATAAATTAAATTTCAATTCAAAATAGCTCCAAAATCATTTATTTTTAACCAATGGCATTACTTTTTAGAAATATAGTAATAATACAAATATTAGACATGTTTTCTTATATTTATAACCCTAAGTTTATTTTTTCAAATTATTGTCAACCACATAATTGTTAACGAGACAACAATCATATTTAATGTTAGAGGGTTAATATAAAAACTATAAATGGAATGAAATCCCATAAATCACCCAGAGATGATATTTTAAAACATATAATAATCATTTTTGAAAATACATTATTTTTGGAAATTTTATATCATTTAATAAAATATTGTACATTTTAATATAAAATTATTATCAAATTTTTTAACTGTTAATTAATTTTACATTTCTAACATCCCAAAAACTAAAAAAAATGATAAAATATGTAATTATATCAAAACAAATGAATTACCAAATATAAAATTCATTTATTAAAATTAATATCCCATATAAAAAATTTAATCATTGTTATATTATTGATTTTATTTTTTTATTAAATGAATAATTACCCCATCTATGTCGTATAAGTATTTAAGGTAATTATTTCATCATGAAATATTATATATAAATTACCATGATGATTAAAATAATTTTAAATTTTAAAATAAAATTTATATTTGATTTTATCCTTTATAGTACACAAAATAAAAAATATAATACATATTAAAATCAAGTGTGCGACATATTGGTATTTTCATGAAATAAAATATTATAAACGTAATAATCATATTAAAATGACATAAAAGACATATATTATAATACTATTGGGGATGTTTTTCCTTGTATATGTCAATGATGTCATGAAGGGTTCCCACTCATCCATTAAAAAAGTTTTACTCTCAATAAAAAATTAATTTTCATTCAAATAAAATTTAGGATCATTTTAGGTTCATTTTATAATCCATATCATTTTAATTTTAACATTAATTTTTATATATACCATTTACCATGGAAAAAAGCTTCCTAAGGTCACAGTTATTATTAATAAAAAATAAAATGGGGATATTTAATATATCTAGAAATCATAAATATAAATATGAAATCAATTTTTCAAAATTTAAGACATTGAACTATAAATCTTACATTAAAATTAATCTTGAAAAAAGAAACGTAATTTTTTTTAGAAAATTTTTATTTCGAAATATATAAACAATTATACTAAATTGAAGAATAAATTTCATTTAGATACTCATAATTGGATAAAATTAATTAATTTTATGAATTAAATTTTAAAACCAATCTAAAATATTACAGGAATTTATAAATTCATTTGATGAAATATATTACATTCAATAAAAATCAGTATTTTTCAAATTTCATTGCAAAGAAAATATCTTCATAAAAATCTTCAAAAACTCATATTGTGAAATTCATTATATTCTATGAAGAAAAATTAATATCATTTTATAAATATTTTTCAAATTATTTTAAATATAAATATAACCCTCGATCGTAAAAAAATAATAAGATAATTTTTTTTAAGAAAACAAATATTAATGAATAAAATAAATTTAATAAATTTAATTGATAAATTTTATTTGAATTAATTTATATAATCATAATGATAATGAACATATTATATTTCATCATTTTTTTAATACTATTCATTCCTTACAACTTTAAATATTTTTATAATGGATACAATTAAATAAAATATTTAGTTTTTAATATAAACTTCATGTTGCATATACTGTATAATATCAAAAGAATTCTTTCCTTTTGAAATCTCAAGATATTATATTCTCCCCACAATTCATAAATTAAATCCTCAATATTTGAACCTCATCTTGAAAAATAGGAATTGAATTTTCAATGAATATTTCTTAAAATACCACATCATAAAAAGAAGAAATAAAACATCCACTTGATAAGTGATTAAATGGAATTATATATGTATTACATAATAATAAATTACTACCTTCGCATGTATGGAGACATTTTTGTAATTTTGAAACATGAAAATTATTAAGAAATTTAATACTAATGGGCATTTATGTAGTGATAGGGAATATGCTCATGAAAATGTTATCCATCCAAAAATAATAACTCTTTGATGTGTTATAAATGACATTGATTTCATAGTATGGATATTTAACTGATAATAAAATAATTTTATCAAAATAATTTTTATAGATTTATGGAATTTAATTTCCACCTAAACTAATAGCATAAAGAAATATAATTACATAGAAAATGTAAAATTTATTCCTTAAATCAATTTCTATAGAAAATCATATTTTTACTCCAAATACTGAGTATAAATGATGAATTATTTTATTCCTAATGGACTAATATCTAGATTTCAAAAATCACACAATCCATTATAGAGTGAAAATATATTTTGAATATATTTATACATTAACCAAAATAGTTAGAATATTGTAAAACAATTCCAAAAATTATTAATCCTTTAAAAAAGGAAAACCCATCAATATATTTAAAATTCCATAGTAAACCCCAAATACTAACATAGATCATTTAATAAATTTATATCCTTAAAATTCAATAAAATATTATAGGTGATGATTGAATCTAAAGAGTTAGAAGAATTTTATCACATAGTTCTGTAAGGAAAATATATTATTTATCTTCAAATAAAATCAATGTTTACTAAAGACTCCATAAAAAAATCCCATATCCCATAATCTCTATGATATTTTAGTCATTTATATAAAAATATTGAATCACTAAAAATCAAAAAATAGTATAATATGTTTTTTCCAAATGTAATTCAATATCTATTTTTAAATTCAATTTCATAGTTTTATGTTTATCGTAATATTGTAATGAAACCCCAAAATTATAGTGATCTACATCTGAAATAATAGTAATCACTTAATCACAAAAATGATTTCATTCCCATTGTTAACTATATGAAAATAAAATCACAAAATGAACATAAAATTATCAACTTGGTCGTTTAAAAAAAGGAAAATATCTTCATAAAAACGAGGACATCTCGTGGGACAGTTGTAGTCCTTGGACCCATATTATCCTTCAATTTTGTGTTCAATACATGCTTCTTTATCCGATTAATGGGTTTCCACTAATCCTATAATTATTCATTTTTCACAAACTGTAATCTATGTAACACTCAGAGAAATATTATAATCACCTAAAAAAATAACCTAAATATAATCAATATTAAATTTGTTTTTTAACCTAAATGGTTATCTCATACCACTAAACATTCATACAAAAATAGAAATAACCCATAAATTTCTCTATATTCAAAGATCAATGTAAATAATAATGGTTATCAATACCTTTAATATCTTTTCAAAAAAATGGGAATTCATTACTCATCCAATTTGCTTTTTCCCCATGTTAAACGTAAGGATTAAATGTACCTCAAACAATAATCACACCATAATAAATGTTTCCTAAAAACAACCAACATTTCACTATAATATATTTCCAATGTATCATTTCTAACTAAAATTTATTTCCGGATTTTGAAAACAAATGTCTACTACCCAATATCCTTTATGTTTTTTATAATTCAAAAAATATTGATAAAATAACATTATATAATGTTTTGTAAACATGATATATTAAAAAATACTTCCATTAACATCATAATTAAACCATTAACCATTATTCACTATCTTATTTCTAAATATTTTATTAAATAAAGAAATCATAGTTCCTTTGATATCGCCATTGAATTTGGACATGATTCTAGACTTTCAAAATATAAATGTTCATGTCTTTTGTATAATTTACCTTCTAAATTATTTTTTTAAAGTTGAAATTTTGAAATAAATTGAAAAATATTCCATAAAAAATTTAATTTTTGGAGAAATGAAATGGTTTTAAATAAGGAAAATATTTTCATACAGGTAATTTGAATACTCAAACTTACTCCAAAAATAATTATTATAGGCCACTTTAATAATAGTTAAAAACACATTATTTAAAAAATATATGAATGTGATGATTTATATGTGTCCTTACATCCAGAAAAATAATAAATAATCTGTAAAAAATATCATCATTAAAAAATGAAATAAATTATTTTATTTTTTAATGAAAATTATCCATTTAAAGATAGTAGCATTATAATCTTTATATTACCTTAATCGTCATGTCGTTTTTTCTTAATTAGAATTCCCTTATAAATTAATTCTTAAAAATTTAATCAATATATTAAAAAACAGAAATTTAATCCCCAAGAGGGGTGTTGATGAAATTGGATTTATAATCAATATTAAACATGTACACCCATAACAGTGTCTAAATGCCATGACCCATGACTCCCCAAAAATGATCATAATATATTGGAATAGGGTAAATGATTTCATTATTACATAATATCTATAAATATATAAATGAAAAAATTATAATTTTTATATAAAAATATATACTTTTAAAATTTATCATGAGATACAGTTTTGTAAAATAAACTATATTACAATCATGGAGACAGTTTGTCGCACATAATCATTTGAATCCTTTCAATTTTTAAATTATTATTTTGGAAAAAAGTTAAGTATTATTTTACCATCTAAAAATGACCAATATATATTGGAATAGTTTGGGAATGGGGATTAATATAATTCAAAGAAGCTACAATGCTTAGAAGTAATAGGGGAGACTCGATCCAATGACCTCATATGAGACCCAAAGAGTTGTAACCACTAGGATACACCCACTCAGGCCCAAATATTGATAATTATTCTAAATATATAATTTCATTTACTTAAAATGAAATTATAAGTATATGAACAATGTGATTTGGGGAAAACATACTAATCACATCACTTCGTGTTGGTGGTAGTTAACCTGTACACACCAATGATGATATTGTTTTCAATTTTGAGGAATGGTAACAATATATGTGTTATTTTATATTCCTCTAAATATATTTATGTAATTAATATCATATTTAAATATAAATTACAACATTATACATCATCTTGATATACTGTAATGGAAATTGAATTACAACGGTTCACCATGAAGTAGTCTTCTGTACATGCATACGATGAAGTCCTTTCCCAATTAATTGATTTTGGAGATGGATATATGTTATTACATAAACAGAATAATATATAAGAATATAGAAAATATTTTAGTTACTATTTTATCATAGATGAATATGTTTATAAATTATTTAAAGAATTAATAAAATAGTAACGATTGATTAAAAAAGATACATCTTCTTCAGAAAATCTTCTTTAGATAACACATTAAGAAAACTAATGTTATTGTTCTTCCTAAAAAAGACCTCCAGAATGAGTGTATATACTATATGAAGGTAGTTTCATTGAGTTTACCAAAATATAAAGGTTTTTATGTTTGAATAATGGACAAAAACATGCACACTTTTATAATATAAGTGTCAGGCACTATGGGAATTTTAAAAGATATTAAATAATTATTAATAATAATTTCATTTGTAATTTTTTAAAAATATTAATTTAGAATTTAAGATTAATATTTGGTCAAATACAACCATACAATTCAAATTAGTAATATTTATATAATATATATACCTTTATAACATGGTTTTAACCCCTTATTAACATCATTCACTCTTACCATGAAAAAAAGTATTTTTACTAATTAATTATTTATAATGTTATTAAAATTTATAATCATTGAATAAGTGGAAAATAGAAGATAATATATACCATAAACTAGTAATTATATATTATTAAATTTTTTTATGAATTTCATATCATTTAATAAATTATTAACTCTTTTAAAATATTTTTAATGAACATTTTCTGAACTATTCATCACTCTACCTTAAAAACATCAAAAAAGCAAGTAAAATTCAAGTAATAAATTTTATTACCTTTATAAATAGAAATATTAATATATATTATTTGTGGATCACATTATCTATCTCATATTATATATCTCAAAAATATCATTAATTTGATTTATTTTACTTTTCCATTAATTGTATAATTACTTTGTCATCATGCAAGCATTTTGGGGAAATATTTTTATAGTAAAAAATCACCCTGATAATGATAAACGTTTTTTCTAAATAATATTCATAATGGAATATACTTTTTATATATACAAATATTAAAAATATTGTTGTTAATAAAAACATGAGTGTGACATGTATAACTTTTTAAAATTATTTTTTCTAAAAAAACTATCCCTTATAAATATAAAATGTTGTTATAAAAAAATAAAAAATATTTTTTTGAAAACCCATAATAATTTTTTTTAAAATTGAAATTAATTTAATAAATTTTAAATTTAATACAAATATATAATTTTTTAAAATAATTATATGTAAAATTTAGGTTTCTATAAAATTTAGTATTTTGTAGATATATAATAAAAAATACCCCATTAAAAATATTTACAATATAATATTAAGATGATCCTTAAATAAAGAATTCAAAAATAAAATAAATTTTTCCAATTTTTTTAAATTCCAAATAATTCATTATATATATTTTTCAATAAATAAATACTTATTATTTTTGAAGAAAATGTATTTTGAAGAAAAAAATGACTTCACTAGAATTAAGAGGCTAATTTAATAAGAATTACTTAATTAATTAATAATGAGTCAAATGATTTTATATTTAATATATTGGTTTGTATTATTCATTACCACTATTTATTCATCTATGATAAAATGGTGTCATTAATATTATAATAATTTTTGTTCAGTTAAAATTGACATTACATATCTATGATTTTATTAAATATAGTATTTTCTTTTAAAATTTCATTATATTATATTTATTATCATGTAAATATTATATATTTATTCATGTATAATATATATATAACTACTTAAATATCACATTTATGTGTGGGTTTGTACATTTTTCCCTTGAATTTTATAATTTTATGTGAACCCAATTGAAAAAAAGAATTATCTTTATTTTATAATGTATTGTATCACCCCTGTAAAATGTTTTCAAACCATTAATAGCTTAAAAATGAATAGTATCTCATTCAGAAAACACCTGGTTAAATTTTTTATAGAAACTTATATGTTCATTCCTTATTTGATATATCCTTTATATATTTCTTAAATCATCACCCTTTTTATATATTTATATTCAATATTTTATACGTTATTTCACCAGAAATATATATATATATATATATAGATTTAATGATAAATAACAATATTTGAATTTAAAATATTATAAAAAAATGATTTAATTGTTTATATTTAAATTGAATATTTATATTTCTAAATTTGTTTGTGCCTTGAATAATAATTATGAATCCACCAAAATTTTATTGGGTTTGGTAATTCTTATTGTTTATGTATGGTTTAATTCACTATTTTAGAATGCATTTTTATAATTTAATTTTATGTGGTTATTGGGACAAAAATTATATTTCAATCCAATGTATTGGATTAATCTTTTTATCTCATGAGATGTTATGTTATAGAATAGGGAGGTCACATAGTCTACAATTGGAATTGTTTTCCATATTTAGAGAATGTGGAGTTTATTCAATCCACAAAGATTACATTTCCAATTTATTATTGTTATCTTTATAGATACCCTTAATATATGTTTATGATATCCTATTTTATGTTTTTCATACATATGTTTTCTCATGTGATATAATTTCATTATGAAATTTATTAATGATTAGAATAAACCACTTTATAATATAATGTTTTACCTATTAAATCTAGTGTTATGATGTTCTTCAACATTTAATCCCAAACTAGGATTACTATATCACCCTATTCCTAATATATTTCACCATCAAATACCAAGAAATTAAAAAAGATATATGTTAGTAAGGTGAACTATTTTGTTGCATAAATAATGATTAATTTTTATGTTTAGACAAATTAATGTATATTTATAATAATCGATTGAAACAAGACCTCTGGATCATTCAATATTATTTCTTAGAAAATAATATTAAAATTTAAGAAATATAATATTTTTAATTATTTGGTGTCCAAAAATAAAAATGGTGGGTTTCCCCAAAATTTTAATCATTTCCCCAGCTTCATTACTCACATTATTAACTTTCTCATAATGGAAATCCCTATATTGAAGAATGGTGTGGAAATTATTTCCCTTTCCGTTGTTATGATTCATTTAAAATAAATGAAAATGAATCATTGCCTTACTAAATACTGAATATTGTTTTATAACACAAAAATCCATAAAAATATTAAATTTTCAAGGTGTTTATCATAACGCATGTGAAATATATGTTCTTCTAAAATTTATTTATGAATGGTCGTATTAAACATTATTGGATTCCAACTATAATGACTCTAAATCTACTAAAATATAACCCAACTTTATATTATAACATTGGTTCAAAATATAATGGATCACTACATTAATGTATGATCAACATAAAAGTATTTTGAGATTAGAGGAAAACATTATTTCCATATTATAGATGAAATATAAATTATAGTAGAAGAGAATGATTTCATTGTACAAAGTCATTAAATAATTCAATTACCATATCCAATGGAATTGAATAAAATAAAGGGTGGACTTAAATTCTTAGTTAGATAAAGAGTATAATACAATATATCACTAGTAGATAAGTCATTATAAATATGATAGAGTAGAGAACAAATAAATATTTTACTTAATTAATGAAATTTTCTACCAAATACATCCCTACAAAATTTGAATGTAAAAATAATATATATTAAAAATTAAAATTTTAATAATGTACATGAATAACATAATATGTTTTGATATTTTCATAAAGGACTAATATTGGGACATAATAATCCTTAACATCATGTCCTTGTATTAATATATTAATTTTTTTTTGTTAGGTATACACAAAATAAACAACTAATTTGGGGAAAATATGTTTTCTCATGGGACCCATTGATACATGAGGAGGCTAATTATAACTAACCCAACCCATCTACTAAAAATTAAAAATTCCTTCCATATATCTTATATCAATATAACAATAGAAAATCAATATTCATTTTCTATAAATAAATATACCATTTGAAAAAATAATAACCTAAAATAATATTTCTCAAGTAATTGATTTAACTTAATAAATAATCCTCCTCAAACAAATAGTATATATAGTAATACTACATGGTTAATGAAATATTGAAATGATACATATATACATGGTATAAATTATTTTTTATATAAATGAGAAAACTAATTTTCAATTAATAATTGAGATTTATAAGGAACATGATCATGGGAAAGTGAAATAAACCCAAATAAGTATAATAGATAAATTAGTATAGTATCAATGTATAACAAAAATTAATCAGAACTAATGGTTTTAAATAACTGAATTTTTTAAGATTTTTTTTGGATAATTATATAGAAACAACACAAAATTATTATTTAATAATTTGAGAATTTAAAATCTCATTTCTTGAGTGAATATACATAATATATTTACTAAATAAAATTATTCCCCCCAAACCAAATAAATAATGGTTTTTTTCCTTAAAAACCATGATTCAACCTTTTATTACCAATGAGAGAAAACCTTTGATTGATATATTGAGATCCTAAGAGATAAAATGACTAGAAAAAAATATTTGTGTCTCATGAAAAAATGGTCATATAATTATTCATGCATAAATTTATATTTGAATAGTCTCCAATAAGAGTTACATTGTAAAATAAGGATTTATAAATTTAATAACACTTAAATAAAATCCCCTTAAATGGTAATGTTAGAACTGAGTATTAAGTTTCCGAAATAAAATTAAATTCATTGTTTTATATATAAAATGGGTATCATATATTCCATATAAATTAATTTATATGAAAAATATAAAATATTTCTCAATGGAGTAGAATTGAGTAAAATAATACTTATCTTATATTGCTGCATGGATGGACTTATTTTACCCTTTCGATTAATCATTTAAATATTATTAAATATTTTATTTAGTAAACGTTTCTTTAGTAATTTATTTTTTATTTTTTTGTTATAATTATATGAAATCTATTTATCACTAAATTTATTTCATACATCATTTACATAAGGTTTTTTTGTCAATTTCACCAAAATTACTTGTATTGACCATGTTTAATGTTCCTAAAAAATGGGACCATCATATATATAATATTAAAAATTTCATTAGAATATTTTTGTACCTAATATACTATTATATAATCATCAATTGATTTTTTCTAATAGATAAAAAATTCACATCAGGTTGTGGAAGTGTTATTCCACACATATTCTTGAGAAAAAAATTTCATTTTCTAATGGATGGATGTCAATAAAGACATGATATAATAATTTTCCAAAATCATAATTATTTCAAAAGAATCCCGTATATAAATCAATTATTTATTTATAACCATGCTTAAAAATTAGTGGTAAAGAAATAATTACACTACTATATAGGGACAGTAGAATGTATGTTTGCAAGAGTGATATGGTCATCTTCCATATGTCGAAAATGATATTGATAAAATAAATAAAAATTATAAATAATTAATAAAGATAAATATATTGAGTAACATATTTTAATATTATTATTGAATGTTGTAATGTTAAATTAAAATAACAGAACATGTAGAATCGTAGTAAAAATGAATAACTCAGATTTTGGTAAACTTTATCGTATTAAATAATAAGAAATTATGAAATAATATTTTGGTGATATAAAAAATATAAGAAGTGGACACATTTATTTTGAATGTATTTTAGTACTATTATTATTACTATCTAGCTAAAAATGTGTTGAGAAAAAGGATATGACATTTCCTTTTATAAGTGAGGTGGGGTGAAAACATGTATAAATTAACATCATTAAAATTAATTACTTTTATTTTCATTGAAATATTGAAAAAATGGGATCACATTTCAATATGTGAGGATATAGGGAAAAAAATAACTCAACCTAGAAGATTTATATAGTTTTTTCTGGTTTTAACTCTTGTCAATTAAGTTTAAACCCCTAAATAATCCTTTTTAAACCTTACTAGAGTGAAAGACAATTACAACTATTATTATTCATTATAATGAATATTTAAATTAAAATAATTTTATAATATTAATTATGATAATTCTAACTAATTAAAAAATCTAAAAAATTATATTCCACTGAGATGTACAAATTAATATGAACATATTTTTATACAATGTTGTGAGAATATATTTAAAGGAAAAAGTTCATTTAAAAATGAAAATGATTTTATATAAAAAATTATGTATAATGTTTGTTTACAATGAATTTATTTGATTATATGAAATATTGATATGAATATTTAATATTCAGATGAATCCAAAAAATAGAATGTAACCATGTAAAAACATTAAAAAAAGAGAACCCAAAATAGTCTTTATTTGAATAAATAAATTTCATTGAATTTCAACATTGGAGACACTAATTTATAACTAGAACATTGTACATTGAAATGCATTATTATACCTATTAAATACATATTTAGTCTGTAAAAATATTTTATAAACATTATAGTGATTCTTTAATCAATATATTTTGATAACTGTTATATTATTTTAAAATTTTTATTTTAAATATGCACCTAAAAATAATAACTTTTAAAAGATCTTAATAATATAACCTATGAAAATTTAGAAATAATAAATTCAAAACATAAATTTATTTTCTCAAATACATATTATAGTTTTTTATAGTTAACTTTTAATAACAATCATGAATAAATGTATCTCTACTGTTTTTCTAGATTCATTACAATTACATTATTTATTAATTGAATTGATACTCGGGTATAATAATATATGTCTATGTAATGATCTATGTGGGATTCTAATGGGGATAGGTAAGTATAATATTTTTTGTGCAGATGATTTTATGTACAAAAACTCTATAGGTTTTTGTAAAATATGTGTTTTCATAATAAAAATAGAAAACATGAATATAGTTTGAAGATACATCATAAAAAAATAATAAATATGTGAAATAATAATTTTTATTCAAATAAAATACTCAAAACAAAAATTATTGTCTTACATCTCTATATTAAAATTGTGATAATATTGGTAAATATTTAATGATATATTTTCACTCTCTCTAAACTAGTTCAGAAATCATGGGAATAATAATGAGACATAACATATTTGAAAAATCAATTCTAATGAAATTTTTACATTACAATCATACTATGTATTTATCATAGATAGATGATAGTTTTTATTAATTAATAAATAAATAACATATTGGTTTTATAAGATTATGAAATGTC
This sequence comes from Viscum album, assembly GCA_963277665.1. Taxonomy (NCBI): domain Eukaryota; kingdom Viridiplantae; phylum Streptophyta; class Magnoliopsida; order Santalales; family Viscaceae; genus Viscum; species Viscum album. Next base: position 513,272,625 of record OY728143.1, on the reverse strand, counting down.
TATAATGAGAGTTATTTACATTTTCCAATGATGGGTTTCTAGTGATAAAAACTGAGGAAGTACTATAACTGAATACCATAATCTAAAATAAAAAATATTTATTATTAGTATTGGGAAGAAATTAAATTTATTATTTTCAATCTAGATATTATATTCCAGAAATAATGTAAACAATAAAAAGGATTCATTTATTTTTACATGATTAATTTTTTAGAACTATAATAAAAATTAAAAAACTAATTCCATATTTCTTATCTTTTTTTGAACTTAATATGTGACTTTTCTTGACTCTACATTACCTATTAAAAAAATCACCATTTCTATGATTTAATTTTCATCTAAAAAATATCATTTCATTATTTATTTACTTTTATTTATAAAAAACATTCCACTTATAAATCACAATGATTTCTCCATCCTCATCATCCCTTATTTTCCTAATTTAAGGATCTATTTTCCTCGAACTGCAATAACATACCATTGATATATATTTTCCTCACTATAGAACAATAAAATCAATAGTAAATGTTTTATCAATCACCAATCATTTTTTAAATCTAATAATGCATCATTTTTTAATAAATAAATATATTACTATATAGTGAGTCTATATATATATATTCATTAAATATTAATTGAAATTAATATATTTATTAAAATATATTTTAAAATATATTTGACTAATTATATATAAAAAATGAAAACATTTATTTAAATAAATACTGCCATGTATATATTATATATGAAATAATTTTATTATTATAAAAATATGTATTGTATATGAATTATATATAAAAATACACACATTATATTCATAATTAAACTATATTATTGAAATTTTTATTTTATTTTCAATTAAAACCTCAACATTAATTATACGTTTAGTTTTCATTTCAAGTTGAAATTAAATTTATAATTTAAATTATAATTTTATTTTTAAAATTTAATTTAAAATATATATATATTTAAATTCCGATTTATTATGAATATCACATCATTGAAATAAAATAACACCATTTTTATGATATATTTCAGTGTATCTATACTAATCCAACTGTGGCCATTTAGGTCATTTTAGAATCACCCAATTCAGTCATCTTTAGTGGTGTGTGATCTTATGACATCACATCAAACACCACAAATTTTTTACTTTTAAGGATTATTTTTAAGTCATAATCTATTATATTGAAACCATATCACTTGAGGACATGTTCCCACCTTCTCCAATTATTCCCCATGAACATCCTTAGATTTTTCTATTACCCTTCCATTCAATTTTCTTCATTTCCTTCTTTTTGTTAGAAGTATTTAATGATAATTGACTTCTCATCACAAGGATGTAAGTCCATCATCATGATCCATTATTATTTTCATATGATCATTGACATAAATGTTAAATATAATAATAATCCTTGTATAAGGCCCCAGCCTTAATCCTTACTTAATCTTGAGTTATTAAAAGATTACACATTGAGTAGAATAATGGACAGTACATACACCACTCAATGGAACTTGTGGAAAATGTAGCATAAATCTCACGGGAATAAAAGTGAGATGAAAAATCCCTTACGAAAACTCGGCAGCCTAACGGCGCCACATAAAACTTCCAAATATGGATTGATGAGATCAAATAGGGTATCTCATCACATTACAATAAAATTTAAAGAAATAGGAATATAAAATAACATCCCCCAACATTACAAATAGGAGATTAAAAGAAGTGACTTAAAGGAGAGTACTTAAAAAGTAAGAGAGAAGTTAGATCTCTTACGAAAGTTCGGCAGCCTAACGGCGCCACTCAAAACTCCCAAAATGGATTGAAGAGAGAGAATAGGGTCTCTCATCACATGAACATAAAATTTACAGTAAGTGTAATATAAAAGATCATCCCAATAACAAGAAAGATGAGCTTTAAAAGTAATGACATAAAAGAGTGTACTTATAAAGAAAGAGAGTAAGATCCCTTACCTCGGGTCTGACTTGACTCGATCGTTCTTTAACGTCCTGAATAATAAACTTGAGTTAATTTATACTTCCTTAAGAACCTTATTCAAGTTCATTATTCCTTTTATATCACTTATTACCATGTTATAGACACTATGTAATCATTATGTTAATAATGATTGTTTTGTCGATATTTGGTTCTTAAGTCGAAAGTGGACTTCTTACAATTACATGTTGTTCGTGTGGCCAAATGTTTATTATATCCAGAATTGTATTCATGATGTAGATATCATATATTTCATATATATCCAGTACATTCATTAATTTATAACGTTACATAATCATTTAGAGGTAAGAAATGAAATGCACCGTTCATGGAGACGGTAAGCCGTACGTACGCATGAACGCTACTTTCATTTCTATTTTGTATTTTATATAATTGAATAATAATGATATAAAGTTATATTATAATTCCAGTATAATATCATATATAATATCATAGTTCCATCCTTTATACGTCCCACATATGGTATTAACGAATCACATCACTTTGAGGGGGCGGTAGTCCGCACTTCCTAAAATGAAGATATCACGTATACCCATAATGGAAGCCATAAAGGTAAGACACAAATGAAAAATACAGAAGAATAAGTAAAACATAAACATATTATATATCATATATAAAAAATAGTGACATCATAATGGCCACCTTTTGAGGTGTTAAAAGAATGTTGAACAATCATCGTTTCGGGAGGCAGAAATTCACCATCCACGGAAACCGTATGTTCTTTAACCATTTGTTGTAGTTGTGTGAGAGTGTATCTCGAATAAATCTTATAACAACATCCTAGTATATTTAAGATACTGGTGTTGTTACAAAAGAAATAAATAAAAAGAGATTAGGGGGTTGGAGAAGCAAAATAAAACAAATGAACATGAGAGAATGAATTACCTTTAAAAGTGTAACTCCTTTTGATTTGAGCCTAAAGGATTCCTTTGAAAGGATTCTGCCCAAATGGAATCCTCTAGGATGAGGAGTGGGATGTGGAGAGAGTAAATGGGCAGGGGTTGGCCGAGCCAAAAGCTTGAGGAGTGTGTGAAATGAGGTAGAGGTGGGGGCCTTTTATAAGAGGAGAGGAGGGGCACTTTTGGAAAGTAAAGAAACATTACTTTATTTGAAAATGTGTTTCGGTTTTAAAAGGTCCCACATTGAAATAATTCGTGGTTAAGGTGATAATGCTTCGAAATCCACTCATCCAATAAGTTTTGGACATGTGTAGTTCATATAGTTTACATTATCTTTCCATTTTATTTAAATCGTCAAATAATGATGTCATCGCTGCATCATTATTATGTCATAAATAATTTAATTTATTTAATGTCTAAAAATTATAAAAAAAAATACTATGATGTAGGAAATATTTTTATATTTCCAATGAATATTTATAATAAAAAATATGACTTGTATAACCCCACTTAAAAATTGTTTTAGTAAAACATATCATGTTTGTGTCAATTTTACTTTTACATTAAATAAAATGTTATTTATGTCATTTCCCAACCAAAGTGGATCCATGGGGTCCCCAAGTTGACCCATGGCTTTTCTTGGTCGGATATGACACAACCAATTAGGTTAGGACTTGTGTCAAGCCCATCTTATTCCATTAAAGCATTATTTTTACCTTAAACTACACTAATTACCACTAATCGCGATTAAAAACTTAATAAGTTACTATTCACCAAAAAATTATTTTAATCTCATTGAACCACATTTTACTTCTTAATTACAACCATGTATGTCGGATTTCTTAAAATCAAAACACAATGATGGCAAAATTTCATTTAAAAGGAAAATCAGTTTTTATAAGTACCACTTAGTGGTTTCACTATTCATCAAAAATTGAAGTTTTTCAGAAAAATCCCAAAAATTCACCCTAAGATATATTTGGTATTCTTAATTCAAAAATGAAGTCTGTTTTACAAAATTCAAAACATATAAGTCACATTAATTAATTTAATAATTAATTCCCGCTGTCATGACAAATAGCGTGTTTTATGAAACAATAAGTATCAAAAGATTGACACTAGTTTAAGTCTGATTTCAAAGTGAAATTGATTCCAACGACCCCTGTTGGATTTAATGGTAAAAATATTTTCTAATTTCACTTTAAAACCCATTCAAAATATAATCTAATCATATAAATAAATTATATTAAAAAGTGGTTTTGAATTAAAAGACAACATTTTACACTATTCATTAAAAAATGAACTTTATCGGAAAAATACCAAAAAATTACACAAAGTAAAATTTGATGTCCCGATTCTTAATAAGAGTTTTATTTGGTCCAAAAGAATTTATAAGAGTGATCAAAACTATATTTAATGACAGTTCTCCATTAAAAGGCGATAAGTGAATCTTTAGTGAAAACTAGGGCATATATGCCTAAAATTGAATTCTTTCCGTATTTTAAGCCTTTAGATTTTATTGGATAAATGTAAAAACATTTAAAAAACATATATAATCATATTTTAGTTATTTCTATCCATTCCCGCCAATACAACGGCTACATGTTAACTACCATTTGAAATAATATTATTTTATTATTAGAGTGCAACGTAAGATTCCAAAGAAACTCGTTGTTGCGTGTTGGGTACGCCATTGAGCATAGCATCCCCTTTAAAGTCATATTAATATTTTATTCACAAATATGGATAAATATACAAATGTCATATTCTTTATTTAACTGGGGTGTTACACTTTGAATACTATTAAATTTTATAATTGATCTCAACTTCATTCTCAATGGTTCCATAATATATAGTTCTGAACATTTCAATATTCACTTTTAACTATTTTCTTTCTTCTTACTATTTTATGTTTATATCATAGAGTCGTAAAACCTTTTATGGATTATTTTTGATCAATTTAATCATTTATTACATCACTATAGGATTCTAATTTAACCTTGATGTCAACTCTTCTACTAGTCTCATTGACAACATCATCGTTGTACTCGAAAAATTTATTATCATTGTCAACATAAATAAAATCTCTATTTAGATCATTTCAATCCCTAAATTCTTCAACGTTATTTTCTTATGAGGTGAAATCATTTTGATTTTTGATTTTCTTATTTATATTGTATATATATTTTTAAATTCATTTCTCTTTTAAAATATTAGATTATTTATACAACCGTTATTCTGTATATTTATTATAGTACAATTATTTACGAAATTTATGGAAAAATTGAGACCATTCCACATTAAAATATTTTATGTTTAATATTTCCTTGAATTAATAATTTTACTAATATGGGGTTTTAGTTAAATGAATTACATCCCCACATCAATTCCCATAGCATCATGATTATCCTCCGTTTATTATTAAATTATTAACGTGAACATAACCATTTTAAAATTTGAATTTTTAATATTTTTTGTCATTCTTATCTAAAATTTTGGAAAAAATGATTCTATGATGCCTATTTATGATTACATATTATGAGAATTTATCTTCATTTAAAATCATTTCCGTAAAATTTTTTTATCATATAAAATATTGTTCTGAAAAATTCATTTAGTTCTATACCCATGTTCCCATAATTATTTTATAGAACTCACATTTTTTCATCATGTACCACAGAATCCCCTTGATTGATATTAAGAAAGGTCTCTTAAATAGCATGTTAGTATTTTCAAATCATCACCATTTTCTAAAAATAATTGGTTATTTAACTTCATTGTGAATTTTCTACTTTTGTGTCATTACCATGTTTAATTTTTCCCCCTTTTATAATGCAATTACCTCCATGTATACTAAAATCCTTATATAATTTTTTATACATCTATATAAAATGATCAAAATATTTGTTATATATAATTTTTCTATGGTTGGATTTAGTTTCAATTTTTGAAGAAAATTTTTTATGGTTATAAACCACTGGAATACCAATAGAGATAGTAATCTCAACTAAGAACCATTGTATGTGATGAAACATTTAGGTCAGATGCAAAGAAAGACCATCATTGAGGGGCGTGGGGAGTGGATAAATCTGGTTTAAAAAATATACATATATTAAATTTCCAATCAATAATGATCTTTTTACATCCAAATATAGAACATAAATCTTTGTGTTAATAAATATTAAACTTTAATGAACTAAAATGCAGACACATTGAATTTTACAATATTTAGAAAACCATGGATAATATATGGAGAATGAAAAAAAAATTAGATAGAAAAAAATAAATACAATGATTTTATATTATAATCAATTGATTTCACACTGGCCCTTCTGTTTTATAAGGTTTATCGAAATAATAAATTAATTCCTTCCACAAAATCATAAAAAACAACCTGAAAGAGTATTGTTTCAATGATATTAAAAAATATTTACATGGAATATGTAATATTACTGTGTTAATTAGACTTAACATTTATATAATTATTATATCATTGATTCCTTAGTGAGGACACATCCTAGATTTTATTTCATATATTCTCTCTATAGGAATGAATTCATCCTTTCAATATTCAGTAATATTCTATCAATTTTATTTATCTATTTTTTTTTTCATTTATTATTTTTTATTTAAAGTGAATGATATCTCTCATATAATTATATAATAAAATAACATGATATATATAGGTTTATATTAATAAATTTATTATTAGAAAAAGTTCTTCCAATTACCCATTTCATTATAGAGACAACATATACATTATTACTAAATTAATTTCATTCTAAATGATAGTATATTCAATTCTATTATTAGGTTGACATGAAGAAATCATAATTAGAGAATCACTATCATGGAATGAAATGTTGATAATAAATAAATTGACTAAGTCATCATTATATTTTATATTTAATTCTTGACCATATCCATATATAGATCCTTTAATCCAATTTGATTCTCAAAATGGTTTGGGGGAGTGCTAATGCATTATTTTGTGAATATATAAATTGATATATCCACTAAAATTTATCATACTGAATTAATTATATTAGATTCATGCATTTTTTTGTGGTCACTTGTAAAATATAATCATTCAGTCTTCTATATTGTGATTCTATTATATGGAACATTGAAATCCAGATCGAAGGAGCTCCAAAATATATTCCATCAACTTTATTTAATATCTAATACATCCATAACTTATAATATTTATCTAAAAAAATAGAAGTGGAAAAAATATTTATAATCCTCTTGATGATCCTTAAAAAATAGTTTATGTCCCTTACAAAATATCATAATCCAATATTTTGAAATATTATGCTTCCTTTTTAAAAAAACTATATATTCCCACTTTAGGGCATGAAAAAATATACTATAGTGAGACAAAAATTATCAAATCAAAAAATAAGGATCATAACCCATATCATTGTGTGATCCACCCCCTAAAATAAAACATCAGTAACTTTTTCCCTTTTTTATATTTATTGAGATACCAATATCTCATGATAATAATTATAATTATTCTTCAAAGAGAAGTCATAGAGCAATACGAAACTCATAAGATTGATGAATTTTTTAATGTAAATCTCATAATTCACAAAATGACATTGTTTTTAATGTATTACATGTTTTTATTCATTTTTGAAACATAGAAACACAATATGGCCTAGTATATCATAAGTTGACTTTTATTCTATCGGAAAACAATATATTCTATTTCATAAAGAAGAACCTAATTATTATCAAAATGTATGATAATTTGGACGTCAAATTTTATACCGTTATGTAATAAAATAACAATGAATACTCATTGAATGTTTGATTACAATATCCCCATTTGGGTTTGAAACGACCCTTCCAAATCCCAAAAAATACAATTGTCCATCTTCTCATTTTAGAACATTAGAACTACCCACCACTATATCATGAAACAATGATAATTAATATAGAGTTTCAATTAAAATAAAATAAAATACTATATTTAAAACAATTACAATCACATCAGGAAAGATAATAATTAATTTACAATTTTTTAATGAAAATAATTATATGATTTCCTTGATCATGAAAAATTGTTAAAACAAAATATCCCTAAAGATAAGAACTCATTCACTCTACCCCATACACTATTATATTAATCAATTCCATGGATAAAATATACCACTTGACACTTGATTAAATTACACCCCATTTTCAAGGAACTTGAATCACACTTATCTTAATTTTTGAAGAAAGATCAATAAATTAAATGATATAACATATTATGTAATTATAATAGTTATATTGAAATATGAAATCCAATGGGGCATTTTGTGTTATTTCTACAAACCATATATCTGTATAGATATGGTTATAATCTATGATCCCACTGATGATTTTGAAATATTACATTTCCTAATTAATTCATCATTATATATATAATATGATCCAATATTGACATATAACAATATATAACATCCCTTTCTAAAGATTCTCAATGATGAAATAATAAAATATATCGATATATATTGTCTTTTAGTGAGGGAAAATATTTTTTAATGATTAAAAATTCATATGTTATCGAAACATATTTCAATAGGTGATTAAATATCAACCCCAACATCCTCATTCTATTACTTCAAATATTGATTGTAAATTTATTCATCAAAAAACAATATTTATTCAACCTCCTAACTAATATGTTTACTGGGGACATTCTTCATGACCAAAAATAATGTAATAAATTTTATATTACAAAAATCACCATATATATTTAACATGGGATCATTCACTAAATATTCCCAATCCACATATGTGTACTCCTAATTACTCATCATCTATTGTCCTATGATTACACAAACTGAAATAAACTTTATTATTAATATATTAATATATCCCTTACACCAATTACACATGACACTACTTTAGAAAACATAGGATCTATGTGGCATGAGATTTGCAGAATATAAAATTATATCATTTTAATGTCATGTAAAAGTGGCCCCCAATAATGTTTGTAAAATCTTTTATATTAACATGTATTCCACCATTATCTATTGAAAACCATGTATGGACATCATTCATTATTTTCCATGGAATATATTCCTCCAATGTGAATTTATTGAAACTTTATTGGGAATATTGTTATTTTGACATAAAAATATATTACAATGGTTCTGTTTCCTTGTAAATCAATGAATAATTTCCACTCTCTAATCATACACATCAAACTCACACAACATATATTTTTTTAAAAAAATTATTATGCTTCATATTATCCTTGAATGATTATCTTGTCTACATATATTGACAAAAAACATCCATTGATCATTGTCATTACTACTATATAGTCGATGATCAATATCTACAATTTGAATCAAATAATTCTCAAGTATTGATATAGCCTTGAGCTCCATTCTCTTGGTGATGGAATCCTCCTATAAAAATCACTATTCATCCTGAATATCTAAATATCATCTAAATATATAAGAAAAAATATTATTTCTAAATTTAAAAACCCAACACAATAACTCATTAGAGGAATGAAAATTTAATAACCAAGTGAAATATATAAAATCCGTTAATCATTGACATCGACAAGAAATTTCTGTTAACTGACATATTGTATATAAAATAAATAGTCTCATTAGCATCAATTCAAAAAATTTAGGAATACCCATATAAACACATTTTCCTTATTTTTATTCACATTTCATTCGCCATCTATTTAATTATATAATAACCAGGTATATTCAATGATATTTGGATCTTCTTTTTGTGGATAAATAATCAATATGATTCATTATCTTTAATTTATTAACACTCTTCCTCAATAGATATGATAATATTTTGATCATTTACAACAACATCAAACAAGATAGGTGATATATTTATTTCAATTCTGTGTGTCATTGATTGAACACTCTCTTTATTTCTATCAGATATGTATAGCCACCAATGATATTTTTTTTATTTTATCCCTATACATTACATTATTTATACCTATATATTATTCAAGGATTTTCTGATCCTCAGTGTTCATTTGTTAGACTTATACCCTTGCATTTTCTCCACCATTGTCTCTAAAAACAATATAAATTACGTATAATATTTCTCTAAATTTTTAATTTGAAATCTACAACTACAATGAAAATAATTATCATTATAAAAATTTGGTACATATTAACATCAAATATTTTCCCGATATCATTTATTTTATAATAAGTATGCTTCCATGAAAAATAAATTCATCATCATGAGTATCAATATTATAGTTTGTCTTGTCACTGAGAATGTACCATTTACTTTTGATGGTTTAAAATTACCTTAATATTGGATTATTCATGTACTATATCCCATATGGTTTCTTCCCTTAAATCTAACATTAAAATTATCTATTTAAGATATTAAAAATGAATTTGTTTTATCATTATAATATTTTTTAATCAAATATTTTTCAATGATAATTATTTATTAAATGTATTTAAGAATATTGTTTATTTTTTATTTACACATTCTCATTGAAGATTCCCCTCTATTTACATTTGATATCTCCTTCCAGATATTTCCTGATATTCACCAAATGGGTTTTTAGAAAACCCATTTCCATTAACATTTCAGAATTTCTAAATTTTACACCAAATAATATTCTCAACATATCTCTAGCATAAGTTAATTCACATAAATTATTCATATTTTTGTGATATGTATATACACAATTCCATTAGGTACTAGTAATAAATAAATAATGTAATGATATCTCCTATCATCAATGGAAATGGGAGATATATTCCCACACACATCAATACACAATAACTCAATCATTCTCAATAATTTTTTAATTATTCTTTTAAGTCTTCAGAGTAATCTTCCCCATTCTAAATATATCACATGAGTGTGTGATAGTCTGAAATATTAAAATTTTCATTAGATTTTTCATTCATTATCTTGTACTCCATTGAAATATTTCATGTAAAAATGCCAATTATAACTAAATTTTTTCAATTATAACATAGATAGGATTCACTTATCTTATTCTCCATGAATGATATAATTCTTTACAACCTTCAAATTACCTTGAATCAAAATTGATTCATCACTTCCTTTGATTATATATTAAATTTTAAAAATGTCATTATATTCACAGAATCATATAACTGAGTGACACTGATTATATTTTTTCCATCGAATACATATACCCACACATTTAAACATCTTAATATATTTTCTCTAACTCTATATCTCATAAATACTATAATCATTTTTCCTTTATCATTTTGAAATTTGTAAACACCTTCCATGTATTTTTTTCTAGTGGCATGATTTTTGATTCCCATCACGTGGAATGTACTATTGTATCCAATTGTAAATATGCCAACTCAATCAGTAATTATTACAAAATGTTTACTATCATTTTCCCTAAATTATCTTTTTTTATCCTTGATCACTAATTTTATTTATTTAATTGATTTATATTTTTCCACCACTACGTCCATTAGATCATCTATATCTTAAAATGATGAATTTTATATATAAGGTTTCATTATAATTAATAAATATTGAAGATATTGATATGTTTATTAGTATACAATTACATTCCTTTGATGATGAATTATTAAATTTGTGTACACAAATTTTATGTTATAATAAATACCAACTAAAAACAGAATAAGTGTAGTAAAATTTTTCAACATTTTTTTCTTCGATTGTACCATAAAATTACTATTTTATAAGAAAAATAATTTTTTTACACCCATTAATTAATAATATATTACAATATGGTTATTGTTTATTATTTTGTGAAACTATTTCTCTATATGAGGCCCTTATGTTCTACTTTTATTCACTTCAATTAATATTCTCTATGGTTGTGGATTCTTATAAAATCACATCAACATATACTTAAATTTTAATGTTATAAAGCCACTCCTAGGATTTATGGTTATCATTGACTCATTCTACATGAGTAATTGTTTCCACTTTTTTTTATTCATCTTGAACCTCATCATATTTTTTCATAATTTCTTTTTGAACTTTTTGATTCAATTCAAGGGGTTATAATCCATTCTTAATCATTGATATTCCCTTAAAGTGTAACAACTTAATTCATAGGCCCATCTATTATCAAGAAATTATCCTTTATAAAAGTCGACAATAAATCAATGATCTAATAATGATCTTTATTTTTTATATTTTTTCTATCTTAATTCATTGAGGTTTATGAATTTACAAATTTGATTCATTGAATATATGTTATCAACCAAATATTTAATTATTATTTTTAAAACATAATTAAATTATTGTTTCTTCTAACTTAATTGAATTTATTTTTTGTCCCTCAAATAAAAATTTATTCTAAATAAGATTTTGAATTTATGATGAGGATTTATTTTCCCCCAACTTATGTATCTTCATTAATTTTGTCATCAAATTGAGTTTTTTCAATAAAAATCATAAGAATTTCACGAATAAAGAATTTATAGTTCTTAATTTCATCGATATCAATATATATTATGATAAAACCATATGAGAATGATGTTATTTAAATAATATAAATTTTGATGATTGTTTTCATTTTAAACCATTACATACCCTATTTTTGGGTTCTATGTATCTTTAATTATGTAATATTTTCCTCTAGAAATGTGTTACATGATTCAAAAAAATTCTATATAATCCTAATAATATTATTTTTCTATAAAATATTTTCACTATTTAATGATTGAAGAATAAAAAGTTACACCCGATTTATTTATGCATCAGTAGAACTATATATTAGTGAAGGTTTCTTCATTACTATAAACTCTACCTCTAAATAATTCATTGTCATAAAGGACACATTTTCATTATTCCTTATCATATAGAAATCAATAGTTCTATAAAGACTATAATGAATCCCATCTATAAGGTATTTGTCTTCACACACTAAACCTTCATGCTAAAATGTGGGGGTAATTTTTCAGGATCACTATCATGATTCTGATATATTTTTGATTTTATATAAGTCTATACATATCATCACCAATGATATTCACTCAATGAAGTAATTCATCAATAGACTCATTGGGGTAAATCTTAATACCCTCATACATATTTTTTAGAATCTACCATTTAGATTCTTATAAATCATAATCAAAAACCTAGATTTTGTATTAATTTAACACATAAAATTTATAGATGTTAATAGATTAAACATTTGGTTATTATAATTTTATTATGACCATCCTAGTTAATTGTCTCCTTTGGAATTGAAATCTATTTACCATTGATATTTCATTGATTAATCTTTTGTCTTTTTTGGATGATATCTCATATAAGGAAGTTGTATATACAATCTTGGTTCATGATCATTTGCAGTACATTTCTTAATTAATCAATATAATGAAATTACTACTATCAAATGTTATAATTAATTTGTATTTTATAACTACTTATATCACTTCAAAGTGTGTAAAATCTCCAATGAATCTCTATATTTTATACCAATTTTTGGTCACTTAAAATATAGTTCCCTGAGATTGGGTTGGTTGAATTAGTGTTTTTGGTCATTCATAAGCCATCCATAACAAATTATTTTATTCATTAAATATTTAAAATACCCCTCTTTCTAAAAAGATATATAATATGATATAAAACTATATTTTTTCCAAACAAATCTCACTCAGTTCACAAAAAACTAGAGAAATCCATAAATATTAAAAATTAAATAATCTATGAACCTAAAACTAATTATATACTATATGAATAATTCAATAAATAATTTATTCACATAACATTTAGGTTTCAACCCTCCATGATTAAATTATGTCAGTACACTGACATAGAAAAATATAAGACAACCATTATGATTTTTTTTGTAAGTATTCATAAAAAGGAGTGATGAAAATATAGATCTATATATATTCCTTCACAAAACCTGAGGTCGAGATAAAAATTTCCTATAATGATGAGTCTACATTGGTCTTTTCATTGGAACTGATTTAATATATCGACGCACCATTATTGGAATGAATATATTGACATCTCATGTCAATATTTTTATATTGTAATCAATTATTAGTGTAACCCCATGCATTGGTATTATAGTATCATATATGGAATAATGGAATATTCTTTCACACCTTTTTTAATATGAAGATATTTTTTAATACAGTCCAATTAAACACAATATCATTTGATAATTTTATTCTTTTCGTTCGATATTAATAACTGACAAAAATTTTATTACATATCAGTATATTCATGATAGTTTCCAAAGTAGACACATAGGTAATTTTGTATATATTTTACATCTTTTTAAATTATCATAATTTTTCATCAGATTCATGTAATGAAACACCAGTAATTAAACTCCATGTTGTCCACCATGTTAAAAATATGTATCACATTAAAAATATTTATATTTAGATAGAGTTTCATCCAAAAATTTTATTTATTAATAAAGACATTCAATCCTAGTATTTAAGCGACTATACACATTTCCTTTATTGTGATGAATGTAATTATCTAAAAAATTATAGGTTATAATGATTGGATATTATTTTTTCTAAGGTGTATGAAACAATGAAATAATATATTAAATTAAAAAATAATCCCTTTCACCAAAGTGTATACCCAAGATGATCCAAATTTTTGATGATGCCCGACACTAATACTATGCAATTTAAATGGATATTCTCACATCATGATGTTGCATGAAACTTGTAACATATCATTCAATATTTTATTCCTATATAGAATAATTTAAAAAATACTTCAATAAAATTATCATATATATATTTTATGAAAAAAAAAAATGAATTATGTTGTGTACTCTTTCATTCATTTTATAAATATCACAATCCTAGAAATTTGTTAATGAATAATGGAATGATCACATAAGGATTTCACTATCATTAGGACGGTGAGGGAATCAAAAAGTCTTGGAATACATTCAATCCTATATATTTCTTATCTCGTGATCCTTGTTTCGTAATTTTGTGAAAAATCAAATTACATATCTCTCTATCCATTATATTTATATCTTTGGTTACTTTTCCTGCATATACAAATAATGGAAAATGTTATTATTTTTTAATAAATTTAATATAAATTTGGACTAATATACTCCCAATATGTGGTGGTTATTAACCAAGTCTGATCAATCATCCTTTATTTTATCAAAAAATACAATGGAGAGGGTATGGACTTTGAACCAATAACAACGAACTAACTAGGTACAATAGATGAAATAAATCATTACTCCCCTTTCCAGAGGTGTATGACTCATCCTAGACCTAATGAATTGTGATCAAAAACAATATTATTCCTTCTCTTGGACCAAATAATATGATCATTTTCCTCAATAAATAATAATCATTATTAAATCCTATGTTATATAAATATTTGTTTTCTCTCACATTTCATAATTATTATACAATAAACTAATGTTTTATGAAATTATATTACTCTTATAACTATAAATATGATAAAAATGTGCATGTACAAGATCTCCATTATGTAATTATACTTTTTTTAGTCTACAATAATGATCTCTTAAAGATAGTTTTGGATCACTCACACATCAATACTGAAATAAAGAACTCAAAGTAGTATCAACTGATCATCATCCACCTTTTGGTTCTACATAAACATAAATAATATGAAATTCTATCAACATTGGATGTTTATGTCATCAACATAGAGAAAATAAATATTTAAAATGAAGTTTTAGGATATCTCACACTATAAATTTCTAATTTTTTTATTCCCTATTACAAAATAATATTTATTTTAAATTTCTAAAAAATAAATATGCATATTTTTAAAATATCTCTATATAGAACTCAATATTCTTAATGCACCATCCAATATAGACTATTATTTTAAAAAATAATCTTCCTCTAAGTAATACACTGTATTATTACACATAACTCTAATTTTCACTTATCCTTCCACATGTTTAGAAGACTTTATGAATTTTGAAGATACAATTCCTTAATTTTCATGAGTTTATGACATAGAAAAGTCATAAATGGTTAAAAAAAGGATTAAACCAAACATTTTCCAATTGTTAGTTTTATATTACAATGAGCCAATATCAAATGTGGCTACATAATTTTATGTTGAATCATATTATAAGAAGCTATAATTCCTAAAACTTTCTCATATATTATGAGATATTGTATCCTTTATGTTTCCACTAGTGACTTAAGAAATCACTTCCATACAAGTAAGGGTATTATATAAAATAATTATATTTTACATGCCTTGCTACCATCTCAGAAATTCTTCATTTAATAAGACATTTTTTGGCATTATTTGAGGATTAATTCTAACAATTAACTTTTTTCTATACAATGTAAAATAATTTTTATTGAATATAAATAAATATAAAATGATATTTCAACATCAAAGAAAAGAAATTTTTATAATCCTATATTATTATATAGAAGTAATATCATGAAATATCACAATGAAACTTAAACATAATCTTTGTGAAATTATTAATTTTTATTTAGATTTTGATAATATTAGTATTTTATTGAAGATCACTCATAATATCTATGAAAAGGACCTAATGAGTTATCATGAATCAAATCGGTGACACAAATATGATAAATAAAATAGCATTATTATAAATTTGGTAGTACTGATTTTGAATGATGTAAAATGATATGTTCTGATGGATACTATGAAACCAACTCCATACCTATATCGACATAGATTTTTTATGGATTTAGTTTTAGATAATAAAATTATAGTTCCCTATTTTTTACTTTATTACTGGTGTACAATGTATCATTTTAGTGATTTTGGCTTCAAAGGTCTTATTTAATTTTCTAACCTCTCTTGTTTCATTTGCATGATGGGAACTGTTTGCATGACAGAGGAAGTCATAGTCATTACGTTGAATACCAATTTTTAAATAATTTATCATTTTACCATGGGTGTATATTTCCATGGTGTAGGGAAGATCTGAGGTCAAAATGGAATAGGAGAAAATGTTGTTTAAACCAATCCTAGGTGAGAAAATATATTGTATTGACACACATAAATTAGATCACAGTGATACAAAGTTATTGGGAGATTATGAATATCTATATGGTTATTATATCTATGTGTTTGTAGATTTTTATGTAATTTCATTGTAGAAAAGAAAAAAATTATTCCCAAAGGATGGGTTTGATTATTTATATTACCCAGAAAACAAAAAAATCAAACATAGAAGATGAAGGAATAAAATAACCTTACTAAAAAATATAACCACCAGATCAACAAGGAAGAATAAGAACTCAAAAATGACTGACATGGCCATATTTATAATAAAAACTCTAAACATAGGGGTATCAGGGCCAATCTACCCTACCCTATATGACAACCCAGGATGGGAGAGTGAGATCACATTTGAGATTGAGTACATTTTAATGAAAATTATAGATCAAAAATATCTGGAAGGATGAGATACTATGGAAAATATTAATCAACAAAATATAATATATTGATAATATTAAATACAACAGTTAAGGTAGTTCTGGGAAGAGGATTTATATGATATATTGGAAAATAAGTTCACATTATATGATTTAAAAAAAAAAGTATGAAAGAAAACAACGTAATGGTATAAAAGATTGAAAATTTTAATTGATTAACATTTAAGATCTAATTTATCACTATGATTTAATGTATTTAAGGTAAACATGGATGAGTATATAAAAACATGGAACATTATGAATTATTCCTTTTCGGAATTCATAAAAGAAAATCAATGGGTGACATTCTTCTTTTAAATTGGTTCTGCCACAGAATATGGATATCTGATATGTTTATTTTTTTTGTAATGGTATTATAAAATCCTAATTTTTTTATAAATTGTGTGGTATTGGTATTTGATTTAATTTTTCTCACGAAACCATTAATTCTAATTTCACATAAACAAAAAAATTAAATTTGAATGAATGATGAAAAATGTCTGTGCATACTAAGAATAAAATTGAATTAAATAATGGAATTACACTGGTTTATATAAATTCACGCTCTAATATATTCTGGTAAAATTAGATATATGATGAAATACCCACTAGGTAATAACAATTCCCCACTTATGTCTTATATTCCTCATTCCAATGTCCAAAAATGTTGTCTCATGCCTCTTTCTTCATTCTAATAATGGTAGGCTACCAAATACGACTTCAACCATGTATTATAAATATATCAGTGATTCTTGATTGGATGAGATTAATTAATAACGTGGTTATTTTTATTTTCTGCCTTGTTGTATTTATTTTCCAAATTGTATAAAACCATATTGGTAACTAATTTTCATCATATTCAGATATTAGTTTTTTACTATTATGTTTGTAGAAGAATAATACATCCCTGAAAAATACCTCTAAATTTATTTAATACATGTAATTATATATCAAAATAATCAATATATGTAACATTATTGATTATTTTCTATAAATTATGTGTGGTAAACAAAATTTGACACATAAAGGTAACACATCACATTCAAGGACCATTTTATAAAATGAGACCTCACTTGGTAACTTCAAACTTATATCCTATTAAGCATTTACTCCCAACAATCATCATTGGATCTCAATCCATATTCTTCATAAGAATTATTGGAAAACCTAATAATTATTCATGCTATCCAAACTCTCATTAATATATTTTTTATCATCAAAAAAATTCCGAGACATTTAATACAAACATATAAAAATCATTAATGAATAATTAATTATCATTTAAAAAAATATAATACAAACAAAATTTTGGATTAAAAATGTTTATGATTGTACTTATGAAAAGTTTTATCCACCAATCAATTATATATAACATATTATTACTTTATACAACTAATCATTAACCACTATTTTGAGCATTATTTTTTAGGACTCATTTACTAGTGCTTCGTGCGAAATTTGAAAAAATAATTGATGACTATTTGGTTGTGTATTGTTGGACCATGGTTTGATGAAACTATGGGACCTTTTAGTGAGAAATTTGAAGACCCATTAAGTGAGGGGTTTCACCATTGGCATGCATTTTGAAAAACCATCCACACGCCTAGTAAAAGACATGATTCCATTTAAAATGTGTCATGCATAGGCTGCACTTTTTGAAAAATATGGCATCCCTTTCAGGATAAGCATGTTTTTGGAAAAATTCAATTTTCATAATTTATTTTAAAATATTCAAACCCCTTGTTTATGTTGTGGATGTGGAAAATCGACAATAAAATGATTTTTTATTTCTTGGAGGGTCCCTATAAAATTTCATGTATTTTAATCCCTTATGAAGAGAATCAAACCAAGGAGAACATCATTTGATATCTTCCATATGATGTTTATTCTCCAATTATCTATCTCATACTCTATTTCTATCTCTTCTTTATGTTTTTATTGTTATCAATGTCATTGGAGGATCTAATATCAATATTTTCAGATTGTGAATATATGTCTGATTCTCATATCTCCATTTTCGATTTAAATTATTAAACAATCTTTCAATATATGATGTATTACATGATACTATAATCATTGGTAGGTGGTACCCTTCACTATTTTCGAATTTATTTAACACTAAAATTCCATGAATTGAATTGAATTTATTTAAATTATATTTTTAAAACCCAATTTTTCATCAAATTGTGATTTCATTTTTCATTGGATAGAAATTTTGGGAAAACCCCATTTCCATTGGTTTTGTGTGTCATTGTCAAAAGTTTATGGAAATTGTGATATTGATATTATGGAATTAAATTTTAAAATTGATATGTGAAATTAATTTCAAAATATTGTTTTTAAATAGTCTTACATTGTTTTGATTGGATCCCTTGTTTGTCTTATCCAAGAAAATCATAAATTAATTAAAACACAATGTTCGTATTTAATTGAAAACTATAATATTCATGGGGAAATTGGGTTTACTATATTCTGAACACTTTTGAGATAAATTTCATATTATTGATTATTTTTTATGTAAATGAAACCCTAGGTAGTTAGTGAGTTTTATGGGACAATGCTCTATTGAATCTTTATAACTCTAAAAAAACATAATTTTGGCAAGTGACATCCTTAAGAGGATGATGATGAGAAGTATTTGGAAAGGGTTTGAGGTACATCAGTACCAATATTTCTATGATCACCTATTCGATCGTATGAGGATATTGTTTCATAGAATAGTCATATCTATTAGAATATTACCGTGTTTCTTATTTCTGATTATTATTTTAATTTCCCTTTAGTTTCAAACTATTTTACAAATAACTTATGAATTTATATAATACATTTTATATAAAATATTTATTAATCCATTGATTGAAATATTTCCATCAATTGAAATGAAAATCATGATTTGTTCTTAAAAATGTTACTGAACATCCACACCAATTTTTTAAAAATTGATACTATTATGTGTTTAATTTATGTAGCATATTAGGATGAAATATTTGGTTAGAAAATACAAGTCTATCATATCACACCCAACCAATTCCTTCATGTGTTTGGATATTTCTTTCTTCCATGTACAAGAAGGGGGTAAACACCTCTTATAGGTCGGGGTTATTGATATTTTGGCATTGAGTGTTTTTTCCATTGGGAATCATATTTTCAATATTTCATTTTCTATAACATTTCGGTTTTACAATCGATTTTTTATATATATATTTTTTTATTCTCCCTATAGATTTCTTGTTTTATCTTTTTAAATTCAACTGTTTCATCCACTTTTTCTATCCAAAATATATTCCCACATTTATCTAGTATGATGAAAAATTCTATTCACCCACCCATGGAGTCCATAAATTCCATTCAAACTATATCACTGATAGCCCAATTATCGGTGTACTAGGGTATCCATGTTGGTTCATGACATAGTTGTTTTAGATAGTACTAGTTAAAAATCTAATCTTGATGTATCTATGTTGTTGTTTAATCATTTAGGTACATATGATGTAATTTATATTGTGTTTCTAGAAATCCCCCATCACAATGAGAAAAATTCCTCTTGTGTTTTTTGTGGAAGGCATCATGATAATTAATTCTATCCTTTTCCATGATTTTGATTTGGTTAAATTTAAACCCCAGAATTATTTACCTGTTTAATGGTATTAATTTTCCTTATTGCTATATTTTATTGTTAACTAAATTACTTCCATGTTGTATTCTTATGTATTTAATTTTCATGCCTCCATGAATTTATCTGTATTTTATCTAATAGGAAGTTTCTGATGAACCTAAGTGAGAAAATATTCCCAAAAAATAGAATATAGTTAAGGTTATTGTGAATGATGTCCATGCATTAAGGTAGGCATCTAAACTCGTTCCCATTCAAGATCTATCTATATAACCTCAGAGTGATGACTTCAGGATTTTCTCTCAGGAGTTGCATCATCAAAAGAAAAAATAATATAATGGCTCTAACAAGCCTCAATTAGATGATGATTGGTTGAGAAATGTTGATCTTTTTTCTAGTTTGTGGAAAATTATGTTGATACCAAGGAGAAATATGCCCCATTTAATATAGAGTTAATTAGAAAGATACTGTGGGACCCTCTATTGATGAAAAATAAGCATGAGGGGTTATAATGGATTGAAATTAAATTCATTTTCACTGATGGGTTATATCCATAGTCACCGGTGTTGTCCAAGGCCATAGAGTATTTCAATCTTGAGCTGGCTGATCAGACCATGATAGAATATTAAAACTACTTTTCTCTGATTATGATTTTTTCACCTAATAGTGTTTCGAATTATTAGTTGAAAAATCAATGATTCAATATGGGACATAGATAATTTATTCATACTTATGATTTCAAATTGATTCATCCCTCTTATTTTGATGTTTTTTATAGGTATTTGATTGTTGATATGGACGCAGATGGAATGTTAGGATTAACAAAATTTTAATTTTTTCCTAGAAGTTTTAATGAGTTCCTCTAAAGGAAATAGAATACATGATGACTCTCATTGTATTTCATGACAACATGATTCTTCTAGAGCAAAACAATTTCTTGTTTGAGACCCTTTGATTTCAAAGCAGTATGGAAATTGTGGGCACTAAAAATATGTTTTCACTGAGGCACACAATAATAAGTGGTTCAGGTATCCCTTTGGGTAACTTGAAAATGTTATTTCCTCTATATTGTACAAAATACGGGGGAACAAGACAATCAACACATAATAAAACATTAGTGCAATATTCTGCTTCACTAATAAAGGGGTTACATATGTAGAAATATGGGATAAAGCCTATTCACATATTAGAATATTCTTTAGATGATGAAGATTAAGTTCTAGTGACTATGAGAGTTTCTATCACTATTAATTCAACTTTAGTAACTACATATTTGATATTAGTGAGTATCATTCATTAATTTTGATATGCATTGTGAATCATCTTAATATTCCTATAGAGATTTTATTATTTGTGATGGATATTACTACAACCATTAGAATGAAGAGATATTAGAGTCTTCGTATGCCAAAATGTTTTTTTCATTATTTGATGATAAGATTTCTCTAGACATACTGGTTCTTAGCATAAAACCTCATATCATCATATTTGGGATGGATTTTCTTATAGGTAATATAGATCAAATTTATTATTATATTTGATTCATTACTTTTATTTGACATGATCTAATGATCTATATCACTCAAATATAATGGAGCACATTTTCGATTAGAGACATATCATCTTATCTAGAGTTTGGTAAATTAATTTTAGTGTTTACTTATTTTCTGGTGTGGGAATTGTTGAATAGTGATCTCCCCCTATTAACTTTGAGTTTTATTATGTTTTAATCTCTCACTTATTTATTTTCCAATTGGTAATAGAGGTAGATTTCTTTTCTGACTTAGTGTCAAGTACCCAATCAGTATCTCTTAATTCATACAATAAGAAAATCACTAAAATTAATGAATTGAGGACTTGGTTGGATGATCTATTAGAGAAATGATTTTTACACCCAAGTGTTCCACCATGGATGGTGCAAGTTCCATTTAATATGAGATATGAGGGATCAATTCACCTTAGTTCATATTAAAAAAATTAAATCAGGTTACTATAATGAACAAGTATTTGTTTCTATAGATTGATGATCTTATAGACTAGTTAAAAGGGTTAAATTGGTTTTTGAAATTTTTTCATAGAGACAGTTTCAGTTATTTAATAATAAAGGAATCTTAATTTAAGAAAGCTACCTTTCAAAGAAGGTACGAACATTATAAGTACATTTTTATTCCCTTTGGATTAACCAGATCTTCATGAAGGCTTTATGTCTTTAATGACCATGTTTTTTCAGGAGTATATTGATACCTTCATGGTAGTCATTTTAGATGGAATAATTTTTTTACACTAATTCCATGTAGGTTCATGTGAGACAATAGGGATTAGTTCTGGAATTGTTGATAAATAATAGACATCATGTCATGATATGAAAATGTGTTTTATAGATTTAGGAAATAAAATTCTTAGGATATGTGGTCTCGTAACCTAGTATCATTGGTTATCCTTAAAAGGTGAATGATATTATGACATGTTTGTGACCACAAAAGGATTTCAATATTCAATGAACATTTGGTTTATCTAGGTATTATCACCAGTTTGTTATGGAATTTTCAAATATGGATTGTCTAATGACATCTCTAACTCAGAAATGATTAATGATTTCTATGGAAGTGAAATTTTAGAGTTATTTTATAGAGCTAAAAAATATTTTGACTACTTAACTAATTTAGACTCTTTTAGAGGATCTAAAGGGATATTTTCACTTCTATGTTGCATTAGGTTAAGGTTTAGTTTGTGTTCAAATGCATATTGATCATGTCATTGCCTATGGATCTTGGATGTTTAGGTCAGATGATCTTATCAATGACTCTGAAATCATTGTTGGGATATATGCTCTTAATATATAAAGGCATATCCTTTTCTAAGAATGTTTATCCATGTATACAAACCATAGGATCATGAGTTATATATTCTCTCAAAGTAATTGGGATCTCTTATAGAGGGGGTGGGTGGATTACCTATAATCTATTGACCTTTACATCCCTTATACCTGAATGAAACACAATGATTTTGTTGATGATTTGAGTAGGAAACATCCATCCCAAGCACTTAAGGGATCATCAGAAGAGTGGATATTGATTGATGTATTTACCCAATATCATATATGAATATGGGAATCCGAGAACATGGATTATATGTATATTGTTTTGTCGACCTCCACTCTCATCAAGGTGATTATTCCGGAACAAGAACTTTATGATGAATTTAAAAGTATAAGAGACTCTATTTAAGTTGGGGGAGGATCTTGAGCTTCCATTCAACATAGAAGTAATTCTATTTCTACAACAATTTTTTTCATACACTTATCTATCAGTAAATCATTTATCTGGAATTTTGAGTATTCGTTGTTTGTAGTTACCCTAGTAACCACAAATATGTTAAATGAAATGTGGCATTGACTTTGGTAGCGAGGTATGAGATGGAACTTTTCTGATTTTGTCTACATTTTTTATACATCACAATAGGTCAAGGAAGAACATTGGAGACCATCATGATTTCTCCAACAACATCCAATTTCAACATTGATTGGGGATGATATATCTTTGGAAGTTGTTGTTAGTCTTCCACATTTCCATAAAAAGAAAACCTGAAATGGGTCATTATCAATAGGCCAGCCAAATCTTATAACTTTTGACCCATTAATGTTATAACAAAAGTTAGGGAGGAAAAAAATATATACATGAAATTTATTTTTTTGATTCCATTGAGTTCTATCTACTATTTTCTATGATATCAGTCACCCATTTTCTTCATTATTTTGGAGTCCTTAAGGAGGAACTGTGATATCAGAATTTTTTGAGTATGACATACTATCGTTAGATAAATATTCATATAGAGAGATCTATTCATATTCAAGATGAAATTATATGTTCTTGCATACATGTTCTTTTAAGATATTAGGATGACTATTTGGGGTTGTTTTAGATTGATTATAACAATAGTTACTATTCCATGATAAGGATGGATCTTTTTTATGCCTTGTATGCCTGGCATTTCAAATAATTGTTCTGTTGGTCGAAGATCCATGAATGTTCCTTGGATGGACCTATAATGGTTCAAGAGACAATGAAAAACATTCTATTGATCAATCAGAGAATGTGGACATCATAGAGCTCATACAAATCAGATTTTTATCATCATAATAGACAATTGGTATTTTTAGTTTGTGATGGGGAGTCTTTAAATGTTTCACCTTGTTTGGGTCATTGAAAACTTCAAAGAAAGTGAATCTCTCTCCTCAACTCATGGGACATTTTCAGTTATTTTAAGAAAGTGGGGAATGTAAATTAAATTTTACAACTTATACCATAGTGGACTTTGATTCATAACATGTTACATGTATCTCAACTATGAATGTATTTTTTGATCCATCTCATGTACTCAGATTGAGTGATCTAGATATCAATCCTTATTTATACGTTGCTGATAATCTAGGTTGGATAGTTGATTCTACAACCATGTTACTTCATTGGAGAATTATACCATTTTTTTAGTACTATTGAATAATGGTGCTCATACACTTATGAGGTGGTAGTGGGAGTCACTGAAGAGAGAAAACTAACCTCAAAATATTGAATTGGATGATTTATGATAGGCTTTGAGGGGATAAAATGTCTCTATGGTGGAATGGTTGTAACATATTGCTACTAATTTTAGTTACTAATTTACTCATTCTTTTATAATTAATTATTTGGGTCTCTTTTTTGGGTGCTTATCTTGAAATTTTGAAATTTTGGGAAGGCTTGGGCATTGCATGGTTGACCCCTGGATTTCCCAAACAACGTTCACTACTAGTGCAAACATTACCAATAAAATATTTTAGCGTTTTCATGTTTAGAACACTATTTAAAAAATAGTGCACCCACTTAATTTAAAAAAAAATTCCCCTTCATAGGGGTGTGCTATTTGGTGGAATGGTTTGACAGACCGTTCATCCTTTCACAACTAACCATGTGTACGTGAATTTATAATTATGAAAATTTATTTAAATATCCTGAAAAGGATAATTTATGTTCCTAATGAAGAAATTAATCCCTAATGAGATTTTATCTTCCTTTGAGGGTCCATATAGGTGACTATGTCTTCTCCAAAACAATTATAAAGTGAATTAAATCACAATGAATCCCATTCGATCTCTTCTCGGTAATACATGTTATTGTTTTCTCTATCTTATGTTATATTCCTCTCTCTTCCTTAGGGTTTTATAGACCTCTGTATTATCGGAGGATCGAGAAATTATTGTTTTAGATATTGAATCAAGGATTTATTCTCATATGTCTATATGTAAAGTTAATCTATGGTGTATCCCATTTCTAAATTTGAGATATTTGATCCCATGATCTTTAGTCGGTGGTTTCGTTTAGGATTTTACAAT
This sequence comes from Viscum album, assembly GCA_963277665.1. Lineage (NCBI taxonomy): Eukaryota > Viridiplantae > Streptophyta > Magnoliopsida > Santalales > Viscaceae > Viscum > Viscum album. Next base: position 513,246,305 of record OY728143.1, on the reverse strand, counting down.
TTATTAAACCAAAAAATAATAGGTTTGAATTGAATTTCTCTCCATTGGATTATGAAAATTAAAAATTTCAAAAAATTGGTTTTTTATTTCTATTTGACATGAAATTTTTGGAAAACTCCCAATTTCATTTAATTTGGTTGTAATGTTGCATTTTCGATGGAAATTGTGATATATAAATTATTGAAATAAATCGTGAAATTAATATGTTAAATTAATGTTATATTTTATTTGAAAAAATGTATGAATTTTTTTATAAGAACATTAGTTGGTTTTATCCTGGAAAAGGAATAAATTGATTAAAACCCCATTTAGGTTTTAAATAGAAATTGCCATATTGATGTGGAAAATTTGTTAAATGTTTTTTGATCATTTTTGAGGTAAATTTTACATTTGTTGATTATTTTATGAGTACATGAAATACAAGGTAGTTATAAATTTATATGAGACCACACACTTTTGATGATTTACATCTCTAAAAAATATTAGTACAATATGTCACATCCTCGATGGGATGGCGATGAGTCCTCATTGACTAGTGTATGAGGTACATGAGTATATATATTTTCGTGATCACTTATTTGAGTGTGTGAGGATCCCTAAAAATTGAACAATCATTCCTCTTGTATGATGAACATGTTGCTCATTTTTTATAATTATTTTGTATTCCATTGATTATACACTACTTTAAAAATGCTGTGTAAATTAATATAAATTATTTTATATAAAATTCTTACAAATCCATTGTTTGAAATATTTCTATTCATTGAAATGAAATGGATGATTTGTTCAGAATATGATCTTGAACATACATGTACATTTTACTTAAAATTGAAATATTTATTTCGATAACTTATATGGAAAATTATTATAGTTTCATTAGTGAGCCCTACTGGGATGAAATATCACACCCAGACTCTTCAATCAATTGTTTATAGATGTTATTCTTTGAGGTTCGGAAAAAGGAAAAGAACCTCTTGGTGGTAATGGTTGTTGATCTCCTAATATATAGATTTTTTTCATTGAGTCTCATGTTTTTTATCATTCAGTTTTTTGTACATTATGGTTTTAATTTGGGTGCTTTCCATATTGACTTATGGTATTGTTCACCATATGATATTTTCATTAGATAATACTGATAAGTTACAGTTTCATCCACTATTTATATGGATAAACTGTTCCCACATTTTTCATCTACGATGCCACATGCTAGTATCCAACCAATGGGGATCTAAAATTCCTTTTAAACAATGTTATTATTAGCTTAATTATCAATACACTAAGATATCTAAATTGGTTTTTTGATAATATATGTCTAGGAGATCTATGCTTGATATAGAGTCTGAGATGTTTTAATATAGGGAAAAAATTATATTAAAAATTGGATTATATTACATTCTAATTCTAATTGCACTAACTCATTCATGGGATGTTATAATATCCATGTGTTAAATAAAAATGATTCAAATTCATTACATTAATTTTTATTGAAAATGAATCATATGTTCTAACACTCATCTCAAATCTTAGGTAATTGTCTTTTTCATTACAACTAATTTTGGAAATATTCCATGATATCTCCTAAAATTTACTCATTTAAGATAAATTGTTAAATAAATAAATCCAACCTAATATTAGAAATAATTCGTCAGAAACCAAGAGTCAGAGAGTATAATGGCATGTATTTTCAATGATGTTTTTTCAAGAACCTCCAAAAATAAATATTTTTATGATTAATGACGTTAATTGAGGTTCCTAAGACACAACTAAACTTATCACTACCTAAAGGTATGAAATCAATATTCTCTTTAACACGAATTATTTTTTCATACAATGTTTTCTAGAGTTCCAATTGATAAATCATTCAATGATGTTTATTTTAATGAAATATATAATTTTAAATCCAACTTACCTTTCATTATTAGTTTTCCTCTTGTTAACATCCTTCATAAAAAATATCCCAACAATCGATGAAGAAGAAATATTAAATAGTATAGGTAAAAAGTTTGAAAACCATGTTATTTTTATGTTACGAGATTAGTTGATAACGATTTCCAAACTAAGTTTCAATACTATATATTCATAAATAATGATTATTGCATTATGATTTTTCATTAGAAAAAATATATATATCCTAAAAGCATAAATTTATTAATGTGGAATACTTATAAAATCATTAGAATCCAATAAAATTAATATAATTAGTGTATCCTTCATTTTCGTCATGATTTATTCATGAGAATGTTCTATTGTTATACAATAATTTGATTAGTTCCCATTATATGGACACCACCCACATAACTAATTATGAGGTTGTTCATCGTTTTATTTAAAACATATCATAAACCCCATTTTCATTATCATTAGATGTGTTCACAACCACTCATATGTTGACTAATGATATGCCCATTATATTTGAATTACACAAGCCAAATTACTAGTCCCATTGATAAAAAATTAATTATGTGTGTGCTCAACCGTATTAGAAATTCCACATATATTCTCAATAACTCCATTCATGAAGTTAATCCTTTTATAGTTATATTATATTGAATCATTATAGCATTTAATCACGATTTTTTGAATTCTTAAACTCAATTTTTTCATGACATATGAAACATAATTCCCTCTTTTTCATAAATAGAAAATATCACTACCTTTGGTACTTGCATTCTCTTGAACATCAGAACAATTTTGAGATTTTATTTCGATTTAATGTCCAATGATATCTCACATTATTTCATTAAATTATTTTTTATTGTTTATTTACATCCATTATATTCATTTTTAGTGTTTTTATACCATAATACCTATTCTATTTGACCAATTTAGTTATAATATTCAACATGATATCCACTTCTATTAAACCTATTGGATGAAAATAAATTATTACAATTAATTACTAATACTATCTTTATATTGGCCTTTCTCCACATTGATGTAGGATAGAATTCTATTTTTGTGGTAAACCCATTATTCCAACAATATAAATCCTTATTCCAAGTCTACATCAATGGTTTGCAAGATTAATACACCAGAAATAACCCAAAAACAATGTCCTTCATTAACCGAAACAAAAAAAAGTTCTTTAAAATTCATTTACCTAAATTTCTTCATTATTTCAAGCCTTTAATATTAGAAATAACCAAAATGAATTCTTCAATTAATATAATTCTTTCATAATTTGGATTTAATATATTTATCACATTTTAATCAACTATTTAGGATAATACAGAGTGAAATAATACCCATACACATACTTACAACCACTTTAGATGTGGCTGTGTGATCCTAAGGACATTTCTAAATCCATAATTATATAAATTGTGATTCAATTTCATTAATTAATTAAAAAATATATATTTGGTAATAATTTTTTATTATGAATGAAGGTACCTACTTCTCTGGGATAAAATAGAATTATCTCCATATAATTTTGTGATCATCTCAATATTAAATTGATATAATTGAGAACAATACATGTCACTGAAATTAAGTGTGGCATCTACTCTACTTTGAAATTTTTGTGAATAAAAATGTTGACATGATTTTAGATTCATCGATCTAACTGTATGATCAATTATTATTATATTTAATATGTTTTTTACACCAACTATGGATATTATATAATCTCAAACATCACTTTTGATCTTCAAAATTTCATTTTTATTAAACATGTTCCTATACTAAATAATATTTTCACAGTTTTTTTCATCTGACTGGACTTAAGATCTTATTTAGTATTCTTATCACCAATAGATGAGTTATGAATTCCCTAAAATGAACTGTACAAATCGGAAGTAATTAAATAGAATAAAAATTTTAATTTATTTCTTGAGACCAATTTTTCTAATTCTAGATAATTTTTTATGGAAGGGAAATATTTTTTTTACTCTTTTGGTATTACATATCATGGTTATATTTACACACCTAATAACCTTTTCCACTAGTGGACTCTCTATTCTCAAATATATTTCTTTATTGTCAGTGATCTCATTAGGAAATCATATGAAATCACTTTAAATGTATGTTACGTTATCTTTTTAAAAATTATTCCAAATGTCATATAATTTAATGAGTGACACATCTTGTGAATAATTCTTAATTTGATCATTCACATTTATTCTCAGCACTTCTATTGGTCAATTTGGAAATGAATTTTTAATTTTATATTCTTAATCTAAGCATTATAAACTAATAGGGGTATACTTATTTTATTGTGAAACATCATTTGAACATATAATCATTTTTCAATCATCTTTCAAAATATCACTTCATTAAAATTAGTACATGAGGAAAATCAATCTTATCCCACTTTTCAGAAGTGGAATTTTTTTACATTATTCTTTATATCGTTATTCCTTTTATTTTATAAATTCATTGTTTGAAATAGAAACTAATTACCAAGTATTATGTATTTTCAATTACACACTACATGATAATGATATAAGGGATATCGTAAATTAAAATAAAACAATGACATAATTTGAGTGTACAGTGGAGGATAGAAATTCACCTGTAATAATTTAAAATAACACAATAGATATATCCAAAATTGAGATCATGGTAGGGAATAAATTTTAATATAAATTTTAATAAATTTATAAATTTATCCCTTATCACCTATTCACTAAATAACTAAGAATAAATTTTTATCTCCCACTCACAGACTTACAGGTCATATTCCTATTGATATTAATAAGAAATATTCATTATAAAAATACTATGTTTTTTAAATGTGGTTCATCTTTACTATGATAAATATTTCACCTAAATATATTCATTATTATCCCACCCACAAAAAAACTTATTCTCATTATCTAAATAATCATGGTATAGGGTATGGCATTGGACCACTTGTCCCTGAATCAAATTCATAAACCTATTGGTTTCTTTCAAACTAATCTCTTATTATTTTTTTGAAGTAATTTAAAAAATGGGTTATGTTTATGGTGTTTTTTAATAGTTTTATACCATTTTTGATTCATTTATGTCAGTACACATTTTTAGCACGGTCTGGGGAAACCATGAACTATATCCCTAAAGTTTTACTAAGAGAATTTGTTTAAGTGAACAGATAGGAAACTATTTTTTCAATACTGACACATTCCACGAGGAACAATGCAAGGGGAGAAAATGGAAGAGTCATAGTGAGTGTTTGATTTTTAAAACAGTGTGAGCCAACAATGTTAGTGGATAACATGGAAGAAATTACCATAAAAATTTGGGAAATGGTTTTTTCCACACATATCAAATAACCATGTGGATAACTAGTTGACATCCAATAACATTCAAATGGTCAAAATATGGTTTAATAAAATATTCATTATAACCATGTAATTTGAATTTAATGTAAAAACCCAAACTAATAATACATAAATATTAAATAATAATAGGAGAATAATAATTACATTACATAATGATCCATGCCATTATGATTTTGTTCTATTGCCTTTGTAAAATTGGATATGTAAAAAACTAGATCCTATGAAAAAAATATAACTACCCACTATGTTATTGATATTAAGAACCATTATTTTATATGACATTGATAATACATATCTTTATCACTGAAGGAATATTAAAATGTAAAATGTTGAGTTTAGATTATCAGTAATTATTAACAAGGGATGTATCAATTTAACTTGAGAACACATGAATACAGGCATGATAATTACATTTTACAACCATTACTTATATATGATGGATCATAAATCTGTGCCATGGAATAAATAATTGTATTTAATAGGAAATGAATCATAAAAAACCAAATAAAATGATCCATTAGAGAATAAAATTATCATACCATATAGATTCTTGGCATATAAATAAGCATATAAAATCATTTCCTTAGTTTTCATGACTCATTGCCATTGATATCATAGTGGATACATTAAAATAACCATTAAAACAAATAAATTAATTTTAAATAATTTATGGGTCATGACATTGGAAAATTCTATTCATGTTGAACTTGTTAAATCAAATAATCCATTCACATTTTTTCCAAATACAATATGCATTTTTTTGTAAAATGACTTGAATATTTATATTAATAAATGTAGTAAAAAATAAATAAGTGTACACATTGAATTAAAAAATAATTGAGGAACATTAAAAATTTCCTGAAAATATTTTTATAAAATAATGATATGGATAACTAATGGTTTTTAATGAAAGATAAAAATAATATTGGTTTTTTTTGCAATAATGGGTATATAAATAGGAATAATTAAGAGTAAAATATTATTCTATAGAAAAAATATAGGATAAAAATTTTAATTATGTTCATTGAAAAAATATTATATGGTTTCACCATCTAAATCATTTTGAAAAACAATCTCAATATTCAATTAGATTGTACCATGAAACCTATTTGATATTTGTAACCTTTAAATATCAATCCACATAAATAGATAACCAAATATGTATTTCTATGTGGAATAATTATTTGACTTTAAATATAAAATAAATTCATTAGAGGAATATACAACCATGAATTTAAATAATAATTTATTATGGCATCTGTCTTATAGAAATAAAAGACACACTATAAATCCATTACAACTTTAATAACCTATCAAATCATAAGAAATTTTACGGAATAAAATAAAATGAAAATTTAAGTACCATAAAAATAATTATATTAATGATATAAATTGTAAAATAATTTTTATATAAAAATCATAAAATAATATAGTTTTATTACATAACATATATCCCAAAATAAAATTTGAGTTGAAATTCTCTTACCTTAAGTCTAAAATTCAATCTTACATGTTAAAATAAACTATATTTGACAGTATATTTATTATAAATCTAAAAAACAACTATAATTATATATATCATACGACATATTATTTACCTATAACATTTTATTACCCATTTATTAACAATTCCATGATAAAATCTTGTTACGGTTAATAACTGCATGGTTTTCAATGTATGTTTTTTGTATGGATATTTTAGCCCTTTTTATTGTTCATGGTTCCATAATAAATAGAATTTTTAAAATTATATTAATATAAAATATTTTTACTATATATTTATTTATATGTAACAATTATGGTTAGATATATATAATTAATTTCGATATTCATGGAGATGGAATGCCATATATACTTATAAAACTAGTCCAATTTTCTCAGTAAATGAAATGAAATAAAGATAAATAATATGTAAAATTTATTGAGACATAATGATTTGATATGTATCACATGTATTAATTAAATTTATTATTATTAAATTTCATTTAATTTTTATGTCAAACATGAAACACATCTCTTCATGACTTGGTAGTCCACCGTACTATGAGAGATGGTATCATATTCATATTAAATAAAAAGTAATAATTTATATGTTCTATTATTATTCTAAATCTATAATTATTTCATTAATATCATTAATAAACATTAAATTCATCATTATATCTATTCATGAGATGTGGTGATATAAACTTAATTCCATGGTTTGTAAGGTGGTACTCCATCGTATAGATAATCGATGAATGCATTTCCAATTTCTTAGAAGAGGATAAGGGTATTGGTGATTCCATAAACACAATAGATTCTCATTATATGTTATATAATATTGTTATTATATATTAATTATAAATAAATTAATGGAGGAAGTAAGAGTAGAATAATAAATAAAGTGTTTAATGAATACAATTCCTTTCTAATAGACCCCCCCTTTTGGGTCTATTATTTATGAAAACGTGTATGGTATTTTTAGATGAAAAAGTGATATATAACATGCATAGGGATATTTTGGAATGATTTTATTAGGGTAATTTCATGAAAAATGCCTTTGGATGTGTGAAAAATTAGGGGAGAAGGGTACCTTCAAAAATTACGGAGAAATAGAACTTTTAAAATACCCAAAACTATTCATTAATGGGAAGTCACTATAACCCCATATTCCTAATAATTTGATAAATAATGTATTTGGGGACTATATGGTTGAAAAATACCTCAAAAAAATAAATCAAAAGTTTTAGGCATGTCATTTCTTATATGTTGAATTTAACTAATTTCCCCAATTTTGAATTCACCATGGTAACTTGTATCTTTATATTTACCAATGAAATTTCCCCATTAAAACTAAAATTTAAATGATCCTCATTAGACTCTTTATACCTAATTATTCAAAATAATAAATATAATTTTTTAACTAAATATATTGTGTGGGTAGAAAATTAATTCTTACACAAGTTTATATAAATAAAAAACCACAATATTAACCTTAATCATGGTATTTAATGTTTACTGTATTTATTATAATTTATGACCAGACATTAATTTTACATTAATATTTAATATTTTTTTTTGAATTCAAATATTAGATTTATTTAATGAAATTATAATGATAAATTTGGGAGAATTTAATTTTATATTAATTCCACATACGTGATTAAAAAAATTTGAAAGACAAATTTCCCTACAGTATTAAAAAATTTAATAAAAAAATCAAATATGTAATTAATGTCAACAAACTAAAATGTATTAATAAATATATAATTTTACTAGTGTATATTTTGAAACCATATTAATATAAAATGATTCTTTTAACATATTTAACTAAAAAGGATGTTTTATATAAAATCACTATTTTTTATTATTTATTAACAAATAATCATTTCATAAAATCAGAAAAATTCATCCATTGTTAACATTATGAATATGATTTAAAAAATTTGGTTTTTTTTTCAACCACATTTTCTAAAAATATTTAAAATTTAATTATATAACTTGTTCAAAGAGCTGATAAAAATAATAATTTTTCATAAAAAATATATGCTAAAAGAAATATAGAAAAATTTATGTAATTATTTTTAAATATATTTTCTTCATATAAAATATGTATACATAATTATAAACATTTAGTTATAATTATTACTACAGAAAATTAAATATCTTGTTTATAAAGGTCATTTTTAAAATAGGAATATTATTTATGTATCTCAATTTTTTAAAACTCGATGATGCATACAGTGAAAGCTAACACAAATAATAGCCTTTTCAAATATAAAATTATTTTGTATAAATATATGATGTTTCATTTTATCCAATTTAAAAGAAATTTCACTATAAAAATTAATTACTTTGATATTAATAAATGATTATACTTCAAAATCCTCATATCCATAATTTCCAACACTACTTTTTAATGATGGTGGTTTCACCCAAAAAATCCTTTAACATGTCAATGTTCTTAATTCATAGAACATTCTCCCTAAAAACTAGAATATCCACTGATGGTTATTCATTTGAAATATATTGTTCATATGGTAAAACCACGAATTTTGGAACATTTTAAGGATCATGAATGTACTTACTCATGAGAGTTACATGGAACATACTGTTAAATTTTGAGAGATTTAATATAATTATCAAACATTAAGCTATTATATTGATATGATAAATAATTCCATGTAGAATCCAATATATATGGCTCTAAATTACATTATATCATAAGAAATATTTATTCCATTCATTTTTTTCAATCAACGTCCACTTTATCTCATACTCAATAAAAAAAGTACTCATGATAAATATTTATTATGAATCACTAAAATTATCTTAAAATCCATTAGTAATTAATTCATACTCTGAATATTTTTTAAATAAATGGTTATAATAGTTATCCAATCACATCAATGTCTTCATTTAATCCATGACATAAATAGTTAACTCTTTGGCTTGTCTAATAAATCTATAAATGAATTTAATCCAAATGATTGGAATGAATCGATATCATATTATGTAATGATCAACAAAAACTAATAATGTAATATACCACAATGTCAAAAAACCAATCACATCCACAAAGTCAAAATTAATCCATATATTATTAACAGTGATAAATTATCTTTTATTCAAAAAACTGGCTTCAATATTAGACAGAAAATTACATTAGATGTCAGGGTTCATCGTTGTAGTGATTGATGGCCATACGTTGATTGAGAATATCAAATTTTATAACCAAATTCTATAATATATATATAGTAAGAGTTAATAAAATTTTCTAATCACATAAAGATTCACTAAAAAATTAAAAAAAAAGGTTTTATAGAGCTCAATCACATAAAATGTAATATTAAATTCCCCACTATGATGTTCCCAACTATTCATTATTTCTTTCAGTGGTAGTGAATTCATTGTATTTCTCATTGACTATATTCATCAAAGGTTACTCTATATCATCATCCTCATTATACCCTTTGTTAAGGAATTTATTTTCATAATTCCAATGATAATTTTATTTAAATCACTTGTGTGTGGGTGGTTCACACTATTTAGTTATCTATCCATTAATTTTATATATCAAACTCTCATCATCACTTTTAAAGTATTTTTCTCTATTAAGAAGCTTACCACATTTTTAACACACAATTGTTCTTTATAGAATTCACCCGGAGTTCTTTTTCACACATAGCTACCATATAGGTGAATGGAATTTCCATAAACTATATGATTTGATAATATTTTTGTGAGACTCAATCATTATTTTTTTATCAACTTACGTCATCACCTATCATTTCATTTCTAATGTCAATAATTGGTTATGCGGTATATTTTTATTCATTTATGTCTAGTTTGGGATGTCTTATCATGATGGGGGATAATATTGTAGCTTATATATTGTGTCGGTTATAGGTTCATCATATTATTTTTCCAATATATGACTTGGAATTAGTTGTATTTCATTCATTAAAAAAATTGTGTCATTATCTCTTTGGTAGGATGTTTTTGGTGGCCAAATATCAAAAAATATTGAAATATATATTTTTACAAAGATATTTGAATCCCTAGAAATGAATATTGGGTAAATATATTCATATTTTATCCATTGACTTGTTTCAAATGACACGTAATGGTAATTTTCTGGAAGATGATGACATTTTCATACATTACTGTTATATCATTTTTAAGATATAACGTTTAATATTATTATAATCTAATATCATAAGGATTTATATCTTGGGAAAATTAGGGTCATGCTAACCTCACAGTTAAAAAACATATAAAATATTTAAATCCTTCTTATTTATTCTATAAATATATCTCATGGTCAATAAATTACATATAATTACCTAATGATCTATAGAAAACAAAGGGTTTTTTAATCCCCAATAAGAGGAGGAATAAGGTAAATGAATATATAGTTCATGGGTGACTAAAATCAACATCATCATTACAATTTCAAATGATCATAATCACAATCATGAAGGAAACATTCAATAAATTCTTTGAATATGGAATATAAATAATCTTGAATCATTATAAAATTATATTAAAATACTACACATAGTTATGAACAAATCTAATATCATTTTCATGCGTAAAATAGGGGTAGAAATCATAAAATCATAACTGTGAACATAACTAGAAGTATTTTTATGCATAATACACATAAAAATAATGAGATATATCACATTTACCAATGCGTTTGAGGGATATAAAAATCCTTTTTCACATGTCAACTCAAAAAATAATAAATATCATGCATTCCACGTGCAATGAGAAAAATTTTATTTATAAAATGAGGCCATGTAATATAATGGGTTTCAAAATGCTTTGATAAATAATAATTTCATTATTGGATATTAGGGTTCATAAATTATTAAGGGAAAACATAATTTTGAACCAAACATCACTATTCATGAATGGTGAAGAAACAACACAAGATGATATAATAAAATGTTTTGGAAAAAATGTATCCTATTAAGATCATTATATTCTAAAATATATGTTATTGTTTATGGTAGAAACATGTTTATCATCAATAGAATATTGTAAATTAAATTTTAAAGAATTTATTTGGATATTAGAGGAATACCCATATTTAAAAAAATGTGATGTAGTATATTACCCAAAATGAAGAGTTGGGTTTGAGAATCTTCTTACCTTAAATCCTACTTTATTTCACCACACTTAATCCTTTTTAATATTAACATAGATTTACTAAATCATGAAAAAAGATGTGATTTATTTTTATATTATCACAATACATAAATTATAATTGTTTTATTTTAATCATTAATTCCTTTCGCAAAAGAGAATCATTTTGATATCATATTTTCTGTAAAAATATCTTTTATATTGGAATTTTACTATAGTTGTTAAAGGACATGTATACCTATGTAATAAAAAAACTAGGATGTTAAAATATTTATCGTATAATATTTATATAAAATTAATAATTTATTATTTTCATTCATAAGGGTGATGATTAGATGTAATTGGAAACGTCTTTTTTGGTTGTTATCGGACTATCAATTTTACCCTATCTAAAGAGGATGTTCTGGAAATATATTTCATTCATATATTAAATATAAAAATTTTATATAAGATTTAATTATCAAGATATTTTTATCATATTTTTTAATTATTTATTAAAGGTTTAGACTATAAAAAATAAGGATTGGATATTAGGAAATAAAAACAATATATAAGGGTAAAAAAAATAGTACCTTTTTCTTGAAGATGTTCGTTTTCTATAGACCATAAATTCATGAATGGTTGGATTTTAATAACTTCATGATGTATCAAATAATTTTATAGGGAATAATTTCACGACTCACCTTCTCAAAGATGTGGGAATGGACGAAAAAGTTCCATGCTCATGCTTCCTCATTTTGATGGAGAGATAATGACCCCAGTCACACCTTATGTAGGCCTCGATGTGGCGACTATCACCAATGGTATTGAATCTCACATAATTGGAAGGAATTGACCTTTTTATATAATATTATTGGGGTACAAGAGAGTGTATCCAAGCAACACCATGGACTAAAGGTCAAATTAAATCCATGAATTTATCCCCACATGCATGTTAAAATGTAGAACTGATACAATGTAAAGAAAAACTCCTAAATAATGTAACAAAGACGAGAAACTAAACCGAAATAGAAACTATACTAATGCTTGAGCTAATAAAGTCTATCATGGTCCTCATATCCCTCCTATAATACTGAAATGGTTTTACCTGCATAAGGTGATAATAAAAGTATACTCAATAGGGAATCAAAAGAATCTTGTGCACAAGTCAGAGGAAATACTAATACACCTTTTAGAAAAGATTATATCCTTAAGCACCTACCATGGATTACCAACCTGGATAACATCTCCAAGGAACACTCACTAATGTAACGCATGTCATGTAAAGTAATAATATAATCACTTCGACATTATTGTACCCTGCACCACATTCCCAGTAGTTATCTACTCATTCATAACAATTTGACGTCTTGATGATACCACTATTCTCACACATAGTCCCAATACAATAACCTATATGCACAAAAGTGGGCCTCATAATTAACAAAACCTCGTACATAGACACTTGGAAAAAACAACCACCACCGTACTCAAAGATACCTTGGATAGAATAACCACCTCCATATATAAAGACATAAGGACCTCATCCTGATGATACATGGAAAAATATACATGGACCTAAAAAACTCGTGACCATAGTCCAAAATAACCACTTCCCAATGAATCATGGACTACGATAAACCTTGATCCAATACAGCCTCCCTGGATACACTCGAGTCGCCAGAATCGGAAGAGGGGGAGAGGATGAAAATTAGTAACCAGCCATCCATCCTCCCACTAGGATGTTGGGAAACACAACTTCCACAATGAAATGGAGGTTTTTTGCACATGGTTCTCAATAAATGTGGCGTTCATATGAAAATAACAAGGAATATATATATATATAGGTAATAAAACAATCAGCCCCAACGTAGGAGTTTCACACAAATAGACAATAATCCCATAGCAGCACTGCTTTTACTGCTACTTCTATATGAACTACCATAGAATAACCACTACAAAGCACATACCCAAACCCATTTTAGTTTAATTTACATTTTTTTATTTATGAGGATTCACTTTAAATTATTTTTTCAATACAGGGAAACTAACAATCGTAACAACACCAAGAAACAGATAAAACCCAATTAAAGTCCTACTATACAACAACACAAAACTAGACATGTAGTCCCATTTCACATCCCCATTCAAATCCTTCCAACAATCAGTATTCAAGGTGATTCCCCCCATTCCTTCTTTCACACCCATCCCTATTACCCCACATCCCAAACGAATCCATACTGCCCAAACAAATGTGTGATGCCCAATCAATTTTTCAATGCAGTCCCTATTCACGATGTCGCTTCGTGAACACATTGAAACAAATAAGCATTTTATTATCCTATATGTTCATTCGTTCCACAATCAATCAATCTCTTAGACTAAGAACCAAACACTGCCCCTATCCCACCCCACATACCAAGCCCACTAAACCCATACCGGAATATACACCACATGACCACAACCATCAAACCAATCCTATTCAAATTTAGCGGATAGAGGTACTTTAATCTCCACATGAATATAATCAGGGGCATCACATAAAATGTTTGATCCTAGTAAAACTATTTTTTAAAACAATTATTCATGATTAATCATTTTTAATTAGACATTTATATATAAAAAACTAAAAAGAAAATGAAAACTACCAATTCACAAGAAAATACAACCAATGTCCACGATTTTTAGAAGGAATATATCGAGAAAAACCATCAATGAATCAAAATAACAAAATAGAACATGTGACCAACATCAAACCACACCCTTCCCATTATTTTATTTTCACTAGTAATCATTTGATCAAATTAAATCCTTTTTTAATTATCATTCCTAGAAGAGTAACAAAACATTCCTTATAATAACCATTGAAATTCACACCCTAAATGATGCACAATTGAATAGAGTAATAGAAAAATATCAACATGAATGATCATGGATCGCTGTTCCTTCGTAAATCAACAATAGGGTATGGATCGACATTCAGGAATAAATCCATGTCTAAGAGGGAAGTGATCGATCATGGGTTCATGAATCGTCTCAGGAAGAAGGATATAGGTGCATCAGGAGAAAAAAAAAACAAATAAGGAAGAGAAGATCTCAATTTATGAAGGGTTAAGATACACAAATCATGGAGGCAATTTCGAAGTACAAGTGGAATCATGGTTTGACCATTTGGGTGGTTATTTATACACATTGGAATTAATTGAGATTTAATAATCCCCCTTTGGAATAGTAGAGATAGACCAGTAAATATTTGTGAGTAGATAGATTAAAATTAAACGGAGAAAAATTTGAAATACGGGTGAAATTGAAAAAAACATGAAATGTATCGTCATGGGGTGAGTCACCGATGCTGATCCACTGACAGGTGAGCTAACAATGAGACCTATTGATTATGAGCTATCGACACATTGACCAACCGACCCAACAAACTACCAAGGCCCTGACTTACTAACACCCTGAACAACCGACATTGAGCCACCAACACAGAGATATCGATGACTCGACCTACCGATACTGATTCCCTTGACTCATCGACGATGGTGCCCCTAAATCACTGATGCTGATGTCACTAACTCACAAATGCCGAGGCCACTTTCTCACCGATGCTGAAGCCCCAAAATCACTGATGCACTGGAATACCGATGGAAATACTATAAATTTTTGAAACACTTGATATGAGACATAGATAGTGCCTAGAACACAACAACAATGTATTTTCACAAATAAAGAGAACGAGGGAAAATCCATGTTATTACATGACATAACTCTCAAACTATTCACATCCTCAAGAATTATAAACTATCCCAAAATAAAATAGTTATGAACAACTATCCCATAAAATACATCTCTAGAATAAAACAACTTGTGTTGTTCTAAATATGGGGGAAAAACCATGACATCCAATGACACCACCTTGTCATAAATCTCTTGAACAACTATACAAGACTGAGGCCCCATAATGTCCCATATAGTCACGCATAAACTATGGCCACAGTGTCTAAACATATGTATTTGGGATATAATTTCTCCCTATCAAGATGCTATCCACTTTGGGAAGTACTAAATCACATGTACATGTTTAATGGAATCCTCATTAATGTGTCATTATATGGGATTAGGTTCTCTCCAAAACATAGTCTGGACATTTCACAACAAAAAATCTGAGAAAAGGGAATGAACATATCATACTATAAACATTTTAAAACAAAACATCATAAGAAAGGGAAAAGGAAAACACAAGATAAAATACTAGAATAGCTCTTCTTACAAGGAACACATATGTGCCTCCCATTCCCAGGTACTCTTCTCGAGGCCACCATGCCCCCATAACACCCGAACCAAGGGAAGGGACTATCCACGAAGCACCTTCTCATTACTGTCCATGATTTTTACTAGCTTCTCCCCAAACGTCGCATCTTCCACAAAATAAAACTCTCCCCACATTAAAATGTGCAAGTAATCATTTAGATACCATTGGAGATAAGTGGCTTGATAGACATTGCAGATCCTCTCCAACAGCATTGGTAACACCAGCTGATATCCAACCTCTCCAACTCATCCTCACACCTCGAAGGGACCGATAAACCTTGGAGAAAGCTCAATACCCCTACCAAACCTCTTCTTTAGAGGAAGAGGGGAGACCTATATGATGACATGGCCCCCATACTCAAACTCAAAAGGTCTCCTTCTTTGATAGACATAAACTGATAACGGTCTTGAGCTACATTCATCCTTACACGCACTAGCTGACCCCTCTCCGTCATGCTCTACACCACCTCTAGGACAAGAACTCCTGCCTCCCTAACCTCTATCATGCAGACGACTAAATAACAATTTCATTAGTACAAGCTTTTGAATTGTTCCATGACAATTTTATAGTGATAGATATTATTGTATGAAAAATATACTAGGGGAAATTGTTGTACTGACGATCATTAGAAGTCTTGAACACAGGCTCACATCATATTCTCAAACATTTGGATGGTCTTCTCTGTCTTCCCATCCATCTACGGGTGGAAAGAATTGCTGAGGTATAATTAGGGGAAAAAATTTCACAATAATCCCTTCTAAAATCATGATGTCATGTGAGAATCCCGATCTAAATGTTTTGGATCTTGTAACTCCATGTAATTGTAACACATCACCCAGATAACTGTGTTTTAGGGCATCCATGTTTATCAATTCCTTAACCACTAAAAAATTAGCGGATTTCATCATTCAATCCACCACAACACAGATGGAATCCATGCCTCCCTCAGACCTGGGTAGTCCTGGGACCTTATTCTTTGAGACTTTATCCCACTTACACTCGGTATTATCTATGGGTTGATGTAGTCCTCCAAGAACATGGTGCTCAGCCTTCACATAATGACTCATTAGGCACCTCACCAAATACTTAGCCACTCCTTGCTTCACTCCGGGCTAAAAAAATGACCTATCAAGCCTCAATACATCTTGGTGACTCAAGGATATACCTCCATTGGAGAGTTATTGAACTACCTTGCAACTACCTCATACGTCGCCACTGAGACAAACAGCTTCCCACATCACAACATCTAATACTGTCTATTCTATCACCATCTGGCTAAAAAATTACCCTAGATAACATGGTCATGCATCATTTTAGGCTCTGAATCTCCCCACTGACACTCTTCCACCTACCATACTAAGGAATTATGTATTGTCATCTGAAACAGATAGCCTCTACCATCCTATGCTCTCAATCTCAGATGTAAGGAATCATACTCCTCTATTACCTTTCTAGCATATATGGACTCCTGAACTATATCCTTTTATTAATTCCTGATCAATGAATCATCCACAACATTCCCATTTTCTATAGTTTAGGATATTTTTATGTCATAGTCCATATGGACCTTCATCCACCTCTACTACTGTAAGTTCAAGTCACACTGTGAGGAGATATACATCATGATTTTGTGATCTGTGATGATAATGAAGCTTTCACTTATGTGGTAATTCTTCCAGAACTTTGGTTACAACACGACTGATCCAATTTTCTTTTTGTGGGTGGCATAGTTATATTCGTTAAGATGCAACTGGATAGACCCATAAGAGATTAATTCCCGCGGTTTCATCAAAACACATCCCAAAACTATCTGAGAAGCATCATAGAACACCTAAAACATAATCCCTTATTCAAGGAACCACAACAATGGGGTACTAACCAGCATCCCTTTTAGATAACTAAATGCTGATTGGAACTGGTCACTCCATACAAATGTCTGGTCCTTTCTGGTCAAATCCATAAATAGTGACGTAACTCAAGAGAAGTCATGTATAATACTCTAGTAGTAACATGTCTAGACCATGAAACTACGAACCTCTACCATGTTCTTCGCTTCTTCCTAGGAAGAAACCACTCTTACCTTAGATGGGTCACAACTATTCTGTTTTGGGACACCAAGTGTCCATGGAAGTCCACCTCTCATGTCCAGAACATGCACTTGGACAAAATCTTATAGAACCAATGGTGTCAGAGGACATAAAAAACTTTCCATAGATACTCGGTGTGATTTTCCTAGGATCTTTATTATATCAATATGTAGTCAATTAAAATGAAAACTAATAGTCCTGATACACATGGAAAATAGATTTTATGATTCCCATGAATATATCTGGTGCATTCCTAACACCAAACGACATGATCAAGATCTCAAAGTGAAAATACCTACACCCGAAAGCATGCTTTAGGATGTCACCATCCATCACCCACAACTAGTTATATCCAGAACACAGGTTGATCTTAGAGTACCAAACTTCCCCCATTAACTCATCAAAAATGTCATCGATCCTTGGGAGGGGGTAACTGTTCTTGACTGTCACCTGATCCTGTCTTTGGTAGTCTCTTCACATCCTAAGACACAAATCTTCTGTCTTTGATAAAATGATAGGAGAACCCCATGATGACACATTAGGTTAGATAAAACCCTTATTTATCTGGTCGTCAACCAAAATCTAAAAATCTCATAGCTCGGAAGGTGACATGTGATAGGGAGACATTGAACGTGTACAAGAACCTGGTTGTAAGTCTATCTCGAACTCAAAATAAATACAATAGGGTTGATACACATTCTTTTTAGGGAATTAGAAAAAAAATCATAGAAAATATTAGAAACAACCACCATATTTGAGTATTTTTATTCTACATACAGCTTGGAAAACGAATATAGAATGGGCTCTACACGCTGGCTACCATCCTAGAAACTCTACTCAACAAAGTATGCTACACACTGGACACCAATATTTTAGAACATGATCCTTCTATAGAATCATTCAAAAACATATTTCCTTGAAAATATCTACTTGATTCCTTGGATGACATTTAATGGCTGCAATTATAGGAGCAGATTTCCACTAGACTGATGTGGCCTTAAGATCAGTCTACATCCTCGAAAAACACCAAACACGTTTCTCTGACCTATAACTAGTGTACTCAACAGTAGGGTCATGGGTAATCTCACTACATCTAAACCCAAATAATTATCTAAAATGGTGTAAAAAAGGAATGATAATCCTATGAATCTAACAATATTGATGCAAGAGTACTAAACAAACTAATCATACCTTGAAAAACTTCTTACCCTCCTGTAAATGTTGCCTCTACATCGGGAAACAACCAGCACCCAACCCCTCTACCCATCGGTTATTGACCACCTCCCTAACCATTCCTTGGTCGATATCCCAAAATAGAACCTAGAGTCGGCCTCTTCCTACACCATCCTTCTTTAGTGGAGTCGGAGATCCCAACCCCTTGTTGCTGGAAAGGCCTTGTTTAAATGTGTTACTACTGAGATGGGAGCTGAACCCCCCCCCCCCATAGTACAACAACTAGATATGGCACATATTTTATTTAAACTACCATTTTGGAAAACGATATTTCTTTTTTTTATGTAGAAACCTACTAGAATTATCTAAAATACATATCCAATTTGATATCGTTTTGAGGTACTTCATTACTGCCAATTTCCCAGATGGAAAAAGCCTATCAAATGTGTGGTTTAATAAAAGAGACGAATCCATCTATATTGAATTCATTACTGATAAAAAGCACAATGGAATATATTTAATTATTTAGAACACATACTTTTCTTTGTTATACATTGAAATATTGCTATATATATTTCCAAAGATCGGCATAGAGAGGATGTGCGATTCTGAGGCTGGGTGTGCTCAGAATTTATTTTATTAAAATATTAAATATATTTTACTTTATAAATATCCAGTTTAAAAAAGGAAACTAGATAACTAATAAACATAAGCTCAGATAAAAAATTTTATACCATAGTTGAGTCCAGAACATGTTGTTTATCCTAAGCATCACATTAAATGGGCTAGCTTGGGGAATTCGGATCGTCGCTTGTTGGTGGTATATTCAGTAAATTAATTAACAAATAAAAAAATTTCCTTCCTTCATTTTTTTCCTTGATGAAATGACTATAAATATATCTTCATGTAGAAGTTTATATGGTTTTCCTCATAATCATGAAATTTTAAATTATGCTCTTACACCCTCATCTATTGGTGAATCTCATCGTATGATGATGAAATGCCGGATTCAATAAAATCAGGATGCATGAAATTAAATGATAATTATTTCTCATAGGAAATCATGTAATTATTGAATGAACATTATAAAAACAAGGTAGTACACAAAATTTGTTGATTTATTCCTGTTTATTATATTTTATGTGTTGATCCATCATTTTTTATTGGTCTGTTCTCAGTTTAGATTGAGCTTATACCAATGTACCAAGTATAATTTGAGTTATATCAATTTTTTCTTACCCCAAATCACCATGATGGATCATTGGACAATAACTCTTGAGTAATGAATGATTAAAAATATATTCCTCATTTATTCCTTTTTCTTTTTCACGTTCCTTACAGGTAGGACCGCGTAGTCTCAGTACGACATTGTCAGGTGGTACCGAGACTGATCAAAACTGAAAAACCTAGAAGTAATCACATGACCGACATAGATTGATGAAGAATGAAAATATATATAATGTTTTCAATCAATGCATGATTTTCTGGATGATTGGGGTTAAATATATGAAGGAATATGTTTCTGTGATGAACTTTTCACGTGATGAACACTTAGGGAACCACCAAAGATGATTTCTTGCAAATGACGGTCGAAGACCAGGATTTTTGGCTATATACATGAGTTTATGTCTGATTCATGTTGAAATATGTGTTTGGTTTAGTATATTTGAGTTTGAGGATCTAATCTGGGATTTTTTGAAAATCCAGACTACACACCGTATACAAGGATAATGACATGGTGTGTAGTACCTCAATTGCAATTGATATGTTTTTGAAAAAATTAACAAACAAATTTTATTCATATTTATCACACATTTTGTACTGATTCCCCAATTGGAAGAACCATATGATGAATCAAATGGGAGGGAACTTCATTTTAAGTACACGACCTTGTACCAGAGTATGCATACATAGTTATAGGGACACGTCCCGGTCCCGAGTAGCTTGGAAACACCATGTTGTCCACCTATATTGTGTGTACTCCAACAAGTATTGGATCTTTGTGCTAGCCAGGTACATGGATAGGTGGTGGAGCAAGGACACACACTGTGTTGTTCCCCTCACATGTTGTGTAACCCTAGTTTCCTTTTTACAAAAACATCATGATTTTTTAACTCTATCATTTGAACTCATATATTAGACAATGAGAATATTATATTGAGTGTTATTCCTTGTATAAAATGATGTTTTCCTTGGATTTGGACTTAGATATACGATGTGTAATATTGTGGTAATGGAACATACTAAGGTGATGTTTGCAAATGGTAGTGATTAGGTAGAATCACAAGAGACTACCAAGCTGTACCCTCCATTAGAGCTTGTTAGTGGAGTCTTAGAACTTTAGAGTTGTACCCCCATCATCATGGGAACTAGTGGTATTCGAATATCTTCCAATTGGAACCCCCATGATTTACTAGGGTGAAATTTATCATTGTCTAGACTAGATCCATCTGTGGTTTGAGGTCATGGGTCCTCGACATCCAATTAGAACACCCTATCAGATATGGCGTCGGTCCTCGATGACCAATGTTGAACCTCTTATGATGACAGGGTGCAGTTCCTCAACCTATAGAGTAGACCACCTATAAGTTTGGCCCTACATTTTATACATTATTAGAAAATAATTTTAAAGAAACACATTATAATAGTGTTACAAAACCTGATTCCAAAGGTTTAGTGTCTTGGGATATTTGGACAAGAAATATAAATCATAAAATATAATGATTATTTAATTTCTTCTTATCTATATTCTTAGTGGCCCAATTTTATCATTAGTATAAGTAATTACCTTAAAATTTACATCAATGAAATGGGTGAGCCGAAATATTGGATATATGATTGATAAGAACTCGAATCAATATAAAATGGGTGAGCATAGTCATTATTATCATAACATAAGAATGTTATTATCACCATATACATGACATTAATAATTATATAAAATAATAGAATGTGTAAATTCATAAAAATGAATCACCATGTCTTAGTGGTCCAATACCACACATAGTTTTGAACAAAGATATTATCATGTTCTCGCATAACATATGTGAATAATCATAACATAATCATTATAAAAATATATATCATCTTTTTCACCCATATTTCATGTTATTTCATGAGATAAATAACATTAGATAATGCGTTTGAGTTCTTTGTAATTATGGGTACACTTCTTACATGATAAAATATATATAATCTTCCATTCCACAAAGAACGTCTATCAATCATATACATATGTAATATGATGGAATGGAAATGGGTTTCATGTCAATTTTATAAAGAAAACATTCATGAATAAACATTATCATTCCATATATAAAATGTTAAATAACATATGCAGTATAAAAATCACCAGTCTCAAGTGAATAATAAGAATTCTTAAGGTAAGTACAACATGTGTTTTTCGAAGGAAGAGGTATTTTAGAAAAATATTTTCATTGATCATAAAATTAGATTGGAATAATTTATATTCCTAAAAATAATAGGGAATGAAAATTAAATTAAATTTTAGGAATATTAAAACAACTTTGATAAATATGTTTGCTACGAAAAAAGAATAACACAAAGAAAGGACATTGGTTTCTAGAATCCCCTAACCTTCAGTTTGAATTATTTTGTCACTTTAATATCAAAGATAATAAAATAATATTCATTAATTAAAAAACAAAGTACCTCTTCTAGTTATATTTTATTTATTATAATTTTATTAAGATAATTTTTTCCCATTATGATGTGTTATAGAGTTTACTTCCATCATTATAAGAGTGCTCATTTTTGTTGATTTCATGATCGGTTCCATTGTATACACATATGGAAGTTCATATAAAATGAGGGAAACTCTCTATAATTGAGAATATATGTTATTAATGATCCTAAAA
This sequence comes from Viscum album, assembly GCA_963277665.1. Classification (NCBI taxonomy): domain Eukaryota; kingdom Viridiplantae; phylum Streptophyta; class Magnoliopsida; order Santalales; family Viscaceae; genus Viscum; species Viscum album. The sequence goes on along the minus strand of OY728143.1, from coordinate 513,222,976 downwards.
AATATTAAATAATATTATATAACAATTTTAGATTTTACGAGGATGAATCATTAGATTTGTAGTTAATGATAATCATTTAGATTAATTTTTTCTGTTTTCTGTACCAACATAAATTTTTTAGTAATAAATATTACATATGTATGATAGTTTCATAATATAAAAATTAGTTATAAAATAAATTTAAAAATATTTTTGCACCATTAAAGTTGTTATATAACCATCTATGAAGGTGGAAATGAAAAATGAAGACTTATCATCAATGTAGGTGACAAAACAACACCTCACATACGACACTTCCAGTTTTAGAATAAAAGGGGGTGGAGAAGAGGATTGGTGATGGATTATTCTATTAACATAATAATACTATAGTATGTATAAGATATATTATTTATGATTACATTTATATTATAAGTGTTTATGAGAGTATATTATAATAAAAGAGCATGAAAATAAATTAAATGAAAAGAAAAAGGATTTGAAATCTTGAATTTTTATCCTTGAGATCATCTTTAGGAAAAATTGGTATGATATTTTCTGAGAAAAAAGTTTCATAGACATGGGAGGGAGTCCTGGGATGAGAATTATTATAAAATTGGACAAGCTTCATGTATTTGGTGGTGTGAGATGAAGGGTAGGTGAGGGTGGAATTTATAGTGGAAGACATAGGTGTTTTTTTGATTTTTTTATACTATAGTTTCTTATTTTGGATCAAGACTGTGATTATATTGAACCTTATAACTAAATATAATAAAATAATGAAGTATTTTTTAATATAATGGTCTTACAACATCCATACCTCATCTATTGCTTAATAATTCATGTATTTGTTAAATTCCATAAATAGTTGTATTTCACAATTCACCCGAAATTAACTATTTTAGAGAAATAGTAAAAATTAACCAAGTCCATATTTGTATTGTAAGAATTATAAATGGAATCAATTTTATGAAAATAATTTTATATATATTGGAAATTTAGTTATTAATTAAAAACACCACTTATTTGAAAAATACTAATTTTAAAATTATAATCGATTTGCTAACAATTTGAAGATTAACTGAAGGTCTCATAAAATTATATTATAATCATAAGAGAACATCATAATAATTTATGAATATATCTTCTATAAATATTTTTTCATTTAAATATTTAAATTAATTATAAAATTTTAATTAAATATGTACAACTTACAAAAAATAACAACTCTTAACTTATCATTTCTAAAGGATTATTTAGTAATACCATGAAATAAATATATAATATTGTTATTCATAAGATAATTTTTTATCATAAATTTCTAATTATGGTTACTATTCAATTTTTTGGATTACCTTTATTAATGTTCACATTGGTACTCCAAATGTTAAGTTATTATTCTAGTTTTATAGATTCCTTAACTTGAAGAAATACCTCTTATTTGATTGATTCATCATTTATAATGTTTGTATTTTTTTCACACTTTGATTTTATGTGACTTATATTATATAGGATAATTATCAAAAGGGAGTTTCCATTGAAATTTTTTTGGGTTGTTACATTATTCATCGATTAAAAAATATCACCCTCAAAATTTCTTTTTAAATATTATTTTGTAAACAAGTGAGGGACTATATCCATCATCGTGTCCTTGGATTTCAATGTTTCCTTTATATACAAGGGTTCTTACATAGTTATTTGAATAGTGAGATGTCCTGGTGCGTAGAACATTATCTCTACGATCCAAGAACTTTACTGGTCACTCCTTATAAGAGAGATCATTTTCTAATTGTATTACCTATACAATTAGTACAAGTGAGAGATATGGTACATACTTCCAGAATATGGATACATGGAGTAAATAATGCACATAGGACATGATAAAGGTAACTTCCAGTTGATGGTCCACAACACCAAACTAATCAAAAATCTATAAGGGTTCAATTACCTAGGATTCAACTTTCCTTTCTTCCCAAATCTCATCGTCTTCTTCAATGGTGATATGAAGGGGAATACCATGTATTCTACCTCCAACTCTAGGTCCCATTATAGATTGTCTTCAAATATCTTCTATTGACATTGGTATTCATTGATGTGTTGATGAATGGTTTTTTCCATTTCCAAAAATTCATAGATTATTTTTAGTCCAAGTATCTTACATTCACTAAAATCATCCAATTATACTGGTGTTCTACATATTTTCCCATAATGGGATTCATATGGAGCAATTTGGGTGATCAAGTAGAAATTGTTGATATAATAGAACTAAAATAGAGGTATATGTGGGTCCAATATAATTTAATATACATAGAACATGATCTACAGGTGTATCTCAGTTTAAAAATTCACTACTATGATTGGCCATTAATTTTAGGATGATAAGCCATACTGAAATTCATCTCAAATGATTATATAATGTTAGATATTTTTCTTGAATTCAAATGTGAATATCAGTTCTTGACTGAATATAATTAATAGATGTAATCCATGAAGCCCTATATCTTCACTGACTTATATCTGTAATTTTTGATCCAGTGATAAGTCTACTCGAATTGTGATAAATTGATATACCTTTTAGGATTGTCCATAATAACCCATATTACATTGTTTCCTCTAGATGTCTTCAAATGTTTGATTACAAAGTCCATGTTGATGTTTTCCAATATTAATGTTTGAATGGGTAATTTTTGTATCATCCCCTGGTATGTTTTCATTTAATCCTTAACATTATAATATACTAGGCACTATGATATATATTCAGTGATCTCCTTCTTCATTTTTTACCACTAATTGTTCTCTATGTGATCTCGAAGCATCTTTTTGCTCCCTTTGTGAATGAAGAAGTTTCATCTATGTGGGTCAATCAAAAGTTGTTTCATTATATATAGATTGGAACATATATATAATCATGAAACAAATCTTAGAAATACTTCCTTATAAATTATGAAATATATTAATTTTATCCAATATCACTGCTTGCACATTCTTATAAATTTTCTTATTTTTTCTGTAAGCATCTATTATTTTTCCCATGAGCGATGGATGAAAAATATATATAAATGATTTAAGATATTACTTCTTTCATGATTCCCATGTCCATCAATTAAAAATATAATAATATAGGATCCCTCTAAATTCTCATTATTGATAGTATTAAAAAATCTTTTATACATAGAGAGTCTACCACTTTATTTACTTTTCCAGAATTGTAGTGGATTTAGAAATCAAAATGCTTCATGAGATCTTACCATCTTCATCAGAACATATTAATTTCCTCCTAGGTGAATAAATATTTGAAACTATTTTAATTATAAAATATTTAACACTTCTCCCCAATATAGATAATGCCCCTATATTTCCAATGCAAAGACCACAGCTTCCAAATCCAGATCATGTTTGGGATAGTTTTTCTATTAAATTTTCCACTTCCATGAGGCATAGTATATACATTTTTAATTTTTCATCAGTATGCAAACTAATACATTGTTTTTAAAAACACTATACACTACAAATATTTCCCCATTTTTTAAAAGTGTAAGAACCGGCATAGCGATAAGCCACTTTTTTATGTTTTTAATGCATCTTCACATTAATTTTTCTACAAAATCTTTTATCCATTATGAGTTATATTTGTTTTTGGGATTAAAAATCTTGATAAGTTCTTCAAAAATCCCTGGTAATATCCATTAAGGCCACAAAAACTATAGATATTTGTTAAAAATGTTGGCCTGATCCACTATTTGATATCTATTATCTTGGAAGGGTATATGGATATTAATTTTCTAGTAATAACATGCCCCAATAGTGGCACATCCTTCATATAGAACTGTTGTTTACCGACCATTGCATAATATCTATCAATTAAAAAATTTATCATCACACAATTAAAATTTCCCTGATGTTCCAACTTTATTTTGGAGTATATCATAATATCATCAATAAACACTACCAAAAAATTGGTTATGTAATATCAAATTACTATTAATTAAATACGTGAATATTTCATGAGAAATAGAGAGTCTGAAAGGAATCAATGTGAACTCATATTTTATATACCACATTTGAAAAGTAGTTTTGTTAATATTTTCCTTCCTAACCCTTAATTGGTGATATCATGACTGAAGGTCCACCATATAGAAATACTTAGCCCCATGTGTTTTATTGAATAATCAATATCTCCATGGATTGGGATACTTGTTCATTGTCATGATTTTTTTATGATAATGCCAAAAAATGTAGAGGTGAGTCGATCCATCCTTCTTCTTGATAATGAGTACTGGTTCAACACATGTTGAGGCACTTGAGAATGTAAAACCCATTTATATATTCCCTTATAATTTTTTTAGATCTTCCAACTATATGGTGGCCATTATGTATGGTTTCTTTGATATTGGTACATATACATGAATTATATCAATTGATAACTCAACCAATAAGTCATGAGGAAGACCATGAATGTTTTTTGGGAACACATCAATGTAGTCACTCAGAATAGGAATGTATTTAATTCATATTATCTCTATTTTCTCAACCATTTGATCAAGATATGCCTTCTCATAAAGAAATAATATCCACAATTAATATGATGATTATGTAGTATAATCATCTTAATACTTAAACTTATACATAATTAAGGGATGCCTTAGATGTGAATAGTGACCTATATTTCTATATAGTTGATTCCATCTTTGTATACATTTATCCAATCCATGCCCAGTATTGCAATAATCATAACCAAACGAAGTGAGGATTGATTTTTTGGGAGTTTCATTCAATAAATATTAATCAAGGAGGATATATACAATGATTAAAATAATTTTCCCTTTTTATATTCCAGCATATAGCTCATCCTCTATATTTTGAAGTAGTGATTGAATTGTTTTACTAAAATTTCATGGTATTAATTAATGGGTAATACAATAAATATATAGTAAATTTTTTATTATTTAATGAATAAACATCATACCAATAACCATATCATTGTTGGTATTCACATCAGTAGTAGTGATAAAATATGCTTTTTCATTCCCTATTGTATTTGGGGGTGGATGACAGTGATTACCCTCAATGAGTCTTTGTTTAGTGTACTGAATTTCATATTTATATTTGTAGATATAGGTGTGTCATTGAAACATGGGTGGTTCTCTCCTTTATATGAACATATTGGTTGGATTCTTCTTTACTCACTGTAATTCATGATATTGGTGTCCATCTATCTCACATTTGAAGCATTTCCCCATCCCCCTATGGTAATTCACATGATTCTTCTTCCCACATGTTTTATATGTTTTTGGATTATATTTCATTCAAACATTTTCATATATCCCATAACATGGAACTCCATATTTCTTTTCATATCTCCATAACCATGGGACTGTTTTCTAAACTCTATATCCACTTTGAGAGAACATCGAAAAACATCACAATTACTCCAAAAGACGCAAATTTTTAGAGCCATTTGAATGTCTGGTTTTAAATCATAAAATAATATAACTACTTTTATATCATTTTTTAAACAAAACCAGATCCTTCCCTTTAATTACTTATTAAATATTTCGTGTATGTCATCATAGATTCACATTTGTCACATCTGATCTGTAAATTATCTCTCCATTTTCATATAAAGGTTTTGAGAGAAATATTTCTTTTGAAATTTTTTCTTAATGTATTTACACTCACCATATTTAATTTTATCCTTATACATGGTTTTATTTATCAATACCCACAATTTATCTATCTCTCCATCCTAGTGGAAAATGGATAGAGTGATGTTCTCCAACATATTGTAGTGAATCACAAAAAAGACCATCCCCATTGAGTTTTTCCATTGTTCCATGAGTAGATCAGAAGAACCACTATATTTTGGTGATTGTTAACATATAAAATACAATGTATCCATTTGTTACATCTTAGGATATGGAGTTTGTTCCATATTTAATCATGATATTTTTCATAGCCTAATAAAGCTAGGAAAGAATCCCCAAGAAAGTTTTAAATCCACCACCCAAGGAATTGGGTATGTCATTCGAGAAATAACTGTATATTCCCTCACACGTATTGTTGGACTGTATTATCCTCATTTAAAATATTTTCAAAAGTAAGAATGGATTGAAAAACACATAATTCAATAATCATGAATAAATATATTACTCCATTGTTCAATTAACATTAAAGGAATATATTATGGGATCCTTAAGTTTATCATGTTTCTAAAAAATATTCATCGGTGATTTCATTTAATTATTCTCATACTAAGTGTTTTCACTATTGTTATCTAATACTAATTACCAAATTAAATCAACCATTCTTTGATAGAATCAATATAAATGCTCTATTTCTTACATTAATATTACATAATTTTATATATAAATAATGTAATATAATTACAAAAATAGAATCTATTGGATTACTGTCTTGGGAATATTTAGACCAAACATAAAAAATAAATGATAAAATATAAAATTTCATTAATTTAATATTCTATATCTTCCTACTGTTATTCATTTCCTCCTTAGTATAATTAATCACCTAAGGATATATATCAAATAATGGGGTGAGCTAAAATCCCAACAAGAGGATTGAAAATAACATTAATCATTTTAACATATGTGGGCATAAAAATTATCATTATAAATAAACATGGGACTATAATAATAATAATGAGAGTAATAATTAGATAAATGTATAAACTGAGTCCATGCATAAAAAAGAAACATCATTTGTTGGTGGTAAAATACATCACATTGTTGTGAATAAATTCACCATCTTATTTATGCTTACCATATGTATATAATAAAAACATCATCATTGTTATAAAATATATCATCATGTTCATGCATATATAAAATTATCTTATTAGATATATCACATTATTCAATGAATTGGTGAGTTATATAATTCCGGGTGCATGCATCACTTCAAAACTTTTACATAATCACACATGCCACATATAATATATGTCAATATTGGAAAAAAATTAACAAATGGTAAAGAAATGGGTTTTACATGAATGTCATAAAAAATAAATTCATTAAAAATCCATTTATATTCCAAAAAAATGGGTAATAACTGACATGGTATAAAAATAATCAGTCTTGAGTGAAGAATGTAGAATCAGAAGAGAATAAAAACATGTCTCTTTAGAAGGAAGAGTTATTTTGAAAAAATCATTGAATTTTTCATACAATAGTATTGGGATCATTTAAATCAAAGAAATGATATTGAATGGAAAATTAAATTGTATATTAGGAATATAAATATAACATCAATAATGAAATTTCTTATGAGTGAGGAATTAACCAGATAAATAAACTTGGGTTCTAGAATCATTTAATCTTGAATGATTTATTCACTTTAATATCATTGATAACAAAATTAGATTCATTAATGAAAAAAAGAAAATATATTACCAGAATATTATTTATTATAATATTATTATGTTAATTTATGGACATTATGATGTCTAATAGAGTACAGTTCCATCATTCCATTAGGGTTTATTTTCTTGGTTTTCGTGATCGGATCACTTGTATACATGTAATGAAGTTCATGTAAAATGAGGATAACTCTCAAGAATCAATATTATAAAATATTAAATAAATTAAAAAGTAAAATTATCTTATATATCATTTGGTTATATGTTATGAGAATGGATCATTAGGTTAATGATTAATGACAATCATTTATATTAATTTTTGTGGCTTTTGGTGAAAACAAAATCATTTTGTTTTATTATTTAATATTATACATGTACGTTAGTTTCTAAACATATAAAGGGTTAAAAATGTATTTTTCAATATGTTTTAGCCATTATATGGGTTTAATGACCGTCCATTTAATCACTAGAGTGAAATGAAAACTTTTAATTCATGAATGAGATAAACCAACACATCACATACAATGTTTCCATTTTTCTAATAAAAGGTAGATGAGAAGAGGATTGGTGATTGATTATTGTGTTAAAATAATAAAATTAAAATATATATAATATATTTAAGTTTCATTCCAATTTAATATAAGGTGGTTAGTAGTTAATATGAAAATAAAATAACTGGAAAAGAAATTTTAAACATGAAAGAGGATCATACCTATTGAATACATCTCACTGCGAACCTCCCTATAGAGTTTGTTTTTGGTTTTTTTTTCTATCCAAAGGATCTTAGAAATGGTGTAGGTTATTGGAAAAATAATTGCGTAGAAATTGGACAATATTCAATTCTTAGGAGTTTTGAGGAGAAGGGGTGGGTAGTGGTGGAATTAGTATTGGAGGAGAGGCGTGTTTTTTGATTATTTGGTTAATTAGATTAAACTTTTGGCTTAATAATATGAATAATTTGAAACTTATAATTATATATATTATGTAATTTGAATAGTATTATATTACGAGCAAATATTATCCATACATCATATATGAATCAATAATTTATGTAGTCGGTAAAAATTCTAAATTATCATTTTTCATTATTCACAAAAAAAATTAACTATGTTAGAAAAATCCAAAAAAGGTACCCTAACTATTTTTTTACGTTTTTATTAAATAATTGACTCATTATGAAAAGAATTTTCTAATTATAATAAAATTAGTTTTAAGATAAAAACATCATTTATTCGTAAAACAATTTTTTTTAAATTTATACTGATTTTACGACACTTTCAAAAATTACTTATACTCTCATAAATTATATTATTATAAAAATAAAATAAAATAATAATTTATGAATAAATTTTGTGAATATAAATTCTCTTTTAGATAATTATAATAACTACAAAATTGTAAATAAAAATTTATAACTTAGAAAAACTACAACATATAACGTATCATTTCTAAAATGATTATTTTCTTATAACATGAAATAAATATATCACATTTTCATTAATAATATTATTTAATTTTATTTATAAATTCATAGGGGATAATACTATTATATTGAAAAAATTTCTATTCTTAATGGTCATATTACTATTCTGAAGCTGAAGTTACTTTTTTGATGATATATGATTCGTAACATCTAGAAATACGTCGTATTTTATTCATTTATCAGTTATAATGTTTGTATTGTGTACTATATGTGATATTATTAGATTCATATGACATAGAGTAATTATTAAAATAAATACTATGCTGAAAATCAAATTCTGTTGTTACAGGAACCCCCCATTAGTATAGGTTTGGGTCCTCTATGTAAACTATTAGTGTGTATTCCCCACGATGTACTATGGTAAGGGTCATCTAATGTAACACCCCAAGATTTTATGACAAATATTCTTTTTAATTTCATTAATGTATGTTTTTGTATGTTACACCAATAGGATATTTCACAACATGCATCCCCGACTTGGCTTGCATTACATGCAATCACGACCTTCTACAATAGCGTGTGTTGTATGCAATACCGAGTTTCGTTAAACAATGATATGATATATAAACTAGCCGTTATGAATAGTAATACCCACTTTTTGAAATTTTATAAATTTTATCTTTCAAAATGGACTTCATTTTTGGATTCATAGTATCAAAATTAGCCTAGGGTAAATTTTTGATATTTTTCTGAAAACGTTCAATATTTGATGAATAGTGAAATTACAGGGTTACTATTCAAAAACTGACTTTTTATTTAAATTATTATTTTTTTTATTTAAATTTATTTTAAGAAAAAATTGATACATAATACCTATATAAGTAAAATTTAATTCATTGGAATCATTTTATAATAATTTTAGATATATAAAAATTTTATTGAACTTTTCACCGTTATTTACCCACCTCCTAGGAGAATTTGAAAAATCATATAAAGATAATTTTACCGCTCCTGTCAGTGGAATTTCGAAAATCGAGAGGCACGGTTAATATAAAGGACTAAAATGTGGTTCAATGAGATGAAAATAATTTATGGTGAATAGTAACTTTTTACTTTTTTTAACCACGGTTAAAAGTAAATAGGGTTATTAAGGGTAAAAATGATATTATTATTACCATAAAACATGTCCTTATTCTATTGAATAAGTTTAGTTCAACCAAAAACAACCTTAGGAATAAAATATGACCATTTAGTCCCACATGGATTATATTAGGACATTTATTATTAATTTATTTAAAGAAGGGTTAAAATAGATAAAATCAATGTTTAATAACTAAATCATTTTCAATATAGGGTTATACATAAGATAAATTCGACTATAAAATTTCATTAGAAATCTAAAAATATTTCCTACATAATGGTGTTTTATTTATCATTTTTTTACATTAAATAATTTAATTTGTTTATGACACAATGAGGATGCAGTAATTATCTTATTAATGAAATATTGACATAGTTGATGTTATAAATACCAAAATAAATGGAATTTGAGACCTTTTATGAATTCCACTACTTTTATAGGTAAATATTACATGTTATTATTTATTTAGTTATCTTTTTTATAACTAATCATTCTGTTATGATTTTCAAAAAAATCAATTAACAAATAGTGTCAAAACTGACATAAAATAGTTTTTAAAACAAATATTATATTATTAATTGTTTTTTAATTCATAAAAATCTGAGGATTGGAAAATTGACTTCGATAAGGTTATATATATTAATAATTAACATCTTGGGTTTCGTTTATCTTGTTATTGTATGTTTATTAACCATATAGTGTAGGAAAACAAGAAGACACGGTAAAAGAAAAATTATTTAACTTAAAGTTAAATCTAAATGATAAGGTTAAAATTGATACCTAAACATGTCTAAATTCTATTGGATGAGAGTATTTCGACCCATTCCCATATTAGATTTTAAATAAATCAATTTTTAGCTATTAAAAACCTAATATTAATTTATAATAAAATAATATTTTTTGTTATTCCAACAGTGCCCCCTCCTCCCTTATAAAAGGGAACCTCCTCCCTCTCATCCTCACTCCACTTTGAGCCATAAAGCTCGGCCAAAACCTACCAATGTATCTTCTCCAATTCCCTAGAAACATCCTAGGGGTTCTGGTATTCTTTAAAGTCCAATCATAGTGCCCTAATAAGAGGTTTTAAAAAGGCGTGTCGAAAGAAGAGGTAATATCCGTTACCGATTCTTTCAACTTTATTTATTCTTCTAAATATTATTCGTTAGTTGTTTTAGTATAAAGTAATAACATCAGTATAAATCATATACTGATATGTAATTATATGTATGAAAAAACTTTATTTCACCATCTATCCAACCTCCGGAAAACGAAATCATCGCGCGTGCGTACGTACGGAATACCTTCTGCACGCCGTGGTGTAATCTGTTTTTCCACCACCACCATACATGGATGGGTATAATGGTGTAAATAAATAAAAATATGTGGTTATTGTAAAGTGATATTGATTCTTTAATATTAAACATACACTTCAATACAATTTCACGATCATGGAAATGATATCATCGCTCGTGCGTGCGTACGGACTACCGTCTCCACGAACGTGATAAGATTCATTTTCCATGATTAAGCATTCAAGAATGATTATGTAGTATATATAATGAATAATAATAAAATATATGACATAATTATGCTACTGGATTTATGTATACATATATATATATATATGTCATCTATTTACTTCCATTCAAGTCGATAAAGAAAGGAAAACATCGTTCATGCGTACGTACGACCTACCGTCTCTTTGAACTGTGTGTTTTATTTCATTTATCTATCTGTTATATATATATACTAAATATATATGATATATAAATCATGGTTTACATTCTGGAAGTAATTAAATCATGATATATGTAATAATAGTACCAAGAACAACAAGTCCAAACATGTACGATAAATTAAACAATTTTACCCAAAACGGTACTTTAACATGGAATTGACAAATGAACGGGTAATATAAATACCTATGTGAACCATATATGATATAATAACAATGAATATGATTCTTTAATAAGTCCATGACATTATTTAAATCATTATACAGGAGGTTCAGATACATACGAAGCATATCGAACATAAGGTATGGGATAACTTTTCCAATCTCGTTTTTATCCGAGATTGTTTATTCGTAAGTATTTGCAGGGGTTATTGTTATCATCCAAGTCCATGTTTTATAAAAGTGTTTTTATGTTTGTTTAATTTCCTTTTTACCCATTTTCCCTTTTACTACATGGTATTTAAGGAACATTTCTTTTGTTTACGTTACGAGGTACTTTTTGACTTTTTCAACAAAAGTACGAGAAGAATGTTATTTTTAACTTATACGGAATGAAAGGATTTTTACGGTTTTATAAAGCCTTATTTTCATGAATCTTCCTCCAAAATATTTCATGACTATTTTCAAAAAAATACTTTTCTTTTAAAATTGAATGACATTTTGTAAAAAGAAAATGATTTTGAAGAAGAAAGGTTATTTACCTCAAGAATTCATTTCAAGTGTTTCATCAAAACCATTTTTCATCTCAGATGAAATTGTTTCATATGTGTTTGTTTCAAGTATAATGTGTCTATGATTTACATGGATTAACTTTTTTATTATTAAATGATATCTATTTCTTTTATATTGATTATGTGATGATGGGACAATGTTTATAAAACCCATTTTATTTATTGGGTTATTATGAATGATGTATGTTTATATTGGGGCAGAAGTAAAAATGATTTCATTATGAGATGGGTGGGACCTATATCTCCCTCCAATGCATTGGGTAAAGATTTATATCTCATGAGATAGAAATGACTGGAATGGTATGTTAATCCGGTTCAGTAATACAGGACTGGAATGAGGAGTGAACTCGATTCAGAAAAGGACTTTGTCTACTAAGATGGTCTTGGCAGCAATGTATTGGCTACAATGGAAATCATATAACGTTCTTAATGGTTTCCACAATCATATGTTTTATTCCCATGCCATTTTATCATGATTAATATTTCTATATGATCTATGCCTTATGTACTGCCATGTTTTATGTCATTTCTCAAGATTTTGATATTTAAACATTATGTTCATTTTTTAATTTCAAATTTATATGATTTGTTTTATTTTATCCATGATTACCCTTAATGAGCATTTGAACTCACCAATTATATATTTTCTTTTCCCCAGGATTTAATGAAAGGTTTTAGGTAAGAAAAAAAGGGGAAGATCTTTATGGGAGATGTTGAAGAACTTTCACCATGATTAGAAGATTACGTTTCGAGATTCCAAAGACACTAAACTATTACGGTCCTTTGGTGTCTATTTTAGTTATGTATTGAGAATTATGAGAAAGTAATGCAATGTCCATGTACGTCAAGCTTTTGGTCTCTACAGTTGGTATCAAGGGAAAGGTTTAGTCAACCTTTGGAAACTAGGATGTGAAAACATTAGTGAGATCCCTTGTGATATTTCTAAGGTATGTCTAGGGATGTCCCTAAGGACAAGTATACATATAGGATATAGTCCTCGAACTACGGTAATGATCATAGAATTTAACCTAAGATGTTAGATATTGATGTTACTCCCCCTTTACTATGTTGTTTTCCCTAGCATGATTTTTCCCCGAACAATATTCTTTTTGGGTTTTAGAAAATGGATAGAAATAAGAAGATTCACAATAATGGAGGATATGATGGAAACTGGAATGATATTCTTCATGAGAAACCAAATGAAACGGGATTTAGTAGTCTAAACATCGTTATTATGCCTAATTAGCAATCTCATAATATGATCAATAACGACAACTTTGGTAAGTTTCCTGACTCAGCAAATAAGAGAAAGTTGGAGTTTCATGATGATCATAGAGGAAAAAAAGTTAAATTTTCCTCTTGTAAGTCATGTTGGAAGAGGCGTCAAGAGGACTGTTTCATTGAAACTGGAAGAAGCTTTGGGTGCGGGAAAGAAGGACACAAATCCAGTAATTGCAAAGGAAAAGGTTTAGTTCACACCATGGACAAGGATAATGGTATTTCTAATACATCAACAATGGTTAAATGATTTAAATGTGGAATGTACGAGCATTATTCAAACCAACGCCCTAAGGGAAAGTCTCATGAAAAGAATCATCATGGCCGTATGGGTAGTATTTATATTGATGATGATGAAGAGACTACAAATGATATGTGAGATAAAATAATTCTTGAAGCTCAGTCAATGGTTTAAGAAGGTAGTGGAATGATTGTATGTTTATCAAGATTTATGTTGTATAGTTAATGGTACTATGGAATAAAGAATCATCTAAGGATTGTTACACTATTTTTTTCTTAAAGTATTTGAAAGTACATGGTACCAGTAACAAAGAATGGTTATTCAGATATTTATGGAAAGTAGATGATATGCTCATAATTAAGGGATAAGAATATAATGAGATGGTTTATTGTATTCATGATCCCATGAAGGATATAAGGAAATAGTTATATCATGGTTTGAGTATATAGAATTTTGGGGTTTTGGTGTGTGGAAAGAGTTAACTTTTTACAGCACTCATGTTTTCGATAGGATTCAATGGGTATTCAATTTTCACGAGAATACATGATTATGGCCTTCAAATGTTTGGAATGTGACCAATAAGACATATCTTATGATATATGGGAATTAGTGATGGTATTAACATTATTTTTATATGAAACCTCTGGTAATCGTTTTCACTATAATATGAGAACGGACTGCAATATTATGGATAAGCCTATAGATTGGAATGGATTATATTGGACATAAGTTAATATAGTATTTTTAGAAAAAAAGGATAACCTGCAGAATGAGCGACAACTCGTCACGTCAGACAAGGCTGTGGGAATCGAACCCACAACCAAAGTGCGATAGGACTTTATCGCCTACCACTGGCCTACAGGAAGTCCCTGGTTATTCGAAACTAGATTTATTATATTAATTGATATGATAGATGAGGTATATGTCCATTTTTGGAATCATATACAATTAACCTCACCATATATGGACTTATGTATATTTGATAATTTTTTCTAACCTATTGTTTGAAACAGATGGAATGACTCATCATTCTATCACATGATCTGCTAACACATCATGAATGACAAATTCAACTTCATTTCTCTATGAGATGAAGTGGAAATTGTTAAAGGCATGAACAATGGTGAGATTGTAACAAAATCAATAAGTATTTCTTCTAATTCAAAATTTTCAACTTTAGGGAAATGATCTTGAAAACCAAAAATGTTGTCCTAGTGCCCTTATATCTGATGAATTATATGGTAACCTAGATCATCACAAATTTATGGCTTTGTGATTGTTGTCTTTTTCATAGCCATGTTCTCTACCACTCTCCATCAGAACATGATGGTTGGATTTCTCTTCCATATCTATATTTTCACCTATGTTCTCCTATGTGGTAAACTAGTGATCAGTTAATTTGGGTAAATGTTGTGTTTCATACATTAGTTTTTAAATCCATGTTTTGGTATACCTTTTTATGATGTGGGTTTCTATTAAAGAAACAGTTGAGTAGTAAACCATTTATAACCCCGACAAAATTCGACGGCGAAATTCATTTTAAGGGGGGTAGAATGTAACACCCTGAGATTTAATGAAAAATATTCTTTTTAATTTCATTAATGTCTTGTGTTGTATGCTACACCAAAAGGATCTTGCACAACTTGCATCCCTGACTTGTCTTGAATTACATGAAATCGCGACCTTCCACGATAGCGTGTGTTGTACGCAATACCGAGTTTCACTAAACAACGATATGTTATATAAACTAACCGTTATGAATAGTAATACCCACTTTTTGAAACTTTATAAATTTTATATTTCAAAATGGACTTCATTTTTGGATTTAGAATATCGAAATTATCCTAGGGTGAATTTTTGGTATTTTTTTGAAAACGTTCAATTTTTGATGAATAGTGAAAATAGTGGGTTACTATTCAAAAATTGACTTTTTATTTAAATAATTATTTATTTTATTTAAATTTATTTTAGGTTTAAATTGATATATAATACCTATATAAGTTTAATTTAAGTCATTGGAGTCATTTTATAATAATTTTACATATATAAAAATATTATTGATCTTTTCACCGTCTTTTACCCACCTCCTTGGAGAATTTGCAAATTCACATAAAACTTAATTTTACCGCTTCTGTTAGTGGTATTTCAAAAATCCGAGAGACATGGTTAATATCAATGACTAAAATGTTGTTCAATGAGATTAAAATAATTTTTGGTGAATAGTATCTTTTTACCTTTTTTACCACGGTTAAAAGTAAATAGTGTAATTAAGGGTAAAAATTATATTATTATTACCCTAACACAAGTCCTAATTCTATTGGATATGTGTAATTAAACCAAAAACAACCTTTGTATTATAATACAACCCTTTATGCCCACTTGGATTAGATTAGGACATTTATTATTAATTTATTTAAAGAAGGTTTAAAATAGTTAAAATCAATGTTTAATAACTAAATCATTTTCAATATAGGGTTATACATAAGATAATTTCGAATATAACTATTCATTAGAAAGATAAAAATATTTCATACATAATGGTTTTTTATTTATAATTTTTAGACATTAAATAATTTAATTTATTTATGACACAATGATGATGGAGTAATTATCTTATTAATGAAATATTGAAATAATTGATGTTATAAATACCCAAATAAATGTAATTTGAGACTTTTTATGTATTCAAATAATTGTATAGGTTAATATGACATTTTATTATTTATTTAGTTAACTTTTTTCGAACTAATCATTGTTTTAGGATTTTTACAAAAATCAATTACCAAATAGTGTCAAAATTGACATAAAATAGTTTTTAAAAAACATAATATATTATTAATTGTTATATTATTCCGAAAAAAGTAAGGTTCGGACAAATGACTTATATATGGTTATATATATTAATAATAAACAATTTGGGGTTCGTTTGGCTTGTTATAGTATGTTTATTTACCTTATAGTGTAAGAAAACAAGAAGACATGGTAAAAGAAAAATTATTTAACTTAATGATAAATCTAAATGATAAGGTTAAAATAGAAACCTAAACTTGTCTAGATTATTTTGTATGAGAGTATTTCGACCCATCCCCACCTTATCTTCTAAATAACTCAATTTATAGCTATTAAAAACCGAATATGACGGTATAATAATATAATATGTTTCGTTATTCCAAAGGTGCCCCTCTCCTCCCTTATAAAAGGGAACCTCCTCCCACTCTTCCTCACACAACTTTGAGCCTTCACGCTTGGACACCACCTGCCAATTTCCCTTATCCACATCCCTAGAAGAAACCTAGAGGTTCTTTCCTTCTTCAAAGACCAATCATTGTGCCCTAATAGAAGATTTCAAAAAGATGTGTCGAATGAAGAGGTGATATCTGTTACCGATTCTTTCAAATTTATTTCTTCTTCTACTTCTTATTCTATAGTATTTTCATTATGAAGTAATAACATAAGTATCACTAATATACTGATATGTTATTATATTTTTGAAACATCCCTATTTCACCATCTATCCATCCTACGGAAAATGAAATCACCACGCGTGCGTACGTACGGAATACCGTCTCCACGCCGTGGTGTAATCAGTTTTTCTGCCACCACATTACATGGATGGGTATAATGGTGTAAATAAATAACTATATGTGGTTATATTAAAGTGATATTTATTCTGTAATATTACACATACACTTCAATGCAATTCCACGATCTTGGGAATGATATCATCGCTCGTGCGTACGTACGGACTACCGTCTCCACGAACGCGATGAGATTCATTTTCCATGATTAAGCATTCAAGAATGATTATGATGTATATATAATAAATAATAAAGAAATATATGACATAATTAAGCTACTGTATTTATGTATACATATATATATATACATGCAATCTACTTACTTCCATTCATGTCAATAAATAATGGAAAACAGGGTTCATGCGTACGTACAGTCTACCGTCTCCATGAACTGTGTGTTTCATTTCATTTACCTATCTGTTATATATATATATATATATACTGAATATATATGATATATAAATCGTGTTTTACATTATAGAAGTATGTAAATCATGATATATGTAATAATAATATCAATAACCACAAGTCCAAACACGTACGATAAATGAAACAATTTATCCAAAACACTACTTTAACATGGAATTGACAAATGAATGGGTAATATAAATACCTAACTGAACCATATATGATATAATAACAATGAATATGATTCTGTAAGAAGTAAATTATATTATTTAAATCATTATACTGGAGGTTCAGATACATACGAATCATATCAGACATAAGGTAAGGGATAACTTTTCCAATCTCGTTTTTATCCGAGATTGTTTATTCGTAAGTATTTGTTGGGGTTATTGTTATCATCAAAGTCCATGTTTTCTAAAAGTGTTTTTAGGTATGTTTAATGTCCTTTTTACCCATTGTTTCTTTTACTACATGGTATTTAAGGAATCTTTCTTTTGTTTATGTTACAAGGTACTTTTTGACTTTTCCAACAAAAGTATGAGAAGAATGTTATTTTTAACTTATACAGAATGAAAGGATTTTTACGGTTTTATAAAGCCTTATTTTCATGAAGCTTCCTCCAAAATATTTCATGACTATATTCAACAAAATCCTTTTAATTTAAAATTTCATGGAATTTTGTGAAAAGTAAATGATTTTGAAGAAGAAAGGTTATTTTCCTCAAGAATTCATTTCAATTGTTTTATCAAAACCATTTTTCATCTAAGATGACATTATTTTTTATGTTTATGTTTCACATATAATGACTCTATGATTTACATGGTATCAATTTTATTATTATTAAATGATATCCATTTCTTTTATATATATTATGTGATGATGGGATGATGTTTTTGAAACCCATTTTATTTATTTGGTTATTATAAATGATGTATGTTTATTTTGTGAAACAAGTAAGAATGATTTCATTATGAGATGGGTGGGACCTATATCTCCCGCCAATGCATTGGGTAAATATTTATATCTCTTGAAATAGACATGGCTGGAACGGTAATTTAATCTGGTTCAGTAATAAAGGACTGGAACAAGGAGTGAACTCGATTCAGAAATGGACATTGTCCACTAAGAAGGTTTTGGAAGCAATGCCCTGGATACTATGGGAATAATATAATGTGGTTAATGGTTTCCAAAATCACACGTTTTATTCCTAAGCTATTTTATCATGATTAATGTTTCTTTATGATCTATGACTTATATACTTCCATGTTTTATGTCATTTCTCATGATTTTAATGTTTAAACATTATTTTCATGTTTTGAAGTTCAAATGTACATGATTTTTTTTATTTTTTCCATGATTACCCTTACTGAGCGTTTGATCTCACCCTTTATATGTTTTCTTTTCCCTAGGAATTAATGAAAATTTTTAGGTAAGAAAAAAAGGGGAAGATCTTTATGGGAGATGTTGAAGATCTTTCACCATGACTAGAAGATTACGTTCCGAGTTTCCAAAGACACTAAACAATTACGGTTCTTTGGTGTCTGTTTTTGTTATGTATTAATAATTCTAAAAAACTAATGTAGTGTCCATGTACATAAATCTTTGGGTCTCTATAGTTGGTATCAGAGTAAAGGTTTATTCAACCTTTGGAAACTAGAATGTGAAAACGTTAGTGAGATCCCTAGAGATATTTCTAAGGTATGTCTAGGGATGTCCCTATAGATAAGTATACTTATAGGATATAGTCATAGAACTATGGTAACTATCTTAGAATTTGACCTATGATGTTAGATATTGATGGTACTCCCCCTTTACTATGTTTTTTTCCCTAGCATGATTTTTTCTTCTCACACTATTCTTTTTGGGTTTTAGAAAATGGCTAGAAACAAGAGGATTCACGATAATGGAGGATATGCTGGACAATGGAATGATATTCTTCATGAGAAACCAAATGAAATGGTATTTGGAAGTCCAAACATCGTTATTATGCCTAATCACCAATCTCATAATATGATCAATAATCTTAACTTTGGTAAGTTTCCTGACTCAGAAAATAAGAGAAAGTTGGAGTTTCATGATGATCATAGAGGAATGAAAGATCAATTTCCCTCTTGTAAGTCATGTGGGAAGAGGCATCAAGGGGACTATTTCAAAGGAACTGGAAGAAGCTTTGGGTGTGGGAAAACGGAAACAATGCCAGTAATTGCAATGGAAAAGGTTTAGTTCACACCATCGACAAGGATAATGGTATCTCTAATACATCAACATCGGTTAAATGTTTTAAATGTGGAATGTACGAGCATTATGAAAACCAATTCCCTAAGGGAAAGTCTCATGGAAAGAATCATCATGGACGTATGGGTAGTATTTATATTGATGATGATGAAGAGACTATACATGATATGTGAGATAAAAGAATTTTTGAATCTCGGCCAATGGTTTAAGAAGGTTGTGGAATGATTGTATGTTTATCAAGAGTTATGTTGTATAGTTAATGGTAATATGGAATAAATAATCATCTAAGGTTTGTTACACTATTGTTTTTCAAAAAAAATTTGAACGTACATGGTACCAGTAACCATAAAAGGTTATTCAGATATTTTTGGAAATTAGATGATATGCACATAATGAAGGGATAAGAAGATAATGAGATGTTTGATTGTATTCATGAGCTCATGACTGATATAAGGAAATAGTTATATCATGGTTTGAGTATATAGAATTATGGTGTTTTGGTATGTGTAAAGAGTTAACTTTTTACATCACTCATGTTTTCACTAGGATTCAATAGGTATTCATTTTTCAAGAGAATACATTATTAAGGCCTTCGAATGATTGAAATGTGACCAACAAGACATATCTTATGATTTATGGGAATCAACGATATTATTAACATGATTTTTATATGAAATCTCTGGTAATCGTTTTCACTATAATATGAGAATGGACTGCAATATTATGGATAAGCCTAAAGAATGGAATGGATTATGTTGGACATAAGTTAATATTGAATTTTTAGAAAAAAAGGACAACCTGTAGAATGAGCGCCAACTCGTCATGTTGGACAAGGCTGTGGGAATCGAACCCACAACCAATGTGAGACAGGCTTTTATCACCCACCACTGGCATACAGGAGGTCCCTGGTTATTGAAAACTAGTTTTATTATATTAAGTGGTATGATTGATGAAGTATAAGTCCATTTTTTGAATCATATACAATTAACCTCGCCATATATGGACTTATGTTTATTTGATAACTTTTTCTATCCTTTTTTTTGAAATAGATGGAATGACTCATCATTCTATCACATGATCTGCTAACACTTCACGGATGACAATTTAAACTTCATTTCTTTAAGAGATGAAGTGGAAATTGTTCATGGCATGAAAACAGGGAGATTGTACCAAAATCAAGTATTTCTTCTAATTCAAAATATTCAATTTTAGGGTAATGATCTTTAAAACCAAAAATTTTGTCCTAGTTTCCTTATATCTGATGAATCATAAGGTACCCTAGATCATCACAAATTTATGGCTTTGTGATTGTTGGCTTTTTCATATCCATGTTATATACCACTCTCCATTAGAACATGATGGTTAGATTTCTCTTCCATGTCCATATTTTCACCTATGTTCTCCTATGTGGAAACCTAGTGATTAGTTAATTTGGGTAAACGTTACGTTTCATACTTTAGTTTTTAAAGCCATGTTTTGGTATTACTCTTTACGATGTGGGTTTCTATTAAATAAATTGTCGAGTAGTAAACCATTTTTAACCCCGACAAATTTGGAGAGCGAAATTCATTTTAAGGGGGGTAGAATGTTACACCCGGAGATTTAATTAAAAATATATTTTTTAATTTCATTACTGTATTGTGTTTTACGCTACACCAAAAGGAGCTTGCACAACATGCATCATGACTTGGCTTGAATTACATGCAATCACGACCTTCCATGATAGCGTGTGTTGTACGCAATACCGAGTTTCCCTAAACAACGATATGTTATTTAAACTAGCCGTTATGAATAGTAATATCCACTTTTTGTAATTTTATAAATTTTATATTTCAAAATGGACTTCATTTTTGGATTCAGAATATCTAAATTAGCCTAGGGTGAATATTTGGTATTTTTTGAAAACGTTAAATTTTTGATGAATAGAGACAACAGTGGGTTACTATTCAAAAACTGAATTTTTATTTAAATAATTAGTTATTTTATTTAAATTTATTTTAGGTTAAAATTGATACATAATACCTATATAAGTTCAATTTATGTCATTGGAATCATTTTATAATAATTTTATATATATAAAAATTTTATTGAACATTTCACCGTCTTTTACCCACCTCCTTGGAAATTTGCAAATTAACAAAAAACTTAATTTTACCGCTTCTGTTAGTGGAATTTCAGAAATCCAAGAGACACGGTTAATATCAAGGACAAAAATGTGGTTCAATGTAATGAAAATAATTTTTGATGAATACTAAATTTTAACTTTTTTTTACCACGGTTAAAACTAAATAGGGTAATTAATGGTAAATATTTTATTATTATTACCCTAAAACAAGTCATAATTCAATTGGATAAGTTTAATTAAACCAAAAACAACCTTAGGAATAAAATATGACCCTTTATTCCCACATGGATTTGATTGGGACATTTATTATTAATTTATTTAAAGAAAGGTTAAAATAGTTAAAATCAGCGTTTAATAACTAAATAATTTTCAATATAGGGTTAATATATGATAAATTCGACTATAAATATTCATTAGAAAGCTGAAAATATTTCCTACATAATGGTGTTTTATTTATAATTTTTAGACATTAAATAATTTAATTTATATATGACACAATGATGATGCAGTAATTATCTTATTAATGGAATATTGACATAATTGATGTTATAAATACCCAAATAAATGTAATATGAGACTTTATATGAATTAAAATAATTATCTAGGTTAATATGACATGTTAGTATTTATTTATTTATCTTATCTCGAACAAATCGTTCTGTTAGGATTTTCACAAAAATCAATTACCAAATAGTGTCAAAATTGACATAAAATAGTTTTTAAAACAAATATTATATTATAAATTGTTATTTCACTACTAAAAATGAATGGTTCAGCCAAATGATTAATATATGGTTTTATATATAAATAATAAACAACTTGGGGTTATTTTGGCTTGTTATAGTATTATAGTGTAAGAAAAAAAGAAGTCACGGTAAAAGAAAATGTATTTAACATAAAGTTAAATATAAATGATAAGGTTAAAATAGAAACCTAAACTTGTCTAAATTCTATTGGATGAGAGTATTTCGACCCATCCCCACCATAGCTTCTAAATAACTCAATTTGGAGCTATTAAAAACCGAATATGACTGTATAATAAAATAATAATTTTAGTTATTCCAAAGGTGCCCCCCTCCTCCCTTATAAAAGGGCACCTCCTCCCACTCTTCCTCACACAACTTTGAGCCTTAAAGCTCGTACAACCCCTGCCAATTTCACTTCTCCACTTCCCTAGAAACATCCTAGAGGTTCTTGTCTTCTCCAAAGCCCAATCTTATTGCCCTAATAGGAGTTTTCAAAAAGGCGTGTCGAAAGAATATGTGATATCCATTACCGATTCATTCAACATTATTTCTTCTTCTACTTCTTCTTAATTAGTTGTTTCATTGTGAAGTAATAACATCAGTATCTCTAATATAATGATATGTTATTATATGTATGAAACAACCCTATTTCAAAATATATCCATCCTACGGAAAATGAAATCACCACGCGTGCGTACGTACGAAATACCTTCTCCATGCTGTGGTGTAATCAGTTTTTCCACCACCACCTTACATGGATGGGTATAATGGTGTAAATAAAGAACTATATGTGGTTATTTTAAAGTGGTATTGATTATGTAATATTATACATACATTTCAATACAATTCCACGGTCTTGGGAATGATATCATCGCTCGTGCGTACGTACGGACTATCGTCTCCATGAACGCGATGAGATTCATTTTCCAGGATTATGCATTCAAGAATGATTATGAAGTATATATAATGAATAATAATGAAATATATGACATAATGAAGCTACTGTATTTATGTATATATATATATATACATGCAATCTACTTCCATTCAAGTCAATAAAGAATGGAAAACCGCGTTCATGCGTACGTACGGTCTACCGTCTCCATGAACGGTGTGTTTCATTTAATTTATCTATCTGTTATATATATATATATATACTGAATATATATGATATATAAATAATGTTTTACATTCTGTAAGTATGTAAATCATGATATATGTAATAATAATATCAAGAACAACAAGTCCAAACACATAAGATAAATGAAACAATTTTACCCAAAACGCTACTTTAACATGGAATTGACAAATGAAAGGGTAATATAAACACCTATGTTGACCATATATGATATAATAACAATGAATATGATTCCGTAACAAGTAAATTACATTATTTAAATCATTATACAGGAGGATTGGATAAATACGAACCATATCAGACATAAGGTAAGGGATAACTTTTCAATCTCGTTTTCATCCGAGATTGTTTATTCGCAAGTATTTGTTGGGGTTATTGTTATCATCCAAGTCCATGTTTTCTAGAAGTGTTTTTATGTATTTTTAATTTCCTTTTTACCCATTTTTTCTTTTACTACGTGGTATTTATGTAATCTTTCTTTTGTTTACGTTACGAGTTACTTTTTGAAATTTCCGACAAAAGTATGAGAAGAATGTTAATTTTAACTTATAGGACATGAAATGATTTTTACGGTTTTATAAAGCCTTATTTTAATAAAGCTTCCTCCAAAATATTTCATGACTATATTAAAAAAAACCATTTTATTTTAAAATTTCATGACATTTTTGTAAAAAAAATGATTTTGAAGAAGAAAGGTTATTTTCTTCAAGAATTCATTTCATGTGTTTTATCAAAACCATTTTTCATCTAAGATTACATTATTTCATATGATTATGTTTCAAGTATAATGTCTCTATGATTTACATGGTTTCACTTTTCTTAATATGAAATTATATCAATTTCTTTTATATAGATTATGTGATGATGGGATGATGTTTTGAAACCCATTTTATTTATTTGGTTATTATGAATGATATGTGTTTATTTTTTTGGAAAAAGTAAGAATGATTTAATTATGAGATGGGTGGGACCTATATATCCCGCCAATGCATTGGGTAAAGATTTATATCTCCAGAGATAGACATGGCTGGAATGGTATGTTAATCTGGTTCAGTAATACAGGACTGGAACAAGGAGTGAACTCGATTCAGAAATGGACTTTCTCCACTAACATGGTCTTGGAAGCAATGTCTTGGCTACTATGGAAATCATATCATGTGGTTAATGGTTTCCACAATTACACATTTTATTCCTATTATATTTTGTTATGATTAATGTTTCTTTATGATCTATGCCTTATGTACTGCCATGTTTTATGTCATTGCTCAAGATTTTGATGTTTAAACATTATGTTCATGTTTTTAATTTCAAATGTATATGATTTGTTTTATTTTATCCATGATTACCCTTACTTTACATTTGAGCTCACCCATTATATGTTTTCTTTTCCCTAGGATTTAAAGAAAGGTTTTAGGTAAGAAAACATAAGGGGAAGCTATTTATGGGTGATGTTGAAGATCTTTCACCATGATTAGAAGATTAAGTTCTGAGTTTCCAAAGACACTAAACTATTACGGTCCTTTGGTGTCTGTTTTTTATATATAATAATCCCAAAAAAACAATGTAATGTCCATGTACATCAAGCTTTGTGTCTCTACATCTTCTTTGTGATTAATTCACATCGGTTGTGCCACATATTGAGGAGGTGTGGCTTCACTTAGGTAACATTCTTGGATGATGTGTGGGATGATGGGAATACTTTATGGACTTTTGGAACTATGGACTATTGTTATTCTTTGGAAGAGTTGTGAGATGGAGATCCCCTTACTTTATATGTTGGGATTCTATTGATTAAGAATATATATATATATATATATATATATATCTTTCTATATTAATATCTAGGATTTTTTACTCTTCTTTCAGGATAGGAAAAGATGTGTGATTTGTGATATGTGAATTTTTTCATTAGATTATAATGGTTGGATGAGTCCAATATCCTAATATATGTTTAAAATTATTAATGTATTGTTCAAATACTCATTATGTTTAACCACTTGTGTTTGGATGAGATTAATTTCATTGTTTTTAGGGTGGATTGTTCCTTTTTCCTTTATCTTGCATATACTATCTTTATTTTCCTATTATATCTCCTATTTATCCCCCATCAAAAATTGGTGTGTAATATAAGGTATTTATATTCTCACTCATGCATGGAATTTTCCCACATGTTTAATGAATTATTTGAATTGTGGACATGTCATCCATTACCACATACGATCTTTGGGATATTCAGTGCCTAGTATATCTATGTTTTTTATATCATGGGATTTAGTAGTTGGCAATTGACAGCTATTTTTTTCTAGTTTATTTTAGTTTAAGATACATTTCTAATTGTGGATGTTTATCCCTATTAATTTTCAGTTTACACTACTTTACATTTGTACTTTATTGATATTCATGGATGATTGGTATATGTTATAGCTGTGTTTCATATTTCAATATTTCCCAATGAAATTTTTCATTGAGATGGTTGTCTGTGTGGGTATAATTTCATATGAAAAGGTCTCCTCAAGTTAGTTATGCCTTTAGTGATTGTCTCCACCACCTGACCGATGGAAGCAGGATTTGGGTATTTTTGGCTTATGCCTCGCATGGGTTATGTCATTTTGGTTTGGTATCATAGAAAATTCAACCCTTGTGATGTTTTTCACACTATTCCCCTTTAGAGGATATGGATGGGTTTAGATAAATTGTGTCAAAGTGTCTCGAGTGTGGCCCTCATTCCAAGGAATCCAGTGATGGAACAGTGGCTATGGTATCCATTTACCAGGACCTTGACTACTTACTTTTCTTCTTGGCATGATTAGAGCCTAGTTTCGAAGATTTATTATACATGTATCATATAAGATTTATTCTTTTACTTCCCTTCATAAGTAATCTCCCCATTATATATATGTATATATATTCTAATTTAATTATGGTACATCTTGATAAATCCTAAGATGTCTCCACGAAGAAAACCATCTAGGATACCATCTCTGGATCATGATGAAGTCTTGATGAGTAATGAGCCCACAATTCAAGTTCCATCCTATTTCCCCTTCCTCTTGGTTGGCATGTAGCATCACCTCCACTGATCGAATGGCATATCATCCTAATAGAGATGGATGTGGATGCAGATAGTATTATAATGATCTATGGGTTCTAGAAAAAGTGGCCACTAAGGTTATGTGGTGAGAAAGTTCCACATGCAATAGTGTATTGGATAGAGTCTATGGTTCATATCATCAGGCTTGGTTGTATCCCGATGGATAATGAGGATACACTAGAAGTTAGCCTTTTCAACCGAGGGGCTAGGCCCTGGTGGAGCCTTTTTATGTAGGATATTGATATGTGGACACTCTTGTGGACTGAATTACAAATCCAATTATATTATGATTACTACACACTCTTCTTGTGCTCATTATAGATCTTAGAGATTTAGGATATGTGGTGGAGTGGGATGATTGTAGATGAGTATGCAGTGAGCTTCACATAACTTACACAATACTCCCCTAACATGTTATGTGTTGGGAACCTCTAAGCATGTATCATTAATAAGGGCCATTATAGAGAGATTTGAGCTAGTTTTATCACCTTGATCATCCCCACCTATATTGGGGTGTTAGAGTAATCACAACTAGCTGGGATTTTTAAATCAGATGTACAATGTATAACTGGTGTGTGTTGTGGGTTCAATGGAGCTTAATTGTTTTTAGCAGCTTGTAGAATAAAATATCAAGGATCACAAAATAGGAGACCAACCCATGATAACACTCAAGAACAAGATCAGAGGCATCGTAGAGGACTAGGGATGCCCGGAATGGGGAGGTGATTTACATATGATGGATGAGGTCACATGGAACAAGGATATCTGACTAGACATGTTAGAAAACATATATAGATAACAGATGGACCATCATGGAAGAGAAAGCTCTCGCATTAGGATTTTCCTAGGGGTGTAAATGGTGGTACTTCCAATGGTGTAGTTAGTAAAGGATTAGGAGTATATATGGGTGGCAGGGGATGTTATGAGACCATTCAACCACTAGGTGGCCCCCATTATGCACAGGGAGCTTGTTTGTGGGGCCACAGAGACATGTAGGCTTTTGATATCTATGATACTATGGTTAAAGATATGATAAGAGGTATGATATCTTTGTTTTATACTCCAACATCAGTGTTATTAGTCAAAAATTCTAGCCATTCCTTCATATAATTAGACCTTTTGTGAGAGCTAGAGCTCTAGGTTGAGGCACTATCTGAATATATTTATCTTGATGTTGCTAAAAAAACTCTTCTTTAGTATCTTTTATCTTCTGGAAGATTGACCTATCACCTGGTAGAGAGAGTTTTACATGAGGCCTTCTGTTCATCATGATACATCCTAATGACTTCATCTAGTGTATGTTTTAGTTATCCATATTCTCTGACGGTATTTACTATCACTAAAGAAAAGTCAGATGCCTACCTGATGATGGTATGAGATTCTCCCATTGTGCAGAAATAGATCCCATGAAATAGAATGAGTTTTTTTTAATGAAGTAGGATATTGAACATCAGTGATGAATTTTATATTATGCCCCTTGGTGAAACATGATTTTTAAGCATCTCAACTCCTTTAGTCATGGACGATTATGAGTATGACTTCCACAAATTCATTTAGGGACAAAATCTGTTGTGGGAGGTGGAGATTATTTTTAAGTTCATCCCTAGACATATATGATATATTATATGGAAAGTAAAAATTCTCCTAACATGGTCTAGGATATATGGTTGTATTATGAGGACATTAAGAGAAGGGTTTTGTTAGAATCGATGTGTCTACCTAGGATGATCCAATATTTTCAAGAAAAAATGAGTATAGGAATTTATGAATTTTCATCAATTATAATTACTTGAACTAGAATATGATAAATAACATGTACCCCTTAATTAGAATTTATGGCCTCTTTGACTAATTGTGAGGTGTGAGATGGTACTCAAAGATCTATATCACGTTTATTCACCACCATTTGAGGGATCATGAGGATGATACTATAATGTTGTAATTCTGATATCTCTACAAACACTATCAGTTCCTTGTGATTCCCTAAAGAGTGAAAAATTACCTCACTGTGATTATGGATTTCATGAAACGGGTCATCAAGCCATACTTTGATCATTTTTTGTTTTCTTTATCCACTACATACTCATAAACTATGAATAAGTATATGGAAATGAAGATCTCTTGATGATGGACCTCAATTTTCATTAATAATACATGTATTACAGGAATCATTTGACTTGTGAATTATTGATTCATGAAGTTCACTTTCATGGGCATGTAATTTATGAGCAACATTACGATGTAGATCAAGAAAAGTATGATTTAGTGAGTTATTGGGAGCTACACAAGAGTGAGTAATTGGTGTAGATATTTCTTGGCTTTGTGGAGGTATTAAATTAGTTTTCAGGATGGATAATCTGGAATTGAAGCCCCATTGTCTAGCCTGATACATAATGTGTAGCTAATTACCTGGTCTGAGATCTCCCAGAGAGATTTTGAGGAGTTATGGCTTCTGACGATGAGTTCTCTTATCTCAAGAATTCTATAGGGAACTGTAAGGTTCCTAACATATTTTTATTCCTAAGGATTTGTGTTGGGATAAGTTTTTATGCATTAGAATGATGTTATCACACATGGGTCGATGAATTTGATACCCCATGAGTAGAACTATATATATCACAACTAAGAGATAGAAGTGACTGTCTTCACCTTGTGGATGTGTAAGAACTACCTTGAAAGAGAGAAATTATTGGTTTACTCATACCATTAGTGTCTCATATATGTCTCAAACTGAGATACATGATCCTAAGATAGCAGCACATGTTGGAATTTATATAGTACTATGATATCCAGATAGCATATACTCTATTAAAGGGAAACATTGTAGGATGTCCCATTAGTATAAAATCCCCTTCTTGCTTAGTGTAAGAGGCTTTAGAGTTTTTGGCCTCCTTGCAGTTGTCCCTGGTGGAGCATGAAGGTATAAAAGTTTTTATAGTCAATGGTGTAGACACCTACACTTTTTGATAATGTGAGAAATTACAACCCATGATAAATCAATTGATATGTCTTATTTGATCAGATATTCATAGGTCAATACTAGGTTGATACCCTGAATGAGGGAATCAAATCATCCTTGTCCAAGGATAGACTTTGGTACAAATAATCATGAGGTACAGGGTGATGTGAGGCTTTTGAAATTCTCCCAAAATTGTAAATATTATTGTAGTTAATATTTACATAGTAATTTAGTGGTAGTTTTGGTGTTCTGGCATGAGATAAAGAGTAGTTGAGTTTCCCTCTCAGTGCCTCACTTGTTAGTAGGTGAAGCAGAAGAAAAAAGTTCCAATAGGATTGTTTTAGCCCTTTGACATCCCAGAGTGGAAATGGGTTATCATACCTATGGACTGTGTGGGAAGAATTTCATGAACATAGAAGTTACATGACTCTATCTGGGTGATATTTTACCAACGCAAGAAGTCTACCTAGTTCCTTAATATCAGATAGAAGAGTATGATGGAGAGGTTGGGGAAATTGTACATACAGTAGATCATTCTCTTCCATGGGATTCCTACAATGATTTCCACGATCCTGATGCATAGTTTACATCATGATTTTGGAGAGTCCTACATGAGGCATTTGGGACCCATATGAGTATTAATAAATCCTTTCACCACCAATCTAATGTTAAAACCAATAGAACTGTCTCGATGTTGGAGGATATGTTGATGGATTGCATATAATACTTATATTGGAATTGGGATAATCACTTCCCCTTTATAGTGTTTGTGAACAACACTTGATACCACTCAACCATAAGCATGTCACCTTTTTTAGGCCCAATATTGGGGACCCTTCATTCCACCCTAATACTAGGCCGAGATAAGAGAGACATCTCTTCTGGACCCATAGTTTTGGCAGGTGATGGAATATTTGGTCCTAGACATACATGAATGGTATAAGAAAACCAAGAGAAGACTTAAATATTATTCAAAATAATGTCATAGTCCCTTTCAGTTTGATAAGGTTGACCGTCATTTCATGATAGTATCCCCATGATAAGGATTTCGGAGGTTCTCCTAAAGAGGCATGCTATCCCTAAGGTAAATTAGGACATTCAATATCTTATAAAGGGTTAGAGAGGTTTCTTATCACATTAATCAAACTCCATGTCTAGATCAGGTTCATACCATCTTCCTTGTGTTGTAGATGAGGAGATAAGTACATGAAACTACTCACGTTATCGACTGGGGGACGATGGACATCGAGGTTGTAGCCACCTTTCAAGAGAAGTTGGTGGCGATCGAGGATTATCTAGAGAGTACCATGCATAGAATTACCATCCCCTTGCATTTCATGTAGTGGTAGCATGTAAAAATGTTGGATAGTTCTTGGGAGAGAAAGATCCAAGTGCATTCTCAGTATCCCATGTTATTTTCATTATATTATTTTCCGAGATGAAAAGATTGAAAGTGGGTGTAATGTAGTATCACGACCTAACCCAAGATGTGGCTCATGACACAAGTGCCCCAAGACCACCTCCATATTCCATGGGTGGAGACAAGATCTTAGAGAATAAATAATCTCAGGTAGACATTTTCCTATGTCTTTTTATAAACACACATATCAACATAGATGAAAATGTACATAGGGAAAGAATAAATGATTCCACCCTAATATAAAGTGTACCTACCATGAATGAACATATAGATAGTACACAACAATTGATGTATAAAATTAAAAGAAAAGTAACAAAATACACACCCTACCGAAAACTTCTACCAACTAGATAGAATCTATAAAACATAATAAATGATAGACCCTAGCTCATAAATCACATGCTACGACCATAGTACGTGATCCAAGCATCCAATATCCCTAAGCTCCAATTTAGTCAAATTTTACCTAACCATTGTCTACCTAGGAAATGAAACATGTGGGAAAACACAATGTTGGTGTGATTATATACATACTAAGTAGGAAACCAAAAAATATAAAGGGGACTAGTATGAGATAAAATAGGAGGATAATGTTTGTAGATGCAAGATACCATCAAAGAGAAAAACTCAACACAAATAAGAGTGAAAGTAAACTCATCCAAAAACAAGGGAATAAAATTGTTTAGTAAATGAACTACCCATTGATTCTTTACCAAATATATAATGAGATAATACTCTTCCAACTATGAGTAGCTAAACACAAAAATCATAAGGTAGACCCTATACAACCTCACCAATCCTTGAATGAGAGTAACCAAATCAAATGTGTGGATAATGAAACATATATATATATATATATATTCTTAATCATTATAATCCCAAAATATTGGGTAAGATTATATCAATTTCATAACTCATATCAATAAAATGATCTTTGAACAATTCAAAAAATCTAACTATGATGCCCAATATCTCAAGCGTCTTCATATAGTTAACCGTCCAAGTCAAGCCATGCCTCATAACAATGTCGCATAGTCAAGGGGAAAAAAACTCGACGTATATGTCTTTTACCCTATTACATATAGGGGGATCCAATACGATTGTATATATATGGAACTGTTGCAAAAAATTATGGGTTTACACATTGATGTCACAAGGATTCATGCCCTATCTGATAGGGGGTTCAATACCGTAGGTAAAGGACGTGCTCCCATGCTGGTGGGGGTTCCACTCTAGTTTCATGAAGAATAGAATCTTGTCTAATAGTGGGTTCCACTAAGAAGGATGAGGACCTCTGCCTATGTTAATGAGGGGATACACTATATAGGTTGAAAAACCATACCCTAGTGTGATAGGTGGTTCCACACTGATAATTGTGGACCAAACCATATATGATTGGGGGTTCAACACAGTAAGAAGTTGTAATAGAAATGTGACTATTATTAAGGGGGGTTCAAATATAGCAGTCGAGGACTAGAACCCTAGTGGGAAATGGGAGTTCTACTGTAGTCAATGAGGACTGATTCCATTGCTGATGGGGGTGGGGGGGGGGTGGTTCTTCATGGATGTTATCAAGGACTCCCCTACCTAGTCCTACTGGAGGGTCTACTCGGTAGAATCTAGTGATCTTGTACTGGCACTACCATTATGGAGTGTCACCTAACCCATATCCCTTCCTAGAACATTTCACATCATATCTCTAAATCCAAAAATGTGGGATCCATCATGTTTTAAGTGGAAACCCCCTATTTTAGGCTACTCAAGGGCCATAATTTGAGTTCAAATGAAGGAGAAACAAAAATTTCATGTTTATAAAAACAAGGTTATGGAATTCATTGTGTATGAGGGAACACACATGATGTGTTGTCCCTATCCAACTGTGCTCTGTGCCACTCAGTATTTCTAAAATTTGTTCATTGGTGTCTAACCAGTGATGAACGTGATGAAACAAGGGCTAGATAACAAGAACAAAGTTTTAAACATCATTTACCAAGATCTCATTCAAAAAATCAAGAATAGGAAAGTGGGGTTAGAAAACAAACAAGACAATCAAATTAATCAGTACATGGGAACTCGTTAAGGCTGGAATTTACTGCATTTAACAACCCATGGTTTTGAATATTTATATACAACGCATTAAAAATATTTCCTACACAAATAGAAAAAATTATAATCTATAATTTATACACAACTTTGGCTCTAATATGTTTTGAATTTCGAAAACAGTAATCTAGAGTTGAGGTCAGTAAGTCATTTGGAGATTGATAGAACCAACTTGTTTTTTGATAAATAGTAACATACCCTTATGAATAATAATATGAAACTTATGAATAGAAAAATCATGATGTTATTTTATTTTCTTATTATAATTAGATAATGAGATCCTAATTAATTTTTCAATGTAATAAAAAATTCACCATTAAAATAGTTATTTCTCAAATTAACTATATTTTTATATAACAATAAAATTATTAATATTTAGAAAAAATTTATTGAAATATTGATTTTATATTTGAAATCATCACATTGAAAATTGGTTGGGGTGAATTTTTGGGAATTTTTGAAAATTTGTGAATTTTTAATGAATAGTGAAATATAGTAAAATACCGCATTTACAAATTTTCAGTTAAATACATTATTTATGATATCATGAGTGATGGAAGAAAACTTGGCTATAACAAAAATGAAATTTTTACTATTATGGGTCACAGGAAAAACACTATTGGTTGTCTTCAGGGAAATAATAAAATAATGAATTAAATGTCCAAATTTTACTCTTCTCCTCCTATATACCCCCCTCACTCCATATTCTCTTTACTCATCTATGCCTTGAATACCCTCAATGTTCGGCTAAATTACCCATCCGTAGACACTACTACCATCCATGAATCTCATTTTTCAGTGATCAAAACCCTTTCCCTTAAAGAGTTCTCAATGAGGTTATTTCAAGAGGTAAAAACCCCTTCTTTTTCATTTAGTTTCATTTCAATTTATCTTCTTTTGTTATCATCTCACCACATCCTATGTCAAAATGAACATGATAACTCAATTATAATCTATATACTAGAATTATATCTTGTGAATAGAGAAACCATCATCAATATTAATACTCTCTCCATTTTAATTTATAAATGAAAACAATTTCCATGATGTTCCAATTTCTTTCCTTTTTTGGGCGACAAACATTCATTCTTCAATATCTCCTTAATTACAAGTTATGAAACAGTTTTTATGTTCTATATAGAATATGATATATGTATTAAAAATGATTTAATATTCAATTACCATTATATGTTCTTAATATTAATTATTAAGACCAATTTAGTTCATAATAATATAATATAGCTAAAATAATCGAAGTGGTTGTCATTAAAATTTCATGTAATAATTCATCATAGTTACATGTAACCAAATGATAGAAATTAAAATTAACAAATATGAATGTCAATATGTAATATTTAATTTCAATTATTTATATTTAAATAAATTCCACATCAACTCTATATCTTTAAAACAATTGAACCGATTATTGAAATCAAGAAAACCAACACTCTGGAACAATGAAATTCAATATTATAACTATTCAATAACGACATAATGGAATTAATAAAATAATGATACACTAAATAAATATCTAAAAGATGATGAATTAATTTATTACCATGTATAAATACATATTCCCGGACCTTATGTTCAAGAGCAGAACAAATTCATACTTAAGGTAATGGTTTTCCACAAGAACCTCACTTTTAATTCATATTACACTTATTGCCTAATTACCCCAATTAAATTAAAATTAATTATTATGAACTCCCCATAAATACAGTTTGATGTTTACAAATATGTTTAACAACTCTAATCCTTACTTATTTTATAAAGATATATATGTTTTTATATGGACTTACAAAAATATTTTCGAAATACAAGCCTGATTCAACAGAATTTCTAAAATTATTAACTATTTTATAGGAATCTTTAAAATATTTTTTAGAAACCATTTATTTATTAGTAACTCATTTTATTGTTAAAATAATATCATACATAACTTATAGTTGTATAAATAAATTTTTCCACATTTACTATTCTTTTTTAAATAAAAGTGGATTTATCTAAAGAATTACTCATTGATTTTCTAAGATTATTTTCATCTATTTCAACATTCTTGTTGATTATTATGTATTATTGGGATTATTATTTAATTATATTATCTAAAATATTTAATTTTATGGTTTATTACTAGTTTTAATGTGTATGTTTTATCCTAAAACCCTTCACGAATTTACTCTGAATGGTTTGTGTTTATGTTCAATGTTTGGGAAAAGTTATTTAAATTTCATATGTGAGTTTAAATATGAATTTATATGTGGTATATGTTTATCCTAAATCATATGAGAAATAAATTGGACTTATTATTTTATGGTTGGGGTCCTCAATAGCCCATCAATGCAATGGTTGGTCTTATGAGACAAATGGACGTGGACTTGGGGGAGGCCTTGGCCAATTTGGGATATGGTTTTTGCCGAGGCCTTAATCATTTTTAGAGGTCTGGGTCGAGGGCTTATAAATATTCTTCAGAATGGTAGGCATAGGAAATTCCCTCATTATGAATCTAGTAATTGATATTTCACATGTTTATACGATTAGTAGAATAACCCTGATTATGTTGGAATTATTTACTCAGGTCATATTCCTTCTATAATGTGTTTAAGTTAATTATTTGTATAGGCATATGTTTTCAATTATTCATCATTCCTAATTTTTATGTCTATGTTATCATCTAATGTATTTATTACTCAGACTAATCATTTGAGATCACCCCAATCTTATGTTTTATTTACACATGATATAATGAAGTAAGTTATATGTGACTTGGAGGAATAATCTTGGTGGATTGGATGTTACAAATTGAATAACTTAGTGTGGTTCTCCCTTCCATATTTTAATTTTTAACTTATATATGAATCATGTTTCCAAAAACAACTAAACTACATTGTACATAGGGATGAATATTACTTGTTTATATGCCGATGTAATAAAATAAGGCCCCGACTCTAGGAAACTGAGGTTGGGTCCCAATAGTTGGTATCAGAGGATGATTAGTAGGAAACCTGAAAAATAGATTTAGAAAACGTAGATCAGGGAATAGATCCCTAAGGTAGTCTTTGAGGATAAACATAAAAGAATATCATAGTATTTTGGTAAGGAATATATTATGTGAATTTTTATATAAAATTCACCCCTATCAGGATACTACTAGGGGATGTGGTTTTTGTCACAGATGTACCTAGGAGTGAAAACTCAGACATGGAGTTTCAGGGTTGGCCCGGGGTATCCTGGTACACTACAATGTGCCTTAGTGTGCACCTATTTTGAAACTCCCCTAGATATTATTAGGATAAATAACATTTTTTTAAATCTATTAGGAAGGATTTAATTATAATTTTTTGGTCAATCTAACCATGTTTATGATTAAAAAATTAGTTATGTATAATATTTCAATTTATGATAAGTATTTTTTAACATTGAGATTATACTTTATGATTCATACCCTAATCCAGTGTACGCCATTATATAGAAAAGGAACATAGTGAAAGGAATGGAAACCCAATTAATGGCCATGT
The DNA here is from genome assembly GCA_963277665.1 of Viscum album. NCBI lineage: Eukaryota > Viridiplantae > Streptophyta > Magnoliopsida > Santalales > Viscaceae > Viscum > Viscum album. The sequence continues at coordinate 513,185,755 of OY728143.1, read as the reverse complement.
TCCATGTATGGATTTCCCTCCTATGCAAGATAATGATGTTGGATCTAATTTTGTGACTGGTGTTGAGAAACATACAACTATACTAGGAAAACATACTCAAGTTATTAACAAAAAACATACCCATTTGGATTATCCCGATTTACCACATGGAGTAGCTTTGTTATATCTGTTTATGAGCCAAAATCCTCCATCATTTCTTGGGACAACAAACCCATTTGAAGCTAAGTAGTTGCTAATTTCCCTAGAGAAAATATTTCTCACATTGGGATGTAATAAAAGATAGAAAGTAACCATGGTAGTTTACAATCTATCAGGAGTTTCGCATCATTGGTGGTCATTAATCCAAGACAAAAATAAGGATGAAAATATAGAAGATATGGAATGGCGGGATTTTATGGAAATCATACTAGATAAATATGTTCCTCATGAAAAGCGAGTGGATATGGAAAGGTAGTTTCGGAGTTTGAACCAAAATGAGAATAATAATGTAGAAATGTATGAATATAACATCACAAGGCTAAAGGTGTAGGTTATGGACAACAGACGAAATCTGAGGAGCAAGATAGATTGATTCGTTGAAGACCTAAATCCATTCCTCTGATAGAAACCGGTCTCTAATAGTTATCATCATTTCAGGTTATAGTTTCATGTTCTACCAAAACAAAAAATTAATTATCCAAGTCTTAAGACTTTAAGGTAATGAATGTGAAAAGGAGGGTTGATGAAAACTCTTGAAAAATAAATAATGAAATTTGGATGAGGGGAATAGTTGAATTTCTACCATGTGATTATTGTGTAAAGAAACATCCTAGTGCCTGTTTAAAAGGAAAAGGAATATGCTAGAAATATGGATTGAAATTCTATATTTCTTGTAATTTGAAGCAGAAAAAAGAAGCTATTAATGTTTAATGATATAATTTTAGGGATATGGGACACTTTTCTAATGATTGTCCAAAGCGTCAAGCAAACATTCCAAAGAACAGGCCATGAAAATAGGGACCAGCTTATATGATCAACGCTGTTGATATTGAAGTTCCTAATGATGTGGTGGTTGGTACATAAATTTTTTCCTCGAACATAAACAATGATTTATTTGATTTTGGATCGTCTCATTCTTTTATATATTCCATGTTTTTCATGAAAATTAGATATTTAAAATTTGATTTTATAAGGGGGTTTTGATTCAAAACTGATATGGGATGTATCATTGTAACAATGATGTGATAGGGAGTCCCCATAATAAAATATAAATATGCTTTATCATCTAATTTTATTCTAATACCCAGGATTTAATTTCATATAATCATTTGTTTGTATTGGATTTTTAACCATGATAGAAAAAATTTATTACTAGAAGAAAGAAGTTAATATTTTTGAGGACAATGTGGAATCCCTTATCTTTAGGGACGAAACATCACCATATGATTCTCATCTATATCCCCCCAGTTGCACTATTGAATTCAATTATTGGATAGGAATGGAATGAAATAACTATGGATGAGGAGAATAATTTTTTGCTATAGGATTTACCAATTGTGTAAGAATATGATGATGTCTTTCTAGAGGACTTACCTAAGATCCTCATGACCAGAAAAATGAATTTTCCATTGAAATAATTCTTTGTTAAAATCACATATCAACGACCCCATATAAAATATCCATTGCGGTGTTAGTGGAACTAAAAAAACTAGAGGAATTGAGAGATAAATGTTTTATTACCCCTCGTGTTTCTACATAGGGAGCCCATATTATTTTGGTTAAGAAGAATGATTTTTTATGAGGTTGTAAACTGACTACAAAGAGATCAATACTATAAAAGTAAAGATCAAGTATCCCCTACCTAGCATTAATGATTTATTTGATCAACTTCATAGAGAGTAATATTTTTTGAAGATTGATCATCGATATGGATTTCATTAGTTGCTTGTGATGAAAGAAGACAATCAAATAATAGTATTTCCAACTAGGTATTAGAATTACGAGTTAACAGTAATACATTTTGGACTGACTACTGCTCCCTTTATTTTCTTGGACCTAATGAATATAGTTTTTACGTGATGATATAATGTTATACTCCAAAAGTTATGAGGATCATGAAAATCACTAGTTTATTATTTTGAAGACACTTAGATGAAATGAATTATATGGGATGTTCAGCAAATGTGAATTTTGGATCCGATCAGCTTCCTTTCAAGGCCACATTGTCTCTAATGATGGAATATTTATTGATCCGTCAAAGATAAGGACAATACATGAATGTTCTACTCCAACAAACATAAATGAAGTACATAGTTATATTGGATTAATAGGTTATTATCATCGTTTTGCTCAGAACATCACATGTTTAGCCAAACCAATGACTGATGTTATACATAAAGGGGTAACGTTCATATGACCAAAAGAATGTGAGGAATATTTCAATCAATTGAATAGTTGGTTAGTTAATTCTCTAATTCGGACCATACTTTCAGGGAATGATGGGTTTGTGATCAATAATGATGCATCAATGAATGGGCTCGGTTGTGTCATTATTCAGAATGGTAGAGTTTTTTCCTATGCATAATGGTAGACAAAAAATAATGAATAAAACTATCACACTCATGATCTTGAGATAGCAGTGGTAATCTTTTCACTGAAGATATTAAGATATTATCACTTTGTAGAAAAATGTGAGATATATATGGATCACTAGAGTCTGAAGTATTTATTTTCACAAAAAGAACTCAACATGAGGTAATGAAGACGACTTTTACTAATAAAGGATTATGATTTTACTATACACTACCACCGAGGAAAGGATAACAAGGTTTTTCATTCATTTATCTGGAAAAATCATGGGATTTTAAACAAAATGAGGACTTACAAGGATTCTTTGTATAAAGATATAGTGAGGATGGATATGGGAATTATCAAAGAAGGTGGAAAATAACTAATTATTCATTTTAGATGCCCAACCATATTTATTATAGAGGATTAAAAGTTATTAGCCTAATGATGAGAACCATCAATCTAAAATTAATATTGTGAAAGAGGGAAAGTTGGTTGTCTTCTTATTAGAAGATAGAATTCTGAAATTTGGGTAGAGACTTTGTCTTACAGCAATAATAGAGCTAAAAAGAGAGTTAATTGATGGTTCCCATAGTTAAAACTTATTCTTATATCATGGTAGAACTAAGATCATTAGAGAATTGAAGGATTATTTCAGGTCGGATAACATGAAGAGGGAAATTAAGGAATATTTTCTCAAGATATTTAGTTTATCAATAATTGATTAGTGAATGGAAACATCCAAAATCAGTAATGAAACCTCTACCTTTTTTTATATGAAAATGGGATGATGTCACCTAGTATTTTATTCTTTGGATTATCCAAAACTCAATGGATTAATGACTTGATATGGTTAATTAGGTATCGACTTACGAAATATGCACGTTTACTCACTATAAGGGAGGAATTTCCACTCAAGTGCTTAGAATGACTCTATATCAATGATGTGGTAAGACATCATGGGGAACCATTCTTAATTGAGTCTAATCAAGAACCATGATTTACATCGAATTTCTAGAAATGTCTTTAGAAATCATTTAATACTAAGCATTGATTGAGTACTTCTTACAACACAAAAATTGAAGGGAAATCATAGGTGACGATCCAAACCATAGAAGACATATTGAGATCATATTCAACTGAATTTAAAGGTATATGGGTTCAATATATTTCTTTAGTAGTGTTTTAATATAATAATAGATTCCATTCAATTATTCAAATAGCACCATATAAAGAATTGTACTGAAAGACATGTCGTACATCATCTTATTACGATGATGTTGGATAAAGGAGGATTGTGTGTCCAGATCATGTGGAGGAAACAACATCAAAGGTAAAGGCTATTCATGGTCTTATCAATGTAGCTCAATGTAGAAAAAAGAGTTATACCGATAATCAAAATATTTATCTATAATTACATGTGGTAGAACATGTTTTCAAAAAAGTATCTATATGGAAGGGCGTTATATGATTCGGATTGAAAGTGATTCTATGCCCTAGGTACATTGGGAATTTTGAAATTAAGGATATAATTGAATACATTTCATGTAATTTTTCTATGATACCTATAATTTACAAGGTACCCAATGTGTTCTATGACTCATTTCAGAGAAAGGACATGCCAGACCCAACACATGTCCTATCTTCTGAAGGTATAGAGTTGGAACCTGAACTATCTTATTGTAAATAGCCTATCCAGAATATAATCACTATAGAACCAGTGTTAAGGAATCAGATGTCTCATTTGTTAATGGTATATTTGAGGAATCATACAATATTAGAGGAATCATGGGAGCCTGAGTAGCTTATGTTGATGACATACCCAAATCATTTTGTGTGGTGACATTTTGCGAATTTTGAGGATGACGTTTTTGTAAGGAGTGGGGAATATAACACCCCAAGGATTTGAAAATAAATTTTTAATGAATTAAACATTATCTCCCTTCAAAACGAAACATTTTATAATCAAGATATTACACACATCTTTTCCTATACTATATTCTGAATTTCACAAAACAGTTATCTAGATTTTTGATCAGTATGTCATTTGGAGTCTAAAAACACCCACATGATTTTATGTGATTATTTTAAAAATTATTTTATTTAAAAATTAAAATATTTATATTTAGAAAATTATTATTATTAAATGGAGTTCATTTTTGAATTATACAGATTGAAAAAATGTTGTGGTGAATTTATCGGAATTTTCGAAAATTTTGGAATTTTTAATGAATAGTGAAATATAGTAAAATATTGTATATACAAATTATCAGTTAAATACACTATTTTTGACAAAAATATTGTTACATGGCCTCTTTTATTGAAATCAAATGAACTTATTACTATTAGGGGTCACATGAAACAATACTATTGGTTGTCTTGAGGGAAATAACAAAATTATGAATAAAATTTTCCAAATTTAATCTTCTCCTGCACTATAACCCACCACACCTCACACCATCTTATCTTCACTCCTCTAAGACTTTAATCTCTTAAAATTTCTTCCCAAATTCCCTTCCCTAGTCACTCCCAACTTCTAATATGATTTTGGACATTCCAAAAGACGCAAACCCATTCCCATAAGGAGGTTCTCAAGGAGGTTATTCAAAAGATAAAGTGCCCTTCTTTTTCATTTAATTTCATTTCAATTTATTTACATTTATTATCCTCTCCACACCTAATCTATCCAAATTACCATGATAAATCTAGTATCATTTATATAATGTAATTATATAATGTTAATTTATGTACCATCATCAATATTCTTACTCTCTCCCTTTTATTTTATAAACGAAATCAATGTTCATGAGGTTCAAATTTATAACCTTCAGGGATGGAAAAGTTTCATTCTTCTATTTTGCCTTCATTATTGGTCGTGAAAACATTTTTATAGTCGATTAAGAATATAATATATATATTATAAACTATTAAATATTCAGGATCCATTATATGTACATAACATTAAATCATAATACCAATTTAGTTCCTTATAATCAAATAATGCTAAAATAATTGAAGTGGTAGTCATTAATATTTCATGTAATGATGCATCCTATATCCAGGAATATAAATGGTAAAATCACCATTAACAATTCTAGTTTTTTATAAATAATATTTATTTTAAATTTTATAAATTTACAACCATTCCACATGAACTACATTACATAAAAACAAGTGAACCGATGATGGAAATCAAGAAAACGAACACTCTGGAACAACATAATTTGATCTTATAACTAATAAATAAGGGAAAAATGGAATTAATAAAATTATTATAAACTATATAAATTTATAATAGTATATGAATGAATTTATAAATTAGTCAAATTTTATAATCTAGGACCTAAAGACAATATTATAACATATTCTGACTTAAGGTAAGGGTCTTCCACCCGAACATCCATTTTCATTTGGGTTATGTTTATTTTCTAATTTCCTAAATAAAATTCTAATATATTATTATTTTCTCCTCATAAAATCTGTGAAAGTGTTCTAAATATTTTTACAATCCATAATCCTTCTTTCTTTTATGGGTAGTTACATGTTTTTAAAGGAACGTTGAAAATTATTTCCGAAATACATGCCTAATATAAGGGATTTTAAAAAATTCATACCTATATTCAAGGGCACTATATAATATGTTTCTAGAAACCACTATTGTTATAAAATAACTAATATTTTTATAAAATAATAACATACTTCACTTTTGGTTTTATACAAATAATTTTCCATAATAACTATTTTTTTAAAACTAAAAGAGTATTTATCTCAAGAATTACTCAATGATCTAGTAAGTGTATTTTCATCTGTTTCAACACTCTTGTTTATTATTTTGTATTAATGGAATTATTATTTTCTGATATTATATAAAATATTTAATTATATGGTTTATGACTAGTTTTATTGTGGATGTGCTATTCTAAAACCATTCACCAATTTACTCTGAATGGTTGGTGTTTAATCTTAATGTTCAAGGAATGTTATTTTCATTTAATATGTGAGATTCAATATCAATTATATATATTGTTGTTATTTATCCCTAAATTTATGTGGAATTAATTAGACTTATTATGTGATGTTTGGATCCCACTATTTTCCCTTGATTCATCGGTTGGTCTCATGAGACAAATAGAAGTGGACTTGGTCAAGGCTTTGCCCAATTTGCGGTATGGTTTTGGCTAAGGCCTTAATCATTTTTAGACGTCTTGGACAAGGGATTGCCAATATGTTTTAGAATTTCATGAATAATCACATACCTCGTTATGAATCTAGTAAGTGAATGTTCATTTGGTTATTCGATTAGTATAATACCAATGATTATGTTAGAATTATTTATTAAACTCACATTCCGTTCAAAATGTGTTAATGTTTTTAATTTTAAACGCTTGTGTTTAAAATTATATACCAACCATAATTTTTATATTTATTTTATCATCCACTGGATTTATTACTCTTATTTGGCCTTTGATATCACTCTTTTAATATTTTATATTTTCAGAGGATATGAAGATTTATGTTATGAGTGACTTTCCGGAATAATCTAGGCTGCTTGGATGTTTGTAAGGGAACAAATTATTGTTGTAATTTTTTCCTTTTCGTAATGTTGATATAATATTTGTATATTGTTTTCAAAATATAGTAAAATACGTTGTCCATTGATATATATATTTCTTGTTTATACACCAATGTAATAAAATAAAGCACTAACTCTAGGAAACTGTGGTCAGGTCCGTACACAATAGATCTATAGTAGGGGATGATCCTCACAAATCATGAAATAAAAAGGGAATAAAAAACCAATTGAAAAGTAATACCTAAATTATGAATCATTTGATGAAAAATAAGGTATTTTTAAATAATTTAAGGAATATATTATGTTTAATACATCATGATCTAATAAGATCAATCATTTCATCTTTCTCCAATGAGATTTTCCAATATAGGAGAGAGGAAGAGTGTCGTTGATGACTCCAGGATTTTTAGGATAATCATGGAAAATTTTACATGTTTATAAATTTATATAATTTTCATCCAGTTCATGAATGAATGAATTTATTTATTTATCCTTTAATTAATAGAACAAACATATCGTTAAAAATAGAGGAATCTGAACTCTATGTGATGACGTATTTTTTTGGACTCAGAAAGTGTATACACCACCTTGAAAACACATCCATGGACTCAGATTTATTATAACATCTTCTATTTTAGTGTCATCCTATTTTTTTTAATAATTTTTTGTGTCAAAAAATATAAAATATTTTTAATATTTTTATAAGATATATTTTTGGCACTCCAGGCCACAAAATCATAAACCATCTTGGTGCCAAGATGTGGATATATATATATATATATATATATAATTATTTCAATGACTTACAAGATAAAAAATACAGGTGTTACATCATTCCATTCTTTCATTTTTTTCAACCCTACAAATAAAAACTTAGTATATTAAGCTCGTACCTGGCTCTCTCGCTCCCATGAACTCTCATTCATGTTCTTATGCTGCCATAAAATACAGAACAATTGGATGTTTCATCCATACAAAGTCCTCTCTTATTGATTATAGGTCGTCACATGGTGTTTTGTAAAAGTGGATCCATCCTCGATGTCCATATCACCCTGGTCAAAGTAATGCATGGGTTCATGCATGAATCTCTCAACTGCAACCTATGGAAGACATCGCCCACGCTCTCTAGTTGCGGGATATGGGTGATGTGCTAAGAAACCACTCCAAACCTATATATGATATCGAATGGGCTGATTATCCTCAAGGATATTTTCCTCCCCGTTCGAACCTTCGTAATCTACATCATGGATATACTCTTAGTAAATATTGGTCTCCCAACTCTAACTCCAATGGAATGTGATAGGGATCTATGTAAGATTTAGGTTTGCTCTAGGTCATCCTCATCTTCTCACAGATGACCTGGACATTCTCTATCGTCACATACGCCAACTCTAGTCCAATAAGAGATGTCTCAGAAATCATTTTCCATCATAACGGTGACTTGTTGGGTCACCCTTATAGGGCCTAAAAAGATTCATGTTGAAGGTAGAGTGGTGTTTTTTGTTATACGCAAACTCTACCATGGGAAAGTGATCTTCCCAACATTGATAGAAGTCTAAAATGAGAGCCCTCAACATATCCTCCAACACTAGGATATTGCACCTGGTCTTCCCCTTAGAACGGGTGTGAAAGGTTTAAATCATCCTCATTTGGGTCACTAATTCCTCATGCAGTCCTCTCCACAATCATGATGTAAAACTCATGTCACGATCAGAGAAAATCATTAAGGGAACCCCTGAAGACGGACAATCACGCGTATGTACCACTACCCCAAAATCTCTACTATGATCTTCTACATGAAAACAATGAAGTATTCCTACATCATTAGTTGGACAAAAATCACCCAGATAGCATCATGGGACTTCATTGAGTGTATAACCCCTTTTACAATGTCCCTGAATATGCCATCCCATTTTCACTCTAATGTCTCAAGGGGTTGTAACAAACCAAACAGAACATGTGGCTTAAAATTTAAAGAATGAATTGTGAGGCACCGAGATATTAAATCATCTATGTTACATATCATTATGGACAACCCCAACTTCTGATTCAGGTCCATTTACATAATCCCTAAAGTATGTTGTTCTACAAGGGGAGAATTGTGAAACTCTCACATCGCCTCCTCATGCATCGGGTCTAGGACCAGCGTCCATACATAAAAATGAATGATGAGATTCTCTATTTCACAATATCCATCAGATGAGTTTCCAATGGATATCTAATCATGTAATACCTCTTATAATATTTCTCCCATCAAGGATTCTCTCTCCAACTCGAGATGTGAAATATTCAACACCATCGACTGCATAAATGTTTTATCCTCCACCCCCACAGAGGTGATCTATAAAGAGAAAAACTGTTTCTAAGTCTCCTAAAATAAGATATCACTTGACTTCCTTATAAGGTTATCTATTGAATTATTTCCCAATCCTTCAGTATAGAATATCTCTAAGTCATATTCTTACATGAATTCCAACTAGCACTGTTATTTTAGGTTTGTGTATCTCTACGTGAGGATGTGCCTGAGACTCTGATGGTCTACGTAAACCACAATTCACTCTATTATATTGTAGTTCATCTATATCCTCAAAAAAATTCCAATGTATCTAAAAATAGGTTGTGAGTGACATAGTTTTACTCATGTGGTCTCAACTACCTCATCCCACATGCTACAACCATTGGACAATGCATTAGTACACAACTATGAATTGCTTCTATAGAATCACAATACACAATGAACTCCACACAATCATATGGTGTTATCAACATAAGAGAATTCATCATACTCAACCTTAACTCCCAAAAGTCCCTATGGAATAACTCAGTCATGGTAAACAACTAATATTTCTATGAAATGATGTTCAAAGGGTTGTGATTGTGGATAAGTCTACCAAACAAATCATGTAATACACTTCAATTCCATGAAATATCCACACCTATGACATTCAATTAGATACAACAAGATAAAGAATTGTATCAATCATTGTTGGGTAAATGGATAAACCATGCTAAAAAATGAAATTCTTAAAAAAGTGAACCTGATGTATCAGAACATTAACTTCTAGAGATTTCCATAATTATGGTGCACTAGAAGAAAATAAAGAACCATCCTCAAGACATATGCAAGTTATTACAATGATGAAAAATTATTGAGTACGTCATTTATAAAGATTGAACAAAACTAGTCCAAGTACAATTTAGAAACAATTTTCATTAAAGGTATTATCATGATAGATTCATTCATCACACCACAGGGAATAACTTGAAACTCATATTTTTCGTAATGAAATTAGAATTCCAAATTTGGAATATCATTATCTAGAACCATCAATTGGTTGTAGCTAGACCCTAGGTCGATATCAATGTCTCATCTTGTGCCATGAAACTTGCCAAATAGGTCATAAATCCTCATCAAGGGGAAGTTAATATTTGTCATGTCCTAGTTTAGGTGATGAAAATTAATGAGAATCTAAAAAAAATCACCCATCCCTTTCAAAAACAATAAAGGAGCCTCATAGGGGGTTACATTGTGTCTGATAAAACCATTACTCATATGGTCATAAGAATTCATCCACTTCTCCTGGAGATTGGTCGGGGCCATCTGATTTGTTAAAAAAGATATCAGACCATTTTTGGAAAGAAATTCATTTATTAAATCCATCTAATGCTTCATAGGTAGTCCCAAAACATCATTGGGGATGACATAAATATAATCCTCCATAAATGAAGAGACCCAAATTCTTAAATAACATAATAAAAATAGAATATACTCGATAAATGATTGGTGATGGTTTGTATCCTTTTTTCTGGAGAACCCACTTTCCCTACCGTGAGATCTCTCTTCCAAAAAAAGATAATATCATCCCATAAATGCAAAGGAACTTGACTTGTTTGTAGTGAATGTTAATCTTGGATCGCAACATAGATAACCAATAAATACCGAATATGATAACATATGACTCCATTATGATGACTCAAAGGTCCCATGTTAACCACTATATACTATGCGATAAATCGCACTTCCAAAAAATAAATGATTCAAAAGAATATTTCTATATAAGAACCTTAAGAAAAAACTACTGGGATAGAGCCTCATCTAGGAGCTCCATCTCTTACAACCAGACTAAACCGATAAAGGAATTTCTGGAATCGGTGTCAAATATTACAGAAGAAAATTTTTAAAACATATATATCTTACTTATAATCATTGTGTGAACTGTGGGATCATAAACCTCCAATGCCTACAGTTCAATGCATCCCCAGCAGCCAACTCCCTAACCCTGATATGGGAAAACTATTGGTGGTGGTTGAAGGAACACATAGAATATTCCACTACCCATATATTCTCATACTCCTCCAATATCAATGCCTTGCTAGGGAACACCCTATCATTGCCTGTGTGATCCATAATTAGGGAACTGCCTCTACCATGGTAGTCCATCAGCTATATAATTTTTCTACATAGTATTTATCATTGGTCATTCTCATTACTCATGACCATGACCATCAATGTAAAGTCATTGAAAATATCAAGGCTACTCTGGACCTCTATGTTTCCTCTAACCATGTATCTAAGCCAAATCATGGGAGGGTCTCCCATACCGAGATCATGACACCGAGTGTTTGTTAGATACTGTAGATGACTCATCTCTATGGGACCCACTACCTACTCCATCTATTCTAATCCCTATTAAATGATTCTCTTTACACTATTATATTCCTCAACACTCCAGCATTGGTGGGGATTCCCAATTTCATAATGTTAACTCAGATATCTCTACAAAGATACTTCTCAATGTTTTTTGAAAGGATTTAGCCATCCCAGATCATGTAATGGGAGAACATTGTAAGGTCTGTGAAACATACTGTGTACATAGACACCATTAAACCTCCATTATCAGCTATATAAGCACCCAGTTCAAAATTCAGCACAAATTGGTGGGGGGTAATACTGTTTACAAAACTGCTACAAGAAGTCGAGAAACAAGAGTTTAGATTTATAGAGAATCTGTATAAGAATTCATTACCAACACCCACATACTCCATGGAAGTTAAAATATTACACAGAAACTATATGATCTATTGGGAGTCTGAATAATCCTAGATATATATTCCATGCACTCTATCAATTTCTCTTCTTCCTGAGAATCGGGTGCACAGTGTATCCTCAGCTTCCTCCGGTGCTGGAACTCACATAGAGTGCTAAGACTGTGTAGATACCCATCTTTGCAAACTAGAATAATTATTTCCTAAGTGTAGAAGGTGATTATACCTTATCACCTAGAAAATGGTGCTCCCCTGATGGACCATAAATTAAGGCATCATCACTCCTCGGTTCATAGTCTTGATCCAGAGCTCTTATCTTTGTTGGATATAATTGAGGTGGCATGATTAGATTTATCAAGATGTACCACACTCACATGAGCATATATGTTTAATAACAATTGGGTGATGACATAACAGGGACAGTAAATGCCTCAATCATATATGATTCATGTACTAGTAATCACTAGAACCAATGTCATGATATGTCAATTCAATAAATAAGTAGTCAAGGTCCTCGTTATTAGATTCGTCGACCGCCAAACCATCACTGGATTTGGTATCCTAAGATCCGCACTCAAGACACATCAACACTATTTTCCTTAACCCAACCACATCTAGTTATGGGTATATTAACAACAACATCCCATGGAATTGACATGATCTCATACCAATCAATCATAACCCGACCCAAGATGGGGATTGTGCAATAACTACCCCATGCCCACCTCAATAGGCTAGTGGAAGCAACAACCACCTAAGGTATAACTAAACATGGGGAGTCCTCTTCATAAGTACATATATACACACACATCCACCTCAATTAAAAATATTAGAGGAAGAAATAAAATATAAAACATGTCTATAAAGTAATTAAAAAATGCATAAACAACAAGAAAATACTACAGTACGGTAGTGCAAACTGAATTGTAATGGGGAAAAAAGATTCCTAATTAGAAATGTGTCCCAAACAGATAGAAACTATATAAGTAAAAATCTAGGGATCTTAGCTCCTAAATACTTATATATATCCATTGTACGTGGTCTAGGAACCCAATATCCCTAATCTCCTATATAGTCATGGAAGACATGTTCATTATTTGCATAAGACACAACACGTACGAGAAACACCCATGTAGTTGTGAGTATATACAAACCCTGTAGGAATCATGAATGCTAAAGGGGTTTTTGTAATACATACAATAGGAATATAATGACAGTAGATGAAACATACAAAGAAAGAGAACATATCAACCTAACAAAGATTAAATATATGTGCTCTTTAATACAAAGGTATAAACATTGTCAGTATACAAAGTACCTATCGATTATTATATATATATATATCAAAATTATAGACTCATCCAACCATTAGAATATAATTAGGGAAATAATGTGGCACACTTCATGCATCGTAACCAGTCCTATTAGGATAGTAACCAAATTAAACAAGTAGATTCAAAAGGATATATAATTGTGTGTGTGCATGTTTGCATGTGTGATTAGTAAAAATAATCCCAAATTGGATAATATATGGATCTCCATCTCATAGATCAACATATGAAAAAGAGTGGAAAATAGTTACAAATGTCAAATTATGATTCCAATAAACTTCCAGGTCTTCCCAAAAGTAACCATCCACGTCAATCCATGCATCGTCAATATGATGCACAATCGAGGGGAAAAAAACTCTACATTGATGAAATTAAACCTAGTAAGTAAGGATGTTCCACTCATACAATATCCATGGTGGACTCATGAACATGTTGATGGAGGGTTCCACTTTGGATTCATGTGGAACCATGCCATAATTGATAGGGGGTTCCACTCTAGAGGTATATGACCTATTCCCATGGTGATGGGGGATTCTACTTGGGAGTCACAAGGACCCACACCCTATTTAATAGATGTTTACACGAGGTAGGTAGATACTCCAGTACTATGATGATGGGATGGTTTCACTGTATCTTTCAAGGACTCTCACCCTTGTGTGATAGGGGGTTCAACTATAATAATCGAGGACCGACACCCTATCTGATAAGGGGGTTCCACTCAGTATGTCGATATAGAGGACTCACACACATTTTTATTCACAGATTATAATGTATTAGTCATGGGTCTATTCCTTGGTGTAATAGTGTTTTCAAATCTTGGAATCGATGTCACATTCCCATGTTGATGGCTGGTTTTACTCTGAAATTATCATGGAATCCACTGTAAAGCCCAACCAGATGGTCTACTCAGTTGTATCTAGTGATCTTGTGAGATCACTACCGTCATCGAATATCACATAATCAGAGATCATAAATGGAAAATTTAAAATCATATCTCTAAATATAAAATAAATTTATCCATCATGTTATATGATCAAAAAAACATGGTTGGCTACCTGCGGTCCAAAATTTGAGTTCAAACAAAGTAGATATAGACATTTAAAGTTTTCTAAAAAGTGTCCAAGGGTTAAAAGGAACGTGAGGGTACCCACCTATAATGTATTCCTACTCCACCACATGGTAGTTTCTTTAACCTATACAAAGATCCCATCCAATACAGTAGTACACATCCTGTAAGTGGACCCCATGGATTTTCAAAACTAATCGGTACCACGACCATGCCCTGCTGGCTCTGATATTATATCAGAACCATTTTTTGTGTACTATAGTACATGTTCCTGTACTTATTCATGGGTTACCTCATGTGTGACCCATCACATTGGTTTTATAACCATGATAATGGTTCATTGTATTTGGATTTCTTACTTTTCATTTCATCCTTATGTTTCCCAAAACTGTAATAGCCACGGTTGAGGGGATTACACACTCTATGATCATCCTTGAACATATCATTTAGTCGAGTATTCTCCATATTTCCACATACATATTATATTCATGAATCTACTAGATCCTCTATATAGTAGGCCTTAATTCATCCTGAAGGTTGTGAATATGGAAAAAAAAACATGTTCCTTGGTCATCATTTACTGAAAATCATCTCTGGCGGTTCATCGAACCACTATCACACATCATTCACATCATCTCACTATCAATAATCGATTAAATTATCTTAAATCATAGAAAAAATATCCAAAACAATTAAACACTCTATAATTGGTCTAACATATTCTATCCTATCTTCATTCTTGAAGCTGGTATGAATCTGGGGGGCTGATCAGGCTTAGTATCACATTAAAATTGTCATGAAGAGACCTCCGGGTCCAAAGAGTTATTAATGTGAATAAAACATGGGTAATAAGAACAAAAAAAATTAAACATCATTGAATAATAATTATTGTGTAAAAATTAGTAATTATAATCCATTTTTAGAAAACATATTCTATAATCAAAATAATCGGTACCAGGATGAATGCTATGGATTCAACTAGGAACAGATCGACAGAAGCAGTCAATCTGCTCAAAACATTTAATGAAATGGAATAAAAACATTATTTGAAAATTCCTACATATATTATGCATTGATAATGGATGAATAGGGTTTCCTCCAATGATTGCGATATGTCAATTCATTCTATATGTCCTTATTTCATCCAATCTATCCTTTCATCATTATCTAATGAAATTTTCCTATACTGGAAGGATGAAGAGTGTCATCTGAAATTCTTCGATTATTAGGCTAATATGATAAAATTTTAGAGGATGATATATTTATAACCATTTCTTCTGGTTAAAAAATGAACTAATTAATAAATTTAGTTTTTAAATAATCACCAAAACGAGACACAAATGATCGAGGAGTCTAGACAGTCTATGTTGACCCATTTTATGCCATACCTAATGTAAAACCCATGTTCCATACTCAATCATAGTTGCCAAATTTTCATCCAATCTTCCATTTATGATTTATTCTACATTATTTAATATGGTTCAGGCATAAAATACAAAATGTATTCAATATTTGTACAACATTATTTTTTTCCACTATGTGCTTCATAATTACACGTCATCACTATGATTATATATTGAAATATATACAGAAAAATTTAAATGACTTAAATGGAAAAAATTAGGTATCTAACAATTTAGAACCTATTTTTACATTATAAGTCATTGAAATAGTTATATAAATATGTCCAGGGCTAGTTGTTGAGACGACATGACATTCCATGGACTAGTTTGCCTGTAATTAATTGTATTAAAATATTAAATTTATATTATAGAGTATTCATGTACATTATTAAAGAAAATGATATAACATAGAAATGGAAGCTTAGAGAAATAATTTGAGATCATGTTTGAGTCTGGAATGTATTGTTTATACTTGAAAAGATGTAAAATGGATCGGCGCAGGTCTTTCAGACTCCACGAACGATGGTGGTATGTTAAGTAGATTCATTCATTCATTCATTAATTCATTCATTCATTTTAAAACATGAAAATAATTTTATAAATATTTCATAATTGAAAACATTCTTATGTTATCCTCAAAATCCTATAGTCACCAATGATACTATTCCCCCCTCCTCCATTACTGAATCTCATCAGATGATGATGAAACACCGAATCAGAGAAGATCAGGATGCATGAAACATAGTGATCCTTATTCCACTATGAAATGTGCGTTCATAATCAATAAATTATACAAAAACCATGTAGGACCCATCCTTTTGTGATTTTCTTCCATCGATGAAATTGTATGAGCAAATCCATCGTTGTTCTTAGGTCTCCGGAAATTGGGGATTGAGCATGCGCCTATGTATTTGGATAAAATTAACTTTTTTCATTGTGTTCGGACCTCAGATAAAAATTATAGATTTTCTGAGATGAAATCCTATAAAATTATTTATTACAAATTATTATGATGTTTTCTTCCATTTTCATCATCACGATTATCCCTGGTAGGACCACTCTAGACCAATTCCACATTGTCAAGTGGTACTGAGCCCAATCGGACCCCCAAAACCATGCAGAAATCACACGTGAGTCAAAAAATCAATTAATTATTCGTGGATCATTAATTTTAATGATATTTGCTTAATCGTTTTTATGACTAAAGTATGAATCAATGAATAAGGAATGATTCCCAGGGAACTGTTCACGGGGCATACTCTAGACGAATTACGGGAGAAGATTTCTGGTGAACAATGGTCAGAGACCATGATATTTTTACATATATGTGATTTTTTATATTATTGTTAAAACTATGTATGATGAATCAGATTTGAGCATGTAGATTAGATTTGAGATTTATGAAAAAAATTGACTATACATTGTGTATAAGGTTGAAAAAATGGCATGTAGCCCCCCACCGGCAGTGGCCGGGGTTTTGGGAATGTGAAGGATGATTTTTCACATATCCATATGACATAAATGTTTTCATTACATGGTTAAAAACCCATTTTAGGAATCTCATTGGTTAGAACCCATGTGAAAGTGCACTTTTAGGTACATGGTTGTGTACCTGACTATACAGACACAACTGAGATGACATGGCCTAGACATAGGTATCTAGGACACACCATATAGTCCAACTTCTCACCACGTACTACTAAATTGTAAATAGTCTTGTTTTATCTATGGATATATATAGTTGGTGGAGTAAGACAACACACTGTGTGGGTCCTCTCACATATTTGGTACCCCTGGTTACTTTTTTGGAAACTTAACGATTTTGTATATCCTTTGATTGAACATGGATTTTTCCCATGAGTAAAATATCGTTATTTTTTTATATATAATTTGATAGTTCCAAGGGTTGTCTATTTTGATATATGATGTGATATTTTAGGTCACATTGCTTATTGAGGTGATGCTCGATGATGGCATTGATCATGAAGAATCATCAGAGACTACTGAGTTGTACCCTCCATGAGACATGTAAAGATTAGTCCATGAACTTAATATTGAAACCCCCATTAGTATGGTAATGGTTATTCAATACCTTTATTTATATTGGAACCCCTATGAATACTAGGAATTAGTTCATTGATGACTAGAGCAGAACCCACTAAAGTGAAGAGGCACTCATCCTTGACTTCTAAGTGGTACCCCAGTATCACATTGGGTGACAGTCCTCGATGACGAAAGTGGAACACCCTATAAAACCATGGAACTTTTCCTAAACATATAAAGGTGAACTCTCGACATTTTGGTCTTTGGTCTTTTACATTACAGAGTTTAACCACCAATAAACATATGGCTTGAGTCCTCATGACAATAGAGTAGACCCCCCCATAGATATAGGCTTGAGACCTCTAAATATACTATCAAAGTGGAAACCCCATTGCACCCAGGGGTGTAGGTCCTGTACATAGAGTTTGGGGACAAGTGACTATTAAACATAGTGATGAGGTATAGCATGACTTTGACAACCATCTGGTAAAAAGTGGGATATTTTAAGCATAATTGATGTACTTGTTGAGCTATTGGGTACTCTTTTTCTTAGGATGAGTTGTGAGAAGGAGATCCCCTTACACTCTCGTTTTGGAATATATTCTTTGATCAAAATTGAATATCATTCAAACAGTGGTGGAGACGCGTAGGGAAATGCCTGTGTTTTCTATATTTATCATCTCATGGATGGATTATTCTACCCCCAGTAATATGTAGAGAAAATCAATGTGTAGATCAGCAACTCACAAGGATTGGTTCCTTTTGTTTGGATGATCGTAATTTCATTCACTATTGTGTTGAGATATTCGAATTTATTGTATCCATTATATAGAGTGTTTCTTTTTTTGTATCTATAAATTAAACCCCATGAATATTTTGGGTGTCCTCGGTATGTCCATACACACCAATGAAAGGGTTTTCCCCCATATGTTGTGTATTATGTAGACGAAAGATAGGTTGACCATGACCACCGAGGGAGCATAGAGATTGGTTTCATAGACCAAAAATGGTGTTCATAGATCAGGATTCAGAAACATCACTCTTTCATATGTTTAAATTTCATGTTTTTCATGTTGGTAGATAGTTCTTGTTGGGAATGTATTTTTTTATTTACTTTTCATTTTACACTACCTTACTATTATACTATCTTGAGGTTTATTCATAATTGGGTTACTATATTATTTCATTTTATCAGTCACTCCACCCCTCTAAACTTTTTCATTGACAATGTTTAATGCGTACATAGTGGTACATAAGAAATGGCCTCTTTAAATTAGTTATTCTTTCTACTCATGTCACCACCCTCCATCCTATAGTGGTAAACTTGGTGTAGTTGTTGATTGAGTCTGGTATAGGTTGGGTCATGAGACATCACTTTTGAAATTTCACAAGTATTTCATGAGAGATTC
This sequence comes from Viscum album, assembly GCA_963277665.1. Lineage (NCBI taxonomy): Eukaryota > Viridiplantae > Streptophyta > Magnoliopsida > Santalales > Viscaceae > Viscum > Viscum album. Next base: position 513,166,337 of record OY728143.1, on the reverse strand, counting down.
ATAATTTTTTTATTTAACCTCTAGGAATTATATTTTCAAAATAGTAAGAAGAGTTTGTGTAAAATACTTGTAATAAAAAAAGTCAATGAATTTTGCCTTAATTTCATCCATAATCATCTACCTCTCTTCCCTTTCTTTATGAATCCCTGAAATATATTATCCTACCTATCTAAATGGTATAAAATCAATGTAACATTGCCTTTCATAGAATATTGGAGAATAAAAAATAATGTCTCCATTGAGTTGACCAAATTTTCAAAGAGAAGTTGATAGAAAGTACTTCTAAACCTTTTTGGTTGTTTCTATAATTTTTTTTGAGTTATAGTTTAATCTTCTTATTTGAAGGAGTAAATTCATATTATTCCATGTTTGTGTTCATTGACTAAGATGATTGGGTAATAATTTCAATGATTTTTTAAGAACAATCTCACATTGTAATTGAATGTTTATTGAGATAGTCAATTTAATTTCCATCACATGAATTATAGGTATAGTTTATCCTAGAGTCAAACATTTTCTATAATAAAATGGTTATAAAAAATAATCCATCAAATAAAGAATAAATAAGTTGTCCTTAATGAAAATTTAATTATGAAAGTATATCATACTGAATATGTGTGCCTATCCTTTTTCGTAAACAATTCTTATAGTATAATTTTGTGTAAAGATTTTATAAATTGACGTTGAATAATTACCTTAGTTATATATCCTTAATTTTAGTTTATCATTTTTTTGAATAATTATAACATACAACTATGAGTGTAGTTCTGGGTGTGAATCAATTCATATTTTTTCCTCCGGTTATGATTGAATCAATCTACAATCCTTCGTTTTAATGATTATTAACTATATGTATATCTATTCAAGATTTATATCCACTTTTAGTATCCTAGAATGGATTTAATTAATCTAACACCACACACTCTTATAAATTACGAAACAAAATTGTTTTTATCTATAGTTGAACTTATCCATATGGTATTGTCTATTATTTTATAATCAATGTTCATAAATAAACCATACTCATATTTGATACCTACTATACAAACCCATACATTTCAGAAAATACTATAAAATAATTTTTAATATAAATAATAATGAATCTATATCCAATTTCCATATATTATTACATGATTTTAGGCATAATTATTTATCAAATACATCAAACTATTGTGATGTATATTTTATTTGGGAATGTAGATACACAAATAAACATCATGAAATGAAAATAAAGACTTATTTTATTTAATATTAATAATGAGCTTATAAATCTCAATGATGCCTTATATCTGTATAGGGTAACCTGGGGAATACATGAACCAAATGGTTGATCTAAAAATCCCTTTAAGGGAATTTGTATATGAATAAACAATCCATATTGGTTAGAATACATGAAATGGTATCAAAAAAGGAATATAACATAAATAAACAAAAGAAAGGATATCATATATAACATGGGAATATGTAATAATGTAATCATTGTAATGTATAAAAAACATATAAAATTCCATTAACATGAGTGAAGGATAACAGCCAATACTATATCACATGGTGGAAAAAGTCCCATTAAAGAATAAGGTTCATTCCCTATCCTAACATAATTTCTTGTGAGACTCAACAATACCCACTGTATTGGATCTCTACTTATGTGCAACCATAATTAATTTTTCTTGAATATGTGTTGCACAATATGAATCAAACATGAGTTATAAACATAAGGGTTATCAATGGAAAGAATTATGTGTCATAAACATGTAATAAGGCATAACCTAAAGGGAATTTAACAAAAGAATTCATGAACAAAAGTATTAAAATCAGAAATGGACATTAAATAATTTAAATAGTCATATATAATGTTTAATTATGTCTAAATGGTGTGAAAACATTTAAAAATAGTAAATAGAAAACATTTGAAGAGATCCACTACAGTGAAACTGAAGGTAGAAAATTAAATTATCTTTTAATGGAATGGTCATAATTGCTTGTATAAAACCATAAATTAACTAATATTATAATTAATGATAAAATTAGTGATCTTTTAAAAATATTTTCAATTTTAAATATATTTTGGAAATCACTTGAAATAGTTTATGAAATCAGGAAGATCCCATTAATCAGGATTTCTTATATGGTTGAATTAACAAGGGAACATTATAAAAAATGTATATACCAATAAAACGAGGTAGAAGTATTCTAGGTATATTATTCAAGAAAATGTAACTATAATATTTAATATTTATATAAAAATAATTAAAAATTACATTGGTTAAATGATAAGGAAAGCATAACCTGAATAAAAAATAGAGGTTTGGGAAGAATCCATTACCTTATGCCTGAAATAGTTCTACACTAGAACCTAATGTCATTAATAATCAAATTAGAATCATTAGTTAATAATAATATAACCACTATTTCAAATAATTTATTTATAAATGATTATTTAGTTAATTTGATACCTTTTTTTGTTATAGTGTATAATTTCATCATTCCTGAGAGTTTGTTTTCGTGACTTTTAGGATTGGTTCTCATGTATAAGAGTATGGATGTTGATGTAAAATATAAATATAAATCCCTAATTTATGTTATATGTTATTAATGAACATAAATATGATTACATTCTCATATATTACATTTGATAATTGGGGGTGAGGATGAATCATTAGATAAGACGTTAGTGATAATCATTTTAATTATTTTGGGTTGTCTTCACTCCCAATGTACTTGTTTTGGTTTATTAATTAATATTATATTTATAAGTTAGTTTCATGAAATATATAAGGTTTTAAAATAAATTTTAAAATATATTTCAATAATTATAATTCATTTATGACCACTCATTAATGTGGTAAAGGAAAATAAAAAATTTTCATCCATTAATGAGATAAATTACATTAACATCATAATATATTTGTTTATTTAATATAGAGGAGTTATAATTACACTTAGATGAGGTGAGGTGAAGAGATATTGTGAAAATAGAATAAATTAAAAGCAGAATAAAAGATAAAGAATGTGGATTTTTTCTCTTCAATTATTCTCCTTCAGAACCTCCTTAGTGAGTTTTTATTGTGAATATTTTTGAGAAAAAGGCTTATGTGTATGGGGTAGAGGCTAGGAAATTGTATTGGGAATGAATTTGGATTGGGGTCAAATCTTTAAAGGTGTGAGTAATAGTGTTGTTGTGGGGTGGAATTTATAGCGGATGATAGGGGTGTTTTTCATTATTTTATTCATTATTGTAAAATTTTTTCTCACGAATATGTATATATTTAAATAATAAAGTATAGTTCAATATTTTGCACTTACATCATCCATACATCATATATGACTCAATAATTCATGTCTTGTTAAAAAAATTTAAATTACTATATTTTCCAATTCACCAAAAATTCCACAATTTTTTAATAAAATCCCTCGAAATCACTATAAACATTGTTTGACGTATAAAATTACAAAATTAAATTCAATTTATGAAAAATAATTGTACAAATATGAGAAATTTAATTTCTAATTAAAATGATAATTTATTTGAAAAATACCGTATATAAAATTTCATTTTATTTTATGAAACTATGCAAAATTGAATATGGTCTCACAAAATAAACCTCTAATAATAATAATAATACAATTTAATTACAGACATATTTTATGAAAAAATATCATTTGAATAGTTATATTAATTAAAAAATTATAGTTAAACATTTATATTTTTAAAAAATACAAGCACTTTATTATTAAATTTTCAGACATTTATTTACATATACTATTATATAATTATATCATATTATAATTTATAAGATACATAAATTTTATTTATACTTTCATGTAAGAGGTTACTATTCTCCAGGCCAGATTAATATTCTTTTTTTCATGTCACTATTCCATGGGAAATGATACTATTCAATTAGGGTAGGTTCCCTATAATCTAGAAGTACCTATTATTTAATTATTTTATCATTTATAATGTTTGTATTGTGTTCTTAAAGTGATTTAACGTTATTATTATTTATGAAAAAATTATAAGAAGGTAATTTTCACTGTTAAAACTTGTGTTCATGAAATTCATCCCCATTTTTAAATTTCTCCCTCAAAACATGTATTTTACCTTCTATGTTAAACAAAAGTGAGGGTTCTTACACTTCATCACTTCCTCTATTTTCCATGTTTCTTCTTCATACATATGGTTCCAGCATAACACATTGACTATGTAAGTAGTATTTTGTGTGGAAAATTATTTCTATGATCCAATATCTTCACTTGATTCTCCTCACACGAGAAGAAATTTTTCAAAAACACATCATCTGAATTTACTGTATGTAAAGGATCGGTATGTACTTCCTCAAGAGGTATACATGGACTTTATTGTGTACTTCAGACATGGTAGGATGAAGTGCTATTTTATAGGCCATAGCTCTAACATGATCAAGGATCTTAATTGGGCCAATGTTCCTAGGACTTATCTTTCCTTTCTTCTCAAATCTCATCATTATCTTTCCGGGTGATATAGATATAAATATCATGTTACCATGCTTAAAATCCGTACCCTATTGATGATTGTCTGCATAGATCTTCTAGTGGATTTGGGCTTCCTTAATATCATTTTTAAGGGTTATCAACAATTAACCATTTATTAGACCATTTGAAGTCCTAAAATCTTAAATTCCTTTACTTTATGACATCATGTTATTGTTCTTCATCATTTCCCATAAATGGATTCATATGGATCACATTGGATGCTCAAGTGGAAACTATTATTGTAGGAGAACTCAACTTGATTAAGAGGTTGGTATTATATTCATTTTAAGTCCATATAACATGATATCAAAATGTATTCTATTTTATAAATAGTTCATTCAGATTTACCATTAGTTTGAGGATGATAACCCCTACTGAATCTCATCTCAATATTTGTAGCATGTTACAGAACATTACAAAACATGGAGGTGAGTATCAGATCTGGATAGAATATAATCGATAACGATCCTCCTTGTAGCCTAACCAATACTTTAATATATATATGTTGAAGATGATCTAGTGATAAGTCCTCTTGAATTGAAACAAAGTTAGTTGTCTTTGTAAGATGATCTATAACAACCACTATAGCTTTATTTATTCCCAATGCCATTGGAAGTCCCGTGAAAAAGACCATGGTGATTTTTTTCCTATTCCTATATTGGTATGGTTAATGGTTTCATCATCCCCTTAAATGTTTTCCTTTCATCCTTAATTTTTTTACATACTAGGAACATTGATGTATATTCCAAAATATCCATCATTAAGTTTTTCTTCAAATTGTTCTCTCAGAGAGCTAGATATATCTTTGTGCACCCTGGGTGAATAGGGATGGTGGAGCATTGTGAATCACTAATTTTTTTTAATTTTTCTCTAGATAGGATGGTATATATAGTGATGAACAAAATCTCAAGAATCCATCCTCATCCATATGTAAGTATTGGGATTTCACATTTCCATTGGATTCCACAATTTCTGGAATTTCCAAATCATTTCTTTGATCATCATTTACTTTCTCTATAATGTAAGGTTTAGAAATAATTTTAGAAAGATTTGATTTTTTTCCTTATGTAAATTTTCCATATAAATCCTTTTTAGTTCTAAAATTATTAGATCCTTCTAAGTTCTCATCATTGATAATGATGTTGGATCCTTTCTACAAATATAATCTACCACTGTAATTTATCAAAGTATTCGAATGCACCTCATTTTCCTAATTATTCATTGAGTAAATCAGAATTAATCAATAAAGACACCATCATATTTTTCAAGTTACTCTCGGAAGACTCTATTCATTATGTTTATGAAAATTACAGGACCATTAGTTAGTTATAAGGTCATTACTATGAACTCACATTTTCCATAACTCATTTGAAATGTAATCAATGAATAATATTCCTTCCACACCATTAATTAATGATTTTAGAATGATGGTCCACCTTAGGGAAATAATTGGCCACACATATATGATAAAACAATTCATAGATCCATGGAAGGGGAAACATTTTTTTATCATGATTTTGTTAAGAAAGTGATAATCATTGAAGTGAAAAATTAATATATGCTTCTTCTTGAGAAAGAGGATTGGAGTTCCCCATGGAGAAGCACTCTATAATATAAAACCATTTTATATATTTTCATGTAACTACTTCTTTAGTTCTTCCAGATCAACAATGGCCATTATATAAGCTGGGATTAATATAGGAAATGATCTAGGAATAATTTCAATTTATATCTCAACCACTCGATTAGGAGGAAGACCAGAAAATTCTTCAGGGAATAAATTATTGTAATCCCTCCCAATCGGCATTTCATCGAGCCTGATTCTATATATTGCCTCAATTATTTGATCAATATATGATTTATCAGATGAAATCAATATCTATAATTGATATGATGATTCTGAAGGAAAAGATATTTCTCCTTATACTTGTATATAATTGGGGGATGCCTCAGGATGTGAAGAGTGATCTCCATTTCCTAGTAGATGATGTTTGATTTGTATAAGGATAGATAATCCATTCCCACTGTGGCATAAAACTCTACCAAAACAAGTAAGACAAGAATTTATGGAAGGTTCTGTATAGAAAAATTAATGGTTAAGGTGTAATATACATTGGATCAAATAATTTCTTGATTTTTGGAACTCACAGATAACTCAACCTCGATATTTTGAGGTTTTTTAAATATTTATACTAAACATTGAAGATATAAAAGAACTCATAAAACCATAATTAGATTGTATGCTCTCAATTTTTGAATGAATAACCAGCGTACATGTCACCACTTCATTATTGGGATTCACCTACCTAGTTGTGGTAGCATATTCCCTTCCTAGATTCCTTGGATTTTTTTGTTGATTGCATCCAACAACCCTTACCTTTGGGAAATAGTTCACAAAATTCCCATGTCCATTATAGTTGAAACACTACACTTTTGGAAAACTGTTGATCTAAACCTTCCTTTCTTCTTCCACATAAGTGGGATTCTTCATATCAATTCTGTAGTTGTTAGTCACATACCCTTCACACACACATTTAATGTATATCTTGGTTCCCTTTAAGCAGTTCTTAGGAGGGATCTTCCCACTCTTTTTACCAGTGTTTATGACATGTCTTCATTCAATCATGGGATTTATATGTTGATCCACCCATATAAAACTCCATATTCATATTTTATTAATCAGGCCCATGAGACCACTAAGAGTCTCTGGTTTCCCTTTTTAACCTTAAGGTAATAGTAGAAAATCACTTCATAAATATAAAAGTAGTTAATCACCAATTATTTTCATAGACTCAACTTTTTTATGCTAAAGAAGATATCTACCTTGCACTTGATGATCCTAAAAAAGCCAGATGCATATCGTTAAAGCCTTGTGAGGTTCTCCTCATACACTCTAATGAAGTAATCTTTCATTTTCATTAATCCATGGAACTCCCTTTCCATATTTAGAGGTTGGGTTTGGTGAAAATATTTATTGAACAATATTTTCTTGAAATATGCTCATTCCAAGGAATCAATTTCCTCCTTAGACATTGTGTTCTTGATCCGTTTCCACCCCTGATTTCTTTCCTCATAAAAATGATAGATTATAAATAAAACCATATCTTCTTATAAGCACTAGAGGAAAAAGAATATCTTCCCAGTAGTGTTAACCCGTTGTTTCACAATTATGGGATTAGAAGATTCACTAAATATGTGATACCTCTATCGCATGAAGGATTCTACTAAAAAGTTTGTTTTCTTGTGAGAGGGGGAAATTCCACATGAATAATGTTATTATTCACCACATGATCCAATTTAGAACGTTTTCCATGAATGTTGGAGAACCTATTCCCTTCATATTTTGAATATCACTAGGTAAATCATCACAATTACTATCACATTGATTATAGGATCAAATTCGTATATTTAAAACCACTATCTATGACAATGAATGTACAATAAAAGGCCATTAATACTTAGATAATGAGTATATAAAATGAAAACATTGGACAAAGAAAGGATAAAATTGTAAATAAAAGTATATCCTTACTTGTGATACACTAACTTTTGATCAGTGTTATCTATTGTGGTAGAATTATCCTTATAGTTATTACTAAAGTACTCTTCCTAATATCCAAAAATAACTACATCATTCTCATATATCAACTATAGTTACCCAAAAAAAATAAAAATATTATTACATTATTTTAATCATAATTAATAATAAAAAATAACCATGTATAACAAATTATGGTATCTTTATAAGATTGGGTACATAATTAAACATCAAGAAACCCAAATAAAAAAATATTTTATTTAATCTTAATAACAAGTTTCTAACGCTTTTTTAACCCTTATAACTTCATAGGATAAACTACGGAATACCAGAACATAAGGTATGAGTTAAAAATACTAGTAAGGGTGTGAGCATAGGAGGAAACATAATACATGGGTTAAAAGATATAACATTATAACATCTAAGGGATGGAACATGAATAAAAAATGATTTATAACATATATAACATGGAAACATATAATCATGGAATAATTGGAATGTGTAAACCACATATAAATGACATTAAAATGAGTCAACCCTGACTACCAAGACTACATCATGTTATAGACAAATTCACATAATTAAATCTAGTTCACTCCATATCACAACATGATATCTCATGAGACTAAACAATACCCAATGAATTGAAGAACCATCTAGGCCCTCCCCTCACAACATGTTTAGAGATATGTGTTCCATATGTTCAATCAAATATGACGTAAAAACATAACAGGTACCCAAGTAAAACATTTACTGTCATTAAAATGTCATAAGACATCACCAAAGGGCATGCCATAAGCTTTTTCATGAATGAATGGATTTAAATAAAAAAATTGAAATATATTAAATAAAATTGGAATATATAATGATAAATAATGTCGATATTATTTTCAAAAATTTAAAAAGAGTGTTTATATAACATTAGAAGTGAACCTATTTAGTAAAATTTTAGTAAAAACATTAAAGGGTCCCTAAATTGAATTGAAATGATAATATCTATAAAACTAGAAATGAACCAAATTTTATTTAATGATAAAATTGGAAATTTTATAAAAACTATAGTGGTTTAAAATAAATAATGGATTCCACATGAAAATCAATAAGAAATTGGGAAGCTCCTATTTATTGGGCTTCCTTGTCTGAAATAATTTAGAAGAGAACATTCTAAAACATATATTTTCCCATAAAATAGGTATAAAATTATTTTCATACATCATTTTGGAACATATAGAAATAATTTGGAAGAATTATATTAAAATAATGAATAATTGAACTGTGGAAAATAGAGATAAAGTGTAACCCAAAAGGAAAAATAAAGGTTTAGAAAGAATACCTTACACTATGTATGAAAGTATTCTCAAATTTTACATAAAGTCCAAAATTATCAAATTAAATTAATTAATAAATAATTACATAAACTATTATACCTATAATTAATTTATAAATTTTATTAATTAATTTTATTACCTTTTATGGTTTATGGTGTTCAATTTTATCTTTCAGGGGTGTTCATTATATTGGTTTTCATGGTTATTTAACATCGATAAGAGTGTGGAAGTTTGTGTAAAATTGGAATGAATAAAAAGAATTGAATTTATATATTTTAAATGAACATACATAATTTTAAATGGTTATATGATTTATTTTTTTGGTGAGGATAAATAAATAGACTAGATGTTATAGATAATAATTTGGATTATTTTTAGTATTTTTCAGTCCCAAAATTATTATTTTATTTTATTATTTAATATTATTTTTATATTTGAGTAATATAAAATAATAAATTATGTAAAATTAATATCACAATTCTTTCAACCATTGTAATGGATTTAAGACTATCCCTGCAGGATTAATGGAAATTAAAAATCTTTTCTCCTTGAAAGCCATAAATTAACACATCACAGAAAACATATTCATTATTTTACAATAAAAGAATGATGTCAAGATATTTTATGAATGATATTACATAAATATAAGAAAAATTAGGTATATAAAATTTATTAATGTTATAATTCCACTTGGTTTATGGGAGGTTATGAGAGAATTATAAATGAAAATAAATTGAAAAAAATATAAAAGAAAATGAACGTGGGTTTGACCTTATTATTTATTCTCCTCCAGAACCTCCATAGGGTATTATATTTGATATTTTATTTTTGAAAAGTCTAATTAACTTGGAAGATTCTTATGAAGAGTATTTAATTTAATTTGGGAAATTCTCAAATCATGAAACGTGTGAGGATAAGAGGCGTTGAGGGGTGTTATTAATAATGGGGGTGAGGGGTTTTTTTCCATTATTTTATTCATTAGTTTCTTAAATTATCTCAATAATATTAATATATTAAGATAATAAATGACCTCTCTAGATTATTGGATTACATCATCTATACATAATCTATGACTCAACAATTCATGAAAGTTTTTAATACCTTAAATTACTGTATTTCTTTATCCAAAAAGTATTTAAATTTTTTAGAAAAATAAAAAAAAATTACATAACCATTTTTTGTTGGATAAAACTAAAAAATGAAATCTATTTAAAGAAAATATTTTTCAAAATAATTTTTATTTAATTTGTAATGAAAATCATCATTTAGATGTAAAATACCAATTTCAAAATCATATCAAAATTTATAACACTTTGATAATTTAATTAAGGCCTCAAAAAATAATATTAAAATAATTTGAAAACAAAATCATAATTTACGAATATATACAATGATATTAAATTTTATTTTAAATCATTATATTTATTTTGAAATTGTTTATAAAGATTTATGTTTTTTATAAATACTAATACTTAGTTAATTATTTTTATAACATTTCTTTAGTAATAATATCATATAAATACATCAAATTAACATTTATAAGAAGCCTAAATTTTAATTACAATTTCATAGGTGAATTTAGAATTCTATTGTATATATTACTCTTCCTATTGGTCTTGTTACTATTCCAAGGGTTGGGTTACTATTTCATCATGATAGGATCCTTAAATTCTACAAAACCCACCTGTTACATTCATTCACAATTTATAATGTATGTATTTTGTTCTTAATATTATTTTATGTGATTATACTATATGAAATAACAATAAGAAGTTGGTTTCCATTGAAAATGTTTTGTCTTGTTAAAAATAACATAATACTAATATAATCTAGAATCTAAATGTATCATATCTTGGTAAAATTATACTCAAAAATCAAATATAAATATTTAAAAATAATAGTTTTAATACTTTTTATTTATCCTCATAAAATATCTTACAATCATTATTGTACATGTCATTGAAAAAAGATATACATCAAACATTGTTGTGGTTTAAAATCCCAATAAGGGGAGGAATGAGATAGATTAATCAACAATTATTTGGTGGGCATAATTAATATCATCATATAAAAACAATAAGATCATCTTCATAATTATAATGGAATCATTTTCTAAAATCATTTATTTTGTCATATTAATAATAATTTATCATCAACAAATATTTGTAAAATACCGCACATAGTTCTATACAAAAATAACACCATATCTACACATAAAAAATGTCCATAAATCATAACATCATAACTTTTAGAAATTATAAAATCATTTTCATACATAATAACCTTTATCTGATGATATATATATATATAACATTAAATAATTAATTAGAGATATATATAATTCCAATCCAACCCATTTCATCAAAAAATACTAATAATATTGTATTATTCATGGATGGAGAGCAATCATTCTCATAAAATAATTCCATGGAAAAGAATAGGTATCATAAATGTTTTATAAACCCTACATTCATTAAATACAATTATTGATCCAAAATTAATAAATGTAAATGTATTTTTTACAAAACAACATCATTCATTTCTGTTGAATAGACAACTCAAGAGGAATCCATATAATGTCTTGATAATAAATTCCTATGGAAAAAATTCTTGTATTCTGACATAAAATTTTTTACACGGTATAAAAATTGTATTTCTGTGGAATGATGGGGTGAATATTGATTTAAAGTTTTTAGGATATTCTGGGAATATCTAGAATTAAATCAATATTTATTACATGATTTTCCAAAAGAAAATGTTGAGTTTGCTAATCCTATTTCTGTAAATCCTTCTCTATTTTGTCACATTTTAGCCAGCATAATTAAAATACATTTTTTATTAATGTAATGCCCCAACCCCAGATTCACAGAGTCGGTGCATTATTACATAATATTGGCATGATCACAATAGATCATGTCTCTAAAGGCTGATTAGTTTAGTAGCCTTGGAATAACTAGATACATTCATAATGTTTACATTACATCATAAGGTGAATACTACTACAACAACATCTTGTCTTCATATCCCGTCATACTATCCCTCTAGGTCATTCATAAATTACTTCTTCACATCCTTGAAAAAATAAAACATTGAAAGGGGTGAGCTCAAATTCTCAGTAAGGATAAAAATATAGCCGAAACTTTAAAAAATAAGCATAAACATTTAAGGCAATGTATAACTAAAACAAAACCCTTTTAAACTAGAAATTCAGCATAATATGGAAAATATAAAATGAAATAATTCCATTTACTTATTCACATGGATATTCTACTAGTCTAATAATCACATTCAATATCAATAACCACTTTCATAATGATGGAATGCATAATGCCAGACTATTATAACCACATAGTCAAGGCCTCGTGCCAAGACTACAAATAAGATTTTGTCAAGGCCTTGTTCCAAGACACTATATTGTCTCATGAGACCTACTGATTCATCTAGGAGCTATAGCGGGCTCCACCCATCACTTATTAATTCCAATGAATTCCTCATATGAAAAGGTTTAAACATAACATAAACATTTGTATTATAACTAGAATATGAAATGTCAATACCTTTTCTATAAACCATGAATGATATAAAAATAACACATCCACAGTCAAACATATCACAAACCTTCAATAAAATATGTAATTTTTGTATCATAATAAATAAACTTCAAATAAGCTTAAAATCCATTAAAGGTTGGTGACATAGATGAAATCAAAACTATTTGATAGAAATATTTCTTTTTTTTAAATCATTTAAAAGTCACATAATTATTGAATAAAACTTTTACTTTGAAAATATTCATATAAGCTTGTAATGGAATCATCAAAGATTTTATAATGGTGGAAAATATCTTCACCAGCCGTGTAAGTTTAAAAAAGACATTCTTACCTTAATTCGGTCGAGAAGGTTAAAAAGAACCTTGTTTGAAAAAAAAACAAGAAAGATTACATTATAACTTTCTTATAAAAAAGTCAAAATGGGTATAAATTACATTAACCCATAGTCTGTAAAATAGTAATAATGATTTGAAATACAATTTTAAGAAACATGGATGTGGATGATAAAGAGGTCCAAGTAGATAATTATGTATAACCAACCTCGGATAATGAAGAGATCGTGAAATAAACCCTTACCATGCACTTTTCCATGGTTGAGGGTATGTTAACCTCCTGTATAATGGTGAAATAATTGTTATTAAATTATAAAAGAATTATAAACATTAATATGATTTCAAATATGATCTTTCAAAATTGCTTTGTTAATAATATCTTAGTATTATCATCGTTTCAGGTGTTAACTTACTCATTTTCTTTTATATGTTTTGTTACATAAGTCATGTTTGTTATGGATAGGTTGTATCTTATTCATATCCAGAATGATAACAATTATTTTAACATTGTTCTTAATCATAAAATGAGAATTATAGTAGAATGGATACGAGGGGAATGAATCTCATCGCGTTCGTGGAGACGGTAGTACGTACGTATCCACGAGCGACAATATCACTCTTTTGATATTAAAATAATATATATTAGATATTATATCATATATACAGAATCATTATCATGTTATATTTATTATTTAAATGAATTATACATCATTATTATACCCAGCTAAATAATAATGTTTTGAATAACAATTACACCACGACGTGGAGACGGTAAGTTGTACGTACGAACGTATGGTGACATGTCATTCCAAGGATGGATAGAATACTGAATATGGTTGTATCATTTTTATAAAAACATCACAGTATATATAAGATATTTGAGATATTATTTTAGAATGGGAATAACAAATAAATAAGAAGTGGAAGAAGAAAGGAACTAGAAAAAGGGTGGTGAAAACGGTACCTCTTCTTCGGTTGCTTCCTTTTGATTTGATCAAAAGGGTTACATAGGTTGGATTTCTGAACAAACTAAGGCCTCCAGGTTGAAGTTAGGGAATTTGAGAGAGTATATGGGCAGGGTTTGGCTGATCCAAAAGGCTTTTAATGTGTGAATTAGTGAGAAGGGGGAGTTCCCTTTTATCAGATGGGTGAGGGGCACCTTTGGAAAAGCTAGAAATATTAATATATAATAAATTCATATTCAGTTTATAATGGCGCCAAAGTGGATTATTTAAAGTATAAGTTGGTTATGGGTCGAAATACTTTAATCCAATAGAATTTAGATAGGTTTGGGTTATTATATTAACCTTATATTTTAGTTTTAACTCTTAGTTAATTAGTTTTACATTTACCATGTCACTTTGTATTTTTATATTTTATATTTAATAAACATACTATATAAATACAAGAGACCCCCAAGGGTTCAATTACTGATAAACCTATAATGATATAACTCTCTTGGATGAGACTTATATTTTTATGAATATAAAATTAATTATTAATATAATTTTTTTAAAAAAACTCATTTATGTAAATTTTGACACTATTGAATAATTGAATTCTTGTTAAAGTCTTAAAAACATTATTAAATCTAGCCAAATTCATTTCAGAATTTATATAATGACATATTAACCAGTAAGATTCATGGATCTCATCAAAACATTCAAATTATATTTATTTTAACATTTATAATACCAATTATTTGATTCATTCATTAATATGGAAAATAATGCATCATTATTGTGTCATATATAATATTAATTATTAAATGTCTAAAAATTATAAACAAAATATAATTATGTAGGAAATATCATTATATTTCTAATAAATATTTATAGTCTAAATTCCAACATATATAACCCTATGTAAAAAATTGTTTTTCTAAAAGATATATGCTTGTGTCATTTTTGTATTTATTTTAACTCAATTAATATAAAGTGTCTTTATCACATAAAAGTGGATCCATGGGGTCCAAAAATAGACCCAAAGATGTCCATGGTCTGACATGTATCAACCATTAAGGTTTGGAAAAGTTCTAGGGTAATTTATTATTATAATATTAATTTTTACCCTTATTTAACAGATTTACCATTTAACCACGGTAAATAAAATATATACCGAAGTAATTATTCAAAATGTCTACAAATAAAAGATACCTATTTACACAATTTGGTCATCCTGATTGAAAATATGGAATCCATTTTTCCAAATTTAAAACACAGAAGTGGCAGAAATTAATTTAAAATTAATTCCCGTTGTTAAAACATAAAGCGTCTTTTTAAGAGATAATAACTATCAAAAGATTGACACTTGTTTATATCATGTTTAATTGTGATATTATGTAAAATGACCAAAATTGTTTTAAATGGTAAAAATATATTATAAATATACTTTAAAACCACTCAAATTCATAATTTATCACTATTTATTATTTTGATTAAATAAGTTGCTTTTAATTAAAATTTAGTAATTTTCATTATTCATCAAAAAATAAAAGTTATCCGAAAAGTACCAAAATTTCACCCTAGGATAAATTAGATATTCTGAATCTAAAAATAAAATCCATTTTGAGAGATAATATTTATAAAATTTCAAAAAGTTGTTATTACTGTTCATAACAGCTACTTTGATTGGTTGTGGTGTGCGTTAGAACTCGAAGTTGCGTGCAACACACGCAACTGTATTATTCAATGAGAAGCGTACCGTGGAAGCTTGGGGTATTAAAATAAAAAATGATATTAGAAGATAATATTGAACATTTTTTCCAGTAGTTTTATATTATAATCATCTTATTATATAATTTAATTCCATTTTAATTGGGGAAAGTTTATGAAAAAATTTATTTCATAAAACTTTATTCCTCTCTATTTGTATTATTCAATTTTCATTCAAGGTCATTAATAAATAAGATGAAATAATTCAAGGATATTATAACACGATTAATTCCATATTATGATATAATATTTTATTTATTATTATCATTAATAAGTGTGGTTATATGAAAATAAGTTAGAGTGTCTTCATTTACTATTAACCAAAAGTGAGAAAGAGATTTTCCAAAGAAGAGATAAGAGATATATATTTGTACCTATATTAAAAATAATTATTTTATTCTAAATTAAATTATTCATGATCATGTTAAAAAAAAATTATTATGACATATAGGATAGGAATAGAAAAAAATTACAGAAACAAAATTAGAATAATAAAATGATCAAATGAAATTACATATTTCATGAAGTTGTTCCTCTTATGTGAACCTTATCCCTATATAATTAAGGTGTTTTATTAGTAAACATTGTCCCTAAATATTCAAAAGATTATCAACATTGTATTTATGTAGAGGTGAGTACTTTTTATGTTGAAGTGATGTGGTTTTCCAAGAAATGGTAACGGGGTTATTAATACTTAAGGATAGGGGTGTTTTTTTATTATAATATTCTATAAAAAATTATATCCTTGGTAATCCATTAAATAGTATTAAAATTCAAATTTTTGAATACATTTTGATGAAATAACCCAATTTTTTGACTTTGAAACAGAATATAATCATAAATTATAATTTTATTGAAAATCAAAGGTGAAAAAGTAGTAAACAAATGTTTTAATGGATGATATGAGAATTGAGTTCTGGGAAAATAATATATTTTGAAAAATGTTTTTTAAATATTATTGAATCTTTTATTCTAATAAATATAATTTTGTGCTATAAAACAATTCTAAAATTGATTAATTCATTTATAAATCAATAATTATTTAATTTAAAATACAATGGTTATGGAAATTCAATATTATTAATATTAACCTAAAAATATATTTACATCAAAAAATTTGCAAAAAAGTCATGTAGAAAATCTCATTGTACTAATTTGAAAAAATATAATAAATTTATTTAAAAAATATACAATAATACATATTTTTATTTTTTAGTATAATTTATAATGATTTTTACAGAATATAATAAATTAATGTTTATTAAAAAATTCTTATATTTTCATTATTTTTTAGTAATGAATTTATTGTATCGAATTTTAGTATTTATAAATTCATTATTTACTCATTATAAATATTTTTTATATTGAACACAATAATTTTGATATAAAATTAGTATTCCAACATTCATATTACTATTCCCAGCTATCAGGTCACTATTTCATTTTTCATATTACTATTCCAACAATCATGTTACTATTCCTTTGGTCATATTAACCCCTTTAATTTATTTTTCTTTCATTCAATATATAATCAAAATAATTTTTTCCAAGCTATTTTATAATATTTTTCAAAATTTTCAGCTGGATTATTATTTGATATTGTACTTCCATAATGTTTGTATATGGGAGAAGATTCCAGCATATTTAGGGATAAAAAATTTCCAAATATACATTCCTATTTTTTATTTATTTTCTAATTTAGTTATTCAAAATTTTCAAGGTTTTATTTTATAAATAAGGTAACAAACATTATTAATGTATAATGGTGTTGTTGGTTTCTATATGAGTTGTATAAGAATAATAAGATATATAATATAATATAACAAATATTTATTCAAGAAAAAATATCAGTTAAAAACTATGCATCATTACACTTGTGATAGATGAGATAAAAATAGATTTTTAACAAAAGTGATTTTTAGGTTTTCATCTCTATTTATCTGGTTCGTGGATTAATTAATGTTGCATCATATTATGATATCACTATTTGTAATGTCAAACCATGATGTCAAAAATTAATGTTGGGGAGACAATTTAGGGATGTAATCTAGATGGAAGATCTACGTTGTAGTTTAGATATCAAAATATCATTCCTATGACGTATTATAAAAATATAAAATCTTCGAGAAACAACTCAATATTGGATAATCATCATCATAATCTCATGATGTTTAAGAAAATCATGGAAATATTTTGGTTCGCCTCCATATATAAGAATGTCACGGAGTATATCTCAAGTTGAGTCACATATTAGTAGTTCTAGGAATATCTCCATCACAAAACTATTATGTTGAAATATTTATCTATATCCATATAAAAAATGAAATAAATCGTCAGTGGATTTCAAAAAATATCTACCAAGAATGCCTGTGAAACATGATACCTCATAAGAGATCGTGGATCTAATAAACAATTCCACCCACTTCCTAAAAATTTGTTAATATTTTTAAGAATAATACATTTAATTTTTTTTAAGCTTCATGTATTTCCCATTTCTTTTTTGTTTGGTCGACACCCAAGATCTATATCTAGGTTTTTGAAATATTTTCAGCATGACCATGGAACCATGTTGAACATGGTCATAATATATCATTCTAAAAAATAAAGCTGATTTGAATGGATAATCCAATAATTGGAAAATTTTCATAGATCCTTAGTTTAGGATTCTGGGGGCTCATTGCAGGATCATATAATATTATTTGAGTTCTCATCCAATAATATTTATGAGGCCTCTATATAAATTTTTCCTTCAGAAATATTGTATTGAAACTCGTTTCATCCTCATCATAATATAGTAGAAATTGGAGAGACATCACTTATCATTCATCAAATTGTATATTAGACTATGGAGAATATAATAATGATTAATAAAAACTGGATATGGATTATATCCAAACGAAATCATTCTCAAAATTTCATCATTGTCCAATATCGTTAGGGTATCATCATTTGGTGGTGTTTAGAAAATTGTATCTTCTAAAGGATGGAAATTTGGTGATATTATATAGAATTGATGATGTGTTTTATCAGTTGGTTTTACTAGTGATACTCATATTAGTGCACAATGTATTGGTTATATATTAGTTTAATAAGTAAGAGTCTGATCGTAACAATGTTAGTTGATGGGACGATTTTGATCTTGATCTTGATACTATATTGATTCCCATTATAATATAAATTTTGGAAAGATAATAGAATCTATTTCATGGTAAAATTATTAGTTCAGTGTGATTCATATGGTATCAAGTTCAAATAGATGAATTTAAATGGAAATGTGAGAAATAAATATAGAATTTGTGGCTTGACCACTTCCAAAATAATATAAATATCCAAATTTCTAAAGATATAAAGATAAATGATATAGATAATTTAACACCCAAAGTTTCCAAGACATCACCTATTTGTTATTTATTTTGATGGTATATAATACTTGGGATGATTTTTTGGGTTTTCTTAATGTTTTGATAATTTTTTGAAAAATTTATAGAGTTGAATGGTTTAATCAATTTTAGGGGAAATAGTGAAATATATATAGGATTCTTTATAAGATGATCTATTAGGAATAATTTTGGGGTGATATTATTACAAACAATGCACTTACTATGAGAAATGTTTCATGTGATGATAGTGGGAGAAACACATTTTATTATGGACTATCAAACCATTTGATAGAACCTTTCAAGAGGAAAACCTAGAGATCATAACATCACATGGTTGGTGCATTATTTACCAAACCATGTGCCACTAACATGAATCTCCATGTGTGAGGTATGGTACTATGTTCATAGTAAGGTCAAAGATTGATGAATTAAACATACTATCCTGGAAAAGATCATTTGATACTCCCAAAAATTAAAAGTTATCTCATATTATGGCCCAAAAATAGTAATAATAATCCTCTTATCCTTGGTTCTCAATATACCTTCCATCCCAATATGACAATGTTTATTCGGTTTAATCATGTTATTAGTTTTGATGATTCAATTTGTGTTGTATATTTTAAATCAATTGAAAGTTCTTGTTCTTTATCATTCAATATCATTCCACTCATATTTATATCACTAATCCATATATATAATTATTTAGGGATATGTCTATGTTCAATTAGGTTTCAATTAATGATATCGTGATAAATATTTTGAAAGGAATATTTTTCAAAATTGGATACTTTTTTCATATAAGGTTATTTCTTTTTATTTATCCATTGTGAGCTAGGTGTGTTC
Source organism: Viscum album (assembly GCA_963277665.1). NCBI lineage: Eukaryota > Viridiplantae > Streptophyta > Magnoliopsida > Santalales > Viscaceae > Viscum > Viscum album. The sequence goes on along the minus strand of OY728143.1, from coordinate 513,146,136 downwards.
TCTTTTATTCTACTCATTCTATAACTTATATTATTTATGATTAACTCTATCTCACCTATTTTTTGGTTAACCATTTCATTTATTTTGTACATAATAATTTGGTTTTTATGAAATTCTCATAATGGGAATAATAAATTACATAAAATTAATTGATTCTAAAAATAAATGATTTTTGTTGAGAACTCAACATGTGTGGTTAGTATTATTAAATGGAATTTCATTTTTTTTACCTAGTTGGTTTCATACATGGATTTTGTTCCAAAGTGGCACATGGTGTCCAATTAGGTTATGACATAGTGATAGTATGGGTCATTAATTATGAGTATTGGGACTATAATTGGGAATAAATGGGTGCTTCTGTGTGTGTCTATTTGTATGGAATGTACATCGGTATTTGAAGAGGAATGAGTGAATGAAAAAATTGAGTTATTCAATTATTTTTCATACAATATTTTATAATATTAATTTTTTTTGATATTTTAACCATCAATTTTATATAAATGTGAGAATATTTTCTATTGTTCCATGTGGTGTGTGTTGGGTACACGTTTGAGATTTTTTATAATGTTTTAAACTCAAATCCATCATAACAAATTCAGTGTATTTCAGTAATATGTGTATCTAGATAAAGTAAATGAGAATGTTTCATGTGTATGTAGTGATTCATTTTGATGTATTAGGCAATGGACATAATGTTTAATAATAGATAATTATTTATTTGAGGCTTCGGTTTTTTCTACTTCGGTGTGTTTTTGTTTTTTATTTAATTTTTTGTGTCAGTATTATACATTTTGATTATTTATTCATTTCCTATATAACATTATGGTGTTATTTTCATTAAATTATATTACATTCATAATATATTTATGTTTTTCTTATTTCATATTATAGTGCCATTTTGAATCTTGGGGAAAACCATTTTCCAATGACCTTATATACCCTTGGAACTTTTTTCTATCTTTTACTATTATATGCATGTCACATACAATTTATAGGAGTAACTCATCTTGTAACGCCCCGACCCCAGCTACCCAGAGTCGGTGCGTTATTACATAACATTGGCATGATCACAAGAAAGATCAAATCTCAAAAGACCGATTGGTTTAGTAGCCTTGGAAACACTAGATATATTCATAAGTTTTACATTACATCATAAAATGAAAAACTACTACAACAACATAATGTCTCCATAATCCACACTAATATCCCCAAAAAAATATCCCTGCATGTCATTCATAATTTACTTCTTCACTTCCTGGGAAAAATAAAACATAGAAAAGGGGTGAGCTCAAATGCCCAGTAAGGATAACAATATAGCGGAAACTTTCATAAATAAGAATAAACATTTAAGGCAATGTATAACTAAAACAAAAGTCTTTTAAACTTGAATTTCAACATGGTATGGCATAAATAAAATGAAATAATGCCATTTACTTATTCACATGGATATTCTACTAATCGAATAATCACATGCAAAAATCAATAACCACTTTCATAATGTTGGAATGCATAATGCCAGACTATCATAACCACATAGCCAAGGCCTCATGCCAAGACTACAAATAAGATTTTGTCAAGGCCTTGTGCCAAGACACTAGTTTGTCTCATGAGACCTACCGATGCATCGAGGAGCTATAACGGGCTCCACCCGTCACTTATTAAGTCCAATGCATTCCCATATGAAAAGGTTTAAACATAACATAAACATTCGTATTAAAACTAGCATACGAAATGTCAATAATTTCACCATAAACTATGAATGGTATAAAAATAGCACATCCATATTCAAATATATCACAAAACCTTCAATACAATATAGAAGTTTTGTATCATAATAAATCAACTTAAAATAATCTTAAAATCCATCAAAGGATGTTGACATAGATGAAATCAAAATTCTTTTTAAAGAAATATCTCCTTTTATTTTGAAATCATTTAAGATCCATATAAAATAAAACATTTTCTTTGAAAATATTCTTATAAGCTTGTAAGGAAAGCTTCGACGATTTTATAATGGCGGAAAATAACCGCACCCGCCGTATAAGTTAAAAAAAACATTCTTACCTCAATTCTGTCGAAAAGGTTAAAAAGGACCTTGTTTTGAAAATGACCGAAAGATTCCTTTATAAACCACTTATAAAAGTCAAAAAGGGTATAAATGACTTTAACTCATATTCTAGTAAATAGTAAAAATGTTTTGAAATGCATTTTTAAGAAACATGGATGTGGATGATAAAGAGATCTCAGTAGATTATTACGTATAAACAACCTTGGATAATGAAGAGGTTGTAAAGTAAACCCTTACCTTGTAATTTTCCTTGGTTGGGGTAGGTTAACCCCCTGTATAATGGTGAAATAATTGTTATTAAATTATACAAGAATCATATATATTAATATGATATCATATATGATCTTTTAACATTGATTTGTTAATAATATCTTAGAATTATCGTCGTTTCGGGTGTTAACTTACTCATTTTCTTTATATGTTTTGTTACATAAGCCATGGTTGTTGTATCTTATTCATATCCAGAATGATATCTAGTCCTTAAACAGCATTTTTAAATCATCAAATGATAATTATACTTGAATGGTTACGATGGAGAATGAATCTCATCGCGTTCGTGGAGACGGTAGTCCGTACGTACGCACGAGCGACAATATCATTCTTTTGATATTAAAATAATATATAAATGAATGGTATATCATATATACAGAATCATTAACATGTTATATTTATTATTTACATGAGTTACACATCATTATTATACCCATCCAAATAATATTATATTGAATAACAATTACACCACGACGTGGAGACGGTAAGCCGTACGTACGCACGTATGGTGACATGTTATTCAAAGGGTGGATAGAATAATGAATATGGTTGTACCATACTTATAATAACATCACAGTATATGTGAGATACTGGAGTTATTATTTTAGAATGGTAAGAACAAAGGAAGAAGAAGTGGAAGAAGAAATGAACTTAGAAAAGGGTGGTGAAATCATTACCTCTTCTTCGGGTTCTTCCTTTTGATTTGATCAAAAGGGCTCCTTAGGTTGGCTTTCTGATAAATCTAAGGCCTCTAGGTTGTAGTGAGGGATGTTGGGAGAGTATTTGTGCAGAGTTTGGCCGAACCAAAAGGCTTTTATGGTGTGAAGAAATGAGAAGGAGGAGTGCCCTTTTATAAGAGGGGTGAGGGGCACCTTTGGAAAAGTTAGAAATATTAATTTATAATAAATTCATATTCGGTTTCTAAAGGATCCAAAGTTGATTATTCAAAGGTTAAGGTGGGGATAGGTCGAAAACCACTCAACCAATAGAATTTAGACAGGTTTGGGTACTTATATTAACCTTATCTTTAAGTATTAACTCTAAGTTAATTAGTTTCACTTTTACAATGTCTCTTTGTATTTTTATATAATATGGTTAATAAACTTACTATATACATCCAAGAGACCCCCAAGTGGTACATTAATGATGAACCTATCATGATATAAGTCTCTTTTCCGAACCTTAGATTTTTAAGAATTTAATATCAATTAATAATATAATATTTGTTTTAAGAACTCTTTTATGTCAATTTTGACACTATTCAATAGTTGATTTTTTTGAAACTCATAACAGATTGATTACTTCGAAAAAAGTCAATTAAATCAATCCTAATATATCATATTATCCTAGAAAATTAGTTTAATTCATTAAAAGTTTCATATTATATTTATTTGGGTATTTATAATATCAATTATTTTAATTTTTCACTATTATAGTAATTACTGCATCATCATTGTGTCATATATAAAATAAATTATTTAATGTCTAAAAATTATAAATAAAATATTATTATGTAGGAAATCTTTTTATCTTTCTAATTAATATTTATAATCTAAACTCCAACATATATAACATTATGTAACAATTGTTTTTCTAAAAGATATATGCTTGTGTCATTTTTGTATTCATTTTAACTTAATTAAAATAAAGTGTCATTATCACTTACAAGTGGATCCATGGGGTCCTAAAATATACCCAAAGATTCCCATGGTCGACCATGTATCAACCAATATGGTTAAGACACGTTTTAGGGTAATTTAGTATTATTATAATATTATTTTTTTAACCCTTATTTACCGGATTTACCCTTAACCATGGTAAATAAAATATTTACCGCAGTAATTATTCAAAATGTCTAAAAATAAAAGTTACCTATTTACAAAATTTGAACATCCTGATTCCAAATATGGAATCCATTTTCCTAAATTCAAAACACAGAAGTGGCAGAAGTTAATTTAAAATTAAATCCCGCCGTCGAAACAAAAAGCGTGTTTTTAAGAGATAATAACTATCAAAAGATTGACACTCGTTTATGTTCGGTTTAATTGTAAAATTATGTCCAATGACCAAAATTATATTAAATGGTAAAAATATATTCTAAATATACTTTAAAACCACTCAAATTCATAATTTATCACTATTAATTATTTTGATTAAAAAAGTTGTTTTTAATTAAAACTTAGTAATTTTCACTATTCATCAAAATATGAAAGTTATCCGAAATGTACCAAAATTTCACCTTAGGATAAATTCGATATTCCGAATCCAAAAATGAAGTCCATTTTCAAATATAATATATATATATAATTTCAAAAAGTAGGTATTACTATTCATAACGGCTAGTTTGATTAGTTATGGTGTGTTAGAACTCGGTGTTGCGTACAACACACGCTATCACATTATTCAAAGAGAAGCGTACCGTAGAAGCTTGGGGTGTTACATTCTCCCCTCCTTCAAATAATTGCGTCCTTGCAATTTCTAGGGTATTACTGCATAAAAAGACTCGGGTGGTTCTTCATCATAAGTTCCTCGGGTTCCCACGTTGCCTCTTCCATCTTATGGTTTCTCCACAAAACTTTTACTAGACGCGTCGTCCGGTTTCTCAGCACTTGTTCTCTCGTATCAAGAAGCTTGACGGGCTCTTCGCAATAAGACAGATCGGGTTCCAGTTCTAATTCCTCATAGGTGAGTACATGCGTTGGATCAGGCATGTATTTCCTCAATAGAGATACGTGGAACACATCGTGAACTTTGGAGAGACTTGGCGGCATTGCCAATCGGTAAGCTACAACCCCAATTCGTTCTAGAATTTCGAAAGGTCCGATGTACCTGGGACTCAATTTACCTTTCATACCAAAACCTATGACTCCCTTCCACGAGGATACCTTCAGAAAAACATGATCACCGACTTGAAATTCCAAATCCTTCCTTCGATTATCAGCATAGCTCTTCTGCCTACTTTGAGCTGCTTTGATGTGATTTTGGATTACTTTCACCTTTTCCACCGTTTCCTCCACCAGTTCTGGGCCTACAAGTTTTCTTTCACCAACGTCATCCCAACAGGTTGGTGTATGACATCTCTTTCCGTATAACGCTTCATATGGTGCCATCTGAATACTCGAATGGAAGCTATTATTATAGGAAAATTCTACCAAAGGTAAATATTGATCCCACATACCCTGAAAGTCAAGTGAGCAAGATCTCAACATGTCTTCTAAGGTTTGAATAGTCCGTTCTGATTGTCCGTCTGTCTGAGGGTGGTAAGCAGTGCTCAAATGAAGTTCAGTATCCAGGGATTTCTGAAGACTTTTCCAAAATCTTGAAGTAAAACGGGGGTCACGATCAGAAACAATCGATAGGGGTACTCCATGAAGTCTCACAACTTCATTAATATATAGTCTTGCTAGACGTTCCAGGGGTAGATCTTCTCTTATAGCAAGAAAATGTGCTGACATGGTAAGACGATCAATAATCACCCATATTGCATCGTTCCTTCTAGGAGTCTTTGGTAGCCCCATGACAAAGTCCATCGTAACATTGTCCCATTTCCACTCTGGTATGGGAAGAGGTTGCATGACTCCTCCAGGCAGTTGCCTTCCAGCTTTCACTTGTTGACAAACCATACATCTTGACACAAAATCAGCAATCTCCCTCTTCATGTTGTCCCACCAAAAATGTTCCTTCAAATCTCTATACATTTTGGTGCTCCCAGGGTGTATAGAGAAATTGGAACTATGAGCATCATCCAGCAATTCCCTTTTTAGATCAGGTATATTGGGAACACAAAGTCTCTTCCCGAATTTCAAAATTCCATCTTCATACACAAAGTCTCTCAATCTCCCATCATTCACAACTTTAATCTTCTTTTGGAATTCTTCATCATCGGTATGAGAACTCTTAATCCTTTCTAGTAAAGATGGTTTGGCAACCATTTGAAAAAGCATTGATGTTTCACCTTCCCTGGTTATTCCCATGTCCATCTTCACTAGATCCATGAAAATTGGATCCCTTTCAATTCTCATATTGTTCAAAACTCCATGGTATTTTCTACTCAAAGCATCTGCCACCTTGTTTGCCTTCCCTGGGTGGTAGTGTATCGTAGAATCATAATCCTTGAGTAATTCAAGCCATCTCCTTTGCCTCATGCTGAGTTCTTTTTGTGAGAAAATATACTTCAAACTCTTGTGATCAGTATAAATCTCACATTTTTCACCATAGAGGTAGTGCCTCCATATCTTCAAAGCAAAGATCACTGCTTCTAACTCGAGATCATGAGTAGGATAGTTTTGTTCATGAATTTTCAACTGTCGTGATGCATAGGCAATAACTCTATTATTCTGCATAAGGACACAGCCAAGTCCTTTCTTCGATGCATCACTATAAATAACAAACCCATCATTCCCCGATGGTAGAGTCAATATATGAGCATTGACTAATCTTCTCTTCAGTTCTTCGAAACATTCTTCACACTCTTTTGTCCAAAAAAATTTAACCCCTTTACGTGTGAGCTTCGTTAATGGGTTAGCCAATCGGGCAAAATTATGGACGAAACGTCGATAATAACCTGCCAAACCAATAAAACTACGTACCTCAGTTATAATCGTAGGTGCTGGCCATTCTTGGATTGCCTTGGTCTTAGAAGGATCAACAGAGATTCCATCTTTAGAGACAATATGGCCAAGAAAAGAAATCTCCTGAAGCCAGAATTCACACTTGCTAAACTTTCCATATAATTCATGCCTCCTCAGAGTCTTCAAGATAATGCGCAAGTGATTTTCATGATCTTCGTAGGTTTTGGAGTATACCAGAATATCATCAATAAATACCACCACAAATTCATCGAGATACTCCTTGAAAACTCTATTCATCAGATCCATGAATACAGAGGGTGCATTAGTCAATCCAAACGGCATTACAGTAAACTCGTAATGCCCGTACCTAGTTCGAAATGCTGTTTTCGGAATGTCTTCCTTCTTTACACACAACTGATGGTATCCAGATCGAAGGTCAATCTTTGAAAAGTATTGAGCTCCATGCAGTTGGTCAAATAAATCATCAATACGAGGTAGGGGATACTTGTTCTTTATTGTTATAGCATTGATCTCCCTGTAGTCGATACATAACCTCATAGATCCATCTTTCTTTTTAACAAAAAGAACAGGGGCTCCCCATGGAGAAACACTAGGGAGAATAAATCCCTTATTACTCAATTCCTCTAGTTGTTTCTTTAGTTCGACTAACTCTACAGTGGCCATTCTATAAGGGGTCTTCGATATAGGCCTTGATCCAGGAATCAAATCAATAGAAAACTCAACTTCTCGTTCTGGAGGATGTCCAGGTAAATCTTCCAGAAATACATCTACAAATTCTTTCACAACAGGTACATCCTCTATTTGAACATTCCTTTCCTCACCGACAGTTATTTCATTCTCTTCCTCCCCAATAATTGAATTAAGTTGAGCTACTGGGGGTGGATCTAAATAAGAATTAGGTGGTGACGATTCTGCTCTAAAAATAAGGTGCTCCTTATCATTATCATCAAGAATCGTAACCTCTTTCTTCTTACAATAAATCTTCGCATCATAGTCCGAAAGCCAGTCCATACCGAGGATTATATCAAACTCAATCATAGGTATGACGATGAAATCATCAGATAAAGAAAATTTATGTGCTCTAATGGGGACTGATTCACAAAACTTTGTTGCAACGATACTTCCCTTAGGAGTTTTAACTGACAACTCCCTTATTAAATCAAATTGGAAATATCTAATTTTCTTAGCAAACTGGGAAGATATGAAACAATGCGATGATCCAGAATCAAATAATGCATTTGCTAAACTTGAGGAAACCATTAAATTACCTGCCACCACGTCTTTCGGAGCTTCTACCTCAGCAGTAGTGATAGCATAAGCCTGGCCTTGATCCCTTGGCCTTTTCTGAGGTAAGTTCTTCTAACGCTTAGGACATGCATTTTCATAATGCCCCATCTCCCTGCAATTATAGCACTGAACGTTGGTAGCTTCCTTCTTCCCCTTGCAATCATGAGCTTGGTGGCCTTTTTCACCACACTTGTAACAGACTCCCATTCCCTTCAAGCAAGTACCAGGATGTTTCTTCCCGCATTTACCACAAGATGGATATTCAACCTTTCCCTTCTTCCCCTTATTTCCATTCCCAGATTGATCAGAAGGTCTCTTCTTCTCTTGCTTTGCTTTAAAGTCATAAGACTTAGAGAATTCATTTTCGGTCTTGATAGCACATGAGACAATGTCTTCGTACGATGAAAAGGATTGTGAGACTAACGCTCGACGGAGAAATGGTTTTAACCCATCAAAGAAACGATCAATCTTACTTCTTGGGTTGCGAATATAATCTCCAGCATACCTCGCTAACCTTGTAAAGTTAGCCTCATACTTTGTGACATTCTCATCCTCCTTTTGTCTCAGACTCAGAAATTGTCTTTCCATATCTGCTCAATGGTCGCGAGGGAAGTATTTTTCTAAAAACAGATCTTTGAACTCCCTCCATTCCATATTTGATACTTCATCATCTTCCTTCGTATTTTGAATCAATGACCACCATTGATCAGCATCTCCAGTGAGGCGGTAAACTGCCATGATAACTTTGTCCCTTTCACTGCTCCCCAAAGCCTGAAATATTTTCTCTAGGGAAAATATCCATTGCTCAGCTACTAAGGGATTTTTATTCCCATTGAACGTTGGTGGTTGTTGCCTCATGAATCGATCTAACATTGATCCTCCACGCTGCGGATCAGGGTGCTCCATACGGGTAAGGTTATTATTCATAACGTGAGTAAGTTCTCCCAGTATGGTGATTAGCTGATCAGCACCAGTTGCATCACCAGCCCCACTATAATTATCTTGAGCAGGAGGGAAATCCCTACATGGAGTGCGTGCATTGATACGGTTTCCATTTCTTCCACTAGGCGCCATTTCTAAACAATGGCATAAACTAGATCAATTTATGAATCAAAATACATAATCCCATACTTATAAAACACTTAACATAAATTGAACTATTTATGGATATAATCCATAATCATAAGAATGTTTTCTTTGAGGAAGTATATACTCATAAACCCTTCATAATGATTTGTAAAGATAGTGAGTGTTATTCTAAGCATATCCCCCGGGAGTGTCGTAACCAAGAGTGCAGCAAGGCCCGTTGTCGTGCACCAGTTCCCGTTCGAGTCTAGCTCAAAGCGGTGTTTTCGGGTTTTACCCCTAGGTACATCTGTGCCAGAGCTGCCTCTACCTGCTCGTATCCAGACAGGGATGTATTGCTCGGAAAACTCACAAAATCTCTACAATACCAAAATTCTAGGAAGTTCTTCTATACTAATCCTCAAAGTTCATCTTAGGTCTACGTGCTCTAATCAGAGTTTATCTAAATCTAGCTTCCAAGGTTTGTACTAAACCTCCCTCTGATACCAACTGTAACGCCCCGACCCCAGCTACCCAGAGTCGGTGCATTATTACATAACATTGGCATGATCACAAGAAAGATCAAATCTCGAAAGACCGATTGGTTTAGTAGCCTTGGAAACACTAGATATATTCATAAGTTTTACATTACATCATAAAATGAAAAACTACTACAACAACATAATGTCTCCATAATCCACACTCATATCCCCAAAAAAATATCCCTGCAGGTCATTCATAATTTACTTATTCACTTCCTGGGAAAAATAAAACATAGAAAAGGGGTGAGCTCAAATGCCCAGTAAGGATAACAATATAGAGGAAACTTTCATAAATAAGAATAAACATTTAAGGCATTGTATATCTAAAACAAAATCCTTTTAAACTTGAATTTCAACATGGTATGGCATAAATAAAATGAAATAATTCCATTTACTTATTCACATGGATATTCTACTAATCGAATAATCACATGCAAAAATCAATAACCACTTTCATAATGTTGGAATGCATAATGTCAGACTATCATAACCACATAGCCAAGGCCTCGTGCCAAGAATACAAATAAGATTTTGTCAAGGCCTTGTGCCAAGACACTAGTTTGTCTCATGAGACCTACCGATGCATCGAGGAGCTATAGCGGGCTCCACCCGTCACTTATTAAGTCCAATGCATTCCCATATGAAAAGGTTTAAACATAACATAAACATTCGTATTAAAACTAGCATACGAAATGTCAATAATTTCACCATAAACTATGAATGGTATAAAAATAGCACATCCATAGTCAAACATATCACAAAACCTTCAATACAATATAGAAGTTTTGTATCATAATAAATCAACTTTAAATAATCTTAAAATCCATCAAAGGATGTTGACATAGATGAAATCAAAATTCTTTTTAAAGAAATATCTCCTTTTATTTTGAAATCATTTAAGATCCATATAAAATAAAACATTTTCTTTGAAAATATTCTTATAAGCTTGTAAGGAAAGCTTCGACAATTTTATAATGGCGGAAAATAACCGCACCCGCCGTATAAGTTAAAAAAAACATTCTTACCTCAATTCTGTCGAAAAGGTTAAAAAGGACCTTGTTTTGAAAACGACAGAAAGATTCCTTTATAAAGCACTTATAAAAGTAAAAAAGGGTATAAATGACTTTAACTCATATTCTAGTAAATAGTAAAAATGTTTTGAAATGCATTTTTAAGAAACATGGATGTGGATGATAAAGAGATCCCAGTAGATTATTACGTATAAACAACCTTGGATAATGAAGAGGTTGTAAAGTAAACCATTACCTTGTACTTTTCCTTGGTTGGGGTAGGTTAAACTCCTGTATAATGGTGAAATAATTGTTATTAAATTATACAAGAATCATATATATTAATATGATATCATATATGATCTTTTAACATTGATTTGTTAATAATATCTTAGAATTATCGTCGTTTCGGGTGTTAACTTACTCATTTTCTTTATATGTTTTGTTACATAAGCCATGGTTGTTGTATCTTATTCATATCCAGAATGATATCTAGTCCTTAAAAATCATTTTTAAATCATCAAATGATAATTATACTTGAATGGTTACGATGGAGAATGAATCTCATTGCGTTCGTGGAGACGGTAGTCAGTACGTACGCACGAGCGACAATATCATTCTTTTGATATTAAAATAATATATAAATGAATGGTATATCATATATAAAGAATCATTAACATGTTATATTTATTATTTACATTAGTTACACATCATTATTATACCCATCCAAATAATATTATATTGAATAACAATTACACCACGACGTGGAGACGGTAAGCCGTACGTACGCACGTATGGTGACATGTTATTCAAAGGGTGGATAGAATACTGAATATGGTTGTACCATACTTATAATAACATCACAGTATATTTGAGATACTGGAGTTATTATTTTAGAATGGTAAGAACAAAGGAATAAGAAGTGGAAGAAGAAATGAACTTAGAAAAGGGTGGTGAAATCATTACCTCTTCTTCGGGTTCTTCCTTTTGATTTGATCAAAAGGGCTCCATAGGTTGGCTTTCTGATCAAACAAAGGCCTCTAGGTTGTAGTGAGGGATGTTGGGAGAGTATTTGGGCAGAGTTTGGCCGAACCAAAAGGCTTTGAAGGTGTGAAGAAATGAGAAGGAGGAGTGCCCTTTTATAAGAGGGGTGAGGGGCACCTTTGGAAAAGTTAGAAATATTAATTTATAATAAATTCATATTCGGTTTCTAAAGGCTAAAAAGTTGATTATTCAAAGGTTAAGGTGGGGATAGGTCTAAAACCACTCAACCAATAGAATTTAGACAGGTTTGGGTACATATATTAACCTTATCTTTAAGTATTAACTCTAAGTTAATTAGTTTCACTTTTACAATGTCTCTTTGTATTTTTATATAATATGGTTAATAAACATACTATATACATCCAAGCGACCCCCAAGTGGTACATTAATGATGAACCTATCATGATATAAGTCTTTTGGCCGAACCATATATTTTTAGGAATTTAATATCAATTAATAATATAATATTTGTTTTAAGAACTCTTTTATGTCAATTTTGACACTATTCAATAGTTGATTTTTTTGAAACTCATAACAGATTGATTACTTCGAAAAAAGTCAATTAAATCAATCCTAGTATATCATATTATCCTAGAAAATTAGTTTAATTCATTAAAAGTTTCATATTATATTTATTTGGGTATTTATAATATCAATTATTTTAATTTTTCACTATTATAGTAATTACTGCATCATCATTGTGTCATATATAAAATAAATTATTTAATGTCTAAAAATTATAAATAAAATATAATTATGTATGAAATAGTTTTATCTTTCTAATGAATATTTATAATCTAAAATCCAACATATATACCCCTATGTAACAATTGTTTTTCTAAAAGATATATGCTTGTGTCATTTTTGTATTCATTTTAACTTAATTAAAATAAAGTGTCATTATCACTTACAAGTGGATCCATGGGGTCCTAAAATAGACCCAAAGATTCCCATGGTCGACCATGTATCAACCAATAGGGTTAAGACACGTTTTAGGGTAATTTAGTATTATTATAATATTATTTTTTTAACCCTTATTTACCGGATTTACCCTTAACCATGGTAAATAAAATATTTACCGCAGTAATTATTCAAAATGTCTAAAAATAAAAGTTACCTATTTACACAATTTGAACATCCTGATTCCAAATATGGAATCCATTTTCCTAAATTCAAAACACAGAAGTGGCATAAATTAATTTAAAATTAAATCCCGCTGTCAAAACAAAAAGCGTGTTTTTAAGAGATAATAACTATCAAAAGATTGACACTCGTTTATGTTCGGTTTAATTGTAAAATTATGTCCAATGACCAACATTATATTAAATGGTATAAATATATTCTAAATATACTTTAAAACCACTCAAATTCATAATTTATCACTATTAATTATTTTGATTAAAAAAGTTGTTTTTAATTAAAACTTTGTAATTTTCACTATTCATCAAAATATGAAAGTTATCCGAAATGTACCAAAATTTCACCTTAGGCTAAATTCGATATTCCGAATCCAAAAATGAAGTCCATTTTCAAATATAATATATATATATAATTTCAAAAAGTAGGTATTACTATTCATAACGGCTAGTTTGATTAGTTATGGTGTGTTAGAACTCGGTGTTGCGTACAACACACGCTATCACATTATTCAAAGAGAAGCGTACCGTAGAAGCTTGGGGTGTTACACATCTTCCCAACAAAATGGATTATGGGATGGATATTATAAACAAAGTATAAAAATGTTAAATATCAACTTCTATTTATAGAGATATATAATTTCTACTAATTTAAATGAAGTGCCATCAGTTTCCCTACATTATTCTTCCCTCAACCCATATAATATAATCTCATTTATTATAACGAAAAACATTTATCCTTTAAATTATTTTTCAAATTAAATATATTTTACTATAATTCAACATAATTATATAACAGATGATTAATTTTGGCAATAACTCCAAATATGTTCACAATGAATATGAGTGGTAGTGGTAAAGGTCATGACTAAAATGCTATTCATATTCTTATTTAGTACAAAGGAAGGATCATGTGTAAAAAAAATTAGTTCCATAACACTTTGATACTCAAATATATAGTAGATAGCATCATAAAATCACCATTATCCTCTTCTTTTAACATTCTTAAGATCCATAATATGAAAAAACAATCATTTATTGATATATCATTATTAAATTTGATGAGATTTTATAAGATTGATGAGCATGAGGATCATAAAATGTTTTTCATCTATTTCATATCATTTATATTCACTTATATTAATTAACATTTCATTTAAATATATTTAATATTTGTTTCTCATGTTCAAGAAAATTATCAATTTTACAATCAATATTTTCATTATTTATTTTCATTTTTATTATTAGTTATATTCAGTGAACAATGTGGATTAGAAATAGTACCAATTATTTTTCATCATCTCCCAAAGAAGTGTGTATCTTGCCACAATTTCATGAGATTTCATGAATCACCGTGATGAAGCAATTTTATTATCACATTCTCATTCCATTGAGAAGTAATATTTGTGTACAAATAAAACAAATGTTTGAACCATTATTTTGTATGACTTCTTGTTTTTATAATGTACCTCCATATTTTTTTCGACATATGTGGGGATGATTCATATAGAGGGCTACCTCATAGATTATTCTAGTTTTTTATGACATTCTCTATAATAAAAAATATACATTAGAACCATTTAAATTCATTCTATTATGATAACATGTATTCTATAAGAAATACATGAATTACACGTTTGTTTACTATTATAAAAGTTTCACTTTTATTAGAAATTTAATTTCCTTGACATTCATTATAGATTCCCACTAACTAATATAAACATTATTTCCCATCAATAAGACATCTTCATGAAACATGAATAACAAAATACGGATATTTCATCAATGAATGTGCAACATTTTCAACATCATATTTTGTTCATTAGAAGTCAAGTGTAGAACCATATTTACATGATATTGTGTTATCAAAAACATATTGATCATATTACATTGATCTTAAGATGATAGAAATATTTTATTGGATATCAATCCAACAATCTAAGGTAGGAAACTACTGAGGGAGTGTGGAATAAACTATATGCAAAGAGTAGATAATTCAAAAGGGATCATTTTTATGGTGTAGTATGTGTTTTCAGTGGTGAACAATATCTATATATAGTGAGTCCCACATAAAAAATATATCATGGGGTAATAATTCATTATAAGAAAACATGATCCATTATATATTCAACAGATACCTTATGGACCTAACGCCTTATCAAGTCACCATTACCCTGAAATGTGTTAAAATTCATCAAGCTAGTTCTGACCCACACTATATTACACCCCGTAAATAATTATTAATATGGATTTCACCAATATTTGTGATCATATTAGTTCATTAACGATGTGTTGGAAACATTGTCAGTTGAGAAACCATTTAGTTGGCTATATTTATTCATCATTACAATGTATAACTCTTTTTCCAAATATCATAAATCATTATAGCCAGAAAAATATCTTCAAATATATATATATTTATATTTTTTAAAAAACTATTAAATCAAAAAGGTAACATCCATCATTACTAACTCAAACAACATTTAATCCACATGACTGAATGTTTGTATCATCAAAAGAAAAAAATTCATCTCTCTTTTTTACATAGGGAGTGATAGAATAAACCATTCACACTTCAAATACATATATATTTATAAAATATCATTGAAAAAAATGAAACCTAGAATTATAAATTCTAGGTTTTATCTATGAAATAATTTCATTTGTGGAATCAGAAATCATCCTTGAAAGATGGAAAAATTTTCCTAACAATTGTCCATGAGTAGCCACTCAAGGATCTCCCGATTAAAACCCCAACCACCAATTTGATAAAAAAACACATTTCCATGTGACATCATATTCAATACGAGAGTATTCGATTCTTATAATCCTTATTGTTAAGATACATCATCTCAATAATTGGGAATCAAAATAAGTAAAAAAAAGATCTCAGGGTACTATTCACAAATTCGTGATGCCCACTCCAAAGTAACTTCCTCCACTCCACCAGTGAATAATATAATAGAAACAAATAGGATGAATCTCCAATTTAGCTTCTTATTATATTGAACATAGATCTCAATCATCTGATCAACAAATAAAATTTCATCCATAGTGTATAATTTCACCCAATCAATGATAAGAGAGTCATTGTGAATATAATGGTTATGTTGAAAAATTTTAAAGATGTTGTCAACTCAATAAATCTATGGAAGGAGTAAAAATTTATAATACACCATAGAAAAATTATTCAAAAACCTTAATTTCCAAAAAATAATACAAAAAAATTACTCCACCAGAAAAATTACCACTACCCCATATAATAGAAAATCATCATGAATACTTGATATCGAGATTAATATATCATTTTGTGTCCACCTAACATCATTATAGGCCACCTGAATTTTTTTTAATTTTATTCCCACTCTAATTGTATATAAGATTCCAGTAGTGATCTTCATGACATCCTGACTAAGTACTACCAACTTCTTAAAATTATTTTATCGGCTGACACAGATATAAATTCTAAAATAGTGAAATATTGATGCAATAGTGATTGTTTTTGGTGTGTTATATATGATTTCCCATATGATATATTGTTAACCCAAGATTCCAAAAATATCCATTATATATTCCTATAACATTTCATTTATCGTTTTTATGGTCATCATTATCTACCCATGCAAATAGGGATGAAAATTTGTGATAAGGTGTGACTGCGGGAACAAATATACTACAATACTCTCTTGATGTATGAGATAATAACATATTTATTTATTTAATCAATTATTCATTAGTGAAACATGGAGTCTCAAAAACTAATATGCATACCACCTTTCCAAGTAAACGATGTCACCAAAATCCTTTGTATTCAGAATATTTGATGACTTTATCAGTATGTCCATAATCACCCAAAAAATTTCAAGAACTCCACTAGCCCCATGAAACCCTTATAAAACCCATGGATATTTACTTAACAATATACTAAAGGAAATTAATGGTATATTAATATCTACCATGAAAATGAATATATATATTTACTTTTTGGAATACAAGAAAATATTCCAAGAACATTTCCAGTGATATATTCACCATAGTACTACAAATTTCCTCCTCAAGTTACATTACATCTTGGATACAACATGATTAATTTATATGGATGAGATGAGTAACTCATTGATAAAATTATATCATAAAAGAAAAATAATAAAGAAAGTCACCCAAAATATAATCTTCTTTTCACCATCCTTGGTCCAACCCTATAGAGATTCACTGTGGCCAACATGGTCTCACATAAATTTGACATCCATATCTCCTAAATTAGACTCCTCCACCATTAACATCATGTATGATTACACTGTTATCTTTTGGATAAAATCCAGGCAAATTACATCCTCTGGATTAAGATAGATCATTGTATGCTCATAAAAAACATTTTAAGCAAACTTACACTACAAAAAAAACATATCCATGTTATTTTCAACAAAATTATGGAATAACTAAATTTATCTTTCTAATAGTGTGTGGGATCCCAAAATCATAATCCAAGAGAATCTCCACCCACCTCTACTATAGAAATTTTATGTATGGATTTGAGAAACAAGTAACTCAATGTATTTGGTGCAATGGTGACTAAATAACAATTTTCATTGGCATTGTGTCGCTACATATTCTTCAGAATCATTGCTCATAACAACTGTATATTGTGATTGTAATAGTCATCCTTGTGAGGAATCAACTAAATAGATACATAAGATTTCACAACATTATACTACATCCTCTTAAATCATTATAATATATTAAAATAATTATAAAAGACTTCAAACATCACCTCTTCATCTGTAAACTAAATCACATGGGAACTAGTAAATAATTCATTTAGGGGGATGGATACTTTATGATGTTGAACAACTAAGATGATGACTAGGTCCTTCCTGGAGAAATCCATAAAAAGGGATTTAATATGAGAGAATTCAGAGATAGAATTTCTATAACATACCATGGGACCAAGGAAATGATAAATGATTATAATTTTCTTTATCACTACCCAATAAAAATAGTCATGATCTTTGATTGATCTTTGGGAAACCCATGTTGGAGGACAACATGGCTACAGAAATATATTTTGCTGGTTAAAAACATTCAATTTTATAGTTTCACGAATATATATTTTTTATTGATTTATATAAAAGGAAAATATGATATACTTCATATATACCTCCTCAAAACATGAGTATATAATTATTATAATAATTTAATATAATGAATATTAGTATAAAAAATGAATTGATATAGAGTTCATGATCCAAATGAACATTGTTTGTTCATTCATGACACTGAAAATCAAGAAAAAAATATTAAATTTTTTCCCAACACCAGAAGTTAGTATTGTTTATATAACATCATTCATCCTCAATTGGTGTTACCGAGACCACACACAAAATTTCAAAAACTAGTTTCCACCAATTAACTAGTATAAAATGTCATCTAAAATTTGAGGTGTGTCAAGGTTCTTGAATATCACGGAATTAGGCTTTTATTATTATAAACATATTCTTAGACTATTATATAACTTGTTTCATAATAATACAATAGAAACAAATAGAGATACACAAGTTCAAGTGAATCCCTTCTACTCAGAATCATTGATCTATAGTCATATCTCACTCTCCTATATGGGTTCCATATAGTAATGATCTTTTGAAATCCAAGAGTTACCCAATTATAACTCCATCCTGAACCGGATGTTTCATCAAGGGGCAGTGTCACAACCACATTTAGTAATGGATAATGAAACTAATCAATAACTCCTATAATTTTAACTATTTGGATATCCATTGGAAACACTTCCAATTAAGATAGAATGGACTCTAAAAACCATAAACCAATTCAGTATACCAACTCACTAATCATCCAAATTAGCGAACAAGACCCTATTATGTAACCTATAAATAATCACTTTCCAGAAGACAAACAAGTTCATTCCACAATTGATAACATATAGATGAATCTTAAATTAGATGAATCTGCACACTAATAGATTTTACCAAAACACCAGTGTACATCCCTACAACACATCAAACAAGAATACAATACACATAATTATAACATATAAGATAATTGGAAATAAACACATCTCAATATCTGTCCAAAAACTATGAAGACCAGAGTCAATAATGAAACATATTAAAAAATATAGTATATGATAAAATAATAATACCTGAATCATCCTCTAGTCACTCTTGTGTAGGCATCTCTATAGCATAAACCTGCCAACTACCATATCCTTTTCCTTGTGGCTGAAAAACTCTAGGTCTATGATATATCCATGGACATTCATGTAGTGTAACACAATGGGGGTGACCTCTGCAATCTCTATCTGTACTCATATTTGGAATAATCATTGGTGGAATATGTTTATATTGTGTGCATATAGTGGTATGAAATCGTAAACCAAAATATCCTACTATGTATTCAGAAACAGATCTTGAACATGTTGATATCCTCTCTAGGTATAACACGTGAACATAAATCTCCATTTTGATTCATAGGAACCACTACTCTTAGAAAATAATTGACCATACCACTCCAATTAACTCCTTTCTCCTTGTAACCACAACATACCTAACAACCATTGTCCACAACATAACTATATGTTCTTTGAAAGGATGCTCTGACAACCCTCTAAAGGAACTCATCCTTTTGAGTGAATACAAATAATCAATTCTACTTTCTAGTAAACTAACAGATACATGAGAGTTATAGATGTAGTAATTTTATATATAATTTCTAGAGGGAGAACCTCCCCAAAATTTCATACACTAGAATCCTGATCCTGAATGAGATTGGGATCAAAATTGAACAGATTCTTAAACATAATATTATGCTCTTAGATGACTAGACACCTATTAAAACTAGAAATTTTCTCTTGATTCCATTATTCCTTTATCATAGATGATAATAACCTTAGATGATATTCTTTATATATATTGTGTTAGTAAACATCATCAACATTCCTCACTATTAGATAAAACATCCACCATATGTGTATTTCTCCTTGCATCTAAATGAAATCCAATTGAACATAGTACATAGATCAGTCTTGTATTTGACTTATGGATATATCCAACTATAATAGATGATGCTCCATATCTTGGTGGAATACTACCACGTTATACATTTTCGGAAACTATTGCATGAATGATTAAATAACCTTTGCACTGTATCACCCTCCACTATGATTTCAACCATATGATGTTCTATTGGGTCCTCATGTCGATCTACCTCCCCCGTGATAACCATAATGGTAATTAACATGAGCTATCTCTGGAAACACATGACAAAAACAATCCTAATCTGAGTATCAAGGAAATTATTTAGATTACTTAAATAATATTAAATCAATTTTTCTAAACACCATCTTTAGAAAACATGAAAACTATCCAGATTCAAGGAACTTCCCTAATATTTTACACATAATCAATATAATTTATCTTAGTATTTTTTGTATGATGATGTTTCTATAATTGTCTCATATATGTCCCTAAATTCCAATTTACTATCTACTGACTCTCTTTAAATCCAACATTAGGACCAAAAAACTATTTTGTAAAGCTCATGTGAAATCCTCATACATTCATATCTTCTACACCACTAAATAACATGAAAACAATAATTTGATACAACTTTATCATGAAAATACCTCAACTTATACCCCAACTAGTCAAGTAGGGAAGGGATGGTGGAATGGACGAGTTAGGTCCCATGTTGGCCCAGGGTTAACGAACAACATCATGTTTGTAAAATGCTAAAATTAGTTGCATTAAACTCATTAAATTAAATTTAATAATAGAGAATATAACAATCTAATAAAACAACTCTATCAAATAATATAATAGAAATTGAATCAAACCACATATGTGTGTTAGACATAAAAATAAACTCCTAATATTATAGTTTAAATAAAATATAATGTTTCAACCCCAAATAATCACTGATCTTAAAGGTAATAATTCCCAATTCAGTACTTATAACCCTCATAGAAACATGAAAACCTTTATATATATGTTTTATAATATAATTTAAACTCATTTGGATCATACCGAGAGTATCAGATAATTTTTTTAAAAATTATATAATAATGCACCATTAGAAAAACCACATATCCAAAAATAATTGAGATATACCAACTATACATCCAAAACTCACCTTGTCTTACACACAGAATAATTTACTAAAATACTAATTAAATAATATGATAACAACATGAAAGGCACCCTACACCCTTATCCATAATGAGTTGAAACCCCAATCCAATTTCAAATTTAATATGTTTCTTTCTTTTAATTCGATCTCATTACCACATATCAACCCTTATCTAAAATCATTTGGTATACGTATATACTTAACAAATCCTCCAACAAGTATTAAGATCTTGATATGGAATATATTTCATCATGAAAACCTCTCATGCCACTCCTTCATCCATCTATAAAGTGGTTTGGGGAATATTAGGACAACATTGGACTGATAATGGAACTAGTTAATTGGGTTGAAACCATTAAGGATCAAAAAGATTATAAGTAATATAAAACTAAATTAATTCTTGAATCTCAAATTACAATGGAAAACATAAAATAAAACATAGTAATTTTTTTGAGATTATTATTATTCCATATATAGTATCCTTTCATATCAATCATAATAATATTCATGGAATCCTATAGAATGAATATAAATAGAATTGCGATTACATATAAATTTATGGGAATGGATACAGTATAGTATTTCATCAAAAAATTAATGTGTAAAACTTTTTGAAAGAAGAAAATGATGAACAAATAATATCATATAATATATCACGTGTACTTAAAACTTTACCAATGATACCAAAACTACTAAAATATTACAAGGGCATGAATAAATAGATTCTTATTGATATAATGAATATTTTAGAAATATTAAACATTCTATTGAGGTCAATTACCAAAAACCATACAAATTTTATTAAGGAATATGGAAAATACCCAACTTTTTTTATCACATGATACCTATTAATGAATCATGGATATTTTTAATTAAAATACTCACTCATAAAATAATAATTCTAATACATTCAACATATGATTTTATTTAAATTTACTCAATATTCTATATTAATCTATAACAATATTAATTATAAGAGCTAACATATAGAATATAGACACATTCTGTTGCTTTAATGATGATATGCGTTCTAGAGAAATATGGAATATGGTGTCATCATAGTATATCCTAAGTAAATTATAATATACATAAATTTTTTTTATATAGTTAAAAATATTTTTATATGATCACTCAATCTTTTCTTAAGGTAATCCCCATTACCATTATGATATCGTATATTTAAAATATAAAAAAAATAAAAAATATTAATGGAAACATTTTCATTAAAACAAACATTTTTTGTATTTATAGGATAAATGAAATAATAGGTTATTCATGCTGGAGGAAATATCCATTTTTCTTTTTAAAATTAAAATAAATATTCCATTAAAAAATTAGTTAAAAGTGTCTCATTCTGAAGATGAAACAAAATTCTATTGAAAATATTTTATAGATTGTGAACCATGGGTAAAATATAATTAATAAATAATTATATATTAGTAAAAACATTAATGTATTTATTTTAATTAAAATCGAGATATTTAAGGCAAATTTAAAGAAATTAATAGAAAAATTATGTTTCTTCTCCCAAAAAGACAATCTTTAAGAATTTTGAGTAATACTAATGATTAAAATAAAGGGAAACTTTTCAAAAAAAATTAATAACCACATGGGTATAAATAAATGAGTTTCAACATATATATTATATAATTAAAATAATTTAATATTAAATATAAACTCTCCCGAGTAAGCGTAATATTGTGAAATAAACCCTTACCTTAACCATGATAATATTTATAAGATATTTTATCCAAATGTATAAAACAATTAGTTTATTATAAATATATCAAATATAAATATACATAATTATAATATCATATAGTCCCCACTTATAATCATTTAACATAATTTTATTAATAATTCATTAATAAAATATTTATTTTCAACTGTTAAATGTTAAATTTTTTAAGAATGTATTGGTTTGCTAGTTTCAATATAGGTATATTTATTATATTAATATCAAAATAATATATTTAATCATAATATAAATATCATATATATTAAATATATACATATTTATAAAAATCAATTCATTGTGGAAATGCAAAATGAATCACATCGCTTTAGGGGTGGGGTAGTTCATTCATCCACAGAGCCGATGTAGTCAGTTTTTTATCATGTGGAAATATAAGAAGTAAAATTATATTATAAATAACTATTATGAAAAATATTTCATAACTATAAAATATATTCATTATATCAATCTTTATGTCCATCCATGAAAAGAAGTGAAAATAAATGAATTACACAATTACATGGATATGGAAGGTTGAACTAACACACTATGGGTGCCTTCATTTTAAATGGGATGGAATGAAGATGAATAAGGGTTGTTCCACCAGAAAAATTAAATTTTATAATATTTTAGACACTAAATTTATAATATGATAATATTTATATAGGACTTTAATTATTTATAAGGGAAAATTATAAAAATACACTCTGAAAAGAAATATACATCTTCTTCGAAAAACCACCTCTAGATTGCACCTAAATAATTATATGGATAGAATTTAGATCAAGACAAGACCACTAGATCATGGGGATGGATGTTAAGAATGTATTTTGTTTGGTATTTTCTGAGACATAATGACCATTTAGTTTTATAAATAGATTATAGGTAGTTTCCTTTAATATGGTAGAGAAATGACACACTTTGAAATTTTGAAATGATTAAATTATATTAATGTATTATTAAATCCAAATTTCTCCCAAGTTAATCCTAGTCATGTATAGATGATATATGTGATTATTATTACTGAAAAAATGTAAGTATATTTTTTAGTTATTTTCAATCATCATCATTTCAGTTTTATCCTATTTAACATGTTTTTACTCTTACAATGGGAACTATGTATTTTACCATTGTTACTACTCAAAATTTATCAAAATTGAAGTGGGGAAAATAATTAATTTGGAACATAATAATCAATTTAATGAATACACTTCGAGAAGATCAATTTCTATAATTATTATATATTAATATAAAACCTATCCACAAAACATGATGAAAAGCAACATTCCAGAAACAATGCATTTTTTTGAATAAAAATCACTTCATACTATATTAAAATATAATGTTAATAATAAATAATTTAATTTAATAAATTTTCATTAATAATGAAAAATTTAATATTAATACCAATTCAAAAAAGGATTAATCTATTTTATTACATGAAAAGAAAATAAACAATTTTAGAAATCATTATTTTCAACTATTCACCCCAAAATCCAATTTTTTAGAAAATTTTAAAAAACTAAAACTATATTAATATTGTAATTATAATTTAATGGTGAAAAAATTTCATCCCTTATTTTTCTAAAAAAATTTAAATATATATTTTAAATAATATTCATGAATAATTATATTTTAAATGTGTTATAATTTCTCTCAAAATGAGAGCTTAATATAATTTAGGTTAGGTGGTACACAATTCCCCCAAAAAAATTCACGATTAAAATTTAGATAATTTTAATCGTTGAATAAGAGTGGTTATTCATTTAAAATATCATATCATCTTTCCTAGATTAGCCTAACCATCATCTAATTTCTATAAAAAAAAATTCCATATGAGTTTTCATTGTCCTAAACAATTGTAATCTAGTGTAAAGAATATATATATATATTCTTATTATATAATTTAATATGTGGTCCAAATACTATTTCCTCATATATGTGAAAATGAATAGAATATGGCATGTACTTAAACAATATAGAGTTATATAACACATCACGATCATTACATATAAATTTTTACATTGTCTAATGGAAAGCCACAAATCCAATTCATTCAGTAATATTCAATGTCTTTATTTGACATTTTATAACATTCCCATACTTGGCGAATCGTAAAACACATTTACATATATATAAATTCACAAATACAATAAACCACACTTGAAATTCTAAATACTTTGGTTATTCTGTTAAATTTTTTCAACATTGATCATCATTAATGTGATTATAAATTTATTTCACTTTCATCATTGTCTCATCAACATGATCTTGGACTAAATGATTTTATTCACACAAAATATTCTATATTGTTTAGGTATGAAACCACATCTGAGAAAATTCTTCATATGGGACCATGTTAATACATGAAATAATGATATTTTTATAATAAAATGACGGAAAAGTTAAATATTGATCCAACATACCATGGATTTATATCAATAATGACCTCAAAATTTTTTATAATATCTAAATATTCCATTAATACTGTCAATTTTTTTGAGGATTGTAGGTAGTTCTTAAGTATAAATCTATGAAAAACCTGCTTTTATTACAAACTTAAACATTATTTATTACATAAAACATCACTTGATAGAACAAAGAAGATCGAGAGGTTTAGTGTCTTTGAGGCTTAGGATGATTACATAAAAACATGAAATATGAAATACAACATCTTTATTGAAAACTTCCTTTACATGACCACTATATTCCCTCTTACTTAGCATTGCATGGGATAACCAGATGACATGCATAAGAAAAGGGTGAGCTATAAATCCCAGTAAGAGAATACACATGGAATAACATGAGAAGTAAAATACATGTTAGAAATTAGGCATATCAATATACCACTAGAGAAACATTAACATAAAGTCATGATAAAGAATGATAATCATAACATGGAAATGTGGCAACAACACTTTACATGGAGTTAACATGAGCCAAAGCTCATTACACATGGAGAATGAGTAAACCCTCATTGCACATGAAGCATGAGTAAACCCTCAATACAATTGAATTAGAATGAGTCAAAACTCATTAAACATGATGTATCGTGATACTATAATTTATCCAATGCATTGGAGTGCTATATGGGCAGACCGTTCTTAAACATTTCATTTCATGCATAAGTGTGCCACATGGATCATAAAACATGCATTAATAAAACATAATCATTTATTCAATGATAATGGAATGTGGAATTCATACATGAATCTTTATAATCAATAAGTAAATGTGAATAATGGTGAACACCCTTGATGGAGAAATGGGCATGGTATTCACTACACAATGGTGTTGGCTTAGAAAATCGGTGCGATTTCGGCAGCGTAACGGCGTGACATAAGAATTCATAAAAATGGTTGATGAGAGAGAAAGGGGTTCCTCATCATATTTACATGTAATGGAAAGTAAGGAGGTCATATAGATACATGTCCGAACAATTTTAATGTATTTAGATTCATGATACAAAAGTATTGCTTTAATGTAAATGAGGAGAGAGAAGTACCTTTCGGAATTTTGGCATAGTAACAGGTGTACATGGGAGGCATTTAATGAGAGAGAAAGGGTCTACCATCATTAAAACATAAAGAGTGCAGTATGATGGAGGTGTAAAACCATACCCCAAAATTCATAATTGAAATTAAAAGGGAAAATATCTTAATGAAAATTGCACAAAAATGAGAAAGGAAGAAAAAACCCTTACATGGAAGTGTGCTTACAAAGGCTTGTGAGAGGCTTCTTGATAGCTTGTGGAACCTTGGAAGATTCTAGAGAGAGTAGGGAAGAGGTTGTATGAACTGAAAAGGCTTTGAGTGTGGAGGCAGTGGGAGCTTGGGTGGGTTTATATTGGAAAGGTGAGGGAATTCTTTATTATTTAGGTTTGGGACACCTTATATTAAATTAATCCAAACCACAAACCATCCCATGGGTTTTCCCCATGGTTTTTGTCAAAGGGAATATGAAAAAATATTTTTTAAGGAAAAAGTCCTAACTAATTAAAATAATATGGTTTCTTATCTGGAGGTGAGTCACACTCCCATGAAAAACAATTTAAAGAGACAAGGTGTTTAATAAGTTTTGAGGGGTCCATTAATGCTTTGAAAAGTAAGTCAAAAAACCCAAAATTTAATTATTT
Organism: Viscum album; assembly: GCA_963277665.1. Taxonomy (NCBI): domain Eukaryota; kingdom Viridiplantae; phylum Streptophyta; class Magnoliopsida; order Santalales; family Viscaceae; genus Viscum; species Viscum album. Next base: position 513,119,107 of record OY728143.1, on the reverse strand, counting down.
TTATGGTAAAACATATAATGGCCAAAAATAAATATAATAGAATTTTATTACGTCACTATTGGGTCATTATGATGTCATAAAATACATTATATATTTAAGCGGTATTTAATTTTTACCCAAAAATTTGACTTTCTCATAAAATTATGAAAAATTAACCGTTGAATAATTTCGTTGTCCTGATTCCAAAAATAAAATTTACATTATCTAAATAAATTTCTAATTATGTTAATTTTTACTTTTAAAATAATAACTAACACTTATCGAAAATTCATGGGTTTTGACAGAAATGGCTTTCAAAACGTAATAAAAATTATAATTGAATTCATAAAATTATAAGATCGTTTATATTTAATAAAAAAAAATTTATTAGTAATATTTTATTAAAATATTATTTAATTCAAAAATTCCTTAATTTAATAATATATAATTACTAATTAAATAATAACTAAAAACAACATTTATACTTTAAAAACTATTTACAATGTATCAATGATGAAAAGAACATATATGCATTATTATATACAAAAAATAATGTACATGAACATAGTACTATCTATTTGTTACATAACCCCTTAAAATAGCCGCATAAGACCTAAGGGCAAGGTGTGCGATAGTGACAGACTCTTGGGGTGGCATGGATAAAACCGCTCGAGTGGTAATTTATATCAACTTCTACTTTTCCCATAGACGGTCACGTTAGAGAATGACATGATGAAGCTCAGATTGGCCTTGGTCAAGAGTGAAACCCAAAGACTCCCCTCTTTTCCGAGCTCCAATAAATCGGCTTCGTATGGAGCAATTCTACTGGATGAGGCCATCGCTTCTTTTGTCTAGGTAAATTGGGTTCATTAAATTCTTATATTTATAATAATCATGTGATCACTGTTCAATGACTATAATATTAATGGTCACAACTCATAACATAAAACTAAATAAGTTACATTTTATATAAGCATTCTACATAATGAGGCATTTAAATATATCAAGAGTTATTTCCATTAATGAAACTTTGGGTCATTACAATATTCCCCCCTTAAGAAATTTCATCTACGAAATATACTTTTCCAACACTAAAACAGATGTGGGTAACTCAGCTTCATAATTTCCTCTGATTCCCAAGTCACTTGTTCAAACATGTGGCTTCACCACAACACCTTGATGAGGGACATTGTCTTATTTCGTAGAACTTTTTCTCTTTTATCTAAGATCTTCAGGGGTTGCTCCTCATAATAAAGATCATCCTCCAACTGTTCCACCTCAGAAGAGAGTATATGTGAAGGGTCTAGTATGTACTTCCATAAGAGGTATACATGAAAGACATCATGTACTTTGGACATGGTATGTGGAAGTGCTAGTCGATAGGCCACAACCCCGAAACGATCAAGAATCTCTAAGGGGCCGATGTGCCATGGACTTAACATCCCTTTCTTTCCACACCTCATGACCTTCTTCCACGGATATATGCATAGAAAAACCATGTCTCCAACTTTAAAATAAAGGCCTCATTGATGATTATCTGCATAACTATTCTGTCGACTCTGAGCTACATTGATATGCTGATGAATGGTTTTCACTTTTTCCACCATTTCGTCAACTATTTCTGGTCCAGGCAGCTTATGATCACCAACCTCATCCCAACATGCCAGTGTTATGCAACTTTTCCCAAATAGGGATTCATATGGTTCCATTTGGATGCTTGGGTGGAAACTATTATTATAAGAGAAGTCAATGAGAGGAAGATGTTGATCCCATCCTCCATTAAAGTCCATTGAGAACGCTCTCAACATGTCCTCAAGTGTTTGGATAGTCTGCTCGGATTGCCCATCAGTTTGAAGATGATATGTCGTACTGATGTTCAGTTCAATATTGAGAGCATTTTGAAGACTCTTCCAAAACATAGAGGTGAATCATGGGTCTCGGTCAGACACAATAGATAGTGGTAATCCATGAAACCTTACCACTTCCTTGATATATATCCTTAATCGTTGATCCAATGATAAATCCTCCCAAATAGAAATGAAGTGTGCAGTCTTTGTAAGACGATCTACAACAACCCATATTGCATTGTTTCCTTTGGATGTCCTTGGTTGTCTGGTGACAAAGTCCATAGTGATGTTCTCCCATTTCTATACTAGTATGGGAAATGGTTTCATCATCCCCTTAGACTTCTGCCTCCCTGCCTTCACTTGCTGACACACTAGGAACTTTTATGTATATTCAGCGATCTCCTTCATCAAATTATCCCACCAAAAGTTTTCTCATAGATCTCGATATATCTTTGTGCTACCTGGATAAATAGAGAAATTTGAACTATGTGAATCATCCAAATGTCCCTTCTTTAGCTCCGGACTCGATGGGACACATAGTCTTTTCCCAAATCACTCAATTCCTTATTCATTAACATTAAACTCTGAGGATTTACCTTTTCTGATATCTTTCACTTTTTCCTGAATTCCCACATTGTCCTTTTGAGCATCCTTTAACCTTTCCAAAAGAGATGGTTGAGCAATAATTTGTGAAAGGATTGATGATGTTCCCTTCAATATGATTCCCATTTCTATCGTCATCATGCCTAAGAAGATTAGATCCTTCTCAATTCTCATCATTGATAGAATTTCTCTGTCCTTTCTACTTAGGGCATCTGCCACCTTGTTCTCTTTCCCAGGGTGGTAATGTATTGAAAAATCATAATTTGTGATGAGCTATATCCATCTTCTCTACGACATATTAAGCTCTTTATGTTTTAATATATATTTAAGACTCTTATGGTCAGTATATATCTCATATTTCACCCCATAGATATAATTCTGCCAGATTTTCATGGCAAAGATTACCACTTCCAATTCCAGATCATGAATTGGATACTTTTGCTCTTGTATTTTCAACTTCCTTGAGGCATAGGATATCAATTTATCATTCTGCATCATCACACAACCCAATCCCTTCTTTGAAGAATCACTGAATACAAGAAATAATTCCCCACATGTGGGTAAAGTGAGAATGGGAATAGTGATAAGCCTCCTTTTCTACTCCTTGAATCATTCTTTTCATTCATCACTCAAAGAAAAATTTACTCCCTTCTAAGCTATCTTGTTAAGAGGGTTGTACAATGGTGAGAAATTCCTCAAAAATCATCGATAATATCCAGCTAACCCCAAGAATCTACGGATATCCATTACCAATGTTGGACTTGGACACCCCCAATTGCATCTGTTTTGGAGGGATCCACATATATCCCATTACATGTAATGATATGGGCCATGAATGATACCTCATTTAACCAGAAATCACAGTTTCTATACTTTTCATAGATCTTCTCCATGTGCAATGTCTCTAGTAAAGTTCTTAAATGCTCCTCATGATCCTCCTTGGTTTTGGAGTATATTAGAATATCATCTATAAAGACTACCACAAATTTGTCAGGGTAATATCTAAAAACTACATTCATTAATTCTATGAAGATATCTGGAGCAATAGTGAGTCTGAAAGGCATTACTTTGAATTCATAGTTCCCGTATCTTGTGCAAAAAAGTAGTCTTGGTGATATCTTCCTTTTTCACCCATACTTGATAATATCCCAACCGCAAGTCCACCTTCGAGATGAGTTGTGCTCCACGCAGATGATCAAACAAGTCATCAATTCATGGGCGATAATACGTGTTCTTTATCGTGACTTTGTTATGTTCGCGATAATTGATGCAAATCCGCATTGACCCATCCTTCTTCTTGATGAAGAGGACTGGTGCACCCCATGGTGAAGCACATAGGCATATAAATCCTTTATCCAGATTCTCCTGTAGTTGTTTATTCAGCTCTTCACGCTCTACAAAATCCATTCTATGTGGAGTCTTGGATATTGGTAATGCCCTAGGTATATTTTAAATTGAGAATTCAACATCTCTTCTTGGTGGAAGACCAGACAGTTCCTTGGAAAACACTTCCATGAATTCCCGCACAATAGGAATTTCATCAAGGATGGTTTCTTCTTGGACTCAATCATCTGAGCCAGATACGCGTGCTCATAGGGCAGTAATATCCTTGCTTGAGATGATGGAGCTAAATGAGATTCATCTTCCTCCTTACACTTGTAAATAATCAGGGGTCGATTCTCCATATGGAGTGTATTTTACCTCTCCCAATAATTTATGTTGGCTCTATACAATAAAAGCCAATTCATGCCAAAAATGGCATCAAATTCCACCGGAGGGAGTATGACGAGGTTTTCTGGGAAATTCAATCCACATATTATAACATGGGAGGACTTATATTCATGGGATGCAATGATTTCCCCATTTTCCATACTCACCGACATATTCACTTCCATGATTTGTGGTGGTGCTGGGATTGTTCTACTAAACTTTTGAGATATAAAAGAATGCGTAAAACCTGAATCAAAAAGTACATTCTCTATTCTTGAATGAATAACTATCGTACATGTCACCACTTCATTTTCGGTGTTCACTTCGGCAGAATTGATGGATAAAGCTCTTCCTTGCTGCCTTGGAGGTTATTGGTTGCCTCCGAAAACCCTTGGATTAGGGCACTGATTTTCTAGATGCTCTGGTTCTTTGGATTTATAGAAATGAACAATGCGATGAGGTTCTAATGTAGCGTTTCTCTCCTCTGTCGCAGCTGCAGGACTTTCTTGCCGACAGTTAACATCTAGGTTCCCTTCTCTTCCACACCTAAAGCATTTCCTTGTCCCCTTACGACAATTTCTAGGGCGGTTCTATCCTCAATTTTGGAAAGTGTGGTGCTGGATGTTCTTATAATCATTGGATTTATCCATTGGACCACTAGCATTGAAGTCCACCTAATTCTTCTTATCCCCATGATACCCCTGTGATTTTCTGATATCCATTTCAACCTTGAGGGCACATCGGACAATTTCCTCAGTGCTTTCGAAGTCACGGATTGCCAATGCTTTCAATAGGCATGGATTCTTCCCACCAAAGAAGCAGTAAAATTTTTATTCAGGGATAAAGACAAAGTCAATAGCATATCGTGAAAGCCTTGTGAAGATTTCCTCGTACGCTCCAATAGATTCTTCATCATTTTTTCTTGAGGGAAAGGAAGTATCATTCCATCTTAATCAAGAGGGTGCCCGGAAAATTATTATCGAATAACATCTTCTGGAAATCCTTCCATTCCAACACCTCGATCTCCTCCTCAGGCTTCGTATTTTTTTATCAAAATCCACCATTGATCAGCATCACCCTCTATATGATAAGCCTTTAATAGAACCATCTCTTGTTCTAAACATTGAAGGATGGAGAATATCTTTTCAATGGAGTTGATCCATTATTTAGCGATCATGGGATTAGATGATCCACTAAAAGTATGAGGCCTTTGTCTCATGAAGCTCTAAATAGAGGCTTCTTCTTTCTTAGGGGGGGGGGGGTTGAAAGTTCCTCTTGACCCATGTTTCTATTCAAAAATTGAGTTATCTGAGAGATAGGTGTGATAAAGTTTGTGATTCCTGCTCTTATTGGATTGGGCATCTCATTAGTACAGTCATCACACTGATCTTCACATCGGTTGTTAGCCCGAGTCCTCCTATTACCGGTCATTGACTGGAATAAAAGGAAAGTTAGGGGAATCACATAATGTGTAATCCAAAGAAAAATGTTCATGACTTATAAATAAAATTATATTTCCTTAACTCATGAGTATATAGGATTCAATCAAGTATTTTCATGATCTACTTTCTAACATATATTCTTAGGGGAATTTTTTAATTCCCTTAATAAGGGTTCAAACTAAGCTTGTGAATTTTTCAAAACATATCCCCAGAGAGTGTCATAACTACGAGTGTATAATGTCCTATTATTTTTCACCTGTTCCCATTCGAGTCTAGCTGAAAGTGGTGTTTTCCGATTTTACCCCTAGGATACATCTGTGCTAGAGCCGCCTCTACCTGCTCGTATCCAAACATGGATGTATTTTCATGATAAACCACTTACTCAGTACTTACCAAAACTTAGGGATGTTTTTATTATACGTAGTCTTGTCTCTAAGGCTTTACTAGGGTTTTCTAATCCTAATCCAAAAAATAACTAAACCAATCCTCTGATACCAACTATGACAACACTGCTTTTATTACAACATTAAACATGATTTATTACATAATCCTTTACTTGATACATAAAATAAGATCAAGAATTTTTTTGTCATTGGGGATTTATATCATTACATAAAACCCTGAAACTTGAAATACAAAATATTTATTGAAAACTTCCTTTACCTGACCACTACATTCCCTCGTACTTAGCATTGCATGGGATAACCTGAGGACATGCATAAGAAAAGGGTGAGCTATAAAGCCGAGTAAGGGAATACCCATGGAATAACATGAGGATTACAATAAATGTTAGACATTAGGCATATCAAAATAGCACAAGAGAATCATGAACATAAAGGCACTATAAATAATGATAATCATAACATGGAAATGTGTCAACAACACATAACATTGAATTAGTATGATCCAAGGCTAATTGCACATGGAGGATGAGTAAACGCTCATTGCACATGAAGAATGAGTAAAACCTCATTTCACTTGAATTATCATGAGTCAAAACTCATTGCACATGACGTATCATGATACTATACATTAGTTAATTCATTGGAGCGCTATAAGGGTGCACCCTTCTTAAACATTTCATTTCATGCATAAGTGTTCCACATTGATCCTAAAACATGGATTCATAAAATATAATAATTTATTCCATGATAAATGAATTTATAATTCATACATGAATCTTTATAATCAATTAGTAAATGTGCATAAATGTTAATAACCTTGATGGAGAAATGGGCATGGTATTCACTACACAATGGCATTGGCTTGGAAAATCAGTGTGATTTCGGCAGCGTTACGGCGTGACATAAAAATTTATAAAAATTGTTGATGAGAGAGAAAGGGGTTAATAATCATATTTACATGTAATGGAAATTAAGGAGGTCATATAGTTATATTTCCCAACAATTGTAATGGAATTTACTTTCATGATACAAAAGTATTGCTTGAATGTATATGATGAGAGAGAAGTTCCTTTCGGAATTTCTGCATAGTAACGGGTGTACATGGGTGGCATTTAATGAGAGTGAAATGGTCTCCCATAATTCAAAAATATAGAGGGAAGTATGAGGGAGGTGTGAAAACATACCACAACATTCATAATTGAAATTAGAAGGGGAAAAAACATAACAAAATTGGACAAAAATGAGAAAGGAAGAAAAAACCTTTACTTGGAAGTGTGCTTCCAAAGGCTAGAGATAGGCTTGTGAGAGGCTTCTATGGATCTTGGGGAACCTTTGGAGGATTCTAGAGAGAGTATGGAAGAGGTTGGATGAACTCCAAAGGAATTGAGTGAGGAGGATGTGGGATCTTGGGTGGGTTTATATAGGAAAGGTGAGAGAATTATTTATTATTTAGGTTTGGGACCCCTTATTTGAAATTAATCCAAACCACAAACCATCACATGGATTTTGCCCATGGTTGTTGGAAAAGGTAAGAGGAAAAAATAATTTATAAGGGAAAATTCAGAACATCCTAAAATAATAGGGATGTTTATGTGCAGGTGAGTCACACTCCGATGAAAAACAATTTAAAAAGACAAGGTGTTTAATAAGTCTTTAGGGGTCCATTAATGATTTGAAAATTAATTCAAACAAACCAACAATCACATTATATTAATGTTAAAACATATATTGGCCGAACATAAATATTATAGTATTTTATTACATCATTATTGGGTCATTATGACGTCATAAAACACATTATATATTTAAACGGTGTTTAGTTTTTAAACAAAAAGTTGACTTTCTCAGAAAATTATGAAAAATTCACCGTTGGATAATTTTGATGCCCTGATTCCAGAAATAACATTTATTTTATATAAATAATTTTCTAAATATGTTAATTTTAATTATTAAATTATAAACCGACACTTATCGAAAATTCACAGGTTTTGACCGAAATGGATTTCAAAACATAATAAAAATTATAATTGAATTCATAAAATTATAAGATCATTTATATTTAATAAAAATTTATTTAATAATAATATTTTATTAAAATATTATTTAATTCCAAAATCCCTTAATTTAATAAAATATAATTCTTAATTAAATAATAACTGAAAACACTATTTGTACTTTAAAAACTATTTCCAATGTATCAATGATGACAAGAACATATATATATTATTATATACAAAAAATAATGTACATGAACATAGTACTATCGATTTTTTACATAACCCCTTAAAATTGTCTCATAAGACCTAAGGGTAAGGTGTGCGATGGTGACAGACTCTTGGGGTGGCTCGGATAACATCGCTCAAGTGGTAATTTCAATCAACTTCAACTTTTCCCGTAGATGGTCACATTTGAGCTTGACATGATGATGCTCATCTTGGGATTGGTCAAGAGAGAATCCCGAAGACACCACCTCTTTTCTGAGCTCTGACAATTGGGCTTCGTATAGAGCAATTCTACTGGATGAGGCCATCACTTCTTTTGTCCGAGTAAATTGGGTACGTTAAAGCCTTATATTTATACTAATCATCTGATCACTGTTCAACGACAATACAAGTAATAGTCACAACTCTTAACATAAAACAAAAAAAGTTGAAAATTTATATAAACATTTTACATTAAGAGGAATTTAATTAGATCAAGAGTTATTTCTATTAATGAAACGTTGGGTCATTATAATATTCCCCCCTTAAAAAATTTCACCCTCGAAATATCCTTTTCCCACACTAAAATAGATGTGGGTAACTCAGATTCATCATTTCCTCTGATTCCCAAGTTGCTTTTTTCAAACGTGTGGTTTCGCCAAAACACCTTGATGAGGGGCATTGTCTTATTTTGTAGAAATTTTTCTCTATGATCTAATATCTTCACTGGTTTCTTCTCATAAGAAAGACCATCCTCCAACTGTACCACCTCATAAGAGATTACATGTGAAGGGTCTGGTATGTTCTTCCTTAAGATGGATACATGAAAGACATCATGTACTATGGCCATGGTAGGTGGAAGTGCTAGCTGATAGGACACATCCCTGACAGAATCCAGAATCTCGAAGGGGCTGATGTACCTTGGACTTAACTTCCCTTTCTTTCCAAACCTCATGACCTTCTTCCACGAAGATATGCATAGAAAAACCATGTCTCCAACTTTAAACTGAAGGTCTCATCGACGATTATCTGCATAACTCTTCTGTCGACTATGAGCTGCCTTGATATGATGCTGAATGGTTTTCACTTTCTCCACCACTTCCTCGACCATTTCTGGTCCCAGTATCTTATGTTCACTAACCTCATCCCAACATGTCAGTGTTCTATATCTTTTCCAATACAGGGCTTCATAAGGTTCCATTTGGATGCTCAAGTGGAAACTATTATTATAAGAGAACTCAACCAGAGGATGATGTTGATCCCATTCTCCTTTAAAGTCCATTGAGAATGCTCTAATCATGTCCTCAAGTGTTTGGATGGTCCGCTCGGATTGGACATCAGTTTGAGGATGATAAGTCATATTGAAGTTTAGTTCAGTATTCAGAGCTTGTTGAAGACTCTTCCAAAACATAGAAGTGAATCTTGAATCTCGGTAAGACACAATAGATAGTGGTACTCCATGAAACCTTACCACTTTCCTGATATATATCTGTTCTAGTTGATCCAATGATAAATCCTCCCAAATAACAATGAAGTGTGCAGTCTTTGTAAGAAGATATACAACAACCCAGATTTGCATTATTGCCTTTGGATGTCCTTGGAAGTCTAGTGACAAAGTCCATGATGATGTTCTCCCATTTCCATTCTGGTATGGGAAATGGTTGCATCATCCCCTTAGACTTCTGCCTCTCTTCCTTAACTTTCCGACACACCAGGAACTTTGATGTATATTCAGTAATCTCCTTCTTCATATTATCCCACCAAAAGTTTTCTCATAGATCTCGATACATCTTTGTGCTCCCTGGGTGAATAGATATATTTGAACTATGTGCATCATCCAAAAGTTACTTCTTCACCTCTGGACTTGGTGGGTCACATAGTCTTTTCCAAAATCTCTCAATTCCTTCTTCATTAACATTAAACTCCAAGGATGTACCTTTTCGGATAGCTTCCACTGTTTCCTGAATTCACACGTCATCCTTTTGAGCATCCTTTATCCTTTCCAAAAGAGACAGTCGAGCAATCATTTGTGAAAGGATTGATGATGTTTCTCATCTTTATGATTCCCATGTCTATATTCATCAAGTATAAGAAGATTGGGTCCTTCTCAATTCTCATCATTGATAGAATCGCTTGGTCCTTTCTACTTAGGGCATATTCCACCTTGTTAATTTTCCCAAGGTGGTAATGTATTGAACAGTCATAATCCTTGATGAGCTCTATCCATATTCTCTAGAACATATTAAGCTCTTTCTGTGTGAATATATATTTAATACTCTTGTGGTCAGTATATATCTCACATTTCTATCCATAGAGATAATGCCGCCAGATTTGCAAGGCAAATATCACCTCTACTAACTCTAGATCATGTGTTGGATAGTTTTTCTGATGGATTTTCAACTGCCTTTAGGCCTAGGATATCAATTTATCATTCTGAATCATCACTCAACCTAATACCTTCTTCGAAGCATCACTAAATACAACAAAAAGTTCAACACTTGTGGGTAAAGTGAGCATGGGCGCAGTGATAATCCGCGTTTTAAGTCCTTGAATCTTTCTTCAAATTCATCACTCCAAGAAAACTTTACTCCCTTCTGAGTTATCTTGGTAAGAGGGTTGGACAATCATGAGAAATTCTTCACAAATCGTCGATAATATCCACTTAACCCCAAGAAGCTACGGATATCCGTTACCGATGTTGGCCACAACCATCCCTCAATTGCATCATTTTTGGAGGGATCCACAGATATCCCATTGCTTGTGATGATATGGCCCAAGAATGATACCTCATTTGACCAGAACTCACACTTGCTGTACTTTGAATAGAGATTCTCCTTTCACAAAGTCTCTAGTATAGTTCTTAAATGCTCCTCATGATCCTCCTTGGTTTTGGAGTATATTAGAATATCATCTATAAATACTACCAGAAATTTGTCGAGAGAATCTCTAAAGAATCTATTTATTAAGTCCATGATGATTTATGGAGCATTAGTGAGTCCGAAAAGAATTACTATGAATTCATAGTGCCCGTATCTTGCGTGAAAAGCAATCTTGGGGATATCTTCCTTCTTCACCCTTACATGATAATATCCCGATCGAAATTCCACCTTCAAGAAGTATTGTGCTCCATGCAGCTGATCTAAAAAGTCATCAAATCGTGGGAGATGATACTTGTTCTTTATCGTGATTTTTTTGAGTTCACGATAATCGATGCAAAGCTGCATTGACCCATCCTTCTTCTTGACCAAGAGGACTGGTGCACCCCATGGTGAAGCACATGGGCATATAAACCCTTTATCCAGATTCTCTAGTAGTTGTTTCTTCAGCTCTTCAAGATCTACAACAACCATTCAATATGGAGTCTTGGATATTGGTAATTCCCCATGTATATGTTCAATTGAGAATTCAACATCTCTTCTAAGAGGAAGACTAGGTAGTTCCCCGGGAAACACTTTTGTAAATTCCCTCAGAATAGGAATTTCTTCAAGGATGGTTTCTTCCTTGGACTAAATCATCTGAGCCAGATACACGTGCTAATAGGGCAGTAATATCCATTCTTGAGATGATGGTGCTAAAGGAGATTCATCTTCCTCCTTACACTTGTAAAGAATTGGGAGTCGATTCTCCATATGGAGTGTGATTTCCCTCTCCCAACAGTTTATGTTGGCCCTATATAATGAAATCCAATCCATTCCAAGAATTGCATCAAATTCCACTAGAGGGAGTATGACGATGTTCGCCGGGAAATTCAATACACAGATTATAATAGGGGAAGACTTATATTCATGGGAAGCAATGATTTCCCCATTTTCTGTACTCACTGACATATTCACTTCCATGATTTTTGGTAGTGCTGGGATTGTTCTAATAAACTTTCGAGATATAAAAGAATGCGTAGAACCTAAATCATAATGTACGATCGCTATTCTTGAAGGCATTACTTGCATACTTTTCACCACTTTGTTGTCGTGGTTCGCTTCGGTAGAAGTGATGGAAAAATCTCTTCCTTGCTGCCTTGGAGGTTGTTGGTTTCCTCCGAAAACCCTTGGATTAGGGCACTGATTTGCAAGATTACATGGTTATTTTCATTCATAGTAGTGAAAAATGCGTTGAGGATTAGATGGATCGTTCCTATCTTTTTTCGCAGGCGTGGGTATTTCTTGCTGATAGTTAACATCTAGGTGCCCTTCTCTTCCACACCTGATGAATTTTCTCGTCCCCTTAAGGCTATTTCTAGGGTGCTTCTTTCTACACTTTTGGAATGTGTGGTGTTGTATCTTCTTAGAACCTTTGGATTTATCCATCAGACCACTTGTATTTAAGTCCACCTTACACTTCTTATCCCCAAGATACCCCTGTGATTCTCCAATATCCATTTCGACCTTGAGGGCACATTAGACAATTTCCTCATAGCTGTCGAAGTCATGGATCGCCAATGCTTTCCATAGGCTAGGCTTCAACCCAGCAACGAAGCAGTCAACTTTGCATTAATGGGTAACGACAAAGCCAAAAGTGTATCATGAAAGCCTTGTGAAGTTTTCCTCGTACGCTCCAATAGATTCTTCATGTTTTTTTCTTGAGGGAAAAGAAGTCCCTTTTCATCTTAAGCCGGAGGCTGCGCGAAAAATATTTATCAAATAACATCTTTCGGAAATCATTCCATTATAATGCCTCGATCTCCTCCTCATGATTTTTATTTTTGATCAAAATCCACCATTGATCAGAATCACCATGCAAATGATAAGCCGCCAAGAGAACCTTTTCTTGTTTATAACATTGAAGGATAGAGAAGATCTTTTCAATGGAGATGATCCATTGTTCAGCGATCATGGGATCAGATGATCCACTAGAAGTAGGAGGCCTTTGTCTCATGAAGCTCTCGATAGCGACTTGTTCTTTCTTAGGGGTGGTTGAACATTCCTCTTGACCTGTGTTTCTCTTAAAAACTTGAGTTAGCTAAGAGGGAATTGTGACAAAGTTTTCGATTCCTGCTCCCATTGGATTGGGCATCTCATTAGTACAATAATCACACTAATCTTCACCTTGGTTTTTTGCCTGAGTCCTCCTATTACTAGCCATTGGCTGGAATAAAAGGAAAGTTAGGGGTAACACATAAAGGGTAATCCAAAGACAAAAGTTGAAGACTTGTAAATAAACATTTATTTCCTTAACTCATGTGTCTATAGGCTTTAATCTAGTCTTTTCATGATCCACTTTCTAACAAATAGTCTTAAGGGATTTTTTTAATTCCCTTAATAAGGGTTCATACTAAGCATCTGAATTTTTTAAAACATATCCCTTAGGAGTGTCATAACCAATAGTGCAGCAAGGCCCGTTGTCGTGCACCAGTTCCCATTCAAGTCTAGCACAAAGTGGTGTTTTCATGTTTTACCCATAGGATATATATGTGACAGAGCCGCCTCTACCTGCTCGTATCCAGACATGGATGTATTTTCTTGATAAACCACTTAATCAGTACATACCAAAACTTAGGTATGTTTTTATTATACATAGTATTCTCTCTATGGCTTTATTGGGGTTTTATAATCCTAATCCCAAAAATAACTAAACCTATCCTTTGACACCAACTCTGACAACCCTACTTTTATTACAATCTTAAACATGATTTATTAAGTAATACTTTACTTGATACAACAAAAAAGATCGAGAGATTTAGTGTCTTTGGGGATTAGGATCATAACATAAAAACTTGAAACATGAAATACAACATCTTTATTGAAAGCTTCCTTTACATGACCACTACATTCCCTCGTACTTAGCATTGCATGGGATTGCATGAGGACATGCCTAAGAAAAGGGTGAGCTATAAATACCAGTAAGGGAATACACATGGAATAACATAAGGAGTACAATACATGTTAGAAATTACGCATATCAATATAGCACAATAAAAACATGAACATAAAGTCATGACAAAGCATGATAATCATAACATGGAAATGTGGCAACAACACTTAACAAGGAATTAGCATGAGCCATGGCTCATTGCACATGGAGCATGAGTAAACCCTCATTGCACGTGAAGCACAAGTAAAACCTTGTTTCACTTGAATTAGCATGAGTCATGAATCATTTCACCTGAATTATCATGATACTATACTTTACCCAATGCATTAGAGCGCTGTAAGGGCACACCCTTCATAAACATTTCATTTCATGCATAAGTGTTCCACATGGATCATAAAACATGGATTTATAAAACATAATAATTTATTACATGATAAAAGAATGTGGAATTCATACATGAAACTTTATAATCAATAAGTAAATGTTCAAAAAAGGTGAATACCCTTGATGGAGAAATGGGCATGGTATTAACTGCACAATGGCATTGGCATAGAAAATCTGTGCGATTTCTTCAGCGTAACAGCGTGACATAAGAATTCATAAAAACGGTTGATGAGAGAGAAAGGGGTTCCTCATAATATTTACATGTAATGGACAGTAAGGAGGACATTTAGATACATTTACCAACAATTGTAATGGAATTTATATTCATTATACAAAAGTATTGCTTGAATGAAAATGAGGAGAGAGACGGTCCTTTCGGAATTTCGGCATAGTAACGGGTGTACATGAGAGACATTTAATGATAGAGAAAGGGTCTCCCATCATTAAAACATAAATAGGGAAGTATGAGGGAGGTGAGAAACTGTACCCCAACATTCATAATTGAAATTAAAATGGAAAAACAACTTAAATAAAATTGGACAAAAATGAGAAAGGATGAAAAAACCCTTATTTGGAAGTGTGCTTCCAAAGGCTAGAGAGAGGCTTCTGAAAGGTTTATTGGGAGCTTGGGGCACCTTGGGAGGATTCTAGAGAGAATATGGTAGAGGTTGGACGAACTCAAAAGGATTTGAGTGAGGAAGAAGTGGGATCTTGGGTGGGTTTATATAGGAAAGGTGAGGGAATTCGTTATTTTTTTTGGTTTGGGACACCTTATATTAAATTAATCGAAAACACAAAACATCCCATCGTTTTTGCCCATGGTTTTTGGAAAAGGGAAGTGGAAAAAAATATTTTATAATTCCAAAGTCCGAAATTCTTTAAATAATATTGTTGCTTATGTGGAGGTGATTCACACTCCCATGAAAAACAATTTAAAAAGACAAGGTGTTTAATAAGTCTTGAGGGGTCCCTTAATGATTTGAAAAGTAAGTCAAACAAACCCAAAATAACATTATTTTAATGGTAAAACATATATTGGATTCACATAAAAATTATATTATTTTATTACATCACTATTGGGTCATTATGATGTCATAAAACACATTATATATTTAAATTGTATTTATTTTTTACCCAAGAATTTGACTTTCTCAGAAAATTATGAAAAATTCACCATTGGATAATTTTGACATCCTGATTCTAGAAATAACATTTATTTTATCTAAATAATTTTCTAGATATGTTAATTTTCACTTTTAAAATAAAAACCGACACTTATCGAAAATTCATGGGTTTTGACAGAATTGGCTTTCAAAACATAATAAAAATTTTAATTGCATTCATAAAATTATAAGATCATTTATATTTAATAAAAAATAATTTAATAATAATATTTTATTAAAATATTATATAATTCAAAAATCCATTAATTTAATAAAATATAATTCTTAATTAAATAATAACTAAAAACACAATTTGTACTTTAGAAACTATTTACAATGTATCAATGATGACAAGAACATATATACATTATTGTATACAAAAAATAATGTACATGAAAATAGTACTATTGATCTTTTACATAACCCCTTAAAGAAGCAACATAAGTCTTTAGGGTATGGTGTGCGATGGTGACAGACTGTTGGGGTGGCTCAGATAACATCGCTTGAGTGGTAATTTGTATCAACTTCCACTTTTCCCATAGACTGTCACATTAGAGCATGACATGATGAATCTCAGCTTGGGCATGGTCAAGAGTGATGCCCAAAGACACCACCTCTTTTCCAAGATTAGACAAATTTTCTTCGTATGGAGAAATTGTACTGGATGAGGTCATCGCTTATTTTTTCTGAGTAAATTCGGTTCATTAAAGCCCTATATTTATACTAATCATGTGATCACTATTCGACGACTATAAAAGTAACAGTCACAAATTTTAACCTAAAACTAAAGAGGTTGAAATTTTATATATACATTCTACATATAGTGGAATTTATATAGATGAATAAGGATTTCCATTAATGAAACTTTGTGTCATTACAAGATCGATGTTATAAACCTTCTAATTATTCTTCAATAATTTCAATATCAACTATATATCATAATAAAATACAGTTTAATGTGGTTTATAGAGAGTACTGACATACACCCTAATGTATATGTATTCCTAATTCACAATTGATATACAATTACTTATAAAAACCAAATTTGTTGATATGGTAAGGTGATGGATAATTACCCCATTATAATCATTCATTCTAAGAGGCCTTGTAATTATATAGACACATTCTATAGTAATACCTTCTTATTCTGATATAATAATTTGCAGAGGAATCAAGTATCTTCTGGGATGTTGTCTCATATCTATCACTTAATGAATAACTAGTCAACCCAATATATAGTCTAAAATTTCTCATGTCATAATATCCCAAAAAAAAATTCCTTTAAATAATAATAAATTCTATTTCTTAATTTGTGTATATATAACATCGGTCAATTCGCTTCATATAATATTTCTCAATTCATCTTATGTATCAATTAGACACATAAAACTATAAAAACTATATTAGGTCCACTAGGTCGAACACCCTGAGAGGGGGGAAGAATCAGCGTATGCTATAGTAAATCTTTCTCCATTTTGGATCTAGTTTCGTTATTATACAAATCTAAATTCTCTATTCCTCTTATAGCAATATACAAAAAGATATGAAATCATGCACATTACACAACAATTTGTACTTGGTTCACCCTCATTGGGCTACGTCCAAGGATCGTAGAAAATAAATGTGTTGATGTACCAAATTCATTCTGGCACACTACAAATAATTAGTACAATGTTCAGGCTAGATCATTTATGGCTAGGCTCATTGCCTTTACAAGGTTTAGGGTATTCTCCCTTCATTCCCATGGGTCACTCTATATGACTCTTTCTTAAGATCACTATCAGTGGAATGGGTCACCATCTTCCTCTTCCATCCCTCACAACTATTGAAAAGGTATCCAATCCGAGTTTATCGACTTGTAGGTCATACAAAGATTATGTACATGTAGGTCCATTCATTTTCCTGAATTTCAGAATCCTCAAATATAGGTAGATTCTATGTTGATGTTCCATTTTCAACCACAGATGAATTCAACCTTCTTGAGTAATATTATATACCAGAAAATACATTCACAAACTAAATTGGAGCTCTAACAGTATTCTTGAGAAAATTGTAAACCACATTATCTCTCCTGTGTACTGGGTATAGGGTTTGCTACATGAACCAACATCTCTGCATACTACTTCCTCTTCCGCGAACATCCTGTGTCCACGTACCTCCTCCGCCTGAGCTATTTCGTACAACTACCACGTACAAACTTCGCGAACCTCATCCGTGAAACCCCACATGTCCTTGTACTATTCATTGTTCATGGACTACCTTTGGTTCCACGTACCAGAGTTCTCCCTCTACATACTACTTGCGTAACACTCCCTCTCACATAACAGAGATTCTTCCTCCATGTACAGATAAAACCCCTTCAGCATACCAGACTTCCTCTTCCATGTACCGTAATTCCTTTGCGGGTTAAGAAACCCCATAGACACCTTCGGCGTAATTCATTCCATGAAATCCTCTTAAGCCTTCACGAAGCACTTCAGTATTTGAAAACATCGTTCAACCATTCCCAAAATCTTGAAGCAAAATATGTTCTCATGATGTTCAATCTCCATAGTAATCAGATAGATAATTGTTTCTTATATAATAAAATATATCCTCTTAATTACCTTATTTGAGATTTACCAAATCATCAAACTAGCCTCCACCACATACCGATTCTTCAACCACAACGAAGCATCGGCCATCCACGAACCATATTCCTACAAGCTCCACATACAACCATTTCTATTTTGTGGTCGACCTCCTCCACGGATTCCAAACCATCTACGTACCATATTCATTGAGTGGTTTTTCCCAATAAATTCCATTACCCTATTTTCTTCAAAATAAAAACAAAAATATTTACCATCATTAAATAATATAATTTTGTTTTTACACTCTTTTCATCAAAATGGGATATATTTATAATTTCCAATAAGTATGGTTTGGGATTCACATAGAAACAATTATGGTTCCCATTCATTTATATTTACCATGTAAAATATTTTTATGTATCTAAATATACATTCCCTTCCAAAAAAACATATTATTCTAGATACCATTATCATTCATATAGAACATATCTTCCAAATTTTTTTAATTAATACAGTGGTAGTATATCAATAAATCATAGTCCTTGGGTAGATCAAGATGTATCCTTTGACTCATTTTGATCTCCTTTGGTGAAAACATTTATTTCTTAATCTGGTTATATATATCTCATATTTTACAGCATATGGATAATTAAAATATTTTATCATTGAAAAGAATTTTTATTGAGGATGTAAGAACATGGTTTGGATATTTATATTCATTAATCAATAAATGAATTATTGTATATAATATTACATCATTTTTCCCCTATGGAAAAAACCAAGTCATTTAATTTTAGTGTGACTATATATAAAAAATTCATCCCCTCTCGGTGGTGATGTTATCACGGGTTCACTGATTAACAAACACTTCAACTATTTAAATTTTTTTTTACATTCCAATATCTAAAATAACATAAAACATTTTGATGTAATAAATTTTAATGACATTTCTTATATGGAAATATTTTCTAAAAATCCTCGATAGTAGTATCCTAATCTTCAGAAATAATATATCTCGATAATATTTTTTGTAATAGTATATTTATTCATTTATAGTGTATTTTATGGATAAAAATACATTCCATCATTTGAAAAAATATTGAAAAAAAGGAATAGCCAAAAATCCATAAATCTATATTTCAAATACTCTTGTCTTAATCATTTTATTCATGATTCTCATGAATGATTTTTACATTGATCTTAAATTTTTCAGAAGTTTTAGAGTGCACTATGGTATTATTAGAATATAATAAATATAAAAATATATTGATATTCCATGATCATTCTTTTAGTAAAATATAAAAAAAATAACTCAATTAGAATATCTAAATATAATTAGTATAAACTCAAAATAATTAAACCTCATATGAAAGGATGTCTTGACAATATATTCCTTTAAATGAAATTAATTATACACCCAATAAATGGGTATCCATGGAAAATATTATTCGAATTGAAATTTATCATAAAATGAATTAGATGTAGACATATGATACTTGTTCATCAGGATAATGGAAGTCATTTCCATGTAATAAAAATACATATTTATTGTTTAATAATTTTTTCATAAGGAACATCAGATCTCCCCTTGGAGAATCACTTGGGATTATGAATCCATTATTAATAAAATCATACAACTATTTATTTACATCTAATATAATACTTTTGGGTATTTATTATGGAGTCTTATATATATTTTTCTCATCATTCATTAATTTAATAAATAAAAACTTCTCAATCATATGGATGGTTAGGTAGTAGATTAATAAACACAAGAATTTATTCATAAAAACAATATCATCTATAATATGGTTACCATTCATATATGATGGTTGTCAAAATTCAAATACTCTATGAATTTCATTATGGAGAGGTTCTTGGGTGGATTTAGATAAGATTATGTGTTATAATCTAACCTCTAAAAATAATAGATTCCATATCTCAAACACAAATCGTACTCTCTTTCTATCCATAGTAAAATTTCAAATTATAATTTGGAATAAAATCTATACCAATGATTATATAATAGTGTGGAATATTTATAATAATGAACATTTTGATCAGTGTGCATCCATGAATCATAACTTGTAGTGACTAATTTATCATTATTACAATAATATTTTCTCTAGTCGTATTTATTGATAACTAATATCTTTCTGTTCTAGTAGAATATTCACTTTTCATAGTAGAAATTGAAAATTAAAATGGAAGAAAGGATCTAGAATAAAATAATGAATTTGGTTACATTTATTTTATAATAAAATTACTTACAACCACAACGCTAATAACATCTTATTTGTAAGTAGTAATAACAAATTATCGGAAATATAGACTTGGACTCATTTATGGTACATTGCCTTAACATTTGTGTTATTGGATAGAATATTTCCCCATCTATTTATAGTTATACCATTTTAATTTGATGTTTCTCCCTTGTCCATGAATTCATGAGAATTATGGAATATCTCTCCTCAATTTTATAAATTTTTTCCCTTGAACTAGGTAAAAGGTTGTTTCCTTCCATAAGTTTTACATATTCGAAATTCCACATTCTCATTTTCCCCTAATCCATTTTTAGATTCATCAAATTATCATAAATCCTATTTTTCTCCTTAATTCCTCTACAAAATCATATGTAATTGAATATATTTATTGGTATTAAATGATACAACATCCTCATATGATGGTACTGATATAGAGAAATATTTACATTGAGGGATTATATCTACCATGTCAAAGAAACAACCAATATAACCGTTTGGATAACATGTGTAGTCTACAACATGAATTGTTATCATTGAAATTATATCCTCATATATTTTAATATTTCCCAATTCAATTTTTCAATGACATTTTAACTATCTCTATATATATTCTCATTTATCATAGGGAATATACTTTACAAAAAAGTACCTAAAATTATTTCCAATTTATCCTTTATATTTCTTCTATATTCGAAATATTTTGACTTAATAACAACCACTGATCTGTATACCACATGATATTTTGAATTACCATGTCATCCTTCTCCCATTTATTAATTAAAAATGTGTGAAATATATTTTATGTTAAACATATACATTTCTCAGTAACTAATGGATGTATGGTTCCTTTAAATTTTGGAGGTTGTTGTTGCATAGAATAGTTTTTACATTATTATACTATCTTGTGTATTAGTAGTCTTTTCTATGTGGGAAACATTATTTTTTATAACCTCAGTAATATTCCCCTATATTTTTGTGTATATATCTCTAATTCTATAAAAAAATCCTCATTGTCATTCCATTAAGAAAAATGACTATATAAAATACTTTAAATGACATAGTTTCAATTCCTAATAGTTAGACATATTAAAAAATAATATAATACGCTCGATTTTATAATAACAATATAAATCATATTTTATAACACCAAAAATAGTGAAAAAAATAACATAAATTGAAAAAAATATATTAGTTAATTATATAATCATAATATCAGTATCGGTTGAAATATCCAAAAATAAAGAAACATATATAAAATCTTATCGAAATTGGTTTTATGGAATATTTAAATCAAAGAATGAATATCCTGTAAGGCCATTTTTTAGGTATGTATTCTTTGGAAAAATCATCATACAATAATGATGTTGGAGTTAATACGAAACCCTCTCCGATTAGAGTTGATACCCCAAGATTCATTTATTCCATAACCACATCCACATACCAATATTAGGACATTGTTGATTTTTTTACGAAAACTAGATAATCTTTACATTACCAAAAAAAATTATAATCATATACATCGATGTTTCCCTACACTATGTAGATTGAATTTGTTCTCTAAAAAAGGACATTATAAATCTAGTTAAAATGATTATAGTAAAAACCTATATTGGAAACTATAATGACCACAATACTAGTATACTAGGGTCATTGGTTACATTATTACATCATCACTTTATAGAAGTTATAGTTTCCAAAATTATCGAAGTGTTTAATAGTTTTTCAAAACAATATTCTTTAATGAATATTAAATTACATTTGAAGAAATAAAATAGAAATTTCATTTTCATTGGGAAAATTATTATTCCCTCTATTTTTTCCTTCTATATAAATAAAATTACATTTAGGATAATTATAGGGAGTCAAAACAAATAAAAATGTTAGATCTGAAGGATAGTATGAGAGTTCTTTATGGAATATGTTGTTTCAGAATATGTTTGACAAGAACAATATATTAGGAGTAAATTATGATAAATTATTTCATTCCAATAATATAATGTTAATAAAACTTATCCAAGGATGATTTAACAATTACATTAACCTCATGGACATAAAAAATATATTTCATAACGAAAGAATACAAATATTCATACATCTTAAAATTTCAATTGAGGCCACATTCCAACACATTATACTTATATGGGTATTAAATAATCAAAGTACCCAACCTATTTTGTTTAATGAGTCCTAAAAATTCCTAAAGGAATTAGTTAATTCTAGGCCCCACTATTCCCTTAAATGTATAATGTATTTATCATATCAATAAACAATATAAATTAATATACATTCTTTAATAATCAATATTATACATATTTTAAGAGCTAACATACATGTTTCCAATATATTCCCAAATTAAAGTGATCATAATCCATCTAGATTAATATGATGGATCTTATCATTTTATAATATAATTACCAAATAAAAAATTTCATCAATGGATGTAAACATAAATGAAAAGACTTCTAAAATAAAATTGGAACATTTCATATGCAAAAGTACATTTAAATTTTAAATTACAATATTAAATAACTAAATATTACAAAACAAATTGCAGAAATCTTTTTATTTAGAAATAATAATTAAACCCAAAATGTTATTTTCAATGAAATATGTAGTAATTATAACAGAAATTTTCATTCATGTGGTGTATGTTAACACAATTATTCCTTTCACAACATTTTAAAAAAGTTTTAATTTATAAAACGATAAAGAAGATTCATTTTATACATTATTTTTAGAAATTATTACTTAGAGAAAATTTATTATATTGAATCATTGCAGAATGGTAAATTAGTTCTTAAAGCATTATAAATATAATGTGAACATGGAAGAAAAATCGTTCCTACTAAAGATAAAAACAAATCCATGTTTCACTAAATAATTCTATCAAAATTTTGAGATTATAGAGAGAGGAAAATTAAATTATAAAATATATGTTTCAAGAAATAACTTGAGTAAGAGATTATATATTAGGTATAAGATATAAATATAAAATAATGTTTTCCAGCAAAACATAAACACAACAAATCCCAAATAAAAATGAGATTGTTAGAAAACACATAAAATTGGTATAAATTACTTCATAACTGATTTTAAACTATTTATATTCATTCTTGAATGGTTTACATCAAACATGAATTGATTCCCTTTATAGAGGTAATAGTATACAGCTACAGACGAGTGAAGTTATAATTTTTTAACATCAAAAATTTTAATAAGGTAAAATATATATTATAATTAAAATATAAAAATTATGTAATATATTTTATATATATTAATTATCATGATCTGAATAAGAATATAATAATATTTCTGATGAAAAATATATTACAATATTATGTGTATATAGTAGGTCATATTTACCAATGAGTGATTTTTTGCATTTTCAATGGCATGGAAAAGTGATGAAAAATGGATCATAAAACTGAATAATTAAATTTATATGTAGGGAAAAATATTTATTTTATTATATTAATAGGGATATATATTATTTTAATTATTAATATTTAGATATAAAATGAAAATAAGTGATTAAAAACATTGCCACGTCATCAGACAACCTCCATTGGCTTACACATTAAGCTTTTTATGGTTTGTATTTCCATCAAAATAGGAATTGAATATCATGGTTAGGGAAGTAAGGAAGAATTTATTGTAAGACTTATCTGATGTAGAAGGATAATAAAGTGCGAGGAGGATTGCATATTTGGTATTATTCAATAATTAATAGATAATACATGTTTGATTATTTTAGCAGATTAAAATATATCTATATTTTACACCATAATAATGGCTAAAAATTTTCATATATTATATAATATATGGTAGAAATATGACCAACTAGTAGGATTTAAACATTTTATTAGTTCATTTTATAAATTATCATTTTAGTTTCATCCATTTTAGAATGTTTCACCACTTATCTCAAAAACTACTTTCTGTTACCAAACTTATTTTCGAAAATGTAAAAATTATTGTTCTCTTCTTTTATAATCTAAATACAGGATTCCAAAAAATTATTCAATTTCATAAAATTAAATTAAAATATGTATTATAGATTAATTTAAAAACCAATTTGTAAAAAATGGTAAAAAAATATATTTCTATAAAAAAGTCTTTTAAATTTAAAAATGATATCATGTGAAATATAAATATAATGATGATCATAATGTAATTACATATATTTTATTTAAATAAAATAATTTAAATAAATTTTTTAAGATATTAAAAATATTAGACATCATAAATACTTTAAAATAATTGATACATTTGATAAGAATGTTTCTTTAATAAACGTCATTGAAAACCCATATATTTATTGAAATTCAAAAAAATCACAATATTATAATAATGACATAATTAATTGAAAATTAATATTAATTTAGTCCATTTATATTTATAAAACAATTATTGCTAGGGTATTAATGAAATTCATAAATAAAAATATTTTCATTGTGTTATTATTTCTCTATAAAAAACATATTACTATAATTAAACTCACAGGTTACACATGTCCTTAAAATCCCCATTAACAAGGAAGGTTCACCATCTCTGGAAATAATCAGTGCCAATAAATAAAATCATAAAGCCATCACAAATATGGGTAATATGGTATCATGAAAGCTAAGTTCATCAACCACAACACCTCATCCTTCCATATATTACAAGAAAAACATCTTATACCTTCACCATCAAAAGGAATCTATAACCCAAATAATAATTTACACTAACACTGAATGAAGAGAGGTTAATAGTGGAAATTCATCTATTTATTCCTCATCTTATAAATGTTGGGAAAACTCCCCAAAAATATCGAGGGGGGGGGGTGTCAGTTCATGTTACTCTACATATGTGATGTGATTATAAATTTAACAGAAAAATACAACCATGTACATATACTAAAAATATAGAACATGGTCCTACAATAAAGGTACCATATCAAAACATTACCACCCTCTCCATAAAAATACAACCATACTAACATCACCTAACTCTTCCACCAACTAAACACATCCCATTCATGGAACAATCACACATAACCTTAAATTCATTTCACTTAACTATAGGGTCATCCACATTTCACGATTCATACATTAAAGCTAATATTAATATATAATACATTTTTAACCACTCATTACATGAAATATATATAATATAAAATGAAATACAACCCACACCACTTCCCTTTTTTTATTACCAATAATATATTTAATATCTTATAATCCATTTTAATGAGAAAGAACACAATAAAAACCTGACTACCAAAAAATCTACATATTTTCCACCACACTTCCAATCAGCACTAGATATCACACATTAGAAATGATTACATACAATAATCAAATTGACCCTACAAAGCCCATATAACCATAATTCTAATAATAATAATACTTGCAGCACATAGAAAAAATTCAAAAACAACTAATTTACAACACATAATTTAAATGGGTATTTTGAATTAAACATTATTTTTGGATATGGGTATTTATAAATTGATTTATATTTACACAAGAAACTAATTATTAGATAAATTTAACTTTATTACCTTTTTGAAGATGTGCGTTCACATAAATAATGAAATTGTTATCAATCTACAACATGTTTTTATAATTCATCTTAGTAAAAAAATTAACCCAAGATATCATTTAAACCATGATAGAAATCATCAAAAAAATAATAACTTGAAATCCTGTAAAACATATGAATACAACACATTCCCCTCAATTAATTTAATATGATAACTAACTTCAATAGACAATTTTTACCTCCCACCCATTGAAAAAAACATTATAATTTCATTGATACAAAAAATAATAGATTATAATGATACTATACCTAGTATATAATTTAGAAAATACACTACCAAAAATAATAAGGGTAATAATGTTAGTGTCATTGCATATATTGTTATTCACAACTAATGAAAATTGGGATGGAAACTATAAATTGGACATTCCAGGAATCATGTAAACAAAGGATCTGGGTGTAAGTATCCAATGCTCAATGTTCAAGAATTGAATTATCATCATTTATTGAAATCAATAAATTAAGAATAAGATTGAATTGAGAAAATAAGATACTTTTGTGATGCCAGATATGGTTTCAATATGATTAAAACATTACAATTTTGACATTAATTATAATTTAATTATTTTTATTTAAAATTGATTCCATATATAGATTAAATGGATTCTATATTTAGATTCATCTTCAAAATATTATTAACTATTATTCATAGTATCTTTTACTAATAAAACAATAACCATAGATAAATATTAATCAATATTAATAATTTTTAAAATAGTAAAGTTAATGTTTCCTGAGTTTTACTAAAACATTTAGATATATAGACCGCATATAAAAAAAATTTAGTTTGGAAATTCATTCCAACATGTATCACTATTTTTTTCCCTTCATTATCACTTGATTCTTAGTAATATCCATTCATACCCCTTAAACCGTATTCTTTTAAAATGATGTGTCATGCCTTTTCAAATGTAAAATGTTCTCACTTCCATGATTTTTAATCAACAAATATAGTTTTCAATTATTATAAAAATATATAAAATATAGTTATTTTAAATCCACAATACAATGTATGTGTCTTATATCAAAAATAAATTTCATCAAATAATTCGTTTCAAATGGATACAGCAAGAAAATATATTAATATCCATCGTAGGTGTTACTTCCACATACACATCAATTTTTTACCATTATTATTCTACCTTCCCAGTTGAAATATATATACTGACATAAAAATTATTAATGTAATCTAATATTAATTTATTATTTATATAACCATTATCTATTCCCCCTTGATTCGATAAAAAATTATTATGTTTCTCTTGTTTCTTTGAGGTCTACAATATCTAATAATGACTTGTATCATTTTTAACCACCATAATTTCATTGATGGTATAATAGATATATTTTTTGAATATATTTTAAATTTTTTTAATTATTTATATCCTACAAATATACATTAATCATTTTATAAGAAATAATATCATTAAATGGCCATCATTAATTATATTAATTTTAAAATAAGTGTACTAAGAGAAAAGTATTTTATTTGAATAATGTAATTTTTTCATATCATATTAAATATTGTTAGAATTATACATTAAAACCATGATATATAAATCTAACATGAAATAAATTATTTGATTATACAACATGTGTAATGATATTGCAGCTATATAACCTCTTAATAATTCATTAATCATGGCATTGTCATGTTTTGGTAGGTTTGACATCATACTTGAACAACTCTATTAATGTATGTCATGGATGAATATGAACACATATGTAATGACCTAATATTATATAAATCATGAAATAGTAATTATTGTTTTCATTAAAGGAATTATAAATTGGTAACACAATGATTATAATACACCTTTCATTGGCTAAGAATCACTGAAATAAGCTTACAATTGATTGCATCATCTAGAATAATGTATGAAACACTCAACAAAGTATATTGAAACATAGTAGATAATAATAAAAATATATTATAGAAGCATTAGTTATTTGGGATGTATGATATTTTTATGATCATTAAATATCAGTATCCCACCTATGAAACCTGTGCATCCCATTAAACTTCTAAATTTCTATTGTTTGACAATAATTAAAAAATTTCAATTCTATATATGTTTAGAATTGGGATCAATATTGAGTATATATGGTTTTATTAATAAATATTGTTCTTCTGAATAAAAAAATAAAATTAATTATGTTATTGTATATGTTTTCTTGGTAGGGAATAATGAATTTGTACCAAGTTAAGTGTTTTCCACAATCTTTTTTTCTAATTTTATAATGATACTTTTATGGGATAAGTGTGAAACCTACCATAAAAACACTAGATTCATCCGAACAAGAAAGTATCTTAAATTGTTCCCATATCAATGTTCAATAGTTGCTCCTGGTAAATTTGAAAATTTAAAAATAAACCATTTTGGGACATGTGTTGCATGGGTGTTCCACCTGTGAAACCAAACATCTAGGAACAGAACACCTAATCGACATCATCAAAACTCTAGAAAATCACCATCATTACCATAATGTTGTCACATCACTATGTTCATCACCTTCATCAGCTCATCCATGTTAGAATCTCTCAGATCCACCACCAACACCAAACACTGTCCCCACCAGAACCAGACATCATTAATGACTTCATCACCTCCCACATTGAGATAGTCATCAACTCCAAAACACCACCACAAACATCATCATTGTTCAAACAGATTCATATGATGACCATGAATCCTAAAACACCAATATATACCTGAACAAAACCTCCCAAATATCCTATGAGAATCACCTCACGAGACTAACATAGGGATAAGAGAAGAGACACGAATCCATTGTAGAGTAAGAGTATAAAAGAACCATCATATAGAATTGTGAGCATAAATAACATCACACAACCAAAATGATACCCCACCATCACCTAAACACAAGATGATCTATCTGGAACCCCCCACCAAAAAACACTAACTAACAAAAACACTCATGGAATCAAACACAAGCAACCAACTAAGAAGAGTTCAATGGACCTGGAGGATAGAGAGGAGAAGGAGCCTTCCAAACTTCAAGAGAAGCTTGGGACCAAGAATGAAACAACCCATTCACTAT
This sequence comes from Viscum album, assembly GCA_963277665.1. NCBI lineage: Eukaryota > Viridiplantae > Streptophyta > Magnoliopsida > Santalales > Viscaceae > Viscum > Viscum album. Next base: position 513,090,080 of record OY728143.1, on the reverse strand, counting down.
AAAACAACCCCAAAAAACCATCACAACAAAATTTAGACCATCATGCCTTTAAAATTCAAAAAATAGTAACAAATATGAAAAACATAACCACTATGTGTTGAGAATGAAGAATTCACGAAGTAATCCTATACAAACATGGTAATGAAACCCATGGAAGAAAATGAGAATGTGAAAAGTAAAGAAGGGTTCAAAGATCAAACCCTAGACAAAAATAGATTAAATAAGGAATTAATGAATCAATAGGAATAATAATTGATGGAGATACAAGATAGAAAGTTGGTACATAGATAACATTGAGTGATGAATCCCTATGAAGGGGGAAGTAGATCGCTTCGGGAAACTCACTTGGTGAGTAGAGTTACGAAGAGAACACCAAATTAAGGGGAAGAAAATGAGGAATAATGAGAGAATAATGTATTGTAGATCACTCTTGGAGAGAACAGGGCCACTCCTCCCTTCAATATAAATGTAAGTATTTTCGTAAAAAAATTATTCCCACTGAGGAATGTGTTATAGTATACACCAATATTAATTTATGTGGTTATCATATAGTGTATTTCAAATATTATTTCATGAAATAAATTTTATTCATGGTAATATATGTCCTATTTAAACACCCCCTCCTTCAATAGTTTTTTATTTAAATTCTCCCAAATATAAGTATTTTTATTTATTAAAATATATTTAATTGGTCATTACCACGACATATATTTTAAACTAATTAAAAATATAATTTTCATAACCATTTATGTTTTTATATTGAACTTACATATTATTTTATATGTAAATAATGTTTTAAAGTTATGCATCCTCCCTTATTGAATATATCATTGAATAAGAAACATATGTTTATTAAGATTAATTTCATTCTCTATTAATTGATTTTTTTCTCCATATCATGATTTATTTACATACTGCCAATGATCTCATTTCTATTGTGGAAAAATAAAATGTTTTTATAAAAAAAATTTATATTCATCATAATTCATTTTAAAGCAATAGGTTCATCATAATTTTATTGATTTTGGTTTTTAAAAATGTGTTTTCAAGTATTTAAAATGATTTTCATTACCATGATATTATACATAACCTATAAAATTCACTATTACAATGGATTATATTACATATTAGGTTTTTTTATTATAATTTGTTTTAACGAACCCTTTTACATAGATTTTTCATTACCCATAAAATATGTATGTATAAAGTGACTAGAAAATAATTTATTTTAGTGTGAAATTTTGAAATGATTTATAAAAAAATAACCATTTTTTATTTCACCTGAATTTATAAAATATTATTTTCTAATGATGAAATGTTTTATTAGTCAGCCTATATTTTTTCTTTTTTAAATACTCATTCTTCATGATCATATATTTTTTTATCAAATTAATCTTGTTTTCTATGATAATATTTGGAAATTATTTCAATCCCATTTCATTTTAATGTGTAATATTTTGTAAGATGATTGATTTTATATTAAGTGGTACACATATTTTTGGATAATGATTGTGGGGTCAAATATCTCTCTCAAATGCAATGGTAATCGTTTTATATCTTAGTAGATTATAACGAAAATCAAGGAATGGACTATTTCTTTACTATGGGAATCAGGTAGTGAGGAGGTTCTACAATGGGAATCAAGTGGTCACTCAAACACTCCATTAATGCTTGATTTACAATGTCATATGTAGAAATAAGTAAAACATGCTCCATTTTGTTGTTTTTATCTACCTGTATTGTGTTGCCACAATTTTTTGTTTATTTTCATTTTAGGATATGCACCATTTCCTTAGTTAATCCTCCTTTGTTTTCCAGTATTATTATTTCATTCAATTATTTACTTATGGTTTTTTATATTAAACTATTTAAAGGTATTTTTTATTTTTATGTTATTATTTCATATGTTTTTTTAATTATATACTCATAATCTATATTGTTTGTAAAATATTATAGGTTATTACTTATCTTATGATCCCTTTATATTTTTCCTTGAATTCTCTCTTAATGACACTATCCTTAATTTTTATAATATAAATGTAATGAAAAGTTGATAAATTTCCCATACTATTTATTCTTTATAACCCCAACGTAATATTTCCATTTGATAGGTTATGAATATTATTAAATCTTATGAGGTGTTTAGTAGAGTCTCAATTGGTGAAATTTTAATGATAAATTTCAATAACTATCACAAATAATATATCTAATTTGAAACTATCCTTGTCTAAAAACCTTTCGAACCATAAGTTTTGTGAAATTTATTACCTTTGTTAATTTATCCATGGAATCAATGTAATAATTACATATATTTATATTTTATATCAATAGTCGGTATGAGTGGAATGTTGTAGTTATGTTTTTGGAGATTTTGTAGTCGATGATAGTATTATATGAATGTAAACAAATTGAATATCCTATAAATGAGTCTAAATATATAATGATATTCAAAAATATTAGTAAATAATTCAGCATGTAATTTACATTTAAATTCATCACTATATAGATATTGAGATGTAGATGTGGTTCAAGAATATTTTACCCTAGGGGTAATCACTATAAAATATTTAGATTAATGTAGAACCGAGCATCGCTATAATGAATGATGAGTTGGGATAAAATTTCACACTCGGATAGTCTCTCACTAGTGTTATGAATTGGTTTAACAAAATATATTTGTGAACCATTATAAATGATCTATATATTATTTATATTGAGATAGTATGATGATATGTATAATATAAACCAATATAATTTTTCCAATGTTATACTAATATTAATATATGCTAAACTAAGGGAATTACAATATAAGGTGATGAGGAAAAATAGTAAATGGTTTTAATGATAAATCACTTTTATTTTATTGATTATTATAATTTATCCATGTTATCAATGTTTCATCACTCTTGATATATATTATTTTTATATTAATTTGTGTAAATAAAATGGACCATGGGTGTGGTGGATATTTTTAATATTACCTCTATGAATGACATGATATCATGGGAACTATAGTGAGAATCCTCATGATTATACCAAATCAAAAATCATGAAATTTGATTAATATTGTGAAAATATTCAATGCACTATGCACATAAAATAAGATAATGATGGATTCTCAGGGAATATAAATTGATGATTATGATTATGGAAATAATGTTTAATTTCTAGTATATTAAAAATGTTGAATGTAGAACAAAGGGGACTGCCTCAAGGGTACCATAAGATGTTTTATCTTTGTTATGGGAGCACATTGAGAAAAAATATACAAAGTTAAAGATGATATCAATTTAAAATATAGAGAAAAATAATATTATTCTTAAGGAACCACTATATGTTAAATTTTTTATATGTGTGGAATGTGGTCACTATAAAAACTAGTGCACTAATCAAATGTAATAAGATGGAAATAAACAAAAAAAATCTCAAAGACCATTGGATCAATGAGACTCACAAGTGAGGAATAATAATGAAGTATATAGTGATACTAAGTGGTTTGAGGTATATTTAGTCGTCAATATAGATTTAAGAATCTCTTATATCATATATATTCTCACTAACATATAGCTAGTATAATTAAAACACTTCATTTTATCATTTTTAAATCCCAGGTACATGAACGTTCTTTATGGTTTTTATGACTATGATTGATGAATTTATTATTATAATTGCATTATAGAAATATAATATGTTTTTTAAAATATAATATTATTTTGAAATATTTTTTTCTCTATAGATAAAATAAGTGTTTATTATAATTTATTATAATTAATTAATCAAATTTGATATCAATTTATGAGTCTATAAATGCAAATAATAGTTATTATGGACTAATCATAATGGATTTCATGTTAAATTGTTGATAATGAAATATGTTTTTGGATTTATTATTATTATAAATAAAATTATGTGATTGAAATAATAATATATAATTGAATCTCTGGTCATCTAATAGATAATAATATATAACATAAACTATAATTAATCATTAAAATTTCATGGATGAAAATTATAAATTAGGGGAGGATATAATGTCATGATATTTCATTATATATTTTTATTAAATAAAAATCATATTCAATAATTATTTTCAGTCACTGTTCTAAATGAAAATGATGAACCTTGATAAATTTGGAACATTAAATAAGAACATTAAATACATATGGTTAAATTAGAGTGTAAAAATATAAAACACGCTATTGATAAATCAATAATAGAATGATAAGGATATAGAATCTATAATTTGACTTATTATTTATAAAACTAAATTTACATGATTGGGAGGTAGATTCACTGCTATTCTTCCTAGAACAATCCAATGCAAAGGCTGGGAAATTATTTATTGAGAAAATCTATATATGGGAAAATTTATTCCTCTTTGAGATTTCTCTAAGATCCATTCTCAATGACATATTATCCTCAATTGTAACTAGATTTTACCTCATGGTCAGGTATTACACGGATATTTTATGGTCTTATGTAATAATAAATTATGTTTTTATCACCATGTAATATAATATATATTGTTATAGATATATTAGTAATATTTTTAAATTTGGAATGTCCTTTTTTACATAATTTAGTTAAATCTTCAAATAACCTTTTCTTGAGATTAGAGTTTTATTTCAAGAAAAATTGTTTTTTACATAATAATAAAAACATATTTCGATTGTATGATTAATATATTTAGACATTATTAATTATATATTTATAATAATGTTAATAGTTAATATACCAAATATCATTTTATATAAAAACAAACTTTCAAGGAATTTTATATCTTTAATTATAAACAAAATATATAAATTTTAGAATGCATGTTTTAAATTATTTTGATTATATTTATATTTATCATGTATACAACAGCACAATAAAAACATTTGAAATGATTAAAAAATCAGTTTATCGACCAATTGTGAAGAATATTCTTTTTACAAATAATTTAATTTTGGTTCAAATTATTAAAATTTAATTATGCCTTTAAAAAATATGAAACAATTTTCTTAAAGAAAAATATTTTTTTAATTATAAGGATTATTTTTTATAATTTTTTTTTTAATTTTTGATATCAAGTATTATTTTTACAAAAAATCTCCCAAACAAATCATAATTTTATAATTAAATAATTAATATTTAATCATTTAGAAACTAAATTATATAAAATAGATTAAAAAGAATAAATTAGTGGGTATAAATTATCTAATAGGGAATGATTTTTTTATTTAATGAAAATGTTTCCTTAGAAAATAAATTAGTTAGAGCATCAAAAAATTAATTTCTCAAATAATGATACATTATTATACATTCTATATTATTATTAATTGATGTTGGTCAATTTGGTATTGTGAATATAATTTGTAAATTAATAACAGATAACAATGAATTGACTTTTATCTAATAAATAATTGATGTTATGTATTTTTAATAACACATAATTAGTAAAACAAAATTTATATAATAAAAATAGCTTTTTAACAGATTATATGTTATAATTTGAAAGCTAATTATATGTTCTATTGAAAAGAAGTTTGATTAAAAGGATTCAAAATTCTGATTCATCATATAAAAATTTAGTATGATGGGTTATAAGATATTATTATTTGTAATATAATTATAATGTAAAAATCATAATCAATATTAATAGTTTTTAAAATGAATAATCTAAAGTGGTATAAATTTTACTATATAATTTTAAAATTTATAACTTTTTGAATTACATTATTATGATTTAAATTATTACTTATATGTTTCACCAAGATTTCTAAACCTAACTCATATTACCCTAATCAAATTCCATTCATAACCATTACCCAATATTTTATTCCAATGTTTTTCCACACTTATCTGAGTATCTTATCCTCAAAAAAGGTTATCAAGTCCTTCATTTCAAATGTATAATTCAAGAGAATCTTGGAATATCATATATGTGTATTGCTTACACTTTCACTGCCATTAGTTATCATTCACAAACCCATTTATCCAAACCATTCCAACCATATGTATATAATGGATTCATAATAACATGGATACTAAATTGTTATTATGTTTATATTATAAATATTATATATTTCTCCCCAATTGATCCATAAAAATGAAATTTATACTTAACCACATGTGCGTACAAACTACTCAGTGGATGACATGTTACATTTTTCAACACCACCGTTACAATTATTTTTATATAAATGTATTAATATGAGAGATATACTATCTATTTTATGATTTATATTATTAAAATATAAATTCCCTATTATATAAGATATCATAGAAATAAAACAATTACAATTAAATTCATTAATTAAATACCATTATTGTAATAAGAAAATCATTTATTCAAATCATATATTATTTTCCTATGAATTACATAATCTTAAATGGCCATTATGATTTTGATATATCATTATAATAAACAGTAAGGGATGTAATTACTATATATTTTTTAATTGTATATAATGTAATGGAACTCAAAATCATTTGTTAATCAGTGTACTCTCATTTTTTGGTCGTTTTGTTCTTCTATATAAACAATGCAATGAAATTATATCATGAAATAATATCTAAAAACATATTTAAAGATATAATATGATATAAATTTTTTTCAGTGGTTTTATTTTGGTTATATATTTGATAAACAAATATATAACTGAATTATTAAGCAAAAACACATCATTGCTTAAGAATCACTAAAACAAGAATATTATATATTTTATCTTTTCATGTAAAAAATGCAACAAAAATGAAAGAAAATTTATACATCAAATTTCATTCAAAAATAAATAAATTTAACATAAATTATTTGGGATATATAAACATTATATATGAAAAAAATACTAAAATAACCTCTATAAAAATATTTATGAAAACATTAATGGGATAAACACTTGATATTGGAAAATTGGTAAAAACTAACTATTATATTTATATATATATATATGTATGGAACTATTGTAGTTAATTAATATTAATGGTTACATTAATATCCTCAGAATTTATAAATTTTATTCCTTTTTAAATGAAAAAATTATTTTTCAAGTAATGTATTTATGGAAAAAAAACATGTACTAAATTGGTTATTTTGGATCGGTATACTATGTAGGAATCAAAATACCATTATACATAATAATCATGGTATATATATCCACTATAAAATGACTATTACTATCAATATATAAATGATTGAAATTAAGTATGATTGAAAAATATGTAAGATTAGATGACCATGAATAGAAGCATCATACCCTATGATTCCCATTAATTTAAGCCACTATGGGTGATGAAATCCCTATGATTTTCCCTTAGCCATTTTCAAGCCAATATAAAAAAACTAATGGTTGAGAAAAATGTTTGTAAGAGATGTCAATTCTGAATTAGAGTAAGAACCAAACCATGATCATGAAACCACCTTAAGAATTTTCCACCCTTGAAAATAAATAGTGTCTAAAACCTATGTTTAAAATTTTAACTATAAATTATACAATATTTTTTTATAATACCCTGCAAATTATTCAATTAATCTGTATTAAAATCAAATTTAGAATGAGTTTACTATAATTTTACCCATCTATATCCATCCCAAGGTTCCCAAAATCTATTAATAATATCCTCCCAATCATTTAGAGGTTCTCTCTCGAGGTTGAGGATCATCTCTTTATCCGCTTTATTCAAGATTCATCGTTTTATTTTACATTATGATTTCTAATAGTTATTTTTGGGGGAAATTTTTACACATACCAATTACTATTATTCTAGTGTGAAACTTATTAGGTACTCCCTTAATTCCCATTAAAACCTTCCATGGTTTTTTACATACACATATTATTCTACAAAATTTATCATGTTGTTTTTTTCATTTGTTTATTGAATATTAATCGACATTTCCCCTCTTGGGTACTCTCCAAGATGTACCTATTCATTAATTTTTAGTGAATTACATGTATATAATGAATAATAATTAATATATTGATTATAGTGATGATAGACATCAGTATGATTTTAAAACGTTGGGGGACACTTAAACATGGTTATTTATGAATGTAATTAGTGTGACAAAAAATATATAGACCACCAGTTCGTGTGGTACTATTTTAATCTAAGGGGGTACCATGTGTGGAGAACAAGAGGTTATGTTTAAACCCCTATTTTATGATTATCTCTATGTTTATACATGACATATTATTATGATGTCATATTTAGTATTGTTTCCACATTACCATGTTTCAGTTATTTTATCATATTTTATCATGATTGGATATTAAATTTTATTAATATCTCACCTTTTATATTAAAATTATATTCCTATTTAATAATATGCAATGAATTAACTTATTGTATTATTTTATTACTCCCTTCGCAGTCTTTATATCTCACAATTTTCATATGTAATTTCTTATGTTATCCTATATTGTTTCGCAAGTTCCAAAGAATATAATTTTATGTTTTATAAATATGAAATAATATTGTTCTATAAATGTTTTATATAATAATGATATATATCTAATTACATAATGAATCACGACCTAGTGATATTATTATTATATCATGTGTATCTTTATATAAAAAAACATGAGTTAATGTTTACTGAAGATATGGGTTTTTATAGTTGGCATTAGGGGATGGTCTAGTTATTTTGTGGATTATGATTAAATACCATAGTAAAATATTAAGGGATGGTATACAACATATGAAAACCTCAAAAAAAATTGGAAATTTTTAGATTAAGTTTGTTTTATTAAAATACATCCATGTATGTGTACTATAATTAGATACATCTCTATTATAGACGTATATAGGTGTAATAACCTAAAAAACAGAGATTAACAGGTCCTTGATACACACATACATTTACACTCATGAGGGATATGATTTGGTAAAATCATATGATCTTTATGAACCATATTGAAGGGGATATAAAATGATAATAATTTTTTACATGAAAGATATCATTCATAATTTAGATTAAAACCAATATATTCATCTATTAAGGAATATATGACATTTCTGATTTATCACTTCAATTTCAATGTATATTATATTTTTATTTACTAGATTTTAAATTAGTAGATGTAATTATTCATTTATTTACATTAATGGATTTGAATAAGAAGAATCAATGTCAATAACCAATGTGAGGAGAAATGTGATGAAAACACAAACGAGACACCCATCCTAATGAGAGTAGGAATCTGGAACAACATAACAATAAATTCCCACTTCCCATATGTTTTGAATAAAAACAGGAATCGGAATGATAACCCAGATCTCCATAGTAAAGTGAATTATTCCATTGAGACAATTATGAGAAATGGTCCTCTAACATTCCATGGAACTTTCGATCCTTCAATCTTATAAAAATGGGTCAACTACATTGAGAATATATTCTACACTCTTTAATCCTCTGATATGTAATAGTTCATGTTATTTTTTTAAATGGTTGGGGAAGATAATTAATGGTTTATGTTTATCCAAAATGTGAATCCCCATTAATAGGTTGAATTGATTGATTGAAAATAATTATGGAAATAATTTTTTGTTAAATATTTTCTTCACACACTATGACATAAAATAGAGTTTTTCTTCATTATCCTTATGAAAAAGAATGAAGAATATCTTAATGACTATGATTAAAAAATCATAAGACCTGAACTATGCATATCTGGACATGTCATTAGGAATACAATTATTTTTTTCACATTATCTAATTGGAAAATTAAGAGTGTATGGAAAGAGTTCGGGATAATATAGATTTATAGTGATAAATAAATTGTATTATATTATTTCATATTAAAATGGTGATTTTTGAATATCAAGAGTCTCTTCGGTTAGGGGATAGGATGTGGATAATGTATTTTAATCCTTTTAGTATGATGGATAAAACTCTTAGTGGGAAGATAGTCAAACATCCAATTTTTTAAAATCTACTAGAAGAAGCATCATAGAAATTAAATTTAGAGGATTAATATAAGATTAACCTTTTCAAAATAAGAACATATAGATAGGGAACATGACCAGGAAAAACCTAATAATGTGATGAAAGAATGGAATGCTCATGTCAACCCTTGCCTACATTCAATGTTTTCAACTATGTTGGAAAATTAATTGTAAGAACCAATGAAATATGAAATGGGTTTTTATAGATAACTACTGAAAACAACATCTATTATATATATAGAATGTGTCTGCTTATGGAAACACAACTTCTGAGGTGGAGGCTAACAATTATTTAGTGGTAGGTACGCATGTTATTAAGTTATTAAACAAAAACAGACACTTTTATTATGGATCTAAATAAATTTTTATATAAAAAATTCATAGAACTATTAAAAGACAACTTTAAAAAACAATGGTTGATCTATGGGTGAATATAGAAAACAATGAAAATTTTGTTTTCAAATAATATAACTACTCCATTATCTAAATTTGTAGGATGAAATTCTTAAAAAACATTTTGATACTCCCATTGTTATAATTTTGAGTTGTTGTAGTCATGGATTTTATTTCATTATATTGATCCATCATAAATTTTTAAGAGAATGAAATTTCCCTATGTGTTGCGAATCACCCTACGATTCCAAAAAAAATGTAAGAAGGAACATGAATCTCCGTTAGTATCATTGTATTTGTCATGGATCCAATATCATTAGTAGAAATATAATCTATCAAAATTGATTAATAATAATGAAAATATCATCTTTGATGACAATACAAATTTAAGGGAGTCTCTTTATATGTTTCATGAAGTATTTTATAGAATTCCTACTAGTAGACATGTTGAGTTTATAATCATATGTATACCCTAGGAATTGAAAATACCCAAGAATCCATGTAAAACTACTATTTGTATCTTGAGGAGATGAAGAAATAATTGTTGGAAAAGTTAGATAAAGGGTATATACACCTGAGTTGTTCACTATGGGGTCAATCTATCCTTTTTCTTAAGAAGAGTGATCGGTCAACTCAGAATTACATTGATTAGAATTAGATCAAATAGATCAGGATAAACTGAAAGTATCCTCTTCCATATATTTTTGTCATGCTTTGTCATCTTTGAAGAGGCTAGTACATCATTATAGAGGATGTTAAGTCAGTATATTATCATGTAATATAAAAGAAAGAGGATATCCCCAATAATAATATTGGTACAATGTTAGGGATCAATGAGTTCATTTAGATTCAATTTTAAATCCAAATACTCTATTAATATTCTTGTATTTAGTTAATGGGTCCCTCATAGATTACATCAACAAATATTCGGTTGTCTTTATTGATGATATTCTTATATACACTAAATTGATATTGGAAAAAAAAGATAATTTTAATGTTGTACTGGATACCTTATTGAAACAAACTTTTAATGAAATGTATATTTATTGTGAATTTTGAATATAGAATTATTTATTCATAGTAATTTTATAAAAATTTGATATTTTGGGATCATTTATAAACTATAAAAATTTAAGGATGTCCCATAATAAAATCTATGATGGAAATATGTCTCTTTCATATATTAGCAAGTTAGTATCATCTGTTTTTGAAAGAAATTAAAGGATTTTCAATCCCACAATCCATGTTAAATTATAAGGTGGTCATTTCTGTATGAACTAATAAATTTGATGTTAGAATTAATTAATTGAGAAGTGGATAATTACTACCTCTATCATAATGTTTTCCACCACTAAATACGCAATTGTAAACTACAATGATTCAACCAAAAATTTATAAGGTTTTTTACTCAAAAAAATGAAAAATTGATATCACATTCCTCCCTCTAATTAAATTTCTATTGGATTAACTACACATCACATGATCTAGAGATTTCTGAAGGGATCTCTAAATTAATGATTTAGGGACCATATTTTTATGTGGTAAATTATGAGAGATATATATATAAATCATAAAATCCTAAAATATATATTCACACAAAAGTAGATCAATATTCACCAATGAATGTGGTTATAGATAATGAAGGATTATTATTGTTTAATGCATCAACATAACATGAATGAGAACAATGTATCATATTATCTTAGTATAAATGATACTAATACCTTATCCAATATGAGTATTGAAAAGAATACAATATTTTTAGATATTTAAATAAAGAAAATTTAAATAATCAAAATAACATCATCATTCCATGAATAAATAAATGATCAACCATCTATTCTTGTGAGTGCCAATGAGGCCTAGAAACGTTATTAGAGGCTATATTAAAAGGTATAAAATATTTTGGGCTTTAGCATTTCACTATATGGAGTTATATGTTTTGGTACATGGATATCTGTCCTATGAAAAACATAACTTAATAAAGAAGTAATTGATGATTCACATAGCTCATCCTTATATATTTATCTATAAATATGTGCAAAAACATCAGTGGGGACAACATAAATATTAAGAATGAAAAATTTTCATGTTGATTCTTATGTCTCCAATAATTCAATGTTTAATTGCATACATCAATGGAAAGGGGAATCAATTTTCTAGAATACTGTAGAAATAGAAAAACAATACCAAACATTTCACCGTAGGAATCCCTATGATACCCAATGTAAATAAAACCATCAAGGTGAAAGTGTGTCACCATAAAAATACAGAACACTTCATTTTTTTCAAGAAAAATCTATATCTTCACCAACTAGATAATAAATATAAAAGGGATGTGGTAATAATAAAGGTAGTTACATGCTCCATTGGATAAATATAAGACTTTCAGCACAGCATATCACCCTCACAATATGTCTTGTCGGAATGGGCCAATCAAAATCTAAAGGATATAATGTGATCATTTTTAAAGTATTTACATATATTTTGGGATCAATAACAACCAATAATAGTGTTCTCATTAAATAAAAATTTCCATTATATCATTCGAATGAAACATTTTGATGATCTATTTGGGAATAGGAGAAAAAATCATAAATGACTGGGTGAAATGAGAGTGAAGAAACTTATGGGACATAATTGTTTCCCTGAGAGAAAATATAAGGTTCTAGTAATTCAACATCATATAAAATTTACATAATATAAATGAAAATATATGAAGATTATTTTTGATGATACCTAGAGTCTTTTTTAACGAAGATCTGTTCCATAATATATAATCATGGGATAATTTAATGGCATGGACCTCTCTGGTCCATTACTTTTTTAAAATGTGGTGTTGTAGGTGTTATGTGAGGTCAAGGTGACTTGGGGGTGGGTTTGGGCAGACTTTTAAAGAAAGATAAAGGGAAATAGCTTTCGCACGGTTGGCGCAAGGTTAGCCTAAACCATGCGGCCAATCTGTGAAAGATTGGATTTGGAGGCTGTGGATAACGAACAGTTAGTGCATGGTATGTCTAACTTTATGACCTAAACATGCAAGGAGCATTTTATGAGGTAGAAGCAAACGCACAGTTAACACACGGTTTGTCAAACCGTGCGGACTAACCCTGTGGGCACTAAAATCATGATCCTAAATTTGTGGATCTAACTCTTTTTGCCTCTAAATTGTCCGTTTAAGCTTCTAACAGGCCATAACTCAAGATTACCCTTCCTTTAAGGTATAAGGACCTCTCCCAAGAATTTTGGAGGCAATATTAATGCTTCTCTTGACTAATAAATACCAATTTTTTGAGTTTTGTGATCGATCTTCCTCGTTCTTGGTTGGTTTTTTACATCTACTTAGATCTACTCCTCCTATTCTATCGATTTCTTAGATCTAAGCCCGTTATGGGTAGATATAGGCATCTGGATTTTAAATATGATGAGCTTTGGTCTTGTTTGTGTTAAGAGAATATATCTAGGGAGGATCATTAGTGAATCGTCCTGGTTTTCTTCGGTATTCTTTGACCGTTGTGGTTTTCGTCGAAAACCTTTGAGGTAGGGGATTCTTTGCTTATCTTTCTTTTATGTGCAACCATATTATTGGAATGTTGAATCCCATAGGATGACAATGTAATTGACCTAATAAAATACTTTTAACTATATAAGGAAATTGTGTCGATCATATTTTATTGGCTCGTGTTTTGGAAGATAGTGTGATATTTATGCTTGCCTTTCTTAGCTATTGTTCTTGGTGTAAATTGGTAAATACTGTAAACCGAGACTAATTGATATTTAATTGGATAAAGATAAATAGTAATTTAAATGAATCCGGTTGTGTTTGATGAACTAATATGATGTTAATCAAATTGATGCTGATGTGCATGTTTAATTCAGTTGGTTGGTAAACCTGAATAATGTTGGTTCTTGTTTTTTGAAGGCATGTCAAATTAATCTTTTAATTAATTTGTGATATCTATGATAGCTTTATGTTTAGGTTTCATGTATTTATAACCTACCAATAATGAACTGGTTATTTCCATATGGTATAAAGAATGTGATTGTTTGATAATTTCTTGAAGGGTTGTGAGTTACCCTCTTGTTTGATGAAAGGATCATAGACCAATTGTTGTGATGTTTGAATTCTTGGTGCTTGTGCTGTGATGTGACCTTGGAGGGGTGTTATAATATGTGGAGGCATAGAGGCCTTTGGGTTGTGGTAGCGGATGAAGCCTATAGTGGCAAGATGCATCATTTTATGCATGTGGGTGTTGGGGAGGACATCAGGGGTGATGGAATGGGATGGATGTGATTGTTGGATGCTTGTGGGCTCTTTGTTTGTTTATCTTCATTAATTTTCCCCACTACTCAAGGTAGCTGGTCTTGCTTAAACATCTTCCAAAAGAGGTGAGGACACACGGGGTATTCCACATGCTTTTTGTGTTTATCCACTCAAGGGAGAATGGGTCTACGCTCTTGCAATAGGTGGAAAAGACTCGACGGGTAATACATCTACTCACGGTTTTGATCCCCCTTGTGTTTAGTAGAATAGGATGCTTCTCTAGAATGCCTCGGAATATGGGAATGTAATTCTATAATGAATTTTTGAGTACATGATGTTAACCCATGGGGTTGGAGATTTTTTAAACTTAATGATGAGGTGAAGAACTTTTTAAAGGACAGCGGAATTTTTGGATGTGGTGTTAATGGAATTTCATGTGGAATTGTTCAAGGTTAATTAATGTTTTACGAATTAATCAACGTATAGTTGAATCGATAAAAATGGAATGATATAATCTAATAAATCCCTTAAATGCTTTTGTGATTATAAGATACCTAGTATTAGATGTGGCATCCCGGAGTCCGAGAGACGTTAGCTGTAGTTGTGTCTAAGACTAGGTTATGCCCATAGTGTGGTTGTGAGTTGTAGTATATTCTGTACTTTTTGTGATTCTATACACTGCTCCACTATATCAGTAAGGGAAACTGTCACTCTAGGGATTCTGAGCCATGGGGGTGTTATTCCCAACATTCTGGTGGGAGGATCAATAGCTGACTACCCCCTTTGACCCCGCTCTCTTCTCTTGGTAAATACCAGTGCCATTAGGCACAACGGTTATGTTTCCCTATATATGTGTGTAGAGGGTAGTAATGTCATATGTTTATTCACACACATATATTCTGGATATAGTATCCTATGGACTACTATAGGTTTAAGATGTATAGGATGTTATGGCATGAGGATCCTAACTCGGTGTATGGGTTGTAATGGCTTGAGGTATAATACCCAACGTATGATACACATTATGCAAGATGTGGTGGCTACCAAAAACTAAATGGTTAATTTTGGTTGTGAGAATTGTGTGGTGCTTCGCACAGGTGTCTACAGGCAATCCTTTTTCATGCACATGGTGCAGATTTTGGAGCATGGCCTAGGTGTCTACGGGCAATCCTTTGGAGAGAGATGCACATGACGTATGTCGTTGGGGAAAAGTGCCAAACCAGTGGGGAAGTTTTAGCATGGTATCCTTGATATTATTTAATATATTATATATTATTGTATGTGTTACATTGTAATAGTATCCATGGTGAGTTTGGGAACTAAGTATACACGTTTAGGTGACGTGTTAGTTTCACTTGTTTTTCGCTGTGCTTTAGCATGCTTTCTTTACTTTTTCCTGAGAGGCTTCAGGGAGGATCCTACTGAGTGTACTGTAATAATCACCCTACGTATATATAAACTATTTTTCTTGTCACATGGAGGAGGTTGGAGATCAGGCTGGTTACTACTAACTTGTGGTTGCAGGGGTTGTTTGGGCTTGTGGTTGCTGCTGTTTTTACTTTCTTTTGGGTACTTGCAGTTTTTCTCTTTTAGTTGTAGTACATTTGCATGAAATTCCAATTATGCACTTGGGTTTTTTTATATCCTATTTTAGAGATGTAGTTCATTGGGGTCTATCTTATCTCTCTATTTCACATTTGTTCTCTTAGAGTGTAATGCCTCCCATTTGTGTGTTTACTATACCCTCAGTTCTAGTCGCCAACCCGAGGCCTACTAGAGGTGGGATTCAGGGGTCATTATCTCACTTATCACATTTCTGGACTAGGATGGGTACACTTTGTGGGGAGGGGGTCATGAAATAGTGGTATCAGAGGCAGGTTGAGGGATAGGATGGAGTTTGGAGTTAAGAAAATGTGAGGTTGCCTGGGTTGGTAGGGCAATAGTGTCATTCATGTTTAGCAAGTGAGGTAAACACATGAGACCAGCTGAGACATAGGCGTGTAGGGACCCCTATGATCTGATGTATGTACCTTTATGTTTTCAATGGCTACAAAACAATGTGATACTAGTTGCAGGGTATAGGCCTAAGAAAGGATCATGAATTATTCTTCTTTGTGCCTGTGATTGAATGGGTAGACCATGGGATAAGATAACTTAAAAATAATAAAATAAAATCAATAATTAATTAATTTAGAGTCTTCCATATTCCAGGATTAGGAGCTCTATGTGTTTTTTATTTTATAGGTATGGCTCTAGGTTGACTTCCTCATCAGGTTTATAGAGACAAAGTCCAGCAGAATGTTCCAGTAGATCGCCACAGGGTAGAGGTTGATAATGACGACAATTGGAGGAAGACACTCCGAGAGTTTCGGTTCCAGAGTCTGCTGAAGTACGAGGGATCCATTTCAAGTGTAGTCACAGAATATTGGTTGGAGGAGGTCAAGATAGGCTTCAGTTTGGTCCATGCTCGGAAGAAGCATTGGGTATCCTTAGCTATGACGATGCTGCGTGGAGCAGCGAGGTAGTGGTGGTTCTTATACCTTGGGGGTCGTGAGGAGTCATCGATCACATGGGAGGAGTTCCGAGACAAACTTAGAGTCGAGCATCTTTCCTCAATGGCAAAGGCGTCCAGTCTCCATGAGCACTTTACCCTTCGACAAGGGAGCTCTAGTGTTCGAGAGTTTGGAATTAGTTTCAGGAACCTTTTACGATATGCATCAGACTTGTTACTAGATGAGGAGGCTACAGAGAGGCATTTCGAGGAGGATTTGCATCCATATATCCAGTGCCGGGTCACCCCATTTATGCTGAAGACATATCTTGAGGTGCTGGTGAGGATAGAAGTTGTTCAAAGATCTTTGGCTCAGACCGGATCATCAAGATAGGGGAATCAACATGATTCCTCATGAAGTAGAGCAATGGTCTGGGGTTCCCTGTTTTCAGGGCAGAAAAGTTTCAATTCAGCCGGGGGTAGGTCCCGGCCCTTCACAGCTCATTTCCATGGAGGTAGAAACTCTCAAGAATATGTGAAAGGATCAAGCGCTTGTTTTTCTTGTACTGTTCGTGGTCATCAGTAGTGGGTGTGCCCAACCTTTTTGAGCGGTCATCCTGCACCGAGCACTACGCTCCAGGTTACTTTATTGAGGCAGTTCCAGCAGAGGCCGCAACAATAGCAGGTTTCGCTAGTTTTAGATCACCATAGGGTAGATGGGGCAGGTAGAGGAGAGCTCCATGATGCTCCCCGTCTTTAGAGAGCAGAGTGCGTCTGTGGTAGTGGTCGTCATCAATGTCAGAGAGGCCGTGGAGGAGTTCGTGGTCAGCTTCATGCTCTATCATTGCCATCTTCAAACGATCCAGATGTCTTTCAAGGTACCCTTTGATTGTTTTCTACCTTGGTGTATGCCTTGTTTTATTTAAAAGATACACAATCCTTCATATCACCTACCCTTTCCATTCTTTGGGACTTGAGGTAGAGAGGCTTCTATTGATTTGGTGTTGACTACTCCAGTTGGAGGTCGAGAAGACTAGTTTGATGTATGTAGATACAGTGGGATATTTTTGGGGAAACACCAATCTTTTGGAGATTTACTTTGTTTAAAAATACAACTATATGTTGTCATCCTCAGCATGGATTGCTTGTATTCGGTGCAGGCTATCATGGATTGCTTCAGGAAGAAGGTCGTTTTCCTTGGTGCGGATGGAGAGAAAGTGGTGTTTGTTGGTGAGAGAGATCCTCAGATGGGTTATAGGTGCATTCCATTTTTATCATCCATGATGGATGATATGATGATGAGTTCTCCAGAGGTTCGTCAATTGGAGTTTCCTAGGGTCATAGAAGAGTACCTTCATGTCCTTCTAGAAGAGGTTATAGAATTACCCCATCGATGAGAGATCGAGTATGGGATTGAGCTACAATCAGAAGCGTCTCTTATCTCTATGTCTCCGTATAGGATGACCCATTCTGAGTTACGAGAGCTACGTATACAGCTTGATGGTCTGTTTCAGTTCACTTTTGTTCGGCCAAGTGTGTCCCGATGGGGTGCATCATTTTTGTTCGTAAAGAAGGCCGACATCAGTTTGACGTTGTGTTTTGATTATCATCACTTAAACAAAGTGAACATAAATAATTTCTATCCTCTTATGAGGATTTATGATTTATTCAATCAACTGAAGGGTGAAATTAGGTTCTCAATGATTAACATGAGGTCAGGATATCATTAGATGTGTGTGAAGGATGAGGATATCCCAAAGACTTATATACACTTTCATCATGGGAATTAAGAGTTCGTTGTAATGTTGTTTGGTGTGATGAACTCTCCAGATGTATTCATGGGATTGATGAATACTACATTCTGTGAGTTCTTGGAAAAGTTCTTTGTAGTTTCCATCAACTACATCATTGTGTACTCCACATCTGGAGAGGAGCATGCAGAGCATCTATGATCCATTTTGGGAGTTCTTCACCTACATCAGTAGTTTGGGAAGTTTTTGCAGTGTGATTTTTGGGCTCATGAAGTTTGTTTCTTGTGGCATGTTGTGTCCCAATAGGGAGTAGCTATGGATCCATTGAGGATTGAAGAAGTTGTGTCTTGGGAAGCCCCCATGGACAGTGTCAGAGGTGCGATGATTCCTTGGATACTACCAGAGGTTCGTAGCCAATTTATCTCAAGTGTGGACTCCTCTGATAGCTTTTACTAGGAAGGATCAGGCTTTCATATGGAATGATTAGTGTCATTCAGATTTCAAGTACCTAAATGAAATTTTATTCAGTGCCCAATTCATTTGTCTACCAGCTGAGGGAGTTCAGTTTGATATTTTCTGAGATGATTCACATCTGGGGTTAGGTTGTGTTCTCATGCACCATAGGTCAGTTTTTTCCTATGGGTCTCGTTAGTTACGTCCCCAAGAACACAACTATTCCACCCATGATCTTGATTTGGTAGCCGTGTTGTTTTCTCTGAAGTTGTGGAGGCATTACCTCATTGGTGAGTGCTTTGTGCTTTTCACTAATTATAAGAGTTTTAGGTATGTTTTCTCCCATCATGACTTGAACTTATGACAGCGTAGGTGGATGTAGTTATTATGGGAATATGAATTTAAAATATTTTATACACCTGGAAAGGGGAATGTTGTAGCTAATTCGTTGAGCCGAATGTCACGTAGTGAAGCTGTGTGAAAATCTAGAGATTCTTGGAGAGTAATGGAAGAATTTTCTGCATTACATCTTGATATGGGAGAAGTTGGGGGTCGAGGTTATCTTTTTTAGATAATGGTACATTCATCCCTGATGTAGAATGTGGAAGAGTCCCAGTTAAGAGATCATGAGGTGGAGGTCTGGAGAGACCGAGTTGTTTGTGGTGAGGCCCCTGATGGTTGGTCTGAGGATGAACAACACCGAGTGTTGTATCATGGAAGGAATTTTGATCCCATTGTGAAGCGCTATATGATTGTTAGCGAGTTCCGTAGTTCTCCCTTAGAGGTATATCCAAGCGTGCCAATGATGTACCGATCCATGAAGAGTCAGTTTTGGGGGCCTGGGCTAAAGCGTGCGATTGCAGAGTTTGTGTCTCGATGTTTAGTCTGCCAGAAGGTGAAGGCCAAACACCATGTTCCTGGTGGTCTTCTCCAGCCATTATATATTCCTCAGTAGATGTGGGATGAAATCTCAATGGACTTTTTTATAGGTTTACCTATAGATCCGGGATGACATGAAGTTATTTGGTTTGTAGTGGATCGTTTAACAAAATCATCCCACTTTATAGTGATCAAGGAGTCGAGCTCAATGGATGTTTTGTCAAGGCAGTATCTAGAGGATGTGGTGAGACTCCATGGAGTCCCAAGGATGATCATTTCTACACGAGATCCTTGTTTTATCTCTAGCATGTGGAGAGGTCTCCAACATTCTTCAGTTCTCACCTATGCCTTAGCACTTCTTTTCATCCTCAAACGAATTGTCAGACAAAGAGAACCATCTAGACTATTGAAGACATGTTATGCTCTTGTGTTCTTGATTTTGGAGGCTAATGGATGTGGCACTTACCCTTGGTGGAGTTTTCTTAAAATAATAGTTTTCACTCCAACCATCGGTATGGCACCATTTGAAGCCTTGTATGGCTGGCCTTTCCGTTCTCCGTTGTGCTGGACTGAGGTCGGAGAGTCAGCAATTCTCAGACCGAAACTAGTGCAGAATACAACAGAGATGGTTTAGGTGATTCTTGAGAGGATGAAGACAGCGCAAGATCATTAGAAATCTTATTCCAATAAAAGAAGGAGACCCTTACAGTTTAATATTGGGGATCATGTGTTTCTGAAGGTGATTCCCCTTCATAGGGAGTGAAGGTTTGGTCATGAGAGTAAGATTCCTCCCCACTTTGCTGGGACATTCGAGGTGTTAGCTCGTGTTAGAGCTGTGGGGTATTGAGTAGCACTTCCCCCTCAGATGAGTCAGATACATGATGTTTTCCATGTATCATAGCTCCTTCATTATCTTCATGACGACTCTCACATCATCGATTAGGGAGAGATCGATGTTGATGATGATGGAACCTTTGAGGATCAACCTGTGGAAATCCAAGACCGAAAAGGAGAAGGTGTTTCACATGAATTCTATTCCATTAGTTCGTGTCTTGTGGCGACACTGTGGAATAGAGGAGAGTACCTGGGAACGTGAGTCACAAATGCATGATCAATACCCAAAGTTGATTGATGTTTAACTCTTCTCATTTATTGTTGTAACTTTCCTGGTTATGAAATATTCATGTTTATGAGATGG
Source organism: Viscum album (assembly GCA_963277665.1). Classification (NCBI taxonomy): domain Eukaryota; kingdom Viridiplantae; phylum Streptophyta; class Magnoliopsida; order Santalales; family Viscaceae; genus Viscum; species Viscum album. Next base: position 513,068,724 of record OY728143.1, on the reverse strand, counting down.
CACCATTTGTTTCTTTGGTGGTGTTCTCTATTTTGAGAGGTATCATGATGGGTGGTTGTTCAGACCCAGTTTCGTTTTCTCTTTAAGATGGTTTTGGATTCTCGAGAACGAGAATGTTTTGAGAGGTATCTGATGTAATGGAACAGACCACTACGGTCCATTCTGTTGTGAAAATTTGGTGTTGGAGGTGTTCTAAGAGGTCAAGCTGACTTGGGGGTGCGTTTGGGCAGACATTTAAGGACAAATAATGGGAAATAGTATTCGTACGGTTGGCACACGGTTTGCCTAAACTGTGTAGCCAAACTTTGTAGGGTTTGTTTTGGAGGCAGTGGCTAATGTATGGTTAGCACTCTGTTTGTCTAACCATGCAGCCTAACCGTGCGAGGAGTTTTTGACGAGGCAGAAGGCAACACACAGTTAGTTCACTGTTTTTCAAACCGTGTGGACTAACTATGCGGGCACATGTATATAGATCCTAAAATTGTGGATCTAACTCTTTTTATCCCTAAATGGATTTTTAAGCCCCTAAGTGGCCATAACTTGGGATAACCATTCCATTAAGGTAGGAGAACCTATCCCAAGAAATTTGGTGTCAGTATTAAGGCTTCTCTTGATGAATTAGAGCCGGTTTCTTGAGTTATGTGATTGTTCTTCTTCGTTCTTGGTTGGTTTCTTAGATCTACTTAGATCTACTCTTCTTCTTCTCTCGGTTTCTTTGTTCTATGCCCGTTATGGGTAGATCTAGGAGTGTGGATGTTAAATATGAGGATATTTGGTCTTGTTTGTGTTAGGAGAAGAGATTTAGGGAGGATATTTGGTGAATTGGCCTAGTTTTCTTTGGAATTCTTCGACCATTGTTGTTTTCGTCGAAAACCTTTAAGGTAGGTAATTCATTGATTCTGTTTCTTTTTCGTTCAACTGTATCGTTGGAATGTCGAATTGCACTCGTTGAAAATAGAATTGACCTAATAAAATACTTTTAACCTGATAAAGAAATCATATTGATCGTATGTTATTGACTCATGTTTTTCTAGATAGTGTGATATCTCTTCTTTCCTTACTTAGCATTTGTTCTTGGTGGAAATTGGTAAAGAACGTAAACCATGAGAAATTGATATTTAATTGGCTAAAGATAAAGAGGCATGTAAATGAATCCGGTTGTGGTTGTTGTTCTAATTTTATGTTATTAAATTTTATGCCGATGTGCATGTCTAATTCAGTTGGTTGGTAAACCTGAAACTTGTTGGTGCTTGTTGTTTGAAGGCATGTCAAATTAATTGTTTAATTAATTTGTGATATCTATGATAGCTTTATATTTAGGTTTCCCGTAGATAGAACCTACCAATAATGAACTGGTTAATTCCATATGGTTTAAAGAATGTGATTTTTTGATAATGCCTTAAAGGGTTCTGAGTTACCTTCTTGTTTGTTGAAAGGGACATAGCGCAATTGATGTGATGTTTGATTTCATGATGATTGTGCAGTGATGTGACCCTGGAGGGGTGTTGTGATTTGTGGATGAATATAAGCCTTTTGGTTGTGGCAGCGGATGACACCTAGAGTGGCGAGATGCATCGGTTTATGCATGTGGGTGTCGGGGAGGATACCAGGGGTGATGGAATGGGATGGATGTTATTGTTGGATGCTTGTAGGCTCTTTGGTTGTTTATCTACTGTACTTTTCCCCACTGCTCAAGGCAGCTGGTCTTGATTACCCTTCTTCTAAAAGAGCTGAAGACACGTGGTCTATGCCACATGCATTCTGTGTAAATCCTCTCAAGGGAGAATGGGTCTATGCTCTTACTATATGTGGCAAAGACTCGATGGGTAGTTCATCTACTCACCGTGTTGAGACCCCTTGTGTTTAGCATCATAGGATGCTTTTCTAGAATGTCTGGGAATATGGGAAACTAATTCTGTAATGAATATGTGAATAAATGATGTTAACCCATGGGGTTGGGGTTTGTTGAAACATAATGATGAGGTTGAGAACTTTAAAAAGGACAGTGGAATTTTTGGATGCGTTGTTGATGGAATTTAATGTGGAAATGTTCGTGGTTAATTAATGTTTGAAGAAATAATCAACATAGAGTGGAATCAATAAAAATAGAATAAAATAATCTAATAAATCCCTTAAATGGATGTGTGCTTATAGGATACATAGTCTTATATGTGGAAGAACGGAGTCCGAGAGACGTTTGCTGCAGTTCTGTCTAAGACTATGTTATTCCCAAAGTGTGGTTTTGAGTTATTGTATATTCTGTACTTTTTGTGTTTCTATACGCTACTCGAATCTTTCAGTAAGGGAAACTGGAACCCGAGAGATTCTAAGCCCTATGGGTTATTTTCCCCAACATTCTAGTGGGAGGATAAATGGCTGACTACCCCCTTTGACCCCGCTCTCTTCTCTTAGAAGATACTAGTTCCATTAGGCACAGATGTTAGTTTTCCCCATATATGTGTATTGAGGGCTGTAATGTCTTGTGGTTATTCAGACACATATATTCTGGATATAGTATCATATGGACTAGTATTGTTGTAACGTTTATAGGCTGTGATGGCATGAGGATCCTTACTCTGTGTATGGGTTGTAATGGATTGAGGTATAATACCTGAAAGTATGATACATGTTATGCGAGATATGGTGGCTTTTGGAATCTTTCAGGTTACTTTTGGTTGTTTAGATGGTGTGGTGCTTCGCCCAGGTGACTATAGGAAAGCCTTTGTGGTGCACGTGGTGAAGATTTTGGAGCGTAGAAGACATCTCTGGGGGCATGCCTTTGGAGAGAGATTCACAAGACGTATGTTGTTGGGGAAAAGCGGAAAACCAGTGGGGAAATAGTTGCGGGGTACCCTGGATATTCTTTACTATATTCTATATTCTAGAATGCGTAATGCGGTGAGATTATCAATGGTGAGGTTGGGAACTTACTATACCTGTTTAGGTGACGTGTTAGTTTTACATGTTGTTCACTATGCTTTAGCATGCTTTCATTACTTTTTTACGACAGGATTCGGGGAGGATCCAACTGAGTATACTATTATACGAACCCTACATATATATAAACTTTTTTTCAGGTTACTTGGAGCGGGTTGGAGATCAGACTCATTACTACTTCCTTGTGGTTGTAGGAGCTGTTCGGGCTTGTGGTCGCTGATGTTTTTTCTTTCTTTTGGGTACTTGTAGTTTTTACCATTTAGTTGTAGTACTTTTTCTTGACATTCCATATAAGGACTTGGGTTTATTTTATATATCAGTTCTGAATTGGAGTTGATTGGTGTCTATCTTATCTCTCTCTTCTTCATGTGTTCTCGTAGAGGGAAATGCCTCCAATTTGTGTGTTTACTATACCCTCGGTACTAGTCGCCAACCCGGGGCCTACTGGAGGCGGGACTCAGGGGTAATTATCTCCCTTCTCAAATTTCTAGCCAAGGAGGGGTACACTTTGTGGTGATGGTGTCATGATAGATAATGTAATAAAAATTTAGAAGATGTGAAATATTAGTCCTAATCACATCATCCCTTTGACATCATCGATCACATCGAAGTCGTGGCTTGCTACCCAACCATCCATCCTCACTTATCTCAAGTACATGATTTTTTATATGTATACAAATTTAATTAATATATAATAGAACCCAAAAACATTATCAATACAAATGTGCTACCATTAAAGAATTATGTTTTATACGTGGAGAAATCAGCTAAGTTCATAGATTGTAGTTGCAATGTTCTACAAAGTAAGAAACCAATCCTTATCAATGTGTTATGGTGAAAACACATGTTTATGTAAGAAACATGGAAACATGCAGATATTGTAAAATATAAGTACCATAACTTATATTAATATAAAAAGTTAATTTTCTAGGGTGAAAATGTTGAAGGGATGAAGAATGTACTGACTTAATTTTTTATAATTTAAATTCCCATTTAAATGAATTAATGCCTTAGAATGTAATGTCCTATGGAATAAAGATTCACTACATTGTTTATATTGGATAGTTAAATACATATATATATTAATATCATTACAAATTACTGTAATTCCTAATATACCCATTTCCCAACAACTATTAATATTGTTATACAAAGGGGCATGATAGATTCAAATTGGCAGAAACCGATGAAATGATGGCAACAAAAAGTAAAATCTTAACCTTTGAAGCCCATTTGTTCTGTCTAATGAGGGAGATAAAATCAATGTGTTTTTCACTTGACCAATATCAAACAATTATTCAATAACTAATGAATGAGTGAAACATTTACTTTAGAATTTTAATCTTAACAATGCCCTTGATTGATCTATGGTCTTTAATCCATCCCAAGAATGTGTCCTCACCACACACTATACCCATATGACATACACTATGGTTACAAGGATTCATGTATTTATTACCTAACATTATAATTTTGTTAGTTTTTATTTTTAATAAAATAGTTATTATATTTATCTTTTTATTAAATATAATTATCAAATAATAATATTAATAAAGATTAGATTTTTGTATGATCAAATATAAAATGAATTTTTGGGAATTATATTGGTTTAATCTTGAAAATATTCTTGACGATATAGTGAATTTCTAAGATAATTTTTAGTGGAATAAAATATTTAAAATATATAATATTTATTTCTATCTAAATAATAATATGATAATTCAATTTAAGTGCAAATTTCTAATGGTAAAAACATTTATAATCATAAAACAAATTTATTTTTTAATAAATTTTGATTTTTATGTAATATTATAAATGTATAAATTTAAAAAAATTCATAGTAAAAAAATTATTATTTAAATACGTACATCAAAATATTCTAATAATTAAATGTTTATAATATTTTTAGACATTCAAGTATTTCATTATAAATTAAATAAGGTATAAATAGAAATTATATAATTGACCATCATAAAATATTAATGGTGAAGTACTAAAAACTAAAAAAAGTATACAAAAATAAAATTATGTTTCCCATATAAAATAATATCTTTTTCATTTTTTTTCTTAATTTTATAATTTCTTAATGAATCCTCTAAAACAAAAATTATATTTTTTGGTTTTAAAATCAATTATTTATAAACATGTCTCACATCCAAACCACCAATGATTATATTTTAATGAGTTAGGTACTTATAATTAACATTTAATGAAACCCATCCCACATTGGTAGAAACCATGGGTAAAATTCGTGAATGGTTTGTTGATTAGATGGATTTATCTTATAAAGTACAAAAAATATTCTTAGATATTAATAAAGAATTATAATCTATTTACCTATAAAAATACACCCATCCACCCATTTCACATCACTCAAAAACCTTTTAGAATAATCTTTCTCTTTCTTTATCTCTGTATAGCCCTCCAAATGTACAACCATTTACCTAAGAATATTTTTCCAAGATTCTAGATACTCCCTATCAAGGTAAGAGATCAACTACTTATCCTCATTATTTATAACTCTTCTTTATAATGTTCCTTTTTATTTTTAATTCTCTAAATTGTAAATCATTTTTACACATTCTTGTTACTATCCTTTTGATGTCAAACATATGAGAGACTCTTTTTAGTATCAATAATTGGTTCTTTGTATCATTATGTACCCACATTTTACAACCAAATCTATGGATATATTGTCTTTATATATATATATATAGTGAACAACCATAGTCATGTGAATTAATGTATATTCACATAGATTCTCCAATCCTTACCTAATTGTGTTCTTCGATTTATGTAACCCACACTCATTAATCAGGGGAATAAAAGGGATGAAATAATCATTATTTTTTATGATCTATTTGGAACACTTATTCTTGTAAATGATATGAATGTGACAAGTGGGCCCAAAATTATATATCCCTCTAATGCTATACGAAATGTTTTTATCTCATGATATGCCATGTATAGTGCATGGGAGGTTATTTTAAGAACAAAATGTTATGATTTTATCAAAATTTCTTCTTTTTATATGCTAATTTTTTCATCTTCTATATTGTTTCCACTTTCCAATATTTTCTTTTATGGTATTATCTTATGTCATAATTGGATGTTTAGGTTTGTGATTAAAACCCCTATTATATTTAATTGTTATTTATATGGATTCACTTGTGTATCTTTACCTTATGTTATTATTTTATTATTTCTGTAATGATCTTCACTATGTGTGCCTTTCTTATATACATCCCAGGTTAGCTTAAGGAGTTTTAGAAGTTCCATGGAATATTAGGGCATGTTTAATAGTTTTTATGTAATTTTATTATTCCAATGTTATAAATTATTTTTATATGTACCTAATTAAACAATAAAATTCGACTAATGACCTTCTCGTATTATATAAAGAATATATTTATGTAAAAAATCAAGAAATATATTTGGTTAATGAAATTGGGTTTTTGGGATATATTTATTAATATTTTTAGTTGGCATATAATTAATAAAAACATTTTAATTATTCGAGAAATTTGTTTCAATTTTATAATAAATAATGACCAAGTTTATGTTTTTCCTCTTAAAATTACACTCTTTTAAACTTTATTTTTTATTCTATTAATATCATTTATTTTAGGTATATAATAACAAGTTGTGATATTATATCATGAAATTACAATTACTAATTACAATTGAAGCCTAGTTTAATTTCCACACATTTAATGGGTTTTTATTAAAGTAATTCATGACGTAATATTTTGTAATATATAGATATTTTAAAGGTAAATATTATTCCTTATTTTATAGAAGATACGAAACACCATGATAAAATGAAAACTAAATCATTATTAATTATATGTGACCATTATAACCTAATCATAAAATTGGAATGAATGATTAGTATTAACCACATTATAAATAATATATAATTCTTTTACTCATTTATAGGATATTTATTAATTTTTTTAATATAATACATCTATATTTAGTAACGTAATTTTACTCCATAAAAATATATTTCCATCAAAATTTAAATTTCTTTTTTTATGAGTGAATAATTTTCTAATTTTTTTAAAAAAATTAGAAATTTTATTTTAACAATATAATTTAATTTTGGATTGTATCATATATAAATTATTATATGATTATGTTTTCATCATTTTTTGAAAATATTTATTTTCCAACGAGTAGTATAAAATATTGGTTTATATTAAAAATTGTATATTATTTTAATGTAATTAAAAATTAAAACGCTCTTTTGGGAAATTTTGTTTATTTTAAATTTTTTATTTTTATTTATAAATTTCCATATATAGTTTTTCAAATGTATTTTTTAAATTAATTATGTATAAAATATCATTATATTTTAAGTGGACATTCTTAAGAAAAAAAGTTTTTCATTTCATTTTATAAATTGAAATTAAAATTAAAATCTCACACTATTGTGTTTTTTATTTTGAAAAATGGATTCCATAATAAGATTTAAGTGTTAAAAATTATTAAATAAGTCCCTTTTATGTTTGGTCAATTTGAATATTAACTTTATTAAATTCAATTCCCAATGAAAAGGTTAGATCGAGTATTTAAAGTATAAAATAATGTCATATGGGTTAAAAAATAGCACTAAAAATTAATTTATTTTTATTTTATAAGTCCATTTCATCCATAATATGTCATGAATTCGTTATAAAATATTTTATCAAATTTTTTCAGATTATATCATTTATAATATTTTCTTTAATAAAAAAACAAAATTTTCTCCCCATGATTTTAATAGAAATAAAAATTTTATAATAGGGTTAACTAGATGATATGTTCAATTATAAATTTAAATTTCTAATATATTATATTTATCTTCATTTTTTATTTTTTTTAATTTTTATGAATAAATAATTATATGAATTATTTACCCATCATGGAGCGAGATGTTATTCAATTAATGGAAATGTAAAATAAATTATATCATAAATAATAGTGAAATATAAATTTATATATTTAGTTTTATCCATTAATTTAATAGATAAAAATTAATTTATAAAGATATAATAAATTATATAATAAATTATATATTATTTTAATTGAGGTATTATAATCAATGTAATGAGTAGTTTTGAAAATTTACATTAATGATATATTAAAAAATTAAAATTATATAAATTTATTTAAAATATTATATTACTTAATTTTATAAATATATGGTTTATAATATCAACTAGGGACTATTAATGGGTCCTTTCATAATTTATAGAAATTATATTGACCATAAATAGTAAAATCGTTTTTCTCACTGTAAATGTAAAAGGGGTTACACACAGGTTACAAAGGGATTACAACAAACTAGTAAGGGAAAAAATGTGACCTAAACCTACTATTTTTTAGGGTAGGATTTGGACCCATCATAAATCTATAATATAAATAAACTCATTTTGGGACTTTTGAATTGAAAATTATTTTACATTAATTTAATAATTTTTGGAATTCTATGAGTGCCCCTCCCCTCTCATAAAAAAGAGAACTACTTATTCCCACTTTTCAACCCTTAAACCCCCATTTAGTTGGTGAAATCCATTACAATGATCATTCCTATGGTCTCTCGATAAAATATATATCTCATTTTTTTTGTATAACACCAATCATTGGGGTATTAATTCATTCTGAAAATGTGGTTGTTCTGATTAAATTTATCATTTTTAATCAGGTGATTCTATTTTTTAATTATTACACATTCTCACAATCCTCTTAAGCCATAATAAAATAATAAAATAGGTATAATACATATATTTAGATGTTATTATGTTATCGTCATAACATATATCGATCTATGTTTCCTTTAGATGGAAAACAAAACTATCGTTCATGAGTAAAGTGGGCTACCGCCACACAAACCAACGTGATTATGAAACGCACGGCCGATTGTCGCCTATCGACCGGTCAAAATTCTGGTGGTCTGCTAATGTGTATAGCAGCACTCGGGTCGAATCCTCGAAGATGATACTTTGTAATAGTCGTTTGTTTTTAGTTGATTGTATTTTGATTAGGGGGGTTTGTTTGAAGATCTTAATTGAAATGATTTATGGATGATGTTTGATTTACCAAATTGATAAAATTGGGGTGAGTTCATCATTGGGGAGTTAATCATGTGATATCCTTGAGCCTTACTTTGTATTGCATTAAATTAACACCCATGTCATAAGTTGACGTTGATTGGAATTCCTAAGTGTACAGGCTTTAATCCAAGCCTTAACTTAACTTAGGGTTCTAATCTCAATCAAAACATATTTATGGTAGTGTATATATGGTTCCAATAATCCATGGAAACCACTCGTTAAACAAAACATATCATTAATCCATGACATGTTAAGTTTAACATACACAATATTAATTTAAAGAATACTCATCGAGCAAAATTCTCAATCACTTAACATCCCCGAATTATAACTCACCCCAATGAGAGATTTACTAATCCATTTGGATGTTTAATATTCTGGTTAAAATAATTATGATGATAAATTAAGAATAGAAGAAAAAGAAAAGGATTAGAAAAGAGTGGTGTGTTGACACACACACACACACACGAACAATGATGATAATTAAAAATGGATTTTCAATTGAATGAGGAAGAAAAAGAAAGGAAGGGGATTGAACTGAATTTAAACTATTTTAAGAACATAAATATTAAAATATAGAAGGTGGATTAGAATAAGAGATATTGAATAAGTAACTTGCATTAAAACATAATTACAAAGAAATAGAATTGCAAGATTACAAAAATGAAGAACACAAAAGTAAGTGAAAACAAAGAGAGGAGGAAAGGTCTCTCAAGTGAAAACTTGAGTATGGAAGGTCCTCCCAAGCCTTTGGAATGGCTTTGGTCGTGCCAATATGATATCTTCTCTTCTGAAATGCCAACCCCTCTCAAGGAGAGAAGGGGAGAGTATTTATAGCCCAAGGAGTGGACTGTTTGCATTCCCAATCTGTCCCTCCACTTGCATCGCCATTTTGAATATTCATACAGCCGTATCTTCGAATAGCTCCTTCTTAAAAGTTGTAGACAATAATGTTTTCCGACAACTCCCAAAATTTGGAGGCATTTGGACAAGTGTAGCCAATGTTAGGGCCGGTTGATTAAACAAAGGTAAACTGTCCTTTTCAATCCAGTATTCTTGAAGTCCATAATGGGAAAGGGTTTTTGAATATGACGATGCCTTCAAATACGAATTGTTTCTTCAACAAAGTCGGCCACCTATATCTCCTACTTCCCATTGCAAAATCTCAGTTCAATTTAATGCTTACATCAGGAGATATGTCATGAATACTATACTGATTTTAATTCTCAGACAGAATGGTGGGCTGGACTTAAAAGATTTATTTGGGACCCTTGTACATGGATTTGGGCCTTGAAATTTTTATACAAGATGAAATGTAGTGTCCCCCGAATTATGGTGGAGAGTTAATGTTTTTGGACCACTGTATGGATCCCAGTAAATCAATCTTCAAGGCTGGTCCAGTTTGTTCACAGATTCTTTGGTCTTGTTTGTGAGGACCATATGACCCTTCAAATGGAAGCATTGGCTCATGGTTCCTTCTAATTAAATGTTGTATATTGAAAGGAGAATCCTAAAAAACAAGAACCAGACAATTTGGATCAGTATAGTGACAGTTATAAGTAAAACATTAAACTGATTCAATTGGACTACTTCTAAAAATGCTCAAATATTATAATTATTATTAAAACATTAATATTTCAAACAAATTATGCACATTTCATATAAAATAAGTAAAGGGGGAATATAATAAGTCATGAAAATATTAATAACATCAACTCCCCCCACACTTAGTTTTGCGCATGTCCTCATGTGCAACAAATATAAAAACATGACAAAATCATTTTCACTCACCAACAAAATTTAAAATTTTGTTTTCTCCAATCAGGGGAGGTTTAGACTATTTCACTCATCCATATTGAATTCCATCACAAATTTGGTTAACAATAATGCATCAGAAACAATTAATTTTTTCATGTTCAAGGTTTTAATTGGAAAATGTAGGCACTCAAAACTTACTCCTCTCAAGAAGATAAAAATGTATTTTAGGAGTTTCACTAATTCACCAACAAAAAGTGAAAATCAAGGGTTTGTAAGAGCTCTCAGCTTCCATTCCCAAATCTAATGTGTACAAGAATCAAGAGGTCTTTTAAGGGGTTTTTCAGTGGCTATGGGACGGTAGGTATATAATGTCCAAAGGAAAAGAGGGGTTAAAAACACCAACATGGAAAAATCAATGCACATTTTTTTTTGAAATTTGATTTGAAAGGAAATAGAAACACATATTTACAGGGGCATGAATGTGTGATGAATGAAAAGTGAGGGAGATAGAAAATGGAATAGGGTGAGATGATGGAATATGTACAGCATGGAAGACTTGCAATAATGACACAATACAAGATGATTCAAGTGTTCTTTTTTTTTCTTTTTTCTTTTTTGCTCTTTTTTTTTTCGAAAGTTGTGCTTGAAACAAGTCTCACAGTCATCTCTCAACCCATGTTTGATATTCTCATGGAACAAATTTTTGTAGTTATAACACGATCAAAGGTTGATGATTAATGATTTTGGACCCACCAAAGACACAACCCATTCCTTTTTTTCATTTTTTTTAATATAATTTTTTTTCATTTTTTTTAACACTTTTCAATGACTTTTGTACAAATGAAAATTACACATATACACCCCAAATCTCACAGAATTACAACCTCTCCCCCACACTTGAATGGATGCTTTCCCTCAAGCATATGATTACACATTGGAAATCAATGAATGTACGCCCAAAAATGAAGTCCATTCCCCCCACACTTAAATTTCAATAAATTGTACAATGAAAATCCATGAAGATGTTGGGTGGGACAAGGTATTAGGCCTGTAATGTGGCTATCAAAAGAAAGGTTTTCATAGGCTCAAAGGGGCTTGCAAAAGTAGGATCAATGTAAGGGTAACGAGAGGCTATTTGGCTATTCTGATTCTCATGTGGCTTAGAAAATGCCTCTATCATATTAATGCACACAAAAGATGGAAATTCATCTCGAAGGTCCACAAACTCAAGACTCACAACCAGTGGTGAAGACACACAATTAAAAAGATAGCCATAGATGACCTTGGCATGAAGGCTAATGCTATTCCTCACGGTAGGGGAGAATCATTTTCCACCAAAAATTGTTCATTCAAAATGTTTGTTATTGACACAAAATTGTTTACCCAAGTTTGAGATAAAAATTCAATATATTTGAGTTGAAAACAAGCCTTTTGACTCCCCAAAATGGTTGGACAGAATTTCAATATTGGATGATGAGTAATTATGACACCCCTTTTGTTTTAATTTTCCTTTTTTTAATTTTTTAAAATTATTTTATTTTTAATGACACATCCACACAAAAGAGAAAATAGAAAAAAAAGGTTGTGGAAGAATGTTGTAAAAAAAATGAGAGGGAGAGAGAAAGAAGAAGAAATAGTGAGAAGAAGAGAGGGAAGAGAGATTTATAGAGAGAGAGTTAAAGGGAAAGAGGTGCCCCCTGGTTTGGATTTGGTGGGTCGCCGTTTCCATCTAGTGGTGGTTCTATTGAAGTGGATGGGGTTTTGATGGAAGTCGACGTGGTTCCTGGATTGTGAGACCTCTCATGGTGATGCTTTAACCGATGTCCTTTAACCGTGAATGTTCTTTTTGAAGAAGGTTCTTGGACTTGCACTGCACCAAATGGGTAAACATTAGTAATAATAAAAGGTCCATCCCAACGAGAATTGAGCTTACCTGGGTGAAGTCAAAATCGAGAATTGAAGAGCATTACCTTTTCACCTTCATGAAATACCTTTCTAAGAATGTTCTTGTCATGGAGTGACTTTGACTTTTCTTTGTAGAGAATGGAGTTCTCATACGAATCGAGTCGAAGCTCCTCCAATTCAGCCAACTGCAACAATCTTTCTTCACCAGATTTTTCACAATCAAAATTACAAGTTTTGACAGCCCAAAATGACTTATGTTGGATTTCAACTGGTAAATGACAGGCATTACCAAAAACTATCCTAAATGGAAAAATCCCAATGGGTGTCTTATAGGCTGTTCGATAGGCCCAAAGTGCTTCACCAAGTCTATCAGGCCAGTCTTTTCTTGTGGGCATAACAATTCTTTCAAGCACTCTTTTCACTTCTCTGTTAGAAAGTTCATCCATTCCATTTGTTTGAGGGTGATATGCAGTGGATGTTTTATGTACAACCCCATTCTTTTTCAAAAGTGACTCCATGGTCTTATTACAGAAATGAGTTCCTAAGTCACTTATCAAAGCACGTGGTGTTCCGAATCGATGGAAGATATGGGTTTTGAGGAACTCACTCATAGTTTGAGCATCATCTTTCCTAGTGGATTTGGCCTCGACCCACCTAGAAACATAGTCAATGGTTAGGAGAATGTAGGATAATCCATTGGAAGGGGTAAAAGGTCCCATGAAATCGATGCCCCAAACATCGAAAAGCTCACAGAAGATTAATGGCTTTTGAGTCATTTCATTTCTTTTGGAAATTGTGCCAAACTTTTGGCAAAGGGACATGATTGACAGAACTCGTGTGAGTCCTTGAAGAGTGAAGGCCAAAAGAATCCAGAATCTAGGACCTTTCGAGAAGTCCTTTGTGGTCCAAAGTGGCCACCTCTAGGCATTGAGTGGCAGAATTCCAAGATGGAGGATTGTTCAGTTTCATCAACACATTTCCTAATTACCATGTCAGCCCCAGTTTTCCAAAGTTTATTATCTTCCCAAAAATAATGCTTTGAATCACTTTTCATCTTTTCATTTTGTTTTTTTGAAAAATATTCAGGGAAAACACCAGAAACCAAGTAATTGACAATTGGGGCATACTATGGTAACTTTGGAGTGAGAGATGAGAGGTGTTCAGTTGGAAATTCAGGATCAATTATTTCAGAATGAGAAGAATTAGAAATTCTAGTCAGGTGGTCAGCCACATGGTTTTCTTTTCCAGGTTTATCTTTTATCACAAGGTCAAACTCTTGGAGCATTAAAATCCATCTAATTAGCCTTGGTTTGAAATCACTTTTCTTAAGTAAGAACTTTAATGCTGAGTGGTCAGTGAAGATGATGATTTTGGCACCTAAGAGATAGGGCCGGAATTTATCCAAGGAAAAAACCACAGCTAAAAGTTCTTTTTCAGTCATAGTGTAATGTGATTGAGTTTCATCCAATGTTTTTGAGGCATAAAAGATGACATGAGGAATGTTTTCTCTTCTTTGACCAAGAACAGCCCCAATGGCCCTATCAGAAGCATCACACATCATTTCAAATGGTAAGGTCCAATCTGGGGGTTGGATTATTGGTGCAGATGTGAGAGCAGATTTGAGTTCAATGAAGGCTCTCTTGCAAGCCTCATCAAAATTGAATGTGACATAATTTTGAAGTATACGAGTGAGTGGGAGGGAAATCTTGCTGAAGTTCTGAATGAATCGCCGATAGAAACCGGCATGACCAAGGAAGGACCGAATGTCTCGAACTGATTTGGGTTCAGGAAGTGATTGGATCACCTCAATTTTGGCTGGATCAACTTGGATACCCTCTTGAGAAATTATGTGCCCTAGAACAATCCCATTTGAAACCATGAAGTGACATTTTTCAAAATTCAGCACAAGGTTGCACTTGACACACTTTTGAAGGACCAAAGAGATTGAATGTAAGCAAGATTCAAATGACTCGCCATAAATGGTAAAGTCATCCATGAAGACCTCCATGAAATTCTCAATGAATTCAGAAAAGATACTCATCATACACCACTGGAATGTTGCAGGAGAATTACAAAGGCCAAAAGGCATTTTCCTATAGGCATAGGTTCCAAAGGGGCAAGTGAATGTGGTCTTTTCTTGGTCTTGAGGGGCGATTGGAATTTGGAAGTATCCGGTGTAACCATCAAGAAAGCAATAGTGTGACTTTCTGGCCAATCTCTCAAGCATTTGGTCAAGGAAAGGAAGTGGGTAGTGATCTTTTTGTGTTTCAACATTCAATTTGTGATAATCGATGCACACACGCCATTTGTTTTTCACTCGAGTTGTGACCACTTCTCCATGTTCATTTGTGACAACTGTTATCCCGCCCTTCTTAGGAACGACTTGAATTGGACTAACCCATTCACTATCAGAAATTGGGTAGATAATACCAGATTGAAGAAGCTTGGTAATCTCTTCCCTAACTACCTCAAGTATGAGTGGATTGAGTCTTCTTTGAGGTTGCCTAATTGGTTTGGATGATTCCTCTAGATGGATGTGATGCATGCAAAGGGAAGGGTTGATTCCTGGAATATCTTCTAGGGTCCAACCTAAGGCATTTTTGTTTTCCTCTAACTCTTGAACAAGTTGGGACTCCTCAGTTTCAGAAAGTGAAGCAGAGATAATGACAGGGTAGGAGGGATCATGGAAAAGGAATTCATACTTGAGGTGTGAAGGAAGTGGTTTTAGATCAGTTTCAGCCTTGATTTGAGAGCTAGAGAAGTTAGGAGCAAGAGAAGAGATTCCAGATGGGTTTGGATCATTTTCCTCAACACTGTCCAAGGTGGAGCAGTAGAGATCAGAGTTGATGTGGGATTCAAGAGAGTTTTCAAGTTCCTCTAGATTGATGGAGTCTATGAATGAGAGGTCCACATCAACATCACCATTTATGACTTTGTTAATCATGGTGCAGATTTCACAAGATCCTTTATCATTAGAACGTGAAGAACATGGTGGATTGGGGTTTGATTGAATCTTAGAAGTGTCCTCAAAAGCATGGATTGAGAATGCAGAGTGATCCTCAGATGGGTATCGCATGGCTTGGAAAATGTTGAACTTGACCAGTTGGTCACCGAATTCCATGGATAAGATGCCTGAATGGACATCAATATTGGTTCTCGCAGTCATGAGGAATGGTCTTCCTATAATTAGGGGAGATCGAGAAGAGGTCGTCTCACCTTCCATGTCAAGGACATAGAAATCAGCTGGGAAGATAAGATCATTGACCCGAACAAGAACATCCTCAATTATCCCCTCAGGACTGGTAGTGCTTCGATTGGCTAATTGAATGACAACACCCATTGGGTGCAAGGGACCTAGACCAAGGTTGGAGAAAATGTATTTGGGCATGACATTTATTGATGCTCCAAGGTCTATGAGTGCAACATCAAAGTTGGAACTCCCTATTTGACATGGAACCGTGAAGGTCCCTGGATCTTTGCACTTCATGGGAATGGACTGTTAGGTTGAAACATTTTCAATGTTCCTAAGTTTCCACTTATGGGTGCACAATTCCTTAAGAAACATGGCATACTTAGGGATTTGTTTGATGGCATCTAAGAGGGGGATGTTCACTTCAACACGTCTAAACATGTCAAGCATTTCAGGATTAGGTTCAAAGGACTTATTAGGCTTGGAGATAGCTTGAGGAAAAGGAATTGGGTTCCTTAGAGGAATGGAAGGAGGTGAAGGAGTGGATTCAAGTTCCTTTTCCATCTTTTTGTTCTTTTCGTTTTCTAGAACAACATCGAAAGGGGAGGTAGAGCAATCAGCATGGGGCATAACAATTTGCTTTCCCGATCTAAGTGCAATTGCACTTACATTACCCATAGGGTTGGGTAATGGTTGAGCTGGGAGTTGTGATGAATTGGATGGTTGTTGCTGGCTAAGGTGGGATGCAAGTTGACCTATTTGGGTTTCAATGTTCTTGAGGCTAGAACGGGTGAAGGATGCAAGATCTTCCACGGCACTTTCCCATGGTTTCTTGGAAGAAGAGGCTTGTCCCTGGTTGGGATTGCCTTGATTTTGGTTCTTGGGAAAGCGATTGTATTGGGTGGGGAATTGGGAAGGCTCGTTAGGATAGTGGAATCCAGGAGGAGGATTGTTCCTTTGAGGTTGAGGAACAAAAGGATAAGGTTGATGGAAGTTACCACCACCTTGACCATATTGGAATTGGTTTGGGTTTTGAGGAGGGAATTGAGGAGGATGAGAAATTGGATTACCATACCTCAGAGGTGGGTTAAAGGTAGAAGAGAAGGGCTCAGAGTGGGGTTGGTTGTAGTTTCTAAAAAAACATGCCTGATTGTTGAGGGTTGATGTTTCGCTGAGCATATGCCGCATTGAGCACCATTGGACTAGATGAATCAGATGGATCATCTTGAAGTTGTGGACATGTGTCAGTCAGATGAGATGGAGAGTTGTAGATTCCACAATTCTTGATAGGTCCAGGGAATAGTGACTGTGGAGAAGATGAGGTTGGGGCTTTTGTAGCCACCACTAGTTGACGCACAAGACCTGTAAGTTCACTCATCCACTCAGTCATCTTTTTGGGCTCTATGGATTGATTATCTTGGGCTTGTTTCACTTGAGCATGTGCTCGAGTATGGAATTGTTGCGTGTTTGCAGCCATGTTGCTTATGAGTTCTCGTGCAGCAGCAGGAGTTTTGTCCACAAGAGCACCGCCACTTGCGGCATCAATGAGAGTTCGCTCCATAGCCAATAACCCCTCATAAAAGTATTGGATCAGGAGTTGGTCAAGGATTTGATGGTGTATACAAGTTGCCTCAAGCTTTTTGAACCTCTCCCAATTCTCATGGAGTGATTCATTAGGGAATTGATGGATGCCGCTTATTTTCTTTCGGATAGAAGCTGTTCGAGAAGTAGGAAAGAATTTCTCTAGGAAAAGTCTCTTCATGTCAACCCATGAGTTTATGGAACCAGGTGGGAGGTAGTAGAGCCAAGACTTGGCAAAATCCTCTAGGGAAAAGGGGAAAGCTCTAAGCTTGATTTGTTTTTCAGAAACCCCTTGAGGCTTCATGGTAGATCATACTACTTGGAACTCTTTAATGTGAAGATGTGGATCCTCACCGGCTAGCCCGTGAAAATGAGGGAGAAGATGAATCAAACCCGATTTGAGTTCGAAGTCAGCTTCAATGTTTGGATATTGAATACCAAGAGGTTGGTAATTCATATCAGTGGTAGCAAGTTCTTTTAGGGTTTGTTCCTTTGGATTGGCCATTTCAATTTCAACTGGTTGGATGAGGACTGGTTCTTGGATTATTTGAGTATCTCTTATGTTCCTCCTATGTTGGCGAAGTGTTCGCTCAATTTCAGGGTCAAACAAATCCGAGGGATTTTTGGAAGGCTACGGGGCATTCAGAGAGATTTTGGAAGAAAGTGGAAGACGGGTTTTTCTTTGTATTTTTTCAGTTTATGATTTTTATGAGAAGACGAGTTTTTCTTTGTGTTTTTTTTTCAATTTTGTTTTAAAATTTGTTTCTTTTTTGTGTTTTCTTGACAATAACCAGAAACTAATGACTAATTAAAGCACCATCCCCGGAAACGGCGCCATTTGAAACGCCCAGCCGATTGTCGCCTATCGACCAGTCAAAATTCTGGTGCTCTGCTAATGTGTATAGCAGCACTCGGGTCGAATCCTCGGTGATGATACTTTGTAATAGTTGTTTGTTTTTAGTTGATTGTATTTTGATTAGGGGGGTTTGTTTGCAGAGCTTAATTGAAATGATTTATGGATGATGTTTGATTTACCAAATTGATAAAATTGGGGTGAGTTCATCATTGGGGAGTTAAGCATGTGATATCCTTGAGCCTTACTTTGTATTGCATTAAATTAACACCCATCTCATAAGTTGACGTTGATTGGAATTCCTAAGTGTGAAGGCTTTAATCCAAGCCTTAACTTAACTTAGGGTTCTAATCTCAATCAAAACTTATTTATGGTAGTGTATTTATGGTTGCAATAATCCAAGGAAACCACTCGTTAAACAAAACACATCATTAATCCATGACATATTAAGTTTAACATACACAATATTAATTTAAAGAATACTCATCGAGAAAAATTCTCAATCACTTAACATCCCCGAATTATAACTCATCCCAATGAGAGATTTACTCAGCCATTTGGATGTTTAATATTCTGGTTAAAATAATTATGATGATAAATTAAGAATAGAAGAAAAAGAAAGGGATTAGAAAAGAGTGGTACGTTGACACACACACACGAACAATGATGATAATTAAAAACGGATTTTCAATTGAATGAGGAAGCAAAAGAAGGGAAGGGGATTGAACTGAATTTAAACTATTTTAAGAACATAAATATTAAACTACATAAGGAGGATTAGAATAAGAGATATTGAATTAGTAACTTGCATTAAAACAGAATTACAAAGAAAGAGAATTGCAAGATTACAAAAATGAAGAACAAAAAAGTAAGTGAAAACAAGGAGAGGAGGAAAGGTCTCTCAAGTGAAAACATGAGTATTGCAGGTCCTCCCAAGCCTTTTTCAAGGCTTTGGTCGTGCCAATATGATATCCTCTCTTCTTAAATGCCAACCCCTCTCAAGGAGAGAAGGGGGGAGTATTTATAGCCCAAGGAGTGGACTGTTTGCATTCCCAATCTGTCCATCCCCTTGCATCGCCATTTTGGATATTCAGACAGCCGAATATTAAATTCGCTCATTCTTCAAAGTTGTAGACAATAATGTTGTCAGACTACTCTCAAAATTTGGAGGCATTTGGACAAGTGGATCCAATGTTATGGCTGGTTGATTAAACAAAGGTAAACTGTCCATTACAATCCAGTATTTTTTAAGTCCATAAAGTTAAAGGGTTTTTGAATATGAATATGCCTTAAAATACGAATTGTTTCTTCAACAATGTAGGCCGCCTCTATCTCCTATTTCACACTGAAAAACCTCAGCTCAATTGGATGCTTACATCAGGAGATATGTCATGCATACTATACTGATTTTAATTCTCGGACAGAATGTTGGGCTGTACTGCAAAGATTTATTTGGGCCCCTTGTACTTGGATTTGGGCCTTGAAATTTTTATCCAAGATGAAATGTAGTGTCCCCCGAATTATGGTGGAGATGTAATGTTTTTGGACCTCTGGATTGATCCCAGTAAATCAATCTTCAAGGCTGGTCCAGTTTGTTCACAGATTCTTTGGTCTTGTTTGTGAGGACCATATGACCCTTCAAATGGAAGAATTGGCTCATGGTTCCTTCTAATGAAATGTTGTATATTGAAAGGAGAATCCTAAAAAACAAGAACCAGACAATTTGGATCATTACAGTGACAGGTATAAGTAAAACATTAAACTGACTCAATTGGACTACTTCTAAAAATGCTCAAATATTATAATTAATATTAAAACATTAATATTTCACACAAATTATGCACATTTCATATAAAATAAGTAAAGTGGGAATATAATAAGTCATGAAAATATTAATAACATCAGATTAATTTTCCATCATCGTATATCATTGATGCATTATAATGATTGAATTAATAATTATATATTTTGTTCGTGAAATATTTATTATTATTAAAATAAAATATATTATTTACCATTTTATCATTCTATTCATAGAAAAATTATAACGTTGTTTGTGCGTATGTATTTACTACCACCCCCATGAAGTTATGTTATTTGTTTCTCAACACCAAAAAATTGATATTATATATAAGTATATTTATAGGATTTATATTATATTTATGATATGAGTATAATTATTTAAAGATAAAATTATTCTTTCTCTATATCTATAGATATAGATGGAAAATAGATATGTTTCTTAATTTCATGTACAACCTATTTTCTCTAGGATTATAACGTTATTAATTTTTCATAGACATTTTTAATAGTTGTATTTAAATGTATAATTGGATGATAAAAATAAAAATTATTAATTTATAATTTTTATTATGGAGATATTTAAATAATTAACTCTTTTATAATAGTTATCTAATAATATTTATTTATTAATTATCATGAAAATATTGAATTTGAATTTCATTAATTATATATTTGTATACTACATGGTAATAAATGAAATAAAAAAAATACCCATGAATTTTTTTCTTAATAATATATATAATTAATAAAAATGTTATGAAGTATGACAAAGATCATAAGTTACAATTCAGACTCATGATAATAGGTTTTCTATTAGATCCCTTTGCAATGTCCCTCTATCAACTTTTTTAATAAAGTCAGAAGAATTTTTTAACAAATAGGGTAGAGAGAAAAAATTTCCTCCACCATGATATATCATTTATTTGATATAACCATTTTATTTTTATGGTTATTTGGAATTTTATTTGTTTCATTATTATGATTATAGTTTAACTATTTTCAATAATTGATAATAAAAAATAAGTGTGTTTTGTTATCCAAAATTATTTTTCATTTGATTTTAAAAGAGGTTATAAATGATAATATTTTTTATATTGTCCTTTAAAATTACTTATGAAGGTTTTATCCCCATTATATATAAGTAGTGGTCCCATTTTAATAAATAATATGGGTGTTTCTATATAGGTACCTAATACATTTGGTTCCCTATAGGTGAAATTCAAAGGTATGGTTATTCCATTTTACGAGTTATTGTATGATTAATATGAAAATCATGTCCCATGGAATCAAAATCACGTTTCTAGGAATCATAAAATATTTTCATGAAAATAATTTTATATAAAAAGGTAATATAATTATACTTTTATTATAAAATGGTCCTCCTTTTGGACATAATGGTTTTCTTATGAAATGGGTTTTCATATGATTTCATATTTTCAATAAAATTAAATATTTAAATTACCTATTCCCCTAACTATGAATTTATATACCATATTTTTTAAAAAATTAAAAGGTTTTTAGATAAAAATAGGGAAAGAGGTTAATTTAATATGAATTCTTGATAATTTTCAATGAGCATAAATAAAGGTTTATTTTCAGGCTTCTATACTGTGGAAAAAATGATTCTTATAAAATTCATCCACTTTTCAAAATATGGTTTCTTATGTAAGTGTAATTAACTAATAATATAAACCTCTAAACCCATAATATCATTGGGAATTTACGTATGAATTTTATTTAATAAGTTCATAGGACTAGTTAATGTTTATGTGTTGTTCTTTATATGTTTTTTCTTGACTAAAATATTTTTCAAGATTTATAATCACTAATTTGATTATATTATTTTAATATTGAAATATCATACACTATGATGATCATATGTTTTATATGTATCATATTTTTTTGTAGAAATCATATTCAACATTTATTTTATCTTCCTTGATGAATCTATGTTTCTTTAAAAAAAATTAATTTTATTAAGATTGAATCAAATATATATTAATTGATTTTCCCTATATCCATTTTTTTACTTGATTCTAATGTTATCCTTTACATTTATGATAAACATGTATTTTTTCTCTATAATGATACATTTATTACACTTTATTATTTTTAAAACAATGGATTGACATTCTTCTAAATGAGGTGGGTTTTATATAGAGTCATTTAAAAATATTTAAAAGAATTATATAGACCATTATTTTATATTATTCACATATAATTAAATTTTTTACATATGTTTTATTAATAATCATAAACAATTTATTTTAATTTATTTTTTTGAAATAATATTTTGAAAATTTTTATCCTCCTCTATTTCCTTGGAATTGTAATTTAAAGTCAAATCTTTTTATACAGAAATTAAGAATCACCATTTATGAAAAATAAATTTCAAAATTTCTATTAAATTTTAAATGTTTTTTTAAATGTAGTAATAGTTCATAAATGAACCTATATTTGATAAATTTTTAATACACCTTACGAGTGATAAATTTTTTAGTTTAAACTAATCATGGTTTTATTGAAATAAGATATTGAAAATTTTAAGAAACCCATATTCATTTTGTGTTGTTTTTTATAAGATAAATGAATAGATTTTATGTGTCACAAATATGAATGTATGACGAATTTTTTTGATATTATTTCTACCTATAATTCATTGGTATTTGTTTATAACTCATGAGATAAATAAAAGAATTTATTAATGAATGATCTCTACCCAATGAGAATCTCTTAGTGAAGTATGCTTCACTATTGAAATCATGTTGTAATTAAAACACCACTTTAGGGATTTGTTAGTGATGACTGATCAATTATGTTATGTGAATTAGGTGGTGAATCCTTATCCACTATTTCATGTTTATATTATCTCATGGTTATTCCACAAGTCTATGATGTCTTTCATATTTCGTTGTGCACATATAAATGTTTGTGCCACTATATTTTTCTTATGATATTAAATATTTTAAATATTGGATATATTTTTATGGTATTTCATATCCTAAAGATACCCTTATACATTGTGTGATGTTTTAAGGTTTTTTATTTCCATTATATGTTCCTAAAAAATATGTTATTTCTTAGGTTTCTATATTTATGATCCCCAGATTTTTATGTCATATTTCTCTTTTACCCACATTGATCCATGTATTTGTGATCTATTGATTATGACTAATTGATCATATTACCTTAATCTCTCAACCTACAATTATGTTTCCATTCATGTGGCTACGAACAAGATTGTGTCTAATGATATGTGTATTTGAGGGTCTCGAGGAGCATGGTTGAGGGGAAATTTCTAAATGTTTTTTAAATGAAATGTTTATTTACATAGTCTCTAAAATAATAAAAATTTTTATTAAATGGTTTTGTGTATAAAATTGATTTTATAAATTTAAATTTCAAACCAAATTAATATATTTTTTTCGTGGGTCTCCATTCTGGCCATGTAACCAAACAATGACCATGTTAAAGAATTGGTTGCTCATGTAACCAAACAATGTTTGCGACAACACACACTCAGACCCTGTGAAAAAAGTATGACTAATATAATGAATTTTTAAACCATGATACAAAACTAAAATTATGAGAATAAAATAACTTACCATGATAATATTATATGACTATGTGAATTAATGTTTCAACCATGTGACCAAAATGCATTAATGGGAAAAAATTGACCATTTAAAACAATTGTGAGTGTACAATGGAATGGAATTAATATGTTACCATACTAAGATAGTGATAATGTTTTTTAAAATGAGGAAAAACTAAAACTAAGAGAATATATCTTTCAACCATGTAAAAATTCAATTTTTTGAATAAAGTTGAAAATTTATAGGGGAAGACGACCCAAAAAACCATTTTGACACCTCATGGCCTTAAGAAATCACAAATAAAATATGTAATATTCAAGGGAACAACATTAAATAGAAATATAACTATTAATAAAATATCTATTAAGATATTTCTCAATTTATATTTCCTATAGTGTCTTAAATAATACATTATATGGAATTAGTTTAATTAAGAATGTTTTTTATTTCTAGAACATATGCCTTGAATATATATGAATATCCCAATGAGTCTCAATTGATCAACCCATGTCAAATAAGGTGTTATTACTCCTCTCAAACAAACCGATGCAACTTTTAAACTCA
Source organism: Viscum album (assembly GCA_963277665.1). Taxonomy (NCBI): domain Eukaryota; kingdom Viridiplantae; phylum Streptophyta; class Magnoliopsida; order Santalales; family Viscaceae; genus Viscum; species Viscum album. The sequence goes on along the minus strand of OY728143.1, from coordinate 513,044,439 downwards.
AAGGATATCTTTTAGAAACAATTGTATATTTACATAAATGATTATCAATTTTAGGGTTATGTATTCACCACCCTGATATATTTTGAGATTTGTTATATTCATAAAATAGAGTTTTGGTATTTCATTATTAAATCCTTTTATAAATTGAAATAGAAAAACAAGTTTCTCATCATAAAACTCAGCCACACTAAATAAATCTAATAGTATTAGTCATATAGTACATGATACCACCCGTTCCATTTATAGTTATTGGTCCACATATAACACTATGTTTATTATTCAATAGTCCTCTATCATTAAATATTATTTAAAAAAAGTGATTTGGTAACTTTTTTAATCAACAATATTTAATTTCAACAAATTATAGATAATTTATTAATTACCACAATAAATCACTATAGATTCTTTAACTTTTTTTATATATCAATGCCATCAATATCCATGATAATTGATATTAGAATCTATACTATAAATTATATTTTAAATTTTACAAACAAGATTTTATCAATACATAATTTATAATTCATTTATCAGATTTCTTGTTCCATAAAACAATTTACTCATATATACGGGACAAGTTAGTTTTTTATAGTGAATAAAAATACCATCATATGATAAAAATTATAAGAAATTAAATTTTTTATATATGGATTACAATAATAGTGTTCTAATTATCTGTCTAATAATTTTTATATATATTAATCATATGTGTCAACCTCTAATGTTTAAAAACTTCCATAGTTACCAACATGTAGATCTAATTTACCTTTATTTAATTCAATTATATATATATTTTTGAGTTTGGTAGTAAAACATTATGATGAATACATTGCATAACATATATAAAGTGTTAGGGTTGGAATAATTGGATAGTATAACAATCAAATTTTATGTTCATAGTTTTTCAATTTGAGATATAATTTTATCTGTAGATTACAATCTAGTATAAATTTCCATTTCATATATTTAAAATTACACAAATTGATATTCATGAAGCATGTAATAATCTAAAACAGAGAATAACCTATGGTTAAATATCTTATTTTTTATAATATCCTATCAGAATATTATTAGAAATAATACAACAACAATTATGACCACCTATACACTTACCATTAATAGTAAAATATCTATATTTAAAAAATTAAGGTATCTAAAATGTTAATATCTCATCAGTTATATCTTTTTGAAGTGAAATATACTAATAATATAACTTACAAATATTTTATTGTTTAGTGGAAAAAACTTTTCACCAACCGATCATATAGATATAAAATGGAATCTGTATAACTAGTATTATAAATATTATAGTTTCCTTATCAAAATTCCCCAAAATCCAACAATAATATTATCTTACATAACTCTAATGTTAATCAATTAATCCCATTCCATATATTAGATAATCAATTACCACTATATTTTGTTTTAACCAACCTATTTTAAATTATGATTTTATTGACATGTTTCACCAATATAAATGATTTATGTTTCTTTTTTTCAACTATCTGATATACTATAGTAGATATATAAATTTTACACATATTATTTGATACCAATTAAGGAAAACTAATAAAAAACATGTAAATATTGAATAAATTTTATTATATAAAATTTCTATTCGAATTTATAAAATCATTGACCCAATATCATAGGGAATTTTTGGATTATAAAAAAATCATTTTATTTTACATAATTTTTTTTCATATCCTAAAAAATATTATTCTCAAAAGATATAATTTTTGAAAAATCACACATTATACTATTCTTAATAAAATTTGTAATTTAAGAAATATATGTGATATCATGTGATCTATAAGTATAATGATAAGATATTTATATATGATGATTTTGTGTGATAAAAATATTCAATTTTGGGTTTGGAAAAAAATCAATGTTAATGGAAAAACTACAATAGAATCATATGAAATAAAACATAAATAATAAAATCATATATTAATGAACCATTTTTTTGAATTTAATTGGAAATGATATATATAAAAATGGAAACAATAGTAAATAATAAATATATATGGATAATTAAGTAGTCATGAGGTATAAGATGATATGTTAAAAAATAAAAAACATAAGAACATATAATATTGTGATAAAATACAATCATTACGATGCATACTATTTTGAAAAAAATCTAGGAATTCCAAAAACATTTCTTTGGAGAAAACTGAATATTTCTCCAAGAGAAATTATGGGGTAAAAAACAATTTCCACAAATTTTTTTTGATACAAATAAATAAAACAACATTATATTGTTTTGTGAAATAAATAATGGCAATGAATATTCTTATGAGAAAACATAATCATGCCTACATATTTAATTTTGAGACACAATGTCATTCCCTTGATTTATATTATGATAAAAACCCAATAATTACATGTACAATATTTATAGATAACCTATTTATTCCGACAAATATACTGAAAATAATTCCAATAATGCCAAAAAAATGTTTTTTGAAGAAAAATATAATTCCCACACAATATTTTTTGAGAAAAAAACATATCTCGCAATAGATTTTTCTGGAAACAAAATCTCTCCCGTGACGTTTTTGGGGAGTAAAAAAAATAATTCTCAATAATATTATTCTAAGAAAACCCTATAAATCATAATCATTATATTGCGATAAAACAAAATCATTCCAAAATTTTTCTCATGATATTCAACAAATTACCTAATTTATTGGAGCTCTCCAATGTATTATCCTTTATATAATGATATATTTTCAATATTTGGGTGACAAGTATGTCAAAAAGTCGTCATAATCACTTTACATATTAATGAAACAATGATAATGAAATAAATTGGTTGAAGTATTCCCTAATGAATTATTATAATACATATTGAAAAATATATATGGTGGTATAATTATATAAAATATTTAATTAAACAAATTGGTCATTAAGTATGTTGATATTGATGAATAATAAATTAATTAATAAATATAAAATTTTATTAAAAATAATGATAAATATTATTTTCTACTAGTAATTTTTATTTTAAAATGATTTAATTCATAAATATATCATGAATTAAAAATGAAATGGAAATTATATAAAAATTATAGTTATAATTAGTTAATTAAATCAATTTTTTATGATATAAAAATTCATTTTTGTGGGAATTTTATTCATAAAAAGTTTTTTTCTTGAAATAGAAAAATATAGTGCAAAAATGTTGTCTTAAAAATGCAAAGAAGGTTAATTTTAAAATTAAATTCAACTCCATCATAAAATTCCTTACTGCTTCATAGATGAAAACTTAGAGGGAATTGATAATGAAAAATAAAGGATATGATCATTGAATAAAAATATCCTTGGCTCAAAGAAAATTATAACCTCAACTCCAATTAAAGATGTCCTTTGTGTTTGTTTTTGAAACAAATGGATGTGATATAATATAGAAACCTATAATACCACTGAATAAATAAATGATATTAAAACGGGTTTTATAGATAAATAATAATTAATTTTTCCAATAATTAATTTCAAATAAAAATAATCTTGTTTTCTAAATGAGCTTGGTAATGAAAACCTTATACATTTGATAAATTTTTATTCTAAATTATTTGATGGAAAAAATATGGTATGGATTTTAAAAACTCATGAATTATATAATTTGTATGGTATAATAAAATCATGGGTATGTAAGAACACAACATTGAGAAATAATATTTTAATATATTACATTTATCATAGTTAAAAATAGTGATTCGAAAACGGTTTCTTTTAATATTTACTTCATCAAATTATTACTAACCCAGTGATTATTCTCCAACTTCTCAACAGAGGTTCCTTTGGAATTAAGGCTTTGGACTCCCATTTAGGGACCAGAATATACTCCACGTTTTTAAGGATTTAGGTGAGGTATAATGGAATAGTATTCAATAGATATTAAAAGAAATGAGATGTAGGGGAGGGGTTGAAAAGAACTCCTTTTGTGGGGGAAAATGACAGGCATTCCCTGGAAAACCAATGTACAGATAAAAGTGATGAGGTAATAACATTGGAGTAATGTTTTTTATGTGAGTAAATATTAGATTTATCTATATTATTTACTCCTACCCATGACAATAGATTTTAAAATTTCATATATTTCATGGTAACATAAAAAAAATTGTGACATTATGAATTACATCTTTTTCTCATTTTTAAAAAGATTAATAATTCACCATGATAAATATTAATTTTACTAAAAAAATAATATTATTCTCATTACTTAATGTATATTCAATGATTCAACTTTGGATTATTTTTAATCTAATTTAAATTTTATATATTACAAAATTGTCTTTTAAATTAATGGAATAAATGTGTAAAAATAAATTTTTTATAAAAATGATTTATTTTACATTAACTATTCTTATAAATATTTTCAATTCATAAATATATAAATGAGTGGTAATAATTTTTTATATACATAAAAACAATAATAAAAGTTTCATGACCCAACCCATGTAAGATCTAGAGCTACAACTACCCCAAACCTACCTCTAATGGCTAGGGAGTTGTGACAAGTGTTGATGGTACAACTAAACTTGAGGAGGTATTTTTAGAAGTACCTCTACATACAAACACATCCAAATCAATGAAAAAGTGTCAAGGAAAAGTGAAAAAGATTCAACAATGCTATATAATAAACTAGGTCTTCTTGAACGTCTAGATAGTAAAAAATTATTGTAATGTAAAAAAAATTAAAGGGGAAAAATAAAATCCCAACTTGAAATATTTACCAACCTTGAAAAACTAGAAAATAGTAAATAGATGAGAGAGACGATATATTGTTTCTCAATCCACACCTTCCCTACATAGTCTAAAATCCTAGTTTCCTTAAGCTCCTCTGATGTCATGGTCGATATGTCTGTCATCTTTGATGGACCTAACACATCCGGGAAAATCACATGTAAGGGTGTGTGTATATATATATATCAAGTAGAACATCCAAAAAGGGGTGAAGTGGGAGTAGTAAGAGAACAAATAATGATGGAAACATTAGGTAGAACAAGTCATAGTGAAATAGTGAAACTCAACCTACAAAGAGAGTGAAATAAACCATGTCCATATACATAGAGATAAACATGGAAAGTAGACAAATTAACCATTAAGACTTAACCATCTATAGTCAGAGTATAGGCTCATCCTACCATGAGAAGATAGACTTAGAAATCACATGGCATACCTCATGTGTATTTACCTCCCCAATAATGAGTGTATACAAATACTAAGTGTGAATCTATAATATATATATATATACTCAATCAAGAAATTCCAAATGATATAGAAGGGGAATCACCAACTCACAAATCAGCCCTACAAGATGATTCACCAACTCTTACAAAATAATTCCATCAATGATTCATGCATCTGAAGTGTCTACCCCAAACACAGATGTATATGGGCGTCAATCACTACACCTTGATACCATCAACATGGAGATGCACTGAATCAATTGCATGTTTTAAGGTCACATCACTAGAATGAAACTTAGTGGGGAAAGTGTCCCGCTTTATTGTTAGTCCAATGCCACTTAAAAACACTTCTCATCATTGTGCCACATAGTCAAGATAACAAAAATAATATATAAGGGTCCAATCCCAGCTATGATAGGAGGGTAATACTCTGATAGTCATAGAGGGAATCTACTTCCTTGTCCTATAGGAGGGAACCACATTGTAAGGTAATCGGGGAGTGCCATTACCCAGTACTACTCGAGGGAAAGCCCAATTAGGTCTTTGGGGAACTCCACTGCCAAACACTGGTTGTGGGTAATCATAGAACATTGAGGAACTTCACTACCTAGTACTACTAGTGTGTAAATAGGAACGAACATCAATAAATGCAACTATATATCCCTACTCATGGGTTATCCTGAAAATTCAAGGAACTACATTGACCATACCTAGTGGAGGGTAACTCAAAAGGATCATCTTGGAATGGCACTACCTAGACCACCAAGAGGGTATGACCCCAATGCTATGGTGATGTTGTACGATCACTACGATCATTGAGAATTTCATCAATGAATCATTACCATAATTAACTATACCATATCTTCAAATCCACCATGAAGGGAACTATAGCGGTCTACCCAGAAAACTCTCAGAATAGGATATTCAGATAACTCAATCGAACACCATGTAAAAAAATTCACATTTCACTGCATCATGTTCGAATGGTGTCTCATGTGCTCGAGCCACTGGACCATGATAAATACTCTATCTTTTCCTTGAACCCTCCACATAAATTTCAGAGTCAAATCATCATTGATTATACATCATTCACACACCGTTATAGGGAGATATTTCAGATTCAATATTCTATATTAATAATAATTTTATTTTACTGGTTATTTCAATAGCCTAAGTAATGAGTCCAAAAATAGTATCTAACAAATGTCTAAAATTGACAATCTCAATTCTAGGATCATGTTGTTGCTGATTGTTCATTAATAAGATTCTTCTTTTAAAATATATAATTGATATAAGAGTATTTAACCAGGATTTATATCTCATATTAGATATCTCATATATTGTATCTTATATCATATATCTCGTATCTAATATATTATATCATATATCTCAAATCAAATACCTTCCATCATATATGTTATATCTCATATCTTTTATCATATATCTTATGACTCATATCTCAAACAAACAGATTAAGAATCCTTGTACCACCATGATTCATGATCTAGGATTTACTTTCCATGTTGTTGTCATATCATCAATCTGCCACTTAATATGGGTCCCCGATCGAGCTTTTTGCTACCTAAAAATTTCATGTTGGTAACAAGGGGATCCAACTAGTGAATAATGTGAATAATTGGTGCTCAAATCACCATAAAAAAGGTTTAAGAATCAATGGTCATGCTCTCTTAGCTGACAATCACGAACGAGGAACCAAGTATAGAACATTGATTATTAAATATAAAATATGGTACTTCAGCTTTTTTAAATTATAAAACAAGGTAGAGATTGAAGAATGTATAACCTTATACTCAATATTTCAATCCAACGGGGTGAAAACCACAAATGTAGACTCAAATCATTTTTCTTATCCATTGTTTGTGAGAAACATTCAAACACAATGAATGGAAGTAACTGATACATTTTTTTCATCATGATCAGATCAGATCTGATGTTCCATTGTAATTTGTGTCAATTCAATAAAGGGAGGGGGGAGCTCATCAGCAAATTCCAAAAATTATGAGGTAAACCCTTGAAAAATTCATTTAATTATATATGTATAGTCCTTTTTTAGGTGAAATGAATTTTATTAATTAATTAGTCTAATTAAATGAATTCACATTATATAATTCAATTGAGTGAGTGGTCTGAAAGGCCAGTGATTACTCATTTGATGTCGCATTAAGGTAACAAACCTCATTCTAGACACATCATGGTCTCATATTGGGGATGTGATAAATCGTTTAATTGTTATCCCATTTTCTCTAATTAAACAAGCTCACCCAGTATAAAACATATTAAAGATTATTATAAAATAAATTCTATGATCACAAGGCCTCTAAATTTTTCATCGTCTCACTGCATAACTGTTGAAATATATACAGAAATATTTCAAACTATTGCAAGGAAAAACCAAGTCTGTAAATAATTCCCTCTCTCATTCTTTTCATACTAGAAAAAGAAAAAAACTATGAAAAAACATAGGATATAGATCATTCACTTGGCCCTCTCTCTCTCCTACAAACTATACTTCACTTTTTTGTGTTTCTAAATCACATTAACCAATGTAATGGTTCTTCTACACATGGGCCTCACTTGTTGATCCTTGATCAATACAAATTGTTTCAATAATATGACTTCGTCCATGATCTCAAACACACTCTAGTCAAGGAGATGTTTCTGGGTCATACGCGTATCTCCTCAACTGCAATGCATGGAAGAAATAGTACCCATACTCTAGTTGTGGGGGTTGGGTGAGGACTTAGTAATCCTCACTATTTCTCTACATGATATGGAATGGCCTGATGAACCTCATGGATAGCTTTCCTCCTCGACCAACCCTCCACAATCCTGAGTATGGGAAGACAAGTAAGAAAACATGCTCTCCCTTCTCGAACAAAAAGGGCATATGAATAAGGTATACATAAGATTAATATCTACTCTTGATCATCCTCATCCAATCCCTAATGACCTGGACATTGTCCATTGTGCCGTCACCATCTCTAGGCCCACAACAAATGTCTCACCAAACTTTTTCCAGTATACTTTTATCCAACATGTTCTCCCATATAAGGCCTCAAAATATGTAATTTTGATGGTAGAGTGGTAGCTATTATTTTATAGAATCTCTAACAAAGGAAGGTGATCTTCTAAGGACTAGTCTAAGTAAAACATGAATTCCCACAACATATCCTATATCAACTAGAGAGTGTGCTCAGTATTTCCATCAGTCTAGGGATGAAAGGACAACTCACCCAAATTTGGGTCCCAAATTCATCCTACATGCCTCTCAACAATAATGACGTAAACTGTGAATCAAGATCTGATACAATCATCGAGGGAACCCCATGAAGGTGAATAATCACCCATTCATATAGCTTCCCCAACCTCTCCACTAAACACTGCTCCCAGATGGAATGATAGTTCACCAATTTCATGAGCCAGTCGAAAATCTACTAGATGGTTTCATGGACCTTCATTGTGCATTGAATCCCTTGGATGAAGTCTAGTTATATTTCATCCCAATCCCATTTCAAGATCTCAAGGGGCGTTATCAATGATTCTAGAACATTGTTATCATCCATCATATATAGGTTGCTAGGGAATCAAGAGATGAACTCATATATTATTACTCTTATGATAAATCACCAAAAATATATGTAAAGGTACCTATACATCTTCCCCACACCAGGATGTATATTAGAGGACAATTCTGGAAGTCTCATACCACCTATATCTGAATCATGATTTAAACCATTTTTTACCTTTGATTTAGATAACTTGATTACTCTATATAGAATATCCTTATTGTGCACTTCATATGGATATATGGTCATGTAAGTCCTCATAGATAATGTCCCAAAGCTATAAGTATCTCACTTTCTCGGTAATTTTTGAATTAAACACCATAAAATGATGAAACATTCAACACTCTTCCTCCCATAGGATCATCAGTAAGTAATATTACATATTTAAATCAACCTATAATAAAATCTCCTAACACTTACTGCTAAGGTAATTTTATAAAAAAAATTACCATCCGTTGGTTATAGAATCTATCGAAGTCATAATTTTGATATAAATCTAACTCATGTCATTGCATTAGGTTTAGGACTCGCTGAGTGAAGACATGCATGAGACTCTAGTTGTCCGAGTAGACCATAATGTGATATCCTAGAAGATAGTGTCTCCACATTCTTAGAGGTAAGACCACTGCTTCCATCTCTAGATCATGAGTTTCATAGTTATACTCATGGATTCTCAACATCCTCAACCTATAAGCCATAACTACATGTTATTTCACCAAAACACAACTGAGCCCATCTCCTAAGGTATCTCAATACACAACTAAATTCATTACCTTCTCTGGTTGTCTTGAGAGTAGAGTACTCATCAACCTATACATCAAATCTAAAAAGGCCCTATGGAAACAACATAGACTAGGTAAATAGATTCCCTTTCCATGTTAGGGTGGTAAAAGGGGATGTGATTCTAAATAAGTATTCTATAAACATTATTTAGTATCCTAAAAATCTAATGAACTTCTTACCAGTTAAACATTATTGGGTTTATACAATGAAAGCACTACATTGATGTTTTCTATATACATGGTTAACCCTTCTCCATAAATGGAATTCCCATGAAATTAAACCTCCTATATATATGACTTGATCATTGTGACATTTTTGTAAAGATTGTGATCTCAAAGAATGTCTAATACCACCCTCAAGTGCTCTTCATGACTCTCTTCTACTGTAGAGTATAAAAGTATGACGTCATTGAAGACAACAGAAAACTGGATCATGTATGGCTCGAAGATGTGGTTTATCAAAGACATAAACATAGTATGGGAATTACATACCCCAAAGGGTGACACTAGAAGCTCATAGAGTCCATAGTGAAATTGGAATTCAAACATTTTAATTTAAACATCTTGATACCACAACTGGTGGAAGAGGTTTCTGTGATCAATCTTTGAGAACAATATCACATCTCTAATGTAATCAAAGAAGTTATAAATTTTTGGAAAAGGGTACATTTTCAAAAGCATGTATTGGTTCAAGTGATGATAATCAAGGAAAATATATAAGATCACATCATCATTTATCAAAAACAACAACGGTATATCTTAGGGGGACACACTAGGTCTAATGAAACCATTCTGATGACGGTCTTCTAACTACTATAATAACTACAAGAGCTCAGTATATTCTTTCCAATATGACACAAAGATATTAGTGTAGTATTAGGATGAATGATAATAAAAAAATCTATCTCTGCCCATGGAGGTTATCCCACAATGTCTTTGGTAATGAAATCCATATAATCCTACAAAACTAAAGCAACCCAGAAGCCTAAAGAGAATATTGTACCCTGGGATGCACTTTCCAACAAATGGAATATGGGATGTAGCCTCCTTCACACTAAAACCACTTTCTTTTCCATGTGATCACTCTATTCAGAGAATGATAATATCATCCCATCAATATGTAGTCATCTGACTTGTCTACGGTGATAATCAATTTGGTATCAAGCCCTGGAAATCCAATCTATACCCATGATGACATCATAGGGTTCCATTACTAAGACCAAAATGTCATACATGAACCTCTCTTCTCTAAGAGATAGCTCATACTACTAGCAGTGGAATGATTTATAAGAATCATTCATAGTAGTAAACCCATGTCAAAGCTAATATACTCCCACATATACACTTAGTTTCTAGATCCAACACTAAGAGTACCGAGATAAAAGAAAGAATGTAACAAGTGACTACTAATAATAATGAAATTGTATATTAAACATAGATTATGCCTTTGATCATCTAATGAATTGTATGATTGTAGACATCCAACGTATTTATTTTCCCTCGACCTTAGCCACCATCACCTAACCATGATACGGGCCTCTATGTGGTGGTGGTGCAAGGAGCTCGTAATTTCATCCCCCAACAATTTCTTCTCAAGATAATCTATAAGATATGCCTCCCTGGGACAACCCTAGTGATCTGTGCTGCCCCGGAACTATATGAACACATCCTTAAGCTTTCTCACCAAAGTGTCTATGCCACTGAGATATAATAAACTGGCACCTACAAGAAGTTGGATACAAGTCGGATCCATGTCTCTCGGTTCCATCTTTATCTATATATAATTCCTCCATCATAGTTATCTCTTTCACAAGTGCCCTCTCTAGAAACCTAGTATTGGCAGTTTTGTACATGGGCATTATACCAGCACGGATCTCTTAGTAGATTCTACGTAGAAACATACATGCTTGGAAGTAACTATCCCTCATCATGTCATGAGAGTAGCATGTATGGTCTGGGAACCACACCGTATGCTCAACCTGAGTTATACCTCCCTATAACAATTCTGGAATCTCTTGCATCAAAACTGAGAATAAAATGATGGGGTATCAATGATCACAAACCATTTGTTGGAAATCACCACATAATATTTTTGACTCATCGTGCATCTATGCAACCAGGTTCCAACAATATCAAGTTTCATTGTGTAAAAATATAATAGACAAAGAAACCAGTTGGTCCTCTAGGTTTAGAACAATCATAAATATGTAGACCAACCTCTCTATGAAATCCTATTCTCCCTGAGGATTTGTCTCTCTATAGAACCCCATTGGTCTCTAACACTTGAACTCTAAGAGCATGATATGCCTACGCGCATACACAACATGATCTATTGGGATGATCTAATGCTCAATAGGTGGAGGTACAACAACCTGCCCCCAGAGGAAGTGGGTCACATGATTGACCCTCGAATAAGGTATCATCTTGCATAGGGTTATCTTCATGAACCGAATATTGTATCCTAGCTAGCTAGCATCACAACGGCTTCATAAAAGTTATCAAGGATTACCGTATTCATTATATATATTTATACATTTAAAAAATGAATAATCATCAATAAATTTATTATTAGTTTTTTTTAACAAATAAATATTCATTTAATAGAAATAAGAGACATTTGTTAAACAAATAAATATTCTTTTGTAGTTATTATGATAATATTGAACAAAAAATTAAAAAAATTGTTTAAAAAATGTCTCTTATTACAATTAAATGAATATTTATTTGTTTAAAAAATAAATTAATATTAAATTTATTGATGATTATTCATTTTTTAAATGTATAAATATATTTAATTTGATTTTTCTAATTTGATAATTTTCATTTTTAAATGAAAATATATACGAAAGTATTTTTAAAAAAATTATTTATGTTTTGAAATAAGTAAATTACTATTTAATATTTTCAAATATTTTTAATTTGAGAATATTTATTAACTGTAATAGTATTATTGATCAGTATTTTTTATAACAATTATTTAACAAAAACATGTGTATTAATAATTTATATATTATTAAAATAATATCATTAGAAAAATAATGAATTTTTTAATAAAAACCAATTTTATTGATCTATTACAAAATAATTTATTTTGTTCTTAATACATTTTTGGTAATGGAAATTTATATTATATACATCTTAATATAAATTGTTTATGATTAATACTTTCTAGTAATTTAAAATTGGTACAATATAAACTTGAATTATATATAATGACTATATTCACCATTTTAACATCTATATAACATCTATATTGGCCCCATTACCTCTTATATAATCACTTTATTATTAATTTATTTATCAAACATCTAAATCCATTATTTTCATTTTCATTTTTAAGCATAATTTTTCATCTAATGGTTGTTATTCATTATAGACTATGTTCCAAAAATAATGATTCTAAAGATTGGATAAGATCCATGAGATTCCCTATTCATAATGATATTTTAATTTTTTGATTATTGTTTCAATGTAATATATATATTATTAGATGATTTAATCAAACATGGTATATAGTAATCCCTAGAATGTAAAATATATTCCCATGCGCCGTTGTTGTAATGTTCCAATATGAATGCATTAAGTGTTATTTGGATTCATATATTTTATGAATTACAAAATATTTATTGAAAATTAATTCTAATTAATAAAAAAATTAGTAAGTGATATTATTTTTGTTAGAAAATGAAACTAACATTTGGTGTTAAATTCTGCAATCAAAATACTTTGTACCATATTAATTTTAATTTAACATCACTGCTGAAAAATTGTGAAGTTGTTTCAAAGTTAACAAAGATGAATAATATAATTTCAATGAGATATAAACTCTAATATAACATGTATTACTACTAAAAACTTAAATATCTCATCTAAATTTCCCATGTTATTCATTATGTAGACCCATATTACGTATTAAACTTTGGATGACATTTCATATTAAAATTTTCATTGATCGGTGATGATTTTTTTTCTGGGATATGAATTTTCATTTATTTATTTGTACAGTTGATATGATATCTATATAGGGAGAGAAAAACCCTTCCAAAAATAATATTTCATTTTAATAAAGTGGGAACCAAAATATTTCTAGGAATTATATTCCATGAAATATCATTAAGATAATATTCAATAAAAATTGATCAAATCATCATAAGACTAGGATATATCATGATTAATCATATATCTAAATATTTGGGATATTACGTTTTTCACATTATCAATATCTCATTTCTTAAGTAGTTGGTTGAAGATAAAATAAATTAGGCATTTTATATTTAATCATGGATGGTGAGTATACCATACACTGGTATATATTCATGGCCTATTTTTATATTTTAAATTCATAATTATTTCAAATTTTCCATTGATGTGTTTGTTTTTTTGTTGATCAACCTCATGATACATTGGTTTGGTAAAATGGATAGATAATTATCCATACTATATACAGTTGAAGAAGTATATTTTAGGAGGTATTTTAGTTTTATAATTCATTATTATTCCTCATATATATGGGATCTTTATTATCATGATTGCTTTATCTCCAACACCTGAATCATTTACCTATTCATTAATGATTATTTTCTATTATTCCTCAGATCTTTTTAATATAAAAAATTGATAATTCTCTTTCCTATGTCAGTTTAATCATTTGAGATTCCTTCAAAATAAATTTTTTATAATCCAAAAAAATTAAAATAAAAGATTTCTTAAATATATATTTCAAAATTGAAAAAATACTAAGAAAAATTCAAACTAACATAGTAACTTTTGTCTAACACGTTTTTCACATTTTTTTGATCCAGTAAAGAAATGGCCAATTCTATATTTTTTGGAAATGAAAAAAATAAAAAGCATACATTTTATGTTATTTTAGATTTTAGTTATTATTATTAATGGATTAATTTTCATTTTTTTCATAGTTCAGAATCACATTTATAATTTAGTGGGAATTGATTTGGAATAATATTTATTGAAATTTTACTACTTAAACTCATCTAATTCTATGGATTTAAAATCATTATTTTTTCTCCTGTTATTTATAATAATCTGCCATTTATCTATTTCACCTTCTATTTCATAAACAACCAAAAATAAATTTTCATATATTCAGCATTAAATATTATAAAAAAATCTCATCAATCATTTCATTGTGTTGCACAAAAATTAGTGAATTAATGATCCAAAATTATGTTGTTGTTGTTGACACATGAAATAAATAATAGAAATTTTCCAATTTTTCTAGGAAATTTAGGTTCTCAACATGGTTTTGATTTTTATTTATATCCTAATATATTTTATTGATGAATTTTTTATCTTCATCTTCTATCTCATTTGGTTTCTCATTAAAAAAATCATGAAATTTTCAATCACACACATTATTAAATCGGTACCTCTTGGTTACAGTAATTAACTAAATATAAAATGTTCAATGGGATTATGATGTAACAATAGTTAGAGTAATAAATTATATCACAACGTATATAAAAACAAATTTTCCTTAAGATTGTGACACCTTTATATCATCATATGATATTTTAGGTTCTATTTTATCAACTTTACTTCATCATATGTTGCATTTGGATATATATAATCTTACATTTAATATCATATTCTCCAACAATATCTAATCCTTGATTTGATAAAAAACTAATGAAACCCATATTAACACTCTAAAAATTTGTATTAGATAATGAAATTTTACACATGTGACTTGATACCATGATATATTACTTAAATGTAACAAATAAATATATTATATAATTTATGGAATTTAAAATTTTTTAGTATAAATTCACTTAATCTATAATCCAATGGTTTATTATATTCATGAAATATCTACAATATATATTAATTTAAAATAAATATTCAACAGTTATAGGTGTTATTCTTACCACATCATATTATTTTTATTCACATCATATATAATAAGCATATTTTTATCCTAGGGAAAGGAAGGATAAGAAATGTGTAATAACATATACTCAATATGGTAAATATAAGAGATAACATAGGAATATATAAAATGTAAAATAAGATGATCTTGTTTATATAATAATATATTTTTTGGTTTATAAACAAAATATAACATAATATGATCTATTAAACATCAATCATAAAAAGTGGATTCGTGAAATAATTTTATTTTTCATAATATCATAAATGAGAAACGTATTTATAGAGAGATGAGTCCCTAATCAGTGTCTATGGAGTATTATATAGTCATAAGGCATATATATTATATGGAATGAGTATAGTAATTGAAATTTAGGTAATTTTTAGAAAACCCAATCATGTCCGCAATATAGTTATGAACATACTACATAAAAACCAATAAATATGCTTTGTGAAAACCCAATCATTCCCATTAATTATATTAGAAAAAAGAAACTTATTCCAACACATTATGTTATAATAAAAACAAATCATGCCTTTAAATCATTTTTTGAGAATACACAATAGTTAAAACATATAATTATGGGACAAGACCCATTAATCTATATAAATTAATTAGTTTCATTAAAAATAATTATGGAAAATTTTATTGTGATAGAACTAAATAATTTCAACACATTATGTAGTGAAAAAAAAATAATTCCCACACATTTTATTTTGAAATTATTTAATCATTTCCCTAAATAGAGCATTGAAAAATCAAAATAGTTCCCACGCTTTTTGTTTTGAGAAATCCCATCTTCTCTAATCACCATGTATTTGGTGAAAATTTAATTCCCATACATTATGTTTATATAACACTAAATTATTATGATGAATTGTGTTGTGAGGAAATTTAATCTTATCAACACCATTAATTTTAAAAATACACAAAAAGTAATATATATTATTTCATGATATAGTATTCTCTACACAATTTATTATTTGATTAAAACATATCTACCCCCCTCATAATTTCATAACAAACATTTTTATATAAGAGTAACTTCATAAATTCAAAATACTACTATTGAATAATTAAAAAATGGGAACAAAATTTGTTTCCTGATAATTACTAAAATAAATAATCAAAATTCATATAGAGAATCAGTGTAGATGGAATCACTAGATCATATACATAGTAAAACATAATCCTAATTAAAATAAATTAACATTAATTAAAACCCTCCTTTATAAAATCATTATAGTGTTTCTTTTATAAATAAATATAAAAGAACAATTTATTATAGAAAATTTAACTTAGAAAGAAATAATAAATAAATTAATAATAAAATAAATTAATTTTCAAATTTTTTAAATTATTGAGGATTTTGTAAAAGGAAACAGATAATAATGAATAAAAAATGGGTTCATGAAAAAATATTTAAAAAATATATACTTTTAAAACATTTAAAATGAATACATAGTAGAAATAAAAACAATATTGAATGTTTTTTAGTTGATTGACAAGTAATTTAATTCCCATTATAAAGAACATAATCGATCATGTTAGTATGGATATAAAAAACCATAAAACTAAATATTGAATATGTATATGGATATACGAGGTTCTAAATTGAAAATAAATTATATAATATTCGCTAAGTACAATCATAATATCAATTGAAGAAAAATCCAATA
Source organism: Viscum album (assembly GCA_963277665.1). Lineage (NCBI taxonomy): Eukaryota > Viridiplantae > Streptophyta > Magnoliopsida > Santalales > Viscaceae > Viscum > Viscum album. Next base: position 513,027,297 of record OY728143.1, on the reverse strand, counting down.
ATATTTTAGATAATATGAATACACATAAAAATAATGATTAAATATTGCAGAAAAAATTAAATTTTTTTTAGTAAAAAATAACATACAATTACTCTTTATCTAAGTTCTTACATAATGTTATTTGATTTAAAAATGTTATTGTTAATGAAAACCTTACAACTTTAGAATCATTTTAATAAAAATATTTTGAAATAATGAATATGAAATTTATTGGTAAGTACCCGAAATTGTATGATAAACATTATATAGTAATTTTGTGGTAAATTATAAGCACCCCATAATTATATATGGTTGTTAATTTAGAATATATCTATTTTTGAAAAAATGGAGCTGAGAAAACCATTACCCATATTACTAACATCTGTGAAATCTATTTAACCCCATGATTGATGTGATCATTCGTATTAGTATTTTTTTTTAAAATAATGGATAACCAAATCCTTCCTAGATCTATTATATAAAAAATAACTTATAAGGATTTAGGATATGTAAAATGGATAGAGATTTAGAGATCTTCATAATAAATTGTTGTTCTCAAAGGGTGGAGGTTAAATGATGTACATGAATCACATGGTTCTTGATGGTAATATATAAGACCTGATCAATACCAACACATACATAATAGGTTTCTGACAATACTTTAGGGTATCAGTGGAACAGTTGGGATTTTATACCCTCCATATCAATGGATATAATATGAAATAATAATAATGAAAAATAATTACCTAAAATGGACATTGGAAATAGGTAATGATGATGACAAAAAATGAAATGGTAGGTATATACAATCATTAATTTAAAAATAAATTAACGCTTTCTATGGTAGTTAAAAAAAATAAGAACAAAATAGGAATTTATATAATGACTCTATTATAACAGTGAAATATTTTTCCTGGTACTACCTCAGATCATGAAACCCCATCACATAATCTCCATTTCCATTCCACGATACCTGAGAATGATGTATTAACATGCAAAGAGATTATTATATATTGTTTTATTATGAATCTAATGGGATTACAACACTACATACTTAACATATGTTCACATACCTAAGAGGTTTAAAATATGACAATAAATGAATGTTCAAGAGGGTAACAATATGTTATGTACTGATTAGTCATGTGATGACTATGAATCAATAAATACCAAACATACCATCTTTTGTTACACCATTTATGTATAACTAAAAATTAATTCATGAACACAGGATAAGAACAAATCCACCACATATATCTACAATAATCCACATGGTTATCAAGCCTTGGGTCGAGACACAAGGTCATCCAAATCCATATCTATTGTGATTCAGGATAGAATAAAATTATACCCAGACTATACCATAGTTTAGGCCATATAGTTATCATATTAGGTCACTTCTTAAGAACATTCCTCAAGGTAATTGTAACCCTTCATTGTTTCTAGGTCCATTATCTCCTTTTTCACATTTTATTCATTCACCCCTCTAATTTCTAGTCATTCCATGATGGTTGTATTTTCATTTAATACTTGAATAAAAACATATAAACAAATCATGTTCAGACACAACATGTAATAAAACATATTGGAACCATATAACATATCAATATTGAGTATTAACCACCATAAATAAAAAAACATATGCATTGGGAATCAAATGGATCTCAAAGTCTACACTCACTCACACATGTAATCTATATCAAACATGGGTCTCATGAGCTTTACACATTTAGAAATTAATTAATTATTACGCAAAAAATTATTCCGGGGGTATAATTTGTATGAATATTCCTTCCACTAGTTGTTGATGTTAATATCAGGGTTTATATGATACCCAACTCATGCCCACACACTAACCAGATATTTCCCCTATAATATTGATCCTTAAAATAAATCCCAAATAATCACAAAAGTAGATTCTAGAGTGTTATCAGGAAGTATCGGTGACATATGATTAATATATTTTACTAATTACATAACAAGAGATTAAAGGGAATTATAATCGTAGATGAACTCACATATAATATCTAGTAGTTTATCCACCAAAATATAGTGATGAAACTAATAGCATGGAATATAGAATTGATTTTGATGAATCCCTAAAGTCATCATAAAATCTAGAGGAAATTATTTAAGGGTTTTTCTTTGAGGGGTTTAGGTAATTTATAGGTAAAATTGGAAATGTAAAACCACAACATAAGACATAATACCCAAAACAATAGGGATTAACTTTAAAAAATCTAGGGTTCAATGTAAATTACTATACCACAATGTTTTTGATAAAACCCAACCTAGAACAATGATTATTCCCATAAAAAATAAATATTCTTGAATGAGAGACCACACCATATAGAAAAAAACATTCAAATGATTTTTTATGATATGAAACAGATCATACAAATCCTTGCCCTGTGTTGTAGTACAATTTAAATATTAAATAAGTCCTAAACGATAATATATATGCACCAACATCGCCACTAATGCATTATGTTTTATTTTTTTATGAATGGTGGATACAAAAAATCTTATCCTTATCCCATAGATCCTTTACTAGATTGTAATAATATCCTCTAGTATGTAAAATATAAACATCTTCTTAAAATATAGCTCAACCAAAATAATCAGACCATCTTCCTTCATCCTTTTCAAATACATATACTATGTCATTACTTTAAACCCATGGGTTTGAAAAATATAATTCATTAATTAATTATCATAGTCAATATTATCCCCTAGATGCAATTCTCAAAAAAAATCCAATGATCTTGAATATCAAACTACTAATCCCACGAGTCCTCTTAGATCCATCTATGAAACCACATGACTTAAGAAAGTAGTACCATCTTCCCAATCAATATATTTTCTCTCCTACATATAATTTACACCAATAGACCCAAAAATATATAGATATTATTCCAACTCAAAATCATTTATTTTGATCTCATGTTCTAATTAAGGCTAACACCGAAAAAATTCTACGATACATGGAACATATAATACACCCGTTGATATCATTGGGGAAATTTCTAGTAGGTAAGACACTTATATAATATAATAATAGATATTAAAGGACCCCAAAAAATAGTTATAATACTTTAGTCCTCCACAAACAATGATTCCCTAGATGCAGTAAGATCCATATGAACCTAGTCCCAATAATGAATGACGAAGGTTATATCTTTGAGTCAAACATTGATTTGTCTCCAATAATAGATGTATCTTATCACATCATAAACAATTACACCATATTTGTGGTCTCTAACACCATACTCTTTCCAATAATTGCTCCATCGCCTACCACCATCCAGCATAGAAGTGGGAAATGGAAAATCAAAATGATCCTTATAATGTGACATATGAATTGAATCCTTGAAAATGTTATCTAATGTAATCTCAACTAAGGCCATACAATCATCCCTGACTGCATAAAAGTAGAAAATGAATACCCAAATAATATCCTACACAACGTTATCATTCTCTCGGATTGTCCATCAGTCTATATATGATATGAAATATTTATTTTTAGATAAGTACCCAAATCAATAAGCAAGATTAATCAAAACCATGACATAAAAGATGTGTCATTATATAATATGATATTGAAAGGCACCCTTTATATTCAAACAATCTCCCATTCCTAAAACATTTCAAACTCATCAATAGATTTATTCTATATAATTTTTATGATGTGTTTCACTTTTTGTATCTCGTCAACTATTATCCAAATAACATCTAAAATATTCATTATTTCTGGAAAACCTCATCTCTATGTCGATCATCACCTCATTGAAATTGAAATTTTAAAAAAAAGTTGATAAAGTAATCCTCTTGGTTAATGTTTCTCTGAAATTAACCTTTAATATGTCATGAAACGAGAGATTAATCCCATGAAGTCACTCTTCATTCATGGCCACTAGATGTTTCACATGATATCTGAATACAAAATTTTCTAAACTATGTTCACTTTCCCATAATAGAGAAGTTATTCAATAATTATCTCCTCCCTTTTATAGTAAGGAACAAAATATATCCCATTTAAATGTTTTTCACTATAACAATCCATTGACCATATTTTCACATGGTAAATTCCTACTAATTGATCCCACATCACTAAGCATTCAAGGTCTAATTCATTGTTAGATTTTATCTAGTTAATCAACATTGATGTGACAATCATATGAGAAACTTTTATTACTCAAAATTCATCATATCCATACAATATCCATTCATTCAACTACTTCAACAACATCATTCTTTAAGGATGGTCTCTCACCCATATCCTTTTTTTCTATTAATAGGTTCTTGAACAAGTTTACAATTTGTCATAACATAACCCATTTCAATTTAAATGGTCCACAAATACTCTAACCAACACAATTTATATATATTCAATCTCTCTTTGAAAATTTTTAACATATGTTCATATTGTATGACTATATGAAATTTATCTTTCAAAAGAGATAATGGTGCCAGTAATTATGGGCATAGACCAGAACTACCATCCCGAAGACAAGAAAATGTATATTTCTCTCCTGGGGTATTTTTGGGAGTGTTTGATTATAAACTACCTCATCTCGTTACATCAACAAAAATTCACATCCAAAACATGGGTATAAATTTTGAACCACATACTAATCCTATGTATTTTAAATATTATGATTGGTCATATACATAATATTTTTATTTTTATATAAAATGATTTATTCAAACTGGTATAGCTACACAAACATCACTCTGACCTCAATAATCAGTAAATATGTGATTATAAATGGGTTATGTCTTTTACAAACCATATATAATTCTTGTTTAAAATAAGGTTAATATTACTATAAAAACAATTTTAAGGAATTAACAATACATGAATTCTTTATCAGGTCTCATTCTATAAAAATTCCCATGTGAGGGATCACATGACCATGAATTCATAACTCCTATATCCATATTTTGTAAATCAAAATCATAGAAAGTAGATTATATAACTGAGGTTAACTCAACATAATATTCAAGCACATAAAATAAATCTATGAGGTATGTTATTATTTTATAATATCATTAAAAAATAATTTTTCATTCTTAATATAATTGAAAGATCTAATTAATAAGATCCATAAAAAACATATTGAAATTGATAACCCAAAATGGATGCGAATTCACTCATATATTTATTATAAAACCATAATTTAGTTTTAGTAATATGATCCTTTTGTACAATAAATTGGTGTTATTCGAAATATAAATAAACCAGGGAGATCCACTGAGCTCTACAAAAATGATAAAATAAGTAATTTCTCCTCCGAACTGAATATCTTTTATTCAAGCCCCCCTGTTTTAGATTCTTGTATACCACACAATATTGAAAACTAGAAACAACATTCTTTGTGAAAAAACCCAAGAGAACTTAGGGATAAGTAGTCATTATGATAAAATACATCACCACTAAATCCACCTTCAGTATATTGATATCCTTAAACTCATCTTGTGCCATAGGATACAGAGGAATTAATTTTTTAAATTCTCTTGGAATGGTTTCAAAGTATTACACAATCCCACTATCTGTAAGATATCCTATTAAATCATTTAAAAATACATCGGGATATAGGTCCAACGTATGAGTAAAAGGGGAGGGAAATACTATTAGCACTACAGTAAGACCAAGGCCTACTACATGTGTCATAAAATACTGAATGTGGATCAGATATGGTCCCATTCAACCTACTCTAACATCACATTCATTTCTCATCAAGAACTTCTCTCACATGGTAACACTAAAGTATGCACATCCTCATCAACAATATTATTTTTCTTGGATATGATGAAATTATTCCATACCATATATCACATTCAAATTAATCATATAATGAATCATTAAATCCAACAGATTTCCTTAAAAATCTATAACTATAGTTGAATCACGAAATCTCGAGTTCTAATATACTTTCGTCCCTAATAACATATCCAATGAGAGAATCTCATAATATAATATGATGGGTAAAAATAGTCCATCAAATAATTGATAACATATAAACAAATGAGATGCTCCTATATCATTCAAGGTAGTGTATATTATATATGTGACTAATAAAAAACATAGAAAATCAATCATCTATTGTTTTGTTACATAGAGCCCAATCCACTATATAAACTCTTTCTTCCTCACCTCTATAATCATACCCCTAAATCACATGATACAAAAGGTTTTCAAAAACTCCATTGTCTCAGAGTCTAATATCGAGTAAACTAACTAGTTCTATGGGTCATAGTTTTTGAATTCTCAATTCTATGACAAGAAATTTTTCTTTGTGGTATTAAATAAAACAGTTGGTGATGTTCTATAGAATCCCATCTTTTTATAACATAAACTTTCATTTCATTACACAAAACTGAGGATCTTTAAGGTTTAGTGTCTTGGAAACCAGGAACTTTAAACATGAAAACATAAAACATTATTCTAAAACACTTGAAAGGATTCTCCTCATGTTCATCCTAGGTTCATTACTGCATCACATAACCTGGGAGCATACATTAAAAGAAAGTTTGAGAAAAAATCTCAGTAAGGAAAACAAGAGAAACATTCTACATGTGAACTTGAGATACTTCAATAAGGTCATGAAAAAGAACTTTAAGGCATGTGAATGAAATAAGGAGGCATATCATAATAAAAATAACATTTTTCATAACTTGAAAATGTGGCTACATCATTTAACATAGAAAATCATGAACATATCACCAAGGTCCATCCCCAAGGTGTCATTTGAAAATTACCAAGGTTATTCACCAAGGTATCGTGAAAATTGTAATCTCTAGTGGTTACATCATTACCCAATGCATTGGAGCGCTATCAGGGAGCACCCTTAAATTTTCCTTTATTATCATGTGAGCCACATATATCATCATCAAACATTTCATAAATAACCCATATAGCATAAAATAAATGGGTTTCATTTCATAATCATAACGTTTTAAAAAGTTCTTTAAAGACATGATCTTTACGTCACTTTAAAACCCACAGAAAAGGAAGGTGGGTCTCATGTATGTAAATCACATAATAGAACATTTTGGTATATATGTGAATACCCCTTTAGAAAAAAGATCTTTGAGTATTCACTTAATAATATAAAATAACTTTAGAAAAAGAGAGAGACATTTTGAGACGGAAATTCTGTAGCACAACGGCTATGTTACGAGGTTTTAGAAGAAATTAAAAAGAGAGCGAAAATGGGTCAAACATTCATAAATGACCCATAAAACAGTATATGGACAGAATAATAAGGATACATGATCATGGTAATGAAATTTCAAGGACATACCATTTGAAATGAAAAACATGGAAGGAAGACAAAAATTAGATTTCTCTTATGAAAGTTCGGCAGCCTAACGACGTTACTTAAACTTCAACAAAAATGTTTTGAAAAGATAAAATAGGGTATCTCATCATGTGAACATAAGAGTTCAGTATGATAGATATAGAGATAATTCCCCAACATAATTAAAAAGTAACTTGAAAGACTTGACATGAAAGTAGAACTTTGAAAAGAATTAGAAGGGTGAAAGAATCCCCTAAAAATTCGGTAGCCTAACGGCGCCACATAAAACTTCAAAATACTGAATTGAAGAGATCAAATGGGGTCTCTAATCATATGAACATAATATTCCATTATGATAGATATAGAGATCACACCTCAACATAACAAAAAGGAACATGAAAGAATTGACATGAAAGTAGAACTTCAAAACGAGAAAGGTGAAGAACCACTTAAAAATTCGGCAGCCTAACGGCGCCACTTCAAAATTCAAAATACTGAATTGAAGAGATCAAATGGGGTCTCTCATTATATGAAAATAAGAGTCCAGTATGATATATATAGAGATCATACCCCAACATAACAAAAAGGAACTTGAAAGAATTGACATGAAAGTAGAACTTCAAAACGAGAAGGGTGAAGAACCACTTAAAAATTCGGCAGCCTAACGGCGCCACTTAAAACTTCAAAATAATGAATTGAAGAGATCAAATGGGGTATCTCATCATATGATCATAAAATATCAGTATGATAAATTTAGAGATCATACCCCAACATAATAAAAAGGAACTTGAAATACATTACATGAAAATAGATCTTGAAAAATGAGAAGGGAGAAAGAATCCGTTACAAAAATTTCGGCAGCCTAACGGCGCCACTTAAAACTTCATAAAACGAAATAATGAGAGTAATAGGGGATCTCTCATTATATGAACATGAAAAGGGCAGTAAGAGGAGTATAAAAGAACATCTTCCAACATAAGAACATGGAGCATAAAAGGAATGACATAAAAGAGATTACTTGAAATGAAAGAGAGAGGTCAGATCCCTTACCTTAAAACATAACTCTTAAAACTCAAAGGTGGGGACCTTGAGGGCTTGGGGACACCATGGGAGGACTCCTTGGGAGGTACTGAGACTATAACTTCGTTGGGGGAGAGTGTTGAGTCGAATGGATGAGAGGATGGCTGGGTATTTATAGGGAAAGTGAGGGGACAAGGCATTAATGGCAAAGGGACACCTCATTAGTGGTTTTGGCAAAACCATGGGCTTTCCCATGGTATTTGCCCATGGTATTGGCCACTTGGGACACCTCATACCTTATATCACTATTCATAATTCGAAGATATTGATTACAAACTTAATATATCATTTAGTGATGTCATTAAACACCCGTAACTTAAAAACTGTATTTTCACTATTTATCGAAAATTCAACTTTCTCAGAATAATCCCAAAATTTCACCTTAACCAAATATCAACGCTATGATTACAAATATGAACTCAATTTTATAAAAATAATTTTCTAAATATTTTTAATTTAATTTTTAAATAAAAACACTATTCACCAAAAATTCATTTTTTTAGAAAAAAACCCCAAAAATTACCATAGCATAATATCGGTGCTCTGAGTTCAAAAATGAAATCCGTTTTATAAAAATAATTATCTAAATATTTTTAATTAAATTTTTAATTAAAAAACACTATTCATCTGAAAAAACTAATACTTGAATAATAATTTATGAAACCGTTATTTATCCATTTTATTGAATCACATTACTTAATCAAGGTGCCTAGATTATATTAATACTTTCTTTAAGTGAGATTACTAATCCATTTGGACACATTACTAATCCTAATCATAAAATCACTATTCATAATTTACTATTCATCAAAAATTAAGTTGATCTTATTAGACTCTAAATTTCGTACTGAACATAATTGTAGAGGACCATTTTTTGAAAATCAATACACATTTTTAATTATTTAAGGTTTACATAAACATATTTAAAATATCCTTTTTCTAAAATTCATCAAAAATATGTATACTATATTTATCCAGTCATTTGAAAATTCATAAAAGAAATCGAAATTTTTATTTAAAAAAAAGGATTACACAAGACAGTTACAGTCTCCATAAATAGCCCCTTATCACACCAGCATAAGACCCAAGTGTAAGGTGTGCTAAGGTGAGCGAATCTGAGGGAGGCTCGGCTAACATCGCACGAGTAGTAATTTCTATCAGTTTGAACTTCTCGTGAAGGCGATCCCGTTCTAGCTTCACACGATGAAGTTCAGCTTGGGTTTGGTCCAGAGCAAAGCCCAGTGGTGCTACCTCCTTCCCAAGTTCTGTTAGATGGGCTTCGATCGGTCCAAGACTACTGGGTGAGGCCATCGAATCTTCTTTCTAAATTAATTAACCAAGATTGCTTGTATTTAGAGACAATAGTCAAAACGTTTAGTTTCCAGCGGTCATATTGACCAATGGTCAAATAAAAATCAAAACCCAATAGTATTATTTTAATTATACTCATGTTATCAAATGAAACATTTTTGTTGAGTATAAAAATAAAATAAAATAACACATAAAATTAGGAAACAAGATTTATTTAAAATTTCGGGTCGTTACATGTTCCATCTTTCCACACTGGTGAAAATTATTCTCAGGAACATGGAGTAACTTGTGATGATTATTTCCATATCTAGATATTAATACATGCGAAACTACACATCCCATATATGGGGATGATGAAAATATTATCTACTCCAATTTTGAACTACTATCCCATTTAAATTCAGCCACCTTCCTCTTCTCTTTAGAAAATTATGAACCCACAATTGCTCCAAAAAATCATCAAACCAATAAACAAAAGGATGTGAGGATACATATAAATCTACTTCTATTACACTTTCTTGATAATCATTTTCTTGTGAATCTCCTACATATGTTTCATCTGGTCAATTCTCATGAAATTATTACTAAACTATAATTAGAGGATGATCTTTAATTTTCTAGCCTTCTATTTATTGTTTCCAACCGAGGGAGATTTAAAATAATAAACTCTATAAAATGGGAAGTGTGGGAAGGGACAAACATTAGTTCCTATTTAAGATCCTTATGATTATGATCAAAATTCATAATCAGTGTATATATGATGAACTCCTCCGATAATAAGTTCTTAAATTTATCTAATATAAGACCCTCATGATTTCACATTAGGTTAATGACAACCCACCCCCACTTGGATGTTCCCTGATGCATGAATGTATGAATATTTACATGTCAACCCTTTGGGGTCTCCACTATATCGAAATTATCCTTAGTAATTCTAATCCAATCCCCAACATCACGATCACCTTTATCTCCCTCGATGCTTGAGGATGTATGAGATGACCTTGTGAAGGGTAAATAAACATTGTCCCGAGGGATCCATCTCCTTGATCATTTACTAACTGTAATCCTTATGGAAATATTTTTTACAGTAACTTAACTAGTAGAGACTGAAAGAGAGTATGATTTGCTTCGTCTAGATGGACATATAGTGTTTAATCTAGATGTTCTCTCTTGTAGGTGTATTCGAAACTACATCATTTTATGGACATGACAAATGTATTCTAGGTAGCATTGTATGTAATTATAAACTTTTTAACAGCACCGAATCTAGTAACCAATAGTGTATGTATACTTATTTATATTGGAAAAAGATATAAGGTATCACATCACTGAATTTTAATACAAGTTAATATTCTTTAATAAATAGATATATATATGTTATCAATTTTTTTATCTATGAAATTAAATATAATTCAAAATAAAATTAATCATTTTATATAATTTATGTCATTCAAATATTATTTCAATATGTCATAGAGAGTTGATAAAATATACAGATAAGATTATACTCTCCTTAATGGTAACATATATTGAATTTTATCATGATTAGTTGAGGAAGAATCTTTATGGGAAGTTAAATAAATGAAAACACATTTAATTTAATCAATAACATGTGTTTGAAATTCATCCTTTTATAGTATCAAAGTAAAATTATAATATATATTAATAACTAAAATACCAATGATATTAGTGCATAATGTTGGTCATCATGGTCACATACATCATGAGACCTTACTATCAAGGACTGATTCTAATATAGATCAGGTAGATGTCTATGTTTAAATAAAAAAACCAATAAATATGTATATTCACCTGGTTTTTCTCAAAAATACCTATTGATGTATCAAGAGGTTATGTAATTAAAAGTTCTAAACATCATGAAATTGACAAATAATTCCATATATAATTAAGGAGAATTTAATTCATAAAAATATTCCATATCAAAAAATATTTATATTGAGTAATGGTACAGAATATCAAGATTTTCACCAATTAGTATTTTATAATAAAACACCATATATAAAAAAATAACATGATTTAGGAAATAATCATATAAAAAATACAATGTGTGTGGGACCAACAAGTGACAAAAAACATGTCAGATATGGAACCCCTCTATAAGGAAGAGATCAACAAGAAATCCATACAAGTTATAATAGTCATTGTAATTTTTTATATAAACATAGTGAAACATCAAATAGTAGTATGTATCCATGAGACATAAAATGTCATAAAAAGGATAATTTTGATATTAAATAATTAATAATAAAATCCATGTCTTTATGTGATCATCCGCAATCACCATGGAAACACACTACATTGATGATGACATCCAGGAAAAGATGAAAAACTAATTTTTTTTCTATTTATCAAATTTATTTATAAATAGTTATTTATTTTCCTAAATGAAAAAGTGGAATGTAAACACTAAATCCCATTATTATCCCCTCCAATAATCAAAAACAAAATAAACTCTAGGAAACCATTAGATCTAACAATAAAACAAAACCAATATATAAATAATATAAAATTACAAACCATTTTTAAAAATTATCAATTTCTTCCATAAAAAATTTCATATTCATGTAATTTAAAAATATTAAGAGTAGGTGGAAGATAAGATAAATGCATAAAAAGAGGTATCAATGAGAACACTATTTTATTTTCATCTAGAAATCAGAATTTAAAAAATACCATCATGTATAAAAATAAGAATAAATCATCCTAATAGAATATGTACATGGAGATGGGAAATAACAATAATATAGGTATAATATGAATCATACCTATATAAATTCTTTCCCCAATAAATATATATCATAATAATAACCCATAGTGGGTCTACAGTCCCTAATGTTTTCCGATTTGTATACCAGACAAACCAAAAGTTACCAAAATGCTATGATTGAAAAAATATTTATATAATCAAGGCTGACAATTTATACAAGAATTTTGATATAAAATTGCCATTCCTTCTATTCCCGAACATCCATTTTAGAGTAAAAAGTATCATTGATTAATTTTATAGAGCACATAATGTTCATAATTTTTTTAAATGATAAACCATTATATCCCCTATTTCATTCCACCATGATTAATTTATAATAAAATTAATATTTGTTATGAAATAAATATTTTCCACAAAACAACCAAAATTAATTTATATAAAAATTTAGCAATACATGTGTTTACTACATTTTATAAAGATGCATATCATAGCAATTAGGGGAAATAGTTTTCCTTGAAAACAGAAATTGGATTTAAAGAGAGAGGGTCTAGATATGCCTTGATCTACAAGAAAACTAATGAATTCTTGATAAAACACAATAGATATGGATTTCATCACCCAAATGGGATCCAATGGAAAACGGAAATGATATATTATTAGAAAATATTGGAAGAGTATAAGATATCATATCATGAAATTAATTTTACTATGAATAGATCCTAAAAATGTTACTAAGGATTACTAAGGTTGTAAGGAGATGAGCCTCTTGAGTATTTGGGAGAGGTTTGTTCAATCCAATGATAGATTATGAGTGTTTTAAACATAAAAACGTTCACGGCTAGTAATGTAAATTTAAAATTTAGGATGTTAGGATCTAGGTGATTGGTTAGACCACATGGTTATGTAAAATATGCAATAACCATGTAGTATCCATGACCCCATGGAAACAAAACTACACCATAATCTAAGTATATCCACATTATTATAAAAACCATGATCAAGTAGTGTGACATCCTCTTGGAAAAACCTCATTCACCCAATTCTTGTGACTCCCATGGTTGGACAGATTGTGATCAAGCCAAAGAGTTACCGTTCTATCTCATTTAAACATATCACATTTTGAATTTATAGATAATAAAAATACATTTCATACACCATAATAATCTCTTTCTTTCTGAAACTTTTCTAAAAAAATTACCTATAACTCCAAAAACTTTATAAAATATAAATTCAATTAAAACAAGATAAATACATAACATACTTATGACTAATATTAAATCAAAATTTATCCCACCATGATACATTTTGTCTCTATAAAGTGATCATTATTCTATATTCAAAAAGGGGAACACCATGTCGTAACAATAGTTATTCCCTCTCCATGTATTTTTTCTATCACATAATTACTGGAACATTACGTGAACCAAAAAAAATATATAGTGAAATAATATTTTTTGGAAATCCATAATTGGAACAAATTGTTCAACCATATTGGTATCAGGCTCATGATCAACATCATCAAATTAGATCATAAGTGAAGGGTATGGTTTATAAATCCTCATCTTGGAAATTTCATACACATAAGGAATCATTTTCAAGAGATATAAATAGTCAAACGGATAATCCGCCATTAGAATACATTTAAAGATCTTAAAACATACGACAAACCAAGTTGAAAATATACAGTTTATACTGTAATGATGATGTCCCAAGTGAGGTGAATCCTGTAGATTGAAATGATCAACAACCTCAAATATGAATAGGAAAAAATGATAGTCCTTGTTGGAATAGTTCATCAATTACTAATTTTGTTAATTACAAATAATGATTATGTTTTTTCATCTATATTATGTTTTCTGAAAGATAAATAAATTTTAGTAAAATAGTAAACAATATCTTATGTCTCAAATTGACTGTGAATCATATCTAGAGATAAAAAAACTCTAAATATGAGGGATGATTATTTCTAAAAAAATAGTGACCACGTGACAATTAAATTGACCATGGTGGTAATATATCAATGTACTCAAGAAACCCCAAGAAAAACCAAGTGAACCAATGATGTTTCTTAACCATCAACAATGATGTGTTTTATTTCAATGGCATAAATCAATTTTAATAAAAATTGGTTCAACCACATGCCAACTATATTGATTGTAGCTAATTGTTTTTCAAAATTTTATATTAATAACAAATACATATGAAATCAATAGTGAATCTATCAAAAATTTCCTAAGGTGGTGGAAAGAAAGAACAATTATTTCCTATAATTCGTGCCCTTTTTGATGTGACACTGTCAAGTAATCAAAATTTCTCAATATATAAGTGATCAAAAATAGGTATAAGGTTATAAAATATAAGTACAAGTGATCCACCATATGTATAAGTTTATCACCCTTGTGTTCATGTGATCGAACATAAGTATTAGATGACCAATATTGAATATGAATGGATAAATAATATTTTCAATTTATTGACTATACAGCTAATAAAAAAATCTAAAAAAAATCTCACATTCTATTATAGTGAACATGAATGCTTAAATATAAAAATTCAAGTGACTGGGGATGTTTATGTGTAAATAGAAATGTTAACATATCTAAACAAAATAATTATATTATAAAAAAATAATTCAACTGGTTTCTTATAAACAATTAAATACTCATAAGAAGCATTTATTGGGTTCATATTTCATATTGATGTATGATCACATACAATGATTCTTTATCAATGAATATTTTAAGAGAATGATTCAACATTTTAATGACCAAAGATACAATAAGCGATATATAATGAAATATATATATATTATAATTTCTCAATGACAAAGTAGATGAACATATCTATGTTTCAAAAATCTATAACACTATATTATTATATAAACATCAATAAATTATTTGAGAATATGTTATTTTATTTACATATCATTTATAAATAAGAATATGACATCGAGAAGAGAAAACTCACCTAGCCGCTACTGCAACAGTACGCTACAGTACTACTCACCCAAAGGGTCTCCCTATACCTAGTTAAAAGAGGCATTTTCTTTTATTTAAATAATAAATGATGCTTCAGCCACAACATTTAAAAAAACAAGAAATTCATTTACTTTTAATACTATTTATTTAAGAAATTTTTAGAGAAATATGACTTCTACTTTATATATTATATGTACTAACTGTTGAATGATATAAGAGAGTTCTAGAGACACTGATAATAATTTATTTTTATCTATACTTTTATATTAAACGATGATGGAGTGTCTATATACCATGGAGTACCCGTGTGTAGTAGTGTCGATATAATTTTCCAATTTAGAAAGGTGGAATAGTAATTGTGTATCCAAGATATATTCACATACAGTTTTTTATAAAACTTCTTCTAGGTTGTGGATCACTTTATTTGATTACTAAAAATCATTGAAGTGGGTGATTTCCTTGTGCATAAGACTAGGTCAAGGATGGATACTAAAGCTATATTTTTATTCTATGGTACGGTTTTCATATTATTTATACTCTATTTTTAATAAAAATTTATTAGTCTCCTAAACACAATTTTATAACACTATATGGATTGTTAAAATTACTTATTTTGTTGATTTTTTACAGAAGTAAATATATATCCAAAGTCAAAGTAGTTTTAAATTTTTTTTAATTATGTTGTAATAACAATTTAATGAAGAATTTTGAAATAAAAAAGTATATTCTTCTACAATATTAGTTAATTGTGCTATATTTTATAAATAATATAGACTTATATTTATGTTAATTTCAACATAATTTTTTATCAAAAAAATAGTTCACCCCCATTAGAATTTTCAACCGTGACATCCCTTAAATTATAAGATAACTTTTTATTAAATAAATGATAAAATGTTGATAAAATCTATTATAACTATATATTTAAATAGATATTATTTATTATGTTAAATATAAATTATTATTTATAATGGTCAACAATAATCTTTTTTGATATTATTTAATAAATTATAAATATATGTTTATCATAGAAAGTAAATTTAATGATTTTATATTATTAATAAGCATTTCATTATAATTTTGTAATGAATTTTTATAAATTTTTATCTACATTGATATAATTTGAAATTATGTTGTTTAAAATCATATAAAAATATATGATCAAGAAATATATTATTATAACATAAGTAAGAATTGATATAAATAAATTTATAAGTGAATATACTAAATATATTTATTGACATATATATATTCAATGTGTATATATATTTATAAAAGAACACTAAAAAATTATATTAAGTATGTATCTAAGATAAATGTATTATTTTTCAATTTAGTAAAAATAAATAATTTTTTTCATAAAGTTATAATAATGTGTCCAACTATGAGATTACAAAAGACCCACATAACCTCATGTAGAATCCATGAATTCCACAAGATTGGTTGGTAAACCTAGAATAATGCATGTAAATATGGTTGATGTTTCATGAAAAGATAAGTGGGTTAAGCATGACACCCGAAAATCAAGAAAATGAATGTGTATGAGGGGGTCGACGCTTCTAAGAAAGATGGAATGAAAGAGTGTAGTGGGTTTCTGATGTATTTATGGGTGACAAATATAGTTCCTTGGCTCAAATTTTTTAACATAAGTAGTCATGATATATCAGAGAACATCACATAGTGGAATTATTATGTGGTATTCGGAAACATGTGTACTATTCATCCATTTTAAATATCACTCTTATTTATGAGTTTCCCAATAATTTATATCTGATTTGTTTGTTTAGCATGATTTTCATCTCCTTTTTATGCATTCAATACCTAACACATCCAACATATTCATAACATTTTCTCTTTACGTCAATGAAAACCTCATAATCTCTTTGATTGTGTGATCATTGATGTCCCATCTCAATGAAAAAATATTTTATGAGTGTTGTCATGATATTGAAAGCTATATATATGTGTGTGTAATAAAAAAATTAAAAAAATATAATACAAAATATCATCTTAAATTTTCTTCAATAGTGGGTTTGTGTAATAATCATCAATATAATATAAAATTATATACCAATAAAATTGGTAAACCATAGTTAGTAGTCTATAGGTTATACTAGATTTTCATCTTCATCAAGATGTAACAATTTCCTCGATTTAGATGTGTATATAAAAAAATATTCTCTATAAATATAAAAAATATAAACATTTAAGAGTATTGTTTGAGGCCTTTCTTAAATATATGGGTCATTTGATTCATGTGTATATATATTTCATCTAATAACTAATTTTGTTGGTATATTCAATAAAGTATATGAATATATATTGAAATTATTTTTCAAAAAAAATCTACACAAACACACACAAACACATAAATATCTTAATCATATATATATATACACTAAATTCACCTTTTTTAGAACTAGACAAGAACATCTTCATATTTTATAAATAAAATTGTTTAATTGAGTTTATAAGTAATAAAAATATATGGAATTATATAGAAACATTCACATATTAAATTAAGATATATGAATTTTAGGTTTTAATATAAATTCCACATTCATTTTCCCCAGAAAAAACCCACATGAACCATTAACACTTATAATCTGTTGTACATTTGTTCCATCCTATCATTTTGTACAATATGTGTGGAAAATGAAAATATTTAATAACACCAGTCATTTAGTATATGTTAGAATTCAATAAGGTAAGTCAAATTTTTTGTGTATTAATTACTATATTCATGTAAGTGAAATGTTTTTTTTAATGATCATTTATTTTCATGTTTGAAATCTTTTCACCTTTAAAGGTGACAAATTTCTTGTATTTAAATAAAATTGTTTCAGGATTCTAAACCCCTCATATTAAGGAATAATTGTTTTCAAAAAGATATTGTTTTATATATTAAAAATCCCAATGTAAGTAAAATAATTTTATTATGCTCAAAAACCCATGTTGAATAGAAATTGTTTTACATAACTTTCATATCGTCTTTCATATAGAGTTTTTTCATGAAATTTACATAAAAATTGATAGTTTGGATTTAAAGTGTTAAAAATATAATTTAATTCATTAACTATTGATTAAATTTTATTGATTTTTTTGTAAATATTCTATAATTAACATTTAAATTTAATAATTTTTCTACATGATTTTTCTTATGTTTAATTCCTAATTTAAAGAAGAAATATTATGCATTTCTCCAAAAATTTGGATTTATACTAATCATTAAGGGTTTTTATTCATGTAAGTTTTTATACTGATTATGAGACATTAAACTATTAGAATTATTGAGAATATTTTATTATTTTTCTAGAAGGATATTTTAATGAATTATTATTGAGATAGGCATGATTTAAAAAAACATTTACAAAAAATTAAGAACATATGAATTGTTTATAACAATGGGAAGTACTGAGTTGACCCATAATGAAAAGGTGACTTTGTCCTAATGTGATGATATACATCAATATACATAGTGGAACCAAGTTAGAATTATGTTTCATAAGTATTATTGTATTCTATAAAGTGATATTAATTTCAATGTATCATATAATGTTTTCAAGGTAAAATGTGAGTTTATTTAAAAGGATATAATATTTTTTAAATAAAATTGGTTTCCAATGTGATATGTATTTCTAAAATGTATTCAATAGTGTTCTATATGAATTTGTTTTTTTAAAACATAGATTCAACTATGGGAAAATTACTTCTTTTATCAAATAATTATTTTATATTAAATAAAATGTTTTCAAAATAGTTTCTGAGTATTTATACTAATAATAATTTTCCCCTAGTTTATAAAGACCCCCACTTGTTACATACATAATCATGAATTTATTCAAGAAAACACCTCCTTTTACATTGAGTATCTTTTCAGGTTTATAACTTTATAGAATTAAGACAAAACATTCAATACATTACACATTGTTACATAGTGGATACCATAAAATCAGTTTCCATTTTTCTCAGAATATAAAACATTAAAACTTAAAACAAGTCTCCTTGACAATTCTTCAACATTTAATATGACTTCCTTCCTTGTATTACTCATCCATTAACCTGTGAAAAATCATTTAAAAACTTGGGATGAGCACAAAAGCTCATAAAGATATGAAAAAGAAGGAAAAATCACATTAGTCCATGAATACTCATAACGTATGAAAGCATTTTCAAAAGGAATGATTTCCATAAATACTTACTTCGTGTAACATGAGATTTACACAAGATCCACACAAACATAAATATAATCATAGAGGTATCTTAGGTCATTACTTACATAACTTTGTAACCATCTTGGCTACCTTAAAATTTGTAACCCTCATGACTACAGTACTTTGTGTAACCATCGTAGATACACCTAGTGTAACCATACGACCGACCTCCAAAACACTCATATCCAAGGCATTGGAGGGAAATATAGGTCCCACCCTTCATCATAAAAAATTTCCAAAACCAAAACATAATCATAGAACATAAATAATATCATAAAAACATTGCTTTTGAATCTTGTAAAATAGAATTTTTAAATTGGATTTTTGAAGAAAAGTCCCTTATAAAAATCATATACATGAAGTGTGACTTAATAGAGTGTATGTAATATGTATATACTCTATAAATACACATAATGAAACAAAATATAAATAGAACCCATCAAAAAAATAAATTTAATAGCCCATAAATATTAAATTAGAAGGTTAACCCAAAGAATGGAAATCGGGTTAAGAATTCCCTTACCTTAAGACTTTCTTACATCAAACTTGATAAAACCTCCTGTATAATGGTTAATAGAGTTTTATTAGTATTTTACAGAAACAATTTCGTGTTTATAACATCTTACATGGTCATTTCATAACCTCATTTCACCCCTTAATTGTTAGTATTTTGTTCCTTTCATTAATTTGGGTGAGTTCTTTTGTGAATTCCATGATCGGTTCCTGATGAATCGTTCTTGTTGAATGGAAGTGAAACTCCATAATTGGAATGGATTAGTATTTACATATTTCCAGTACCATAATTTATACCATTTATCACTTTTAGTCTTTATATGAGAATGACATATAAGTTAAAACATTAATGATGTTCGTTTAGATCATTTTATTGGTTCTTTGATAATAACAACGTCATTTTTCCTTTTAAATTAGAACCATGATTAAAAAATAATTCCAGAACCATATATGGGTCATAAAACATATATTATAACCTAGTTCAACTATATAATTGGTTTCATGACCAGAAATGAAAGAATTAATGGAAATTGAAAATACATCGTCCATGATGTTTGTAATTCGACACAAATGGAAAATGTTTTTTGATTCTTTAAATAAATGGAAGAGGAGAAGAATATTGGTGAGGAATTTTCCATAATCATGAGAAAATAATGAATATACATGATTCTGGAGATTTCATGCCTCTTGGATAAGAGGTAGTGAGGAAAGAAGAAAAACGAATCATGAAATAAAATAAAATCTTGAGAAATTTATCACAAAAATTCGGCAGCCTAACGACGTCTCTTAAAATTTCATAAAAACAAGATTGATGAGAGGAATGGAATATATCATCATTCATACAAGATATTGACAGTAATGGGGGATATTTAATGAAATATACCAACACAAGACAAGTGGAATGGAAGAGAATAACAAAAAATGAAAGAAAAGAAAGAAAATAAAAGAGGTTGTTTACCTCTTGATCTCTTCTCCTTGAGATCCTTCTTAAGGGCTTTGATTTTGGTCTTTTTCCGAGACCAGTAGCTCTAGGACGTGGGGGAAGAATATTGGGGAGGTAATTTGGCAAAAATTAGACAATGATCAAGGCTTGAGAGGTGTGGGAGGAAGAGGGGAGTGATGGTGGTATTTATAGTGCAGGAGGGGAGGTATTTTAGATTATTTTAATCATTATTATAATATTTTTATCAAGACTATGAATAATCTCAAATAAAGTGGCCCTAAATAGTGATAAAATCTTGTGAGTTCGAAGATAGTGTCCTTGAATAACTTATGATGTCATAAATATTGCATTTTTACTGATAAATTGACTATACAATATTTTATCATATTTCACTATTCACCAAAAATTCAAGAGTTTCAGAAAAATACCAAAACATCACCCCAAACATTTTTCGACGTGTAGAATTCAAAAATGAACTCCATTTCTCAAAAATAATTTTCTAAATATTATTAATTTAATTTTAAAATAAGCTCACAGTTAATTCGAAAAATAATAATATTGAAGTGCAATTAGTTTTATGTGACATTAGAAAATTAATTATGATCCCATTATACTATTGCATTGGGAAAATAAAATATTATTATTATTTACTATTCATGAGGTCATATTACTATTCATATTACTATTCATAAGGGTGTGTTACTATTCACCAAAAAAACAAGTTTATTTCATCAGACTCTAAATAACATACTGAACACAAATGTAGATGACAGTTTCTCGAAATTCAAAACATAGAAGAAATAAAATTATGTTTCAATGATACATATAAATATATACCATAAACAAAATTTCAAGGATTTTCAATTTATTTTTAGAAAACCTTGGGATGTTACATTATCCCTACCTTCTTGAAATTGCGTCTTCGCAATTTTATTTACTTATTAATCAACTGAGGGTATTTTTCCCTCATAGCATTTTCAGACTCCCATGTTGCTTCTTCAACCATGTGGTTTCTCCACAAAACCATTACCTGATGGATTACCTTATTCCGCAATACCTGTTCTAGTCGATGAAGAATCTGAACTGGTTTTTCTTCATAAGAAAGGTTCTCTGCCAGCTGAACTGCTTCCGACCTCAAGACATGTGATGAATCTGGAACATACTTTCTCAACATCGAAACATGAAAAACATTATATACCTGAAACAAGCTCGGAGGCATAGCTACGCGGTATGCAATTGTTCCAACATTATCCAAGATTTAAAAAGGACTGATGAATCGTGGACTTAGTTACCCTTTCTTACCGAAACACATCACACTTTTCTAAGGAGAGATTTTAAGAAAAACATGGTCACCTGCCTCGAAAGATAAGTCCTTCCTTCTGTTACCTGCCTAACTTTTCTGCCTACTCTGACCTGTCCTCATGTGTTGCTGGATCATCCTAACTTTCTCAGCCACTTCTTCTACTAATTCTGGCCCCATCAACTTTCTTTCACCGACTTCATCCCAAAACATAGGAGTCTGACACCGCTTTCCATATAAGGCCTCAAAATGTGCCATTTGAATACTGGAATGGAAACTGTTATTATAAGAAAACTCAACTAAAGAAAGATGATGATCCCAACTTCCCTGATAGTCCATTGAACAAGCTGGAAGAATATCCTCCAAAGTTTGAATCGTTCGTTCTGACTACCCATCTGATTAAGGATAAAAAGATGTACTGAAATTCAAATCTGTTCCCAAAGACTTCTGAAGTCCCTTCCAAAATATAGAAGTGAACCTGGGATCTCGGTCAGACACAATGGAAAGAGGAACTCCATGTAACCTGAAAATCTCCTCGAGGTACAATCGAAAAATCAGATCTAATGTAATTGTATCTAGAATAGAAAAAAAATATGCAGACTTTGTTAGCCGATCAACAATAACCCAAATCGCATTGTTACCTCGATAAGTCTTTGGTAGTCCCACCACAAAATCCATGGATATATTCTCCCATTTCCACTCTGGCACTGGAAAAGGCTGAAGCATCCCCTTCAGTAACTACTGCTCTGCATTAACCTGTTGACATGTCAATCATTTCATTGTAAAATTAGCAATATCTCTTTTCATCCCATTCCACCAATAATACTCTCGAAGGTCTCTGTACATCTTAGTACTTCCAGGATGAACAGAAAATGGAGAACTATGAGCTTCACAAAACAATTCATTCTCCAGCTGGGAAACACAAGGCACATAAAACATTTTTCCAAATCATAAAACACAATCTTTATCAAGATTAATTTCTATCAACTTACCCATTTTAACCAATTATACCTTTTTCTATAGCTCACAATCTTCCCTCTGCGCTTTCATAATTCTGTCTTACAATGAAGACTGCACTGAAACCAGAAACAAAAGAGAGGTATTCCCTGCAGAAACAACTTCCAATCCAAAATTCATCAATTCATTAATCAAGGTATCATGTTACAAAAGTAGCATGGTTAATTATACATGATGTTTCCGACTTAAGGAATCCGCTACTTTGTTTGCTTTAACTGGATGGTAATTGATTGTGCACTCATAATCCTTTATCAGTTCTAGACATTTTCTCTGCCTAATGTTTAATTCCTTCTGAGGAAATATATACTTTAGACTTTATGGTCAGTATGTATTTGGCATTTGGTTCCGTATTGATGATGCCTCAATATTTTCAAAGAAAAAAACCACAGCTGAAAATTCCAAATCATGTGTGGGATAATTTATCTCATGAGGTCTAAGTTGTCTCGAATCATAGGCAATTTCTTGATCATTCTGCATCAAAACACAACCAAGTCCCTTCAAAGAAGCATCACTGTAGATGACAAACTCACCATTCCGAGAATGTTAGGCCAAAACTGGAGCATTCACCAATCTCTTCTTTAGTTCCTGAAAACAAACATCACATTCCCCTTTCCAAACAAATTTAACCCATTTCCATGTTAACTTAGATATCGGGCTAGATAACCGTGCAAAGTTCTTAACAAACAGTCGGTAATAACTTTCTAAGCCCAAAAAACTATGAATCTCCGTAACATTTGTGGGTCTTGGAAATTCATCAACTACTTTTGTTTTGGCAGGATCAACTGTTATTCCATCCTTATTTACAATGTTCCCACGAAAAGAAATCTATTGAAACCAAAAATAACACTTGCTGAATTTTCCATATAGTTTCTTTTCTTTTAATTTTTGTAAAAAAATCCTTAGATGTTTTTCATGATCCTCTTTATTTTTAGAAAAAAGAAGAATGTCATCAATAAATACAACCACAAACTTATCCAAGAACTCATGAAATACTCTATTAATAAGATTCATGAATACAGAATGTGCATTAGTTAACCCAAACGGCATAACAAAAAATTCATAATGCCCATATCTAGTACGAAAGGCTGTTTTCGGGATGTCATCCTCCTTCACCTTCAGCTGATGGTATCCGAATCTCAAGTCAATCTTGGAAAAGTACTGAGCTCCCTGGAGCTGATCAAACAAGTCATCAATATGAGGCAAAGGATACTTGTTTTTAATGGTGATGTTATTCAAAGCTCTATAATCAATGAAAAGTCTCATGGAACCATTTTTATTTTTAAAAAACAAAATAGGGGCTCCCCATGGTGATGTGCTGGGATGAATGACACCTTTGATAAGAAAATCCTGCAACTGATTTTTCAATTCAAGAGGTTCTATTGGAGCCATACGATATGGAGTTTTTGAAATTGGCATAGCATCAGGAACTAAGTCAAATGTGAATTCGAATTCTCGTTCAGGTATGACACTGGGTAACTCCTCAGGAAAAACATCAAGGTATTAATTTACCACTTTCACATCATTAAATTGAATCATTCCCTTGTTTTCAACAATAAGCGCATGATAACATTCACTTCCATATTTCAGTAGTTTCTCAGCTTCCTCATATGTTATCAATTTTATGGGTTCATTCTTGTATAAAAACTGAAAATCTTTCAGAAAAACAACTTCTTTAGCTTTACAGTCAATATTAGCATGATAATCAGAAATCCAGTCCATCCCCAGAATAATATCAAACTCGAAAAAGGGTAAAACAACAAGGTTTGCAGGTAATGTCTTTCAACATAAAACAATATAAATATTCTTATAATTCCTCTTTTCTATAACATTTCTCCCTGGTGTTTTAACAAAAAGTTTGGGTATCATTTGTTGAGTTGATATTTCCAATTTACTAAAAACATTCTCAGAGATGAAGGAATGTGTAGACCCCGTATCAAACAAAAATGTTGAAAAATATGAGTGAACAATCAAAGTACCTGATACAACTTCATTGGATGGCCCAACACCTTCTTACGTAGTTGAAAAGGATCTCACTACATCTATCTGCTTGCATTATGGATTCTTTGAATCATTTGGATCCCTCGTTGGATATGCATTTGCATAGTGACCCATCTCAGCACATTTTAAACACATTATAGTTTGCTTATCAGTATTAGTCTTTAGATCATTTTCATTGCAATCTCGGGCCATATGTCCAAAATTTCCACATTTAAAACACTTCCCAGTTTTGATAAGACATTCCCCAGGGTGCTTCTTGCCACAATTTTCACAAACTGGAAACTGGATTTTCTTACCATCAGATTTATATGGTTGATTCTTACCCATTTCTTGCCAACTGGACCTCTTCTTCTCTTTGTTTCCAAATTGCATGTGATCGATAGAAAAATCCATCTCTACCCTCTCAGCACATCAGACAAGTTTCTCATAACTTTTGAATTCATGGGAGGCCAACACCCTTCTATACCTTGGCTTCAATCCTGAGTAAAAGCGGTAGATTTTTCTATTGAGATCCAGAATACGATTTGGAGCATACCTCGCCAGTCGGGTGAATTTCGCCTCATACATAGCCACTAAATCTTCTTCCTTTTGTTTCAATTCAAGGAATTGCATCTCCATTCTATGTGGCACAACCTTAGGAAAATATTTTTCAATAAAAAGTTATTTAAATTCATCCAACACTAAGGCATCAAAATCCTCCCTACACCTGATATTCCTTACCATTGACCACCACTGATCAGCTTCCCCTTCAAAACGATAAATGGAAAGACTTACATTTTGATTGTCCGAACATCCCATAACATCAAATATCTTTTCAAGGGCTTTAATCCATCCTTATGCTACCAATGGGTTAGAAGATCCATTGAATGCAGGAGGATTTTTTCTCATAAAATGTTCCACCACTGTCATGTTCAGTTGGGGTAACTCTATTTGTTCTCTTGCATGGATGCCACCACCATTTATTGCCTTCGTTAGCTGAGCCATTACTGTCACAAGCTGCTCGGTTCTAATCCCTACCATTCCGGGCTATAGATCATAAAGGATGTCATTCTGTCGGTGCCTCTCCTCTTCAACATCCATATTCCTTCTGCGGACAACCATTCTAAACAATCATTTCTTAGGTGAATCAAAATGGTAATCTTTAAATGCTATAAAAAATTAAACATAGAGTGAAAATCATTTATGTTATTACATTAGCATCATCCTAACCCCTAAAGTTATCGAAACCATCCTCTGATGCCAACTATAAAGACCCGCACTTGTTACATACATAATCTTGAATTTATTCAATAAAACACATCCTTTTACATTGAGTATCTTTTCAGGATTAGAGCTTTAGATAATTAATACAAAACATTCATAACATTACACATTGTTACATACTAGAAACAATAAAATCAGTTTCCATTTTTCTCAGAATATAAAACATTAAAACATAAAACAAGAGTCCATGACAATTATTCAACATTTAACATGACTTACATCCTTGTATTACTCTTCCTTTAACCTGTGAAAAATCATTTAAAAAATTGGGATGATCACAAAAGCTTAGTCAGGTATGAAAAAGAAGGAAAAATCCCATTAGTCCTGGAATACTCATAACGTATAAACACATTTTCAAAAGACATGCTATCCATAAATACTTATTTCATGTAACATGAGATTTTCACAAGATCCAGACAAAAATAAATATAATCTTTGAGGTATCTTAGGGCATTACTTACATAATTTTGTAACCATCTTGGCTACCTTAAAATTTGTAACCCTCACGGCTACAATACTTTGTGTAACCATCGCAGTTACACGTGGAGTAACCATACGGCCAAGATCCAACTGACTCATACCCAATGGATTGGAGGTAAATATAGGTCCCACCCTTCATCATAAACAATTCCAAAAACCAAAACATAATCATTCAACATAAATAATATCATAAAAACATTGCTTTTGAATCTTGTAAAACAGAATTTTTAAAGTTGATTTTAGAAAAAAAGTCCCTTATAAAGATCATATACTTGAAGTGAGACTTAATAGGGTGGATGGAATATGTATATACTCTGTAAATACACATAATGAAACATAATATAAACAGAACCCATCACAAAAACAATTTGAATAGCCTGTAAATATTAAATTAGAAGGTTAACCCAAAGAATGTAAATCGGGTTAAGATTTCCCTTACCATAAGCTTGTCTTACTTCAAACTTGTTATAACCTCCTGTATAATGGTTATAAAGTGTTATTAGTATTTTACAGAAAAAATTTCATGTTTATAACATCTTATATGGTCATTTAATAACCTCATTTCACCCCTTAATTATTAGTATTTTGTTCCTCGCATTATTTTGGGTGAGTTCTTTTGTGATTTCCACGATCGGTTCATGATGAATTGTTCTTGTTGATTGGAAATGAAAATCCTGAATGGGAATGGAGTAGTATTTAAATATTTTTAGTACCATAATTTATATCATTTATCTCTTTTATTCTTTATATGAGAATGACTTATAAGTTAAAACATTACTGATGTTCGTTTAGATCATTTTAGTGGTTCTTTGATAATAACAACGTCATTTTGTCTTTTAAATTAGAACCATGAGTACAAAAGAATTCCAGAATCACATATGTGTCATAAAAAAATATTATAACCTTGTTCAACCATATAAATGGTTTCATGACCAGACATTAATTAATTAATGGAAATTGAAAACACATCGTCCACGATGTCAGTAATTCGACACAAATGGACAATGTTTTTTGATTATTTAAATAAGTGGAAGAGGAGAAGAATAATGATGAGGAATTTTCCATAATAATGAGAAAAAAATTAATATACATGATTTGGGAGATTTCATGCCTCTTGGAAAAGAGGTAATGAAGACAGAAGAAAAAAGAATCATGAAAAAATAGAAAATCATGAGAAATGTTTCACGAAAATTTGGCAGCCTAACGGCGTCTCTTAAAATTTCCTAAAAACAAGATTGATGAAAGGAATGGAATAAATCATCATTCATACAAGATATGGATATCAAGGGGGAATATTTAATGAAATATCTCTACATAAGACAAAGGGAATGGAAGATAATAACAAAAAATGAAAGAAAAGAAAGAAAATAAAAGGGGTTGTTTACCTCTTGATCTCTTCTCCTTGAGATCCTTCTTAAGGGCTGTGATTTTGGTCTTTTGGTGAGACCAGCAGCTCTAAGACGTGGGGGAGAAGATTGGGGAGGGAATTTTGCTGAAATAAGACAATTCTCAAGGATTGAGAGGTGTGAGAGGAAGAGGGGAGTGAGGGTGGTATTTATAGTGGAGGAGGGGAGGTATTTTAGATTATTTTAATCATTATTATAATATTTTTATCATGACTATGAATACTCTCAAATGAAGTGGTCCCAGATAGTGATTATATCATGTGAGTTCGAAGCAAGGGGCCTTCAATCACTAATGATGTCATAAATCATGCATTTTTATTGATAAATTGATTATACGGTATTTTATCGTATTTCACTATTCACCAAAAATTCAAGAGTTTCAGAAAAATACCAAAAATTTACCCCATCCATTTTTCGACATGTAGAATTCAAAAATGAACTACATTTTTAAAAAGTAATTTTTGAAATATTATTAATTTAATTTTTAAATAAAGTCACAGTTAACTCGAAAAATAACAATATTGAAGTGCAATTAGTTCTATGTGACATTGGAAAATTAATTAAGATCCTATTATCCTATTGCCTTCAAAAAATAAAATAATATTATTATTTACTATTCATGAGGTCATATTACTATTCATATTACTATTCATAAGGGTATGTTACTATTCACCAAAAAAACAAGTATGTTTCATCAGACTCTAAATAACATACTAAACACAAATGTAGATGGCAGTTTCTTGAAATTCAAAGCAAAGAAGAAATAAAATTATGTTTCAATGATACTTATAAATATATACCTTAAACACAATTTCAAGTATTTTCAATTTTTTTAGAAAACCTTGGGATTTTACATAGTTATTAAACCAATTATTCAGAAATTTAGGGCTCTCCCTATATTTTAAAACAAATTCAATGAACAAGGGATGATTGAATATCAAATGTTATTAGTTTCAATTAAATATATTTCTTGATTGAAGTTGGATAGTATCCATAATAAATTTTCTAAAACTGTTATATGATGTATGTATTTTATTATCCTATAAAACATAAACAAAAAATTTTATTTTGTGTTTAAATATTGATATATATATATATATATAATTTGTATTTTTTTTTCAAAAATAATTTTATTTATTTCCAGATCCGTTAGTGGAGGTATTTTACTATTACATTTATTATCCCGGTAACATTTTAAAAAACCTTTGAGATTATGATATTTTGATATTAAATATATATTTTTTACATATTATAGTTTTTTTGATAATTCATTCATAAATTGATGATATTTTGTGGTTCTTTATGTACGGATAAAAATTATCAAGGACAAAATTCCTTTGGGGGGTTTGATTAAAACATGCCAATAAATCATTGATATTTTTCTTATTAATGAATATTTTTTAAAACAAGATAAAATTATTTTTCAATAAATATTTAAAAATATAAGAGTATTTATTCTAAATATACATTATTATTTTTAATGATAAATAATAAGGCCGATTGAAATTATATAATTAAAATAAATTATAACATAATTATAGAATGTAATTTAACATATTTTTGTTCATAAAAACATATTTAAAAATAAATTCCAAATAAATTTATATTGAGTTCATTGTAAATTGAAATAAATTTTGATAATTTCATAATTAAATTTTATAAAAACTATTATTGACAATAATATTAATATTATTTAAGTAGACATTCACGTTAATGAAAAAAAGACAATATAGTTATTACATTTTTTAATATAGAGGTGATTAATGTGTATATATTTGTTTGGATGAACTCTAAAACTATTATATTATGTATATATCTTAGATATATTTAATATTTCTCCATTTAAATAAAAATAATGTTAAATTTACTGAACATATATAATAGATTGACCATAAATGAGCCTACAAAGGACCGACCTCTACCCTAGTGGGACCATGGGTCAACCAAATAAGAGTATATATACAATGAAAACCACGTGGTTTTATTGGTTAGAGAACCTTCATACTCAGGCATGGTGTGCATAAAGACCACAATGATCACAGAGGTTCAACATGTGGTTTTCAATTCTTCTTTGCAGGGTGGTACAACAATGTGTGGTAGGTGTGTGATGTGTGTTTCGGTGATGACCATAGTGCATTTGATCGAGATGTGATATAATCATTTATAATATATACCAGTACATGACCAATTATAATTTTTATGAGGGCTTGGGTAACATAGGTATAGATCCCCCATTTAAAAACACCTTCATATATCAGGGTCATTCGATTATTTATATCAGGGTTATTTTATCAAATTGACTCTCTAATCCTTTATCTACATGATATGCCTAATGCAACTAGAGTAATATTCATATTTTTATCTATAATTTTACAAAAATCCCATTATCTCCTTCTGTTTGTGACGAAAGGTGTCCCAACATGATATGAAATTCATCTAAAAATTTTATTATGATAATAAAAATTATATATATATATAACAATAAAATTTTAATACATTTTTGACACTGAGTCTAATCATCTCATACAATTGGTAGTTCTTCAATGTATTAATCAACTATTTAATATAAAATGATATAGTGATGCAACCAATCTACCACATAATGTCTTCTACAGTTCATGCTATATTTTTCAGTTCATCAAGATGTACTGGTATCATTTATGTAGTTAAATATATATACTTTTAACCCCAATGATATAGAACAAACAGACCCTTCAAGAGTATTGTTTATGGACTTTTCTAGATACTTGTTTTATCTAATGTACACAGATATATATATATATATACACAAATATATATATTCTTTGTCATCTCTGATTTGTTTTATATATGTGATCAATATTGATAAAGACAAAATTTACATTATTTATAAAACCAAGCTTGTTATATATATTTATATATATATATATATTATGGATACCCATTTCACCATTTTTTAAACATGATAATAACTTCGTCCAATTTTATAATTTCAATTGTTAAATATACTTAATAACTATTCAACATTAGAGGAATTGGAATGAAAATTAAAAAAATATTATTAGGTTCTTTGGGTTTTCAATTAATATTTAAAGGCCTCCTTCATTCTCCCAAGATAACCACTCGGACCCTCGATTTATCATCAACTACTATGACATCTGTCGCACCCCGACTTTTTTAATTAATTTTTAATTTATTATTCCTTAGTTTCGAGTTATCGCGCCGAGTTTTGGGTTGAGTCCCGATTTAAATTTTTTTGACGTTTAACGTTTTTAGTTTGTTTCGGACCCGTGCGCGACCCCTGCACGGTTGGCGGTAGCCACACAACTTGTCCATGTGACGTGAAATTACACATTATTATAAATTTTATTATTCTTATTGTTATTATCTTAATTGTTAATAAATTTTCTTAATATTAATTTTTTTAATTATCTATTTAATTATTTTATTATTCATATTATTATTATTGTTATTCTTTATATCTTAATATTTATATCACTTATATCATTATTTGTATTACTATTATCATTTTTATTAATATTATATTATAATCATTAATATTGTTAACACTGAGTTTGTCATTATTATTATTGTATTATTATGAAGGAAGTTGAATATTTTTAACGACATTAGTATTATTAATGAATTATTAGTATTTTAATTATTATTACTATCTTAATTATTGTGTTTTATATTATTGTTATTATTTTAGTATATCATTATTATTAATATTTTATTACTATTTTTATTATTTTATTTCAGATTCTATTATTATTTTAATATAATGAAATAAAAAAAAAGAACCCCAGCCCTAACCCTAGCGCTGCACGCCCCTCATCTCTCTTTCCCTCTTGCGCCGCAAGCCCCCCCCCTCCTGCTTCCCTTCCCCGACCCCGGTTCCCTGCGCCACCACCCTGCGCCAACAACCCCAGGCCGGCCTCCGCGCAGCCCCGACCTTCGCCGGTCTCCTCCCGGCGTCTCGACCGGCCTCCGGCCCTCCCGACGGCTGCGCCCCGCCCACCGACCCGCTGCGTCCCGCTCGCCGTCCTGCCGCGCCAAGCCACCGGCCTCCACGCCCAGCCACCGTCCCGGCCCCGGCTTCCCGCCGCCGTTCCCCTGTCACCTCTACCAGCCCGACCGCCGGCCTCCCCTCCCTCCGGCGGCCCGCACCCTGCCTCCGACCCGACCGCTCCCCATGCCGCCTCCGGTGCTCGCCGTTCCGCGCACCCCCCTGCTGTCTCGGCTCCCTCCGCAGCTCCCCGGCCGGCGCTTCCGGCGAACCCCCGTCACAGGCCAGCAGCCTCCGGCCATTCCGGCGCCCCTACCGACCCTACTGGCAAGGCCGCCACCGACCAGCAGCCTTCAACCCGCTCCAGCAGCCCCCGAGCCTCTCTCGGCTTTTTCCCGGTGCTGTTCCGACGTCTCCCGCCCTTTTTCGGCGACCCGGTCGGCATTCCCCATCCCTGCCGGCACCCCTGATTCGCTCCGGCACTGCCTGTCGGCGTCCCCCGGCCTTTTCCAGCGCTCTGGCCTGCTCCGCCACACCTTCGGCAGGCCGCGTACCGGCTTTCGGCAGTCCGACCAACCGCCACCGTCATGCGCCGGGCAGCGGCGCGCCTGATAATCCGCGCGCGACCTCCGGCGGTCTCCCTGCTAGTGCGCACCGCCCCTTTAACTGGCGCGGGACCCCGGCGGTCGAGCGCATCGGCGCCGAGGTAGTATTATGTGGCTGATCTCTAGTTGAGTTTTTTTATATTTGTGGTCTGCTGTATTGTTGTTTTGGTGTTTGTTTCAGCGCGTCGACGAGATAATTCGGCAACGCTGCGGTCTTTAGCTGGCACGTGCCCCCATTGGTCGGGCACATCCCTGCGCCGAGGTGATCTCGTGTTGGCTATCTGTTTGTGTTTGTATTTATGTCAGTTGGGGCATTTTAAGTGTTTCATGTTCGTTGTAGCACATTGGCGGAGTTATTCTGCGATGCAGTGATCGTCGGCTTGCGTGCGCGTACGCGACTGCGCGAAGCGTGTTCCTCCGTCGTGTTCTGCTGATGACTTCGAGGTAGGTCCCCCATTGCACATAACTTTAGATTTAGAATTTATTAATTTCTTGTTATTTTATTAATCTTTAATGAATTAGAAATAATATTAAATAATAAAACTTTAAATTATTATTTAGTGCGAAAAGAGCTGTTTATTTTATACCGAACACTTGTGACATTTTCTTGACGGGCAGACACCCAGTTTTGAAAGAATTCCAGTTTGGCCTTTAAACATAATTCACATAACTTCAAATGTGCTTCTAGTTTTAAAGATAAATAATTTCTTCTGAATAAGTGTTTTGAGTTTTTTTGAGAAAAGAGGTTTTACATTAAAATTGGTGAAGGCCCGTTTGGCACTTTAATGAAATGGATTATTTTGGAAAACCCACTCGGGGGGTGATCTTTGGTGGGAGTTGTTTTCGTGAGCTGTATGTGATGTTGGTGCATCGTGACTGATTAATTTACATTGTAGACGCACCCCCTTTTTATTGATTGTGATGACATGGGAACCTGGCATATTGAGTGAATTTTCTGAGAACGATTGCTGCACTAGTTTAGACCACACACTGGCTAGTGTCCCCATAGCAGGGGAATACTGAGTTATTGCTGCTATGGGGATTGGGCCCCTCGGTTAGGCCATGCAGGGCTATGCCGGGTAGTATTATGGGCGTTATGACGTCATCGAGTTATGGCATGCCTCAGGATGAGTCACATGTATAGTACGTTCTGGATTGTTCACGATCTCCTAGGTTCGACCCATGTTTCTTTTAGTGTTTATTTGTGTGTGGCGGACGATTGAGAGGTCGAGTTTGGTTTCTGACCCTTGTGTGCCACTTTTACCATTGCCCTTAGTGTGTGTTGTGTGTGATTTTCCTTTTTGACTAACAACTGAAGTTTGAATTTCTAAATTGTTTGCACAATGTTTTGAAAATGCGATGCACCTGTTCTTCCAACATTAAACTTGTTCTAAATTAAAAAGGGTAATGGAATGTTACTTGTTTTAGAAATGAAAGTGTGTGGAAAACATATTTTTATATAATTTAGTTCAAACCTGGAATTGATAAACTCTTTATTTGTTGGTATGTGCATTGGGAATAGAAATAGTCGGGCCTACCTACTGAGTTTTAATACTCACGCCTATAGTGTTTTCTTGTTTCTAGTTCTGTTGCAGGTTCCAGATTCAGTTGTTCGCCTTGAACAATGTTGGTTGTGGTATTGGAGAGTGACCCATGGGGTCACCTGGAGTTTGGACAGTGGTCAGGTTAGTATTGGTGTTGGTTGCTCTTTCTTTATTCATTTTGTTGTTCTGTTTTATTTTTCCGCTGTTTAGTTTATTTTTTTCATTTGGGCCAAATCGTTCCCACCTGTTTACTTTTGATGCCCAGCACTACTTTCCAGCCCATGGGGATCGGGAACGCCCCTCGGGCCATGTCGCGGGCCGACTCGGGTGACCAGTTCAGGGTCAACCCGGGTTGGTTCGTGACAAAATGGTATCAGAGGAGGCCCTTGTTATTTGGGATGTCTGGTAGAAGGAGATTAGGATTGTCGGGACTCGAGAGGTAGGTACGGGAAGGATGTCATGAACCCTCACCCGTTCCGCACCTCGAGTCGCCATGGATAGTCCGGGAATTGAGTCTTTGTTTCATTCTGGCTTGTTTTGGATTGAGGGATGACAATGGAGGTAAACCGATGTTACATCGTGATCTCGCATGGAGTAGTGACCCATGTGGAGTCTGGGTACACGGTTTGAATTCCTCCTAGTGGTTGAAACTCACTTGGGGCATGACCCACTATCATGTCGCCATGTTATGTGTGACCGCTGGTCCCTCACCCTGATGGTTTGATGCGAGTTGAGTGTCGTTTTTGTTTTGGTTAGTGTAAGTGCATTTTTGGAAATGGAAAAAAAGGGGTTTTTGAGAATGAGAAAGATTTATTTTAAATGACTTTTAATGTATGAAAAGGGGTTTTAAAAACTGGATGCTCTTGATTTGGAAATCCGTTGTTTTCTTGGAATTGGTCGAGAATGGTTTGGGGTGAAACCGCAGGTACTCCTTATGAACGTTTGCGCATGTGAGAAAATGCATAGAAATTGCATGTCGGTGCGTGTATAAATGGAATGTGGATAATTACATGTGCAACGGGTCATGAGATTACCTGGGTGTTTATTTGAAATTAAAGGCTTCACCATGTTTTTCTAAATTGGATTTTAAAGAGGAAAATGGTTTTGGAAAGTGATTTTGGTTTGAAAGGGATTTGGTATTTGGAAACTGGTCTTGAAACGAGAATTTTAAAAGAGGTGATTTTGGAATCTAAAATGAAACGGGAATTTTGGACAGGGAATTTTGGGTTATGTTTGCGGTTGTTTGTTTCTTTTGAGCTGGTTGTTTTGGATGAAGCCACTTTATTTGATGTTGCTTCGATTGATATTGGTTTTGTCTTGGTGTTATATATCTTGTTCAGAAATGCTGCCCAAAAAGATCCCTAGTGTTTTGATGAGTCATGCCCAGTTTTTGGTCTTTCTCGGATGTTGTATGTCCTTCATTGTGATTGGAGTCTGTTAGATATAGTGCAGTGGATTGAAGACGTCGAGCGCGTCTTCAGGGTATTGGGAACTCCCGAATCGATCTGAGTGCATGCTGTTTTGGGTCTACTTGAAGGTCTAGCTCTGGATGAGTAAGAGTTGTTCGCCCCGCCATTACTGCAGGTTGGGATGATGTGGTATGTCTTTAAAGACGTCTTGGTTCAATGGTTTATACTTGTGGAGGTGAGGATGAAGGAAATAGAAGAGCTCATGCGTGCTCAACATGGCCAGTAGATAGTGAGAGCATTTGTTGACCATTCCAAGGATCATGTGTCTCTTTATCCAGGGGTAGTGCCGCAGGACTGGATGAAGACTTCTCCCTTCATCAGGGGTCTTCATCCAGAGGTCATTGAGCGGGTCCTCCTTTTTAAGGACCATTACG
Source organism: Viscum album (assembly GCA_963277665.1). Lineage (NCBI taxonomy): Eukaryota > Viridiplantae > Streptophyta > Magnoliopsida > Santalales > Viscaceae > Viscum > Viscum album. Next base: position 512,990,803 of record OY728143.1, on the reverse strand, counting down.
TTGAGATGCTGGTGGATGAGGTGTTCTTAGAGGATTTGGTCTTCGGAGTGGAGATGGTTGGCAATCCAGCGTATCAAGTTGCTCGTCAAGGTTCCCCATCTGGTGAGCAGGGTGTGCCAGAGGGACCTATTCCTAAAGATTCCTCTGCAGTGGTTCTAACTTCTAGTGCGTCGAATCGTCTAATGGTGTACCGTCAGTATGGACAGTTAGGGAATACAAGCCGCTATGTCACACCCCCCCCCCCAAGACATGCCATCATTGTTGGTTTCTAGATCATCTAGAGAAGCTTTGCAGGAAGCGTTGTCTGAGGAAGACACTGTGACTAGAAGATTCTAGTGCCTGGCTGTGAGGAAGGAGATGCTTCAACCATCAGAGCCCCAACCACAGGACTTGGGGTGAAGCTCGCGCACAGTCAGGAGTTGACGGGGGTGTGAAGCCTCAGTTCGAGTTTGGGTGTTTAGTGTTTCCAACGAAACATTTAATGTCCTTCCGTTCTCGTTCTTTCACTGTAAATGTTTTGGCGTTGTTATCGGTTCATTGTGTCGTCGTGAGGTTGGGATGAACATATTCGTTTGAAATCCAAACAATCTCATTTGTCGGATTATGGTGTTTTGGATCGTGCGTTTTTCTTAGAGGGATGTTTGGACCTAGCGTGGGTTAACCTTGGTTTGGCGATGTTCGTTTGGAGATATAAGTGCCTGCGGTGGAGTCCAGGATTGCTGTTATGCTCGGGTTTACTACTTGGATTATGTTCTGCTTGGAGATTTTCTATCGTCTTCGGGCTTTCTTTGGTCTGAGTCGAGAGTTCCAAGTTTTAGCCGAGGTGTTGTTTCACTCGTGCTTTAGAGGTTAGCCTAGATCGGTTGGGAGTTCCTGTGTCGCCCCCCCCCTCACGGGGTGGTATGTTTGAGTATTAAATTTCCACACTAGTTGAGTTTTGTGGTGGGGAGAACCCTTCCGTGTACTCCCGTTCTCTTGTATTGTGGTTTCTTTCGGTTCCAACCGGGCATGGTTGCATGTTTGGTTTAGTTTTCGATTAGGTGACTTTCTGGGGGCAGAAAGTGTCTGTGGTGGGGAGAATTGTCGCACCCCGACTTTTTTAATTAATTTTTAATTTATTATTCCTTAGTTTCGAGTTATCGAGCCGAGTTTTGGGTTGAGTCCCGATTTAATTTTTTTTGACGTTTAACGTTTTTAGTTTGTTTCGGACCCGTGCGCGACCACTGCACGGTTGGCGGTAGCCACACAACTTGTCCATGTGACGTGCAATTACACATTATTATAAATTTTATTATTCTTATTTGTTATTATCTTAATTGTTAATAAATTTTCTTAATATTATTTTATTTATTTATCTATTTATTTATTTTATTATTCATATTATTATTATTGTTATTTTTTATATCTTAATATTTATATCACTTATATAATTATTTGTATTACTATTATCATTTTTATTAATATTATATTATTATCATTAATATTGTTAACACCGAGTTTGTCATTATTATTACTGTATTATTATGAAGGAAGTTGAATATTTTTAACGACATTAGTATTATTAATGAATTATTAGTATTTTAATTATTATTACTATCTTAATTATTGTGTTTTATATTATTGTTATTATTTTAGTATATCATTATTATTAATATTTTATTACTATTTTTATTATTTTATTTCAGATTCTATTATTATTTTATTATAATGAAATGAAAAAAAAGAACCCCAGCCCTAACCCTAGCGTCGCACGCCCCCCCTCTCTCTTTCCCTCTTGCGCCGCAAGCCCCCCCCTCCTGCTTCCCTTCCCCGACCCCGGTTCCCTGCGCCACCACCCTGCGCCAACAACCCCAGGCCGGCCTCCACGCGGCCCCGACCTTCGCCGGTCTCCTCCCGGCATCCCGACCGGCCTCCGGCCCTCTCGAAGGCTGCGCCCCGCCCACCGACCCGCTGCGTCCCGCTCACCGTCCTGCCGCGCCAAGCCACTGGCCTCCACGCCCAGCCACCGTCCCGGCCCCGGATTCCCGCCGCCGTGCCCCTGTCGCCTCTGCCAGCCCGACCGCCGGCCTCCCCTCCCTCCGGCGGCCCGCACCCTGCCTCCGACCCGACCGCTCCCCATGCCGCCTCCGGCGCTCGCCGTTCCGTGCACCCCCCTGCTGTCTCGACTCCCTCCGCAGCTCCCCGGCCGGCGCTTCCGGCGAACCCCCATCACAGGCCAGCAGCCTCCGGCCCTTCCGGCGCCCCTGCCGACCCTACTGGCGAGGCAGCCACCGACCAGCAGCATTCAACCCGCTCCAGCAGCCCCCGGGCCTCTCTCGTCTTTTTCCCAGCGATGTTCCGACGTCTCCCGCCCTTTTTCGGCGACCCGGTCGGCGTTCCCCATCCCTGCCGGCACCCCTGCTTCGCTCCAGAACTACCTGCCGGTGTCCCCGGGCCTTTTCCACCGCTCTGGCCTGCTCCTCCACACCTTCGGCAGGCCGCGTACCGGCTTTCGGAAGTCCGACCAACCGCCACCGTCATGCGCCGGGCAGCGGCGCGCCTGATAATCCGCGCGCGACCTCCGGCGGTCTCCCTGCTAGTGCGCACCGCCCCTTTAACTGGCGCGGGACCCCGGTGGTCGAGCGCATCAGCGCCGAGGTAGTATTTTGTGGCTGATCTCTAGTTGAGTTTTTTTTATATTTGTGGTCTGCTGTATTGTTGTTTTGGTGTTTGTTTCAGCGCGTCGGCGAGATAATTCGGCAACGCTGCGGTCTTTAGCTGGCGCGTGCCCCCGTTGGTCGGGCACATCCCTGCGCCGAGGTGATCTTGTGTTGGCTATCTGTTTGTGTTTGTATTTATGTCAGTTGGGAAATTTTAAGTGTTTCATGTTTGTTGTAGCGCATTGGCGGAATTATTCTGCGATGCAGTGATCGTCGGCTTGCGTGCGCGTACGCGACTGCGTGAAGCGTGTTCCTCCGTCGTGTTCTGGTGATGACTTCGAGGTAGGTCCCCCATTGCACTTACCTTTAGATTTAGAATTTATTAATTGCTTGTTATTTTATTAATCATTAATGAATTAAAAATAATATTAGATAATAAAACTTTAAATTATTATTTAGTGCGAAAAGAGCTGTTTATTTTATACCGAACACTTGTGACATTTTCTTGACGGGCGGACACCCAGTTTTGAAAGAATGCAAGTTTGGCCTTTAAACATAATTCACAGAACTTCAAATGTGCTTCTAGTTTTAAAGATAAATAATTTCTTCTGAATAAGTGTTTTGAGTTTTTTTGAGAAAAGAGGTTTTACATTAAAATTGGTGAAGGCCCGTTTGGCACTTTAATGAAATGGATTATTTTGGAAAACCCACTCGGGGGTGACCTTTGGTGTTTGTTATTTTCGTGAGCTGTATGTGATGTTGGTGCATCGTGACTGATTAATTTACACTGTAGACGCACCCCCTTTTTATTGCTTGTGATGACATGGGAACCTGGCATATTGAGTGAATTTTCTGAGAACGATTGCTGCACTAGTTTAGACCATGCACTGGCTAGTGGCCCCATAGCAGGGGAATACTAAGTTATTGCTGCTATGGGGATTAGGCCCCTCGGTTAGGCCATGCAGGGATATCCCGGGTAGTATTATGGGCGTTATGACGTCATCGAGTTATGGCATGCCTCAGGATGAGTCACATGTATAGTACGTTCTGGATTGTTCACGATCTCCTAGGTTCGACCCATGTTTCTTTTAGTGTTTATTTGTGTGTGGTGGACGATTGAGAGGTCGAGTTTGGTTGCTGGCCCTTGTGTGCCACTTTTACCATTGCCCTTAGTGTGTGTTGTGTGTGATTTTCCTTTTTGACTAACAACTGAAGTTTGAATTTCTAAATTGTTCGCAAAATGTTTTGAAAATGCAATGCACCTGTTCATCCAATATTAAACTTGTTCTAAATTAAAAAGGGTAATGGAATGTTACTTGTTTTAGAAATGAAAGTGTGTGGAAAACATATTTTTATATAATTTAGTTCAAACCTGGAATTGATAAACTCTTTATTTGTTGGTATGTGCATTGGGAATAGAAATAGTCGGGCATACCTACTGAGTTTTAATACTCACGCCAATAGTGTTTTCTTGTTTTTAGTTCTGTTGTAGGTTCCAGATTCAGTTGTTCGCCTTGAGCGATGTTGGTTGTGGTATTGGAGAGTGACCCATGGGGTCACCTGGAGTTTGGACCGTGGTCAGGTTAGTATTGGTGTTGGTTGCTCTTTCTTTTTTCATTTTGTTGTTCTGTTTTATTTTTCCGCTGTTTAGTTTATTTTTTTCATTTGGGCCAAATCGTTCCCACCTGTTTACTTTTGATGCACGACACTAGTTGCCAGCCCGTGGGGATCGGGAACGCCCCTCGGGCCATGTCGCGGGCAGACTCGGGTGACCGGTTCAGGGTCAACCCGGGTTGGTTCGTGACAACATCATTCCTACCTCTCATTCCCAATTCTAGGAGTGGAAAATACCTTTTCATAAGCTATCCTATAAATCACCCAATGTAATAAGTCTATGATGTAATGGGAATTAATTTCTATATTCATGAAGTCCTAAGGCATGTAATAAAAAATGGGTTTTAAAAAAAATGTATTTTTCATGTTTGAAAAATTTATACATCATAAGGAAATTTAATTTTTTTTTCTTTTTTTCAAACGTGTATTTACTATTTTTAAACCCTTGTTAAAAGAGATATTTATTTTTAATAAGATATTGTTTAATTTTATTCATAATTTAATAATAGAGGAAAATCAAGGTATTTTCAGAGACCCTAGTTGATGGTAAAATGATTTACTATATTTTCAAATCCTTCTTCTTGAAGTGTTTTTTCAACAATTTTACTTACAAATTCACAGGTTTTTTATATAGTGTAATAGTTTTCCATTCATTTCGGGAATTTTCAATCAAATTATTGGTTGTTTCTCATGATTAATGTTATAGAAATTTACTATAATTTCCAACGAATTTCATTAATTTTATATAAATTAGTTTCCTTTTACTAATTCTTTCATTTTATAAATTATTGTATGTGCTACATATAAAATTTGGACTTATCATAATCATTATACTGCTTTATTAAATATGGTTGTTGAAAATGATTATTATATGTAAAATTATTTTCCACATTGAAAAAAAATTATGATGTTTTTAAAAGTATATTTTATTGGACTGTAAATGATAAAGACATTCATTACAAATATTTAATACTAAAAAAATCAAAAAATTGGTGTTAATTATGATGATTGGAATTGGGGGGGTGAACCCATAACTGAAAGTGTCATAGTTTTGAAGTAAAACGATACATTAGCACTTCAATTGGACAAATTTTTTTGAAATAATTCATGATTATAATTATATTATATATAGTGGTATTAATTAATAATAAGATTATTTAATTTTTTCAAGGTGAAATCTTTGTTTATTTGAATCATTGAAATATGTTTTATTTTTTTATTGATATGTATTTATTAAAAGTTATGAATAATATTAATTATTGATAGTTCTTTTTAAAATATAGATTCATATAAATAAATTTACTTATTATATCATATTTGTTTCATATTACATAAATTTTTTTCAAAAGAGTATAATAATATTATACGAAAAAGAATTTTACTCTGGTTTTAAATCTTTTAATTGATAACATTTTTCTCAACCTACATATTAAATTTTTTCATAGGATCTTGAGGAATAAAAGATTGAAGGTGTTTATATTCAAATAACGATTTTACTATTTAAATACAAAAAGTAGGTGAACTAAATTTTCACATAAAATGATGTGTTGTATGTAATTCCTATTATTCAGAACCAAATCAAAAATATCATTATTTGTATACATGACTGTATATTTATCTTTTTTTATTATAAAAATATATATCTTTTTTTATTAAATTATCTCAATGTGCGAGTATAAAGTTGTTGCATTCACTACAACCAATATTTTTATAAGTGGGTTTCAATTTCATTATTTAATTTTTAATGTAGATATTTTTTTTCCAAATGATCAAATTTTTTTATTTCTAAATTTAAATCACTATGAATAATAATCATCTAGAGTTAAAAACCACTAATTGGACACTTTATTTTAATAAAAATAATTATACTTAATGGTAGACTGAAAATAAAAACTCATATAGAGATAATGGGATTTGATATTTGGACTATAAGTGAGGAAAAAAATAAAAAACCAAATCCTCGATAACTAAATAGAGTACCGAAACAAAGGAAGTTTTTAAGTATAAATGTAATACTATTAATTCAATATACTATGAATTATTGGAACTGTGTTTAATATAATTTCATTTTATTCGACTTCATTTAAATTTTTTTACACATGTGTTGTTACTCATTATTGAACATGAAATGTTATTGAAATGAGTCTGAATACATAAAACATAAAATAAGTAATATTCTTGATGAAACCAAATGAATAAATTTCTAATTTGTGTCTTAGGTTCAATAAGATTTTAATAATGATGAATGATCTTATGATGAGAAATTATGTTAAATATCTAGTATGTGGCATTTTTTATTCTTACCAGATTGGTGGGGAGGAAAATTTGTTTCTATGATTGAATCATATGACATAGGTATACTTATAATGAATGAAAAATTTGAAAATAATATTATCATTTAGAATGAAGTGAATGTGAATAATGAAAAATATGAAACTAAGAGGATATAAATATCATTTATAACATTATACAAGAAGAAAAAATTGAAAATCAAGTATAATTCATTGAGTGATAATGAACAACACTTGAAAAGTTATGAGGAAATGGATCACCTACAATTGAAATTTAGGAATTCCTATATGAAAAATAAATTCATCAAAAAATAGATGAAAATATGACTAAGAAGAGAATTACAAGAAAGAGAGTCAACTACTGGAACTAAAATTATATGAATTAAAATTAAAATTACATCTCAAATACCAATTTACAAAGACAAAATAATTGAAATTATATTAGTTTAATTGGAAAGTGAAAATGATTGTTAGGATAACCACTAGGAACACCATTGAGGAATATTAGAGTGACTCATACCAGAGTAGAGAAGGCAAGAATGAGAAGCCAGACTTATGATTCATGATAAACACATGTGAGGTATAAAATAAAATCCACCTATATCATTGTTATATTTATAATTATTTTTAGAATTTAATCAATGAAAAAGATATTAGAAGTGATAATTAAATTTATTGTGGTAATATGGTGGAATTAAATTTCCATGATCTTATTAATATGTACAAAATTACAATGAATTATCATATATTAAAATATAACTTTAAATATGACATCACTAAAATAAAATACAATAATTATCTATAAATAATGAAAAAACATTAAAAAGTATCCAATAAGAAACACAAAAATTATGTCAAAAAATATACAAATGGTATAAAATCATTTACAATGATTATTGGTAATAAAACCACACACCCATTTTTACATATACGATTAGTCCCCAGCCATGATATAAGTGAATTAATAAGAATTAATGTTTTTCAAGATCAATCTCTACCAACAATAAAAAAAATTCTTAATCTAATGAACCAAATAATCTTTAAATTTCTAAAATTATTATTTAAATTTATGGTAAACCAATAAAATAACCTTGGATCGTAAAATATTTTGTCACTAATATTTTTGGGCATAAGAAAGTGGGGATTTCCAAAAAAATATATGGTTTAATATTTCTACAAGGGACCTCTTTTAAGAGAAATAGTATAAACATCTAGTATCTAGATAATGGATTTTCAACATACATGAATAGATATTACCCAAGATTTATCATGGTTGACAATGGACACATATCATTTAGAGATAATTCCAAAATAAAGATAATTATACTCCATAAAATCAATAAATCTTTCCATATTATAATTTATATTTATTTATTTGTATATAGGTTAAATTTTTCTCAAATTTTTTTATAACTTATATAATCATTATCTTAAATGGGGATAAATATTCATATTTTTGTGAGGATGTCTAGTCTAGATAAACCTTGTTATTCAATCTAGCCTAAAAAATTGAATATTATTCTGTTTTTTTCATATGAGATAAATCTGTAGAAAAAATTAATTCGATTACAATAAATAAAATAATATGTGATAATGTATGTGAGTTGAAAAAAATATTTTTTTATCATTTTTCTCAAAAATTAATTATTATCCAAATTTTTCTTCTCTTTTGACTCCACATTATAATGTTGTTGTAGTAATATGTAATATAACACTTCCTAAAATTTTGTATATTTTTCTCATGGAATATAAGCAACCTATTTATTTTTAGGAAAAATATATTAATACATAATTTAATATTATCAATAGGGTTATTATCAGATTAATTTTAAGGAAAAAACTATGTGGGTTTTGGAATGGATGAAATCCAAAGGATAATTTCATTATTGATTTTGGATATAATTTTTGTATACTGAATTAAAATTAGAATTTATATAATTTTTTTACAAAAAGGTTTGAATGAATACTTCATAATTGTTAAACAATCATTAAATCATATATATTTTTCAATAAAAATCCAAAATTGAGGAATACACTATACCTTAAAATTTTGATGAATCAAATCCACATGAGAAGAAAAACCATTTATAATTACCTAAATATGGTATTTTAAACAAGAATATTAATCCTCAACTGATCATAATGATAGATGTATAAAACATGAAAGGGAAAAAAATCCCCTCATTGAGGAATTTTTTTATTGGGAATAGAATTAAAATATATATCTTCCAAACACTTATACCCCTAAATCCATTAAAACTAATAAACCCCATGTTCTAGATCATGTAGTTGAATATAAAGATACATAAAATTAAACTAATTTTTATTTTAGAGACTAAATTAAACATCAATCCTTCTTATCATAACATGAAAACATGAACAACAATATATTAATAAGTAATAATTTTTTTTGGTAGTTTACACAAAATAATATGTTAATAATTTTGACAGGAATAGTATTATGGAACTAGTAGAATGACTCAAATTCTTCCGGTCGATTTGCACAAAGAGGTTACCGGTAAAAATTGATAATGAGTGTGGAAATTTAAATGGACATAACTCAATAATAGTTTAAAAATGGTATATTTACACTACACCAAAATTAGGATTTAGCGGAGGTTTTGTGGTGGCGGTTCACAAAACTTCCGTTAAACCTTTCGCTAAAATGGTTTCGCGGCAGTTTATTATATACCACCACGAAACCCTCCATATTTTCTTAAACTGCCGACCCTTCCCCCTACCCTGACCCCCCTTGTTCCCCCGACCCCCCGTAAACCAGCGCGACCCCACGACCCCCAGCGACCCCCCGCGATCCCCCGGCGACCCCCGGTGACCCCTAGCAACCCCGCGTGACCCCGCGACCCCAACGACCCCCTCCACGGCGACTCGCGACCCCGCAACGACACCCTTTTTACATCCAAGGTGATTTTTAGGGTTTTCTCCCATTTCCCCCTTTATCTCTTCCCTTTATCTATTTATATATTTCCATTTAGGTCCTAGCCAGACCCCATATGTTAGGGTTCAAATGTTGGGGTGTTCCTCTACTATTTATATTTTATGCATATATCTAGAGGCTGGATGCATTCAATTTTATTTGATTGTGTATGAGTTTTCTAATTAATGATACCTAATGTGTTCCATGGTGTAATGTTTCATGTGGAATGGCTAGGACTTCATGGATATAATATGATATGTGATATATTAATCTATTTTACATCATTGATATATGTTATATGATTTGAAGAAAAAAATTCCTAGATTATTTGGAGATGTGTGGTTGGTGGAAATGTTTTACCATTCTTTAGATATAATTTTTTTACTAATTATCATGCTTTTTTTCATTATATATGATCATATTTAGATTTTTCAATAGAGACATAATATAGAATATCAGAGAGGGGTCCAACTGATCTAGTTTTTCTCACACCCGAAACACTACATCAATAGTGTATATACATTTATATGAATTTTTATTTAGGGAAATAGAAGGTTTTTCAATGTGTTGGTATTGTTTCATTAACTGTGTGTAGGTATCTGTTGGTGAGTTTGTGGGGGTTTTCCCATGCTATCACATGGGGTAGTTGTTTTAGTTTTGAATTTTCATTGTTGTTGGACTTATATAATGGATATTATTTTGCTACATTTTCAGCTGTATCATTTATTCTAATTACATTCTTTATGTAATATATTTCCTATTAAAAAATTTCACATTATCTATCTTATTCATGCATTTATGTGATGTTGTAGGCTTCAATTTTTGTGAAATCATTCCCTATGGTTGTTTTTATACCCGGTGCTAATTTCTAACTTGTGGGGATCCAGAATTCCCATTAGTTATATGGATGTTTGGGTACGATATCTGTTTGTGAGGGTATCCCATTTAGGATAATCAATGTTTGGTATCAAAATTAGGTTTGATCAGATTTGAGAAGTTAGTAGTATAGATGTAGGAATATCAGGACTTATGAGGTATATTATGGTTATTTCATGGCTAGATCATTCAATTAAGAGACTCATGTTACTATGGGATGATGGGATGTGTGTCACCATTTTTAATATTTTGAACATAATATCTATTTTTTAAGGTTTTTTGGTTTTAACATAGATTAAATTATTGTCAGATCATTTTATGTATTTCAGTGTGTATTGATATTACTCTTAGATAGCTCACATTCGTTCCATAAGAGAGTGAAATTCCCCACAACATTATCCACCTCTACCTAAAAAATATTGCATGGGTATTTCATGGGTAGTTCACACCATCAACCAAAAAAATATACAATTACATTATTATGTTTTTTAAGTGCAATTAGAAGATAGTGGATAATGTGATTGATCAAAGTAATTATTATACAAGATGTCAACATCATTTAAGGGAATAAATTAACGTAAAGTGGTCAAGGAATAATGGCAAAAGAATGATAAAAGAATTGAATTTTGGGATACACCTATGAATATCAAGGTGAATTGTATGGTATTTCAACTTACAGGTCCTAATAAGTCATTATGAGATTCCATGTTACTAATAGATAAACATGTGGGCATCGAAAGGAGGGGTTTCAGGACACACTATTTTTGTAACACCCCAGGTAAATAAAGAATATGACATTTTCATATTTCTCCATATTTGTGAATAAAATATTAATATGACTTTAAAGGGGATGCAATGCTCGATGGCGTAACCAACACGCAACAACGAGTCTCTTGGGAATCTTACGTTGCACTCTAATAATAAAATAATATTATTTTAAATGGTAGTTAACATGTAGCCGTTGTAATGGCGGGAATGGATAGAAATAACTAAAATATGATTATATATGTTTTTAAATGTTTTTACATTTATCCAATAAAAGATAAAGGCTTAAAATACGGAAAGAATTCAATTTTAGGCGTATATGCCCTAGTTTTCACTAAAGGATCACTTATCGCCTTTTGGATGGAGAACTGTCATTAAATATAGTTTTTATCACTCTTATACATTCTTGTGGACCAAATAAAACTCTTATTACGAATCGGGACATCAAATTTTACTTTGTGTAATTTTTTGGTATTTTTCCGATAAAGTGAATTTTTTTTAATGAATAGTGTAAAATGTTGTGTTTTGATTCAAAACCTCTTTTTAATCTAATTTATTTATATGATTAGATAATATTTTGAATTTATTTTAAAATGAAATTAGAAAATATTTTTACCATTAAATCCAATAGTGGTCGTTGGAATTAATTTCACTTTGAAATCAGACTTAAACTAGTGTCAATCTTTTGATACTTATTGTTTTATAAAAAAACGCTATTTGCGCTGACAGCAGGAATTAATTATTAAATTAATTAATGTGACTAATATTTTTTGAATTTTGTAAAACGGACTTCATTTTTGAATTCAGAATATCAAATATAGCTTAGGGTGAATTTTTGGGATTTTTCTGAAAAACTTCATTTTTTGATGAATAGTGAAACCACTAAATGGTGCTTATAAAAACTGATTTTCCGTTTAAATCAAATTTTGCCATCATTGTGTTTTGATTTTCAAAAATCCGACATACATGGTTGTCATTATGAATTAAAATGTGGTTCAATGAGATTAAAATAATTTTTTGGTGAATAGTAACTTATTAAGTTTTTAATCGCGATTAGTGGTAAATAGTGTAGTTTAAGGTAAAAATGATATTATAAGAATGTGAAAACACCATGACACTTGTCCTACACCTATTGGGTGAGTCATGGCAGACCAAGACAAGCCATGGGCCAACTTGGGGACCCCATGGATCCACTTTGGTTGGGAAATGACATAAATAACTTTTTATTTAATGTAAAAGTAAAAATGACACAAACATGATATGTTTTACTAAAAAAATTTTTAAGTTTGGATATACAAGTCATCCTTTTGATTATAAAGAGTAATTGGAAAGCTAAAAAGATTTCCTACATCATAGTATTTTTTTTAATAATTTTTTGACATTAAATAAATTAAATTGTTTATGACATCATAATGATGCAGCGATGACATCATTATCTGACGATTTAAATAAAATGGAAAGATAATGTAAAATCTATGAACTACACATTTCCAAAACTAATTGGATGAGTGGATTTAGAAGCCTTATCACCTTATCCACGAATTATATCAATGTGGGACCTTTTAAAACCGAATTTTTTTTTAAATAAAGTAATATTTCTTACTTTCCAAAAGTGCCCCTCCTCTCCTCTTATAAAAGGCCCCCACCTCTACCTCTTTTCACACACTCATCAAGCCTTTGGCTCGGCCAACCCCTGACCATTTACTCTCTTCACATCCCTCTCCTCATCCTAGAGGATTCCCTTTGGGCATAATCCTTTCAAAGGAAGCCTTTAGGCTCAAATCAAAAGGAGTTACACTTTTAAAGGTAATTCATTCTCTCATGTTCAATTTTTTTATTTTTCTTCTCCAACCCCCTAAACTCTTTTTATTTAATTCTTTTGTAACAACAACAGTATCTTCAATATACTAGGATGTTGTTATAAGATTTATTCGAGCTACACTATCACACAACTACATCAAATGGTTAAAGAACATACGGTTTCCGTGGATGGTGAAATTCTGCCTCCCGAAACGATGATTGTTCAATACTCATTTAACACCTTCAAAGGTGGAAATTATGATGTCACTATTTTTATATATGATATATAATATGTTTATATTTTACTTATGCTTCTGTATTTTTCATTTTTTTCTTACCTTTATGGCTTCCATTATTGGTATACGCGATATCTTCATTTTAGGAAGTGCGGATTACCGCCCCCTCCAAGTGATTTGAATCGTTAAATACCATATGTGGGACGTATAATGGATGGAACTATGATATTATATGTGATATTATACTGGAATTATAATATACCTTTATATCATTATTATTCTATTATATAAAATATGAAATAGAAATGAAAGTAGCGTTCATGCGTACGTACAGCTTACCGTCTCCATGAACAGTGCATTTCATTTCTTACCTCTAAATGATTATGTAATGTTATAAATGCATGCATTTACTGGATATATATGACATATATGATATCTAAATCATGAATACAATTCAGTATATAATAAAAATTTGGCCACACGAACAACATGTAATTGTAAGAAGTCCACTTTCGACTTAAGAACCAAGTATCGGAAAAACAAATATTATTAACTTAAATGATTACATAAATGTTTATGACATGGTAATAAGTGATATAAAAGGAATAATGAACTTGAAAAAGGTTATTAAGGAAGTATAAATTAACTCAAGTTTATTATTCAGGAGATTAAATAACGATCGAGTCAAGTCGGACCCGAGGTAAGGGATCCTCCACCTCTCTTTCTGTTTAAATACACTCTTTTATGTCATTCCTTTTAGGCTAATATTTCTTATGATTGGGATGTTATTTTATATTACTCCTACTGTAATTATTATGTTCATATGATGAGAGACCCTATTTCCTCTCATCAATCCATTTTGGAAGTTTTGAGTGGCGCCGTTAGGCTGCCGAATTTTCGTAAGGGATTTTTCATCTCACTTTTATTCCCGTGAGATTTATGCTACATTTGCCACAAATTCCATTGAGTGGTGTATGTACGTCCCATATTTCTACTCTTTGTGTAATATAATTTTGTTTTGAGTATTTACATCAATGATCTATTGTCCTTCTTTCATGGGGTGTATGTTTTGAAAGATACCCAAGTCGGTAAGGGAACCTTTCACCCTCCTCTTTTTTAAAAGACTTCTTTTGTTGGGTCTTTTAATTTACATATTGTTATGTTGGGATATGTTCTCATATATCCTTATTGATGTAAATTTTATGTACAAGTGATGAGATACACTTTTTATCTCTCATCAACTCATTTTTATGTGATGCCGTTAGGCTGTCAAGGGAACTTTTTAACCCAATTTCGATTTCTTTGGGTTCAACATGTAGTCATTGAATATGTCATCCATTGAATATGTGTGAATGGCCTTTTATTGTTTTACACATAATATCCACTTATATTGGGTGTATTTATATTTGTCACACATATTTTTGAGATTGATTTGTCCTTAATTTAAGGATACCTTCTTTATAAGGGATTTCATCACATTTGACATTTCTATTGAGGGTTTATTGTTGTTATGCACAAATTCACTCTTATATGGTGTATATAATTTCCTTTGGAGTATTATATCATGAATCCATTTATTCTCATGATATTATAAAGTTCTGACTAAATTTTATTCCTCAATTATTGTATTCAAGTGTCTCTAATTTTGGTAAAACCCCTTTAACCAAAATGTCATTTCAAATGTTTTAATTATTTTTTCTTATTAATATCCATGATTTCAAAATGTTTTTAAGGATTTATTTATATGGATATTAATGGTTTAAAATTTTAATCTTCAAGGTGGTATGGGACACTTTGATTCAAAATCTCTTTATTAAATGTTCTAAATGGTTTTGAAAATGGTTTTGATAAAGGATTCTATTATGATATATTGTGATGTGGAAATGTTATCATTACTTTATATTGGTTTTATGTTTTATGATTTTATATTGGTACTTGGACATTTTAACGGGTGGTTACGTTATAAACCATATGACGGGTGGTACCGTGAATACCAGGACGGGTGGTTACATTATAACCTCCAATGAATTGGGTATGGAAGTCGGCCGTATGGCTATTCCATTAAGTATGTATGGAAATTGGCCATATGGCTATTCCATTAAGTGATATGTGTGGGAGTCGACCGTATGGATATTCCACTTAAGTATGTTTATGTCCCAAGTTACCTTTATATATGTTATTTGTTCTTTATATGGGTTTTATGGTAATCCTTTTGTTACAAAAAGGTAAGTAATGATACTTTTTTTCAGTGAATAGTTTTTACTACTTCATAAAGGTGAAAATCATTACCTTGTTAAAGTATACATGGTTTACTTTTTGTTTTGATAAACTAACAGTTTTTATTCTTTGTGTATCCCTTACTGAGTTTTTATGCTCATCCCAAGTTTTTGAAATGTTTTTCACAGGACTTAGCGTGGAATAGGGTCAAGGATGGGTTCAAGGGAAAGTCATGCTACCTAAAACATGAAACTAGACATGTTTCGTTTTTTAGAGTTTTCATTTTAGGGAAATTTTGTAGAAGAGACTACTTTGTAATCTTTTGAGATGTAATAGTTATGTCCTAATTCTCTAAAACTCTAAACCTGAAAAGATCCTCAATGTGTAATCTTGTAATAACTCAAGATTAAGTAAGGTTTAAGGCTGGGGCCTTATAGTTGGTATCAGAGGTCAATTTAGATAACTTTAGAGGTTAGGGTATTCTTTAAGCATAAGTGACATTACCATAATGGTTAGGATTTCAGACAAAGTCCTAGTTTTATATAAAGTGAATGAGTAAGAATATCTTAGTGTTTATCTTCTTCATTAGTACATGATGGTTTTGTTGTTATACTCACACTGAACTTTTTGGTTTTAGTAAATGGCTGGATCTAGCAGGCACTAAAGTGACAATGGGTTTGAAGGAAACTGTGGTGGTTCTCTGATTAAGATACTGGATGAGATGGGGGATTCAATGAGGAATCTCATAGTTTTTCTAAACCAACTATCAAGGTGTCATGATCAATCACTTCAACCTTGGTGAGTTCACTAATGCATCATGTACGAGATGGCCAACTCGATGTGGAAATTCAGGTAATAATTATTAAGGTAACCATTAGGGTTCATATGATCCTTAATTTTGAGGTAATTATGGGTTATTATATGATATGATGGAAAATGAAGGGCATGAGATAAACTTGAGGTTAAAATATGTTATGATTATTCTTGAAGATTTTATCTCATTTTGGGGAATGTTTTAAGAATTATATAGTTTTGGAAAGAGGACAACACGTAGACCGTGTGACAACCCGTCGCGTCGGACAAAGCTGCGGGAATCGAACCCACAACCAAAGTGCGACTGGTATTTATCGCCTACCACTGGACTACGTGAAGTCCCTGGTTAGTTTGACTGATTCTTTTTAGTTATATGATTTTATGAATTAAGAGTAAGTTGATTTTGGGTTATTTATGAAAATGATTAACCTATCATGGAGGATATGTGATTAGGTTAATTATTTTTCAATACGAGACTTTAGAAGCAACTGATGTTGTTTGGAGATAAATGTTACGATTTAACTTGGAAGACTATGTGACTAAATCCTTCAAATATTTGGGTTTCAATCTTATATTGGTTTACGTTGAAGAATTTTATGGAAAAATTGTTTATCGGATCGTCCTCGTTGAACTTTGGGTTTTGTTGGACAAATTTTGGAGATTAAGAATAGATTTTCTTTTTATAAATGGTTATCCTTTTCTGGATTATCTGATCTTCTAATAGCCTTTTTGGTTTTGGTTTTGGTTAAATTCTAAAGAAAAGGGATGTATATAGTTCTCTTTTGTGGATTAGGTGATTCTCTAAGAGTTGATTGTAGTACTCTTAATGTGAACAAGTCTTCCTAAATACACGTCTTTTAGAGAAAATATGAGGTTGTGTAAGGAATCTAGTAAAAGTTGAAAGTCAACATGATATGTGATTATGTTTCCTTATGAATAAATTCCTAAATAAAAAGTAACTTAAAACAAAAATGTTTTCTATTAACTTTTCCTACTGGGGAATCGAATACCGTTTAACCCATCACATGTTTGTGATTTTCTCGTGGTTAACTTTCTCCTGAACATGTTTTCTATCACTCTCCATCAGAACATGACCCTTTGTTTTTTGCTCCATGTCCATATTTTCATACTTGGAATCCTAGTATGGGTTAACTCGGGTGACCTCTGTGCTTATCTTTCTTTATTTTAAAGTGATTGTTTTACCAACTCTAGTTCCGATGTGGGACTTTCAAGGATGTTTCGAAGCCCAATTTTGAAAAATTGCGAGGACGCAATTCCCAAAAGGGGGGAAGGATGTAACACCCCAGGTAAATAAAGAATATGACATTTTCATATTTATCCATATTTGTGAATAAAATATTAATATGACTTTAAAGGGGATGCAATGCTCGATGGCGTAACCAACACACAACAACGAGTCTCTTGGGAATCTTACGTTGCACTCTAATAATAAAATAATATTATTTTAAATGGTAGTTAACATGTAGCCGTTGTAATGGTGGGAATGGATAGAAATAACTAAAATATGATTATATATGTTTTTAAATGTTTTTACATTTATCCAATAAATTATAAAGGCTTAAAATACGGAAAGAATTCAATTTTAGGCGTATATGCCATAGTTTTCACTAAAGGTTCACTTATCGCCTTTTGGATGGAGAACTGTCATTAAATATAGTTTTGATCACTCTTATACATTCTTGTGGACCAAATAAAACTCTTATTAAGAATTGGGACATCAAATTTTACTTTGTGTAATTTTTTGGTATTTTTCCGATAAAGTGAATTTTTTTAATGAATAGTGTAAAATGTTGTCTTTTGATTCAAAACCTCTTTTTAATCTAATTTATTTATATTATTAGATAATATTTTGAATTTCTTTTAATGTGAAATTAGAAAATATTTTTACCATTAAATCCAATAGTGGTCGTTGGAATTTATTTCACTTTGAAATCAGACTTAAACTAGTGTCAATCTTTTGATACTTATTGTTTTATAAAATCACGCTATTTGCGCTGACAGCAAGAAATAATTATTAAATTAATTAATTTGACTAATATGTTTTGAATTTTGTAAAACGGAATTCATTTTTGAATTCAGAATATCAAATATAGCTTAGGGTGAATTTTTGGGATTTTTCTGAAAAGCTTCAATTTTTGATGAATAGTGAAACCACTAAGTGGTGCTTATAAAAACTGATTTTCCGTTTAAATGAAAATTTGCCATCATTGTGTTTTGATTTTAAAAAATCCGACATAAATGGTTGTCATTAAGAATTAAAATGTGTTTCAATGAGATTAAAATAATTTTTTGGTGAATAGTAACTTATTAAGTTTTTAATCGCGATTAGTGGTAATTAGTGTTGTTTAAGGTAAAAATGATATTATAAGAATGTGAAAACACCATGCCACTTGTCCTACACCTATTGGGTGAGTCATGGCCGACCAAGACAAGCCACGGGCCAACTTCGGGACCCCATGGATCCACTTTGGTTGGGAAATGACATAAATAACTTTTTATTTAATGTAAAAGTAAAAATGACACAAACATAATATGTTTTACTAAAACAATTTTTAAGTGGGGTTATAAAAGTCATATTTTTGATTATAAAGAGTCATTATAAAGCTAAAAAGATTTCCTACATCATAGTATTTTTTTTATAATTTTTAGACATTAAATAAATTAAATTATTTGTGACATGATAATGATGCAGCGATGACATCATTATCTGACGATTTAAATAAAATGGAATGATAATGTAAACTCTATGAACTACACATGTCCAAAACTTATTGGATGAGTGGATTTCGAAGACTTATCACCTTATCCACGAATTATATCAATGTGGGACCTTTTAAAACCGAAACACATTTTCAAATAAAGTAATATTTCTTACTTTCCAAAAGTGCCCCTCCTCTCCTCTTATAAAGAGCCCCCACCTCTACCTCTTTTCACAAACTCATCAAGCCTTTGGCTCGGACAACCCCTGCACATTTACTCTCTTCACATCACTCTCCTCATCCTAGAGGATTCCCTTTGGGAATAATCCTTTCAAAGGAAGCCTTTAGGCTCAAATCAAAAGGAGTTACACTTTTAAAGGTGATTTATTCTCTCATGTTCATTTGTTTTATTTTGCTTCTCCAACCCCTTAAACTCTTTTTATTTACTTATTTATAACAACACCAGTATCTTCAACATACTAGGATGTTTTTATAAGATTTATTCGAGCTACACTCTCACACAACTACATCAAATGGTTAAAGAACATACAGTTTCCGTGGATGGCGAAATTCTGCCTCCCTAAACGATGATTGTTCAATACTCATTTAACACCTTCAAAGGTGGCCATTATGATGTCACTATTTTTATATATGATATATAATATATTTATATTTTACTTATGCTTCTGTATTTTTCATTTTTTTCTTACCTTTATTGCTTCCATTATGTGTATACGCGATATCTTCATTTTAGGAAGTGCGGACTACCGCCCCCTCAAAGTGATTTGATTCGTTAAATACCATATGTGGGATGTATAAAGGATGGAACTATGATATTATATGTGATATTATACTGGAATTATAATATACCTTTATATCATTATTATTCTATTCTATAAAATATGAAATAGAAATAAAAGTAGCGTTCATGTGTACGTACGGCTTACCGTCTCCATGAACGGTGCATTTCATTTCTTACCTCTAAATGATTATGTAATGTTATAAATGCATGCATGTACTGGATATATATGAAATATATGATATCTAAATCATGAATACAATTCTGTATATAATAAACATTTGGCCACATGAACAACATGTAATTGTAAGAAGTCCACATTCGACTTAAGAACCAAGTATTGGCAAAACAAATATTATTAACTTAAATGATTACATAAATGTTTATGACATGGTAATAAGTGATATAAAAGGAATAATGAAATTGAAAAAGGTTATTAAGAAAGTATAAATTAACTCAAATTTATTATTCAGAAGATTAAATAATGATCGAGTCAAGTCAGACCCGAGGTAAGGGATCCTATACCTCTCTTTCTTTTTAAGTACACACTTTTTTATGTCATTCCTTTTAAGCTCATATTTCTTATGATTGGGATGTTATTTTATATTACTCCTACTGTAATTATTATGTTCATTTGATGAGAGACCCTATTTCCTCTCATCAATCCATTTTGGAAGTTTTGAGTGGCGTCGTTAGGCTGCCGAATTTTCGTAAGGGATTTTTCATCTCACTTTTATTCCCGTGAGATTTATGGTACATTTGCCACAAATTCCATTGAGTGGTGTATTTACTTCCCATAATTCTACTCTTTGTGTAATAGACTTTTGTTTATGAGTATTTACATCAATGATCTATTGTCCTTCTTTCATTGGGTGTATGTTTTGAAAGATACCCAAGTCGGTAAGGGAACCTTTCACCCTCCTCTTTTTTAAAAGACTTCTTTTGTTGGGTCTTTTAATTTACATATTGTTATGTTGCGATAAGTTCTCATATATCCTTATTGATGTAAATTTTATGTCCAAGTGATGAGATACACTTTTTATCTCTCATCAACTCATTTTGATGTGATGTCGTTAGGCTGTCAAGGGAACTTTTTAACCCAATTTCGATTTCTTTGGGTTCAACATGTAGTCATTGAATATGTCATCCATTGAATATGTGTGAATGGAATTTTATTGTTTTAAACTTAATATCCACTTATATTGGGTGTATTTATATTTTTCACACATATTTTTGAGATTGATTTTTCCTTAATTTAAGGATACCTTCTTTATAAGGGATTTCATCACATTTGACATTTCTATTGAGGGTTCATTGTTGTTATGCACCAATTCACTATTATATGGTGTATATAATGTACTTTGGATTATTATATCATGAATCCATTTATTCTCATGATATTATAAAGTTCTGACTAAATGTTATTCCTCAATTATTGTATTCAAGTGTCTCTAATTTTGGTAAAACCCCTTTAACCAAAATGTCATTTTAAATGTTTTAATTATTTGTTCTTATTAATATCCATGTTTTCAAAATGGTTTTAAGGATTTATTTATATGGATATTAATGGTTTAAAAATTTAAGCTTCAAGGTGGTATGGGACACTTTGATTCAAAATCTCTTTATTAAATGTTTTAAATGGTTTTGAAAATGGTTTTGATAAAAGATTCTATTATGATATATTGTGATGTGGAAATGTTATCATTCCTTTATATTGGTTTTATGTTTTATGATTTTATATTGGTACTTGGACATTTTAACGGGTGGTTACGTTATAAACCATATGAC
Source organism: Viscum album (assembly GCA_963277665.1). Taxonomy (NCBI): domain Eukaryota; kingdom Viridiplantae; phylum Streptophyta; class Magnoliopsida; order Santalales; family Viscaceae; genus Viscum; species Viscum album. Next base: position 512,969,310 of record OY728143.1, on the reverse strand, counting down.
GGGTGGTGCCGTGAATACCAGGACGGGTGGTTACGTTATAACCTCCAATGCATTGGGTATGGAAGTCGGCCGTATGGCTATTCCATTAAGTATGTATGGAAATTGGACGTATGGCTATTCCATTAAGTGATATGTGTGGGAGTCGACCGTATGGTTATTCCACTTAAGTATGTTTATGTCCCAAGTTACCTTTATATATGTTATTTGTTCTTTATATGGGTTTTATGGTAATCCTTTGGTTACAAAAAGGTAAGTAATGATACTTTTTTTTCAGTGAAGAGTTTTTACTACTTCATAAAGGTGAAAAGAATTACCTTGTAAAAGTATACATGGTTTACTTTTTGTTTTGATAATCTACCAGTTTTTATTCTTTGTGTATCCCTTACTGAGTTTTTATGCTCATCCCAAGTTTTTGAAATGTTTTTCACAGGACTTATCGTGGAATAGGGTCAAGGATGGGATCAAGGGAAAGTCATGCTACCTAAAACATGAAACTAGACATGTTTCTTTTTTTAGAGTTTTCATTTTAGGGAAATTTAGTAGAAGAGACTACTTTGTAATCTTTTGAGATGTAATAGTTATGTCCTAATTCTCTAAAACTCTAAACCTGAAAAGATCCACAATGTGTAATCTTGTAATAACTCAAGATTAAGTAAGGTTTAAGGCTGGGGACTTATAATTTTAGTGGTATCTTCTAAAGTATCTAATGATCAGAAAATTTACGATTTTGTGATCCTACTTTGAAAGAGAGGTTTTTTTGTTAGTGTATGTCAATCGTCTCTTGAAGATTGTTCATTTTTATTAAGTGGTAGTAAATAATGACCAATTGAAGGATAAAAAGTACCATCAGGGTTTTTTTACGTTAAACCAGATTTCATCTATTTATGATGAAACATTAAACCTATATAGAGATAGATGATAACTAAAAAAAGGAAGATATTGACCTAGGTAGGAAAGATTGTTATTATTCTCCTTCTCTTACACATAGTGGCAGCTTCAGTAGTGAGAAGGGTAGAAAGAGGGGGTTGGATTATGATCAGAATAGTGTTTTGGGAGGTTCTTAGTAGGGAACCTCATACACCCATTTAGTTATAGACAATTTTGTTCAACATACATGATATCAATTTGGAATGGTCTAGCATAGTTGGTGTTCGTGTTGTGCACCTGTGAATATGTGAAACTGTTTTGGACACTATAGTCATCTACAATATTTATGTTAGGTTATGTCTATGCATCATTATGATTGAGGATCCTTAGATAAAAATTCTACTATGGTGAAGGAAAATTCTTCAATGAATACAGGGCCTTATCCATAAAGGTTAGGTTGTATATTCAACATAGAAGAAAAATTGTCCCTACCTATATTTTTTTCCCCATAACAATTCATATTACCCCTAATAGGGGAGTATTCACTTTGTCTAAGGATTTTACACTTAGACCCTGAATGGTGAATTGCTATAGTTTATAATAAGGGAAAATCAAACATGGCGTGAATTTGTTAGGGGTCTAAATCAGTATAAATGACCACAAAGAGAGGTGAAGACAATTTATGGTATTTATGCTCAGACCAAGAAGTTGAACTACGGGATTCTCACCCTGGGATTCTCAAACATTTTAGCAATGATCTTCATAATTTTTGAACTAATTTCACTTACAAAATATTTTAAATTTATTATGATTGAATTAATTATAATTGTTTGTGTTAAAGTTGAAAATTAATTTCTAATTAATTACATAAAATTAACTGAACTTAGGACATGAAATATACATAAATGTTTGAATAAAAAATTGGACATGTCCTTTGTATTATATAAAATCCAAATTTTATGGTTTGCATGATTTTTTTTTAATATGAGTTGTTTGAAATATTGAAGATAAATTTTTATGGTAATAAAAAAAAACATATTTAAGTGAAAATAACATACAACATTCATTAGTTTTTAAAAGTGATTTTAATGAGAAACCCACTATGGAAATCCAAGTAGATGAATTAAAATTGAACAACCTAATGATATAATGAATAAAAAAGGTCTCTCCAAATTAAAGGAAATATGAAACAGTATCAAAATCAAAGAGAGAGGTAAATTCAAATAGATAGTGAAAATATTGAAAAAAATAAAGAGCTATGAAACATGACCAATTTTCATGAACTGACCTTGGCTACTCATAATCTAGGTACCCAAGCTGGACTGCGATAAGTCTCAAAGGGTGTCATATAAGGGCTAAATATTTCTAGTTATGTCTTTGTACTAATGGTATAAAAATCGTGCATCTTAGGTGTGTTAAATTACATCACAATCAATGGGGTGTTGTTTGAGGCAACATAAATGTGTGATCGACAGTGTTATGATAAGTGTGTAACTCGATATTCTTATTACTCCTCAATGAGTAGTTGACGATGTCTCATAGGGACCAGACTTGTTTGGTTTGTCTCGGCATGCAATGTAAGTGGTAAATGTGATCAATGTATCATATTTATTATATTATGCATTCTTTATGATCAATGGGTCATCTTTATTATATTAAGTTGATGTAATCTTACACTATCGTATATATGAATCTATTTCGTTATTTAGTAGTAACTATGTGTTTTAATTTTTTTTATTATTCTGTAGGCACATTGTGATATATTTACATAAAAGCTGGATCACATTACTGAAGAACACACCTAGTACGTTAAGGTTTTGAATGAGTTTTTAAATTTTTTAATTTCTAATTGATCCGTTGAAGGGAGAATAAAATGTGCATGTCCTAAATGTAAATTTAGAACATGGTTGTAGAGTGATGAGGTTTATGAACGTTTAATACTGAAGAAAATACCTGGTCAATATTTTTGTTGGATTGGGCATGGAGAATCGAACGTCACAGAATGATTGAGCACTGATGTTAATACATATAATGAGTTCCCAAGTTCATCGACAATGGAAAATTAAATGCAAAACCTAATAAATTATTCATTCGGCATTGCAAGACACCACTATCAACATTAAGACATATCAGAACAACCAAAAGAGGGTGCTAAAAATTGCAACATGACAAGTGATGTTTTTGAGACCGTAAAAAGATAGATCAAGATTGTCACATATTATTGGATCCTCTTCTATATTCTATGGAGCCAAATGTAAAAGAAAACATCGCTAAGGAAAATTTGTTTCATGATTTAGTTGATTATGAAAATCAAGAGTTTTATATTGGGTGTTTGAAATATTCAAAGATTTCATTTCTGCTGAAGTTGTACCATATCAAATGTCTATGTGGAATTACTAATTAGGCAATGTCCATTATATTGTAATTGATTTGTGATGCATTTCCTGAAGCAAAAATCTCAGAATCTTTTTATGTTATGAAAAAAGTTGTTAACAGGATTGGTCTGAATTATACAAAAATACATGTGTGTCCCAATGATTGTATGCTTTATTGGGGAGAGGATTCAAGTAGATAGAATTGCAAGAAATGTTCTTCTTCTAGATGGAAGGAAAAGGCTGATATTGGAAGTATGAATGAACATAATTTCATGGAGAAGAAGAAAAGGAGAACACCTGTAATGTTTTTGCGTTACTATCCTTTGCAGCCTTGATTGAAAAGATAATTCATGTCATCGAATACTGCCGAACACATGAAGTGGAATTCTGTAGATAATAAAAATTATGGGTTAATGAGACATCCATGAGATTCCCAATCGTGGAAGACATTCAATTCATTACATCTCGATTTCTCAGATGATCCGAGGAATGTTCGATTGGGATTGGTTGCCAATGGATTAATCCCATTTGGGACTTTGAGTACCAATTATAGCATTGGGCCAGTTGTTCTGACCCCTTATAACCTACCTCTGTGGATGTGTATGAAACAAAAATATTTTATCCTTTCAATGATTATTCATGGAAAACAAATGCCTGGAAATGATACTGATGTATACTTGTAGCCTTTGATTTAAGAATTGCAGGAGTTATGGAGCAACGGTGTTGAGACATTTGATGCTTCTTCTAAAACAATGTTCAAAATGCATGCTGCTTTAATGTGGACCATTAGTGACCTCCATGGGCTTGGGAATTTATCCATTTGGAACACTTAAACGGGTTTGGCTTGTCCCATTTATAACATTTATTGTGAGCTCAAATGGATACCTTATAGTAGAAAATGGTGCTTCTTGTGTCATCGAAGATTTATCGATTCATCTCATAGATTTCGGGTGAACAGATAAAAATTTAATTTTTCTATTGATTGTAGACCACCTCTAAAGTTGTTAAATGGTTTTGAAATATTGGAACAGCTTGAAAATGTAGAAACAAAATTTGGGAAGGTTCATCATTTGAATGATATTGGAAAACGGATCTGAAGTGCATCGTCATGCGAAACCAGAATGCAACAATGGAAGAAAAAAAGTATATTCTTCAAACATTCGTATTGGGAATTTAATTTGTTGTGGAATAATCTTGATGTGATGCATATTTGGAAAATTTCTGTGACAATTTGATTTTCACATTTCATAATGGGCATGAAAATTCGAAGAAACATCTCAATGCTCGCAAAGACTTACAAGCAATGGACATAAAACGTGATCTCTGGCCAGATGAGAATGAAAAGTATCCTCTAGAAATTTTTTCAATAAAAATTAGGGATAAAGATACATTCCTTCAAATATTAATGAATGTTAAGGTATCTGATGGATATTCAAGTAACATATCGAGGTGTGTTGACTAGAAGAATCATAAGTTACATTGATTGACAAGCCTCAATTCACATATTTTGTTGCAACAGTTACTACCATTGGCATTGCATACATTATTACTGGAAAAAATTTCTGCTGTTGTACTCGAGTTCTGCACATTTTCCAGAAAACTATGTGAGAAATCACTACATCCATTTCAGCTTGACAACCTTTAGGAAAGGTTTTTAATGACCCTTTACATGATGGAGATGATCTTTCCTCCATCATTTTTTACTGTAATGATGCATTTAACTGTGCATTTGGTTGAGGAAGCTAAATTAGGAGGCCCCGTTCATTATCGATGGATGTATCTAATTGACAGGTACTTTATTTATATGTTTTCTAGTTATGTAAACAATTTTTGGTATATAATTAAAAACATAATTATGTTTATTTTATTTCACAGATATCTTGGACATTTGAAATCATATGTGAGAAATAAAGATAAACCAGAAGGCTCAATTGCTGATGTCTATGTGGCTGAAGAGTGTCTTACCTTTTTTTCTCAATACATGGATGATATTGAGACATTATTTAATTGAGTTGGACGTGTTGACGACACATCGACTCAATTTCAAATACATCAAAATTCCAAAATATTTTTTGTTATTGGCCGATCAGTTGGGAGGACCTCAAATGTGACACTGAATGAATTGGAATTATTATAGGCACATAGATATGTGCTGCTGAATAGTGAAATTGCAGATCCATTTATTGAAGAGTTGAGGATATAAACAAAGAGGTGAATGATATTCCGAACACAAAATGATAATGATATTACGAAAGCTTTTAATAAAGATATTGTAGAATGGTTTGCACGACTTGTATGTTCATAAATATTGTAATAAATACGAATATTAGTTTGACACATACATTTTGTAAATATAATAAATATATTTCCTTTTTCAGATCATGAATACTGATACACGAGTAGAGGTGTCAGAAAATTTGATGTTTCTTGATAGAGGTCCTCTAAAAGAAGTTAGAAATTTCGATGCTTATAATGTGAATGGATTTAGAGTTCGTACAGTCGATCGAGAATTGGGTTTGAGAACACAGAATAGTGTTATATTTACATTTTCTGAAGTATAATACTAGGTAAGCTGTATGATATTATTTAATTAAACTAAAAAGGACATTTTTCGGTTGTTTTATTCAAATGAAAATGGGTCGATATTATCAGAGGTGTTAAAAGAGACTCCTTGCAATTTACTTATGTGAACTTCTCTCGCATAATGGATACTGGTGATCGTGAACTGCCTGATCCATATATCTTATCATCGCAAGAAAAAATGATATATTAGCTGAATGATATTTCCAATGAAGGGTGGAGTGTAGTTGCTCACGTAATACAAAGAGATTTGTATGATATGGGTGATGAAGTGGAAAATTTGACCTCTGATATTGATTTTAATCAACAACAGGAAGCATAATTATTTGTCCATCATGATAATGAGAATATTAGTCTAGCAAGGATGAATGATGTGGAGGAAGCAGTGGAGCCGGAAACTGACATGATTGAAGAGGAAAATGATTTTATGTAAAATTATTTATTTATTCAGCAACCACTTATTTCATTTCTGCAGTCATTTATTATCATTGTTATATATATTTTGACTGTTAGTACTCCATCTGTTATCATTTTTAGTTTTTCTTCTGCATAATTTTTTTGAAATATATATTCTGAACTTAATTTTATTTTCTTAAATGATAGGAATGCCAAGGAAGTAGCGTTACATTATTTCATCCAGTTCTGTGATAGATGACTATCCATCTGGCTCCCTCCCCACGACATCTGAGGCACTAGCTGCCGACACCCCTGCACCATCTCCCCATGCACCATCTCTCACACCATATATGGATGTCCCAGTAGAGACTGAGTTGTCGACTCCCCCTTCTGGAGCTTTAGCAGTGGGGCGGCGACATGCCACTTCCAGTTCATCCCGGACATACTGGAGTGTCACTATCATAGGTACAAATTTTAATTAAATAAATTTATTCCATTTTGTTTATACTAATTGTTTACTCATTGAAGATGAAAAAAATGAAACTGTGGAGAAAAACATAAAAATTTAATATGTTTGGAATCTTAATGGTGAGAATATTTTTGTGCCATTTGATTCTTACGGGGTCCCTACAGATTATTCTACGGGGTTACTTGGCCAGATTCATGGCCAGCTGGCAGCGGAGCCCATTTCACTTCCCATTTCATGTGATGATTGGAGACATATGCCTCCAAGATAGAAAAATGAAGTGTTTGATTTTCAAATCAAGGTAAATTTATTACATTATGGTTTAATTGAATGTCATGTTACTAATATGTTCAAAATGAATTTCTGTATACAGATGTTCTGCCACTTTACCATTGCTGATGTTATATCACGAAAGTGGACGTTGAGAAATCTAGGCAAGAAGTGGAAAGATATTCAATGTATATTGTGGTGTGATGTTAACGATGCTTCGTTGACTACGCTGCAAATTTTTGAGAAGCTTCCCAATGGGGTACTGAAAGAGTAGTTTAAAGTGTTTGTTGATAGGCATCGGGATCAGAAGCGGAGGGTATTGAAATATAACTATTATTATATTATCCTCATTTTACAATTATACATTTTTATGAAAATGAAAATAAATTCAATAAATCAGTATTAAATTGCATTTTATTTCTTTCAGGATCTATGAAGATAGAATGCATCAAACCGATCGAAGCAAGTCATCCCACACACTGCGGGATCAAAATGTTTTTCTAGAAATCAAAGAACATTGGTAATATTTTAATTAGTTTAAATATTTATAAGACAATATTATTCCTTTAATATATTGAATTGTTCATTTATCTATGATTAATTCAGTCACATGGTTTAGGCCATGAAGCATCCAAAACTGAACTGTGGTTAGATGTTCACAAGAATTATGATGGATGTTTTGTTAATGAGCCAGCTAATGAAGTTGGTCTATGAAGTAAATTTTTTATCATAATAACTTATTATCAGTTTTTATTGTGTTAATATATATTGATATTTGATTTATAGGACAAAATTAAAGAACTATGGGATGTCAATCCTTCACATTCCTACTCTGTCTCCCAGGATGACCCGGTTGCTAATGTCCTTGGGAAGGAGCATCATGGGAGAGTGCACTGGATGGGTTTGGGACCCATACCATCTGTGGTTTTTCGCAGGCCACCAGGGATAGTTGATGCATCTACTCATAACTTTAATCATCCCATACCCAGAGATGCTAAGAAAGAGATTGTTTCTTTACGAAACACAGTTCGCCAACAGGGGGATCAAATATCTACATTGCAGAAAGAGTTGACTGAAATACGTCAGCAGATGAGCAGATATGCCCCCGGCGGGAGTGTATCAATTGGTGGTATGCAGGTAAATCACAAAAAATCAAAATCATTTAGTTTTCTAACTTTCATTCGTTTTTTTAATATAAATATGTAACCGTATTTAATTTTCAATATAATTTTCTTACAGGTGACAACAAAAACTGGAAATGAAGGTGGAGAGGGGGATGATTCATCATCATACACTGAGTAGTTGTATTGTTGATGTGTTGATAAAAATGGAAACAATTGGTTTGTATATGTTACATTTGTGGCACATAGTTTCCAACACACATTTTCATGTCCTAAAATTTCCGTGATTTCTCGTGTTTCTTTTTATGCATTTTATTGATTTCTGATGTTTCTTTTTATGTCTTAATTTCTCGAGTGTGCTATACATCATTCCATTTAGGTTTTTGTTTGAATTGGTAGTCGATATTTTGGATTACTAGTAGTTAAACATATTGTTGATGTGTTGAACAAATTGGGTCATTTCATAGTGATCAAGGGGATAGTGTTGTGGACACTTTGGTGAGGACAATTGTTTAAAATGTCTGATTTAAGCATCAAAAGTATCTAAACATGCTCTAGATCTTCTAAAATTTCATTATAATGTTCTAAATAAAATGTGGTTCACTCAGATATAGGTGTGACTTAGGGGTGATAAATTTGCATAAGTCCATTAATATAGGCAAGAAAACTTTATAAATTAAAATATAATCTCGAAGATGGATGTCGACTTGACGCACAATTGGTATGTCCTACAAAAACATGATTTTTAAGAAAATAACTTCTACCAAATACTTCAATATTAGGATGGTTAACTCATATATTTATGTCTCTCAATTCAATAAAAAAATATATGGAAATTTATAACCTGAAAAAAGAACTAAAAATTTGGAATATAAGATTGCACAATGATAACACATAGAGAAATGAAGAAAGTAAAGGAGGTAAAAGGAGCAGAATCCAAACCCGTATTATTCTTCTTCATTAAATGGATGAATAAATGGAGTAGTATTGAGTTTTTTATTGAAATTATTTTATGATACATACCTCCACTTACTAGAAACACAAAATAAAACTGATCAGTTACAATGGACCATTTCCAACCATAACAGTTTTGATCACTGAACTGTTACTGCATGACTTGAAATACTTTCCCAACATAATTTACACTTAATCATGGTATGTCTGGTAATTATTACCTATCATTATATCCCTGAATTATTTATATTATGATTCCTAATTACATTTTTTTGATTCATTACAATCTATCCAGTCATGAAACGTTAATTACTAGAATTCCAGAACTTTCTTCTTTTCCAACATTAGGACTTATAGGGAGATGTCATAGGTCTGGTAAAAAAAAATTCTATCCAAACATACTCATAAGAAACCATAGTTATACTCCCATGACTCCGTGTAATGATCGTATTGAATTTGACCAAAACCCACATCTAGAGGATTTCCAATTTAATAAGACACCCCAAACCACCTCTCAACACCTATCCCTATGGTTCTTCGCTATCTGAATTTAATCTAGAAACATTAAACCAAGTGACACCACTCAGACACATTAAGAATGAAAACTACTTAAAGCGAGCACCAAATGATTTATAGGTCCATGGTTTCTTCCCACAATAGTAATTCTCAAACCACTAAATAATGATCACTATACTACTATAAATCACTTCTAGTTTCACATTGACATGTTCGAGCTTTTATTGATTTATTTAAGACAGATCTTACTTGAGCTCACATGAAAAGTCCTTATGAAGCAGTGCCACATGAAAACCACTACCTCCATTTACAAATACACCATCACTATTAATCTAGTCCTAAAAATTTTAACTAAAGGGTCATAACCAAAACAAACTCATCATTATTAATACATCCTACACAAAGAAATATTATCTCACAACATTCACTAGTTTACTGAAATTCTAGTCAGAACGCTTTAGGTTGACCTGCTTAGAGGACATCCATATTGATGCCCAATTCATTTATTTGAAAACTATATCATATTAAAATAAATTGAAAAGTTATTTCGTGATAATTGAGTTGAACCCACTAAATTCCAAAATTGACTAGTGGTGTGATTTAATGGGTGTATACTCATCCAACCATTCCGACATCATGCTATATTACAAGAAAATATGTGATATCAATCTATCACATTTCCTAGATTTCAAATGCATCCCAAGTCAAAATATAATTTCAAAACCAGATTCAAACTCATACCTAAGTATTAAATTAAAATCCTCCTCAATGTTTGGAAAACTTTAATTTTATAACTCAAAGACATATGAAGGCTTTTTGACCATTCATGACTATTCTTTCTACCACCACTCTCCCAAAGGTTACATTTTCCATGACCTGTGTGATTCTCCCCACCATAGGATTTTAATATTCATCATTTTAATAAAAATAGGATTATAATTCCCATGAAAAACACTCTGTCCACCACTAAACGTGGTTTCTGGATGTGATTCAACATAATTATACCATCTTCCATCACGAAAATCCTTCCTTGGCATATACTGAAGCCTCATCTGGAACTAATATTCCATCTTTGAACAACCTTTGGTTCACTTCCTACCACATAGATTTAAATCATCCACATAAAAATAAATAGAAATGGTCTATTCATAATCACATGCATTATGCAATCCTCATTCCATGCTCACACATTAAATCAACATCAATAACTAAATCTTGAACTTTAACTGAGATTGATGATGTTATAAAACTCGATCCTCCTACATATTCATCCATAGAACTACGATAACTTATCTTTTCTACTAAAAACTCTAGTTTACATCACTCACCACAACATAGTTAAAACCTAGGTAAACTCACTCAGGGAGTGATCAGTTAACACAACAGTTTTAGATCCCACAACCCTAAACCAAGTAGTTATGTGATAATACACCTGAAGGTGTTACCTATGATTTCATCCCTCAAACTCTCAGAGGCTAGAAATTTTTTCACAAAACACCACAAAACTCTTTCCACCAACCCTTAGTTAAATATGAAATTTATATGATAATGAATACTAAATTGATGTTACATCAATGAAATGGGAACACCCATTTCATATAATTCATAGGACCGATGACACTGTGCATTCTTGGTATTTTCTAGCCTACTAAAAAAATCAAACCCAAGGGTCACGTTATCCTACATAACTATTTAACATGGATGATGACTTCTTGAGTCATACACCTTTGAAATTAAACTCACACAACTAACTAATCTAAATAAAATTAGATTGGAATTACAATCCTACTAATCTCAAGCATTAAAGATGCTCATAACACCTAGAAGTTTTTCTTATTTCATGATTGCCTATCAACGAGGGGAATAATTCCACAACTAGAGTCCTACTCAATCCAAAAATACATAAAAACACACATTCTATGACCAAAAAATAAAAAGATATATCCAATTATGTTTAATATCTCCATGGATGCTAGAAAAACTAGGTTAACCCTTTACATAACATGAGGAATCAACTCTAATTCTAGGTTTATTCTTAAAAGGTCACAAGAATCTCCCACCCAACCTATATTCCAACATAAAAAAATTTCAACTAAGAATCACTAGAAATATACACATTCCTATAAAAGCTATATCCCAATGTAACTCTAAAACTATTCCCACAATAGGATTTTTTATAACAATATATTTCTAATGTGTTATTTAATCTATTTCATTAGTTCAAATTTATTATAAGTATTAACAATGGTTTCTAGGCCACAAAACCAAAAAAATAATTATATAAATGGTTTGGTAATAATATAACTACTAAATCATCCATTATCAATTTTTTTAAGTAGAGTGGAATCGCTAGGGAAGATCTATCCTAAGAAAGTGAAGTTATAATATTTAGTGGAATCCAGTTTGGGATGTTACAATGTTGTATCAATGGAGTTTTATCTTCCTAGTATTTACTATTTAGGATATTGTATACATGAGTATGAGGAATGTGTTGGAACCTTTGATGGATATCTGACTGCTGTGTTAATAATAATTTCTCTAATAGGAAGTCTTATTTTCTAGAGTTTTATATTTTTGTTCTATTTTTAAATATTATAGTTGTATATTATTTCTCATTGAGAGGAAAAAAATGTTTTTTGTATTTTGTGATTTATTCTGGATATTCAGCACTTGGTCATTGGTGGGAGGCCAGGGATGGTTTTTTCTAGTTTTATTTGTTTTTCAGGGTAGGGGTGCAGTAGAAGCAATGAATTATTTTCTTTATTCTGGGCAGCTTTTCGCGGCGGCTTTAACCGCTACGAAATGTATATTGGAGGCGGTTTAAACCGCCGCAAAATGTAAAATAAAATTTACTTTTAGTGGCGGTTATAACCACCACTAAATAGGATCATCGTGGCTGCCTCATTCTGCGGTCGTTCCTGTGACTTTAGAAGCAGTTTTACGGCCATTGGAATTTGAGTTTATTCGCTGCGGTTATAGCCTCCATGAATAAAATGATATCCAGGGCTTGTAAAACCACCGCTAAATTCAGGGAAACCGCCGTGAAATGAGGCAGCGGCGACGCTTTCCTGAAACCGCAGCTATACGTAAATAAATGCTGCTTATAGATTTTCAACTCCCTATTAGACTGTGGTTTCTGTAAACCGCCTCCAAACAATGTAGTGGGGGTTTAAACCACCACTAAACGATGATTCTGTTGTAGTGTTAATAAAAAGGTATTTACTATGAAGAATCCTATGAAACATTAGAAATACGTGAATCCATAAGATTGTTTCTTTCTTGTACATAAAATTTTAATTTCATGTTATATTTAATTGATTTAAATTGTGTCATTATAAATGGTTATACCATTGATGATAATTTTTTAGAACAACCCCTGGATGTCAAAAAAATTATTATATAAATCATGTTTTTAATTTAAAAAATTAACTCTATATTTTATAACAAGATCCTATAGCTTGGTATGATGAGAACAATAATTATCTTATATCAATTGGTTTTGAAATAGGTGTTGTTTATCCTTATTTATTTATTAATTTAACTTCAAAATATGATCTAGTTTCATAAATCTATGTAAATGGTATTATTTTTTGATTATCTAAAAATTATTTGTCTACAGAGTTTATATTAAATTTTAATTTTAAATGAGTTTAATAGTTTAATTAAAATTAGTCATTGTTTTTTCCTATTTTTATAAAAAATAAATTATAGTTTTAAACATTAGTAAGTACACAACAAATCATTTAAAATATTTTGGTATCAGTAGAACTAATGGAATTGACACTACATTGATTAGATGTTTTATTTTATTTATTTAGGAACCAATGAAATCAATTGATCAAACTACCTATTCAAGAATTATTGGGAGTTTAATATACCTAACTAATATTCCACCATATATAAATTTTAGTGTGTGAATGTGTAAATGATTTCAAAAAAATATAAAATAATAATAACTAAATTATATTAAAAAAAGATTAAAATATTAAAAATTCACAACCAATTTTGTACAATTTTTATCTAGGTGAAATTATTTTGAATTAATTAATAAATAAAATTCTAATATTAGTTGTTATAATTTAGATAGAGTAAGAACCTCTAATACGTGTCACTTTTGGGGAATTTCTTGAGATCATCATGTCGAAAAAAATAAATTCATTGTTGAGTAATCCACTATTAATGTTGAGTAAATTGTTTCATTTTGGTTTTTTTATTTATTTGATAGCTGAAACACAAATTGCTGGACTATGGATTTCAATTCATAAATATCCAAGAAAATTGTGATTACACAAGTTTTATTATATTTTCATAAAATCATGTATCTTTTTCAAGGATAATTAATATTTAAATAAGACATCAATTTTTGGGAGATCATTTTACAATATGAGATATCAAATAATAAATCATTGGAAAAAACATATTGTTACTTTAATTTTTATAAATCCTTGGAGTAAAGAGATATTATTTTACATTTGACATGTCTATGGGAGGATTAAATGTGTTTATTTAATATATTTATTATATTCATTCAATATAATTGTTAATATTTTTTCAAGAAGTATTTATATTTATAATCTTATCATATATTGAATATTATTTTAGTTATTTTGGTTTAATGTTTTTATCTTGTGGGATTAAAACTATGTCAAATATTTATTTTATTTTATTTTCCCATGCATTACTATTTTAAATTGCAATAAATGACTAATATATCATAAATTTGAATCAAAATAGTCATAATCCATTACATAACCAAACGAAAAGATCCTTTGAACCATTATTCCCTAAATCCAAAGCAGATCAGAACATGAATCACATTTTTTGTAGTCAATATTAAAATATCATTCAATGAATATGCACCATAACCATCCAAAAAAAGATAAATATAATTCTATAAATTCATTAAATATTGAAAACCCAAATCATATTTCCCATGAAGTCTGCAAAAAAATCAATTAAAATTGGCTGATAATATTTCATTACATGGATTGGAGATTTGTCCATTATCATGGATGGATGAGTTGAATCATGGATAATAACCAATCATTTATCCAAACCTAGTGAAATAAATTTACTTAAATATGTCTTTTAAAACCACATATCATATGGATGTTTTTGGAACTATGAATTATAAACTAGGGTGCCATTTTAATTCATCATTTTTTGATTATTTATTATGGGTTCCAAACCAAGTAAAAACAATCAGAGTGTGTGTCCTATAAACCATCCACAATTTATGATTAGGAATGTGTAGGAAGAGATTATATATGAAAAAATCTATTTGAGATTATGTGAAATGGCGATTAATGGAGAATATAGGCTATTGAGGAAATTCAATCATCACGCCTTCTACCCTTGGAAGGGAAATTATATATAAATAAGGTATCAAGATCTTTTCATTCTACACAGAAATTATCATAGAGTTCAAATTAGATTGGCTAGATTCTTGATGAGCCACATGTAAGAGTTGATAAAACAAAATTTAATATTCAATACAATTATGTACCCAAAATTAATTTCTATTATTCTTGAATTGAAATGATAAATCCTTCATAGAGTATATGGATATTTTTACTCTAGCCCTTTCTAGTTTTGTAAAACCAATTGAAAAATAATAATGATTAACAATAACCCTCGATGTGGATTTGGATATATTATGGGGATAGATTGTATAATTGATTAAATCCAATATTAAATCCTACTATTGTAATTGATATAATTAATCATAGATTGGAACAATAAGAGATTCTCATGCTGAATAACTCTTTTAATGAAAAATATTCTAAATTAACCTTGGTTTTAGCAGAGGAAGATAAAATATCTTATCATGATAGATTGTGGTGGGATTTATGTTCAAGGGATTATAAAGGATGGGGTCATATAATAGAAGAATATTTTTTGGCTCATAATGTTTCAAAAATTTCTATAATTCCTATTAAAGATGTAAAAGAATATAAAATTTATTTCTTGGTCGAAATAGTAGGAGATGGTTTTCTAATCTTGAAAGGGATTCAATTTCAAGATCCATTTTTTTGGAAATTCTCTCACTGATTCATGAATTTACCAAGATGTGGATCAAGCAGGTGAATGTTCTCTAATGTTTGAGATAGGGGGAGCACCCAACATATATTCCACACCCTCTAGTAAAAAAACTAATCAAAATTATATATACCTTAAAAAGGATGTATCATCTCCTAATAGTGTTTGAAATTAGGATGGAAAGTGTGATGATGTTGTTTACCATGATAACTCACCAAATCAAGAAGGATATATCATTTCTATTTCTTAATTTTGGAAGGAATATGATGTTCTATAGTTTTCATATACACATATTATAGAAGGAATTGTTAGACCAGAGTATTATGAAAATATTATAATGTTTTTGAGACTACTTCATCTCTAAGAACTGTTCTAGAAGACCATTATAAAGAAGATAAAAAATATGAATCTTCCCCCATAATATAATTTTTCCTCAATGAAATAATAGGTGATGGAATTTCATGCCTTTCTTTTAGAAATTTAGAGAATTCCTATAATATTTTATCCTAAAAGATAATCTGGGAGAAGATATTTTGATTTCCATTTTATTGACTCTAGCAGATCGGGTTCCTCTAAAATATAAACAATCTTATTATTTCCCATCTTAATAATATTGAACTTCCTCTATACCACTTTCAGTGATCAGTTATACTACCCTCGCATAGTTAAAAAGGATTTTATAGAAGTTACTAAAAAATTGTTTGTAGTTATAATTTTGAAAAATTAAATAACAGATATAATGATATTTACTATACTATTGATTTAGTAGTACGACACATCTATCACATGTTATATCACACTATTGATCATCTTCAGCCTGGGATTTTATCGTTCAAAAATCAAATGGAGGGTTTAGGAGGTTATACTAGAGCCCTACATGTATATTAAATTTATATATTGGATACAATTGAAAAATGATACCTCCAGGTTATAACCAGTCATTGCAAACCACTTATATATAAAACACCTCTTCTAATGTAGAATCTATTGAGGATGATCTCATTAGAATTTTAATTCACGTGGAGAATGAAAATATATTAAGAAATTAAAATGATATTGGAAATCAAGTGAAACCCTAAATTACTATAAATATAATAAAATAATATGATTTTCCTAAATCTAAATCTATTAGGACTACCATGGATAATGTTGTAATGAAAGGTAGAATCTAGTAAAATGGTAGATGGATTTAACCCATTAAAGATAAAAACCCAGGTATCGTTATTTGTAAATCAATATAATGGTTCCTCCATATAATATAGCCTTCACAAATTTTCTAGAGATGTTTTTAGTGATAAATTATTAACTAAATCAGTTCATTTTAGAAAATCATGTGTTCTTTATGATTATACCACATGGGAAAAGTGATGTAAAAACTATTATAAAAATATTTGAATCTCTTATCTAAATTATGAATACACCAGTTTTTGAACCACCTTCTATTCATATTTTAGAAACATCTTATACCCACATTGAAAAATTATTTTCTACAGCTTCCTCAACTCCAGCCATATCCTAACCCACTGCACCTCCAACATAACCTCTTGGAATCACCATTTCTAAGACCCTTGGGCAGATCTAATAATTTGAAATTAATATCACTAATCACAGATTTATTGTTATTCCTAATATTATACATAATTTTCCTCCAATTGTTGGAAAAATGAAGGACCCCATTATCCCTTATACCCTTCCAAAACCTATAGATTTGGAGTATAATTCTATTCTATTAGGGTATTCGTAACATTTTTTTCACAATTCATGAAATTATAATTAATTATTTATTTATTCCCTTGTTCTTTTTATTTTTTGTTCTCTAAATTAAATTTACACTCTCTCCCATTTCATATAATTTTTGATAATCTCATAGTGAAAGTGGAAGTATCGAATTAGTGTAAAATAAAGAGAGTTAAAAAACTAAAAATAATTTAATTTGAGTAAATTATAAATAATTAACATCGATAGTGGATTATAATAATTTATAGACAATTATTTAATCTTTTTAATGGAAATTTATTCTATGTTTTGTAATCATTATTATGAGGGTGATTGTGGGATTATAATCGAAATTTATTATTAATATAATCACAAATCATGATTTATTTTCTTCAAATAAAATTATGTTTTATAAATGATAAATGAATATCTATATAATATACACGACATTAAATGTCTATAATTAACAGTGAATATTGAGAAGAGTGAAGATTTTTTATATTTCCAAGGAATGATACTTTCAAAATTTACTTGATCAATTGCATGGACATTAGATCGACTATTGTGGATATATGTCAAAAAATTCATTTGACAACACAAAAAATTGACCAACAACATGTTGTGTCTCAAATTAAATTATTATTCATGATTTTTTACATAGTCATAGATTGAAATCGAAGAAAATATATCAACCAAAAATCAATTAGATAAATTTTCAAAATATTTCACTGACTATAGAATCTATCACAACCCCGTATAAAACAAACCTAGTTTCGATAATAGATATCACAATGTGATTGATTGACTACATGTTTATTTCCAATAGATGCTGGGTCAAATGAAGTGAATATAAATATTAACTATAATTTTAAAAATCATCTGTAATCTGCTGAATCTATAAAGTGATTAATTATTAGTTAAACTAATTGAACATATTAAAATGTGTTAAAATGAATGCATAATGTTATTGAGAGTAATTTCATGTCCTCAACTATGTGTACAAGATGATTGAAAATTAGTATGATATACTAGATTAAAAGTTCAATTCATTGACAATATGCCATATCCATGAATCCTAATATAATTTTCAACAAATTTTTGAAATGACTATGAATGATTACATGAGAAAATATTAGTGATCATTATTGGTGATTTGAAAAAACTAAAAGTTACAATATCTAAATGTATGTATTTTATTATTAAATATTTTAATTCAGATAATTTTTTTTTTGTAGAATTAAATGTGAGTAAAAATAATTTAACACGATTAGATTTCAACCTGAGGTATGAGGATCTCTATTGATGATTTATTAATATCTATTTTTGGATAATGTGTGTACCTTTTAAAATACCACAGATGGAATTCCCAATATATCAAGACTCAAAGATTTCATAATTTTTCATGAATGAAAAATATGAGGGTATGCTCTGTATCTAATGACTATAAAACATTGTTTTGGTTTAAAATTCATTAAATTGACATAAAAAATATGGCAATCTTCACACATCCAATCTAACTAAATAGGATACATCAAGGATAGGTGACTCAACAATAAGTAAACAAAACATTTATCTATACTATATCAATTTTTTCACTTATCATAATTTTTTTCCTAATTATAGATCTATGAGTGTTTTATGATGTATGTATTTGAGGAAATATATCACACACTTTACTAAAGAGATTTAGATACACACTCTCACATTTATTATTATTTTTTCCCATATGTAGAACTGTTTTATAGGCTCTATTTTACAAGGACAACCTTTATGTAATTTTTTATCGTTTATTCCCCTATATAAAACTATGGATGAGATTATTTATATCATGGAAATCCTTGTACCCTATTTTTTATAAAATCTAATACACATCATGGATCAATTTATCCAATTAATAAATATCGTAGTAGTGTTATATTTTCATGTGGATTAGACTATCTCTCATATTGAGATTGGACATATTTTTTGTTACACTAATTCATTTCCTATTACCTTTTCCCTTCCATTTAAAATTAATTTGTTTTATTTTTCCAAATTCCACTAAAAAACAATAAATTGATAGTTGTCTATATTTTTTTGTTTTATATCTTGTTTTTGATACTATTATTTCAATTTCAAATGATAAAATAGTTTTAATATTGTTTTAACTATGTTGTGATAAGACAAAAAATAATATTTTTGAATGATCTAATTATATACTTATACAATTTTAGATACCAGGACTACACATTATTAATCAAAGGGATTAATTATTAAATATGTTTTAAATAGAAATTATCATTACAAACTCAATTAACCACCCTTATGAGATTTTCACTCTTACCAACCCACTGAATTATATATTTAATGAATAAGGGATATTTTCAACCACATTTAGATTATATTCACATTATCAATAATTTCCTAAATGATGTTCTGTCTAATGAAATACCTCTCTCACAACCATACCCAATATATGGGATACCAATGCGGATTACCATACAATTCATTAAAAGGTTTCATTTTAATTGATTCTTTATAACTACTAATATTAGAAAATTTTACCATAGTTGCATACTTTTACCTTGAAAACCCTAAATCAAGAATTCATTCCAAATGTATATACCCAAATTTTTGATTAGACTACTCATTATACACATCCATATGAGGGTGATATATCATGCTTATTTTTATTGGGGTACCTATAAAATATTTAAATCCTTTCAAAAATGGTGATCTTAAAAAAGAGTGCTCGTAATAAATGACTAGAGAAAGAACTCAAGGGAGTTCAATAATCTCTTACACATATAATCACATTATAAACTCTACCTTCATCATGCCTTCGATATTAATTAATTGGATGGATTTCATAATTCTATAAATGATCACCCTAATAACATCATTACCAATAAGATTATATTCTAAATCAGTGATGTAGTCCACAGACATCTCATCCCATTTCCATACCAAAATGGATAAACACTATAATAAAATAGAAAACACCTTGTGCTCTAATTTTATCTTCATAAATGTAATGCATGTTGAAAAAACAATTAAAAATCACCAAATTGATCCATGAACAGAAATATTGATGTCTTATATTATAAATCAATCTTTTAGTCCCATGGTTTACAGAACGCCAGAGCCAGTTTTCATTATCCACCAATTCCTGCCTTAGAATTATAGGTACCACCAACATACCTCAAAAAGTAAACTAATCAATAGAAGATAGAAAAAAATAATCAATGATTTTCCCACCATTAAGAATTTTAATGATTCTATTGAAATCTGTGTATAAACCCTATTTGATGATAATTTAATAATAAAATTTGGATTTGTTCTCTAAAGAATATAAAAACACATGTCCACTAGTTTATTCCACTTCCAATCACATCATTGTGGGTAAATAATCAACTACTACTCATCCATTGATTAGTTATTGGATGGAGTTAGTAAATTCTTACACGATGCATCTATGACAACATACTATTTTCTTTTAAAGTACACAATATTAAAATTAGAATTCTGTAGATATTAAACCAAGAGACTCTTTTAGATTTTAAATTCCATATGATTTGTAATATACTATAGACTCTTATTATCTGAATATACCATAAACCACTACCCCAATGGATAGTTAGACAATGTATTGAGATTGTTCATCATATCATATTACTCAAGGTATTGGGTAGAAATTTTCTTCTTAGGAGTGTATAATTCATGATTTATATAGGCCACCACATGATTCCCCTTCATCAAGACATAACAAAATCCCATAAATCAGGCTTCAAAGAAAACATTACAGCCCAATACTAGTTCGGAAATAATAAGAATGATAGTTGAATAAAAAATCATATTTATTTTCAAAATATATAACTAATATTTAACTTAACATAAAACATAACACCCTTAAAGGTCAAACCTATCAAAGAACATGAAATATTTTTAAACTAATGATTAAATTTCCTATAAATGTTTTTTATTCACATGAATATTAGATTATAATACACATTTTTTGGTTTCTCCATTGAATTTAATATTAAAATATTTTTACTTCCACTAAGATTCCCCTCTCAGATATAAGATTTCCTAGATACTTCCCTCTTAAATAAAAACATTACATTGTAAAAGATTACTGTAAATGTTTTTTTCTTCATGAATTATGTTGATCATATTTAAATGATACCTATATTCATCCCCATAAATTGGGTACACCAAAATATCATCAAATATTAACAAAATTAAAGACTGCATGAACTAAAAAATTATATTGGTCATCAATTGGATAAATAATAAATGGGAATTACTGATATAAAACTAAATAACCATCCGAAAAAAATGTATTAGTAATATGATCTTCTATGAATATAAACTAATTGTTCCATAAAAGCAGGTTAATTTTAGAAAAATCATTAGTCCCCTCTATGTTGATTATATGTATCTTCAGAACTCAGTATCGGTATTTCTGCTGCTTGGTCACCTGATTAAGCGTTTTATGGTTACAAAAATTTATGAGGCTTATATATCTATTCATTTAAAATTGTATTGGTGAATCCAAATGGTAAAAAAATGGATGAAAAAAAATACATGGGACATAAGATGCATACCATGAACATTATTAACCATAACTCATCAGGTTACATATTATTTGATGGAATAGAAATGGTCAACTAACCATGAATCAGTTCAATTGTGAACTCAAACACTCTTTGGGGAGGTAACCTAGAAAAATATAAGGAAGGTATTTTATGTATCCATTAATAGGTAAAATAAGTGAACTAATCAAAAATTTATCAATAGTTAATCTTTTCAACAAAAAATGGAATGAGATAAATCTAGAATAAATAACAGTATGTTCCACTCTCCCTGATCTAGTATCACAATCTAACTAGAATAAATGTGAGACATAGTAGGGTGATAAAAATTGAACTCGATAAAGGTAAAAATAAATGTAACATATAACACTGGACATAAAATATATTCTGATAAGAAAGCTTATGATAACTAGATCAAGAAAAATTTTGTCAAAAAAATATAATATTTGGAAATAATCTCCCAATAGTCAAGAAATTTAAAACCATTTCCCATACACATTACCATGGCTATTAAAATATCTAACATTAACTACATATGTTCAAAAAAAAATCAATATAGAAGATATAAAAATAAAAATTTACACCTATATTAAACATATTATGAACCATTGAAGATGAAATTACCTTTATTCATCTCATTGTATCTAGACTTTCCTCAGATTCGACTGGTCTATACTATACTTCATTAACACAATATTTCACAACTCATCTTCTCAATTTCATAACTACTTGATTATCCCCCTTAGAAATAAAATGAGATCCAAAAACATTATATACATTAGAATTAATCAATGAGCCTTTGGTATGAGTAAACATTCATTTAATATGTCGGCATATTCTTCCACAAAGACATTTAAGAATATAAGACTATCCATAATTGTGAAATTTCATAATTATTTTAATATAGTTTTTCCTCATATGACCAAAACTCTCATGCTGATAGAAAACAATCTGGTACTATTATGAAGAATCCCTAGAAACTAGTCTCGATGTAAACTAATAACCTGTGTGATTCATTTTTAAAAAAGAATATAGACCTTGGATTCCCCCTATAATAAATATATCTCCACCTAATCCAATTTTACTAAATATGTATAGATCATCCTAAGACTCAATATCATTAACTTCGTCAAAGCATAATATGATTAAGAGAGTCAATATCAATAGAATATTGATCCTCAAACCCATGAAAACCCTCAAATAATTTCATGTATAGAATAAATAATCATTAGTGATAAGTGTACCTACTTAGTGAAACATGTGACATATTGCAAAAATCGATGATCTGGTTGTAATAAATTCATAAATGAATTATTATTATCCATTAATAATGTTTCATTAAAAATATTTCAGTGGAATAACTTTTTGAATGAAGTCCAGTTATGAATCTTTTGTAACATAGCACGTACAATGGAATCCAAATGTTTCCTTCTCAGTCCTTCAAGAAACATTATTAAAATTCATTATGATGTTTCCAGTATTGTTTTCAAAATGTTGGAGATCCTATCAATCCACTCATCAAATTTTTAGTATCCCTTATCACTATGGAATATTGTTTGATTATTCATCGTAAATTCTTATCCATGATAAAATGCTTGTCTATGATTTTTATCACTCGCCAATAAAAGATATGGAATTTTATATATAATGGATTCCACCAATGAATATTCCACGTGTTTAATAACCTATAAAACATGTCTCAATGATTTCTATGTTGGGTATAAAAGGCCACTTTCATGAATCATTATAAAATAAAAAAATAAAACATCCCATTAACTTGTAGACAATTCTATGAATCATATTACTACTTCAATATTCCAAATGAAATCCTTTGATAAAAGAGAATTTAAAGTAAACAAAAATTTTATAATTGATAAGAAAAATTATTAGAAAACAATATAATCTATTAACAAAATCCGCAATATTTTTTTTATCTAACTGAAAAAATAAATGTCATGAGTTATGAAAACACCTGACCACCCATGGTAAATTGATTCTAGGCTTGGAAGTGACCCGACCAGGAACCCTTATATCCTTGCTATCTGAATTCCATCAGTCTTAACATCTATCTATCATATGACCCAATCTAATAAAAACAATTTCATTATAATTATATATGTTTAATGGATTTTATATCAGATTTTATTAACTTACCAAGGCTAACATAACATATCACCCTAGAGGACCCTAAAAAGGTAGTATCAACATGAAAACCATAAATGTATCTACTATAACTGTAAATATTTAGATAAAGATATTACAAAAAAATTATAAGATAATTCTATGATATATTTAATATAAATCTTAATGTATCAAACATGAATATAAAAAAATTACAACCTAAAATCCTGGTCTGCTTATAACCACCTGTCACCACCATCACAACCCATTATAAAGAGGATGAAATGACTGATAAGTCAAAGAACTACATGACTTCCTTCCCTTTTCCAACTTCAATACCCATTTATATAATAATGGATGACTAGGGTGTGTGATGTAAATATATATAAGGTATTCCAATGTTTATATAAGAATTCCGACTCTATACAATCATTAGTTATTTAATTAATAAACATTTTTATGATGATATTTAAAATGAAACCCCATTTTATAAAAACATTAATTTCATTGAATGAAAAACATTAAATATTCATATAAAATAAAAATTTAACTTTTAAATAAAACATAAAATTTTTTTAATAATATAATTATAGATTAAAATAAAATATGAAAATGGTTTGTGAAACCAAATATGAAAACAATACCACCATCTATCAAACCAAGCATAAGTGAGATCTATCCCATGTGAATACATATAGGGAAAAGTGATGTAACAATAATGATAAAAAATTTGAAAGTATTATAGTTATTTTAAATGATACAATTTTATATCAATATTGTAAAGAATTTTATTTACATTATATTTAGGATTAGATCATTAATCCGTATATATAATATAAATTAATGTTTTGATCATTTAAATTTAATTATATTTTTTTATTCATATATTTTAATTTGTGGATTATTTGGACATAAAATTTCCTATTAAAAATATGCCCATATTATTTTTCAATTATAATTTTTTCACCAAAGTTATATCTATTATTTGATTGGAGTAAATGGTTTATGATTGAAAATATAGTCTAGAATCATCAAATTGGACCCTATTTCATCAAAAGTTCCATGTTTAGTGCATCTAGGACTATAGTGTAAGGAAAATATTTAAACTATATATAGGGATCAATTCCGCATAATTCAACCTTCTGGAAGGATAGTTTGGTTCACATGTTTTGGTGGTCAAAAAGTCTGTAAATTTAGATTAAAATTCTTAACTGAATTTCCCATTCAAACGTTTCATGTATTAATAAAATAATTCCTTCCCCTATATAAATGTGTGTTTTTATCATTTATAGGTTCTTTCATTTACGTTATATTATTTGGAAAAGAGTATTTTTAGTGAATTTTAATATATATAATCCATTAGAAGAGTAAATCCCTCAAGATATGATCTCCCCTAAAATGATCTTATTTTCGTCTTTATTATTGTGATGTTGTTGATCATGTTATAATTTCTATATTGTTTTTATTTTGCACATATTTAATTTCATTTTTTAATCTCTTATTATCTTGTTGGGGTTATAAATCATGATTACAAATGATATTAGGTAATACCCTTTCTAGAAAATGAATTTTTCAAAACACTTTTATCTTGACTACACCACCCATCGAAGGGATGTTTTTCTTAGTGAACTATCAAATTAAAACATTATATAGATAATTATATAAAATAAATGAGATTCTATAATGCACTAAAATTGATATTTTAATTTAGTAATTAAATAAAAATAAACCTACTAAGAAATTGAAAAATTTACATGGACCACGCAAGTTCTAGTAATTTTTGAATTGTGAGAGCGCAATATTAATATGAAAAACAAAACAATATAGAGAAAATTTATAGGGTAAAAATAAAACAAATAAATATAATTCATACTCAATTTTAGTAACTATATGATCCATAATTAATCATTTACACAATTTAACCTCATTATGGAAACCATTATAAGGTTCTATGATTACATCTTACGAAGCCGTTATGGGGTTTTGTTCATTTAATAATTTTTTTGAGGTAAATTATAATAGGTTTTTGGGGTTGAAATTTTAATGGAATGCAATTATGTGTAATTTAGCATGAGTTAAAATCAATAATTATTTTTTGAATTGGTATTTTTAAGTCTATTATGCATTACCAAAAATATTTTCCAAAAAATAATTAACCATCTATTTCATAAATCACTATTCAATACAAAAAAATAAAAACAATAAATTCTTCATCTAACAAATAAATTATTTCATTTTAAATGTTGAACCCCCACCCCTCTTATTTTATGTAGTGATTTTTCCCTAAATACCTTTAATATGTTGTTTTTTACTAATTCCTCTTTATAAAATGTCATTTGATAGACAATATATTGCACATAAGAACTAAAAATTGTTCAACATTTCGAAGTACCTATAAAAATTAATTTCAAATTAGCATTTTTATTAATGATAAGTGTGATTAATTAAAATATTTAGTTATATCTTTTAAATTTGGATTTTTCTGTTATTTTTTTTTCATCCATATTTCCACTTCTATTTAAATTCTAAATATTTTTGGTCTATCAATTCAAATGTTGTATATATTTATTTTGGAATATTTTTAATAATTTTTTTATTTTTCTTATGGCCTGAATTTTTCATGAGGATATTTTTTAAATTAACCAAGAGATTTTAATAAAAATTAAGGCTCACATGAAAAAAATTAGTTATCATAAATTATCAAAATTCAACCAATTGGGAAATGACTTTATCCAGAAAACATTTACATATAATGGAAAAATACAAAATATAAAAATTGACACCATAAAAAAAATAAAAAAACGTGAAAAAATAATTTTATTGTTGGAAATACTTTGTATTAATTATCATCCTACAATAAATTCATGTCTATCTCTTGAAATATTAATCCTATATAAATATAGGTTAAATAAAAACCCCTAAAAAATTAATGACTTGTCCAGTGAGGATTGAAACAATATACATAAATAATTCAATAAGGGATTTTTAATAATGAAACAATGAAATTTCTCTCATGATGAAAGAATAATAAGAGATTTCATATTCACACATGATGGTTCTACACAATAATATATTTCTTATATAAAACCTTGATATGTAATATGTTGGAATTATTTGAAATATAATATCTTGAATTAGTTTTTATAATTGTGGTCCACTCTCATAAAATAGAAGATATAGCTATCTAAGAATAAACACTTTGAGTCAATGTATGATTACTTGTTATGATTCAATAAGTCGTGGTTATGTTGCCCAAATCACCAAATATCTGAGTGGATCCTCATCCAGTAATTGTATGAATTCCCAACACCTATGGAAATGATACTGGTTTCGGTTTTTGTATGATCCGTATTGGTAGAAAAAACATCGAAAACTACATGTGAATTGATATTTAAGGTATCTCAAAACACAGGATGATTTGGTGTCCCTAGTATAACACATGTAATAGGAATACATAAGGAAATTCCATATTCTCATGAAAATAATTTAATTCGTAGTAATTTGTATTTAGAGACCAGAATAGTGAGATATAATTATTTAGTCCAAAATAAACTCTAACCCTACCATATAAATATTTATGTAACTTTCACTTAAACAAACCACCATATCGACTATTTCCCCCTAATTTAATGAGATAGAGGAATTTGCATCCATATTTCCTATTAAGAAATATAAAAAAATATAACCATATACCAAGAAGAATTATTAAATATTCACACTAAAATTAAACCAAGGGTGGAATGTTCACTCGGACATGAGGTATTGATCTGGAAAATAACTAACACCTTGTTTCAAAAAGAAATCCAATAACTGTTATTATAGAAAATTGTTTTTTAATAACCCCATATGTTAATTTAATCCCAAGAATCAATAAATAAACAAAAAAATGTAATTATAAAAAAGGATATATTCTAATAAAAATTACATTTTGAAACCAATTGTTCTTAATCATCATAATATGATGGGGATTCAATATTCAGGTTGGAGGGATTTAAGGACACAAATGAGCCATATTTACACTTACCCATATGAATTGTATAGTGTGAACTATAGAAGTATTTCCATCATAACTACAACAAATCCAATGAGGAATATTAGTTCCATCACATTTACGACTTTTAATACACCATTGGTCACATTTTCTCCCGTCTGTTTAATTCTGATTCACAACAACCCTAGAGAGGTATCATCCAAGACCAACCGTTGATTAGTAAAATGTAAAAAAATAGTTATAATTGTTCTTATTGACATCGTCCATTAATGAATAAGGTTTCAAAAAAACTAATAATATGAAAAACGATGTGGTGAATGAGATGTTTTGGAAAAAAATAAAGTGTATTGTGATTGAAATACCTCTACATGATGAAACCTAGAATATTCCATTGTATTTTATAGTATACAAATAAAATGTTGTTAAAGTAAAATGAGAATATCAAAATTGATTTGAATGTCACTTCACTCATTAAAATAACCATATTAAAGACTATAATTTTTGAAGACCGCAAAAAATCATCATATCATGCACCAAATGGGTGGATATATATCATTGAACCTTCATGTGACTCAGCTACCTCCATTAATTTCAAGTCTCACTCTATTTTATCTTCCTTGGTGGTTGGTGAGATTAAAATTATTAAGGTTGTTGGGAGATTGGAAAATAGAGCTACAACATAACAAATGGGAGTACTAGAGGATGTACATGTATATGTGAGAGATATTATTTTTCCAGTAAAATATTATGTGTTGAATATTTTAGGTAATATGGAAGGTTCTAATGCTCATATAATTCATGGTAATGCCTTCTCAAAAACTACCAGGAAAATAGTTATTTTTTTGATGTAAAAATTTCTATATGTTTTGGATATGAGATAATGTTATTTAATATCATAAATTCCATGATTTACCCTTTATAAGAGCATCTACTTTCTCGATCTCCCATTCTGACCTATCGAGAAATGACTATTGAAACCTTGATTTTCAGTATTTTAGAAATGAGGATCATACCATCCATAAAAATATCATTATAAATGGTTCATGGCTGAAGTTGGAAAATATTTTCAGATTTTTTTCACATGATAAAAAAACACATTTCCTATTCATTTATGTATTATATTTTAGATTAATATCATGTAACTTCTGATTTTCTAATTGATATTGATTTTATAGATGAGTTTGATACATTATTCAATGATTTTGAAGATATATATTCAAAACTAGACATTAATTGTTCACATATACTAATTCCCATATCATTTCCATTAATATATAGCCTAAAAAAACTAGATTTCAAAACATTAACACATAATATAAAATGTTCATAACTAAAGAATAATGAAATATTTCTTATAATAATTGGAATTATTCTCCTTAATCAATATGAAATGAGAATAAAAAATCATTTTAGGGAGAATTTTAAAGCTATTGGGAGGACCATAAAAACATTATATATATTATCCACTCTATTTTCATGTATCAAATTCTATTAAATGATAGTTTTATATAGTTATACAACAAAACTTTAGACATAACCCCACATAATTAAATCGTATAATGAAATTGGTGGAATGATTTATTGATGTAGGTATCATTTACACCATTTTTAATCGCAGTAGTTCTACCTTTTCAAGGTTGTGCTAAATAAAATTGGGTTCCCTATTATAAAAAATTAAAATAATGAATTAGTTATTATGAATATGAAAAAATATTTGAAGAGTTTGGATTTATTATTAGAAACTAAAAAAATCCACCAAAATGGGAAATTTTCCACTTCCAACCATTTACTAGATGCTCATGATACTTAATGGTTGGACATTCTATAGTTTATTAGATGTTTCATGGCATATTATTATTTTCCCAATACATTATTGGATTAGAAAATGATGACATTCACTTAAACATTTGGATCATTTTCTAATAGTAAGATTTTATTTGGACTTTGTATTTCCTGATATTCATTTCTATTTATTATCTGATTTACTTATTAATAACATTGAGGTACTTATAGATACTTTTACTATGGATGGTGCTTCATTTAATGAATACCTTTTGAGTTTAAGTAAATTTTTCCATCATTTCATTGAGAAAAATCTGGTTTCAAATTTTGAGAAATGAAATTTCACGATACATAGTGAAATTATCATAGTTTATTTAGTCTCAAAACATGTAATGAAGGATAATTGATATATTCTTTACATTATTTTAACATTTTAAAATCATATATATTCATAGGAATATATATCATTCTTTGGACATGAAAGTGTCTATCAATTATTTATATAAGATTTTATAAATATTGTTTTATAATTGTATAGTTTTTAAAAATTTATTTTGATTTTGGGTTTATTACATCTTATAGTAATTATTTTTGTTTTCTAAAGAAAAGTCTCACCACTAACCAATCATTCATACCATGTAGTGAAAGATTACATTCGATGTTATGTTTAATCCATCTAGCTATACTATTGGATCTTTCATTTAACTTATTTTTTTGGAATGTCCCCATGTGATTGCATATGTTTTTAGGAAATTGGATTCACCACAATAAAAGTACCCAACTATGGAAAAAATGAATTTATTTTCTTCATACATTATTTAGCTAAATTCTTTTCCTTTTTTTAAATAATATATTTTCTTATCATGTAGTTCTAACTTACCAAAGGAAAAAAGCAGGATGAAAATGTCAGTCTAATCCAATGGATGTTCATTCTTGATGATTTTCATATTGATATAATGTAAAGTAATTATTTAGAAAAATTTGTGATATGGCACATCAGAAGGGTCACTCACAAAACTGAGTATGACTAATTAGAGTAAGTATAACATCAAGATACATCTCATGAAAATAATATTATTTTCATTCACAAGTAATAATCCTAGGTATGTTTATTTATTTTAATAAATTTTTAAAATTGAAAATAATTCTAATTCAAAATAAAATATTGCAAAAAATTGAATAGTGATTATATTTTTAATGTTGGGGAAGATCCCTGCCTCTAGTGCATGTGTACTAAACAATTAATTTTAAGGCATGTTCATTATCTTGAGTTAGATTCAGTTTAACATTTCTACCATACACATTATTTTTAAGACACAATGGCCACAAATACATAGCTAGGATAATTATCATATCTATTTTTATTATAATATTTTTTTTCTTCAATACCCACATGTTTTTTATTTCATTTTAATCATTCCCACACACCAATAACATTTATAGAACACACGATATTCCTCAAAATCCCATATTATTCTATTTGAATTTTTAAGTATGTGGAATCTATTTTATGGGTGTATTTCCAAGATCAGATTGTATTTTATATATCTTTATTTCTTTTAATTATTTTGGAAATTGGGTAGATTCTACGTCCACCAAGAATAATAATTCACATGTTGTAGTTGATTTTTTCTAGACATAAATGTTAAAAATATTTTTGATTACCAAATAATAGCATTAGTTTCCAAGGGATCACACATTTACAAATTGAATTTGTATTCCCTAAAATTTGTGTATGGGTTGGAACTAAAAGAATCTACTTTATACAACCCCATAAAAATTTCCATACTAATGTTTCACATTTATAGTTGAATCCAATTTTCTAGAATGTTGTGCATATAAAGAGAAAGTATTTTAGAATGTAATATGATGATGTGTTTTTAAATTATATTATTGCGTAAAATAATCACATTCATATGTCTCTATTCAATATTATTTTTGGGAAAACACGTTGTATCCCAATGGAAATCAATCATGAAGTGTTTTGGCCGGTAAATATTTGTAATACGAATTTAACAAAATAATCAGAACACAAGTAAATTTTGCATTAACAACATTGAGATATCTAATTATTATTGTATAAGAACTCAATGCTCTCCAAATAATGTTAAAAATCAACCCAAGACATGGTGGACTATAAATTAATGTTTCTTGATGGTGAAAATTTTCTTATTTATACATTATAATTAAATTTTATACATGTAATGGTTAATTAAAGATTGTGATGTGTTTATATTCAATGTAATTATTTTATTTATGGTATAGTAGAGATCCTAAAAAGGTAATGGAAAGATTATTTACATTAAATGTGAAATGGTGGAAAAAATACATTGTGTTAAATCTCTCACACTAAGTTTATTTCCTCAAAATGCATGAACCAATGATCACTTATGAATAACATTTGATCCCAAAAACATTTACTTTTTTAATATTTATCCAATAAAAAATTGTATATTTAATGATTATATACCATATCATAATTTTCACATTGAGGAAAATGTAATATATTGAGTGGTGGGGATGGGAGAACAAATGGAGTATCTTATTATGTTTTTTATTTGTGTGTTTTGTGGAAATTTAAAAAAAAATTGAAGAACCATTTAACATGATCAGATACATAGATAAATAATGTTATGATTTAAAAAATTGATTGGTTGATATATAATAATTATAAATATTTCACTATTAATATCAATTTTTTATAAAAATGGATGTAATCAATTATATGCTTGGTTTCATTATTACAAATAATTTTAGATGATGTCACCATTATAAGAGATATTATTATGTCAATTTCTTCAACGATATCTATTCAAATATTTACACACAACAATGACTAGTAAAATTTATACAACTCCACTGAATGTATAGTTAATTCATTTAAATTATTCATCTTATAATAATGTTTAATCAATAAGTTTGTTTTACATGTGATGAATTTAATAATTTACCCAATCTTACCAATGTTGGTGTACCTAATATATGATCATTAAATAACATTAAAAAATATCATTCCTAATAACATCATAAATAGTGGAGTGATTAAATGTAAATGATTTGGGTATAAATATCTCTGGATTTTTTTGTATTGACTTTCCAAAATTATTATGTAAGTGGATCATGAGATTTGATTGAAAGGGAATTTAGATCAGGTTTGGCTGAATTACACAAGGTAAGAATAAATTTTTTAACTTATGTGAATATACTAAATAAATAGTATAGATATGATCCTGAAATGTTTTGCAGACACAAATGCTTAATTAATTGAAGAATAGAGCCATAAAATATTTCACTATGATTTTTTCCATTAATCACATTTTTCTTTTTTGATATAATTTATGAGACAATGAATTTAAAATTTATTTAAATTATCTTCATGGTAAGATTCTTAATTTACCTATATTACCACAATAGATTGTAAAATATAAAAATTAATATAATATTATAGTTTTTTGAAATAAATAACTTGTGAATTGTCCTTAGAGGGACAAAGGGTATGTTTTATGGAGTTGATAAAACACATTTGTAATGATTATTTTATTAATAAAAAATGAAATAATTTCCTCAAAATATGTTAAAAATGTTAATTTATATAATATTTAAGATTAGGAAATTCATTTTAAAATTTGTAAAAAATAATTTTTTGGACCCTTTAAAGTGAACTATAGTGTTTTAGTCATAGTATTTTTTATCTGGGGGTGTTTGAACTTGAAATTACATAGATGAAAAATTCCCTAACAAGGATTAAAAAACTGATTAAATCACCTAAGCTGGATCATGCACTGTATTGGAGTAAATAGACCATGGAGTCAATAATATACTAGACTTGTAAAATTGGATACAAATTGTCCATTTATGCCATATCATCAATATATAGGGTAGGAATGAACTTAAATTTATAAATTATATAGAAGAAAGTTTTTCAAAAATCACGATTATGTAAGGATAGTTATTTAAAGAAATGCAGTTCAACATGTTGGATCAATTTGGATCAAAATATTTATGCTAATTTTCTATTAACAATTTTAATGTCCGAGAACCCTATCCCACCATCCACTCTATAAATGTGTTTTTTCAAATTAAGCAAAAGTATGAAATATTTTAAATTATTGGGAACATTTTAAAAGTGTTATATGGGAATTTCTACACACCCTTAGATGTTGGAATCTCCGAAGATAGAATCTCCTCCAATATAATCTCATTTTCCTCACCATTTATATAACATTGTTTTTATAGAAATAAATTCTCACGTTTAATTCATTAAAACCTATATTTAAAAAAAATTCTACAATAATTACCTTCCGATGTATTTTAATTAGTTTTATAAATGAGATTGGGTGATACCCATTCTAAACCATTGGACATGCAATAGGTTTCAACGATGATAATACCATAAAAATAAGAGGTGACATATATAAAGAAATGTGTTTTATAAAATCCCTACCAAAAAAATCTTCAAACATACCTCCTCTCATCCTAGAATCATCACTTATTAAACAAAGAAAACAAACATATTCATTTTGTGCAAACCAAAAGGAATTACACTAAGAAGAGGTAAAATCCTTCAACTAGAACATTTTATTTATTTCATTATACACCCACTCAATTATTATTATTTTATTATTTTATTATATATTCTGTATTAAAAGTATTATTAATTTTTTTATGTTATGGTTACTACCTACAACTACACCCATGGTCATCCAATGGGATACGCAATCATCAATCGTGTTTATTAACCATTACCGCCTCACAAACTGATGACTTTCATTCTTCCATTACCACCTTTTAAAAACTATAATAATAATGGAATTCATGTTTTTATAAAATATTTATAGTATTTATGATCTATTTATGCTTATATAATTACCATATAACACATACCTTCATGCATTCCATTTTTTGGGAATACAATAACTTCATTTGTGGTTGTGTGCATGACTGCCTGCTCAATGCGATGTACTTCGTTCAAAAATTACATGGAATGTATTAATAAAGGTTTTAGTAAACATATATAATATGTAGGATATAAGAACTATAATGAAATTATTGTATATATATATATCATTTACATTGTTTCATAAAATATGAAAAGAAAACTGGTCAATGTTCATGTGTATGTACGTCCCACCATCTCCATGAACGATGTATTCCATTTAATATTTATATATTATATTTATTCTTATAAATATATATATATATATATAATATATGATATTTATATCATTTTTTACATCCAAATAAATAAGTAAATCATGATCTAATTAATTGGGTCAAAAATATGTTGGTGAAACATATAGGAAAAACTAAAATATTTTTAACCAAAATGTAACTTTAATAAGAAATTGTTTATAAATGTGTATCATTAAGTAATAATACTATAATATATGGTATGATATATAATAATATGTTTTTTTGGTATTTATATAATAATCATATATTAGTTATACAATATGATTGATTGTGTATGAGGATAGTCAAGACATAAGGTAAGTGTTTTCTCATCCAACTTTTGTTTCTATGAGATATAAGGTAAATTTAACAGTTATAATAGTTTTTAAGGTTGAAAAATTAATATGAAATGTTTTATCATTAATTTAATTAATTTAATGATATTAAAAGATTCATTTTATTTTCTTATTTCACGTATGTTACTGTTTACAAGTTACTCAAGTAGTAATGGGATTTCTAGTATCCCTTTTATTTAAGTGAGATTTATTTCTTATTCACTGCTCATTTATTTTTTGTATTGTATATAATTCCCTATGAAATTTTATATAATGAATTTAATTTATGATATTAAAAGTTAAAATTGATGTTATTCCTTAATGGATCTCCAATTCCAATGTTACTCATGTAGTAAGGGATTTTTCGTCTCTGTTTTATTTTTTGTGAAACACAAACCATATTGACCACCTATTTCCGGTATGTGGTTTTTAAACATTCCATTTATGTATTCAATGATTATTATACTGAGAATTATTGGGATTTATATTTCAATTACTAGATATCAATTTCAGGGGGTTTATGGGTCAAAATTTTCCAAAACGGTAAAGGACTTTTGTCACAATTTTCCTTATTTTAAATCTATATTATTATATATACCTATATTCTTTTAAAAGGTGTGTATTATTCCCCTTTGACATGATATGTCGTGAACACAAATAATTTCATGATATATAATCTTAATTTAATTTTAATATTTCAATGGGGTACTATAGAATCCCTATCCTTTTAAACATATCATTACTGGATTTTAAGCCAAAAAAGGAATCATATTACAAACCAAGGATGATGAAGACTAGTTTATTGGAAGACTAGGTCCACAAAACTAAAAACAAGGAACTAAATATAAAATTTATTTATTTATTCTTCATAAATATCCCATAACTTTCATTGTTCTCTTATATCAGAATAGGATATCCAGGGGATTACATGAACAATGTGATTATCTAAAATACCAGTAAGGGAATAAACATAAGAATAAAACATTAACACATAAGTTAGAAGGAACACAATAATTTTATAATATGGAATGTAATATATATAATCCTAAAATATAAATCATGGGATCATATAATCATGGAATCAACGTAATGTGGCTACAACATAAAACATGATATTAGTACGAGTGAATGATTATTGCACAAATATGAGACTGTTTCAATGTTAACCACTAAGGACACTACACATGGTAACACGAGTCAAGGCTATCCACCAATACCATTACACAAAAAATCTCATGAGATTATACTTAACCAAATTAATTGGAGTTATATCTGGTCTCACCCCTCATAACATGCACATAAATATTCATGCAACATATAGAATCTTACATAATCAATCATACATAAATATAAGGGTATCCATGGAAAGTAATGGGTATCATAATCATTTTATAGAGAATAATGAATCAGCATATCATATAAGTTTCCGTGGAATAAAGGAATTAAAATTTCCATTGAAATTCATAAGTTAAAATATGAATATATACTAATAAAGGATGTCAAACAGAATTTACAGCACGTTAGAACTTTATTTAAGAAATTTTATCATTAAAGCATTTTAACGTGGTTTTAAGGAAAATACGAAATCGCATTTAAAATAGTAAAAGGAATAATATTTTTTATAAAAAAATTGTTTAACCGGGATGTTTTTTATATATAAAGGCTAATTTTATAATAAAATGGTTTCTCAAAAGATATTACATAATGCACTTGAAATTGGGTATGAAATACAGAGGTTGCCTTAAACTTGTTTGGTCATCAGGAAGTATTGAGGATGGAGAAACTCAAAACATGTAAATCCCAAAAATAGAATGATGAATAGACCATGATAAATGAGTTTGAGTAGTGTAAATGACATTTATAAGTTTTACATAAATGTAATAGAAAACTTCATTGGTGTAAAAAGAAAAATTGAGAAACCCGGTGGAATAAAGGAGGTTTGTGTAGAATCCCTTACCTTATGAATGAAGATGTTATTCCTTTGATAATAATTACATGAATAATCAAATTAGGTTTTTTAATTAATATTTAGAAAACCTCCTTTATCTGAAATTGGTTTATTATTACCTTATTAAGTTCATTTATATGCTTTTGAAAGGTGAAGAGGTTCAATTTCATTGTTAGTGTGTGTTTTTTCCATGGTTTTTAGGATTGATATACTTATATACATGTATAGATAAACTTTTTTTATGAGGATGGTTGTCCAGAATTGGTCTTATACGTTATTAGTTAACATATAGTACATTAAATAGTTATAAAATTCATTTGGTCTACCATAAGAAGGGTTTATTAATATCAAGTCTAAAAAATATTCTATAATCCTAAATTATACATGATAAATATATTATAATCTGGTTTAACCATAAAAATGGTTTTGTGACCAGAATTTAAATGATAATATAAAATGAAAACACATAGTCCTTGAATGTGAAAATCTAACACATCTCAGATGGTGTCTTCATTTCAATTATAAAGTGAAGATAAATGAGTGATGATGGTGAATTTTTCCATTATCATAAAAACATTTAGTACCTATAATATTCTATTATTATAATAACATTTGGTTAATGTGTGTGAATAAAGGAAATGCAAATAATGGAACTTTAATGAAACTAAATGAATGAAAAGAGGACTTTACCTCTTGATGATATCTTCCTTAAGAACCTCTTTAATGGAGCATATTTGGTCGGTTTAAGAGGCCAAAAGATGAGGGACATGTGAGAGGGACTTAGAAAAGGATTTGATCCAAATTTTGACTTGTCAAAATAATTGAGAGGAATGAATAGAATAAAGGGTGAGGGTAGATTTCATAGTGAAGTATTGGAGGGTTTTCTAAATATTTTATTCATTATTTTTGTATTTTTATCAAGACAATAAATAGTATTTTCTCTTGTGAGAAAAAACTGTAATATATGAATTTGAGTGCAACCCAAGTTGCTTACATAATCTATGTCTTAATAAATATACTATTTAACATTTAATGTATATATACTCCAAATTACAACATTTTACTATTCACCAAAAATTCTAGTCTTTTATAAAATTCCGAAAATTCACCCAAAATATATTTATACATGTATAATTTTAAAATGAATTCCATTTTAGGAAAATAATTTGATAAATCTGTAAAATATAATTTATAATTAAGAATATAATTTATATGATGAAATACACATTTTAAAA
Source organism: Viscum album (assembly GCA_963277665.1). Lineage (NCBI taxonomy): Eukaryota > Viridiplantae > Streptophyta > Magnoliopsida > Santalales > Viscaceae > Viscum > Viscum album. The sequence continues at coordinate 512,930,852 of OY728143.1, read as the reverse complement.
TTAAAACTGCATTTAAAACACCTGCAAAAATGAATTAAGGTCTCGTAAAATTATCATATAATCACAATTCACCAAAATACATATTTATGAATAAATTTTAAAAAAATATATTTTCTTTCAATTTATTAAATTAATAAATAAATTTTAATAACACATACATGGCTTACAAAAATACCAACACTTTGTTAATAATATTTAAAATACCTCTTTATTTATTCTATGTTATGCCATATAACGGATAAATTTTATTTTTGATTTAATTTGTGTGGATACTATAACAATTTCATAATTAATACTCATAATGGTCACATTACTATTCCAAAGGTTAATTTACTATTTCTTAATTATATGTTCTTTACATTCTAGAGATACCATTTATTTTACACATTATTTATTTATAAGGTTTTTATTGTGTTCATATGTAATATTATATGATTATACTATATTAAATAATTTTTAGTAAGGAATTTCCATTTATTAAACTTTGGTCCAATACATTCTTCCCCCCTTGTGAAATTTTTTCCCTTGAAATTTCATTTGACATTCTGTGTCACAAACAGGTTTTGGTACTTTTCCTTCATTGCCTCCTTTAGTTCCCTTATTTCCCCTTAGTACATATGGTCCTACCATAGCACATTTACCATATGAGTAGTCATTTTGAGTAGAACATTTTCTCTATGGTACTAGATTTTTACTTTATACTCCTCATATGAAATATTATTCACTAATTGTACCACCACTAAAGGGAATACAGGTGAATAATCATGCATTTACTCCTTTAAAAGGTATATGTGGATTATATTGTGTACTTTATACATTGTAAGTGGGAGAGTTAGTTGATAGGCCATAGATCTAACACGATAAAGGATCTATAAGGGTTTTATGTACCTAGAAATTATATTTCCTTTCTTCCCAAACCTCATAACATTTTTTCATTGAGATATGCATAGGAATATCTAGTCTCCAACTTTGAACTCAAGGTCTTTTCGAAAGTTTTCTACATAACTCATCTATCGAATTTGGGTTACCATGATGTGCTGGTAAATATTTTTCACATTCTCTACCATTTTATCAATAATTTTATGTCATTGTATCTTATGCTCATTAACTTTATCCCAATATATTACTTTTCTGAATATTTTCCCATAAAGGGATTCATATGGTTTCATTCAAATGATTTAGTGGAAACTATTGTTGTAAGAGAATTAAACCAGTGGAAGATGTTGGTCCCATCCTCCTTTAATGTTTATAGAAAATGATCTCAATATATATTCCAACGTATGACTAGTTCAATCAGATTGGCCATCTATTTGAGTGTTATAGGTCATACTGATGTTTAATTAAATGATTAGACCATGCTGGTGACTTTTCCAAAATATCAAGATGAATTTGAAATCATTAACATATAAAATACATATTGGAACACCATGTAGCCTTACCACATCTTTAATATTTATAAATGTGCTCAATTTTTTAATGAGATGTCCTATACAATTTTGATAAATTGAGCTGTCTTTGTAAGAAGATCAACAATGAAACATATAGAATTGTTTTCTCTGGATGTCATTAGATGTCTAGTAACAAAGTCAATGGTGATGTTCTCACACATTAATTTTTTTATGGGTAGTGGTTACCTCATCCCCCAAGACTTTATTCTTTAATCCTTTTCTGGTTGACATTCCATAAACATTGATGTATATTTAGTAATCTAATTCTTCATATTGTACCACCTAAAGATCTCTTAGAGATGTCGATACATCTTCATTCTCCATATGTGAATAAAGAAGGTTGATCTAAGAGCATATCTCAAAATCCTTTTCTTTATCTATAGATTGGATGGTACACATTGTTGTGACCCAAATCATAAAACTACATCCTCATCAATCTTGAAATCATAGGATTTCACATTTATAATAGCTTCCAGCCTTTTCAAAATTTCCACATCTTTTAATTTATCATCCTTTATTTATTCCATGAGGGATGGTTGAGCAACCATTTGAGAACTAGTTCATGATGATCCTCACATAATGATTTCCATGTTCATTATCTATAAATATTAGAATATTGGATCCTTCTCAACTCTCATCATTGATAAAGATGCAGGATCCTCTCATCTTAGAGCATATGTCGCCTAATTTTCCTTACTGGGATGGTAGTGGATTGAGCAATCATAATCCTTGATGATCTCTAACCATATTCATATTAATATATTAATATACTTCTATGTGAATATGTATTTGAGAAACTTGTGATTAAAATATATCTCACACTTCTCCCCATAGAGATAATTCCACCATATTATAAATGCAATGATCACAACCTCCAACTCTAGATCTTGCATGGGATATTTTTGTTCGTAGTCTTTCTTCTACCATGCAGCATAGGTTATAACATTATCATTTTGACTTTGAAAACAACCTATTATATTATTTAAAGCATCACTATACACCACAAAGAGTTCAATACTTTTTGGGAGTTTGATTATTGTTGTACTGATAAGCCACTTTCTTAGCTCCTTGAAGCATTCCTCACATTTTTGAGTCCTAAAAAACTTCACCCCCTTCTATGTTAACATGGTCATTAGGTATAAAAATCAAGATATGTTTTTCCAAAATAATCGATTATACCCATCTAGACTGATAAAGCTATGGATAACCATTACAAATCTTGGCATGAGCCAATCTTCAATAGCCTTTATCTTGGAAGGGTCCACAGATATCGCTTTGTTGGCGAGAACATGCACCAATAATGATACATCCACCATCCATAACTCACATTTATTATACTTTTCATATATTTTTACCTTTGAAAATCCATCCAAACTGTATTAAATTGCTTCTCATGTTCATCCTTTCTCTTGAAGTATATGAGAATATCAGCGATAAAGAAAACCACAAATTTTTTTAGGTAATCTCTAAAGACTCTATTAATTAATGCTAGTAAAAATTATGTAGTATTACAGAGTCCAAAGGGAATCACTATGAATGAATTGTTTCCATATCTCATTATTAAGGCAGTATTGGGAATATCAACCTCTCATACCTTTAATTGGTGATATCGAGAAAAATGGTGCACCTAAGTGAAATTACCCACCATATTTAGTTGATCAAACAATTCATCTATCTGAGGAAGGGGATACATGTTCTTTATCATGATTTTATTGAGATCATGATAATCAATTAAGGAATTCATTGATCCATCCTTCATTTTAACATTGATCATTGACGCACCCCTTGGTGATGATATATGGTGTATAAACCCTTACCCAGATTCTCTTATAACAGCTTCTTTAACTCATGTATCTATATAGTGGATATTCTATTAGGAGTCATTGATATATTTATTGATCTGGGAATAAGTTCAACTGAGAACTCATCCTCTCGATCAGTAGGAATAAAAAACAATTCTTTATAGAATACATTAGTGTAATCCCACATGATGAAAATATCTTCAAAGAGTATCATCATCTTATCTAAATCATTTGAAATAGACAAGCTTCCTCATAAGGCAGTAATATCCACTCTGGAGGCAATGATTCTAAAAGAAATTTATCTACTTCCTTACACTTATAAAACGAAGGATGCATCATGATGTGTATAGTGAATTCCCTTTCCTAATAGTTGATGTTTTATTTGTATAAAGATATCTAATTAATTCACAAAATAACATTGATCTCTACTAATGGAAGTATGATGAGATTTTTTGGGATGTTCAGTCCACAAAATTTTATTTAGGAGGAGTTACATACTTTCGATGCAATAATTTCCTCATTTTTTATTCTCAAATATTACATAACATATATATTTTTAGTTGGTTTTTGAATTTATTTACTAAACATGATAGATATGAAAGAATTCATAGAACCATAATCAAATAGTATGTTTGATATTCTGAAATAATTAACTAGCGTACCTATCACCACATTATTTTTGGACTCCACCTTAACAGTAGTGATAGAATAAGACCTTCCATGTTTCCTTGGAGGTTGTTGTTGAATTCCACATACCAACCATGGCTTATGAAATTTTTTTACGTAATTCTCATTCTCCTTGCAGTTATAACACTACATAATAGGCTAGGAATTGATCTGAACCTTCCTTTATTCCTCCACATTAGTGGAATTATTCATATCCCTTAGCCATTTCTTTGTTATATGTCCCAATTTTAACATTCGAGATAGTTCTTGTTTCCTTTTAAATAGTTCCCATGATTATCCTTCCCAAAAATTTGACATGTGGGATGTGCGTCCATCTTTCCATCTAGGGATTGTTTTGACAAACCACCCATACTAGACTCCATTTTACACTTTTTTTAGTAGTCCCATGAGACCATTTAGACTATTCATTCTCTATTTCAACCTTGTGGACACAACGTAAAATTTTCTCATTACTGTCAATGTATTGAATCACCAATATTTTTTTTAGACTTGGATTTAATCTACTAAGGATTTGATCCACCTTACCTTAGGTGTTCATGAAAATGGAAATGGTTTATCTTGTAAACGTTGTGAAATTTTCTTCATATGCCTTGATGGGATCATCTTCCTTCTTATTATGTAAGAGTAATACACTTTCCATATTGATATGAAAGGTTTGGGGAAACAATTTTTTGAATTTTTTTTATTGAATTCTTCTCATTCCATAGAATCAATTTCATCCTTGTAATTTGTATTCTTGATTAGTTTTCACCATTGATCTGCTTCCCTAGAAAAACGATAAACCACAGGTATGAGTTTTTCTTCTTATGATCACTAGAGGATAGATAATATCTTTTCAATTGTTTTAATCACCTATTCCATGAGGATGGGATTATAATATCCACTAATCATGGGAGGACATTTTTTCATGAAGGATTATAGGGTAACATTCTCTTTACATGAAGGAGGATGGAATTCCCAATGATTCATGTTATTTTTCAACCCTTGAGCCTACAGATCAGGTATTGTCGTGATGTTTTGAGCACCCGTTCCCATCATATCTTTCATATCATTAGAAAAATCATCACATTTCCAATCACATTGATTGTTGGAAAGTGTTTTTATATTATGAACCATTAACAATATAAAATAATGTGAAATTAAGAGTCTTTAATAGATAGATTAAAAATAAAGTAAAATTCCAACCTAAATGGATATACTTATAAGAGAGATTTATATCCTATATTTTTATTCCCTAGGTTTAAATATAGGTTTTCCTTGATCTATTTCTTAACATATATTCTTATGGGATCTTTTTTTATTGCATTAATAATGGTTCAATATATGATATTGAATTTACCGAAAAAACATCTCCAGGGAGTGTCAAACCAAGAGTGCATCAAGGATCATTTTCGTGCACTGGTTCCTATTTGAGTCTAGATCAATGTGGTGTTTTAAGGTTTCAGACATCAAGACATCTGTGTCAGAGCCACATCTACTTTTTCATATCCATATAGGGATATATTTTCATGATAAACTACTTATTAGATACTTACCTAAATTTTTGGATTTTTATAAACATCTTCTCATCCTTAAGGATCTTTCTAAAGTGCTCTACTCCTAATATTAAAAAATTACTTGACCACCCAATGTTACCAACTATAGCAACCCTATCTTTTTGAACATATCATTATATGACATTAAGAACATAAATTCATCATATTACAGGTAAAGGATCATGTAATCTATTATCTTGGAAGACTAGGTACATAAAACTGAAAACATTGTACTAAATATAACATTTCATTATTTAATATTCATAAATATCACTTCACTCCCACTATTCTATTACATATACATAGTATATCTAGGAGATAATATGAACAAAAGGATGATATAAAATGATCATTGAGGGAATAAACATATGACTAATGATTTTGGACATGGGTTAAATGGCATGGCATAATGATATAAAACATAATGGAACCTATAGAATCATAACATAAAAAACTAAACTCAAATAAACATGGAATCAAAGTAACGTGGTAGAAATAAAAACCTTTACTTTATCACGAGTCTAGTATCATTGCAAATAGAGGAGCACATACCATGGTTAACCACCTTGACTATTTCACACAGTAGCATGATTCAAGGCAAGACGCCAATACCATTACACATAACATCTTGTGAGACTACAAAATACCCAATTCATTGGAGTGGTATCTGGTCCCACTAATGATAACATTTTCATGAAAATACATTTGTCATAAATTATCATATTTAATCATTCCAACATAAACATAAGTGTACATATAGATCTAAATGGGTATCATAATCATGTCATAAAGTATAATGAATGGGAATATCCTACAATTGTCCATGAAAGAAGGGAACTAAAACATACATGTACATTAATAAGGGAAAATAATAATATATCATAGTATGTGATTTTTAATATAAGTGAATACATATAAGAATAGTATTTAAAAAAATTTAGCATTAAAACATTTTAGAATAGTTTTTAGGAAAATACTAAAGAGCATTTGTAATAGAAAATGGAATAATATTTTATATAAAACTAAAATTGAACCAAGAAGGGTTTAATACTATGATGAAATATATTATAAATACAACATTGGATTAAAGGAGATTATATTTTACACTTAAATTTGGTTAATAAATCGTAGAGTTTCCTTAAACAGGTCTTCCTATCAGGAATTATTAAGGATGGACCTAATTAAAAACATGTATATCCCTGAAATATAATGATGACTAGACCATGATACAAGATTTTTTACCATGTAAACATCATTTATATGTTTTACATAAAAATAACCGATATCTTCATTGTGTTAAAAATAATTAAAGAGCAACATGAAGGAATAAAGGAGGCTCGGGTAGAGTCCATTACATTAACTCTAAAAGTGTTCTTCCCCAGATCTTAATGACCTAAATAATCAAATTGGCTTCATTAAATAATATTTATAGAACATATTCTACATGAAATTGATTTTTTAAATCCTTATTACTATCTTTCATGGAATATTGATGGGTTAGGATGTTCAATTTCATTGTTTGGAAGTGTTTGATTCCTTGGTTTTCATGATTGGTTTACTTATATACATGTAAATATAAATATGAATATAGAGAATGGATATGAACAATTAGCGTTATATATCATTGTTGAACATCTGGTAAATTAAATTTCTATATAATACTTTTGTTCATTTAAGGTGAATATGAATAGTTACATAAAACATTAATGATAACTTTTTCTTTATTTTTCAGCTTTTGATCACATTGAACACATATTGCTTTATATATTATTATCATATATACAAAATATTTTGGGACCATAAATTATACATAATACATATATTAATGTCTGTTTTGACTAAAAATTGATTCATTACCAAAATTGATTATGGTAATATAAATTGAAATGTCCTTGGCCTTGAATGTGAGAAATTAACACATATGGGATGGTGTTTTTATTTGTAGTATAAAAGGACATGAAAGGGGAGATTAAGATGAATTAATACATTATGATAATAAAATTCCATAAAATTAAAGATACTAGTGTTATCATTACATTTTGATGAAATTAGTTGAGGAAAGGAAATGAAAATAATTGAACTTGAATGAAATTAAAAGAATGAATAGAAGAATTTACTTCTTGAATATATCTTACTTGAGAACCTCTTTAATGGAGAGTATTTGGTATTCATAAGAGATAAATGTATTATAGAAGTGTTATAGTGGCTAAGGGATATATATGGGTAGAATTTTCACTAAGCACTATGCTTGAGAGGAGTAAAGAGAATGGGGGTTGATGGTGGTTTTTATCATGTAGGAGAGGAGGGTTTTCTAAATATATTATTATTTATTTTATTTTATTTTGTCATGGAACTAAATAGAATTTTTTATAATTGAAAAAATAGTATTATATGCATGTGATTTCTATCCCAAGGTTCTTACATAATCCTTGTATAAGAACCTGGTACTTCTTATGAGGCATTGTTTCTTTGTTCTTATTTTCCTTAAATTTATTTTTGAGAATATAAAGAAAAAGATATAATATTATATTTCAGTAAAAACACTTCATGTATTCCTACGTACGTGCCTTTTAATCTAGCTGTGAAGGATGGGGATACATGGTGTGTGAGTTTAATGGCCATGAAGTGAAGAAAATGCCACTACATGTTGTGTACTTCATAGTACATGAAATGTAGTCATGTCAGCATGGTTAGTGCGAGAGATGTAAAGTATTTTAGTGAATCTATGAATACAAAAATGATATAAAAACCATGTATATGAATTTACATGTCTTGAACTTTGAATGTTCCTCTAAAAATGGGTAGTATACTCGTTTTATCTTCTTTTGGTCAAAGGATCTACTAGGTGAAGAAGAAAGAGTCGAGAGGACATTTCATTCTACTCTTCAGTCATCTACAACCCAATTCATGTGTTGTAGGACTCGTTGAATTCATTTTGGTAACAGATTTCTTTTCTCCATGAGTTGTTCTTGTTAATATATTCTCTTGAGAAATTTATTCAAGGTTAATGTTTTTACTTCATCTCATAGTTATATTTCATTCTAGGTAGATTCAAGAGATGGTGTCGGTTTATATCGCTCTTATGACATAGAGGTAGGTAGTCTTGTGCCTTTTGTTAGTGGTTGAGTTGATTATATGTGCCAAAATGTAATGAGAACAATTTTGGGTAATATTTTTCTCTATAATTTAAAACCAGTAGATATATAATGATGTTTAGGAATTTGATTATATGATATTGAAGATAGTGTATTTCTGATTGATTGATTTATGGACACCCCATGGGTCTGTTTCCCTTAGTTTTCGTTATGCAAAGAAACAATTTGCACATTTTGAATGTTTTCCCTTTTGGGGTCGATTAGAAGGATTTTTTAAGTTAATTTCCCATTTAATTTTTTGTGTTTAAATCCTTGGGATAGTTTTTTACAAATGTGTTTTTTTTAAATGGAAAGATAAATGATTAATAGAATTAATTAGACAAGGGTGAGACATAGTCTCAGATAAAAGACATGGTCGGGCTTAGGTGAGTAATTAATCCTTTCTTACCTTAAGTGATCCATTGTATTAGTTAAAAGAAAATGGATGGACTCAAGAGGTTAATTAATTATGGGCTATGAGAGAGCCACAGTCTTGGAGGTCGGGCTTTTTGAGTCTCATTTGTAAATTCCGAGTGAATCATTGATCCATTTAGGGATAAATAGAATGGGCTCTTTTGGCCACATAACAAATAGTTAAATTCTGAAATTCTGATATTCATAAATGTTTAATGGTTATGTCACATGTTGATGTTTTCTTTGGTACAGGGGGTAGACAGGCCTATGCCACACTTTGTGACCTTTTTAAAGTTCATAGAATTTTATAAATTAATTGGAATGACTTATGATGAGTCTACTAAGCCGAATCAAAACCATAGATTATGCCTTAACTTTTTATCTAGATGATCTTGCGAAACTTCTACTATGTTTACTTAAATAATGGGGGTTGGTAGGCTATGGTTGAATCTTGAGATCATTCTACACAAATGAAACTGAACTACTAATGAAAATAAACAGAATAAATTTATAGTTAGTTGATCAATTCATAGTTATTGTTTTCATATAATACTATTACATATATTCTATAACTATTACGCACAAATGTTTATTGGTTGCCTACTGGGATTAGTCTCACACCCAGTTTGAGTAATTTTTCTGTACCACACAAATTATATTATTGAACGTGTATACAAGGGCTTGCTCCATTATATAGGTACTTGGTTGCTGCTTAAGAGCAAGATAACATGGGACCAAGATAAGGCATGTGATGCTTCTGAGTATTATTTATGATCTGTACATGTATCTTATTGTTATTGGATTACATTTTATATTGTTTTGGATGAATTAATAGAACATATAACATGTTGCATTACATTTGACTGGTTTGATACATGGATATTTATCATTCATACTTATGCTCTTTTGATTCAGTCATATACTGTTTACTGCTTCAAAGATTTGTTCATGTTTATTCTGTTGTATTACAATCTACCAAGGAGGGAACATTTTCCCCACTATAACATCTTAGGTCCTTTCTTCTAATAGGCAGCCTCTAGCATTTGTAGAAATGCGCTTGAAGCCATGTGGCAAACTAGTCCAGCTATCGGTTTAGTGGTATGTCAGGTTAAACTATTACAATGTGGTCTCAGAAGGATTTATTTCTTATTTGTCATAATATTTAGACTCAAATACAAGATATGAATGAAATAACGGTTTGATAATTAGCTGTTCTCAGTATTAGATACCTCGCGTATTGGGAAATTCCAAATCGCCTCAAATTTACATATGAATTTTTAGATTTTGGGCTGTTATAATTGATTCAATTTAATCATTGGGTGACGCACATGATTTTTTCTGTTACTATTGGGGAAATTGTGGGTTCTGTCTTAGTTCAAACCTAATGAGATGTGGGAATTCCATCTCATGCATCATATTGGCCCTTGATAGAATCACATGCCATTCATTTTTCCATGACATCAAGAATGCATTAGTTACTGCATGGTATTATGAAATATGATGCGATTTCTACGCCTCCTGTTGTGGTATATATATTGGTACGTGCTATGGTTTGTATTGAATAGACTCCGAAATATTGTTCTAGAGATGTTTTGACCCTCTTGGACTGAAATTTTGCAGTTCTTGCTTCAGTTTTTATCTCTACTATTATCATGATATGTTATGAATGGGTGCCAAACATTGATCTTTGGGGAGTATGGGCCCTCATAGATCAAAATTTGTCAATCCAGTTGTTGGGTTTTCTACAGAAAATGGGTTTTCTAGGAATTCTGGAGTTTTTGTTCTAAAAACCCCAGTAAATATGGCGTGTAGACTAGACTAGAAAGTCATGTGTTCTTCCAATTCATGGAAAATTGTGTTTTTTGATTTAATTAGAACAGGCTGTGTACCAGGAATAAACATCGTTTTAGCCTTGACTATGTATCCTTTCATGTGGGGAGGGGACACGAGGTGTCGATATTCAAGAAGAACATGTTGTGTAATGTGAGTACACTCTGTGTATAAGTTGACTATGTATCCAATAGTGTGACTAACAATATGGGTTTATGAAGACATAGTTTTATGTGCCTTGTCGAGGGTGAACACGATGTGTAGTCTTACATTGGTAAATCGTGTAGTTCTGGTTGTGTGGATGTACATAGGTTGGATGGAAATTCAAGTACACGCAATGTCTCTTGGGTAACACACCATGTACATGGGGTGTTACACAGCCATGTTGGGAAGAAGTATATGCCCATGCCAAGGCCTAGGATAACACATTGTTTAAGGAGATATACATGTCATGTACACATATTTTATAAAACATGACTGTTCTACCAAACATGTTCCATTATTCCAATTATGAGTAAAAGTCCCTTTTTTTTTGTCGGTACTGAGGCATGTGTAGTAGACTTTGTAGACTAATTCCGCCGAGATGACCACGTGTTTTATTCCATGAAATCAGCGATGAGCATACGCCAGAAATGGTGGTCTATGGGATACCAATGGATCCTCATGTTCTTCCAGCTACAATATTAACCGTTATACCAGATGCGGGTGTTGACGCACTGTTATGAGAAGGGTTTTTGAGGTTCATCCAGAACATACTTGGAGCGCTATAGGCTGCCAAATCTATGGAAGAGAAGATGCATATATCCCAACAGAATCATCCACCTACTTTTTTAGGGTATGATGGATGAAAAGATGCAGAATCATCACCGGAATCAATGATAACTACGTTTGAGCATCTTGTTACACCTCCTCAGAGGAGGGTCAGGATTTCATCTTATATGCTACATGATGCTTCCAAGATGTGGTGGGATGTTATTAGAAAAAAAAAGAGCTATCGAGACATGGAATGTGGAGACTTTTAGATAGTCTTCTATGAATACTTCTTTTATAAGGCCCTCAGAGCTGATCGAGACCGAGAGATCATGAATCTGGAGAAGTGTACTACATCAGCGATGGACTATTCTTATATATTTACAGAGATTCTGTGATTCATGCCAATTATGATGGGTGATGAGGTTTTGAGAGCTAGTCCATTTTAGGAAGCTCTTCGACATGATATCTGAGATTAGGAGAACATTTTAAAGTTTCCTTATAAGCATTCCATTGGGAATCATGTGCTGATTTCTGAGCGCAGCCTATGGGAATCTGGGGGTGCGATCATGGGTGGTTCACCACCGAGATCTGGTACTATCACAACCAAAGTCAAGAAGCCTTTTATGGAGATTATTCATAGGAATATGAGCAGTCAGAATGCATATTCTACTAGCATGGTGAGGTGATATTAGTGTGAATGATTTGGAAATATGGGGCCCCAATTCCTGAATAACCCAGTTTAGTGAAGAGATTGTGGAAAAATGGGCCATATATAGAGCTTATATGGGACTTTTCCACTAGTGTCTAGTGATAGAGGTTCTATATAGACTCTATGAGCAGGAAAAGGGTTAGTAGCTTCTCACCGTCTAGAAACTTGAATACATTTTGGTGTGTATACAAAGGATGAGGGAATGGATGTGGTATCCAGACCCCATGTTCTAAGAAAAAGTAGGGTGAGTTTTTTTTTTGGGTAGCCAGGCTGTGTCATAGGGCCACGGTAAAGGACAGACATATGCAGTACAACCGACCCAACATGAGTAGGATATCAGACCTTCTACTGTCTGAGGAACTATTCTAGTAGCCTGTGTCTTATACTCTACACTTTTTGATACTGGTGAAACACATATTGTTATATATATGCCCATTGTGGAGAGCCTCAGTCTTTGTGTTTATACATCTGAGATCTTTATGAAGCTAGACACTTGGTTTGGGATCAGAACAACATGTGTGCTTTGGTACAGGGAGTGGCCCTTTGAGATTGGTGGGTGTCACTTTATATGGAACCTCTACATCTTAAATATGAAACAGATTGATGTCATCCTCAGAATGGATTTAATGGAATCCTATCAGGATTTCTTTGACTTATATTTCTATATGGTGAGATTTATATCACCATAGGGTGGTTCATTTCATTAAAAGGGAGAATGGGATATCCATGAGAGCTGAGATGGACCCGAGAATTGTGGGTTGAGTGGGATAACATTCTAGATTATAATTTTATATCTGGATGACCAGGGAACATGTTTGGAACATTTTATTCAATGGGTAGATCTTTGTAAGGACGTTTTACCAGAATACTTCTATGGATTAGCTCAGGTTAGAGAGGTGGAGTTCACTATCAAGCCAGATTCTGGAGCATCACTGGTATCCATTCCTCCTTAAAGGATGGCTACAAAAGAAGTTTCATGAGATCAAGAGGCAGTTGGAAGACTTTTATGCTAAGGGTATTATCTGACCCGATACTTCTCCTTGGGGTTCACTGGTTCTCCTTGTGAAGAAGGGGGATAGTGCTCTCAACGTATGTGTAGACTACCTTACACGGAACCAGTTGATGGTTAAAAAATGATACACCTTACCATGAATTGATGACCTGTTTGATCAGCTTTGAGGAGATCAAGTGTTCTCTTAGGATAATTTGATATCAGGATATCACCAGGTACGAGTTAAACCTTAATACATACCTTGTACAACCTTTTTTAGAAGGTATGGTCTCTATGAGTACTTTTTTATGCTGTTTGGTTACACAAACGTGGCTACTGTTTTCATGGCACTGATGTATCGAGTTTTCCAACCATACCTAGATTATTTTGTGGTGGTTTTAGGGGATTATGTCTTGGTGTATTCTAAAAATCTACACAACCATTAAAAAAACTGTAAATTTTTTTTGAATACACTGAGAGATAAAAAATTATTTTCTATGCTCACAAAATTCCCCTTTTGTATGGATCATATTTACTTCCCGGGTCACATCATCTCAGATAATAGAGTATTAGTAGACCAGGAGAAAGTATGAGGATTAGTTACCTGTGATCATCCAAATAATGGTTTGCGGTGTGGAGATTCTTGGGGATATCTACTGACTAAAGGAATTTTAAACAGGATTTCTCACACTTAGCAGTGTCGATGAAGGGATAGACCAAGAATGGTGTGATGTTTGAATGAAAAAATTCATGTGAAAAATCCTTTCAGGACTTGAATAGACGTTTGAAATCAGCACTGATATGGATATTTCCAAAGTTGAGAAAGAGTTTCATGGTGTACTGTGATGAATCAGGTATTGGGTTGAGAGCAGTACCTATGCAGGGAGATCATGTGGTTGCGTACGGGTCTTGGTAGTTGAGGCCAAAAGAGAGAAATTAACCAACGCATGATCTCGAGTTGGATACAGCTATTTAGGATTTAATCTGATAGAGACATTATTTATTGATGGAGGATTTGGTGGTATACACGGAAAATAGAAGAATAATATACATCTTCACTCAGTGAGACATGAATCTGAGACAATGACGGTTGGTTGAATACTTTAAGTTTTTTTGACTTCGAGTATTCCTATACTCCTGGAAAATGTAATATTGTGTCTGACACACTCAGCAAGATGACTCAGATACAATAAATGCAGGAGGCCAATGGTGAGTGGCAACTAATTGGTTTGTTCTCCAAGATGCATTTAAAGGTTCATGATAATCAGTGGTAGACCTATATTTAATCTTGGATTGTCACCTAAACTCTAATAGATATTGTGAGGATGTGGTAGCTAGTTGATTCCAATTTCCAAGTTATATGGGAGAGTGTGGTAGGTTAGGACCCTCCTCCTGGATGGATGATAAGAGATGATGATGTTTGGTGTGTCTATAGACTTGTGTGGGTTCCATGGGATATACATGAGGAGTTGATCCAGGATATTAAATCTTCAACTAGGTCAGTGCATCCGAGAGTCTCCAAGATGTACTGTAGCTTGTTCCATTAGTACTGGTGGCTAGTAATAAAGCACGAAGTTTCTAGTTTTGTTACAAGGTGTTCCACCTGTTAGTAGGTGATGGAAGACTATCAGTGGCCAGCTAGACTTTTTCTACAGCTACCCATTCCTGAGTGGAAATAGGATGATGTTTTGATGTATTTCGTGATTGGGTTCCCAAAGTCACCTAGAGAAAACGATGTTCTGTGGATGGTAGTTCAAAGGCTTACAAAATTTTCTCACTTTTTTCCGATCATGGAGACCTTTGGTGATGATGAGCTCGGGAATCAGTATATTAGAGAGGTGGTATGACTTCATGGGGTTCCTCATTCTACTGTATTAGAAAGGTATTCCCACATTACATCTTTTTTCTGGCATATTTTTCAAAGGGCACAAGGTATACGGGTACATTTGAGCGCCGCAAACCTCCCTCAGACTGATGGTTAGTCAGATCATATGATACATGTTTTGGAAGACTAGTTGCAAGCCTATGTCTTGAATTTTGAGGGTTCTAAAGAGAGAAACAAACCCCTTTTCGAGTTTGATTATAATAATAGTTTTCATACCACTTTTCATATGGCACCATATGAGGGTTTGAATGGTAGGACAGGGTGATCAACCATGTTTTAGATCGAGGAAGGAGAGGAAGCTAAGATGGGACCTCATCTTCATTTACAGACTACTGAGTAGGTTCACATGATTTCTATATGGATTGCTACTGTGCAGTCTCGTCCGATATCATATGTGGATCTCTATAAATGGACCATGGAGTTTGAGGTCGGGGATTGAGTTTTCTTATGTTTCAGACAAAGATTGGGGCACATTAGTATTAGGAGACAGGGTAAAAAAATTTATGATATGTCAGAATGTTTGATATTCTTGAGAAAATCTATTCAGTTTCCAATCGGTTATAGTTACCTGATAGGTACTGAACCATGCACGACATTTTACATGTAGCACAGCTACGCCACTATTACTCAGAACAATCTCATTTTTCCAGCTCTAGGATGTTGAGATTATGTTTGATGCATATTTTGAGGATAAACTTATTCGTAAAGTAGAAAGGAGCATGATGGTTCTCTAAGGATAGTCATTTTCTCTCGTACGGGTGCATTGGCAGTTGTTTCTTCTGGAAATGGTGATGAACTTGTTTGTTTAAGGTTGAAACATTCCAATCAGTTTCTAATGGGTTTATTCGTTGAACTAGTAACATCCAATTATTTTATATCCATGTGGACCTACTTCCCAAATTTATGTTCTCATTAGTTGTGGACCGATGTGACTTAAGAATTTTTCAATTTTCGAGAGGATGGGAGGTCAGGCTTATCACACCTTTTTTGGGGGAATTATTGCCTACTCCGGGACTCTCTCATATATTTAAGTTATGTTCACAAATCCTTATTAATTCACCAAGTTTTAAAATGATCTTTCCTTTATATTTAGAAATCAATGATTGATATGTATGGGATTTAGAGAATATTTAATATGTATTTGAGGTTCTTCATCGATGGAGAATCATTCGTATGTAATTGAGATTCTTAGTCAATGGTATCCTTCAATATATTATATAGAAATATATTGGTCATTATGATGACTATACTGGTTTTAAAGCCACTCAGTGGGGAACATGAAGTTTATTGTCATTCAAAAAGACAAGGATTATTTCAAAGTTGGGATCGTACTCGCAGATGTGCTACCAACATATCCTTGTTAAAAAGAAAGGAATCATAACCCACATAGTTCGATATGAAGGATATAGTTTAACATCATATGGGATGAAAAATAATTAATGAAAGATGGGCTTGAACCTTATAAAGGATTCCTACGTACTCTACGTTTAAGGCATAGATCAAAGTCTGCATAGTTCGGGGAAATAAATATGGGGTTTATGCATTGTTAAATGGCTCCAAAAAGAGATGTCATGATTAATTTTACACTCAAAGCCCACGTGAGACTTTCTCAATGTGAGAAACAAGATGTATCAGTAAAATTGACAATGATGCCAAGAAAGATGCAGTTATGAGGGATTATGTGGGGCTTATATATGTATGACGGTGCAAGTAAATAAATACTAGGACTTAGGAATGAAGTCCAAGAGCAGGGTAAATAAATGAATTTGTACTTTATAGAGATTTAGAATTTTAACTTGGGGATTAATCCTGAGAAGGAGGCCTGCTAAAATGAGGATGCCCAAATTAAAGGGGATTTATAACTTGGGGATTAATTATAAGAAGGAGGAACAATGTTAAAGGGACTTATGATTTGGGGCTTAATCCTAAGGATGATGCCCAAGTTGAAGGGGACTTACAATTGGGGCTTAATCCTCAGATGGATGCCCAATTTAAATTCCACTCAGATAAAGAAGACAACAAAGGAACCATTCCATAAATATATCTAAATAGGGTTTTGAAGGCAATGTCTTGATGAAGAGAGGTGGATTTGAGGAAAGGAGGTGACTAAGAAGGAGGCGCACAAGATTGGTTCTGGCGTGCATGTTCTGGTCATTCAAGTATACTTGTGCGACATGAGTCACCTTGGGCGACAAATAATCTGTAGTGTAATACTTGGGTGACTTTGAACTCAAGCCCTTAGAATCATCCCTAAAGGCTTCTAAATGGTTGGAATGAAATTTCCCTTTATAGGGTAAGGTTTCAAACAAGTGTTTCCATTTACTTTAAGGGCGGGACACTTAGGCGTTCATGTATTTATGAGTTCTAACACATAAGCCTTATTCTTCCTCTTTAGAGCTTCCATTCTAGGAAACGAATTTCCTTAGAAGTGTTCCGAAGACATCAGACAATGACTTGGGAGACCAGAGCTTGAATCTGAGTTTTGGAAAATTTGTCCTTTAAATGTGGGGCCCACATGGGAAATTTATAGGCCACTGGGCACCTTGGGTGACAAAAGGATTAGGGCGTGAAAGTGACTTGTGCGACAAGAAGAAAACTTGCACGACCTCTTATTAAAGGGTTCCTTTTTCTTGCCATTGTCAATTTTTGATGTTTTTTAAAGGATGAATCTTCTTGTGCTTTAGGTATTCCAATTTTCCATTTGTTTAGACTCTGTGATAGAAATGAGAGTCAACAAAAAGACCCCCCAAAATGTTGGATCCGAAAAAGGAAAGAGGATCTGACTCTAAGGAAAATGGTAAACAAGGGTTTGTCGGCGCACATGAGGTAGGCGCAAAGGTTCCGGCATGTAGGTTCCAGCGTGTAGGGTTGTGGAAACTCCTATATATATGGGTTTCACTTCGCGCAAACCATCCTTTCTTCCGAGTTTTTTATCTCTCGTCGCGTAAGTGTTTTCATCTCTTCTGTTGCTCACTCTTTTCCTGTGTCTCACTTCTCAAGTAAAAAATTTGACTTGCACGACTGTACTTGTGTGACCATACATGAGCGACTACACTAGCATGACCATACATGCTCGCCTTAATGCATTAGACATTGTTTTTGTTTTCTTCAAAAGTATTTCATAAAAAAAGTCTTATTTAAAAGTCAACTGTTAGAACTTTGTGCAGATTCAATGGCTCCGAAAAAAATTGGATCGGCTGATTAGTTGGCTAGCAAGAGAATTGATGATACGATGAACATCATTGGACATGAATATTTTGATATCTACAACAATAATCTCCCGGATTTGGCCATGTACTTGAAGACATATCATGTCAATTTCCAACAGAGTATTTACTTTCCTTTATATGGCGACAGTCATCTTCAAGGAGTCAACATTCCAAATGCAATGAACTATATTCCTCATTCCTGGTTTCATACTTAGACCAATATTGCTTCAGTAAATGTCTTCGTTGTAGGATCATTTGTTAATGTGGTAATAGTAGAGAAGTCATACATAATGCATCATAGCCCATGCACTCGAGATCTGAATCCTCACAAGCATGAGCTGCAGCTGCATTGCTATCCCTCAATTTTAAGAAATTCTCAAATGGATCAACCCATGCGATGGAAAAAGAGTTGGGATTTCTGTCCAGGAGGAGGTGTGAATATGACTTGGATGTGGGAATATTGGGTGCGACAAACATATGCAGAGTTTTATTAGGATCTGAAAGGAACTCCAATATATGAAGTCGTCTGGGCTGGGAAAACAAATGTCTATAAGAATGATAATTTTGTGCCGGAGCTAATCAGTCGTTGGATCCCAAAAACCAATTAGTTCCATAGGACTCATGGAGAAGTATGAATCAACTTGTTGGATGTCTACAAGTTCTCAGGGGCTCCAATTTTGGGTGATATGAATGATGAATTCATTCCCCCCCCAATGTGACCTGGAATGATTCAGAGAAGACTCCAGCTTTGGCTCGAAAGTTATTGAAAATATTCCACATGATCAAGAACTCAAAGTCCACTAAAACTCATTCTAGAAAGGATATTCATCCCGAGATGTGGATGGATATGTTTCTTATCAAGAAGAAGCAGAAGGGTTCCACCGGTACTCGTCCTACCAGCTTCCCTAGAAAAGAGAATAGGGGTGCTCTTGGCATTTTTTGGCCAACTATGGATGCGGGAGAGTTTGAAAAGTGGGGGTACAAAATGGACCAAATAATCCCATATAAAACCCATATGGTAGGATTTTTAGCTTTTTGGGTCAGTGTTTTTTCTTCTATCAGTTAGGTATTCGAAGGGCGGCGTCAGGCCAGGGACCTTCTTTGTTGAAGCCAAGTTGGCTGAGAGGAAAATTGTTGGGTTGTCCACCCCGATTAAGGCAAATATTCATAGGAGCATACTCCATGTATATATGGGTAATTAACCCTTGAGAATAGTGGGACCATTCCATGTTTTTTGGGGATGGATCACTACTCATTTCAGGACATATGTTGTACAGGGCGGAGTATAGGTTCCTATAAGCTCTTTTTGCCCATTGGTGAAGGCATTTTTCCGAATTTCTCTATTGTCCCTCAATTCTTATGATATGAAGGTGAGGATGAGCATGTTCATGAAGTGTCCTTTCATTACATATGGAAACCTTCCAACCAGGCAGTTTTTTGATGACAGAAGAGCTAGCCTGGAATTGAAGTCATATATTCTTGCTTGTAGAGATGGTGTAATGGACACTAGAATTGACCGAGAAGTTTTATGTGAGGCCTACGCTCCATATAGATTTGCATGCCAAGTCAAGTGTATGCATCATATTTTTTTATCCTCTCCTGTGCACGTTAGGTCAAAGTAGCATCCAATGGTTTCTTGACAACTATGGTTTTTGACAGTTGTGGAGAAAATCGGGGTAGTGTTTGATCTACCAGTTGCTAGAGAGGCGAGTCAATTGACTACAATGTATGCCGAGCACTCGGTAGCATCATACCCTGAAGGGGTACTGAATAATCCATTCCCTTGGGATGGGACAAAAATTTGAACTGTCAGGAAAGATACCCTTCATCTATAGGGTGATTCTTCTTCACCAGAAGTTTGTTCACCGGGTTCCTTAACCAAGGCTGATTCACTGGATTCCCAGGATGGGGATGATGAGGAAAAACATGCATCAAAGTCGACTCATGTCAGATATAATCATACCTCCATAGACAAGATACCAACTCCACCAACTCCTTGTGAGTTATATCATTGAGGAAATTTTAGTCGCCTATTATTTTATAGAGAAACAAGTTTCATTTTTTTAATCCTTTATCTGTGATTACAGGAGCTGGGAAGAAGTTGAAGTCTCAGATTGTAGGACCCTCCTCACGGTCTTCAGGTTCACATGCTGAATATTTATGACCAAAGGTTGTCCAGACATGGTGGAGTTGATATTGTGATGTTGAAACCGCCTGGATGGACTTATGAGAGGAATACATATCCATGGAGTGGGGAATCTCTTGGATTCGGCTGATATCCGCTTCGAGGATAACCCAGATGAAGTTCTGGATTGCATCATAGAGATAGAAATGATCATATATGCCATTGATGATTCCATTACCATTACTAAGAGGGTGAAGAAAATGATGAATTATGGCACCACTGAGGGGATTGGTGCTTTAGTGGATGAGGAGTGGCATGATTACATGTCTCCTGAAGATGTAAATTTATTTCCTTAATTTCATTGCAACTTACTTTCAATCAATGCATTGTTACTCAAAGAAATTACATTATTCATCCTGCAGCTTGTTAAGAAAGGAACTATTGAGGTCCCTTCACCGCAGTGCAACCCTGGTGGCACCGCTCTTCGGGCCGCTGAATCTCCTCGTGAGCCAGGTGAGGGATCTCCAGGACGGAAAGTCATGGTCAAATTATTAGAAAGGTCTTTTCACTCTCCAATATCTGTATTTGGAGGTGTCCATGTCAACACACCCAAAAGGTCAATGAAGCAAAGGCATCGAAGGAATAAGACCCCAGTTAGACGCTTCATTAGTAGTGTTATGTCCTTCAGATAGTTATGAGTCCTAACTCATGAAAAGATTGCTCATATTTCTTGGGATTACAAGGGATTCTTAAATTTCCCCATTGAGGGAGAGGACTGAACCTCCATTGAGGATGACGGAGGGTGCTAGTGAACAGTCGAAAATTCAAGCTGACCTGGGCGCTCCTGAAGAAATGAGGAGAGAAGAAATGCCAGCTTTTGTTCCCAGTACTTCTCCTTTTGATATTTCAAGGAGAGAAGAGCCTACTTCTGGTTAATTAACAATACTCCATAGAACATTGAATGAATACACCAACTGAATTCCATTCTGTGATGCTTTAGGTTCAACACCTGCACCAGAACATCTGTCGACCACTATAACTGACTCCACAATTTTCCCTGAGGATTCTTTTCGGGGTCGGAGGTCGTATGTGGAGGGTTTCCAAGAGGACATGTCAAATGCTTCAAATGGTGAGACTAACCAAGAATATGAGATATCACTGGATGAAATAATGAAACATTAAGCATCTTTTAAAGAAATTTTAAATCAAGTTAAATTGGCATGTGATTTAGAAGATTTTGGACGTGAGTGTTATCCTTCGTCCAGTTAAATGTTTTTTACATCTCTGACCATGATTGGTTGAAATGTGCAGTTCTGTATAAACAAGCTGTTGATTTTCAAATGCCTTAAGGGGTTAGAGACAACCCTATAATTGTACTGATGCAAGATCAAGTGGTTCTTATCTCGACCGAGCTTCTTGAAATCCATCCTAAAAATCCTGTTCAATCTTGGAAAGATGGGGAGGATCCTTCTAATGGGGAAGATCTACCATTGGGTAAAAGAAGATAATACTTATGGCTGTATTTAAATTTTTTAAACTTCTAAAAAACTTTTTTTATCTTTTGAAAGTAACCAAATTCTTCAATTGACTTTGTATGGCCATCAATTTCAATGGCTAGATCTGAAGGTGAAGCCTTAGCCTCAGCCCCAATGGGAGTAGAAAGTGAAGTACCAAGGTTCAGGGGGATGGAGAAAAATGGGGCAGTTCCTTAAGTTCATTAACCCCAGACTATATTCACCCCTATGATAGTGATGCTGAATCAGACCGAGAGGTGTAAAAGGTGCTCCAATTCTCACGTCACAAGGCACGACCGAATATATGGAAGATCATATCTGAAGTGCCTCTTGAAGAGCTGTTTTCAAAGATAATGTGACTTTCATCCTTGTTATTCATGTTAGGACACTGTGGTTTTGGATATCAGAAGATCCATACCACACTGAAATAATTCATCTTAAGGCAGGATCAAGAGAAAAGGTGTCTTTATGATATGACTAGAGCAAGACTATTGACCAATATCGGTGAATTTGAGGTTTTGGTGTCCCGAGTTGAGGCTGATCATGCTGTGAAACTGAAGGAGCTAAATCATAAGATCAAGGAGGAATTTTTCCAGGAGATGCATCTTTAGAAACAGTTATATGTCGTTATTGGGGAACGTTACCAGTTTAACAATTCTTTGGAAGTAGTCCAAACGAATGGTATGAAGGACATTGCAGATACAAATAAGTCACCTCATCAAGCGAAAAAGAGTGTAGCTGGTCGAGTGAATGAAATTAAAGTTTCAGCTGATGAAGCTTAAGTTACTGTAAATCAAATTAGATGTTATGTTAAAAGTCTCTTGTAATTCTTGAAAAAGAGAAGAGACTCCAATCTGTGGATGTTCTTCTAATCTTGTGCATCAATGAAAAATACATTTCATCTTCAATCATTTGTACCTACATTCTCTTCCTAATTACTTATATATATATATATATATATACCTAAGCCAATGGTCCTAGAAGCATAGTTTGATTTTTTCTAGGATTATACAAACAACCCTACAAAATTCGCATCTTTTGTTGCTCAATATTTCCTAAATCATACAATATGTACGTTTAGCGAGTGGGGAATCATCTTTTGTTCCGACTTCCTTTTACAAGTTCCCATGTTAATGAGTACCCTATATTTTGATGGTAGTTTAAAGTCATGCATGTCATACATAAAAAGGATTACATTTATTATTGAATAGCTTTGACCGAATGGATTAAAATTGACTCAATTATGTAATAATTTGTTTGAAAACATATTACCATATTTATTTATGGGGGGAAAAATGTAAACTATGACTTAAGAAATTTTGAATCTGAGGGATGATATGAAAAAAGGGTTAAAAGTCATTTGAGGAAGTATTTCCTAAGAGTGAAGTTACCAATATTTGAAAAACCCTGTTAGAGGGTTGAATTATGTAGGGCCACTTAAGCGCATTGGCTGCGTAGTCAAATATTAGCATCTTTTGGCTAACATGTTCGTTATGTAGACTACTTATGCAAGGCCACCTAGTGGAACGTGCCGCATGGTCAGGAAAAAGAACACTAAAAAATTTTACTTTTCTATTACTAAAAGCCAGTGGAAGTTTATGGAGATTCATATTTTCCAATGCACGAAGTCTGCTGTTTAGAGAGAGGTACTTGAATATGGAGAGGATATTCCTAATCAAGATTTTCAAAGAATTGAATGAATGTCACTCATGTAATGGTCTGACCCAAACACAGGGAAGGGTAATATAAACCATAGACTTGAATACTTTCAGATCATGATATTCCCAATCAAGATTGTCAAAGAATTGGATGAATTTCACTCATATGAAGGTCTGACCCAAAAGCATGGAAGTGAAATATAAACCACAGACATGAATACTTTCAGATCATCAAAAAGAGTATGGGGCAAATGTGTTAAGGATTGATGTTTTTGCGGATCCCTACATATCATCGTTAAGACCAATAAAGACAAAAAAGGATTTCTCCCCAAGAATGAAGTTACCACTATTTGAAAAACCCATTTGGGGGTTTGAATTATTCATGGAAACCTAAGGGAATTGGATGCATAGTCAAATAATAACGTCTTATGGATGACAATTTTATTTTGTAAATTACTTATGCAAGTCCGCCTATGGGAACAGCTGTATGGTCAAGAAAAAGAATTCCCAAGTATCAGTCATTTTGTGACAAGAAGTCAAAAAAAAGGGTTATGGAGACCTCGATGTTTTAAAGGTTAGTAGTATGATTCATAAAATGGGTATTGCCCAATGATTGAAAGATATACATAGACCAATGCTGACCATAATCAGGTTGTGGCTGGGTCCTGAATTAAGACTATGTACTTCACTACATATCTCATTAGAATGATAATCAATCCATATGTAGTACTTGAAATATAGTTTAACATCATGTGGGATGAGAACATAGGAGATCATAGTTTAGGGTCATAGAGTTCAGACCATAATGAGGGAGACACCTTGTGTGTTTTTTATAAACTTGATGTGAATAATGATTAGGGTTTTCATACCACTTTCATGTTCTCATAGGGGGACTTCTCAGCCAAGGGACTGACAATGGAGTTTTGGGAAAGGCCCAAAGACATGGGGTCGAGTTCAAGGGAAGCTCAAACATTACTACTTATCCCATAAGGATGGGAATCAAGATATATGTAGTTTTTGAAATACCCTCCGTAAATATTTAGTTCGTACATGCGAAGGGTGAAAGGTGACTATATTGCAATGATGGATGGATGCAAGATTAATGGTTCAGGCATTCCCATGTATTCATGTAGTCCTTGGAAGATAACATGATTGGGGATCATTATTAATAATGATTCCCCCTCATTTGAGGGTGTCAGAGAATTTTGTAGTTTATTGTCGTATATGATAAATGTGCGAATAGTTTATAGTTATATGCATGGACCGGTGCGGCATAGTTTAGAATCATGTAGCGTGGACAGATTGCTATGCAGTTTAGTGTCTTGCAGAGAGGAAAATGAGGGACTTTATAGTTTAACATCATATAGCATGGACAATGATGAACCAATGTGAAGATATTGGTTTTGGGGGTAGTCTTCACAGATCAACATTGTGTGAGATGGAGGTGAACCGATTTGAAGATATTGGTTTTGGGGGGAGGCTTCATGGATCAACATCGTGTTCGATTTAGGTGAATTGATATGAAGATATTGTCTGCGGTCTTGATCCTCGGAATTTTGCCTAAATACCCAGTCTAAAAGTCAAGGATCAATGTCTATGTAGTTTGATTGAAAATGAATTGTAGATCGAGTTGTACTTGAGGAAAAACCAAAGATGGTGTTGGCACTTACGCGTGGTTAACGGCCAAGAGAGGGTGTTAAGGTTGAAGCTTGCTCTAAGCACACGTGATTCATGCTCTATGTGAGAAACAAGAGGTAAAAACAACCCTATTGATGCATAGTTTAGCATCATGTGGGACAAAAGGGTTTTGTACAGTTTAGCATCATGTAGCAAGGATGTATTTTTGTTTAACGTCTTGCAGGACATGTGCACAGTTTAACGTCATGTAAGACAATATAGGGGCTATGAAGTTTATTGTCTGGCAGCAAGGACACAATGGACTATGCAGTTTAAAGTCTTGCAATAAGGACTAAAAGGTGTATTTGTATTACACAAAATAATTCTTCCAGAATCATGCATTGGTTGGAGTTGTAATGCGTTCTCCATCCATTGAGATTAAAGAATAAAATCCATTGGAGTAGTCCTTATGTATTGAATAAGATCCTTCCCACTTTGGCTCCATCTTGTGAAGTTTCATTCCTAGAATCATTGGAGTTCTGATGACCAATACCAATTCTCCTATTATCAATGAATGAATATGAGGTTTTTTATTTAAATCTCATGTTATTCGATTTAGATAGACTTCCAAGTGGTGCTGGGTGCAAAATCTTTATTCATCTAATCATTCCAATTCCTCAAATCACTTCTAATATTGTTCATATATGGATAACTGGTCAAAAATGGATACTCTGAGTGAAGGTAGTTCAACCTCAATGGTCAAGACTTCTACTGTTCCATATAGCAATGAGTATGGATTTGACCGCGTAGCAGTGCAGGTGGTCGTCTGATAAGCCCATAATGCATGAAAAAGATTATCAGGCTATGATTTCATATCTTTATCCACCATCTTTTGCAGTACATTTGAAAGATTCTTATTGAAAGATTTTATTTTTCCATTGGACGCTGCATGATACTGAGATGAATGGTTGGATTTGTTGTTGTATTTTTGATACAACATTCTCACCTCAGATCAAATAAAATTGGTGACATTTTCCGTCAATATGGTATCAGGGAAACCAAATATGGTAATGATAATAGACTTGACTAAGCTAACAATAACTTTAAAACTAACTTCTTTGAGAGGTATTTCCATTGCACATTTGGAAAAGAAGTCAGTAGAAGTAAAAGTATACTCAAACTTCTTGGA
The DNA here is from genome assembly GCA_963277665.1 of Viscum album. Classification (NCBI taxonomy): domain Eukaryota; kingdom Viridiplantae; phylum Streptophyta; class Magnoliopsida; order Santalales; family Viscaceae; genus Viscum; species Viscum album. The sequence continues at coordinate 512,904,352 of OY728143.1, read as the reverse complement.
TGTAGTTAGAGGATAAGGTCCTACTACATCTATTCCCCATGTATAAAATGGCCATGAGTATTTAGCTGTATGAAGAAACTCTGGGGGCTGATGAATGATGTTTTCACATAATTGGAAATAATAAAACTGCTTATTGAAAACAACATAATCTTGCATCATTGATGTCCATAAGTATCCAAACCTTCGGATTTGACCAGAATGTCAATGTCCAGACTGGTGGGAACCAAAAACTCCTTCATGAACTTCACTCATGAGAGCCATTGTCACTTCACCATCAATACATCAAAATATAATTCCATCAAAACCTGGACTGTAGAGAATTCTTTGGTGATATGGGCTATCATAAAGAGTTAAATTGACCACACATTTCTAGACATGTTCATTCCTGGCTCTATCAGGGGGGAGTGTTCCATTTTTTAGGTATTCACTGATAGGTGTCATCCATCCTGTAGTGTGATCATATATATCTGAAATGGGACTGATTTCATTGATTTTCTCTGTTCTGATTTGAACAAAAGGTGAAACTACACGACGGTGTGAAATACTGATGATTGTTTCGTAGGGCTTTGGCTACAATAGCCAATGAATCAGCTTGGGCATTTTGTGATCGCATGACATAAGAAAATTTCGGTTCCGAAGGAAATTTCTCCATTAACTCTCTGACGTAAACACATAAAGGGATTAATTCTTCTTTTCTGATGGCATATTCCCCCATTGATTTGTTTAATTATATAATATGAATCACCTTTTACCCTCAAGTGATTCACCTATGCCTGAAGCACCAATTCCAAGCCTGCGATGAGAGCTTGATATTTTTCTTCATTATTTGTACTGCCTTCCAACAATAAAAATGAATAGGGTAGAACTACCTTTTCTGGGGAAATAAGCACGATTCCTAACCCAACTTTATTGAATTTAGTATCTTCCATTTTCTTCTATATTGGACTTCTAGAGGCACCATCAAAGTACATTTTGCATTTTTGAGGATTATCTTGAATAGAGAAGACTTCCTCGTCAGGAATTTCAATATTTAATGATGTATCTTCTACATATGGGTGTTGAGAAAGGAAATTGGACAGAGAAAGGCCATTTATTCACTTTTGAGACACATACTGTATATCAAATTTCTGCAAAATAAATTCCCACCTTGCCAAACGTCCTATAAGCATTGTTTGAATAAGGAGAAGTTTGAGAGGGTTATTGAGAGATACCAATTGGACCTCATGATTTTGCAGGTAGTGTCTCAATTTTTGAAATGCAATGATTAATTCTAAGCAGCACTTTTCAATACATGAATATCGAGTTTCTTCCTCATGCATAGTCCGAATGAGATAATAAAGGCATTTCTAATTCCCAGCATCATACTTTTGGGATAGGAATGGACCCAATGATCGCTCAAAAGCTATCACATAGAGGATAATTGGTCTTCCTTCAATAGGTGGAATAAATACCGGTGGAATCAATAGATATTTCTTTAGAATATAATATGCCTCTTGGAAATATTTAGTCCATTGGTATGTTACTCCCTTCTTCATTAAATTGGTGAAGGGTAAACACTTTCCTGCCAAATTGGAAATGAAACGTCGAATATTGGCCATGTTTCCTTGACATCCCCTTAATTATTTAAAATTTTGAAGAGGTGACATTCCAAGGATTGATTTTTTATTTTCAGTATCAAATTCAATACCATGATGGAATATATCAAAGCGAAGAAATTTTCCTAAGGTTACCCGAAAATCACATTTCAAGGGGTTCATCTTCAAATTGTGTTGTCGATATTTGTTGAATATGATTTCCTGATCAGACAAGTGATTAGAACATTGTCTGGATTTAACCACCAAATCATCCACATAACATTCAACAAATTTCTCGAAAAAGTGTTTGAAGATATGGTGCATGGCACGTTGATACATTGCACCTGCAATTTTCAGTCCAACGGGAATTACCTGACAGAAAAAAACACTTTGAGGAGCTCTGGAAGCTAGAGACTCATGATCCTCTAGGGCCATTCAGATTTTAGTATAGATAGAATATCCATCCCTGAAAGAAAGTGCTTCATAACCAGTTGTTGCATCAATTAAGAGTTCTGTGATCGGAACTGGAAAATCATCCTTGGGACAATGCCGATTAAGATCACTGAAGTCAATGAAAACAATAATTTTTCAATTCTTCTTTTTCACAGGGAAAATGTTAGTTAGCCATTTTAGATACTCAAATTCTCTGATGAAGTTATCTTTGATAATCTCATCAACTTCAGCTTCAATTTTGGTGGAATAAGTTGGGTGTGTTCTTTTTGTGGCTAGTTTGAATCCTCGATGTTCTTCTGGAAAACCCAAATGATGAGTGGCAACATTGGGATAAAGACCTAACATTTTTGTATAATTCCATGAAAATAAATCTTGATTTTTCTTTAAAAAATAAGTATACATTTATTTCATTTCAAGGGTCATTGCCGCACTAATTAAAGTGGGGTGTTGATCTTCTTTTGTACCCAGATTTATTTCTCTGTGTTCATCCATAGTGTTAGAGATACCCTCTTCAAATGCTAGAGGAGCATCTCTGAGATCTTCCTCTTCTTCTTCAATATGTGTTATTTTCCTTATTTATACTTCCATAGAAGATGCCTAAGACAAACTTCTATGGTCAAGGGAGAAGTTATAACGTGAGCATCGTGAAAAAGAGGCTTCCATTTCAGACCCTATTGATGATGAAGGGTCTTTCTGAGGTAATAGGGAGGAGATGATGGATTTAGAATCGACATCATTATTTTCCTCTTGCATTGCTATAACTTCTTCTGGCCTGGTTGATGAATTATTGAATTGTTGGATTTCAGTGGACGAAATTAAGACATATCTATTTAATCTTTCATCATTTGTTGTCCAGTCCACAATTTCTCAAATAAAGTCGGGCTCTATTTTCGTAATTGACATTATTGATGTTTTCATAAGAGTTTTTGGATTTGGGTTTATCCCGTCAATTTGACTGATAGGTAACACATAATATGTACTCACATGTATGGATGGGTTTACAGTAAACTATTCCAAACCATATGGAGATTTAATTTTGGTGACCTTCTTTATTGTGGATTTTTCTTTCCTTCCATGTGATAAAACTATGCCTCAATGTATTGAGATTCAAATCTTTTGAATGGAGATTTGTCAGAAAACAATGTCCCAATTGGCCCATTGAAACAATATTTGAATCATTGATGGTATGAAAATGGTATCACCACATGTTGATGTAACCAAGGTCCTCGAAGAAAAATTTTGATAGCTGTGTCCTAATTAATAACCATGAAATCTGAATTAGAAACAAGGTCTCCAAACTGAATTATGAGTGTAATTTTTCCCAGATGATCTTATTCATTCTTATATTATCCATGAAACATCAATGTATAAGGAGATAAATCAGATTCGGTGTGGCCCAATCGATGGAGTGTATGAATAAGAATGAGATTGACTCCAGATCCATTATCAATGAAAACTCGTCAGATGTCTATATCATTGAATTTTACTGATAGATACAAAGGTCTGATATGTCCATGTATAACCTCATCTTCATCTACATCTTTAAAATATTTCACTGCATGGAATCTGGTAGGATCATTGTCTATATGGTAGACTTTGGCAGCAACAATTTCAGTTTTGAATTCTTGAGGACTTGACAAAGCCTCAATGAGCACTTCACGAAGATCTTTTGATAAATTCAAGGCATCCAGAATCGATAACATGGATGGTAAATGGGAAAAATGTTTCAAGACATCATACTTTTGTTCCAATGGTCTGCGTTTCCCATCACAAAAATGTGATTTTGATGGTTCCTTAGAAGTTGATTCTTTGTAAGTAGACGCATCTCATATCGGGGTAGTAGTTGGAAATACTCCTGGATTCGATAGATTACACCAACTTGGTATATTTATTTTTTGAGAGGAAGAATGTGTAAACTCTAATCGATCCTTCAAAACAACTAATTTAGGGCCAAATCTACCATTTGTGGAAGAACCATCTTGTTCTTGTTGAGCCCACTAAAGTACTTTTCCATGATTTTCTACTGCATATACAGTTCTAGCAGGGGTAGGATTGAAATAGTGGCTTCTGGAATATCCACATCTTCCCATGTATCCTAGAACTCTGTCTCTTCCTCTAATTCCACTATTTGATACATGGAGCTCAGGCTCATCACACTTGAAATTTTGACAGGAATAAGGATCTGTTAAATGAATCATGTTAACAGAACCAAAGATCAACTCTTCATCTGATGAAGATTCTACCTAATTTTCCAGTTCAGGATGTGCTGTTTTGTGGGGTGGTGCCCGTGATTTTGAAGAAGATGGCATTAAAATCATTCAGAGGCAAAGACAATTTAGGCATTGACATGAACTCATCTTATTCTGGCTGCTCTTATTTCTTCAAATTATGCTACTTCTTTGAAAATTTTCCTTCTGATGAAGGGGTTTTTTTTTGGAATTCATTGTAGAAGACACAATTTATTGATTGAATTGTGTTTGTAAAATGGCATGAGTTTGGTTGATCATTTTTCTGACCATACATTCATCATATTTCTATCCATTTTTACATTTGATTTTATGCCACTCACCTTCTTTCTTTGGATCAGTAGCAGTAACACATGATACCTGGGCTGAAGAACCTTTCGGTTTCCCCTATCTCGAGTCCACCATCTTTTGTAGGAGGACTTTGAAGACAAAACACTCTTGAATGAGATGCCCCAACATCTGATGAAGTGGGGAATAGTTGGGGAGGTCTTCATCTCCTTCCTTGATCGCCCTTTTGGGCCTTGGAAACTGAACTAGGTTGTTTTCCAGAGCTGAGATGAAGTTACCTGGAACATGTTCATTCTGGAAAGAATAAAATTTGTTCTTCAATTCTTCAAACAGTTTCTGCATTACATCTTTTTGATCATTTGGATGAGGTGGCTTTTTTTTTTGACGTTCAAAAGGTTGAGCCCTTAGATATGATGAAGGATTTGAGTTGGAAGCACATATAAGTGCTAGTTTAAGTGTAACTGTAGCAGTATCTTCTTTCCCTATTCTTCTTCCAAGAACTGATGTAATTACATGAGTTTTAGACTTAGACTTTGTATGAGAATCTTCAATATGTTGATCAATTGAAGTAAGGTCTTGAAACCCTCTAGTGTATATCATAGGGATCAACGTTGTGCATAATTCATCGTGCAAATTTACCACACAGATTGGAAATAATTATTCTTGAGGGAGTTCTAAACTTAAGGAATATGTTAATCCCTTCCAGTAAGATATTAAATATGAAACTCTATCATTTTTCCTTTTCATACAATTGGAAAGATTAAAAACTATTGTCTTTGGCAACATTGAGCCAAATTGACAGAGGAAACATTGATAGTGATGTTCCCACCCAGTAATTGACTGGGATTGCAAACTTGTATACAAGACAAAAGCAGGCCCTTGTAATGAATTTACAAAACACATGAGCATTACTGCTTCTTGTTGTTTAGGAGTTCTCATTATATGATCACATAGAGAAAAAAAATGTGTTAAGTGTTGTTCTGGATCTCCAGAACCATTAAAAGTTGGGAATGTGGTACTTGAAAAATGTGATGGGGGAGGAATTGCATCCACCCATTTTGGGTAGTCTTTATTTTCAGGTTGAATTTGTGCATGATTTCTTTCCATAGCTTCCAACCGAGCTGTTAATGACTCGATGGTAGTCATTAATTTTGGTGAAACATCTGGTTGAACATGGACCTGAGCAGCTGTAATAACTAGAGTTTGGATGACTATGGCGACCGAGACAACCACTGTTGGTAGTATTATGGATTGTTGTTGCGTATGACCCATAGGATTGCACCTGTGAGGCTGTACTTGTAAAGGGGGATATTCTTGATCCACCCCAGTATCTGCAACAAATTCCTATGACTGACTAACTCTAGTATGCATAGGAAAAGGATTACCTTGAAGTAATTCTACATTTAACCTCCCTAACTCCTTCAGTTTTTTTCCTGTTTTGTTACCCTGTCCTAAAATGATAGAGATTGGCCTTCTATAGAGGAAGGGTGGAATGTAACCTGACTTTTACCCTTCTCCTTTGTATGTTCCTTTCTGGTGTATGAAAGGGAATTACCAAAATAAATGTCTTTCCACTGGGAAACCCTCTGTCTTCTGGTATGCACACCTCCATCATTCGTTTCTGTGTGCACATCCCCTTGAAGAGGATCTTCTTCATCTGATCTCTTTGAGTGAGCCTTATGTTTTGGGGAATTAGTGATAATTTAATTGATGACATTTATCGATGCATAACACATTGCAGTACTTTTGTCGACATTTCTGTGATACTTTCTTCTTCCATTTCCTTTATGAGACATTTCCCTTGGTTTAGTTGATCCCTTTTGAAATTCTTGATGAACCATAATTTAGAGGGAATCTCTTGATAATTCAGCTATGAATTCCTCTTGTGGATTCTTCCATAATCGATAGAAAACTAACTTTCACTGAGGAAGATATTGAGAACTTGAAAAAGTCCCTAGTCCGGTGGACTGGGTTTGGTGTTCTTTTTTCCTGCTCAACTCATCGAATCATATATGTTGATTCCAAAGGATGGATTAAAATGGTCCCTAGTTTGGCAAGCTGAGGCTTCTCTTGAGCTGCTACATATAAAACATTCCTCAAATACCTCCAGATTTTGGCGATTTTAGTCTATAAATTTTCCCAATGCATCAACCTATATCCACTCAAATCACCTGGCTCATATGACCGTTTTATTATTTCTATCACCTATGTCACATGGTGATGTGCATGCTCTAAACGAGAAGCGTATTTGAAATTATCATTTGCGTGATGCAAGAGTAATTAGAGAACATTTTCTTTATATTCCAGACTCTGTGAAGAATTGGTTGAGGCCTGTTCTTGGGAAAGCCTTTCATTATGCAGAATACCAGCTAGATGTGGCCAGCCATGGGAAATAACATTGCATGATACCACTTTTGGAGGGCTTTGTTGACTAACAAGTACAATGAAATTCTACGCACCTAGAACACCCCATCCCCTAATATGAATACCAGATAGAGAATTGATAATTAACTATCGCAACATTTTCAACACTCCAAGGCATGAACGATGAAGGGATCTCTGTTGCTTTTCAAACTTTGGATGTCGGGAAACTAACATGGATTCCATGTCAATTTGGCGTCACAAACCTTCTATTATCTTAACATGATTTTTATATTCATCATAAGATAATTTTTTCTCTTTTATATGACAAATTGTTTTTCATATGTTGAGATGAATATCGTGAATAAAATCTTCTGTCAACATTTCTGAATATCATACTGAGAGTCAGCCAAAGGCCAAAACATGACTGGTATTTCACCTGTCTCTAGTTGTTTTCTCATATTCAGAACCTCCTCTTTGTCATTTGATGACTATTTATCTACCTGATTGGACCGAATTTGGTGCTTCATTGATGCTTCATTAGATTCAAAAAGATTAGTAAAGAATTCATTTGTCAAATAAGAAGATATATAACACAGGTTTGGTTCAGAGAATGACCTACACCCCGTGTTGTCATTTGATTGAGAAAGTATTTCTCATGCTAGCAGTAAGGTATCGTACATTACTGGATTTTCATTTTCAAGTGCCTTAAGATAAGAGGGATTTCCCGTTACTTCATTGTCCATTGAATAATTTTCCAGGCAATGTGAATTAATACTATGGAGAGGACTTTCGCAGCTAAATTCATCATCATGGGGAGGACCACCATGGTGGGTTACAACAAAAAATGAAACCTCTTACTCCTTGTTCTTCTTGTCATATAGAGGGTTATTGTGGCTATAATCTGAAGATGATACTTAGATATTGACCGAATTGTCATGAATCAAGCCTTTATGAGGAAGTGTCTAATGAAGACCTTCAAAATTATTTTTTTCACTTCCAGAATCTGGAAATGAGAGAGTAGAATCTTGGGTCGCAACAAACAATTGTCTGAGCGCTTCAAGAACTCTTGGATCGATAAAGGCCTTATTGCAGATTGGATCTTGATTTCTCGAATTTTCTAGATGGGTATTTTTCATAGACATCTTCTTACTGAGGTTGGGAAGCACTTTTTGATGAAAGTGGTTATTATTGGGAGGTTTATGTGCATGCTCTAGAGAAATGGTCCCGTTAGGATGATTATCTCCATTTAAATCGGGTGTAAGTTCCTGACTTGATTATCCATATGACATGGTGGAGTATGCCCCAAAACCCTCCTGGGCTGGAAAAGAGGTGAATATATGCTCTGATGGGACATGTTGATGAGTCACTCCACTAATAGAGCCATATTTATATTTCTTTCCCTGTGATGTCGCTGAAGTTTTTATAATATTCTGACAGGTATCCAGAATATGGGAAGGGATTTTCTTCTGCTTATTCGCCATTGTCAAAATGTTCTTCGTGACTTCCGCTGCCGGAATGGGAATACATGTTCATTATGTGTCTGGAGTTGGTGTTTGTGGATACTCCTGTCCTCCTTTTACTGTCAATAAATTCTAACAATAATTATTCATAGGGGCAGAGAGTTGAGTCTCATCCAAATTTGTCTTCAAAGCTTTCCGACTGACTTCTTCGGGTGCTACCAAACGAGACTGTTGGCAGGCTTGATTATCATTGGCAGGTTTATGTTCCTTATATGTATTCTCCATCATGTATGGTTGATGGGTTTCCTTCAATAATGGCAGATGAGACTGCTGACAGAATTGGTGATTGTAAATAGGTGTGTGTTCATGCTTACCAGTTTCCACCATATTAGATTGGTGAGCTTCTTTGGATGCAGTCAGACAAGCCTGCTGACTGGCTGATGAATTATAAACAGGTGCATGTGCCTACCCATAGTACTCCACCGAAATTGCCTAGCAGGATTTGTGTGTTACTTCAAGACGAGTCTGTTGGGTAGTGAAATTAGGACGGACAGATGTATATGCCCCCTCGTTTCATGCCATCATGTTAGGATGATGGACATCTTCGGAGGGGAAGAGGTAATAACCTACTCCATGTTGACCAAATATCACCATTGGTGGTTTTTCTTGCATGCTCGGGTCTGAGGAACCTGAGTCGAACCCCTATAGCTGATACCCTCATCATGTTGAGAGTGCACTACTGCACGAGTCTGGCGGCGAGTGTTGGTGGGATTCCTCAAGAAGGACTCCTTCCTTCTTGAACCGAGAACTTGAGTGACCCCTTCATTCACATCCCAATAATATGGGAGGGATTGGTTATTGCGTTCCGGGGATGACAACCCAAAATGGTTGGAAATGGTGGTTGGCACCATTTTCTTCTTGACCACTGTTCGTCGCTGTCTGGACAACCAAGGAGAGTTGTTAACTCGGAGGTCCAATCGAGCGGCCTCTAGAGTTGGGATGGTACCATGTTAAAGGTATTACCTCACCAATGAATTTGAGACCCAGAGTTACAGAAGCTGTGTAGGTGATGTCATCCTCAGAGAGGAAGAGGATCTAGTAGGTGTAGCAGCTGAGGAATTCACAGGTGTGAATTTTAAAGAAGACATTTCGTATTACAAATAGATATTGAAAAAGAGTTCGCGTTTGATATAGCAGATATAATTAAAATAATTTCTTCCATAATACATCTTTTGGATGAGAATATATGTTATTGATTGCTTTTTTGGCCCTCAGATTTATTTTAATAAGTGCTTAAAAAATAAGTAAAACATTGTTTTAACATGATTAAGGATTCACATCGGGTTCACCATTTATTGTTTCTTCTTGAAATGGGGATGACCTTGTTTTTTATAGTTCAAACATTACAATCAGTTCCTAAAGGTTTTATTCATAGAATTGGAAACATCCAATGATTCTATATCCATTTGGACCTACATTACAAAGGTAGGTGGTCATTAGTTTATGGACCGATGAGACTTAAGAATATGCGTTGGTCGGGAGGATGGTAGGTCAGGGTCATCACACCTATTTAGGGGGGAATTATTTCCTACACTGGGATGCTCTCATATATTTAAGTTATGTTCAAAAATCCTTATTAATTCACCAAATATAAAAATGAGTTATCCTTTTGATTTATCAATCAATGATTGATATGTATGGGATTTAAGGAATCATTTATATGTATTTCAGGTTCTTCATCTATGGAGAATCATCAGTATGTATTAGAGATTATTAGTCAATGGTATCCTTCAATACATTATATAGAAATATCTTGGTAATTATGATGACTATACTGGTTTTTAAGCCACTCATTGGGGTACATGAATTCTATTGTCATTCAGAAAGAGAAGTATTAGTTTACAGTTGGGATCATACCTGAAGATGGGCTACCTACATATCCTTGTTAAAAAGAATAGAATCAGAACCCACATAGTTTGATGGGATGGATATAGTTTAACATCATATGGGACAGAAAATAATTAAGAAAAGATGGGCTTGAACCTTATAAAGGCTTACTACACCTCTAATTTAATGGAAATGATCAATGTCCATGTAGTTCTGGGAATGAAATATGGGGTTTATTCATAGTTAAATAACCCCCAAAAGAGATTTCATGATTACTTTTACACTATAAACCACCATTAGTCATTCTCTCTGAGAGAACCAAGAAGTATACATAATTTATACAATGGTGACATGAAAGATTCAGTTATGATAGATGATGTGGGGATTAAGTATGTATAACGGCCAAAGAAAATGAAGATTGGGACTTAGGAAAGAAGCCCAAGAGCAGGGTCCATAAAGATATTTGTACTTTATGGAGATTTGGAATTTTAACCAGGGACTTACTCCTGAGAAGGAGGCCCACTTAAAGGAGGATGCCCAAATTAAAGGGGACTTATAACTTGTGGATTAATTCTGAGAGGGAGGCCCAATGTTAAATGATCTTATGATTTGGAGCTTAATCCTGAGGAGGAGGCCCAAATTAAAGGGGACTTAAGATTGGGGCTTAATCCTGAGAAGGAGGCCCAATTTAAATTCCCCTAAGATAAAGAATCCAAAAAAGTAACCATGCCATAAATTGCTTTGAAGATGGTTTTGAAGGACATTTATTGAATAAGAGATGTTGACTTGAGGAAAGGAGATGACTACGAAGGAGGCATGCAAGTTTGGTTCTTGCGATCATGTTCTGGTTGCGCAAGTATACGTGTGTCACATGAGTCACCTTGGGAAACGAATAATATGTAGGGTAATACTTTGGAAACTTTGAACTTAGTCCCTTATTATCATCTGTAGAGGCTTCCAAAAGTTTGGCGCACATGTTCCCATGATAGTGCAAGGCAGCATGCCAGTGTTTCCATTTCCCTTTAGGGAAGGACACTTAAGCACACATGTATTGATGAGTTATAATAGTTAGGGCTTATTATTACTCTTTAGAGCTTCCATTCTAGGAAAAGGATTACCTTATAAGTGTTTGGAAGACGTCAGACAAAGACTTGGGTGACCAGAGCTTGAATATGAGTTTTGGAAAATTTGTCCATTAAATAGGGGCACACAGGGGCTATTTATACGGCATTAGGCACATTGGGTGACAAAGGAATAGGTCACACAAGTGACATGAGCGACCAGAACGAAACATGCACGACCTCTTCATAAAGGGTACCTTGTTCATGCCTTTGTCAATTTTTGATGTTTTTAAAAGGATGACTCTTCTTGTGCTTAAGTAATTCCCCTTTTCCATTCATTTAGACTATGTGACAGAAAGGAGCGTCAATAGCTGTTCAATCGAATACAAGATGAGGCATGAGAGAGGGAGGCTGACGTATATGCTCTGTGGCTAGGGTTATTCTTAGATATTCCTTCACCTACCATCTAATGTAAATTAGATGTCAAATTACTTTACAGGGGGGAAGTTTTTATGCAGCTGGTTATTCTTATGAGGTGTGGTTTCTTTGATTTTGTTTTCCATTGGGTTGTTTTTTATAAATCACAAAAAACTAAAAAAATGTTATGTTTTAGTAAAACATGTTTTGTACAACTATGCACACGATATTTAATCTGGTCTTGTTGGATGGGGATACATGGTGTATGATTTTGATGGCCAGGAAGAGATGAAAAGGCCACTACACTCTGTGTACTTTTTAGTACACGTCGTGTAGTCGTCTCGGCATGGTCGGTGCAAGATGTATATAGTGAGTTGGTGAATCTATGAACAATAAATTTAAATGCAATTTGTGTATATGAGTTTACATGTTGTGTACCACTAATTTCTGTCTTAAAATGGCCATTATTATCGGTTCCACTTCTTTTAGATAGAGGAGTTTCTCGGTAAAGAATAAGTATCCATGACAACATTTCCTTCTCTTATTTTTTCATATAGAACCTGATTCATGTTTTGTCAGTCTTTTTGGATTCCTCTCAGTAAGAGCATTCGTCTCTTTGAGATCTCCTTTTTTATTTATGCTCATGAGAAAGTTATTAATGGTTGATTGATTTACTTCTTTTCATAGATCCACTTCGTTAGAGGTCAATTCATGAGACAACGCCGGTTTATGTCTCTTGTGAGACATAGAAGAATGCGGTCTTGTGCATTGGAATAAAATTCAAGATGATTACAAGTTCCAAAATGGTACGAGACAATTTTGGGTATTGTTTCTCTCTGGAAATAAATCATGTAGATAACAAATGATGTTTAGTTATTTGATTATATGAAATTTAATCATGTGGATTGCTGATTGCTTTATTGAGGGACACCTCATGGGTGTGTTTCTTGTAGTTAGTTGTTTGGAAAGAAAACCTTTGAGGATTGTGAAGGTTTTCCCTTTTGGGTTGACTAGAAAGATATTTTTCAATGTAAATTGCGCACATGAGTTTTTATGTTTAAATCTATGTGATTGATTAATTCACATATGTTGTATTTGAAATGGAATGATAAATGACTAAATGATGTAAATATACATGGGTGATCCATAGTATCAGTTAAAAGACAAGATCAGACTCATGTGACTAATTGAACCTTTATTACCTTGGGAGAACTATTGTCTCAGTTAGAAGGAAATGTACATAATCAATAGGTTAATTAGTTAAAGGACGTGAGTGAGCCACTGACTTGGTGGTCAGGCTGACTATGTTTCCTTTGTAAATTTCAAGCAAATATGTGACCCATTAAAGAATACCTAGAATAGGCTCTATTGGAAACTAATAAAATTATTAAATGTTGAAATACTTATACGTTTAAATGTGGAAGGGTTATGTCACTATATGATAGTTACTTTGGTACTGGGGGTTGACGGGCCTATGTCAGACTTCAAGACCTTTTTAAAGTTCGTAGAATTAGTAAAACAAAATTGATTGACTTTGGATGCCTCATCCAAGAAAAATAAAAATCTTGGATATTGTATTAACTTTTAATCTAGATGATCTCTTCAGACATCATATGTGTTTAATTTAATATGACTGATCTTCAGGCTAAAGCCGAATCCCAAAATAGTTGTATCTATTTGAAACATATATGATAAAGAACATAACCAGAATAAATGGATTGTCACTTGACACTTCCAAGTTACTGTTTTCCATTTCAATTGTTACATATATTCAATGACTGTTAGGCACATATATTTTTGGTTTTCTAATTGGATTAGTCTCACACCCTGTTTGGGTCTTTTTTTGGGGACCAAATAGATTATAAAATTTTATGTGTAGATAAGGGAAAGATCCATTATATGGGCACATGATTACTTCTTAGGAGCAAGAGAGTGTGGTACCAAGATGAGGTTTGAAATGCTTCTAAATGTTTTTTCTGCTCTTTACTTGTATTGTATTTGTATCTAATTGCATCATCTCCTGTTTTGGCACCTTTATTAGATCATATAACTTGCTGCATTATCATTTGTATAGTTTGAGACATGGATATTTATCTATCATACTTTTTTTTATTTAGTCTTATACTTTTTATTGCTTCCTCTAGTTGTTCATGTTTATTCAGTTATGTCACACTCTTCCAAGTAGGTAATAATTTCCCCACTATCACATCATAGAACCTCGCTTCTAGTCAGTAACAAATGGCATTTCGGGAAATGTGTTTGAGTCCATGTGGCTAAACATTCTAACTATCGATTTAGTAGTAAGTCGGGTCGGGAAGTTACATCATGACTCAATAAATAGCGTATTTCACATATAATGTATATATACCGCAAATTACAATAGTTTACAATTCACCAAAAATTCATATGTTTTAGAAAAATCCAAAAAAATCAACCCATTCTTTTCTTGATGTGTATTATTAAAAAATGAATTCAATTTTATGAAAATAATTTTCATAATATTTAAAATTTAGTTTTTAATTTTAATCATAATTTACTTAAACAAAACAAATTTTAAAATCAAAACTACTTTTCTAACACTTTGAAAAATTAATTAAGGAATGTTAATATTATCAAATAACAAAAAGGAATCAATATATGTATTTAATAATACATTTAATGATAATTTTTTTAAAAATTTAGTAAATTTATCAGAAAATTGTAATTAAATATAATTAATGTACAAAAATACCAACAGTTTGTTAATAAATTTTAAAATATCTATTTACATATGTTATTATATACCATAAGGTGGATAAATTTTATTTATTTTTTAATTGATGAGGTTACTATTACATTTTCCTTTTTATTATTTATAAGGGTCGCCTTACTATTCCAATGTTCAATTTATTATTTCAAAGTTTTATGTACTTTAACATATTGAGATACCTATTATTTTACTCATTCCTTATTTATAAGATTTTTATTCTCTTCTATATATAATATTATGTGATTATACTATAATAAATAATAGTAATAATGGATTTTCTATTTATTAATTTTTGGGTCGATACATATTCATATTCTGAGTTACCAAAGTGGTAATAATTTTCTACTGCAATCTCATCATTTATCTATATTTTTTTATGATTGCATTATAAGAATATTATGATTCATATATAATCAATTCCCATTAATTTTTCTATAATCTGGTAATTCATGATATTTTCATGTAATGATAATGTTTTTCCACTCTTTGGTACTGAAGAAATTAACAAAAAATTGTTAATGTAATCTAGCTTCATGTATCTCTTCGTTCAGAAATCTATATTTTTTAGAAGTTGTGTTTTATAAGAAGAAAAAAATTATTTTAAAGGAAATTATAACCACATTTTCAAGAAAGAGGATTTCGAAAATGTTTTTTATCTAAAAAAAATTACCAAAGGGGTTTTCAAAAACATATTTATAAATATTAAATGTCATATTTAAAGAAAAATGTGTTTAAAATGTTTTAGATTTTAAAAAAATAAAATAAAAAATGAGATTTTTGTCAATAAACGTATTAAATGATTGTTCAAAAATAATATTACATATAATACTACATCCATATATATTACTTATTCCTATAAAATATTATGATTGAAGGGTACCATTCATATTATTTATATGAATAGTTTATAATTAGCATGATTTTTTTGTCAAACCTATTTCTCATAAAAGTGTTTCACCATACTAAAATTCTTATGAAGATTTCATCTTTTAATAGGTTACTCTAAGATTAACTGATTGTGAAACCTGTCACTTTTCCAAAGGTTATAATATTATCTATTATTTATGACATCCATTTCATTTGCTGGTTTATGAGACGATGTTTCCAAAACCTATCTCTATTTATGGGTCATGATATGATTTGTGTTTTATTATCTTGTGGAACATGTATATATGATTACATTATGTGATGGGTGTAGACAATATCTCCCTCCATTCATTAGGTAATTATAAATGTTCAATGATCTCAAATGTTATACAAGAGGGTATCCCCATCCCATAACAATAGGTTATATGGAAGGGCATATCACGAACGTAACATAACAGTAAATGGGAGGATATCCCAAGACCATAATAAGAGGTTATATGGGAGGCATATCCCAAGATAGTTATATGAGGGTATATGAGATGGAATCCTAATACCACAACATGAGGGTATATGTGAGGGAATCTTAAGCCCATAACATTAGGTTATATAGGAGGGAATCCTAATCGCATTTTAAGAGGGTATACGATAGGAAATCCCAAGACCGTAACATGAAGGTATATCCGAAAAAATATTAATCATATAACAAGAGGCTATATGGGAGGGAATACCAAGACCGTAACAACAGTGTACATGGGATAACATCCCAAGCCTGAAACAAGATGGTACATAGGAGGCCATCCTAAGCCTATGGAAGTAACACCTGTGATTGGCCCTAGCATAAAATGTTTTGAGAGTCTTTGTAGGAAGCCTTGACAAAGGATTTTATGTTCTTATGTGTATTCCACAATTCTATGTATTACTTTTATGTTAAACTTTCATTGATTATGGTTTTCATTACATTATGATTTATGTCTTCTGAACTACCAACCTTTATGTCTTGACTCTTTATTACAATCATTGATATATAGGGTATGGTCCAATAATGATCTGATCATGATCTCATAAGTTTATTCACATATTATTCATACATATCATCCATTTTTACCATACTAAGAATCTGAGCTGACCCCTTTATTATGTATTGTTTCCATATGTTATAAATAATGGTTTTAAGTAGGTTCAATATAGGGGAACATATTTAGTGGATATGTTGAATATCTTTCACCAAGAGATAAGAATGTGTTTCTTGGTATCAAATGCACTAAACTATTATTTTACGTAGACTTTTACTTTTGTAATATGATAAATATTAATCTAAAATAATGTAACGTCCATGTATGATAAGCATATGATGCTATTATTTTATAATAGAAAAGACTAAAATGAATGGGTTAATTCGTCCCTTTGTGTAGTGTGAAGTTTAATTGATGTTTTTATATAATATAATAATAGATGATCCCCCATTTATAGTAATTTACTTTACTTGGTTTTTGAATTTTAAAACTGATAACATTGTGTTGCTATTTTTTTGAGATTACATGATAGAATGAAATTATGTATTATGTATGGGGGAATTGAAATGGCAATATTTTCATTTTTATTTGGATATAAAATAAATTTTTTAATATATTAATTCATTAAAAAATTAAGTATTTCAATATTTTTTTGTTTCAGGGGAGTATATTGTGTTTGACCAAAAAATATTTTAGACGTGTTGAATTCATGACGTGCAAGATGGAATCTAATGTACCATAGAAGAAATACCATTTACAAGTCTTCAATGTGATAAATATGAATTAAATAGATCAGGCCTTATAAGAAAATAATTATATACATCATAAATATGTATTTTTTATGTAAACCATGAAGAATGTGAGGTATAAGAAAAGACAGAAAAGGATGAAAATATTTCTTGTAAATGAACACATGTTTCATCATGTGAAAAATCTATGTTATTCCCTAACGCCACCTTAAAATTTTTATGGGTCTAATTTTAGGTCGTAAATACTTCCTAGTATTATACCTTGATCCATTAAAAATGTAAAACCAAAATTTAGGATGTGATAGAACATTCCCGGCTCTAAAATAAAAAATATTTATAGGAATTAAATTTTTAACCCCCTTTAAACTCAATATTATGACCTCAAACTTTTAATGACTCATATATGACATTATTAATGGCACCAGAGGTGATATTGAAATCTATATATAGAATACCCTGGTGATTGGAAGGTAGATCGATCGGTCAGAAAATCTCTACACGAATAACTATTTTTGGATACTTTAACACATTTTTTCACTTCATTTCATTTTCTATCCTTCTTTCAATGTCTCCCCTTGATCGAATTAATTCATCTACCCAATATATAGAGTAGTGGTTTTGTTAGTAATCAAGAATGGAGAAGAATGGAACTATTGTTCACTTATTTATTTTTATGCATATATTATATAAAATCCTTTTTTATTAATCTATCTAGTATCAAATCCATATTTGTAGTTTCTAATACAAAATGTGGTTCGGTTATGTAAAATAATGATATTTTAAATTTTCATGTTAAATTTTCTCATCCATTCTCATTAAAATTATAATATTTATATGATGAAATATATTTTGGTTGGGTGTTGAGTTCCCAGTGAACACTATTATGTGTGCAGAATTGTAGAAGAAACTATTGATTGTCATTGAATAATAATACCTAATTGGGGAAAACCCATATTAATCAAAAACAAAACCCACTTCATAGTCACACATAGATAGGAATAAGAGTAAATGATTATGTATTTACAGTTCTTTTCATTCTATCATTTACCCCTAGAAAGGTAAAGAG
The DNA here is from genome assembly GCA_963277665.1 of Viscum album. Lineage (NCBI taxonomy): Eukaryota > Viridiplantae > Streptophyta > Magnoliopsida > Santalales > Viscaceae > Viscum > Viscum album. The sequence continues at coordinate 512,886,158 of OY728143.1, read as the reverse complement.
AGGATGTGATATGAGAATTTCCCTCTTAATGGATAGAAGAATAAGAATTGGTAATAATTAAAAATACATGGATAACATTACAATAGGTCTATCAAAAATTACTCCGGTCACAAAAATAATAATTTCTGTAAACCAATTTGATGAAACTACTTTCTTCATTCATTTTTTCTCAAGACAACCTAGGCAAGCAAACCATTTGGTGAGAACTCTACTTCAGGAGACTGCCTTGGGTTAAGAAATAAACTATACATAGGATTTTAAAATATTCCAATTACCCCATGATTTGAATGTATCAATTAATGTCAAAAATCCATGATCATCAAAATAGTATACACTGACAACTTTCTAGTTTAGGTGTTGTTTATTATACTAATCTCCAACAGTAATCGAAGTTCCCTCTTCAGCTTTTTCTAAAAACAAGTGATGTATATTGTATCCTAATATGAAAAGATAATTCTCTTAACCCTTACAATTATGAAATCAAACAAAGATATAACTTCTACAAGACAACTACAAAATAACACTCTAAAATATTATGAAAAATATCAACCTTTACCAATCAATCAATGATAAGATATATTGCTTAATTACTCCTAAGAATATATTAGTAAACATATTACAAAATCACTCTTAACCTCATCTAAATACAATATTGTTATTTGAAATTTTTAACATAAATACTAGTCTTTAACGATCACCCTTAACCTTCCAGAAAATTGATACACCCTATACAAATATTAATATATCATTCTGCAAAACTATTAACTTGTAGATTCTTGAACATCATGGTACATCATGGTAATTTTGGATCGAAAACCCCATCAAAAAATATTTAAACTATTATATAAACACTCCCAAAATATGGATATATATAGATAACGCATTTCTACTATATAAATATTGAAATTCATTGATATCCAGCGACCAATTAGAATAGTTCTCCCAAAAAACACACCACCCATGAGCTATGATAAAATATTGTTCATCACTCTAGGTATCTCAAAGTTAATCAACCATAGTAGAAATCATAATTATTTATGCCAAACTTCTCTCAACCTAATACATAGATTTTATGACCATAGGAATATGATGTCAAAACCAATGAAATTTAAGAGTAAGGGGTGAATAAGGATTTCATGTAAATAAAATTTTAAATTAATCCAATGTAAACCCAATAACGTATCTTATTATTTTTTCTAAAAGGAAGAAATTAAAATTATAAATAATCCATCATCCCTCACATTGAATATCAACTATGAAAGTATAAATTTAACATGCACATAATTAAATTTATTTTACTTGGCTCGCCTTCATTTAGAAGGATCTTGGATCATGCACATTGTGATGTGATGATGTACCAAAAAAAGGATCAAGAATTGTTATGTGAATAAAACCATAAGTCATGATCACTTTATTATATGGATTAATACCTTAAAAATTTTAAGGGCCTAATCACATATCAATCATCGATCAATTACTATTCTTTCAGTTAAATTCATGACTTCATTTTGGATTTTTGGGTAATTGACATTTAATTTTAAAAATTGTTATCAATGAAAATAAAAAATTCATGCCTCATAACTATATATTTGATGGTCCAATGAAATTAATGTATACTGTTATCTTATAATCCAATGATGGATATTAATAACTCACCTTGAATGATTCAAATCAATCTCTTCTACAAAATTCTAGGGTGGAAATAAACTCCTCCTTGTGAAAATTAATTACATAATAGAATTATCTTTGTAACTTATATATTATTGTATAAAAACTCCATATGAAAATGAAACATAGTGTTCGATTATCATTTTCACAAAAAACAATATTTATAAATTGATATCTGCCATTAGATCATTAAATATAACATGATTCCAGATTTTTTAATGCCATTATATTATTTATTTACTCGAAATATTGGATATGAAATATGGTTCAACCAATATTTTTCCAAATAATTGTAATAGAATTTTATATATTGTTATCCAATTAAAAACCCTAAATTAGATGGAAATGATCACACCTCACTCTCACCATGATTCAATATCACTCCATGATTCCAAAATATTTAAATTTAAATATATAAAAAATAAAATACTGACTCTACCCTTCAAATATAAACCCACCTAACATGGAATAAAAATCAAAAAATATTAATTTATTTTTTTAAGAAAAACTAAATTTTTAAATTATGAGGTCTATTTAAATCCTTGTTCACTAATGACATTTTAATAATCAACTATATTACCTCATAAACTCTAGAATTTGTAATTATAAAAACCTCATATATATATTTTCTCATGAAGACCTCTATATTCAAACATAATCAATTAATTAGTTAAAAATAATGTGAAACACAATTAACTATTCCTTAATCCAGTTTCTCGTAAATTCCAACATAATTAAACACTAAAAATTATTATCTCTATCAAGTGTTCAATTATCGACAAATTTTTTTCATTATTAACATATTAAACTATGGCTCTAAAAAATAAAATTTTGTGTGTCTCCTTTTTTAAGAAGATTTTTTTTGAAGCCACCACAGTAAAGTACCTCATCATAGTTAACCACCCCCATAACCAATCCCTTGGTAGTAGAAAAGCCATGAATAACTCCTTTTATTATTGAAGCTACCAAACTACCAAGATATTATATGTAGAATCTATAGAGACTATACCGTCAGGTATATATATTTTTTAATTCATAGTTTATTTAAAATTAAAATCTAAATAGAAAATAAAAAAAATGTAATTAAGATTATAGAATGACCACAATTACATTATCTGATACATGAGATAATAAGATTTAATAAACAATATTGTTTGAAATCCCTAAAAATGAAGTTTAATAACCCATGTATGGACCATTGCAATTAAATAATAGAAAAAATCAATAGATTAATAATAAAAAACCAAAAAATATCCCAAGTACTCAACTAAAAATATCTCATAACACATTTCATGATTATCTAGCTCTCGCATTTAGTGCATTACCTCAACCCTTATCTATTCTAGTGACCATGGGATCTACCCAGGTAATAAGGATACAAGGAAGGGTATATGTAATACTCATAAGGATAGAACCAATGGTTTCCATGAAAATATAGAATATAAAAAATCATGTATAAGGTTATATGCTAAATGATAAAAAATGTAGTGGATGTAATTACAAAAAGTCAAAAACACAGTTACAATGTTGCCACTCAGGTTCAATAATCCTTCTGTAGATAGTATCGGGGTTTTTCTAAACATACCCTAAAAGTCAAAATGTATCTTCATTAATGAATTTTAAATCATGGGAATGAAATAAACTAATAACATATTGTAAAACTCATGGACAATATATCACAATAATCAAGACACAATAGTGGTCATGACATCCCATAACGTCATAAAATAAATAACATGAAAAGTAAATCCTTATGAAAAATATCATAAAAGTATGCATAGAACCTCATTAGTAATGATATATAATCAGGAATTATGTCCTCATGAAACGATATAGTAATAGACTTCAATTTGCCAATCATAAATGGGGAACATGATCCCTTTTTATAGCCCAAATCACATGAGTGAAAAGCATAAATAATCATTTTCCTTTTCAGAAGAAAGAATAGAATCCTGTTACATACAAGATATTTTTTGAATGGGAATCAAATTCCATTCTCTAGAAGTAATAAACTATAGTTATGATGTCCCACATAAATGGAAATCTTGATGAATCAGTCCTTGTATCCCATTTTCAACACCATCAATTTTGGTGGGTCTTCAGTTCCATTACCACAAGATTCACTCCATCAATAAAAATTCAAAAAATAATAGTAATTTCATCACTCATAATTGTTAATTTCATATAATTTTTCATTTCATATCAAAATAATGAGACAATATCACATCCATATGAGTACCAATTAATGGGTATGTAATCGCTAATTCTAAACAACAAACAAGAAGTAGCAATTTCATTCCAACTAAATCAGGAAATAAAATTATAGTAATTTCACCAAACATACATATCCAGAATCATGTAAGGTGTAATTATTTTCTCCAACAACTTGAAAAAATAATTTATATTAAGGTTTTAATATCTTACTTCTTACAATTGAATTATATGTTAAATCAATTTCCATATGAATGACTTATATTCCATATCAAAAAAAATAATAGCATACTTAGCAGATTCATCGTAGAAGGTAATGAATAATCACTATATATATTTCTATAAAAATTTAGAAAAATCCAAAGGTAATCAAACAATTTCATCATGTTTTGAGCCTCATGTCAAACTCTGCCATCTATGTATATCAACAATATCAAGGAATCCCCATTTTTTTTTTAGTATATAGTCCATCAAACAGTAAATTAATATTCATTCCCATTAGTATACATGACATCAAAAATAATCCCAAATGAAACCACCTACAGTCTGAAAAATCATAATTAACATTTATATTGCAAGAAAATGTTATTTTAATTCAAATAATAATCATGTGTAAACAATTTTCAGGACCTTAACTTATGACATCCAATGAAAAAAAAATAGAGAATAAATATTATGAAAATAATCCTAAAAATAATATGATTCCCCTCACTGAAAATAATTTATTAATTCCACCTCAATTAATTGATTTCCCAATTCTGAAAAAAACCAAAATTTTAGGTAAACCGTTACAGAATGTGGAAACAATGAGAGATTACAAAATTTAGCACATTATGTTGATTGGATCTCCTCTAATAATTAAATTGCATCTAATGGTAGATAATTAGGCTTATAATTTAGCTATAAATTTAATCATAAAATGTTCAAAAATTGATGATTAGATTATAAAAATACTATAATTTCTCAATGTTTTTTTAGATAATTTTTTTAAAAATGATGCTAAATTTTATATTTAATGATGTTCTTCTAGAAGCGTCTTTATCATATTGATGTTTCATACAAATAAAAAAAATTAGTGATGTTTCCAAAAAAACCGTGCTTTAGCCATGTTTTGAGAAAATATTCCTTTATTTAGAGACACTTCTTGAAAATTCACTAATTTTGATATATTTCATGAAAACATCGCAAATTTAGCAATGGTTCCTACAAAAATTTCTAACTTATAACCTTTTCCTGTAACTTTCCTTAAATTGGGGTTGTTTTGAGAAAAATGAAGCTAAATTAAAAATGTTTCATGAATGCCTTGTTAAATTAGCAAATCATCATACAAAAATGTATCTAATTTTACCAAATTTTTTAGGAAACATTATTATATTATCAATTTTTCAGGATAATTTTCTATATATATATACTTATTTACATAATTTACCCACATAAATGTAAATATATATTTAGATGTATATATATATATATATATTAATATATATATACACAGACACATATATATAAACACACACACAGACACATATATATATATACAAAAATAAAGATATATACAAAACATTCCATAGAAAAATAAATAAATTACTTAAATTTAGTCATGTTTGTAAGAAAATTTAGTTATTTTAGTTACATGTTTATCAGTGTTTTCAAACATTTAAAAATATATATATAATTATAATTATATATCTATATACACACACATATATTTTTAGACACACACACACACATATATATATTTATTTAAATGTATATATGAACATATTTATATATATACTAATACAAACATATAATATGTATCATATATATGAAAAAATATATATGAAATATATATATATATATATAATATAAACAAATAAATAATCCTAAATTATAAACACACATATATATAATATATAATATAAAACATTAACAATCATATTTATAATATAAACATATATATATAATAATATATATATATATATATTAATATATAAATTTATATATAATGTAATTTTTTAAATATTAAAATCTATTTGTATATATAAATAATATATAATATAATTATTTATGAGTGAGGATGATTGTTTTATTGTTCTAAATATACATTTCCAGCATTCAAATCCCATTGGACATGATGGGGGACTTATTGTACTATAATGGGGTTGGTGTTGGGAAGAGGAGTGAGACTGGTTGGGGGATTGTATTGGAGGGGGTGGGGTTGGGTAAATAAATGGATTGGGGTGGCAGTTATACTAGAGGTATTATCAAGGTTGGTAGAATGAACTGGATAGGCATGTGGTGTGATATTGTTTCATTTTAAAAATAATATTCCAAACAAAAGTAATTTTTTATAAACAAAAATTTATAAATTTTCCAAAAAAATACTGAAATTTCTAAAACTCATTGGTAAATGAGGTGTAATGAAATATTGTTGTATCTAAACATCATTAATTTATAAAAATTTAATTACCAATGTTTCTAGAAAAACATCAGTAAATGATATGTTTCTGAAGTGCCCAGATCAGTGTGAATCACTGAGAGGGGGAGGGGGTGAATCAGTGATCCCTTAAAACTTTTTACTAATTGATTCCTTATCAATTAAACCTCTATGGCTGGTTAAATCCTCGATCCACTCTTCTTGTATCTCTCACCTTTCCTCGAATGATGCAGTAAATGTAAAGGCACTGGACACAAGGATTTACAAGGTTCGGCACCAAAGGCCTACGTCCCTGCCATGTTGGTTATATACCCCAACATTGTTTCTTCCATTATAATCTGTTAGTATTAAAATGGTCAATACAGAGTCCCACTGTATCTCTCCGGAGTCCCACATGAGGGTCTTTATACTGTGTCCCACAGTGTTACCAGAGTCCCACTGGCCTGCTCTAGAATCCCACTGAAGACTTCTTCCACCCTGAGTCTCACAGGGGGATTCTCCTGGCTCCTCGAGTCACACGAGTAGCTCTTCTTCACTTTATGTTCTTCAAGTATCCTCAGCAGCCTGGGATAAAGGCTGCTGGCCTTGCTCTGTACCTCTGCTCACTTGTGATGAACAGGTCTTCTCGTCTTGCTCAGGCTTTATCACCTTCTTCTAAGGATGACTTGGCTTCTCTCCAACTACTGAATACTCAGACAACTGATATCTTTAACTTCATTCTAGTCCAGTCTCACTTCACTTCAACTTCATGCACTGAGTGCAAGGCAACTCTGATTCCTCATGCACTGATAGCATGGGTTCTCAAATATCTTCAAGAACTCTTGGTCTTGGACAACTCAAATGCACACAGCCTGATTTAGCTCTGTTTAGGTGTGCATGTGAATGCATGTATGCATGCACTCCCCTCTTTCTTCCTTGGTGCAATAAACCCACAAAGGGTATAGTCAATTATAGCACACACCTTCTTCACAATCTTCACACACTTAATTATATTTGTTTACACACTTAAAAGTGTGTTGTACTTTGTGTGGGTCTTCTCCTCTTCTTCTAAGTGAGCACACATTTCTTGTGCACACACATAGCCTTCGGCCACTTCTTTAATTTGCACACACAATTTGTTCTTTTAATTTGTTCTTCAAAGTGTGCACACACAAGGCACTAAAGGCCTCGGGTTCTCCCTCTTTGCACAAGCCACTGCCCGTAGGTGTTCTTGTCTTCTTGGCACACAAGCACAAAGGCTCGGCCTTCTCAATGTTCACACACGAGGCACTGCCTCGGTCTTCACTTCCTCTTCAAGGTGCGCAGGTGCTTGGTTCGGCCACTCCTCTACTCCATTATCGCGCAGGTGCACAAGGCACAAGAGCCGTGCAAGGCCTCGGGTGCAAGGCACCTCAACCACGGGGCGCGCAGGTGCTACTTCCACGTGTACTTCCTGCCGCGCAAAGGGAAGGCGCGCATGGGTCTTCTCCTCTTCTTATTTCGCGCAAAGAGTGCGCAAAAAGAACCTTACGGAGCAAGGGGTGATCCGGGCTTCACTGTCGCGCAGGGTGCTGCGCAGGCTGTTCTTCGCTAAGCACCGAGGCTTCGCGGGACTTCAGATTTTCAACAATGATTCAGCAAGCATTTTGAGAGCCTCGGGTGCTCCTTTTATAGGCATGGAATTCTTCGGCCCATCCACGTGGTTTAACTTCAAAATCCCAAAGATTTCGGATCTTTAAAAATCTTTCAAATCTTGATTTTTCGTTCCTGTTTCATCGCGGGTTTCATTTTTATTTTCCTCCTTCACGTGCATGCATTTTAGAACGAATGCATGGCCTCTTTAATACTTGTCTATGCATACCACGAACACACGTGGCCTCGGCACATTTGGTTTGCCTCGGCCGAACTTCGAATTCTTTCTCGATGCATGCATGCAACATTTTAATGCATGCATGAGTTTGTTATGGCCTAACGATCACAAAGGAGGTCTCGGTTTGCTCGGAGGTGGCCGGGAACTCAAAAATTGTTATCGGGATGCCTCTGGTTCGAACGGAGGCTGCGGGAATGTGCGGGTGGCCTTCGGCTGAGCTCGAGGAAGGAGACAGACGGGGAGCCGTCAGATCAGGCGATCAAATAACCTTGGACGGCATGGATGAGATCGCGAATGGCACGATGGATCGGGCGGCCGAGATCTACCGCGCGATCACTCGGACGGCCAGGATGCGCTCCTGGTGAATTTTTCCGCGTCCCACATCGAAACGCCTCGCGGAATTTCCGCGGTATAACAACCAAGCGCTGCCGGCCTCCCTTCAGTTGCACTTCTCCCCTCTCGGTGCCGCCCCGCACCGAGTTCTCCCTGCGGGCGCGCGCTCTGCGCCCGCTATGGACCTTCGGACGCGCCACTGGCGCCCACTATGCACACTGATAGTCTTGGGGGGGCGCTCCTACGCCCCTGCCGCGCTCCTTCGGGCGTTCCCCAGGCGCCCATGCGGTGTCTTGGGTGCGCCCTGCCGCCCTGGATCGCCCCACGGGTTCCCCCATGGGCGTGGTGCCCTAGCGCCCATGCCTTGGGGTTGAACCCTCAAGGTGCCTTGGCTGGCCAATTTTTTGGCAAAGGCATGAATGAGGACATTGTTAAAAACAACGTGCCTATGTAAAATATGCCACATGCCACTTCTCTAAGACATCCTTCTTCTACATTTCTTCTTCACTTGAATTCTTCAATCCTCCTCAACATGTATTCATTACTTAGGAAGGTTCCTTCTTCAACCGAGCTCCTGAATCAATTAAATCTTCAATATTCTTCAATGATACAATTAGAGGTCAAGTTGGATCACATTCACATTGTCATGCACTAAGAATTAGTACATGGTCTTCTTCAGCTCACTTCATCCACTTAGAAGTTGTGGATGGCTCTCTTCATCTCCTCATGCATTGTCAGTACAATGCATGGTCTTCAAACATTGTTGTGACATTGTATCCAGTTGAAACAAGTTCTTGGAACTTTAAGAACAGCTCAACAATCGTCTGATTTTCATGGAGAATGTTTCAACCACATCTCCTATGTCACTTAGTGAATCTCCTAAGTGACATGCATCTTAGTACCATGGCCATTCTCCTTCATCACCATCACCATCACATCCTTTGTCATTCACATATTGAAACTCTCTGACATCCATCCATTCATTCCTTGACAACAACATACCTCATTGAAAACAAATGAAACACAGTGAACTTCAATCTCCTCCTTTGTATTTGTTGGCAATACACTAGAGAACATATGAATGGGTCAATATGTGTGTCAATATTTCTCCCCCTTATTGGCAATCAAATGCAAAGGTGTGGTGTGGTTCTCTTTAAAAAATCTCTTCCTCCCTTATAAAAGCATTTTCTTGAAAAACACTGAGAGAGGGATGATGTCACATGTTCTCTTTAGCAAATAACCTTTAGTAAATCAGCTCTAAGTCTACTTGGGCTAACCCGGTGTAGAAAACAAGAGTGATATGACCAAGGAATTCAAAGTTGTCCATAATTCTCTACACATGTGAGATCATGCTTAGGGGTTGGAAATTTTTCTGATATAACAATGAATTTGCTAAATCCTGCACATACTTCACAAAACTCATTAGAAAGTTCAGGTGCACAGATAAAGCTTCCCCTTTCATCCATTTGACTTCAATCAATACTCCCCCTTAATTGTCATGATGAATACAATTAAGAAACAAGGGATGAAAGTATGATTGGAATACCTTCACTTTTCTCAAGATGATATTAAATCTTAGAATACCATCTTCTCCAGATTGGCTCCCCCTCAAGGGGTGCTCTCCATTCTACCCAAACCACTCTCCAGTTGAGAATGATCATCATCTTCAATTCCCTGTAATGTTAGCACATGTAAATACAAGTGATTAGGGAATAAGATGGAACCTCCTTGGTTCATCAATGTGAACAACAAGGTTGAGAAAATTCTCTCAATCGAGATGTCCCATTTTCACCATTCTTCACACTTGCACATTTGATCTTCAATGTTGTTTGTGCTGGTGTGGATCTCAATACATCTTCATGTGAAATATTCTTCTTCCCTTTTGCCTTAGCAATTGCCAGAACTTCATCTTCAGCTCTTTGTAGATCTTTGGCATGTTGCAACTGATTTGGCCATATGATTAACAAGTCATTTGGAAGTGTGGCCTCAGTTCTGGAAGTTCCACATGGTTCCTTTGATGCTGTCAAGCTACCTCTCTTAGGCAACTTGTTTTCAATCAATCCCTTCTGCTTCTTTTGGATTGATTGTCTGTTTGAGTCTAGTCTGCCTCTATTGAATTTCATGGCTTCTTTACAAAGATCCATGATATGTCCTTTCTTTCCACAGTAGAAGCATGTTTTCTTGGTGGCCCTTCTGGATGCATCACCCTTCTTGGACTTAGAATCCAAGGACTTCTCTTCCTTTTTCATAATCTTCTTCGGAGAATCTTCAGCTTTCCTCTTCTTGCTTCCCAAGGATTCTTTCTGAGCCAGGTTCTTTGATCTTTTCTTCTTTTGAACTCTGGATACAGTTGGAGATTGACATGTATCTTTTTGACAACTTTTGCAATCATCCCCGATGTTGTAAAGTAATCCAAATCTATTTTCAGTAAAAAGATGTCTCTGGACCTGTGGATGTTGCTTCTTTTTCTCTGGCTTGCTCCCCCTTGGCATGGGCTTCCCTTGTGCTTTCACATTGAGAGGATTGTACCAACAATCCTTTACACAGTGCCCATACTTATTACAACACCAACATTGACCCACAAATCTTGACTTCTTCAGTCCTTCTGATTTTAGGGTACTTTTCTGGAGCTGCTGTGTTGTTTCAGGAGAGAACTGCTTCTTCATTTTCTTTATCCATACTTGTTTGGAATTATTCGTCCATCCTGTATTTTTTGTGGAAACACAATTAGAAGCATTAGTACAAGATGGGATGGATGGTACCTTCCTTTTAGAAGATGTTGCCCTTTTATTAGAGGATGTCCTCCTTTTGGAATCATCCTTCTCAATGCACACTTGTGTAGCAACATTTCTACTTTCAGCTGACTGGGAGGAATCAGCTTTGGGTGATTGCAGATTTTTCAATATCACCTCTAGTTCTAAGCATTTCATGTTAAGGGAGTTCTTCTCATCCTCAACAGTTCTTAGATTTCCTTCCCAATTCTCCACCAGTTGTTTCATCTGGTCTTCATGCACCTTCTTCAATTCTTGCAATGAATTGTCCAGCTCCTTCACCAATTTGACTTTTTCTTCGAGTTGAGAATCTCTGACAACCATTGATACTTTATGCCTCTTTTCCAGTGCATGGAAAACATCTTTGACCACAGTCTTAAAGAATTCATTATCAGAAAGGCTTCTTTGCAATTCTTCAGTAGTGTCTTCATATCTTTCATTGCAAAGAGATACTGTTTCATCTTTAGCCTTCACCAGCTTTCTGAGAGTGTTGGTTATGCCAACCCTTTTTTCCAATTGGAATTCTAGAGAATTGGCTTCATCTTTTAGCTGTAATTTTTCTTCTTGAAGATCAAGGAGGCCTGTAGCTATACACATTTCCACTTCCTTGGGGACTGTCTTCTGAAGATATTTGATTGCATTTAGAAGATCATTGTTCCTTCCATCTTCATCACAGCTAGAGCAGGCTTCATCAGAAGAATGATAAAAGGAATTGTCATCTGATGTGACTTTCACATTTCTTTCCATAGAAGGAGTTTCTCTGATTGCAACAACCTTCTTCTTCATCTTCTTTGCATGTTTCTTATTTCTATTTTTCTGAGTCTTGGCAGATATCTCCATTTGAGGCTGGTCACTCATTTCCTCAAATCTGCACCTCATAAAGACTCCCTTGGATCTTTTAGAGGTAACCTTCCCTCTGATACCAATTGAAGTGCCCAGATCAGTGTGAATCACTGAGAGGGGGAGGGGGTGAATCAGTGATCCCTTAAAACTTTTTACTAAATGATTCCTTATCAATTAAACCTCTATGGCTGGTTAAAGCCTCGATCCACTCTTCGTGTATCTCTCACCTTTCCTCGAATGATGCAGTAAATGTAAAGGCACTGGACACAAGGATTTACAAGGTTCGGCACCAAAGGCCTACGTCCTTGCCATGTTGGTTATATACCCCAACATGGTTTCTTCCATTATAATCTGTTAGTATTACAATGGTCGATACAGAGTCTCACTGTATCTCTCCTAAGTCCCACAGGAGGGTCTTTATACTGCGTCCCACAGTGTTACCAGAGTCCCACTGGCCTGCTCCAGAATCCCACTGAAGACTTCTTCCACCCTGAGTCTCACAGGGGGCTTCTCCTGGCTCCATGAGTCACACGAGTAGCTCTTCTTCACTTAAAGTTCTTCAAGTATCCTCAGCAGCCTGGGATAAAGGCTGCTAGCCTTGCTCTGTACCTCTGCTCACTTGTGATGAACAGGTCTTCTCGTCTTGCTCAGGCTTTATCACCTTCTTCTAAGGATGACCTGGCTTCTCTCCAACTACTGAATACTCAGACAACTGATATCTTTAACTTCAGTCTGGTCCAGTCTCACTTCACTTCAACTTCATGCACTGAGTGCATGGCAACTCTGATTCCTCATGCACTGATAGCATGGGTTCTCAAATATCTTCAAGAACTCTTGGTCTTGGACAACTCAAATGAACACAGCCTGATTTAGCTCTGTTCAGGTGTGCATGTGAATGCATGTATGCATGCACTCCCCTCTTTCTTCCTTGGTTCAATAAACCCACAAAGGGTATAGTCAATTATAGCACACACCTTCTTCACAATCTTCACACACTTAATTCTATTTTTTTACACACTTAAAAGTGTGTTGTACTTTGTGTGGGTCTTCTCCTCTTCTTCTAAGTGAGCACACACTTCTTGTGCACACACATAGCCTTCGGCCACTTCTTTAATTTGCACACACAATTTGTTCTTTTAATTTGTTCTTCAAAGTGTGCACACACAAGGCACTAAAGGCCTCGGGTTCTCCCTCTTTGCACAAGCCACTGCCCGTAGGTGTTCTTGTCTTCTTGGCACACAAGCACAAAGGCTCGGCCTTCTCAACGTTCACACACGAGGCACTGCCTCGGTCTTCACTTCCTCTTCAAGGCGCGCAGGTGCTTGGTTCGGCCTCTCCTCTACTCCATTGTCGTGCAGGTGCACAAGGCACAAGAGCAGTGCAAGGCCTCGGGTGCAAGGCACCTCAACCACGGGGCGCACAAGTGCTACTGCCCCGGGTACTTCCTTCCACGCAAAGGGAAGGCGCGCATGGGTCTTCGCCTCTTCTTCTTTCGCGCAAAGAGTGCGAAAAAGGAACCTTACGGAGTAAGGGGTTCTCCGGGCTTCACTGCCGCGCAGGGTGCTGCGCAGGCTGTTCTTCGCTAAGCACCGAGGCTTCGCGGGACTTCAGATTTTCAACAAAGATTCAGCAAGCATTTTGAGAGCCTCGGGTGCTCCTTTTATAGGCAAGGAATTCTTCAGCCCATCCGCGTGGTTTAACTTCAAAATCCCAAAGATTTGGGATCTTTAAAAATCTTTAAAATATTGATTTTTCTTTCCTGTTTCACCGTGGGTTGCATTTTTATTTTCCTCCTTCACGTGCATGCATTTTAGAACGAATGCATGGCCTCTTTAATACTTGTCTATCCATACCACGAACACACGTGGCCTCGGCACCTTTGGTTTGCCTCGGCCGAACTTCGAATTATTTCTCGATGCATGCATGCAACATTTTAATGCATGCATGAGTTCGTTATGGCCTAACGATCACCAAGGAGGTCTCGGTTTTCTCGGAGGTGGCCGGGAACTCAAAAACTGTCGTCGGGATGCCTCTGGTTCGAACGGAGGCTGCAGGAATGCGCGGGTGGCCTTCGGCTGAGCTCGAGGAAGGAGACGGACGGGGAGCCGTCGGATCAGGCGATCAAATAACCTTGGACGGCCTGGATGAGATCGCGAATGGCGCGATGCATCGGGCGACCGAGATCTGCCACGTGATCACTCGGACGGCCAGGATGCGCTCCCGGTGAATTTTTCCGCGTCCCACATCGAAACGCCTCGCGGAATTTCCGCGGTATAACAACCAAGCGCTGTCGTCCTCCCTTCAGTTGCACTTCTCCCCTCTCGGTGCCACCCCGCACCGAGTTCTCCCTGCAGGCGTGCGCTCTGCGCCCACTATGCACCTTCGGGCGCGCCACTGGCGCCCACTATGCACACTGATAGTCTTGGGGGCGCGCTCCTACGCCCCTGCCGCGCTCCTTCGGGCGTGCCCCAGGCGCCCATGCGGTGTCTTGGGTGCGCCCTGCCGCCCTGGATCGCCCCACGGGTTCCCCCATGGGCGTGGTGCCCTAGCGCCCATGCCTTGGGGTTGAACCCTCAAGGTGCCTTGGCTGGCCAATTTTTTGGCAAAGGCATGAATGAGGACATTGTTAAAAACAACATTCCTATGTAAAATATGCCACATGCCACTTCTCTAAGACATCCTTCTTCTACATTTCTTCTTCACTTGAATTCTTCAATCCTCCTCAACATGTATTCATTACTTAGGAAGGTTCCTTCTTCAACCGAGCTCCTGAATCAATTAAATCTTCAATATTCTTCAATGATCCAATTAAGGGTCAAGTTGGATCACATTCACATTGTCATGCACTAAGAATTAGTACATGGTCTTCTTCACCTCACTTCATCCACTTAGAAGTTGTGGATGGCTCTCTTCATCTCCTCATGAATTGTCAGTACAATGCATGGTCTTCAAACATTGTTGTGACATTGTATCCAGTTGATACAAGTTCTTGGAACTTTAAGAATAGCTCAACAATCGTCTTATTTTCATGGAGAATGTTTCAACCACATCTCCTATGTCACTTAGTGAATCTCCTAAGTGACATGCATCTTAGTACCATGGCCATTCTCCTTATCACCATCACCATCACATCCTTTGTCATTCACATATTGAAACTCTCTGACATCCATCCATTCATTCCTTGACAACAACATACCTCATTGACAAAAATGCAACATAGTTCACTTCAGTTTCTAATGTTAGATGTTCTATAAATCACTGAATTAGTGATGCTTATTTACTAATGTTTCTCAAAAAATAGGAAAACTAAGTAGAAACATTTTAAATTTGTCTTCATTAATTTTTTATTTTATTGTTATTTAGGTAATGGAATGATAATAAATGTCATAATGGTGAGAAACCCTATCAATATACATAACTACCATGACTAAAAATATGTTTTTTTGCAATCTTAATGAATCAACATTGGTGTCCCTTCAGAATTTTAGAGGGATACCACTAGAACATTAATGGGAAGGGTTGTGGAATTTTACATGACCCATGTAAAATAGATTTATGATTTGAATCCAAAAACACTATATTAGAGGGGATAGTGGTACCCCCCCCCCCCAATTTCTATGTCATTAAAGAGTATCGTGGACACCCATAAGGCTTCTAGTGGTTACTCTATTCCTTGAATAAATTCCACCAATAAGCCTTTCCAATCTGAAATATGAATTTGATATTTCCTTAACAACTCATCTAACTAATATATGTTTAAATACATGAGGATTGATAAAAAATAAATTTAAATCATTTATAAAAATGGACTTATTACCTTATAAGAAACACTAGGAATCCTCTGTAAACAGCTTCATATACTATGCTCATCAATCATCTTCATTCTCCCATGTATCATCTTGGATATTCTTTTGATACTGTTGTATCTGTAACAAATGTACTATCATCCCATCAAAACTTTTTCCTCATTGATCAATTATATAAATAAAATGTTTTTCAAATGATTAATTGGTCTTATATTAATGAAAAAATCACAAAAAAATGAGATGGATCGTGAAATTATATCTAATGAAAAGAAAAATAAAATACATCAGGCATTTTTTTAAATATCCAAAGAATATCTCATTAGTATTTCATTTTATCAATCTAATTGATAGCCATAAATGGCTATGTGAATGTGGGTTCCTATTTACCTTTCATAAAAAACCATAGATATCCAATCCAATGTGACACCCTCATGATTTTTTGATCACCAACATCAATATTAGGAGGAAAATAGAAATATATTACATAATTTCATTTCCTAACCTATGAGGTATCTAACCACTTATAGATCAAAAAGTAAAACACCAAAGTTTCGTATATATGACATGGATAGGGAATATAAGACACCCCTTCCTTAAACCTACACATAGGTGATTGGGATATCATTTCATATAAGGCCGTTAATGAATCTATCAAAATAAACACTTGAAAATTATTTTCATTCTTTGTCAGATATAAAAAATATTTTCCCCCCATACCTACTAAAATAAAAAATACATGTCCATAGTATGTTATCCAATATATGAATATTTTTAACATACTTTATAATTTTTAATGATGGTAATTAGTTCTCTTCGGAACCTATATATATGTATACTTTGAAAATATCATCTATGATAACACCAGGAAATGTGTATCATGATTATATATAATTTTCTTGGTCAACTAATAGATACAACTATCTATTAACAATAAATCATATCTCGGATATCAGCAAAATGGTCTCCTAAAAATATAAATAAGTACATGAACCTGGTTAATAAATTGATGATAATCTATAAAACAATAATCCCTTAATGAAACATTGGTGATGACATTATGAAATTCATCATAAATTCATCCGACATCCACTCAAGAAATGGTAGGGACTAATGAATAAGTACTCATCCTTATCCCTTGATTATTTTGTTAAAAATACTCTGAATATCCTTAATCATATTTGGCCACTATTACTATTTGTAAATACCATAATACATCTTATAAATGATCAAGTCCTTATCTTATATAAAGTTAAGTGTCTTAACTAGTAACTACTCAAGCATTCTCCTAGAAAACACAATTGTATCTCACATGTAAATATTTCTATTACAATCTTTGAAACTATCAGGTGGCTTCACCCCACTATAAATATTTCCCTCTTTATGGGAAAATATTAATTTGATTACTAACACTCACATTCACTCTCAATGAGTGTGTAGGTAATAAACATTGATTAGTGGTTCTTTATGTGTTGGGGATCCAGGTTAAACTACATTATACATTTGGTTCACTATATTTTCATTATATTTAACATTAATAATTATATTATTACATTATGTCATTTCATTAGTGTAAAATTGATGTAATAATATCCTTACCATATCACTTCCATTAAATGGTTATCGAAGTTACCCTCTATGACGAGAACATTGAAGTGATACGATGATATTCGTAAATATATGTTATATGGTATAATGAAATCACTTAACTAGACATAGATGATATGGTATATCATTTATTGTGGTCTCATAAGAAATTGAAATTTCTTCATATGATGTTCATCATTTGTAATATTTACATGATGAGGTTGTAATAGTATACCCTCTCATAAAAATTCCACATGTTATATGGGTTATTAAGTGTTCTTATCTATATATTCTTGTATTGGTCCTTATAAATGAGACTATAATTAATTCATATCATGCATCCCACACCTAGATGTATTTCTGAACAATGTGACAACATGTTCTCATATAAAAGTATTATATAATGGTTGTGTCATATTAAATAGGGAATTAATTAATATGTAAAAAATTTCACATCAATGTTAATTTATGTGGATAACTCTAAAACAATTAATAGATATGAAATATCTAATTAATTATTTTCTCATTGTTGTTTTTCTGAATTCCTCATAATGATATATTAAGCATATTGTTTAAAGAAACTAGTAATGCAACCTATATGAAGAGATATTAAGGAACATGGATTATATTACATAGTAAACATTCATTGGAGGCTGTTTTAATCGATACCCAAGACAAATATGATTTTATTTTACATCATTTATATAATTTAATCACTATAATTCAAATGACAATCTCACAATACTAGGAATGAAATGATTTTTATATTTTAGGAAAAGCTTCACAAGATTTTTTTTACATCAGTTATGACACCATTTTTATATTCATCCATACTAGACAATTACTAGATTTAAAATTGTATTATTATCATATTTATGACAATGATAATTGAAAAATATAAAAGGAGTGAGCTCAAGTGCTCTGTAATAGAATAATGTATCAATATTTGATCAAGTTTTTGATCACAATCCTGTGATAAAACAAGAATAATGAGACATTTTCTATTTAAATTTCATTTTTTAATATGATCTATACCTATATACTGAATTGGTGACATATAATCTTAAAATAATAAACATTTAATTTGATATAATAATGTAAAAATAATTAAAACATCAATCACTAAAATGATATAATGTATTTAAGGAATAATAAATAAGTGGAAACAATATTAAATGTTACATAATAAGAATAAGTATGGATACTGATTGAGACTATCAGAGTGTAAAAATCCAACTTTGTATTGGGATCATTACCCATTCACATAAAAATGGTATTTAATTTCTCATTGTGGATTGGGCTCACCCTTTTTTCCCACTCAAGTATTTGACAAAGTCCCATGGTGGATTATGTCCACTCCCCAATAACATAAATAACATCTCATGAGATATAAATATTTACCATATTCAATATATGTATATATAATTATGGAACTTCCCTTTAAATCAAATTATGTAAATTTATAATTGTTCCATAGGAAAAATAAAACTATACATAAAACATAGTTTTGAAAAAACACATAATAAATAACTAGGTTTTAAAATATTTTCATAAATCAAAACAAAATGCTATATCAGTATGATTACCAAGAGAATAATGAATTAAATAATATTATATGATTATATTTTAGTAAGGAAATATAGGCCTTGAACATGTAGTTCTAATGATGAAAACATCAGGAGAAAAATCAAGAAGAAATAAAAATAAATTATATATGTGACACTTTTAGGATAAAGTACTTGATTATTTAATGAAGGGAATATATTTTCATTTCACTTTAGTCAAAAATTTAACTTTTATTGTTTTCCATTAAAAAAAATTAATAATGTTTTCTATAAATTCTTATTGAAAAACATTTTAAAAAGGTTATGTAATCATATATAGGAAGGTTCATTTTTAAATTTTTTAAAACACCATTATTTACATATCACAATGTAAGAAGGATAAAAAAACAATGTTTTAAAAAATTTGTAGGTAAATAAAAATGTTACATCAAAAAATTACATAATAGTTTTTATAATTAAAAATGAGAGCATTAGAGGAAAGAGAAATAATGGTTAAGGAGGAGAAATCATCATTAGAGATCATAGAAACAATTCATAACATCAATGCATTTTGAAAAAGGAATATATCTCATAAAAAATAATATTTAAATCCAAAATTATCTCTAATACTATAAATAGGTTATACTATAATAAATTATTGATGAATCTATAATAGAAACAATTTATCTCATGAAATGTGATTAAGTTATAAAAAACCCTTATATTTTTGGGAATATATTAATCATAGACAATAATACGGAAGAAATTTAATTGATGGTAAGTTCTAATGATAATTTATAATTTATCATATTTTATGTCAATGTGTTTTTAGTTACACAATTGAAATGAATAACGGTGAATAATATCAAAACATACCTCAATCTAGGGTGATGGGAAGGAAACCTTACCTTGTTCAAAATTTGTTCTGTCCATTCACCTACATCCTGAATAAGAATATTAGGCTTATTATATACCTTCTTAGGAACCAAATTAACATATTTTTAATTTTAAATTTACTATTTATTATCATATTCTAATTATTTAATAAGAACTTTATTCTTGTTATTGAATGAAAATTGAATTAGGGTCAGCCTATTTGTGTAATTTTATCATTATATGATGATATAATAATATGTATATATTGAATATAATAATTATAATACACAAATAATAATTTATTGATGATAATCATATAATAATACTAAAATTTGAGTTTCCATATTCATTTTTTAATTGAATTATTCAATGTGGGGGTTAAACCAACCCAAACATGAATGCACTATATCTCAATGGGAGATTATGGTAATGGAATTTCATAATATATTAATAATAAAATCATAAATATTTTATTTATATTTTTTAATATTTTTTATCACATTTAATGTGGTTTTGGTGATAAAATAAAATCAATACGAAAAATAAAATGTTGTACTTTATAGAGGTAGTAGTCCGCACAATGCACAGTTACTGTTTTTATTAAATTACTTTAAAATAATAATCATATTTAAGTTATTATATTACATATTTCAGCATAGTTTTGGTTGATAAATATTAAGAAGAAAAAGTTGAGAATTCACTGAATCCCATCATGGAATGTTATACATTCTCTTGAATGTATCCTTATATAAAGTGGATTGTGCTATGTAATTGAGACCAGTATATTATTAACCTAATATATTCTTTAACATATAGATTATTATGTAGTTAAAGGAATTAATTCTATTTAATTGACGTGTCATGGGGATTTGGAAAATATCCTCTCTATATGTGAATATAGTGTAACATTAATGAATATCTTTTTACTTTTAATTTATATAATTAAAATTTCAAATGGTAATATAATCTGAATATAATAAATAATTGAAATTTTGGTCTTCTTTGGTCTATAGAGCCTCATCTATTAATTTAAATTCTTGTTTTAAATATTTTTTAATCTATTTTTTCTTTGGCTTTAACATATTTCTATTTGATTTACCTTTGTCAATACTTTTTAAGTAAGAAATTTAGGTTTCACTAAAAATATAAAATAATAAATCTTACAACATTTTGGTTTTACAAACCAAAATGTATTCTCAATTTAATATTATTCAAATTATAAATAAGAAAAAATAAAATTTTAAATAAAAACACTTTATATATTGAATAGATCTTTTGTTGAAAAATAGTGTTTAAACCATATTGTGTTCTCTTTATTACATAGCACTGGGTATCAATTAAATCTGTTTTAATATAAATATATATGTATCTAAAAAAGTAATCATAATAATTATTTAAAATATATTATTTTAAAATTACGAAGTATTATTAGAATTATTCATTATGTATAATAGTTTTACCTATTTCATGGTTATTATCATTAATATTATATATCATACAAATATTCCCAAAATTAAAATTAAAATTATTTCATAATATGATCATATTGGAATAATATATTAATTCTATTTTGAAAGTTTTAATATCTACAAGTGATTAAAATCTATTTTTAATAAGAGAAAATTTAAAAAAATTATAATAATATATTACTTCATTTTTCATAATGATACAGTTGGGTTATATATAAACAACATAGAAATTATAATTTACATATTATACTTATAGATTTATATCAGTTATAGAAAATTTTTTAATCCCAATTATTTTATATAAATCCAAAAACAATTATTTCAAGATAAAATTGATATTTTAAATCAAAAAAAAATTGGAAAAATTAAAATTAAAAATAATAAATTTGATAATCAATCTTTTGAGCAATAATATAAATTTATAATGAATAATTTCTTTTATAGGGAAAATATTTCAAATTATTAGCCATTCCTATATTTATTTTCTATCCATTACTAATAAAATTAGTCATAATATATTATTTGTATCTAAATAAATATTATTCATAGAAACAGTATTACTTTTTTATGTTTCTTAAAATAAAATACATAAAAATATAATTTTTGAAAAAATATATTTTTTACCATAAGGTGTTCTTATTAGTTTTCTAGATACAATAAAGATAATTGTATTTATTTATTAGATACATTTAATAACATCAGATTATCTATTTATACCAAATAAATTAAGAGGTACATTATAATGGTCATATAATAATATATGTTTTCTTTCGGTTCTGAGATGCATGTGAAGAGAGCTATCTAACTCGCTAGTTTTTAAAGGTAAATTTAACATAATATCTCAGTGTTCTAAATGATTCCCCATTAAATTTATTTCAACTTCTCAATTTAAATTTTCACATTATACTAGAGAATTAAAGGTTTATCTAAATGATATACATGACTCATGATATAATTTATTCAGAGACATTCACATTAAAAATTCCATATAATATATTATTCTTTAGTTAAATCTTAATTTCAACATGAATTATTTCTCCACCCATTTGATATACATTTTTATAGTATTTTATATCAAAAAAATCATATAATATAATTATATATTGTAATCATAGTAATTCTATAATTGATAGAGTATCATAGTTTTAAATGAAATGTGATTTCATTATTACAACATATAGTTTTTTCACTAGTAATGGAGAATGATAAATTCCCAAATCACATTTAATTTAAATGATAAAATTAAAACAATATATTAATGAATTATTACAACACAACACATGAACAATATTCATATTCATTGGAGATAAATATGATACCACCGTGCATTTATTTAGTAGTTTATAACCAATGAAAACATACATGATATAACACATCCACAATACTAGAGTAATGAATAAGTGTACCATGAAAAACATAATTATCATTACACAATTAAATACTAGTACTTTGATAGTATGTTCCTTTATCCAATGATTTGTTAGGTTTAGTTGTGTTAATTTTTATCTTAATTTATAGTATTAGTCTATTTGTTTCTATACTGTAAAAATTCATCACATATTAGGCATCAAACTTTTAGACGATCCTTAGGATGAACATTACTAATTTCTATCATGTAAATAGAACACATTCATTATCCATGGTAGATTGTTTCCAATGTTCTTATTTATGATAGATGAAACATCTTAAAATTCCATTAAGTCCTTCCCCTGGGAGACTCTTCCCACATTAAGGACATGAAAGAAATTGATGGTTTTACCCTCCATCATCATTGTCACATGAAATTCCATTAGTCTCCATCCTTATATTATTTGGTATGTTTTTATGTTCAACAATACTCGTGTTGTTGATCATAACTCCAGATATTTTTTTTCCATAACCACATGATATTCAAGATCAATTTCTATACAATTTTATAATTCACTATGTTAATTATTTTGTTTTATTTCACTTTCATTATTAACTTGGTTCCACCTAGAACTATCCATTTTTAGAACTAAATGTGTTAATTATGAGTGATCAATATTAAAATTGTAAATGAATTATAATAAATAATATTTAGAATACTAAAAATTGAAGTGTATTACACTTCAAACCCATCACATTAACATTCATTTCAATATAATTCACTCATGATTCCTCATTATAGCAAATTTACATGAAATATAAGAGAGGTTTTTGCTCCAATTTTCCATAACTGAAAAACAAATCAATATGACATCTAGGGTTATATCCTAATGATATGATAAACCATCATCCATAAGAATTTTATTAAAAAAGGTATGTAGAATGATATGATCTTTCCCCAACTAATTAATATAGAACATGTAATCTCAAAATAACATACATGTACCTTGACATAAAAGTATGAGATTATCTACCAAACATTATATAAAGTAATTAATTCAAAATATCAAGCAATCATGAATATGTGGAAACTATATAAAACCGGACCTAATAAGCATAATTCAAGGCTCACTACCGAGTCTACCATAGTGAACATATTGTCATGTTGTATAAGTATCACTCTCTATTCGCATAAAAATATTGTAAAAATTCACATGGTGGATTGTGGTCACTCCCCATCCATATAAACATAGTAAACAATGCACCATGATGGATTAGGTACCCTTTCCAATATGATATATATAATATCATAGGTTATAATGCTTTACCCAATACATTAGAGAGAGATATAGTTTTGGTCCCACACATCTCATTATATTATGTTCATGAACAAGACTTCCACATGTGTAAGATATGTCATACCTAAAAAATCATGATAAAACCCATAATAATGATTTTTGTTTCGTAATACTATCATAGAGAAATACTAAAGTTTACACCATAAGGATTTTCATGATAATAAGTATATTAAAAATTTTGGATGTTTATATTTTTATAATGGAACTTTATTATTGATAATTTAGTTCTAATGTAGTAAACTTCAATACTTATTTCAATGAGATGTTAAACTGAAATACAGAGAGGAATCTTTTCATAAGGATAAACGTATCTTTAATGGATATAAATTTGTTATTATATACATTTATATATTAACTTAACTATAATGGATTTAGATTAAAAAATAAAATCATTTTTTTCAATAGATATTATTTGTGAGAAACATTTTGGAGAGGTGAAACTAGTAATGAAATAAGAAATAAAAATGTTCAATTTTTATTATTTGAAAAACATTTTTAATGTACAAAATCATAAAAAGGATCAAAAAATTTTCATTTGAAACTATTATAAGGTAAATATTATTTCCACATTAGGTAAATCATAATTGGGATTATAGTTAAAATAAGACCATTGGTGGGAAGGGAAAACATTGATAGGGAGGGGAGATCATTGTTAAAGGAGATGCGAATTATTAGTTACATTATTTCTTATTTAAGAAGGAATATAATTCATAAATAAATATTATTTTAGTATATATTTATCTATAAATATATAAATACTTTATACCAAATGAAATTAATGAATAATATCATTGAAAAACTATATAACACGAGAAAAAATATTATGTTATAAAAATCACTAATATTTTTGTGAAGATATTCATCAAATCCCACAATATGAAAGATCATTCATGGAAGTGACTTTCAAATGATCAAAAATAATTTCTGATATTAAAAGTATATGTAGGTGTTGTTACACCGAACAATTGAATATTGGTGTATAATATCAATGCATGAATCAATAAAGCGTGAATTTTGTGAAGACCCTTACATTGTTCCAGATTTGTTATGTGCGTGCTCCTAACTTCTTAAATAATAAAATTGAATTTATTAGATACTTTCATATGACGATTATTAATTTTTATATAATTTCATATTTATTTTTATTTAAAATATTTTATTTATATATTATATATTGTTTTCTTATGTTTCCATCAAAATTGAATTGATGTTAGATTATTCTTTGTATTTTTAATGATTAATGATGGTATTTTAATTATAAGTTAAACTATTTATATAAACATTATAGAACCCAAAACAAATTTGATTTATTATTATCTTTTAATAATTATAGAGTCAGAATTACCATAGTCATCCATGTTTTATTTTTTTATAATTATACATGCATGTGGTTAAATTGACACAAATATTAACACACTATACATCAATACTATGTATGATTAAGGAATGGTGTAATGTGATTATAATAAAAAGAATAATTATATTTTTAAATAAAATAAAGTATGTTAATTATATAAGAAATTTATTTTAGAAATAAAAAAATCAAAAAGAAGAATTAAAAACATTACTTCATGGATGAGGTTGTCCTTACAACGCATAGTTAATGTTCATTTTTTTAGTTTTTATAAATGAAAAAAAGATGGATGTTAAATTAATATTATGACACTATAGTGTAATAATTATAAAAAATTTATCGTAAAAATATCATAAGGATAGTTTTAAATGAGTAAGATTAAGAAGTAATTGATAATGATTAAGTAACAATATCTTTAATACAATAAAACATCTCTTGAAACGCTTCTCAGAAATTGTAGCAACCCATGTAATTTTTATAGTAAATCTGTTTAATTTCATATTAATATTGATTAGTAATATTTTATAATCCAATATTATTTTAGGTAATTTTTCTTTCAAAATGTGAAAATATTTATTTCATACCAAATTAGGTATTCATGGATTATATGAGTTTGTTTAAAAAACTTTTCCAAATTAAAAAATTCAAATTTGAAAAAAAAGTCATTATTTAAATCATCATATTAAATATATTTGAGGAAAATAACATTAAACATTGTTAAAACAATGATATTTTAATCAATAGTAAAAATTCACAATTCATGTATTCCAAGTGTATATTTTTTTATTATATTTGTTTTAAATTTTAAATATTTTATTTTGATAAGAAATAATAAAATAAATGACTTTATAATCATTATCATACGTCTATTTAAAATAAAAATAATTATGTTATAAGGAATTTTTCTCCATAAAAAACTCTTTTACAATTCATTTTGTGAGTATAATTTTTCATCATGTTTAGTGTGTTCAATTTTAATTTTTAATTGTTCTATTTTTCTTTGAAAATGTCATATATCATTCTATGTAAATAAAAATACCAAATTTCAAATGCTTGATTTTTTATTTTGTTTATATATTCACATCAGGATAAAAATTAGTTGTAAAATACAATTAAAGAAAATTTTTTGAATAATTAAATTAATTTAAAATGAAATTTTTTAATTTTTTATTTAGGGAATAATTACCTCAAATTTATACACACCACTCACATATTGTAGGTGCATGAAGTATAAAATAAAATTAATTTATTTTAAAAACATAAAATGTTATATATTTTGGATAACATTTTTTCTAACATAAATTTTATAGTTAATAATAATGAATTATTGATGTTTAAATAAATTATATTATAATTAAATTTTTATAATTTTGTTTTTAATATATAATTATTTTTCATTTTCTAAAAATTATATTTACGGTATTTTATAATAAATATATTTTATTAAAATATTTAAAACATTTAAGAAAATTTAATGTGAATCCTTAGATGATGAACGGTTTGAAATATCATCACATTCAAATTTATGTTCATACTATATATTAAAAGTAAATTTATAACTATTTTATATTGAAAATATCATTATTACTATTAAGGAAAGAATTGTCAATGAAAGGATTAATCCAAAAATAATGATTAAAATGATATCTAAATGTTACTCTCCCCTAACATATAAAATGTTTCCCAATATCCTCTCCATTAATACTTATATTTGATGTCAAGAATGTTTGTTAAAATTTCCCATGAATTGTATATATGTAATATTATAATATTTCATCTATTTCGGAAAGTTCTCCTCCAATCACTTTTAAAATAAAACCCCACATCCTCTCCTCTAAACACGTCATGATCCTTTTGGTATGGAAAATTCAAGACCTAATTCCTTAATAAAATCACTATAAATTTCATATAGATCATATATTGTAATGAATACCAATCATAGTGTTCCATATTTGTAAAAAATAAGATGAATCAAAAAGATATATAGATTTAATCGAATGTTTCAGTTTTACTTCTTCTTCTACCTCTTTAACATACTTGTCCAATATATCAAAAAAATAAAATCAATATCTTTTTTATACTTAAATTTTATCATGTTAATTAAATAAAATATATCCATATCTTCTTTCATAAAATGGGTAATGAAACCATCATTATTTTGTATGGTGGAATAACTCATTTGAAACCGATGTAATTTGTTTTCCACAACCACCTCCCACTAATGATTATAATTATGGATTAAATTAATATATATATATATATATATATTACAATCACGGAAAAATTTTAATTTCTTAATGATAATATACTATAACACTCATTGATCATAAAAGAACACTACATTCAATAGCATATATAACATGTAATACTGAGCCTAAATGAAAAGCAATTCACTATTAAAAAATTATTATTTTTACATGAACATTATAACTTATCCATTAAAATTGGAGACTATGAATAAGATTAACTATTATATGACACCCAGAGATATATATATATATATATTGATCCCCATTAATTTATTTATTGAATCTATAGAAATAAATTATCCAATATTTGTAAATTAATATTATATGTTTTCTTCTAAAAAGAATTTTTTTAATTGTAATTTGAAAATATTATAATTAATTTTACTAACATATATAAAATTTATTTGATAATATTAAATGAAATTTTTATTTCTTAATATTAAAATATTCTTAGAGGAATTTTTTGGGATTTTTCTGAAAATATTGATTTTAAATTAAATAGTAAAACATTATTCTTTTTATTCAAAACAACATTTTTATTTTGTTAATTTTATAACTTCCATTTTTATTGAAAAGTAAGTTCAATGTTGAAATGTTTTAATTTATTAAAAATGATCCCATTATGTTCACACGATTCAATTTTTTGGTTTGATGTGGTATAAACAATATGCATAAAATAATAATTTTCTTGAAAAACAATTTTCATTGTTTATTTCACGATTATTATTAAATTATATTTTACACTATGTTGGGAATTTTTAAAATTGGATCCCATATTTGGATACATGAGGTAAAAATTTATTAAATATTTACAATTTTTTCTAATCTATATGAAAAGTAAACTTAGTATCTTTTCCTACAACAGTAGAAGGTAAACTGGGTAATTAATATTAAATATGAAATTATAAGGAAGAGAAAATGACTGTAATAATTGTATTAATTTTATTATATGAGTATAATTCATCCATAATCATCAATTTTTTGTTTATAGTTAATTTATTGGCAATTTGGTTGAGATTCATAGATTTATAATATTTTATCTCAAGAGAAATAAAGCATGTAATTCTCTTGGTTTTTAAAAAAAATTAAAGGGTTATGCCAATGATTTGATATACGAAAAAAATATTTTGAAATAAAAATTACTTAAATTAACCATGGAGATTTATTTCTAATTTTTTGTGAATATATAGTTTTCGTAAATTCTTACACAACGCTGGGGCATTAATTATTCAATTAAAAAGAAAATAAAATAAATGATATTTAAAATATTAAATTTAATATAGTTTGGGATATATAATGTGATAAAATAATTTTTTACATTAAAATTATATGTTGGGGTTATAAAAAAAATCTATTTCTAATTATAAGTTCATTATTGATTTAATTAAATTCAATGTAATTAATAGTTCTAAATAATGAGGATATTGATATTTTTTAATAAATAATATATTTCTAAATTACATAAAACTCCTAAAAAGTTTGTATTAAAAAAATATTATGATAATAATGTAATGTTAATTCCATATACGAGTCTTCTAGAATCTTATTGTAACGTTATTGACCCTTAGAGATAAGAAAATGTTATGAGTATGGTTATCGAAAAAATAATAATGGGAGTTAGAAATAAATGAAAAGGGTAAAAATATATAAAAAAACATCTAATAATTTCATTTGATGTAAATATATCAACATATATTCACTTTATATTATAGTTATAATAATTTGGATCTATTTATACAAGAAAATTAATTAGTATTAATATAAATTTCAAGAAATTCAAAGAATTCCCATCCCCTAAATAATAAAAGATCACCCCTTACTTCCCTTATTTAAACCACATCAAGAAATATATCTCAATCCAAACTATCCAATTACCCTTAGAAACATATATATTAATCTTTATTATCAATTTTACCTTCTAGAATATTAACCTTATGTCCCTTACAATGATATCCACGGAGAGTCCATCGAAGAAGAGGTATTTATCATTAGAAGCTCATTCATGATTATTTATTCTTCTACCTCCTATTAAAATAATTGTAACATAATAAATTAAAAAATATAGAATATTATATATACTGAGATGTTGATATGATTTTTATAAAATTATATTCCCATTTTCTATCCTATAAAAAAGGACAGCATCATGCTAGTGTATATACAGCATACTGTCTCTACGTAATGGTGTGACTTTTTTCATCACCATATTAATTTTATTGTCATAAAGATGTGAATAGAAGTAATATATGATTATTATGACATGATATTGACTTTGGATAATTATTTTATCATTAACATCCTTACCCCTCCAAATGATATCTTCGCTCATCTATACATATGACTAACCATCTCAACAATGCGATATGATTCATTTTCCTTGTTCACCATTTATTAATTATTCTAAAAATGTATCGAAAAATTAAATATTATATCTATATCCTTTATATTATCCTATTTATTATGTTACTCTATCTAATGTACAAGAGCATGAATATTCATGAAAAATACATGCATGGGAGAATATAGCAGTTAACACCCACAACATGGGAAATTATGAAATATTATTAACAAATAGGTGATAAGATTATAAAGGAGGAGCATATATGTTATTATATTTTGAAGATGGTTTTGTAAAAAATAAATAACATGCTCAATACCATTCGACATATGTTTAAACCATTTTTATCTGAAGGGAATCATGAGGTAAGGGTTTATCATCTCACTTTCATTTTTGTGAGACATATATCATATTCACAACTTAATTCCTTCCGATGGTTTATATACTTCAGCTTTTATTTTTTATCCTTTTTCACTTTATCTTCATGATATTTAATCCTTATTTTGAATTTATTTATTTCATGTTTATTATGATTGAAAAATCATGTGTTAAGGGTTCATTCTGCAGTATCATCATTGGTCATGACTATTTATGATTATGTCTCCCCTAGGGAATATTTCTCTTCAATATCCATGTTTCAAAAAAATATTTTCAACATTTCTTCTAGCATTACTCTATAATTTCATAAATTAGTTTTAACCCTTATTTTACTGTTTACAAAATTATTTTAGAGGAATATTCTTATAATTTTCTTGAATATGGTATTTTTCAACCATTCTGAAAAAAATATGAATGAAATGTTTTATAATTATAAGACATAGATATATTTTCCATCATAATTGCTAATATATTTTTGGAATTTTCCATAAAAAATTTAAAATATTATTTTCTAATAAATAAGTTTCTTTTATTTAGGTTATTTTCTAAAAATAAGTGATTTCAAAGTGAAAAGGGTAGTTTAATTAAAAAATAAATGGTCATTACAAATTCTTTTCATCTCTATCAGCATAATTTTTTAAATTTTATATTTTATGGGCTTTATTCTATTATCGCACAATATAACATATCTTATTCGATGGTTTTTTATATGTTTTATTGGATTAGTTTTATTTTAATTACATTCTCTATATAACATTGGATGAGTTATGATTATGTTTTTTGATTAGGATAATTAATAAAATTGTATATTTGTGTTTCAATATGAATGATTAAGATGATTTTTTTCTCACCATTCATATGAGAAATTTAATGGAAATAGAAATTGATGAGTGTGGCCCACTACAACCCCTTGATGCATTGGTATGTCTCATGAGACAAACTATCATTGGTAATTGTGGAGGCCTTAATGATTTATGAAATATTTCATAGAACAAAACCTTGATGGTATATTTCAGATGTTAGATATTATGCATTAAATCATTATGAAATTATATATTGATATCCATGTGATCATTCAGTTAGTTAGAATATAATTGGAATATTTTAAACATGATGAATTATGCATATGGCCTTATATAATCACCACTTATTCAAACCATATTATTCTTCATGTTCAATATAATAATTAATTGGATTAATTTTTTAGTTATTTACCTTTCCAAATTGATTATTCCTTAATCATTGATGATATATTTTACGATATGCAAACTATTATTAAGATTTAGAGTTAATACATATCTTAGTTATAATTTCCCATGAATTATTGGGATTGTATAATGATTATGATTTTAAGATAAGATAAAAGGAATAATAGTGTACTCAAAAAATATATTATGTTGGATTTTATGTTAATATCAAGTATATATCTATTTTTTCAAGATAGATAAACTATTAAATCCATTAGGATGTAAATATTTATCTCTAGTGACAATGTAACAAATTAACCACCATACTTGAGCTACTGGAGTTGGGGTATTTACTTATATCTTATATTATTTTCCATTGCAATCATGAATTGGAATTCATGCGTACTTGTGGATTATGCACCACTGTAAAGAGGTTTAATTTATTTCTCGTCACTACATGAAATAAATGGTATATATAAGTTCATTTAATGTTATAATATGATATTAATGACTTAATAATCATTATATATATATAAAAGTTTTCTTACCATCTTTTGTTTGTGCCATATTAAAATCGAATATGTTACTCATTTGTATATATGGCCTACAATCTCCATGATTTTATCATAATTCATTTAACATAACTATATTTTATTTTTTGTCTTAAATTGATAAATAATGAATAAAAATGATAATTATGTCATTATTATTATGATATAGATGATTGAATAATGACCACTTGGAACACAATCAATATTTTGATTTCGTTGTTAAGTTATTGACAAAACATCCAAAAAAACACCCAAAATGGACATAACTGATTAAGTAAATAAATATGTGCTTTTTAATAATTCAAAAATATGTTTTAATGATAAATTAATATTTCTAGAAATAGTTCTCAATAAATTTCATAATTTATATATGTTTATTTAATAGGATTTCTTGAGAATAAATTGAATGTCTGGACTCGAGGTAAGGGATTTAATCCTAAATTCACTTCATTAAAAATTCATTATTTTTTTGAACATTTATTATTTTTTATTTTTGAATATAATTACATTTTACATATTATATCATTAATCCCTTATAAAACATGTTATTTTATTTTAAAATTCATGTTAATTCGTATGATGGGATTTTGTTTAAATGTAACCTAAGAGGTATGGGGTTTCTTAACTCAATTTTAATTTTATTTTATTATAAAATGTATTTATTGATAATATTATTCCATTAATATGTGTGAAATAAACTCTGATTGATTTAAATTTTAAATATTCTTTTTTTAAATTAAACCTTTATATATATTCACTCCATTGATAAATACTTTGTTCAATGATATGATCTTTGTTTGGGTCTAATTTTTTCTTTCTTTAGGGCATATGATTATTTCATGCACATATATTAGTTTATTATTTCAATATTCTATAACTTTTAATATTGATTCATTTAAATTATTATGTCAATTATATTTACTGTTTTATTGGAATTCATTTCTTTCACAAGATTAATATTCAAAAGATAAAATAATGAACAGGATTTTTATAATAAAAACTAATAGTATTTTAAGATTATCTATGTTAGAAGATCTTTTTGGAGGTACCATATTATATTATATTACTGAACTATATCTCGTTTACTCTACCATGGTAATTAGTTTTTTTATATGTTTAATATCCATTTCCACTCATATATCTTAATGAAACATCAAAGAATTGTTTTGTAAGTTATATTGATATTTTTTTGATTAGAAATCATTCTCTGTCATATACATGTTTTCAAAAATTTTATCAATAAATTCTTTATGTAAAATATTTTAAATATATATTTCATATGATCATATAAATATTTTTTAAAACAAATTAAATTTCTGAACTATTTCTTCATGGGTCACTTTTGGCACTCTATACATATGTTTGAAAAAAATAACGTTTATGACATGAATTGGTTTTCCTACCACAATGAACATTATTTTATATTGATATTACATTATTCTTTTCCAAATTTAATTAAAAAAATATTTCCACCATATTGTGTGAATTTCCATTTCTTAGATGTGTTTTTCAAAATGAAGTTGTCGTTTTCTTCAAGAATGTTTTAATGATATTTTAAATATATTTATAATCATCAACCATAAAAACCATTTATTTATCTTTTGTTAAGAAAGGTATATGTCCAAATGATACCCCAATTATTCTTTATTCTGAAATATTTTGATTTTATAGAAGATAAATTATTGGAACACATTTCATTTTCACAGATAAATCATGATATGTATGAATAATTGTTATTGTTATTTTGAAAAATGAATGCTTTCATGTTTTTTTTTATTTTATAATTCCTTTACAATTTTAATAATGTTATTTGATATTGATATAGCTCATGAAGACGGGTAATCCTAAAATATCTCTCTAATTCATTAATTCAAGTAAAATGGTTGTCCCGGAAATATTTCTCCTAAGATATTATTTGAATTTATATGGTTGGTTATTAAATTTGTAAAATTTATTCTGAATGTTATTTGAAAATTATGTTCCAAGATACCAGCATGTTTTCTTTATGATTTATTTGTGTTATAATGGGTTCATTTCTCATGTTTTTTTCACATGGATCATGATTAATGATATATTTGAATCATGTATTGTGTTAATGTTTTATACTTGGTTTTGTTATTTATTTTGTAGGTTTTGATGTATATGTATTATATTATGTTATTATCATGTAATTTTATTATTTCATCATACCATTATCTTAAGTTAATTGATTTCATTCAATTGTTATTGAATCCTTTTATCGTTATTGATTATTTGAGCTCACCCTTCTTTTTTTCCATTTTAATATGTTATGAAGAATGATGTTAAATGAATTATCTCTAGAATTGTTTCTGGTGTAATTAATGTTATGTGATATGTTGAATACATAATGTGTTATAAGAAAATTTGGGTATCTTGTGAATAAAACACTTCTAAAAGCATGGGTATTGTTATGTTAAAGTTTTTCCTAATTCTCTAAAACTCTAAACCTAAAATTTCATAGAGTATATGAGTGATCCAATATTTCAATTTCATTTTTTCAGTCTTGGATTGTTTAAATATAGATATTTTTATCGATACAACCCCATAAAAAAATATTATTTTTTACACCATATCTGGGAGTGTGGGTTTTATGCTATTATAGAAATGAAGGGATCATGCTAAAATATTTAGACTAGAGGCATATGAACATGAGATATAATTCTTGGAGGAGAAAAGTGGTAGTGTTTGAGGAATTAATTCAATATAATGGGTGTTTCATAAAGTGGTGCATGTTTTTCAATTGATATGATAATAAAATGGCCCTTTTTTAAATACCCTTT
This sequence comes from Viscum album, assembly GCA_963277665.1. Classification (NCBI taxonomy): domain Eukaryota; kingdom Viridiplantae; phylum Streptophyta; class Magnoliopsida; order Santalales; family Viscaceae; genus Viscum; species Viscum album. The sequence continues at coordinate 512,851,222 of OY728143.1, read as the reverse complement.
TCCTTTTTGGTGTTAATCTTGGACACTAGTTTTTAAATAAAAAATTTATATTTTTTAAGAAATACACAATAATCAATCCAACTAAATATGGGTTTGATGAAACTAAATTTAATCTCTACCTAATCTAGTTTAATTTCTTAAGAAGATAAAATTAACATATAAATTAAATTTTATTATATATAAAAGAATTGTTTTCTATATGAAATTAGTGTTTATTGATTATTTGTTATTAATCGTATTTATAATTGATTTGAAATTATAAAAATTCTAATAAACCTAAATATTTGTTTAATATCATAGTGTATTAACCATTTTTAATTTATTTGTATAATATTTAAACAATGTTAATAAAACACTTCTTTAAAAATAATAGTTTTACTACTATCATGTTAATTAACTTAAATCTTGGCTATCATACTTTTAGGAACAAAATTGAAATTGATCATTTCTATTATATACTCATATTGATTAAAAAATAGGAAATCTATTTTAATAGACTTAATTTCTACTGTTGGAGAAAAATTAACTTCATACAAATTTAAATAAATGTTTTTAGAATAAAACATTATTTTTTTTACCAAATTTTATACATTGGTTTTATATATGTAAAATTTTATTTTGAAATGAATTTTTTAGATATAAATCTATAAAATTTTAAAATGTTTTTAGAATATTTTTCTTCATTGTTTTATTACGTTAATGTCATGAAAATGTCCATTTTTTTAAAACAAACTATTTTTCACAATTAATATACAAACCAATTATTCCAGTGAAATCTAAAAAATTCATTGTAGTATAATATTGATATGCTGAATCAACAAAAATAATTCAAATTGGAAAAACTAAAATTTAAAAATTTAAAAATTGAAAATTTAAATAGAAACATAAATATGTAATGAAAAATTGTATTAATATGATATTAAAATTTCAAAGTTTTGGTCCTTATTATTATTATTTTTGATAAATTAAAAAATAATTTTAATTTTATATTCTGATAAAATTTTATATTATATATATCAAATATATTCATTTTCAGTTTCTTAATATATATATAAGATAAAAATATAATTTTATAAAAAATAAATATTTAAATAAATGGTGATCATATTTATATCTTGATCTACTAAAAATAATTATCGATATTTTTAAAAATATTTGGTAAAGTGGTTATGTCTATTTATTTCCACCCACTTAATTGGTACATTATAATTTTTCATAATGTTCAATAGTCTAATTTTTAAGTGTTTTATGTGATGAAATCTATAGAAAGTCATATTTTTTAAATATAAATCTAATTTTAATGTCTAAGGGAGTTACCGTTGTAATTTTAACCATAATGAATTCCGCTATAGGTATTTTGAATTTTTTTTGAACACTATTCTTTTACTAATTATCAGAATTCAACTAAAATTTTTTCTGAATGGTTCACATAGTTAGTGTATCTACAACCACTGTTGAAATATATATGAATTTAATATCAAATGAAACATTATTCTAAAATTTTGGGGAAAATAATTATTCAGTTTGTGTTAATCATCGATATTGTTTTTTAATAAATATTTTAGTGATATTTAGTTATATTTATATATAATCATTATTCACAATTAGATAAATTCCTAGGAGGTTTGGTTGGACGTGCTAAGGGTTCGAAGGAAATAATATATTTAATATCAATTAAATAAGTATTATTTCATTTATTTATGAAATGATACTATTCTAATCTTCTATATTTTCACACATCATGGAAATATTAATTATATTATAATCAATATTTGACATGGTTTTTACTAATGAAAAATAGATTGGCTATGCGCCTTTCTGAAAAAACCAATTCTCTATACTATTTATAAAAACCATGGTTATATCATATCTATGTCTGATGGTTGTTGTATGAAAATATTCTATTGATAATTATCTCAAGACTACAAAGAAACATTTCTCTAGAAAACTCTCAATAAAAAATAGCATAGTTCATAATCCTCCTCCACAAGGAAATAAAATAACATCATAATATCATTCAATCTCATTAGGGATTATAGTTGTGATAAATGAATAGTTATAGAAATTGTGAGAATATTTCATAACTTATCAGGGTTATTCTATTGTGATGTTCCGAGGTTTATAGAACACATGTGTATTTACACAAGGGAGATTATACCCTTGAATAATTTATAATAATGACAGTATGACAACATTTATTGATTTATTGATTTCAATAATGGATATATAATTTCAAGAAATGAAAACTATTATTTATATAAATTTCATGTAAAATATCCCCTCTCTGAGTCTTACATGATTTATATCATCATGTTCTATGATTTATCTACATAAAAAAAATGAAATACACAATTGAGAAGTGGACCAACATGATTTTAATGATTTTATTATCCCTTAAGTGCCATCAAATAATCTATATGATTATTTAAATTTATTTTTCCTTAGATTATTTATTTTTACTTTTAATGTTAGATTTTTATTTCAAGTTCATTTATTCTCAATATGACTCCCTTGAAAAGATGATTTTTTACTTTCAGAAGACCAAGAATAATATAAAAATGTACAATGAGTTCTCTATAATCTCATCTAGATGGTTTTTTATATTCCAAATTGAATACATAGGACAATATAAATCAAAAAAAAAAATCACACATAGTGTACCCAAATTCCCCACAACAAGACGAGCTATCAAGATCACCACATGGTGTCTGGGATAAGAGTATCCCATGTAATTAAATTCAATTTAGGGAATTTCTATATGAAACAATATTTCTAGGATTCAAATCATGTAGTTTTTATACATTCATTGAAACCAAACTTTTCTTCTATGTAGGATCCCGGGTATGGTATAGTCATAATATGTGTGATTTATTTACTAATTATATTTTAGGATTTAATGTTCATTAATAATATCCATTTTGAAACTAAAAATAGTTTATTTGAAATAAGGAAAATGCAGCATATAATATTTTCAATTGTTAAATATTGATCCACAAGTCATGTTTCATAGATGACCATATAAAATGATTCATGGTGTGTAACAAGATGTACACTCCAAGTAACTTTTACCCAGTTATGCGAAAGTCATAACAAGTTAGGTTACACCCCATGTAAATTAATCACATGGGATGTGAATTAATAATAGGAATATAAAACTACAAAATTTTTATATTAGGTACACAACATATAATAGGTTTTATAGAGTATTATAAATTTAATTATGATTTTTAGTTTCATAATTTCATGTTGTGTATGGTCATTATTTCCATTGTATGATTAATAAGAATTAAAATTCGTCAAAAAACATATATTTACATGTGTCCCATTTCTTAAATGTTGAGATGAAAACATAAATTGATTCATAGAACAACAATATATTTAATAATAATAAACATTGTGCACATTAAAAGTTTTGTAAGTACCCAATAAAAAACTGAGATCATACAAGACACTATGATGTTTAAAGTGTCACACACTATGATCCCTCTTTTACAAAATGATTAAGTAAATAATTTTAGTTAAAATTTATTTATTTATATAATTTAATAAAACATTTAATGGGAATATGAAAGACCTTTGGGATGTAAAATTAACATAAAAAAATAAATAAATAAATAAAATATTTAATTTATTAAATTAATTTGTATTAACAATGAAAAAAATATAAAGGATGGTATCTATTTATAAATTAGTGCACATATCATACATAGACGACCATGATTTTGATTGATCTAGGTATGTGTTTTAATATTTTGAAATTAGTTAAATTAAATTTATTTTTGTGATAAATGCTATTAAATTAAAATGATGATTTTGGTATCAATCTATCCTCCTATAAAGTATATACTTATGTATCTACATTTTATTTTATGTAATGAAATACTCATGGTTTACCTCCCTAATATGTGAGTAAATAATATATATTGAATAGAGAACGTATTCAAGTGGATGTGTTTTATATTTGGAGCTATGTTGAAACCAACCAAGGATATACATAGTTGAATAGGTTGATCATTTTAACTAAAACTAAACAAAAAACCGAAAGTTATTGCCCAATAGTTTAGTGTTATTTATTATCTACATGATAAAAATGCCAATCAAAAATCTGATCATCATTCCAAATACATTAAATATATTGTATCTATTTTATCATGTACTATTTATGTAAATTAGATAATTTATCATGGTAACATCAAATTAATGAATTTATAAAAAATTAATATTAAAAAAATACTTGGATTATGGGTAAATTATTTTATTAGGACATGGTTGATTGATTATTTCAAATTTATATAAGATTATCATGAATATAAAAGAGAAAAAGGGAGTAAATTGTATTACAATGATAAAAAATACCTTAAATAAAAAATATAGTAAGTATATTCTTCTATTACAATAGTTCAAATATTACCAAAATTCATGGTTCATGTCTATCCATAGATATTGTTATTTAAATTATCATGGGCATTCAATTATGTAATTATGTTAACTTTAACTAGTTCAAATCAATTATTGGATAACCAATTCAAATATATAATTAGATGTGAGGAATGTGTTAAAAAATCTATGATCAATATTTTAGGATTAAGGAATCCATGAAATGAATCAAGAAACATTGTGTTAATGTAGTTTAAAATACCTTCCTACCTAAATATATTGGAATATTTTTTTCCCAATTCTAGATTCTGAGATTGGATATATGAATCCTTTCTAGTATATTATCCATATAATATGATATTCTAAATATGAGGGTTTACACTATTAGTGTTTTTTAAAATAGTGCGATGCTAGGTAATATAATTTATTACATCCCATTTGGGTAATAAAGATAAATTAAAAAAAATCATTAATATTGTAGAAAATGGAAATTCAAGTGACATAGACATTATTATTGTGATATATAGTATAAAAATAAAATATACATTCTAATGTAACATCCAAGAGTGGTAAGGGTTACTTTTCAATATATTATAGCATGAACATGAGTCTTATGTACTAGATATCGTCATTCCAAATATGTCCTATAAAGTGGTGAGTGTAGAGGATCTCATTGTGTACTGGGGAGTCTTGGATTATATTATATATTTCTAGTGTTTTATGTCATCATCTAAGAGAAATAATATCCAATAGCTATATTATACCACGGATTGTTAAAAAACATTTGTCATACCACACTGATATTTATTTATAAAATGGAAGATAAAATATTTACACACTCTCTAAGGAACAAATTATGTGTATGAATGGGAAATAAATTCAATATGAACCTCATTTAGTAATGAAAATTATCTATATTGGACATTTGGAAATATTAGGTCTTAACCTACCTGATGAAGTGTTCACCAACCTCATGATATCTTCTATCCTATATATATTTCCATGTTTTACTTTTTATACTAATAGTAAAATAATTTTGAATTGTCTCTCGGATCCTCTTACTCTAATCTACCATGTAGATAATGACGTGAGACAAAAAACATATACTATTTTTATTGAACGGGTAATGGGGAATGCATATGGCTCTAATTTTCATTCTATGTATATGGTTTATAAATACGTCCTAACCATGAACAGTAAGATCAAGAGGTTGAAAATGGGAAAAATTATAATTCATTCATGTATTTAGAAGGGCCACTAGAATAGAAATTGCATCAATATAAATAATAAAGGGGGTGAATTTAGTTAATGTGTTTTCTAGTATAATCCTTACATAACTATAAGTTGGGAATTAGTCATATCATTTGGGTCTGAAATATTTATTCAAATCTTCAAACCATGTATATTTGGGAAGGCTTCCAATGGTGAGAAGGATCATCTAGCTGCCAATAGAGAAAAACAAACTACTTATCTATTGAAGACTACACCCTTACTTTACCAAATTAACTATTCTAGTATTAAAGAATCCAAATTTCATTCTAATTATTTCAAAAAAACATTATATCTTTGTCATTTTTATCCATCTTTACCTTTGTGATAAAATGTATAAATAAAATCTACCACTTTTTAATGATAACATTTTTATGGATTGGAACACCTTAATAATGGTCATTATGTACAAGCATATTAAATAAAACTCTTTCAAAATCAATCATGTTGAAATAGATCAATTCAATATTAGTTGTGTTATTACTAACTTGTAGATACCCAAAGCTTGACGTACATGGACATTATATTACTTTTGCGGAATTCTTAATACATAACAAAAACAGACACCAAAGGACCGTAATAGTTTAGTGTCTTTGGAAACTCGGAACGTAATCTTCTAATCATGGTGAAAGATCTTCAACATCTCCCATAAAGATCTTAACATTTTGTTTTCTTACCAAAAACCTTTATTTAAATCATAGGGAAAAGAAAAAATGTAAAGGGTGAGCTCAAACGCTCATTAAGGGTAATCCTGGATAAAATAAAACAAATCATATACATTTGAACTTAAAAACATGACCATAATGTTTGAACATCAAAATCTTGAGAAATGACATAAAACATGGAAGTACATAAGGAATTGATCATAAAGAAACATTAATCATGATAAAATAGCATGGGAATAAAACATTTGATTGTAGCAACCATTAAGCACATGATATGATTTCAATAGTATCCAAGGCATTGCTGCCAAGACCATCTTAGTGGACAAAGTCCCTTTCAGAATTGAGTTCACTCCTCATTCCAGTCTTGTATTACTGAACTGGATTAACTTATCATTCCATCCATGTCTATCTCAGGAGATATAAATCATTACCCAATGCATTGGAGGGGGATATAGGTCCCACCCATATCTTAATGAAATAATTATTACTTGTGCCACAAAATAAACATACATCATTCATAATAACCCAATGAATAAAATGGGTTTCATAAACATCATCCCATCATCACATAATCCATATAAAAGAAATGGATATCATTTCATAATAAGAAAATTGAAACAATGTAAACCATTGAGAGATTATACTTGAAACAAACACAAATGAAATAATTTCATCTTAGATGAAAAATTGGTTTTGATAAAACACTGGAAATGAATTCTTGAGGAAAATATCTTTTCTTCTTCAAAATCAATTTATTTTCAAAAAATGTCATGTAATTTTAAAAGAAATATTTTTTTTTTAAAATAGTCATGAAATATTTTGGAGTATGCTTCATAAAAATAAGTCTTTATAAAACCGTAAAAATCCTTTCATTCCGTATAAGTTTAAAAAAACATTCACCTCGTATTTTTGTCAGAAAAGTCAAAAAGTACCTCGTAACGTAAACAAAAGATAGATTCATTACATACCATGTAGTAAAAGACAAAATGGGTAAAAAGGAAATTGAAAATACATAAAAACACTTTTAGAAATCCTGGACATGGATGATAAAAATAACCCCTGTAAATACTTACGTATAAGCAATCTCTGAAAAAAATGAGATTTGAAAAATTATCCCTTACCTTAGGTCTGATATGCTTCGTACGTTTCCGAACCTCCTGTATAATGATTTAAATAATGTCATTGACTTATTACCGAATCCTATTCATTGTTATGATATCATATATGGTTCACTTATGACTTTATATTACCCGTTCTTTTGTATGTTTCATGTTAAAGCAGCATTTTGGGTTAAATCATTTTATTTATCATACGTGTTTGGACTTGTTGTTCTTGATATTATTACTTATATCCTGATATATTTAATTCCATAATTTAAAACATGATTTATATATAATATATATTCAGTATATACATATATATATATATGATAGATCTATTAAATGGAATGAAATACACCGTTCATGGAGACGGTAGGCCGTACGTATGCATGAATGATGTTTTTTATTCCTTATTGACTTGAATGGAAGTATGTAGATGATATATATATGTATATATGTATGTATAAATAAATCCAGTAGCTTCATTATGACATATATTTCATTATTATTCATTATATATATTTTATAATCATTCTTGAATGGTTAATCATGGAAAATGAATCTCATCGTGTTCGTGGAGACGGTAGTCCGTACGTACGCAAGAGCGATGATATCATTCCCATGATCATGGAATTGTATTTAAGTGTATGAATAATATTATAGAATTAATATCAATTTACAATAACCATATATAGTTATTTATTTACACCATTATACTAATCAATGTAAGGGGGTGGTGGAAAAACTGATTACACCACGACCTGGAGACGATATTCCGTATGTACACTCGCGTGGTGATTTCGTTTTCCGTAGGATGGATAGAAGGTAAAATAGGGTTGTTTTATATTCATAATGACATATCATTATATGAGTGATACTGATGTTATTACTTTATAATGAAACAACTAAAGAAGAAGAAGTTGAATAAGAATGAACATTGAGAGAATCGAAAGAAGAGATTACCTATTCTTCGACACACCTCCTTTAAGCCTTCTCTTACGGAAATATAGTTGGTCTTTTGAGAATACCATAACTTCCAAAATGTTTCTAGGGAAGAGTAGAAGAATAATGGGCGGGGTTAGGCCGAGCTTCAAGGATCAACAGTGTGTGAAGAGAAGAGGGAAGGGGTGCCCTTTTTATAAGGGAGGAGAGAGGCACCATTGGAACAACTCAAAATATTATTTTATAATAAAGTCATATTCGGTTTATAATAGCTCATAATTGATTTATTTCTAAGATAATGTAAGGATGGGTCGACATCCTCTCATCCAATATAATTTTTACATGTTTTGGTTACTATTTTATCCTTATCATTTAGATTTAACTCTAAATTAAATAATTTAACTTTTACTGTGTCTTTTTGTTTTCTTACACTAAATGGTTAATAAACATACTATAACAAGCCAAAAGAACCCCAAGTGGTTAATTATTAATATATATATATATATTTATCTAATTAATTTTTCCAAACTTTAGATTTTTAAGAATAAAATAAAAACTAATAATATAATATATGATTTAAAAACTATTTTTTGTCAATTTTGACACTATTTGGTACATGATTTTTTTGAAAATCATAACAGGTTGATTAGTTATAAAAAAGTAACTTAAATCAATAATAACATGTCATATTGACCTTTAAAATTATTATAATTCATAAAATTTCACAAATTACATTTATTTGGGTATTTATAATATCAATTATGTCAATATTTCATTAATAAGATAATTTCTACATCATCATTGTGTCATAAATAAATTAAAATATTTAATGTCTAAAAGTTATAAATAAACAATTATTATGTATTAAATCTTTTTATCTTTCTAATGAATATTTATAGTCGAATTTATATTATGTATAACCCTATATTAAAAATTATTTAATTATTAAACTTTGATTTTAACTATTTTTACCCTTCTTTAAAAAATTAATAATAAATGTCCTAATCTAATTCAAGTGGGCCTAAATGGTCATATTTTATTCATAAGGTTGTTTTTGGTAGAATTACACTTATCCAATTGAATTAGGACTGGTGTTAGGGTAATAATAATATCATTTTTACCGTTAATTAGCCTATTTACTTTTAACCGTGGTTAAAAAAAAGTAAAAAGTTACTATTCACAAAAAATTATTTTCACCTCGTTGAACCACATTTTAGTCCTTTATGTTAACCATTACTCTCTAATTTTTGAAATTCCACTCACAGAAGCGGTAAAATTACGTTTTATGTGAATTTGCAAATTCTCATAGGAGGTGGGTAAAAGACGGTGAAAAGTTCAATAAAATTATTATACATTTAAAATTATTATAAAATGACTCCAATGACTTAAATTGAACATATATAGGTATTACGTATCAATTTTTCCCTCAAATAAATTTAAATAAAATAAATAATTATTTAAATAAAAAGTCAGTTTTTGAATAGTAACCCAGTGTTTTCACTATTCATCATAAATTGAATGTTTTCCGAAAAATACCAAAAATTCACCCTAGGATAATTTCAATATTCTGAATCCAAAAATAATGTCCAATTTGAATGATAAAATTTATAAAATTTCAAAAAAGTGGGAATTACTATTCATAACGGCTAGTTTATATAATATATCGTTATTTAGCGAAACACGGAATTGCGTACAACACACGCTATCGTGGAAGGTCGTGATTGAAAGTATTGATAGCGAAGTCAGGGATGCATGTTGTGCAATCCCCTTTTGGTGTATCATACAACACAATACATTAATGAAATTAAAAAGATTATTTTTCATAAAATCTCAGGGTGTTGCATTCTACCCCCCTTAAAATGAATATTGCCATCGAAATTCGTCAGGGTTTTAAATGGTTTACTACCGGAATGTTTCTTTAATAGAAACCCAAATCGTAAAAAAGAATACCAAAACTTGTCTTCAAAAACTAATGTTTGAAAATTAATGGTTATTCAAATTAATTAATCACTGGGTCTCCACATAGGAGAACACAGGTGAAAATATAGATATGGAAGAGAAATCTAACTGTCATGTTCTGATGTAGAGTGGTAGAAAACATGGCTATAAAAAATCCAACAATCACAAAGCCATAAATTTGTGATGATCTAGGGTACCATCTGATTCATCGGATATAAGGGCACTAGGAAACATTTTTCGTTTTCAAGATCATTTCTCTAAAGTTGAAAATTTTTAATTAGATGAAATACTTACTTGATTTTGGTACAATCTCGCCGTTTTTCATGCATTGAACAATTTCCACTTCATCTCTTAATGAAATGAAGTTGAATTTGTCATTCGTGAAGTGTTAGCATATCATGTGATAGAATGATGAGTCATTCCATCTGTTTCAAACAAAAGTTTAGAAAAAGTTATCAAATATACATAAGTCTATATATGGTGAGGTTAATCGTATATGATTCCAATAATGGACTTATACTACATATATCAAACCAATTAATATAATAAACCTAGTTCCTAATAACCAGGGACTTCCAGTTGGCCAGTGGTAGGCGATAAAGGCCTGTCGCACTTTGGTCGTGGCTTCGATTCCCACAGCGTTGTCCGACGTGACGGGTGGTCACTCGTTCTGCAGGTTGTCCTTTTTTTCTAAAAATTAAATACCAACTTATGTCTAACATAATCCAATCCAATATTTAGGCTTGTCCATAATATTGCATTCCATTCTCATATTATAGTGAAAACGATTACAAGAGATTTCATATAACAAGCAAGTTAATACAATCGTTGATCCCCATGTATCATAAGATATGTCTTGTTGGTCACATTCTAATCATTCGAATGCCTTAATCTTGTAATCTATTGAAGAATGAATTCCCATTGAATCTTAGTGATAACCTGAGTGCCGTCAAAAGTTATCTCTTTCCAAATACCAAAACCCCCAAATTCGATATACTCAAACCATGATATAACAATTTCCTTATATCTTTCATGAGCTCATGAATACAATCAAACATCTCATTATCTTCTTATCCCTTCATTATGCGCATATCATCTAATTTCCAAAAATATCTGAATAACCTTTCATGGTTAGCAGTACCATATACTTTCAAATTGTTTAGGTAAATCAATATTATAACAATCCTTAGATGAATCATTATTCCATAATACCATTTACTATAAAACATAACTCTTGATAAAAATACATTCATTCCACTACCTTCTTAAACAATTGACCGAGATTCAACAATTCTTTTATCTCACATATCATTTGTAGTCTCTTCATCATCATCAATATAAATACTACCCATACGTCCATGATGATTCTTTTCATGAGACTTTACCTTAGGGCATTGGTTTGCATAATGCCCATACATTCCACATTTAAAACATTTAACCGTTGTTAATGTCTTATAAATACCATTATCCTTTTCCATAGTGTGAACTAAAACTTTTAATTTGCAATTACAAGATTTGTGTACTTATTTACTACACCCAAAGCATCTTCCAGTTCCTTTGGAACAGTCCCCTTGATGCCTTTTCCCACATGACATACATGAGAGAAATTGAACTTTATTTCCTCTATGATCATCATTAAACTCTATATTTCTCTTATAAGTTGAGTTAGGAAAGTTACCAAAGTTGAGATTATTGATCATATTATGATATTTCTGATTAGTCATAATAATGATGTTTGGACTTCCAAATCCCATTTCATTTGGTTCCTCATGAAGAATATCATTCCATTGACCATCATATCCTCCTTTATCATGAATCTTCATGTTTATAGCCATTTTCTAAAACCCAAAAAGAATAGTGTGAGAGGAAAAAATCTTGCTAGGGAAAACAACATTGTAAAGGGGGAGTACCATCAATAGATAACATCTTAGGTTAAATTATAAGATCATTACCGTAGATCTAGGACTATATCCTATACGTATACTTATCCTTAGGGATATCCCATGACATACCTTAGAAATATCTCTAGGGATCTCACTAACGTTTTCGCATCTTAGTATCCAAAGGTTGAATAAACCTTTCCTCTGATACCAAATGTAGAGACCCAAAGCATGACGTACATGGACATTATATTACCTTTTCAGAATTCTTAATACATAACAAAAATAGACACCAAAGGACCGTAATAGTTTTGTTTCTTTGGAAACTCGGAACGTAATCTTCTAATCATGGTGAAAGATCTTCAACATCTCCCATAGAGATCTTCCCCTTTTTTTCTTACCTAAAACCTTTCTTTAAATCCCAGGGAAAAGAAAACATATAAAGGCTGAGCTCAAACGCTCAGTAAGGGCAATCATGGATAAAATAAATCAAATATTTTATATTTGAACTTAAAAACATGAACATAATGTTTAAACATCAAAATCTTGATAAATGACATAAAACATGGCAGTACATAAGGAATAGATCATAAAGAACCATTAATCCTGATAAAATAGCATTGGAAAAAAACATGTCATTGAGGAAACTTTAAGCACATGATATGATTTCCATAGTAGCCAAGTCATTACTTCCAAGACCATCTTAGTTGACAAAATCCCTTTCTGAATCGAGTTCACTCCTCATTCCAGTACTGTATTACTGAACAAGATTAACTTACCATTCCTTCCACTTCTATATAATGAGATATAAATCTTTACCCAATGCATTTGAGGGAGTTATAGGTCCCACCTATCTCATAATGAAATCATTATTACTTGTGTCACAAAATAAACATACATCATTCATAATAACCCAATAAATAAAATGGGTTTTATAAACATTGTCCCATCATCACATAATCCATATAATAGAAATGGATATCATTTCATAATAAGAAAAGTAAAACCATGTAAATCATAGAGACATTATAATTGAAACAAACACATATGAAATAATGTCACCATAGATGAAAAATGGTTTTGATAAAACACTTGAAATGAATTCTTGAGGAAAATAAACTTTCTTCGTCAAAATCATTTTCTTTTCAAGAAATGTCATTAAATTTTAGAAGAAAATGATTTTGTTGAAAATAGTCATCAAATATTTTGGAGGATTCATCATGAAAATAAGGCTTTATAAAACCGTAAAAATCCTTTCATGCCGTATAGGTTAAAAATAACATTCTTCTTGCACTTTTGTTGTAAAAGTCAAAAGTACCCCCTAACGTAATCAAAAGAAAGATTCCTTAAATTCCATGTAGTAAAATACAAAATGGGTAAATATGACATTAATCATACATAAAAACACTTTTAGAAAACATGGACCAGGATGATAACAATAACCCCAGCAAATACTTACGAATAAAAATCTCAGATAAAAACGAGATTGGAATAGTTATCCATTACCTTATGTCGGATATGCTTCGTATGTATCCAAACCTCCTGTATAATGATTTAAATAATTTCATTGACTTATTACAGAATCACATTAATTGTTATTATATCTTATATGGTTCACATAGGTATTTATATTACCCAGGCATTTGTCAATTCCATGTTAAAGTAGCATTTTTGGTAAAATTGATTCATTTATCGTACATGTTTGGACTTGTTGTTCTTGGTATTATTATTACATATATCATGATTTACTTACATCTAGAATGTAAAACCGGATCTATATATCATATATATTCATTATATATATATAACAGATAGATAAATGAAATGAAACACACCGTTCATGGAGACAGTAGGCCGTACGTACGAATGAACATTGTTTTCCTTTCTTTATCGAATTGAATGGAAGTAAATAGATGACATGTATATATATATATTTACACATAATTAAATTAGCTTAATTATGTAATATATTTCATTATTATTCATTATATATAATTCATAATCATTCTTGAATGCTTAATCATGGAAAATGAATCTCATCGCGTTCATGGAGACGGTAGTCCGTATGTACGCACGAGCGATGATATCATTCCCATGATCGTGGAATTGTATTGAAGAGTATGTATAATATTACAGAATCAATATCAATTTACAATAACCACATATAGTTATTTATTTACACCACTATACCCATCCATGTAAGGTGGTGGTGGAAAAACTGATTACACCACGTCGTGGAGACGGTATTCCGTAAGTACGCACGCGCGGTGATTTCGTTTTCTATAGGATGGATAGATGGTGAAATTGGGTTGTTTCATACTTATAATAACATATCAGTATATGAGTGATAATGATGTTATTACTTAATAATGAAACTACTAAATAATAAAAAGTAGAAGAAGAAATAAAGTTGAAAGAATCGGCAACGAATATTACCTCTTCTTTCAACACGCCTTTTTGAAACCTCCTATTAGGGCACTAAGATTGGTCTTTGAAGAAGACCAGAACCTCTAGGATGTTTCTAGGGACGTGGAGAAGAGAAATTGGTAGGGGTTGTCTGATCTTGAAGGCTCAATGTGGTGTGAGGAAGATAGGGAGGAGGTGCCCATTTATAAGGGAGGAGGGGGGCACCTTTAGAATAACCAAAAATATTATTTTTTTATAAATTCATATTCGGTTTTTAATAGCTCAAAATTGAGTTATTTTGAAGCTAAGGTGTGGATGGGTCGAAATAATATCATCAAATAGAATTTAGACATGTTTAGGTATCTATTTTAACCTTATCATTTAGATTTAACTTTAAGTTAAATAATTTTTCTTTTACCGTGTCTTCTTGTTTTCTTACACTATATGGTTAATAAACTTACTATAACAAGACAAACGAACCCCATGTTGTTTATTATTCATATATATAACCTTATCTAAGTCTTTTTTCCGAATAAGTTAAAAATAACATAACAAAAATAGACACCAAAGGACCATAATAGTTTACTGTCTTTGGAAATAATAGAGACATTATACTTGAAACATACACATATGAAATAATTTAATCTTAGATAAAAAAATGGTTTTGAAAAAACACTTGAAATGAATTCATGAAGAAAATATCCTTTCTTTTTCAAAATCATTTTCTCTTCACAAAATGACATGTAATTTTAAAAGAAATATATTTTGTTGATAATAGTCATGAAATATTTTTGATGAACCTTCATGTAAATAACTCTTCATAAAACCGTAAATATCATTTCATTCAGTATAAGTTTAAGAAAACATTCTCCTCGTACTTTTGTTAGAAAAGTCCAAAAGTACATCGTAACGTAAACAAAAGAATGATTCCTTACATACCATGTAGTAAAAAAATGGGTAAAAAAGACCTTAAACATACATAAAAAGAACTTTTAGAAAACCTGAACAAGGATGATAACAATAACCCCAGTAAATTGTTACGTATAAGCAATCTCGGATAAAAATGAGATTTGCAAAATTATCCCTTACCTTAGGTCCAATATTCTTCATACGTTTTTGAACCTCATGTATAATGATTTAAATAATGTCATTGAATTATTACAAAATCATATTAATTTTTATGATATCATATATGGTTCAGTTATGACTTTATATTACCTATTATTTTGTATGATCAATGTTAAAGCATCGTTTTGGGTTAAATCATTTTATTTATCGTACGTGTTTGGACTTTTTGTTCTTGATATTATTACTTATATACTGATTTAATTAATTCAAGAATTTAAAACATGATTTATATATAATATATATTTTTTATATACAGATATATATATGATAGATTGATTAAATGGAATGAAATACACCGTTCATGGAGATGGTAGGCCGTACGTACGCATGGACACTGTTTTCATTTCCTTATTGACTTTAATGGAAGTAATTAGATGATATATATATATATATGTGTGTGTGTGTGTATACATAAATCTATTAGCTTCATTATGTCATATATTTCTTTATTATTCATTATATATAAATTATAATCATTCTTGAATGGTTAATCATGGAAAATAAATCTCATCATGTTCGTGGAGACGGTAGTCCGTACGTACGCACGAGCGATGATATCATTCCCATAATAGTGGAATTGTATTTAAGTGTATATATAAAATAATAGAATAAATATCACTTTACAATAACCATATATAGTTATTTATTTACACCATTATACACATCCATGTAATGTGGCGGTGGAAAAACGTTTTACACCACGGCGTGGAGATGGTATTTCGTACATACGCACGCGTGGTGATTTCATTTTCTGTAGCTTGGATAGAAGGTGAAATATGGTTGTTTCATATTTATAATAACATATCAGTATATGAGTGATACTGATGTCATTACATTATAAGGAAACAAATAATGAAGACTATGTTGAAGAAGAAAGTACTTTGAGAGAATCAAAAGAAGAGATTACCTCTTCTTCGACACAGCTCCTTTAAGCCTTCTCTTAAGGAAGTAGAGTTGGTCTATTGAGAAGACCAGAACCTCCAGAATTTTTCTAGGGAAGTGTAGAAGAAAAATGGTCAGGTGTTGGCCGAGCTTCAAGGCTCAAAAGGGTGTGAAGAGAAGAGGGAAGGGGTGCCTTTTTTATAAGGGAGGAGAGGGGTACCTTTGGAACACCTCAAAATATTATTTTATAATAAAGTAATATTCGGTTTATAATAGCTCGAAATTGATTTATTTTGAAGATAATGTGTGGATAGGATGAATTACTCTAATAAATTTGAATTTTGACAAGTTTTTTTTACTATTATAAACTTATCATTTAGATTTAACTCTAAGATAAATAATTTAACTTTTACAGTGTCTTTTAGTTTTCTTAAACAATATGGTTAATAAAATTACTATAAAAAGCCAAAAGAACACCAAGTGGTTCATTATTAATATATATATATATATATATATATCTAAGTAATATGTCCAAACCTTAGATTTTTTGGAATAAAATAACAATTAATAATATAATATTTGTTTTAAAAACTATTTTTTGTCAATTTTGACACTATTTGGTACTTGATTTTTGTGAAAATAATAACAGAATGATTAGTTCGAAAAAAGTTACTTAAATAAACAATAACATGTCATATTAACCTAGAAAATTAGTATAATTCATAAAATATCTCAAATTAAATTTATTTGTGTTTTTATAACATCAATTATGTCAATATTTCATTAATAAGATAATTACTGCATCATCATTGTGTCATAAATAAATTAAAATATTTAATGACTAAAAATTATCAATATAACATAATTATGTAGGAAATATTTTTATATTTCTAATGAATATTTATTGTCTAATTTATCTTATTTATAACCCTATATTAAAAATTATTTAGTTATTAAACATTGATTTTAACTATTTGAACCCTTCTTTAAATAAATTAATAATAAATGTCCTAATCTAATCCCTGTGGGCCTAAATGGTCATATGTTAGTCCGAAGGTTGTTTTTGGTCGAATTAAACTTATCCAATAGAATTAGGACATGTGTTAGGGTAATAATAATATCATTTTTCCCTTAATTACCGTATTTACTTTCAACCGTTGTAAAAAAAGTAAAAAGTTACTATTCAAAAAAATTATTTTCATCACATTGAACCACATTTTAGTCATTGATATTAACCATGTCTCTTGTATTTTCGAAATTACAATCACAGAAGCAGTAAAATTATGTTTTATGTGAATTTGCAAATTCTCCTAAGAGGTGGGTAAAAGACGGTGAGAAGTTCAGTAAAATTTTTATATATCTAAAATTATTATAAAATGACTCCAATGACTTAAATTGAACTTATATAGGTATTATGTATCAATTTTTACCTAAAATTAATTTAAATAAAATAAATAATTATTTAAATAAAAATTCAATTTTTGAATGTTACCCAGTGTTTTCACTATTTATCAAAAATTGAAAGTTTTCAGAAAAATACCAAAAATTAACCCTAGGCTAATTTTGATATTATGAATCCAAAAATGAAGTCCATTTTGAAAGATAAAATTTATAAAATTTCAAAAAGTGGGTATTACTATTCATAACGGCTAGTTTATATAACATATCGTTGTATAAAGAAACTCGGTATTATGTACAACACACGCTATCGTGGAAGGTCGCAATTGCATGTAATGCATTCCAAGTCAGGGATGCGTGTTGTGTAAGAACCTTTTGGTGTAGTGTACAACAAAAGACATTAATGAAATTAAAAAGAATATTTTTCATAAAATCTCAGGGTGTTACATAACTTGTTCATGTGAACATGAATATCATAACAAATATATATCAATATGGTGTCTTAGATTTTTTCATTCTGAAACCACATGATTGATGTCATGATTCATTAATATTTAATATGACCAAACATTAAATTAGGGAATGGATTAGTGGGAAATTTTCCTTCTTGATTTCATACATAAAAAATGTGCATAACATTTCTACTTGAACTTATAGGTGTATAATAATTCATCATAATTTTTATAAATTATTTGAGTAGATATGGATATGTTAACTTAATGAGGTGTAAGTTTAAATCCATTTAAAATTTACTGAGTTTAAGTGTGAATATGAAAATTAGATTTCTATGAATATAATAAAACATTGATCACATCACTGTGCACAATATCGTTACCATTTGACCATCGACTATATGAGATATTTTGGGATTATATCTCAAATCAGTTATACATATATGCCAGAGTGGAATGGTGTTAGATAAAATAAAAACAAAATATTATTGGACATGGTTAGGTTTATGATGATTTATATTGATTTTATATTATCATTTTGGGGAAATGGATTGAATTTTTTAGTGTACCTACTATAATATGATCAATATATATTAGAAAATTGTATTTCTATTTAATTAAAAGTGTTAAAACCAACCTTTTTTCACCTACACATGTTTGGGTATATAAGAATAAAATTAGGCCTAGAACTGGTAAAAATCTAGTACATTGGTTCCTGAACTATATATATATATATATTGGATACCCTAAAAAAATCATATATTATCTTTATGAATCCATATTATGATATAGTAATAGTGGAATGATAAGCTATATTCCTTGGTAAAGAGAACATATTTAAAATGGATAGTGGGGGAAATATTTATTTTGATGAAAATGATGTATAATCTTCATATGAGTTAATATAGGGAAATATTCATCAAGATCTCATGGGAGAGTTTTTTCCATAGAAAAAAATACTATATAAGAGAACCCTATATTCTATAAAACCATAGATATGTGTTTTTATGATAAGCAATGATTTCTAATTTTTGTTAGTTGATAAATATATACTAATGATAAACAAATAGGTAGCAAATAGATCAAAATTTTGTGATATGGAATCATTATATTACTTATGAGATTGATTACATGTTCAAAAACATTATTTTTATTTTGAATGATCCTTTTGTAGAAGTAAACACCGATGGTTCCAAAAAAATAAAAATAATAAACCATAAAAGTAAGGTAATTTTAATATTTATAAGGATGATATAATTGCTAAATGGTTTATGAAACATCGTGGAATTAACATTGAAAACTCATTTTCACAAGTTTCAATTCTAAAATCTATTTTAAATATTCTTTTCATAGTATCATTTCATGATTATGGGATTATGAATATGGTTTTCAAAACATGTTTTCTTAATTTAATCCTTATATAATGTGTCTATTTTTCATAACCATAGAATTTTTGAATCCAAGAGATGATAATAAAGTATTAATGATGAAGATACCCATTTATCGATTGAATCATTATTCTATACAATGGAAAATTAAACTAAAAAAAACATAACTGAATTTTGGTTCATGTGGATAAAATTTAATATCTATATCTATAATTTGTTTAGTGGGAGTGTGGTAACTTTTTTAGTAATAAATATCATTTTATAATTACTTACTGAATAATAGATTTTAGTCTTATAGTTAATTAAGACATGTTTGAGCACATCCTTCTCCATAAAGGATGTTGGTAAGAAAAATATATTCATTGTAGAAATATTATATGTGATAGGTCGACAAGTATTTTTTGAATAAGTTAGAGTGAAAACTTCATAAAGATACTCAAGCTATTTTTTGGAATATTCTATGTGAGTATTGTTTCCAATGTCACATGGTAAACATCTATATATGAAAATTTGTCTTCAAACATAATTGGGAAACGTATACAAATATTTTTTGCATTCATTAGATATTGGATCAATCATGTATACCATTATATGTACCAAGATTGATGTTACCTATGGTTTGAGCATAATAAGAACATACAATTTAAAATTTGTATACCATAATTGGATGGTCTTCATGTTTTTTCTAAGTTATTTGAGGGATACTAAGGATATTTTTTTGGAATATGGGGGGAATCAAATCTAGTCATTATGACATATATAGATTCTATTTTCGATAAAATTCAGGATGATCTGAAATCATTATAATGATATGTATTCACCCTTAATGGAGGCATATTAAGGTGTTAGTCTTCAAATAAATCAATGTTTTATGATTAAATATAATAATCTGTGTATATTAGATATTCTGATATAGAAAATGATGTTTTTTGGATACATAAAATTATCTTGGGAATTATTGTTGTTCCTATAAACAAATACAGTAAAAAATTATACTGTGACAATACTATAGTGATTTTCTTCTCTAAGGATCTAAGGTCACATCAAAGGATGAAGATATAATTCATAATTTTCACTTCTTGAGAGATTTTTCATAAATGAGTGATGTAATAGTTATTAAAGTTACAAAAATTAGAAAAATTGTACATTTTTACTAAATATTTATCCCAATAAAATCACGATCATCATATGAGAGATAAAAGATTAAAAGTAAATATCATCTTTTTATAGTAAAAGATGTATTGTATTATAGTGGGTACCCAAAAAACTACATTGTGTTTTTTATTACACTTATATCCATGGATTTTCGTATTAATATAAATCATAAGATGTCATGTAAATTTTTTAATTTTACATAGAGTTGATAATTTCCTAAGAATGTCAATTCCATTTAAAGGTAATATCAGTTACCTACCATGATAAGGACATTTAAGATCAATGAATTTTTTTTTAATATATGATTAATGGTCATATCACATTATCTGAATGGACATCAATAATATATCCTATCAGTGTAGACAGATAAAAATAAATTGAGACTTATTCTTGGGAAGTTTTCCCTTGTTAATATGTAAGAGTGTAAGTTATATGAAATGAACTTCTCCTTGGAATTCCAAATTTTATAAATATCCATTAATGTTTCAATCTATTGACTAGTATATTATCCTTTACACTTGATATTAATAATATATTTTCTGAGAGGTCATATAAAAAGAATAATTTTTGAAAAAAAATGATTTCATATTCTAATAGTGAATTTTGACATGTTGGGTGTGCCCCAAGTTATATGGAACTAGTGAATAAGGCATGATTATTTTTTGTCTTTAAATTTGATGTAAAATTAAATCTCAGGACGTTTTATTTTAATGAAACTATCTTATTAAGTCTACGACCTTCTTATTTTTGTCGATAAGTTCATTACAATAATTTAGTTGAATTTTACACCAAACATATATGTCAATGGAACTATTAAATAATCCATATTAATGAGACAGTGGGACATAAGGTTATATTATAATCTGAAAATATATTTGAGGTTTTTTCATTGAGACAATATTGTGTTTATTTATGAATAGTGTGATTTGTTTTTAGTCACTAATCATAATCATTAAAAGATTTATCCTAATTTCATAGAAAAATATTTTAGAGAGTTACATGATATATAATCCAAAACCTCAAATAAATTTTATTTGAATTTAATATTAGAACAAATATTACTCTAATGTTCTATGGAGTAATAATATTCCACTAATGTTTATTGCATATTATGTTCTTGAATGAGTAATATTATAATATTCATTAATTTATTTAAATATTAATCATTTATAGTTTGATAGATTCATATTAGTATTGATAGAATCAATTAAGGGTCTGGTGGAAAAAATATATTTTATGTCATTTTAAAAATAGTGAATTATTTTTTTAAAGCGTGATCTTAAATTTAGGTGAGTTTATTTCAACATAAAAGGATAAATAAAATTATCTTTACAATTATTTTATGTTAGGTTTTCTATGGATTACGTAATTAGATAAATCCTAGATGAAATAAAATATTTATATAATCGGGCCACAAAATCAGGGTTATATAATTTCTATGTACAATGATTTTGGTGCATAAAAATATTCTCTAGTGGATTATCTAAATCCAAGATACAACCATTGATCTAAAAGACTGTCAATAATGAAGAGCATCATCCCTCCTCCCCAATCCCATAAAACTAATAAAACATGATTGAACCCTCCAATCGTTATAAGGATTGTTTTTTTATCAATGGTGAACAAAAGAGGGGTTGAGGATCATTCATTCTAGAACCTAGTGATTATATAGAAATTTTATGGGGCTCATATAGAATGTGTGGGGAATCCATTAGGTATTTTTCCTATGATATACACATCGTGACAACAATATCGAATGTGTGTTTAATTTGTTTTGGAAATTATAAATGAGTTAAAATTAAATGCTATTATTATTTACAAAAAATTAATTTTAAATTATAAGAAAAATATGTTATACTTCATCCAAATAGGGTCTCATCAATAATGTCCTCGGGATTTATCAGATGAACGAACAAAATACATTATTGGGTATTGGCCCACCGCACATCCACAACACCCCAGAACAAAAAATTTGTAGAAAATGGAAAAATATTAATTCATAATTATTTATTAATCATTGATTGATTTACTACATTTATCTAATTCTTTTATTTCTAGTTTTTTCAATCGTAATCCAAAAATAGAGATAAGATATTTGTTCAAAAACCTATAATCAATCACAATACATGACTACATTGAGAACTAAAAAATATACCATCCAATGAAAACGTGTCACGACCCGTCCTCGGGGCCCGTGCCGTGACTACCCCAAACCCGCCTTCCATAGGCCCGGGGCTGGCGACTAGCACCAAGGCGTAAATCCCAACAAAAAGGGAAGGCATTGCCTTTGAAAAGTAACAAGCACCACAGAGCAAGAAAGCGGAAAAGTAAACAGTAAGTAAACTGTACAAGCTGTGCTGAAAGTAAAAAGGGGCCGGAAATACAAGCCCAACTCTAAAGTACAACTGAAAGGAAAAACAGCAACTGAAAAGGGAAAACTGCAGCGTCGAGCCGTCCTCCGGAAGTCCCACCTGAAGGGTGGGTACAGATAGCCTCCACTGCTCCTCGGGTCCACCTAACCGTTCCGAGTACGTCCCGCCCAATGGTCCACCTCCAGGTATTGTCCTGCTCTGCACGCCTCCTCCACGATCAGCGCTGTCCGTCATCTGCAACCAACACCATGAAGTGCGGGAATAGCCCGTGCAGGGGTGAGTACAAACTACTCAGTAGGGACCCCGAGACCCCCGAAGGTCTCCCGAAATCCACAAAGGATAATCCACAAAGGAAAGATACAATCACGAAGTAACATCTGACACGGCTTAGGTATATGCCCATACATATACCTAAGTCTTCAATTCCCGTTCGGCTCCAACGTCCGAGCCCAAGAACAACCCAGTCCACACAGGAAAGCAAAACGTATACCCACTCAGGATAGAACAACACAATCCACAAAGGAGAGTAAACAGTAAATCCACACAGGATAGCTCAACACAATCCACAAAGGAGAGAAACACAAGATTCAGCTCACACAGGTATACTTCTTCGGATGACGATAAAGATGATCAATGAAACATCTAAGTCGTCGGACCCACGAAGGATCGATAGGTACTAACCTTGCAGTGACCCACACAGGATCGGGCCCACGCAGGACCTGTAGGAGTTGGCTCACACAGAACCGCTGAGAGATGACCCACACAGGATCGGACCCACACAGGATCGGGCCCACACAGGACCGGGCCAACGCAGGACCTGTAGGCGCTGGCTCACACATAACCGCTGAGCGCTGACCCACGCAGGATCGGACCCACACAGGATCGTGCCCACACAGGACCTGTAGCACTGATCCACGTAGGATCGCTGAGTGTAGTAGTCGTCGCAGTCCGCTGAGGATCTCTACACAGTCTTCGCCGCAGTCCACTGAGGATATCTGCACGATCGTCGTCGGAGTCCACGGAGGATCTCTGCACAGTCGTCGCCGCAGTCCACTGAGGATCTCTGCACGGTCGTCGCTGTCGAAGTAGCAGTCGCAGCCAGCACTAGGGTTCCCGCACACAGCAAGCTCGTTCGGGAGGGTCCGCTCCACGAGCCGAGAGGCTGATACATCAACTGACACGAATTCCGAAGTTGATGTATCCAAAAGTTCCGTATCGCCAACAGGAACTCAACGTCGCAAACGGCGCGTCAATCGGACGCCCGGTCTGAGAGATATTGGCATTTTCGTCCCAGGGGCCCGGTTGGTTTTTAAGGCAAAACCAACCCGACCGCACTCCACCAGCGTCCAAACCTCGGGCGGAGTATGCCAAAAGATCCGTCTCACTTAGAGGAATTCGACAAAGCTGACGGCACGTCAATCAGACGTCCGTAGCTCAAGATATGAGCGTTTCCGCTCCGAGGGCCCGGTTGGTCTCGTGTACGAACCAACCCGGCCGAACTCAAAGTATTCCGAAACCTTGAGTGTGATATATCGAAACGACCGTATCGATCCAAGGATCGTGTTCTCGCTGACGGCGAGTCGTTTGGAGGCACGAATCTCAAGATACGGGCGTTTGAACAAAAACGTCCGAAGATGGGGGGTACGGGCCCGGGCCGACCCGGCCCGACCCCCCCTGGGTCGGCCCGAACTGGGTCGCCCGACCCGGGTCCGACCCGGCTGGCCTGGCCCGGCCCAGCCAGGGCCGGTCCGGCTCGGCCGAGCGGCGCGGGTGGAAGCCGCGGGCGCTGACTCGCGGCTTGAGGAAGAAACGCGGCCCGCGTGCGGGCCGCGGTGGCGAACCGCGGACGCGCTGAGCCGCGTCCGCCTGGACGAACCGGACCCGCGCGGCGAGGGTCCGTTGGCTGCCGCCGCCGCGGCTTCAGCCGCGGCGGATTTCGTCCGGCGGCGCGCCGGGGCGCCGCCGCCTCCGGCCGCCGGCGCCGCCGCGCCGGTGACCCGCGCCGCCGGCAACTTCCGCGGGCCGCCGGCGTCGCTCCGGTGGCCCGTTTTCCTTCTCGTCTGCACCGTTGCTCCTCCCGGGATCCGTTCTTCACTGAGGGACCATCAAACATCCGCTGCGGCACGTTCCGTCATCGACCGTCAAAACCACACAAAACGAAGAACGGCGGAGGGTCGTCGGGCCGTGTTCGTTTGGCCCGCACCCTCCGCGTTAGAAATAAACAACCGGAAGAATTTGTTCAACACATGGACCAACAATTTTAATTTTGATAAAATAAATAAAATTGTTTCCTTGAATCCGGTTCTTTAATTTTTAAAGAAACAAAAACGGGAATTAATTCTAAAAGGGGTAATCCCCATAATGAAATCCCTACCTTGATGATCGTCGTGCGCGGGCGTTCTTCGCGGAAGAGATCGTTGCGAAAGAGATCGATCGTCGCGTCGTCGCGGGGAGGCGTCGCGTCGTCGCGGAAACCGGCGTCGAGTCGGCGAACTCAACGAACCAAGAACAACAGATTTAAATTATAAAATAATTAAATCTGTGTTTAAACCCAAAGAAAGAACCTTGAGCGGAAGTCCGAGATCACTCACCTCAAATGGTCGGTGATCGGAGATCCGAGATCGGAGATCGGAAGAACGTCTCGGGCGAAGGCGTCGTCGATTTCCGGGTTCGGCGTTCTTCGCGTTCTTCGCGTTCTTCGCGTTCTTCGCGAGGGAGAAGAAGTTACGAGGGTTCTCTCAAATCTTCTCAAGCGCAAATAACCAGAGGTTAAGCGTTGGCCTTATTTTATTATTACGCCACCAAATTTGAAAAACTGGTTAAGAAACGATCCATCAAATCGTTGAATTAATTCAACGAAAAAAACGACCCATTTAATTCATGAAAGAAACAGCCCATTTAATTCACGAAATAAACCGCCCAATTAAATGGTCTTTTAAGAATTTAGAAAACGCGTCGGTTGACTTTTATTAAGACGGGTTTTCACGGGTGCATTTCTTAGCGGAAAGAAACGGCGGGGCTCGTGCGGGCCCCACCTCACAAATATCCTACCAAGGGGGGTAGGATATTTCTGGATAGCATCCTATCCAGTTCAACTCAGTTCAAGCTGCCTTTAAGTGGCTTCAAGTGGCTTCCAAGTGGCTTAAGTGAAATAAAATAAAGTTGTCGCAAAATTATTTTATTTCTTACCTTTAAGCCCGAAAATTAAAAACCATACCCGATCAAACGCAACTCCGGAAGAGGCGTTTCTAAGCGAATACCGGCGCTGCGATTTCATCGGTGCCATCAGAATTCGATTCCGGGCTCCGGTTCAAAAGTTAGAAAAACTCGCTCGTCCGTTCACTGAACGTACCCGAGCCAAACTTCGTAAAATGATTCCGGGCACACCGGGCCTCAAAATCAGGTGCCGTCAGAAACTATGCTCTTGTAAAATTCCAAAGAAAATTAAGAAAAAAAATTTCCTTGACATTTACGGGTCTTTACATTACTCCCACCTCAGGACTTTACGTCCCCGTAAAGATACATCAAAAACTAGGGAAACAAAAGTGGGTACTGAGCACGCAACTGAGCCTCCCGCTCCCAAGTGCTCTCCTGGAGGTTCCCGTGCTGCCATCTGATGCGCACAAGAGGAATTGATCGCCCACGTAGGACCCGCTCCTGTCGATCCTCTATCTCCACTGGGACCTCCGCAAAAGTCACTCCATCATCCACGTCTAGCTCCCCATAGTCAATGATGTGCATCGGGTCGTGCACGTATCTCCTCAGCTGGGATACGTGGAAGACGTCGTCTACCCGGTGCAACTGAGGTGGCAGAGCCAGGTGATAAGCCACCTCGCCAATCCTGCTGAGGACCTGGAAAGGCCCGATGAAGCGTGGAGACAACTTGCCGCCTCGGCCAAATCTCCGCAAACCACGTCGAGGTGAGACACGCAAGAAGACGTGGTCCCCATCCTCGAACTCTAGTGGCCTCCGCCTCCTGTCAGCATATGACTTCATCCGGATTTGTGCTATCCTCATCCGCTCCGGGATGACCTGGACCTTCTCTGTCGTGGCCCGGACCATCTCTGGTCCCACAAGTGCTGACTCTCCAGGGTCTGTCCAGCACAAAGGAGTTCTGCAAGGCCTGCCGTACAACGCCTCGTAGGGTGCCATCCCGATGGTGGAGTGGTAGCTGTTGTTGTACGCGAACTCCACCAAGGGTAGGTGGTCCTCCTAGCTGCGACCAAAGTCGAGGACACATGCGCGGAGCATGTCCTCGAGAGTCTGAATGGTCCTCTCCGTCTGACCATCCGCCTGATTGTGAAAGGCGGTGCTCAGACGTAGTCGCGTCCCGAACGCCTCCTGCAACCCCTTCCAAAGCCAAGAAGTAAAACGAGCGTCCCGATCGGAGACGATAGTCGATGGCACACCGTGAAGTCATATAATCTCCTGAACGTAGAGACGCCCCATGCTCTACACCGTGCCCTGCTCTCGGATGGGTAGGAAGTGTGCCGACTTGGTGAGTCGGTCAAAAATCACCCAAATGGAATCGTGACCTCTGGAAGTGCGTGGAAGTCCAGTCACGAAGTCCATAGATATCCCGTCCCACTTCCACTCCGGGACCTCCAAGGGCTATACCAAACCTGCTGGTACCTGATGCTCTGCCTTCACCTGCTGGTAGGTGAGGCACCGTGAAACGAACTCTGCCACAACCTTCTTCATGCCCGGCCACCAGTGCTGTCGTCTGAGATCCTGGTACATCTTCGCCACTCCAGGATGTACCGCCAAAGGAGAAGTGAGATACTCTCTCAGCACCTCCTCTCGTAAAGCGACTGGTACCAAGGTACGTCCTCTGAAAATGACATCGTGCTCTGCTCCAAGGGAGAAACCATCAGGTGCCTGTCCTGAGGATATCTGTGCACGCTGTGTCTCACAGTCAACGTCCCCATGCTGTGCCTCTCTGACCCGCTGAAGAAGCGGAGGAGAGACTGTGAGAGACTAAAGGAAGGCTGCTCCGTCTCTATCCACGAAGGATATCTGCAAAGCAGTTAGCTGCTCTGTCGCCTCCTCAAGTAGCTGGATGCCCGTCCTCCTGCTGAGGGCATCAGCCACCACATTCCCCTTCCCAGGAGTATAGAATATCTCAAAGTCATAGTCCTGGAGGAACTCGAGCCATCGCCGCTGTCTCAGGTTCAGGTCCTTCTGAGAGAAGATGTACCTGAGACTCTGGTGGTCAGAAAAGACTGTGAAGCGCTCCCCCATCAGATAGTTTCACCATGTCTTCAGGGCGAAGACCACTGCTGCCAATTCCAAGTCATGGGTAGCATATTTCTACTCATTCGGCCTCAACTGACGTGATCTGTAGGCAATCACGGCCCGCTCCTGCATCAGGACACACCCGAGTCCGGTCTCTGATGCATCGCAGTAGACTACGTATCCAACTCCCTCCTCAGGCAATCTCAAGATAGGTGCGCTGGTCAACCTCTGCCTCAGCTCCTGGAAGCTCTGTTGACATCTGTCTGACCACACGAAGGGTTTCCCCTTCTTCGTCAACACTGAGAGTGGGGCTGCAACTCTGGAGAAGTTCGGCACAAATCTCCGATAGTATCCGGCTAGGCCCAAGAAACTCCGCACCTCTGTCACGCTCTTGGGTGGCTCCCAAGCTTGCACTGCCTCGATCTTCGTGGGATCCACTGCAACTCCCGCCTCAGAAATGACGTGCCCCAAGAAGTGGACCTCACGTAACCAGAACTGACACTTCGAGAGCTTTCCATAAAGCTGGTGCTCTCGGAGTGTGTCTAGTACAACACGCAGGTGGTAGGAGTGCTCCTCCTCCGTCGCCGAGTACACCAAAATGTCGTCGATGAAGACCACGACAAATCGATCGAGGTATGGCTGGAAGATCCTGTTCATGAGGCACATGAACACTGCTGGAGCGTTGGTCACGCCAAAAGGCATAACCAAGAACTCATAGTGGCCATACCGACACCTGAAGGCCGTCTTTTGCACATCCTCGTCTCGAACTCTGAGCTGATGATAGCCTGACCTGAGGTCTATCTTCGAGAACCACCGTGCTCCCTTAAGCTGGTTGAAGAGATCATCTATCCTGGGTAGCGGATACTTGTTCCTCACTTTCACCTGGTTCAGGCGACGATAATCGACACACAGTCGCAAGCTCCCGTCCGCCTTCTTGGCGAACAGAATCGGGGAAGCCCAGGGCGAAACACTGGGTCAGATGAACCCCTTTCCCTGCAAGTCCTCCAACTGTACCCGCAGCTCCCGAAGCTCAGCGGGGGCCATCCGATATGCTGGAGTGGATATCGGGGCTGTCCCGGGGTATAGGTCAATATAAAAGTCTACCTCTCTGCGAGGAGGTAGTCCTGGAACGTCGTCGGGAAAGACGTCCGCGTACTGATCCACCACTGCAGGAAAACTGGGACTCCGCACGTCCACTGTTCCCAGGATGAGGCTAGCCAACTGATGAGTGATGGGCTAACCTCTCCTCTGCGGGAGTCCATCCCGTGCTGCTAAGGCTCCCTTCTCGCCGGTGAAGGTGAACCTGCTCCCGTCGGTGCGCACACATCGCACCTTGCGCCTAATGCAGTCAATCTGAGCATGGACCGTAGATAACCAATCCATGCCCAAGATGACGTCGTAAGGCCTCGACGCTGCTACAAGAAGATCCCAGCCGAAGCTCTCACCTCCTAGAGTAAGCTCACACTATCGGCACCAGTGCGTAATCGTCGAGTCTGCTCCTGTAGGAGTCTCTAGCCGTAAGGATCGAGCCAACGGCTCTGTCGGAATCTCCGAGCTCCGAACAAGGGCAGTGGCTATGAAAGAGTGACTCGCTCCTGTGTCTATCAGAACTACAGCAAGGGTGGAATAGACACAGATCGTACCTCGAATCATCTCTGGCGCGCCGTGGTCGTAGGCCTCCGCTGCCTGGAGCTGAGCCTGTCTCTGCCCGCCAGCTCCCTGTGGTCGGGGCGGGCCTCCTGGTTGTGGTGGTGGCAGAGCCTCAAAGCGTCGCCCACCACCTGCTGCTTGGCCAGCTCCTCTGCCTCGTCCGCCTCCTCTTGGCGGACCGCCACGGTCGACCCTCTTCCTCTTCCTGGGTGGCCCCTCCACCGTCTGCTTCCCCTCGGTACGACGGGTCGGGAAGTCACGAGCCATGTGGCCCTGCCCGCCGCACTCGTAGCACTGTCTGCCTCTCGGAAGGCTGGCTCCGGGCCGGGTGCCCTGCACTGCTGAGACAGTGTCCCGAGGTCGCCTGCCGGAAGGTCCGGTCCGCCTGGAACCATGAGTCATCCGCTGGCTACCAGCTGCCGAAGACTCCGCTGTCTGCCGCCCAACGGTAGGTCTCGCTGTGGACTCAGCCAGGAAGCTCTCGATCAGGAGGGCTCGCTCCAGTACTCCTGCCTAGGTCGGGATGCTGAGGGAGATCAGCGATTCCCTGATATCGTGTCTCAAAACCTGCTCGATGGTCCGGGCCCGGAAGAAGGGGTCCCGTACCATGTCTGTCGAGTACCGAGAAAGGTCGGTGAACCTCGCCGCGTACTGAGCGACCGTCAAGCTGCCCTGCCGCAGCTGAAGAAGCTCCTGGATGCGTACCGCTCGGAGGGTGGCCGGGATGAACTCTGAGCAGAAGAGGCTCTTGAAGTCCGTCCAGATGAGGGTGGCCTCATCGTGTATCTGGAGCATCAGGCTCCACCAGCATCCGGCTGCTGCGTGCAGTAGGCTCGCCGCGAGGATCACCATGAGGTCTGCTGGCGTCCTCACTAGCCTGAAAACTTGGACGACCACCTCCAGCCAGTCCTCGGCTGCCTGGGGGTCCGACTCCCCACGAACCTGGGTGGTCGCTGGCGCTGGAACTCGTGCAGAGCTCCAAGGCGTCGTGCGTCGTCAGCTTCCAGTGCTGGAAGCATCGGGGGCTCGGCGGGTAAAGGTATCGCCGGTGCCTCTGCTGTCAACGGGCCCTGTACCGAGCCCTCGTCGCTCGGCGGGCTGTCGTCGCGCCCTACTCTGGGAACCCTAGATGGCTGCTGTCGTCGTTCCATCCTGAAAAGGAAACAAGTATGCCACGGTCAGAACAGTATACCTGGTGAGCTGACACAAGTAATCACAAAGAAAACTTGAAACACACATGCAATCAATGTTTTCGTGCATTAAGTCGGAAATCAGAAGTCAGGGTCCTGGTGTATGGATACGTCGGCCGCCGCACCAACACTGGACTCCCTGGACTGATAACCACACTCAATATGCTAAACACTATTGCTTCACATAGAAGAAAGATCAGAGTCTGCGGTAGAACCGACCCCTTTGATACCAATTTTTCACGACCCGTCCTCGGGGCCCGTGCCGTGACTACCCCAAGCCCGCCTTCCATAGGCCAGGGGCTGGCGACTAGCACCAAGGCATAAATCCCAACAAAAAGGAAAGGCATTGCCTTTGAAAAGTAACAAGCACCACAGAGCAAGAAAGCAGAAAAGTAAACAGTAAGTAAACTGTACAAGCTGTGCTGAAAGTAAAATGGGGCCGGAATTACAAGCCCAACTGTAAAGTACAACTGAAAGGAAAAACAGCAACTGAAAAGGGAAAACTGCAGCGTCGAGCCGTCTTCCGGAAGTCCCACCTGAAGGGTGGGTACAGATAGCCTCCACTGCTCCTCGGGTCCACCTAACCGCTCCGAGTACGTCCCGCCCAGTGGTCCACCTCCAGGTACTGTCCTGCTCCGAACGCCTCCTCCACGATCAGCGCTGTCCGTCGTCTGCAACCAACACCACGAAGTGCGGGCATAGCCCGTGCAGGGGTGAGTACAAACTACTCAGTAGGGACCCCGAGACCCCCGAAGGTCTCCCGAAATCCACAAAGGATAATCCAAAAAGGAAAGATACAATCACGAAGTAACATCTGACACGGCTTAGGTATATGCCCATACATATACCAAAGTCTTCAATTCCCGTTCGGCTCCAACGTCCGAGCCCAAGCACAACCCAGTCCACACAGGAAAGCAAAACGTATACCCACTCAGGATAGAACAACACAATCCACAAAGGAGAGTAAACAGTAAATCCACACAGGATAGATCAACACAATCCACAAAGGAGAGAAACACAAGATTCAGCTCACACAGGTATACTTCTTCGGATGATGATAAAGATGATCAATGAACCATCTAAGTCGTCGGACCCACGAAGGATCGATAGGTACTAACCTTGCAGTGACCCACACAGGATCGG
Organism: Viscum album; assembly: GCA_963277665.1. Classification (NCBI taxonomy): domain Eukaryota; kingdom Viridiplantae; phylum Streptophyta; class Magnoliopsida; order Santalales; family Viscaceae; genus Viscum; species Viscum album. Next base: position 512,818,631 of record OY728143.1, on the reverse strand, counting down.
GCCCACGCAGGACCTGTAGGAGTTGGCTCACACAGAACCGCTGAGAGATGACCCACACAGGATCGGGCCCACACAGGACCGGGCCCACGCAGGACCTGTAGGCACTGGCTCACACAGAACCACTGAGCGCTGACCCACGCAGGATCGGACCCACACAGGATTGGGCCCACACAGGACCTGTAGCACTGATCCACGTAGGATCGCTGAGTGCAGTAGTCATCGCAGTCCGCTGAGGATCTCTGCACAGTCGTCGCTGTAGTCCACTGAGGATCTCTGCAGGGTCGTCGTCGGAGTCCACGGAGGATCTCTGCACAGTCGTCGCCGCAGTCCACTGAGGATCTCTGCACGATCGTCGTCGGAGTCCACGGAGTATCTCTGCACAGTCGTCGCCGCAGTCCACTGAGGATCTCTGCACGGTCGTCGCTGTCGAAGTAGCAGTCGCAGCCAGCACTAGGGTTCCCGCACACAGCAAGCTTGTTCGGGAGGGTCCGCTCCACGAGCCGAGAGGCTGATACATCAACTGACACGAAGTCCGAAGTTGATGTATCCAAAAGTTCCGTATCGCCAACAGGAACTCAACGTCGCAGACGGCGCGTCAATCGGACGCCCGGTCTGAGAGATATTGGCATTTTCGTCCCAAGGGCCCGGTTGGTTTTTAAGGAAAAACCAACCCGACCGCACTCCACCGGCGTCCAAACCTCGGGCGGAGTATGCCAAAAGATCCGTCTCACTTAGAGGAATTCGACAAAGCTGACGGCACGTCAATCGGACGTCCGTAGGTCAAGATATGAGCGTTTCCGCTCCGAGGGCCCGGTTGGTCTCGTGTACGAACCAACCCGGCAGAAGTCAAAGTATTCCGAAACCTTGAGTACGATATATCGAAACGACCGTCTCGATCCAACGATCGCTTTTCCGCTGACGGAGAGTCGTTTGGAGGCACGAAGCTCAAGATACGGGCGTTTGAACGAAAACGTCCGAAGATGGGGGGTACGGGCCCGGGCCGACCCGACCCGGGTCCGACCCGGCTGGCCCGGCCCGGCCTGGCCAGGGCCGGTCCGGCTCGGCCGAGCGGCGCGGGTGGAAGCCGCGGGCGCTGACCCGCGGCTTGAGGAAGAACCGCGGCCCGCGTGCGGGCCGCACTAGCGAACCGCGGACGCGCTGAGCCGTGTCCGCCTGGACAAACCGGACCCGCGCGGCGCGGTTCCTTTGGCCACCGCCGCCGCGGCGGATTTCGTCCGGCGGCGCGCCGGGGCGCCGCCGACGTCTCTCCGGTGGCCCGTTTTCCTTCCCGTCTGCGCCGTTGCTCCTCCCGGGATCCATTCTTCACGGTGGGACCGTCAAATCCGCACAAAACGATGAACAGCGGAGGGTCGTCGGGCTGTGTTCGTTTGGCCCGCACCCTCTGCGTTAGAAATAAACAACCGGAAGAATTTGTTCAACACATGGACCAACAATTTTAATTTTGATAAAATAAATAAAATTGTTTCCTTGAATCCGGTTCTTTAATTTTTAAAGAAACAAAGACGGGAATTAATTTTAAAAAGGGGTAATCCCCATAATGAAATCCCTACCTTGATGATCGTCGTGCGCGGGCGTTCTTCGCGGAAGAGATCGTCGCGGAAGAGATCGATCGTCGCGTCGTCGCGGGGAGGCGTCGCGTCGTCGCGGAAACTGGCGTCGAGTCGGCGAACTCAATGAACCAAGAACAACAGATTTAAATTATAAAATAATTAAATCTGTGTTTAAAACCAAAGAAAGAACCTTGAGCAGAAGTCCGAGATCACTCACCTCAAATGGTCGGTGATCGGAGATCGGAGATCGGAAGAACGTCTCGGGCGAAGGCGTCGTCGATTTCCGGGTTCGTCATTCTTTGCGTTCTTTGCGTTCTTCGCGTTCTTCGCGTTCTTTGCGAGGGAGAAGAAGTTACGAGGGTTCTCTCAAATCATCTCAAGCGCAAATAACCAGAGGTTAAGCGTTGGCCTTATTTTATTATTACGCCAACAAATTTGAAAAACTGGTTAAGAAACGATCCATCAATTCGTTGAATTAATTCAACGAAAGAAACGACCCATTTAATTCACGAAAGAAACAGCCCATTTAATTCACGAAATAAACCGCCCAATTAAATGGTCTGTTAAGAATTTAGAAAACGCGTCGGTTGACTTTCATTAAGACGGGTTTTCACGGGTGCGTTTCTTAGCGGAAAGAAATGGTGGGGCTCGTGCGGGCCCCACCTCACAAATAACCTACCAAGGGGGGGTAGGATATTTCTGGATAGCATCCTATCCAGTTTAACTCAGTTCAAGCCGCCTTTAAGTGGCTTCAAGTGGCTTCCAAGTGGCTTAAGTGAAATAAAATAAAGTTGTCGCAAAATTATTTTATTTCTTACCTTTAAGCCCGAAAATTAAAAACCACACCCGAGAAAACGCAACTCCGAAAGAGGCGTTTCTAAGCGAATACCGGCGCTGCGATTTCATCGGTGCCCTCAGAATTCGATTCCGGGCAGCGTTTCAAAAGTTAGAAAAACCCGCTCATTCGTTCACTGAACGTACCCGAGCCAAACTTCGGAAAATGATTCTGGGCACACCGGTCCTCGAAATCAGGTGCCGTCAGAAACTGCGCTCTTGTAAAATTCCAAAGAAAATGAAGAAAAAAAATTTCATTGAAATTTACAGGTCTTTACAAAACGAATTTCTTTTAAAATAAAAAATGGACTACATGAAATGTAACTGAAAAGTGCATGTTATGTACAAAAATTCACTACATTAGGATGAGACATATAAATCATGGAACATAATGTTTGTTGGAGACCAATAATATCCTTCATCTTCTATAGTAACTAATTTGGTGAAAAAAAATCATCAAACTTCGTAGAGTAGCATAAGTAAACCACCCAATTTTAGTTAATTGAATCTCATATTAGCTCATCGTGCTTACCCATGACAACCAAAACTCTTCCTTATTTGTAAATAACATTATATAAATTAAGGGACCAATTTTATGGTGGATATATTAATTTTTTTCTACACCATTCTTCAAAAAATAAGAATCTGAGAATTGTGTTACCTTTATGACATTAATGAATTTAGATAAAATAGCCATAAAAATCATGTTCACTCTTCCCAAAAACACATGAACATTAAACAGAATTCAGTGAAGCATATCATCAACATAAACTCATTTATTTCCTCTCATATCACCATCCCCTAATTTTTAAAACTGAAATTTCCATATAAAACATTATCACCCCTCCGGGTATGTTCCATTCTAGATTTAAAAGAGTTTAGGTATTGTTACTACTTTATATATCAAAGGATCATGTCACAGTTCAAGAATATGTATCAGTATAAACCAAAAACCAGTCACCCAAAAAATCTTTATGTTAATCCTTCATGATATACACTATCACAACCTTCTTCGGGTCATGATTAAATTAATTAATCACATTCATCCTCACAAACCTAGAACAATAGGCAACCAAGTGAGTGTATTTCACCAAAATCTCTTTAAGGAATATTCTTGATTCATTAAAATAATGGGTACACAACATATATAGCTTAGGTAAAGTGAAAACCGAGGATAATTTCAATCCTACAATAATTATCTTAAAAAATACTCAAAAGGATTAACCAACGAAAACTCCACCCAATATTTTTAAGAAGGACTATCATTAGTGCTTCCAATTAATAAGATCCCTAGATAAACCACATTTTTTAACAATCCAAACCCAAGAGACAACAAATATTAAAAAAATTATAAGGTTATTCCAAATAGAACTCATCCATGATATTTTAATCATCTACTAAGATACTTACCTTATATATCACATTCACTAATTATGAATCCTCACAAATCCAAAAAAGACATTTTGAGATATTTTTATACAATAGATTATCCCTATGATTACTCAACATAGTCTCCAAATGAAAAGATTAATCTCCATATGACTGGGAGTACAGATGAATATCCCCACTAAATTATACCACGATAAAATTTATATAGAGATGGAAAATCCAATTCATCAAGTCTATAAACACATCTAATGCATTCAAAAAGAAAAAAAATCCACAATATATTCTTATAAGTTATACCTACTATCATATATATTACATGTAATCTCAAATGGAAACTCCCATGACTGATGATAATTCACCTCATGTCCTTCATAGTAAACCATATGACTACCCTTATTTGGTTTAGAAGATAAAAAATATGATCGACTGGATACTGACATATTTCATCCTTCTTCAGTCAACATAGAACTATCACCTTGATATATTTGAGCACAACATTATGTCCATTATGTAATGGTTTATAGAATTGCACGGTCTAAAATAATGTTCTCCATGGTATATCTTGATATACTATTAAATGGTGGATATGTAAGGGTACTATCATATGATATGATGTCCTGGGTTCAGCCTCCATCATGATTTTTAGAGATCATTCTTTATAGAATCATTATACAAGGATGATTTAATTATTTTTGAACATCCATAGATGATCATTTAATTGGTAAATGATTATCATGATGATAAAAACTTATACTGAAAGAGTAGTAACATTTGAAAAACAATTCTCCACCAATGACACCTAATATACCATAACCAAGGATATTGCCAATATGTCTGTATAAATAACATTGATCCTTCTACATTTTTTAGATGTTTTAATTTGTCTATATTTGTGACAAACCCCTCTACTGAAATTATCTCTATCTCTCAATTCTATTAATGCTTTAACCAGAGGCTCTAACAATTAAAAATTGAGTTACATATTACCATAGTATCAATCGATTTTTAGGATTCATTAATCCCTTTGGAGGATGAACTCATTCATATTTCTTCAATTTATCTGTATTTAAAACATGTAAATAGCATTGATGAATAAGATCCACTTGTGTAAGGTGTGTTCCACTTATTCAATATTTTTTAAATATATAGATAGATTCAGGGATTGACAAAATTATTAACTATTATTTAACAATTTTTTGTGATAACAATACCTCGAACCTGTTTATTTGTTTCATAGAAAAACTATAAATATTTTATTAGTCATTAAATGAATAAAACAGTAGGTAAAATATGATTTTTTTGGTTCCACTAAATAATTCATTCCAGAAGATTGTTTATTTTCTTTATAATTCACGACCATGCCATGTTCATAATAAAAAAGGTCATTTTAGTTCATTATGTAGATATATCATGAAATGTTTCTCACAAAAAAGGAAATTTTGGCATCGATATAATTTCATGGAAGATAGAGACCCTATGAAAATTCTTTTTTGTTGTGGTCTATGTGTTTCGGTGCCATATTTCTGATCATCCACAAGGGTTTTCCACAACATAGATCAAACCATATTAGACATAAGAATCCTTTTTTGAAATTAAAAACTCCTCATAATTCCTTTTAAAATGATTTCCAAATTAAATACTATATATAGTGTTTCCCTTAGATCAAATTGGATTCCACTACTCCTTGGTATAATCTATTTTAGTCAATATTTACATGAAATCATATTCATGTGGACCGTAAAAAATCATTTTTTTCAGAGGGCCATCAAGGGAGATTTATATCATATTTAATACATTTTGGTAGATTTCATCTAGATATAAAGAGGGATTAAACTATTTTATAATTTATAAAATGATTATTTATCAAATAAGATAACATATAGAATTCATTTTACTTAAATATGAATAGTTCATAAATGATAATTTAAATTTATTATATGGGGATTAATTTATAAATTTTTTTAAACTATTCCCATGGCCATTTTGAATTTGGATTTCATCAATGATTTAAATAAAATCCAATGAGGTATATTAATTTATGTAAATTATTTATATAAAAAAAAGAGAACTTCTTATTCAATAATAAAATAGCACTAAAAATATCTTTTATATTGATATATAAAATATTTCCAATTATATCCATGTAATTGATAATAGTAAATTTTTGTTTCTAATAAATATTAAATATTCGTATTTATCTTTTATAAATTATAATGATAATATAATTTATGAATTTATGAATTATTTTGTAATTGATTATCTTATGTAGAATATATGAATTTCTAATATACTTATTTATTTTTGATTTTATACATACATATAATTTTTATATTATGCCTATTTGTATACATTAGTTTAATATGTAAAATGTTTTAAAATTATCATATTTTTAATTATAGTGATACATGATTTGTACGAAAAATGGATTTAGCTTTCTTATACAGTGACTTTAGACTATATTACCTAATGACATTGTGTGTAATTATGCTTAATATTTTATAAATATTATTTGTGAAAATCATAATGAGATAGAAAAATCTCTAAAGTAATGTATACATGGATTGAGGGTATTTGGGTTGGACAACTCAATGGCCTAGAGGATTAGTCCTTGACCATATAGGTAAAGGTAGGCTTATTATTTCCCCATGATTACTCTTCTGCGGATCATTAATTTCAAGTAACTATATTCATTTACATGAAATGGTTTCATGTAGATTATATGTTGGTTGTATTTATATATATAAATATATGTTTATAAAAATACTGTTTATGTTGATAGATTTTAGAAATAGAGGTGATAGAGTCTAAAAACACACACTACAATTGAGATCTGGGGAATTATTGTTTGAAAATCTAAAACATTTTTTTCTTACATGATTATGTATATAATATTGCTTCTCTCAAGTTGATCTAAATTTGAAGGATCTAATAAGAAATGGAGTCACTGTCAGGATTATTTTTGAGAAATATAGTGTCTCATGGGATTGAGTGATTCCTTCAATCTTTATTGCTTTTTCTTGTCCACAAAATTGAAGATGGTGCACTAATAATAAATTTTATTAAGACATTCCTAAAGGATAGAATTTATGTAAGAATATTCTCCCAAATTATTTCACTATTTTGGTTGAAGTGGTATAATCCTTGGAATGTGAAATTGGTTAAATTTTAGGTATCTCGTATGAATGGATTTAAGGATAGAAGGACCATCCTAGTTAGTAAGTCATACATCCATATAGTTTTTACATGTAAACATTATTTTTATAATATATTATAATATAGATATTAAAAAACCACATGGGTGTGTTTAGAGTCTCAGAATGTGACATCAAATTAAATAAACAGAATTTGAAGCATAAAAAGGTCGTAATTTAATCCAATTTCATGGACACAACTAGGTGCCTTTATAACCCAGGATTCTTAAGCCTATGAGTTCATTGCTGGGATAACTTCTTAAATTAGTTAAAAATGAAATCAGTCATAACATTGGATATTCACCTAGAGTTTTTTGGATTAGGATCTTCGGAATCCTTTATCGGATAATGTTATTTTGGATTTCAATAGTGATAATTTGAAAATATACATTGAATTGAATTAATTCATTAATTATATGTTTATTTAATGATATTAGTCCATAATGTTTATTACTGAAGTAATATCCAAAATATTTACCTTGCAAAGGATAGCCATTATTATCCAAATAATGTATTGAAATATTCACGGAAGAATTTGTTTTTCAGTCCATGATAATCATCGAAATCTCCAGTACTTTCCATTATAGATAATGAGGTCTAAATGATAACATTGGTGAAGGAGAGAGTTGTTGAAAATATTAACCACATAGAGTCTCACATGATAAATTATTTTACTAAATAATTATTTCTTTTTCATAAAAATGAATCCTCGTACATGATATACGGTGAATCTGTGGAGGAGGTGCAAGAGTATGCACACCCTCTCTTTCTTGTGGATTAGGTGTCCAAACTCTCTCTTGTGACAATTACAAACTTTGTGAAGCTATAAAATCATAATAATTTCAAAGGAATGCAAGATGATAATTATAGTTTCCAAGAACCTACTAAGGGTTTATTTTAAAATAATTATATGTAGATATTATTCTATTAAGGTACCCAGTAGAATCAATCGAATAATGAGTGGACATTCCTTTTAATTATATATAAGTCCCCAGCCTTAAACATTACTTATTCTTGAGATATGTCCATAATTTTTCTTTAATTCAAATTTAGGATAATTATCAATTTATAAATTTTTAGAATTACGCCATAACAGATACATAACATATTGAATATTACAAGTATATACTTCTACTCACTGTCTATTGTTTTCATAAAAAAAACACATTACAAAGAATCATGACATCATTTTATTTTTTAATAGCATAATGTTTCATTTATCCTATCATTGACTATATTTTTACTTATGTCCATTTAAAATAATTCAATGCATGGGATGATTCTTAAAAGAACAGTAAGGGGTGTATAATGAATGAAAAGTGTTAGTCTTGGGAAACTACTAGAAACTAAACTATACCAATGGTTTAGAACTATTGGTATAGGCCTCCAAACCGTTGGTATAACCTATACCAACGGTTTGGAGAACCGTTTCCAAGTAAGCTGTTTGGATAGATCTATATCAATGGTTTTCCCAAAACCGTTGGTATAGACCTATCCCAAAGTTTTTGGAAATCATTATTATAATTAATATGAAAATATATACCAATGGTTATGGAACTGTTGGTGTATGTATTTCAAAAAAAATTTGCTGGGATTTTATCCTAGGACCCCTAGTTTATTATTCAATGACTTAACCACTAACCTAATATGACATTTCTGAATATAATTACATAAATATATATATGTATTCACATCATGATTTTAAATTTTGATTTATATAATGTTCTGGGTAAGAGGAAATGATAAAAAATCAAAGGATCTATACCAACGGTTGTGAAAAACGTTGGTATAGGCCTATACCAACGGTTTTGACAACCGTTGGTATAGATTTTGATCCTGGATTTTGATTCTAGGGAAGGTTGTTTTATGGGGGACCTTTCCCAACAGTTTTAGAAAACCATTGGGATAGGTATACCCTTTCCCACCGTTTTTGGCCAAACCCTTGTGAAAGATGTCCACAAAGTGGACTTTTCCCAACGGTTTGGCCAAACCGTTTGGAAAGGTGGCCTCAAGGTGGGATTTCCCAACGGTTTAGCCAAACCATTGGGAAAGGGAACCTATACCAATAGTTTTTATGAACCATTGGTATAGAAGCATTGGGAAAGGTCATATTTCCAATAGTGGGATAACATGAAAACCTTGAATAATTTTTCATAAAGTAATACTTTCGACAATTAAAAGATAGTATATATTCTTCACTAAATATTTTCTAAGTATGTACCCTTTTTGTAACGATAATATTACTATAAATCTTGTAAAAAGAAACATATATAATATAAATGTCACTTAGTAAATAAACAAACTTAAATTGAATATCCATACAACCTACTTCTATACCCAATGCATTGAATGTTATAATGCAACCACCCATCCATTGTTTGTCAAGGAACCACCTTTCATTAGGTTTATCATGTAACCACCCATAATTAGTTTATCATATACCCACCAATACAGTTTCCTTGTAGCAGTCCATAATCAAAACACATAAAAAACCATGAAGAAAAAAAAATTCCACACTGCAACATCAAGAGATCTTTTTAGGATATAGAAATTTTCAACCTATTTCAAAAACCATTTAAAAAATTTAATAAAGTAAATATTGATTTGAAGTGTCCCTTGAAATTTTGAATATTTTGAAATAAACTATAATATCAAAAAATTCATGTACATGTAAATAAATTCTTAAAAACATTATGAAAACATTGACCTTAAATAAAAGTTTCAAATGAATAAGCCATAAAAACATTTGAAACGATGTTTTAGTTAGATTTTCCATTACCACTATAGAAATACATGGATAATAATAAAATAATAAAGGATTAAAGTTAAAAAGAACTTTAAATATTATGATAATATACATATAATTGATATAAATAGTCAATATTATTTTATATACACATTATAGGATAATATTAGTGCATAACAAGAAGACATGCCTCAATGATAGGAGATTGAGACGAAATCCCTTACCTTGAGTATGATTCATGACATATGTTCCTTATTATTCTAAAATAATAAAAATAAATTAACTTTTAGTTTCATAAGAACCATTTTTCATGTTTAGTATTCCTTTTATATCACTTATTACCATGTTAATATCAGTCATTTTGTCGATATTGTGTACTTGAGACAAAAATGAACTTGGTATAATTACAAACTGTCTATGTGGTAACATTTACATTATCCCCAAATTCATATTAATTATTTAAATATCATATATATATAGTATTTATGTATTTATTTACACTGTATATGTTTTTATAATATTCCATAACATTTTTGGATATGAAATTAAATGCATAGTTCACTGAGATTGTAAGTCGTACGTACACATGAATGCTACTTTCATTTATTTTTCATATTTATATGAATAATAACTAAATGATATATATGTATATTTTAATTTAATTATAATATCATATTTTAAATACATTTAATATGTTCATTAATTCTGTACATTATATGTTCCATGTAGGGAATTACGAGTCATATCACTTTGAGGGGCAGAAGTCTCCACTTTCTCAAATGAAATTATCGTGTTTACACATCATGAAATGAATAATGTTATTTTTTAAAATAAAATTTATAGTATTATACATACAATATAAATAACATATATATCATATGAAAATAAATTTTCATCATAATGGACACCATGATATGTGGTAGGAGAAAATTGAACAATCATTGTTTAATGAGGCAACAGTTTTTAGTACAATGATATATATTTTCGTATCCATTAGATTGAGGTGCGTGTAATTTAAGTTAAAATAATTCTAATAAAAACAACACACTATATTTAAGATAATTTTTTTGATAGAAAATAGTGGAATAAATAGAGTTTATGGGTAGTAAAAGGAATATAAATGAAAGAAGCTTGAAAGATGACATTTCCTGAAATCGAGTAACACCTTTTGATTTAAGCTAAAATAATTTGTTGAATTTCCTTCTTCGCTAGTTAAGGCTTCTAAGTGAAATATAGGGATGTTGGGAGCTTATATGGGAAGATTATTGGTGATCAATGGGGATTGAGAGGTATCAATAAGGGTCAGAGGTGGTGGCCTTTTATAAGATGGAGGAGGGGTACATTTGGAATGTCTTGAAAGATTATTTTATTATAAACTGAATTTCAATTTCAAAATGTCCCCAACTAATTAAATTAAAATATAAGATTATTATTTTTATAAACCTATCATCGAATTTTTTTATACATATTTTGTTTTAAAATTTAACATTATCTTTTAGCATTAACTATTAGGTAAACAATTTTACTATGACCTTGTCTTCTTGTATATTCAAACCATATGGTAAATATAGATACCATAATATTTCAATCACAAATCAGGTGGTTCAATAATAAAATTTTAAACATTATCTAAGTCATTTTTTAAAATATTATATTTTTACGACTATTATAGCATTTAATAAAATAGTATTTTTTTTAAAAACTCATTTAGGTCAATTTTTATACAAATGAAATCATTTATTTTTAAAAATCCATAACAACATGATTTTTTCTAAAAAAATAATTTATTCAATTATAAAATTCATAATAATCCCTAAAATTATTTTATTTCACAAAATGTTTCAAAATATTTTTTTGATATTTATAATCTCATATATTTACATTATTCATTAATGAGACTAACACTACATCATCATTGCGTCCTAAATAAATTTATTTATATAATTTGTAATAATTATAAATAAAACAACATGATGTATGAATTATTTTTATCATTCTAATTTCTATTTATAGTCTAATATATAATTTATATAACCCATATAAAAAAACTTACTCAAAGATACAAGTTTGTATTGCATATTTCTTCATTATGAAGTAATTCTTATAAAATGTCATTTTCTCATCTAAGTGGCTCCATGGTTCCCAATATTCACCTAGTGATGACCATGACTAGAAATATATCATCCAATAGGATTAGAACACATTTAAGGGTAGTTTTACAATATTAATATAATATTGTTTACCCGTATTTACCAAATTTACCCTTTAACCATGGTAAATAAAATAATAACTCATGTTACTATTCATACTGTCAAAAAAATTAAAGGATCCTATTTAAAAAAATTTGTACCACCTAATAAAATTTTTTGAATCAATTTTTCCAAATTCTAATCTCAGAATATACAGTAATTTGGATAAAATTAATTCTCGTTGTTAAAACCAATAAGTTGGTGTTTAAGATGTAATAACTATAAAAATATTGACATGGGATTATTGTCAATATAAATGTGAAATTACATTCAACGACCACAATTAGAATAAATGATAAAAATATATTGGAATTATAATTTATTTAATATTAAAAAGGACAGTTTAAATATATAAATAAATTAAATGAAATGGAGGTTTTGACTGAAAATGAGATATATTTCACAATTCATTAAATAGTGAACTTTATCAAAAAAATAAAAAAAAATATCCAAAGTAAATTTTTACATTGAGATTATATAGAATAAATTTATTTTTTCAAATATAATATATTAATGTGAAAAAAATATTTAAATAGGGTTCTCCATCAAAAGTCAATAAAATGACCCTTTTAAAAATAATAGAGTATTTCTTACTAAAATTTGGATTCTCTCTTATTTGAGGCCTCATATATTAATTTCATAAATGTAAAAACATTTAATAAATACGCAAATTAAAATTTTAGTTTGTTATGTTCCTTCTCGGCAGTAGAACAACTATGTGTTAACTACAATTTAAAATAATAATATTTTTATATTATTTTTCAGTATAATTCAATGTTGTGTGAATTCTATGATTTCAGAGAAACATGATATTTCTTTTCAAGTGCTCTATCAGGTAAAATGTCCCCTTTAATGTAAAATTAATATCTTATTCATAAGTACAAATAGAAATAAATAACTATTATATCAAAAACTCATCTTTTCCCCAAAATATTAAAATTCTAGATGACAAGGTCACACCTTAAGTACTAGAATCAACATCTAGAGAATCAAATAATCCAGAAAATATGAACTATATATTTTCCCTATCTTTGGAAATTAACCAAATCAAAAAAAATTAGTACAAGATCAAATAATCCCCAGAAAGTATTATCCTTTGTAAAATAAAATAATACCCTTAATCTCCCAAGTTCAAAAAATAGTATCCTAAGTTAAAAAAATACCATTAAATAAACAAATTTCCATAAAATTACTCAAATTAATCCAAAATAAGACTGAAATACCTAAAATAAAAATGATTTGATCACCTTGTCTTCTATGAAAAATGTAATCATTTATATCAAAATAGCAACTACTAAAATTTAAGTGTCATACTTAAAGGAAATTAACCAAATCACAAATTCTATATGATAGGTTGGTAATTTCCGAAAATTACACAAATATTTATATGTCCATAATAAACAAATTTATTCCTACAAAATAAAATACCTCTATTATTTCTCAAATGAAATTCCATTATATTCCATTTCCTTAAGACTATAGTGTCCCAAAAGAGCAAATGTATTATAAAATATTAATTATCACTTAAGCACACAAATAAGTTTCCCATACTATGTATATCCATTTGATAAAAAACTATTTCCAAAATAAACTTATTCTTTATCCATAATGTAATTTAACTGGAAATAATAATTCATACTCACCAAGGACGTCATGAATATTAGTGGTAGGTGATAAATCCAATTTCCAATTTGGTTGTGGGTTTGATTTCCATGATATTTCCGGACATGACAGGTTGTCACCCATCCTCTGGGATGTCTCTTTTCTTAAACCATATAATTCTTATATTCATTCTAAAGAATGCTAAAAATTCCTCAAAAATTACCATAACATATTTTAACATCAAATTTTATCGCATACCTTGAATTTTTACCCCAAAAGCTAACAAACTGTAATAGACTCACATTGAATGATCATATAAACCCAATTGGTTCATTATAACTACATATAAAAAAGAAAATATAATTCTTCCTCAAATAAAATTTTCACATAACAAAATTTTGGGTTATAGATAAAATGGAAAATTCTTCCTAAGTAATCCCATCAAAAAAGTCCAGTAATACTTTTAAAAAATTCAACACCCATATATCGAACATATATCACAAATTAATAAATTGTATACATCTTAATCATCAAATATTACTCAGGATCCCTTAACCATTTTTTCAACATATTCCGTAACACTTATTTCATACAAACTAAATCATGCATAATGTCCTATGATTCATTAATGTCCAAACATGAGAGAATAAATAATCCATACCTTTCATAGGGCATTTTTAATTTCCTCATCTTTAATTGGAATGGCATTAGGAATTAGAAAACATATATTTGTATGGTCCTTCTAATCCCATTCTTGAACCTTATTCATAGGAAATCTATTTTTGTAAAGACTATGTGCACCACATATAAACCATTCAATTGATCACTCATAAAGGACATGTTTATCTTTCTTGGAGTCGACTAAATGATTCCTTTTATCATGGAAGGTTATTTCTTTATGACCTTCATTACCACATTTATAATATCTTCATATCCCATTTAAGCATATTCCAAGGTGTATCTTTCCACATACTTAACACATAGGTTTTTTAAAAAACATACATATAGATTTTTACCTGAACTCACATAGGGATTCGTTTCTCATATTTATGATGCCTTGGAGAAATCACCAAGGTTCATGTTTTCAATCATGACTCTTGATAGATGATTGAGAATAACCACAAGATTTCTCATTGCTTCTCACTTTTCATTCAGTTCCTTATTCAGAAAACACTCACAGTTTCCTTCATATCCATTATTACTTTGGTGTTTGGCAGGTCCATCCATTTACTAAAACCAAAAATATTAGTGTGAGTACATTTTTAAAATCATCTTATATTATCTTATGAAGATGGTAAAAACTAATATATACGTATTCATTAAATCATAAACTCATTAAATTTATCTCAAATTACTATGACTATTTCTAATATTCTAACCATTATGGTTATTACACTTATTCTTAAATAACACCCTAACTTCTAATGTTATCTAAACTGACCTATGATACTAACTACAAGGCCCCAAGGATAAGCATTATTTATTCTAGAGATAAGTCAATAATTTGACATTATTTCACTTCGAGGATCCTTTAAGGTTTGGAGCTTTTAAAAATAATTTCATAAAATATACATAACATCCTGAATACTAAAATTTGACACTTCTACTCACTATATATTTGTTTCATAAAACAAAAACTCTTTAAAAATAAACACGACATCATTTCATGTTTTAACATCATTATGCTTCCTTGATCCCATCCTTGTATCTATTCTTCATTAGGTCATGTGAATGAATTTCAAAATATGGGATGAGAATAAAATTCATAATAGGGGATACATAAGGAAAGAAAACTATTAGGCTTGGGATAACAGGAAAACAAAGAATACTTCATCATAAAGTATTACTTATCACTTTTAAGAAGTATTAATTTTACGTTACTAAATATAAGCTATTTACTTAATCTTTTTGTAACCAGAAGATTACTATAAATCCCAAAAAGAGAAATATATAGCATATAAAAGTAACATGGGACATAAATATACTTAAATGGAATAACTATATGGCTGAATTCAACACATATCACTAAATGGAATAGCCATTCGACTGACTTCCTTACCCAATGCATTGGAGGTTATAACATAACAAATTGTCCTTGGTTTATCAGGGAGAAACCCATCATTTGTTTTATCACGTAACCACCCATCACTGGTTTATCTTGTAACCACCTGGAAAATGTTGAAGTACCATTTAACAATAATAACACATAAAACAAGCATATTGTAAAAATAATATTTCCACACTGCAACCAGAAGAGATCATTTTAAGATATAGAATTATTCAACCCATTTCAAAAATCATTTAGTACATTTACTTTATGTGATTTTTGAGTCAAGGTGTCCCATACCAATTTTATATTTTTTAAATAAATTAACAGTTCAAAACATTAATGTTCATACAAAAATATTCTTTCAAACATTTCAAAAACATGGACATGATATAGAAGGTTTTAATTGTATAAATCTTTAAAACTATTAAAATGATGTTTTAGTTAAAGGGCCAATTTCCATTTGAGAAACACATGAATAAAAAATAATTAAAGAATAATGATAAATAGAACATTAAATTTCATTAAACTATACTAATTCATGATATAAATATTCAAAAGGGATTTATATACACATTATAGGATAATATATGTGCATAATAATAAGATATGCCTCAATGAAAGGTGATTGAGATGAAATCGCGTACCTTGAGTTTGATTATTCACCTATGGTCCTTGTTCATCCAATATAATAATATTAAGATAATTTATAATTTCACAATGACCTGTTTCAATTTTAAAATTCCATATCTATCACTTATTACCACATTAATTACGATCTTTTGGTTGATATTGGATACTTGAGTCAAAAATAAACCTATTATAATTACAAATTGTCTATGTGGTCAAAACTACATATTCTCCAAAATTTTATTCATGATTTAAATGTCATAAAAATATTATATATATAGATATATATATTTATATAAAGTTTATATTTATTTATAAAAGTACATAAAATTTGGTGATAGGAAATTAAATTCACTGTTCATGGAGACAGTAATCCGTAAGTACGCATGAGCGCTACTTTGATTTCATTTTCATATTTAAATTAATTAAAAATAAATTATACATAGGTATATTATAATTCAAGTATAATTTCATATTTTATATAAGTTACATAATTTCATTAATTCCATACTTTATACATTCCATTAATGGCATGGAAGAGTCATATCACTTTGGGGGGTGGTAGTCCGCATTTCGTCAAATGATATTATTGTATTTATACATCATGATAATAATAAAGATATGTTATAAAATAAAAAATAATGTATCATAAATACAATATAAATATAACATATATCATGTATAAATACAGTATTATTATAATGACACCACGATAGGTGGTAGGGTAAAATATAATAATTATCATATTCTGAGGCAACAGTTTTCTGTACACTGAAATAGTATGTTCGAATCCATTAAATGGAGGCATGTGTAAGTGTAGTTTAAATAGTTCCCATAAAAATATCGTAATATATTTTATATATTGGTGTTTTTATATAATAATGGAATAAATATAGTTTAGTTTATTGGAGAAGGAAAATAAATGAATGAAACTTCATAGAAAACATTAACTGAAATCAGGTAACTCCTTTTAATTTAAGTAAAAAACGATTTACGGACTTTCCATCTTCCTAAGGAAAATATTATATAAGTAACAAAGAGTTGTTGGTAGATTATTTCTGAATATTATGGACTATCCAAGGTGCATGATATGTGTGAGTAAGGGTTTGAGGTGGATTCCTTTTATTAGAGGGCAAGAGGTACTTTTGGAATGTCTTGAAAATTTATTTTATTATAAATTGAATTTAGATTAAAAAAGGACCAAAAATCAATTAATTAGAATTGTGATGATTATTTTTGGAAATAATATCCTAAAATAGGTTTTAAATATGTTTTGATAACAAATATAACATTATCTTTTGGCATTACTACTTATTTATCTAATTTTACTCTTACAATGTCTTTTTGAATAATCATACTATATGCCAAATAATGTTACCATAAAACTCCAATAGAACCTAAAGTGGTTCATTATTGAAATTTAAAACATTATATAAGTTATTTAGTCACTTATTCTATTTTTAGTACCATTATATAATTTAATAAAATAGTATTAGTTTTAAAAACTCATTTATGTAATTTTTTTTACTATTCTTATCATGACTTTATAAAAACCCATAACGACATGATTATTTTGAAATAACATGATTAATTAAAATATAACAAGTCATATTCATCACTAATTTTTTAGTATGTCATAAAGAGATTAAAAATAAATTTATTTTAATATTTATAACCTAAATTATTTAAATCATTCCCAAATAAGGTAAACAATACATTACCATTGTGTCATAAATAAATTTATTTATATTATGTTTAAAAATTATTAATAAAATACCAAGATTTAGGAAATATCTTTATATTTCTAATGACTATTCATAGTCTAAAATATAACTTATATAACCCATATTCATTTTTTTAACAAATAGATTCATGTTTATGTTATATTTTTCTTTACATGAAATTAATTCTTATAAAACATCATGTTCACATCCATGTGGCTCCATGGGGTCCCCAAATATACCAATGTATTTCTAGTTTTGTAAATATATCATCCAGAATAATTAAGACACGATTTGGGTAGTTTTATACTATTATAATAATAATATATACCCTTATTTAAAAAATTTACCATTTAACTTTGGTAAATAAAATAATTGATGAAGATACTATTCTTAATGTCAGAAAAAAAGGTACATATTTACACAATTTGGACATCTTGATTAAAAATATGGAATCCATTTTTCAAAATTCAAAACACATATGTTGGATTAATTAATTTAAAATTAATTACTATTGTCAAAACTAAAAAGTGGATTTTGAAGAAGTAATAACTATTAAAAGATTGACCTATGTGTATGTCAAATATAAAAGTGATATTACATAAAATGACCATAATTGGATTAAATGATAATAATATAATGCAATTATAATTTAAAACCTATTAAAATGACAATCAATATATATATATATTAAATGAAAATTCATTTTTGACTTAAAATGTGGTATTTTCACAATTCATTAAAAAAATGAACATTATCAGAAAATTATGAAAAATGTATCCAAATTTAATTTTGACATCCTAATTCTATATTATATGATTAATTTGTAAAATATATTATATAAAATTAATTAATAAGATATTTAAAAGTGGTTATCCATCAAAAGTTGGTAAATCGACCATTTTAAAAATATTATTGTATTTCTTACTTTAAATTAGATTCATTCTTATTTGAGGCCTCGAAGATTAAGTGGATAAATGAAAAAACATTTAATAAATACGTAAAATCAAAATATAGCTAGTTACGTCCATTCCTGACAATAAAAAGTCTATGTGTTAACTACTATTTAAAATAATAATTATATTATATTATTTTTCTATAAAACTTGATGTTGTGTGCAACATGGGATTTCAGAGAAACCTGTTGTTGTGTGTTGAACATTCTATCGGAATAAGCATCCCCTTTAACATAAAATTATTGTCATATTCATCAGTATTAATATAAATCAAAAATTATTATTTTATAAATACCTTGTTCATTACATAATAGTCTTTAAGGTGGTTAGATATAAGTAGGATATATCTTTTAGAAATTAAAACTATTTAAAATAAAATATAAAATTTATAATCCATGAATCTTCTGATATTCATAATGAATCCCCCACCCAAACATGTTTTAACTAGCTAGTGGGAATTAACTAAGTGGGCATCTCAAGATACTTTTAATGATGTGTCAACTTTCCCTCCATCTCATAGAATGAAGGAACTTTCCCCAGACAAAAATAAGATGAAAAAAATAAAAATGTGGAAAAAACGTAATAACATGAATCTGGTACATAATTAAAACACTCTATTGAAATTTTCATGGGTCGCCTTAGTGAGTTACTTATTTATCTCTAAAATCAATCATCCTTATACATAAATATATAATTACTAATAATGATGAACCTATATTCACCATAAAATCGTTTAATTTTCGGAATTTTAGGTTATTTTCTTTTCATATACTTAGAATCAACACACATACATATATTATAGATACATTAGGGATCATTGTATATTGGAGGGTGACTGACATTGAGATCATTATTTTTGGTCAAAAAAACATTAACTACAATGGTTATTTTTTGGGTGATCACCTTTATAATTATTTTGTTTATTCTTTAAATAAATACAAATGTTAATGATTGATGTGGTTATAAATTGGTATTTAAAATAAAATAGTTCAGGGCCCCATGTTATTTATGTGTTTGTTAAATTTGGTCATGGGAAATCATGAAAACAGTGGACAAACTTAATATACTCTTTATAGTTCAAAAATCCTTGAATTTATTGATCCACATGACATCATTGAATTTATTATATATGGTGATTATTTCTCTTTGAATAGGAATTATATAAAGATAAATATGGTGGATATGTAGAAATATTATCATAAGACATGATAATCATTAGCTTGACAACGTCACCCACTTCTATTTATCATTCATGGTTCAATCATCATGTGATGATAATTAGGGGAGATTAAACATATAAAAGTAATTATTTAAACATGAAATGATTATCCTGAAGAGAAAATATTTTTTTACAGGATCCAATACACTAAGATAAATTTTTTTATGATATTTACTAGTACTAGAAAGATTTCATAAACATGGAGGGTCCTCAGATGGCTATATAAATAGAATTGATCCTTGTTAGTGTTTCATTCATGAGAATCACCTAGCCTGAAAATATCATTAACTCAATATTATCTATCTCATTTACCAATATTTTCATCAATATTTTAAAAAATAATAATTCCAACAAAATCATCTTATGATTCCTATGATTACCAGATAACTCCCTATGAATGATTCATTCAGGTTTTCCCAACGATCACAACCAAACACAAGTTAATAGATTTTACATGTTGGATTGGTTATTAAATCATAGACCATTCTTATTATTTTTGTAATTAAATCATAATTTAAAGATATATTATTTGATAAATAATGTTTTGGAGTGTTCTTCATATGTGTTTTGATGTCAAAAATCCATCTAAAACCCTTTAAACCCATCATGGGTAACACAATAGTAGAACCCCAAGGGGATGTTCTATGGTGAATAAATCATTTATCTTCATAATCATCTAGTTGATCCTTTTACACTCTAGTATCTATATAATTATCCACATAATGATGATTGGATATGTGAATTGTATATTGTTTGGGATATGTAATAAACTCAAACACCCTCTTGGAAAAATATCTTAAGAAGTTGCAAATAATGAAATTCTAGAAATTATAAACCATTAGTAAAAGGACCAGTTAATTAATATCTTCTTCTCTTAAATATAATTTCATGAATTTGGATGAAACATCATATATTGATGTTCTATTTCAGTATGGATTTCAAAAAAATATATCCTTATAACATAGTTGTTCAAAAATCCCTTGAATGATATGAATGTAACCTAATAGTCATAGTAATCAATATGATCATGATAATGGTTCAATCAATCCATCAGAATCATCATGTAAAAACTATTAATGTTTAACATTAATAAATCCAAGAGATTCTCATAGCCATATACCATCAGGTTGAATCTTTAAAACACACCATTTCACATATATTACAACCATAGTGGTGTAACTATAGACAATATATAATTTAAGAACACTGTAAAACCCCAGTTGTCGAACCAAATAATCATATATAACTATCATTTATGTTTCTATATCAAATAAACTATATTCTATAGGGGAATATACTCATATAAGACCATGAATAGTACATGGTTATCCATCAAAACAAGTGGAATCCATATCAATATTATACAGATTACCTATGAATATTTATCTTCTCTAGAATGCCACTAAGTATTTACCTAATAGTGGTACAGAATGCTTCCTCACCTGATGAATACTAGAACCAAAATTAACCATGATCATCTTCAAGAACTCTATGAAACAATATATTGAAATAAATTATATCATATATTGGATCCTATCACATGTTTATCACTCTGTACACTATCAAGATTCTAATAACACTTGAAAAATATTAAATATTTCCCATATACTTACATGAATGAAATTGTATATCATGATTTTGTAATTTCTATCACATATGATGCAAACTACCACATGACTATGTTAATCCTAGAATCCTCTCATGTATGTATGAAGAAGAACCATGCCCCATCCTGGGTAACTCATTTAAACAATGATAATAATACTGGAAACAACTCTTGTAACTACATAAAAATAAACTCACACCCCATGAATTGAATCCAAAATAAAATAAACTAATACCCCTAGAAATATTTATCTCTACAAAGATATCTTATTTCACAACATAAAAAAATATACTAGATTTAAGAATTTCATCAGTGACTAAATTGAATTATTTAACCCATACTCAAAATGATGAACTCTGTCAGGCTCATCAATCACTAATGAAGGATATAAATAAATCAACTTGGTTAAATGGGTATTATTTTCTCTAAGTGAATTTCTCCATAAATTATGATGCATGAACTCCCATGAAAATTAATATATCATTAAATTTAGGTATAAAATTTCTATAAAAGAATTTTAATTTTATATCTAGGAGATCCCAACATTATGAAATTTCTATACTATTTTTTTACCACAAGCTCTTTATTTCTCTATAAGGTATATGAACAAATTGCTTCAAGCGCCTCTCAGGTGGAAACATGAGACGATAAAATATTATATTCATAATCCCAATCTACATCTCATAATATTAATTTAAACCCTCAATATAAAATATATGAGTATATTGAAATAGAATCTATAGAGTAAAGTCTAACATAGATGGCTCCATTTTTAGGACATCATGAAACACAGACTATAAAACCTTGTGTAAATGGTTTCAAGGATACTAATCAATATGATACATAGGTTAAAAATAAAGATTAAGATCGATAAATTATGATGAATTCTTATACAAACCATCATATTGCACAAAGGGTGTTTAACATAGAGGGATATCACTTCAAGTCCAAATAAGTGACTCAGAATCACCCATCCATCAGAATTTAAATATAATTGAAGGGATATGATTAGACAAATTGAGTGTTAGAATATTAGATAAACACAAAACATGGGGGAGTCTCATATGTCCTTATGCCCTCTCTAATGTCTTTCATCACAATTTTATAAGGATAGAATTATATTTATATAGGATTAACCATATTTATATACTATATGGTAACATAATAATCAAAATAATTATCATGCTGAAATATTGAAAAGCGTAAAAATTTCACGAGAACTATACATTCAAAATATGATTCATGGATATATGCCCAATTTCTACATCTATTAAAATGAAAACAATAAATAAATTAAAAATCATTATATAAAACGATTCATATTAATTCTAATTTAGGAAATCAAATCATAGAAATATGATAACAACAGTCTCATCACTATTTACCATAGTAATACCTATATGTTGGCAATATTTACCATAATATAATTTTCATCTCAATGTATAAAAACATCCAATATTATGTCTATCTTATCCCAAATAGTAAAACAAAATAAAATTATGGGGCTATAATAAAACTTCGTAATGTCCCTCATCAACGTTCACCTCCACCATGATCAAAATAGTGGTATTATATACCTCAGATGTGCATACCTTCATACCAGAGGCTACAGAACAACAAAGAAGGTCTATATAGATAGTTTTGTAACTATACCCTCCAATACATAAGATCATAATTCATTGTTTAATTAATATCACTCAAAAAATAAAGTGGAAATATAATATGGAGTCTTTCTTACATACTAATAAACATCAAAACAACCAAAAAATATGCTTACAATATTGTTTAAAATACAATTTCATGAAGTAATACATATAATTTAATGAACCTAATCTGATAAAGAATAATAAAATTCCAAATGAAAAATTTTAATATATAATATGGAATTAACATAGGCTCTTGATTCCTTCTACAACATCATCTCCTAACGTAGACCATTTAATCTAACAAGTGTATCTCC
Source organism: Viscum album (assembly GCA_963277665.1). Lineage (NCBI taxonomy): Eukaryota > Viridiplantae > Streptophyta > Magnoliopsida > Santalales > Viscaceae > Viscum > Viscum album. Next base: position 512,794,911 of record OY728143.1, on the reverse strand, counting down.
CCCTCCCTTATCCATACCTTTGATAGTTATAATGTATTGGGTACCGTGGAAAACCTTCAACCTATTAGAACAAGTCAGTAGAGATCCACCAATGGTGTCCATAATAATCACATGCATACATGTATAGGTACCTTATTATATTATCATAATTAAAATGTAGGTATTCTGAACTATAATAAATAAAATGTAGTTTTGGGTAACAAAAAACCAAACTAGTGAAACTATACCTACATAGAACAATGTCAGGGTGTCTTCTAACAACCCACATAAGTATAATTGGGAATCTAGACCAAAGTCTCATTAATGCGAATAACGCCCCCTGATAATATAATTGAAAAATCATTGGTAATATTTACTGAGAATAAACAAATAGAAGTGGGATAAACATCCCATAATATCATAGTATTCATCCTATTATAGTACATCCCATTATCCAAATCATAATAATGGTAATAAAATATATATAATAAAGATCCATAATCTGAAACAACATCTTCAATAATCCATTTAGTGGTTTTCATTTTTCCTTGACCCATTATCAATTGGACTTATTATACCAACCCATGGCCTTAACCACAAGTCTAAAAAGTGACCCTATTCCTAATTAAAATCATAAAATAATTCAAATCGTGTCCCTAGAATTTTTATGTCGACCTAAAAATTGTATCCCCTTTTGTTAAATAATCATACCGTGTACGTTATTCCCAACTATAAAGGGTATAAAAATTTAAGGATCATGGTGTCCCATTTCCTATATATGAATGTCACATGGATATTCCATACAACTAACTCAAGCATAATTACTCAAATACAATCCCAAATTACGGTTGGTCTTTCACCTATCTCCATAAAAAATAAGATATATGTGGTCAATTTATCAAACATTAATGGTTTAACAACCCAATTATTTGCATACCAAATAAAGGGAATAAAATCCCTAATCATGTACACCATATCACTACTATGAATTTCTTCCCAACAAAAACAAATAATATAAATAAGGAACATTTCCCAATATACATATCTAAAAAAAATTTGTATAATAAAAAACTCAAAAACATGATATATGAAATATTCATTATAGATGGAATATTTTATAACACACAATTAAAATATAAACCAAGTTAAACCTCATGGATGAAAAATATTCAATACCAAGGCTATGTAATTATCAATATTGAATAATAATTTTATAGGGGAAATAATACTTTGACATTCAACTATATAACTAAACAAAAAAGAAATATACAAAAATATAAATTCAATCTACGGTGATCCTCATATTGACCATAACTATTCATGTATATTTCCCATGAAAAAGAGGCTAAGGGAACCTATATTAGTTCATAATAATGATTCATAACTTAAGTAATCCCATTTCCAATCCAAAATAGAGAATCTTTCACAAATATATCTCATGTTAATTTCCATTGGGTTCCATAATTTCAAAACACATCCATAAGGAAATCATTAATGTTCCCAAAAATAAAAAATAATTATTAATTTTTTTAAAAAAATAATGCAATGTCTCCTAAATTATTCATGGTATGTGTGGATCGACCATCACACATACATGGGAAAATGAATAAAAAAATCAATAATGGTATATAAATCTATATGTAAACTAAGAATAAGTATGATATTTATTCGTGTAATAAAGGAAAATAAAAGGTGAATTTTTGATTATTGAGGAAAACAAGGGAATGGATTAAAAGAAATAAAATGTTCCAAAAAAACTACCCTATTAGAAAAATGAAGAATATGGCCTCACACGAAAACAAATTTGGGATCCCAATTAAACTTTAGTGTGAGGGACTGTGACACATTCCACTACAATGTGACATTAATGTTTCACTAAATTTTACTTGGGGATAAACCACTGTCTAACTATATCAGAGGTTTGGTGGACTATCATGGGGATTCTAATGGGAAATATTATATTAAAATGATTTTTTTGGGTTAGTTAAATAAGAGGGAATTTTAATATTCTATCTTAATGTAGGAGAAGTTTAAATAATTGAAACTAGGTTTAAGATTTTGGGGTTTAAAAATATTACACTTTTTTATTCTGTAGTGTGTTTAGAAAACCATGTTGTATCCCAAGTGATATGTTTAATGGAGGACTATTTTTACATAGATATACCATAAGAATCCTTTTTCAGTAATACATCATTCCATAACATGAGGAGTTATAGAATTAAATGTGTTTCATGGGGTTGTTTTTTAATGGTGGTAGAGGGTCTCCTCACGATTGAAGGGAACCACACCAAAAACCTCCTAAAAATTATTTAAATTATGGACTTGAGGTAGACATGTATGGTAGTGAGTGGGTTTCCCCTAGGAGGTTTTTTAGATGGATGATTTTTCATATTATATCAGGCAAAGGATTTTTTTAGGTCTATGGAATCTCCCATGGTGGATTGTCAAGTATTGTTGATATATTATAACCTAATGGATTCTACTGTAGTCTAAACATGAAAGAGGTGCATTAAACCAAGTCCAATTTTAGTTCAGTACATAATAGTCTCTTTTCTAATCTATAAAATTTAAGTAACATCATTCCTTTTTTATGACACCCCCATAGAATTTTGGAAACATGGGGCCCCATGAGGGGTCTATTTTATAGCCCCCTATATCATCATTCTTCTTCTAGTTCCATTTTAATGAGAACTAGATATATTGATTTTTAATGGTGATTCAGGTTATGTTATTTCATATAATCCCTCCATTTCATCTTCCCAATTTATTTCTTGTAATTTTATTGATTTCATGTAACTATTTGTGATAATATTCAAACATAAAATGGTTTAATCTTCACACCTGGTAAGAATATTTTCATGTGGTGGGTGGAGGACATTCTTGGAAGATAAATGCACAACATCCCTCATTTTATGATAAGGTTACATTGGCTAATAAATTATCTTTAATTTTTTTTAAAAATGGATTTGAATTAGAAATTGCGTGTTTACCAAATAAAGGGGTTTGGTTCCTATATGTACTAGAATAATTCCACAAGTTAATGTAGCTCAATTTTATGTGGTTTTGACCATGGGAAGATATTCTGAGAGTTTTTTGGATTATATTAATTTTTTAATAATTCATATAATTGTTTATAATTAGTTAAAATTAATTAATTATATATTTTAGCTTATTATAGGGGATCTGTTTGTTGGTGAGGCTTAGTGAGATCATAGACGTGGGATAGCTGGTGTTGTATAAGTATGAAAACTCCATTTAAAGTTAGGTAGTCACTATGATACTCAATTATATACTCATTTATGTAAGATTTTCCTTGAATGTTTAAAAATATGATCTTGGTTATAATGGATATGAATTAAATGTTTTTCGTGTAAAGAAAAAGTGAAGAATTAAGCCTCCAATATAAGAAAATATCAATCTTTATAACTTCATTGATTTTGGGATTTACCATTAAAATCATTTAAAATAGAATAAAAATTAATGACTAGTTTACAATAAACCCTAGGTATGTATCAGAATTAATATGATTTACATGTCGACTAGTTTTGACCACTAGGTTCTAATATCATATGAATGAGATGAAAAGTCCTATAGTTGATTGGTAAAATGGTTGTACATCTCATATATGATTTGGAATAACCTCCAGAGGATAGAAAAGATTATGTGGGTGTTTTGTGATCATGATAAGGCATACAATTATAGATGTTTTGTATGGTGTATATTAACCCTAGTTAATGAGATTAACAGTTCTCATAATGGATATGTGAGATAGGAAATGAGTATTTCTCACAAGAATTTCTTTTTTGGATAGGCAGTGAGATTATAAGAGTCCTATAGGGAATCGACATGAAATTTTTTATGCGGATTGAGACAAGGATATTGATGTTTGGATTGTTTGAGGATATAGATTGGCCTCTCCAGTCTAGGACTAGAAATGGAATTTGGGTTTTGAGATCACTATGGGGTGTTTGGTATGGGTTGATTCCTATAAGTGGATTTTGAGAAGGGTTAGGGGAACCTTGTGGATGAATGTAAAGGACATATGGGAAATATGAGTGGTTAATGATTTTGTAAAATGTGTTTTCGGTTTATATATGGATAGATCATCCTATGTTACTAGATAAATGATGATACATGCATCAAGGTGTGGGATAATTCATGAGCGACAAGTTCCAAAGTTATGATCTATTATATGGGATATGTCATCTATGTGTGATACTACATATAGGCTAGGTGAGGAGCTATGATTTCTACATTTCATATATTCGTCTATTTATGGAGATGTAGGTATTTAGGTAGTGGTGACAAGGATAAATATGAGGTGGGGTGTTGGATTACCACTTTTCTGTGCTAATATAGCTTTATGGGTTACGTTTATCATACATGGTAATATTAATAGTGTTCCTGGGGATCCATTTGGTATTTCTAATTTATAAAAATACAATCATATATTCAATGATTTCATAGTTTATATTTTGCAATAATGTTCAATATAGTATTGATCTGTTAAATCTATATGTTTCCTAGAATATATGGTCAAATACTTATAGATTCAATGATTTCATATAACTTTTTCCACATGATGTTAGGCTGATAGAGATCATGAAAATCCAAATGGAATTTAAATATATATTGTTATTCGATCATAGATTATATGATTATATATGAGAATTATCATCTATAATCATATATAAAGGGAGTCTGGTTCACCATACAACATATAACATCTATGTTCAAAACGGTAGAGAGTCTCATATTCCAGTGTTTCCTAAGGTCAGACTGATCGACAGCTAGGATAACATCTAGAACCCTAGTAACATCAATGGTTATATAGGCATTGGATAAAGATTCTATAAAACATCCCCTTTTAAATGTTAGTATGAATTATATGGGTCTCTATAGTGGTCTAAATATGTATTCTTTGTTATCATAGTGTCTTGATTAGCACACAATGAACTGATGTTCATTCTTGTGTGAGGATTTATTTTGTTGTCTATTTTCATCATGTATACACACAAAACACAGGCACACCCAAATATATAGATATATATAATGTGATATATTAATTAAAAATTTTTATACCCTTATGATATATTTATTCCCAACCATTCATTTTTTGGTCATACCATTTGGGGATTTTTAGCTAAATATATGATTGTTTTGGTGAAAATGATGGAAATCAGGTTGCTAATTCATGATGATCTCCCCATTCTGAAGTCCATGTTACTTAAGATATCGAATTAGATTCTTGGTTATCTATAATTCTATAATTGTTTTTTAAATTTTTGACTTTATGATTTGATATTACTATATTTGTTTGTATCTTAGCTCATAGTGGTTGTACATATGTTCCCAAGAATTGTACATGGCACATGGGATACACAAGAAATTTGTAATCATTTTCATGATTTATTTTTCTAATGGTATTGTGTTATTTTTTGTGACATTTAATGCAATATATTATTCCCCCACATATTCATTCTCAGATTTTTTATTTGTGATGTTGAACATCTTTCAAATGTTCAATGTTTATTATGATATAACAATGATTCTTCTAATTAGAATTTATAATCTAACAGATGAGAGGTAGATTAATCCATTAATGGGTCTTACATACTTGTTTTGGTCTATATTATAAATTTAAAACATATTCACTAAATCCTTCATAGAAATAATAATGGTTACCTTAATGGTGATAGTGATTGTTTATTAACACAGTTCGCTGTTAAAATCAGTATGAATCAAATTTTCTCTATCATTACCTTTGTTTTTTATTATAATATGTCTTAAATAAGCATATATGGGATTGCTAAAATTTATCCCTATCCTGGGTGGATACAGATGTTCTAGAATTGGTATCATTTCTCTAATCGGAAATTCCTATGTATCCCTATGAATAAAATAATACCCCATGTAGTTTTGTCCATTTTAATGGGACACATAATACCATTTATTCTCACGGGAAAACTAAAATGTGTTTCCTTTTTGGTTTTGGGAGACATGACCAATTGTTCCCCTTTTATGGTCATATAGCCAAAAGAAATGATTGTTATAGTTCTTCAACTATGATCATGATTTCTTGAGTTAGGCTCAGATAATGTATACTAATTCAAAAAAACTTAACATCATTTTAAAGTGACTATTTGTTTAAAGGGATCATGAAATAGTTTTTAAGGAACTTAAACATGAGAAACCCTATCTGGTTCTATAAGGATGATGACTTAGGTTAATCTAGTTCTAGGTGTTGCACTAATATTTATTCCCTTTACATGTATATATATTGTTTATGGGTCATTTTGATGTAAATATCAATGATAATATATGCAACTATTACACCTTCAAGGAGTCCCATTGTATCAGGCACTCAAAATAAGATTACTATGGAATAAAGAGTGTTATATATGGCATGTGTGAAATTTATTTAGTAAATTTAATGTTCATATGTGGATGGGGTTCCTTTTATTTATATATGATTGGATAATAATATTAGTTATTCGTAACCCCTATAAGATGTGCTAGTAAAATTTGGTTCCCATTTTGGTGAACTATATATATTAGGGATCAGAAAGGTGGAATAGGTGATTGGGTGCCTAGTTTGGTTAATAGGGAATTGTTTGTTTCTGATAAGTTGAATTGAGAACAACATAAATAATACAGAATTGGGAACATGTTGAGGGGATATCAGAGGGTGAACAAATTTTTTAATTTGAAACATATGAAAATTGGCACACTGTTGGGCAGTTTCTATGAGCTGGACTTTCTCTTTCATGGATACACTAGGTATCTTCCCTTTTGTAAAAACATGGAATTTGATGGTTTCATTCGAGAACCCCTTAAATATATTGTTTAGCAATATAAATTGGTATGAAAAAGGTTAAAAGTTATTATATTGGTCATTTACATTTACTATTATAAATAACACTCATATTCATCCTTTTTCCATTTCTTTTGAATCAAAAATCACCTAAAGGGAATCATAAAATTGATTTTCAAAGCTTTTTAGGACTCATCAATAATCACGGTTTATCCTCTACTAATGGTCCATAAATAACCTAATAATTATGTTTTTGGGGGAAATTTTATAGTTAATGTAGGGTGGGGACACATGTAACCATTAATAAGCACTTAGGGTATCCAACACCTTTGAAAGAGGTGTGCGATATAGAGATGGATAGAAATTGGAAAGTAGTATTGTGAAACTCATTAGTAATTAGGTTTTTTAGGTGTTATAAGAATATGTCAAGCCATTATATTTTAAATAATTTCATTTTTGACATTTGTAATTGGGAATTCAATGGTCATGAAACATGTGGTCTTCTCCCCACATTCAAAATTATTCGATCTTGTCAAAGAATTACTAGATTTATTCCATTGAAAAAACTAAATCACAAAAAAATTTCCATCCTTTGAATTTTAAATGATTTAAAAAATAAGTATCATTTTAAAATTTAAATTTTATTTCAGTTTGAATTGCGATTAGTGTACATGATCATGTTGAAGCAGTGGTTTCACAGTAAAATAAAGTTGTGGTGTGTGTTCTGTCATGTGCATATATTTTTGGGTGCTTCAGTGATCATTTTACAATGTTGGATATGTTAACCATCTATTAATATAGGGGAACACATTAAATTTATGAATGAATTAGATTATATAATATGGTAAAAGAAATATCTCTCATTTTTCTAAACCATTTCACTAAGATATTGATATTTCTTTGGAGCGATATCATTTCAGTGATGGTTGTGAGTAACAGTGCATAGGATCCAAGCACAAGTGATTCAGTGTTCCTGGAAGAATGTATACTAACATTTTTAGTGACTTTATAATTTTTTATTTAGTTTTAATAATGTGTTCTATTATTTTATTCATGATAAAATTAACATCATTCACTAGATGAAATGATATACTATGATAAATTTCAAACATATTAAATTTTTAGATATTAAATTTCCACCTTGTTTTTTCCAACTTCATCCATACATACGCTTATATGAATTTAAATTTCATAATGGAAAAAATTATGTAAATTTAGCTTTCCAAATATAGTTGGCACATCCAAAAATTTCTCATCTAAGGTTGAAATTATCACTTTTATTTTTCAGGTAGTCAATAATGTTGAACTCAAGTCATAGATCCTCATTATACTATATAATCATGTAATTTCATGTTTTGTGACATAATCTCGGTTCATTTTTTCATTATTATAGTGTATCCCACTATAAATATTTATTCATCCCACTAGAACTACATTTCTCGACTCTGATAATAATTTTTTCTCTAAGGACCACATCATTTGGAGGTGTCACTCATAAAAGAATTTCCATTGACATGGATATTATATAAGAATCTAATGATAAGGCCAAATAAGTTTTATCTCACATTCCATTGAAATTAATTAGTTAGTCTACATTTAATGTGTGGTTTAGTCAATAATTCTCAATTATCAAGATATTCTCCACATTGAATCATTAGTGGTGGTGGAGTCCCTAATAGGATTTATTCCCATGGGTAAATTTCACAAAAAAATGGGTGAAAGAATGTAGTGTCAGGTGAAATTAATATCATAAAATTTTGTTTTCATGTACTATAATAATATTAATTTAATCAATAGTGTATACTTATAAATACATGTATCAATAATTGGGACTTGTTAGCTGGGCCATGGGAAATTTGGGAAAATAACATTGGGAGGCTATGAAGTGAATTCACTAGTATCATTGAGGAATGGTGGATAATCCCTTGTTAATTGGTCAAAAATAACCACTGTAAGGGTATGTTGATACATTTTTAGGGATATTATGATACATAGAGTAGTATTTCTAGTTATGCATTTTCATATAGAGGGATTTCCATCATCTGGATATAGATATTGAAACTCGTTTTTTTTTCAATCATCAATGGAATTTGTATATATAGTAGTAACAGAAAATTTTAATGACATGTTCTTGTTTGTATGTCTGTTTAATGAATATGGAAAGGAATAATGAAATGGTATATTATAATGGGATAGTAAAAGAACTATTCAATTGGTGAAGAATCTAGTTTTTTAAGAAATAAATAAACTTATCGACATAATTTACCATATATACAAAATATTCTAGAAATATGGAGATGAAGCTAAATAAGATTTATAGAGAATAAAATATATTTGATATGCTCATAAAATTTTTGGTATAAGAATTTTTTAAGTAACATTGTTCATCATGGGGACTGGGGTGAATGGAACGAAAGGAGGATAGAGTTCACTACACTGATCAGAAAGAGTATATAGATTCCAAGATATCCTAAAAGTGGCCTTAATGTGTACTATTTATAGTATTTTGTTTTTACTTCAATGGAAATATTTTTATTTACATGAATATCATGAATCTATTTAGGAGAAAGAGCAATATGAAAGGAATTTTATTGGGGTTATGGTTTCTTAATTTTGGGAATTCATGTTACTCGAAGCTCATGTTGAGGAGTCAGCAATGATTGATCTATATATACATTAGAATCGTCATTTTGAAGGTGCATTTTGGAAAAGGGATAGGTTTTGGAGTATTATTAAATTACGTTTTAATGATGATCAAAATATGTAATGAAATATTCATTTGTTAGTTTCATAGTGAAATATATAGACAATCACAAATGTTAGTATATTTTTCAAGTAGATGGCTTGGAAGAACACTCTATATAAAGAGGTTGGGTTTCATTAATATGGTGTATCATATCATAGATTCGGTTTTTTTACTCATTGATTAATGTGGATAACATGTCAAAAATTACAAACATTTTAATTATAGTGAAATAAAGTATTTTTTTCTATTTATCTTATTCAAATAGTGTGATAAATGAGTCAAATAAAAATATATAATTCATTAGATTGTCATGTTTTCATTTTGTATATATTTATTTGTGTATTTGTTAGGTTTTTTTAGATATATGGGTATGTAAATACTTCCATGTTCTAGTACACAAAAATTAAGAAAGATACATACATATGATATTTATTTTCCATCATGATATCTCAATGAATGAACATGTAGTGAAAATATTTTGGGATGGTTTCTCTAAAGAGTTTTATATCAAGCTACATTAAGAGTACTTATGTAGCCATTGTTCCCTTAACTAACTGATGAGAAGCTGGTGGATGTTACATTCACTATTGAGTTATGTCAATGAGAGACAAAGTTATTAATTTCCATATTATAAAAGTCCTACTACATGATTTTTGGTTTCCCTTGGAAAGCCCTATCTTTGGGTAAAATCGACAAGGAGGCCTATGTTGGGAAATCGATTATAATTGATGTCACACAATGTAAGAATCTACCTTCATGAGTTTTATCCCTCCTAGGCATATCCTCACTTAATTTCAAGTTATATCTATAGTGTAACAACCCAATGTTTTCAATGAAAATTTCCTTGTTATAATTATGTCATAAAATCACATGAAAACACTATATAATGATCTAAAAAGTGTTATGTGACCTTTAAACATAATTTTCATTTTTTTAATTGGAATTATAAAAATATGACATAAAATCTTGTGATCACTAAGTTATTTGGAGTCCAATAAAAAATACATAATTTTTGGTGAATAGTATCCTACCCTAATGAATTGTATCATACCATTATGAATACTGATAAACCCTAATGAATAGTAACATTACCTATGATTTTTTATAATTAATATTAAAATAAAATTATGATGTACCTATATTTTATAATAAGTAAATGAATGTTTTAAAACTATTTTTATAATAAATTTTGATTTCAATTAAATATTAAATTAATCATTTTTAAAAAAAATATTTTTTAAAAATAACATTAATATTTGGATTCTACACATCAAAAAATGTTTAGGTTGATTTTTTGGGTTTTTTCTAGAATAATTTAGTAGTTATTAATAGTAAAACGTGACAATTCACAATAAATGCTTAAACCTCAATTTCTGCATCATGCTTGAGTCATGGATGAAGTAAATTTCCATTGGTTAGAACTCAAATGCTTTTATTACAATTTTTTTTAGGGAATATATATTATTTGTAGTATTTTGAATAAATAATAAATTAATTATTATAATATTATGAAAACTCTTCACTCCTCAATTATACCCACAACTCCCCCTTCTCTCCACTCCTCTCAAGCCTTATGCCTTGAAAATATTCAGCCCAAATATCTCCCCAAGATCCTAACCCACATCCTACATCCCCTAGTGTCCTCAAAATACCAAAACCACTCCCCTTAATGGGTTCTCAAAAGAGATAAACTCAAGAGGTAAATTCCTCTTTCCAATTCTCTTATTTCATTTATGTTATTTTCTTTTCATGTTTGATTCATCACCTTTTTTCACCCAAATTGAATGATAACTCTATTAACATACATGAAATTGAATTGTTTTATGCTAATGGTATGTTTCATTATCATATCTATTTTCCCAACCTTTTATTTGACATAAATGCAAACATGGTTTGAGATGTGTTAATTTAGCTCATTCGAGGACAACAGTTTATCAATTTCTGTTATCGTCTTTAATTATGGTCATGAAAACATTTGTGTTATTGTTGAACCAGATTATTATATGTGTAATATATCTTATTTAATGTTATGTAATATTTTTTTAAATTGGTATTAAGTTATAAATCAAAACTTGTATTTTGTAATCAAAACCCATCGATTAAGCAAAATAGTTATCACTAAAGTATTATATATTAATTCATCTTCACTCCCAATAACCATATAAATTTTTTTGACCATTTTATATCCTGGATTTTAACTAATAAAATACATATTAAGTTTCAGAAAACCACTTTTATCTAAAATTTTTATCCAAAAATTAATATAAGTAAACTGATCATTAAAACCATGTAAGCTAACGGACCAAAACAATAAATTTGAACCAATTAACAAAAAAAAATGAATGAAAATAAAATTAAAATTATTATAATAAATATTGCACTTGTAGGAGAGGTTGTGGACTTATTAATTAATGAACCTGATTCTTTTCTTCATGTCCTTATGTTCAAGAAAAATCACCATCACACTTTAGGTAAGGGATCGTCTCTATTTCACCCTTAAGCAAGATTGTCCTCTATGCTATGCTTTATTAGGTGTAATACCAATTGATGGGGATTAATTTTTTCCATCCCCCATTCTTCCATCATGATTTATAATTCATGAGAAACCCCTTTTTTCTCTCATTAATCTCTCTTTGGTATACCTGATACCATGCCGATAATCCATATTGAATTATACCTCAACCTTCTTTATACATTCGGGTTTTTATATCTTTAGTTATATCAAAATTGGGTTATATTATATATTTATTTAAATCTTATAAATACAGTTTAGTTGTAAAAAATTATTTTATCAAGACTCTTTCATAACTCTCTTTCTGGGATATACATGTTTTTATGTGATTCCCTCCTCAATACTTTCCGATAGGAAAAACTATTTTAAGGAAAGATCCTGAATTCTTACCCATTTTAAAGGTCACTATATATTCTGTTTTTAGAAATAATTTCATTTATAAAATAATTATATTTATTATGAAAACCTTATTGGTTCCCTTCTGGTTTTATATAAAACATTCTCCCCTTTTCTATTCAAATGGCTCTATAGTATTCCCTTTTAAACCACACTAAAATGTTTTAATTTTAAATTTTCCTAAATATATTTTTTACATGTTTTCAATTTTGTTTTACATCACATATAATGATATAATATCTTTAACATTATGAATTTACATGTATGATTAAATTTTTTTATTTCTTGGACACTTGTAGGATACGCTCTTTTATTATGCTTTGTGACATGATTGTGATATCCATGTCTATCCATGGGTACCCTTATGTTTACGTATGGTTGATTATGTATGATTATATATGTGGAAATAATATTCATGAAAATATTTAGATGATTGTGCCCAGATAACACTCCAATTCATTGGGTACAGTTATGTATCGTGAGATGTAATGTGCAATGGTCTTGGTGGTTTTCCATGGCTTGTGCTACAATGGTAAACGATCTTGGCGGTTATCCATGACTCATACTAAGATGGGAAATGATCTTTGAGGATAGACTTTACTCTTACTATTGTCATGTTTTATGTTGCTTACACATTACTATGATTCTATGTTGATATGATCCCATGTTTATATGTTATGATTTTATATGTTCCATGATTTCAATATCATTATGACATGCCTTCTAAACCAAGTGCTTAAGCTATATTCTTAAGTTAATTAACTTACTGGGATTTTAGCACATCCCATTGTTCATGTGTTCCATAGGGTACCGTATGAAAATTTTAGGGCTCAAAGGAAGTTAGAATCTCGTTGTGGATATTAAATAATGATTTTTATCCCCATGTTTTATGTTATATATACCTATTATTCAAAGATATTATAATTCACGATCCTTGGCTTGTAATATGATGTATAATAAGGCATTAAATCATGTTATATTATGTTTAAAAGTCTAGGGATGTTACAGTTTGTATCATAGGATAACCCAGTTATTTTTTCGAGATTAAGAATAGAGCATTTTAGTAAGAACCTTAAGGATAAGACAAAGTATAGGGAAGCATCCATAAATTTTGGTAATTATAGGGAAAGTGTTTTATCAATAATATACATCCCTATCTGTATAAAAATAGGTATAGGTTTCTCTGGCACAATACCTATGACTGATAACACTAACAAGGAGTTTCGGGCTTGACCTAGGGTATCCTGGTACACGATAATGGGCCTTGATTCACTCTCAGTTTGACACCCCAGAGTGACATGCTTTGGTAAAATCGTAGTCATAGTATGAACCATTATTAAGTGAACAAAGATGACCCCATAAGAATATATGTTAAGAGATAGATCTGGAATAACATAGATTGAGGCCTAGAATCACATAAGTTAAGGAAATTAGTAAGTTATCCCTATAATGTCATTGTTTCTCCCATATGTCTTAATCATCCACATATTTTCATTTTTATTCTATCCAATGGCTAGTAATAGGATGAATCAGGTAATCAAAAGATGTAAATTTCAATGTGATGACTACCAAAACAAGACCCTTGATATGATTGGAGCTCAAGAAGGACATATCAAGTTTCTACCAAACCCACTGTAAAAAATCACGATTAAAAATTGCACATTTTTTAATTCCTAGTGGATTAAAGGAATAGGAAAATGAAATCTAAAAAAGGTTCATCTGAAAATGTTGATAAGGGAAAGAAGACCCAATTTCCTTTGTGAAACTGGTGTGGAAAGAAGCACCATGGGGAATGTGACAAAGGTACTAAGATATGTTTTTATTGTTGAAATATTTGGAATGATGTATCCAATTGTTGGGAAAAAATTAATATTGCGATGATTGGAAAATAAGTTCCATTTAAGGCATCACACATTTTTCTAGGTCATAAATGTTGAGAAGTTGGTCATTATCCAACCCGATGCTCTATTTCTATGGTGGAGAATCATGATGAGCATCAACAATCACCATGATCAAGGGAGCATTGAAGGTCATATTCTAAGGTGGATAATGATGAATAAATTTCATGTATCCACTACTTTAATGTAGTGTATTTAATAATGTATTTTAATTCATGTTCTTTTAGTATATATGTCATGTTTTCTATGAATATTGAGTTTCTACCAGAAAAGATATTAAATTATTATGGAATACTTCTATTAGTATTGTATCGAATAGTGAAGTTTACAGGATTGTTGTTCTTGAAAATATTATAGGTATCTCATTCATGAAATATAATGTGAAATGAAAATTTCATTTCCTATGCCTCAATACATATTAAAATCCATGAGAAAAACTATCACACTCATGATCTGGAGTTTTCAGCTGGGATATTTGCATGAAAAATATGGCACCATTATATCTATGGGGAAAAGTGACAGATATATACTAACCAATGGAGTCTCGGATATTTATTCACAACTAAATATCTTAATATGTACCAGAGAAGGTGGATATAGCTCATCAAGTATTGTGACTGCTCAATCCACTACAATCCTGGTAAGGAAATCAAGTTGGAAGATGCTCTAAGTAGAAAGTATCATGCATCTTTATCAATGTTGATAATTAAAAATGATCTGATCTTCTTCGATTTTCAGAGAATGGACAAGGGAATCATTAAAGGAAGAACATAATCAATCCTTTCTCAAAATATTTCACAACCATTCCTCTTAAAGAGAGTAAAAGATTCTCCGTGAAATGATGTGGAACTTTTAAAAAGGGTGGAAGCTATAAGAAGTGGAAAATCCTCAGATTTCATGGTTGAAAAGGATAGAGTTTAATGATTTATGACATGATTGGGTATACTATCCGATCCCGAGATAACAGAAGAGATTTGGAATGGTAAACAATGATTAACCTTCCCTATCCACCCAGTGACCACGAAGCTGTATCGAGATCTCTGAGAGAACTTTTTGCGGGACAATATGAAAAGGGAGATTTTTTAGTATACATCAAAGGGCCTGGTATGTCCACAAGTGAAGGTTAAGAGGAAAATGTCTAATGGGATAATGAAAACACTATTCATACCAGCATAGATGTGGGAGAACATTAAAATGGACTTTGTCACTAGACTTCAAAGGACATCCAGGTGAAACAATGCAATATGGGTCATTGTGGAATGTCTTACAAAGACAGATCACTTTATCACAGTTCAAGAGGGCTTCTCATTATATCAACATGAAAAAACTTATATTAATGAAGTGGTTAGTATATATGTAGTGGCACTATATATTGTATCTGACCATGATCCAAGTTTCACCTCAATGTTATGGAAAAGTCTCCAACAAGCACTATGCACTGAATTGAACATCAGCACAACCTATCATTCTCAAACTGATGGACAATCTATGTAAACTATTCAGACACATGAAGTCATATTGAGAGCCTGATCTATGGAATTCAATTATGTATGGGACCAACATCTTAAACTTGTTGAATTCTTCTACAACAGCAGTTTCAACTTGATCATCCGAACGATACCATATGAATCCCTTTATTGGAAAAGGTGACGAACACCAGCATGTTGGGATGATGTTAGTTAGTTTAAGATTATAGGACCTAAAATTTTCAATGAAATGGTTCATAAAGGTGAAAATCATTATGTAAATATCAAGGGAGCCCATAGTCAACAGAAGAGTCATGCAGACTATCATCCACAAGACCTTTAGTTCAAATTTGGAAACATGATATTTCTCCAAATATCTCTGTGGAGAAAGGTCATGTGGTTTTGAATGAAAGGGGAGTTAAGTCCCTAGTACATCAGCTTCATTGAGATTTGTGGTCATGTCGTGGTTGTGTCCAATCTACTATAACTTCCCCCTATTATGTCTAAAGAACATGATTTCTTTCATGTATCCCTCTTAAGGAAGTATATACCAGACCCTTCACATGTACCCGCTTCAGAGGTGGTACACCTGGAGAATGATCTTTCCTATGAGGAGCAGTGAGTGATGATCGCGGATTGGAGAGATAATGTCCAACAAAACAAGACTACTCACCTGGTAAATGTATTGTGGCGGAACCATAAGTATGAAGAGGTAATATAGGAACTAGAGGAGTCAATGAAGGAAAAGTACCACCTCCAATTTATGGCCTAAGAATATGATACCAAATTTCGAGGGAGAAATTTCATAAGGAGAAAGAATGTAATGACCCACATTTTTCAATGGATACTTAATTCTTATAATTATTCCCTAAAATTACTTAAAAACACAACCTAATGAACTAAAAGGTGTTGTGTTACCTTTAAACATAAGATTTTCACTACGGTGTTTCGAATTTCGAAAATATGACATACACAGTTTCGATGAATATGTTATTTGGAGTCTGATAGGAAAAACCTAAAATTTTTGAGAATAATAACCTACACATATGAATACTAACAAAACCTTAGAAATAGTGATATACCCAAATGAATAGATCCCTTACCTATAATTTTATAAAAATAATATTCAATAAAAAGTATGTGGTGCCTATATTTTAGAATAATAAAATGAATGATTTAAAACTATTTTTTAATAATATATTATGATTTTAATTAAATATTAAATTAATCATATTCTGAATATTATTTGTGAAAATAGAATTCATTTTTTGGATTCTACACATTGAAAAGTGGTTAGGGTGACTTTTTACAATTTTTTTAAAATACGTGAATTTTTATGAAGAGTAAAATATTGTAATTCACAATAAATGCTTAGACCTGAATTTCTGCATCATGATTGAGTCATTAATGATGTAAACGTCCATTTAATCGAACACATATTGATTTATTTCTATTATAGGTAATGGAATACTTACTATTTATTTTCTTTTGAAGAAATAATAAATATATTATTATAATATTATTAAAACCTTCTTCTCCTCCACTATAACCCCCTTCACTCCCGATTCTATACACTCCTCTCAAGCCTTGTGCCATTCCAAGATTCTACAAAAATCACACCCCAGGCACCTCCCCCACGTTCAACATACCACTATCTATTCAAAATACCAAAACCTGTCCAATAAAGAAGTTCTCAATGGAGATAATCTCAAGTGGTAAATTCCCCTTTCCAATTATTTTATTTCTCTTATGTTCTTTTCTTTTCTAGTTTCTTTCCTCACCTTCCTTCACCCAAATGGTATGATAACTCCAGTAACATACATGTACTTGAATTTTTTTCTTATAATGTCATATTTCATTATCATATCTTCTTTCCCTATCTTTTATTTCAATGAAATGAAAACACCATTTGAGATGTGTTAATTTAGCACATTCAAAAACAACGGTTTATCAATTTATATTATCATCATTAATAGTAGTCATGAAACCATTTGTGTTATGGTTGACCCACATTATTATATATCTAATATATCCTATATAAGGTTCTATAATATTTTCTATAAATGGTATTAATTTATAAATCAAAACATGTTCGTTGTAATAAAAACCCATCGGTTAACCAAAACTGTTATCACTAAGGTCTTCTATAACAATTAATTTTCACTCCCGATAACCGTATGATTTTTTATAACCATTTAATCCACTAGATGTTAATTAATAGAATAAAACTTGAATTATGTACAACAAATTTCATCTTACATATTTATCCAAACATGAATATTATATTATTGATCATTAAAACCATGTAAGAAAATGGACCCAGACAATGAAATTGAACCTCTTAACCCATAAAAAGGGTTATAAATGAAATTTAAATAAGTATGATAAGTATTATACGTGTAGAATGTGATCTAGATTTATTAATTATTAATAATAATTTATTTATTCTAGTCATTATGTTTAATAAAATATCACCATCAGACTTAAGGTAAGGGATACCCCCCATTTCACTCTTAATAATGATTTTTTTCTATGCTATGATTTTTTATGTGTAATCCGAACTTATGGGTTATGATTTAACACCTCCAACATGATGACCTCATTATTTAAATTTGATAACAAACCCCTTTTCCCACTCATCAATCCCTATTAGGTACACCTGATACCATGTCGGTAATCCATAATGAATTTTACCTGAAACTCCTTTGTACTTTTAGGTTTCTTTGTCTCTATTATTATAAAATGAATTTATCTTATCTATTTATGTTCATATTATATATAATATTTATGTGTAAAAAATTATTTTATCCAGACCCATTCGTCATTGTCTTTCCAGGATATACATGTTTTTATGTGATTCCCTCCTCAATTCACTCTGATATGAAAAATTGTTTTAATGGAACATCCCGAAATCTTACTGGATTTCAAGTGCACTATATCTTATATTTTAAGACACCATTGAATTTATAAAATCTGTATTTTTATTATTAATACCTTTTTGGTTTTCTTCTAGATTTATATAAAGGATTTTTCCCTTTTCTATTCTAGAGGTTCTATAGTATTCTCCTTAAAACCGCACTACAATGTTTTAATTCTAACATTTCTTAAAAAAATTAGAAGTTGTCCCTTATTTTTACATAAAAAATCATGATATATTTCTTTTTAATTTATGAAGTTCCATGTATTTTTTAATTTTTTTCTGTCATGGACACTTGTATGATATGCTCATTTATTATGCTTTATGACATGATTGTGATACCCATTTCATTCTTTTGGTAGCCTGGTGTTTTTGTATGGTTTATTATATATGATTATTTATGTGGAAATCATATTAATGAAAATATTTAGATGGGTGCACCCAAATATCACTCCAATGTGTTGGTTAATGTAATGTCTCATGATATGTAATGTGAAATGGTCTTGGTAGTTATCCTTGGCTTATGCTACAATAGGAAACGATCTTGGTGGTTAGCCTTGACTGATACTAAGATGGTAAAAGATCTTAGTGGTTATCCATGAGCCGTACTAAAGTCATGTTTTATGTTTCTTCCCCATTACTATGATTCGATGTTTATATGATCCCATGATTAAATGGTATGAATCCATATGTTCCATACTTTCTATATCATTATGTCATGTCTTGTAACCCATGTGCTAAAGCTGTATTCTTTTGTTCATTCCCATACTGGGATTTTAACACATCCCTTGGTTCAGGTGTTCCCCAGTGTACCCCATTAATATGTAAGGGCTCAGAGGATGTTATGATCTTATTAAGTATATTAAATAATGATCTTTTTTATCCCCATGTTTTATGTTTTATATAATTCTTCTTCAAAGATGATATACATCACCATCCATGGTATATACTCTAATGTATAATTATTCTTAAAATCATGAAATTTTTTGTTGGAATGGAAATGTTAATTATATATCGGCTTTATATATGTGAATGGGAATAAGGGTAAGAACCCAATTATCATATTTAATAGCTGTTTTCTCACATTTATCCATCATACTTGGTGTCTTAGTTTGAAAATACAATACAAGGATCTCTGAGGTTACTTCATAAGTTTTCTCTTGATGGGATGAGGTTTTATTGAAGTAGTGATGATATAAACTAAAAGTAACTTTCCAATAATGATTTCAAAAATTAATACCGTCAAATAAATATCATCCTCAACATCCTTAAAATAAGGGATATAAGAATTTTCAAACTGTTGGGATATAATCATAATGATATTGGATATAATATTTGAGGAAAAGAGAATCCATGAAACCTGTTATTGGTCTGATTCCCTATGGGTTTCAAATCCAAGAAGATATTTTCAGTTCCCTCCAATATCAGGATAGAGATATTAAGGTCACATTTACACACCATGTAATTCAAAATTTGGATATGAAGTAACTGGGTTAGCTAAAATGTATACCCAGTTCATGGGTATATATCATTAGTTAGGTCTAATATGAATGTATAATGTACCAGTTGGTGGTGGAAAATACCTAAATTTTATTTTAGATACCACCATCATTTGAAATCCCATTTTCGGGGATGATACCTATAGTGATTTAATTTGAATTCGACATTATATCCTATACAAGAAACTAAAAATAAGGAACTCTTCTGTAGAGTATCACAAGTAAAAGTCTCTGTTAAATTAAACACTTTAAAGGGTAAATAATTTCATATTTGATTCTCTATTCCTAATCCCTTTTATTCACTCCCATGTTTCTATTTGGGATGGTATCATTATATCCAATGGTAGGTGGTCATTGGGATAAAATATCAACTTATCTAATTAGGCATTTATATTGGGAGGATAATAGGATAGATCATCCATTTAGAAAAAGTATTTCCTAGTATATTACCCTATTATATATTTATTATATATTCATCCAATCCATTCAATTAATAATATTAGTATCATTTTTAATGATGGTGGTTTATCATTTCCACACATCAATGATAATATATTTATGTTTCATAGTTTCTAAAGTTTTATCTTCATGATCCATTATACTTCAGCTTGAAGACACATAGATGGGAATTCATATTTGTAGTTGGTAAGGGTTTTGGGGTCTGAATTAGACCAGTGATAAATGATTCATGCAAATCCCTATGATGATAATAAAAACCCACATATTTTTATACAACATAATGTTGAACATTTTATACTTTAAGGTCATTTGACAAGGACCATTGTGGTGTATTGCAAGGGGAAGTAAACTTTAAAAAGTATTCCCCTTTTTGGTAAATAAAACAATGAATATTTATGTACCATTTAAGTTCATACACAATGATTATGATGTCTTACAATTTATTTTCATTGTAATATAGAATTATTAGTGAAATTTAACATCAAATAGAATTCAATATATCAGAAAGGGGACCATAAATGCATTATTCGGGACATACACACGGTAGAGATATTCTTTCCAAACTATATAGATTAACCAAGATGAAAAAGTTATATAGAATAAAATGATTTATATTCATAGGATATGTTTTTATTATTGATAGTAAATAGAGATGAAATCCTCAATGAGGACATTGTTAGGCCACACACTTATAAGAGGATGAGGGTATATGGGTCTGTGTAATAAGATATTTTAGTCTATAATATATTAGTTAGATATTTTTGGAAAATTAATATTTTCTCATTAATATACCTAAGTAAATAAGGGTCCCAGTATTGTTTAATTATTGAAAAATACTAAGTGGTGGATGTGTCCCCATATTGAGACCCCAGGAAAAGGGGAACCTAGTTAATGTTCACAAGGTGGGTGTATACATAGTTTGGTGGAATATGTGGTTTGGTGACTAGTTAAGTTAATTGTGTGAGACATCAATAATGAAGAATTGGGTTTCATGTGTAGGGGAATTGAAGGTTGCATACTATATGCAATTATAGATAATGAAAAAATGGTTCTCAGTTGGTTGGCCTCTGATAACATAGTGTAGTTTTTAATGACTTGCTGGCTATGACCCATTTTAGATAGAAATGGTATTTAAATATTGATAAACTGTTTATTCGCCTTTTTGAAATGGTAACAAACATTCTAATATCATTAAGTGTTTCTTTCCATGTATGCCACTTGGCCTCTGTCACATTATCATTTACTTCCAAATAATTTTTCAATATTATCATAAATCATATTTGATGATTTATAACTCAAAAAACTTTTAAAATAATCAAAAAAGATATAAAAATCAATTTAATTTATTTCCCATAAACCAAAATATATCATTTATATTCAAATTTCATTGGATAATATCTCTCAGTTTTTATAAAAACCATTATAGCTAAGTTAATAACATATCTACCAAAAGAATTAGTATAATAAATGATCATATTCTTATACACATGATAATTCAAGGAATAAAATATTATTTTACCTCTACTATTGATATTATTTAGATTCTGCCTCGGTGATCAACTTTTTACCAATGATAAGGTTTCAAAAACATGTGTTTCATAATTTTAACAATTTATCTGCTTTCAGAAAAAAATATTTTTTGCTTCTTAAGAACAGCATTAACTAAAACCAAATATCACACTCCCATATACAAAAAAAAATAATTCATTTAAAATAAGGAATCCAAGATTTTATGAGGCTCTCCCCAAGGTGTGTCACTATGTCCATTCCACATTCAGGCCAATTTTGAGACACTTATTTATCACTACTTTCATTAATTATTGACAAGGGAATATAATATATCATCCTTAAAACTTTCTTACTCCTATTAATAAACAATATATATCAATAGTTTTTTATACTAGATCCCCTCATTTCACATTAAGAATTTAAATATAAAATAAGAAGATCCCTAACAAACACTATAATACTTAATCATCTATAAAATATCTCATTAAATCCTTCAAAATTTTTAACAAGTTTTTAGTCATTTAATTCCTTGATAATTTCACATTCATAATATTTGAAATCAGTAGAATCATATCATCAATCATTAAATAAATCTCAATCACTTATATATTTAATGTCTCTCACACAGTTAATTCAGTTACATTAAAAAAATGTTCATTTCTTTTGTCCTCTTTTAATGATTTCATTTACCACTATAAATATTACAAATTCTAGATTATACAAATTCACAAAAGAAAATACAATCTAAGATGTAGTATACAAAAATATAATCCATAAAAACATCGAAGGGGTTTACTACCCATGATCTTAGTTATATAATTGATAATGTGTGTTAATACTCATCATAAACAACCATTTTTAATTTTCAATTATTTATTTGATTTTTCTCCTATGGATATCATCATCTTTTTTTATTCTTGAACTAATTTTCCAAAAATATTATAAATTCTAGTTCATGTGTTGATGATTGTATATAGAATATTATACATGAAATCATATCATCAAAATCTATAGCATGGATTTAAATTATTTGAAATAATATTAATATTTAAATCCTTTAAATAATACCTTCATCATTATATGATTTGAATCACTATAGTACTCACATTATTCATAGTTAAATGTCATATAAGAAATAATTTTTTTTATGTTTGACATAAATGAGACCAAAAGTTTCTAATGTATCACAAAATGTACCATATGATTGATCAAATATGTATTATCTGTTATAAATATCATTGGATTAAAAATTTAAAACTATCTGGGTGATGTTACATTTTCATTTTTAAATATTCATTATGCTATAAATTATCTTATAAATTATAGT
This sequence comes from Viscum album, assembly GCA_963277665.1. Lineage (NCBI taxonomy): Eukaryota > Viridiplantae > Streptophyta > Magnoliopsida > Santalales > Viscaceae > Viscum > Viscum album. Next base: position 512,771,389 of record OY728143.1, on the reverse strand, counting down.
AAAGCATTCATTTTCCATACCTCAATTTGAATTCATCAATTTTCATTTGTTTAAACTAGTGATTATGACATATTCTCATATATATATATAGTGTATCATTTTAAAATATGTGAATATCCAAATATCTCTTCTACTGTATCTTATGTTTCCACTAGGGAATCTTTCATACATTACTGAGATCTGAAACGTTACCCATATTCTATTTTGATGGATCATATTGATGCCTTTGTTAATTCTTCACCTCTATCTTATAATTCTAGAACATTTTTAACTCATCTAAAAAATTCATCAATTTTATTTTATGAATATCTAACAACTCAACTACATCTAAAATCAACTAATAAATTTTCAATAACTTCAATGATTTTACTATATAGTTTAAATCAAATAAGGAACTTCTTCACTAGCTCTATATGATCTTTTCCTAAAAAACACTTCTTTTACCATGGTTTTGTGAAGTTAAAATGTTTCTATATAGACCACATCCCATGAATTTTAAATGTATGATATTTATAATTAGGTGTAAGGAAACTAGGTGGGTTCTGTTTCCCATTATAGGTATATATTGGAATCCCCTATCATGGGCACAATCCTAACTTTGTTAATCTTGAAATCTCTTTTGATATAGATAAATTATGATGTTCCTAACTATTTTTATTTAAACGAAACTATAACCAACCATTAAGGGGGGAGACAGAGAACATTTAACATACAAGGATATTATCATAGATTCATGGATTAAAAAAGTAACGTTTATGATCATGATAACAATTATTTTTACAAATAATATTTCCATTAATTTCCATAAAATATTAAATAGAGATTAAAATTGGATATATGACCATTAATGGGATGATTTAACCTTTCATTCCATTGGTGTTGATAGACAATTTAATGTTTCATTAATTTTTTCTAAAAGTACACTCAAATTTTGGAACTGGGTATGCATCACAATCCAAACATAAGACCAAGGTTGTGAATGCATAGGGGAATAGAAATTCTATAACAATTATAAAATCCATGAACTATTAAATATACTAATTCCCCATGAATTATTATTTTTAACGATTCACCTTTTGTGTTCTTATTTACAATTTTCTCTATTTATAAATCCCACCACATCCAAATGGAATTGGTGAATGCACCTTTTAATGTCATGCTTACCATGAAGGGTAGGGAGAGTCACATTATACCATATTCTACTGCATAACGTAGAATGATAAACTAGATGTTCCCATCCACCATAATTATTATTGCATCCTTGTAACTAGATGAACCTTATTTCTCTCCCATCACCTAAAAATTGTGGTGGTTAATGCATTATTTTGACAATATAAGCCCATGAAATTTATTCTCTCTAAGGATCCAACCTATTATTTACTTAAAGATATAAAATTGTATCAAACTTTCCACCAATTATTGGTCATTATTAAGTAGGTGACTTATATTATGACATCAAACTACAAAGAATGATTTTCTACATAGTGAAGAAACACTCATCTTACCTATGTGAGTGAACTGAAGAAAGATATCTTATACATTCTTAATTCAACATGTCAACATCCTAATAGGGATTACACTATAAATTATCAATACTTAAAACAATCAGTAACAAGTCCTTATAAATTCAAGGGAAAATTTATTGCTACTGATCCAAATCTAGTCGATTGATCTAGGAAACCAGGGGGGTCCAACTGAAGAAATGTATCCACTCATACCGAAGATAATGTCTATAGTATCACTACAATTGACATCTAAAATTACCATCATCATATCCCACTAGAAACTCCAGAGTCTCTTACTATATCCAATCGATGGAAGAAGTATAATACATAGGTGGAGATATATCTGCCTATAGTTTTGTTTTGGAAATATAAATGTTCATTGGTGTAACCTGATATTTACTGAAGCACTATTTTAGATCACAGTGACCAATAAATCACATATCTCCAAGAATACATTGGTTGACCTCTCATCATCAAATAAATATGAAAATAATTGTCGAGGCCATCCCCAAAGTACCATAATAGATAACTCAAGAGATCATCTTACCAACACTCGAATCAACCACACGGGTCCTCCTTATTTTTTCAGATATAAAATAGCAACAAATCGATATCCACCCCATAGTCAAATAAAATAAAATAAAAACTAAATTCCTAGACTAAAATCTTTTGTAGAGGTCCAACCCCCAATCCATTCAAATATTAGTCATGAAGGTTCTCTATAAGATAAAACATTTCTTGAAATAATAGAGTTCAACCCTATGATGATAATTATAGAGTCCATCCCAATATAACAAATGTTAAAAAGAAATACCATAACCCTCACTAACTAAACCATAATTAGAAACCATAGAGGCCCCCACATGGTGGTAAACTAGAAATATTCAATATGGTTGTCTTTACTATGATAGTCACTTATAAATATCTAATCATGTACTCAAACCTCACGGTAAAAAATAAAATAGCTCATGAGTACCTCCCTATAAATATATTGAAAATTTAATCCCTTTGATTGAACATTTTACCAAACTACCAGTCCTCCCAATAATGATGAATCACTTATCAACAACAATGGAGGTCTGCGACAAGGAATTTATTATGAAGGCCATACTCATAGTGATGCATCTCTTCAGAACAAATCCCCTTCTTATTTAAGAATTTTTTCAATGATTCCCTTATATATAAAATAACATTAAATGATAATTCCATCTAAACCAAGTGATTCATCCCTGATAAATTTTGAATAATCCTTATCAAAAGGAATCCAATAGAAACGATCATCATCAACACCTCCTCGAAATAGTGTTACCCTAGATGTATATGATTACATAAACAATGGTATTTCTTAACATTAAAAATTAAATGTAAAAAAATATATTGGTAAGATAGTCATAAATAATCTCTCATGTAAGAGGAAAACAATTGCATTATCATTTGGATTTAATTGATAAAAGATGAAATATCGATCATGTTTTGGACCATTGACACCACTCGTTATAAAATTAATGATACATTATAACTGGAGTAAATATAGTATTTCCATTAATACCAAAAGATGAAATTTCATCATATCAAATCCATATACCCACCCTATGAAAAATACCCCAATCATGACATGTTTCTAGATGTAATGTTCCATAATGTTGAAAAATCAATCAATACAGTTCTCCAATATCAAAATTCAATAATGTTTCACAAACTCTATTAGTGATTCATCATCACCATATTAAAGGTGATTCTTTAAATGATCAATGATAGCCCAGTAAACATTCATATTAGAGGATGGGGTTAATATGGATATATTCACATCACTACACATATAGGACAACAAGATTTTTCTATAAATAAGGAATAATATATCATTTCCTTAATAATGTTTATGGTTTTCGGTCCTCGATTTCTAGTCAGTAAAATGAAATTCCGTCATCCATAAATCTTATAATTGATATATTTTACAACAATGGAATATTAATAGCCTTTACAATCATGCTACCAGAAATGAGAATGATGCATCTGTATAGTGTAGTTTCCTAGAAATTCAATACACCTTCATCAACAAGTACGTGTATCCTAATGAACATGTTTTAGGAAACTCATGAAATATTGTGATCTTAAAAACTGAAGATAAATACAATGAATTCTTAGGTAGTATCATTGATTTATCCAAAGTTAATAGGGCTAATGTTATTGGTACATCAATTTCCTCTTCAATAATAATCAAACATGTAATAGTGCATGTTCATGAATGTGGCTGAGTGAAGTCTATCAGATCACATAGAGTTTGGGGTATTATTACCTCTTCCTCCTCTGAGAAAGAATTACAGTCTATATTTTCAGTATCATAACTGGAATCACTCTACAATTCTCTTAACATATATCTCATGGATCATCATTTTATTGTTATATGACTCAATTGATATTCTAAGGATATTAAGTCTCCAAATTACACAAACTCATATGTGTTGAGAACTCCTATCATGGAATTCATGTCATCAGATTTTTCAAAGGTAAACCCACATATAATATAAAGCATGACACTATTGTATAGGAATATTGTGTTATAACATGGGTTAAATTGATGTGTGAAAAGGGGGTGATCATGCTCGACATCAATGGAAAACTCATATATTTGGAGATCCTGTAAATATTAAATTAATACCCACATGGAGAAAATCATCCACGGTTAAAAGAAAAAGGTGTAGTTATATCCATTGCTCACCCACTACCCAAAGATGTTAAACCACTATCCACTGAGAAAATATTTCCTATTAACATGTAATTTTAGAAAAAAAATTGTGAATTAATTTTAAATTACAAAATAATAATATGCCTATAGAGTGAAAATCTCTAACTGAATATGTTTACCTCACCCAGATGATGATCATGAAAAAGTGGAAATGCCTTCAGAAGAATGGTTATAATAAAAAAATCATAAAAATATTGGTTAAAGGAATAAAATTTAATTATCACCTATATAGTGTAACTATCATAAGTTTCCTCAACTATGAAAAGAACCACCACTATTTCATTTGAGTTTCCCAAGATTCATCATAAGAATTTTATCAGTTGTAATATCTAGTTGGGAAACTATATCAAGATCTAAAAATATCATTTTTTGGAAATTATCTAAAGTTCCAGTTCTACTAATCATTCTAGAACTCATCAAATATCATTCTACTCAAATGGAAGTAATAGAGGGTTGAAGAACACTAGTGAATCTGAAAATAAAACCTTATATTTGGTTGGTGGAATCAGATCCTCCGCCACCCAATTTTGAAAATCCATCATTTTCAACATTAATTGGCATATTATTCAATAATTAAATGGAACATACATCACAAATCAATATTTCAATGTGATGGGAACACTTGGGAAACTGGAGGAAGACAAACTCAGGTTCATTTCAAAAACCTTAGAAAGAACATTTTTTGTTTGGTATAATAAATGAATTGGTGTACACATGTCTAATTTGGATAATATATTATTGTATTTCTATATCTAGTATAAAAAAACGTTGAATAAATCTAATTACTTCATCCTCTATAACTATAAACATCAAGAAAATTAGAGGGTTATTGATTCCATCCCCATGTGTAATGGTTTGACCTATACCATAAAAAAATAACTTCTATAAGAAAAAATAAAAAAAGTCAAAGATAATATTTGATATGATAACAAACACTTCCCTTACATTTAATTCCACTTGGTGGGTTCCAATAATATCCATTGATATCGGAATTGGTATAATATTTCATTCAATTCTCTAATCTCATCTTTCATCCACAACGATTGAAAATGGTGATGAAATTTTTCATGTTAGAAACTACCATGGATACACTAATAAATCAACCATTTTCAACTATATCACTTAATCCTACTAACTATCTTAAAGAACAGCCTCCTTAAAAATATCCACAATGAAATAATTCCATTTCAAATATTTAGGATTCTATGAAAGAATAGAATCAAAGGAATACAAAAAACTAAATAAAAAAAAATTCAGTTGTTAAGGATTCTGTTTAATGATTTTTTATTAGTTCGATAAATGTACCATGTAATAGCTAATTGAAATAATAATACATGATGCAGGGGGGGGGGAATGATATCTTCAATAAATATCATTACTATTGAATGATGTAACACAATAACTAATATTTTTCTCCTTTATATAATTACACTAAAAGATTATCTACAATGGGAATGTAATGTTGTCATAACCCATGGATTTTTTTTAATTATGTCTCTTATAACTCACATGAAGAATTAAAATAGGGTAAAAAGGCACTAAAAAGATATCCATAGAAATTAGATGATTACAGGACCATAAAATAAATCAATCATGCAAAAGTACCCATTATAATTGCTTGAATCCTATATTCATTAGTCCAATTTCCCTGAAAATTCCAAATGTGACACCGTCATCTATTAAATGCTATAAAATATGTTCTATATTACATGAATGAATAAAATAAAATAAATATAAAACCGAATAGGTTCCAAATCAGGTTCATAACCTTCTGGATTTTATACCCCTATCATTGGAAGGATGGTCACCACACTACAATATTAAATTTCTATCCCGCGATGACCTCCAATATAGTTATGTTAAAATTTCTATATAATAGAACCCTTTTATAATGACGAGGATCCTAGTTAAGTATAATTAAGTACTAACATCCATAGAGGGAGTCATAGAGGTTTAAGAAGAATGAGAAGAATAAGATGAGGCAACGAAATTGGGAATTTAGGAATCACCGTCTTTGAGGCCATACATGGAGATGAGTCTCCATTATATTAACTTTAATAATCCCATAATGTATATGAAAATCATATAAAATAAACTAGGGATTTCTATGATACAATTAGAAGCATAGGAAAATTTCTAGAAAAGTTTTCAGTTGGTCAACACTAATATATGTAATGGAATGTTAAACTAAATAGGATGATAAAAAAACACTTCACAAATATCATCTATAAAGGTAGTGGAAAACATTGTAAACATTATCCCCAAAGCCTCAATTCATAGAGTAACCACATAGTTGGAAACATATTCCTTTGGATGAAAAATATGATGGTTCAATGAAACTTTTTTTCAGATTTTTTAAGATTTCAATATTAAATTCTACATACCTATTCAAAGAACTCAAGGAAGCTCTTATCAAGGCCCTTTCGATACCTAAATATTTCAAAATATAAATTTCCAATTTTGAAACTTAAAATTTTGGAATAATATACACTGAGGTAAATAGGGTTACTTCATTTAGTGGAGAAGTTTCAAAAACCACCAAACAAAGGAAAATTAGACACATATACATCTCTATAAAACATGATGAAATTGATTGAGAGAACCTATAGACTGTAAAGATACACTAAAAATGGGGTTGAATCATGTGTGGTCTAAGTATTTCCAAATTCCCCAAATTCCATAAATATAAGCCACTTATATTATTTTAAACCATCTTTTTTTTAGGATATTAATGGGTGGTTTTATCATTTTCTCACCATGGCACATCCACATGAAATTCAGATTATAAAAAAAATATTTTCAATAGCTATTTTTATAACATTCATCTCCTACTTGTAATCCCACAACTTTTCATGTTATCTAGAAATTTATTTCACTATATTATACTGGTTAGGCTACTATAACCCACATTTGTCCACAACATTACACAGGTATATGATGTATGTGAGCCAACCACTATATTATGAAAGTGGTCAGTTCCCTAGTAGGTCCTATATAATTTATTTAATGATTTTATCTATAAATTCCTTGAACTATTCTAATATAGATAAATATACTAAATGGTGATTTCAATATACCCAATATACTATCGTATTTATTCAAATTTAGAGTCTATTCCATCCTTCAATATGTTTCAACTAAACAATGAAACTATGTTTATACAAGTTATCATAACTTATGAGATATTTTACATGCTCTAATTTACATACTCCTCTAAACTTATCTTTCCCATATTCTTATTTGAAACACTACTATTGTACAGCTTCAAAAAATATTCAATTTCTTAATCCTAACTCACTACATCATGTTTCGATTTCACATTTTCCTTCTCCCTCTAGTGGACTTTTTCTATCATCACACATAAATATGTGTTTTTTTGGTAAACATTCCACCTTTAAAATTTATTCTAACAAAGTCATATATTTTTTGTAAAAAATAATATAAAATTATTTTTTGTGTCATTTTAATTTCAATAAATTGAATAATATAATAGAAATCATAGAACCAAATTGAACAGAACAACTTCACCCACTATGATCTCTAACATCCTTTCTCCTTTTGTAAGAATAGTTTTCTCCTATTTAAAATGGATTTTTCATTTATATACTTTTTCCCTTTTTTTCTCTCGAATGAATATATAAACAGTTTATTTCAATATTAGCCTTCGATTCATCTTCTCCTCAAAATATCTCCACATAGCACACAAAAATCATCCGAACATTATAATTATCATAGAATATAATATTTCTAGAATCATGTATAGATCATATGTTTCTAGAAATTCCTTTGAACTAGTACAATATTTAATTTTGATTCTGAACACTCTATGTAGAATCTGATCCTATTATTTCGTCAAATATAGCTTGAATCACGACTGACTTTGTGAAATATAATTCTCAAGATAATAACTAGAGCATCCATTCATTAACATTTTTATCATTTTTGAAAACCCGATAGTCATTTAAGTACATTTAATCTTGTATAAGTTATCCAATATGTTTTTATCTTTCTACCTCTTTGTGATTATAAAATTATGAAGCTTGTATTAAGAAATGAAATAACTTCACGGTGATCTAATTAAATAAAAATACCTTTGGAATAATCAAATTTAAATTTAATTAATAAATTTTTAATGTAATTGATCATTACAACATATTTTATTTTAATTTGTAAATATTTTTTATATCTAATAGTTCAAAATATATTTATGGTGTTTAGTTCTAATGATTTTAACCCGGAGTTCATAGTGGGATGACACTAGGAACATTTTTTCAAATCATAAAGAATCCATTTAGTTTTATATTAATTTTTATTCATTAATATTCATAAATGTTATTATAAATAAGATGGTAGTGGTCATTCTTGTTATATTGGAATCATGTTGTGGAGGTGACTTGGGGGGATATAACACCCAATATCATGACCCACGTATTTACACATATAATTACTTGATTATTAACATAACTTTCTAACAAACATAATACCACATTCTATAGGTCTACTGTCTTTTGAAGAATAGGTTTATAATAATTCTACAGTATAATTAGAAAATACAAATTGTTTTTTAGCATCTATAATATGCTCCTAGATTATTTTAAAGATTTAAAAGCAGAAAAGACAACCTAGGGAATACATTAAAAAATGGGTGTTCTATAAAGCTCGTTAAGGTAATAAACATGGTTAATAAAAATAAAAAATGAGCCAAATGTATAACATGTATCATAAAATAAAATGATCATAAATAATCAAATGGGAGTACGAAATAAATAACATTGATTCATAAAATCAGGAAAACATAAGAATTTGTAAGCATTATAAAACTTGTCATAAGCATAAGTCAAGGATAACCACCATGTAATCTCCACATAGTGGAAATAATGCCATCATGGATTAGGTTTACTCCTTAATCCCACCCATATTTTATCATGATACATAAATATTTCTCAAATAATTTCACTAAAATAATAGATCTCCATACATAACACATAAATTCATTTTTCTTCTAAATATTGTAATCATACATAAAGAATAAGTTCAAAAAACCCATGGTAATGAAATGGGATGTATAAAAATATCTTATAAAATAGAAATATGGAATTTCGTAATGAATTCAATAAAATGTGGAAATAAATATTTCATAAAATATTTTAAATAAATGACGAATCATATGATAATAAAATTAATTCTTAGTTAATAAAATACATAAAATGTTGTGGAGAAATAATTTCTGAATTATTCCTTCTTCATTGAGTTTTATAAACAAGTGCTAAAAAATTAATTAAGAGGGTAAAGGAATTATAATATCTAAGAAACCATAAATAAACTAAAATGGCTTGCCATATTAATATGGTTATTTTTTTAACCATTGAATGTTATAAATAATTCATTGAGTGTTAATTGAATTGTGGTAAGAAAACAAATATGTTCTCTTTAATTGGATCTCCTTAACAAAAGAATTTGAGAAGGAGACCAATATAAAATGAATATATATCCAAGGGAAAGATGAATAGAAATAAATATACATGTTTGGGGAATATATTTGAATTATATAATATGTAAATAAGAATAATATCAAGGAAGTTTTCTCTTGGTTGTAATTAAATATAACTCGGTGTGTCATGCATTACAAGATATATAATATATTATATTAATTTAATATATTAAATGTATTGTAATGTATTAGGTTAATATTTTTTTAAACGGTGTAGTGAGTCACACACTCTATTGAATAAAAAGTTTTTCATTAGAATTTAGCGGTGTTACAGTGAATGTTTTTATAAAAGAAGTAAATATTGAATAATAAAAAAATGAATTAGATGAAATTAAAAGAAAATGAAAAAGGATTTATCTCTTGAATTCGTCTTATTCAGAACCTCTTTAAGGAACATTAGAATGATCTTTTAGTGAGACCATAACGACACGAATGTGGGGTGAGGATTGGGAGTTGAAATTTTAAGAATATATGAAATATTAATGAATTTGGATCTCTGATAATAAGAGGCGGTGATGGGTGGAATTTATAATGTTGGAGAGGGGTGTTTTTAATTTAATTTTGTCATTATTTTCTTATTTTTGATCAAGAATATTAATATTTTGAGAATTATCACTAAATATGTTAAAATAGTTAAGGGAAGTTCGAAAATATGGTGATTACATAATTCATGACTCACGGAATGGTGTGTTTATATTCTAATATATATTTACTTCAAATAATCAAATTTTACTATTCACTAACAAATCAACTATTTCAAAAATATCACAAAAAAATCACCATTACCATTTTTCAACATGTACAATTAAAAAATTAACTCAATATTTTGGAAAATAATATTCTATATTTGAGAAATTATATTTTTAATTAGAATAATTAATTTTTCAGAAAATTAAAATTTTATACAATAAAATTCATATTCTAAAACATAGAAAAAATAATTATGGTCACATAAAATTATCTTATAATAATAAAAATAAAATGTTAATTTATGAATATATTTCATGAAAATATATTTTATTTCAAATTATTATATTAATTATGAAATTGTAAAAAATATTCATTTTTCACAAAACAATTAAATTATCATTTTTAAAAAATTTATTTACCTGTTCCATGATGTAATAATACATTATTTTCATTTATATAATACCCAAGTTTTATATACACTCTCATAGATGAGTTTACAATTCTGTTGGTCATACTAATACTTCAAATTATCACATTATTATTCCAACAGTCATATTTTATAGTATATTTCTATTTTAAAATTTTTGTTTTGTGAAACATAAACTATCAAATATATTATATTTTCAAATAGGTGTACCATAATATATTGGGTTGTTACATGAGGAATATGAAATAGTTCTATCTCTTGTTAAAGGTACAATGTTTATTTCATCATTTATGGTGATTGCATTGTTCAATGAATGTTGTACTCATTCCATTTGATCACATAATTTAGTTGATGTATTGGGATTACCATTATAATGTATTCCATTATTTTTGTTTCTTTCTATGGCTTTTGGAAAGAGTTCCAATCAAGGTTCCATGTTTCCAACATTTCAGGTCATTATATCCAACTATGAGGTGATATGGGATTTTTTAGTTCATGATGTTGATGTATTTGACCTGATTCTTTTTATGGATTGGATTATACAATTAAAGTAAAACATATATTTTTCTAATTGTTGGGTTTTTTTTTTGATGGAGTCACTCATCCTTTTCAAGGACTATGGGACTCTAGATAATAAAGGGTGGTGTAATAACCCAAAAATTCTGTGTAATATTGTTTTTAAATAAATGGGAATTTTAAGAGTTCACGAAAATTAATGTCGCATGATTCAGAGGCCCAGAGTGCCGGGAATGAATTTCTGAACTTTTTTTGGGTAACTTCAATAATCGAGGAAGGGATATTTTCTAACTTTTGAACTGGTGCTCGAAATTGAAATCTGAGAGCACTGTTGAACTCACAGTGCATGTTTTCACCTGCGGACACCATCACCTCGACCACAGTAGGTCGAGGGTGAAAGTCAGTATTTGGGTTTTTCATGGAAGATTAAAATAAAAATAAAATTGGGAAACATTTTATTTTTATTTAAAACACACATGTGGATGTAGAGAAGTGGGTACCACAAGACCTAAACCTCCCTTGGGAGGTTATGGTGGTAGGGACCACCCGAACTTACCTCCCATGAGAGGTTATGATGGTTGGGATCCCTTGAGGCTCGATACCTCTTGAACTCCCCTCATAAGTGTGAGAAACCGCGTCGACACCCTCCATCCTTAATTATTCCAACCTATGTAATTAATTATCCAAATTTGAAATTATTCCAACATATTTTATAATGTTTTCTATTTCATTTTTTGTGGAATTGGGGGGAAACTCTTGGAAAAAGGGAGAAACTTGGAGCCTTGGGAGAAATCTCTCTAACAAAGAATGCCAATGAAGAACACCAAAGAAGAACTCCATCAAATAATGCTCTTTGGAAATCAAGGAAGGGGATGGCATATGATCCCGTCATCGAAGCATGGTTTCGAAAGCAATGATCGTTGCCACCCACCCTCAATCTTCTCCGACTTCTTTCTCGTGACATCCGTCGATGAATCAAACAATGTAAGGGTTCCTTTGAATATATTTATCAATTCCCCTGTTCTGCCCTCCAAATTCATTTGTTGGATTTGAAAAATAGATTAACGAGGGTTGTAGGGATTGATGTCTTTAAATATATTCCACACATGTTCATGATTCATGTTTTGTGAACTTCTTGATACCGCTCTAACGTAGAGGGTGCGGTCCAAACAAACATGGCCCAACCCCTCCGCTGTTCTTCATTTCTGTGTGTGTTCTTTGTGTTGGAGGAGGTCGATGGCCAACCATGAAGGGGGGAATGAGAATGGCAGACAGAACCACCACCGGTCGTGCCATCGAAGTCGGTGTATGGCACCCCCCGCGGCCTCCACCGCCCCGCGGTCTCGCCGCACCACCGTCGCGGCCTCACTGCACCCCCGCAACACTGCCCCAAGAGCCTCGCCGCACCACTACCGTGTCCTTGCCGCACCACCCCAGTCGAGCTTCCCCATGTCCTCACAACACCCCGTGACTGAGCCACTCCGTCAGAGCTTCCCCACGCCCTCGTGGCACACCTGCGACCGAGTCGTCGCACACTCTCGTAGGACCCCTGTGGCAGAGCTGCCGCATGCCCTCGTGGCACCCCCAGGGCCTCACAACCCTCGCGGAATACCACACCAGGACAAACCCAATGGGTTTGGCCACCTAGAAGGTAGGTCCGGACCCATTGGGTCCGGCCAAGTCGACCCGAACCGGGTCGACCTAGGGCGGGTCGGTTCGGGTCAATCCGCTCCGGTTGGACCGGGCTCAGGCTCACTACAACCCATTTACATTATTTTATCAATAACTTTGCACTGGATGTCCATTTGATGAACCTTCAGCGGTGCTGGAAATCATGGAGCGAGGCGGTCCCTTTGGTAAACCCCACTGGTGTTTTGGATAAATTTGGCTACTGGTCAGGTGGGATTGAGCACGAATACAATCGGGCCCCCAGGACTAAAAGGCTGATAACTCATAGACCGGGCGTTTGAATGACGCACCATCAGTTGCGTTGAGAACCATATGGCGTGGAGATCCATTGAGATACTTTTAAATGGTACATCATAGAAGTTGTATAATAGACCAGTGGCTTGGGGAACAGACTACCCTAGAGACAAGCAAACCTAGCGCGAAAACCCAGTAACTGGTTGTGATGAGAAGAGTGCTTCTACCTATCATGTGTGGGTGAGCTCCTAGCGATATTGTGCAAGTCAACTCTGAGAAATCCTGTGTGGTTCAGACCTAACGATCCTGTGTGGGTCAGCTCCTAGTGATAATGTGTGGGTCAGCACCTAGCGATCTTGTTGGGGTTAGCTCTAGGGATCCTATGTGGGTCAGCTCCTAGCGTTCAAGTGTGGGTTAGATCCTAGAGATCCTTTGTAGGTCATCTAATTGCGATCCCATACGGGTCAGCTTTAAGGATCCAGTGTTGGTCTGCTTCTAGCGATCCTGTGAGTTTCAGCTCCTAGTGATCTTGTGTGGGTCAGCTCCCGCGATCTTGTGTGGGTCAACTCTAGTGATCCTGTGCGGGTTAGCTCCTAACGATTATGTGTGGGTTATCAACAGAGCCTCATAACAGAGTAATATGATTTAGTGGTTACATATAATCATCTCTAATACTATTCCCAAAGTTATTCCTGGTGTGAGATGAGTTATAACCTCTATGTTTTTTCATGATTGAGATAGATTACTAGATAACATAGGTATATGAATGTTCATATACCTATGTAGGGATATCCTTGGATTTAATACTTTGTGGATTTTCCTTGTTGGATTTTGTGATACCTTGAGTGTCTTGGGGTTCCTACTGAGTATCGTTATACTCACCCCTACACAAGATATGCCTGCACCTTGTTCTGTTGGATGAACACGACAGACATCGCTGATTGAGGATAGCGGTACCAGGACTGGAGGTAGCTTAGAGGTGGACCTAGACGAGGCGTACCCAGAGATGACCGGTCGAGAGATGTACCTACCCTTTAGGTAGGATCCTTGGTGGGTGTTCACAGGATCTGTTCTAGATTATTGGTACTTTCAGTTGTCCTGTACTTTCCAGTTTTCCTTGTACTTTCCAGTTGGGATTGTATTCTAGACCATTTTTACTTATTATACTCACTCTGTTTAATATATAGTTTACATGAGTTCGTAACATGTTGTGTTCTTAGTTGTGTGTGTTACAGTTTAAAAAGGAAATTACTTCCATGTTTAAGGGATTACACCTTCGGTGCTAGTTGCTACCCCCTGGCCTATGGAAGGCGGACTTGGGGTTGTCACGGCATGGGCCCTAAGGGATGGGTCGTGAAAAATTGGTATCAGATGAGTCTTTTCAATCATCGAACATAAGACTCTGACCATTCATTCTAACTAAAAAAATGATAAGTGTAGTGAGTGTGGTTATCATTTTAGAGAATATAGTGTTGGTGCAGTGGCCGACGTATCCATACATCAGGTCCCTGACTGCTGATTTCTGACTCAGTGCACAAAAAAAACATATTGTGTGTGTGTTTTCAAGAGATTTCTTCATTTTCTCTAAATTCAACTCACTTGGTATAATCTATTAATCATGGTTCATCAGTTTCTTATCATGTTTCCAACACAGAGATAGTCATCTTGGGTTCCGAGATTTGTACGCACTGATAGCCCACTGAGCGACGAGGCCTCGGTGCAGGGCCCTTTTCTAGTATAGGCCTCATTGGAGGACCTAGTGGTATCATTACCCATTGTCCCACCGATTCCTTCATCCCTAGAAGCAGACGGTGCATGCCACTTGAGTGCATTGCACGAGTTCCATCACTTGAGGCCACCCAGGTTCAGGGGAGAGACGGACCCACAGGCTGCAGAGGATTGGCTAGAGGCTGTGGTGAGAATATTCCAACTGGTAGGGACAACAGCTGATCTCATGGTGATTCATGCTACAAGCCAACTATAGGCATATATAGGCAGATGGAGTAGTTGTTGCTCTAGGTTCACAATGAGGTGACGCTTCTCCGGGAAGACATCGAGATCCTGTTTTGTGCAGAGTTTTTACCAGCAAATCTTCACGCATTGCGCATACTGGAGCTTCTTTATCTGCAGTAGGCCAGCCTGAATATGGATCAGTGCTTAGTGAGGTTCAAAAACCTCTCATGCTTCTCCACATATTTGGGGCGAGACCCATTCTTCAGGGCCTAAACCTTCGAGAAGGGTCTCAGGCGAGATATCATGGATTCCATGATAACTCTCAGCATCTCGATGTATGAGGGGGTGTTAGAGCGAGACCTCCTAGTGGATAGTTTTATTGTTGAGTAGTCCCCATCATAAAGACCCACCACCGGACGTCACATAGTGGAGTTTGCTATAACTGGCAGTAGACAGAAGTCACTGTGGTCTAAGAGGTCCAGAAATACAGGTGGATGACAACATGATTCAGAGTTGGTTGTGTGGGGTACCTGAGGTGGAGAAAGACATACCAGGAGCAGGTAGTGTTACAAATATAGCGAGAAGGGTCACACAGCTCATGACTATCTAAACCGTCATACTGATGATCAACAGACGGTCGAAGGACCACCCAGGAAAAGACAGATATTCGACCGAGGAGGTCAATAGGGAGCAGGTGGACGTGGAAGAGGATCCGGCTGTGCAACTTGTGGTGGGTGACAATTTGATATGTTACCTTCACCACCACCAGGAGGACTACCCCGAACATAGGGAGGATGTGGACAGGGGAGAGCTCAGCTCCAGGCAGCTGAGGCATATGATCATGGCCCTCCGGAGATGATACGTGGCACGATCTGTGTCTACTCCAGCATATATGTAGTTTTTATAAACATTGGTTATATTAATTATTTTATTACCACTGGCCTCGTTTGGAGAACAGAGATTCTGACGTAGCCGTTAGCTCAATCCTTGAAGAAAGAAACTCTTACGGGTGTGGATTTGATGATTAAACCCTAGTGTTGGGAGTTTGAGCTTACTCTAGGAGGCAAGAGATTCAGCTGGGATCTCATAGTATCAGTGTCGAGGCCATATGATGTCATCTTGGTTGTGTATTAGTTACCTACTATCCATGCTCAGATGGACTCTATAAGGTGGAAAGTGTGGTGGGTCTGCATGGATGGGACCAGGATTACCTTCACTAGTCTGAAAGGTGCCTTTTCGGCACAAGAGGGACTTACCCTGAGGAGAGTACAACCAACCACTCATTAGTTGACTATCCTTACCCTCATAGTTGTTGATGTGGAGAGTCTGAGTTATTAGGTAGTGGTGGTCCAGTGCACGGATGTCTACCCATATGTTGTTCTGGGTCTTCCTCCTCGTTGAGAGGTGTACTTTAACATTGACTTGTACCCCAAGATGACACTGATATCTACACCAGCATATCAGATGGCACTCATGGAGCTTCGTGAGATGCGGGTATAGCTATAGGACTTGTAAAAGAAGAGATTAATTCATCCCAGTGTTTCCCCTTGCGCAGCCCTGATTTTGTTTGCCAAGAAGTCGGATGGGTGTTTGAGACTTTGTGTCGATTATCGGCACCTGAACTAGGTGACTGTGATGAACAAGTACCCACTTCCGAGGATTAAAACCCACTTTGATAAGCTGAAGGAAGCATGGGGGTTCTCTAGGATATACCTCAGATTAGGCTATCACCAGCTCAGTGTTTGAGACAAGGATGTGAGGAAGACGATTTTCAGTTTTTGGTACTGGCACTATGAGTTCTTGGTTATGCCATTCGGCGTGACCAACGCTCCAGAAATGTTCATGGGACTCATGAACAGAATCTTACACCCATACCTTGATCACTTTGTAGTAGTATTCATTAAAGACATTAGGATCTACTTAGCTTCTGAGGAGGAACATGCTTACTATTTTCAAGTACTGCTGGACACACTCCGAGAGCACCAGCTTTATGGTAAGCTCTCGAAGTGCCAGTTTTTTATCTGAGAGGTTCCCTTTCTGGGACATGTAATATCAGAGGATAGATTTTCAATGGATCTAGTGATGATTAAGGCGGTACATACTTGGGATCCACCCAATATTGCGAAGGAGGTACATAGTTTTATGGGATTTTCCGGTTTCAAGTGAAGATTTGTACCAAACTTCTACAGAGTTGCAGCACCACTATCAGCGTTATTAAATAAGGGCTAACCCTTTGTGTGGTTAGAGAGATTCCGGCATAGTTTTTAGGATCTGAGGTAGAGGTTGACTAGTGCATCCATCTTGAAGCTATCGGAGGAGGGTGTAGGGTACATAGTCTATTGTGACATGTCCGGGACTGGATTCAGATGTGTCTGGATGCAGGAGCATGCAGTCATGGATCATGGTTCACGATAGCTCAGACAACATTAGAAGAACTACGCTACCCATTACCTGGAGTTAGCAGCAGTGGGCTTCTCCTTGAAGATGTGGAAACATTACATGATGGGAGAGCGTTTCACAGTGTACTCTGATCATAAGAGTCCCAGTTATATCTTCTCTCAAAAATACATAAATCTCAGACATTGAAATTTTCTTGAGTTCCTCCAGGACTATGACTAAGAGATAGTTTGTACTTCTGTGAAGGGGAATGTTCTGGAAGATGCACTCAGCAAGAGGTTTGGTATACATCTACTAGGTGATGCGACGGAGAAACTGACTTCTTTATAAATATCCTTTGCAGATAGAGATGGTGCATCTTTTCTCCAGTCTCGTACAGTCACTTCCCCACTTCGTCTGTGATTCAGGGAGGCAAAATGAGGGGACACTGACTACGAGACACGACATGCTCAGATATCCATTGGAAAGGTTCCTGATGGATTTAATGATGGTGGGGATCATGTCATCCTCTTCAGAGAACGTACCATGGTACAAGTGTCCCTTTAGGAGGAAGTCTTGGTAGAGTTTAACACATTCCCTCTTCTGGTACATCCAGGAGTAGCGAAGATGTACCAGGATATCTGACAACAACACTGATGGCCGGGAATTAATAATGCAGTAGTAGATTTTGTCCCTCAGTGCCTCACTGGTCATCAAGTGAAGGCGAAGAATCAGGTACTAGCAGAATTAGTTAAGCCTTTAGAGGTCCCACATTGGAAGTGAGAAGGGATATCCGTGGACTTTGTGATAGGACTTCCATGTACATCTAGAGGTCATGACTAGATTTGGGTGATCTTAGACCACTCACCAATTATGCCCACTTCCTACCGATCAGAGAGTAGGGTTCAGTAGACATCTTGGGATGCCTTTATGTGCATGATATTGTGCGGCTCCATGGAGTAACCTCGACGATTATATCCGATCATGATATACATTTTACCTCCCGGTTATGGAAAGGGTTGCAAGAGGCTTTTGGGATGCCGCTTCATTTGAGCACCACCTTCTATCCTCAGATGGATGGACAGACATAGTGGATCATTCAGACTAACAAGGACATACTGTGTGCTCGGTTCCTCGACTTTGGTCGTAGCTGGGAGGATCACTTTCCTTTTGTGGAGTATGCATACAACAACTACTATCACTTCAACCTTTGAATGGCACCTTTTGAGGCATTGTATGGGTGACCATTCATATCACATTTGTGCTGGACTGACCCAGGGGAGTCAGCACTAGTGGGACCCGAGATGGTACGAGATACCGCAGAGATGGTGCAGATCATCCAAGAGTGGAGGAATACTGCACAGAGCAGGCAGAAGTCATATACCGAGAGGATATGGAGACCTCTGGAGTTAGAGGATGGCGACCACGTATTTCTACGGGTCTCACCTTAGTGAGGTTTACAGAGATTTGGATGAGGGTACAAGTTATCTACAAGGATCATTGGACCATTTCATGTCCTCATAAGAGTTGGCAAGTTGGATTACTGCTTAACTATTCACCTCAGTTACACTGGTTGCATGGCATCTTCCACATATCCCAGCTGAGGAGCTATGTTCATGACCCTTCTCACATCATTGAGTGCTGGATGTCGATGATGGGGTGACTTTTACAGAGGTTCCAGTAGAGATTGATGATAAAAAAGAGTGGGTCCTTCATGGATGGTTGATACCTCAAGTGCGCGTTCACTAGCATCATGACAACCTCTAAGAGAGAACATGTGAGCGAGAGGCTCAGATACATGCTCAGTACCACCCACATGTTTTCCTAGTTCGGGTTGTGGATTATGGGGATGCAAATCACTGAGGTGGGGAGAATGTAAAGACCCAGAAAATACGTGATTTTTTTTAAATACATGATAATTTTATGAGTCCGCGAAAATTGATGGCGCATGACTCTGATGCTCCGAGTGCCCAGAATGAATTTCGAAACTTCTTTTCAGGTACGTTCAGTAAACATACTGGTGGGTTTTTCTAACTTATGAATCGGTGCTCAGAATTGAAATCAGAGGGCACCATTTAACTCACAGCACCAGTTTTCGCATAAGGAGACCTCCACCTATGTCGTAGTAGGTTGAGGGTTAATATTAGTATTTGGGTTTTCCATGAAACAATAAAAAAAGTTAAATTGTGCAACATTTTTTATTGAAACACCCATATGGATGTAGAGATGTGGGGACCACCAGAACTAAACCTCCCATGATAGGTTATGGTAGTAGGGACCACCCGAACTAACCTCCCATTAAAGGATATGATTGTGGGGACCACTCGAGGCTTGAAACCTCTTGAACTCCCGTCATAATTGTAAAAACCCACTAGGACTCCCTCCAACATTAATTATGCCAACCTCTGTAATTAATTATCCAAATTTGAAATTATGCCAATATATTCTATAATGTTGGACAATTCATTTTTTGTGGAATTGGGGAAAAAATTTTTGAAAAAGGGAGAAACATGGAGCCTTGGGAGAAATATCTCCAACAAAGAATGCCAACAAATAACGCCATCGACGAACGTTCTTTGGAAATCATGGTTGTGGATGGCATACGACCCCATCATCAAAGTGTGGATTCCGAAGCAACGATCATTGGCACCCCCTCTATCTTCTTCGACTTCTTTCTCACGACCTCCATCGCTGAATCAAAAAAGGTAGGGTTTTATTTCTATATTTTTATCACTTACCATGTTCTCCCCTGCTAAATATTCTGTAGGATTGGAAATAGATATTAATGAGGGTTGTGGTGATTTATGAATTCAAATATCTTCCACACATTTTCATGATTCAATTTTTGTGAACCGCTTGCTACCGCTCTAATGCGGAGGGTTCGGGCAAGACAAACATATCCCAACACCTCTGTCATTTTTCTTTTGTGTGTGTGTTCTTCATGATGGGGGAGGTTGGCGAACACACATGAAGGGGGCATGATAATGGAGGCAGGCTGCACCACCGGTCGCGATGCAGGCGACAGTGCACAGCACCGCCCCGCTGCCAACGCCGCCCCGTAGTCTCCCCGAACTACCACCACTGCCCCGCCACTCCCCCGGGGCACCACCGGGCCTCCCCGCCTCCCCACCATCGCGGCCTCACCACACAATCACCGTGTCACCCCGACTACACCGTCCCACGGGCTCACACACCCCATCGCTGATCCGTTCCGGCTGAGCCACCCTGTGACGCGCCATCGCGACACCCCACAGTCGGGTCGCCCCGCACCGCTCCCTTGCAGCTCCCCACGACCGAGCCGCTCTAACCACGCTTCCATGTGGCCTCATGACCTAGTGGAACCCTCGTGGCCGAACCCCCTCACGCCATCATGACACCTCAGCGGTGGAGCCACCCCGTGCCCTCGCCACAAACTTGTGGCCTCACGGCCCCAGCTGCCTACCGAGCCGGCCCCAGCGGGTCGAGCCGACCCAATGGGCCAGGCTGTCCAGCGGGCCAAGTCGGGCACAGTAGATTGGTCTGGGTCGACTCGAACCGGGTCAGCCCAGGCCGGGTTTGGACGGGTCAGTCCGACCGGGTCAGACCAGCCCCGAGCCCACTATGACCCATTTAAATTATTTTGACCATAACTATGGCACCAGACGTCCGTTTGATGAACCATCAATGGTGATTGAAATCATGGAGAAAGACAGTACCATTGGTATAACCCACTGATGTTTTGGATAATGTTGGGGAACTTTCGAGTTGGATCGAGCACGAATCCAACTGGGCCCTCGGGACTAAAAGGCTGATAACTCAAAGACTGGGCTTCCGAATGACGTTCCATATATTGTGGTGAGAGACCTATGATATGGAGCTCCTTTGAGATACTTCGTCATGGGACATTAGGGAATATGGATAATCGACCAGTTTCTTTGGGAGGGGACTACCCCGAAGACGGGAAAGCCTAGTGTAGAAACCAAATAGCTGGCTATGCCAAGAAGAGTGCTCCTAGCTATCCTGTGCTGGTCAACTCCTAGCGATCCTGTGGTGGTCTTCTCCAAGAAATCATGTGTGGCTCAGCTACCATCGATCATGTGTGGGTCAGCTCCCAGTGATCATATGTGAGTCAGCTCCTAGTGATCCTGTGGGGGTCATGTCTAGCGATCAAGTGCGGGTCAGCTCCTACGATCCTGTCTGGGTCATCTCTAAGCGATCCTTTGTGGGTAAGCTCCAGCTATCCTATGCGGGTCAGCTCTTAGATATCTTATCTGGGCCAGCTCTGTGCGATCCTATGTGGGTCAGCTCCAGCGATCCTGTGGGGGTCAGCTCCAGCCATCCTGTGTAGGTCATCTCCAAGAAATTCTTTGCAGGTTAGTAGTAGAGCCTCATAACAGTGTAAGATGATTTAGTAGTAACATCTAAACATTTCTAATAAATTACCTAAATACTTACCTGGTGTGAGCTAAGTCAGAACCTATGTGTTACTTCAGGGTTGAGATGGATTAATTGCTAACTTAGGTATATGTATGGGAATATTCCTAAGTATAGTTATCGGTTGATTTCATACATTATGGTTTATCGTTGGTGGATTTTGTGACACCTTGGGGGTCTTATGGTCCCTATTGAGTATCATTATACTCACCCCTTCATGGTCTGTGCCTGTACCATGTCGTGTGGGATGCAGACGATGTACAGTGATGACTAAGGATGTGGGTACCAGGACCGGAGGTAGCTCGGAGGTGGACCTAGATGAGGTGTACCGCAGAGACGATCGATTGAGTTTTGTACCTACCCTTCAGGTAGGATTATTGGGGGGGGTGTTAGCGGGAGCTGTTCTAGTTTTCTTGTACATTCAGTTGTCTTGTACTTTCGAGTTTTCCTTGTACTTTCCAGTTGGGCTCGTATTCTGGCCCCTTTTTACTTATTGTATTCACTCTATTTACTATTTAGTTTACTTGAGTTCCTATCTTTATGTGTGCTTATTTGTATGGGTTACAGGTTATAAATGCCATGACTTCCAAGTTTTAGGGATTATGCCTTCTGTTCTAGTCGCCAGTACCTGGCCTATGGAAGGTGGGTTTGGGGTTGTCACGGCCTGAGCCCCGGGGGATGGGTCATGATAGGTGGGGCATGTTGTTCCTTATTCTGGTGTAATCTCTTGCTCATTTTCATGGATATTTATCGATGGAATTAGAACAAGTATGAGTAATATGATTCATATGGTGGTGTGTGCTTCCCTCAATTTCACTTAATATATTTTTATTAGGTTACCTCTTTAGATAGAGGTTGAGTAAATTTTGACAGTCTCCCTAGTATGAATCTCATTTCTATGTCATATTATCGAACATAGCCTATTTAGTTGGTGGAACATAAATTCCTGCTTGGGAATCTAGACTCTTAGGGGTTTATTCTTCCTAGAATATCACTATAAACTTCTCATGTCCTTTTTTTCTAGAATTTAGATAGAAGTATCATGATTTTTGGATTATTTAAAGGTGAATCAGTTAATTTTTAAGGAAAAATATTTGTTTCCATGGATTTGTATTCTTATTGGCAGGCTTAGAGGGGCATGTGGGTTTTGAAATATTTACCTCTGGTCCTGGTAAAACGAGTTGAGATTCGAGGAAGAGGATATACCTAAGACATCAATTTGGAATCATTTTTGTCATTTTGAGTTTCTTCTTATACCATTCCATATCCCAAATTCTCTTATGGTAATTATAGTTTTAATGAACCAAATATTTCACCAGTTTTTGGAATCATTTTCCATAGTATTCATGGATAACATATTGGTGTACACCAAGACATAGGTGGAGCATAAAACCCATTTTGATGTCATTATTCAAACCTTGAAGGAACCTCGATTGTATGGTATGATCCCAAATTGTATTTTTTTGATACAAGAAGTGAGATTTTTGGGGCATTTAATATATTATAGGGGAATATCACTGGATATTTGAAATATATATGATATTATGACTTCATAGAATCATAGTAATATGTTTTAAATGAAGATTTTATTGGAGTTGGCTGGTCAATATATATAGTCTGTCTGAGATTTCTCGATGCTTAATTATTCAATTATAGCATTAACATGTAAGACTATAAAGTTTGAATGGAATGAAGAATGTTAGATATATTTTGAGGAGCTTAAGGTGACATTAACTTCAACCCTAGACTTTATTCTTCTATAACTAGGTTCATGTAATTATATTTTCTTAAATGCATCGAGTATTGGTATTGGATGTGACTTGATGCAAGGAAAATAGGTGGTGGTCTATGGCCCTCACTAATTATTCTCTCATGAGATAAACTAAATGACCCATGATATTGAGTTGGAAATAGTTATCCATGCACTCAAAACATAGAATTAGAATGTCTTTGGGGAGTGGTTTATAGTGTATTATGATTATAAAAAACAGTTATATATTTTTACTCAGATGTATTAGAACATATGATAAAGATTCTACGTAGAGTTTCTTCAATATTTTTATTTTCATATAACATATACTCCTATGAAAGGGAATGTGGTTTTTTATATAGTGATAAAAAATACCAATAAAATCCAATGAAGCAATCAATTGAGGTGTGGTCTCTGATGCGTTTTTTTGTTTAGATAAGTATGTCATTGGAAGAGTTGGTTGATATGTGTTCTTGGATTTGATGAAAGATGAATCAACTTTTGATTATATGTTCCCCCATCTAGGTGATTGACACCAATTGATAATGTATAATTAAAAACTATTATACTGAGGAAAAATTTGGTGAGAGGTCTATGTCACCCAGTGGGCCTTTTTTCTTCAATAACATGTTTTTATTATATTTTTTCATATTTATGATTTTATGGAAATTGGACACTAGTCATGTTTGATTGTACACACTAGGGATACCAATATGTATCATGAATTCAGGCATCTTTATTGGTGTCCATGCATAAGGTGGTCGCTAGCAAGTTTTATTTTTCAGTATCTCACTTGTTATAAAATAAAGGTAGAACACCATAGACATGAATGTTTATTGAAAATGTTTTCCATTCTGGAATGGAAATGGGATGAGATCCCATAGAATTAATAATTGGGTTTCCAAAAAAATTAATGTGGGAAGGAATTGATATTCTGGGTCATTGATCAAATTACAAAATCATTACATTTATTACCTATTAGGGAGATGATTAAGGTAGACCAACGCAAGGACTTGTACATCTAAGATATTGTGAGGCTTCATGGTGTTACCTCTAATGTTTTTTCTGATAGGGCCTTGAGGTTCTCATCCATGTTTTAGAAATGTTTCTAGGAGATGATGGGCTCCCAGTTGAAATGAATCATGGATTATTATTTTCATATAGATGTATAGATATGGAGTGCTATCTAAAATATTAAAGATATTCTTTGATATTGAGTTCTTGATTTTAGTAGATATTGGGAAAATAATTTTCCTCCAGTAAAAGTTTATTATAAACATATTTATTATGCCTCAATTAATATGGAACCATTTGAATCATTTTATGGGCATCTATGTACACCACCCATATGCTCGGTAGAGTTGGGATAGAGGCCTTTGTTTGGATTGAGCCTCATTCAGGAGATGATGTAAAAGGTGATTTTCATCCAGAAGAGGTAAGTCACAACACAGAGTTATCAAAAATATTTTGTTGACCATATTTATTGGCCTCTATAGTGTAAGGATTATGATTTATTTTTTCATAGAGTTTCTCCACACATGGTACATCATTGGTTATGTAAAAATGGTATGTTGGCACCGAGGTTTGTTAGCCCCCCTGAAATCATAGTGTGGCTTAGAAAAGATTCATATTAGTTGGACATAACATATCTTTTGACGTCAAAGCATGATGTTTTTAAGATTCCCTGTCAGATGTGGAATCATCCAAATAATTCCTATGTGATTGAATGGGATGATGTTGTTCTTTATCCCAATTCTGCAGTATTTAAGTAGCTTGTTTAGATTATATATTCCTATAAAAATTTATTGTGTGGTAAAATGATTCCATTTATATGGGTAATGTGGTTGTGTAGATGAGATATCCATGAGATTTGGGAGATGCAATCATTGATGAGGTACCAGTGGCCTTATCCTTTTATGGGTCTAGAGTCATAATTTCATTATAGGGACAGAAAGCGCTTTTGATAATGATAATTGTGACACACTCTTTCTCACATTAACACCTTTGTTGTTCCTTGGTTTTTTTATCTTTTTTGTTCTCGATGGATTCTAGGGATCATAGTTTAAAAATAGTGGATTTTGAGAAAAAATGGAATGGTGAGTGGTTGAGTTTCTTTGTTTAACCATGTGATAACCAAGTGTTATGCCCCAATAATGTTTGAGTGTAATTTTTTATGGTTTTTTGAATGGTTTTTCATACTATGATACATTACCATTGAACCATTCAGAATATTTGGTGGTTATTCCAGGGTTTCATATATTTACGGTTCACTTTTAGATTAACCATGTGGCCCACAGTGCAAAACCTTCATCCCTAGATAGAATGAATAGTATTATCCCATGGTTAAGATGCACAGTTTTTTTAGCAAAGTTGTTTACCAAATAATATCATGTGACTCCCTTTTTAACTATTATAATGTGGGATTTTATCTTCCTCCATTGGTCATTTTAATGCCTGATAACCCTTAATATTATTTTGGATCATCTTATCCCATCCATAACACTCTAGAGGATTATTTTTTTGGATTTGTTTTGGAAATCATTCACTCCTGAGAGATCACATTAACATATTTTTCATTTTTTATCTGGTTTCTCCTATTCTTCAATATCATCACTAGATCTCCTCTCTTCTCATGTTGATGTGATATTTTAAGTATATGTACTTAAACATTACAAAATATTGAGTTCAATTCATGAATTTTACATTCTTCCACTTGGAGGATCTTTTTAGGATTTGAGTTTTAGATAATTATGCTATAAATAAACCATATCAAAAACTATTAAAAATATAATGGAAAATTTTTATTAGTATTTTTTATAATATAAATCTTTAAAAATAGTGCCTAGTTTATTTTCATTGAAAATGTACATGACAATCAACTTGACATCTTCCATTAACATACCTATACCTAAACCCTATAAAAATATTCTAAAAATATGGGATTAGAACAAAATTTTAGTAATGGAAATATTATTAAAGGAACTCATTAGTTTAGTAAAAACATGAAAACTCATATAACAATTACCTTGATCTTCAAATAAAACATTTTAACATGTATGAAAAACACAAATTATTCTCAAATAAAATCATTAATACCAATTTAAAGCAACTAAAACTCTTTTAGGTGACTCAGAGCATAATATACAGAAAACCCTTTCCAAAAACAGTTAATTGGAATAACTATAAAGTCAGTTCCAATAAGATAATTTCACAATGAATCGAAGATCTATAATGGGGATAAAACATCGTATAAGATATATCAGGATCACCAGTGCGCTCTAATGAAGATAAAACCTTATTATAAGATATATCAGGAACATTCATTTCTGAAAACCAATAATGAGGCTCAATCCTTCATGTAATCTGCATTGGTGTCACCTATTAACCATAATTGGGCTCATCCTTTTGTCTAACCTATATTGGGCTCACCGGTTTCATATAATGCCCAAGTACCATTTCATGAATAAAAAATTATATTAAAAACATGTAAGAACAATAATTATACACCTATATTCTATTAAAACCAAGGAGAATAAATTTATTTTCTATAAATCTCTCTAAAAAAATATTAACCCATTAAGAAAACATATTCCTTAACAATCTCTTCAAAACATGGTCCACAAATGAAAATGAAATCAATTTCATAACAATTACATTGAATCAATATTAATCAATCAAAAGAAAGAATGATAATAGTATAAATAAAAAATATCCACAGTTGTGAATTTTTATATTATTTTTTAGATGTTTATTAATTGAAATATCATAAAAATATCATTAAGAACAATCTTGATGAATATAATCCTTCAACATTCTTATGTGTCCCATACCACTTTGAAACATTTGAGTTACAAGCCCCATGAAGTTATATCATTTAACGTAATATTAAATAAATTTATAATAAAAAAGTAATGACATTATATGTTAAATGGGTTTCATTTACACCTCATAAAATAATGTGGGTGTATAGTATCAAATACAATGCCAATGTGAAATGTGATTTAGATGAAGTCCCTTACGATATTGGTAAAATTGAAATCGTAAACCCCATGAATGTGATATCATAAAGTAGTTATTTAAATCCAAATAAATATAAGTATAATAATTATAAAATTAATTCACGGGTAGTATATACACCCCACAAGAACAAAAAGTGTTGAATAAACAATACATCTCTAATAAATAAAAGTGAGACGAGAATAATCCTAACCATATGTCCAAATTATAAAATGTGTATTTATATTCTTAAATAATATATTTATTTTAATTTATTTATTTCCTAATAACGTTTTTAAATTTTTTATTACATATAATTAAATTATTATAATGTTTTATACAACTTCAAAAACAATTAAGTCTACGTCAAGTGTATTGAAGATATTCAGTTTCTCTATCAAAACAAATAAGGTTGGTATACTATGGCCCATGATAATATTATATAAACATATACATAATAATAATCATGAAATAATTTTCATGTTTATAAATAAATTATACATCCAAACCCAACCATGAAATATGGTTATGAAAAATGAATTGGCGTCACAATCATGGAGACGTTAGGTCGTATATAGGCATGAGTAATGTTTCCATTTTTAAATGATCATTATGGAAGGAAGGTAATTAACATTTATATTTTCAGAATTATATTTACATCATAAATGAAAAAATAATAATCATATATACACATAAATATAATTCTCAGTATGTAATTGGAAGCACATTGCTTAGAGGAGGCGATTGTCAACACATCCATGAACGACATTATAACTTTTTCAGTGTCTGAAAAAGAAATAAAGAATATGATATATTATATTTCAATAAAGTTAATTATTTCATTAATATCATAGATATTTTATTTATATCACATATTTTTATAAAACACATCCTCAATACATTCCATGTAATGTGTGAATATATCACATCACTTTGACGAAGTGGTAATCCATACATCCACAAATAGTGTTATCATATTCCCAAAAAAATGGGAAAAAGAAGGTATTTTTTATATAATAATTATGTAAGTTTTAAAACATTTTAAATATCATATATATCGTATAAAAATATTATATACATCATAATACTAAACTATAATATATGGTAATAGAAAAATGAACGACATCATTTACTTAGGTAATTGTCCACCACACACATGAATATTTATTTTTTTACACATTTGATGTAAGTGTGTGTTGTTTTATATACAAAAATTAAAATAAAAATATATAAGTATATTAGGGATAATTATATTAATATATGACCTTGTAATTAGAAGGATTCAATGGATGTGGAAGGAAATAAAACTAAAGTTCTCATTGAAGAATATTACTTGTTCTAAGGGTAACTCAATTGGGTTTTCATGAAAGGAATTCCTTAATATGATTTATAAAAAAAATGAGGATTCTATGATGACAATATGTATTTTTGAAAATATTTGGGGATGTTTTTTTATATAACAGGCTTTGTATTTTTCAGTAATGTGGGAGAGTGTGTGCCCTTTTTATAGTAGAGGATAATGGCATTCTTATAAATACACAAAATATGAAAACCATTTGGAGGACCCCCTAAAAAATGTGTATAACAAATTAAAATTAATTTATTTTATTCAATTTATTTTTGAACAAAACTAAGACCACAAAAATAAATTCTTGTTTTCATTATTTTATTCATTAAATCCTATGTTTCCTAATTTTTTCATTTTGGTTTTCTCATTAAAGTGACTAGTTTTCTAACCTATTTAATTCATCCATTAAGATTAAATAATATTTACAATTATTATAAAATTTAGACAGACATATTTTCAATAACAAATAAAAATTATAACATAATATTTTATGTGTGTTGTGAATTAAATTTAACAGAAGTGCATGTAATGCACAAAAACACTACTTCAAAACCAACTGTGCAGACAATGTTATTATTATTTTGGGGTCCATGTATTCATTGTAAAAAATAAATTGTTCTATTAAGGTGACAAATTTTTATTTAAAAAATCAATTTATAGAATATATTATATTTATTAATTTTAAATAATTTTATATATTTTCATTTAATTTATTTATATTATATCTAAAAATTCGAATTGTTTGTGTTTCATAAACATTTAATGTAGTTATATCATTTATAAATACTATATATAAAATAGAATTATAAATAATAATTTATATTAGAAAATAATATTTATATCCAATAATTGTATGGTTTCCACCTATCCCCAAATATTTATGAAATATAAAAGGAGTAAATTTGCATTCTTTGTCTTTTTCTTTTCGTAACTTATTATATGGGTAACTTTTGATGAAAATAACTCCCAATAAATCATATAAATATATAATATGATCATATACGTATATATATATATATATATTCATGTAATAGTTATTTTAAAATTTATTTATTTATTTGGAAAATTTATTTTAATATTTAACCACTAAGTAAACTAATTTTTACCTTAATAACTATAATTATTTTTAGTTGATTTCAATGATAATTTTTGTCAAAATTCAATTTTAAATTAATTTGAATTTTAATTTATTTAAATTATAGAATATATTATATTTTTCCAAATATAAATCACATAATTGTTATAATTTCATTTTAATTTGATCCTACATGTTGGAAAAAATGGGATTTCAAAGTAAAAAATGATCACAATATTGAAATGTTTTTACAACAAATTTCAATGTAAAATTGATTTCAATGACCTAAATTGTATTTATAAATAAATAAATGATCAAATTATTCCTTAAAGATTATTTAAATTATAATTTAACTGTATTAATTAATTAGATGAAAAGGCTGTTTAAAATTAAATTCAATTCCATTAATTATTCATCAAAATATGATTGTTCTACTAAAAATCCAAAATATCCCTCAAAGTGAATTTAAATATTTTGATTCTAAAAAATAAATCAATTTTTAAAATCAAAAATTGTAAAAGTATGAAAATTTATTTTTTAATTAAATCATCCAATAAAAGGAAAAAAAAACTTGTTGAAAAATATGGATTTTATTCTTAAATATCCTTTTATTCTTATTTTATGACTATAAATATTATGAGATGAATTTAAAAAAAATTTATTAAATATATTGCTTATAATTTTATTTAATATCATATAATAATATAGATTAATTTAATTTATTAACATAAAATGTCATTCTGGTAAAAAAATAGTTTCCCATAAAAACAAATCCTCAATATTCAATTGGTTTTTCTTTTCATCTCTGATTAGTTGGAATCCATTGAATCCATTTTATAAAAATTTGAAAAATAAATTTTTTATATTTTAGTTAATCTCAGTTATTTGTCCCATTACAATTTTTAGGTGATACATGGCATAATAATATTAATATTACAATATTTTCCAATAAGTCTCTTCCTTGTGTGCAATATAAAACATCGAAGGAACTCTTTGTTGTGTTCAATACAAGAAAATCATGGTGTTGTGGGTGATGTTAGATGAACTATTTATTTCAATTAAAACCATATATTATGTAATTTAAATTAATTTCAAATAATAAATTTTATAAAATCTTAGGAGGTTACATCCTACCCCCCATAAAATGAATTCTACCCTTGAAATGCATCTTGGTTATAATATGATTAATATTTATATAATTTAATTATTGAAACACACATAATATAAATGTTAAATAAAAATACATTTAAAAGTTTATTTCAGAAACATAAAGGCGACCATATGTTATGCATAACAACGATTCCATATAGGGAGAACAATTGTGTGAAATTAAAAGATGTATTTGGAATTGAAATATAATTATTTTGAACTGATATAGAGTCATATATATCATGATCAATAAGAAATAAATGAAGACAAAACTAAAACAAAAATAGTAGTGGATGTAACATCCCAGGTAAATAAAGAATAAAGAATTTTCATATTAATTAATATTTACTAATTAAATATTAATTTTAATTAAAAGGGGTTTCTATATTCGATAGCGTACTCGATACGCAACGATGAGTTTCTTTGAAAACTTACGTTGCACACTAGTAATAAAATAATATTATTTTAAATGTTAGTTTACACGTAGCCATTGTACTTGCGGGAATGGATAGAAATAACTAAAATATGATTATATATGTTTTTAAATGTTTTTACATTTATCCAATAAAGGATAAAGGCTGAAAATACGAAAACAATTCAATTTTAGGCATATATACTATAATTTTCACTAAAGGTTCACTTATCACCTTTTGATGGAGAAACATCATTAAATATATTTTTGATCAATCTTATACATTATTTTTGACCAAATATAACTCTTCTTTAGAATTGGGACATCAAAATTTACTTTGTGTAAATTTTTGGTATCTTTCCGATAAAGTTCATTTTTTTAAATGAATAGTGAAAATTGTTGTATTTTAATTCAAAACCTCTTTTTAATCTAATTTTTAATATGATTAGATTATATTTTGAATTGGTTTTAAAGTGAATTTAGAAAATATTTTTACCATTAAATCCAATGGTGGTCGTTGGAATTAATTTCACTTTGAAATCGGACATAAACTAGTGTCAATCTTTTGATACTTATTGTTTCACAAAAACACGCTATTTGTCATGACAGCGGGAATTAATTATTAAATTAATCAATTTGACTTATATGTTTTGAATTTTATAAAATAGAATTCATTTTTAAATTCAGAATATCAAATATAGATTAGGGTGAATTTTTGGTATTTTTCTGAAAAACTTCAATTTTTGATGAATAGTGAAATCACTAAGTGGTACTTATGAAAACTAATTTCTCGTTTAAATGAAATTTTACCACCTCTGTGATTTTATTTTCAAAAATCCGACATACATGGTTGTCATTAAGAAGTAAAATTGTGTTCAATGTGATTAAAATAATTTTTTGGTGAATAGTAACTTATTAAGTTTTTAATCGTGATTAGTGGTAATAAGTGTAGTTTAAGGTAAAAATAATGTTTTAATAATATGAGATGACCTAGAAACATGTCCTACTCTCATTGGATATATCATGTCCGACCATGACAAGCCATGGGTCAACTTGGGGACCCCATGGAGCCTCTTTGGTTGGAAAATGATATAAATACCTTTTATTTAATGTTAATGTAAAAAAATGGCACAAACATGATATGTTTTATGAACACAATTTTTAAATGGGGTTATACAAGTCAGATTATTTATTATAAATATTCACTGGAAAGATAAAACGTTTTCCTACATCATAGTATTTTGTTTATAATTTTTAGACATTATATAAATTAAATTATATATGACATAATAATGATGCAGCGATGACATCATTATTTGAAGATTTAAATAAAATGGAAAGATAATGTAAAATATATGAACTAAAGATGTCCAAAACTTATTGGATGGGTGGATTTCGAACCCTTATCACCTTATCCAAGAATTATATCAATTTGGGACCTTTTAAAACCGAAACACATTTTCAAATAAAGTAATATTTCTTTAATTTCCAAAAGTGCCCCTCCTCTCCTCTTATAAAAGGCCCCCACGTCTACAGCCCTACCCACACTCCAAAAGCCTTTGGCTCGGCCAAAACCTGCCCATTTTGTCTCTCCACTTCCTTCTCTTACTCCTTGAAGCCTCACTTTTGGCAGAAGTCTTCCCAAGGAAGCCTTTGAGCTCAAACCAAACGGAGTTACCCGATTTTGAGGTAATGTCTTAACTTGAGTCCTTTTGTTTTACTTTGCTTCTCCAACCCCCTAAACTCTTTTTATTTATTTTGTAACAACTCCAGTATCTTAAATATACTAGGATGTTGTTATAAGAATGATTCGAGCTACACTTACACACACCTTCATCTAATGGATAAAGAACATACTGTTTCCGTGGATGGTGAATTTATGCCTCCCGAAACTATGATTGTTCAACATTAAATTAACACCTTAAAAAGTGTCCATTAAGATGTCAATATATTTATATATGATATATAATATGTTTATGTTTTCCTTAAGCTTCTGTATTTTTCATTTTGGGCATACCTTTATGGTTTCTATTATGGGTAAACGTGATATCTTCATTTAAGGAAGTGCGGACTACCGCCCCCTCAAGTGATTTGATTCGTTAAATACCATATTTGGGACGTATAAAGGATGGAACTATGATATTATATATGATATTATACTGGAATTATTATATACCTTTATATCATTAGGATTCCATTCTATGAAATACAAAATAGAAATGAAAGTAGCGTTCATGCGTAGGTACGGCTTACCGTCTCCATGAACGGTGCATTTCATTTCTTATCTCTAAATAATTATGTGATATTATAAATGCATGTATATAATGGATATATATGATATATACATCATGATTATAATTCTGGATATAATGGATACATTAACAACATGTAATTATAAAGGGTTTATTTTTGACTCAAGTACCAGTGATCGTTAAAACGACCGTTATTAACTTAAATAATTACATAGTGTTCCTGACATGGAAATAAGTGATATAAAAGGAATAATGAACTTGAAAAAGGTTCTTAAACAAGTATAAATTAACTCAAGTTTATTATTCAGGAGATTAAAGAATGATTGAGTCATGTCGGACCCAAGGTAAGGGACTTTGTCTCAATTTCCTTTCATTGAGGCATATTTCATTTTATACACAACTTTCTTTTATATGGTGTATAAACCCCTTTGACTTTTACTTTTATACAAAATGAATCTTTTTCTACGAAGCGAATTACTAAATGAAAAAATGGAATGTTTTTTTAACGTACGCGGTGACAACGACCTTTTCCGCCGCCACGAGTATTATTTGGTCTTTGGCTTCCTCAACAAGCCATAATGTTTTTAAAATAAAATAAATACCATATACTCTTCTATGTATTTTGGTATTGAAAATGGTTTTGATAAAGGATTCTATTATGATATATTTTGATTTAAATGTAAAAATTTTATCATCCCTTTATATTGGTTTTTTGTTTTATGATTTTATATTGGTACTTGGACATTTGACGGGTGGTTACGTGATAAACCATATGACGGGTGGTGCCGTGAATACCAGGATGGGTGATTACGTTATAACCTCCAATGCATTGGGTATGGAAGTCGGCCTTATGGATATTCCATTAAGTATGTATAGAAATTGGCTGTATGGCTATTCCATTAAGTGATATGTGTGGAAGTAGACCGTATGGTTATTCCACTTAAGTATGTTTATGTCCCAAGTTACCTTTATATATGCTATGTGTTCTTTATATGGGTTTTATGGTAACCCTTTGGTTAAAAAAAGGTATGTAATGATACTTTAATCAGTGAAGAGTTTTTACTACTTCATGAAGGTGAAGGTATTACTTTGATAGAGTATACATGTTTTACTTAATGTTTGAAAAAGTAACAGTTTTCATTCTTTGTGTATCCCTTACTGAGTTTTTGATGCTCACCCCAAGTTTTTCAAAATGTTTTTCACAGGACTTAAAGTGGAATAAGGTCAAGGATGGGATCAAGGGAATTCCACGCTATATAAAACATGGATGTAGACATGTTTCTTTTTAAGAGTTTATTTTATTATGGAAACATAGTAGAAGTGTCTACTTTTTAATCTTTTGAGATGTAATAGTTATGTAATAATTCTATAAATCTCTAAACCTGAAAAGATCCTTAATGTAAATTATTAATTTAATTTAATATTAAGTAAGGTTTAAGTTTGGGGCCTTATAGTTGGTATCAAAGGTAGGTTTAGACAACTACAAAAGTAGGAAAATTGTTAAATTATAAGTTAATTTATGATATGATTGAAATGATATAGCATTTACAGATTACCATATTGCTTCGCATAAGATATTTCTGTGTTCAGAATGGTTTTCCATAGAGGAAACAAAGCAGCTATGTTGCGACGACATCAGGTGGAAGACAACCATCCAAATCAGCATCCTGAGATGGTCAGAATCGGAACTGAACAGTTTATCGTAGTGATGGCACAATTGACTCAAGCTATAAATGGTGGTGGTATCCATGCACGAGATCAGCCAGATCAATCACAGAGGAACATGTCAGTGGTGGAACATTTCATGAGGCAAAATCCCCCATCATTCAGAGGATCATCTGACCCTGTGCAAGCTGAAGGGTGGATTAAATAACAGGAGAATATTTTTGATGTCATGGGGTGTTCAGAACATCAAAAGGATAGTCTTGCTGTTTACCATTTTGAAGGTGAAGCTGATCAATGGTGGTCGATGGTGAAAAATATCAGGGATAGTGATGAGATTGGGGATCTTCACTGGGACGTATTCAAAGATATGTTTCTTGACAAATATTTTCCTAAGGTGGTTCATCTTAGGATGGAAAAACAGTTCCTAGAATTGAGGCAGGAGGATGATTCAGTGGCTTCTTATAAAGAAAAGTTCACTTGATTGGAAATGTATGCTCCGAACTACATACGAGATCTTGATAGTAAAATAAACCATTTTTACTCTAAATCCAAAATATCGAAGGGCTTAAGCTTCTTGTGAGTTCAAAAGTTATGAAAAACTTTTTCGATGTGCGGAGAAGGTGGAAATGGAGTTTGCCGATGATCAGGTGTTCTTTGACAAACAACAGAATAAGAGGTCTAGTTGGTAGGAAAAGGGGAAAAATTCATCAAATAAGCAAGGAGGTAAGAAAACCAAATATCCATCCTGTGAGAAGTGTGGTAAAATGCATCCTGGAGAATGTTTATCCATGTTTCGTAAGAGCTTTAGTTGTGGTAAGTCTTGTCATATTTCTTGTAACTGTAAGGAAGATGATAAAGCATGCAATGAAACGCCAATAGTAAGATGTTTTATGTGTAATGAAATGGGTCATTATGCAAACGAGTGTCCAACGAAGAACTCAACTGGGGGAATGCAGCCAGACTACAAGCAGAGAGGGGTGGTGAAATCCTTTGCAACAACTTCAGCAGATGTTGGGCCATCGAATGAAGTGGTATCAGGTATACTGTTTGTTTGTTCAGATTATGGCAATGTGTTTTTTGATTCATGTTCTACACACTCTTTCATTTCTGAGAAGTTTTCTAGTAAATTGGAAATTCCATCTCAAGATATGAACCCTGAACTTATGGTAAAAACACCCGGAGGGAACGTTGAGACAAAAAGGAATTATAAGAACCTTCCTATCCTTTTGTGTGGAAAGAATCTACCAGAAAAAATTATTTTTTTTGCCTCTAGTAGAGTTTGATGTTATTTTGAGCATGGATTGGCTTTCTGTTTATCATGCTAAGATTGAATGCAGAGCTAAAATGGTTTATTTTCAGAAAGATTTAAATTTTGTGTACAAGAATGAAACCTGGATTTTGATAACATATCAGGAAGTTGAGAAACTAGAAAAAGATGGAAATGAATGTTACCTTGCACATATTGTTGAAAATAAAGGAACTGTTCAGATTAATGATGTGCCAGTGGTAAATGAGTATCATGATGTTTTTCCTGATGAGTTGCCTGGTATTATTCATGATCGTGAAGATGTATTTACTATTGACTTAGTTTCTGATTCTAAGACAATTTCAAAACCCCCTTATCGAATGGATCAAGTTGAACTTTTAGAGTTAAAGAAACAATTGCAGGAGTTATTAGATAAAGGATTCATTCGACCTAGCACATCACCATGGGGTGATCCTATATTGTTTGTTAAAAAGAAATATGGATCAATGAGACTTTGCATTGATTATAGAGTCTTGAATAATATTACTGTTAAGAACAAGTATCCTTTGCCTCATATCGATGATTTGTTTGATCAGCTTCAGGGAGCTCAGTATTTTTCGATGATTGACTTGAGGTCGGGGCACCATCAGTTGAATGTAAAAGAATCAGATGTTCCGAAGACTGCGTTCCGTACTAGATATGGCCATTATGAATTTTTAGTTATGCCTTTTGGGTTAACTAATGCACCTTCTGTATTCATGGACCTTATGACTAGAATTTTCCATGAGTTCTTTGATATGTTTGTGGTTTTTTTTCATTGATGATATTTTGGTGTTTTCTAAAAGTAAAGAGTAGCATGAAAGTCATTTAAGGGTTATCTTGCAAACCTTATAAGAAAAGATACTATGTGGAAAATTCAGAAAGTGTGAGTTTTAGTTACAACAAATTTATTTCCTGGGTCACATTGTTTCAAAAGATGACATAATTGTTGATCCTACTAAAACAATAGTTTTTGAAGAATGGCCGAGACCCACAAATGTAACCGAGATCCGTAGTTTTCTTGGTTTGGCAGGTTACTACAGAAGGTTTGTTGAAAATTTTTCATGGTTATCTAGTCCAATGACTAAGCTAACTCATAAGGGTGTTAAGTTCATCTGGACAAAAGAATGTCATGATTGTTTTCAGGAGTTGAAAAGAAGATTGGTGAATGCTCAAGTTTTGGCACTTCCTTCCAGGAATGGTGAGTTTGTTGTATACAGTGATGCTTTGTTGAAGGGACTTGGTTGTGTCCTAATGCAGAATTATCAGGTAATTGCTTATGCTTCACGTCAGTTGAAAACTCATGAGGTAAATTACCCTACACATGATTTGGAATTAGCTGCTGTTGTCTTTTCTTTAAAAATTTGGAGGCATCATTTGTATGGAGTAAAGTGTGAAATATATATTGA
This sequence comes from Viscum album, assembly GCA_963277665.1. Lineage (NCBI taxonomy): Eukaryota > Viridiplantae > Streptophyta > Magnoliopsida > Santalales > Viscaceae > Viscum > Viscum album. The sequence continues at coordinate 512,733,008 of OY728143.1, read as the reverse complement.
TCACAAGAGTTTAAAGTATATATTCACTCAGAAATAATTGAACATGAGGAAGAGGAGATGGCTGGAATTAATCAAGGATTATGATTGTACAATCCACTACCATCCAGAAAAAGCAAATAAAGTGGCTGATGCTTTGAGTCGAAAAAGTAATGCTTCATTAACCATGATACGTTTGGAATGAGATCCTTTGGTTTTTGATTTGATGAACTTTGGCATAGAAGTTGTTGGTGCAGGAAGTCCTTCTGTTTTGATTCAGGTATCAGTGAAATCTTCTCTATCAGACAGAATCATGCAAACACAGAAGCAAGACATCGAGTTACAGAAAAAGGTAAAGCTGGTTCAGAAAGGTAAGTTGCCTGAATTCAACATTGATAATGACTGTGTTTTGAGGTTTGGGAAGAGATTATGTGTGCCTCGTGATTCACAGTTGAAGAATGAGTTATTATGTGAGGCTCATAGTTCCCCGTTTTCAGTTCATCCTGGCAGTACTAAGATGTACAGAGATCTGCGGGAGTATTACTGGTGGGATGGAATGAAAAGAGATATTGCTGATTTTACTGTAAAGTGTTTGACTTGTCAGCAGGTTAATGCAGAGCGGCAGTTACCTAAAGGGATTCTTCAGCCTTTACCAGTGCCAGAGTGGAAATGGGAAAACATATCCATGGACTTTGTTGTGGGATTACTGAGGATATCTCGAGGTAATAATGCAGTCTGGGATATTGTTGATCACTTGACCAAATCTGCTCATTTCCTTGCTATACGAGATACTTTTTCCCTAGATAAACTTTCCCGTTTGTATCTTAAAGAGATAGTCAGGTTACATGGAGTTCCTCTCTCCATTGTATATGACCGTGATCCCAGGTTTACTTCTTACTTTTGGAAAGGCCTTCAGAAGTCGTTGGGTACTGAATTAAATTTTAGTACAGCTTTTCATCCTCAATCAGATGGGCAGTCAGAACGAACATTTCAGACCTTGGAGGATATGCTACGATCTTGTTCGATGGATTATCAGGGAATTTGGGACCAACATCTTTCTTTGGTTGAGTTTTCTTATAATAATAGTTTTCATTCCAGTATACAGATGGCACCATTTGAGGCATTATATGGGAAGCGGTGTCGAACTCCAGCATTTTGGGATGAAGTGGGTGAATGGAAGCTGATGGGACCAGAATTGGTAGAAGAGATGGCAGAAAAGGCTCAGTTGATTCAGAAACACATGAGAACAACTCAGAGCAGGCAGAAGAGTTATGCGGATAACTGGAGGAAGGATCTATCATTCGAGGTAGGTGATCATGTTTTTCTCAAGGTTTCTCCATGGAAACGTGTGATGAGATTTGGTAAGAAATGAAAGCTGAGTCCAAGGTTCATTGGACCATATGAAATTCTGGAGAAAGTTGGATCAGTTGCTTACCGAGTGGCTTTACCTCCGAGTTTATCTCAGGTACACAATGTTATTCATGTATCAATGTTGAGGAAGTATATGCCAGATCCATCTCATGTTTTGAGTCCAGAGGTAGTTTAGCTGGAAGAGAACCTATCTTATGAAGAACAACCAGTCCAGATTCTTGACCACATGGAGCAGGTGTTACGGAATAAGGTGACTCATCAGGTAAAGGTTTTGTGGAAAAACCATGTGATTGAAGAGGCAACGTGGGACTCTGAAAATGCTATGAGGGATAAATACCACCACTTATTTTGATAAGTGAATAAAATTGTGAGGATGCAATTCCCAAAAGGGGGGAAGGATGTAACATCCCAGGTAAATAAAGAATAAAGAATTTCCATATTAATTAATATTTACGAATTAAATATTAATTTTAATTAAAAGGGGTTTCTACATTCGATAGCGTACTCGATACACAACGATGAGTTTCTTTGAAAACATACGCTGCACACTAGTAATAAAATAATATTATTTTAAATGATAGTTTACACGTAGCCATTTTACTTGCGGGAATGAATAGAAATAACTAAAATATGATTATATATGTTTTTAAATGTTTTTACATTTATCCAATAAAGGATAAAGGCTTAAAATACGAAAAGAATTCAATTTTAGGCATATATACTCTAATTTTCACTAAAGGTTCACTTATCACCTTTTGATGGGGAACCGTCATTAAATATAATTTTGATCACTCTTATACATTATTTTTGACCAAATATAACTCTTCTTTAGAATCGGGACATGAAAATTTAGTTTGTGTAAATTTTTGGTATCTTTCCGATAAAGTTCATTTTTTAAATGAATAGTGAAAATTGTTGTATTTTAATTCAAAACCACTTTTTAATCTAATTTTTAATATGATTAGATTATCTTTTGAGTTGGTTTTATAGTTAAAGTAGAAAATATTTTTACCATTAAATCCAATAGTTGTCATTGGAATTAATTTCACTTTGAAATCGGACATAAACCAGTGTCAATCTTTTGATACTTATGTTTTCACAAAAACACGCTATTTGTCATGACAGCAGGAATTAATTATTAAATTTATGAATTTGAGTTTTATGTTTTGAATTTTTTAAAATAGACTTCATTTTTGAATTCGGAATATCAAATATAGCTTAGGGTGAATTTTTGGTATTTTTCTGAAAAACTTCAATTTTTGATGAATAGTGAAATCACTAAGGGGTACTTATGAAAACTGATTTCTCGTTTAAATGAAATTTTACCACCTCTGTGATTTTATTTTCAAAAATCCGACATACATGGTTGTCATTAAGAAGTAAAATTTGGTTCAATGTGATTAAAATAATTTTTTGGTGAATAGTAACTTATTAAGTTTTTAATCGCGATTAGTGGTAATTAGTGTAGTTTAAGGTAAAAATAATGTTTTAATAATATAAGATGACCTAGAAAGATGTCATACCCTCATTGGATATGTCATTTCCAACCATGAAAAGACATGGGTCAAATTGGGGACCCCATGGAGCCTCTTTGGTTGGAAAATGACATAAATACCTTTTATTTAATGTTAATGTAAAAAAATGGCACAAACATGATATGTTTTACTAAAACAATTTTTAAATGTGGTTATACAAGTCGGATTTTTTATTATAAATATTCATTGGAAACCTAAAACGTTTTCCTACATCATAGTATTTCTTTTATAATTTGTAGACATTAAATAAATTAAATTATTTATTACATAATAATGATGCAGTGATGACATCATTATTTGACGATTTAAATAAAATGGAATGATAATGTAAAATATATAAACTACACATGTCCAAAACTTATTTTATGGGTGTATTTCGAACCCATATCACCTTATCCACGAATTATATCAATTTGGGACATTTTAAAAACGAAACACATTTTCAAATAAAGTTATATTTCTTTACTTTCCAAAAGTGCCCCTCCTCTCCTCTTATAAAAGGACCCCACCTCTACCAACTTACCCACACTCCCAAAGACATTGGCTCAGCCAACCCCTGCCCATTTTGTCTCTCCACTTCTTTCTATTACTCCTTCAAGCCTCACTTTGGGCAGAAGTCTTCCCAATGAAGCCTTTGAGCTCAAACCAAACGGAGTTACCCGATTTTGAGGTAATGTCTTCACTTGAGTCCTTTTGTTTTACTTTGCTTCTCCAACCACCTAAACTCTTTTTATTTATTTTTTAAAAACTCCAGTATATTCAATATACTAGGATTCTTTTATAAGAAGGATTAGAGCTACACATACACACACCTTCATCTAATGGTTAAAGAACATACAGTTTCCGTGGATGGTGAATTTATGCCTCCCGAAACGATGATTGTTCAACATTCCATTAACACCTTCAAAGGTGGCCATTAAGATGTCACTATACTTATATATGATTTATAATATGTTTATGTTTTCCTTAAGCTTCTGTATTTTTCATTTTGGGAATACCTCTATGGTTTCCATTATGGGTAAACGCGATATCTTCATTTAAGGAAGTGCGGACTACCGCCCCCTCAAGTGATTGGATTCGTTAAATACCATATGTGGGACATATAAAGGATGGAACTATGATATTATATATGATATTATACTGGAATTATAATATACCTTTATATCATTATGATTCCATTCTATAAAATATGAAATAGAAATGAAAGCAGCGTTCATGCGTACGTACGACTTACCGTCTCCATTAACTGTGCATTTCATTTCTTACCTCTAAATTTTTATGTGATATTATAAATGCAGGTATATAATGGATATATATGATATATACATCATGATTATAATTCTGGATATAATGGATACATGAAAAACATGTAATTATAAAGGGTTTATTTTTGACTCAAGTACCAATGATCGTTAAAACGACCGTTATTAACTTAAATAATTAGATAGTGTTCATGACATGGAAATAAGTGATATAAAAGGAATAATGAACTTGAAAAAGGTTCTTAAACAAGTATAAATTAACTCCAGTTTATTATTCCGGATATTAAAGAAAGATCGAGTCAAGTCGGACCCAAGGTAAGGGACTTCGTCTCAATCTCCTTTCATTGAGGCATATTTCGTTTTATACACAACTTTCTTTTATACGGTGTATAAACCCATTTGACTTTTACTTTTATACAAAAGGAATCTTTTTCTATGAATATCTTCACTAAACGACAAAAAGGAATGTTTTTTTTAACGTACGCAGTGACGACGACCTTTTCCGCCACCGCGAGTATTATTTGGTCTTTGGCTTCCTCAACAAGCCGTAATGTTTTTAAAATAAAATAAATACCATATACTCTTCTATGTATTTTGGTATTGAAAATGGTTTTGATAAAGGATTCTATTATGATATATTGTGATTGAAATGTGGAAATTTTATCATACCCCTTATATTGGTTTTATGTTTTATGATTTTATATTGGTACTTGGACATTTGACGGGTAGTTACGTGATAAACGATATGACGGGTGGTGTCGTGAATACCAGGACGGGTGGTTACGTTATAACCTCCAATGCATTGGGTATGGAAGTCGGACGTATGGCTATTCCATTAAGTATTTATGGAATTTGGCCATATGGCTATTCCATTAAGTGATATGTGTGGAAGTCCACTGTATGGTTATTCCACTTAAGTATGTTTATGTCCCAAGTTACCTTTATATATGCTATGTGTTCTTTATATGGGTTTTATGGTAACCCTTTGGTTACAAAAAGGTATGTAATGATAATTTATTCAGGAAGAGTTTTTACTACTTCATGAAGGTGAATGTATTACTTTGATAGAGTATACATGTTTTACTTGATGTTTGAAAAAGTAATAGTTTTCATTCTTTGTGTATCCCTTACTGAGATTTTTATGCTCACCCCATGTTTTTAGAAATGTTTTTCACATGACTTAATGTGGAATAAGGTCAAGGATGGGATCAAGGGAATGCCACGCTATATAAAACATGGAACTAGACATGTTTCTTTTTAAGAGTTTTTTTTATTATGGAAACTTAGTAGAAGTGTCTACTTTGCAATCTTTTGAGATGTAATAGTTATGTCCTAATTATCTAAAACACTAAACCTGAAAAGATCCTCAATGTGAATTATTCATTTAATTCAATATTAAGTAAGGTTTAAGGCTGGGGCCTTATATAGGAAATGGTCATTGATATCATAGAATATAATAAAATAGGATAAAATTTTATTTCAAGATAATTTTCCTAGAGGTGAAGGATTTCTTTAACATATATACTAAGACCATAAGAAAATATACCTGCATGAGTAGTAGAGATTCATCCTTTATTCTAATTACTCCATAGACTCATCTATTTATCCAAAAAATTAGTATCTAAGACTAGTTTCCGTGCTTGAATAACAAGAATCATCTTCTAACTAATTACATAGTCCTTAAAAGGATAACACGAAAATCTTATTAACTTTAAATATTAAAAAAAATCCAAAAATGGTTATCACATAATATGTTAATTAAAACAATCAAGTGATGAGTTAATATATTAATCTGTAAATTAAAATAGTAACACCCAACATTACAACTAATTCATTCCACTGATATATAACGCTAATTGTTACCAATACTATTTATCTAATGTCTACTTGAGTAATGGTATTCTTCCCCAAATAACATGTAAACATATACCTGAGACATATATGAAAACACAATAAATGTATCCAAATTTATTTTCATTATTTAAAACATCTAGAGATTGGTGACAAATATATTGGTATTATGAGCAACCTTTGAAAAATATTGAGCAACCCGAAGCTGTAACCACTTCACTAGAAGGCCCAATATCAACTATAAGAGGGGACAATAATTTTACCCTACCTTTTTTATTTAGATCCTGATGATTTCAACCCTAATTGAATTTATTCCAACAAAAGTTATCATTATTTCACAACTCATTCCATAAAACTCATATTAATATTTTCATGAAATCTCTTATCTCACAATTGGATTGTTCGGGACTCTTTACCTTACAGTCATGATCCTTGGGAAAACACATTCCACATCAATAACACTTTTCAGATCCTAGTATGTGTTCCCCAATATGTATTTTACCATTCATGGAACATCTTTTATTCTTACCTACAAAATAATTAAATTTTTTTTCTCTCCTTTTTCATCCACCTTGAATGATTAATACTCTTTTCATATCATGGAACATAAGTGTTGGAAAAGTACACATAAACTTTCTCAACATAATGAAAAACATTATCAAAACAATTAAATTTTATACAGGTAAAATATCTCTATATACTTGGTTTCAATCCTTGGTAAAATCTGTAAAATTTATTTTCAATTTATTGAATAGAATTGGGAATATAACTGGAAAATCTTGGGAAGTTCTCTTAAAAATTATATAATGAATCGTTATCTTTTTTCTATAATTCTAATAATTCTTTCTCCACCCAAAGTAGAATAATCTTTGGGACATATTTCCTAAGGAATATATTCCTGAATTATTACTATTATATTGAATTAAGATCATATTTATCTCTATTTTTCTTAACCAAAACCCATCGTTGATCAGCATCACTTTCAAAATGATAAATGGTATGAGTTATCTTTGGGTGTTCAAAATATGGAAAGTCATCAAATTTCTACTCCATATAATTTTTCCATCCTTCCACTAGTACTGGGTTATATGATCCATTGAATGAGGGGGGATGTTTCCTTGTGAAATGATTCACTATATACTTATTCCTTCTTAGCTGATTGGGTTCTTCTTATGCATAGATACCACCAACAATTATAGCTCATGGAAACTGATCCATCACCACAAAATATTTTCATGTTTAAATTCCAAGAATCCTGGGATGCCGATTTGGAAGTATATTTTCCTCTGGGTGCCTTCATAATATATCTTTCTTGTTTCCTCTGCTAAAACACATTCTAAAGAAACATAATTTAGATGAATAAACATGAAAATATTAAAATGCTACATTATTTCAACTTAACCATACATTAAATTCTTCAATGGTTATTTTATTAGAAATTTTCTGACCTCAAAAGTTATCTAATACATTAATTTGATACCCACTGTATTGAACTATCATTAATTATTATATAATCTAGATTTTTGGTCATGAATTTTACATTCTTTCACATGGAGGGTTATTTCTAGAATAAATTTCAATATAATTATTCCAACAATAAAACATAACAAAAACCATGAAATATAGAGTGTATACCTCTAATAAGTATACATTTTTTTTGAAAAATATAAGACTTTTGAAAATAAATCATGATTTATTTTCATTTAAAATCTCCATGAATGGAAAATTTACTTCTCCATTACCTTTACACATCCATAAGCCTGATGAAAACATTTTAAATATATGGGATCAGAACAAAGTCATTATAAGGGATATTAAATAATATAAAATAATTAGTTTAGTAAAAACATGAATACACATATAAATATTACATAGATATTAGAATAGAATTTTTTCACATAAATAAAAAATATATTTTTCTTAAAGTAAATATTTAAAACCCATATCAAAAATTTATAACAACTTTTGTTAACATAGATAATTGTATACATAAATCCCTTTCAAAACCCTTTTAATTGGAATAACTATGATTCCGACATCCAAAAATATCATTACATAATTCCTTGAATATCTATAATGTGTTTCACCCTTTTTATAAGCTATAATGGGGTCACTCATGATCTATAATGGGGACCAACCTTTAATAAAAGGTATATAGGTTTCACAAATCATTAAACTCATAGAAACAATAATTATTCAATTATATCATGGTATTACTATAAACAATAAGTTGTTCTATTTTTAAATTATTTGAAACTTGATTAAACTATTGAAAAGAAATATGTTCTTTGACAAACTATTAGAAACATAGTTAACTTGTGGAAAAGAAATGGGTTCCAAAAAAATCATGAAAACAATCTTAATTCATCTATAGAAAGAATGAGTATTGTATATATTGATAATATTCATAGTATTGGATAAGTATTGGAAAGTTTTTTTAATTGATGAATTGAAATACCATTAAATGATCATAAAGAACAATATTCAAAAATATATTCATCAAACATTACCAAGAATCTCATACCACATTGAAACATTAGAATCATAAGCCCCATGACGTAAAAACATTTTACAAAACATAAAATAACCTAAGAGTAAATAAATTCAAGATATGATATGTAAAAGGGTCTATATATATATATTATAAAATAATTTGCGTGTATAAATTAAAAAACAATGCCTCAATGGAAGGACATTGATTTGAAATCCCTTATGAATTTGGTAATGTTGAAATAGTAAATCACGTGAAAGATATATCATAAAATGGATATTTAAATGCTAATAAATTTAAGTATAATAATCATAAAATACATTCATGGGAATTATATACACCAAACACTAAAAATTAGTGAATATTGAATATATCACATAGAAATAAATGTGTGTGAGAAAACCCCTTAACATGAGTTTGACTTTTCAAGTGTGTCTTTATATTCCAAAATACTAAAATTATATTAATTATTAACACTCATGATGACCTTTTTCATTTTTTTAAATTTATTTCACTTATTAAAATTTTGAATACATCAACTTCAATAAAGAAGACGGTGACATGTGTATATCCCATATTCAGTTTATGTGTCAAACTACTAAGGATAGATGACTATGGTCAACGAGGTCATTATATAAACATATATAGAATAATAATCATTAAATTTTTATAATATTTATACATCAATTACAATATTAAAACAAATAATTAAATGTGGTTATGAAAAATGAACCAACGTAACAATAATGGAGACGGTAGGTCGTAAAAACACATGAGTAACATTCTTGTTTTACCAAGATCATTATAGAAAAAAGTTAAGTAACTTTTATATTTCAATAATAATATTTATATCCTAAATACCATATTATTTTTCATATATATTTATAAATATAATTATTGGTATGTATAATGAATCACATCACTTCTAGGAGGAAATAGTCCACACGTCGATGAATGATGTTATCACATTTTTAGTGTGTGAAAGGTAATAAAGAAAAAGATATATTATATTTACAAAAAGATTATTATGTTATTAATATAGTATATATATAATTTATATCACATATTTTTATTAAATGATCTAGAGTAATTTCCATGTAAAGAGATATCGTATCACATTTTCTCCTGGGAGGCAATAGTCCACACATCTACAAACATTGTTATCATATTCCCAAAAAATGGAAAGAATGAAATTATGTTATAGATAATAATTCCACAAAAATGAATAAATTGAAGATATAATATATATATATATATATCATATAAAAATATAATTTTTATCATAATTCTGATCCATAATTTGTGGTAATGGAAAAATGAATGATGTAGTTTCGAGAGGAAGTAGTCTGTAGTAATTGTGAATGATGATTTCATAGCCCATTTTGTCGAAGTGTGTGCAGTTTTAAGAAGATAAATAAACATAAAAACGTCTCAGTTTATTAATAATTATTTTACTATATAATCATGCAATATGAAGAATTATTGGGGTTTATAATAAAATTAATCAAAATTTCACATTGAAGAATGTTACCTGTCTTTTTGGAAAATCCTTTTATTGCAACAAATGACTTCCCTGGTTTGCCTTATGAAAAAATTAAAGAATTTGTGGTTGTATTACGGAATTTGGTAGATTGTTTGGGAAATTTTTTTATGATCCAAAATTATTTATAGTTGTGGATAATGGGGGAGAGGGATTTCCCTTTTATAGTGGAGGGTGACTGGAATTCTTGTAAATAAAAAAATTTAAACAATATTGGTGTGTTTCTATTTTCTCATGTTATTATAAAATAAAAACTAATGGAGTGAAGGGTATTTATGGTCGATCCACACTCACACAAGAGAATATAAATTAATTATTTCAACCTTTTTTTACATAACTCAAAGTTTCATTCTTTTTTCATTTTGATTTTTTCATTAAGTTTACTAGTTTTCAAAACTATTTAATTATTCCATTGACAATAATTTAAAGTGAGGATTATAATAATATTTATTCCGAAAATTTTAAATATTAAATACAAGTTATAAAAAAATCCATTTTGTGGAATTTAAATTAAACAGAAGCACATGTAACATGTAAACATCCTACTATAAACCCAACCATATAAGAAATGTTTTTGTTATTTACCAGTCACTATGATAAATATAAATGATAATTTGATAATTTAATGGACAATATTTTAAATCTAAAAATAACATTATATAAGACAGTTTTTTGTAATTTTAAATCTTTTAATAATATATTATTTGTTTAGTTATTGTCAAAATAATCATTGCGTTGGTGTTTCTTCAAAATTTATTATATTTATATCGTATATAAAAATTAAATATAAATTATTATGATAAGAAAAATTATTAACAATTAAAAATTAATATTATTAACCAACTATATATTTTTTCAATCCCTAAATCTTTATAGAAAATAAAATAATGAATGGTACTTTTTCGTCTCTTTTCTTTAATGAACACAATATATTAGTCACATTCATTGTATATTATTATAAATAACTCTAATAAATATAAAATCATTTTTTTGGGTTGATATATTACCATAAAAGAGGTGTTTGAAATGTTTAGAGGTCATTTTTTTATTCAGACAAAAGTTTAACCACCATGTAATATAATTTTAACCTTAATCAGTATAATTAATTTTTTATCGTCTTCCCAAATATTTTTTTTTCAGAAACTAATTTTAACTTACTAGAAATTAAAAATTATGATTATTCTAAATCTTGGATATGTTTTTAAAAATTAAAATTATATTATTGTTATAATTAAATTTAATATTGACCTCATTGTGGGAAAAAACAATGCGGTTTAAAAGTAGAAAAGAACAAAAAATTGAAATGTTTTTATATCCAATTTCAATGATAAATTTATTCCAATACCTAAATTGGATTCATATATGTATAATATAAATATTAATACATTAACATTAATTTAAAATATAACTTAACAACAGAAATAATTTTTACAAGAATGTAGTTTTTAAATAAAATTCGGTCACATTTAGTATACATCAACATATGAATGTTATTCGAAAAATACCAAAAAAACACCCAATGTATGTTTTTATCTTATGATTCCAAAAAAGAATTTTTTTTAAATTAAATTTTTAATATTTTCATAATTTATTTTTAAAAGAAGTCTTATATTAAAAGGATCTAAAACTCGCTTTTGTTAAAATAAATCTATTTTGCTTAAAATTGGATTTATTTTTATTTTATGGATTTAAAAATTATTATCTGAATTTGAGAACATTTTATGAAATATATTACATATAATATTCATTAATATCTTTCAATAATATTGATTAATTTAATTTATTAAGATTAATTGTCAATCTGTTCAAAAACAAATTCATAAAAACACATCCTTATGATTAAATTTGTATTTATTTTAATTTATAATTAATTATTAGACAATGACACCATTTTATAAAAAAAATTAATCTATGTTATCATAATTTAGTTGATCTCATCCATTCTCACCATTTCCATGCCTATGTGATAACTATCATAATAATATTGATAGTATATTTATTTCTGGTAAGACTCGGGCTTGTGTGTAACATATGTTGTCAAAGGATCTCAATGTTGTGAAACAAAAAACTAACCATGCTGTTTCATGTGATAAAATCTACATTATTTATTTCATGTAATGGAATATATTAAAAAACATAATCTAATTTGGAATAATATATTTCATAAAGTCCCAAGATGTTATAGAATTAAATACGGATGTTATTCTAGATATAATGGGTTTGATGGAGGATTAATGTTATTTTTTATGGATCTTGGTTCATCAGGACTTATTGTACTCTTCCCAATATTTTTTTTTTCAATAGATGTTTTTCATCCTCTTTTTCATGTTAGGTGTTTTGATACAATATATCAATTATATGAATTTATTATCATTATTTTAGAATTTATTTTTTTTATCCATTAAATTGGAAGTGATTTTTGGATTTAAGTTATTTCATGGAATGACAAAAAATAAGATTTTTTCTATAAAAATAGATTTTTTACACCCAGTTTTTTATTAAATACATGAATAATTGGTTTTCTTTTGAAATAGGTTTTCAAACTTTAAAGTGGATTGCCATGGATTTAAAAATATTGTATAAATTTTGATCATGGTTTTAAAATGGATTTGGAAAACATAGAACATTTGGAACCATGGGTACATCAGGAAAGGGATGTAGGTAACCCTAGTGTGTGTGCCACTAGTAGTGGTTACTTTCAGTATATCAATAGACTAACGTTATTACGTCTCTACCCATTATAGTCCAAGACGCAATAACCCCAATCCCACCTCCAATATTCTATGGGATGGTTATTGACACCAAGAAGGAATATCACACTTATATGAGGCCTTAACATATGGTACCTGTATGCATACACCTAGTAATATCTCCATGAAACAGTTCATAGATAATAAAATATAGGACAAAATTAGATGAATATTTTTTTCCACAATCATATAACATAATAATAACTTAATGTAAAAAAGAGAAAAATACAAGACAAGAAAATACTATAAAATAATAAAACATGCACATATGGAGGGTATAGCTATCAAATGAAACAACTATAATACACCCTAGTCCAGCACCGGTATACACCCATGTCTAACAAGATCACTAATACCTACCTTCTTCGGATCCTCCTAGGACTATGTAGTAAGGAATTTTATCTACATAAGGCACAACATGTTTCAGAATTATCTCATCTAGGGTTGATTATAAGATACCCTGTAAGCACCCCAAAAACCCAATATAATAGCGAGAAACTGAAATGAAACAGTCTTCTCAACCCAAGCCAGAGGGAATCTACACAAGAGAAAAACATCATCTCTACCACTCCTCATCTACAAATGTTTATTAAACATAATCCAAATGTATTTTCAATTAAGATACCTTAATACAATTTATGTATAACTAGAAAACACCATGATATATTTATCCAATAAGTCTTCTGAGTTCACCACCTCACATTATGATACAAGCGTCTACACAATTATCAAAGGTAACACTAGTTTTGGAGAATCCCATTCCATAAGACCTTCCATGCCATATGGAACTCATCAATGATATATGATACAGTGGAAGTATCTCTATGTGTAAAACTAGTTCCCATCACCAATGGTCCAATCACATATGTCTTGTGCTCTGTACAAGCTAATGGGATCCAATGTGGACATGCCTAAACCTCTCCATTATACACAGTCAAGGGAGAACTACTCTAGATCATGTTCCATGTGGATCCTCTATATGGATAGAATAGTGGGGCTAACACCTCACCACAACCTCATGGATGAGGTTTTACTAACTCTTAACTATCTTTTAAAACCTTTTAAGTACCCATATGCAGAGGATCATACATCACTATGATTAGGGATCACTAACTCCTAATCTGGTATTATGCGTAACTAGTGGAAGGGCATGCACTTTTCAAATTTTCTCCACAACCAAGGGAGATCCAACTCTCATGGGGGACTCGATCCCCTCCACTACTCGATGATAATGGAGTTATACTCTATAAAAAGAGGGATCAAACCCTGTGTATAAGGGAGTTTTATCTATACCTATATGATCATTATGGGGGACCTCACCCTGAAATGATAAGGGAGTACTAACTATGGTATATAGGACCCCCTCCATAGTATGATAGAGGTGTACAAAATCTATCTAAACATCTCATAGGGAGGACCCATGCTCTGGCATGTCAGATAAGTACCGACTCTATGGATAGTGTAACTTTACCCTAATACCATAGGGGAGTACCAACCCTACCAGAACATCACATAATGAGGACTCACTCCCTTGAATTATAGGGGAGTACCAACTACATGGACAAAGTACCCACACACTATCACTATTGGGGAGTACCAACAATATCTACATAATGAGGATAGAGGGATCACAACATGCTATAATAAGGGTTCTCCATATCCAACTGCATGAATGATAAGAGGTACCCACACCCAAATATAATAGGGGAGTACCAACCACAAGATTTTAATTTGTGGGTAGAAGACCCATTCCCACTATGGGGGAATTCTATCTCTAGTAATTTAAGAGGTAAGAGAAACCCACACCCTATAACGATAATGGAGTACCAATCCCAGAATATCTCTGATAATCCAAAGTGACCTCCAACATCATACTCACATCACATCACAAAACTACCATGAATATTATATCATTGTCTTTATAGTAGGGAATAACCACACTATGATCCTAAAGATTCATGGGGACCCACATCCATTGATGACAGGGAAGGCTATCGACCCCAAAATCTTCCCAGTAATCCACCCCAAGCACAATCCACTATTTATAACATCTACTAAATTATTTGTCTTTGAACATTTTACATCATATGCCACATAACATCATGAAGGAAACCATTGAGTTCTATATGAAAAAATAATTATCATAGGCTACATGCATATCTAAATCCATGTTTTAAGAAGGAAATATTCTATGGTGGTTCCATAGAATAGTACCTGGTGTTTAACCCCACCTGAACACCATTCCACTTCTTCTATCACATGTCTTGTATAGCCATGTGAGCTTACATGGTTGTACATGGTTTACACAGTGTGTCTCACTTCACTAGGGCCCCTTTCTATTTCATTTCCCACATGGCTAGGCCATATGGGTCTCCAAAATTGTGTGTACCCCTGATACATGATGTGTCATGGGTAACTGACCACTTGGTCATATACTAGGCATATTCCCATGTATGGAACCCTAATTTCGCACCATTTGTTTTTTTACTCCCACATGATTGTATCTCTTGACATTGCATCCCTATACATATCCCTCTATCACACGACCTGGGATCACTACATGTTGTGTAGTCTCCACAATTCATCTTTGGAGCCTCATGTTCGCACGCCTCTATGGCTTGCATCAATCCTCACCCCAATTTTATAGCTTCCTTGACCTAGTGTTGGCCAGCTAGGGGTGGTGGTGGAGACATATGAATCTATATGCCACCTCCCACTACTCCACCAACTCCCCCTATACATCCTCCATCATAAAAAACTCCCCTATCCAAATAATTCCTCGATGGGGTGGTCTATTGATAGTCTCCACCTCATAAACATTAGGTATCATCTAATATTTTACAAGATGTCACCACCTATCACAAGTATTACACCACCTCCCCTAAGGCTAACCATAACCCTAGAGAAACTCGACCACATTAAATCGATCTGCCTGAGTCTAAGCAAGAGTATTCCATATGAAACATGATCCAACCAACTTTCATTTTCCACTTTCTATAGAAGTCCCAACCTCATGATCACTACTACCATATCTATCCACCTGGCCATCTGTCCAAAAACTCTTTATCACTATATATTGTTACAAAACCCTCAAAAAATATTGATGGTGTGAGGATACCACACCTACTCATATTCATCTATGGATGCCTTTCTCAAAGGTCTATTCTCTGAAAAATGAATCGCAAACTATATCGAAGGAGTATCATTAATGTTTTTTGATCCATGTTGAATAATCTTTTGTAGAAATATTACACCTTTAGAAGTATTAGATGATCCTGGATATGCACCAATATTAATATGGTTGGATAAAAATCTTCCCTAAAGAGCCAATAAAACAATGTATAGGTGTGAATAGTTTCATTTTGGGTCTTCATCACTAGGCTTCACCATCTCCTAGCCGAGTCCTATAAAATATTTTTACTATAACCAATAAATGAATTGGAGGTGTCCCTAGAAGGAGGAAAATATGTGTGACTACCTCAAGACAGCCATGGGGTCACTAGGGGTCTAGTTCACACTGATACCTCGGGGTTGCCTCTTATATAACTCTTGTAATGTACTCAACCTACATGAGTCCAGGAAATATACTGATGACACAACTTGTTTCTCATCAGGTGATGTCTCAACTAGAAGACCACCCGAAGGTACAGCCTCAATCCTAGTGCCCTACATTGAAGCCTCATCATTGGAGGGATCGTCATCAAAATATAACCATTGTACCCCTCTTGGATATCTTTATAGTGGTGTCCAAAAATAATATCAATGGACACCACATTCAAAGACTAAAGCAATGGAGATGACTCAAGAGGGACATAGAATCCAAAACCCACTACAATATGATGCATGTAAAAAAAGGTTCATTGAAGACAGTTCCCAAATGTTTCATGTCAACAAATTGGTTATTAGAGACCTTGGGTTGTGATACATCAGTCTCCGTACTAAAACTAGATTCAATGACCAACAAGACAAACTCGAAACACTTTAACACTATTTATGTGAAACCCAAACTATTCCCACTAACACCAATCCTATGTAATTTACTCCATTGATACCACCTTTTCACGAACCAAACTACTGGGGACCAAACCACAACAACCCCAATACTACCTATTATATTCTATGGTCTGGTCACTACAGATGAGTAGGCATATCACACATTTGGGGGACTTATTCTATTGATCTTCTATGCACAAACCCCTTAATATCTCTATGAAACTATGAAGAGATAATAAAAATAGAGAAAAATATGCATGAGTTCAATTATCCCCCAATCAATGTATTTAAAAGGTATTGAAAGAGAATAAATCCAAAAATCCAAGCCCAATAAAAACTATAAAAGTATCCAACCTTCTCTGATGGAGGGGACCACTCTAAAATGAAACCACTCTAACACACCCTAATCTAGAACCAGTATACAACTCAGTATGATATCCTCACTAAGATCATCCCACTGTGGGTCCTCCAAGGACTCCATCAAAAGTCATGTCATCTTCACAAGACATAAAATATTGGGGGGAATTCCCAAGCAAGGTTAATTATAATAGTACTTAATAAGCACCCCAGAAACCCAAAATAAAAGGGAGATAATGAAATTCAATAGCCTAATCAGCCCAATCCATAGGGAATCCATATGAGATATGGAATCCACCTTGAAATCTCCTCAGATAAACATTATTATTCATGTTAATCCATTTCTTCTGTCAACTGATATAGGTCACAGAACCACAAGGACTCCTAGAAAACCCAAACATATACTAATCCTCAAAGTCCAATGAGATATCTATCTCATAATCAACCATATAATTCTACTTGAGGCTCAAAGGTAACTCTTATCTAAGAGAATATGACCACGTGAGACATTCCATTCTAGATTTCATTCATTTTAGAGATATACTACATTGGGTATAGCTCTCTAGGTCCAAATGTGGATAAAACCACCATAGGTCCTATCACAATTGTCATGAACACTTGGAAATAGCATAATAACCCATGTGAATATGCATACCCTTTGAAACATCACAAATATGAGGCATAAATGTAATACAACATGAAGCATGTGCATCCTTTCTATGGAGAAATTGGAGGGGCCCATAGCTCAATTCATCAATTATATAGAGGGAGTACAAACTCCAAACCATCTTGGGAAACAAATGTATTTCCCATTTGAAGTAGGACTCCCCTCACAATGACAATGTATCAATAACTCATAACCAAGTGTCATGTATAACTTTTAGATAGACCCTTTCCTCACAATTCTTCTCCTGCTGAGGGAGTTCCAACTCCCATGGTGAACCCTATCCCAAAAGCTATTCAAATATGGGGGAGAACTACACCACAGATATAGGAACCACACACATTGTATAGTGGAGTTCCATCTCTTACTATAAGATCTCTATGGGAGACCCACACCCTGACATGATAGGGGAGTACTAACCCTGGTATAGGTGACTACTTCCTTAGTATGATAGGGGAGTAGTTACCATATATGAACATCGCATATAATGGACTCACGTCGTAGTAAGACACATGAGTACTGAATTCATGGAAAGAGGACCCACACCCTGGCCCCACAGGGGATTACCAACTCTACTATAACACATTGTATAGAGGACACACACCATAGAATGATCAGGAGTAATGAGTCCATGTATAGAGGACTCGTAGCTAGGAACCGTAGGGGATTACTAACTCAATCTACATTAGTATATATGGTCCGGAACCTCATACGATAGGGGAGATACATATCCATCTTTATGAATGATATAGGTGACCAACAATGTATCCCAAAAGTAGACTACCAACCACTGGAGACCTACTCTATGGGTAGAGGATCCGCACCCTCTACGGGGGAGTTACATCTCTACCAATCTGAGAGGTAAGGGAAACTCACTCCCTTGTATGAAAATGGAGTGCCAGTACCATAATATCTCTAATATACTAAATTGACCTCCATCATAGGTCACTCATCATATCAGAAAACATACATGTCTAGGGTACCTATGCCATGATAGTTGGGTAGCACTGCACTATCGACCTAAATAAGCTAGGGGACCCACTTACTAAGATGATATGGAAGGATACTGACCCTCACATCACTCTATTGATCCACCCTAAACACTATACATGATTTAGTACCACTAATATAGTATCATGAGTAAATTATGTTGCATCATATTCCACAATCCACCATTAATGATACCATCATGTTTTATGTAGAATACTACTTAGGATTATTTACATGCATGCTTAAATCTAATTCCTAAAAAAGGAGATAAGCTAGGTGGAAGTTCTATATAATAGTACATGGAATACACAGGGGTCTACATGGCATGAGACCCTTCAAAACACCTTGTTTTTACTCTATCACACATATTTGTTTTCCAAGTGAACATACACAGCATGTACATGGTTTGCATGGTGTGTCACACCTCATCCAGGCCCCTAGATATGTCCTTCCAAATAAGGATTGACTAGCTTTGTCTCTGTCGGGAAATTTAACCCTAGTAAATTCCGTTTCCCAAATAAATGGCCACATGGTTTTTTCCATATAACATTTCCATTTAAAATGCCATGCATCAATTTCCTCTTACAGTGTACTCCCACATGGCCATGTCCCATGACACGTCGTCCCTGGCCATGTCCCTCAACTACATTTACTACACTCACTACATAGAATGTAACCCTAATACATGGAATTTAGTCCATAAAATTTTTATTCACTGAGTAGGAAAAACATAAATTTTGTTCCAATAATCTAAATTCTATGTGATTGTGAATTTTGAATATGAAGTTCCTGTAAGCTAACCAAAATTCAATGATTTCAACCAAAACCTACAAATCGACCCTCACAAGGTCCCTAGTGTTTTTCTAAGAGATCTACAACCTTAAAAACAAAAGGGGGATTAAGAATTAAAACTAAAATATTCCTACCACTTGATGAAACAATAAGTCGTGTAGTACATATGCACACTTTGATGCTACAACACCACGATTTGGGTGTAATATATATCAAGATCAATGATAGGTGGAACCTCATCTCATTGGTTCGTCCTCGGTTTATCTGTTGAATTGTAGGGAGGTACTCTTATACCATGAATAATCCAAATGGGGGAGGGTTTATTGATTTAATTTTTATTGAATCACTATACCTCTATATCACACCTTATCAATGCTCACCCCTTACTAAGAAACTGGCACATGAAAATATTTTTTGTCTCCTAGGGAAAACATGTTGTTTTTTATTCAATTGCGTTCATGTATTTATTATTTGAGTCTCAAAACAATATTTATCCTTTGTTATCAATAAATGTTTCTATGTGAAAAAATACATTTATTATTTTTATTATCACCACACTGAGTGCTCTCTAGGCCCCATAAATCCCACAACAACTCAGCACCTCTCTTCGAAAATATTCCTCGAAATATTTCAATGAATTATAGGTCAAACCTGGATTCATTGTTTTAGAAGGAATTGATATTGGTTAGCATAGATATATTCTCAATTTAGTCTCTATTATGCCTATTATTTATTATCATAGGTTAGGGCCTAATATGGTGTTATTTTACATTTATGGTTTTTTCAATCATGTTGTATTTTTTCATGGATTGTTTCTCACATGTTTTCACTTTAGGTTGTACCACAAGGCCTTACATGATGGATTTTTTCATTTATGTTTCTTTACATTATTAAATTATAGTGTATATATATTACCTTCTTTTTTATCTCTTACACTTTTCATATTCAGATATTTTTATATATGAAAGGAATTTATTGAAACGAAATAATAATTATTTTCAAATGGGTTTGGATTTATAAAAAATCTTTGTAAAACAATATTTGTTTTAAAATATATAACTATTGTGTTTATTGATATTTGAACTTAATATGCGATGGTATCCTAATGAGATTTTTTCTCACACCCTAATTTTTCCGTTTCAGTCATTTTAGATGCTTTTTTATATGATCCGAGTGAAGGGAATGACATATTGTAGCATTGTCGCTTCTCTTATAGTAGATTCCTTTTATTAAAGATGGATTGGAGGTGATGGTTGGTCACATGCTGCCAGTTTTTTGTTTTATAATTGTATTTTTCGTGTTTAACAGGTTTTTATTTGTTTGTATAGATCTATCTATATCTATTTATTCCATGTTGTTCTCTATTTGTATGCCTTATGTTCCGTTATACAAGCCTTGTTTCCATTCCCTTATTACACCACACCACCCTGATAGGACATCTTGGGTGGACTATCTAGTTGATCCATGTTGTCTAATTACTATGTAGGTCCCTAAAACCATTGAAATATTTAAAAAATTATCTTATAATATCCTATATGGAATAATATTTCTCTAAGACAAACAATCTTTCTGAGGATGGTATGCAATGTTGAAGCTCAACAACATATCAACATCTTGCGGAAGACTTTTGCAAAAAAATAAAGTTATAATTTTGATCATTATCATATATGATAGAATTGGTTATTCAATGAATACTTAAAACTTACTTAATTTTTTTTCTGTAATTTGGATCCAATGATAAACATTATATGATATCAACGAAGTGTGCTGCCTTCATAAGCTGATCAACTAATGCTCATAATTACCTCAACATCAATTTTAATATAAATCATGAAGGTTAAGATTTCCTTTTGTCATATGTCTACAATTTTAAATGGTATTCCTCTTTAAATAACATTGTAACATAAACTTACAAACTAACAAAATGGTTATATTTCCATAAATTCCTCTTAAATCATCAAAAATACTGATAAACTAACATCACGTATAACCTCAAAATGGATTTAGATTGCATTGAACTTATGCTAAAATTTAATCTCATAAACCCATGATGGTATCCATAACTCCTAATTTATTAATATATTAAAAAATATATGCTTCCAAAATTAAAACAATATCGAGATGTTTCTTGATTATCATAACAGAATAAAACACATAATTCATGAATCCAAATGCATAAACAGTTCAATCCTTTCTCTTAAACAGTTATAATAGTATATTTATTTCAATGTTCTAGGGTTTAATCCTTACATTAGAGAATTTAATAGGATAATAACAATGTTACACATATATAATTCATTGAACTCCTAAACAATTTTTCCCTCTATGACCATATTTTCATCACAGATAAAATTATTCCATTCATTTGAGATATTCTTATAGGTTCTTCTTTATAAATTCTTTAAATATATAAATTTTAATCTTATTTCCTATTTGTTCATTAGCACATTAAATTTCATAAATATTTATAACCATTTTGTTTTTCTCCTTATTAATATCACCGAAGATCTAATTGTTAATCACATATCATCATATTTGACAATGAATAATAACAACATCTATCTCTCCAGTCATCATCCAATTTGGTTTCTAAAATTCAAATAATTTCACATAATATTTATTGTTAGCAAGGATCCTTATGGTTTAATCCATTATCACTAACCAAATATTATATTATGATAAATAAGGATAATTTTGGGAAAGAACATAATCTGGAAAAATTACTTATTAGATTTCTAAATCGTAATGACTAGTTTTTAATCTATGGAAACATAGTTTTATCCTAGGCCATTAATGGGGTAATCATCTTAAATTCCTATAATATCTTGTTTATATTGTTTTTTGATCTCCAAATAATGTCCCCCATGAGTTTAAAACTAGGTGTGTAGCAAGTCCCACTATCATATACTAGGTGATAATAAATTCTAGCTCATTACTCCATTTTTGGTGTTCATACCATTAGTTACAACTTTCCAAAATCCATATCCACCTTTAGTATCCATACATGGATGTAATTACATGGAAAATAATCACTCTATCCATTACCAATAATCCATGAAATTTTCTTACACTTTGACATATCCTTAGACTTATCCTTATTCATATCCTTAGAGTTCTCACTAAATTTTTCATTTTCGAGTTTCCTACTATTATATAAACCAATCCTATGATAAAAAAATTATAAAACCTAGGCTTATCATACATAGATATTACATATTTTTATATGAATATTAAACTCATTACATAAAAATGTGCCTAAGGGAGATAATAGTTTAGTGTTTTTGGATACTAGGTATACAATCTTCCTATTTTGTGAATGATATTCAACATCTATAATAGTGATCTTCCCCTTTACAACTCCTCATAATAATACCCTAGTTTAAACTATTCTTTACATCATGTGGAAAGGAAACATATGAAAGGGTGAGCTCAGATTCTCATTAAGGTTAAACAAAAGAGATACATAAGTATAACAAGAACATAAGGGTATGAGAACTTGGGCATAAAATTTGGAAATCATACCATTCATATCAAATATAAAAATCTTAGGTCATGGTAAATTGGTTGGAAGTTGATGGGATGTGAATAATAATGGAATCGAATAACATGATCTATGAGAGTATAAAATAGGAAAAAGACATATAATTATGGAATAAAAAGAATCATAGAAAATATTATTTTAAGGCTAAATAAAAAATATTCATAACATGTTAGGATTGGGAAATCCACCCTTTAACATGCTTTCGTATTTGGATAAAACTCTTTGACCCTATTTTAGTCATTAGAAAACATCCAATGCAACTTATTTTATACTAGG
Source organism: Viscum album (assembly GCA_963277665.1). Taxonomy (NCBI): domain Eukaryota; kingdom Viridiplantae; phylum Streptophyta; class Magnoliopsida; order Santalales; family Viscaceae; genus Viscum; species Viscum album. Next base: position 512,709,619 of record OY728143.1, on the reverse strand, counting down.
TAAAACCTTAAATGTACCCTTTTTTGGGATTTACATAAACTTTTTAGTACCCTTTGAGATCATATAACACTATTCATTACCCAAATCAATGAATGGGGATAATGTTCCCACCCATTACATAATGAAAATCAAACATATTTGTGAAAAACGATTATAAAATATTTATCATATCAAATACCATGAAATTAAATGGGTTTCATGAAACTTTTATCATAACATAACCTTGTGAAAAAAAACATTGTTTCGATGGAGAAGAGAGTACATGGAAACCCCATGGAGGTGGGTTCTATACAACATGATGGTTGGTTGTAAGGGGCTCAGTTATTTTAAAACTAATTAAATTTGGTCACCATTTTCCACCTTAATGAAAACTCACAACGGTTCCCTTATCCATGACTAGGCACATACCAATATTCCAATTTTTGGTTGTCACTTGGGGTTTCATACCCAATAACACCTAGGGACACACATTGGTAGAGATGATGGGAGGCCAGGCTCCTCACAACTTTCTAAGGGAATTGCTTCCAACTATGATACTCTCTAACATATTTAATATATGATCATGAATCTTTTCTTAATCCTGATATGGGAATCAAAACATATAAAAAAATCATAGGTTAATTCAAATAATATTCAAAAGAAAGGGGATCTCATTGATGAATAGAGGAAAGGGTGTATCATTAGTGAGTCCATCTATATGTATCATAGGTTCATAATCTATTTCTTGGAAATGGGTAGATTCTCAAGTTTTAATGTTTTATAACTATGTATATTAGATTTTTATCCCATTCATAGAGGCGGTTAATATTCTTAGGGGGTTAATGAGCCATTATGAGGCATCATACATATCTAGGATATTCCAAGAATCAAAACCCACATAGTTTGTTAGAACCATGCATTTTAAAATCAAAAAAATGACATATATGATTTCTCTTAAGAACCCAAAATTCAAGATTTTTTCACATTGGGACATCTGATGTATCCCGATTATGATGAGAATTAGAGTTGTCATAGTTCATTTCAATTATATGTCTACAGATGGATGAGGAAGGATGATCAGTACATAGAAAGGATTATGTCACTGTGTTTAAAATTTCACAGACATCGAGGAACTCATAATTATTGGTAACCAAATTTTAGTTCATTATCATACCTTAGGAAGGCATCCTACATATCCTAGATATTCATGGAATCAAATTCATCAAGGTTCAAGGAAAAGGGCTTACACAGTGACATTTCAATTGTATTTTTAGATACTTATGGGGAAAATGATAAGATTATTACAACTCCTTAAGCTAGGGTGTTCCATTCTATTTTTGAGAAATAATGGATTGTAAATAATTAGTGCCATTTTTTGTGGAAATTGGGATTATATTCCAGGACCACCCTTATAAGATTAATATGTAACTGAAACCTCAAAGATGGGTTATAGATATCCTGGTTGTGGTAGGAATCATAATCATCATAGTTCCCATGATCCATGCTTATACTTTGATCTTTCCTATGTATTTGTCTCAAAAAATATTATGTTGCTGGTAGGGGATTACAATCATTGTTTTGATATATTCTAGGATTACAAACCAAGGATGGTTAAGGTCTTCAAATCATGGCATGACCTTTTGATCGATCATACTTGCTTATCTAGCATGAGTTGATTGTCCGTTTGAAACACCATTAATTTGTTATACTCACGTAAGAGAGTGAATTTGTGACATATTCGAAGACAAATATATTGGATTTCCCGGAGGACCATTCATAATCTGGATGACATGTCTGGGGGTGATCATGTGATCAGGGTTGGATTGTCTGGTGGACATCGGATGACCTGGCTAGTTGATCTAGGAAGCCATCGCATGACCGGGATGACTGATCCAAAGGGTTCTATATTGTCCATATAAAATTACAAGGATTCATCACAAGACATTTTTGACACACATGGAGGTGTCTTGAGATTCAAAAGTTATATGTCATGGAGGGTGTTTGGTGTCCTGGATGAATTCATTGGAGGGAACCACAAGACTGGGTTGGCATCTCTATAGGGGATTAAGAGAGTCGGTTAACATGCCCTAGTTCTACCATGATACTCATATAACATGTGTTGGTGTCATTATATTAGTCATGTGATACATCTGAAGGACATTGGGAGACTTGGATGGCATGCTTAGAAGGTTTTAAAGGACATTGGTGGCATGCTTTAGGGGCACCATGTGACTTGTTCTCACATGTCTGCGAGATTATACATGACCCAAATATTATACTGAAGGAGCATCATGATATATGGGTGACATTTCATGGTGTTTTCATGTGTCATAGATGGTTTAAAATTATTTAATATGTTTTGGTGTATATGTTCCTTCTATAAACCTCCAACCATTAATATTTGTTTCTAGATTTTTTTGTAGTAAATTCATTAGTCTTAGGCAGTGTCAGTTTATTTTATGTCTCATGTGATCATGCATATGTTTTGGATGTTCCCTGTGAATACTACCATAAGTAATTCTTGTGATATATGAGTGATCACATGAACTAATTTATGGATGGTTCATTATCTCTCTGTCTATTCACTAATCCCTACCAAATGGAACACATGTCTGTCATGAGAGTAGCCGCTCAGAGAAATACTATCTGGTGTTCATCCATACATACAACGTCATGGTTGTGATAATTGTAATTGAAGTTAGTGGTGTATTTTTTATACTATATTGGAGTGTTTATTTTCATCACTAATCAAATTTTTCTCTAGTTTTTTAGATCATATCTTGTGCATCCATGTTGGAGTCAGTGAAAGGATTTTTAATCACACAAATTTTTGAGTCTTTTCTAGGGATATCTTCAAGGGTCTCAACTAATTTTTAGAAAATCTAATTCCCTGCCAATAATTCCTCCTTTATTTTAATATTTCTCATTAATGTGGGTTTTTTGTATCATGTGGGAATGCTAAAATATTTCTATATTTTCATATTGACATGTCGAAGCTCTTTTGCAAGATAAAAAATCCTACTAAAAGGTATTCACATGATCTTGGGTGACATATCACAGACTTTTCATTATATAATCTTGACATTTCATTGGGGCTTTGAGAGATAATTCTAGACTTCAAAGGAGTCTCCCATGACCATGTTGCAGACATACTTGGTGCATCACATGTTTTTTATGAATTCGATTGTCTCCCACCTCCTACATGTTTTATTTTTTATTTTTAAAAAAGATTGGTCATCATGTAAGATTGCACAAGTAATTTCATAGAAAAATACTCTACACCTTGTTGATGTGTTGTGTAACTAATAAGGATATGATGGAGATGTGTGATCATTTCATTTAAAATCACATCTATTAGTTCTTTGGTACCCAAATGTAGTGTGCAATGTTTCTAGCACATACATGTGGCTCTTTTAATGATTATGAGGACATATAGGTTGGATTTCACAAGATGTGGCAGATATGTCTCCATGGTCTAACTATGTCTTGAGGATCATCAACAGTATGTCATATGAAGTTTATAACTATGAGAGGCTCCCACATCCTCCCTTCCTATATCCTTTGTTTTATATTTTAAAGTATTGGAGGCCTTGTGAATTTCCATTAATTGTTTCATGGAAACCCATTCTCACCAACAATAATATATTTCATGAGTTTTATGACCACAAGAGTCCTCCTCCCATTTAGACAATTTCCTCACTTTTTCAAAGGATTTTCCAATTGGATTTGAGGTGATCACTTGTTACCATACTGATATCCCTAGGCGAGCTCATCTGGTTGCCTCTATATGATCACGGTTTGACTAAGACACCTTTGTTAGAGTATAATTACATGTTGAAGGCACTTCATGGGAGCTTCTATAGGCTATGGACAATACTCGGTTCATTTGTGTGACCCTTTGATGGTCACATGATTATGTGTTACTTAAAGGCTTACATGTTCCATGATTCTTGGCCACTGTCTCTTTACTTTCCTTTTTTCGGGACAATAATTCCAATTTCCCTGTATTTCTTTCAAAAAATTGTATTCTCATTATTCAGGATAAAAAATCCCTCCCCCCATCAAAACCCATGTTGGTAGAGACAAATGTTCAATTCTAATGAAAGTAAATTCCTACTAATGTCTTGGGTATTATCGTGAATCAGTATATTAGGTGATGTTCGGTCTTTCAGGTGACGCTTGCTATTCCACGGAATTCCCTATATATAGAGGGACTAGATTCATTCCTTAAACTGATACTCATTCCCCAAATCATTCTCATTTTTCTTCTACCACGTGCCTTTATTGCATGAATTTTCTGCAAGAGTCATTCATGAGACCTCAATACGATACGGTTTTCATGATAACTGTCCCACAATAATTATTTTTCTCAGGCACCCATTCAAACCAACTATCAATATAATTTTGTAAATTTCTTGTACTTTGGTTTAAAAGAATAAAATGGTATTAATGGTTCCATGGGGTCTTCTAACTTGATTGTATGATCAATTTATTATCCTTCAACTCATGTGACCATGTACATGTCATATGATCATGAGTCACCAAGGGATCATGAATTTTTATTATTCCATATTGGGTTATGCGACTAATGATATATTTGGTAGTCAATAACATCATGAACTCATTATGCAATTTTTGAATCCCTTACTTATTCAAGTGAAGGGAATGATGTGATCAGTTTTTTACATCTTTTTTCTCTAACGAGACATTATTCTATCTATATTTAATATGTCACTTACTCCCATTCATATGGCTTCTGATTTGTTCCAAGGTTCATGAGTTGTGTCCTATCAAAGTTCCATGATTTCTATAAATCACAACATATACCCCCAATATCATGTGTATTCTAATAACAAGATTGTAAAGAGGTTTCTATCACATAATCTATAAGATTATCATTTATCTCACATACATACTCTACATGGGTTTAGTTTTCTTTATTGTGTTTTTTTGCCTCCATATGAATTCAATATTTCATCTTGCTGATGTCCACCAATTCTAAATACATTTAGATGAAAGGTTCCAAGGATGTGTAGTTACACATAGATTAACCAAATGGATTGTCTCATTTGCAGGAAAACTCTATGTTGGGTCTGGATGGCTGTAAATTTACCCATGATCCTATCAATGAAGACTAATCATGTATATTTTCCACCACTCTGGACAATATTGTAAGTATATGGATCTCAAAATGGGATCTCCTTCCTGGTGGTAATTTTTCTGATGAATGGGCATTTCCCTTCTAGGTCACGAAAGGTTTAATATAGTTTTCAAATCAGTTATACAGGGTCCGTATTTATGATTTCATGTGAATTATCCAATTTACCATCTACCAATACCAAAATATTTTGGAGAAAAGACTAACTATTGGTTCTTTAGAACCAACACATTTAATATATCTTATGGTGAAGTGGGAATCATCTTATGGGACATCTACCAATTGGATGGGCTTGCTCCACTCGAAGAGATGTATAATGAGTTCCTCCCAGCTATGGATGTTTGTGATTATCCCTTGTAGACTCTATATTTATTGAATAAGATGCTTACCATTTTAGAGGATAAAATGGGGAAAGATTTTATGATATACTCAATTATTTCATTCATGGACTGCATAAATATCTTTTTTCATGAAAAGGGCTAGCCATTTTTGTTTTCCTACCTAAGGCCTTTGTTTATATCCTGGTGAAATGAAAACCAAAAAAGGTTGATCTCAAATACTTAGAATGGGTAAACATGGAGAACATAAAACAATATATAAACATTTGAACGTAAAAACAATAACATAATGTTTAAACATAAAAATCTTGAGCAATGACATAAATCAAGCTAGTACGTAAGGCATAGTCATAATAGAACATTAATCATGATAAAATATCATGTGAATAAAACATGGAAGTGTGGTAAACCATTAAGAACATAATATGATTTCCATATTAGCCAAGGAAGTTTTTCTTAAAACCATTATAGTGGACAATGTCTATTACAGAACTGGGTTAACTTATTGATCCAACCATGTATTATTGAACCGAATTAACCTCTCATTATAGTCATGTCAATCTCATGAGATATAAATTGTTACCTAATGCAATGTATAAATATTTAGTTCCCTCATATCTCATAATTAATTCAATCTTATGTGCTCAACAAAAACATAAATCATAGATCATATTATAACCCATGTATTAAAATGGGATTCTTAAACCTCATGTCATCATAACATAATCCATATAAGATAAGTGGACTTTGTGAAAATAATTCCATCATAATGTAATAAAATCATATTAATAATATAGATTGAAACATAACCTTATGTCATATTATATGGAAAATAATCTTGAAAAAACACATGAACTTATTTCGTGAGGAAAATATCCTTTCATCTTCAAAAAAGATTTCTTTTCAAAAAAAATTCACACTATTTTAAAAGAAGAGAATTTAATTGAAAATACACTTGAAAACAAGTAGTGGAATCTTCATGGAATTAAAGCATTATGACGATGTAAAAATACGCTCATTCCATATATGTTAAAAAAAATTTCCCCGTACTTGTAACGGAAAAGTCAAAAAGTACCTCGTATGGTAAACAAATGAAGGATTTCTTCAATGCCAAGTAATAAAAGTAAAAAATGGTAAAAATGAAATTAAACATACATATAAGAATAGTAAACATTTTTTAAAACAATTTCATAATACATTGACATGGATGATAAATATATCCCCAGAAAATACTTACGTATAAACAATATCAAAATAAAAAATGAGATTGCAAAATTATCCCAAACCTTAAGACTGACCTCATATGTATGTGCCTGGAACTCTAGTATAGTTGGTTTAAACATACTAATAACTTTTATAGAAACATAATAATATTTATAATATAATATATGTTTCACTTATGACTGTATATTACCATTTCATTTTTCAATTCCATGTTAAAGCAATGTTTTGGGTAATATTCATTTTTTATCGCACGTGGTTGGACTTTTTATTTATGATATTATGACATAGATCATAATTTAATTACTTCCCTAATATAAAAAAATTATTTATATATCATATATATTCAGTATATAAATATATATAAATATATATATAATAGATCTATAAATGAAATGGAATATACCATCCATGGAGACAGTAGGTTGTATGTACGCATGAACGTTGTTTTCGTTTCCATATTTAATTGAATGGATTTAAGTAAATAACATATATATATATATATAATCATAAGACCAGAAGACTTATTATTTCATATATTTTAGGATTATTTATTATATATACTTTATAATCATTCTTTAATGGTTAACATGTAGAAAGAATCCCAACGTGTCGAGGAGACGGTAAGCCATACGTAAGAATGAGTGAAGAAATCATTTCCATTGTTTTTGAATGGTATTTAAAAGGATACTTTATACTATATTAGAGATATTATAATGTTAGAATAATAATATATAGTTTTTATTTCTTCCATTATCCCAATCCATGTAATGTGGTGGTGAAAAATAGATTACACCACGGCGTGGAGATGGTAATATGTACGTACGTATGTGCGGTAATTTCATTTTTTCATAAAATGGATAGAAGGGGAAATTGGATTGTATCATATTTATAAAAACATATCAGTATAAAAGTGATACTTATGTTATTAATTTAAAATTAAACAACTAAAAAGAAGAAGTATAATAAGAAAAAATTTGAAAGAATCTGTTGAAGAGATTACATCTTGCTTGATGTGCCTCATTTAAATTTCCTATTTGGGAACTAGAGTTGTTATTTGAAGAAGACCAGAACCTCTAGTTTGTAGCTAAGGATATTTATAAGTGAAATGGTCAGGGTTTGGCAGAGCATGAATCCTTAAAATGGAGTAAAGAGAAGAGGGGGGAGGTGTCCTTTTATAAGAGAGGAGAGTGGCACTTTAAGAATGTTTTTAAATATTTATTTATTATAAATTAAATTTTTATTTAAAACAGTACAAAACATAATTTATTCTAGGATGGGATGATTTTGGTTCAAATAACTATCATCAAATAATATTTTTACACGTTTTGAATATGTTTTATCCTTATCATTTTGATTTTACCCTTATTTTGAACTTTTTAATCTCGCTGTAATATCATTTTATTTACACATTGTGGGTTAAGGTAATAAACATATCATGTAAAAATACTGAAAAAGTATTTTATGATATATTTAGACATATATTAACCATATTTACGAATCTTTGATTTTTAAAAATTTTATATCATTTAATAAGCTATTCAATAATTTTAGTTATGAATTATGTCAATTTTGTATACTATTCATACTAGACTTTTTTAAAAATTATTTACAACCTTATTATATAAAAAATGAGTCAAACCATCCATTATATGTCAATATCATATAAGAAATTTGTTGATGGAATCAAAATATTCAAAATAACTTTATTTTAATATTTATCAATTCATTAATTGAATCTTTAATTAATAAGGTAATCAATACATCATAATTGTGTCCTAAATAAATATATTTATCTAATGTGTAAATATTTTAAATAATATACCATGATGTAGAAATCAACTTAAATTTTTAATTAAAATTTATAGAAAGAGATATATATGACATTACTCCATATTAAAATCGATTTATTAAAAGATATTTTTCAGGATATAATTAACTTTACATTTCATTATTTGTTATAAAAAATCATTTTCTTATCCTAGTGAATCAATGGGGTCCATAAATCGACCCATGGATACCCATGGTTGGAAATATTTTATAGAATAGTATAAGGTCATGTTTTAGGGTAGTTTTATATTATTATAATATTATTTAATTACCCTTATTTACTAGATTTTCTTTTAAACCATGGTAATTAAATAATTATTGAAATAACTATTCATAATGTCCAAAAAAAATCCTATTCATAGAATTTGATCATTACGATTTCAAATATGGAATCTAATTTTCCAAATTTGTAACATAGAATTTACAGTAATTAATTTTAAATTAATCTCATTGTCGAAATAAATGTGTTTTTGTTTAAAACATTGCAAAAGATTGAAATGTTTTTACATATGATTTCAGTGTAAAATTGTAATGCCCCGACCCCAGTTACCTAGAGTCGGTGCATTATTACATAACATTGGCATGATCACAAGAAAGATCAAATCTCGAAAGACCGATTGGTTTAGTAGCCTTGGAAACACTAGATATATTCATAAGTTTTACATTACATCATAAAATGAAAAACTACTACAACAACATAATGTTTCCACAGTCCACACTATAATCCCCTCATAATATCCTTGCAGGTCATTCATAACATACATCTTCACATCTTGGGAAAAATAAAACTTAGAAAAGGGGTGAGCTCAAATTCCCAGTAAGGATAACAATATAGCGGAACATTCAAAAATAAGCATAAACATTTATGGCAATGAATTACTAAAACAAAAGCCTTTTAAACTTGATCTTCAACATAGTATGGCAAAAGTAAAATGAAATAATTCCATTTACTTGTTCACATGGATATTCTACTAATCGAATAATCACATGCAATATCAATAACCACTTTCATAATATTGGAATGCATAATTCTAAACTTTAATTTCTTTTCAAGGCCTCGTCCCAAGACCTTTGGGCTAACTGTAACCGGAACCCAACCCGGTGTGCCTCTAATAACCGGACACCAACTCGGAGTGCCTCTAATAACCGGACACCAACCCGGAGTTCCTCTAATAACCGAAGACCAAACCGGAGTTCCTCTAATAACCGGAGACCAAACCGAAGTTCCTCTAATAACTGGAGACCAAACCGGAGGGCTTACTTTTACCGGTCCCCAAACCGGAACATACTTGTCTAACACATTCATCTGAATCAAAGGTTGAAATATAACATAAACATTCATATTACAAATAACTTATGAAATGTCAATACTTTAACCACAAACCATGAATGGTATAAAAATAGCACATCCACAGTCAAACATAACTCATTCGATACAATATGGAAGATTGTATTGTATCACATTAACCTCAATCAATAATAATTAAGGATGTTGACATATATGAAAATAATCATCAAAACTATTTGAGATAAATATCTAGCTTTTTCCTGAAAACATTTAAAAGTCACACTATTTGTCAAGAAGCCATTTAAAAATAGATTTTTGAATCAAAGTGTCCCATACCACTTTGAAACTTTTTAAAAGGAGTTTTAATTTCTAAACTTTAATGTCCATATAAATAAATCCTTTAAACCATTTTTAAAACATTGACATTAATGAGAATGATTTAGATGAATAAGTCTTTAAAACATTTAAAAATGGTATTTTAGTTAGAGATTATAACCAAAAGATAGACACTTCAATACAAATAATTGAGGTAATCCAAACTTTGTAATATCATGAGAATAAAGGGAATTCATGATATACTATGTCAAAGTACAATATATACACCACATAAAAGTGATTTGGTGTATATCAACAAAGAAGTCTCAATGGAATGTAAGTTGAGATGAAATCTCTAATAAAGGACATATCCTTAGGTTAAGGATAAATCAACAACATAATTATGTGTGAAAAATATAAATACACTAAATATGATTGGATATTCAGTGTAAAACAATCAAAGGATATTCAGACATATTCTTGTAAAAACAACACCAACGAATTGGATGTTTAACTCAACAAATGGTGAAAGAGTTAAAATTACTCTTATCAAATTCATATCAATGACTTGAGAATTATCAATGGAGTGATTATGTGTATCAAAAGTATATCCATGGTAAGGGGAGTGGAAATTATGACATAATCAAATGAATAGTGATTCCACACATAATCTTGGGGTAATATAATCAATGAAATATGCGTAAAGCCAAATGAGTTGAAATTGAAATCTCAAATTCCCTTATCGATTAGGTAACATACGAAACATACGCCCATGAAAGAAGTATCATACCATGATGATGTAAATACCCATAAATTAAAGTATATTACACAATTAATATGATCATCGACAGTACACATACACCACATGCAATAATTAAGTGGTGATCAATGGAATTATCACGGAATTGAAAGTGAGATAAGAAACCCCTTACCACGTTAATCAACTGAGTCATATGGCCAAAATTTAATAACAACCAAATTATTTACAGAATATCATGAATATAAAGAGAATCATGATAATATATATCAAATCGAAGTACACAATACACCACTTTCAATAATTTAGAAGCGAACAATGGAAATCTCACGGAATTAAAAGTGGGATAAGAAACTCCCTTACCTTGCACTTTTACTTGGATGGGGTAGGTTAACCTACTTTATAATGGTGAAATAATTGTTATTAAATTATTCAATAATCATATACATTAATATGATATCATATATGATCTTTTAAAATTGCTTTGTTAATAATATCTTAGAATTATCGTCGTTTCGGGTGTTAACTTACTCGTTTTATTTTATATGTTTTGTTACGTAAGACATGTTTGTAATGGATAGGTTGTATATTATACATATCCAGAATGATATCAAGTCCTTAAACATCATTTTTAAATCATCAAATGATAATTATACTTGAATGGATACGATGGAGATGAATCTTATCACGTTCGTGGAGACGGTAGTCCGTATGTACGCACGAGCGACAATATCATTCTCTTGTTATTAAAATAATATATAAATGGTTGTTATATCATATATACAGAATCATTAACATGTTATATTTATTATTTACATGAGTTACATATCATTATTATACCCATCCAAATAATAATATATTGAATAACAGTTACACCACGACGTGGAGACGGTAAGCCATACGTACGCACGTATGGTGACATGTTATTCAAAGGGTGGATAGAATACTGAATATGGTTGTACCATATTTATAATAACATCACAGAATATATATGATACTTGAGTTATTATTTTAGAATGGTAACAACAAAGGAAGAAGAAGTGGAAGAAGAAATGAACTTGGAAAAGGGTGGTGAAATCATTACCTCTTCTTCGGGTTCTTCCTTTTGATTTGATAAAAAGGGCTCCTTAGGTTGGATTTCTAATCAAAATAAGGCCCCTAGGTTGTAGTGAGGGAAGTTGGGAGAGTATGTGGGCAGATTTTGGCCGAACAAAAAGGCTTTAAAGGTGTGAAGAAATGAGAAGGAGGAGTGCCTTTTTATAAGAGGGGTGAGGGGCACCTTTGGAAAAGCTAGAAATATTAATTTATAATAAATTCATATTCGGTTTCTAATGGCTCCAAAGTTGAATATTAAAAGTTTAAGGTGGGGATGGGTAGAAAACAACTCAACCAATAGAATTTAGACAGGTTTGGGTACTTATATTAACCTTATCATTAAGTATTAACTCTATGTTAATTAGTTTCACTTTTACAATGTCTCTTGTATTTTTATATAATATGGTTAATAAACTTACTATATACATCCAAGAGACCCCATAGTGGTCCATTAATTATGAACCTATCATGATATAAGTCTCTTGGACGAACCTTAGATTTTTAGGAATTGAATATCAATTAATAATATAATATTTGTTTTAAGAACTCTTTTATGTCAATTTTGACACTATTCAATTGTTGATTTTTGTGAAACTCATAACAGATTGATTACTTCGAAAAAAGTCAATTAAAGCAATCCTAATATATCATATTATCCTATAAAATTAGTTTAATTCATTAAAAGTTTTCCTATTATATTTATTTGGGTATTTATAATATCAATTATTTTAATTTTTCACTATTATAGTAATTACTGCATCATCATTGTGTCATTAATAAAATAAATTATTTAATGTCTAAAAATTATAAATAAAATATAATTATGTAGGAAATCTTTTTATATTTCTAGTGAATTTTTATAATCTAAAATCCAACATATATAACCCTATGTAACAATTTTATTTCTAAAAGATATATGCTTGTGTCATTTTTGTATTCATTTTAACTTAATTAAAATAAGTGTCATTATCACTTACAAGTGGATCCATGGGGTCCCAAAATCGACCCAAAGATGCCCATGGTCGACCATGTATCAACAAATAGGGTTGAGACACGTTTTATGGTAATTTAGTATTATTATAATATTATATTTTAACCCTTATTTACCGGATTTACCCATAACCATGGTAAATAAAATATTTACCGCAGTAATTATTCAAAATGACTAAAAATAAAAGTTACCTATTTACACAATTTGAACATCCTGATTCCAAATATGGAATCCATTTTCCTAAATTCAAAACACAGAAGTGGCAGAAATTAATTTAAAATTAATTCCCGCTGTCAAAACAAAAAGAGTGTTTTTAAGAGATAATAACTATCAAAAGATTGACACTTGTTTATGTTCGGTTTAATTGTAAAATTATGTCCAATGACCAAAATTATATTAAATGGTAAAAATATATTCTAAATATACTTTAAAACCACTCAAATTCATAATTTATCACTATTAATTATTTTGATTAAAAAAGTTGTTTTTAATTAAAATTTAGTAATTTTCACTATTCATCAAAATATGAAAGTTATCTGAAAAGTACCAAAATTTCACCTTAGGCTAAATTTGATATTCCGAATCCAAAAATAAAATCCATTTTAAAATATAAAATATATATAACTTCAAAAAGTAGCTATTACTATTCATAACAGCTAGTTTGATTGGTTACGGTGTGTTAGAACTCGGTGTTGCGTACAACACACGCTAGCGTACCGTGGAAGCTTGGGATGTTTCATTTTAAATTTTTGATGTCCCCATTTAGTCAAAAAGTTTAAAATATAGTATCTAAAAAGGGTTCACTATTAAAATTTGGTAAAAGTGCAATACTGAAAATGAATTTGTTCTTACATTATGTCTAAGAAACTCATAATATGGATTCTAAAATTATAAGGATTATATAATGTTTAAAATTTAGTTAACACTATTCATAACCTCTTTTGAATAGATTGTTTGGTAAGTCATGGTGCGATTGAACTTGGTGTTGCGTGTAGTGAAAGTTATTGAATTATTTTGAAGAAATAACACACTATAAAATCTTGGGGTGTTACATTCTCCCCTCCTTCAATAAATTGCGTCCTCGCAATTTGAAATTGTTCATCGAAAATAAAAGGTTGAAAATAGAAAATATATTTGTGGGAAAACCCACATCGGAAATTGGGTTACTAAAATTTAGTCTTAATATGAGGAAAAGAGAAATGAAAGGATCATCACCAAATTATGATCTCTATTAGGATAACATTGGTGGCAATTAGAGACATATAATTGGAGGAAAACGTAAATATTTATAGGTAGTGATTGAGGTCATCAATCACAAAAAAGTATAAAATTGAGGTCCTTAAAATCATCAATCTATGATGATTTGAAATACCATCGATTCAACAAAACATAGGGTATTGGGATAACACATTTTTGACGTTTCAAAATATCTTAGTTGAAATCCCACATCGAAAAATGAATTAATGAGGCCTCTATTTTAAATAAAGAGTGGAAAGTATGAAGATTACCGAAAATAACACATATTAGGGTTCCATGTAGGAAAATATGGATATGGAAGAAAAATCTAACCATCAATTATCTGATGGAGAGTGGTAGAGAACATGGCTATGAAAAGGCCAACAATCCCAAAGCCATAAATTAGTGATGATTTAAGGTACCATCTAGGACAAAATTTTTGTTATAAGTTCCTTTTCTGAATGATGAGGAATTTATTTATGAGATTGGCTAAGATCATAAGGAGATATACTTACTTTAAAATTAGAGTTTTATCCCTTAATAAATTTCAACCAAAAACTCATCATTCACTCATAAAAAAAATTATATTTATACTATTCATAGAGGGTTCCAAAATAAACGAATTTATAATTCATCTACCAGATCTTTTAAAAAACTACTTTATTTAATCCAGGACATCTCGTGGGATAGTCGTAGGTGATACACCCTTGTCGCCCTTCGGTTGCGGGTTCAAGTCTTGTGGCCTTGCCGGACGCGACGGGTTGCCGCCTGACCTCCGGGTTGTCCTTTTATGGAAATCCAAAATAATACAAACTAGAACTATCCAAAATACTTCTATCCAAACCCACAGTCCAACATTTATAAGGAAGGTAAACATAATGTAGATCCTTTTTACCCCGTAATATCATATGAATACCTTCATCTTGTATTCTTTTAATACATTGAAACATCCTGAATTACCATATTCCTTATTGATTACATTCATGCTCCCTTATTCCATATAGAATGCTGGATATACTTCATCAATCAAAAAAAATGTTTTAAACCCCAAATATGATGGAATATACAAATCATTAATCAGTTTCAAGGTAGTCAAGAATATCCAATATAATTTATCCAAATCAATCATGTATTAATCTAAAATCACTACCCCGGTATCAGAACCATATTATGGTTTATCTTTCTCTCAACCATATATTTTCCAAAAATTTAACCTGCTATTGAGTCACTTTTCTTTTTTCCACACAATCTCAAGTCCTTAATGAAATAGTACTGCAGTACAATCCTTATATACTCCATAATTATTATAACAAGTACATTGTTGATACAACACTCAATTGACATAATCAACATAAGAACTCTAATCATTCCTCTTCATCTCTGGTAGTATCATAACTTGATTATTATCCAATAGCATCATTTGCGTCATAGTCTGATGACTGGGACATAGGTTCGCGTAGTGTCCAAACTCCTTGCAAATGAACCATTGAACATTTGAAACCATTTTCTTACCCTTGCAGTCACGTACATTGTGCCCTTTTCCTCCACACTTATAAAAAACTCCCATTCCTTTCAGGCAAGTTCCAGGGTGTTTCTTTCCACAGTTACCACATATGGGAAAATTATTCTTTTCCCACTTCCCTTTAGCCATATTTCTCTCTTCTATCCTTTTCTTCTCTTGCTTCCCTTCAAAGCCATAGGACTCAGTAAACTCTTTACTTATCTTATCAACACATGATATTATTTCTTCATATGATGATAATACATGGGAGACTATTTCTCTTATAAATTCTAGCTTAAGACCATGAAAGATATGATCCTTCCTTCTCTTTGGATCATGTGCATTACTGGAGTTCTCATTCCTTCTACTGGGCACCATTTCTAAACAATGGCATACACTAGATTAGTTTATGAATAACAATACCTAATCCCAAACTTTTAAAACACATAACATAAATTAAATATTTTTTGGATATAATCCATAATCATAAAAATGTTTTCATTGAGAAAATATATACTCATAAACCCTTCATAATTATTTGTAAAGAAAATGAGAGTTATCCTAAGCATATCCCCTGGGAGTGTCGTAACCAAGAGTGCATCAAGGCCCGTTGTCGTGCACCAGTTCCCGTTCGAGTCTAGCTCAATGCGGTGTTTTCTGGTTTTACCCCTAGGTACATCTGTGCCAGAGCCGCCTCTACCTGCTCGTATCCAGACAGGGATGTATTGCTCGGAAAACTCACAAAATCTCTACAATACCAAAATTCTAGGAAGTTCTTTTATACTAATTCTCAAAGTTCATCTTAGGTCTACGTGCTCTAATCAGAGTTTATCTAAATCTAGCTACCAAGGTTTGTACTAAACTTCCTCTGATACCAACTGTAACGCCCCGACCCCAGTTACCCAGAGTCGGGGCATTATTACATAACATTGGCATGATCACAAGAAAGATCAAATCTCGAAAGACCGATTGGTTTAGTAGCCTTGGAAACACTAGATATATTAATAAGTTTTACATTACATCATAAAATGAAAAACTACTACAACAACATAATGTTTCCACAGTCCACACTATAATCCCCTCATAATATCCCCGCAGGTCATTCATAACTTACATCTTCACATCCTGGGAAAAATAAAACATAGAAAAGGGGTGAGCTCAAATGCCCAGTAAGGATAACAATATAGCGGAACATTCAAAAATAAGCATAAACATTTAAGGCAATGAATTACTAAAACAAAAGCCTTTTAAACATGAACTTCAACATAGTATGGCAAAAGTAAAATGAAATAATTCCATTTAGTTGTTCACATGGATATTCTACTAATCGAATAATCACATGAAATATCAATAACCACTTTCAAAATGTTGGAATGCATAATGCTAAACTTTAATTTATTTTCAAGGCCTCGTCCCAAGACCTTGGGGCTAACTGTAACCGGAACCCAACCCGAAGTGCCTCTAATAACCGGACACCAACCCGGAGTGCCTCTAATAACCGGACACCAACCCGGAGTACCTTTAATAACCGGAGACCAAACCGGAGTTCCTCTAATAACCGGAGACCAAACCGGAGTTCCTCTAATAACCGGAGACCAAACCGGAGGGCTTACTTTTACCGGTCCCCAACCTGGAACATACTTGTCTAACACATTCATCTGAATGAAAGGTTGAAATATAACATAAACATTCAGATTACAAATAACTTATGAAATGTCAATACTTTAACCACAAACCATGAATGGTATAAAAATAGCACATCCACAGTCAAACATAACTCATTCGATAAAATATGGAAGATTGTATTGTATCACATTAACCTCAATCAATAATAATGAAGGATGTTGACATATATGAAAATAATCATCAATACTATTTGAGATAAATATCTCCCTTTTTCTTGAAAACATTTAAAAGTCACACTATTTGTCGAGAAGCCATTTAAAAATAGATTTTTGAATCAAAGTGTCCCATACCACTTTGAAAAATTTTAAAAGGAGTTTTAATTTCTAAACTTTAATGTCCATATAAATAAATCCTTAAAACCATTTTTAAAACATGGACATTAATGAGAATGATTTAGATGTATAAGTCTTTAAAACATTTAAAAATGGTATTTTAGTTAGAGATTATAACCAAAAGAGAGACACTTGAATACAAATAATTGAGTTAATCAAAACTTTTTAATATCATGAGAATAAAGGGAATTAATGATATACTATGTCAAAGTACATTATATACACCACATAAAAGTGATTTGGTGTATATCAACGAAGAAGTCTCAATGGAATGTAAGTTGAGATGAAATCTCTCATAAAGGCCATATCCATAGGTTAAGGATAAATCAACAACATAATTATGTGTGAAAAATATAAATACACTAAATATGATTGGATATTCAGTGTAAAACAATCAAAGGATATTCGCACATATTCTTGTAAAAACAACACCAATGAATTGGATTTTTAACTCAACAAATGGTGAAAGAGTTAAAATTACTCTTATCAAATTCATATCAATGACTTGAGAATTATCAATGGAGTGATTATGTGTATCAAAAGTATATCCATGGTAAGGGGAGTGGAAATTATGACATAATCAAATGAATAGTGATTACACACATAATCTTGGGGTAATATAATCAATGAAATATGCGTAAAGCCAAATGAGTTGAAATTGAAATCTCAAATTCCCTTATCGATTAGGTAACTTACGAAACATACACCCATGAAAGAAGTATCATACCATGATGATGTAAATACCCATAAATTAAAGTATATTACACAATGAATATGATCATCGGCAGTACACATACACAACATGCAATAATTAAGTGGTGATCAATGGAATTCTCACGGAATTGAAAGTGAGATAAGAAACCCCTTACCACGTTAATCAACTGAGTCATATGGCCAAAAGTTAATAACAACCAAATTATTTACAGAATATCATGAATATAAAGAGAATCATGATAATATATATCAAATGGCAGTACACAATACACCACTTTCAATAATTTAGTAGCGAACAATGGAAATCTCACGGAATTGAAAGTGAGATAAGAAAATCCCTTACCTTGCACTTTTACTTGGATAGGGTAGGTTAACCTCCTTTATAATGGTGAAATAATTGTTATTAAATTATTCAATAATCATATACATTAATATGATATCATATATGATCTTTTAAAATTGCTTTGTTAATAATATCTTAGAATTATCGTCGTTTCGGGTGTTAACTTACTCGTTTTCTTTTATATGTTTTGTTATGTAAGACATGTTTGTAATGGATAGGTTGTATATTATACATATCCAGAATTATATAAAGTCCTTAAACATCATTTTTAAATCATCAAATGATAATTATACTTGAATGGATACGATGGAGATGAATCTTATCGCGTTCGTGGAGACGGTAGTCCGTACGTACGCACGAGCGACAATATCATTCTTTTTTTTAAAAAATAATATATAAATGGTTGTTATATAATATATAAAAAATCATTAACATGTTATATTTATTATTTACATGAGTTACATATCATTATTATACCTATCCAAATAATAATATATTGAATAACAATTACACCACGACGTGGAGACGGTAAGCCGTACGTACGCACGTATGGTGACATGTTATTCAAAGGGTGGATAGAATACTGAATATGGTTGTACCATATTTATAATAACATCACAGAATATATATGACACTGGAGTTATTATTTTAGAATGGTAACAACAAAGGAAGAATAAGTGGAAGAAGAAATGAACTTGGAAAAGGGTGGTGAAATCATTACCTCTTCTTCGGGTTCTTCCTTTTGATTTGATCAAAAGGGCTCCATAGGTTGGCTTTCTAATCAAACTAAGGCCCCTAGGTTGTAGTGAGGGAAGTTGGGAGAGTATTTGGGCAGAGTTTTTCCGAACCAAAAGGCTTTAAAGGTGTGAAGAAATGAGAAGGAGGAGTGCCTTTTTATAAGAGGGGTGAGGGGCACCTTTGGAAAAGCTAGAAATATTAATTTTAATAAATTCATATTCAGTTTCTAATGGCTCCAAAGTTTACTATTCAAAGTTTAAGGTGGGGATGGGTCGAAAACAACTCAACCAATAGAAGTTAGACAGGTTTGGGTACTTATCTTAACCTTGTCTTTAAGTATTAACTCTATGTTAATTAGTTTCACTTTTACAATGTCTCTTTGTATTTTTATATAATATTGTTAATAAACTTACTATATACATCCAAGCGACCCACACGTGGTCAATTAATTATTAAAATATCATGATATAAGTCTCTTGGGCGAACCTTTGATTTTTAGGAATTTAATATAAATTAATTATATAATATTTGTTTTAAGAACTCTTTTATGTCAATTTTGACACTATTCAATTGATGATTTTTTTGAAACTCATAACAGATTGATTACTTCGAACAAAGTTAATTAAATCAATCCTAATATATTACATTATCCTAGAAAATTAGTTTAATTCATTAAAAGTTTCATATTATATTTATTTGGGTATTTATAATATCAATTATTTTAATTTTTCACTATTATAGTAATTACTCCATCATCATTGTGTCATAAATAAAATAAATTATTTAATGTCTAAAAATTATAAATAAAATATAATTATGTAGGAAATCGTTTTAGATTTCTAATTAATATTTATAATCTAAAATCCAACATATATAACCCTATGTCACAATTGTTTTGCTAAAAGATATATGCTTGTGTCATTTTTGTATTCATTTTAACTTAATTAAAATAAAGTGTCATTATCACTTACAAGTGGATCCATGGGGTCCCAAAATCGACCCAAAGATGCCCATGGTCGACCATGTATCAACCAATAGGGTTAAGACACGTTTTAGGGTAATTTAGTATTATTATAATATTATTTTTTAACCCTTATTTACCGGATTTACCCTTAACCATGGTAAATAAAATATTTACCGCAGTAAATATTCAAAATGTCTAAAAATAAAAGTTACCTATTTACACAATTTGAACATCCTGATTCCAAATATGGAATCCATTTTCCAAAATTGAAAACACAGAAGTGGCAGAAATTAATTTAAAGTTAATTCCCGCTGTCAAAACAAAAAGCGTGTTTTTAAGAGATAATAACTATCAAAAGATTGACACTTGTTTATGTTCGGTTTAATTGTAAAATTATGTCCAATGAACAAAATTATATTAAATGGTAAAAATATATTCTAAATATACTTTAAAACCACTCAAATTCATAATTTATCACTATTAATTATTTTGATTAAAAAAGTTGTTTTTAATTAATATTTAGAAATTTTCACTATTCATCAAAATATGAAAGTTATCCGAAAAGTACCAAAATTTCACCTTAGGCTAAATTTGATATTCTGAATCCAAAAATGAAGTCTATTTTAAAATATAAAATATATATAACTTCAAAAAGTAGGTATTACTATTCATAAGAGCTAGTTTGATTGGTTACGGTGTGTTAGAACTCGGTGTTGCATACAACACACGCTAGCGTACCGTGGAAGCTTCGGATGCTTCATTTTAAATTTTTGATGTCCCCATTTAGTCAAAAAGATTAAAATATAGTATCTAAAAAGGGTTCACTATTAAAATTTGGTAAAAGTGCAATACTGAAAATGAATTTGTTCTTACATTATGTCTAAGAAACTCATAATATGGATTCTAAAATTATAAGGATTATATAAAGTTTAAAATTTAGTTAACACTATTCATAACCTCTTTTGAACAGCTTGTTTGGTAAGTCATGGTGTGATTGAACTTGGTGTTGCGTGTAGTGAAAGTTATTGAATTATTTTGAAGAAATAACACACTATAAAATCTTGGGGTGTTACAAAAATAAATGACAATGAATTATATTATATTAAAATAATAAAATATATTATATTTAAATTTTAAAAAAATTATATAATATATTTTAACAATATAAATTAATTCAATGAAAAAAGTTGTTTTCAATTAAATTTTTGCATATTTTCACTATTCATCAAAATATGAAAGTTTTCAGAAAAATATAAAAAATTATCCAATGTAAAATTTTATCTATCTATTCCAAAGAAAAAGTTTATATTGTCAAATATAACTTCTAATAGTGTCAAAAATCTATATTTAAAATGTGTGCACCATCATAATTCTGTAAAATTTCATATTTTGAAAAATGATTATTTTATCTAAACATTTTCTTCTGTACCCATACCATGTTCTAGAAAATGTGTGTTATGAATAATAATTTTATAAAATTATAAAATGGTTAATACAATTCATAATTTCATTTTTATATTTCTTTAATGAATATATCATTGTTTATTGAAACTCTTTATTGTGTTCCACACAAGATATCGAGGAAGGTCTCTATTGCATGTAACACGATCCAAGTCAGTGTTTTGTGTTGTCAAAGAATTATTAGGTGTTGTTCATGACATAATCAAAACATAGATCATTTATACATTGAATAACATCTAAATTTAGGGTTTTGTGGAATCAATTCTATCTAATAAACATGAAATTGTGCGTAATATGTGCCAAGAATAGTGTTCTTTATACTGCAAGATAATACGGTGTTGTGTATAGTTCAAGCTCTTCATGGTGCAACATACAACACAAAACATAAAATAAATAAAAAATTATTTATCTCGTAAAATCCTAGGGTGTTATAATAAGATTACCTTCCACCACATCATTTTTCACTTCAAATAACAAAAAGTGATAGCGAAAGCACAACCTTGCTCCCCTAGCATATGCTATGGCAGATGGTGATTCCCCTCCACTATCCATAGATTAGGACACAAATAGGAAATGTTACAAATCTATATACACATGAATTATTGGATGTCTAGTAGAGCCTTCACAATATTCCACTTATCATTACTGTTTTGAATTTGAGACTTCACCTCACTACGACAATTGTGAGCGATGTGGACATCTCTTCTACACTTGTAGCACTTCCTACTCCCAAGAAGGAAGCTCCCCGAATGATTCTTACTACATTTATTACACATGGGAGGATGAACGTTCTTTCCAACTATTCCTTTATTAGTGCTCCACCATAATAATGTATCTTTAGATCTCTTATTTTCATTGGATTTGTGAGACCATAGAATCTCATCGAACTCCACTTCAACTTTCATAGCACTCTGCATGATCTCTCCACTGCTATCTTAGTCTCATTTGGGTAGATTATTCAAAATATGTGGTCTTATTCCACCAAATAATCTATCGAACTTCCCATTAGTATCCATGAAAATTGTAGAGACCCGTAGCCTGACGTACATGGACTTTACATTACTTTTGCGGAATACTTAGTACATTACAAAAACACACACACAAGGACCGTAATAGTTTAGTGTCTTTGGAAACTCGGACTATAATCTTCTAATCGTGGTGAAATATCTTCAACATCTCCCATAAAGATCTTCCTTTTTTTTACCTAAAACCTTTCTTTATATCCTGGGGAAAAGAAAACATAAAAGGGTGAGCTCAAATGCTCAGTAAGGGTAAACAAAAGAAATATCAATCACATCATATTCATAAGAACATAACATTTTGGAAATCATAACCTGCAAAAGAGAGCATAATTTCATAACATGGGATAAATCATGGCAGTGAAATGTAATCACAATAATCATAACATAAAACATGGAACTTTGTTGCATACACATATAATCATAGAGAATCATTTCTTGTTAGTCAAGACTCATTGCCAAGACTATCTTAGTGGACAAAGTCCCTTTCTGAATCGAGTAATCCTCGTTTCAGTCCTGTTTCACTGAACCGGTATAACCTACCATTCCAGCCATGTCTATCTCATGAGATATAAAATCTTTACCCAATGCATTGGAGGGAGATATAGGTCCCACCCATCTCTTAATGAATCCTTTCTTATGTGTGCCACAAAATCATAAATCATACATCATCGCATAACCCATGTAATAAAAAATGGGATTCTTGAAACATCATGACATCATAAATCAATTCATATAAGATAAAGGAATTCATAAACATAATTCCATCTCAACATAGTCAAATCAATGTAAATATATGGATAGAAACATAACCCTTTATTATCTTAGATGGAAAATAATTTTGATAAAACACTTGAATTGAATTCTTGAGGAAAATATCCTTTCTTCTTCAAAATCAATTTCTTTTCACAAAACATCATGCAATTTTAAAAGAAAGAGATTTTATTGAAAATAGTCATTAAACCTTTTAGAGGAAGCTTCATGAAAATAAGGCTTTATAAAACAGTATAAATCCGTTCGTGCCGTATAAGTTAAAAAAAACATTCTTTGTACTTTTGTCGAAAAAGTCAAAATGTACCTCGTACGATAAACGACAAAAGATTCCTTTCATATCTTTTACTAAAAACTAACCAAAGGGTAAAATTGGATTTAAACCATTTTATTTGGATGGAAATAATATTACATATTGAGGAAACATGGATGTGGATGATAAAATAAACCCCAGTAAATACTTACGAATAAACAATCTCGGATAAAAATGAGATTGTGATATTTCCCTTACCTTAGGTCCGACTTGCTTTGTAACTATCCGAACCTCCTGTATAATGATTTAAATCATGTTATTGACTTATTACAGAATCATATTCATTGTTATGATATCATATATGGTTCACTTATGACATTATATTACCCGTTCTTTTGTAAATTCCATGTTAAAGAAGCGTTTTGGGTAAAATCGTTTCATTTATCGTAGGTGTTTTGACTTGTTGTTCTTGACATCATTATTACTTATATCATGATTTACTTACTTCCAGAATATAAAATATGATTTATATATCATATATATTCAGTATATATATATATATATAATAGGTAGATAAATAAAATGAAAAACACCGTTCATGGAGACGGTAGTCCGTACGTACGCATGAACGCTGTTTTCCTTTCCTTATTGTCTTGAAATGGAAGTAAGTAGATGACATACATATGTATATATATACATAAATCCAGTAGCTTTATAATGTCATATATTTCATTATTATTTCTTATATATACATTATAATCATTCTTAAATGGTTAACATGGAGAATGAATCTCATCGCGTCGTGGAGACGGTAGTCCGTACGTACGCACGAGCGATGATATCATTTCTATAAATATTGAATTGAATTGGAGTGGATTATTAAATATATCAGAATCAATATGATGTTGTAATAACTATGTATAGTTATTCTTTACACCATTATACCCATCCATGTAAGGTGGTGGTGGAAAATAGATTACATCACGGCGTGGAGACGGTATTCCGTACGTACGCACGCGCGGTGATTTCTTTTTCCGTAGGATGGATAGATGGTGAAATAGGGTTGTTTCATACTTATAATAACATATCAGTATATGAGTGATACTGATGTTATTACTTCATAATGAAACAACCTAAGAAGAAGAAGTGGAAGAAGAAATAAAGATGAAAGAATTGGTAACGGTAATTACCTCTTCTTTGAAGTGCCTCTTTGAGACCTCCTCTTAGGGCACTAAAATTGGTCTTTGAGGAAGACCAGAACCTCTAGGATGTTGCTAGGGAAGTGGAGAGGAGAAATTGGCAGGGGTTGGCCGAGCTTGAGTGCTCAAATTGGTGTGAGGAGGAGGGGGAGGAGGTGTCCTTTTATAGGGGAGGAGAGGGGCACCTTAGGAATATCTCAAAATATTATTTTATATTAAAGTCAAAATCGGTTTATAATGGTTCCAAAGGGTCTTATTTCGAAGATAAAGTAAGGATGGGTCGAAATCCTATCAACCAATAGAATTTAGAAAAGTTTAAGATATTATTTTAACCTTATCAATTAGATTTAACTCTAAGTTAATTAATTTAACTTTTACCGTGTCTTTTTGTTTTCTTTCACTATATGGTTAATACACTTACTATAACATTCCAAACGAACCCCAAATTGTTTATTATTAATATATATATCCTTATCTAAGTCATTTGGCCGAACCTTAGATTTTTAGAAATAAAATAACAATTAATAATATAATATTTGATTTAAAAACTATTTTGTCTCAATTTTTGACACTATTTGATATATGATTTTTGTGAAAGTCATAACAGAATTATATGTTCGAACCAAGTTGATTAAATCAACACTAATATATCATAGTAACCTAGAAAATTAGTGTAATTCATAAAAAGTCTTAAATTACATTTATTTTGGTATTTATATCATCAATTATGTCAATATTTCATTAATAAGATAATTACTGCATCATTTTTGTGTCATAAATAAATTATATTATTTGATGTCTAAAAATTACAAATAAAATACCATCATGTAGGAAATCGTTTTAGCTTTCTAATGAATATTTATAGTCGAATTGATC
Source organism: Viscum album (assembly GCA_963277665.1). Taxonomy (NCBI): domain Eukaryota; kingdom Viridiplantae; phylum Streptophyta; class Magnoliopsida; order Santalales; family Viscaceae; genus Viscum; species Viscum album. The sequence continues at coordinate 512,683,554 of OY728143.1, read as the reverse complement.
TTATGTATAACCCCATATTAAAAATGATTTACTTATTAAACTTTGATTTTAACTATTTTAACCCTTCTTTAAATAAATTAATAATAAATGTCCTAATCTAATCCAAGTGGGCCTAAATGGTCATATTTTATTCCTAAGTTTGTTTTTGGTCGAATTAAACTTGTCCAATAGAATTAGGACATGTGTTAGGGTAATATTAATATCATATTTACCCTTAGTTACCTTATTTACTATTAACCGTGGTAAAAAAAGTAAAAAGTTACTATTCACCAAAAAATTATTTTCATCTCATTGAACCACATTTTAGTCCTTGATATTAACCGTGTCTCTCGGATTTTCGAAATTCCATTCACAGAAGCGGTAAAATTAAGTTTTATGCAAAATTCAGTTTTTAACCTACCACTTAGTAGTTTCACTATTCATCAAAAATTGATGTTTTTCAGAACAATGCCAAAATTTCATCCTAAGCTATATTTCATATTCCGAATTCAAAAATGAAGTCTATTTTACCAAATTCATAACATAAAAGTTGCATTAATTAATTTTATAATTAAATCCCGCTGTTAAAACAAATAGCGTGTTTTTAAGAAACAATATCTATCAAAAGATTGACACTTGTTTATGTCTAGTTTAAATGTGAAACTACATCCAATGACCAACATTGTATTAAATTGTAAAAATATATTCTAAATATACTTTAAAACCACTCAAATTAATGATTTATCACTATTAATTATTTCGATTAAAAAAGTTGTTTTTAATTATAATTTAGTAATTTTCACTATTCATCAGAATATGAAAGTTATCCGAAAAGTACCAAAATTTTACCTTAGGCTAAATTCGATACTCCGAATCCAAAAATAAAGTTCATTTTGAAAAATAAGATTTACTAGATTTCAAAAAGTGGTTATTACTATTCATAACGGCTAGTTTTAATAATATTTTTATAGCATATCGTTGTTTAGTGAAACTCGGTATTGCGTACTACACACGCTATCGAGGAAGGTCGCGATTGCGTGTAATGCAAGTCAAGTCAAGGATGTGTGTTGTGAAAGCTCCTTTTGGTGTAGCGTACAACACAAGACATTAATAAAATTAAAAAGAATATTTTTTTATAAAATCTTGGGCTGTTACATTCTACCCCCCTTAAAATGAATTTCGCCCTCGAAATTCGTCGGGGTTATAAATGGTTTACTATTTGAAAGTTTCTTTAATAGAAACCCACATCGTAAAAGGGAATACCAAAACTTGGCTTTAAAAACTAAAGTATGAAATGTAACGAATACCCAAATAAACTAATCACTGGGTTTCCACATAGGTGAAAATATGGATATGGAAGAGAAATCTAACCATCATGTTCTGATGGAGAGTGGTAGAGAACATGGCTATGGAAAAGCCAGTAATCACAAATCCATAGATTTGTGATGATATAAGGTACCATCTGATTCATCAGGTATAAGATCACTAGGACAACATTTCTGGTTTTCAAGATCATTTCCCTAAAGTTGAAAATTTTCTTAGAATAAATACTTACTTTATTTTGGTACAATCTCACTTTTGTTCGTGCCTTGAACAATTTCTACTTCATCTCTTAAATAAATGAAGTTGAATTTGTTATTCGTGAAGTGTTAGCAGATCATGCGATAGAATGACGGGTCATTCCATCTGTCTCAAACAAAAGGTTAGCAAAAGTTATTAAATATACATAAGTCATTCTATAGTGAGATTAATCATATATGGTTCCTAAAAAGGACTTATACTTCATATATCATGCTGATTAATATAATAAAACTAGTTTCTACTAAACAGGGACTTCCTGTAGGTCAGTGGTAGGCGATAAAGTCCAGTCGCACTTCGGTTGTGGGTTCGATTCCTACAGCCTTGTCCGAAGCGATGGGCTGTCGCCCATCCTGCAGGTTGTCCCTTTTTCTAGAACTACGTTACTATAACATCCCATCAATAATATCGAAAATCTTCTATCCTTAAACAATACTATCTTATGTCCAACATAATCCAGTCTAATCTTTAGGCTTATACATAATACTGCAGTCCACTCTCATAATATAGTGACATCGATTACCAGAGATTTAATACTGTCGTTGATCCCCACATATCATAAGATATGTCTTGTTGGTCACATTCCAAACATTCAAAGTCCTTAATCGTGTATTCTCTTTAATACCTTAGTGAAAACATGAGTGCAGTTAAAATTTAACACTTTCCACATACCAAAATCCTCAAAATTCTATATTCTCAAACCATGATATCACTTAGTCCTTATATCAATCATGAGCTCATGAATACTGTCAAATATTTCATTTTCTCATTTTCCCTTCATTATGCGCATATCATCTTTTTTCCAAAAATACCTCAATCACTTCGAATACCACATTATACCAATACATAAATATTCCAATACATCATAAAAGTACCTCAACAACATTATTCTTGAATACCAATACATAAACACTTCAGTCCATCCACTTCAATGACTGTCCTGGAATAAGTCCTTCCTTGATTTAGAAGTATCTTTTTAGGTCAGGGCATTGAGTTGGGTAATGCCCATGTTCTCCACAAATAAGACATTGAACTCCATAACAATCTGTCACTCTATGACCCTTTTCTCCACACAGATAACATCGGTCCCTCCATTTGAGGTATTCCTCAAGGTTCTTCTTCCCTTCTTTAGAAATCTCAATATTCCTTTCTTTATGATCCTCAACATGCGAACATGCATAATAGTTTATCTTCCTCTTCTTTGATGAATTAGTCATACCACTAAATTTCACCTTGTTAATCATATATCGCGATGACTGATTTGGCATAATCACAAGATCTTTCTCTCTAGGAATTACAAAATTTGTTTTCTCATAGTCACCAATTTGTCCATTGGATTCAATGTTAACCGAATTCCTTCTGGTTCCCTCCATTAACTAAAACACAAAAAGAATCATGTGAGAGGTAAAAATCATGCTAGGGAAAACAACATAGTAAAGGGGGAGCACCCTCAATACCTAACATATTAGGTTAAATTCTAAGATCGTTACCGTAGTTCTAGGAATATATCCTATACGTATACTTATCCTTAGGGACATCCCTAGACATACCTTAGAAATATCTCAAGGGATCTCACTAACGTTCTCACATCCTAGTTTCCAAAGGTTGACTAAACCTTTCCTCTGATACCAACTGTAGAGACCCGTAGCCTGACGTACATGGACTTTACATTACTTTTGCGGAATACTTAGTACATTACAAAAACACACACACAAGGACCGTAATAGTTTAGTGTCTTTGGAAACTTGGACTATAATCTTCTAATCGTGGTGAAAGATCTTCAACATCTCCCATAAAGATCTTCCTTTTTTTTTACCTAAAACCTTTCTTTATATCCTGGGGAAAAGAAAACATAAAAGGGTGAGCTCAAATTCTCAGTAAGGGTAAACAAAAGAAATATCAATCACATCATATTCATAAGAACATAACATTTTGGAAATCATAACCTGCAAAAGAGAGCATAATTTCATAACATGGGATAAATCATGGCAGTGAAATGTAATCACAATAATCATAACATAAAACATGGAACTTTGTGGCATACACACATAATCATAGAGAATCATTTCTTGTTAGTCAAGACTCATTTCCAAGACTATCTTAGTGGACAAAGTCCCTTTCTGAATTGAGTAATCCTCGTTTCAGTCCTGTTTCACTGAACCGGTATAACCTACCATTCCAGCCATGTCTATCTCATGAGATATAAAATCTTTACCCAATGCATTGGAGGGAGATATAGGTCCCACCCATCTCTTAATGAATCCTTTCTTATGTGTGCCACAAAATCGTAAATCATACATCATCGCATAACCCATGTAATAAAAAATGGGATTCTTGAAACATCATGACATCATAAATCAATTCATATAAGATAAAGGAATTCATAAACATAATTCCATCTCAACATAGTCAAATCAATGTAAAAATATGGATAGAAACAGAACCCTTTATTATCTTAGATGGAAAATAATTTTGATAAAACACTTGAATTGAATTCTTGAGGAAAGTATCCTTTCTTCTTCAAAATCAATTTCTTTTCACAAAACATCATGCAATTTTAAAAGAAATAGATTTTATTGAAAATAGTAATGAAATCTTTTAGAGGAAGCTTCATGAAAATAAGGCTTTATAAAACAGTAGAAATCCGTTCGTGCCGTATAAGTTAAAAAAAAACATTCTTTGTACTTTTGTCGAAAAAGTCAAAATGTACCTCGTACGATAAACGACAAAAGATTCCTTTCATATCTTTTACTAAAAACTAACCAAAGGATAAATTGGATTTAAACCATTGTAGTTGGATGGAAATAATATTACATATTGAGGAAACATGGATGTGCATGATAAAATAAACCCCAGTAAATACTTACGAATAAACAATCTCGGATAAAAATGAGATTGTGATATTTCCTTTACCTTAGGTCCGACTTGCTTTGTAACTGTCCGAACCTCCTGTATAATGATTTAAATCATGTTATTGACTTATTACAGAATCATATTCATTGTTATGATATCATATATGGTTCACTTATGACATTATATTACCCGTTCTTTTGTAAATTCCATGTTAAAGAAGCGTTTTGGGTAAAATCGTTTCATTTATCGTAGGTGTTTTGACTTGTTGTTCGTGACATCATTATTACTTATATCATGATTTACTTACTTCCAGAATATAAAATATGATTTATATATCATATATATTCAGTATATATATATATATATAATAGGTAGATAAATAAAATGAAAAACACCGTTCATGGAGACGGTAGTCCGTACGTACGCATGAACGCTGTTTTCCTTTCCTTATTGTCTTGAAATGGAAGTAAGTAGATGACATACATATGTATATATATACATAAATCCAGTAGCATTATAATGTCATATATTTCATTATTATTTCTTATATATACATTATAATCATTCTTAAATGGTTAACATGGAAAATGAATCTCATCGCGTCGTGGAGACGGTAGTCCGTACGTACGCACGAGCGATGATATCATTTCTATAAATATTGAATTGAATTGGAGTGGATTATACAATATATCAGAATCAATATGATGTTTTAATAACTATGTATAGTTATTCTTTACACCATTATTCCCATCCATGTAAGGTGGTGGTGGAAAATAGATTACATCACGGCGTGGAGACGGTATTCCGTACGTACGCACGCGCGGTGATTTCTTTTTCCGTAGGATGGATAGATGGTGAAATAGGGTTGTTTCATACTTATAATAACATATCAGTATATGAGTGATACTGATGTTATTACTTCATAATGAAACAATCTAAGAAGAAGAAGTGGAAGAAGAAATAAAGATGAAAGAATTGGTAACGGTAATTACCTCTTCTTTGAAGTGCCTCTTTGAGACCTCCTCTTAGGGCACTAAAATTGGTCTTTGAGGAAGAACAGAACCTCTAGGATGTTTCTAGGGAAGTGGAGAGGAGAAATTGTCAGGGGTTGGCCGATCTTGAGTGCTCAAATTGGTGTGAGGAGGAGGGGGAGGAGGTGTCCTTTTATAGGGGAGGAGAGGGGCACCTTAGGAATATCTCAAAATATTATTTTATATTAAAGTCAAAATCGGTTTATAATGGTTCCAAAGTGTCTTATTTAGAAGCTAAAGTAAGGATGGGTCGAAATCCTATCAACAAATAGAATTTAGACAAGTTTAAGATATTATTTTAACCTTATCAATTAGATTTAACTCTAAGTTAATTAATTTAACTTTTACCGTGTCTTTATGTTTTCTTTCACTATATGGTTAATACACTTACTATAACATGCCAAACGAACCCCAAATTGTTTATTATTAATATATATATCCTTATCTAAGTCATTTGGCCGAACCTTAGATTTTTAGGAATAAAATAACAATTAATAATATAATATTTGATTTAAAAACTATTTTGTGTCAATTTTTGACACTATTTGATATATGATTTTTGTGAAAGTCATAACAGAATTATATGTTCGAACCAAGTTGATTAAATCAACACTAATATATCATAGTAACCTAGAAAATTAGTGGAATTCATAAAAAGTCTTAAATTACATTTATTTTGGTATTTATATCATCAATTATGTCAATATTTCATTAATAAGATAATTACTGCATCATTTTTGTGTCATAACTAAATTATATTATTTGATGTCTAAAAATTACAAATAAAATACCATCATGTAGGAAATCTTTTTAGCTTTCTAATGAATATTTATAGTCGAATTTATCTTATGTATAACCCCATATTAAAAATGATTTACTTATTAAACATTGATTTTAACTATTTTAACCCTTCTTTAAATAAATTAATAATAAATGTCCTAATCTAATCCAAGTGGGCCTAAATGGTCATATTTTATTCCTAAGTTTGTTTTTGGTCGAATTACACTTGTCCAATAGAATTAGGACATGTGTTAGGGTAATATTAATATCATATTTACCCATAGTTACCTTATTTACTATTAACCGTGGTAAAAAAAGTAAAAAGTTACTATTCACCAAAAAATTATTTTCATCTCATTGAACCACATTTTAGTCCTTGATATTAACCGTGTCTCTCGGATTTTCGAAATTCCATTCACAGAAGCGGTAAAATTAAGTTTTATGCAAAATTCAGTTTTTAACCTACCACTTAGTAGTTTCACTATTCATCAAAAAATGATGTTTTTCAGAACAATGCCAAAATTTCATCCTAAGCTATATTTCATATTCCGAATTCAAAAATGAAGTCTATTTTACCAAATTCATAACATAAAAGTTGCATTAATTAATTTTATAATTAAATCCCGCTGTTAAAACAAATAGCGTGTTTTTAAGAAACAATATCTATCAAAAGATTGACACTTGTTTATGTCTAGTTTAAATGTGAAACTACATCCAATGACCAACATTGTATTAAATTGTAAAAATATATTCTAAATATACTTTAAAACCACTCAAATTAATGATTTATCACTATTAATTATTTCGATTAAAAAAGTTGTTTTTAATTATAATTTAGTAATTTTCACTATTCATCAGAATATGAAAGTTATCCGAAAAGTACCAAAATTTCACCTTAGGCTAAATTCGATACTCCGAATCCAAAAATAAAGTTCATTTTGAAAAATAAGATTTACTAGATTTCAAAAAGTGGTTATTACTATTCATAACGACTAGTTTTAATAATATTTTTATAGCATATCGTTGTTTAGTGAAACTCGGTATTGCGTACTACACACGCTATCGAGGAAGGTCGTGATTGCGTGTAATGCAAGTCAAGTCAAGGATGTGTGTTGTGCAAGCTCCTTTTGGTGTAGCGTACAACACAAGACATTAATAAAATTAAAAAGAATATTTTTTTATAAAATCTTGGGCTGTTACAAAAATAGTGAGGTGTAAAGGTAATGTCTTGTGATGCTCATATCGTAGCTTCTAAAAAATTCATTCCCATTCTGCTTCATCTCGAGAAACGCCTTCTCCATTATTGTTCTCATCGAATGAGGGAAATGCATATTAAATAATATCCATCTAAACTCTTCCCATTCAATGGAATCAACCTCCATTATTGGCCTAATGTCTTTAATCAATTACCACCACTAATCAGATTTCCCTCTAGGCGGTAAACAAATAGTGTGATCTTCTCGTGTTCTGAACAGCAGAGCACATAAAAGTACTTCTCGATTGAGCTAGTCCACTATTCAGAAATCAATGGGTCAGTAAGTCCATTGAATTTTTGTGTTAATTGAATCCTAAAGGACTCCATAAAAATCTGTTCCCTTCTCTTTGAAATCATTCTCATATCTTGACTCATGTTATTTCCCATAATTGGAGTCAGTTGGTTCATCATTCTCATGAATTTTTTAATTCTAGCTTCCATTGGAGGATCATCACTACATGGTCCATTGTGGGCACCATTTTCACAGTTCCTCATATTTCCATCTAGTTTCTAATATAATAAATCCTTAGTGAGAAAATTATTTCATTTATGAATATTTTAACTATAATGTATTTTTATGTCCTTAAACTTCATGAATAAACATTTTATTCCCTGACAACAATTTCAATTCTCTAAAAATCCTTCAAAATGATTCATAAAAATGTAACGATTAACCAAACATATACCCCAAGAGGGTCAAACTAAGAGTGCATAAATGACCATTTTTGTGCACTAGTTCTCGTTCGAGTCCAGCTGAAACTGGTGTTTTCTTGTTTTACCCCTCGATACATATGTTTCCAGAGCCACATCCACTTATTCGTATCCAGATAGGGATTTATTTTTATAGAAACCACTTAATTAATATTTCTCTAATATAATGGGATTCTTTCCTATATTTAAACATTTCTATAGGTTTATTCTTGAGATATTCATATCATAATTTCCAAAAATAACTAAACTATCCTTTGATACCTACTATAGAATCCTGCATTTTTATTACGTAAATTTTCATTGCATTTTAGAAACACAATATCTTTAATGCCTGGTGTAATGGAAATAAGGTACCTAATACATGAAATCATATAAAATCTTTCAATCCTATTGAAATGATTCTTGAAAAGATCATATCAAGATCAATTACAACTTCTCATAACCTGGAGACATATATCAAAGAAAAGGGTGACAAGAAGGCCCAAAAAGTTTAAATGTGAACATGAGCGATAAAAATAACAACAAGAAGAGTATCATAAGGGCATGATAAATAGGCATATCATAATAAAAAAATTTGAATCATAACATGAAATTGTGGCTAAAACATTTAATTTAAACATTCCTAAGCATATCACCAAAGTCCATCCCCAAGGTGTATTAAAAATTTCAATAGTTATCTCACCAAGTTATCATAAGTCTAGTCATCTCTAGAGATTATTTCCATTACCCAATAAATTGGAGAGATATTAGGGCTCGTCCTTAATATTTATTTATTTTCATGTTATCCACATAGATAATAATAGTAAATTTAATAATTAACCAAAATAGATTAAAATATAGCTTTTAATATCAAAATCAACGCATTTCCAAATGATCTTAAAACGAAGATCATTATGACATTTATAACCCATGTAAAAAGAAAGAGGGTTTTATGTATGTCGATTTCAAAATAAAATATAGCAATTTAATTTCTGGATGAATACATATGAAAATTTAATAGGTTTGGGTATCCACATAAATAAAATAATAGAATTTCGTGGGAAAAAATAGACATTTTAAGACCAAAATTATATAGCATAATGGCTATACAAAATGGTTTTAAAAACATTATAAAGAGAGGGTACAAGGGTATTATGTCTATAAATGACTCATAATATAGTATAGAGAGAGAATAAAATTCAACTAAGAATATGGTATGGAAACATGAATTTTATACCACATAATCGATAAATTGAAAGAAAAAATGGGATGTTGAGAATTCCCTTACGAATATTCCACAGCATAATAGTGTAACATTAAAATTCATAAAATAAGGTGATGAGAATGAAATGGGACTCATATAAAATTTTTAAAAATAAGGATATAGAAAAACATACCCAAAAATAAGAAAATGGGAACAAAAATACATAACATAAAATATATCTTGACTAGAATAGAAGGGTGAATGGTTCCCATGCCATAAATAGTAATTTCAAAAACTCTATGGTTGGGAAATTGGGGTGATTTGAGGAACCTAATGAGGACTTTGTGAGAGGTAAAAAGACCAGATCATTATTAGGGAGGAATTTTTAATGAATTGAATTAAATAATTGGTCAATATTTTTAGTAAAAGTGGGGGAATATTTTATTAATTTTCAAGTGACACCTCAATAGTGGTATTTTCAAAACTAGGGGCTTTACCATTTTATTTTCCCATGGTGTTGGCCACATAAGAAAAATCATAACATATATAATTAATCAAGATTATAATAGAAATATTACATCATTATTACAACATTAATGATGTCATTAAACACACCGAAAATCAAAACTATATTTTTATTTTTCACCAAAAAACCAAACATTTTACAAAAATATCATAAATTACCCTAACTTAATATCAATGATCTGGGTTCATAAATGACATATAATTTGTCATAATAAATCTCTGAATATGTGAAATTTATCTTTTATCTTTAAAAATAATCATTTGTTAAAAATATTGGCAGACATAAAATGCTTAGTGAGTGCATAGTAAGAATTTTGAAAAAAAATAAATTATTTTATCATTTATAATTAAACATGGGTGTTTTAATAATACTATTACTTTTTAATAATAATTATTCATAATTTCATATCTTATGATAAAATTTTATATCTAATCTGGATTGTACAAATTCCATTGGAAAAGAATCAATTGATGAAATTGGATTTTTATAAGAAAACACATTCTTAAAACAAGAAAGATGGAATAACAAGTTTTATTTACAGAAATGGATTACAAATAGTAACTAAGTACTTGTCAAATAGTCACTTATATCACATACATAGGACCTTATTGTAAGGTATGAAATGGTAATATAATCTTGTGGCGCCTCAGACAACATTGCCCGAGTGGTTATTTCTATAAGCATGAACTTCCCCTGAAAGCGATTACGTTCAAAATTAACATGTTGATGCTGAGCTTGGGATTGGCCTAGAGAAAGGCCCAATTATGCAACCTTCATACCAAGCTCTGACATAGGGGATTTATATGGCCTGATTCTACTACATGAGGCCATCTACTCTAAATTATTCATTAGTTATCCAATATTATTTATATTTTAAACAATAATTATCACGCTAAAAATTATTATTTTTTCCAATGATAATATTGACCAATGGGTATAAAATGATATAAAACCAAAATTTCATTTCAATTAAACTCACTTAATTATGAAAATTATATAGATTTCTTGCATATGAATTATATTATACACATTTTCTGGAATCAAATTATTAAAAATTTTGGGTTGTTACATGAAACATATAGGAGAATGATGTGTCCTTGGATGACCCCTTCCTAATCCAAATTAATGAATAAGATGGTGACATGAAATTATGATGGAATTGTCTCCACTTGAGAAACATTGGTTTCAGTGACATAAATCTAGATATTTTCCATTCTACAGTGGGATTCAACAAGTGTCTCCCTAAGTTCTTTTGAATGATGGAGAAAATCAAGGACTGAGAGGTTTGGTGGGACAACCTCCAGCTCTTTCAAATTTATGAACTTTTGGTCCAAATGTCCTCAAATCCCAATGTGGTGTTTCTCCTATGATTGTTTATTAAGAACCAAGGCACATGAGTTTGATAGGCCTAGTGCTTGTTCAGAGGTCATGAGTGTGTCAACTTCTAATGGTGTGGGTCATGTTAATCTTCCACATTTCCTAGGATGATCAAATAATTGAAACCCCACTAGGTAATCACGTAGGAAAACATGTCATGTATGACCACAATAGGGTTCTAGGAAAGCATTATTCTACTGAAATCTCATCACATTGGGTGGCTTTCAGGTGAAGAAATTTCTAGAAGAGAGGTTGTCACAATCAATATTACAGATTGGGAGCAGGACATCCTTTAAATTTTTTCATAACCGTTTGTAGGTTGACTAATATGTCAAAACCCACAAATAAATTATTAGGCATTTAAATCCATGAAGGGATGAAAAATTAATATTAAATACATAGAATTTATAGTTTATAATATTGATTCAGGTCCATATATATAATGAGTGAGAAGAAAATATGGTCTTAATTTTAGAATTACTTTAATGGATTGTCGGAGGACCAGGTGTGTATGTAATATCTTATAATTCTTTTATAAGTAATGGTAATACATTCGATACTAATTAAAATGAGGAAGACAGTAACATACAAAATAGTGGACTTACCCCCATGTCTGTAGTGATGCATGTTTCTGGTGCTATAGATAAAAATATAATTTATTGGAATATGTTGTAATTTGGCATCATCAAACAAATATGGGAGTCCGATTATACAAACTTCAATGTTCCAATTTTTCAATGCAAGTGGGATGAAAATAAAAGTACTGATAAAATATATGATTTTGGAGTCGTAAAAGATGAATTTAGTAAGGAAGGAAATAAAGATGAGATGTTTATAATGGAATTGCATGTAGTAAAAGTATTTTATATTATAGATCATGCAAAATACAAGTTGTTAATTTTTCTATTATCGACCAAAACCACCTAAGGGTCCAATGAAAATTCAATGGAGGATGACCCTTTCTTCAAGATATTGTAATTAGTTCATAGAATTTTCAATGTAGAAGGCATTTTTAATGTCATAGGATACCACAATGAAGGGATTTGGATAGTCAAAAGAGGGGAAAAATCCCTTCAGCCTTTAAAATAAGAGAGTTCAGTAATTTTGTTTTTTTAAATTTACATCATGTCACCTTATGATATTATTTGTTCACTACTGCTTTTTGGTAATCTAAATTAATTGTTAATTAATTTTATATATAATGAATTCTGTAGTTGATTATGCTCCCAATCCCAAGGCACAATAAGTCTGTCGACATGCTGATGCTCCAAGTGCAGAGGACCAACATGTTTCTCAGCTTGTTGTTGCTGCTTCTCCTAGAGAAGAGGTACAACCTCCATATGCACATATCGATGCTAGGTCTCTAGAGAAACATATTGACGATGTTGAATTCGAGGAAACAGTAGAAAAAAAAACACTTGTGGTGCAGAAGAAATAGGATCACCATAAATTGACGGTGATAGAAATAATCCTGAATGAAAAAGAGAAATCCATCATATATGAGGATGAATGTGATAAGTGTGGACATCATATTAATCCCAACAAGGCAATGTACTGTAGTTACATTGGAATTTTCACTCGCAAGCATATGCTGACTAATGTATTGTCATGGAACAATGTTATCACCAGGCCAAAATCACCAATGTGGGGAGATATTATGGTAACATTAATATATCATTTCTTTAATTTAATATAAAATAAAATAATGAAATTTTGACTTACTCTTCATCATACCTTATAGAGTGAAATTACATTTGATGGCCTACCCAAAGAGTTTATATTAATGGTTTCTAAAAGTATTCATAGAGGCTTTCGCACAATTTTAATGATATGTATCTAAAATATTTTGATACAAAAATAAACCCACACCCACCTATTATATATTTACAACTGATAATCCACGGAGTGTGGGTTGCATTTACTAGTCATCGTACGAAGAAGTGTTTCTAGTTACATTTTGTTTGGTAATACTTTGTTTGAAAATATGCGTATTCATAACATTGATTGATAGTTTTTTATTTATCAAATAGAATCTATGTTTTGAAAATATGGAATGAGCAGCAAAACTTGCGTAACCCAACTATAAATCAAGAATGGGGAATAATTCACTTTAAAAAAAATTACATATTTTTAATCTATCTTAATAATATAAAGTTACCTAAAACTAAACCATAACTATATTCATATATTTATATTCATATTGATGAAACCAAATCCAACGTCACTTAAATCCGACAACATGTGCTTTGGAAGGAGGCATGTGTAAATAAAGATGGGATACTAATGGTTGAAAACACAAAAAATGTGTGGGGAACAGGTGTAAATATGACATGATAAATATTTTTTTCTTTAAATAGATATTACATAACAATGATAACTTATTTAAATCTATTTTCTAACTAATATATTCATAGGAATCAAAAAATTAGAAATTGGATGTAGACATACTTTAGGTGACCTTGAAGAAAGAAGAAATGTATGTCAATGCCAGAGGTTCATGTTTTGGGGTGACACCCCAAAAAGGATTTCAGAAAAAAACACAAGGAGTGTAAAAGTGAAGAAATGAAAATGATGAGAGATTGAATAGCTATCCTTGAAGAGCATATGAAATTATAGATATATTTCATGGAAAATATGATAGTGGGTGAAATGATAAGAAACAACTAAAGAACAACGAGCACATGAAGATCCCACCCAACCCCCATAAGTTTTGAAATAAGCCATTCCCCATCAAAAACATATATTAGCTGGGGTAATAAATGTTCTTATAATTGTAGCTATGAATTTTGAATAATATAGACAATAATACCTTTGGTTTACTAATATTTTACCGTTTGAAAATATCTATGGTTTATATTTATCAACCCTCACCATTCATCATGTAGTGAGGGCTGTGTTGTTCAATTTCCAAAATACCTTGCTACACAATAGACCACATCTAATTAGTTATCTCAATGTTTTAATTAATGTATCCCATCATCCGAACAATGGTCTACATGTTCTAATTGATGTTGAAGATATTTATATGGTCAAAAAATAACTTGGATCATTCATCACTTGGCCATTACATCTTGTAAAAAAATGTCGACAAAGAGGTATTAATTTCCAATTTATTTTTCAACATAAATATTTAACATTTAATTAAAAAGGTATGAACCAATGAATTTTATTACAGATGGATACATGGAAGGGGTGAAAGTAAATAAAGGCTAATGCCCATCTAAATGGTCAACCAACTAATCAAAATGATCTGGAGAAAGCACCTTAAACATGTCCATTATATATCCGCAATTATTATCATTATAGAATCATGTTAATATGAAGTTCCAAGATGGTCAGGTTCAGAGAATTATTTTTGATGAAAATATGTTTAGTGGGGAAAATTCATATTTCATTAGAGTTGACAATATAAGTGAAATCTTAGAGTATAATTGGGTAGGAAGGTCAGTTTTAAATGTATACATGAGGTATATTTTCATGATTTTTATCCAAAAGAAGAAATACATTCATAAATATGAATAAATTCATTTCAAATTTATCCTAGGTTTATATTTGAAAAAATAATTGAATGGATTTCCCCATGAAAATAATTGGGACCCATTATTCCTCAAGTCACCTCTAATGATCTAATAGAAATAGAATCCGAGAAAGCGGGTGAAATAGTGTCTGGCCTACTAAAATTGTTTAATAATGAAATTATTGATGACAGAATATTCTTAATAGCAATGATGTAGGGACAAAACTAAGAAATTTAATCATATCAAATATATTTTAATTTCATTCCATACATATTCCTTTTTGTCTTTTTAGGCATCATTAGATGCTCATTGCGGTCTATATTGATACTCCAAAGATTTATTTCATGGATTCAATTAATGGATATCGAAAAAAACAACCACACATGATGGTGTTTGTGAATTTTTTATACACTAAATCAAACATTTTAGAACTAAAAATCCTGTTATATAATTTATATTATCTTTTAATGGGGATTTTATTATGATATGGTGGTGTTTTAATATCGTCTACATCATGTAATGAGGCTAGGGGAAATGGAAAAGAAACATAACAAGTACAAAAATTGGATACTAATCATGGTATATATAATAATATTTCACTATCCAAACACATATTAATAATTACTTATTTTTTTCAATGATTCTTCCGTGTCTGAAACAAACAAATTGGAATGAATTTGGTTATTATATTTGTAAAATTATGAAATTGATCATATTTCATTAAAAAAAAGTATCTATGAAGAGGAATTTTCAAAGATAATTAATATTTCATTTAAAATATTTATTAATCCTTTGTGTGTTAATATTTTTTCAGTACAACCCTGATTGTTGAAAAGACTCCTATTCAAAAGATTATCTATATTTTTTAAAAACCAATTATAAGGATACTTGATAGAAGAATGTACACAAATAGAATAAAGATGCGACTAGTATGACTCGAACAACAAATTTTTATTTAAAATTGTCAATATTTTTAGTAAGAAACACATGACATACTGAAAACATTGAAAATTCATTAGGATTGATTTGATACTTTAGGAAAACGATCCATAAGTCATTAGTGACATTTAGATATCAATCACAAATAAATTCGACGTATGATGTGAATGTTCTTATATTATGTGTGTAAAATTATATTAAATTAACAAAAAAAAATTAAAAAAATTAACAAGTGGAATACTTAAATCCAAGAAAAAGCATTTGGATTATTTTGAAACTTTATGAAAATTATCCATCTATCATTTATGATGTATAAGAAGCAACCAAACCCTAGTCTGTCAAACGGTGTGACCGATATGACTAAAAGTGTTTTTATAAGTTTAAAAGTTACATTTTACCTTAAAAAGTGTCACTCATTGAAATCAAAGAAAAATAAAAATGATTTTCCATATAATTTAGTACAATGATTCATATGTTCTTTGTGACGTGTATGAAGTAGTCTCATGTCAAACGGATGCAAAATGTGATCGATATGACTCAAAATGTGTGTTTCCAGTTAGAAATGGTATTTTAGTAAAAAAATGTATGTGACATACTAAAAAATTAAAAATTATTCATATTGTTTTGATAATTTTTTTAAAACAAAATATATGTCATTTTTTATGTGTAGAAATCAAGAGAAACTCAATCTGTCATATGGTGCAACCGGTATGACTCAAAGTGTCAATTTTTATGTAAAATTGACATTAACATTATTAAAAAAACAGAAATGAAATACTAAAAACTGAGAAAACACATTTGGACTGTTTTTATAATTTATGAAAACTATCCATGAGTAATTTTTTAGGTGTCGTAATGAACCCGACCTAAATAAAAAGCCCGATGTGGTTGGTATAAATCCAGATCTGTCTTTTCATTTAAATTTGACATTAATTTATGTAAAAATAACAAATAACAATCTAAAAACATAGAAAATGAATTTAGATTGTTTTTGTATTTTAATAAATGATACATGAATCATTTCTGATGTTTTGGAATAAATCACAACTCAATATGATGCACGATGTGACTGATATGACAAGAAGTGTATGTTATTAGATAAAAAATTAAATTTTAGATCAACACGTGTCACTCACTAAAAACCAAGAAAACACTTTATGGTTGCCTTAAAAATTTAGTAAACTGATTATAAAGTCCTTTTTGATGTTTATGAAGTAGTATCACAGGAAATTGACACATGATGTGACCAGTATGACTAAAAAATCATGCTTCCAGTTTTAAATGTTATTTTAGTAAAAATACATAACTAACATACTGAAAACTGAGAAAACACAGTGAGAATTTTTTGATTCCTTTGAAAAAAAATCCATGAGTAATTTGTTATGAGTAGAAAGAAAAAACACATCAATCTAATGAATGATGTTACCAGTATAAATCCCAACGTGTTTTTATTTAAAATTGACATTAATTTAAGTAAAAAGAATAAGTGACATTCTAAAAACTCGGAAAATGGATTTGGATTGTGTTGATACATTAAAACAATGATCCATGAGTTACTTTTGATGTGTTGGAATCAACCACTCCTCAATAAGACACATGGTGTGACCAGTATGACTAAAAGTGTATGTTATCAGTTTAAAAATGTCATTTTAGCTCAAAACACTTCACGAACTGAAATCCAAAAAAATGCCCTCTGATTGTTGTGATATCTACTGTTAATCATTCATACATAATTTGTGAAGTATATGAAGTAGTATCACCTCAAAAAGGTGCATGATTTGACTAGCATGACTCAAAATGGGCTTTTCTAATTTAAAATGATATTTTAGTAATAAAATAGAACTATCATGTTGAAAACCAAGAAAACCCATTTTGATTGTTTTGATACTTTATAATAATGATCCATGAGTCATTTGTAATGTGTAGGAATCATCACACCTCAATTTGATGAATGATGTGCCCGGTATAAAATAAAATATGTCATTCAAATTGGATATGAATTTATTTAAAAAAACTAGGGGTATACTCAAAACCAAGAAAATCCCTTTGTATAGTTTTGATATTTTAGGACAATGAACCATAACTCATTTGTGACGTGTAGAAATCAACCGCACCTCGATATGATGCACAGTGTGACCCGTATATCTCCAAATGTGTCATTTTTATTAAAAATTGACATTTTATTAATGTCTTCATTCATATTAATGTTTAAAATATTTATTTGTAGTATTTACAAATTGATATTTGTTTTCTTGTATTAGTGGAATGTTATTATTGGGTTGGGATGATTTGTTTAGAAATCTATACCACGGGCAGACATTTTTATGAAGGGATCATGATCTCAAAGAATGAAACATTAATTGTTTTTTCTATTTTTTGGATAATTGTAATTGTAAATATATAAAATGGTTTTTGAAATGTATATATCATTATTTTCCAAATCCTTTCATGCACTGATTTGTTCTTGTGTTCATTTTTTCATGAGTTTCATTGTCCTTGTATGAGTTTTCCATGTGTTGTTTTGTATAGGTCATGTGTGTGTGTGTGTGTTATACAGGTGTTTCTAGTGGGTTTCATGTTTATATGTGCAGGTTCTGATGGTTGGTGTGATATTATATAAACAACGAATCACTGGTAGTTATCCCATGAAGAGTGCAATTTTGAGTACTGATAAAGGCCCCCATTATCTGCGCTATTTACAGTGTTGATAAATTTCCCCTTTATCAGCTCTATCTCGAGCGGTAATAAAGGCCGCCTTTATTAGTAGTAATTAAATTTCAAATAAATTGTTCTTTATCATCTCTATAAATATTGATGATAAAAGTGCCCCTTATCCATACTAAAATAGCATTGGTAAAGAGCGACCTTTATCTATGATTTTTTTCACTATAAATGTGAACCCTTATCTTCACTTCGATTAACGACACTTTTATAGCATTGTTAGAGTCATTTTCTTGCTCTAACTAAAAGTACTATGTATAGAACTGATATATTATATAGCACCAAAATTCATGGATATTAAAACAACATCATCATAATAACTAATAAAAGTCTCCAACCAGTACAAAATAGGATAACATCAATGGAGAACCATAGACCCATAGAGACATATCCATTGATGAAGATCCTAAAATAATTAAAGATGAATCATAGTTCTATACATGCTAATAATTTATTGGTAATTATAGGGTGACCCACATCGTTCTCGGGAATTAATAAAGGATTCATGAACATATCTTAAAACTATATTTTAGTATTAGAGTATGTAATAATTCCCCCCATATATTTTGTGATTAGACAGACATCCCCTCCTCCCAACCAATGTGAGTACATAAGAATTAGTATATAAACAATTCAATGAGTATATGACTTTGGAAAATAGGTCCATCATGGAAATGGAATTGCTGTTTGTTTTCAGTTCCATGAAAAAACCCACTGGTAATCATTCAGAAATAGTAAGTCTGATGTAAATGTTTGAACAAAACTCATCCTCCTGTAACCAATCATCAGATGATAGTGTTTTCTATCGATAATATACATTAATAAAAAAGGAATCATAGAAAATCATCCATGACATCATAACATTTTCAGAAGACATATGTGTGTGGAATATACGTTAGCAATGAAATCATTTACTAAATAGTCAAGGATCAATACAAAGACTATCAAGGTGGATTTAGTTTACTCCATGAACCTTTGTTTCAATAGTCTTCCTTAACTCCCATGAATATCATAGTAAATAGAATCAATCATTGAAAGGTTTTCACTCCCCACTCTTGCCCATATTATCTCATGCTATATCCCTCTTTATCTGAGGCATTAGAAGGATATATAAATATGGGACAAGACTTTTCATAAGTACAATTATATATATAAGTGTCAAAATATTATAAAACATACATCATTGTAAAAACCATTGAAATGACATGGGTTTCATAAACATTTCATAATATCATTAAATAATTAACATTGGAAAAGATTCATTTTTTCAAAAACAATTCATTTTAACATAATTAACCAGTGGAAAACAAACAAATTTTATTAAAACATTCACAAATCATCGTCATCATGATCCATACAAATAATCAATGTGGGTAGTTTCATTGGATCATAACCCTATAAAATCATAAGCAACATCAAAGGATGTTATCTTAGAATAAAATATATTTCATATAAACCTAAAATAATTCTTAATCTAAATAAATGTTTAATTTAAAAATTAATTTTTTGAAATTAAAAAATATTATATAAAGAACTATAAAAAATCTTCCAAAATTTTATAAAGTAATAATCAAATAATGGATTGTTCATGATACTGGTAAATTACGTTCATTCCATCTATCTTAAAATAATGATTCTTTTAATAATTTTAGTAACAATTCAAAAGAACATTCTTAAGAAAATGACTAGATGATTATTTTTAATAAAGTTTATAAAAAATAAAACAAGATAAAAAATAACTTATAAATTAATTTTATAATGGAAAAAATATTCTTCAAATTTTTTTTATAAAACATTATCATTGATGAAAAATTATTTTTCACCAAAGAGAGAAATTAAAGTCGATTATCCGGATGAAAAATTATGTCTTCTAAGATCATAAAGAGGAAAATTAATGGAAAACATATCTTATATGGAAATAATAAGATTAGAATAAATTTAATGATATTATTGAGAGGGAGATCATGAAATTCCTTCAGTGGAAACATAACAATAAATAATCTGTGTAAAAAGTGATATTTTATCATAAAATCCTTACCTCGAGTATGAATTTCATTGAAAACAAATTTTATTTATTTATTAAAAAATTAAATTTACTATAATTATATAAAATATTGATTTGAAAAATTATTATATCATATATTATCCACTTATAACATTTTAATACCCATTTCATAATAATTCCATATTAAATAATCATTTTGGGGTTTTGGTTGTTTTGTTTTTCATTAGAATTTCAAATCTACAGTTTCAGTCCTTGTATACTGATCATGGTTAAATATTACCCATAATTTTAATAATTATATAAATATAATATATATTTATTATATTTATTATATTTATATAGATTCATCTATAAAATATTGATTTATAAAAATGAAGTATACCAATTATTGAAATGGTAAGTCATATGTACAGATGAACACAATTTTCACTTTTTGATATATGGAACGAAAGAAACGTAAATAATAATTCATCATTAAATAATCATTATTATGTCATATATATCATATTGACATGTAAAATATATCCTAATATATATCCATGTAAATCATACATGAAAAAATAATCACATTTCATCATTAAGTTTGTAGTCTAGACGTAAGCAAAAGTGATGTTACCATTTCCCAATAGATTGACATACTAGAAGTTATATATAATTTTGAAACTAAAAATGGATAATTATGTCATAAATATCATTTATAAACTTTAAACGCATCATAATAACAATCCACGAATTATTATTTTGGAAAATTAATTGTATCGCTGCATAGAGTTCTAGTCCACACGTATGAATTAGCGATATATACAATTTGTATTATAAGGGATGGATGGTCGATACTGGTCATTATATTATCATTAAAAAAATATCATATAAAGGATACTAAATTTCTTATTTTACGATGAAAACTAAATCTATATAGAAGTTATATGAAGTAATAAATTGAAAGTGTTCGGGTAAGACGATTACTACTTCTTCTGTAGGCTTCCTTTATATTATTTTTTAATGACACCTATAATAGTATTTAATGAATAAAATAATCAATAATTCATGTATTTTGGAGTTTATATGGATATTTGGTAGAGTTTTTTTCAATCTTGAATCCATAAAGTAATGTAAATAATAGAATTTATAGAATTCCATTTGTATGTCGGGGAGAGGACACAAATGGAAATTCTTAAAAGATTAAAATACAATAAATTCATTCTCAAAGAAATACTTCTAAATGGGAAAACATTAAAAATTATGATTGGATGAGGAGGAAATATGTCAATCTAGTAGGATATAATAAAAATTTACAATTTCTACAATTAATTATGACCAAAAAAGAAAGTGGTCTCATTACCAAATTTGAATGTAATGATTAAAAATATATATTCCTTTTTTCCAAATTCAATCACTAAAATCGATAGAAATTATATTTAAACTAAATTATCAAAACATGGTGAAAAGCAAATATCAATAAAAAAAATCTTAATTATAAAACGTGTTTATACCAAAATACACATAACATTTATTAAAATGACCATAAATGTATTATTAATAATGTAAATGAACTAATTTAACTTATAAAACTATTTTAAAACAAAACATAAATTTATAAATTCCTTAAATGAGAACACAGTTTTCAAAAAAAAAATATTTCAAAATTGATCAAAAAAATTAATCTTTTCAAGAAATTATCTAAAATTTAATCTATGATAATAATGAAATGTTTATTTAAAAAATGATGGACGCTTAAAAAAATAAATTTTCTAAAATTAATTAATTAATTCTCTCAAAAAATTAATAAAAATCATATTTGACAAGAACAATTATATATAAAACATATAACAACTTTATATAAAATTGACTACTAATTTATAAATATATTTTTATTTATATAAAACCATTATAAATATTTTTAAAATGTGGTTATTACTATTAATTCAACCAATTTAACAACTAAATTATAATTTTATAGTATATTAAGGTCTGTTTAGACTTTGGATTGCATATATCGTGAGAAATCAAAGAAATTAAATTTATTTAAAAATAAATGTTTGATTAAATCTTGAGGTGTTTCCATGAATGTACAGTTATACAGGACTACTATATTAAAATTAGCCTTATGGTCCCCTAATCCAAAATTTATGATTATTTGGGGATACCACCATATATCGATGTTGAGAAATGTATCTTTCTCCAAGAAAAGTCCCACTAAGAATAATCTAGATGCACAATCAGAAACCCTATTTCCCCGACACAAAGTGCTTTTCTAAAATTGTCAACTACCACACTACTTTTGCACCACCGATGTCTTATCATACTACATAGATTCAATTCTATAAATACCATCCAGTACTCTATGATTCTGGAACAATTTCCAAAATGTTACTATATAGCTAATACACTAGTGGAATGAATATTGATGTAACTTGAATTCCTAATAGGATCCTTCATGATTTTAAACATGGAGATATTCAACCCATTTATTTCTTAAAACCATCATGGGTGTTCAAAAATCCACCCATAAATACTAGATCACCATTTCTATGATTCAATTCGATACACACATTTTCCTATCATTAAGTGGGAACCCATGGTTATCGTTATTATTACATCTGAGAATTCCTAATCATTCCAAGGATGTGAATTCTCACCATGAAAATTTATGAACACTTCCCATCAAGGAACTTATACACCTACCAAATCTGATCGAGTTAGATATATAAAAATTCACTATGCAACAAATAATAATCCCCATCCCAAAATTTGAAGATCTCACATCACAATAAGGGGTATGTAAAAGATTTTCTTCATCGGTGGGAAATATAAATCTAAACAAATTTTATTCTAGAGATTATAAAAAATATATCTAACTCTTCAATATCTTATGAAGAAGAAATAAATCATTACAACATCATCCTATACATGGGTCCTATAAAAGAGTACTTGAATCGTACTTTGATTATAATCCATTTATGCTTGGATATATCCACAAAGCACATGAATCTTTCTAAAGAATCATTTGTTAATAGACCATAAATGATAGGAAGTGACCAAGATTATAGTTTATATAAGGTCATAGGTGATTTATTTATCTCCAGATATTCATATACAATACACATTCAAAAATAAACCACCCCTACTATTCAAATTATATAAATAGGAAAATCATTGATTCTAGAGTTGTTGTTAATGTTGGGATTAATCCACAACATCATTATAGACACCCTTAAAAAAATTAACACACTATCATAGATAAGGATAGTATGGAAAAAGATTATTCAATAACTAAATCGTTCATAGGTTCTCTAGTTTAGGTGGTCTTTCATGAAAACACAACCACCACCCTATAAAACTTCCTTCAGAGTATCTTACCCAACTTCTAAGATTAAATAATAATACTATATAACATGCCTATAAAAAACTTTTTAAGTCCTATAATCTATGAAATCTACATGGAAATGGTAATTCATTCCAATAATTGATAAATAATCCTCATATAAAACATTATCCTAGAATATATCTCAAAACCCACCAATAGTTGATTAGTCCCATCAGAAGTTAAAGAAGATCATCTCCCACTAATGAACTGCTATATCATTGAGGGTGTCAAATGAAAGAGTCAACATTTGGGCAGTGAAACTTAAAACCCAATTGGAATGTGATTATCTAAGTCCTATTAATTCTATACCACATATAGATAAACATTTCCTCATGAACTCCTGAGTCATCTATCATCAAAAGCATACTATGTTAGAAGGTGGTCTGAACCAACTAAGTGATAACTACAAAATTCTATATAAAATATTCAGTATGTGTAATGGAGTGAGGATTTACCTCAGTTCTTGAGAAATAATATATTTCCAACAAAACACAATAAAATTTCATTTTAACTCACTAATCGATGTGAATAAGATATTCTACAAGAATTTGCTCGTCATGGCCCTACCTGTGAACACAATGTTTCAATAAATGGGTAACACCATGTGATAAATGGATAAAACAAAATCAATTAGAGAATATCTAGATGAGATAAATCAGAAATTAAATGAAATATCATACCATACCATGATATGATTCATATACCAAGTTACTTTTAGCATCCAATAATAACAAAGAGTTTTTTGTGGACTCTCATGCTATCCGAGTCCTAGTGAAAGAATATATTGACTACTGAACCTATGGTGGTCTCCCTAATATTATAAAAACCATAAAAATCATTAACTACCTTCCAAAAAATTCCCAGAAAAACATTAATGTGACTATGGTCTATACGAACCATCCCTAAGACAAAACCACTTTGATACCGCTATGAAATGAACTGGCCCACTAGGTACCCATCCATGTTTATAGTAGGATGAGAGTGACAACCCAATCCCGCCTTTAATAATTTATAGGTATTTGACTATCCTAGAGTTTGAATATAAAATACTATGGGGTACCTAATTTATATAAACCTATAACAGATGTATATCTTCAAGGAATAAAATTACCAAAAAACTAGAATAAAACCTATATAATTAATTGAATCATTTATAAAACATATATAAAATAAAAAAATAGGTATATCAACTAATTTGTAAATAAAAATCAATTGTGCATCCAACAACCATTAGTATATGTTGATATAAGACACCATAAAGCTCCTCCTCGATGCATATACTCTTAGAATGATCTTTGTTTTTAATTGTCACTTACACCATAATGATCCAACATGATCCATCATGTGTCGCCAATAATCACTAGGAGTAGTCATCGAACAAGATAAACAGTTTCCATGTTTTACAATACCATATCTAAACCTTTGCATCATCTCCACCGGAACATCACATGTGGTCAAAAGTCCCATGTATAGGTTATTATATACATACCGAGTAGGGAATTCGAAAATTAAAAATTTACAAACCAAATAAAAAATTCATCATAGAACTTATAATAAGTAAGAGTAAGAAATATAAATTCAGTGAAGTATAGTCCCAATATAATCAACCATTAGATGCCTCTGGTATATAGAGAATCCATGGATATCAAATCTCTAAAACATGAAGATCAAAATCTCACCAGAATATCATTTTTATCATATTATTTAAATGAAATCACATAGTTTGAAGAGATTAGTCCATTTTTAACAATCATCATGAAGGAAACCCTGAGTTATTGATGAGTAACATTCCTTGAAGAAATCTATTCTACTCCACCATCCATATTACACACCACCATTCAAAACAATAAAGGGGATTCCACCTCATGTAAATCATTCTAATTAGTGTAGGGAATACAATACAATTTATTCAATCAAAACCATAAAAATGAATCAAAAGCCAAACTACCAATGCAATGAAATCCATGAAAACTCACAGGATCTTCAGTATAGGACCTCAACCTCATTGAAAGTCAACTCATTATATCATAATACCAAATATTGTAGAGAATCCAGGCCATGATTGAGCTCTTATTTATGAGGAATGAAATCACAGAAGATTTAGGATCTCGACCCTAAGCATGAGTTGGCCATCTAAACAATGCTTATAAAATGTCCCACATCTTGAGGGTCCTTACCCCATGAATGTTGGGGAATAAAAATTATACCTATAGGATGTGAATTCATTTATCATTATTTTAAAACCCCATAATCATCCCTACATGGGTTAATTTTGAATTCATCATATCTGACCTTGAAAAGTAATTTTAGATTCTCAAATAGACTTTGTAATTATGGACAATATGTAAAAAATATAAGGATACACTGTTTATTTCTTAAAAATGTACATCGTGTTAAAATATTCAATTACATAATATCATAAATGGGAGGTTATAAATAATGGTACTTAAGGCTCAACCCATTAGTTAGAATTATGTATCACATATTTATTCTGAATTAATTATCTATGTGTCATGAGAATAATACCAAAGATGAATCATCGCTCCATCATTGTATTATCATTGTATATTTTCAACATGAAATAATCATAATAAAAAAATAACAATAATAATATAAAATTTCAATATATAGTGAGAAGTGGGAACTCACGCATGACCTCTATCACCAATCATGCCACACCCTCATTTCATACTTATTCTAGGTTATTCATTGTACATTATCCCATGTAGACCTATTGGTTTCCCACTAACATCCTTCATACTGATGATGTTCCACCCTTGAATTGCACCATCCATCAGCACCTAACCGAGGTCACCCAAAATCACTAATACAATAGCCTTTCTTGCTCATACAAGGCACCCTTTCTACACAAGCCATCACTTCTCACACTAGAAACCCCTACCACTACATGAGAATTTAAATTTAGTATTTTTTTCATAAATGTTGTATTAAAATTTCTCATTTTTATTTATGAATTTTTTGAAAAACATTAGTAAATAATTTGTCGCTAAATGGAAATGTTGTGTGTGTGTGCGAACATGAACCCATATCTCTATCTTTATTTGTGTGTTTATATAGATCTCTTAGCATTTGTTTTTGTAAATATATATGTTCCTGTAAACATTTATATAATTATATATATAAATTTATATTTTCATATATAGGTAAATTAATATAATTATAATTATATATATTTGTTTATAATTAGAAAATTTTTATTAAGAAGACAGCTAAATTTAAAATATATGAGTGTTTTTATTTATAAATATATGAATATTTATATATTTATATATGTTTGTTTGTGTTTGTGTGTGTCTTATAATATATCTATATATATTTATATATTGTCTTTATAAATGTGTCTATGTTTATATATATATATATACATCGATATGCAGAAATAGGCTATATTACCATTATAAACATGAAATACACAAATGTAGGGAATAACATAGTGATGTTAAAACTCAAGACCTCATAGATACCCACAAAGGTGACAACCATTGAGCTACACCCATAGGGATATTTAAATAAATGTGTGTGTGTCCGTGTTTATATATCTATATAAATTTTATCGTATTTAAATATATGTTAATTTATTTGTATATAAATTTAAATATTTACATATATAATTATAAAATTCTATTAATATATATATTAATTAAAAAACTATACTTATATATATTTAGAAAATATTTAAGCTAGTGGTAATAAAATTTCACTAAATTGGCCATGTTTTCTTAAAATCACATCTAAAATTAATGTTTCCACATTCCATGAAAAATGATGATAAAATAGCTCTATTTTTATAAAACATCAAAAAATTATCCACCTTAATTAACAAGGCTGACAAAATGTATAAAAATTAGACATTTTTTTTAAACATCTATATTTTAGGGACATTTTCTTAAAGATGGGTCTAAATTCAAAATAATACATAATTCTAAACACAAGAAAAAAATTTCTAAATTATTTTTTTATAATGTACTCACACCAGCCTCCCTTGCTGGCATAGGAATCCCTCCACCATCCCCTTTATCAATGCACCATCATCACATTTCATGACCACTTTCTCCTGCTAACCAACCATATAGTC
Organism: Viscum album; assembly: GCA_963277665.1. NCBI lineage: Eukaryota > Viridiplantae > Streptophyta > Magnoliopsida > Santalales > Viscaceae > Viscum > Viscum album. The sequence goes on along the minus strand of OY728143.1, from coordinate 512,655,635 downwards.
AGAGGCTCATCATCAACATGTAATAGAGAGGGTAATATATGATAGATAGATATATTGAAATAATTTAGAGAGTGAATTAATTGATTGAGGACTCTATCCATTAGTGTATCACACCACTAGTGCTACTATCATCAAAGCCCTTCTCTAGAGCCACAATTGTTGTTTCGTCTAAGCTAGCCCACGATAAGGACTTTTGTTGTTTAATCATATTAATAATAAATATCCAATTTTCAAATGAAATAGGGATGAAAAATGTTTGGTGGGAATCTTAAACACCCAGAATTAACTAGAATTTATATACAATAAATAATGTGGACAATATATTAGATGTCGAATAGAGTAACATGGTAAAATATTTTGGTGGCAAATTCTGTTATACTAATATGAATTTGGAAATAACGTTAAAAAATCGTTAGATATAAATTAATTATTTTAGTTATTTAATTATAAATGAATCAATACAAACTCAAATTATTAAATCAATCATTAAAATTAAAATTATTTTCAATCAGTTCATCTGAACTATTCTTCTAAATCTAATTATTGATGTTAATTCCATTTGTTTCACAACTTCATTTTACAACTTATTCATAATCATCATGGAAATCATCATAAAATAATTTTTATAAATAATTAAGTATCATAAAATATTATTTTTTGAAAATGATTCAAGATTAAATGACAAATTAGAATATAAAATTTATACCTTTAACAAGGATTTCTAATTGTTGATAAATATGCACCTGTTTTCCTCAGTTATTTTGAGATGTATTCTTTCATCAGTTTGAAGATCTACTATATGTTGATGATAGTAATCCGCAAGGATAATGTGGTTAACTGTAGGAAATTCATTATAGAATGTTATACAGATCCCACATCTAGGCTTTATAATTTCAATATTGATAATGAATAATAAATTTAATTATAAATTTCCAATTTTTGAACTAATATTATAATCCAGCAAAAACATATAATCCCTTGCTTCCCAAATGTGAATAAAAATTATACCATCTTAAAGGTAAACCATGTTCACCAGACACAACCGTAGTGTTTATTGTCCCATATATTGATCATTTACAGTGGAAATTCATAAATCCTAGAAATATCTTTGTGATTGATAAAAATAATATTTCTATAATTAGGATATTTTAATTTTGGAATGATAATAACTCAGTGTTTTCCCATGTTGGGGGAATCCACAACACCCCATAATCTGTGAAACCACCCATTAATTTTTTTAAGGTTGCCTACTACGGTAAATATATTATTATAACCTAGGGAAGGCCCCAAGAATACAATACTCAAAATTGAGTTATTAATAGCTAGGAAATATTTTGGAACACTACACCTGATGTTGTCGGTACATACTTAATGAATTGTATAAAATAAATTGAATTTGAAAAAGTGAGAGAGGACTACTAAGGATTTTAATTCACTACTTTTAAGAGACTAGTTATTTATACACTATAGTGGAGGAACATAGTACGATCCTAGGAACTATTTGTTTTCCAACCATGAAGTCATCTTCCTTGACACCCATAGTGGAGGTGTTGTTGTCTTTATACTTATTAGTTGTGTTGGGAATTAGTGAAAGATAACTAACTTGTCAATTCATTCTATCACTGATAATTTTGGTGAAAATTCTATTTATAATTGTAATACATTGAATAGTGCAAGATCATTGAGAGGGGAGGGGTGAATTAGTGATCCCTTTTAAATTTTTTGCTTTTATGAATTGATTTCTTTTTCAATTCAAATTCTGTGGCCAGTTAAGTACTTGATCCACTATTCATATAATGATGTAAAACAAATGAACATAACAATGGGGTTTACAAGGTTTGCTACAAAGACCTATGCCTTACCGTGTTGGTTATTCTCCCCAACACGGATTCTTGACATTATCATAAGATGATTACAAATAGTAATTTTTTAAACTCCCCACCCCCAACATCATGACACTTTATTATTCTTCCAAAAAATGGTTATGCCCCCCAGCTTCAACATCTCTCTTTCGAGGAGTTTATCCACAACAAAAAGATTAAATAATCTTCATCTATGATCTTGTAAGATCTGACTTGCTCGTGTACCAGATCAAGTAAATTCAACAATCTCTGATTGAATCTATTGGTCATTCTCGATAATTCGGATCGCATGTAATGATCAATTTTCTCAGTTCAAAAAATTCTCAGGATGATAATTATTTCATCTATCTAATGTCTTGGTCTCACTTGGACACTTTCAAGCGGTGCAAACATCTCATTCAATAAAATGTAAATGTGAGACTGAATTCTTTCAATTTATCCAACTTTTTATTTATTCACATGCATAAATTTATATTTTTATGATTATGTTTCATGGAACCTGAATTCTCTTAATCTTTTCTTTATTTCTTCACTGCTTGTGAATATATCTTTAAGGGCACACCAAGAATAGGGTTTCCCATTTAGGTGGTTCTCTACTACATCTTAAGAGGAAAAAACCCAAATGTGTGTATCCTTTATGTGCACGCGATCTTTTCTTCATGCGACAGTGTATATGTACAATTATTGTTGAGGATTCTCACAATAGATGAACTTAGTAGGCTTTGTTATTTTGGGTGTGTCATGTGAATGAGGTAGGCTGAATGCATTGTCTCTGTAGGGATTCCCAAATTGAACCTTCACGAGATGAATCAAGAGTGAAAAGAAAGTTTTGATTTGACGTGGAAGCATTCTCCATTTCATAGTATTATCACGAGGGGCCCTTCATTAATCATAAAATAAAGAGATTTGTGGTACACTCCATCACAAATAGTGGATGTTTTTTACTTCTGTATCCACATCACTCTTTTCTTTTAGGAGCAGGAGATCTCTTCAATTTTTCAGCAGAAAAACCCTCAGTGAAGGGATATGTATTTATCGGAAAGAATCACCGTGTTGTTTCAAGTCCAAATCCTTCAAAATATTCTGCAGTGGTAAATATTTTAATGCATGAGAAATACATCATTTTAAAATCATCAAATGAGGTATAATTGTTACTCTGAGCCTCTTGGTTTATTTCCTCAATACAGTTCCTTATTTATTAGTGAGTATAATCCTCATGTGCATGTGTTTTCAAACGCATTAAAATATTCTCCCGAACATGATGAGAATCCTAACATGGACTAAAAATTGTGTATTATTTTTCCTTCATGGATTCTTCATTTCAATCACATTAATGTAGATAGAATTAAGTTCATTAGTTTGTGGCATCCAGATGATGCTCCTGCACCTTGTTCGATCGACAATAGTGGTTGGAAACGAGACCTCAGTGGTTTGGATGTGGCGACGACATACTGGTTCATGTCGTGGTTGGTTGATAAAGTCGATGCATCTACATAATCATTGATTGTCTCAGGTTGAACCATGCAACAAGCAAGCTGGATGGATGATGGAGATTATATCATGAACCATAGATGTGATGTGCGGTCATGATTACACACAGGATCAGATGGACGACTGGGAGTTGTTCTGTGTTTTTAAAATGTTTTCCTACATCGAAATGCCCCACTATTTTTGACTTCATAAAATAACAATTCATAGAAGAACAAGATCAGAATTCTCTTCCACCTCTCATAGTGCCTCCTGACACCGATGTTCTGTGGGCATGCTTCTACACCCACTCTTGCCTCCTTGGGTGTGCTACTAGCACCCACTATGCATACCCAACCACACTGTATGATCACTGTGCATTCTCATGTGGGCTTATACATGGAATTATCATGAGGGATATACCCAATCTATACTGCCTTCAGGCAAGCTAGGGTTGGTTCCCTCATCATGGTTGACCTATAGTCAGACAAGTGCTGGGGTTGATCAGGATCATATAGCTTGAGGGTGGCCCATATTGTTTAAGTTATCCATATTAAAGTATTGCATTATTGCATGTCCACCATAAAATTCGATTCCACATTTGAATACCAAATCCCCATGCACTACTCGTCAACATCTTCAACCTTAATTCATCTTTCATATATTCTTTTGGGAATAATAATTCCAAAGTTCTTCAATATTATTACTTTTCATCAACAATATATGATACATGGAACTCTTCTTCACCAAATGCATTAAATAATAATACATGGAATCACTTTTGTCAGTGATGTGTTCTCTTTTAAAAACATGTATTCTTATTTGATTATTAACACAAAAATTCATCTGGTTATAGGATACCTCCATCATCATTACTTCATCCATTCACTCATTAGGCACATATTGACATGTTATTGACAAAACATGCAATCACTAGGCTCAACAATCTCCCCCTATAACACCCTGACCACTCCAAGCTGGAGCTGGTGCATTACTTGTGATATTGGAATGGATAGAAGGAATGGAAAATTCCAAAGGAATGATTAGTTTAGTAGTCTTTATGAAACTAGATACATAGATGTAACATAAATTACATTGAATAAAAAGTTACAAAATACAACACATAACGAAAACTAAAAACTGCATCCACAAGAACTCAATAAATGATCTCCTCTTTGTCACCTGTTGAAGGTAAAAAATGAAAGGGGTGATATAAAATGCTCAGTGAGGGTTAAAACTAGAGGAATAACGAATACAATAATAAGTGAATCATAGTCAATCTAACATAATCAATAAGGCATGGTGAATAAATGAATAACTCATTCCATTAATAAACTGAGAACAAAAACTGCATCCATAGATTTTTTCCTATTGAAAAATTCATGGATAATAATAATAACTGATAATGAATAAAGAGAATTAGTATTAATTGGACGTCATGTATCTGGCCCATGAAAGCATAATACAATAAAAACGGTTTAGTTCTATGGGTAAAAACCCCGTCTGATTTTTTGGAAACAATCATTAAGGGTTTGTCGCCAACTGATTTGTCTCATGAGACCTACCGATGCATTGAGGGGATCTAGCGGGCCCCACCTACCACTGCATGTCCAAATAATTCTGTATACATTGATTCAATACAAGAGCAATATGACTTTTCAATATTCGTAAAGAGTAGAGTATACAGATTCATCAATATTTCCTTTTCTATAATAACTTTCCAAATAAACAACGTATGTAAAATAGTATACAGTTTAGAAAATAAACATATCGATGATATGGGATTAGGGATATTTAATATAAATATAATTTCAAATGAAAATTGATCTCAAATGGGCAGTAGGTGCACCACATAAGGATCATTAGGTGCCCCATACATAGTTAGTCAGAACAAAATAGAAGTTGAGACAAAGTCTCTTACCACAACATAATCAGTCAAATCATATAAATAGAACATAATGACTATCAAATGAATTATTGAATAACATTAATATAAATAAGATAATGTTATTTTATATAAAATTTAATTACAATTATAACAAATATATTAAATAAGTGACGAATAATGAAAATCTCATCGAAATGAAAGTGAGATGAGAAACCCCACACCTTTTGCTCGAGTGTGTTCTTCATATGTTTTAATGACCTGAATAATCAAATTTATATTCATTAATTATTAATTCCAGAACCTCTTATACATGTAATTGAATTATTATATCCTAAATATTTTCATTCATGGCCCTTTTAATGGGTTTAAGAGGTCCAATTTTTTTTTTTTAGAATCATTTTCTTCATTGGTTTTCATGATTCGTTTACTTGCTCTCATGAATGGAAGTTCATTTGAAATGTGGATAAATATTCCGAGTTGTTAACATATATTTATAGTGAAATTAAATAGATATAAATGATCATTTAATCATTATAGGATATATACTATAGGATGAATCATTAATTAAATGTTTTTTATAAACACTTGGCTTTAGCTTGGCAGTTTAGTATATAATGAACTCGTTTTGTTTTATTATTCTCTATTATAAGTGTGTAAAGATTCCAGAACATTAATAAGATAAAATAAATATATTATGATTTATTTCCACCAGTAAATTTTTTTCATGACCAGTAATGAATTAGAAAGTGAAGAAAAAAACTATGTCTTCCACACAGATTATAAATTGGAACCTCATTGACGTTGATTTCACATATAAAAATAAAAAGTGGGGACTAAGAATATTGATGATGATTATTCCATTCACATGATATAATTCAAGAATATAGATGATACTGGAGTTTATCAGGGTCATTTTGACAGAGGATGAGAGAAGAGAAACGGAAAAAGGTTGATCATGAAAATAAAAGAAAAGTTGAGAGATCCCTTATGAAAATTCGGCAGCCTAACGACGTCACATAAAATTTTATAAGATGTAATGATGAGAACAAAAGGGTATCTCATCATATTAAAATAAAAAGGACATTAATAATAATTATTAAAATCATACCCCAACATATGAGAAAGGAATTTCAAATAGCTAACATAAAAGAAGTGTCGACTTAAAGAAGATAATGAAGGATTCCCTAACCTTGTAGAGTAACTCATAGATCTTGAAGGATGTGACCTTGAGGGATTAAAGATACATTTAGAGGACTCCTGGGTAGGTAATTCTACCAGAGATTCGAGGATATTGACTTTTTAATGAAACAAAACGAATGGATGAGTGGGTATTTATAGAAAATGAGAGGTAATGTTTTACTAATTTCAAAGGGATACCTCATTAGTGGATTTTGCCAAACCATGGGATTTCCCATGTTATTTTCCTATGATTTTATCCATATAGGACACCTCATGTCATAAGATACAGTAAAAAAGTCGACTATCCCTTTATATTAATTATTAAATAATTATAATGTCATTAAACTACCGAAAACTCAAATCTGTATTTCTACTATTCACGAAAAATCATGTATTTTTGAAAAATCCCTAAAATTCTCCCTAACCATTTTTTACATGTATAATTCAAAAATGAACTCCATTTTTTGAAAATTATTTTCTAAGTATTTTAAATTTTATTTTAAAATAAAATCAAAGTTAATTCGAAAAATTACAATTTTAAAGGTATAATTAGTTCTATATCACATTGATCCAACACATTTTTTTATATATTATTGAAAAAACCACTTTGAGGGAATGTGGAAACCTACAATAAAAACATCCAAACTAGAAGAAGATCACACAGAACACATTACACTTTGATAGAATTCAAAATTCAAAAAGATTCAAATAGAGCCAGCATCACCACGCCAGAACCATCAACACATCGCCTATTTCAGATGTTAAAGACCCTATCACAACATATCCCAAAACTCCCGCTATCCACCTGAGGAGAGCTGCACATGTCCTAAAAATATGTCGTCACCATCATCATATCGCATCATCATCTAGACACCCACGTCCACCATTGCAGACGAAAACATCGTCGTCCCTTCACCGACGTGCACCACCAGCACTAGATACCGTTGAAGACCCTTGAAACTGCCGTCGAACACCACCATATTATCAACCCCCATCAAACCAGAAACAACAAGACCCCAATAACGATTGGAGAGAAACCAGAAAACCGCCACCATACCTAATCAAGAAAGAAGCCAAACCAGAACCACAGATCGAAAAACCATCGAAAAATCATCCAATTGGTCACTGGAGACATGAGTAAAAATAGAAAACCAAAACCCTCATAAAAGGCTACTTTTCGAGAACACTTACGGTCATCGAACTACACCTCCGAAGAACCTATTGGTACCAATTCTTTTGATCTGACCTGGAGGGGAGTAGAAAAGCGTAAGGCCAGAGTAGTGGATTGAGCGCCCATGAGCTCCGGATGAAGGGAACAATGAGGATGAAGAAAACCAGGGCCCTTCAAAATATCATGTTGGTTATATTAGACTCTGAATGACTTACTGGTCACTACTCTAGATGACTTTTTTTTCAAAATTCAAAACATATAAGTGGAAAATTTATGCTTAATGGATATCTTATAAGATTCTATTATAATATTTTAATTCAAAAAAGACATAGTGTTTCAAGAAATATAGGATATCAATAGAATATATTTAATAAAATCATACCATACAATTTTTGGGGTGTTATATTTTTCTCTCCTTTATAAATTTCGTCCTCTAAATTTTATGTATAATGTCCACCAAAAAATGTGGGTGGTTCTTCTTCATGAAATCGTATGATACCCAGGTTACTTCCTCCATATTCTGGTTTCTCCAAAGAAGCATTACTAGACGATTGGTTCTCTATTTCATTACCTAATCCCATGTGTCATGATTCCTCATAGGCTTTTCATAGTATGAAAAATCAGGTTCTAGTTCTATTTCTTCATATGTGAGTACATGTGTTGGGTCTAGCATGTAATTCATTAATTATGATACATGGAACACATCATGAACTCTGGATAGATTTGGCAGCATCGCTAAATGGTAAGCTACAACTACGATTCTTCCCAAAATTTCAAATGGTCCGATGTACCTGGGGCTCACTTTCCCATTCTTACCGAACCTTAAGACACCATTCCATGGAGATACCTTCAGAAATAAATGATCTCCCACTTGTAATTCCGTGTCCTTTCTCTGGTTGTCAGTAGAACTCTTCTGCCGACATTGGGCTTCATTAATATGGGCTTGTATTTTCATCACATTTTTCATCGTATCTTCGATAGGTTCTAGGCCCATAAGTTTCCTCTCACCAACATCATCCCAACAAATTGGATTTTGACATCTCTTTCTATATAATACATCATATGGATCTATTTGAATACTAGAATGAAAACTATTTTTGTATGAAAATTCCACCAAAGGAAAGTATTGATACCACATTCCTTGTAAGCTAGGAGAACATGTCCTCATCATATCTTCTAGAGTTTGAATAGTCCTTTCAAATTGTCGGTCAGTTTGGGTGTGATATGAGGTACTCATATGATGCTCAGTATTCAAAGCCTTATGGAGACTTTTCTAAAATTTTGACGTAAACCGAGGATCTCGATTAGAGACAATTGATAGAGGTGCACCATAAAGTCTCACAACTTCATTAATATAAATTCTTGTCGTGCGATCAAGTTTTAAATCCTCTCTTATTAGAAGGAAATGTGTTTATTTAGTGAGAAGATAAACAATTACCCATATTGCATCATTCATTCTAGGTGTCTTCAGTATTCTGGTGACAAAATCCATCATAATGATATCCCAATTCCACATAGGAATAGGTAGAGGTTTCATCACTCCTTTGGGATGTTGTCTCTCCTCTTTCACATGTTGACAAACTAGACACCCTGACACGTAATCCGCAATTTCTCGCTTTATATTATCCCACAAAAAATATTCCTTTAAATCTCTAAAAATCTTGGTACTACCCAGGTGTATAGATAAATTTGAGCAATGAGAATCATCTAATAGTTCCCTTTTTATCTCTGGTACTGATGAAACACAAAAACTCTTCCCAAGTTTTAGAACCCCTTATTCATACATGAAGTCAGCCAGTCTCCCATCTGTGACTTCATTAATTTTCTTATGCAGATTCTCATAATCATATTGAGAACTTTTTAACTTCTCTGGTTATGTTGGTTTGGAAATCATTTGAAAGACGAGTGATGTTTACTCTTCCTTAATAATTCAAATATCCATATTTAGTAGATCCATGAACATATGATCTCTTTAAATCCTCATATGATTCATAAGTCCATGATCTTTCCATATTAATACATCTACCACTTTTTTCAGCTTTTCTGGGTGGTATTGTATAGAACAATCATAATCCTTGAGTAACAATATCTATCTTCTTTTCCACATGTGGAGTTCTTTTTGTGTGAAAATATATTTCAAACTCTTGTGGTCTGTATAAATCTCACATCTCTCTCCGTAGAGATAATGCCTCCATATTTTCAGAGAAAAGTTTACAAGTTCTAACTCAAGATCATGATTTGGATGATTTTTCTCATGAGTCTTCAACTTTATGGATGAATAAGAAATAGATTTATCATTTTTCAAAAGGACGCAACCCAGTATATTCTTTTAGGAGTTTCTGTATATTACAAATCCATTATATCCTGATGGAAGGCTCAAACATGGAGAATTGATTGATCTTCTTTTCAGTTCATCGAAGCATTCTATACATTCATTTTTCCACACAATCCTAACTCCTTTAAATGTGAGCTTGGTTAGTGGGTTAGCCAGTCAGGCAAAAATCTGAACGAAACGACAATAATAACTTGCTAAACCAATAAAACTGTGTAACTCGGTTATGTTTGTTGGCATTGGCCAATCATGGATTTCCTTTGTCTTTGCAGGATCAACTAGTATTCCAATATTAGAGACAATATGGCCCCTAAAAGAAACTGATTGAAGCCAGAATTCACACTTGCTAAAATTCCCATATAATTTATTTCTTTTAAGAGTTCTCAGGATAACCCATAAGTGATTCTCATGGACTTCATAGTTTTTGAGTATATGAGGATATCATCGATGAATACCACAAAATGTTACCAGGATATTCCTCAAAAACTCAATTTAGTAAATCCACGAAAATAGATGTTGCATTTGTCAGTCCAAAAGGCATCATTGTAAATGTGTAATGCTCATACCTGGTCCGAAATGTTGTCTTATGAATATTTTCCGTCCTTACACACAAATAATGATATCCAAATCGAAGGTCATTCTTCGAAAAGTATTGATCTCCATGACATTGGTCAAATAAATCATAAATCAGCGGCAGAGCGTATTTTATTATTTAATATAATAGCATTGATTTCCATGTATTCAATGCCAAGCCTCATCGACCCATCTTTCTTTATGACAAAGAGGACATGGGCTCCCCATGGTGAAACACTAGGTCATATAAATTCCTTTTCACTGAAATCCTCGATTTGTTTTGTTACCTCTACTAATTCCACAGTGGCCATTCTATAGGGAGTCTTTGATATAGGACTTGCATAAAAAATTAAATCAATAGATAACTCAATATCCAGCTCTGAAGGATGTCCAGGTAAATCCTTTGGAAATACATAAATTTACTCTTTCACTCTGTGCACATATTCAATTTGAAGATTTCTTTCCTCACCAATAGATATAGGTTTATCTTCCTCTCCATGTATTGCATACAGTAGAGCTTCTGGGGTTGGTTCAAGGAAATAATCATGTGGAGAAGTTCTTTCCCTAAAGACAAGAAATTCTACACCATTTTCAAAAATAGTAACTTCCTTCTTCTTTCAATAATTCTTTGCATCACAATTTGATGTCCAATCCATACTAAGAATTATTTCAAATTCAGTCATTGGTGTGATGATAAGGTTAGAAACTAGGGCACATTTTGGTGTATGGAGGGGGACATAAAAACATGACTTAGTTGCAATGATACTTCCCCTAGGAGTTTTGACTGACAACTCCCTTATTAAATAAAATTGGATACATTTAATTTTCCTGGAAAACTTGGAAGATATAAATGATTGCAATGGTCCAGAATAAAATAAATTGTTGGCTAAGATTTAAGAAACAATTAAAGTACCTGCCACCATGTCATTAGGAACTTCATCCAATGCTATTGTAATCGCATAGGCTCTCCCTTGATCTCTTGTCCTTTTATGTGTCAAGTTTCCTTGATGCTTAAGACACTCATTTGAATAGTGTTCCATCTCTCAGTAATTGTATCATTTAATATCATTGAATTTTTTCTTCCCCTTGCATTCATCGAATCGATGACCCTTTCCCCCATAGTTATAGCAGACTCCCAAGCCTTTCAATCATTTCCTGAGATGATTATTTCCACATTTCTCAAATAACGGGAATAGCCATGTTCCCTTTCTCTTCATTGGAGACTCTCTTTTTTTTCTTTGTTATCAGAGTAACGCTTCTTATCTTATATTCCTTTGAAAATATTTTATCTAGAAAATTCCCTCTCTATTTTGATGGAACTTGATACAATTTCATCATATTATGAAAATGATTAAGAAGCTAGTTTCCTTAAAATACTTGGCTTAAGACCTTAAAAGAAATGATAAATATTGTCTGTCGAGTCACGTACGTAATATAAAGCATACGTGGCCTATAGAATCCCACATTTTTATAACATAAAATTTCATTACATTCTACAAAACCGAGGATCTTTAAGGTTTAGTGTCTTAGAAACTATGAACTTATTACATGAGAAAAAAAATTCTTCTTAAACACTTGAAAGGATTCTTCATTTGTTCATCATAATTTCATTACAGCATCTCATAAACTGGGAGCATACATCAATGGAAAGGGTGAGAAAAAGGACCAGCAAGGGAATACTGGGAAATATTTAACTTGTGAACATGAGATACATCAATAAAGTCAGGAAAAAGAACTTTAAGTCATGAAAATGAAATCATGAGGCATATAATAATAAAAATAACGTATTTCATAACTTGAAGATGTGGATACAACATTTTACAAAGATAATCATTTCTGTTTCACTAAGGTCCATCCCCAATGTGTCAATAAAAATTACCAAGGTTATTCACTAAGGTATCAGTCTAAATGGTCTTCTCTAGATATTAAGTCTTTACCCAATGCATTGGATAACTATCAGGGCACACACTTAAAGTTTCCATTATTATCATATGAGACACATATATCACCATCAATCATTTCATAAACAACCCATATAGAATAAACGAAATGGGTTTCATTTCACAATCATAACGTTTTAAAACTGCTTTAAAGACATGATCTTTATGTCACATTAAAACCCACAGAAAAGGAAGGTGGGTATCATGTATGTAAATCACAGAATTTAAAATAGAACATTTTGGTATATATGTGAATACCCCTTTAGAAGAAATAAATTTGAGTATTCACTTAATAAAATAAAATAACTTTATAAAAAGAGAGAGGCATTTTGAGACGGAAATTCTGCAGCATAACGGCTATGTTACGAGGTTTTAAAAAACATTGAAAAGAGAGGGGAAATGGGTTAAACAATCATAAATGACCCATAAAATAGTATAGGGACAGAATATGAAGGATATATGAACATGGTAATGAAATTTGAAAGATTTACCATATGAAATGAAGAACATGAGAGGAAGACAGAAATAAGATTTCTCTTTTGAAAATTCGGCAGCCTAACGACGTCACTTAAACATCAAAAAATGAATTGACGAGATCAAATAGGGTCTCTCATAATATGAACATAAAATATCAGTATGATTGATATAGATATCATACCCCAACATAATAAAAACTAACTTTAAAGACTTTACATGAAAGTAGAACTTTGAAAAATGAGAAAGGAGAATGAATCCCTTAAAAATTCGGCAGCCTAACGGTGCCACTTAAAACATCAAAATACTGAATTGAAGAGATAAAATAGGGTATCTCATCATATGAATATAAGAGTTAAGTATGATAGATATAGATATCATACTCCAACATAATAAAAAGGAACTTGAAAGACTTGACCTGAAAGTAGAACTTCAAAACTAGAAGGGTGAAAGAACCACATAAAAATTCAACAGCCTAACGACGCCACTTAAAATTTCAAAATACTGAATTGAAGAGATCAAATAGGGTCTCTCATCATATGAACATAATATATCAGTATTATAGATGTAGAGATCATACCCCAACATGATAAAAAGTAACATTAAATACTTGACATGAAAGTAGAACTTCAAAACGAGAAGGGTGAAAGAACCACTTAAAAATTCGGCAGCCTAACGGCGCCACTAAAAACATAAAAATACTGAATTGAAGAGATAAAATGGGGTATATAATCATATTATAATAAAAGATCATTATGATAGATATAGAGATCATACCCAAAAATAATAAAAAGGAACATGAATGACATGACAAGAAAATAGAACTTGAAAATGAGAAGGGTGAAAGTATCCGTTACAAACATTTCGGCAGCCTAACGGCGCCACTTAAACTTTCATAAAATGAAATGATGAGTGTAAGAGGGGGTCTCTAATCATATGAAAATAAAAAGTACAGTATAATTAATATAAAATAACATCATCCAACATAATAACATGTAGCATAAAAGAAATGACATAAAAGAGATCACTTGAAAAGAAAGAGTGGGGGTCGGATCCCTTACCTAATACGTAACTCTTAAAACTCAAAGGTTGGGACCTTGAGGGATTGGGGGAACCTTTGTAGGACTATTTGGGAGGTAATGAGACCAGAAATTCATTGGGGGAGACTGGGGAGTCGAATGGATGAGAGGATTGCTTAGTATTTATCAGGAAAGTGAGGGGACAAGGCATTAATGGCCAAGGGACACCTCATTAGTGGTTTTGGCAAAACCATGGGCTAGCCCATAGTATTTGTCCATGGTATTGGCCACTTGGGACACCTCATACTTTATCTTACTATTCATAAGTAGACCATATTTATTACATACTTAATACATCATTTAATGATGTCATTAAACACTCGTAACTTAAATATTGTACTTTTACTATTCACTGAAAATTCAACTTTCTCAGAAAAATCCCAGAATTTAACATTAACCAAATATAAATGCTCTGATTTCAATAATGAACTCCATTTTATAAAAATATTTTTCTAAATATTTTTAATTTAATTTTTAAATAAATACACTATTCACCAAAAATTCATTTTTTCAGAAAAAACCCCCAAAATTACCTTAACATAATATCGATGCTCTGATTTCAAAACATAAATCCATTTTATAAAAATAATTTTATAAATATTTTTAATTTAAATTTTAATTTAAAAACACTATTCACTCGAAAAAACTAATACTTGATTAATAATTTATGATACCTTTATTTACCAGTTTTATTGAATCACGTTACTTAATCTAGGTGTCCAAATTATATTAAAACTTTCTTTGAGTGAAATTACTAATACATTTGTTCACATTACTAATCCTAAGCATAAAATAACTATTCATAATTTACTATTCATCAAAATTTTGGTTGATCTTATTAGACTACAAATTTCGTACTGAACATAATTGTAGAGGACCATTTTTTGAAAATCATTACACATTTTTATTTATTTAAGGTTTACATAATCATTTTTAAAATATCATTTTTCTAAAATTCATCAATAATATGAATACTATATTTATCCGGTCATTTAAAAATTCATAAACTTAATCATAAGAAGAAATCTAAATTTTTATTTAAAATGATGGATTACACAAGGCAGTTATGGTCTCTTTACATAGCCCCTTATCACACCATCATATGACCTATGTGTAAGGTGTGCTAAGATGAGAGAATCCAAGGGAGGCTCGGCCAACATCGCACGAGTAGTAATTTCTATCAGTTTGAACTTCTCGCAAATGTGATTCCATTCCAGCTTCACACGATGAAGTTCGGCTTGGATTTGGTCCAGAGCAAAGCCCAGTGGTGCTAGATCCTTCCCAAGATCTGTTAGATGGGCTTCGATCAGTCCAAGACTCCTGGGTGAGGTCATCGAATCTTCTTTCTATATTAATTAACCAAAATCACTTGTATTTAGAGACAAAAATCGAAACGTTTAGTTCACAACAGTCATATTGACCAATGGTCATATAACAGTCAAAAACCGAACAATCTCATTTTAATTATACTCATTTTATCAAATGAAACCGTTTTTTTTAGTATAAAAAATAAAATAAAATAACACACAAAATTCAGAAACAAGATTTATTCAAAATTTCGGGTCGTTACAATCTCCCCCCCTTAAGAAATTGCGTCCTCGCAATTTTTAAAATTGGGTTTTGAAATGTCATTTAATGTCCAACACCAGAAAAGGTGTCATTAAAACTATTACTTTAAAAGAAATAAAGGGAAGTAAAAAGGTCACCCGAGTCAACCCATACTTGGATACCATGTAGGAAAACATGGACATGGAGGAAAAAACAAAGGGACACGTTCTAAGGGAGAGTGATCGAAAACATGATTAGAAGAAATTTAACCATAAGGAAATACCAAACTTATGATGTGTGTAAACGGTCTTTGATTACCTAGTAGGAAACGTAAAACAACAATCTTTTTGTTTTACGTTCCTTTTCATAATTTTGAGGAATTCATTTACTACATAGAAAAAAAACATAATAAAATATACCAACCTTCAAGTAGAGTTTCATCCTTTAATAAGTCTCTACCAAAACTAATCTTTTCTCCAAATTATGAGAATTCAAATACACTTGGTCTCATAAAAATCAAATGAATAATCTTCTAGAGAATCACATAATCCACAAAAGATTAACTATATATTTCTTCTATCTTTAAACATTATCCCAAAAAACAAGAAGGTTATGGTAAAACAACTTTTCAAAAATAAAGAATCCCATAAAAATGGAAACTAATTTTAAATCTTCAACATTCCATTGTACTACCCAAAGTTCATCATAGACCATTCCATAAATAACGTTCCTTAAAAGTCCTCAAAATAAACCCAACTAATATTGAAACCCAAATACACGAAGGATTTGATAAACTAGTCTTCCAAAATAAACATCATCATTCATCTCCAAACAACATCAACCACTCCTATTATCTTATAATAAACGTAGCTAACCTAAACATATTTTACCCAAGATAGGTTAATCATTTCCATAAGTAACCTAAATTACTATAAGTCCAACTTAAATTCACCGATTCTTCAAAATATAAGTCAACCTTACTCATCAATAAAAATACCATAGTAATCTATTTACCTCGATCATATAGGGTCCCCAAAATAGTGAACATCTTCCAAAATAATAATCATCTTTTAATCCCCTAATCATCACTGTCATATTAATACGACAATCGTCACATTTTCTATCACAATGGTTGTTGGGACATGATCTTCCATTTACCTCCATTAACTAAGAAAAGAAAGTATAATTTGGTGCTTAAATACTTAGCCAATAATCATGAAAAGGAACTTAAAGCATATAAGGATAACTTGTAGAAGAAAAGTATACCCTAACTTGTGATCCACTAGGTTTCAAACTAGGTTATCCATGATCATATATTCTTATGTGAATCTTTATTTTATTTTATCTTTGTTCCTTTAGTAATGGTTCATACTAAGCTTATGAATTTAATAAATAATATCCCCCGGGAGTGTCGTAACCAAGAGTGCAGCAAGGCCCGTTGTCGTGTACCAGTTCCCGTTCGAGTCCAGCTCAAAGCGGTGTTTTCACGTTTTAACCCTATGTACATCTATTCCAGAGCCACCTCCACCTGCTCATATCCAGATAGGGATGTATTTTCTTGGGACCCCCTTACTCAATACTCACCAAAATACAAGGATGATTTCCTATATTTAAACTTTTCTATAGGGTTCTTCCTAGAGTTTTCATATCCTAATTTCCATAAATAACTAAACCATCCTCTAATACCAACTACAACATCCCGCCTTTTTATAACATATCTATTCATTACATTCTACAAAACTGAGGATCTTTAATGTTTAGTGTCTTGGAAACCAGGAACTTATTACATGACAAAAAAAACATTCTTCTTAAACACTTGAAAGGATTATTCATTTTTTCATCCAAATTTCATTACATCATCTCATTACCTGGGAGAATACATCAGAGGAAAGGGTGAGAAAAAGGCTCAGTAAGGGAAACAAGGGAAACATTTAACATGTGAACATGAGATACATCAATAAAGTCAGGAAAAGAACATTAAGGCATAAAAAAGAAATCATGAGGTATATCATAAAAAAAATAACGTATTTCATAACATGAATATGTGGCTAAAACATTTTACAAATACAATCATTTCCATTTCACCATGGTCCATCCCCAAGGTGTCAATAAAAAATACCAAGGTTATTCACCAAGGTATCAGTCTAAATGGTCATCTCTAGAGATTAAGTCTTTACCCAATGCATTGGAGCGCTATCAGTGCACACCCTTAAATTTTCCTTTGTTATCATGTGATCAAAATTTATTATCATAAATCATTTCATAAAAAACCCATATATCATAAACGAAATGGGTTTCATTTCATAATCATAACGTTTTAAAACTGCTTTAAAGACATGATCTTTATGTCACTTTAAAACACACAGAAAAGGAAGGTGGGTCTCATGTATGTAAATCTGAGAATTTAAAATAGAACATTTTGGTATATATTTGCATACCCCTTTAGAATAAAGAGCTTTGAGTAGTCACTTAATAAAATAAAAAAACATTATAAAAAGAGAGAGACATTTTGAGACGGAAATTCTGCAGCATAACGGCTTTGTTACGAGGTTTTAGAAAACATTGAAAAGAGAGGGGACATGGGTCAAACAATCATAAATGAACCATAAAACAGTATAGGTATAGAATATGAAGGATATATGAACATGGTAATTAAATTTTAAAGATTTTCCATATGAAATGAAGAACATTAAAGGACGAAAAAAATAAGATTTCTCTTATGAAAATTC
The DNA here is from genome assembly GCA_963277665.1 of Viscum album. Taxonomy (NCBI): domain Eukaryota; kingdom Viridiplantae; phylum Streptophyta; class Magnoliopsida; order Santalales; family Viscaceae; genus Viscum; species Viscum album. The sequence continues at coordinate 512,637,393 of OY728143.1, read as the reverse complement.
GGCATCCTAACGGCGTCACTTAAACTTCAAAAAATGAATTGACGAGATCAAATAGGGTCTCTAATAATATGAACAAAAAAGATCAGTATGATAGATATATAGATCATACCCCAACATAATAAAAAGGAACTTTAAAGACTTTACATGAAAGTAGAACTTTGAAAAATGAGAAAGGTGAATGAATCCCTTAAAAATTCGGCAGCCTAACAGTGCCACTTAAAATTTCAAAATACAGAATTGAATAGATCAAATAGGGTCTCTCATCATATGAACATAAGATTTAATTATGATTGTAACGACCCAATATTTTTGAGTATTATATTAACTTACTCTTAATGATTTAATAAGATGTTAATGGTTAATGCAGAAAGAGGAGTCGATGGCTTCATCCAGTAGACTCAACCCTTACGAAGCCCACTTATCAGAGATTGGGAAGGAGGTAGCATCTGTGGGCTTCGCTTTGGACCAAGCCCAAGCCGAGCTCCAGCGTGTCAAGCTTGAATGAAAACGCTTGCAGGAGAAGTTCAAGTTAGTGGAGATTGCTACTAGGGCAATGTTATCTGAGCCTCCATCAGATTCTCTCACCATAGCACACCTTACACTTAGGTCTTATGCTGGTTTTATAAGGGGCTATGTGATGAGACCCTAGCTTCCTTGTGTAATCCTTTCGGGTGAATAAATTGAGATTTCTTCCTTTAGTGATGTTTTTGAAATTTCAAATGTCTAGATAATTTTAGAATGTATTTTATTGATGAATTTTGAAAAAGGGATATTTCAAAATATTTATGTAAATCCTAAATAACTAATGATGTGTAATGATTTTCAAAAAATGGTCTTCTACAAAAGTGTTCAGTAAGGAATTTGGAGTCTAATAAGATCAACGTAATTTTTGATGAATAGTAAATTATGAATAGTTATTTTACGCTTAGGATTAGTAATGTTATCAAATGGATTAGTAATTCCACTCAAATAAAGTTTTAATATAATTTAGACACGTAGATTAAGTAATGTGATTCAATAAAATGGGTAAATAACGGTTTCATAAATTATTTGTCAAGTATTAGTTTTTTCGGATGAATAGTGATTTTTAATTAAAATTTTAATTAAAATTAATTAGAAAATTATTTTTATAAAAATGACTTTATTTTTGAACTCAAAGCATCGATATTATGTTATGGTAATTTTTGGGGATTTTTCTAAAAAAATGAATTTTCGGTGAATAGTGTATTTATTTAAAAATAAAATTAAAAATATTTGGAAAATTATTTTTATAAAATGGAGTTCATTTTTGAAATCATAGCATTGATATTTGGTTAATGTGAAATATTGGGATTTTTCTGAGAAAGTCGAATTTTCAATGAATAGTAAAAATACAGTTTTAGGGTTTCGGTATGTTTAATGACATCATAGCGGTGTCATAATGATGTTATGAGATCTTTTGAGGGTTGGCCTACCAAGGGTGATGAATTATTGTTTTGGGGTCCCCAAGTGGCCTAACTCCATGATAAATGCCAAGGGAGAGTACATGGGTTTGAGAAAAGCACATATGAGGTGTCCCTTGGCCATTAATGCTTTGTCACCTCACATTCCCTATAAATACCCACCCTTTAATCCTTTAGTTTTCACTCCCAACTCTCCCCCAACAAATTTCTGGTCTTCTTACCTTCCAAAGAGTCCTCCCAAGGTGCCCCCAAGCCCTCAAGGTCCAATCCTTTGAGTTTCAAGAGTCACGTTTTAAGGTAAGGGATCTGACCCCTCTCTTTCTTTTCATGTAATCTCTTTTATGTCATTCCTTTTATGCTCCATGTTTTTATGTGAGAGGATGTTCTTCTATATTCCTCTTACTGACCTTTCATGTTTATATGATGAGAGATCCCCTCTTACTCTCATCATTTCGTTTTATGAAAGTTTAAGTGACGTCGTTAGGCTGTCGAATTTTTAAGGGATTCTTTCACCCTTCTCATTTTTCAAGTTCGATTTTCATGTCAAGTCTTTCAAGTTCCTTTTTGTTATGTTGGGGTATGATCTCTATATCTATCATACTTACCTCTTATGATCATATGATGAGGGAACCTATTTAATCTTGTCAATTCTTTTTTATTGAAGTTTAAGTGACGTCGTTAGGCTGCCGAATTTTCATAAGAGAAATCTAATTTTTTTCTTCCTACCATGTTTTTCATTTCAAATGGTATGTCCTCCAAATTTCATTACCATGTCTATATATCATTCTTATTCCGTTCCCCTACTGTTTTATGGATCATTTATGAGTGGGTGACTCATGTCCCCTCTCTTTTCAATGTTTTCTAAAACCCCGAAACATAGCCGTTATGCTGCAGAATTTTTGGTCTCAAAATGCCTCTCTCTTTTCTCAAAATTATTTTATGTTATAAAGTGAATACTCAAAGCTCTTATTTATACAAGTGTATTCACATATATATCAAAATGTTCTATTTTAAATTCTGGGATTTACATACATGAGACCCGCTTTCCCTTTCCGTGGGTTTAAAGTGACGTAAAAGATCATGTCCTTAAAGCAGTTTTTAAAACGTTATGATTATGAAATGAAACCCATTTATTTTATGCTATATGGGTTATTTATGAAATGTTTCATGATGATAAATGTGGCTCACATGATAATAAAGGCAAATTTAAGGGTGCGCCCTGATAGCGCTGCAATGCATTGGGTAAAGACTTAATCTCTAGAGATGACCATTTTAACGACGCCTTGGTGAATAACCTGGGTAATTTTTAACGACACCTTGGGGATGGACCTTGGTGAAACGAAACGATTGTCAATATTAAATGTTGCAGCCACATCTTCAAGTTATGAAAAATGTTATTTTCATTATGATGTTTCTCATGATTTCTTTCTCATGCCTTAAAGTTCTTTTCATGTCCTTATTGAAGTATCTCAAGTTCACATGTAAAATGGTTCTCCCATTTCCCTTACTGGGCCTTCTGCTCACCCATTCTTTTGATGTATGTCCCCAGGTTATGAGATGCATAATGAACATAAAATGAACTAAAGGAGAAGCCTTTCAAGAGTTTAAGAAGAATGTTTTATGTTTTTTTATGTATTATGATCCTTGTTTCCAAGACACTAAACCTTAACGATCCTCAGTTCCGTGTAATGTAATGAAAGTTATGTTATAAAAAGGTGGGATGCCATAGTTGGTATCAAAGGATGGTTTAGTTATTTGTGGAAATTAGGATATAAAAACTTTAGGAAGAACCCTATAGAAAATTTTAAATATAGGAAAACTTCCTGGTATTTTGGTAAGTATTGAGTAAGTGGTTTATCAAACAAATACATCCCTGTCTGGATACGAGCAGGTAGAGGCGGCTCTGGAACATATGTACATAGGGGTAAAACCCGAAAACACCGCTTTGAGCTAGACTCGAATGGGAACTGGTGCACGATAACGGGCCTTGCTGCACTCTTGGTTACGACACTCCCAGGGGATATGTTTGGTTAATCACAAGCTTTTCATGAATCATTATGAAGGAATTATAGAGAAGTATAATTGTCTAAGCACGAAGTCTTAGTTAAAAGATTCATAAATGAAATAAGTTTCTCACTAAGGTCTTTTTTTTCTTTTAGAAAATGGCAGGCAATAGGAGGAACCGTGTCGATGGTGACCGCAATGCACCATGTGTTGACGGCCCTCCGATGGAAGCCGGAATGGAAACATTCATGCGAATGATGAACCAACTGACTCATGTTATGAGTAATAACTTGAATCAAGCTGAGAGGCCGACCTCACCACGAAGGGAACAACACTCTGTTGAGTCCTTCATGCGTCAACGACCGCCAACATTCAGTGGATCTACTGACCCATTGGTTGCGGAACAATGGATAAGCTCCATTGAAAAGATCTTTTCTGTACTTCATTGTTCGGAACAATAAAAAGTCACCCTTGATGTTTACCGCCTAGAGGGAGAAGCTGATCAGTGGTGGTCACTGATCAAAAACACGAAGCCACGAGGAGAGATAGAAGCTATGGAGTGGGAAGAATTTCAGGGAATTTTCCTTAACAAGTATTTCCATCGTTCCATGAGAACGAGAATTGAGAAAGAGTTTCTCGAGCTGAAGCAGAAGGAGAACGAATCTGTCGGAAGCTATGAGATGAACTTCACAAGGCTTTCCCGTTATACCTCAAGCTTTGTCATGGACCCTAATGGGAAGGTTGATAGATTCTTTGGTGGACTACGACCTCATCTGCGGAAGAATCTAGCCAACAGGGACTATGATAGCTATTAAGAAATAGTTCTAAGTGCTATGAAAGTCGAGCTGGAGTTTGGTGAGACACAATGGTCTCATAAACCAAATGAAAATAAGAGATCGTTGGAGCCCAGTTTAGGGAAGTCTTTTGATCAGGGAAGAGGTGGAAAGCAAATGCAACTTACCACATGCAATAAATGTGGGAAGAATCATCTGGGGAATTTCTTGAACAGAAGTGGAAAGTGCTACAAGTGTGGAAGAGGAGGCCATATTGCTCGGAATTGTCATAGTGAGGTGAAGCCTCAACTTCCCAACACTAACGACAGAGGAAAGATGGTTCTGGCCCTACCCGAAGTCACATGCTTCAAGTGTGGACATCTTGGGATCTTTGCTAACCAATGTCCAAATCCGAGGGCGGTGGAGGGGAATCACCATCAACCTCAGCAGAGGCCAAGAGAGCAGGGTCGTGCTTTCGCTATCACAACAGCTGAAGCTGAAGTTCCGAACGATGTGGTAGCAGGTACTCTTGTCGTCCTCTCAAAGCTAGCAAGTACTTTATTTGATTCTGGTTCTACGCATTCCTTTATTTCTTCCAATTTTGCAAAGAATATAGAATCAATCCCCGAATTGCTTGAGGTAGAGTTGTCAGTCAAGACTCCATGTGGGATTATCCATGCATCAACAGTGTTTAGAGACTCTAGTGTTTACTTTGGTGAGCACAATCTTATCACAAATATAGTAGTCATTCCCATGATGGAATTTGACATTATACTAGGGATGGACTGGCTCTCAAAGTATAATGCTAAGATCAAATGCAGAAGTAAGGAAATCTCAGTAGTCTTGAATGAACGACCTACAGTTATCTTCCGAGGAGAGATATCTCGAAATGATCCCTATCTAGAAGCACCTCCTATAGATTTCTTTATGGAGTTAATCGGTGATGAGGAAGAAGGGATAGGGATCATTCAAATTGAAGATGTTCCGATTGTTCAGGAATACATGGATGTATTTCCTGAGGAGTTACCTGGACCTCCCCCAGAAAGAGAGGTAGAGTTCTCCATTGAACCCGTACCTGGGTCTCAGCCGATATTAAAGACTCTGTATAGAATGGCAAATGTGGAGCTAGAAGAGTTAAATAAACAACTCCAAGACTTGTTGGAGAAGGGGTTTATCCGACCGAGTGTGTCTCCTTGGGGAGCACCAGTTCTCGTTTTGAAGAAGAAGGATGGATTGATGCGGCTATGCATTGATTATAGAGAACTGAACGGGATCACCGTGAAGAACAGATATCCTCTTCCAAGAAATGATGATTTATTTGACCAACTTCATGGGGCTCAATTCTTCTCTAAGATTGACCTTCGATCTGGTTATTATCAATTGAGGGTGAAGAAGGAAGATATTCCAAAGACTGCCTTCCGATCAAGATATGGGCATTATGAGTTTACTGTTATGCCTTTCGGCTTGACTAATGCTCCTCCTATTTTCATGGATTTGATGAATAGAGTCTTTAAGGACTACCTTGATAACTTTGTGGTAGTTTTTATAGATGATATTTTGATATATTCAAAAATTCGTATGGAGCATGAAGATCATCTGAGGGTTATTTTGAAAACTCTACGGAAGGAGAGGCTCTTTGGGAAGTTTAGAAAGTGTGAGTTTTGGTTACAACAGGTGGCTTTCATGGGGCACATCGTAACCAATGAAAGAATCTCGGTTGACCCTGCAAAGACAATGGTTGTGGAGGAGTGGCCTCAACCCACAACAGTAACTGAGATTCGTAGTTTCCTTGGTTTAGCAGGATATTATTGGCGGTTTGTGAAAAACTTTTCACGGATATCTAATCCCCTAACCAAGTTCACTCGAAAAGGGGTTAAGTTCATCTGGACAAAGGAATGCGAGGAAAGTTTCCAAGAGCTGAAGAAGAGATTGGTTACTGCACCTGTGTTAACACTACCCTCTATCGGAGAAGGATTCATTATTTTTAGAGATGCATCTCTGAAAGGGCTTGGGTGCGTCCTCATGCAAAATGACAAAGTAATTGCTTATGCATCTCGACAGTTGAAGATTCATGAGCAGAATTATCCTACGCATGATCTAGAGCTGGCGGCAGTTGTTTTTGCTCTAATGACATGGAGGCACTATCTTTATGGGGAGAAATGTGATATATACACTGACCACCAAAGTCTAAAGTATATTTTCACACAGAAAGAATTGAACATGAGACAAAGGAGATGGTTGGAGCTTATTAAAGACTATGATTGTTCAATACACTATCACCCTGGAAGAGCAAACAAAGTCGCGGATGCATTAAGCAGGAAAGATCCTGTTGTTCTGGCAACAATGAGGATCTTAGGACATCCCTTGCTTAAAGAACTAGTAAAACTGGACATGGGAATTATAAGGAATGGGACATCATCAACCCTATTCCAAATGATTTCTCAACCTTCATTTCTAGAGAGGATCAAGAAGGCTCAAAAAGAAGATCCTTTGCTGCAGGAGAAGTTTGAGGCTGTAAAGGATGGGAAGTTCCCTGATTTCCATATTGATCAAGAATGTGTATTGAAATTTCGTACAAGACTATGTGTTCCATCTATTCCAGAGATAAAGAAAGAACTGATGGATGAAGCTCATAGCTCTACATTCTCTATACACCCGAGAATCACTAAGATGTATAGAGACCTTCGTGATCATTATTGGTGGGATAACATGAAGAGGGAGATTGCTGATTACACTACAAGGTGCCTGGTGTGTCAGCAAGTAAAGGCAGAATGAAAACTTCCTAAGGGGGTATTACAACCGCTACCCATACCAGTATGGAAGTGGGATAATATCACTATGGACTTTGTAACTGTTCTCCCGAAAACATCCAAAGTAAACAATGCGATATGGGTTATCGTGGACCGTCTCACCAAGACAGCCCATTTTATCTCTATTCGGGAATATTTCTCTCTGGATCATCTTCCAAGATATACGTGAAGGAAGTGGTAAGGCTTCATGGGGTACCACTATCCATCGTATCTGGTCATGACCCACGGTTCACATCAAAATTCAGGAGAAGTCTTCAACATGCTCTGAATACTGAATTGAATTTTAGTACGGCCTATCATCCTCAAACTGAAGGCCAATCTAAAAGGACTATTCAGACACTTGAAGACATGTTGAGATTATGCTCAATGGAATTTAAAGGTGGATGTGATCAACACCTCCCATTAGTGGAGTTCTCCTATAACAACAGCTTCCATGCGAGTATTCAGATGGCACCCTATGAAGCTCTATATGGAAAGCGGTGTAGAACTCCTACTTTTTGGGATGAAACTGGTGAGAGGAAGCTTCTTGGGCCTGATCTTGTGCAAGAGATGACGGAACAGGTTCATGCCATCCAACAACACATAAAGGCTGCTCAGAGTCGGCAGAAGAGCTATGCTAACAATCGTCGAAGGGACTTGGAGTTTGGTGTTGGTGACAAAGTGTTCCTTCGAATTTCTCCATGGAAGAGAGTCATGCGGTTTGGGAAGAAAGGGAAGCTCAGCCCTAGGTACATTGGCCCCTATGAAATCCTTGATCACATAGGAGCAGTGGCCTATCGTCTAGCACTTCCACCAAACCTAGCTCAAGTTCATGATGTCTTCCATGTATCTCTCTTGAGGAAGTACATACCTGACCCTTCGCATGTACTGTACCCAGAGGTGGTACAACTTGAACATGACCTCTCTTTTGAAGAGCAGCCAGTGGAGATCTTAGACCGTAGAGACAAGGTTCTACGAAACAAGACTGCCCACCTTGTGAAGGTGTTGTGGAGGAATCATAAATATGAAGAGGCGACTTGGGAGCCGGAGGAAACAATAAAGAAGAAGTACCCTCACCTTTTCGACTAGGCCTCAAGAATAAATTTCGGGGACGAAATTTCTTAAGGGGGGAAGAATGTAACGACCCAATCGTTTTGAGTATTATATTAACTTACTCTTAATGATTTAATAATATGTTAATGGTTAATGCAGAAAGAGGGGTCGATGGCTTCATCCAGTAGACTCAACCCTTACGAAGCCCACTTATCAGAGCTTGGGAAGGAGGTAGCATCTGTGGGCTTCGCTTTGGACCAAGCCCAAGCCGAGCTCTAGCGTGTCAAGGTTGAACGAAAACGCTTGCAGGAGAAGTTCAAGTTAGTGGAGATTGCTACTAGGGCAATGTAATCTGAGCCTCCCTTAGATTCTCTCACCATAGCACACCTTACACTTAGGTCTTATGCTGCTGTTATAAGGGGCTATGTGATGAGACCCTAGCTTCCTTGTGTAATCCTTTCGGGTGAATAAATTGAGATTTCTTCCTTTAGTGATGTTTGTGGAATTTCAAATGTCTAGATAATTTTAGAATGTATTTTATTGATGAAATTTGAAAAAGGGATATTTCAAAATATTTATCTAAATCCTAAATAACTAATGATGTGTAATGATTTTCAAAAAATGGTCTTCTACAAAAGTGTTCAGTAAGGAATTTCGAGTCTAATAAGATCAACTTAATTTTTGATGAATAGTAAATTATGAATAGTGATTTTACGCTTAGGATTAGTAATGTGATCAAATGGATTAGTAATTTCACTCAAATAAAGTTTTAATATAATTTAGACACCTAGAATAAGTAATGTGATTCAATAAAATGGGTAAATAACGGTTTCATAAATTATTAGTCAAGTATTAGTTTTTTCGGATGAATAGTTATTTTTAATTAATAATTTAATTAAAAATAATTAGAAAATTATTTTTATAAAAATGAATTTATTTTTGAACTCAGAGCATCGATATTATATTATGGTAATTTTTGGGGAGTTTTCTAAAAAAATGAATTTTCGATGAATAGTGTATTTATTTAAAAATAAAATTAAAAATATTTGGAAAATTATTTTTATAAAATGGAGTTCATTTTTGAAATCATAGCATTGATATTTGGATAATGTGAAATTTTGGGATTTTTCTGAAAAAGTCGAATTTTCAGTGAATAGTAAAAATACAGTTTTAGGGTTTCGATATGTTTAATGACATCATAGCGGTGCCATGATGATGTCATGAGCTCTTTTGAGGGTTGGCCGGCCATGGGTGATGAAGTATTGTTTTGGGGGCCCCATGTGGCCTAACTCCATGATAAATTCCAAGGGAGAGCACATGGGTTTGAGAAAAGCACATGTGAGGTGTCCCTTGGCCATTAATGCTTTGTCCCCTCACTTTCCCTATAGATACCCACCCTTTACTCCTTTAGTTTTCACTCCCAACTCTCCCTCAACGAAGTTCTGGTCTTATTACCTTCCAAAGAGTCCTCCAAAGGTGCCCCCAAGCCCTCAAGGTCCAATCCTTTGAGTTTCAAGAGTCACGTTTTAAGGTAAGGGATCCGACCCCTCTCTTTCTTTTCATGTAATCTCTTTTATGTCATTCCTTTTATGCTCCATGTTTTTATGTGAGAGGATGTTATTCTATATTCCTCTTACTGCCCTTTCATGTTTATATGATGAGAGATCCCCTCTTACTCTCATCATTTCGTTTTATGAAAGTTTAAGTGACGCCGTTAGGCTGCCGAATTTTTAAGGGATTCTTTCACCCTTCTCATTTTTCAAGTTCGATTTTCATGTCAAGTCTTTCAAGCTCCTTTTTATTATGTTGGGGTATGATCTCTATATCTATCATACTGATCTCTTATGATAATATGATTAGGGACCCTATTTAATCTTGTCAATTCTTTTTTATTGAAGTTTAAGTGACGCCGTTAGGCTGCCGAATTTTCATAAGAGAAATCAAATTTTTGTCTTCCTTCCATGTTGTTCATTTCAAATGGTATGTCCTCCAAATTTCATTACCATGTCTATATATGCTTCTTATTCCGTTCCCCTACTGTTTTATGGATCATTTATGAGTGGGTGACCCATGTCCCCTCTCTTTTCAATGTTTTCAAAAACCCCGAAACATAGCCGTTATGCTGCAGAATTTTTGGTCTCAAAATGCCTCTCTCTCTTTTCTCAAAATTATTTTATGTTATAAAGTGAATACTCAAAGCTCTTATTTATACAAGGGTATTCACATATATATCAAAATTTTCTATTTTAAATTCTGGGATTTACATACATGAGACCCGCTTTCCCTTTCCGTGGGTTTAAAGTGACGTAAAAGATCATGTCCATAAAGCAGTTTTTAAAACGTTATGATTATGAAATGAAATCCATTTATTTTATGCTATATAGGTTATTTATGAAATGTTTGATGATGATATATGTGGCTCACATTATAATAAAGGCAAATTTAAGGGTGCGCCCTGATAGCTCTCCAATGCATCGGGTAAAGACTTAATCTCTAGAGATGACCATTTTAACGACGCCTTGGTGAATAACCTTGGTAATTTTTAACGACACCTTGGGGATGGACCTTGGTGAAACGAAATAACTGTCAATAATAAATTTTGCAGCCACATCTTCAAGTTATGAAAAATGTTATTTTTATTATGATGTATCTCATGATTTCTTTCTCATGCCTTAAAGTTCTTTTCATGTCTTTATTGAAGTATCTCAAGTTCACATGTAAAATGTTTCTCCTATTTCCCTTACTGGGCCTTCTACTCACCCTTTATTTTGATGTATGTCCCCAGGTTATGAGATGCATAATGAACATAGGATGAAATAAAGGAGAATCCTTTCAAGTGTTTAAGAAGAATGTTTTATGTTTTTTTATGTATTATGATCCTTGTTTCGAAGACACTAAACCTTAACGATCCTCAGTTCCGTGTAATGGAATGAAAGTTATGTTATAAAAAGGTGGGATGCCATAATGATAGATATAGTGATCATACCCCAACATAATAAAAAGGACCTTGAAAGACTTGACATGAAAGTAGAACTTCAAAATGAGAAGGGTGAAAGAACCACTTAAAAATTCGGCAGCCTAACGGCGCCACTTAAAACATCAAAATACTGAATTGAAGAGATAAAATATTGTCTCTCATCATATGAACATAAGATTTCATTATGATAGATATAGATATCATACCCAAATATAATAAAAAGGAACTTGAAAGACTTGACATGAAAGTAGAACTTCAAAACGAGAAGGGTGAAAGAACCACTTAAAAATTCGGCAGCCTAACGGCGCCACTTAAAACTTCAAAATACTGAATCGAGGAGATAAAATGGGGCCTCTAATCATATGATCATAAAATATCAGTATGATAGATATATAGATCATTCCCCAACATAATAAAAATGAACTTTAAAGACTTGACAAGAAAATAGAACTTGAAAATGATAAGGGTGAAAGTATCCATTACAAAAATTTCGGCAGCCTAACGGCACCACTTAAACATTAATAAAATGAAATGATGAGAGTAAGAGGGGGCCTCTAATAATATGAAAATAAAAAGGACATTATAATGAATATAAAATAAAATATTCCAACATAAGAACATGGATTATAAAAGAAATGGCATAAAAGAGATCATTTGAAAAGAAAGAGAGGGGGTCAGATCCCTTACCTTAAACGTGACACTTAAAACATAAAGGATGGGACCTTGAGGGATTGTGGGAACCTCGATAGGACTCTTTGGGATGTAATGAGACCGGACATTCATTGGGGGAGAGTGGGGAGTCGAATGGATTAGAGGATTGCTTGGTATTTATAGCGAAAGTGAGGGGACAAGGAATTTGTGGCCAAGGGACACCTCAATAGTGGTTTTGGCAAAACCATGGGCTTGCCCTTGGTATTGGCCACTTGGGAAATGTCATACCTTATCTTACTATTAATAAGTCGACCATATTGATTAAATACTTAATACATCATTTAGTGATGTAATTAAACACCCGTAACTTAAAAACTGTAATTTTACTATTCACTGAAAATTCAACTTTCTCAGAAAAATCCCAAAATTTCACATTAAACAAAAATAAATGATATGATTTCAAAAATGAACTCCATTTTATAAGATTAATTTTCTAAATATTTTTAATTTAATTTTTAAATAAATAAAGTATTCACAAAAAATTCATTTTTTCAGAAAAAACCCCAAAAATTACCTTCACATAATATCGATGCTCTGAATTCAAAAATGAAATCCATTTAATAAAAATAATTTTATAAATATTTTTAATTTAATTTTTAATTAAAATCACTATTCACTCGAACAAACTAATACTTGAATAATAATTTATGAAACGGTTATTTACCCATTTTTTTGAATCACATTACTTAATCTAGCTGTCTAAATTATATTAAAACTTTCTTTGAGCAAAATTACTAATCCATTTGGTCACATTACTAATCCTAAGCATAAAATCACTATTCAGAATTTACTATTCATCTAAATTTATGTTGATCTTATTAGACTCAAAATTTCGTACTGAACATAATTGTAGAAGACCATTTTTTGAAAATCATTACAATTTTAAATTATTTAAGAATTACATTAACATTTTTAAAATATACCTTTTATAAAATTCATCAAAAATATGCATATTATATTTATCTGGTCATTTGAAAATTTATAAACTTAATCATAAGAAGAAATCGGAATTTTTATTTAAAACAAAGGATTACACAAGGCAGTTACGGTCTCTTTACATAGCTCCTTATCACACCAGCATATGACCTAAGTGTAAGGTGTGCTATGGTGAGAGAATCTGAGGGAGGCCCGACCCACATCGCATGAGTAGTAATTTCTATCATTTTGAACATCTCGCAAAGGTGATTCCATTCTAACTTCACACAGTGATGTTCGGCTTGGGTTTGGTCCAGAGAAAATCCCATTGGTGCTACCTCCTTCCCAAGTCCTGTTAGATGGTTTTCGATCGGTCCAGGACTACTGTGTGAGGTCATCGAATCTTCTTTCTATATTAATTAACCAAGATCACTTGTATTTAGAGACAAAAATCGAAACGTTTAGTTCACAGCGGTCATATTGACCAATGGTTATATAACAGTAAAAAACCCAATAGTATCATTTTAGTTATACTCATTTTATCCAATGATACAGTTTTGTTGAGTATAAAAAATAAAAAAAATAACACACAATATTTGGAAACATGATTTTTTCAAAATTTCAGGTCGTTACATGGTCAGCCTTGAGAAAGTAGCCACATAATCTGAATCAATGTCTTCTTCCCATTATTTTAATCTAAGGAATTTACAATTCATATCGGTTCGTTGCTCATGAGGTAAATATTTTTCGAAGAACATTTCATTAATATTCCTCCATTCTATATCTTCTATTTCTTCGTCCTATGTGGTATTTTGAATCCAGGACCACCATTGATCTGCGTCCCCCTTGTGAAACAATATTGTGAGCACTACCTTTTCATTTTCATTGCATCATAACGTTTTGAATATAATTTCAAGGGACTTGATCCATTTCTCATCAACCATTGTATTAATAGTCCTGCTGAAAGATGGAGACTTTTACGGCATGAAACGATCCAACACCGGTGTATAATGGTTATTCGTTACAACTTGAGTAATTTGTTCCAATATGGTCATGATCTGATCTACTCCAACGTTGACTATTTTTGACTTTTTCAGTAGGGAGATCCCTACCTTGCCCACGTGTATTGATTCCCCTTCTTCCATTAATCACCATATCTAAATAATGGGATACACTAGATTATTTTATGAATCTCAAATAGAAAATCACTCAATATAGATTGAAATTATATTCATAGTTAGACTTATAAAAATGATTCATCTGAGGAAAATTTTACATTAAAATCCTTCATAATTAATTTTAAATAAAATGTGAATTATCCTAAGAATATCCCAAGGGAGTTTCATAACCAAGAGTGCTTCAAGGCCCGTTGTCATGCACCAGTTCTCATTCGAGTCTAGCTCAAAGTAGTGTTTTTGGGTTTAACCCCTAGATACATATGTGCATGAGCCGTCTCTACCTGCTCATATCAAGACAGGGACATATTGCTTAAAAATATACGCATAATATATTCCTCAACAAAATAACAGGACATTCCTATAGGTTTATCCTCAAATACTACCTTCGGGCTTTGTTCCCTACTATACATTTCATACTCTAGTTTCGAAGTTTCCTATTATATTTTCTCTGATACCAACTATAACACCCCGACCCCTCTAGGCTGGTGCCTGTGCATTACTTGTGATATTGGCATGGTTAGAAGGAATTAAAAATCCCAAAGGAATGATCAGTTTAGTTTTCTTGAAGAAACTATATACATAGATGTAACACAAATTACATTGAATTTTTTTTTACAAAATACAATACATCACGAAAACTAAAAACTAAATCCACAAGAACACAACAAATTATCTCTTATCTGTCACCTGTTGAATGTAAAAAATGAAATGGGTGATCTAAAATGCTCATTAAGGGTTAAAAATAGTAGAATAAATAATACAATAATAAGTGATTCATATTCAATCTGATATAATCAATATTTCATAGTGTATAAATGAAAAACTAATGCCATTAATCTACTGAGTATGAAACTGCATCCATAGATTTTGTCATAGTGAAAACCTCAAGGATAATAATAATAATTCATAATGAAAAGAGAGAATTATTTTTAATTTTATGTAATGTATCTAGCACATGAAACCATAATATCGTAAAACCGGTTTAGTTTTATGGGTAGAAACCCGACTGATTTTTTGGAAACAAACTCGAAGGGTTTGCACCAACTGATTTGTGTCATGAGACATACAGAGGCATCGATGGACTATAGTGGGCCCCACTCTAAACTTAATTTCCACATCATTATTTATAAATTGATTCAATACAATAGTAATATTCCTTTTCAATAATCGTATAGAGTAGAGTATACAGATTCATCAATATTTCCTTAAATAAACTAAGTTTCCAAATAATCATCGTATTTAAATGGTATACAATATCGACAAAAAACATATCCATGATATTAGATTATAGATATTTAATATAAATATAATTTCAAAAGAAAATAGATCTCAAATGGGTAGTAGGTACACCATATAAGGATTATTTGGTTCACCATACAAAGTTAGACACAACCAAATAGAAGTTGAGACAATGTCTCTTACCACAATGCAATCAGTCGAATCATATGAATAGAATATAATGAACAAAAAATGAATAATTTAATCACATTAATATAAATATAATAATGTTATTTTATATCAAATCTAAGTACACTTATATGACATATATGAAATAAGTGGCGAATAATGAAAATCTCACTGAAATGAAGGTGAGATGAGAAACCCCTTACCTTTTGCAGGAGTGTGTTCTTCATTTGTTTTAATGGACTGAATAATCAAATGTAGATTCATTATTTAATAATTATAGAACTTTTTATACTTGTAATTTATTTATTATAACCTTACTAGGTTCATTCATGTTTTTTTAATGGGTTAATGAAGTTCAATTTTATTGTTTTGGAAGCATTTTCTTCCTTGGTTTTCATGGTTCGTTTACTTGCTATCATCAATGGAAGTACGATTGAAATGTGGATAAATATCCTGAGTTGGTAATATATACTATTAGTGACATTAAATAGGTATAAATGATCTTATAATGATTATAGGTTATATAATAGAGGATGAATCATTAGATTAATGTTTTTGATAAATGCTTGGATTTAGCATGGCAGTTCTGTATACAATGAACTCGATTTGTATTATTCTTCCATATTATGAGTGAGTAAAGATTTTAAAACATTAATGAGATGAAATACATATATTGGGATTTGGTTCGACCATTAAAATGGTTTCATGACCTTTAATGAATGATAAAGTGAAGAACAAAACTCGGTCGTCCACAAAGGTTATAAAATGGAACCTTGTGGATGTGGATTTCGCTGATAAATATAAAAAGCGGGGAGTAAGAATATTGATGATGGTTATTACATTAACATGATATAATTCCAGTATATAGATTATACTACATTTTATCATGGTCATTTTTTCAGAGGAGGTGCGAAGAGAAAAACAAAAGAGATGATCTACAAAATAAAAGAAAAGTTGAGAGATAACTTATGAAAATTCGACAGCCTAACGTCGTCACATAAAATTTCATAAAATGAAATGATGAGAACAAAAGGGTATCTCTTCATATTCAAATCAAATAGACAGTAAGAAGAATAAATAAAATCAAACACCAACATATGGGAAAGGAATTTCAAATGGCTAACATAAAAGAAGTGTCCACTTAATGAAGAGAATGAAGGATTCCATTACCTGGTAGAGTTACTCCTAGATCTTTGTAACGTCCGGAGTCCGGAGCCCCTCCACTGGTGCCCTGTACCCGGTTCGCCACATGACCTCAAACGCGTTTCCCCGAACGCCAGAGGCTGCCGACTAGCAGCGAGGGCCTTGGTGAGTCGGTGGAGAAACTATTCCCTCATTCGATAAGGTATACAATGTAAGAAACAACAATAAACAGTGGAAACAACAACCAACATCCATAACAACAGGAACCAAAATAGCGGAAGCAATTCAGATATATAACAATGATGATAATAATGTAGTAGGTAAAAGTATGTATGGAAATCATAAAACACAACAACATGCTGGATTACCATTGAAACCAAGTGAAAAAGAAAAACAAAATAATCTCCTCAGCATTGCGAGCCACGGCTCAGTCCCATGCTCCCCAGCTTCTGATGCAGTCATGATCCTGAAGTAGAAGGGCGCTTACCCTTGACTATACCTGCATCAACATAGTCTTCTTTGGCCTAAAATCATGGTCCAAACAATGTATGAGATACAATCCCAGTAGGCAATCACCCAAATATTTGTGCCTAAAAGTCAATTAATACATGGCATTACTAAAGCAAGAAGCAGTAAACAGAAAGCACAAATAGCTACAATACACAGTTCTAACAAGTAAAGCACACAAAACAACTGTCAGCAACAAGAAGAAAATAGTTAACCCTCTGGGTAGCTCTCATAGTCTAACCCCTATGGTTCAACCTCTAAGTACTATCAATCATCTAGGAGGCACACACAGTCTCACCCATCTGGTTCAGCTACGTAATTTAGCAGACTCTATGGGGAAGCACTCACCGTCAATTCCACCTATATATTTGTATCGTGCTAAAAGCACTCTAGGGAAGCACTCAACATCAATTCCCCCTGTGGCCTACGTCATAATTAAAAGACACTCTGGAGAAGCCCTTCCGTCAATTCTCCACTTGGTCTCGCATCGTGATTAAAAGACACTCTAGAGAAGCCCTTCCGTCAATTCTCCCTTTGGTCTGCTACTCTTGGTTCTCACAGTCCTGAGTAACTAAACATGCTCAGCGCATGTGTATCGTCCATGTAAACCTCAAGAACTACTTGGATATCAACTAAGGCTCAACAACAATAAATAATAACAGTCCATAATCCAATAACTTGGCATGGCAACTGGCAAAACGCCAAACATGTAGAACAAGCATGGAAGAGAAATCTGAGCACAACAAAATACTCTAATCTCAAGCAATAACCTCTACTAAAGCAATCAAGCAAAACAAGAAAGTAATAAGGGAAAAACAGGAAACACGTAATACCCCGTTCAAGGGTATTGGTGGAAATTGCACAAAATATTCATCAAATTTCTACGGAAAGGCACAAACCACCTACCTCGGTCATAGGAGATCGATTAACGTGAAGCTCGATGACAGATTCCCCTTATAACGACGTAGATATAAGAAAATGCACAAAACGTTCATCCCACAATAACTTGAAAACATAGAGGAATCACGAAAGAAGGGTCAAGCAGAAGGAAGAACTCACCACTGCGATTACAACGCAATCGACCGTGCTCGAATCAGAGAACGGACGGCGAGGTAGGGCTCCGTTGAAGATCCAGCCGTACAGACGCTCTCGGACGGTCGAAAACTGAAGAAGAAGATGAATACGGGGGTTAGGCGCGTCCCAGGTCTGTTTAAAGAAAAAAAAAGAAAGTACATGGAGTGTAATTCTAGAGTACACGACGTGTACTTTAAATTTTTTCCGTACTCCGAAAAACCAGCCTCCACTTCAGGTTTACACACCGTGTGTGTGGCCCAGACATGGCCCGCACACGGCATCGAGCCGAAACAGAGTACACGGCGTGTACTCAAAAAGTACACGGTGTGTACTTTGAAAATTTCCAGAAAAACCATTTTTCTTAAAAACTCTAGAAAAAAAGAAAAACATACCTGAACGAAGGTCCGGGTTCTTACAAACGTCCCCCCTTAAAGAAATTCATTCCTGAATTTCCCTAACGTGGTGGAGAAGAAGGATCCCGGAACAGCTCTGGCCACTGCGATCGTACATCGACCTCCTTCTCCCAGGTCTTGTCTTGTACTCGCCCGTGCTTCCATAGCACTTGAACTAGGGGAACAGACTGCCCACGGGGAACCTTTGTACTATGATCGAAAATCAGGATAGGATGCTACTTGAACGACACATCCGCTTCAAGTGCAACTTCCTTAGGCTAAAAGACGTGGGACTGGTCTGAAAAGTAACGTCGGAGCTAAGAGACTTTGAAGACGTCGTTCATGGTCCGATACCTCTGAGGTAGCTGCAACCGATAGGCGACCGACCCCATTCTCTCCAAGACTTCAAATGGCCCGACGTACCGCGGTGAAAGCTTACCCTATCTCCGAATCCTCTTGTGTCCCAACCTAGGTACGACACGTAGGAAAACATGATCTCCGACCTCAAACTCCAAATGTCATCTCCGCTGATCTGCATAAGACTTCTGTCGAGACTGTGCTGTAGCCATCCTTTTCCGAATCAACTATATCTTCTCTGAAGTCTCCCGAACAAGACGAGGTCCCAGCAAAGCAGCCTCTCCTGCCTTCAGCCAGCATAAGGGTGATCAACATGGCCTACCATACAAAGCCTCGTATGGAGCCATCTGAATGGTCTCCTGGAAACTGTTGTTGTAGGCGAAATCCACCAGAGGAATATGCTTCTCCCAAGAACTGCCAAAACAAAGGATGCAAGCTAAGAGAAAATCCTCAAGCACCTGGATCGTGCGCTCGGACTGGCCATCAGTCTGGGGATGGTATGTTGTACTCAAAAGTACCTGTGTACCCAAGGCCTTCTAATGTCCCTGCCAGAAACGAGAGGTGAAGCACACATCTCTATCTGAAACAATAGAGCGTGGAACTCCAAGCAGATTCACAATCTCCTTGATGTAAAGTTATCCCAGATCATCGACACTAATGGTCTACTTGATCAGAAATAAGTGAGAAACTTTCATAAGTCTGTCGACGAAAACCCAAAAAGAATCATTTCCTCGAGGTGATCTCGGAAACCTAGTCACGAAGTCCATCGCAACATCGTTCCACTTCCACTCCAGAATGGGTAACTGCTGTAAGAGCCCCACTGGTCACTGATGTTCTTCTTTCACCGCCTGACAAGAAGAACATCTCATGACAAAACTAGCAACATCCTTCTTCATACCTTGCCACCAGTACTAGCGATCAAGATCCTGATACATCTTGGTGACGCCAGGATGAACTGCCCATACTGATGAATGGAAATCCCGCATCATCTACTCGCGTATATCTGTTGGCACCCACATGCTTCCTTGGAAATGCAAGATCTCATCCTCGCCCACTGCCTATCCAGGAAGAGGGTACTCTCCGGACACACTCTCCCGTAGGACTAAGCCTTCTGAGTCTGATAGATGCCTCATCCGTACCAAATAAAGTGGCATGGATGTAACAACTAAAGAAGATAGAAAAGTCTCTCCCCATCTGTCGTGCACCTCTAGATCCATCTCAGAGAACAGAGCCATCAGCTTCCACTCACTACTAGCCTCCTGAACTACCTAAATCTATGTTCTCCTGCTCAATGTATCTGCCACGGCATTGCCCTTTCCCAACATATAGGCAAGCTAGAAGTCAAAGTACTGTAGATATTCAACCCACCTACACTGCCTCATATTCAGATCACACTGAGTGAAGATATACTTGAGACTATTGTGGTCAGTGAAGACCAGAAAGTGCTCTCCCAAAAGATAGTGTCTCTAGCAGCATAAGGCATAAACAACAGCTGCCAACTCCAGATCATGTGTAGGGTAGTTCCTCTCATGTGGCCTTAGCTGTCGAGACCCATATGCAACGAATACATCTTCCTGCATAATCACAGCTCCCAGCCTGATACCCAAAGCATCATAGTAAATAGTGTTGCTCTTGCCGGGATTTGGCAAGACTTGTATCGGTGCTGACGTCAACCTCCCTTTCAGCTCATGAAAGGCTGACTCACAAGAATCTGACCATAAGAACTTCGCCCCCTTCTTGGTCAGACCTGTAAAAGGTGCTTCTAGATGAGAAAAGTCCCGAATGAAGCGTCTGTAGTATCCAGCCAGCCCTCTGAAGCTCCTTACCTCAAAAACATTTTTCGGCTGCTCCCAAGAAACTACAGCTCCCACTTTCTCTAGGTCCACAAATACTCTTATCTCTGAGATGACGTGACCCAAGAAGTGAATCTGGTCCATCTAGAGGTGGCACTTCGAGAGTTTAGCATAAATCCGATGCTCTCTCAGTGTACTCAGAACGTTCTCAATGTGGGTGGCATGCTCGTGTCGAGTGTGAGAGTACACCAAGATATCGTCCACGAAGAACACGACAAAGGAGTCCAAGTAAGGATGGAACACTCTGTTCATCAGCACCATGAAAACTGCAGGGGCGTTCGTGAGACCGAACGACATGACTTTATACTCATATAGACCATACCTTCTCCTGGAGGCTTTTAGAGGTATATATGATGGTCTAACGTGAAACTGATGATAATCGGACCTCAAGTCGATCTTCGAGAACAACTTAGCTCCATGAATCGCATCGAAAAGGTCATCAATACATGGCAAAGGATATCAGTTATTGACTGTCAACTGGTTCAGCTTCCGATAATCCACACAAAGCCGAAAGGTACCGTCTGCCTTCTTTGCAAACAGGACAGGAGAACCCCAAGGAGAAGTACTGGGTCGGATGAAACCCTTAGACTGTAACTCCTCCAACTGCTTCTTGAGCTCCTGCAACTCAGGTGTGGCCATCCTATAGGGAGGAATAGACACTGATGCCACTCCTGGCAGGAGCTCAATAGAAAAGTCTACCTCAAACTCCGGCAGAAAACCTGAAAAGTCCTTTGGAAAGAAATCTTGGAAGTGATCCACCGCTGGAGGGAAGTCCAACTGTGGAGTGCCATGATCATCTAGGTATTGGATAACAATCTGGACAGTCATTCCTCCTAGCCCAACATGCTCAATTCCTGCCCGACTCTTCCAAACGTCCCATTCGGCTCTATGAAGGAAAGATTCACCATCTGGTGAAATGAAACTGACTCTGCCGCGATAGAAGTTGATGACTACTTGGAAGGGAAACAACAAGTCTATGCCAAGGATGACATCATAGCCTGTCATCTCTAGGACATAGAGATCCCATAAGAAATGATACCATACAACCTCGAGAGGGAACTCTCTACACTGGCGTACACTAGATGTCCTGATTCCCAAAGGTGTGTCTAGTGTCAACGAGTCGGTAGAAGAAAAGATGTAGAGTCCAAGGCTCCCCACAAAAAAAACAACAAAGATAAAGATAAACGTAGCACTAGTATCAAAAAGGGCTGAAGATAAAACTAAGGCTACTAAAATCATACCTCAAATAGTAGAAGGGTCGGGATCCTTCTCATGATAAGTCTGATCCATGGCGAAAGACTGGCCTACACCGCAGCCCTGCGCCCCTGACTGACCACTCTGAGCTTAACCTCCCTGCTGGTGCTGAGGAACTGGTGGCTGACTGCCACAACCTCGACCTCCACCTTGGCCCGAACGGCTAGAAGAACTCCAGTTCCCTGACTGGTGAGAGACTGGTGGGGCTACTCTCGAATGAGGAGTCATGGAAGAACCCCAGTCACCAGCTTCTGGTGAGAAAACCTGGCAGAAATGCTAAAGGTGACCCATATTACCGCATGATCAGCACTCCACGAGGTCTCTCTGGCACTGCGGCCTCGTATGCCCTGTCCGGCCACACTGGTAGCACGTCACCTGGCTACCTGATGATGTGTCTCGCTTTCTCGAATCACCTCTTATAGGCTCCCTACGGTGCTTCTTGCTGTCATCTAAAGGGAAGCTAGCTCTGGAATCAGAACCGCCCTGACTCATAGCTCTAGAGTCTCTCAGATTGTGCTCCACAATCAGTGCTTGGTTGACAATGGATGTAATGGATGTCAGCTGGAAGATGTTCACCTGTGAGAGAATCTCCCGCCAAGTCCATACTCAAACTTCCTCACCAAGAACACCCCAATCCTATCCTGAAGGGGTGTAAAAAACTGCATCTTAGTGAAACTAGAGGAATACTCCATGACGGATAGAGTACCCCACTACAAGATCATGAACTCTCGGGCTCGATCGGACCTCAGGGTCTCCGAGTAGAAGTAGTCGTAAAACACGCGCTGGAACTCCTCGTAAGTCATTGCCTGCTGCTGACCTGCCTGTGAGATCACGTCCCACCACCTCTTGGCGGAGTCTCGGAGCATGTAGGTGGAGAGCTTGACCCACCTCTCTGGAAGCGTCTCCAGATGCTCGAATATAGTCAGCATGGCTTCCACCCATGACTCTACAGCCTGAGGTCCTCCCTCCCACAAAAACGTGGGAGGATGTTGCTGCTGAAAGACCCGCATCATGTCTTCCATAGACGAGGTAGGAGGCGGTGCTCCCTGGAAGGCCATCATCATCCTCATGAAACCTTCCCTAAACTGCACATCAGCGCCTGTGACTGGTTCAACCACCGGTGCCAAGGCTGGCTCGGCTGGGGGATCGATAGGAAGTCCATGATCAGCCCTGTCTGGCGTCTGATCACTACCTGACGACAAACGTACGACCGGAGGACATCTTGGAGGCATAGCTCTGAATGATCAAAAGCACACCTTAGACCAGTAAAACAAGGACAAGGAACCCAAGAGTACAAAATGGGAATAGGGGAAGAGAACACAAAAGATTGTAAAACACGACTACACGGCGTGTATAAAACTACACGGTGTGTCTTATTAAACCACTGACATGGGCGTGTACTCCTGCCCTACGAGTTTTGTACACTTCAAACTACACAGCGTGTTGACCCCCACACACGGCGTGTACTAGAAACTATTCCCATACCCGAGTCTCCTTAGATGACTAACCCACATGGTCCGACTCAACCCGAGACTACACGACATGTTCGAATAAAACACGACGTGCACTAGACGAGGCTTCGGCGGTCTGTGCAGCTGAATACATGGCCTTCTACACGGCTGGACCTTACACAACATGCTCTGAACAAGCACGGCGTGTATATGCAAAGGTAACACCGTCCCGTGTTGTTCGTGACACGGTCGGGTACCTGGTCAAGACTACACAGCCTGTTCCGAACAAACACGTCATGTGGAAAATAAAGTCACGTCGGCCCGTGTTGTTCGTGACATGGCCGGGTACCTGGATAGGACTACACAGCGTGTTCCCTCCAAACAAGACATGTTCTACCCGAGCTTTCCCGACCCGTGTTGTTAGTGACACGGCTGGGTACACGGCTCCGAACTCACAAGGAATGTACCAATGGTACACGATGTGTTCCCGAAGATACTCCCACGACACCATGTTCTACTTACACGGTCAATGAAATGGCCTGAAAACTACACGGTGTGTGCCCGAAAAGGAAACGCCGTGTATTCTAGGTTTTTCTGGGTAGTAGCTCAGAAACTGCACAGAATTCCAGAAACACAAAAACATGGAAAAAGATGCCAAATTCCAATCCAGGAGGTCCCATAACACCTCAAGAACCAAGATTTGGCATAAATTTTAAGCAAGGAACAAAAAAATAGTTTTATAACATAACAGAAGAGAATCTATCAAGAAAATATCACAACAGCATGCATAATCTACACAAATTCTATCACAACAGCATGCAATTGCTAATGCACCCTAGATGGCATGGAAATAATGCATGGCATGTGATTCCTACAAGTGTCTATATGATGAATGAGATGTAATAACCTCATCTAATCGGGTTGAGATAGAAATAGAACCAAAATATCAAAACAATAACTGCACAAGTCATATGAATCACTCTAGGTGAAAACATACCAACCAGAAAATAACAAAACCAAAAAACTACAATTAACGAGGTAGTATGGATTTTCCTCGTACACGGGTTACCTACTCCCGAGCATAGCTTAATGAAAAATACCGAATCCATCTTATCCATGGATAAGGTCTCCAAACAGTAAAGCAAGAGGAAATAACTCCTTTGATACCACTTTGTAACGTCCTGATTCCGGAGCCCCTCCACTGGTGCCCCGTACCCAGTTCACCACATGACCTCAAGCGTGTTTCCCCGAATGCCAGAGGCTGCCGACTAGCAGTGAGGGCCTTTGTGAGTCGGTGGTTAATCTATGCCCTCTTCCAATAAGGTATACAAGGTATGAAACAACAATAAACAGTGAAAACAGCAACCAACATGCATAAAAACAGAAACCAAAACAGCGAAAGCAATGCAAATATATAACAATGATGATAATAATACAGCAGTTACAAGTATATATTGAAAGCAGAAAAAACAACAACATTCTGGAATAAAACTGAAACCAAGTGCAAAGAAATAGAAAATAATATCCTCAGCATCCCGAGCCACGACTCTGTCCCATGCTCCCCAGCTCCTGATGTAGTCAAGATCCTGAAGTAGAAGGGCGCTTACCCTTGTCTATACCTGCAGCAACATAGTCTTCTTGGGCCCAAAATCATGGCCCAAACAGGGTGTGAGATATAATACCAATAGTAAATCTCCCAATTATTTGTATATAACAGTCAATGAAAACATGGTAGTACTAAAGCAAGAAGCAGTAATCAGAAAGCACAAACAGCTACAGTCCACAGTTCTAACAAGTACAGCACACAAGAGAACAGTCAGCAACAAGAAGAAAACAGGTAACCCTTAAAGTAGCTCTCACAGTCTAACCCCTATGGTTCAACCTCTATGTACTAGCAATCCTATGGGAGGCAAACATAGTCTCACCCCTCTGGTTTAGCTGCGTAATTAAGCAGACTCTCTGGGGAAGCACTAACCGTCAATTCTCCCTATAGTCTCGTATCATGCTAAAGTCTTTCTAGGGAAGCACTCAACGTCAATTCCCCATGTGTCCCACTTCGTAATTAAAAGACACTCTGGAGAATCCCTTCCGTCAATTCTCCCCTTGGTCTCGCATCGTGATTAAAAGACACTCTAGAGAAGCCCTTCCGTCAATTCTCCCTTTGGTCTACAACTCTAGGTTATCACAGTCCTGAGTAACTAAACATGCTCAGCGCGTGTGTATCGTTCAAGTCATCATCAATAACTACTTGGATATCAACTAAGGCTCAACAGAAATAAATAACAACAGTCCACAATCCTACAACTAGGCATGGAAACTGGAAAAACACCAAACAGGCAGAACAAGCATGGCAAAGAAATATGAGCACATCAAAAAACTCTAATCTCAATAAATAACCTCTACTAAAGAAATCAAGCAATGTAGGAAAGTAATAAGAGAAAAAAATGAAACACGCAATACCCCTTTCAAGGGTATTGTTGGAAATTGCACAAAATATTCATCACCATTCTGCAGAAAGGCACAAACCACCTACCTCGATACTAGGAGATCGATATACGTGAACCTTGATGACAGATTCCACTTAGAACGAAGTAGATCAGAGAAAATTCACAAAATTTTCATCCCACAATAACTTGAAAAGAGGGAGGAATCAATAATCAAGGCTCAAGCAGAAGGAAGAACTCACCATTGTGATTCTAATGCAATCCACCGTGCTCGAATCGGAGAACGGACGGCGATGCAGGACTCCGTCGAAGATCTGGAAATACGGATGCTCTCAATTGGTCGAAAACTTAATAAAAATACGAATATGGGGGTTAGGTGCGACCTTAGTCAATCTAATTTAAAAAATACACAGCGTGTACTTCTAGAGTACACCGCGTGTACTTTAAATTTATTCCGTACTACGAAAAACCGGCCTCCACCTCATCCTTACACACCGTGTGTGTGGCCCGGACATGTCCAGCACACGGCTTCGATCTGGAACAGAGTACATGGCATGTACTCACAATGTACATGGCATATACTTTGAAAATTTCCAGAAAAAACATTTTTCTTAAAAACTCCAAAAAAAAGAAAAGCATACCTGAACTAAGGTCCGGGTTCCTAAAATCTTGAAGGATGGGACATTGGGGGCATAAGAACACATTGGGAGGACTCCTAGGGAGGTAATACAAACCAAATCATCGAGGATATTTTGTTTGGAATAAAATAAAACGAATGGATGAGTGGGTATATATAGAAAAATAGAGGTACATTTTTAATACTTTCAAAGGGACACCACATTAGTGGTTTTTACCAAACCATGGTCTTGATCATGGTATTTTCCCTTTATTTTATCCACTTGGGACACCTCATGTCATAATTTACTATGCACAAGTCGACCAGCCCTTTATATTAATTATTACGTCATTATGATGTCATTAAACTGCCGAAAACTCAAATCTGTATTTTTACTATTCATGAAAAAATCATGTATTTTAGAAAAATCCTAGAAATTCACCCTAACCGTTTTTTGACATGTATAATTAAAAAATGAACTCCATTTTTTTAAAAAATAATTTTATATGTATTTTTAATTTAATTTTTAATTAAAATCATAGTTAATTTGAAAAATTACAATTTTAAAGGTATAATTAGTTCTATATCACATTGAGAAATTAATTAATATATAACATAATAATATAAAATATTATCATTAGTTAATATTTATAAGGGTCATATTACTATTCATTTTTCTATTCATAAAGGTATGTTACTATTCATCAAAAAATCAAGTTGGTTTTATAAGACTCTGAATGACTTAATAGTCACAACACTAGATGACCGTTTTTCAAAATTCAAAACATATAAGTGGAAACATTATGTTTAATGGACATCATATATGTTTCTCCTATAATTTTTTGATTCACCAAAGACATAGTGCTTCATGAAATATAGGCTATGAATAGAATGTATTTATTTGAAGCATACCATAAAATGTTTTAGGTGTTGTACCCCCTTTGTATTTTGTGGTAAATATCTCCAAGATCACACTTTGGTAGAGTCAATATGTGTGCTATGATGTTTTCCCCCATCTTGGAAAACAAATGTAGAGGGATAATATAGTATGGTTCCCATATAAAATATCATATAGTTAATCAACTCCAAGTCTATGTTGTCTAACCAAGACCAGAAAAACATAGAGATATAACCATGGTTTTTAATGATATCTCGAGACAACCATATAAGTGAAAACATGCTTAGAATGTATCAACTCATATATAAGGGGATGGAAATGGATAGATTATTTATTGAACTACAATAACCGTGCACAAACTACATAAAAAAATGTTCCCCCTCAAGGTTTTCATTTATCCCCTTCAATTCCCTACAAGTTAGTATAAAAGCATGTATATAGATTTAGAGAATAAAAAGGGGCCTTTTCTTGTCATTCAAGTGGTATGATATGGTTGAACATGATGTTTCATCCTTAGCACAACAATTCTATCTTCTGGAAATGCTTTGGTAAAAATATCTACAACAAGATCGTTATTTGAAATGTATTCTAGATTGATATCTCCACCAGCCCCCTTTTCATTGAAAAAATGATTTCTGATATCTATATATTGGATATTGAATGTTGTATTGGATTCTTAGATATTTCAATAGAACATTGATTATCACATAAAATCTTTTATGGTGTCTCAGTTTCAATTCTAAAATTTTCTATCTGCACTTGCATTTAAATAATTTGTGTACATGCATGTGTAGCTTTCAGATACTCTTCCTTAGTTGTGCTTAAATTTACTGTATTATATTTCTTAATATACCAACTGGCTAATATTTCTCCCAGAAAGAATCTTCCACCGGATGTAGATCTCTTATCAGTACAATCACCATCCCAATCAGTATCTGTGAATCCCAACAACTTCTTATTTTTACTATGTTTGTATAAAATCCCATAATTCAGAGTTCCTTTCACATATCTCAAAATTATTTTATCTACAGATATGTGATAATATTTTAGATCACTCTAAATTATGGTAGAGAGAGTCACTACATAAGTTATTTTTGGCCTTGATTCTTTGAGATAATGTGTAATTCCAATGACTCTTATGAAGTCTTTTGGATCAACACCTTTTCCATTTTCATCCTTGCATAATTTTTTTCCAACTGAAATGGGTGTTGAAAAATCATTTCATTTTCCATTCCAAAAAATATCACCAATTCCCTTGCATACTTTTCCTATGAAAGAAATATGGAATTTTGTTTTTTTTACCCGAAATCCTATTAAATGTGTCATTTTCCCATGCATGGACATTTCAATGATTATCTTCATCGGATTTGAAAATTATTCACATAGTCATTCTTCATCACTAGAAAAGATGATTTCATCAACATATATAATGACTATGAGTGTACCAGTTTCCATTTCACTGACATACAGATTACTATCAAAAGTACCCTTCGCGAACATCATATCCCTTATAAAACTATCAAATTTGGAGTACCAGGATCTTGGGGATTTTTTTAAACCATACTGAGCTTTTCTCAACATACATACAATGTTAGTGCCTTTGTACAGAACAAATCCATATGGTTGTTTGATATATACCTATTATTCATAATCTCTATTTATAAATGAAGATTTCACATCCATTTCAAAAACTATAAATTTTTTGTGCTGCAACTTATACGAACACCCAAATGGTTTCCAGTATTGTTACTGGCCCAAAATTTTTGTGAAAGTCATCTACATCCATTTTTCAATATCCCTTTCATACCAGACTGTAATTTTTTCTTGAAACATCCCCATTCGCATTTAAATTATTTCTGAAAATCCACTTGGTGGCAAAAAAAATTTTATTCCTCGGTCTTGAAATAAGTTCCCATGTAGATTTATTTTTCATTTGGTCAATCCCCTCATGTATATATTGTATCCACTACTCATGCACAACTACCTTAGCAATTGTATGAGGTTCAACATGAGATGTTTTTGTTGCTTGATCTACAATTCTAAATCTTCTTCTTATTTTATCTTTAGATTTTAGATCACTATGAAATTTTCTATCCCAACACGTTTCTTTAATTTTTTACTATTTTATTTTATTTGCGTCATCTTCTTCATCTTCAATGGTATGTATATAATTGATGTTAACATTGTTTTGTTCTGTCATTTTTTTTTCATTCTTTTGTTCCATAGTCATGAAATTTTCTACAAAATCATCTGAATCACCATTTTTCAACAATATCTAATGTGATATTGATTTCAATAATTATGAAATCACTGTAATCCACCAACTAATTAATTCTTTTCTTCCAATATCTGTATCCTTTACCAATAGGTAATTCTCCCATAAAGATCCCATCCTCTACCTTTTCTTCTAATTTTCCCAGATTAATGTTCTTAATCATTATGATGCAGGTACTTCTAAAAACAATGAAGTATTTATCATTTGGTTTTGGTTGTACCACATTTCATAAGCTTTCATTTGGGAATCTAGTCTAAGAAGACATATTCTATTTATATTTATGGTAGTGCATTCATCTTCACACCAGAAAAACATTGAGATGTTATGTTCATTCAACACAATTCTACCCATTTAAACTATGCATCTATTCTTTCTTTCAGCTACTCCATTTTTATAGAGTATATAGTGTGTTGTATTGTTGTTTGATTCCATGTTTAAAAATATATCGTTCAAAAGCATCACAAGTATAATTTTTACCATTTTATGATCTCACTTTCTTGATACAGAGACCCAACTCCTTCTCTGCTTGCCTTCTAAAATTTCTAATCATTGTGGTTGCCTCTGACTAGTGTTTAATAAACATGAAATTAATTATTCTATGTAATCATCAATAAATGTTATTATATACAGACCACTTATGTATAATTTTATCTCATTGTCCAACAAGTGTCTATATGAATATGTTCATGGGGCCTATTGGATAAGATATCAACTTCATTATGTGAACTTTGAGTTAATTTTCCTTTCTAACATGTTTCACAAATTTCATCCCCTTATCTTTTGAATTTGAAAAGATCTCTCTCAATTTCATAATTCATGAATTTTCATATTCTCTATTGACCAATATGTCCATGTCTTTTGTTTGATAGATTCTTTATCCATGGAACTAAAATAATTGGAATGAAAAGAATCACATATTGGAAATATATTACCAATGGTTCATTTTCCAAGAGTGATGATTCTTCCATACTTTGAGATTTTTATGACACAAGAATCCTTTTTGAATAACACATCATATCCATCATCACAAAATTAGATCACATTATGAAAATTCGGTTTTGACCCTCCAACAAATAACACATCATTGGACTTCATATTTTGGCTTCAATCATTCCTTTTTCGACTCCCATGATTTTCAAGGAACAATCATTTTCAAATATCACAGCTCTACCCTCATGATTTTTATGATGCCAATGATTTTTGTGTCACCAGTCATGTGTGATGAACATATACTATTGAGAATCCCAGATGTGGTTTTACTGGTGCATTTTAAAGAAACCTCATCAAAAAATGATTTTATTTATTTATCTTTGGAGTTCACATTCCATTCCTAGTTTTTAGTGTTTTTTAGGAAGGGTAATCTTTCATATTTCAGTATAATTCCATTACTGATCACATATTCCACATACTTCTTTTAAGAAGTAAAATTTATTCTTATTTGAAAGATTCTATGATTTCTTCAAGATAGATTTCTTAAGTTATATCGCTCTTCTATTCTCATAATGTCTCCCCTTGGTTTATACCTCACTTTTGGTTGGGAAATGTTGTACCAAAACAAATATTATTTCTGTCAAAAAGCTCCATAACACTAGAAATATCCTCAAAACCATGATCTTTTCATCAGATATAAGATTTGACATGAAGAGTGATGTTTTTTTCATTCTAGAACCTGAGTTTGTAATTGTTCAAGAGAGTAAAATCTTCTTTGATGATTTCACTCTTCATTTTTATTAGAAGAAGATTTATCATTTTCCTTTGTACTCTAATATTTTCTTACATTTTTATGGACCTACATTTTTAGGATTAATAATTTTATTTTGAGATTTTATTAGTGTGGAATTTACTTGCTTCTTTGATTAAATTATTTCACCAGTGTGAGATGATTCTTCATTGACCTCAACAGCCTTGTTGAAATATTATCTGATCTTCATCAAGCTATGTTGTGCATCCAGGAATTTAGATCGAGTCAATGACTATTCTTGTTGTTTGATGTGAATCTTTTTATCAATGTCTTTTATCATATTTTCTACTTCAGCTACCTTTAGTTTGTGACTTTTAATTTCACTAATATAAAAGTTTTCATTCATTGTATAATATTCCTTTTCTTCAGTAAGATTTTCTATTTCATTTAGTAATATTCTCTTCTCTTTATTAAGATTTTTTTTCAAAACAAGCTTCCAATTAATTCTTCAACATGTGTTCTAGGTCGTTCTGTTCACTTCCATCATCATCACTACTAGAAGTATCAAACCCATTTTATAAATTATCCATGAAATTAGTTTAATCTTCCATTTGGATGCCTAATGTAGAATATATTTCTTTTTCTTTGCTCACATAGCTTCTTATTTCACCTGAAAAAAAAATATTTATATCACCAAATTTGATTAAATCTTTTGAGCTTCTACCCCATTTCATTTTCTGTGGTTTTTCGTTATCATTCTCAGGTGTAAAAAACTCATGATTAGGAATATGTATAACAATGTGTCCCAGCTTATTAAATTTTTAAAATCATGGTGGTGGTCTTATTTTACCCTTAAACATTCCTTTATTGAATTTATTTGATATAAGAGCAATGATCTGTTGTATTCATCATCTTTAAATTCATCATCAGAATCACTACATTTTTAAACTTCATAATATTTTATTGGGAGTTTTCTCATCACCTAAAAAGACATATAATCATTTAACCTCTTTATAGAAATTTGGATCTATCACATTTCATATACAATGAGAATATTGTGTAATTCATCAATAGAAAGACCAACATTATCTTCCAAAGATAACACTTTGGGATCAAACCAGTCAGGAAAAATTATCATTAGTTATTTTACAATAGTTGAATCATACATCTTTTCTCCAAATCCCTAAATGTTACTAACAATCTCATTGAATCTTGTTAAATAATAATAAATGTTTTCTACATCACCCATCTTGATATATTTGAATTTGCTCCTCCAAATTTTCAATTTGGCTTCCTCGACTTTCAACTGTCTTTCGTAGATACCTTCCAATTTATCCCAAATTTCATTGTAATTTTTGAGTCCCATAACCTTTGTGTACATCTTTTCCAAAAGTTACACCAAAATGGAATTTTGAGATTTTCCATCCACTTACATATTTGTTTTCCTAGTGAATGTCCTAAAGTATTCATTAACGATAAGTAGGAATCCAAACGTAGTTTCATCTCTAACATAAAGTCCAAGAGAAGAAGATAGGGTAACATATTGTTCTTTAAACTATGATAATTAATTACATCCAAATAAGGAACACCCATAATATTGAAAAAATTCATATTTTCTATGTTCTCAACATATTAGATCCTTACAGAGGGAACCTCCCTCTGATACTAATTGAAATTCCCAGAATAGTGAATGATAAATGAGAGGAGAGGGGTGAATCAGTAATCCCATTTTAATTTTTCCCTTTTTATAAATTTCCTTCTTTTGCAATTCATCCTCTATTACCAGTTAATTCCTTGATCCAATTTTCAAATTATGTTATAAAACAAAGGCGTAGAACACGGTACATAGAACTACTCCTTTCCCTGATGGTTATTCTCCCCATACGGGATTCATCAACATTTCGTAAGATGATTATTAAAAGTAATTGGTTAAACCCAAAATTAAATGTTGGTTTACCCCCCCCCCCCCAACATCAATGCACCGTCATCTTCTTCTTCTTCGAGAAACTGGTTATGCCCTCGAACTTCAACTAATTTCTTTTGATGTGTTGATCGACTACAGAAATACTTAATACTCTTCGTCCATGAGCTTGTAGGATCTGACATGCTTGTATATGTGATCATGTATCTTCAAAATACACTGATTTAATATGTCGGTCTTTGTTAATGTTTCTGGTCAAAAGTAATGATCAACTGTCTCAGTTCAACAAATGATCAAGATGATAATTCATTCATCGGACTGATGTCCTGGACTCACATGGACGTGTGAAAGTGGATCCAACATCCTTTTCTAGATAATGAAAATTTGATATTGATTTTCTTCAATTTATCCACCTTGTTCCTTCATCACATGCATAAATGGATATATTTTATTTTATGTTTCATAAAAACTAAATTTTATTAGAATTTTCTTCCTTTATTCCTTTCTTGTGAATATTTCTTTAAGAGTACAAAAAGAAAAGGGTTACTCATTTAGGTGGTTCTGTACTTCCTCTTAAGCGCAAAACCCTCTAATTTGTATCCTCGATGTGCACATGAATTTTTCTTCATGAAACAATTTAGATGTACAGTTGTCTTTAAGGATTATCAGAATAGACGAACCAAGGATGCTTAGTGATTTTTTGTGTGCCGCGCAAACGAGGGAGGTGCAATGCACTATCCCTATAGGGCTTCAAAAACAGAATCTTCATGGGATGACTCAAGAGTGAAGAGCACTTGTTGAGTTCACATGGAAGCCTTCTCCTTAATGTTGGATTTTTGTAATGGGGGCCTTCTTTCTTTGAACAATCTTGAGAATCATGGCACAATCATTTTCAAATAGTGGTTTCATGGAACTTCCATCTCCACATCAATCTGTTCTTTTGGAAATGATATCTATCTTCAGTTTGTCAATAGAAAAATCCTCAATCGGGGAATCTATAATTATAGGTGGGAATAATTTTATATTTTCACATTGAAATCCTTTTAAATATGCCATGGTGATCATGATTTGAATTCACGAGAAATATGGAGTTTTGAAATCTTCAAAGGTGGGATAATTGTTACATTGTGTCTCTATGTTTATTTTCATTCAACACTGGTCTTCATACTCAGTGTGTATAATCCTAACGTGCATGTGTTTTAGAATGCATGAAAGTATTTCCCTGAATGTGAAGCACATCTGGATGTGGCCTTGAAACAACATATGACTCGGCCTTTGTGGATTATTCATTTCAATCACATACATGTAGATAAAATTACATTAATGGGTTTGAGACATTCAGATGACACTCATTCACCTAGTTCGATCAAAAATGGTGGTGAGAAATGAGACTTTGGAGGTTCGGCAGTGGAAACAACATATTGGTTCATGTCGTGGTTGGAAGATGAAGATGACACGACTATATGAGCATCAGACAGCTCATGTTAAACTATGAAACACATTAGTTGGATTGATTATGTAGATTAAAACACTAACCGCAGATGTGATGTGCACTTGTGATTACACACAAGATCTGATAGGGGACCAGGATCAGTTCATCATTTTTAAAATGTCATCCCACATTGAAATTCCCCACAATTTTCAACTTCTTTAAATTACAAGTAATGTAAGACCATGGTTAGAATTATCTTCCCCCTCTCCTGGGGTCTCCCCGCACCGGTGTTCTGCTGGTGTGCTTATGTTCCCACTCTTACCTCCCTGGGTGCTCTACGGATTCCCACTATGCATACCCAGCCACACCGTTTGATCACTATGCATGCTCCTATGGCTTATACACATCATGTTCATGTGTTTTATTCCCAGCCTATGCTGCCTTTGTGCTGGACCGGGCTGGTTCCCTCAGAGTGGTTGACTTAGTGTACCGCATGTCCTAGGGTTGAGCTGGCTCAACAAGATTGAGGGTGGATCATATTTTTTAAGTGATCTACAAGAAAAATTATCATAAATGATTGATCAACATACAATTTGATCCCACCTTTGAATACCAAACCCACATGAAAGACTCCAATATATGTTAAACCTTCATTCTTCTTTCTATTATTTATTTTAGAATAATGATTCTAAAGATCATCAATATTACACTTTTTCTTCAATAGTATATTATTCATGAAACTCTTTTTTACCTCATTCATTGAAGAATAATGCATGAAAATATTTTTTTGAGTGATGTGTTCTATTTTAAACACATGTATTCTTATTTGAGGATCAACACAAACAATCATCTAATTCTTGGATACTTTAATCATCATTACTTCAACCATTCACTCATTATGCACATATTGACATGTTATTGACTACAAATGAAATCATGTGCTCAACAATAACTCTTAAAAACATACTAATTAATTGTACCCAAAAAAACCATAAAATCGATGTTTGAACAAGAAGAAAGGTGAATATAAATTAATTATATATCAATTAACACTCAAACTCCCAATTCAACCACAATTCCAAAGGCCATTTCTACCATTCCTACCCCCTTGTTCTTAGTAATTTCATCAAAATAAAATTAAAACTACAATAGTAATTAATGCTAACATAACCACAACCTTCCTAGACCTTAATGTTATCAATTAAGGAACTTCTTTAAGAATATATTCTAATATAATATTATTTATTATTTTCCCCAGAATCTAACATGGTGAATAAAATTTCCCCTCTCAAAAACCATGAACATCACGTGTGGTATATTTATCAAAACATATTATATTGGATATGGAATAGAGTTCTAGGAAATATGAAAACACACTCAGGGGGAGGAGGTTAAATATATGATGGGTTGAATTAGAAATATGTAGGAGTCAATGAAACCACTTAATGCTTTAAAATAGTGGTAGAGCAGAAAATAAAAATATATTATATTTTTGGGGGGAATGTATTAACATGATGTGTAAGTTCAAAGAAAATATGTTGAGATTTAAATAAAAAAAATATGATGAGAAAATAAAATGAGAAAGGGGATCTACACCTTTTCTACAAGAGGAATTCAATTTATATGAATACAAGAATATTTCCCCATATTAATCCACTCTTCTATTCCTAGATTTGATGAAAAAAATGAAAGTGGAATCCCAATAAAAGGTTTTAGATACGTCTAAATAGTTTCTTCTGAAATTTTTTTTACTAAATCAATCTCATAAATAGAAAATTAATCCAATTTTAATAGTGATATAGTTAATTAAAATATTTTTAGTATATTTGGGTGTCATATTCATTAGATAATAATGATTATTTTTCTTCCAAATAAATATCCCATAAAAGATGAAGGATACAATGATAATTTTAAATCCATGAACTATTTGATCATGTACATTTTATAAGGTACTTTGTGACTTCGATTTATGAATCAATATTTTTTTGATGAGGGTTTTCTGAAATCCTAGATTTTATTAACTAATGCTAACAATATTATCATGGTATATTGTGGAAAAATTATTATATACCACTGATAAATTATTAAATTCATAATTTTTAAATTTATAAAATAAAATTCTTCATCGAAATTTCTCAATCCTTAAGATAGAGGAAGAATAAAATATTCCTATAATTATGGGAATACCGTTTCTCACATCCAAGAAGATATTGATAAATGTGAATTGAGGAAGACATGTCATTATATATAGAAAAGAGAATGTTTGTTATCTTCAAAATGATACAAACAAAGAAACATATTCTAAATATTATAATGTTGTTTTCAATATTGGAAAATTATCACAAGATGAATAGGTAACTGCTGATTTTATAAAAATAGGATGAGAAGATGATGATGAATTTCATGGATGATATAGTAGTAGAGTATTAGAAGTATTCCAATGATAAATATTGCACCATAACTGAATGTGTAAAGTTTATAAGACCTCTATCAAGAGAATCTATTCTATATTTCACTCCTTTAACCATCAATCCATTAAATCATAAAATGGAGTAACTATTGAGTTAACATAGGCACTCTTTTAATTTGTAGATAAGGACACATTGCTACTGATCATAAATTTGGATCTTTGAAAGGAATAATATGATCATCTCTTAGTAGTTTTAAGGAATTGAAAATAAAATATTTCGTGGGGAATAATTGGTATATAGGGAATCAATACCACTATTTTCACAAACAATGGGTTACTAAAAAAAGACACAAAAGCAAGTAATTATCCTCAAATATGACAAAACCACTAATGGAATAGGTGTTCAGGATGTAATTGATGAAACTGTTAGATTAAGGGATAATTTTTTCCATCACATCTTGTGAATGGTTTATACCCTTTCAATTTGTTCATAATAGGAGGCTTAATAGTGTTAAATAACACATAAAATGTGATTATTCAAATAATAATAGATAACATCTAGTGATTCTTCATGGTCTATAGAAGTTTCAATGGAGGTAAATGAAAATAAATTTTTTTTAGCCATTCATAGATGATGTTTTTTGAGACGAGTCCAAGATGAGGTCTATTGTTTTGTGGATTGTTACTTTAGTTATGAAACAATTTTATATGACCTCACAAAATAATATAATTATAAACACAACTTATTTTATGGTAACTTCTTCTCTCGAGACATGTCATTTGGTATGTGTAATGAACCAGTGACTTTATAAAGTGGCGTGGAACATATATCACCTGATATAATAGATGAATATTTAGAAGTATGTTTGGTTGAATTTTTAGTTTATGGGAGATCATATTAGAAGTTATATATAAATATGAACATATTTCTCAAAAGTTGTGATGAAAATTACATGGTTCTAAACTAGAATAAGTAATACATCATAGTGTAAGGAGGCTCTGTACATGGGTAATAAATTTCGAGATAGGTAATTGATGTTTATCTTTCCATGATGTGGATATTTGTATTGATGTATTATTATAGTTATATAATTATATATTCATATAACAATAAGTGTATTTTATTTAAATAAATGGAAACTTCAAGGAAATTTTTTTCCTAAATACTTTGGAATTTTATGAGTCTGTGGTTTCTGA
This sequence comes from Viscum album, assembly GCA_963277665.1. Lineage (NCBI taxonomy): Eukaryota > Viridiplantae > Streptophyta > Magnoliopsida > Santalales > Viscaceae > Viscum > Viscum album. Next base: position 512,599,239 of record OY728143.1, on the reverse strand, counting down.
TGGCACCTGATTCCGAGGCCTGGTGTGCTCGGAATCAATTTCTGAAGTTTTTTTTGGGTATAATCAGTAAACGTACCTACGTGGTTTTCTATCTTTTGAACCGATGCTCGGAATTGAAATCTGATGATAGGGATGAACTCATAGTACTGGTATTATCTTATAGGGACCTTTACTGCAGTTGTGTTTTATGCGGATTGAGAGTTATTATTTGGGGATTTAGAATGAAATAAATAAAATTTGTGGAACATAATTTTATTAATGGATGTTGGTTATTTCCTCCAAAGGAGAGTTAGAGGTGGGTCCCACACCCACATAATCTCCCATGAGAGGATATTTGTGAGGTGGGTCCAACATGAGCCTAACCTTTTCATCTTCCCTTTACCCCCGTTTAACTCCTCCCTTCATTAAAGTGGAACCTCTTCACCTCCCAAGATATTTTGAGGCCACCTCCTCTCTTAATTTGTGAGACCCCAAATAGTTCATGTACATTAATTAACATGGGTGTAAATAATTATTTTTGGATTTATTTTCAATTGGTTAGAAAATCTTTTAAAATTGGGAAAAGGACTTATTTTAATATTTACATGGAAAATTGCATGGGAGAGCTCTTGAGAATTTCAAGTAGGTTTTCTCTTCAATGAAGAGCATCGTCCTTCAAACGATGAACCACCGAAGAATGATGATCAATTCCTTCGATCTTAGGCCAATCCAAAGGAGAAGGAGCCAACTGTAGGGAACGCCGATGATGCACCATCCTCAGATCCTTCTTCCCCAACATCAACGAGTTGATGCCATCTCCCCACGACGCAGTCTTCTGTGATGCCTGACTACCGCGAATCGTATTTCAAGGTAGGGAAATTGTATAATTTGAGCTTGATAAAATTAGACACTTATCCTTGTTGAGTGCGAATGGTTGTTTATGGCCAATTTTTTCCTCCTCAAAAGGTGGGCGCGGGCCGAACGCACACGGCCCAACGACCCTCCATAGTATCATTTATTTTCAATGGACGTCATCTTGGGAAGGTGGCGACAAATAAAGGTGGTGGCCGCGCGCCGGCCTCATGCGGAAGAATAGCGGCCCGCAACCGCGGGCTGCACGACCGAAGAAGAACTGACTTTCAAATGCCGACCAGGACGAAGGATGACGATGACGCCAAAATGGGATCCGCGCTACAGAGGATCTCTGACCGTGATCTGCGGGCCCCTTCGGCTACGAACTATCCAGCTCGTCGGCCGGCCGGGTGAAGGAGTTGCAGCACCTGAAGGTGTCGCGCAGCAGGACTGCGGCCCGCCCGAGCCGGCCGCTTGCACCTGGAAGATCGGCCAGCATCGGCTGGCCGGAATGGAGGGTGGTGCCGCTAGTTTGGGAAATTGGGGTGCCCCCCCCCCCCCGCGGACGGCTCGGCCCACTGGCTGAGCCGTAGCCAGCCGGGTCGTGCCCTTCTGGGCCGCGCCGAGCCACGCCCCGCCCTGACGGGCCGCGGCGAGCTGGGCCAGGCCGCGCCCCGCCGGGCCTGGGTGGGCAATGTGATTCACCGTGCTGGTTCGACCCTCTGTCGGGTCGGACCTGCCAAAACTGGAACGACCCGACCCACCAGCCCACTGGGCATAACAGACTGGGCCAGTTTTCACTTAAACTTGAATAACTATTTGACTGCTCGTCTGATCGACACGCCGTCTACGAAACTGGCACCCTCACGACGAAGCGTTCCTTTTTCAATACACTATTTGAGTTTTGGACAACATTGGAAAATGGCCAGGATTGGAACGAGTGTATTTCCAACTGCCCCCCCCCCCGGAGCAAAAATGCTAATAACTCTAATTCAAGGAGTACGATTGATGCATTGTCTGTCGCGTTGGGTTCCTTTTGACGAGACGGAACTTCGAGAAACATCAACTCTGGACTTCTTGACAATTGATGTATCGACCCCTTTGTTCGAAGAGCGGACCATCCCGGAATCGAGCGTGCTTTGTGCGGGAACCCTAGAGCTGGATGCAACTACAACAACTACCATACTAGAATCATCCATGGGTTCGATGACGACGACTACCATAGTGGAATCCTCTATGGGTTCAGTGATGACGACTACCATACTGGAATCCTCCGTGGGTTCAGTGATGATATTTACTATTCTTGTATCCTACATGGTTATGACAGTTTGACTTATGTTCCAATATCCTATGGGGGTCTAACAGAGTATCTGGTCTAGTATCCTATGTCGGTCCGAAAGCTTAGCTGGTCTAGTATACTACGTGGGTCTGACAGCTTAGATGAATTAGTGACTACATCTGCTCATCTTTATCACATTATGAAATATGTATACCTTTGTGAGATGAGTCTTGAATTTTAATCTGTGTGATTGATTTCATTCATGTGAGGACTGGGTTGTGCTTGGGCTTGAGAGTTGGATCCGAACTAGAATTGATGACTTATGTTTATGTATAGGGATATACATTAGTAGAGTTTGTTGATACATTGTGATTGTATCTTTCCATTTGTGGTTTTTCCTAAGTGGATTCTGGGAGACCTTAGGGGGTCTCGAGGTCCCTAATGAGTATCATATACTCACCCCTGCATGGGCTATGCCCACACTACGTTGTGTTGGATGCATATGATGGACAACACTGATCGTGGTGGAGACCTATTAAGCTGGACGGTACCTGGATGTGGAGCACATGGCGAGATGTACACGGAGCAGACATATGGATCTAAGGTGCAGAGGACACCATTTGTACCCACCCTTCAGGTGGGATTCCTAGAGGAGGACTTGGTGGTTGATGATTTACTTTATTGTATTTGTACTAGCTTTTTCAGTTTTACAGTAATGTTCAGTTGGGTTTGTATTCTGTCCCATTAACCTTTCAGCACTTAATTTTATATTCAGTATCACTTTGTTCTTACTTCTGTTGCGTACTATGTTGTGTTGATTACTATTATAAAGTCAGTGCCTTCCCTTTTATTGGGAGTTAAGCTTTTGGTGCTAGTCGCCAGCCAGTGGACTATAAAAGGTGAGCTTGGGCTAGTCACGACATGGGCCCCAGAGACGGGTCAAGAAAAATTGGTATCAGAGGAGTCAGTTCTACCACAGAACTCAAGATTCTGATAATTATATTTTGTGAAGCTATTGTGTTAAGAGTATTTGGTGTGGTTTTTAGTCCAGGTAGTCTAGTGTTGGTGTGGCGGCCGACGTATCCATACACCAGGACCCTGACCATTGATTTCAGACTCAGTACATGAAAACACATATTGTATGTGTGTTTCAAAAGTTTTCTTTTTGATTTCGTTGAGTCAGCTAACCAGGTATACTTTTTTACATTTGATCACCTGTTTCTTTTTAGGATGTCCCCATGATGGCATCCATCTAGGGTTCCGAGTTACGTAAAGGATGGTATCCCACCGAGTGATGAGGCCTCTGTGTCGGGCCCCATCACAGCGGAGGCACCAGCGGTACCACTACCTGCTGGGCCACCGAAACCACCAGCCCCAACAACAGAGAGTGAACTCTGTCTAAGTGCATCGCACAAGTTTGTGCGATAGAGGTCGCCCAGGATCATGTGGAGATATGGACCCACATGCAGCTGAGGATTGGCTGGAGACTGTCGTCAGGGTTTTCATATTGGTAGGGACACCAGGCGATCATATGGTGATCCTTATTGTGAGTCTCCTGCATGCAGCAGCAGGTAGATGGTGGAGCCTGGTGCTTTAGGTGCATGAAGAGGCATCTTTAACTTGGATAAATTTCAAGAGTCTCTTCCACTCAGTGTTTGTTCCAGCCACCCTTCGTGCAGTGCGGATTCAGGAGTTACATCACCTACGGCAGGGCAGCATGATAGTATCTTAGTACTCAGTGAGGTTTACTGACCTCTCGCGCTACTCCACGAACATGGTACGTGACCCTTTATTCTGGTCCCAGACCATTGTGAAAGGACTGAGGCATGAGATCAGGGCTTTTATTATCTCCCTCAGCATTCCAACGTAGACCGGAGTGCTAGAGTGAGCCTTTCTTGTGGATATCTTTCATGCTGAGCCGACACGAGTATTGAGACCCACCGTAGGGTGACATGTAGCAAAGTCTTCTACATCCGGCAGTAGACAAATGTCCCAGAGGTCCAAGAAGACTAGGAAATCAGGAGAGCAACCTCAGGAATCAGGTTCAGTTGTGTGTGGAACACAAAACACAACCAGCTATACGAGGAGCAGGTAGTGCTATGCATGCGGTGGGCAGTGTCATATGGCTCAGGACTGCCCGACCCACCGTGTAGATGAGCAGCAGACAGTGGAGGGACCTCCCAGGCAGAGGTAGAGGTTCTTCGGAGGAGTTCCGTAGGGAGAAGGCGTACGAGGCAGAGGAGCTGGCCGAGCAGCATATGGTGTACGATGTTTTGATGATCTACCACCACCACCAGCCAGAGCGGCACCCGAACTACAGAGTGCTAGCAGATAGTGGCAGGATCAGCTCCAGGCAGTCGAGGCCTACAACCATGGTGTAACTGAGATGATTCAAGGTACTATATATTTCTACTCCACCCTTGCTGCAGTACTTATATACATATGTGCAAGTCATTCTTTTATTGTCGCTACCCTTATTCGGAGCTCGAAGATTCTGACGGAGCTGTTGGCTCAATCCTTATGGCTAAATACTCCTACGGGAGTAGACTTGACGATTAAACTCTCATTTAGGCAGTGTTATCATACTCTAGGATTTGAGAGCTTTAACTGGGATCTTCTTGTAGCGGCGTCGAGGCCTTATGAATTCATCTTCTGTATGGACTGGTTGTCTATAGTTTATGCTTAGATCGACTGCATTAGGCGCATGGTGCGGTGTATCCGCACGGATGGGAGTTGGTTCACCTTCACTGGCGAGAAGGGATCCTTTGCAGCACATGATGGTCTTACGGAGAGGAGAGGGCAGCCGATCACACATCAGTTGGCTACTCTCATCCTTAGAGTAGTTGATGTGCAGAGTCTAATTTTTCCTATTGCGGTGGATCAGTATGCATACGTTTTTCCAGATGACGTTCCAGGACTACCTCCTCACAGAGAGTTTGACTTTTATATTGACATGTACCCCGAGAAAACATCGATATCTACTACAGCATATCATATGGCACCCACTGAGCTTTGTGAGTTGCGGGTATAGCTGGAGGACTTGCAGGGAAAGGGATTCATCTGACCCAGTGTTTCACCCTGGGCTTCTCTGATTTTGTTCTCCAAGAAGGCAGATGGGAGCTTGCGACTGTTTGTCAACTATCGTCGCCAGAATCTTGTGACCGTGAAGAACAAGTACCCACTCTCGATGATTGATGACCTCTTTGATCAGCTCAAGGGAGAACGACAGTTCTTGAAGATAGACCTCAGGTCAGGCTATCACCAGCTCAGAGTTCAAGATGGGGATGGGCAGAATATGGCCTTCAAGTGTCGGTATGGCCACTACAAGTTGAAGGATATGCTCTTTGGCGTAACCAATTATTCATAAGTGTTCATGAGTCTCATGAACATGATCTTCCAGCCTTACCTTGATCATTTTTTATAGTCTTCATCGACAACATACTTATTTAATTGACTATTGAGGAGGAGCACACCTACCACTTTTGGGTTGTAGTGGATACACTCTGAGAGATCCAAAATTATGGTAAGCTATCTAAGATTCATTTCTGGATACTAGAGGTACACTTCTTGGGACAGTTCATCTCAGTGGTGGGAGTTGTAGTGGATCCAGTGAAGATAGAGTCTGTGATTTCATGGGAGCCACCCAGGAGCGTGACGGAGGTGCGAGGTTTCCTAGGTCTAGCTGGGTACTATCAAATATTTGTGATAGACTTCACCAGATATGCAGCACTGATTTTAGCCATGACGAAGAAGGGTAAAACATTCGTGTGGTCAGATAGATGTCAGTAGAGCTTTCAGAAGTTGAGGCAGAGGTTGACAAGTGCGCCCATCTTGAGGTTTTCCAGAGTAGGGCTTTAGGTACGTAGTTTACTGCGACACATCAAGGACCAGACTCGGGTGTTTCTTGATACAGGACCAAGCAGGGATCGCGTATGGTTCACCAAAGTTGAAACAGAACGAGCAGAACTACGCTACCCATAACCTGGAGTTAGCATTAGTGGTCTTCACCTTGAATATGTGGAGACACTAACCGATGGGCGAGCGCTTTACAGTCTATTCTGACCACCAGATTCTCATGTAAATCTTCTTACAGAAGGACCTGAAACTAAGAAAGTGGTGATGGCTTGAGTTCATCCAAAACAATGTCATTGAGATAGTCTATACTCCTGGGTAGGGTAACATTGTAGTTGATGCTCTTAGTAGGAGATTGTGCATTCACCTTCTAAGAGAGGAGATAGAGCAACTAGCCGTGTTGTAGATATCCTTTGTGGATATAGATGGAGCAGATTTTCTTCAGTCTTTCACAGTCACACCTCCACTTATTGATTGATTCAAGGAGGTATAGCGTGGGGACGTTGACTGTGAGATGTGACGTGCTTAGATATCCACAAGGTAGGCACCTGATGTATTTTCTAAAGGACGGGAGCACATCATCCTTTTCAGGGGACGCACTATGGTACCATTTTCCCTATAGGAGGAAGTGCTGAGGGAGTTTTACACTTCCCCTCTAGCAGTACATCCAGGAGTTGTGAAGATGTATTAGGACCTAAGATGATAACACCAGTGGCCGGGTATGAAGAATGTTGTTGTAGAGTTCGTTTCATGATGCCTCACTTGTCAGCAAGTGAAGGCGGATCACCAGGTACCAGCAGGCTTGGAACATCCCTTAGAGGACCCAAAATGAAAGTGTGATGTGATATCCATGTATTTTGTGATGGGGCTTCCACGTACATCCAGAGGTCATGACTCTATTTGGATGATCTTAGAGCGACTCACCAAGTCGGCCCACTTCCTACTGATCAGAGAGCAGGGCTCGGTAGAGATCTTGGTTCGCCTAAACATTTAGTAGATCATACGGCTTCATGGTGTGTCGTCGTCTATCATATCGGATCAAGATGCTCGATTCACTTCAAAGCTATGGAAGGAATTATAGTAGGCTTTTGGGACTCATCTTCACCTGAGCACCGCCTTCCATCCTCAGATGGACGGTCAGACTAAGAGGACCATTTAGACTCTCAAGGACATGCTCCATGCATGTGTCCTTGAATTTGGTCATAGTTGGGAGGACCACTTACCCTTGGTGGAGTTTGTGTACAAAAACAGTTACCACTCCACCATCGGGATGGCCCCATTTGAGGCATTGTACGACCAACCTTGCAGATCACCTCTGTGCTAGACTGACCCTGGGGAGTCAGCACTTGTAGGACCATAGATGGTTCAGGCTATAATGGAGATGGTCCAGATCATCCAGAAGCGGATGAAGACTGAACAGTGCCGATAGAGGACCTATGATGACAAGAGACAGAGACCACTAGAGTTCGAGGATGGTGACCACGTTTTCTTAGGGGTATCACCTCGATGTGGTCTACGTAGATTTTCCCAGGGAGGCAAGTTATTTCCTCAATTCGTCAAACCATTCCAGGTCCTCAATAGAGTAGGCGAGGTGGCTTACCGCCTGGCCCTTCCACCTCAGTTGAATCAACTGCATGATGTCTTCCACATATCTTAGATGAGGAGATATGTGCACGACCCGATCTACATCATCGATCATGGGGAGTTGGACATCGATGACTGGGACACATTTGCGGAGGTCCCAGTGGAGATCGAGGATCAACAGGAGCATGTTCTACATGGATGGTCAATTCCTCTGGTGCACATTCGCTGGCTGCATAGGAACGTTCAGAAGAGAACTTGGGAGTGGGAGGCTCAGATGCAAGCTCAGTACCCCCATTTGTTTCCATAGTGTGTGTTGTAGCTTTATGGGGATGTAAATCCTTGAGATCAAAGTATTGTAAATACTGAGAAATTTCATGGAAAATGTTTTCTTCAATACTTTGAAATTTTACAAGTCTGTGGTTTCTAACTGAACCTGATTCCAAGGCCCGGTGTGCCTAGAATCAATTCCTAAAGTTTTTTTTTGGGTACGTTCTGTAACGGTACGTACGGGTTTTTCTATTTTTTGAACCGGTGCACAGAATTTAAATTAGAGGACACCGAGGAACTCACTACGCCAATATTCTCTTAAGGGTACTTTTACCGTAGTTGTGTTTTATGCGTGTTGGGAGTTAATTTTTTGTGGATTTAGAATGAAATAAATAAAATTTATGGAACACAATTTTTGTAATGGACGTTGTTTATTTCCTCCCAAGGGGAGTTAGATGTGGGTCTCACAGCCTCATAACCTCCCATGAGAGGATATTTCGGAGGTGGGGCCCATACGAGCCTAATATTTTAATCTTTCCTTAACCCCCCTTTAACTACTCCCTTAATTAAGGTGGAACCTCTTCACCTCCCAAGAATTTATGAGGCCACCTCCTCTTTTATTTGTGCCAACCCAAATAGATGATTAACTTGATTTAACTTGGGTGTAAATAATTCATTTTGAATTATTTTGAATTGGTTGGAAAATCATTTAAAATTGTAGAAGGTCTTATTTTAATATTTTCTTGGAAAATATTTTGGGAGAGCTCTTGAGAATTTGAAGGAGTTCCTCTCTTCAACGAATAACACCATCCATCCGATTAGTAACTACCATAAAAGTATGATCACATCCTTCAATCTTCGGCCAAGCCAAAGGAGAAGGAGCCACCTGCAAGGAACGCCAAAAACGCGCCATCCTCAGATCCTTCTTCCCCGACGTCAATGAGTTAATGTCTTCTCCCCACGACGCCGTCTTCCGCGATGCTCGACTACCGTGAATCTTATTTCAAGGTTGGGGAATTTTATAATTTTAGTTTGATAAAATTATACACTTATCGTTTTTGAATGCGAATGGTGGTTTATGGCCAAATGTTACTGCCTAACACGGAGGGTGTGGGCCGAACACACATGGCCCAACGACCCACTCTAGTATCTTTTATTTGTGATGGAAATAATCTTGGGAAGGTGGCAATAAACGAAGGCGGCTGTCTTGCGGCGGCCGCATGCGGAATAATCGTGGCCTGAAACCGTGGGCCGCTCGGCCGAAGAAGAACCGGCCGGCCAGTTGGGTGAAGGAGTTGCGGCACCCGAAGGTGAAGAAGCCACGACACCTGAAGGTGTAGCATAGCAGTGCCACGACACCCTAAGGTGAAGGAGTCGTGGAACCTTTGGGTTCGAGGCTCATTGTCCAGTAGGGTGAAGGAGCTGTGACACCCGAAGGTGACGCGCAGCAGGACCGCAGCCAGCCTGAGCGGGCCTCTTCTTCCGGGAAGACCGGCAGGCTTCGGCCGGCTGGATTGGAGGGCGGCGACGCTGGGTGCTGCTAGATCGGGAAATCCCCCCTGCCCCGGACCACTCGGTCACCCATTCCTAGCCACTCGGTCATTCGGTCACGCCGCGTCCAGTCGGGCCACGACCTGTCGGGCCGCGCCGCGCCGTGCTAGGCCGGGTCATACCATGATGGGCCGGGCCACACCCCTCGAGACGGGCCACGCGATTCACCGGGCTAGTCCAACCCCATGCCATGTCAGACCTTCCAAAAATGGATCGACCCGACCCGCCATCCCACTAGGCTTAATGGCCCGAGCCTGTTTTCACTTAAACATGAAAAACTATAAGACCATGCATCCAATCGACGTGCCATCTGTGGAACTGGGACCGGGCGTCTGAATGACGCGCTGTCTGTCGCATTGGGTTCCTTTTGATGAGTCGGAACATCAGGATACATTAACTCTAGAATTCATTACAGTTGATGTATCGACCCCTTTGCTCGAGAAGCAGACCCTCCCAGAATCTAGAGTGCTGTGTGCGGGAACCCTAGAGCTGGTTGCGGCTGCAATGACTACTGTACTGGAATCCTCCGTGGGTTTGACGACGATGACTACCATACCGGAATCCTCCGTGGGTTCAGTGACGACAACTACGATACTGTAATCCTCTGTGGGTTCGACAGTGATATTTACTGTTCTTGTATCCTACGTGGGTCCAACAGTTTGACTTCTGTTCTAGTATCCAATGTGGTTCCAACAGAGTTGCTGGTCTAGTATCCTACGTGGGTCTGACGGCTTAGCTCTTCCAGTATCCAACATGGTTTTGACAGCTTTGATGAATCTGTGACTACATGTGATCATCTTTATCACTTTAGAGAAGATGTATACCTGTGTGAGTTGAGTCTTGACTTTCAATCAGTTTGATTGAATTCTTTCTTGTGTGGACTGTGTTGTGCATGGGCTCGAGAGGTGGAGCCGAACTGGAATTGATGACTTAGGTGTATGTATGGGAATATACGTAAGTAGAGTTGGTTGATACTTCATGATTTTACCTTTCCTTTTGTTTTTATCCTACATGGATTCTGGGAGACCTTCGGGGGTCTCGGGGTCCCTACTGAGTATCGTATACTAACCCTAGCACGGGCAATGCATGCACTACATTGTGTTGGATGCAGACTACGGACAACTTCGATCTTGGTGGAGACCTGTTGAGATGGACGGTACCCGAAGGCGGACCACATGGAGAAACGTACACGGAGCGGACGGACGAATCCGAGGTCCTGAGGAGACCATCTGTACCCACCCTTCAGGTGGGATTCCCGGAGGATGACTCGGTGGTTGCTGATTTAATTTACTATAGTTGTACTAGCTTTTCAGTTTTACAGTACTATTCAGTTGGGTTTGTGTTCTTGCTCATTTAACTTTCAGCACTTAATTTTGAATTCAGTATCACTGTGTTCTTACTTCTGTTGTGTCCTCTGTTGTGTTGATTAATATTATAAAGACAATGCCTACCATTTTATTGTGATTTACACATTTGGTGCTAGTCTCTAGCCTCTGGCCTTAGGATGGTGGGTTTCGGGTAGTCACGGCACATGCCCCAAAGATGGGTCATGAAATTTTAAATTTAAATTATCCAATTGATTTTGTTTTTTTAATTTTTTTTAAAAGTGGTATTATTAGTTTATAATATAAGGATCCTTTGGTTTTTTTAAAATAAAATATGCGTTTTATTATTATTCTTATCTCTATCATCATTAATAATATTTTGTCATTGTGGTAGTTATTTTTATTTTAATTATTATAGCTATTATTTTTAAATGATTCCAATGTAGTTTTATATAAGTTATACTATTCCATTCATGGCCCGATTGATTTGGAATGTGTTGGATATTGTATTATTTTAAGAAGGTTGGTGGTAAAAGATTGATGTCTTTTATTACAAAAAACATTTTTATGCATTTCTTCTTAAATAATATTTTTCTATGGGTTATTATAATGTGTCTATGCATCATAGGAAACCTTGGTTTCTGAGGTTAAATAAAAAAGAAAAGATAAGTTCGTTCGCCATTGAGAATTATTTTGAGGCAGATGTGTGGAAGTCCTATATTCGAAGATGTATTAGAAACCCAAAATTCACTTCTTGGTTGACGTAGGATCTCTACATGACCCTAAAAATATAGGCTTTATAGTTTTTCTCTAATGGATCCATATTTTAAACAACTAATTGTATGATATTTCAATGAAACATGATTACAAAATATTTACAATGATCATAGAGGGTTTTACTAATAATTTTTTAATTCTTATATTTGTTTTATCCATTTATATATCTTAATTTTAATATTTCATGCATTAAACACCATTATATTGGTTTCATTCTGTTTACAAAATGAATTTTTTTAGTGATAATTAAGTGATTGATGACTTATATGGGCTTTTGGTTTTCCTAGGTGGTTATTTTTTTTCAAAATACCAACAAAATTATTTTTAACCCATTTCTCAAGAAATATTATTGCAAAATATTTTTATAAAAATTGAGATTTTGAAATGAAATCCCATTTATATATTCTATAATGGATAAGATAATATTTTCAAAAAAAATATGTATTCCAAAAATTCTGGAAAATAGTTCATTCATTAAATTATAAGAATGTGGAAAAAAGAATGGTGAACTACTGGGAATTTTATTTTCAACCTAATATTATATATCACTTTTAGATTTTTTAGCTCATAACCACTAAGATACCATTTATGATTTTAGTATTGGATTAATAGTTTTATAGTGATCTTGTATCATCCATGACTTTTTTAGATCAATATCATCTCAACCAAATCAGTAGTCCATATTTGATTTATTTATTTTTTCAATGGTTTATATGAATATTGGATTATATATGTTGAATAATAGGTTATGTTTACTATGATGTCGATGGATATGAGGGAGAGTTTATTTATTCATTATTTTTTTCATATCTACAAATTTTAATTTTCATGGGAATCTATAGTTTAGGTGAGTTATTTATGATTTTTGTAAAATTTTCACTATTATATTGATTTTTATTGGGAAAATAATTCACATTTGATGGTTTCAGATGAAATAGTGCTTGTCACCTAACCGAGGGGATCTATAATACCTCATATATTCTATTACTAATAGGATCAAGTATCTGATGGATTTATGGCTGTGGATAGTGAATTATAGATAATGTTTCTACATTTTCAATGTAATGACTACTACATCAAACTCCATGCCATATTTCATGTATTTTTTATCATGATTCTTTAATTATATGATTAACAAATTATTACAGTTTTATTTTTCATAATAATTCATCCCCAAAAATTTAATGAAGCATAATTTTATATTAAAACCCCTTCTCTACTATATGTTAACATAATTATATGTGTAGAGGTCAATTTCTTTTTAATATCCTTGAAGTGTTCCATGGATACAATGTTTTAGAGAAACATTTATCCATTCCATGTAAACTTCCTTTGATGAATGTAAAATCATGAGAAATTTATAACAAATCCTCAGTAGTATCCATAAAATCAATGAAAAACACTAATTTTTTTATAGCGGTTCTCTAAACAACTATTCAATCATCTTAGTGTTCAATAAGTCAAGAGATACACCATTTCTTGTGATCAAATTACATAACAAGGATAATTTTTGAAGCTAAATTTAGACTTGTAAAAATTGGAATATAATTTATCCTTCCCGAGTCTCTTTTTCACAATCCTTAATTATATTCACATTCTTTCTAAATCATGTAATATATGATAATTGCATCAAGTAAAACTACCATCAATTTTTCTACATAATATCTAATTATTCTATTCATCAAATATATAAACTTAACAAGGTAATTTCTAAGTCCATATAGAATCTCATTGAATTCATAGTGTATATACTATATATGGATTGTTTTATTTTGTTTTTCAAACATTCTTTACCCATATCTAATAGTTTCTATATTGATGATATGCCATTGATAAGTATTTGTTTACTCTATGTTGATCAATAAAAATCAAAATGGGGTAGAGGAAACATTTTCTTGATTCTGATCTTTCTAAGATAAAAACAAGATATTCAATGATTCATTGATCTATATTTATTTTTCAAAAATATGACTAGTTCTCCCTATGGTGATGCATTATTCTATATAAATCCCCTTTTTATTCTCTAGTGGATTCATTAATTATTACAATTTGAAGTGGTCAATTCTCTAAATACTCTTCGATATTGGCACAAAATCATGTTTGAGTTCAATAAAATACTCAACCTCACATTTTAAGGGAGTGATATTTAATTGATCAATAAATATATCAACTAAATAACATAAAACTCACATGTCTTCAAAGTTATGTTCTTCCCCAATCATTTGATCTGAGTATTTTGCGTTATAGGGTATAAACCCCCAACTAGAGGGGTTTTATTTCAAATGGATTTTATAATCATCCTTACACCAACACACTATAATAGGGTTATTTTGGATATCAAATAAGATTTCATTTCCCTTGAAATTTATATGATATCTATATAGAGATATCGAGTCCACTAATATTATAACATCTAATTTTACCAAGGGAAGGATAAATAAATATATAGTAAGTAACTTCTCAAATACCTTGATCGAAAAATATTTATATATATTGTATGAATTTGTTTCACCCCTATTGTTTAATCTAATACTTATGTATATATATTTTAATGTGGTCGATCAGAATTTCTTGTACACATGTATGATATAAATAAATATGGATAACTGAAATCGAATAAAAATTCATAAATTTATAGTGGATAATATGTGTACATTTGTCCACTTCATTATCTATGGTTACTGTATTATTAATGATTTCATCGGAAACATTTTTTTCTCTTGGTCTTGGAGGTTTTTTATTCTTATTATCCTTGGTATCCCTTGGATTGCGGAATTGATTAGGCTATTCATCAAAATCCTTTAATTTATTGTATTTAATTATGGGTTGAGAATTTGTTGGGACCTTGTTTTTTATTGTCTTTGTTTAACTCTGTCTATATTTTCTATAATCACATACTTTAGGGTCTTCTCTAACACATTTACAAAATATTATTGACCATATTAGAAAATTTCATCGGTGTTTCTTCCAGTATTTTTATCATGTAAGAGGTGGAATCTTATTTATTCCAATAGATTTTTTATATTATTTTCAAGGAAAATATATCTTAATTTACATTTCTATGGGATTGTGAGTGTCACTGGATTCCATTTCAACATTAAATACACGTTAAATAATTAATTTGTCACTAAAAAACACTCTTATTGTTAATTTTTTAAGAATTGGTTTCATTACCTTAAATAGTCATTTAATATTACTTTTATGGTCAATAAAAAAGTCAGAGTAATACCTTCTAAATCTTCTAAAGATAACTTTATAAGTACCATGTTAAAAATCAACCTTTTGTTTCACCTCTAAGAACTCTCTCTAACTTAAATTCAAAAAAATTTTGAAAATATTTAGTGATGATTATTTTTTTGAACCCTTCCCATTAAATAATCTTAATATATTCTTTTCTTCATATTCTTAATGAGATTCCACCATTAGTCATCCTCACCATCCAGTAAATAGAAATATAAAAATTTATTATCATTGTTTATTAATTAGATGATGTAATATATCTTCTCTATTTCATTGATCTATTTCTCGATTATTAGTTGGTTGATAGAAACATTAATAGAGGGTAGAAATTTCGTCATGAACTATTCAATTTCATGTTTCTCTATCCTTAGGGAATTGAATACCTCACTAAAGTTAGTGTTATTATTCAATGCCTGGGAAATTATATTGTACATTTCTATGATATTTTTCACTCTATCCCCAATTTCATTAGATTTTCTATTATAAAAATCAGTAAATTAACCTTTAAATCCATTGTATAATCAGTTCATCCATTATCCATTCATTACATAAATAATAAATAGTTTATCAGAATAAATAAATTAAAAGATGTGTAAAAGGAAAACAATGGTATTATGAGAAATTACTCATAAATAAAATTCCTAAACTAGAATATTAATCTATAGATTAAAATATATGTTATCCATGGAAATTTTAAATTGTGGTTTTCTAACAGAAATAAGATTATATTACGTCATAATATTCCATTTATATTATTTATTATGGTTCATAAAGAGAATGTGTAGTGTCCAAAACATATCCATCGGGTGAGTCAAACAAATTGTTTCAATAGGACCACATTTTGAGCATTTAGTGAGGATAGAGTTAAATAGTAGAAAACTTTTATAAGTATTATTACCCCTAGGGTCATCTGTTCCAGAACAAAAATCCAGTAATTTTTTTCTATAAAATAATTTCATTGCTAGGAAGTCACAAACAGATTACTTTACCAATTTTTTTAGATGTTTTTACTATATATAGATTTACCATTTAGGTTCTAACTAATATTTTTCTTATCTTGGTCCACAAAAATCACTCAATTAATCTTAAGGAACTAATCCCTTCTCTAATACTGACTCAGATAACATAAACCCATACTCCTGGTTCTAGAGCTAAGAACACATACATTACCTAGAAACTTTGATACCATGAGATATTATAAAAGAAAAACTCTCATAATTTCATAATATTTTAATAATTTAAATGATACTTCTCACAAATAACCTCACACCCCTATAAAATAATGGTTTAGTGTTATATATGAATAAATAATTAAATATCTTGTCTCATAAAATTTCTTAAACATCCCCCCCCCCCCGATATCTTCAAAAGTGAATTCCATCGACACATAATCGGGCATAGAATTCCCTATATAAATAAGAAACAATGTAATGGGTGATCTCAAATGATTAGTAAGGGAAATTTTTATCAAATAACTATTAAGAGGGTATATCAAATGAATATAATGAAACATGTGATAAATATGGAATAATTATAGTTTTATATAAGTCATATTAAAAGGATATGTAACCTAAAATGGTCAATCATATACCATGGAATAATATTTTAGATAATGTTTGAATAATCATTATCCTTAAAGCATAAAATAAGAATAACATCATGGAATAACTATATGTAACATTTATAAGAATATAGAATCATAACATATGGTTAACTCCCCATGAAATCATATCATATTGGGTCATGAGTATCCACATTTTTTCCATCACATAGTAGATCTAGAATGACTACCTATTTTCCATAGTGGGTTAAGCATCACTACTCATTTATAATCATTATATAAAGATATATAAAATCATTACCAAATTAATAATATGGTAATATAGGACCTACCAATCACATAATGATAATAAATACACATTTTTTCAACATAAAAATATATATAAATCATATTTTTAAATACTGAAGTAAATAAAATGGGTTTCAAATAATGATTCAAATGGTATCACATAAAAGGACAAGAACAATTTGATTAGTTAATACAAAAGATAAATAACCCAAATGGTGTGTTTCATAAGTGATTTAAGATGGTTATTAATGAAACATAACTCAATAATTGATATATCATTCATAGATAAAGGTAAAATTATAAGTGTAAAAAAATTGTTTTTTGTAAACATTTCTTAACATTTTATTATAGCGGCTAAATTAAGATTCACATTAAAATATTACATTTGAGAAATTCAAAAGAATGACTTTTTCAAAAAAAATTATATAAATAATTACATATAATTGAACCTATAAAATAAATAATGTTAAATTAAAAAAATGATATGTTTAAGATAAAATATAATAATATTAAAAGAAAAAATCCAATTTATATATTTTAAAATACCTTTATAGAAACCCGCAGAATTAAAAGGATAGTGAAAATTATTTCTCAAAAGGATTTGATTAAAAGATATTACATTATAAATTAAATATTTTGTTTTTTAAATAATAAATGAAAACATTTTTGGAATTAAATAATATTGACATATAAAATTATTATCATAATAGAGTGGATTATGAATTAATCTAGATAATTGTAATTTTTTTATGAAATAAATTTGTGAAAGAAGAAGTTTTTTATGAGAAAATATAAATTATATATAGGGAAATAAAATATTGTATATTAATTAAATAAAATTACAAATATAATAAATATATAATAACATAAAATTTGAATAAAATGTCCTAATGAAAAGGATGTTAATTCAATAAAACCAGTAACATGGATTCCTTTTTGTCCATAAATGAACTAAACTCCTAAATGTTAAAACCCCATAATAATTTCTTATTTTATAACTCAATTAAATAATATTATATTTTATAATATTTTATTATAATCATTCATTATATATTTATTTGTTAGATATTTTTTATATTCATCATTGGATATTAGTAAACTTGATTGCTTTGCGCACATTTAGAAATGATGATGTTGATCATTTTATATTTATACAATGTTAATAATTTAATTATTATCTAATTCTGTATAATATATTTTACATAATTATTTAAAATTTAATTATTTCATTCCAATATATTTTTAATTATAATTCATGAATACGAAATTAATGATGATTTTGGGTAATTTTAAGGAATACAAAAGGGTGTTGTAATAACGAGTTATATATTAATATTATTCCTAATTTGTCTCTATATAATTTTAATCACATAGGAAGAATAATTTTTATTCATTAAAAAATTTATTTGAAAAATCTATGTAATTTGGTTATGGAAAACAAATTTTTTCATTCCTAAAGGTTGTAGTTTGAACATAACGGGAGTGACATTTTCATTTCGAAAAAGATGTGAGGGATATAGATAAGGGTTTTCACAAAAACAAAAAATAAAATTTCAATATAATAATGATAATAATTTAATTATATTTGAATTTTTAGGGTACGTATAGATTATGGTAGGATGGTAATGGTAAAAAAGATTATGGATTTGACAATACTCACGTTTTTGGCTTGGTTCTTCACTTGAAGGATCCCTTGAAAATGTTGGAATTGGGACCCTTTCTTGTAAAAAGAGTCCAAAAACAATTAACAATGAATTAGGGGTAGTGAAATGGGACTAATATCAAGGAATTTTCTATAGATAAGTGGGAAATCAAGTGGGTGAAAGATACCTCCATTAATAAGTGAAAAGAAGGGACTTTACCCTTGAAAATAAAGGTGGGTGGGGTAAAGATTGATTCTTGTGGGAATTTGGTGGTTTAAGAGAGGAATATTTATAATATATATGGTATCGACTATACCAAGTAATTTATTTTCTATATGTTTTAATTTTCAAGATAATAGAATAATTATGATCCACTTTATGTTACCCCTTTTTAACCTTATTAACACTGATTAAATGTTTACTGTTGTAATTTTTTTACAAATCAAATAAGATAACCCTTATTATAAAAAATGAATGATATGATTAATAATTTGATATCAATTTAATTTAAGTCATTTTATATATATTAGAAAATTACATATTAACTTGATACATATATGGTTCAAAAAAATTTGATTTTTTAGAAAAATTAGTTTTTAAAAAACAATTAATCTTATTCTTATTTCCAAGTAATTCAAAATTAAATGGGTTTTGTTATAATATACTTATTTAGAATAAATTTTAATAAACTCAAAATATAACCATAATATATATATTTTTCCTTGATATAAATTAATTACAAATATTAAATTAATATAATACGATATTTAAAAATGATTTTATTATATAATTGAATAAATATGTATTAAATTTGAATTTTTTTCATTAATATTATTAATGTTAAATGTGTAAAAATATACATGATATTTGTTTTTTTGTATAATTTACTAAATTTATAATTACATGTTTATATCCACCGAACTCATATTTACAAATCCACTCAAGATCTCAACATAAAACCTAAGGATAAGATAAGTAGCAATGGTATTCATTGGATGTGATTCAGCTATCATGGATCCAATTATTATTTTGATGAGTATTAGCTTCTTCCAAAAATAATTTTTCTTAATCCTCGATTGATAGAGTTTTTCTCGGTCTTGGTCTAGGGAAAAACCCTGGGAAGTATCCTCTCTTCAATGCTCCAGAAAATAATCCTTATAAGACTCATACAACTTTATTCCATTCCCTCGATTTTATGTATTTATTTAATAATATATTTAATATTATTAATACCAAAATATTCAATATCTACTTTACCATTTTCATTTTTAATAACAACATAGTCCATTATAATTTAGTGTTTCACGTAAAACTATCCATTGTAACTTTAAGGAATTTTATTTTTAGGGTGTTAAAATTATTCCATCCATTAATACTTGGTTTTTATCTTCCTTATAACTATATAGATCACAATATTTTTTTTCAAAGTTTTATTACAGTTAAAAATATTAATTCACTCCATAATAACAAGATCAGTTCACTGTATGACCTCAGGTACACCTCCCTAGGAACCAGAGATTATAACTATTATCAAGGTTCTATGGTGATATTTAAGAGATTATACCATCATATAAATGTGGCATAAGTAGAATAATTATTATATAAATAGTGGTTATGATAATTAATAAAACAACCAAGTTAAATACTATATATTAAAATAATATACTCATGGAATAAAAAACTGAACTGTTTAAAATGTTACAAAACTTAATAATAAATCAATAATATTTCCTTTGGTTTCATCATATACAACTCAACACAAAATAAAAATAAATAAAAATATTTAACAATGGTCCACAAGTCACACATGACCTTTACCCTACAGTCACCTATTATCTTGAGGTATGATCGGTCAAAAAAGGTTTAAAGATTCCCTAGTAGTGTGTGAGTAAAACTCAATAGGCTACCCCAGTGGTTTCCTAAACATAACCATTAAATAAAAATTACACTAAATGTGATACCCATAGAGTAATAAGTAAAGTATAAAAGAATAATAACACAATCTTTTTTTATCCTCATGTTCTACAGTGACACTCTAGATTAACCATACCTTCATTAGCCAATTTTGGGTGTGACATAGATTGTCAAATACACACAAATATATATATATATATATATATATATATTGAGAAATATAACACACCTTATATATCCTCATATTTCAAACTCATAGGGTGGATAATAATCCCACTCAAAATATAATCACAACGTGTCATAGGGAAGAGAAACCCACCCATAAGTGTCTCATCTAAAATCCTATGTGGAGAAGCAACTGACCAAAAAAGATCTAATATCAAATAGGTCGAAAAAAGATATAGGTTTCCAAAAATATATCATATTAATCACCAAGGGGTTGGACCATACCACCTAAAAATATATCATTTGAAATCCCTAGGGGAGGAGAAAGATACCAATATATATCTCATGTAAAACACCAAGGGGAAGAGTATTCCACCCTTTTAAGAGCTCATATCAAATGTTTGGGGGAAAGAGAAGTCCACCCAAAACCATCTCATGTAAAAATATTATGGAAATATAGGCTCACCTAGTAACACCAACATATATAATAATTATTGGTGGGATAACCTGCCTTCCTAGTATTAACATCATATCACATGCCTATGGTGAAGATCATACCACCTTATAAATATATCACAAATCATAAACACATAGGTTTGAAACAATCCAAATCCTAGTAAAAATTAACATGGTTTTTATCTTACACACACACACACTGTATTTCCGTAAACAGGTTAATTCTTGGATAGAACTAGGTTATCTCTCTTGTTCTATTTCTCATTGGAGTCAACCCAAAAGACACCCACCCATAGTGGTCCTGTAGGTCAAATCATGGTCTGGACACCCCACATAAATTACTATATCACACATTAAACTCTAGGGTCAAACCATATATAAATAGTTATTATGTCCCTCAACAAATCCACAACCACATTATCACCAAATATGACTCATTTTAATGCCCATATAATCATACACAAGAAGGGATGACAATTTGACCATCTCATATTCTAGGTAAATCTCAGTTGTTCCTGTCATACACATCCTATAAAAAATCATTTCCATTGTATTGTCCTAAGCTAACCATTTTCAAGAAATCACACTTCTTTACTAGAATAGAGATAAGAGAACCTAATCCAAGGTCCATTATTTACTGAATGAAGTTATACCCCTCAAATGTCCATGTGTCACATAACACACATTTTGTTATCAAAAAGTAAACCATCAGTGATAGAGGCATCTATTGAGTGTTCAAGGTTCCATAATATCCCAAGACACTTTCATAAAATCTATTGGAGGTTAATTTATAATTTCATTTATAAATTATGTTAAATCACACACAAGGGAGGAACTGTATGTCATATGCACATATCAAAATGCATAAACCATATGAATATATTTAGTGACTACCTACCACAAATAGACCATTCCTCTTCTAGATACTTTACGAATTCTCTATTTTTCATTCTCATCCAAACACTCAATATCCAATATCAAACTAAAATATCCTAAATAATTAGTTATATTAATTTATAATTAACTATTATATTTTATTAAACAGGCTCAACAGTCAGAACACACTTTACTGTATTATGACACCAAAAAACAAATAAAACCTTATTTTTTTCCCCAACAATTAATTCCTTTAAAAAATATAAGGAAAAGAACTATAATAACAAAAAAAATTCAAACATTATCTCATAGAATAATCACTGAATCCCTAGATGGGGACAGTAAAATAGACAGCTATAGAAGAGGAAGAAGACCAAAATAAATATAGGGAGAAAATCATCTAAAAATATTATAGAAAAAAATAGAATTTAACTTTATAAAAGTGGAACTAAGAGGTATAAGGGAGTGTGAAAATAATATAAAATTTCTATCCGTATATTTCATATTTACCTAAAATAATAGGGTAAATGAAAAAAAATAATGGCTCTTCCCAACATTTTAAAATTATGAAAATGTCCCTCTCATGACATGGCCATAAGAATCATAGTGTGACACCCTTTTCTTAACTTTCATCATGGTGTGGCCTATTGGGTTATTGAGTGACACACAACCCAATGGTTGAATCAAAACATTGTTGCCATGGTGTCCACAGTGGGGACTTCACCATTCATGGTGTGGCCCTCACCCTCATGAAAAATACCCATGAAACTTGTCATGATGTGACCCACTGGTCATGGCATGATAAGACATTTTCCTCTAAAATGAAAATGGATATATGTAAGGGTTACCAAGATCATATATAAGACTCGTAAATATGGAGTGACATGTACATTTAGAGAATTCGTTTCGTGGACCACCTTTGCCTATGGAATAACATTGATATGGACTTCAATATAGCATGAACTTCCCTATCACAACATAACGATCCTTATATTAAGAAATCGTTAAATGGGGTCACAACAACCCCACTCTAATAGTCACATGAGGACCCAAAACACCTCTTATGTCTCTAAACATATCAAGAACACATGTCCTTGATATACCTATATATGATTAATACTAATATGAGCCCTAATTTGTAAAAAAAATCATTCCCAATGACAATGAAATTAATTTTTTGTGAACATCACAACCCCTAGAGACATGGCTCATTATAAACACCCCATCATAATGATTATCTACCCCAATAAGCTTTCTTGGTCCTCCAGTCCTCTTTCTCAACCTATAGCAATCATCAATTCATTTCTAGATGACCAAATTCTATCTCACATTGCTGAAAAATATTCTACTACACCACCCGGACATAGAGGTACACTACTAAATATTCAGGTTATGCACATTTCAATATCTCCGATACATATTTGTTGATGAATGCATATGTATATCCCTATAAAACAAAGATTCATTTACCAATTCATCCCCAAGCATATGGTGGTCCCAAATATAATAAACAACTCACAAAACCTAATTTCAGGTTATGTTGATCCAAAATATTAGAATCTTCTACTAAAATAATAATTCATATGGTCTATCAAAATGATCAGATCAATTACACCTCACAAGAAATACTTTACCATGAAGAACATTGTCTGTTTTCCTCTGGAAAACCCCTCCAAACAACGAATACCCTCACAAGTCAGTGTGCCATAACATCACCATACCAAATCAAGATTTCTTAATCCATAGAGCAATTTCAAGACCATTCAACACCCACATCAATGTCTTAACCCAATACTCAATTAAATTCCATATATGGGTCATCATCCTCCCACACCATCCATCACACTCTTTTTATAAGCATTAGTACACCTCTAATTTGACTCCCTTCTAGACAATATCATGTCAATCTAGAGCATGATTTAAATATCAATACTCTATCTAAAACAATATCTAATTTTAAAATATTGAATTTAAAAATGAACTAGTTAAATCATAAATACCAATAAAATAGACTCTAAATGTCATATTTGACTTATATAAACCAATCTCATAGCATCCCCGACCCAACCTATGTGAGGGTCATAAATATATGACTGGTTTAAAAATTCCTATCATAGGAGTATCCTTATCATGACCCCGACTAAACCAAGCACCTAATCATCATATCCAATATCATTTACATTATCAAAAAAAATACATGTGACTTGCCCATTCATATCTAATCATTAAAAAGAATCATCTATTCCCACCCATTCCATACTCACTAAAAATATAGTCCTCAATATACACCAAGAAATCATTCACAAAGAGGTTCATATCCTCCAACTATCTATTGTGCATTCCTCACCATATGTATTTTTTTTATCATCATCCCACATGCTAAATCCACACAAAAAATCCATCATCTAAAGAAACTAAAACTAACGATCCCGAAATATATTTTTCAAATAAGTCCTTATTTTAATCCCCACTTTAGGCTATAGTAATACTGTAGCACACCATGTATTTCATAGAAGGTCAGAACAATCTATATGTCAACACACACTAGTTCGAAATGGATCTACCTCAAGGCCCATGATGTTTCTCATTATCATGTGAGTCTCATGATCCATACCTCTACATTCCCTTATTAGTCCCTATAGCATCAAAAAAATTATATCGATACCCAACTCATAATAATTTAGATACTATCCTGATTCTATATCCATCACATTGAGCCACTAATCACTTGATGTATCCCCTGGTCTGACCAACATACATCATGGGATGAATGGTTAATACCTATTCTCTATTCCTAGATCAAAATAAGTTCTATCACACTATTACAATATCGTCATAAAACCTATAACCATACAAATCTGATCATCCATTTCTCCCATATAAACCCTTGACCTAACACCTTACAGTTAGGATAATAAATATTCTTAGTTTCCATAAAAGCACATCAGTTCCCCTCAAGGTTTTACCCCTAAACAGATCTCAAGAGACCAAACAAACATGACCCAGATGGATTATCCACACATTAGGAAGGCATCACAAACAACAATCATGCATCTTTATCTATTATTGTGGCCACACAACACCTTTCATGTAACATACCCAAATAAATTTCCAATCCTTGATATTTCTCACAATCTTACCATTGACATGCATCACATGTCATCTAACGTCATTATTACATATTCATTTAATAAAATTACCTACCATAGGCTAAGCATATGTAGAACTAATTCACCTACCACATAGGTTAAGTAGAATCTTACTATCTTGACCTATAAAAAACATGTGTCCATATAATAAATCTCATAATGGCTCAAAATATATCTTTTTACCAAAATAAAGCATTCCTAAGTAGACTTTCACCCACATTTCACTGTGATAAACCACTAAACACATTTCTACTTGAGTATTATCTCACAATACTATGATAACATCCCTAATCCTCTATCTTACGACAGATCATAGTCATGGTCATCACAACAATCCTTGGATCACAAGAATAAAAACCAGTTGATCATGAATTCCATTCATGTTAGACTCATCACCAAAAAATACTATCAGTTCATTCACATATATGAAATAATTTATAGGCCTAGGATAGTCCCTCTCTTTTGTTACCCTGATTTATCAATACCTAAATATAAAAATAAGAGGAAACTATCATATTATACCATCATAGCACTAAGATTTGTAATATCAAAAACCACATATCAACATGATTAGGTTTTACCACCTAACATATAATTTATTTCCCAAATATATTATAACTCATAGACCATCATCAACATTCCAATATTGGATATCTCCAAGAAATGAACATATCATCTCACTCACAATAGGCTATAGATTATCACTGGGAATTCACATGCTAGATTTCCCCTCAATGACCACAGACACATCTATGTTTATATAAACAACTTCATCATATAATGATCTATGTAATTTTGAATAATAGTTACACAGTTCAATTAAGTAAAATTATAAAGAAAATTATACGGGAAAACAAAATAAAGGTTGTTATTGATTCCTAATATAACTATAACTGTTATTTTCACTAAATATGTTATATATATGTTGTCCATTTAAGCATAATTCCACTAATATGATAATTGCGAGAAACCCAAAAAATTTATTATTAATATTTTAAATAGACAAAACATATTTTATTATTAAATAAATTTTATCTCAATCGCACATAAGCATAAAAAATCATGGGAACCTACATTCTGTATATGAAGCATGAACACATTGCTCTTACCACCATGGTCCAAGAGAGATAAATTGAAATAATTTAAAAAAATATTATTTCTCGTAAGAATAAACTCAAATATAAAATCAAATTGTTCGAACATCAATCCCAAATCACTGGTAACATGCACTTCATCTCACACAAATTTTGTCTGAACACACAACATAGAATTCATTAAAATATTGACTAGCCCTAACTCATTTATAATATATACCATATAGTAAGACAAATAAAAAATGAATTAATAAAACATTATATTACAACATCTTGAATCACTATACAGTACTAAGATCAGTTCACTATGAGACCTCTGGCACACCTCCCCAATTTCCAGAGGCAATCAACTAATATCTAGGCATTGAGGTGATGTTGTGGGGAGACTAAACGCTCATATTAGAATAGTGCAAATACAGAAAATAACATATAATCTAACATCATGAAATATGTATTTGTGGATAAAACATCATATAAAAGTCCATTATATTAAAATAATATTTATATGCTACAATAAATGAACTATATAAAAAAACACATTATTCAGGAATACATCAAGTAGAACTCTATTCAGCAAATCATATAAAATAGGAAGAAAATATATACATAAGTAAAAATAACCACCACTATATCTTAACTCCAAACCTAGTCCTATGTCATGACTCTATACAAGAATTCCATCTCAATAATATATTATGGGGCTCCTTCACTACATTCACATACGATCGTGAGGTCTACATGGGTACTAAAGTCTTATGGTCGCTCGAGTAGGGTTAATTTAAATATCAATAGGACACAACCAATGGTTCATCTAAAATAATTAGTAAATTAATTATATGATCAATGGGATTTGATCAATGTAACAGAAAATATCATAACTGATATAAAATATTCACCATAAAACACCATGTTCTACGCTAATCCCTCAAATAGATCATACCAACATCAGCCAATGTTAGGTTTCTAAGAATGTCATGTTTATATATTTATAAATTTATATATTTTGGGGGAAATATATCCCACCCCATATACCACCATATGAAATCCTAAACCAGGGGAAAATATTACACTTATAATATTATAATACTATATCAAGCGGGAGAGTGACCTACCAATATATATCTCATGTAAACACCACTGAGGAGGATAATCCCACCTAAAATGATCTCACCTCCAACACTAGGGTGGATGAGCGACCCACACAAAAAGATATCATGTAAAACACATATTAGGTAAATCATCCCACCCAAAAATATATAATCAAAATCACATAGGGGATGAGTGACACACCCATAAATATATATAGAAAATAACCTAGGGGGAGAAAACATTCAATAAATATATCATCTAGAAATCCTTAGGAAGAGCATCTTACCCAAGAATATCACATGTAAAACACCTATATAATAGAGAGTCTCAGCCAGAAACACCATCATATATCACAATCTTCATGGGATAAGCATCAAACCTGCTAATAGTGTCATATAATACACCTAGAGGAGATCATCCTACCCTAAAATGATATAAAACATCATAAACACATGGGTTAGCAACTCTACCAAACCTAGTACAAATAAACATGGTTGGCCTCTCTTTCACACATCCTATTTCCATTACCATGTTCATAATATTATATGACCAATTTAGCCCCATAATTCAAATCATCCTCATAGTCAACAAAAAAACTAGGGAACCAATATTGATCCCTTTGGACTAATCATGGTCCAAACACCCAATATGGAATCCTCTATCACATTCCCAACTCTTTGATCATGCATGTCTATTGATAAACATAATTTTCTTAAATATATATATGTAATAAAAAAATGGTATTGAATGTTTCATAAGTCATCCCATATATGAAACACAAGATTGGATGGAACCCTAACCATCTCACTTCCTATATCAAGCGGGGATGTCCCTCTCACATCAAACCTATTCAAAATTCTTCTCAAGGTAGATCTCTAAGAAAAACATTTCAAAACAAACACATTTCCATATAAGGATGGAGAAAATGACACCTATACTATGTAAAAATATGATTAATCATTGAATTTATACAACTATAGAGTCCATGTGTCACATTAAATACATTTTATTCTTGATAACTTGACCATCGGCGACTGAGGCCTCAAGTGAGGGTTTAAGGGTTTTCTATGGAAAAAGAAACATTCATTTACATCATGGAATTGTATGGGGAAAATTATTTAAAAATCATGTTTGACTATACCAATGTTTTATGAAAACATATCACATGAACATATCAAAATTCATGAAACATATGATAATTTTTTGGGACCACCAACCTCATTTAAATAAATCATCCTAGAGATTCCATAAACATCCTCGATCAAGCCTCTTCAGTCTACATCCAAAATCAAATGAAACCATAATATATTATATCACTCTATAATATCCAAAATTATTAATTATATCAACATAAAAATAATTTTTTAATTTAATCTAAGACACACAATGAACAAAAACTCCCCATTTATAGTTATGGATTTGAAACCAAAGAAAACATTATGTGTTCACCCTTATAAAACATCCCCTATAAAAGAAGAATAAAATACCAATCATTCATACCTTATTACACAATTTTCTAGTTGAATAATTATTGAAACCAAATCCATGTATATTTAAATCAATATCAAATTAAATTGAATAGGAAAATAATAAAGAAGAGGGAGAAAGTAATATCAAACTACAAAAAAATTAAAAATAATCTCCCCCATCAAAGTAAAATCAATAGTTGGAAGAGAGGGGGAAATTTGAACAAAATATATCTACCCATGTGCATTAAAAACATTAAATCTAATGTATATGTCTAGGAAAATATGGGGTTTTCCATTATATAAAAAACTAGACAAAAGACATATCACTTTATGACTCAAAGCATCATGAAGTGACGTACTATTCCCAACACCCATCATAGGATGCCACATTGGGATATAGCATGAAATACCACCTTATGGTATAAAAACCCCAATGTCCTGGGCCTACATGGTGTGGCCTTCTCCAATCATTGCATGACCCTCACTGTTTTTAAAAGAACAACACCTCAAGGGCCTTGTCTAAAAGTTACCAACAATTAAAGGCCTAACTATCCTTTTTTGTTAATAAATCAAAAAAGGATATATTTAGAGGATACCGGGAGTATATGTAAGATTAAATATCAGAGCATGATTCCCCCTTCAATATTTTTATATTGTAAGGGCCTTTCCTTAGAGAAGAAACTCGTGTAATCATATAATCCATGAAAACCAATTTTCATGAAGTAAACCACTACGTTTTTGACCTTCACATAACGTTCCAATTTTGATTTATGGTATGTCCACGATTAGATCCTTATCAGGGTATTATATTTCCCAAAAATTACATGATGATCCATATAGAGAGAAAAAAACATCCAAGTGTTTCACCATACCCCACTCCAAAGTTCACTAGAGAAATAAAAAGACCCCACATGACTCTAAAAACATCTAATAACATTTTTTGATTACATCAAAATCTGTAAAATCCAAATATGAAATATAATTCTTCAAATTTCCAAGCCTCCACTGAACAAAAAATAAAATTTTATTTAAATTTCACAACATGTAAAAGCATATAGGTTTAATCCTATATTGGGGGAGGTGAATACTGAAGCACCACTTTATAATTTTCCATGGATACCTCCCTCATCAGAAAGAATTTTCTAAAAGTGTCTAATAAAAATAAAATACTAAGGCCTAGTGGGACCAAAATTAGTTAATATTGTGAAGTTGAGAACTAGATATTGCAAATAGTATTAGATTTAACTCTGAGATGGTGTTCATAGAAGAAACCCAGGTCCTAAGTGGGTGGGTTGAGAAATTAGAAGATTCTATCAAGATAAGAGGATTTGAATGATTTTCTAAATTATAAGGTGGTGTGGATACATCTCCCATCATGAGTCCTTTTTGAGATGTATCTGATAAAACAACTGGCAGTTCTAGTGGGACACAAAGTGAAAAATAATATGATGTTTATCCTAGGTTTCTATATGTATGACCTTAAACATTATCATTATATTGACAAAATTTTCTCAACCTTACATATAACCCCAAATTATTCTAACTTTCTAGCCCTTATATTACCAAAGAAAAGATTCTTAGTACTTTTTAGGGTGAAAAACCATTATGGGAATCCTAAGAAAACAACAACTCCCTGCTTGAATGGAATGCACCTTAAAAATTATAGGAAAAATTTAGAGTGTTTAAAATGGGAAAAGGTGAAAATATTTTTAGGTAGAATTACTATAAAAGGGTTACATTAAAAAATACATGTTTTTATCACAAGTATTTTCCTTCTCATGTCATAGGAAAATGTTGTGGTTAAAAAACAATTATAGGGACCATTATCCCACACTATAAAAAGTAAATCCATTCTATCTTGTCGTATAGATCTTGGAAAATTTTGACCAACATTTCGTCCCACAAATATATATTAGTTCATTTGACTTGAATTAAATACATGTGGATATAAATTTAAGGACTTTTAGACATTTTGAAAATTATTTTTATTCTATAATAAACCACATTCAGGATTTCAATTTTACTAATATATTAACTTACTCTATTCTAAATAGACTAACATTTTTCTATAATGATTAATTTTTTTTTAGATATTTTGCCTTCACACGTCAAACCAAGATTAGTTGTTAAAAAGGAAATGAAACTATAATCATTTATTAAATAGTTTTGTTTATCTTATGATGATGGAATATATATATATTGTATCTTGATTTACTACATCCATTTAGGAATATAATTATTTAGATTGATCAACTGATTAAAACATTCTTCACTATTTAACAAAAGGATATTGAGATTATGATTTACAAAAAATATCTCCATATAATGTTCAATTGGACTCAATTAGTTTAATACAAACCCTAGTAATATTTATTTATTATCACGGATTAATTCATAATGAAACATGAAGTTATAAAAAATCAAAAAAAGATTTTAGATAAGAGACATTTCATTTCTTAATTAAAAAATTGAATGAGAGTCCTCTAATATGAACCCATTCTAAATAAAAAATCCCTATTGAAAGCATAAAAATCTGAAAGGGTCATGACAACATACATTTAATCAACACTAAAATTTTTATCTCTAGTCACTTTGATCATTTAATTTCCATGGTTTATGGTCAACAAAAGTTTTTGACTTAAAACATGTAATGAAACATAGTGATGACGATGGTCATTTATCAAGGAGTGTGTGTGGGTTGATTCTTCACTATAAAACCACATATTAAGATTTATTTTACTTTATTAATTTATAAAAGAACATAGAGGTAAATGTTAAGGATTTATTTATTATGTGATTATGGAAATATGTAGAAGACACACAACATTTGTGGTGAAATGAGTAATATCTGGGGTTTATCACATAGGTTTTTCATTATTCACATTTTTCCTCATCCATAAATCGAGTCAATATCATTCATCAATCACTCTTCTCTATCAGATTATTAGTTTAGAACACACACATAATACATATCTCCTAGTATATCTTATTCCACCTCCTCCATAATGAAGAGGAATTGAACACACTCAATTAATGAATTCACTCTGTCCACACAATGCTCTATGATATTTAATTCATCCCCTATTCTATATTTATTTAGTTGTATTCACCATAGACTCCGAGAAGGTAGGGTTAAATGTTTTGGAAAATTAGTGGGTGAAAAATCCCATTATAAAGAGAATATGAACAACATTTATCTGACTCAATCTATTTCACTAAAACATGTAGAATGAAAAAAAAATTGATAGAATGGATATTTGGAGGTCATGTTATACCTTGTCAGGATACGTAGACCTAGGGTTAGATATCCATATTTTTGTAATTTAAGAGATTACAATATGAAATGGATCTTAATATAATAAAATGAATGGGGGGAATAAAATATTTAAACAACACCATGAACAAAACAATGTGAAACTTTTAATTTAAACATAGTATATATATAATATTATTTCTATGATCATTAAGAATCAAATCATATAACATTGGGGATAAGGAAAATGTATTTATTGGAAATTGAACTTCTTTTACTTCTTCATCCAATAATATTATCATCAAGATTGAGCTTGTTTTTCTTCACTGGATCATTAAAAGATAGATAGCTTCATAGTATATGATATATTGTTTTGAATGGTTCTTTGTAAATTTTCACTGCATTGAGATTATTTCCATGATTTATCGCATATTAAATAATGAATAATAAATGTGAAATGATCTTTTCATCATGAATTTGGAGGTATATGAAAATTGAATCCTTATTTGAGTGGTAATATCATGATTTTTACTTTTATGTGATGGTTCGATTATGGATCAATAAATTGAGCCACAATAATTCCCTCAAATGGGAGTGATCCTACATAAGTCCAAAATTGGACTTCAGATAGTGTGGTGGTAGTCCTAGAATATATAAATATCCCAATACTTCTATTTTAATCCACTCAACCCACTTCGTAGTTCTACTAAGTACTTTTTGTTCATTAGCTTATATAATCAGAATCAGTGGATCAGGTAACATGAGCATTTTCATCTTTATTTATACCAGTACATGTATGAATCTAATGAAATGGCTATGTTACCCTTCCTAGTTGAGATCCTCATATCCACCTTTAACTATAAATTGATCTTTCACCTCCTACTAGATTCACGTGAGCTCAGGATTAACTTATGGTCATATGGGATTAAACATGATAGTGTGGATTCAGTTTCATCTTCAGCCTTTGGTTGTTTTGAGATATAACAGCATTGGATCTCATAATATAGGGGTTGATATTTATCTACCCTGACCAGAATAAGAAATCAAAATGGTTATACAGGTTTCCGTAGCTTTAGCTTATCATTATGAAATCTTTTGATATTATGTATCTATCAGTTAGCATCATAGGGAATTGTATTTATAAGAGGCAAGGCATGCTCTCATTACTAGTGATCAATCAAAATTTTCTTCAGTCAATTTTAGTGATGACTGTTTGGATTCTTCTATTTTTTATCATTGGGGAGTTTGGTAGTGGTGAAGCTCGTGCTCTCGTTATATACTCAAGCTTCATCTTGTGGCACCAGCATATATAAACCGTTCTCGATCTTCTATAGTGGCACTAGAAAGCTTCAGGTCAGATTCATCACTTGTGTCTTTCTTCCATTGGCATTGTTATTGATTAGTTAGCTTTGGATGTGTTAATCTAATGATACAAGAAATACTAGTTCTTGTTTCACCATGTCTCCTTCATGGAAATTATCTGGATATTAGGTATCCCAATTATGGTAGGATAGTGAGAGTGCATGTGGTCACTCAAATTTGAACGAGCTAGATAGAATTGGATGATCATGGTTGGTAGGATATCAGATGGTTCTGGGCACAATCGGAGTGTCTAATAGGGCATTCCAAACTTAGTTTTTTTTGTAATAGTTGATTAATCAAAGATTTATATATGATAAACTTCATAATCAATGTAAATTAAGCAATTAATAATTTATTTAGAAACACTAGAACAAAGATGCAGGATTATCACATATTATTTATAATTAATTTAAATAATTATATAATTACATTGTTATTAATTCATGCATCACCAGTGGATATGAAAAGGAATTTATATAGTATAGTCATTGAATTGTAGGAATCAAGAGTGTATTCCCTCAAACAACGATCCACACATGTTTCACAGACCTCTAAATATAGTTGTATGAATCTCTAGGTACTGGTGTGGTAGATCCTGACACTTACATTGTTCACATTTGATCTCTTCAAGGATCGCTTGATGAAGGATTCTATTTGACCTCTCTAGAAGTAAGATTTCTGGAATAGTAGGATCTATCTTCATTATTAAGATCATTCTTAGAGGGATATATCTCTAGGTATTTGAAAGAATTATCTGTAGATGTTGTTGTGAATAACCAAAAGGAAATTATAAATCCATGAAAGAAAATATAATTGGTTTTAAATACCATTGGGGTTAGAAAATAATAATTTTCCATGAATCCTTTTAAATTTAATTAATTCCTACAAATACCAATGCTGATAATCATATTATTATTATTATTTCTAGAAAATAAGGAAACTCATGAATTAAATTAAATATTATTTTTAAATTACCATTAAATCTAGAATAGTTCTCATTGGATAATTAATTTTGTTTAATCGTTCATTTACATCATATATCTAATCTTTAACTATTAATATTTATTAAATAAATAATCACCACTACATTATTCAACAATAAATAGATAAATATTATATTTACTAAATTAAAATTAAATATTTAATAAATATTACACTCACAAAATATTTTCTCAAATAACTGGTTATGGAATATATGGTATCCAAAAAACATGAATAATATTTAACCACATACGAGAATAATATTTATTTATATTTTTAAATAATAAAAATATTATTATATAACCGAGGATATGGATACACTTAGTATGTGACCCTCTAGGCCTTTTTCTCAGTGACATCAGATGAAGTATCTCAATGTCCATGGTTAACATCTCGAAAAAATTCAAGGCACCCATAGGGATAGAATTTAAAATCATAATGACATAAAACCACATATGTTTTCTCACTTTGAAATATAGTCTTTTTTTTCTCAATATATTTAATCAAGAAGGTTTCATGTTGGTGATTTCAACCTATATGCTCAATTTATCCTTTTACTCTCAGTAAATTGCATTTTTATATACAAAACCATGGCCATGGATTTATTTAAGATTACTTTTTCCATCAAAGGGCCTAAGATATCAAATTTCATTAACAAAAAATAGAGAAAAATATGTGTTATCTTTATTCAATAATAAAATATTATTCGTTACACAAACAACATATAATAATTTTTATCAAACATATGTTATCACAGTTTCCATCAATACATCAAAATACCCAATTGATAACTTCAATTAATTATAATATAAACATTTGAGGACCAATATACACATCCAATTATAGGAATCTCTAATGGAACATATAAATGGTGATTTCCTATGGGAAGGTCATATTCTCATAATTTTATACATTTGAAATTATTGAGGAAGTATGCCATAAGAAGGTCACTCAAAGTACTATGAATATACACCTCTAATAGCATATCTCATTTCTGTCATTAAAAACGCTTCATCCAATTATAGAAAAAACATTTTAGTATACTTTCATTAAAATATTGGGTTCTTGTAATTGCAGGGAACTACTCTAACATTTCAGTGCCACAGCTAATCTTAGGACATTATCAAAAACCATGTCATGTATATGAACAATCATGATGTGATGAGGGGTTTATTAATATTAAATAAAACGAATAAAGGTTATCATATATTACATAATAGTTTTTTTATAATACACCAAAAACAACATAATCCCACTTCCACTAGAGCCAACTCTAAATAAAATTTTTTCTAATAACTCTCACATGATACTCATTATTATACATAGATACTCCTTTAGTCAAGGTGTCGAAAATTATTTCTTTTGTTGAAACTATGCTTAATGAAACACCAACCCCCCCCACCCCAAGAAAAAAACCATCGAATTTTGACACTTCCTAAGTATACACTTTTTCTATTGGCGTGGCCTTGGCTCTTTTTCAATAACCACAACTCCAGTATTATAACAATTTAATGTTATAAGGTCTTCACTATTTAGTTCCACCTCAAGATCCATGAATGAGTTTTGTATCCAAATAGATTATTTGGATACTTTATAATCATCAATATATATGTACTCCAAGTTAGAATCTATGAAAACAAACTACTTGGAAATATTTTAGCTCACAACTCCTCTGTTGACATAAAAAACATATCTTGACTGTGATTTCAGATAATTATAATCTATTTAAAAACAATAATAAATATATCCCCTAATTAATAGTTCCTTATATCTTCCATACACTAGGATTGTATACTTTGTTCTTCTAAAATACATGATGATATCATTAACAGAAGACCAATTATATTCTCTTAAATCAGTTTGAGACCTGCCAACCATGATCAATGAATTGGAAGCATAGTGACTAGTACATAACATGGAATACATGATTTATCCTATCATAGAAAATTATGTGATATTACTAATTACCTCATTCTCTTGTTGGGTCTATGGAAACATTTTAATAGGAACTTGTATACCATGTGAAATTGTAACCGATATCCTTTAAGATTGACCCATACAAAATCTCTTTATTATCTGGTAAAGGAATATACCTTTACATAGTCCATGAATCCACTTAGATCTATCACGAATGATCTTGATCCTTAGAATGTAGGATTATTTACCAAAGTCCATTATGTAAAATTGCATGTTTAAACTATATTTGATGTACCATAAGACTGGAATTTCACTTTCTGTAAGGAATATGTCATCATGATATACTACTAGAATAAAAACTAAATTATCACAAAAAACATGTAAACACATTGCTCGCTTTCATTATTAATTAGAAAAACTTATTTTATAGCTTCACCAAATTGAATATTCCTTAACCTAGATTCTTTCTTCAATCCATAAATGGATATCTATAACTTCCAAATTTTTTAAATCACCTAGAGTCACAAACCCTTTTGTTTGTGTCAAGTGGAAATATTCCAAAAGGTTCCCATTATGGATAGTCATTTTTAAATCCATCTACTAAATATTATAATCATGGAAATATTTTAAATCAATTATAATATTTATGTATTTAATCCTTGAAAATGGTGAAAACGTTTTTTCATAGTTAATTCATTGTTGTTTTCTAAACCCATTATCAACTAATATTTCTATATAGATACTTACTATACCATTAATTTCAAGTTTTCTCTGAAATAACCATTTTTACCCACCAAGATGTATATCAACTAGAAGATCATCCAGAACCCAAAATTGGTTTTGATACATGAAATCCATTTTATATAAAATGGAATATTTCTATTTTTGAATGTTATGATATATTTACTACTTCTATATAGGATAGAGGTTAGTGATTTTTAACCAATAATGAGTTATTGTCTTCCATTAATAGAAACCCATATCACTCTCGTTCTCTTATCTCTCTTGTACTTCATTGCAGTACATGTGTTTTAGGAACAAATTCTTCCACGGGGTCATATAGAATATGTTCTTATAACATCTCTTGTATATCTCGATCAACGAATTTTTTGAAATCCATATTGTTACCCATATCACTATTTATGATTTTCTCCATATCAAGAATAAAAAGTTGTATAGAGACAGTAGCTTTCCTTTCTAAAGGGTTTTATATTTTTAAAGGCCCAAAACTAATACATAGATATTATATATTTTTAGATGAATATTCATTTCAACGTGAAAAAATTCTCTAGAGAATCATAATGGTATACTTCCTTTCGAAACAGGGAACACAATATTTTTATTTCATGAATGATATTCAGTATATCCCAAAAAGGCCTTTTGATAACGTAGTCTTCTTAGACATACTCTATTAGAAATATTTATTTATAATATGTTTAATGAAAACATAATAAAGGGTGATCTCAGATCCTTTGTATTGGTAATTAAAGGGAGATATCAACATATCATGAGCATAAGGGTATATGACCATTGGAATAACATGTTGAAGCTATTCCCTTTATAAAATGTATTATCAACTTTATTTGTAAATAAATCATATAATTTCATATTCCATAAATCCTAACGGAATCATACAATGTGATCCATGAGAAAATAACATCGGCATACAATATATTTTTTATATACACATATGCATAGAATATAATTTCAATAGTAGTCAAGGATCATTAGAAAAACTATCATAGTGGAATGGGTTTACACCCCAATCCTTCATAGTAGTCATGGTTCACTCCCAAGAATATCATAGTGGAAAATTTTCAATACTAAACTCGGTTAACTCCCAATTCCAATACTTATTTTTCAAATGAGATATCAATATTTTCCAAATGCATTAGAGGGAGATATAGGTCTCATCAATAACATAATAAAAATAATACATATGTGTGACATAATATCATAAAATTTCATCATATTAGAACCCATGAAATGAAATGATTTCTATAATCTATTCACTGTAACATAATATGTGGGAATGAAATAGGTTTCATAATCATTTCATCATTTCATCAAACCATACCCATTGAAATAATAAGTGGGTTTCATAAGAATTTTATCATGGTATAACCCATGTAAATGAAATGTATTGCATAGACATCTTGTCATTATAAATATAAATCATTTAGATAAATAATAATAATGGTGTCCCTAGATCATATCCATATTAAATAAAAAGATACATCAAAATGATGTAATATCATGTGTAAAATGATTTCTGAAATATCACATGGAAAACTTCTTAAATAAAATATCATTTCCACTGGGAAATACACATTTTAAAACATATATCTTTTTTTAAATACTTTAATTTGAATATATCCTTCGAAACATATAAATTATTTCTCAAAATTTACTAAAATCATTTATTAACAAAAACATCCTTTCAATATCAAAATAAAAATTCTTTAAACAAAAAATACTTTCAAGCTCCCTTTCTTTAACAACATTCTTGGAAACATATAGAGATAGTTTTAAAAATCATTTTAATCACTTCCTGAAAAAAATATAATTTCCCATTTCAAAACAATTTTAAAAATATTACAATTTTCCAACATCATTTTCCTTGAAAATAACATTTTTAACATATAAGGAAACCATCAAAACATCGAGGGGTCATGGGGCTCAGAAATTTCCAACACAAAAAATATAAATATTTCTTTCACATTTTTGGTAAAATATATAAATCACTTGCAATGAAAAACATGAATATTTATTTAAAAAACATTTTAAAATTTTAAAAATGTATAATAAATATTTTATAAATCCTTTGGTTAATTTTAATACGTTTTCAAGATCATTTTTAGAAAACATGGATAAAAAGAAAATTAATTTTCAACCTATGTGATAATTAAAGTCAATTTTTCATAAACATTATTTGGAATTCTTAAATACATAAAGATATAAAAATTAATAGAGGACATGTATTCTCGTGAAATATTCTTATTAGAAAAAATGCATGGGGTTCATGAAATATGGGTCATAGTTTTTCAACATCAGAGGAATAAATATAAAAAATTAAAATAAATGTTGGGATTGCAACATAAAAACATTTTTGCTTTGGTAACATTAAATTATAAGCCCCATGAAATAGAGAAAAATAAAATGGATAGGTAAATCCTAAAAAGAAATTTGTATAATCATTATAAAACACATTCATGTGCATTATATACAAAATATAAAATAAAAATGTTATGAATATGGCATGTCACTCACAAAAGTAACAAGTGAGATAAAAATCTCTTACTTTAAGTCTACAATTTCATTATACACATTCAAAACATTTCTATAATAAATATAATATTGTTATACATCTATTACAAAAAAATTATAATATGAATCATACAATATATTATTTTCTAATGAACTTTTATACCTCATTTATCAACAATTATTTTTTAAAATAATGTTTAAATAACAACTGCTTTGTTTTTCACTTATGTTTTTCTTTTTTATTTTGATTTCTATTAATTTAATCATGGTCACATAAGAGGCACTTCCAAGTTGATCTTTCCAATAAAATGAATCGTCATGGGTTCAAAAATTTTCCTCAATATTTTAGCCATATCTCTTATTATATTAAATATATTTCTAAAAATTTGACATGGATATATATAAGGTTTTAGCCAATAAAATTAGTTTCTTTCAATGTGATTTATGGCTGACTAGCCATGGAAAACCATGGCCCAACCTGATTCTAGAAATCATGGTGCAAAAAATTGATTGTACATTACCTATAAATTGGCACCTTGGGAAGCCCATTTAGAAGTTAGACTATGAGGAATGGTGCTGACATTTTTGAGTCTCAAATGAGTCTTATCATCATCCTCAGAATTTTTCTAGGATATGGGAAGTTATACCTCAACATATTCTTCTTCCTCCCCACCCAGGGATTTCTAAGCTCCCGGTGATCACCCAGGGTGAAACATTATGTAATCCCCAAGATTCATGTTTGTAATATTTGAATGATATTTTTAAATTAATGTTTTTTATAGTATTTTTGAACATTCTATATTCTTATTTTATTGAGTTATGTACTAGTATGTCATGTTCAACTCATATGATCATGTATGGGGTACAAATTCATGTAATGTTTCATTTACCATTCTCCACTTAATCTTCCCCCTTTCAATTGTAGTGTTAGTGTAGTTCAAATTGTTTAATTGAACTAATATAAACACAATAATATACATTAACTTTAAATTTGTGGTAACACATTTATGTAACCTACAAACATGGACAATGTATTGAGTTCTTCCTGTGTTTCCTTGGTGAGTTTCAGTTATGAAGTCGGACACAAATCAACTAATCATCGATGGTATCTGATGAATCATTGTGTTTTTTCAAATGAAACATAGTATGTATCCTAGTATAAACTCATAAACATTATGGTTATAGGTATTATGAACTTGGGATTAAAATATCATAGACTTATATCATGAAGCGGTGACGGATGATCATTACAAGATTTCCACAAGTTGATCACTTTTAATCACTTTTGTTAACCTTCACTAGGTTTTTATCACTTTCTTATTTAATTTGGGCTATTAAATTATAAAAATCCATGTTTTCCAAAATCATATTACCATTCACTTATTTTAATCACAACCATGTTTTTGTGTTAATGATCTAAGGATCCATCAAGATATGACATAGGGATCCTGTTATACTGCAAAAAAATTCTAGTAAAAATCTGAAGACCAAATTTTACACACCTAACAACACGATCAAATTTTGGAATCATTGTCATGGATAGATGATAATTGTTTTTCTTTTACTCTTTTATTTACTTATTATTACTTTCATTGTCCACCACCCCCCCATTTTTCTATATAGTTTATGATTTTTTGTCCTTTCACTCTCTATCTTCTTTTTATTCTCTCTCTCTCATTCTGCAGTATAACATTATATTTTATTTTATCTATTAACACTTATTAAGTTAATTTATTTTAACCATATTCAATCTAAAAAAGTAAAATAAAAAAAAAATCACAAATTATTTGCATGACGGGATAAATAAAAAGGAAAACTGCTTAAAAATGATATAGAAATTGAAAAGACACTTCCCCCAAAAATAAAGTCACCTAGATTAGTTTATTATATTGACACTGGGGAAACCCTTTTTGAACATCAATTGGTTCTAAATAAGTCAAAAAATTGAACCCAAAAAACCCAAGAAAATATGGCTACAAATAATCGAAACATAATATAACTGACAACCCCGGATGTGGAGTACCAACCTATGTAAATCAAATATCCCAAATGAGCATCCAACATTTAGCTGATATCGAGCCTCATCCACATACTTCCCAAATTTCATGGTCTTCCCAGTGTGGATCCTCCCAAACTTCTCAAGGAGTATCAAATAGTTTGATCCACAGTGAAATAAAAAAAATTATCTAGGGACCTTATTATGTTTACGGAATTCCCTTTCTCCCATGATGGTGTTCCCAATGACTGGATATACAATCTTCCAACCAAAATTGGGGGTTGGAATGACCATATACATCAGTTTATAGAGATTTTATTCTATGCCTCCTAAACTGCATCAATTAGAAAAATAATATGTAGAATTAGGCAATAATAAGGAGATACCCTTCATGAATATTGTGAGAGATTCAAAATAATTTTCTCAAGTTTCCCCCACCACTAAATCAGTGAACGATTTTTAATTCAATAATTGTATGATGGAATTTTCTCTGTGTATCATAAAATTATAGATTCTACAACTGGTGGTTCCCTTGTTGATAAAACTTCTTCCACCACATGTTACATAATATCCAACATGGCTCAAAATCCACCAAATTTTTTTACATGAGAAATTGAACCAACCAAAGAAGTTCATGTGTTAGGTAATTCATCCCTAGAAAATACAGATATATAATAAACTTGATGAGATGAATAATCTTCAAATGAAATTACCTCAAGCCCAACGTAACTCACACTCTTATTCTATTTCAT
The DNA here is from genome assembly GCA_963277665.1 of Viscum album. Classification (NCBI taxonomy): domain Eukaryota; kingdom Viridiplantae; phylum Streptophyta; class Magnoliopsida; order Santalales; family Viscaceae; genus Viscum; species Viscum album. The sequence goes on along the minus strand of OY728143.1, from coordinate 512,557,301 downwards.
TATATTGTGTTGTTTTCTCTAATAACACTCATTTTTCTGACTAGTGCCAACAACTTCTAGATTCATCTGAGTCTTGTGCAACCGTATTCCTATGTCTTCCTTTTCAATAAGCACACCCATTCAGGTAAGAACCATTTAGGCAAAATCCAAACTTTGGGTGGAAAGAACATCCACAGTATAAACAATGAGGAAACCAGATCTACCTCATGAAAAATTGGTATCCAAAAGGCCAAGGTATGCCATCTTTTTATACTAAAACAACTCAAAATACTCTTCCTCCTCCACAAAATGTGAACTATGCCTTGAGGACATGGTAATAAAAATAGAATCCCAAAACCTTTGGTTCCAACAGACCACACAATTAGGTATTCAATACCTACAGAGTCAAGTGGGACAATTGGAAAATGTTATTGCTGAGATCAAGATGCATAGTTCTTGAAAAATACTACCGCAAAACATTGATAATCCAAAGGAAAAAAGTGAATGTTTGTTCAATCACACCTTTTAGTGGAAAAGATGTTTCTTCCTCTAACGATTCTACATAATAGGTGTCCCCCCTCTTAAAAAAGCTCTTTCTCCACCCATAAAAGATTCATGTGAATTAAAATCCAAAAGGGTAAACCAATTATCATTGAGGATTCCCATGAACAATCCATTACTCTTTCTTTCCCTCACATAGTCTCCAAATCTATAAAGAATTGTGATAATGACATTGATAATGAAATAATGGATGCATTTAAAAAGGTACAGGTTAACATTAATTTATATTATATAGTTAAACAATTACCTAGATATTCCATATTTATAAAATACCTTTGCTCCCACAGAAGGATACTATAGGGTAATGATAGAGTCAACTTGGAAAGTAATATATCAGCCTTGATTCAACCAAAAATTCCATACATGTGCAAGGGTTTGGGAACTTTCACAATACCTTACACCATTGGGAGACATTATTTTCAAATTCTATGCAAGATTTATGTTCATTAATTAATTTAATTACTTACTCTTTGTAAACTTCTATTTAGGTCGGATATCTTCAATAGATTGGAGTCATAGTGAAACTTTCCACCTGAAGCACCACACACCCATTAGAAGTGGTCAAGGACATCCTCATAAAAGTGAATAATCTCATATTCTCTTCCGACTTCTACAATCATCATATAGAGTAATCCTAAACCAAACGACATGCCCCTCTCATTATTGGGAGTCCATTCCTCAAATTAAAAATTTTGATCATCAACATTCACAATGGTACAATATCCATGGAGTTCGGTGGAGAAAATTTATGTTTTAACATACTAGAGTCTATAAAACACCCCATTGAAGGGAACTCCCCTCATCATGTCTATTCTATGGAAATTCTATCAAATGATATACACACAAAATTCTCTCCTTGGCCCATACTAGGATTCATTTTCCGATTCTTCACAATTAGATTATTTGAGCTTCGATTAATGTTTTGAGTGTTATGAGGGTTCTGAAAAGTGTAAATTTTGTGCTTTATTTGATGATTGTATTCATTTTAAGGTACCCATTACTGACGATGATTATGAAAATATCATTTCAATAGATTATCTATCTTTATAGATTAAACCTCATAAGATAGAACATTTCATGGATATCACTCCCCTAAATACCCTCCCTCAATCCAAAAACCCATGATGTTAGAATTAAAACCACTTCCATTTAATTTAAAATTAGACTATCTTGGGGGTATTCACCAATTCCTAGTCATTATTTCCAACAACCTCTCTCAAAATTAGGAATCAAAACTAAATGACCTTTTGAGAGAGTGTAAAAAGGTAATAGGATGGACATTGGATGATATTCTAGGGATTAGCCTATATATTTTTATTCACCATATAATTTTGGGTAATGAGGAAATTTCTATAATTCAAGATCAACACCGATTAAATCCCACTCTCTTAAAAGTAGTAAAATTAGAATTTAGTAAATTACTTATTGTGGGGAACATTTACCCTCTATCTGATAGTAAATGGGATAGCCTAGTTTAAATTGTTCCTAAAAACAATAATAACAATAGTGTCTAAAGAAATTAATTAATTGGTACCGACACATTTTCAAAATAGTTTTGAAAGTCTTTATTTACTATTATATACTGAATCAATCCATGATAAAGGGCCACATTACTCTACCTTAAATTATCTAGATATTAGAAATATTGGATGGTACGTCCCATTATTTTTTTCTTGATGGCTATTTGGATTATTCTCAAATCCATATAGCCCAAAAGTATGAAGAAAAGACAACATTTACATATCCATTTGGAACATTTTCATATATAAGGATGCCTTTTGTTCTATGTAATTCTCCTAATACATTTCAGCGATGTGTGTTGAGAATTTTTATGAGTACCTATAGAATTTCATGGTTGTTTATGTGGAAGATTTCATAGTTTATCGAACATCCATTGATGATTTTTTGTCTCACCTAGTTTCTTTTCTCCATCGTTTCATATAAAAATATCTTGTATTAAATTATGAGAAATGTAATTTCATGGTTAAACAGGGGATAGTTCTGGGGAATGTTATTTCCAAATATATAATTTATGTGGATAAATCAGAAATTGAATTAATTTCATCCCTTCCATGTCCAAAAATGTGTTTCTAATGTGCGACCTTTATTAGTTAATTCTTGTTTTTCCAAAGATACATTAAAGACTTTAGTAAGACCACACTTCTACTATCTTGATTGTTACAAAAATAATCTGATTGTTTTTGATATAAATTGTGACAATGATTTAAATTCACTAAAAATGAGCCCCACTTTACCTCCCATCTTCAAACCATAAATTTGGGATCTTTCCTTTGATATTATGTGTGATGCCTCTAACTTTACTGTTGGGTATGTTTTATCACAAAGGGTAAAAAGTATCCTCATGTCATTGTGTATGGATCACGTAACCTTGACCCTACCCAAGAAAACTAAAAAACCACTCAATAGAACATCATTATATCATGTTTCCATTGGAAAAAATCTAATCATATCTTATTGGGTCAAAAATCATGGTCTTTTCTAATCATGTTTCTCTTTGTTTCCTCTTATTGAAACCAGAAGCTAAGCCCTGTCTCATTCGGTGGATGCTACTCCTCCAAGTGTTTTATATTGATATTAAATATAAGAGAGGAGTGTAAAATGTGATATATGACCACATTAATAATATTTTCCAATCACTATATTATCATATTGACTCACCACTCCCAATTAAGGAATTCTTCCCTCATTAGAACTACTGTGATGTTATGGACCTTACCCCATGGTATGCAGAAATTTTGAATTTTCCAGAAACATATAGGTTCCCCACTAATTTCATTACTTCACAATCTCATAGATTTAGCATGAATCTCGATTGTATGTTTGGGATAACCCATTTTTTAGAGAATTTGTAGTGACCAAGTTATGCTCTAGTGTGTTCATGCCCATGATTTAACCTCTATTTTGACCTTCTTTCACACTTTGGCTTGTTGGGGTCACTTTGGCTCTCAACCAATGGATCAAAAAGAACATGACTCAAGAAATTTTTGGCCAAAATTGTATTCAAATTTCCATTGACTTTTCAAGTCATTTAATCTTTTTCAGTTCGTAGGGAATATCTCTAATGTGAATAAAATGCCTCAAAAAGCTGTGTTATTCTATGAAATCGTTGATTCATGTTGCATTGACTTCATGAGGCCTTTTCAAAATTCTTTTCGATTTAGTTATATCTTATTGTCTCTGGACTGTGTCTCAATGTGGGTGGAAGAACATGTCACCTAGGTCGATGACTCTTGAGTGGTTGTTGATTTTGTTAGGTCACAAATGTTTAGTAGATTTGGTTTACCAAGACTCGTCATTAGTGATCAGGGATCACATTTTTGCAATTACAACATGAAAAATTTCCATCGTATGTATGGATTTGTTCATAATATCTCCAAAACACATCACCCCCAAACTAATAGACAAATAGGAAACTCAAATCATGATGTTAAGAGAATCTAGGGAAAATTTTACAACCCAATAAGAAAGATTGGAGTTTTCACTTGGATGATTCAATTTAGGCGTACTATACCAATTTTGAAACTCCAATTGTAATGTCACCATATTGGATTTTGTTTGGATAGTATTTTCACCTCCTGGTATAGGTATAGAACCATGCATATTGGTCTATTAAACAATCTAATGTGAATATCTCAGATGTAGGTGATCATTGGATGGTATAGATTCAGGAGTTAGAATAAATTCAATGTGATGCATATGGGAACACCCAAATATATAAAGAGAATAAAATGTCTATCATGATGGGATGACTCATTAGTGGATTTTCCATATTGGTTATAAGGTCCTCATGTATAATTCTACGCTAAATATCCACCGATGTATGATTCATACCTGATGCCTCAATCTTTATACTTTTACTGATGTTTATACTTTTGATGACATATATATTTTCCAAGAGAAGTTTGTACATAGGATTATTGACAATGGATAGAGGATTGAACACTTCCATGATGATTTTCCAATGCATCCCACAGAGTATATCCAACTGATAGATGTCACAAATGAAACCACTTAGTAGGATGACCCTTATCCTGGACTTTATTTACTTGTATATTTATTTAAATTACTTGAATTTAGGAAAATAAATTTTTTGGTGTGGGTAAGGGTGACATGTCCTATTTTGGATTATAATAAAAAACAGAAAAACGTTGTTTTCATTTTTTATTTATTTTTCTTTATTTTTTGTTTTTAGAAAAACATTGATCTTAAATAGAATATCCAAAATCATTGTTCTTTCTTGATTAGATTATGTGGAAACATACATTTTTGGGGAAAATGTTTTTTAAATTAATGTTGATGTTGAATCTTTTTCTAGAATTTTATTTTCAAATCATTCATATGTATTTAATTTATTTTTTAATCCCATACCTCATTAGGACTGATCAAAACGGAAATCCTTAACCTTAGAGACATTCTATGCCATTTGTTGCACATTCTTCTTTTAAATCACATTATTGACAGTGTTGGGTAATGTAGAGAAAAAAGAACAATCCTTGTTTATTTTTTAAGCCATATAATTCATGTATGCTACATTCATGATAGAAGAAATAATTAATTGAAAATCCATTCATAAAATTAACCTCAATTTCTGTCCGTGTTGAGATTTTATACTTTTAATCCTTAAATAACATCAAATTCCTATTAGTTAGCCACATTACAAGCTAATTTATCCTAACATACACATATATTGTGCATATTCATATTTGTTTTTCAGAAAGTGTGGGTGAGAGGGTGTTTCCATGTGAATTTTGGGGAGAGAGTCATTGTTATGGGTTGATATGAAGGGTGCCTACATTTTCCTTGGGCAGTTGGTTCACAAGCCACATTGCATCATTGTTTTACAAATGTATCTCTCATAATCTACAACAAAATATTAATTTAAAAAATAGTTATGTACATAAAAATATAGAACAAAATGAAAAAATGGAGAAGAGAATATGTTTACTCATTATTATTCACTTCTTGGTTCTAACCCATAGAAACATACAATGCGGATAAAGAGTTAGAGGTGATATACTTTGTAAGGGGTTCCGTTTGTTAATCCATTGAGAATAATTTCTATATTTTGATGTGTTTTGTATGTAAGGGATTAAACCCTCATCTTATGCCTTATATTTTTAATCATTTAATCCCACTAACTCTTACACCTCAGACCATCCTTTTCAAAATCCTCTTGAGTAGCACACTAGTTTCTACCCGTAGAGAACTGAGAATCATAGAAATAATATAGTAAGATAAAATGACCTCTAGGAAAAGAAACCCACTCCACTTTAATATGTACCTTGAGTAAATAGGTAAAAAATCTAGGTGAGATAGGTGGAAACATATTTCATGAGTGAACAAATGAATTTGAACATACTCTAGTGTGAAAGAAGAAAAATGATAGGAAAATTTGATTCTATAAACGAGACCAGATGAATTTTATTAGAAAAGGATAATGTATGTTTTCACACCTTTTATTTAGGAATGGGAGAAGATTATGATATTATATTTTTCCCAAAAGTGAAAATATTTTGGTTTTGAGGTGTGATCGTACCACAATTCACTATTTTATTTCACCCTTATACCAATTTATTGAACTTTTTTTGTTTTGAAAATTATAATTATAATAAAAAAATTACTTTAGTAACAATTAAATATTTTTTTCATTCCATTTTTAAAAAGGTAAATTTCACATGTTTTATGATTTCATTGATGATGGAGGTGATTCAGAGATCCCACGATAATGCGGAAGGAAAATGGATCCAACCTCATGGAAGCACATGAATACATGTCCACTGTATTGCATGATCCAAGAAATACATTCCATTAATTGAGTAACATTTTGTGAATAGAGAAAAATCTATGAGGGATACATCTTTCTTAAAAGAACCTAAACCTAAATCATCAAAAAAGGGTCCCTTACAATCTGATCAGTCCAATGAAATGAATCTACACAATGTCAAACATTGACTCAGTATTTTAGCTATATATCTTATTGTATTCAACATATAACTACCAAATTTTATATGGAGATATAAAAGGTGTCTAAAAACAACTTTTTAGTTTTTTGAAAAGTTATTTATGATTTTCTTATGATCCAAAACCATGGACCAAGAAGATTCTCTAAATCATGGTTCCAAAAACCACCTCCCACTTTACCAATAAATAGGCACCTTGGACACTCCATTAAGAAGTTCTAAAATTAGGAAAGGTACTGCCATTTTGTAGTCCCAAAGGAGTTATCTCGTATTCCGTAGATGTTCTAGATACTATTGGAAGTTATACTTCAACATCTCCCACCCCCTCTAATGGATTTCATAACTCCTTGTGATCACCCAGGGAGAAAGGTGATGTTAATCCCAAGCTTCGTGTTTGTAATATTTGAATGATCATTTTAATTCTAGTTTTAATGTTTTTTTAATCATCCATTTTTTTTATTTATATACAATTATGTCATGCTCGACTCATATGATCATGTTTGTGGGTACCCATTCATGTGATGTTTCATACACCATTCACCACTTCTTCTTCCCCTGTTCAATTACAGTGTTTATGGGGATCATATTCTTAAATTGAACAAATATAAACACTATCATGGACATGTAATTTCATGTAATGGTTACAAATTGAAATAAAATTCAATCCTTGGGATTGAATTTAGATATTTATGTGTTTCCTTGGTGAGTTTCGGTTATGAAGTCGAACACAAATCCCTCCATCATCAGCTATATCCGACGAATCATTGTGTGTTTCCGACTAAACCCTAAGAGTTATCCTGGTATAAAATCAAAAAAATTATATTACTAGGTGTTATAGTCCAGGGATTAAAATATGATAACAATACATCTTAAATATATGAAGTATGAGCATCACTAGATTTCCTTGAGTAGATCACGTTTAATTACTTTTGCTAACTTCCACTTTTTTATCGCTTTTCCTCTTTCTTTTGTAATATGAAATCATAAAACCCCATTTTTGTCAAAATCCAATAACCCTTATCTTTTTATAATCACAACAATATTTTTGAATTAATTATCTAAGGCTCCTACAATTTATGACCTTGGGTTCTTGCTATACTACAGAGAATATAGTAAAAAACTAAATAACTAATTTGACACGCTTGACAACACGATCAGTAAACACCATAGTTTTCCAAAAAAAACATTCCTAGATTAGCTTAATGACCAATATAAGCCTTATTTTATGTGAATATGATATTAAGGAAGATATTTTGGTTGGACGTGACAAATTAAAATTAGATTGGATGTGTGAACTGTATAGGATACTAGGGGGCCTTTAAAAATTAAAGTCAGTGGCAATCTTGTAATTTTTTAAAAGAAAATGAATTCCAAAGTTTTTCACATGCCACAAGGCTCAGAAATGGACCATTATAGATAAATAGATACTAAAACGTTAATATATTTCCATAAAATTTGATTTGTAATGGTTTTAGTTTGTTTTTAACTCCTTTTTTTATTTTAACCCCCTGATATACCAGAATTTACCTTAACCACGATAAATAATTTTTACTGTTTCTACTATATATTATAGTAAAAAATTAAGTTGATATTATTATATTTTATAATTTCTTATAATTCAGAAAATTTAATCAATTATTTAAAAATAAATTTACATAAGTATGAATTTTTTATTTAAAATTAAATGCGTAGAAATGAAAATAAATCTGTTTTCCAAATAGATAATGTTTGAAAGTTTAACAGGTTTTTATATAAAAAAATAAATGTAAAAATCATTCCAATGACATAAATATGATTAATGGATATATAATTGAACAAATTTTACTTTAGAACCCATTTTGAAACAAAAAATAACCTTAATTTCTTTAATCAAAAATACATTTTTCAATAAAAAAAAGTATTTTTCAATATAAAACGAAAAATTAATCCTTTCAAAAAAATTAATAAAAGTTACCATTAGATAATTTTGAATATATTATTTAAAAAATTGTGTTTATTTTACCAATTTTATTTTGTTAAAGTGTCAAAATATAATTTCTTTTTATGAATATAAAAAGAAATAAAAATACAGAATTTTCAAAAATAAATTAATGACATTAGTGAAAATTTAGAATTTATTTATTTGTATGTTTTATTTATATAAAAAAAATTATAATTAATATTTAAAACATGATTATTTCTATTGATTTATTCATGATTAAAATCTATGTAATAACTGTCTTTTCTAAATAATAATATTTATAGTTTGTCATGTGATTTTAAAACTCAGTTTGGTGTATAACACCACCTAAAATCGATGTTGCATGTAATGAACCCTATTAAATAAATGAAATTTATTCCATAAAAAATTCAAAATATATCTGGGCGTTACATACGTAGTATCCCGTTGTTTCAATAACAATCCCTATAATGATTCACTTTATGCATCGTGGTGCTAGTCTGTTGTGTGATAAGTCTCTAAAAATGCCTCGAAGCCCCATACTTGTGATTGTGAAAAAATTGGTTTATTTCTACTCCATAAATCAAAGGGAATTCTATATTCCAATTTATTTGGTACTCATATTAGTGTTCATGTCTCATTTTTAAATTCATGTCCTCAAAAGGATAATGGATGATTTTCATGAATCATCATCGACCATACCATGTCAGGAAAGGTGTGGTTACCACTTTAACTAACACAATTTAACACAGTTTGTTAAGGTGGATTCTATTGAGATGCAATCCCAAAATAGTGTATAAATATAATAAAATCATGTTTAAGATATTTATCTCATCAATATTATCAAATATTCTTTATCTTATTTATATGTTGATTCTCTACTTCATTCTTGAATTGTTTGAATTTATCAATGGACTCCAACTTATACCACATAAATTGGAAATAGCTATATATACACAAATCACTGGTAATAATTATGAAGTAAGGATTCCCCCCTTAAGCTTATATTGGAAATGTTCCACATTCAACAGTGTGTACTAATCGTAGAATCTTTATAGCCCTTTCACCCTATCCACCAAATAGTTGTTTTGTCATTTTTACTTATAAGAAAGATTGAAATATTTCAAGTAGTTTTATCTAAAAAGAGTCAAAATAACCATATTTACAAAGCCTTTACGAGCATTTCTTGCTTACATTATGAAGATTCTGATGCCACATCTAGGTGATATATAAGTGAGGCAAATGTAGTTCGTTATCAATTTTTGATGCTTTGTTAGTAATTTAATACATATAAACCATAATTTTAATGTGTCATAACATATAATATATTGTCTTTATAAAATAAATAACTATTTTTTATAATTTTAAAATAAAAAAACACCTCTATCTATGAAAGAATAATAAATTAGTTTCTTTTTACCCGTCAGTACATAATAACAATATATTTTTACTAGTATCATTTATGTTGCTAGTGAAATGAGGTAATGGTTATGGCTATAGTATCAAACCTCATAGTATTAGCAGCTTGTAAAACGACATCTCCAATGGAAATTTATTATAATCTTATAGGTTCATTCATTTAGATATTAATGTGATCACCAAAATCTATTTATAATACCAAATATGTAGATTTTGATGGATTGCCCTAAAAAATGAATTGACCATTAACTTCCCTTTTCTTATGGTTTTAGTTCTTCTTCTAGTTTCCTTTCATGAAATATAAAAAAAGAACTACTTCTTTTTCCATTTCCTACCACTGTATATTCCACTTCTTAGAAGGGTAGTGCCTGAGATCTCTAGACTTATTATGAGTCTTGGTAATCATTGCCTTGTTCTCCTGTTTCTTTTACACCACATGAACTATAGGTTTATCATTCCTCATTTCCTTCCCAACAAGTGGAATTAGTTTATTAATTTTTTAAATACTCTTCTTTTTATATTTAATATTTTAATTTAAAATAAAATTGGATAAGGTCATTGGTATTGGGGATTTTATGAGATATATGTTCAAATCATATGGGAATATTACCTCTGTTATTTCTAATTGTTCAATGTAGACAATGATCGTGACTACATGGGGTCTATCTAGTATCAAATCTCTATTCCTGGTTTTAAAAACATTTTGGGAGATCCCATATATATCGTGTCTTTCCCCCTCTTGAAAAATATTCTGATGGTGATATATCTTTCTATATGCATACATATCTTCATGTTACTTCATAATCGTGGTGGTCATTCATGATAGAAAGAATCATTGAACACCTATTTTATCATTCAAATTATTATCATATAGATAAAATTCTTCGTTTTTATCAATTTTACCTAGTGATTCTGTAAAAGGATCTTAAAGAAAATACAATTTCATTTTATATTGTAGGATAATGTTTAATCACCTTTTCAAGTCATAGAAATTTTCACTTGTGATTAGGTTATCCTTTCCAGTATGGATCATAGTGATATATTAGAATTCATATATTGTTATGTTTCTACATCTAAGAAGAAAATTAACACATTATCAGATAAATTTAGATAAATAAAAAAAATATTTTATTTATTAATCTCCAACTATTTTATCACAAACCAATATACATCACCATTGTATTTAGAATATCTAGTTTCATAGAAATTTTAATTGAAATGACCCATTTTCCCTTTCTCATCACCTTCAGTTTTCCATGTCATGAAATGAAAAGGTTTTTTTTGAAAAAAATTAAATTCCAACTTCTTTATCTCATAGTTCATTGATCTATTGATCATACATTCCAATTGCAAAATCCTTAAATTTATTTTTTTACTTTCTATTCTTAGTTACACCATTCCAGCTTTGGAAATCAATCCTTGATGTAATAAATTTTAATTCTATAGAAAACATTAAGTTATAATTCCTTGATAATTGATATCACCCCCAATTTAGCAGGCCATGCACTTTGAACTATGGTTCGATTTTAATTTATGTTGTGAAAGGAAAGACTGAGAAAATATATATAATTGATGGATTTTTTCTATATGTTTTAATTTAACATTTAATCTTTATTTAATTATTTTCAATATTACGTGAAATTAATTAAGTGATTAACAACTTATTTGATAAAATTCATGCATATTACAATTTATTATAGTTATATTTTTTCATCCTCATTTATTCATTCATAAATGTGATCATGAAAAATATCAATAATGAAATAATCGTGCAACTTCAGATACCTTTTTTTAATATTTCCTTAGTATAAGTTCTTTAACTTCTAGTTATAACTTTTATTTTACTAATTCTTTATTTATAAGTTTTGTATTGTGTTCTATATGTAATCTTATATGATTATACTTTATGACATAATTGTAAGAGGGGAATTTTCATTGATTACACAAAGGGTCATTAAATTATTCCCCCTTTTAAAATTTCACCCATGAAATTTATTTTTACATTTAAAGACATAATACAGTGTGGGTACTTTTCCTTCCTTTCCTCCTCTAGTTCCCATGTTTCCTCTTATTACTTATGGTTCTTCCATAGCACATTGACAAGGTGATTAGTCTTATTGTGTAGAATTTTATCTCTACAGTCCAAGATCTTCATTGTATACTCCTCATAAGAAAGATCATTCTACAATTGTACCACCTATGAATAGATTACATGTGAAGGATATGGTGTGTAATTCTTTAAGAGGGATATGTGGAATACATCATGTACTTCAGACATAGTAGGTGGGAGTACTAGTCAATATGCCACAACATCACCATGATCAAGGATCTCGAATGGGTCAATGTACCTGGTACATATATTTCCTTTCTTCCAGAACATTATGGCCTTCTCTAATAGAGATATGTGTAGGAATACCATTTCTACAACTTTGAACTCAAGGTCCCATCAACTATTGTTTTAATGACTATTCTATCAACTTTGTGATAACTTGATGTGTAGTTGAATGTTTTTCTCCTTCCCTACCATTTCTTTAACCATTTCAGGTCCTATCTGCTTATGATCATCAACATCAACCCAAAAAATTTGTGTTCTGCACCTTTTTCCAACAAAGGTATTTATATTATTCCATTTGGATGCGGGAGTGGAAACTATTGTTGTAAGAGAATTCGACCAGTGGAAGATGTTGGTTTCACCATTATTTGATATCCATAGAACAAGATCTCAACATATATTATTATTTTTGAATAGTTCTCATAGATTTTCCATCATTTGGGAGATGATTAGTCATATTGAAGTTCAGTTCAGTGCTTAGAGCATGCTGCATACATTTCCAGAACATCAAGGGGAATCTTAGAACTCAGGTGGATAGAGTAGTTGTGTTACTCCATGCAGACTTACCACCTCATTGATATATATATACATTCATGTTTAAACAATGATAATTCATCTCGAATTGTGATAAATTGAGATGTTTTATCCACAATGACCCATATAGAATTGTTTCCCTTGGATTTCCATGGAATTCCAATGACAAAGTACATGGTGTTGTGTTCTCAATTCCATGTTGGTATGCATAGTGGTTTCATCATCCCCTTAGACTTCTATCTTTTAGCCTTATCTTATTCACATACCATTAACCTTAATGTACATTTATCTATATCCTTCTTCATATTGTCCCACCAAATGTTCTCTTGGATATCTCACCACATCTGTGTGCTACCTGTGTGCATAAATAATGTTTAGCTATGTTCCTCATCAAAAAGCTCTTTGTTTCTCTCTAGATGAGATAGTAAACATATCTGGGACACAAATTTTACAACTCCTTCCACATAAATCTTGAACTCATAGGTTTTACCATTTCTAATAGCTTCCACCTTTTTCATAATTTACACATCTTTTCTTTGAGAATCCTTTATTTTCTCCCAAAGGGATGGTTGAGAAACCATTTTAGAAATGATTGATGCTGTTTCTCACTTAATTATTCCCATGTACATACTCTTCAAATATAATATGATTAGTTCCCTCTCAACTCTCATCATTGAAAAATATGTATTATCCTATCTACATAGAACATATTCCACCTAATTTTCTATACCCAAATGGTAGTTGATTAGAAATTCATAATCCTTGATGAGATATAACCATCTCCACTAGTTCGTATTAATCTCATTCCATGAGAACAAATATTTTAGAATCTTTTGATCATTATATATCACACTCTTCTCTCTGTAGAGATAATACAACTAGATTTTCAATGCAAAGCCCCCAACAGCCAAATGTAGATCATGCAACGGATAGTTTTTCTCATGGATTTTTAGCTTCCTTGAGGCGTAGGTTATCACTATATAATTTATCATTATCATAGAGCCTAATACCTTTTATGAATAATCACTATACACCAAAAATAATTCTCCACTTGTTGGTAGTGTGAGTACCAGTGCAATAATAAGTCTATTGATGAGATCCTTAGTCCATTCCTCACATTCTTGAGTATAGAAAAAATGCACCCCCTTCCCTGCCATCATGGTCATTGGGTTAGAAAATAGTGATAATTTCTTCAAAAAAATCAATAATACCCAACTAGACTTAAAATGTTGTAGATCTCCATTACAAATGTTTTCATGGTCCAGTCTTGAATTGCATTTTTCTTAGAAGGTTTGATAAATATCGATTTGATGGTGATTAGATGCCCCAAGAATAATACATCCTCCATAAAAAATGCACATTTACTGTAATTTTCATAAATTTTCTCTTTTCTAAAATACATCAGCACAATATTCAAATGCTCTACATATTCCACCTTTCTCTTGGAATGTATCAGAATAACATTGATAAAGACTAACAAAAATATTTCAACGTAATCTCTAATGACTCTTTTATTCAAATCAATGAATATTTTTATAGCATTAGTGAGTTTTAAGGAAATAACTTTGAATTCACAGTGTCCACAACTTGTTCGAATGGCGATCTTGGGAATATCTTCCTTTTTCACCATTAATTGGTGATATCCCGACCAAAGGTCAACCGTTGAGTAATAACTTGCCCCACATAGCTAATTTAACAAGTTATCCATCTTAGGTTGAGGATACTTTTTCTTTATTGGTATTTTTTTTAAACACATGATAATCAAAGAAAAGAAGGATGGTTCTATCATTATTTTTTATAATGGGGACCGGTACACCCCATGGTGAAGCAATCAAACATATAAAATCATTCTCCAGTTCTCCTATAACTTCTTATTCATCTCTTTAATCTCTACGGTGGCCATTGTATAAGGTTTCTTTGATATAGGTAGAGATCCAGGAGTATGTTCAATTAATAACTTGGACACTCAATCTCGATGAAGATCATGTAATTTTTTAGGGAATACATGGGTGTAATCCCTCACAATGGGCATATCTTCGAGGAGTATCACCTCATTTTTCTCAATCATTTGATCTAGACAAAATTTCTCAGGAGGAAACTAAATCCACACATGTAACAACTATTCTAATTTAGATTCATCTTCTTCCTTACACTTTTAATGAATTGTATGATTCTTGGAGATGTGTAGAGTGATCTCCTTTTTTTGAAGGTTGATATTGGTTTTGTTTAAAGATATCTAATCCATGCCAAAGATAACATTGAACTCCACTAAATGATTTATCTTGAGATTTAATGGGAGGTTCAGTCCACAAACGTTAACCGGGGAGGAGTTATATACTTTGTATGTACTAAGTTCCCAATTTTATGTTATCACAAGTAAATTAATACTTAAATTTGGTTTTTTTAATAGTTCTATGAAACATGAATGATATAAAATAATTCAAAGAACCAAAATCAAATAGTATATTAAAAATTATTGAATGAATAACAATAGTAATTTTCACAACATTGTTGTTCAACTCCACCTCAGCAGTTGGG
Source organism: Viscum album (assembly GCA_963277665.1). Lineage (NCBI taxonomy): Eukaryota > Viridiplantae > Streptophyta > Magnoliopsida > Santalales > Viscaceae > Viscum > Viscum album. Next base: position 512,542,018 of record OY728143.1, on the reverse strand, counting down.
ATACCATAATCCCTTCCCTTTTTACTTGGAGGTTGTTGTTTATTTCCTCTAATAACCCTCGTCTTAGAGAAATATTTCGAATAATACCCACACTCCTTGCAGTTGTTTCAATCAAATATAGCCTTAGTGTAGATCTGAAGCTTCCTTTATTCTTCCAAATTACTGGAATAATTTATATCCATTTGGTAGTTATTTGCAAGATGTCTCATATTTCCACATTTGAAACTATTCCTAGTCCCCATTTGATAGTTATCAAGATGATTTTTCCAACAATTTTCATATGTGATATGTTCGATCTTCTTTCCCTCATAGGATTTATTTCTCAGATAAACCATACTAGACACGTTTTTCTATTTTTTTAACTCGGCCCATGAGACTATTGAGTGTCTTCAATATCCATATAAACATTGCGGTAACAACAAACAATATCCTCATTAATGTCCATCTCTCGAATGGCCAACACTTACTGTAGACTTGAATTTAGTCTGCTAAAGAAGTTATCCAACATTATTTTACTCTTCATGATAAAGTCGTAAGAATATATTCCAATCCTTGTGAAGTTATCTTCAAACACCCCGATGGGGTCATCTTTTTTATTCTGAAGTCTGAGGAATTCCATATCCATCTTGTTAAGAAGGGTTTGGGGAAAATATTTATTGATAAAAAATCTTAAATCCTCCCAATCCATGGAATCCATTTCCTCTAGGGATATCATATTGTTGATCACAGTCCACCATAGATCATCTTCCCCATAAAAATGACAAACTGTCAGTACGACTGTCAATTATTTTGAGCACCAGAGGATAGAGACTATCTTTTTAATTTTGCTAACCCACTATTATATAAGGAGGGAATCATAAGATGCACTTAACATGGGAGGCCTTTTATTCATCAAGTATTCCATGGTAACTTACTCTATCCATTGAGGAGGAGGGTTTTTCATATGATTCTTGTTATTATTCATAACTTGAGTTAGTTGAGAGATTACTACAATCAAGTTTTGAGCACCCATTCCCATCATATCAGGCCTACCATTAATGAAATCTTCACATTCCCAAACACAATGATTTTTGGAAAATGTTCTTATATTTCATACCATTAACTAATAAAAAATAATATAAAATTAGGGGCCTTTAGTACATAGCTAAACAACATAAAAGAATATTTGAACCTAAAAGGATAAACTTATAAAGGATAAGTATATCCTATCTTGTGATTCCCTATGATTAAATCTTTGTTATCATTTATCTGTTTAATAACTTATATTCACATGGGATATTTTTTTAATCCCTTAATAATGATCCATACTAATCTTATGAATTTAACAAAGCATATCCCCTAGGAGTGTCAAACTAGGAGTGAAGAAAATCTTGTTGTCACACAACATTTCCCATCCAATTCTATCCCAATGTGTGTTTTCAGTTTTTACTCCTAGATAAATCTATGCCAAGTCCACATCGACTTATTCATATCCAAAAAGGTATGTATGTTCTTTATAAACCACTAAAAATATACTTAACAAAACTTATGGATATTTTCCTATACTTATTCTTGTTATTGAGGTTATTACTAAAGTTATCTACTACTGATCACCAGAAAATAACAATACCATCCTATAATACCTACTATAGTGACCCTAGCCTTTTACACATATCATTATATGATTTTATGTATAAAAACCCTACATATTACATTCTAAGGATTATGAATTCTTCTGTCTCATAAGATTAGGTACATTAAAAGGAAAATCTGGAATCAAATATAACATTTCTTTATTTTTCCTTCATAAAGATAACCTAAATTTGTTTGTGCTCTGACATCTTAAAGGGATATCCTTTGGATAACAGGAACAAGTGGATGATCTAAAAATTCCAGAAAGGGAATAAATGTAAGAATAATGATTTATCACATGGGTTAGAAGGCGTGAAAAAATGATATAAAAGATAATGGAACATATGGAATCATAACTTATAAAACATGGGATCATATAAACATATAATCATAGTAATGTTTAAGGAGCATAAAACCTGAATTTAGTTGGATTCAAGGAACATTTCAAATAGAGGGTCACAAGTCAAGGTTAACACCCAAGATGGATGAACATGGTAGCACATATCAATGCTAACCGACATGACTATTTCACATAACATCTCATGAAACTCACCTTTATCCAATTCATTGGAGATCTATCCGGTTTTCCCAATAATAACATTTTCATCAATATGATTACCACATACCTAATCATACAAATTATTTTTACAAAAACATAAGGGTTACCTATGGAAAGAATTGGGTATCATATTCATGTCATGAATGATAAAAAATGGGTGTATCATAAATCTGTTCATGAAAGAAAGGAATAAAAAATACATGGACATTTATAAGGTAAAATAATCCTATATCAAGATAAGTGATTTCAATTTGATGTGACAACATGCAAGAATATCATTTATGAAACTTTATAATTAAAACATTTTATTGTGGTTAAAGGAAAATATCTAAGATCACTAAAAAAAGAAAAGGGGAAAATATTTTATATAAAAACATATAGGAACCTATAATTTTTTCATAATAAAAATATTTGTTTTATAAAAATATTTTAGGGTTAAAATAGATACATAATGCACATCAATTTGTGGATGAAATCAGGAAATTCCCTTAAAGTGGTTTGCTTATTGGGAAGTATTGATGAGGGAACCACTTAAAAACTAACATATACCCCAAAGATATTGATGAATGGAACCTGGTATATGATTTTAGAGAATTGAAAAAGAATTTTTAATTTGTACATAAAAATACCCAAAAACTTTATTTGGATAAAAATAATGATAGAGCAATCTGATGAAATAAAGGAGGTTTGGGTAGAATCCCTTACCATAAGTTTGAACGTGTTCTTCCGTTGATCATAATGACTGGAATAATAGAACTACATTAATTAATTAATATTTACATAACCTATTTGGCATGAAATTGGTTTAGTATAACATTATTAATTTCATTCATGGCCTTTTGACGGGTTCCGAGGTTCAATTTTATTATTTTGTAGTGTTTGTTTCCTTGGTTTTCCTGATTGGTTTACTTATATTCATTTGTGGATAAATATGTAAGATGAGAATGATTTTCCAGAATTAGAGTGATATGTTAGTAATTAAATTTCAGTATATTACATGGTTATGAAATTCATTTGGTCATTTTAATTGAAGATTAATAATTATATAAAGATTTAATGATAATTGTTTTGGTTAGTTTGTAGTTTTTGATCACATCGAACACAACATAATTTATAAATTAATAGCATGGGTGGAAAAGGTAAATGAACCTAAAATAATCTATTATACATATATTAAAGTCAGGTTAGACCATAAAACAAGTTTGATGACCATAATTGAAAATTGTAATAGAAATTGGAAATTCATCAGCCTTGAATGTGTGAAATTAACACATCTCAGATGGTGTTTTCATTTCTAGCAAAGAAGGAGGTGAAAAAGGATGTGATGATGAATTATTTAATTTTCATGAAAATATTGTAGTACATGTCAGGTACTATATTTAACATAACAATAGGTTACAAGGAGGTGAGGAATGAAAAATAAAATAATGAAACTTGAACTAAAATAAATGTCTGAGAAGAGGAATTTTCCTCTTGAATATATCTTCTTTGTGATCCTTTTTAAGTAATAGGATTTCGAATTTTGGAGACACTGAGGGCTTATGGACGTTTTTCTGGGGATTAGGGATGGATTTTATTACTATTTGGACAATTCTAAAGGCTTGAGAGGGGTGAATATAAGAGGGGGGTGATGGTGGTTTTTATATAGGAGGTGGTGAGGGTTTTCTCAATATATTATTCCATATTTTATAATTATTCTCAAGACAAGAAATATGAATGATCCATGTGAAAAAGAACTAACATGTGCATCTGATTTTGAACCTAAGGTGCTTACATCATCCATTACTCAATAAATTTTGTGTTTTACATATAATGTACATATACAACAAATTATTGTATTTTACTATTCATCAAAAATTCATGTATTTTAGAACAAAATCCAAAAAATTATCCCCAACCATTTTTCGACGTCTAGAATTTAAAAATGAAATCCATTTAATGAAAAATAAATTCTATATATGTGAAATTTAATTTATAATTAAAATCCTAATATATTTGAAAAATACAAAATTTAAAATTAAAACTACTTTTCGAACAATTTGAAAAATTAGTTAAGGTCTCTAAAATTATTCATATAACCATAATTAATAAATATAATTATTTTTTAATACATTTTACGAAAATAAATTTTCTTTTAATTTAAAATATTTATCAAAAATAGTAATTAAATATACATGACTTACAAAAATACCAACAGTTTGTATGTAATTTTTAAAATATCTATTTACGTATACTATGATAAACCATAAGATGGATAAATTTTATTTATCCTTTAATAATAGAGGTTACAATTTCATTTTCATGTTTACTCTTAATATGGGTCACATTAGTAGTCCAAAGTTCAAGTTACTATTTCGTGAATACACATTCTTTAACATCTAGATGTACTTTTTACATTACTCGTTCTTTATTTATATGTTTTGTATTTTGTTCTATATGTAATATTATGTTGCTATACTATAAGAAAAAATTGTAAGAAGGGAATTTCCATTTGATTAAACTTCATGTTGTTACACCGTGAACCACCTTCCACATACGGTTTCTATCTGTAAACCGTATTCGCTCTGCAGACTATCTCCACTAACCCTCTGCATACTGCTGGAGATCTGTGGACCATGTTATTCCTCTGTCTACTAGCTCTCTAACACATATATGTCTTCCTAAAAACCACTTCGGACTTCACAAAATATCTCGAAATTCTATTCAGATCCTCCTTCACCTGTTTGTATTCTTGTGAAGCACTGAATACTTCACCAAAATCGTCCCAAATTTGTAATCTCAGTCCCCTGTTCTAATGATGGGATTAGTTATCCTTATATAAGAAAATAGATCCAAAAAATCTACAAAATCTAGATTTACCAAATATTCATTGTCGCACGACCTTCACCGCATTATGTGAATCTCTAACAAACTATCTCCAATATGTGGTCCCCATACCACCATTCTTCCTATGTGGTGGCACAAATAACCACCTGATTTCTAAAAATGACACCCTTGTGGTTTCTCAAAATTCCAACTTATTTTAATGAATAAAACGCCATCAAACTATTCATTTCCCTTACATGAACCACATACCTTCATGTGAACCTCTTTTGCTCCACAAACGGTTCCTCCTATGTAGTCTATATACCATTCCCACTACATGGTTAACTGTTTTCCATTATGAATACCAAAATTCATGATGCCTGAACTATTCCTGAAACATGGTTCTCAGTCCACCATTACTTTTCCGACACTCTCTCTTTTCCAAAAAAAACTCTTGATTTTTTAGGCCAATAATTTGGAATACACTGGGAAATTGTGCCACCTTCAATACTGCTTTTACCCTCAAATTTAAGACCACATTCTTTGAAAACTCCTTGAACTACCTAATCATGATTTTCAATAAACACAAACCATACTCCATTTATAAAAATGAATATAATTGGTTCCAATAATATCCCCCATTATGTTTGTTGGAAATCAACAGAAAAATTCAATAGCGAACTAGCCAAAAAAAACTAGATACGCAAGAAACAACTCAAAAGAAAACAATTTAAGTCTACATGAGCTATGATCATTATAAAAAACGATAGGGAAAGCATTAAATTAATTCTCATTTCTTGGAATTCTTTAAATTTATCTATGTAATCTCCAATGGTTTTCTCATAACAACAAATTTTTTTTATCAATTATCACTTTCCACCTTTTGTAACTCATTATTCACCTCCATTGTAACATTTTTGAATTTCTCAATTCTCCATCTTCTAAAAACCAACCTGAAAAATTTTCATTATCATATAATTTATCTATTATCCACATTGAAAATAAACAAAAAAATAAAATATTGACTACTAAATCTTGAAGAACACTCCCTTAGATCGTATCTCCCCCAAAAACTGACAATACATTAGAAATAAGATTAAAATAGTTAGCACAACTATGGAGAGGGGAACCTCGTAACCTCTTCATGCACGTGGAGGTGGATGAATACCAAGGTTCAACCAATACTTCCCGAACATATGTGTTGAGAACCGCTTGGTCAGTATGTCAGCCACTTGATCATTAGTTCTAAAAATATCCATTTTAAATATTCTGTGGACCAATTTTCCCTTGATGAAGTGATATTTGATTTCAATGTGTTTCATATAATAATTATAAATAAGATTATTCATAAGATCAATTGAACTCTTTTTATAACAGTAAATCACTTTTGGATGTTTTAACTCATCACCAATGTTAGTTAGTTGTTTCATCATCCAAAGTAGTTGGGTTCTTTCCTTTTTTGCGGAGATATAATCAACTTCATGGGTACTAAAGGGAATTGATTTCATATTTCTTACTCAACCAAACCACATATTTATTACAAATTAATAATGAACCACTCCTTATGGATTTTCTATCCACCATATCTCTATCTCTATCAGTATCATAAAATGTTGAAAATTCATTATATTTGCTTCAAATAAAGTATAATCCATAATTTGGAGTACTATGAATGTACCCCATGATTATTTTAACTTATTTCATATGTTCTTAGTTCTGATTAAATTGAATATGGGCCACTAATCATGTTGAAAAGAAAATATTTGGTCTTGTCGAAGTCAAATACATTAATCTTCCAATGATTATCTTGTTATTGTGGGATCAACAGATGTCGCATCTTCATAATTTCTATGTTTTGTCCAAAATGAAATCAAAATTAAATTGTTCTGGAATCATGAATATTAAATTTCATCAGAAACTCTCTCACATAATTTTCCTCTGAAATGGAATTATATTCTTTCCTCATATTTCACTACATCCTGAAGAAGTATGCGATTTCACTATCCATAGACATTTCAAATTAAGATTTCATGTGATTGGAAATTCATTCGTTGGTCCCTACCTATTTCCACAAAATATAATATTATCTACTTAAAACAGAGTCATGAACTGATCCTTTTGAGAATTATTCACTTAAATATTACGATCAACTCTTCTTTTAAATTCATTCTTCTTCAGTTAGGAATCTAGGTGAGACCACCATGCCCATGGTGCCAGTTTCAGACCATATAGACCATTTTTTTAATCTGTAAACCTTAACTTCATCATTTCTATGAAGAAATCCCACAGGTTGTTCAAAATAAACTACTTATTCTAGAGCACCATTTAATAAAGTTGTCATTAAATCCATTTAATACACTCTGTATCCAACTTATTTTTTCATGGAAATAAACAATCTGATTAACTCTTGTCTAGAAATCATAGAAAATGTTTCTTCCACATCAACACCATCAATATGTGAATATCCTTTACACACCATTTTTTCCTTATTTATGATCACATTTCCATGATCTTCAAATTTAATTTTTAAAATACACTTCATACCAATCACATTTTGTGGATTTGGTATTTTAACAAGATCCCATGTTTGGATCTTATCAATTTGATCGAAATATTCATCTCTGACTTTAATCCATGATTCTTCCTTCTTCAAATGAGGAAGGTTCCACAATTGATGGCAATTTATACTGTTCATTTTTCCTCATTCTTCTTTTTTTTGTGGGAGAAATGTGATCCTCAATGAAATTAGATTGATAAATTCATTCTCTTCAATTTCTCATATGAGGATCAGATAAATTTTCTCCATCCTTGGTTTCCTCTTCTGATTCTTATTCTAATTCAAAATCATGATGTAATTCCTGAATGTTTTTATACCTTCCTCCACATCTACATTTGGATCTATTTTATGTCCACATTCTTCCACATATTCTATTACATATGAAGATGAATTTATTGATTCATTTTAGGTTTTATCTTCTATGATCTTTACATCATGCCTTCCCAAAAATTTTCTAATACGTTTATTGAAACATTTGTAGCCTTTTATACTAATTTAATATCTATGGAATATTAATTCATCTTCATCTTCACCATACATTCCCCGATTTCATTCTTTATTTTAGATAAATAATTTACTTCTAAAGACATGAAAACACATCAAAGAGGGATTCCTTCCATTTCGTAACTCATAGGGTGTATTGGTTTACCCTATATAAAGTCCAATTTTTTCTGTATATAAATTATACCTTTAACAACCTATTTCCACTAATGGTGAGAGATATGACACTAAATCAGTATAGTTCTGGCCATTATATTCACTTGTCAATTACGATGCTCAATAACTCCATTTTTATATAGAGTTCTTGTAGTATCCACCCCATGCTTTATTCTGTGATACTCCATGTAATTATCCAACTCAATGGATGTGTATTCCCCTAAATTATTAGACCAAATAAACTTTTATTATCTCTCTAATATAATTATCATCAATTCAGGGATAAGTTTTCACGCAATAAAGCACTTTCCATTACATATGTATAACCATAACACAATCCATTATACTATAATCATCAATTAAAAGATGAAATACCTTTCCTTATATGTTCCAGTAACATTTATTAGACCACAGACATCTATATTAATGAGATCAGGAACATTTGATTTTATTTTCTTCAATGGATGATATGAACAACACACCAGCTTTCCTCATCTACTAGCATCACATGTATTCTCCTATTCACACTTTAGATTTAGTATATCTACAACAATATCAATTTTAGATATATTTTACATGTGTTTTTTATTGATGAGACCCAAATTATGGTGCAATAAGTTGTTATCTCCTTCATCTATCATGTAACAAATGTTATTTTTACAATCAACCTGATATAAGTTTTCATCAATTCTGCATCCTTTCAAGAGATAATTCCCTGTTATTCCTTTTATAGTACATCATTTTTTATATAAGGTTACTATAAGTCATGGGTCATATATTTTACTGACACTCCAAATAATGTGTTGAAATCCATCCATATAAATAACTATGTCTTCTTCATCTCGTGATTAGCCAGATCAATACTTCCACTTCCTTTGATCTTTAGAGCACCATCATTACTATACCTCACAGTTCCATCAACCATTTTATACATATTCAATAATATATCTTCATTTCCCATCATATAGTATGATTATACACTATCAAGAATCCAAGTACAACTGTTCCTCGTATCCTTAAGAGATACTTTTGTAAATTTGGATTTTTCTACTTTCTTCTCATTCCATCCAATAAATATAAGCTTTAGTGAAGGATAAATATGTTTTTTCATATCTATTTTCCATAGGCACAAGTTCATTATACTTTTACTCTTATTCTATAAGTGAATACATGTTTGATAGAATAACACCATCTGGATGGAGAATATTGACTTGTCTCTGAGTTCTATACATATTGTTTTTTTCATTCCTCTGTCTCCCATTAACAGCTTTATGGAAAATGTTAATACACTAAAAAATAGGCATAGAAATTGTTTCTTCTATTAAAATTAGTAAATAAATTCATTCTCCAATGTAGAGTTCCAACCTCTTCCCAATTATAGTATCTTTATGTCTGGTCATTGTATGAAATGGTATGGCACATATAACCACATAATTTACATTTCATAAGGGGTAATGTATTTTCACATATATTCCATCCCATGAAAATCTCATTAGGATAGTATTTATACTAACTATCATCTAAGGAATCCTAAGAATAGTTTTCAGTTTTCCATTTAGTTTGAGTTGGAGGTTTCTTCATCAGCACTTCAGATTACTTTACAACCTATTTTGACTCATTTTATTTCATACATTAGATTTTTTGGAATCATAACCGATTCCACTATTACCCATCCATGTAGACTTTTGTTCATTCATTATTTTTTCAATTCCACTTGAATAACACCGAACTCTCTCTTACAACTCAACGTCTAAGAATTTTCTAAACAATATTTTTGTCTTTTTTTCTTTTGAAATTGATTCACATTCCAGTTTACTCCTCAGATTAACAATTTCTTCCTCTATAAACTCAAAACTCTTGGACATATCTTCTATTCTGGAGTAAAAGTCATTTATGAACATTCATTATTATTCAATTATAAGTTGTAGTTGCACAATATTTTCTATGATTTCAAGGATTGATGATTGTTCTTTCACAAATTATTCTATTAAATCAATTTCAACTTCAATCTAATCAGCATATTTTGACCATTCATCCACAATTTATCTTCACATATTTCATCTCTTAAATTGATACTCAAGTGTACCAAAAGCATCCTTAAGTTTCATATTAATATTTTCATTAGTGGACAACTGATTATATATAGATTTATCTTTTTATATTTATCATTTTTCAATTGTATCAATCATGAAATCATGGTTTCAAAAAATAAATTCTGCTTCTTTTCCTTAAATAATTTATTTTCATTGTCTTATTATTCATAGAAAAAAGTCTTTTCTTGTGATTTAGTTTCATATTTGGAGTATCTCCTTTTGAAAACCCTTTTTTTGGGTTTTGAATGTATCCATCATTGTTTTATTCTGCATCGATTTGTTTCTTGGTCACTGAGAGTCAATGTGTCTAACTCTCCCATAATGGAAACAATCCAGAGGAATAATTCCTCTAAATTTCCATATTCACATATTCAATTTCATAGAAATTTGAGAAATAATTTCTTTTTCCTCATTCTCTTAATCAAAACTATCTCTTAAAATTACATGTTTTCTATGTCATGGAATTTAATTTTTTTAATTATATGTGTCATTTCTTCTTCAGGTTTGACTCTCATTTCTTAATCCCCCAAACTACAAATCAAATCATCCAGTAAAGGTTTTTAGAGATCCCATTCCTAAAGGGATAACACCTTTGCATAGTAAAGAGGTGGAAGTCTTCTTATAATTTAATTTACAATAATAATGTAATTAATTTAATAACTAAGCCCTCATATTTTGCCAACAACCTCAGTAATTCAATTAAGAAAGGCATATTCATTTTCATTTAGATGCATTTTTAGATCATTGAACCAATTGTGAAAAACTTGGGGTTTTTTCTCATTCACTATTTTTTTCTCCATCGAATATGTTTTTGTAGTTTAATTTCCACATAGACTTAGAACATGTAAAATAAATCAAAATTAGATAAATTTTATGAGAATGAGCTTCAATTATGGAATTATATGCTTTAGAAACAGCATGTATCATTTTCCTATCAATTTCAGTCATAGAATGTCATGTTGCATGAGTTACCTAAATACCTTGTGAAACAATAAAGATGACTTCAATTCAAAGAAATCATAGATGATATATCATCATGTTCTTTCAAATTTGGATGTTTCTTCCATCCAAGAGGGGGGGTACCACTATCATTTACTGATTTCTCCATTAAATTACAGATAAAAAGATTAAACACTAACAAACTATACCCTATGATACCACATAAAGACCTCTGAAATCCTATAGAGGGAAAGGGTGAATCCGGGTGTGAACATTTATTTTAAAATTATGTATCTTGTTTCCACATTATTATGAACTTATTAAACATTTCAAATGATCACATGCAAAGAAAGGAAACAACAAATTAACTTGGTTGACCACTAAGGGCTATGTTCAAGGGGAAAACACTAATATGATTTCCATCGTACCAAATTCCAATAATTATACCTAGTTTTGGAGTATAAAAGTTTAGCCCAATCACTATCTTCCAGTCTCACTACCTTTACATGGTTTTAGGGATATCACACTACGTCCCTTGGATTGCTTCTGTAGGCTTCCCCTTGCTCAGTATGTTGGGAAGAATCTGAACTCAGATAATCTACATGAAGTTGGATTCAATAGACTGGCAGTAAATAATGCATATTAAAATGGAAATATATTCACTGTTGAATTATTGTTATCACCCTTGTGTGTAATTCACTTTTCCTCACACTATTAATTCATAAATTGTTCCTCCGAAAAATGGAATATTCCTCCACATACTGGGAATCCCAGTGTACCATCATAGACTATATACAGCCATATTCCACATATTGCCCTGCTCCATTGTGTACTACCCTTCTCTATGTACTTCCATTCATTCCCCATGTACATCCATGCTCTATGTACTGCTTGTTTCCTCTAGGAACATCCATGCTCTATGTACTACACAATATTCCTCCATGTAATGATTCACTCCTAAAACTGCATTCCACATACTGTTTCTATATTCAAACCATCTTTTCTCTATGGATTTTTTATTTTTACACATTTTGGGCTGCAAGAGATATACAAACTTAGTCATATTTCTTTGTATTGGCTCTCCAATGCGGACATGTATTCCTGTAGACTACTTCACATTTAACTAACAGTCTCCTAATTTCTATTTAGAACCGCATTCGTGAGGTGGTATACCTATGAACCGATTTAGAATTCACATAAATCCTACCATTTATTATTCTATGTACCCTATTCTAATTATGCGATTAGTAATCCTAATATAGAAAAATAAATCTGGAAAATATGTTAAACTGAGATTTACCAAATCTTCATTGTGGGGCCGCCTTCACCACAATCTATGAATCTCTTGTGAAGCAGTTACCCTATGTGGTCCACATATCACCATTTTCCCTAAATAGAGGCACAAATCACTACCATTTATCCATAAATGAAACCCTTTTTGGATTCTCAAAACATCACCTCGATTCCACGAACAACATGTTATCATGTGAACCATTTTCCTTCCTCAAATCACAAACCTTTCTGCAAACCTCCTTTACTCAAAAAAAAACTATACCTCCTACGCAGTTTGCATACAGTTCTCACTTCATGGTTAGTGGTTTCAATTCCATGTACCATAATTTATAATCCATGAACTATTTCCAGAACATGATTTGTGATATTCTATTCCTTTGATAAAACTATACCTTTTTCAAAATTCAAACTCCTGATCTTGGGGCCCAAAATTTTGGCCAACAGTGGGAAACTACACTATATTCAAGACATCTTTCAACCCCATGTGGAGGACCATCTTCCTTGCAAACTCTTCGATATATGTAATGAGTATTGATAACAAGCACCAACTATACTACATTTTTATCAATGATAAACCATGGTTCCGATATTCACTGAGTTACACAGTCTCCAATTATTTAGGTCATGTACAAAAATACATGGCATATCGTTGAAAAATAGATTAAACGTCATGTATGAATGTTACACAATGTATAGTAAATATAATCATTCACCTAGAAAACCCTATCAAAATGTGGTGTATTTAAATACACAAACTGTGTAGAAAATTCACACAGGTCAAATTAAATCTAAATTATTATTTTTTCATTGAATGTGGGTGCAGAACGTGTACTAATGGGATATATGGTGTGTACTCATCTGCTATCTGGTCAAAATCATTAGTACCTCCTAATAAATTTTTTGAATGCAAGTCATTCATAAAATAAATTTACATAACTATGTGTGTAAGAAAGAATAATAATATCAAGAAGATAAAATCTCATGATTTAGATTAGAGAATTATTAAAATAGAACATAAATATAATGAAAGAAACAGAAATATTTCAATGATATTAAAAAATTATAAATAATTATTTGATTACACCGATACCACTTTATGGGTATGATAACAAGAAAAGATATAGATATGGAATGAAAACTTAGTTTTTTTATTAATCAATGATTAATTTGTGATATAGAAGATGAAAAATGTTTTGATAAATGGAAATGAGTCAATGAATAATTGACAATTGAGTGTAAAAACCAAGATGAAGGATTATAAAATAATTTGTATAATTAATTTAAATAATTAAATAATTTCTTTTCAATTAATTATTTCTTCATTTAAGGATCTCAAAATGTCTCCATGTCATACCAACAATTCGTTGTATGAATCTAGAGTAGAATCACATAAGTGGTGATCCACATATGTTTCACCAACCTATGTACATCGTCGTAGTAATCATGGGGTTCTAGTGTTGTTGATTATGATGCTTATTTCGTTCACCATTTATCACCCATAAATTTTTTCAATAATGATTCTATTTGATCTCTATATACTTGAGAGTAGTGGTGGAGGAGGATTTCTCTCCGTTCTTGAGATCATTCTTGAATAGGGACATATATTGGTTTTAGAGGGAATTCTCTCTAGTTTTCATTATGAGAAACTATCACAAACCATCCTAGATGGGATTCATTCATGACTACCTGAAGCCTTCCTCCACCAGTCCAGGGGATAGTGGCTAGAACATTGCAGGCATATCCCACAAAATGGAGGCATTAGAATAAAGTAAGTTTATTCCCACACACATCTCCAAGACAGAAATGATGAAATTAAAACACTAAGTTAAATAGTGCATGTGAACCACAATATTCCACAAAACGGAGTACAATAGTGGAAGATGTAGAATGTAGATAGGGTCAAAATAATCAAATAATAATATATGAGTATGAAACCACAAGTCCAAGATATGAGTTTAGAGGTACTAGGATTTTCGTATGAAAGGGCATTGGGACACACCTCAGTATGTCCAGTCTCACAAGACACCACCTGGTCCTTGTATTCCAAGAACATCATCGAAAGGTCTATCATCTGCACAATATATGACATGTGAAGGAAAAGTCCATGTAGGGGTGAGTAAAATTATGCTCAGTAGGAAACCCCAAAACCAGAAAATAAATACCACAAAGGATATACCACAATGAAAATACCAGAAAAAAACATAACAATAATTAAATACCAGTCAGCTCTACATAGTAATATTTTAACCACTAATAATAAGAATATTCAGATATACTCATGTGAAACAGCATTCCATCATACAGTCGTTGCCAACTACCAGCCATATGATTCTTCTTGAACCATGTTAATTCAAAGAGAACTTCCTCATTGATCCATGATATCATCATAGAAACCCATGAATAGTTATAGCTCATTTGGGCCCTACTAAAAGAGAATTTATTGGTTAAGTAATATTATGATACCATAGAGAGGGGATCCGTCCCAAAAATTCATGGGATTACCACTAACCCAATATTTATCAATTATCAATATAGGGGATCATTCCCATAACCCAAGTTAATACCACTAATCATAATAATTCAGCTCTCTATACAGAGGAACAATGACCTACTCTTGGAGGTTATATCGAATCAAAAAAAAAATCCACTATAAGTGATAGAAAATTTCACTCTAGTCCCACGACATGATTCTTGATTCTATCTGGTCCTAGACCTCTAAGGTGATTTACAATCCAGCGATGGGGATGAAATATTGTATTGAACCTTATAGAAAAGAATCAAGGGATATTCTATCAACCTAGAGTGGTCTATGATAAAAATTAACTACTTTATGTCCCAATGACCATCTCATCATCAGGGTCCCAAAACCATAGATGTCACATCAAATGAATGCATTGTTTGAATGTTATCATTGTTTGTTGTTTTGAAGAAGGGGAGACACTAGGATGTAGAACAACTATGGCAGTCAACTGCCATGGTCGATTTGTGTGACCGCACCATGGAATCTTGATATGTGGTGGCGGTCAACCAGCATGGTTGACTATCTGGTGTTGATCATGCTACTTCCCTCAGTCGACCCGAGGTATGACCAAAACCTGACCCAGCACGCTCAACTTGTCCCCAAACTGCTCTATTGGGGCCCAGACACCTCCACCTGGGCCCAACCCACTCATTATGAGTCCATACAACTACACCAAGGCCAGAACTGTATCCCTTGGCTATCCCCTCTCATGTGTGGGATTCCTAGTCCAAATCATGTAGGCCAAATGGATGTGTCCTTCCATCCACATGGTCAACCGCAGTGATTGACGCTGCTCTACACTGCTACCCTCCCACATCACGTAGTCACCCTACCATATACCTTGGATACCTCTGTGGTTCCACCATGATCTTCATCCATCACTGCTCTCCACTAAATTCTCTTCTTTGAGATTTCATTCTTCCTCCAATGTATATATCTCAAAATAATCAAAGATTTGGGTCCCCGGGTCCCGATTTACACTGATCCAACCCGTGCTATCGTTTTTCTACCAATATGGGGGTCCGATCATTTTTGGGGCCTCCAAAAATGTTAACCTATTACAACGGTGGTTCGATGATAATGAAATCACAAACTAGAGAAAGAAAAATGCACATTAATGAAGGTTCATCAATGTTTTCCAAGCGTTCTTGGAAAACTATTAAGGATTGGTAATTTGGGTTTGATAAATCCTGATAGCACCCAAAAATAGTCCAATCCTGCAAGATGATAAACAATTTGACCAATATATTCATTTATAGATTAAATTTCATTGTATAAAATCTAAAACAGTGAAAATATCTAAAATAAACAAATTCCCTACCTTGTTTTGTATCAGTCACTCATGAAAGACCATTGTGTTGCCGGTAACGGCAACGAGATTCCATCAAATTGGAACCCTTTGATCATGAATCCATGAACTGTCACTGTTTTCAAGAGGGTTATTCTCCATGTATCTAAATAACTAAAAGGTTATTGTGATAACTCCTAATTCATGAAAAGGGTGTATTTAATAAAAATTCTACTATATATAAAAATTTAAATTATTTTATCCTCATTACATCTCACAGAAATATTTTCATAGTTGACACCCAAAAAATAAAGATAAGTCGTACCTAGGATAAAACAAACATTTTGAGCTCAACGGTTCCCTCATATTTCTGATCCTGGAATCCATTTAAGTGTTATTCTAATTTTTAGGAAAATAATTTGTGAGTGCTTTTAAAAGTTTAATATTTTTAAAACAATTGTTCTCGGAATACTATGCTTTAGTATCACTCACCGTCTCAACTCCTAGTCCTGAAATCATTTAATATAATTTCTAAAAATAATACATGGGAAAATTTGAGATGTTAAATTCTCCCCACCATTGATATTTACATCCCAAAAATAAAAAATCAGTATACTCAAACATATTAGGGTATAGAGTAATAATCTAAGCCCCCTACTCCCATGTGCTATCTTGGAGATCCTTGTGCTACCACAGATCATGAGTCAAAAGAATCGACCACCCATGAAGGGTTCCCTCTAATAGATACTCAATATCTACTTTGTACATAGCATATATCTCCCCATCCTCAATGTCAAGCTCACTCCAGTCGATAATGTGTGATGGGTCAAGAATGTAACTTCTCTACTATGACACATGGATGATGTCGTTCACCCATTCCTACTATGGTGGTAGATCCAAGTGGTAGGCCACCTCTCTAACTCTAAAAAGAACCTAGAAATGGGTGATTAACCATGGAGATGGGTTGCCACCCCATCCAAATCACTGTAATCCCTGTAAATGGGAAACCCAAAGAAAAACATAGCCTTTTACCCGAGCTATATAGGCCTCTACATCCTATCATCAAAAGACTTATGTCGGATATGTAAATTCTTCATCCACTCCTAGATGATCTACACCATCTCTGTGGTAGCTTTCTCCAACTCTAGACCAATGAGTGACCATTCTCCTAGTTTAGTCCAGAAAATAGGTGACCTTCAGGGTCACCCCTAAAAGGCCTCAAATGGTTCCATAAAAACGGGAAAGTAATATTTGTTGTTCTATGCATACTCCACATGTGGTAGGTGGTCCTCCCAACAATGTCTGAATATCAGCATGAATGCTCACATCATTTCATATAGAGCATGAATGGTCTACTCAGTCTGGTCAACTATCTATGGGTGAAATGTTGTGCTTAAGCATAACATATTCTGAAAAAACTCTTGAAATCCATTTCACAACAGAAATGTAAAGAGAGAACCCCGATCTAAAACTATCATCAATGGAACCCTCTAGAGTAAAACTATTTCCTGCATAAATATGATTCACAATCCCTATACTAAACTCTATTCTGGGACTGCTAGGACATGGAATGACATAGTGATTCATTCAAAGATCGCTAAGATTGTATAATGTCCATTGGGTGTATGATGTAAAACCATAATGATTTATATCAATATCAGATCAAAATTCCATTATGGAACCTCAAGGGTTTGATATAAACATGTTGGAATCTAGTTCTCAGCCTCAATTTCTGACACGTGAGGCATTGCGAGATGAACTCTACAACTCCCTTCTTTATCCCTTGTGTCCAAAACAGATGTCGGATGTCTTGGTAAATCTTTGCCACACCAGCATATAAATCCATGGGGTGTAACATCCTGGGTAAACAATGAAATATGACATTTTCATGTTTATAAATATTTGTGAATTAAATATTAATTTTAATTTAATGGGGATTCTATATTCGATGGCTTACCTGATACGCAACAACGAGTTTTTTTTGAAATCATAGGTTGCACACTAACAATATAATATAATTATTTTTAAATGGTAGATAACGCCTAACCATTGTATAGGAAAGAATTAATAGAACTAACTAAAATATCATTATACATGTTTGTTATATATTTTTACATTTATCCAATAAAATTTAGAGGCTTAAAAAGTGAATGAATCAAATTTTAAGCATAAATACTATAATATTCTTTAAAAATGTCAATTTATAGCCCTTTGATGGAGAACTGTTTTTAAATATAGTTTTTTTCACTTTTATATGTAATATTTTACAAAATAAAATTATTTTTTAGAATCGGGACACCAAAATTTACTTTGGGTTAATTTTTGGTATTTTTCTGATCAGATACATTTTTAATGAATAGTGAAAAATACTGTATTTAAATTCATATACGCCTTCTAATATAATTTATTTATATGGTTAGATTATATTTTTAATTGGTTTCAAAGTTCATTTAGA
Source organism: Viscum album (assembly GCA_963277665.1). Classification (NCBI taxonomy): domain Eukaryota; kingdom Viridiplantae; phylum Streptophyta; class Magnoliopsida; order Santalales; family Viscaceae; genus Viscum; species Viscum album. The sequence continues at coordinate 512,523,240 of OY728143.1, read as the reverse complement.
TTATATTTTTTCCATTTAATCCAATGTTGGTAATTTGAAGAAATTTCACTTTGAAATTGGACATAATCAACTGTCAATCTTTTGAAAGTTATTATTTCTTAAAAAACGCTTTTTGTTTTAATAACTAGAATTAATTTTAAATTAATTAATCCAAGTTCTATGTTTTGAATTTGGTAAATTAGACATAATTTTTGAATTCGGAATATCAAATATAGCTTGGGCCGAATTTTTTGTATTTTTCGGAAAAACATCCATTTTTGAAGAATAGTGAAACCAATTAGTTGTAGTTCAAATACTAACTTTTTCATTTAAATGAAAATTTACCACTTATATGAATTGAATTTCGATAATTCTACATACATGGTAATTATTATTAAGTAAAATTTGGTTCAACGATATGGACATAATTTTTGGTGAATAGGAACATTGGTCTTTTATTTACTCCAGTTAAAGGTAAATAGGGTAATTTAAGGTAAAAAGAATATTATATTAATAAAAAATTAACATATCACTTATCCTAGCAATATTTTTTTGTAATTTTAGACCATTTTAATTATTTGTACGATTTTTGGTCCCCATGGATCCACTTGGTAGTGATAATGACACTTTATTTTAATCAACGTAAAGTAAATACAAGAATAACATAAACAAATATCTTTTAGTAAATCAATATTTACATGGGGTTATATAAATTATAATTTCTACTATAAATATTTATTGGAAATCTAAAATTTTTTCCGACATCATAAAATATTTTTTATAATTTTTAGATATCAAATAAGTTAAATTATTTATGACACAATAATGTTGTTGTATTTACCTCATTAATAAATGATTTAAATAAATAAGATTATAAATATTAAAATAATATCTAAAACCTGTCCAATTCTTATTAGAAAATTTAATTTCTACCATGAGTAATCTTATCATTGACTTTAATGATTTTTGGAACTTTTTTAAACCAAGGACAAGTTTATAATAAAATAATTATTTCAAACTTTCTTAAAGAGCACTTCCTCCTCCTTATAAAAGGACACCACTTTTAACCGATTCATTACACCTCTCAAGCCCTTTGACTCATCCAAACTCATCCCAATTAAGCTCTATACATCCCTATACTCCTTCTAGAATCACAACCTTTTGCATAAGACACTTTAAGAAAACCTTTGAGTTCATACCAAAGGGAGTTTCTCAAATTAAATGTAACAGTTTTTCTTAAATTCTTTTCTTTTATATTACTTCTCCATACCCTAAACTATTTTTATTACATTGTTTTATGACAACACCAGTAGCCAAAATATACTAGGATGTTTTTATGATAATTATTCAAACTATACTTACGCACACCTCCATCTAATGGGTGAAGAACATACTATTTCTGTGAATGGAAAACTAATGCCTCATGAAACAATGATTGTTCGATTATCTCCTACCACCTTTGATGGTGTCCATTAAGATTGAACTATATTTATATATGATATATATTATGTTTATGATTTCATTATTGTTATTTTTTTATTTATACCATACATTTATTTATTCCATTATGGGTAAATGCTATAATTTAATTTGAAGAAGTGCGGACTACCACCCCCTCAAAGTGATATGACTCGTTCATGCCATACACGGGATGCGTAAAGGATAGATTTAATGATATTATATATGAAATTATACTGTAATTTTAATATAAACTAATGTATCATTATGTTTTAATTCCATTAAAATAAGAAATAGAAATGAATGTTGCGTTCATGCGTACATACAGCTTACCGTCTCCATAAACTGTGCATTTCATTTCATACCTCTAAATGACATGTACTGTTATAAATATATGTATATATATAATGTATATATATGATATATATGATATCGAAAAAATGAATATAATTCTATATATAATGGACAATTGACCACATGGTCATCTTTTAAATATAAGGTGTTCATTTTTTGACTCAAGTACCAAATATTGACAAAAGGACAATTATTTACATAAATGATTACATAATGTTAATAACATGGTGATAATTGATATAAAAGGATTAATAAACTTGAAAAGGTTCTTAAGAAATTATAAATTATTTTTAGTTTATTATTCTAGAAATTAAAGAATGAACGGGTCAAGTCGGGCACGAGGTAAGGGAACTTCTTAACCCAATTTCCGTTCTTTGGGTAAATTTTCTACTTATTTATTAATTCATGATATGACATTGTGTTAAATGAATTTTGATATCATATATTGTATTTATAAATTATATATTTGTACTTATAGTGATTACACATCATCTATCTACATTCTTTATAAAATTATCTTTGTATGGGACTTCGTCTCAATCTCCTTTCATTGAGGCATATTTCGATAATATATACCTTGTTCTTTTACACAGTGTATAACAAAACACTTTGAATTTTAATTTCATTCAAAGGGAATCGTTTTTCTACGAATCATTTTACAAAATGAAAAATGGAATGTTTTTAACGTTCGGGGCAACAATGACATCCTCGCCTCCGTAATCGTTATTTGGCTTCCTCAATAAGCCTTAATGTTCTCTAAAATGAAAAGGAAATACCTTATTATTTTGGATGTTTTCGTATTGAATTTATTTTTAAAAAGATTGATTAATTCAATAGATTTAAATAATTTCTTCTGAATGCAGATTAAAATTTATTAGCGAAATTTTTATATTTGAAATATTTTATGTGTTTTGATTTTATAATGGTACTTGGACATTTGATGGGTTGTTACGTGATAAACCAAATGATGGGTGGTGTCATGAAAAACCATGAAGTGTGGTTACGTAATAACCTCCAATTCATTGGGTATAAAAGTTGGCCTTATGGCTATTTCATTTAGTGATATGTGTGGAAGTCGGCCATATGGTTATTCCATTTAAGTATATTTATGTCCCAAGTTACTTTTATATGTTATGTGTTATTCATATGGGTTTATGGTAATATTTTGGATAAAAATTGGTAAGTATTGATCTTTTACTCCATGAATAGTATTTGCTACATCTTAAAGAATAAATGTATTACTTATGATAATGTAATCATGGTTTACTTGTTGTTTTCAAAAAATAACAATTTTCCTTCATTGTATATCACTTACATAGAATTTTATGCTCATCACAAGTTTTTGAAATGTTTTTCACAGGATATAATGTGGAATAGGGTACAGGATTGAATCAAGGAAAATTCATGCGGTCTAAAACATAAAACTTGAAATGACTCTTTTTTTTTCGAAGAGTTTTTATTTTATAAAAAAAATTGAAACTGGGTAGATGTGTCTACATATAATATTGAAGTTTTTATGTATATGTTATAACCTAACTCTCTAAAACTCTATACCTGAAAAGATCCTCAATGTTAATTATTTATTAAATTCAAGATTATGATATGTTTAAGGCCAAGTCCTTATAGTTGGTATCAGAGGTTGGTTTAGAAAACATTAGGAGTTAGAATATTGTTAAATTAGTGTCCATAAATTACTTTATGGTATGATTGAAATTATATAGCATTTACAGATTACCATGTTGCTTCGCCAAAGGTATTTCATTTTTCAAAATAGTTTCCACAGAGTAAATAGGGCATCTTTGTTGGGACAACATTAGGAGGAATAAAACCTTCCAAATCAGCAACATGAGATGGTCGGTATCGGAATTGAATAATATGTTGCAGTTAAGGAACAATTGACTCATGCTATAAATGGTAGTGGTATCTGTGCACAAGATCAAGTAGATTAACCACGTATGAACTTGCCTATAGTAGAGCATTTCACAAGGCAGCATCCCCCTTCATTCAGAGGATCATCTGACCCAGTGCTAGAAAAAGGCTGGATTAATGCACTTGAGAAATTTTTCAATGTCATGGGTTGTTCAGAACATCAAAAGGCTAGTATTTTTGTTTACTGTTTTAAAGGTGAAGCCGATTAGTGGTGGTCGATGGTGAATAATATCAGGGATAGTGAAGAGATTGATTCATTTGTTTTGGATGAATTTAAAGGTATGTTCCTAGAGAAATATTTTCTTATACTGGTTCAACTTAAGATGGAAAAAAATTCATCGAATTGAGGCATGAGGATGACTCAGTGGTTGTTTATGAAGGAAAATTCACTCGACCAAAAAGGTATTCACCATATTTCATCAGAGATCTTGATATTAAGATAATTCAATTTTACTCATGACTAAAGGCGTGATATATGATAGCATTAGCCTCTCGTGAGTTCAAAAGATACGAAAAACTTGTTTGACATGTGGAGAAGGTGGAAATTGAGTTTTCTGATGATCATGTGTTCTCTAACAAACAATAGAATAAGAGTTTCAGTTGGCAGGCAAAGAGATAGAATAAATCAAATAATCCTGGAGGTAAGAAAACAAAATATCTTTATTGTGAGAAGTTTTGTAAAAAGCATCCTGGAGAATGTTAATCAATGTTTGGGAAGTTCTTATGGTGTGTTATGTCTGGTCATATTGCTCATAACTATAATGAAAATGATCATACATGCAATGAAAAGCTAGCGGTAAATTGTTATAAGTGCAATGAAATGTGTCATTATTCAAAGGAGTGTCCAACATAGAACTCAAATGAGGGAAAGAAACCAGACTACAAGAAAAATGGGGTAGTGAAATCCTTTATAACAACATCAGGAGATGTTGGATCATCAAATGAAGTAGTATCAGGTACAATGTTTGTTTTTTAGATTATGCTAATGTTTTGTTTGATTCAGGGTCTACACATTCTTTCATTTTTGATAAGTTTTCTAGTAAATTTTAGAAGTCCATCTCTTGATATGAATACTAATCTTATGGTAAAAATGCTGGAGGAAATTTTGAGACAAAAAGAAATTATAAGAACCTTCATGTCCCTGTGTGAAGAAGTAATCTACGTGAAAACCTTATTGTTTTGACTCTAGTTGAGTTTGATGTTATTTTGTGCAAGGATTGGTTGTATGTTTATCATGATAAGATTCACTACATAGCTAAATTGGGTTCTTTTCAGAATTATTTTCAGTTTGTATTCAAGAAAGAACCCTTGATGTTTATAACATATCAAGAGTTTGATAAAAAAGTAAAAAATGGAAATGAATTTTACCTTGAACATGTTGTTGAATTTAAAGGAACTGATTATATTAATGATGTGCCAGTGGTAAATGAGTTCTTTAATTTTTTTTTCTAAGGAGTCCCCTGGTATTATAACATATTAGGAAGTTGAATTTAATTTTGACTTAGTTCTTGATGCTAATCCAATTTCAAAAACCCCCTTATCGAATGGCTCAAATTGAACTTTTAGAGTTAAATAATAAATTCCAGGAGTTATTAGATAGAGGTTTCATTCGACCTAGAACATCACAATGGGGTTCTCTTTTCATGATTGTTAAAAAGAATGATGGTTCAATGAGACTTTACATTGATTATAGAGAATTTAATATCATCACTGTTAAGAAAAATTATTAGTTTCCTCATATCGATGATTATTTTGATCAGATCTAGGGACCTCAGTATTTTTCGAATATTGAGTGGATGTCAGGGTACCATCAGTTGAAAGTAAAGGAAGTAGAAATTCTGAATACTGCATTTTGCACTAGATATGGTCATTATGAATTTTTAGTTGTGCCTTTTGGTTTAACCAATTCACATTCTATATTCATGGATCTTACAAATAGAATTTTCCCTCAGTTCTAGGATATGTTTGTGTTTTTGTTCATTGATGATATTTTGGTTTATTCTAAAAGTAAAGAAGAGCATAAAAGTCATTGAAGGGTTGTCTTGAAAACCATAAAAGAAAAGAAACTATTTGGGATGTTCAGCAAGTGAGAAATTTGGTTATAAGAAATTTCTTTCCTTGGTCAAATTGTTTTTAAGGATGGCATAACCATTGATCCTGGTAAAACAAAAGTTGTTGAATATTGGCCAAGACCCCCAAATATAACTGTGATTCATAGTTTTCTTGGTTTGGAAGGTTATTACCAAAGGTTCTTTAAAAAAATTTCAAGGTTATCTAGCTGAATGAATAAGTTAACTCGAAAAGGTGTTAAGTTATTTTGGAAAAGACAATGTGATGATTGTTTTCAAGAATTCATAAGAAGATTGGTTAGTGCCCCAATTTTTGTACTGCCTTCCAGAAATGGTGAGTTTGTTATCTACAATGACACTTTGTTGAAAGGACTTGGTTGTGTCCTTATGCAGAATGATCAGTAAATTGATTATGCTTCACGTCAGTTGAAACCTCATAAGTTAAATTACCCTACACAAGATTTGAGATTAGCTACTATTGTTTTTTTCTTTAAAAATTTGGAGGCATCATTTATGTGGAGTAATGTGTGAAAAATATACTGATCAAAATATTTAAAGTTTATAATAACTCAAAAATAATTGAACATGAGATAGATGAGATGGTAGGAATTAATCAAGGATTATGATTGCACGAACCATTACCATCTGGGAAAAGAAAATAAAGTAGATGATGATTTGAGTCGAAAAATTAATTCTTCATTAACCATGCTGTGTTTGAAATGAGATCCTTTGGTGTTTGATACAATGAATTTTGGTATATAAGTTATTGGTGCTGGAAATTATTCTATTTTATTTCAGGGGTCAGTGAAATCATATCTATTAGACAGAATAAAGCAAGCGTAGAAGGAAGACAATGAGTTATAGAAAATGATATAGTTGGTTTAGAAGGGTATGTTTCCTGATTTTAATATTTATAACGATTATGTTTTGAGGTTTGGGAAGAGATTATGTGTGCCTTGTGACTCATAGTTTAAGAATGAGTTGTTATGTGAAGATCATAGTTCCTTATTTTCAGTTCATCCGGGAAGTACTAAGATGTACAGAGATCTTCAAAAGTATTACTAGTGGGATGGAAAGAAAATAGGTATTTCTAGTTTTACTATGAAGTGTTTGACTTGTCAGCAGGTTAAATCAGAGCATCAGTTACTGAAAGGTATGCTTCAGTCTTTACCAGCACCATAGTGGAAATGCAAAAATATAGTCACGGACTTCTTTGTGGGATTAAAAAATACATCTTTGGGTAATAATGAAATCTGTGTCATTGTTGATTGATTGACTAAAACTTATCATTTCCTTCATATTCGAGATACTTTGTCTCTAGATCATCTTTCTCGGTTGTATGTTAAAGAGATAGTCAGGTTTCAAGGTGTTCCCCTTTCCATTGTATCTGATAGTGATCCTAGGTTTACTTCTAACTTTTGGGAAGGCCTTTATAAGTCTTTGGGTATTGAATTAAATTTTAGTAAATCTTTTCATCCACAATAAAATGGGAAATCAAAATGAACAATTCAAACCTTGGAGGATATGATATGTGCTTGTTCACTAGATCACCAGGGAAGTTGGGACCAACATCATTCTTTGGTTGAATCTTCATATAATAACAGTATTCATTCAGGTATATATATGGCTCCGTTTGAGGCATTATATGGAAATATGATTCGAACTCCAGCTTCTTGGAATGAAGTAGGTGAAAGGAAGCTGATGGGACCACAATTGGCAGAAGAGATGGCAGAGAAAGTGCATTTGATTCAGAAGAACATGAGAACTGCTCATAGCATATAAAGAAGTTATGTGGATAACTGGAGGAAGGTTCTCTCTTTTGAGATAGGTTGTCATGTCTTTCTCATAGATTCTACATAGAAAAGTGTGAAGTATTTGGGCAAGAAGGGAAATTTGATACTGATGTTCATTTGACCTTATGAAATCCCGGAAAATGATGGATCGGTTGCCAACAGAGTGTCTTTACCTCCATGTTTAACCTAGGTACACAATGTTTTTCATGTTTTAATATTGAAAAAATATGTGCTAGATCCATCTCATGTTTTGAGTCCAGAGGTAGTTTAGTTAGAACAAAATCTCTCTTATGAGGAACAACCAATCCAGATTCCTGACCATAGAGATCAAGTGTTACGGAATGAGGTAATTCACCTGGTAAAGGTTTTGTGGAAAAACCATATGGTTTAAGAGGCAACATGGGAATCTGAAAATAATATGATGGATAAATACCCCCACTTATATTATAAGTGAATAAAAATTATGAGGAAGCAATTCACAAAAGCTGTGAAAGATGTAACATCCTAGGTAAATAAGAAAATATGATAATTTCATATTTATTAGTTATAAAGACCCAGAATTTCCATGTAATTTTTTTAAATAAATTGGAATTATACTTGTCGGCGAAAATTGATGGCACATAATTCTGAGGCCCAGAGTGCCCGGAATTAATTTCTCAACTTTTGTTCTTGAATGTTCAGTAAACCTGTGAGTGGGTTTTTATAAGTTTTTAACCGGTTCCTGGAATAGAAAATTTGAGGGCATCGTTGAAGTAGCAGTGCTGGTTTTCAGTTAAGGAGACTTTCACTTCGATGGTAGAGGGTCGACGGTGAAAGCTAGTTATTGGGTTTTTCGTGAAAAAATTAAAAAAAATAAACGTGTGTGACATTTTATTTTTATTTGAAACACCAATGTGGGTGTTGGGATGTGGGTTCCACCTGAACTAAACCTCTTTGTGGATGTTGTGAAGTGGGGACCACCAAACCTTAACCTCCCATGAGAGGTTACTGTGTGGGGACCACCAGACCCTAACCTTCAATGAGAGGTTATGGTGGTGGGGACCACCTAAACCCCAAACCTCTCAACTCCCCTCTTAATGAGGGAGAAACCTCTCAACTCCCTCATTAATGTAGAGGAGCCTCTGGATATTCCTCTAAATTAATTGTGCCAATGCACATACCATTAATTGTGCCAACTTAGTTAATTGGCATGCCCTTTTTTAAAATTATGTAACAATGTCGTTGGAATTTAGGAAGTTCCCTAATAAATGAACTGTCCTAAATTCCATGATCATTACCTACCTCCCCCATCTCATATATATATGGAGCTTGGGAGGAGGATTTAGGATGGCTTCACAGAGCGATGAAGCGCTGGTAAAGTGCCGGGACACCCAACACTTGGAGGATTATGCTCTCCAATGAAGAACATGTTATCCAATGAAGAACGCGCTCCCAAACGAAGAATGCTCCGCCAATGAAGAACGTCGAACTCCTTTGACTTTATTCCTCAGGGCTTCTTATGACATGGGACGTCATCACCTATGGAAAATCGATTACAACACTACCTTCTTGCACCAACGCTATCAAGCCTACTAGGTAGGGGTTTAATTTTTTTTGATTATATTCCTATCTTCTTCAAATCATATAAAACGAAGAATGTAGATGTTTTATTTTGCGTTTTGGAAACAATCATTACGGGAGGGTTTCCGTTCATTATTTTTCTTATGTCGAGCCATATGCCACTACACTAATGTGGAGAGTGAGGACCAAAATAAAATGGACCATCCTATCTATAATACTTTTATTGAATTTAAGTGTTCTTAGAAATGGAGGAAGATGGAAAATGCAATGACACTCCACCACCCGTGGCCTCCACCGCTCCCCGCCGCCGCTGACCCACCGTCGTGCCGAGCAGCCGAGCTGAGCTGCCTCCTCAAGCCTAGACACCTTCATGCACACATGGTGGCCCAGCCGAATCAGCCCGCGCCCCTGCGGCACCCCGACCTAACCCACCCGTGCCCCCGCAACACCCCATCCGAAACAATCCCTGCCCCCGCGGTGCCCATGCCGAACCATCCCCCCCCCCTTACGGTGCCCCGGATGCACCGGCCCAAGCCCTCCCACGACGCCCTGGCCGAACTGGCCCCTCACCCCTATGGTGCCTCGGCGGAACAGGCCCGCGCCACCCTGGCGCCCCCGCGGAGACCCGTTCGCAACAGCATGCGCCCCCGCGACCCTTCGGTGCAACCAGCAAGCGCCCCTCGCGGTGCCCCGGCCAAACCGGCCCTGCGTCCCGATGTCGCTCAGGCCGTACCAGCACGCGCCCCCGTGGTGCTCCGGCCTCACTGGCTCGTGCCCTCGCTGCACCCATGCGGCCGAGCTTCCCCACGACACCCGCGGCTCCGCAGCCCCTCGCAGCCCTCGCGACTTGCCGGACCCCCAGCAGACCGGAGTGAAATACAGGACGAGCCTGAACCAGCTGGCCGGGATGGGTCAAACTGAACCAGGTCGAGCTGTGTGAGGTCTGGCCGGGTCATTCCGACCGGGTCATGCCAGACCTGGGCCCACTATAACCTATTTACACTCTTTTGGCCATATCATTTGCACTGGACATCCATTTGACGATCTGTTAGTGGCACTGGAAATCTTGGAGCTAGTCGGTCCCATTTATTATACCCTTCTGTATTTTTTGGTATAGTTTAAGAACGGTTAGGTTGGATCAATCACGAATCCAACCAGGCCCCAGAAACTAAATGACTAATAACTCACATATCAGGTGTCTGATTCACGAGCCGTCTGTTGCGTTGTGACCCTCTTGAGGCGGCGTTCCTATGATATTCTTCTTCGTGGGACTTCGTAACAGTTGGAGTATCTACCAGTAGCTCGTGGAGTGGATCCTCATGAAGATGAGCTAGCATAGTGCAAAGATCTAATAGTTAGATGAGACCTGATGACTGTTGAAAATTTTGACTCGGAGTGGTTCGACTAGCCCAGTGGGGAGCACATTGGTGTCGCGGAAGACCCACAATGGGGAGAGCCTTGGGGTCATGGTAGGCACAAAGTACTCAAAAGGAGGAGTACCTCACCAATCTACGAGGGGGAGCGCACTTGTTGACGTAGCCGACCCACGGTAGGGAGTGCCTTGTTGACGCAGCAGTCCCAAGGTTCTCGACAGGAGGAGTACCTCAACAGTCAAATGATAGTGGGAAGTCTCTTAGTGTCGCCGCATGCCCACAGTACTCGATAGTGTAGGAGTACTCCAGTAGCTGAGGTTTTGAAAATGTGACTGAGGATGTTACTTGATACTACCTATAGAATAATATTCTGTTTTGAGCTGAGTTGGTTTTTTTGTGTTTTCCTCATGGTTGAGATGGATTACTGGATAACTTAGGTATATGTATGGGAATATATCTAAGTAGTTTTATCTATTGATTTTATACTTTTTGTTTATCCTTGGTATATTTTTGTGAGACCTTGAGTTTCTTGGGGTCCCTGCTGAGTATCATTATACTCACCCATATATGGGCTATGCCCGTACGTTGTTGTGTTGGATATAGATGAATAAAAGCACCGACTAAGGCTGAGAGTACCGAGACTGTATGGTACCTGGAGGTGGACCATATGGAGTGTTGGTATACAGATGATTCGGATAAATGTGGAGTGCTGAAGAGGTGATCTGTACATACCCTTCAGGTAGGAACCCAGAGGAAGACCCGGTAGCTGCCTTTCTCTTTCTTTTATAGTGTTTAATTTCAGTGCTACTTGTACTTTCTAGTTGGGATTGTATTCTAGCCCATTTTACTTACTGTACTCACTTTTTTACTATATAGTTGACTTCCATTCATATCTTGTTATGTGTTTGGTTGCTTGTGTTTATAGGATATAAAGGCAATGACTTCCCAGTTTTAGGGAATATGCCTTTGGTGTTAGTCGCTAGCCCTTAGCCTATGGATGTCGGGCATGGGGTAATCACGGCATGGGCTCCAGGGGACGGGTCGTGACAAATTGGTATCAGAGGAGTCGGTTCTACTAAAAAACATAGGAATCTAATATTTTCTATGAAGCAACAGTGTTAAGTGTAGTGATTGAGTTTTTCAGTTTACGGAGTCCAGTGTTGGTGTTGCGCCCGATGAATCCATACACCAGGACCATAAATTATGATTTCCGACTCATTGCACCAATACACTAATTGCGTATGTGTTTTCAAAAATATTCTTTAGGTCAGCTCACCAGGTATAAAATTTTGACCGTGGCGCACATATTGTTTTCAGGATGCCTCTATGCAGACAGCCACCAAGGGTTCCAAGATTTGTACATATTGATATCCCATTGAGCGATGAGGCCTCGGTGTAGGGCCCTCTTCCAGTATATGCAACAACAGAGGAACCAGTTCTACTATCACTAGTTGGGCAACGGATGCCACTAGCCCTAGTAGAAGACGGTGCACACCGAATGAGTGCATTGCACGAGTTCCAGCACCGGAGTCCACCCATGTTTAGGGGACAGATGGACCCACTTGCGTTTGAGGATTGGATGGAGGCTATGCTGAGAGATTCCTGACTATGAGGGTCACCATCTGATTTCATGGTGATCCATGTTGCCAACCTTCTATAGGCAGCAGCAGTCAAATGGTGTGGCTTGATAATCCAGGATCATGACAAGGTGACTCTTTTTTGGGCAAACTTGGAGAGCATGTTTGGGAATGATTTTGTCCCAATGACTCTTTGGGAAGTGTGCATACATGAGTTACTTCATTTGCAGTAGGGCAGCATGACTATAGCTCAGTAATCAGTGAGGTTCACTGAACTCTCACACAACTCCACAAATATAGTGTATGACCCATTCTTCAGGGCCCATCCCTTTGAGCACGTGCTCTGTAGGGATATCCAGGCTTCGATGATCTCACTCAGCATCCTGACGTAGTCAACGGTGTTAGAGAGAGACCTATTGGTGGAGAGTTTTCTTGCTAAGAAGTAACCAGAAGTGAGAAACCATGACATGTCATCACGCAACGGAGTCTTCTGCAGCTAGCAGCAGAATAATGTCGTAGATGTCCAAGAGGACTTGACCTATAGGTGGACGACTGCATGACTCTAGATTGGTTATGCGAGGCACCCGAAGCAGATCTAGTCATACCAAGAGTTTGTAGTGTTACACATGCGGTGGGTTGGATCACATGGCTCATGGTTGTCTGACCCTCCATATGGATGATTAGAAGATTGTCGAATGACCGCCCAAGTAGAGATAGAGGTTCTATTGAGTTGTTCTACAGGGACCAGGTGGATGTGGTAGAGGATCTGGTCGTGCTGCTGGTAGTGGTCGACAATCCATGATGTTACCACCACCGCCACTAGGAGGTCCACCCCGACCATAGGGAGAAGGTGGATAAGTGAGATCTCATCTCCAAGAAGATAATTATTACGATCATGCCACTCTGGAGATGACTCGAGGTATGATCTGTGTCTACTCCACCATAGCTACAGTTCTTATAGACCCATGTTTCCATCATTCTTTTATTCCCACTTCCCTTGTTCAAAGCTCGTAGATTTCGATGGAGCTGTTGGCTTGATCCTAAAGGCTAGAGACTCCGACGGGAGCCGATTCGACGATTACGCACTAGTGCCTATAGTGCGAGCTTACTCAATGAGGTGAGAGTTTTGGTTGGGATCTCTTTGTAGCGGCGTTGGGGCCTTACGACGTCATCTTGGGTACAGACAAGTTTTCTACAGTTCTTTCTCCTATTGATTGTATTAGGTGAAAAGTGCGATGTGTCTTCCTGAATGGTTCCAGGATTACCTTCACCGGTGAAAAGGGAGCCTTTTTAGAATAGGACGGACTTACTCGGAGGAGGGTGAAACCGATAACTCATCAGTTGGATTTCCTTACCCTCAGAGAAGTTGATGTGTAGAGTTTGAATTATCTTGTAGAGGGGGACCATTTCATGGATATATTCCCTAATTATTTTCTGGATCTACCTCCTCACTGAGAAGTATACTTTTACATTGATTTTTACCCCGAGATGACACTGATATCTACACCATCATATTGGACGGCTCCCGTAGAGCTTCATGAGCTGTGGGTACAGCTGGAGGACTTGTAGGGGAAGGGATTCATCTAGCCCATTGTTTCTACTTGGGAATCCCCGATTTTTTTTTCCAAGAAGGTGGATGGGAGCTTGTTGTCTTTTTTTGACTATCGGCGCCTGAACCAGGTGACCGTATGGAATAAGTAACCACACACGAGGATTCACGACCTCTTTGATCAGCTGAAATGACCATGTTGGTTCTCAAAGAAAGACCTCAGATCAGGCTATCACCAGCTCTGTGTGTGGGATGAGGATGTGCAGAAGACAACCTTTAGATGTTAGTATGGACATTAAGAATTTTTTGTTATGCCATTCGGCATAACCAATTCTCCAGCAGTGTTAATGGGACTCATGAATAAGATCTTTTAGTCATAACTAGATCACTTTGTCGTAGTCTCTATTGACGACATTATGGTCTACTCATATACTGAGGAGGAACATGCCTATCATTTTCATATAGTATTAGACACACTCCCAGAGAACCATCTTTATGGTAAGCTCTCGAAGTGGTAATTCTGGATCTGATAGTTTCACTTCTAGGGACATGTCATATCTAATGTTGTAGTTGCACAAGATCCGGCAATGATTCAGGAGGTACTTTCTTGGGAGCCACCCAACAGTGGGACTGAGGTATAAAGTTTCCTAGGTTTATCTGGATATTACCGAAGGGTTTTGCTAGACTTCTCCAGAGTTGCAGAACCACTATCAGAGTTGACGAAGAAGGGGAAACCCATTTTGTGGTCGGTGAGATGCCACTAGAGTTTTCTGGAGATGAGGATGGGGATGAATAGTGCCCCACATCATGAGGATTATAGAGGAATGTGTAGGGTACGTAGTATAATGTGACACCTTAGGGACCTGACTCAGATGTGTCCTGATGCTTGAGCAAGATGTGATCTCATATAGTTCTCGATAGCTGATACAACATGAGAAGAACTATGCTACCCATGACCTGGAGTTAGCAGTAGTGGTATTCACCTTGAAAATGTGGTGACAATATCTGATGGGCAAGAGTTTTACCATGTACTCTAATCAAAATATTCTCAGGTATATCTACTCTTAGAAGGACTTTAACCTGAGACATCGACGTTGGCTTGATTTCCTCCAGGACTATGACTTCGAGATAGTCTATACATCTAGGAAGTGGAACATTGTTGCAGATACACTCAATAGTAGATCTGGTATGCAACTTCAAGGTGAGGAGACAATGTAGCTATCATTTTATAGATATCCTTTGTGAATCGAGATGTAGCAACTTTCTTTCAGTCTCTTACAGTCACTCCCCCACATCTTTAGTGAGTCAGGGAGGCGTAGAGTGGGGATGCTGACTACGAGGTATGACGTGCTCAGTTATCCATATGGTTGGAACCTGATGGATTTTCTAAAGGTGGGGATCACATCATCCTCTTAGGAAGACATACCATGGTACCAATGTCACTTCAGAGGACGTACCCTGGTACCAGTCATAGAGTTTGCCTCTCAATGCCTCACTTCTCAATAAGTGAAGGCGGAGCATCAGGTACCTGTATGATTGGTTCAACATTTAGAGGTTCTAGAGTGGATGTGGGATGGGATATCCATGCACTTCGGGACATGACATACACATAAATCCAGAGGTCGTGACTCGATCTGGGTGGTGGTTGATTGACTCGCCACGACGACCCACTTCCTACCAATCAAAGAGTAGGGTTCAGTAGAGATCATGTGATGCCTCTATGTGAAAGAGATTGTGCAACATAATGGAGTAACTTCGATGATTATCTCTGATCATGAAGAACTTTTTACATCCCAACTATGGAAGGGGTTTTAAGAGGATTTCAGGACACAGATTCGTTTGAGCACCTCCTTCCATCCTCAGATGGATGGCCAGACTGAGCGGACCATTCAGACCATTCAAGACTTGTAACACCCCAAGCTTCTACTGTACGCTTCTCTTTGAATAATGTGATAGCGTGTGTTGTACGCAACACCGAGTTCTAACACACCATAACTAATCAAACTAGTCGTTATGAATAGTAATACCTACTTTTTGAAATTATATATATATATTATATTTGAAAATGGACTTCATTTTTGGATTCGGAATATCGAATTTAGCCTAAGGTGAAATTTTGGTACATTTCGGATAACTTTCATATTTTGATGAATAGTGAAAATTACTAAGTTTTAATTAAAAACAACTTTTTTAATCAAAATAATTAATAGTGATAAATTATGAATTTGAGTGGTTTTAAAGTATATTTAGAATATATTTTTACCATTTAATATAATGTTGGTCATTGGACATAATTTTACAATTAAACCGAACATAAACGAGTGTCAATCTTTTGATAGTTATTATCTCTTAAAAACACGCTTTTTGTTTTGACAGCGGGATTTAATTTTAAATTAATTTCTGCCACTTCTGTGTTTTGAATTTAGGAAAATGGATTCCATATTTGGAATCAGGATGTTCAAATTGTGTAAATAGGTAACTTTTATTTTTAGACATTTTGAATAATTACTGCGGTAAATATTTTATTTACCATGGTTAAGGGTAAATCCGGTAAATAAGGGTTAAAAAAATAATATTATAATAATACTAAATTACCCTAAAACGTGTCTTAACCCTATTGGTTGATACATGGTCGACCATGGGAATCTTTGGGTCTATTTTAGGACCCCATGGATCCACTTGTAAGTGATAATGACACTTTATTTTAATTAAGTTAAAATGAATACAAAAATGACACAAGCATATATCTTTTAGAAAAACAATTGTTACATAGGGTTATATATGTTGGATTTTAGATTATAAATATTCATTAGAAAGATAAAAAGATTTCCTACATAATGATATTTTATTTATAATTTTTAGACATTAAATAATATATTTTATATATGACACAAGGATGATGCAGTAATTACTATAATAGTGAAAAATTAAAATAATTGATATTATAAATACCCAAATAAATATAATATGAAACTTTTAATGAATTAAACTAATTTTATAGGATAATATGATATGTTAGGATTTATTTAATTTACTTTTTTCGAAGTAATCCTTCTGTTATGAGTTTCAAAAAAATCAACTATTGAATAGTGTCAAAATTGACATAAAAGAGTTCTTAAAACAAATATTATATTATTAATTGATATTAAATTCCTAAAAATCTAAGGTTCGGCCAAGAGACATATATCATGATAGGTTCATCATTAATGTACCACTTGGGGGTCGCTTGGATGTATATAGTAAGTTTATTAACCATATTGTATAAAAATACAAAGAGACATTGTAAAAGTGAAACTAATTAACTTAGAGTTAATACTTAAAGATAAGGTTAATATAAGTACCCAAACCTGTCTAAATTATATTGGTTGAGTGGTTTTCGACCTATCCCCACCTTAAACTTTTAATAATCAACTTTGGAGCCTTTAGAAACCGAATATGAATTTATTATAAATTAATATTTCTAACTTTTCCAAAGGTGCCCCTCACCCCTCTTATAAAAGGGCACTCCTACTTCTCATTTCTTCACACCTTCAAAGCCTTTTGGTTCGGCAAAACTCTTCCCAAATACTCTCCCAACATCCCTCAATACAACCTAGAGGCCTTAGTTTGATCATAAAGCCAACCTAAGGAGCCCTTTTGATCAAATCAAAAGGAAGAACCTGAAGAAGAGGTAATGATTTCACCACCCTTTTCTAAGTTCATTTCTTCTTCCACTTCTTCTTCCTTTGTTCTTACCATTCTAAAATAATAACTCCAGTATCTCACATATACTGTGATGTTATTGTAAGTATGGTACAACCATATTCAGTATTCTATCCACCCTTTGAATAACATGTCACCATACGTGCGTACGTACGGCTTACCGTCTCCACGTCGTGGTGTAATTGTTATTCAATATAATATTATTTGGATGGGTATAATAATGATGTGTAACTCATGTAAATAATAAATATAACATGTTAATGATTCTGTATATATGATATACCATTCATTTATATATTATTTTAATATCAAAAGAATGATATTGTCGCTCGTGCGTACGTACGGACTACCGTCTCCACGAACGCGATGAGATTCATTCTCCATCGTAACCATTCAAGTATAATTATCATTTGATGATTTAAAAATGATGTTTAAGGACTAGATATCATTCTGGATATGAATAAGATACAACAACCATGGCTTATGTAACAAAACATATAAATAAAATGAGTAAGTTAACACCCGAAACGACGATAATTCAAAGATATTATTAACAAATCAATGTTAAAAGATCATATATGATATCATATTAATATATATGATTCTTGTATAATTTAATAACAATTATTTCACCATTATACAGGAGGTTAACCTACCCCAACCAAGGAAAAGTACAAGGTAAGGGTTTACTTTACAACCTCTTCATTATCCAAGGTTGTTTATACGTAATAATCTACTGGGATCTCTTTATCATCCACATCCATGTTTCTTAAAAATGCATTTCAAAACATTTTTAATATTTACTAGAATATGAGTTAAAGTCATTTATACCCTTTTTGACTTTTATAAGTGGTTTATAAAGGAATCTTTGGGTCGTTTTCAAAACAAGGTCCTTTTTAACCTTTTCGACAGAATTGAGGTAAGAATGTTTTTTTTAACTTATACGGCGGGTGCGGTTATTTTCCGTCATTATAAAATCGTCGAAGCTTTCCTTACAAGCTTATAAGAATATTTTCAAAGAAAATGTTTTATTTTATATGGATCTTAAATGATTTCAAAATAAAAGGAGATATTTCTTTAAAAAGAATTTTGATTTCATCTATGTCAACATCCTTTGATGGATTTTAAGATTATTTGAAGTTGATTTATTATGATACAAAACTTCTATATTGTATTGAAGGTTTTGTGATATGTTTGACTATGGATGTGGTATTTTTATACCATTCATAGTTTATGGTGAAATTATTGACATTTCGTATGCTAGTTTTAATACGAATGTTTATGTTATGTTTAAACCTTTTCATATGGGAATGCATTGGACTTAATAAGTGACGGGAGGAGCCCGCTATAGCTCCTTGATGCATCGGTAGGTCTCATGAGACAAACTAGTGTCTTGGAACAAGGCCTTGACAAAATCTTATTTGTAGTCTTGGCATGAGGCCTTGGCTATGTGGTTATGATAGTCTGGCATTATGCATTCCAACATTATGAAAGTGGTTATTGATTTTTGCATGTGATTATTCGATTAGTAGAATATCCATGTGAATAAGTAAATGGCATTATTTCATTTTATTTATGCCATACCATGTTGAAATTCAAGTTTAAAAGGCTTTTGTTTTAGTTATACATTGCCTTAATGGTTTATTCTTATTTATGAAAGTTTTCGCTATATTGTTATCCTTACTGGGCAATTGAGCTCACCCCTTTTCTTTGTTTTATTTTTCCCAGGAAGTGAAGAAGTAAATTATGAATGACCTGCAGGGATATTTTTTTGGGGATATGAGTGTGGATTATGGAGACATTATGTTGTTGTAGTAGTTTTTCATTTTATGATGTAATGTAAAACTTATGAATATATCTAGTGTTTCCAAGGCTACTAAACCAATCGGTCTTTCGAGATTTGATCTTTCTTGTGATCATGCCAATGTTATGTAATAATGCACCGACTCTGGGTAGCTGGGGTCGGGGCGTTACAGTTGGTATCAGAGGAAGTTTAGTACAAACCTTGGAAGCTAGATTTAGATAAACTCTGATTATAGCACGTAGACCTAAGATGAACTTTGAGGATTAGTATAGAAGAACTTCCTAGAATTTTGGTATTGTAGAGATTTTGTGAGTTTTCCGAGCAATACATCCCTGTCTGGATACAAGCAGGTAGAGGCGGCTCTGGCACAGATGTACCTAGGGGTAAAACCCGAAAACACCGCTTTGAGCTAGACTCGAACGGGAACTGGTGCACGACAACGGGCCTTGCTGCACTCTTGGTTACGACACTCCTGGGGGATATGCTTAGAATAACTCTCACTATCTTTACAAATCATTATTAAGGGTTTATGAGTATATACTTCCTCAAAGAAAACATTCTTATGATTATGGATTATATCCATAAATAGTTCAATTTATGTTAAGTGTTTTATAAGTATGGGATTATGTATTTTGATTCATAAATTGATCTAGTTTATGCCATTGTTTAGAAATGGCGCCTAGTGGAAGAAATGAAAACTGTATCAATGCACGCACTCCATGTAGGGATTGCCCTCCTGCTCAAGATAATTATAGTGGGGCTGGTGATGCAACTGGTGCTGATCAGCTAATCACCATACTGGGACAACTTACTCAGGTTATGAATAATAACCTTACCCGTATGGAGCACCCTGATCCGCAGCGTGGAGGATCAATGTTAGATCGATTCATGAGGAAACAACCACCAACGTTCAATGGGAATACAAATACCTTAGTAGCTGAGCAATGGATATTTTCCCTAGAGAAAATATTTCAGGCTTTGGGGAGCAGTGAAAGGGAAAAAGTTATCATGGCAGTTTACCGCCTCACTGGAGATGCTGATCAATGGTGGTCATTGATTCAAAATATGAAGGAAGATGATGAAGTATCAAATATGGAAGGGAGGGAGTTCAAAGATCTGTTTTTATAAAAATACTTCCCTCGCGACCATCGAGCAGATATGGAAAGACAATTTCTGAGTCTGAGACAAAAGGAGGATGAGAATGTCACAAAGTATGAGGCTAACTTTACAAGGTTAGCGAGGTATGCTGGAGATTATATTCGCAACCCAAGAAGTAAGATTGATCGTTTCTTTGATGGGTTAAAACCATTTCTCCGTCGAGCATTAGTCTCACAATCCTTTTCATCGTAGGAAGACATTGTCTCATGTGCTATCAAGACCGAAAAGGAATTCTCTAAGTCTTATGACTTTAAAGCAAAGCAAGAGAAGAAGAGACCTTCTAATCAATCTGGGAATGGAAATAAGGGGAAGAAGGGAAAGGTTGAATATCCATCTTGTGGTAAATGCGGGAAGAAACATCCTGGTACTTGCTTGAAGGGAATGGGAGTCTGTTACAAGTGTGGTGAAAAAGGCCACCAAGCTCATGATTGCAAGGGGAAGAAGGAAGCTACCAACGTTCAGTGCTATAATTGCAGGGAGATGGGGCATTATGCAAATGCATGTCCTAAGCGTCAGGAGAACTTACCTCAGAAAAGGCCAAGGGATCAAGGCCAGGCTTATGCTATCACTACTTCTGAGGTAGAAGCTCCGAAAGACGTGGTGGCGGGTAATTTAATGGTTTCCTCAAGTTTAGCAAATGCATTATTTGATTCTGGATCATCGCATTGTTTCATATCTTCCCAGTTTGCTAAGAAAATTAGATATTTCCAATTTGATTTAATAAGGGAGTTGTCAGTTAAAACTCCTAAGAGAAGTATCGTTGCAACAAAGTTTTGTGAATCAGTCCCCATTAGAGCACATAAATTTTCTTTATCTGCTGATTTCATTGTCATACCTATGATTGAGTTTGATATAATCCTCGTTATGGACTGGCTTTCGGACTATGATGCGAAGATTTATTGTAAGAAGAAAGAGGTTACGATTCTTGATGATAATGATAAGGAGCACCTTATTTTTAGAGCAGAATCGTCACCACCTAATTCTTATTTAGATCCACCCCCAGTAGCTCAACTTAATTCAATTATTGGGGAGGAAGAGAATGAAATAACTGTCGGTGAGGAAAGGAATGTTCAAATAGAGGATGTACCTGTTGTGAAAGAATTTGTAGATGTATTTCCGGAAGATTTACCTGGACATCCTCCAGAACGAGAAGTTGAGTTTTCTATTGATTTGATTCCTGGATCAAGGCCTATATCGAAGACCCCTTATAGAATGGCCACTGTAGAGTTAGTCGAACTAAAGAAACAACTAGAGGAATTGATTAATAAGGGATTTATTCGCCCTAGTGTTTCTCCATGGGGAGCCCCTGTTCTTTTTGTTAAAAAGAAAGATGGATCTATGAGGTTATGTATCGACTACAGGGAGATCAATGCTATAACAATAAAGAACAAGTATCCCCTACCTCGTATTGATGATTTATTTGACCAACTGCATGGAGCTCAATACTTTTCAAATATTGACCTTCGATCTGGATACCATCAGTTGTGTGTGAAGAAGGAAGACATTCCGAAAACAGCATTTCGAACTAGGTACGGGCATTACGAGTTTACTGTAATGCCGTTTGAATTGACTAATGAACCCTCTGTATTCATGGATCTGATGAATAGAGTTTTCAAGGAGTATCTCGATGAATTTGTGGTGGTATTTATTGATGATATTCTGGTATACTCCAAAACCTACGAAGATCATGAAAATCACTTGCGCATTATCTTGAAGACTCTGAGGAGGCATGAATTATATGGGAAGTTTAGCAAGTGTGAATTCTGGCTTCAGGAGATTTCTTTTCATGGCCATAGTGTCTCTAAAGATGGAATCTCTGTTGATCCTTCTAAGACCAAGGCAATCCAAGAATGGCCAGCACCTACGAGTATAACTGAGGTACGTAGTTTTTTTGGTTTGGCAGGTTATTATCGACGTTTCGTCCAGCATTTTGCCCGATTGGCTAACCCATTAACGAAGCTCACACGTAAAGGGGTTAAATTTGTTTGGACAAAAGAGTGTGAAGAATGTTTCGATGAACTGAAGAGAAGATTAGTCAATGCTTCTATATTGACTCTACCATCGGGGAATGATGGGTTCGTTATTTATAGTGATGCATCGAAAAAAAGGACTTGGCTGTGTCCTTATGCAGAATGATAGAGTTATTGCCTATGCATCACGACAGTTGAAAATTCATGAACAAAACTATCCTACTCATGATCTCGAGTTAGCAGCAGTGATCTTTGCTTTGATGATATGGAGGCACTACCTCTATGGTGAAAAATTTGAGATTTATACTGATCACAAGAGTTTGAAGTATATTTTCTCACAAAAAGAACTCAACATGAGGCAAAGGAGATGGCTTGAATTCCTCAAGGATTATGATTGTACGATACAATACCACCTAGGAAAGGCAAACAAGGTGGCAGATGCTTTGAGTAGAAAAGACCATGGAGTTTTGAACAATATGAGAATTGAAAGGGATCCAATTTCCATGGATCTAGTGAAGATGGACATGGGAATAACCAGGGAAGGTGAAACATCAATGCTTTTTCAAATGGTTGCCAAACCATCTTTACTAGAAAGGATTAAGAGTTCTCAGACCGATGATGAAGAATTCCAAAAGAAGATTAAAGTTGTGAATGATGGGAGATTGAGAGACTTTGTGTATGAAGATGGAATTTTGAAATTCGGGAAGAGACTTTGTGTTCCCAATATACCTGATCTAAAAAGGGAATTGCTGGATGATGCTCATAGTTCCAATTTTTCTATACACCCTGGGAGCACCAAAATGTATAGAGATTTGAAGGAACATTTTTGGTGGGACAACATGAAGAGGGAGATTGCTGATTTTGTGTCAAGATGTATGGTTTGTCAACAAGTGAAAGCGGGAAGGCAACAACCTGGAGGAGTCATGCAACCTCTTCCCATACCAGAGTGGAAATGAGACAATGTTACGATGGACTTTGTCATGGGGCTACCAAAGACTCCTAGAAGGAACGATGAAATATGGGTGATTATTGATCGTCTTACCAAGTCAGCACATTTTCTTGCTATAAGAGAAGATCTACCCCTGGAACGTCTAGCAAGACTATATATTAATGAAGTTGTGAGACTTCATGGAGTACCCCTATCGACTGTTTCTGATCGTGACCCCCGTTTTACTTCAAGATTTTGGAAAAGTCTTCAGAAATCCCTGGATACTGAACTTCATGTAAGCACTGCTTACCACACTCAGACAGACAGACAATCAGAACGGACTATTCAAACCTTAGAAGACATGTTGAGATCTTGCTCACTTGACTTTCAGGGTATGTGGGATCAATATTTACCTTTGGTAGAATTTTCCTATAACAATAGCTTCCATTCGAGTATTCAGATGGCACCATATGAAGCGTTATACGGAAAGAGATTTCGTACACCAACCTGTTGGGATGACGTTGGTGAAAGAAAACTTGTAGGCCCAGAACTGGTGGAGGAAACGGTGGAAAAGGTGAAAGTAATCCAAAATCACATCAAAGCAGCTCAAAGTAGGCAGAAGAGCTATGCTGATAATCGAATGAAGGATTTGGAATTTCAAGTCGGTGATCATGTTTTTCTGAAGGTATCTCTGTGGAAGGGAGTCATACTTTTTGGTAAGAAAGGTAAATTGAGTCCCAGGTACATCGGACCTTTCGAAATTCTAGAATGAATTGGGGTTGTAGCTTACCTATTGGCAATGCCGCCAAGTCTTTCCAAAGTTCACGATGTGTTCCACCTATCTCTATTGAGGAAATACATGCCTGATCCAACGCATGTACTCACCTATGAGGAATTAGAACTGGAACCCGATCTGTCTTATTGCGAAGAGCCCGTCAAGATTCTTGATACGAGAGAACAAGTGCTGAGAAACCGGACGATGCGTCTGGTAAAAGTTTTGTGGAGAAACCATAAGATGGAAGAGGCAACGTGGGAACCCGAGGAACTTATGATGAAGTACCACCTGAGTCTTTTTATGCAGTAATACCCTAGAAATTGCGAGGACGCAATTATTTGAAGGAGGGGAGAATGTAACACCCCAAGCTTCTACGGTACGCTTCTCTTTGAATAATGTGATAGCGTGTGTTGTACGCAACACCGAGTTCTAACACACCATAACTAATCAAACTAGCCGTTATGAATAGTAATACCTACTTTTTGAAATTATATATATATATAATATTTGAAGATGGACTTCATTTTTGGATTCGGAATATCGAATTTAGCCTAAGGTGAAAGTTTGGTACATTTCGGATAACTTTCATATTTTGATGAATAGTGAAAATTACAAAGTTTTAATTAAAAACAACTTTTTTAATCAAACTAATTAATAGTGATAAATTATTAATTTGAGTGGTTTTAAAGTATATTTAGAATATATTTTTACCATTTAATATAATTTTGGTCATTGGACATAATTTTACAATTAAACTGAACATAAACGAGTGTCAATCTTTTGATAGTTATTATTTCTTAAAAACACGATTTTTGTTTTGACAGTGGGATTTAATTTTAAATTAATTTCTGCCACTTCTGTGTTTTGAATTTAGGAAAATGGATTCCATATTTGGAATCAGGATGTTCAAATTGTGTAAATAGGTAACTTTTATTTTTAGACATTTTGAATAATTACTGCGGTAAATATTTTATTTACCATGGTTAAGGGTAAATCCGGTAAATAAGGTTTAAAAAAATAATATTATAATAATACTAAATTACCCTAAAACGTGTCTTAACCCTATTGGTTGATACATGGTCGACCATGGGAATCTTTGGGTCTATTTTAGGACCCCATGGATCCACTTGTAAGTGATAATGACACTTTATTTTAATTAAGTTAAAATGAATACAAAAATGACACAAGCATATATCTTTTAGAAAAACAATTGTTACATAGGGTTATATATGTTGGATTTTAGATTATAAATATTCATTAGAAACATA
Organism: Viscum album; assembly: GCA_963277665.1. Taxonomy (NCBI): domain Eukaryota; kingdom Viridiplantae; phylum Streptophyta; class Magnoliopsida; order Santalales; family Viscaceae; genus Viscum; species Viscum album. Next base: position 512,497,994 of record OY728143.1, on the reverse strand, counting down.
AAAAGATTTCATACATAATGATATTTTATTTATAATTTTTAGACATTAAATAATTTATTTTATATATGACACAATGATGATGCAGTAATTACTATAATAGTGAAAAATTAACATAATTGATATTATAAATACCCAAATAAATATAATATGAAACTTTTAATGAATTAAACTAATTTTCTAGGATAATATGATATATTAGGATTGATATAATTGACTTTGTTCGAAGTAATCAATCTGTTATGAGTTTCAAAAAAATCAACTATTGAATAGTGTCAAAATTGACATAAAAGAGTTCTTAAAACAAATATTATATTATTAATTGATATTAAATTCCTAAAAATCTAAGGTTCGGCCAAGAGACTTATATCATGATAGATCCATCATTAATGTACCACTTGGGGGTCGCTTGGATGTATATAGTAAGTTTATTAACCATATTATATAAAAATACAAAGAGACATAGTAAAAGTGAAACTAATTAACTTAGAGTTAATACTTAAAGATAAGGTTAATATAAGTACCCAAACCTGTCTAAATTATATTGGTTGAGTGGGGTTCGACCTATCCCCAACTTAAACTTTGAATAATCAACTTTGGAGCCTTTAGAAACCGAATATGAATTTATTATAAATTAATATTTCTAACTTTTCCAAAGGTGCCCCTCGCCCCTCTTATAAAAGGGCACTCATCCTTCTCATTTCTTCACACCTTCAAAGCCTTTTGGTTCAGCCAAACTCTGCCCAAATACTCTCCCAACATCCCTCACTACAACCTAGAGGCCTTAGTTTGATCAGAAAGCCAACCTAAGGAGCCCTTTTGATCAAATCAAGAGGAAGAACCCGAAGAAGAGGTAATTATTTCACCACCCTTTTCTAAGTTCATTTCTTCTTCCACTTCTTCTTCCTTTGTTCTTACCATTCTAAAATAATAACTCCAGTATCTGACATATAATGTGATGTTATTATAAGTATGGTACAACCATATTCAGTATTCTATCCACCCTTTGAATAACATGTCACCATACGTGCGTACGTACGGCTTACCGTCTCCACGTCGTGGTGTAATTGTTATTCAATATAATATTATTTGGATGGGTATAATAATGATGTGTAACTCATGTAAATAATAAATATAACATGTTAATGATTCTGTATATATTATATACCATTCATTTATATATTATTTTAATATCAAAAGAATGATATTGTCGCTCGTGCGTACGTACGGACTACCGTCTCCACGAACGCGATGAGATTCATTCTCCATCGTAACCATTCAAGTATAATTATCATTTGATGATTTAAAAATGATGTTTAAGGACTAGATATCATTCTGGATATGAATAAGATACAACAACCATGGCTTATGTAACAAAACATATAAAGAAAATGAGTAAGTTAACACCCGAAACGACGATAATTCTAAGATATTATTAACAAATCAATGTTAAAAGATCATATATGATATCATATTAATATATATGATTCTTGTATAATTTAATAACAATTATTTCACCATTATACAGGAGGTTAACCTACCCCAACCAAGGAAAAGTACAAGGTAAGGGTTTACTTTACAACCTCTTCATTATCCAAGGTTGTTTATACGTAATAATCTACTGGGATCTCTTTATCATCCACATCCATGTTTCTTAAAAATGCATTTCAAAACATTTTTAATATTTACTAGAATATGAGTTAAAGTCATTTATACCCTTTTTGACTTTTATAAGTGGTTTATAAAGGAATCTTTCGGTCGTTTTCAAAACAAGGTCCTTTTTAACCTTTTCGACAGAATTGAGGTAAGAATGTTTTTTTTAACTTATACGGCGGGTGCGGTTATTTTCCGCCATTATAAAATCGTCGAAGCTTTCCTTACAAGCTTATAAGAATATTTTCAAAGAAAATGTTTTATTTTATATGGATCTTAAATGATTTCAAAATAAAAGGAGATATTTCTTTAAAAAGAATTTTGATTTCATCTATGTCAACATCCTTTGATGGATTTTAAGATTATTTGAAGTTGATTTATTATGATACAAAACTTATATATTGTATTGAAGGTTTTGTGATATGTTTGACTATGGATGTGCTATTTTTATACCATTCATAGTTTATGGTGAAATTATTGACATTTCGTATGCTAGTTTTAATACGAATGTTTATGTTATGTTTAAACCATTTCATATGGGAATGCATTGGACTTAATAAGTGACGGGTGGAGCCCGCTATAGATCCTCGATGCATCGGTAGGTCTCATGAGACAAACTAGTGTCTTGGCACAAGGCCTTGACAAAATCGTATTTGTAGTCTTGGCACGAGGCCTTGGCTATGTGGTTATGATAGTCTGGCATTATGCATTCCAACATTATGAAAGTGGTTATTGATTTTTGCATGTGATTATTCGATTAGTAGAATATCCATGTGAATAAGTAAATGGCATTATTTAATTTTATTTATGCCATACCATGTTGAAATTCAAGTTTAAAAGGCTTTTGTTTTAGTTATACATTGCCTTAAATGTTTATTCTTATTTATGAAAGTTTCCGCTATATTGTTATCCTTACTGGGCATTTGAGCTCACCCCTTTTCTATGTTTTATTTTTCCCAGGAAGTGAAGAAGTAAATTATGAATGACCTGCAGGGATATTTTTTTGGGGGTATGAGTGTGGATTATGGAGACATTATGTTGTTGTAGTAGTTTTTCATTTTATGATGTAATGTAAAACTTATGAATATATCTAGTGTTTCCAAGGCTACTAAACCAATCGGTCTTTCGAGATTTGATCTTTCTTGTGATCATGCCAATGTTATGTAATAATGCACCGACTCTGGGTAGCTGGGATCGGGGCGTTACAAGACTTGCTTAGTGCTTGTGCCCTTTACTTCCTTCGTATTTGGGAGGATCACTTGACTTTAGTGGAGTTTTAATACCAAAAAATATTTCACTCCATCATTGGGATGGAACCATTCGAGGTATTGTAGAGGCGACCTTACAGATCACCTTTGTTCTTGATTGACCCAGGGGAGTCAGCACTAGTGGGACCACATATGGTTCGGGCTACCACATAGATGGTTCATATCATCCAGGAGTAGATGAAATCTGGACAATGAATGCAGTAGTCGTATGCTGACAAGAGACGAAAACCTCTGGAGTTTGAGGATGGAGACCACGTTTTTCTACGGGACTCACCTCAATGAGTTTTGCGTGGATTTGGATGAGGCATCCAGTTATCTTTGAGGTACATCAGACATTAATAGTTCCTCGGCAGATTTGGTGAGGTGTGTTATCACTTAGCTCTTCCACCTCAGTCAATCCTGGTGCATGAAATCATCCACGTTTCCAAGTAGAGGATATATATGCATGACCTTTCTCACATCATCGACCATGGGGAGCTGGATGACGACGATGGGGAGACATTCATGGAGGTTTTAGTAGAGATTGAGTATCGACAAGAGTGGGTCCTTCATGATCTGTTGGTACCTCTGATTCACGTTCGCTGGTAGTATGGGAACCAGGAGGAGATTACATGGGAGTGGGAGTCTCAGATTCATACTCAATACCCCAAATTGTATACCTAGTTTGATTTGTGGCTTACGGGGATGTAGATCCCTGAGGTGGGGATAATGTAAAGACCCATAATTTCCATGTAATATTTTTTAAATAAATGGTAATTTTACGGGTCTGTGAATATTGATGGTGCGTGATTCTGATGCCCGGAGTGCCTGGAATGAATTTATGAATTTTGTTAGGGTATTTTCATTAAACGTGTGAGTGGTTTTTTCTAGCTTTTTAACCTGTAATCAGAATTTAAATATGATGGCCTCGTTGAACTCACAACGCCGATTTTCACTTAAGGAGACTTTCAACATGACGGTAGACAGTTGAGGGTGAAAACATTTTTTTGGGTTTTTCGTGAAAGAATACAAATAAAAATAAAAGTGTGTCACACATTATTTCTTTTTTGCGACAACCATGTTGGTGTTGGGTGGTGGGTTCCACCGGAACTAAACCTCCATGTGGGTGTTGGGAAGTGGGGGACCACCATACCTTAACCACCCATGATGGGTTATGTTGGTGGGGACATCCAGACCCTAACCTCCCATGAGAGGATATGGTGATGGGGACCACCTGAGGGCTAATCCTCTCAACTCCCCTCTTAATGAGGGAGTAACCTCTCAACTCCTTCATTAATGTGGATGGCCACTTGAGCTTCCTTCACAATAATTGTTCTAATACAGATACCTTTAATTGTGCCAACTTAGTTAATTGGCTTTCCATTTTTAAAATTAAGTAACAACATCGTTGGAATTTTGGAAGGTTACTTATAAATGAACCATCATAAATTCCGTGATCGTTACCTAACTCCCCCCTCTAATATATATATGGAACACGGGAGGATGATTTCAAATGGATTCACCAAGCGATGAATCATTGGTAATGTGATGCAACACCCAACACTTGGAGGATTACTCTCTTCAATGAAGAATGCATTCTCCAACGAAGAATGCGCTCCCCAAAAATGAATGCATTCTCCACAGAAGACTGGGGCTGGAGTTCTTCATGTCATTAAAGCTAGGGTAGATGTCATGGAAACAATGGTCAGGCACAGGGAGGGTCATCTCAGGGATCTCAGGCTGCTACACAGGGTCGTGGTGCAGGCCATACATTTACATTAGAGAAGATTCATCAGGAGAAGGATCCTGGACCTTCTACAGTTCGAGGTACAATTATAGTAGCCTCAGTTTTATCCTCTGCACTTTTTGATACAGGAGCTTATCATAGATTTATTTCTATGCATACTGTGGAAATCCTTAGACTTACTGTTTATACATCTTACAATATGATGACGCTAGACACTCCCTTGGGAATTAGAACTGATAGCGTGCGTCATTTCTTAGACTACCCCCTTGAGGTTGGTGGGTGTCATTTTTCATTGACTCTCTATGTTTAGGAAATGAAAAGCTATGATGTCATTCTCGAGATGGACTGGTTAGTTCCCTTCAAGGCCTTGGTCGATTTCTATCGCCCTAGGGTGTGTTTCACATCACCGAAGTGCGGATATTTTCATCACAAAGGAGAATTGAATGTCCAGGTGGGTAAAGCTGGAACAAAGCTTCATGGGTTGGGAAGTGTTACGTCCCAGATTTCTAGCTAATATCTTGATGACCAGGGGAATTCTCAGATAGATTTTCCTCCAGTGGTTAATCACATTCCAGGTGTCTTTCCAGAAGAATTTTCGGGTTGGCCTCTGGAGCGTGAGGTAGACTTTTCTATTGAGCTTGTTCCAGGAGTGGCACCGGTGTCCATTAATCTTTTTAGGATGACTACACCTAAGTTTAGGGAGCTCAATAAGTAGTTGGAGGAGTTTCTGGAAAAGGGGTTTATCTGACCCAGTACTTCTCCTTGGGGTTCTCCCATTCTGTTTCCAAAGAAGGTAGATGGTACTTTATGTCTTTTCGTGGATTATCGAAGGCTAAACCAGTGGACTGTCAATAACTGATATCCATTTCCATGGATAGATGATCTCTTTGATCAACTTCGATGAGCCAGAGTGTTCTCAAAGATCGACTTGAGATACAACTACCATGAATTGCGTGTCAGACCATATGATATACCTCTTACAGACTTCCTAAGTAGGTGTGGTTTTTATGAGTATTTGGTTATGCCGTTCAGTCTCATGAACACGCCAACGGTTTTCATGTCATTGATGAACATTGTTTTCCATCTTTACGTGTATTCCTTCATGGTCATTTTCATGGATAAAATCTTGGTGTACTATAACACTCAACACGACCTTTCTACCAATCTTGAGATCATTTTGAGTACACTGAGGGAGCATCAGTTATATGCTATTCTCTCAAAGTGATACTTTTGGATAGACGAGATTCACTTCCTGGGTCATCTCAAATTTTAGAGAGGAGTACCAATATACCTAGAGAAGGTGAGAGCAGTAGTTACCTGGGAGCAGCCGAAGAATGTCTTCGAGGTACGAAGTTTCTTAGGGTTGGTTGGTTACTACAAGCGGTTTATATAGGGCATCTCATGATTAGAAGCACCGATGATGGGCTTGACTAAGAAGGGGGTGAAGTATGTTTTTTCAGAAGCCTACGATTTAGCTTTTCAAGAGATGAAGGGGATATTGGCTTCAGCACCGATTCTTGTTTTTCTGGAGGTGGGAAAGAGTTATACAGTTTTCTGTGATGCATCTGGAATCAGCCTTGGAGTAGTGCTTATGCAGGAGGATCGTGTTGTTTCATATAGATTTCATCATTTGAGGCCACATGAGAAGAACTATCCTACACATGAACTGTAGTTGGATGAAGTTGTTCATGATTTGCGTCGTTGGAGACATTATCTTCTGGGGGAGCATTTTGTGGTATATACAGACCACAAGAGCCTCTAGTATGTCTTCATATAGTGTGACTTGAATATGAGATAGCTGAGGTGGGTTGTGTCCCTACAGTATTTTGAATTTGAGGTTCCTTATATGCATGGGAAATGCCATGCTATGGAAAATGCACTGAATAGGAGGACATAGATACATCCAGTACAGGAGGCCAGCAGTGAGTGGAAGTTTATGGCTCTGTTCTCTGAAATGCATTTGGAGGTGCACGATAGACAAGGTCAGACTTTTCTTTCTTCTGTAGTTGTCACCTATACCCTTCATGACCGTGTTCGAATGAGGCTGCTATCTGATTCTGAAGGCCTAGTCTTATGGGAAAGCATGTCTGGAGAGGGCCATCTTCCCAGATGGACCGTAGGAGAGGATGATATCTTTCATTTCTAGGGACGCGTATGGGTGCCAGCAGATATACGCAAGGAGCTAATTTGATACTTTCATTCCTCAGTTTGGGTAGTTCATCCTTGTGTCACCAAGATGTATTGTGATCTACACCGCCAGTATTGGTGGCCAGGTATGAAGAGAAATGTTGATGGTTTTGTCATGAGATGTTCCACCTATCAGCAGGTGAAGGTAGAGCACCAGAAACTAGAATGGATTTTACAGAAACTATCCAATCCTGAGTGGAAGTGGAATGATGTCGCGATGGAATTTGTGACAGGTTTACCAAGATTGCCTCGAGTGAACGATGTTGTATCGGTTGTCATTTACAGGCTCACCAAGGTTGATCACATTTTTCCGATTAAGGAGACCTTCGATGTGGATGATCTTGGATAGTTGTACAATCGTGAGATTGTACACTTGCATGGGTTCCAAGTACTATCATTTCAGATAGGGATGCCCACTTCACATCACATTTCTGGCAAGGGCTACAGAGGACATTGGGAACATAGGTACTTTTGAGTACAGCTTACCATCCCTAGACAGATGGCCAGTTAGAGCACACGATTCTGGTGCTAGAGGACATGCTATGAGGATGCGTCATTGATTTTGGAGGTCCTTGGGAGAAACATATACCTCTAGTGGAGTTTTCCTATAATATAAGTTTTCAATAAACTATTCCGATGGAAATGTACGAGGCTTTGTATGGTAGGCCATGCCGATCACCCTTGTGTTGGCTGGAGGTAGGAGAGGCAGCTATGTTGGGACCTCGTCTTTTTCAATAGACTATAGAGCAGGTGGATTTGATTCGAAAAAATATTGTCACTACACAATCTTGGTAGAAATCTTATGGTGATCATCAGAGATGACCTTTGGTGTTCATAGTCAGAGATCAGGGTTTCCTACATGTTACCCAGAGGTTGGGACACAAGAGGATCATGAGATAGGGTAAGCATTCACTAAGATATTTCAGGCCGTTTGAGATTCTGGAGAGAGTCGGGCAGGTTGCTTATAGGTTGCAGTTACCTAAAAGGTACCAGACTATGCACAAAGTCTTCCATGTTTCTCAGCTCCAACGCTTTTTCTCAAACCCGTCTCATGTTTTTCAACCCGAGGAGGTTGATCTGGATTAGGATGCATCATTCTAGGAGAATCCTATCAGGATTTTTGATCATGGTGCAAAGGTACTCTGTGGCCGATCAATTCCTCTAGTATGGGTTCAATGGAAGCACGACCAAGTACAGGACAAGACTTGGGAGAGGGAGGCCTATATGCGATCACAATGACCAGAGTTGTTCTAGGTTTCTTCATCACCACCTTGTTAGGGGAATTCGGGGATGAATTTCTTTAAGCATGCATGTTTTTAAGAACCCGGACATTCTTTTCAGGTATGATTTTCCTTTTCTGGTTGTTTTTGTGAAAAAAAGGTGAATCTGGAAATTTTATAACTACACACTATGTACTTTATATGTACACACCATGTAAATTGTTGCCGCTCGAGGCTGTGTGATGGCCGTGTCATGGACACACACACGGCCATGTGGGGGTGATGTGGAGGCCGCTTAATACAGTGTATAGAAAATCCTAGTACACATCGTGTACTCTAAAAGTACACGCCCTGTACATTCTTTTTTTATTTAAATGGGACAGGTCCGCGTCTTAACCCCAAATACGTCTTCTTCTCCAGCATCTTTGACCGAGAGCATGGGTATGGACTCGGATCTTCTCCGAGACACCGATCTTCCACTGGTTATCTGAATCGAATGTCTTCAGTTGCAATAGAATCACAGCAGTGAGTTCTTGGTTCCTCTTTAGCCATGTTTCCCGATTCTTTCTCTTATGAGTGTTATCTAAAGTTGAACATTTTAGACGTTTTTTAGATCTAAACCACTCTAGGATGATTCATAGGCCAAGGTTCAAGTATATTGATCTCCTAGGATTGAGGTAGGTGGTTTGTTGCCTTACGCCATATGTCTTTGAGTTTTTGTGCTAAAGTGTCTGATTCCCATGTATCAGGTATCATAGGTAAAGTTTTTGATCCTATATTATTATCTATCTTATATTAATTTCTTGATTGAGGTTATTATATGAATAATGATTACTAGTTATCATGTTTGAGGATCACCTCATTGGTGTTTCCCTTGTTTTGGTTGTTTACTGCCATTTGTATTAGGTTTCCTATGAGGCATACCTTGTTGCATTGATTGCCTACCTTGAAATGATTAATTGCATTTATTGACTGTTGTTTATATTATTTTGATTAATTTTATCTATTAGATATGTAGTTTTTGGTAATACATAGGGCTACTGACAGTCGATTACGCACGACTAGACTAGTTAGGGCTGTGTGAACCTGGTGTGGTAGACTAAAGATGGAATCGACGATTAAGGGATTCCCTAGAGCATATTATAAATTAGTATAATTCATAGGACCTTTAGGAATTGGACTTTGTTCTTATTTATATTTCCTTAGTTATGTATCAAGACTATGGGGGAATTAGACATAAGTGATTTCTCAGAGATTCTATACCTATTGTTGCAATACTATAAGGGAATTGACGGTGAGAGCCTCCCAGAGTGTTTGTGCCTTTGTATGATTACTTGACTAGAGGGGTCTACCAGTATGAGACACACAGAGAGTCAGTGTGAATATTTTTCAGTTGGTTTTGATGATTCCACCAAGCCAAAGAACAAGCTTGGGTTTTGTACTACTTGTTGGTTAGGTAGTCTGTTGAGTTACCTGTTACGTTACTTGATATGCCTTGGAAATATAGAGTTTTTGCTTGATTTATTGGTTGATAATTAAACGATGGAATTAAATTAATAAATAAATGTGAATGGAGATTTGTAGGATTGTTTACTTTAGAGTATTCCTATTACTCTGTTGTATTTATTTTCATTACTTTTGATATATTGCTCACTGATAGTAGGGCACAGATCTTGTGGCGATTTCCTACTGGGATTAGTCTCACACCCTTTTTGGGTCCTGATTTTCACCACAAACAGGTTATATGGTTGCAGGTGTTGATAGGGATTGGGGCCCTTCTACTTTAGGTACATGATTGCTGGTGGGAAATGGAGAGAATAGGACCGAGCTTAGGATTGCGATGCTGCTGGAGTTTCTGTTCACTTTTAGTACCTTATTCTCAGTTGTATTTCAACACGTTGTTATTCTTGCTGATTTCCATAGATAATTGTACATATTGAATCATTTTCATCATTACTATATATTCATTACTTTCACTATTTAGTTTCAGTTATTGTATGTTGTTTGCTGCTTCCGCTATTGACTGTTATTTCCTTTTCATTGTATACCTAACAAAATGAGGGCATAGTTTCCCCAATGACTCACCAAGGCCCTCTCTTCTAGTGGGAAGCCTCTGGCATTTTGGGAAACGCGCTTGAGGTCATGTGGTGAACTGGGTATGGGGAACCAGTTGAGTGGCTTCGGAATTCAGGTCATTAAAACAACCATCAACTGGAGGTATGATGATCAATCTCAATCCACAAAGGATCTCTGAAATGAGTCCAACTACTCTGATGTCTCGCTAAGCAACTGAAAACTAGATCTCCTACAAAGAGAATATGCCACCACATTCCCCTTCTCAGGAGTATAGAGAATCCAAACTTTGTAGTTGAAGAGGAACTCTAGTAATCACCTTTATCTAATGTTCAGATCCCTCTTTGAGAAGATATAATTGAAACTCTTATTACTAGAGTATAAGATAAACCTCTTTACCATCAGGTAGTGTCTCCACATCTTCAATGAAAATACTACCACTACTAGATTATGATCACAGGTCTTATAGTTCATATAATGTAGTATCAACTGATGTGAACCATAATAAATAACTTTTTTACCCTTAATTAGAACACAACCATGCCTGGAATATAATTCATCGAAGAACATCACATACTTGAGACCTTATTATGGTAACATTAAGATGGGAGCACTCTTCAACATCTCCCTCAACTCTTGACTGTAATGCTATAAATTCCGTATCCACACAATAGTTTTCCACTTTTGTGTCAAATTTGTCATGGGTGATGATAATCTAGATAAGTTGGGTAGAAACCTTCTATAGTTCCCTTCCAATCCAAGGAATTTCCATACCTTAGTAACACTATGTGGTGCATCCTAATAAAGAACTGCCTCAATGATCACAAGATCTATAGAAACTCGAGCCTCTGAGATGACATGTCCTACAAAATGGACCTCTCAAATCCTGAAATGACACTTAGAGATCTTCTTGTATATTTGGTTCCCTAAGAGTGTGTCTATAACCATCATCAAGTGTATCATGTGCTCTTACTCGGATTCCTAGATATAACAACCCGAGATTTTATGAGATATATTATTTTTAATTTCTATAATGTCTTATATTGTACACTACACCATGATTATCTTGTACTATATGCAACACCGTGTTAGCATGCAGTATACGCAACACTATTATTGGCTCGTGTTATACTCAATTTCAAATTTGTTTTGTAGAAATTATTCTACTCAACATTAAGTATATGTTTTGTTTAATATATTAATGAAATAATTTTTGATTATTTTATATGCAACACAAAAGTGAGCTTTCACTACACGCATCCCTGACTTGTCTTGTATTACATGCAATCGCGAGTTTCCTCGATAGCGTGTGTAGTACACAATACTGGGTTTAAGTAAACAATTATATGTTGTTATAATATTATTATGAAATAGCCGTTATGAATTGTATTAGCTAAATTTTTAATTTTATAAAATTATCATTCATCTTACACATTTTCTATTTCATGGTATGTGAACAAAATAATTTTTTCGAGTAAATTAAGTATTTTTCAAAAAAATGTTGTTTTCTGCCTTTTGATAATGAACCCATTTTAAATATATTTTCTGACATGTTTATAAGTTCAATGTGACAAAATAAAATTCTTATTTTTAATAAAAATATACTAATTTACTTTGGATAAATTTTTGATATTTTTTTGATATGTTTCTTATTTTGATGAATAGTAAAAATACGCTAAATTTTAATTAAAAACAACTTTTTTTCATCAAGAAAATTTATATGGGTAAATTATAAAATTTACTGGTTTTAAAGTTTAAATAGAATATATTTTTAACATTTAATATAATTTATATAATTATCATTAATTTTATATCGAATTCATAGGTAAAATAAATTCAATCTTTTGCAATGTTTTAAACAAAAACCTGTTTTCTTTCGACAACGAGATTAATTTTAATTTAATTTCTGCAACATATGTGTTTTAAATTTGGAAACATGGATTACATAATTGTATTAAGTGGGTCCAAATTATTTTAATAGGGTACTTTTTATTTTTGGGAATTATTAATAGTAACTATGGTAAATTTTATTTACCATAGTTTAAGGTAAATCGGCTAGTTAATGGAAAATATAATATTATAAAATTACCCTAAAACTTGTATTAATATAATTGTATGATTATATTTCTTTCTAAAACATACTCTTGTCGAAATAGAATCTATTTAACCCACTTGAATGTGATTAAGACCTTTATTTTATTTTATTTAAAAGAAAGTAAAATATGTCTCACTCAAACTTTAATAATTAATGTATTTTTAATATAAGGTTATATAGAATATAAATTCGATTATAATTACTAATTTGAAATAAATTTTTTTTTTATTTGTTATGGTAATTTATTTGTAATTTTTAGGAAATATTTAATTACCTTAATAGGTTATACATTAGTGATGGAAAAATTATTTTCTTAGTTAAAAATCAATATTATAGTTTTCATTAAATTAATAATAACCATCAAAATGCCCAAAAACATGACCAAAACCTATTGGGAGCGTATATATATACCATAAAAATCCAAGGGACGCCTTTGGGATAATTTGGAGCCTTATAAAAGAGATTATAAAATTTATATTATTTTATTTTGAATAATGTCAAAGTTGTCACCTTCAAAACTTAATAAATATAACATTATAAATGTTGTGATTTTAAGATGATAAATTCGAGTAATGTTATTATTATGAAAGTTAATTGATTTATCTTCATCATAAGATTTTATTTTTTATTTTTATTCAAAATATAAGTATATTAAATAATTATACAAAAATGTTGTAGTAATTATTTTATAAAGGGAAATATCAAATAAATGGTTATAAAAATATTAAAATAATTATTATAAGAACTATTTAATATGATCCAAGACTTTTATTGACTAATATGACATTTTAGGAATCTATTTAATATTTTGGATCGAATATATCTTCTCTGTGGATCTTATTTAAATTCAAATAAATGAATACTGTCAAAATTAACACTATTCTTATTTTATAAAAATATCATATTATTAAATTGTTTAAAAATCCCTAAAATATTTAATATTTATAAATTTAAATTTATATAGTCTAAAATGTCATAAAGTTCCCAATTATGAACAATTAAAAACACATAAGTCATTATTTATACCAATTAAAAATTTAGAATATTATTACCACAAATAAAATTAAATATATTAAATAAGGATAAATCAAGTTGATAAGGTTAAAATAAATTACCAACAAGTCTAAATATTATTGGTTTATTCTATTACAACCTAATATCATATAATATTCTTATTTGAGTCATTTTAAGTTTTTATGTGGGGTTTGGGTTTATTATAAGTTAATATTTTTTAGGTTTCCAAAAGTGACTCTCTCCTCTCTTATAAAAAGGAACCTCCTCCCTCTCCTCCTCACACCACTTTGAGCCGTAAATCTCAGAAACCCCCTATATATTTCACTTATCCACTTACCTAAAAACATAATAGAGGTTTTTTTCTTCTTCAAAGTCCAAATTTAGTCCCCTAAGAGGAGGTTTATAAGAGGTGCATCGAAGAAGAGGTAATATCCTTTTCCGATTCGTTCAAATTCATTTCTTTTTCTTCTTCCTCATATTTTTTTGTTTCTTAATAAAGTAATAACATCAGTATCAATAATTAACTAATATGATATTATAAATATAAACCAACCCTATTTTACCTTCTATCCATCATACGGAAAAGGAAATCATCACACGTGCGTATGTTGGGAATGTCATATCCACGCCGTGGTGAAATATGTTTTTTCACCAAAACCTTACATGGATGGGTATAATGGTGTAAATAATAAATATATATGGTTATTATAACATTATACTAATTCTGAGATATTATATCATCCACTCTATTTCCATTCAATAATTATGGGAACGATATAATCGCTCGTGCGTACGTACGTATTACCGTCTCCACAACGCGATGAGATAAATTCTCCATTTTAACCAATCAAGAATAATTATAAATTATATATAATAAATAATCATGAAATATTTGACATATTAATGATACTGGATTTATTTATATGTTATTTACTTACTTTCTTTCAATTTAATATGGAAACGAACACAGCATTCATGCGTACGTATGGCCTACCGTCTCCATGAACAATGTATTTCTTTCCAATTATCGATCTATTATATATATGTATATTCTGAATATATATTATATATAAATCATTTTTTATATTATATAAGTAAGGAATCATGATCTATGTAATCATATGAATAATTACAAGTCAAAACACAGATGATAAATGAAATGATATTACCCAAAACGCTGCTTTAACATGGAATTGACAAATGAACGGGTAATATAAAGTCATAAGTGAATCATATATGATATCATAAATATTATTATAGTTATTTTAAATGTTAACAATATGTTTAAACCCACTATACAGGAGTCTTGGAAACATATGGAATAAATTGGACATAAGGTAAGGGATTATTTATCTCACTTTTATTTATGTCAGACATATGCCTAAATCACCACCCATTTTTAATGGTGTTTATGCTTCCCAGTAATGTTTTATGATTATTATTATGAAGGATATGATACATAAAATTTCATGTAATTTTCTTTATTTTATGACATGTATGATTTCACCGATTATAAATGGTAAGGGATAATTATTCCAATCTCGTTCTTATCCGGGATTGTTTATTCCTAAGTATTTACTGAGGATAGGTTTATCATTCATATCCATGTTTTCTCAAAATGTTTTCATAAAATGTATACTATTCTTCCATGTATGTTTAAATTCATTATTACCATTTTTTGACTTTTAACGCATCATATAGAAGGAATATTTCTTTTGTTTACTATATGAGGTACTTTTTGACTTTTCCAGCAATAGTATGAGAGGAATGTTTTTTTAACATAACCAACATGAATGGATTTTTACTGTTTCAAAAAGCCTTATTTTCATAAAGCTTCCTGTAAAATATTTCATGAATATTTTCAAAAAAATCATTTTATTTTCAAATTGCATGGCATTTTTATAAAAGAAAAAGATTTTGAAGAAGAAAGGATATTTTTCTCAAGAATTAATTTCATGTGCTTTTTTGAGACTATTTTCCATCTAAGACGACATTCTTTAATATGGCAATGTTTCAAGTATAATGTCCCTATTATTTAAATGGTTTGATTTATTTTATGAGGAAAAGATATCCATTGTTTTATATGGATTATGTTATGATGGGGTGATATTTATGAAACCCAATTTATTTTTTGGGTTATGATGAATGATTTATGTTTATTTTGTGGCACACGAAATAATGATTTCCTTATGAGATGGTTGGGAACTATATCTCCCTCCAATGTATTGGGTAAAGATTTATATCTCGTGAGATAGACATGGATGGAACTGCAAGTAGAATCTGGTTCTGTAATATAGGGCTGGAACGACAAGTAAACTAGGTTCAGTAATGGACTTTGTCTACTATGATGGCCTTGGTAGCAATGCCTTGGATACTATGGAAATCATAACATGGGCTTAATGGTTGCGAACATTACATGTTTTATTCCCATTCTATTTTATCATTGGTAATGTTCTTTTATGATCTATGCCTTATGCACTGCCAATATTTATGCCACTACTCGTGATTTTGATGTTTTATGTTCATGTTCTTAAGTTCAAATGTTTAGGGATTGTTTTATGTTCTCTAAGATTACCCTTACTAAGAATTTGAGCTCATACTTTTTATGTTTTCATTTCCCCAAGATATAAAGAATTGTTTTAGGTAAGAAAAACAAAAGGGGATGATTTTTATGGGAGATGTAGAAGATCTTTCTCCATGATTATAAGACTATGTTCTATGTTCCCAAATACATTAATCTAATACGGTTTTTGGGCATCTGTTTTTTTTCATGTATTAAGTATTCCAAAAAAAATTATGTAATGTCTATGTACATCATGATTTGGGTATCTACAGTTGGTATCAGAGAGAAGGTTTATGTAACCTTTGGAAACTAGGATGTGAAAACTTTAGTGAGATCTCTAGAGATATTTCTATGGTATGTCTAGGGAAGTCCCTCAGGTTTAGTATAACTGTAGATTATAGTCCTAGAATTATGATGATGATCATGAATAACCTATTGTGAACCTAAGGTGTCATGGATTAAAGAATGTGTGATAAGTTTTACTTTTTATGATTACGTGGTTCCTCATTATTTTAATTGTTTCTTACACCATGGTTTTTGGGTTTACTCAATGGAGGGAACCGAAATGAATTTGATCAACATTGAATCCAATAAAAAAATTGGTGACTATGAGAAATGAAATTTTATAATGCCCAGAAAGAATGATATTGTGACTATGCCGAATTAATCATTTCGATATATGATTTACAAGGTGAACTTTAGTAGTATTCATAATTCATCAAATAAAAGGAAGATTGACTTTTATGAATGTTCACATGGTGATGATAATAGATAAAGGAAGACATAGATTTCTAAATAAGGGAAGAAGAACCTTGATGAATACATCAAATGGAGGGGAAGATGTTATCTGTGTGGGGAGAAGGGTCATAAAATGAGAGACTGTTATGGAATAAAATGTTTTATCTATGGAGAACATGGGAACTACACAACATAATTACCTAACCTAAGAGGATACTTCTAAATCAAGGAAAGAGTTATTCCATGAAAATCACTGAATATGATGGATTTAAGTGTTTATTTATTGGTATTCAAGAATAATGTTGTTGCGGTACTTTTATGGTATATTGGAATATCTATGTATTGGTCGATTGTGGTTCACCATAAGAATATGGTACTCATAACCATGAAAAGTGATTGAAATATTTTTGGAAAGAAGATGATATGCGCATAATGAAGGGATAAATAGAAAATGAAATGAGCTTATGACAGATATAAGGACAAAGGTATATCATGGTATGAGTATATATAAATTTTGGGATTTTGGTATGTGGAAAGAGTGAAATTTTGATAGCATTCATGTTTTGACTAAGGTTCTTTGGTAATTCATGTTTCAAGAGAATACATGATTAAGGTATTCACATGTTTGGAATGCGATTAAAAAGATAAATCTTAGGATATATGGGGGATAAATAATGGTATTCACGTGCTTGTGATGTTACCTTTCAAGTAATCATTTTCTTTATACTATGAGATTTGAAAGATGTATTTTGGATAGGCATAAATATTGTAATGGATTATTTTGGACATCAGATAGTATTTTTTAAGGCTAGAACATTTTGTCTATATTTTTTCTGGAATGTTATAATAGTGTAGTTTTATAAAAAGGACAACCTACTGGATGGGAGACAACCCGTCGCGTCGGACAAGGTTGCGGGAATCAAACTCACAACCTAAGTGTGATAGTCCTTTATCACCTTCCATTGGCCTACAAGAAGTCCCTGGTTAGTAGAAACTAGTTTTATTTTATTAATAAGGATGATAGATGAAGTATAAGTCCATTTTTGGAACTATATACGATTAATCTCACCATAGGAGGGAATAATGTATATAACTTTTTCTATCATTATGTTTGAGACAAATGGAAGGACCTATCATTATATCGCATGATCTACTAACACTTCACGGGAGACAAATTAAACTTCATTTCATTAAGAGATGAAGTGGAAATGGTTTAAGGCACAAACACTAGTGAGATTGTACAAAAATCATTTAGTATTTATTTTAATTAAATAATTCTTCAATATTAGGGAAATGATCTTTAAAGCTTAAAATTTTGTCCTAGTGACCTCATATCTGATGAATCAGTTGGTTCTTTAGATCATCACAAATTTAGGGCTTTGTGATTGTTGGCTTTTTCATAGCCATGAACTCTACCTCTCTTCATCAGAATTTGATGGTTATATTTCTCTTGCATATCCATATTTTCAACTATGTTCTCCTATGTGGAAACCCAGTGATGAGTTAATTTGGGTTACCGTTACATTTCTTAATTCACTTTTTAAAATTAAATTTTAGTATTTCTTTTTACGATGTGGTTTTCTATGAAGGAAACATTCAAGTAGTAAAAGATTTATAACCTGACGAATTTCAAGGGCGAAATTCATTTTAAGGGGGGTAGAATGTAACACCTCGATATTTTATGAGATATATTCTTTTTAATTTATTTGATGTCTTCTATTGTACACTACACAAATATTATCTTGTATTATATGAAACGTCGTATTAGCTGGCAGTATACGCAACACTATTCTTGGCTCGTGTTACACACAATGTCAAGTTCATTTTGTAGAAATTATACTACACAACATTAAGTATAGATTTTGTTTAATGTAAAAATGAAATAATTTCTGATTATCTTATATGAAAAACAAAAGGGTGATTTCACTAGTCTCAGCCCTAACTTGGCTTGAATTAACCATAATCATGACCATCCTCAATAGCGTGTGTAGTACGCAATACCGGGTTTCACTAAACAACGATATATTGTTATAATATTATTATGAACTTTCCGTTATGAATATTATTATCTAAAATTTTAATTTTATAACATTATCATTCATCTTACACATTTTCTAGATCATGGTATGTGAACCAAATAATTTTTTTTGGAAAATAAGTATTTTTAAAAAAATGCAGTTTTTCCACCTTTTGATGGCGCACCTATTTTTTATATATATTTTGACACGATAATAAGTTCAATCTGAAAAATTAATACTATAATATGGAATCATAATATCAAAATTTACTTTGGATAAATTTTTTATATTTTTCTGAAAAGTTTCTTATTTTGATTAATAGTAAAAATATGTTAAATTTTATATAAAAACAAATTTTTTCTTCAAGAAAATTTATATGGTTAAAATTAAAATATTAAATTTCTTTAAAGTTTAAATATAATATATTATTTCCATTTAATATAATTTATTTCATTATCATTAATTATATATTGAATTCGTAGGTAAAATAAATTCAATATTTTCCAATGTTTTAAACAAAAACCTGTTTTCTTTAGACAATGGGATTAAGTTTAATTTAATTTCAGAAACATATATGTTTTGATTTTTGGAAAAATTGATTCCATATTCGGAATCAATGGGTCCAAATTATGTTAATAGGCGACTTTATATTTTTGGTAATTATGAATAATAACTACGGTAAATTTTATTTTCCATTGTTAATGGTAAGTCAGGTAATTAAAGGTAAATATAATATTATAAAATTATACTAACACTTTTCTTAATTTAATTTTATGATTATATTTCTTCCTAAAACATACTTGGGTCGAATTAAAATCTATTGGAACCCACTTGGATGTGATTAAGACCTTTAATTTATTTTCTTTAAATGAAAGTGAAATATGTCTCACTCAAAATTTAATAATTAACGTATTTTTAATATAATGTTATATAGAATATAAATTCTATTATAATTACTCATTTCAAAGAAAAAACATTTTAGTTTGTTATGGTAATTTATTTGTAATTGATAGGAAACATTTAATTACCTTAATAGCTTATACATTAATGATGCAGAAATTATATAATTATTGAAAAATCAATAATATTGTTTTTATTAAACTAATAATACCAATCAAAAGGACCTAACACATGACCAAAATCTATTGGTACAATATATATATATATCATAAAAATACAAGGGTCGACTTTGGGACCATTTGGATCCGTATAAATGTTATTATGACATTTATATTATATTATTTTTAATAATGTCAATGTTGTCACCTTCATAACTTAATAGATATAAAAAATAAATGTTGTGATTTTAAAATTCAAAACTCTAGTAATAGTATTATTATGAAATATAATAGATTTATATCATCATAGGATTTTATTTTTAATTTTTACAAAACAAATAAGTATATAAAATAATTATACAAAAATGATGTAGTCATTATTTTATTAAGGGAAATATCAAATAAATTATTATAAAAGTATTAAACTAAATATTATATGAACTATTTAATGTGATACGCTAATTTTTTAGATGAATATGAAATGTTAGGAATCTATTAAATATTTTTTATCGAATATATCTTCTCTGTGGATATTATGTAAATTCAAATAATTTAATTATGTCAAAATTAACAGTATTATTATTTTATAAAAATAACATATTAAAAAATTGTTTAAAAATCAATAAATTATTTAAAAATTATAAAATGAATTTTATATGGTCTAAAATTTCATAACGTAAACAATTTTAGACAATTAACAAAACATAAGTAATTATTTATAACAATTTAGAATTAAGAATTTTATTAGCAAAAATAAAATTAAATAGATTAAATAATGATAAATCAAATTGATAAGGTTGAAAATAAATTATAAACATGTATAAATCTTTTTTTTTGATTATTTTACAACCATATCACATCAATGTTTTGTATTTGGGTCATTTTGGAAGTTTTTAAGTGGGGTTAGGGTTTATTAAAAATTAATATTTTGGAGGTTTTCAAAAGTGCCCCTCTCATCTCTTATAAAAAGGCACCTCCTCCCTCTCCTCCTCACACCACTATGACCCTTTAATCTTTTCCAACCCCTTCCCATTTTTCTTATAAACTTTCCTTGAAACATTCTAGATGTACTTGTCTTCTTCAAAGACCAAATTTAGTGCCCTAAGAGGATGTTTAGAAGAGGCGTGTCGAAGAAGAGGTAATATCCTTTTCTGATTCTTTCAAATTCATTTCTTATTCTACTTCCTATTATTTTGTTATTTCATCATAACGTAACAACATAATTATCACTCATATACTTATATGTTATTATATATATGATCCAACCCTATTTCACCTTCTATCCATCCTGCAGTAAATGAAATCACTGCATGTTCGTACGTACGGAATATCGTCTCCACACTATGGTGTTATTTGTTTTTCCACCACCAATTTACATATATGGGTATTGTGGTGTAAAGAATAACTATATATGGTTATTATAACATGATAATAATTCTGATGTATTATATCATCCACACTATTTCCATTCAATAATTGTGGGAACGATATCATCGCTCGTGCGTATGTACGGATTACTATCACCACGACCGAATGAGATTCATTCTCAAAGTTAGCCATTCAAAAATGATTACAAAATTATATATATTAAATAATAATGAAATATATGACATATTAATGATACCAGATTTATTTATTAGTTATTTACTTACTTGCATTCAATTTAATAAGGAAAAAATAGCGTTCATGCGTACGTATGGCCTACAGTCTCCATGAATGATGTATTTCATTCCATTTATTGATCTATTATATATATGTATATTATGAATATATATTATATATAAATAATGTTTTAAATTCTGTAAGTATGTAATCATGATCTATGTAATCATATTAATAATTACAAGTCAAAACATAGATGATAAATGAAATGATTTTACCCAAAACACTGCATTAACATGGAATTGACAAATAAAGGGGTAATACAAAGTTGTAAGTGAATCATATAAGATATAATAAATGTTATTATAGTTCTATTACATGTGAATAATTTTTTTAATCCTACTATATCGGAGTCTTGGACACATATGGAATAAATTGGACAAAAGCTAAGGGATTATTTCGTCTCACTTTTATTTCTGTGAGACATATGCCTTAATCACCACCTATTTCATTTGTATAGTGTTTATGCATCCCATGAATGTTTTATGATTTTTATTATGAAGGATATGATACTTAAATATGCTTGTAATATTCCTTATTTTATTACATGTATGATTTCACCAATTATAAATGGTAAGTGATAATTATTCCAATCTCATTGTTATACTGGATTGGTTATTCATAAGTATTTACTGGGGATATGTTTATCATACATATCCATGTTTTCTAGAAATGGTTTCATAAAATCTTTACTATTCTTCAATGTATTTTTAAATTCATTTTTACCCTTCTTTTACTTTTACCACATCGTATATAAGGAATCATTCTTTTGTTTACCATACGAGGTTCTTTTTGACTTTTCCGGCAAAAGTATGAGAAAAATGTTTTTTTAAACGTATACGGCATAAATGTATTTTTACGGTTTCATAACGCCTTATTTTCATGAAGCTTAATATAAAATATTTCATGATTATTTTCAACAAAATCTATTTCTTTTAAAATTTCATGGCAATTTGAGAAAAGAAAATTATTTTGTAGATGAAAGTATATTTTCCTCAAGAATTTATTTCAAGTGTTTTATCAAGACTATTTTCCATCTAAGATGACATTATTTAATATGGTCATGTTTCAAGTATAATGTCCCTATTATTTATATGGTTTGATTTTTTTCATAATGAAATTATATCCATTGTTTAATATAGATTATTTTATGATGGAGTGATGTTTATGAAACCCATTTTATTTTTTGGGTTAACATTAATGATTTATGATTATTTTTTGGCACATTAAATAATGATTTCATTATGAGATGAGTGGGACCTATATCTCCGTCTAATGAATTGGATAATGATTTATTTCTCCTGAGATAGACTTGTCTTGAACGACAAGTAGAATCTGGTTGAGTAATATAGGGCTGGAACGACAAGTAAACATGGTTCAGTAATGGACTTTGTCCACAATGATGGTCTCGACAGAAATTCCGTGGCTACTATGGAAATCATAAAATGTGCATAATGGTTTCCACAATTACTTGTTTTATTCCCATGCTATTTTATCATGGTTAATGTTCCTTTATGATCTATACAATATGCACTACCAAGATTTATGTCATTACTCCTGATTTTGACTTTTTATGTTCATGTTCATACGTTCAAATGTTTAGGGATTATTTTATGTTCTCCTTGTTTTCCCTTACTGAGCATTTGAGCTCATGATTTTTATGTTTTCTTTTCCCCAGGATATAAATAAAGGATATAGCTAAGAAAACGAAAGGAGAATATCTTTATAAGAGTTGTTGAAGATCTTTCACCATAATTTGAAGATTATGTTCCGAGTTTCCAAAGACACTAAACTAATATGGTCTTTGGGTGTCTTTTTTATTCACGTATTTAGTATTATGAAAAAGTAATGTAATTTCTATGTACATCAAGCTTTGGGTCTCTACACTATTATACTAGGATGTCATCTATGATGTCCACCTTGAACCAGTATATGTAACGCTGTAAGGTCTAGTTCATGAGTCTCGTGAACACTGTTGGGGTGTTCTTAAAACCAAAGTAATTCACCATGTATTCATAGTTATCTTAATGAAATCTGAAGGATGAATTCAAAATATCATCACCTCATACTCATAATTGGTTATAGCCTAATCTGAGGTCAATCTGTATGAACAATCACACCCCTTTAAACTAATCAATGATGTTATTGATCTGTTGTGGTGGATATAGGTTCTTCATAGTCACAAGAACCGAAAAACAATAATCAATGCATATCCTCACGATCTTGTGTACCTTTTGGGAAAACCAAATTGGGTTTCCCAGGTTGAAACACTGTTTCTCATGAATCCATTCCTCTATAAGTCCTCCAATTTCAACCATATCTTGGGAATCTCTATAAGATCCATTCGATATGAAGGTATAGTTATTAGTGGAATCCTGGGTTTTATATCAATGAGGAATTACATCTCCCTATTGGGAGGTAAACTAATAACATCTTCAAGAATGACATCAACATACTCTACCTCCACGGTAGCAAACTAAGGAATCATTTCATTCACTATAATGAGAGTGAGGCTATCCAACAAATGTGTAATTGGTTCCACCATCCTATGTGTGATTTGATCCTATGTTGCAAGTTTTTACTATTCAACAATAAAGAAAAACCTGGTTCCATCACTACATGCACACCATAGTCTATGCCTAAAACAATCAATATGAGCATTACTCATGATAACATGTGTCGATTCAATAAGGTTTCCATATGACTTTTCCATTCCTTATTGTTTTGAAAATCACAAACACTATATCTTAAAGAAAATTTCTTATCCCTATATTTTATATTCATAAGGAAAATTTTCCTTCCGCAAGGAGATTTATCCTTACCATGTTTTCATTGTTCATATTATAATCTAACTCATTTTTCTTCTAAGTATAAAATTAGGTTTCATATCTAAAACCATGGAATCTTATAAATACATAAATATAGAGAATTTTGTTTTCAGGATCTGAATTCAGGTTCCGAATTCTCTGAATTCAGACTCCGAACATTCTGAGTTCAGACTCTGAATTCTCTAAATTCTTACTCTGAACATTCTGAATTCAAACTCCGAAATATTATGAATTTAGAATCCAAATATCCTTGAAATTAAGACCCCATAATTCTATATAATTATGGTTCCAAATTCTTTTTAATACAGAATCTGAATATTTTTGTATTATAGACACCTATTGGTTTTTTTTAGACTCTGAGCATGTATTTTTCCTTAGAATCTGAAACATGGATTTGGTTAAGAAACCATATTTTACTTACTCTTGTTTGAGTTATAAAATTATGTCATACATTCGGTTTCTAAGAAAACATTTTTTAAGTGACATGTGTATAGGTCCTTCCAAAAATCAAGGAAAAATATGACCGTTGGAGGAGGGAGCCGACCGTTGAAGATGTGCCTATAAATAAAATCTCATTTGAACAAGCTCAAAAATAGTTCTACAACTCTATAGATTACATGCTGAAGTGATTTCTAGATAGAGATACATTCATGATTTGTGCATACTGAACATCATTTTCAAAATTGCTTCGTACGACTCTAAATGTTGCTGAGTACATTCGAGGGCCTTCAAGGATAGGAAGACAGAGGTTTTGACTACCTTGAAGTTCGAGGGATTGAAGGGATAGCAAGATAGACTCCGATATTCATATCGAGAGATTACTCAAGTGTGGATAAGACATAATTTCTTGAAAGTATAAATCAAGGGACCTTTATCCAGGTTTGTTGGATACCCTCCTCTTTAGGTTAAAATATTTAAAATTTCTTACTTGTATTTTTTCATGTTTTCCACTAAATTTTGGTTGTTAAGGAAATTATAACTATCTTATAATTTATTATACTTGTACTCTGATTAGTAAAATTCTATATCCTCTAAGTTAGAATATTTATCTTTGTAAACATTTGTTAAGTATCATTTCTAGAACCACAATTCCAAAATCAAGAATGTTTGTAGATCTAAGTGGTTTTTTGAATTTACCTTGATAAAATTTGTTAAAAATTTCCATCATTAAAAGTTCTTAAGTAATTTTTTAATGTATTCAATTCACCCCCAACCCTCTTGTATATTGAGCATCTACATTCATTATTTCGATCCTACAATTGGTATCAGAGGAGGTCTCTGAAATACTTATATTCACATATAAGTTTTCTATCTCATGTTTTCCATTGTTATATATTTTATTTTCTTAGGATATTTTTATCCTTGTTTACAAACATTTATTACTAACAAGTTTGTGTGGAATTATATTTAATATGAGATGGCAGGAATGAATTTTTGTTTAATTGACAATATTAATCCTACTAGGACACATATTTTTTATGGGAATGATTATGAATATTGGAGAGATTGTGTGAAGACATTTTTTATTAACACTATAGTGGAAATTTTTGTTATGATTACTGGAGATTACAAGATTCATGATAATGAATTCATAAATTTTTAAAATCAATAGATTTTATAATATCAACTAAACTACAAGGTACACAAAACATTGATGTGTTCCATGTCCCAGAATATATATAGCTATATTTTCATCTTGTGAAGCTGCAAATTGTATTTGGAAGAAGCCCGAAGTAACACATTTTGGAACTTCCAAAGTTATTGAAACGCGAAGATCTATGCCTAGAGGTGGGTACCATTTTTTTTAATTCCTTACGGATAACCTATATGTAAGGTAAAACATAGATTTATAACTATCATCAACAGCTTACAAACAATGGGTGAAAAAGCTTTGGATGATGAGGCACTTGTAGACAAGATTATAGGACCATTCCTAATGAGTGGGAATGCACGAGGAAAACTATAAATGAGAATAGGAATGTCTCAAAGATTACTATGGATGAACATTTTGAAACTCCTCTTCAATATGATACTAGAATGAAGAGAGGTGTTGATAATGTTATGAAGTATAATGGGAATCGAAGTGTTTCTTTTAAAACCACCGTTAATCATTTTAATGCCATGAATCCCGAGGGAGTTACAAGATATAATTCTAAGAAGCTAACTGTTTAATCTGAATCAAGTGAAAGTGGAAATTTTGAGAATGAACTAGCTAATCTTGCTCGAAGGACGAACATGATAGTTGGTAAGAAAGACTTTCAGTATAGATACAAGAAGAATGGAAGAAAGGATAAGAAAGACTCTAAAGTAACCTGTCAAGAAGGCAAAAGTGTTGGTCATATAAGGCCATATTTTCCTATTCTTAAGATAAAAGATAGAAAGGAAAATCATTCTAAGTAGAATATAAAGAAGTAATACAGAGAAAATGATAATAATTTTTTGAAAACTAATGACACCTAGTGTGCCAGTGGTGGAGAATCTTTTGATGAATCATCAGATTAAAAATAATTTCGATAGAAGAATATTGGTCTAATATCCAGTCTACCTATTGAAAATCACTATTTAACAGAAAAGGTACACAATGTTTATTATATCACCAATGTCTCATTGAATACTAATTTTAGCGATAGTAAATACTATGAATATGCGGATAAGAATATTTTTCTGATGAAGATAATACTTTACCTACATATGAAGAAGTTTCTAGGTTTCCTTAGCTCCTTGAGAATGAAACTTCAAATGTTAATAAAAATCTTGATAAGGAATATTCTATAATTTAAATTCATTCTAAGGAAATATAAGTTATTTTTGAAGATCATGATATGAAAACCTTTAATTTTGAAAGTATTTCAAAAAAAACCTAAGGAAGTTAATTCTAAGAAAGATAATCTTTCTAAGGATCTAGAAAAACTAATTTCTAAGAAAAATGTTTTTGAGCCTAAATCTAATGCTAAAACAATGTTTTTATAGATAAGAACATATTGATTAGACTAAATTCATAAATATTATCCTTGGGGATGTGTTTTTTAAACTTTAACTTAATTAAAGAAATCATTGATAAGAATTATTCCACAATTAGACCTCTATGGAATAATTCAACATTTGGTTATACTAATTCAAAACCAATTTTTAGTAACAAATATTTTGTTCCTCAAAGTGATCCATTCTACAATAAGTTTCAGTGTGGTGGACATTGGGCAAGAAATTGTTCCTTAAAGAATATTCATTCTTTAGGTTCTCATAAATCTTATTTTTAAAAGAAATTTTGGATTCCAAAAAATTTTCTTTCTAAAGTTTCTGGATACAAGAATTTTTGGTTTCTAAAAGTCTAACACTATTATTTTTAGGAAAATAATGATAGTACCAACAGGAATACTTGGTACATGGATAGTGCATGTTCCCAACATATGACTGGTAACAAAAACTTCGTTGAAAATATTATCAAGATGAAAGGAGGAAAAGTAAATTTCAGAGATAATGCTAAGGGATAAATTATTGTTATAGTTAACATCATTCTTCTTGGAATAACATTGATTTAAAATGTTTTGTTTATTAAGGGTATTATGCACAACCTCATTAGTATAATTCAAATATCTTATGAAGGTTACCTTGTGAATTTTAGGAATGACAAGTTCTTAGTACACAATTCCAAGGAAGAGTTTATACTTTTTGCCAATAGGAAAGTGAATGTATACACACTAAACATAAGAGAACATATAATCCATGATCTACCTTGCCATAGTGTAATAAAAGATCATTCTTGGTTGTGGCATAGATGGATAGACAATAGTAACCTTAGGAACCTATGAAAACTCTCTATGAAAATACTAGTTAGGGATATACCAGAGCTTAGATTTGATTCTTCCAATGTATGTGATCCTTGTCAATATAGTAAGAAACATAAATCTAGTTTTAAATCAGTCGGTGAAGTCTCAACTAATGATGCATTATAGTTAGTGCATATGGATCTTTTTGGTTCAACAAAAACTGGAATAATTGGAGGCAAATATTATGTATTTCTTTTAGTTGATGATTACACTATATTTACGTGGGACTATTTTCTAGAAAAGAAATATGAATCTTTTTCTTATTTCAAAAGTTTTAGAGCCCATGTTAAAAATGACAAAACCTTCCATTGATAACTATTCATAGTGATCAAGGAGTATAAATTTGAAATTCTGATTTTGAAACTTTTTGTAGGAAAAATGAAATTACTCATAAAATATCAACACCAAGAATACCCAAAAAATGGTGTTATTGAAATAAGAAATATAATTTTTCAAAAGATAACAAGTACCAAGTTGAATTAATATTCAGTAGCCAAACATTTTTAGGCTGAAGCTGTAAGTACCACTTTCTATATTATAAATCATGTTTTGGTTAGAAATTATCTTAATAAAACTCCTTATGAGTTCTGGAATGGTAGAAATCCTATAATTTCCCACTTCATGGTTTTTGGTTGCAAGGTATTCTTTTTTAATACTGAATACAATCTACACAAATTGTCACCAAAATATTATAAAGGAATTTTTTTAGGCTACTTCACAACTTCTAAGGATTATAGAGTTTTCAATAAAAACACTTGTACTGTTGAAGAAATAGAACATGTAAAATTTAATGAAACTACTCCTTTTGTTTTTAAACAACCTCAACCTACATCTTCAATGTGTTTTCAAAAACTGATTATAAACCTTTTTTCGAATATCCTTCTAATGAGTAAAATGTTCAAGAAGATATTTCTCAATCATTTACCAAAGAATATTTCCTACCCTACGTTGATGAACATGTTTTACAAAACCCAAATCAGTTGATTCTTAAGAATCATCCCAGTGATAGTATCATTGGTGATGTAAATCAATATATATGGACTAGATGTTCTATATGAAATGAAGTAGAACATCTAGCATTCCATTCTCAATTAGAACAAAAAATCACTGATAAGGATTTAGGTGATAATGATTGGCTAAAATCTATGAAAGATGAGCTAAATGAGTTTGAAAGTAATAAATTCTGGACCTTTGTTGAAAGACCTAAGGAAACTTATGTTATTTGAGTAAAATGTGTCTTCTGAAATAAATGTGATGAAAATGGAATCGTAATATGAAATAAAGCTAGATTGGTTGATAAAGCCTATAATCAAGAAGAAGGAATATAAACAAAGAAATCTATGCTCCGGTATCTATAATTAAATCTATTCATATTCTACATTCTTTTACATCATTTTTCAATTTCAAACTTTTAAAAATGGTTGTTAAATGTTCTTTCATTAATGGTTTTTTACAAGAAGAAGTTTTTTTTTGAACAGCCGACTGGTTTAAATGATTCCAAACATCCTTAACATGTTTACAAACTTACCAAAGATTTGTATGGACTTAAGAAAAGCCCTCATGCTTGGTATGATATACATACATGATTTTTGATTCAAAATTATTACATTATGTATAATGCTGATCCAACCCTTTTTATAAATAATGATAAGAAAAACATTGTGATTGTTCAAATTTATATTGATAACATTATATTTGGTTCAACTTAGAAAACATTAACTGATTCCTTTGAGGATGTAATGAAATATGAGTTGATATGAGTATGATGTGTGAGTTATCAATTTTCCTTGGTTTTCAAATTTCAAAAAAAACCATAAGGAATCTATATATCCCAATATATGTATATTAAATACCTTATTAAAAAGTATTTATATGAAAACAATAGGAGTATAAGTACTCCCTTTGTTACTTCAAATTCACTTGATGATGATGAAGTTGGGAAACCAGTAGATTAAACATCTTTCAGAGGTATGATAGGAAGTCTAATTTACTTGATAGCTAGTCATCGAGAATTAATTTTTTCAGTATTCTTATGTAAAAGATATCAATCCAATCATAGGGAATCTCATTTACAGGCAGGGAATATGATTTTTCACTACTTAAAGGGAACCATGGATCTAGTAATGTTTTACACTTTTGGAAATGATTTTATTTTAAAAAGTTTTTCAGATGCTGACTTTGGTGGATGTAGAATGGATAGGAAAAGTACATCCGGAACTTTTCATTTCCTAGGTGGTTTATTAGTTTCTTGGTTTTGAAAAAAAAAATACTCAATAGCAATTTTTACTGCTGAAGCTGAATATGCAGCAGCTGAAAGTTGTTGTGCTGAAGTGTTGTGGATGCAACACACACTCACAGGTTATGGAATGATTTTTACCCAAACATAAATTTTGTGTGATAATACTTGTGCAATTTCCTACGTAAAAACCATTAACATCACTCCTGTGAAAAACACATAGATATTAGGCATCACTTTCTTAGGGATCACACACAAAATGGAGATATCATTCTTCAATTTATCAAAACACAAGATCAACTTACTGATATTTTCACAAAATCAGTACCTTCTGATAGATTTGAATACATTATACATTAGTTAGGAATGATAAATATAAGTTAACCTCCCTTTTTAACTTCTTGTTGAAACAAATATCTTTACAGTAAGGAAATCCTTTTCATAGGGGGAGTATATTTGTTTGTTAGGTTGAATTGATTTTTCATACTATAAATTTTTTTTCAATGTCATATTTTTTCCGTCTTTTAAATTTTTATAATGAACATTTTCGTACTTAAAATTTCTGTAATGAATATTTTTGTACGTAAAATTTTGATAATAAAGATTTTCGTATTGAAATTTTTTATAATAAAATTTTTTGGAATCTAAAGTTCTTAACAAAATTTTTTCCTCATTACGAATAATCTTCCTAGAAATCCGAAAGGAATGCTTACATTCCTAAATTTTCATATTCAACTTTTACATGTTGGTATTTTCATTCATTTTTAAAATTTACATATTCAATTTTCTATAAATCAAAATGTTTTCTTGAAAAAACTCAAATGATCGGAATCTATCAAAATTCTTCCTCAGTCATCTTTTTAGCCATCAGATCTGGACAGAACGTTTTTCAAACATTGGATTGAGTTTGGAAGAAGAACTGTAACCTCAAACACCTATATAAAGGACCCCCTGATGGTGTCCCACATCGATCTCAAAGCTCATTCATGCTAAAGCTCTACCCCTCCTACATAAGCTTATCCCAAACATCTCATATCTTCCTTACATCCGAATGACTACCGAAGTATCTTCCTAGAATTTAATGTCGACTGTCAAGCCAATCTCTGAATGGATGATATATATATAGAGGCTAGTTGATCCAATTTTTTATTCCAAATATGACTCTGTCATTTCCATGAATATAAAACTCAATGGCTGGGAGAGTGTATGTTTTTAAAAACCAAAAGATCAGGATTTGGTATATCCAGATTTGTTAATAGAGTTCTACGAGTCAGTAACATTCTTTAAGGATGAAGACAGGAGTATGGTTTTTTCACATGTTATGGAAATACATATTCACTTTTCCACACCAAGGCTGCAAGCATCGTTGTTATTCCTTACAACGGGGAACCTGAGTTCTGTACTTACAAACTACCTAATTCACAAAGAAGTTTTTATAAGGTGAAATCCATGGCTTGTCTTGGTCTTTTAGAATTAAAGACTTTGAAGATTATTCACATGTCTATAAACTT
Organism: Viscum album; assembly: GCA_963277665.1. Taxonomy (NCBI): domain Eukaryota; kingdom Viridiplantae; phylum Streptophyta; class Magnoliopsida; order Santalales; family Viscaceae; genus Viscum; species Viscum album. The sequence continues at coordinate 512,466,320 of OY728143.1, read as the reverse complement.
TCAGATTCTTGAATTATTGGTTGAAGGATTTATTATTCCAAGAAATAGTGATAAGGATACTCCAGAGAAGAGTGACATCTATATTTTGGACTTCATGGTTAATCTAAGGAAGAGAAATTTGGTAAAGTACATTTTGATTACAGTTGAGAATATCAAGAATGAGAATTTGAAATCACTAATTATTATGTGACCAGCCATTCTATTAAAGATGATTTTTAGTGTTTAGAATCTTTCAAAATTCCTAGCATTTCAATGTCAAGGAATTTCAATGTCATGTTATTGAGTGATGATACATAGAGAAGGATGAAAATTTGTTTTTCCATATAATCCAAAGAATTCTATGATTTTCCTGAAGAGGAAGTTGAAAATATTTAAAAGAAATAAGATGTGGCTGAAAGCTCTAAAAAGGGTGGAAAGAAGAGGAAGGTGAAATAAGTGGATGAATAGGAAAAAACACCAGTGGCAATAGAAATTCAATCGTCACCACCGAAGCCATAGAATAAAAAATCTTATCCTGATGAGGTATTCACAAAGTGGAGAAAAGACAAGAGAAATCAGAAATAAGAGGATCCTATGTTTCGCATGGACCTTGCTGGGGAAAAATATTTGAAGGAAAAGGTAGGTGAAGAGTTTGATAATCAAGAGCAATATAAGAAGAAGAAGAAATTTTTTTCTGATGCAGAGATAGTCAGATCACATCTGAAGGCTAATGAGAAAGCATCCGAGAACATTCTGGTACCAGAATCCTTTCTGGTAGAATCATTACCAGAGACTCTGGGAAAGAATCATGTGACTCCTGAAAAATTCTAAGAAAAAAAAGTAGAAGGAGAAGAAGAAGAAGGGAGTGGTGACACCGAAGACTTGATAAAGAAAGTTAATTATTTTACAGAGAAGGAAATCCATTCTGCAAAATTATCATTCCGAACCTCTGAAGCCGAGTCTTTAAAACATGCTACCCCAGGGAAAGATGAGAAGAGTGGAGAATAAGTGAACAAAGTGCCTGAAGAATAAATCTCCCACCATGATTTCATTTAGACATAGCTTGCTGAGGTGGGAGCAGAGAAGGAAGAGGTAGATTAAGATAAAATTGTGCAACTATCTGATAGTGAATATGAATCACCCAATAAAGAAGTGGTAATTCCAAAATATAATTAGGAGAAATAGGTGGTTGTTGATACACCTAGCAGAGAATTGGTGAAGAAGGAAAAAGTGGGTGCTTTATCAAAGAGTAAAACTTCAGATATTGAAAAAGAATCCCCACCAAAAAAAATATTGGATTCAGAATTGTCCTCTCCTGGAAAAGATTTTGTTGTCCAATCTTTTAAAAAGCTTGTTGGAACTATAACTCTATTTCGAAGCATTGACTCGAGATGTCAGATGCTTCAGCATTCCTTAAATAAAAAATAGGATGCAGTATCCATGGTGATGGATAAGTGCATCAAAATTGATGCTGAATTCCAAAAAAAAATTCCTAAACAATGAATCCCACAAAAGAGTTTGCTTGAAGATGACTAGCTGGTCAAAGAAAACTGTGGAAGACATGTAAATTATTGACGAGTTTCTAAATAATATCAAGGATTCATTTGAAAATAACAATGGTAAGTTCAAATATCTCACCAAGTCTTTTGAAAAAAATTTATCTCTTGAAGAAAATACTTAGAAGCAAGAAGTGAATGACTTGAAGGGGAAATCATATTTAGGTTATTAGTGGTGAAAGATAGAAAGGGATCTCTGGATTGATATAGAAGGGAATCTAGTAATGAATGAAGAAGTTTTAAAGGGTCAGGCAGAATCTCTTAAGGCACAGAAAATAATTGAAGCCTTAGAGAAGAAAACAGAAGATAATGATCAGCTTCTCAAACGTGCAGAGGAGGACCACATGTTGCTCAAGAAGTTGAAAACCATAGAAAATAAGTTGATTCTGAATGATAATGAAGGATAATCTTGTTCAATTATGATCTTTGTTTTCTATTTCTTCCTGGTATATATTTTTCCATCCTAATGAAATTTTTGGTTGCTCGTCTTTTGGTTGTTTAGTACTAATATTTCTGGTACCATATTTTCATTTCCATTCCCTGTATTCCTTTTAGAAAATCATGAAGGGGTAGAAAGGAATGATAAAAAGGAATACAATGTCAAATAAAAAATTTCCCTAACTAAGGGGGAGTTCATTTAAGTGGGAGTTCATATCCAATAAGATTTTCTTATGAAATAAAATTCTACGTATCAATCCATAAATCAAGAATAAAATACATATTGTTTCCAAAGCCTAAGGGGAAGTTAGTCATATTTCTCTTTTCTCATGTGTTAAGGGAGAAATGTTTTGTTTTCAAAGTCCTATAAAATATTTTCTATATCCTTATATTCGTTTTCATAATGATGTTTGTGCTTTCCAAAATGGGTGATATTGTGGAGTCAATATGTTTTCCTTATGACTTTTCCATTACTTCTTATTATGAAAATCACAAATACTTTATCATAAAGAAAATTTATTTTCCTCGATATTTTATATTAATAAGGAAAATCTTCCTTTCCCAAGGAAATTTATTATTACCATATTTTCGTTGTTCATATTACATTATATCTCATTTTATATCTAAGTATAAAATTCTTTTTCATATCTAAAACATTGGAATATTATAAATACTTAGTTATAGAGTAATCTATTTTTAGGATCACAATTTAGGTTCCGAATTCATTGAATTTAGACTTTGAACATTCTAAGTTCTGACTCTGAAATCTATGAATTCTGACTCTGAACATTTTGAGTCCAGACTTTGAATTCTCTGAATTTTGACTTCGAACATTCTGATTTCAGTCTCCGAATTATCTGAATTCAGACTCCATACTTTTTGAATTCATACTTCGAATTCTTTGGAATTCAGACTCCGAATTTCATTGAAATTCAGACTCCAGAATTCTATAAAATTCATGTTCTGAATTATTTTGAAGATAGAATCTCAATATTCATGTATTATAGACACCGAATGGTTTTTCTATTAGATTCTAAACATTTATTTTTCATTAGACACTGAAAATATGAATTGGATAAAAAAAATATTTCACTTACTCTTGTTTGAGTTATAAAATGGTGTCATACATTCTATTTCAAACAAACCATTTTTTGAGGGACACGTATACAGGTCCTTCCAATATTTATGGAAAATACGATCATTGGAGGAGGCAGTGGATAGTTGAAGATGTGTCTATAAATTGGAGCCTATTTGAACAAGCTATGAAACATCTCTTCAACTCTATAAATTAAATGCTGAAGTGATTTTGAGAGAGAGATACATTCAAGATTTGTTTATACTAAACATATTTTTTAGAATTGCTTCATTTAACTCCAAATGTTTTTGAGTACATTCAGGGGCTTCCGGGGATATTAAGATAGAGGTGCTGACTACCTTGAAGTTTGAGGTCTTGCGGGGATTTCATGAAGAACTCCTATATTCGTATCGATGGATTAACCTCGTGCGGGTAAGACAGACTTTCAAGAAAGTATAAACCTAGGGACCTTTATCCATGGTTTTTGGATACCCTACTCCTTATGTTAAAATATTTACTACTTATTACATGTATTGTTTCATGTTTTCTGCTACATTTTTGTTGTTAAAGAAATTATAACTATATTATACTTTCTTATACTTGTACTCTGATCTATATGATTCTATACGCTCTAAGGTAGAATCATTATCTTTGTAATCTTTTCTTAAGGTTCCTTTCTATAACCACAATTCTACAATCAAGCTAGTTTGTAGAACTAAGAGGATTTGTCAATTTAACTTGTTTAACATTTTTAAAAATTACCATCTTTCAATGTTTCTGAGGAATTTTTTAAAGTATAAAATTTACACCCCCTCTTGTATATGGAGAACCCACATTCATTATTTTGGTCCTACAACATTTTCATAGAAATAATGATGTTTCAAGGCATGAGTGCCTCTACCAAGAGATTCCATCATAATCTATCACCTCCAATAGTCAGGTCACACAATCAGTGCCAATTTTTTATCATCGAATATCATCTCCTAGGAGTCTCTAATCGTAAGGGTTGAGGCAGTAATTCAACTAGAATCTCTAATTCCCAAACAAGGATTGTTGTAATAAATTAATGACTAGCAATGATGTCTATAAAACTATAGATAAGGTGGAAAAGATACTGAACCTATTTTAAATAATCTCTAGAGTTCCGGGTATATAAGCCTCCATTTCCTGCAACTGGTCTCATCATTGTCCACCAGCTCTCTGAGCCTTATGTGGACCTCCTAGGGGTGGTGGTGATAATAGGTCAAACCTATGAAAAACTATTTCTTCCCTAACATCTCCTCTGCCATATACTCCACCCCAAAATACTCCCTACTCCTATCTCTAACTCCGCCTCAGTAGTCCCTTGATACTCTCCAGATATGTTGTACGAGAGGTCATGCAATCTCATGAAATATATCCTTGAACACCACATGTGTTACATAGTCTATCTATGGGATGATTTGACTTACCATAGGAGACCTCTACTGATAACAGGGTGCACTAATGTACCCCCAATATAAGTATAAATTCTAAGTGATACCATCAATTACCTAATTCCCTGTCATAATCCCTTCTTGATGGTCCAAGCCCTGAAGAATGGGTCTCACACCATGTCCATAGAGTATCGCGAGAGATCGATAAACCTCACTATGTACTACTCCATTCTCAAACATCCCTGTTTTAGATGAAGTAGATCCTGTTTGATTTCCAATTATAACATGGTTAAATTGAACTCCTCCCTGAAGAGATACTGGAAGTCATTTTAGGAGAGAGATGTCTTGTCATGAGACTTAATCCCCAAGGACCACCATACCCCCAGATATCCCAGAAGAACACTGACATAAAAGACTACCATCTGGTCTCTAGGAATCACCACAAGTTGGAAAATACTAGTGACTACCTCTAGCAAATCATTAGACAACCAGGGGTCTAGATCACCGTGAAACCTGGGAGGTCACTACCTCGAAAACTCATGCAACATAGTCATCATGTTTTCATCCTCATTTGATAGTGCTGGTAGTAACTAAAACTCAATGGGTCATAGTATTGTTTTTAAACCTCCCATAGGTTCTATCTCTGGTACATGTCTTAATACTAATGACCCATCACTAGGAGGATCATCCTCGTGATCACGCAGTGGAGTCATGGATGGTTGTCTAAATGGAGGTACATTGAAATGAAACTAGATGTACAACATTCAATAGTGTATATCTAGAGAGTTGTCTCAAGAAGGGAAAACAAAACACTACCATTCTAATATGATTCATGTACCATTATTTTTTCTTATAACTATTGTTTTCATGTACCGATTACAAATGTTGGTAGTCAGAGTCCTGGTGTATGGATACATCAGTCACCACATCGATTCTGGTGTCCCTGGCTATAAAGATGAATTCAAACACTTAATATTGTTACCCCAAACCAGTCTCAAATACTTCCAGACCTGAAGTAGATTCAGACTCCTCGTATACCACTCAATCACAAACCATCCTAGAGAGAAATGTGTCATGACAACACCAAATCCACCCCTAATAGGCAAGGGGATGGTGACAATCCCCGAGTTTCCATATCCCAAAAATGAAAGGAATTATCCTAAAATAAATCAATGAATTCACACATATCCCAGACAAAAATCCTAAAATGGAAAACAAAATGTAAACAATTCATGAAAACCCCTATATCCAACAAAATTGAGTACAATAGTGAATGTAATGGAATGTAGAAATGGAAAAAAACTATTCCACCAAATGAAAAGTGTCTCCAAACACAAGTCCAAACTATAAAGTAAGAGGTAATGAGACCATTTTCTGAAAAACTATTGGGACACACCTCAGATTTTCCGGTCTCACAAGGCACCACCTAGTCTTGGTTTGGTTGGAACTCCATAAAAAGTTCGATCATCTTCAGAAGACATACACGTGTGGGAATATTCTATATAGGGGTGAGTAAAAAAATACTCAGATGGAAACCCCATGACTAGAATGTAAATACCATTCAACTCCACACATGTATATTTCAACCACACATAAAAAGAATATATAAATATAATTTTGAGAAACACCACACCATCGTGATATCATAACTAACAACTAGCCACATGATTATTCTTGATGAAAAGTCATTCTAAAAGAACATGATCCTAGATCAATGATATCATCATAGACACTCAACAATTGGTATATCTTATTTGGGTCCAGACCAAATAGAAGTTATTAGTTAAGGAACATTATGATACTATATATATGGTATCATTCCCAAACGTGTTGGGGAATACCACTAACCCAATTTGTATCAACACACAACATAGGTAATCCTCCCCAACACCTTGGAGAATATCATTAACCCTTCTTATGTGGTCCTCTAGATGGGCGACCAACACCCTTCCCTAGGAGGATATGTTGAATCTAGATGTCACAACCCATCCACCAAGACCCATTCCATGACTACCCCAAGCCCGCCTTCCATTGGATAGGGGATGGAAACTAGCACCCAAGGCCTATTCCCTAAAACTGGGAAGGAATTGACTCTATAACATGTAAGAACATGCAACCAAGAACATAGAAACATACGAACTCAAGTAAAGTAAAAATTAAATAGAGTGAGTACACTAAGTATATGGGGTCAGAATACAAGCCCAACTGGAAAGTACAAGAATGTGAAAGTACAAGTAAACTTGAACAACTCCTGTGAACACCTGCCAAAGATCCTACCTGAAGGGTAGGTACAACTCTCGATCAGTCATCTATACGGTACACCTCGTCTAAGGTCCACCGTCGAGCTACCTCTTGTCCGGGTACTCTCATCCGTAGTCAGCGTTGTCTTTCGTCTATAGAAAACACAACGATGTGCGGGAATAGACCTTGAAGGGGTGAGTATAACGATACTAAGTAGAGAACCTAAGGCCCTAAAGGTCTCACCAAATCCAAAAAGGATTATCAAAACATCATAAAAACAACTAACAACCCTACATAGGTATCTGACAAACATATACCTAAGTTATCAATTAAATCCATCTCATTCATGAGGAAACACGTAGTCCCACTCAAAAGCCCAAAGCTCAACTATTCCACCAAGGATGGAATACCACAAATGTAAGTACCACACAGGCATCCCACACAGAAGAATACCCCCAAGGTATTACCATAAAGGAAAGTACCACACAGGTAAGAACTCACCTAAAACTATATATAACTATGGTACATTAGTGATGATGATTAGATATAACTAATAAATCATATTACTATATTAAAAGGTAGATCAAGAAAGAATCCCTAAGTGCTGACCCACACAGAATCACTCGGTGCTAACCCACACATGATTTATTGGTGCTGACCCACACAATATCTCTAGGTGTTGAACCATATAGGTTTTCTCCGTGATGACTCACATAGGATTGCTCAGTTCTGACCAACACAATATTTCTAGGTGCTGACCCACACATGATCTCTCTTTATTCTTCACATCACATCCCACTACTGGGATCCCTCACTAAGTATTCTCATCATAGGGAGAGTCTGATCCTCATGAAAATGTTCGATACTCCAACTTCCATGAAGTCCTAGGAAGAAGTACCCCAAAGGATCGCCACGTCATAAGGGTATCAACTTAATAGATAGTGCGTCAATCGGACACCTTGTCTGTATGTTATTATCATTTTAGTCCTGAGAGCCCGGTTAGATTTGCCCTCTATCCAAACCGACCATTCCCCAACATAATCCAAATCTCTAGTGGGGTATACCAAAGGGACTATCTCACTTTAAGGTCAGGATCCACAAAAGGTTTTTCAAACGGATATTCGGTGCCAATGTTGTGGCCAAAAGAGCTTAATGGGTCAAACTGGGTCTAGGTCCAGTCTAACCCAGTCAGACCGACCCAGCTCACGTTGGGCGGCCTAGCCTTACAGCGAGGAGCTACGTGGAGGCTGGGAGAGTCGAAAAGGCAGCGAGGGGGCCGCGGTGGCAATGGGGTCACGGGGGGCTGCGTGGCAGTGTGACCGCAGGGCGGTGAGGCCACAGGGCGGTGAGGCCGCGGGGCGGCCCGGCAGGCTACGGTTCGGCGAGGCCGTGGGGTGGCAATCCATCATGGTTGGCCTTGTGGTGTGGTCGTGCGTTGTACCTTTGACATCGTCCAGCTTTACCGGACGCCATCTGTTTTTCGCCTTCATTGCTGCCAGCGTTGGTGCCAGCCACCGTTCTCATTCGTCACCGTGGCACGAAGTCACCTTCATCCATCGCGAAGAAAAAACCATTCAAAAAGAATGGTGGTGGGGTTGGGCCATGTTTTTTTGGCCACATTCTCTATGTTAGAGTGGTAGCAGGCGACTCTAGGGGGTTGACTCAATGTGAGAGGAAAATTTTTCATTTATCAAATTAAAACGCACCGCTACCATGATTGATCATTGACGATGGAAGGGGTGAAGTCGGTGACATCGGAATTTCCCTGATCGTCGGTTCTTTTTCATTGAAGTCGTTCCTCATTGAAAAGAGAATTATTCATTGGGGAGCATTTTCTTTATTAGAGAATGCATTCTTCATTGGAGAGATTAATCCCCCCAAAATTTCTCCTCCACCAAACCCCCCAAAAATGAAAAGTAGCCAACATAATTGAATATGTTGTATAAATTAATATTAGAAAAAAAATTGTTTGGATTAATTAATTAAAATAGAGTTGGCTTTATTAATTTAAGGAGATTTGACATAATTAAATAAGGGAGTTGGGAGGTTTTTCACCCATAATGAGGGGTTCGGGTGGTCCCCACCACAATGCTTTGAATTGAGGGTTTTACTAGCTCGGGTGGTCCCAACCACCGATTAATCATGTTGGGAGGTTTTAACCCATCGTGCTCCCCACTTCAAAAGCCTTCACATGGGAGGTTTATTAGAAATAAAATAAAACATATTTTATTTTAGTTTTCATTACCACAAAAAAACCCAAAAACTATCTTTCACCCTCGACCTACTGCAGTCAAGATGATGGACTCCTTAAGCGGATATTGGTGTTGTGAGTTCAATGGTGTCCTTATATTTCAATTCCATGAATTGGTTCAGAAGTTCCAAAAACCCACTCTAAAGTTAACTGAACGTCCCCAAAAAAATGTAGAAATTTATTTGGGCACACCGGGCCTCGGAATCATGCACCGTCAGTTTCCACAGACTCGTAAAATTTCCATATATAAAAAACATTACATGGAAATTATGGGTCTGTACATTCTCCCCAACTTAGGGCATTGCATCCTCGTAAGCCACAACCCAAACTAAGGGAACTAGTGGGGGTACTAAGCATGAATTTGAGCCTCCCGCTCTCATGTTCTCTTCTAGAGGTTCTCGTGCTACCAACAAACGTGCACCAAGGGTTTCAACTTCCCATGAAGGACCTTCTCTAGTCGATCCTCAATCTCTACTAGAACCTTTATAAATGAAACCCCATGGTCGAAATCCAGCTCACTATGGTCGATGAAGTGAGAAGGGTTGTGCAAGGATCTTCTTATCTAGGATACGTGGAAGATGTCGTGAACCAGGTGCAACTGAGGTGGGAGGGCTAAGTGGTAATCCACCTCACCTACTCTTCTGAGGACTTGGAAGGGTCCAATGAAACTTTTAGATAACTTTCTTCCTTGGCCAAATCTAGGCCAACCACATCAAGGTGGGACCCGTAGAAAGATGTGGTCTCCATCCTCAAACTCCAGAGGTCTACGTCTTCTATCGGCATAAGACTTTTTCCTACTCTGTGCAGTCTTCATCCACTCCTGAATGATCTGCACCTTCTCTGTGGTAGCCTGAACCATCTCTGGTCCCACGAGTGCCGACTCCCCAAGGTCAGTCCAACACAAAGGTGATCTGCATGGTCTCTTGTACATCGCCTAAAAAGGTGTTATCACAATGGTGGAGTGATAGCTATTGTTGTATAAAAACTCCACCGAAGTGAAGTGATCCTCCTAGATATGACTGAAGTCGAGGATGCAAGCATGAATCATGTCCTCGAGGGTCTGAATGGTCTGCTCAGTCTAGCCATCCATCCGAGGATGGAAGGCATTGCCCAAAAGAAGCTGCATCCCGAAAGCCTCATGCAACACCTTTTATACTCGGGAATTAAAACATGTATCACGATCGGAGACAATCGTTGAGGGTACTCCATGTAACCTCACAATTTATTGAACATAGATTCATCCCAAAAACTTTATATATCCATGCTATCTGATTGGTAGGATGTGGGCTGACTTGGTGAGTTGGTCAACGATCACCCAAATCGAGTCATGACCCCAAGATGTATGTGGTAGTCCAATAACGATGCCAATGGATATACCATCCCATTTCCACTCTGGGACCTCCAAAGGCTGAAATATGCCTTCTGGTACCTAATGCACCACATTCACTTGTTGAGAAGTGAGGAATCGAGAGAAAAACTCTCCAACTGATTTCTTCATTATCGGGCACCAGTGCTATCATCAGAGATCCTGGTACATCTTCTCCACTTCTGGATGTACCACTAGAGGGGACTTGTGAAAATCCCTAATTACATCCTCTAGAAGAAACACATGTATCATGGTACGTCCTTTGAAGAGGATGACGTTCTCCCCAACTTCATAAAATATATCAGGTGCCTGCCCTGTTGATATCTGAGAATGTTGAGCCTCGTAGCCAGCGACCCCACACTACGCCTCCCTGACTCGCTGAAGAACTGAGGGAGTGACTGTAAGAGACTGAAGAAAAGATACACCATCTTGATCCACAAAGGATATATATAAAGCATCCAGCTACACTATCTCCTCACCTAGAAGGTATAAACTAGATCATTATTGTAGTGAATCTGCTACAATGATCCCCTTCCCAGGAGTATAGACTATCTCAAAGCCATAGTCCTAGAAAAACTCAAGACAATGTCGTTGTCTCAGGTTTAGGTCCTTCTGAGAGAAGATATACCTGAGACTCTTGTTATGAGAGTAGATAGTAAACTGTTTTCCCATAAAGTAATGTCACCACATCATCAAGGAAAATACCACTACTTCTAACACCAGGTCATGGGTAGCGTTGTTTTTCTCATGCAATCTTGGTTGTCGAGAACGATATGCGATCACTGCTCGCTCATGCATCCAGAAACATCCGTGTCTGGTCCCTGATGTGTCGTAGTAGATTATGTACCATATAACCTCCTCTGGAAGCCTCAAGATGGGGGCAATAGTCAGCCTCTGCCTCAGCTCCTGAAAATTCTAATGGCATCTCTCAGACCACACGAAGGGTTTCCCCTTCTTCTTCAATGCTGATAAAGGTTCTGAAACTCTGGGGAAATCTGGAAAAAATCTCCTGTAGTATCCAACCAAACCCAAGAAACTCCGCATCTCTCCCATACTATTGGGTGGCTCCCATGTAAGTACCAACTCTATTTTTGTTTGATCCAAGGAAACTCCAGCATCTGATATGACAAGTACTAGAATTTGAATATCTTAGATAGAGAATTGGAACATTGAGAGATTCCCATAAAGCTGATGCTCTTAGAGTTTGTCCAGTACTACCTGCAAATGATAGGAATGCTCCTCCTCATTAGTCGAGTTGATAATAATGTCATCAATGAATACCATCACAATGAAATCTAGGTATGGCTGAAATATCTTGTTCATTAGTCCCATGAACACTGCAGGAGATTTGGTTAAACCAAATGGCATAAGTAAGAACTCGTAATGGTAGTACCAGCATCTGAAAGTCGTCTTTTTCACATCCTCATCTCGTACTCTAAGCTGGTCATAGCCTGATCTGAGGTCTATCTTCGAGAGCCATCGTTCTCCCTTCAGCTGATCAAAGAGGACATCAATCCTCAGATGTGGGTACTTGTTCTTCATGGTCACCTGGTTTAGGAATCAATAGTTAACAAAAAGTCTCAATCTTCCATCCACCTTCTTGGAGTACAAAATTGGGATAGTCCAAGGAGAAACACTGGGACAAGTGATCCCCTTCCCCTATTAGTGCTCTAGTTTTACCTGCAGCTCACGAAGATCCACCAGAGCCATCTGATATTCTGGTGTTTATATCAGTTCCATACCGGGGTACAAGTAAACATAAAAGTACACTTCTATGTGAGGAGGTAGAACCAAAACATCATTAGGAAAGCCTTTCACGTACCGGTCCACCACTATAGGATATCTCGGACTCTCCACATCAACTGATCTGAGGGTAAGGCTAGCCAACTGATGAGGGATCGACTACAATCTCCTATGGATAAGTCCATCCTATGCTGCAATGGCTTCCTTATTTCCAATGAAGGTAAACCTTGTCTAATCAGTGCTGACACACCGCACTTTGTGCCTAATACAGTCAATTTGAGCATGGACTGTAGATAACTAATCCATACCCAAGATGATGTCTTAAGGCCTCGACGCCACTACTAGGAGATCCCAGCTGAAGCTCTCGCCTCATAGAGTAATCTCACACTACAGGCACCAGTGTGCAGTAATCTAATCCACTCCCATAAGGGTCTCTAGTCATAAGGATCAATCCAACGACTCTATAATTATCTCCGAGCTCTGAAAAAGGGTAGTGGAAATTAAAAAATAACTCACACATGTGTCTATAAGTACTAAAGCTAAGGTGTAGTAGATAGATATCTTACATCGTATCATCTCCGGAGTAGCGTGATCGTAAGCCTGTGCTTCCTGGATATGAGGTCACCCCTGTCCTCCGGCTCCCTGTGGTCGGGGTGGACCTCCTGGTAGTGGTGGCAGTATCATATCGCATCGCCGCCCACTACGAGATGCATGACCAACTCCTCTACCACGACTGCCTATTCCCTACGGACCTCCTCTGTTGAACCTTTGTATCTTCCTGGGCAGCCCTTTAATAGTCTTCTGATCATCCATAAGCTGGGTCAGATAGTCACGAGCCATGCAACCCTACCCACTCATAGCATGAATTTCTCTTCCTCGGGTGCCCCGCACTACCGACTCTGAATCATGCAGTCATCTACCTATAGGTCTAGTCCTCCTGGTCCTCTTGCACATATCTCTGCTGCAAGCTTTAGAAGTCTCTGCTACGTGACGTACGGTGGTGGATCTCAATGCTGGTGACTGCTCAGTAAGGAAAATCTCCACTAAGAGGGCTCGCTCTAACACCATCGCCTACATCAGGATGCTAAGAGAAATCATAGATGCCAGGATCGCTCGCTTGAGTCCCTGCTCGATGGTCCGGTCCCGGTAGAATGGGTCCCACACCATATCTATGGATTAGTGTGAGCAGTTAGTGAACCTCGTAGAGTATTGAGCTACAGACATGTTGACATGATGCAGATAATGATGCTTTTGTATATGCACTACATGAAGAGTTTCTGGGACAATATCTATCTGAAAAAGGCTCTCGATGTCTACCCAGACAAGTGTCACCTCATCGTGATCCTGGAGCTTCATGCTCCACCATATTCCTGCTGTTACCTATAGCAGATTGCTGTCAAGGATCACCATGAGATTGTCTGGTGTCCCTACCAGTCGAAAGACTCTCACCACAGCCTCCATCCAGTCCTCACCTGCCTGAGGGTTCTTCCCTCCCCTGAACCAGGGTGGCCTATGGCGCTGGAACTTACGCAACGCTCTCAGGCAGAGTTCACCCTCTACTGCTGGGGCTAGTGGCATTGGTGGCCCAATTGGTAATGGTACTACATGGACCTCCACTGGAGACTCTACTAGAAATAAGGCCCTGTACTGAGCCCTCATCGCTCGTTGGCCTATCAGTGCATACTAATCTCAGAACCCAAGCTGGCTGTCTGCGTAGAGGCATCCGGAAAAGAACCAGGTGTTCCATGGTCAGAAAGTTATACCTAGTGAGCTGAATAAAAGAGTTCACAAATAAGTCTCTTGAAAACACACACCCAATCAGTGTTTTCATGCACTGAGTCAGAATTTATAAGTCAGGGTCCTGGTGTATGGATACGTCGGCCACCACACCAACACTTGATTCCCTAAAATGATAACCACAAACACTAAACATAAAACAATCTCCATTAAAAATATCAGAGTCTTATGTTCTATAGTACAAATGAATCCTCTGATACCAATTTGTCATGACCCGTCCCCCAGGGCCTGGGTCGTTACTACCCCTAGTACGCCTTCCATTGGCTAGGGGTTGGCGACTAGCACCGAAATGGTATTCCCCAAAATAGGGAAGGCATTTCTTTTATAACCTGTAAGCACAGGAAACCAAAAACACTACATGATAAGAACTCAAGTAAACTGAAAAGTAAACAGAGTGAGTACATAATGAAAAAGGGGCCAGAATGCAAGCCCAACTAGAAAGTACAAGAAACTGAATGTGCAAGTAAACTGGAATAGATCTTGTGAACACCCGCCAAGGATCATAAAAGAAGGGTAGGTACAACTCTCATTCGGCCATCTCTGTGGGATGCCTTGTCTAAGGTCCACCTCCATGCTACCTACATTCCCGGTACTCTCATTCTTAGTTAGTGTTTTCCATCGTCCGCACTGAACATAATGAAGTGCAGGCATATCCCATGCAGTGGTGAGTATAATGATACTGAATCGGGACCCTAGGGTCCTCAAAGTCTCACAAAATCCACAAAGGATAAACCACACTGCATGAAGACATCAAAAAACCCTACTTAGGTATATTTCCATACATATACCTAAGTTATCAAGTAAACCCATCACAATCATGAGGAAACATAGTGTCCAACTCAAAAGCCCAAAGATCAACTATATCACAAAAGATGGAAAACCAAGAATTTAAGTACCACACAGGTACGCCACAGAGAAGAATACCACCATGGTATTACCAAAAGGAAAAGTACCCCATAGCTACGAACTCATCTCACACTGGGTATAACTATGGTATAGTAGTAAATATGATTATATATAACTATTGAATCATCGTACTCTGTTAAGAGGATGATCCACGAAGTATCCCTAAGTGATGACCAACACAGGATCGCTCGGTGTTGACCCACACATGATCGGTCGGTGCTGACCCACATAGGATCGCTAGGTGCTGACCCACATAATATCGCTCAGTGTGGACCCACATAGGATTTATCAGTGCTGACCCACAAAGGATTTCTAGGTGCTGACCCACAGATGATCGCTCTTCATTCATCACATCACAACCGGGAACTAGGTTCCCACACTAAGCTTGATCATCAATGAGAGAGTCTGCCCCCCAATCAATTTGACAATACTCCATCTACCATGAAGTCCCACGAAAAAGTTCCCCAAAGGACCTCCACATGATAGGGGTCTCAACACAATGGATGATTCATCAAATAGACGCCCGGTCTGTAATTTATTAGCCTTTTAGTCCTGAGGGCCCGGTTTGATTCGTTCTCAATCCAACCCAACCATTCCCCAAAAATATCCAAATCTCTAGTGGGGTATACCATAGTTATCATCTCCCTCTATGGTTTCTCGCGCTGTAGAATGTTTGTAAAACAAACGTTGGGTGCCAATGTTATGGAAAAAAGAGCGTAATGGGTCCAATTGAGAATGGGTTCGGCCTGGCCCGACCTGGGCTGACCCAGTTTGGGTTGACCCATCATGATGGTGCGGGGCGGTGCGGAGTTTGCGAGAGCCGTAGAGGCTGCGAGGGGGCCGCAGGGGCCCTGTGGGGTGAGGGGAGGTGCGGCAGGCCACGAGTTGATGAGGCCTTGGGATGGAACAGCATGCCACGGGGTGGCGCAGCGAGGCCACGAGGCAGCTTAGTGAGGCCGTGGGGTAGCGATCTACCGCGGCTAGCCATGCAGCGCAGTCGCACGCCATACCTTCGGTGGTAGTAGGCTTGACCATCCGCCCTCCATTTGTCGCCTTTGTCGCGGCCAACGGTGGTGCTGGATGTCGTTCTCGTTCATCGTAGTGGCACGAAGCTGCCTTCTTCCATCGCGAAGAACAAACCAATCAAGATGAATGGTGGTGGGGTTGGGCCATGTTATTTTGGATTCACCCTCTGCGTTAGAGCTGTAGAAAGCAACTCAAGGGGGTTGATTAAATGTGGGAGGAAAAATTAACATTTATCAAATTAAAACACACCCCTACATTGATTGCTCATTGAAATTGGAAGGGGTGATGTTAGTGACGTTGGTGTTTCCCCAATCATTGTTTTGTTGTCATCAATTATGTTCCTTGTCAACGTGAGTGTTCTGCATTGGGGAGCACATTCTTCATTGGAGAGTGTGTTATTCATTGGAGAGGTTAATCCTCCAAAAAAATTTCCTCTCCCAAATTCAACACAAAAGATAAATACCCAACATAATAGAATAAGTTTTTTAAATTAACATTGTCACAAAAAGTGTTTGGATTAATTAATTAAAGGAGTGTTGGATTAATTAATTAAAGGAGAGTTGGAATAATTAAAGTATAGAGTTTAGATGTTTTTCTCCCGTAATTAGGGGTTTGGGTGGTCCCCACCACCAATTTTTTAATTGGGTGTTTTACTAGCTCGGGTGGTCCCCACCATCGAGCATTCATGTTGGGTGGTTTTACCCATCGTGGTCCCCACCTCTATTTCCTTTACATGGGAGTGTTTTAGAAATAAAATAAAAGTTTATTTTATTTTATTTTTCATTCCCACAAAACCCCCATAAACTATCTTTCACCCTTGACCTTCTGCAGTCGTGGTGAAGGTCTCCTTAAGCGAATACCAGCACAGCGAGTTCAATAGGGTCCCTGAATTTAAATTCAACCACCGGTCCAAAAGATACAAATACCCGCTTGTACTTTAACTGAACATAGCCAAAGAAAGATCTCATAAATTCATTTTGGGCACACTGGGCCTCGGAATTACGCACCGTCTGTTTTCGTAGACTCATTAAATTCCCATGTATTACAAAAAATTCATCAAAATTCTGGGTCGTGACACTAAAAAAATCCATTAGGGGTGATATAATATCTCACTCTATTCCCAGGGAGGGATTCATGAATCTAGCTAGGAATCAGCCTCCAGATGGGATTATAATCCAGTGATGTGGATGTAGTACTGTACTGAATCATTTAGAAAAGGGATAAGGGATACTCTCTCGACCTAAAATAGTACTAGAAAAAAACTCACCACATTTTTTTAAATGGACCATTTCATCATCAAGGTCCCATCATTATAGAAGTCTTGTTAATTGGATGAACCTTCTAAAAGTAATCTCAATTTGAATTTTTGAAGAAGAGGGGTCACTGGGTCATGGAATGACCGCACTGTCGAACATTGTGGTTGATTTGCTCCAAGGTCAACCACCACTCGGTCAATCCATGTAACTGTTACATGGCAGTCGACTACCATGTTCGACCATAAAGGCAACAATGTGCAAGCACCCCAGGTCGACCTGAGGTCCGACCCGGATACGATCTTGTCCATCGGGTCGACTGAACCCACTATGCTTCGGCCCGTCCCACTCTTCCTTTTCACATGCTATCTCCCCTAGAATGGCCATATCATGCATCTTACACCTATTCCATTACACATGGACCACCAATATACATCCTCTACTCTACTCGGTCACCCATGGGTGACTACCGTCACTCCATGCGGCGGCCCCAATGCATCACATGCAGTACTGCTGCTGCGGTTCCTCCACATTCCACCACTACTGTCATCAGTTCTAGTCATTTCCCCCTCCAATTTATCAATCCATAATTATTTATCTAATGCATGTATCTCAAAACGGTCATAGACTTGGGTACCTTGGGTCCCAATATACACTGATCCAACCTCTGTTGTCAGTTTGCTTCTAATATGGTGGTCTGATCGCATTCAGAGCCTCTTGGAAAGTCGAGCCATGACAACAGGTGTCTGAAGGTGAAGAATAGGAATAAAGAAGGTATAAATGAAAAATATTTATGGTTCATCATTTTTCCCTGATTTCTTGGCCAATGATTATGGTCAGGGAATTTGGGTTAGATAAATCCCGATAACCCGCAAAAACAGCCCCATCCTGAATGACGATCGAATCGTACATCAATCAGTTAGTTGATTGATTCATGTTCATCGTAGAAAATAAACAACGAGGAAAATATCACAAATAAATAGCCACCCATCTTTGATTTGTATTAGTTTCTGATAAAGGATCATTGGGTTGATTAAATTAATTTTTCAAATTATATTGTCCCTGTTATGTCCCGCAACAACTTTTTTCACAGTTGACATGTGATCACTGTAGTTAAGATACACGTTGGGTGAAACCACCATTCTGATCTTAGTGGTGCCCTTGGATTTCTGATCGGGGCACCAATTTAAGAGATATTTCACTTTTTTTAGAAAAATTGTTCATGCGTTCTATTAAATGGTTAATATTTTTCAATCATATGTTCTTGGAATACTGGGCCTCCGAATCACAAACCGTCTTAGTGACTAGTATCAAAATCATTCCATATAATTTCTAAAAATAATAAATGGGAAAATAAAAGATGTTAAAAAAACCAAAATAAAATTTCCAACCCTATGGAAAATAAAATAATTTATTTTATATACAAACAGTTTTGGAAAATTATAATTCCACATATTCCCTTATTATTTCTCTTAATTCTTGATTAAACCCATTTCAAATTTAATAATAAATTATTTATTTATTTAAATGTGCTAAACATGTGAATTAAATTAAATATTATTTATTCAAATAATAGTAAACTTTTATTATTTTTCACAAGACCATTAATTTTGGCCCACTATTCCACTACAATATTTATCAAACCATGAATAATTAGTATTTATTTAATAAATATATATGACATCATTATTCACTAATAAATAAATAAATATGAATTTCACTAAATGTAAAATAACTATTTATTAAATATTCTTCTAAAAAATTAATCTCTCGAATAACAGCCAACTAAGTATATATGATCAAGCAAACATAAATAATTTTGAAACCATGTGTGGTAAAAATTTTATTTAACACATAAAATAATAAATAATATTGTTATTTAACAGTGTTTCGGGATAAACAATGGGTGTGACCCTCTAGGCCTCTTTCTCAGTGGCATTAGGTGAAGAGGACCAAAGTTTAAGGATAGCATCTTGAAACATTCCAAGTCACCTATTGAGAACCAAGTTTATGTTGTAATGATATAAAACCACATACATATGATTTCTATATAACAGAATCACTTTATCTTGATCTCACTAATCAAGCAGGGTTCATGTTAGATTCGTCAACCTATGTACTTGATTTCTCTTTCTTTGAATTTCTTAAAAATGAACTTACCTACACAACACCATGGACAGGGATTTATTTAGGTTATATAATTTATATAAATTACTTGAGATATTATTATATTTTAAATAACATAAGTTAAAAATATTTTGACATAATCTTCATTAATGAAATATTACTTATGACACCCCCAACATATCATACATAATTGTGAACGTACATCGTCACAGTTTTGACGAATATATCAATGTATCTGACTCAAAATAGCCATTAAAAATAATGTAAAATTCTAAGGACCAATACACACATCCTTATATTGGAATATCCAATGACAGATATATATGTGGATTTCGTACTGGTGGGTCTCATTCTATTAATATCTAACACTAGAAATTTCCAAGGGTATACAACATAAGATGGTTCCTAAAAGACTTATGAGTCTTCATCCCTGGTAGCCTATATCATTTATATACATTAAATTATCATGTTCCGGTACTAAACATATATTTAAGAATATTATTGTGGAACATTTGGGTTCTCAACATAGCAGGGAACTACTATTAAATTTATGTGTTATAGCTACTCTAAAGACATTATCACATATTATGTCATGCATAAGAACAATCAAGATGAGATAAGGGCTTTATTAATATTGAAAAAAGTAGTTCATCATAAAGTACAAGAAGTTGGTTCTTGGGACCCAAATCCTTCAATATCATTATACAACAACTTCTTACTATAGTACGTGGAGTTTGTCTTCATTTTGTCTATTAGGTGTGGTATGTTGTGGTGATGGTGTGCTCACTTGAGGGGTGTGGGATGTCATTGAAACTAGAAATAGATACGCATTGTTGGTCATACACCATCACATATGTTACCATGGATATGAATTGGTTTGGTAGGTTCCAGTTGGTTGGTCGCATGGAAACTTTATTACTTTATATTTCCACACAATAAAACTTGGTAAATGCACATGTGGTAACTTATATAATAACTTCTTATAGTTAGTATACTGAACATGTTATCTTCTTCATATGTTCACTTTCACATTTTTCAAATTTTAAATCTACCTATAAAAAAGATGTATGAATTATTTTTTCTAATTAATCTAAAACAATGATAAAATAATTAAAATCATAATTTAATGCCTCCCAACAATTAGTGACAAAATTTTCAAAATAATTTTTTTATTCTTAAAAAACAAAATCCCATTTTATAAAACCATAATTAATTTCAAATAATCAATGATGAATATTTTTATTTACCAACTTTTATAGATATTAAAAATCATAATCAAATTCTAATGAAAAATTTAAACACCTTTAAAATTTATTAATTGTCATTTCATTATTATTAAATCAAATTTTTTTTTCTTTGAAAATATAACTCACCTTATATGTTCTCATTAAATTAAAAAAATAAATAAAAAATTAATATTCTAATAATAAATCAATAAAACATGTAATTCTAGATTAAATTCCTTGTTCCAAAAATTTATTGTCTTTAAAATTTATTTACAAAATGAATAAATAATTAAAAACCAATAATATGTCCATTTATCGATTAAAATCATAATTTAGAAGAATAATTAAAATACCATGTTTTCCATGGTTTTGGATTATATTTTGTTGTATTTTCAATGAATAAAAGACAAAAAAAGGAAAATTTTATCTCACAAAACTCTCTCACACTTGTACTTTTCCACCCCAATACAATTTATCATTTAATTTCAATTATTTTAAAAGGAAAAACTATTCATCTTAGATTTATATAAATAAACAAGGAAAAAATTTAAATAAATCACATATTTAACCCCTATAAAAAATACTATCCTGATTCCTCTATGAATAAAACAACTACCTCATTTTTATTCATTCAAATTTATATGTCCAATGTGGTATCTAATTAGATTTAAGTACAATAAATGTTTTCATAAGAATGACTTCTGTTTTTACTTATTTCTTATGTTTCTCAAACTAATGATCAATTTTCCACATCATTGATACAACTAAAATAATTTTTTTATAAATCAATTTCCCCCTTCTTTATTTGGGTCCAATATTCCCCTCACCTGAAAGAATTTTTTTTACTATTGTGAACGTGATTTTTTTAAATTACCCCAACAAATATTTAGTGAATATCTATAAATAATACTTATCTGAATATGCACAAAGGGTTTCAACACACACATTTGGTGTCTAATGTCTTAGAGATTCACCATGGGAGGCTAATTTCGCATTTTACCCCATGTTCAATGGTCTTATATCAATTTTATTAGGCTTGAATCCCTAACATGTTCTTAATTTTGGAGTCCAGGTTACCTCATATGAAGTTCAAAAAATCTAGTGACCTCAAATAATAATTCTTATTCCATGGAAATATTTTCCATCACACTCCCTTTCCTAGTGCTGAATCCATAATTCTATGAAGGTGCTCAAAATATAACTTAGAATTTTAGAATCAATGAATTCCTAAAAAAGAAGCCTGATATTTAAACATAGGATCAAACTATTTACATCAATAAATTTTTAAAAAATAAAAAAAACTATACAGAGGCCTATTCAAAATAATTATAATTAGAAAAAATTATTTCAATTTTTTTGTTTATTTATATGAATTTTAATTTCAAAAATAGATTTTTTAAAAACATACTAAAAATAGAGAGCAAATTTATATTTACAGATTCAATGATATTAACTAATAATAATTTAATATATATAACAAAAATGATAAAATATCTTCTCCGATAATTATCAATGAAACAACACACAATCTTATTAGCATTAAATTTATCAAAAAAAGTTATTTTATTTATAAAATTGTGAAAAAATAAATATGAAGGATGAAAACAACCAATAATAATATTTTCACCATGATTTAGTGAGTCTCCCTCTTGGTGTGTTTATAAAGAGCCATGATATTATATCCTAGGTTGTTTACCAATTAAGAAAACCCTATATTAAAATAGGATTTTAAAAATTATTTTTTTATTAAATTGAAAATGGGAAAAATGGAAGAAATCATATTGTTAGGGTAACCCTGCCAATTGGGACTATATTTATCTTTACCATATATTGAATGTATTCTATTCATCACTAATAATTTATAGACTGGGGTTTTTGTCATGAAAAACACTACATCTTATTTCTTCTATAGTTGGAATGTATCAATTATTCTTTTAGGCCCCTTTAATAGATTTCAACATGTAAACTCCCTAATCAATGTGGTGTATTTCATAAGGTGGTGAGGAAGGATGACATATGGGATCTACTCAGTCTCTATAACATTAGTTTTTTGGATTCTTCTTAATCTAGTGGTAGATTCAGATGTTTTACTTGTAAAAGATCAAATAGGGGGTGTTATAATTATTTAAAACTGAATAAATTTAAAATAAGTTGATCTTGGTTAAATTTCCTCCCCTTCATAGGGATTAGATTCTTCTTTTTCACTTCTTGATCTACCACTAGTAATTTCTATTCTACAATTTTGAGACCCCACAAAAATCGTATGGTGTGTTTTGGAGAGAGGGGTATCTTCATTATGGGCCTTATATCATACTATTATTTAGCTACCACTTCACTTGTTCCCTCACCATTAAACTATTTAAGAGTATATTTTATTATATTTTCAAAGAACATCTCATGCATCTTTTTTTCTACCACATATGAGGGAGTCACATTAGGCTATTCCAAACATCAATTTATATGTATGGGGAGCTACCATAGGTTTATCATCATCATCATCCAATATGGGAATCAGTTAATATAAGTATATAAATTTAAAATTATGGATATTATAATATTATTAGTTTTGAAAAAAATTAAAAAGTAATTAATTCAACAAAGTAGTATGTCCCGCTTTATTTTTAACATTTATTTTGTTTTCCAAGTGATGTTATACATTGAAATTTTATTGTACAAAAGAGGGTGGAAATGGTCATTCCAAATTTTCTTCAAATTTGAGATCACCCACATAATCTTTATCCTTCATGGCATGCATCCATTATTCTGATTTTCCATCTATAAAATATTGGAGGTGAATAGACAATAAATTTCAAATAATTTCTTTGAAAAAAAAATTCAAAAAAGTGACTCCCTAAAAATTTACCACTTTTAGTGTCTTTGTATGGTAAACCAGATCTAGAAAGATGTGTTTAATAGTGTATAGTTGAAGTTCATATACTTCTAAAAACTCCCCCTTATCCTCTTGAATATATTATTAAGAAAATAAAATGGGCTATTATTCTTCAACTTCTTATTATTTCCTTATCTTTATGAGTTATTGGGGGTGAAAATTTTATTTGACATATTATTCAATTATACTATTATTTCTGTATTACCCTTCAATTTTAGGCTCTCTATCACTTGAAATCCAATCATATAAGAGCGGTAGATCTATATTTTATCTAGTATAATCCCTTCTTCAATTTTATGATATGGGGGATGTGTTATTGATGGTATTTGGGTATTTTCATGTTTTATTTTTCATTCATACACACATTTGTGTACCAAAGGATGATGATGGTGTTCCCATTGATAATTAATCAATTATTATTCATATCATACTGCGAACTGGGAATAGAATTGGTGAGGATATATTAAATTATTTTTACACCAGTGTGTTATACCTAAATAGTATTGAAAAGAAATAATAAAAACAATAAAATAATATTAAAATAATCAAATACTCATTATAGTTGTGATAAAATATTGAATTCATTACCCTACTCCATTAAAATTGTGCCATGTTAATCAGGCAGTTTTCATGGCATGTGGTCAAAAAGAATTTTTATTTCATTAAAACATGGATTATAACATATGGATGACCTAGGTAATTTTCTATACATCATGTGGGGGATGATTCTTTTTTATCTTATTCGGTTATTAATATTTTCTAGGTTTTCATAATTTTTAAAAATACAAACATATAAATTTTGGGGATTTTGATTGTATTAATTTAAATAAAAATGTATAAACCACACAAAATTAGGTGTTAAAGGAGTAGGATCTAGGGTTGATCATGCATCTTCTATATTATCTTCATCGGTTCACATCCATAAATCATGTCAATATCTATAATTGATTTCACTTATCTATCTATTTTGTTTTTTTGAACACATAATGAATAATTTGTTCCAAGTACATCCATTTCCACCTCATCTATAATGAAGTGGAAAAGGACACACTCAATTAAGGCATTATAGATCTCCACAACCTGCTTCATCGTATGTTGTTTATCCATGAATCCATTGTTATCAAATTATATCCTCCATAAATTAGAAATGGCAGGGAAAGTCAATGTGATAGATTGGAGGGTATAGAATCTCATCAAAAAAATTAGATGAATAGCATCTATCTTTATATGTTTATTTCATTGTAGTATATAAGATGAAAATTTAAAAAATGAAAATATTTATATTTAGAGTTCATGTGGAATCTCCACTAAGGACTAACCCCCAATGTTATTTATCAATGTTTATTGAGTTTAATATATTACAATATGGAATTGATATTTATAATAAAAAAATATTCATGGGAAGATAATATTCACATAGCATAATGAACAAAATAGAGTGAAACTTTCCTTTCAAATATAGGAATTATAGAATCGTATAGATATAATTCATAGGATTTCAATTACCTTAAAGTAAGAGAGTGGATAATTGTTTTATTGGAAAGTGAGCTTCTCATTCTTCTTTGTATAGTTATTTTAGTGTCATGAGTGATATATTCTTTATATGAATAGATTATTCACACATGCACAACATCAATGGTTGTGAACAAGCCTATTGAGATAATCATTGTAAAATTTTCAAAGATAGATATTCTTTCAATGATTGATAATATATGTATTTGATAATAATTAAGGTAAAATTGTCATATTTTTGATGAAGTTAGTGAGAATTGAGTTCTAAATCCTTTCATTATTAGTAGAAGAATGATTTTAGATCTGTATGTGATGAATCAAATATAGAGAGAGAAACTAGGCCCCAATAGTAGGTTGAAACGGGAGTCACCCTATAAATATCATGTATATGTCTTTGGATTGTGAGGAGGATATACTAAAATAATAAATTTATCCATGAATGGGGGTTTAATCCACTCAACTCATTTTGGAGTTCTACGAAACACATGGTGCAAATCAGCTGACGGAATCACAACCAATGGATTTGGGAACTCATAGCCCCGTAAAATTTACTTGAAACATTATAGGGAAAAAATAAAGTGAAACTATTATATGGTTCTTCCTAGTTGAGCTTGGTGATTCCTCTTTTAATTGAAAATTGAGCTTCTTCCTCCAATGGAATTTAATCAGGCTTGATATCTACTTTCACACATATGGGCTCGAACGGAGTAGTGCAACATCAATTTTATCTTTAATTGTGGGATCTTAAGAGATCCACCACCACTGATGCTTAGTATTCACATGACTATATTTTTCTCCCCTAAACAGAACATGATAGTGTCAGGGTCTATAGTTTCCCTTGGATTTAGTGTGGTAGGGTGCAAGAATATTTTCAACTTCATTCGTCAGTTAACATCTATGAGCGTGTGATTTATAGATGATGTGACATTAGTTATTCACCATTGAGTGATTATAATCTTCTTTATACAACATTAGTGTCTATTATTCAATTTATTTTTTTCCCCAGCAATAAAATATCCAGTGGTGTTGAGCTTCCTTAGGCAGTATCGGTTTACATTGGCCTTCATTAACCTTCCAAAATGGAACCAGAATGCTTGAGGATGGCTTCAACCATAGGTTATCTTGTTATTTGACCTCATTATTGTTTATAGAGATTCTATTGGGATGCTCTAGAGATCTATGTAATAATGGATCTTGGTTTTAATAATCTCCCAAATGGAAATCTGACTTCGTGTTGGTTTCTCATTTGTGATATGTTTATGACAGTTCTCATGGCCACATGAATTATCAGTATCATGTGGGTAGGAGACCTCATGACTGGTTGAATATCATAATGTATCAACTTTTTATTATATTAAGTTGATATTTCCTTCATGTAGTACGCTAGGTTACAGTATGTTATAGTGATGGTGTTGTCACATGAGGAGGGTGGGCGGCATGGTCACATTATTAAAATGCATGCGGTGGGTCATCCACAGTCACCTAGGTGACCCTACAAAGTTTTTGGTGTTGTAGGTCCTAGGTGGTTGGTCGCACCATAACATCATTCATTAATGTTTTTGACACATGGACACTTGGTAAATAAACATGTTATAGCTTCAATTATTATTTATTATAGTCACTGTATTTCTCATGGGTGCTTATTAATGCCCTCACATTGAAGGGTTTCTAAATTTTTAACCTTCAAATCACAGAAAAAAAAGAGAAACATTATATCAAATTAATTTCAATCAATTATAAAATTGAAATTATAATTAATTACATTAAAATATTTGTGTCAAAACTTCCCAAAACACTTATTTGTCATCAATTAATTAAAATTTTAATCATCACTAAATAATATTTATTACCAAATCATCAATGAACAATTTTTTTAACTGGATTTAATTAGACTTTGTTAATCATAATCAATTTTCAGTAAACGAAATTAAGCACATTTAAAAATTCCTGATTGTTATTTTACTATATTAAATTGAAAATTTATATCTTACATCTAAATAAAACTCAATTCATGAATTTTTATAAGATTAAAAAAATCAATATTAAAATTTAAAGATATAATTAATTAAATTAGTAAATTCATATTACATTACTTGTTCCAAAAAATGAATGGCTTCACAATTTATTTAAAAAGGAATAAATTATTATAAATTAAAAATTGATTAATTTATTGATTAAATTCCTAATGCACAAGAATTGAAAAAATCACAACTTTACCTAGTTTCGGGATTAACTTAGGTGGTATTTTCTAGGAAAACATCTAAAAAAATTGTAATTTTTTGCTAATATCACACTCTATTTCATCAATAGCATGATGATGTTCGACCAGATTTTTAGTGTCTACCTCCTACTTTAAATGTATTATTTCATCTATGGTAGTAGCATCCAATAGTTCATTTTTTCAAATTTTACAATCCTATAGTGTTCTATTAATTTTTACTTAATTTCATCCAATTGTTGGCATAGGTTTATCGCCAAAATTGTTCATTCATTGATTGAATATTGGTGCATAGCTACCCCCTACCCTTATTAGGATTGTTCTTACAGCATAATTTAGTAGAGCTCTATAAGATGAGAATTTTTTTTACATCATTAGAGGTCTATCCAAATTTTTTAATATTCTCCCATGAATTAGCTATATCATTTAAGGTGGAATGAATTCTATGATAATTGAAGCAACTATACAATAATGTGATAAACATTTAATGTATCTTGGGAACATTATGGCATGATTATTCACCAATTATTTTATAAATTAGCCCCTCAATGCCCTAAAATGCCATTTATATCTTGTTTTATTGAATTTAAATGGACATTGTATATGATAAAAATCATCATGTAAGGACATGGTCATAATCTTGCACCAAGTCACTAAAAGTGAGATCAGAATTAGTGTTCTCATAGCTCTTTGATTCCACTGATAATAAAGATATCG
The DNA here is from genome assembly GCA_963277665.1 of Viscum album. NCBI lineage: Eukaryota > Viridiplantae > Streptophyta > Magnoliopsida > Santalales > Viscaceae > Viscum > Viscum album. Next base: position 512,438,584 of record OY728143.1, on the reverse strand, counting down.
TGTGAGTGAACTCTTCCATTTAAAACTCTGTATATATTTTTGGGATGACTATAATTGATCACAAAAAGTTGACATTCATTAGTCAAAAACATTAATACCTATATATAAAATAGTTTGGATGCATTCTTATTTTACCATAGGTTTAAATCCCTCCTAGAGAAACTACATTGTTGGAAGGTTCAATAGGGATACTCTACATAACTTCCTTAACCTCTCTAGCCACCTCCATGGTTTATATAATGAATATTATTACATTCCCTACCACCATGGTATAATCATTAATTATTGGTTAATCTTACCCAAATTCACCGATTTTAATACTATTATCCAAACCCACAGAGAGCTCAGTATGTATACCTGAGATCAAAAGTTACTATGTACAGGTAAATCACCTAGTAAATACGGAATATTTATATCCTCTCACTGAAGGATTTATTTATATATGTTCATTATTTACATATTTTTAAAAACATTAAATCCGAGACAATATTTCATACAATTAAGAATTAATAGAAGAAGTGATATAAAATAAATTCTTCCATGTATTCCTTGATGTCTTTAAACTCATATAGATATATCAAAAAAATATTGATGGCTAATTCCAATTATCTACCTCGATCCTAATTCCATATCCACAATATTTTTATTCCATTAATGACTTGTTGTTAGAAAATGGTTAGAATTATAAAAATATTGTTATAGATGTGAATATTGACCTACTGAAGAGTTTTTTCACTTAATTTCTAGAATTATTAGGTGGGAAAAATTTGATTCCCCCTTTACTATATCCAAAAGTGCTAAAGGAGTCACATAACTATCTACTACTAATTTCGCCTTCATAATGACTTACGAATTAGCTCAATAAATTAGGTCTTGGTCTAGGATGATGGATGGTTTAGATCATTAAATTTAGATTTAACTTTATACATTTAAATCCCATACATATAGACTACATGGTGTTATAATATTATAGTAATCCTAATCCTCCTAACATGATTCATAAGTCACTATAGTCAAAGAAAAATTTATTGTTTCAATATCCTGATAAGAAAAGTTTAAAATGACATAATAAGTGATAGGGATCTAGTTTAGAATATAATAGTTCATTAATCAGTGAAGATTGTTCCAATACCTTATAATGGGGAATTGCCTCATTAGCTTCCCTCTATGAGAAGTGGTACTTTGTAAGAAAAAATGCTTGATATTAGTAACCAGATTTAAAAAAAAATAGTTTTATTGAAAAAAAAAACCAATTTTACAATTATAAATATGTATGAAAATTATATAGACCCACTACCAACATTTGGAAAGGGAATGTGAACTGTCTAGTCGGGTTTCTATGGCATACAGTCCCTAAATTGGGTAGGTAAAGAGTTTATCTTACCACACATCATCCAATATCATTATGGTAGCTAAGGATGGCTCCTCTTCCACGTGGGTGGCCAACACCACTATACTATATATTTTATTTCCACCGTAAATATAATAAGGTGTGGGTCTTAGTCTATATACCACCACATACCTCTTAAAAAAGAAAATTGTTCAGTGGATATGTGTATGTGAAAATTAAAAGATAATTTGGTTAAATAAATTAAGAAGAACCCCCAACATACATATTTGGGTTTGACAAGACTATTCTACACATTATTAACTATATCTATTATTACCCATTTTAAAATTTAGTTTTTCAGAATCTCCCACATGTATCATATGACTAGGGACAGTTTTTATTGGTACGTACTATCATTTCCAACACCCTATTTTATAGACAAACTTCTGTTGGATCATTATTGATATTGATATTGGAATCAGATTTCAAAATATATAATTTTAGGATACATATTACACCTTGAATCGAAACCTATATTTGTCTAGCTAATTTGGTGGCTAACCAAGAACTCTAAAAATTGATGTCCTAAATATATAAATAAGTTGGAGAGACTATTGTAGACTCATCCATATGCTTAGAATAGGTTTTATATTCCTTGATATTCAACTATTTATTTCTTATCTTATTTTCTATGGGAGTATCATCTCACACCTCCATCTAGATCACCTCACCTCTATATAATGCTATGTTAGTTTGTCTATTATGAGCTATAAGGAATCCTGTTGGCCTGTTTTCTCCAAATCATTGGACATATTAGCCAAAGTGAACTTCATCTAGGAATTCTTAATTCCTTACCTCCCATTATCCCTGTTTAAGGATATAGTGGACCTAGGAACCCTTTGTGTGATCATTTCACAAGATTAAAATGAAATTTTGGAAATGGAGTTATTAGTAATCAATCATGAAAGTAATTTGAGTGGCAAAAACTAATTTCATATTTGTATGTCTCATGGAAAATCATCACCTAAAACTGATGTACCCCCACATCATGTTTCTCTCTGTTTACATTTATGGGTGAATTTTTTACCTTTCAAAATATTTATTGAATATAAAGCATGAAACTATATAATGTGTATGATTCTAATAAGATGTAACAGTCTATCTAGTTCATTTTCACAATGTATCTTATATCCATCATATATGATATATTTTCAATGGTTTTGTAACCCTCATCATTATTATTTTTAGTTGGGACCTCAATATGTAAGAGGATATTGAATTCTATATATATATTTTTTGTAATAAGTGAAATTTCAAATTTCATTAATAGTGGTCTAATTCAAGATATAGATTATAGGAATGAAATCAATATGTACCTCATGATGTAGACATCACTATGAATCTCATATACATTAAAGTGAAATGATCACCATCCTCATAGAACATGGAATGGTCTCAATATAAAAAATTTGGATTTTGTAAAATATATATATAGAGTAAACACTGATGAATATTATCTATAATAATAAATTCTTAGACTCCCTCTATCAATTCATTAGTCATCAAAAATGTGTTTTGTATCACACCTATGCATGAGTCACAGACATGAATCTGGCACTAATAAAACCACATCACAAGGATGTCAAGGTGGTGGATTAGGAGTTTTATACAATGGTTAATTATATTTCCCCACTACTCATTTTGGTCTCATTCTAGTTCAATCCGATAGGTGTTTGGAGTTTCCCTATTCTATATTTTTTCCCATGTCATTAAGCATAATGAGATTAGACCCTCTCCCAATTCAACCATAATGATATTCGCTCAGTTATCTAAAATGATGGTCATTTATTTATAGGAATTATTCCTTGTATAATTTGTGGATACTATCAATAATTACAAATATAATGTGGGTTTCTAAGTGGAATTTTTTTATATATCATTTTGGTGTAGAAATCTACAATAGATATATCATGGGATCCATTCTTGGGAGATCTTATAGACTTCCCATAGACTGATTCACACTACTATGTATGTCAAGAGGAATATTTTTGTTTATGAAATACCACAACTGATAATGTTTAAGAAAATACCAAAATTCTCTTAGACAAATATTTTTGATATCAAAATTGTTTCACATATCACCAATACATCGTTTCAGTATTAAAACTCAGTGTATGTATGTTAGTCTAGGTAAGTAATAGCCTAGATTTTTAAGGTTCATTACACCATAATTTATAAACTTTTGTGAGTGTTTTTTTGTTTTAATTTAAATAAGTTAACTCTTGGATAACATATTTATGGTTTTGTATTTTTTTTATAAACTTATAACAGGGTGTATGGTTTGAGAAAGATTTGGGGAAACTGTGCGGCTCTCCTAGAAAACTGAACAAATTTTTAGATACAGTATGTACATGGAACACGATAGACACACAGTTATAGATAAATATGATATAACCCCCATGAAACTATATAACTCAAAATAGAGAAAAAAAAGAATGATTGGTTCACTCATTAACAAACAACGCTGCAAACCCATTTAGATTTTTAGAAGAGGAAGTGATATTTGTATAGTTGACTCATAGTTTTATAAATCATGCATGAAGTTTTAATTAACCCAAAAATTTTATTTTTAATATTAAACCTCTCATTCATTCTCTGACATCTATGGGTATCAAGCCTAGGGATACCTATGGATATTTGTTTCAATTGTTTCCCATATAAAATCCAATTCTGATGGATCTATCGGCCCCAACCTATGAAAATGTGAGGAAATAGGTTGTTCATCATCCATTATCCTGGTTTCATCATGATATCTTATTTTATTCTTAAAAGGAATCATAGAAAGATCTATGTGTTCTTGTGTGATCTGATCAGGAATTCTTGAATTGTAGATTGATAAGCATTCACATCTATAGACTTTTCAACTTCTCCTTGAATGGATCTAGTTCTTACATTGGTAGTGGATCTCATTAAATTTTTTGATCTTCCTATATTCCAATGCTATATTCTTATTCTTAAATATTGTATCTAGATTCCCAACTTTTAATGAATTCAGATTAGATTTAGGGATCATTGGACCATAAGGGTGGTTTGGTGATATCTCATGGTAATTAAAATTTCCACACCTAATGTAGGAAGTACATACCATATAGAGACATTGAATAAAGTTTTTTTCATGATTATAAAGTGTGTGTCAGAATGTGTAGCCTTGAGAACCATTATGTGAAATGGTATTCATGTAATTTTGTATATGATATAACTTTTTCTCTTGTGACACCATTACATTATGTGTTATGATTGTTCCTTATGTACTATTCCCTATAGTGTGTGATTACATAAATTGTGGATGTTTGTAGCTAGTATCTGGGAGATATATAGAACATTGTGGATTTGTTATACCCATGAGGGGGAGCATGTGATAGTGCAACATGGTGTCAATGATAAAAATGTGTCCTGGAGAGAGATTATTTTTAGGATATACATGTGGCATGACTCATAGTAGAGGATAGGGTGAGGAGGCCTTGAGTCTTAACCCATGGCAGGAATAAGGTTGTGATGGCCTTATGGCCCAACCCAGTATGGGTAGGGTCATGAATTCCTTGATTCCCAACTAGAGGTTGAGCAAGAGGTGTAATGGCATTGTGTCTTGAATCAGGGTTAATTTACTATGTTTCATGATTGAATAAATGTTTTGTCCTTATTTCAGGACTTGATATGTGGTAATTTGTTAGACATTCCTACTAGCATGGACCTGAAGCATTAATAATTGGCGATCATGGTAGTAGAGTTAGTGTACAATCACCTAGTAGATGAATGTCTGTTTGTTTGCGCAATTACATTCTATCATGTCATATCCCTTTATATAAATGTGAATGTTATGTTAATGATGTATTAGTGGTGTACTAATAGGTCAATACTCACACCCTATAAATGAATCTCAATGCATGTGTATATTTCATGGTCTATAATCCAGATAAAGTCAAGGTCCAAGCATCAAGGTGCTGTGTATATGGATCATGGGGGTGGAGTTAAAGCCAAGATAGTCTCTAGACTATCATTTTAGTTCTTTATTTTATTTTCTATTGTTATCAATCATTAGTATAAATTCCAAATTAAGATTGTTTTTGTTTATATTGTTTACCATGTCATTTATTATAGCATGATGATATTATTTTACTTTGTATTATTATGTTCTAGGATGTTTATTTATACCTTTTGGTGATTTTGATGCATATATATTATTTCCACTATAATTTCTATCTATAATTGTTTATTATCAATTACTTTTCTTTCATTGGTTTGATAAATTACCCCAAAATAATATTATCTAAATTCAATTTGGTTTAAATAATATTTATTTTATTTAATAATCATATGAAAAACATATTTCATATTATCTTATTTTCATTTATTGTATTATGATATGTATTGGATTGTAATATTTTTATATGATATGGAATGGAATATTTTGTTTCACTGTTTCATTTATTGTATTATGATATATAATGTCATATAGATTATTTTTAGTCATTATTATTTGTTCTATGATGTGGAATGAAATTTTTTGTTTCAGTGAGTCTCAATATGAGTTGTCAGTTTCTCCAAACCTTCATCCAAATCCACCAGACTTCTTCCTTCCAAATGTTCTTCTCAATGAATCCTCCCATCTAGCCCACAATTTTCTCATATAGTGGTGATATGATTCTAATATGTCGGATCTTCTTTCGATTTTTATCAATCATCACATTCCTCTAATATCTCTCTCAAACTCCATAACCAGCATCACCATCATGACTAGTGACGTTTATCTTCTCTAGAAAAACTACCTATGAAGTAGTCCACCATCCTTCTTCCATCTGGTGAATTCTTTCGTAGTTGGTGAGCATGACTTCTCTAACACTCAATTTAAATTTCAATTTAATTTTAGGTTTTTCAAGATATCATCGAGTATTGGCCCAACACACATACCTTCAAAAACTTATTTTGAACGATCATATTTTACTTCTTTAGATTTCAATTTTTCCTTGATTTTTACACTATTATGTGACACTATTTATTATTATAATTTTTTACAATGCTGATATCTTTTTACACAATTTTTTTCACCAATGGTGTGTGAGTTTTTTCACCAAGTTGAAGTGACAATTGGAAATTTATCAACAGTATGTAATTTAAGGTGCCATTGGTTTCTACCAATGTAGTTAATTTTTCCACCATTGAACCTTAGGAATATGGCATTTATCTAACTATTATGTTTCAAAAACTATTTATATTACAACCTACTATGAGTATTTATTTTCTACCCAAAAGTATTCAGAGGCATCATTTTCTTTCTCCTTCAGTGGAACTTGTTTCTTATTTCAATGTTATTTTGTTCACTTCATAATTATTTGAGGAATCCATATCTGGTTCTTTATTTTTTATTAAATAAAATCTTCTGGTGTTTCTTTCTCTATTTTTTATTATTTTTATCAACTGCATCTTCTTTTTATCATTTTGTTTCAAAAGAATTAGATATATAACATTGTTCTATTTTTTTGTGGTGGTTACAGTTTTTATTTAGTAGTATCATTTAATGATTTATTTCATGATATTATATTTCCATTAATGTGTTAATACTATTAGTTTGTGTGAAAATCTGTATTGTTTTCTTTTCCTAGAATAAAATTTTAATCATGATCTTTTATATATTTTAAGTGGAATTTTATTTCATTAATGTTTGGAAGTATTTTTTATTATTATTCTTTTTATTGCTTAGATGTATAATTATTCACCTAAAATATAATATTTATTATCTTATTATGTTTTCAATAAGTCATTATTGGAACACAATGGTGAGTCATAAGACATTATTGGAACCCAATAGTGTGTAACGAGACACCAATGGACATCCAACGGTGATTCATATTTCTTTTTTCTATTTGAATCCATTATTGATATTATAGTTAGAAATGTTTTTTTTGTTAAATTAAATACTTTTATTTTTTAAAAATTCCAATAGTATTTAAAATTTGTTTTGACTCACCACCCGTCATTTCCAAAGGTGTGTCACTGACACACCACCAAACATCCAATAGTGATTAATGACACAATGTTCATTCAAAATATCTTTTCCAAAATTTTATTTTCTTATTTTCAGATAATGTTATTAAATATAATTAAATTCTTAATTGCTATATATTTAAGGTTTTAATATGTTTCTTACTTTGTTTAAAATTAATTATGTCATTATTATTAATAAATTAGACTCATCCAGATTATCATTTACGATTATTGGTTTTTTCATGTCGTTTTTCATCATGTATTATATTCATAATTATAAAATTATTCCTTTTAATTTTAATTTTAGATTTGTTTAATAAATATAAATACTAAAATCTAAAACATTCTTTTTAATATTTCATTAAAAATAATTTTTCTTTTATTTTTATGTCGAAAATAACATTAATCGAATTATTGTAACAATAATATTATTTTTATAATTCCCTAAAATGTGTAATATGGAAATTCAATAATGATACACTTTTATAGTTCTAAAATTTAAGGCATCGGGAGATCGCTTAATGTATAAAAAATTTACCCATTAAGACTGATAAAAGAGATATAAATTCTAAAATTCAATTTAGGAGTAGAAGAAATAATTTCTTACTGCTCTAAATGTTTGATCAAGAAATTTCTTCGACATGTGCTATTTTACTACAAAAAAAATTATCATCATTGTACACATCTTAAATACCTATTGTGATCAAGGAACAAGAGCTGTATTGAACTTCTTTATCATATTCTCAAATTCATGTTTCATTTGTTTTCTATTTTTTTCTCTTTTATAATTATTCCAATCTCATGTTTGTACTCTAGTGTGTAGTTTACGCTTTTCCCATCAAAATTCTACTTTTATGTTATTCATCTCATCTAAAATGAAGGTTGGGTTATATATCTCAAAAAAGGTAGGAAGGTTGTGACTCCTTAAAAATGCAGTGGTTATACCTCTAGTGAAAGTGTTAAATAGGGTTATACCACCATGTTAAAAAGGTACGTCTATAATTTATATAATTGGGTTCTTAATAAAAATAAAAAGATACGATAATGTGCATACCAATCAGCTATTTGATTATATGACAATGAAGGGAGGACTACGATCTTGAGTTCAGAACCTTTAAAAATTGATTATGATATTTGTTTTCTTCCCACAAAAACATTTATTATTTCTTATATAACTCTGATAAATTTATAATTTATAATAATAAATCAAAAATGACTATCCACCCCACTCATGTTACCTCTATCATACCAAGATCACTAACAATGGGTGTCAGATGGTGGTTCCTATTTAAGAATTTTTCATTTATTTTTTTATAATGTATTTCTGAACTAACAATTATCTAATACTTAAACATCATTGGAAAAGATCCACTTCTCTACTATGGATAATTAGGAATTCGAATTTTTGAATCCTATCAGACCACCTCAATTCAATGTATGTTATTATGTCTACTATAAATACATAAAATATGTATTCCTAAAAAATAATGGTCTTGAATATTGGGGTATTATATCTAAACGTTATAAATTACCTAATGTTAAATTAGAAACTCCTAATAGTAATGAGGATGCTTAACGTGATTTATATTAAAATTTCATGAATTTTCTATATTTTTCTTTATGTATAAATATGTATTGTAATACTTTATCTTGAAATACTATTTCAGACATATGAAGGAACATGAAAGTCACTCACCAAGGAACTACCAAGTTGTAGAGAACTACGTTAGGTATACATAGAGTTGAATTTCAAGATTTTAGGATGAATAATAATGATAGTATAAATGAGTTTTACAATCGATTCCCAAATATTGTCATCTACATGGTTGCTTTGGGAGAAACCCTGAATAATAAAGCCTTATTTGAAAGACTATAGTGAGATCTACGCAAATATGGAATTCAAAGAAAGTGGCTATTGAATAATGTGAGGAATTTGCTAAATCTTCCATGGATGAGCTGATTGAATCATTACCTAAATACGATATGGAAATGAAAAAGATAATATTAAATATTATGATAAGAGAATCGGTATATAATTTAAATAATATATTAATGATATTGAAAACTCTATGGATTCTATGTTTCAGAAAAATGAGAAGGATGAAATTGAAAACTTCAACAAATGTTATTACAAGTACATATAGATTAAAACAGTATTCAAGAAGTGTTATTGAATATATTATCCAATGGAAGATAGAAGGAGTAGTAAAATACATATCAAAAATAAATATGATTCTTTAGAATTAATATTCTATGAGTATAGGAAAAAGGGCCACATAAAATCAGACGGTCCCAAACTAAATCAATAGTAAAAGAATAAGATATAAAATAATGAAAAATTAAGGGTTTGTCAGGATGGATGGAGTTTTATAGATGATCTAGACTCAAGTGATGTTAATTCTGAATGTGAAAAAGTGTCTATAAATCTATGATTAATGAATTCTACTGGTAATGATGTATATTATGACAATTATTACAAATATGAATATTAAAGTGTCATTGAAAATGATGTTAAATAATTAACTGTTAAAAATGAAAATTTTCAATGTGACATGTTAAGAATGGATGAGCTGTATGGGGAAAAATAATGAGAAAAAAATGATAAATAAAGATAATAATAAATTAAATTTTTATATTCTAAATAGTATAGAACAAATTTTTTTTAGATGCCTAATTGATCAATTTCAAATATTAGAATGTTAAAATAAAAGATTTCATGTCTAAATAATATAAAGATCATCCCGGAAGATTAAAATTAGTTTATCATGAGTTAGATAAACATGAAAAGGATTGAAAATATCTTTTAAAAAAAGTAAAAAAATATTCTATATCAAGTTAAAATATGAAATAATGTGATTATATATAATTCATTCAGAAAGATAATAAAAAACTATATAATAAAAATCACCGACTTAAAAGAATTATATCTCTTTTTTTTATTCTATGCGAAATTTGAAAAATTAATGGCTATGAACAAACCCAAATATGATAAAAAGGGTTTTTGTTAGAAAATAAGATTCTTTAGATGTATATAACTACTTTTTTTAAAATCTTATGTTGGAAAATTTTAAATGCTACTTGATTTAACTCTTACAAGAATGGAATACATGAAAATGAATGTTTGTTGAGTTTTACTTAGTTTTTAGGTCACACTAAGACTTTTATTTCTGAAAATTTGCCTTCTAGATAACTATCCTTCAAATGTCTCACATATGTATGGCTACATAAATATTTATCTACTAATCTAGTTAGACCCAAACTAGTCTGGGTTCCACAACATCTATCCAATCTATTTATTCGGATGTAAGCCTGTATAAAGAGTTCAAAAGTTACATGATATATGGAAAGCATGTCATCTAAAATGATGGTTCAAATCCCCTGATCCCAAGTCAGTCACTATGTTCAGATATGTTTATTTTTTATAAATAATATCTACTATAATATAATTTGATATGAGATATAAAAAATACTTGATATATTTTTGTTAAATCATTTTTTTCCAATTCAATGCATGTGATTTATTTTCTAACATTTCATTCTGTAGTATGTACAATTGGTGTAGTTTAAATAGTTACTACTTTAATTATAAATATGTTGGTTATATGTTTTATTTAATCTAAAATACTTGAACAGTAATATTTTACTTCGGATTAACGATGCACAAATTATGGGGGATCAATCCATTAATTTTTTCTGCTATATTATTTTTATAAAGTTTTTAAACAAATTTTTTATACAAAGATTAATTTTCTCAGTATCTATGAGATAAATTTTCAACAATTGACCTGGGTAGTTTTTAAAACATTTTTAAATGTCTTATGTGCTTTATTTTTAACATTTTTATAATTATTTGTCCATATTTTTAATCAAGAATTGTTTTAAATTATAATTATTTTCTAAAATTGATATAACTTTAATAATAAAAATTGTATTATTAATTTTTTTTAATCTAATATTTCTATGGATAAACTCAGGGAAATATTTTCTTAAAATATTTTAAGTAAATAAAATGTTTTTTCTTTTGGAAATATTTCTTTTATCTAAATTTTTCATGAAAATTATTTCTTCATTAAATATAAGAATGATTTTTTTCCTATGTAAAATCATAACATGTAAGATAGTTTATCATTTCTATTTTGTGTAAAATTTTTCTTAAATACTAGTCAATATGATTGAATAGTATTTATTCCAATCTAGTAAAAAAGAATTTGTTTTAAAAACACTTTTTCAACTCTTTATTCATTGAAAATTTTACATTGTCACTTTATAGTGGTTGATATATGTTTAAATTTGAGTATCTATTATATATTCTATTATATTTTTTCAATAGGATATGATGAAAGATTAAATATTACTTATGTATAAAATATATTTTGATATATAATTTCAATGTTTGTTCCATGTATAATGTAATTGAAAATTATTTATTATATTCTTATTTCATTTTATTAAGTAACATTTTCTTCTTAACTAGTGTATCTTCACGTCATTTTCTTTATCTCATTTATACTTTTCTACTATGTTCAAATTTTAATTAGATCATAATGTTTAAAATTTAATTTATTAAACAATAAAGGTTTTTTGTATCTTATTAAAATGTAAATGTTATTTTTATAAATAATGTACTTTTTGATAAAATTGAAAAGGAGGGAAATGTTATTAATGATTTAAAATATTCATTTATAGTTTTTTGAAAATTTAATAACTATTATGTTTTGTAATTTATAAAATGGGTGAGATTGTCTATAATTTTGTATTATCAAATATTTTTCTTTCTTTTTTTTGATATATTATAGCTCCATAATTTTTACCAAATTATATTTGGTTTAAATATTAATTATTATCTTCAACATGAATAAGAAATGGTTATTTCATATTAGCATATTTTCAGTTATTATATTATGATATGTAAAAATGTATACATTATTTTTTATTTTTTGATCTGTTATGTGGAATGTGATTTTTTGTTTCACTAAGTATCAATTTGATTAATCGGTTTCTCCTTACCATCATCTCTTATGTTTACATTATTCCTACCATCAATTCTTCTCAGCGAAGCATTCCTTATATCCTGAAATTTTTCTTAGATTGTGTCATTATGATGATAATATATTGGATATCACTTTAATTATTATTAACCACATGATTCTTATCGTATCCCACTTGAGGTCCTTGATCGACATCACATTCTTGGCTAGTGATTTTCATCTTCTCTAGAGAACCAACCAATAAAGCTGTCTAATAGCCTTATTTTGTATGGAATCATCTTTTCTCTCTAGTGAGAAGGTAATTATTAACAATAATATTTTTTTTAATTTCTATTTTCTATTATATGATCGAAAATGGTCCAACATCCATACATTCGATGTATTGTTCTGAGGGTTCTTATTTAACTTCCTCGACTTTCAATTTTTCTATCAGGTTTCTACTTCATATGAGAGCATTGATTATTATCATTTTTTACACTGCTGATATCTTTTGACACCCTAGGTTTTCACCAATGATGCATTAGGTTTGTCAGCAAGTTTAAGACAACGTTGAGAATTTATCAACATTATGTCATTTCAAATTCCTTTGGTTTTTAATAATAGTGTGATTTCATCCACCATTGTACCACAATGGTATTCCATCTTTCCATCTATTTAGTATAAATAGTGATTTATCTTTCAACATACTATGTGTTTTTTATAAACATAAACATTTGATAGAATCATTTTCGTGCTCCATCAATGATATTGGTTTCTTTTGCCATGTTTTTTATTCCATTTTAAATATTTTATGAATCCAGATCTAGTTAATTATTTTTTATCAAATAAAATATTCTTCTATTTCATACTTAGTTTTTAATTATATTTATCAACTAGATCTGCATGTTTTTTTTCATTTTTTCTAGAGGAAATATATGTATGACATGGTTCTATTGTTTTTTTGTCGTTAGAGTTTGTATTTAGCAGCGACATTTACCAAGTTATTTCATGAGTTTCTATTTCCTTGAATGTATAACTATTATTAGTTTATGTATAGAATCTGAATTGTGTTCTTTACATATAACAAGATTTTAATCATGATATATATATTTTCAGTGTATGTTTATTAAATTAAATTAGCGAATTATTTTTTATTCCTTATTTTTTCATAAATTTATAATTATTCACTTCTATGTTCATATTGATTATTATTATTTTTTAACAAGTCACAATTGGAACCCAACAGTGAGTCATAAGACACCATTGGAACCTAACAATGAGTCCTGAGACTTCGTTGGTTATCCAATGGTGAGTCATATTTTACTGTTCTATTCGAACCCTTTAATGATATTATGATTGAAAATTATTTTTATTTTGATTAAATCATTTAATTTTTTTAAATACAATGGTATATAAAATGGGTATTGACACACCTCAAGTAATTTCCATTGATGTGTCACTGACAAACCACTAGACATCCAACGGTGAGTCATGAGACATAGTTAGTTCATAATTTGTTTTCCAAATTTTTATTTTATTATTTTCAGATAAAGTTGTAACATATAATTAAAATTTTCATATATTAATATTTCATGCTGAAATATGTTTCCAACAATTATTAGAAATAATTATATCATTTTTATTATTATCATGGACTCGTGTAGATTATCACTTATGATGCTCTCTTTTTCACATCATTCAGTTGATTGTATTATTTCATAATTTTAATATAAATTCATTTCATTTTCATTTTTTCTTTTATTAATAAATATTACTAGGAATATATTAAAAAATAATTTTAATATTTAATTTAAAATCAGTTTCACGACTTTTTGATTTCTATTAAAACATTAAAATAATTAATGTAACAGTCATATTATTTTTATTATTCTCTAACTAGTTTCATGAAGAGATTTTATAATGACATTCTTATATAGATATCAAATATAATTCTTTGGGAGAATTTTTCAAGTATAAAAACAAATGCACCCATGCAGATTGGAAAAGATATATACATTTTATAATTTGTTTGATGAGGATATGAAATACATTCTTTTTTCTCTAAAATTTTAATCAAGAAATTTCTTCATCCTATACTACTTTATCACAATCACATAATATCATCATCATCTAAATCTTCCATACCTGTTGTGATCAAGGAATAAGAGTTTCATTGAGCATATTTATCATCTTTTCAAATTCTTAATTTGTTTTCATTGTATTGTATTTCTCCACTGTAATTAATCAAATATCATGTTTGTACACTATAATCTAGTTTAATATTTTCCCATATAAAAATTGTCATCAAGTTATTCCTCCCACATAAAAGGATGGTCGAGTTACTTCTCCCAAATAAAAGGTAAGAAGGTTTTGACACCTAAAAATTTCAATGGATATACCTCCAGGTGAAATAGTTTTGTAGGGTTATACCACTAAATAAAAAATGTACATCTGTAATTCCTGTAATTGGGTTATTACTTCCAATCAAAAGTACAGATATAGTGCATATTAATCTCCTTGATGAGTATATTATATTGAATATAATAATAGGATCTTGATATCTAAACCTTTATAAAAATTACTTTTGTTATTTGTTTTATTCAGTGACAACATTTAACACTACTTTTATATATCTAATAAATTTTTAATTTTTAATAATAAATGAAAAAGGACTATTCACCCCCACCCTTTCTATTCACCTATTCTATACCAAGAGAACGAAAAATTTCCTCCCAATGGAAACAATCTGGACATCACTTCTTTTTGAGTGCCTATTTTATATTTGGATACATGAATGATGTCCCATTAAACTCCATCCCAGACTAGGTGATTCAGGTTGGTCTTGAAAAATTGGTATTATATGGTATTTTCCATTCTTTTTTACTTTTATCCCTTTTTTACTATGTTGAATTGTATAAAGGTGATATGGTATATGGAAATCAAGTAGGGAGTCATGAAATTTCATTATCAACTCTTATATAACACACATCCGAGATACCTGTGATGGGATTGTTGTTATCAGTTAGGATTTTACAATTGATTTGTATCACAGAGATTGATGATAATTATTATTGATGTCGAAATTTAGGGAATTTTGGCGTGTTCATGAAATATGAGTGGGAACATAGGCATATAAGTCATGTATATAATTTCTTGTGATAAATATAAAATCAATTAATTGAGTTCTAGTTAAAATTTGGGTGTTACACTTCCTGATATGTTATTTCTTATGGATATTTATATGAACTCAAGCACTCTATACTTTTATATATCAATGTGTTACTATTAATGACATTTGGGTATTTATAGCATATACTTGATCCCTGAGTAAATGGTATATATTATGTGTTTTTTCACTCTACATGTATGTTTCTATTGAATATTTTTTAATAAATTATAAACATAAATATTAACTTAGCATAATACTTTTAAAATGGTTTTCAAAGGATTTTGATTTTTAATGGGGTTTTTAAAAGTCGGGTGATGATGAAAATTTGAAATGGCTAATTTTGAAATGGAATGGATTCAAAATAAAAAAATGGATATATTTCATTGATATTTTTAAAAGAAAATGGAATTGGTATTTTAAAAGGTTGTTTTATCCCATTGGATCCCAAAAAATGAGTGATAAAAATTGTGGGTTTCTATATAATCTCATGTGAAATGGGAAATTTAATTATTTAAATAGTATTTAAGTGTTTTCCTATCATTTTTTTGGTTGAAAATGTCGTTTGAAATGGAAACTTAAAAGTAATAAATTGATTAGTATTCCAAATAGTGATTTTATGGGCCCTATTCGGCACTTTTAAATTGGGATTTTATAATATACAAGCTAGACACTCTTGAATTTCTTGAGTTTTTGTACTTGATATGTTTTTTTTTCTGAATGGAACATTTTATTTGTTTGATCTTGGCCCAAGTGGAAATGGGATAAATGTATGGTTTCTAAATAACATCACTATGTAATGGGATCAGAAGTGGTTGACCAGTTTGGCTTAGATAATATGATATTGATGGATACTTGACATGGGTGGTTATCTTTTGTTATGTTTTGTGATGACTATGTGACTCATTCTATAGTGAGTAGAGTAGGGTTTTGGGATACTAACGCATGTTTGAACCATGAGTTTGATGTGAACCCCTTTAGTTATTTATCTAGTGGTGATGTTTTTCTTAATGATCCATTGGATAAATTGGGTTGATTTGTGTTGTCTCCCAGGACCATTGTGATCTTTGTCTAGGTGTGTTAGTTAAAATATATGTAGTGTAAGGATGAAATATGTATTCATTAGCCACCATTTAATTACAAGTTAATATAATGATTTGGTTTTACAATCCTCGAGGTGTATGAGAATAACTTTTTCTCTATTATTTAGCATCAATAGATATGTCCTGGTGTTGATAGGTGTGTAATATTTTGGTGCATAATTTGCAAGAACCTTAGGTGCCTATGATCGATCAGTAATAAGAAAAACCATATAGATTGTAAGGAGTTATTTTAGTTTTATAGATTTTGATCTGAGTGAGTGCCTTGGTGTCAGAATGTATGTTCTCAGATTATTTAAATAATTTAGACCAACTAGTAAATGATGTGTTGTTTCTTATAGTGGTTCACAATGTGAAGTGTGAATTAATTCCCAAATAGTATCATTGGATTGTTTCCCAATAAGATTTACCTTCTGTTCATAGCATGGAAAACAATGTTGGGACTTAGATTGAGATGAGAACAGTGTTTATATCTTCTAATAGAAGAGACCATATGAGACATGGTGGTATAGAACAATCATACAATATGTTTTTTTTTCAGAATCATTTTAGTATGCCTTTAAAGTTTAGAGTTTTATGATTTTATGAAACAAATGTTTTCAAAATGATTACTAAAGACTTGTATTTTTTTATGTGGATTATGTTGGATTGAAATATTTTTAGGCATCTTCATTGAGAATATTATGTGTGGTTTTTAGTTTCATGGATTGGTAGTTCCTTCAAAAAAATACCTATGAGCAGGTATTTCATGGTTATCAAGATATCTTATTTTTGTGTTCTCAAGTGGAATGTAATGACATGCCAACTGGTTCCCATTGAACTTGGGATAGGTTTTTTAGGATGTCTATAAAACCATTATATTTTTTGAAAAATCCATATTCAATAAATTGGGCTCGATTAAAGTATAGAATTTGTGCAGTTGATTCAAAAAAGTAGTAGGACCCTCATGAGGTTATGTTTCTTATAGAAAATGGTTTTATAATAATTTATCAATGGATGTAGATTGTGACCATGATAAGGCACATTTGTTCCTTTATAGGTGGGCCAAGTTTAAATGTTATGAGACTTTGGATATGCAAGTCAATAGTTTGATATAATTGTAATGTTTCAATTCTGACCTTCAGATGGATTTTTTTTAGTGGTTCTTATTTTTGGGTTGTTATGATAGCTAACAATAATTATGAACCATTGGTTATATATAGATAAGAATTTAGCACATTGGATTAATAATGTTGGGTATCCTGAAAAATATATTATGAGGTGAACCCTATGAGATAAAAAAACCAAATAAAAATTTTCTAGAAAAGAGAGTAAAAGTATTATAATTATAGGAGGAGGTCTCATGGATGGTTATAGGGAGGAATTTGATGTGTTTTTGTGGATGTATGGTTGTTTATTGATTCTTAATATCAATAGGTGATGACTTGTTTTCCTTTAGTTATCACATCTGACTTGGTGGACTGGTTGAAATCCATAATTGAGTTGAATTTTGATTTATTAGTGATTCTAGAATTGGTTTTTGGGAATAACTTAGTTCCATGATTGTGTCTTCATGGAAATATCATGATATTCATTCGTGAAATCCTAGTGGTTTCTAAATCAATGATAGAAGATCTGATTAGAGACTATCATGAATTATAGTGGTTAGTAATCCTAGGATCAATAATGATGTATCATTAAATGAGATTTTTTTTTGGTTAGGTGTGAACAAATGAGATTTGGGCTTCATATCTCCTTTATTTAATTATTATATGATTAATTACAAGCATCAGTGACTAGGTGGTTTTTTTATCCACTGTTGATTCATGTGTGTAACTGGGATGGGGTGATGATAGACTTTATTATGTGGTTTCTCAGGACCATGGGAGGTTGAGATATTATGTGGGTTTTTGTTGATCAGCTAATAAAGGTGGAACATTTAGTGTTGATCCAAGATACATTTTCAATAGATGACTTGGAAAAAATCTATGATTTAGAGATAGTGCATATTTTTTGAGTTCTTATTAACATAGTATCTTATGGGGAATTTCATTTTACATCATAGTATTTTTAAGGATTGGAGAATGTGATGGGGACTGAATTGAATCTAACTATGGAGTATCATCCACAACCCGATGGGAAATCATTGAGGAAGACCATGAATTTGGAGGATGTGATTATTGCATCCAAGATTTCAATGGAGGAAGGGATGATCATCTTGAATATCTAGAGTTTTCATATAATAATAGATACCAGCCTTTGATTCATATGTCACTATTTTAGGATCTTTATAGTTGTTCATGTTCTTCTATATTATGTTATAATGATTCAAGTGAGGAATGTCTTAAGAGGCTATATATGGTGTTGTAGGCCTCTAATTGGATCCATAAATTTTGGAAGTGGTTGGTTACCGCTCGAAGTAGAAAATAATGATAAACCAATTAGAAGATAATATAATTATAGTTCAATATGGATAACTATGTTTTCTTATTGTTATCACCCCATTTGGTGCATCGATGATTATGGAAGTAAGAGAAGTTGGTGGCACATTTTGTAGTAATATTCCAGAACAAAGAACATATTATAATTGTGGGTTATATGTTGGATATCTCTATGTAGTATCAAGGTATGAATAACGTGTTATATGTGTATCATCTTCAAAGGGATGATCCTATTCCAATGCACATGGTTGAAAGTGAAGATATTGACTTTGAACACAATGCATCAATCATGGAACATCTGATCTAAATCATTGAATGGACTGAGAAAAGGTTGTGTGGGAAGATATTTCCCCCTGTTCATGTCTTATAGAAGCATGGTCATATCAAGTAGGATACATAGTATTAGTAATATGATGTACATACTCAAATAATTTAGTTTTTTATCATAAATGCTAGATATGATTCTCCTGGATGGGAAGTCCTTGGATTGTGAAATTCTATTAGACCCCGTTTTCCATTATGTTACACCATTATTTCATCCATTATATATGTCTTTTACATTTATTCAATGATTGGATGAATTATTTGGTAACTTTTTGGTGGCCTGTGAGAATTAGAAGCATCTAAGGGAGTGAACAAATTGATAACTTTTTAGGAAAACTATTAAATTCTCCCTAGTAAATTTTATTGTTTGTTGCAAAGGGAATGTAGATGGAATATTGCTTGTGTATCGTTAGAGTTAAATATGAATACAGGATAACCATATAACTTGGAAAATAAGAAAAATAATTATTCATTCAATGTTTTTTAAACCATGTCAGCTACCTAATGAGGCAGTAAATCTCACACAATTGGAACACTATTTGGTAAATTGTGTGACCAAACTGGGTGTATAGATTAAATTAATCTAAAATTTAAATTTTTAACAAAAGAAGATATGAAAACTCACATTATTCAACCTATAACTAAGTCTATTAAACCCAGGGATTCCAACGAGTATTTTTATAAATTCAACTCCCTTTATACTATAATTTTTATGGATCACGGGGCCCTAGCCCAAGATAATTCATGGTAAGAGTTCATGTTTACTCTATTATTCATATTTAAACTTGATATACAATCTTCCTAATGGACGAAAATATATATTTAGTGAATTATATCTATATATATGGGTTCTAATGTGACCAATTGAGTAATTCATAAATTTTTTATGGATAATCATCCAGATCTATAAAATTTTATTATTCTCCTTGAAGAGATAAATATCTATTTTTAGTGGAATATAATGTTTGTATTGTGGATATACCTATAATCCTATGTTATGTAATTCTTATTGAATCTTCATTATTGAATTCCATTTTTTGATGAATTAGCATATATTCTAAGGATTACTAGTTTGTAGGTGTGGTTTGATAACAGATATTTTAAATTAATAGTTTCTCACCAGAGATACGAAGTCCTTAACACACGGGGACACTGCATAATATTGATTGGGATGTGTATTCATGAATTTGTATCTATGAGAATCATTATGTAACATGGTATGCATCTTATTTTTTATACATTGTGTGTGTGTGTGGCTTGAGATACCTATACATTATGTGTTATGATTGTTCCTTCCTTATTATGCCTTATTGTGTGTGAAATCTAATAATGTGGTGGTTTGTATCTAGTATGAAGTTGATAAATAGACCATTAGGGATTGGTTTTCCCTTTGTGGGGGGGTATGTACTACTTTGACTTCATAATGATGATAATGATGGGGATTGAACATAGGGTAGGGGTTTTATGGTATTATATATTGACCCAAAAGAGAGGATGGGGTACGATGGACTTGGGGCCTAAACGAAGGATGAGTCAAGGATTGTGATGTCCTTACAACCTGAAATACTAGAGTTAGAAGAACTATATACATGAGGCATAACCTAAAATTTTTGCAATGGTGTGACAACCATGTGGCTGGAAACAGGGATTAATTGGATATGAACAATTATTAGAGAGATTTATTGGCCTTATATCATAACCTAATATGTGATGAAGTATGAGAAATTCCCTTTGACATGGATCCAAATAGGTTATGGATGAGTCTTTTGGAATCCTTTTTAACACCTGATCACCCAGTATATGGTTCGTTTCATGATTTTTCATTTACATACCATTATGAATGCATCTATACATTATGGTGAAATTTATATTAAAAAAGTATTGGTGGTATTGTACTTGGTTTATACTCTCACCATACAGAAGAATTTAAATGTATATATATATATCATATTTATAGAACTAGGTATGAGAAAGTTACTTCCACTAGGGAACATTGCATGTAGGTATTAGGGGATAAAAGAAATGTTAGGATGGACTCTAGACTATTTTTACTGTGTTTTACTTTGTTTTATTTTCCTATCATGCATATGTGGAATTACGTCATTGGGAGTATTTTAGTTTATATTTCTATGAATGGATGTTATTTATTACTACGTTGTGATATTCTTATAGTTTTTTAATGTGCTATTATTGGATGATTATTTATACCTATTTTTGATTCTAGTGTATATATATTGTTATTGAGGTCATGATCTCTCCATTGAATCATTTTATCCCTCCTCACTAGTCGGAAACTTATTAGATGTTGGGTGATTCACATGAGGCCATTTTTCATTCCATTCAATAATTGGGGATTTGATTCAGGGAATTAAAATGTAGTTTCACTTATATTCTTGATTGAATATACCTCTAGGGTATAAATACAAATCCCTAATCTAACCCTGGATTTTTTAATGGATATGCTGTAGAATATGGAAAACTAGTAGTTTGTTTGTGCATTCGATTTATGTGGAAGACTATTAGGGGTTTTCTTTGATATCCACTTGAGTTATACTTGTATGGTAGGTCCTCTTTTTATATACATTCCTCTTGAATAATATTTTGAACTTTTAATGTTTGTATAGTTTGTGAACAAGGAGCCTTTATGATTTTAATTCATCTTCCAGACATTCAAAAATTTTAAAAACAATATAACCAAATAGAGTACTGATGTTTGATGATGGAAATATGTAATAATTTACTCTTATAAACTTTTCATTCTCAAAAAATATATGTTCAACACTTTTTATCCTATCTCACTTAAAATCTATCAATTAAATAGTCAATGCTGGTGGATGATTTTTTATCAAAAATTGTTTTTAAATATTTTGGATTTTTTTGAAATGAACTTGGTAATGTTTTTATTATAATAAAGAAAAATATAAGTTATAAATAAGTGTTTATCAAAAAATTAAAATAATAAATATCTCTAGGATTGGTGGACCAAAGGTTCACTATGTATGAACTTTGTCCAGTTTACCATGTTCTGGACATGGTTCAAAGATCATGGAATATTGGTAATCATTACCAAGAGTGTATGAAATGGACACTATGACAACACTCCCATTCCCAATCCTCTTGAATATTAATCACTAATCTAGTTTCATGTTCCCTATCCACCACATTCAATTCCTAGACAAATCAATGACCGTACATGTGAAACATGGATAAAGACTTCGACGAAAAGATATAGATTTGTCAATAGGATTCACCCTGGATTTTAGTTCATTAGGATGATATGTTCCTTTCTTATATATATAAGAACACCATAGGATCTTGGAATCAAACATCAGATCCTATAACCAATAAGTGATCTAGCTAGTGTTTTATTAGTGATCATTTCACATTTAAACCAATGTTTTCCATCCTATACAATGCATCGATCCATTTCATGACCAAGTCATGATTATCAAATAATGTGATCCTATATATCCTAATAAAATCCAAATATAAGGGGTAAATTTCGTGGTTTTTAAATTTAATCAAAGAAGTAACTACATAAATCCCATAGAATAGTTTTATCATTTTAATAGGGCTATAAAATGATTGGGTACCCAATCTCACATCATATCTATCTTTACCATACCACATTCCATGTCCATAATCACCCTCAATCATTCCATTCTCTTAGAATATAGGTCCTCAACCCTATTCACGGGGTTCTATTTCCTAATAATTATTGGTAAAGCATGCAATAATATTCACCATTCACCAATGATCTTACTAAACATTCTATTCAATGGAATTGTGTTTTCAATGTAATTAATATTTGTTATATGGGTGCTCCGATTTACTTCACTACATGAGGTCCCTTTGGAATTTAATTTTGACCCCATGGTGAAAATAGTGAGTCCCAAGAAGCATCTGAGATGATGAATCTCTTTATATTATTTATAATCCATCTAGAATATTCACTCAAGTTATTTTTGAATTAAAACATCGGTTAAAATAATTATATTGATGTTTAACTATATTCTTTATTGATTATGGTAATCTAATACTCCACTTTTTCAAATTATTATTAATAAAAGGATGAATGAATGTTCTCATGGTGTGTATACAAGTAAATAGGGAATCACCTTACAATGCCTAATCTATCCTTCAATAGATCCATGCTCATCCCTTAGAAGATAATGTTACACACCCATTCACTTGGGTATTGAATTTGGGATCACCCTCATCCCTCAAGGTCATCTAAATATGGTGTATTAGTTTTAATTAATAGATTTACACTCAATTCATTTAACTGGGAATCCATTTACCTAGTTTTCTTAATATAGTTCCAATTTACCCATTTCACCTATCTTGGTGGGCCTTTACCTAGGTACCTTATTAGTGTCCATTTATATCCTAAAATTAACATCCTACCAAAAATATACTTTTCTTCCCCATTAACGTAGATCAATTACATGAGTTAAATTGGTTTCTAAATACAATTTACTGATAGTATTTTTCTAAGATCCAAAATTTAGTGATCCTTATCCTTCTAGACCTCCAACAAAGTATCATGAATTATATGTTACACTTATACACACTAGTGTACGTAAGGAATTCAAAACACCCAGGTGAATTTATCATTCATCATTTACCTATTTTCATTCTATGAATATGGAAAATAATATATAATATCTTTCTTTCTATATTCTCCCCAAAAATGGTCTTAGATATCCTTATGAAGTATTATACTGTTTGGATTTATTGATATATTTCTAAAATTATATTTATTTATAAATTCCTTATTAATATGGGGTGTTTATGGAACACAAAGCCTCTTAAAAAACCCATAAAACTCCTTTATCACCGTTATTAATAAAGAGAACCCATCTTAACATACATTGATATTACATCATTTTAGATGAATATTGATCACATTATAAAAATGCATGCCCAAGGAATATAATGGTTTAGTGTCTTTGGATTATTGGAACATATTCTTCTAGTTTGGTGAAATATCTTCAAAACATTCATTAATGATATTCCCCTTTAATACTACTACTTAAAACCTTTATTCATAACATGGGGAAAGGAAACATAAGAAACGGTTGGATTGAATTCTCATTAAGGGTAAAAAATGAAATACATAAGCACAATATAAACATAATGGTATGAAAAAATGAGTTTAATATTTTCATATCACAACCTACAAAAAATGATCAAAATTGCAAGACATGGGACAAATATTGGCAGTTTTAAAACCTAAAATTATAATATAAACAATAACATGAACTACATGAAAATTTAAAATGACTAATACATAGGATTTGTGGCATACATATAAACATGTAACATCATTCCCTATAAGTCAATTAACATTGCGGAAACAAAATAGGGTTCTTCATGGGGGCTACACATACTAGTCGAGGCACACCGCCATCCCAATTCAAAGTAATTTCGTTATAATGGATATGGTTTCCCCATATTCCCATAGTGGATTGGGTTTCCCTATACTCCATAGGGGATCAATGTCGTTGACTTGATTCTCATAATTATCTCATAATATATAAATCTTTACCCAATGCATTAGAGGGCGATATAGAAATCACTAGCTACATAATGAAATCATACATATATTCTCTATAAAATCATAAGAAATAATATCAAAAAACATGAAATTAATTGGGTGTCGTAAACATGCAATCATATCATAACCTATGGAAAATTGTTTGATTCATAATCATTTCATTAAATTATAACCCAAGGAACGAAGCGAGTTTAATAAGTATATAACATGTGAAAGAGAAATGATATTCCCAGATATATAACTCAGGAATGAGAAATAGGTTCATAAGAAGAATTCTATAAAACCATAAACCATTCATAAAAAAATTGGAATAGAACATTTGGATCTTTTCCCTATAAAGTCAGGAGTAACACCAACAGATTTCATCTTCAATGGAAAATTATAGTGAAATATCTTTTAAAAACATTTCATGAGGAAAGAATCATATTATCTTTTGAAAAAATCATTTTAAAACATAAATCCTTTTTAAATGAATTTTTATAAATGAACATGAATAAATAAAAAGTAATGTATAAAACCATTTTCCTTGAAAACAAATAAAATAAACATGAAAACTTTTTGAAAACTTTTTTCCTTGAAAACGTACATATAGTGACCCTGCCTTTTCGTACATTAATATTACATCATTTTAATGATAAAAAACATAATAGTATTATACATAGAGGATCCAAAGGTTTAGTTTCTTGGGAAAACTAGGACCATACATAACAATTAAAACATCAAGCATAAACATATATTTAATTTCATCATCTCTAGCTTATTATTTGCACTTTTCCTCTCCATAGTACATGTAGCCACCTGAGGATATACATAAAAATTGATGAGATAAAAGCCCAGTAAGAGGATATATGAGAACAATATAGCATGGGTTGAGCATTGTAATAACATGGGAAAAGGATCATGAACATGATATGAATCATAAATATAATACTTGAAATGTGCCAATGTATAAAAAAATGGAACATCATGTCTTAGTGGTTAAATACCACACATACTTGTGAACCAAGTTATCATCTTGTTCACACATCACTTCACATTTAGTCATGAGATTAATTACATTACCCAATGCATTGGTGTGCTGTATAATTCTGGGTGCACCTATCACATGTAAACATTCATATTGCGCTATATAATTTCGGGCGCACCCGTCACATCATAAAATTATCATCATCATGCTTTCCATATAGAAAATATATGAATAGTGAACATTAATAGCCCATTGAAATGAATGGGTTACATCTTATAAGAATACATTCATAAACTTTAGTTTCCCAAAACAAAGAGGTAATAACAAACTTGATATTCGAACCATCAACCTTGAATGAGAAGTAAAAGGGTTATTTTTTAAAAGAAGAGTTCTTTTGGAAAACATTTTGTTTCACATAGACAGTAGTTGTAAACATTTATATCCCAGAAATATAAATTCAATGATGAAATCATGATATTTAATGGGTAACCATATCATAATTGTAGAGAAAGAGGGAGAACCAGAAGGATGAAAGTTGGGTTCAAGAATTTCCCCTTGCCTTGTATCTGAATGCTTCCTTCTCTTTAATGTCCTATATAATGACATTATATTCATTAATTAGAAATCCAAAACCCTACGTACCTTAATATGGTTCATTATGGTTTCATTACGTGATTTTATGTTCTTTTGGATGAGTTATAGAGTTTAAAAACATTATTCGGGAATGTTTGTTTTTATAGTTTTCTTGAGTGATTCACTTGTTTTCTTAAATTAAAGTTTGGGTAGAACATGGGTAAACATCTAGAACTGATATTACATGTTATTAATGAAATTACAAAAGTATTAATGGTCTTATAATGAATCATACTATATCCATGTGGATGAATCATTAGATAAGAATTAAAGGATGATTATTTGGGTTAATTTGGGCGATTTTTCGATCATAATGAACTTTTTTTATTTTATCACTAGAAATATTGTCATAATTTATTTATAGAACTTTAAATAGGAGATAATACATATATCATGTTCTATTTCAACCATAATAATGGTTTAATGACCATATATAAATGTATAAATGGAAGAGGAAAGCATGTCGTTCTTGAAGGTGATTAATTAACACCTCACGAACAACGTTCTCTTTAAAAAAATAAAAAGAAGATGTAAAAGGGGATTTATGATAAAATATACAATTTGAATCATAAAAATCCAGTAAATGTATAATAATGAGGTTACAATACCATTTGTATGAATATGGATGGGGAGAGATCAAGAAATGAACTTGAACGTGAAAGGAAATTAAAGGAGATGAGGAGAAAAATTACCTCTTAAATCCTCTTCTTGATATTCCCCTTAAGCAAGCTAGGATTGGTCTTTTGATGAGACCGAAATCTCTTAAAAGTGGGAGAGGGGCTAGTTAAGATGTTTGGGAAGAGTTTATAGATGGTTAAGTGCTTGATAGGTGTTATTAAATGAGTGTGTGAAGGGTGGTTTTTATAGTGGATGGGAGAGGGGTTTCTTTAATATAAAATTCCCTAGTTATTTAATTTCCCCTAAGATAAGGAATAATTAGTCTTGAATGACCATTAATATTAATTTGATCATGTGTTCCAGAACCAAGTGGTATTACATCAGCAGAACATCACACATGACTCTATAATTAGCTTATTTAGCTTATTTTTGTAAATTACGGTATTTCGCTATTAATAAAAAAATCAAGTATTTCAGAAAATTCACAAAAATTTACTCCAACCATTTTTCGATGGGTAGAATCTCAAAATGATGTCTATATTTCGAAATTTTATTTCTAAATATGATAAAATTAATATTAATTTAAAATCATGGTTTATTACTAAAATGGGTTTTAAAACATTCATTTACTTAATTTAAAATATAGGTACATCATACATTCACTTGAATACTATTTTTATACTATCATAGGTAAGGTTACTATTAATTAGGGTATATCACTATTCATAGGG
Organism: Viscum album; assembly: GCA_963277665.1. Lineage (NCBI taxonomy): Eukaryota > Viridiplantae > Streptophyta > Magnoliopsida > Santalales > Viscaceae > Viscum > Viscum album. Next base: position 512,410,726 of record OY728143.1, on the reverse strand, counting down.
CTATGATAGTATTCATAAGGGTATGTTACTATTCACCAATAAATATTTTTGTTTTACTAGACTCCAAAAATCATCTTGAACACAACAATGTATACCTGATTTTCATAATTCCAAACACCGAAGTGAAAAATTATTGTTTAAAGGTAACTTATCACATAGTATTTTATTATGTTGTGTTTTCATGTGATTTTATGACATAATTATAAGGAGGTAATTTCTATTGAAAAATATTGGGTCATTATATTCTTCCCCCCTTAAGAAATTTTCCCCATAAATATCACTTTAAACAAACAGGTGAGGGTACTTCTCCTTCACTGCCTCTTATGGTTCCCAAGTTCCTTCCTCAAACTTATGGTTCCTCCACAACACTTTGACAAGATGGGTTGACTTGTTTCATAGAACCATTCCTCTTCGATCCAGAATCATTACTGGATTCTCCTCATAATAGGGATCATCTTCCAACTGCACCACCTCTAAGTTTAGAACATGTGAGGAGTATGGTATGTACCTCTTCAGTAGTGATACATGGAACACATCATGAACTTGAGCCATATTTGGTGGAAGTTCAAGACGATAGGCCACATCTCCTATGCGGTTAAGGATCTGAAAGGGCCCAATATACCTTGGTCTTAGCTTCCCTTTCTTCCTGAATCGCATGACTCTCTTCCATGGAGATATTCGAATGAAGAATTTATCTCCCACGTTGAACTCCAAGTCCCTTAAATGGTTGTCAACATATATCTTTTTCCGAATTTGATCATCTTTGATGTGTTTCGGGATGACTTGAACCTTCTATGTTATATCTTGAATAAGATCGGGTCTAATTAGATTTATTTCTCCATTGTCAGACCTACAGGATGGAGTTCTACATCTCTTTACATGCAAATCTTCATATGGAACCATCCGAATACTCGAGTGGAAGCAATTATTGTGTGAGAGCTCATCCAATGGGAGGTGCTGATCCCATCCACCTTTTAATTCTAGATAGTATGATCTTAGCATATCTTCAACCATTTGAATAGTCATTTCAGATTGGCCATCAGTTTGGGGGTGATAGGTCGTGCTAAAATTTAATTTAGTACTCAAAGTATGTTGAAGGCTCCTCCATAATTTGGATGTGAACCTTGGATCACAGTCAGCGACAATTGATATTGGAACATTGTGTAGTCTCACCACAACCTTCACATATATATTTTCAAGTTGTTCAAGCGAGAGATCTTCCCGAATAGCGAACAAATGGGCATTCTTGGTGAGTCGATCAACTATAACCAATATCTCATTATTTCCCTTCGACGTCTTCGGGAGACCCGTGACAAAGTCCGTAGTAACATTTTCCCATTTTCACATGGGTAGAGGGAATGGGTGCATCACACCTTTGGACTTTTAACACTCATATTTAACTTGCAGACACACCAAGCACCTTGATATATATTTTTCAATATCCTTCTTCAAGTTATCCCACTAGAAGTGTTCTTGGAGATTACAGTACATCTTGGTACTCCCAGGATGGATAGTGAATTTTATGCTATGTGCATTGTCCAATAGCTCTTTCTTTATCCAGTGTGATGAAGGCACACAATGACACATTCCAAATAGAATCACAACATCGCCATCGATATGGAACTCTTGCAGCTTCCCTTCCATTACTTCATTCACCCTCTTTTGTATCTCCACATTATCCCTTTGTGCTTCTTTAATCTTGTCCTGGATGGATGGTTTCACAATCATTTGGGAAAGGTGGGATGTATCCCATTCCCTTATGATTTCCAAATCCATTCTTTTCATATCCAAGAATATATGGTCCTTCTCAATCCACAACATGGATAGAGTAGAACATTCTTTTCTACTTATAACATCATCTCCCTTAATCACCTTTCCAGGATGATAGATAATAGAGCAATCGTAATCCTTTATTAGCTCTAACCATCTCATTTGATGCATGTTGAGCTCCTTTTGTGTTAATATATACTTTAGGATCTTGTGGTCAGTGTATATGTCACACTTCTCACCATAAATGTGGTGCCTCTATCTTTTCGAGGAAAAAATCATGACTCCTGGCTCTAGATCATGCATTGGGTAGTTCTGCTCATGGATCATCAACTCCCGTGTGGTCTAGGCTATCACATTGACATTTTTCAAGAGTACACAACCCAAGAATTTCTTTGAACCATCACTGTATCTCACAAAACGTTCTCCACTTTTCGGTAGTGTGATAATAGGTGTAGTGATAATCCTTCTCTTTATCTCCTTGATGCTTCCCGCACATTCTTCCATCAAGACATACTTTAACCCTTTCCAAGCTATCTTAGATAGCGGGATTGACAATCATGAGAATTTTCTCACAAAATGTCGGTAGTACCCATCTAATCCATGAAAACTATGGATTTTTGTGACACTAGAGGGCCTGGGCCATTCCACAATAACCTTTTCTTTGAAGAATCTATAGAAACTCCCTCACATGTCCCATGAACGTGAATTTCTTCATCCAAAAGTCACACTTTCTAAACATGACATACAACTTCTCTTTTCATAATATCGCCAACAGAAGTCTTAGATGTTCTTCATGGTCCTCCTTGCTCTTGGAGTATATGAGAAATCATCAATAAACACTACCAAAAATTTGTCTAGGTAATGTCTACATAACCTATTCATCAAATCCATGAAGATTTCAGGTGAATTAGTACGTCTAAAATGAATCACCAAAAACTCATTATGCCCATACCTTGTATGGAAGGTAGTCTTCTGCATATCTTCCTTCTTCACCTTTACCTGCTGATATCCAGAACAAGGATCCACCTTTGAGAAGTATTGATCTTTTCATAACTGATTGAACATGTTTTCAATCCTTGGACGATGATACTTGTTCTTTATGGTGATCTTGTTGAGTTCCTGATAATCGATACAAAGCCGCATTGTTTCATCCTTCTTCTTCACAAAGAGCACTGGTGCACCCCAAGGTGATTCACTAGGGCGTATGAACCCTTTTTCTAGATGCTATTGCAACTACTTCTTTAACTCCTCCAGTTTGATAAGAGACATCCTTTAGGTATAATTCGTGATAGGAGTAGCTCTGGGTAGGAGTTCAATTGAGAACTCAACCTCACGATCCGAGGGAATTCTAGGTAACTCTTCAAGAAATACATCACTGTATTCCCTCACAATGGTCATTTCCTCAAGGTTGGTTGTTTCCTTCAATTCATCCATTTGGGTGAGGTATGCTTCTTCATTGGGAATCAACACCCAAACCATTAATGGATCTTCCAAAGGAGATTCATGATCTTCCTTGCATTTGTACAGGATCATGGGATGGTTCGAAATATGAAAATATATTTTCTTTTCCCGACAGTTGATATGTTCTCTATAAAACAAGATCCAATCCATTCCCACTATAGCTTCGAATTCCACCAAAGGAAGTATTACAAGATTCGCTGTAAGAATAGTCCCACATACGCCAATAAGAGAGGATTCAAACACTTGTATTCCAATGATTGACCCACTTGGTGTTTTTACAGATATCACTTCTTCAAGGTTTTGGGGCTTCGATTCTATAGTTATAGCAAACTTGCATGATATAAAGGAATGCGTAGAACCAAAATCAAATAAGACTTTTTTCATTATTGAGTGAATAGGAAGTGTACCTTGTATGACTTCATTATCATGCTCCACCTCCACAGCAGTGATGGAATAATAATTCCCTTGTTCCTTTGGTTTTGGTGGCTACTGGTGCAGATTACCATCGAGAACTCGAGGTTTGGTGCACTGGTTTGCATAGTGCCCTAGCTCCCTACAGTTGTAGCATTGAACCATGAGTGGTTCTCTCCATTCATCAGCTACATTCTCCTTCCTTTATTTTTTATTTTTGAAACTCTTGAGTATGGCTTCCTTCATTCCCACACTTGAAGAATTTCCCTATCCCTTTCAGGTTGTTCCCATGGTGCAACATCCATCATTTTTTGCATGTGGGTTGTTGAGTTTTCTTCACACATTTGTCATTAGATCCTCCAGCATGAAACCCCATCTTTCGTTTCTTACCCCCATAGCCATGGGTCCATTCTCCAAACTCTATCTACACTTTCAGAACACACCAAAAAAATTCTTCATAACCCCCAAAGTCTCGAATTTTATGATCATTCTAAGGTATGGTTTTAATCCACTAAAGAATCTATCTATTTTTCTATCATTATTGATGAAAAAACCATAAGCGTAACATTCAAGCCTTCTGAAATTCGATTCATAGGCTGTGAAAGATTCTACTTATTCTTTCTTGAGCTATATTAATTCTCTCTCCATCATTGTGCGAAGAGTTCTTGGGAAATACATGTTATGAAACATTATCTTAATTTCATCTCATTCCATCTCTTCAATTTCCTCCCATGGCTTGCTGTTCTTAATCAAATCCCACCATTGATTACCTTCTACATCTAGATGTTAAATGGATAGGGTCACCTTCTCTTTCTAAGAACAATGATGAATATAAAAGATCTTCTACATGTAGTTGACCCACTGTTCCCCAACTAGTGGGTCAGAGGATCCATTAAACGTCGGTGGTCGTTTGCGCATAAAACATTTGATAGCCAGTTTCTCCCTCTTTGGTGAAGGAGGGCGATCCCCATTATTATAGTTATTGTTCATAAATAGAGATAATTGGGTAAGTGTCTCCATGATGTTTTGAACTCCACCTCTTAAATCATTGGGGATGTCATTTGGAAAATCATTACATTGCCCCTCGGGCGAGTTGTTGGCCTGATTTCTCCTAATTCCCACCATTTTATAAAATAGAAAAGGTTATAAAAAAACATAAGTAAAGAAGTCATGAATAAATTATTCATTTAAAAAAATTATAAAAAAAACATTACATATGGGATACCTATGTAAATATTGTTGTGTGCATATTTTTTGTTAGTCTCATGCTATAGGTTTTCTCTAGGGTTCACTAATCCTATTTCCCAAATTACCTAAACCATTCCTCTGATACAAACTATTTTGACCCCACCTTTTATTAAATTACTATTTCGGCATTTTTATGATAAAAAACATAGTAGTATTACACATAGATGAGCCAATGGTTTAGTGTCTTGGAAAAACTAGGACCATACATAACAATTAAAACATCAAGCATAAACATTTTTTAAATTTCTTCTTCTCTAGATTTTTATTGGTAATTGTCCTCTCCTTAGTGCAAGTAGCCACCATTGGATATAAATCCAAAAAGGTGAGCTAGAAGCCCAGTAATATGATATATACGAAAAATATAGTATGTGGTGAGCATAATAATAAAATGTGAAAAAGATTATGAACATGAGTGGAAGCATAAATATAAGACTAGAAATGTGCCAATGCCTAAAAAATGTAACATCATGTCTTAGTGGTTAAATACCATACATACATATGAACCAAGTTAGCATCTTGTTCACACATCATTTCAAATTTACTCATGAGATTCATCCCATTACCCAATTCATTGGAGCACTGTATAATTAGAGTCGCACCTGTCACATGTAAACAATCATATTGCGCTATATAATTCTGGTTGCACCTGTAACATCATAACATTATCATCATCATGACTGACTCATGGAACATATTTCAAAAGTGAACATAGGTAAACCGTGTAAAGGAATGCGTTAAATCTCATAAAAACATATTCATAAACTTTGGGTTCCCAAAACAAAGAGGGAATAACATACTTGATACAAAACCCATCAACCTTGAATGAGAAGTCAAAGGGTGAGTTCATAAAAGAAGATTTCTTTTGGAAAATATTTTGTTGGACATAGACTGTACTGGTAAAAATTTATATACAAGAAAATAAAATACAATTATGAACACATGATCTTTAAGGAGTAACCATATCAAAATTGGAGTGAAAGAGGGAGAACCCGAAGGATGAAAGATGGCTTTGAGAATTTCCCCTTACCTTGTTTTTGAATGCTTCCTTCCTTTTAATGTACTTTATAAGGAAATTATATTATTTAATTAGATATCCAGAACCATGTTTACATTAATATGGTTTATTATGTTTTCTTAAAGTTATTTTATGTGCCTTTGGATGAGTTACAGTGTCTAAAAACATTATTCTTAAATGTTTGTTTTTATAGTTTTCTTGAGTGATTCACTTGTATTCTTAAATTCAAGTCTGGGTAGAACATGGGTAAACATGCAGAAGTTATAATACATGTTATTAATGATATTATAAGAGTTTTAATGATCTTATAATGAATCATATTATATCCATGTGGATGAATAATTAAATGATGATTAAATGATGATTATTTAGGTTAATTTCGGTGATTTTTCGATCATATTGAACTTGTTTTATTTTATCACTAGAAATATGGTCAAAAGTCAGATCCAAAACATTAAATAGGAGATAATACATATAAAGTGTTGTGGTTGAACCATAATAATAGTTTCATGACCAGATATGAAGGTAGAAATGGAAGAAGAAATTATGTTGTTCTTGAAGGTGATAAATTAACACCTCACAAACAACGTTCTCTTTAATAAAATGAAAGGAATAGGGAAAAGGTTTTGGATGATATTATATCCCATTTGCATCATAAAATTTCATTATATATAAAATAATGGAGTTAAAATACCATTTGGATGATTATAGATGGGTACATATCAAGAAATGAACATGAACATGAAAGGAAATTAAAGGAGAAGAGGGAGAGAAATTACCTCTTAAATCCTTCTCTTGAGATTCTCCTTAAGGAAGCTATATTGGTATTTTGATGAGACCAACAGCTCTTGAACGTGGGAGAGGTTCTAGGTAAGATGTTTGGGCAGAGTATAGGGATGTTTTGGAGCATGAGAGTTGTGAGTAAATGAGGGTGTGAAGGGTGGTTTTTATAGTGGAGCGGAGAGGAGTTTTCTTAATATAAAATGCATTAGTTTATTAATTTCCCCTAAGAGAAGGAATAGTGAGTCCTGAATGACCAATAATAGTAATTTTATCATGTGATGCCAAACCTAGTGGGATTACATCAGCATAACATCACACATGACTCTATAATTATCTTATTTATCTTAATTTTGTAAATTAAGATATTTCACTATTTATCAAAAATTCATGTATTTTAGAAAAATCCCAAAAATTTACCCCAACCATTTTTTTACATGTAGAATAAAAAATGAATTCCATTTTTCAAAAATAATTTTCAAAATATGATTAATTTAATATTCAATTAAAATCATGTTTTATTAATAAAAAACAGTTTTCAAACATTCATTTACTTAGTCTAAAATATAGGTACATCATACTTTCACTTGAATAATTTCTTTATACATTCATAGGTAGGGTTACTATTAATTAGGGTATATCACGATTCATAAGGTTATGTTACTATTCATAATGGTAGTTTATTTTCACTAAAAATTATTATTATTTTATTAGACTCCAAAATTCATCTTGAACACAACCGTGAATGTCAGATTTTCAAAAATCCAAACACAAAAGTGAAAAACTTATGTTTAAAGGTCACTTATCACTTATTAGTTCATTATATTATTTTCTCATATAATATTATGACATAATTATAAGAAGGGAATTTCAATTGAAAAACATTGGATCGTTACAGTACATTTGAAATCATTTTGAAAACCATTTCTTTGAAAACATATAATGGAATCTTGAAAACAATTTTCATTCAAAATAATTTGAAAATTTATAAATGAATATTTTTTATCATTTAAATCCTTTTATTTGAAACAATCCTTTTCAAATATATAAATAGATATTTGAAAATCAATTAAATAACAATGTAAACACAAAAACATTTTTTTATAAATTTTTCTTTGAATCTCCTATTAAAAAATTATATCGAAAATATTAGAAAACGTAATATGAAAAATGAATCTTTAAAAATTATAATTGAAGTTTTAATGGAAGTACATTCATGATGGAAGATCAATCCATACACTTTGAACATTACTTTTGGATTGTAAAAAGATTAGAAAAGTCTCTCGATCGAAAAACAACAGTAATATTCTTTTTTTAAACCTTTTGTTTGAAAGGTAAAAAATTTGTAAATAATTATTTTCAATTTCATGGGGAAATAGTATAATATTTTTTTGAAATTTTTTTATAAATAATTCTTTTGAAGGAACACATGTTTCTGACTAAAGATGTAGATAGATATGAATTTTCAGAAAAACTCTTTCTCAAATATCATTAGTACCAAAGACTAGAGAACGATACTAAGATATAAAGTTATCATTAGTAATAATAGGATCTGCAAATTTATGATTGTTCTTGAAATATGTATTATAAGGCTTCCTTAATGAAACCATAATCATAAATAGCCCTGATAAACAATGAGATTGGTGTAATGAACTCTTACCACTTGGTAACTCTAAATCAAGATCCCATTGTAAAAATGATGACAATACCAGAATATTAAAATATAAATAAAATAATAATATTTATGATATAACATATCAAATGTAATTTTATACACTTCAAATAATAATATTATTTCATAACATGGCTTGTGCCTTGAAGAAGGAAAATTGAGACAAAATTACTTTACCTATTTGGTAACTTTTGAAACTTATCATCATGAAAGATATATCATCAAGTGGATATGTAAATACACATAAATATTATTATATGAATCATATAATAAATCCATGAGAATTTTATACACCACATATAAAAAATATTAGGTGAACATGGATTGTGTTTCATGAATGATAAATGTGAGATGAGAAAACCCTTACCTTATGTCTTAACTCTCTTCAAACACAGTCAACCATAAAATATAATAACTATAGGTTTATTATAAATCTGACACATACTAATATTATTATATATAATACCATTTATTATTTTATTATGACATTATATTACCAGTTTATTAATAATTCGTTGTTAACATTACGTTTTGGGTAATAAAAGCATTGTTTCTGATATATGTTCTAACTATTTATTATTTATCCCCTTACTAAGATCATTACTATTTAATATAAATAATATAAAAAAAGGTTTATATGTAATAAATATTCAGTTTATAAATATTTATAACAATATATTAAATAAAGATATATAAAATGGAATACACCATTATTAGAGAGAGTAGGTCGTACGTAAACATGAACATTATTTCCTTCAAATTGTCGTATTGAATGTAAGAATGTAATTGGAATATATGTATATATATATAATAATTAAAATAAAATTATAATGTAATATATATCATATAATTTCAGTAAACACATCCTTAATACATTCCATGTAATGTGTGAACAAATCATAGCGCTTTGAGGAGGCAGTAGTCCACCCATCCACAAACGAAGTTATCATAATTACACAATATAAAAATCATGAAGGTATGTTTTACATAATAAATCACTAATCATGAAAAAATAATAAATATCACATTTATAAAATTAAATCACATTTTTCAACATAATTCCCAATCATGAGAGGTGATAATGGCAAAATGAACAACATAGTTTTGTGTGGCGGTAGTTCGCAGTGCACAAGAATGGTAAGTTCATTTCCCAATTGATGGAAGTGTGTGTAATTGTTGGTAAAACCATTAGAATAAAAAAAATATAAGTAAATTTATTATATTTTTCTCATTATATATTAATTTAATAAGAATATTTAATGAGGTGGATAATTCAAATAAAATAATAGTGCTTAAGGAAGGATGTTACCTTTTATTTGGGTAACTCCACTTGGTTTGAACCAAAGGGCTTGAATGGATGGATTTATTAAAAAAAAATAAGTCTTTAGGTTGAATTCAGGGTTTTTTGTAGATTATTTGATCATATTTTTTTTCGGTCCAATGGGATTTAGTGGAGTTAATAAGTTGACCGTATGAGGACCTTTTTATAGTGGACGAGTAGAGTTCCTGTAATATTTTTAAATGCCATTTCCATATCTATTTTTCCCATGTAAAGTGGATATAATAATAATACATATTAAATAAAATCTCATATTGGATCTAAATATGAACATTAAATTGACTTTTTAAAATTTTATATGTCATTTTGGGCCTTATGTTTAAGTTTTAGGCCTTCATTAGGAAAATTTTTTTCTCAATCATTGTATCAAATTTTAATAACATTCACTGATTGTTTTTCACAAAATTGAATTTAACCGTATTATATATAATATATTTTTATAAAAAAAATTTAATTCAGTTATTCAAATTCAAATCACAGATGTGTGAGAAATTAATATATAAATTCCCTCGTATACGTGCCACTAGAACGGTTTATTTTGTGGAAAGGTCCAAAAGATTGAAATGTTTTACATCCAATTTCAATGTCTAATTAGTTCAAATGAAATAAATTGGATTAATTTATGTTAAATTTCTCTCATTAAACTTTTAAACCAAAAGAAAATTTAATTTAACTGTATAAATAAATGAGTATAAAAGAACTTTTTGAATTAAAATTCAGTGTTTTCACTATTCCTTTGAAAATCAAATTTCTCAGAAAAATAAAAAAAATTAACCCAAAGTAAATTTTGAATTTATTGTGTAAAAAATAATGATTTTTTTCAAATAAAAAATTTAAATGTTTCACGAATTATATTTAAAATGGGTTCACCATTAAAAGGCAGTAAAATTACATTTTACATAAATATATATTTTTATTCATAAAATTGGATTTATTCTTATCTTATACCTCTAAAATATATTAGATTTGTATAAAAAATATGAATTTAATGTATTAATTGTATTTAAAACCTTAATAAAAAGTGGTTTTTTAATTTATTGAGATAAAATTGTATCTATACGTAAAATATTTATTTTCTTAAAAATGTAATTTCATTATTTTCAAATTGTTCTTTCATTCAATTCATCTAATTTATAACCACATGATTCATTTTATATACATGTATAAATAATTTTTAAAAATTTATTTAATATTATTCATGACTTACATTTTGGTTTCTACGTCATACACTTAATAGAATTTTAATAATAATATTTCGAGTATATTATAGTTTGGTAAAACATGGTCTTGTGTGTTATGAAAGTTTCCAAAAAGACTAGATATTGTGTGTAATATAAGCCAAAAAAATGTGTTGTGTGAACCGAAATAATATCTATGTGTTTCATGTGGTGGAAAATTAACTAGTTATTTTGTGTAATTCAAGACAAACATAGTTCATTTATATAATAAAAATTATATTCAGTGTTTCCTGAAATGAAAAAATATTAAAATACTATATTAATTTAAAAACATAATTCACAAAATCCCATGGTGTTATATTATACCCCCCTAAATGAAATCATTTTTCCCTCAAAATTTACCAAGGATATCATTGTATTGATACTTAAAAGATCATTTCATAGAAACCCACATCATAAGAATAAATACTAAAACTTTAAATAAAAAGGGAATGTTGGAAACATAATAGTTACCCAAAGTAACACATACCTAGCTTTCCACATGGAAGAACATAGGTGTGAAGTGAATAGAAGGGAATGGAAGAGAAATATAATTATAAAGTTCTTATGGAGAGTCATAAAGAAAATGGTTATGATAATGTTTACATTTACAAATCCATAAATCTATAATGATCAAAGGGGCCATTTGATTCATCAGAAATGAAGGTAGTCGGGTAACATTTTCGTTTTCCAGATCCTTTTTTCTAATGATAAAGAATTTCCCTGAAAATATAAACATAAATTATTTCTAGATAACCATATCCTTAATTTTTCCTTGACTAACATCCACTTCATCTCTTATTCCAATAAATAAAGGTTCATTTTTCATTTCTCAAGCATTAAAAAATCATGACATTCAAAAATTGAATGATAGGTCATTTAATATGTTATTATCATAACCAAAATGTTATCACATGTTATCAAATATACATAAATCCTTATATATAAATATAATACTTTAACATAAACCATTCCATAAATCGTCAAACTTATAAAAAATTTAGAGGTTATAATTAGAAAACTTCAGCAATAAGGTCACTAAATTTCGAAAAAATAACCTAGCATTGATCCCACATATATAAAAAAATATCTCTTGGTTTTTGTATACCAAACATGTTATTACCTTCACCATGTATTCTCATGAAAAAATATAATAACGAGAATTACCATAAATACTTATTGAAGTCAATCATGTTTCCTTATTAAAAATTGAATTGGATATATTTATTAAATCCAAAAATGTTCTAAACTCCATCAATAATATCATATACAACTTGTCAACATGTCCTTAATTAAATCCAAGTTAATTAGTATTATACAATCTACACATTCATATCCAACATATCATTATCAAAACAAAATTATCATAACATAATGAATATATTAATAGTTATATTTCTATTAGTCATGTGTTTTCCATGAATATAACATTTCCATAAAATCACTTTTTTCCCCATCAAAACCATTCATTGTATTCTTGAAAATACTTACAGAAAAATAAATAAAATGATATATATATATTTAACAATTATATAACATAATTCTTGAATCCAAATACCTAAAAACATCAGTTATTTCACTTCATTTATAACCCATAAGAAGGTCACCTCATCCGATTAATTAATAACTCTTTCCATTCACAGTTTATTTTTAGTCTCAGCATCATTAGAAATATAACCATTACTCATAGAACCTTTTTTATTCTCTTTGGGAGATTTTTTCAAAGGGTAAAAATTTTTTTAATTATCATTCAGTAAAAAATAAAGTCATATAGCCATTTAGGATATCTTAGGGCGGTCCATATTCCCATCTACTGTGTTAACCGAACTCTTCATATTTTATTCCCAGTTACTCAATTTATTTACATCCTTTCTATAGTCAAATTTTTTTTGTATTCCTCTAAAACATTAACATAAGATGTTATTTAAACATTCATGATATAAAAGTAACTGAATATTCATTCCTCCGTTATCTATATTACCTGAAATCTCAGAAAACTCCTTCCACCTCAACCTTGGTGTGTTCGATATTTGGTTAAGGTATACATTGTTTATCACATTATGTGAAAACTGATTAGGCACGATCACGACATCCATCACTATAGTGATAATCCCATTTGACAATTCATGATCAAATTTTCTATCACATACAACATTAACCCAATTCTATATAGTTTCATACATTGACTAAAATAGGAGAGAATATTTTGGGCATCACTTATCATAGAGTAAACACCTTAATAATGAATAATATTACATACAGGATGTCTAAATCATGAAAATTACACATTTAATCTATGAAACTTTAGAATTATCATAGGTTATTCATAGGCATACCCTATTTAAATCATTCATGATGTTTCATCAGTACATTTTATATTCCCAAAGCATATCCCATGGGGATATTAAAATAGGTATGTAGAAAGTCCCATGGTCAGGCACCACTTCCCGATCGAGTCGAGCTCAATATATTGTTTTTAGGGTTTTCCCCTATGTACATCTATTTTAGACCTGCATCCACTTGTATTATATATATAGGTATGTCTTCCTAAGAAACTACTCACTCTCTCCCTTAACAAAATTCCAGTACAATTTCCTAATCATTGACTCATCCATAGGCTCGGCCATATAGACATATTTAGGAATATCCTTAGAAATATCCCTATGAATCTCACTAATGTTTTCTTATCCTAGATTACAATTATTTACTAAAACATTATTTTGATACTATATATATAGACTCTTGCTTAACATAAATGGATATTACATTATTTTAGATGAATATTCATCACATTACAAAAATACATGGTTGAGGACTATAATAGTTTTTTACTTCATAATCATGGAACACATTCATCTATTTTGGTGAAATATTTTCAACATTTTCACTAAAGATAATACCCTTTAGTACTTCTACTTAATATATTTCCTCAAAACCTGGGTAAAGGAAGAATAATAAATTGTTCAACTTGAATTTTAAATAAGGAAAAATAATGTAAATACATAAGCATAAAATGGAAATAAGGGTATGAGAACACGGGAATAACATTTTAATATCATACCCTACATAAAAAGATCACAATAATGATAAGTGATATTATTATTGGATGTTCATATGTAATTAAATTATAAGAAAATCGTGTAAAGGAACCATGTGAGAATATCAAAGGAATAAGACATAGAATATGTGAAACACACATAAAAATGTTACATCATTCCCTATAATTCAAGGTCAATTTTGAAAACATAACAAAGAAATTCATGGGGACTACAACTGCCGGCTGAGACACACCACTTTTCACAGTTAGTGTCAATTCATTTCATAGGACCATGTTTCCTAAACTTCTTATAGTGGATCAGGTTTCTCCCTCATCCCATAGTAGATCAGGTTTCCCCATATTCTCATAGTGGATCGGGTCTCCCCATCTTCTTATAGTTGAAAATATTTCCCTGTATTTCATATTGAATCTAGGATATTTACTTGATTCCCATTATTATATATTTAGATATAAATCATTACCCAATTCATTGGATGGAGATATAGGTCTCATCCATCTCATAAGAAAATCATACATACATGTTCCAAAAAATCATAAATAGACATATAATAACCCATGAAATAAAATGGGTTCCATAAAAATTTTATCATATCATAACATGTGGAAACATATAGGTTTCATAATAATTTCATCAAATCATAACCCTTAAATAGAATCTTGTTTTATAAGAAAATATCCCTTGAAAGAGAAACAAGTTTCACTAATATATAACTCATTAAAGAGAAATGGGTTTCATAAATAGCATGCTAGAAAAACATAAATCATTCAAAGAATTAATAGGAATATAACATTAGGTTAATTTAAAAATAAAGTAATTATTTACCCCAAAATATGTCCTCTAATATTGAAAATTATTTTAAAATATGTTTTAAAAACATTTCTTGAAGAAAATAACCTTTCTTCTTTGAAAAAAATAAATTTGGAACAGTAAAACCTTTTGAAAACTATTTTATATTAAAATAAAAATTAATAATTATAAACTAATCTGGAAATCCATTTTCCTTGAAGAAATATATAAAAAAATGAAAATATTTTGTGAACCTTTTTCCTGGAAAACATAAGCTTGATAACTTTTTGAAAAACATTTGTTTGAAGAATTATAATGAAATATTGAAATCATTTTTGAAAAACAAATCTTTGAAAATACTTTTTAGATTTTATAAAAGAAAATTTTAAGTTATTTAAATTTATTTCCTTAATTATGTTTTAAAAAACAAAATGGGAGCTTTTCAAATCAATTAAAACTCTTTTTAAAAATTATTATTTAAAAACATATTTATTTAAAAAACTCAATAAAAATAATGAATTCAAAAATAATGGGAATTGTTTCCCTAAAAATAGATATTTTTATCTTCAAATAGAGGATTCAATGGTAATATGGTCATGATGGTGGATAAATCCATATATATCTAACATTTTTTCCATCGTAAAAATTTTATAAAAGTATCTCGATTGGAAAATGACATGAATATTTAGTTTTAAAAACATTTGTTTAAAAGAAAAAATTTGTTAAAAATTCATATTAAATAAAATAAGATAATATCAAAACATTGTTAGGAACATTGTTAGAAACACATGAAATTTAAGGAACAATTATTTTTGACCGAAGAGGGATATAAATTTTGACATTATTAAAAGAACTATTTTGACATTATTTTTTAACAAAGAGTGGAAAATGTTAATAAAACATGATGTTATTGTGAATAAATAGAGTAGGATAATATTAATGAGTGTTCTTGAAATTGGATCATATGGTTTCATCCATGAGTGCATAATTATAAATAATTTCGATAGATGTGGAGATTGTTTCAACAATCTCTTATCAATTGGTATCTTTATATAATATTCACCATGTAAGAAAATGACATTACATGAAGCTTAAAATGTAACACCCCGACCATAGATTCTTATAGTCGTTGCATTATTTTAATACATTGTCATGATTACAAGGAATCAAGTCCCGAAAGACAGATCAGTTTAGCAGTCTTGGAAAAAAGATTATATAAATGAACAATGCATTAAAATTTCTAACATAAAATACAAAGGAAATAGTTCTTTTAGAACACCATTATTCCATTTAGATTAACCCTGCATATGAATCATAATACACTTTTTGCAATCCTGGTAAAATAAAACAAAAGAAAGGGGTGAGCTTCGAGGCCCAGTAAGGGTAAATAATTTAGCGGAAGCTATAAACTTTTAAGGAAAGATGTGTGATAAAAACAACATCCTTATTAAACATAAACATGAACCTAATATGCAAAAATAAATCAAACATTACCATATAAACATGCACATATATATTCCACAAGTTGAATAATCACATGTAATAACTAATTTTGTAATGAGGGAATGCCTAATGTTGAACATCATTACCACATAGTCAAGGCCTTGTGCAAAGACTACAAATAATTTTTTTGTCAAGGCCTTGTTCCAAGACAGTAGTTTGTCTCATGAGACCTATCAATGCATAAAAGAGCTATATAGGGCTCCACCCATCACTAATTCCACTGCATTCCTCATATGAAAAAGTTGTAACATAACATAAACATTCATATTAAAACTAGCATACAAAATGTCATTACATTAACACAAAACCGTGAATGGTATAAAAATAAAACATCCATAGTCAATCATATCATAACACATTCAATACAACATGTAAGATTTTATTATAATAAATCAACATCAATCAAAAATAATATCCAGTAAAGGATGCTGACATAGTTGAAAATGATGCGTAAAACTTTTTGAGAGAAATATCCTTTTTGTAAAAACATTTAAAAGTCACACATTTATAAAGGAAGTAATTTAAAAGATATTTTTGAATCAAAGTGTCCCACACCAATATGAAACATTTAGAAAATAATTATCATTTCAAAACATTCATGTCCATATAAATAAATCCTTAAAATTATTTTGAAAACATGGACATTAATTAAAAATATTTATAAAGATAAATCTTTATAACATTTAAAATTATGATTTTTATAAAGATTAAATTTCACAAATCCTTAAAATATTCATTTTTAAATCATTTTTATGAAAAATGG
Organism: Viscum album; assembly: GCA_963277665.1. NCBI lineage: Eukaryota > Viridiplantae > Streptophyta > Magnoliopsida > Santalales > Viscaceae > Viscum > Viscum album. The sequence continues at coordinate 512,393,702 of OY728143.1, read as the reverse complement.
ACATGTATGATAAAAATTCCCCAGTAAATTCCTACACATAAACAATCTCGGATAATAATGAGATTGGGGAATTAACCCTTACATTACACTTTCCATTAGTCGAGGGTACGTTTAACCTCCCCTATGAAGATCATAGTTTGTTATTAAATTATACCAGAAACATATTAATATTTATGATATCATATATGATTTAGTTATTAATTTATACTACCCATTTAATAATAATTTCCTTGTTAAATTAACATTTTAGGTAATAATCAGTTTCTTTATCGTACGTGTTTTAACTTGTTACTCTTGATTGTATCACATGGATAAAGATTTAAATAATTCCAAAATATAAAACATGATTTATATATAATATATATTTATAATATAAATATGTATAATAGACATATATATGAAATGTAAAACATCGTTTGTGGAGACAGTAGTCCGTACGTACGTATAAACGTTGTTTCTGTTTTCATATCGTATTGAACAGAACTAAGTGAATAAGATATAGTTAAGTATATATATATATATCTCCAGTAGAATTATTATGTCATATATTACATAATTATTAGTAATATATATTTTTATAATCGTTGTTGAATGGTGATCGTGGAAATGAATCTCTTCGCGTCGTGGAGACGGTAATCCGTACGTATGCACGAGCAACAATATCATTTCCTTAAAGGTGTAAAATTGGATGGTATATTAATTTTATAGAGACATTATCATGTTATTTTCATTATTTATATACATATTACTCATCATTATATCCATCCAAATAACATAGTTTTGAATAACAAATTATACCACGGCGTGGAGACGGTAAGCCGTATGCACACATGCATGGTGACATTATAATTCATAAGATGGATAGAATAATGAATATAGATGTTCCATATTTATAATAGAATCACAGTATATAGAATATAATGTAGTTATTATTTTATAATGGAAGAAACAATGAAAGTGTAAATGGAAGAATAAGAGAACTTGAAAGAGGGTGGTGAAATCATTTCCTCTTCTTCGGGTTCTTCCTTTTGATTTGATCAAAAGGGATTCTTAGCATGGATTTATGATAAAAGGAATGCCTCTAGGATGAAGGTAGGATAGTTGGGAGGATATTTTGGTTGGGTTTGGCCGAGCCAAATGGATTTGGAGGTGTTAATTTGAGAGAAGGTGAAGTGCCCTTTAATAAGAGGGGTGAGGGTCACTTTAGGAAAAGATTAAAGTATTAATTTATTATACAATTATATTCGGTTTATAATGGTTCCAAATGATTTTTTTTCAAGACATTGGTGTTTATGGGTCGAAATCCACTCAACCAATAGGTTTTAGACAAGTTTATGTTACCATTTTAACCTTATCATTTAGATTGAACGCTTTGTTAAATAGTATAACTTTTACAGTGTCTTCTTGTATTCATACTCTATATGGTTAATAAACATACTCAGAACATAAAAAAGAACCACAAGTGGCTCATTAATGAAATATAAAATATTATTTATTCCCATTTTCAGAACCATACATTTTTATGAATATTATATCAATCAATAATATAGTATTTGTTTTAAATATTATTTTATGGCAATTCTGACACTATTTGGTATTTTGTTTTTTTGAAAGTCATCACAACTTGATTACATTGAAATAGATACATTTAATCACCCCTAACATGTCATAGTCACCTAGAAAATTCTTGTATTTCATAAAAACTTTGAAATTATATTTATTTTAATATTTAAAATACCATTTGATTGATTCCTTCATTAATAAGTTAATTACTACATCATCATTCTGTCAAAAATAAATTTAAATATTTAATGTTTTAAATTATAAATAAAATAAAATTATTTATGAAATATTTTTATCTTTGTATTGAATAATTATAGTCGAATTTATCTTATGTATAACCCTATATTAAAAATGGTTTAGTTATTAAACTTTGATTTTAACTCTTTTAACTCTTCTTTAAATTTAATTATAATAAATTTCTTAATCTAAGCCAATTGGTCTTAAAGGGTCATATTTTATTCCTAAGGTTATTTTTGGACCAATTACACTTATCCAATAGAATTATTACATTTTTTAGGTTAATAATAATATCATTTTTACCCTTAATTACCTTATTTACTTTTAACCGTGGTAAATAAAAGAAAAAGTTACTATTCACCAAAAAATAATTTTATCTTGTTGAGAAACATTTTACTCCTTTATATTAACTGTATCTCTTGGATTTTTGAAATTACACTCAGAAAATTGGTAAAGATAAGTTTAATGTGAATTTACAAATTCTCCTAGGATGTGAGTAAAAGACGGTGAAATTATCAATAAACTTTTTATATATCTAAAATTATTATAAACTGACTCCAATGAATTAAATTGAACATATATAGGTATTTTGTATCTATTTTGAACTAAAATAAATTTAAATAAAATAATTAATTATTTAAATAAAATTTCGGTTTTAAATTATAACTCAGTGTTTTTCACTATTCATAAAAAATTAAACGTTTTCAAAAAAATGCACCCTAAACAAATATTGATATTTTGAATTTAATAATGAAGTATATTTTACCAAATTCTGTAGCTAGAATTTGCATTTATTAATTTAAAATTAATTCCTGCTATCAAAACCAAAAGGTGTATTATTAAGAAATAATAACTATCAAAAGTTTGACACTTGTTTATGTACAATTTCAAAGTGAAATTGCATACAATGACCAGAATTGGATTATGTAGTAAAAATTTAATCTATTTATACTTACAAACCATTAAAATGTATAATTTAACACTATAAATTAATTTGATAAAAAAATTTGTTTTCAGTTAAAATATAGTATTTTCATTATTCACCCAAATATGAAAGTTATCAGAAAAACACCAAACAATTATTAAAACTAAATTCTTATGTCCCGATTCTAAATAAGAAGATTATTTTGTCAAATTGAATACATAAATGTTTCAAATAATAAATTTAAAAAGGGCTCACCATTAAAAGGCGGTAAGATTAAATTTTTTGAAAAATACTTCTTTTGTATGAAAAAAATGAATTAGTTCTTACTTTTTGTTAAAGAAACTCATAATATGGATTCTAAAATTATAAGGATTATATATAGTAAAAAATTGAGTTAATACTATTCATAACCGCTTTTGAAAGGCTGGTATGGTAAGTATTGGTGCGCTTGAACTCGATGTTGCATGTAGTGTAAGTTATTAAATTACTTTGAAGAACTAATGTAATATGAATTCTTAGGGTGTTACATTCTTCCCAACTTCAACAAATAGTGTCCTCGCAATTTGAAAATTTTCATTGAAAATAAAAGGTTTAAATTAGGAAATAACTTTGTGGGAAAACCCATATCGGAAATTGGGTTAAAAAAGTTAGTCTTAATAAGAGGAAAAAAATATATATATATACATGACAAGTATAGTTTGATCCTTCAACTAATTCCTACCACAAACTCATCTTTTATTCAAAAGATTTCACAAAAAATTATTTATCCTAATCGTATAGGGTTCGAAAAATAATGAATTTATAATTCATTTATCATACAATTATAAAAATGACAAATTATACAAACCATTACATCACGTAGTCTGGTCATAGGTGATGCACCCTTGTCGCTCTTCGGTTGCGGGTTCAATTCTCGCGGAATCTCTACACGTGACTAGTAGTCGCCCGACCTATAGGTTGTACTTTTTATAACAATCTAGAAATAACCATAACAATAGAATCTAATTTCAAACTTATTCCATTCCAACCATTAGATTATCCAAAATACTTATATCCAAACTCTCAGTGCAAAAATTTATAAGGAAGGTAAACACAATGAAGATCTTTTTTTCCGCGTAATAACATGTAAAAACCTTCAACATGTATTCTTTTAAAACACTAAAACATCTTGAATTACCATAAAACCTTATTGATTAAATTCATTCTCCCTTATCCTTTATATAATACTGGATATATTCCTTATATCCAATTTTTTTGAATATTCCAACAATCAGGAAATAAACAAACCATTAAGCAGTTGCATGTTGGTCAAGAATATCCAATACAATTTATCCAAATAAACCATCTCTTTTTCCAAAATTGTACCTTAGTATCAGGACCATATAATCTCAAATTACCAATGAAATAGTACTGCAATACAATCCTTATTTATTTCCATAATTCATATTACCAGTACATCACAAATACAACACTCAGATGACACAATACTTTAATAACAACATAAGAACTCTTAATCATTCCTCTTCATCTTAGATAGTATCATAACATGATTCATATCTTATAGCAACATTTGAGGTATACTCTGATGATTTGGACCTTGATTCACGTAGTGTCCCAACTCCTTACAGATGAAGCATAGTACATTTAAAACTTTTTTTTACCCTTGAAATCACATACTTGGTGTCCTTTTCTCCACACATATAACAAACTACCATTCCTTTAAAGCATTTACCAATTGGTCCTTTCCACATTTATCACATATCGGAAAATCCTTCTTTTCCCTCTTCCCTTTATCCATATTTCTCTCTTCCATAATTTTCTTCTCTTACATCTCTTCAAATCCACAGGACTCCGAGAATTCATTACTTATCTTATTAACACATGATACTATTTTTTCATATGTCGAGAATACATGGGAGACTATTTCCCTTCTAAATTTTATCTTAACACAGGGAAATATATGACCCTTCTTACTCTATGGATCATACGTATTGTTGGAGTTCACATTCACTCTACTGGGCACCATTTTGATACAATGGAATACACTAGGTCATTTTATGAATTGAAATGAATAATTCCAAAAACGTAAAATACATAACATAAATTGAACAGTTTATGGATAAAATAAATAAAAATATTTTCTTTGAGGAGGTATATACTCGTAAATCTTTCATGATGATTTGTAAAGAAAATAAGAATTATCCTAAACATATCCCTTGGAAGTGTCATAACCAAGAGTACAACAAGTCTCGTTGTCGTGTACTAGTTCCTGTTCAAATTTAGCTCAAAGCAGTGTTTTTGGGTTGTACCCCTAGGTACATTTGTGCCAAAGCCACCTCTACCCGCTCCTATCCAGATAGAGATGTATTTTCTTGGAAAACTAACAAAATCTCTACATTACCAAAATTCTAGGATGTTATTCTAAACTAATCCTCAAAGTCTATCTTATGGTAATGTACTCTAATTATAGTTTATCTAAATCTTGATTCCAAGGTTATTACTTAACTTCTTCTGATACCAACTGTAATGCCCTGACCATAGATTCCTTGAGTCGGTGCATTATTTTAATACATTGGCATGATAATAAGGAATGAAGTCATGAAAGACCGAACAGTTTAGCAGTCTTGAAAAATAGATTGCATACTTGAACATTACATTAAACATTCTAACATACAATAAAAAAAACTGTTCTTTGAGAACACCATTATTTCCTTTACATTAACCCCTCATATCAATCATAATACACTTCATGGAATCCTGGGAAAATAAAACATAAGAAAGGGGTGAGTTCAGATGCTTAGTAAGGGTAAATAATTTAGTGGAAGGTATAAAATTTTATGGAAAGATGTGTGATAAAAACAACAGTATTTTTAAACATAAAAATGAACCTAATATGAATAAATAAATCAAAAATTACCATATAATCATTCACATGGATATTCTACTAGTCGAACAATGACATGTAATAACTAATTTTATAATAAGGTAATGCTTAATTCTGAACGACATTACCACATAGTCAAGGCCTTGTTCCAAGAATACAAATAAATTTTTTGTCAATTCATTGTTCCAAGATATTATTTTGTCTCATAAGACCTACCGATGCATCGAGGAGCTATAGCGGGCTCCACCCGTCACTTACTAAGTCCACTGCATTCCTCATATGAAAAAGTCAAAACATAACATAAAAAATCTTTTTACAACTAGCTTAAAAAATGTCATTACATTAACCATAAACCATGAATATTATAAAAATACAACATACGCTGTCAATCATATCATAACTCATTCAATACAACATGGAAGATTGTATTATAATAAATCAACCTCAACCAAAAATAATATCCAGTAAAGGATGCTTACATAGTTAAAAATGATGAGTAAAACTTTTTGAGATAAATATCCTTTTTATGAAATCATTTAAATGTCACACATTTATAAAGGATATAATTTAAAATATATTTTTGAATGAAAGTGTCCCATACCACTTTGAAACTTTTGGAATGAATTATCATTTCAAAACATTCATGTCTATATAAATAAATCCTTAAAATTATTTTGAAAACATGGGCATTAATTAAAAAGATTTACGAAGATAAATATTTAAAACATTTAAAATTAGGATTTTTATACTGATTACCATTCACAAATCCTTAAAATATTCATTTTGAAATAATTTTTATGAAAAATGGACGTGGATGACAAAAATGTCCCATTAAATTCCTACACATAAACAATCTCGGTTAATAATGAGATTGAGGAATTAACCCTTACCTGGCACCTTCCATTAGTCGTGGGTACGTTTATCTTCTTATATGAAGATAATAGTATGTTATTAAATTATACCAGAACCATATTAAAATTTATGATATCATATATGATTCATTTATGACTTTATACTACCCATTTAATAATAATTTCCTTGTTAAGTTAACATTTCACGTAATAATCGTTTTCTTTATCCTACATGTTTTAACTTGTTAATCTTGATTGTATCACATAGATCAAGATTAAAATAATTCAAAAATATAAAACATGATTTATATATCATATATATTTATAATATAAATATGTATAATAGACATATATATGAAATAAAAAACACTAATAGTGGAGATGGTAGTCTGTACGTACGTATAAATGTTGTTTCTGTTTTCATATCATATTTAACGGAACTAAGTAAATAAGATATAGGTATTTATATATATATATATCCATTAGAATTATTATTTCATATATTACATACTTATTAGTAATATATATTTTTATAATCGTCGATGAATGGTGATCCTAGAAATCAATCTCATCGCGTTGTGGAGACGGTAATCTGTACGTACGCACAAGAGACAATATCATTTCCATAAAGGTTTGGAATTGGATGGCATATTAACATTATAAAGACATTATCATGTTATTTACATTATTTATATACATATTACTCATCATTATATCAACCCAAATAACATAGTGTTGAATAACAAATTACACCACGGCGTGGAGACGGTAATCCATACGCACGCACGCATGATGACATTATCATTCATAAAATGGATAGAATAATGAATATAGTTGTGACATATTTATAATAAAATCACAGTATATAGGAGATACTGGATTAATTTTTTTTTAATGGGAGAAACAAAGATAGAGTAAGTGGAAGAATAAGAGAACATGAAAGAAGGTGGTGAAATCACTACCTCTTCTTCGGGTTCTTCCTTTTGATTTAATAAAAGGGCTACATAGAATGGATTTCTGACCAAAAGAAGGCCTCTAGGATGAAGGTAGGATAGTTGGGAGGATATTGGGGCAGGTTTTGGCTGATCCAAATGGCTTTGGAGGTGTTAGTTGAGAGAAGGGGAAGTTCCCTTTTATAAGAGGGGTGAGGGTCACTTTAGGAAAAGATTAAAGTACTAATTTATTATACAATAATATTCGGTTTATAATGATTACAAATGAATTTTTTTCGAGCCTTAGGTGGTTATGGGTTGAAATCCACTCAACCAATAGGTTTTAGACTAGTTTATGTTACCATTTTAACCTTATCTTTTAGATTTAACTCTTAGTTAAATAGTTTAACTTTTACTGTGTCTTCTTGTATTATTACTCTATATGGTTATTAAACATACTCTAAACATACAAGTGAACATAAAGTGGCTCATTAATGAAATATATAATTTTATTTAATCCATTTGGCCGAACCTTACATTTTTATGAATATTATATCAACCAATAATATAGTATTTTTTTAAAATATTAATTTATGTCAATTTTGACACTATTAGGTATTTTGTTTTTGGGAAAGTCATCACAACATGATTACTTATAAAAAGATACATCGAATCATCCTTAACATGTCATAGTCACCTATAAAATTCTAGGATGTCATAAAAACATTGAAATTATAATTATTTTAATATTTAAAATACCATTTATTTGATTCCTTCATTAATAAGGTAATTACAGCATCATCATTTTGTCAAAAATAAATTAAACTATTTAATGTCTAAAAATTATAAATAAAATATCATTATGTAGAAAATATTTTTATTTAATAATGAATATTTATATTCAAATTTCTCTTATTTATAACCCTATATTAATATTGGTTTAGTTATTAAACTTTGATTTAAACTCTTTTAACTCTTCTTTAAATTAAATTATAATAAATGTCTTCATCTAATCCAAGTGGACCTAAAGGGTCAGATATTATTCCTAAAGTTTTTTTGGTCGAATTACACTTTTCCAATAGAATTAGGACTTGTGTTAGGGTAATAATAATATCATTTTTACCCTAAATTACCCTATTTACTGTTAATCGTGGTAAATAAAAGTAAAAAGTTACTATTTACCAAAAATTAATTTTATCTTGTTAAACCAAATTTTACTCCTTGATAATAACTTTGTCTCTTGGATTTTTTAAATTCCACCCCCATAAGTTGTAAAATTATGTTTTATGTGAATTTAGAAATTCTCCTAGGAGGTGGGTAAAAGACGGTGAAAAGTTCAATAATATTTTTATATATCTAAAATTATTATAAACCGACTCTAATTAATTACATTGAACATATATAGGTATTGTGTATCTATTTTGACCTAAAATAAATTTAAAAAATTATTTAATTATTTAAATAAAAATTCAGTTTTAAATTAAAACTTAGTGTTTTTCACTATTCATCTAAAATTAAACGTTTTTAGAAAAATACCAAAACATCACCCTAAGAAAAATTTAATATTCCGAATTCAATAATGAAGTATATTTTACCAAATTCAAAACCTAGAAGTTGCATTTATTAATTTAAAATTAATCCTTCTTTCAAAACAAAAAAGACGTATTTTTAAGAAATAATAACTATCAAAAGTTTGACACTTGTTTATGTCCAATTTCAATGTGAAATTACTTATAATGACCAGAATTGGATTAAATAGTAAAAATATAATCTATTTATACTTACGAACCATTAAAATGTATAATTTAACACTATAAATTATTTTGATAAAAAAAATTGTTTTCAGTTAAAATGTAGTATTTTTCACTATTCACCCTAATATGAAAGTTATCAGAAAAACACCAAATATTTATTGAAACTAAATTATTATGTCCCGATTCTAAAGAAGTTTATTTTGTCAAATTGAATATATAAAGGTTTTAAATAATGTATTTTATTAGGGATCTCCATTAAATAATGTAAGAGTATATTTTTTGAAAAATACTTCTTTTATCTGAAAAAAATGAATTAGTTCTTAATTATGTCTAAGAAACTCATAATATAGATTCTAAAATTATAAGGATTATATATAGTTCAATATTCTGGTAACAATATTCATAATCGCTTTTGAACAGCTAGTTTGGTAAGTCGTGGTGCGCTTGAACTCAATGTTGCGTGTAGTGTAAATTATTGAATTACTTTGAAGAACTAATGTAATATGAATTATTAGGGTGTTACATTCTTCCCTCCTTCAACAAATAGTATCCTCTCAATTTGAAAATTTTCTTTGAAAATAAATGGTTGAAAGTAAAAAATACCTTTGTGGGAAAACCCACATCAGAAAATGGGTAAAAAAATTAGTCTTAATAAGAGGGAAATAATAATAATATATATATATATATATACTTGACAAGTCTAGTTTGATCCATCAACTAATTACTACAACAAACTCATATTTCATTAAAAATTATTTAAAATAAATTATTTATCCTAATCGTATAGGGTTCCAAAAATAAAGAATTTATAATTTATTTATCATACTATTTAAAAAAAGATAAATTATATAAACCAGTACATCAGGTAGTCCGGTCATAGGTGATGCACCCTTGTCGCACTTCGGTTGCGGGTTCAAGTCTCGCGACCTTTTTGGACGTGACTAGTAGTCGCCCGACCTCTAGGTTGTCCTTTATATAACAATCTAGAAATAACCTTAACAATAGAATCAAATTTAAAACATAATCCATTACAACCTTTAGACTTATCCAAAATACTTTTATCCAAACTCTCAGTCCAAAATTTATAAGGAAGGTAAACACAATGAAGATCCTTTTTCCACGTAATAACATGTGAACACCTTCATATTGTATTCTTTTAAAACACTGCAACATCTTGAATTACCATAAAACCTTATTGATTATATTCATTCTACCTTATCCTTTATATAATACGGGATATATTCCTTATATCTACACATTTTGAATATTCCAAAAATCATGAAATAAACAAACCATTAATCAGTTCCATGTTAGTCAAGAATATCCAATATAATTTATACAAATCAACCATCTATTATTCCAAAATTACACTTTTGTATCAGGACGAAATAATCTCAAATTCCTAATGAAATAGTACTATGGTACAATCCTTATTTATTTCAATAATTCATATTACCTGCACATCATAGATACAACACTCAAATGACACAATACTTTAATAACAACATAAGAACTCTTAATCATTCCTCTTCATCTTTGATATTATCATAACTTTATTTTTATCCAATAGAAGCATTTGGGGTATACTCTGATGATTTGGAAATTGAATCACGTAGTGTCCCAACTACTTGCAGATGAAGCATTGTACATTTAAAACATTTTCTTACCGATGAAATCACGTACTTGGTGTCTTTTTTCTCTACACTTATAACAAACTCCCATTCCTATCAAAAATTTACCAATTGATTATTTCCACATTTATCACATATGGGAAAATCCTTCTTTTCCCTCTTCCCTTTATCCAACTTTCCCTCTTCCATCCTTCTCTTCTCTTTCATCCATTCAAATCCACAGGACACCGATAATTCTTTACTTTTCTTATTAACACATGATATTATTTCTTCATATATCGAGAATAAATGGGATACTATTTCCCTTCTAAAAGTTAGCTAAATACCATAAAATATATAACTCTTATTACTCATTGGATCATACGTATTTTTGGAGTTCACATTACTTCTAATGGGTGCCATTTCGATACAATGGAATACACTAGATCAGTTTATGAATTGCAATGAATAATTCAAAACATGTAAAATACCTAACATAAAATTAACAGTTTATGGATATATTCCATAAAAATATTTTCTTTGAGGAGGTATATACTCGTAAATCCTTCATGATAATTTTTAAAGAAAATGAGAATTGTCCTAAACATATCCCCCGGTGGTGTCATAACCAAGAGTGCAGCAAATCCCATTGTAATGCACTAGTTCCCATTCGAGTCTAGCTCAAAGCGGTGTTTTCAGGTTTTACCCCTAAGTACATCAGTGCCAGAGCCTCCTCTACCTACTCGTATCCAGACATGGATGTATTTTCTTGGAAAACTCACAAAATCTTTAAATTACCAAAATTTTAGGAAGTTCTTCTAAACATATCCTCAAAGTCTATCTTAGGGTAATATGCTCTAATTAGAGTTTTTCAAAATCTTGTATCCATAGTTATTACTAATCTTACTCTGATACCAACTGTAATGCCCTGACCCTAGATTCATATATTTGGTGCATTATTTTAATACATTAGCATGATTACAAGGAATCAAGTCCTAAAAGACCGATCAGATTAGTAGTCTTGAAAAATAGATTGCATACATGAGCATTACATTAAACTTTCTAAAATACAATACTCAAAAAAAAATAGTTCTTTGAGAACACCATTATTACCTGTAGATTAACATTGTATATCAATCATAATACACTTCTTGGAATCCTGGGAAAACAAAACTTATGAAAGGGGTGATCTGAGATGCCCAGTAAGGGAAAATAATTTAGCAGAAGCTATAAAACTTTAAGGTAACATGTGTGATAAAAACAACAGACTTTTTAAACATAAACTTGAACCTAATATGAAAAAATAAATCAAAAATTACCATATAAACATGCACATGGATATTCTACTAGTCGAATAATCATATGTAATAACTAATTTCATAATGAGAGAATGCCTAATGCCGAACATCATTACCACATAGTCAAGGCCTTGTGCCAAGACTACAAATAATATTTTTTGTCAGGTCCTTGTGCTAAGACACTATTTTGTCTCATGAGACCTACCAATGCATCGAGGAGCAATAGTGGGCTCCACTTGTCACTTACTATGTCCACTGCATTCCTCATATGAAAAAGTTGAAACATAACATAAACATTCGTATTAAAACAAGCAGAAAAAATGTCATTAAAATATCCATAAATCGTGTATGGTATAAAAATAGAACATCCATAGTCAATCATATCATAACTCATTCAATAAAATGTGTAAGATTGTATTATAATAAATCAACCTCAATAAAAAATAATATCCAGTAAAGGATGTTGACATAGTTGAAAATGAAGAGTAAAACTTTTTGAGAGAAAAATCCTTTTTGTAAAATAATTTAAAAGTCACACATTTATAAAGGAAGTAATTTAAAATTGATTTTGGAATCAAAGTGTCCCTTACCACTTTGAAACTTTTTAAAAGAATTATCATTTCAAAACATTCATGTCCATATAAATAAATCCTTAAAATTATTTTAAAAACATGGACATTAATTAAAAAGATTTAGAAAGATAAATAATTAAAACATTTAAAATTATAATTTTATAAACTATAACTTTCAAAAATCCTTAAACCATTAATTTTGAAATCATTTTTATAAAATATGGACATGGATGATAAAAATGTCCCAGAAAATTCTTACACATAAACAATCTCGGATAATAATGAGATTGAAGAATTAACCCATACCTTGCACTTTCCATTAGTCGAGGGTACGTTTAACCTCCTATATGAAGATCATAGTATGTTATTAAATTATACCAGAACCGTATTAATATTTAAGATATCATATATGATTCATTTATATCTTTATACTACCCATTTAATAATTTTTTCGATGTTAAATTAACATTTCAGCTAATAAACGTTTTCTCTATCGTACGTGTTTTAACTTGTTACTCTTGATAGTATCACAAAGATCAAGATTTAATTAATTAAAAAAATATAAAACATGATTTATATATCAAATATATTTAGAATATAAATTTTCATAATAGACATATATATGAAATGAAAAACACTGTTTGTGTTGACGGTAGTCCGTCCGTACGTATAAACGGTGTTTCCGTTTTCATATCGTATTGAACGGAACTAAGTGAATAAGATATAGGTAAGTATAAATTTATATATAAATATATATATCTCCAGTATCATTATTATTTCATATATTACATACTTATTTGTAATATATATTTTCCTAATCATCGATTAATGATGATCGTGGAAATGAATCTCATCGCGTCGTGGAGACGGTAATCCGTACGTATGCACGAGCGACAATATCATTTCCTTAATGTTATGGAATTTGATGGGAAATTAATTTTTCAGAGACATTATAATGTTATTTTCATTATTTATATACATATCACTCATCATTATATCCATCCAAATAACATAGTTTTGAATAACAAATTACAACACTGTGTGGAGATGGTAAGCCGTACGCACGCACGCATGGTGAAATTATCATTAATAAGATGGATAGAATAATGAATATAGCTTTTCCATATTTATAATAAAATAACATTATATAGAAGATACTGGAGTTATTATTTTATAAAGGAAGAAACAAATAAAGATTAAGTGGAAGAATAAGAGAACATGAAAAGGGTGGTGAAATTATTACCTCTTCTTCAGGTTCTTCCTTTTGATTTGATCAAAAGAGATCCATAGGTTGGCTTTCTGACCAAATAAAGGCCTCAATTATTAAGTTAGGATAGTTGGGATGATATTTGGGTAGGGTTTGGCCATGAAAAATGGATTTGGAGGTGTTAATTTGAGATAAGCGGAAAGGCCCTTTTATTAGAGGGGTGAGGGTCACTTTAGGAAAATCTTAATGTATTAATTTATTATACAATCATATTCGGTTTATAATGGTTTCAAATGTACTTTTTTCAAGAATTAGGTGGTTATGGGTCTAAATACACTCTACCAATAGCTTTTAGACAAGTTTATGTTACCATTTTAACCTTATCTATTAGATATAACTCTTAGTTGAATAGTTTAACCTTTACCATGTCTTCTTGTATTCTTACTCTATATGGTTAATAAACATACTCTAAACATACAATAGAACATTAAGTGGCTCATTAATGAAATATATAATATTATTTAAACCCTTTGTAAGAACCTTAAATCTTTATCAATATTATATCAACCAATAATATAGTATTTGTTTTAAATATAAATTTATGTCAATTTTGACACTATATTGAATTTTGTTTTTGTGAAAGTCATCACAACATGATTACTTCTAAAAAGATACATTGATTCATCCCTAACATGTCATAGTCACCTATAAAATTCTTGTATGTCATAAAAACTTTTAAATTATATTTATTTTATTATTTATAATACCATTTATTTGATTTCTTCATTAATAAGGTAATTACTGCATCATCATTCTGTATAAATAATTTTAAATATATAATATCTAAAAATTATAAATAGTATACCATTATGTTGGAAATATTTTAATCTTTATAATGAATATTTATAGTCGAATTTATCTTATTTATAACCCTATATTAAAAATGGATTAGTTATTAAACATTTATTTTAACACTTTTAACTCTTCTTTAAATTAAATTATAATAAATGTCTTAATCTAATCCAAGTGGACCTAAAGGGTCATATTTTATTCCTAAGGTTGTTTTGGGTCGAATTACACTTATCCAATAGAATTAAAACATGTGTAAGGGTAATAATAATATCATTTTTACCCTTAATTAACTTATTTACTTATAACCGGGGTAAATAAAACATAAAAGTTACTATTCACAAAATATTAATTTTATCTTGTTGAACTAGATTTTACTCCTTAATATTAACCGTGTCACTTGGATTTTTGATTTTCCACTCACAAAAGTGGTAAAATTAACTTTTATGTGAATTAACAAATTCTCCTAGGAGGTGGGTAAAAGACGGTGAAAAGATCAATAATCTTTTTATATATCTAAAATCATTATAATCTGACTCCAATAAATTAAAATGAAATTATATAGTTATTTTTTATCTACTTTTACCTAAAATAAATTTAAATAAAATAACTAATTATTTAAATAAAAATTCGGTTTTAGATTATAACTCAGTGTTTTTCACTATTCATCTAAAATTAAAAGTTTTCATAACAATACCAAAAATTCAGCCTAAGAAAATTTTGAAATTCTGAATTCAATAATGAAGTCTATTTTACCAAATTCGAAACCTAGAAGTTTCATTTATTAATTTAAAATTAATATCCACTGTTAAAACCAAAAGGCGTATTTTTAAGAAATAATAACTATCAAAAGATTCACACTTGGTTATGTCCAATTTCAAAGTGAAATTACTTATAATGACTAGCATTGGATTAAATAGTAAAAATATAATCTATTTATACTTACTAACCATTAAAATGTATAATTTAACACTAGAAATTATTTTTCTAAAAAAGTTGTTTTAATTTTCAATATAGTACTTTTCACTATTCACCCAAATATGAAAGTTATCAGAAAAACACAAAAAAATTATTGAAATTAAATTCTTATGTCCCAATTCTAAAAAAGAATTTATTTCATCAAAATTAATATATAATAGTTCTAAATAATATATTTAAAATGGGTTCACCATTAAAAGGTGGTAAGAGTATATTTTTTGAAAAATACTTCTTTTATCTGAAAAAAATGAATTAGTTATTACTTTATGTCTATGAAACTCATAATATGGATTCTATAATTATAATGATTATATATAGTTCAAAATTCAGTTAATATAACCTCTTTTTAACGGCTTGTATGGTAAGTCGTGGTGCGCCTGAACTCGATGTTGCGTGTAGTGTAAGTTATTGAATTACTTTGAAGAACTATTGTAATATGAATTATTATGGTGATACATTCTTCCCTACTTCAATAAATAGCGTCCTCGTAATTTGAAATTTTTCTTCTAAAATAAAAGGTTGAAAGTAGAAAATACCTTTGTGGAAAAACCCACATCAGAAATTGGGTTAAAAAAATTTAGTCTTAATAAGAGGGAAATAATAATAATATATATATATATATATATATATATATATATACTTGTCAAGTAGAGTTTGATCCTTCAACTAATTCCAACAGGAAACTCATATTTCAATAAAAAAGATTTCAATTTTTTTTATCCTAATCGTATAGGGTTATAAAATAATGAATTTATAATTCATTTATCATACTATTTAAAAAGCTAAATTATACAAACCACTACATCATGTAGTCCAGTCGTAGGTGATGCACCCTTGTCATTCTTCGGTTGCAGGTTCAAGTCTCGCGGCCTTTCTAGTCGTGACTAGTAGTCCCCCAACATCTAGGTTGTCCTTTTTATAACAATCCAGAAATAACCATAACAATTGAATCCAATTTCAAACATAATCCATTATTACCCTTAGACTTATCCAAAATACTTATATCCAAACTCTCAGTCCAAAATTTATAAGGTAAACAAAAAGAAGATTCTTTTTCCAGCGTAATAACTTGTGAGAACCTTCATCATGTATTCTATAAAAACACTACAACATCCTGAATTACCATAAAACCATACTGATTATATTCATGCTCCCTTATCCTTTATATAATACGGGATATATTCCTTATATCCAAAAAATTTGAATATTTCAACAATCATGAAATAAACAAACCATTAATCAGTTCCATGTTAGTCAAGAATATCCAATATAATTTATCCAAATCAACCATCTCTTATTCTAAAATTACACCTTAGTATCAGAACCATATAATCTCAAATTCCCAATGAAATAGTCCTGTAGTAAAATCCTTATTTATTTACATAATACATATTACCAATACATGTAGATACATCACTCAAATGAAACAATACTTTAATAACAACATAAGAACTCTTAATCATTTCTCTTCATCTTTGATAGTATCATAACATGATTCTTGTACAATAGCATCATTTGGGGTATACTCTAATGATTTGGACATTGATTCACGTAGTGTCCCAACTCCTTGCAGATGAAGCATTGTAAATTTAAAACATTTTCTTACCCTTGAAACCACGTACTTTGTGCCCTTTTTATCCACACTTATAACAAACTCCCATTCCTTTCAAGCATTTACCAATTGACTCTTTCCAAAATTATCAAATATGGAAAAATCCTTCTTTTCCCTCTTCTCATTATCCATCTTTCTCTCTTCCATCCTTTTCTTCTATTGCATCCCTTCAAAACAAAATGACCCCGAGAATTCTTTACATATCTTATTAATACATGATACTATTTCTTCAAATGATGAGATTACATGGGAGACTATTTCCCTCGTAAATTTTATCTTAATACCGAAAAATATATGACCCTATTTACTCTTTGGATCATACGTATTGCTAGAGTTCGCATTCCTTCTACTGGGCACCATTTCTATACAATGTCATACACTAGGTTAGTTTATGAATTGCAATGAATAATTCCAAACTTGTAAAATACCTACCATAAATTTAACGGTTTATGGATATAATCCTTAAAATAGTTTCTTTGAGGAGGTATATACTCGTAAATCCTTAATAATTATTTGTAACAAAAATGAGAATTTTCCTAAACATATCCCCCGGGAGTGTCGTAACCAAGAGTGTAGTGTGGCATGCTGTCATGAACTAGTTCTGATTCGAGTCTAGATTGAAGCGGTGTTCGAGTTTTACCCCTAGGTACATTTGTGCCAGAGCCGCCCATAACTGATCGTATCCTGACTCAGATGTATTTTCTTGGAAAACTCAAAAAATCAGTACATTACCAAAATTCTATGATTTTCTTCTAAACTAATCCTCAAAGTCTATCTTAGGGTAATGTTCTCTAATTAGAGATTATCTAAATCTTGTTTCCAAGGTTACTACTAAACATCCTCTGATGCCAACTATAACACCCCGACCCTAGATTCCTGGAGTCAGTGCATTATTTTATTACATTGGCATGATTACAAGGAATCAAGTCCTGAAAGACCGATCAGTTTAGCAGTCTTGAAAAATGAATTGCATACATGAACATTACATTACACTTTCTAAAATACAATACCAAAAAATAGTTCTTTGAGAACACCATTATTCCCTTTATCTTAACCCTATATATCAATCATAATACACTTCTTGGAATCTTGAGAAAATAAATCATATGAAAGGGGTGAGTTCAAATGCCCATTAAGGGTAAATAATTTAGAAGAAGCTATAAACATTTAAGGCAAGATGTGTGATAAAAATAACATCCTTTCTAAACATAAAATTTAACATAATATGAAAAAATAAATCAAAAATTACCATATAAACATGCACATGGATATTCTACTGGTCAAATAATCACATGTAATAACTAATTTCATAATGATGGAATTCCAAGAACCGGACATCATTCCCACATTGTCAAGGCCTTGTGCCAAGAATACAAAAAAAAATTCTATCAAGGCCTTATGCCAAGACACTACTTTGTCTCATGAGACCTACTGATGCATCGAGGAGCTACAACGGGCACCACCCGTAACATACTAAGTCCATTGCATTCCTCACATGAAAAAGTTGAAACATAACATAAATATTTGTATTAAAACTATCACATTAAATGTCATTACATTAACTATAAACCATGAATGGTATAAAAATAGAACATCCATAGTCAAAAATATTATAACTCATTCAATACAACATGTAATATTGTATTATAATAAATCAACCTCAATCAAAAATAATATCCAGTAAAGGATGCTGACATAGTTGAAAATGACGACTAAAACTTCTTGAGAGAAATATCCTTTTTGTAAAATCATTTAAAAGTCACAAATTTATAAGGTAAGTAATTTAAAATAGAATTTTGAATCAAAGTGTCCTATACCACTTTGAAACTTTTGAAAAGAATTATCATTTCAAAACATTCAAGTCCATATAAATAAATTCTTAAAATCATTTTAAAAAACATGGACATTAATAAAAAATATTTAGAAAGATAAATCATTAAAACATTTAAAATTATGATCTTGATAGATATTACCTTTCAAAAATCCTTAAAATATTCATTTTGAGATCATTTTTATGAAAAATGAACATGGATGATAAAAATATCCTTGTAAATACTTACACATAAAAAATCTCGGATAATAATGAGATTGAGGAATTAACCCTTACCTTGCACATTACTTTAGTCGAGGGTACGTTTAACATCCAATATGAAGATTGTAGTATGTTATTAAATTATACCATAACCATATTAATATTTATGATATCATATATGATTCATTTATGACTTTATACTACCCATTTAATAATATTTTCCATGTTAAATTAACATTTTGTGTAATAATCGTTTTCTTTGTCATACGTGTTTTAACTTGTTACTCCTGATTGTATCACATAGATCAAGATTTAAATAATTCAATAATATAAAACATGATTTATATATCATATATGTTAATAATATAAATATTTATAATAGACATATATATGAAATGAAAAACACCATTTGTGGAGACGGTAGTCCGTACGTACGCACAAACATTGTTTCCGTTTTCATATCGTATTGAACGGAACTAAGTAAATAAGATATAGTTAAGTATATATATATATATATATATATATATCTCCATTATCATTATTATTTCATATATTACATACTTATTAGTAATATATATTTTTATAATCAACGATGAATGGGGAGCGTGGAAATGAATCTCATCGCGTTGTGAAAACGGTAATCCGTACGTAAGCACGAGTGACAGTATCCTTTCCTTAAAGGTGTGGAATTAGATGGTATATTAATTTTACAGAGACATTTTCATGTTATTTAAACTGTTTATATACATATTACTCATCATTATATCTATCCAAATAACATAGTGTTTAATAACAAATTACACCACGACGTGGAGACGGTAAGTCGTACGTACGCACACATGGTGAAATTATCATTCATAATATGGATAGATTAATGAATATAGTTGTGACATATTTATAATAAAATCCCAGTATATATAATATACTGGATTTATTTTTTTATAATGGAAGAAACAAAGAAAGATTAAGAGGAAGAATAAGAGAACTTGAAAGAAGGTGGTGAAATCATTACCTCTTCTTCGGGTTCTTCCTTTTGATTTGATCAAAAGGGATCCTTAGGATGGCTTTATGACCAAAGTAAGGCCTCTAGGATGAAGTTAGGATAGTTTAAGGGATATTTGGGAGGATTTTGGCCAAGCCAAATGGATTTGGAGGTGTTAATTTGATAGAAGGGGAAGTTCCCTTTTATAAGAGTGGCGATGGTCACTTTAGGAAAAGATTAAAGTATTAATTTTTTATATAAACATATTTGGTTTATAATCGTTAAAAATGAATTTTTTTCGATCCCTAAGTGGTTATGGGTCTAAATAAACTCAAACAATAGGTTTTAGACATGTTTAGGTTTCCATTTTATCCTTATCCTTTAGATTTAACTCTTAGTTAAATAGTTTAACTTTTACCATGTCTTCTTGTATTCTTAATCTATATGGTTAATAAACTTATTCTAAAAATCCAATAGAACCTCAAGTGGATCATTAATGAAATATATAATATTATTTATGTCCTATTTCCGAACCTTACATTTTTATGAATATTATATCAACCAATAATATAGTATCTTTTTAAAATATTAATTTATGTCAATTTTAACACAATTTGGTATTTTGTTTTTGTAAAAGGCATCACAACTTGATTACTTAGAAAAGATACATTAAATCATCCCTAACATGTCATAGTCACCAAAAAAATTTGTGGATGTCATAAAAGCTTTGAAATTATATTTATTTTAATATTTATAATACCAATTATTTGATTCCTTCATTAATAAGGTAATTTCTGCATCACAATTCTGTCATAAATAAATTTAAATATTCAAGGTCTAAAAATTATAAATAAAATACCATTATATAGGAAATACTTATAGCTTAATAATTAATATTTATAGTTGAATTTATCTTATGTATAACCCTATATTATAAATCTTTTAGTTATTAAACTTTGATTTTAACTCTTTTAACTCTTATTTTAATTAAATTATAAAAAATGTCTTAATCTAATCCAAGTGGACCTAAAGGGTCATATTTTATTCCTAAGGTTTTTTTGGTAGAATTAAACTTATTAAATATAATTAAGACATGTGGTAGGGTAATAATTATATCATTTTCACCATTAATTACCCAAATTAATTATACCGTGGTAAATTAAAGCAAAAAGATACTATTCACCAAAAATTAATTTTATCTTGTTAAACCACATTCTACTCCTTGATATCAACCGTGTCTCTTTGATTTTTCAGAATTCCACTCAGAGATGTGGTAAAATTATGTTTTATGTGAATTTACAAATTCTCCTTGGAGGTGGGTAAAAGGCGATGAAAAGTTCAATAAAATTTTTATATATCTAAAATTATTATAAACTGACTCCAATAAATTACATTGAAAGGTATTGTGTATATATTTTGACCTAAAATAAATTTAAATAAAATAAATAATAATATAAATAATAATTCGATTTTAAATTATAACTCAGTGTTTTTCACTATTCATAGAAAATTAAATGTTTTCAGAAAAATACCAAAAAATAACCCTAAAATAATTTTGATAATCCGAATTCAATAATGTAGTCTATTTTACCAAATTCAAAACCTATATGTTTCATTTATTAAGTTAAAATTAATTCCAACTTTCAAAATCAAAAGGCGTATTTTTAAGAAATAATAACTATCAAAAGTTTTACACTTGTTTAAGTCTACATTCAAAGTGAAATTACTTACAATGACTAGAATTCAATAAAATATTTTTTATATAATCTATTCATACTTCTGAACCATTAAAATTTATAATTTAACAATATAAATTATTTGATTAAAAAAGTTGTGTTCCGTTAAAATATAGTATTTTTCACTATTCACCCAAATATGAATGTTATCAGAAAAACACAAAAAATTTATTGAAACTAATTTATTATGTCCTAAACCTAATTTAGAAGTTTATTTTGTAAAATTGAATATATAAAAGTGTCAAATATTGGATTTAAAAAGGGTTCACCATTAAAAGACGGTAAGAGTATATTTTTTGAAAAATACTTCTTTTATCGGAAAAAAAGAATTTGTTCTTACTTTATGTCTAAGAAACTCGTAATATGGATTCTAAAATTATTTTGATTATATATAGTTCAAAATTCAGTTAATACTATTCATAACCACTTTTTAACAGCTAGTTTGGTAAGTCGTGGTGCGCTTGAACTCGATGTTAAGTGTAGTGTAAGTTATTGAATTACTTGGAAGAACTAATGTATAATGACTTATTGGGGTGTTACATAAATTATCATGTAATGATTTATATTCTGGATTTTAAATATAAAATTTTATTTTATATACCTCATAGGATACTAGTGGTACATAACATGGCATAATCCTCAAAGAAGTCAAATTGCGAGAAAAAATAAATTACTGATTTGGTAACTTTTGAAATAAAACACCCTAAATGAAAGATCATAAAATGGATATTTAAATATCCATAAATTTAATTTTAAAATCATATAATACATCCATTATTAATATAAAAACCACATATAAAAAATTGTATGATAACATGGCTTGTGTATCACAGAAAATAAATGTGAGATATGAAAACCCTTACCTTAAGTCGTGACTTTCCTTGTACATGGTCAAACCTCATGTATAATAAACTTTTAATTTATTATAAAAAAAAATTAATATATTATTATATATAATACCATATATCATTTAGTTATGACTTTATATTACCTTTTTATTAATATTTCCACGTTAAAGTTATGTTTTGGGTAATATTTGCATTGTTTTTTGTATATGTTTTCAATTTTTATTCTGGATACTCTTACATATATAAGTATTTAATAATTTAAAAAACATAAAACATTATTTTTATATCTTATATATTTATTATTTTAATATTTATAAAAATATTTAAATGATCTATATATGAAATGGAATACACCATTCATTGAGATGGTAGGCCGTACATACGCATGAATGTTATTTCTGTTTTCGTATAGTATTGAAAGAAATAATGAAATTGAAATATATTTATATATATAATCATTAAATTATAATTATTGTGTCATATATATCATATAAGTTCACTAAACCCAACCTTTATATTCTCAATTTAATGTATGAACGAATCCCATCGCTTTGAAGAGGTTATAGTCAACACTTCCCAAAATGATGTAATTTTATTTAAAAAACCAAGAGAGAATAATGATATGGTATATATAATATTTTGAGTATTTATAAAACATAATAAATATCATAGATATCATATAAAAACATTATGTCTATCATAATTCCCATCCATGAGAAATGGTGATAGAAAAATGAACATATTTTCGTGAGGTGGTAGTTTGTCGTAAACAAGAATGGTAAGTTAGTTACACATTACATGGAAATGTGTGTAATTGTAGGTAAAACTATTATAATAAAAACATATAAGTATATTTTTTATATTGAGGTTATTATATAATATATTTTTTAGAATATTTTATTGGTGGAGAATGAAAATAAAACAAAGGAGCTTGAGGATGGATGTTACCTCATTTTTGGGTAACTCCTTTTGGTTTTCAAAAAAAGGATAAATTCAATAGATTTATTTCCAAATGGAGGATTCAATGAAAAAAAATGTATTTTGGCAGATTATTTGAGAAGATTTTTGGAGATCCAAAGCTATTTGTATGTGTGAATAAGTTGGAGGGGTGAGTTTTTTTTTATAGTGGATGAAAGGTGGCATTCCTGTAAATTTTGAAAAGGGAATTCCACTCAAATTATTCCCATGTCAATTGGATATTATAATGATTTAAATTATATCCAAGGAACTATAGGGTGAAAATATGACCAGAAACATTTTTTGGGCAACTTTCATGCTCATTTTGGGCCTTAAGATTTCTGTTTTCTCCTATATTGGCCTCATTTTTCTCTTAACTATTGAAATTAATTTTAAACCCTTTCCATACTATTTTTGGTAAAAATGAAGTAATCATTATTAAATATTATAAATTATTTTTATTCAAAATATTTCATTAATATCAATAAATTAAAATCACAAAATAGGCTGAACATAATTTAAAATCAATCATGCATATATGCCACAACTGTGGGTTTTTAAATGAAAATCTCCAAATGATTGAAATGTTTTTATCTCCAATTTAAACAATTAATTAGTTATAATTACCTAAATTTAACTAATTTATGTAATATTAATATAAATAAACTTCAAAACAAAAGTAAAATAAAATATAAATATTTAATAAAATAAATGGAACAGAAGTTTTGAATTATAATTCAGTGTTTTCCACTATTTATTGGATAATAAACTTCTCATAAAAATAACAAAAAATCACCCAAAAGGGTTTTTGATATTCCACCTCATAAATTGAATTTTATTTTTCCAAATAAAAAATAAAAAATTTCCTAAAATCATATTTTAATGGGTTCTCTATTAAAATTAATAAAATTACCTTTTTGAAAAATACATATTCTTATTTATAAAATTGGATTTATTCTTATCATATACAAATAAAATATATTGGAAGAGTATAAAAAATATTTATTGAATATTTAAATTTTATATAAAACATTAATCAAAATTATTTTGTTTAATTTATTCAGATAAATTTGTGTTTGTATATAGAAAAATTGTTTTCTTAGAAATATTAATTTTTTTATTTTAAAATAATTCTTTCATTCACTTTTAGTTATTTAATGTAAATGGTTAATTTGATATAAAAATTATAAATAATATATTGAAAATTTATTTAATATTATTTGTTACATCCATTCCAATGACTAGGTGGTATCTATAATAATATTGCAAAAATAATGTTAAAATTATATTTTAGTTCAGTAAAACACAGCCTTGCGTGTTACGAAAGCTATCAAGAGGACTAGATATTATGTGTAATATAATAAAAATATAGTATTATGTTGATTGAAATATAATATAAGTATTTATTGTGGAGAAATATTAATTTTTTTGAGAATAATGAAAGGAAAACTTCATGATTTAAATTTATAAAAATATATATTCTGTGTTTCATGAAATGAATGAATATTAAAAGAAAAAATTAATCCGTCAAAAATTATTCAAAAAATCTCAAGGTCTGAAAATTAAGGTCTGGTAAATTATATTTCTTCACATATACCATATTTATTTTTAATTCTATATCAGCATGTTTTGATTTCTTAATCCTTACAAATAAAGATGTTTGAGTAACTACATGAAGTTAGAATGATATTTCCCCTTTCATTATAACATCAACATCCATTGTTACTAAATCCATGAGGATTGGATCATTCTCATCCCTCGGCATGGATAATAAATTATTTTATTTTCTACCCAATGAATCAGCAACCTTGTGTATTTTAAAAATATTATAGCATACCATGGCATTTTATAATAATGATCATGTCTGGAATACCATGATCTTAGTGATTATTTCAGAACATAAAGATCCATCTTCCATTAATAAACTGTGTTCTTATCTTTATTCATAAGAAGACAACATAAATACTTCATGTACCCATATTCTTCAATTTCCTTTAAGGAATATTTATTTTAAATTCCATTAAATATTTTAAAAACATCTTCACATAATTATTTACAAGGATAATTAATTTTTTTCAAACCTATCCATTGAATAAAATGTTTTATCTACATCAATACCTTTAATCTTCATGTATATATTCCACAAAATACATGTCAGGTTTCATATTAACATGACATATTTATATTCGGTTTTATAGAAAAAACAATCGGTCTGAGTAGTGGAATTATATATAGACCTCAATAATCATCAATGTTATATTATTATCAACTAAATCCAGTTATTTCTACATTTCCTAGACTCAATTATCATATTAATCATCCACTGTAAAACATTTTATACCATCCTGGTTAGAATCCAGTGTCCTAGGTCCCTCTTATCAGCAATGGTAATGGAGATTCTTCAAACAATAGGTAAGACGCCCCAGATACCAAAGGTTGTCCATAAGAATAAGGGGTCTAAAATGTTATTCTAACGATATAATAAAGTTGTGTCAGAGTGTAACAATAGTCAAAATAAAGGTAATCATATACAATAATATAAAAAATAAGAAAAATATAAAACTATTAGTGTGTGGATAAATAATCAAAATGAATACTATATCAAAATGAATTGTATACATTTTAGGGAGATATATATCTAAAAAACCATATACACAAATATCATTAATTTACCACAAGATTAAATTAACAACTTCACCCAGAACAATCTTGATACCTAGCATGATCCCAAACGTCCAAGCTCTACACTAGAAACCTAAATCAAGAAACAAGCATAGAATGATTTAAATTTTCCTGTCATACATATAGAAACTAAATCATTTTATAAATATATGTTACAAATTTTTAGAATAATATTGTTTAAATTACACAAACAAAAACCTGAGGATCGTGAAGGTATAGTGCCTTTGAAAACATTGAAACATAAAAAATTGGTTCATAAAATACCTACATCATTTCCCATTATTTCTTCATAACTCAGATCCTTTTTCACATTTCGTACTTAATTTCATTCATCATATCCTGGGGAAATGGAACATAAGAAAATGGTGAGTTTAGATGAATATTAATAGTAAAAAGGGAGACTTCAGTGATTACATATGCATAAGATGAGAAAAATGGAATAATAATAAAAAAATATCAATTTAATTGTATACACTGCATATAAAAATTCATAATATTTTGTCAAGGGGTAAATTTTAACAGTTAATAAGATGTAAATTATAATGTAACATGAGATCTGATAGGGTAACATTGGCACAATACATGGAGTTGTGTCATAAAAAAATGTATAGAAAATCATTTCTATAATTTTCAATTCTATTTAGCATGACTATAATAGTGTAATTGGTTAACTCCCAAAACCATCATAGTAGTAAATAATCAGTCCCAAAACTATCATTGTGGATATGGTCCCTTACTAAGACGGGTTCACCCCCTATTCCAACCAAATTTATCTTAGGATATATCATTCATTACACAATGAATTTGAGAGATATATAGGTCCCTACCATCCTAAAAAGAAAAATAATCATATGTTTTCCAAAAAAACATAAATCATATCTGAAACTAGAAATATAAATTGGTTGAATAAACATTTCTCCGTATCGTAATCCATATGAATGAAATAGGTTTCCTAAATATCATTCCACCATAAAAATAAGCCAAACTATTAAACAATGAAGATAATATCCTTGGGTAATATCCACATTAATGAATAAGTAACAATAAATAATGTTATATTTGATGGAAAATTATTTTGAAATATCCCTTGAAATAATTAGTGATGAAAATATCCTTTCCATTTTTAATTTGTTTATGGAAGACATGTAATATTTCATCAAACCTGTGTTCAAATCCTGTTGATCTGTATTTATAGGGATATTTTTAATGTAGCATGTTGATTTGGGATGATAAAGAATAGGGTTTGGCATATATATGGGGAAATATTGTGTATAGATATGGTTGAAAATGGATATTGGGCTTAGAAAATGTAGTGTTGACACACCGATGGGAAGCCTAAGTGGTTTTAGTGATGTTGGGATGCCAACAGAAGGCTACAATGATTTTTGATGACAGGTTGTGCGGTAACAACTAAGGTGGTCTCTCATGAATTCGATATTTAAGAGATGATGATCTATTGGGAGGGGTATATAACAAAATTTATGTTTCATACCATAACATGATTAACAGATGATAGTTTCATTGGTGGGAGGGGCATCGAATATTATGACGTAGGCAGCAGGGAATCATGCACAGGGGATGATGGGAGACATGGACGCACATTGGAAATGGTGAACTATTGTTCAAGACCTATTGGGTCATGTATTGGTGTATTTTGGGCCATGATTCCTTATGTATAATATCCAATGCACCTACCAAGGTCATGTAATGAGATCTTTTAGCCATTATAACCAGAGGGGATTAGTTTTGGTCAAAAATGAAGGGTTTTCCCTCCTATATTTCAAAAAAGGAAAAACATTTATTTGAAAATAACCTTTTCCATTTAAATTAACATTAAATTAATTAATTCATCCTGAAGGTGGGAAATTAAACTCATTCCTCATAATTTAAAAAAATTCTGTATGTATTTTATCGAAAAATCACAAATATTCTTCTTAAGAAGATGAAAAAATGATTTCTATCAAACCACTCTGTAAAAAGTAAAACACGGGTAAAAATGATTTCAAACAATATTATATACCATTTTTAAATATTTTTGAATATATATATATAAATGAAATATAAATATTCTACATAAGAGACTTCAACATAAACAATCCTGAATAATGATTAGATTGGGAATTAAACCCTAACCTAATGTACCCACTTTCCTTGTTCACATTAAATTAACTGTAAGAAAATTTGGATTTATTATACATTTATTTCATATATATATATATATCATTAAATTAATTATATATTTATAACATCTTATCACCCGGTTAATAATAATTTTTTATTAAAACCACAGTTCTGAGTGATAGTTACTTCATTTTCTGAGCATGCTTCGGTTTGGTAGACATGGTCCTTATGAATTGATCATGGTCCCATCATTTATTGAATACTAATAATCATATAATAATATATATATATATATATATATATATTAAATGAATATTTATAATCAATAATAATATATAGATTGAGAAATAAATTACACCATTCATGGAGATGGTAGGCTATATGTACACATGAACATTGTTTTAATTTTTCATCTGATGAAGTGAAAAGAGGTGAATTATAATTCAATATTATAGAATAATTTTAATTTTATATATATCAAATATATTAATAAAATTTACCATTATTACCATCCTTGTGAAATATAAATGAAAAATGAATCACAATGCATTGTGGAGATTGTATACCGTACATACGTACAAGGGGCCTTATTGTTTCCCAAAAGACTATATGATAAGAAAGTATACATGGTATTATCCTTAAAAGGTATATTTATATCATTAATATCTAATATAAGAATTAAAACAATCATAATTACCACCCATGAAATATGGAGATGAAAAATGAATTGTATCACTAGGCGGAGATAGTAATCCATATATACATGAGCGATAAATTAGCTTATTATTTAATGGGGATGAGGGTGTATAATTGTGTTTCCATAATCATAATAATATTTAAAAATATTTATTATAATTATTTGGTTATTTAATAATAATTATAATATATTTTTATAAGGTAAATACGAGGAGACAAAGAATGTTATATGAAATAATGATTGCCTCTTCTTCAAAATGACTCCTTTAGATCTCATCTAAAGGGCTCTAGATTTAGTCTTTTGAGAATATAAGAACATATAAATTGTAGATAAGTAATGTTAATAAATAATTTATTAAATTACACTATTTATATAATTCTAAAAGATTTTTATGTAATTGATGGATAATGTTCCCTTTTATAATAGAGGTGATGAGAACTTTTTGAATTTCTCAAAAGATTAAAATATAATATGACTTTTTTTATATCCAAATGATTTAAAATGTAATATAAATGCACAAGGGATGAAATATTATACCATATATTTTCCAATTAATTATTATTTAATATTTTATTATTTTTATGTAATTTAATAAAATATTAATCCCATAAAATAACATTATTGTCAATTTTGAAACTTTTCAATACATTGACTTAAAAAAATCAAGGAAAAAATTAAAATTGGATAAAACTACTTGATTATATCCTAAAAATTTCTCCTTCATCTATAGAATTTTTTTTCAATATAAATATCTCAAAGTATCTTACTTTTAATATTTTTAATATCATTTATTTTATTTTTCAATTATTTGAATAATTAATGCATCAGTGTTGTGTGAAATTTTATGGTAATTATTTAATTACTAAAAAATATAAGTAAATTACCATCATGAATATAATTTAATTAGGAATAAAAATTATGTTAATATTCACTTAGGTCTAATCTTTTCACATATCAATACATAAATGATATTTAAAACTTTGAGGGTGACATTTTGTAACTTCCTTTAGTTTAAATAATTTATAAGTCATTTTCATTGAAACGTTTCCATTAAATAACTCAATCTAGAAAATTTTTTGTTAAGGGTAAAATTTCTTTCTTCCAATAGTAATTATGATGAATATTTTTGTCTTCTTAAAATATATTAAACCTTGGTTAAACTAATTTACCCTTTAATGAGATGATAAATTTTAACATTGTTAATATTCATATAGACCAAAAATTAAATGGGAATAATTACAAAATTTTATACCCCTAATTATAAATATTTAATTAATTTAATCAAATTTTATACATAATAATGGTATAAATTAATGTTATAGTTAGAGTGAAAAATGTTACAAAAACTACCTTTCAAGAATAAAATATATGGTTAGAAATAAAATTAGATTTATTATTATTATATTCTTAGGAAAATATTTTTTGAATGATTAAAATATTTTATCATTATATAATATATAAATTTAATTAAAATAATTCACCAATAGATAATAATTTAATATATTTACATAACAATCATTGTATGCTTAAAACTTTTTTTTTCAGAAAAATGTCAATTTTATTGGAAAATATTTTTTTATTATAATCAATAATTTATTTCATAAATGTATATAAAGCATTGTTTTCATAATTTAGTTATTAATATTCATACCAGCAAATATAATATCTAGGAAATAAAGGAAAAATAATATTTTATCAATGTTTTTCAGTTTATTTAATGTTGTTGTAACACGCAAGATAAGAAATCAAAAAAAATTATATTATTTAAATAGAAATATTTCATAGAAATATTTGGTTGTTACATTATACCCCATATAAAATGATTTTCACCATCAACGGTTTTACCTAAGATACAAACGTATGATGATACATCTACCTCATCTCATCTTTAGGTTCTGAAATAGCTTCCTCAAATTTGTGGTTTCACAACAAAACATTAAAAAGGTGGGTAGTCTTATTTAATATAATTTTATATCTATAATATAAATTCTCTAGAATTTATTCTTAAAAATAAATATCTTACTCTAGCAGTATGATCTCTAATTTTTTTACATATAAAGGATCATGTATATACTTCTTCAAGAGATATTAATCAAACACAACATGAACTTCAGAGTGATTTGGTTCAATCCCAAATAGATAAGTTAATTTCCTAATCCTACCATGAAATTTAAAAGGAATTATATACCTAGGAATTATCATTCCCTTCATTCAAAATCTCATCACTCTCTTCCAGGGAGATATTTATAGGAATGCATTTTCACTCGCTTCTGACTCCGGATCATTCTGATGATTTTTTCAATCATTTTTGTTGAATATAAGCAGTTGTTATGTGTTGTTGAATATATCTAACTTTATCTACCATCTCTTTATCTACATAAGGTCTCAATATATTTATTTATCAATACTAATTTTATCATACTAGATTTCTACACTTCATACCATATATTGGTTCATAATGATCCATCTGAATGCAATTGTGAAATATAGTATCATAATGTAATTATACTAAATAAAGGTGATAATCCAAACCAACATTAAAACACCTAGATAAATCACTCAATAAGTATTTTAGATATTGAATAGTCCTCTCATAATAACTATATTAATGAGGGTAATAAGTAGATTACTAACATAACTCTATATCTAGATCCTTTTGAAGACTTTTCCAGAATATCAAGATAAATCTTGGATCCTAATAAGATTAAATATAAACTGGTACTCCATAAATTATTAACACTTCCTGAAAATATATTCTGTAAAGTTGGTCAAGAGATAAATCTTCTTTGATAGTAATGCACTGCACTAACTTTATATGGTGATCGACTATATCCCATATAGAATTATGGCCTTTAGATGTTTTGGGAAGTAAAATTAAAAATTCCATGGTGATTTTTTACAATTCCCATCCAATTATGTTTAATTTTTATAACATCAACTTAGTGTTCTATCTCTTGGGCTTAACATGATGACAAAAAAAGAACAGAGAAACATAATCTGCAATATCTCTCTTCATTCTATTACATAAAAAATACTCCCTTATGTCTCTATATATATTTGTAATTGTAGGTTTAATATAAAATAATGTACTATGAGCCTCATCCAATTAAACCTTCATTAAATCTAGTATGGTTGGTACACTTGCATGTTTTTAAACCTTATTATTTCATCACAATAAGGGTTGAACTTGGGAACATTTCTAACCTTATTTTATTTCTACACATCTTCCTTATACACATATTTAATCATTAATTGTATAAATGGCTGAAAAATCATTCAATATGTATAATATTTCTCAACATCCATTAAGATTTATATATCTATCCTTCATAAATCTATAAATATTGGATCCTTTTTTATCCTCATCATAGATAAGCAATCATGCTCCTTTTGGATCAAAGCATCATTCACCTTGTTCTCTATCCTATGGTGTTAATGTATTGAGCAGCGAGAATCTTTAATAAGCTACAACCATATTCTTTTATATATTTTCATCTACTTTTGAGTGAACATATAATAAATTTTTCTTATTAGTATATATGGAACACCTTTCTCGATAGATATAATTCCTCTATATCGCTAAGGAAAAAAATTCCACAGCTAACTCGTAATCTTGAGTAGGATAATTTTTCTCATATACCATCAATTAGTGTTAGGAATAATCAATCATCATACCATTTTTCATGAGAACAGATCACAATCCTTTCTTTAATTCATCATTATATATTAAGGTCCTTTTCCACTATAGGA
This sequence comes from Viscum album, assembly GCA_963277665.1. NCBI lineage: Eukaryota > Viridiplantae > Streptophyta > Magnoliopsida > Santalales > Viscaceae > Viscum > Viscum album. Next base: position 512,360,625 of record OY728143.1, on the reverse strand, counting down.
TAGTGTTGGGACAATTGCACTAACCTTCTATCCCTTTATCTACTTGAAATTCTCTTTACATTCATCCGCCCGTATTGACATAACTTATTTCCAAGTAAACATGGTGAGTTGATTAGTAAATCATGAGAAATCAATCATAAAACAGATATAATATCTTTTCATCCCAAAAAATAAAGATTTCGGTCACTATGGTTTTTCACGTACTTTTCTCAATAACTTTTGTCTTCAAATGATATAATGATATTCCATCACGTGATATTATATGATCCAAAAATGAAAAATTATGAATACAAAATTAACACTTGATAGTTTATTCATAAATATTATCCATCCCCAAGGAATTCATCACAATCATCACGTTATCTTCATTCTCTTACTTGTTCATTGAATATAAAATAATATCTTCCATAAGGCCACCAAAAAATATTATAGATAACCACTAAAGACTATATTTTCTATGTCCATGAGGATAATGGGGGTATTAGTAAGACCAAAAGGCATCATTATAAATTCATCATTTCCATACATTTGGTGGAATTCTGTCTTGGTTATATTCTCCTTATTGGCCCTCATTAGATGATATACATAATGAGGATAAAACTCGGAATAGTTTTAATTCCACATACAACGTCATGATCTGTATTATGGGACTGTTTTCGTGACTACCCTATGCCCACTTCTAATAGGCCAAGGGTTTGAGTCTAATTCCATGAAGTTATATCTAACATATGGGAGGCCTTTTCTTATGTATATGTACGCACACACACTTCTAGAAAAGAAACCACTGACAAATAGGCATGAAAACACAAAAAACCAACCACTAGGTACATTCGAAAGTAACGTAAAAAAGCCAAAGTGGGACAGTATATGAGCCCTCTAAAAATGGAAATTGAACACAAGAAACTAATCATGTCACTGGAAGATCATCGACAGTAAACCCTACCTGAAACGTATGTCCAGGTCAGCTATCAGAAGTCTTAGGAACTCGCCTTGTCCTCTTAATCACTCTATGCACCACCAGGTCTTGGCCCACCATGGTCTCTATCAAATCATCGGTCGTCTACACAAGACATGACCCATGCGGGAAAATCCCATATAGGGGTGAGTAAAACAATACTCAGTAGGTCACCATTAAACAACATAGGAAAGACCACAACAGTTAGGTACACATGAGATATTATTTGTTCACAGAGGCATATATCTATGACACTAAAAGAAATATAATCAAACATAGCCCATAAATCACCCAGTATCGATGAGATACATCATCTCGATGAGACACCTATTCTTGATGAGAAACTCTATCCATATGAGACACCTAGTCTATGTATGTCACATAGACTCCAAGGCAAAAATTCTCCAAGTCTCATAGTCATCAAGTCTCTTCAGGACATATGATTCATTTCGTAACACACTTGTTCTAGGAGAACCAACAACTCAAACCTAAGGTCATGTGTCAACTTCCATAAAAACACAATTTGTTTACCTAAAATTTACATCCTCGCCCTGAGTGTCCCAACACCACAAATGGATCATTAAACAGACTTACAGTTATGATGTTATAGTAGTTAAAGTTAAAAGGGGTTGGTTGGGTATGGTTCTTGTCCAAACTAGTCAGACCGACCCTACCCAACTCACGTTTTTTCTAACCCAACCAGTTGGGTTCAACCCATCCCATGGACATTTGATGTGCAAGCCTCTCTTCTCATATGTGGTCTGCAAGAACGCATGCCAGCCAATTGATGTGGTGCTTTTCCGCTTCACCAATCCACACTATTGTGACCCTCCCTCTCTGCAACTCCGGTCGCCACCCACAACCACACCAACACACACCACCGCTAGTGGATACCCATTATAAGGCCACCACAATTTCTTGGCTGCAACCATTTTCAACACAGAAGCATTGTTTTGATCCTTGGGTCACAAAATTCACTAATTTGGCCTACAAACATTCTCTTCACCACTCTAGGGGTCTAACCATGTTTGGGACCTCCTAGAAAAATGTGTCATCACCACCGAGGTATGGTGGTGATTATTATAAGAATTGGGATGGAATAAATCACCAATAATTCATGATGAATGAATTTTTTCCATTTCCATTCATCATTTGTTCATCCCATTATAAAAAGGGGAATGAAACAAAAGTATTCACATTTATTATTCTCCCATTAAAACCATGCAGCCTAATACCACATCCTATAAGAACGATCGACACATAGATCAACCTGTTTGTGGGTTTATCTATGATCACCATTTTAAAAAAAGAATAGGAAATAAATCACTCATAAATAAATTTCTCTACTTTGGGTTTGGATCAATCGATGTTGTGGTTCAATTGTTTTTGGAAATCCGTCGAGACTCATCACAATCCATTATTTCATCGATCCTCGATCCTCACCTCGTCAGTGTTTGTTATTATCGAATGATAAGAAATCACCAATCTCTCTTCCAGTTCTCATAGGTAAGGATCAATAATTCATCCTAAATTTCTATTTATGGTTAAATAAATATGAAATGTTTCAGCGTTAACGTGATTCAGCATTAATGTTTTCCAGCATTAATGTGTTTATGCATTACATGCATTTCAGTGTCAATGTGTCACTACATTGCATTGTTTCTGAGTCTCTACATTGAACTGCAGTTATGCCATTTTGTAACATTAAATAATGTATATGTTTAAAATAATTTTATTAACAATATTTTAAGAACGATTTCCACTAAAAACAAACTTTTACCCTTGACCCACACAAGTCAAGGATGGGACCCACCTAACGTAAATTCGCTGGTATGAAGGCAATTATGCCCTTAGATTTTCAATAAGTGATCCCATTTAAAATACATTAAAGTTAGAAGTTAGTTTCTTGAGTGATTTTAATTAAAAACTGAACATTATTTAATGATTTATTTGGAGCACACCGGGCCTCACAATTTCATGTCATCACAATTCTAGGTCATATAATTTTGTCAACTAATTTATAAAAATAATTTATAGAAAAATATTTGTCATTAAAATTTCCCAATTTAAGGGATTTACACCCTCCAATGACAAAAAATGCTACTAAGCAAAATGGTGTTGGTACTGAACACGAATATGAGCCTAATTCTCCCATGTTCTCTCATGGAGTTTCTTGTGCAACCCCCAAATGTGAACTAGAGGAATAAACCATCCACAAAGGATCCACTCTTGTCGATCCTCTATCTCCACCAGCAACTCCTCAAACATCACCCCATCAACAGTGTCCATATTTCCCCATTTGATGAAATGTGATGGATCATACACATACCACCTTATCTATGACATGTGAAAGATATTGTGCACCTCATAAATCAGTAGGGGTAGATTTTGGTGGTATGCCACCTTGCCAAATGTACTCAGAATATGTAAAGGGATTATGAATCTCAGAGATAACCAGCCATCTCGGAAAAATCTCAGCAATGCCCATCAAGGTTAGACCTGATGGAAAAAATGGTATCGCCCATCAAACTCCAAGGGCCTCTGTTTCCATTCCACATAATAATTATTCTTACTCTGTGCAGTTCTCATATTCTTCCTGAATAATTTTTATTTTATTGTGGGTAGCATGTACCAACTCCAGACCCATGAGTGATGACTCCCCTGGGTCTTCCTAGCAAAATAGTGCCCTACATGGCCACCCATATAGGGATTAAAATGGTGCCAACAAATTGTGTAGCGGTAGATATTGTTTTACACACACTCCACTAGAGTTAGGTGATCCTCCCAAAAGTAACCAAAGCCCGGGATGCAAGATAGTAGAATGTCCTCGAAAAACTAGATAGTCCTCTCTATCTATCAATATTTCTGGTGGTGAAACGTCATGCTAAAGCACAACTAAGTCCCCAAATCATCCTATATTCCCCTCTTTATTCGGAATGTTAATCAAATAACATTTTTGGAAACGATTGTCGAAGGAACCCAGTGAAGATGAACCACCTCATAGACATAGAGGCATCCAATGATCTCTACCAAACCTTGCTCTTGGATTCGTAGCAATTGGCCCAATGTGGTGAGTCAGTCAACAATCACTAGATGGTGATTGTCTCTATAAGAAGTGAATTATAATCCAATTAAAAAGTCCATCGATATTCCATCCCATTTCCCCTCTAGAATCCCAAGCGGCTAAGCCAAGCCTACAGAAACATGATGTTCTACCTTGACATGCTGATAAGTGACGCACTAAGAATTGAATTATGTCCTTTCCTTCATCATGACTGTCCCTAGAACTAATTTTATAGATCAAGGTACATATTTTCCACACTTAGATGCACTGCCAAAGGGGATGTGTGACACCCCCTCATAACCTCCTCTCACAACACCACTAGTATAGTAGTACATCCTCTAAAAAGGATGATGTGATCACCACCTAATGAATATCTATCTAGGGCTTGACCTGTGGATAATTGATCATGTCAGTTCATGCAGTCAGCATCCCCAAGTTGTGCCTCCCTAACTCACTGTAATAGTATTTGAGTGACAACCATGGGATGAAGGTAAGCTCTTCCATCACCATCTACGAAGGATATCTATATTACACGTGACTTCTGTAAAGATAAAACATAAACTTATGATTGATCTCCTTATGAGCATGTCCACCACCACATTTCCATTCACTAGATTATTGAAAATCATATATTCATAATCTTGGTGGAACTATAGCTACCACTTATATCTCATGTGCAGGTCCTTCTAGGAGAAGATATACTTGAGACTTTTGTGGTCGAAGTAGATGGTAAACTGTTCACCCTTCAAGTATTTCTGCAAAATCATCCATGCAAAGAACACCACTACTAGATCAAGATCATTGGTCACATAGTTTTTCTCATGATCTATCAAATTTAATTAACCATAGGAAATCACTAATTACCCCTACATTATAACCCAACCCAGTCTGATCCCTTAAGCATCACTGAACACTACATACCCCACACCCTTCTATGGTAGTCTCAAGATGGAGGAGTTTTAAACTTCATCCTTAGCTTTTGAAAGCATCGTTTTCACTAATTCATCTATTCAAAGGGTTGTCCCTTCTGTGTCAAAGTCGTTGTGGGTGCTACTATCCTAGAAATTTCAAGCACAACCCACCGATAGTACCCAGCAAAACCAAAGAAACTCCTCACCTCAGTAACACTATTTGGTGGATACCTAGAAATCATCTCCTCTATCTTCACCGAATCCACCACAACTCACTCCTCAAAAATTACATGTCCTAGAAATTGGACATATTTAATGCATAACATTCACTTCGAGATCATCCCATAAAGATGGAGATCTTGAAGTGTATCCAGGACAATCCTCAAGTGTATCATGTTCTCTTCTTCAGATGAATAGTACACCAGGATGTCATCAATGTAGACCGTGATGAACAACTCATGGTAAGGCTGGAAGATCATGTTCATGAGTCCCATGAACACTACAAGGGTGCTGATTACACCAAATGACATCACTAAATTCTTGTAGTGACCATACTGACATATGAAGGTTATTTTCAATACATCCACATATTGTAAACAAACCTGATGATAGCATGACCTGTGGTCTATCTTTAAGAACCACCACACTCCCTTTAACTGATCAAGGTGGCCATCAATTCTGGGTTGTATATATTTGTTCTTCACGGTCACCTGATTCATGCACCATTAGTCCACACACAACATCACTCTCACCTCTTCCTTCTTTGAAAATGACATTGGGGCCACCAACGGTCAAACACTGGGCATCACGAAGCCCTTCGTCTATAGGTCCTCTAGATGTAGCCTTAACTCACGAAGCTCTGTGAGAGCCATCCAATATATTGGTTTGGATATCACCATCATCTCAGGGTATAGATCAATGTAGAACTCAACCAAACTATGAAGAGTTAATCCTAAAACATCTTCAGGGAAGAAGAACTTTTACTCATCCCCCACTATAGTAAATTGAGGACTCCTCTCATATACCATACTAAGGGTAAGTCTAGACAACAAGTGAGTAATCGATTACACCCTCCACTAATAAACTCCATCCTATGCTACATGTTCTTCCTTTTTTCTAGAAATGTAATTACTTGTCCCATATCTATGGACACACCACACTCTAGAAAAAATATAGTCAATCTGATCATGCACTATAGATAACCATTCCATACCTATAGTGACATTATAAGGCCTCAACACCACAAATCGGAGATCCATGCTGAATCTCTCACATCCAAGAGTGATTTCACACTGCTAGTAGTAGTGTGTTATCATCTAATCCCCTCCAGTATGAGTTTCAAAACACAAGGATTGAGCAAATGGATCCACCAAAATATCTGAGATACAAACAAGGTCTGTGCAAATGAAAGAGTTACTAGAACTTCTGTCTATATGAACTACATCTAGGGTGGAAAAGATATAGATTGTAAATCTAATATTATCTGCAACATTGGAATCATAAACCTATATTTCCTAAAGCTCAGCCTACCCATGACCACATGATATTGGTTCCATTGTGGACCACTAGGGGTAGTTGTGGTAGTAACTCAAACCTCTGCCCACCGCCGACTGCTCAGACTACTACCCTTCCATGTCTGGTTCACAGGAGACCTCTCGACTCAAACCTCAATATCTACCTTGTAGGTCCCTCATCTGTCTGCAAATTGTTTGGGAATCATTTTCGGCAATCATGAGCCATGTATCCTCGATCGACACATGTGTATCATAGAATATTCTTTAGTTGTATCCTCTCTTCTAGGAGCCTCATAATGTCAACCCTATGTCCTGGAGTATTCCTATAGAGTTCTTCAACCACTTGGGTCATTGCATCTACTACCGGATACCTACTACTGATGATTCTGCTACCTGGTGTCTGTTGGTATCACCCAATGTTTTCACCTACTTCTCTAAAAATCTCTACATGAGTAGAGCTCACTTCAGAACTCAAAAATGTCTACGAATGCTAAGGGATATCTGAAAATATATAATATCTCTACATATACCCTACTCGAAGGTCTGAGACTTGAAGAAAAATTCTCACACCATATCTTTTTTGTTGCGAGATAACTCTCAGAATCTCATATAGTACTCTTCTACCGTCTGGTTTCTCGAGTGCAGATGCAAGAGATCCTGTATATACACTAAGCGTAACATAGCTTGAAATATCTCATCTTCGAAGATTCTATCAAAGTATTACCATTATATGGTTGCCTCCTTGTACGTCTCAATCACTAATCTCTACCACCTTCCCACTGATTCCTAAAGAAGTCTTGCAGCTAGGACTACCATCTGGTTGGGTAGCATCCTCACCAGGCGAAAGACGTGTGTGACTGTCTCCAGCTAGTCCTCATCTACCTGGGGCTTAGTATCACCCCCAAAACTAGAAGTTCATTTCCTATGGAACTCTTGTAATGCACTAAACCTACATGTATCTTTTACCAGTAGCACAACTAGTAACTACAGATTGATGGGTGGTGGTATCACTGGTACACCACTCGGTGGGGAAATCTCTAGGATTAGTCCTTATATCGGCACCTCATTGCTAAGCATACCATCCTCATAGTCACACAATGGGATCCTGGTTGGAAGTATGCATAAAGTAATATTGAAATAGTTCAAGATGGACCACATTTAATAGAGTATACCCTGTGAATAGACTCAATATGTATTTGAGAATACATGCGAAAATCCATTATGATGCATGTACTATTTACTTCCCTACAACCATTGTTTTCATATACCGAGTCCGAAAGTAGGTATCTAGATTACTGTTGTATAGATACATTGGTTTCCACACCAACATAGGGGTTTTGGGCTTATAATCTGAACTAAAAACACATAACATTGTTTCCCTAAACCAATCTCACAGATTATTAGTCCTAATGTGGAACTGAACCTTGCTTCTAATACCACTCTGTCATGATTTGTTATATTTGGGATCATGTCATGACTACCCCTAGCCCACCACCAATATTCCAAGGGCTGGAGACTAACACTGAGTATGCATATCTCATAGATGGTAGGTCTTTTCCTAAATAGTCTTACACACAAACACAACTATAAAAGAAACCACTTACAACCTTTTATGAAAACACTAAAACCAACAAAAAGGTAGAGCATGAAGTAATTTACAAAAGGTAAAATATGTCAATATGCAAGCCCACATAAAATGGAATCTAAACACAAGTAACTACTAATGTCATTGGAAACTCATCGATAGAAAACCCTACCTAAATGGTAGGTGCTGGTCTACTGTCATATGTCGGAGGAGATCACCTCATCCACCTTATCACTCTAAGAACCACCTTGTCCTCTCCCAACTACTTATCCATCAAATTATCTGTTTTCTTCATAAGACGCGACACATGTTGCAAAATTTGGTGTACTTGTAACACCCCAGGTAAATAAAGAATATGACATTTCATATTTATCCATATTTGTGAATAAAATATTTAAATGACTTTAAAGGGGACGCTATGCTCGATGGCGTACCCAACACGCAACAACGAGTTTCTTGGGAATCTTACGTTGCACTCTAATAATAAAATAATATTAATTCAAATGGTAGTTCATATGTAGTCATTGTATTGGCGGTAATGGATAGAAATAACTAATATATGATTATATATGTTTTTTAAATGTTTTTACATTTATCCAATAAAAGCTAAAGGCTTAAAATACGGAAAGAATTCAATTTTAGGCGTATATGCCCTAGTTATCACTAAAGGTTCACTTATCACCTTTTAATGGAGAACTGTCATTAAATATAGTTTTGTTCACTCTTAAACATTCATTTGGACCAAATAAAACTCTTATTAAGAATTGGGACATCAAATTTTACTTTGTGTAATTTTTTGGTATTTTTCCGATAAAGTTCATTTTTTAATGAATAGTATAAAATGTTGTATTTTAATTCAAAACCTATTTTTAATCTAATTTATTTATATGATTAGATTATATTTTGAATTGGTTTTAAAGTGAAATTAGAAAATATTTTTACCATTAAATACAATAGTGGTCGTTGGAATTAATTTCACTTTGAAATCGGACTTAAACTAGTGTCAATCTTTTGATACTTATTATTTCATAAAAACACGCTATTTGCTCTGACAGCAGGAATTAATTATTAAATTAATTAATGTGAATTATATGTTTTGAATTTTGTAAAACGGACTTCATTTTTGAATTCGGAATATCAAATATAGCTCAGGGTGAATTTTTGGGATTTTTCTGAAAAACTTCAATTTTTGATAAATAGTGAAACCACTAAGTGGTACTTATAAAGACTGATTTTCCGTTTAAATGAAATTTTGCCATCATTGTGTTTTGAATTTCAAAAATCCGACATACATGGTTTTCATTAAGAAGTATAATGTGGTTCAATGTGATTAAAATAATTTTTTGGTGAATAGTAACTTATTAAGTTTTTAATCACGATTAGTGGTAATTAGTGTAGTTTAAGGTATAAATAATGCTTTAATAATATAAAGTGACCTATACACATGTCCCATCCTTATTGGTTGTGTCATGGCCGACCAAGACAATCCATGGGTCAACTTGGGGACCCCATGGAGACACATTGGTTGGGAAATGACATAAATAACTTTTTATTTAATGTTAAAATTAAATTGACACAAACATGATATGTTTTACTAAAACAATTTTTAAGTAGGGTTATACAAGTAATATTTTTTATTATAAATAGTAATTGGAAAGCTAAGAATATTTCCTACATCATAGTAATTTACTTATAATTTTTAGACATTAAATAAAATAAATTATTTATGACGTAATAATGATGCAGTGATGACATCATTATTTAACGATTTAAATAAAATGGAAAGATAATGTAAAATCTATGAACTACAGATGTCCAAAACTTATTTTATGGGTGGATTTCGAACCCTTATAACCTTATACACGAATTATATCAATGTGGGACCTTTTAAAACCGAAACACATTTTCAAATAAAGTAATATTTCTTTACTTTCCAAAAGTGCCCCTCCTCTCCTCTTATAAAAGGCCCCCACCTCTACCTCATTTAACACACTCCTCAAGTATTTGGCTCGGCCAACACCTGCCCATTTACTCTCTCCACATCTCTCTCCTCATCCTAGAAGATTCCCTTTGGGAAGAATCCTTTCAAAGGAAGCCTTTAGGCTCAAATCAAAAGGAGTTACACTTTTAAAGGTAATTCATTCTCTTTTGTTCATTTGTTTTATTTTGATTCTCCAACCCCCTAAACTCTTTTTATTTACTTATTTTGTAACAACACCAGTATATTCAATATACTAGGATGTTGTTATAAGATTTATTGGATCTACACTCTCACACAACTACATCAAATGGTTAAAGAACATACTGTTTCCGTGGATGGCGAAATTCTGCCTCCCGAAAAGATGATTGTTCAATACTCATTTAACACCTTCAAAGGTGGCCATTATGATGTCACTATTTTTATATATGATATATAATATTTTTATGTTTTCTTTAAGATTCTGTATTATTTATTTTAGGCATACCTTCATGGTTTCCATTATGTGTAAACACGATATCTTCATTTAAGGAAGTGCGGACTACCGCCCCCTCAAAGGGATTTGATTCGTTAAATACCATATGTGGGATGTATAAAGGATGGAAATATGATATTATATATGATATTATACTGGAATTATAATATACCTTTATATCATTATTATTCCATTCTATAAAATACGAAATAGAAATGAAAGTAGTGTTCATGCGTACGTACGGCTTACCGTCTCCATGAACGGTGCATTTCATTTCATACCTCTAAATGATTATGTAATGTTATAAATGCATGCATGTACTGGATATATATAACATATATGATATCTACATAATGAATACAATTCTGGATATAATAAACATTTGGACACACGAACAACATGTAATTGTAAGAAGTCCACTTTCAACTTAAGAACCAAATATTGGCAAAACAAATATTATTAACTTAAATGATTACATAATGTTTATGACATGGTAATAAGTGGTATAAAAGTAATAATGAACTTGAAAAAGGTTATTAAGGAAGTATAAATTAACTCATGTTTATTATTAAGGAGATTAAAAAACGATCGAGTCAAGTCGGACCCGAGGTAAGGGATCCTACAACTCTCTTTCTTTTTAAGTACACTCTTTTATGTCATTTCTTTTGAGTTCATCTTTCTTATGATTGGGATGTTCTTTTATATTACTCCTACTTTAATTTTTATTTTCATGTGATGAGAGACCCTATTCTCTCTCATCAATCCATTTTGGATGTTTTGAGTGGCGCCGTTAGGCTGCCGAACTTTCGTAAGAGATCTAACCTCTCTCTTTCTTTTTAAGTACTCTCCTTTATGTCACTTCCTTTAAACTCCTCCTTGCAATGTTGGGGGATTTTCATTTATATTAAACTTGCTGTAAATTCTATTTTAATATGATGGGATACTCTATTTTATCTCATCAATCCATATTCGGAAGTTTTATGTGGCGCCGTTAGGCTGCCAAGTTTTCGTAAGGGATTTTTCATCTCACTTTTATTCCCGTGAGATTTATGCTACATTTGCCACAAATTCCATTGAGTGGTGTATGTACCTCCCATTATTCTACTCTTTGTGTAATATACTTTCTTTTATGAGTATTTACATCAATGAACTATTGTCTTTCTTCATGGGGTGTATGTTTTGAATGATACCCAAGTCGGTAAGGGAACCTTTCACCCTCCTCTTTTCTAAAAGACTTCTTTTATTGGGTCTTTTAATTTACATATTTTTATGTTGGGATATGTTCTCATACATCCTTATTGAAGTAAATTTTATGTCCAAGTGATGAGATACACTTTTTATCTCTCATCAACTCATTTTGATGTGATGCCGTTAGGCTGTCAAGGGAACTTTTTAACCCAATTTCGATTTCTTTGGGTTCAACTTGTAGTCATTGAATATGTCATCAATTTAATATGTTTGAATGACCTTTTTATTGTTTTACACTTAATATCCACTTATATTGGGTGTATATATATTTGTCACACATATTTTTGAGATTTATTTGTCCTTAATTTAAGGATACCTTCTTTATAAGGGATTTCATCACATTTGACATTTCTATTGAGGGTTCATTGTTGTTATGCACCAATTCACTCTTATATGGTGTATATACTGTCCTTTGGAGTATTATATCATGAATCCCTTTATTCTCATGATATTAGAAAGTTCTGAATAAATGTTATTCCTTGATTATTGTATTCAAGTGTCTCTAATTTTGGTAAAACCCCTTTAACCAAAATATCGTTTTAAATGTTTTAATTGTTTGTTCTTATTAATATCCATGTTTTCAAAATGGTTTTAAGGATTTATTTATATGGATATTAATGGTTTAAAATGATAAAATCTTCAAGGTGGTATGGGACACTTTGATTCAAAAATCTCTTTATTAAATGTTTTAAATGGTTTTGGAAATGGTTTCTTTTTGAATGGATTCATTTTTTCAATATTCGAAAATGTTATATTGTGATTGAAATGTGGAAATGTTATGTTTCCTTTATTCATGTTTATGTGATACGATTATGTTATGGTTCTTGGGCATTGTAATGAAGAACGGGTGGTTCCGTGATAAACTAAGGGCGGGTGAGCCCGATATAGCTCTCCAATGCATTGGGTAACGCGAAGGAGTGAAACGTTAAGGTTTCTCCAAAGAGATTTAGGGAATATACTATGATGGGTATTCCAAACGTAACCAAGAGGGTTACTCCCTATGTAAGAATGTTATGAATGCCACAAGTTACCTTTATGTCTTATGTTTTCTATGATTTATTCATGATTTGATATGCCTATGTTTTATGGGTAAAGTATGATTTCATTCTTATGTATATATGAACTCATGTTTCCTTTCCATATTTTTATAACCCTTACTGAGCTTTTTATGCTCATCCCAAGTTTTTGAAATGTTTTCACAGGTCAAGGAAAAGGTACATGATGTGACGATAGTGTCAAGGATGTGTCAAGAAAGAATCCGTGTTTTATTTTAAATAGGTTTCTATTGATGGGAAGAATGAATGCTGTCTTTTATGTAACCACTTTGTTTAAATGTGGAATGTAATGCAAGTTTCATGATCTAATTCTCTAAAACTCTAAACCTGAAAAGATCCTCAATGTGGAATCTTGTAATAACTCAAGATTAAGTAAGGTTTTATGTCTGGGGACTTATAGTTGGTATCGAAGGTCGGTTTAGATAACTTTAGAGGTTAGGGCATTCTTTAAGCATAAGTGACATTACCATAATGGTTAGGATTTCAGAAAGAGTCCTAGTTTTAGATAAAGTGAATGAGTAAGTGTATCTTAGTGTTTACCTTCCTCATTAGTACATGATGGTTTTGTTGATATACTCACACTTACATTTATATTTTTAGTGAATGGATGGATCTAGCAGGCACCAAAGAGACAACAGGTTTGAAGGAAACTGTGGTGGTTCTCTGATTAAGATACTAGATAAAATGGAGGATTCAATGAGGAAACTCGTGGTTGTTCTAAACCAAATATCAAGGAGTCATGATCAACCACTTCAACCTTGGTGATTTCTCTAATGCATCAAGTATGAGATGGCCAACTCGATGTGGAAATTCAGATAATAATTATTAAGGTAACCATTAGGGTTTATATGATACTTAATTTTTAGGTAATTATGGGTTACTCTATGATATGATGGAAAATGAAAGGAATGAGATAAACTTGAAATTAAAATATGTTATGATTAATCTTGAAGATTTTATCTCATTTAGGGGAATTTTTTAAGAATTATATAGTTTTGGAAAAAGGACAACACGCAGACCGTGTGACATCCTGTCGCGTCGGACAAAGCTGCGGGAATCGAACCCACAACCAAAGTGCGACTGGTATTTATCGCCAACCACTGGACTACGTGAAGTCCTTGGTTAGTTTGACTAATTCTTTCTGGTTATATGATTTTATGAATTATGAGTAAGATGATTTTGGGTTATTTATGAAAATGATTAACCTATCATGGAGGATATGTGATTAGGTTAATTACATTTCAATACGAGACTTTAGGAGCAACTGATGTTGTTTGGAGATAAATGTTACGATTTAACTTGGAAGACTATGTGACTAAATCCTTCAAATATTTGGGTTTCAATCTTATATTGGTTTACTTTGAAGAATTTTATGGACAAATGGTCCTCGTTGAACTTTGGGTTTTTTGGACAAATTTTGGAGATTGAGAATAGGTATTCTTTTTATAAAGGGTTATCCTTTTCTGGATTATCTGATCTTGTACTAGCCTTTTTGGTTTTGGTTTTGGTTAAAGTCTAAAGGCATGGGAAGTATATAGTTCTATTTTGTGGATTAGGTGATTCTCTAGAAGTTGATTATAGTACTCTTAATGTGAACAAGTCTTCCTAAATACTCGTCTTTTGGAGAAAATATGAGTTTGTGTAAGGAATCTAATAAAAGTTGAAAGTCAATATGATAAGTGATTATGTTTCCTTATGAATAAATTCCTCAATAAAAAGTAACTTAAAACAAAAATGTCGTCTATTAACTTTTCCTACTGGGGAATCGAATACCGTTTAACCCATCACAAGTTTGTGATTTTCTCGTGGTTAACTTTCTCCTAAACATGTTTTCTATCACTCTCCATCAGAACATGACCCTTTGTTTTTTTCCTCCATGTACATATTTTCATACTTGGAATCCTAGTATGGGTTAACTCGGGTGACCATTGTACTTATCTCTCTTTATTTTAAAGTGTTTGTTTTACCGACTTTTGTTCCGATGTGGGACTTTCAAGGATGTTTCCAAGCGCAATTTTAAAATTGCGAGGACGCAATTCCCAAAAGGGGGGAAGGATGTAACACCCCAGGTAAATAAAGAATATGACATTTCATATTTATCCATATTTATGAATAAAATATTTAAATGACTTTAATGGGGACGCTATGCTCGATGGCGTACCCAACACGCAACAACGAGTTTCTTGGGAATCTTACGTTGCACTCTAATAATAAAATAATATTAATTCAAATGGTAGTTAACATGTAGTCGTTGTATTGGCGGGAATGGATAGAAATAACTAAAATATGATTATATATGTTTTTTAAATGTTTTTACATTTATCCAATAAAAGCTAAAGGCTTAAAACACGGAAAGAATTCAATTTTAGGCGTATATGCCCTAGTTTTCACTAAAGGTTCACTTATCACCTTTTAATGGAGAACTGTCATTAAATATAGTTTTGTTCACTCTTAAACATTCATTTGGACCAAATAAAACTCTTATTAAGAATCGGGATATCAAATTTTACTTTGTGTAATTTTTTGGTATTTTTCCGATAAAGTTCATTTTTTAATGAATAGTGTAAAATGTTGTATTTTAATTCAAAACCTCTTTTTAATCTAATTTATTTATATGATTAGATTATATTTTGAATTGGTTTTAAAGTGAAATTAGAAAATATTTTTACCATTAAATACAATAGTGGTCGTTGGAATTAATTTCACTTTGAAATCAGACTTAAACTAGTGTCAATCTTTTGATACTTATTATTTCATAAAAACACGCTATTTGCTCTGACAGCGGGAATTAATTATTAAATTAATTAATGTGAATTATATGTTTTGAATTTTGTAAAACGGACTTCATTTTTGAATTCGGAATATCAAATATAGCTCAGGGTGAATTTTTGGGATTTTTCTGAAAAACTTCAATTTTTTATGAATAGTGAAACCACTAAGTGGTACTTATAAAGACTGATTTTCCGTTTAAATGAAATTTTTCCATCATTGTGTTTTGAATTGCAAAAATCCGACATACATGGTTGTCATTAAGAAGTAAAATTTGATTCAATGAGATTAAAATAATTTTTTGGTGAATAGTAACTTATTAAGTTTTTAATCGCGATTAGTGGTAATTAGTGTAGTTTAAGGTATAAATAATGCTTTAATAATATAAAGTGACCTAGACACATGTCCCATCCTTATTGGTTGTGTCATGGCCGACCAAGAAAATCCATGGGTCAACTTGGGGACCCCATGGAGACACTTTGGTTGGGAAATGACATAAATAACTTTTTATTTAATGTTAAAATTAAATTGACACAAACATGATATGTTTTACTAAAACAATTTTTAAGTATGGTTATACAAGTCATATTTTTTATTATAAATAGTCATTGGAAATCTAAAACTATTTCCTACATCATAGTAATTTATTTATAATTTTTAGACATTAAATTAAATAAATTATTTATGACGTAATAATGATGCAGTGATGACATCATTATTTAACGATTTAAATAAAATGGAAAGATAATGTAAAATCTATGAACTACAGATGTCAAAAACTTATTGTATGGGTGGATTTAGAACCCTTATAACCTTATCCACGAATTATATCAATTTGGGACCTTTTAAAACCGAAACACATTTTCAAATAAAGTAATATTTCTTTACATTCCAAAAGTGCCCCTCCTCTCCTCTTATAAAAGGCCCCCACCTCTACCTCATTTAACACACACCTCAAGTCTTTGGCTCGGCCAACCCCTGCCCATTTACTCTCTCCACATCCCTCTCCTCATCCTAGAGGATTCCCTTTGGGAATAATCCTTTCAAAGGAATTTTTTATGCTCAAATCAAAAGGAGTTACACTTTTAAAGGTAATTCATTCTCTCTTGTTCATTTGTTTTATTTTGCTTCTCCAACCCCCTAAACTCTTTTTATTTACTTCTTTTGTAACAACACAAGTATCTTCAATATACTAGGATGTTGTTATAATATTTATTGGATCTAAACTCTAACACAACTACATCAAATGGTTAAAGAACAAACGGTTTCCGTGGATGGCGAAATTCTGCCTCCCGAAAAGATGATTGTTCAATACTCATTTAACACCTTCAAAGGTGGACATTATGATGTCACTATTTTTATATATGATATATAATATGTTTATGTTTTCTTTAAGCTTCTGTATTTTTTATTTTAGGCATACCTTCATGGTTTCCATTATGGGTAAACACGATATCTTCATTTAAGGAAGTGCGGACTACCGCCCCCTCAAAGTGATTTGATTCGTTAAATACCATATGTGGGATGTATAAAGGATGTAAATATGATATTATATATGATATTATACTGGAATTATAATATACCTTTATATCATTATTATTCCATTCTATAAAATACAAAATAAAAATGAAAGTAGCGTTCATACGTACGTACGGCTTACCGTCTCCATGAACGGTGCATTTCATTTCATACCTCTAAATGATTATGTAATGTTATAAATGCATGCATGTACTGGATATATATGACATATATGATATCTACATAATGAATACAATTCTGGATATAATAAACATTTGGCCACACGAACAACATGTAATTGTAAGAAGTCCACTTTCGGCTTAAGAACCAAATATCGGCAAAACAAATATTATTAACTTAAATGATTACATAATGTTTATGACATGGTAATAAGTGGTATAAATGTAATAATGAACATGAAAAAGGTTCTTAAGGAAGTATAAATTAACTCAAGTTTATTATTCAGGAGATTAAAGAACGATCGAGTCAAGTCGGACCCGAGGTAAGGGATCCTACAACTCTCTTTCTTTTTAAGTACACTCTTTTATGTCATTTCTTTTGAGTTCATATTTCTTATGATTGGGATGTTCTTTTATATTACTCCTACTGTAATTTTTATGTTCATGTGATGAGAGACCCTATTCTCTCTCATCAATCCATTTTGGATGTTTTGAGTGGCGCCGTTAGGCTGCCGAACTTTCGTAAGAGATCTAACCTCTCTCTTTCTTTTTAAGTACTCTCCTTTATGTCACTTCCATTAAACTCCTCCTTGCAATGTTGGGGGATTTTCTTTTATATTAAACTTGCTATAAATTCTATTGTAATATGATGGGATACTCTATTTGATCTCATCAATCCATATTCGGATGTTTTATGTGGCGCCGTTAGGCTGCCGAGTTTTCGTAAGAGATTTTTCATCTCACTTTTATTCCCGTGAGATTTATGCTACATTTGCCAAAAATTCCATTGAGTGGTGTATGTACTTCCCATTATTCTACTCTTTGTGTAATATACTTTTGTTTATGAGTATTTACATCAATGACCTATTGTCTTTCTTCATGGGGTGTATGTTTTGAATGATACCCAAGTCGGTAAGGGAACCTTTCACCCTCCTCTTTTTTAAAATACTTCTTTTATTGGGTCTTTTAATTTACATATTTTTATGTTGGGATATGTTCTCATACATCCTTATTGAAGTAAATTTTATGTCCAAGTGATGAGATACACTTTTTATCGCTCATCAACTCATTTTGATGTGATGCTGTTAGGCTGTCAAGGGAACCTTTTAACCCAATTTCGATTTCTTTGGGTTCAACTTGTAGTCATTGAATATGTCATCCATTGAATATGTGTGAATGACCTTTTTATTGTTTTACACTTAATATCCACTTATATTGGGTGTATATATATTTGTCACACATATTTTTGAGATTTATTTGTCCTTAATTTAAGGATACCTTCTCTATAAGGGATTTCATCACATTTGACATTTCTATTGAGGGTTCATTGTTGTTATGCACCAATTCACTCTTATATGGTGTATATACTTTACTTTGGAGTATTATATCATGAATCCTTTTATTCTCATGATATTATAAAGTTCTGAATAAATGTTATTCCTCGATTATTGTATTCAAGTGTCTCTAATTTTGGTAAAACCCCTTTAACCAAAATATCGTTTTAAATGTTTTAATTGTTTGTTCTTATTAATATCCATGTTTTCAAAATGGTTTTAAGGATTTATTTATATGGATATTAATGGTTTAAAATGTTAAAATCTTCAAGGTGGTATGGTACACTTTGATTCAAAAATATCTTTATTAAATGTTTTAAATGGTTTTGGAAATGGTTTCTTTTTGAATGGATTCATTTTTTCAATATCCGAAAATGTTATATTGTGATTGAAATGTAGAAATGTTATGTTTCCTTTATTCATGTTTATGTGATACGATTATGTTATGGTTCTTGGGCATTGTTATGAAGAACGGGTGGTTCCGTGATAAACTAAGGGCGGGTGAGCCCGATATAGCTCTCCAATGCATTGGGTAACGCGAAGGAGTGAAACGTTAAGGTTTCTCCGAAGATATTTAGGGAATATACTGTGATGGGTATTCCAAACGTAACCAAGAGGGTTACTCCCTATGTAAGAATGTTATGAATGCCACAAGTTACCTTTATGTCTTATGTTTTCTATGATTTATTCATGATTTGATATGCCTATGTTTTATGGGTAAAGTATGATTTCATTCTTATGTATATATGAACTCATGTTTCCTTTCCATATTTTTATAACCCTTACTGAGCTTTTTATGCTCATCCCAAGTTTTTGAAATGTTTTCACAGGTCAAGGGAATGGTACATGATGTGACGATAGTGTCAAGGATGTGTCAAGAAAGAATCCATGTTTTATTTTAAATAGGTTTCCTTTGATGGGAAGAATGAATGTTGTCTTTTATGTAACCACTTTGTTTAAATGTGGAATGTAATGCAAGTTTCATGATCTAATTCTCTAAAACTCTAAACCTGAAAAGATACTCAATGTGTAATCTTGTAAAAACTCAAGATTAAGTAAGTTTTTAAGTCTGGGGCCTTATAGTTGGTATCAAAGGTCGGTTTAGATAACTTTAGAGGTTAGGGAATTCTTTAAGCATAAGTGACATTACCATAATGGTTAGGATTTCAGAAAGAGTCCTAGTTTTAGATAAAGTGAATGAGTAAGTGTATCTTAGTGTTTACCTTCCTCATTAATACATGATGGTTTTTTTGATATACTCACACTGACATTTCTATTTTTAGTGAATGGATGGATCTAGCAGGCACCAAAGAGACAATAGGTTTGAAGGAAATTGTGGTGGTTCTCTGATTAAGATACTTGATAAAATGGAGGATTCAATGAGGAAACTCGTGGTTGTTCTAAACCAAATATCAAGGAGTCATGATCAACCACTTCATCCTTGGTGAGTTCTCTAATGCATCAAGTATGAGATGGCCAACTCGATGTGGAAATTCAGATAATAATTATTAAGGTAACCAATAGGGTTTATATGATACTTAATTTTTAGTTAATTATGGGTTACTCTATGATATGATGGAAAATGAAAGGAATGAGATAAACTTGAAATTAAAATATGTTATGATTATTCTTGAAGATTTTATCTCATTTAGGGGAATTTTTTAAGAATTATATAGTTTTGGAAAAAGGACAACACGCAGACCGTGTGACATCCCGTCGCGTCGGACAAAGCTGCGGGAATCGAACCCACAACCAAAGTGCGACTGGTATTTATCGCCTACCACTGGACTACGTGAAGTCCCTGGTTAGTTTGACTGATTCTTTCTGGTTATATGATTTTATGAATTAAGAGTAAGATGATTTTGGGTTATTTATGAAAATGATTAACCTATCATGGAGGATATGTGATTAGGTTAATTACTTTTCAATACGAGACTTTAGGAGCAACTGATGTTGTTTGGAGATAAATGTTAAGATTTAACTTGGAAGACTATGTGACTAAATCCTTCAAATATTTGGGTTTCAATCTTATATTGGTTTACTTTGAAGAATTTTATGGACAAATGGTCCTCGTTGAACATTGGGTTTTGTTGGACAAATTTTGGAGATTAAGAATAGATATTCTTTTTATAAAGGGTTATCCTTTTCTGGATTATCTGATCTTGTACTAGCCTTTTTGGTTTTGGTTTTGGTTAAAGTCTAAAGACATGGGAAGTATATAGTTCTATTTTGTGGATTAGGTGATTCTCTAGAAGTTGATTATAGTACTCTTAATGTGAACAAGTCTTCCTAAATACTCGTCTTTTGGAGAAAATATGAGTTTGTGCAAGGAATCTAATAAAAGTTGAAAGTCAATATGATAAGTGATTATGTTTCCTTATGAATAAATTCCTCAATAAAAAGTAACTTAAAACAAAAATGTTGTCCATTAAATTTTCCTACTGGGGAATCGAATACCGTTTAACCCATCACAAGTTTTTGATTTTCTCGTGGTTAACTTTCTCCTAAACATGTTTTCTATCACTCTCCATCAGAACATGACCCTTTGTTTTTTTCCTCCATGTACATATTTTCATACTTGGAATCCTAGTATGGGTTAACTCGGGTGACCTTTGTACTTATCTCTCTTTATTTTAAAGTGTTTGTTTTACCGACTTTTGTTCCGATGTGGGACTTTCAAGGATGTTTCCAAGAACAATATTAAAATTGCGAGGACGCAATTCCCAAAAGGGGGGAACGATGTAACACCCCAGGTAAATAAAGAATATGAAATTTCATATTTATCCATATTTGTGAATAAAATATTTAAATGACTTTAAAGGGGACGCTATGCTCGATGGCGTACCCAACACGCAACAACGAGTTTCTTGGGAATCTTACGTTGCACTCTAATAATAAAATAATATTAATTCAAATGGTAGTTAACATGTAGTCGTTGTATTGGCGGGAATGGATAGAAATAACTAAAATATATTATATATGTTTTTTAAATGTTTTTACATTTATCCAATAAAAGCTAAAGGCTTAAAATACGGAAAGAATTCAATTTTAGGCGTATATGCCCTAGTTTTCACTAAAGGTTCACTTATCGCCTTTTAATGGAGAACTGTCATTAAATGTATTTTTGTTCACTCTTAAACATTATTTTGGACCAAATAAAACTCTTATTAAGAATCGGGACATCAAATTTTACTTTGTGTAATTTTTTGGTATTTTTCCGATAAAGTTCATTTTTTAATGAATAGTGTAAAATGTTGTATTTTAATTCGAAAACTCTTTTTAATCTAATTTATTTATATGATTAGATTATATTTTGAATTGGTTTTAAAGTGAAAATAGAAAATATTTTTACCATTATATCCAATAGTGGTCGTTGGAATTAATTTCACTTTTAAATCGGACTTAAACTAGTGTCAATCTTTTGATACTTATTATTTCATAAAAACACGCTATTTTCTCTGACAACGGGAATTAATTATTAAATTAATTAATGTGACTTATATGTTTTGAATTTTGTAAAACGGACTTCATTTTTGAATTCGGAATATCAAATATAGCTCAGGGTGAATTTTTGGGATTTTTCTGAAAAACTTCAATTTTTGATGAATAGTGAAACCACTAAGTGGTACTTATAAAGACTGATTTTCCGTTTAAATGAAATTTTTCCATCATTGTGTTTTGAATTTCAAAAATCCTACATACATAGTTGTCATTAAGAAGTAAAATGTGGTTCAATGAGATTAAAATAATTTTTTGGTGAATAGTAACTTATTAAGTTTTTAATCGCGATTAGTGGTAATTAGTCTAGTTTAAGGTATAAATAATGATTTAATAATATAAAGTGACCTAGAAACATGTCCCAAACATATTGGTTGTGTCATGGCCAACCAAGAAAATCCATGGGTCAACTTGGGGACCCCATGGAGACACTTTGGTTGGGAAATGCCATAAATAACTTTTTATTTAATGTTAAAATTAAATTGACACAAACATGATCTGTTTTACTAAAACAATTTTTAAGTAGGGTTATAAAAGTCATATGTTTTATTATAAATAGTCATTGGAAAGACAAAAAGATTTCCTAAATCATAGTAATTTATTTATAATTTTTAGACATTAAATAAAATAAATTATTTATGACATAATAATGATGTAGTGATGACATCATTATTTAACAATTTAAATAAAATGGAAAGATAATGTAAAATCTATGAACTACACATGTCCAAAACTTATTGGATGGGTGGATTTCGAACCCTTATAACCTTATCCACGAATTATATCAATGTGGGACCTTTTAAAACCGAAACACATTTTCAAATAAAGTAACATTTCTTTACATTCCAAAAGTGACCCTCCTCTCCTCTTATAAAAGGCCCCTACCTCTACCTCATTTAACACACTCCTCATGCCTTTGGATCGGCCAAACCCTGCCCATTTACTCTCTCCACATCCCTCTCCTCATCCTAGAGGATTCCATTTGGGAATAATCCTTTCAAAGGAAGCCTTTAGGCTCAAATCAAAAGGAGTTACACTTTTAAAGGTAATTCATTCTCTCTTGTTCATTTGTTTTATTTTGCTTCTCCAACCCCCTAAACTCTTTTTATTTACTTATTTTGTAACAACACCAGTATCTTCAATATAATGGGATGTTGTTATAAGATTTATTGGAGCTACACTCTCACACAACTACATCAAATGGTTAAAGAACATACGGTTTCCGTGAATGGCGAAATTCTGCCTCCCGAAACGATGATTGTTCAATACTCATTTAACACCTTCAAAGGTGGCCATTATGATGTCACTATTTTTATATATGATATATAATATGTTTATGTTTTCTTTAATCTTCTGTATTTTTTATTTTTGGCATACCTTCATGGTTTCCATTATGGGTAAACACGATATCTTCATTTAAGGAAGTGCGGACTACCGCCCCCTCAAAGTGATTTGATTCGTTAAATACCATATGTGGGATGTATAAAGGATGGAAATATGATATTATATATGATATTATAATGGAATTATAATATACCTTTATATCATTATTATTTCATTCTATATAATACGAAATAGAAATGAAAGTAGCGTTCATGCATACATATGGCTTACCGTCTCCATGAACGGTTCATTTCATTTCTTACCTCTAAATGATTATGTAATGTTATAAATGCATGCATGTACTGGATATATAAGACATATATGATATCTACACAATGAATACAATTCTGGATATAATCAACATTTGGCCACACGAACAACATGTAATTGTAAGAAGTCCACTTTCGACTTAAGAACCAAATATCGGCAAAACAAATATTATTAAATTAAATGATTACATAATGTTTATAACATGGTAATAAGTGGTATAAAAGTAATAATGAACTTGAAAAAGGTTCTTAAGGATGTAGAAATTAACTCAAGTTTATTATTCAGGATATTAAAGAACGATCGAGTCAAGTCGGACCCGAGGTAAGGGATCCTACAACTCTCTTTCTTTTTAAGTACACTCTTTTATGTCATTTCTTTTGAGTTCATATTTCTTATTATTGGGATGTTCTTTTATATTACTCCTACTGTAATTTTTATGTTCATGTGATGAGAGACCCTATTCTCTCTCATCAATCCATTTTGGAAGTTTTGAGTGGTGCCGTTAGGCTGCCGAACTTTCGTAAGAGATCTAACCTCTCTCTTTCTTTTTAAATACTCTCCTTTATGTCACTTCCTTTAAACTCCTCCTTCCAATGTTGGGGTATTTTCGTTTATATTCCACTTTCTGTAAATTATATTGTAATATGATGGGATACTCTATTTGATCTCATCAATCCATATTTGGATGTTTTATGTGGTGCCGTTAGGCTGCTGAGTTTTCGTAAGGGATTTTTCATCTCACTTTTATTCCCGTGAGATTTATGCTACATTTGCCACAAATTCCATTGAGTGGTGTATTTACTTACCATTATTCTACTCTTTGTGTAATATACTTTCGTTTATGAGTATTTACATCAATTACCTATTGTCTTTCTTCATGGGGTGTATGTTTTGAAAGATACCCAAGTCGGTAAGGGAACCTTTCACCCTCCTCTTTTTTAAATGACTTATTTTATTGGGTCTTTTAATTTACCTATTTTTATGTTGGGATATGTTCTCATAAATCCTTATTGAAGTAAATTTTATGTCCAAGTGATGAGATACACTTTTTATCTCTCATCAACTCATTTTGATGTGATGCCATTAGGCTGTCAAGGGAACTTTTTAACCCAATTTCGATTTCTTTGGGTTCAACTTGTAGTCATTGAATATGTCATCCATTGAATATGTGTGAATGACCTTTTTATTGTTTTACACATAATATCCACTTATATTTGGTGTATATATATTTGTCACACATATTTTCGAGATTTATTTGTCCTTAATTTAAGGATACCTTCTTTATAAGGGATTTCATCACATTTGACATTTCGATTGAGGGTTCATTGTTGTTATGCACCAATTCACTCTTATATGGTGTATATACTGTCCTTTGGAGTATTATATCATGAATCGTTTTATTCTCATGATATTATAAAGTTCTGACTAAATGTTATTCCTCGATTATTGTATTCAAGTGTCTCTAATTTTGGTAAAACCCCTTTAACCAAAATATCGTTTTAAATGTTTTAATTGTTTGTTCTTATTAATATCCATGTTTTCAAAACGGTTTTAAGGATTTATTTATATGGATATTAATGGTTTAAAATGTTAAATGCTTCAAGGTGGTATGGGACACTTTGATTCAAAAATCTCTTTATTAAATGTTTTAAATTGTTTTGGAAATGGTTTCTTTTTGAATGGATTCATTATTTCAATATCCGAAAATGTTATATTGTGATTGAAATGTGGAAATGTTATGTTTCCTTTATTCATGTTTATGTGATATGATTATGTTATGGTTCTTGGGCATTCTTATGAAGAACGAGTGGTTCCGTGATAAACTAAGGGCGGGTGAGCCCGATATAGCTCTCCAATGCATTGGGTAACGCGAAGGAGTGAAACGTTAAGGTTTCTCCGAAGAGATTTAGGGAATATACTGTGATGGGTATTCCAAACGTAACCAAGAGGGTTACTCCCTACATAAGAATGTTATGAATGCCACAAGTTACCTTTATGTCTTATGTTTTCTATTATTTATTCATGATTTGATATGCCTATGTTTTATGGGTAAAGTATGATTTCATTCTTATGTATATATGAACTCATGTTTCCTTTCCATATTTTTACAACCCTTACTGAGCTTTTTATGCTCATCCCATGTTTTTGAAATGTTTTCACAGGTCAAGGGAAAGGTACATGATGTGACGATAGTGTCAAGGATGTGTCAAGAAAGAATCCATGTTTTATTTTAAATAGGTTTCCGTTGATGGGAAGAATGAATGATGTCTTCTATGTAACCACTTTGTTTAAATGTGGAATGTAATGCAAGTTTCATGATCTAATTCTATAAAACTCTAAACCTGAAAAGATCCTCAATGTGTAATCTTGTAATTACTCAAGATTAATTAAGGTTTTAAGGCTGGGGCCTTATAGTACTGGTGAGTAAAACTATACTCAATAGGTCACCCTGAAACCACAATGTAAAGACAAAAAAAGAAAGGTACACATAAAGTATTGTCTTCTCACACAGGTATATGTCTATGATTCTAAAAGTAATATTATAAAACATACTCAAAAAAACACCCTATATCAATGAGAAATTTAGTCATAAGGAGACACCTACTCCAAATGATACACTCAGTCCTGATGAGAAACCTAGTTTCGGTATGTCATGTAGATTATAACTCCCAAATCCACCAAGTCACATAGTCAGTAAGTCTCTTCCCGCCATAGGATTCCATTCATAGCACGATTTTTCTATGATAACCTACTTATCAAGACTAATTTTTTAAGTAAACTTCCATTAAAACTCACTAATAGTATATAAAATTTAATTCCATGTCATGAGTGTCCCTAATCCGCAAACGGATCATCAAACAGTATGACAGTTTAGATGTTATGGTCATTTAAGAAAAAAGGGGTCTCTAAGTTCCATGTATTGTCTGACCTCGTCGGACCAACCCGGCATGCGCTTGGCCCTACCAGACCAGACCCATCAGATCTGACCCGACCTTCTTCAGCGGACCAGTTCAGTCCACCCAGATGAGGTGGTTTCCATGGACCCACATAGTTAAGGTGGTCGGGCATCAATCTAGTCGCTCCTCCTACACATGGTTCATAAAACTGTGTTCCAGCAAGCCAATTTGGCATTCTACCATGTCACTAGTTCGAACCACCATGGCCTTCCATGACCATGGCTCCCATCACTGCCTGTGGCTATGCCACCACTCGTAGATCCCCTTAACAAGGCTTCCTATGTCGCCCTTAATCTTCGTTTCACAAGACTGAAGCACTATTGTGGTGCTCAAGTTGCATCCTTCAGTAAATTTTCCATTGATACATCTCATAGCCACTTTGAGGGTCTGACCATTTTTGGGACCTCCCAAAATTTGTTTTTGTAACCAAGGAGTTTCCCCAGGGGAGAATGAATGAATGGAGAAATAATAAATTACTACGAATGCCCGAATAACGAACGTCGGCCATGTTCATTTAGCCCTTGTTCTTCACATTAGAAAAAGCAAACTAAAACAAATATATTCATGTTGATTATTCTCCCTTTAAAACCTCATAGTAGAAGACCACATCCCATAATAACAATCAGCATATAGATAAACCGGTTCATTGGTTGACCCATGATTTTCATTTTTATGAAGGAACGGTAATGAAATCACTCAGAAATAAACCCCCTACATGGAGTTTGGATCGGTCGATGTTGGGGTTCAATTTTCATTGGAGATCCATCGAAACTTGTAATGACATATCATCACATCAATCCTTGATCTTCATCTCATCGTTGAGCATCATTTTCCATTGAGATGAAATCACCATGATCTTATCCAATGTTAATATATAAGGATCAATCATTATGATCCTAAATCCCTGTTAATTGTCAAATAAGGAAGACATGTTTCAACATTAATTTATTTTAGCGTTACATGAATTTCATCATTACACAGATTTCAGCATTACCACATCATTGTGTTATAGTGTCGTTGTGTATTTGAATCACAAAATTGTTGTGTTGTTGTGTGACGTCAAAGAATAGTTACATTAAATATATTTTTAATTAAAAATATATTTAGGATGTTTGCATCCAAAAAATACCCTCAAACCGCATCGGTTGAGATTAGTCAATGTCTAAGTTAAAGTAATTGTTCTAAACAAAATCATTCCCTTAGATTTTTTATTTGGGAACCCATTTAATGTATTTTAATTTTCAAGTTATCTTCCTAAGTGATTTTAATTAAAAATTGATCATTATTCAAATATTTATTATGGGAAAACCATGCCTTGGAATTTCATTCTATCTCAATGCCTGGTCTCAAAATTTCCTCGATTAATTTATAACAATAATTCAATGAAAAATCTGATTCATTACATACATTATCAAATAAGTCAACAATACATGGGAGGGGATACTTTTTATTTATTTTTATTTTGTTAAGATCATGATAGTTACCAAAAATATGAATTAACCCATCTTTCTTCTAAAACAATTAAATATGTTCACCCCAATGTGACACACAAAGGTGTATGAATTCCTTGTCAAGATCATACTAGAGTTTATTCCTTATTTCTTTCAACTTAATTGGGTCCATGCTATAAGGATTCATTGAAATTGGCATAACACCAGATATGTGTTCTATTGAAAACTCAACTTCATGATTTGGTGGAAGGTATGGTACTGGTTTAAGAAAGAAATAAAAAAACTACCATAAAATAGGTGTATCTTTAATATTGAGTTTATCCCCATCCATATGAGATAGATAACTTTAATGTATAGGAATTAAGACTCACAATATGGAAGAAATATTCATTGGTTGTTCATATTCATCCTCCTGTAAATAAATTATTGTAGGTTGTTTTGGAAAATAAAATTTGACTTAACTTACGTGAAAATTAATATGGTCTTCATACATATAAATCAAATCCATGCCAATAAACACATAAAATTCAACTGAAGGATTAATCACATGATTTGTAGGAAGGCCTTTCCACAAACATCATTCAAAGAATAACTATACATCTGAGATGTGAATGTTGTGCAATTATAAGTTTTCAAAGCAAACTAATCATCTAAAGTTTGACATGATAGTGTTATTCCGAATGAAAAATCAATAGTAATAAAATATTTAGTGGATCCAAAATCAAATAATTCATTTTATGTTCTAGAGTAGAAGATAATTATATCTTTCACCATGTTATTCTCGTAAACCACTTCATCAGTTGTGATTATATGATATTTCTCGTGGTATTTGGTATTAAGAGTTTATAAAGGATGATCAAAGAACACTTTTAAATTTTTCACTGAATGGTCTAACACCCACACTCCTTGAATTCATAAAACAGGAACATCGATGGTGCATTCTATGGATAATTTTCTATATTCACATCATTTGCTAGTTTCTTCCCAACACATCGACATTGGATTTCCCAATGAACATCATTTCCACACTTATAACATTTACCACTACCATTAAGACCAAATCCTCCTTGTTTCAATCCACACATCAAGGATAAATAAAAAATATTATTATTTTATTCATTGTTTTTTGAATTGAATTTCAATTCCATTTTTATTTTTATATCAAAACCATGAAATTGATGTGTAACTCTAATATCCAACTCCATCTTAAATGAATATAGAAATAATTATTTATATGTACTGATATCCCTTATAGATAATTCCATTCAGGTTCTCTATTTTAGGACACCAAAGAATCGATCAATTTTATTTTGGGAATTATTATTAAACGTGAGGCTTTCCTTGCAAACGTTCTGAAATTTTCATCATAGGTACCAACTGATTCTTTATCCTATAGTTTTTGCTCAAGAAATTCCTTATCCATCTTTATATGTATAATATCATGGACTTTCATTCTAAGGAATATTCCATTAAACTTATCCAATTACATGGATTCAATTTTTTATTCTTTCCTTGTATTATTGATATGAATCCATGATTTATCAACTATTACTTATAGAAAATAAATAACTAGGATTAATTTATCTTATCTAGAGAATTGAAGAATATAAAATTTTTCATCAATGTAGTTGATCCATTAGTTACCCACCAGTGTATCATAAGATACATAAATAAGGTGAATGTTGCCTCATGAATTATTCAATAGTACATCGTTACCTATATTGATCATTTTGAATCATAGGCTAAGAATCATATGTGAGAAAATAAGTATGATTCTACATTCTAGATCCCATAACATCCATATTATCAAGAGGATAATAATTGTATTGTCCATCAAATCCAGTATTTACATGTTTCCATTAGGTTCTATCTGTTGACTAAAACAAAAAATCATAGTGCAGGAGACAATAATCATATTGGAAAACCAAATAATCATGAAAAATAATGAATATTATATCTTACTCAGAAAACCTTTTTCTATGTCACATTATGTTTAACCTAAGTCATTAATAATAATTATAAAAACGTTAGGATTTTATCCTATTTTAGACAAATCCCAAAAATTTTATCTTCCTAGTTTCCAAACGTTAACTAATCCTATGCCAATGATAGAATCTATAGAGAAAATTTATTTAAGAAATATATATTACATTGCTTCAGATGAATACTCATTACATTAAAAACATATTCTTGAGTATCATAAAGTTATATTTCTTTCGGAATCATGTAATCAAAAATGGATTGTTCATAAAATATCGACTTCATCTCCCACTTATATATTCATAAACAACACCCTTTTAAGATATCATACATACTACGATTCTTCATATCGTAGGAAATAAAACATAAGAAATGGGATATATCTGAAGCTCGATAATGGTAAAAAATAGAGATAGTAATGAATTCATAAGAATAATTAGATAATAATGTAATATTAAAATGATCATGACATTTTACTACTATACCCCTCATATCAAA
This sequence comes from Viscum album, assembly GCA_963277665.1. Classification (NCBI taxonomy): domain Eukaryota; kingdom Viridiplantae; phylum Streptophyta; class Magnoliopsida; order Santalales; family Viscaceae; genus Viscum; species Viscum album. The sequence continues at coordinate 512,330,003 of OY728143.1, read as the reverse complement.
AATCATAATCTTGTGTCTTGAAATAAGTATTAACAGTTCCTAAGACATGAATGATAAAGGAACATGATCTATGAGAGAGTAACATTAGCATAAGACATGGAATTGTGGTATTAACTTTTGTATAGAAAATAATTTCCTTTTTAGTAAAGTCTCTTCTCTAATATTATCATAGGTTCACTCCCCATAGCATAGTATTAGTCAAGGTTCACACCCAAGACTATCATGGTGGAATAGTCCCCTTACTGAACTGAGTTAACACCCCATTATAGACCTATCTATCTCATTAGATATCATTATTTACCCATGTCATTTGATAGAGATATGGGTCCCACCCATCACATAATAAAAACTACAAATATGTGATCTACTAAAACCTAAAACATATAAAACCCCAAGAAAAGAAATTGGATTCATAAACATTTCATCATTCCATAACCTCTATAAAAGTAACAGGTTTCATAAACATCATTCCATCATAAACATAAACTAACCAAAAAAAACAATAATTATGGTGTCCTTGGATCATATATATTTAAAATATTAAGTAAAGTCAAATAACTTAATCCTATGTGGAAATTTATTTTGAAGGATCACTTGAAATAATTATTGTAGAAAATATCCTTTTTATTTTGAAATCATTTTATTATATCAGCACAATTTTAAAGGAAAATATTCTCATTGAAAATAACCTTGTAATATTGTAAAGTAATATTTTAATAATTATTCTTTCATTACTATGGAAAAATCTTCTCAAGCCTTATATGTCAAAAAAACCTTCCTTCCATATTTTCTTCAAAAAATTCACAACTAAACTAGTTTATAAAACAGAAAAAAGATTCTTTTCAACCCATTTTTTAAAAAATAAACATATTTAAATTTTTTTTTTAACAATATTAAAAACCATTTTGATTTTATTTAAAACCATGTACTTGAATGTTAAATATTCCCTAGTGGATACATAAACTTACACAATGCCAAATAATGAAGTGGTTGGGAAATAAACACTTACCTCAAGTATCCCCTTTCCTCATTCACATTAAAAATTATGTATAATGAATATAGATTTATTATATAATTATTACTTAATTATATATCTATCACATCATTTATTATTTATTTATTACATCTTATCACACATTTATTAATAATTTGTTATTAGAATCACTATCATGGGTGATAACTGCTTCCGTTTTCCAGTATATTTCATATCGCTATCCCCACACATTATAAATTGATCATTATACCATTATTTAAATAATTTTAATCATGTTATAATAATCATATATATTCATTATATAAATATTGAGAGTAATTCCTGAAAATTATAGTAATAAAAATGAATTGCACCGTTCATGGTGACGATAAAGAGTATGTATGCATGAATATTGTTTCAATTTTTCATATGATGGAATAAATGACAGATAAATAATAATACACAATTAAATAATCATTATTATTTCATATAATTCATATGTATTCATAACATTCATCTTTATTACCATCCATGTGAAATATTAATGAAAAATTAATCACATCGTATCATGGAGATAGTAGTCTATACGTACGCACAAGTTACATTATCATTTTCCTTAAGTTTGGATGATAAATAGATATTCATTATATTATCATTAATAAGCTACAATTATTTAATAAATATAATATATAAACATTAAAACCATCATTATTACCATCCATGAAATATTGTGATAAAAAATGAATTATATCACTTCAAGGAGATGGTAAGTCGTACATACGTACAAACGATACATTCACTTATTATTTGATGGGGGGAAGATTATATAATGGTTTTTTAATAATACTAATAACATTTAATAATATTTTTTATACTGAAGTCATTATTACATAATGATTATCATGTATTTATAGTAGGTAAGTAAAAGTATAAAAAGAAAATGATCGGTTTGAGTGATTACATCTTTTTCAAAATGACTCCTTTATATCTCCTCTAAAGAGGTATAATATTAGTATTTTGTGAAGAAAAAATATTCAAGAATATGGATAGGGAAGTGGATAATACAATTTTGAAATTTATTGACATGATATATGGATCGAATTGGAGTAATTAATTAAAGGATGAATTTCACTTTAATAATTGAGGCGATGTGAACTTTTGGAATTTCCAAAAAGATTAAAATATAATAATACAGTTATAGAGATAAATTCTTCCAAATGGTCAATAAATTAATATGTGAGAAATTTTAAACTATTTACTACCCCATTTGTTCTTGTTTAATACTTTTTTTATTTGTAACTATTTTTATAAAAAACTTATCCCACAAAATATCATTATTGTAAATTTTAATAGTACTCATTAATTAGATTTTAAAAACATTGACATGACCAGTTTAATTCTAAAAAACTATTTTATTATATCCCCAAATTTTTATCATCATCTTTATAATTCAAGGTTAACTATAAATATCTCAATTAATGTGACTTTTAATATTTTTAATATTATTTATTTTATTTTTTAATTAATTGAATAATTATTATATCCGTGTTGTGAAAGTATTTCTGGTAATTATTTAATATAAAAAAATATGAATAAATTTCCATCATAGATATAATTTAATTAAGAAAAAATTACTATTAAAACATGTTCATAAATAATTTTTTACATTATATTAACACATATATGATATTAAAAACTAAGAGAGTGATATTTTGCCACTTCCTTTGGTTTAAATAAAACATATGTCATTTCCATTGAAAAGTATCCAATAAATAAAACAAGTTTAAAACTTATGGGTTAATTATTAAATTTCTTTCATCTAATAATTATTGTAAGCACTTATCACTTAGTTTTAACGTAGATTAACTCGTTTATTCTTTTTAGAGGGGGTACATTTTACCAAGTTTAATATTCATATTAACAAAAGAAAGCATAATTACCAAATTTGGTCCTAAAAATATAAATATTTTATTAATATATAATTCAATACCTATAAATGGTATAAAATAATTTTATAGTAAGTGTGAAAAATATGACAAAAACTAATGTTTTTGGAAAAATAACTTTTTTGGTGTAAAACTGTATTTATTTTTTTCCTGTGATTAGAAAACTTTGATTTAAATGTTTGAAACATTTTATTTAGTAAATAATATATAAATTTAATTAAAATCGTTCAAAAATATATAATAATGACATATATTATTATAAAACTCATTGTACACTTAAAACAAGTTCTTTTAGAAAAATGTTACATTTAATTTGTTGTTGTGTGCAATAAAAGCATCCAATGATATCAAATTATTTAAAGAAAAATATTTCACCAAAATATAGATGTGCTACATTACAGCCATGAATTCTACTGATATACCAACTGATTACCTGAGGAGGGTGTGGGTATGACTTAGTAGGAACAAACAATAGTGCATATAAAAATATATAGTCAGAGCAATAAGAGAATGTTGGTGTGCATAATAAATAGGAATACAATATAAATAAATAAACCATCATCGATCCTGAAGTTTTGAAGTAACAATTGGGATCATCTATACTGAACTTGGATGAATATAGATGCATCTATCCCTTTTATCTCATTGATTCACAATTTTTTCAAGGGTACTTTTACCAAGGAACTCAAAATCATAATTCATAATGAGTCCAAGGGTGTTACCCCAAGGCACTCTAAAATATAAGATATAACATGTCCATTGTGGATTACCCCATGGAAATCCAAAATGAGAGACATAAATACATACCCATGGTATAATTCACTATGGTGTTCCCAACCATGTTTCATAGTATAAACTCATCTGATTTCCCCTAAAGTGTTCCAAACCATGTTTCATAATCTTATCCTTTTGGAAATTTCCCCACAGCTTTCCAAACATTTATTCCTAATAAGAACTCATGATGGATTTCCCCAAAATGTTCCAAACCATGTTTTATAATATAAAACCTTAGGGTATTTCCCCATATCATTCCAAATGGGGTTTCATAATATAATAATATTGGAGACTACCCCTAGGGAATTCCAAACAATTTCATATAATCTAAATCCATGGAAGATTTATACAAGGCATTCCAATCCATGATTTCATATCCAACTGAATAAGAAACCCATGAAATAATTCATTAATATCTTTTACAATATGATCATTTATAATAAGTATCACATAAATAACATGTTCCCAAGATCCTAGATTATATACTTGGTATCTCCAACCACATTGATGTTCAATTACTTATGTTAATGCACCATAAGGATCTCCCCATTTAATTACCCAAATTATATCCCAATAAAATAACAAATAATGTTTTTGATAAAGTCCTGGTCTACATTACAATGAACTAGGCATGTATTATGGAGAGGTTCAGTTTCCTAATTAAGGATAAAAACATGTAATTTATTAATTTATGTCCAATTCTCAGTATTGTCAGTGTGACCACACATTTCACATACTCATAAGTGGTACAAGACGTATTGGATAACTCAGAAACAACATACCAAATAATGGTATACCATTACACGTTCAATATTTTCCATTTATTCAAGATAAATTATTGAAATTATGAAATTATATGATTTCCCAGGAAATAGGGTAGAATAAAAAACTATTATGAAATAAATTTAAAGTGATGGAAATAACGAAAAGAGGTGAATGAAGCCTATAAATTTTTAGCTTTTTATTTAAACTGACAATGTATAGTCCCACTCATGAAAGGGGAAGATATTTTCAAGGTACTAAATGAAAAATAATGGGGATCTTCATCACACATACAATTCATGGGAGGAAACCTCTTCCAATTATATAACCCTATTTCATAAAATTTTAATTTAAAACATAATAACCTCGAAAACGTTAGTAGCCTATTTCGCAGTGTGAACTAATTTTTCACATCAAGAGTTTTCACAGATGGGGGACCCTACACTATAACTTCTCATTTTATGATTAGATGCAATGCTTCATATCATGAAATGATAATGTCTATAGATTTTATTCTCCAGACATACCTATTTTCCTTGAAATGATTCCTAATCCACTCCCAAACAGAGTAAAATTTATAAATAGGTAATATACATGTGTTTGGAGAAAATGTAAAGGTTTTCATACCTCAAAAAGGTATAGGGTTTTCTATCTTACTTATCATATAGAAGTTAATCATGTAGCTTCTCTCCCAAATATCACTGGGCCTTTTTGTAAAATAACTGCACTCATAGGTCACACATACCCAAATACCACTCTCATGTCTCCCCATGAATACCTCTATTCTTTCATAATATATGTTCCTGAGGAATTATCTTGCCATGAGAATATTTTCCACTATGCTCTTAAATAAGACACATCAGTATCAAGCACAATATCTTACTAATGACCCCACACAAAATGTGTGTATATTACTCCATAATAGTTGTACCAACTTTCCATTCATTCCTATATGATAACACCCCAAAATGACACTTCTTTGTGTTTTATCACATGATCCACCTGTAAATGAAACCAGAAACTACGGTGCACCCCTAAATCATGTCATGAATCATATTTCACTATCCAAATCATGTCAATAACTAAGGTTCACCCCTAAAGTCGCCAAACATATTGTGATTTACCCTATCAATCCCCCTATGAATGCCCTAGATCGTAGTGAAATATTTCTTAATGCCACATGCCTTAACCCATTGATCAGCATCACTAATCATTATAAGGTTTATGGATACTCTTCACAAATTCTATCCCCTCTCACATCAACTGATCATGGACTAAAGTCTCCAACATGAGACTTAGTTTGTTAATCATTGGCTCACTTGCCTCTAAACAAACTAATGGTGAAATCCACTAAATCATGGTTGTTCTCACATAAAACACTAAAGCCTAGGATTCATGATCTCAACATGTACTCTAATATTAGATTCTTCAATTGGAATACTATTCGGACTACTTATGATAGGCCATTATCAATATCACATACATTTATAGTGACTCTTACCACTCTCATTTTAAGCCACCTCATGCATTTTTTTAACAAACATAGTTATCCTGATATGATGCATGAACTAGACATTATACTTCATGGTGGTTGTAGTCATTTTAATACTCCTCGCAAAGTAGCTTTAATTATCAAAAACACATAATCACTTCCATTACATACCATATTACCTTAACAAAATCCACCAAAAAACCCCCTTTTGGTGGCTTTCATGATTAATAATAATTCTGTAACATCAAAAATCAATGATCAATGCCACTGGTCTAAAGCAGTCCATTTCTAATATAAATATTGTCAAAATAACTCACTATTTCACCCCCGAAACATTCTATAACACATGGTTATTCTTCCCTACAAATATTTTCATGTTATTCTAGTTCATTAAAGCCATACAGACCTAGTGACCCTACCTACCTTCTTCCGAATATACATACCCTGTCAAACCACCTGACTATTATGTCATTCCGAGAGATTTTCAAAAACTAACTAAACAAAACCCACCAAAACTACATCAGATAACACACATACTTTATTTCATTCAATTCACATTGATTATATCAGGATATTATATCCATGAAATTCCACAAAATTATAACCACATTCAGGTTGGGTTTATCAAGATAACACAATATTCATTTACAAAAATGCCTGAAAATTAGTTTCGTGTGCAAAAAATGTCCCTAATATGGTCCCCACCATTGGAATTCTATATCACCATTCTATGAGAAATATCATGATTGTCGTCCTTCTTCCGACAACCACAATAATTTTTGATCCCCTATATTTTACATGAACATAACCTCATCTTGATCCCCACTAGAAACATTGTTATTTCCATAGCTCCCTACATTTCCATGTTGTAATATTGTCTATAAACCACCAATGTGAACCCAATCCTGAGAAGTCTATCTCAATGTCCAAGACATTTATCAAAATCACATGACTCTCATTTTTTAAATTGTAAGGATACTTAATGATAGTCATTAACATCTCACAAATCTTTCAGTTCCCAACTCACCATATTTGAGGAAGTTCTTAAATAACTTTCTATCACACCATGAATGTTGGTGATCCATAAGAACCAATGGTCAGTATACAACTACATGAACATTTAAAAAATGTAATAGCTCACTTTTTACATCAACTAACCATCTCATCATTTAAAAGGTTCTCATAAAACCATGGTCAGTTCATTATTTATACCAATGATGATGCCTCACAAATCAATCATATACTGATGTTGTTGGCGCCAAAAATGTGGCCCGAAAGGAAGGAACGAAAAAGACAGCCGGCGCGCTGCCTCGCGAAGCACAGCCGCGAAGCACAGCCGCGAAGCCCCGCCGCGAAGCGCCCCAACCTTGGCGGCCCCACGAAGCTCCAGAGGCGGTAATCCTTCGCGAACCCATTTGATGTTCGCGAGCCGCCGCGAAGCCCCGAAGGCGGCGCGCGAGCCCTGCTTCGCGGCGCCCCTTCCCTATAAATACTCGACTCCCCCTGAGTCCCGAGGACGGACAATCCGACCATTCGGCTTCTCCTCTCCCGAATCGCGAAGCACGCTTTGCCCCGGGAATCATGAGCTCCGCGAGGTATTTCTACTTCGCGAGACGACTCTGATTTGTTTCGTTTTGAGCCCCTCTTCCGAGAGGGATGCCCTTCGCGAAGCTCAAGGGCGTTCGCAAAGGAAGGGGATTCCCAAGGGAACCCGGGCAGCCGCGGAGCACTTGTGCTTCGCGAAACACCCAACCCATACGAGTAATCCCTATGCTAAGGCAGGATCGCTCCACTTCGCGAAGTACATTGCTTGGCAGGACCCTACTTCGCGAACCACTCCTTCTTCGTGAGGCAGTGCTCCGCGAACACTGTTCCACTTCGCGAAGCACTTCCCACTCCCACCTATGCTCCATGCTAAGGCCAAGGCACCCCACTTCGCAAAGCACACTCCTCTGCTTAGCGATTCCTCTTTCCGTGCGACCCTCCAGGTTTTCACGATGTGATTTCAAAGTCCCATGGACAACACCTCCCGTAGCGTTGCTTCGCCTAATGATTCTTCGCATAGGCACGCTAACGACTATTGCTTCTCCGCATAGCCACGCTAACGTGGACCCTTCGATGGTTTGTCCCACGACCCCCCTTTACCATGGACTTACCGGCACCTTCCCTTCCCCAAGGACCAGAGGGTACCGGTTATGTAAGCCCTAGGGGTGTGGAGTAAACCCACCTCGTCCGAGCTGCAGGATGTTAAACTGCCAAGCACCACGTCCTCAACACATGACGTTAAACTGTGACCCAACCTCGTATCCCTCACGAAGGGTCCCCCCAGCTCGAACAGTCATTACACCACTCGTCTCCACGGGAATGGAACTCTTCCGCACATGGAATGAGATCCTCCTTGTCGGAGTGGTGTATGTTCGCACGGGAAGGGTCTCCCCAGAGCGTAAGTCCCTAACCTTTGGTACAGATGATTGTACCCGTGCATCTCGGTACTTCCCCACTACCAAGGTCAGTGGAGGACGTCATAGGGAACGAGGCACCCCCCTTTGGGCCTCCATCCGGGAGTAAGTCCCAACACCATGGGCCGCCCAACGCGTAAGCCCCTCTTCGCTTCTCACGGACGCACTCTTCGCGACATGATCGTCAGGTCCGTGCGACCTCTTTTTTCTCACACCGAGCATGACTCACATGGGCTTAGAGTGAGCATCGACCCAGACATTCCCTTCCTGAACTACGAGGTCTTTGATCCATGTCAAGGCATGGTACGTAGGAAGCCTCCATGAGGTTCAAGCCCACCCGTCGCTCCTTCACGTCGGGTCCCGTTCTGGTCCAGTGGTAAGCCATTGCGACCCACCATTTGAACTACGGGGACTTTGATCCGTGTCAAGGCATGGTACGTAGGAATCCTCCACGAGGTTCAAGACACATTGCTCGGTCGTTCATTCACGTCGAGTTTCACCCACGTCCAACACGACGCTAAACTGCAACTCCCGTCCGACGGCAAGCCGTTGTGACCATTTGAACTACGGGGACTTTGATCCGTGTCAAGGCATGGTACGTAGGAAGCCTCTATGAGGTTCAAGCCACATTGCTCGGTTGTTCATTCACGTCGAGTTTCACCCACGTCCAACACGACGCTAAACTGCAACTCCCGTCCGACGGCAAGCCGTTGTGACCATCTGAACTACGAGGACTTTGATCCGTGTCAAGGCATGGTACGTAGGAAGCCTCCACGAGGTTCAAGCCTACCAATAGTGGACCAAGGTCTACTTTCACGTCGGTTTACTGGAGAAACCCAAGTGAACTACGAGGAAATTGATCCATGTCAAGGCATGGTACGTAGGAAGCCTCCACGAGGTTCAAGACCACCCGTCATTTCACATCGGGTCTCACCCCCGTCCGGCATGACGTTAAACTACACTCCGGTCCAGTGGTAAGCCATTGCGACCCATCCATCCTAACGAACTACGGGGACTTTGATCTGTGCCAAGGCATGGTACGTAGGAAGCCTCCACGAGGTTCAAGCCCACCAATAGTGGACCAAGGTCTACTTTCACGTCGGTTCACCGACACACCCACCCGTCGTTTCTTCACGCCGGGTCCCATCTTCGTCCGACATGACGTTAAACTACATTCCCTTTTGAACTACGAGGTCTTTGATCCATGTCAAGGCATGGTACGTAGGAAGCCTCCACGAGGTTCAAGCCCACCCGTCGTTTATTCACATCAGGGTTCACTATTGTCCCGCATGATGTTAAACTGTATTCTTTGAACTACGAGGTCTTTGATCCATGTCAAGGCATGGTACGTAGGAAGCCTCCAAGAGGTTCAAGCCCACCCATCACCCAATTCACGTCGTGTTCTATCTTCGTCCGTCATGACGTTAAACTACACTCTGGTCCAGTGGTAAGCCATTGCGACCCACCATTTGAACTACGAGGACTTTGATTCATGTCAAGGCATGGTACGTAGGAAGCCTCCCAGAGGTTCAAGCCCAACTCCCCTCGGACCAAGGTCCAGCTTCATGTCGGTTTACCGGCACCATCCCGAACTACGTGGACTTTGATTCCCTGCCACGAGGATACGTAGGAAGCCTCTTCAAGGCTCAAGCCCAACTTCACTGTCACCCCCCTACGATGGTCCCATTTTACTCTCATCCGTCTACGCTAGACGTTAAGCTCGCGGCATACCCTGTGTTGAACACGGGAAGCTGAGGAAAACCTCAGATACGTGTCTATTACATGTAATTCCCCGTGCTCGATGTGGGATGCCTCGGGCTTCCACGCCCTCGAGAAGCCTTGTGATCAAGGATAACAAACAGACATGCCAGGTACCCCAGCATCCAGACACGCTACTGATGCCTCAACGTGACTACTCCCCTGACCGAAGGTTGCTGCCCTGACTGGACCCCTTTGGAATGTCCCGACAGAAGCAGTGTAATTAACCGGTGTCCATGGAAACATGGCACTGGGAAGAGTTTCACGAACTACGTATTAAATCTATAAGGGAGACCCGGACTAGGTGACGAGTTCTGAGGAGGAATCCACGGAAGGAAGAACCGACATCCCATCATCCTGTTTCGATCAAGGAGGAGACGTACCTGAACAAGGAACGAATGCCGCCCGCCTTTGGAAAGCGGGAATGCGGGGCAACAAAGCCACGCGTCCCCCCCTGACGGACGGATGCGCGCGCGCCCCGGCGAAAGCGTCGGAAACAGAAATGGTGAACCCGACGTGAATGTTCTTCTCCTCAGCATGGAGATTAGTAACGTTCGAGACACCAGTAGATTGACGTGTCACCGGATCCAGATATCTGTTGCCTGGTCCCGCCGCGCAAATGGCAGGCTTGTCGTGAAACTCACCGGCAGTCGGGGTAGTAGAACGAACCAGGTTGCTATTTCAGAGATGTGGTCACCATCCGCTCCTCGCCCGCGCAGGGGCAGGGGAAACACCACGAAGGCCACTCCACATGGCGCCACCACCGTCACGACGGCTGCCACATCACGGAATACGGGATGTCCACGTCCCCTTTCCCCATCAGAGGTCATCCAACGAAGGGTGATCAACAGCCTCGTGCGCAGGTACGAGGAGGAAGGGGTCATCCTGACCAGGGATATGGCCCGCCTGGACCTGGATGCCTCCAGGCCCCGCCATCAACGCCGCCCTAACCGGCCGCGCAGGGAGCCCCTGCTCCCCACCCAGACATTCAACCGTTTCGGGAGCCTATCCCCGGAACGCCTTGACGACTCTTCGCCTTACGCTGAAGAGGCAGGTGTTGTTCGGCTCAGTCCGCTCAGGGCCCCGACCCAGGGCCCCCAGGCGAGAGCTCCCGTCCGGCCACGTCAGCACCGTCGTCCGGCCCCACAGGAAGAGCAGGCAGACTACGTCCCTGCACCACCTGCACCGGCCCGCCTGACCCGACGTCAGCGCCGGGCCCGGGCTGGGGACGCTCGCCTAGGCGCGTCCACGTCGACAGCTACAGTGGCCCGGGCCACCGCCGACGTACATTATGAAGCCCCGCGCACATTGAGCAGGGGCACCCCTTCGCCCAAACAGGATCGAGACCCCAACCGCCCCACGGGTAGGCTGGGTTGACTCTCCGGGTTGTAGGCCCAAGTAGTGATCGCCGCGAGTTAACTCGCGGTGATGCCACCCCGTACGGAGGTCCTCCCCATACCACTACTCCACAGAGCGGAGGCCTTCCCCTCTCCGAGGTTTGTCATGGAGGCATGCCTCGTGATGCCCCCATCCTGCAGGAAGACCTGCCTCGTGGCAGTGATGCTCAGCGTGGAAATATTTCCCGTGCCCGTTGTACAGGGTATGTTGTCTATCCTTCTGAAGGCACCATCCATCCGGTCCTTCTTCAATGTGGGGGTCCCCCCTACGTCCTCTCTACGGCTGGCGAAGGTCCTCCTCGCCCCAACAACTCAAGGAGTGAAGGTCATCCTCGCTCCACTCGCATCGACCATGGAGGTCTTCCCCATGCTCCTGCCAGTTCCAACAGAGGCCCCACCCACATGGGTACTGTTCATGGAGGACCTCCCCATGTACCATTCGACATTTGCCCTGGTGCCCCTCGCACCCCGGCTGTCTCGAGTGGAGGCCCTCTCCGCCACGGCGCCAGCGCCGCCCCAAGGATGCCTGATAGGGGTCAACCCTGTCCCGAAGAGCCACCCAGGGGCAGAAGTGCGGGTCGTCGTCGCCACAAGAAGAATCCTGGGGAGGCCCAGGTGGAGATCAAACCTGCCCGCTTCTCCGATTCGGAAGCGGAATGCGATTCTACGATGGAACCTTCTCCCAGCTCCTCTGTATCAAGGACTGGGGCAGGAACCAGACGCATCAGCCTCGTTCTCCCAGAATTTGAGGTCCACCAAATTCCCGTCTCTCTCCGCTGGTACATCCAGGAGGAAGAAATCCTGGGAATTCCGCAGGTTTCGACCGCGCAGTCACCGCCATCGTCACCCGAAGCGCCCTCTACCTCCACTCGGGATCACGAGGAGCTGTTTTGGGGGTCAATGGCGGTAGAGCCACGACATGACCGGACACCGGTAACGGCGATTCCCGTACCCGAAGCAGTGGCTGTTAGCCCGTCCTATCGTGACATTGTGGTCAGGTCACCTCGCTCTTTAGAGGAAGGCCCAGAATTCGGTGGCCAGTCTGCTCGCTCGCCGTATTCTCCACCGCCGAGTTTGCTATCCCAGAGGTCCACCTCGGTACCGCTACCGGTCCCTCAGCCGCCCCCAGTTGATGAGTGGGGTAATGTAGGGCCGAACCCTGAGGACGAACCCAGGAGCTTCTGGAGTATTCTTGCAGCGGACTACTTCCCAGAGAAGTTCTGGCCCACGGCGGCGCTGAATTTCCGCATACCCGAGTCGCTTACCCCTGAAGAAGTGGGATGCTTTTGTCGAACCCTCTGGGCAACGCACTTCCGCCTCCGCTGTGAACGGGTAGTATACCCCAGGAGTCGAGAGAACTTCGAGGAGATTGGCAAACAGTGCCGCCTGATTGATGCAGCGGCGCTCCTTGTGGCCCAGCACCCCGAGTCGCTCGGTCACCAGAGTGCCCTCCAACGAAAATGCGTTCAGAGTTTCAAGGCACTGCACAAGATCGTCAGGGAAGCCACCCCCCTATGCAAGTCCGTGGCTGGGGACACTTTGCTGCCCTTCTGTTCGATCCTATTCGACGACAACCCGATTCGCTATGCGACATCGAGGACATGCCCTCGAGAGGAATCGTGGTCCACATGGCCGATATTTTGGACAGGGAAGACGAACTGGAACTCCTTGATGGAGACTTCCCCCAGAGGGTGCACCGCCACTACTCGACCCATCAGGGAGAGTCACCCGTCAGCAGAGGAACCTGCTAGGCCTGCCCGTACCCACCGAGTCGCTGGTACTCAGTCGAAACGCCGACAAAGGTAAGGAGCACGTCAGAATAGTCAAGCACTCCGACCCGTCCGCCTCTGTAAAGAAAACGGATGAGGATCCTGAGAAGGCCAAGTTACGCCAGTAGCTTGCTGAGCAGAAGAGGCTGGTTGACGAACTCTTGGATGAACGCGCTGTAGAGCGGCGACCCGACTATGGTAATCCCAGGCCGGGGCAGCAGGGGCAGGAACAATTTCCCCCCGGTGAGATGCCTCCGGGAAACCCTGATCATGCTACTGCCGCGGACAGGGCGGAAGCCGGAACATACGGCAAGAGGGCGCGATACGTCTCGCCAAACCCGCCTGAGCGACGGGGCAATCTGAAGAATCCAACCCGGGTTCCCCCAGTCGCCCAGCAGGTCGTCCAGCCAGTTGACCCGCGAGCGGCCGAAGCCGTCTACCGTGTTGAAGAACCTGGCAATGCGCTTGTGGTTAGGGATCCCCGTCAAGACAGGGACCCCCACCCGGAGGACCTTATTGCGGCACTCACATCCCGCCTCGAGGCGTTGGAAACACGGCAGGTGGCAGTCCCACCAGATGGCAAGCCTTATCCCGCGTGGGTGGATGATATGCCCGCGCCTCCGGGTTTTGGGAACCCCACTTTCTCGCCTTTTAAGGGGACAGGGGACCCACCCCATCACTTGGCTCATTTCTCTTCCAGGTGTGGCCCCATGCTCGGGACCCCGGCTCAGCAATAAGACGCTAAGCTCCAATGTTTTTTACTGACATTGGAAGGTCCGGCATTCGTCTGGTACAGCCAGCTCCCTATCGGATCAGTGACCGGTTGGGAGGATCTTCGCCGGCAGTTCTTATACCAGTTCAGCTCCACCACGCGAAAGACCAGCATTGCAGACCTCTTCAAGTGCAAACAGAGGCCTGATGAGCGGGTTGCAGACTTCATCGCCCGGTGGAAAGGACTTACGTATTCCCTCGATATTCCACTGACTCAGGAGCAATTACTGACGATGTGTGTGGGGAACGTTAAGACAGAGCTGGTACCCTCCTTGATTACCCAGAACTACCCTGGAGGGTTCAGAGATTTCTCGGATAAGGCCCAGCGCCTCGAGGAGGCCCTGCAACAGGCTAGTCAGGCACGTTTGCTGCCCCCTATGATCCCAGCCAGGAGGGCCGCCAGGGCTGAACCCACCGCGGTGGCTCAAATAGAAGCCCCGAGGAAGCTGGAATTGCTACCGGCGGCACCACCTCCGCAACCTCGCAGAGGTCCTCCACCTCAAGCACAGGCTCCTGCCCAGCAGCGACCGCCTCAGAACCGACAGGTTCCCCCACGCAATGCGCCACCGCCACCTAGGCGAGACAACCAGGCGCCGCCTCCTCGGCAGGCCCCTCCGGTCCCTCGACAGGACCAGGCCCCCAGGGCTCCTTACTCGGAAAGAAAGTACCATACCAATTCGTTCAATGAAAATCAGGTCCCTGGTTACTTCCGAAGTGCTCTAGAGCAAGGGATTGTGCGTCTGCCTGAGTGCAGGAGGCCGGCAGAGGCGCATCTCACCGATCACCCCAACTACTGCCCTTATCATCGGATCCTGGGGCACACCCTGAAGCGATGCTATGTGTTTAAAGACTGGCTTCAGGACCAGGTCAACAACAACATAGTCAAGTTGGGCCCAGCGCCAGCGCAAGTGGTAGGCGTCTTTGCGGGATCAGAAATCGGCAGTGACAGCGAGGGTGAGTGGCAGCAGGTCCCTAGCCGCGGGTCCCAGAAATACGACAACTGGATGGCTCGAAAGACCGTCGTCCGTGCCCAGGGTATCATCCGGGCATGCCTGAAGCAGTCAGAACCTTCAGAAGAAGTAGTCGGTGCCTCAGCATCGTCTTCACAGTCGACCTCTACCCAAAAGGGCAAGCAGCGGCGATGCAAGAAGAAGCAACGTGCACCGCCAGTGCCATCGTCATCCCGCACTCATGGCGACTTTATGCCTCCCGAAATGGGCATTCCTCCCAGAATCCTCCCAGCGGTGGATGACTCTTCGAGCGACAGTCAAGGGTATGCTTCGGTTGACACCGTGGAGCTGGTAAAACCCTATATGACCCGCGACGAGGGGGAACCCCAGGCAGACCGCCCAAACGTTTCCAGCCGACGTCAACGTCAGCGGAATCTCAATCGCGCCGGTCATCGAGGTACGTCAGCAGGCACTTGCGGCCAAGCCGTGCACGCTACCGAGACCAGGCAGCAGGCTCAGCGCAGATCTCAGCACGCGCAGACCCATCCAGCACCCTCGGCTCTACCTCCACTGTCGTTCGTGCTGCTGGATCGGGGAGAGCCACCTCGTTCGTATCACAGCCAGTCTTGCCCGGCGACAGGCCAGCCTCTGCTGTCCGATCTTAGCACGGCGACTACTCTCCAGGCTTCTACTAGCAGGCAGCAGGATGTACCCAGTGCTAGCTGACCGCCAGTTCAACCGGCAGGACCCTCTATGCCTCCAAATGCCGAAACAGCCCCTGTAAGCAGAGGTTCGCGTTTGGCACGCAAGTATGATGTCCTGAAGCATCTGGCCGGCATCCCGGCAAGGCTTTCCATCCTCGAGGCCCTTCGCCTTTCAATTGAAATGCGCGAGGCACTCACCGAGGCCCTAAGGAGCCCCCTCCAGTTCGAGATGGAAGTGGCAGCCACAGAAGCCTTCCATACCGAGACGATCGAAAACGCCGAATGCAAGGCGGTTATCTTGTTCTCTGGTGAAGATGAAGACCCCCCTATACAGGGGCACATTCACCCACTGTATATCACTGGCCACTTCAATGGTGTGGAAGTCCGCCGATGCCTCGTTGACATGGGTTCTGGAATCAATCTAATTCCGACCCGGACGCTGCGAAAGCTGGGTCTATCCGAAGGTGATTTTACTCCCTCTGACCTCCGGATCCAGGGGTACGACAGGACAGAGCAAACCCCGGTCGGTAAGATCCGCCTGAAGACCCAGTTCGGTGGCTTAATTTCCAGCACCGAGTTCATGGTTGTTTCTCAGGACACCGCCTACAACGCATTGATGGGTAGGCCATGGCTCCATCTGCATGCAGCGGTCCCCTCGTCGTATCACCAGTGCCTTAAGTACTCGCTCAACGGTCGAGTAGGCGTGCTCTAAGGAGACGCGTCCCCTTTCGCTTCTTGTGAGGCCCGCTATCTGGATGCGGGTTATTACAAAAGCAAGGACAAGCAAATCCTGGTAAGCGAGGATGAGCCCACCCCGATCGCAAGTGATCCCTGGGAAAGCATGGACGACGCCTATATCCTCCCGATCCACCGGTTGGAGGCCACAACCCCCGACATGGGACAATGTTTTGTTGTTTCGGGTACGCAGGGAAGGAATGTTCCCGTGTCCAAGCGACGATGGAAAATCACCTCATACTCCTACATCAACCAGGCTCGGGTCATCCCGGAACCTCCTACCCATGTACGGTACCGGGACGTCAAGCTGATGAAAATGGCGGTGCACCATACGTGTCTATTCTGCCGGGCTGGAATTAACCGACTCGGGCCGACACGTCACCACTGCTTTGATATCATCAAGCGTGGCCCCTTAGACCGAAGGCCAGATGGGATCGGATCAAATGCATTCATTGCTATGGTCTCAACGGCAAGTGAGTCTCCTGATGTGATGACCGCTGTTGCCCAAGCCGGCACCAGCTGCCCCTCGGGTTTTGAGAGCCCAGAAGTATCTTCTGCCACGGGAAGTCCCCCCACGGCTAGGGAGGAAGACTTGGAGGATGCTCCCCCAGCCTTTGAAGAAGGAGTCTCTACCACAGTCGATGAACTGGTACAGGTGAACCTTGGTAGCGAGGCAGATCCAAGACCCACATTGATCAGTGCGGCCATGTCCCTCGAGGAGCGGCAGCAGTATGTAGACTTCCTCAAACAGCACCGCGATGTGTTTGCCTGGAGTTACGATGAGATGCCAGGGCTGGATCCCCAAGTGGCCGTCCACCGTCTGGGCCTCCCAGCAAAGCATCGTGGGTTCAAGAAGCCTCCCAGGAAAATGCACCCTTCTCATGGTGTTATGGTTGAGGCCGAAGTTGACAAGCTTATCAAAGCC
Organism: Viscum album; assembly: GCA_963277665.1. Classification (NCBI taxonomy): domain Eukaryota; kingdom Viridiplantae; phylum Streptophyta; class Magnoliopsida; order Santalales; family Viscaceae; genus Viscum; species Viscum album. The sequence goes on along the minus strand of OY728143.1, from coordinate 512,312,588 downwards.
AACTTCGTTAAGGAGGTCCAGTACCCCAAATGGATCGCCAACATTGTGCCGGTCAGGAAGAAGAATGGGCAGATCAGAGTCTGCATCGACTTCCGCGATCTCAATCGCCACTGCCCAAAAGATGACTTCCCACTGCCAGTGACGGAGCTGTTGATTGACGCCACGGCCGGGTTCCAAGCCCTCTCTTTCATTGATGGGTATTCCGGGTATAACCAGATCCGGATGGCCCCTGAAGATGAGGAGTCCCCTAACTTCAGGGCTCCCCAGGGTACCTTTTGCTACCGGGTAATGCCATTCGGTTTGAAAAATGCAGGTGCCACTTATCAAAGGGCCACACATCGCATATTCAAACCGATCCTCGGGACATTGGTGGAATGCTACGTGGATGACCTTGTAGTCAAATCACGCCAGCACCAGGACCATCTCAAAGACCTTGAGAAAGTGTTCAGTTTGTTCCGTTCCCATCACCTGAAGATGAACCCGCTGAAGTGTGCCTTCAGAGTCACCTCCGGGATGTTTCTGGGCTTCGTTGTCAGATACCGAGGTATCGAGATTGACCCGGAGAAGATCAAGGCCATCAGCCAAATGCCTCCCCCGAGCAGCATTCGGGAGCTTCGAGGCCTGCAAGGCCACTTAGCCTATATACGCCGATTCATTGCGAATTTGGCCGGCAAGTGTAAGCCCTTTTCCCGGCTCATGAAGAAAGATGCTGCCTACGAATGGGATGAGGAGTGTCGGGCCGCCTTTGAGGAAATCAAGCACTATCTGCTCCAACCTCCGGTCTTGATGCCACCCGTCTCCGGAAAGCCGCTGGTCCTTTACGTGACCGCCCTGGAGAGATCCCTCGGTGCGCTGCTCGCCCATAAGAATAACGAGGGTACTGAGAACAGTCTCTACTATCTCAGCCGCATGCTTCTCGATACGGAGGTCAGATACTACCCTATCGAAAAGAGCTGCCTTGCGCTCGTCTTCCCTGTGCAGAAGTTGCGGCACTACCTGCAACACCACGAGGTACAATTGATCTCTCGGGTAGATCCGTTGAAGTACATCCTGAACCGCCCCATGCTGACTGGCCGACTAGCACGGTGGGCGGTGATTCTCCAGCAATTTGATATCAGGTTCGTGCCTCAGAGGGCCGTTAAGGGACAAGCATTGGAAGAATTTTTAGCTGCTCATCCAACCTCCGCGGATCAATCCCTGGACCTGGATTTTCCCGACGAGACGATCCTCTCAGTCGATCATGCTGCCCCATGTTGGCAAATGCATTTCGACGGCGCCTCCCGGAGCCCCACCGGTAGAAGGCTCAACAACCCCAAGCTCAACAGAGTGGGTCTGGGCATTGTTTTCATTACCCCGGCGCAAGCCGTCCTGCCGTACTCGTTCCTGCTGTCAGAAGGTTGTACAAACAACGAGGCAGAGTACCAGGCTCTCATTACCGGCCTCGAGTTGGCCCTTGAGATCCATGTACCCCATCTACATGTGAAGGGAGATTCCGAGCTGGTGATCAAACATGTTAATGGCGACTACGTCGTCAGGAATCCAGAGCTTGCACCGTTACTAGAGTACACCCTCCTCCTAATGGCCCAGTTCTCTCCTCGGCCAGAGGTTACCCATGTCCCACGATCGCAAAACGGACAAGCGGACGCCTTGGCTGGCTTAGCCGCGTCACTCGCAGAACCCGAGCAAGATGATTTGGTCATACACGTGGCCCACCGGAGAGTCATTGCTCCCGTCACCCAAGAGGACCGTGATAGCCTGCGGGTAAGTCATCTCACCGCCAGACCCTCCATATCGGGAGTCTCGGGTTCGTCAGACGCAGTGGTTGAAACCACCCCCGACTGGAGAGCACCTTTTGTCGAGTACCTCCAAAATGGTCAGCTCCCGGACGACCGGGACGAACGCGAGCGAATACGACGCCGCGCACTGCAATTTACCCTCCAGAGCGGCCCCAGTCTTGAGCAGATCCTCTATAAGCGGAGTTTCGATGGTGTCCTCCTCCGTTGCATCCAAGGAGTAGAGATACCTCAAGTTATGCAAGAGGTTCACGCCGGTTCCTGTGGCGCCCATCAAGCTGGGCCGAAGCTGTCCCAGCAAATCCGGAGGTTAGGGTACTTCTGGCCCTCCATGATCCACGATTGTATTAGATACGCCAAGAGATGCCACGCGTGCCAAGTACACGCCAACTTCTTGCATCGGCCGCCAGAACCCCTCCACCCCACCAAGTACTCTTGGTCATTTGCGGTATGGGGACTTGATGTAGTGGGACAGTATCCGCTGGCAACAGCCCGCCAGTGTAGGTTCATCCTGACTGCTACAGATTTCTTCTCCAAGTGGGCAGAAGCAGTTCCGCTCAAAGAAGTCAAGGCCCGTTCCATCGTTGACTTTGTGAGATCCAACATTATCCACCGGTTTGGAGTCCCTCATGTCGTCCTCACCGATAACGGCACCAACTTCCGATCAGCTGAATTGAAGAAATTGTACGCTAAGTACGACATCCGGTCAAACCATACCTCCCGCTACCACGCGCAGGCGAATGGCCAGATCGAGGCGTTCAACAAGACCCTCTCTAACATTCTGCAGAAGATGGTTGGTCATAACAAGAAGGGTTGGCCGGACAAGCTCCCCAACGCCCTCTGGGCTTACCGGACGACGACTCGCAACTCTACCCAGGTGACCCCATATTCCCTGGTGTATGGAGCTGAGGCCGTCCTACCCATTGAGATCCAGCTGCCGTCGCTACGCACTACAGTTTATGATAACCAGACATCAGATGAGGTAGCCGAGATCCGTCTAGCTGAATTAGAGGCACTGGACGAGAACCGGCTCCGTGCCCTACACAATCTGGAAAGGCATCAGGACAAGGTAGCAAGAGCCTTTGACAAGAAGGTTCGTCTCTGCTCTTTTCTACAGGGTGACCTGGTATTGGCCCTTCGAGTGCCAATGATTCCCGGTAGGAAACCACCCAAGTTAGAACCCAAATGGGAAGGGCCTTATATCATCCATAAGGTTCACCCCAATGGAGCATACTCCTTGGTGACCACAGATGGAGAGCGTATAACCCCTCCCACCAATGCCAAATTCCTCAAGCGATACTTTTCCTAGGGCAAAAAAGTGGTCATGCACGACCCTAAACTGCAAGGTGGTCCTGCACGACCCTAAACTGCAAGGTGGTCCTGCACGACCCTAAACTGCAAGGTGGTCCTGCACGACCCTAAACTTCAAGGTGGTCCTGCACGACCCTAAACTGCAAGGTGGTCCTGCACGACCCTAAACTGCAAGGTGGTCCTGCACGACCCTAAACTGCAATGTGGTCCTGCACGACCCTAAACTTCAAGGTGGTCCTGCACGACCCTAAACTGCAAGGTGGTCCTGCACGACCCTAAACTGCAAGGTGGTCCTCCACGACCCTAAACTGCAAGGTGGTCCTGTAGGACCCTAAACGGCGAGGTGGTCCTGCACGACCCTAAACAGCGACTCGGTCCCGCATGACCTTAAACTACCTCTTCGTCCTCACTGCAAGACGTTAAACTTCAAGTCAGTAAGGTCTTCCTGACCGAGGCTCAGCCTCAGGCCCCTCGGCCTCTTTGGGACCCTGGCCCTGTCTCCACCGAGGTCTGGCCCCAGACCCCCTCGTTTCTCTCCGACTTACCCTCTTACGTGATCGTGCGGTACGGTGTAGGACTACGTCCTCACGTTGGGATCATGTACCATGCCGCACACATCCCCGAATGAGATGCCCCTCGTCCCGCATGACGTTAAACTGCATGTCAAGAACAACATACGGCTTGATTCCCATCTTCATGGGATACGTAGGAACGCTCGGATGCCTCGTCTTGAGCCCAGCCCCAAGCTTTTCTCGTCCACTATTCCCCCTGGGAATAGTCTCCTTGGAGGGTCTTTGTGTAGCAGGGAGTAGGCTTTCTTGGCCCCACTCATGCAACCCCACTCACGCAAAGATTGTAAAGGCCCCACCATGCGCCCACTCCCGTTCTTCTACCCTCCCACGTCCTCACCGCATGACGCTAAACTGCATGGCCTTCAAGAACTACGTATGGATTGATTCTCATCCTTATGAGATACGTAGGAAAGCCCAGACATTTCGTCCATTGGCCCAGCCCAAAAGCCAAAATCTTCCCCTTGGGTCAAGACATGGTAGGGTGCACACTTTTTCCCCGACCCACGTCGAGCAAGCCTCGACCCAGCTGCATATTCCGCCTGGAGGTGTTTGCCCCTTTCGTGGATGAATGAAACTGAGCTTCACCCGCTCCTTGACAGGGATTCTGTCCCAAGGTGACAAACTTCCCCCAGGTGGTGCTAGCGATTCGGGCCGCGGCCCAGGATTCCTCACCCAGGGTGTACGGTGTGATGTAGGACTGTGTCCTCATTCACGTCAGAATCATGTACCATGTCGTACGCCCTCCCTTTACGAGGCTCAGCCTCAGGCCCCCTGGCCTTTTCGGGTCCCCGACCCTCGTCCTCATGTAAGACGTTAAACTACAAACCAGTCAGGCCTTTCTGACTGATAACTTCCCCTTTTCTCCAGGCAACAGCCCAGGATTCCTCACCCGGAGTGTACGGTGTGATGTAGGACTACGTCCTCATTCATGTCAGGATCATGTACCATGCCGTACGCACTCCCTTTACGAGGCCCAGCCTCAGGCCCCTTGGCCTCTTCGGGTCCCCGACCCCCGTCCTCATGTAAGACGTTAAACTACAAACCAGTCAAGCCTTCCTGACCAAGGCTCAGCCCCAGGCCCCTTGGCCTTTCTGGGCCGCGGCCCAGGACCTATCTTATAGGATCATATGGTGTGACGTAGGACTACGTCTTTATTCACGACGGCTTCTTTACCATGCCATACACCACCCTTGTTTAGGATTATATTACTCCCCTCCTCGTCCAACATGACGTGAAACTGCATTTTAAGAACTATGTGTGGCTTGATTCCCATCCTAATGGGATACGTAGGACCACCTGAATGTCTAAGCTTCTGGTCCAGCCCCTTCTCTCGGGAATCCCCATCCCATCTTGGCCCCATGGCCTATCCTTCTTCCATGAGGGGATCATATGGTGAGGTGTGGGATTATGCCCTCATTCACGACGGTCTCGTGATGACCACGCCATGCTCCCACCCCCTACTGAGTTGTTTCGTCAATCCCTCTTTTTCAGCGGTTCACCAATGTGCTTAAGAGTACTCTGGTTTATTACCTGGAATGCCAAGCTTTACTCGGACACATCCGCACTCGCCTTCCAGGCTTTGCGCATCCTCGCATCAGGGCTTCCATAATCACCCGGAGGGACCCCCAAGAACGACCTGGATACTACGCCCAAGGGCTCTCCTACCGATACGGGCCAACACCCCCTAGGGTTTTGGACAACAAATCGATAAAATCCCACATTGTGAATTTGGTCAGCGGTCGATGCTCGTTTGTTGTTCCCACCTCAGGCTAACGCGATACAGACGCTGTGTTTCCGTCATGGATAACAGTTTTCCTCTGTCGTCACGCCAACCCATTAAGCCCAAATGTCAGGTACACAATTCACACCCTTCATCACTTCATCATGTCCAAGTAGAGTCTCAGGACTCTTGGTACTTTTCCTCCGTGCACGTCTGCGCGTTCGAGGAACAAGCTACATCAAAGGTGTCCTTCGAAACTCTCTGCTGACTCCCCTTTGATGGACACCCCAAGTATTGCAATGAGGATACCCCCTTGTTTCCCACACCGAGTTTATCTCACGTGGGCTTAGGGATTGGGTTAACATCTGTGCTTACTCGGGAGTTGTCACCACCCATGGTCCGAGCTCTAAGACCATAAACTAAGTCTCTCATCTGGAACTACGTTCAAGACCCCTTGTCTTCGGACCCAGCTTGAGTTCAGAAAATTTACATCTCTGATCCTCCCTTCATGACCCTGATCACAGGACTGCGTGGCGTAGTGTAGGACTACGTCCTCATTCACGTCGGGTATGCAATAGCTTCACCACGCACGCCCCCATTATGAGGTTCGGTCCTCCTATTCTCTATCCTGCATGACGTTAAAAGGCACCCTTTAGAACTACGTATGGCTTGATTCCTATCCTAATGAGATACGTAGGACCACCTGAATGTCTAAGATTCGGGCCCAGCCCCACCTCTGGGAGATCTCCTAATTTCCCAGTCACCTAGGCCACTTGGTCTATCCCTCTCCAGCGGGGGGGTGTGTAGGTATGATACAAGGTTTTGGGCACCATGCCCCCTTCCCCTGGGAATCTGCCATCTCTCGATCACCCTCAAGGTTGAGTCCCTTGGCTCCCTGCAGTGGTTCACCCATGTATTAATAGCACTCTAGTCTAGGACCAAGAGTGTCAGATTCAACTTGATCAAGTTCCTCCCACTTGTCAAGCTTCGTGTTCCCCTCTATTCGGACTTCCATCATCTTTCACACCCGGAGGGACCCCCAAGAACGGCCTGGATACTACGCCCAAGGGCTCTCCAACCGATACGGGCCAACGCCCTCCAGGGTTTTGGACAACAAATCGATAAAATCCCGCGTTGGGAATATGGTCAGCGGTCGATGCTCATTTTGTTAGTCCTCATTTCAGGCTAACGTGACAGGATGCTGTGTTGCGAACATGGTCAGCAGTAATCCTCTGTCGTCACGCCAGCTCCTTCAGTCCTTGAATGTTGGTTGCATGATTCACACATTTCCACCCCATCATGTCCAGGTGGAATCTCGACACTTTTGGCACTATCCCTCAGTGCACCTTTGCATGTTAGGGGGACAAAGCTGCAATCTGGCGCCCTTTGGGGCTCCCATGGTCTGAGCTCTAATACCATAAACTAAGATCCATTCGGGACTACGTTCAACTTGATTCCCATCCTCATGGGACACGTAGGACCGCCCAGACGCCCTGTCTCTGGGTACAACCCATTCAGGAAGCCAGTCTCTCTCCCTGTTTCACCTCTGTGTAGGCCCCTCAGCCTAAGGTTTCCCTCTCCGGATGGCGTACAATCTGATGTGGGATCATGTCTCCATCAATTGTGTTTTATAACACTACACACATTTCCCGCCTAGCATCATGTCTTCTACGTATGCGCTTCATGACGATAAAATTCACGCTTGGTCCTATCATACGACCCTAAACTGTGACATTATCGTCCTGGCCGCACGACGAAAAATGGCACCGCATTGTGGTGACCTCTCTGTAGAGGACATCACGTTGGGTATTGGTCACATGCCATGCCATTTGTCAATGCCCATCACGGCTTGATTCTTGTGGCGACATCACGACCTACTGTTTTAGGCCTGTCGCATCACAAAAAAAAACCATTCACCTTAAAGAACAAACAAGATACATCAAATTCCGCTTCTTTAGTGCAAGGGCCACGTCCTCACTCCCCTTTTCCCCCGGCACTGGTACCTTACTGTGCCACCTTCCAGAACTACGTATGGCTTGATTCTCATCCTTATGAGATACGTAGGAGCGCCTGGGTACTTCCCCGCGGGCCCAGCCTAACCCTTGTGTTCGGTCCCTCGACTCGAGCATTTCCCCAGAGAATGCATGGTAAGTAGGACTATGTCCTCATTCACATCAGATTTTGATGTCATGCGTCCCCTGATCCCCTCTCCCATCCATGGTCTGAATTCTATGACCCTAAACTAAGATCTCCCCAAGGGAATGGAATCTGCTCCCCCTTTCTAATACGTTTCGTTAATGTATTCAGATGTGTCTTGACAAAAAGCCCGAAGCATGGGATTTTCACAGGGACATTCCCCTCATCTCATGACCAAGCTTCGTGAGCTCTCTATTTGGATCCTCATCCCCTTCCACATCCAAAAGGACCCTCGGACGACGTGGATACTAAGCTTAAGGGCTCTCCATGAATGCTGGACCTAAGGGCCCTTCAATAATTTCGGGCCAACGTCCCCACGGATTTCTGACAACATTTGTGACATGGTCCCGTGTTTCGAACATGGTCAACGGTTGACCCTCATTTGTCTATCCCCATTCTAGGCTAACGCGATATGATGCTGCGTTGCGAACATGGTCAGCAGTAATCCTCTATCGCCACGCCGCCATCATCGTGATCCGAATCTCGATCTTCATGAATAACACATTTCCACTCCCTCATGTTCAAGTGGAACTCCATCATACTCGGCTCTTTCTCTTCGCGCATCTAGGTGCGCTGAATGATCGTGTTAGTGTCATTGGGCCGGTAGTCACCGAGTGTCCCTTTTCCCTAACCTGCCCCTTTTATGTCGGGAAATTCCCACCACTACTGCTTGTTTCCCGCACCAAGCACGACTCACGCGGGCTTAGTAAGTTTTGGCAGGATGTGTACCGACACGGTTAGGCTGCTCCTCGTCCTGCATGACGTTAAACTGCGCTTTCCAGAACTACGTGTGGCTTGATTCCCATCATCACGTGGGATACATAGAGACACCCAGGCATTTCACCTAGGTTTCAGCCCCTGGAATCGCAAAATCTTGCTCCTCCCCATTTCCAGCCCTCACCAGAGGCCCTGTCTGGAAGAAAGAATGATCCGTAATCAGGCCGATGCGCCAATTTGGCGTATTCCCTCCACGGTGGTGCAACTACCAAGGTGTTAGATTCTATTTGAACAAACCACCACTCCATGTTCCACGCTTTGCGTGTCCCTTATTCGGACCCTCGTCCTCTTTCATGTCTGAAGGAACCCCCTAACGGCCTGGTCTTATGCCGCATCGGCTCACCTACCGTCCTGGGCCAACGTTCCGAAAGACTGGTCATGTCTGGAAGGACCCCCTAACAGTATGGATGTCTGACCTATGGTCCACCAACTGTCCTGGGCCAATGTCCTGAAAGATTGATCGACAACAAATTGATAAAATCCCGCGTTGCGAATATGGTCAGCGGTCGATGCTCATTTGTTGTCCCCATTTCAGGCTAACACAGTAAGGATACCGTCTGTCCGCCACGGTAAGCGGTTGTCCTTTATTGTCACGCCATCCCCACAGTGTTCCGAATTTGGGCATCGTGATTCACACTTCCCATTTTCATCTGTTCGAACCGATTTCAGCGCCCCTGGTGTTGCCCCGTTCGTGCATAAGAGCAGACTGGAGAAACGGTAATTCGGCTATCCTGGAAGTTCCTCCTCCGAGCAAGCCTTCCCCATATTTCGGGAATCTGGACTGGTTTGAGGGAGTTGTCGCCAAACGTCCTGAATACATTGTAGGGATGTAACAAGGTAATTCAACAGTGGAAATCGTGCGTGCCACGGAACTCAAAAAACAAAGGAGAAAGAAAGAGTTGAAGCACAAAAGTGTTAATAAAAGCTTCTTTCGGGTTTGTTACAATACTCGGGGGTCGACTTCCCCCATGGACGGGTTGACCCCGTCAAAGGAGCGTTGCAGCTCCGCCACCCGTTGACTTGCGGCGTCCAAAGCCTGTTGCCACTGATTCAACTCCCGCTCCTCTTCAGCAGCGGCGGGGCGTAATTCGTCAACCCTGGCCCTGGCCCTTTCTACCTCGGCCCGAACGGCAACCATCCTTCCAGAGGTCTGCCCCATGTGCTCCTCAGCCTCTGCCAGCTGGGTCTTCAATCGTGAGACCAGCTCAGACTGCACATCAAGAGTGGCTGAAAGCTCGTTGGCCCGGATCTGCATCTGTTGGACCTCGCCTTCAGCCTCCTGGAGCTTCCTAATGCTGGTCGCCTTCCTCCGCTTCCATCCCACGCTCAGCCCACGATCGTGCTCCCGGATCTTCTCAGCCATGAGGTCTCGGATGAGCGCGTGAGGGCGTTGGTCATCCACTCCCCCGACACACAGTTCGCGCAACCGCGAGCGGAGCCTATCCATTTCGGCCAGCCATTGCACTTGGGGAGTGTCCCTGATAAAGCGCGTGATCAGCTTCCACGACCGGCAGCGGACTATGCTGCTGTCTTCCTCATCAGAGGCCGTTTCGTCCCAATCCGCACGGTTGGCAGGCTAGTACGCAGGATATGCCTGCAGGAATTCCTCAGCGGGATCTGCATCGGGTGTTGAGTCTGGTACGACACCTGACGCCGGCGCAGGCACGACAGGACTGGGACTGACCGTTTGATCCTCTTCCTCAGATTCCACCTCGATGACTTCAGGTATGGCCCTGCTGGTGGTCCCGCCAGTGATGGTGTGCGCCTCAGCTTGAGGAGGTGAAGGGACTATCGTCACCATCACCGGCATGCCCCTGGGAGGGACGCCGCCAGACATCCCGACCGGCCTCGCTGCAGCAGCCCACGCCAGTCGGAGAACTGTACGACAGAAAGAGACATAAACGTTAGTTGTAATGGCCCACGTGTGGCAACGAGGAGACCGGTGGAGGAGACTTACGAAGATCGACTTCCGAGCGCTGCTCCTGGGCCGGTACTGAGGGGACTCCGAGACGAGGCCCCCCGTATACTGTTGGAAGGTCTGGAGATTTCAGAGGAGCCACCTCAGACCCCCTGGTCCCACCAGACGCAGAACTGGACGCAGCCATAGGCGCGGGTTCTGAAGGTCCCGCGTCATCACCCGTCAAGGAGAGAGAACGAGGCCTACGAACAAGTTCCTCCTGCATGGCTCAAACATTGGTGAGAAGTCCATAGGGATTCAAGAACTGATCGTAAGAAGAAGAAGTTCAGAATGCTACCTCGAGAGCCTCCGCGAATTCGTCGGATTCTGAGCTTCGGTCTCCAACCTCGCCCTCCTCTAGCGGGCTCCCTCCTCTAGCTTCATCCTCCCGAGAAGAGTCCCCTGATTCCTCCGGCAAAGGGAAGCGCTCCCTCAGATCGGCAACCAATAACTTTGGAGGGACCGTCCGATTCAACAGTACCCTCACTCGGTCTGTTATTGGGCGAGGGACACCACTGGAGTGGACGTAATCCTCCAGCTCGTTCAAGTATTGCTCCGCCTCCGCCGGAGACACCATGAATCCAGCCCGAACTGGGCATATGCCCGACAGTTTCATCCCGAGGCGATTCAGGTGGGCCCACATCTCGGGTGGGCTGAGGAATTGCCGGTTGACATCCCAAATGTCCCAAGCTTCCGGAAAGACGACATATTCTGCCATGTCGATGTGACGCAGCCGCTTCCCCAGAGCCTGAGCGGATATCCGACGGAATCCCCTCGGTGGCCGCCCCTCCGAATGACCCTGCTCTCCCGGAACCACCGGATCCGCCGCTGCTGCCATACCCTCGGCCGGTGCGGGTCTCTCTGCCATGGCAGCCCCTCTGCCGCGGGCGGCCCTAGCTGCCTTCCGACCCCGACCTCGAGATAAAGGAGGCCCACCGTCACCAACCCGGATCGTTGGCTGCTTCAGCATCTCCCCGGGGTAAGCGTCCTCCCAGTTGATGGCATACTACTTCACTAAGCCAAAGGCAACGGTGGACGGAGGCAATGCGATCTGCATCTTTCCATCCTCACGTGTGAACATGAGCCACAACTGCCTCATCACACACGGGTACTCCTCGTGACGTACCTCCCAGTATACCTGCGGGGTCAGCCGCTGGAGGCACCGGAATTGCCTCGCAAAACGGTACGGGGTGTACGGTTCACAGATTGGCTCACGGTCTATCCGAGCCACCAAAAATCCACCTCGGAAGGCCAGGAGGTAAGCCCGATGTTCTTCCGTTCCCCGTCCATCATCAGTAAGCCTCCCCTTCGGCAGTGGGAAGGGATGAAAGTTGAACTCGTCCGCCCTCCACACCCTATTCAGCACCATCGGAACGGCCAGTTTGAATGGGAAGCTCCCAACTGCGTTCAGAATGGAGGGGTGAAAGTCTGATCCCGGCGGCGAAATGGGGTTTGGATACTCGTAAATCTCCCTGATATGCGCCGTGATCCACCCATACAGGAGGTGGAAGGGCCCGCATATTCTTGGCGGATTCTTGCCCTCGCTAATACGCCGCAGCATTCTGTATAGTTTGGCGAGCATCGGGATCCTCAGGTTGATCCGCTGCCCCATGGCCAACATCGATGCCATGATGAACGAGCTGGGCCGAACCCCCATGCTTGTATATCTCACCGGTAGGATCCACCCATAGATGAGAGCCGCGATGAACGCCGCCAGCCTGACTATTGGCTGTTGTTCGGTGCTAACACTGAAACCCCAAGTCTTCCATTGGCTGTCCATCAAGACCCGCTAGTACGAGTGTCCAATGCCCCGCTGGGCTGCCTTCGGACAAGTTCGAGGCCTTGGAGGGAACTCTCAATCTTCTGGGAAGTTCAGGAAGCATTTGAACCATCTTCTGAAGTGGACATCCCTCACTGCTTCCTTGTCCTCTCCAGGGACAAGCGCCATCAGCGCTGACGCCAGCCGTGGAATTTGCTCAGCATCTCCCCACACGCTGGCAACGGGGAGGAACTCGTCAAACATGGCCCCCAAGATCGGGACCCCGGAAATCTGGTGGACATCCCACAGGATGATGCCCACCTCCCTGTGATGAAGGTGAAAAGTGTTGGTCCTGGACGACCATCTACTCAGCAGTTCCGGCATCAACTGCTTTGGCTGGTAAATGTGGAACTGGGAGGTCCATACCGCCTCATATAATCCCACTCTACTCAGATCGGCCTTGAACTCCTCGCATGAGGTGCCTACCCAGTAGGCCCTGGCCCAGTCATCGGTAAAGTTGCCGCCCTGGCGCAGGTCCCACTCATCGGACCATCCCTTCTTCGGATCCTGCAGAGCCGCCTTCAGCATGGTGCGGTAGATTGGAGGGGACGTCTCCGGTTGTAGTAGCCTCCCGTCAATGTCGTTCACATGATTGTAGAGGCAATCAGCGGTGACGGGTGTGAAATCCTCCTGTGCGTGACCATCGGCCGCCCTGAACCATTGGTGCTGGCATGGTGTGCTCCTGAACCAGCAAGCTGGTTCATCCCTTCTTGCCTCAGGGATGAAGACGTCATCCCTCAGCCCGAAGCCGTACAACGGCAGTTTCTTGCACTGTGGGTACTCCCTCTGACCTTCCGACAGTAGGTCTGTCAAGGAAGTGTGGTCCGAGTGACTCCGAACCATTTCCCCCAAGCCTGGACGGTTGGCCATCTCATCTCGACGAGCAGCATCTGCGAGGACCCCCAAGACTGCTTCTTGATGGGCCATTTTACTCTGGCCCTCAGAAAAGGATTCTTCCAGATGGATCGGGAAGCTCGATCACGAAGATCGATTGTGAAGCCGGACCGCGAAGGTCGGTCGCAAGATCAAACTGCGAAGTCCGGCCAAGGCAGACACGCAAAGGTTCGCTTGGCGCGGACGCGGAGTCGGAGACTCGCGGTTCGCCGCGAAGCTCGATTCGCGGAGTGCTGTCGCGGAGTATGCAGAGCGTCGCGAAATCAAGAGCACACAAAAAGACAAGGCACGTGAAGACAAAAGAGGGCGGACCCCCTATTTATAGGCGAAGACCCCGGAGCATCGCGGCGCGCCTCACCTGTGCGAAGCATCGCGGCGCGTCCGGATCTGCGGCCCCGACGAGCATCGCGGCCCCCCTTCGCGATGCTGCATCGCGAACCACCGACAATTTTGGCGATTGTCCCTCAGACTTCGACCCTTCGCCCTCCGCGGCTCCAAGTCTGAGGGGGGGCATTTGTTGGCGCCAAAAATGTGGCCCGAAAGGAAGGAACGAAAAAGACAGCCGGCGCGCTGCCTCGCGAAGCACAGCCGCGAAGCACAGCCACGAAGCCCCGTCGCGAAGCGTCCCAACCTTGGCGGCCCCGCGAAGCTCCAGAGGCGGTAATCCTCCGCGAACCGGTTTGACGTTCGCGAGCTGCCGCGAAGCTCCAGAGGCGGTAATCCTCCATGAACCGGTTTGACGTTCACGAGCCGCCGCGAAGCACCGGAGGCGGTAATCCTCCGCGAACCCGTTTGACGTTCGCGAGCCGCCGCGAAGCCCCGAAGGCGGCGCGCGAGCCCTGCTTCGCGGCGCCCCTTCCCTATAAATACTCGACTCCCCCTGAGTCTCGAGGACGGACAATCCGACCTTTCAGCTTCTCCTCTCCCGAATCGCGAAGCACGCTTTGCCCCGGGAATCATGAGCTCCGCGAGGTATTTCTACTTCACGAGACGACTCTGATTTGTTTCGTTTTGAGCCCCTCTTCCGAGAGGGATGCCCTTCGCGAAGCTCAAGGGCGTTCGCAAAGGAAGGGGATTCCCAAGGGAACCCGGGCAGCCGCGGAGCACTTGTGCTTCGCAAAACACCCAACCCATACGAGTAATCCCTATGCTAAGGCAGGATCGCTCCACTTCGTGAAGTACATTGCTTGGCATGACCCTGCTTCGCGAACCACTCCTTCTTCGCGAGGCAGTGCTCCGCGAACACTGTTCCACTTCGCGAAGCACTTCCCACTCCCAACTATGCCCCATGCTAAGTCCAAGGCACCCCACTTCGCGAAGCACACTCCTCTGCTTATCGATTCCACTTTCCGTGCGACCCTCTAGGTTTGCACGATGTGATTTCAATGTCCCATGGAATACACCTCCCGTAGCGTTGCTTCGCCTAATGCTTCTTCGCATAGGCACGCTAACGGCTATTGCTTCTTCGCATAGCCACGCTAACGTGGACCCCTCGATGGTTCACCCCGCTACCCCCCTTTACCATGGCCTTACGGACACCTTCCCTTCCCCAATGACCAGAGGGTACCGGTTATGTAAGCCCTAGGGGTGTGGAGTGAACCCACCTCGTCCGAGCTGCAGGACGTTAAACTGCCAAGCACAACGTCCTCAACACATGACGTTAAACTGTGACCCAACCTCGTCTCCCTCACGAAGGGTCCCCCCAGCTCGAACATTCATTACACCACTCGTCTCCACGGGAATGGAACTCTTCCGCACATGGAATGAGATCCTCCTAGTCGGAGTGGTGTATGTTCGCAGGGGAAGGGTCGCCTCAGAGCATAAGTCCCTAACCTTTGGTACGGATGATTGCACCCGTGCATCTCGGTACTTCCCCACTACCAAGGTCAGTGGAGGACGTGATAGGGAATGAGGCACCCCCCACTGGGCCTCCATCCTGGAGTAAGTCCCAACACCATGGGCCGCCCAACGCGTAAGCCCCTCTTCGCTTCTCACGGACGCACTCTTCGCGACATGATCGTCAGGACCGTGCGACCTCTTGTTTCTCACACCAAGCATGACTCACATGGGCTTAGAGTGAGCATCGACCCTGACATTCCCTTCCTGAACTACGAGTTATTTGATCCATGTCAAGGCATGGTACGTAGGAAGCCTCCATGAGGTTCAAGCCCACCCATCGCTACTTCATGTCGGGTCCCGTTCTGGTCCAGTGGTAAGCCATTGCGACCCACCATTTGAACTACGGGGACTTTGATCCGTGTCAAGGCATGGTACGTAGGAAGCCTCCACGAGGTTCAAGCCACATTGCTCGGTCGTTCATTCACGTCGAGTTTCACCCACGTCCAACACAACGCTAAACTGCAACTCCCGTCCGACGGCAAGCCGTTGTGACCATCTGAACTACGAGGACTTTGATCTGTGTCAAGGCATGGTACGTAGGAAGCCTCCACGAGGTTGAAGCCCACCAATAGTGGACCAAGGTCTACTTTCACGTCGGTTTACCGGCAAAACCCAAGTGAATTACGAGGACTTTGATCCATGTCAAGGCATGGTACGTAGGAAGCCTCCACGAGGTTCAAGACCACCCGTCATTTCACATCGGGTCTCACCCCCGTCCGGCATGACGTTAAACTACACTCCGGTCTAGTGGTAAGCCATTGCGACCCATCCATCCTAACGAACTACGGGGACTTTGATCCGTGCCAAGGCATGGTACGTAGGAACCCTCCACGAGGTTCAAGCCCACCAATAGTGGACCAAGGTCTACTTTCATGCCGGTTCACCGACGCACCCACCCGTCGTTTCTTCACGCCGGGTCCCATCTTCGTCCGGCATGACGTTAAACTACATTCCCTTTTGAACTACGAGGTCTTTGATCCATGTCAAGGCATGGTACGTAGGAAGCCTCCACGAGGTTGAAGCCCACCTGTCGTTTATTCACGTCAGGGTTCACTATTGTCCCGCATGATGTTAAACTGTATTCTTTGAACTACGAGGTCTTTGATCCATGTCAAGGCATGGTACGTAGGAAGCCTCCATGAGGTTCAAGCCCACCCATCACCCAATTCACGTCGTGTTCTATCTTCGTCCGGCATGACGTTAAACTACACTCTGGTCCAGTGGTAAGCCATTGCGACCCACCATTTGAACTATGAGGACTTTGATCCATGTCAAGGCATGGTACGTAGGAAGCCTCCTAGAGGTTCAAGCCCAACTCCCCTCGGACCAAGGTCCAGCTTCACGTCAGTTTACCGGCACCATCCCGAACTACGTGGACTTTGATTCCCTGCCACAGGGATACGTAGGAAGCCTCTTCAAGGCTCAAGCCCAACTTCACTGTCACCCCCCTGCGATGGTCCCATTTCACTCTCATCCGTCTCTACTAGACGTTAAACTCGTGGCATACCCTGTGTTGAAGACGGGAAGCTGAGGAAAACCTCAGATACGTGTCTATGACATGTAATTCCCCGCGCTCGATGTGGGATGCCTCGGGCTTCCACGCCCTCGAGAAGCCTTGTGATCAAGGATAACAGACAGACATGCCAGGTACCCCAGCATCCAGACACGCTACTGATGCCTCAACGTGACTACTCCCCTGACCGAAGGTTGCTGCCCTGACTGGACCCCTTTGGAATGTCCCGACAGAAGCAGTGTAATTAACCGGTATCCATGAAAACATGGCACTGAGAAGAGTTTCACGAACTACGTATTAAATCTATAAGGGAGACCCGGACTAGGTCACGAGTTCTGAGGAGGAATCCACGGAAGGAAGAACCGACATCCCATCATCCCGTTTCGATCAAGGAGCAGACGTACCTGAACAAGGAACGAATGCCGCCCGCCTTTGGAAAGCGGGAATGCGGGGCAACAAAGCCGCGCGTCCCCCCCCCCCCTGACGGACGGATGCGCGCGCGCCCCGGCGAAAGCGTCGGAAACAGAAATGGTGAACCCGAACTGAATTTCGTTCACATGATTGTAGAGGCAATCAGCGGTGACGGGTGTGAAATCCTCCTGTGCGTGACCATCGGCCGCCCTGAACCATTGGTGCTGGCATGGTGTGCTCCTGAACCAGCAAGCTGGTTCATCCCTTCTTGCCTCAGGGATGAAGACTTCATCCCTCATCCCGAAGCCGTACAACGGCAGTTTCTTGCACTGTTGGTACTCCCTCTGACCTTCCGACAGCAGGTCTGTCAAGGAAGTGTGTTCCGAGTGGCTCCGAACCATTTCCCCCATGCCTGGATGGTTGGCCATCTCATCTCGACGAGCAGCATCTGCGAGGACCCCCAAGACAGCTTCTTGATGGGCCATTTTAACTCTGGACCTCAGAAAATGATTCTTCCGGATGGATCGCGAAGCTCGATCGCGAAGATCGATCGCGAAGCCGGACCGCGAAGGTCGGTCTCAAGATCAAACCACGAAGTCCGGACAAGGAAGACACGCAAAGGTTCGCTTGGCGCGGACGCGGAGTCGGAGACTCGCGGTTCGCCGCGAAGCTCGATTCGCGGAGTGCTGTCGCGGAGTACGCGGAGTGTCGCGAAATCAAGAGCACACAAAAAGACAAGGCACGTGAAGACAAAAGAGGGCGGACCCCCTATTGATAGGCGACGACCCCGGAGCATCGCAGTGCGCCTCACCAACGCGAAGCATCGCGGCGCGTCCGGATCCGCGGCCCCAGCGAGCATCACGGCCCCCCTTCGCGATGCTGCATCGCGAACCACCGACAGTTTTGGCGATTGTCCCTCAGACTTCGACCCTTCGCCCTCCGCGGCTCCAAGTCTGAGGGGGGGGCATTTGTTGGCCCCAAAAATGTGGCCCGAAAGGAAGGAACGAAAAAGAGAGCCGGCGCGCTGCCTCGCGAAGCACAGCCGCGAAGGACAGCCGCGAAGCCCCGCCGCGAAGCGCCCCAACCTTGGCGGCCCCGCGAAGCACCAGAGGCAGTAATCCTCCGCAAACCCGTTTGACGTTCGCGAGCCGCCGCGAAGCCCCGAAGGTGGCGCGCGAGCCCTGCATCGCGGCGCCCCTTCCCTATAAATACTCGACTCCCCCTGAGTCCCGAGGACGGACAATCCGACCTTTCGACTTCTCCTCTCCCGAATCGCGAAGCACGCTTTGCCCCGGGAATCATGAGCTCCACGAGGTATTTCTACTTCGCGAGACGACTCTGATTTGTTTCGTTTTGGGCCCCTCTTCTGAGAGGGATGCCCTTCGCGAAGCTCAAGGGCGTTCGCAAAGGAAGGGGATTCCCAAGGGAACCCGGGCAGCCGCGGAGCACTTGTGCTTCGCGAAACATCCAACCCATACGATTAATCCCTATGCTAAGGCAGGATCACTCCACTTCGCGAAGTACATTGCTTGGCAGGACCCTTCTTCGCGAACCACTCCTTCTTCACGAGGCAGTGCTCCGCGAACACTGTTCCACTTCACGAAGCACTTCCCACTCCCACCTATGCCCCATGCTAAGGCCAAGGCACCCCACTTCGTAAAGCACACTCCTCTGCTTAGTGATTCCTCTTTCCATGCGACCCTCCAGGTTTGCACGATGTGATTTCAAAGTCCCATGGACAACACCTCCCGTAGCATTGCTTCGCCTAATGCTTCTTCGCATAGGCACGCTAACGGCTATTGCTTCTCCGCATAGCCACGCTAACGTGGACCCTTCGATGGTTCGTCCCACGACCCCCCTTTACCATGGCCTTACCGACACCTTCCCTTCCCCAAGGACCAGAGGGTACCGGTTATGTAAGCCCTAGGGGTGTGGAGTAAACCCACCTCGTCTGAGCTGCAGGACGTTAAACTGCCAAGCACCATGTCCTCAACACATGACGTTAAACTGTGACCCAACCTCGTCTCCCTCACGAAGGGTCCCCCCTAGCTCGAACATTCATTACACCACTCGTCTCCACGGGAATGGAACTCTTCCGCACATGGAATGAGATCCTCCTTGTCGGAGTGGTGTATGTTCGCAGGGGAAGGGTCGCCCAGAGCGTAAGTCCCTAACCTTTGGTACGGATGATTGGACCCATGCATCTCAGTACTTCCCCACTACCAAGGTCAGTAGAGGACGTGATAGGGAACGAGGCACCCCCCTTTGGGCCTCCATCCTAGAGTAAGTCCCAACACCATGGGCCGCCCAACGCGTAAGCCCCTCTTCGCTTCTCACAGACGCACTCTTCGCGACGTGATCGTCAGGTCCGTGCGACCTCTTGTTTCTCACACCGAGCATGACTCACGTGGGCTTAGAGTGAGCATCGACCCTGACATTCCCTTCCTGAACTACGAGGTCTTTGATCCATGTCAAGGCATGGTACGTAGGAAGACTCCATGAGGTTCAATCCCACCTGTCGCTCCTTCACGTCGGGTCCCGTTATGGTCCAGTGGTAAGCCATTGCGACCCACCATTTGAACTACGGGGACTTTGATCCGTGTCAAGGCATGGTACGTAGGAAGCCTCCACGAGGTTCAAGCCACATTGCTCGGTCGTTCATTCACGTCGAGTTTCACCCACGTCCAACACGATGCTAAACTGCAACTCCCGTCCGACGGCAAGCCGTTGTGACCATTTGAACTACGGGGACTTTGATCCGTGTCAACGCATGGTATGTAGGAAGCCTCCACGAGGTTCAAGCCACATTGATCGGTCGTTCATTCACGTCGAGTTTCACCCACGTCCAACATGATGCTAAACTACAACTCCCGTCCGACGGCAAGCCGTTGTGACCATCTAAACTACGAGGACTTTGATCCGTGTCAAGGCATGGTACGTAGGAAGCCTCCACGAGGTTCAAGCCCACCAATAGTGGACCAAGGTCTACTTTCACGTCGGTTTACCGGAGAAACCCATGTGAACTACGAGGACTTTGATCCATGTCAAGGCATGGTACGTAGGAAGCCTCCACGAGGTTCAAGACCACCCGTCATTTCACATCGGGTCTCACCCCCGTCCGGCATGACGTTAAACTACACTCCGGTCCAGTGGTATGCCATTGCGACCCATCCATCCTAACGAACTACGGGGACTTTGATTTGTGCCAAGGCATGGTACGTAGGAAGCCTCCACGAGGTTTAAGCCCACCAATAGTGGACCAAGGTCTACTTTCACGTCGGTTCACCGACACACCCACCCGTCGTTTCTTCACGCTGAGTCCCATCTTTGTTCGGCATGACGTTAAACTACATTCCCTTTTGAACTACGAGGTCTTTGATCCATGTCAAGGCATGGTACGTAGGAAGCCTCCATGAGGTTCAAGCCCACCTGTCGTTTATTCACGTCAGGGTTCACTATTGTCCCGCATGACATTAAACTGTATTCTTTGAACTACGAGGTCTTTGATCCATGTCAAGGCATGGTACGTTGGAAGCCTCCACGAGGTTCAAGCCCACCCATCACCCAATTCACGTCATGTTCTATCTTCGTCTGGCATGACGTTAAACTACACTCTGGTCCAGTGGTAAGCCATTGCGACCCACCATTTGAACTACGAGGACTTTGATCCATGTCAAGGCATGTTACGTAGGAAGCCTCCCAGAGGTTCAAGCCCAACTCCCCTCGGACCAAGGTCCAGCTTCACGTCGGTTTACCGACACCATCCCGAACTACGTGGACTTTGATTCCCTGCCACGGGGATACGTAGGAAGCCTCTTCAAGGCTCAATCCCAACTTCACTGTCGCCCCCATGCGATGGTCCCATTTCACTCTCATCCGTCTCCTCTAGACGTTAAACTCGCGGCATACCCTGTGTTTAACACGGGAAGCTGAGGAAAACCTCAGATACGTGTCTATGACATGTAATTCCCCGCGCTCTATGTGGGATGCCTCGGGCTTCCACGCCCTCAAGAAGCCTTGTGATCAAGGATAACAGACAGACATGCCAGGTACCCCAGCATCCAGACACGCTACTGATGCCTCAACGTGACTACTCCCCTGACCGAAGGTTGCTGCCCTGACTGGACCCCTTTGGAATGTCCCGACAGAAGCAGTGTAATTAACCGGTGTCTATGGAAACATGGCACTAGGAAGAGTTTCACGAACTACGTATTAAATCTATAAGGGAGACCCGGACTAGGTGACGAGTTCTGAGGAGGAATCCACGGAAGGAAGAACCGACATCCCATCATCCCGTTTCGATCAAGGAGCAGACGTACCTGAACAAGGAACGAATGTCGCCCGCCTTTGGAAAGCGGGAATGCGGGGCAACAAAGCCACGCGTCCCCCACCTGACGGACGGATGCGCGCGCGCCCTGACAAAAGCGTCGGAAACAGATGCATATACTCTTCATGATTACATACACCTGGTAACATCCAAGAGAAGATATTACAAAGACCATCATTCATCATAGACTCAGGGTTCAATGCCCTTTTCTTCATTTCCATAAAAAATGAATGTCACGCCTTCCCACAATCTAATTATAGTGGATCATCCATCAATCACATCAATAACCCATGATCTCACATCACACAGCCAAGGATAACTAAGGAGGCATAGACACCACTAGAACATATTGGGTTACGTTATGGTCTTAACCCCATTGGTTCTCTAGAGATAGAGCACATAAATCCAAAATATCATATCTATGCACTGACATAGAATAAAATGAAACCACTAGTCATTTTTATCTGTTATCATCAACTCACATCAGGTGTCATGTAACTTACTCTAACTCAAACTCTTTATCCAAGATATTTCTCAAAATACATACATAAACATGTCTCACATTCCATTCAATTCCCTGAAAACTAATTAAAAAATAAATATTACCTTTTTATGGATAATAATAGATTACACAAGACCACCTACCATGTATATTCAACAAAAACACAACTCACATAGTACATGGTAATAGAGATTCATGTTTAACCCCTCATAGTGATACTAAAGAGCTCCTATTATCAACTAGGCATACCCAATAATTTTATATTCTAGTAAAACATTACTACACCATTTGACTCAAATATTTTCAATCATAAACCATCCATACTAGTTTTTGGTTCCTAATAATCTAGTTAATCATGCTTACTACAAGCCCAACACAACTAGTTGAAATCACCATGCCCAATGTTTTCCTCTCAAAGAGCCTATAGAATATTACCTGTGTCAAAGAATAAAACATGACTACATGATACCAAAAAAATAATTACAAAACTATAATCATTTACCCATAATTTATATATTTTAGATCTAGACTCTGATAATCTCCTAACAAATATGGTTAGTCTGTAACACCTGGATGTTTTTATGATATATATTTTTTTAATATTTTTCACTCTTCAGTAGCTTTCATTTCCTATAATTGTGAGTTTAAATGAACCATGAGACACACTTATAATGAAATTACCATTATAGCCTAACTGTTTGGTTAGTATGAATAGGTATTACTAACTTATGAAAATTCATTGTGAATTCATTGAGTATCAATTTTTTATAAAATAATATAAATGAAATAAATATTTTCATTTTTGAGTAAATTTTAATTGGTAATGAAATTAATGAGATATACATATCTATGTGTGATATAATAAATTATTTTTTTATTCATCCAATAGATATTTTAGTCAGAAGGTATAAATAAACCTAATTTTTTGTTTAAAACCCTATTTTTAGGGTGATTTTACGCCTTTAAATGGTGAACCCATTTTAAATTTATATTTGGACACATTAATAACATTTATATGAAAAAATAAAAAACTTATTTTGAATTGGGTTATAAAAATTTACTTTTGATGAGTTTCTGATATTTTTCGGATAACATTAATGTTTTGATGGATAGTGAAAATACACTAAATGTTATGTGCAAACAAATTTTTTAATCAAGATAATTTATATGGTAAATTTATAGTATTTAATGGTTTTGAATTATAAATATAATATATTATTAATATTAAATATAATTTATGTCATTATAATAAATTTTAAATTGAATATAAATATTAAAACAATTCAATCTTGTGCAATGTTTTATCTTTTAAAATTCGTTCTCTCTTTCCTAAAATGGGATTAATGTTAATTTAATCACTAAATATTATATATTTAAAATATTTAAAAATGGATTCCATATTAAGAATATATGGTTGTAATTTATGTTAATAGGTTACTTTTTTTTATCATTATGAATAGTAAATTATTAAAAAACATTGTTACCACGGTTAAGGGTATATCAGGTAATTTGAGGTAAAAATAAGTTGTTAAAATTATAGTGAAACTTTTCAAAATACTATTGGAAGACTGAATTAGAACCATACCATCTAATTTTAGAAATTGAATCCCTTGATGGCCACTTTTCCATGAATATGACATTGATTTTATTAAAATCAAAAAATGTGACAAAATGACACAATCTCTATTATTATATGTATATTAATTCTTATATAGTGATAAATAAAATATAGAAAAGGCTACATATAGTATCTAGAAATCTTAAATTATTAACTACATCATAGAAATTTATTTATAATTTTTAGAAATTATATAATTACTATTAAGGATGAAAAAATAATGACGTATAAATTATTTTATTAATTGAAATATCAAATAAATGATTTTATAAATATTAGAAAAAATATTATTAGAATTAATTAAGGTTATGAATGAATTTTATAGGTTATTTTGACATGTTTGGAGTATATTAAATGTTTTTTAAAGTTATCTTCAGTGTGGATTTTATATAAAATCAATGAAATAAATAGTGTTAGAATTGATACAATTTATATTTTATAAATGTATCATATTACTAAATTATTTAAAAACCATAAAAATATTTAAAAATTAAAGAGTGATTATAATAATTTCTAAAATGTCATAAATTATCTATTCATAACAATATATGTAAATTTTTATTAACATTAAATATTTAGAACGTTGTAAGAACAATTAAAATTAACAAGAAAAAATAAGGATAAAGACAAATTATATGGTTTAAAATAAAGGAAAAAAATCTATAAATTTTATTGGTTGATATTATTTTTACCCATACTCATATTATCTTTAAAATAAACCACTTTGGAGCCATTTTAATTTAAAAAATAATATATATTATTTTAATAGTTTTGGTTTATCCAAAGGTGGCCTTCCCCTCCCATATAAAAGGGATTCTCTACTTCTCAATAATTAACACATATTAAGATATTTTTTGAGGAAAAAACCTAATTATTTTCTCTCCCAACTTCCCGAAATTCATTCTACAAGCCCCTTATCAGGTAGAAATCCATCCTAAGGAGGGATGTTTTGAAAATCAAAAGAAGATACTTGAAAATGAAGTAATTGTTTTATCGCCTCTATCAAAATTCATATTAAAATATTCATTCTCATAGAATTTAGTTTTTATACAAAAATAATAAATCCAGTATCCTCTATATGATTATATATTAATATAATTAAGGGAAAACCCTATACTTCTTTTATTAATCATACAAATAACAATATCACCATTCATGTGTGTGTACGACTTACCGTCTCCACATCATGGTGTAATTTTTTATTCAAAAAATACATTATATGGGTTGGAATAATGTTGATTATAATTAATCTAAATAATTAATATTACATGATAATTATTATGTATAATTAATATACCATCCAATTCCATACCATTTATCTATTTAGTGAATGATATCATCGCTTGTACGTATCTACGACATACCGTTATCACGATGTGATGAGATTCATTGTACCATAATTATATACCGGAATGGAATCAATAAATATGATATATATTATTATAATATAAATATTTAAATTATATAAACATAACCTGTGGAGTGTAACACAAAATTATCTGACAAAACTTGAATAATAACAAAAAAGCAGATAATATCTGAATAACGAGTGAGGATGAAATGTTACTAACAAAGAGATGATAATATAATCATATATGATATCATAAGAATTAATATGATTCTAGAATAAGTCAATAGTATTATTTAAATCATTATAAATAACATTCAGATACATACGAAAGATATCATATCTATGGTATTTGATAATTTCACAATCTCATTATTATTTGAGATTGTTTATACGTAAGTATTTATAGGGGTATATTTATCATCCATTCCCATGTTTTAAAAATATGTGATAATATATTTAATCTTATACAATTTTTATAGTCAATTTTACCAATTGGTAAATATTTATTAAAGGGTATGAATGGAACATTTTGGGGTTTTTCGATACATGTACTTTTTTGACTTTTCTAGAAAAAGTTCGAGGAGAATGTTTTTTAACTTATACGACATGAACAGATTTTTATGTCCTCTAAAATCTTTATTTACATGATTCTTAAATTTAATTATTTCATTATTATATTCAAATTAATGATTTTATTTTAAAATTTCACTTCATTTTGAGAAAATATTAAAAATTTTAAGAAGAAATGATATTTTCACCAAGAAGTAAGTTCTAGTGTTTTATCAAAATTATTTTACACATAATATGATTCTATTTAAATAGGTTAATTATTATATCATTATTATTATTATGATTTAATTCTGTTAATTATGGACTGATATTTCATATGGATTATGTTATGATGAAATGATGTTTAAGAAACCCATTTTATAAATTGAGTTATGTTATGATGAATGATTTATGTTTTTATAGCACATTTAATAATTATTTCATTATGATATGGGTGGGAACTATATCTATCTCCAATAGATTAGGTAAATATGCATATATCATGATGTAAACATGACTGGAATGGCATGAAAATTAGGTTCAGTAATATATGGCCGGAACGACTTGTAAACCTCGATTCAGTAAAAGGTTTTTTTCCGCTATGATGGTCTTAGTAATTAGCCTTGACTAATATTAAATTATTTTCTATGATTATGTGTATGAAAAAAAATTCATGTATTCTATTTTTACATTTGGGACTATGTCGATTAATTCTTTGAACTTTTATTCCATGACATGATATCACAATATTTTGTTTATAGGATAAGACTTCCAATTTTTATGTTCTTATGTTTAAAATTGTGTTATGATTGATATTTCCCTTGTTTAAACTTATTGATCAATTGAGATCGCCCTTCGATATATATTTTTCCCCATGTCATTTAGACGGGTCTTAAGTAAGATATGTCAAAATGAATCTAGTTATGAATAAATATGTAAGAGACAATGTAGATATTTTATGAGCCAGTTGTTTATGTTTCAAAATTTCAAAAGACACTATACCTATATGCTCTTATCATGGATTTATTATATTTTTCAACGAATATACTTATATTTTTAATTAATATCAACGTGTGAAAAGTATGGGTCATTATAATTGGAATGAGAGGAAATGTATAGTTACCCATTGGAATCTAGGACGAGAAAACCTTGTTAAGAACCCAAAGAATATGTCTAACTATAGGTTACAATCCTAGTGTTTTATAAATGACCATGAATAACCTAGGGGAAAACTAAAAGTGTCCTAAATTGAAATTTTATTATGGATTATGTGTTTTTACCATTATGATTAGTGTTTCTCCCACTATGCTTCTTGATTTTAGTCAATAGTTGTAACTTGAAGGAACCATGTTAATGCAAAATGTGACAAGAAATGAAATGATTATCCCCCTAAGAAACCAAATATTATGGGATATGGAATGAAAAGGCTTATATACATGCTCACAAAACTTTATCAATCTATGAGTCATGTAGTACTTCCAAATGAACAAAGGATAAAGCATCATTTTATTTACTCCTTCATAAGGCAGTATCCACCTTCATTTAGCCGGTCTTCTGATCCATTAGTGGCTGAACAATGGATTAGTACAACAGAAAAGATATTTTCTGTTATATAATTTTTTTAACATGATAAATTCATCATATCAGTCTATCATTTTGAATTTTAAGCTAATCAATAGATTAATGTTATCAAGAATATGAGGAAAAGATTTGAAATGGGGTCCACGTAATGGGATGATTTCAATAACATATTTTTTAATAAGTAATTTACTCATATTATTCAAATAAATATAGAGATGGATTTCCTTGAACTTAAGAAAAAGGATGATGAATTTGTTGGCACTTACAATAAATATTTTACAAGAATTACGAGGTACGCTTCTCGAATTATAATCCAACCTGGGAGTAAAATTTATCAATTCTATAGTGGAATAAAACCAATTGTCTAATGGGAATTAGCCATAAGGTACTGTAATAGATATAATGAAATCATTTTAGGTTCTCTCAAGGTTGAGATGGGGATTGGAGTAACCCATCAGCCTTGTGGGTCTTATAAGAATAGAAAAATGGATTTTGAAGGAAAATATAAATGCCACACTGAAAAGAAGATGATTTTTCCCTAATGTTAAAAGTGTTGAAGTAAACATGTATGAAATTTTCTTAATGTGAATAGTTAATGCTTGATGTTGGTGAAATAAGGTCATTAGGCACTTGAATGCTGATGTGATGGGAAAAATATTTATACTGATGCAAACATAGAAAAGGCTGCCCAGAATTCCCCTCATACACCTCAATGCTACAAGGACAAGGAAATGGGGCATTATGACAATCAATGCCCCAATCCAAATATAATAGATGATATATTTCAACAAACTCTTAATTACAAAGTCAATTGTAAGTCACATGCAATCACTATCATGATGTGAAGTATGATAATGATGTGGTGAAAGGTACATGTACCATCCACTATAAAGTAGAAAATGTTTTATTTAATTATGGATCCACACACTCTTTTATTAATGAAGAATTTTCTATGTGTATCATTTTATTACCTTAACAATTATTTCTTGAGTTAGCTAGGACAACACTTAATAGAATAATATTCACATAAAAAGTTTATATTTCTTCTCTGTTTAATGTTTTTCAGAAATTGATTCCATCAAATCTTATGATTCTTCATATAGTAAAATTTGATGTGATTCATGGAATAAATTGGATTTCTCTATATTAATCATGTATGCACTTCCAAGGAAGGAAGTCATATTTCTCATTCCATATCAATCTATGATCATCGATCGATGCCAAGATGAATATAATCTTCCAGTATAAGTTTCTACTATCTTATGGGTCTTGATTATTATTAATGAAGGTTATTGACCTCAAATGATTGGGGAGAAACTCATGATTAAGAATACACCCATTGTATGGGGGTTTGATGATGTATTTTTAGAGGAATTTTTAGGTATTCCACCAAATCATGAAGTTGAGTTTTCAATAGAACTCATACCAGGTGTTATGCATACTTTAAATATTCCATATAGAATGGGCCAAATTGAGTTATAGGAATTGAAAAAGAAACTACAATAGAATATGGATAAGGGATTCAAACAACCTAGTACATCACCTTGGGGATATCCTATTCAATTTTTTATGAAGAAATATGGATCAATGATACTCTTCATTGATTATCAAGAACTTAAAAAGATCACCTATCAAGAACAAATATCCTCTTCCTCATGTAGATGAATTATTTGAACAACTATGAAGTGCTCAATACATTTCAAAGATTGATCCTCATTCAGAATATCATCAATTAAAGGTCAATAAGGTGGATATAACAAAGAAGATATTTAGTACCAAGTATGGGGACTATAAATATAGAGTGATGCCTTTTTGTTTTACTAATTCTCATTCTATCTTCATGGATCTAATGAATAGATTATCAAAATATTATCTAGATCAGGTTTCTGTAGTCTTTATTGATGATATTATTTTCTATTAAAAGTTAAATGAAGAACATTATGGCCACTTTAGAATTTTACTGAAGACCTAGAGAAAGGAGAAGATTTATGAAATATTTACCACATGTGAATTTTGGATTCAGAATGTTACATTTTTGGGTCACACAGTCTCATGTTATGGGATATTTGTGGATACATATAAACCCAAGTTGTTAAAACTTGTCCACGACCAAAATTAATAACTGAGATCCAGTGTTTTCTCTATTTTCATGGATATTATCAAAATTTGGTGTATGATTTTTCACAATTATCTAATACACTAACCAAGTTGACTCATAAATGATTTATTTTGGTATGGATAGTGAAATGTGAAGAGAATATCAAAGAGATAAAAATAAGGATATCCAGTGCACATGTGCTCACACAACTGTGTAGTGCAGAATGGTTTTTGAATATAGTGATGTATCTATGAAGGAGATGGGATGTAATCTTATACAAAATGATATGGTGATATATTATGCCTCATGGTAGTTGAAAATCCATGAGAAAAATTACCATACTCATGATTTGGAGTTTTCTGTGGTAGTCTTTTCTTTAAAGAAATGAAGGTATTATCTTGGTGTTGAAAGGTGTTATATGTATAAAAATCATAAATGTTTAAATAATATTTTCACATAAAAGTATCTCAATATGATCCAAATAAGATAGTTGGAGTTGATTAAATAGTACGACTTCTCATTACATTAACACCCTAGAAAATAGAACAAGAATAAAGATACTTTGAGTCGACAATACCATGCTAACCTATCCTTGATGAGGATCACAAAAGATCCATTTTTTTTTGGATTTTCATAATATGGATATTAATATTTTAAAGGAATGGGAGAAATATTATCCCTCTAAAATGAATGTTAGACCATCTATACATGTGGATATTGAGAAGGCATAGAAGAAATATATATAGATAAAAATGATTGTGAGAAAATTTTATGAATTCAACCTTTATTGGGATGAAATAATAAGGTTTAGGTACTGGGTTTGTATTCCTCCCATACTAGAATTAAAAAAGGAGATTTTTTATGGGGCTTAGAAATCATCATTCTTTATTCTCCCTGGAATCAAAAAGATGTATACAGATCTAGAAGTGTATTTATGGTGGGATGGCATGAAAAGTTATGTTGTCTAATATGTCTCTCGATTCATGGTTTTTCAAAAAGTTAAAGTGGAGAGACATAAGTCTAAGGGGATGTTAAAACCATTACCCATACCTAAATAGAAATGGAAAACATCACTATGGTCTTCGAAATCAGAATTTCTAAAACATCCAAAGGCAATAATGTTATCTGGGTTTTATATGATCACCTTGGAAAGATGGCTCACATCATTGCTATTGTAGAAACTTTCTCTCTTTATTAGCTTTCTTAGATATAGATAATGGAAGTTTTATGATTGCATGGAGTACCAATTTACATTATATCGTATCAAAATCTGAGGATTACCTCAACGTTCTAGAAAAGTGTTTATTATGCTCTAGATACAAAGTTATGTTTCATCACTTCTTATCATCCTTAGATAGACAGTTAGACTGAGAGGATAATTCAAATATTTTGAGACATGTTGAGATATTTCTCTTTGGATTTAAATAGTGGTTGGGATTAACACCTACTATTGGTGGAATTTTCTTACAAAAATTCATCTCACGTCAGTATTCATATGGATCTTTATGAATACCTCTATGGAAATTAGTGCAGAACTCCATCTTTTGGGGTTGTAGTTGCAGAAATAAAGTTATTAGGACCTGATCTTGATGATGAAATAGAGGAGATGGTAAGATCTATTCAAAAACACATAAGAGATTCTTAGATTCGAGAAGAATAAATTTCTAACACCCAAATAAAAGACCTAAAGTTTAAAATGGGTGATAAGGTGTTTATATAAATGTCTCCCTAGAAGAGAGTAATGATATTTTGAAAAATGGGCAAGTTGAGCCTTGGGTATATCCGTCCTTTTGAAATTCTGGATCATGTTGCGAAGGTAGATTATCGATTGGTGCCTCCAATGAAACTCTATAAAGTTCATGATTTGTTCTATGTATCTCTCTTATCATAGTACATTCTAGATCCTTCATGTGTAATAAAATCATCAGTTATATTTCTAGAGAAAGATCATTCTTATGATGAAAAACTCAAACAAATTCTGTATCGTAAAAAAACATTCTATGGAACAAGACCAAATTCTTGGTTAATATTTTATGAAGGAACCATCAATTTAATGAAAATACATGGAAACATAATGATATGATGTGGGATAGGTATCCTCATATTTTTTTTTCTTGTGACCAATTTTTAGGGTAAAATACAGTTTAAGAGGGGTAGAGTGTAACACCTAGATGTTTTATGAAATATTTCCTTCAAATAATTTTCTTTCATCAGTTGCGTTCATTGAATTAAATAATTCATTTAAAAGAATTCTGAGATACCCATATTATGAAATTACCATTATATCATAACAATTAGGTTAGTCTGAATAAATATAACTAACTTATGAAAATGCATTGTGAATTCACTGGGTATCAATTATTTATGAAAAATATAAATCAGTTAAATATTGGTATTTTTGAGTAAAATACTATTGATAATGAAATTATTGAAATATATATATATATATATATATTACATAATTAATAATTATTTTTTGATATTTATTTAATGGATATTTTAGTCATAGGCTATGAATAAACCCAATTTGATGTACAAAAACCAATTTTAAAGGGTAATTGTATGCCTTTGAGTGGAGAAACCCTTTTAAATTAAGATTTTGACACATTAATAAATTTTAAATGAAAAAATAAACATGTTTTTTTGAACCAGGATATCAAAATTTACTTTGGATGAATGTTTGATATTTTTTCTGATAACTTTCAGGTTTTGATGAATAGTAAAAATACACTAAATTTTATGAGAAACCAACATTTTCATTGAAATAATTTATATGGTTAAATTATAATGTTTAATGGTTTTAAAATAAAAATATAATACATTTTTATCATTGAATATAATGAATGTCATATGCATTAATTTTATATTGATCACTGATATAAAAACAATTCAATCTTTTGTAATGTTTTAGCTTTTAATAAACATTCTCTATTTCTGAAAATGTTATTAATTTTAATCTAATTATTGTATCTTAGGTGTTTTAAATTTTTAAAAATTGATTACTTATTTGGAAAAAGTTGTACTACATTATGTTAATAGGTTACTTTTAGTTTTTAAACATTATGAATAATAACATTATTGATTTTTTATTACCGTAATTAAGGGTAAATCGAGTAATTAATGGTAAAATTAATATTATAAAAATATCATTACACATATTAAAATAATATTGGATGACTAAATTAGACCTTTATAATCTATGGATCTAAATATAATCACTTATTGGCCACTTTCGCATAAATATGACATTAATTTTATTAAAAACACTGAATGTGAATAAATGTCACACTCTCTTTTTATATTAGTATATTAATTAAAATAAAGGGATAATAAATAGATAACGTAGAATATATGTAGTTTTTAGAATATAAATTAAATAAAAACATCATAAGAATTTATTTATAATTTTTATAAATTAAATAATTATAATTAAGGATAACACAATGGTGACGTAGAAATTGTTATATTAAAATAAATAGAAAATATTGATTCTAAAAATATTAATAGAAATATAAATAGAATTAATTACTGATATCAATTTATTTTATTGGTTATTATCACATTGTTTAGCATATAAAATATTTTTTGTGAAGTTATAATCCTTGTGGAATTTTTTTAAAATCAATGTAATGAATAGTTTCTGAATTGACACTATTGATATTTTATAATAATAAGATTTTATTTAATTATTTAAAAATCAAAAAACTATTTAAAAATTATAAAGTAATAATTATATTGTGTGAAATGTCCTAAAATATCTATTTATTATTAATTAACACCATATATGTACATATTTATAACCATTAAATATTTTGATTGTTATTAGCACTATTAATATTAAATTGATTAAATAAGAATAACTCAAATTTATAAGGTTTAAATTAAAATAAAAGAATTTATAAAGTTTATTGATTGAAATTATTTCTACAAATCATCATTGTATCTTCAAAATAATCTACTTTAGAGACATTTTAATTTAAAAATAAATTTATATTATTTTAATAGTTTTGGTTTTTCCAAATGTTCCCCTCCCCTCTCTTACAAAAGGTCACAAATAGTTATCTTTAAATCATAGAACTAAATCCCTTTTTATCATATAAAATCTACACATTTTGTCTATAATAATCCTATATCTCATCCTAGAGGCCATAGTTTGGGAAGAAAACAATCCTAAGGAGGCCATTTTTGTAAATCAAAAGGAGATACTCAAAAAAAGTGGTAACTGTTTTATCACCTCTTTCAAAATTGTTTTCTTCTGATACTTATTTATCTTATGATTCTTCCACACTAAAGTAATAAATATAGTATATTATAAATTTTGAGATGTTGTTATAATTATGGTATAACATTATATCTTCTTTTATCAATCCTATGAATAACAATATCATCATGCATGCGTACGTATGGATTGCTGTCTCCATGTAGTGGTGTAATTTTTTATTCAAAAATAATTTATTTGGATGGATATAATGATTATTATAATAATTTTAAATAATGAATATTGCATGATAATTATTTTTTATAATTAATATACCATCCAACTTCATTCTATTTAACTATTAAGTGAATGATATTGTCGCTCGTGCATGTGTACGACATACCCTCTCCAGGATGTGATGCTGTTCATTATACAATGATTATATACATGTATGGAATGAATAAATAAGACATATATTATAAAAATATCATTGTGTAAATTATATAATAATAACCTAAGATTTTTAACATGAACATATATGAAAAAACATGCATAAGAACATAAAGAGGTAAATATCTTAATAATGAGGGACAATGAAATGTTTCCAAAAAATAGATTATAATATAACCATATATGATATCATAAAAATGAATTTGATTTTTTTAATAAGTAAATAATATTATTTAAATAATTATACAAGAGGTTTGGATACATATAAAGGATATCGAACCAATGGTAAAGGATAATTTTGCAAACTCATTATTATTTGAGATTGTTTATACATAAGTATTTACTGGGGTATATTTATCAAACAGAAATATATTTCTTATATATGTTATATTAATTTTATTCTTATACTATTTTTAAAAGTAAATTTTACCCATTGGTAATGTTTTATTAAATGGTAAATCTTTTGGTGTTATTCGATACCAGGTACTTTTGGACTTTTCCAGAAAAAGTATGCAAAGAATGTTTTTTACTTATATGGCATGAGAGGGGTTCTATGTCTTCATAACTACTTATCTTCATAAATATTACTTTACATTATTTCATTTTTATTTTCATCTAAATTATTTTCTTTTAAAATTTCATGGCATTTTGAGAAAGGAATGCATTTATTAAGAAGAAAGGTTATTTTCTCAATAATTAAGTTTAAGTGTTTTATCAAAATTATTTTCCATATAATATGATTATATTTAAATAGGGTTATGTTTATATCCCTATTTTTACTAATATTTGATTTTTTTAATAATGTAATGACATTTTATATGGATTATGTTATGATGGAATGATTTTTAAGAAGCTCATTTAATTTCTTGGGTTATGCTATGATGAATGATTTATGTTTTCATAACACATGTAACAAATGTGTCACGACCCATCCTCGGGGCCCGTGCCGTGACTACCCCAAGCCTGCCTTCCATAGGCCAGGGGCTGGTGACTAGCACCAAAGGCGTAAAATCCCGATAACTGGGAAGGCATTGCCTTTATAAATGAAAACAAGCACCACAGAGTACAAGCGGAAGTAAAACACTGAATACAAAAAGAAGTGCTGAAAAGTAAATGGGCCAGAATACAAACCCAAAAGAAAGTACAAGTACAACTGAACAAAGTACAACAGAAAAATACAATAGCTGGAGGGACGAAAGCAGCTCCTGGGTCGTCCTCCTCGGATCCTACCTGATGGGTAGGTACAAATGGCGCAGCTCCTGGATCATCCACCACGAATCCTACCTGAAGGGTAGGTACAGATAGCCTCTACAGTGCTCTCATCCGTCAACCTCCTCCGAGTGACGTCTCGCCGTGAAGTCCACCTCCGGACACTGACTTGTCGTGTAGTCCACCTCCGGGTACCGTCTAGTCCTCGAACACTCGGCCTCCGTCAGCACTGCCTGTCGTCTGCAACCAACACAACGAGGTGCGGGCATAGCCCGTGCAGGGGTGAGTATAACGATACTCAGTAGGGACCCCGAGACCCTCAAGGTCTCACTAAAACCAACAAGGATAACCACAATAAGATCTCAACAGATAAACTCTACTTAGGTATATGCCCATAAATATACCTAAGTTATCAAGTAACCCATCTCATTCATGAGGAAACACAAGGATCATGAGATCAACGGATAACCACTACCCAGGTATATGCCCATACATATACCTAAGTTATCAAGTAACCCATCTCAATCATGAGGAAACACAAAAGTCAAAAGTCTCAGCTCAAACCAGGATTTTCATTATCGAAACCGTAACTACTGAAGAGCTCCGTCTCTAGAGTGTACAGTGGTCCTGTCACGACTCCGAGGTACTGCTCACTAACCTAAGACTGCTGAGGTACTCCTCCTGTCGAGTACTGCGGGTCTGCGGCCAACTACCGGGCGCTCCGTCCGCTGTGGGTCTGTCGCCAAATACCGGGCGCTCCCCCCAATATCCTACTGAGGTACTCCTCCTGTCGAGTACCGCGGGTTTGCGGCCAACTACCGGGCGCTCCATCCGTCGTGGGTCTGTCGCCAAATACCGGGCGCTCCATCCACTGGGCTAGTCGACCTACTCCAAGTTGAGTCGGTCAAGCAGTCGTCAGGTCTCAGCAGGCTACACGATCTCCGTACACCGCACGCTCGTCTCCGGGAGGGTCCGCTCCACAAGCTACTGGTCGATACTCCAAGTATCTCAAGGTCCCAAGAAGAAGTATCTCAAAGGACCGCCTCGTCATAGGGGTCTCAACGCAATAGACGGCGCGTCAATCGGACGCCTGGTCTGTGAGTTATTAGCCTTTTCGTCCCAGGGGCCTGGTTGGTTTCATGAGTAAACCAATCCCGGCCGTATCTCAACTGTACCCCGAACTCCCATAGGGTATACTCATAGGGACCGTTACTCAACGTAAACACCAACGCCATTAACGGTTCGTCAAACGGACGTCTGGTTTGAAAGATATCATCTTTTCCGTTCCAGGGGCCCGGTTGGATTTCGGTGCGATCCAACCCGGCCACTATCCATCTGCATCCAATTCTCAGGCGGAGGATGCCAAAAGTTCTGTATCGACAACAGGAACTCAACTTCGCAGACGGCGCGTCAATCGGACGCCCGGTCTGAGAGTTATTGGCTTTTTCGTCCGAGGGGCCCGGTTGGTTTTTAAGGAAAAACCAACCCGATCGTACTCCACCTGCATCCAAACCTCGGGCGGAGTATGCCAAAATATCCGTCTCACATAGAGGAATTCAACGAAACAGACGGTGCATTAATCGGACGCCCGGTCTGTTAGTTATTGTCCTTTCCGTCTCACACCCACCCTGGGAAACTTCCCAGGAGGTCACCCATCCTGATCACTGCTCTAGGCCAAGCACGCTTAACTAAGGAGTTTTAACTACGTAGGCTCCCGAAAAAGAAGGTGCACCTTGAGTATAGTATACCGAAACGACCGTCTCGATCCAAGGATCGCGTTGCCGTTGATGGCGCGTCGTTCGGAGGCTCGTAGCTCAAGTTACGAGCGTTTGAACGAAAACCATCCGAAGATGGGGGGTCCGGGCCCGGGCCGACCCGGGCCGACCCCCCCGGGAGTCGGCCGAACCGGGTCGACCCGACCCGGTCCGACCCGGTCCGGTCCGGTTCGTCCGAGCGGCCGAACGGCCTGGCGCCGCGGGGCGCTGCCCCCGCGGCCTGGTGGTGCTGCGGCCCCCCCACGTGGGGCCGCGCTGAGTCGGGACGCGACTTCAGCCGCGTCCGAGGGCACCAGACCCGCCCGGCCGCGGGTACCGCCGCCGCCGCGCTAAGTCGCGGCGGCCTGTCCGGCGGCGCGCTGGGGCGCCGCCGCTCCCGGCTGCCGGCGCCGCCGCGCCGGCGACCCGCGCCGCCGGCGAGTTCCGCGGGCCACCGGGATCGCTCCGGTGGTCCAATTTTGTTCCCGCCTACGCCGCTGCTCCTCCCGGGACTCGCCCTTCACTGCGGAATCGTCAAACATCCGATGTGGCACGTTCCGTCGTCGCCCGTCAATTCCGTACAAAATGAAGAACGGCGGAGGGTCGTCGGGCCGTGTTCGTTTGTCCCGCACCCTCCGCGTTAGAGATAAACAAACGGGATAAAATTAAGTTCAACACATGAACGCATATCCGAAAAAAATTTTAATGAAATAAAATTGTTTCATTAACGGGTTCCTTATTTGAACGAAAAAAAACAATTTTAATAAATTTTAAAATTGTTCACAAAGCCAATTCTTTACTTTTTAAAGAAACAATTACGGGAATATAAAAAGAAAAGGGGGGTAATTCCCAAAATAAATCCCTACCTCGTCGTCGCTGTCGGATGCGAGGTCGTCGCGGAATTGACCGTCGTGGAAGGAAGTGATCGTCACACCGCGGAAGGGCGTCGCGTCGACGATCTCCGAGGACCAAGAACATACGGATTTAATTAATAATAATTAAATCCATGTTGTTGTTGAAATCCAAAAAGAAAATA
Organism: Viscum album; assembly: GCA_963277665.1. Lineage (NCBI taxonomy): Eukaryota > Viridiplantae > Streptophyta > Magnoliopsida > Santalales > Viscaceae > Viscum > Viscum album. The sequence continues at coordinate 512,275,053 of OY728143.1, read as the reverse complement.
AAAAGAAGCGCAACCCCCTACCTTGGTTGTTGTCGATCGAATGCTGTCGCGGGGTTAGATCGTCGCGGAAGAAGCGTCGCGAAGGGAGATCCGTTGGCGTCACGGTACAAGGCTTCGCGTCGTCGATCTCCGCAGGTTTGGCGTTCTTCGCGTTCATCGCCGAAGAAGAACGCTTTCCTCTAAATCCTCTCCACGCCACAAGTTTCAACCAAAAATAAAATAAGCTTAAGCCTTATTTTATTTACACAACTAAATATTTGAATTTCAAAAGATAAGAAACGAACCATTAATTCGTAGAATTAATTCAACGAAAGAAACAGCTCATTTAATTTATGAAAGAAACAGCCCAATTAAATGGTCTGTTAAGATTTTAAGAAACGCGTCAGTTGACTTTCATTAAGACGGGTTTTCACGGGTGTGTTTCTTAGCGAAAAGAAACGGTGGGGCTCGTGCTGGCCCCACCTCACAAATATCCTACCAAGGGGTAGGATATTTCTGGATAGCATCCTATCCAGTTCAACTCAGTTCAACCCGCCTTTACGTGGCATCATGTGGCTTTCAAGTGGCTTAAGCGAAATAAAATAAAGTTGTCGCAAAATTATTTTATTTCTTAACTTTAAGACCGAATATTAAAAACCACACCCGAGCAAACACAACTCTGGAAGAGGCGTTTCTAAGAGAATACCGGCGCTACGATTTCATCGGTGCCCTCAGAATTCGATTCCGGGCACCGGTTCAAAAGTTAGAAAAACCCGCTCGTCCCTTCACTGAACGTACCCGAGCCAAAACTTTGGAAAATGATTCCGGGCACACCGGGCCTCGGAATCAGGTGTCGTCAGTAAATGCGTTCTTGTAAAATTACAAAGAAAATTAAGAAAAAAATTTCCTTGAAATTTACGGGTCTTTACATTACTCCCACCACAGGGCTTTACGTCCCCGTAAAGCTTCACCACAAACTTAGGGAAACAAAGCGGTACTGAGCACGCATCTGAGCCTTCCGCTCCCATGTGCTCACCTGGAGTTTCCCGCGCTGCCAAAGAAAGTGCACAAGAGGAATCGACCATCCTCCTAGGATCCTCTCCTGTCGATCCTCGATCCCCACAAGAACCTCCGTATAAGACACTCATCGCCACCGTCTAGCTCCTCATGGTCGATGATATGCGAAGGGGTCGAGCACGTATCTCCCCGGTTGGGATACGTGGAAAACGTCGTGCAACTAGTGCAACTGAAGTGGATGGGCCAAGCAGTAAACCACCTCGCCTACCCAGCTGAGGACCTAAAAAGGTCCGTTGAACCTCGGAGATGACTTTCCTCCCAGGCCACATATCTGTAAACCTCGTCGAGGTGAGACCCTTAAGAAGACGTGGTCGTCATCCTCGAACTCCAGAGGTCTCCATTCCTGTTAGAACTGAAACTCAAAACGACTGCTGCTATGAGGGTAAGGTTGAACGACTCAAGAGTGATCGGTCGCACCCTCCTGTGCAAGAGTTACCCTGCACTGCCTGGGGTTTCCTTTTCTGCCGACCAAGGAAAACCCATCCCAACGTTTGCCTAAAACCGTCAATCTGAGTATAAACAGTTATTTCCCATTCCATACTCAAACTAACGTCGTAAGGCCTCGACGCTGCCACCAAGAGATTCCAAACAGAACTCTCGGCTCGAGGGTCTGACCACACCGTCGGCGTAAGTGTGATTATCGAGTCTCCTCCCAAGGTATCTCCAGACGTGAGGGTCAAGTCCACGGCTTACCGGAAACTCTAGGTCTGGAACACGATTTGTGGAAGCGAGGAATGATTCATATCGACGTCTGTTACTATAGTAGCTAGAAGTGGACATAGACTGTCCCTTGAATCATTTCTAGAGCCATTGGGTCACACTCCTTGACCGCATGCAGCCGCACTTTTCCTCCGCCCTCCAGCTCCCTGAGCCGGGCGGGAATAACTAAGGCGGGTGGTTGTAGTATATTAAGATGTACAGCACCTCATGCTGCTCTCCTAGCTTTGCCTCCACGTCTGCCGCTTCGCAGACTCATCTCTATTTAAATCTACCTCTTCTTGAAACATTTAACACGCTCGAGTCTCTAAGACTGGCACTGGTTTCCTATTTCTTACTGCACTGTGCAGTCTTCATCCGCTCCTGGATGAACTGCACCTCCTTTGCATATAATCTGGTAGAGCTGCTAAAATTTCTCCTTTGCCGAAAAGAGAAACCCGGTCTCATCCCCTCTCTAGATGAACCACGCCCATTGCCTAATACAATCAATCCTGGCATGAAGGACGCATTCATGCCATGGATGACGTCGTAAGGCCTCGACGTAACTATTAAGAGATCCAACTGTCACTCTCGCCTCCAAGGGTCGAGTCACACTGTCGGCATCAGTGTGAGGTCACTGGGTCTCCTCTAGTTGAATTCTCGAATGTGAGGGTCAAGTCAACAGTTTAACCGGGAACACTCAGTAACATCTCAAAAGAGGACAGGAAGGCAAAAATCACAAGATAAGTGTCTTTATTTTATTGCAGCTCACGGTACAAAGACACAAAACCAACATCAACATGGAACTAGAAGTACAAGAGACGTATCCACTAGTTCCGCTCCTGTCCACCTGCTCCAGGATCTCTACTGCCTTGGTGGCTCCTCAAAAGGTTATGGATCAACTGTATGAGGATTCGGATAGTCACGTGCCAGGTGCCCCTTTCCACCGCACAAGTAACACGGTCTGCTTCTGGCACGCCTTGCTCTGACCCCACACCGGGTGCCCCGCACCACCGGTCCTAAAACCCGAGATCGCCCAACTTATCGTCTAGTCCTCCTAGACCTCTGCATCATCTGTCTACTACCCACAGATGACTCGGCTTCTGATCGAAAAACACGCGACAAAGGCAGCAGCTCCTGAACACGCTCGGGGTGTAGAGCTAATGGCACAAACTCCACCCTGAAGAAGGTCTCGAAGTCTTCCCATGTGAAAGCCATCCCATCGCAAAACTGGAAAAAGTGTCTCCACCACCTGCCTGCTGCTTCCTGAAGAAGGCTGGCAGCAAAGGTCACCATGAAGTCTGATGGCGTCCCCACTAGCCTGAAGACTCCCACCACAGCCTCCAGCCAATCCTCAGCCGCTTTCGGGTCCATCTCTCCCCCGAACCTGGGTGGCCTCTGGCGCTGGAACTCATGCAGTGTGCGCAAGTAGCGGGCATCGCCTACTGCTGGGGCTGGTGGCATCGGTGGCCCAACGTATGGTAGTACCGCTGGCGCCTCTGCTGGTGCCTCAACTGCAAGAGGGCCCTGTACCGAAGCCTCGTCACTCGACAGGCTGTCAACACGCACATCCCTCTGGGCTCTAACTACTCGTCCGAGAAAAGGCATCCTGAAAGTAACAAAGTAACACGGTCAAACGATTATACCTGGTGAGCTGACCTGGTTTGAGTTGTTTTATGGAGGGGAAACCTTTGAAAATACACACACAAACAGTGTTTTCGAGCACAAAGTCGAAAATCAGTTTCCAAAGTCCTGGTGTATGGATACGTCGGCCGCCCGCACCAACACTGGACTCCCTGAACTGAAAACCACACTTGGTACCCTTAACACTATTGCTTCACAGAAAGAAAGAGCAGTGTCTGCGGTAGAACCGACCACCTTTGATAGCAATTTGTCACGACCCGTCCTCGGGGCCCGTGCCGTGACTACCCCAAGCCTGCCTTCCATAGGCCAAGGGCTGGCGACTAGCTCCAAAGGCGTAAAATCCCGATAACTGGGAAGGCATTGCCTTTATAAAAGAAAACAAGCACCATAGAGTACAATCGGAAGTAAAACACTGAATACAAAAAGAAGTGCTAAAAAGTAAATGGGCCAAATACAAACCCAAAAGAAAGTACAAGTACAACTGAAAAAAGTACAACAGAAAAAGACAACAGCATGAGGGACGGAAGCAGCTCCTGGGTCGTCCTCCTCGGATCCAACCTGAAGGGTAGGTACCGATGGTGCAGCTCCTGGATCGTCCACCATGAATCCTACCTGAAGGGTAGGTACAGATAGCCTCCACAATGCTCTCGTCCGTCATCCTCCTCCGAGTGTTGTCTCGCCGTGAAGTCCACCTCCGGACACTGACTTGTCGTGTAGTCCACCTCCGGGTACCGTCCAGTCCTCGTACACTCGGCCTCCGTCAGCACTGCCTGTCGTCTGCAACCAACACAATGAGGTGCGGGCATAGCCCGTGCAGGGGTGAGTATAACGATACTCAGTAGGGACCCCGAGACCCTCAAGGTCTCACTAAAACCAACAAGGATAACCACAAGAAGATCTCAACGGATAAACTCTACTTAGGTATATGCCCATACATATACCTAAGTTATCAAGTAACCCATCTCATTCATGAGGAAACACAAGGATCATGAGATCAACGGATAACCACTACCAAGGTATATGCCCATACATATACCTAAGTTATCAAGTAACCCATCTCAATCATGAGGAAACACAAAGGTCAAAAGTCTCAGCTCAAACCAGGATTTTCATTATCGAAACTGTAACTACTGAAGAGCTCCGTCTCTAGAGTGTACAGTGGTCCTGTCACGACTCCGAGGTACTTCTCACAAACCTAAGACTGCTGAGGTACTCCTCCTGTCGAGTACCGCGGGTCTGCGACCAACTACCGAGCGCTCCGTCCACTGTGGGTCTGTCGCCAAATACCGGGCGCTCCCCCCAATAGCCTACAGAGGTACTCCTCCTGTTGAGTACTGCGGGTTTGCGGCCAACTACCGGGCGCTCCATCCTCCGTGGGTCTGTCGCCAAATACCGGGCGCTCCGTCCACTGGGCTAGTCGACCTACTCCAAGTTGAGTTGGTCAAGCAGTCGTCAGGTCTCAGCAGGCTACACGATCTCCATACTCAGCACGCTCGTCTCCGGGAGGGTCCGCACCACGAGCTACTGGTCGATACTCCAAGTATCTCAAGGTCCCACGAAGAAGTATCTCAAAGGACCTCCTCGTCATAGGGGACTCAACGCAACAGACAGCGCGTCAATCGGACGCCCGGTCTGTGAGTTATTAGCCTTTTTGTCCCAGGGGCCCGGTTGGTTTCGTGAGCAAACCAATCCCGGCCGTATCTCAACTGTACCCCGAACTCCCATAGGGTATACTCATAGGGACCGTTACTCAACGTAAACACCAGCGCCGTTGACGGTTCATCAAACGGACGTCTGGATTGAAAGATATCAGCTTTTCCATTCCAGGGGCCCGGTTGGATTTCGGTGCGATCCAACCCGGTCACTGTCCATCTGTATCCAATTTCAGGCGGAGGATTCCAAAAGTTCCGTATCGACAACAGGAACTCAACATCGCAGACGGCGCATCAATCGGACGCCCGGTCTGAGAGTTATTGGCTTTTTCGTCCGAGGGGCCCAGTTGGTTTTTAAGTTAAAACCAACCCGACCGTACTCCACCTGCGTCCAAACCTCGGGCGGAGTATGCCAAAAGATCCTTCTCATTTAGAGGAATTCAACGAAACAGACGGCGCGTTAATCGGATGCCCGGTCTGTTAGTTATTGGCCTTTCCGTCTCACACCCACCCTGGGAAACATCCCAGGAGGTCACCCATCCTGATCACTGCTCTAGGCCAAGCACGCTTAACTACGGAGTTTTAACTACGTAGGCTCCCGAAAAGGAAGGTGCACCTTGAGTATAGTATACCGAAACGACCGTCTCGATCCAAGGATCGCGTTGCCGTTGACGGCGCGTCGTTCGGAGGCTCGTAGCTCAAGTTACAGGCGTTTGAACGAAAACCGTCCGAAGACGGGGGGTCCGGGCCCGGGCCGACCCGGCCCGACCCCCCCGGGAGTCGGCCGAACCGGGTCGACCCGACCCGGTCCGACCCGGTCCGGTCCGGTTCGGCCGAGCGGCCGAACGGCCTGGCGCTGCCCCCGCGGCCTGGTGGTGCTGCGGCCCCCCCGCGTGGGGCCGCGCTGAGTCGGGACACGACTTCAGCCGCGTCCGAGGGCACCGGACCCGCGCGGCCGCGGGTCCGCGGGTGCCGCCGCCGCCGGGCTGAGTCGCGGCGGCCTGTCCGGCGGCGCGCCGGGGCGCCGCCGCTCCCGGCTGCCGGCGCCACCGCGCCGGCGACCCGCGCCGCCGGCGAGTTCCGCGGGCCACCAGGATCGCTCCGGTGGTCCAATTTTGTTCCCGCCTATGCCGCTGCTCCTCCCGGGACTCGCCCTTCACTGCGGAATCGTCAAACATCTGTTGCGGCACGTTCCGTCGTCGCCCGTCAATTCCGCACAAAATGAAGAACGACGGAGGGTCGTCGGGCCGTGTTCGTTTGTCCCGCACCCTCCGCGTTAGAGATAAACAAACGGGATAAAATTAAGTTCAACACATGAACGCATATCCGAAACAATTTTTAATGAAATAAAATTGTTTCATTAACGGGTTCCTTATTTGAACAAAAAAACAATTTTAATAAATTTTAAAATTGTTCACAAAGCCAATTCTTTACTTTTTAAAGAAACAATTACGGGAATATAAAAAGAAAAGGGGGGTAATTCCCAAAATAAATCACTACTTCGTCGTCGCTGTCGGATGCGAGGTCGTCGCGGAATTGACCGTCGCGGAAGGAGGTGATCGTCACACCGCGGAAGGGCGTCGCGTTGACGATCTCCGAGGACCAAGAACATACGGATTTAATTAATAATAATTAAATCCATGTTGTTGTTGAAATCCAAAAAGAAAATAAAAAGAAGTGCAACCCCCTACCTTGGTTGTTGTCGATCGAAAGCTGTCGCGGGGTTAGATCGTCGCGGAAGAAGCGTCGCGAAGGGAGATCCGTTGGCGTCGCGGTACAAGGCTTCGCGTCGTCGATCTCCGCAGGTTTGGCGTTTTTCGCGTTCTTCGCGTTCTTCGCGTTCATCGCCGAAGAAGAACGCTTTCCTCCAAATCCTCTCCACGCCACAAGTTTCAACCCAAAATAAAATAAGCTTAAGCCTTATTTTATTTACACAACTAAACATTTGAATTTCAAAAGATAAGAAACGAACCATTAATTCGTAGAATTAATTCAACGAAAGAAACAACTCATTTAATTTACGAAAGAAACAGCCCAATTAAATGGTCTGTTAAGATTTTAAGAAACGCGTCAGTTGACTTTCATTAAGACGGGTTTTCACGGGTGCGTTTCTTAGCTGAAAGAAACGGTGGGGCTCGTGCGGGCCCCAACTCACAAATATCCTACAAGGGGTAGGATATTTCTGGATAGCATCCTATCCGGTTCAACTCAGTTCAAGCCGCCTTTACGTGGCTTCAAGTGGCTTCCAAGTGGCTTAAGCGAAATAAAATAAAGTTGTCGCAAAATTATTTTATTTCATAACTTTAAGCCCGAATATTAAAAACCACACCCGAGAAAACGCAACTCTGGAAGAGGCGTTTCTAAGCGAATACCGGCGCTACGATTTCATCGGTGCCCTCATAATTCGATTCCGGGCACCGGTTCAAAAGTTAGAAAAACCCGCTCGTCCGTTCACTGAACGTACCCGAGCCAAAACTTCAGAAAATGATTCCGAGCACACCGGGCCTCGGAATCAGGTGCCGTCAGTAAATGCGTTCTTGTAAAATTCCAAAGAAAATTAAGAAAAAAATTTCCTTGAAATTTACGGGTCTTTACAAAATGATTCTAATATTTGATTTTTGGGACCTATAAATCCCTCCAATGCTTTAGGTAAATATTTATATCACATGAGATAGACATCATTATAATTGCAAGTAAATATGGATCAGTAATGCAGGTCTTCAATGGCATGTAATCCCAGTTAATTAATGGACTTTGTGTGATATAATGGTCTTAGAAATGAGCCTCGACAAATATGAAATTATTTTCTAGGCTTATATGTATTAAACAAAACCTCATCTCTTGCGATTTTTTGGATTATTTCCATTAATTCTTATTATGTTATCACTCGGGACATGATATCAGGGTCTTTCATATGCCTAATAATACTTCCAAATATTATGTTCTTATGTCTTACGATTGTGATATTATTGATATTTATCTTTTTTACCCTTACTGAGCATTTAATTTCACTATTTAATATATTTCTTTTCCCTATGTCATGAAGAAGGGTATTATGTACGATATGTCAAAAAAGAGTATAGTTATCAATAAATAAGCAACAGATAATGCAGATGTTTTATGAACCCATTGTTCATGTTTTACAGTTTCTAAAGACACTATACCTATATGCTCATGTCATAAATTTACTATATATTGAAATGAATTTAATTAAATTTTTATGTAATATTAATTTATGTAATGTATGTGTCATTATATAGTCGACTAACTAATCCTACACCTCACAAACCAGACACAATTCACAACATCAAGGTTTTTCATATACATCCCTATCACACAGGGAACCTATACTTATATCCCTTGTATCTATTCACTCTTGTATACATCACTCTAAATACAAATCATTTATCATTTTTATTTCCTTGGAGGAATCCACACGCAAGGGGTAAACCTTTCCTTGGGATAGTCTCATATATCACGTCACATCTCCAACAATAGTAGTAGATCATCCTAGTGGTTTTTTCCAAAACTCTATAAGTTTCATCTCAACATCACAAGGAAACTCAAAAAATCATATACCCCATTTCATGTTGTAAAAAAATTATTTATATCAAGAACACCACACATAAGTAATCTACCAACTAAATATTTATCTTCAACTCATTCTCATACTCACATATAAAAATTAAGTGGCTAATGATACATCTCGATACTCTAATCGAGCTTTTCATCACATGGGCCTTACATAATAGCACAGTTATACCATTCCCTACCCACAATTGGGTTAGAAAAAACCTGAATGGGTTATAACCAACCATGAAACATATTAATTCTCAATGACACAATTGAAATAAAAGTTGTAACTGAAAATTATTCTCATTTTTTTGTACACCACAATTTATAAAGGTCTACAAATTTGGACAATCTCTCTATCCCCATTTAACCACTCTCAAAATAATGGTATGTATAAACAGAGCCGTGATCATAATGGAATTTGATTAACATTCAAAATATCTAATTTAAAAGAATGAATAATAGTCATAACACCCTACTAATGTCTATGTATCACATCATAAGGATCATATAACTTAGTAAATGTAAATATACTCAACTACCCATAAGCTCAGTCATCATCATATGTACACAATTTCTATATAAAATGTATAGGATTAATTTCACCACACATTACAATTTTACTTTAGCAATAATTTTCCTAAATAAAGAACAGTTAAATGAAATTTCACGTACATGTTATAAATTGTTATTTATTATAAGTTATAGTAGGAAACTTTTTTAGGTGATGAAAATTAACAAAATTGATCATGTAATACACTTTTAAAATTTAATCAAATGAGTATTAATAAAATGAAATTTCAATTACATGTTGTAGAGGAAAACACTTTAAGTAGTAATTAAAATTTTATTTTGATGATGGAATTTTATAATCATGGAAAGTTATCGCATATAATGATTTTAACCCTTAATAATATCTATTAAAAAATATTCCATAACATATTTACACTGAGTAACACAATATAAATGGATTTTGAAACATTAAATATCTGACCCATTTCATAGTCTGAAAGTCGATCACACAATGATGGTTGAATCCTATGTTCCTACTACGATTCTTGAACTTTAACCCTCTTTCCATATCATATAGATATAAGATCCCATAAACCATAAATCCCATTATAATTTTTTAACTATAGATTAAATAGGTTAATATAAAAATTTAAAAGAATAACTAATAATCTCATCACTAAAAACATGGACTTCCCATGTATTATCCCCTAACCATGAATTATTCTCAACCAAAAATCCATGTCCTAAGTGGGGTGTGAGTATGATTCAGTATGCTTCCCCAAATAGTGACTATAATCATAAATATTCTGAGTAGTAAGTTTATGATTATGTGAATAATAAATAAGATAACACCACTAATAAATAAACCATCATTGATCCTCAGGTTCCATAATCACACTGATAATCGATCATACATACATCAAAATAAGCTGTATTTTATTCATTAAAATATCCCATGGAGGACTAATGAGTCTATGGGGGTGGGGGGATCCCCAAGGAAGTCTAAACCATGAATCATAAGGATTATAATGGGGTTTACCCTAAGAGACTATAAAATATGAGTCCCAAATCTAAACCTACAGGGGATTTCCTCATGGTGTTCCTAACAATGTTTCTTAATTAGAACTAGTGGGGTATTTCTCTATAGATTTATAAACTATGTTTCATAATATGGAAATCTGGTGGATTTCCCCATGACATTCCAAAACATGCTTCATAATCCAAACACATGGGATATTTACCTCATGATGTTCCAAACCATGTTTCAAAATCTAATCCCATGGGTGATTTCCCCACCGTGTTCTAAGCCATGTTTCAAAAATCAAACTACTCAAGGATTTTCAAAGTGTGTTCAAAACTACATTATCATAGCTAACTAAATAATAACCTGATTAATAATTATTTCAAATAATTTGAAATATATCTCACATAATTATCCCATACCTTATATATGAGAGCTTGTATTATTAATACCCGACCCCATAGATGGTCAATTACATTAGTTGCATCACACAAACAATCATCCATTTAAATTACCCAAATTATACACCAACTCATGAGCACCTAAATTGGTGGATAAAGCCACATTTTATTCTCTAATAGAATATATTTAGTCTATTTAGAGGTTTTATTTCATAATTAGAATGATACAATGTTTAATTTAATAATTATGTTGAACACTCAATAAAAATGGTGTCACTCCAAAAATCACATACTAATATATGATCTAAGAATTTTGACATATCTCACTAACCAATAACTTATACTCTTATCTTTCTACTCATACAATATTTTCAATAATTTAATATATACTAATTGAAATCAAAAAATATATTAATAACCTAAAAATATAGCATAATTGATATAAGTGTCGTGATCTCACAGGATAGTGAAAGAAATGTATAAAAATAAAAGACAGAAGGTTATTCTTTCCAATATCTTCCAATCAGAACTGACATTTTTTGAATCTACTAATTAATGAGGAATATTTCCACCTGGGAGAAGAAGAAACCAATGTTGTAGATACATTATGCATATTTTCCATGGGAGAAAGCCCTTAATATTTTAAAACCTCAATTATTAAATAAACAGTTTAAAACAAAAAATGTTGTTTAGAAGGTAGTTTAATATAATAAACTATTTATTCACACACATACTTTTAATTATAGGGGGCCCACCCATCTTCCTACTCATTTCACAGCATGATGCAATGCTTCATGTTGTGAACTATTTCAGTATGTAGCTTTTAAGTTTCAAACTTTCATATTTTCCCAAAAATCATTCATGGGCCACTCAGGACCCCCATAACATTCATTAATAGGTAAAATAAAAAAGTTTTTAAAAAATATAATGGTATTTATACCTTTAAAATCATCAGGGTTTTACACTATTATATGAGATATGTTTTCTATAAATACTTCATTTTCCATGTTTGTATTGGATTTTCCTAGTCAGTGGTGATATTCTACTTATAAATTTCAACTCCTCTTATGAGGTTATCATAAGATGTTATCCAACTTCATCTTAGTCAACATAAATTTCCTCATAATATTCAATATTAAACCCTTACAATCTCCATATTCTAAACCATTTATTTAAAACATTCCCCTACAACATTATGACTTTTTTTTAATATTCTTCTCCATTTATATCATAATGAAATATTTGATTTTGGATATATTTCTAGGTTTCCTATTAAATAACTTATAATCCATTCCCTTATATGAGAATAAAATCCCTTCATCTCAATAAAAGACAGACATCTTAGTATTATCCTTTTTGAGAATAAAGAACTTGCTTTAAAATATTCAGAAGTATTTCAAAGCCAAATTCATCCTATATCAAATCTCGTATAGAGTCCTTTTATATCCAAAACATAATAAATATAAGATAGATACATATAAAAATGTCATGACTACTTCCTTCAATAAAATATATACTAGTTCTTTCATAGTAATCAGTATTTTCTGCATATTGTTTGTGATCTAATTTCCTATCTCAACTACATTATTTTTTTGAGAGGTTCTCACTACTGAAACATGATAACTTATCTCATGATTCTCAATATATCCCTCCAATTTCCTATTAGTAAATTATGTTACATTATTTTTTTATAATTTTAGATTCTTCTTCCCAACCATCCATTTATCCCTACTCTAATACTGAGTAATTAAAATTAATACCTCAAATTTTTTGGTGATAACCATTAACTATTGCATCATGTTTTAATCATAAATGAATAGAATATAGTATATCTTCTCATAAATGGTCCTAGTTGATATCATCCCACACACATTAAAATATATTAATTCAATAAAATAAGTTTAATTCTATCCTTTAAGATTGTATTTTCATGAATTATCTACCACTTTTGGAAAACATCTAAATTGTTTGTCATCGTGTCATAGCCTATCAATATCAAAATATCCATATTCCTTTACCTAATATTATACGAAAATTTAGCTTAAATAAACAATCATTTTTATTCCAAAATATATTTTCAATATTATTTTTAAGAAAGAAAATATGTTCTTCTCCCCTAATGAGGCTTATATTACCCATTATGCACTTCCATTTAATAACTTTGTCCCCATACTTATCATTGAATAAATAATACTTTTTAGTGAAATTCATTATATGTTATGAGGGTCATAGTTAATATAATATTTTTAATTTCAAACCACATCCTTGAATAAATAATTCATTTTCATTTTTGATATCCTTTCCCAAAAAAATTTATTTTCAAGATCCAATAATTTTCAACCATCCATCATTCTTAAATCTTACAGAACCTTATTTTCATACCCAATGCCTATGACTAGATCCTTGGTTCCCATCATAGAGGAAGTAAATCTACTATAAAGAATCTATAAACTATAACAATCTAATTTTTTTAGGGAATAATCTATAACTATTACATGCTCAAATATTTTATTTTTGATCTCTATCATTGACATCAGACCTAGTGATAATTGGAATGTTTGATCCTCCACTAAATATGATAGACCAACCACATCTTTCAAATATACAAATTGATTTTTCATTTTTATATGTCATGGTAATACTTTTAACGTATCTGTACAATCACATTTTGTCTTCATATTCACATTCATATACATCAAAATGAGAAATACCTAGCTATATGACCATATACACCACCCCAAAAACAATTTCCATCAAAAGAATGCATGAAATATTGATTTCAGCTTGGATGCCTTTGTTTCTCTTATGCATGCCAATACCTATTCTCTATTTGACACAAACATTGTTTATGTACTATATATCTACAATAATTACAGATGAACTAAGGTATATTCTTATATACATTCAATATAGCTCTAGTAGATCATTGGTAAATTATAGTTGTATAATTATAAGTATGACCTAAATCAACCTTATAAATTTGAGTAGGTTCTTGTGACATAGCATGAACCTATAATACCTTCTAAAATTTATCACATTATATACCACATTTTTCATTATGATGTGTATTTTTATTATGTAGAAAACCTTACAATATTCTGGATTGACCTCCATTCCTTTCATCGGCCATTTCCATTACCCTTTCTATTTAATTCCCAAATAACATACTGACATTCAAGAAGTCTCTCTAGATCACTAATTTTTCACCATAGGTATATAATTACTCTATTGAGATCTATGATACACTTAAATTGATATATCTATTTATTACAAAAAATATTAATAATTTAGTCTTGTTCATTTATCTTGAGATTATACTCAACAACCTTCAATGAGATTGTTTTCATTTCTTATATGATATTTTAAATTTTCTATTTAAATATTTTCTTTATATTATTTATGCTTCATATAGTGTTTGTAATTATCTACTATTCCATTATATTTCTTTATTTTATCTCTCTATATAACTATTTCATCAAGTGACATTTCTCAATTTTCACTGAGCTCGTCTCACCATTCTACATCTTCTACATTATCGTCACTATCTTACATTATTTTTAATATTTCTACAACAATAACAAGAAAATTTTCATTATAGCCTTTTTGGTCCTAAATTACCTTTTCTTCAATTTATTCTAAGCTATTATCCTCCCATGAATATAGGTTCTTGTTATTGGAGATGTTTTTATTAGTACTTGTACTACCTATAATATTATTTTAAGATTTCTTTTTTTGTTATCTCCATCATCGCAACCATCACCATGAAACCATAAAGGTTGGTTTATATCTAGTTTTTTGGACTTTCCACAAAACAATTGAGTGGAATTTTTCCATTGAACTTTCATTTTACCCTTCTTAGATTAGTGGAACGAAATTACATAACTTCATCCACATATTCATCTCTTAGATCAGTCTCCAAGGTAAGATTCAATAATTCATTGAATACCACTTACTATGACTTACCTTTTTAAAATCTAATTATAATTATTCTTCATGTCAATTGAAAAAAATTACAATGAAGAAAATCCAACATCGGCTCATTTGGATATTTATCCTAGAGAATATAGACTTTTGGAATAAACATAGGTAATAATCTTATAAATATGTGTTTGAATATATTTACATTATTAAGGTTATATTCAAGTACATGAAAATCCTCCACAATAAAATTTTCCTGATTAAATAATGAATCAAAATATTTATTCAATTGTATCAAATATTTCATATACTTATCACATAGTACCTGAAATTTATCTTAAAATACCATCAAATTACCTTCAATGATATTAAATAAATTTTACCACATTATATGTGAGTATTTACATGACACTAAAAATATTTATGTTATGTTGGATAAATATTGTTCCACTGAGATCAGTGAAGCCACACTAAGAGGGGTGTAAATTTACTTGAGTAACTATTTACCAATTAAAAAATCCACTTTACATTTACACTTATTTTATTAATGGATCGCAATTTCTCTCTCTCACCTCACTTTTAGTTTTCATACAATTAATATAAATTAGATAGAAAAAACACAACATGCATGAGTTTTCTATGGAGGTTCCCATCCAATATGGATGACTATCTCCCTCGTGTATGGTAGTTATTGTCACACTCGCATGCATTATAACTTTTATTATTAAGATAAATCTCATCCAATGGTTTATCCTTTAACTTATACAATCACATGCACCTACCAGGGTAATATTAAAACACAAACATGGATTCTAAATTATTCAGAACTTACCAATACACTCTCTGGGAATTCCTAATTCAGATGAAACCTTCTTAATGTGTTATTAATAGTAACCATAAATTCTCTCCAGTATACTTAAGTATATATGATAAAATTCCTTAGATGTGTAATAACTATTATGTATAACCCACACTATTTAAATACATTGGCCCTTATGATATTGAAATTTCATAAGGTTTTTGTCCAAATTTCTCTTCTCTGGCCTATAATATAAAGGCCCAGATCTGCATGGAAGACTTTTTGAACATTTATAAAGACCAAGGAGCTCAGAGGAGGCTTAGAGGAAGTCTTGAAGGGATTGGATGCTAAAATTTGGGGGAAATGAAATTTCATACCCTAAAAGTTTGATTCACATCCTGTAATATTTTGGGGTTGATAAATAAAAAACATGTGAAAGGTCGCATGTTTTTTTAGCAAAAACTGGATTTGTCGGGTTATACAATGTGAATGTGGATTACACATCATGTAATCCCCAAAAGATACATGTTTTTAAAATTATATTATCTCGGGTTTTCAAACCCTATTGTTTCATCATACCTATATCTTGAATCTAGGTGACCTAGCAACCCTCTCTTCATCATTTTGGAGATCCCTTTGATGGGACTCGATCATGGGCTTTCACCTTCAATCTGTAACGATCTGTCTTCAATCTGAGGTATGATATAAATTCGTTCATATGGTTTATTCAATCCTTTTTCTATTTTTTTTCTTTTCCATGTTTTGGATAATGATATTAATGTTCCTAATATATTTTCCATTGTTTTTTTTGTTGTGGTTGTGACATGACATCCTAGAGTGGATGCAGTTTTTGTGAGAGAAGTTATTAGGATCTATTACGTTGATCCATTCTTGGGTGATTATTATTAATGACCTTTTGAGGTAGGGTATTTGAGTATTTTCTAATTATTTATTTTAAATAATATAGTTATCATGATTTACTCCTGGATTGAAATGGAATTTACCTAATTAAATACTTGAACAAGATTAAAGAATTGGTATCAATTGCGTAGTGATGTTGTAGCTTTATACTATGATAATCTTTTGCCTCTTGATTTTATTTATAGTGTGATATATATTATTTTCTTGTTTTATCATTTTATTCTTGATGGATATTAGTAAATAATTTAAATTCTTAATTAATGGATAATTAATTGTCTAATTTGTTAAAGAATCATGTTTAATAAATCCGGTTATACTTGTTATAAAGTGATGTTAATTAAATTGATGATGATCTGAATGTTTAATTGAGGTGGATAATGATCCAGAATCATGTTGATTCTTCTTGATTAAAAAACTAAATACATTTAAAATTAATAGTTTAATTAATTTTTGGTATCTTTTGGTTTTGGTTTCCCATATATGGAACCTTTGAAAAATAAAGAGGTTAATTCATAATGAAATAAGAACCCGTTTTTTGATAAATATAATTCATTTATGAGGATCAATTTTCCCACATTATTGTAAATGCCAATTTCTTTAAGCTTTAGAGAAATCATATCTTGTTGTGTGTGAATTCGGAATTCCTTAATTTGGTACTGAGAGATCATTGAAATGTTTTTCATGCAGCTTATGATGTGATCTAGATATGAGACTTGTTGTACGTGGGGTAGGGAGGCCTGGATTTTATGTGAGATTTGTATTGCTAATCCTGGAGGTCTATTGTGGTATGTTGGGATGGGAGGCCAAATTTTTGTAGAACCAGTTGATTCTTAGAGTGTCTACATGCATCAGTTTATGAATGTAGTGTCTGAGAGGACAATAGATATAACCGAATGGGTTGAAGCTTGGCTTACTCGTTGATATGAATGTTTGGTGCATGTTAAATGTTTTGTTTTTGTTTATTAGATTTACTTTTCCTACTACTTGAGGAATCTATATTAACTTACTCTTCTTCCATGTTAGGTAAAGATGTTAGGGGTATGCCATGTGCTTTCCATATTTATATTCCTGTGTTAGGATAGATCTATACTCCATCTATAGGATGAAAGACTCAATGGTAATTTCATCTACTCACAGTGTTTATCCCCTTTTGTTTGGTAGAATAGAATGTTTTCTTAGTGTAATAGGAAATATAAAAAGTGGTAATATTTGTTAAATAAATGAATAACAGTTTAACCCATGGGGTTGGAGCTTGCTCAAATGAAATTATGAGGATAAAATTTTGAGAAATTAGGGACTCATTTTGGTTATGCCTTCAGGGATGGGGCATTGTTGTGATTCTAATGAAATGTAATATGGAAATTATAATTGCTAATTATTGATTTATAAATTAATTTATGTAAATTGAAACTTATAAAAAGTGGTAAAGTAATTAAATGTTTCTCTTTTAATGTTTTTTTCTTATAGTATATCTTGTCTTAGTAGTGGAAAATAGGTTTTTGAGAGACGTCAGTTATAATTTAGTCTAAGACTTGGTTATTCCCATAGTGTGGTTCTAAGATCTATTATATAATGTAATATTTTTGTTTCTATATGATACTCTACCCTGTCAGTTAGGGTAACTGACACCCTGTTGATTTAGAGCCATAGGGGGGTGTTTTCCACAACATCCCAGTGTGAGGATGGATGGATGACTACACACTTTAGACCTGATCTATTCTCTTGGTAGTTTCTTGTGTTGATATACATGATGTTTAATTTTTACCATATATGTTAGTGGAGTTATTTAATGTCTTGTTATTATTTCACACACATATATTCTAGATATAGTTTCATATGGGATACTATAGGTACATCATAAAGAGGTTATGATGGATTTGAATCCTTACTCGGTGTATGAGAAATAATGGATGGATGAATAATACCTGATGTAGGATACATGTTATATGGGTTGTGTTTGCTCCCAAAACAACTTGTTTAGTTTAGTTTTTTGGATGTGTTGGTTTGATGCATGAGGTGCATATTGACGCATGAGGTGCGTGTTGTGGTACTTTGCCCAGTTGTCTGCAGGATGGCCTTTTTTAGAGAGATTTTTTGGATGTGTGACTTTCTGGGTCAGTCGAAACCTATTGGAGAAGTAGTATTGGGGAAGCCTTAAAATTATTTATTAAATTATTTTCTATTGTATGCAATAATTGGAGACAATATCCGTGGTTAGTTTGGGAACTTAGTAAAAATATTTGGGTGGCGGGTTATTTTCAATTGTTTTTACTATGCTTTATCTTGATTTCATTACCTTTTGCATGAGAGGATCTAGGAAGGATACTTATGAGTATACTATTATACTCACCCTTTGTATATATAAAATTCTATTTTAGGTCAGTTTTATAGGTTTGTGATCACAATAGTTACTACTATCTTCTGGGTTTTAGAAGCTGGTTTGGCTTTGTGGTTGCTGTCATCTTTACTTTATATTGGTAGTTTCATTTTTTTAAGTTGAATGAATTCTTCCATAACATTATATATATATATATGTATGTATGTATGTGTTTAAGTTTCTTTTATATTTAATTCTTTTTATGAGTTATTTGTTGTCTATCTTATCTTTCTCATCTGCATGTGTTTCTCTTAGAGGGTAATGCCTCCCATCTGCATGTTTATTATACCATCTGTTATAGTTTCTAACTCAGGTATGAATGGATGTGGGACTAGGGGGTCACTATCTATCTTCTCTCATCACTGACCATTGAGGGGTACACATTGTGGGGAGTCGGTCATGAAAAAGTTGTATCAGAGGTCACATTGATGGATAAGATTAAGTTTAGAGTTAGGAACATGTGAGGTTTCATAGGTTGGTTGGCCAAGTGTGTCAACAATGTTTTTGAAGAATTGTAAACACAAGAGATCATCTATGAAATAGTTCTTTAGGGCCACTATGATTCAATGAAAAGTCCTTTAAGCATATAGAGGATACAAAACAAAGTGATGATGGTTGCTGGGTAGAGACCTAGGAAATGAACATGCATCATTATTCTTTGAGCCAATGTTTTAATGGGTTGACCTTGGGAAAGGTTAACCTAAAATGGAAAAAATAAATTGTAATTTAATGTTAATTTCATCCATATACTAGATTTAGGATCTCTAACTTTATTTTATTTTACAGCTATGGCCCCAAAATTATTTCCTCATCCGGTTCATGCAAATGATGTTCAGAAGGTTGTGCTAGCTAATAGTCATAGGGTAGATGTTGACAATGATGACACTTAGAGGAATACACTATGAGTGATTCATGACAATATTATATAGAGGTATGAGGCAACCATTACAAATTCAGTTATAGAATATAGTTTGGAGTAGTCTTAGATATTTTTTAGTTTGATCTGTACTGGGAAGGAGCAATGGGTATCATTGGCTATGGAGATGTTGTGTTGGACATCAAGGAAATAATGGTTATTGTTACTTAGTGAATGTGAGGAGTTCATAGACTCATGGGAGGAGTCCCAAGACCAGTTTAGAGTTTTGTTTTATTCTTAAACAATGGAGGTGGCCATTTTCTAGGATGTTATTACCCTTCATCAGTTGAGTTCAAGTGTGTAAGGATTTGGAATCCATTTTAGTAACCATTTAAAATATGCTTTATACCTGTTGCCAGATTAGGATTCTAGGGTGAGGCATTTTTACGAGGCTTTGTGACCAAAGATAAATTTCTAGGTCACCCCATTAATGTTGAAGATGTATCTTGATATGATGGTGAGATCATATGTCATCGAGATGAAATTTTTTATAACCAGATCATCACAATAGAGGATTTGTCAGGATTTCTCACGAATCAGGGCAATGGTCTGGGGTTCCTAGTTTTTAGGGAAGAAGAGATTCAAATCAGTTAAGGTTTGGTCCAATCTCTCAATGTCTCGTATCTATGGTGAGAGAGGATCCTAGTCCTAGAATAATTGACCATACACATGATTTTATAGCAGAGATCAAGGTCATCAGTGGTGAGAGTGCTCGTAATTTCGGAGCAGTCAGCGTGCACCATGTGTTCCTCTTCTATTTCCTCCGTTGAGGCAGTTCAAGCTGCAGTAGGTTGCACCAGTTTTTGATCATAAGAAATAAGATTGGGCATGAAAAGGACATCCACATGATACTCCGTATCCTTAGAGCGAATATCTCAGACGTAGAAATGGTTGTCATCTTGGTTAGATAGGTCATGTAGATGGTCATTCTCAACATCATGCTTTAGCATTGCCATCACTATGAGGGGAAAAAATCATTAGAGCTACTCATTTATGGTTATCTAGTTGCTTTATTTCCTTGTTTGATTTAGTAGAGACACAATCCATCATGTCACCTCCCATTTTACATAATTTTGGGCATTTGGTAATGAGGCTTCTAGTGCCCTTGGTATTAATTGGGTTAGTTGGAGGTCGAGCAGCCTTATTTGAAGTATGTAGAGGCATTGACATAGTGATGAAAAACAATGATATTGTGGATATTTCCTATGTTTATAGATACAACCATATGATATCATCCTTGACATGTATTGGTTATATTCATTGAAGGCTATCGTGGATTGCTTCATGAGGCGGTTGCTTTCTTCGATGAAAATTGAAAGCAAACAATGTTTTTTGGAAAGTGAGACCCTCAAATGGGTCACAGGTGTGTTCAATCCTTATCATCCTAGATGGATGAACTTATGATGATTTTGTTGAAGGTTTAGCATTTGTAATTTCCTTGGGTCATGATGTCTTTTTAGAATAGGTTGTAGCGTTACCTTCTCAATGAGAGATTGAGTTTGGGATCGAACTACAGTTAAGTGCGTCCCTTATCTCGATATATCCATATATAATAGGACCTATTGAGTTATGATAGCTACATATACAGATCAATGGTGTATCATATTATAATTTTGTTCTACTGAGTGTTTCATCGAGGGGTGCAATAGTTTTGTTCGTAAAGAAGACAAATTGAAGTTTATTGTTTTGTATAAAATTACTGTCACTTGAACCAAGTGACAATAAAGAATCATGATACTCTTTCTTGGGTTTATGATATATTCAATAAACTAAAGGGTTAATGTTGGTTTTTCAAGATTGATTTGTTGTTAAGAGGTCATAAAATGCAGGTAATGGATGAATATATCCTAAATACTTCTTTTCATTATCATCAAAGGAATTGAAATTTTGTGGGGGTGACATTCGGTGTGATGAATGCACCAGTTGGGTTCATGGGTTTAACAATCAATACGTTCCATGAGTTTTTGGACAACATCATGGTGGTTTTCAACAACGAAATCCCTGTGTACTTTGCATCTAAGGTGGATCATGCCAAGCATCTGTATGTCATTTTGGGATATTTCCATCCTCAGTAGGTGTTTGGGAAGTTACCGAAGTGTGAGTTTTGGGCTTTGGAAGTCTGTTTTGTGGGGCATGTTGTATCCTAGTATGGAGTATCTATGGATTAGTCGAAGATAGAGTAATTTTTTTCTTAGGAATCCTCCATGATAGTTTTAGATATGAGAAGTTTTATTGGAATAGAAGGTTATTATAGGAGGTCTGTAGCTGATTTATCTTGGTTTTTGACTCCTCTAATAGTTTTGACCAGAAAGTATCAAGCATTCTTGTGGAATGATAAGTGTCAGGAAGATTTTGAGTATCTAAAGTAGAATTTGGTCAACACTCCAATTTTTTGTCTACAAATAGAAGGAGTTTAGATGGATGTTTTCTGTGATTCTTCACATCTTGGGATGGGTTTTAATCATATGTGTTATAGATAAGTTGTTTCTTATGTCTATTGGTAGTGGTGTCCCCAGGAATGTAACTAATCCTCCCATGATCTTGAGTTGGAAAGGGTTGTGTTTTCCTTGACGTTTTGGAGACATTACATCATCAACAATTATTCTATGGCCTTCAACGATCATAAGAGCCATTGGTATGTTTTCTCCCACAATGACTTGAATCTACATTAAAGTCTTTATATGGAGTTCATAGAGTATTATGAATTCAATATTACATATAAACATAGAAAGTGAAATGTTGTTGTTGATGCGCTGAGCAGGAATTCTCACAGTGATGTGGTGGGTGAACCAGGGGATTCATAGAGGGTGAGGGAATAACATTAAAATTTACTCAAATATATTGGATAAGTCATGAGAATAGGATGTATTTTCTAGATGATGGTTTATTCATATTTGGTGCAATAGGTGATGGAATCTCAGTTGGGGATCTTGAAATGGAGGTCTGGAGAGACTTAGTTGTTTGTGGTGAGGCCCCTTATGGTTGGCCTAAAGATAAACAACACCGAGTGTTGTTTCAGAGAAGTAATTTTATTCCATGGAGATTAATGAGATGGTTCTTAGAGAGTTCCATGTTTATCCATTATTGTTATATCCCAGAATGATGATGATGTACCGAGCCTTGAGAGGTCAGTTTTGGTGGCCTTGGTTGAAGCATGGAGTTGTGGTGTTTGTGTCTCAATTTCTTATCTTATAGAAGGTGAATTTCAAGAACCATGTTCTTGGTGGTTTTCTCTAGCAATTAGATGTTCCTCAATCAAAGTTTTATGAAATATCGATGGACTTTGTTACAATTTTACATCGAGTTCATGGTGAATATGATGCTATATGGGTGGTGGTAGATTGTTTGATAAAATCATCTCACTTAATAGCGATCAAGGAGTCGAGCTTAGTAGATGTTCCATCAAGGCAGTATCTGGAGGAGGTGGTGCGACTCCACATAGTCATGAGGATGATAATTTCATGTTGATATACTTCTTTTACCTGTAGAGTGTTGATAGGTCTCCAACATTCTTTTTCTTCTTAGCTATTCTTTAGCACATATTTTCAGCCGCATACGGACAGTTAGGTAAAGCAGACCATCCATACTCTTGAAGACATGTAGTGATCTTATGTCCTGGATTTTCTATGGTGATGGATGAGGCGCCATCCCTTTGTATAGTTATCATACATCAATATTTTCACTCCTCCATTGGAATGCCACTATTGGAAGGCTTTTACGGATGACGATTCCATTCTCCATTTTGTAGGACTAGGGTCAGATAGGCTACAATTCTCGGACTAGAATTTGAAAATAATATGAAAGATTTGGTTTAGGTTATTTGTGATTATACGAAGGTAGTGTAGAATCATAAAAAAAATCCTACGTTGGTTATAGGAGGTGACCTCTGGAGTTCATCATTGGAGATCATGTGTTCTTGAATGTGACTCCCCATCATATACATCGAATGTTTGGTCATGGGAGTAATGTTTCTCCCTAGTTTCTTGGGAATTTAGAGGTGTTTGACCATGTTAGAGTTATGGTGTATTAGATAGATAATCTCCCATAAATGATCTAGAAACACAATGTTTTTCATGTGTTTCATATCTGTCATTATCTTTTCGACGACTCTCACATCATCGATTGGGATGAGATTGATATTGATGATGATGTGACCTTCATGGAGTGGCTTGTAGAGATCCAAAACTTCCAGTAAAAGGTGTGGTGTGGGAATTTTATCCCCTTGGTTTGTTTCTTGTGGAAGCACGGTGGTGGGGAGGAGAGTATCTGTGAACCTGAGTAGTAGATACATGATTATCACCATGAGTTTTTTCATGTATGGCTCATATTATGACATTTTTCATTCTTTTAGTTTCATACCTTTTTAGTTTATGAGATGTATGTCACTAGTTTCTTGTTCTAGATTTATTTATTTTGAGAGGTATCTCCCCACATAATAGAGTTTGGAAGATAGTTGTGGTTCTTACATGGATTTTCACTTTTTCTTGAGGTGGTGAGCTCCTGTAGTGGAGAAATATTTGAGAGGTATTTCGTGGGGTGGTTGTTTGGATGACCCATTTCTATTTCATCTCTTGGTTAGATTTTTATTCTTGAGTATAATAATGATTGTAGTGGTATCTAATGTATGATATCAGATATACATGGATTGACCCTTTCTGGGTTTCTAATGATCAGGGATCTCAGAGGATGCTTGGAAGAAATATTGAGGAGTCAGGGTGATAAAATATTGGAGTAGGGAACATTCACTTTTTGAAATAGGTATTCATGTTTTCTAATATTTTGGAGTTTGAAAAATAAATAAATGATAAATGAAACATGTTTTTCAGAAAAAAATGAATTTTGAGGGTTAGATGACATAAATGAGGGTTACACATCATGTAATCCCCCAATGATGTATATTTTAAAACATTTTAGCTTCTATGTTTGTCAAACACAAGGGATAGAGCATCTCTATCGCTCTCTCTTGACTCTAGGTGACCCAGTGAACCTCTCTTCAATGTATTAGAGATCCCTTCGATGAGAATCAATATCGAGATTTTCTCTTCAATCATCAGTGATCCATCTTCATTCCGAGGTAAGATCTACATGTGTTCTTGTTGTTTCTTTGATCATCTTATATTATGTTTCTCTTTTACATGGGATGAAACTTGATCTCAATGTTCCAAATCAATTTTCCACTGTTTTTGTTGGTGTGGTTGTGATGCGGAATCCTTGGTTGGATACAGTTGTTATAGGTGAGGTGATAAAGATCTGTTGCATTGATCCATTCTCATGTAAATAATGTTGATGACCTTCTCAGATAGGGGATTCATGGATTCTATATTTATTTATGTGAAATGATATAATTATCATGATTTAAACCCTTATATCTCAATATAATTGACAAAATTAAATACTTTATCCCGATTAAATAATTTCCATCGATCGCATATCGATTTTGTTTCTTAATTCTGTGATAATAATCTGCATATTGATTTTATAGATAGTTTGATTTATATTAAATATTTTTTAACATGTTGTTCTTGATAGAAATTGGTAAATAATGTAAAACCATAATTAATTGATAATTAATAGGCTAATTGGTTAAAGATACATTCATAATAAATATGATTATAGTTTTAATAATTTTGGTTAATCAAATTGATGAAGATATTCATGTTTAATTGAATTGGTTAATAAACCAAATTCGTGTTCATTTTTATTGATAAAATAAGTAAAGGTGTTTTATGTTAATTGTCTCCACTTCGGTGGTGGTGTGGTGGTGAAGTAGAGTGGCACAACCAATCCATTCTTTTGGAGGTTCAGGGTTCAAATCCTAGGAGTCCACTTTCGGAGCAAACCTCTCCCCCGGGATCCACCATCCATGTTGGGTCTCCCAGACTCCATTGGGAAGGAAAAATGTGGCATGACCCAATTTCTGACGGATCACTGTGACAGACCATCACTGCAGAGAAATAACCCTTCGGGATGATCTTCCATCTTGGCTAGAAACGACTCCTTCCGCGGCTTGGGAGCTACCTTCGAGTGCTACCCCTTCGTGGGGGAGGGGGGTCCCTCTGTGTGGAGGGTTAGAAAATTCTACACTGTGGAATTTAATTTAAAAAAAAGGAATTTTAAATTTATTGTTTAATTAATTTTTGATAACCTGTGATAGCTTATTGTTTAGGTTTCCTTTAGTTGGAATCTATGAATAATGAATTTTTTAATTCAAGATGGAATAAGAACTGGTTGGGAGATAAAGATAATGCCTTTATAGGGTATGTGATGCTCGTTTCCTACAAATCCCAATTTTCATGTGCTTTAGATCCATGAGATCTCATTGTTTTTTATGGATGGATTCATTAATTTGGGGATGAGATCCTATTTCTATGTTTGTTCTGGCTTCTTGTGACATTCTTTGGATATGAGACTTGTGGTGTGTGGAATACGAATGTCATGATGTGATTTGATCATATAATGGATGATTCTAGAGGGATGTTTTGGTACATTGGGTATGGAGGAATGATTGTTGTGCTATACGTTGATGCCAGAGTGTCTCGATGCATCATTTTATGAATTTGGTGTCAGGGGGGACACAGAAGATGATAGAATGTGTTGAATATGGTCTTAGTCATTCATAGAAATGTTGGGTTCCTGTTGAATCTACTGTTGTTTAATCTACTTTACTTTACCCACTTCATGACAAATCTTGTTTTTCGTAATCTTCTTCTATGGGAGGTGCTGATTAGCAGGGTGTGAAATGTAATTTCATGTGTTTAGATTCTTGTGGTTGGATGTTTCTATTCCCCTGTTATAGGTGGAAAAGACTCGATTGGTAGTTCATCTACTCACTATGTTTAGCCCATGTGTTTGGTAGCTTAAAATGTTTTCCTAGAACACCTGGAAAATAGAAAGAGATAATTATTGTTAAACAAATGAATAAATGTTTAACCCATGGGGATGGAGCTTGCAGGGATGAAATGTTGATGTTATAATTCTTTGAAATCATGGACTCGGTTTGTTTATGCCTGGATGGCATGGAACTTTTTTTTGATGCAAATGAAATATAATGTGGAAATGATAATACGTTATTAATTATTAATGAATTAATTAATGTAATATTAAAACGATAAAAAGAGATGATTTAACTTAATGTAGATATTTAAAGGGTTGTGTTACTATAGGATATCTTGTCTTAACTTTGGCAGCAAGGATTGCGAGAGACATTAGCTGTAGTTGAGTGTAACGTTGAGTTATGACTAGAGTGTTTTTGTGAGATATATTATATCATATACATTTTGTGTATCTATATGATACTCTCCCCTATTGGTTAGGGAATCAAACACCTTGGGGATTCTGATCCGTGGGGGTGTTTCCAACAACATCCTAATGGGAGGATGGATGAAAGACTACCCCATTGGTCCCCTCTCTCTTCACATGGTAGTCACTTGTGTTGATTTGCAGGGAAGTTTGTATTCCCTATATATTTTTGTGGAGGGTTGTAATGACTTGTAGTTATTTCACACACATTTATTATGGATATAGTTTCCAAAGGGATACTATAGGTACAACATGTATGGTTTGTAATGGATTGAGGATCCTTATTTGGTGTATGTGTTGTAATGGATTGAGGTTTAATACCCGATGTATGATACACGTTATGCGGGTTGTGGTGGCCCCCAAAACTACTTAGTTACTTTGGTTATGTGTACACGGTGATGTGATGCATGATGTGCATGTTGATGAATGAGGTGTGTGTTTTGGTTCTTCACCCATGTGTTTTCATGATATATTTTTTTGGAGAGAGATGCTCAGGACGTGCGATGTTTTGGTAGAGCAGAAAACCAGTGGGTAAGTAGTAGCACGGTACCCTTGATACTCATTATTATATTATATTATCTTATATGTGATACTTGGTTAGAGTAGCTATAGTGAGGCTGGGAACATAGTATACCAATTTATGTGATGGGTTAATTTTACTTATTGTTCACTATTCATTAGCATGGTTTCATTACCATTTACACAAGAGGGTCTATAAATGATCCTATTGAATATACTACTATTCCCATCCTAAGTATATATAATCTTTATATAAGTTTATTTGGAGAAGGTTTGAGATCAATCTAGTTACTACTAGATTATGGGTTTCAGGATCTATTTGGGCATCATGTTCACTGTTACCTTTACTTTCTTTTGGTAATTACAGTTTGTCCTTTCAGTTGTATATGTTTTTTCATGACATTAAATTTATGTATTTGAGGTTACATTATATTCTATTTTAAGAAATATTTTTATGGTGTCTACATTATCTCTCTTTTCTAAATGTGTTTCTCTTGGAGGGAAATGCCTCCCATCTGCATGTTTATTACCCTCGGTACTAGTCTCCAGCCTGGGGCATACTGGTGGCGCAACTCTGGGGGGTCATTACCAATCTTATCCCATTACCATCATAGGATGGGTACACTTTGTGGGGAGGGATCCTGACATATAAAATATTTATTAGAATAAATATGGTCTCACTCCCTCTCTATTTCTACTTCTTTGATACACAAGAATGGTCAATGACACATAGTTTTGGAACTATTACTAGGTTCAACACAATGAATAGTAACTTCAGTTCTATCAGTTTTTAAATAATACTTCTTCTACATATTTTACAATTTTTATTCTCAACATATCTATTAGATATATCTATCAAATGATGATTATAAAAACCATTCAATCTTAGAACTTCAATTCACCATCATTCACTGTCGTCAAAAATCATCTAAACCAATCATGTGTAAGATATCCATAAGACAATATCTTTAATTAACATGTGATATTATGAATTAAATTAAAACCCTATTTTTATAAAATTTTCAATATCTTAATTCATAGTATGTTTAAAAACATGCAACATCAATATCATAGCGTGAATAAATTTCTCACAAATTGCCTTTTTCACTTTTGAACAATTGCATCATGGCAACACCTGTTATAGTGCAACACAATATTTCATCTGATCCTAGTTTTGTTCATAACTATCAAGAAATAAAATATCGGTGTGATTCTCTACAAAAATACCCTCTTCATCAACCATAGTGATTTTTACTTCTTCTTATGGTGTGACTGCATATCAACTTTCAAAAGCATCGACAACGTTCTTTTCATCCACATAATTTTTGAGGTGTGACATTATTCTATATAGTGTATAGCCAATTCATCTTGTTTATTATTTATCATAGAAATTAGTTACATAAATCATGATTAAAACTATAATTTTGAAATTTAAATCACTGATTAATATATCAACAATCATCTAAATTAACCTCCATAGTTCTTGAATTTCTACATATTGGAACATTATTTAATATGAAAAAAAAATTTCATACACTATTATTTACATTTTCCTAATGTGTATCCCTTAATTATGATCCATTAAACACCAAAACCTATATAAAACCTTTATAAATCATCTGTAGGATCAATTATTTATCAATAGGAATATACAAGATTAATTTTTCAATTTCACACTCTTAGTAACCATAATTATTGTGTATCATAAACATTTCATATCAAAATAATGTCTTTTACATTTCCATATTTTCTAAAATATATAACTATTTACTTTTTTATAATTTCTAAAAAAATTAATATATAAATTATTCAAACCTTATCTAGTAATCTTAATAACCTAACTTCATCTAAAGCTAAAACAAATGGCCTTTGGAATTAATCAAAGCTATATGAATATTTTTAAATCAATTTCCAAGATATTTGAAATAGAAAAAATTATCAATACATTTCCAAAGTGTTAGTGATAGTGTTCATAACATTTTCCAATTATTGTATCACATCATCCATGAGATATGTCCATATAGACACTAGCCTTTATGTATGAAATTCACTATAACGAATATTTTAGAAAATACAGACCAAATTATCTGTTTCATTATAGATTTAGAATATTCACCCATAAAACTACTCCTAGGAAATTTTCTCATATTGAGATCATATCAGTATCAGTTAATGCAATAAATTTCCAAATTTATTATGCAAAACGATCATATACAATACTATCATAAAATTAATTGTATTATTCTAACCATATTCATCTAGTTTTACTAATATTCTGTAGTTAATTAGTCTTTATGACATATTTGTATTATCTAGAATTATTTTCCACGTGTTAATAGATGTTTGAGAATATATCTAATTGAATAATCTCTCTTTAAATTACATTTTTCACATGAAAAGGGAATTAAATATAATTACTTAAAACCTAGTCACCCAATGATGGTGGGTTATTTATAAAATCTTAGTCAAAATACAAGAGATTACATTACTAAGATCTAGGTTCAATAGTCCTCATTATACAAGACATATAAATACTATGGTACATAATTACAAATTAAAATACTTTATTACAAATTAGTGATCCTTAGTTTTATCCGTAAGCCTAATCATACATAGTCATCCACTTTATTACAAGGGGGATTCAAAAAAATGTAAACTGTAAGCTAAAATACTTAGTAAGAGCTACCATATAGTAGAAACTAACACAAAACAAGAAATATAATAATAACATAAAACAACTAATGCCACATAATATAATACATGGATGAAAATGGAAATAAATGTGTAAATAATTATATAACATTAAATTTTTTATGAATTATTAATGAGAGACATCATAAACATACCATCGATGCCCAATGTTAAGACACTGTACATAAAGAAAAAGGAATTTCCCTATACCCTATCATAGTTATATCATAAGACTAACTAGTTAAATAAGGGGATATACAATTATTGTCCCCATATTTATATAAAATTACAATAAATTCCATCACATAATTTATGGTGTTGGGATAACTTTTTTACAATGAACAATATAAGAATACTTAGAATAAATTCCCAATAATGATTATCTTATTAGATTATACCGAATATTATTAATGATTATATGTTCATGATAATATTTTTTCCTAGTGAATGAATAAATTTGGATAAATATGTGAAATCCCTTGACTAATAAAACGAGTAAATAAGAAATCACAATTTTCAAATAAGAACTCTTAACCCTTGAATAATACAGAATAGTAATTATGGGGTACTTGAAAAGATGAATAATGTCAAGGTATTTAGGTAATCAAGAAAATGTATGTGAAATGGTATGATGCCACTACAAAGATAGAATATATTCAAATAATTTTATATAGTTTTTAATGATAATGTGTAGCATTCAAATCATATCCTCTAGGAATGTCAAACTATGTGGGCGGTTAACCCATCTTGTTGTGCACTTAGTGAAGATTGAGTTATTAATCAACCAACGATTTTCATGTTTATTACCCTAAGGTTAATCTTTTCCATATCCTATATCAACATTATTTTATCAATATAGGGATCTCATTTCTATGAAAAACATAAACACATTACTTAAAAAAAATTAGATTTGTTTTATGTATATGGGAATGTTTGAGAATTGTAATGACTTGTGAATATATTATAGTGAGAGGTAGTCGTAATATATAATTGATAATATAATAAATAATTTATATAATTGAGTAATAATAAAATATCACATTAGAATGATGAGGAACTGGAATATATAATTCAATTAAATAAAGAGAATAATCTAGGGACCCTTACCTTGAAATATAGCTCTTAAATATTGATTTGGGAACACTAAAACAATATAGACTCAATGGAAAGACTCTTGAGAGTGAAAAAGAGTGGGAATTAATGATCAAATGAATTATAGTGAAGGGTAATGGAGGAAGGGTGGGAATATATATCCAATGATTAAAATTTGTTTATTAATTTTTGAACATAGACATTAGAAATATGGAGTGTATCACATGAAAACCCATTGGCTTACCCATGTGTTTAGAACATGTTTTTTGAAACATTGAGGCATGGTAATTGAAATATTTTAGTTTAAGAGAATAATTCAACTATTTTGTAATAATTTTTCCTTGGGAAAATAATTTTCCCATAAAATATTATATTTACAACCTTAATTTCCCTTTTAGTCTTCGGAAAGTTATTTATTTATTTTGAAAATTAGTTTAATTCATTAAAATATAAAAATAAGTTATATTTTACATGGATTAATTAATATTAATTTCAATATAATTTATACATTAAAATTTCAAATAAATACATACAATATATACTCTTTTTATTTTATTATTTAGTGATAAATTGGAATATCTTAAAAAAATTATGAAAAAAACCATAGGATAATTTTGATGTATTGATCCAAAAATAAAATACATTTTATCAAATTCATTATCTAAGTATATAAACTTTACCATTTATATAGGGATCATACATTTGTTAAAATTTTCTATCAGATTAAAAACCATTTTATTTTTAAAGGTACATTTCACATTTTATGGTAATTGACCTTTAATTACATAATACTTAATAACACCATCATAATACCTAAGGGTGACATATAGAATGGTTTTACATTCATATTGTGGTTCAGATAACATTAATCTAGTGTTTATTTACACTATCATGAACTTATCCTTATTATTATCTCCTTCCAACCTCAGTTACTAAATTTCTATATGGTCTTAGTCAAGGGATGAACCTAACAATTCTTCCTCATTACCATGCACAAGTAACTGAAATTCATAGGGAATGATCTTACTATTTAAGTACATTTTTCCACCCTTATGTTGTAATTTACTCTAATTATTAACCTTAATATATTCTAATACCAATTGTCATGTTTTAATGGTAATTAAAAATGTTTAAAATTACCAATGGCTATAATGACTATAGATCATAATGTAATGGTCATATTAACTCCTACTTTCTATAAATTCATTAAAACCAATCCGCTGAATCTTAATTTTGATTTTTAGTTCCTATAATATGTTGATTTCATCGATTGTGATATCTTTCCTCTGAACTATTATTATTATAACTGTGTTATTTATTATGAGAAGTGGGACATGTGACATCTACATTGTACTTTTGTAATTTTTTTATATATAGAGTATTGTATGATTTCGCAGTCCAAATAAATATATATCTATTGTTTATAAAAGTGTTATATCATAAAAAAACATGTTTATTAATTTCTTTAATTTCTAAAGTATTACACTATTCCCCCTTTAAAAAAAATTAATCATAGATATAGTATACCAATCCACAAAAAATGTGAATAATACTTTATTATTACATTCTATGTATCCCATGATACCTATTTTTAACATTTATTTTTCAAAATAACCTTCATAGTAGGTGTTATAAAATAGTTTACCACATTCTATATCATATAATGAAACTAATGTGGCTCTCAAATGTATGAATAATAAATTTTCAACTATCCTTGATCCAACATTAGAACATAAGAGTGATTCGGGATATATATTTCATTAAAAGTGATATTAGAAAAGTACCTATAAATTATGATAGTTTTGGTGACATGGAGAAATGATATAACACAATTCCTATATAATCAAATATTTTAAATATTATAATATACATTGGTATTGGCCCCCCTTTATTTCCAAATCTCATCATCCATTTCCATGGGACTATCCAGAAGAAAAAATGGTCTCTAACATGAAATTCACATTCCTTTGTTTAGTTTTTACCATGAATTTTCTATCTACTTTTGGATTGTTTGATATATTCCAATATTGATATTTTATTCTCTAACGTATCTTCCAAAATTTCTTGATTTAATAACTTTATTTATCAAAATTAATCACATAAATTTAGATTTTGATATATATTTTCATTCATAGAATTGTATATTACCATGATAGCTGATAGTCTGTCATTAATTCCCACAGGTATACAAAATTAAGATATCTATAAACACAAATAAAAATTAAAAATTAAATATTTATTTATTATATGATATTAAATGTTCAATTTTGATCCCACAAAGTTATCATTGGAGAAATAAATAAATTTAATAAAATATAATTTAATTAAAAAATTTATTTTGTAGAAAATAAATACAAAATTAACTAGTGGTTGATCGATGAATAAAGTGGGAGAAAGAAATAAAAACAAGGGTGTGGGTTAATTTACATACCCATGTTTTAGAAATAATAAACTATTAAATATAAAAAAAACAAGAATATGGTCTTTAGAATTCAGTCTAAGTGAATCCCTTTGTCTGGGTAGACACACTCAATCTCAAGACTCTCTTTTACAAATGGTCATGATAATTCAAAAAATTATGAGATATGTAACCCAAAATCATTTTTAAAACGTGTAATGAAATTAACCTAATGGACATGATAAAAACATCACTATATTTAAATCTTTAAATCCACCCTCACCCATATATCTTATAAAGGTAATGCATTACATAATTAGAGTGGAAGATACATTATAAAAAAAGTTATAAAAATCCTTAGATGAATTCATTATTCAAAATAATGTAATATTTTAATACAATATCCCTAGGTTTAGATTACATAACACTAGATAACTTCAAGACATCATTGTATCTATGAGAGGGTAGAAAAAATAAATAAAATAAAATGATAAATAATAATGGTGGAGAATGATTAGTAGAGGAATATATTGTGTGAAGAACCTCTATCCAATATAGTGGTCTATATTCCAATCTTATTTCATCATTTATAAATCCTTATATTTATCAATGTTATGAACCCCTTTTATCATAAATTTAATAAAATATTTTATAGAATGTATTCGGGTCAAATTTGGGAGTTTTGGAGGAGTAAGGTGGAGGGCACAATTATTATTTGTTGAAAACTAGAACCAACTGGGTCTTTCTAACATGTGTCATGGTGTGACACTATTTGTCATTTTTGGGAGTCTTTTTTCATTGTTTTATTTTTTTATCACTCTATAATGATGATTTTATCTTTTTTAATAGATGATTCAAAAAATGAATTATTGTTTTATAACATTTTCAAGCATAATCGTTTTGTCTTGAGATAGCCCCTAATAAAGAGAAACATTTTTTTCATGAAGTTGTAATCTTTTTTTTATTGTTTTCTTTATTGAATATTTTTCAAATTTAACCTACCATAAAATATTAAAATATTTAATATCATAGAATTATTAAACAATTAAATTATAAGAAATCATTAGATTTTTCCTATTTAAAAAATATTCATTTAATGAGGATATAAAATACCTTAAAATTTAAACTAGTGCTTGTCTGAAGATTAAAATATGAAAAATTACAAAGCATGATGACTTTACCATGATTTAAAAATTAATTAAAATAAAATAAATTGACTAAATAGGGAATTAAAAATTCATGCCTCACGTGGAAAATTTTCATTTACTTATCCTTTTTTCAATGAAATAATTCAACTATGTATATTACTCTTTCTATTACAAATTAGTCATGCCTTACCATTCTTCAATTTATATTTTTCAATTAATTTCCAATGTGAATTCCACTTAAAATTTATCTTGCTTAAATTTCATCACTCATCTTTATAGTAAAAATGTATAAATTATTCATCACAAAACTCAAATAATTTACTTTATCATAATCATCCAATGAATCTAATTTTTCCACCATGTAGAGGTAAATATCACAAATAATCATGAGGGAATCATAATTAGTTTCAAATGACTCTTACTCTTTGGGATAGGTTGATAATTGATGTAAAATATGAATCTAAAAATGGAGGTTAATATCTAATGTACTATTCATGATATTTGAAAACAACATTATGAAAAATTAGCCCTTTAAAATTTTACATATATTCTTTTTCCCAAATATTTAAAGTTAACCCACTAAACAATGATTTATTATTAATGTTTCACCCTCATGGATTTTTAATTTTTTTTCCTATTTTGTGGGGATTTTATTTCACAACATGAGTTTGAATAAGAATCACAACCAGAACCCATCCCCAAATGATGAAAAAACATTTTTAATGTAAAACGTAATTTTGGACCCTTAGAGTCACAACCAATTTTTCTATTTTTTATTTTCTTTTATTTATATTATTTACTGTTTTTTCTAGTGGGTCTGAAATAAATTACAGTAAATTAATATTCACAAAATTTATCAATGTCCCATTAATTAACTCCCCATGCATTTCTATTCATAATAAATAGGTCCCATCCTCCATGTCATTGTTTCCTTCCATATTCATTTTTTATAATCACAAAAAATAAATAATGTAGGGTGGGATATGATAATATTTTCTTGAAATTTGGATATCACACTACTAGGATGTTACATGGGTTTTCTGTTCTTATAATGTATAAATTTAACAACGGTTACCTGAGTAGGGGAAAATAAAAAATTCATTCAATCATTTTAACAATGAATTTATGCGGCCATATCTTCTATAATATGAACATAATATTTTCTAATAATTCATAAAATACTTTAAATTAATAAATTATCAAAAGAAAAAAGGGGGAAAATTTTTCATATATAATTTCTCAAGAATGAGATTTGTGGCCGGGACAACTACTCATGGTGATACCTAATAAAAATTAAATTAATTAACATATATATCATACTTTCAAGGCATAGAAAAAACTCATACAAATGTAAATGAATCAATAAAATTAAATCATTTTTCCTCAAAATAAAATCCACATATGTATCATTACTAACTCATTCACCCATTTTTCTCATTCCAATTACTTAAAAATAAATTTTAAACAAGTAATTAGGCTAATCATAAGAATTGTTTTTCTACTTGATCAATTATTAAAATAAAAATTGAAGCATGGTAAATTGTGTTTAAATCAAGTAAATTGTTATTTTTTATTTATTGATTATTATTATTTTTTAAAAATACAAGAGAATATCAAAAAAATATTAAATTAAAACTCACAACCCCATAGTACATGATGTGAATCAATTGAAATAGAAAATTATTATTGTTATTATTATTATTATTATGATTATTATTATTATTATTTTATTTCACATGTACCTACTATTCGGACTTAAAAAATAAAATAACTCATCAATGACCAAGGTTCATTAGAAAAGTTCAAAAATATAAGGGGAATTTAAACTTATATTCTTTATATAAAATTAATTTCTAATAAAAAAATAAATAAACTTGGTTTCCTCCCTGAAATTGGATTTTATTACTGGTCATTAATCTCGACCTTACATGTGTCAGCTTATGGGTGTATGATTCAAAGATAAACATCTTAACTTCACCCAATTTAAAATTTGGATCCCATCTATCTCACCTTGTTTACACCTCATTAAAATCAATGTTAAATTTAGGTCAAGTCACCAAATTTTTCATTGATTTAAAATAACAAGGAATAATTCATTATATGTATAGACTTAGTAAAATTATTCATTTTTTTGAATTAAATATTGCAATTTTACAGTGTTTTCTTCAGTTAACATAACCATCCCATCAACATTTTATCATTTTGATACTATTTAATTTCCTTCTACCTAGTCAGAACATAATGGAAAAAGATAATCTAATTATTCCTACAGGGCTGTATGATGATTGATAAATTTTGTTATAAAAGTTGTTGTTGTCTTCTCCACTTCATGTTATTTTTTCCTCCTCTAAAACTATAGAATTTAAGTTTTTTCCAAAAGGAATAAATATTCCTTGAAGAATTAGTCTCACCTTTGGTGTTGGATTCAAAATCAGTAGCTTCCTCAGATGTCTCCTCATAGTCTACTTCATCATGAGATTCTTTCTCAAGTTCTCCTTATTCTCCCTTAGCCTTCTCAATATCATTATATACAACTTTGAAATCTCGAATGAGGTCAGTGAGTATTTCATTTTATAAGCTTTGGTAGGTTTGTGGGAAATTTTCTTCTGAATTATTCATCTTTATAAGCTCATCACCTTATTGTGTATGATCCTACAAAATTAAAGTGAGTTTATCTTTTCTAGTTAAGATATGTTCTAATCCTTCCATATAAAAAGAATGTACACAATTTTGTAAAAGAAATTAAAATACATATAAAATAAAAAATTAATTTAATTTTAAAAAATAGATATGGATGATAAAATATTTTTTATAAATATAAAATTAAAAATGATTTTCTTACTCTTCCTCGATAGTTCCTGTTAAAATTGATACCATGTAAGGTGACATTAATTCCTATAAAGATATGAAATTTAGAAATTTATAGATATGAATTTTATCTCGCTAATAATACAAATAAATTGTATAATATATTGCAAGTCAAAGTTCGATCCCACAAAGATAGGTTTCTATAAATAAATTGATTTAACAAAATAAAATTTAATTGAAAATACATATTTTTGAAAATGAAATCTAAATTATGGAGCATGTGATTGATGAATAATGTGGGAGAAGGAAATATAAAAACAATTCCATGTAATCTAAAAACTGAGATTCATGAAATATGAAAGTATTAAATGATATAAAAATAATTATATGGTCATCAGAATTGAGTCTATGTGAATCCATTGGTCTAGGTGGAAACTCTCCATCAAAAAATCTCATTTTCCAATTGTCATGATACATTGATAAATTTAGATATTGGTAACCTAGATCCGTTTTTCATCATAGAATGGAATAAACACAATTGTCATGGTGGAAACATCACTCTAGTTAAATCATTAATAAACAATACCTTGATCACCGATAATATAATGGTATTTCATTACAGAATAAGAGAATAAGAGATATTAAAAAATGGATGAATGAAAAAATTCCACGATCGATTATTTAATCAAAATAAAATAAATTATTATAATTATAAGAACACATATCTTTATTTTAGTTATGGATGTTGATTTTGGGTTGTTTATAAGGAAAAGGAATAGAAGATTGTTTTATAAGCACACTCTATGTACTCTTATGTACATGTTGTGTACCTAGAATGCTGTGTATAGCTACGTACTAACAGTGTAATGGTCGAGTATGTTACCGTGTGGTGACCCGGTAGACTGGTTATGTCAGTGGGTTGGTTAAGGATGGTACATGGCATGTACAATGAATGATCATGAGGTGTAGGTTTCTTTTAAATAGATATATCAGAGAGGGTCACATATCATGTTCAGAAACACAAACTTCTACCTATATTTCATACAGGAGCTCTCATGAATGCTGAATGAATATTGAACCCCTCATTCTTCGTACGATATCTGATTGAGAAATTTTCAGGTGCGTTAGAATCCTATAGGTGATTTCTCAAATCCCCTGGATCTTTTCTTCCTGATTACTTCTCTCTCGTGAGTAATTCAAGGTTGATATTTTTTAATATTTTGGTGGATCTATGCTGATATAGGATGGTTTAAGGGTCAATATTCAAGTATATCGATTGTATGATATCAAGGTAGGTGGCTCGTGCCTTTTATTGTTTCTATTTAGATTATATTTTCTAAAATTGAAGCATACCCATGTTCAAGGTATTTCTTGATTTGAAATTTATCCCAGATTATTATCAGCTATGGTTTGATTGATTCATACAGGATTGTTACTTATGCATATGGTTGGATACCATGGTTATGGGACACCCAATGGGTGTGTTTCCTTTGATTGATTATTTATGTCTATTTAGTTTGGATTCATGTTAGGCTTTCCTTGTTCCCATGCCTTGTATTTTTTTGATATAGTTGATTTTTATATGAAATTCATGTGATATTCATTATAAATTTTGACTGAGGGAATTGGAAAATGAGAGATTCGCCTTGGTGTTAGACCATGATAGGTTCCCATGTGGTCATTTCTATTTGTTTAAATAAATCATTTACCAAGGGTCATTGACCAATAGTGAAACTTATTTGGTCATTTATAATTGATTTATGCTATGTCGACATAGGGTTATTGACTGTGAGAGCTTCCCAAGTGGTCATCTATAATGAATTTGATGTTATGATGACTCTGGGGTATTGACCATGAGAGCCACCTAGGAGGTCATTTATAATTTATCGATTCCAGGCTGACCCAAGGTATTGACCATGAGAGCTGCCTAGGTAGTCATTTGTAAATTATTAGTTCCACGTTAAACTAAAGGGGATAGATTGTGAGAGATTTCCCCCAGTGTTGTTATGAATGACTGAATGATTGTTACCAGCCTACGAATCCAAAGATCAATCATGGACTTGGTGTTACTTGATTGTTTAGATGGTCTTCTGAGACGTCTATTTTTTTAACATTACATAGGTGAATTCATATATTTGGATATATCCCAAAGCTTACATGATTCAATTTATTTAATAATAAATTTAAATTAATGTAACTGAAAACTATATGACTGTTTACATTTGAGGACTTCCTAATTTATTGATTTATTTAGGCATATTAACTTCTATATATATTCAATAGCAATTAAGCAGATATCTTTAGGTGGTTTCCTACTGGGATTCATCTCACATGCTAATATTGTCACTTTTGGACGGCAAAAGATTATATGTTATCATGTATAGATAAAGGGAAAGATCCTTTCTTCATTAGGTACTTGATTTTTTTTGGAGCTGGATAGCATGGGATCAAGCTAAGGCTTAAGATGCTACTCGAGTTTACTTTTTTTATTTTGTAATTTGGATTGTGTGTTGATTTCCATCATTGTGACTTGTTTGGATATTTAATTAGATACATATTACATGCATCATATTTATATATATTGTGGCATCTATTGGATTTACTTTCTATCTTATACTATTTACTATTGTGGTATTACTACTTCTGATATGGTTTACTATTTGTTTTCCACTATGTATACTCTTCCAATGTGGGCATAGTCTCCCTAATGTCTCACATTGGAACTCTCTTCTAATCGGTAGACTTTGGCATTTGAGGACATGCACTTGAGGTTATGTGACCAATCGGGTTCGGTGCACCTTTGGGCGGCACCCAGATTTGGGAAATTACAAAAGTGGTATCAAAAGAGTTTCTTTTCTACCATGCCTTACTATTTTTCATCAACATACTAGAATATAATGGAATTGGTAGTTAGTAAAACGTTTTTATCAAGAGTAGCTAAATTGTGAATATGGAAAATACCAGTTACCTAGAATATTGAAATTTTTCTAGTTTTTCAATTGTTAAAGGTGATTTGATTTCACCATTGCATGAATTGTTATATGTTCTTATGATTGATATCATTGTTGTTCTATTTTTGTTACAACCTGATGAGATAAGGGTATACCACCCCATGCATTATATAGGCACATGCTTGATATGGTCCCCCTTGGATTGGAATTTGGTGCATCCTGTTTTAATATTATATTATTTCTATTAAATCATAAAATAAATAAGAATGAAAAACATAGATTTGCGGGAAGTATGGGTGTTCATGGATCAGAACACGGCATGCCTTGGCCAAATTTTTTTGATTTTGGGGGTTTTAGAGAAGTTTTATCGGATTACTAATGGGAAACCCAAAAAACATGGCATGTTATATTATGAACACATGCCATGTGTTATTCTATTCTGGATGAAATGACTTTTCATACGTACACACCGTGTACAGAATGTACATGTTGTGTAGTTGTTGACTATGTGACTGTCTCTATGATAATATACATGGGGTTGGCAAACTCATTGTAGAACATTTTATGTGCTTAGAGTACACGATGTGATGTAATTCACTATTTATCTGGCCATGTGACTATTAAAACAGGTGGATGGAACTTTTATTGTACATTCCTTGTCTAGATTGTGTACATCTTGTAGTGTTACACCAACAGAACCAAGTAGTTATAGCTATGTAGAACTACCTGGGTATGATGGAATACCCAATTTCACATCATGTCTTATGAGAAACATGTCGTGTGTATGGAGTGATACATGACCAAGTTGCAAAGGAACTCACCCATG
Organism: Viscum album; assembly: GCA_963277665.1. Classification (NCBI taxonomy): domain Eukaryota; kingdom Viridiplantae; phylum Streptophyta; class Magnoliopsida; order Santalales; family Viscaceae; genus Viscum; species Viscum album. The sequence goes on along the minus strand of OY728143.1, from coordinate 512,233,834 downwards.
TTAAGGCGTAAAGGGAACACATCGTGTAGTGGTTCTACATGATGTGTGAACCTATTTTGGAAAACAAGAATGCTTTCCTTCACCAGTTTTGTACATGAAATACAGAGTTGACGTTTTCATTAATCTTGAACTGAGGTGTGCACTTGACATTGTTGAGTCATGCCACCACGACATACTCCGGTTGTATGCCAAATGGAGGGAAATGATCAGACACAGAAAATAGAAGATCATGAACTACCAGTAGATCCTTTTATCATTGTAACGACCCAAAGTTTTTCAATAGAAATTCCCTTCTTATATATATTCCATGAAATCCCATAATAATGAACTACTAAGTGACATGTGACCTTTAAACATAAGTTTGTCACTTCTGTGTTTGGAATTTCAAAAATCCGGCATACACGGTTGTGTTCAAGATATTTTTTGGAGTCTAATAAAACGAGAATAATTTTTTGGTGAATAGAACCTACCCTAATGAATTGTAACATACCCTTATGAATAGTGATATACCCTAACAAATAGTAACCTCGCCTATGATATTATAAACATAATATTCAAGTTGGAAGTACAATATACATATGTTTTAGAATGAGTTAATTCATGTCTTAAATCTGGTTTTGATAATAAATTATAATTTTAATTAATTATTAAAATAATCATATTTAGAAGATTATTTTTGAAAAATTGACTTAATTTTTGGATTCTACACGTTGGAAAATGGTTAAGGTGAATTTTTGAGATTTTTCTGAAATACTAGAATTTATGATGAATAATAGAATCTGAGAATTTACAATAAATGCTAAATAATGGATTAATTGACTCATTGATGATGTTCTGTTGATGTAAGCCCACTTGGTTAGAATTCACATAACCAATTTACTATTATTGCTCATGGAATGCTTAATATTCTCTGTCTTGCGATGAAATAATAAATTAAGGATTATAATATCATGAAATCCCTCCTCTCCTCCACTATAAAACCCCCCTTAACTCCCTCTTCTCTCCACTCCTCTCAAGCTTTATGCCTTATCTAAATTTTTCCCAAATCACTCCCCAAGGTCTTGTCCCATGTCCAAAATCTCTCAGCCTCCACAAAATTCCAAAACCTCTCCCCTAAGAGGTTCTCAAAGGAGGAAGTCTCAAGAGGTAAATTCCTCTTCCCAATTTTCTTCATTTCTTTTAAGTTCTTTTCATTCTTATTTCGTTCCTCACCTCCCATCCCCATAATAGTATGATAAATCCAATAACATAAATGTACTATAATTACTTCATACTAGTGGTATATTTCATTATCTTCTCTTCCTTCCCCACCCTTTTATTTGAAATAAATGAAAGCACCGTTTGAGATGTGCGAATTTAGAACATTCAAGGACAACGATTTATCAATTTCTATTATTATCATTAACTGTTGTCCTGAAACCATTTTTGTTATGGTTGAACCAGATTATTATATATGTAATATATCCTGTTATTTTTTCTTTAATCATTTGGTATAAATGGAATTAAGTTATAAATCAATACACATTCTTTGTAATCAAATCCTCCGATCAACAAAAATGATTATCACTATGGTTATATATGTGTAATAATTCAACATCACTCTGAGAAACCAAATTAAATCGAAAACCATGTAATCTCTTGGATATGAACTAAAGAATATAACTTCAATTCTGTACAACAAATTTCATCTTCCATATAATCCAAACTTGAATATAAGTGAACTGATCTTTTAAATCCAAGTAAAAAAATGAACCAAACAGTGAAATTGAACCTTATAACTAATCAAAATTGCTTTGAATGAAATAAAAAGGGTTATAATAAATAAATTTAATATATAATAGGTTCTGGACTTGCGAATTAATAATCCTAATTTTTTTATTCAGGCCATTAATAACAAGTGGATAACACCACCATATTTGAGGTAAGGGATCCTCCCCTTTTCACTCTTAATCAAGATTGTTCTATATTCTATGCCTTTTGAGTAATAACAAGTGATGGGGTACATTTATGGACATTTTCCATACGTCCCTAATATTTTATATGTGATTTTAAAACTTTTTTATCTCTCATAAATCCCTCTTAGGCACACCCGACACCATGCTGGTAAAATCTTAAGGAATTCTACCCAAACCTTCTTCGTTCATTGGGGTTGACTTATCATTCCTTCAAAATGGTGTTATCAAATATATTTATGTGAATCTTTTGAATTATGGATATTTTTAAAAGATTCTAATATCAATATCCTTTCATCACTTTCTTTTGGGGATATACATGTTTTCAAAAGATTCCCTCGTTAGAACTTTCCGATAAGCAAACATGTGTTAAGGAGACTTCCTAAATTTTTACCAAAATTTGAAGTGCATTATTTCCTTTGTTTTAAGACACAATATTCATTGTAAATTCAGTATTTTTATTATGAAATCCTTCTTGGATAAATTCTGGTTTTATATAAAAAAATGTATTATTTACTATTTTATAATCTCTATAGTAATTTCCATAAAACCGAAAAAAAATGTTTTAATGCTAATGTTTCTGAAATACATTTCTCATATGTTGTCACATATTATTGACGCCACTTACCATGTTATATGACTATTTTACCCTATGAAATTCCATGTATTTTCTAATTCTTTCTTTACATGGACACTTTCTTGATACACCCATTGGTTATGATTTATGTCATGATGGTGGTACCCAATTTATTCCATGGGGACCATTATGTTTATGTATGGTTGATTATGTATGATTGTATATGTGTTAAGAATATTTATGTGGAGAGAATATAAATGAAAATTTTGATATGGTTGTGGCCAGATAGTGCTCCAATGCATTGGGAAAGGACAATTCTCATCATATGCGATGTGAAACAGGATTGGCGGTTAGCCTGGACCAGTACTGAAATGGGAAATGGGATTGGCGGTAAGCCTTGACCCATACTGAAATTGGAACCGAGATTTTCCATTAGCCTTGACCCATACTAAAGATATGATTTATGATTCTTCCACATATATATGATTCCATGCTTATATGGTCCAAGACTTATATTAAATGATTTCACAGGTTTCATGCTTTGGATATCATAATGCCATGCCTCTTAACTCAAGTACTTGAGATGTATTATGTTCATTCCCTTACTTGTCATTTTGAGCTCATCCCTTTTTTCATGTGTTCCCTAGGGTACCCTATGCAGATGTAAGGTCTCAAAGGAAGTTATGAGATTATTATGGAGATTAAATAATGAAGTGTTTTTAGCCCCATGTTTTGTGTTATATGTTCCTAGTCTTCCACGAAACTAGAATTAACGATCCTTGGATTGTACTATGATGATTAATTAAACATCAAATAATGAAATGTTTTATGTAAAATGCTCGGGTCAATATAGTTGGTATCAGAGGATGGTATTGTAATTTTGGATACTAGGAATAGAGAACCATAGCTAGAACCTTAAGGATGAGACTAAGTATAAGAAACCAGTCCTAAATTTTATTGAGTATAGAGTAAGTGGTTTATCAAGAAAATACATCCCTTTCTGGATACGAGCAATTAGAGGTGGCTCTGGCACAAATATATCTAGGGGTAAATCCTGAAAACCAAGCTTTGAGCTAGACTCAAATGGGAACTTGTGCATGAAAATGGGCCTCACTGCACTATTGGTTACGACACTCCTGGGGGATATGCTTTGGAAGATTCACGATCTTAGTACAAAAAATTATTAAAGGAAAAAAAGAAGCCCATAAAAATATAAGGTAAGAAATATATTGGGGATAACCTAGATATAAACATAAGGAATCACACGTTAGGATGTACTTCTTCTTTATAAGTTTATCCTTTAATGTTCAAATATTATTTTTATGCTAAATAGATAAGTATTAAATACCTCTAATTATATGTTATTTTTCATAGTTAATGGCGGGAAATAGAAGAACACGTTCCAAAAACCAATGTGATAGGAAATGTAATGATTGCACTAATGACATGCCTAGTGTGATGGAATAGGTCGCTCAAAACTTCATGGCAGTACTTGTTCAGGTTGCTCGAGTTCTGAATAATAACTTGAATAAGGTGGAATATCCCCCTACTACAAGTAAAGATAAATTTTCCGTAGAATCCTTCATGCGGAAAAGGCATCCCATGTTTAGAGGGTCTTCTGATCCCCTCCTCGCAGAACAATGGATTAAATCCATTGAAAAAATTTTATATGTCCTCTAGTACTCAAAAGGAGAGAAATTTGTACTGGCACTCTATCGTTTTAATGGGGAAGCGGATAAGTGGTGGACACTGATCAAGAATACAATGTTCCAAGATGTATTTGATTCCATATATTAGAAGGAATTCAAGAGGTTGTTTTTCAAAAAATATTTTCCTCAAACCCTCCATCTCAAGATGGAAAGAGAGTTCCTTAGACTCAAGTAGAAGAAAGATGTGTCCATCGGGGTGTATGAAGAGAACTTTACAAGGCTTTCAAGGTAAACCATTGGCCTTTTAATGAACACCGAAAGCAAAGTGGATCAATTCTTTAGTGAACTAAAGCTGAGTCTATGAAAAGTTTTTGTGATTCGAGACTTCGACAGCTATGGGGAGATTTTTCATTGTTCCCTCTAGGTTGAAATAGAGATTGGAGACTCTCAATGGTCTCATGGGCCTAGTGACATGAAGAGGAAAATGGAGAACAACACGGGTGGTTCATCATACAAATCTCATGATAGAAAGAAGCCTCACTTTCCCATTTGCATGAATTGTGGGAAGAAGCATCTTGGTGACTGTCTCAAGAGAACCAGAAATTGCTTCAAATGCGGGAAGTTTGGTCATCTAGCCAAGAACTTCTAAAGGGATATGAAAAATCCGGCTAATGTTGATGAAGAAAGGAAGGTTCAGATCAACACTCAGCCTACAGTGTGCTGTTATAACTGCATGGAGCTTGGGAATTATGTAAACAATTTCCCTAAGACAAGGGTTGTCGGAGGCAATCAACAACAACCTCCAAGGAAACAAGGAAGGGATTATGCTATCACTACTACTGAGGTGGAGCCTGAAAAAGATGTGGTGATAGGTACAGTAGTTATTTATTCAAGAATACCAAACATACAATTTGATAATGGTTCTACACATTCTTTCATATCTTGAAAGTTTAGTAGAAATATTCAAACACCACCTCAAAATTTGGAGGAAAAGTTATCTGTGAGAACATCAAATGGGGAAATCATTTCATCCATGGTTTATAACTCCTCCCTAGTTAACGTTTGTGTACTGAACCTCCCAACAAATCTTTTCATGGTACCATTGGTGGAGTTTGACGCTATCTTAGGAATGGATTGGATGTCTTTATACGAAGCCAATATCGACTACCAGGAAAGGGAGATCACTCTTCACATCCCGAAGCATCCTCCGATTCTTTTCAAGTGCAAGGAGGAAGATGGATCTCTTTTTGAATAATCGTCGAGAGTATGGATATTTATTCTTTATGAGCATGCATATCTATCTCAAATGATTGAGAAGAAGGAGAGATTCATGCTTGAATACATGCCCATCGTGAGGGATTACACTGATGTATTCCCTGAAGAGTTGTCTGGTCTTCCCCCTGACCGAGAGGTTGACTTCCCAATTGAACTTATCCCAAGATCTTTTCCAATATCAAATACACCGTAGAGAATGGCCACCTTGGAGCTAGAAGAGCTGAAGAAACAGTTATAAAATAATGTGGAGAAGGGTTTTATACGCCCTAGTGCTTCACCGTGGGGTGCTCCAGTCCTCTTCATCAAGAAGAAGGGAAGATTAACGCGCCTCTTCATTGATTATCGTGAACTCAATAAAATCTCTATAAATAACAAGTATCCCTTTCCACGGATAGATGACTTGTTCGATCAGCTTCTTTGGGCCAGTTATATGTCTAAGGTGGACCTTAAGTCGGGTTATCAACAACTAAAGGTGAAGAAGTAAGATATTCCCAAGACTGCCATTTGAATGAGGTATGGACATTATGAGTTCATAGTGATTCTCTTCGGACTAACTAATTCTCCAGAAATTTTCATGGATTTAATGAATATTTTCTATAGATATTACCTCGACAAATTTGAGGTGGTCTTTATTGATGATATTCTGATATACTCCAATAGCATGGAGAAACACGAGGAGCATTTGGAAACTGTGTTAAAGACATTGTGAAGGGAGAAGTTGGAAGAAAAGTACAGTAACCGTGAGTTATGGATAGAGGAAGTATCATTCTTGGGGTATGTTATCACTAGGAAAGGGACATATGTGGACCCTTCCAAGACGAAGGCAATTGAAGAGTGGCTGATTCCATCTTCTGTAATGGAGATCTGCAGCTTTTTAGGTCTAGATGGGTATTATCTAGGATTCATGAATAACTTTTCATGATTGTCAAACCCAATGACCAAGCTAACATGGAAGAAAGTAAAGTTCGTCTGAACACATGAATGTGAAGACTGTTTCAAGGAGTTGGAAAAGAGGCTTATCACTTCTTCGGTACTCACACTCCCTTAAAGTGTAGAACTCATTGTGGTGTATAGTGATGCATATAAGAAATGGTTAGGCTATGTGCTAATAAAAAATGATAATATGATCGCATATACCTCAAGGCAGTTGAAAATCCATGAGCAAAACTATCCCATGAATGAGTTGGAGTTAGCGGCTGTAATCTTTGCGTTGAAAATCTGGCGACATTATCTCTATGGGGAAAATTTTGAGATATATACTGAACATAAGAATCTCAAATATATATTCACATAGAAAGAGTTTAATATGCACCAGCGAAGATGGATATATCTCATCAAGGATTATGACTGCTCAATCCACTACCATCGCAGTAAGGAAAACAATGTGGCAGATTCTCTAAGTAGAAAGGATCCTGCATCATTATCAATGATGGGAATTGAAAAGTATATGATCATCCAATATTTGAAAAGGATGGACATGGGAATCATTAAGGGAGGAACATCATCAATACTTTCTCAAATTATTTCTCAACCATCCCTCTTGGAGAATATAATGGTTTCTCAAAGAAAGGATGTGGATATTCAGAAAAGGGTGGAAGTTGTTAAGAATGTGAAATCCTCTGAAATCAAAATTTATGAGGAAGGAGTTGTATGATTTGGGACACGACTATGTGTACCATCTGATCTAGAGATAAAGAAGGATATATTGAATGATGCACATAGCTCGACATTCTCTATCCATCACGGGAGTACAAAAATGTACCATGATCTCTGAGAACACTTCTGGTGGGATAACATGAAGAAGGATATTGTGAAATATATATCAAGGTGCTTAGTATTTCAGCAAGATAAAGATGAGCGACAAAAATCCAAATGTATGATGTAGCCATTGTCTATAACCATGTGGAAATTGGAAAATGTTACTATGGACTTTTTCATGACTCTCCCGAAGACTTCGAAGGGAAATAATGCTATATGGGTTGTGGTTGACCGACTCACCAAGACATACCATTTCATCGCTATTCGGGAAGATCTATCACGTGAACAACTTGCAATGATATATGTGAAAGAAGTGGTGAGGCTATATTCAGTTCCACTCTCAATTGTCTCTGACCGTGATCCAAGGATCACATCGTAATTTTGGAGGATCCTTCAACATTCTTTGAGTACTGAGTTAAATATCAGGACGACCTATCACCCCCAAACTGATGGACAGTCTAATAAAACTATTCAAATTCTTGAAGATATGCTTAGAGCCTGCTCTATAGAATTCAAGGGTGGATTGGATCAGCATCTACCAATGTTTGATTTGTCATAAAATAATATCTTCCACATGAGTATTCAGATTGCTCCATATGAAGCTCTATATGGAAACCTATGTAGAACTCAAACCTGTTGGGAAGAAGTTGTAGAATGAAAGCTACTTGGACCTAATCTTGTTCAAGAGATGACAGAGAAGGTTCAAGTCATCCAAAAACACATCAAAGCTTCTCAATGTAAGAAAAAGAGATATGTTGACAACTGTCGAAGGGTCTTGGAGATCGACATTAGAGATAAAGTCTTTATTTGATTATCTCCATGGAAGAGAGTCATGTGATTCAGGAAGAAAGGGAAGCTAAACCCAATGTATATTGGCCCCTTTGAGATCCTTAACCACATAGGATTTGTGGCCTATCGTCTTTCTAATCCAATGAATATGGCTTGAGTTCATGATGTTTTCCATGTATCACTCTTGAAGAAGTACATACCTGAACCCTCACATGTACTAAACTCAGAGGTGGTGTAGTTAGAATATGATTTCTCTTATGAGAAGCAGCGAGTAAAGATTCTGGATAAGAGAGATAAGGTTCTACGCAACAAGACAACCCATATTGTCAAATTATTTTGGAGGAACCATAAGATTGAGTAAAAAACATGGAAATTGGAGTAAGTAATGAAGGAAAAGTACCTGCACCTATTTTTGGTTTAGTATGTAAAACAAAATTTCGTGGGCGAAATTTCATAAGGGGGGAAGAATGTAACGACCCAATGTTTTCAAATCGAAATTACCTTCTTATAAATATGCCATAAAATCTGATAAGAATGAACTAATAAGTGATAAGTGACCTTTAAACATCAGTTTTTCACTTCTGTGTTTGGAATTTCAAAAATCTGGCACACACGGTTGTGTTCAAGATGTTTTTGGGAGTCAAATAAAACAAAAATATTTTTTGGTGAATAGTAACCTACCCTAATGAATATTAACATACCCTTATGAATATTGATATACCCTAATAAATAGTAACCTCACATATGATAGTATAAAAATAATATTCATGTTGGAAGTACAATATACCTATGTTTTAGAATGAGTTAATTCATGGTTTAAATATGGTTTTTGATAATAAATTATGATTTTAATTAATCATTAAAATAATCATATTTATAAAATTATTTTTGACAAATGAAATTCATTTTTGGATTCTACACGTTGAAAAATTGGTAGGGTGAATTTTTGGGATCATTCTGAAATACTTGAATTGTTGATGAATAGTAGAATCCGATAATTTACAATAAATGCTAAATAATGGATTAATTGAGTCATCGATGATGTTTTTGGGATGTAATCCCACTTGGTTCGAATTAAGTTTCCCTATTTAATATTCTTGGTCATGTAATACTTACTAATCTCTGTCGTGTGAGGAAATAATAAATTACGGATTATAATATCATGAAATCCCTCCTCTCCTCCACTCTAAAACCCCCCTTCACTCCCTCTTCCCTCCACTACTCTCAAGCAACAATACTTCTCTAACCTCTGCCAAATCACTCCCCAAGGACCCCCCCCCCACGTCCAAAATCTCTCATCCTCCTCAAAATACCAGAACCCCTCCCCTTAAGAGGTTCTCAATGGAGGAAGTCTCAAGAGGTAAATTCCTTTACCCAAACATCTTCTATTCTTTTTAGTTCTTTTCTTTTTTATTTCTTTTCCCACCTCCCTTCAACATAATAGTATGATAAGTCTAGTAACATAAATATACTGGAATGAATTTATACTAGTGGTATATTTCATTATATTCTCTCCTTTCCCCACCCTTTTATTTGAATGAAATCAAAGCACTGTTTGAGATGAGCTAATTAAGCACATTCAAGGACAACAGTTTATGAATTTCTATAATTATCATTGATTATGGTCATAAACACATTTGTGTTATTGTTGAACCAGATTATTATAAATTTAATATATCTTATTTTTAATCATTTGGTACAAATGGAATTAAGTGATAAACCAAAAACATTCTTTATAATCAAATCCCCCGATCAACCAAAATGGTTATCACTATGGTTATATATGTGTAATAGTTCAACATAACTCTAAGTGACCTAATTAAAACTAAACCCATGTAATATACTAGATATGAACTAATAAATATAACTTCAATTCTGGACAACCACTTTCATCTTTAATATAATCCAATATTAATATAAGTGAACCGATCTTTTAAAGCCAAGTAAACAAATGAGCTCGAACATTTAAATTGAACCTCATAACTAATCAAAAAGTTTTTGAATGAAATAAAAAGTGTTATAATAAATAAATGAAATATAGAATAGGTTAGTTATTATTAATTAATAATCCTAATTTTTTTATTCAGGTCATTAATAACAAGTGGAGAACACCGCCGGATTTGAGGTAAGGGATCCTCCCCTTTTCACTCTTAAAAAAGATTGTTCTCTACGCTCTGCCTTTTTGAGTAAAACCATGTGATGGGGTACTTTTAAAAACCTTTCCCATAGTGACCTAATGTTTCATATGTGATTAGAAATCCCCTTTATCTCTCATCAACCCCTCTTAGGCACACCCAACACCATGCTGGTAAAATCGTAACGAATTCTACCCAAACATTATTTGTTTTTTTGGGTTGCATTATCTTTATTTCAAAATGGTGTTATCAAATATATTTCTGTTAATATTATGAATTCTGTATAGTTGTAAAATATTATAATATCAATACCCTTTCACCACTTTATTTCGGGGATATACATGTTATTGAAATATTCCCCCCTTAGAACTTTCTGATAAGCAAACCTGTTTTAAGGGGACTTCCCGATTTTTTACCCAAATTTAAAGTGCACTATATCCTCTGTTTTAAGACACCATTGTCTTTGTAAATTCACTTTTTTTATTATGAATACCTTCTTGGTTAAATTCTTGTTTTATATAAAATAATTCCTTCTTTACTATTTTAAAATCTCTATAATAATTTCCATAAAACCGCAAAAAAGTGTTTTAATGCTAATGTTTCTAAAATAAATTTCTCATATGTTATCACATATGTTTGAAACCACTTACCCTGTTATATGGATATTTTTTCTTATTAAATTCCATGTATTTTCTAATTATTTCTTTACATGGACACTTCCATGATACGCCCATTGGTTATGATTTATGTCATGACAGTGGTACCCAAATCATTCCATGGGTGCCCTTATGTTTATGTACGGTTGATTAAGTATGATTGTATATGTGGTAATAATGTTTATGTGGCAGGAATATACATAAAAATGTTGAGATGGTTGTTCCTAGATAGCGCTCTAATGAATTGTTTAAGGATAAGTCTCATTACATGCAATGTGAAACTAGATTGGTGGTTATCCTTGACCCGTACTGAAATAGAAAACGGGATTTGCAGTTATCCTTGACCCGTATGAAATGGGAAACGGGATTGGTGGATAGCCATGACCCGTACTAAAGATATAATTTATGATTCTTCCATATTTATATGATTCCATGATTATATTATCCCATGCTAATATTAAATGATTTCATAAGTTTCATGCTTTGGATATCATTATGTCATGCCTCTTAACTCATGTGCTTGAGATGTATCCTTATGTTCATTCCGTTACAGGGAATTTTTAGCTCATCCCTTTGTTCATGTGTTCCCCAGGGTACCCTATCTCGATGTAATGGCTCAAAGGAAATTAGGAGCTCATTATGGAGATTAAATAAATATGTGTTTTTTTATCCCCAAGTTTTATGTTATATATACCTAGTCTTCCAAGACACTAGACTTAACGATCCTTGGCTTGTACTCTAATGATTAATTATGCTTAAAATGAAGAAATGTTTTATGTAAAAGGCTTGGGATTCTATAATCATTCCCATCATTTAAACAAATATTATATTGGATGAATGTGCTGATTCACGGTTTTGTGAAGGATTTATGAGGATGATGCAAACTTTTCAAGGAGTACGACATCCTTCCTAGTCTATCGAAGATTTCACACGGGTGTTACAGGAGTAGCATCCTCCCACATTTTATAGGGGTAGAGGACCACATTCTCTAGAGTCATGGTTTTAGACCATGATTTTTATCTTCTAGCATCTTGACACACCTCTTAATAGTAGGTTGAAGCTCAAGAGTTACATGCTACGTGATTTCTCTAAGAGATGGTGTGACGTTATCTCATAGGCAGAATGTTATTAGGGTATGGATTGGGATGATTTTTAGAGGACCTTATATGATTACATCAATCCCAAGATTTTGAGGGTTGACTAAGCCCAAAAGTTCATGCACTTGGATAATAGAGATCTTTCAGGGATGGAGTATCCTGCTCACCTTACGGAGCATCAGGGATTTGAACCTTTTTTGGGGGGTGATGAGTTATTATTGGATAAGAAATTTGAGGATGCTCTTATGTATGATATCTGATTATAGATGAATGTTTTAGGGATAATTTAAGTGACTTATATAGAAAATCAGTTGTTGATTACTGAGTGCAATCTGATGGAGTTTTGAGTAGTGAACCATGGAGGTCTAGGATCCATGGCTAGTCCTCCTCCGACCGATAGTAAGAAGAACTAAAATGAGAATTCATATAGTGAATCGTCTAGTTGAATGTATGTTTCTTCAAGAAACCTATTAGTCTGTAACAAGTGTGGATGGAGGGGACACACATGACCATAGTTCCCGAGAGAAAGATTTCAGTTCTGATCTTGTGTAAAAATGTGTTATCATTAGAATTTTTCTGGGTGATCTCACTAGCAGCAAGTGAGAGGAGATCTATTATGAATCCACGTTAAGGAATAGGACCACCGGTTTCTCATCAGTCAAGGAAAAAGATTTTTTCAGTCCATTCAGGTCGATGATGTGGTCACGACTGTGGTATCTAGAAAATTTTAACTTAGTGATAATTGGAAGGATTAACTCAAGGTGTCTAGGTTGGATACAAAGGCCACAGTACAGGTCAGACCTTTTTAATGGAATGAACCAATAAAGAGTGGGATCTCGTACCCTCTACGGTTAGAGGCATGATTCAAGTTGCAATAGTTTTATCTTCTTCTATTTTTGAAATAGATTCTTCCCATAGTTTTATATATGATTCCATTATGGAGAGCCTAGGGCTCTGTATCTTTACTTTTGAGGATCTTATGATACAAGACACAATGTTCGGGGTCAGTATTCCATGTGTACGTAAATGAAATGAGTTGCCTCTTGAGGTTGGGGGTGTCACTTCTTATCTGACCTATATCTCTTAAAGATGATAGGATTCTATTTCATTCTTAAAGTGGAGTGGTTACTCTCCTTTCAGGCCTTTGTAAAATACTATCACCGCAGGGTGAGTATCACGTCACCAGAGTGTGGTTATTTTCCACATAAGGGGGAATGGGATGTCCAAGAGAGAATAGTGGGACTTGAGACTCATGGGTTGGGAGGAATTATAATCTAGATTTCTATTTTATATCTAGATAACCATAGGACTTCACATATGGACATTCCCCTAGTGGTGGATCGTTTTAGAGATGTCATTCCAGCATAATTTTCTGTTTTACCTCTAGAGAAAGAGGTTTATTTCTCTATTCATCTTGTTCTAGGAGTGAAAATATTTTACATTACTCAATATAGGATGGCTACACTAGAGTTATAGTAGCTCAATAAGCTGTTAGAAGAGTTACATGTAAAGGGTTTCATCTGACACAGTATTTCTCCTTGGGGTTCTTGAATACTTTTTTCTAAAAATGAAGACGGTACCATCAAAATTTGTGTGGATTTTCGAATGATAAACTAGTTGATTATAAAAAACATATATCCATTGTCGATTACTGACGGTCTCTTTGAGAAACATAGTGGATCCCGAATGTTCTTGACGATTTAGTTGAGATCCAGTTTTCATTAGTTGGATGTTAGACCACCAGATATTCCTCTTACTATATTTTGGAGTAGGTATGGTCCATATGAGTATTTGGTTATGACATTTTGTCTAACAGACACGTCATATGTTTTAATGGAATTGATGGACTATGTGTTCCATCCTTACATGGATTCTTTTTTGGTAGTCGTCATGGACAATATCATAGTTTACTCTCACACTCGACATGACCATTCCATCCATATTGAGATCGTACTGAGTACACTGAGTGATCATCCCTTATATGCTAAACTTTCAAAATTCTATTTTTTGGATGGACCATATTCACTTCCTAGGTCATGTCATCTCATTGAAAAGTATATCAGTATACCTAAAGAAATTGAGAGTGGTGGTTTCCTATGAGCATCTGATGAACGTCTTTCAGGTAAAGAGTTTTATATAGATAGATGGGTACAACAAATGCTTTATTCATCACATTATGTGCTCTACAGCGCCTTTTAAAGGACTGACTAAGAAGGGAGAGATATACTTGTGGAAATATTCCTACGATACAACCTTTTAGGATCTAAAAGGGAGATTGACATTAGTACCGATACTAATTTTTTCAAAGCCAGGAAAGAGTTTCTCTATTTACTACGATGCATCAGGTATCAAGCTGGAAGTAGTACATAAATAGGGGAAATGAGTCATTGTGTATGGGTCTCGGTAGTTGAGGCCACATGAGAGGAATTACCCGATGCACAATCTCGAGTAGGTTGCAGTTGTGCATGCCTTGCGTTGTTTGAGACATTATCTTCTGGGAGATCATTTTGTGGTATACACTGACCACAAAATCCTGAAGTATATCTTTTCTCAAAGTGATATGAATTTGAGACAACAAAGGAAAGTTGAGTACCTTCAGTCTTTTGACATTGACCTTTCCTACATTCATGGGATGGGAAACGTAGTGGTTAATGCCACTACCTCAAAATTGGGTTTCCATAGTGCTACCTTTTATCAGGGCATTTTTTAGTAGCGCTGATAAAGGGAGGGATTTATTAGCACTTTTTCCTAGAACATATAATGTTTAAATTTCCAAAATAAAATATTTCATTAAAAAAGTATATTGTTGTATATGTATTTTTATATTAATATAAATATAACATATATTTTTTAATTTTGTTTAAGATAAGTAAAAATAGACGATTACATTTAATATATAAGTCATTTTGTGAAAATTGCAATAAAATAATTTAAAATATATTATTAATTAATAATTATATAATTATCATCATTTAATAATTACTTAATATCAATTTGAGGATAAAAAAAATAAAAATTAAATAAAAGTTCTAAAATAAGTTGAAAATGTAACTCAAACATCAAACGACCATAACTTTTGATATGCATGTCCTTTTGATCTCTACAACCTTCCAAATATAATATTTCGACGAGATCTGCCCGCTAATAATTAATGTTAACATTCTTTTACATTTTTTGTAGACCAAAACGGTCCAGAAGGCCTCCAAAAGTGAGTTTTTAGTCGGGATACCCTGATGTTTTAACATTATAACTGGTCTAACTTCTGATCCAAGTATCCTCAAGGCCTGTACTACATATCATACCAAATATTATTTTGTTTTCATTGATTTGACTAGTTGTGGAGTTGAAATAGACTTTTGGATAAGAAGTTATGGTTGTTTTAACATTCTGTGTCTTTTCACATACACATATATATATGTATTTATTCGTAAATATATGTGTGTGTGTGGGTGAGTGTGTGTGTCTCTCTCAATCTCTGTGTTTTATATATGTATGTAAGTATTTATGTATTTATTTATTAATAAACACAAATAAGAAAACATGTTTTATAAATTTACTTAAAACAAATCATATAAATGTATATTAACATACAAATAAATATACAAATAGAAAATTATAACTAAAAATATATATATGAATAAACATAAATATAAATTAATATATGAATATATATATATATATACTAATATATGAATAAATATATATGAATTAATATAACTAAATATATTTATATTAATATGAATCTATATTAATATACGAATATATTTAAAAAAATAAATATATATTTATATTAATATGTGAATATATATATATAAATATATATTAATATATGGATAAATATATTTATATTAATATAACTCAATATATTTATATTAATATGAATCTATATTAATATACGAATAGATATATCTATATATATCTATAAAAATTAATATAAAAATATATTGATATACGAATAAAGATATATATATATATATTAATATAGGAATAAATATATATGTATTAATATAACTAAATATATCTATATTAATATAAAAATAAATATAACAATATATATATAGATATATCATTAATTAGAGAAAAAAACTAAATAGCATAGTGGTAAAGGTGTGGGTGTGAAAGGCGAAGATCTTGAGTTCGAGTTCGAGTGGATGAAGGGAGGGGCGTGCGGGCATGTGGGGGATGTGCTGGCAAGGGTAGCATGCAAGAGAGTGGGAGGGGTTCCACTTAGCCCTGAAAAGGGGGGTCAAGCACTATTAAAATCTCCAACCCCACATTATATATTCATTTTAATTTTTTAATTTTTTTTTAAATTTATCAGCTCATAAAAAAAGCACTGATAAAAGGGACCACCTTTATCTTCGCCTCGATTAACAACACTTTTTAGCATTGTTAATGTAAATATATAATGTGGATAAAGGCCATATTTCTAATACTATGTGCAGTGTAGGAGGACTCAGATACGTGTAGATAAGGATGCGAGTAGTGAGTGGCAGCTTATTGATCTATTCTCTAAGATGCATTTGAAGGTTCACGACAAATAAGAGAAGATGTTTCTTTCTTCTATAGTGGTTACCAATAATATATTGGATCAAGTTCGAAAGAGGAAGCAATTATATTCTGAAGGCCTAGTCCTATGGGAGAATGTGTCAGGCGAGGACCCTACTCCTGGGTGGAACATAGGTGAGTATGAGGTTTTGGGTTTTCATGGATGTGTATGGGTGACAGTAGACATACACGAGGATCTGTTATGAGATTATTGTGCCTCTATGTGGGAATTTCATCCTAGTGTCACCGAGTATAAGTGGAATGATGTTGTAATGAATTCTGTGACATGTTTATAGAGTTTTGCATTAAAAAAATGATTGGGTTTGGGTTCATATTAACAGACTCATGAAGGTTTCACATTTCATACTGATCAAAGAAACCATCAATGTGGATGGGCTTAGAGGGTTGTAAATCCAAGAGAGAGTACATTTCCATGGGTTTCTACACTATCATTTCATACAATGATTCTAGGTTTTCTTCTTGTGTCTTGCAGGGACTACTTAGGGCTTTGGGTACCCAGGTACGTCTGAGTACAGCATACCATCCCTAGATAGATGGCCATTCCGAGCATACTATTCAGGTTTTGGAGGACATGATTCGAGAATGTATCCTATATTTCAGGGGCTCTTGGGATAGACACATACCAATGTTAGTGTATTCCTATAGTAACAATTTTTAGTCAACAATTCAGATGGAACAATGTGAGGATTTATATGGAAGGCCATATCGATCACCCCTATGATGGTAGGAGGTTGGAGAGGCAGCTATGTTATGACCTCATCTTCTCTATGAGACCACTGAGTAGATAATTTTTTTTAAGATGATGGATAATGCACACTAAGATCATAAATATTATCTTGATCGATATGGATGAACTTTGGAGTTCCCGTTTGGAGGTCAGGTTTTCCTACATGTCGCACCGAGGTTAAGACACATAAGGATTAGGAGATAGAGGAATATTTCACTGAGATATGTCAGTCCATTTGTGTTTTTTCAGAGAGTCAGGCCTATTTCCAATCAGCTGCAGTTACCTCATAGGTAATGGGATATGCCTAAAGTCTTTCAAATTTCTCATCTACATTGATTCTTTTCAGATATATATCACATTTTTAAACCGATGATATTGAGTTGAAGGTGGATGCATGCTTCAAGGAGAACCCTATTTAGATTATGGATCAAATCACAAAGGTAATATGTTTTTAGTATATTCCTCTAGTATAGATGTTATGGAAGTACAAGTGAGTACCTGATGAGACTTTGGAGATGTAGGATGATGTACGATCGTAGTGTCCATAGTTGTTCGTAGATTCTTCTTCATCAACCTTGGAAGGGAAATTCAAGGACAAATTATATTAAGTGGGAGTTTGTAAGAACCTAGATCTTCATTTCTAGTAAGAATATTGATTTTTGGTTGTTTTGAGTAAAATTAAGTGAAGAGGTTTTTTTAAGTACACATCGTGTACTCTTTAGTACACCCCATGTAACTAGCATGTTGTGTAAAGTCATGTACTAACCGTGTGACGGATGAGTACATGTCTGTGTGGTGACCTAGCAGACCACCTAGTCTAGGATTCCTGTTAGATTTTCCTTGTTTCCATAATTTTTCTTGTTAGGATAGAGTTTTTGTTTATATGAAATTTCTATGATAAGCATTATAAATGTTGAAAAAGGGGATTTGACCATGAGAGATTCATAAAGGAGTTAGCCTGTGAGAGCTACCAAAGTGGTCATTTTTATTTTTTTAAATGAATCAATGACCAAGGGTTATTGACAGTGAGGGATACACCGGTGGTTATTTATAATTGATTTATGCTATGTTGACCTAGGGGTAGTGACAGTGAGATCTACAGAAGTGGTTGTTTATAATTACCTTGATGTTATGTTGGCCCTGGGGTATTGACTGTGAGAGATACCCAGGAGGTCATTTATAATTTAATTATGCAATGTTGATGCAAGGGTATTGACTTTGAGATCATCCCAGTTTTTCATTTGCAAATGATTTGTTCCACGTAAAACCAAAATGGATTGATCCTGAGATCATTCCTTGAGGGTTTTTATGAATGATTGAATTATTGTGACAAGTCTACCAAGCCAATGAATAAGCTTAGACTCAATCACAATTGGTTGTTTGGATGGTCTTACGAGACATCAATTTTTTTAATATTACATATAAAAATTTAGAGCATAGTCTATATTCCAAGGATCAAATGATTTAATTGGTTGAAAAAAATTTAAATGAATGCAATTGAAAACTGTAAGATTTAGTAATTTTAAGTACTTCCAAGTTTATTGCTTCTTTTGAGGGGTATTACCTACTATATATATTCACTGATAGTTAGGAATATATTTTTTGGTTATTTACTACTAGGATTCATCTCAATCCATGATTGGGTCATGTTTTGGACCCCAAAAGATTGTATGATTGCATGTATAGATAAGGGAAAGTGTCATTCATAATCTGGTAATTGATTGTTTTTTTCAACATGGGAGCATGTGACCAAGATGAGGATTGAGATTTTGTGGGAGTTCACTTGTTTCTTTTTAAATTTTGTTTCTGTATTACTTTCAAGAATTTTGAATTGTTTTTCTATTATCTTAGATACAAATTCCATGCATCATATTTATATATATTGTGGCTTATGTTGGATTTACATTCAGTCTTCTACTATTTACTTTTGTGGGATTACTACTTCTGCAATTGTTTACTATTTGATTTCTGTTGTGCATACTCTTCAAATGAGGAAATTATTTTCCCAATATCATACCTTATC
Source organism: Viscum album (assembly GCA_963277665.1). NCBI lineage: Eukaryota > Viridiplantae > Streptophyta > Magnoliopsida > Santalales > Viscaceae > Viscum > Viscum album. The sequence continues at coordinate 512,214,627 of OY728143.1, read as the reverse complement.
CCTCACTTATAGTCATAAGTCACTGGTATTTGGAGGAATACACATGAGGTTATTTGACTAACCTGGTTTAGTGCACCTTTGGGCGGTACCCAGATTTGGGATCTTACAATAATAATCCACCTTCATTGAAATTTCCTGACATATAATAAAATCTCCCCCTCATTCTAGCCATGAGAGGTTACATAAAAATAAATTAAATAAAATACTAAAGAACAATTGTGGAGAAGGCCATATTAACTCTGTTTTGTGCACCCTTATCCCTAGAACTCTGCTCTATAATTGAATCTCCTTTCATCACTTTCCTGGTCCCTATATTTATAAGCATAATCAAACCCCTTGGCTAAAAACTATCTTTAAATTATTTTTTTAATGATTTCAAGTAATAATTGGTTGTTATGAAGCTATATGGTGTGGGGTTTAGTGGTTATTTTCTAAAAATTGGATGTAATTGGATCTTCCAAGCCAGTTCTAGGGAGTGACACATTATTCGAAGCTGTGACATTTCATGTGTCACTTCCAGGTGCCATTTTTTGTTTTTTTATTATTTATTCACTCAGTTATGTTGATTTTCACATCATGAATTGGTGATTCATGACCTCAGTCATCACATTCTATAATTTTTATCCGCATTTCCTATTGATTATTCAATTTCGAGCTTTGGAATTGAGCCTTGAACTATAACATGTCACAAGGAATTGTTTCTATATTGAATTGAATCATTCTTTAACTTATTTTATTCCTTGAATATTTTTCAAATGAAATATACTATAAAATAATTAAACAATTGATATACAAAAAAATTAAACATTCAAATTCGAAAAACATTGATTTTTAATGTTTAAAAAATATAAATGAATTGTGGTCATTATGAAATTTTAGTGCTAGTGTGGTAATTATTATTGTTATAAGACTCCACTACTAGTAAATAATGAGCTCAAATTCCTTGTAAGTCATGATATATTGACAGTAAATATCTAAAAAAGTTTAGTTGGATATTTTAGATTACTGATCCATTTGATGGTGATAATTGCTTTGTATTTAAAGCCTTATGAGGAATCCTCTAAAATTTTGATGAAAAACTTGGTCCATAATATGGTGCTAAAGAAAATGGTGTTCTATAATGTCTCACAAAATAATTTCTATATATCCTTGTAATATGCTTCATATATTAATGTTGGCGAAATATAATAAAATTATTATGCTTTTTAAAATGGTCAATAACGGAACATATCACACTATGATGTATTTATTTCATAGGATTCCAAATGAAAAAATAGATAATAATATTATCCAAATTCTAATATAGTGTAGTTAAAGGTTTCATATAACCTTGGGAATATTTATTTAATCCTTAACCCATTGAAATATTAATCATATTTTAAAATAATATACAATCACTTGCTCAATATTTTCTCTCCATAATTGTTCCAGGATATCCCAATACATGTTTATGTTGTTATTATTTATAGATAAATTTAAACTATTAGATTAACAGATATAATATCTCTATATATATGGTATTAATGTAGAACATAACTTTATAGAAAGACAAGAGACAACGTTATCACCAATATTAAAGTCTGGTTATTTCTTATTCTTCACAATAACCAACTACTTTTGTAAGGTATTATCATCCTTATGTGATTTCCAAATCCATTGAAATAAATAAGGTTTTATAAATACATGGAATAAGAATTATGTTTCCCTTTTCATTATAACACCAATTTTCTTCCTTAAAAAATCATTGAGAATTGTATCACTCTCCACCATCATCATAGATAAGATATCACCATCTTCTCTACTCAATTAATTTTTTACATTATTAACATTCCAAAGATGATAATTTTTTACACAATCATAATCCTTGAGTAGTTCATACTATCCCCAATTCCTTATATAAAGATATTTCTATGTAATAATTCTATTTTAATCTCTTATTATTTGTTTATATATCAAATATATATCAATAGAGATAATGAATCTATATATTTATAGAAAAAATAATCATAAAAAATTCTGATTCATGCACTGAATAAGTCACATCATAAGAATTAAACTATAATTACATTAGATTTCACTATATATTATTGTTAAATAAATATTTTGTTAATATGATGTTTCACAAGAAAACATAATCTAAATTGAAAAACCTCAATATATTTTGAATATTATATATGATCGTTAAAACCAAGTCATTAAATTATCTGATATACATTGAATTAATTATATCACAAAACCAACAAATAAAGTAAGGAGAAATAGAATATAGAAATAAAATTCTTCCTTATAGAGCCCATTTATCTTCATCGGAAGGTAGGTATATTTTCTTGGTTTTGACCTTAACCAAGCCCAAGTTTCTCGTGATAATTACAGTATGAGTAAACCTATATACAGAATAAAATCAAGCTCATGGAGACTGCCACAAGATCTATATAGGTGGAATAGCCACCCAAACTGAAAACAGATCTTATCTAACACTAATGTATTATGTGGAGATCATAAGGGGTTTTGTTAGTAGAAATTATGAATATATTTAAATGTAATAAAATATTTGTATGTATATATATATAATTTATATTCTTTTCTAAATTCATTTATTCTAAATTCATTTAATGTTTTAAAAATGTACTTTATAGAAATTTGAATTTTTTTAGTTAAAAAATTTTCCTTTCATAGAATAATATAATATTTTTTAATAATATATTAATTAGTAATTTAGAAAAAATAGTTAATATATAGAAAACAATTCCACAGAAACATTTTTTATTATACATTATATTTTTAATTAAATTAAAATTTATAAATTTCACGATTTGGATTTGAAAAAATTAACATCATTTTTTCATTTATCATAGCTATATTACCTAAAAATAGATTTTTAATAATTTTTTAAGAGGGTTTATTTTTAGTTTAAAAATGTGGTATTTATCAATATTATAATTTCCAAGATTTTATCTCAATGTAATCCAATACTAAAAGATTTAAAAACCATTAAATAAATAATATATGAAATTTATGAAAAAATTTACCCATTTTTAAATATAATTTTTACATATAAAACCTACACCCTAATTTTTATAACAAAAGATAAATTTTCCTATAATATAAAAAACTATTTTTGGTATTCTCTTTTAATTATGTATTTGTAAGGTGATGTTCCATTTGGGCATCCCTTGGGAGAAAAATAACCATTATTGAATTCATAATAAATTTAATTATGTTTCTAAAATATGAAACAATTATAACATTATCATAGATCAATTTAAAATCTTAATAACATTATATTCAAAAAAATGGTTTTACACCTTTTAGTGTTTTTTAATTCATTTTTGAGGTTTATATAAATTTTATTTTATAAAATGGATTTAAAAATTGAAATAAAATGATTCAAATTATTTAATAATTTCAATTTTAATTTTGTTCATAAAAATTAATTACTATGGGGATAAATTAGTTTCCCCGTTAAAAAGTAAAAATTGTCAAAAATTACTAAGGAGAAAAAAAACATGTTCAAAAAAATGATTCCAAATGGATGGTGAAAGTTTGTCTCAAACCCCTCCCCCTTCCTATTTTTTCATTTTTTAGGTTCTTGATCCTTTATCAGTGAAATAAAATTGCAAAAAAGAAATTGTTTAAATTCAATTGGTGTTTACAAAACTGCACTTCTCTTTAAAAAAATGTAACATTTCTACCACTTCATGACTAATGTATCTGTATAATTACTAATTAAAAAAATACCATTTACTCTTCCTATATTCTTATTCCAAAAACCTAATACCTTGGTCACGTATTTTTATCCTAATCTCTTTAATTTTAATAGGGATTCCTTGAGAAAATCAAGTCTCCAACGTATGTATTATATATTTCAAATTATTTTATTATTAATATTAATCATCCAAATATAATTTAACTATAATAATATGATGAATATAGTATAATAATTATAATTATATGTTATTATATTAATGGTAGAACCTATTGTTATTTATTTCCATCCTTATATAAAAATCAATGAATGGTCAATCGTGTGTGTGCGTGAACTACAGCCTCAATGAAGAATCATGTTTAAATTAAATTTTTATTATTATTTATAATGAAATAAAATATGGGTAACAATAATAATAAAATTAAAATAATAAAATTATTATTTTATTGAAATGATATTATGTAAAAATAAACAGCTCATTAATGATACTCATCAATCAAGTTAAAGTGCGTTCAAGTTTGGATCAGTTTAACAATCATTGTGAACAATGCTATACGATTTATTAGGGAAGACTATGGGAACACGAAAACTAAAATTATTGTAATATAATAATAAAATCATTATTTTTTAATGGTTCAATAAATATTATATGAATTATTTAACTTATTAATAAAGTATCATTTTTTGTTCACTAAAATTACAAAAATAACCCAACACTGATTCCATTTTCATGAAAGATACAAGAAATACTTATGGAATAAAATAATATATTTATAATTAAATATAACAAATTAATTAAAATATATTAAACGATATATTATTGATAATATTTGGAGTAAATGGATGTTAAATTAAATCAACATTATTAAACGTGTGAAAATAATTAATTTTTTTAACACCCAATGCTTGAAATAAGTTTTAATTAAAAAATATAGAAATAATAAATAATTATAAATGAGTAACAGAAAAATGCATCATATATGATTATTTTTATGAAATATATTATTAATTTAGTTATTTTTTTATATGAATTTGTATTTTCATCAACTAAGGACAGAAACATGGAAATCATTTTTTTCCTAAGCTTCTCTTCATTGAGACATGTTTTAATATTATGAAAAAATTACATATTTCAATTATGTATATACAATGAAAGAATGTATTTTTACATAATCAATTAATTATTTAATTTTATTCTTAGAAACATATGATTTTTAATCCTTCAATGTATTTCGATTAAAAAAATTACTAAAGCCTAATGGTTTTTAACTCAATTAACTTCTTTGGGTCATAATAAATCTTCTTCTTATATTATCTTTCACAATCATAATATTATAACAAGTGATGATAGTATAATTTATTAAAACATTATTTTCATGGAAAATCATGTTTCACATATAATCCTTCTTCCCTGATGGATTAATTATTTTTTAAAATGATTTTTTATTAATAATAATTTATATTTTTTAAAATGAAATTTTAATCTATCTACAAGTTTTTAATACCCACCAATTCTTAGGTTCATCTCATGGAAACTCAATTTTATTTCCCCATTTTTTATTTTCCCATAATTTTTATTTTAAAAAAATATTTTCATTATCCATTTAATGATGTGGGATTTCAACAATGTAATTTCAAAATGATCAATATGATTTTCTATCCTTTCAAAATAAAATTTTAACCATCCACTCCATATTTTATTTTGATAAATTTTATGTCTTATTATAGGTTATATTATAAAATATTATTTTTAATTGTAAAAGTTTTCCCAGTATTTTCACTTCCTTTTTTGAAAACCCTATTTATTTGTCAATCCTATATTATTAAAGACTCTTTTAAAAGACAAAATTTACAATGAATTTTCAATTATCCTTTTTGGAATCCATTATTTATTTTCAAGGATATTTAATTTAGAACAATTTCTATTAATATTTTCATATGTATTCTATTTCCCTTTAAAAAATTATTTTATGAAAGTAATTCTTATTTCAATGTTATAAAAGGTTATGTAAAAACATTTGTATTATCATTTCTATTTAACATCTAAGGTATTTATATCATAAAGTGATGTTATTATCACCCTTGATATGATTTTATGATATGACGAATTTTAAAAAATAATATTTTCTATTACCGGTTATCTTTTTCGTTTATTTTATGTGATGTTTTTGTAATGTTTAAGAAATCCCCTCTTTTTCCATGGGTTTTGTAATATATATTTCTGATTGATTTTATGTGGCACATATATGAATATATGATAATAATTTGGGTCTCATATAACCGTCCAATTCATCATTTTATGCTTATATATGATTATATTTCCAATCATGGATATAATGAGTTTGTTCAAATAGTTATGGGTAGTATGGGTTTTCTATCGTTTTTAAGAATGGACCTGAAGTGTTTATTTACATGAGTGTGGGCGTAATGGGTTTTATCAAACTGGTTTTCCTATTCTTACTATCATTCCACATTTCTAATTAGTTTTCCATGTTATGAAAATTTTTCATCTTGCATTTCAATTCCATGAAGTTACATGTTATCATTATTGTTTTTATACTTCAATTATTTCTAACTTTTATGCCATGTTCTCATGCTATATGAAAATTAAGATGTGTTTTGATCTAGGTCATATCTTTTATGCTTCCATAATGTTATTTCTATGATATTCCATTTCTCAAAAATGTCTTATGATTATCATATGAAGTGAATTTATCATTTATAATGATGTGTATATCTTCTTCTTATTTCTCTTCATGTAATGTTAAATTTTTCACTTACTAGGCATCTAATCCTAACCCTTTATTATGTTTCCAATTCTCATGGTATGATGATTATTACATCATGTGAGTTATCAAGAAGAGGTCATAAAAGAGAATTATTATGAAGTAATGTTCACAAGAGTACTAAATTATTTTGTTTTCTTAACTGTTTTCTAAGAAATTATACTTTTTAGTTTCAAGGATATATGAACATTGTGAAAAATATTATATAAACCATGATATTACTGTATAAATTTCACACCCTTATTTACGAAACAAAAGAGTCAATAATGGTTAATTTATAAATATCCACTTTATTTTATCTAATATATCTTCACATTACTTTTCACATGTGATCTTTACCACATTATGAGTTGACATAGTTTATAGATTAGCAAATAAAGTGATTTATTCAACAAACAATGATAGTATCTTGTTAATCCAAGGAAACTACATTATTCAATTATGGATTAAGGTCTTGGTCATTACATGAAAACCGTTGTTTTTTTGTGTAAATATAAAAACCATCCATGGATACAATATGTTCAGGAAAATAATCTTCTTGATCCCAAAATTATCATTTACTAAATTTCCCATGAAACCCCTTTTTTCATCATAATCATAGGCACCCAACAAAAATTACTCTCATCCTACTTATCTCTTAGAGTATATAAGACTATAATAAATGAATACCACCAAAAACATAATAGATAATCCTTGAATTATCTATTCGTTATGTCAATAAACAAATTTGGTGCATTGGTTAACCCAATGGTTGTTACGACGAACTCATAATGAACAAACATCATTCAAAATTTTTCCTTTTGTATATCCTCCTTCTTAACCATTAAAGGATGAAAATCATAATAAAGATCAATCGTTGGGTAGTACTAATATCCTTGAATATAATCGAATTGGTTATAAATATCATGAAATGGGTACATATCATTTTTATTAATCCCATTAATTTAATTCTTATCAATTCATAACCTCATTTATCCATTTGTATTCTTCATAAATAAAATGGGTTTTCATATAGTAAAACACTTGGACGAATGAAAACATTATTACATAAGTCTTGTAATTTCTTATTCATCTCAACTGACTCCACTGGATCCAATATTTAGGGTGTCTTATATATTGTAATTCCATTATGGATAATATCAATATAGAATACAACTTCTCAATAAGGTGGAAATTCAGGTGATTATTCAGGAAATACTTCAATATACTCCTTCATAATGGGTAAATATTCTATTATCTAAACAACTTTACACATAATATACTGAATTTCTTCCATATATTCCTCACGGATTTCACTAAGCTAAAATATTAGTGTTGGTTCTAGAAAATATTCAAGTATATAAATTACCCCGCAAAAAATATTTAATTCCATACTTCCCTCACCAATTATAACTAACTTTTATCTATAATATATTATTTATTTGTATTTCATGAGACAATTCATACCCATTATTACATCAAAATTCATAATCAATATGATGATTATATTCACAAATAGATAAAAGTTTTTCATTATAATTTGAATTTCCTAAAATATATTCATGGAAATCATGTTACCACTCAATATTATAATAGATTAATCACACCATAATTCATCAGGGTGATTGAATATTATTAGTAAACATACTTGATATAAAAGAGTTTTTTGTTCTGGAATCAAATAACGCATTAGATAAATTTATGCATTTAATCGAAGTACCTGCCATCAAATTTTTTTTGAGCTTCCACATCAGTTGTTCTTATTGATAAATCTCATCCGTGATCTATAATCCTATTATAGGTAATATTGTATAGTATCACAATGAATTTATTAGAATAATAAATTATCTCCTTATAGTTAAATCGTTTCACATTGAGTGCTTCCATATTTCCTTTCCACTAATGGGCTTAAAGGCCTTTCTCTCATGATTTAAATCATACATCCAAGCCCTTTAAATAATTCTCTAGATATTTATTCCCATGTTTATTACATATATAGAACTCTAATCTTCTCTTATTTTCCTTTCTAGTTTTTCTCCCTACATATTGTTTTCATATCCTCTTATGGTCGGGTTTTCAATTGTAAATTATTGATTTATAAAAATCATTCTCAATTTTTAAATAATATGTTAGAATATCCCCATATAATAAAAAATTTTGAGAGACCAATGATCTTACAAGATATGGATTCAAACTATCAAATAAATGAATAATCGTGATTTTTGGGTAACATTAACAATCCACAACATACCTTTATAATCCTGTGAAATTGAACTCATTCTTGGAAATCATTTCCCATTTTTACCTTTATATGTTAGAAAATTTCTCACAAGGAAGATATTATTTATGAAAAATCAAAATCAATGTTTCTGAGATCATGTTTCCTTATTATTATTTCAAATTAGGGACCACCATTAGTTGGTGTGTCCCCTTAAGTGATACATGGTCATTCTAAATTTTCATTATATATGAAAAAATTTCATAATTACCTTCTATATATCCATAATCCATTTATCTACCACTATGGGATTAGTAGATCCATTGAATGATGTAGGTTTTCACCTCATAAAATAATATAAATATATTGATATTTTTTGAGAGTAAATATGTTTCTCCATGTGATCCAAGTTGTTTTTCCTAACTTGATTCAATTTCCCTAGGGTAATAATGCTTTATTCAAAACAAAACATAGCTCCATTATCTTTATTATACGAAAAATCCCCATGTTTCTCTTTATTTTTGTCTTAGTGTTCACTTCTTCTAGCAGGTAACAATATTTTAAAATTTTCATGGATTAGGTGATACATTTAAAAACTAATAATATATAAGACAATGTATATATATAATGTTTCCCAAAGATAGATTATTATTCATATAATTCCACAAAAATATTTCTAGAATAATCACAATTATTTTTCTTAATGTAAAATCTATGTTCTCATCCTATGTTTTTTTTAATTCTACATCATATGGTTTTTACCAAACCTGGATTTGATATGGGCTATAATGAAATATACCCTATTAACATGGATTCTATGTATTATTTATTACATGGTAGTCATAATACATGTAATTACATTCCCAATATCAATGTTCAGTAGTCCTTAAGAAACTAGATATATAATAATTTTATTTAACCATGGAAAATTATTACATTTGAGTAATAATCATTATTAATTAGTGTTATCAAAATGGAATATCATATTTAGTATTCACATTCATTACCTAGGGAAATGTGAATCAAAATTAAAGGATTATCTCAATTTATCAGTAATAGTTAGCATACAATTAATGCAGACATGTAACAAGACATATAATGGGATCATATAAACAATTGATGTTGTATAATATAATCAATGAATGGAAAATGAAATAAATGAGTAAATGATTACATAATGATAGAAAAGTTAGGAAAGAATATTTTTGGACAACATAAACATATCATGAATGCCATATGTCAAGACACTATAATAAAGGGTTAGGACACCTCAATTACCCTATCATAGTTTTCTCATGATACTTAAAAGTTCTATAAGGGGTTATAAAATTTTAGGACCTACGTGTCAAAAAAATTCAATGTATTACAACACATATTAAATGGATATGTCATAATGTTCTGGAATGAACAACATAATAATAATTAGAATAAATTATCAATGTTATTTATATTAAAATACATTCATTTATATAATAAAAGATCATATGACCATGATAATAGTTCTTCCTAGAAAATTATTTTTTAATGCTAAATAGGTGAATACCATTGACTCATATATGTTTTGACTAGGGATTCACAATTTTTAACAAGTAAAGAATATTGAACTGATGTTATTGGGTACTTAAATAAATTAAGATTATCATGATGACTATGAAATTTAATACCTGTATTTTAAATGGTAATAGACCCTGGAAGAGGTAGAATATATTCAAATCCTTCATTATATCCAGTAAAGAGCAAGTGAATTAACAAAACCCATACTTACATACATAAATAAAACATCTTATTATGTGAATATTCAATAAATAACATTAAGATCAATTCCATAATCGTAAAGGTATAGTGTATTTCGAAACATGGATACATATACAACTTGTTCATAATATATATACATAATCATTCACTAAGTTCATCATTACTAGCACCCTTCCATGACATGTCTTATATTAAACTATTCTTTATAACCTGGGAAAAGAAATATTAAGAAAGGGTGAGATCTAATCCACATTATGGGTAGACAAGGAATATATAAATGATCACTTAGACCTAACATGTTCATTAGGTTATAGATCATGAGCTAAACATTTGAAAACAACACAATGAATTTTGATGATCATAATCTTGAGTCAAGGCTTAAATCATGGTAGTTCATATGACATTGATAATAAAGGAATCAAAGAGCATGATCCATGAAAGAATTTCTATAATAAACAAATTGAACTTAGTGATGTTTTTTAGCAACGTTTTTTCAGGAAATGTCGCTAATGTAGTCATTTTAAAGAAACAATGCTAATTTAGCAATGTTTTCATGAAATGGTGCTAAAAATATACATATTTATAGAGTCCATTTCCCCACATTGATGAAAATATATATTTATATATATATATAAACATAAACACACATATATAAATATATATATGGCTATATATTTATTTATATATATAATGACACACACACACACTTATATAATATAAAATATAAACATATATATATATATAATTATATATATATATTTATACAAGCATAGATATATTTATACGCACATATACACACACATATATATACAAACATATCTATATAAATATACATATAATATAAAATACTAACATGTAGATCTAAAAAAAATATTTATATAATATAACATATAAACCTATATGTAAAACACACACACACATATATATAATATGATATAAACATATATTAATATATATAAACACAAAATATTAAATATAAACATATAAACCCACATATATAATATATATATATATATTTAAATTTTTAGATGTTGAAGTATATTTAAATATATATAAATATAAAATAATAAAATAATATATTCAAAACATTCACTGCTGAGATAGTTGAGGGAATTGAGAGTAAACCATGAGGTTTTATGATCGAGTCCTTTTGGATTCCATATTATCATTCTGGTATGTGCGTGTGGTCGATGTCTCTATTGAACATGAGGTACTATTTATATTTCATCCGTTATGTGAGTAGTTCACATGTGTGATTGTTGTATCCAGTTCGTTTAGTGCATGTGTGGTTACTATCTCACATGGTTGGTGTATCTCATGCTTGTGGGTGTGGAAAGGGTTGGATTACAGTCCATTAAGGGGTGGGTGAGAAATTATAGAGGTATGGGGTGCTGGAAAGTGATGCAAAATACTTTTAGGAAAATAATATGGGGGGAAATATTAATTTCAAAAAAAATTACTAACCTTTTTAAACACATCAGTAATTTAAGTGTGATTTATTGATTTTTCTAAAAAACATCAGTAAATAAGGTGTCACTTATTCATGAAATTTATAATCATCGCTAATTTAGAGGCACGTTATTTATCAATTTTTTTAGATTTGTCGAAAAATAAATTAGCGACATTTTAAAACAACACTAATGTAGAAAACAAGGTCAGAATATTATGTTTTTTGATAGTTAACATTGACATAAAACATGATTTTTAGCATAAAAATAATTACATAAATTATTTTCTTAGTCATGTATGTCTTCCAATACTATCATGGATGATTGGGTTTACTCCGCATACCATCATATCCTTAGTCAAGGTTCTCTCCCAAGACTTTCATTATAGAAAAAGTCCCTTAATGAACTGGGTTCACTCCACATTCCAATTTTTATTATCTCATTATGTATCTATAATTAACTAAATCATTTTACGGATATATTATTTAGATCACACCCATCACATAATTATAATCTATTTGATTGTGTGCCACAAGATCATAAAACATTCATCATATATCATAACTCATTAAAAAGAAATATGTTTCAAGAACATATCATCATTATAACCATAAAACATCCTGAGAAATAATAAGGATGGTATTATTATATCAATTATCTTGTGAAAAATATGTAACATCAAATTATTTTATCATAAATGAATATTTCTTTAAAATATCCCTTAGAATATTTCCTTAGGAAAATTCTCTTTTTTTTTCAGAATCACCATTATAAATTATTAAAAATTAGAAAATATTATGGAAAACATTTTCATGAGAAATATCCTTAAAAACATATAAATGAATCTCCAAGAAAATAGTTTTCTAGATAATTGGAAATTATGTTCATATCGGGTATGTTTAAACAAAGACTGTTTTCACTTTTTCAGAAAAAAGTCAAAATGTACCTAATTCAAAAAATGAATAAGGATTAATTTGAAACCAATTTGTAAAAATGAAATTATGGGAAAAATTAATTTAAACAATAATAAGATAATATAAAATCATTTTTCAAAATATTTAATGAAAACATTGATATGGATGAAAAATTATTTTCCGCTAAAGAGAGTAATAAGGTCGATTTTCATTAAAACAAATTTTCAGTATATTTAGTTTATAAAGAAAAGAAATTAAAATCATAATTATTAATATGTATAAATAACTTTAGGATAATAATATTCATTTTATTCTTGATATATAGTTCATAAAAGTTCATCATATGAAACATGATCGTAAATAATGAAATTGTAACATAAATCCCTTACCTTAAGCTCAACTTTATTCGAGGGGAATATAAACTCTTCTATGATAAGTTTAAATTTATTATAATTTTTTAATATTATAATTTATATAATAATAATGTCATATATGATACAATTACAATATATCAACACCAATTTTTAAATAATTACTTATTAATATCACTATTTTTGAGTGTTAACTGTTTTTTCATGAAAATTTCAGTTTTACAGAACTATTCCTTTTACTATGATCATAGTTCAAAAATTTACATATTTTTAATCATGATATAAATTAAATATTTATTCCATATATTTATATTTATATACAACCATAAAAGTTTTACATATAAAAATGAATTATATTATTTATATAGATTGTAGGATGTATGTACGCATGAATGTTGTTTTCACTTTTCAACAAATGGAAATGAAGAGAGGTAAATAATAATTCACCTTTAATATATAATTTTTATATCACATATATATAATGTATTCATTAAATGTAACTTGATTATCATTCATGTAATTCATAAACAAAAAAACGAATCACATCACTTTCTGATGGAAGTTGTGCAATCATACACACGAGCAATGTTATGGTTTTCAAATGCATTTGAAGGAATGAATATAGATATTATGTTATAATTTTAGAAGAATACTTATGTCATAAATTTCATATATAACCCTTAATCTCACCATAATAACCAACCATGAAATAAGGTGATGTGAAATGAATTGTATCACTACGTCGAGGTGGTAGTCAACAATTACACATGTCTGATACATTCACTATCCATTTGATGGAATAGATTGTGGAAATTTGTTTTTCCATAATCATAATAATATTTATGTTTATTAAGATATTTTTTTATTTTTTTATTAATAGAATCAATGTATAGGATGTATAATAATAAATAAACTAAAATAGGTCGGGTAATATGAGGACCTCTTCTTCGATAGGCCTCCATTAGATACCTTCTTAATGACCATTAGAAAGGTACATTAAGAATTTTACCACATAAAAATTATGGATAAGTATGTTTATCAAATTATTGGGTTGATTTTTTTCATTCTAGACGGCTCAAATTGGAGTGAATAATACAAAGGATGGTTGTCCTTTTATAAGTGGGGGAGTGATCACACTTGGAATTTCTAATAACAATAAAATATAATAAAACAATATCCAATTAAAGTGATTCAAAATTGATATTTATTTGAATCTAGGATAATATAAGGACAAAATATCTTTATAACATAGGATTTGGGAAATTTTAATTGGAAAAATTCCAATTATCTCTTGGTTTAGCCCATCTAAAAACCTATTTTAACCCTAACAATGAAAAAAATTGGTCTTTCTTTTACTATTTATTATGACGAAATATTATATCATAATTATTATATAATATTATTTATTTTGATTGTAAATATAAAATCTATTTTTTGAATTAAATTCATAAAAGTGTCATAATTTAATTTAAAATTAATCCACCAAAACATGATGAAAATAGGTTTTACAAAAAACCATTTTATATATATACGAAATTTTATATCCAAATTCAAAATACAAATAAATCACGATGTTCCCATGGTTTTTCATTCATTCATAATGAAAATGGGGTGCGAATTAGTGGAGAATAACTTTTTCCAATTATATTTAACATAAAAATCTATATACCTTTAAGTTGATCAAATGTCTGTTATCTGTTGGATGCATGGATCATCCTAAATTCTACCTCTATATTTTAACCTTATTCTCTATTGAAGATATAAGTAAAAAAACATACATGTATTTTTACAAGGCTCGGCCTTTTTTTTAGAACTCATATTCTTTACATAGTAACTCTTTTCAATTTAAATATTCTTACACTAATAATCCTTTCATCAATTACAAGTGAGGCACATTTATTCTACATTACACAATTGATCTCTCTCCCAAAATTATCTACCTATCTCCAAATGTTTATTATACTAACTCTCATCAGTTACAAAAATTTATTATCTCTGAATAAAACATAACATAAACATGTTATAATATCCCAAAAAACATTTTCCTGAGATTTGTTATGATAAATTCATGAGGTATACTCCATTTGGTGTGAAATTTTCTTCTTATGGTATGCTATGTCTCATGCCACTCACCTTCCATCTAGTGTACCTTTGAACATATCACCCTAATATTTTGATCCTAAAAATCCATCCAAAAAACACCATATATTGCACATATATTCAGCCCTCTCTTACCAGTATCTCTATCCAAAAATTATTTACACAATGTACCTATCACATACAAAATTCTGTCTAATACCTCTAATAAAAATCTATGGTCATTATAATTTTGATCCAAACATCTGTTTGGTGTATCTTATTTAACCTTGTATTTATTTGGTTATAAAATAATAATTCTATTTACTTTTATTAAAATTTCATCACTTACTCATATGTAAAGTAATCTCACTTCACCATCTTTATTCTGTTTCAACCTTTTATATAGGTTTTTTACAGATTTTTGGGAAGGGAATCAAATGTATTTTTCCACTAAATTAAACACTGTATATCAATTCTTATGTTTAATTATATTTCTTGGGGATAACAATAAATTATTAGAGATTATTTTTGATGAATCTTGAATTTTTTTTAAAGCTCCATATTTCTTCAAACATTCTTAAACTCTTTTTTAAGGAAATTATAAAAACATTATAAATTTAATAAATGATGAAAAATTTGAAGTATCGGATTTAGTATTGATATTTCAGGCCATTAATTATTTTTATAAAGCTTCCCAAAAATCTTATCTGGGGAAATTTATTCTTATTACTTCTCTATAGATACTCAATCTAGCTCTAGTTATATGACTGGTTCATTTAATTTTTCTTGGTTTAGTGATTCACATTTCCACTATGCACTTTGACATATATTTTTTTAAATAACTATTTTTTTTCATAAATTTCACTTCATATAAATCATCCTCCTAAATCATTCATAAATGTTTATCTGATAATAATTCGTGAAATCCTACGTCTAGTGGAATTTTATATGTTCAGTCAATATGATTTTTCCAGTCTGTTGGAATTAATCAATCTAGTTTTCTTGTATGATGAAATTTCCCATCTAATACTCATCCATTCAATTTCACGGCATCAAATGGAGACATGATGAATGAATCACTTTCTTTATGCTATTGTAACTCCATACAATCACATGACTAATAAAATCATGTATCATTGTCTGATTCTCCTCAATCTAATGACACTTTGGTATTCATCCTATCCTGAAAAACTCATCTTGATATGTTATTTGATAAATACCCTCTTTTAAAGAATCATGTTATATGGAACTAAAAGGTAGAAATTTGTGAATTGTATAATTGATTGAACTTGGGCTTCATCTCAGTCTTTATTCGACTTCTTCTACCTGAAGTTCCTTCATATTTATCCAATAGTTTACATTCCAATACTTCATATAATGACATCATGGAACTCTTTACTCTCATTCCACTTATTCTTCTAAAAATATTCATGGAATCATCAATCCAATGAATTTTTATCCCATAGATTTATACCAATGGATCATTATCCACTAGAATCAGTATAATGTCCCTCCTTCATTAGTTCACCCCATGACTTTTAAAACTCAAACTCCTTATATATTGTTACAAGAACTTTTCCACTTGAAAAATTATACAAATTATGTATATAGTAACTCAGTATCCCTTTTTCTAGTGTACTTGAGTCATTGATGTGATTTTACTTTATTTCAAATTCTAATGACATATATCATATAAATAATTTCCCCCTTTGTCTTTATTTAGTATGATTTTAAAACATGTTTGTTAGATAATAAATTCCACATAAACATTACGAAACATCTTAAATTACAATATTATCAGAGATTTGTAATTATTTATCCCGTTAATATTTTTATAATTTGTACAAAGTGTATGAAATCAGCAACGCATGCTTCTTACAAATATTTATATGGTAACATCAATGATGTTCTTTGTTGTATCTGTTAAATTATTGAAATCAGTTACATTTATGTAATTTTAATACCACCATTACACAAGGCATATTGTGATAAACAATTACTTGAGCTTCCTCTACCTTTACAGAGCCTTCAAAACTCCGCATGTGACATTACACAACTGAATACCTACCTTTACACATATTTTTTAAAACATTCCAACATTTTATTCTAAAATAAATATTTCTAATAAATTTATATCTAGTTCATCTAGTATTTTGTTCGTTGTTTGTATAATAAAAAATTGAAACTTTTTATTTGGAATATCTATTGCATCTTCATCAGATTGTCTATGTCCAGTAATCTACATCTGGTGGTATGAATTCATTATCTTATATCAGGTAACTATGTTGTACTACTCTCCATTTGTATCAAAACTTATAAGTTTAACTTGTATCATGACTTACTTCAGGATATTTAGAAACATTGAGGAATGTCTTGGGACCATCTTTCTATTATGAAGAATATTTTTTAATATTCATAGGGAATATTTCTTAAACTTCATAATGAATGTTTCCTAACTAGTTAGTGAAAATTTCTTAACCATATTTAGAACTAAATATAGAATTATTCTTAACTACTATAAGAAATGTTACCTTATCTTCTCCCACTACCTTCTTTCAATAGACTTCTTCAATATTCTCCTCTACTAGAACTTATTTATTCATCTCCAAATATCATGGATAGTTGTATGTAGCAATATCTACTAAAATATTCCTAGGAACCTTAACCAAATGAAACATTACATATGGAGACTTTACTATTAATTCCTCATTGACTTTTTAATAAACTATTTAAAACATATAAAATATATATTCTATAAATATACCAAAGGATCCTTAATCTCTACTATTGGATTTTTTTCAATGCCATATCCTATCTAAATTCCATATGACATTTCTCCCCCTAAATGAAAATAAATTTAAAATTCCGTCCTCCTGTAGAGCTTAAACTGAGATAATATATATATCTCACCCTTAAGGATTGGAATTTGTTGAATATCCCATAATCACAAATTTATGGTAAGGGAAGACAATTATTCACATATTTTCTTATTACCTTATTTCCATTTATAGAACATTATATAAACTCTAAACTTATTATGACAAGGAAATAATCACAATTATTAAATAAAAAAAATCCTAAAATAAACCAACTATTATTATATGTGATCCTTTCTCAGTTTAAAAACAATAATGGTTAACTCAGACATTAAATCTATCCATGAGGTTCTTCCAAGTGATTCCATCTTATAAAAAACTTATTTAATGGAAAGATTCACCAGAAATTTTATTCAACTCAGTTTCTTGTATCTATCATAACAAACAAGTGAAAAATTCTCAAGCATAGACATGAGTGGTTTTTCTCCACCTTTTTATGATAATACAATATTTTTCATATAAAAAATTTGCCCTTATTATATTTTTACCTCGGTTATTTTTATATTAAGAATGAGGGGGTATAGAAAATATACAATTAGGATGAAAAAATCAATATTTTTTTGGTTTTCAAAACATTAATTTTAATGGGATTCCTGGGTTTATTCTCGACTTCATTTTTAACATAATTATGGGGTGAAGTTTCCCTAAATATATATTTCATGAAAAATGGAATTTCATTTCATTTTTTCAATTCCATCCTACATTATTATTCAAACATTTTTCCGCTAAAAAAATGAAAACATTTGAAACATATTCAAATTTATTCATATCCTCAACTTTTCTGAAAAATAAAATTTTCTATTTCCAAATGTTTTCCATTATTATTTACAAAATTCACCTATCATGGTAACATTGTATTATTATTTTATATAGTGTTTCTCACAAATATACATCTTCCACATAGCTTCTTATATTATATTAGTTGTTTATTCTATGGTAAATTCGAATAAACATCAATTTATTCATAAAAAATATCCCCCATCATTCAATAACTCTAATTCCTTTCTAGGATTGTTGACTATGTTTCTTGATATTCATTCTACTATTTTTAAAATTGATTGATGTTTTAAAAAAATTAATTTATTTTTCAATTTCATTCCTAGAAGTAACACTTTTTCATGGGGTTTACAACATCAAAAACATTCTCCATATATGTAAGGTTATTCCTTACTTATTTTTATTGCACCACAAGGTAAAATTGAAATATACCATCCTAACATTTTATTTTGAATTTTTTGGACTCATTCCATTACATGTACATATTTTGTTTTTCATATAATCAAACCAAAACATTTCATTACCATTTTTATTTCTTCCCAAGCATTCACTAATATCTCCTAAAAGTCCAAATTTATTGGATATATATAGATATTTTCTCTTTTATAATGGTTGGGTAAATATAACTATGTTTATTTTTTCTTTTCACTTCTCACCCCTCCATGTTTTTCCATGTTTGTTCTTCATATAATGGAGTATAATGACAAAAATCAATATCATTGCGGTTGAACATTACAAAGAACCAAAAGTAACCAACAAAACTAAGCTTCATTAATTATGTTTCATTTGGGTTGGTGGAAACATTCTTCTTTAGGATAACGTTGGGAGGAACATTTTTCCATTTATCTTCTGACATCCACTATATTAAAAGAGGTGGACTTTACAACTATCTTCACCCACTTTTATTGAGAATGGAAACCTACTATAATATTACAAGCTTTTGAGACAATAGATTCGTGGGAGTGTTGGGTTATTTTTTTCATAATCTTATTAGAAGATAATGGTTTTGATGATTACACATTCTTACTATCATTAGATAAATAATTTACTAAAAATAAAATTACATGGAAATATTTTAAAATTTTATTATCTTTATATTTTTTTAAACAATCAACATGAGTATATTTAATGTTTCTTAATATAATTTCTTATTGAAGACGCTTTACATTTAAATTTTTCTACTGATTTTCAAGACTCCCTACTCTATGTTCACAGACCACATCTAAATCTTTTATGATTTCCTAATTCACCATACACGTATCATTCAAGGATAGATTAATTTTTTTTAATAAACATTATTTGACCTCTACTTGATCATTATTATCCTAAAAACATTCTTTGTGGCTATCTTCTAGAGTAAGGAAATTTTCATTAGAAATAATTGTAAACACGTTTTTTTAACAAAAACTCCAGTACAAGGATTCATCTATAAGGGTGATATTTTATTTATAGGTAAATGCACATTTTCACTAATATGATTAGATCTATTAAAGGTTTAACACACATGATCTATATTTAATGTTTCTTGAAACATTTTACTTTTATTTTATTGTAATATTTCAAGATCGTCTATCCTTCAATATTTAACATCTAAATAGGTGTTTTTATATTCCAAAAATTTTTCTAACATATGGAATATTTCATTCTTAACTTCCCTAACAATGATATTCTCACTAAAACATCATATACATAATTTTCACTAAATGAAGAATCTTTTCTTGAGAATGTATAACATTTTTTTCCTTTCCTTCAATAAGTTTAGTGAAATATGTACATTCCCAACTCTTATCTCTAAATGTTTTCATTGGGTTATCGAGTTTTAATTTCAGCTCTAATATTTCTTCATGTTGTCCCCTAATATGTGAAAGTATATATGAGGTAAATTTCATAAGGAAATTTATCTGGTATGATTTTATTGTGAAATATATTTCTTCTACAGTTATTTCAAATCCATATCTTGAGAAAATTTATTTTAAATGATCATTTTTTCATATATTCAAAATAATTTATACTAGATTCCACTACATCATATGGTGGTGTATAATCATTCCATAAGTTTTGAGAATCAATTTTATGCTACATTTGAGAATTTTATTTCTTAAATTTTTTTAAATCCTCCACGTTAGTACAATCAAATATAATTTTTAGTTTTTTAATCTCATGATGATATTTCATAACCTTTAGAGAAAATATTCTTCAACATATTAATATATTGAATTTTTATGAAAAACCTAAATAAAACCCAGAATAAAACATGTATTTCCAAATAAAGGTAACCAAGTAAATGATATATATTTAGGTTTTTGTGGGGGATTTTTCAGTTACTCAAAGGGGGGTGGGGGTGACTCAGTGGTGACTACCTTTTACATAGAATATTTATCTTAAAAATCATACTTTATGTTTATCAAACCTCTTTTATCTGTTTGGATGTATAGATCATCACAAATTATTACTCACTATTTTATCTATATGATATGTATATGATATGTATATGATATAAGGAAATTAGTACACTAGTATTTTTATATGTTTTGGGCATAGTGGGAGAACATAAATCCATTCAATAGTGAATAGCATAAGTCAATAGATTCTTCGACTAATAATATTTCCATAAATTATAAGTGATAGGTATTTATAATATATACCAAAGTGGAGTTATCTTTTTTAGAATCTCTACCAATCTCCTAGTTGATTAATTTATTCAATCCAATCAGTTATAAACTTTTCTTATCTCTTGATCCAATATAACATAAACATAAATGAATATCCCTAAAAAAATTATATTCAAATGTCCATATGATAAATTTTTTTTTATACTCTACCTGGAGTTCCTATACCTTCATATTGTAAGCTGTATCTAATAAACCTCTCCTTTTGTTTGTAATCCTATATCTAGTGCACAACTAAACATAGCACCTCAATATTCTACACCTTAACATCTATAAAAGAATTCTATAACCATAGTACCTCTATTAAATTTCTCTCTAATTATTTTTTATATATGATAATACTAAATTCTTTGAACCTATCATCACAAAACATGTGTCTATTAATTCGGATAAATACCTCTATATGGTATGATTTTGAACATAACCTCTTTCTGGTGCCTCTTCTTCAATGAAGTATCTTTTAATGGAAATTGATATTACTCTTTAGTAATTAGCACTTCGATTCAATCACATATTTGATTTTTATTATAACATCACATTCTCTATACTATTTTAATAATTTATATACATTTGTTTATTGAATTTTGGATGGGAACACTAATTAATTTCTCCACTAAAATAATCTTTGTATCTTGAATCATCATTATAATTATATTTCATAGCGATGCTTCTCAATTATTTTTGACTCTTCTTGAGGATTATTGAAATATATTGAAATATCCCCTTTCATAAAACATCCTTAAACTCAGTGTTAAGATTCTTATAAAAAATTCCTTAACTATTAAATTATAAAAAATTTTGAATGATCGGCTTCAACATCATCATTGTATAGATTTAAAAAGTTACGTGAAGAATATGGAAAACCATTTCTCATGGAATCGTTTTCTAATGAATTATTTAGAACATATTTGTTCAGATATTATTCTCTATTTAGTGTATATGGTATTGGCTTGTTTAGTGATCCACCACTCCCTTACCTTCTTTGAATACTTATTTTGTTCTGAAGAACTCAAAAATTATTGGATTTTCACTCTCCATATACCTCATCTACCAAAGCATTCATAAATATTTGAATGATAAACTATTATGACATCCACTATCCAATGATATTTTACATGTAGGGGCAATATGATGTATCTGATGGGTTTAAATTCTTCTTTATGGTCTTCTTATCTGATTAAATCATCCATCTGATACTCATCTATCTGATTTCGCAACATCAACTCAAGTCTTCATGCTTAACTTACTTTATTCATGTATGTACAACTTTATATAATAATACATCTGATAACAAAATATATCCTTTTGTGATTCTCATCTGTCTGATGACACATTAACCATTCATCTTGACTTATAAAACTCATCTATATGACTTCTTTAATAAATTCCTTCTTTGATCAATTAACATTGTATTGCACTGATCGGTTTGACTTCATGAAATTTCCAACTGATAAAACTCTAGATTCATCTTAGTATTCATTAAATTTCATATAAATTTATAACCATAATATTTATCCACTTTATGACATCAAAAAATCATTATGATTGCATTGTGGAACACTATCCCATCATTTCACATGTTTATCTGATCATCTATATGGAATTTTGTGTTTAATGAATTTTTATCTGATGGATGCTTATCTAATAGATATTCATCCAGTAGACTTGATCTGATGGCCCGCCTTCAATATATCACTCCATGAGTTTGAAATATTGATCATTATACATCATATAAAAATAAATTTTACCCTTAAATAAATATACAAACTTTCTATCAGTAAACTTGGTCTCCTGTTTTCTAGTACACTCGAGCCATTAATGATCTTTAACAATATTTACAACAAAAAATATTCTACAAAAAAATGAGTTCCCCCTTTCCCTTTATGAATTAAATTTATGAAACAATTTTTTTGATTATAAATACCACTTATACTAAGTAGAACTTCTTCAATAAAAATCATATCATGACTTTATACTAATTTCTCCCATTTTTCATTTTACACAACGTACAAAAGTGTAATAATTATACAACACCTGATTCTTAAAAATCTTTATCTGATTACATAAATTATGTCTTATCTGGTATCTCTAAGCTGTTGGGAACCAATTACCTTTAATTAAATGGAATACTACCCTTATATAATATATAATGTGGTTAACACTTACACATATTTCTCTCCCTTTACGTAGCCTTATAGACTTGACCCTTTCCCTTACATAATGAAAGATATGACATTTTATATCATTTTTATTGCAACTTGAACTTCGAATTATAAAAAATCTTTCTTAACAATCTTTATAACTGAAAATGTAAACTTTATATAGCTTCTCCTGCTACCTTCCTTCAACAACCTTCTTCAATCTTATTCTCTGCTAGAACCTACTTCCATATCTCCTAATATCATTGATATTTGTTATCACCCCTATATAATAAAACTTTTCATACTAATATCATCCTATGGAACCATTAAATTAAACATCCATGTTGACTTTATAAAATAAAATAAACATATACATTATATTTTACAAAAAAAACCCAAAGGATCTTCAATCTACTCTTTTTGATATATCATTAATACCAGATTCCATTTAAATTTAGTGAGATCATTATCCCCCTTCATGACAATGAAATTAGAGGCTTCATCCTTTCAATATCATATAGTGAGATAATATATTTTCCTCCCCATAATGATTTGAATTATTGAATCTCCCCCAATCAAATTTTTTGGGTGATATAGAATAATTTTCACATATTTTCTTCTTAACAATATTTATTATACAATACCAAGTATATAAAACAACCCAACTTTTAGTTACATGGATACTACGTCATTTTTATGATATAAAACATAATAGTTATATGAATATAGGATCTAACGATTTAGTATCTTTGAAAAATTAGGCTCATACTACACTTGAATAAAATCAAACATTAATATTTATTAAAATTAATCTTTTATATATCTATAACATATCATGTTTACCTTGTTACATATAATCACCTGAGGATATACATTAAAGTGGTGAAATAGAGTCTAGGATGGGGGAGGAATAAACGACATGAATGAATAGTACATTCTTCAGAATAATTGACATCATCCTATCATAATCATATGGTTATTAATATAATAATGATAGAAACATTTGATAATGGATTGGAATGTGGAATAACAATTATACTAAAATATCATAACATAGTTTTCAAATACCAGACAAAGTTTTTAACAAATATGATATTTTTTCACACAATAAAAATGTTCCTAATCATAACATCATAAATTGGAAAAATTCTAGAATCATGTTCACACAACATACACATTATATCAGGAGATAAAACATATTAACTAATACTATACAGGGATATATAATTTTAGTATTATTCATTACACTATAAAATTTTCAGAATCATGTATTCCATATGGAAGGATAGAAATCATAATCATAACGTAGCCCATAGAAAAGGAATGTGTTTTGTAAAATATTTCACATCAAATACTTCAGGAAATTATCTTTAGGATTCTCAAATGAATCAAAGAGATCGTTATTTGTCATAAAAGATCATTTTATTCATTTAAAAGAGAAAAAACTCAAGATTATTAAAGATAATATTTACAAATTAATGTCTTATGGATAAAATATTTGTAAAAGGATTAGATAACATTTTGGAAGTGTAAAAACATATATAAACACAAATGAAATGAGAAATAATATTTAAATGAAATATTTAGAAACATTCATACTAAAATCAATGTGAATTAGAAGATAACCCAAAAGAAAGAATTTGGGTTCGAGAGTCCCCTTACATTATATACCACATTATTTCATCGCTTTTCTATCTCATGAATAATAAAATTCTATTTTGTAAAAAATTTAACCATAAGTGAATTATTATAACTATTATAAATATGTATCAATTATAATATTTCTATTTTATTTATTAATTACCTTGGATAAAGGGAAAACATTATGATTTCATTTTTTCCTTAAAATTGTTTTGTTTATGTTTGATTTTTCAATTATGTTCATGGTCATTTATACATAAGTAAAATTAATTATAGAATCATAAGATATATGTATTTATGAATTTAAATTTGAAAAATAATTTATTATAATCATAAATATGTATTTTGAAAATGTAATAATTAGAAACTTCCTCATTGATAGTTAACCAGCTGTTAATCTGACATTCTCCGAAGAGGAGCTTTAAAATGCATAATATATGTGTATACAAAAAATAGAATTTTTATAGTATATTAACATTATAAATATCATGTTAACATAAAATATAATTTTTTTAGGATTTTTTGAATTAGAAAATATATTTAGGATATGAAATTAGAATCTTAAAATGAAAAAAAGTACAAAAATACAATACCTATTTCATACTCTGGTTCCTTCTCTACAACCATTAAATTATAGAAATATTGGAGTCATATTACTCTATAAAATCTGTAAGAATTATAAGAGACATAAAAGATAGGATTTGGGATGATATTTTTGATTTGGTAAGTGAGGGGGGATAAGATTTCGATGGGGAGGGAGAGGGTTTATTTATACATGAGGATGGGGTATTTTAAGAACAAAACATTAAATAAATAAAATATATATAGTAAAACTCATAATAATGATACTAATGTAATTATGGATAATATTTAAATAAAATATAACTGGTTTGTTACTTAAAACCCCCTTTTTATACTATTACAATACATTATTAAAAAAGAAAAAAAAAATGAAAAATTGTTATTATAGTGGAATACATTATACTTTAGACTTTGGAAAATACTTTTTAGATTTGGAAAACATATTTATTGTATTTAAATGACTAATTTATCAAATCTTATGGGTTAGTGGTTGATATAAATTTTGAGTAATTTATTATACCATTATAAAATAAGGAATGATGAAATTTAAAATGTATCAATTTCAAAAACTGTAGGTTTACTATTCAACTAAAAAAATTATAGTATTTCAGGAAATAAACAAAAAATAACCCTTAAAATATTTTGAAATTATGATTTTTAAATTAAAATAATTTATTCCAAATAATTTTCTAAAATATGAAACATTAGTTTTTAATATAATAATTATAATTTCTTGTGAAATACTATAAATTACGGTATATTAAAAAAGTGATTATATTTTATTTGAGTTCTAATTAAATATATTTTTTTATGGAACTATAATATTTACATTAACTTAAGTTGATAATGATAAATTTTATTTATTATAAGTTTTATTATTTGGTAGTCAAATTAATATCCCAACAGTCAGTTTGTTATTCCCATCTATCAGGTTACTATTTCTAATGTCCAATTTATTATTACAATGATCACAATACTATTCCTATAGTCACATTACATCATATAAATATAACTTAATTCATTAATTTAACATTCACTACAATTCCTCCGAATGTTATACATTTTCAATTTCTATTATGTCGATCTGATTATTAACATTTTACTTCATTTTTATTGTGTTGGTCATGGAGGTGATAAAAATAGTTGATTGAAAGGATATTAATTTTACCATGATACTTTTCTTAAATAATATTCTTCGTCCCAATGTAATATTTGAAATTTTCATTTTTTTAGTTTCATATTAATGTAAATAAATTTATCGATGAAATAAATTTTTTTGGTTAAAATATAATATAATATAACACACATTTATTTCAAGAAACAAATATAATTTATAAATATTGGATTGTTACATTCGTCCCCCATTTTGAAATTACATCCCTGAAAGTTCAACTCATAATCTAATTTTATAATATGCGACGGTACATTGGTTTTATTATTTCCTTGGGTTCCCATGTTACCTCTTCATATTTAGGGTTTCACTACAATACATTGACTATGTGATTTGTCTTATTTTATATAATTTTGTATCTATGGTTCATGATCATTACTAAATGATCCCTATATGACAGGTCATTCTTCATTTATACCAAAATCATATTTAGTGTGTGTAAGGGATCAATAATATAGTTCTTCATAAGAGATATGTTAAACCCATCATGATCTGGAGCCGTATTTTATGTAAGTTCAAGAATATAGGAAACTAATCCTATGAAATCAAGGGTCTCAAAGGGTACAATGTACCTAGGGATAGATTTCTTTTGTTTCCAATCCACATGACTCTATTCCATGGTCATATTTGAAGGAAAAATATGTCTCCATCCTCAAACTCCAATTACCTTTTATGATTTTCATCATGCCTCTTCTACAGACAATATGCATCTTTTAGATGTGGTTGGATGGATTCATGCATCTCTATTGTATCTTTCATATGAATAGGTATATTTCTTTATCTAACTTAATTTGAACAAGTAAAAGTTTTACAAATCATTACATAAAGGACTTCAATTTAGTATTTGGATCATGTTGATGAAATATCTTGAATTTAGAATAGAATATTGGATCATGATCAGTGACAATAAAAAGTGGGACCACATGAAACATGTCCACTTTATTTATGTATATCATAGATTTTTTTTCACGTAAAAATATTCCCAAATAGTGTTGAAGCTTCATGTATTGGTGATTCAATCCACTATAACCCATATAACATTTCTCCATTTTCTAGTATTTGGGAGACCAGAGACAAATTTCATGGTTATTTTCTCTAATTTACTATTGTAATAGTTAATGGTTACATCATCCCCTTACACTATTGTCACTAATATTACACTTGCTAAAATATTTTTTTCGATGCTTTCTGCGGTCAACGTGCACATCATCGTGGTGACACGTACTTGGGGCCCCATGTTCCCACATTACAATATAGGGTAGGGTTCATAAATTATTTTATAATTTTTTCTCCTTGATCGGAATGAGATGATGGGATATCATTTCTTCTTTCTATGATTTCCTCCTCAAAACTCACCACCTAGTCTAGGAATTCCATATAGATATGAGTCATTGTTCATGAATTTCATTCGTGGTGACATCTCTTTATGAATGGTCGTTAATTATTATTCTTCATTCAAAACATTTCATGGGGTCTTAATAGGGTATAAAACTTCTGTCAAAGTATATTTTAACATTATGCATGTTGGGGAATCTATAGATGTTTGAACATTGTAACACATGTATTCTTCCACATAGGAGGGATTCTCAAGGTGCAGAAAATTCGGTATCCCTCATTAGTCACACGATACCTTATGCTAGAGGATTCAATTGAAGGTTTTCCTTGACTTACCCTGTTTAACACAGTGTCTTTCATGAGTTTAATGTCAAGTAGAGATAGGTCGAAGTGATGAGAACACTGACGAGATTGAATATGATTAGTAAATCCCTAAGATGTAGATCCTATAATATTTATTGGATTGATGGATCAAAATTCCCAATGAGGATGGACCCATCATGACCCATCCCAAAAAGGTAAGGTTTCACACTATGAAGGATGATCTGGACACCACTGAGGGAGGATTAGGTAGGTGGACCTAATGTGGGAGACACCAAGGTATTCCATTGGCTAGGATTGAACCTCCGGAATAATTCTTATGTACCTTGTGTATAATTTAAGGATAAAACCCACATAGTTCAAGAGATAAGCATAGGATTTGGGCGTACACAAAGGATAGCGACCCAGATATATTCTAGGGGGTTATGTATGGTTCGTATCCCATCACAATAGGAGCAATGTTGGTTAGATTAGGTTTGGATTATGCATGGATAGCTTCCCGTGATTGATGTGATTGCACCAAGATACTAGTGTAGTGATAGAGGATATGGATCGATATTATGCATGGTTGGATACTTTTATGAATGGCGTGATCCCTGTAGGATGTGGTGTCCCTGGTAAGAATCATTATGGATGATGGATGATTTGATGAAGTGGATGATATGAATATAATGGAACTGATATGAAGATGATAGTGTTGGGTTTGAACCTTGGGGATATATGCTACATATACTAGTGGATGGGACTCAAATTCCACAATGTTCTCGAATGGGGTTATGAGACACCTAAGGAAGTAGGTCATGTGAAAGTGGAGTGCATAGATAGTGACCTGAAGGAAACGGAACCCCCATGCTTGGGAATAATATTCCCATGACACATAGGCTCAATGGAACGACCTGGATGGAAACAGGTGTTGGGATTGAACCTTCAGAATGGATTCCTAGATACCCATTGTAGAAGACAATGATCAAATTCCACGTAGTTTAGGAAGTTTGAAATTGAATTTAGACAAACACAATGCAAATGAATCTGGAGACATACTGGGACTACAAATGATTAGAGGCCCACAAAAAGGAGAAATATGGTTAGGGTTTATGCAAGGTTAGAAGACCTTTGACATGATGGGTCTTATAGATGTATAGTGGCCCAAGGAGGTTAGATCCCTCAGAGGGAACTCTAGAGTATATTATTGTTTGTGATTGAACCTTTTAGAGGCTTCCAACATACAATGTTTAAATGAAATAGATCCATAACTGAGTATTTTGGTTGAGAGGGACATGAGAATTACGCCATGAGGTGGCCCAGAGAATTGAGGTGGATGAGTGTCAAGATTTTACAAGTTTTTGGAGGCCGGGTGAGAATCAAGGTGGATGATGAATGAAGTTTTACAAATCAGGACACTATATGAAGGTGAATCATGGGGGTGTCCCATAAAGGAGAAATGTCACATCATAAGGTTACATCTCTTGGAGGGAGAACTAAATTTTTCATATAATCGGGTTCAAACACCCTATGAGAGTGGGCCAAGGGTATTTTGTTCCATAAAGAGGATATATCAGGCTATGAAGGTGGATTTGGAAACTGATGTAGGTGGATTAGGGAGGGAGCACAAATGTTTTCCATTGGTTGGGATTGAAGCATAGAGATGCTTCTAATGTACCCTATGTAGAAGATATGGATCAAATCCTTTGTAGTTCGGTAGTTCGAGTATTACGCATGGTTAATGGCCTATGAAATATTACGACGGGGCTTACTGTAAGATGGATGCCCTAGTGAATGGTGTCACGGTCACTACTAACCTATAAGACCACGTGATTCATGCATGGTGTGAGAAACAAGAAGAATCAGTAGACCAGACCGACGTGTTGCATAGGGTACACACATAGGGGATGATGTATGGATTAACTGTGGATGTGGTCCATGTGCCGCTACAGAGAAACAATGGGGAATAGGGCTTACACATGGAAACGTCCCAGGTGCTATGATGGATCAGGAAATGTGAATGGGTCATACATGTGGAATCAGTCTAGGTGGAGCTATGGAGAATTAATGGTGATTGGGGTTTGTGCATGTAAGAAGCTCAGGTGCCACAATTGAGCAGCAATAATGGATGGGTATTACGTGTGGAAGCTTCCCATAATGTCATCCACATGTCAGGCCAAGAGGTCATGTCATTGTGATGATTGGGTGGGGGAAATGGTTTTGGTATTTCAGCTTGACCAGATGACCATAGTGGTTTTTTTCAATTCATGTCGTGATGAGGCATCTTATGCTTGATTCATAAGGCATATTATTCTTAAATTATTGTGTATGATGTAGTTAAAAGTCATGTAGTGAGTACTATTGGCATCATATTCTTAATGAATCATTAAAATCTTATTTGGAAGAAGAGTAATCCTATGTTTTTTATATAGGGTGTACTATAGTTTAATGTCATTTAGTGATGACTATTAGGTGGGGTGACTAGAAATGGTATGAGTTGTTACTTACACAAGAGTTTTCCTTTCTAGTTAGACCCAACATTAGAGCTAGGTGATGAGGATATAATAAATTCTAGAGGAATGGTTCAACTCATGGTACTCCGGGGATTGAAGATGATAATCTCAACTCATGAAATGGGAATAGGACCAAGATAAATAGTCGACTCAAGGTGTTTTATGGAGTGAGGAGAAGTATCTCAAATCATGGTATTCTAGAGGTGGAAGATGGGTGAGAATAAGTGTGAAATGTAAAATGTTTGTGACCCGACACAAAACATCCATGGTGTGACTCTCTATTATTTATGGGGGTCAGTGATGGTAGTAAAGGGACTATCCTGAATTTCTAGGACTGCAGCCTAGTACTGATCTCGACCAGAGGTACAAGGGCACAACCCCCATGGTATGGACTAGGGGGTACAAAGGTAGTATCTTCATGATGGATATGGATTTGGGAATGAGAGGGGTATGTTAATCGAGGGGCTCTACTTTAGGAAATTTTCGAAGAAAGGGGACTTTTGAAGGATGGGAGCTCCATGAATTAAGGGTTCTTCATGAAGGAATCAAGCATCATAGTGGAAAGGTGCTATGTTAAGGAATGTTTCTTTGTGAAGGAAAGACTTCAGCAGAGCATAGCATCACCTTAGAAAAGAGCTCATAATTTTCATCGAAACATTCAATTTAATCATGGATCATGAAATAAATTTTGATATTTAGTAACATTGAGGAATGGCTTATAATCATCCAACATTCATAATGAAGTATTATTAACAACATAATGGATTGTTTCCAAACCATTATAAGTAATATTCTTAACATACTAAGGAATCTTTTCGAACCTACTTCGGCACTACACATATAAACATTCTTATCTTTCATATGGAATGTTTTCTTTGATTCTCAAATACCTTCCTCTTGTGTAATTATTTAGTATTATTCTATTTTAGAACATAATTAATCATATCCCAATATCATGGAATGTTATTTCCAACACTATATACCAAAATTTCTTTAAAATATTTTACTTATAAAAATTATAACTTCAACATCCTCATTGAATTTACAAAAAACTATTGGCCACATATACAATTTATGTTAAAAACAAATACCAATGGATCTTAAATTACAATGAACTAAAATTAAGTATTCATAATATAATTTAACTAATGATACTTTTAAAACCTTTTTAAAATAATGTTTTACTTTTTTAACGATTTAAATGAAATATTTTTTTTAATTTGTATTTTTGCAATTATTCGAAAAATAAATTTTTCAATGAGATGTCAAAATTTCACTATAATAAAAAATGCATGCTAATTTAAAAATTGAAGCTTTATTTTTCAAATAAATTTTCCAAAAGTGGTGGAAATTATTGTTATTATTTGTTCAAAAAAATAAATAAATTTTATTTCGGAGGAATAATGTATCTTTGCAGTATACAATGACGTTACTAAAAATAATGAATTTATTTATCAATATATTTACTTTATCTAAAACTATTATAAATAATTTCATAAATGTGACCAATCTAATTCATCACACCAATTTAATGACTAAATTATTTCAGTATACTATATTATCGTTCAATTAGTATCAGGTTTGCGTGTATCCCATTATATCAAAGAAATTAAAATTATTTGAAGATAAATATATCATGAAATAAATAGGTGTCACATTATACCTGCCATTTAAATGAATTTCACCCAAAAATTCCATCACTCTATTACAAAGAAATAATGATATCTTTGTTTCATCACACCTTTGGTTCCCTATATAGCTTCACCAAATTTATGATTTCTCTAATGAACATTAACCAAGTGAGTAGTATTGTTTCATAGAACATTATCTTTACAATCCATGATTTCAAATAGCTATTATTTATAAGAAAGATCATGCTCCATTTATAAGACCTATGAGTTTAGGAAATGTCAATGATAATGTATCTATGTCCTTAAGAGAGATACTTAGAACAAATCATGAACTAGAGAGAGGTTCGGGGGAAATAAAAAATTATAAGCTATTGTCCCTACTCAATAAAAAATATTGAAGGGGTACATGTACCTAGGGATTATCATTCCCTTGTTTATAAATCTAATAACATCCTTCCAACGATAAATTCATATGAGCACACTCTCAGCAACATAAAATTATATATTTCGTCGAGGATTGTTAGTATAAATTTGTTATTGACTCTGATAAAACTTAATTTATTACTGAATAGATTAGACTTTCAATACCATTTCTTATGATATCTCATGCCATTAAAGATTAGTTTCTATAACATCATCACATCACATTTGAGTTTTACAGTTATTTATATAGATGGGTTCTTAAGGATAACTTCGAATGTTAGAATGAAATCTATTATTATAAAAAAATTGATTTGATAAAGGTGTAGATTCCAACCACCATTAAAATCTATAAGAAAAGACCTCAAATATACAATAGGGTTGGAATGGTTTTCTCAAATTAAGCATCACTATGATGATGATATGATGTACTAAAATAGAACTCTATTTCAGGATCTTATAGAAAACTTTTCCATCACATTGTGGTATACTTTGGATCCTGTTCTGGTAAAATAGAATTTAGAACTTCATGAAACCTCAATACTAAATGTATTTTATGTCATGATAATAATTTATGAAATATTATTTGATATCAATTAATTATGTTGAGTTTATAAGGATATAGACTAAACATTAAATAGTATTATAGCTAGATGTTTTTGGGAGCCTAGTAAAAGTATCCATGGTGATGTTTTCCCATTTCGATTCTGGTATGGGTAATGGTCGTAATAGCCACTTAGATATATGTCTCCAAACCACAACTTTTTGGCTCAACATTTGGAATATCTCTCTTTATGTTGTCCCACCATAAATACTAATTAATATCTCTATACATCTATATATATCTAGGATGTATAGTGAATGATGAATTAAGAGGTTCATACAATTTCTCTTTCTTCATGTCTATAATTGAAGTGACTTATACATGGTTACTAAATCTTATCATCCCTTAAAAATCAAGGTTTAACATAGGAACACTCCTTGAATTGTTTTGAAAAACTACATCTTACTTATGTTCCTCTTGAATATTTATCTAGATGGACAGTTGAACATATTTTTGAGGAAGATAATATTTTCCCCTTCCTTCAATATTTCAAAATACATCCTCTAAAAATCCATAAATAGTAGATATTTTTGGTCCTTATCTTTGATGAGATAGCACAGTATTTTTGAATCACCGAATCATCCAACTAGTTCAATTTCCCAATGTGGTAATGTATTGAGTAGTAATGATATATAATCGACTTTAACCATATTTTCTTGTTCATATTCATCTCTTTTAAGTGAATATATTCATTAAAACATTATTATCATTATATATTTCACACCTTTCCCTATAATGATAATACCTATATATATTTAATAAAAATAATTACAATAACAGAATCCAAATCATGGGTTAGATATTTTTTTGAACCTTCAATTTTATGAGTCACACACTATCACCATATCATTCTATATGAGAATGCATCCCAATCCTTTCATGGATTCATCACTAGTGACCACAACCAATTATCCATTATAGTCTAGTTTAAGAATAGGTGCACTAACCAACCTTCTCTTTATTTCCTTGATATTTTCCACATATTCATCTATCCAATGGAACTTTCCTCCATTTATATTTACCTTTGTTAATGGGCTATATTGTCATGAGAAATTGTGAACAAATCATCAATAATATCTAGTGAAACCATTAAAACTATAGAGCTCAATCATTATGGTTGGTCTGTTCTAAAGTTCAATAAATAATATATTTTATGGTTCCATAGATATACAATTGATTTAGATTATATGACCCAAAAATGAATCTTTTTAATAACTAAATTCACACTTGGTAAATTTTTCATATTGATTCTCCATCCTCTGGGTTTGTTCAAAGTAGGAAATTTTTATTATACAAAGAAATGAAAACAACGGTGTCCTTGAGGTATGAAATAGTATAGCCCATGGGAATCCTCCTAAACCAAATTAGCACTTTCAAAAGGTACGGAACCTATATTGGAAAAAATAATAAGAGGGGCTATTTGGTTACCCGTAGAGGTAAAACAATCAGCAACAACATTCCATTATAACAATGCGTGATTTAGATTAGCTCAACCTATATAGTTATTTTATCGTTGAATAATATAAGTAATAGATCAATGATTGTAATTTATACCACGAAGAGAGTTATAGATGATTGAATAATTAGTTTCAATCTTCATGGGGTAATACCAGAGGAATAGAAAATCTCTATCATATTAAAAAAACCCTAGCCATTGCAATGATAGATTCACCTTGTCCATAAAACCCACTAAAATCAATAACGACTAAACTTATTGTGTCCAAATCAATTCCTCCACATCTTCGGATTCCATGACTATAATATCAATCAATATTGGGATTAAAATCACTGCTTGGGGCATTCCATCATATCAATTTTCCCAAATAAGTCACTCTTTTGATAATTCTCATGAATATCCTACCATCCATAATATTCCTTGTGGAAAATGAATTTTTCCATTTATTCAAGAGATAGACTAAATAAACTACATAGCCTCAGAACTATATTTTTAGGCAGAAGAATGATCTCATAGGGCCTTCTATCCATGCTTTATTTCTATAATTCTAGATAGTCCACAATCTGGATGGGCCTCATCATTCTCTTCGCACCATTGGTATCTAACCAATGAAACTATGAGTTATAATACATGTAACTATATCCAATGAATAATATGATTCTCATTAGAAACCTAAATCCACTACAAACGGACATTTCCTAATCATCTTTAAAGAAAATTTGATTAGGTGATTCGCCTTTGGTGTCACGATAGCAAGAACACTTGGAAACCATGTTAATAACTTTGGGCATGATCATGTCATCTATACGAATGGAAGAATTCCAAATTTAATAGATCTCTACTACTATAGAACTCTTCTTAATGGATAAGAGATAAACTTTAACTAATAATATCCCTAATGTTGAATATGACAAGATTATTTTATCACTATTTGAAGGAATCTTAATACTATTGAATAAATTAAACTTCTGTGAGTCGAGAGTGGTATGGATGAAACATGGAAATGAACTCCCAAAGGTGAAAAATATATTCGGGGGTAGATAACATGGGAAAATAAGGGTGGATCCATCCCAATTATGCTTCTAGTATCTAATATCACCAAACCAAAATATACACCTAGACTTAAGTTGAAGATTAGATAAATTCCCATGTGTCATTTTCCACAGATTGGATACCTTCTTCCTGGGATTTTATAATTCATCGTGATATTTACCAAAAATAAATTTTCCCTTCATAAAATGGCCTTCCATGACCTCCCACACCAATTGTTCTTGAAAAATATATATATTATCAAACACACACCTTAGACAAATAAATTTTGCCTCCACCATCTTTAACAATCTAGCCCAAGATTCCCAATGATAATGACAATCCATGTGATCATCCCAGAAAAACAAAACTATTATATTCTCTATTTTATTAACCAAAACCATAACCAATTTGATAATAGAGATGACATGCATAGATATTAAAGTTAGAACATAATTAATCAATGTAATGTGGCCTCCAAAGTGTCATCTCTTATAATTGTTGACTCACTGTACGATTTTAGTAAGAAGACTCTCAAAGTTTTGAATACATATACCTATAGGGGAGAAAGGTCCCCTCAAGTAATCCATAGAAAAAGGGTTTCTTTTGATTCTCATCATATCTTATATTTTTCTTCCACATCTCTCATAATACAAATTTGATATATAGATACAACATTTCACATACTATATACACTGTCCATTAAAATTAAAATATTCTTCTATTGAATTGGAAATGAATTGTAGGGATATCCTATTTTTGTCAAGTAAAATCTAAATTTCAAATATACAAAGAAGGTGACAGATTCCATTAAAATTAACTCTATATTTGAAAGGAAGAATACTTCAATTATGAATGAAATTGGATAAAAATTTTATTTTCGAATATTGAACCAAAATGAATAGTGTTTTAGAAAGAGGATATCATTTTCTACGACCCAACCCTAATTTGAAGAAGCCACATCTCTTTCCCATGAGGTACAAGGAAACCCAGAATGAGCTAAAACACCAGAAGATCATGTCAAAACTCATAGGTAGAATCTCATACAAGACATCAATTTTATAATGAAGACCCATTAAATCCTTTCATAGAAATTATCCATATCAATTTTAATTGCCATATTGGAACCTGATGACTTTCTATTGATATCCTATATCATCTCCAGAGTATTATCTATGGACTCCTCTAGGGATCTCCCTTTATGAAAAGCATGTTGTTCTTCTAAAATCCACTCATGATTATGAGATTATAGCTTCCTATTGATCATTCATATAAACACCTTGTATGGAAATTTTCACATACTTATAGTTATATAATGTTTGATTGATGAAGGTTCTCTCACCTTTGGAATGAGAACAAGAGTAGTTGAATAATCCACCTAGGGAAAACTACCCCCATAAAATAAATCATAGATAATTACAATAATTTCACAATTAACTGGGTCCCTATATGACATAAAAAATAGATCAAGAATAAATCATGTTTGGTGGAGTTTCTCGATTTAAGGAAGCTAACTCATATAAAATTTCACCCGCTATAGGGATTCTCTCTAGCTCTAATTTGACGAAATGTGACACCATATTAGGTTTATACTCACATAAATTAGATTTTCACTATGGATATCCACCTTCATTACAAAGTTAAAACCTTAAGTAAAAAATTTAAAATAATTTCATAGTATACATCCCACTACATTGGTATCACTGAAGAAAGAATCATACTCCATGTTATTGTCATGTAGAAAACTCCATTTTTTCTCTTTGATACAAACATGAATGAACATTGTGTTTCTATCAAAAACCTTAAACCAATTTATTTTGGATCTATCTTAGGATAAACGTTACTATTATAATACATTATATGATAATTTTTTATACTTATAAACCATGATATCAAATAAGTCATTATTTCAAAACTCTTCAATCCTAGAATCAACTTCCGCAATCCCTATTGACCCCATTTCCATGTCCTAGAACCCCATCGGCCAATTCTTGATCTTGGACTAGAGATCGCCTTTTAAGTGCCAGAACATTTTAATAAAGCTAAGACATGATGAGTCATTATTAGGTTTTAATATATAATAATATCATCCAAAAATAATACCCCAAACTAATTAATGTAGTCTCTAAATACACTATTTATTAAATCCACGAGGATAGAAGAGGAATTAGTATGCTCTATTCGAATAACAACAAATTCATAGTGTCCACATGTTCTGTGGAATTTTTTATTCGGTATATAATCCTTCTTGAAACTAAATTTATCATATCATAAATAGAGGTATATCTTGGAAATGTATTGAGTTCATCACCGTTGATAAAATAATTGATTAATAATTGGTAGATGATACTTTTTCTTAGTTGTGATATTTTATTGTTCCCAATAATAAATAAATATTCAAATTGATCTATGTTTATTTTTTTAAAAACGAATATGTGTACCCCGTGGTGGAACACTTGGATGAATTAATCCCTTGTCCAGATTCATTAGGAGCTACTTCTTCAATTCCTATAACTCAATTGGTGTCATTCTATATATTGTATTTGAAATAGGTGTAGCACTGGGTATGTGTTCTAGTGAAAATTAAAAAAAATTATTTGGTTAAAGACTAGGAAAATCATTGATAAATACATCAAAAAACTCCCAAATAATAGGAATTAATTTTTTGTTGCGTTTATCCTCTACAATCAGAGATAAACACCCCTCCTCAATTAATCAAGCACCATAAACTGGATTTTATTTCCATTGGATGTTTATATTTATCATCACAATAATAGATGATCACATGATAGTTTGGCGAATCAATTGCGAATTACCTTATACTTAAATTAATGTGTGATTAATGTAAATAAATACAATTCATTCCTAGCATAACATTAAATTCAACTAGAGGGATAATAACTAGATTCAGAGGAATCACATTTCCATAAACTTCTATTGGATCAGAATCATACACCAAAGACATGGTCATCGTATAATTTGTGGTTTTAAATGATTATTCGACATCTAATCATCGAGGTAGTTTTTTAATAACCTTTCAAAATACTTTATATATATATAATTTTGGATAGATCAAAAAATAAATAAGAAATTATGAGTTATAGAGTAGAGAGTAAGTGTACCTTTAACCACATCTTCATTGTAACCCACATTAGCAACAAATATCATTTGATATTACACTTTGTCTCTCGGATTAAGAGGTTTCTGATGTTGAGCATCATCATTATCCTTTGAATTTGATAATAGATTAGAATAATTTCTATACTCCTTTATTTTGAAAAATTGGAATGTGGTTTATACATTATATGGTTCCTTTTCTCTATCATTGGTTAACTTATTCTTCCCATCACATAGAGATTTGATTATCTAATGAACAACCTTTCCACATTTAAAAATTTACCAATCCCCATAATAAAAATCTTTCCAACTTTCATTCTACATATCAATCATAAAGGAAATCACATCATCTGATCTACATGGTTTTTATAATTTCATTTAAAATCCATATTTATTTCCTTATCAATACCTTGAGATTGATTGGTAAATCAAATTTCCATATCCACCTTAATATCACATAAAATGATTTTTTTCATAGCTAATGGATTCCCCTATTAATTAAAACCTATGAAATATTTGGTTTTAATCAACTGAATAATTAATAGACATTACAAGATAGTTTTATGATAATACCATAACCAAACCTCACAATTCTTAAAATTTTAACATCATATGCACTATCAGATTCATCATCATTCTAATTAATCTTAAGAAATTCCTTATATATTTTCTTATGAATATTACGAGTACACAAATTATGTAAAAACGAGCCCATAAACTAATCCCACTCCACGGATTTAATATCATCTTGTTGCCTCATTTTCTCGATAAGAGTGTACTATTGATTTGCAGCACCTTGCAAATGATAAATAGATAAAATAAAATTGTTATGTTTTTAAAACAAGAGAATGGAATATACCATTTCATTGGTAGTGTTCCATTAATTATAAACTAGTGGATCGTTAATCCCACTAAAATTAGGTGGTTGTTTCATTATAAAAGACACAACAAGATGGGTTTTACTTCATTTCTCATTTGGTATCTCAGCATGAATCATATATTTAGAATGTTTTGTAATTATAGAAATAATACTTCTCAATCCACCTCCCATAACATTTGGTTTCTCGTAAAAAACACCATTTAATTTTTTTCACATTAAAAATTAACAAAATTACATTTGGTTCCAACCATTGACTAAAACCAAAAAAATAATCGTGTTAGTAACAATAATAATATTAGAAAACTACATAATAATAACAATTAATTTATATTATTTCTAAATCATGATAAATTATTGTTAATATATGAAACCATAGGTTTACATTGTTCATCGATGATCAACATCTATTCAAATAATTAATAAAGGTTTTTAAAGAAAATGTTATTTAACCCCACAATATCCCATCGAAAATTTCAAACCGGGAGCGTATTAAGGGAACACTTACTATACATGAGAGTGATTGTCAAGATATACATGACTAAATATTTTTTGGATTATTACCTCTATATTAATCTATTATAAAAAACGTCTACTTGTACTATCCAGATATGGATATTTTTCTAGGAAAACCACAGTCATATATTTATTATAACTTGTTATTTTTTCATATACATAGGATTATAATAAGGTATCTAGATAATTTATTCTCACACTATTTTCTAAAGGTAACTAAAAATTTCTTTTATACCTACAATATCAATCAGTTCTTATCACATATAAATATAACAGCTTATTGAATAAATATTAAATACATAACATTATGATCCACTACAAAATAATAATTGTTCAGTTAATTTGGAAACTTGGATACATATAAAAACGTTAAAAAATAGATCTAAATCATATCCCATTAATTTATTAATTACTGGAACAATTCTTAAAAATATTACACTTAAAACCTTTCTTCATAACCGAGGGAAAGGAAACATAAAAAAAGGAGAATCTCATATTCTTTGTAACGGTAAATAAGGGAGATATCAATGATCACATAAATATAACATGATCATAAGTGTATAAGGGAAATATATTAATATTTAAAAACCATACCCTCAATTTGGAAAATCATAATCTTGTGTCATGACATAAATATTGGTATTTAATGAGACATAAATCATAGTTTAATCAATGATCGTGAGCCTTGAGATCATAATATTGGAATAAAACACCATTTTATTCCATAAAATATTCTTAGAAAATTATTCCCTTAGTCATGGGTCACTTCCAAGACTATCATAGTGGATTGAATTCACTCCCCATTCCATTGTATCCACAGTCATTGTTTACATCCTAGACTATTATAGTTGATAAAGACACTTACTAAAACTCCCCATTCTAGACCTTTTTATCTAATGAGATATAAATATTTACCCAATGTAATTGATTTCAATATAATTTTCGTCCCACCCATCATATAATCATAATCCATCTATATGTGTGCTCCAATCTCATTATAAATTCATCACATATCATAACCCATGGAAAATTAGAAATGTTTCATAAACATCTCATAATCATAATAAAAAACACTCTAGATAAATAATAATGATAGTATCCTTGTATACTATCCCCAATATATGATAAGTAACATCAAAAAATGTTATAATAAATGAAAATTCCTTTAAAATATCACTTGTAATATTTCTTGTGGAAAAAACTTTTCTATTTTGGAATCACTTCTTTAAAATCTAAAAATTTCAAAAAAATAAAGAAAAACTTATTATCTGAAAATATCATCATAAACCACTAAATTAATAATCAAATAATTTATCATTCATGAGGGTGGTAAAATATGTTCAATTCATGTATGTTAAAATAATATTTCATTTCACATATTCAATAAAAAGTCAATAGTAACTTATTTGGAAGATAATAAGAAGATTATTCTAAAAAAATTGTAAAAACATTTATCATGGTATAAAATGGACATAATAAATAAAAGGATAATATAAAAACATCCTTGAAAATATTTTTTAAAAACATGGATATGGGATAAAAATTATTTTCGACTGACGAGAGAAATAAAGTTGATTTTCCTTAAAAACAGTCTTTTGGTCACATTATCTTTTAGAGAGGGGAAAATGAATGGGAAAGGATTAATCTATATAATTAAAAATATGATGATAAAATTCCTATAATTAGTTATATATATTTCTTAAAATACAATTATCATAAACTACATAATAAATCATCCCGATAAATAAAGATATTATTTCATAAATCTCTTAACTCAAGTTAATCTTTTTTCAATGGTTCTCTAACCTCATGTATATTAAATTTAAATTTATTATAATTATATAAAATAATAATTTACATAATTATAATATAATATATAATCCACATATGAAATTTCAAAAACAATTTATTAATAATTCTTTATTCAAATCATCGTTTTCAGGTGTTTAATGTTTCATTTTTAATAAAAATCTCAGTTTGGTATTTTCGATCCATATAAATTGATCATGGATCTATAATATTATAATTATTAATAATTATATAAATAAAATATTTATTCATTCTATTAATATTTATATTCTTTCATAAATAATAGATATGTAAAATTTAATTACACTAA
This sequence comes from Viscum album, assembly GCA_963277665.1. Taxonomy (NCBI): domain Eukaryota; kingdom Viridiplantae; phylum Streptophyta; class Magnoliopsida; order Santalales; family Viscaceae; genus Viscum; species Viscum album. Next base: position 512,171,594 of record OY728143.1, on the reverse strand, counting down.
TCATGTAGATGGTAGGTTGTATATACACATGAATTTTGTTTTAATTTTTTGATGAATGCAATGAAAGAAAGGTAAATAATAACTGAAATTTCACAAATAATTTTTATATATTATATAATATATATATAATCATTAAATATATCTTTATTACAATCTATGTCAATGGGAAATGAAAAATTAATCACATCGCATCGTGGAGAATATAGTCCACACATACGCATGAGAATCTTTATCACTTTCCAACATCTTGGAAGATAATAATGTATATTTTATATTATTATTATATATGAATAATTATTTAATTAATATAATATATAAAATTCAGAATAATAATAATAACCATTCTTGAAATATATTGATAAAAAAATAATTGTATCTTAATGTGGATGCAGTTGTCCACACATAGACATGAGTGAAAGTTTTATTTCTCGTATGATGAAATTGAGGGTGGATGTTGGTTGTTCCAAAATGATAATAATATTTTAATATATATTTTATAATGAATTTATTATTTTATGATTAATATCACAAATGTATCAGTATACGATGAAATAAATTGATAGAGGTCACGTAAGATAGTTACATATTCTTCGATATACAACCATCAGATCATTTCTTAAAATCCCTTGGAATGATATGTTAAGAATATAAGTACCTCCAACTCTAGGATAGGGAGTTTTTAAAGATAATTTTGTAGGTTTATTTTAATCTATATGTCATAAATGTGTGGAAAATAAATAAATTATGGGTTTCCTTTTATAAGTGGGAGAGAGGGAAAAGATGAAATTTCATAAAAGAATAAAATATAATAAATCATTGTTTTATTAAAATGATTTTAAGTGAAAAGAGATTAAAATGTATGAATGATTAAGGACTTAATATCTATTCTAAATGTTAATTGTATAGGTACAGATGTAAAATTTACCCTTATCACATGTTTTATCCTTCGGTAAACATATTTAATCATAAATGGAGGTAACGAACTTTTTACTATTTTTACTATTCATTATGAAAAAAATAATTTTAAATTTTTAGATAATATTAATTCTTATGATTAAAAATATATAATCAATTTTATAAAAAAAATAGATATTTCGTAGAATTTAATTTAAAATTAAATGTACAAAATGCGACATAAGTTGGTTTTCCACAAAAAGATTCTATGGGTATTAAAAGTTATTATACAACAATTCAATATAAAAATGATTTCCATGATATAAACAAAAATATTAGTAATATATGTATACTAATTATAAATTGAAAACCATTCAATAATTAAATTAAATTCTTTAAATGAATAGGCAGTTATAAAAAACATAAGTTTTTCACTATTCATTGAAAAATCATTCTTTTCAAAACAAATATCAAAATATCACTCTAAGATAAATTTGACATGATGATTTAAAAACCATGATCATTTTTGAAAGATAATTTTCTTAAAGTGTAAAAAACTCAATTTACTATTTGTAAACAAAAAGCTATAAAAATAATTCATGTGGAAAAGTTTTTATAAAACATATAAAAATGTTACCAAATAATGAGTATATATTTATCAAAATATTTTTGTTATATAAAACCTTTATATGTAAATTTAAAAATGTGGTTATTAAAAATAATTCTTCTTATTTAATGACTTTTTTTAACAGTATACAATATTATGTTTCATTTGGACTCGAGTTTGCATGAATCAAAAGCTATCAAAACAATTATATTTATTTGAAGTTAAATATATCATAGAATCTCAACATGTTACAAAGAGTCATCCAAAGAATACCCCCTAATATTTTCAAAATAGGTGTTCAGTTAGGCTAATAGTTATGCATGGATTGAAGATTGCGTTATTAATAGACTAATGTTTTTCAGGATTTTACCCCTAAGTGCTTCTATTACAGAGCATACATCCATGTATTTTTATCCAAAGATAGATTTAATTTCTATTAATAATGAAAACACATTTAATACCAAATTTTACGATTATTTTACGGCTATCAGAAAGTTTTCACGTTATAATATAATTTTATGATAGGTAATAGTGATCATTCATTGATTATATAATAAGGAATTTATATAATTGAGATATAATAAAATGAATTATATAGGGGATGGTACCTGAATCACCCGGATCCCCTCTCTCCTCTTAGGTTCCCTATTTGAGTTTCTGAAGCCCACCCCGATGGTGATGGATTTCCACTTCAGGTATATTCCATTCTAGTGATTTCCTTCTCTATCCCTTTCTCCTTATCCACAACGGTTCCTTCTTTTCATGGATTTCTCCCTCTTTACTTTGGTTCTCGATGTTGTGAATTTTTTTGTTAGTTTCTTTCAGTCTTCCTGTTGAGGGTTTCTTCTTTTGTAATCACTTATCCATTCAATCCTTACTATATCCTCACGTTCCTCTATGGCTTTCCTAAATATAGAAGGAGTAGTGGTAATGATGTGGCTTTGGGTTATGTGGATCAGCGGTCAACGAGTTTCCTAACACTATTGGATACAAATTGTTTTTTGTTATATCTTCTACTAGTTTTCTGCTACTTCATTAATGCTGGTGATTCAGAGTCCACGGCCAATCAATGCTCTACTCTGGCCCCAAAACATTATTTGGTTATAATAACATTTCACATTGAAATGAATATTTCCATTTAGAAAATACAAAAAACATAAATTGTGGATATAATTGGGTTATGAAAAAATTTTACATTGAAATGAAAAGAAATTGAAAATAATAATTTAAATAAAGAAAGATAATATTCTAGGGACCCATACCTTGAAAGGTAACATCATAATGATTTATATGAAAAATTTATATCCTTGGAAACCCTATAGATAGACTCTTCAGAGAAAGAATTGTTGGTGACTAATTCTCAATGGATTTGGACTAAAGAGTAAAGGGAGAATTAGTGTGTATTTATAGAAAATGAGAGGTTACTATTTATTAACTTCAAAACATAGAACATGAAAATATTGGTTGTAAAAAATGTAAAAACATTATCATTACCATGGTTTTGGATCATGTTTATTTAAATTTATGGCATGGTTTTTTAAATATAATAGATTGAGAACCTAACTCAACTATTTTATATTACTTTTCCCATGAGAATTTTTTACAAATTATTATTTTATAATATTAATTTCTATATTAGACTTTAAAAAGCTATTTACAGGTTTGTAAAATCATTTTAATTCATTAAAATACATTATATTTATATGATATAATTATTCTGGTTGTGGATTTAGTTAAATTAATTATTAAATACTTTCTAAATCATAGTTATTTCATAATATATACTGTATATGATTTCTGTATTTTACTATTTAGTTAAAGTTTTTAATGTCTAGGAAAATTATTAAAAAATATCCATATCATATGTTTATTCCCTAATTCCAAATATTCTATCTATTTTATGAAAATAATACTCTAATTATTTACATTTTACCATTTTGATAGGGATGATATATATGATAATTGTGTTATCATAGTAAAATATATTTAATTTTTAAAGATATTTTCTATTATTTATACCACAAAACCCAAGATACATATCCCCTAATCACACCACCATAATTCATATTGATGAGGTGTCATATTTTGTTATTTTACTAGGGTGGTTTATCCCACATTGATCTGATTTTAATTTCCACTAACTTAAATTTCTGTTGTAGAAAATTCATCTTCATATTTGGTTTTACATGTTCTACTAGGGTATGGTCAAGAGTAACCCCTAGTTATTCAATAACATTCCCAATATTAGATAAATGAATTTCATGGGGGGTTTTCCTATTGTTCAAGGATATGGTTTCTAACTTTTGTAAGTATTAGTTCATATCATTACCCTTAATATAAACTAATCCAAACAGTCACATTTTAACTATAATTCTCAATGGTCATAATTACCAATAAATATGATACCTAAAAAACATAATTCTATAGAAATATTTACTCTTACATCCTATAAACTCTTCTAATACAATACAGTTAATAATACTTCTGATTTTTAGTTCTGTCAATATTCTAATTATGTGGAGTTTTTACAATTTTATTATTATTATTAAAACCATGATGTTTATTTGGGAATATTTTCCAGGTGACATCTACATTACAGATGTATTATTATTATTTTTATATTGTTTATTATTAGTTATAGTGTACATAATAAATTATTACTTCTAAAATTATTACATTATAATGAAACATATTTATCCATTAATTTAATTGCATAGGTATCAATGTAACTCACTTCCAAGCTCCAAGCTGTTTTTCTCAATCCAAATTATTCAATAAAAACTCAACATATAACAACACCTTATTTGTTTACTTCATTATTTATTCAAATAAACATGTTTAGAAACTTTACACTCTATAAAATCTTCCATTCTAAACACATATTGAAATCATGCTTATTGGAAAAATATATAACTAAACACTATGTGAGTTTAACAATATCCCAATTTGGTTTTCTTTCAATACCAGTTTATAAAATTCAAGTAAATATATTTATTTAATATTTTTATCTCTCCCCCATATTTACGAAAAATATATTGAATCATGTAGATAGTTTTATCAATACATAAAACAATGTAATATCAATTATTCCACTCTAAGTGTATGTGATTAACGCCAAACGTATAAAATAATAAGGAATAATTTAAAAAAAATTTACCCGTAGTCAATATATAATATGATACTGACTTATAATTTAATTTCTTAGTTTCTGTTATATTAAAATTTTATGATGATATACATATTGAAAATAATCTCATAAATATTCTAACCTTGATAAATTCACTCAACATAATATATAAATAATTAAAAACTATCATAAAAAGACTAGAAAATTAAGATTCAAAAATCAATCCTTGAATTTATCATAATATTTTTAATTAATTTTAAATAATAAATCTACCTCCTACCACTTATTAATGAAAATTATTCTTGAAGAAGAAATATGAGATAATATTCAAACAGATTTTTTTAACAATGTTTTTTTAAGAACCTTCCGAAAATCCAAATCTTTATGAAATATTAACATCTAGATGCATTCTATAAAATTTCTTATAATTACCCTATCACCGGTAAACTTGAGATAGTGTTTATTATATTACATTGGTATATGATACAAGGGATCACAACCCATAGTATTGATCATTTTTTAGTCTTATTAGACTATATATATATACATGATTGTCATATTAAATTCAAAAATTAAAACACATCTTATAGACATCATGAAAAAAAATTATTCTTTATTATGTTTCTTTGAATTAATTCAAAGATCAATTTCTTGTACCAAAGGGATGAGAAAAAATAAGGGGTGGTTTAATATTCCCAGTATCTGTTTATGTATAGTTTAATATTTTAGGAATACATAAGGCATAAATAATATGGTAAATAAAGCAATCAATAAATGTGCCACATAATCAATGACACGAGCACGAAATATATGACTGGATAATAAATACATTGTAATCACAGAGATATTAATAAATTATTTACCAATAAAGGAATTCATTTTTCTATAAATCATAATATTTGCATTGTGGCTTTAGCCTAGATACTTTGAGAAAATGGGTACCCATACATAAAATACCCAAATTTTAAGTAAGGCATGCCAATTTCTTTTTCTCATGAGACCAACCTAATCCACGAAGGGGGTTTATAATTCTAAAACCAACCACACACAAAAAATATCCAATTAAATTTTTATATAATGATTAAAAAATATAATACCTAATCAATATGTCTTATTAATCGATAAATATCTATATATAATGAAATATATATAATGTCAATATTCCTTAGTCAATAGAATACTTTTCTTAGTATGATTCCTTTTACTAACACCATATATAGAAATGGATATACTATTATTACCATATTTAAATATTGTAAATAATACTTAATATATTTATGGAACAAAATAACTTTCATGTGAAGGATAAATAAAATTCTATACAATGATGGAGAGTTATATAACACATAACATTAAATAAGAACATGATCTTGGAATAAAACTTATACAAATAACATTGTAAAAACCATAAATAAGTATGGGGTGAAAGGTGACCTTAAATCCATCATAAAAGGAGGTTCTTTTATTAAATTAAAGTATCATTTAAGATAGATATTAAATGTAAGTGAAATTTAAAAAAAATATCTTGAAACGTTTCTAACATAGTAGTAAAAATGAAGCCAAAAGAGACATCAAAACACATTTCATGTAATTTCAATTATAATTTTAAAACATTATTTCTAAAATAATTTAAAATCCTGAAGTCATGAAAATAAATAATAATTTTTTCATAAAATGTACGGTGGAAGATAAAAATATATAAAAAATAAAATGAAATCCATTTTTATATATTTGTTGAAAAGAAATAATTTTTATTTTCATATAAAAATGAAAAATTATTAGAATAATGGAAATATATATTACGCTATAAAATCATAAAAACTTGTAAATTATTCCAATTAAGGAATAATATTCATGATAGTATTGAATTAATTCCTTAAAAATGGTAAAAATATATTTTTTTCTCACTTTTGTAAAGAAATTAAAATTTAAATTGTGTAAAAAATGTTAAGAATAATACTAATAAATTTTTGAAAAGAAAGAAAACGTTCGAGTAAATTTACCTTTATAAATAAATTAAATATATAAATGAACATTATTGAAACAAAATAAATAATATAGGTATGGAAGGGAATGATTCTCGATCAAAAGAATAAATAAATTATATTTTTTATAAACATTATTTTCGGAATTAAAATAGAAAAAAATTGGAATTCCCAAGAATAATTATGGTAAATGAAAATATATAGGGATTTTTTAGAGTCAGAAAATACAATTCACTTAATATAAATTGAAACATAAAAAATCTTGAAAAAATGAGATTATAAAATAAATCCCTAATTCAGACATCCATTTGGTCTAACACACTCTAACCTACAATATAATACATTTGAATTTATTATGAATCTATTTAAAAATATTTATATTTATATTACTTCATACCACTCACTTGTAATTTCTATTTAACCATTTGTTTATAATTTCTTGTAAAAATCCATATTATTTTATTAACTAATATATTTTCCACTCATGTTTCAGTTTGGGGGTTTTAGTCATCTCACATTAACAAAGGTATCAATATATTTATATATATATATTTCATAAAAGTATATATAGTTTTTTTGATATATTTATAGTTTTCAATGGTCTTTTCATGGATGTTTTTGTAACTATTTTTTTAATCCTAAAAAATATCAATTTTTGTGAATTTTTTATTTCATTTAATGATTAATTTTATAAAATAAATACATAAATATATTAGCATTAAAAATTTATTAAAACATATCAAATAAAAAATAATTAATTTAAATTAATAGTATTTAAAATTCCTTAATCATTCATGATATAAATATTATAACACCATTCATATAATTTGTAAAACTAAACCAAACAAGATCATGATATAACAACTCCATGAGTAAGAATATGTTATTTCATAATGATAATTTCACTTTTACTAAAGATTAATGATTTAAAAAATAATATTAAATTGATAAATAATATTTAATAAAAATTAGATTAATATGATAAATTAAAGAATATTTTAATAAGTAATTACTTTCAAGGTGTCTCAATATGCTAATTATAGATAATAAAATTTTACGATGACAATTTATTGATAATAAAATAAATTTAATAGAAATTTTATTTGTCCATGATCTTAATAATGTATTAAATATCATATTTTTTATTAAAATAATTTTTATAACCATCCTTGTTAGCTGCATATGAAAAAATTAAATAAGTTTTTCATGAATGCAGTAGTCCACACGTAACATGAGTGACATTATTTTTTTTATAAGGAACGAGAATGAAGGTATATAATGGTTATTACATCATCATAATAAGATTTTATTATAGTAATAATGCTTTTTTCATAATTTTATTATGTTTATATAATAATTTTATAATGTTTAAGAAGAATGAATCTTTAAAGAACTTAGTTAAAATAATTTTATATTTCATGGATATTCTTTTTTGAATATGTCCTTATTCTTTCATATATTAGTATTTTAGGAAGAAAAAAACCTATAATATATAGAAGATAATGTTTTGGATTCATTTTTAGGTCTTTTTTGATCAAGATATCTCGGGGAGTGTGGACAAGTGTGGTGGTGAAGGGATCCTTTTATAAACTAGATTTGTGTCCCTTTTGTAATTACTTTTAATCCTAAAATTTATCAAATGACATTATTATGAAAAATTGAACCAAATTATAAAATTTTATAATATAACATAATTTTTGTCGAATATTTACTCATTAGATCAAACTAGTGATGGAATTTGTGATATTTGTGTCCTTATCCCTTAGTTTACCACCTTTTTATCCCTTTTATCCTTTACTATGGTGACAAAATTTTAACGTGTTAACTTATATTTATAAAAAAATGAAAATGAAAATATTAATAAATTAGTATGATCATTCCAAATGTAAAAAACCCAATTAATAAAATAAAATTACTACATTTAGCTTAAATTAATTCTTACATCATAGCATAAAACATTTCAAAATATTTTTATAAAAATGAATTTATGAAGAATAAAATAAATTTATTCAAATTCCTTTCATACTAATAATAAATTTAAGTGAATTACATCACTAAATGATATATATTATAAATAATATTCAGTAAAACCATTCACGAATAGTGATTAATTAAATATATTCAAGATAAAAATAATTTTCACCCATAAAAACAATTGTCTAATAAATATCTATTTTTAATATCAATTGAGTTTTCTCTTCATTCATAACTAATTGATAACACCTTTATTAATTATTATTAGTTTTTTATAGTTATAAATAATAATTTTAAATAAATTTAATACTTAAAATAATATATATTAACAATTTAAACTAAAAATATAATATATAATACAAATAATGTTTGAAATTAAAACATTTCTAGTAGTTTAGTAATTATTAGCTCAGTATTCCTTATCATATCTTAATCACTATATAGATATTATTAATATATTTTACTAATCATTTTTATAATTTTATTAATATATATTATTGATATCAATTTCTCAAAGGTTTTAAATTTATCAAAATAATGAAATTCATCAAAATAATTTCTCTATAATTAAAGGTAATTTCAAATAAAAAATATATCTATTTTAGTTATAAAAAATAATATCTTTTGATCATTATGTTCAATTTAACTATATTAGAATTTATTTAATTTTTTATTTTAATAAATAATTATTTACATTAGTTCGATGATACGTCCATCACAAACAATTATACATATTAGTCCTATTTAAAGTAGAATACATATAGAAATATATCGGTGCTACATTCTCCACCCTAAAATAAATTATGTCCATAAAATTTTAATTTTTATTACTAAAATTACTTGACCTTTATATAGGTATAATCTCATATATATATTTTATCATCATATAATGTTTTCAACTAACTACTAAGAAACTTAATATTTTGGAAGTAAATATTTCTAAAACCATGAAAATATCATTATAGTATTCCTAATGAGATTCCAAAAGCATAACCTAATAGCTAAGTGATATTTTTCACATAAAACTTGAAATATTTATTTTTCTATTACTATATTTTGAGAAATTTTTTTACAATCGATATAGAGAATATAATAAAATATACTTGACTTTTTTCAATTCCATAATCATAATTTCATCCTTTAATGATGTTTCAATGAATTTCTCACCTCTTCTTTATATCATATTCTAAATAATGAATAATGATGATTAATTTTCATTCTTGGATAAATAAAATAACATTTTAATGTATCAAGAGACCCATAAAATATTGATAATTTATTCCACAAATCTATATATTTTTACTAAAACCAAAATGTTTAGCCCATTTTAAGGAAATAATCAATATGAATGATTATTCATTATATGAAATAGTAAATTAATATCTCAAACAACAATAATAACTCTTTAATAAATTTTTTAATACATTAACCTTAAAATCCAATAGTTCAATTTTGATTATGTTATACTACATCCACTAATTCTTCACTGCCTAATTATTAAACCCAAATATAAGGATAATGTAAAAGTAATCTATAGTTAAAAAAATTATATTAAAAGATGTAAATATATATGAATCATAATTATAGTGACTCGTATTTTCATACATAGATATTACATATTTTATATCAATATTAAATACATAACATAACTATACACTAAAAAAATTGAATAATTCTAATACCTTTTAATATATTGACCCAAAAACAACTAGTTTATAAAAGGTTTATATCATCTCCTACTAAGTTATTCATAAAAATAATCTCTATTGTACAAATCATTCTTAAAAAATTTTATCATAACTTGGAGAAAAGTAAACATAAGATAGGGTGACCTCAACTGTTCAATAAGGGTAAAAATTGGACATATCAATGATCACTCGAGAATAACATAAATATAATGGAATGAAAACATGAACATAGAATTTTAAAATCATACCTAAAATATCATAAATCATAATCATGATTCATTAAATGAATATTGGTTTTTTATATTTAATAAATCATAAATTAATCAAATAACATGGGCCAAGATAGTATAACATTTTGAATTAGACATAAGGTTGTGGCTTACAAATAAATATAGAAAAATCATTTCCTTAGTTTTCAAGTATCACTAATATTACTACAATAGTGGTTTCTATTAACTACCCAAACCATTTTATTAGTCAAGGTTCACTCTTTAGACTATGATAGTGAATAGATTCCCTTAACTAGGTTCACTTCCTATTCCAGCCTTATTTATCTCATGATATGTCATGATTTTTCCATTTCATGGGAGGTCTATATAATCTTGGGCCCATCCAGAACATAATAAAAATCATACATATTTGTTCGATAAGATCATAAAACAATCATCATATCAGAACACATGAAAATAATGGGGTTTAATAAACATTTTATCATAGCATAACCAATATAAAAGAAATGGGTTTCATAAACATTTCATCATTCCATCAAAACATAACCATTAAAACAAGAAGAAGTTTCGTAATAATCTTGTAATTATAGAATTAAAAAAAATCCATACAAAAAATAGGGATTGTATCCTTGGACCATATCCACAGTAATGAAAATTTCAAATCAAGGGTTGTTGTCTTTCAAGAAGTTAAATACCATTACATGATTATTAAAATATTATGGATGAAGATAACCTTTTCACTTTAAAATTTACTTTTAAGGAAAAAAAATCACATATATTGTGTAAATAAATTTCATCAAGATATAGTTATAAACTTATAAAGTAATTTTTATCATATAGAGGGTTCATAATAATAGGAAATTGTGTTCATGAATTATAAATTAAAATAAAACATTCCATAGGAATTTTTATAAAAAGAATAAAAGTACCTTGTTCCAAAAATTTATAAAATATTCCATTTAAATAATTTTTTAATAATTATAACAGGGGTAAATTTAATTTAAAAAATCATTGAATAATAATATTAATAACCTTCCTTTTAACATTTTTAGTATACATGGATGTGGAAGAGAAATTATTTTCGACTAAAGGGAGAAATAAAGTCAGTTTTCCCTAAAAAATTTCTTCCAGTCTATTGAATTTTTAAAGTGAGGAAATTAAATAAAAACATTTATCCTCAAGAAATTATCAAATTAGAATAAAAAACATGAGTTTTTATATAGTAATCTTACGAAACATCCTCACTAGAAACTTAATCATAAATAATCTATATAAACAACAATATTGTGATATAAAACCCTTACTACATTAGAAATATTTGAAGTATAATACCAATGAAAGAAATAAAAATAGATGAATATTTTAAATCCCCATAACAATAAAAATAAACATCATAAATTTCATTCATGTTCATTATATACACAACATAAAAAATGGTGAATATGGCATGTGTCTTGAAGAAATAAATGTGAGACGAAAATCCATTACCTCAAGTATGAATTCCATTGAATGAATTCAGAACTCCTATAAAATATATATATATTTATCAGACATATGTTATAGAAATATAATAATACTTATTATATAATATATGATTTACTTATAACCATTTATAACATTTTTATTGACAATTCATTGTTAAAATCACAATTATGGGTGATATCTACATCACTTTTGATGTATGTTTTGGTTTGGTAGTTTTGATACCTGTAATTTTTTAATGGTTTAATCATATAAATAATTTGAATAATGATATTAATATCATATATATTCATTATATACATTTCTATAGTTATTAATTAATGTATATATAAAAAATTAATTACACGGTTCATAAAGACGGTACGTCATACGTTCATATAAACGTTGTTTTAATTTATTTCCAAATGGAATGAAAGAAAAATAAATAACCATTCAAATTTTTAGAATATTTATTATATCATATACATATTATAAATTATTTATTTTTATCTTTATTACTGTCCATGTAAAATGGAATGTAAAAATGAATCACATCATATTGTGGACGTGGTAGTCCACACGAACATACAAGCGATGTTATCAGTTTCCAATGGTTTGTAAGGGAAGAATTTATATGTTATATTATGATTAAATTGGTATAATTATTTGAATATAATAATATTTATACTAGAAACCCATCATAAGAACCATTCAGGATATATTGTGGTGGAAAATGTATTGTCTCTCTATGTGAACATAGAAAGTCGTAACATACCATTTGATGGAAAAAATGATGGATAATTGTGATTTCATAATAATAACATCATCAAAATAAATAATATTATTTAAGTTATCATTTTATGTTAAATAACATAGATATATATTAATTAATGGTGAAAACAAATTGATCAGTTAAGGAGATTACCTCATCTTTGAAATAACTCCTTTATATATCCTCTTAAGGATCTTATGGTGGGTCTTTCTGGAAGACCAGAACCATTATAATGTGTATAGGGAATTTAAAATGGTATTTTTAGGTTATTTTTAAGCTATAATTCTCAATTTTTTGAGAATAATATAAATGATTAGTTCCCTTTTATAGGTTAGGTGAGGGGAACTCATCAAATTTCATGAACAATAAAAATATTATAAATTCATTATCTATTAAAAATTACCTCATAGGGATTTTAATTAAAATATAAGATATTATGGTGTTTAAATCATGTAAAACAATAAAATTTGTACATTTATATGAGGTTTTTTATCCCTTATCTTCTAGTTTAACCCCTTAGTTAACCTATTTTTACATTAAATGTGGTAACAACTTTTCACTCTTAAGGGGTTATATAAGTACATATATGTAAAAATTGGTTCATATATTTCCAAGGGATAACATTTTATATCATATCATATCCACCTTATCCTATTAAATGATTTTTCCATTTTCAAAATAATTTAATATAATATTATTATGATAAAATATCATTAATATCAATTTTGAAACTATTCATTTAGTTTGACTTAAAAGATATAATGAAAAAAATTAATTTGAATATAATGAATTTAGAAATTGATAATATATTATATTAGCCTAAAAAATCAAAGGTATTAAATAAATCACACAAAATATACTACCATTAAAATATTAGAAAACATTAATTTTGATTTCTTATTAATCGAATAAATATTGTATTAGTGTTTCACAAGAAATTAAGGTAAAAAATTTATCACTAGAAATAATAAATAAATTGACATCCTGAAGATAATATTGTTATTCAAAAAATATACATATATATTAATTTGCAACTTTTTTTTATCCCTATGTGGGAACCTATTTGAAATTTAAAATTAAAAGAGTGATATTTTTTAGCTTTCTATTCTTTAAATGTTATATAAGAAATTTTTATATTAAAGCTTAAACTAAACAAAGAAATTTCTAGAATAATAGGATAGTGGTCTAATTAAATTCATAAAATAATAATGATGATAAGAAATTATGGCCTTATCACTTATTTTTAACCTAGATAAAATTGATCTACTATTTATTGAGGTGATAAATGTTATCATGATTGTTATTAAAATTGAACAAAACTAAAAGGTACATATTTCAAAAATTTATCATCTTGATTATATTAATGGAATATATTTTTGAGGATTATATTTATATAACTGACCAAAATTAAATTAAAATAATCATGAAAAATGTGATGAAAGCAACCTTTTATAAATACAATTTTAAGCATAAAACATGGTTTATTCATATAAAATGCTATAAAATATTAAATTAATGTTAAAAAATCAATTAAAAATATAATTTATACAGTTTATTTTATAAAAATACATTGTGCGCATGAAAATAGTTCTTCAAAAAATTCCATTTTACGTATAAATTTTTTTTATACTAAATTCCAATATAAAATTCATTCTATTGTCTATAATTTGATTATTTTTAATCAAAACGAAGTAATTAATCTTTAAATATAATCCATAATATACTTATACTTAATAAATAATTTAAAATAAAATACAATTTTCAGTAAAAATTTGTATTTTTCACTATTTATTAAAAAATCAAACTTTTCATATAAATATAAAAAAATTCAACAAAATGAAGTTTTGATATTATTATTTGTAAAATTATATTTTTGTAAAACAAAATTTTTAAAAGTCTTAGAAATTAATTATAATATTCTCTTTAGAAAAGTTAAATAATAAAATGTATTTTCATAAAATATTCTTCTTAATTACAAGGAAATGATCAATATATTTGTATTAAATATGAATTTTATATATTTCACATAATGAAATTAATCATATTCATAAATTGCAATTCATTTTAATAGTTATAATGGAAATATTTAAATAATATTATTTCATTGTTCGTTTATCCTCAATGATGCAAGTCGTATACACTATTGAGAATAATGTTAGTTTTAAATAACCATATTAGGGTGTTATATGATCCCTCCCCCATTTAATAAATTATGGATGAATAATATTAACTTGGGATTGGGAATTAAGGGTTTATGATTTGAAATTACTTTTTGGAAAACTCACTTTATAAAATAATTAAATAAAACATTTTCTTAAAAAGAGAAAATAAAATATAAAGGTTATATAAAATAATACAAAACATAGTTTTCAAATAAGATAATATTAGTGGAATATGAAAATATGGACATGAAAGAGAAAACTTACACCCATGTAATTATAGAGATTAATAGAGAACATGTTCAATACAAAATCAATAACTAAAAAATCACAAATATATAAAGGGTATAATGAACAATTATTCATAAAAAATGAAGTTAATAGGACTAGATTTTTGTTTCAATATCAATTTCCAAGATTTTAAGAATTCCTTCACCAAATAAACTACAGTCCTAAGAAAATATACTTACATGGACAATATAATTTCACCCTTTATTCGATTTCCACAAAAAATCATCTTTTTCTCCAATCGATGTGTATTCAAGTTGAGTTTTTTTATACATGAAGCATTAAATAAACTTTATAATCTAAAAAAAATATTAAGTTATTCCTCATATATTTAAATATTAACAAAAAGTAAATGTTAGAACATTGTAGTAATATTTCCAAAGTGTTTTAAACCTCCAGATTTAACTCCAAATATTATATAATTGCAATAAAGGTTCAACATAGATCATTCCATATATAACCCTACCTGACAAAAACCTCAACAACATTAAAATTAGACAGTCTTGTAACCTAAAAGGTGACGTCAAAGCATGCATCTTACATCCTGAAAATTTTAACTTTATTTGTCCAAATAATCTTTCATTTTAAATCGCATGTTAATCTTAAGGGTTAGATATACCTCAACCAAAAACACAACCCTCAAAATATCATTAATCACTATAATATATCTTATAATTTTATGGAATTCACCAGAATATCATGAATTAAATTTATATGCTAACATGAATGGTAATCCTTAGCTTGACAATGAATATATTCAAAAATATTTTTTATCAATGAATCACTTTTCATCCATAAAAATTATCCATTTATCACTATATAGTAGAAAATAATTATTTTTACATCAAATAATATACTATCACAAAGGGTTATTTTAATATTAATAAGGTATTCTTCTTGAAACCCAGTAATAGATTCAAATCACCTAAAAATAACACCACTTATAACATTAAAAGGGGGTGTTTATGCGTTTGAACTTATGATCATCCTTAAACATATATATTCATCATGGTATCCAGAACTGATAAGTTATCCTAAAATGAAAATATATATTCTTCCAAAATTAACACATTTATTATTCCTCAAATAACATCACATCCAATTAAATATATTCAATAAATCAAAAAAATGCAGTAATCTTCATCCCATATAACCTACATCACGTATTCATCAAATTGTTTCCCAATTTATTAGACATCAATAATATCCCATTAATGTGAATAATCTCTTTATCCTAACTAATAATTATCACCTTACCACAATTTCACATTTATTAATAATCAAAACCATTCTACATATGTTTTTAAATCCTAAATAAAATTATTTCGGAAAAATAAATATTTTTATCTTGATTATTTTATAATAATTATTTAATACCAATACATAAATAATTTAATCCTTCAAATTCAAATAGTTTCATGGTATTGGTCTTTTATTGATCTAGGAGTTAACCCTTGGATTTGAAAATTGTCTTGGATAATTTCCATATTCCCCGGATATGATATATTGAACTATAAATGGTACACTAGGATTGAATTAATTTCCCTCCATAAAAATATTAATTGTTCCTTGGAAATCACTTTCTCTATGATATACATTTACAGAAATGAATAATCATCCCAATCCTTTGATACATTCAATTGAGTGCTTCTTCTATATACTTCATATATAGGAAACTGAATAGTTTTTCGTCAATTGTCTTCATGAGACATAGTTTTATCTTATTAGGTGTGTTATAAAACTGAACCATTTTTATAATTATAATAATATAATGTGATATTGGATTAGAAACAATCACAAGGTTTTGTATTATATCTCTAATTTAACTTGGTAAACCATAAGTTAAATCATTCCATTGTCCACAATATTTTTTAAAACATAACTTCCCAATGTTCCATCTGTTAAATAAAACTAAAAACATAGTGTAATTAACAATAATCATAGTTTAAACCCACATAATCCTAAAACATAATTTATAGGTTGTCTAACTAAAGAAATATTCTTCTAAATCTATCAATCCCTTAGTTTAACAGTGGTTATTAATGATTATTACAGAAAATTTATGATGTAATCCTATAATTATACTCAACCATAGGGTTATTCTTAGGTTTTCTAATACTTGTTTCCAAAGGATAACTAAACCCTGATATAATACAAAATATATTATCCCATAATTTTCATACCTAGATATTATATCATTTTATATGAATATTCAATAAATAACATAATGATCCATGATATAATCGTACAGGTCTAGTATCTTTAGAATATTAGACACATAAAAAATTATTTCATAAAAGGTCTAAAGAATAAATAATGAAATTATTCATAACAAAAACCTTTATTTGTAATATAATTCTTAATACCCTTATTTATAACCTATGGAAAAACTAAACATATGAAAAGGTAAAATCAGATTCATAGTAAGAGTAAACAAGGAAAATATCAATGATCACCTGAGCATAAGACAAAATTTTGTGACATCCACATATGCATAAGAAATCATTTTTTTAATAGGAAAGGCTAACTTCAAGTCACATTTTTTTGTCTTTGATGAATTGAAATACCATTATATGTGGTAATTAACGAATTATTGCGGAAAATACATTTCCAATTTGAAAATTACATTTCAGAACTAATAATTTAAAAAAAATGAAAATCCTTTTATTTAAAAATGTACTTGAAAAATAATAATGTAATATTTATATTATGGACTGGTCAATATGGCAGTATATTCAATTCATGACGTATATGTTAAATGAAAATATTCCTTTCACATTCTTGTAAAATGTCCAAAACTACCTCATTCAGAAAATGTCAAGAAGATTTCTATTAAAAAAACTGTACCAATCAAAAATGGGAAAAAATGATTTTAAAAATTAATATTAGAATATTAAAAGTTTTCCTTAAAACATTTTTATAAATCAATTATATTGAAGATAAAGGATTTTTGACTGATAAGAGAAATAAAGACAATTTCCCTTAAAAATATTATTTTGGTCACATTAATTATTAAAGAGAAAAAGATTTAAAAAAATGTATCAATAAATATACTTATGATAAATAAATAATGTGTTTTTATAGAGGTATATTATGAAATTTCATCAATAAGAACTTAATCAGAAACAATGCTGTTAAAACATTATATTGTAACCCAAAACCCTTATCGCATTGGTTGAATTTGAATCGTATTACACGTGAAAGAAATAAAAATACATGGATATGAAAATATCAATAAATTATATAAAAAAATATTAAATAAATTCACGGGTTCTAAATACACCACATAAATGAAACAGGTGTCGAATATAGAATGGGTCTCACAGAAATAAAATTAAGATGAAAATCTATTTCCTCAGGTAGGACATCCTCTGTATGTGTTCAAGAATCCTTTATAATAAATAAATATTTATTATAAATCTATAAAAAAATCCATATTCATATGTTTTATACAATAAATTAATTACTTATAACCTTTTATCACTATTTTATTAATTATTATTTATTAATATTACCGTTTCATGTGATATCTGCTTCATTTTTCATGTATGTTTTTCTTTTTTTGGTCCTTATATATAGATCATGGTTTAATAATCTAAAAATTTATAAAAATGATATCAATATTATATATATTCATTATATAAATTTCTATATTCATCCATAATATTAGAGACAGAAAAATGAATTACATTTTTCAGGGAAACGGTAGGTCGTGTGTACACATGAACTTTTTTTTAATATTTAAACAGATGGAATGAAAGAAAGTAAAAATAAATAAACCTATATTTAATCGTTGATATATAATTTAAATTTTATATATTCACTAAATATATCTTTTTTACCAACAAAGTAAAAAAATAAAGGAAAAATTAATCTCATCACTTTATGGAGGTGGTAGTCCAAACGTATGCACGAGCAACCATGCTGTTTTCCAATGGATTGGAAGGTAAAAAGGTAGATGTTATATTATGATTCTAGAAGTATAATTATTTCATAAATATCATATATAATGTTTAAACCCATCGTATTTTCCATTCATTAATTATGGTAGTGCTAAACAATTTTCATCAATATGTTGAGATGGTAAGTCGTATATAAGAACGATTGATATTTTCACTTCCCATTTGATGGGAAAGTGGATGGATAATGGCGGTTTTATAATAATAATAAAATTTATATATATTAATTTTAAATGTTATATTATTTTTTGATAAATAACATAGATTATGATTGGGTATATTAGAATTAATAAAAAGAATTTGATCAGTTATGGTGATTACCTTGTCATTGAAAGAACTCCTCTAAATCTATTCTTACGGATCCTAGGATATGACTTTTGGGAATACTAGAGCCTCTATAATTTTCATAAATATGGTTATAATGGATTTTTTAGGATATTGGAGATATATAAGGATCAAATTGGTGTGAATATGAGAAGGGATATGTTTCCTTTTATAATTGATGGGAGTGGCACTCTTGGAATTTTATAAAATATTAAAAATAATAAAGTCATTATCTATCCTAAATGCTTAAAAAGGCCAAATATTCGAATATGTGATATTATGGGGTTTAAATATAATCAAAAGATAAAAATTTTATAGGTGTAAGTGGTTTTGTAATACTTATATTTTGGTTTATCCCCTTAGTTAACTTATTTTAACATTAACCAAAGTAATGTATTTTTCACATTAAAAGTGTTATTATTTTAAATATAAGGTAAAAATTGGTGCTTAAATTTCAATGGAATAAAATTTTAGACCATATATTTTCCTATTAAATTATTTTAAATATTTTTAAATAAATTAATAATGTATTATTCTGATAAAATATAATTAATGTCAATTTTGACGCTATTTATTTGATTTTTATTAAGGCATATATACAAAGATGGAATTTGTATATAATTATTTAAAACATCATTAATATGTTATATTTATCTAAAAATTTTATTAAAAAATATAAATCACTCAAATTGTATTACTTTTAACATTTTTATAATCATTTATTTTATTATTCTACTAATTAAAAAATATTCTGTTAGCTTTGTGCAAGAATTTAAGGTAATTATTTAATAATTAAAAATTATAAATAAGTTACCATTATTAATATAATTTAATTTTACACAAAATATATATTTATATTCATTTTTTAATATCTCTAGTCATCATGCAGACTTATAATATATATTTACAAGTATGAGAGTGACATTTTGTAACTTTCCATGCTTTAAATATCATATAGGTCATTTTGATGGGATAGTGACCATTAAATGGAACAATTTTGAGCATAATAATATATATTTAATATTATATTTATCCATTAAAATTTATGATGAAAACTATGGATTGTTCACTTATTTTTAACTAATAGTAGTTCAATTTACCTAATACTGATGTCACAAATTCTACCATGATTACTCTTCATATTGTTAAAAAATAAAATGGGTGTGATTAAAATTTTTAAAAACACATATTAAAAATATGGAATCCATTTTTTGAGATTAAATTTCGATAATTTGTATATATTAATTTAAAAATGACTGCCCAAAAGAGAACGAAAATAACTTTTTAGAAAAAAAATCATTTTAAACATAAAATTTGGTTTATTCTGATCACATAACTAAAAAATACTAAATGAATTTTAAATATTTTTATTGAATATATAATATTAAAATTTACTTAAAATAATTATTAAATATTGAATTATTTAATTTATAAAATACATTTCATGCATAAAAACACTTTTTTTGAAAAAATTCATTTTTAAGTACAAATTTTTATTAATATAAAATTCAAGTGTAAATTAATTTGAAAGAATAAAAACGTTTTATGTTTAATAATAATAAAATAATTAAACAATAAAACTAATCCAAAATATTATTTTACTTTTTATATACATGAAAATAAATTATAGGTTCCAATAAAAATAATTATTTTTCACTATTCTTGAAAAATAAAAATTTTCAGAGAAATATAAAAAGTTATCCATAAAAAAATTTAGATATTCTGATTTCAAAAATCATATAAAATTGATCAAATATAATTAGAAAATTTTTATGAAATTAATTATTCTATTCTACCACAATAAATAAATAAAAATGATTTTTGAAGAGATCCTTTTTCAAAAGAATAAAATTTCCTTTCTAAAAATTGACTGATTAATTCCTAATAATTAATAAATATGTTTTTATAAATTATTAACTTTATTTATTTTTCATAATGTAGATAATAATACTAATATCCTCAAATTTAACTTTTATGTTATAATATTTATTTATAAATATTAATATTTTGTGGTTTGATTAATCTTGATGTAGCGTGTCGTATACATTATCAAACATAATGTCCTTTTTTGAATAAAAATATTATGGGGTTACATTAACCTATCCCAAATAAATTTTTCCTCATAATTTAAACATACTTTTGGAAATCAAGGGTTTGACATTGAAAATTACTTTATGGAAAAGTCACACTTTAAATTGGTTTAATAAAAATTCCTCTTAAATAATGTAAAAGTGAAATATTAAGATCATATAAAATAAAAAAAACAAGGATTTAAAATAGTAGAAAAATTGTGTAAAGTAAAATTATATGCATGGAAGAGAAAAATAATACCAAAGGAATAATGGAGAGTGATAAAGAACCTGTTTTTCATAAATTTAATGACAACAAAACCAAAAATCTATGATGTGTGAAAAGAACATCAAATCATCAGAAGTGAAGTTAATAAGAAAACAAATTCAAGATCCTTCCACAATATTTGATATATTAATTCACCATATAAACTAAAAACATAAGGAAATATACTTAATTGAAAAGAATAATTTCATCCTTTAATCTGTTTCCACCACAAAATAATCTTTTTCTCTAAACAATGGGTATTGAAGAATATTTTTTTCTTGCCCGAAGCATTAAAATAAACATCGTAAACCATTAAATTATTTTAATTTATTCCTCATATTTAAAAATATTTACAAAAAATGAATGGTTAGAAGAAGGTAAGATAACATACAATGTGTATAAACATACCTATTTAATCCAAATTTTTCCTAATAATAATAATGGTTCCACTTATATCATTAACAAAATAAACCTATATCCTAAAAAACCCCAATAAACTCTTCATTAATGAATATTGTAACCTATAAAGAGATATCATACCTTTCGACTTACATCTCAAAAATTATAATTTCATTTTTACAAAAAAAATCTTTCATTTAAATCACATGTTTAACTGAAGGGTTAAATATACCTCACCCAAATTAAAAATCTTAAAAAATATCATTAATCACCATGATATGTTTTATAATGTTTTGAACTTCACAAAAATATCATGAATACAATTTACATACTAGCCTGAAATATAATCCTTTCCATGACCATAAATTTCTCCAAAAATATTTCCTTCTCAATGAATCACTTTTCATCAATCAAAATAATCCATTTCTCACTATCTAAAATACCATAATTATCTTAACATAAAATCATAAAATATCCTTAAGGGTTATTTTAATCTCAATAGTGTATTATTCCTAAAACCCAGTAAAAGATTCAAATCACCTCAAAATCACTTCACTTAATACATTGAAAGGGTGTGCTCATTCCTTTGATCTTTTGATTAACCATAATATTATAAACCCATGATGGTATATATAACTTTTAAGTTAGCCTCATTTCAAAACAAACACACTTCAAAAATTAACATATTCTTTATTCATTAAATGACATCATATATTATTGAATATATTCCATAAATACAAAAAATGCAATAAACTTCATCAAATATAACCTAAATCACTTTGATATCAAAAAATTAACCAAATTTTGGGTAACCAATATAATCCCATTAATTTGATACATTGTTTTATCACAACTAAACTTTATCACATTACCAATAAATCACTTTTCTTGGTTATTAGTAGTATATAGCATAAATTTTCAAATCCTTGATAAAATTTATTGTAAAAAAATAATTAAATGTTTTATGATTCAAATATCATAAATATTTATTCCTAATACATAAAAATTTCAATCCATTCACTTCAAATAGTGTCATATCATAGCTCTTTCCTTGGTCTAGGAGTTATCCCTTGGATTTGGGCATTGTCTCGGGTAATTCCTATATTCCCCACACAAAATACATTGATCTATAAATAATACCTTATGATGGAATCCATTTCCCTCCATTGAACTATTCATTTTTACACAGTAACTATATACTTAATGCCTTTAATTTCTAAATATAAATCATCATCTTGTTTCTTTTATACATTCACATGAGTGATTCATCCCGTATACTCAACATGTAGAAAATTCTATCTTCTTTCCACTGTGGTCACCGTGAAACTACATTTTTGTCTTATTAGGTGGGTTAGTAAACAAACCCATGTTGATATTGTTAACAATATAATTAGATATATTTTTAGGCAAAATCTGAAGGTTTTATATTCCAACTCTTGTTTCACTTGGATTTCCATAAGGACAATCATTACACTGTCCTTCCCCTATAATATTAACAAAAATACTTATGATTCCACCCATTAACAAAAACCAAAATGCATAGTATAGGAAATAACAATAAAAGTTGGAAGCCAAATAATCTTGAAAATAATGTATAAGATTCCAAATTGAGACAACTTCATCTAAATCTATGAAACATTAGGTTTAACTATGTTCATTCATGATTATTAAGAAAACATTAGGATGTTGTCTTATAAATAATCTTATAACCAAGGTTCTCACTAAATATTTTTTTATCTAAGTTTACAAAGGTTATCTAAATCACAATATGATACCAACTATAGCAACCCATTCTTTTCCTAAATAGATATTACATCTTTTTAGACTAATATTCAATACATAATATAATGGTCTATGCATGAATCACATAGTTCTAGTGTATTTAAGAAAGTTGACACATAAAAAATGTTTCATAAAAGATATAAATCATATCCCTATAATTTCTTCATAAATATAACCCTTTTATAAATTTCATACTTAATAAATTTCTTCATAACCTAAGTAAAAACGAAATAAAATAAATTTTGATCTCACATGCACAATATGGGTAAACAAGGTAGAAATCATGATCATTTTAGCATAACAGAAGACTAAGAGTTGGAGAACATGGTCATAAAATGTGAATACAATATTATAAATATCATACAACATAATATTGTGTCATTTAATAAATATTGGTATTTCATAGTACCTGTATCATAAAGTAATCAAAAAACATGATCTACAAGATCATAACATTAGAATATGACAGATGTTTATGGAAGAAAAATAATAATAGAAAATAATTTACGTAGTAGTAATGGTTTAATTCCAAGACAATCATAGTGGATCAGATTGAGTACAAAAACCATTTTAATAGTCAAGTATTACTCCCAATATTTTCATATTAGATAGAATACCTTAAGAAATTTGTTTTACTCCCCATTGTATACTTTTTTTTCTCATGAGATATCTATCATTAGAAAATTAATTAAGGGGATATATAATTTTGGGAGCACCCATAATATAATGAAAACTGTAAATATACATGTCATAAGATCATAAAATATTCATCACATCAAAACCCATGAAAATAAATTGATCTTATCAAAATTTCATCATAACAAAACTTGTGTAAAAGATACTTGTTTTATAAACATTTTTTATCTCGTTATAGCATAACTCATGTAAAAGAAATAGGTTTTATAAGAATATTGTCATTATAAACATAAAATCTCAAGTTAAAAAACAATTATAGTATACATGGATCATAATTAACATAAATCATAAAGGAAATTTAGGTTTGTTGTATTTGATGAATATAAACACCATTATGTGATCATTAATACATTATTTAAGAAAATACCCTTCCCAATTTACAAATAAATTTTTAAAAACTAAAAATAAAAAATTATTTTTAGAATAATTTTATTTAAAAATATCTTGAAAAAAAAATAAATTAATCTTTTCTGTATTGAGTGGTCATGATGGTGGTAAATTCATTCCATGCCACATAAGTTATATGAAAATATTCCTTTTAGATTTTATAAAAAAAATACCAAAATACCTTATTTAGAAAATAACAAAAATATTAATTTTCAAAATTTATCTAAAAATTTATACCTAGATAAAAAGGACTTTAAAAAATAAACAGGTAATTGTAAAAACCTTCTATAAAATAGTTTTAGAAAACATAGACATATAATTGAAATGAATATTTACCGAAGAGAAAAATAAAAACTTTATCAATAAAAATATAATTCAATATCTGGAATTCTTATAGAGAAATATTTAAAAAATAGATTAATCTATAGAAATAACCAAAGGAGAAGAAAATTCTTATGTTTATAGATAGTTAAATCATGAAATTTATTTATCATGAATTTAATCCTTATAAATCCTTGTAAACTATGATATTGTAACATAAAACTATTGTTTATTTGGTAACATTTTAATTGTAAGACCCATGAAATGTATATAATTATATTAATTTTTAAATCCCCATAAATTTGACAAGAAATTTAATTAAATAAATTTATGGGAATCATATGAACCACATTAAAGAAACAAGTGGTTAATATGGCATATGTCTCAGAGAAATAAAATTGGGATTAAAATCCCTTACCTCAAGTATTAATTCCTTCGTACACATTATAAACTCACATATTATAAATATAGATTTAGTATAAAAATATTGTAAAACAAAAATAATATTTATTACAAAAAATATTATTTACTTTTAACGATTTATCACCTATTTATTTATAATTCATTATCAAAATCACTTTTCTATGTGTTACCTACATCGTTTTTCATTTATGATTCGGTTAGGTAGTTTTGTTCATTATAGTTTGATAATGGTTTAATATTATTCATAATGTTAATCATGATATAAATATAATATATATATATATATATTATATTTATAGATTCATCAATAAAATTAGAGTTAAAAAATTAATTACATTGTTTAGGGAGATAGTAGGTCGCTTGTACGCATGAACATTGTTTGCATTTTTTAATAGATAGAGTTAGGAAAAGGTAAATAATAAATCACTTTTATAGAATAATTATTATGTAATTTAAATATTATATATTCCTTAAATCTATCCTTATTACCAACCAAGTAAAACATAAAATAAAAACGAATTGTATTTCTTAAGAAAGTGGTAGTCTAAATGTACGAACGAACGATGTTATTATTTTCCAACGGATTGGGAAGTAAGAAGGTAGAAGATATATTATTATTATTATTATAGAAGTATGATAATTTCAAACAAATAATATATAATATTTTAACATATCATAATGACCATCAATTAAAAATGCTGGTGGAAAATTGATTGCATCGCATTGTGGAGACAGTAAGTTGTACATACATACAAGCGATATTTTCACTTCCTGTTTGATGGATAAGAGAGTTGATAATGGTTATTTCCTAATAATTATAAATTTTTAATATATTAATCACACTAAAGTTATTATGATATGATAAATACCATATATTTAAAGGTGTTAATGAAGAAGTAAAAATGAAAGTTGTCGGTTTTAGTGATTACCTCATCTTTAAAATAATATATCCATATCTCCTTTTAATCATCCTAGGATTGATATTTTAGGTAGTAAAAAATATATAATTTTTATAATCAATTTTAAAACGTATTTTTATATTTTATGTTTGATATATAAGGTTCAAAGTTCCATGTTTCAATGAAAATAGAAAATCCCTTTTATAACTGTGGGGATGAACACTGTTGGAATTTCTTAAAATATAAAAATATCATAAAGTCATTTTCTCGAATAAATGCCTTAAAAATGGTATCTATTCAAACATAATATATTAAGGGGATTAAATTAAATCAAAAAATAAATTTTTTATTGGTTTAAGTGGTATTTTGTCCTTTATCATTGGGTTTAACCCATTAGTTAACTTATTTTAAAATTAATTACGATAATGAATTTTGCATACTTAAAGGAATATAATTTTACATATAAGGTAAAAGTTAGTTCATAAATGGAAAAGGTAAACAAATTTCAACAATATATAATTCTACTTGTCATATTTATGTATTTTTTTTTGTTTTTTAAATAATTTATTAAAATATTATTTTAATAAAATATCATTAATTTCCATTTTGAAACTATTTATTTTATATAACATAAAAGTAAAAAAATAAAAAGTTTTAAATAAAATATAATAATTGAAAGCATCAGTATTATGTTATATTTATCTAAAAATTCATTTATCACAATAAATAAATCTAATTATATAACTTTTAATATTTTTAAAATCATTTTATATATTTTTCTATTAATTGAATAAATACTTTATTAGTGTTGCATATACATTTAATGTAATTATATAATTACAAAAATTTATAAATATATTATCATCATGAATATATTTTTATTAATCACAAAAAAGAAAATTATATTCCTTCATACCCTTTTTTTTTCTTTATCTGGACTCATAACAGATATTTAAAATTAAGAGAGTGACATTTTTAATATTTTTTTATTTTAAAAATATATAAGTCATTTTCATGGAAAATTTCCCATTCATAAAAAATTATATCCTCAGATGATAATGGTATAATTAATTTCATAAAATATTAATTCTGCTGAAAATTTATTGCCTTCTCACTTGTCTTTAAAAAAGATTCACTAGATTTTACCTTTACCAAGGTGATAATGTTTACCATGATTACTATTTATATTTACCAAAATATAATGGGGACTATTTACCAAATTAGATCCTATTTACTCCAAATATGGAATCCATTTTTTAAAATTAAATTTCTATAAGCTTTATAAAATAATTTATAAATTAGCGCACAAAACGCGATAAAAAATGCATTTTACAAAAATATATTTTTAAGCATAAAACATGGTTTATTCTTATCTCAAGATTTAAAAATATTAAATTAATATTGAAAAAAATTGATCTAATATATAATATATAATTATAATAAAAATCAATAACAAATTTGGATTAATTTAATTTATTAAAATAAATTTTATTTATAAAAATTGATTTTAAGAAAAATATATTTTTAAGTACAAAAATGTTTTTTATCAAATTAAAGAATAAAATAATTTAAAAACACTATAATTGGATTGTGTTTTATGAAAAGGAAATAATTAAATCTTAATATTAATTTAAAATATAATTTTAATATTTAAATACATTAAAATAAAAAATATTTTTAAATAATAATCAATATCTTTTGTTATTCACTAACAAATAGAAATTTTCAGAAAACTATGAAAAGTTCACCAAAAGAGTATTTTTATTTATTAATTTAAAAAATGATTTAATATTTATCAAAAAAAAATGTTCAATGTTTCAAAAATTAATTATAATATTGACTCATAAAAATGAAATAAATATCATTTTTGAACATAATTTTTTTAAATAATTAAATGAATTTTCTTAAAATTGTGTGCATAATTAATACGAATTAATCAATATATTTATATTGATTATAACCAATATACTTTTATTTTAATGGCTAGGTTATAGCAGTCATATTTAATTAATAATATTTCTTGGTTCATTTAATCTCAGTGGTGAGTGTTATATACACTTTCAAACATAATTTCCATTATAAAATATTAATGTGTTACATTAATTGAGAAAATAAAATATATTTCCCTTTAAATAATATTTAATCATGGATTTCTTGTTTCTAACTCCTTTCCTAGGGTTATGGGGGAAGATTTTACGATCTTCGAAAACTTGTAAGATATAAAACAGTGCGTAGATCTATAATCAAAAAAATAATTATCAAACGTTGATTTTGTGATTATAGTAACTGATATCACATCATTTTTGAATAAAATTTTAGTTATAACAGTCACATAATCTCATCCTTTCTCCTAGTGATTTTTTTAAGAAAAATTCCATTGGGACTTGGTCTATCAGTTTTCATAATGCCACATTTCATAATAATTAAATAATTTGACATGTATATATCATTCATTATATTGATATCATTTATCTCCACACATAATACAAATTCCAATTACCTTAATGAAACTCCCAAAGTGTTTAATTATTCAATTATTACATGTTGTAAATTCAACCCTTATTTATTCTTCTTTTCAACATTTACTTTTATATAGATATTGGTCATTCTCTTTTAATTTACATTGAAAATACAACACTTTAAGAAATCCTTTTTTAATTTATGAAACTAGATACTATATCCTCATAAATTTTACATTTTTGAGAGGTAAACACCATTCTATGTCTTGGATTTATCCCATCAACGAAAAAATCAATCATGAATTCTAAAGTATGTAAGTAGTCTGTCACATACCATGATAATATTTTAAAGATAGACTCAAACATAGAAACATTATACCCTTCCCTTTGTCTAAAAATTAAAAAAATTCATTCCAAATCAACTATCAATCATTTGGAAATAATTTTTTATAGGATTTTTCCTTAAGAGTCACTCATTTCATACCCTTTATTTTCCCTGACTCCATAGTATTTTGAATCAGTGGCCACCATTGACTAATATATCCCCTTAAAAAGTACATTGTCAAAATAATTTTCTCCCTTTAATTACCCTAATAATATATTAATATCTCTTCAAGGGACTTGATCAATTGTAGGCATACACAAAAAACTCAAATAATTACTAATGCATTCCAACATATTTATCTCATTAGACATAACCAACACATCAAGAGGATATATAATAATGTTACCCACATAAAACTAAACATTTATAATGTATTCCATGCAATATTCTATTAATACTTTCATGTATTCTTATCACCCAATTTTTACCATGATTTTGTTTTGTTTCATTTGAGGTTCTTTTTCTTTGATATTTTATGATTTTTTAAAATTTTGAAATAGTGCACCATTAGGGAACAGTTTTCCCAAACGTTGTGTCCTCTCAAAGAAAATTTTTCCAACCAAGGTCATGGCATTTTTCATGTTTGGTACATGGCTAGTTATGTCATTTTCCCAATTAGGAGAAACTGTGAAGGCCATTTAGAACTGGTGCACGATTAGTCTGCACGATTTATCAAACTATGGGGTACTACCTTGCTAACCATGAACATGATTTCATTAAACCAATAAAACCCACTTAAAAATCATAAAAACCCGATTTTATTTGTAGGTCAGACCAAGAAACAACCCATAAAATATCTTCTTTTTGGGGAGCATCCAAGGGCAGTTCATATCCCCTTAGAACCCTCTCGAAAGCAATTTAAAGCCTCCGTAATTATTTTATATATTCTATCAATTGGTTTCCATTCATGAATCTATATCTCATTTGATATCTCTTATCCTTACTAGGGCTATTCAGATCCACATGTTGCTTATTTGATCTAATACCCTCAGTTTTTGGATCCTAAACCTAGGTGTGATCTTCATTTCCTGAATTCCCTAATCATCATCTGTCACTGTAGAATCTCAATTAGGGATTATCATTATGAGATATCTTGGTCCCGAGTTATATGGTTTTTTTCATTATTCCAAAATTTATTTTGACACTAAATTGATTTATTTAATTTCAATTTTTATAATTAATTGAAATTTCCTGATTTTTAGTAAATGGAATGTAATTGGTTGGTTGTAAAAACCCAATTCCATTGAATTGTGGTTTAAAAAATGGTTTTTTACATTAATTTCTAAAATCATTCAATTCAATTGAATTGGGTTGCGTTTATAAAAAAATTTATATTAAAATTTTCTGATTTAAATTTTGAAATGGATTTTATGGAAATTTTGTTATAAACCACAATTCCATTGGATTGGGTATTGGTTGAGAAATTTATGGAAATTGTTGAACTGTAAATTTTGAATCTAATTGTGAATGTATATTGTAAAATTGAATTTTTAATTGATTTCAAACGCTATTTGTGAAAAATGTCTTATAGTGGTTTCGATAAGAACCTTAAGAATTTTTCATAGAAAAAAAGGAATGTTTTTTATTAAAAATACATTTTGGATTTTAAATACAAATTATAATCTTTGAAATCGGGAAATGGGAAAGAATTATATTTTTAGGTTTCTTAAAATAAATTTCCCGCTAATGAATTGTTTTAGATAACATAAAAGACTAGGTAGTTAATGATTTATTGGGAGAAAAATGATGGGTTTTATTTTCTCTAACAACAGATTGAAGCTTTAGAACAATAACGAAATATTTTTCAGCTCATATTTCTTCCACATTGATACATATATGAGTAATGCCTTACCCTTTTTGAGGCATGTGTGTAAACATTGTGGTTTATCACATACGTGTGTGAGGATCCCATAACTTGTAACTATAATATCTTTTCAAATATTACCATGTTTCTCAATTATTTATATATGAGAAATAAATATATACCATGTTTGTGAACAATTTGATATGAATTCTAATTTATATAAACTGTTATATATAAGATATTTTATTTAATCCATTTGTGAAAAGAACCAGTTGTTTAATGTATTTCCATCACATGAAATTTATTTCCATCATTTGAAATATATGTCATGATTTTTTGAAATATTCTCTTGAAAATACAAATATTTTACTTGAGAATTGAAATAAATTTATTTGGTTGGTTTTACACTAGCATCTTGTTATGGAATCAATGGTGATACCCTAATGATATTTTATCTAACACCCTACCTATTCCTTTATATGTGTTGTAGATTATCTTCATCTATGATCAATCAGGGGTATACCACCACTTAAAGGTGGTTCTAGATATTGATCTATGGACTTTGAGAGTTGAGTAAATTGGGAATTTGGTTATTTAACTATCTTGTTTTAATGAAAATATGTTGCAGTACTTTAGGATTTCATTTGAGTATGACATCTGGTACACTTTTCTGAGTGAAATTTCCTGTATATGCATTCTAATTTTTAATCATTGTTCTATATTGTGTATAGAAATTTTTTTCCCAATTTCATTTTTATGATGTAAGTTACTAGACACCTACCTATAGGTATCAATAATGCCCTTCATTCCATGTCACAACTGGATTGGTTATTGGGTTAATAGGGTACCTGAGATGGTTCATGAAAAAGTGGTATCAAAGGGAAGGTTGAGTATCTTGTCGTGAAATCAGTATGCTTTGGTGTAATCTTGTTGTTAATTAAGAGGTATTTAATATTGATTATTTGGTTGTCTCTTATAATGACAAACATTATGTCACCATGGGTGTTTTGGGAATGTTGTTTTGAGGATTACTTTTAGTCTTTTAGCTAGTTTTTATTTCGATAGTACTGAATTCCATATTTTTTCAATCTATTGGGATTGTTTTATTTCATCAATTTGTTTGAGTGTAATTATGATGTCTTACTAGGTTTTTAGTGGTGTTGTGTAGCATCATACATCTGCTAAGACAAGTGATTCATATTCAGGGGAGATTTGGGTAAACCTTAGTGAGCCAAAACTCCAATGGACCCGAATTTGGTTGATGTGATTGTATGTACTATCCTTTCTCTAAGATAGTCAACAACACTAATTTCTATTTAAGCTCTCTCAAAAGATCCCTAAGAAGATAAGGAATGGTTGAGCGGGATTCCGAATTTCATTTGGTTCTTAGAGGCACCAGAAGAAATAAAGGTGATGTGTTCCACCTTACTGGTGGAAGGGCAGAGCAAGAGATGGTGGGACATTATGATGATGGTAACGAATAAAGATGGATTAGATGGAAAGACATCAATGATCGTTTCAAACCACATTTCTATCAATATTCAATTCTATTGTCCATGTTTATAGTGTTTTTCAAACTTGAGAAGGTTGAATGGACCGTGAGAAAGTAAGAAAACCATTTTTTTGAGCCCATGAATTTTTTACCTCAGATTGCATCAAATGAGAATATGAAGACACAAAGGTTTTAGTTGGGATGTTATCAAGATGTTCATTCTCATGTTTTCATTCTGAATCATCCTTCTTATAATGATGTTCTATATATAGTATAAATGGTTGAAATGGTAGTTTCTAGGATGTTAATGTTATCCTGATTTTTTTTCTCTACAAGTGGTTGCAAGAGTTCCTTTAAAGTAAAGTAGATGCGTGATGATTCTCATGGTGGTTATCGAAAACAGATTCATTATAGAACTCCTACAGTACCTATCAGAGGCTCATTGATTTTAAACGAGTATGGAAGTCCAAGGAATTCAATGAGTATTTTCACCATGGAACCCAAGGTATGTGTCTCTTGTGGACATTCGAGACCCCTATTGAAATTCTAACATATTTATTTTTTTCCATGTGGTGGAATGAGATAATAAAATCCTCTTAAAACTATGGTCCAGTAATATTGTTCTCATATAAAAGGGCTACATCCAAAGTTATCCATATTAAAGATTCATCACGTATTGAAAGACTCTCCATATATAGAGGATATGGGTCCAGCAACCATTAAAGGAACCATTAATATAGCTTCATCATTAGTGAATACTTTATTTGATACTGGTGTAGCTCAGTAGTTTCTTTGAAATTGTATTGTTAATTTTATAAATCATCTAATATAGGTTTTATCTTATCTTATGGATATTACTACAACCCTTAATATGAATAGAATGAAGTGTCTTCATAGTACCTCATGTTTCATCTCTCCATCTGATGTCAAGATTGCATGGAGTTTTTTGGTTTTTGACATGAAACCTATGGACATAATAT
Organism: Viscum album; assembly: GCA_963277665.1. Classification (NCBI taxonomy): domain Eukaryota; kingdom Viridiplantae; phylum Streptophyta; class Magnoliopsida; order Santalales; family Viscaceae; genus Viscum; species Viscum album. The sequence goes on along the minus strand of OY728143.1, from coordinate 512,137,762 downwards.
TCAAGATATATTGGTTAATTTAAAATAAATCTTGGATTTTTTGTTATCTTTGACGCATATCCTTTACCATAATCAATGTTATATTCCATTTATTTCATGTATAGTGGGACCCAAGGTCCATCAGGTATTGACTTTCTTATCTAGATTTGCGGAAAGTTATATCAGTATTTTCTTTTGATATGGGGTGGGATTATTTGAGTGATGATCTTATTACAATTTCCCTCATTTTTTTGATGTGTTTCCTTTTGAATTCCCTTTTATTTTTCAATTAATAGAGGTAGATTTTTTCTATTAACATAGTTCCTGGTACTCAGCTAGTATTTATTAATTATTACTACATGTAACTAGTGGAACTAGATGATTTAAAGACTTAGTTGGATGATCTTATAAGGAAAGGGAATGTATATCTTAGTGTGTCACCTAGGGTAGCACTAGTTATCTTTTCTAAGAATGATGATAGTTAAATTTTCTTATTTGTTTATTACCAAAAGATAAATCTAGTGATGGTAAAAAACATTTATCTACTTACATGGATTGATGGACTTTTTGATTAGTTGAAATGGGAAATATGGTTCTTGAAGATTGATCTTTGATCTGGTTACCATCAGTTGAGGATAAATGAATCTAACATTCAGAAAATGACCATCCATAGTATATATGGGCATTTTAAGTACCTTGTTATAACCATTTGGTGTAACCAATTAACTTGTAGTATTTATAGATTTAATGAATATGATTTTCCATGACTATCTAGATACCATTTCATAGACTTTATGGATGACATCCTAATTTAATCTATGACTTAAGAGGATCATGTCCATTATATGAGAACATTTATGATCTTATTGAGAAATAACAACATTTATGCAAAGCATTCAAAATGTGATTTATGGATTCAGGAAGTGAAGTTCTTCAGACACATGGTGTAAGAACATGGGATATTAGATGACCTAGAAAAGGTGAAGGTTTATATGACATGGAAACAAACATAGAACTTTTTTTACATTCATTGATTCTTGGGTATTTCTAGTTATTATCATCGGTTCATTAAGAACATCACAAAGCTGGCTTCATTGATGACTGCTTTGAATCAATAGGGAGTGAATTTTTATTTAAATGAAAAATTTTCCAATATTTTATTGAGATGGAATTCCTTTTAACTACTACACCGGTTTTTACTCATAATGAGGCTGGGTAGGGCTATGTGTTATTTTTTGATTCATCGACTTTAGTTTTGGTCTATGTTTTTATTCTAGGTGACCATGTGTTTTCTTGTATGTCTAGTCAGCTGAGGACATAAGAAAATAATTATCCGATCCATGACCTTGAACATGTATTTATGATGAACATGCTTAATAGTTGGATTCATTGCCTATATGAAGAAAGGATTACTATTTTTTCATACCCTAATAGATTGAGATATATCTTCCCTAAAAAAATATTTGAATCTCCAACAATGGATGTAGATGGAATACCTGAAATCATTCTACATTGACTTTCCTATACCCTAGGGACATGGAATAATGTTTCTGATGCATTGGCTAGGAAATGTACAACAAATTCAGTGAAATAATCTAAAAAATAGTGGAAATTTATGGCTCTATTTTCATAATTGAATATTGGAGTCCAAGAATCATTGGATGAGGTTTCATTAGAAAAAATTCAATTGATAACTTTTATTATCTAAAATATTCTTCAGTAACTACATCGTGATGATGATTTATGTAGAATTAGTGACTATTTATGGTCAGGAGTGTAGATACCCAAATCTTGACATACATAGAAATTACATTACTTTTCCGGAATATATAATACATAACAAAAACAGATGCCCAACGACCGTATTAGTTTAGTTTCTTTGGAAACTTAGAACCTAATCTTATAATCCTGGGGAAAGATCTTCAACATCTCCCATAAATATTTTCCCCTTTTCTTTCTTACCTAAACCTTTATTTATCTCATGGTGAAACGATAACATAAAAAGGGTGAGCTCAAATTCTCTGTAAGGGTAAACATAGAGAACCTAAATACAATCCATAAACATTTGAATATAAAAACATGAACATAAAACATAAAAATCTTGAGCAGTGACATAAAACTTGGCAGTACAAAAGGCATAGATCATAAAGGTACATTAATCATGATAACATAGCATGGGAATAAAAAATTAATTGTGGAAAAACATTAAGAACATGTTATTATTTCCATATTAGCCAAGGAATTGTTTTGAAGACCATCATAGTAGAAAACATCCAATACTGAACCAGGTTTACATGTCGTTCCAACCCTATATTACTGAACCGGATTCACCTGTCGTTCTATCCCTGTCTATATCATGAGATATAAATCTTTACCCAATGCATTGGTGAGAGATATAGGTCCCAAAAATCTCATATTGAAATCATTCTTACATGTGCCACAAAATAAACATAAATCACTCATCATGACCCATTGAATAAAAATTGGTTTCATAAACATCATCCCATCATAACATAAACCGTATAAAACAAATGGATATAATTTCATCACAAGAAAACTTAAACCATGTAAATAATAGAGACATTATACTTGAAAATAAACAAACAAAATAATGTCATCTTAGATGAAAAATAGTTTTTATAAAACACTAGAAATGAATTCTTGTGGAAAATATTCCTTCATCTTAAAAATCATTTTCTTCTCTAAAAATTCCATTGAATTTTAAAATAAAGTTATTTTGTTGAAAATAATCATGAAATATTGTACCGTAATCTTCATGAAAATAAGGTGTTATGAAAATTTAAAAATATGTTCATGCTGTATATGTTAATAAAACATTCCTCTCATACTTTTGCTGGAAAAGTCAAAAAGTACCACATATGGTAAATAAAAGAACGATTTCTTCCATACCATGTAGTAAAAGTAAAAAAAGGGTAACAATTACTTTGGACATAAATGGAAGAATAGTAAAAAAATATGAAAACATTTTGAGAAAACATGGACATATATGATAAACATAACCCCAACAAATACATACGAATAAGAAATCTAGGATAAAAACGAGATTGGAATATTTATCCCTTACCTTAGGTCCAATTTCTTCAGTACATGTCTGAAAATATTGTATAGTGGGTTTAAACATATGAATAACTTTTAATAGAACCGTAATAATATTTATGATATCATTTATGATTCAGTTTGGACTTTATGTTACCCGTTCTTTCGTCAATTCCATGTTAAAGCAGCGTTTTGGGTAAAATCGTTACATTTATCGTACGTCTTTCGACTTGTTGTTATTGATATTATTACTTATATCCTGATTTACTTAAATACAGTATTTAAAAGATTATTTATTTATAATTTTTATTCAGCATATAAATATATATGATAGATCGATAAATGAAATGAAATACACCGTTCTTGGAGACGGTATGCCGTACGTAAGCATGAATGATATTTTTGTTTCCTTATTAAATTGAATGGAATTAAGTAAATGAAACATATATGTAATAAATAATGTATCATTATTATTTAATATATTTTTGGATTATTTATTATATATACTTTATAATCATACTTGAATGGTTAATCATGGAGAATGAATCTCATCGCGTCGTGGAGACGGTAATCTGTACGTACACACCAGCGATCATATCATTCCCATAATTATTGAATGGAATTGGAGTGGATGATATAATTTATAAGAATCGTTATGATGTTATAATAATCATATATAATTTTTATTTCTACGATTATACCTATCCAAGTAAAGTGGTTCTGGAAAATGGATTACAGCATGGCGTGGAGACAGTATTCTGTACGTACGCACTCTCAGTGATTTCATTTTCCATTGGATGGATAGAAGGTAAAATAGGGTTGTTTCATATTTATAATAACATATCAGTATAGTATCGATACTTATTTTATTACTTTATAATGAAACAAATAAATAAGAGGAAGTAGAAGAAGAAATAAATTTGAAAGAAACGGTATAGGATATTACCTGTTCTTCGACGAGCCTCTTCTAAACCTCCTCTTAGGGCACTAAAGATGGACATTGAAGAAGACGAGGACCTATAGTATGTTTTTAGGGGATTGTATAAAAGAAACGGTAAGGTTATGTCTGTGCTTGAAGGCCCAAAATGGTGTGAGGAAGAGAGGGAGGAGGATCCCGTGTATAGGAGAGGAGAGGGTCACTTTTGGAATCCTCAGAAATATTAATTTATAATAAACTAAAACCCAACATAAAAACCTTCAAAAATGACTCAAATCCAAAGATTCGATGATATATGGTTTTAATATCATCAAGAAATATAATTTATACATTTTAGGAAATTATTTTAAACCTTATCAACTTGATTTATCCTTATTTAATCTATTTAATTTTATTTGTTGTGATAATATTCTAAATTTTAAATTTTTATAAGTAATTAGATAAGTGTTGTGAATTTTCCATAATTGGATACGTTATGACATTACAGACCATATAAATTTTAATTTATGATTTTTAAATATATTTGTGATTTTCAATCAATTTAATAATATTTTATTTTTATAAAATAACAATAGTGTCAATTTTGACACTATTCATTTATTTGTATTTAAATAAAATCCACAGAGAGGATATATTAAAGCCAAAATATTTTATAGATTCATAACTTTTCATATTCATATAAAAAATTCATGGATCACATTAATTGTTTCATATAACATTTATTTTAATATTTTTAAAACCATTTATTTTATATTTCAATCAATAAAATAATTTCAACATCACTATTGTGTAATAATTAATGATAATTATTTAGCCCCAAAAAATTCAAAATAAATTCACATGATTTAGATAATTTTATTATTATTTTTTATACTACTCATTCTCTATGTTCTATGAACTTTATCACTAAATTAAAATTATTAAACTTATAAGATATAAAAGAGTGACATGTTGTCACTTTCTTTGGTTTTAATAATAATTATATAGTTTTCATGGTCCAAATTCCATGAAATGAATCTATTTAGAACCTTAGGTGATATGGGTCTACTTTTATTCGTCCAATATAATTTTGGAAGGTGTTAGGGTAATTTTATAATCTTATTTTTACACTTAATTACACGATTCACCATTAACTGTAGAAAATAAAAAAAAATCGTAGTTACTTTTCATAACATCAGAAAATAAAAATAGCCTATTGACATAATTTGGACACACTGAATAAAAATATGGAATCCTTTTTTTAAAATTAAAAACACAGAATTAGTAGTAATTAATTTAACATTAATCTTGTTGCTAATAAAACATGGTTTAAAAGGGAAAACATTTTCAAAGATTGAAATGTTTTTACCTACGAATTCAATGAAAATTAACGGAAATGACCTGAATTATATTAAATGGTAAAAATATAATATATTTATACTTTAAAACCATTCATTGTTATAATTTATCCATATAAATTATCTTGATGAAAAAGTTGTTTTTAATTAAAATTTATCGTATTTTTACTATTCATTAAAATATTAAAGATAACAGAAAAATATAAAAAATTTATCCAATGTAATTTTTTATATAAATATTGAAATTAATAATTTTATTTTGACTAATTTAACTTATAAATGTGTCAAAAATTAGATTTAACGTGGGTGCACCATCAAAAGGTGGTGAAACAACATTTTTTTAAAAATACTTCTTTTATCGAAAAATTGATTTTGTTTTCATATCTCATTCTATAAAATGTTTAAGATGAATTATAATGTTATAAAATTAAATATTAATTAATACTATTCATAATGTCTAGTTCATAATATTATAATAATGTATCATGGTTTACTGAAACTTGGTATTGCGTACAACGCAAGCTATCAAGGATGGTTTCTCTTGTGTGTAATGCAAGCCATGTAAGGGTTGCGTGTAGGGAAATATTCATTTTTTTGTTTATAACATACTAAAAATATATTTACATTATACATTGATCAAAATATATACTTGGTGTTGTGTAAAATGAATTTTATTCAAAAGAACTTGAAATTGTGTGCCTCACAAGACCAGAATAGTATTGCGTATACTACAAGCTAATATGGTGTTTCGTATAGAGAAAACTAATCTTGGAGAGGTGTAAAACAAAAGACATCAATGAAATTATAAAGATAAATTATCATAAAATCTCAGGGCATTACATTCTACCCCCCTTAAAATAAATTTCTCCCTAGAAATGTGTCGGTGTTATAAATGGTTTTCTACTTGATAAATTCTTTCATCGAAACCCACATCGTAGAAAAAGAATACTAAAACTTCATTTTAAAAAGGAAAATTATAATCCTAACGGTCACCCAATGTAACTCTGCACTGGGTTTCCACATAGGCAACATAGGTGAAAATATGTATATGGAAGAGAAATCTAACCATCAACTTCTGATGAAGACTGATAGAGGACATGGCTATGAAACATCCAACAATCACAAAGCCATAAATTTGTGATGATATACGGTACCATTTAATTCATCATATATGAGGGCACTAGGAAAAAAAATTTTGTGTTCAAGATCATTTCCCTAATTTTGAAGAATTTTTGAATTAAAAGATATACTTACTTGATGTTGGTACAATGTCATTGTTTCTTGTGCCTTGAATAGTTTCTACTTCATCTACAAAATAAATGAAGTTGAATTTTTCTTCTGTAAAGTGTTAGAAGATCATGCGATAGAATGATAGGTCATTTCATCTGTCTCAAACATAAAGTTAGCAAAAGTTATATACATAAGTCCATTTTATAGTGAGATTAATCATATATGGATCCAAAAAAGGACTTATACTTCATCTATCAAACTAACCAGGGACTTCTTGTAAAACAGTGGTAGGCGATAAAGGCATGTGGAACTTTGATTGTCGGTTCGATTCCCGCAACCCTATCCGACGTGGTAGGTTGTCTCCCGTCCTGGAGGTTGTCCTTTTTCTAAAACTACACTATTATAACATTCTAGAAATAATATCAAAAAAAAATTCTATCCTTTAACAATATTATCTTATATCAAACTTAATCCATTTAAAATATTTAGGCTTATTCAAAATACTTCTACCCAAGCTCATTGTATAAATAAAGTAATTACTAGAAATTTCATCAACCACGAATGTGAATACCATCATTTATCCCCCATATATCATAATATATATCTTTCTGGTCACATTAAAAACATGTGAATACCTTAATCATGTATTCTCTTGAAAAATGAATACCCATTGAACATTAGTAAAAAAAAAAGCTTTCAAAAGTTAACTCTTTTCCACATTCCTAAATCCCAAAAATTCTATATTCTCATTCCAGGATATAAATTTGACCATATATCAGTCATGATCTCATTAATACTATCAAACATTTCATTTTATTGTTATACCTTCATTATGCGCATAACATCTACTTTCCAAAAATATTTCAAACATTTTTCATGGTTATCGGTACCATAAAATTATTTAAAACCAATACATAGATACTCCAAAATTCTATGATAATATAAATGAGATTCCATGATACTATTTTTATATCCTATTACATAACCACATAATCATTCAACCACATCATTTTCATACTCAACATCACAAATAGAATTCTCATGTGACTTCCCTTTGTGCTTTTCCTTAAGAGGTTTCTCATGTCAATCATCATTAACCCTTGGATTAGGGCATTGATTAGCATAATGCCCCATTTTATTGCACTTGAAGCATTGAAGTGTTGGTGGAGCATTCTCTGTAGGCTTTTCTCTATTCACTTCATTAGAATCCATTTTCCTATTGCATCGGCACTCAACTGCTCGATGACCTTCTTTTCCACACTTAAAACATTTTCTAGTACCTTTTAGACAATCTCCACCATGCTTCTTTCAAAACATTGAGCATAAATAAACATTCAACTTCTTTTCACCATTGTTCTGATATTTTTCCTTGAACTACATATTTCATTTTTTGTCAAAACCATGAGATGGATATGTAACACCAACTTCCAGTTCTACCTTGATATCACAACGAACAATTTCTTCATAGCTACTGAAATATCTGATAGCTATTGCCATTCGATGACATGGTTTTAAACCACTGAATAATTGATCAACATTACTTTTAGGTTGGATGATAATGCCAGATGAATACCTTGAAAGCTTTGTCAAATTCGCCTTGTATATACCAACAGATTTATTATCCTTTTGATTATTTTCATGTAACTCCTTTTCCATCTTTGTTCGAAGATTACGAGGGAAGTACTTATTGAAAAATAATTTCTTCAACTCATCCCATTCCATGGATTCAATTTTATCTTGGGGACTCGTATTCTTGATTAGAGTCCACCAAGGGTCTTCTTCACCTTCTAAATGGTAAATAGCTAGAATTAATTTTCATGTTCCAAACAGCAAAGTATGGAAAATATTTTTTCAATGGTTCTGATCCATTGTTCAGCAACAATTGGATAAGAAGACCCACTGAAAGAAGGTGGGAGTTTCCTCATGAAAGACTCAATAGAATATTGTTCCCTTATCTGCTCATTTGGAAGTCTATAATTATTCCTAGTTTGTGTAAGTATAGCAATAATTTTTTCCACTCCATTTCCATAACAGTGGTTTGTTCAGGAGGACAATCATCGCATTGTCCATTACATTGATCAACACAGTTCCTTCGGGTTCTAGCCATCTTCTAAAACCCAAAAATAATAGCGTGAGAGGAAAAAATCATGCTTGGAAAATACATAATAAATGGGGATTACATTTAATATATAACATCTTATGTTTAATTCTATGTTCGTTACCGTAATTCTAGGACTATAAACTATACATATACTTAACCTTAGAGACATCCCTAGACATACCTTAAAAATATCTCTATGGATTTCACTAACATTTTCACATCCTAGTTTCCAGAGGTTAATTAAACCTTCACTCTCATACCAACTGTAGATTCCCAAATCTTGACGTACATAGACATTAAATTACTTTTGCAGAATACTTAATACATAAAAAAACATACACCCAAACACCGTATCAGTTTATTGTCTTTGGAAACTCCGAACATAATCTTCTAATAATGGTGAAAGAACTTCAACATCTCCCATAAATATCTTCCACTTTTTTTCTTACCTATAACCTTTATTTATATCACAGAAAAAAAAGAACAAATGAAATGTGAGCTCAAATGCTCAGTAAGGGTAAACATGGAGAAAATAAAAACAATCCATAAATATTTGAACGTAAAAACATGAACATAGAACATCAAAATCTTGAGCAATGACATAAATATTGGCAGTACATAAGACATATATCATAAAGGAACATCGATCATGATAAAATAGCATGGGAATAAAACATTTAATTGTTGAAAGCCATTAAAAACATGTTAGTATTTCTATAGTAGCCAATCATTATTTCCAAGACCATCATAGTGGACAAAGTCCAATACTGAACTGGGTTTACTTGTCGTTCCAGCCCTATATTACTGAACCAGATTCACATTCCATTCCATCCATGTCTCTCTAATGAGATATAAATCTTTACCAAATGAATTATAGGGAGATATATGTCTTAAACATCTCATATTGAAATCATTATTAAATGTGCCACAAAATTAACATAAATCATTCATCATAACCCAAAGAATAAAATTGGGTTTCATAAACATCATCCCATCTTAATATAATCGATATAAAACAAATGGATATCATTTCATCATAAGGAAAATTAAACCATATAAATTATAGAGACAGTATACTTGAAACGTAAACATACTAAATAATTTCATCTTAGATGGAAAATAGTTTTGATAAAACTCTTGAAATGACTTCTTGACAAAAATATCCTCTCATCTTAAATTTTTTTAATTTTATCAAAATTCCAGTCAGTTTTAAATGAAAAGTTTTTTTTGATAATAATTGTGAAATTTTTTAGATGAATCATCATGAACATAAGGCGTTATGAGACCGTAAAAATTTGTTCATGCCATATAAGCTAAAAACATACTTCTCAAACTTTAGCTGGAAAAGTCCAAAAGTACCTCATATGGTAAATAAAAGAAATATTCCTTCCATACCATGTAGTAAAAGTCAAAAAATGGTAAAAATTACTTTAGACATAAATGGTAGAATAGTAAATATTTTATGAAAACATTTTGAGAAAATATGGACATGGATGATAAACATAACCCCAGTAAATACTTACGAATAAGCAATCTTGGATAAAATCAGGATTGGAATAATTATCCCTTACCTCATGACCAATTTCTTTTTTATGTGACCAAAACTTCTGTATATTGGGTTTAAACATATTACTAACTTGTAACATAACCATAATAATATTTATGATATCACATATTATGCACTTCAGACTTTATATTATCCGTTCTTTTGACAATTCCATGTTAATGCATCGTTTTGGGTAAAATAGTTTCATTTATCGTACGTGTTTCGACTTTTTGTTCATGATATTATTACTTATATCATGATTTAATTAATTCCAGAATGTAAAACATGATTTATATATAATATATATTCAGTATATAAATATATATGATATATCGATAAATGAAATGAAATACACCATTCATGGAGACGCTAGGTCGTACGTACGCATGAACGTTGTTTCATTTCCTTATTGAATTGAATGGAATTAAGTAAATGAAGCATATATGTACATAAATAAAGTAACATTATTATTTCATATATTTCATGGTTATTTATTATATATACTTTATAATAATACTTCAATGGTTAATCATGGATAATGAATCCCATCACGTCGTGGAGACGGTAATCCGTACGTACGCACGAGCGATGATATCATTCCCATAATTATTGAATAGAATTGGAGTGGATGATATAATTTATCAGATTAAGTATGATGTTATAATAATCATATATAGTTATTATTTCCACCATTATACTCATCCATGTATGGTGGTGGTGGAAAAGATATTACACCATGGCGTGGAGACGGTATTCCGTACGGACGCACGCGTGGTGATTTCATTTTATATAGGATGGATAGAAGCACAAATGGGGTTGTTTCATATTTATAATAACATATAATTATATTAGTGATACTTATGTAATTACTTTACAATGAATCAAATAAAGAATTGGAAGTAGAAGAAGAAATAAATTTGAAAGAATTGGTAAAGGATATTACCTCTTCTTCGACGCGCCTCTTCTAAACCTCCTCTTAGGGCACTAAAGTTGGACATTGAAGCAAAAAAGGACCTCTATTATGTTTCTAGGGGAGTGTAGAGGAAAAAGTTTCAGGTTTTGGCCGATCTTGAAGGCTAAAAATGGTGTGAGGAGGATAGGTAGGAGGTGCCCTTATATAGGAGAGGAGAGGGGCACTTTTGGAATCCTCAAAAATATTAATTTACAATAAACTCAAACCCCACATAAAATCCTCAAAAATTGAATAAAATAATAATATTAGATGATATAGAGCTGTAATCTCATTAACCAATAAAATTTAGACATTTTGGGAATTTATTTTAAACCATATCATCTTGATTTATCTTTATTTAATCTATTTAATTTAATTTGTGGTAATAATATTCTAAATTTTAAATTGTTATAAATAATTACTTATGTGTTGTTAATTGTCCATTATTCAATAATTTATGAAATTTTAGACAATATAAATTTCAAATTATAATTTGTAAATATTTTTGTGATTTTTAATCAATTTAATAATATGTTTTGTTTATAAAATAACGATAGTGTCAATTTTGACACTATTCATTTATTCGAATTTAAATAAAATCCACACAGAAGATATATTCAAAACAAAATATTTAATAGATTACTAAAATGTCATATTCATTTAAAAAATTCATGGATCACATTAATTTTTTCATATAACATTTATATTAATATTTTTAAAGTCATTTATTTGATATTTCAATCAATAAAATAACTTCAACATCACAATTGTGTCATAATTAATGATAATTATTTAGCCTCTATAAATTATAAATAAATTCAAAAGATGTATATTATTTTATTATATTTTTTATACTATTCATTTTCGATGTTTTATGAAGTTTATCACTAAATTAAAATTATTAGACTTATAAGATATAAGAGAGTGACATGTTGTCACTTTCTTTGGTTTTAACAATAAATATATAATTTTCATGGTACAATGTAAAAAAAATGATTCTCTTACGACCCTTAGGTGATATGGGACGACTTTTATTCATCTAATAGAATTTTGGCTGGTTGTATGGTAATTTTATAATCTTATTTTACCCTTAATTACCCGATTTTCCTTTAATTATAATAAATAAAACTTACCGTAGTTACTATTCATAATATCAATAAATAATAGTAACCTATTAACATAATTTGAACCCACTAAATCAAAATATGGAATCCATTTCTCAAAATTCAAAACACATAAGTTTCAGTAATTAATTAAAAATTAATCCCATTGTTAAGAAAACGGGTTTTAAAAGTTAAAATATTGTCAAAGATTGAAATGTTTTTACCTATGAATTCAATGTAAAATTAATGAAAATGACTTTAATTATATTAAATTGTAAAAATATATTCTATTTATACTTTTAAACCATTCAATATTATAATTTAACCATATAAATTATCTTCATGAAAAAGTTTTTTTTACTTAAAATTTAGCAGATTTTTACTATTCATCAAAATATAAAAGTTAACAGAAAAATATAAAAAATTTATCCAAAGTATATTATTATATAATTATTTCAATTAATAAGTTTATTTTGTCTAATTTAACTTATAAACATATCAGAAATTAGATTTAAAGTTAGTGCACCATCCAAAGGCGGTAAAATTACATTTTTTGAAAAAATACTTCTTTTATCGAAAAAATGATTTTGTTTTAATATATCATTCTAAAAAATGTGTAAGATGAATTATAATGTTATAAAATTCAAAATTCGGTTAATACTATTCATAACTACTAGTTCATAATATTATAATAATATATCATTGTTTAGTGAAACTCGGTATTGCGTACAACACTTGCTATCGAGGAAGGTCGCTCTTGAGTGTTATGCAAGCCAAGTCAGTGTTCCGTGTAGGAAAATCATCCTTTGTTGTTGTGTATAAAATAATCAAAACATAGTTTAGTTATACATTGATCAAAATATATACTTGGTGTTGTGTAAAATGAATTTTATTCAAAAGAACATTAAATTGTGTGCATCACAAGCCAAGAATAGTATTGCGTATACTACAAGCTAATATGGTGTTGTGTATTGTCGAAGCTTATATTGGAGAAGCGTACAACAAAATACATCAAAGAAATTAAGAATAATAATTCTCATAAAATATTGGAGTGTTAAAGATAGACTATTAAAATGTGGTCGTTCTCTGATGGGGAAATTATATGCTTTTGGAATCATTTTTTGTGCCATTAGCAGTAAGTAAATCAGTTATGGGGAATTTTCATAACTCCTAGAGGGTTGTGTAAACTAGAACAAAAAATGTTTTCAATGATATGTGGCCTCGATTATAGTGGATGGGTATGAGATTGATCATATAATACTCTATATCTCATTATTATATGTGCCAACTGGTTAAGGTCGAACACCTGAAAACATCGATATTGATTCAGCGACTTTTAGGCCCTACATTGAAGTGCGATAAGATCTGTATTTACATTATGATTTGGTTTCTATGTACCTAGGGAATGAAGAATACAATATGGGTTCTGTTGGAAAGTTTAACCAATTTAAGTCACTTTATACACATTTGTGATATAACCAATGTTCAGGAGTTGGAAAATATCTATGTGAAGCATATTTTTTGGTTTTGTGGAGTTCCATATTCAATAGTATCTAATAAGGATCCTAGGTTCACATCTAATTTTTGGAGATGTCTTCGAAAGGCCTTGGGATACCATGTCTATTTGACTTTGTCATATCATCTACAGTCATATGTCCAGATAGAAAAATCTTTATATATAATTTAGAATATGTTTTGTTCAAATGTTCTTAAATTTTGAGGGGTATGGGATGATCATTTAGGACTGGATGGGTTTTCAGATAATAATATTTATTAGTACATCATCAAAATGGTTCCTTTTGGGCCCTTCTATGGATGACCTTACAGATCTCTATTATGTTGGTTAGAGGTTGTGAATGTTCATTTATTGGAACATGATTGGTTAAGATATTCCATAAATGATTTAGTTGATTGGTCATAGGATGTTGAAAGCACAAATCTAATATAAGTCTTATGATTATTGTCATCATAGACTATTGGAGTTTTTAGTTGGTGACCATGGGTTATTGAAAGATTCACTCTATTTAGGTCATTGATATCTTGGGAGGCATGGGATAGTTTCTCCTAGTTTTGGAAGATCTTTTGAGGTTTTGGCGTGGGTGGGAAAAATATCTTAACATTCAGTACTTCTAACACATCGGATGTCGATACATAACGTGTTCCATGTATCTCAACTATGAAAGTATCTATCAGATCCAACTCATGAATTGAGTTGTTGTGATCTTGATGTTGAACATGATTTATCTGTGACCGAATTATCAGATAGGATACTTGATTTTGAAATCAAATTACATCCGGGGAGGGTGATACATTTGGTTCATTTGCAATGGTAGCATGGTTTTGATTATCATGGATGTGGGAGACATGGGGACTCTTGTGAGAGAAGTGGCCTCATCTTTTTTTCATGGAAGATTCTATGTAGGATTTAAGGGGATTAAATTTTTATATGTTGGGGAAGTTGTAACATCCTGTTAATATTTTCAGCTATTCTTAAACCCTAATTTTTACCCTGATTTGGTCGAATTTCCTATGGGGAGTTTTTTTTTTAATTTTATGAGTTTTGAAATTTTTTGGCTAGAATACGATTAGCACATGGTTTTCCCAAATCGTTCCCCCAATAAGAAAAAATAATGTAACCACAGGAAGTGGGTTTTTTCACAGTTGGAACATGTGGATTTAATATGTGCACCCTCTTAGGAGAAAATGTGTAACCCATTTAAAATGGGTGCATGGTTTGTCAAACCATGTAGTTCTACCCAGCTAATTATACATAGTAATTCTTTAATACAAAAATACAATTTAAAAATTTTGAACCCTCCATTTTGTTTTTCGGTTAGACCTATCATGAACCCATATAGAATATTATTCCTTAAAAGAATCCATGTTAATATCTTTTCCCCTTTGAACCCTCCTTGAATTGATTTGAATCCTAAATAACGTCCTTCGATCTTCTCCCAGTTAGTTTTCTTACCCTGATATCTATCTCTCGTGATCTATCTTATCCCCACAAGGTTTGTGTAGATCCCCATGTTTCGTTTTGGATATAATACCCTCTATTTTGGGATCTTAA
Organism: Viscum album; assembly: GCA_963277665.1. Classification (NCBI taxonomy): domain Eukaryota; kingdom Viridiplantae; phylum Streptophyta; class Magnoliopsida; order Santalales; family Viscaceae; genus Viscum; species Viscum album. Next base: position 512,122,450 of record OY728143.1, on the reverse strand, counting down.
ACCTAGGATTTATCTTCATTTCTCAGATTCTATGATCATTGTTCTTCACTGTCAAATCATGATTTGGGGTTAGTGTTACATGATCTGTTGATCCTGAGGTAGGTAGTTCCATCATGTTGCGAAGTTTATGTTAAACCTTAATTGGTTTATTTAATTTCAATTGTTTAAATTAATCTCAATTTCATGTTTTTTATTAAATTTATTTCAATTGGTTTGTTGGAAAATCCAATTCTACTGAATTGTGGTTTTAAAAATGGGGGTTTGGCATTAAATTTGAAAAAAACCTCAATTCCATTGAATGTGGGTGTATTTATGGTAATTCTTAAAATTTAAATTATCTGATTCAAATTATGAAATGGATTATATATAAAATTTGTGAAAAACCAAAATTTATTTAAATTGGGAGTTTTTTGTGAAATTGAAAAAATTCGATGATGTTAAATTATTGAATTTAATTGTGAAAATAGGTTATGAAATTGAATTGGTAATTGATTTCAAATCTCTATTTGTGAAAAATTGAATAAAATGGTGTTGATATATTCCTTAGAGTATTATCTAGGAAAAAGGCATGCTTTCTTATTTAAAATCCAATTTGGATTTTAAATGGAAATTAGCATTTTTGAAATTGCGGGATGTGAATTTATTGTATATTAAAGTTGCTTAATTAAATTCCCTATAAAGGAATTATACTACATCACATGCAATCTAGGGTAGTTAGTGAGTTATTTATACAAACATCGTCAAATGGAATTTCCCATGAAACAGATTGAAGCATAACAACACTAACAAAATATTGGTTAGCACAACTTTTTTCACCAATAGTATATATATGAGTCATCTTTTCCCACTTATAAGAGATGTGTGTACACATTTTGGTTCATCACATGAGTGTTTGAGGATCCCATAACATAGAACTGCTGTACTAATTGGTATATGATCATGTTATTCACTTGTTTATATGTGATATATAAATGTATATCAATGTTGTGATCTGTTTTACAGGCCTTATAATTTATATAAACTATTTTATAGAAATTTTTTTATTTAATAAATTTTTTAAAAGTGTAATTTGTTTAAATTATTTCCATCACTTGAAATTTATTTCCATCATTTGAAATGTGAAGCATGATTTCTTGAAATATTATCATGACAGGCCAAAACTATTTACATGAAAACATAAAGAACCTTATATGGTTGATTTTATATCAGAATCTTATTATGGAATACTCAGTGTGACCCTTCTTGGATTTTATCTTACACCCTACCTATTCCTTTGGGTATTTGTAGATTATCTCCTTCCTGGTTTGATCTGGAGTAAACCACCACTTGGAGGTTGTTCTATCTGTTGATTCATGGACATAGAGAGTTGCATCCATTGGGACATGGGATATTTATCTAACCTAATTTACTAGTATTTTTTTGTAGTACTTTGTATTTTTATACCTATTTGACTTCTGGTACACTTAACATAGTGGATTTTCTTTTGTATGAGTACTAATTTTTTAGATTTATTATCCATTATTTGTGGAAAATCATTCCCATATTAATTTTGTTTGATGCTAAGTGGAAGTTGCCAACCCATGGGGATCAGGAGTTCCCTTTGGGACATGTTAGGATCAATTTAGTTGTCGGGTTACAAGGGCACCCAGGATAGTTCCTGATATTCCTATTTTATTTATATAATAGTATAATGCACAATTAATAAAATTTAGTATTCAATAAATATTAGTGTTAAATCAAGAATAAAAATGTTAATATTCCCCAATCAAAAGAATAATTTTTTTGTAACATTACATTATCTAACACAATATATTGAAATTAGAATAATGTTAATAAAATATTGAAATAGTGTAATTGATACTAAATATATCCATTCCATAAAATAACTTGTATATAAAGGGTGGAAATAAATTCAATAGAATTAACAAGAGTGATATTCAACAAATCTTCTAGGAAGTGAATTATTTGAGAATAAACCATGTGCACAAAATAATTTATAAACCATATATCAGAAAGGTATGAAATGATACCATCAATTCATAAAAAATACCTGATTAGTAATAAATAAAATTATTTTGTGATATGGATAGTAAAATGGAAATAAATATTAAAAAAATAATGATTAAAACTTTTCTCAATTATTTTCTAAAATGATGCTAAAATTCCCATACAAAACTATTTTCAGGAATTTTAAAGCATTGTTTTAAAATATTGTTTGTAAAATAAATTATAATAATGTAATATTGAAAATAAACGATTATTATGTAAAAAAATGTGTAGAGGAAGATAAAAATCTACATAAGTGAAATAAAAATCCCTTTTAATTTTTTTTAAAAATAATATCATTTTTATTTGATATAAAAAAATTTATAAGAATAATGATAATGGTTACTACATTTGAAAAATATAAAAACATGGAAGTAAAGATTAATAATTAATAATTTTTAAAATGATCAGAAGATTTCTTCTTATGGTAAATGTTAAAAAATTTAATATTTTCGCAATTTTGTTCAGAAAATAAAACATGACGTATACATGAAATGTTAAGAAGATTCCTTAAATTTTTTTAAAATAACTCCCCATCTGAATACATTCTCATGCACCCTCAAAACACTTCTAATATCTCTTAAATTTATCCATCACTATAATTTGCTGAGAAAAACAAGCTGACTGAACCTAACTACATGGCTACTCTCCTTTCCTCACCATTCTTTAAGGACATGAAACATGATTCTGCTGTGTCACACACTGCACAACCTGAATCCAAGAATATCACTTCTACTCCTTCTCTATAATCTGTTTCTTCTTTGGCACATTCTACACAACCAAAATCCATGATTTCTGGAACATTAAAACATATTGTTCCCATCTGTGCTTCTGTATAGGACTAAAGACTTTAGTCTTCTTCTCACAAGGCACCTGATAGCAAGCTTCACTCTCCTACTCTACCCAGAAAAACTATTTTTAACATGTAAGGTTGGGATACAAAAGCTGTTACTTCTTCATTTCCCATGCACTCAAAATTGCAGGTTAAACATGAGAATACTGAAAAAGATTGCTCATCTGGAATTTCCACCAGGTCTAAGACCTTAACTTCGAAAACGAAAGGGTATAACCCCACTAAGAAATGATCTAAATGAATATTCTGTTTTGGAATTGTCATATAATTTCTAAACATGACATATTAAATTTTTTTAAAATATTCACAAATACACACAATCAAAACCTTATTGGTATTGTTGAACCTAAAATTTACTTTCCCTCGTGTTTACCTCAAGCCCCAACTGGATACCCTTTCCTAGGAGCATAGAACAATAGAGCTCCTACTGAATCTTTATTGATTTTGGCTCATTCTTAGTTGCAGAATGTTAGCATCTATAGCTGTTCAAGTCAAACCATTACTTTTGATTACATTTTTGATAACATACATATTTTCTCTAAATTTTTTATGTATATAATAGATATAAAGATATAAGGGGTATTTTGAATGATCTCTCCCATCTCAATGCTTCTATTTTACATCCTTGGTTTATTATTGGTGACTTCAATTCTATTCTAGCTTCGGGTGATAAAATTGGACCTCCTCCTACTCCCATTTCTGCTTGGGAATTTAATTCCTATATTGAAATGAACAATATCACATAGGTTAAACTCTAGGGTGCTATATTTACTTGGTATAGGAAGCACTATAATAGAAATGTTGCAAGTAAATTAGATATGGCCTTTAATAACTCTCATGCCCTTGATAATTGGGACAATATCTCTAGAATTACCCTTCTGAGGATTGACTCTGACCATAATCACATCCTTCTTTCCTTTTCTTACAAAGATCATAAATTAAGGGATCTTTTTAGATAATACACTGCTTGGTCTTCTGACCCAGAAGGTATAAGCATCATCAAGAACACTATGAATAAGACGCATGGTTAGCTTCACCAGTTTTCCTGCCCGATGAAGTTTAAAATCAAAAATAAAACTCTTAAAAGCAAGTGCAAGATCATGGTTTTTGAAATGGACAATAATATCAACCTTCTTGAAACAGAGATTAAACAACTCCAAAATGTCTACTCTTCTTCAAACATTTCTCGGGATTCTCAACAGGAATTTATCATTTCCTCTAAAATAATCTCCTTACACATCGTCAAGGATAATAATAAAAACAAATTTTCAAACCCATATGGATTAATGAAGGTGATAGGAATAATGAATTCTATAATTCTCATCATAAGTTTGGAAAAGCCTTTAGACCGCTGGACTATCTATGAAATGGGGACCAAATTCTTGACACTGATGATGGAATTTCCAATCACGTAGTCTCTCATTTTGAAAATATATTCAATGGTGATAATATTGATAATGACTTTAAACCTGACATCATTTCAACTCTAGTTTCTGGGGAAGACAACTCTCTTCCGAATAGAGTCCCTTCTGATCATGAAATCAGAGAAACTGTCTTCAGTCTTAATCCTGATAGTGCCCCTGGCCCAGAAGGTTTTAATAATGTCTTCTATAAAAAACAGTGGGATATTCTTCCGGAAGACGTTTGTCATCTAGTTAAATATTTCTTCTCCAAAGTTATTCTTCTGCATGATCTCAACTCCCAATTCCATGTTCTCATTCCCAAAATTGACAATGCTGATGTGATTCATAACTTCAGACCCATCGCCCTTATCAATTCATTATTCAAAATCATCACTAAATTAATTTCCAATAGAATGACTTACATTTGTAGAAAAATATTTTCTTGAAACCAATTTGGTTTCAGAAAAGGAAAATCTATCCAAGACTGCAGCTATCTGGCATATGAATCGACTAATATTTTAAACAAAAAGAGTAGATATGGGAGTGTTACTATCAAAATTGATATTGCGAAGGCCTTTGATACCATTGATTGGAGATTAATGTATAATGTTATTTCACAATTTGTCTTCAATGAAATTTTCATAGATAAAATCAAATCTTTATTCAGATCTTCTTACATCTATATCATTATTAATGGTACACCTAGCGGTTATTTCAACTGCACTAAAGGAGTGAGACAAGGTGACCCTCTCTCTGTAATACTCTTCTCCATTGTGGAAGATTACCTAAGTAGGCTGATCTCCCAGGAGATTACTAAAATGGCCATAAAACAAATCTCTACCTCTAGAAATTTTCTTGACCCTTGACATATTCCTTATGTAGATGAAATTATTCACTTTACCCAGAGAGACAAAAGAAACATTATTATGCTTAAAGATATCCTTTTCTACTATCAGAAAGTTTCTGGTCAACACATCAATTGGAATAAATAATCTATCATTTTCAGAAAAGACTTTCCTTTGGGGAGAGAACATTCCATCTGTAATATCTTAGGGGACAAAAAAGGCTCTATTCCCCTTACCTTGGTTTGCCTATATCTAGGGGTAGATCTAAAGTGAATTATTTCTCTCACATTGCAGACTATACGCTTCAACATCATTCCTCCTGGAAGGGTAAGACCCTTTTGATGGCTGGGACAATTTGTTTGGTGAAATCCACAATTGTTACTAAACTTGTTTAGTCCATGATGATATATAAATGGCCAAAATGTCTTTTAAAATGCATTAAAGTTTCTATTAAAAATTTTGTTTGGACTGGTATCACTTCAGAAAGAAAGCTGGTGACTATCCCCGGGACCTCTTTCTGCAAACCTATTGATAAAGGGGGGATTAGAATCAAAAGTCTCTCTATGTTCAATGAGGATCTTAAAGCTAGACTTACCTGGAACATTATTCACAATACTTCCTCCTCCAAGAATTTTCATAGGTCCTGTTTCCTTGATAATCTTAGAAATAATCACTCTTACTCCCTTAAGTCATCTATATGGTCCTCCATAAAAATTACTTTCACTTATATCATATCTAACTCTAGATGGATGTCCAATAAGGATTCCAACATAATATATTGGTTTGATAACTGGACTAACTTTCCCCTAATATACTTGATAGATATAAATAAATCTCCTACCTTCCTTCATGATTCAATTGACTCGATCATCCATATGCATAACCTCGATCTCCCTAAGAATATTACTCAAATTGTCGATAATAATCATTAATTTACTAATACTAATTATTTAATTCTTTTGAAACATTGTCCCAAGGGGATTAATAACTCCAAAAGATTTTATAAGTACATTTTCAACATTTTTGACCATAATCAACCCTGGTGAGATAAATTCAACAAATCTTGGATAAAACCATCAAGATTTACTTTAGTCCAGTGGATTTACCATCAATGAATCACCACAGATATTTGCTTACAAACATTCGGGATTACTCTTTGTTATAAATGTCGTATTTGAAACCAAAAAACTGAGGATATTAATCATCTTTTTCTCTTCTGTGACACAGCAACTGATATAAAGCATTATATTCGTAATATTTTTTAGTATAGATGGCTGATTTTTTCATACCATCAACATGTAGATTCAAAGTTTCTTGGAGTTGTCTACTTCACAGCAAATCAAGTACCTTTTGGTTGTGGCTGTTGCAGAACTTATTCATATTATCTGTTATGGTAGAGATGAATTAATTTTACACAATAATTCTTTTAAAATTAATTCAAGAAAAACTAGAATCCTCATGGTCATTCAAGAAGCGGCTTCTATCCAAAAATCACACTGTAACAATTTGGTCCGTGACTTTGGGATCCTCAAACGTGTTGGGGTGGAGGGGATCTACCCTCTCCCTCCCTCTACTCTTGATGTGTTTTGGCTCCCTCCACCTCTGGGATGGATTAAAATCAATGTGGATGGAACCTCTAAAGGAAACCCGGAACCAGCGGGTTGTGGTGCCATCTATATAAATAACCTGGACCATATTCTTGGATTCATTTATTCCTCTTGTGGTTCCTCTACCACTTTGGAAGGTGAGATGATGGGCGTTATCCATGTCATCTCCTTTTCCAGATTATATATCTGGAACAATATTTGGATAGATGGTGACTCCACTACTATCAATCAATCCATTTGGAATGGTACAATTCACCTTGCTTCTCCTATCACTACCCGCTAGACAGACTCTTTTAATTCTCTTGTTGGGAATAACTTCATCACGACTCACACCTTTTGCGATGCCAACATGATCAATGAAGGGATTTCCAATCTAGGAGTTACTCACGACTTACATTGAATGGATGATATCCCTTCGTAATTAATCCCCTTTTATGCTCGAGATGTTAGCAAAAAAACTTACCTTAGACTTGGGTAACCTCTTTTTTTATCAAATTTTTATTTCTACCTTTAAAAAAAACCATTCACATGTAATTTATCATTACTCATTTATTAATTATACTTTATTAAAAAAATTATTTTTGTGTTAGCTATTATGTTTTCCACACATGATTCGGTTTGATGGTTTTGTTGATTTCAACTTTGTCATGGTTTCATCATCTATCTAACATTTTTGATGTTATATAATATTATTTATAAATATATGTGCAGTCCCATGGAAATTTCAAGGATCTTATGGTAATAATTTTCATAAAAGTCATAAAAATCTAATTTTTTTAGAAATTTCAATTTTATAAAAAATTGATTTTATTAAAATATATACATAGATATATTAACCATCCTTAATTAGGAATAAAATATTAAATTTTTCAATATTACATGAGATTATTATTATTTTACATTCCATAATAATTCATGACATGAACATTATAACATCATTTAGTTAGGTGTTAAAACTAATCCAAACAAAGTGCATGTTATAATGATTCAATGAGTAAGAACATGTTATTTACTAATTATTACATATCTTTTAAAGAATAATAATTATTTAAAATTAATTTTATTAATGTTATTAATCATTTTTAAGAATATTTATATGGATAAAAAATTAACCATTTTTGTAAGAAGTAGTTAAATTCAATGTGTTTGGGAATGGTCATTTTAGGTGGTGAAATTTTACGAAGGATATTTACTGTTAATATTATTAATATAAGAGAATTACTATATTTACATAATGTTAATATTTTAATAAATATAATATTTATTAATTAAATTTATTTAATATAACCATCCATGTAAGACGGTGATGAAAAATGTAATATTTCATTCATAGTGATGGTAGTCCATACATAACACAATTAGAATTCTCATTTTTATAAATATGGGTGATGAAGGTATATAAGGGTTATTAAATGATAATAATAAAATTTAATTATGCTAATTATATTGAAGTAATATTTTTATGATGTTTATTAAATATTTTTAATAGGTTAATGAAAAATTAAACATGAACGAACTCTGGTGAAATAATTATATCATTCATGGATATCTACCTTTAGATCATTACATATAAATTATTATATTGCTATTTTGAGAATCTAAAAATCTCAAGGATATAAAAAAGAAGTTTTGGGAGTTATTATTTCATGTATTTATCAGTATAGGGTGATCAATTCGTGTGTATGAGTGAGGTTGTGGAGTCCTACTTTTATAAGTGGGAAGGGAGGCAGTTTTTTAAATATTCTAATTTTAAAATAAAATTAATATCATTATTTAGGAAAATGGAAACAAATCAGAAACTTTTCATATATAATTTTATTTGGGTAAAAACTCCCTTCATTGTGTTGAATTAGATATGGGAGTTGTGATATATTTGAACTTGTCCCTTAGTTTAACACCCTTTTTAAAACATTTAACAATTATTATCGTGACAAACTTTTACCATAGAAACTTATATTTATGAATAAAAAATTTAATTTTCTTAAAATTTAAATAAATTGATTCTAAATGTGAAAACTATTTCATAATATCCAGATACAAAAGTTTTCAAAAAATAATTCTAATATTTTCACACATAATTCATATAAACTCTTTTTAAAAAATATATATTTTTGAAGCATAAAATGAATTTATTCTCATTCATCCTTGTATAATAGTAAATAAACAAATCTTAATTTATTTTATTTTATGTATTATCAATATATATAACTAAAATTATTCAGAATTAGTAACTAACTTAATTTATTAATGATAAAAATGAAATATACACATTAAATCAATATTTTAAAAAATATGGCTCTTATGATAAAATGATTTTATGTTCAATTATAACGAATTTATAATAAATGTATGAATTATGATTAATTTTTTTAGAATTTATAGCAAAAATGAAATAAATTTAATACTCTAAATAAGACAAATTTATGTTTTAAATAAAAAATATAATATATACAAATATAATGCTTTTAATATGAATATTTCTATTTGGACAAAAAAAAATTAGATTATTATTCCTTATCAAAACAATAACTATACAGATGTTATTAATTTATTTTACTAATAAATAATAAAATTAGTTTAGTAAATATTATTTATATCATTTCCAAAAATGTGTTATATTTAACAAAAATACATAATTCATCAAAATGATTTCTCTAGAATTATTGGTATTTTCTTAAGTAAAATGGATCAGTTTTAATTTTTAAAAAATCATTTATTTTTTCTATTTTGTTTCATATTATTATCTTGTAATTTATTTAATTTTTATTAAAATAATAAATCATTATCTTTAGTTTGGTGTTATGTGTATGACATGTTATCATACATAATAAATTTATTAAAAGAATAATACATAATAAAATACTAACGAGTTATATTTCACCCTCAATAGATACTCATAAATTTCCATTCCTCACAGTATATATATTTATAAAAAATAAGATTCAGGATATAGTAGTTTGAGAACACTCTAAGATGGTGTCTTACTTCAAGTCTAGAATAGACATCCTAGCTATCTCAATTTTTCCAATTCCACACAATAATCATGCATCACATTCAATTAACTTCATAAAAATAATAAACACACTATTTATAGAATAAGTTGGAACTTGTTTTCTATTTATTAGGAGAAACATGGTTGTGATTTTATTCTAAACCATGTTACATTATTATTTCATTATCTATTTTTTAGATAACTCTTCATGTTATATTTTTTAATTTTCTATGTAGTAATAATCTTAGGAAGAATGGTCTTATTTTATATATTTAAAATTTCAATGGGTTGAATTACTTATCCCATTTAAAAAAATCAAATAAAGTGAGACTATTGGTACTATATTAGTTTTATCTTTCATTTATTCTTGATTTATTAATATGATCAAGGAATATTTAAAATAATTTTAGCATGTGTATACATTCTGTGAAACTCTTTAATAACTCTTTTGATGTCCTTTATTAATTCCCTATAATGATATTTAACTTCATGTAGTGTTTTATATTTCCTAGAAATTCTTGATTATTATGTTCATTGTCTATTTTCATTTCCCTTCCCAATTGAGGAGGCCAAATGATCAGTCTTCTTTCCAAAACATGATTCTGTTCTGGATTTTTTTACCTGGTTTCCGGATAATGTCCTTTAATAAAATAATCATCTTGTTTCATTCATTTGTTTATTCTCTAATTTATTTCATTATATTTCCTCTATCAATAATGACTTATATGTCCTATTTTCAATGGTCCATGGTATGCTCTCTTCTTGAATAGTATACGTAGTTTCATCTCCTTATAGTGGAATTCTTCATGATCTTCTTGAGATTTCCCAATTTGATATATTGATTTTGGACATAACACATGGAATCCTTAATTTTCATCTATTTTTTATTTTTATAAGGATTTTGTGGTGTTCTTTTATCAATTGATTTTCAATCATACTTTGTTGATTTTGATAGACATGTATCATCACTATGACTAATCTCATAAAAATATCTATTGTGATTTACAAGACATTCAAATATATTAGAGCAAGATAGATTCTAAAATTTCTTCAATGAAACGTACATTAACTCAAAATTTATCCCCCTTGATATACAATTTCTTTTCACTCCAAAGATTGACATATTTTTACAATAATCATGTGTTATGACAAACCTTATCTTTATTACACATTAATACATAATTCATTACATAAATGTACACAAAATAAAACCTAGAAGATCGAGATGTGTAGTGTATTTGTGTAATTAGGCATATTAAATAAAAATTTAAAATAGGGGGTGCCTCACCATTATTTAAAACTTCGATAAAATACAGATAATATTCCATCATACTTAAAACTACATGGGAAAACCTTGAGACATACCTAAGAAATGGGCGATATAGAAAGCCCAGTAAGGGAATAAATGAATCATAAAATGAAGAAGATTTTACATATTATAAAATAGGAATCTAAATGGTAAATAAATTGGGTTAGAATCAAAAACATGAACAATGGGGCATGAAATTACATGATAACATAAAGGAAGCATTGGAATGTGGAAAGAACTTTAAACATTATATCATAAACATAGACCAAGGATAATAACCAATACATCATTTCATGAAGGAAAAATTCTTCTGATGGATTATATTCACTCATTGATCCCTTGAATGATGTCTCATGGGACCAAAACATAACCAAATTCATTGGAGCATTATATAATTCTAGGTGCACCTAACACTTTCATATCATGTACATGATAAAGTTTGCAACATAGATTATGTAACACATGATCATATTTCCTCACAATTAATGTCACAATAAAAGATTTTAGAACAAATTCAAGGAAATACAAGGTTAAATAATTATAGGTATGTCTAGGTGAATACTCTTTAGTAGAAATAGTTATGGTATCAATAATAAAATGGTTTGGCATGGAAAAATTGAAATGAAATTTTCTGAATCATAACTACAATACATAAGATTTATAGAATGGTTTAATGAATGATAAATGGGGATCTAAACATTTTGAAATAAAAATTAATGTATGTGGGATGTGTAAAAACATATCCCAACATTATGAATTGGAAATAAAAGGCATAAAATGAAGAATATTCTTGAATAAAAAGAAGAAGGAAATGATTCCTTACCATGAGTGAGTGATTCCAAAATCATGGGAGGAGATTCTGGAGAGATTTGGGGACACTCAGGAGGAATCTAGATATGGAATCAAAGACTAAGGATATGATCCATGTTTTTTGACTGAATAATAGTGGGATAATGTGTGGGTTTTTATAGGAATAGATAGGGGAGTTCTTTATTATTTCAAAAAGAAATAGGTTTTTGAATCTAGATAATAAACTAATAAAATCCAAAAACCCTCCCATGGGTATTGACCATGGTTTCTTTCAAATAATATTTTTTTTAAATAAATTGTATGTCTAATTTCTAAACTCATTAAAATATTACCCTTGGTGATGTGTAAGTGAGTCATGTTATTAAAGAAATGGTTTTAAAATAGTAAAATATAATATCGGTATTGGAATATTGAAATTATTTATAATATTAATAAAATAATCTATGAATATATTATTTTAATAGGGAATCATATATTATTTCATGGTTACATTTTAAATCATATATTACATCACTTATAGGTTATTATGATGTCATAATACACAATATATATTTATTCTGTATTTATTTTTAACCAAAATATTAGACTCTCTGAGAAAATTAAGAAAAATAAATCATTGGATAATCTTGACATGAGGACTCAAAAAATATTATTTATTGTATAAAATTAATTTTCTAAATATTTGAATTTTAACTTTTAAAATAGAATCGACATTTATTGTGAAATGAAAAGTTATTTTACAATAATAATTTTTGAACCCTTATAAAAATTACATTTGAATTCACAAATATTATATTATCATGTATATTTAGTAAAAAAATATTTAATAATAATATATTATTAAAATATATGTTATTTTAAAAATCCATTAATTAATCAAAATAAATTTATTAAATGAAATTGTATATAACCCAAAAATACAATTTTTGTTTTATCGTTCCAAAATCTAAATCAATTTTAAAGTAAAAAAATAAATAGTTAATATACTTATTATTATGTTGAAACAAATATATATATATATATATATTCATATTATTAGGGTCTAAATAAATATCCCTTAATTACTCCAAAAAACACTTTCAGGGTACGGTGTGTGATGGGGAGATTTTCATTGGGTGGTTCGGCGTACATGGCTTGGGTCGTGATCACGATGAGCATTAACTTATCTCATAAAAGTATTTGCTCAAGATTTAGTTATTGAATCACTGATTGATATTGGTCAAGGAAAAACCTTGGTGATGTTACCTCCCTTAGAAGCTCTGATAAATTGGATTTATAGGATATGATCCAAATAGTTGAGGTCATCCATATCATTATTTGTATCAAATGGATTTATCAAAAACCTATATAAATACTAATCATATGATTGGTGTTCAATAGATATATTATCAATAGTTATGAGTCTTCATATTATTTTAAATCTGATTGGATATAATAAAATCAAGTGAGATCATGTGTTTTCTATAACCAAAATAGGGCATTTATTTAAATTGGAAGGGGAATTTTATTTATAAAATATTGGGCTGTTACAATATTCCACCATTCATAAAGTTCTCCCATGAAATTTTAATTTTACATACTATAAAATATGACAGTAATTATATTTCATCACATCCTCTGGTTCCCACATCGCTTCTTCAGACTTGTGGTTTCTTAATAAAATCTTGACAAAGTACATTGTCTTATTTCGTAGAATTTTGTCTCTATGATCTATGATCTTCACTGGATGCTCCTCATAGAAAATATAATTCTCCAATGGTAACGCATAAGGTTTTAGAATATTCTAGGGGTTCTGTATATAATTACAAAGGAGGGATATATAGAATAAAACATTTACAAGATATTGGTTTGGTAGGAGTGATAGTTTATAGGCCACTACTCCAATGTGATCAATAATATCAAATGCAATGATGCATCTAGGATTAAGATTTCCCTTCTCCCCAAATCTACTTACTTTATTCCATAGTAATCTAAAGAATAATACCTTATTTCCAACAATAAAATCTAGGTTTAATCGATGATTTTAATTCTAAAACATTTTTAAACTCTAAGCATACATGATGTGTTGCAAAATATTCTTGACCCTATCCACCATTTTCTGAAAAAATTTAGGACCTATTAGTTTTTATTCCCTAACATCATCTCATAATGAAGTTGTTCAAAACCTATTCTCATAAAGGGATTCATAGGGATACATTTAGATTATTGAGTGGAAACTATTACTATATAAGAACTCGACCAGAGGAAGATGTTGATCCCATCCTCCTTTGATGTCCATTGAGAATACTATCATCATATCCTCAAAATTATAGATAGAAAAATCATATTTTCCATTATTTTTATGGTGATAATAAATGATAAATTCAAACTTAGTATTTATATCATGTTGAAGACTCTTCCATAACATAGAGGTAAATATTAGATTTTTGTCAGATATAACCAGTAGTGGTGTTCTATGTAGCCTCACCACTTCATTACTGTTTATCCATGCAATTTGATCAAGTGAGAAGTCCTCTAGAAACACCTTTGTTGTACTTTACATAAACACTCTCCATTCATAAGGTATTTATCATAGTTCTTAAATGTTCCTCATGCTCCTCTTTACATTTATATTATATTATAATATCATCTATAAAGACTACCACCAATTAGTTAAGGTAATATCTGAATACCATATTCATCAATTCCATGAATATTTATAGAGCCGTATTGAGTCCAAATGGTATTATTATGAACTCATAATTCCCCTAACTGGTACGAAAATAAGTCTTGGGGATATCTTACATCTTAATCCTTACATGATATTACACTGATAGAAGATCCACCTTGGAGAATTATTGGGATCCACATAGCTGATCAAACAAGTCATCAAACCATGGAATGGGATTCATATTATTTATCATGATCTTGTTGAGATCACAATAATCAATTAAATGGTTCATTTACCTATCCTTCTTCTTGAAAAATTAAAATGGTTCACCCCAAGGTGAACCACTTGATTAAAATAATCCATTATACAAATTTTCCTATAGTTGTTTTTTTAGATCTTGAATTTCTATAATATAAATTCTATATAGATTATTTGATAATTAAAATTCAATATTTATAAGATCTATTAAAATTTTAACCTCTCATCTAGGAGGTAGGATATGCAATTCTTTGGGAAAAATATAAATGTTTTCCCTCAAAATGGGCATGTCTTAAAGGATGATATTTTCCTTATAATAAATCATTTAAGAAAAATAAAATTGATCATAGGGAAATAATATCCACTATTTAGGTGTTGGTGTTAAATAATATTCATCCCCCTCATTAAAATTGTATATAATCAAGGGACAGTTCACAATACAGATAGTTATTTCCTTCTTATAGATGTTGGATCTATTTAATCTAAGTAAATCCATTTCCATAATTTCTTAAAATTCCACAAAATGGTGTATCATATGGTTCAGTGGGAAGTTCATCCCATAATTTTGATAGGGTAGGAGTTATATATTTGGGAAGAAATAATTTTCATTTTTTACCGATAACTCTACTTCTACAATTTGTGGTGGTGTTTGAATAGTTTTACAAAATATTCATGATATGAAGGAGTGAATTGAACCATAATTAAGAAGTACTGGTAATATTCTTGAATAAATGACGCGCATTATGTTCACCACTTATTTTTTAGGATCCACCACAATAGTTGTAATAGAATAATCTCACCCCTACTTCCTTGGAGGTATTTGGTGCTTATTTTCTACAATGACCCTTACCATAGTGCATTAGATTGAAAAGTTCCATTGTTTCTTACAGTTGAAACATTGTAAAAAATCTTGAGTGTTTAATAGAGTATTCCTCTCTTTTATTATGTTTGTGGATTTCTCCCATCAATAATCGCTCACTAAGATCCATTTATTTCCATACATAAAGCATTTCCTTATCCACATTAGCCAATTTGTTAGGTACTTATTTCCAAACATTTGACAAGTGGGATGTTGATATTTCGTAACACCATAATATTTTCCATCACACCACACTAATTATACTCCACAATCATCTTATTATCTAATGAGATCCTTGATATTCACGGATCCACGTTTTTAATTTTGAGGGAACATAAAAAAATTTCCTCATCGCTATCAAATTCTCTGATTGCCAAGGATTTTCATATACTCATTTTTATCCTACCAAAGAATAATTCAAATTTGAATTTAGGGGTAATGAAAAAGATAAAGGTGTATCATAAAAGCCTTGTGATGTTTTTCTCAAACACCATAATAGATTCATCAACTTTTTTTATATAAGTCATGGAAATCCCTCTCCATCTTATGTCAGGGAGTGCATGGAAAATATTTTTCTAAAAAATCATTGGAATTCCTTACACCCCATCAATTCGATATCTTCTTATGGATTTTTATTATTGATCAATTACCAGCACTGATTAGATTATACCTATTTATGGTAAACATCTAGTATAACCTTATCATGCTCATTGTAACATATTGGCCTTGTATTCCACTCAACAGTGTCCCGATCCCTGGTGGACACATGGCATTAGGGTAATCTCTCCAAATGTCATAGGCTTCTAACTAGTAGTGAGGGAATGGGTGTGTTTATGGGGAGACTATTCCCTCATAACCTATGTATAGTAATGTAGAATATTAATAACATAAAAATTATGGAAGTAGTGATAACATTTATATAATAGATACACAATAGGAATATATTATAGAACCAAAAGAAAGATCATATGATAATAATGATATATTTCATATGTCTCTACAAAACAACCAGAAAAAGTACGTAGTAGAACAATAAAATATATTTATCAAAATTTAAAAAATGAAAAAATATCCCATCTATAATCACGGGCTTCCTCACAGTCCCATGTTCCCCTAATTATAAACAGCAATCAAGAACCTAAATTAGGGTACTTTCCCTTATCCTTACCAGAAGTCATATAATCTGTTTGGGTACCGAAAGGAAAACTGAACCATGTGTGAGACATAATCCATGTAAGCACCCCCCCAATCTTGTAAAATTCAGTTAATTAGTATATAAGAGTCACAATATGTAGGTTTCAATATAATATGTAAAGGAATTATTAAAAGATAACATCCTATAAATTCCATGTTCTCATTCATCAAAAAGTACATTTAATCGTTATTATTAATTTTATCAAGTATCGAGACCTGGAATAATGTCCATCATCCCTCATGATAAAATTATAAAAGGATTCCTCAACGGGTCATCCATAACGTGTCAGATTAAGATGGAATCTAAGATTGTTATTTCCCTTGGTAGACATGTCATATATTTCATCTCATTAATTTTTCATTTCTGAACTTGATCCCATTCATGATATTCCAAATTTAGAATCTAGGAATCGCTCTAGTATAATATAAACCAATATCTTAAAATCCTATCTATATATAACTTCACAAGAAGCCATGTATCGATCTAGGTGTAGTATAATATAACATCTATATGAGTATATCCTCGGAGGTCCAATAATGGAGACCATGTGTCACCCATGGAATATATGATCAAATTCCATATGTTTTCATTCTTCTAAATCCATATGGAATTCTATGTATCACTCGGCATATAATATTCAACCCCTTTGATTATGTCCTCGACAGTCCATTATGGAATTCAAGTGTCACTCGAGCATAAGAAATGTTTAATCCAATAGATTCTCTCCATATAATTCATCATTAAATCTACATGTCACACCAGGAATATTCATAATCATTCAATAACATATAATCAACATCCTTTAATCAATTCCATTTAACTATGTCAATGTCCACATGAAGAAGATTCCATTTATACCACACCTCAAAAGGTGGGTAAGGGCACGAGAAAATCATAGAATTCATATCCGTTATTTATATTTACATGGGTAATCCATTATAAGGTAATCTCAAGATTTATTAAGCTATAACATAGTCAATTCCAAGGGCATGGTCATTTTTCCTTTCTTGTTAATCAATTCACATTTTACACCCCAAAGAAAGGCGTAAATCAGAACACCCTACGGTATCCAATTTCATAAAACAATATAATGGCCCATTTAATTAAACAACACACATAGAGGGATGGTTCTAAATCTTGTTCCAAAACCTACAATAAATCATTTATAGGCTTATTTAATTATATAATCCATTAATAAAAATTAAATTCAAGAATTAAAATACGTTGTAGGGGTAATTATCCAAATATTGGGCATGTGCTACAATACAATATATATAAACTGATTGTATTTTAAATAAAATCATGAGACCACATAGAACATTTTCATATAGTGTAGTTCATCAAGTATCAACTTCTGATTCAACATAGGTCGGGAGAAAATCGAATAATGGATGAAGAACCTATAAATAGGGAATATTATCCTTAACTTTAGTAGCATATTCAATACCAAGAAGAACTAAGAATGATAAAAAAAGGAATTGAGATCATACTGGTGTGGATCCAATGAGATATATGATTCTTGATTTTGAGATCATATGGATGATCTGCGACAAATCATAGAATAGTCACCCAATAGAATCTCTCAAGAAAAAGAGATATCCAATGTATGAAATGGGATATAATTAAGTTTTAATTATATTTAATTTTCATAAAACAAGTAAATTCACCCAAAAATAGGGGCACATGGTTTGTCCACATGGTTGACCAAAATGTGCGGTAACCATGTGCCCTTTACTATAGGAAAGGGGCATATCACAAATTCATCACATGGTTTAAATAACAATACACAAACCATGTCTCGGTACACTATCAAAATTATAGACATGTTCGCAATTCCATCTTCCCAAAATTTCATAGTTTATCAAATCATGTGGCCTCATCCTTATAACTATTTTACTTAGCACAATTTGGTGTAACTATGTGGCCTACCCGACATGGTTTATACTAACCCTCGCTTAGCCAATTTTACCCCCAAAATCTTCGGTTTGGGCTTAGTACCAACCCTAAACACCACCTCTACCTTTATGACCTCCAAGGGAATTCATTATAGGGAATATTTGCACATTTAAACTATAATTTGACATAAATAAAAGGATATGTAACTCAATAAAGAACTGGGTTCTTAGAAAATTTCCCCTTAAAGAAATTCGTCCCAGAATTTCCTTCTTAAGGGTGGTCAAGATTGTATGAGAACAACTCTGGCCACTATGATTGTACATTATCCTCCCACTCTCAAATCTCATCTAGTGATCTTTCATGCTTCCATAACACCCATACCAATGGAACATACCCTCCTTAGATAACCTTTGTGCTACAATCCACAATACATATAGGATGCTCATAAAAAGGGCACATTTACTTATAACTCAACATTGTAAGGCTCAATGGAATGATATAGGTATGAATAGGGACCTCATAGTTGAGATAAGTGGAATACATAATATATGGCATTGTACCTCTGAGGTAACTGCAAATGATCAGCTACCAGACCGACTCTCTCCAGAATATCAAATGGATTGACATACCATAGTGAAATATTACCATGTATTATTATCCTCCAATGTCTCAACCTTGTTGAGGCTTGTAATAAAATCCGATTGCTGACCTCAAAATCTAGAGGTCATCTATAATGATCAGTGTATGATTTTTGTTGAGACTCTGCAATAACCATCAGCTTCTGAATCAACTAAACCTACACTTTGGTCTCCTAAGAATGATGAGGTCTATGAATAGCTTCATATCCTACCTATAACCAAAATATGTTTTATTAACATGGCCTAGCATATAATGCCTCATATGGCACCATCTGAACAGTATCTTAAATGTTATTATTGTAGGTAAATTCAACTATGGGTATATTCCTTTCCAAGATACCCTAAATCTTGGATGAATGCTCAAAGTATTTCATCAAGAACCTCAATTTTTATCATTGAAATTCCTTCTTTCTGTTGGTGTTATGTTGTGATCATAATAACATGTGTACTCGACAACCTCTGTAGTCCTTTCAGTAAAAGTGATGTTAATCTGGCATCCCTTTCGCAAACGATAGTACCCAAGAACCTATGAATTTGTGCTATCTTATAGATGTACAACCTCACAATCTCATCAACATTGAAGGTCTCCTTTATCTAAAGTAAATGTGAAAAAAATGTGAGACATTCAATAATAACTCATATGAAATCATTACCTCTTGGAGACCTTAGTAACTATGCAACAAAATCCAGCATGATGTCAACCCACTTCCACTCAAGAATGGGAAGATACTATAAAAGTCTGCCTAGTCATTAGAGTTCCTCATTCACCATCTGATATGTGGAACATATCCTGAAAAAACCAACTACATAGCTTTTCATACCCAGCCACCAGTATTGGTGATGTAAGTCCTGATACATCTTGGTGACACCAGGATAAAATAACTAATATGAAACATGAAAATACCACATAAACTCCTCATTCACGTCTATTGAAACCAATAAGTGTCCATATATATGCAGAATCTCATCCTCACCTATGGTCCAACCAGTACGAGGGTTTGCACTTGCCACACTATCTCGTTAGACTAGCCTCTCAAAATCTGATTACCACTTCATCCTCAATCACTCCATAATTATAGAGGTAAAAGGTAAGGATGATAGAAAGGTATTCCCCTAACTATCTTTCACCTCTAAGTGCACCTAAGAGAATAAATTCATGAGATTTCAGTCACTAATATCCTGTTAATCTATCTATATCTAATTCCTCCTACTTAGTGCATCAACAAATACATTACCTTCACCAAGAATGTAGGCAACCTCAAAATCGAAAGACTATTTTTATTCATACCACCATCATAGTCCAAGGTTCAGATTATGACGTTTCAATATGTACTTGAGTATTTTGTGGTCCATGTACACAATAAAATTATATATAAACTTATAATGCTTCCAACAACGTAGATGGTGACCAACCATATGCCACTCAATATCATGCATCAGGTAATTTCTCTCACGTTTCCTCAACTAACGAGATCCATAATCCAAAACTCTTTCCCCATTAATAAGAATTTTTCCCATTTACATACTTGATGGATTATAGTACACAGTGTAACTCTTGATTAGATCTATAAACACTAATATCAGGGATGAATTCAATCACCAATTCAACTCTTAAAAGGACATCTCATAGAAATCTGAACATACAAACTTCACTCCCTTCATATTGAATCACATAAGTGATGCTTCATGTAGTGATATGTTATGTTTGAAATTCATAGAATAACCGGATATCCCCAAGAAAATTTTTAGCACAAAAAAAGTTCTTTAGTTTCTCCTAGAAAACTACACATTTCACCTTTTCAAGGTCAAATTATACTCTATTCTATGTGATAATGTGACCCAGGAAGTGAATCTATGTAATCCATAAGTGTCACTTTGTGATCATAGCATATATCAAATTCTCTATTTGTGTATCCAATAAAATATCATGATTTTAAGCATGGTCAATTTCATTGTTGGAATACACAAAAATTTCATCCAAAAAACCACCACAAACGAATCTAGATATGGATGGAACACTCATTTTATCGGTACCATGGAGAATACTTATGCATTTTTATGACTAAGATGCTCAACTAAATTCTCAAATAGACTATACTAGCTTCCAAAAACAATATGGGGTGTGTCTGATGGTCTAGAACACACTTAATGATAACCCTTCCATAAATAAATCTTGAGAAAACCCGATCTCTTCCTAGTTGATCAAATAGGTCATCTAGCCATGATAGAGGATGTCAGTTCATAACCATCAGTTGGTCAAAATCCATTTACATGATCCATGATTTTGGTCTAGGTGATATACACATCATATATAATGAAGAGATAATACCTACTTCTCACTACTATGTTTGAGCCTGGTTTAAGTTATCTTCTATAAATAATATTGGTTCCCAATTCATTTTCAATTTAATTCATTCTAACTTCACATTTATATCATATTTCATTTAAAAATTGAACCAATTGTCATAAAAATATCAATCCATGAAGGCCTATATAGTTCATGAATCAAATTTTGGTTCCCACTAATCCACACCATAACACATTCCTGAATTCGTATCATCACAACCTGTATAAATATCGTAGTGCCTAACACAATAACATAAAATATGTAATGCCTCTAAATTTCATTGCATAATACATGTCATGTGAATATTTTAAATTGAATAAAATGAATCATGAGATGAAAAAACCTCATATCATGAGTATTCAACAAAATATAACCCATAACCATGTCAATAATAACATCATAATTCAATTACATCACCAAATAGTGGAATCAAATCAACTATAATAGTCACTATCCAAAAAATAGAAATTTTATTCAAGGAAATTTGGATTTTCCTATATTTGGTGTATATTCTCATTGGCATAGCTCCATACCAAAATTTTATTCCTCACTTTTACATTCTATTATCTCCAAAATTTAAGGAAAACCAAAAAAGAATAGTTTGATGGCACATTGAAACATCTCAGACCCGAATTTCACTCAGCAGTGCCCAGATCCCGGTTGGCCACATGGCGTCAAGCGCATCACCCCAAACTCTAGTGTACGTTGACTAGTAGTGAGGGATTATGTGTTTATATGGGGTAAATATTACATCATCACCAAATTATATAACAGTGTAATATCAAAGATAGATATGTATCAGAAGAAGTGATAACAATTGGACAATAGATACTTAATAGAAATAGATAATAGTATCAACGGGAAGATCATATAAAGATGATGATACATGTAATATATATCTAAAAAATCTAAAAAATAGGTAATCAACATTACATTATAATACATGTGTCAAAATTTAAAAAATTCAAAAGTATCTTAGTTATCATCATGAGACTCATCATGGTCCCATTATCCTTTTATTTTAAATTAGAATCGGGAATTTATATAAGGGAGCTTACCCTTATCCATAACTACAATAATATAATCAATTCATGTACCCAAAGGTGGCCCAAATAGGGTGTGATACATAATCCTAGTCGAAAACCACTTGGGGTCTACTTCTATCCAGTTAGTGAGTATATAACAATCACGGTGTACAGGCAAAAATATAATATGTAAAGGATGTAGTGAAGGTAAAAAAATTTATAAGGTATAGGTTCTCATTTATAAAAAAATTATTTTAATAATTCAAAATAATTTAATAAAATATCGATACCAATCATAATTCTAAGTGCCCCACATGATAAGTTGATCAAACTATTCCTAGAAAAGCCATTCATAATGTGTCAAATTAGACAAAATCCGGGTTTGTACTTTGGCTTGGTAGACGTGTAATAAATTTCATCTCAAAATTATTCATTTATAAACCTATTCCCATCCATGGAATTATTAATTTGGAATATAGGTATTGTTCTAGGAATAGTATAAACTAAAACTCTACATACCCATCCATGGAGAACATCATAGGAACCGAAGTACCACTCTAGGTGCACTATAACATCCCCGACATTCGAGTTCATCCATGGAGTTATACTAGGGGAGCCCAAGTGTCACCCATATCATATATGATCAAATATAAATTGATCCCATCCTTTGAAATCCATATATAATTCCAAGTATCCCTCAATAAATAATTGTCATTCCATATGGGTAGATACCTAGTCTTTTCCTTATAATACATTGAAATATCATTATATATTTTTCCATATATATGTTGTTAAGACACCATGTAAATCTGAGGCATAGTATTCCCAAAATAAATATTATAAAAATATTAATTATATTTTATACTATGTACATGAAAAAAATGAGATAAATCCTAAATATTATCCCAAATCTGAAATCAGATGGCATAATGGAGTCTGTAACGTACTCTTTTTCCTAGGCGGGACGTAACTTTTATCGGTAGGAGAATTATGTGTAAAACGACAACCAAGGTAAAAATATTAATTAAAATAATTAATCTTAATTATTTTACCCCTGAAATCGTATTAAATAACTTTCCATTCAAGGGGATCAATTTGGAATTTTGAGACCACTTTTCATTTCAAAATGATGTGTTTTACCCAAGTGTGATATAAAAAGAGGGGGCATGATATATTCATATTATTGCGCTGAGAGGGATATCAATAAATATATATTTATGGATTTGGGATTAGGTTTATCCCTAATACCTTATCTCTATACTAATTCCCCCCACCCCTCTCTCTATCTCCCTCTCCAAAACATTCTCAATTGGATCAAGGATAAATCTGTGCCAAAAACTTGGCGGATCAAATTATGAAAGATATAACGACCCGATCATTTATGAATAAAATTACCTTTCATTTCATTAAAAGTCTTTTGGATATAACAAACAAATCCACTATTTTCTTTATATTTCCTAAAAGATATAAATGACCATTAAGTATCATTACCATTAATAATATATCCATTGAATAACGATCACATGACTTGTATAAATATAGGGTTTCAACAAATCCATTTGACCTAAACAAAAAAAGTGTTGGCCTCAACCAGAAGGATCATTCTCTATGAAGCCCATTTATCAGAGCTTCTGAGGGATATAGCATTTCTAGTATTTTTCCTATATCAATCCCAATCCAATATCTAACAACTTTTAGTATAAGAGAAACAGTTTATGGGAGATGTTCCTGCTCAATGAAATCACAGGCTGAACCATGTTCACCAAACGGCCCCATGAAAGCCCCAAAATCACCCCCTATACTCTTAGGGTGTATGATGGTGTAATAAAGGGATATGTATCAAGAACCTCGAATTATGATTATGTACATTATTTTTGTATATGATAATGAATATACTTTCATTCTATTATTGTTACTTAATAAATGATTTTAAAAAGACTAAATAATATTTTTGGTTAATATTAAAATTAAATTAGAAATTATATTTTGATGAATTAATTTATTTTTTAAATAAATATATTTTTTAAAAAAATTTATTATTATAATAAATTTGATAAATATTAATGATCATATAATTTTTATAATGTCAAAATTAAATTTTATTATGGTATGAAAATTATTTTTGTAAATCCCCTTTAATTATCAATAAATGTATAATTTTATTTTAAAAGTAAAATTTAATATATTTATTAAATTATTTAGATAAATTAATATTATTTTAGGAATTAGGATTTCAATGTTATCCAACGGTGAATTTTTCATAATTTTTTGAGACAGTCGAATTTTTTGGTAAAAAATAAATACCATATAAATATATAATGTGTTTTATGACATTATAATGACCCAATAGTGATGTAATAAAATAGTATAAAATGTATATTCAAACAAATATATGTTTTTCTTAAAATTAGTTTTATTTAATGCTTATTATATTTATTTTATAAAGCCTTGGTGAATCCTCCAAGAAATAACAAATATTTTAATATTTTTAAATCATTTACATAAAAGTGTAAATAACCACCACATAAGAAAGAGAAATATTTAAATATATTCAATCCTTAAACTTATAAAATATTTTATACCACTTGCATTTTCCAAAAACCATGGGAAAATGATATGATGGTTTGTGGTTCTGAATATTTTAGTCTGTAGTTTCCAAAACAAAAATAATAATGAACTCCTCCAATATTCATATATATACCCACCCAATTACCCATTTATCTTCAATAAACCACTTTTAAGCTTGAAAAACCTCTTCCTCATACTCCCTAGTGTCCTCCCAATGCCCCTCAAGCCCCCAAGAAGCCTCTGCCAAGAATTTGGGATCACACATCCAAGTAAGGGATCTCCCTCTATCCTTTTTCATCAAGCACCTCTTTTGTGTCATGCATTTTAATTTTCATTTACTTTTTATGTGATATGTTCTAACATACATCATGGTTGTGAATTTTTGTATACATTATGTTTTATTCCTTTCACTTCCATTAATACCCCTATTATCCTTTGTACCAACCAATTACTATGCCGAAATTTCATAAGGGGTTTCTCTCATCTCATCTCCATTCATTCATTATATTTTATTTTAGGCATATAAATTCCATTTCACATATTGTGATATTATGATTCATGATACCCTTACATTATTACACATGTATAAATTATGATAAACCCATTTCTCTCTCATCAACCTAATTTATGAATTTCCATAAGACTTCGTTATGCTTCCAAAATTGCAATGAGATTATCTATGCCAAAATCATTATGTAGTTAATAACTCAGCCATTCCTCTATCAAGGGTATTAACATTTATAAATAAATAGTTATTGTACAGTGACTTACATGTACTAATTTTACATTCCATTAAAATTTAATAAATGATGATGTTGAATGAATCCATGTAATATGATCTATTTGGAACACTTAAGCAAGAGATTGAAATGATTATGAAGGGTGCACCCTAATAGCACTCCAATGAATTGGGTAATGTTTTGTATCGTGATGTGTCATGTCAAGATAGGGGTTTACATGATTCCTTTATAATAATTTTTTCACCATGTTGGGATAGGGGTTTACCTGATTCTTTTATGTTAATGATGCATTGTTTTAAGTTGTCATATTTCCATGTTATGATAATCATGCTATATCATGTCTTTATGTTCATATTTCTCTTATGCCCTATTGATATGTATATTTCCTAAAATGTATTGTATTTTTCATGTAATTCCGTGTTTATTCCATTACTGGGCTTTATAGCTCACCCATTATTATGCATGTCCTCCGTTTATCCCATGCAATTAAATGTAAGAATGAATGTTGTGGCCATGTAAATGAAGTTTTCTATAAAGATGTTGTATTTCATGTTTTATGTTATTAGGTAATGTTAAAAATTTCATAGGACACAAGACCTATCGATATTTTTAGTTGTATTAAGTGCACTTTTATGTAATAAATAATTTTTATATATGAAATAAAGAGCAGGGTTGTTATAGTTAGTATTAAAGGGAGGATTTTTTGTTTTTGGGATTGTGATTAGAAAATTCTATTAAAACCCTTAAGGATTTGACTAAGTATAAGAAAAAAAATACCTAAATTTTGGGGAGTATAGAGTATGTGGTTTACCAATCAAATACATACATGTCTAGATATAAACATGTATATGTGGATCTGGAACAACTGTATCTAGGTGTAAAACTAGAAAACACCGCTTTGAGCTAGACTTGAATGAGAATGGTTGCACGACAATGTGAATTTATACACACATGGTTCTACACTCTATGGGGATATGATTTGGTAAATTCATAATCATAGTATGAACCATTATTAAGGTAACAAAAAATTCCCATAAGAGTATAAGTTAGGTATTAGATCATGGATTACATATATCAAAGCCTTGAAATTCATACGTTAAAGAGATAAATTTGATTTATAAGCTACCACATTAATATCATTGTATTACCCTTTATGTGTTTAATATTTTAAATTACTCATCCCATGTCTATATCAGAAAAGTTTAAATCATATAAAAACAGTTAAAGGTTGGGTTATCATTAATGGTTCTACACATTATTTTATATCATGAAAGTTTAGTATAATAATACAAACACCACTACAAAGCATGGAAGTAGAGATGTCATGGAAATTGGAAAATGGGGAAATTATAGAATCCTTGGCATATGACTCCATCCGTATCACAATTATTTGTTTGAACATCCTGGAAAACCTCATCATACTTCCCTTTATGGGATTTAATTCAATTCTTGGCATGGATTGGCTTTCCCTATATAGAGCGAATATAAATTACCAAGAGAGTAAAATCACTCTTCATATGGTGAATCGAACCCCGATTCTATACAAGTGCAAGGAGGAGGAAGAATATCTTTTAGCACCATCATCTCAATAATGGATATTACTTCCATATGAGTACATGTATCTTTCTCATATGATCAATCTAAGGAAGTAAACATACTCAAAGACATGTCTATTTTGAGGAAATTCACTGATGCCTTTCCCATGAAATTCCATGGTCTTCCTCTTAGAAGTGATACTAAATTATCGATTGATCTTTTACTTGTGGAATTTCTAATGTATAAGACTATGTATAGAATGGATGTTTTGGATATTTAGTAGCTAAAGAAATAACTACAAGATATTCCAGATAAAGGGTTTATATTCCCATGTGATTTACTATGGGGTGTGCTAGTCCTATTTTTCATGAAGATGGATAGGATGATGCGCCGTTGAATTGATAATCTTGAGCTCAACAAAATCACAATTAAGAACAAGTATCATTTTCCATTAATTTATGACTTTTTTGATCATTTATATGGATCAAAATACTTCTCCAAGGTGGATCTACTGTCGGGATATTACCAAGTAATAGTGAAGAAGGGGGATATCCCTAAGACAACTTTTCTTACAAGGTTTGGGTATTATGAATTCATATTAATTACATTTGATCTCACCAATGATCTAGAAATATTCAGGCAATTAATGAATTAATTATTTAGAGATTACCTTAACAATGTTTTGGTAGTATTTATAGATAATATTCTAATATACACCAAACCAAGGAGGAGCATGATGAGCTTCTCAACACTATTCTACAGACCATGAAAAAAAATAATCTCTATGAAATGTACAGTAAGTGTGAGTTCTATTTGAATTATGTCTCATTCAGGGGGAATATAATCACAAGAAATAGGATATCTGTCGATCCTCCTAAAACCAAATAAATTTTGGGATGGTCGAGGCTAACATCTCTGATGAATATCCCTAACTTCCGGGTGTTATCTGGATATTATATCCAATTTTTGAGATATTTCCCATGATTCAAAAACCCATTCACCAATTAAAAACACAATAGGTTAATGTTTACAGGGAATGGTGAATGTGAATACTGCTTCAGCGTGTTGAAGAAGAGGCTTTTCATTACCCTAGTGCTCACACAACCCATATGTAAGTAGCTTTTTGTAATCTTCAGTGATGCTTAGAAGATGTTCGTGGGTTGGATATTGATTAAGAATGAAAAATTCATTTCCTAGGCCTGTAGTAAGATGAAAGTTCATTAGAAAGACAATCCCATGGATGATCTCCAGTTTCTAGTGGTGATCTTTTCATTGAAAATCTAGCAGTATTGTATCTTTGGGGAGAAGTGTGAATTATATAATTATCATGCAAGTATAAAATATTTATTCACATAGTATGAGATGAATATGGACTAAAAAATATGGTTAGATATCATCGAGGATTGTGACTACTCAATCCATTACCAACCTGGGAAAGAAAACCATGTGGAAGATGATCTATGTAAAAAGGACTAAGAAATTCTATCAGTTATTTGAATTGAAAAGGACCCCATATTCGTAGATTTCATGATTATGGACATTAGAATCATAAATAAGGGAGCATCATCAATCTTTTCAAAAATTATTTATCAACCATCTCTTATAGAAATGTTAAAGGATTCTCAAAAATATGATGAGCGAATTCCGAAGAAAGTGGAAACAATCCTAAAAGGGAAATCATTATAGTTCAATGTTAATGAAAAAGGAATTGTGATATGTGATTAAATAATATGATTTCCATCAAATATAGAGTTAAATAAATAAACATTGGATAATGCACATAGTTTGAATTTCTCAATTCACTCAAGAAACAAATGGATGTATGGAGATCTCTAAGGGAACTATTGGTTGGATAACATGAAGTAGATGATCGATAAATGTACATCAAAGTGCCTATTATGTTAGCAAGTGAAGTTTAAGGGCCAAAGGTCTAAATGGGTGATGAAACCATTACCCATGTCAACATGGAAATAGGAAAACACCACCATGGACTTTATCATTGTAATTATGAAGACTTCCAAAGGAAACAATGCTATCTGGGATGTTGTGGATCATCTTATAAAGACTTCATGCTTTATTAAAATTTCATAGTATTTCTCATTGAATAATCTATCACAGATATACATCAGAGAAGTGGTAAAGATGAATGGATTACCACTATCAATTACGTTCTATATAGATCCAAGATTCACCACTATGTTCTGGAAGAGTCTCTTGTATGTTCTGAACTCTTAGATGAAATTCAGCAAGACCTATCACACTCAAACTAGTGGTCAATATGAGTGGACTATCCATACACAAGAGGACATGTTGGGAGCTTTCATAATGGACTTCAATGGTTGATAGGACCAACAAATTCATTTGATGGATTTATCTTACAAAAATAGTTTCCACTCAAGAATCCAAATGGCTCATTATGATTCCCTTTATGGGAAGACTTGTAGAAGATCAGCATGTTAGGATGAAGATGGGGAATGAAACCATATCTGTCTAAAAATGATCAAATAAGTAGGAGATAATGTTAAGACCATATTGAAGCACATGGAAGCTACCCTGAGTTGACAAAATATCTATGCTAACAATAATAAATAAGACCTAGAGATTGATGTTGGATACATGGTATTCCTCTCTATATCTCATTGGAAGAGATTTATGAGAATTGATAATAAGTGAAATCTTAGTCCAATGTACATTTGACAATTTGATTCCCTTGATCACATTGGAACAGTGGCCTATTGACTAGCTCTACCACTAATCTAATCTGAAGTACATGATTTATTCCATGTATCACTCTTGAAGAAGTATATACCTGAACAATCACATGTACTCAATCCATATGCATATTCAAGTGGTGTTTGATGACCGCAATGATGAGGTGAAGATATCAAATACTTCCTGTTGGAGTCCCCCCAAAACACCAGCACATGTTTCCTCGATGAATTGGAGTAGAATCACCCTAACACCCTAGTTCATGGGAAATATATGATGATTAAAGTGGAATCCTCCATCGACATGGGTGTGAGTCCTATATAGATCCCTCAATGTAGAATCCCCCATCGACATGGACATGGGTCCTCTATCAGCTACTTCTATGTGGAATCCCCCAAACACACAATGGTGTGGGTCCTCAAGGAATCCAAGTGGAATACCAATAACATATTAGGTCATAGGTCCTCTAATTCAAATTTTCACCAACCAATTACATGGATCAGTGGTGTTGTGTATTTTAATGTTTTTTTTCACTCACAAGTCAGAGGGGTTCTTTCCCCATTGATACACATCCTTATGACATGACCTAAAACTATGTGGGTGAGACAGACCCACTCAATGGGTATAGTATTGATGTGTGGTGTTTTTTCACCTTTGACAATTGGTTCAGAGCAGATGTGGGGAATACTAGGTATTTATGGTGGTTACTCCATGGATTTTTAGAGACTATTTTCCTAGGATGAGTTGTGTAATGAAGATCCCATTACATTCTTGTTGTTTTTATGTTACTGAGCACAGACATATATATATATATATATATATCCAATTCTATTACCCACTCCCTAGGTTTTTTTTACTCTTCATTTTGTAGAGGTGAAGATGTGAGGGGTATGCCATGTGATTTCCTTGTCTAGCTTCACATATTTGGATGAATCTACTCTCCTACTATAAGTAGTGAATACTCGACTTGATGAGAAGTTCATCTTGTCATTATCTCTAGGTCCTTGTGTTTTCATGAGCTTACATCACTTCCTTGATAGGTTGATCTGGGCTCTTTTACTATACTTGTTCTGTCTACAATTTTCATTCCTTCTATATCTCTTACTAATTGGCATTATTTTCAGGGAATTATACTGAGTATGTTTATACTCTTGCATGTATGGGCTTTTCCCACACATATATTGCTTTATGCAGATGATGGAGCAGTTTGATCATGACTCCAGGGAGAATAGGGTTACAGGAGTTTGGACCGTGTGCGGTGATCATAGTTTGGGTTCATGGATCAGGGCTTTCACAATTACATTAGATTCTATGTTTTCTATCAGGTTGGGGCACTATTTATTGTGGGGCATGTATTTTTTCCCATTTCCTTTCTATATATAATACTTCGCACATTCATTTTTAGTGACCTATACATGTTTTGGTTTTTTTACATTAAATTTCATCTTTTACTTCATTCCCTAAGCAATTTTTCATCAAGTTAGATGTGTTTGTGTGTGTGTGTGTGTCTATGTACTTAGGAAAATGTCTTCCTGAGTTGTTTTGACTTTGGTTCTTGGCACCAGCCGCTGGCCTAAGGATATGGGATTGGGGTAGTTGCGGCACAAGCCCCGACATTGGACGGGACATGACAAAGTGGTATCATGGTGTGGATTATCCATTGTGATTTTGTTCATATGATTCCTCAAAAAGATCTTGGTTGGGTTTAGGGAAATACCGAAACTGTGCCTTGAGAGAGGATCTCATTCCAGGGAGTTCAATGATGGTGTGGCGGCCGTCATAGCCATTCAACAAGACCCTGATTATCTACTTGTCCACTCCATAAGCTAATATATTTGTTTTAGGTAACTTTGGTAAATGAAAATAGTATTGAGTATTTGACTTCCGTTTTTGAGTCTACTCCAGTTTTTTGTTTTTTTATTCTATATATATATATATATGCACATATGACCATGTTAGTCCTTGATATTTTTTAGGATTCTTATGTGACATAATTCAAAAATGATACCCACTATTGTTCATGATGAAGACCTTGCAAGAAGTGAGGCCTCATTTTAGGGCCCATCAAGAGATCTCATTCCTCCAATTTGGCTAGTAGAATCGGCTCGACCTATGGAGCCGCAGATAGTTTTGGTATCACAGGATGATGATGAGTGTGGTCTGAGCATGCTCTAAGAGTTCCACAACATAGGCCAATGAGGATTCATGGTGAGATACACCCTTATGCAGCGGAGGACTGGTTGGAGTAAGTAGTCCACCTCTTTTGGCTTGTGTGGATGTCTGTAGATCAGATGGTGTCTTGGGAAGCCATATTTTTTCATAGGAAAGCTGGGTACTGGTGGTGTATATCTACCCAGTTACGTGATGAGTCAGCACTCTCATGGGATGAGTTCCAATAGTTGTTTTACAAGGAGGTCTTACACTCATGATTACTATCTTTCATGATCCATGAACCTATGGAGCTTCTTTAGGGAGGTATGACAATGGATAAATATTCATCTAGGTTTAAATACCATACATGATACTATTTGGATTTGAGCTAGGAAAAATAATTCCAGGAATGGATGTTTGAATAGGGACTCCCCCGAGAGATCTGTGCGAGAATAGTGCCCCGGTGAATCCCTACTTATGCCTGGGGATTGAAGAGGTCACATGTGATAGAGTTTTTCTTATCATAGGGACTCTAATAATATTGGAATAGAAGTGGTCACTTCAGAGAGAAGATATACATGGTGGTTGGAAGACATCAGGTAGTAGGGTCATAACATAAGAGGCTTCCCTAGGTTTAGGCTCGGGCACCTGATCAGGTGGAACCAGGGCATCACAAGGCACCAGGTCAACCCCAAGAAGTAAAATGTTACACTTGTGATGGTTTAGGTCACGTGGAATGAGATAGCCTGACTAGATGAGTTGATCATCCCGATCAGACAGAAGGTGGACCACCATAAGAGAGGAAACTTCATGACTAGGGTGGACCCTATGGAGGTTGTGTTGGAAGAGGAATAAGATCACCAAGATGTGGGGGAAGACACTATGAAATCCTATTACCACCAACACTGAGGGTACCATGTTCGGATCACAGATCTGGAGATCGGGTCCGCGAGAAGCTACATGTTATGGATGTCTATGATCCTCCAACGCAAGAGATGATATGAGGTACATTTTATGTTTATTTTACTCTTAATTTAGTATTATTTATCATAGAATACATTCACTCTTTTATATCATTACTCCTGGTACAGGATTCAGAACTCCCAGTAGAGGCTCTATCACAGCTTCTTTGTCTCATGGTTCCTATGGGAAGCGCTTCTTTAATATCATTTATCTTCCATAAGTGAGAACTTGTGTTTGTACAATAATGGTTCATGTGGGACCTACTAGTCCCTAATATAGAACCTTATGATGTCATATTGGGATTAGATTGGCTTTCTATGGTTCAGGTCTAGTTTGACTATTTTCATAGGCTAGTCAGATCCATTCACACTAATGGGATGAGGTTCACCTTTCTTGGTGAACAAGGCCTCATATCAGGGTAGGCAAGTGATATGAGAAAGAGACTATAGCCTTTTTCCCATTTGTTTTCTAGTGATATACTTGGATTAGAAGAATCTTCAATCACCTTTTGTGCTTTAGTTGTGGATGATTATATGGAAATTTTCTCCATAGATGTACCAAGATTACCATTGAGGTGGGAGTTGGAACTCTACATTGATTTGAAACCAGTGACTGTCCTGATATCTTCAACCGCAGATCGGATGGCACCCATCGAGCTCTGGGAGATACGTTTATAGTTGAGGAAATTGATGAGAAAATATTCATTAGACCAAGTGTGTCCCATTTGAAAACACTAACTATTTTTATGAAGATGGAATATTGGAGTTTACATCTTTTTGTGGATTATTGTCGCCTGAACCAGGCCCCAATAAAGAAAAGTACCCCTTATTGAGGATCGATGAGATCTCCGATCAGCTACATGGTGTGATGTGGTTCTACAAGATCAATCATAGATCCTACTACCACTAGCTTCATGTTTTCAAGGATGATATATTGATTTTTGCATTTCATTAATGTTATGGGAATTACGAGTTCCGAATTCTTCCCTTAGATGTGACAAACACCCCCACCATTTTCAGGGCTTTGATAAACCAGATCTTCTATACATAGGATTGGTTTGTAGATTTATTAAAAGAAGAAATACTTTTTACTCGGTGTTATATGAGGAGCATGCAGAGCACTTGAATATGGTTCTTGATTTACTTCGAGAGAACCATTTTAATAGAATTCTCTTTAAGTGTTAGTTCTGGATACATGCATATCACGTTTTGGGTAATGTCATATATAAATAAGTTTTATCTAGGGATTCCACAAATATCAAGGTAGTACATTCTTAGGAACCACCCAAGAATGTGTTATAGGTGAGAATATTCCTTTGTTTGGCTAGGTACTACAAGAGATTTGTGACAGAATTATCCATGATCGTAGCCCCTTTGACCACATTAATGTGGTAGGAATGAGCATTTACCTAGTTTACGCAGTGCTCGAAGGCCGTAGAGGAGTTTAGGAATAGGCTGATGAGAACTCCTATTTTTAGACTGGTAGAGGATGACATTGAGTTCATAGTGTATAGTGATTCCTCAGGAGCTAGGATCGATTTTATTTTGATGCAATGTCGGGATGTTATCACATACGAGTCGAGGATGATGAGATCCCATGAGAATAAATATGTTACTCGTGACTTAGAGCTCGCAATAGTAGTCATTATTCCTGTGGATATGGTGTCATTATCTTCTAGGTAAAACCTTTCCGATATACTCACACCACCACGGCCTCAGGTATATATTTACCTATAGAGATCGGAATTTGAGGCAACAACACTAGTTGGAGTTACTGCAGGACTACAAATTTTAGATAGAGTATACTTCATGGAAGGGAAATTTTTTCATTGATTCCCTAACTCAGATTTCCCAGTCTTATCTTGTACAGGAAACATCAGAGCAATTATCTTCCCTATGACTGACCCCATGGGAGCAGAAGGGTACAACTTTTCTACAGTAGATGGTGGTAACTCCATGACTCCATGGGTGTGTGAGAGTGTCCCAAATAAAAGATATCAACTACGAGGTTCAGCATGATCAAATATCCACATGTGATACACCTGATGGATATTCTGAAGGAGGTAATCATAAGATCTTGTTCCAAGGGTGAATATTGGTTCTAGTCACGATGTTGGAGAATGTGATGCGGGAGTTCTATATTTCTCCCGTAGTTGAACATCATTGTGTGGGAAATATTTACAAGGATCATTAGTGGTATTTTTGGTGGTCAATATTGAGATGAAGTGTAGATGAGTTCATCTCACGATGCCACACAAGTCAGCAATTGAAGGATGAGAATCAAGCTCCGGTGATTTTGGATTAGCCTCTTGAGATCATGTAGTGGAAGTGGGATTTCATACCCAAGGACTTTGTTATGGGGCCTCTGCACATAGTAAAGGTCCATGAATCACTCTAGGAGATAGTGGACCAAATCACCATGTCGGTACGTTTCCCTACTATTAGGGAGTTGAGTTTATTGGAGGGGGTAGTTGTATGTGTGGGAGATCATCCTTTATCATAGGTTGCCCTCAGATATTGTCTCTGATTGTGATATGTGGTTTACATCAAAGTTGTTGAGAGGCCTGAAGGAGGCATTCGGGACCCGGTTGCAGATGAGTATATCTTTCCACCCTCATACCAATGGGCACATAGAGCACACTCTCCGGTTGTCGGAGGATATTCTATGGGCTTGATTGTTAGATTTTAATCAGATCAGGGTGGATCATCTTCAATTAATAATTATTCATAAAAAAATATTTACCATATTACCATTGTAATAACACCTTTTGTGGACCTTTACGGGAGACCTCGGAGGTCACCTTTGTGATAGAAAGTGGTTTGGGAGTCATACCTTATGGTCCAAGAGTTTGTTCAATCAACATTGAAGAAAGTGCAGTTCATCCATGAATGGATGACGTTGGGCTAAATTTGACATAAATATAATGCATACTGCCATTGTAGGCCCTTGGGGTTTGAGAAGGGAGACTAAATGTTCTTAAGAGTCTCCCCATGATGTATAATGATGAGGTTTGTTTGGGGAGGCAAGTTATACCCAAGGTTCATTGGGCAATTCAATATCATGTGGAGGGTGGGTAAGGTTGCATACTGCCTTAACCTACCCCCACAACTGGAGTGAGTACACGATGTCTTTCACATGTCATGGATGAGGATATACATGCATGATCCCACACTAGTAATCGACTGGGGTGAGCTGGACATTAAAGATGGACCACTCTTAGTAGAGTACCTAGTGGCAATAGAGGATCGAAAGGAGAAGACCATGTGTGGATGGGACATCCCTTTGGTTTGCATACTGTGAAAGCACATAAATTTATTGGAGAGTTCTTGGGAATCACGGATCCAGATATTGGATCAATATTCTGAGTTGTTTTCCTTTTTGTTCTTTTCATGGATGAAAATCTTGAAGGATGGAATGACTTAGAGACCTGTTTTAACATTATAATAATTTGAAATATTTATATATATTTCCATAGATAGGTATTAATACGGTGTTTAAATCTGAGTCCTGGTGTTCCCAAAATAAATTTAATAAAAATTTTAAGTATATTATTTTTCTATGAACATGATAGAAATGAGATAACTATTCAACATTATCTCATATCACAAATCGGAGGGCACAATTGAGTCCAAAACATGCCATTTACACTACAATGGATATAACAGTTATCTGAAAAGGACATATGTGGAAAATCCAACCCAGGTGGAAATCATAATTAAAATAACTAAACTTAATTATTTTACCCCTAAAATTTTATTAAATAAATTTTGATTGGGGTTTGGATTGGAATTCTTATACTATCTTTGAGTTCGCAATGGGGTGTTTTACCCAAGTACAACATAAAATGAGGGGGCACCTTGGATTTTTTTTTCACATTGAGTGGGATTCCTATGAATAGAGATTTATGGATTTGGGAGTTGGGTTAGCCCTAATCCATTATCTATCTACTAGGTCCCTCTCTCACTCCCTCTCTCTTAATAGTAATTCATCAGATTGAGGAGAAATCTCTACTGAAACCTCAACAAAACAATGAAGGAGCACTTCAGATACATCTTCAATGACGGGAGATCGAAGATTTCACTTTTTTTAGTTCAAATTCAGATTTTATTGGAAATACATTCCTTGTGACCTTAATTCTTCTTTTTATTGGTTAATCAATGATGGTCGCATGAACATGACCATCGATCTATGTTTAAAACATTTTTCTTCATCCATTCATCATAGGTACATATCGTCTACATTTGGGAACATCAAACTAATAGTGGATCATTAATAAAAGGGTGTTATTGTAATTCCCTCCTTACAAGGGTCCCCAATATGATGATGGATTTGTGATCGGGTGATCGGAGGGAGTCTGGTGGTCCACAAAATGGGCCACTGGAGTACTGCCAATGCGGTGGGCGGCAACAACTTATGGTGGCGGTCCACCCCATGGTGGACCAAGGAGTAGTGGCAGTGTCATGAAATGGTGGTGTCGGGACATGGTGGGCCATGTGGCATAGCCAGTTCGTCAGGCGATGTCGCTTGACGCATCCCAGGCGGCAGTGACCTGTCTGTGAGCCAGGTCGGTGATGGAAGTGGGTCGTGCCATGCAGCTCACCATGGGTCGATGATATAAACTGGGCCCGCTAGAGTGGTTCAGCCCAGGTGGAGCAATTTGACCAGTCTGGTCCGGATCAGTACAAATTGGCCTGAGGCGGCATTAAACACCCTTTTCTCCAAAACCAGTCATTCGATTGATGCATCGTTTAGGGCCACAAGGTCCTATCATCAAGAAGGGTATTTTTTGTCTAGTTCGATAATTTTAAGACATGGTATTATGGGTTATTTTCATGAAATTAATTTTCTTATTAATAATAATTTTATTATTATTATTTGAGGTTTATTGTATAAGATGAGGCATCTGCATGTGATGCCCAATTAACATACCATCAGCAGCAGCACGACCCTAGACCTTGGGAAGACTTCTCAAGACTAATTTCGGGTGTTTAATAAAATGTCATGGTGTGGGCCCCATGAGTACAAATTCATGCGTGAAGAGGTGAAATGTAGTTTTATCACTGGGTATCCGTTTTAGACTAATGAGTAGTTAGTCCCATGGGTTTTTTCCAGAGGATCACAATAGAGAAATACTATAATTAATTTTAGTACTAAGGCATGGGGCCCATGAGTCAATTTTCAAATGTAATGTGTTTTATATAACTTTTTCATTGTATGTTTGATTAGCATGTGAAAATATCTTATCCTATGTGATTTTTCACATTAAAAGAGATGGTGAACATAGTCTCAACTTTTGGGTTAGGATGTGAGTGGTTCCAAAAGCGACGCATCTTCGGGTCGTGTTCTACGAATGTAGTAACGTGGTGATGATATCGTAGACTTCCTAGTGGAATACCCATAATCCATGATGGAATGGTTCCTCGATGAATTAGAGTGGAATCCCAATTATGCACCAGGGTATGGGTCCTCTATGATGATTAGAGTGGAACCCCCCCCCCCCCCATCAGCATGGGCATTTGACATTTCTCAGCTACTTCTTAGTGGAAGCCCCCATTGGCAAGGGCATGCGTACTCTATCAGGTACATCCGAGTGGAATCCCCCACACACTAGGGTGTGGGTCCTTAATGAATCAGAGTGGAATCCCCCTAATGTATTACGGTAGGGATCCTATAATGATATTTTTCAACATCTGGTTAACTGGATCAGTGGAAACGCATACTTTGATGCTACATTGGAATCACAAATTAGAGGGCCACATTCCCCATTAAGACACATATTTTTTATGTGACCTAAAACCGATCAGGTGAAAAAAACCCTCACAAAATGGATTGTATCAAGGTGTGGTGTTTGAGAACCTTTGACATGTGGATCAAGGAAGACATAAATAATACTAGGTGTCGATGGTGGTTACTTCTGGGACAGTTAGATACTCTTTTTCTAGGATGAGATGTGATATTTATATCCTATTAAATTCTTATTGGGATTATTTTACTAAGAAAACATTTATATATATCCTATTCTAGTAAGAACTCCTTGAGGTTTTTACTTTTCTTCTACGAGAGAAAAAGACACATGGGGTATTCCACATGCTTTTCATGTCTATACTCTCATGATTGGATGACTCTTCTTTCCTACTATAGGTAGTAAAGACTCAACTAGAAGTTCACTTAATCATAGTTTCTATCTCTTTTTAATTGGATGATCTTATATCACTTTATTTTCATGTGGAGATGAACTAATTTACTATTCATGTTTCATCTACTATTTTCCTTTCCTACTATATCTCTTACTGCTCACCCTTCTTTTTGGGGTATCATAATATGTATGTTTATACTCATCCCTAAATGAGATTTGCTCGTACATATCATTCATTAGGATGATGACATATAGGTTTGATCCTGACTGAAGGGAGCTTAGGGTTACAGGTTCTTAGTCCACGTATGGTGGTCGTAGTTTGTGTTCCTGGATAATGGCTTTCTCAATTACTTTATTTTCCCAGTTTTCCTTCAGTTTGGGACACTATTTCATGTGGGGCGTGTATTTCTCCTTTGTTCCTAACTGTTTACATTACTATACTCATACTGTTTTAATTCACCATGAATGTTTTGGTTCGTTAATAGTAGGTTACATATTTTACTTCTTTCCCTTTGCAATTTTTTATCAACTGGGCTATGTGTGTGTATATAGGTACATAGGAAAAGTTATCCCCATGTTTTTGTGCCTGCAGTGTTTTTCGCCACCCCTTGGCCTATGGAGGTAGGCTTGGGGTAGTTGTGGCTCAATCCTCAACATGGTTTAGGTCATGACATTATGATTATTTCCTTCGATGTCAATTGAGGAGTCCATGTTTAAGTAAGGAATAAGTAAGGTGGAAGCCAATTGAGACTGTCCATGACATTCTTCATTGAATCCATCTGTCAACCAATGACTATTTATAATCATTCAATAAACATTAATCAACATCATTTAATAAATTGTATTTAACTATGTCATGGTCAACACTAAGAACAATTCATTTACACTACACCACTAATGGTGTATAAGGGAGAGATCTACGATTAGAAGGATTAGCCTTTAATTCAACTGAAATGAGAAATCCATTATAATTGAAAGTCAAGCTTCAATAAGCTATTACATAGACAAAGACAGGGACATGGTCTTCTATCCCTTCCTATTAATCAATTCATATTTACCATCCCAAATTAACTGGTAAAAGGGAACACACTAAGGCATACAATTTTATATACCATCATAATGGTCCATTTAATTAAACAACACTCCCAATGGGGTGGTTCAAATTCATGTTCCAAATCCTATATTCGTTCATTGACATGACTATTTTAATTACATATGACATGTCTAACAATTCAATTCATGGATTAAAATCTATTTCTAGGTAGATTATCCTAATATTGGGTGAGTGGCACAACAAAATGTATATAACACATATAATTTTAATGAAAATCCTGATAATGCCCATCGTAGGTTTTTAGTGGATAGTTCATCTAGAATAAACTCTTGATTTGACTCATATCTAGAGAAAATTGAAAAATGGGTGAAGAACATTTAATTGGGCATATTACCTTGCACCTAAATAGTGCAGCTAATACTAAGAAAAATGATAAATTACATAAAAGGAATCAAGATCGTACTAACATGGATATAATAAGATAGACGGTTCATGATTCTGAGCATGGATGAATTGTTGGTGGAATATCATAGAACACTCACTAAAAAGGAGCCCTCAAGAGGGAGGGTTGTATAACACATGATGTGGGGGAGACTTTTGTTCAAGTTTGATTTAATTAGTGGAAATTTGGTAACTTTTCTAGAAATATAGGGTCACACAGTTTACATGCATGATTATCCAAACATTTCATGAACGGTGTTCCCTTTACTATAAGAATGGGGACATCTCACTATTTTTCACACAATCTGACTAGACATATACAAAATGTGTATCAGTCCATTGTCAAAATTATATAAATGGTCGCACGACCATGTTCCCCAAATCACACAATTTATCAAACATTGAGGCCTCCTCCATCACAATATCTAGCTTAGGACAATTTAAAGTAACTATGCAGCCTTCCCCACACAGTTTACACTAACCGTGTGCCGGATCATTTTAACCCTTAAGCTATGTTTTGGGCTCAAAAAATTCCTCGAACACCCCCAATACATTTATAAAATCCAATGGAATTTACAATAGGCAATAGTTTACCATCTAAAATAAATTTTTCTTGAAGGAAAAGTATTTGTTAATCAAAAGAGAACCTAGTTATTACACGTAGAACATTTATGGATTGAGAAGATCTTTTCAATGGAGTTGATCTATTGTTCCATGATTATGGGTTCGGGTGATCCATTGAAATTCCGAGAACCTTGTCCCATAAATGCCTCAATTGTATCTTGTTATTTATTAGTATAATTTGGTCATTCATCATACGTTACCTTTCTATTAAGAACCTAAGTCAACTAAGAGTGTATCGTCACAAATTTCACGATTCATGCTCCAATTGGGTTGGGCATCTCATTTGGGTAGTCATCACATTTCCCTTCACATTGGTGTTTTACTTGATTCCATATGTTTCTATAAATAGTATATAATAATGGAAAAATTAGGGATTAGTGCATTTAAAGTTATAAACACTTAATCAATAATCTAATAATATTAAAGGTTTAATTTATAAATGACAAGTATTTTCTTAACTTATGAATTTCTTATATTCAATCTACATTATCCATGATTTATTTCCTAACATAGACACTTCTGAAATTTTTTGTTCAATTAATAATGTTTTATAAAGAGATTTTGAATTTACCAAATAATATTATCTAAAAGAGTAAAACTAGGTGTGCACCAAGTCCTATTGTTGTGCACCAGTTCATGATCTAGTCTAGCTCAAAACAATGATTTTAGGTGTAACCCCTAGGTAAAAATATTCCAGATCCACATCAACATATAGTATACAAAAAGATATATATTTTTATGGAAACTAATTACTCTATACATTACCAAAATTTATAGATTTATTCTTATATTTAGTATTTTCCCAATGTTTTTTGAAAAAGTTTTTTAATATTAATCACAAAAATATCTAAACATTCCTCTGATACCAAGCATGAAAAACCTTGTCTTTATTGCACATTATTTAATGATATATTGCATAAAGGTACACATAATAAAATCCAAATGATTGATAATTATAGTGTATTTTTGTAATTAGTTACATTAGATAACAACTTAAAACTGTGGTGCATCAACATTATTTAAACAATCCTTAACAAGCTCATAATATTCCATCATACTAAAAACATCATCGGAAAACCATAAAAAATATATGTAAGAAATGGGTGATATATATATCCTAGTAAGGGAATAAACAAATCATAAAATGAATAAGTTAATAAATTTTATAAAATAAGAATTTAAATGGGATAAACATGAAAAAAGGCATGATATAGAGTGTGGCAATAAATTTAAAAATGAAATCACAAACATAGGTCTAGGCGAACTACCAACTCAACATAACATGGTTAAAATATCCCAATTATGTATCAGGTTCACTCTATAATCCATTGAATGATGTCTCATCAGACTAAAACAATACCCAACTCATTGGAGTGCTATATAATTCTGGGATCACATATCACTTTCATATCAAGTACATGCATAAGTGTGCCACATGGATCATTCCACATAGGATCATATTTCATAATAATTAATTATAAAATGATGGTATATGGAATAAATTAATGTAATTCCCTAATAAAATATTTATTGGTATTTCTAGGTGAATACCCTTGAGTGTAAATATTGATGTTATTCAAAATAAAAACGTTTGGAATGGAAAAATCAAATTAAAATTTTGAGATTATAATGAAAGTGAATAAAAATTCATGAAATGGTTGAATGAGAGAGGGTGGGAATCACATCCAATTTAAATAAATTGAAAAGTAATTTGGATGTGTAAAACTTATCCAAGAATTTTTAATTTAAAATAAATTGAATTTAATGAACAAGATTCGTGAATAAAGATGATAAGAAAAGGATCCCTTGTCTTGGGAGGGTGATTCCAAAAGCTTGGGAGGAGTCTCTTTAGAGTTTGTGAAAACCATGGGAGAACTATAAATATGTATGTTAATATTAATTATAAGATAAATTTCTTTAGTGAATAATAATGGGATCTTTGGCGGGTATATATAGGAAATGAGAGGGGATTTCATTATCTTTCACAAACTTATGATTTGGAATCTATATAATAAATTAATCAAAATCACAAACTTTACAATGGTTTATTCCCATATTTTCTACCAAATAATATTTTTATAATTATTTTATTAGTCCATGTGGATAACTAGTTAAATTATTTCTATTAGTGAGGTGTAAGTGAGATATGTTTTTAAATAAATGATATTAAAATATTAATATATAATATAGATTTTTGTGGATTCCAAAAGGATTTATAAAATTATGAAAATAACATATAAATTAATTATTTTAAAATAAAAATATATATTTGTTCTTTTATAACTTTAATATAATTTATTATATCACTTTTGGTTCATTATTATGTCATAATATATTCCATTTTTATACCATATTTAATTTTTACCAGAAAATTAATTTTTTCTTGATAATTAGAATCTCTCAGAAAATTATGAAAAATCATCATTAGATAATTTTTAAATAATGGTTCCAAAAATAATATTTATTTTATCAAAATAATATTCTAAATATGCAAATTTTTACTTTTAAAATATAATTGACATTTATTGAAAATTGTATGTTCTTTTCCAATAACAGTTTTAACCCATTTAAAAATTATATTTGACATCATAAAAATTATATTATAATTTATATTTAATAAAAATTATTAAATAATTATATTTTATTAAAATTTAATTTATTTAAGAAATAAATAAAATCATCTACAAACATTTCTTAATTGAAATTGCATATTACCCAAAAATACAATTCGTGTTTTATCGTATGAAAATCAAAATCATTTTAATGTTAAAACAATGATGATTAATTATAATTATTATAATATTGAAGTTAAAAATAATAATTCATATTCATAGGGCCCTGATATATATCCCTTTATTACACCATAAAACTCCCTAGGGGTATGGTGCGTGA
Source organism: Viscum album (assembly GCA_963277665.1). NCBI lineage: Eukaryota > Viridiplantae > Streptophyta > Magnoliopsida > Santalales > Viscaceae > Viscum > Viscum album. Next base: position 512,077,903 of record OY728143.1, on the reverse strand, counting down.
TGGTGAGATTTTCTTATGGTGGTTTGGCAAACATGGTTTGGGTCGTGATCTCTATGAGCTTGAACTTCTCTGATAAAAGGGTTATCTCATGATTTAGTTATTTAATCTTAGCATGTACATGGTCAAGGTAAATTACTAGTGATTATATCTCCCTTATAATCTATGATAAATGGGATTTATAGGGTACAATCCTACTAGTTGAAATAATCGCTTCCTTTGTTTATGTTAAATGGTTTTGTCAAAACCCCCAATTTATGTTAATAATATGATAACTATTCAATGGATATATTATCAATAGTTATTATTCTTATTGATATTTTAAATTTTATAGGATATAATAAAACCAACTAATATCATGTGCTTTCTATAACCACAATTGGCCATCTAGTTCAATCACATTGGGATCTTTATTTATAAAATTTTGAGTTGTAAGAAGTAAAATATGTGTAAATATATCGTTGAACCAATAGTATCCATAAAATAAAATTCTTATCCTTACAAAACCATCCTCTCTAGGATTTTTTGGAATCTTTTATCATGATATCTTATCCTATGGAGGATAATGCTTTAGAAAAAATCATTTCATACACTTTCAATCATTCACCACAGATATAATGTTGGATTTCTCTCTAATTTTAATCATCTATTTTTGTATATATTTTCATTTGGGACCTAAATTGCGTATGAAACTAAAATTATCGCAATCATAAATTTCTATTGTGGATGGTACCTTTTTGTTAGAGATTTTAATATATTTATCATTAAATTTTTTCAAGATCATATTTACATAGAATGGTCATCATTTAAAATAAAAATACTCCTTTAAAGTATACATGTACGAAAACATTCTCTTAGATTTTTGTGAATACATAGCCTTTATCGATCCTTATTTATAATGTTTACTTTTGGTAATGAAATTAAACTAACTCCTATATACACTAATGCTATAAGAAATATATAAATATAATCATAGTGTTGTTTGAATGATTTAAATTTATTCAAATATATTTTCATTCTCTAATTTATACGGGTATGATATATATTGAAGAACAGAGCACTAGTCAATAAAAATTAAATTTTCTCAAAATTTAAAATTATGGTAGAATTAATTCTCAGTTTTAAATACGTTATATTAAGGCTAAATTGTTTATATAACTTAGAAAAAACGTTTTCTTTCATTATTTAAGTTTGAAATCAATTTTTAATGATTTTAATATCTCAATTAATATTAACAAAATCCATTGTATCTTATTAGATATATGAAAACATTTACTTCTAATCAGAAGGTAAATTTAAGACTTTGTTTTTTAATTTATTTAACTCAAAAATAATTTTTATTTTCTCATTTTTACCTTAGATAATTCATAAATTAATTTATATATATAACTATTCTTTCTAGATACATCACTCTTAGTTGTGAATATTTATTAAAGATTATTTTGGACATTTCATCACACACCCCAACATATGATTTCATTTGGTTGTATTCATGAGAAAAACTATCCTTATAGTCCAATTCTTAATCAATAGCTGGTGAATATAAAAACGTATCCTCAAATTTCAATAGTTTTCCCATAAATAACTTCTCATTTTAAGGGGAATAAAAATCTTTAGCATACAATCTTCTGTTCTCTCCAGTAACATCACTATCATCCTATAATCCTTAAAATGTTGATGATTCCTCAATCACACTCCATGTGTTGTTGTATGATTTAAATTATTTCTTTTATTTTTTCTTATAACTCCTCCTAAAATATTTTTCATTCACTTTGAGTCTCAAACAATCTGGTCTAGGTTATTTACTCCCAAATTATATTGTGTCTGAAGAATCCTTATCATTATATTATTAATTTTTATCTCATCATTACTTATTATAATCTGTTAGAAAATTATGATTTCTTGATATCATTCTATCCATATTTTCTAGTTCCCCATTAGTTTCTTCCAAAACACAATAATCCAACTACTTCTTACATGTTCATTTCAATGTACTCAATTTTCAAGTATTTCCTCTAGAGTTTAAAACTCTAAACATTGATGTTTAATAAACTCTATTCTTTTTACACTGTTTTAAAACACCTCTTTTCTATTTCAACTCATATTGCATGAGATTAACAATTAAATCATTAGGGATTTACTTTATAATATGTTTGGAACCTTCTATCATTAATGACTTTGAATCCCATTATTTAGGTAAGATATCAATCACTTTTTCAATGAGTTGATCATCTAAAAACAAATTTTTTGCTATTTTACTAATGGATATGAATTATAGTCATTAATTTATAGTTTATTTTAGTGATTTTAAGAATATAAATTTTTTGAATATCATTGTGTATCATATCTTGGTTTTTTAGGAACTTTAGGGGTTCTAAAGTGAGAAAATTCAAGTTTCTTCCAAATTCTGCAAGATTTCCCGCAATATTAAACCTGGATATAGATATTTATTTAAAGTTTACAAGTTAAGGTATTCCACACATTGAATTTAATCTAAAACATCTCTCTTTCCTATCTATTAAACCCAACATCTTTCTTCTTTTTATTTTTTTAAATATTAGTCAAAATGAGATAATTTTATACTCTGATGTTTATAAAATTGGATTCTATCTAGTAACAAAAATATTCATAATTATTTCTATAGAATATAGATGGTATTTGGATTTATATTATCCAAGATACCACATTCATAACACCTTCCTTATCAAAAATATATATTTTTTATCTTCAACATGGTAGATAGTAAAATGATTTGAGTTCCAATAAACAAACAAACAATATGATATTTCTAATAAAAGTTACAAATTATTCTCATATGTATAGAAGTTATATCATACAAATTATTGATATTAGATAAAAATAGAAATTAGATTCATAACATTGTGGAGTTTAGATCTGATAAAAATGTTTTTCTAGAAGTTGTTTGATATGGAAGTAAAATTGGGTAGAAATTTAGTCTAAAAGTGAACTACAATTTTCACCCAACTCTTGAATTTAGTTGTTCATAAAAATAATGTTTTGATTAAAAAAATTAAGTATTTAATCTAAACATGTAGTATGCATTTTAAAAATAGAACAATTATAATTTAAACACCATCCAATAAAATAATTAACAATGTTAACAAATAGGAATATTGATAGATAATTTCAAAACTGATAAACAAAGTACAAAGTTAAATAAAAAGAAACATATTTAGAGACACATGACTTTAATAAAAAAATGTTACATATTAATGGATGAATATTTAAAAAATAAAATTATGATCCACACCAGGACTATAATGGTTTAGTTTTATTGGAAACGTGGATACAAAAACAACTGTTTTATAAAAGATCTACATTTTCACTCACTTAGTTCTTCATAACTAGTGACCTTATTAGGATCATCGAACATAAAACTCTTATTTATATCCTATGAAAAGTAAAACATGATAATGGGTGACCTCATATGATTTTTATTGGTGAAAAATAAATATATCAATGATCACTTAAACATAAAAAAAATATAGGGGCAAGAGAATATGATCTTAACATTTGAAAAATTTACTTGTTATATCATATATCATAATTTTATGTCATGGAAAAAAAGTTGTAAGATCATAAAGAATGATTCATAACAGAATAAAATAACATCATCCATGAGAGTATAACATTAGAATGAGAGATAATTTTGTGGCATACACATAAGCATTTAAAATAACGTCCTTAGTCAAGGAACACTACAAATACCATAATTGTGTATTGGGTTCACTCCCCAAACCATTAAATCATTAGTCAAGGATCACTCACAAAACTATCATAGTGGACACAGTCACTTACTAAAATGGGATTAATCCCCATTCCAGTATTTATTAACTCATAATATGTCTATATTTACCCAATACCTTAGATTAATATATAATTCCTGTATCACTCATCACATAACTAAAATCATACAAATGTGTGGCATAATATCATAAAATATTCATTATATTGTAACCCTTGGAAAAGAAATAGATTTCCTAAATATTTCATCATAAAATAACACATGGAAAAGAAATGGGTTTCATGAAGGTATCATCATAACTTAATTAACCAATGAGAATAAAATAGTTTAATAAAATCATCCTTAAATCATCATCATCATAAGCCATCCAAAGAATGAAATTGGATGGTATCATTATATCATACCCCCAATAAATCATTTTTATCTTCAAAAGACATTATTAATGGTTAATATTCATTTAAAATATCACTGAAAATGTTTTTATGGAAAATACCCTTTTAATTAGAAAATAAAATATTTAAAATCTGAAAAAACCAAATATTAAGGAGAATATTTGATTTTAAAATAATCTTTGAAAATTTTAATGTATAAATCCTTTAATTGAGTATTCACGGTGTAATGAATGGATTTTCTTGTCTTGTGTGTGAAAGTAAAGATTCTTTAATTTTTTTTGGGTAAAAAGTCAAAAGTACCTAATTGGAAAAATGACAAGAAGATTACATTTATTCCGTTTTTTAAAATTTAAATCATGGGTAAAAATTAATTTAAAAAACCATAGGATAAAATTGATAAATTACTTAAATACATTTTTTAGAAACATATAAATGGAATAAAATGGATTTTTGACTCAAGAGAGAGAGAAATATGGGTTTAAAAAAAATATTTGTTTGGTATATTAAATTAATAAATAGAAGGAAATGAAATTAAAAAATTTAATATAAATAAATAACCAATGTATAATAAAATTCATTTTATTATTGAGATATAAGTTAGAAAATTTCATTATTGTAAACATTATCATAAACAATCTTGATAAACAATGAGATTGTAACACAAAACTAATTCAACATTGGTGATTTTTTCAATCGTATTCCCCATAAAATAATCAATTTAAATAAAATATTAAATTTAATTAACATAATTATATTCAATATATAACATTTAAAAGTGGAGTTATATAAACCTCATAAACATAAATAGGTGCATAAAATCAAATATGCCTCAATGAAATAATATTGTGATGAAAAACCATTACCACTTTAGTGACTCTAAATAAAAAAAAATCATGAAATAGATAGACTTATATATATTTTTAAAACCCACTAACATTAATGAAAATAATCATAAAATTTATTCATGGGATTTCTATACTTCAAACAATGGAAACATGTGGTGAATGTGGCATATGTATCATAGAAATAAAATTGATACAGGTAAATCCACTTTCCCAGAATTTAACTTACTATAAAATGTATTTAACCTCATTGATAATAAATGTAAATATATTATATTTATATAATAGAATAATTTTAGTAATTTTAATATCATATATGATTCACTTATAATGTTTAGACACCCATTTATTAATAATTCCTTATTAAAATCATTATTTTCAAGTGTCAAATGTTTTGTTATTCATAAGAATTTCAATTCATTAGTTCATGTCCTTATATGTTGACAGTGGTTCCATCATCTATATAATTTTAATTATGATATAAATATAATATTTATTGAATATTTATATATTCTTATTCATATATAAATTATAGATATAGTATAATAGATTACACTATTCCAGGAGATGAGTGGTCGTACGTGCGCAAAAACATTATTTTCACATTTCGACGGATTAAAGGAAAGATATTTAAATAATATTTAAGCATTAAAAATAATTATTATATCCTATATATCATATATATTAATTAAATGTATCCTTATTACAATATATTTAAACATATAATGAATAATGAAGGACATCACTTCATGGAGGTTGTAGACCACACGTACGCACCAGCAACGTTATTGTTCTCCAATAGATTCGAAGGAAATAAGGAAGATACGTTATTATAATTTAAAAATAATAATTATTTCATAAATATAATATATAAACATTAAAATTTTTTTAAAATTCATCTATAATAAATGGCGATGGAAAATGAATTTTATGCTATGTGGAGGTGGTGGTCGACATTTGTGCATGAGCGATACAGTCACTTCTTATTTGATGGAAAAGATTGTAGAAAATGGTAATTACATAATAATAATAACATTATATTTTATTTTAGATACATTATTTATTATTTTTTGATCAATAAAATATATTTAGAGCCGGTAGAAGAAGAAATAAATTGACCGAATCTAGGTAATACGATTACCTCTTATTCGGTACGCCTTATTTGGATCTCTTATTAAGGACCATTAGAATGAAATTTAAAGAAGAAGAAAATATATAAATAATGAATATATAATTTTATAATATAATGGCTTATTTTTTTTCAAGATATATTTCTAAAAGTGGTTTAATGAAAAGAGAGAAGGGTATCCTATAATAATGGTGTGTAATGACACCCTCGGGATTCCAAAATATATTTAAATATAAATAATTAATTCTTAATAAAAATAATTCAAAATGTTAATATATTAAAATAAAATTAGTATAAGTTCAAAATATCATCATAAAATTAAATTAAGATTGGTTTTTCTGCCATTTTAAACCTCATCTTTTTGATTAACCCCTTCAATGACTCATTTTAACCTTAACTATAATAATGACTTTTTCAACCATAAAGAGTTATAATTTTACCAGTAAGTTAAAAAGTAGGTCATAAATATTCAAAGTTTGAAATTTTTGAACATTTATCATTTTACTCTTCCTCTTGAAAAGATTTTTATTATTTTTAAATAATTTAATAAAATATTATATTTCATAAAATATCCTTAATGTCATCAATATAGTTATCAAAATAAAATATAAACCTTTCAGGAGTCCAGAACATGTTATATTTATCTTTAAAATTAATGTAACACAACAATTTCAATTATATTAATTTCTATATTAATAGAATCATTTACTTTGTCTTTATATTAGTTAAATAAATAAAGTATCTACATTGTGTAAGCATTTAAGGTAATTATTCAATGGATAAAATTATAAAGGCATTACCATGAAAAAAATAATTAATGTTTATTTCAAATTAAAATTTATATCCAAAATTATCCTCTTTTTTTCATATGAAAAAGGAGCAATATTAAATTAAAGTGAGTGACATTTTTGAATTTTCCTTACATAAAAAACATAAATTTAATTACCAAGGGAAAATGGATACAAAATTCCATATATACAGATTTTGGATATATATGTATGAATTTATTCCATAAAATGAAATAAATAAAAGTTTTTGGTTGATATTGATACCTTATCTTATGATTTTAATCTATTGAACATGTTTTACCCTTACTAAGGTGATAAATATTTACCACGGTTATTGTTCATAATTACCAATAATAAAAGGTGAATATTTACCAAATTTGAACCACATGATCCCAAATATGGTATCCTTTTTTAAATATTAAATCTATATAAGTGACAAAAATAAATTTTAAAATAAATATTAAAATTCAATGAAAAATAGTTTTCAGAAAAATGTGTTTTGTATCATAAAAATTGACTTATATCAAAATCATAAATATTTCTTATTCTTATGGAATTAATTCAAGTATTATAGAACCAATATTTTATATTTCACATTAATACAAAATAAAAAACAAAATGGTACCTTTAAATTACTTGATTTAATGGAATGAAATCATGCTATTTGAAAAATCTAGATTTTTAACTATTCATAGAATAATAAATCATGACATAAAAATCCAAAAATATCACACTATGTTATTTTTGAGATTATAATTAAAAAATAATTTCTTTTTTTCATGTAAAATTTTTAAAAGTGGTATAAATTTATTATATTATTTACACAAATTCAATAAAACCCATTTTTAAAGAAAATATATTTGTGATGCATAAAATTACTTTACTAAAAATTGAGTACTTATATATTATTAATTAACTAATGTATTTTAATTAAGTAAAACATTTATTCATATATTTCATAATATGTTTAATCCTTTTCATACCCATAAATTTAATGGATATATTATAATATATCATAGTTGTATTTCAGCTCTTCGTTGCATGTCAAGGCAGCTATCAAACACATACAATTTATTTAAAGAGAAATGTATTCTAATTTTTTGTGGTTTCACAAAAACAAAGTCAAAAAAATCATTGATATTCAAATAAAAATTATAATAAACATAAACGAAAAATATTACAAATATACTTACATTTCATATTAATCTTTAAATTTTATCCAAATTTGTCGAAGGATCTATAAGCATGATCATATGTATCCCTGTTACAAGCCTAAAACATCCTTTACATTAAAACCCATCAAACAATATGTCATGACCCATCCTCGGGACCCATTCCGTGACTACCCCAAACCCGCCTCCCATATGCCAGGGGCTGGAGACTATCACCAAGGTGTATATCCCAACAAAAAAGGGGATGGCATTGCCTTTATAAGTAATGAAACACAACAGAGTAATCCAGCAGAAGTAAACACCAAGTAAACTGAGTACAAGTAAGTGCGGAAAGTAAATGGGCCAGAATACAAACCCAAACTGAAAGTAAAGTACAACTGGAAAAAATTACAGCAACTGAAAGTAAATCAACAATGTAGAGCTGTCCACTGGTAGTCCCACCTGAAGGGTGGGTACAGATAGCCACTTCAGCTCCTCAGGTTCAGTCGTCCGCTCCGTGTACGTCCCACCCAACGGTCCACCTCCAGGTACCGACTGCTCCACTAGACACTACCATGATCAGCGTTGTCTGTTGTCTGTATCCAACACAACGTAGTGCGGGTATAGCCCGTGCAGGTGTGAGTATACACTACTCATTAGGGACCCCGAGCCCCCGAAGGTCTCCCAGAATCCACAAAAGAAAGATACAGTCACATAGTAACAACCAACACTACTTAGGTATATGCCCATACATATACCTAAGCCTTCAATTCCAGTTCGGCTCCAGCATCTGAGCCCTATTTCGATCACATCCACACAGGATAGCACAACACAATCCACATAGGAAAGAAAGTCAATCATATCAAAGATAATGATTAAAATTTAAGACTCATCTCACATAGGTATACATATTTGGTGATAAAGATGATCAGATATAGCCACTGATTCATCTAAGCTGGGACCCACGTAGGATACTAAACTAGCTACTCTGCCAGACCCACATAGGATAGCAAGAATAGAGTCAGACAATACTAGACCCACATAGGATACAAGAATAGTAGTCATTGCTGTCGAACCCACATAGTATTTCAGTACGGTCTTCATCACTGTCGAACCCACATAGGATTTCAGTGCAGTCTTCATATCCGTCGAACCCACATAGGATTTTAGTATGGTCTTCATCGCTGCCAAACCCACATAGGATTTCAGTGCAGTCTTCATCTCCGTCGAACCCACGTAGGATTTCTGTACGGTCTTCATTGCTGTCGAACCCCCATAGGATTTCAGTGCAGTCTTCATCTCCGTCGAACCCATATAGGATTTCAGTACGGTCTTCATCTCTGTCGAACCCACATAGGATTTTAGTGCAGTCTTCATCGTCGTTGAACCCACATTGGATTTCAGTACGGTCGTCAGAGTCGCAGCCATCTCTTGGGTTCCCGCACAAAGAATGCTCGTTTCTGGGAGGGTCAGCTCCACGAGCCAATGGGTCGATAAATCAACTTACACGTAGTCCATAGTTGATGTATCTCAAAGTTTCGGATCGACAAGAGGAACTCAACGTGACAGATGGCGCGTCAATCAGACGCCCGGTCTGAGAGTTATTAGCTTTTTTGTTCTAGGGGCCCAGTTGGTTTTTAAGTCAAAACCAACCTGAACACACTCCAACTGCGTCCAATACTCATGCTAAGGCAGCCAAAAGGTCCATCTCACTAAGAGGAATCCAACAAAGTCGACGGCACGTCAATCGGACGTCCGGAGCTCAAGTTATAAGTGTTTCCGCTCCGAGGGCCCGATTGGTTTTGTGTTCGTACCAACCTGGCCTTACCCAAATACTCGGAAACCTTAAGTGTAATATACCGAAACGACCGACTCGATCCAAGGATCACATCGCAACTAACGGTGCGTTGATCGGAGGTTTGTAGCCCAAGATACAGGCATTTGAATGGAACTATCCGGAAATAGGGGGTTTGGGGCCCGGACTGACCCGGCCCAAGACCCCCTAGGTCGGACCGAACCGGGCGACCCGAACCGGTTCGGTTCCGGCCCATTAAGGCACACCCGGCCTGGCGTGCTCGCGCGGCTGCGTGGCCAGCTCGGCCAGCGCTGAGCTAAGCGGACAGGGGGGGTGGTGCTGCCCCCCCTGATTGATGAGGCGCGACCCGCCACGTGGGGGGGGGGGGGGGGCACTCCTTCAGCTGGCCAGGGGTTACGACCCCCGGTTTCCTGGAAGCCAGCCGACCGGAGCTGCTGCCACGGGACCGCTAGTGTCCCCCCCCCCCCCCCTTCCGAGGTGCTGGAGGTCGGCGGTTCCGACCACCCGGCCTTGCACCGCCGCGGCTTTGAGCCGCGGCCTTGTCTGACTGGCGCGGCACGACGGCGCCACGACCCCACACCGGTAGTATCTTTTTGGTTCTCTGGCACTGCGCAATGGCGTTGTGCCCCTTCGCTGCAGCCTGAGTCCGGTTGTGGGTTCATTCGGCCTTAACGGCGCGGCGCGACGGCGCCGCGCATCTTCGTCGCATTTCCCAGGATTCTGCGAGGTGCCGTTGCACCGCGCCGCCTTCTTTTGAACCGCAACAACACAACAACAAAAAAGGGGAGGAGAGTCGGCCGTGTTCATGCAGTCCAACCTCCTCCTGATAAGTTGATATCAACCATCCCAAAGATAAAGACGAAGAACGGAAAATGATAAATTCATGACAAAAACAAATAACCCCTACCTCAAGCGTTTGTTGAATGAAGGTTCTTCGCGGGAAAGAACATAACTGAAGAAGGAGTCGCAGAGAAGATAATCATCAGCGTCGTGGTACATGGCGTCACATCGTCGATCTCCGAGGGTTCGGTGTTATTCATTTCCCTTCATCGGAGGCCAGCGTTCTTCATCGGTGATGGTGCGTTCTTCGCGTTCTTCAAGGTTAAAGATGAGGATTTCAAGACATGGGCTCCCATCATAAATTCCTTCTCACACAACGCAACCACCTAATAAAATATGGATTTGCCTTATTTTATTTCTCATGCCAACGGTTTTTGAAATTCAAAAATAAATCACGAATTAATTTTCTATTGTTGTCCAATTAATGAGGTGTTTAATAATTAATTAAACGTGACAGTTGACTTGGCATTTAAGAGGGTGGTGCATGTGAGTTACATAATTAAATTCACATGGGAGGTAAATGTAAATAAAAGGGGGTGGGGATCTTGTGGGCCCCACAACACTAATATTCTACCTACGAGTTATGATATCAGTGGGTCCCACTCCAACCACCATGCCTAGGTTAACACTACCTAGAATAAAAATAAAATCTGTTGCACAAAATTTTATTTTATTCTTTAGTTAGCCCAATTAATTAAAAAACTCACCCGAGCAAATGTAACTCTGGAAAAGGAGTTCTTATGCAATTACCGGCACTACGGTTCCATCGGTGCCCTCAGATTTCGATTCCAAGAACCGGTTCAAAAGTTAGGAAAACCCGCTCGTTCATTTACTGAACGTACCCGAGCTAAACTTTCGAAAATGATTCTCGACACACCGGGCCTTAGAATCTGGTGCCGTCAGAAACTGCATTCTTGTAAAATTCCAAAGAAAATTAAGAAAAGAATGTTCTCTTGAATTTTATGGGTCTTTACAATAATCCCAACTCAGGGATTTACGTCCCCATAAAGATACATCATAAACTAGGAAAAAAAATGTGGGTACTGAGCATGCATCTGAGCCTCCAACTCCCAAGAGCTCTCATTGAGGTTCCCATTCTTCCATCTGATGCGCACTAGAGGTATTGATCGTCCACATAGGACCCGCTCCTTTCGATCCTCGATCTCCACCGGGACCACCGCAAAGGTCACCCCATTGTCAAGGTCTAGATCCCCATGGTCGATGATATGTGTCGAGTCGTCAACGTATCTCCTCAACTGAGATACATGTAAGACGTCGTGCACCCAGTGCAACTGAGGTGGCAGAGCTAGGCGATAAGCCATCTCGCCTATCCTATTGAGGACCTGGAATTGTCTGATGAAGTAAGTAGATAACTTGATGCCTTGGCCAAATCACCATAATCCATGTCGAGGTGAGACCCGCAAGAAGATGTGGTCGCCATCCTCGAACTCCAGTGGCATCCGCCTCCTGTCAGCATAAGACTTCTGCCGGCACTGAGCTATCCTCATCCGCTCCTAGATAACCTAGACCTTCTCTGTCGTGACCTGGACCATCTCCGGTCCCACAAGTGCTGACTCCCTAGGGTCTGTCCAGCACAGGGGAGATTTGCAAGGTCAGCCGTACAATTCCTCGTATGGTGCCATCCCGATGGTGGAGTGGTAGCTGTTGTTATACGCGAACACCACCAAGTGTAGGTGGTCCGTCCAACTGCGACCAAAGTCGAGGACACATGCACGGTTCATGTCCTCGAGAGTCTGAATGGTACTCTCTGTCTGACCATCCATCTAAGGGTGAAAGGCGGTGCTCAGATGTAGCTGCATCTCGAATTCCTCCTGCAACCCCTTCCAAAGACGGGAAGTAAAGAGAGCATCTCGATTGGAGATGATAGATGATGGCACACCATGAAGTCGTACAGTCTCATGAACATAGAGATGCCCAAAGTTCTCTACTGAGCCCTGCTATTTGATGGGTAAGAAGTGGGCCGACTTGGTGAGTTGGTCGACAATCACCCAAATAGAGTCATGACCACTGGAAGTGTGTGGAAGTCCAGTCACAAAATCCATTGATATCCCATCCCACTTCCACTACGGGACCTCCAAGGGTTGTACCAAGATTGTTGGTACCTGGTGATCTGCCTTCACCTGCTGGCAAGTGAGGCATTGAGAAACGAACTCTGCCACATCCTTCATCATACCCGGCCACCAGTGTTGTCGTTTGAGATCCTAGTACATCTTTTCCACTCAAGGATGTACCGCTAAAGGGGAAGTGTGAAACTCTCTCAGCACCTCCTCCTGAAAAGCAGCTGGTACCATGGTATGTCCTCTAAAAAGGGCATTGTGCTCGCCTCTTACGGAGAATCCATCAGGTGCATGTCTTGAGGATATCTGTCCACACCGTGTCTCACAGTCAGCGTCCCCACGTTGTGCCTCTTTGACCTGCTGTAGTATTGGAGGAGTGACTATGAGTGTCTGAAGAAAGGCTACTCCATCTCTTTCCACGAAGGATATCGGAAAAGTGGCTAGCTGCTCCGTCACCTCTCCGATTAGCTGGATGTCCATCCTCCTACTGAGAGCATCAGATACTACGTTCCCCTTCCCAGGAGTACAGACTATCTCAAAGTCATAGTCCTGGAGGAACTTGAGCCATCACTGTTGTCTCAGATTCAGGTCCTTCTACGAGAAGATGTACCGGATACTCTGGTGGTTAGAGTAGACTGTAAAGCACTCACCCATCAGATAGTGTCGCCCCATATTCATAGAAAATACCACTACTGCTAACTCCAGGTCATGGGTAGCGTTGTTCTGCTCATGTTGCCTAAACGGACGTGATCCATAGGTGATCCTGACCCGCTCCTCATCAGGACACATCCGAGTCCGCTCTCTGATGCATCGCAGTAGACTACATACCCTACTCCCTCCTCCAGTAGCCTCATGATAGGCGCGCTGGTCAATCTCTTTCTCAACACTTGGATTCTCTACTGAAATCTTTCTGACCACATGAAAGGTTTCCCCGTCTTCATCAAAGCTGAGAGTGGTGCTTGAACTCTCGAAAAGTCTGGCACAAATCTCCGGTAGTACCGAGCTAGCCCCATGATAATCTACACCTCCGTCATGATCCTCGGTGGCTCACAAGCTAGCACCACCTCGATCTTCGCAGGATCCACCGCAACTCCCTCTTAGAGATGATGTGTCCCAAGAAGTTGACCTCACATAACCAGAACTGACACTTAGAGAGATTTCCATAAAGCTGGTGCTCTTGGAGTGTGTCTAGTACAACCCACAAGTGGTGGGCATAATCCTCCTCAGTGGTTGAGTATATCAATATGCCCTTGATGAAGACCACGACAAATCGATCGAGGTATGGATGAAATATATTGTTCATGAGACCCATGAACACTGCTGGAGAGTTGGTTACGCCGAAGGGCATAACCAAGAACTCATAGTGTCCATACCGACATCTGAAGGCCGTCTTCTTCACGTCCTCATCTTGAACTCTGAGCTGATGATAGCCTGATCTAAGGTCTATCATTAAGAACCACCTTTCTCCCTTGAGCATATTGAAGAGGTCGTTAATCATTGGTAGTAGATACTTGTTCCTCACGGTCACCTAGTTCTGGTGACGATAGTAGACACAAAGTCGCAAGCTCCTGTCCGCCTTCTTGGCGAACAATATCAAGGAAGCCCAAGGTGAAACACTGGGTAAGATGAATCCCTTGCCCTGCAAGTCCTCCAACTATACCCGTTTCTCTTGAGTCTCAGCTGGGGCCATCCAATATTCTGGAGTGGATATCGGGGTTGTCCCGGGGTACAATTCAATAAAAATGTCTACCTCTCTACGAGGAGGTAGTCCCGGAACATCGTCAGGGAAAACGTCCGCATACTGATCCAACACTACATGAAATCCAGTACTCTGCAGCTAAACTACTCCTAGGATGAGGCTATCCAACTGATGAGTGATGGGTTGTCCTCTCCTCTGTGTGAGTCCATCCCATGCTTCAAAGGATCCTTTCTTGCCGGTGAAGGTGAACCTGCTCCTGTCGGTGCGTACACACCACACCTTACGCCTAATATAGTCAATCTGAGTATGGAATGTAGATAACCAATCCATGCCCAAGATGACGTCGTAAGGCCTCGATGCCACTACAAGAAGATCCCAGCCAAAGGTCTCGCCTCCTAGAGTCAGATCACACTGCCGGAACCAGTGCATAATCGTCGAGTCTGCTTCTATAAGAATCTCTAGCCGTAATGACCAAGCCAACGGCTCCGTCAGAATCTCCGAGCTCCGAACATGGGCAGTGGCAATAAAGGAATGACTCGCTCCTGTGTCTATAAGAACTGCAGCAAGGGTGGAGTAGACGCAGATCATACCTCGAATCATCTCTAGCGCGCCATGGTCGTAGGCCTCTGCTACATGAGGCTGAGCTTGTCTTTGCCCACCAGTTTGTTGTAGTCAGGGTGGACCTCCTGGTGGTGGTGGTGGTGGTAAAGCCTCAAAGCGTCTCCCACCACCCACTGCTCTGCCAGCTTCCCTGCCTCGTCCGCCTGCTCTCGGTGGACCACCACGATCAACCCTCTGCCTCTACATGGGTGGCCCCTCAACCGTCTGCAGCTCCTATACACGGCGGGTTGGGCAGTCATGAGCCATGTGGCCCTGCCCGCTGCATGTGTAGTACTGTCTACTCCTCGGAAAGCTAGCTCTGCGCCCTTTGCCCCGCACCTCTGAGCCAATGTCCTGAGGTCGTCTGCCTAATGGTCCGGTCCGCCTAGACCCCTATGACATCGATCAACTGCCAGATGAAAATGACTCTACTACGTGCCGCACTGCGGTAGGTCTCGCTGCTGGCGTAGGCTCAACAAGAAATCTCTATATGAGAAGAGCTCGCTCCAGTACTCCTGCTTGTGTCGGAATGCGGAGGGAGATCATAGATGCCCTAATCTCATTCCTCAGTCCATGCTCAAAGGTTCAGGCCCGGAAGAATGGGTCTCTTACCATGTCTGTCGAATAGCACGAGAGATCGGTAAATCTGGCTGAGTACTGGGCGACCATCATGCTGCCATGCCGCAGCTATAGAAGCTCCTGGATGTGCACCGCACGGAGGGTGGATGGGACGAACTCTGAGCGGAAGAGGCTCCCAATGTCTGTCTAGAGGAGTGATGCCTCGTCGTGCACCAGGAGAATCAAGCTCCACCATCTGCCTACTGCCGCGTGCAGGAGGCTCACTGCGAGGATCAGCATGAGGTTATCTTGTGTCCCCACTAAACTGAAAACTCACACAACTGCCTGTAGCCAATCCTCGGCTGCCTGAGGTTCCATCTCCCCATGGAACCTAGGTGGTCTCTGACGCTGAAACTCATGCAGTGCAATAAGGCAACGGGCACTATCAGCGGCTCGGGCTGGTAGCATCAGTGGCTCGGCGGGTAGAGGTACTGCCAGTGCCTCTGCTGTCAAAGGGCCCCGCACCGAGGCCTCGTCGCTCGGTGGGTTGTCATCTCACACAACGCTTGGAACCCCAGCTGGCTGTCGTCGTGGGGCTATCTTGAAAGGAAACTGGTGAGCCATAGTCAAATTGTATACCTGGTGAGCTGACATAAAGTAATCACAAAGAAAACTTTTAAAACACACATGCAATCAATGTATTCATGCATTGAGTCGGAAATCAGAAGCCAAGGTCCTGGTGTATGGATACGTCGGCCGCCGCACCAAAATTGGACTCCCTGGACTGAAAAACACACTCAATACCCTTAACACTATTACTTCACATAGAAGAAATATCAGATTCCAGAGTTCTGTGGTAGAACTGAACTCCTTTGATACCAATTTGTAATGACCCGTCCTCAGGACTCGTGCCGTGACTACCCCAAGCCCACCTCCCATAGGCCAGGGTATGGCGACTAGCACCAAGGTGTATATCCCAACAAAAAAGGGGAAGGTATTGCCTTTATAAGTAAACAAACACCACAGAGTAAGCCATTAAAAGTAAAAACTAAGTAAACTGAGTACAAGTAAGTGCGGAAAGTAAATGGGCCAGAATACAAACCCAAACTGAAAGTAAAGTACAACTGGAAAGAAAGTACAACAACTGAAAGGGTGGGTACAGATAGCCACCTCAGCACCTTAGGTCCAGCCATCCGCTCCGTGTACGTCCCACCCAGTAGTCCTCCTCCAGGTACCGACTGCTCCACTAGCCTCTACCACGATCAGCACTTTCCGTCGTCTGCATCCAACACAACGTAGTGCGAGAATAGCCCATGCAGGGGTGAGTATACGATACTTAGTAGGAACCCTGAGACCCCCGAAGGTCTCTCAGAATCCACAAAGGAAATATACAATCAAGAAGTAACAACCAACACTACTTAGGTATATGACCATACATATACCTAAGCCATCAATTCCAGTTCGGCTCCAGCATCCGAGCCCAAGTTCGATCACGTCCACACAGGATAGAAAACCACAATCCACATAGGAATTCAAGTCAATCATATCAAAGATAATGATTGATAGTCAAGACTCAGCTCATACATGTATACTTATTCGGTGATAGAGATGATTAGATATAGCCACTAATTCAACTAAGCTGGGACCCACATAGGATACTAAACCAGCTACTCTGCCATACCCACATAGGATAGCAAGAACAGAGTCATACACTACCAGACCCACATAGAATACAAGACCAGTAGTCATATCCGTCGAACCCACATAGGATTTCAGTATGGTCTTCATCGCTGCCGAACCCACATAGGATTTCAGTGCAGTCTTCATCTCCATCGAACCCATATAGGATTTCAGTACGGTCTTCCTCGCTGCCGAACCCACATAGGATTTCAGTGTAGTCTTCATCTCCATCGAACCCACATAGGATTTTAGTATGTTCTTCATCACTGCCGAACCCACATTGGATTTCAGGGCAGCCCTCAACGTCGTCAAACCCACATAGTATTTCAGTACGGTCGTCACAGTCGCAGCCAGCTCTAGGGTTCCCGCACACAGCATGCTCATTTCTAGGAGGGTCCACTCCATGAGCCAAGGGGTCGATACATCAACTGACATGTAGTCCGGAGTTGATGTATCTCAAAGTTCCGTCTCGACAAGAGGAACTCAACGTGACAGACGACGCGTCAATCGGACGCCCAGTCTGAGAGTTATTGGCTTTTTTGTTCTAGGGGCCCGGTTGGTTTTTAAATCAAAACCAACTCGACTATACTCCAAATGTTTCCAAACCTCGATCGGAGGAAGACAAAAGGTTATTCTAACTAAGAGGAATCAAACAAAGTCAACGACACGTCAATCGAACATCCAGAGCTCAAGTTATAAGTGTTTTCGCTCTGAGGGCTCGTTTTCTTTCGTGTTCGAACCAACCCAGCCGTACACAAAGTTCTCCAAAACCTTACGTGTAATATACCAAAACAGCCGCCTCGATCCAAGGATCGCATTGCAACTGATGGTGTGTCGATCGGAGGTCTGTAGGCCATGATACAAACTTTTGAACGAAACTGTCCGGAAATAGGGGGTCTTTGGCCCAGACCGACCCGGTCCGAGACCTCTTAGGTCGGCCCAAACCGAAGTGACCCGAACCAGGTCCGGTTCCGGCCCATTAGGGCGCATCCCAGCCCGGTGGGTGCGGCCCGACCCGACCTGGGCGTGGCACGGCCCGGCCCGGCCTGGCGTGCTCGCGCGGCCGCGTGGCCAGCTCGGCTAGCGCCGAGCGGAGCGGACAGTGGGGGCGCGCTGCCCCCCTGATTGGTGAGATGGGTCCCCCCACATGGGGGGGGGGGGGGCTCCCTTGGCCAGACGGGAGTTACGACACCCGGTTTCTTGGAAGCCGGTTGGCCCGGTCCGGCCGGCTGGAGCTGCTGCAGCAGGACCACCGGGTTCCCGCCCTTCCGCGGTGCCGACGGCGGGTGGTTTCTGCCGCTTGGCCTTGCACCGCCGCGGCTTCGAGCCCCGGCCCTGTCCGATTGGCACGGTGCGAATGCACTGAGCCCCTCCACCACGACCCCACACCTGCCGCGGTATCTTTGTGATTCTCCTGCGCGGTGCGACGGCGCCGTGCCCCTTCGTTGCAGCCCGACTCCAGCAGCGGGTTCGTTTGGCCTCAACGGCGTGGCGCGACGGTGCCACACATTTTCATCGCATTTACCAGGATTTTGCGCGGTGTCGTTGCACTGCACCTCCTTCTTTCGAACCGCAAAAACACTACAAAAAAAGGGGGAGGAGAGTTTGCCATGTTAGTGCAGTCCGACCTCCTCCCGAGAAGTTGATATCAAGTGGCCCAAAGATAAAGTCAAAGAACGGAAAAGGATAAATTCACGATAAAAACAAATAACTCCTACCTCAAGCGTTTGTTGAACGAAGGTTCATCATGTGATAGAACGTCGCGGAAGAAGGCGTCGCGGAGAAGAGAATCGCCGGCATCGTGGTACACGGCGTCGCCTCGTCGATCTCCTAGGGTTCAACGTTCTTCATCACCCTTCGTCGGAGGCCGGCATTCTTCGTCGGAGATAGTGCGTTCTTCACGTTCTTCAAGGAGGAAGATTAGTATTTGAAGGCTTGGGCTCCCCTCTTCAAATCCATCTCGCACAACGCAACCACCTAATAAAATAAGGCTTTGCCTTATTTTATTTCTCATGCCAACAATTTTTGAAATTCAAAAACAGATCACGAATTAATTATCGAGCGTTGGCCAATTAATGAGGCGTTTTATAAATAATTAAATGCCAGAGTTGACTTGGCATTTAAGAGGGGGTGATGGTGAGTTACATAATTAAATTCACATGGGAGGTAAAAGGAAATAAAAGGAGGTAGGGATCATGTGGGCCCCACCCCACTAATATCCTACCTAGGAGTTAGGATATCAGTGGGTCCCACTCCAACCGCTATGCCTAGGTTAACACTACCAAGAAAAAAAATAAAATATGTTGCACCAAATTTTATTTTATTCTTTAGTTAACCCAATTAATTAAAAACCTCACCCGAGAAAACACAACTCTGGAAAAGGCATTCTTATGTAATTACTAGCGCTGCGGTTCCATCGGTACCATCGAATTTCGATTCCGAGCACCGTTTCAAAAGTTAGGAAAACATGATCATTCGTTTACTGAACGTACCCGAGCTAAACATTGGAAATGATTTCAGGCACACTGGGCCTCGGAATCAGGTGCCGTCAGAAACAGCGTTCTTGTAAAATTTCAAATAAAATTAAGAAAAAAAAATTTCCCTTGAATTTTACAGGTCTTTACAAAATACCATGTTATAAAACAATAAATTCTTTAACAATAATATCATTGGTAATAATACGTATCACTATAAATGACAGTATCTTTCATCATATGACTACTAAAAAAATTCACCATTAGTTTATCGACAAGAATTCTAGAAGATAGAAATTTACACATAGAATCTTGTTATTCTAAATAGATCAGAAAAATCCACTACCACAACCTAGAATCTCCTCAATCACAAGTTATTAGAAAGCATAAATAATCTCAATAGGAAATATAATATATTTATTAATTAGGACCCACCTTAATATATCTCTTATCAAAGTCATAAAAAGATTAAAAATGTGTGCACTCAAAGGAAAGGATATGTTTCTACACTTTACATACAATAAGCAGTCAAGAATATATAATTAGTTTATCTTCTATATGTTCCTTGAATACCTAATTTAAATTTATATAAATACACTATAACTAGATTTAATGGCTGGATTTGAAGTCCTTGAGGATTAATTTCAACAGCATAAGACACTATACTCCATCATCAGATGGATTTAGCTATACTTATATCATTTTATGTGGAAAAATATACATCCTAACATAGCATACCAATGTGTACTAAAAATACATCATTCTGGATTTGAAAAATATTAAGACATGGTAATATTTTATAGGTTTATTAGATATTATAATTTTAACAATAATCCGACAAAGAAAATATTATATTTAAAACCTCAAGTTAAATAATACTCATAATAAAGTGTAATTTGATTTTCAAAATAAATGATATGGAAGTGGACTTTGACCCAAAATATTCCTTCATCTATAATTAATCATCATTTATAGTAATTACCACTTCTAATATAAAGACCATCTCTACAATACCATTATTGTATTCGTCCTTCTCCTAGTATTTATTGAGCCTCTCATTCTCAAATCTTGAGCACCTTTATACAATCTCCATAATAATGTCACTTTTAGATCATACCTGTTTAAAGATTTTTATACACATCAACACCCATTGTTCCTAAAATTTCTCTAAATTTTATAATTCTTCCTTAATCTATTTGATATCATATAGTATACTTCTAAAAGTGACAAAAATAAAAGACACTATTCATTTGTGATAAATATGATGGATTCCCTTTAAAGAAGAAATTGATTATTCTTGTGACTACTTTGATATGTGATCTTTCCCACCTAATAATATTTCTTCTATAGGATAGTTTTCAAATGATATTTCAATTATATCATCATGATATAAAGTCTTTTATTATTCTAAGGTGGAAGTGTTGTCTATCTCTTCAATATTATATTTAACCCCAAGATCTTCTCCTTCCATGATAGATCTGATTTCTTTTTTATTGCAGTACATGAAAGTTAACCCTTAATTATCTTTACATAAGATGAATTAATTATTCATCTTTTTAATCCAATTTTCCTTTTTTTCTTATAGAGACTTTGAAGATATATAATTATGATCAACCATTGATACATCTTATCCATGTCATAACATCATGTTTTTTTTCGAAAAAAAAAACACAAAACTTGATATCTTTTAACCTATTGAGAATCCAATAATAGGTTTAACTATTGATATAATAGCAATTTTTGTTCCACCAGGATATATTCAACCACACTAATAGGGGGTGAGTCATTGTGGGAAATTTGTTACCAATTTATAGACTTTAGCCTCTTTACATTTTAATATATTTTGTTAATGGATCTCAATCTCTCTTACCATGCTTTCGGTTTGCATGCAATTAATATATGTATGATAAAAAAATAAAAACAAGGGGCATGGGTGCTTTTAGATGATATTTTTCTCCATGATGGATGATTATGTAGCCATTATATGGTATTTGTTATCCCAGTCACACACAACATCACTTTTCTTAACAAGATGAAGCTCAAGAATTGGTATATTCTTCAACATGTATAGTCTCTAGCACCAACTGTATGTACAATAAATCACTAATTCACTATCTTGAAGCCCTATAACCAACTAGTCCTCCCTCTTCAAAGTCCATATTTGGTTAACTCCTCTTTGACGTGTGATAAATAGTAAGTATACGTATCTTTATTATAGTTATACTAATTGAATATCCTACCTCACATTTAAATCAATCAACAAGGCTACATAGAAATATCTCAATACTTATTTCCTTAAGATATAGATATGTCATAGTCTTATATTCTTTATTCCCCTTATTTTTCCTATAAAACTTATATCA
The DNA here is from genome assembly GCA_963277665.1 of Viscum album. Lineage (NCBI taxonomy): Eukaryota > Viridiplantae > Streptophyta > Magnoliopsida > Santalales > Viscaceae > Viscum > Viscum album. The sequence goes on along the minus strand of OY728143.1, from coordinate 512,055,730 downwards.
CATGATAATAGGTCTATGTATCTCTCTCTTATAATTCTTCATCGGTGAATAAGAGTGATCTTTCACATAATGCTTTAGAACATTCCCTAGATTTGATATGAACAATCTTATAAATACTATTAGCATAGATTATCGATATTTTTTATGACACATATTCTCTTTATATTATTAGAATCTCTCCTTGATACCTCTATCAAACCTGAAAAATGAAAAACCTTCAATCTCAAAACATCAATTCTACACTATTCTCTATCTTAAAAACTCATTTAAACTGATCTTATATAATATATTAATAAAATGTGATCTTTTTTATCCACGATATATCTGGGATTATTGAAACTTTACCTTTAATAAATATTATTAATAACTTAATTTCATGCATGTCTGATAACATGTAGTAGTGTAGTCATGGATTAAAGGAATTTCCCAAGATGTTGTTTCTTTTTATTTTTTCATGGTTATGTCATGGAATCTCCCATTATGGTGTGACTAAATCATTCATATCATTATAATGTTTTTCATAACTTTCATGTGATAACAACACAGTGTGTATCTCTCCTATAAAACAATCATAATCATGCACCATAGTGCATCCTTATCTTTATGTCAGGACCACATCCCAACTTATAGAACCATATTTGGAGTATTTTTTATCAAGGATACTTTGTGGAATGATGTTATTATTCATGATGCATATCCAATTAATCTTATTTATTCTTAATCACTTAAACTTATTTATTGAAAATTATTAGAGATTAATCATGATATTTAAATTACTAATGAACAAATAATGAATTTTCTAAATTACACCGATATATTTCTTACATTCCATCATATAGGTATATTAATTAGTATGATATAGAGATAGAATACCCTATGATTATCATTTTAGAATAAAATATATTTCTTCATCATGAAATAATATAAGAGATATATTCATATAGATATTAGGCATTATGAATGATATTAATAGGTATGTATCTTTATCAAAATTCCATCTATATTCTTAGCTTCTTCGTAGATTCTGAATATTCAACAATATAAATACTCTACAAAACTCTTCTAATATTTTTATCTTTTCAGTAACAAATAATGAAACAAATTGATATATTTACTCTACATTATGAGCATGCATAATAACTTTATGAACCAAGAAGCAAATGTCACACCATATTCAAATAGCATTGCCAATATTTTGTGGGCAAGTAGTCTTAAAGAAATATTGGTAGCAACTCAAATACTTCTCCTTATATGAATGATTCTCAAAGCATATCTCAAATTATAGCATCTGTATTTAAATATTGTATTCCATAGTGGTTGTGACTCACTTACAAGGTCTAATGTGATTCATAAATCCTCATTAATTACTCTCAAATAAACATATAATGACATATTTCTTGGGAACATCAGTCAATATTCCCAAAAACATGCTTGGGTATTATAAAATCCATCCATGATTATCTTCTCAATTAATTGTAACATAATGTATATTTACTTGATAACTATTGACATAAAATACAACAGATCACCAAGAGGGTTTAATAATAAAGCTCATCTTGACACATTCATTCCCTTGGTGTCAGTATCTAACTCTTTACAGTATCCATCTAATAAAAATCTATCTTCTATATTGACCAATATTCTATTAAAATAAGTTATGTATAAATCCATTCTAAAAAACAATAAATATTGGTACACCTTATTCTTTTAGAGAAGAAAATTATTTCGACTGAAGATTGGATTACCTTCGTGATTTACTATTTCAATTACATACACACAGAGAAGAATAACTCTGACATGAACCTTTTAACATTTATACTACTTATTGGACCTATAATATGATGACTTACATGATAGGTGAGATGAAGAGGAGCTAAATATATTAAAACAATCCCAGTGATGATCTTGTTCCACCATAACATAAAATAATCTTCTCTCTTTATCTCAGAGCAATGAATGATGAAATGAAATCATGATAGAGGCATGGTGATTTTCAGTTAGTTCATCCACATTATGATATAAACAAGGTGAATAAAGAGGAAAGGTGGAAATGTATCAAATTCACTAAAGAAAACTGATGATTATTGAAGTTCCCAGTGACATGTTTAGTCTCCTGAGAGGGGGGTGAATCAGTGTGACTATTTAACCAAATTCCTTTTTATCATTTTAAATTCCAACCCAGTATTCAATCCACAATTATTGATTAGGATAATAATGGATCTATTTATCATTACCCTTTACACATTAACCATATTTAATGTGAAAATAGTAGTAGTAATGTAGAATTAAATATTTTCTATAGATATTACACTAATGTGGTTGGAAAATCCTTTCCATTTTCAGACAGAGTCTGATCTAAAAATAATAAACTAACATCAAAAGTGGATAAAATTGGTAGTTATAATCCAAATATCAACAGTATGTATCACTCATCACCCAAATGTTAAAATATTGATTGTTTTTATTATATTTTCTCCAATCAGTTTACAATGATTCTATCCAACAATGTAATGAAAATGATTACTAATATAATTAAGATATCGAATCATTATGGAGATAATATATTATTTCTTAACATTATTCTGTGATGTCCAATTAATAGTTAGGTACATGTGTAGGAACATTTATATCTTTATGCTACTAAACATTAGATCTTAAAAAGAATCTCGATCACTGGTCTAACTCACTATAATATTCACTGAGCCATTTTTGATCATAAATCACATCATTTTCTTAATCATTGAGAGTCTCCACATAAATAATAAATAGGATTAGTTCCTATGGATCACTTCCTATACACTTATCTTCTTCTTCTTTATCAACTTCAACCATAATATATGAATATCATAGGGTTGGGATTCAAACCCAATTTTCCCTCTTCTATTTCGATACTTAGGATCATGTATTCTAAGTATCATTCTATTATTTCTTTATTCAATACAAAAATAGCTCTACTTCCTAAAATATAGTATCAGGGTCCCAACATATTTTTATTTTACTTTCAATTTTCCTTCATCTTTATACATATACAAAATATAATTAATTTATTATTCATATTTTAATATGGAAAAAACATATTTGTACTAAAAACTACAAATACACAAACATTATTTGGGTCTAAAGAAGATCTTATGCATTCCGGGCCTTATACAAATTTCAGTCTTCAAATCGGAATTCAAAAATTCTTAAAAACAACATAAGCCATTTTTAAATATCCTCATTAAATTTCAAATTTATTAAATAAAACTCAAAATAAACCTAAATGACTTTAGGAAATATCATAATAATTCTAAATCTCTTCAACCTCATTTCCATAGTCTTTTAGAAAATAAATACTATCCTTAATTATTCTAATAAACCTTTGTTGTCTCTTTAATTATAATTTAAAACTCAACATTTTAAAATCTTCACCCAAGTGATATTTATTATATATTTATGCATACAGAATACTATATAATATAATAATGGGTTACTTTACTTCTAGAAAGCCTATGTGAATCATTAATCAAAATCCTCATGCTATTCAGTAGATATCATCTCGATCTCTATGAATTTCTTTTAAGATAGTGAACATATAATTTATATCATTTATAATTAATTAATTTAAATTCTAAATATAAAATAATCCTATATAATGGTTACTATCTTAAATCTATATCTATGATAATTCCAAGAAGAATCTTTAATGTTATCTCATTTTCCATTCACTCCTACTGAAATCAACTCCAATTTCTTTTCCTCATCTCTATAAGAAATAACTTTTTCTTATCCATTGGGATTTTAAACATTACCCTACATCACCAAATATCTAGTTTATTCCAACTGATATATTTAATAAAAATATAACAATCATCTTTAATATCCATTTTGTTTCTTCAAACTCTCACTTTGTATTTATTATCAATTCTCATTTCTCTCCAATATTAGTTCCTTATTAAAAGGTACATCCTACATAAACACCTGATAAAAGAAGGGAGTTACATTTTACATAGTAATGAGACATAAATGAACACATTATAAGTCTATTAAATTTATTGTAATATTAAAAAATAATAGTGATCAACTCAGAGATCTTTGAATTCAATAAAAAGTTAAATATGTGATAACAATATTAGCATTATCTCATAATGGATTGTTCAACAAGTTTAACTAGTAAAATTTTACATTTATCTTCACCAAATAAATTAAAAACATTCAGTCCTAATAATATGTAACCCCATTGAATATATATTTAAAGTTAATAAAACACTTCTTCTTAATAATAATATTTGATATAATCAAATAAAGGATAGAAAAAGTGTTATTTTTGTACCTCTATTAAATCTTCATTTCAATGTACTGTAAATATTTCATACTCACTTGAAATAATAACCTCATCAAGAAAAATATTCATTTTATTAAATCCCCTCAAAGGATTCACTCCATCATTCTTTATCACGGTTTTTATTCTTCCAAAATTAACTCCAAGCATATTTGAATATCACTTGAAACGTTAAATTGAGTCTTCAAGAACTCCATGATAAATAGATTATAATGTTTTATTTTTATCACATCATTAATTTATCCATTTTTATTATGATTCAAATTTAATTCCCAATATGGAAACAAAAAAGTGGTATTTGTGAAAAAAGGTGGATTTATCTTTTAACTTCTTAATTATTGAAATAGGATTGGGATTTATATCTCAATCATGATACACTTTTATTTTCATCTTTTTATTGATTATAACTCTTCATGATTACAACTCTTAGTATTTTCTATATTTGTTCCTATTTGGGTATCATAGTATTCTTATTATATTCATATTTATTCTTAGTTGTAATAGGCTTGTCCACTCTATCTAAAAAAAGAACATGTATTTTCTTGTTCTTTTCCAATATTCTTAATTAATTATAATAGTGTGGGAAAAATGGTAAATATTTCCTCATGTATAAGAACATCCTTCTTCTTGTTTGAGTAATCCTTATTCATATAATCATTTTTTGTACAAGTACTCACAAGTGATTTCCTATTTTTCAAAAACACATTTTGTACTGGTATGTTTTCAATACATTTACGAGGAGTATGTCAAAGTTGTTTTCACTTTTCCCACATATTCCCAAGTGATCTTGGGTAATCATTTTATGAAAATGTCTCATAAAATTTGACTTCATTATGTGGAACAACTTATTTTCATTTAGAACCTCGATTTACTTGTACTTTTTAGATGTTCCACATAGGTTATCAATAAATTTTGAGTTTCCCTTTTTAGAAAACTTCAATAATATATATTCTACGATGTATTCCTCTAAAACAGACATATTATTTATTTCATAGATTTATTTCCTTTGTTTATAAACCTTGATGACTTCTATTTTTATTTTCATGGTATTTTTAGAATAGTCCATTATGTGGAATTTTCATCCACAATAAAATAATCTCTTATTTTGTGTGACAGCTTTTATAGTATTATTCTTGGTTGTGTTTTGTTTAACACTTTTATTCATATTCTTACACCCCAATGTCTACTCACCTTATTTTCTTCATATTTTTTAAAAAATATTTGTATATATTACTCCTATATAATTTGAATCATTCTTGGTTGTTGTATACCATCATCATAGTGACCACTTATACTATGATTCCAATATAAATTTTTAATATTTTCATAATTGTTTTTGTTGAATAGATTTTTCTTTTTCTTTTTTCTTTTCTTCTGTTTATCTTTAATCCTACTTAATGTTTGTCATATTTAATCAGTATAAATTAAAATATTATTCCAATATTTAGAGGCTCTATTCCAAAACATCAAACATCACCAATAATTTCCAAAAAATAATAATATATAGATTTTGGTTTCAATCTAGAAAAATTTTATATCTTGTTGTTTTTTATTTGAAACCCAATTATTTTAATCTCTTCATAGGGTGATTCGCTTCTTTATCATGTTCATATTTTAGTGACCTTGTCTTATCATACATTGATATTATGTCTTTTTTGAAGAATATTAAAAACATTACACAAACACACACATGAGGACCATAATAGTATAGTGTCTTAAGATATTAGGTAAACAATATTATAATTTGATAAAATATTTTCAACACCTCCCATAAAGATCTTTCCATATAATACTCTTCACAAAAATAACATTTTTTTAAAAAGAATTCATAACCTGTGGAAATTAAACATAATAAAGGGTGAGATTATATTGTCGATAAGTGTAAATAATGAAGATATATAATCATAAAATGAACCTAAGTGTATGATAACATGATCCAAACATTTGATAACCATAACTTGTATATCAAAGATTATAATCTTGTGTTATGTAAAAAATATTGGATGTTCATAAGACATGCATCCTAAGGTGATCAAAAATAATGATCCATGACAGCATAACATTATCATAGGAGATAGAATTGTGGCATACACATAATCATATAAAATCTTATATCAAGGCTACCCACTAAGATATTAATAACATATAATTCTTGGGCTAACCACCCACAAACCTACATCAAGATTGGGATAACCTATTATTTATCCTATTTTGGGCTCAGGATAACCATCGATATAACTTCTTTTTGGTATTGGGATAACCTCACATCACCATCATTTGGGATGGGGGTAACCTCATGTATACCTTTTGAGCTCATAAAACATTAATTGATATCTAATTAATTGAAGGGAAATATAGGTCCTACCCATCACATAATTAAAATCATACATATGTGTTCTAAAATATCAAAAAAACATTCATTATATCATACCTAATGAAAATAAATTGTATTCATCAACATTTCATCATAACATAAATGGGTAAATGAAGCAGTTTTCATAATGATTTCATAATTTAATCAAAGAGTTACCCATGAAAACAAAATGTGGGTTTCATATGCATTTTATCATGGTATAACATGTGAAAGAGAAATATATTTTATAATTTTTTTTTCAAAATTAAAATAAACCATCTAGAGAAATAATATGAATGGTAATCGTATTTTATATCCCCAGTAAAGCATTAGTAAAATCAAAATATTTAATATTAAAGTGAAAATGATTTTTAATGTTCACTAGAAAAATATTGTTTAAAATATAAAACATTTTTAAAATAATTTTATTTTAAAATAACATTGAAAACATATAAAAGAATATTCAATGAAAATAATGGTCTTGATTAAAGGAAATTTTGTTCATGTCATACATTTTTAAACAAATATTCCTTTTACATTTTTAGTAAAATACAAATTGGATATTAGTGGAAAAATAGATGAAGATTCCATTCAAAAAAATTATACAACTTCAAAAATGGGTAAAAATAATTTTAAAAAATAATTTTAATAATTTTATAAAAAAATTGAAAGCATATTTAGAAAATTTGATTTTGGAAGGAAAATATTTTTGAGAAAGAGAGAAAAAAATATTTTTTCTTTAAAAAAATTCGTTTGAACTCTTGAGCATATCAAGAGAAAAAATATGAATTAAATACATGAATTATCATATTATAATATATATACTGTGTTTCATGGGATATGGATCATAATATTTCATCATCTGAAGCATAAACAAAAACAATATCAACAAATAATGAGATTGTTTCATAAAACCATTACTATTTTGGTAACATTGAATCGTAATAACCATGAACGAATAACATTAAATTATACGTAAAAAATAAATAAAATAAGAATATTCATGATATATCATGTGAAGTGGGTAATATATACTGCTCCTAAAATAATATGTGTGTGTAACATAACTTATATCACCAAGAAGGTAATTTGAGACCATAATCTCTTACCCCTATGGTAACTTTTGAACTGTAAACCCCATGAAAGAGGGATAGTAAAATTTATATGTAAATACCCATAATTTTAAGAATAATATTCATAAAATACATTCATGTCTTCTATATACAGCATATAAAAGAAACAGATGGTGAATATGGCTTGTTTATTATAGAAAATAAAAGTGAGATGGACATTCCATACTACTTTAGTAGTCTTATGGATCATAAGATCCAATAGAGCATAAAATAAAATGAAACATTGAATATCATTAAACTAATTATATTCACAATATAACATGTCAAAGGGTCTGTACATACACCACACAAAATAAAGTAGTGTTGAATTTTCATATGTCTTACAAAAATAAAATAGAGACTATAAATCTCTTACCTTATGTCTCAACTTCTTTCATACACATTTGAACATCATATATAATAAATATAGTACTACTGTATATCTATTATAGAACCAAAAATATATATATCATACCATATATGATTTAATTATGACCTTTTATTACCTATTTATAAAGAATACCATGTTAAGTTTTTGTTCAAGCAATAACTACATTGAATTCCAGGTATGTTTGGATCTATTATTTTGTTGGTACTTTTACTTAGATCATGGTTAAATAATTAATATATATATATATGATATCAAAATTGATAAAAATATCATATAAATTAAGTATATATGTACATAGATTAAAATATAAATGTTATAGATAAAAAATTAAATAACATGAACTTTGATTCCATTTTCCAAATAGATATAATGAATTTTAAATAACATATAACCATTATAGAATCATTTTTGTGTCATATATATCACAAAGTTTCATTAAAACCATCTTAATAACTTATATGTAAATATTGAAATAATCACGTTTCTTCAAGAGGTGGTAGTCCATCATCCACAAAAATGATAATTTTAGGGTGTTACACATGTCTACCCTTGATGTAATGGTATTTTTTTGAACTTTTATTCACCAAAATATATCTTGATTTTGAATTGTTTCTTTACTATCCATAGAAACAAAATTAGTACATGATATATTTTTTATACATATTTTACCTTATTCAACAATCTTGTAGTGGTTTAACCATTGGATGATCACAATACATTTTTTCCACTTATTAGAGGCATTTTAAAGAGAAGAATATTTTCAAATACTTATATGTCTTCACTCCTCTTCTCAATAATTTGGTAAGTGTCAAAATGTGTACATTATGGATTTATAATTTTGATTTCTAGTTCTTGGCACGTTATTTTGAGGGTTTTATTCTCCTTCTCAAAATATATCAATCAATGATTCCATTAACCTTTCATTTTATGGATTTGATCTTCATCATTTGTTTTCTTTCAACCATACTACTATAAAGGTACTCTAATTTTTTGGATTTTATTTTTCATTTGGAATTATTGACTGCTATAATTACATTGTGTCTTTCTTAAAAATAATGGATCATCTCTTCTATGATTATCTTAATCTTATCCTTATCATCAATGTAAAATGAAATTGAATATCCAACAAAGAAATTTTTTTATTTACTCGCCATTAAATATTTCTCTTTGGATTGTACTTCTTTGCTAAGGGAGTATCACTTTTTAAACTATGATTCTAATGCTTTCATAATATATTTTTCATCTAAAATAAATTTGGTATTCTCATCATATAATTCATAGATAAAATCAAATATATAAGTGACAACTACACCAATATATTTTTTCAAGTAATCCATAAACTCATAGTAGATATTTTAAACTTATTTAGTATATCCATCTTTATTAATGTTCAAACATGATTCTTCAGAACGGTAAGACTTAATAGATTTATCATATGAAATACCAGTTTTATTATCTTCAATTACTCTGTACCCTCTTTATTGTATAAAATCTTCCTTTTATTATTTTGTTATTTCTTCTATATATTCATTAATATTTTGGTTAAATCATCCATGTTAGTACAATTATTCATGGATATAGTTTTCTCTATCAAAGGATCTTCAAAAAAATTTAAAATTTGAACCTCATTTAATTTTGATGAAATAACATTGAATGGAATTAATACCAATCAGTGGGAATCTAGTCATCTATGATACTAATTAAAGTTCTCAATGATGTGTGCAGTCCCTTGAGAGGGTGGTTAAGTAGTTTTATAATTTTACCAAATTTCATTCTACCCATTTAAATTTAATCTTAGTATTTGAAAAAAATTTATCAACTAATAAAATAATAGATCTATTTATGATTACACAACACACAGTAACCACATTGAATGTAAAAATTAAATAAGGAATGATGCAATCAATATTTTTATACGGTTTTTTAAAGACTTGAAATTTTCATGGAAAATTTTTTCCTAATTACTTTGGAATTTTATGAGTCCGTGGCTTCTGACGGCATGTGATTCTGAGGCCCGGTGTGCCTGGAATCAATTTCTGAAGTTTAGCCCCAGTACGTTCTATGAACGAACAGTCGGGTTTTCCTATCTTTTAAGCCGGTGTTCAGAATTGTAATATGAGGGCACCGATGAAACCAGTGTGCCAGTAATTTCTTAAGGGGACCTTTACCATATATGAGTTTGAAGTGGGATGAGAATTTGTTTTTATTTGGGAATTGGATTAAAATGAATAAAATTGTTGAGCAATTTTATTTTTATACCCCTGGAAGTTGAATCCTCTCTTGGGAAGTTGTGGGTGGGGCCCGCAACAACCCAACCTCCCATGTGTGATTTATGAGAGGTAGGGCCCACATGAGCCCCAACATTAAATCTTCCCCAAACCCCCTTCTTTAATTATGATAGCTCCTCTTAATTTTGTGTAACTCTTCATTTCCCCCTCAACTCCCTAAACCGCTCCTCTCCACCATTAAGGCTATCCTACTCACATAATTAATATCTTGAAATAATTTGAAAAGGGTGGATTTTCTTTAAATGGGAGAAGGGTAATTCATTATTTGTTTGTAAAATAATATGGTGGGGGAACCTATGAAGAAATAACAGAAGCTTTGTTCTTCAACCCTATGATGAAGAATGAGAACACACCATCTATAATTCTCTTCACGACAAGAGAGGAGACGTCCTTTCTTCTTCGGGTGCACACCTACGATGATGGAAGCAAGATCGTCATCCATGCTGCATGGGTATTGTGGATCTTTCTCGATTTAGGGGTTCTTATGTTCAAACTTTAATAATGTTAAAAAAAATTCATCTTTTCATGAGTTTCGGTTTGGCCTCATGATATCACCATAACGGGAGGAGATCAGACCGCACAAAAATGGCCAATTCTCCTCCACTATTCTTTGATGATCTTCGTTGATGATTAGGCGGAGGTGCACGGTGTCGTTTCACCGTGTGATGATCGGAAGGAAACCGCGGCCAAGAAAGGCTGCGGTGAAGGCGGTGCGATGTCGTTGCACCACGTAGGGACGAAGTGGGCCGGGGCCAGAGCGGGCCGCGGCAGGGGTGCGCGGCACAGTAGGGCCACGCTGGAGAGGCCGAGGAAGACCATGACTAGAGTGGGCTGTTGTGGTGGTGCACGGTGCCATCGCGCCACGCCAGGGAATCCAAAGAAGGCCACTGCCGGGGCGGGCCGCGGCGGAGGGGCGTGGCGCCGTCGCGACATGCCGGTGAGACGAGCCGCGGCTTAAGGCCGCAGCCGACCAGCATGGTCGGCCTGCCAAGCTGGCCCCCGGAGTCTCTAGGAGGCGGGACCCAGAAGGTTTCCCACAGAGGCTCACAACCGGCCAGCCGTAAAGGCCGACCGTTTCTAGGAAACCGGGGGTTGTAACCCCCCCGACCAGCTTTTATGGAGGACCCCACTGGGTCCACCGTTTCCGGAAAAAGGGGGTGTGCCCCTTGCACCCCCGCTCGGCCAGCGCCAAGCCGTGGCCGACTTCCGATCCAGGATGCAGGCCGCATGGTCTGGGCCAGCCGCGCCAGCCGGACTAACCCAGGGTGTATTGGGCTGGGTCAGACCGGTCCCAGACCCCCTATGTTCAGACCAGGTTCATTAAAATGCCCATATATTAGGATACGAACCTCTGATTGATGCATCGTCAGTTGCGTATGGATCCTTGGATCGAGACATTAGTTTTGGTATATTACAATCAAGTTTTAGGTGAAGTTTGGGTATGGCCGGATTGGTTCGAACGTGAAACCAACCGGGCCCTCGGAGAAGAAATGGTTATAACTTGAGCTCCGGATGTTCGATTAACATGCCGTCAACTTTGTTGGTTTCCTTTGGGTGATAAGGATCATTTGTTACACTTCATATGAGCTTTGAACACAGTTGGATTATGACTAGGTTGGATTGTACCCAATATCTAAAGGGGACCCTGGAACGGAAAAGCTAATAACTCTCAGACCGGACATCCGTTTGAGGAACTGTCAACAGTGTTGGTAATCTTGTTGAGAAATGGTCCCTATGAGTATACCCTATGAGTTTTCAGGGTATAGATGAGATACGGTCGGGTTGGTTCGTACACGAAACCAAACCGGGGCCCCAGGACGAAAAGGATAATAACTCACATACCGAGCGTCTGATCGATGCGTCGTCTGTTGCGTTGAGACCCCTGTGACAAGGCAGTTCTTTGTGATACTTCTTCGTGGGTCTTTGTGATACTTGGAATATCGACCAGTATCTCGTGGAGCAGATCCTCCCAGAGACGAGCGTACGGAGTGCGGATACCTAGTAGTTGTGGACCTGACGACTGCTTGACCAATTCAACTTGGAGTGATTCGACTAGCCTAGTGGACGGAGCGCTTGGTATTTGGCTATAGAACCACGACGGATGGAGCGCCTGGTAGTTGGCAGCAGACCCGCGGTACTCTACAGCAGGTGTACCACTGTAGGCTATTAGGGGAACCACAACTGTGTTTGGGCTGCAGATCCCTAGCGGGGAGCACTACTGTGTTTGGGTGCGGACCCGCGGAACTCGACAGGAGGATTACCTCAATAGTCTAAGGATAGTGAGTGGTTCCTCGAAGTCATTACATTGCTACTGTACTCAACAGAGGAGGAGTTCTCTAGTAGTTATGGTTTTGATAGCTTTAATGAAAATCTTGGTTTGAGCTGAGTCAATGTCCTTTGTGTATTCCTAATGATTGAGATGGGTTACTTGATAACTTAGGCATATGTATGGGAATATAAATAAGTAGTTAATATCTGTTGATTTCATATCTATGTGATACCTCATGATTAATATAGGCTACTTGAAAACTTAGGTATAAGTATCGGCTTATACTTATGTAAGGTTTATCTGTTTAGATCTTTCTTTGTGGTTATCCTTGTTGGATTTAGTGAGACCTTGAGGGTCTCGGGGTCCCTAGTTAGTATCGTTATACTCACCCCTGCACGGGCTATGACCGCACCACATTGTGTTGGATGTAGAGGATGGACACCGCTGATGGAGGTCGAGTTTTCAAGGACTGGACGGTACCTGGATTTGGACCTCATGACGAGTTAGTTTCCGGAGGTTTACTTCATGAAGAGATGGTACTCAGAGGAGGTTGACGAGCAAGAGCATTGAGGAGGCTATCTATACCTACCCTTCAGGTAGGATCTGTGGTGGACGATCCAAGAGTTGTGTTATCTGTACCTACCCTTCAGGTAGGATTCTAGGTGGACGACCTAGGAGCTCCTTCTATTTTTCCAGTTGTTGGTCTTTTCTATTGTACATTTGTTCAGTTGTAGCTGTACTTTTCAGTTGGGTTGTATTCTGGCCCTTTTACTTTTCAGTACATTCTTTTATCCTTAGTGTATTACTTATGCTTGTACTCTCTGGCATTTGATTACTTTTATAATGGAAATTCCTTTCTAGTTATCGGGATTTACACCTTTGGTTCTAGTCGCTATCCCATATCCTATGGAATGCGGGCTTGGGGTAGTCACGGCATGGGCCCCGAAGATGGGTCATGCCAAATTGGTATCAGAGGAGTCGGTTCTACCATAGAACTTAGGACTCTGATATTTTCTTTCTGTGAAGCAATAGTGTTAAGGGTACTAAGTGTGGTTTTCTGTTCAGGGAGTCCAGTTTTGGTGTGAGCGGCCGACGTATCCATACACCAAGACCCTGACTACAGATTTCTGACTCAGTGCATGAAAACACTGATTGTGTGTGTGTTTTCAAAAAGTTTCTTTTAAAATAGCTCAAACCAGGTTAGCTCACCAGGAATAATCGTTTGACCATGTCACATCTGTTTCTTTAAGGATGCATCCCCACAGATGACCAGCTAGAGCCGCGATAGATGTATTTACTGATAGCCTGCCGAGCAACAATGCCTCATTACATGGCCCTATTTTAGTTGATGCACTAGCGAAGGCCCCATCGTAAATACCATTCGTTGGGCCACTGATGACACCAGCCCTATAAGCAGGCGATGCATGCCGCTTGACTGCGCTGCACAAGTTCCAGTGCCAGAGGCCACCCAGGTTCTGGGGAGAGATAGACCCACAGGAGGCGGTTGAGGTATGGCTAGAGGCTGTGCTGAGAGTCTTCAGGCTAGTAGGTACACCAGCATACGTCATGGTGATCCTTACTGCCAGCCTCCTTCAGGCAGCAGCAGGCAGATGGTGGAGGTTGATGCTCCAATTTTGTGACGAGATGACCTTCACATGGGGAGACTTTGAGACCTTCTTCAGGGTGGAGTTTATACCAGTGACTCTACACTCTGTGCATGCTTAGGAGCTTCTTCCTTTGCCGCATGGTTTTTCGTCAGTAGTCGAGTCATCTGTAGGCAGTAGATGGATGACACAGAGGTCCAGGAGGGCCAGACCTACAGGTGGTCGACCTCACCACTTTGTTTTGGTTGTGCGAGGAAAACAAAATAGAACCATACATACGAGGAGCAGGAAGTGATATGCATGCGGAAAGCTAGGTCACTTTGCTATAGAATGCCCGACCTGTCTAGAAGATGAGCAGCAGCAAGTAAATGGAGGACCCCCCAGGCATAGGCATAGGCCCACCCCGATTGTAGCGAATGGGTGGATGTGGGAAATCACAGCATCGGGCAGCTGAAGCATAAAACAATGATGCTTCGGAAGCAGGTCGATAGAAGCGAGACTAGTTTCCAGAATGTTGGCCTTTGTTTTTAGTGCTTCTAGCTTCCTTGGTGTTGTTGTTTGTGGTTTTTTTGTGTCTTGTACTATGAGCTTCAGCAATAAAGGACACTTATCTTTGTTTCTTATACTTACCTATCCTTTTTTTTGGAACGATACTGAAAGGTTCTGGTTAAAAAACTGTTGACATGACCCTCACCTTCGAGATACCTACTAGAGGAGACCCATTGTCCACACACTACTTCCGACAGTGTGACTCGACCCTTGGAACTGAGAGTAACGATTGGATCTCTTGGTAGTAGCATCCAGACACTGCTAGTCACACCCATTGTTCGTTGAGAAAATGGTTTACCGTTCTCTCCGTCTCAATATTCTCAAGTTTATCTTCTATTAGAGGGACATGAACCTAGGACAGCGGTGATGGACTGAATTACTCGAGGACTATGACTTCGGGATAGTTTATACTCCTGGAGAGGGGGGACGTTGTAGCAGATTCTCTTAGAAGGAGATCGGGCATTCAGTTGTTAGGAGTGGAGAGATAGCAGCCGAACGCGTTTCAGATATCCTTTGTGGATAGTGATAGAGTCAGATCATGTAAAACCAGTGATGGTTCAGGTTACGACGGAAACGGTGCAGATCAACCAAGAGTGCATGATTACTACACAGAGCAAACAGAAGTCATGTGCTGATAGGAGACAAGACCACTGGAGTTCAGGGGTAACGACCACTTCATCAGATGGGTCTCACCTCGATGGAGTCTATGGAGATGTGTCTGAGGCGAAAAGTAATCTATGAGGTTCAACGGACCTTCCTAGTCCCCAGTAGAGTAGGCAAGGTGGCTTACCGCCTAGCCTTTCCACCTCAGATGCACCGGGTGCACGACGTTATCCACGTGTCTCAGCTAAGGAGATGAGTGCACGACTGATCCATTATCATAAACCATGGAGAGATGGACATCAATGACGTGATGACTTTCACGGGGTTCTAGTAGAGGTTGAGTATCAACATGAGCTGGTCCTATGGGGATGGTCGATTTCTCTTGAACGCTTTTATTGGCAGCATGAGAACCTCCAAAAGAGAACATTGGAGCACGAGGCTCAGATGCGTGCTCATTACCTCCTTTAGTTTCCCTAGTTTGTGTTGTAGCTTTATGGGGACATAAATCCCCATGGTGGGAGTAATGTAAAGACACATAAATTTCAAGGATATTTTTTTCTTAATATCTTTGGAATTTTATGAGTTTTTTGCTCCAGACGGCACCTGATTCTGAGGCCTGGTGTACCCAGAATCAATTTCTGAAGTTTAGCTCAGGTAGGTTCAGTGAATGAATGAGCAGGTTTTTCTATATTTTGAACCGGTGCTTAGAATTTAAATCGGAGGGCACCGATGAAACCACAACGCCAGTAATTGCTTAAGGGGACCTTTACCGTAGATGCGTTTGAAGCGGGGTGATAATTTTTTTAATTATTTGGGAATTGGTTGAATGTTAATAAAATTGTTGAGAAATTTTATTTTTGTAACCCCGTAAGTTGAATCCGCTTATAGGAAGTTGTTAGTGGGGCCCACAACCACCCAACCTCCCATGTGTGATTTATGAGAGGTGGGGCCCACACTATCCCCAACTTTTCATCTTCCCCAAACCACCTTATTTAATTATGATAGCTTCTCTTAATTTTGTGTAACTCTTAATTTCCCCCTCAACTCCCTAATCCTCTCCTCTCCACCATTAAGGCTACCCTAATCACATAATTAATATCTTGAATTAATTTTAAAACGATGGATTGTATTTAAATGGGAGTAGGTTAATTTAATATTTGTTTGGAAAATATTATGGTGGGGGAACCTCTTAAGAAATAAGAGAATCTTATTTCTTCAACCCTCCGACAAAGAACGAGAACGCGCCATCTATACTTATCTCCACGACAAGAGAGGAGACGTCATTTATTCTTTGGGTTCACACCTACGATTACGGAAGCAGAAATGTCATCCACGCTACATGGCTACTGCGGATCTTTCTCAGGGTAGGGGTTTTTATGTTCAAACTTTAATATCGTTCAACGACATTCTTCATTTCTTGAGTTTCGGTTTGGCTGCATGATATCGCCATAACAGGAGGAGATCGGACTGCACAAACACGGCTGATTCTCCTCCCCACTTCTTTGTTGATCTTTGTTGATGTGGAGGTAGAGGTGAAAGGTGCCGTTGCACTGTGCGATGATCGGCAGGAAACCGCAGCCAAGCAAGGCCGCGGCAAAGGCGGCGCGATGTCTTTGCACCGCACAGTGATGAAGTGGATCGCAGCCAGAACGGGATGCGGTGGTGGTGCGCGGCGCCGTCGCGCCATGCCGGTGAGAGGAGTCGTGGCCTAAGGCTGCGGGAGAGCAGCAGGGGCGGCCGGCCACCGGTGTCTCCAGGAGGAGGGACCCAGAAGGGGTCCCGCTGCATCTCCCAACCGGCGGTCCATAACGGCCGGTCGTTTCCAAGAAACCGGGGGGTGTAACCCCCCCCCCCCCCACGACCAGCTTTTAGGGTGGACCCCATTGGGTCTGCCGTTTCCATAAAAAGGGGGTGCGCCCCTATGCCCTGCTCGGCCAGCGCCGAGCCGTGGCCGACTTCCGAGCTAGGCCGCACGGGGTGGGGGGCCGGCTGCCCGGGCCAGTCCGGGTCGGACCGGGCTCAGACCACCAATTTTCGTACCAGGTTAGTTCAAACGCCCATATCATGGGCTACGAACCTCCGATTGATACACCGTCATTTTTGTAGGGATACTTTAGTGTAACACCCCGACCCTAGTTGCCTAGAGTCGGTGCATTATTACATAACATTGGCATGATCACAAGAAAGATCAAATCTCGAAAGACCGATTGGTTTAGTAGCCTTGGAAACACTAGATATATTCATAAGTTTTACATTACATCATAAAATGAAAAACTACTACAACAACATAATGTTTTCACAGTCCACATTATAATCCCCTCATAATATCCTTGCAGGTCATTCATAACTTACATCTTCACTTCCTCGGAAAAATAAAACATAGAAAAGGGGTGAGCTCAAATTCCCAGTAAGGATAACAAAATATCGGAAACTTTCATAAATAAGAATAAACTTTTAAGGAAATGTATAACTAAAACAAAAGCCTTTCAAACATGAACTTTCAACATGGTATGGCATAAATATAATGAAATAATTCCATTTACTTATTCACATGGATATTCTACTAATCGAATAATCACATGCAAAAATCAATAACCACTTTCATAATGTTGGAATGCATAATGCCAGACTATCATAACCACATAGCCAAGGCCTCGTGCCAGGACTACAAATAAGATTTTGTCAAGGCCTTGTGCCAAGACACTAGTTTGTCTCATGAGACCTACCGATGCATCGAGGAGCTATAGCGGGCTCCACCCATCACTTATTAAGTCCAATGCATTCCCATATGAAAAGGTTTAATCATAACATAAACATTCGTATTAAATCTAGCATAGGAAATGTCAATAATTTCACCATAAACTATGAATGGTATAAAAATAGCACATCCATAGTCAAACTTATCACAAAACCTTCAATACAATATAGAAGTTTTGTATCATAATAAATCAACTTCAAATAATCTTAAAATCCATCAAAGGATGTTGACGTAGATGAAATCAAAATTCTTTTTAAAGAAATATCTCCTTTTATTTTGAAATCATTTAAGATCCATATAAAATAAAACATTTTCTTTGAAAATATTCTTATAAGCTTGTAAGGAAAGCTTTGAAGATTTTATAATGGCGTAAAATAACCGCACCCGCCGTATAAGTTAAAAAAACATTCTTACCTCAATTCTGTCGAAAAGGTTAAAAAGGACCTTGTTTTGAAAACGACGGAAAGATTCCTTTATAAACCTCTTATAAAAAGTCAAACAAGGGTATAAATGACTTTAACCCATATTCTTGTAAATAGTAAAAATGTTTTGAAATACATTTCGAAGAAACATGGATGTGGATGATAAAGAGATCCCAGTAGATTATTACGTATAATACAACCTCGGATAATGAAGAGATTGTGAAATAACCCTTACCTTGTAATTTTCATTGGTTGGGGTAGGTTAACCTCCTGTATAATGGTGAAATAGTTGTTATTAAATTATACAAGAATCATATATATTAATATGATATCATATATGATCTTTTAACATTGATTTGTTAATAATATCTTAGAATTATCGTCGTTTCAGGAGTTAACTTAATCATTTTCTTTTATATGTTTTGTTACATAAGCCATAGTTGTTGTATCTTATTGATATCCAGAATGATATCTAGACCTTAAACATCATTTTTAAATCATCAAATGATAATTATACTTGAATGGATACGATGGAGAATGAATCTCATCGCGTTCGTGGAGACGGTAGTCCGTACGTACGCACGAGCGACAATATCATTCTTTTGATATTAAAATAATATATAAATGGATGGTATATCATATATACAGAATCATTAACATGTTATATTTATTATTTACATAAGTTACACATCATTATTATACCCATCCAAATAATAATATATTGAATAACAATTACACCACGACGTGGAGACGGTAAGCCGTACGTACGCATGTATGGTGACATGTTATTCAAAGGGTGGATAGATTAATGAATATGGTTGTACCATATTTATAATAACATCACAGTATATGTGAGATACTGGAGTTATTATTTTAGAATGGTAAGAACAAAGGAAGAAGAAGTGGAAGAAGAAATGAACATGGAGAAGGGTGGTGAAATCATTACCTCTTCTTCGGGTTCTTCCTTTTGATTTGATCAAAAGGGCTCCTTAGGTTGGCTTTCTGATAAAAATAAGGCCCCTAGGTTGTAGTGAGGGAAGTTGGGAGAGTATTTGGGCAGATTTTGGCCGAACCAAAAGGCTTT
The DNA here is from genome assembly GCA_963277665.1 of Viscum album. Lineage (NCBI taxonomy): Eukaryota > Viridiplantae > Streptophyta > Magnoliopsida > Santalales > Viscaceae > Viscum > Viscum album. Next base: position 512,035,976 of record OY728143.1, on the reverse strand, counting down.
GAAGGTGTGAAGAAATGAGAAGGAGGAGTGCCCTTTTATAAGAGGGGTGAGGGGCACCTTTGGAAAAGCTAGAAATATTAATATATAATAAATTAATATTCGGTTTCTAATGGCTCAAAAGTTGATTATTCAAAGGTTAAGGTGGAGATAGGTCGAAAAACACTCAACCAATAGAATTTAGACAGGTTTGGGTACTTATATTAACCTTATCTTTAAGTATTAACTCTAAGTTAATTAGTTTCACTTTTACAATGTCTCTTTGTTTTTTTATATAATATGGTTATTATACTTACTATATACATCCAAGCGACCCCCAAGTGGTACATTAATGATGATACTATCATGATATAAGTCTCTTGGCCGAACCTTAGATATTTAAGAATTTAATATCAATTAATAATATAATATTTGTTTTAAGAACTCTTTTATGTCAATTTTGACACTATTCAATAGTTGATTTTTGTGAAACTCATAACAGATTGATTACTTCGAAAAAAGTAAATTAAATCAATCCTAATATATCATATTATTCTATAAAATTAGTTTAATTCATTAAAAGTTTCATATTATATTTATTTGGGTATTTATAATATCAATTATTTTAATTTTTCACTATTATAGTAATTACTGCATCATCATTGTGTCATAAATAAAATAAATTATTTAATGTCTAAAAATTATAAATAAAATATCATTATGTAGGAAATCTTTTTATCTTTCTAATGAATATTTATAATCTAAAATCCAACATATATAACCCTACGTAACAATTGTTTTTCTAAAAGATATATGCTTCTGTCATTTTTGTATTCATTTTAACTTAATTAAAATAAAGTGTCATTATCACTTACAAGTGGATCCATGGGGTCCCAAAATAGACCCAAAGATTCCCATGGTCGACCATGTATCAACCAATAGGGTTAAGACACGTTTTAGGGTAATTTAGTATTATTATAATATTATTTTTTTAACCCTTAATTACCGGATTTACCCTTAACCATGGTAAATAAAATATTTACCGCAGTAATTATTCAAAATGTCTAAAAATAAAATTTACCTATTTACACAATTTGAAAATCCTGATTCCAAATATGGAATCCATTTTCCTAAATTAATAACACAGAAGTGGCAGAAATTAATTTAAAATTAATTCCCGCTGTCAAAACAAAAAGCGTGTTTTTAAGAGATAATAACTATCAAAAGATTGACACTCGTTTATGTTCGGTTTAATTGTAAAATTATGTCCAATGACCAAAATTATATTAAATGGTAAAAATATATTCTAAATATACTTTAAAACCACTCAAATTCATAATTTATCACTATTAATTATTTTGATTAAAAAAGTTGTTTTTAATTAAAATTTAGTAATTTTCACTATTCATCAAAATATGAAAGTTATCCGAAATGTACCAAAATTTCACCTTAGGATAAATTCGATATTCCGAATCCAAAAATGAAGTCCATTTTCAAATATAAAATATATATATTTTCAAAAAGTAGGTATTACTATTCATAATGGCTAGTTTGATTAGTTATGGTGTGTTAGAACTCGGTGTTGCGTACAACACACGCTATCACATTATTCAAAGAGAAGCGTACCGTAGAAGCTTGGGGTGTTACATTCTCCCCTCCTTCAAATAATCGCGTCCCCGCAATTTCTAGGGTATTACTGCATAAAAAGTCTCGGGTGGTTCTTCATCATAAGTTCCTCGGGTTCCCACGTTGCCTCTTCTATCTTATGGTTTCTCCACAAAACTTTTACCAGACGCGTCGTCCGGTTTCTCAGCACTTGTTCTCTCGTATCAAGAATCTTGACGGGCTCTTCGCAATAAGACAGATCGGGTTCCAGTTCTAATTCCTCATAGGTGAGTACATGCGTCGGATCAGGCATGTATTTCCTCAATAGAGATACGTGGAACACATCGTGAACTTTGGAGAGACTTGGCGGCATTGCCAATCGGTAAGCTACAACCCCAATTCGTTCTAGAATTTCGAAAGGTCCGATGTACCTGGGACTCAATTTACCTTTCTTACCAAAACGTATGACTCCCTTCCACGGAGATACCTTCAGAAAAAACATGATCACCGACTTGAAATTCCAAATCCTTCCTTCGATTATCGGCATAGCTCTTCTACCTAATTTGAGCTGCTTTGATGTGATTTTGGATTACTTTCACCTTTTCCACCGTTTCCTCCACCAGTTCTGGGCCTACAAGTTTTCTTTCACCAACGTCATCCCAACAGGTTGGTGTACGACATCTCTTTCCGTATAACGCTTCATATGGTGCCATCTGAATACTCGAATGGAAGCTATTGTTATAGGAAAATTCTACCAGAGGTAAATATTGATCCCACATACCCTGAAAGTCAAGTGAGAAAGATCTCAACATGTCTTCTAAGGTTTGAATAGTCCGTTCTGATTGTCCGTCTGTCTGAGGGTGGTAAGCAGTGCTCAAATGAAGTTCAGTATCCAGGGATTTCTGAAGACTTTTCCAGAATCTTGAAGTAAAATGGGGATCACGATCAGAAATAATCGATAGGGGTACTCCATGAAGTCTCACAACTTCATTAATATATAGTCTTTCTAGACGTTCCAGGGGTAGATCTTCTCTTATAGCAAGAAAATGTGCTGTCTTGGTAAGACGATCAACAATAACCCATATTTCATCGTTCCTTCTAGGAGTCTTTGGTAGCCCCATGACAAAGTCCATCGTAACATTGTCCCATTTCCACTCCAGTATGGGAAGAGGTTGCATGACTCCTCCAGGCTGTTGCCTTCCAGCTTTCACTTGTTGACAAACCATACATCTTGACACAAAATCAGCAATCTCCCTCTTCATGTTGTCCCACCAAAAATGTTCCTTCAAATCTCTATACATTTTGGTGCTCCCAGGGTGTATAGAGAAATTGGAACTATGAGCATCATCCAGCAATTCCCTTTTTAGATCAGGTATATTGGGAACACAAAGTCTTTTCCCGAATTTCAAAATTCCATCTTCATACACAATGTCTCTCAATCTCCCATCATTCACAGCTTTAATCTTTTTTTGGAATTCTTCATCATCGGTATGAGAACTCTTAATCCTTTCTAGTAAAGATGGTTTGGCAACCATTTGAAAAAGCATTGATGTTTCACCTTCCCTGGTTATTCCCATGTCCATCTTCACTAGATCCATGAAAATTGGATCCCTTTCAATTCTCATATTGTTCAAAACTCCATGGTCTTTTCTACTCAAAGCATCTGCCACCTTGTTTTCCTTCCCTGGGTGGTAGTGTATCGTACAATCATAATCCTTGAGTAATTAAAGCCATCTCCTTTGCCTCATGTTGAGTTCTTTTTGTGAGAAAATATACTTCAAACTCTTGTGATCAGTATAAATCTCACATTTTTCACCATAGAGGTAGTGCCTCCATATCTTCAAAGCAAAGATCACTGCTGCTAACTCGAGATCATGAGTAGGATATTTTTGTTCATGAATTTTCAACTGTCGCGATGCATAGGCAATAACTCTATCATTCTGCATAAGGACACAACCAAGTCCTTTCTTCGATGCATCACTATAAATAACGAACCCATCATTCCCCGATGGTAGTGTCAATATAAGAGCATTGACTAATCTTCTCTTCAGTTCTTCGAAAAATTCTTCACACTCTTTTGTCCAAACAAATTTAACCCCTTTACGTGTGAGCTTCGTTAATGGGTTAGCCAATCGGGCAAAATTCTGGACGAAACGTCGATAATAACCTGCCAAACCAATAAAACTACGTACCTCAGTTATACTCGTAGGTGCTGGCCATTCTTGGATTGCCTTGGTCGTAGAAGGATCAACAGAGATTCCATCTTTAGAGACAATATGGCCAAGAAAAGAAATCTCCTGAAGCCAGAATTCACACTTGCTAAACTTCCCATATAATTCATGCCTCCTCAGAGTCTTCAAGATAATGCGCAAGTGATTTTCATGATCTTCATAGGTTTTGGAGTATACCAAGATATCATCAATAAATACCACCAAAAATTCATCGAGATACTCCTTGAAAACTCTATTCATTAGATCAATGAATACAGAGGGTGCATTAGTCAATCCAAACGGCATTACAGTAAACTCGTAATGCCCGTACCTGGTTCGAAATGCTGTTTTCGGAATGTCTTCCTTCTTCACACACAACTGATGGTATCCAGATCGAAGGTCAATCTTTGAAAAGTATTGAGCTCCATGCAGTTGGTCAAATAAATCATCAATACGAGGTATGGGATACTTGTTCTTTATCGTTATAGCATTGATCTCCCTGTAGTCGATACATAACCTCATAGATCCATCTTTCTTTTTAACAAAAAGAACAGGGGATCCCCATGGAGAAACACTAGGGAGAATAAATCCCTTATTACTCAATTCCTCTAGTTGTTTCTTTAGTTCGACTAACTCTACAGTGGCCATTCTATAAGGGGTCTTCGATACAGGCCTTGATCAAGGAATCAAATCAATAGAAAACTCAACTTCTCGTTCTGGAGGATGTCCAGGTAAATCTTCTGGAAATACATCTACAAATTCTTTCACAACAGGTACATCCTCTATTTGAACATTCCATTCCTCACCCGCAGTTATTTCATTCTCTTCCTCCCCAATAATTGAATTTAGTTGAGCTATTGAGGGTGGATCTAAAAAAGAATTAGGTGGTGACGATTCTGCTCTAAAAATAAGGTGTTCCTTATCATTATCATCAAGAATCGTAACCTCTTTCTTCTTACAATAAATCTTCGCATCATAGTCCGAAAGCCAGTCCATACCGAGGATTATATCAAACTCAATCATAGGTATGACGATGAGATCAGCAGATAAAGAAAATTTATGTGCTCTAATGGGGACTGATTCACAAAACTTTGTTTCAACGATACTTCCCTTAGGAGTTTTAACTGACAACTCCCTTATTAAATAAAATTGGAAATATCTAATTTTCTTAGAAAACTGGGAAGATATGAAACAATGCGATGATCCAGAATAATATAATGCATTTTCTAAACTTGAGGAAACCATTAAATTACCTGCCACCACGTCTTTCGGAGCTTCTACCTCAGCAGTAGTGATAGCATAAGCCTGGCCTTGATCCCTTGGCCTTTTCTAAGGTAAGTTCTCCTGAAGCTTAGGACATGCATTTGCATAATGCCCCATCTCCCTGCAATTGTAGCACTGAACGTTGGTAGCTTCTTTCTTCCCCTTGCAATCATGAGCTTGGTGGCATTTTTCACCACACTTTTAATAGACTCCCATTCCCTTCAAGCAAGTACCGGGGTGTTTCTTCCCACATTTACCACATGATGGATATTCAACCTTTCTTTTCTTCCACTTATTTCCATTCCCAGATTGATCAGCAGGTCTCTTCTTCTCTTGCTTTACTTTAAAGTCATAAGACTTAGATAATTCTTTTTCGGTCTTGATAGCACATGAGACAATGTCTTCGTACGATGAAAAAGATTGTGAGACTAATTCTCGACGGAGAAATGGTTTTAACCCATCAAAGAAACGATCAATCTTACTTCTTGGGTTGTGAATATAATATCCAGCATACCTCGCTAACCTTGTAAAGTTATCCTCATACTTTGTGACATTCTCATCCTCCTTCTGTCTCAGACTCAGAAATTGCCTTTCCATATCTGCTCGATGGTCGCGAGGGAAGTATTTTTCTAAAAACAGATCTTTGAACTCCCTCCATTCCATATTTGATACTTCATCATCTTCCTTCATGTTCTGAATCAATGACCACCATTGATCAGCATCTCCAGTGAGGCGGTAAACTGCCATGATAACTTTTTCCCTTTCACTGCTCCCCAAAGCCTGAAATATTTTCTCTAGGGAAAATATCCATTGCTCAACTACTAAGGGATTTGTATTCCCATTGAACGTTGGTGGTTGTTGCCTCATGAATCGATCTAACATTGATCCTCCACACTGCGGATCAGGGTGCTCCATACGGGTGAGGTTATTATTCATAACCTGAGTAAGTTGTCCCAGTATGGTGATTAGCTGATCAGCACCAGTTGCATCACCAGCCCCACTATAATTATCTTGAGCAGGAGGGCAATCCCTACATGGAGTGCGTGCATTGATACAGTTTCCATTTCTTCCACTAGGCGCCATTTCTAAACAATGGCATAAACTAGATCAGTTTATGAATCAAAATACATAATCCCATACTTATAAAACACTTAACATAAATTGAACTATTTATGGATATAATCCATAATCATAAGAATTTTTTTCTTTGAGGATGTATATACTCATAATCCCTTCAAAATGATTTGTAAAGAAAATGAGAGTTATCGTAAGCATATCCCCCGGGAGTGTCGTAACCAAGAGTGCAGCAAGGCCCGTTGTCGTGCACCAGTTCCCGTTCGAGTCTAGCTAAAATTGGTGTTTTCGGGTTTTACCCCTAGGTACATCTGTGCCAGAGCCGCCTCTACCTGCTCGTATCCAGACAGGGATGTATTGCTCGAAAAACTCACAAAATCTCTACAATACCAAAATTCTAGGAAGTTCTTCTATACTAATCCTCAAAGTTCATCTTAGGTCTACGTGCTCTAATCAGAGTTTATCTAAATCTAGCTTCCAAGGTTTGTACTAATCTTCCTCTGATACCAACTGTAACGCCCCGACCCTAGTTGCCTAGAGTCGGTGCATTATTACATAACATTGGCATGATCACAAGAAAGATCAAATCTCGAAAGACCGATTGGTTTAGTAGCCATGGAAACACTAGATATACTCATAAGTTTTACATTACATCATAAAATGAAAAACTACTACAACAACATAATGTTTCCACAGTCCACACTATAATCCCCTCATAATATCCTTGCAGGTCATTCATAACTTACATCTTCACTTCCTGGGAAAAATAAAACATAGAAAAGGGGTGAGCTCAAATGCCCAGTAAGGATAACAAAATAGCGGAAACTTTCATAAATAAGAATAAACTTTTAAGGCAATATATAACTAAAACAAAAGCCTTTCAAACATGAACTTTCAACATGGTATGGAATAAATAAAATGAAATAATTCCATTTACTTATTCACATGGATATTCTACTAATCGAATAATCACATGCAAAAATCAATAACCACTTTCATAATGTTGGAATGCATAATGCCAGACTATCATAACCACATAGCCAAGGCCTCGTGCCAAGACTACAAATAAGATTTTGTCAAGGCCTTGTGCCAAGACACTAGTTTGTCTCATGAGACCTACCGATGCATCGAGGAGCTATAGCGGGCTCCACCCGTCACTTATTAAGTCCAATGCATTCCCATATGAAAAGGTTTAAACATAACATAAACATTCTTATTAAATCTAGCATACGAAATGTCAATAATTTCACCATAAACTATGAATGGTATAAAAATAGCACATCCATAGTCAAACATATCACAAAACCTTCAATACAATATAGAAGTTTTGTATCATAATAAATCAACTTCAAATAATCTTAAAATCCATCTAAGGATGTTGATGTAGATGAAATCAAAATTCATTTTAAAGAAATATCTCCTTTTATTTTGAAATCATTTAAGATCCATATAAAATAAATCATTTTCTTTGAAAATATTCTTATAAGCTTGTAAGGAAAGCTTTGAATATTTTATAACGGCGTAAAATAACCGCACCCGCCGTATAAGTTAAAAAAACATTCTTACCTCAATTCTGTCGAAAAGGTTAAAATGGACCTTGTTTTGAAAACGACGGAAAGATTCCTTTATAAACCTATTATAAAAATTCAAACAAGGGTATAAATGACTTTAACTCATATTCTTGTAAATAGTAAAAATGTTTTGAAATACATTTCGAAAAACATGGATGTGGATGATAAAGAGATCCCAGTAGATTATTACGTATAATACAACCTCGGATAATGAAGAGATTGTGAAATAAACCTTACCTTGTACTTTTCCTTGGTTGGGGTAGGTTAACCTCCTGTATAATGGTGAAATAGTTGTTATTAAATTATACAAGAGTCATATATATTAATATGATATCATATATGATCTTTTAACATTGATTTGTTAATAATATCTTAGAATTATCGTCGTTTCAGGAGTTAACTTACTCATTTTATTTTATATGTTTTGTTACATAAGCCATGGTTTTTGTATCTTATTCATATCCAGAATGATATCTAGTCCTTAAACATCATTTTTAAATCATCAAATGATAATTATACTTGAATGGATACGATGGAGAATGAATCTCATCGCGTTCGTGGAGACGGTAGTCCGTACGTACGCACGAGCGACAATATCATTCTTTTGATATTAAAATAATATATAAATGGATGGTATATCATATATAAAGAATCATTAACATGTTATATTTATTATTTACAAAAGTTACACATCATTATTATACCCATCCAAATAATATTATATTGAATAACAATTACACCACGACGTGGAGACTGTAAGTCGTACGTACGCAGGTATGGTGACATGTTATTCAAAGGGTGGATAGAATACCGAATATGGTTGTACCATATTTATAATAACATCACAGTATATGTGAGATACTGGAGTTATTATTTTAGAATGGTAAGAACAAAGGAAGAAGAAGTGGAAGAAGAAATGAACTTGGAGAACGGTGGTGAAATCATTACATCTTCTTCGGGTTCTTCCTTTTGATTTGATCAAAAGGGCTCCTTAGGTTGGCTTTCTGATCAAAATAAGGCCCCTAGGTTGTAGTGGGGGAAGTTGGGAGAGTATTTGGGCAGAGTTTGGCCGAACCAAAAGGCTTTGAAGGTGTGAAGAAATGAGAAGGAGGAGTGCCCTTTTATAAGAGGGGTGAGGGGCACCTTTGGAAAAGCTAGAAATATTAATTTATAATAAATTAATATTCGGTTTCTAATGGCTCCAAAGTTGATTATTCAAAGTTTAAGGTGGGGATAGGTCGAAAACCACTCAACCAATAGAATTTAGACAGGTTTGGGTACTTATATTAACCTTATCTTTATGTATTAACTCTAAGTTAATTAGTTTCACTTTTACAATGTCTCTTTGTTTTTTTATATAATATGGTTAATAAACTTACTATATACATCCAAGAGACCCCCAAGTGGTACATTAATGATGAACCTATCATTATATAAGTCTCTTGGCCGAACCTTAGATATTTAAGAGTTTAATATCAATTAATAATATAATATTTGTATTAAGAACTCTTTTATGTCAATTTTGACACTATTCAATAGTTGATTTTTGTGAAACTCCTAACAGATTGATTACTTCGAAAAAAGTCAATTAAATCAATCCTAATATATCATATTATCCTAGAAAATTAGTTTAATTCATTAAAGGTTTCATATTATATTTATTTGGGTATTTATAATATCAATTATTTTATTTTTTCACTATTATAGTAATTACTGCATCATCATTGTGTCATAAATAAAATAAATTATTTAATGTCTAAAAATTATAAATAAAATATCATTATTTAGGAAATCTTTTTAGATTTCTAATGAATATTTATAATCTAAAATCCAACATATATAACCCTATGTAACAATTGTGTTTCTAAAAGATATATGCTTGTGTCATTTTTGTATTCATTTTAACTTAATTAAAATAAAGTGTCATTATCACTTACAAGTGGATCCATGGGGTCCCAAAATAGACCCAAAGATTCCCATGGTCGACCATGTATCACCCAATAGGGTTAAGACATGTTTTAGGGTAATTTAGTATTATTATAATATTATTTGTTTTATCCCTTATTTACCGGATTTACCCTTAACCATGGTAAATAAAATATTTACCGCAGTAATTATTCAAAATGTCTAAAAATAAAAGTTACCTATTTACACAATTTGAACATCATGATTCCAAATATGGAATCCATTTTCCTAAATTCAAAACACAGAAGTGGCAGAAATTAATTTAAAATTAATTCCCGCTGTCAAAACAAAAAGCGTGTTTTTAAGAGATAATAACTATCAAAAGATTGACACTCGTTTATGTTCGGTTTAATTGTAAAATTATGTCCAATGACCAACATTATATTAAATGGTAAAAATATATTCTAAATATACTTTAAAACCACTCAAATTCATAATTTATCACTATTAATTATTTTGATTAAAAAAGTTGTTTTTAATTAAAATTTAGTAATTTTCACTATTCATCAAAATATGAAAGTTATCCGAAATGTACCAAAATTTCACCTTAGGCTAAATTCGATATTCCAAATCCAAAAATGAAGTCCATTTTCAAATATAAAATATATATAATTTCAAAAAGTAGGTATTACTATTCATAACGGCTAGTTTGATTAGTTATGGTGTGTTAGAACTCGGTGTTGCGTACAACACACGCTATCACATTATTCAAAGAGAAGCGTACCGTAGAAGCTTGGGGTGTTACATTAGTCTAGAAGGTAATTTTGGTATATTAAACTAAAGATTTGGGTGATGTTTGTGTACGTCCAGGTTGGTTCGAACATAAAACCAACCGGGCCCTCAGATCGGAAATGGTTATAACTTGAACTCCGGATGTCCGATTGATGTCTCATCGACTTTGTAGGCTTCCTTTGGGTGAGAAGGATCTTTTGGTACACTTCATCTAAGGTTTTAATGTATTTATAGTATGACCGGGTTGGATAGTACCTGAAATCCAAACGGGCCCCTGGAATGAAAAAGCTAATAACTTTCAGACCGGACGTCTGTTTGACGAACCGTCAGCAGCATTGGTAATCATGTTGAAAAATGGTCCCTATGAGTATACCCTATGATAGTTATGGATACATTTGAGACATGGTCAGGATGGTTCGTACACAAAACCAACCGGGCCCCCAGGATGAAAAGGCAAATAACTCACAGATCGTGCTTCTGATTGACATATCGTCTGTTCCGTTGGGATCCTTTTGACGAGGCAGTTCTTTGTGATACTTGTTCATGGGGATTTATGATACTTGGAGTAACGACCAGTAGCTCATGGAGAGGATCCTCTTGGATACGATCATACAGTGTGTGGAGACGTAGTAGATGTGGACTTGACGACTGCTTGACTGATTCTACATGGAGTGAGTCGAATAGCTAGTGGACGGAGCGCCGGTATTTGGCGGCAGACCCACGGCGGACGGAGCGCCTGGTAGTTGGTAGCATACCCGCGGTACTGGACAGGAGGAGTACCTCTGTAGGCTATTAGGGGAACCGCTACTGTGTTTGGGTGGCAGACCCCTGGCGGGGAGCACTACTGTGTTTTGGTGTGGACTCGCAGTACTCGATAGGAGGAGTAACACAGTAGTCTAAGAATAGTGAGTGGCGCCTCAGAGTAGTGACAGGGCTACTGTACTCGATAGAGGAGGAGTTCTCTAGAAGTTCTGGTTTTGATATCTTTAATGAAAATCCTAGTTTGAGTTGAGTCAATGACCTTTGTGTATTAATCATGATTGAGATGGGTTATTTGATAACTTAGGCATATGTAATGGAATATACCTAAGTAGTGGTTACCTGTTGATTTCACATCTGTGTGATAACTCATGATTGATATGGGCTACTTGATAACATAGGTATAAGTACGGGCTTATACCTAAGTAAGGGTTATCTTTTTAGATCTTTCTTTATGGTTATCCTTGTTGGATTTAGAGAGACCTTGAGAGTCTCGGGGTCCCTACTGAGTATCATTATACTCACCCCTGCACGGGATATTCCCGCACCTCGTTGTGTTGGATGCAGATGACAGACAACGCTAATGGAGGCCGACTGTTCAAGGACTGGACGATACCCGGAGGTGGACCTCACGATGAGTCAGTATCAGGGGGTGGACTTCACGATGAGATTGTACTTAGAGGAGGTTGGCGGGTGAGAGCATTGAGGAGGCTATCTGTACCTACCCTTCAGGTAGGATCCATGGTGGATGATCCTAGAGCTGCGCTATCTGTACCTACCCTTCAGGTAAGATTCAAGGTGGACGACCTAGGAGCTACTTCTATTTTTCTAGCTGTTTTTCTTTTCTATTGTACTTTCATTCAGTTGTAGCTGTACTTTTCCATCGGGTTGTACTCTGGCCCTTTTACTTTTCAGCACTTTATTTTTTTACTTAGTGTATTACTTACGCTTGTACTCTATTGTGTTTGTTTACTTTTATAAAGGAAATTTCTTCCTAGTTATCGGGATTTATGCCTTTGGTCCTAGTCACCAGCCCCTAGCCTATGAAAGGCGGGCTTGGGTTAGTAATGGCATGGGCCTCGAAGACGGGTCATGACAGGTTTTTCAATAATGTGGGTAACTCCCCCTTGTGTTTGGGTCATGTCTGAGCTAAAAAAGATTATACTAATATAGAAAGTGGTTACAATAGGGAAGGTATAATCATATGCCTTAATGTAGGTATTATCCATTACCCAAATGATTCAGTCTCCTGATTGTGTTCTTTATTCTGGATACCACTAGTTTATAAAGTTTTATTCCAAAACCATAAAGACAAAGACCACTTATCTATATGGGGTATCACTACATTTTAATAACAAGATATTATTCCTTAACTAATCCATTTAAAACTAATGAATAGTTACTAGGCCCATGGGTGTCGTTACTTCATAAAATATTATATTAGTTAAAAATTTAGAAACATGACACTAAATATCACTAAAACTACTAAAACATAGGTGTTAGAGGCTCATCCCCAGCCCTGAATGCTCTCCTACCCAGAAGGCTAGTTTTTTGGTCTCAAAAGGTGCTCCTTGAATATGATTGGGTCAAATGGGTCTCCTAGTTGGACGACATCAGCGATGCAGTCAAGATGCTTATCGGTGAAGGTCCCCCCTTTGACGAAGCAATTATGAGGTCAAACATCAGTTTTCAGTAGTCAAGATCCCTATTGATGAACCCCTTGCATTTGGATTTTCCTAGAGAATTTTCATTGTTTTGGTTGTTTGGTTTCAATGGATTCGGTGTGAGGTAGAAGCATTGTTTGAATTTTTTAGAGTACATATATAAAGATGGAAGATGTTGGAATTTTCAGTGCTGATGGGGTCCCCTCCTCAATGGTTCACTCCACTATTCTTCTGGTTCTGCATGGTCATCCTCAATGGTTCCATCATGGTTCTTGGTGTTCTAGATTGGGGCACTGTTTTTTTTTCTACAGATAGAATGAAAATGTAGATGGTAGATGCAAGAAAGAATAGTTACTAAGATTTACTCTCTTAAATAGTTAACTTCGGGTTTTCTTATGAGTCAGATCAAGGTAGGGTTTTTGTCTTCTTCCCAGTTCAATACAATGTCACAAAGGGAGACCCTAGGAATGCTCGTGGTTGAGAAAATCACTCACCTAGTCTCCTCGTTTTTAGTTTTTGTCTATTGGGGTTCGTTTTTTGTTTTTCAAGGTCTCGTCCCACTAATTTATTCAATAGTTGTTAGAATAAGATTAAATTTTTTTTATTTAAATCCTCACTCTTCAAAGAATCTAATCAACTATATATTTTATTTCCCCCTTTAGAAATTGTAAAATCCAATTCTAACAACTATTGAATAATTTTAATTGTTTATCATTAAGTGATATGAATATTATTTACCTAAAATGAATGTTTTTTCACTCATCACTCAATGAAATAACTTAATAGTTCTTTTCTCATACCTTGAATTTAGTCTCTTAACAAGATGCTTTCATTTTATCTCAAATCTCCACTCTATAAAAACAAAGAACACCATTAATCCTGAGAAATTCATAATTAGGTTTAAATGACTTTAAGTATTAGAGTATATTGGTAGATGGTGTAAAAATTTAAGGATACAAAGGATGTAGTGTCTTAATCATATCATGTGGTAATCAGAAGTAAAGTACAATTAAATAATTCTTCAATGTGACATCACCCTTTTCCAACAAACTCTAAGAAAAGATTATGAATAAGGCATGTAAGTACAATGAAAGATACACACTCTTTATTTCCTTTCAAATTTATCCATTTTTTTAATGTTTCTCTTTGTAAAATCACAAAATTCTTTTCAAAATCGAATTTCATATTCTCTCAATACTGATTATAATAGTTATAACAACATCATAGGTTGAGATCTGTGTAATTTTTGACCTACCCCTGATGCAACACATAGTTTTCTTAAATATTTTCACTTTTTTCCATAAAAATATCTTATTTTTGTAACCAAATACACCTTGATAGATGTGATGAATTGGTTTGATTGTAAAATTAAAATTAGCATTTCAGTCTATTTAAAATTATTTTGGATCTTCTACCCACATTTTCAAGAACTATGTTCAACCTATTTCGTAAATACACTCTCTTAAACTCTGCAAAAAACTACTATATATTTAGGAAAGTAAATAATAAACATAACACAATTATTATACTTCGTTCACCATAATGGTTTCGTCCAAGTCTGATATTTAAAAATGTGTTTTTATCAAACATTAATAGACTGTGATTCAGAAGTTTAGTGGATACAATTTGTTGGCCATGTTCACTCTATGGTAAGATAAGTTCCATTAAAATATTTTTGTGTATTGACTTCTTACCCTAGGAACACTACCTCTTATTCAAATCTATCTACTTCTTTGGTGAATGGTCTTCATAGTTTATATACATGTAGGTATCCTCTGTAGATATACAGAAATGTATCTATTCAGCAGGATCCTTTGATTTCATCATAACACCTGATATAATGTTTTTTTGAACATATTTTTATTTTTCTATACTTATTTAATGACCCATGAGAACAATTCCACATTTAGTTTTTTGAGTCTTTGTCTTCCACATCAATATAGAAGTACTTTCTCTAAAAGAGGATGATTCCAAATGGGAATTTTCCTTTTTCATGTTATTCTCTTCTTAATCCATTTTTATTGATTAATATTTTCTTGTCTTCCATTAATCCATTTCATCATAAACTGAACCATATGAGTCACTAGAATCCCATGTATCTCTACTCTTCTTCTATTAGAAAAATCCCAAACCGCATATGTACTCTTATATATTTTCCCTAGCATCTGTACTTAGATTTTATGGTCATCAAAAAAGTATTTTTCACCTCAGTACATATCTTCACCCAATAGATTCACCCAATTTTATCATCCCCCATGTTCATCTTTATATAGGTATAGACTCCCCCATGTTATTGGCTTCTCCCTATTAGGCCTCACTTAGGTACTGTCATCCAACTTTGGTACACTAATGTAGTTCAATTAAGTCCATTAACCCAACCCCCTTTTCTAAAGAGATGTCTCCTAGGTACATTCACTCAATTTCCTTAACGGTTCCATGTTCAAAATAATACATTCACATAGGCCCTTTCACTCATGTATGATCACTTACGTATGGTCCATACAACTACCATTCTCAGCACCACTTCACAAAACTAATGCACCCTTATCTACTTTAAATAATTTCAACAGTCTTTTATACTTCATGCATCCTATACACTCTTCTCCACATCACACTACTATCATTGTAAAAATACTTCACCCAGGTGATTTTCACAGGTATAGTTCACTAAAGTGTTCCTTACATGATGATAAGGAATCCCATTCATTCTCCTTATTTTTCTTCCCCTCTAAATGATGTGGGTATCCAAGAATTTATAGTCAAAAACCCCATGTTTCATTCAAGTCACTCACTTTTGTACTTCATCCATCACACTTTCAAAGCTCCACTTTAATGATGCCACTTACCTTTCACAATACCAATAATTCCATGCGTTAGATACCCAATTAATTGTACATGACCACATGAACATGATACCTAGGAATATAACCTGCATATAACACTAGAGTGAAGTACTTGCATGAAAATTAAAACTCCACTATAAAAAACACCCCCTTTTCTCTATAATGATATCATTAGCTTCTTTAAACTAACCCCCAATTTTTCACTAAAATATTTATACTTACAAATTTTATAAAACACTAGAAAACAATGAAATTGTTCACCATAAATTTCTTCTGTAACTTCTGAGCTACCAAAACCACCTCACATAAACTACTGTCACCACTATTTCATTATAACCATCTTCAAGAAAAAATGTAATTCTTATTAACTCTATGTTAATTAGATAATCCTTCGAAATTTATGAATACACACCTTATTGACTACCACCTGTATCCATAACATATCTTCAATATCAGATATACATCAAATTGTTCACTTTCAGTCTTGGAATTTCTATGATTCCCCCTTAATATTTCTATCGTTCAAGGACTTTGATATATATATATATATCAAGGTATATCATTGAATTTCACAATAATTTCTTCTATGTGAACTATCACAATCTCATTCTAAATAAATGTCTGCAAACAGAAAAATAGATACTATTAACAAATACAACACACTCCCTCTTTGGTTGAAAATTTCTCCCCCTAATTAGATTTTGGTGATAATCCTACTATAAATCCTCCCAAAAAGTAAATTGTATATTCTTTATGACATTGTGAATACTTATGAAACATTAAAATTTTTATCTCCCCCTTTTTCAATGAAATTCAATGGGTACTTTTTTAAAAATGTTTTGTATCTTCTCTTCTTAATTATGAGGGTCTGATATTGAATCCCCTGATATAGAAATCAAATATTGGCTCCCCTGTCATTGAGATGCATAGGGTTTCCTTAATTATCCCTTACTCCCCTTTTTTAATAATCTCTTTGTGCAATTTTATTCAATGAATGTATTGGGGAAAGATAATCCTATTTAATTCCTAATAATGGGAGATTATTCTACATTTTTCATGAACATTTTATCAACACATTTTATACTACATGTTGACATCTAAAGTCCTCTTTCCTATGTAAACTATTGATTAATTCAACTCAAAAAATCATTGGGATTCATCTTTGAATTTTGGATTTATCTAAAAAATTTATGAATTCTAATTTTAACGTTCGACTGCCTTTGATGATCTAATCTTCTTCCATATTTATATCTGTAGACTTGTGATAAATTCTCAATGAGTGATATTAGGACTTGGAATTGATTCATTATAAAATCCTCTAAGATTACTGAATTGAAACATGATTGTTGAAAAATATTTTAATCTAACAAAAACTAATTTTTTCCATGCCACTAAATTACTTCCATAGTCTATGGATGTATAGAATTCATTATTTTTAAATTTTCATGTTATGTAAATCACACTAACAACCAACATTCAGTTAATCACTAATGAGGCACACAATGTGAGAGACATACTATATATTGAACTGAATTATACAAGTTATTAAACATAATGTCATAATTCCACTTGGAACACATGATCTTGAATTGTTGGGAATTTATTTTTGTCCAAAAGTTTATAAGTATCATGGAAATTAGTCAATCTATACCATATTTTTTTTAAAAAATAGATAGATATGAAATGCATGAATTTTTTTTATTCTCTACCAATTTGTCTGATCTTGGTAATCCTATACCACTAGAATGGGGGTCTGATACCAATGGTTATATATTTAGTATTCCATGTCATGATTGGATTATTAAAATCTGGATTTAAAACCTTTTGACCTTTCTATTAGAAAATACATCATATCATATTTTTTACCATTGCATGTAACTTCAAGATAATTATTTCAAAATAGGTTGGTTATTTGAAACCACATGTTGAGTAAAATAATGTCCTCAGCACCAGTTTTGAATTCTCAAATTTCCATATCTTCTAGAAAATTGAATATTTCAAGTTTAAACACAAGTACGCTTATAGCACAACACCACATACTTTTTCAGAACCATCACCCCATGGATCATATCTCTCCCTTATAGTCCTATTTAAACAATACTTTGAAACATTTAAATTAAATGGGAGATAGGTACCTCTAACACCCTCATGTAAAGAATTATAGTAGTTCATAGACCAATGATTTTATTCTATTTTTCTTCCAAGCATTCAATGTGTTGCCTATTTTTATGACCCAGCTTTTAAAAATATCACATTGCATGCTTTCTTTTAACTTCACCTTCCTTGGAAATGAATTTTTTACATAATTAGGAAAATAAATTTCACTCTTCTATTCTCTTTCTATTTTATTATCCAGTTATAGCTGATATGGACATATATTATAAATAATTCTTTATACACATTCTGAAACTTATTTTTGTGTATATATTCTATAGGGATCCTCTTTATGGTTATGGGATTCAACCTAGAAGTATAGTTTTTCTTTAATAATGTTCCACCTTTTCTTCGATTTATTTTTCTTCCTTCAATATATGGATATTCCTCTATCCTTCACTTATTTCATTGTGGTATAACTTGTGAATACCCCAAGGCATTATTTATGTTTTTTATCTTTAGAAATCATGTGAATAACCTGGTAGTTTTTCGTCCATGCTGAATCTTTTTACATGTTCACCTTCTCATCCCATATAACTAGAGTAGCTTCCTTATTTTTTCTTCCATATTTTTTTAATTGTTCCAAAAGGTTAATATTTAGTGTATCAGAATTGGTACTTCATTAACCCATAACTGTGATATATTTTTTCCCTTAAAACAATGAACCTATTTTCCAAATTAATAGGATTTATCCTACTATAAATTATTTCTTTATAATGCATAGGGTTGGATATCCTCTTTAGGAAATTTTTTATACCAATAAAATACCCTTCCATATACCCAGTTAATGTAAAAAATATATATCTTATAAAATCATAACTATTGAAAACATTTATTGGTTGAAATATTGATGAAGTTGAGTTTTAACCATGAGTGATCCCTTAGGATTCAATGCAAACACTCATGGTTAGTCCAATTCATCCATAGTAATATAATTTCAAAAAAAAATCCTTTAATAGAATTTTGTTCTTGATTTTTGAAGATAATTATTATTTATTAAAACTATTATATAGGATATTCCATTCTTCTCATTACATGATTCTACAATGGAAGAAATGACTATCTTGTCTTTTCCATTTGAGGATCTCATACTTGATTCATTTTTTTGATCCTCTCATATTTTTCTTTCAAATATGTATCAATTTCATTCAAAATTAATCTAGCTTCATTTCCATACAATATTCTTTATTTGATTTTCATCTCAAGAGGGATGAATATTTCATTTAATCCCATCCCTATTGATATATTAATTCCAATATCATGTGAAAAAAATTCAAACAAGTCACCTTTTTCATTTGTTTTCACACCTATTATCTTTATTTCAAATTTTAAGGATAATTTCACATTCATAATCATTCTATTATCATTTTAAAAATCATCTATCAAAACCTAATCCACATTATACATAATCTATTATTTATCCAAAATTTAATATAGGTATTGGATCTTTTATGGATTAATGCATAAGAATTCACTAAACTGTTAACAAGATGTCATTTCCAATTCCTACTTTGAATCTTCAATTCATTACACCCCCAAAGAGATATCTAGATTTCTAGATGTATAAGTATTATACAATGAAATTTTTGTAACATATTTATCTTTAATGTTTATTCCACATTTCCCAATGTGTTTGTTTTTCTCTATATTCCTCATCGGATTCATTTTATTCCTCATTCCTTTAGTTATAATTCATTCTTCACCATCCTAATTTATTGGTTTATCATCTTGAATTGTTTTTTATTATTATCTTGAGGTACTCATCACAACCACTTTTTCTATTTTAGATTTTCCATAAATAGCTTCTAGGGTCTTACATATATCCAAATAAGTTTTGAACAATAAATTATTTATCTAATCCTAAGTAGAGAATGTTCTTTTCAAAAAAAATTATATCTATTCATTTCCAATTATTCTATTTTTCTTAGTTAATTACATATATCGAAGAATGTACTCCATATACTGCTTCCAAAAACTTGTAGGAACATAAGGATTTTTATCTTATAGACACAAAATTCTATTCCTATGAAAAATAGAGGCTTTATTATAGATTCCATATGGAAACAAATCAAAAAGTATCTTCTTTGGTTAAACATAGAGAAAGAACATTTAGTTACTAATTCCATTTGTTACAACCATATGTACCCAGAGAGGGGGTTGATCAAGGTGTTAGTAAAATAAAAATTTTCTTTTCAATATTTTATCTTTATTTATGATTATATCATCATATTTTTATGAAAGTTGTTCTTATTGTTACATAAATACTCTCTCTCATATACTCACAAAATAATTACTAAATATGTTGAAAAACAAGGCCTATACTTAACGTAATGATTTTATATGGATCACTACAGAGGGATAGTCTAAGGAGAATTAACCAATGATGTTTCGACTATACCAGAATACACTATGATTCCCTAGTTAAGAAGATAAAGTGTTTTTTCCCTATGTGCCAGGTTTACTACCGTTATAATATTTTGGGTTTAGTCACTCCTTACCCAAGGCTCTCTACCTCTTCTTCACTTCCACCCACTACATTGGTAAATGATATTAAAATTTTTTACACTTATTGGTATCCTCGATATATATGTTTTAGGAAAAATTATCTTGGTTCACCAGAAGACTCTACTTGCATATTCACTCTTGATTTGATACTCTGTTAATTTTTTCCTCACCTTCATAACTTCCATGTGAGATAATCTCATTAATGTGTTGGCTTAGTCTTCGTATTCCACCATACAATAACAACATTTGTTATTTATGTTAGGATGATTCAATAATATAATTTTCCCATTTCATACTATCATTTTCTTTATCTAGATATCGCAATGGATATTGTTTCCTCATCCTTTGTGCCTTTACTCTGGAAGTAAACGAAAATAAGTCATTGAAATCCCCTATGGATCTCCATTTCATCTACAAAATCACTCATGAACCTCAAGTATTATTTTATCTAATTTGAAAATAATGTTAACTTATACTTCCAAATTTTCATTCAATTATGCTTCACCTAAGTCCTTATATTTTCATAAGTCATTAGCTTCACCAAAGATCAGCTTCTCCCAAGTTAAACTTTTCTGAGGTATAATTATTTTTCTATATATGGATTTCCCCATGTGACCTGCTTATCCCACATATGCTTCACCAAGGTACCTTCACACAACTTTGGTGAACTTTGGTGGTTCACCAAATTATTTTTTAAAAACCCCCTCTCTAAGGTGATTTATCTTAGGTTTGTTCACTATTCTTCCATTGATGTTCCATTTTCATGTAAATATGTATTCTCAGGTCTATTTACTCATGTATGTTTACTTTGGTATGGTTCATGAAACACAATCACTCATCTATTCTTCACAAAAATATTATTCCCTTATCCACTTCACCCAAATCAGATTCCATACTCAACATCATACAACTAGTGTACTCTTATTCACGTCACAATACTCTCCTCACCCAACTCCTTCATATAGATTCTTCTCTTAGCACAAGTTCTCTCAAGCGGTCATTGCATGGTGAGAGGGACTCTCAATCCATATCCATATTTTTCAACTATAAAAATAATTACCATTCCCTAAAAAATTTAATAATTATTATTTTTAAGATAATATTTCTCTTTCATACATTTTGAATATATTTATGGTTTAGAGTTATAGTGAATTAGGTCATAACTCTTTCATAAAAAAGTGATATATTACAATGTTGAAAATTCCACTCAATACCCTTTATTATAAAAATACATAACTTTTAAAAATGAAAGAAATTTTATTTTACTAAATTAATCTCAACCTAAATTCATATTTGTTTATACTTGTCCTTAAAAACTAGGAAAAAATTTTAAAATGTGGGATTATCAAAAAAATTTGGTAAGGTATATAAAATATTGGAATATATTAGTGCACTGAAAAATATGAAAACCATAAATTCTTTACCATTTTAAAATAATTATTTGAGAATATTAAATTGAGCATATGCATATGGGAAAAAACATTTTTCTCAAAGAAAAACATTAAAACCCTTCAAAATAATGTAGAATCCCTTGTATTCATCTCATAAAAATATATTCATAACCCATTATCACTCATGTCATAAATAAAATGTCCCTTTCTAAATCCATAGGTAAGACCTCCTTGGTTAACACCATCCTTGTTTTCATTAAAGACAATGAACATTACCCAATTCAATGGAGAGCTATATCAGGCTCAACTATCATAAAAGTTATATCAGACTCACTCTGTATATAAGATGCATTAGGATCAACTGTCACTATATGTAATGATCATGTATCAATACATGATAAAAAAATAAACCTTCAATTTTTTATCATAAATCCCATGAAAATTTATTTTGAACCCATAAGAAAAGAACTTTCAATTTTTGCATAAAAATAAAGATAAATATCCCTTTTCTTGAAAAATATTTTAAATCAGTGGTTCTACAAATATTGTAGAAAATATTTTATTTGAAATTAACCATTAAAAAGTATAAAATAATATTAAAATCAATTAAAAATAATGACGATAAGAAATTTTTTTCTAACCATAAACTTTAGAACAATGATTTCTTTCACACCTTCTCTAAAAGTACCTCGTTTGATAAATAACAAGAAGATTCATTTTAAAACCTTATAAAGAAATTATAAGGTAGATTTAAATGAACATCCTTTAATTTTAAATAATAAAATTCTTGAAACATTTTAATCAACCTATAGATGGGGTAAAATATAATATAAATACATTAATTTTATTAAAAAAAGGTAAAAACGAAAAACCCATCACCTTAAATATTTTTTGGAATCATACATTATTTGAATACTAAATATTAAAATTAAATTAGTTATTTAATTGATTAAGAAAATTTCTCTTATTCATTCCATTATCGTTATCCATTTTATGACATTTTTAACCATGTTTTATTTAGTTCATTAATCTATTACGTTTATGCGAGATGTTTTGAGGATGTTCGGTTTCTAATCCCAAAACAGCTTTGGAAGGATGGATATGGTCTAAGGGGTAATTATTAAATCATCTATATAATATTTATAATGAAATTTTTACAATTTATAAACATTAAAACTATTTTATAACCATATATTAATGGTTTTCATGAAAAAAATAATCACATCGCTCTATAGAGGTGGTAGTCCACACATACACACAACTGACGTTATCATTTTTCAATGGATGGAAAGGTAAGAAAATAGATGATATATTAAATTTAAATAAATATTATTTTGTCCTTAATATAATATAAAATAATTTAATTCATCATAATAACAATCCATGGGAGGTGGTGGGGAAAAATGAAACTCCTTCCTTCATAGAGGTGGTAATCCACCTGTACAGATGAGAAATGATTTTGTTTCCCATATAGTGGAAAAGGAGATGAAAATGGGTTGTAAAATAATCATAATAACATTTAATTATATCTATGAACTTATGTTACTATTTCATCAAATTTAATGAATATTTTAAGGAGTTAGAGAAATAAACAATAGTGATACCTTCTCATTGGTTAACATCTTCAGATTACACCTTAAGCCATCTAGGTTTGGTCTTTTAGTGAGACAAGGACCTCTAATAAATGTTTAGTTATGTTGAGGAGATATTTTTTAGGTGTTTTTTGAACTATATTTTTCAATATATGTGAATATTACAGGAGTGTAGGTTCCCTTTTATTAGTTAGGGGAGGGACGACCATGGAATTAATTTAAGTATTAAATTATTATAAATTAATATTCTTGTTAATGGGTCATAAAATTGACACATTTAAAATATAGGATGAGTATGATTAAAAATAATCTCATAAAATATATTTTTACAATTTTATGGGGTGTTCCCACAATTATATATAATTTTTAACCACCTATTAACCCTTTTAATGATTACCGTGATAAAAACGTTTTTATAATTTTTATGGGACAATAATGTCGCAATAAAATAAAAATTAACCCATAAGTATAAAATGGATGATATTATACACAATATACAATTATATTGGTCAAATATAATGTTTTTTTTTTGAATTTTAAATCATTAAATAAAATATTATATAACATAATATACAAATAAATTCATTTTCAGTACTATTCACATAGTTTGACTTTAATAAATTCATTTTCAGTAATATTCATTTTCAGTACTATTTATAGTACTATTCACAAAGTTTGAATTTAATAACAACAAAATTATATTACTTTTAATGTTTCAAATATAATTTACTTTATTTTTTATGACTTAAACAAGCATTATGTTGGTGTTGTATAAGCACTTAAGGTAAATATTACATAACTAAAAATTAAAAAATAAATTACCCTAATAAAATTATTTCATTAATATTTAAAATAACCTTTTAAAACCAAACATGTATATTTGTTCCTTGACAAAAAAATATTATAGATATTAAAATTAAGGGAGGGATGTTTTGATATTTTTGCTACTGAAAATATTATAAATATTACAATCAACATAAAGTAGAAATATATTGTAAAAATTTAGTATATTAGATGTTTATTATCTATAAAAACATATCAAATAAGATAAACCCAAGTTTTAGAGATATTTTAAAGTCTTATTACTATATTTTTTTCTCGTTTTACCCTTGCTGGCATGACAAATAATAACAATATTTACTATTCATAATGGCCAAGAATTAAAGGGGAATATTTAACAATTTTGAAAATACTAATTTTTAATATGGAATTAATTTTTTAATATTTAATTTCAATAATTGGTAGGAATCAATTTTAATATAAATTCATAAAACATAATAATTTTTTTTCATAAAAATACTCTTTTAAGCGTAAAATGAAGATATATCAAAATCAAATAAAATATTGGTTCCCCTAGAATTTAAAGGATTATATTAAATTAAATTATACTTATGTTACAAAAAATTAAAATCCAAAACATAAATAGACTTCTAAATTACTTCATTTAATGAAAATAAATGAATGTATTACAAAAATCGATATTTTCACTATTCACATAAAAATAAATATTTTCAAAAAAATCACACCAATATAATATCGATATGATGATTTAAAAATAATATCAATTTACTCAACTAAAATTTATAAAAACTATATAAATTAAAATGAATTTACACAAAAAAAAATCGATAAAACCATTTTTGAATAAAACATATTTTTGAAGCATAAAATGAATTTACTAAAATTTTAGTGCTTATGAATTAACCATTAAATTATCTAAAAACATTTTACATATTTTAGTAATATGGTTATTACTATTCACAACTCCATGTTAATGGATAGGTTATAATCATCACATTTAGATAATAATGTTTTTATCATATCAAAATTATCTTAAAGCTCAGTGTTGTGTGTACATAAATCTATAGAGCATAGTTTTATTTTAAACTAAATTGTTGGACTGTTACATTATACCCACCTTAAAAAAATTATTCTAAATTTTATCTTCTTCATGATAAAAATGGTTTGAGACGTTTTTGTAAAATAAATTTTTGGGAGTGGGGTATTAAAGATTCAATTAAGAAATGAAAATTTAATATTTAAAAACACTTTTATTGAAAATCCACATTGTAAAAATGGATAATAAAAATTCCCATTAAAAATATGAATAAGAAATATAAGGTTCATCTAGAATAATCCATAACTGGGTTTCTTAATAAGGATAACATTGATGAGAATGGAAATATTGACATGGATAAAAAAATAATGTCAAAGGAATAATCGAGAGTAATACAGAACATGGTCCTGAGAAAGTCAAGAACCAAAAAAACATAAATCATTATGGGAAAAATAATACCATAAATTCATCAGAAATTGAGGTATAATGATAAAAATTTTACATTAATATTCTTTTAATAAATTTGAGGGAATATTTTTCTATCAAGATAGAGATCATTATGAAATGTACTTGTTTTCATTCCATTTAATAAATATAATTTCATAATTTGGTTGTGATTTAATAAAATTCCAATTTTATCTCTTCTGTTACTCCAAGAAATGAATATTCCGGATGATTTTGTCATAACCAGTGCAATAAAATTAACTTTAAATAGATATTATGATCCATAAAATGATAACAATTTATTCAACCAATATTTATACATTAATAAAACTCAAAATGGTTTTCACAAATATCCAATAAATATAATCCTTTATATGAAGAAAAATTATATTAATCTATGATTCCTTAATAAAAACACCCAATGTTAAACTAAAATCATTACATAGATATCAAACCTTAAAAATCTTCAAAATATTTAAGGCCTATATTGATACCCAATTATTATAATGATTTGATCTCATGTTATTTCATGATCAAATTAACAATTATTTCTAGATAGTATCAATCAATCATAAATTCAGAAACTAAAAATTTATATACCCAAATTATATATTCGTAAAAATATGCTGATTTTTCCATAAAAATCATTAAACACTGTAAATAAAAAATAAAATCATTTATGCTTCCAAAATATAATTCAATATTTATTTCAAAAATAAACTCTCATCTTAGTGAAAATTAATTCAATTTTACTTATTCATATAATGTTCCCAATATAGTGATATTATTCCAAATAACATTAATCACTTATTCAGAACATCACTTTTCAATAAAATGGTTATCTATAAGATAAAACATATGTTCCTAAATTATAATAACCTTTTTATTCCAATTAACTATAATTAACTCTGAATAAAAGATATCATTAACCATAATAGTCAACAATACCTTTAAACAAATTTCCATGGTATAAAAATGCATTCTTTTTCAAATAACATTTTCACATGTTAAACATGAGGGTTAGATATAATTAAAACATCTATTAAAACTCAATAAATAAATCTAAATGTACACTCATTAAATAAACCATCAAAATTTACTAATATATTTAAAATTATGATCATCCTTAAATTTATCATTAATTAAATAAAATACCACAACATCATAGCTCTTGAAACCCAATATATTGGAACTATTAATAATTAAACATACTTTAAAATTCATTATTAAATATTTTCCAAATTATATCTTTATACTTCCTATAATCAAAAATATGCATAATGTCCTAATATTCAGAAAAATCACTCTATTAATGTTTTATAATTTAAATAAAAATAACTCATATGTTTGAAATATATATCATCATTCACTACACTCCCAATTTCATTGATAGATACCATGCGATCAACTAGTTAATGTTTATACATTGTTATAATTTCTCAAAAACATTCTAGGATCTTATGATTCATTTACCCATATGTAATCATTATATATTGATTTAAAAGGATGTTGGTAGAGATTAATATTTGTAAATCATATCAAATTTTGAAAATATATATCTTTGAGACAATATCTATAACTTTTTTCCTATAAAACATTTTTATATAGTTTGAATTTAATTTTTAAAATAATGGTTGGTTTTTAAAAAAGTAAAAAAAATTAGATAACCAGATAAATTCCTATGTTACCGGAAGGTCTCCCTCCATAATAACCAATTAGAGGGTTGCAAATCCTTTTTTTCATCCTTTGTAAAAACATGACAAAATACCTTATGGTATTTTCCAACATGTGTATGATAAGATATTTTTCATTACCAAACATATTAAAAGGTATCCTCGGGTCCTTTATGATATCAAAGTATAAAAGAGGATGGGGATAAATTAATATGTAATATATAGAAAATTTGAATAATAGAGAAGGGTTATAAATAAATTATTGTATAATTATAGTTACAAGTGAATCCTGTAGAATAAAAAGAATGTTTTTATTTGATTTATTTCCATCAATATAGAAGAATATATTTTATAATGGTGAAATAAATTTGTGAGTCAATAACCAATTATTTCTTTTAGGAAATCAAACTAAACTACTAAATTAATTTTGAATGTCATTCTCTATGAAACCCTTTATTAAAATATATAACATATATGGTCCATCCTAGGTTATCTATAGTAATTATTCAATTATTTAACCTGTAACACTCTAATCATCTATTGTATGTTGTCGTTTAAATAATTTAGTAGCTTGTGTTTTACGCAACATGGAGTTTTAACACACCATGACCAATCAAACTAGCCGTTATGAAGAGTAATACCCACATTCTGAAATTTTATAAATTTTATTATTCAAAATGGACTTAATTTTTGAATTCAGAATATCAAAATTAGCTTAGGGTGAATTTTTGGTATTTTTCTGAAAACTTTCAATTATTGATATATAGTAAAAAAAATTACATTATTGTCTAAAACATAGTATTTATTTAAGTAATTAGTCATTTTAATTAATTTTATTTTATTTCAAAATTGATACTTATACCTATATATGTTCAATGTACTTCATTGGAGACATTTTCTAATAAGTTTAGATATATAAATTTTTTTGAACTTTTTAACGTCTTTTACCCACCTTCTAGGAGCATTTGAAAATATGCATAAAACATGATTTTACCGCTTTTGTGAGTGAAATTTCAAAAATAAGAGAGAAATGGTTGAAATCGGTATATTAAATGTGGTTCAATAAGAAAAAATAATTGTTGGTGAATAGTAACTTTTGACTTTAATTTACCACACTTTAAAGTAAATAGGGTAGTTAAAGGTAAAAATGATATTATATTTACCATAACACATGTCTTAATTCTATTGGATAAGTGTAATTAGAGCAAAAAAAAGTTGGGAATAAAATATTATCCTCTTTCCTTCACATGGATTAGATTAGGACATTTATTATTATTTTTTATAAAGAAAATTTAAAAGAGTTAAATTCAATGTTTAATAACCAAACCTTTTTAATATAGAGTTATGTTCAATATAAATTCAACTATAATTATTCATTAGAATTATAAAAATATTTCTTACATAATATTATTTTATTTATAAATTTTTGACATTAAATAATTTAATTTATTTATGATACATTGATAATGCATTAATTAACTTAATAATGAAATATTAAAATAATTGATTTTATAAATATCAAAATAAATATAAATTAAGACTTTTGATAAATAAAAATATTTTTCTAGATTAATATGGAATTTTACGATTTATTAAATAAATATTATTCTAAGTGATAAATTTTCCATATCTTTGAAAAAAATAAAATACTAAATATTGTCACAATTGACATAATTGATTTTTTTAAACAAATATTATGTTATTAATTGATATAATATTCTAAAAATAGAAGGATCATCCAAAGGACATAGATAAGGTTATATATTTTAATACTGAACCACTTGGGGTTCTCTTGGCTTGTTATAGTAGTTTTGTTAACCATATAATATAAAAATACAATGAGACATGGTAAATGATGAACTATTTAACTAAGAGTTAAATCTAAAAGATAAGGTTAATATGGCACCCTAAACCTATCTAAAACATATTGGTTGAGAGTATTTCGACCCATACCCACCTTATCTTTGAAATATATTATTTTTTGGCCATTAGAAATAGAAAATTATTTTAATATAGAATAATATTTCAAGATTTTCCTAAAGTGACCCTCACCTCTCTAGTAAAAGGGTACTTACCCTTATAATAATTCACACCTCCAGAGTCATTTTTCATGGAAAAAAAAAACAAACCAACAATCTTCTATACAATCATCCCTTAATCCTAGGGGCCTTACATTGATCATAAATCCATCCAATGGAGTCCTTTCAATCAACTCAAAAGGAAACACCCAAATAAGAGGTTATAATTTGACCACCCTCTTTCAAGTTCATTTCTTTTTACACTTCCTCTTTCTTTGTTTTTTCCATGAATACAAATTAAATCCAGTACTATCTACACAGTATGATGTTATTATAAACATGGTACCACCAAATTTGTTATTCTATCCATCATATAAACCACAAAGTCACCATACGTGCTTATGTACGACATACCGTCTTCACGTCATGATGTTTTTTGTTATTCAAACACTTCATTATTTCGGTGGGTATAATAATGAGTATAAATAATGTAAATAATAAATATAACATGTTAATGGTTCTTTATATGTGTTATACTATCCAATTACATACAATTTCACCATCAATATAATGATATTTTCGATCATGTGTATGTACGGATTACCATATCCACGAACGCGATGAGATTCATTCCCCATCGTAATCATTCAAGAATAATTTCCATATTATGATTAAAAATAATGTTTATGAACATAATATAATTATTTATATAAATCAAATACATCATATACATAACAAACACGGCTTACGTAACCAAGTATATAAAGGAAAATGAATCATTTAACACCCCAAACGATGATACTACTGAAATATTATTAACAAATAAATATTAGAAGATCATATAAGATATCATATTTATGTATATGATTATTGTATAATTTAATAAAAATTATTTATATATTATACATGAGGTTAATGTACCCTCTACTAAGGAAATGTACAAGGTATGGCTTAATTCCTCAATCTGTTTATTTATCAAACGTTGTTAATACTTAAGTATCTTATAGGACCTATTTATCATATACTTCCGTATTTTCATAAAAATGTAATTCAAAAAAATTTATCTATTTACTAGAATATAGGTTAAATTCAATTATACCCTTATTTGACCGCATATATTTTTAAATTAATCCTTCCATCATCTTCTAAATAAGGTACTTTATGACCTTCTCGAAAAAAATTAAGGTAAAAATGTCTTTTTTTAACTTATATAGCTGGTACAACTATTTTCCTCCATTATAACATCGTAGAAGATTATCATTCATAATTATATGAAGATTTTAAAAATAAAAATTTTCTTTTAAACTTATATGACTTAAATTATTTCAAAATTGAAAGAGATACTCTCTACAAAAACTTTTGATTTCATCTAAGTCAACATCTATTGAGGGATTTCATGCTAGTTTGAAGTTGATTATTGTGATACAGATATTCCATATTGTATTGAAGGTTTTGTGTTATGTTTGACTATGGATGTTCTATCTTCACACAATTCAAGGTTTATGGATAATGCATTGACATTTCGTATGCTAGTTTTAATATGATTGTTAATGTTATCTATAAACCTTTTCATATGAGGATTGCATTGGACATTGTAAGTGATGGGTGGAGCCTGCTATAACTCATCCAAACATTATTAAGTCTTGTGAGACAAACTAGTATCTTGGAACAAGTCCTAGAAAAAAATTTATTTGTAGTATTGGAACAAGGCTTTGACTATGTGCTTATGAAGTCTGGCATTATGCATTCCCACATTATGAAATTGGCTATTTATATTATATGTGATTATTTGACTAGTAGAATATCCATGTGAATAAATAAATGGAATTATTTGATTTATCATTTTCATATTATGATTAAGTTTCTGTTTAAAAGGCTTGTGTTTTAGTCTTATAAATTTTCGTAAATGTATATGCTTATTTGTGAAATTGTTTGCTATATTTTTATCCTTTCTGAGCATCTGATCTCAACCCTTTCAATGTTTTATTTTTCCTATGATGCAAAAAATTATATTATGACAAACCTATAGGGATAGTATAAGGAATGAATGTGGTCAATGAAGACAATAGTGTTGTTGTTTTTCATTTTATAATGTAATGTAAAACTTATGAATGTATCTAGCACTTCCAAGGATACTAAATCGATCGGTATTTCAGGATTTAATCCCTTGTGATCGTGGGAATGTTGTGTAATAATGCACCGACTCTGGGTAACTAGGGTCGGTGTGTTATAGTTGGTATCATAGAATGTTCAGTGAAAAACATGGAAACTATATTTAGATAAACTCTGATTATAGCACATTATCCTAAGATTGCCTTTGAGGATTGAAATATATAAACTTCCTAGAATTTTGGTAGTGTTTAGATTTTGTGTATTTTCTAAGGAATACATCCATGTCTGGATATGAGTAGGTATATGTTGCTCTGGTATAGATGTTTCTTGGTGTGAAATCTCTGACATGGAGTTTTGGGCTCGACATAGGGTATCCTGGTACCCAAAAATATGCCTTACTTCACTCTTGGTTACGACACTCTTGAGGGATATGCTTAGGATAATTCACATTTTCTTTACAAACCATTCTGAAGGAAACCATACCAATGGTCGTATTCCATGTTGGGATTTCCCCCCATTATCAAGATAATTATAGTGGATCTGGTGATGCAATTGGTGCTAATCAGCTTATCACCATTCTGGGATAATTCACTCAGGATATGAATAATAACCTTACCCATATGGAGCACCATGATCCACAACACAGAGGTTTAACGTTAGAATGATTCATGAGTCAAAAACCACCAACATTCCATTGGAGAACAAATCCATTAGTATCTGGGAAATGGATAAGTTCCCTAGAGAAAATATTTTAATCTTTGGGGAGTAGCGAAAGAGAAAAAGCTTTCATGGAAGTTTATCACCTCACGGGAGATGCAGATCAATGGTGGTCATTAATACAAAACACAAATGAATATGAAGAAGTATTGAACATGTAATGGAAGAAGTTTAAAGATATCTTCTTCGAAAAATACTTTCCTCATGGCAATCAAGTGGATATGGAAATACATTTTCTAAGAATGAGGTAAAAGGTGGATAAGAATGTCACAAAGTATGAGTCTAGATTTACAAGGTTAGAAAGGCAGGTAGCAGATTTTATATGTAACCCAAGAGGTAATATTGATCTATTATTTGATGGGTTTAAACCATTTATCCTTTGATCATTAACCTCATAGTCCATCTCATCGTATGATGATATTGTCTCATGCGCTATCAATACAGAAAAGTAATTTTCTAAGTCTTATGAATTCACAGCAATGCAAGAGAAGTAGTGATCTGTTTATCACTATGGAAATGGAAATAAGTGGAAGAAGGGAAAAGATGAATATCTATCCTGTTGTAAATGTGGGAATAAAATCCCTGGTACATTCCTGAAGGTATTGAGAGTCTATTACCAGTGTCTTGAAAAGGGCCACCAAACATGTGATTTCAAAGGAATGCAAGAGGCTGTCAATGTTGAATGCTACAATTGTAGAGAGAAGGAACATTATTCAAATGAATTACCTAATCACCATGGAATCTTATCCCAAAATAGGACAAGGGAGAAAGTCCAAGATTATGTGATCACTAATGCTGAGGTTGAAGCTCCAAAAGATGTAGTGGTAGGTAATTTAGTGGTTTCCTCATGTTTAGCCAATGCTTTCTTTGATTCTAGAACATCGCATTATCTCATATCATCCCAGTTTTCTAAAAAAATTGGATATTTTCATTTTTTCATAACAAGGGAGTTGTCATTTAAAACTCCTAAGCGATGTGTCATCCCAACAAAGTTGTGTCAATCAGTTTCCATTAGTGAAAATAAGTGTTCTTTATCTACTGGTCTCATAATCATAGCCATGATTGAATTTGAAATAATCCTCAGAAAGTATTGAATTTTGGACCATGATGCAAAAAATTATTGTATGAAGAAAGAAGTTTCAATTTTTTATGATGAAAAGAAGTACCTTATCTTTAGAGAAGAAATGTTACCACATGATTCTTATCTAGATCCACCGCCAGTATCTCTACTAAATTCAATTATTGGGGAGGAATAGAATGTAATAATTATGGGTGAGGAAATGAATGTTCGAATAGATGATGTACCTATTGTTCAAGAATATTTTGATGTGTTTCGAGAGGATTTACATACACATCTTCTAGAATGAGAAATTGAGTTTTCCATTCATTTAATTCTAGGTTTATGGTTAATATCGAAGACCCCTTATAGAATGGACACTTTGGAATTAGTGGAACTAATGAAACAACTAGGGGAATTGAATAATAAGGGATTTATTCTCCATACTATTTCTAAATGGGAGGCCCATGTCCTTTTTGATAATAATAAATACAGATCTATGACGTTGTGCATTGACTACAGGGAGATCAATGCTATAACAATAAAGAATAAGTATCAAAAAACCGACATTAATGATTTATTTGACCAACTTCATGGAGAACAATATTTATTCTAAGTTTGGGCTTCGATCTGGTTATCATCAGTTGTGTGTGAAGAAGGAAGTTGTTCTAAAAACAACATTTCAAACTAGGTACAGGCATTACGAGTTTATGGCAATGCCTTTTGGATTGACTAATATTCCCTATATCTTCATGTATTTAATGAATTGAGTTTTCATGAAATTTCTTGATGACTTTCTAGTGGTATTTATTGATTATATCTTGGTATAGTCAAAAATCTATAATGATCATAAAAATAACATACACACTATTCTAAAAACCCTCAGATGAAATGAATTATATGGGAAGTTAACATATGTGAATTTTGGCTTCAAGAGATTTATTTTCATGGAAATATTGTCTGATAGAATCTCTGTTGATCTTTCAATGATGAAGGAAATCCATGAATGGATGAACCAATGAGTACAACTGAGGTACGCAGTTTTATTGGTTTAGCAAGTTATTATCGGCGTTTCATCTAGAATTTTACCCAGTTGGATCACCCATTAACCAAGATCACATGTAAAGGGGTTAAATTTGATTGGAAAAAAGAGTTTGAAGAATGATTTGATGAACTGAATAGAATATTAATTAACGCTTTTATCATCAATACACCATCAAGGAATTATGGGGTTGTTAGTTATAATGATGCTTTAAAGAAAGGACATGGTTGTGTCATTCTGTAGAATTATAAAGTTACTTCCTATGAATCACGATAGATAAAATTTCATGAGAAAAACTATCCCACTCATGATCTTGAGTTAGATTCTGTAATCATTGATCTAAATATATGGAGACCTTATCTCTATGTTAAAAAATGGGAGATTATACTGATCAGAAGAGTTTGAAGTATATTTTCTCACAAAAAGAACTCAACATAAAGAAAAGGAGATGGTTTAAACTACTCAAGGATTATGATTTCACAATACACTACCACCAGGAGAAGGAAAATATGGTGGTAAATGCTTTGAGCAGAAAGGATCTAGTAGTTTTGATCAAAATCAGAGTTCGAAGCAATAATATTTTCATGGATCTAGATAATATGGATATGGGAATAACAATGGAAGGTGAAACATCAATAATTTTTCAAATGGTTTCCAAACCCACTTTATTAGAAAGAATAAAAAGTTCTCAGACTAATGATTAGGATTTTAAAACGAATATTAAAGTAGTAAATGATGGGAGATTGAGTGACTTCATATATGAAAATTTATTTTTGAAATTTGGGAAGATACATGGTGTTTTTGATATTTCTGATCAAAAAATGGTATTTTTTTATGATGATCATAGCTCAAATTTCTCTATACACCCTGGGAGCATCATGATGTATAGAGATATGAAGGTAAATTTATGGTGGGACAACATGAAGAGTGAGATTTTTGATTTTGTGTCAAGATGTATGGTTTGTCAATAAGTGAAAGCAGGAAGGCAAGAGCCTTGAGTATTCATGCAACCTCTTCCCATTCATGAGTGGAATTGGGATAATATTATGATGGACATTGTCAAGTGGATAATAATTTCCCATAGAAGGAATGATACAATATGGTTCATTGTTGATATTCTTACAAAGTAAACACATTTTCATTCTGTAAGAGAAGATTTACTACTTGAAAGTCCAGTAAGGCTTGTTATTATTTATTTTCTAAGTCTCCATGGTGTGCCCCTATTGATTTTATAATAATCAAGATCCATATTTGAAATCATGATTTTGGATAAATCATCAGAAGGCCTTGGATATTGAACTTTGTTTGAGCACTTCCTACCACCTTTAAATGGATGGACAATCAGAATGGACTATTCAAACCTTAGAAGACAAATTGAGATCATTCCCATTTGACTTTCAAGGTATGTGGGATCAATATTTACATTTAGTATAATTTTTCTATAACAATATCTTCCATTCAAGTATTCAAATTGAAAAATATGAAGCATTATATAGAATGATATGTCGAACACCAACTTGTTGGGATGATGTTGGTGAACAAAAACTCATAGTCCCATAACCTGTTAATGAAACAATGAAAATGGTGATGATTATCCAAACCCACATCAAAGTATCTCAAAGTAGGAAAAAGATATGTGCTGATAATCAAAGGAAGGATTTGGAATTTCATGTTAGAGATCATGTTTTCTTGAATGTATCTCCATGGATGGTTGTTATATGATTCTATAAGAAAGGTAAATTGAGTTCTATGTACATCAGACATTTCTAAATTCTAGATGAATTGGAGTTGTGACTTATCATTTGGAAATGCCTCCAAATATCTCCAAAGTTCATGATGCGTTCCACATATCATTGTTGAGAAAATATATGCCTAACCCAACACATGTACTCACCTATGAGAAAATTGAACTACAACCATATTTTTCTTATTGTGAAGATCCTGTCAAGATTCTTGATAACAGAGAACAAGTGTTGAGATATAGGATGACTCTTCTAGTAAATATTCTATGAAGAAACCATACGATAGAAGAGGTAAAATGGGAACCTGAGGAAAATATGATAGAAAACCACACGAATCTTTTTATGCAGTAATATTTTAGAAATGTTGGTGACAAAATTATTTTAAGAAGGGAAGAATGTAACACCTCAATTTTCCATGGCATGTTTCCCTTTGAATAATGCAAGAAATTGTGTTTCACGTAACATGGATTTTTAACACACCAGGACCAATCAGACTAGCTATTATGAAAATTAATACCCACTTTTATAAATTTTACAAATTTTATATTTCAAAATGGACTTCATTTTTCAATTCAGAATATCGAAATTAGCTTAGGGTGAATGTTTTTTTTTCCAAAAAATATAAATTTTTGATGAATAGTTAAAAACAATACGTTATTGTTTAAAACCTACTATTTATTTAAGTAATTTTTTATTTAATTTAAATTTATTTTAGGTCAAAATAGAAATATAATACCTATATTTATTCAATTTAATTAATTTGAGTCATTTAATAATATGTTTAGATATATAAAATTTTATTGGACTTTTTTACAATCTTTTACCCATCTTCTAGTGGAATTTTCAAATTTGCATAAAACATAATTTTACCGCTTCTATGATTTGAATATAAAAAATATAAGATACATGGTTGACATAAGTAATTAAATTTTTCTTAAATAAGATTAAAATGATTTTTGTTGAATAGTAACTTTTGACTTTTATTTAACAAAGTTAAAAGTAAATAGGGTAATTATGGGAAAAAATTATTTTATAATTACCATAACACATGTCATAATTATATTGGATAAGTGTAATATGAAAAAAACCATATGAATAATATATTATTTTCTTTTTTCCCCTTGTATTAGATTAGGACATTTATTGTTGTTTTATTTAAAGAAGAGTTAAAAGAGTCAAATTGAAATATTAATGACTAAACCATTTTTAATATAGGGTTACATAGAATATAAATTCAATTATAAATATTCAATATAAATCTGAAATTTTTTCCTATATAATGTTATTTTATTTATAATTCT
Organism: Viscum album; assembly: GCA_963277665.1. NCBI lineage: Eukaryota > Viridiplantae > Streptophyta > Magnoliopsida > Santalales > Viscaceae > Viscum > Viscum album. The sequence continues at coordinate 511,998,729 of OY728143.1, read as the reverse complement.
AGATATTAGATAAATTTATTTATTTATGACACAATGATGATGCAGTAATTACCTTAATAGTGAAATATTAAAATAATAGATATTACAATATCCAAATAAATGTAAATTGAGGCTTGTGATAAATTACACTAATTTTATAGGTTAATATTACATGTTATGATTGATTAAATAAACTTTCTCAATGTGATGAAATTTTGATGGCTTTCAAAAAAATCATATACAAAATAGTGTAAAAATTGACATAATAGAGTTTTTAAAACAAATACTATATTATTAATTGATATAACATTCTTAAAAATCTATTTTTATCCCAAAGTAAATAGATAAGGTTATTTATATTATTAACAAACCACTTTGTTTTCTCTTGGCTTGTTATAGTATGTTTGTTAACCATATAATAAAAAATGCAAAGAGACATGGTAAATGTCAAATTATTTAACTGAGAGTTAAATTTAAAAGATAAGGATAATATGGTGACCTAAACCTATATAAAGCTATTGGTTGAGAGGTTTTAGACCGATAACCACCTTATTCTATAAATAAATCATTTTGGATCCATTATAAATCTCAAATTATTTTATTATAAAATAATATTTCAAGCATTTCCTAAAGTGACCCTCACCTCTCTCATAAAAGGGTACTTCCCCTTCACTTAATTTCACCCTTCCAAATCCATTTGGATCAGCCAACCCCGACCCACTTATCCTCTCATATATCCTTACTTATACTTGTAGTCCTTACTTTAATCAGAAATCTATCCTAAGGACCCCTTTTGATCAACTCAAAAGAAAGCACTCAAAGAAGAGGTAATAATTTCGCCACGCTCTTTCAAGTTCACTTCTTCATCCACTTCCTCTTTATTTGTTGTTTCTATACCAAAATAATTAATCTAGTACCTTCTACATAATGTAATGTTATTATAAATATGGTACAACCATATTCGTTATTCTATCCATCCTATAATTGTCATAGTCACCATATTTGCATATGTATGGCTTACGGTCTCCACGTCGTGGTGTAGTGTGTTATTCAAAATCATCACTATTTGGATGGGTATAATAATGAGTATAACTAATGTAAATAATAAATATAACATGTTAATGATTCATTATATATGATATAACAACAAATTACATAAAATTTAAAGAATAATTTTCATTTTATGATTAAAAATAATGTTTATGAACTTAATATCATTCTTTATATGAATCAAATACATCATGTACATAAAAATCAAGGCTTCTGTAACCAAGAATATAAAATAATAACAATCAGTTAACACCCAAAATAATGATACTACTAAAATATTATTAATAATTCTATATTAGAAGATCATATATAATATCATATTTATGTATATGATTATTTTATCATTAAATAACAATGATTCAACTATTATACAGGAGGATAGCGTAGCCTAGACTAAGGAAAAGTACAAGGTAAGGGTTAATTATACAATCTCATTACTTATTCGAGGTTGTTAATATGTAACTATCTACTAGGTTATCTTTATCATCCACATCTGTGTTTTCATAAAAAATGAATTTCAAAACATTTTTCCCTATTTACTAGACTATGGTTTAAATTAATTTAAGCCCTTATTTGACCACATATGTTTTGAAAGAAATATTTCCGTCATTTTCCAAATAATGTACGTTATGACCTTCTCGACAAAATTAGTGTAAGTGTGCCTTTTTTAACTTATAAGGTTGGTGTGGCTATTTTACACCATTATAACATCATCAAAATTTCCCATACAATCTTATAAAAATATTTTCAAAATAAATTTTTCCATTTATAATTATATGACTTTAAAATGATTTCAAAATGGAAAGTGATATTTCTCTACAAAAATTTATGATTTCATCTATGTCAACATCCTTTGAAGGATATTATGTTTGTTTGATGTTGATTATTATGATAAAAATCTTCTATATTGTATTGAATGTTTTGTGATATGTTTGACTGTAGATGTGTTATTTTTACACTATTCATTGTTTATGGGTAAAGTATTGACATTTTGTATGCTATTTTTAAAACAAATGTTATTGTTATGTTTAAACCTTTTCATACGAGGAATGAATTGGAATTATTAAGTGACTGGTGGTGCCCGCTATAGCTCCTCGATGTATCAATAGGTCTCGTGTGACAAAATAGTGTATTGGCACAAGGCCTTGGCAAAATATTATTTTTTTTCTTGGAAAAAGCCCTTCACTATGTGGTTATGAAGTCTGGAATTATGCATTCCAGCATTATAAAATTGGCTGTTTATAATACATGTGATTATTTGACTAGTAGAATATCCATTAAATAAGTAAATGACATTATTTAATTTATCTTTTCCATATTATGAGGAATTTTAAGATTAATAGGCTTGTTTTTCAGTCTTATACATTGCCTTAAATGATTATCCTTATTCTTGAAAGTTTCTGCAATATTGTTATCCATACTGAGCATCTGAGCTCACCTCTTTCAATGTTTTATTTTTTCTAGGATGCAAATATGTATATTATGATTGTCTTGCAGGGACAGTCTAAGGGATGAATGTGGTTAATGGAGACAATGTTGTTGTTTTTTCATTTTATAATGTAATGTAAAATTTATGAATGTATCTAGTAATTCCAAGACTTCAAAACTGATGGGTATTTCAGGATTGGATCCCCTTTTATTATGCTAGTGTTATGTAATAATGTACAGACTCTAGGTAACCAGGGACAGGGTGTTACATTAAGTCATTCCCAAACACTTCATAATTTTTTAGATAAAACATTGTGAATTAACCCAAGCATATACCTTGGGAGTGCCTATGAAAGTGTATAGTTTTAGGCCCACTAATTATGCACCGTATGATGATAAATTTGACACCCAATCCACAGATTTCATAATTATCATGCTTTGGTGCATCTTTTCTAAAGCTACATCTTGCTGCTATTATTTAGGTAGGAATGTAACTTCTAGGAAAGAAACAAAATGTTTTATTTAACAAAGCATTAGGATATTATAAAATTTATTGACTAATTAACCCATAATACTATCTAAAATTTTTAAACTATCATCATATAAATCATCCTAACATCTATAGTTATCTAATCCATTATTTTGAAACAAATTATATGTACATAGCCTTAAAAAATTACATAATATTCTATTATTAGATATGAATCCACTTTCATACATTTTGAGGATCTTTACTGTTTCAAGTATTAGAGAATTAAATCATCATTTCTATATAAATCACCATATATTACAATCTAGGAACTTAAAATCAATATCCATTTTTCAAACAACATAATACTTTTAAAAATAAAATGCATTATTTATGAAAAAACATTATAACCTCATTTGGGCTTCTTCTTTGTTCCTAATAATCATTAAACATTATGAAAATCATTTGAAAATGTTGGATGAGTAAAAAAAATTTTATAAGGGATATAAAAAAATGAAATACATTAGTCTAGTGAGAAAACATGAAACCCCAATTTTTTACCTTTGTTATATTCTTCATTAAGTGTATTAAATAAATCATATCTACATAGAAAACAGACTTTTTTATCAAAGACACCACTTAAAACCAATAGTTAACCAATATAAAACCTTATGGGCAGCATAGAGTATTATATTCATAAACCATGTTCAATCATGTCAAAATAAAATGAATTCCAGTAAAATCCATATGAGAAACCACCCTCGTTAACCCCTCCTTGACTTTTAAGATAAATAATATTACCCATTGCATTGGGGAGCCATATCGGGCTTATCCATTGTATAATCTGCCTCGAGTTTTCATATTTTATAAGTTGTATAGGGATCACTAGTAATCATATATAATTTTCATGTACCATATCATTCAAAAATATAATCTTAATAATGAAAATTTTCATAATAATTCACCTGAAAAACTCTTCTTAACCCATAACCAAATAACTTATAAATTTCACATAAAAATAAGGTGAAATGTCCCTTTCTTTTGAAAAATCATTAAAACTAAAAATTTCCAAAATATTGTTGAAATGATTTTATTTGAAAAAAACATGGAAAATTTTGATTTAAACTTAAAATAACTTAAAATTAATGATGTTGTGAAATTATATTGATTCCATAAAAGTTAAAATTCTTATTCTTTTCCCACCTTTAATAAAAGTGCATAATTCAGAAAATGAAAAGAAGATTACCTTTAAAAAAATTTAAGGAAAGATAAAGGTGGTTGAAAATGAAATTTAATAGCACTTTAAGTATAAATATGAACATTACTACAAAATTAATTCATATATATATGGAGGTAATGTAGAATTAAAAAATTAAAAATTTTAAAATAGTAATTTAATGAAAAATATGTTACCTTAAATATTGTCTAGAATCCCATATTATTTAAATCCATAATAATAAAATAATTTAAGTTTTTAATGTATTAATAACATTTATATTATTCATTATATTATCAGTATCCCTTTTATTTCATCTACGTCCTTATTTTATTTATTTATTTAATCAATTAAGTTTGCATCGGACGTTTTGAGGGTGTTCTGTTAATAATTCCAAAAGAACTTTGGTAAGATGGTCATGGTCAAAGGGTTAGTTTTTAAATTTTATAAAAAATATTAATAAAGAATTTTTTATAATCTTTATACATTAAATACAAAATTTTAACCATACATGAATGGTTTACATGAAAAATTAATTGTATCACTTTGTGGAGGTGGTAGTCCAAACGTATGTATGAAAAACATTATCAAGCAATGGATGAAAATATAAGAAAAATGATATATTAAATATACATAATGATAATAATGTAATTAATATCGTATATATTAATTTTATCCATAATTATAACCATACATGTGCGGTGGTGATGAAAAAAACACATCACTTCATGGTGGTGGTAATCCTCACATATGCACAAACGATGTTTCCATTTCCCATAAGACAAAAAATGAGATGAAAAGCATTGTATCATAATAAAAATAAAGCTTTAGTATTTTTAATATAATGATGATATATTTTATCATGGTTAAGTAATATTATAATGAAGTTGAATAAGAAATAATCTTGAAATAGGTTGGTCAGGACTAATACCTTCTCCTCGGATACCATCTTTGAATTACCCCTTAAGCCATCTAGGTTTGGTATTTTTGAGAAACCATGAACTCTAGTATGTGTTTATTAATTTTTGTTATATATTTGGTTATATATTTTATGAAATATAGTTATTAAATAATTTAATGAAGATGTGAGAGTAGGTTCACTTTTATATGTTAGAAGAGGGGCTCCCTTAGAACTATTTAAAGTATTAAATTAATATAAATTAATATTCACACTCAAGTGAAAAAATTAACATTTTTTTAATATAGTTTGAGTATAAGTATAATTAATCCCAGAAAATAACATTTTTAAAATTTTAGTTGACTTTTTCACCCTTATCGTTTAGTTTTAGCCTCATGTTAACCCTATTAATGATTACCACGATAAAAATGTTTTCTACTTTTGTGGATCAAGAATATTACAATAAAAGAATAAGAGAACCATAAGTGTAAATGTTTTGATATTATTGACTATTAACCATTAAAGTTTAAAAATATATTATTCTAAAAAATTTCAAATCATTATATAAAATAATATTTAACATAGTATACCATTAAAATAATTTATCATTCAATTCATATAGCTCAAATTTAGTGACATCAAGATAGTAATGTAATTCATATATAAACCTTTAATACTTCAATAATATGTTATATTTATCTATAAAAAATATAATACACATTAATGCATCCAGATTATATTAATTTTAATGTTTTAAAATTATTTACTGGATTTTTCTATTACATGAAAAAGCAATGTGTCACTGTTGCATAAACACTTAAAGTAATTATTATATCATAAATATTAAAAGTAAAGTACAATGATAAAAATATTTTTTATTTAAAATAACCATTTGGTACTCAAAATTATTTTTATATATCCCTTTAAAAATATTATAGATATTTTAAACAAAATAGGGACATTTTGAATTTACCTATTGCATGAAATAATATAAATCTTATAATCAAAGGATATTAGAAATGTATTTCAAAATTTTCATTAATTTTATAGTTATAGTTCTGAAACACTTATCCAATAAAATAAATTCATGTTTTTTAGATATTTTAAAATATTATCCAATTGTATCATTCTTTTTTTTACCCATTTTAACCATACTAAGGTGGAAAATATTCACCATAATTACTATTCAAAATATCTATAATTAAAAGGAAAATATTTTTCAAATTTGAAAATATATATTATAAATATGGAAATTATTTTCAAATATTAAAATTATATTAGTGTAACTAATATATTTTAATATAAATATGTAAAACTCAACAAAAAATAGTTTTAAAAAATCTTTTTAAGCCAAAAAATATGATCTTATACCGAAATCTTGTATAATATGGTTTTATATGTGATTAACTATATTATGTATAATTTAATTATTCTCATTTTACTTTATAATTGAATTTAAAACAAAATTTTACTTTTAAATTACTTCATTTGATGGAAATAAATGATAGTTTTATAAAAATCAGTATTTTTTTGTATTAATAGAGAAATAAATATTTTCAGAAAAAACCCCTAAATAATTACCATAAGATAATATTAACATGGTGATTTAAAAAATTATATTAATTTTATAAAATAAAATTTAAAAAAAATTATAAAATAAACATTATGACCATGCACAAAATATAATGAAAATATTTTTTGGATAAAATTTATTTTTGAAGCATAAAATGAATTTACTAAAAATTAAGTTCCTACTCATAAAACAATACATTATAAAAAAATACAATACATTTTTATTATAATTTTTATACTATTAATCATATGGAAAATTTAATATCTAGGTTATAATGTTAAAATTTAAATAATAATATTTTTAGTATATCATAATTCACTTAAATCTCATTGTTTTATGTTAAGAAAACTATTGGGAATAATATTATTTTAAACAAGTTTTTCTGGGTGATATACTAAATCAGGTGGTAGCATGATGTGTATGGGAAAAACCCTTACTTTTTTCTAATTCCTTCACATGGTTTCTTCACCCTTCATATTCATGCATCTCCACTTGCGCAATGCCACCCACACATCTCATGATGCAATGATTTGTGCACAATAGACACCTAGTCAAGTGTGCACCCTCAAATGCATGTGACACCTGTATGTAGCCCCAATATTCATCACTATAGTGAAGTGTTACCACATAGTCCCAAGATTCACTTTGTAAAAAATCCCCCTATTGTCTAGAATTATATTTTGAGTTTCCAACAAAAAAATCCAGATATTCCACTGAAACATTTAAACCCAAAAGTTTTGGCAAACATTCAAAAACTATGCTATTTTTTGCCCTGTATTTCTTCCAGAAATTCTAATGTACCAAGAACTTATCATATAGAATGGTCACATAATCAATATTTTAATATATACATCATCATGGAAAATAAATTTTTACAAATTCTCTACTTTCTTTTTATCAACCTTCTATATTTATGAATGCCCACCTTTCTGATTTACACTGACCTCCACAATATAACTTCCATGCTAGAAAATTAAAGCTTCATTTCTAGTCATGGTGTATCTCAGACTCCCCCATAATCGTTCCACAACTATAAAACCTTTATATATATATATATATCATGGAATATCATTTCAGTTGACTATAAGGGATTCCATGATCACTACCACCACCCCCTCCTTAGCAAATTTCATTAACCTAACTAATGGATATTTTTAATAAATACATCACACAAGATCTTTATTGGAAACATTTATCAATTTTTTAATATGGATAAAAATATAACATAACAAATGATAATCATTAACCTTTCCCAAAAAACATGAAAACAATAAACATCTTCTCCTAAATGAATCACCTCCCTTTCAGCCATGGATAACCTCCCCCCCACACTTAAACCACTTAATATAATTAAAAATATAAGAGTAAGGGTTGGAAGCATAAAATAGGATTGTATTTTGGATAATATATATTAATTTCATTCATTATTTTATAGTCTAAAAGAATTATAAAATTTCAATGTAGGTATCATGGATAGAGTATTATTAATAAAAATTAAAAAATATTTTTAAATGTGACTATATACTTTAATAATTTTGAGAATATTTCTATAAAATTTATTAAAATATTAGTTTTACCAAGATAATATCAAGAACTTTTATTGAAAAGGATAATAAAATTTTATTCTATAATCCCCCTAGTAATAGAAATTGGTGAAATTTCATAATCACTCTTGGAATGTATAATAATAATAAAATAATATATATGAATTTCATAAATTCAATATATAAAAAATGTAAGGTAATTTCATGTATATAAAATAACTATCCTTCCCAAATCATGATTCATAAAATCCATACCCCAATGGTTATCTCTAATTATTCATCCCATATCTTAATCATTCAACCTAATTAAATGTGAAATCTAAAAACTCACATTATGGGATTCTAATATAATATTTATATCATAGATAAAAAGTAAAAAAATTTACGTGTGGGGAATGAATTTTTAGTTAGATTTCAAAAACATAAGTTATAAATTTAGGGTAGTTAAAAATAAATAATTTAAAAAAACACTCTCATTTCCTGTGAATCTCTTTTCCTACATTTTTTCATTTATCATCATGGACCTACAAAATAATGTCCCTCAAGTGAATGTACAAGGCCCATGCACTTTAAGATAAAAAATAATCAAAATAATTGGCATTGTATCTTAAAAGGGATTACTAAATAAAAAATAAATTCTTATAAATTTGTCATAACACTTAGGTTTCCTCTTGAAGAGTAATTTTTTAGCCTCGTTGTTACAACTTTACATATTTTTCTCTAGTAATTGATTATAGTGAACAATTAATAATATCATATTTACCCAATTATGAAGTTGTTTCACATCTGAGTCACTTCCTTTCTTCTTCATCACTATTCTTAGATTCTATCTTAATAAGGGAGAGTTCCCTATACTCTAAAAACATTTGGATTGAATAACTAACTCATAATACTAGAGAGAAAAAAATTTATCTTAAACTGATGGATGCATTTGTTCAAATTATTCCATGATTTCTTCATGTTCAGCAACCTACTTTTCCTCTTATTTTTCTTGATACTTATCTACAAATTTTAAATTTAATTTGATAATTTTATCATCAAAGCCTTCTTCTTCCAGTACTTCTTTATTATGTTGTCTTTGATTCTCTTATAATGTATTTATTAATTAAACAACTCTTATCACCTCTACATCTTCTTCTATTTCATTCTACTTTAGAATTAGTGGTTGTGGTTATTTGTCATTGAAAATTTTATCATTACCTAAGTACATATAGTCCATCAGTTTGATCAGGTTGTTTAATGATTCAATAGTTTTCTACCACTATTCCTCTTATTCTTCTTCCTCTAGTCCTATTGTAGTGGGTAAATATTTTATAGAAACTTTTTTATCTTTGTACACAATATTTACCTTGAATTCATATTTGGACTCAATATAACCCTCAAACATCATTGAATGTTCTACCTCAGGCTAATATTTCTCTTTAAGACTATCCTTCAAATAATTTTCTTCCCTTTCCATCCATTCCTGGTCATTACATGACTCATTGAATTCAAATTTCAGGTCACCGATTAGTGTCTCTAAATTAATCAAGTAGGGTTGTGGGTTACTTCTTTACTGACAGTGGACCTTTTATATAAGTTCATCTTTTTTTTGAGAGAGGTGCTTGATTTGGATATAAAAATTTTACACCTCATCCAATATGAAATTAATCTCTTCCTTCTCATCCATAAATACAACATGTGCAAATGGAACATTGAAAGAACACTACTCTAGAATCATAAAACAAGAAATTGGGATGTATTATTGTTGTCATAACTACAGAATGTAAGTTGTTTCAATGTCCCCAACAATAATTCAAACAAAATGACTGTGCTTATAGACATATTTACATAAAAACATCTCAATAAATTTATAATTTAAAACACAAAACATGAAATAACTAAATCTAATAATTTGTTGTATAACATATATATAATTTTAGATGTCGAACCCATAAGGATAAAATAAATATCAAAACCATAATAAATAGGGAATTGTCTCTAAAATCATAAACTAAAAAAGAGTAGAAATGTGAATTGAATGATTGGACTAAATAAAAAATTAAAAATATAAAGAGAAGTAAACTAAATCAAATTATATCTTCTCGTTAACAAAATTTTATTCAAACATACTCATGAGATAATTAAAATTATTTTCTATAATACTCTTTGAGGTATTTATTTCTTCATCTCCATATAAATTTAAAATTACTTATCCCAACAATCCCTTTGATTGAGGAAATATATAATAAACTTATATACATTAAGTCAAATATTTAAGATTAATGTGAGGTTAACCCAGCTCTGGTTGCCTGGTCCTCTCCACCACATTGGTTTTTATCCCCTAGTTTTCATCATTCTCCCTAGAAAACATGGGGATAGGATATAGATTAATCTCAAAGTGTTACTAATTAACATGCAAATCTCATTATCTTAGAATAATTATAATCAGTACATACACATTATCTTCATCAATTCCACCATATCGTATAACACTTATCCACTAATGATTGATTTCTCTTTTACCATGAATAATATATACATCAAATATAGGGGAATAAGTCGGTTATATAAAATAAAAGTTTTAAGAAATTGTGAAAAACATAATTTAATTTATTTTGTCAACTAAAATAGGAATATCACCATTATACGATGAATTGATTAGTAAAAACAAGAACATAAACTATGAAACTACTCTAGTGGTTGATCTACTCTCTCTTCTTGAACCTCCAAGAATCTGATCCCCTCCAAAATTCACAAAAACTCTTATATATAGGAAAATATTCCTCTAAGATATCTCCATCTTATCTTTTATATATATTCTCTTATCTAATTATCTTAAGCTACCTTGAATCAGCCGCAAACTCATTAAAATATGCATGTGAACCACATGTATGTATCCAATCATTTATCTCCATTAGTTATATCATGCATCATCTGTATGTTATATTAAATCTTACTACAAAATATTTGTAGATATATTTTTTATGATGGAGGAAGTGTGATTGTGGTGTAACCCTTCATCCACTGTTCCTTCATCCAACATGTTGCAATGTCAAACTCATACTACAGTATAAAATAACTCCTTCTAGGAAAAACCAAGTCTTTTTTTATGGTTCATCTATACATCTAATTTCATCAGAACCTTCTTCATTTGAAACCACATATTTCTTCCTCTTCTTCTTTGGTGCAATAGGATCTCATGTGGTGTAAAGATTCATGAGCAATCATCCTGAGCCACTACCTCACATGGATACTCCATAACATATTTGAATTCATAATTTATTACTATATTCCTTTTCAAATCCTTTATTCTTATATAGTGGATGTCATATTAGCATACCACAATATCCATATATCAACCAAACCTAACATTACATGAATGGATGAATCAACCTTATGCAGGGTCACATTTACATATATGAAGCTCACAATAAACGTACATAGTCTATATATTATCCTTTACTTGGATCCCAAGATTTATATATATCCTCATGACACCCTTACACAATATTATATCACCCTTGCGTAGCCTTCTCACTTCCCAATCAACTCTCATGCGTCAATAGGTTGACATCCCAACCTCCTCATGCATGTAAACTTATATGGAGTAGGATAATGGCCAATGGCATATAATCATAATCATATCAGTTATTTAGGGTAGTTTCAGCAAAAATTCAATATTATATTGTTTTTTCTTCATCAATCTAGTACTACATTGAGATTCCCTCAATCATCAATGGTGAATCTGTGGTACAACATGTCTATCTGAAGCATAGATGTTTTTTACAAATAAGAAAACATGGACCCAGTTCAATAAATAAGTTTTTTGAGAAGAACAGATAATGAATCAGAAATATTCTTCCCACATTGGATTTCAAATTGGGTTGTCTCTACTTAATAAGATATATCTTGGAATTTTACTTCAGAATAATAGTCACGATACCAACATGTTCCATGGTTGTTAGAGTTGGTTCCCTAAAAAAACTTATATGTACATTCTGTCTATCCAAATTTTTTATTTTTAATATTAATAATGTTCTTTACATGTCATGATTGTTTACTATGTGATATAGCTTGTGATAAAGTCTTAAGAGAAACTATCTCATTATAAGGTCATGGTAGTTTCCCGCAATGATAAGAACAAAAACAGTTCATGACAATATTCTTGAATATATGTTCTATAGTTGGATAATATCATTTTACAATATGAAAATGATACAGAACATTAGTGGTGGATACTCATAAGACTTTGAGACTCTATCTCATAGTGTACACCCTTAGTAATTTTCAATGTTTGTGATTATGAAAACATCACCCACCGATAGGAAATCCACATTTATATGTATCAATAGTTATTCCTATCTATAAATGTTTTTGGTTATCCATAGAATTTAATATTATCATTTCTGCAAATCATGAATCACGTACTTTGATGTACTGTCCAAAATCATGATTTTATATATTTGTGGTAAATAGGTTATCTTGGGTTCATCTTGAGTGATACAATATTAATGAATAATGTGAGAAAGGACATATCACAGGAACTCATTATTAGCAGTTGAAATACTATTCCCATTGATGGGAATGTAATAGCCTAATTAAATTCATGGTCATGGTGTTCTTTGGAATGGTAAATTTTTAGAAATTCAAAAAAATAGACATCAAGAACAATTTTTGATGACACTAGCATGAAACCTACTTGATTATATATAACATGATTCAGTGATTCTATTTCACAGTGGTCATTTTATGAGGTTATATGACTTTGTGACATTCAATTCTTTCTTAACAGTTTCTTTAGCATGTTTCAAGTTGATAATCTTGGAATTTAGGTGGTTCCACCAAAATCTAATGAGAAAGGGGTTTAAGGGGTCACACACTAAGTGTATCATAATCTCAATTAAATTATATTTTGAATTTATTAATTCAAAAAAAAATTAATCTGACATTGTGGTTTAATATTAATTTTGGGAGGGTTGATCACCCAGATTTAATCCCATGTTATTTAGAATAACAAATATTTGAGTTAGATAATAATAAATATTTATTCTCAATATTTATTGAATCTAATAATTAATAATGAATAATGTATTAATAATTATTTATTAAATAAATATTCATTCTTTCGGGATTGGTAAATTGGTAGGAGGGTAAATGGATCAATTTTAATGGTTCTATTGAAAATGATATATTAAATATAATGTAAATAAATATTTATTAATTTACTTAATAAATTATATTTATTTATCGTTGTGTGTGCATTCTAATAAAACAATAATATATTTATTATGAAATATGTGGTCTACTAAGAAATAATAAATTAGATAAGGTTAAGTGTACAATTATCAACCTAACATAACACTATAACTACCTGTTTATATCACTTTCCAATGTTATTCACTGGTTGTTCCAAACAATTATAGGAATGAATTCTCTCAATCCATAAGAGAGAAACCTCCCCAGAATATACTCAAGAACTAGAGGACTAATCCTACTCCACTCTCTCATGCCTTGAAGGAAACCTAAAGAATCATTCATCCATGAAGTGATTATTATTATGATCAATGATAGATAATGCAAGTTATCATGATTGATTATTCTATCAACATTTTATTTTATAAAAAATCCTGAAATTTTGGACCATGTATGGATAATTTCTATTGGGATTATTCCCTTGGATCATATGAAACAACAGAAGTATAATGAGACTGATCAATCACAACATCAATTAAGAAATAAATTTAAGACAATTTAATTTTAAATATATATATAAAAATTAATTAAAAACTATATATTATGGTCATACATTCTTAGTATCGACATTAATATATTGATTAAGCTTTGAATTTATTTCATTGGTCATGAGATTATTTGTCATGTACATCTTAGATTATTCATTAATTATGATAAAAACTGAATTGTTTATACTCAATTGGTGATTTTACTGTATTAGAAACCATCATGTTTTATAATAGCAATTTCATAATTAATTTATAATTATTTATTAATCATTTATTAATGATATAAATTATTTGTTAGTTTTAATATCTAAGTTATTCATTAATTAAATGAAATCATTGATTTCATCTCTTCCATTGTTCATGATCACTTATATAACCAAGAAAAGTTTAAATTTACACAAATATCATCTGAAGACTACATCAAGATGTTCTAAGAGTTATAGTTGAATAACACATGGATATATGTTATGTAGACAAAAGAAATACATTTTATGCCCATGTATATTTCACCAAGATGACTAACAATCCTATTTTTTTTGTGTTTTATTTTTTTGAATGAATATTTCAATATGTCTTGATGAAGAAGAATATATCGGATGTTCATTGACGTTCCCAATCTTAGTAATGATAAGATTAAATTTCCCAAGTAATTATGTGAATTTCATTAAGAATCTTGTATGTTTTTGAAGTTTTGGATATTAACCATACATAGAAGTTCAAAGGTCACATGATTATATTTTGGATGAAGTGGTGATTCTTGGATAATTATTATGGATTCATTTTATTACAATAGATATCATTATGGAACTAGTATCCATATAATTTTTAGGATTACATAACAGTTCGTAAAGACCATTGACATGTGTTGATTTTAGTAGGATATTTCACATTATCTATGTCATATAAATTTGTTTAAGACCAAGAAAATTATTATTTTCATGAAGATAATGTAATCTCATGCAAGAAGGGAGAATATTTTAATTTCATAGTTAGTAGGTATTTATCAAAAATAGGAAAATCAAATCCAACCATGTGGGATACCACAACCACATATGGAAGAATGGATCAACAACATGGGAACTAGACCATGCATGGGAATCCAATATAAAATGGTATCATGGAGGACACAAAGGACTAGCATGTGTAGGCATGGGGTGCATATGTGGTTTGACTTTTAGAGAATATGGGACGTGTCATGGGTTGGTAGCATGGTGGAGCTCAGGAGTAGACCCTGGATACACTCTTCTATTTAGATATAGAATGAAGAGTATTATTAAGTGGATTATGAATGATCTAACACTCAATGTGGGATTTGGTAGTGAAAATTACTATTCACACTTTTAATAAAGTCTGATATAATTATTGTGGTTTGATCTATTTCATCACAATCGTCAGATCGATGCATTCATTGTCTTCTACATTGATCCATCTTGGGCCACTGTATGTTATATCTCTTCTGTAGGTAGTGAACACCAATCAAACTTGTGAGAGATGACATCCATCACTAGCGATCAAATTGAAGGGAATACGACATGCTTTATCACCTATTTCCATGAATTCAACTTGTTCTTGTATGCATGAATTTATGAGAAAAACTCAATACTAGAAAATATTAAAAATGAAGATACAATGAGGCAATCATATGAAAATGCATACAAGTTAATTCAAGTGATTTATGTCACCCACATTTTAGTTTTTTTGTCACAATTGAATTTGATATCACCTAGTAAGGGATTATATTAATCTCTGTATCATTGAAAGATAATAAGGAAACCCATGTTGATTTTAAAATAATCGATGACTCTCCATAATAATCAGATCTATCGTTTTAATTGGAAGTAGAATGAAAATTGGATCCACTAAATGAGAACCATGTTTATAAATAGAGAATTGCCAAGGATAAGTCTTGTTGCTGGTTTTATTTTCTACTCTCATTTTTCAAAGAAATATAGAGAATCTAGTTGATGCCTTTGTGCATAATCCAATGAAAAGATGAACCATGAGTAACACCAGTACACGAAAACTATTCCATACACACATTTTTTAATGAATAACTATAAGATTCCTTTTATTATGATGTAAAGGTATAAATTATCTCATTTATTCATAGATCATGTTAGGATTATCTGATTAATAAAAACACTATCACAATGTAGTCATACTATTGTGTGAAGATAGTGTTATATCACAATTTCTATGCATCTATCCTAGTGTTCATAAAGATAAGAAACCTATGAGCTTATTTGGTGCATAATGAATAGAAATATGCACTTACAATATCATGAAGAATAAAAAGTTTTATGAAATCACAATTACACTATGTATTATGATGAATAATAATATCATGTAAACTAGTTCATGAAAAACAACTTAAATATTACAAACATATAGTTACACTATGTTATCTATATAAAAAAATGAAAAAATTGGTGAAGTAACTCATTACATTTATAATTAGTAGAAAAAGTATGCAACGAATAAAATAAAAAAGATTCATGATAGAACCCATAAATTGTAACCATGTATATCATTGCATGAGGAAAAGATAAAATACATGCATTAAATAATTGATAAACTTATTATATTACATGTGATGAATCTAGAGTAAGATAATTGATCTAATACAATTTAAATTGTTTATCTTCTATTTAAGAAGAGTTGGTGACCACACTAATATCTATTTATTATTATTTAGTTTGAAAATTAATTCTTGAGATTACGAATATATAGAAAATTCAAAATATTTTGAATAAAGGAGAATAATATGAATCCCTCTATATTTATACATATTTGACACAAGCCTTATGATTTATTTATTCAAGTAATCAATTTGATTATTGCAGTCACTGGAATAGGATCAGATATTATTTGGGTCTATTGAAGAGGACATGTTCTATATTTTTTGATCACTTCATAAGGGGTAGGATAACATCTTGTATCATTGGAATAAATTTTAAATCATTCCTTATACCTGGTTGGTTTTAGTTTAATGGTTTTAATTAAATTATCTTTGTGATTCTTTTCATGATGATAAAATATTTTTTTTTTCATGTGGGATAATAACCATCATACACTGAGGACATAGTCATCCCCACTATAGGATATATTTATAAAAATCCTAGTGTTATTTTTTCTTTTTTCTTTTATGTGCATGATTTCTAACTATGGGTGAATAAGAAAATAGAAACATTCACTAAATAGGTGATAGAGTTATAAAAAGGGATAAAATTTTTAGGTTGTAAAAAGTCATCCCACACTTATTTAACACCCTGCTCAATATGGTCATCCCTATAGTGATCCTAACAATTTATATCATGTGTAATAGTTTCACCTATAATTGGATTATCTATTTTTAATTTCATTGAATATTTTTTTGATCAGTTCTCAATTCATAATGGGGTGAAAACATTGATGGGTTCTTTCTACTGCATATCGCAATTTTATCTCATCCAATACATTGATAAACATATAATTTTGTCCGGTGGTACTTTTCCCTATTTAATAAAGATTTATATTTTAATGAATAAACATAAAATTTAAGGAGTGGATAAATAAAAAGAAAACATCCCTCTCATTAAAATAGGATTGTGAATCAATTTCCCAATGCAATATTAAATTGAAATATAAGTGGAATTACAATTTTTTACCGATGAAATGGAAAATAGTTCTAACTCATAAGCTGATGAAGTGGTATAATATATGTTTCCAATGTTTAAAAAAAGAATCAAGATTAATATATGATTATAAATCCTCAGAGAATGATAGTTATACAATTCAGAGGAAGTCCGTGAAAGAAGAGATCACTCATCTAGAAGAATAATTTAAGAAAAGGGGGAGTATATTGGCCCAAAAGGTAATGATGTGTGTTGATATTTATAAATAATTTAATTGTAATGGTGTAATAATTTATAAGCTTGGGTATGGATATTCCAGATTTGGGATGGATTGTTTTGATGTAATCATAAAGAAATATTAGGCAATTTAGGGCTTTAATGAAATGTTCCATGCATTCGAATATAAAATAAAAATATCATTGATGTTAAGAATGATCAACTTGAGAACAATATAAAAAAATGTCAAGGATCTGGAGAACTTATTATAAGAGAAACAAAAAATGAATGATAATGAATTTATGAAGATCTTGGAATAATGTGAAGAAACATTGAAGTCAGTGGAGGTTGATAAAATTATCATAAATATGAAATGTCTTTAAATTAGAGTCAAACTGAAAAGTTTTGAAAGTATTCGAGTTGAGTCTTCACAAAAAGATAAAATAAGAGTTGTTAATTCAATTGATATAGCTATAAAAACATCATATGAGGATTATTATCCTTAAAAATTCATCTGGTTGAAATAAAATATTGAAATCATCTAGTGTTCCATCAGTAATAGTCTCAAAAAAGAAGGTATTATCCACCTCTAATAATAAAATCCATGCTAATTCTGGTCTTATGAAAAGTAAAGGTTTAAAATCAAAACATGTGAAAAAGTTGATGAATAAAGTGGGTGAGGTTCTCTCCAATACAACTATAGTAAAGAAATATAAGTGTAAAATAAATTTTCACCCTAAAAATTTCAATCAAAAATTGAAAATAAATAGAAATGGTAAGCATACCAATTAATAAAAACTATTTCTAAAAATAAAATATCAAGATTTTTTTGGCTATAGTAGATGTTGTGAACGATTTGGGAACATTGCATCAAATTATTAGTATAATATGTAATTATCTGAAAAAAGGGATGCCTACATCTAGGGGGATCAAATTAGTAAATAATATAAGACCACAATATAAAATGGAAGAGTATTCCCATTACAAATATATTAAAAAATCAAAATAATCTATGTATTATTTGTAATGTTAGTGGTCATAGTGAAGAATAATTAAAGTATAAATCATTCAATATTGCAAGAAAAAAGTCAGAAGAAAACAAAAAAAAGAATATTGGAGAAAATCCAGCCATGCAAAATAATCATGGGTAAATATTTACAAAGAACATTCTGAATGTATTTATAAAGTATGAAACAATTTCAATCTTGGGTGAAAATAAAAATGAGACTAATTCTCAGTAAAAATCTAAGAAAAAAAAGGGTGTTACTCCAAAGAGTATAAGTTTATTCTTTAATATTACTATATTTCACTCCATTAATCACTATAATAATGACATGGATATCATATTGAATTGAATCATGTTTAGTAAAGGGTAATACAATTCCAAGAAAAAAGTATATGTACTGATGTGACATAGAGTAATATAGTATTCTCATGAAGAAATATAAAAAGAACGTTAAAAATGCATAAGGTGGTACAATTTTTATGATTGTTAGGGTAGTAAATAATATTCCACAAAAATTTATTTCTAAAGTAATAAAAGATTCCATATTACCCAAGACTAAAAAGAAAGATGGTAAATTCATCATGAAGAAATAATCCTCACATGGAGAATAAAATAAATGAGTTATATAGTATAGAAACTATAATTATCCTTTTTTCACAAATGGAAATGAAATAACGATCTACCTTATTCCCATATAATTTTTGTTTGATTATTAAATGTAAGGAATTATAGGTGATGGATATTCAAAGGGGAAGAATTTAGTTGAAGTTATATTAGTATATCTAAAAGATAGAATATTCATTCCAATGATTATTAAAATCACCATATTGTTTTGATATAACTATTGATATCAATAATATTATCTGTTTTAAAAGATCATAGATCAACCTTGATGAATATGATCAAGCTGTAATAGTTTATTGACAAATTTTAATTGAACATAAAAGATATGATCACAAAAATTAGTATTCATATCAATAATAATTAAGAAGAACAATCAAATGAAATTATCACTCTTGAAATAGTGAATTTGGAGATCATACCTTGAGGGGAATTATCCAAAAAATTCCCAAAACCATATATTTCTTCCAAATCTGACATCTCTTAAAGGTACTTGTTTATAAATTCAATGATAAGGTTTGTGTGTTCATTATATCATCACTATTCAAAAAATTTTAACAAAAATTTTGATCATAATGAGGACAACTTAAATTTATCAATGACATAAGAAAAATAAAATTATAGAATGATCCAGGACTTAATTTAAGAACATAATCTACCAAGTATACATTAATGTTTTTAAATTTTGTGTTGAGATGAGTGTAAGAATTTTAGGTTTAATGTTTCTTGAAAATATTATGTCAACAAGTGGAATTAGAAAATTTTCACTAACATTGTATCAATTTGAATCAACCAAATATTAACCTATAAATAATTGACCAATATCTGAGGAAAAAAAACTATCTTATATCAGTTGGTATCATATTCTGAATTGAGAATTGATAAAATATATGTCTATATTTGACCCTATTATTTTATATAATGGTTTATCCCATGTAGAATTTGAGTGGAATGATTGATTTTTTATTCATTAATAATGTTGGGGTATCATCCTATCCCAGGAATTTTTTATTTTTTATTAATAATGGGTAGAGAAGAAAATAAAAATATATCTATGATTAGGGGGGGAGAAAAAAATTGTATGTGAAAAATTGATAAACATATTGACATTGAATTTTCAATTTGTATCATAAAAATATTCTAAGGGAGGGACTGTTGATACAAATTTGTGTTTGTGTTTTAATTTTTGTAAATTAATATGTCAATTTGTGTAGATAAATAATAATATCTTGGAATTTCATTACTGATCCCTATCTTAGTAATGATTAGATTGAAGTGACCAACCAATTTTTTACATTGCATTAAGAAGCTTAGAAGTTGATTAATATTTGAGTAAGAACAATCAATGAATGTTTAAAAATCAGATGATCATATTTTGGATGATGTTTTGATGATTTTATAATTTCTAGGGATTCATCTTATGTCACTGGATATCGTGATTCAATAATTCTCCACATAGAAATGAAAATTTAAATAATTTTTCTTAAAGACCAATGGCATGTGTCAATAGCACTAGGATGGTGACAATTCTCTACATCATTTCACTTTGTTGGAAAACATGGAAATATTTATTTTCATGAAGATATTTGAATCCCGTAAAAAGTAAGATGATTTCAATTACATATATATTATTTATAAAGTATTTAAATGGGGATTTATCACAAATGGTTAAACCAAAGCAACCCATGTTGGCCATCTCAACCACATATGGGAGAAATGGCTCATCTATGTTTTGACTATCCCATGAACTATAATCCATGATAGAAAGGGGGCACAAATGACATGAAATTATTTTATAGGCATACATGGGGTTCACATGGGGGTCGATGTGCCTAGAAAGTGGGGAGTTTCATGGGTTGGAAGCAAAATTAAGCTTCAGAGAATACCACAATTACACACTTATAGTAGGACATGGAATGAAGAGTATAATTAAATAGAGAATGGAATATTTTATGTTCTATGTTGTATTCAGTGGTATACATTATTTTTCATTTATTTCATAACGTTGGATATAATCAGAGATGTCAAAACAATTTTATCATATCCATTGATCTCACAACATCCAACTTCCATATCCTCTGATCAAGCTGAAGGGAAGATGAAATTCTTGATCACCTAAATCAATCCATACAAATTCATCCTGAATGCATGCCATTATATGAATATCATGATACTATAAAGGATAAAAACAATTATATAGTGAGGAAATCTTGTTTGAATTAATCCATGTTAGGTCATGTGAATTATGACTCAGTCAGGTTATTTTCTCTACAAAAAAAATTTGAGATCGTGGAAGAAGAGATACCATGAATCTCAGTGTCATCAAAAGATAATAAAGAAACCTATAGTTATTTTAAAATCATATGAAACTCTACATGATTATCAGATATGGAATTCAAATTAGATGTGTCATGAAAAACTAATCCACGAAAGGGGAAGCGTGTTTACAAATAAAGAGGTACTGAGGCTAAGGATTTATATTAATTTTGTTGTGTGGTCTGATTTTTCATATGAAAACAAATAATCTGGTTGAGGCCATTTAGAAACTGGATACATGAAGAAGAATCTTGATCCACTCAGCTATATGAATAGTGTTGATCACACTCATTTGTATGAGGAAGAACCGTGAGATTCCCTATCAAGAAAAGGAATGTTTTGTGTACTCTAATTTTTTTATATAACACATGAGGGTTATACAATGAAGAAGAAAATTATCATAGTGTATTCATACTTTTGTGTGAAGTTACTTTTATATCACACATTCCATGAAGCCAACCAGGTTTCTGTGAATAGAAGATACCTGTGAGTATTTCTAGTTTGTGAAGAATAGAATTTCAAACATTCTGTTTCATAAAAATAAGGATCATGAGGAATTTTAAATCTCACTATGTATTTAAAATGATAAAAACATTATGTTCACTTTATCAATAAAAATAACTAATAAATTTCAAACATATATTTATTCTATGTAAACAATATACAAAAATGAAAAACATTGGCGAATCAACTCATTGAACTTGTAATGAGAAGAAAATAGTTGCAAGGAACAAGGTCCATGAAGAAACCCATGCACTATAACCATGGAAATCTTTTAATGAGGAAAAGGTAAGTTACAAAAATTAAATAATGGATTAACATATTATATTTCACTAGATGAATCAATCTTTATAGAATCCATCTCATAAAATTACAATTTTTTTATCTTTTGTGGAAGAAGAGTAGGTGGTCAAGATTATATGTATTAATTATTATCGAGGTTAAAAACTAATTATTGATATTAATAGTCTAAAAAAAATTCATATTATTATTGAATAAGAAGAAGAAGATTCATACCTCTATATTTTCTCTTATTTGAGTCATACGATGTGATTATTTCATTTGAGTCAACCATTTGATTGCTCGAATAAAAAATGTTGATAATATTTTATTGGTGTCCATTTAAGAGGATATGTTCTACATTTGTTGATCACTTAAAAAGGGGTAGTCTAAAATCCTACATATTATACTTCATTGATAAAAATTTCATTGTATGTGGTTGGTTCCATGATATTGATTTCAAGGCCATTACCTTTCTCATTATTTTATTGATAATAAAAGTGGAGTTTTGTATATGTCGGATATTAAACATAATACACTAGGGATGTATTCATCGAAATTGGAGAAAACCCTCATAAAAATCCGATTTTTTTTGTGATTTAATATTTTATGTTCAGGATTTATAAGTCATGGTGAATAATAAAAGATAACCATTGAATGAATACCTATCATATGTATAGAAAACTGGTAAAATTTTGAAGTGGTAAAAATTTATCTCACACTAATTCACCCCCCTCTCGGTGTTGTTATACAAAAATTGATCCTAATAATGACTCCCAAATTAATTTATTGAATCATAAATTAAATAAATACATAATGAATTCAATTCCTACTTTGTGCTGATTGTTCTAAGCTGGCACATGGTTTTCTGGACTACATATGATTTTACTCGCATACATTATGTAAAGTACATGTGTTTTCTTGGTGGAAAACATAGGGGTCCAAGTTTTTTTGGACATTTATTATACAACAAAAGGACTAATAAAACCTATAATATCATGTTCACATGATGTATAGTAGATTACACAACATGTACTGCATACATGTTCATGGCCAACATACACACATTTTCCCTACGTAGGTGGCATGGACATGGGCAGAAGTGATTAATAGTAGTGTAACCCAAGGACATGTTATGTAGCCTATTACACCTCATGTAACAAATTTTACATGAAAATAATATTTTATGATATAAATATACCTGATCAAAATGTTTCTATGTTGGATTTATTAACAACAAACACTATTTGAAAGGGTTATTAACTATATATCAAGTTAATTTTCATGATAAATTTTGAACTGCAAGTTGTATATGGTCTTTACTTGTAGTGTACTCCATATGTGTTAATATAATCACATGATACATAATTTTCATATGATCATGTCTAATTTATTAACAAATTCATGTCCTATAATTACATGTCAATCCATGTATGTTGTATTCCATGTGAATACAATGTACACAGAGAAAAGAAAGTAGTTTGGACGGGTATATGCAGTTTCTTCCTAGTACACATGTGTGATTTATTAATTTCAAATTAAATTAAATAATTTATTTTTAAAAAAATATATATTATGTAAACTTATAAGATGTTCTCGATAGAATTTTGATAATTTGAATAAATTAATTAATCAAATAATTAATTGGATCAATTTTTGGAATTTTATCTTAATTAATGAATGGATGGAAATGATTTATAAATATATTGAAAATGTATATTTTTTTAATGTGGGTGGGTAATAATGATCTTTTACAATACCTGTCTGTATGATTTGTTTTTTACTAATTTATTGATATTACTAAATTAAATTTTTGGCATGCGCGGCATCCCCTCCTCTCATTACATAAGGGTTTGTGTGACATAGTTTCTTTTTTGAAAACCCCCAAAACAAATCTGTTGGTTCACCTCACCTGTGTGTGATACAATATTATATAATTTATTGATATATTAAGATTTTATAGGTGTTTCATCTCTGGATTCATAGAGAAATCACTCAAAGAGATACACAAGATGACATGTAGAATGCTTCAGCATAAACTAAGTCATGGTTCAATGTGTTATTCACATAGGTTCAAGGGTAATTATACCATATTCTAGATAAAGTTGTCATTAGAAAATATCATGATTGTAATAATTTTATTATTTTATTTCTATCAATTTTCATCATTCAATTCTTTATGGATTCGTTTTGTGATAATATTAATTAAGTAATTAACAAGCATGCAAGAAAAAATTAAAATGAATTAAACAATGAATACATTTTATCTTAAACATGCATAATTCTTTATTTAAATTCACTTAGTATTAGTAAGGATATAAGAAGATAAAATGATCAATTTACTCATAATGAATTAAACTAATAAAATTCAAATATTAAGTCTGTATGGACTTCTATTATATAATTTATAATTGATGTAATAGATAGTAGTGTTTGATCTAACCGTCATTAGTACACTATCATTTCAGAGGGAGTTATAAAGAAGGTTTGGCATAAACATAAACAATTTTACATCATGAGGAGTATACATTTTTTACATGGTGTAAATTTAGAGGTTAGTGTTGAGGAAATCCTTTTCCTAGATTTCATGATTGTGGAATTCACTCAATGTATAATGGAATTGTGATTTGATATAGTTGGAAAGTTATGCCACACTAAATACCATCAAGAAACTAACCAATCTCCCACTTAGGTTATAATAATTGGAATAAAGATCTTTTTCACTAAGAATATCCATACGACATGATATTCTAAAAATAAAGGTGAGGTCTATTATGTCTTAATAAAATATTGGGAAGTTAATACATTTTATATTTATTATCTAATTTTATAATTCAGATAAAGTACTAAAATTAGGATATTATTAATTATAAAAATGTAAATCCACATGAAATTTACTATATAACTATGATTCATACTTGATAAGGATAACCTTATCATCTTCTTGAATTTCTAGAAATGATATTTAAGCTTTAAAATTAAATTATTCCATGAATGTAAATTATATGTGCCAAATACCCTAGTTTTAGAGTCACTTGCTAAATAGGCAAGTGAGGAAGAAGTATCTATCTACCTGAATCATGTGGAAGATGCCACATATGACAAATATTTCATGATATCATCCATTTACAGTTATATTCTAAAGCGACATGATGATATGGATGCATATAGCATCAAGGACTACAACAAAATCATATATTAACTATGTTTTTATGGTGGTTTAAACCACTGCCAAACATTTTTGTGATGGTTTCCAAAAAACATCACTAATGTTGAAGCCCCAAAAAATTTCAAGGATTTTGTGGAGGTTTAATCTGCCACTACATCCTTGTGTTTTTAGACGATGAAATAGTCACTAAAATAAGAGAACCACCACTATATAATATCAACATTATTTAGTGTTGCTTAAAAGGGATAATAAATAAATTTTTATATTATATATAATTGATTTAAACCACCACTAAAAATAATTTGGAATATTTAGCAGGGGTTTAAACTACCGGTAAATATCGATTTTCAAAAATAAATGTATCTACAAAAAATGAAGCCCCAAAAAATCTAAAGAAAAATATAAACTGATATAACATAACAAAATTTTTCCATCCCACCTCCTACACCTGTTAACAAAGATCCGATTTCAAGTGCATATGAATCAATCCATTATCTTATAATATCACTATACACATGATCAAGAACCAAATATAATCAAGGGTGTCAATAGGTTTGTAACCATAACCTTTGATATCAATATACATAAAGTTCCAAATGGTAATTAGGATTATGGTACCAATCATACACATTACAATTAATTTCTAAAACCACATTGAAATATAAATAAAATATAAATAACACATATGTAACATCAAAACCTAATCAAAGTCATATAATTAATTCTCTAAACCAATCCCATAGAATAAATACACCCTTCATTACTTGGGAAACTTATTAAACTATAAATATACTAACTCCATAAATAATTATTTTTAAAAAAAACAGCTTTTACAAATAATTATATTTGGAAAAACCCCTTATTGAAATTTAATCAAACACATAAATGGAATAAATTTATAAAGACGCATCAACACAGATTTTA
The DNA here is from genome assembly GCA_963277665.1 of Viscum album. NCBI lineage: Eukaryota > Viridiplantae > Streptophyta > Magnoliopsida > Santalales > Viscaceae > Viscum > Viscum album. Next base: position 511,972,203 of record OY728143.1, on the reverse strand, counting down.
AGAGGATTGATGGTGTATTGCATATTATAGACCAAAAAATGGTTGCCACACTCTCTAGCAGTGTCATATTAGGTGAAAGGCAATGGAAAAGCTCTATTACCAGGAGCATAAAAAACATCCTAGAAGTATGAAATGAATTATTGTTCCTAAGGGGGGATCGTATTGATAACATCTTGAGAAGTGCCTAACCACTTATCAAGTGATTACTTTTTGGAATAAAGAATGTCATAACAATTCCTGATACCAAATATATTAGGCTCTTGAACATTAATTCAACATCCAATTAGTGACATTCGTAGATTTAATCATGATTAAAATTTAAAAATTTATATCATGGCTTTAAAAATAAAACACACTCAAATTACAAAGCACCCCATTTTTGAAAAATGTAAATTAATGGAAAAAAATGAGGATTCTTGATAAAAGTTTCATAAGTATTTTAAATAATATTTTCATAGATAAGAAATATGTTTCAAAGTACTAAAAACACATGAAAGTCTCTAATAATAGAACTGGAATTAATGAACCAACCTTAATCAATAGAATCATTTCACCTTTAATGAATTACATGTGAATAATTAATAACAGGGACTCTAAAATCCATTGAAAGTAGGAACACCAATTTAAGATATCCCTAGGCATGATACCTAGACACCATGGTCTCTAAGGATAGAGAGGAAAGGGATGACATAGAAAAAACTATGTGAATGTGGGGGGATAATGAGAAGGAAGTCATTGACTTAATATCTGGATGATAAATCCCTAATATATCTCTTTAGAGTGAACAAGAGAAGAATGAATTGGGTGGGAATTGTCTAGGAGGAGCTCGTGAGATATATAATTTGAAGTAGGGGATATATATAATAGATCCAAAAATTAAAAAAAACACAGGATGAATAAAATTATCATCCCCTGGTAGGTTTCATGATACATCCATATTGTAAGAAAAATCATGCAGTAACCATGAAACCTACAATATAAAATCAATGTTAGCCAACATGGATTCGTGGAAGTCATGTGTGGTCACTGATAACCATGTAAAACTTCAATGGAAACACAATTTAGAATTTATGTCCACATGAAAGAAAACAATGACATCATCATGTCTATATGAGTCAAGTTCATGTCAGTTATTTAATCCATGAATCATTGATGTTCAAGTATTCCACTAACCTATCATCAAGAGACATTTGAGTTATGACATCACAACTAAGTTTGTCATAAACAGTCATACATAGTCATAGATTTATTTACTGAAGCAAGACATGAGAAGACAATAATTGGGTTATGGAGATAACCCCCAAAGAAAAAATGTTGTGATTCCTTGATTTTTCTATAAGGGATTCCGTTAACACATTCTGAAAAAACCGTTTGCACATTTAGAATGAACTTGATATTACAATATACTTTACAATACCCTAGAAACCAAAAATGTGGTCACCCATCCAAAAATATAATTGAAATAATCCAAGAATATATATTTTCATGATATTTATGGGAAATATAGATATCCCTACTAGAAACAACAAAATAATTTCTAAATCACCAAATTAGTGTTAGTTTTTTAGAAGTTTATTATCAAATCATATCAGAATCCAAAGTTAACTGTAAACACTGCCCGATGAATGTTTCCTGACACCCTATCCATCTCCGTCCCCACATACAACTACTGGAACCTATATGAAAATTATATTGAAAATTAAAAAGTGTTGTATGTTTAATATTATACTTAAAACCAATAAAAGTTTGTGTACTAAATGATTTTGAAGTTGTGGTGTTTACCTACTCAATACCATCCATCAATGTATCATTATTTGTCATTGTGGTCAAGGGAACATCAATTGAGAGTCAATGGGGATTAGCAACATGCTTCCCCTTGTAATTTATATCATTTAATCTTATAAAATTAACTTTAGAACATGTATTTCAAAAAACTGATGTTGAATTAGATTCTAAATGATAACAGATTCACATTAATAAAAAATATATATACATATCTATGATAATGAATGACTACACATATAACATATGTTGTTGGTAAATGAATGAATGTCTACCCACACAATCATTTTTTCCTTCAATCATGTCATGTTACTTCTCCATCATTACTTCGTCTACTTCACCCACCCTTGCAAGACTAATATTTTCAATATCATGATGGAAACATATGTTCACTTATTTTTATAGATGAGATTCAATGTAAATGGTCAAATATTCCCCTTCATCACCCATGTTATACAAGTATCATTATTTTTTGTGAACAACTATACTACAAACTTCATCAAAATAATCTTCTACATAATATAACACTCTCACGGGAAATGAAATGATATAAAAAACATGTAATTCACGGTCACTAACATCCATCATGCATGGGAATTTCACATATGTAAATTGCAAGGAATCAATTTTAACACCCCTGATAATATTGTCCCGCATGAATTTGAATAAAATAATTAAAAAATGACTATAGAAGTTTAATTCGACAATATTAGTCAACATTCCATAGTATCCCAATTTAGAACCCATAATATACCACTATTATTTCATTTCAAACCCTCTTCTTGATCGACTGTATGAATTGCAAATCCATTTACAATGTAATCATCTAACGTTGTATCATGTTTTAGAGGACCTCGATCTAGAAACTTCAAATCTACTAAAAATTCATCTTGAGTATCATTATTCATGACCTAAAAAAGTAATGTACATTATTATATTTACAAAATTTATGTTTAAACCTAAAATATGTAATGATTTCAATATTTATGAATATACACATTTTGAAAACCATTCTACAATATCTTTATTAACATAATTTGTTATATATTTCTCATTTCATGTTCAGATTCTCATTTGTCTCTTTGTATCCTTGGATCTTCAATAAATGGATTTATAATTTCACTATTCATCACAAAATATCTATGCTCTTGTAATAATTACATTTTTTTAGTATAGCATTTAATCTACTAAGGATTTTTTACTTCCAATGCTGTTAAGATTGATTTTATGGGTCATCAACACATCTAACATAGTTCAATATTAACTCAATATCATCCATGTATCTAAAAAATGGTTTGACAACCCACCACCAAATAGCCTAAGGAAATAGAGCCTTTTGGTTGAGCTGTATTTTCCATATATGATTTCAAATGAAAAAGATATCTGTGAAATAAAATAAAAAATAAAAAATTGTATATTTAATAAAGTTCCTAGAACTTATTACTTAAGATGAAAAAAATATAAACAAATTACCTCTCAATTGGATATATCCATTGACACTGTACGGGCCCATATCAGAAAAATTCAAAGTTAAATATATCATGATAGTAAAAATTGATTGAGGAAAGATCATCTCCATTGTAAAAAGTGTCAATAAAAATCACTCCTAATGGTTTCCAATCTAAAACGGTTATATATGTTTCTTATATATTTATCTGAGGAATGTGAAAAATTGGATTACAACAACAGTAACCTTTTCAGGTAATAATGTATACAATTCCAATGATAGAAACAATTGTAAAAAAATATGTGAATCATGAATTTTTTATCCATTTAACCTACAATGATTTAAGTCAACACACGTTGAGATGTTACATGAATACCCACCAGATACCATCACATGTTCTAAAATTCAAGAGATTGTATCTTTATCCCGATTTTTCATTGAAATAATTTTCGATGCATGCATTCCATTCTCATCTAGCTAGAGATCATGATTTATGTTCATTGTTTGTAATTAATTCTGATCATCGATATGGTCCTTGTATTTTCTATGCTCATTAATCAATGTGAAGATCAAATTATCAAATACTTTCTTCTAAATACACATAACATCAAGATTATGCCATAAAAAATTAAATTCTGTGTACATAATTTTGAAGAATATAATTTTTTTTCTTCCATTCTCGAGTTCAAATTTCACTTAATGATGCACATAAAATAAATATCCCACTTTCATTCAATCGATGCACCATATAGAAATTTATTTCTAATTTTACAAGTTGTTCTAGTACTTTAGATCCTTTTAACAATTCTGGAGGTGGTACGATTAGTAGAACAATTAAATTTTGACTTGTTCAACTAAAATCTATGAGATTCATCAAGAAATCATTGATGACCTTAGAAGAACAATTTTTTACTTTGAGGTTGTCATTTGGACTAAAATTCATTGTTACAAATAGTAAAATCCAATCTATTGTAAGTGTTCCTACAAGATAAATTGTCAAGTCTAGGGAAGTCGTTATTGATCCACATTAGTGGATATTACATTTTGAACATTTTTCTATAATATGGATCATATTTCTCAACATAATAACTCTATAATTTTTATATTTCGTCAATTAGTGGTTACATATATAGATCAATGCCAGCTCCATGCATTTGTTTTCTAGGAATTTTCATCAAAATAATCAAATATATTCATGCATACAAGTCCATAGAGGCATATTGTACGAGATCAAAACAATCATCCAAATGCTACAAATGGTAGTAAAAGTCCTAAATGGGTTAAATCAATTAGTATTCAGTCCCAATCATATATTAATGGGATCATATAATAAATATGGATTTAATTAATCAAATTCCTTTCACGATTGTGAGTATCATGGATTTCGTATTAACTCATTAATGTTAATCTCTATATAATTCCACTTCATATTCTTAGTGATTTTCAATGACTTGAATAATCGTTGCAATCGAGGCTTCAAATTAATTTAATGAAAAACTTTCACAAATGTGTTTGTTTTCTTCTTCATTGTAGTAGTATATTGATTCAGATATCCAACATCACCCATTTACTGTAATCTAAAAGAATTTTTTTTGCAATCCTCTGTAATTGAATCATCTCCCCAATAAAGCCTAAAATAATTGGGAATGTCATGAGTTTTTTTAATTCAGACTAATCTTATTAACAATTCCATTTAATATCATTAAAATACTCACAGATCTTAGCTTCTGGAAATGCATAATGAAACAATTCATGTATCATGGACATCACCTTATTTATAATTCAACTTGGTCATTTGATATGGAAAAAATTCAGTAGAAAAGAATGTTTTGAATATTTCAAACATCAATTATACTTATCTTTATTTATGTCATCAACTAAACCATGAACCACATTTTTCGTTTCATTGAAGTCCAATCTTACATTAGTCTCCACAAAATCATTAGGAGGATCAAATGATATGTTACAATATAAATATGGTTGTTCTATAGTTCCAAAACATCACTTTTCAAGTTCCTATTTTTAGAACCTTCAACTTATTTATCAAAAATGTTTTATGTTGATGTTTTTCTCTTGTAATGTGGAATCCATTGTTTATAAGGTTTTCTATTTCCTTTTCATTGTTGACAAAGTTGGGATCTCATTCTATCGATTAACATCAGAGATAACACATTATATAATGTTGGATTCTCCAGGCTAAATCTAACAATAATATTGAACAAGGAGTTTCTTCAATATCATGTTTTCATAAACATCATATTTCTTCAACCATATTATAAATTTATATTTAGGAAATGGAGATATTATTATCCCATCAACGTATCGATTAGAAATTTCAAAATCTAAAAACTCTTCCAAACACATATCATACTGAGGTGTGTTCCTCGGTAATGTTATCTAGATTTTATCCATATATATCCCAATGTGCCGAAAATTTATTAAAAAATTAAAAAACATTATTCAATTGTTGTTAAGCACCCATTTTTGAAGGCCAAACTTTCACATTTTGAAAACATTTTAAGCCAACATGAGATTTATGTTCTCAATTCCATTTTATAAATAAATTAAATAAAAACTACCATCAATTCCTAAAACATGCCTCTAAAAAATAGACACACATTTTAAAGAAAAAAATCAGCGTTGAACACCCCTTTTAAATGTTAATTTCCATTAGAAAATAACTAAGTAATTTTAACAAACACTTGGAATGAGATAATTTATGTATAATGATCATCCTTTTTTGTGGTAATCCATTAAATGAATCGAAGTTTTTAATGATGGGATAAATAATATATATATATATATATACTATTTATTTATTTTTTTAAATTTTATAATGATATTATATAATTTATATTGTGTTTATATAATTCTAATTTATAATAGTAAATATATAGAATAGGAAGTAAATTAATAATGAATGATAAGTGTCAAAATTTCTATATCTTATATGAAAATTACTCTTAACTAAATAATTTGGAACCATACCAATATAGGTTAATAAAAATATTCTACTCTACCCAAATAAGGATTTATACATTTATCCCAATCCCCTTTAAAACTCTTTCTACATGACAAATTTAAAATAATATATATTTATAAAACATTCATAGGAAACAAAAAAAATTATTTGGGTAAAAAGAATTAAAAATAATAATTTCCAGGTAATATTAATGAAATAAAAACAATAATGATTTCAAAAATATCATTGTCTATCAATAAATTTCATTATACATTCTATGATGTATAAAACATTGATTTACATTGAAATATGGTTAATCAAGCTTATTATTTTTTATGAAAAATATAAATTAGATTAACTACATTCCTTAAACAAAACCACATGTAGTTAAAACTAATCAATTAATAAACTACTCAAAAATATTCTTTAGAACATTAATTTGTATGATATGAAATATTTGAATAAATAATTTAAGTCTAAAATTAGCAGTCTACCAAAACAAAATTCATTTAAAATATTGTATTAAATGCATAAATATATGGTCTACCTAATATAATCCAATGATAAACACCCATGAAATAACTTATATGAATTAAATTAAAATTAGAAAGTCAAAAAATAATAAATCAACCATGATGTATTCAATTTAATACAATACAATTATAGGAATAATTTTAAAAAATATTTATAAAAATATATTATATGAAGTATCCAAATAAAAGAAAAATAATAAACACATCTAAGGGAAGACACAAAACATATTTATTTTACCACTAGTTATAAAACTCACCCAAATAGAAGATCTAATCATTTCAAAATACACCCAATAGTTTTAGAAAACCACTCTACATGTTAAAATTATAAATCCTATAATATTTAAAACATATAGTTAGTTTAAAAAGGAAATAAATGAAATATCTACAATTGATAAAAAAATACAAACCATAAAATCTATGAATTTCAATCTATGATGAATTAATTCTAGGAACAACCTTATATTAGATTTTTCATATAATTATGACACATAAATAATTATAAAAAACTAAAAAAATAGTACCCTTATTCTTTCAGACCTAGGTGAAGTATACATGTAAGAAAATGCACAATCGATCAAATAATCTACCTCTTACACCTGACAACCAAAATCTATATAATTAAAACCTTCCAGGATTTAGTTGGAGTAAGAATATTGACCGAGGGTTAAAGGAATGATGGGAGAAGAAAAAAATACCAATAAGCTAAGGATTACCACTAGGGGAGTTGATGGAGAAGGGGGGTTGTTTGGGACAGTTTGTGGGAGAAATCTAAGGTGACAGATTGAGTGGCATAGAGTTTACCATAGCTCCGATGTGGGCTCTGGAAAAGGTGATGATTCGGGGAGGGAAAGGGATAGGGTTACGGAGATGGCTTGGGTGATGAAAAGGGAGTGGGTGATGGGTCATGTTTTGTGACCACAGTGCCGGTGAGGGCTCATGGGGATTAGGCTCGAAGGGATATGTATATTCTTGATCACTCGTGAGGGGGAACTGGGGTGTTGTTCGGGATCAGGGTCGGGGGGAGGAGGAGATTGGGGGAGAAGGATGGGAGTGAGGGAGAAGGATGGGGCATGGGGGAGAAGTGTAATTTTTTAATAAACATGTAATATTTAGTAGTGTATTTTAAAGAACCATCATGGAATTAATTAAAAAATAGAAACAATTTATAAAATCACAGCTAAAAACATCCTATAAAGAAAATATTTCTTGTAGTGATGTCTCACATTTATGATATTTATCAATAAAGGTAAGAAAATATATATATGAGGACTCTAATATACAATTCATGTGAAATGTTAAAATATTTAACACTATTTTGGCATCATATAATCAAGATTATTATCTACATAGAGCACTAAAAGATCTTGTTATTTGATATTTATGAGGAGATACAAATCGATATCATTATATACTAACTAAATAAATGATTATCTAATTTCTTTGTGAATTATAACATGAATAATATAGATAAGTCTCTTTCAGAACTTCTTAATTTGATTTTTAGTTGACAAGGACATGGGGTGTGAAAACCTTTAAACCATGTAGTGAATAAGAAAAGGAATAACATTGAAAAGGGATCCATGACACAATATAATTATAAGAATACCAATCAACATCCTTCCATGATGAAGAATAAAAAATGGTATGAAAAAGAAAAAATGTAGTTTGTTTTTCATGGGGAAATCCAGGACACTAGAAGAATAACTTAATGTAGTTAATGAAAAAGGGGATGCTAAAGGTGTATTTGTTATTGAGTGTAACATTTCTGTATCTACACATTGGGTATTAGATATAGCTTTTAGTAGTCACATATATATCTAAATTTAGGTACTAAGTAAATATTAGAACATTTTCATAGGAGTGATGAATCTTTGATCAGACAATAGAATCGACTTGCTGCTATGTTTATAGGTGAATACCACATTCCATTTCCAACATGAATGTTATTAGATTGGAATTTTTTTATTACGTGCCTACTACTACCAAGAACATAATTATTAAATCCTTATTATTTAAAAATGGTTTTATTTTCATGTTTGTAAGTAATAAATGTTTTTTTTACAAAGATGTTATATCTTATCGTCTGGGTAATTTAAATAATTATTGTTATGTATTATATTAACAAACAATGAACTATAAATTGATAATGAATTAAGTTTTCATGACTCATTTCACACACAATTGTGTCATCATTATCTTGGTCATGTAAATGAGAAGCATTTGGTGAATCTCTATAAAGATGGTTATTTTGACTCTTCTCATCTAAAAAACACTTGATGGATGTCATGCATGATTACATGGAAAGGTTACCAAACCACAATTTTTTTGATAGAATAAAAGAGCCATAGAGCTTCATATATTATTACACACTAATGTGTGTGGACCTTTTCCAGTCGAAGATAAATATGGGTATTCTTACTTCATATTTTTTACTAATTACATTAGTGTATATATTTATTTATATTTAATGAGGTATATGTTTGAATCCGTAGATAAATTCAATTATTTTAATAATTGATTCTAGAATAAACTAGATAAGAGCGTAAAAAATATTTTATTTGATCAAGGTGTCAAATATCTTAACGGGTATTTTATTATCTTTTTATGGGAGTTTGTAATTGTATATCAACTCACTCATCCTTATGAACCATAGTTGTAAGAACCCAGATCTTTTTTCAGGTATTTTTTTCTTTTTTCTGGTGTTTTTTAGGAAAAATAAGAGTTTCTAGAAATTTCATAACTACACACCATGTACATTATGAGTACACAACCATGTACTCGATTACCGCATGTAGCTGGGTGCTGGCCATGTAGCAACCATGTACACGACTTTGTGTGGTGACCTAGAGATCACCAAATGCAGGGGTCGGTGAAGGAAAGTAAAAGCCATGTACATATAAAGTACATGCCATGTAATTTTTTTCATTAACCTCACTATGTCACGTCTAATTGATAGAAACAGCTCATTCTAGGTCAGGTTCATCCGAGAGAGAGGGTACAATTGTTATCCTTCTCTGAGCTCTCGATTTAGCATCTGTTATCTGACTCGACCACCATCGATTGCTTTGGGATCACCTCGGTAAGCTCTTCCTTGTTCAAGATCTTAATCTTCTAATTTATCTTCTTTCAAGAGATATATTTGGTTGAGATTATTTATAATTTTTGTGTATCTACGGTGTTCGTGGGTGATTCAAGGCTTGAGGTTCACATATAATGATCTCCCAACACTGACGTAGGTGGTCTGTTCCTTTCCGTAGAATGTCATTGAATTTTTTGTGCAAAAGTTTCCAATACCCTTGATTGGGGTATTGAGTGTTTATGGTTTTATCCCAATTAATTTCCGTATATGCCTGTATGCTTTAGAAGTGGTTAATTGAATGTTAATAGTTTTAATTTATATGATTTGGAAGTGTTTTTTCCATGAAAATTTTATTGTTTTGACTTTTTGGTCTAGCTTCTCCTGTTAGGATACTTTTTTCCTTCCTTGCCTAGTATTTTAGGATGGATTTATTCTTATCTATCTTTCTGTAATGCTATAGACTGGTTAGCCAAGTATTTCTTGAGGTTTACATTGGAATCTTTGAATTTCTATGATTGTTTGACATACAAAGGGTCGTGAGAACATGGTGTTGTGGACCATAAGGAGAATAGACATAAGGGATTCTCCAGAGTGTCTGTTATTATTGTTACAATTCAAGACTAGTGAGAGAATTGATGTAAGTGCTTCCTCAGAGTGTCTTAGGTTCCTCAACAAGGGCCACATGGGGAATGTGTCGTAAGTTCTTCCCTAGATCACCTTTTGGTTACCGATACGAGAATATATGGGGAATTGACAACGAGTGCTTCCCCAGAGAGTCTATACCAAAGAGGAACTATATGGGAAAGACTTTGTGTACTTTCCATAGGTTTGATTATGTTTAATAGTTAGGACCAGAGAGGATTACACTAGGAATACATCCCAGATGGTTACTTATTTATGATTATCTTTTTACATGCTATGTAGACCTGAATTCATTGAAACTGTTGAATTATTACTGTTGTTTACTTCCTTGTTTATAGCTTCTTTTGTTTATTGCCTACCATATATATTAACTAACTATTAGGGACATATCTATTGGTGGTTTCATACTGGGATTTAGTCTCACACCCTATTTGGGCCCTTCTTTTGGGACCAAAGAGATTTTATTATTGTAGGTCTAGATAATGTCAAGCATCATTCTACCTTAGGTACTTGATTTCATTGGAGATAGAGAGAATGGGACAAAGATTTGGCTAGAAATGTTGTGGATTTGTTTACCATTTTTCTTGTACTTTGGTTTCGTAATGTATTTTAGCATTGTGACTTGTTTGGCAGTTTTCTATACATATGTATCATACATCATAATATATGTGCTCCAGCTACTTATTTCTTCCAGACTTCCATTTTATACTGTTGTATGCCATTATTACTACTTCCAATATTTTAAATATGTTTCTCTTCTGCTGTGTTACTATTCCAATGAAGATATTGTTTACCCACTTTCACACCTAAGGCCCTCAATGCTAGTCGGCAGCCTCTGGCATTTGGGGAAATGCTCTTGAGGCCATGTGACCAAACGAGTACGGGGCGCCTCAGGGGAGACTTCCAGAACTGGGACATTACAAAGTGGTATCAGAGGTGGTGCCAAACCTTATGTGTGGTACACTTACTGGGTTGAGATGTAGGGCTCACAAAGAGAATGTTGTGTTCTATATGGGGGTGATTGTAACACCCCCAAATGACAAAGGGTTAAATGTCAAAAATTATATGACTCATGTCAACAAGGTGCACCTTTTTTTCGGGACCCTACCTAGTTAGAACTCCATAGTTTAGAGTGCTTGGACAAAAGTAGTGATCAGGATGGTTGACCGACTAGGATGTTTCCTAGAGTGTGTTTGAGTGAGGAAAAATACCACTATAAAGGACATGTGTTGGCCTGTGGGGACTGTCATTAGTCAGATGACCCATTCAGGCATGTGGGTGGACCCTTGGGTGGGGACCACGTGTTTGCGGGGAAACTAGTGGTATCGGGTAGGCCATGAACTGACAGAAATGTTAAGGTGTGGTTTTGTACTGTCATCGGGGACTAGTTGACATATTGGGTATCAGATGGATTCTTTTCTCTTGACATAATATTTGGAGCCTATAGATAGGGATAAGAAAAAATAGGTACTTGGTAATAAGTAGTGCCCGGGGGTAGCTAACCCATGTACAGGGAAAATCAAATCTACCTCGTTTATTGCAATTTTTTTTGGTCTTGAAATTTTTAATGTTAATTTGATTTCACCATGAATGATTCACAAGTTTTGTGCAGTTATTTATAATTTTATTGAGGTTTTATTTCTATTGCAACTTGATGAGATGAGGGTATTCCATCTCATGCATCATATAGTCACTTGTTAGGAATCACATATCATGAATTCTTACCATTCCATTTAGGGTGCATTAGAAATAAAATGTTTTTGTGATAGGTTTTTTTCTAGATAAGTACGTTGTTGTAATAGATGACTTGCTTAAAATACATGTTGTCTAGTAGGGTGTTGGTTGTGTATTGTTTTGTTTGAATGAATGCCAAACATTGGTTTTTGAGTTGTTATGGGACCTCATGGACTAGAATTTGGTGGATCATTGACCTATTTTTCTTGTTTATGACATTTATAAGTTACCAATATTTGATTCGTGTGGAGTATGGGCCCTCATGGATCAGAATTTGTCACTTTAAGGGTTGTTTCAATGTTATTCTGGGCTCCGGAGTAGTTTCTGAGGCTTACTATCCGAAAAAACACAGAATACACCCCGTTTAATGTTGAATACATGCCATGTGTTCTTCTATTTGGGAAGAAATAGTTTTTCTTATGTACACACCGTGTACTATATGTACAGGTCGTGTAGTCTCTTACTATGTGGGCAGAGACATGGGGTTTAGAATCATTGGTAGGACATGTCATGTACCAAATGTACTCGTCATATTTTAAAACCATGTAACAGTCCGTGTAACTAACAACATGGGTCGGTTTAGTATTTTCTAATACATGAAGTGTCCATATATAACACACCATTTAGTGTATCCGGATTACCCGGTCAGGTAACAAATAATAGGGATAGACAAAATATCCTAGTACACATTGTGTTTGGAACGGACACGTCCTGTAGACTTTTTCTATTAAAACTGTGTGGCCTAGCCATGTAAGGGTAGTTGGATATGGGAATATGATTCAATTACACACTGTGTGTGAGGAAAACACGCCGTGTATTGGGTGTTACATGACCAGTTTTGGCAGAGGTACATTCCCATGTGAAAGGATTATGGGAACACATGGTGTAGGCATTATACATGCCGTATATCGATGTTTTAAAAAACATGAATGATTTCTTCCTCCTGTTCCCTCCTTAATCTTAAAAAAATTTAGTCCTAGATAATATTGATATATGGAGTCATCTTGACCTTGCAGATTCCGGACACCGATATGTTCTTTGGTAGTATTCCAGTTTCCAGGCAATGATCTGACACCGAACATGACTGATAAAAGACTTCTAGTAGATCCTCTTATTTTTACAGTCTTGGCACCAGCCATCATTCCGAACACAGGTGTTTATGCACAGTTCCGAGTGGGTTTCAAGAGGTTCATGAAAACGTTTTATGGTGTACCGCATCCTGCCCCTTATATGGTATAGCAGACGCGGGTTTTCCAACAGAAACATCCTCCCACTTTCTCAGGGTACGGAGCACCCCATGCTACATAGTTACAGTTAGATTCCATGATATCTATATTCGAACATATGGATATGCCTCCATAGAGAAGTTTCAATCTCACTACATACATTCTTTGGGATTCCACCAAGAGATGGTGGGATGTGATCTCACAGGTGGTATCCCAGCATGATATGAATTGGGATGATTTTCATCATACCTTCTACGACTACTTCTATCCGGATACATTGAGGGTCGATCAAGCCTGAGAGTCCATGAGTCTGGAGCAGGTTACTCTTTCATTTATGAAGTATTCCCCTCACTTTATAGAGTAGCTGCATTTCGCGCCTATTCCATTTGGCGATGAATTATTCCTGGTAAAGAAGTTTGAGGATGGTCTGATGCACGAAATCTGATCATAATTGAATATATTCATATTGACGTCTATCACTGTTATAGTCAACCTGGAACTGATCATGAAGCGCAATCTGAGGGATTCTGGTGTTTTGGGACAGGGAGGTTTGACATCTAGAGTTAGTATCCCTCCTACTGACCGTAGGAAGTGTAGTTGGGAGACTATGAATTGAGATACGAGGAGGTGAAAGGCTTGTTCTGGTTTCCAGGTGGTGTGAAACCAGTTCGGGGAGAGCGGGCAGATGAGGCCACATTTCATGAGAGACCCAGTGGAGTGTCGATCATGTGGCTAGATGGTTCATCTTCAGTACTTCTGTTAGTTCTTCTCCCTATAATTAGGTGACATGGGTTCTTCTATGACATTGTGTTCAGGAGAAGCTCCACCAGTTTCTCATTAGACTGGGAACTGGAGTATTCCTGGCCATTCAGGCCAAAGTGGAGGTTGTGGTCATGGTAGCCAGTTTCCAGGCTTTTAGTGAGAATAGGGTGGTCAGGCAGGGTCATAAGGCAACGTTACAGGTCATAATTTTGTTGTGGAGTAGACCCTGCAGAAGCAGGATCCTGGACACTCTACAGTTTGAGGTATAATTCTAGTTTCCTCAGTTTTAGCACCTACTTTTTTCGATATAGGGACTTCCCATAGATTTATATCAATTTTTGTTGTGGAGAGACTTAGGCTCTATATCTTTACTTCAGCTGATGTCTTGACATTGGACACACCGTTGGGGACAAGAATGACTATTGTACGTCAGTTCAAGGAGTTCCCTCTTGAGGTTGGTGGGTGTCACTTCTTATGGGACCTTAATGTCATAGAGATGACAAACAATGATTTCATTCTCAGAATGGACTGGTTAGTTCTCTTTTAAGAAATTGTTGATTGTTATCGTCATTGTGTGAGTCTCACCTCACCATAGGGCATATCGTTTCATTATAAGGGCGAATGGGATGTGAAGGGTACCAGAGAAGGACCCGAGCATTATGGGTTAGGAAGATTTACATCTTAGATTGTTGGTCTTTATCTGGATGACCAAGAGGCTTCATAGATGGAATTTCCTCTAGTGGTGGATCATTTTAGGGACATCTTTCCTGAGGAATTTTCATGTTTTCCTCCGGATCAAGGGGTAGAATTTTCTATTGAGTTTTTCCAAAGAGGGGAACCAATGTCCATTTCTCCTTATAGGTTGGCTACAATATAGTTATAGGATCTCAAGAGGTAGTTGGAGGAGTTTTAGGAAAATGATTTTATCTAACCCAGTACTTCTTCTTGGGATTCTATTGTCCTGTTTGTGAAGAAGGAAGATGGTACTCTCCAACATTGTGTGGATTATTGGATGCTAAACCAGTTGACGGTCAAGAACCGATATCCCTTTCCAAGGGTTGATGATCTCTTTGATCAGCTTCGAGGAGCCCATTAGTTCTCGATGATTTACTTGCAGTCTGGTTATCATTAGTTGTGCATTATACAATAGGATATACCTCTTATTTCATTCAGAAACAGGTGTGGTCTATACGAGTATGTGGTAATTTCGTTTGGTATCATGAACGAGCCTGCAGTTTTCATGGATATGACGAACCAAGATTTTCATCCACACATCAATTTCTTCGTGTTGGTATTCATGTATGATATCTTGGTGTACTCTCAAACTCGACAAAATCATGATACCCATATTGAGATCATTTTGAGTACACTGAGTGAGTATCATTTATATTCTAACCTCTCAAAATGCAACTTTTGGATGGACAAAATTCACTTCTTGGGTCATGTTATCTCAGAGATATGAGTATAAATAGACCCAAAGAAAGTGAGAGCAGTAGTTTCCTGGGAGTAGCTGAAGAATTTCTTTGAGGTAAAAAGTTTTTTAGGGATGGATAGATAATACATATGCTTCATAAATGACTCTTCACTCTTAGTAGCACCATTGACGGGTCTGACTAAGAATGGTGAAAAGTTCTTGTGGTAAAATTCTTGTGAGTCAGCCTTTCAATAGCTAAATGGGAGACTAACATCAGCACCGATACTTGTTTTTCTTGAGCCGAGTAAGAGATATACTTTTTACTATGGTGCTTCAGGTATAGGGCTAGGAGATGTTCTTATACAGGGGGAAGGCATCTTCGCATACGGGTCTCGACAGTTGAGGCCACATTAGAGGAATTACCTGACACATGATCTTGAGTTGGAAGTAGTAGTTAATTCCTTATGCTGTTGGAGACATTATCTTTTGGGAGAGCATTTTGTGGTTTTCACGGACCACAAGAGTCTCAAGTATATCTTCACTCAGCATGATCTAAATTTGAGGTATGGATGCTGGGTTGTGTAGCATCAGTCTATTGACTTTAAGCATGCCTATATGCATGGGAAGGGAAACATAGTGGTTGATGCGTTGAGTAGGAGGATTCAGTTACAAGCAGTTATGGAGGCCAACCGTGAGTGGCTGCTTATGGCTCTGTTCTCTAAGATGCATTTGGAGGTGCACGACAGACATGGGAAGATGTGTCTTTCTTCTGTAGTTGTTACCTCTAATCTTCTTGATCGAGTGAGAATGAGGCAGCTATAAGATTATGAAAGCCTAGTCCTATAGGAGACTGTATCAGGAAAAGATCCTATTCCAAGATGGATAGTAGGTGAGGAAGAGATCTTATGTTTTCATGGGTATGTATGGTTTCTGATAGACATACGCGAAGAACTGAGGCTGGAATTTCATTAATCTGTTTGGGCAGTTCATCCTGGTGTCATAAAGATGTATCGTGATCTACATCGTTAGTTTTGGTGGACAGGTATGTAGAGAGATGTTGTTGGTCTTTTCATGAGGTGTTCCACCTGTCAGTAGGTGAAGTGGGAGCATCAGTGACCAACCGGGATTTTGCAGAAGTTACCCATTTCCGAGTGGAAGTGGAATTATGTTGCGATGGATTTTGTGATAGGTTTGACGAGCTATACTCGAGGAAATTATGTAGTTAGGTTTGTCATTGAAAGACTCACGATGGTTTCTCACTTCATTCTAATCAAGAATAATTGTATTGTTGATGAGATGGGAAGATTTTATCTCCAAGATATTGTATGCTTACATGGGGTTCCACACACCATTTTCTTAGATAGGGATGCCCGTTTTACCTATTGGGTCTGGAAGTGGCTTCAGAAGGCTTTGGGTACACAGGTGCTTTAGAGTACATCTTACCATTCCTAGGCAGATGGCCAGTCCGAACGTACGATTCAGGTGCTTGATGACATGCTTCGACCATGTATCCTAGATTTTGGAGGGTCTTGTGTGAAGCGCATACCTCTTGTGGAGAGTCCCTACAATAATAGTTTTCAAGCAACTATTCAGATGGAAAATTATGAGTCTTTGTACGGTAGGCCACGCCAATCACCCTTATGTTGGCTGGAGGTAGGAGAGACAACTTTGTTGGGACCTCAACTTGTTTAGGAGACCTCATACCATATTGATTTGATTCTGAAGATGATAGCCATTGCATAGTCATGATAGAAGTCTTATGTTGATCGATGGAGATGACCTCTATAGATAGATGTTGGAGATCAGGTGTTCTTGTGTGCCACACCGAGGATGGGACACAAAAGTATTAAGAAATAGGGTAAGCTTTCTCCGAGGTACGTCGGGCCATTTGAAGTGTTGGAGAGAGTTTGGATGGTTTCTAATTGGTTTCAGTTACCTCAGAGGTACCAGGAAATGCATGACGTTTTCCATGATTCTCATCTTCGACGTTACTTCTCAGACCTATCTCATGCATTTCAACCCGAGGAGGTTGAGTTAGAGGTTTAAGCCTCGTTCAAGGAGCATCCTATCCAGATTGTTGATTGCAGTATGAAGGTTCTCTGTGGATGGTTTGTTCCTATGGTATGAGTGATATGGCTGCACGGGTGAGTATAGGACGAGACCTAGGAGAGGGAACCGATTTATGATCACAATAGCCGGAGTTGTTCGAGGATTCTTCTTCTACACTGCCTTACTAGGGAAATTCAAGGACAAATTTATTCATGGGGAGAAATTTTGTAAGAACTTGGATTTTCTTTTCAGGTATATTTTCCATTTTCTGGTGTTTTGGAGGAAGAAGATGAGTTTCTAGAAGTTTTTTAAGTAATCACTGAGTACATTATGAGTACACGTCGTGTAATCGGTTACCGCGTGTCACCGAGTGTTGGCTGTGTAGCGGCCATGCACACGGTCGTGTGTGGTTACCTGGAGACCGCCTAATTCGGGCGGTGGTGAAGGAAAGTACGTGCGATGTACTTATAAATTACACTTAGTGTATCTGTTTTCATTAAATGCACCAGGGTCACGTCGAATTGACAAAAACACCTCCTTCTAGGTCTGGTTTGTCTGAGAGCAATGGTATGAGCACGATTTTTATCTGAGCACTCGTTCGGGCATCTGTTATCCGAACTGAACAACATCGATTGCATTTGGATCGCATCAGTAAGCTCTCCCTTCTTCTATAGTTTTTTTTCATGATTTCTCCTCTTTCACGAGTTATATTTGATTGAGTGTTTTTAGAGTTTTGTTATCTATGGTGTTCTTGGGAGATTTATGGCATGAGGTTCACATATAACAATCTCCCAAATTCAGGTAGGTGGTTTGTGCCTTTCCATAGAGATTCTTTGAATTTTTTGTGCAAAAGTGCCCAATACCATTGATCGGAGTATTGCGTGTTTGCGGTTTTACCCATTTTAATTGCCTTTTATGCTTGTATGCTTCAGTAAAGGTTAATTGAATGTGAATATGGTTAATTAATATGATTTTTATGTGTTTTTCCCATGAATTGTTTTCTATTTTAACCGTTTGGCCTAGCTTGTCCTGTTAGGCTGCTATTTACCTTCAATGCCTAGTATTTTAGGATGGATTGATTCTTATCAGTCTTTCTGTTGTGATATAGACTAGTTATCTAGGTAGTTCTTGATGTTTACTTTCACCACTTTGCATTACTATGATTTTTTTACTTACACAGGCTCGTGAGAACCTGATGTTGTAGGCCATCGGGAGAATAGACCTATGGGCTTCTCCAGAGTGTCCATTATTATTGTTACGATGCGAAACCATAGGGAGAAATTGACGTAAGGGCTTCCTCAGAGTGTTTGTAGTTCCTCTATGAGGGCCAAAGTGGGAATGTGATGTAAGTGCTGTCCCAGAGCACCTTCTTGTTACTGATACGAGACTATAGGTGGAATTGACAGCGAGTACGTCCCCATAGAGTCCATTGAAAAGCTGAACCCGAGAGGTTTGACAGTGTGTACTTTCCAGAGGGTTGCTTCTGTTTACTAGGTAGAACCAGAGGGGATTAAGCTATGTGTAAATCCCATAGGGTTACCTATTTATTATTATCTATTTAATTTCTATAGGGAACTAAATTCCTTGAAATAGTGTAATTGTTATAGTTTATTACTTTCTTTTTTACTGATTCTTTTGTTGATTCCCTACCATATATATTCACTAACTGTTAGGCATAGATCAATTTGTGGTTGCCTATTGGGATTTACTCTCACACACACTTTTGGCCCCACATTTGGGCCCAAACAAATTTTATTGTTGCAGGTCTAGATAAGGTCAAGCGCCCTTATACCTCATGTACTTGACTGCTTTGGAGCTAGAGAGTATGGGACCCTGATTTTTCTTGCGATGATGTGGAGTTGTTTACAAATTTTCTTTTAGTTTGGTTTAGTATTGTATTTCAGCACTGTAACTTGATTGGTATTTTTCCTAGACATATATATCATGAATCATTATATATGTGCTCCATCTTCTTATTTCTTTCAATCTCCCAATTTTTTTTGTTGAATACCATTATTACTACTTCTGCTATTGTATATCTATTTTTTTCCACTATGTTACTCTGAAAAATGAGGTCATTGTTTCCCCACTATCACACCAAAGGACCTCACTACTAGTCGATAGCCATTACAATTATGGTAAATGCACTTGAGGCCATGTTTCAACCGGGTACGGGGAAACTCTAGATGTCTTCCGGAACCGGGACATTACAATAGTGTAATGGTGTTAATGAAAGGATGAATTGTACCTTTGTTATCATCGTAAGGTTGATAATTATTCTTATTGATATTCTATTATCCTTTTGGTTATATTCATGAAATTTTATGACATAAATACTAAAACAGAAGCCACATAATGAGGACAACAAAATAATATACAAATTAATCTATGTGAGGAAATAAATATTGTTATATTTACATGTATGGTGATGTGAGGTGTTTTTATAGCCACATTTGGAAAATAAATATCACCCAGAGGCATTAAGTGTGTCTTTATAGTATATCCCATCAAAATAAGAAGATATCATCTATAATGTCTCTACATTAACCATTTCATAAGCTAGTAAATTTTTTTAGAATTCAGTTAATTACATTCCAATATTTCTTTTTAGTTTACATTTTTATAGAATTAGGAAATAATTCATACATCTAAACCCACAACCATAAGAAGTGGGTGGTACTAAAATATTATCCATTTCATCCATAATACAAATTTTTTTAATAAAACAGGAATTCCTTTCATGAAAAATTATCACAACAGTCATCTAGAATTCTTATTTTCTCTTACACGTCCTTAAACCTTTATAAAATCATCTTAAAACATGGTATGAGCACAAAAATATAAATAAGGTACATATAAAGAAGGATATAAATTGTTAGTTCATGAATACTTATAAACATATAAAATCATTTTCCCAATAACATTCTTATCACCCATTAATTATCATATTGTAACGCCCCAACCCCAGTTACCTAGAGTCGGTGCATTGTTACATAACATTGGCATGATCGCACAAGATCGAGTCTCGAAAGACCGATTTGTTTAGTAGCCTTGGAAGTACTATATATATTCATAAGGATTACATTACATCATAAAATGGAAAACTACAACAACATTCTTCACATAGGAAAAACTGAGATACCTTAGATAATCCTTGCATATCAGTCATAATATACTTTTTTGTATCCTAGGAAAAATAAAACATAGAAAGGGGTGACCTCAGATGTTCAGTAAGGATAAAAATATAGAATAAATGTTCTTAAATAGGTATAGAAATTTATGGAAATGAATAAAAAAATAACAAAAACATTTTCAACATAAAATTCATCATAATATGGAAAATATAAATCAAAATAATTCAATTTACATACTCACATGGATATTCTATTAGTCGAATAATCTCATGCAATATCAATAGACACTTTCATAATGATGGAATGCATAATTCCAGACTTTCATAACCACGTAGTTAAGGCCTTGTTCCAAGACTACTCATATGATTTTGTCAAGGACTTGTTCCAAGACACTATATTGTATCATGAGACCTACCGATGCATCAATGAGGTATATTGGGCTCCACCCGTCACATATTAAGTCCAATGCATTCCTCATATGAAAAGCTTTAAATATAACATAGACATTCGTATTAAAACTAGAATAAAAAATGTCAATACTTTATCCATAGACCCTGAATGGTGTAAAAATAACACACAAATAGTCAAACATATCAAAAAACATTCAATAAAATCTGAATGTTTTGTATCATAAAAAATCAACTTCAAATAAGCTTTAAATCCATCAAAGGATTTGGACATAGATTAAATCAAAACGTTTTTTTAGAAATATATATTTCTATTTTGAAATAATTAAAATGTCATGTAATTATAAAAGAAAACATTAATTTTTGAAAATATTTTTATAAGCTTGTAAGGGAAGATTCAACGTTGTTATAATGGCAGAAAATAGTCGCACTCTCCGTATAAGTTAAAAAAGTCATTCTTACCTTAATTTTGTCGAAAATGTTATAGAGGACCTTTTTTGAAAACGATGAAAGGATTCCATTACAATAATATTATAAATGTAAAAAAGGGTATAAATGAATTTAACCCATACTCTATAAAATAGTAAGAATGTTTTTAAATACATTTTTAAGAAAATGGATATGAATGATAAAGAGGTCCCAGTAGATAATTAATTATAAACAACTTCGGATAATGAAGAGATTGTAGAAATAACCCTTACCTTGTAATTTTCCTTGTTCTAGGGTAGGTTTACCTCCTATATAATGGTGAAATAATTGTTGTTAAATTGTACAAGAATCATATACATTGATATGATGTCATATATGATCTTTTAACGTTGCTTTGTTAATAATATCTTAGTATAATCGTCATTTCGGGTGTTAATGGAGTCGTTTTCATTTTTATTATTTGTTATGTGAGTCATATTTTTATGGATGGGATTTATATTATTTATATACATAATTATATTAAGGCTTTAAACAATATTTTTAATCTTTAAATGAAAATTAGTCTTGAATGGATAGGATGGGGAATGAATCTCATCGTGTTCATGGAGACGATAATTTGAACGTACGCACGAGTTAAATTTCATTATTTTGATATTAAAATAATATATAATTTTATGGTATATCATATATACATAATCATTATCATGTTATATTTATTATTTAAATCAATTACACATCATTCTTATACCCATCCAAATAATAATGTCTTGAATAACAATTACACCACAACGTGGAGACGGTAATCGTACGCACGCACATATGGTAACATGTCATCAAAGGATGGATAGAATAATGAATATGGTTGTACCATATTTATGATAAAATTAGGGTATATAGAATATACTGGAGTTATTTTTTTAGATTGGAAACAACAAATAAAGATAAAGTGCAAGAAGAAAGGAACTTGAAAGAGGTGATGAAATATTTACCTCTTCTTCGGGTTCTTCCTTTTGATTCAATCAAAAGTTCTCCTTAAGATAGCTTTATTACTAAAGGAAGACCTCTAGGATGAATGGAGGATAGATTATAGGGTATTTGGGAGGGGTTTGGCTGAGCCAAAGGTCTTTGAAGGTGTGAATTTGAGAGAAGGATAGGTTTCCTTTTATAAGAGGGGTGAGAGGCACCTTTTGAAAAGCTATAAGTATAATTTAATAATGAAATCATTTTCGATTTCTAATGGCTCCAAAGTGGATTATTTAAAGAATAAGGTGGGGATGGGTCATAAACCACTCAAACAATAGGTTTTATACAGGTTTGGGTCACTATAGTAACTTTATCTTTGAGACATACTCTTAGTTAAATAGTTTGGCATTTACCATGTATCTTTGTATTTTTATATTATAGGGTTAATAAACATACTATATACTTTCAAGAGAACCCCAAGTGTTTCATTAATGATACACCTATAATTATATAAGTCCTTTGTCTGAACCGTATATTTTTAGGAATAGAATATCAATTAATAATATAATATTTGTTTTAAAGACCATTTTTTTCAATTTTGACACTATTTGGTATTTTGTTTTTGATAAATTCATAAAAACATTATTACATAAAACAAAATTCATCTAACCAACCCTAACAAGTCATATTAACCTAGAAAATTACTGTAATTTATTAAAAGTCCCAAATTACATTTATTTGGATATATATAATATCAATTATTTTAATATTTCATCGATTAAGTAATTACTACATCATCATTGTGTCATAAATAAATTAAATTATTTAATGTCTAAAAATATAAATAAAATATGAATTAAATCTTTTTATCTTTCTAATGAATATTTATCCTCGAATTTATCTCATGTATAACACTATATTTAAAATTTTTTAGATATTAAATTTTCATTTTAACTATTTTAAATCTTCTTTAAATAAAATAATAGTAAGTGTCCTAATCTAATCCAAGTGGACCAAAGATGTTCATATTTCGTTCCTAAGGTTTTTTTGGTCGAATTATACTTATCTAATAGAATTAGGACATGTTTTAGGGTAATAATGATATCATTTTTACCCTTAATAACCCTATTTACTTTTAATCGAGGTAAATAAAAGTAAAAAGTTACAATTTAACAAAAAATATTTTCATCTAATTGAAACAATTTTTACTTATTGATATCCACCGTGTCTCCTAGATTTTTGAAATTCCATGCACAGAAGTGTTAAAATTATGTTTTATGTGAATTTGAAAATTCTCCTAGGAGGTGGATAAAAGACGGTGAAAAGTTCAATAAAAATTTTCTATATCTAAAATTATTATAAACTGACTCCAATGAATTACATTGAACTTATATAGGTATTATGTATCTATTTTAACCTACAATAAATTTAAATAAAATTAATAATTATTTAAATAAAAATTCGGTTTAAAACATTAACTCAGTGTTTTTCACTATTCATCAAAAATTGAAAGTTTTTAGAAAAATACAAAAAGGTCACCCTAAGATAATTTCGATATTCCAAATCCAAAAAGGAAGTCAATTTTGTTGGATAAAATTTATAAATATTCTAAAAGTGGGTATTACTATTCATAACGGCTAGTTTGATTGGTTGTGGTGCGTTAGAACTCAAAGTTGCATACAACACATGCTATAGTATTATTCAAAGAGGAGCATAAAATGGAATCATGGGGTGTTACATTCTCCCCTCCTTAAAATAATTTCATCCTCAAAATTTCTAGAATATTACCGTATAAAAAGACTCAGGTGGTTCTTCATCATAAGTTCCTTGGGTTCACACGTTGCCTCTTCCATCTTCTGGTTTCTACATATAACTTTTACCAGACGAGTCATCCTGTCCCTCAAAACCTATTCTCTTGTATCAAGAACCTTGATAGACTCTTCGAAATAAGACAGATTGGGTTCCTGTTCTAATTCCTCATATGTATGTACATGCATTGGGTTAGGCATGTATTTCCTCAACAGTGATGTGTGGAACACATCATGAACTTTGGAGAGACTCAACAGCATTGCCAAACAATAATCTACAACCCTAATTCATTCTAGAATTTCGAAATGTATGATGTACTTGGGACTCAATTTACCCTTTTTACCGAGATGTATAACACCCTTCCATGGAGATATCTTAATGAAAATAGGATCACCTAACTGAAATTCCAAATCCTTCCTTCGGTTATCGGTATAGCTATTCTTCCTACATTGAGCTGCATTGACGTCGTTTTGGATTACCTTCACCTTTTACATCATTTCCACCACTAGATCTAGGCCTACGAGTTTTCTATCAACATCATCATCCAAACAGGTTGCTGTGCGAAATCTATTTCAATATAACACTTCATATGGTTCCTTCAGAATACATGAAGGGAAGAAATTGTTATAGGAAAATTATACCAGAGGTAAATATAGATTCCACATACCTTGAAATTCAAGTGATCATGATCTCAACATGTCTTCTAAGGTTTGAATAGTTTTTTCTGATTGTCTATCAGTTTGAGGGTGGTAGACAGTGCTTAAACGAAGTTCAGTATCCATGGATTTTTGAAGAATTTTCCAGAATCCTGATGTAAAACATGGATCATGATCAGAAACAATCGATAGTGGTACTCCATGATGTCTCACAACTTCATTAATATATAGAATTACTAGATGTTTAAGTGGTAAAACATCTCTTATAGCAACAAAATGTGCTGACTTGGTAAGATGATCAACAATGAACCATATTGCATCGTTCCTTCTAGGAGTCATTGGTAGTCCCATAACAAATTCCTGCCTCATATTATCCCATTTCCACTCTGGTATGGTAAGAGGTTGCAAGACTCCTCTAGGATGTTTCCTTCCAGCTTTCACTTGTAGAAAACCCATACATCATGACACAAAATCAGTAATCTCCCTATTCATGTTGTCCCACCAAAAATGTTCCTTCAAATCTTTATACATTAAGGTGCTTCTAGTGTGTATAGAAAAATTGGAACTATGTGCGTCATCCAACAATTCTGTTTTTAGATCAGGTATATCGGGAACACAAAGTCTGTTCCCAAATTTCAAATTCCATCTTCATATACGAAGTCACTCAATCACCCGTTATTCACACCATTAATCATCTTATGAAACTCCTCATCATGAGCATGATAACTTTTTATCCTTTATAATTAAGATTGATTGGAAACCATTTGAATAAGCATTGATGTTTCACCTTCCATGGTTATTTCCATGTCCATCTTTACCAGATCCATGTATATAGGATTCTTTTACACTCTCATCTTGTTCAAAACTCCATGATCATTTCTGGTTAAAGAATCATCCACCTTATTTTAATTCCATGGGTGGTAGTGTATCATGCAATCATAATCCTTGAGTTCTTCAAACCATCTCCTTTTCCTCAATTATAGTTCTTTCTATGAGAAAATATACTTCATACTTTTGTGATCAGTATAAATCTCACATTTTTCACTATAGAGTTAGTGTCTCCAAATCATCAATGAAACGATTACAGATTTTAACTGAAGATCGTGAGTAAGATAATTTTTCTCATGAGTTTTCAGTTGTCGTGATTCATAGGGAATAACTCTATCATTCTACATAAGGACACAACCAAGTCCTTTTTGAGATGCATCACTATAAATAACAAACCCATCATTCCCTAATGGTAGAGTCAAGATAGGAGAATTGACTAATCTTCTCTAAAATTCTTCAAGACATTCTTCACAAATATTTTTCCAAACAAATTTAACCCCTTTTCGGGTGAGCGTTGTTAATGGGTTATCTAGCCGGGAAAAATTCTGGATGAAACGTCGATAATAACCTACTAAACCAATAAAATTGTGTACCTCAGTTATACTCATCGGTTCTGGCCTTTCATGGATTTCCTTGGTCTTATAAGGATCAACACAGATTCTATCATTATAGAAAATATGGCCATGAAAAGATATCTCTTGAAGATATAATTCACACTTTCAAAACGTCTCATATAATTCATGTCTTCTAAGAGTCTTCAGGATAATTCCCAAGTGATTATCATGATCATCATATCTTTTGAAGTATACAAAGATATCATACATAAATACCACTAAAAATTCATCAAGATATTCCTTGAAAAATCTATTTATTAAATCCATGTAGACAGAGGTTTCCTAAGTCAATCCAAAAGGCATTATTATAAACTCGTAATTCCCATACCTGGTTCGAAATGATATTTTCGGAACTTCTTCCTTCTTCAAACTTAATTGATGATACCTAGATTGAAGGTCAATTTTTGAAAAGTATTGAGCTCTGTGAAGTTGGTCAAATAAATAATCAATGTGAGGTAGGGGATACTTGATATTTATTGTTATATCATTGATCTCCCTATAGTCAATTCACAACCTCATAGATCCATCTTTCTTCTAACAAAAAGGATAGGGGCTCCCCATTGATAAACACTAGGGCGAATAAATATCTTATTAAACAGTTCCTTTAGTTGCTTCTTTTGTTCCAAAAATTCCATATTGTCCATTATTTTAGCGGTCTTCGATATGGGCCTTGATCCAAGAATTAAAGCAATGGAAACACAATTTCTCATTCCAAAGGATGTACATGTAAATCTTCTAGAAACACATCAATAAAGTTTTTTCACAATAGGTGCATCCTATATTTGAACATTATTTTCCTTGCCCACAGTTATTTCATTCTATACCTCCCTAATAATTAATTTTAGTTGAGCTACATGGGGTGGATCTAGATAAAAAATTAGGAGGTGATGATTCTTCTTTAAAGATAAGGTCTTATTTATCATCGTCATCAAAAATAGTAACCTCCTTCTTCTTACAATATATATTTGCATCATGTTCGAAAAGCCAATCTATACCAAGGATTATATCAAATTCAATCTTGGGTGTGATGATGAGGTCACCTGATAAAGACCATTTAAATGCCCTAATTGGTACTGATTCACAAAATATTGTTTACAATGATACTTTCCTTAATAGTTTTGACTAACAAATCCCTTGTTAAATAAACTTGGAAATATCTAATTTTCATAGAAAAGTATTTTCTAAACATGAGGAAACCATTAAATTACCTGCCACTACATCTTTCAGAGCTTCAACCTCAGCAGTAGTGATAACATATGATTGGCCTTGATTACTTGGCCTTTTCTGAGGTATGTTCCCCTAATGCGTAGGATATTCATTCACATAATTCCCCCTTTCTCTAAAATTGTATCATTCAACATCGATAACCTCTTTCTTCCCCTTACAATCACGATCATGGTGACCTTTTTCAACACATTTGTAAGAAACACCCATTACCTTCAGAAAAGTATCGGGGTGTTTCTTCCCACATTTAATACATGATGGATATTCAAATTTTCCCTTATTCCCCTTATTTCCATTTCCAGAGTGTTCAGCAGATCTCTTCTTATCTTTCTTTTCTTTAAAGTCATATGACTTACATAATTCCTTTTCTATCTTGATAGCACACAAGAAAATATCTTCGTAATATCAGAAGGATTGCAGTACTAATGCTCAATAGAGAAATGGTTTTAAACTATCAAATAAATGGTCAATCTTACTTCTTGGGTTACGTATATAATCTGTAGTATGCCTTGCTAACCTTGTAAAGTTAGCTTCATACATTGCGACATTATCATCCTCCTTTTGCATCAAACTCAGAAATTTCCTTTCTATATCTGCATGATGGTCATGAGGAAAGTATTTTTCTATGAAAATTTCTCTAAACTCCCTCCATTCCATATTTGATACTTCATCATCTTCCTTTTTGTTTTGAATCAATGACCACCATTGAACAGTATCTCCAGTGAGGCCGTAAACTGCCCTGAAAACTTTTTTCCTTTCGCTACTCAGGTGTTGAATATTTTCTCTAAGGAATTTATCCATTTATCATATACTAATGGATTTGTACCCCCATTAAATGTTTGTGGTTTTTTCCTCATGAAGCAATCTGACATTGATCTTCCACGCTGAAGATCAGGGTGCCCCATGCGGGTAAGGTTATTATTCATAACCGAAGTGAGTTGTCCCAGTATGGTGATAAGCTGATCAGCACCAATTGTATCACTACCTCCACTATAATTCTCTTGAGTAGGATGGAAATCCCTAAACGGAATGTGTGCATTTATACATCTTTCATTCCTTCCACTAGGCACCATTTCTAATCAATGGCATACACTAGATTAGTTTATGAATCCCAATACATAATTCCAAAATTATAAAAAACTTAACATAAATTGAACATTTTATGGATGTAATCCATATTCATAAAAATGTTTTCTTTGAGGAAGTATATACTCATAAACCATTCATAATTTTTTGTAAAGAAAATGATAATTATCCTTTGCATATCCACCGGGAGTGTCGTAATAAAGAGTGCATCAAGGCTCGTTGTCGTGCACCAGTTCCTATTCGAGTCTAGATCAATGTGGTGTTTTCTGGTTATACCCCTAGGTACTTCTATGCCAGATCCACCTCTACTTTCTCGTATCTAGATAAGGATTTATTTCTTGTAAAACTCAAAAAATATATACAATATCAAAATTCTAGGATGTTCTTCTATATTAATCCTCAAAGTCTATCTTAGGGAGATGTGCTCTACTAAGAGTTTAACTAAATCTAGTTTCCGAGGTTTGTGCTAAACTTCCTTTGATACCAACTATAACACCCTGACCCCAGTTACCCAGAGTAGGTGCATTATTACATAACATTTGCATGATCACAAACGATCATGTCTCTAAATACTGATTAGTTTAGTAGCCTTGGATGTACTAGATACATTCATACGGTTTACATTACATCATAAAATGAAAAAATACAACAAAATTGTTTCCATATATAACACTGGTATCCCATAGACTATCCATGCATGTCAATCATAATATACCTCTTTGTATCCTGTGAAAAATAAAACATAGAAATGGGTGAGCTCAGATGCTCAATAAGGATAACAATATAGCGGAATATTTATAAAATAGGTATAAACATTTAAGGAAATGTATAAACCTAAAACAAAATCCTTTTCACCATAAACTTCATCATAATATGAAAAATATAAATCAAAATAATTCCATTTACTTACTCCCATGGATATTCTAGTAGTATAATAATCACATCCAATATCAATAGCCACTTTCATAATGATGGAATGCATAATGCTAGACTTTTACAACCACATAGTCAACGCCTTGTGCCAAGACTAAAAATAAGATTTTGTCAATGCCTTATGCCAAGACACTAGTTTCTTTTATGAGACCTACTGATGCATCAAGGATCTATAGAGGGCTCCACCCATCAGTTACTAATTCCAATGCATTACTCATATGAAAAGGTTAAAACATAACATAAACATTCATATTAAAACTAGCATACGAAATGTAATTACTTTATTCATAAACCATGAATGGTGTAAAAATAACACATCCACAGTAAAAAATGTCACAAAACCTTCATTACAATATGGATTATTTGTATCATAATAAATCAATTTCAAATAAGCTTAAATCCGTCAAAGGATGTGGACATAGATGAAATCGTAACCTTTTTATAGAAATATATCTTTCTATTTTTAAATCATTGAAAAGTCATGTAATTATAAAATAAAACATTTATTTTTTAAAATATTTTTATAAGATTTTAATGGAAGCTTCTACATTGTCATAACGGCAGAAAATAG
This sequence comes from Viscum album, assembly GCA_963277665.1. NCBI lineage: Eukaryota > Viridiplantae > Streptophyta > Magnoliopsida > Santalales > Viscaceae > Viscum > Viscum album. The sequence goes on along the minus strand of OY728143.1, from coordinate 511,941,916 downwards.
CGACACCAGCCATATATGTTAAAAAAGGACATTCTATCCTTAATTTTGTCGAAATTGTTATAAAGGACCTTGTTTGGAAAATGACAGAAAGATTCCTTTATAAAAATCTTATAAAATTCACACAAGGAAATAAATGACTTTATCCTATATTCTATAAAATAGTATGAATGTTTTTGAAATACAATTTTATGAAACATGGATGTGGATGATAAAGAGGTCCTAGTAGATATTTACATATAAACAAACTCATACAATGAAGAGATTGTCGAATTAACCCATACCTTGTACTTTTACATGGTCAAGGGTAGGTTAAACTCATGTATAATGGTGAAATAATTGATATTAAATTGTACAAGAATCATATACATTAGTAAGATATCGTTTATGATCTTTTAACACTGCTTTGTTAATAATATCATAGTATTATCGTCATTTCGGGTGTTAACAGAGTCATTTTCCATTATATGTTTTGTTATGTGAGTCATATTGTTATGGATGGGATGTATCTTATTCATATCTATAATTATGTTAAGTCTTTAAAAATTATTTTTAATCATAAAATAAAAATTAGTCTTGAATGGATACGATGGGGAATGAATCTCATCATGTTCGTGGAGACGGTAATCCGTACGTACCATGAGCGACGATTTCATTCTTTTGATTTTAAAAAAATATATAATTGGATGGTATATAATATATAAAGAATCATTGTTATGTTATATTTATTATTTACATCAATTACACATCATTATTATACCCATCAATATAATAATGTATTGAAGAACAATTACACCACGATGTGGAGACGGTAAGCCATACGTACGAACGTATGGTGAAATTTAATTCAAAGGATGGATAGAATAATGAATATGGTTGCACCATATTTATAATAAAATAATAGTATATATAAGATAATGGAGTTATTATTTTATAATGGAAACAACAGAGGAAGAGGAAGCGGAAGAAGAAAGGAACTTGAAATAGGTGATGAAATATTTACCTCTTCTTTGGGTTCTTCCTTTTAATTTGATCAAATGTGCACCATAGGTTAGATTTAGGACTAATGGAAGGCCTATATGATGAATTTAGGACATCTTAGAGGGTACTTGGGCCGGGTTTGGCTGATAAAAATGGCTTTGAAGGTGTAAATTTGAGATAAGGTGAAGTTCACTTTTATAAGAGGGGTGAGAGGCACCTTAGGAAAACCTAGAACTATTATTTTATAATAAAATAATTTTCAGTTTCTAATAGCTCAAAGTATATTATTTAAAGTATAAGGTGGTTATGGGTCTCAAGACACTCAAGAAATAGGTGTTATATAGGTTTGGGTCAATATATTAACTTTATCTTTTAGATTTAACTCTTAGTTAAATAGATTGTCATTTACCATGTCTCTTTATATTTTTATATTCTATAGTTAATAAACATTATATATACTTCCAAGAGAACCAAAAGTGGTTAATTAATGATACACCTATCATTATATAAGTCTATTGGTAGAACCTTATATTTTTAAGAATATAATATCAATTAATAATATAATATTTTTTTAAAAACCTTTTTATGTCAATTTTGACACTATTTGGTATTTTGTTTTTTCTAAATTTATAACAGCATTATTACATCAAACAAAATTCATCTATCCAACCCTAACATGTCATATTAACCTATAAACTTATTGTAAATCAAAAAAATCCCCAAATTACATTTATTTTGATAATTATATTATCAATTATTTTAATATTTCATAAATTAGGTAATTACCGCATCATCATTGTCTCATAAATAAATTAAATTATCTAATGTCTAAAAATACATATAAAATATCATTATGTGGTAAATAGTCTTATTTTTATAATTAATATTTATATTCTAGTTTATCTTATGTAAAACCCTATATTAATAATGTCTTAGTTACAAAACATTGATTTTAACTCTTTTAACTCTTTTTTAAATAAAATAATAATAAGTGTCCTAATCTAATCCAAGTAGACCAAAGAGGTTCATATTTTATTCCTAAAGTTTTTTTGGTAGAATTATACTTATCTAATATAATTAGGGCATGTTTTAGGGTAATTATAATGTCATATTTTACCCTTAATTACCCTATTTACTTTTAATCATGTTAAATAAAAGTAAAGAGTTATTGTTCAACTAAAAGTAATTTCATCTAATTTAACCAAATTTTACTTAATTATATCAACCATGTCTCTAGGGATTTGGAAATTCCACACACAGAAGTGGTAAAATTATGTTTTATGTGAATTTTTAAATTCTCCAAGAAGGTGGTAAAAGACGGTGGAAAGTTCTATAAAATTTTTATATATCTAAAAATATTATGAAATAGCTCCTATGAATTACATAGAACTTATATAGGTATTATGTATCTATTTTTACCTAAAATAAATTTAAATAATTTAAATAATTATTTAAATAAAAATTCCATTTTAAATAATAACTTAGTGTTTTTCACTATTAATAAAAAATTGAATGTTTTCAGAAAAATAAAAAAAAATCACGCTAACCAAATTTCGATATTCTGAATCCAAAAATAAAGTCCATTTTAAAAGATAAAATTTATAAAATTTAAAAAACTGTATATTCTTATTCATAACGGCTAGTTTGATTGGTTGTGGTGTGTTAGAACTTGAAGTTGCGTACGACACACACTATTATATTAATCAAATAGAAGTGTACTGTGGAAGGATGGGGTGTTACACATATACGATGTGAAAACATGATATTTACATAAAACATAGAAAACATAAATAAAACCATAAAGGTATCTCGTGGAATTAGTTACATAAGATTTTTTCCCTCATGGATATCAAATTATTTGTAACCCTCATAACTACCTTATAATGTAACCCTCAGGGAAACCATATGATGTAACCCTAATGGCAACCTTATGGTGTAACCATCATAGTCACACTGGGAATAACCATTACTATAAACTTCTGATATAAACATACTCAATTCATTGTCGGGAGATATATATCCCACCCTTCATTATATACTTTTCCAAAGAACTAGAACATAATCCTAAAACATGAACACTTTCATCATGAAAACATTTCCTAAGGAAAGTCCCTTATCATGGGTATGACATTATTAAAATGTGTTCAAACCTCCTTCATAATGGATTATGAAGTGTTATTATTTTATTATGAAACTATATTCATATTTATAATACCTTATATTATGTTTTTACAACTTATTTGTACCCCTTTATTTATAATGTTTTGCTGTTTTTATTGTTTCTGTAGCATTTAATTCATGGTTTCAATGGTTGATTCATTATGGGTTTTCTTTTTGAATGAAAGAAATACTCTAGAATTTGAAATAAATTGTATTAATATTTTTCCAGAATTTTAAACGATATCATATATAATTTTTTTCTTATATGAGGATGAATCATTACATAAAACATTAATGAAAATGATTTAATTTATTTTGCCAGTTTCTATGACCATCATGAATTTATAACATTTTATTTAATATCAGGTTTATATATTGGTTCCAAAATATTTTATAATTTATAAAATATATAATAAAATTATATTCTACCATAAGAAGGGTTTTATGAACATTCTTGAAGGCGATAATATAAAATGAAAGCACATCGTCCATGATTATGGTAAATCGATACATCATGAAAAATGTTTTAATATTTTACAATAATAGGTGAATAGATAAGGAGTGATGATGGATATTCCATTACCATAATAAAATTCCAATTTATTTTAGATATTGGATTTATCATTTCAAATGGATGAGTGGAGTTAAAGAGAGAATAACAAAATAAATTTAAAAATAAAAAAGAAAGAGAATTTTACCTCTTGAACTTAATATCCTTGATAACATTCATAACCCACTTGGTTTTAAATTTTTGGTGATGGGTGGTATTTATCGTGGAGGAGATGGGTGTTTCATGATTATTATATTAATTAGTTTATTATTTTGGCTCCCGAGTGTGAATAGTTTTGAAAATTATCACTGAATATATTAAAATAATAAAGGAGGGTTCAATATTTTTGGGATTACATCATCCTTACATCATATGTGAATCAATAATTCATGAATTTTTCAAATATCAATAATTAGTGTATTTCACTATTCAATAAAAAATCAACATTTTTAGAAAAATACCAATAATTTACCCTAATCATTTTTTATAGTGTAGAATTCAAGAATTAATTTTATTTTATTAAAATAATTTTCTAAATATGATAAATTTATTTTTTAATTAAAATCATCATTTCTACAAAACAATATAGATTTGAAAATTATAACTGATTTTATGAAACTTTGAAAAATTAATTGATATCTCATATAATTGTCTTATAGTCATAAGACAATGAAATATTAATTTATGAATATATTTTATGAAGATAAATTTCTACTTAATCCATTATATTAATTATAAAATTGTATATAAATATTTATGAGTCATAAAAATACCAACACTTAATTTATCATTTTCAAAACATTTACTTACTAGTTCTATGATATAAATATATTATATTTTCACTTATAAGATATAAAAATAATATTTATACAATCATAGGTGTGGTAACTATTCTATTTTTTTGACTCCTTAATTTTTTTTAAATACCGCTTATTTCATTATAAATCTATAATGAATTTATAAATTTATTCCCATAATAAAAGAAAATTATTTTATAACTACCTGGGTTGTTACATCCCCCCCCCACCTTGAAAAAATAGCATCCTTGCAAATTTAATTCACTTATTAAACATGTGATGATACGACCAGGTAGAGGTAGCTCTGGCATAGATGTACCTAGAAGTGAAAGATTCGACAAAGAGTTTTGGGCTTGACCTAGGGTATCCAAGTACAGGACAATGGGTCTTGATACACTCCTAGTTATGACACTCCCAGAGGATATTCTTTGGATAATTTTCATTTTATTTACAAGCCATTATGATGGATTTAAATGTAAATATTTCTTCAAAGAATCTATTTATGGGATTATATGATGAGTCATGTGTAGGATATCAATTTATGCTACGTATTTTGTTATGTTAATATTATAAATTATGATTCCTAACATAATCTAGTGTATGTAATCATCTAGAAATGGAGCCTACTAAATGGAATGGAAACTGCATGAACACGCATATCCCATATAGGGATTTCCCTCTGATACAAGATAATGATGTTGGCTCTGGTGCTACGGTGGGTTCTGAGAAACTTATAACTATACTGGAACATCTTTCCCTTGTTATGAAAAATAACCTTACCCATATGGGGCACCCGGATCCACGATTTTGAGGAGCTATGATAGATCATTATATGTATCAACAACCTCCATTGTACAATGCTACTACAAACCCATTTGCAGCTGAGTAGTGTATAAGTTCCCTAGAAATGATATTTCTAACTTTGGGATGTATTGAACGATATAATTTTGTCATGGAAGTTTTTCATCTATCGAGAGATGTGGATTTGTTGTGGTCGTTAATCCAAAACAAAAAGGAGTAAGAAGAAACAGAGGAGATGGAATATAGGGAATATAAGGAAATCATCCTAGACAAATACTAACCCTCTGAACAACGACTAGATATGGAGAGGCAGTTCATTAATTTTAATAAAGAGGAAGATGATAATGTTGCAAAGTAAGAATCTAACTTCAACAGGTTATCATGGCATGTTGTGGTCTACATTTTAAATCCAATGAGTAATATTGATTGATTCTTTTATTTACTTAATCCATTCCTCTGGCAGGCACTGGTCCCCTAATCTTTGTCATCATATGAGGATAAAATTTCATGTGAAATCAACACAAAAAAGGAATTATATAAGTCTTATGACTTTAAGGGGAAGAAAGAGAAGAAAAGAGCTACTTAAAACTCTACGAAAGGAAATAATCAAATAGGGAAAAAGGGATGATTTGAGATTCTAACCTGTGATAATTGTGGAAATAAAACCCTTTGTGTATGCTTAAGGGGAAAAAGTATGATAAAAATGTGGACAGAAAGGATATCTAGCTATTGATTACATGGGGAAGAAAGAATCCATTAATTTTCAATGCTATAATTTTAGGGAGATGGGACACTATTCTGATGATTGTCCAAAGCATTAAGGTAACATGCAATAGAAAAGTCTAAGGGAGTAGGGACATGTTTATGCGATCATAGCTCTAGAGGATGATGTTTCGAAGGACATGGTGGTAGGTACTTTGATCATTTAGTCAAACATATCCAATGGTTTATTGGATTATGGATCATCACATTCATTTATATCTTCCATGTTTTCTGAAAAAAATTGATATATCAAATTTTATTTAATAAAAAATTATGATCCAAAACCTGTAGTGGATGTATCATTTCAACATAGGTGTGTTAATTAGTCCCCCTCCTGACACATAAATGTGCTTTAGTTTCTAACCTTATCATCATACCAATGAATTAATTTGATATAATTCCTGGTATGAATTAGTTTTCAAATTATAATGAAAATATAAATTAAAAAAATAAGGAAGTTATGATTTTTTAAAATGGTATAGAATCCCTTATCATTAGATAAGAACCCTCACCATCTATATCTCATCAAGATCCAGCCCCAATAGCTATACTGATTTAAATTATTTGGGAGGAAGGGAATAAAATAACTATGGGTGGGTAATTTAATTTTCAAATAGAAGATGTACCTATTCTGCAAAAATATATTTATTTCATTCCAAATTATTTACCTGGACATCCTCCAGAGCAAGAAATTGAGTTTTACATTGACTTAATTCCTTGTTCAAGGCCCATATCATATACCCCTTTATAGATTTTCCATTGTGGGGTTAGTGGGACAAAATAAACAACAAGAGGAATTTAGGGATAACATATTTATTCTCCCTACAGTTTCTACATGGGGATCCCCAATTCTTTTCATTAAGAAGAATGATGGGTCTATGAGTTTGTACATTTAATATAGGGAGATCAATTCTATAACATTAATGAACTAGTATCCCCTACCTTTCATTGATGATTTATTCGATCAACTTCATAGAGCCCAATATTTTTTGAAGATTGATCTTAGATATGGATATCATCAGTTACTTGTGAGAAAGGAAGACATTCCAAAAACAGGATTATGAACTAGGTACATGCATTACGAGTTTACAGTAACGCCTTTTGGACTAACTAATGAACCATCTCTTTTCATGGTTCTAATGAATATTTTTTTCAAATAATATCTTGATTACTTTGTGTTTGTGTTTATTTATGATATCTTGGTATAATCTAAAAACCATGAAGATCAGGAAAATCACTTGCACACAATTCTGAAGACTCTTAGAAGAGATGTATTATATGGGATGTTTAGGAAGTGTAATTTTTGGCTCCATTCAGTTTCCATTATGGGACACATTGTCTCTAAGAATGGAATATATGTAGATCCTATGAAGACAAAGGTTATGCAGGAATGACCTAATCTAACGAACAAAACTGAGGTATATAGTTTTATTTTTTTAGTAGGTTATTATCTGTGTTTCATCTACAACATCGCCCATTTTTCCAACCCGATTACCAATATCACACAAAAATAGGTTATGTTATTATAGAAAATGGAATGTAATGAATTTTTTGAAGAATTGAAGAGGATTTTAGTGAATGCTCTGATCCTAACCCTACCATTGGGGAATGATGGGTTTGTTATCTATAGTGATGCATTAAAGAAAGGACATGGTTTCATCCTTATGAAAAATGATCGAGTGATATCATTCGCATCAAGGAAACTAAAAATATATGAATAAAACTATCAAACTCAAAATATTTAGTTATATGTGGTATTCATTGCTCAGAATATTTGGATACATTACCTCTATTACGAAAAATTTGAGATATATATAGATCATAAGTGTTTGAAATACATCTTCTCACAGAAATAACTAAACATGAGAAAAAGGAGATGGATTTATATACTCAAAGATTATGACTTCACAATACACTACCACCCAGGGAAGGCGAATAAAGTGGCAGACGCTTTGAGTAGAAAGGACCACAGAATTCTGAACAAGATGGGAGTTGAAAGGTAAACATTGCTCATGGATCTAGTAAAATTGTATATGGGAATTATCTAGCAAGTTAACACATCACTACTTTTTTAAATGGGTTCCCTACCTTCTTTACATGAAAGGATAAAATGTTCTTAGACACATGATGAAGAGTATCAAAATAAAATTAAAGCTATAAATGATGGGAAGTTGATTGAATTCATATATGAAGGTGGAATTTTGAAATTCAAAAAGAGGCTTTATGTTCCCTCTATGCCTGAGCTAGTTCTTTTTAAAAGATCTAATTTCTCTATACACCCTGATATCATAATGATTTATAGAAATCTAAGGGAACATTTTTGATGGAAAAACATGATGAGGGATATTTCTGATTATGTGTCAAGATGTTTGTTTTGTCAATAGGTGAATGCTGCAAGACAACATCCAAGAAGAGCCATGAAACCCATTACTATTCCTATGTGTAAATGGACTGTTATTACAATGGACTTTGTCATGGGGAAACCAAAGACTCCAAGAAAGAATGATGAGATATGGGTCATTGTTGACCATCTTAAGAAATCAGTACATTTTCTTGATGTTAGATAATATTTACCACCTGAAAGTTTATAAAGACTATATATTAATGATGTTGTAATACATCAAGATTGTACCTTTATCAAAAACATTTCTGATCATAATCTCCATTTTACATCACAATTATCAAAATGACTTCAAAAGGCCCTAGATATTGATCATCGTTTGAGCACTACGTACCACCCACAAACTGATGGACAATTAGAACGAATTATTCAAACATTGGAAGACATGTTGAGGCCATGTTCACATGCCATTCAAGGTATGTGGGATTATTATTTACCTCTTTTAGAATTTTTCTATAACAATAGATTCCATTCAGGTATTCAGGTGGCACCATAATAATCATTATATGGAAAGAGATGTCGTACACCAACTTGTGGGGATGATGTTAGTGATGGAAAGCTCGAAGGCCGAGAACAATTTGAGGAAACAATGGAAAAGGTGAAGATTATCCAAACCCATATCCAAATAGCTCATATTAGGTAGGAGAGAAATTCTGATAACCGAAGGAGGGGTTTGGAATTTCAAGAAGGAGATCGTGTTTTCTTAAAGGTATCTTTATGGAAGGGTATTATATGGTATGGTAAGAAAGAAAAATTAAGTCCTAGGTACATCATAACATTGGAAATTATATATCAAATTTTAGCCATAGATTACCGTTTGGAATTTCCACCAAATCTCTCCAAAGTTCACAATGGGTTCCATGTATCAATGTTATGAAAATACATGCCAGACCCAACACATGTACTCTCCTATGAAGAAGTAAAACATAAGCCCGATCTGTCTTATTATGAAGATCCTATCTGGATTTTGGATACCAGAGAACAATTATTGAAAAATCAAATGACATGTATGGTAATGTATCTCTAGAGGAACCCTAATATGGAGTAAGCAACATGGGAGCATGAGGGGCTTATGTTGAAGACATACTCGAATTTTTTTAGGTAACATTTTCTGAATTTCGAGGATAAAATTTTTGTAAGGAGGGTAGAATGTAACACCCAAAGGTTTTGAAAATAAATATTTAATGAATTTTATAATGTATTAATTAAACACAACATTTCCTCAACTATGTTTTGAATTTCTAAAAACTATCATCCATAGTTGTGACCAGTAAGTCATTTGGAGTCTCATGGAAAAAACATGATTTTTTGGTGAATAGTAACATACCCTTATGAATAGTAATATGAATTGTAATATGATCCTTATCAATAGTAAATAATGATATTATTTTATTTTATTACTGTAATAAGATAATTATATTTTAATTAATTTTTTAATGGGATATAAAATAAATTAATCCTTTAAAATTGTTATTTTTCATATTAACTATGATTTTATTTAAAAATTAAATGAATAATATTTATAAAATTAAATTTTAAAAATTGAGTTCATTTTTGATTTCTACATGTTGAAAAATGGTAGGGGTGAGTTTTTTGGGATTTTTCTAAAATACTTGATTTTTTTTGTGAATAGTAAAAATACTGTTTTGAGTTTTCGGTTGTTTAATGACATCATAGTGAAATAATAATTAATGTAAAAGGCTAGTAGACTTTTATATAATAACATATGACATTAGGGGTCCCAATTGGATAAAAACATGGTCAAATTCCCTGGTAAAACCCATGGGTTTTCTAAACAACACTAATGAGGTGTCCATTTGAAATTATTAATAAATTATCTCTCTTTTACTATAAATACCCACACATCCATTCATTTTATTTCAATCCAAATCCCTAATCCAAGAATTTCTTTTGGTTTTTCCTCTCCAAGAGTCCTTATAAGGTTTCATTAATTCCCAAGGTTCCCAACCATCATGTTCTAAGTGTTACTCTATAAGGTAAGGGAATCCTTCACCCTCCTCTTTTAGTCAACACTTCTTTTATATTATCTATTTGAATTTTCATTCAAATATGTTGGATTTGATATTATGTATTCCTATTATGGTAATTTTTTTCATACAATTAGATACTCTTTTTCTATCATAAATTAATTTTATTAAATGTCATGCAACATCATTAGGCTGCTGAATTTTTATGAGGGATATCTCAACTATTTTTTCAAGTTAATATATTTTCTTTTTTCTATCATAACATATTCTATACAAGTGACCATGATTACTTAATAATAATTAATATATTGTAATTACATCATGAAAATGGAAGAAAAATCATCAATATTCATACTCCCTCCCTTTTATTTTTATAAATGAAATCAACGTCCATGAGGATCCAATTTATAACCATTGTGGACGATGACATTTTGTTCTCCATTTTCACCTTCAGTAGTTGTCATGAAACCATTTAGATGGTTGAAACATAATATAAAATATGTATTATAACCTAATTAATATTCAGGAACCATTATATGTACATATTATTAATTTATATGTCAAAACTAGTTCATAATAATTCAAATACCGCCAAATAATCAAAGTGGATATCGTCTGATGATCCATCCTCTTCTATGTAACCAAATGATGTAAATGACCAATACCTATTCTATATTTTCATAAATAATATTTAATTTCCATTCTGTAGATTTACAACCATTCCACATGAACTCCATTAAATAAAAAATTGAACCATTTTTTAAAATCAAGAAAACAAGAACTCCAGAATGACGAAATTCAATATAATAACCTATCAATAAGACCATAATTGAATTAACCGAATTATGATAAACTAAATAAATTTCTATTAGGTTCTTTAATAATTTATCAATAAGTATAATTACATATTCCAGGACCTTAATTTCAAGAGCGTAACACATTCGTACTTATGGTAAGCGTTTTCCACACAAACAACCATTTTCATTCGGGTTACATTCATTGTCTAATAAACTCAATGAAATTCTTATGTATTGTTATTTAATCCTAATACATTTTGTGTGAGTATTATATATATTTACACCAACCATAAACCTCCCATATTTTATGGATAGTTTCCTTTTTAAAAAGAAAATTTCAAAACATTTTTACAAATACAAGCCCAATTCAAGGGAATTTATCAAATTCTTTTCTATTTTCAAGGGCACTATATAATCTATTTTTCAAAACAAATATCTTTAAAAAATAACTCATTTTATTATAAAAATATAATATTACTTCACTTTTGGTTTTATAAAAAAAATTGTTCCAAATAACTCTTCTTTTCAAAATAAAGAGTACTTATCTCAAGAATTGCTTAATGATTTTATAAGAGTTTTTTCGTATCGATCAACACCCTTCTTGATTATTATGTAGTATTGGGTTTAATCCTTTATGATGTCGCCTACCATATTTTATTTAATGGATTACAAATAATTTTATTTTGGATGATCTGTCCTAAAACCATTCACCATATTACCTGGAATGGTTAGTGTTTTATGTTTAATGATTGGGAAATGTTAGGTACATTTCCTATGATAGATTCTATATGAATGTATATGTTGTTTATGTTTATCCCCACTCATATGAGGAATTAATTGGACTTATTATGTGACATGTGGGACCCTCTATATCCTCTCGATTCATCGGTATGTCTCATGAGACAATTATATGTGGAATTGATCGACGCCTTTCCCAATGTGATATATGGATTTGGACGAGGCCTAAATCATTTTTGGACGAATTGGTCGAGGCCTTGACAAAATGTTTCAGAATTTTTGGGATATAAAATTACGACACTATGAATCTATTAATTTAAAGTTCATGTGGTAATTCAACTTGTAGAATACACATGATTATGTTTTATTATGGCATTATTTTACTCAGCTTATATACCTGCCATAATGGGTTCAAGATTTGTATTCTAAAGACATGGGTTTCCATTTATTCACCATGTCTAATTTTTATTTTATCTTCCTCTGTATTTATTACTCTAAAAAAGAATTTGATCTCAGCTATTTCTTATGATTCATTTTACCAGGATATGGAGAAGTATGTTATGAGTGACTTTTAGGGTTAATCTTGGAGGCTTGTATGTATCTAATGGAATAATTAGTTTGGTATTTTCCTTTCATGATGTAATGTTGAACTTATATATATATATTATTTCCTAAATCAACTAATTTACTTGGTCCGTTAGTATTCAAATTCCTTGTATATATGTCAATGTGATAAAATAAGGCACTATCTTCGAGCAAGTGCGTCGAGTCCTTACATGGTTCTTCATAACATGTTCCACTATCATCATGTTTGTTTGTGTTATCTCTGGTTTTCCTCTTGCATGGATGTCACCAGCATTTATATGCTATTTCAACTAATCAATTACTATAAAAAACAACTCATTTTCAATTCCCCCCATTTTTTGTTGGAGTTTGGGAAATATTTCATCTTCATGGGGCCTTCCTATGTCAGCTTCCATGTTTCTTCTATGAAAGACCATTCTTCAGAGACATGTCTTAAATGAAGAAACATATTAATAAATAAATTATATATCATTTTCACTTTACCATAAGGTAAAAGTATTTTATGGTATAATATTAACATCATCTGATCTAATAATGTTATCTAAACCGTTATTTGATACCAATTGTTAGGTCTCATCCTTAATCATTACATAATGTAGTAAATTCTTTTAGAAATAACTTTATTACATTCACAATGGTATTTCATATTTAGTTTTTTAGAGAATTAAGATATAATTTATAGATATAAACCCAAAATCATACAGTGTGGGTACTACTAAAATAGTATTCATTTATTCTATAATATAAATGTTTTTAATAAAATATGAAATCTTTTTAAGAAAAATCATCAAAAAACTTAGCTTGGCTTATTATTTACTCTTACCACTGGATTAAATATATGAAAAAATTTAAAATATGGGATAATCATAACAGTATCAATAAAGGATATATAAAGAAGGAATGAAAGTATTAGTTCATGAATACTTATAAAAATATTAAATCATTTTCCCAAAGACATACCTCTCACCCATAAAGTATCATATATTTACTTTTTTAAAACATAAGATTTCCCTAAAACATAGAAAAAATAAATAAAACCATAAATGTTACATGGAGAGTTACATACTTAATATTATAACCCCTGTGGATACCATTTGATTTGTAAACCTCGTGAATACCTTATAATGTAACCCTCACAACTACCTTATGATATAACCCTCACGGCTACCATATGTTGTAGCCATCACAGTTACACATTGAATAAACATTACGAACAACATCCAACACAAACATACCCAATGCATTGGAGGGAGATATAGGTACCACCCTTTATCAAAAAAAATTTCCAAGAACTAGAACATGACAATAAAACAAGAACACTTGCATCATAAAAATAGGTCAAAGGGTATTGCAAAAATAAAAAGGAAAACGTTTAATATATAAATAAACATGTAATATATTAAAGAAAAAAATCAAAAAAGTAAGCCAACAGGAAATTGGGATATGATGATCATTCCATATAGAAACATTGTTGTTTTTATTTTGTAAAAAGAGACATTAAAGGTAATTTTTAAAACAAAAGATCCTTACCATAGGATTGACTTTATTCAAATATGTTCAAACCTCTGATATAATGGTTTAAAGGGTGTTATTAATTTATTAAATAAGTATATTCAAATTTTTAATACCATTATTATGATTGGATAACATATTTCCACCCATTTATTGATAATAATTTTTTTATTGTATCGAGTGTGTTTATTTCATGGATTTCATGGTTGGTTCATTATGGGTTTTCTTATCGAATGGAAGAAAAACACCAGAAGTGGAAAAAAATGGTATTAATATTTTTCCAAAATTTTAAATGATATCATATATCATTTTTTCTAATATTATTATGATTAATTTGACAAAACAATATTGAAAATTATTTAATTTATACTAATGCTTTTTTTACAACCATCACGAACATATATCATTTTATTTTATATTATGTTTATATATGTGTTATAGAAAATTATATAATTTATAATATGTATAATAAAATCTAATTTAACAATAATAATGGTTTTATGAGTATCCTTGAATGTGGTAAAATAAAATGAAAGCACACCGTCCATGATGACGGCAAATCGACACATCAGAGACAATGTTTTCATTTTTTATAATAAGAGGAGAAAAAGAGAGGTTTGATGATGCATATTCCATTAACACAATAAAATTATAATATATGTAAGATACTAGAGTAATAATTTCACTTGGTTGATGGTAGGTAAGGAAACATTAATAAAATAAAATAATTTATAATAAAATTTAAAAGAGAATGAAAGAGGATTTTACTTTCAAAATTTCTTCCCTTTGAGAACCTACTTAAGGTACATGGTTTTGGTATTTTGGGGAGACCATTAGGTTTTGAAAAATGTGAAGAGGCTTTGGATTGGAATTCGATAGAAATTAAAAAAGTTACATGGGTTTGGAGTTGTGAGGAGAAGAGGTGGTGAGGGTGGAATTTATAGTTGAGTAAATTGGTGTTTTATTATTATTAGATTCATTGGTTTATTATCTTGGATCCAAACAACGAAATGATTGATCCTTATAACTAAATATATTTAAATAATGATGGGGATTATGAGACATTGGTATTAAATCATCTATGACTCAATAATTCATGAATTTGTTAAATACTGAAAATTATTGTAATTCACTATTCACCAAAAAATCATTTATATTATAAAATTCCCAAAAAAAATAAACCTAACAATTTTTTAATGTTTATAATTAAAAAATGAAATATATTTTATTTAAATAATTTTCTAAATATGAAAAAAAATTTAAAATCATCCTTTATTCAGAAAAATAAAAATTTAAAAATTATAACTGGTTTTATTACACTATAAAAAATTAATTATAGGCTCATAAAATTATATTTTAATCATAATACAAGAAAATGGTAATTTGTGAATCTATTTTAGGAAGATAAATTTTCTATTGAGTCCTTATATTAATTATAAATTTGTGAATAAAAATATTTGTGTCACAAAAGTAAAAACACTTAATTTATCATTTTCAAAAACAAATTACTTATTATATGATATAAATATATCATATTTTCACTTATATGATACATAAATTTTATTTATACATTTATGGGAGAGGTCATTATTCTATTTTTATGGATTCTTTAATATCTGTAAATTCCACTTATTTCATTTTACATTTATAATGAATTTTACTATTTCATTCCAAAATGAAAAAAATATTTTACAAGTACATGAGGGGATGTGAGGATAGAATAAGAAAATAAAGTTACATAAAAATAAATTTAAAGGTAAATAAAAGTGGATTTTATCACTTAAACTTCTTCTCCATGAGAACCTCTTTAAGGCACATGGTTTTGGATCTTTGGTGAGAATAACAGGTCATTGATGTGAGAAAGAATCTTAGCAAGGGAATTGGGTAGAAATTGAACAGGATAAAAGAATTTTTATGTGTGAGGAGAAGAGGTGGTGAGGGGAGGTATTTATAATGGAGGAGATGGGTGTTGTTTTTATTTTTATATTCATTAGATTATTATTTTGGCTCAAGACTGTGAATAGTTTGACCTTATCACTAAATATATTAAAATAATTTAGGGGAGTTCGAGATTTTGGGTTTACATCAACCATACATCATATATGACTCAATAATTCCTAAATTTCGTAAATACTAGAAATTACAATATTTCACTATTCACCAAAAAATATATTATTTTAAAAAAATCAAAAAAATTAACCCTAACCATTTTCAATGAGTAAAATAAAAAAATGAATTCCATTTTAGAAAAATAATTTCCAATTTATTAGAAAGTTAATTTTTTATTAAAATCTTCACTTATTTTAGAAAAATTGATTTTAAAATTATAACTGATTTTATAACATTTTGAAAAATTAATTAAGGTCACAAAAAATTATCTTATAATCTTAAAAAAACAAAAAATAAATTTAGGAATATAAAATTTCTTTTAAGTAATTATAATAATTATAAAATAGTTAATAAAAACAAAAATACCAACAGTTAATTTATCATTTTAAAAATACTAATTTACTTATTCCATGATATAAATATATCATATTTTTACTTATTAGATATATAAATTTTATTGATACATTTATAGGTTAAGATACTGCTCCTTTTGTATATATTATTTAATTACTGTAAATACCACTTATTTCAGTATACATTTATTATAACACCCCAAGGTTTAGTAAAATAAATATAGATTTCATGAAACACTGAGTCCCAAGAAAACAACACATTTTATAATCTAGTCGTTAAACCAAACTTTGCTTCTACTATGTTTTGAATTTTGAAAAACGGTCATCTAGAGTTGTGATCATTAATTCATTTGAAGTGTGATAGAACCAACATGATTTTTTGGTGAATAGTAACATACCTTTATGAATAATATTATGAATACTAAAATGACCTTTATAAATAATAAATAATAATAATTTTTTTTCTTTTTTAATGTTACAAGTTGATGAAATATTGATTAATTTTTCAATGTGATATAAAATAGACAATAGTTTTAAAAATTTTATTCTTTGAATAAAAAATTAATTTATTTAAAAATTAAATTAATAATATTTTGAATATTACCCTCAAAAAATGGACTTCATTTTTTAATTCTACATTTTGAATAATGGTTCGGGTTAATTTTTTTATTTTTCTCAAATACATGAATTTTTTAGGAATCGTGAAATACAGTAAAATACCTTATATAAAATTGTAAGTTAAATACTCTATTTATGACATCATGAGTGATATAAGGCCACTTGGGTCGAACATACAAGAAATTATTACTATTATGGGTCACATTAAATAGAAATAATGGTTTTATTGAGGGGAATAATAAAATAATGCATTAAATATTCAAAATTCACTCCTCTCCTCCACTATAACCCCCCACTCCCTCTTCTCTTCACTCCTTTAAGCCATTAAGATCCTCAATGTTCTACCAAAATACCTAATCCTAGTCACTCCCCACATCCACGAAGCTCTTGGTCTTTCTAAATGAAAAAAATACCCATCAGTAAGAGAGATTATCAAGGATGTGGATTCAAGAGGTAAATTCACATTTTAGTTGATTCATTTTTGTTTCATGTTTCTTTCTATTGTTATAATTTCCACCCCTAATGTGTAAAAATAAACATGTTACATATAGTATCATCTATATAATATAATTATATCATGTTAATTTAATAATCATCATCAATATTCTTAGTCTCTCAATTTTATTTTATAAACGAAATCATCATCTATGGGGTTCAAATTTACAACATTCATGGATGACGAAGTTTAGTTCTTCAATTTATCCTTCTTTACTAGTAATAAAACCATTTTTATGGTTTAAACATAATATAATATATTTATTATAACCTATTTAATAATAATTGACCTTTATATGTTTGTAATATTAAATCATATGACCAAAGTACTTCGTAAAAAGAAAAATAACGCTAAAATAATCTAAGTGATTATCATTAATATTTCGTCTAATGATACATCATAATTCCATGTAAAAAAATGATATAAATTACCATAAACATTTATGGATATTCAAAAATAATATTTCAATTGAATTATGGAGATTTACATTCATTCCACAAGAACTCTATTACATAAAGACAAGTGAACTAATTATGAAAATAAAGAAAATGAACACTTTGGAACGACGGAATTCAATCTTATAACTAATTTATAAGAACATAATGGAATTTATAAAATAAAGATAAACTAAAACAAATTTCTTCTAGGTTATTAATTAATTTATTAATATGTCTAATTTCATATTCTTAATCCCTAATTTCAAGATAAGAACACATTCTTACTTATGGTAAGGATTTTCCTCCCGAATGTCCATTTTATTCATGTTTCTTTTATTATCTAATTACCTCAATAAAATTATTAGGTATTATTATGTAGTCATCATAAATTTTCGGTGAGTATTATATTTATTTTTACCAACCAAAATCCTTCTTTATTTTATGCGAAGTAACACATTTTAAAAGGAACATTCAAAATTATTTCCGATATGCAATCCCGTTTTAATGGAATTTCGAAATTTCTTACCTAATTTCAAGAGAACTGAATAATTTGTTTTTGAAACCATTATCTACCCAAAATAAATCATTTTATTATGATAATACTATTATACTAAATTTATGGTTATATATAAAGACATTTCTAAAAGAACTCTTCTTTTCAATATAAAACAGTATTTATCTTAAAAATTACTTAATGATTTTATAATAGTATTTTTGTGTATTTCAACACACTTTTTGATTGTTATGTATTATTGGGATTAATAATTTATGAATTTATCTACCATATTTAAAATTATTTTTTCTAACTTGTTTTACTGTGTATGTTTTTTCGTAAAACCATTCTCCAAATTTACTCAGAATGGTTAGTGTTCAAGCATAATGTTTGGAGATATTTATTTACATTTCATATGTGAGTTTCAATATGAATGTGGTGTTGTTTATGTTTATCACTTATCATATGAGGTATGAATTGGACTTATTATGTGATATTTGGGGCCTTCTATATCACATCGATGCATTGGTAGGTCTCGTGATACAAATAGTTGTGGACTTGGTTGAGGCCTTACCAATTTTGAGATGTGGTTTTGGCAGAGGAAAAAATAATTTTTAGACGTCTTGGTTGAGGCCTTGATGGTATGTTTTAGAATTATGGGCATATATATTTCCCTCATTATGAATCTAGTAATTTAAAGTACTGGTGGTTATTTTACTATTATAATAACCATTATTATGTTTTATTATGACATTTTTTACTCCGCTCATATTCCTGCCATAATTTATTCAAGTTTATTATTTGAAAAGGCGTGTGCTTTCAATTATTAATTATACCTAATGTTTATGTTTTTTTATCCTCTGCATTATTCCTTACTCTTATTGAGAATTTGATCTCACCCATTTCTTATGTTACATTTTCCAAGGATATGAAGACACTACTAGAAAATAGCCCTATACCCACAATTTTGCACAGAACAGTGGGTAGAAGGCACCCCCATGCCCACGGTTTTTGAAAACCGTTGGTTTAGGGGTATTATGGGAACCTATAACCACGGTTTTCCAAAATTATGGGTATAGGTCACCTATACCCAGGGGTTTGAGAAAAACCTTGGGTATAGGTTTTTTTAAGAACTATTCCCAAGGTTTTGGAAAAACGAGGGGAAAAATATATATAACCATAGTTTTGGTCCAAACTATTGGCATATGATTTTCTTTTTCAAGGCTTATACCCACGGTTTAAGAAAAACTGTGTGTATAGGATTATTTTATGAAGACATATGGCCACAGTTTTATAAAACTATGCGTATATATTTCCTATGTTATAGAGGGTAAACATTTCACGGAATTGAAAAAAAAAATTATAGGAAAACCTATACCCACGGTTTTGCCACCGATACCCATGGTTCTGATTAATATATATAGGTAGATAGATATATAGAACCACAAATGTTTCGTAGATCAGTTGGTGTGGTGTCCTTTAATGTTATATTTGGTTTCAGCATTAAATCTTACTCACCAGATTTTCTTATAATATAGGGGGTAATATTAATATATTTTAATAAATGTAGGTATATAAATATATAATCCAGTAATCTAGGATAGTTTATCATTGGAAGTGTGAAGAAGAATTCACGGGATCAAAACCCGTGACATGCTTTTTTTCTAATACCCGTGTAAATTAATATATTCAGAAATATATATATATATATATACAAATAACTGACATAGTGTGAGTGGTAAGACATCCCAAATATGTAGCACAGGTCTCCAGTTCTATTCCTGCTACTGTGTTTTTGGTACAATTTATACCCACGTTTTCAAAACTATGGGTATAAGGCATTGACAGTGTGGCTGGAATAAATGTTACTTTCACACAGTGGAAACAAAGATTTACACACGGTTTTACAAACTGTGGGTATAGGCTGGGGACCTATTTGGATGCCTCTATTTCCCACAGTTCCCAAAACCATGGGTATGGGCTATACCCATGGTTTTAGGGGCAATACCAATATTTTTTAACTGTGGGTATGTGTCAATTTTTTAGTAGAGAGAAGTAAGTTATGATTCACTTGCTTGCATAATCTAGGAAGCATGGATGTATTTAATGGATACATCAGTGGTGTATTTCCTTTCAAGATATAATTTTGACCTTATATACGAATCTTGTTTCCAAAAACTACTAAACTAGTTGGTCCGTTGGGATGCATATTACTTGTTTACAAGACAATGTGATATAATAAGGCACTAGATTTGGGAAATTGGGGATGGGGCTTTACAGTTGGTATTAGGGGAAGTTAAGTAGAAAAATTGAAACTAGATTTAGAAAAAATATATTAGGGAACAAATCTCGAAGATATTCATTGAGGATAAACATATAATAACAACCTTTTATTTTTGGTATGGAATAGATTATGTGGATCATTCTAGAAAATACATCCATATCCGGATACTACAAGCGGACGTCATTCTTGCAAAGATGTACCTATGAGTGAAAACATTGATAAGATGTTTAGAGATTGACCTAGGGTATCTTGGTACACAACAACGGGCCCTACTATGCCCCTGGTTTGACACTCCATGGGGATATTCTTAGGATAATTCATATTTTAGTTAGAAACAATTATGATGGATTTAAATGTAATTTATTCTTCAAATAAACCATTTTTGTGATGATGGGGTTTTCCATGCATAGGATTTCAATTTATTCTAATTATTTATATGTTAAGATTATACATTATGAAGCATAACCTAATCTCGTTTATGTCATTAAAATGGAACTTATTTGAAGAAATGGAAACTGTATGAACACGTGTATCCCATGTAGGGATTTCCCTCTAATGCAAGATAATGATGTTGGCACTGGTAATGTTACTAGTGCAGAGAAGCTTATAAAAATACTGGAAAAAATTACTTGGGTTATGAACAATAACCTTACCCATATAGAGCATCCAGATCCACCCCATGGAGGATCTTTTATAGATCGCTAGAGAAGAAATTTTCTTCTAGTGGTTGTCATGAAATAAAGATTGTAATCATTGATTTTTATCATCTATTGGGAGATGAGGATTTGTGGTGGCCGTTAATCCAAAACACAAAGTAGTAAGAAGATATATAAGAGATAGAATGGAGGGACTTTAAGGAAATATTCTTAGAGAAATAATTTTTTCATGAACAGCGAGCAGATTTGAAAAGGCATTTTATAAATTTTAGGCAAAATGAAAATGAAAATTTTGTAATATATGAAGCTAACATCACAATGATAGAAAGGTATGTTATGGAATACATATATAATCCAAGGAGAAAAATTTATTAATTCTTTGATGTCCAAAATCAATTCCTCTGGCGGGAACTAGTCTTCCTATGTTTCTCATCATATGAAGATATAGTGTTATGTTCTATCAATACAGAAACGAAATTATCTATATCTTATGGAATTAAAAGAAATCAATAGAAGAAGAGGGTTTCTGAAAACTCTGAAAAAAGTATATAAGGAAATGTTTAATAAGGGAAGTGTTGAATTTACATCATGTGATAATTATGGACGAAAACACCCTGATTCTTGCTTAAAAGGAAAATAAGTATGCTACAAGTATAGGCAGAAAGTCCATCTTGCAGGTGATTATACAAAGAAGAATGAAGCTATTAATGTTCAATGATATAATTGTCGTGATATGTGACACTATGCTAATGATTGTCCAAAGCATCAAGGAAACATGCAACAAAAAAGTCCAAGGGAGATGGGATAAGTTTATGCGATCACACCCACTAATATTGAAGTTCCAATGATGTGGTGGGGGGTACTTTAATCATTTCCTCAAATTTATCCAATGATTTATTTGATTTTGGATCAATGAATTCTTTCATATATTCCCTATTTTCCATGAAAATAAGATATTTCCAATTTGATTTATTGAGGGAGTTTTCAGTCAAAATTTTTTAGGGAAGTATCATTGCAATAATGTTGTTTCAGGATGTCCCCATTATAGAATATAAACAAGCTTTATCTTCTGATCTTATTGTCATACCCCTTATTTAATTTGATATAATCCTCAGTATTGATTGTATTTCAAACCATGATGTGAAAAATTATCAGAAGAAGGAGGATGTTACAATTTTCGAGGGTGATGTGGAATACCTTTTCTTTAGGGCAGAAACATCACCATATGATTCTCATCTAAATCAACCCCCAGACATACTATTGAATTCAATTATCTGGGAGGAAGGTAATGACATAACAATGGGTGAGGAAAATAATGTTCAAATAGAGGATGTACTTATTCTAAAAGAATATGTTCATGTATTTCTGGGAGATTTAACGGGACATCCCCAAGAGTAGGAAATTGATTTTTTTTCATTGAATTAATTTCTAGAGAAAGGCCTATATCAAAGACCCATTATATAATGTCCATTGTGGATTTAGTGGAACTAAAAAAATTTAGGAATTGAGTGATAAAGTATTTATTCTCCCTAGTGTTTCTCTATGGGTAACCACTATTCTTTTAGTTAAGAAAAAAGATGAACCAATGAGGTTGTGCATTAACAGAAGGGATATCAATGCTATAATAATAAAAAACAAGTATCCCTCACCTCGCATTGATGATTTATTTTATCAACTTCAAGAGCCCAATATTTTTTGAAGATTAATATTTAATCTAGATATCATTAGTTTCTTATGAGAAAGACATTCCAAAAATAGCATTTCGAACCAGTTATAGGCATTATGAGTTTACAGTAAAGCCTTTTGAACTAAGTAATGCACCCTCTGTTTTCATGGATATAATAAATTGAGTTTTCAAGGAACATAATTATGACATTTTTGTGGTATTTATTTATGATATCATGGTATATTGAATATCTACGAGGAACATGAAAGTTACTTTCGAACTACTCTAAATACTCTTAGAATAAATGAATTATATGGGAAGTTTAGCACATGTGAATTTTGGGTTCAATCAGTATCCTTTTTGGGACATGTTATATATAAATATATAATATTTATTGATATTGTGAAGAAAATGGTTGTGCATGAATTTCCTACTCCAACTATCATAACGGAGGTTCATAGTTTTATTGATTTAGCAGGTTATTATCGTCATTTCATTCAAAACATCGCTCGTTTAGCCAACCCAATGACCAAGCATGCATGTTAAGGGGTTATGTTTATATAGACTCTAGAATGTGAGGACTATTTTGAAGAATTGTGGAGGATATTAGCAAATTATCTGATCCTAACCCACTATCGGGGAATGGTGGGTTTGTTATCTATAGCGATGAATCAAATAAAGGACTTGGTTGTGTACTTATGCAGAATGGTAATGTTATTTCCTATGAATTATGGCAGTTAAAAATTCATGAACAAAACTATCCCACGAATGATCTTTAGTTAGTAGTAGTAATCTTTTCTCTGATGATATCTAGATATTATCTCTATACAAACAAATCTGATATATATACGGATGATAAGAGTCATAAGTATATCTTCTCAAAAAAAGAACTCAAAATGATGAAACGATGATGGCATGAACTACTCATGAATTATTACTTTACTATACACTACCAAACAGGAAAGGAAAACAAGGTAGCTGATGCATTGACCTTGAAAGATCAAAGGGTTCTCTAAAAAATGAGGATAAACAGGGATCCTTTGTACATGGATCTAGTGAGGATGGATATGGTAATTGAAAAATAAGTTGAAACGTCACAACTTTTTCATTTGGTTTCCCAACAATATTTATTAGAATGGATTAAAATTTCTTATCATGACGATGCGATCCTTTTGTACTTGGATCGAGAGAGGATAGATTTGGGAATTATCATATATATTGAAACATCACTACTTTTTCATTTGGGTTCGCAACTATATTTATTAAAAAGGATTAAAATTTCATAGCTCGATGATGAGATCTTACAAAAGAATACCAATGCTGTGAACGAGGGGAAGTTGGATAAATTCGTATGGGAAGATGGGATTATGAAATTTGGGAAGAGGCTTTGTATTCTAGATAAGTTTGATCTAAAAAGGAATCATTTGTAAGATTCCAATAGTTCAAATTTCTATATATATCCTAGTTTTACTAAGATGTATTGATATTTGAAGGAACATTTCTGGTGGGATAACATAATGAGGGAAATTGTGGGTTATGTATCAAGATTTTTAGTTTGTCAACAATTAATTGATGAATGGAAGTATCCAAACGAATTCATGAAACCTCTACCGATTTGAGCATGGAAATGGGATGACATCACCATGGATTATGTCAATAGATTACCCAAAACTCCTAGGATGAATGATTCGATATGGGTATTTGTGGATCTACTTAAAAAATATGAACATTTCCTCACTATAAGGGAGAAGTTTCCACTTATGCACTTAGAACGACTCTATATCAATAAAGTAATAAGAATTCATGGGGAACCTCTCTCAATTGTTTCTGATTGTGACCTACAGTTTTCATCAAAATTCTAGAAAAGTCATTATAAAGAATTAGATACTATGTTTAGATTAAGTCCTTCTTATCACCCTCAAATTGATGGGTAATCATAAAGGACGATCCAAACATTATAAGACATGATGATATCATTCTCACTTGATTTTCAAGGTATGTGGGATCAGTATTTAATTTTGGTGGAGTTTTCCTACAATAATAGTTTCCATTCAAGTATTCAAATGAAACCATATGGAGAATTGTAATGAAATAGATGTCGTACAACAACTTATTGTGAAGAAATTGGGGAAAAGAAGCTTGTGGGCCCATATATTGTGAAGGAAACAACAACGAAGGTAAAGGCTATTCAAGGTCATATCAAAATATGTCAATGCAGAATAAATAGTTAATCTAATAATCAATGGAATGATCTAGAATTTCAAGTGAGTGATCATGCTTTCATTAAAGTATCACCTTGGAAGGGTGTTATAATATTTGGGAAGAAATGGAAACTGAACCTCAGGTACATTGGACCTTTTGAAATTAGGGAGATAATTAGAGTTGTTTCATATTGTTTGGATATGCCACCAAACCTATCCAAAGTACACAATGTGTTCCATGTCTCATTACTAATAAAGTACATTCCAGACTCGACGCGTGTCCTCACTTCTAAAGGTATAGAATTTGAACATGATATATCTTACTATGAATATCTTATTCAGATTCTAGAAAGTTAAAAATAAGTGTTGAGTAATCAAACGACTCTTTTGGTAAAGATACTTTGTAGAAATAATAAAATCAAAGAGGAAACATGATAGCCTCATGAGTTGATGATGAAGACTTACCCAACTCTTTTTGTGAGGTAACATTCTGTTAATTTCACGGACAAATTTTTTGTATGGAGGGGATAATGTAACAACCCATGGTTTTGAAATATAAATATTGAATACATGAAACACCGAGTCCCTAAAAACAAAAAATTTTATATTCTAGCTTTTAAACACAACATTCCCTCTACTATGATTTGAATTTTGAAAAATGGTCATCTAGTGTTGTGATTAGTAAGTAATTTGGACTCTGACAGAACTAACATGATTTTTTGTGAATAGTAACATACCCTTATGAATAGTAATATAAAGAATAAAATGAACCATGTGAATAGTAAATAATATTAATATTTTATTTTCTTAAGGTTACACGATAATGAGATCTTGATTTGTTTTTCATTGTGATATAAAATGAATGATAGTTTAAAAATTGTTATTTTTTGAATGAACTGTGGTTTTATTTTTAAAATTAATTTAATAGTCTATAGAAAATTATTTTCATAAAATGGAGTTCAGTTTTAAATTATATATGTCGAATAATGGTTAGGGAAATTTTTTTATATTTTTCTAAAATACTTGAATATTTTAGGAATAATGAATTATAGTAAAATTATGTATATACAAATTATAAGTTAAATACGTTATTTATGACATCATGAGTGATGCAAGGAAACTTGGTTCTAACTCAGATTCACTAATTACTATTAAGGATCACATGGAACAACATTATTGGTTGTTTTCAGGGAAGATATAAAATAATGAGTAAACTATTCCGAATTCACTACTCTCTTCCACTATAAAAACACCCCTCAATCCCTCATCTCTTCAATCTTATAAGCCTTGAAGCTCCTAAAATAGCTGCCCAATGGTAACCGAGTCTCCCGGATCTCTCCCATTCTCCTCCGGCTTCTCCTAGGGTTTTCTTTTGAAACCCTAAGCTTTGGGGTGGCGGTGAATTCGAACACCGTTCCACTTCTCTCCATTCTTCCTCCTTTTTTCAACTTCGTGTCATCCCTATCAAGGGTTGTTGCTTCTGAAACCCGTGGCCTATCCTCCCCTATCTGGCCACGCTTCCCTCTGTTCCCTCCAGGTCAAATCCAGTGCAGCAGCTTTGTAATGGTTTTGGGCTTGGTGGTTCAGCGGTCAAGATTTTTTCAGGCCCTCTCGTGTTTTCCCCCTTTGATTTCATTCTCTATTGTCTGGTTTTTGGTCGGCCATATCTCTGCCCTCACCCCGCACCCATTCAATCTATTAAAAGTCTTTCTTGAAGCGGTTGATCTTTGATAGTTTTTTAGCTGAGATATGACGGTCGCATAACCTGTGTGGCCTCCCTCTTCGGTTCTTATTCTTTTCTTTGATTGAATTTTTGGTTGTGCTTGTCTTCTGCAGTGGCCATCGGTGTCCCGGTCTACTCAAAGCACTTCCCTGACATCTAATCCCTCTGTTCCATCCTGGTCGGATCTAGAATGGTGGGTTTGAAGGGGTTTTGGGATGTTGGTTTTGGAGGATGATGGTGCTCAATTTTTCGATGGTGTCGCTTTGGTTATTCTTTTTTCTGAGGGTGATTTTCAGAGATTTTGGCCGGTGATGATGGTGTTCTTTAGTGGTTTCTTTCCCAGTATCAGGTTTGTTTAAGTTTTATGTGTAGGTGTTCATATTGTTTGGAGGAGATCATGTATCACGGTTCTTTGTTTTTGCAATTGTTTTCTGGTTTGTCTATTTGTTTTGATGTCCTGGGAATTCTGGATTTGGTGATGACATGATGTGGTTAGGCCTTATGGATGGTGTTTTGATGGTTTGATTCGCCGGTGGGACTCTTCCGTTGTGGTGATGATGAGGAGGCAAAAGTAAAGGATTTTCAAATTGTTTGGTGTGCGACTCAAGGCAGGTTCATGACTTGTGATTCCCGGGAACCAAAATGGGTGATGATTCTTTTTGAAAGTTGTGTTTTGAATTTGAATTTTGTGGATTCTGGCACTTCTGATATTAAGGATTCTCGCTTACCCTTAAAGAAGCTTTTTGAAAATGGGGAAAATCGATTTGGCCTAAAATAGCTGCCCAAATACCCTTCCCTAGTCACTCCCCACATCCAAAAAGCTCCCAGTCTTGTCAAAATACCAAAACCCCTTCCCATAAATATATTCTCACAGAGATGGATTCAAGAGGTAAATTCACATTTTTTTCATTCATTTTTTTCAAGTTCCATTCTATTGTTATCCTCTCCTCACTTACTCTATTAAAAGGACCATGATAACTCTACTATCATATATATAATATACTTATATAATGTGAATTGAATAATAATCATCAATATTCTTACTCTCTCCCTTTTATTGTTTAAATGAAATCATCGTCCACGAGGTTCCAGTTTACAACTTTTGTGGACGAAGAAGCTTTGTTCATCAATTTCTCCTACATTTCAGGCCATGAAACCATTTTAATGGATTAAAAATAATATTATATATGTATTATAATCTTTTTAATATTAATTAAACATTATATGTACATAATATAAAATCATATGATGAAACTAGTTCCTAATAATCTAAATACCACTAAAAAATATAAAGGATTGTCATTAATATTTTATCTAATGAGTCATCCTCATTCTATGTAGACAAATGATATAAATTTCCATTAAAACCTATGTATGTTCACAAATAATATTTTAATTCAATTATGGAGATTTAAATCCATTCACATGAACTCCATTACAGAAAAACAAATGAACCCATTAGGAAAATCAAGAAAAGAAACACTCTGGATCGATGGAATTCAATATTATAACTAATAAATAAGGAAATAATGGACTTAATAAAATCAAAATAAACTAAATAAATTTTTAATATGTTCTGAATTTAGTTATTAATAATTATAATTTTATATTCCAAGCTCTTATGTTCAAGAGAGGAACACATTCGGACTTAAGGTAAGGGTTTTTCCACCCGAACCTCCATTTTCATTCGGGTTACATTTATTGTTTAATAAACTCAATGAAATTATTTTTTTATTAATTGGTAATCCTCATAAATTTGGTGTGATTGGTATATATATTTTTACCAACCAGAATCCTTCATTATTTTATGTGGAGTTACAAGTTTTAAAATGAAACTTTCAAAATTATTTCTGAAATACAAACCTGATTCAAGGTAATTTCTTAAATTCTTACATAATATCTAGGGAACTATATAATATGTTTTTATAAAACATTATCTTTCTAAAATAATATATTTTTATATTAAAATACTATCTTACATCATTTCTTGTTTTATACTAAGTCTTTTCCAAAAGAACAATTCTTTTCAAAATAAAAGAGTATTTATCTTAAGAATTACTTAATGATTTTATAATAGTATTTTTTTCTGTTTCAACACTATTATTGATTATTATGTATTATTGGGAGTAATAATTTTAGAGGTCATATACCATATTTAATTGGATGGTTTTTTTCTTGTTTTATAGTGGATGTGTTGTCATAAAACCATTCACCATATTTACTCTAAATGGTTAGTGATTAAGCTTAATGTTCAGGGAATGTTATTTACATTTCATATGTGGGTTTAAATATGAATTTATATGTTGTTTATGTTCATAATAGATTATATATGGAATGAATTTGACATATCATGTTATGGTTGGGGGCCCGCTATTTTCCCTCGATGAATTGGTACATATTCTGATACAAATAGACATGGACTTGGCCGAGGCCTTGCCCATTTTGAGACACGTTTTTGGCTGAGGCCTTAATCATTTTTAGAAGTCTTGACCTATTCCTTGATAGTTTGTTTCATAATGTCAGGAATATTCACTTACCACATTTTGAATCTAGTAATTAAATGTTCATGTGGTTATTCGACTAGTACAATACCCATGATTATATTTTATTATGGCATTATTTACTCAGCTAATATTTTTCCATAATCTGTTCAAGTTTATTATATGTAAAGGCGAGTGTTTTAAAATATTCACTATGTCTAATGTTTATGTTTATGTTATATTCCATTGTATTGCTTACTCTTACTATGAATTTCAGCATACCCATTTCTTATGTTTCTTTTTCCTATGATATGAAGAAAAAAGTTATGAGTGGCTTTCTGGCATAATCTTAGCGGCATGGATGTTTCTAATGGAATATATTAGGGTTGTATTTAATTTTAAGATGTAATGTTCAAACAATATATGTAACTTTTTTCCAAATACTAATAAACTACTAGGTCCTTTGGAATGCAAATTACTTGTTTATACGCCAATATATTAAAATAAGGCACCTACTCTAGGTAATTGGTGATATGACATTACATTAAAAATAAATTTAACTATTTAATTTTATAATGAAAACAAATTATTTTATAAGTACCTAGCTTGTTATAGTATCAATACAACCCCTCATACAAAAAGGTTACCAATGTAAGACATTCCATATTTATTTATAGGGACTACATCCTCAAAATAGATAGTGGGAAAAAGAATATCTTCAATTGAATTAATTATCAAAATACTTAAGAGTTAGTACAAGAACAGATTATGTAGTTATCTTTGGAATATATTATTCTTAAAACACAAATATTGTGTACGAGAACCAGAGATGTTAGTGAACCAATGATACATTATTTTCATGTCAGTGAGGATGGTGACTTGTTATTAGTTGATAATGACGATTTTCTTCCCTATGAGGGGGGGTATTAAAGAGATCAGAGGTTCTAATAGGTAAATAAGACATGAATTATGAGATGTATTATATGTTTTGGACCATGCTTCGATTTTGGTTAATCCACATGTTTATGTAATGATTATTGAGTGAAAATGGGTATTCTAGAGAAATTTTGACATGGAATGTAAAATGAATACCTGTAAATGATCTTTCACCAAGGATGAAGCTCCAAAAGGAGGATGACCAAGGAGCTTTCACCATAGAAGAAGCTAAACAGTTTACAAGAATGAGAGGGTATTGTACCTATAATCGGGACAATCCAGTGCATGCATGGGAATGCCTAGCTGAACTGGCATGTGAGGGTGGATAGATGATACTATGTTAAAGATACTGGGGATAAGTAGTTCCATGTAGTTAGTTTGGGTTGTATGTAATGTTTGAAGCCTACGGGCAATGAATTTCTCTAAGGCCTATGGTCCTTGTAATACATACCCCTACGGGCGTTGTATGGGATGCACCTCACCCCATGAAAGGTGTATTATCAAAAATCTATAAAAAATGAAGTTCTTTAAGACAATTTAGATATGAATTTTATAGAGATACATTTATGGATTGAAGCAAACATCTATGTCATGGAAAATTCGGTTCAATATTTTCACAAGTTATTTTGATATCATAAATAATGAATGTGAGTCATGTGTTTACAATAAAGATATTGTGGGTTTTGTTGTTATCCTAACAGTATAAATTCATGGCATATTACTTATTGGAAATGAAATGCCAATCTTACATATAGTTAAGGAATGGTTGAAAAGTGCTTCTCAATAAAGGACTTAGGTGAAGAATCTTATATCCATGGTATCAATATCAATCATGATATAACCAAGAGGCTACTTCATTTATGTCAAATTAAATACATTAACTAGATACAATAGAGATTTGGTATGGAGAAATCTAATAGAGTATTAGTTTCAATGTCACATAGTATACATCTTTCATGGAAAATCTATCCACAAACATGATAAGATTGAGAGATAATGAGTAAGATCCTATACTCATCTATGGTAGGTTCGATCATAAATTCCATTTCATTTTTTAGGATTGATGTTTCATTTTCCATGATCATGGTAGTAAGATATCAATTTGATCCATGTGAAGAGTATTGGATTTTGGTTAAAATTATACCTATGTATTTGAGGCGGACTAAGAATATTACACTAACATATAGAGGGATGAGGATCTAATCATATGGGGTTATATATATGCTAGGTTTTAAATAGATCATAATGATTTGATGTTAGAGTCTGGATATGTATTCATTCCCAATGGAGGACTAGTGAGTTGGAAGAGTTCAAAGTAGACAATGGTCATTGATTCTTGAGCAGAGTTTGAGTATATAGTGGATTTTGATATAGAAAAAGAAGATATATGGATAAGTACCTATATCTTGGATCTGGATTTTTTTTCTAGTTGTAGTGTCCCTATAACATGATATTGTGATAATACTGTAGTGGTGGCTCTTACAAAGGATCCATGGGCACACTAATGGAAAAAATAACATACTCCAGAAGTATCATATCTTGAGGTATTTTTTTAGATGGGTGAAGTTGTGGTCAGTGGATCTTATTATATATAAGGTAACATGGAGAACCCTTTATCTAAAAAATTATCTCAGTAGAAACATGAATTTTATATGAGAGATAACATATTAAAGATTTTTAGTAGTTGACTCTGGTGCAAGTGGGAGTCTGTTGGAGTTGGTGCCCTAGAACAAATATCTATTTACATTATTATTTCCAATATTCTTTGTTTCTAATATTAATAAATTTATTATCACATCATGATTATTATTCTACGTTTTTTAGAATTTGATAATTCCCTAAGATTGATTATTTCACTAAAAAGTCATAGTAGTTCCCCTCAGTGATAAAAACTGAGAAGTGTCATGAAAATATTTTGGAATATATATTATATAGTAAGATAATATCATTTGATGGGATAAAATTTATATTGTTTATCAGGGATTAAGACTCATGGGACATTGATACACTATCTCATGTTGTGCGCCCATGGTAATTTTTTGAGATGAGTTTATGATACCAAGACCCTCTGTTAAAAAATCGACATTTATAATCTTTATTCTATATTCTTTTTCACACTTGTGTGTATTGATCCTTAGCCAATAATATTATAATTAAGCTATATCATGAGACATATACTTTTATTTATAGACCAAAACCATAACACTAAATGTTTGTGGGAAGTAGGGTATTTTGGGTGTGTAACGAGTGATAATTAATTAGTAGATAAGGAAAGAAAGGATTTATCCCTTTTTTTTAAATAGAAGTTGATATCTCAATACATTTTTTGGGAATGAAACAACCTAATTAAATCCATGGCCATGGTTGTTTGTTGGTAGGTTTGTTACTATAAATTCAATAAAATAGACATATAGCACATAAGTTTGTGACACCAACATGAAACCTACTTGATTATAGATATCATAGTTAAAGTATTACATTGCATAGTGATCAATCATACAAGTTTTTAAGTAATTTTAGCATTTAATTCATAATCTACAGGTTCTTTTCCATATTACTAGAAGTTAGCCTTAGACATTAGGCAGTTCTGCCTAATTCCGCAATGGTGGGGCTTAGAGGTTCACACACTTAGTGTATCTCAAATGTTGATTAAATTCAATTTTGAATTAAAAATTAAAAATAAATATCAATCCCACTTTGTGGATTAATATTTAATCAGGTTCGATTAATCATTATGATTTAATCATGATTTTTTAGAAGAATAAATATATGAGTGAATTAATGATATATATTTATTCGTAAGATTTAATGAATATAATATTTTTTGACAAATAATGTAGTAATATTTATTAATTAAATAATATCATTATTTGAGGCTCGATAAATACCATGGAGTATAAATGGACCATGTTTAATAGTCTAGTTGGAAATGATATATTAAATATCATTTTAAAAAAATATTAATTAATTTATTTAAAAAATGGTATTTATTTATCCATAGAGATTTTTAAAGTTCATAAAATAATAATATTTATATTATTAGACATGGGATTCAATAAGGGGTAAATAATAAACTAAGGGAATATGTGTAGTTACCAACCCTAACCCTGCTCTATAAATACTTGATTATATCACTTTCTAGGGTTAACCACTGATTGTGCACAGCATACCTGGGAGTGAATTCTCTCAAATCCTAAGAGAAAACCCAATCATGAATTCACTCAAGAATTAGGGCACCAATACTCTTCCATCTAAAGCCTTTGAGGGAACCTAAAAAATATTTAACCTAGGAATAGATTATTTTTATAATAAATAATTGATAATGTAAGTGATCAAGATCAATTGTGCAAGCAACCTATGATCCTTAAATGATGTTCTAAGATTTTGAATCACCTGTAGATCACCTCTAAAGGGATTCTACCCATGGATCCTATAACACAATGATGAAATGATGAGACTAGTCAGCCGCATCATCAACTAAGAATGAATTACAATATTGGATAATTCTAAATCTATCTATAATATAATTACAAATTATAAAAGATGATTCTACCTTCATGGTTACAATGCTCATATGTTAATTAAACATTGAATTAATTTTATTGGTTATGATAGAATTCATCATGTGCATAATGAATTATTCATTTATTATGATAAAAAATATATGATGGATATGCCTAGTAGGTGCTTTTATTGTACCCATAACCTTCAATGGATACTCGCTGTCTGTGTTGACCTCCACCAACGCAGAGCATCCCCACATCGGGCTTTCACCCACTATTCATATCAATATCTCTCCAATTCTCCCCACGAATTTCTGCATATTTATGTGTGTGTTATACCATTATAACAACCAACTATATTTATGATTGGAAGGCCCTAGAATCCAGCTTGATCTCTTGGGTTTGACTGTTTATCCACTTTATTTTAGCAAGACATCATTTTTCCTTGGCTATTTTCCAAAATTCACAGAATTTATCTTATTTTTTCTGAAATATATTTTCCTTTATCTTTCTTCCAAACACCAAGAAACAATTATATCTACCACAAATGTTTCAAAACTATTATAATCAATGTAAGAATTATCAATTAATCTAAAAAAATTATGGATTTATATTTAAAAATGTACGCATAAAATTGAGTCATAAAATAGTCTATTATTAGTTCATGGATGTAAATATCTTCATTTTACCAATATTTCTGATCTTATATAAAATATGGATCACTAGCCTTACTCACCATAATCTTCATTGAGCCTATTATAACCTATAATAACAGCTACTTCTAAATCACTGAAATCTCGAAATAAATAATAAATGAAAGTTCATGTTGATCTCTTCTTCAACACTTATTTTTGTTTCCATATTCTTCATATGTGATATATAAATATCACAGGGTAGTGACTCAAACTAAGTTTGCCTTCTTCTCATTTGACTCAAAGGATCAAGTATTCTGAATCACATTAACTTCTCTCATCCATCAACACCAAAATTGTTCTTTTTGGATTGCAATATTTGAGTTCTCAACATATTTTTAATTTCTCCTTATTTTTTTCATTATTATACATTCAACAAATTTCATCAATATGTTTTCCATATTTTAATATGAAAACCTCCAATTAAGTGTCTCTTCTCTTCTCCCCTTGTATTCCCATTTGTTCTTTCTTGTGTTTCTTTTCACCCGATGGATTTGATGGCCTAGTGATGGTCTAATAGCATCGGGAATGATGTTTATGCTTTATTACCACTTCCATAGTATCCCCTCCCCTATAACCTTTTATTTTCCAACTGTTTCATGGTGGTTTAAGGGAAAAGGTTTGTGGTTTGGTGTTATTCTATTACTTTATAATTTAATTATTCTTGATTTTAAATCCAATGATATTTTAAATGGTTTTGTGTGTGTATGAAATGTTTGTAAAATGGTTTTACCCTATGGAAATGGTTGTAAATATTTTTCTTTTGCATGTGGTGGTTGGATTGTGATAAAATAGGATTTTATTGTTTGAAAAAAGGGGATATAGCACTAGAGAATCATGGGTATCTAGAAGGGAA
Source organism: Viscum album (assembly GCA_963277665.1). Classification (NCBI taxonomy): domain Eukaryota; kingdom Viridiplantae; phylum Streptophyta; class Magnoliopsida; order Santalales; family Viscaceae; genus Viscum; species Viscum album. The sequence goes on along the minus strand of OY728143.1, from coordinate 511,906,344 downwards.
CCTATTTTAGGAATTCGCAGCCCCATCTAGCAGGATTTTTTTTCAAAACTAACTAAACTGTAGATGACAATATTGAATGTTTATAGACCGCGCAGAAGAACAGACCATCATATCAATGGTTTGATCATATAGAGTATAAGAATAATATGTTTCCACCATCCCTAGCTACTTATGGATTTCACATATTGCTTATGTTGTGTTTTTACCACCTTACTAGTTATTTTAGTTTTATTTACCTTATTTGTAAAGTTAAAGAATGTTTTTAAATATAACTTTTTTCTCACAATTCAAATTTAAAAACATTATTTGTCTTATAATGGATATGCATGGAACACTTGGTTGAACATATTGGGCATGTGAGATCACACACTACATACACCCAATGGGTGTATGTAGACCATGTTTTGTCTGACTCGAGTAAAGGTAAGACTACCTATGGTGGTGCAAGATACTCTGGCCATTGGATCTTTTTTTGGGAAAGATATTGGCGATTACATAGTGAGTTGTTGGACCTTGTGTCATGACGACTCATCATGGATCTTTTGGTGGTATTTTTTCCCTTTCTTCATGTCGGTACATCTATACTGATGTAACCATTAAACTTGTGTAAAATCCTTTTGATATACATATTGTTATGGATGGTTTTTTTCATGCTTTATGTTTATGTTGATGATTGTAAAGGATAAATCCATTCTCAAATGAGTTACTAGATGCTCATACACTAGTTGTCATCCCATAGAGATTGAGAATGCCTTTTAGACAATGTTGTTGGTCATGTCAAGTATCGGTTTGGATGGTAGCCCGAGCCATTTCGTGAAAATATCTACTAACAATTTTTATATAATGTAATTTAAATTAAATTTAATTATTTATAATTTATCATTAACTATTTTTTGGATTGTTCTATTTTTTTAAATTGTAAATACCTTTCCCGCACATTTATTGATCCAACTATACATATGATATTGGATTCTATCATGGAATGTCCCCCACAACTGTGGACGAGTAAGGGAAAACTTTATGTGATGAATTTACAATAACATATAAACATTATATATTATTCTTACTATATTATGTGTGTGGGTATGTTTTTTATCATAATTAAATTTTTAAAATTAATTTTAGCTATTTAATTTTTATGTCATATGTAATATTTAATGTTGGTCATATTAAAAATACAACTATATTAATAACATGACCTGTAAAATATAATAAACATATTTATACTTATATTAAATATATTGAAAATAATAAAAAAACATAATAGGTAAATTTCATCTATCAACTAGGTGCACATTGGAAGGAGAAAAACATCATTAAACACGTAGGAAATATTTTCTAACCCAACACTTTAATTTTTTTTTTCTGAAAACTATATAATAATATTATCCTCATGTATTATGTATCAAAAATATATATATATATTTGTGTGTGTTAGGGTTATATCACGTGTATGATATCGAAATATATATATATATAACACAATGAAAATGTTGTGCACTAAATAATAAAACGTATATTTTGGGATTTCTACAAAAAAATAAACATGATTATCCAGACACACAAAAATGTGAATTTATCGATGATTACTTATTTGAAGATTAATGAAAATATTGACGAATTAAAATTTTGAAAATTATTATTAAAATATATCGAGTTTTGTAAGTTATATGTTAATGAAGATAAGAAGGGTTACGTACAGAGCACACGTGATGGATTCAATTTCTGTGGATAATCACCACAAAAACATTATTTAATTTCTTGATTTAATGTCAATGATGCAATATCAGCGGTCAAAAGTACATGGAAAAAAATCTAATTAAAGTGAAAATAGATGTCATTGTGATGAAAAATAAAAAAAAAATAACAACTACCACAGATCGGCACAAGGGTTGCGCCGACTTTCATCAGTGCTAAGAAAAAAGTGCTGATCAAAGGAGGGTTTATCAGTACAAGCTAAAAGTGGTGATAAATTTACCCTTTATCAAAACTAAAAAAATAAAGATAAAAAGTAAATTTATCAATGCTATTAGTAGCAGTGATAACAAAATTTAATAAAAAATCTTATTAATTTATAAAAAAATATTATATTTTTATTCAAAAATAATTTATATTTATATACATTAAATAAAAACACATGATTATAATTAATAAATATTTCTTAATAATTCAAATATATATATATATATAATGTTTTAAAACCATTATTTATTATATTATAATTAAATAAATTTATATTTAAATAATTATTAAATTATAATAAAAATTATTAGGTAATAAATATATTTATTTTATTCATAATTATTTATATATACTTTTTAAATATTTATATTTATAAATAAATATATGTTTACAATTAATTTGGTCAACAAATATATTTATGCATGGGTATAATTGACCTGAATATATTTTTTATTTATCATGAAAGTTCATTTATACATTACACCCTTATTATTATTCACGTTTTCTATATATATAATAACTTTATTTATGATCTATACTTTACTAAGTATATGATTCATTCATGTTATACCCATTAATCTAGTATGTTCTCTTAAATACTTATAAAATTACTAAAAATATATTTATTGTATTTATAATTATAAATTTTTATTTATATAAAAATACTTTTCAAATATAAATATTTATAAATAAAATTATAACTAATTATATATGTATATATATTTAAATAATTATTAACATACAATAGATATATATTAGGTGCTTAAGAGTAAAATTACAATAAAACACCCACACACTACATACACAGGTTAGAAAGGTAGGTCATAGCCCCCTGAGGGAATAATTCACCCATCAAGACTTATTCATTTAGTACATGGTTCATATATCCAAAGGGTAATAAACTCTATACAACCCACACCTATAGGTTAATCTATATCAACGTACATTCCTAGTAGTATATACTCTCGCCTATGTCTGAGGCAGAATAATGTCATCATCAATGGCTCCATCACACCATCACATGAAATTGTCCTCATTATCAGTCACTAGGGGGAACACTGCACCACCTGTGTGCTAGCGCCTGGTGGCAAGACAATCCGAGTGGTCAGCCACTATCAACTCGTCTCGTCAACATATCACCATCGTGATCGCCCATTCTGACTGCCTATCATTACATAGACATTGCCTGCCATAATTATCCCCACAACCTACGCCGCCTCCATCCACCCATCTCACCAGCACACTGACCGCCCACACCGGTCAGATAAATTGTCTGCCCATCATCAAAGCCCTAACCCGCCTACACTGTTCCCACCAAATGAGGATGTCGTCTGTCCATTTCCACAAGATCTTGCATCATGTGAAAAAGAGTGTAACGACCCAATGTTTTTCAATGGAAAAATCATTTCTTATATTTATTTCATAAAATAACATGAAAACACAAAATAATGAACTACTAAGTAATAATTGACCTTTAAACATAAGTTTTTCACTCCTATGATTGGAATTTTGAAAATCTGACATACACAGGTGTGTTCAAGATGATTTTTGGAGTCTATTGAAACAAAAATAATTTTTGGTGAATAGTGACCTACCCTTATAAATGATAATATACCCTTATGAATAGTAATATGACCCTTATGAATAGTAAATCATCCATCATAATATTAACATTACCTATGGATAATTAAATAAAATTTAGACATTTTTAAAAGTGACAATTTGACCTTAGTAAAGGTTTTGGTATTTTGTAACTCATAAATAATTAATTATAAATAATTAATTAATTTAAAATAATATTTATTTCCCTAAAATTTATTCATAAATTATTTAATCAATTTCTTATTGTTTTTAGATAATTTTATAAGACCCTGTGTAATTTTTGAAAGCACTTTTATCTTTTAAAAAACTGTTTTTTTATGAAAATTATGATTTTAATTAAATATTAAATTAATAAAATTTATAAAATTATTTTTGATAAATGGACTTCAGTATTGGGTTCTATATGTTGAAAAATTCTAGGGGTAAATATTTGGGTTTTTTCTGAAATACTTCAATTTTCAGGTGAATAGTAAAAAATACAGTTTTTTGCATAATCTGTGTATACTAAATTGCATCATTAATGATTTAATGATGACATAAACATTCTAGAACATTAGTTTCGGCCATGTTATATTAAATATCATAAATCGTTCCTTAAAATACAATAAATCCAATTCTCAAACCTAAAACTAACTTTCCAAAGTCTAAAGTCAAAAGGTGATTTCTTAAAGTGTCTTTTTCGCTTTCTTTCACTTTCCTTTTATTAAAATAATTAATTCGAATTATACAGAATAATTATTGCCAAAAAAGAATTGTATTTTATTAATATATGATTTAGGATGTCAAAAAACTACTATTACAAGTATAAATCTTGATATATTATTTTATTTTATATTTTATACCAAAAACACCTCCCTCCTCATGTATAAATAAGCCCACCCGCTCCTCTTGTCAAACCACACCTCTCAAGATTCAAGAATTATCTATGATCTGCCCAATAATCTCCCCTAGACCCTCCCCTACATCCAATAGCTTTTGGTCTCATCAAAAGAACAAGCGTAGGCCCTTAAGGAGGTTCTCAAGTGAAGGATTCAAGAGGTAATTTCCCTCCCTCTTCTCATTTAATTTCCTTTCAAGTTCAAGTTCATTTCTTGATCTCTACCCACCTATATTCATCCAAATTGTTCTGTAACTCCAGTATTATATATATACTGTAATTTTATGATTCTAATGGTATATTATATCACCCCACACCCTTTTCATCTTCCTTTTATTTTATTAAAGAGAAAGCTGTTTGTGTCGTGTTAATTTATCACCTTCAAGAACGACATGCTTTCTTCTTCCATTTCTACCTTCAGATCTGGTCAGGAAACCATTTTTATGGTTGAAACAGAATATGTTATATGTGTTATGTAGTATTTGAAGTTCTGGAAATAACCTATGGCTATATCTCTAAGTAATAAGCTAAAACAAGTTCTTTGTGATCAAAAAACCGCTCAAATTAACACAAATAATCATCATTTAATTCCTATTTAATGATTCACCCACATGGATCTAATATAATTCATTATAAAATCATTCATGATTCTGTAATATCAATAATAACACATAATATCATTTCTTTATGTTTACCCATGATCTACCTGAACATCAATTTAAGAATACAAGTGAACCACCCAAGAAAAACCATAAAAACGTACATCCCCGAACAATGTTTTTTAAACTCTATATATCATCCAAATGAAGATAATATGACATAATGAAACCATAATTAACCCTATTAATTTAAACATGGTTTTGGATTTCTAATTAATGAATATAATGTCATTATACAGGACATTAAATAGAAGGAAGCATTCGGGTACAAGGTAAGGGGAAATCACGAACCCAATTTTCTTCCTTCGGGTTCTCCCTCTTTCACTCCATTTTTGATATGGTTACTCCTAAAAGATCATCTTTTCATCATATCCTTTACTTTTATGGCATATACATGTTTGTCATAGGTTTTTATGTCTAACAAACTATTTTCTAAAAGAACTCTTCTTTTAGGAACACACCTTTTACTTCTCACTCAAAGTGAATGGTTCTTGTAACATGTATGTTATTCCCTCTTTCTTTTGGGAACCCAAAGCTTATGAACATTTTATTATGAGATGAAACCCAATAATTTTCATTGTTTCATTATGTTAATTTATGTTATATTTTTATTGTGGAAAGCATGATAAATGATAATTTTTTGATGTGACGTGTGCGCCCGGAATTATATAGTGCTCCAATGCATTGGGTAAAGTGATGAATCTCATAAGTAAATGTGAAATGATGTGTGAACAAGATTCTAGCTTGGTTCACAAGTATGTGTGGTAGTTAACCACTAAGACATGATGTTTCATTTTTATGCATTTCCATATTTCAAGTCTATTATTTATGCTCCCCTCATGTTCATGATCTTTTGCCTATGTTATGATTATGCTCACCCCATGATATATTGTTCTTATCTATCCTCTTACTGGGCTTCTAGCTCACCCCTTTTTATATATATCCTCAGGTGGCAACATGTACTAAGGAGAGGACTAGTGCCAATAAGAATCTATAGAAGATGAAATTAAATGAATGTTTATGGTTGATGATGTATTTGTTATGTATGGTCCTTGTTTTCCCAAGACACTAAACCTTTGGATCCTATATGTGTAATACTATTATGTTGTTTATCTTTGAAATGATGTAATAGTAATGTATAAAAAGGCTGGGTTGCTATAGTTGATATCAGAGGCAAGGTTTAGATAATTTGGTAATTAGGATTAGTGAACCCTAGAGAAAACCTCTAGTGTGAGACTAAGTAAAAATATGCACACAAGAATATTTACCGAGGGATCCCATATGTTATGTTTTGGGTATAATTGATTAAATGAATAAGTTATTCATGACTTGTTTACTTGAGTTTTGTTCTAAAATTTTTTATTTCAGAAAATGGTGGGAACCAGGAGAAATCAGGCCAACAACTCAAGCGAGGGCCAATGCAACGATTGCCCGAACGACATCCCTAATGATTTGGAAGGTGGAGTTAAAAAATTCATGGAAATGCTTACCCAATTATCTCAGGTTGTGAATAATAACAATAATAATGGGGAACGTCCTCCTTCATCAAAGAGGGAGAAACTGGCTATCGAATGTTTTATGTGGAAACAACCACTGACGTTTTGTGGATCTTCTGATCCCCTAGTTGCAGAACAGTGGGTCAACTCCATGGAGAAGTTATTTTCTATTCCTCATTGTTCTGAGATGGAGAAGGTGACTCTAGCCATTTATCTTCTAGATAGAGAAGCTGATCAATGGGGGCCTTGAATAAGAATACCAAGACAAGGGGGGAAATTGAATATGTGGAATGGGAAGACTTCAAGATAATGTTTCTTAATAAGTATTTCCCACGAAATCTTCACATGAAGATGGGGAGAGAATTCATAGAGATCAAGAAAAAAGAATGAGAATATGTCACCGCCTATGAAGATAATTTCAGAAGGATTTCAAGGTACACTTTGGGTTTTGTTATCAACAATGATAGAAAAATTGATAGATTCTTCAGTGGATTAAAACCACACCTTGAAAGGCTCTTGCAATTCGAGACTTTGGGAGTTATGAAGAAGTTGTTCGTTGTGCTCTCAAAGTGGAGATGGAGTTTGGAGAATGGTCTCATGGCTATGGTGATAAGAAAAGAAAGATGGAGTTTCAAGATGGTGGATCTAATGACAAAGTTGGGAAGAAAAATCAACAACCCACATGACAAAAATGTGGGAAGTGACACCATGGCAACTTCCTCAAAGGGACAGGGAAATGCTTCAAGTGTGGGAAAGAAGGACACCATACTCAAGAGTGTTGAAAAGGCCTGAAAAGAAAGGATAATGTAGCCGATGAAAAGATAGAACCACTCGTGGTTCAATGCTACAACTGTAGGGAGCTAGGGCACTATGAAAAACAGTTCACTAAACCACGAGCACTCGAGGGTAATCAGCGTCAACAGCCACCAAAGCCAAAAGAACATGGTAAAGATTATGACATCACTACTACGGAGTTGAAGCATGATAATGAAGTCATACAAGGTGCACTCATGAATTGAAAAGGTCTTATTTGATTCAGGTTCTATGAATTCCTTCATATCTTGCAAGTTTGCTAGAACTATAGAATCAAATCCCCAATATCATGAAGTAGCGATATATGTAAAAACACCAAGTGGTGTAATAATTTCAACCCAAGTGTTTGACTCTTCTCCTGTTGGCGTATGTGGGATGATTCTTTCGGAAAATCTTGTAATACTTACTTTGGTGGAATTCGACGCTATAATGGGAATAGACTGGCTCTCATCATATAGAGTGCATATCAACTATGAGGAAAAGGAAATATCCTTTAATATTCCGAACCATCACATGCTCCTCTACAAATGCAAGGAAGATCATGAATCTCCTTTGAAAAATCCTTCAATTATGTGGGAGTTGATTCCCTAAGAAGAAGCATACATCACCCAAATATTTGAGTCGAAGGAAATTTCCAACCTTGAGGAAATGCCGATTATGAGGGAATACGACGATGTATTTCCTGAATAATTACCTGGAATTCCCCCATATCGTGAGGTAGAGTTCTCAATTGAACTTATACCAAGAGAAACTCCTATTTTGAAGTGCCCTTATAGGATGGCTCATATCGAACTGGAGGAGTTAAAGAAGCAGCTACAAGAGCATCTGGACAAAGGGTTCATAGGCCCTAGTGCACCACCTTGGGGTGTGCCAGTGCTCTTTTTGAAGAAGAAGGATGGAACCATGCAGTTGTGTATCGATTATCGGGAACTCAACAAGATAACCATAAAGAAAAAGTATCCTCTCCAAAGGATTGATGACTTGTTTGACCAGTTAAGAGGAGCTAAATACTTCTCAAAGGTGGATCATCATTCTGGATATCATCAAGTAAAGGTGAAGAATGAAGATATTCAGAAGACTACCTTCCGTATGAGGTCTGGGCACTATGAGTTTTTGGTGATGCCCTTTGGACTTACTAATTCACCTGTAATCTTCATGGATTTGATGAATAGAGTCTTTAGACATTACCCCGACAAATTTGTGGTAGTGTTTATTGATGATATTCTAATATACTCAAAAAGAAAGGAGGAACATGAAGAACATATAAGACTTGTGTTGGCGACATTAAGAGAGGAGAAGTTTTATGCAAGTTCAGCAAGTGAGACTTTTGGATGAATCAAGTCACGTTCTTGGGACATGTGATTACAAGTGAGGGAATTTCTATGGATCCTTCAAAGACAAAGGCGATTGAGGAATGGCCCAGGTCCTCTAGTGTCACAAAAATCTGTAGTTTTCCTGTATTAGCTGTGTACTACGGACGTTTTGTGAGAAAATACTCACGATTATCAATTACGCTAACTAAGCTAACAAGGAAAGGGGTAAAGAATGTCTGGACGAAAGAATGTGAGGGAAGCTTCAAGGAGATAAAGAGAAGGTTGATCATTGCACTTGTACTCACACTACCAAAAAGTGGAGAACTTTTTGTGATATATAGTGATGCTTCAAAGAAATTCTTGGGTTGTGTACTCATGAAAAATGATAATTTGATAGCATACACCTCATGACAGTTAATGATCCATGAGCAGAACTACCGGATACAAGATCTAGAGCTGGCAACCGTCATTTTTGCCTTGAAAATCTGGTGGCACTACCTTTATGGTGAGAAGTGTGTCATATACACCGACCTCAAGAGCCTAATGTATATATTCACAAAAAAGGAGCTAAACATGCGTCAAAGGAGGTGGTTAGAGATAATCAAGGATTACGATTGATCTATTCACTATTGTCCTGGAAAGGCGAGCAAGGTAGCTGATTCTCTATGCACAAAATAACCTGCTACTCTATCCATGTTGCGGATTGAGAAAGACCCTATCTTCATTAATATGCAATGAATGGATTTTTAAATCACAAGGGAAGGGGATACATCCTACCTCTCCCAAATGATTGCGCAACCATCCATCCAAGAGAAGATTAAGGAAGCAAAAATGGATGATGTGGTGATAAAAAAGAGCGTGAATTTAGTAAAGGAAGGGAAACTGCAAGAGTTCCATATCGACGATGATGGTGTGATTCGGGTTGGACGCGGCTTTGTGTGCCTTCATAACAGGATAAATAAGGATCTATTGGATAATGCACATAGCTCAGCTTTCACTTTATATCTGGGGAGTACCAAGATGTATCGTCATCTCTGAGAATACTTCTGGTGGGATAACATGAAGAAGGAGATTGCAGAATATATATCAAGGTGCTTGGTATGTCAGCATGTTAATGCTGAGCGACAAAAGTCCAAAGGTATGATGCATCCATTGCCTATACCCATGTGGAAATGGGATAATGTTGCCATGGACTTTGTCACGGGTCTCCCGAAGATGTCAAAGGGAAATAATGCGATTTGGGTTGTGGTTGATTGACTCACCAAGACTTCCCATCTTATCGCTATTCGAGAAGACCTCTCTCTTGAACAACTTGCAAGGATATATGTAAAGGAAGTGGTGACACTGCACGATATTTCACTCTCAATTGTCTCTGACCGTGATCCAAGGTTCACATCTATGTTTTGGAGAAGCCTTCAACATGTTTTGAGTACTAAATTAAATTTCAGCACGGCCTATCACCCCCAAACTGATAGCCAGTATGAAAGGACTATTCAAATGCTTGAAGATATTCTAAGAGCCTGCTCTCTAGAATTCAAAGGAGGATGGGATCAGCATCTCCCTTTGGTTGACTTCTCATACAACAATAGCTTTAACTCCAGTATTCATATGGCTCTGTATGAAGCTCTTTATGTGAAGCGATGTAGAACTCCAACCTGGTTGGATGGAGTTGGAGAAAGAAAGCAACTTGGGCCCAATCCTGTTCAAGAGATTACTGAGAAGGTTCAAGTCATCCAAAAACACATCAAAGCTTCTCAAAGTCAGAGAAAGAGCTATGCTGACATCCTTAGAGGTGACATGGAGTTCAACATTGGAGATAAAGTCTTCCTTATAATATCTCCATGGAAGAGAGTCAAGCGATTTAGGAAGAAAGGGAAGCTAAGCCCAAGATATATTGGCCCCTTTGAGATCCTTGACCGCATAGGATCCATGACCTATCGCCCATCACTTCCACTGAATATGGCTCAAGTTCATGATGTGTTTCATGTATCCCTACAGAGGAAGTACATACCAGACCCCTCACATGTACTAAACTCGGAGGTGGTGTAGTTGGAAGATGATCTCTCCTATGAGGAGCATCCAGTAAAGATTCTAGATCAGAGAGATAAGGTTCTACGCAACAAGACAACTCATCTTGTCAAAGTGTTGTGGAGGAACCATAAGTTTGAGGAAACAACTTGGGAATGAGAAGAGGCAATGAAGGAGAAGTACCCTCACCTGTTTCTGTAATGTGAAATTTCGGGGGCGAAATTTCTTAAGGGGGAAGAATGTAACGACCCAAAGTTTTTCAATGGAAAATTCCATTCTTATATTAATGTCATAAAATAACATGAAAACACAAACTAATGAACTACTAAGTGATAAGTGACCTTTAAACATAAGTTTTTCACTCCTATGTTTGGAATTTTTTAAAATTCGACATACAAGGTTGTGTTCAAGATTACTTTTGGAGTCTATTGAAACAAAAATAATTTTTGGTGAATAGTGACCTACCCTTATGAATAGTAACATACCCTTATGAATAGTAATATGACCCTTATGAATAGTAAATCATCCAACATAAGAGTAACATTACCTTTGATTAATTAAATATAATTTAGACATCTTTGAAAGTGACAATTTGACCTTAGTAAATGTTTTGGTATTTTGAAAGTCACAAATAATTAATTATAAATAATTAATTAATTTAGAAAAATATTTATTTCCCTAAAATTTATTCATTAATTATTGAATCAATGTCTTATAGTATTTAGATAATTTTATAAGACCCTGCGTAATTTTTGAAAGCACTTTTAACTTAAAAAACTATTTTTAAGTAAATTATGATTTTAATTAAATATTAAATTAATAAAATTTAGAAAATTATTTTTGAAAAATGGAATTCATTTTTATATTCTAACTGTCGAAAATTGTTAGGGGAAAAGTTTTGGGTGTTTTCTGAAATACTTAAATTTTCAGGTGAATAGTAAAAAAATACAGTTTTTCGCATAATCAATGTATACTAAATTGCATCATTAATGATGTAATGATGACATAAACATTATAGAACTTTATTTTTGGCCAATTTATATTAAATCTCATAAATGGTTCCTTAAAATACAATAAATCCAATTCTCAAACCTAAAAAGATCTTTCCAAAGCCTAAAGTCAAAAGGTGATTTCTTAAAGTGTCTTTTCCTCTTACTTTCACTTTCCTTTTATTAAATTTATGAATTCGAATAATAAAGAGGAATTAAAGCCTAAAACGAATTATATTATATTAATATATGATTTAGGATGTCAAAAAACTACTATTACAAGTCTAACTCTTGATATATTTATTTATTTTATATTTTATACCAAAAACACCTCCCTCATGTATAAATAAGACCTCCCCCTCCTCTTGCCAATCCACACCTCTCAAGCTTCAAGAATTGTCTATGCTCTACCCAATAATCTCCCCTTGCCCCTCCCCCACATCCATGAGCTTCTGGTATCATCAAGAGACCAAGCTTAGGCCTTTAAGGAGGTTCTCAAGTGAAGGATTCAAGAGGTAATTTCCCTCCCTCTTCTCCTTTAATTTCCCTTCAAGTTCAAGTTCCTTCCTTGATCTCTCCCCACCTATATTCATCCAAATTGTTTTTTAACTCCAGTGTTATATATATATTGTAATTTTATGATTATAATGGTATATTATATCACCCCACAACCTTTCACTCTTCCTTTTATTTTATTAAACAGAATGTTGTTCGTGTGGTGTTAATTTATCACCTTCAAGAACGACATGCTTTCTTCATCCATTTCTACCTTATTATCTTGTCATGAAACCATTTTAATGGTGGAACCAGAATATGTTATATTTATTATGTTCTATTTAATGTTATGGAAATAACTTATGCCAATATTGCTATGTAATAAGGTAAAACAAGTTCGTTGTGATCCAAAAACCGCTCAAATTAACACAAATAATCATCATTTAATTCCTATTTAATGATTTACCCAAATGGATCTAATATAATTCATTATAAAATCATTCATGATCCATTAATATCACTAATAATATGTATTATCATTTCTGGATGTTTACCCATGATCTACCCAAACTTTAATTTAAGAATACAAGTGAACCACCCAAGAAAAACCATAAAAACAAACATCCCTGAACAATGTTTTTTGAACTCTATATATCATCCAAAAGAAGATAATATGACATAATGAAACCAGAATGAACCCTATTAATTTACACATGGTTCTGGATTTTCTAATTAATGAATATAATGTCATTATACAGGACATTAAAGAGAAGGAAGCATTCGCGTACAAGGTAAGGGGAAATCTTGAACCCATTTTTCTTCGTTCTGGTTCTCCCTCTTTCACTCCATTTTTGATATGGTTACTCCTCAGAGATCATTTGTTCATCACTCAAAGTGATCGGTTCTTGTTACATGTATGTTATTCCCTCTTTCTTTTGGGAACCCAAAGCATATGAATATGTTATTATGAGATGAAACCCATTCCTTTTCAAGGTTTCATTATGTTAATTTATGTTATATGTTCATTTTGTAAATCATTATAAATGATAATGTTATGATGTGAGGGGTGTGCCCAGAATTATATAGCACAATATGAATGTTTAAATGTTACGGGTGCGCCCAGAATTATGCAGCGCTCCAATGAATTGGGTAAAGTGATGAATCTCATGATTAAATGTGAAATGATGTGTGAACAATATTCTAGCTTCGTTCACAAGTATGTGTGGTACTTAACCACTAAGACATGATGTTTCATTTTTATGCATTGCCACATTTCAAGTCTATTATTTATGATCATCTCATGTTCATGATCTTTTTCCTATGTTATGATTATGCTCACCCCAAGATATATTGTTCTTATCTATCCTCTTACTGGGCTTCTAGATCACCCCTTTTGATGTATATCCTCAGGTGGCTACAAGTACTAAGGAGAGGACAAGTGCCAATAAGAATCTATAGAAGATGAAATTAAATGAATGTTTATGGTTGATGAAGTATTTGTTATGTATGGTCCTAGTTTTCCCAAGACACTAAACATTTGGATCCTCTATGTGTAATACTATTATGTTGTTTATCTTTGAAATTATGTAATAGAAATGTATGAAAAGGTTGGGTTTCTATAGTTGGTATCAGAGGCGAGGTTTAGTTAATTTGGGAATTAGGATTAGTGAACCCTAGAGAAAACCTCTAGTATGAGACTAAGTAAAAATATGCACACAAGAATATTTACCTAGGGATCCCATATGTAATGTTTTTGGTATAATTGTTTAAATGAATAAGTTATTCATGACTTGTTTACTTATGATTTGTTCTAAAATTTTCTATTTTATAAAATGGTGGGAACTAAGAGAAATCAAGCCAACAACTCATGCGAGGGCTAATGCAATGATTGCTCGAACGACATCCCTAATGATTTGGGAGGTGGAGTTCAAAAATTCATGGAAATTCATACCAAATTATCTCAGGTTATGAATAATAACCATAATAATTGGGAACATCCTCCTTCACCAAAGATGGAGAAAATGGCAATCGAATGTTTTATGAACCAATGGCCATCGACGTTTTGTGGATCTTTTTATCCCCTAGCTGCAGAACAGTGGGTCAACTCCATGGAGAAGATCTTTTCTGTTCTTCACTGTAATGAGACGGAGAATGTCACTCTAGAACATTATCATCTAGATGGAGAAGCTGATCAATGGTGGGATTTGATTAAGAACCCCAAGCCACGGGAGGAAATTGAAGATATGGAATGGGAAGACTTCAAGATAATGTTTCTTAATAAGTATTTCCCACGAACTCTTCGCACGAATATGGAGAGAGAATTCATAGATCTCAAGAAAAAAGAAGGAGAATATGTCACAACCTATGAAGAAAATTTCACAAGGCTTGCAATGTACGCTTCGGATTTTGTTATCAACAATGATAGCAAAATTGATAGATTCATTAGTTGATTAAAATCACACCTTCGAATGGCTCTTTCAATTAGAGACTTTGGGAGTTATGAAGAAGTTGTTCGGTGTGCTATAAAAGTGGGGATGGAGTTTGGAGAATGGTTTCATGGATATGATGATAAGAAAAGAAAGATGGAGTTTCAAGCTGATGGATCTAATGACAAAGGTGGGATGCAAAAATCAACGACCCACATACCAAAAATGTGGGAAGTTGCACCATGGGAACTTCCTCAAAGGGATGGGGAAATGCTTCAAGTGTGGGAAAGAAGGACGCCATGATCAAGAGTGTAAAAAATACATGAAAAGGAATGATAGTGTAGGCGATGAATGGAGAGAACCACTCGTGGTTCAATGCTAAATCTGTAGGGAGCTAGGGAACTATGAAAACCAGTGCACTAAACCTCTAGCTCTCGAGGGTAATCAGCGTCAACAGCCACCAAATCCAAAGGAACAAGGGATGAATTTTCCCATCACTACTGCGGAGGTGGAGAATGATAATGAAGTCGTACAAGGTACACTCAAGAATGGAAAATGTCTTATTTGTTTCAGGTTCTACGCATTCCTTTATATCATGAAAGTTTCCTCTAACTATAGAATCAAATCCCCGAAATCTTGAAGTAGAGATATCTGTAAAAACACCAAGTGGTGCAATAATTTCAACCCAAGTGTTCGAGTCTTCTCCTATTGGCATATGTGGGAATATTCTTCCGGCAAATCTTGTAATACTTCCTTTGGTGGAATTCAACGCTATAATGGGAATGGACTGGCTCTCGTCATATAGAGTGCATATCAACTGTAGGGAAAAGGAAATATATTTTCATATTCCAAACCATCCCATGCTCCTCCAAAAATTCAAGGAAGATCATGAATCTCCTTTGAAAAATCCTTCAATGGTGTGTGTGTTGATTCTCTATGAAGAAGCATTCTTCAATGAAATAGTTGAGTCGAAGGAAAGTTACAACCTTGAGGAAATGCCCATCAAGAGGGAATACGACGATGTATTTCCCGAAGAGTTACCCGGAATTCCCCCGGATTGTGAGGTAGAGCTCTCAATTGAACTCATACCCAGAGCTACTCCTATTTCGAAGTGCCCCTATAGGATGGCTCCAGTCGAACTGGAGGAGTTAAATAAGCAGCTGCAAGAGCATCTGGAAAAAGGGTTCATACGCCCTAGTGCATCACCTTTGGGTGCACCAGTGCTCTTTGTGAAGAAGAATGACAGAACCATGCGGATGGGTATTGATTATCAGGAACTCAACAAGATAACCATAAAGAACGAGTATCCTCTCCCAAGTATTGATGACTTGTTCGAACAGTTAAGAGGAGCTCAATACATATAAAAGGTGGATCTTCGTTCTGGATATCATCAACTAAAGGTGAAGAATGACGATATTTAGAAGTCTGCCTTCCGTATGAGGTATGGGCACTATGAGTTTTTGGTGATGCACTTTAGACTTACTAATGCCCCAGAAATCTTCATGGATTTGATGAATATAGTCTTTAGACATTACCTCAACATATTTGTGGTAGTTTTTATCGATGATACTCTTATCTACTCCAAAAGCATGGAGGAACATGAAGAACATCTAAGAATTGTGTCTGTGGAAATAGGAAAGAAGAAGTTGTACGCCAAGTTCAGCAAGTGTGACTTTTGGATGAATCAAGTCACGTTCTTGGGACATGTTATTACAAGTGAGGGAATTTCTTTGGATCCTTCAAAGACAAAGGCGATTGAGGAATGGCCCAGGCCCTCTAGTGTCAGAGAAATCCGTAGTTTTTTGTATTAGTTGCGTACTACAAATGTTTTGTCAGAAACTTCTCAATATTGTCAAACCCACTAACTAAGCTAACAGGGAAAGGGGTAAAGTATGTCTGGATGGAAGAATGTGAGGGAAGCTTCAAGGATCTAAAGAGAAGTCTGATCACTGCGACTGTACTCACACTACCGAAAAGTGGATAAAGTTTTGTGATATACAGTGATGCTTCAAAGAAAGGCTTGGGTTGTGTACTCATGAAAAATGATAATGTGATAGCCTACGCCACACAACAGTTAAAGATAAATGAGTAGAACTACCCGATGCATGATCTAGAGCTGGAAACCATGATTTTTGCCTTGAAAATCTAGAGACACTACCATTATGGTGAGAAGTGTGAAATATACACTGACCACAAGAGCCAAAAGTATATATTCATGCAAAAGGAGATCCACATGCATCAAAGGAGATGGTTAGAGATAATCACGGAATACGATTGCTCTCTTCACTATCATCCTGGAAAGGTGAACAAGGTAGCTGATGCTCTATGAAGAAAAGAACCTGCTACTCTATCCATGTTGTGGATTGAGAAAGACCCTATCTTCATGGATATGCAATGAATGGATTTGGAAATCATAAGGGAAGGGGATACATCCTACCTCGCCCAAATGATTGTGCAACCATCCATCAAACAGAAGATTAAGGAAGCAAAATGGGATGATGTGGAGATAAAAAATAGGGTGAATGCAGTAAAGGAAGGGAAGCTGCTAGATTTTAATATCGATGATGATGGTGTGATTCGGTTTAGACACGGATTTGTGTGCCTTCATCACCGAGGTAAAGAAGGAGCTATTGGAAAATGCACATAGCACATCTTTCTCTTTATATCCTGGGAGTACCAAGACGTATCGTCATCTCTGAGAACACTTCTGGTGGGATAACTTGTAGAAGGAGATTGTTGAATATATATCAAGGTGCTGGGTATGTCAGTAAGTTAATGGTGAGTGAAAAAAGTCCAAAGGTATGATGCATCCATTGCCTATACCCATGAGGAAATGAGAAAATGTTACTATGGACATTATCACGGGTCTTCTGAAGACGTCAAAGGGAAATAATGCGATTTGGGTTGTGGTTGATCAACTCCCCAAGACTGCTCATTTTATCGCTATTTGGGAAGAGATCTCGCTTGAACAACTTGCAAGGATATGTGAGAAGAAGAAGTGAGACTTCACGGTGTTCCACTCTCAATTGACTCTGACCGTGATCCAAGGTTCACATCTATGTTCTAGAGAAGTCTTCAACATGTTTTGAGTACTGAATTAATTTCAGCAAGGCCTATCACCTCCAAATTGATGGCCATTCTAAATGGACTATTCAGATGCTTGAAGATATGCTAAGAGCCTACTCTTTAGAATTCAAAGGTGGATGGGATCAGCATCTCTTATTGGTTGAGTTCTCATAAAACAATTGCTTCCACTCGAGTATTCAGATGGCTCTGTATGAAGATCTTTTTGGGAAGCGATGTAGAACTCCAACCTGTTGGGATGAAGTTGGAGAAAGAAAGCTACTTGGGTCCGATCATGTTCAAGAGATGACCGAGAATGTTCAAGTCATCCAAAAACACATCAAAGCTTATAAAATTCGGTAAAAGAGCTATGCTGACAACCGTCGAAGGGACTTGGATTTCGACGTTGGAGATAAAGTCTTCATTGGAATATCTAAATGGAAGAGAGTCATGCGATTCGGGATGAAAGGGAAGCTAAACATAAGTATATTGGCCCCTTTGAGATCCTTGACCGCATAGGAGCCGCATCCTATCGTCTAGCATATCCACCGAATATGGAACAAGTTCATGATGTGTTTCATATATCACTACTGAGGAAGTACATCCAGACCCCTCACATGTACTAAACTCAGAGGTGGTGCAGTTGGAAGAGGATCTCTCCTCTGAGGAGCATCCAGTAAAGATTCTGGATTAGAGAGATAGGGTTCTACGCAACAAGACAACTCATATTGTCAAAGTGTTGTGGAGGAACCATAAGTTTGAGGAAGAAACTTGGGAACCAGAAAAGGTAATGAAGGAGAAGTACCCTCACCTGTTTCTGTAAATTGAAATTTCGGGGGAAAAATTTCTTAAGGGGGGGTGGGGGGAAGAATGTAACAACCCAAAGTTTGTCAATGGAAAATTACTTTCTAATATCTATGTCATAAAATAACATTAAAACACAAAATAATGAACTACTAAGTGATAAGTGACCTTTAAATATAATTTTTTCACTCCTATGTTTGGAATTTTAAAAATCCGACATATACGGTTGTGTTCAAGATGATTTTTGCAGTCTATTGAAACAAAAATAATTTTTGATGAATAGTGACCTACCCTAATGAACAGTAACATACCCTTATGAATAGTAAATCATCCAACATAAGATGAACATTACCTATGAATAATTAAATAAAATTTAGACATCTTTTAATGTGACAATTTGACCTCAGTAAACATTTTGGTATTTTGTAAGTCAGAAATAATTAATTATAAATAATTAATTAATTTAAAAGAATATTTATTTCCCTAAAATTTATTCATGAATTATTTAATCAATGTCTTATAATTCTTAGATAATTTTATGAGACCCTGTGTAATTTTTGAAAGCACATTTAACTTAAAAACTGTTTTTTTAAAGTAAATTATGATTTTTATTAAATATTAAATTAATGATATATAGAAAATTATTTATGAAAAATGGACTTCATTTTTGGATTCTACACGTCGAAAAATGGAATGGGTAATGTTTTGGGTTTTTTCTGAAATACATCAATTTTCGGGTAAATAATAAAAAAAATTCAGTTTTTCGCATAATCAGTGTATACTAAATTGCATCATCAATGATCTAATGATGAAATAAACATTCTAGAACTTTAGTTTCGGCCAAGTTATTTTAAATATCATAAATGGTTTCCTAAACTACAATAAATCCAATTCTTAAACCTAATAAGATCTTTCTAATGCCTAAAGTCAAAAGGTGATTTCATAAAGTGTCTTTCTCTCATTCTTTCACTTTCCTTTTATTAAATTAATGAATTAGAATTATAAAGAGGAATTAAAGGCTAAAACGAATTATATTATATTAATATATGATTTAGGATGTCAAAAAACAGATATTAAAAGTCTAACTCTTGATATATTATTTTATTTTATATTTTATACCAAAAACGCCTCCCTCCTCATGTATAAATAAGCCCTCCCCCTCCTCTTGCCAAACCACACCTCTCAAGATTCAATCATTGTCTAAAATCTTCCCAATAATCTCCCCTAGCCCCTCCCCCATGTCCAAAATCTTCTGGTCTCATCAAAAGACCAAGCTTAGGCCCTTAAGGAGGTTCTAAAGTGAAGGATTCAAGAGATAATTTCCCTCCCTCTTCTCCTTTAATTTCCATTCAAGTTCAAGTTCCTTTCTTGATATCTCCCCAACTATATTCATACAAATTGTTTTGTAACTCCAGTATTATATATATACTGTAATTTTATGATTCTAATGGTATATATATCACCCCACACCCTTTACCTCTTCCTTTTATTTTTTTAAAGAGAACGTTGTTCATGTGGTTTTAATATATCAACTTCAAGAACAACATGCTTTCTTCTTCCATTTCTACCTTTGGATCTGGTCATAAAACCATTTTTATGGTGGAAAAAAATATGTATTATGTATTATGTTCTAGTCAATGTTCTGGAAATAACCTATGGCCATATTTCTAAGTAATAAGTTAAAAGAAGTTCGTTGTGATCCAAAAACCGCTCAAATTAACACAAATAATCATCATTTAATTCCTATTTAATGATTCACCCACATGAATCTAATATAATTCATTATAAAATCATTCATGCTCCTATAATATCAATAATAACATGTAATATCATTTCTGGATGTTTACCAACGATCTACCCGAACTTCAATTTAAGAATACAAGTGAACCACCCAAGAAAAACCATAAAAACAAACATCCCCGAACAATGTTTTTTAAACTCTATATATCATCCAAAAGAAGATAATAAGACATAATGAAACCAGAATGAACCCTATTAATTGAAATATGGTTCTGGATTTCTAATTAATGAATATAATGTCATTATACAGGACATTAAAGAGAAGGAAGCATTCGGGTACAAGGTAAGGGGAAATCTCGAACCCAATTTTCTTCCTTCGAGTTCTCCCTCTTTCACCCCATTTTTGATATGGTTACTCCTCAAAGATCATTTTTTAATCATATACTTTACATTTCTGGGATATACATGTTTTTCACTGGTTTTTATGTCCAACAAAATGTTTTCCAAAAGAACTCTGATTTTAGGAACACCTCTTTTACTTCTCACTCAAAGTGAACGGTTCTTGTAACATGTATGGTATTCCCTCTTTATTTTGGGAACCCAAAGCTTATGAACATTCTATTATGAGATGAAACTCATTCGTTTTCATGGGTTCATTATTTTAATTTATGTTATACGTTCATTGTGGAAAGTATAATAAATGATAATGTTATGATGTGATGGGTGCGCCTGGAATTATATAGCGCAATATGAATGTTTAAATGTGATGGGTGCACACAGAATTATACAGCGCTCCAATGCATTGGTTAAAGTGATGAATCTCATGAGTAATTGTGAAATGATGTGTGAAAAATATGCTAGCTTGGTTCACAAGTATGTGTGGTAGTTAACCACTAAGACATGATGTTTCATTTTTATGCATTGCCACATTTCAAGTCTATTATTTATGCTCCTCTCATGTTCATGATCTTTTTCCTATGTTATGATAATGCTCACCCCATGATATATTGATCTTATCTACCCTCTTACTGGGCTTGTAGCTCACCCCTTTTGATTTATATACTCAGGTGGCTACATGTACTAAAGAGAGGAAAAGTGCCAATAAAAAGCTATAGAAGATGAAATTAAATGAATGTTTATGGTTGATGATGTATTTGTTATGTATGGTCCCAGTTTTCCCAAGACAATAAATCTTTGGATCCTCTATGTGTAATAATATTATTTTGTTTATATTTTAAATGATTTAATAGTAATGTATGAAAAGGTTGGGTTACTATAGTTGGTATCACAGGCAAGGTTTAGTTAATTTGGGAATTATGATTAGTGAACCCTAGAGAAAACCTCTAGTATGAGACTAAGTAAAAATATGCACACAATAATATTTACCTAGGGATCCAATATGTTATATTTTTAATTTAATTTTTTAAATGAATAACTTATTCCTGGCGTATTTACTTATGGTTTGTTATAACATTTTCTATTTTAGAAAATAGTGGGAACCAGGAGAAATAAGGCCAACAACTCATGCAAGGGCCAATGCAACGATTTCCCGAACGACATCCCTAATGATTTGTGAGGTGGAGTTCAAAACATCATGGAAATGTTTACCCAATTATCTCAGGTTATGAATAATTACAATAATAATGGGGAACAACCTCCTTCACCAAAGAGGGAGCAACTGGCTATCGAATGTTTTATGCGGCAATGACCACTGATGTTTTGTGGATCTTCTGATCCCCTAGTTGTAGATTAGTGGGTCAACTCCATGGAGAAGATCTTTTCTATTCTTCATTGTTCTGAGATGGAGAATGTGACTCTATCCATTTATCATCTAGATGGAGAAGCCGATCAATGATGGGATTTGATTAAGAACACCAAGCCAAGGAAGGAAATTGAAGATATGGAATGGGAAGACTTCAAGATAATGATTCATAATTAGTATTTCCCACGAACTCTTCGCACGAATATGGAGAGCGAATTCATAGATCTCAAGAAAAAAGAAGGAGAATCTGTCACAACCTATGAAGCGAATTTCACAAGTCTTGCAAGGTACACGTTGGGTTTTGTTATCAACAATGATAGAAAAATTGATAGATTCATAAGTGGATTAAAAACACACCTTCGAAAGGTTCTTGAAATTCAAGACTATGGGAGTAATGAAGAAGTTGTTCGCTGTGCTCTCAAAGTGGATATGGAGTTTGGAGAATGGTCTCATGGGTATGGTGATAAGAAAAGAAAGATGGAGTTTCAAGCTGGTGGATCTAATGACAAAGGTGGGAAGAAAAATCAACGACCCACATGCCAAAAATGTGGGAAATTGCACCATGGGAACTACCTCAAAGGGGCGGGAAAATTCATTAAGTGTGGAAAAGAAACACACCATGCTCAAGAGTTTCGAAAAGACATAAAAAGGAAGGATAATGTAGTCGATGAAAGGAGATAACCACTCGTGGATCAATGCTACAATTGTAGAGAGCTAGGGCACTATGCAAACCAGTGCACTAAACCTCGAGCTCTTGAGGGTAATCGTGTTAGCAGCCACCAAATCCAAAGGAACAATGGAACGCTTATTCCATAACTACTGCGGAGGTGGAGCATGATAATGAAGTCGTACAAAGTACACTCAAGAATGGAAAAAGTCTTATTTGATTCAGGTTCTACGCATTCCTTTATATCTTGCAAGTTTTCTAGAACTATAGAATCAAAGCCCCAAAATCATGAAGTAGAGATATCCGTAAAAACACCAAGTGGTGCAATAATTGCAACCCAAGTATTTGACTCTTCTCCTGTTGGCGTATTTGGGAAGATTCTTTTATAAAATCCTATAATACTTTCTTTGGTAGAATTCGATGCTATAATGGGAATGGACTGGCTCTCTCCATATAGAGCGCATATCAACTGTCGGGAAAAGGAAATATCTTTTCTTATTCTGAACCATCCCATGATCCTCTACAAATTCAAGGAAGATCATGAATCTCCTTTGAAAAATCCTTCAATAGTGTGGGTGTTGATTCCCTATGAAGAAGCATACCTCACCCAAATAGTTGAGTTGAAGGAAAGT
This sequence comes from Viscum album, assembly GCA_963277665.1. Taxonomy (NCBI): domain Eukaryota; kingdom Viridiplantae; phylum Streptophyta; class Magnoliopsida; order Santalales; family Viscaceae; genus Viscum; species Viscum album. The sequence goes on along the minus strand of OY728143.1, from coordinate 511,883,016 downwards.
TCCATCCTTGAGGAAATGCCCATTTTTAGGGAATACGGTGATGTATTTCCCGAAGAGTTACCTGGAATTCCATCAGACCGTGAGGTAGATTTCTCAATTGAACTCATACCCAGAGCTACTACTATTTCGAAGTGCCCCTATAGGATGGCTCCTATCGAACTGGAGGAGTTAAAGAAGCAACTGCAAGAGCATCTGAACAAAGGGTTCATATGCCCTAGTGCATCACCTTAGGGTGCACCAGTGCTCTTTGTGAAGAAGAAGGATGGAACCCTGCAAGTGTCTATCGATTACCGAGAACTCAACAAGATCACCATAAAGAACAAGTATCCTATCCCAAGGATTGATGACTTATTCGACCATTCAAGAAGAGCTCAATACTTCTCAAAGGTGGATCTTCGTTCTGGATATCATCAAGTAAAGGTGAAGAATGAAGATATTCAGAAGACTGCCTTCCGTATGAGGTATGGGCACTATGAGTTTTTGGTGATGCCCTTTGGACTTAATAATGCCGCTGAAATCATCATGGATTTGATGAATAGAGTCTTTAGACATTACCTCGACAAATTTGTGGTATTGTTTATCGATGATATTCTCATCTACTCCATGATAATGGAGGAACATGAAGAAAATCTAAGACTTGTGTTGGCGACATTAAGAAAGGAGAAGTTGTACGCCAAGTTCAGCAAGTGTGAATTTTGGATGAATCAAGTCACGTTGTTGGGACATGTGATTACAAGTGAGAGAATTTATGTGGATCCTTCAAAGATAGAGGTGATTGAGGAATGGACCAGGCCATCTAGTGTCACAGAAATCAATAGTTTTCATGTATTAGTTGGGTACTACCGATGTTTTGTGAGAAACTTCTCACGATTGTCAAGCCCGCTAACTAAGCTAACAAGGAAAGGGGTAAGGTATGACTTGACGGAAGAATGTGAGGGAATCTTCAAGGAGCTAAAGAGAAGGCTGATCACTGCACCTGTATTCACACTACCGAAAAGTGGAGAATGTTTTGTGATATACAGTGATGCCTAAAAGAATGGTTTGGGTTGTGTACTCATGAAAAATGATAATGTGATAGCCTAAGCCTCAAAACAGATAAATATCCATGAGCAGAACTGCCCGACACATGATCTCGAGCTGGAAACTGTGATTTTTTCCTTGAAAATCTGGTGGGACTACCTTTATGGTGAGAAGTGTGACATATACACCATCCACAAGAGCCTAAAGTATACATTCACACAAAAGGAGCTCAACATGTGTCAAAGGAGATGGTTAGAACTAATCAAGGATTACGATTGCTCTATTCACTATTATCCTGGAAAGGAGAACAAGGTAGCTGATGTTCTATGCAGAAAAGAACCTGCTACTCTATCCATGTTGCGGATTGAGAAAGACCCTATCTTCATGGATATGCAAAAGAATGGATTTTTCAATCATAAGGTAAAGGGATACATCCTACCTCGCCCAAATTATTTCACAACCATCCATCCAAAAGAAGATTAAGGAAGAACAAAGGGATTATGTGGAGATAAAAAAGAGGGTGAATGCAGTAAAGGAAGGGAAGCACCAAGAGTTCCATATCGACGATGACGGTGTGATTCAGTTTGGACATGGCTTTGTGTGCCTTCATCACCAGGATAAAGAAGGAGATATTGGACAATGCACATTTCTCAACATTCTCTTTATATCCTAGGAGTACCAAGATGTATCATCATATCCGAGAACAATTATGGTGGGATAACATGAAAAAGGAGATTGCAGAATATATATCAAGGTGCTTGGTATGTCAGCAAGTTAAAGCTGTGCGACAAAAGTCCAAAGGTATGATGCATTCATTTCCTACACCCATGTTGAAATGGGAAAAAGTTACTATGGACTTTGTCACAGGTCTCCTGAATATGTCAAAGGGAAATAATGTGATTTGGGTTGTGGTTGATCGAATCACCAAGACTGCCAATTTTATCGCTATTCGGGAAGACCACTTGCTTGAACAACTTGAAAGGATATATGTGAAGGAAGTGGTGAGACTGCATGGTGGTCCACTCTCAATTGTCTCTGAACGTGATCCAAGGTTCACATCTAAGTTCTGGAGAAGCCTTCCACATGTTTTGAGTACTGAATTAAATTTCAGCACGGCCTTTCACCCCCAAACTGATGGCCAGTCTGAAAGGACTATTCAGAGGCTTGAAGATATTCTAAGAGCCTATTCTCTAGATTTCAGAGGTGGATGGGATAAGCATCTCCCATTGGTTGAGTTCTCATACAACAATAGCTTCCACTCGAGTATTCATATGGATCTGTATGAAGCTCGTTATGGGAAGCGATGTAGAACTCCAACCTGTTGGGATGAAGTTGGAGAAAGAAAGCTACTTGGGCCTGATCTTCTTCAAGAGATGACCAAGAATGTTCAAGTCATCCAAAAACACATCAAATCTTCTCAAAGTCATCAAAAGAGCGATGCTGACAACCATCGAAGGGACTTGGAGTTCGATGTTGGAGATAAAGTCTTCCTTCGAATATCTCCATGGATTAGAGTCATGCGATTCAGGAATAAAGGGAAGCTAATCCCAAGGTATATTGGCCCCTTTGAGATCCTTGACCGCATAGGAGTTGTGGCCTATCTTCTTGCACTTCCACCGAATATTCTCAAGTTCATGATGTGTTTTATGTATCACTACTGAGGAAGTACATACCAGACCCCTCACATGTAATAAACTCAGAGGTGGTGCAGTTGGAAGATGATATCTCATGTGAGGAGCAGCCAGTAAAGATTCTAAATCGGAGAGTTAAGGTTATACTCAACAAGACAACTCATCTTGTCAAATTGTTGTGGAGGAACCACAAGTTTGAGCAAGAAACTTGGGAACCAGAAGAGGCAATGAAGGAGAAGTACCCTCACCTGTTTGTGTAAAGTGAAATTTCAGGGGAGAAATTTATTAAGGGGGGAAGAATGTAACAACCCAAAGTTTTTCAATAGAAAAATACCTTCTTATATTTATGTCATAAAATAACATGAAAACTCAATATAATGAACTACTATGTGATAAGTGAACTATAAACATAATTTATTCACTCCGATGTTTGGAATTTTGAAAATCCGATATACATGGTTGTGTTCAAGATGATATTTGGAGTCTATTGAAAAAAAATAATTTTTTGTAAATAGTGACCTACCATTATGAATAGTAACATACCCATATGAATAGTAATATGACCCTTATGAATATTAAATCATCTAACATTATAGTAACATTACCTATGAATAATTAAATAAAATTTCGACATCTTTGAAAGTGACAATTTGACCTTAGTAAACGTTTTAATATTTTGTAAGTCATAAATAATTAATTATAAATAATTAATTAATTTAAATGAATATTTGTTTCCCTAAAATGTATTAATAAATTAATTAATAAATGTATTATTGTTTTTAGATAATTTTATAAGACCCTGCGTAATTTTTGAAAGCACTTTTAACTTAAAAAACTGTTTTTTAGTTAAATTATGATTTTAATTAAATATTAAATTAATAATATTTAGAAATTTATTTTTGAAAAATGGACTTCATTTTTTTATTCTACATGTCGATAAATGGAAGGGGTAAATTTTTTGGTTTTTTCTGAAATACTTCAATTTTCGGGTGAATAGTAAAAAAATACAATTTTTCGCATAATCTGTGTATACTAAATTGCATCATTAATGATGTAATGATAAAATAAACATTATAGAACTTTTGATTCGGAAAATTTATATTAAATCTGATAAATGGTTCCTTAAAATACAATAAATCCAATTCTCAAACCTAAAAAGAACTTTCCAAAGCCTAAAGTCAAAAGGTGATTTCTTAAAGTGTCTTTTTCTCTTTCTTTCACTTTCCTTTTATTAAATTAATGAATTCTAATTATAAAGAATTAAAGACTAAAACGAATTATATTATATTAATATATGATTTAGGATGTCAATAAACTAGTATTAAAAGTCTAACTCTTGATATATTATTTGATTTTATATTTTATACCAAAAACACCTCCCTCCTCATGTATAAATAAGCCCTCCCACTCCTCTTGCCAAACCACACCTCTCAACATTCAGGAATTGTCTATTCTCTACCCAATAATCTCCCCTAGCCCCTCCCCCACGTCCATGATCTTCTGGTCTCATCAAAAGACCAATAATAGGCCCTTAAGGAGGTTCTCAAGTGAAGGATTCAAGAGGTAATTTCCCTCCCTCTTCTCCTTTAATTTCCTTTCAAGTTCAAGTTCCTTTCTTGATCTCTCCCCACCTATATTCATCTAAATTGTTTTTTAACTCTATTATTTTATATATAGTGAAATTTTATTATTCTAATGGTATATTATATCACCCCCACACCCTTTCCCTATTCCTTTAATTTTATTAAAGAGAATGTTGTTCGTGTGGTGTTAATTTATTACCTTTAAGAAAGACATGATTTCTTCTTCCATTTCTACCTTCGGATCTGGTCAAGAAACAATTTTTATGGTGGAACCAGAATATTTTATATATATTATGTTGTATTTAATGTTCTGTAAATAACCTATGGCCATATTGCTATGTAATAAGTTAAAACACGTTTGTTGTGATCCAAAAACCGCTCAAATTAACACAAATAAACATCATTTAATTCCTATTTAATGTTTCACCCACATGGATCTAATATAATTCATTATAAAATCATTCAAGATCCTGTAATATCACTAATAAAATGTAATATTATTTCTGTATGTTTACCCATTATCTACCTGATCTTCAATTTAATAATACAAGTGAACCACCCAAGAAAAACCATAAAAACGAACATCCCCGAACAATGTTTTTTAAGCTCTACATATCATCCTAAAGAATATAATATGACATAATGAAACCAGAATGAACCCTATTAATTTACACATGGTTCTGTATTTCTAATTAATGAATATAATGTCAGTATATAGGACATTAAAAAGAATGAATCATTCGGGTACAAGGTAAGGGGAAATCTCGAACCCAATTTTCTTCCTTCGGGTTCTCCCTCTTTCACTCCATTTTTTATATGGTTACTCCTCAAAGATCATTTGTTCATCATATACTTTAAAGTTCAGGGATATACATTTTTGTAACTAGTTTTTATGTCCATAAAAATGTTTTTCCAAAATAACTCTTCTTTTAGGAACACCCCTTTTACCTCTCACTCAAAGTGAACGGTTCTTCTAACATGTATGTTATTCCCTCATTATTTTGGGAACCTAAAGCTTATGAACATGTTATTATGAGATGAAACTCATTCCTTTTCATGGGTTCATTATGTTAATTTATGTTATATGTTCATTTTGGAAAGCACGATAAATGATAATGTTATGATGTGATGGGTGCGCCCGGAATTATATAGCGCAATATGAATGTTTAAATGTGACGGGTGCGCCCAGAATTATACAGTGCTCCAATGCATTGGGTAAAGCGATTAATATCATGAGTAAATGTGAAATGATGTGTGAAAAAGATGCTAGCTTCGTTCACAAGTATGTGTGGTAGCTAACCACTAAGACATGATGTTTCATTTTTATGCATTGCCACATTTCAAGTCTATTATTTATTCTTCTCTCATGTTCATGATCTTTTGCCTATGTTACGATTATGCTCACCCCATGATATATTTTTCTTATATATCCTCTTACTGGGCTTCTAGCTCACCCCTTTTGATGTATATCCTCAGGTGGCTAGATGTAAAAAGGAGAGGAAAAGTGCTAATAAGAAGCTATAGAAGTTGAAATTAAATGAATGTTTATGGTTGATGATGTATTTGTTATGTATGGTCCTAGTTTTCCCAAGACACTAAACCTTTGGATCCTCTATGTGTAATATTATTATGTTGTTTATCTTTAATATGATGTAATAGTAATGTATGAAAAGGCTGGGTTGCTATATTTGGTATCAGAGGCAAGGTTTAGTTAATTTGGGAATTATGATTAGTGAACCCTAGAGAAAACCTCTAGTATGAGACTAAGTAAAAATATGCATGCAAGAATATTTACCTAGGGATCCAATATGATATGTTTTTAGTATAATTTTTTAAATGAATAAGTTATTCATGACTTGTTTACTTATGTTTTGTTATAACATTTTCTATTTTAGAAAATGGTGGGAACCAGGAGAAATCAGGCCAACAACTCATGTGAGGGTCAATGCAATGATTGCCCGAACGACATCCCTAATGATTTGGAAGGGGGAGTTCAAAACATCATGGCTATTCTTACCCAATTATCTCAGGTAATGAATAATAACCATAATAATGGAGAACATCCTCCTTTACTAAAGAGGGAGCAACTGGCTATCGAATGTTTTGTGCGGCAACGACCATCGACGTTTTGTGGATCTTCCGATCCCCTAGTTGCAGAACAGTGGGTCAACTCCATGGAGAATATCCTTTCTGTTCTTCACTGTTCTGAGATAGAGAATGTGACTCTAGCCATTTATCTTCTAGATAGAGAAGCCGATCAATGATGGGATTAGATTAAGAACACCAATACAAGGGAGGAAATTGAAGATATGGAATGGAAAGACATCAAGATAATGTTTCATAATAAGTATTTCCCACGAACTCTTCGCACGAAGATGGAGAGAGAATTCATAGAACTCAAGAAAAAAGAAGGATAATCTGTCACAACCTATGAAGCGAATTTAACAAGGCTTTCAAGGTACGCTTCGGGTTTTGTTATCAACAATGATAGAAAAATTGATAGATTCTTTAGTGGATAAAAACCACACCTTCGAAAATCTCATGAAATTTGAGACTTTGGGAGTTACGAAGAAGTTGTTCGGTGTGCTATCAAAGTGGATATGGAGTTTGTAGAATTGTCTCATGGCTATGGTGATTAGAAAATAACAATGGAGTTTCAAGTTGGTGGATCTAATGACAAAGGTGGGAAGAAAAATCAACGACCCACATGCCAAAAATGTGGGAAGTTGCACCCTGGGAACTTCCTCAAAGGGACGTGGAAATGCTTTATGTTTGGGAAAGAAGGACACCATGCTCATGAGTGTCGAAAATACATGAAAAGGAAGGATAATGTAGTCGATGAACGGAGAAAACTACTCGTGGTTAAATGCTACAACTGTAGGGAGCTAGGGCACTATAAAAACCAGTGCACTAAACCTTGAGCTCTTGAGGGTAATCAATGTCAGCAGCCACCAAAGCCAAAGGAACAAGGGAAGGCTTATTCCATCACTACTGCGGAGGTGGAGCATGATAATGAAGTCGTACAAAGTACACTCAAGAATGGGAAAAGTCTTATTTGATTCAGGTTCTACGCATTCCTTTATATCTTGCAAGTTTTCTAGAACTATAGAATCAATGCCCCAAAATCTTGATGTAGAGATATCTGTAAAAACACCAAGTGGTACAATAATTGCAACCCAAGTGTTTGACTCTTATCCTGTTGGCGTATTTTGGAAGATTCTTCTGGAAAAACTTGTAATACTTCCTTTGGTGGAATTCGACACTATAATGGGAATGGACAGGCTCTCTTCATATAGAGCGCATATCAACTGTCGGGAAAAGGAAATATCTTTTCATATTATAAACCATCCCATGCTCCTCTATAAATGAAAGGAAGATCATGAATCTCCTTTGAAAAATCCTTCAATGGTGTGGGTGTTGATTCCCTATGAAGAATCATACGTCACCCAAATAGTTGAGTCGAAGGAAAGTTCCATCCTTGAGGAAATTCCAATCGTGAGGGAATACGACGATGTATTTCCCGAAGAGTTACCCGGAATTCCCCCGGACCGTGAGGTAGAGTTCTCAATTGAACTCATACCCGGAGCTACTACTATTTCGAAGTTCCCATATAAGATGGATCCTATCGAACTGAAGGAGTTAAAGAAGCAGCTGCAAGAGTATCGGAACAAAGGGTTCATACGCCCTAGTGCATCACCTTGGGGTGCCCCAATGCTCTTTGTGAAGAAGAAGGATGGAACCATGCGACTCTGTATCGATTATCAGGAACTCAACAAGATCACCATAAAGAACAAGCATCCTCTCCCAAGGATTGATGACTTGTTCGAACAGTTAAGAGGAGCTCAATACTTCTCAAAGGATGATCTTTGTTCTGGATATCATCATGTAAAGGTGAAGAATGAAGATATTCAGAAGACTACCTTCCGTATGAGGTATGGGCACTATTAGTTTTTCTTGATTCCCTTTGGACTTAGTAATGCCCCTGCAATCTTCATGGATTAGATGAATAGAGTATTTAGACATTACCTCAACAAATATTTGGTAGTGTTTATCGATGATATTCTCATCTACTCCAAGAGCAAGGAGGAACATGAAGAACATCTAAGACTTGTGTTGGAGACATTAAGAAAGGAGAAGTTGTACGCCAAGTTCTTCAAGTGTGACTTTTGGATGAATCATGTCACGTTCCTGGGACATGTGATTACAAGTGATGGAATTTAAGTGGATCCTTCAAAGACAAAGGCGATTGAGGAATGGACCATGCCCTCTAGTGTCACAGAAATCAGTAGTTTTCTTGTATTAGTTGGGTACTACTGACGTTTTGTGAGAAACTTCTCACAATTGTCAAGCCCAAAAACTAAGCTAACAAGGAAAGGGGTAAGGTATGTCTAGACGGAAGAATGTGAGGGAAGCTTCAAGGAGCAAAAGAGAAGGGTGATCCATCCACCTGTACTCACACTACCGAAAAGTGGAGAAAGTTTTGTGATATGCAGTGATGCTTCAAAGAAAGGCTTGGGTTGTGTACTCATGCAAATTGATAATGTGATAGCCTACGCCTCACGACAGATAAAGATCCATGAGAAGAACTTCCCGACGCATGATCTAGTGCTGGAAACCGTGATTTTGGCCTTGAAAATATGGTGACACTACCTTTATGGTGAGAAGTGTGACATATACACCAACCACAAGAGCCTAAAGTATATATTCATACAAAAGGAGCTCAATATGCGTCAAAGGAGATGGTTAGAGCTAATAAAGGATTACGATTTCATTATTCACTATTATCCTGGAAATTCAAACAAGGTATCTGATGCTCTATTCAAAAAAGAACCTGCTACTCAATCCATGTTGCGGATTTAGAAAGACCCTATCTTCTTGGATATGAAAAAATGGATTTGGAAATCCTAAGGGAAAGGGATACATCCTACCTCGACCAAATGATTGCTCAACCATCCATACAAGAGAAGATTAATGAAGCACAAAGGGATGATGTGGAGAAAAAAAGAGGGTTAATGCAGTAAAGGAAGGGAAGCTGCAAGAGTTCCATATCGACGATGATGGTGTGAATCGGTTTGGACACGGCTTTGTGTGTCTTCATCACCAGGATAAAGAAGGAGCTATTGGACAATGCACATAGCTCAACTTTCTCTTTATATCTTGGGAGAACCATGATGTATCGTCATCTCCAAGAACACTTCTGGTGGGATAACATGAAAAAGGAGATTACAGAATATATATCAAGGTGCTAGGTATGTCAGCAAGTTAAAGCTGAGCGAAAATGTCCAAAGGTATGATGAATTCATTGCCTATACCCATGTGGAAATGGGAAAATGTTACTATGGACTTTGTCACGGGTCTACTGAAGATGTCAACGGGAAATAATGTGATTTGGGTTATGGTTGATTGAATCACCAAGACTGCCCATTTTATCGCTATTCAGGAAGACCTCTAGCTTGAACAACTTGCAAGGATATATGTGAAGGAACTGGTGAGACTGCACGGTGTTCCACTCTCAATTGTATCTGACCATGATCCAAGGTTCACATCTACGTTCTGGAGAAGCCTTCAACATGTTTTGAGTACTGAATTAAAATTCATCACGGCCTATCACCCCCAAACTGAGGGCCAGTCTGAAAGGACTATTAAGACGCTTGAAGATATGCTAAGAGCTTGTTCTCTAGAATTCAAAGGTGGATGGGTTCAGCATATCCCATTGGTTGAGTTCTCATACAACAATAGCTTCCACTCGAGTATTCAGATGGCTCTATATGAAGATCTTTATGGGAAGCGATGTAGAACTCCAACCTGTTGGGATGAAGTTGGAGAAAGAAAGCTACGTGGGCCCGATCTTGTTCAAGATATGACCAAGAAGGTTCAAGTCATCCAAAAACACATCATAGCTTCTCAAAGTCGGAAAAAGATCTATGCTGACAAACTCAGAAGGGACTTGGAGTTCGACATTGGAGATAAAGTCTTCCTTCGAATATCTCCATGGAAGAGATTCATGCGATTCAGGAAGAAAGGGAAGCTAAGCCCAAGGTATATTGGCCCCTTTGAGATCCTTGATCGCATAGGAGTCGTGGCCTATCTACGAGCACTTCCACCGAATAGGGCTCAAGTTCCTGATGTGTTTCATGTATCACTATTGAGGAAGTACATACCAGACCCCTTACATGTAATAAACTCAGAGGTGGTTCCGTTGGAAGATGATCTCTCATGTGAGGAGCAACCATTAAAGATTCTAGATCAGAGAGATAAGGTTCTACGCAACAAGACAACACATCTTGTCAAAGTGTTGTGGAGGAACCATAAGTTTGAGGAAGCAACTTGGGAACCAGAAGAGGCAATGAAGGAGAAGTACCCTCGCCTGTTTGTGTAAATTGAAATTTCGGGGGAGAAATTTCTTAAGGGGGAAAGAATGTAACGACCCAAAGTTTTTCAATAGAAAATTCCCTTCTTATATTTATGTCATAAAATAACATGAAAACACAAAATAATGAACTATTAAGTGATAAGTGACCTTTAAACATAAGTTTTTAACTCATATGTTTGGAATTTTGAAAATATGACATACACGGTTGTGTTCAAGATGATTTTTGGAGTCTATTGAAACAAAAATAATTTTTGGTGAATAGTGACGTACCTTTATGAATAGTAACATACCCTTATGAATAGTAATATGACCCTTTTGAATAGTAAATCATCCAACATAAGAGTTACATTACCTATGAATAATTGTATAAAATTTAGACATCTTTGAAAGTGACAATTTGACCTTAGTAAACGTTTTGGTATTTTCTAAGTCACAAATAATTAATTATAAATAATTAATTAATTTAATTGAATATTTATTTACCTAAAATGTATTCATAAATTATTGAATCAATGTATTTTAGTTTTTAGATAATTTTATAAGACCCTACGTCATTTTTGATAGCACTTTTAACTTAAAAAACAGTTTTTTAAGTAAATTATGATTTTAATTAAATATTAAATTAATAATATTTAGACAATTATTTTTGAAAAATGGACTTCATTTTTGTATTCTACACATTGAAAAATGGTAGGGGTAAATTTTTGGGTTTTTTCTGAAATACATCAATTTTTGGGTGAATAGTAAAAAATACAGTTTTTCGCATAATTGGTGTATACTAAACTGCATCATTAATTATGTAATGATAACATAAACATTCTAGAACTTTAGTTTCGGCAAAGTTATATTAAAACTCAAAAATGGTTCCTTAAAATACAATAAATCCAATTCTCAAACCTAAAAAGATCTTTCCAAAGCCTAAAGTCAAAAGGTGATTTCTTAAAGTGTCTTTTTCTCTTTCTTTCACTTTCCTTTTATTAGATTAATGAACTCGAATTTTAAAGAATAATTAAATCCTAAAACGAAATGTATTTTATTAATATATGATTTATGATTTCAAAAAACTATTATTACAAGTCTAACTCTTGATATATTATTTTATTTTATATTTTATACCAAAAACACCTCCCTCCTCATGTATAAATAAGCCCTCCCCCTCCTCTTGCCAAACCACACCTCAATTCCTCAATCATTGTCTAAGATCGGCCCAATAATCTCCCCTAGACCCTCCCCCACGTCCATGAGCTTCTGGTCTCATCAAAAGACCAAGATTAGGCCCTTAAGGAGGTTCTCAAGTGAAGGATTCAAGAGGTAATTTCCTTCCCTCTTCTCCTTTAATTTCCTTTCATGTTCAAGTTCCTTTCTTGATCTCTCCCCACCTATATTCATACAAATTGTTTTTTAACTCTATTATTATATATATACTGTAATTTTATGATTCTAATGATATATTATATCACCCCACACCCTTTCCCTCTTCCTTTTATTTTACTAAAGAGAATGTTGTTCATGTGGTGTTAATATATCACCTTCAAGAATGACATTCTTTCTTCTTCCATTTCTACCTTAGGATCTGGTCATGAAACCATTTTTATGGTGGAACCAGAATATGTTATATGTATTATGTTTTATTTAAAGATCTGGAAATAACCTATGGCCATATTGCTAAGTAATAAGTTAAAACAAGTTTGTTGTGATCCAAAAACCGCTCAAATTAAAACAAATAATCATCATTTAATTCCTATTTAATGATTCACCCACATGGATCTAATATAATTCATTATAAAATCATTCAAGATCCTTTAATATCACAAATAACATGTAATATCATTTCTGGATTTTTACCCATGATCTACCCGAACTTCAATTTAAGAATACAAGTGAACCACCAAAGAAAAACCATAAAAACAAACATCCCCGAACAATGTTTTTTAAGCTCTATATATCATCCAAAAGAATATAATATGAAAGAATGAAACCAGAATGAACCCTATTAATTTACACATGGTTCTGGATTTCTAATTAATGAATATAATGTCATTATATAGGACATTAAAGTGAAGGATGCATTCGGGTACATGGTAAGGGGAAATCTCGAACCCAATTTTCGTCATCCGGGTTCTCCCTCTTTCACTCCATTTTTGATATGGTTACCCCTAAAAGATCATTTTTTCATCATATCCTTTAATTTTCTGGGATATACATGTTTGTCACTAGTTTTTATGTCCAACAAAATGTTTTCCAAAAGAACTCTTCTTTTAGGAACACCCCTTTTACTTATCACTAAAAGTGAACGGTTCTTGTAACATGTATGTTATTCCCTCTTTCTTTTGGGAACCCAAAGCTTATGAACATGTTATTATGAGATGAAAATAATTCCTTTCCAAGGGTTCATTATGTTATTTTCTGTTATATGTTCATTGTGGGAAGCATGAAAAATGATATTGTTATGATGTGACAGGTGCGCCCGGAATTATATAGCGCAATATGAATGTTTAAATGTGATAGATGCGCCCATAATTATAGAGCGCACCAATGCATTGGGTAAAGTGATGAATCTCATGAGTAAATGTGAAATTCTGTGTGAACAAGATGCTAGCTTGGTTCACAAGTATGTGTGGTAGTTAACCACTAAGACATTATGTTTCATTTTTATGCATTGCCACATTTCAGGTCTATTATTTATGCTCCTCTCTTGTTCATGATCTTTTGCCTATGTTATGATTATGCTCACCCCATGATATATTGTTCTTATCTATCCTCTTACTAGGCTTCTAGCTCACCCATTTTGATGTATATCCTCAGGTGGATACATGTACTAAGGAGAGTACAAGTTCCAATAAAAAGCTATAGAAGATTAAATTAAATGAATGTTTATGGTTGATGATGTATTTTTTATGTATGGGCCTAGTTTTCCCAAGACACTAAACCTTTGGATCCTTTATATATAATACTATTATGTTGTTTATCATTGAAAAGATGTAATAGTAATGTATGAAAAGGTCGGGTCACTATAGAGAGTACCCCCAATTTTATTGGGGTAAATAATTTTTGTGGGAGAGATTCAAACAGGGGACACCACATTCATGGATGTCGTAGAGATGCTCAGGTCACCAACTAACGCGAACCTTATTGGTAATACAATTACAATTGATACATCTATTATAACTTTATAAATATATATATATATATATATATATATATACACACACAAATATTTATAAATATATACAAATATTTATAATTATAATTATATACATATATATATATATAAATAATTATAAAACTATAATATATATTAATTATATATATTAATAAAATTATAAATATAATAAAAATATTGATTACAATTTTATCATATTTAAATATATATATATATATAATTTTAAATATATATAAAAATATATATTTATTATAATTTTTTAATTGTAAGTAATTAATTGTTTTCTTATTCTTATAATTATATATATATATAATTATAAAATTGTAATAAATTTGTTTAATATATTTATAAAGTTATAAATACATATAATTAAATAAATATATTTATAAATATATACAAATATTTAAAATTATAATTGTAAATAAATATAGATATATTTAAATAATTATAATATTATATTAAATATATTAATTATTAATATTTATAAAATTATAAGTATAATAAATACAGTTATTATAATGTTTTAATTATTTAAATAAATATATATTTATAATTACAACTAAAAATAAATAAATAATTATTTAAATAATTATAAATATATAATAAATATACTTATTATATTTATAATTTAAAAAATGTACAAAATTAATTCTAAAAAGGTTTAAGAGACAGTAAAACCCGCACCCAAATAAAATAATTAGAAAAATATAGTTGAGGAAGACTAAAAATGAAAGAATAGAGTCAAACAACGAGGAATACCTTCATCCCTATAGTAAAACAATAAAAACCAAGAGCAGGATCGTTCTCATAATCATGATAAGAGTCATCAGAAATTTCCCACTTAGACTGTGAGTTCTTTTTATCAAAGATCAAAAAGTACATCACCCTGAGCATTTCTTGCTCCAGAGTGAGATGGTTCTTAGAGTCCTCGGAGGAAAACTAGGTAGACACATTTCAACCACGCCCTTGTGCGGTGGTTCAATAATCTTGGTCATGTACTCAGTGTGGAACATTTGGAAACCTACCCCATCTGCATGACTTTTAATGACAAGTTCCATTAGGTTCTTCTCTCTAAATGACTAGATTGTTTATCATAGGAATATGGTCTAGTGTGACTGAGACCGTGTCTTCAGATCCCACTATCTGACTGCAAAATTGAAATTCCACTTCTATGGGGAGATCATGAATAAGATAAGTCTATACCACCATAGATTTATGGGGGAGGAACATTTGGAATATCTCTTCTTCCACAACTCTTCTCTTACCTCTGAGTGATAGCTTATCCACATGCACTTCATGCTATAATGCATCAGGTTGTGTAGATACAACATGACCGCATGGTCTCGATGAACATTCAACCCTCAAAGGGGTGCCCTAAATAGTAGACAAACCGGTCATTGCGGGAGCTTCATCATTTAATGTTTTCTTACCATTGTGATCTCTAACAGTCACCATAATTTTCTTATCAACATGATCTTGGGTATTAGCCACATTGGTTGAATGAAAATCCATCGGTGCGTCTACCGACTCAGCATCCACATTGATCCAATGATGTAAAACATAATTAGACTTCCAAATCATGTCTTTGTAATAAAATACTTTTCCTCACCCGTGTGGTGTAAAAATTTATTATAATTTGGATTAGGTGGAATAAAATCCCCTTCAAAATGTACAGAATCGTCATCACCCATATCGGCCTAGGTTTTACATTTTTCTTGCAAATTAGGGCCCAAAACACCACCTTCCTCAACCACTCCAATTCTATGGGTGTAATTAAATATTCCAGTATTTGTAATATTACCCTTAGGAGAAGAAGAATCATCCCCAACATTCATATTGCCGCCAGTTATGGTGGATTTCTTTTTTCCTAAATTCAATACCAGGGTGTCCTTTCAAGTTATAGATTTAACAATATTTTCCTTGCCTAAAACACTAATTGGTGCACCCAATTAAATTACAACCATTAAAAAATGGAGGCACCATATCCTATCTGAAAAATAGATTAAAGTTATAGTTCACAGTAGACAGAGTTAAATTGTCAATGGGGTGGCATTGAGGTCATCTTCAACGAGGAAGCGCACAACGTAACCATTCCTCACTTATACTATTGTTCAGTCCAATTTGATTGGAGTTCCAATAGCTAAGGCGTTGTCAAAAAGAATGTGAGGATGCCACAAGATCCAATTTATACAATAAATGCTTACCCACACTTGAGTCGTATTTCGGATAGCCAAATGATTGTATTTGGGATGCCAATCCAAAATAAAACAACATACCTGGTTTGAGGGAGATCAGACCAAATGCCTAGGCTTTCTGCTTCATGTCTTCTATCTGGAATAATATATGAAAATATCCTCTTCCTATGATAATACAATTCCATTCATTGAAACCCCAGGAAACTGAGATCCTCCAACGTCCATGGCTTAGTTTTCGAAGGAAGAACCATTCTTGCAATAATTGAAAACTCATAGATCTTAAATCTCATAAGAAATAGGTCCTAATTGGAACAAAAAGAGCTGAGTTACCTATTTTGAAGATTCTTTCGATTGTAGTGTCATTTATAAAAGCTATAACTTGAAAGAATTCATCACAATATTTAGATCGAGAAGGCACACTCATCATTCCCAAATTCAAACACCCCAGGTTGAAGCCTAGTACCGATCGTGGCTTCACGCTGCGCACCATGAGGATCCTACACATGAACCGAATCCACCTTCCGTGACCCCTGTCAAAACCTAGGGTGAAGTAGAGCATAGATTCCATTCAAAATAGTTTTGTGAGTTTTTAAGCGACCTTGAACGAAGAATAATTCCCCCATATTTTCCTAAATCAAAGTAGCCGTGAATAGTGAACCCTAATCGCCATCAAGGGAGTTCGCTAGGAAAACCCACAGGCCACCCATCCCCTTTTATCTATATAATTAATATACTAATTAAATATATTTATAAAATTATAAATATAAGAATTCCAATTATTATAATTTTACAATGAATTAAATAAATATATATAAATATAGAGTTATAAATATAAATAAATACGAGTGTATAATAATTTATATTACATATTTTATAATAAATATATTTATTATTATTTTATAAATATAATAAATATTTATATATTTATAATATTTATAATTTTAAAAAAATATATAATTATATAAATATATTTATTATATTTAAAAATATACAAAAAATATTTATTTATAGTTATAATTATAAATAAAGATATTTATTTATTTATTATATATATAATTTTATAATATATATAATAATATAAATAAATTATTAACATTATATCTTTATTAGTGTTTTTTTTAGCACTGATAAAGACATGCCTTCATCACCGCTGAAAAAGTGATGATAAACTTTGTTTTTTTCATTGCTATAATTTTAGCACTGCTGAAGACACCATTTTTCAATGCATTCTATTTTTTGTGTTTCTAAAACATAAATTAATCAGCGCTTTTTAAGTAGAAATGATAACAACATTACTCGATTTTGTAAATGAACCCTAATAGTCAGCTTTTTCTCTCGCACACTTTCAAGCTATCGTAGAAGCTGATTGTCGCCGCACTTACCATACCTCACTGTCGTCGCTCCTCCGGTCTCTCCCAACCGCACTTCTTCATCCCCTCAAGGATGCAGCTATTGCTGAACCCCACTGCTGCCACTCCTCCACTCTCACCCAACAAAACTACCACAACCCCGCCACATCACCGCTCTTGCCCAGACTCACTAATATTGTGCACCGCTCTCCCCAGCTTCATTGCCTCCACAGCACCGCTCTGCCACACAACATCTGTGCCGCCTCAATAAAACATATTACTCCAACATTTTCAACGAATCAATACCTTTATAACTGAAGGTATGACATTTAAATCTTGTTTTTAAGTATTTCTCTATGATTTCTACTCCTCTCCTATTTTTATTCATTATTCATTTCTTTTCCTTTGTTATTAATACTATAGATGGTCATGGGGATGAACTTAGGGTAGAGGTGGAGGGTTTAATGAAATTAAAATTATTTCATGGTTCTTAACAATATTTAGTGATTCTATATTAATATGACACAGTTTATCAGTTTTAATATAGGTGTCCCTAAATATTTTTTCATTCCCTATGAACTCCTAATGTTCTTGATATTAACATTAGTTATTATTATAAATCTTTATTTTGATGAAACATTATGTATTATTCTTTAATTTGATGACTTCTATTTTCTAGAAATGAAATTACATGTGGATTATTAAAGGTAAACATTTTTGTTTGCATCAAGTGCTCAATGAAGTGATTAAATGGAATGAGTTAGTTTAAAATAAATCATCAATATAATTTATTTATTGAAATATAACATAGAAATGCTGTTTTTTGTAATTTAAAACGTATGATAATTGAATTATATATGTAATATTATTATTCTTACATGGGATACATTGGGTGATTTGTTAACCCAGATAGATGCAATGACAAGTAAAAATTACACACTAAAAAGGGATAGTAGCATGATCAGACTGGGTGTGTTAAATGGATTTATTAGTACCCTAATGATACATATGAGCTCCCTCATATTGAATAATTGGTTCATTTATTCCATCTACTATTTCTTGTGAAAATATTAGTATCTTTATAATCATTAGTTTAATCATATGATGCATTATTGATGACTACCTATGATGTAATATATTTATTTCCTTATATATTATTGAATATAGATATTTCCAATGTCATCGAACACTGGTTTTAATATATTTGACCATTTTCATGTTTTCTATTATGAAAATTTTATTTTACATAATCAATGATTTCATGTAATTTTTTCAAACTAGAACTGATGGTTTCCATCGTGAAACCCATTATTTAGATTCATTGAGTTATACTATTGGGATTTTCTTCACACCCAACATATTCCAAAGTGGAGTATATAAAATTTATTTTTATTGGATACATGAAAAATTATTGGTTCCATTACATTTAGTGACTCTTATTGACCCATTTATTTTATAAGATAAGACAATTATAGAAACATTTTAATCAATAAAATGATATTATATATTTGGACTAATATATAAATTCATTTAAAGGGTTCATTAAGTGTAATTTTTTATGAAATTTCTTATAAATTATTCCAAATTATTATATAGAGAATTGACCACAAGGTGTGTTTTCTAAGTGGTTTTATCACTTTTTATAGAATGATATTTGATGAAAAGTGTTAGGGAAAATGGAAAAATGTATTTTTGTCTAAATAATTATTTTGGTTTTAAAATATGTTTTAATAAAAAACTCTATATTTTAAAAACTATTCTCGAGTTAAATGTATTTTAAACCAAGAGTTAGGGTGATTTGAAAGTATTAAAAATGATGATTTTTTTTTGTTTTTTTAAGTGGTGAGTTAACCATGGTGATATATATTTGTAACTAATTTTTTAGCCTTTGTTAATTTTTATATCAATTTCTTGGGGTGTTCAAATATTTTAAGATTTCCAATTGAGATAGATTATTTCAAAATGGTGTGTTTTCCCATGTGGATTGGATATTGAAACTTATTGCATCTTTGAATATTTTTTAGTGGTAGTTTAGAGGGTAGTGTGAATTCTATTTTGTGTTTCATAGGTGATATGATAAAATTGGTATGAAGAGTATATTGGGACAAATTTATAAATGATAAAATGTATTGGCATTCCAACCATGTCTTTAAAAGGGATGTCTTATTATAATTTTTTTTAAAAGTGTTTTCATAATCAGTCTGATACTCTATTAAGCCACTTTGAAAAGTGTTCTCAAATAAGAAAAGTTAGAATGGTATGTATTTAAAAAACCAATAATGTGTGAGTTCTTAAAATAGTGTTTTAGGCCACCATAGCTAGTTTTTTTTGAAATGTTGTGTTTTCAAACATGTTTTAGAAAATTGTATAATAGTTGGAAACCTCTTTGATTTTTGAAATGCTTATATAAAAATGGTTATTTATGAAATAGTTAAATGTCAAATTTTAAAAGGTTTATTTAACCAAGTTTTATTTGATGAGGAAGAACGTTTTCTAAGTGATTGTTTTCATTTAATGAAAATATTAAAAAAAGATTTTTAACAAACTTTGTGTTACTAATTATTTGGTTAAAATTTATAGAAAATGTTTATTTTTATAATTTATTTCAAAATAGATTTTTTAGGATGTAATATGAAAAAAAATATCTTAGATTTGGTATGTTGTGGTGACCTACTATACTTTTAGATCATGCCTATATTTTTTATGTTTAGGATTGTTATGGGTTGTTTCATTTTCTTTGGATCTTCTGAGAGGGATATATGGTTGGATGGTGGCCCTAGTAGAACATATTTTATGTATCTATTAATTTTTTAAATATTAATATTACCTAATCAAATAGGGTGGATATGAATACATAATGGATGGATTAAAATCATCTGAATGACTGTATAATATTTCCCAAGGACCAAAAATCACTTATATAATGCCCAATGTGCAGTTCTTCTTGATACAATAAAGATATATCCATTCCTTTGAATGTTGTATGATACTTTACAATCATTCAAAGGTTTAGGAGCCTATATTGAAGTGATGAGACTATATGTCAATGGATGTGGCACACAGATATGATAAATAAAGATGGGAAACTATGTCACCTGATATACTCTCCTCAGTAAAAGGGAATTGACTACGAGTATCTGGAATTTGGAAACAACCCAAGAATCCTTCTTTATGAATTATCTATATATATGGTGAATAATTTTGGTTTTCAATGAAGCAGTCATAGGACATGGCTGGTTATGTTAGTAATTTATAACTTTCCATTGTGGATATGCATGAAATAAAAATATATCATGTTATCTATGCTTATATCATGACCAAAAAGACCAGATAAGGATGTTGATATTTATTTTGATCAATTGATTAATGATTTCAAATTATTATGGGATTGAGGTGTTACATTGTATGATACTTACAAAAATGAAGATTTCACATTTAGAGCCATACTATATGGGACAATAAATGAATTTCCTACTTATATAAATTTGTTAAGATATAATATTAAAGGAACTAAAGGGACTCCCATTTTTGAACAACATACATAGTAATTTTGGTTGAAACATTCATAAAAAATATGTTTCTAGGAAATCATAGATTTCTACCTTGATGACATAAGTACCAATCATGGATGACATCAATCAATGGATGTTTAGAAGAATGTTCAACAACATCTCCACTAAAAAGTGTTAAACTATTTGAGAATGTAAAACATGTGGACACTACTTTTGGTAAACTGTATTTAATAAAAATTATGAAAACCAATTCAAAAAAGAGATCTGTTTTTTTAAATTACAATACTTTAATTTTCTGAATGTTAGAAATTTTCTTGATTTTATGCATGTTAAAAAAATGAGTTTGATAGTGTCATCGAAACATTGATAAATTAAATTGAATAAAGGATGGAATTAAGGATAGTTTTGACATGGGAATACAAGAAGAGTTGACACCAGTGAATAGTGTAAAAAGAATATTTCTTCCTCCAGCTAGTTACATGCTTTTTAGGAAGGAGAGATATCAGTTTTTCAACTTCTTGAATGATTTAATGTTTTCAGTGGTGTATTCATATAATATCAAGAATATGGTGTCAATGACCAATTTAATGTTAAAGGGTTTGAAATCACATTACTTTCATGATTTGATGCAAGATATAATTTATATATTTGTATATTGATTTTTCCCAAGAATGTCTATTATACATTAACCATTACTTATTTCTTCTTCAAAGTTATATATAGCAAAGTTAAATACCAGGGGAAATTTCTAACTATGGAAAGAGAAATTAATATCGTATTATGTGAATTGAAATTGTTCTTATCACCAAAATTATATGATAAGATGACTCATTTTATCGTTCACATGGTGAGAGAGAATCAACTATGTGATCTAATATATTACAGAAATTTGTACCCCATTGAATGGTACATGAATATTTTAAAAGGGTATGTCAAAAATCAATGTCGTCCATAGGGTTGTATTGAAGAGCGATATATTGTTGATGAATCTATTGAATTCTAAACCAAATACCTATCCGGTGTAAAAAACATTGGTCTACCAAAATATCGTCACACTAGGAGGCTTTCAGTTGATGAAATTTCTGGAAGATATGTTTTCACAATAAATATTATAGATCATATGTAGTCTCATCTTTAATATTTTTATAACAGTTTGTAGGTTTCCATATATGTTGAAATACATAAATAAATTCTTTATAATTTAAATCCATCAAGGGCTGATTGATGGATATCAAATACACATAATCAACTATTTATATGACTGTTTAAAGACTATATTTTTATGGAGTTAGATAAAAATATAGGTTCAATTTCTAAATGACTTTGATGGATAGCCGGAGGACCAAGTGTGCAGGTATTATCATACAACGATTATTTAATTAATGGTTATATGTTCTATATAAATGAATATGATTAATACAGTACTATGAAAAATAGTGGAGTTACACATGTGGCTGATGCGATGCTTGTTTTTGGTACTATGGAAAAAAAATACAAT
Organism: Viscum album; assembly: GCA_963277665.1. Lineage (NCBI taxonomy): Eukaryota > Viridiplantae > Streptophyta > Magnoliopsida > Santalales > Viscaceae > Viscum > Viscum album. The sequence goes on along the minus strand of OY728143.1, from coordinate 511,860,692 downwards.
TTTCGCGAATATGTCATACTTTACATTATCTAAAAAATATGATAGTTGGATTATACAATATTAGATGTGCTAATTTTTTTTGTAAGCGGGTTGATAATAAAAGTGTTGTTAAAATAAATGAATTAGGATTCACGAAATTTGATTTTAGTTAAGAAGGTTATGAATAAAACCCATATATATTGAAATCAAATGATGTACAAGTATTTTATGTTTTGGATCCTACAAACCGAATGTAGCCAATTGTTCTATTATTGACCAAATCCACTGAAAGATAAAATAAAAATTCAACTGAGGATGACCCTTTAATTGGGTTGCCACAATAATTTTGTAGTGGCCCCAATGTAGATGATGTTTTTTATTTCATATGAAACCCCAAAGAAGGGATTTAGATAGCCGATAAAGTGTTCAAATCCTCCCATCCTTAAAAATGAGTTTAATAATCAGGTTATATGTTTTTGTAATATACATCTTGTTGCCTCATTTTTTTATCATTTTTTGCTATATTTATGTAATCTAAATCAAATATTAATAATATTTTATAGATAATAAATTCTGTACGGGCTTCTACTCCAAATCCTGGTGAAAAATAGGTATCTCAACCTGCTGTTTCTCGCAATGTAGAGGATAAATGACCTTTTGCACATTCTCGTTCTCCCAATACCAAGGAACCCTAGGTTTCTCAATTTTTTTATGCTTCCAGTGAAGAGGTACACCAGCCATCTTAACATGATGATGCTACCCCTTTATATGAACAAAATATTTAAGATGCTGAATATGAGGAAATGGTAGGTGAAGAAGGACCGGTGGTGCAAAAAAAATAGAAGCATCATAGTATGAAGGTGTTAGAAAAAATCATTAAAGTGAAAATCAAAGGCATCAAATACATAGTCATATAGAATGTGCAGGTCCATCATTTTAAATCCAAAAGGCCATGTTTAGTAGTTACATTGGAATCATCACTCGAAAATGCATACTAATTGATGTAGATTTGTGGCACCATGTTGTGCCCATGCATAATACACTAATATGAAAAGAGACTTTGGTAACATTATGATATTATTGAATTATTTTACTAAAAAATACAATAATTAAATATTTACTTACACTTCATCATCCCTTATAGAGTGAATTTATAGTGGATGACTCCCATAAGAAATATGTATTAATTATTGCAGAAAGGAGTCACAAAGTCTTTCGCACAATTTTAAAAAGTTATAATCATAAGGATGCTGAAGTAAAAAATAAACCCACACCCAATGATTATGTATGCACACATGATAACCAAAGAATACTGAGATGCGTTTACTAGCCATTGTGTATATATGCCTTTTTATTTCCATTATGTCTATTAATACATTATTTGATTATATGTGTATTCATTAATTTTATCAATAATTTTTTTTGAAACAACAACTCAGGGAAAAAAATAAGGAACGAGAAAAAAATAATGTACCCCTACCATAAAGCAAGGATGTGGTACACTTCACTTAAAAAAAATTGGAACGTATTTTAAATCTAACATAACACTTTTATGTTACATGAAAAAAAACATAATTATGTTCCTCTGTGTATATATATACATATAAGACTCTATATCCAAAGCCTCTTCCATCAAACAATATATGTTATGGAATGAGGCACGTGTAAATAAATATGGGATACTAATAGATATAAACATACAAAAAGTGTCAGAAAAATGTGTAAGTATGATATAATAAAAATTTGTTTTTCTTTAAATCACTATTACATAAAAATAATTAATTATTTTCCAATATTTTCTATCCAAAGTAGTCATAGGAATCATCAACACATGTACATGATGAACACCTACTATCAATGGCCTTGAAGCTGCGAGAATAGTATGGCCACGTCAGAGGTACATGTTTTTGGGTGACACTATGAATATGTTTTCAGAAAAAAAGAGGATAAAAATAAAGAAATGAAATATATGAAAGAAATATTAACTACCCTTGGAGAAAAATTCAAATTACAAAGAGAGTTTCTAGAAATTTTTATGGTGTGGAAGAAAAGAGAAGAAATAACTCAAGGGCAACAATTGTGTGAAGATCTCACCCCACCCCTACCATCTTTGAGGTGAGAAATTCCCCTCAAAGAGCTATATTAGTCATGGTAATCAAATTTCTAATAATTATTTCTATGAAATTTGAATCAGATAGACACTGATACATTTCCTATACGGACGTTCTCTATGGTGAAAATGATAGTGATTTATATCTATTGACACCCACCCATCATCTTGTAGAGAGGGCTACGATTTTCCATGTCCAAGATGATTGTAGTCACAATAGACCCAATCCAACATGTCATGTGATAGAGGAGATTATCATATCTCATGATTCTAGCTTCAAGATACCTTTTCCACTTGATGAAGATGGTATTCATATGGTCAAACGAGTTGTGGGAACATTCATTGTATAGTCATCACATCTTGTAAAAAGATATGTTGACAAGGAGGAATTCATTTCCAATTTATTATTTATTCAAAACCATTAACTATTAATGAAAAAATGTATGACCCGATGAATGTTATTAAAGTCAGTCAAAGGGATGATGGTGAAATTAAACACCGACTGAAATATATCTAAAGGATCGACCAACCGATCAAAAATATCTTCTGAACAAACCTTTTCACGACAAATTCTATATCCCCATTTACTAAAATTAATGGTTCATGTGGATAAAATGTAACAAATTTTAGTAGACACGTATTTGATTTTGAATAAAAAATGTATGTAGATGAAGGCGAATAATACATTGGTGTTGAGAATTTAAATGAAATCCTCAACTATGATTGGCCAACTGCCTCAGTTGTAAATGTATACAATAGGTATATTTTCATGATTTGATTTTCCAAAAGCTAATATACTTTGTTAATTATGACAAAATAAATTTCATATTTTTGGCATAAATATATATAAACAACAGTTAAAGGGGTTTCCCTATTAATTTTTCGACTCATTAGTCCTCACTCCACTACTACATAACAAAAATAAATAGAATAAAAAATGATGAAATAGTGACAGGCCTGGTAAAATCATTTAAAATAAATCTTTCAGATGACTAACTCTTCTTAATACCCACATTGTAGGGGTAAAACTATATAATTTAATATTATCAAAATATTTTCTTTTCATTCATTAATTATCTCATTCTGTGTTTTTAGGCAACATTGGATGGTAATTGCTGTCGATTTGGATACTCCAAAGACTTATTTCCAAGATTCAATACACGGATACCAAAAAAACCAACAAAAAATGTTGGTGGTTTCAATTTTTAATACACTACATCGAACATTTTAGAAGTAATCATCATGTTACAAAACATAGATTTTTTAATGAGGATTCTGTTATGATAGGGCAGTGTATCAATATCATAAAAAACAAGGAATGAGACCAGGGGCTAAGCACAAGTATGCTAAAATGTTAAAAAAATTGACAAGTATTTGGGGATATATAATAATATTTAACTATCAAAACACATATAAAAAAAATTAACTATTATTCTCAATGTTTCTACAGGGTCCAAAAACAAAAAAAAATCGAAAAGAATAGGGTTATTATGTTTTTATATTTATGAGAGAGATCATATTTTATGAACAAACTAGTATCCCCATAGAGGTATTGTTGAAGTTAATTACTACTTAATTTAAAAAAATTGTTAATCCTATTCATATTTATAATTTTATGGAACTATTATTACTGTTGAAAAGAATCATATTCACTAGATGATATATATTTTCTTAGAAATGAATGGGCAACATACCATATGGAAGAATGTACACAAATAGCATAAAGATGTGACTTCCATAAAATAAATTGATTGTATCATATTTGTGTTTAATTTTCTTATTTTTCATATTACTCACATAAGAATTGGTAGAGTTAATTATTTTCAGTCTTTGGGACATGTAGGCATTAATGACACCTCAATCTGACACACATTGTGACCTGTATGAGTGTGGGTTCGTCTTTTTATTTAGAATTGACATTAATTTTTCTAAAATAGACAACTGACATACTAAAAACCAAAACAACGCATTCAAATCATTTTTATACATTATAAAAATAATACATATGACATTTAGGATGTGTATGAATCATCGGTACCACAATCTGATGCATGGTATGACTAGTATGGCTCAAAGTGACCATTATCCATTTAAAATCAACATTTAACTTCAAAATGTGTCACTCATTGAAAACTAAGAAAACAAAATCATATTTTATTTCTAGTTTTTTAAATTAATTTATAAATAATTTTTGACATGTATGAAGCAGTATCATGTCAAACCAATACACGATGTCACCAGAATGAGACAATGTATGTGTTTCTAGTTTAAAATGAAATTTTTGTAAAAAAGTCAAGTGACATAATGAACACTATTTAAATGTATTTATATTGTTTTAATAATTTAGTAAAATGATACATGAGTCACATGGGATGTGTATTACTTGTTCTCACCTCAATCTGATGCACGGTGTGACCAATATGACTTAAAGTGTGTCTTTTATTTAAAATTGACATCAATTTTAGTAAGAAGGAACAAGTGAGTTATTAAAAAAACGAGAAAACACATTTTCATTGTTTTGATAGTTTTTAGAAACAATCCAATAGTCCTTTGGGATTTTTTGGAATCAAATGAACCTCAATATGAGGCACGGTGTGATAGGTATGACTCCAAGTGTGTCTTTTTTATTTAAAATTTACATCAATTTCAGTAAAAAGGAAAACAGACCTACTCAAAACTGATAAAACACATTAATATTGTTTTGATACAATAGGAAAATGTTCCATGTGTCATTTGAGACATTTAGGAATCAGATTTACATTAATATGATATATGGTGTGAACTGTGAGACTCCAAGTGCGTATTTTTATATAAAATTGACTTCAATTGTCGAAAAAGGAACAAGTGACCTACTGAAAACTAAGAAAACACATTCATATTATTTTGATACATTTGATCAATGATCCCTGAGTAATTTGGGACATTTAGAAATCATCCTCACCTCAATTTTAGGCATGTTGTGACTAGTTTTACTCGAAGTCTTTCTTTTTTATTTAAAGATGACATACATTTTAGCAAAAAGGATAACATGCCTACTCAAAACTAAATAAATGCATTCACATTATTTTGATACTATAGGAAAGAGATCCATAAGTTATTTATGATGTGTAAGATTCAAACACACCACAATTTGATGCCTAGTGTGACTGATATGACACCAAGTGTGTTGTTTTATTTAAAATTGACCTTAATTTTATGAAAGGGAAGAAGTTTCATACTAAAAACCAATAAAATTCATATTTATTGTCTTGATACATTATCAAAATGATCCATTAGTTATTATTTATTTTTATAAATTATGAACACCTAAATACGATGCGTATTGTGACCAGTATGACTCCATGTGCATCTTTTTATTTAAAATTGATGTTATTTTATTAAAAAGGACAACTGATTTAATAAAAATGGAAAATATATTTGTATTATTTTGATAACTTAGGAAGAGGATCCATTAGTTATTTGAGATATTTAGGAATTAGACTCACCTAAATATGATGTATGATGTGACCGGTATGACTCAAATTTCATCTTTTAATTTAAAATTGACATCAGTTTTAGTAAAAAGGACAACTTGACTACTCAAAACATTGAAAAGTCATTCAAAATGATTTAATAATTTATTATAATGATTCATAATTAATTTTTTATGTGTCGAAATAAACAAAAACAAAATCAGACGAACAATCTGACTGGTATGAATCCAAGTGTGTTTTTTTATTTTTAATTGATGTTAATTTTAGCAAAAGGATCAAGTGATGTACTGAAAACTGAGAAAAAACTTTTGAATTATTTTTATAAATTAGGAAAACATTGAATGAGTAATTTGCGAGATGTAAGAATCACCTGAACCTCAATTCGATGCACTGTGTGAGCAGCATGACCCAACGTGCCTGTTATCATTTTAAAATTGACATTTTAGTTGAAAATGTACATCAGTCACTGAAAACGAAGAAAATGAGATCTGATTGTCTTAATAATTTAGAATATAAATTTATAACTTATTTATGACATGTAAGAAGTAGTATCATGTCAAAATGAATAATTATGTGATCCATATGACTAAGTGTATGTTTTCAGTTTGAACTGACATTTTAGTGGAAAACACAAATGATATATTGAAAACTGAGCCGACACATTCGTATTGCTTTGATAATTTTGGAAAAAAATAGATAAGTTGTTTTTTATGTATAGGAATCAGATGCACCTCAATCCCACCCACAATGTGGCCAATATAACCCCAAACATGTCTATATTTAAAAATGACATTAATTTCATTAAAAACAACCTGTGAGATACTCAATAACTTTGAAAACACATTCGAATTGTTTTGAAACATTATGAAAATGATCCAAACCTCGTTTGTGATGTGTATGAATCAACGGAACCTTAATACAATTCATGATGTGACCAGTCTAAATCCAAGTGTCGTTTTATTTAAGGATGACATTTTTTAATGTATTTATTCATTTTAATGTTTAACTTACATATTTATAACATTACTAACATAAGATTCATTTTTTTATATAGGTGGATTATTTTTCTGAGGTTGAGGTGATTTATTCAGACACAAATACCATTGGTGGAGATTTTAGAGAGAGGATCACATGTACCAAAGAGAAAAATTAATGCTTTAAATTATTTGTGGATAGTAATGGTTAATATAATTATACAATTTTTTTTGAAATGTATATAGTAGTATTTTTTTATTCATGATGTATAATTTTTTTTATTAAATTATATAATTTTTGTATATGAGGTTTTAGTGTGCTGTTATTATGTACAGGAGGTTGCTACAGTGTGCTATTATACAAATAGAATAATGCAGTAGATGGGGCCTTAATCAGCGCAATTTATGGAGCTGATAAGGAAACCATTAATTAGTGCTATTGAAAGTGCTTATAAATATGTATATTTATTAGTGTGAGAAATAGTTCTGATAAAGAGTGGCCTAAACTATTCTTTTTTAGTTGCGTTAAAATCTTTTTGCGTGCTGTTAAAGGCAATATATGTAGTTGTGAAGAATTAATCTCCCATCATTTAGGCTCCTAGAGAAGGATCCCGACCACTAGGTCACTCTCATCGTGGCATTTTCTTATTATTATATTAGTGAAACTGAATAAAAGTTGATAATTTTTTTAATAGACTAATACAGATCACACTTTTAAAATCGCTAGAATTGGGCTTTACCAGTGTTAAAAAATGAAGTTATGCTAAACACCATTAAAAGTTTCTGTCTTAATCAATTCGAAAAAATGGTGATAAAAGTGTTATTTTCTCATCTCTAAAATAAAAGTACTGATAAAAGTAGTCTTTATGAGAAATGATAAATACATCCTTTATCTGTGGTTTTTTAGTGCTAATAAAAGAGTCATTTATCAGCGTTAAAAAATCACTAGTAAATGAGGTCCTTGTAAACAATACCAAAATGATAATAAATGGTGTTTTCATCAACACCGATAAAGGAAAAGTTTATCCCTACATTGGTTTTAACACTAATAAATACCACTTTTATCAATGTTTTTTTATTTCTAATAAAATTTTATTTTTAGCACTATTTATCAATGCGTTTGTTTTAGCATTGATAAAGGCCCCATATATTAGTTTTTTTATTGCGCTAATAAAATTTAATTTTTTGAGAAGTCCCCCCCCCCCACCCCACCGAACATCGATCCCCTGCTCCTGGCCTCACGCACACTCCTTTATCATCACTCCCAAATACCATTTTTCAATGATTTTCCATTCCCCAACAACACGTTCAGTTGCGCGCATGCCTGGAATCGATCTTGTGACATCCCTTGTGCATTTTGAACATCATTACCACTGTTCCAAACTTGTTTTATTATATATTTTATGATATTTTAAATTATTTATATCCATTTACACACATCTTTTTTATTTATATATGGATAAAATTATGTATAAATACATTTATAAAATATATGTTTGTGTGTTTGTAACATATATACACAATTATATATATATTTAAATATATTACATATTAATATTCATTAATATATATTTGAATGTTATTATACATATGTATCTATTTATTAATACATACACATATGTAAATATAAACATTATATATACATCTGTATAAGAATATATTTATATATTCATGTATTTTTAATTTGAAAAAATTGGTTAAATATTATTCTAAATAAAATGGATAATAATTATTTTCACTTGAATCATATAATCTTTTTTAATAATTTTTTAAAATATTTGAATATATTGTATATTTAGATATAAATTTTATAAATTAAATATATATTTATATGTCATTATATAAATACACACAAATATTTAAATATAATTGTATATTTAGATATAATATTTTATAATATATTTAAAAATATTTATTGAAAATATTTTTATATACTATCTTTAAGAACAAATATATATTTATTAAAATACATTTATATATAATCTATTTATACAATATTTACACACACACACCTGCATATTTACACATACATGTAAATATTTATATTTCACACATACATGCATAAATATTTACATATATTTATTTAGTTACATATATTAGACTATACGCAAAAATGTATATTTGCTTATTAATGTTCTAATATTTATATATAAATTGTATAGGTATATATATTTATTAATTTTTATAAGTTAAATAAATGGATATTTTTTTATTTTAAATAACATGAATAATAAATAATTATGTTCATATGATATGTATATATATATATATTAGTTTCTTGGGATATAATTATATTTAAACACACACAAAGGCTGCAAAATAAGGTCAAAGTCTCACCCAACCCCAGTGGATAGCCACCCATCATGGATTACTTATTTAGTACATAGACTATAGGACTATTGGGCATTAAACCCATTACATGGCTCGAAAGACCAGTCTTCACTAAAAAAATGCAAGAAGACCAACTTAACTAATGATGAAATCCCATCAAATATAAAAAATGTTAAGGCATCCTAGCTAAAAACTGATTTTGAGGCATTATATGTATTTTTTGACCATGAAAAAATAATAATCATTGTCCCCCAATCATCACAACATAGAACTCTTCATAGTGTTTGATTTGATAGGTGGTGAAGCCCAAACAGACACCCAGATCAAAAGTTACAACTGTTTTAAGTTTAAGTAATGTTTTCAAATTATCATATATTGTTCATTAATTTTTTGATTTTTTATTCCATGCAATTATTATTAAATAACTAATAATTTATAATTATAAAATTATTAATTAATATTATTTTTAAATTATTTTATAGGTCATTTTCATTAAATATCTTATATATTATGTGTAGCTGCATATTTTGTCCTATATAATTCATATTTAACAATATATATTATTTTTATATATTAATATATTATTTTTAAGAATTTATTTTTATATTAATATATATTTTTTACAAAATAAATATTATTTATATTTTTAAAGGATATATTTTATTTTATTTTTTATTTATTATTTTTTATATAGAACTAATTACAAGAGTATCGTAATTATGATGGATACAATTAAATCAAAAATATTGTTTTTATCATAATCATATTAAAATATATAAAATAATTAGAATAGAAAAAATAATATGTATATTCAGGTTCTATTAAAATATGTTGAGGAAAATAAAAAATTGTAAGCAATAAGTAATAATATAGCATAAAAAGAATGAATTAAATTCAAGCTATTAAGAAAATTACTCTTTTAACCTTAAGAGAAAGGTAGTCTAAAACACCAACTAAAGGTATCCCTTGTTTTATTCATACATAAAACGATGTCTTCCCTTACAAGAGAAAACCTTGATATAATGATCAAATTATTTTTCTTCCTATCCCCAGAAGTCCTTGATATAATGATTGGATTCACTATCTACCAATCCCAGGTAACCCTCAAAATGATGGATCTGATTCAACGTCTTCCTATCCCCGGAAGCCCTCAATCATTACAATGATCAGACTCAGATTTATAAATAAATATTTCATAAGGAGACAACTTGACAAGTTTTCTTTAGAACTAAAAAACTCCAAACAATTACCAAGACATAGAATAATATGTTCACACTTTGAAATCTATATATCTCTCACTAAATGTGAAAATTAAAATGAAATACATTATTTTCAAACTCTTTTAATGACTTGGTATTTATAGACATCTTCCAAATGGTCATATTTTTATCCCAACGGTAATACTGACCAGGTATAACTAAATGTCTATTGTCAAATTTATGTACACCATTATTGTGTAAAAAATATCTTTACACTAGTAAAAAATCATCCAAATACAATTATAAACATAAATCATTCTGATGGACTTACTCAACAATTGTGATTACGATAACCATTATGAGTATTAGTCTGATGTTATTAGTATCATTATCTTTACTATCGTTAGAACTTGGCCATTACTATAGTAATTAATAAAATTCTAACTTCTTGTTCTAATAAAGGAAAGTCTGATCAATCAGAAACATACTCATTAGGATAATCATAATAACGAATATAATGTTTATACTCATAATACTCAAGAGATTATTCTATGTATGGTAAAATATAATGTTTTACACAAAAACATTTTAAAAAAAATTGGATATAAAAATTTAATGAAACATGTTTGAAATAAAGATTTTTTGATTTTTAGAACCAAAGGAATGGAAATGTAAGAAGTAAATCTTCTGATTCTATATTCTCCCCCTTTTTGGAAAGCAAACACCCTGTGAATTAAATGAAAAAATAAATTTAAAAATTTTTACAGTCCATTTCATTTGAGTAATTCATATTCAGATTTATTCTTTAAAACAATAACTCCCCCTAAATTTATATATCTCTAAATATAATAAGGATTATGATGTTTAATATGATTATCTACCCCATAAGATGATATCTCCCCCTTAATAATCATATTCTCCTTTTTAATTAATTATATCCACTTTTTAAAAAAACTTCTCTTCATTTAAGAAAAGATACACTTTTAATATTTCTCCACCTTAGTATAGAATTTTCCCAATTTATTATTTTCAAAAAGGAATAAGGAAAAATGTTGACGTTTCCAGAAAATTTAGTTAAACAAACAAACTTATGAAACAATATAATGAACAAAATTAGATTCCATAAAAAATATGAAATAACTTTCAACCAATCAGAATAGGAAAACATATATACCAATCGTAATTGGATGAAGAATTAATACATTCATAATAAACTATCCACAAGTTTTATAAAAAAATTAAAACAAGTGTTAAAAAAATTCTCAACGAGAGCATTCACAAAAGTCTTTATCTTCTTCATCTTTTTTTCCCTAGTAAAGCTTTAAAATTCATTCCTATTGAGACCTAATATTCCTAGATAATTATCTATTATAATTTCTCAATATTTGGTTTTTATATTAATAATATTTTTGCATTGTTAACTCCAACTTCATGTATTATATTTTTCATTTCTGGGTATTTATTTCCTCAGTCTCATTAGTATTTTTGTCTCTAAATCTTTTCAAAAAGTTCACACTATCTTCCATATCATCTCTAAGATGGTTAAAGTTTTCAGTAGATTCATTCATAAGAATCTTATCATCTTTAAAATTCTCATCATGTAACTTGATATCAATATCTACTTGATGACACCATTTTAGAATCCAATTACTAGGCTTTCTGTGAGTCTGGGAGCTTTCTTGTTAAACTTAAAATTGATCCTCAAGCCAAATTACGTTCTATATTAAAATATTGATTGTTTCTAATTTTCCATTAATAATTTCTTATGTCATCTGGCACTATGATTTGAGAATTAAAAAATAAGGGATTATTACTTAAAGACTATTCAAAGAATGAAAAATATAATCCACTCCTTTGAATGAAATTATTCTACATGAGTTTGATTTTTATGGTTGAATATTAAGAGATTTTATATAATTTTTCTAGTTTCCACATCGTTCCCTCTTCCATTATGTTTCTATAAAACTAATTTTTAAATTGATTAGAAAACTTATTCTCAACATCCTTATCATCTGAAAATTCCATGAAATCTACATTGGAATTGGTTTTATCATCAACCTTTGTCTATGAATTATTTTATTCCTTATCATTCTTTGATGAAGACTTTTGTTATTATTCAGATGATTCTTTTTTAATACATCTTATATTATAATCTTAATCTTCTTTAGCGGTTAAATCCAGTGATGATTCTAGTAAATATGTTATATTGGTTTGGGTTTTCTTATTTTCAACTTCCTATCCATTCCTATCTTCTATATTATCTTCATCTTCCTCAACATTCTCATTCTCATCCTCTTTCTATTCTTGTTCTTCTTCCAATTATTCTTAAAATTATTCAACATAAACTAATAATTTTAATTCTTCTTGTTCATAAACTTATTTTTCCACTTTATCCTTCCCATCATCCTCTTCATCAATTACTTTATTAAGTTCTTCCTTGAGCTGTTTGGTAGTTCTCAAAACACCACTTCCTACTGAATCTAGTACAAATGGATTTTATTGAATAAGTAAAACTGATTCTTACTGAAAGACTTTTCATTTACATTTCATTATCATTGATTTAATTTCAGCATATATAACTAGTGTTTCTTGAAATGATAATCTGTCATAGAGGATAACCTGATCGGTGTGAGAATTTGGAACAACATTCCCTAAGTCTTTCTCAAAACCTTTCCATAAATTCTAAAAAATTTGAGAATATAACAACGTTTTTCTTTTTTTATTATTCTTCTTTTCTTATTTCTTAAGCATATCAACTGCATGAATTCTTATGAAATTGGCCTCATTAGGGTCTATTATAATTATTGGATCTCCGGGTTTCCTCCCATATTTCTTTTTCATCCATTCTTCTCTAACTTATCCAGGAACAATTTTTTTTTATTTTCATTCTTTGATAAGGAAGTTTCAACTTTACTTTTCTTATTCTTATCAACTTTCATAGTTTTCCTTGATGGTTATGTTTTGGAAGAAAAATTACTAGGCTTCTCAAAAAACTTTTTAGAGTTATCACCTAACACCAACTTCATTATTTTCATCATATATATAATTTTGGAAAAATTGTTTTCTCTCATTTGAGCCGACATGTTGGATACTTAAAAAAATTTCATACACACATATACCATCATACATAAGAAAGCGATAAAAATGATTATATTTGATTTGATAATACTGGATTTGATATTATCCATAGTGAAATGTAAAATATTCGCAAGATCAATATTTCTCAAATTTACTAAATAATCCAATATGAAAAAATATAAGACTTATAATGTGTCTTGTTACCCTTTCTTAATAATGAAAAATCCATGAATCAATAGGTATATAACATGATTATCTTGTGTATGGTCGGAATGTATTTTTAATTTTTCATAATAATCAAACTATGAATCTTCAAATTTTATTCTATAAAAAGTACCAAGAGTGTCAGGGATCTTGTGATAAGGATAATATGCTTCTCCCTCGAGAATATAATCCAAGGAAGTCCAAAACCTTATTATGATAAATAATATAACTCTTTCCATACACTGAGAATAAAATTTTATCCTTACCATATTTGATGATAAACATATTAGATGCATAAATTTCAGGAATGATATCATGATAAAATAAATCCACATTATTATCAACCTTTTGAACACCGAAATAACACCATTCATTAAAATAAATAATATTCTTCAACCTAGAATCGATGTTTTCATAAAATTCTTATTTGATTAAGAATTTTATAGAAAACATACCAGTTATAAAATTCTTCCTTTGTGGCCATTAAACTGGAACTTGTCCTGGTAGATCAGACACAAAGAAAACCATTATCAGACTAGAAAACATAAAGGCAATGGAAGATCGAGGTAAAACTTGAGATAACTATTGTGGGATAAGGGTTCCACCCACATTTATATAGGATCTTTGGGTGTCAATTGATCTTCATAAATAAATCCAATGTTTGATAATAAAACCAATTTGATCTGATGGTTGATATTGATTTTTAGAAAGAATAATAAATTTTAAACTCTTGAGGTATTAAAACATTTATCATATTGTGGATAAATACCTTTAAGGATTTTTTTCAATATTCCAAAAGAAAAACTATGTTTTTATAAAATATAAAAAATAACAACAATGATAAAAAAATTAATCATAATGAGATAGTGCAATAAATTAAAAAGAATAGATAAATTCATTTCAGAGTGAATAAATCAATTAGTCCGAATAACCTCTTCTTCTTGTTTTGGAAAAATTACTAGATTATTATAGTTTTGATTATAAAAAAAATCATATTTTTTAATATAAATATGATTTTAATCCAAAAAATGTTTATTATAAAATTTGAGTTTGATGAAAAAATTTCTTGAGTACATTAATTTATTATACTTCCTATGTCCAAAAATATTAATACTTTTCCTAAGTCTGATAATACTTTTTAGGATTATGAATTTGAAAATTTTAAAAATAAATATGAGTTTAGAAAACTCATATTTTGATAAAAAATTTATGAAAATAATTTTTTTGAAAACATAAATGTATAAGAAATTTTTTTTTTTTTGAAAAACATAAAACATTTGTACTACCCCTATGATAATGAGTACCCTAATATAATAATATAGGTAAACAAGAAGTATATATAAATGACTAATATATGTTGATCATTCCTAGATTATGTTTAATGTATTCAAATCTATCAGAAGGAAGAGGTTTTCTAAAAATACCAATAAGTTGATATTGCATTCTAATGAATTGTAAAATGATATATCGTTCATGTGTGTGATCCCAAAGGAAATGTTGTGTTATATCTTTTTTATTATAAAATGAGTGATGGGTTGGGTTTTTAGTTAATGAAATGGTACTTTTATTATCACAGTTTATTTGAGTTTTTATAAAACTCACGCTATATTCACTGAGTGCACGTTGCACCCATAACATTTGAGCACTACAAATTCCAACTACCGCATATTCATCTTCAGTAGTGGATTGCGATACTGAGTATTGTTTCTTAAAAGAACAATAAACTAAAGAGTCTCTTAATAAATTACATGTTCTGAATATACATTTCCTATCAATTCTATATCCACCAAAGTATGCATCTAATTTTTTTAATTCAAAAACATTTCTCAAAGAATAAAAAAGTCATAAATCCATAGTTCCCTTAAGATAATGAAAAATTCATTTTTACATTTTTTAGATCAGATTCTGTTGTATTTTCATTATATCTTTCACACAGGCATATTAAAAACATTAAATCTAGAGTAATAAAGGTTAATTGAAATAAACGTCTTATCATACCTCTAAAATTATTTTGTTTAAATAGTAGCCCAACCTCATCAGGATCTATATTTTTTGAGGTAAAAATAGGAGTGAAAATACTTTAAATATTTTTATATCCAAATTTCTTAAGATGTTGTTTTATATACTTTTGTTGAGATTTAAAAGTTCCTTCTTGTTTTTTTAATTTGAAAACAATGAAAATATGTTAACTCACCCATAAAACTCATATCAAACTTTTATTTCATAGGATTGATAATTGAATCCATTAAATATTATTATTTTTATCAGAATATAATGCCATCAACATAAATTTGAATAATAATAATATTTTTATAACTTATTTTATAAAATGTGTTGGATCTGCAGCTCCCTTAAAAAAATGGCTTTGTAATAAAAATAATATCTATCTGTCATACTAAGATATAGGGGATTATTTAATTTTATTTAATTTTTTGGTATGTTTAAAAAAAATTAGTATATTTTTTATTTTAAAAAATACAGATTTTTTAAACATAAAATTCCTTCTGAACACATTCGTTATGAAAATAATAGTTCACATCCATTTGAAAAAGTATAAAATTAAATAATGCAATAGAGGCTAGTAGAATATGAATGGATTCAAGTATAACTACTAGTGTATAGGTATATTCATATTCTATCCCATATTGTTTAATATTATCCTCAAAAACAAGTCTATCTTTATTTCTAACAATAATTTTATTTTCATCACATTTTTTTCTAAAAACCCATTTTAGTCAGATGATATATGTTTCATTAGGACATTCAAGTAATGTTCAGAATTTGTTCCTATTAAATTTATTTATCTCATCTTTCATTTCCTTAATCTAACTTCATAACATAAAAACTCATTAGGATTCATAATTTCAAATTATTATAATAAATATTGTTGTTAAATTTCATTCCTTATGGAATTTCTAGTCATAACTTGTTGATCTACATCACCAACAATACTATCACAAGGATGATTCCTTAGAAACTACTAACTTCTTATGATTTGAAAAGTTTTTTGTTTAAAAATAGGTAGAAAATACTCCTATATAATATCTTTAGAAAGTGTTTCTTGAGATTTACACTTATTATAATAACCTTATAACAATGGTGGAAAATCACTTTTTGAAATCACATCTAAGGATATTGGTTGAGGTTGTTTGAAAACAAAATGAACAGTTTCATCAAACATAACATGCATTATGTTTTAAATAGTACAATAGTTTTTATTAAAAACCACATAAGACTTAGAAGTAGTGGAATAACCAAAAAATATAGCTTCATTGGATTTTGGTGCAAATTTATGTAAGTTATCATTCGTATTCAGGATGAATACTTTTTAATATAAAACATTTATGTAAAAAAATTCTGGTTTTCTACATGTCCACAACTCATAAGGGGTTTTATTAATAAAATATATAATTAAAACTCGATTTATAATATAGAAAGAAGTACTAAGAACTTAATCCCAAAAATTCATAGTAATTTATTTTTCACCCAACACGATTATAGTTATTTCTTAAAGATTTATATTTCCTATTTCAACTACACCATTTTACTAAGGAGTTCTTGGGGATAAAAATCTGTCTTTTATACCTTTTTTAGTAGAAAATGTTTCAAAATAAAAATTTACAAATTCTTCACCATGATCAATATGAATTGTTATCAAGGGATTGTTTTCTCATTTTCAGCATTGGATATAAATGTTTTAAAATAAAAAAGGCTTTACATTTCTTTGTGAGAAAATAAACACATGTATATCTAGTGTAATCATAAATAATGAAATATACATAGAATTATCCACCAATAATCCTAGTTTTTATAGGAATAGATAAGTCCATGTGTAGTAACTGTAATGCATCATAAGATGAGACTTTACTAATACATTTATAACTTTACTTATGTGGCTTACTATACTGACAAGGGTCATAGATTTTTGAAGAATCAAACCTATGTTTCAGTAGATCATCAATAATTCCTTTCTTAGTCAACTTATATATGTTTCTTAGGATATAATGTCCTAGTATTATATTTCATTACCAATAATGGTATCTATTACACTAAGGAATGATTATTCTTGGATGAAAAGGTCTTCTACGTTAAGTGTATAATAATTCTCATACTGATGTGGAAAATAATGATTTAATCCTAGGAACTATATACTAAGATCTTATCATTTATATAGTTCACAAGGTAAACTAATTTTTTTTAAATAATTTAATGATATTTTCAAATTTTCATAGTAAGAAATTAAATTTGCAAAATTCTACTTAAATTCAGTTTGACAAATTTAAAAGATGCTTTTAAAATAGATCCGTGACAGTATGACCCAATGTAACCATGAACAATCAACACACCCCAAAGTAAACTTTGTTCATTGAAACCAGGTGAGGGGAAAACAAAACAATTGAAATTAAGGCTTTACCAATAAGAACAATATTACAAATACTGATAATATCTTCATGAGAATTATCTCTAAATGTGAGTTTCATACATTTCATCTTTAGTATATTTTCAATGAAATATTTGTTACTAGTCATATTCATGGGACATCCACTATCCATGTACCATATATTCTTTTTTATCAATACTTTCTTTTTTTTATAAAAATAAAAACATTAGACTTTTGGTACCCAAAAAATATTAGGTCCAGTAATTTTAGAAAATAAAAATTTATGAATCCCCATATGTATTTAAAAATATGCTTTGTGAAAACCTAGAAATTAGAATTTATTTAAGGAAAAATTATTTTTCTAATGGCCACCACTTTGAAATTTAGTATAAAATAGTAATTTCTGGGAATAAATTTTTTTTACTAAACACAGGGGGTTTTAAGTATAACCCAATCTAGATCCCGTACCATAAAGAAATATTTGTTTATAAATTTTATCAAAACAATCCTTTCCAGTGGCAAGGTTTCAAAAATGTTTTTTCAAACGTCAAATTTCGTATTTTAGTTTTAGAACGAAATATTTACCCTTATTAGTATTAGTTTTAGAATTATGATTAGTTTCTAAATCATCATTCTTAGAAATTACTTTTTGTAAATCATTAGAAATACTTTCTTTTCTAGAATTAGTCTTATCAATATATTTTAAAGGATATGATATATAATTTTTCAAAACAACAATCCTTTAATCATCCTTAACATGTTTTTCCATATCATTATTAATTTTTTTACAAATATTTCAATTTTAATAATGAAGTAATTTTGAAAATCTGGAAACATATTCATAAGTATAAAGAGTATTTTCTTCATTGAATAAAGAAGATTATTCATCTGAGGATATTAATTTTTATCATCAGGACAGTTTGAACATAAAGACATATTTTTAAGTCTCTTATAATTTCATACCTAAGCCATAAAACATTGATTTAATTTAGGTAAATTGGAATAAAGAACAATGTTCCTCTGATTGGAACTTTTATTATATAATTAATGCTCAGAATAATCACTTCTATTAGAACTCCATGTTTTAGAATCATTCACCAAATTATTACATTTAGATTTATAATAATTTATTATTCCTCAATGAATTATTTTCTTTTTTATCTTTTCTCCTTAGCTTTGAAAAATATGGTTTGATGTGTACATATTTCATTCATTCATAACAAGTAAATTCCTCTTTCTTATCAATTTTATCATTATTACATTTATTGTATCGGTATTATAAATATTTATTACTAAATATCTTACGCATCCTATTTTCCAGGTTTTTATAACTCATTATCAGAATGTTCAAATACACTTGAATCATATTGAATAAACACTTTCTTCTTTCTTGAATACATAATGACCTTTTCAAAATATTATACTTTAGATGGTAAAGTAGATGCTAATGTAAAATAGTCACCACATTTTTATTTTTCTATTTCTCAACATATATTTTTAATCTTCCATCATACTGAATAAGAGCTCCAATGAGATCATCTAGGGTAATATTATTCAACTTCACTTTATCACCAACAATATTCCTCTTTGATTCCCACTCATAAGGCATGATATATATTATCTTCTCAACAATAATCTCATCATCAAGAATTTTCTCTCCAATAGATTGTAAATTTTTAATTATAATCATGAATCTCTAATGCATCATTGCAACATATTCACCTGGTTAGAAGTCAAAGACACTTTAGTTTTCTCTTAACATATCAATAAGAATTACAAAAACATTAGATGTACCCATATGTGTGATATCAGAGTTTTTCAAAATTCTGATAGAATCTTCACAAGAATAAATTTAACTATAAATTTTTATTTTCATAGAACATAAAAAATACCCCTTACTATATAGTTTAATATATATTAATTTTTCACATTATGTGTAAAATATTTTACATACTTATCAAGAATTTTATAATCTCAGTGATCATTATAAAATTGAAAACTCTTGTGTTGATAATAAAAGTTTTCATTGTATCCCTCGATTACTCATAATCAGCACCATAAAAAATTGGAGGCATGTTAGGATTCAAATTATTCATGGATTAGGTATTCATTTTTGTAATCATTAAACCAAATACTAATATTTTTTCTCCATAGAACATTTTAGTGTATCAAACTTTTTATAAACAAAAATTTTATAACAAAAAAATAAAAACATGCAATAGTAAATAAAGTAAAAACATTAGTAAGTTTATGAGCAGTGGAATCCTCCTCTGATACTAATTATTATACTAGTATTATATAACTAATACTTATTAGGATCATAACGGCCAAATTAGATTTTTTTTATTAATCCATTTTAAGGAAAATGGAAAAAACCAGAGTACACTACAGGAGCACTACGTGCTGAAAGAGCTTACAAAGTGGTGAAACACAATGCTTAAGTTACTTGACTCTACTGATCTAAAGAGCTCCCAGTGTAGCATACCAACCTGGATGTCAGGACCCTCTCTGATGAGCTCTTCAAAGTAGGAAATCATCCTATCCATCGTCTGAATAAATTCCTCTGAGTTGATTTTTCCCTTATTTAACCCGTGGGCCAGAATTCTATCCTGTTTATCTTACCACACTTCTTGCTCCTCTGTGGCATCAACTTGCAGCCTTCGTGCGTAAATTCTGTTGAGCTCCTCTTCTGAAACATTAGGACGAATGGCTTGTTCAATCATATCTTCCTTGGAGTGCAGGATGAGTTTCAAGCACTCTCCATTCTCTTCTTATTTGTCACATATGGGCTTGTTTTTTCCTTCTTTTCCCCCATCCTGAAGGGTTGTGCTTACTTTAATCTTTCCCTTCTTGGCCGACCTAGTCTCCATTGGTTTTGGAAGATGAGAATAATCCTTGCGACTCTTAGTCTTTTTCCCCTGGACCACAATACATTTTCCAGAATCTCTAGCGACTTTTTTCCCCTTCTTCTGCCGAGGGCTATGAGGGCCTTTTCCTTTACATCGATCCATGCTGTCCATTGAAGGAGTACTATAACTGTCATCACCTGAAAAATCATCCTCCGGAGACAATATAGGATCCTGAACTTCCAATCCAACAAAGCGGTTCCCCAACGATAACTACATGCCTTCGCAGAGAGGGCTCGGCTTGGAAAGTGAATGCTCCAGATCTACCTTCTTCTTCATGACCTTATCTTTGCCCCCAATCCCAACCTTCGGATGATCCCCAAGGGTGTTAGGATCTAGTGCCTTCAAGATATTGGCATTGGCCAACTTCTCCTGTTCTCTGGAAGAAGTAACAGCAGCCAAGAACGACTTCCCCGGAACCAAGGCCTATCCCATGGGTTGGTCATTTCCCCGACCCATGAATTGCAGATGATGGTTGTCACACCGACCTCTCCCAGGAGAACTTCCAGCCCCATGAGCCTCACTGCCTTCACCTTCCTCGGCTTGGCTGGGTAATACAGGATGAAGCCCCACATCCACAACGGTCCTCTCCACACCATCGCCCCTAACACCCAGATCATGCCTCAATCTAGAAAAAACATCTGCAACCCTCGGGCCAACCTCCTTGAGTTGCCCAGGTTTCTCAATCCTCACAGGACTCAAGAGAACCCCCTATCGCCCCTGGGTCCTCCCCGCGCTACACACCAATCGCACCCGGATCCACTCTTGAGCATGACTGGTCCTCTGCCTCTAGAGCCACCAACACCTTCGAGGACCTGTCAAAACTCCCGCGGCGACATCCTGAAACGTCATGGCCGATCTTGCTGCAATCGGTACAGAACGCGGGCCAAGAATCAAACACCACCCGCTGCTTCCATCTCAGTTCTTCTCCAACCGAGATCCATAGCCACTCAGTTGGGGGTTTCGAAATATCAACTTCAACGCAAACACGAGGCATAATAGGGTGACATACCGCCGAGGTTCGATGATCAGAACAGAGATACCGGCCGATCATGTTCCCAAGCATACAAATGATAGAGGGATTCTGGAAAGGAAGAGGCAAATCGGGAAAGCTAACACAAATCCCGGCCGACGGTGGATCGCGGTTCAAGTTGAAGTCGAACGACCATCGTAGAAGGAAGAAGCCGCACCCATCAAACACTCGCGGCGCAGATCCGACGACCTCTGAAATGAGCCACTAGCGTTGATCTGTGCAGATCCGACGCCGCGTTGAATTCCTTGAGCGAAATCGCGAGCTGAGGAGAGCCTTCATGGAGGTCAGGGACCTTAGGGCTAAGCGAAATGGCCGGAAAGGGGGGGAGAAAAGCTGGGTTGGTGAAAGGGATGAATGGCCGAAGCACCGTGGGAGGAATCCCCCCTCCCCCCGCCGGGGAGGAGGGTGGGGGTGAATTTTAGTTTAAAAAAATTATCTTAGAATAATTAAACTAAACAATACACAAATTTTCTTAAAGCATATGATCAGACATAGAACTCTTTCCGATGATTGTAATCACAAAATTATATTAGAATAAATATGATTAAATTAGTGAAAAATATTGGTATTACTATGGATCTGATTATTAGAGTATTGTGATCAATATGGATATGATTAAATCAAATATTTTTTTGATGTTAATATATTAACATAGATAAAAAATGATAATTGAATGATGAATATGATGTTTTACTTTTTATTAAAATGTGTAGTGGAAAATAAAAACTTCTAAGAAACAAGTAATATAATATCATATAAAATGAAATAATGATTTTAAAGCTATTAAAAAGATATCTCTTTTAACTTTAAGAGAAAGGTAGTCTATAACCTAGACTATGGTATCCCTTGTTTTATACAAAAAGAATGTATGTCTTCCATTACCAAGGATTCCCTCAATATGAGGATATGATTATCTATCTTCATATCCTCAGAATCTCTCAATACAATGATTAGATTCTCTGTCTACCTATCCTCATTATCCCTTGATACGATGGATTCAATTTTCTATCTTCCTATCCTCGAAATCCCATGATCATTATGATGATCAAACAAAAATTTACAAAAAAAATTTTTGTAAGGAGTCAACCTGACCAGGATTCCTTAGAACTAAAAAACTCTAAAAAATTAAAAAGACTGAGAATAAAATGTTCACTCTATGCAATATCTAGAGATCTCAAAAAACAAGAAAATTAAAATGAATGTTAAAAGCATCAAACTCTTCAAAGGAATTGGTATTTATAGTCATCTTTCCAATTGTCATATTTTTCTCTCAACAATCATATTTCTGCAAGTTTATCGCAACAACTTGGACACTTGGAAATTGAAATCTCATAACAATTTAGTGTAACTAAATGTGCGACATCATATTTATTTACCCGATTATAGTGTAAAAATATTAATTACATTTGTAAATAGTCTTGTTTATATGATTATAAACTAAAGTCATTTCGATTGACTTCCTTAAAAAATTTCATTATGATAACCATTATGAGTGTCAATATGATGTTATCAATACTAGTATTAGTCTGATTGTTAGTAATTTATCTTTATGATTGTGATGAAAGAATTTTTAACATCTAGTAATTATAATGGTGAGTATGATTAATGAGACACATTCTCGTTAAGTTAATCATAATGATGAATATAAATTATATACTCATAATACTTAATATCATATTCTATGTAGGTTAAAATATATTTTTTTCATATAAAAAAATTCTAAAACAAATTGGAAATGAAAATTTATTGGAACATGTATTTGAGAAAGAGTTTGTTATTTAAAAAACTAAAGGAATGTAACATAAAAAAGTAAAACTTATGTATCAATAGTAATTGAAATATTATTATTATGCCCCTTGAAGGTTTTTTGGGTGGTATAGGTGGGTGGGGTGTGAGGAGAGGGTCGTAGAAACAAGTTCGGCCACGATGAAATGCATAATAATTAACCCCCAATAATAATAATATTATTATTTTACATTTCTATAGGATGTGACTTAGTGTTAGGGACTATATTGGGTGTCAGTGAGGTATAGAGTTTGAGTCTCCCAGACTTCTTGTATGTGTGTGTTCCGTGTTTTCTTTATACCTTTCTAATTTACCCATCAATGACTATTTATAGTATTATCATTTTAAAGGAGTAGTTGATGGTTTATATGAGTTGAAGAGTCACCATATAATTGTAGATTTAATTAGAGTTCAAATCGCAATAGTCTCAATTGGGGGGAATTTTTGAACCATTTGTGTCCGATGATGCAAGTATGGGTGTAGACCCAGGTACACACTGACGCAGTGCAAAACAACAGTTGGGAGAATTTGGTCCCATACAAAGGGGTTTTGGGCTATATAATGGTGTAACTTCAATATTTACTATTATAATGGGGTTTTAATTGAATGGGTCAACCCATGAGAGTGGGGGTGGGCGTGAGGGGGAGGGGCTCAGTCCTTACTAACTCATGAGTGTGTATATTCTTTCATGTACTATAACTTCCAAGACCTTATGTAATTACCCACTTATTATCATTTTCTAGAGAATAAAATGAATCATTACATGGCCTTCAGAGTCATCCCTAAGATACCAATGACATGATATAAATTCTAAAGGGTTTCAAATACATGTTGGGGAAGATTTACCCTTTATGAAATAAAACCATTAACCAAAAACCATAACCAACCAAACACCATATGATGCAAGAAATAATAAATAAATATAAACAACTTCTTTCATAACCCAAACCAAACCAAGTGTAGCATAGCATAAGACAACGAAACTGTCAACGTAAACAGTTAAAGATAACTATAAGAACTCCAAGAGACACACAAGAATCCATTATCCACATGCTCCATGCGCCAACATCACTAAAAAACCCAAGTTTCATGAGGTGGTGCTAAATACATGTTATGGGTTAGTTTTTACCTTGTCTTAGAAGATAACATCTACAATATAATCAATGTTCCAAAGCACAGGTGTGTATAAAAATGAGTAGGTTATCATCAATGGCTTCCAAACTCACTCCACTATGATAAAACATTTAGCAATATTTTTATAAAATAGTTTATATAACATAATTTTCTAAATCATTTTATAACTAAATATAAACACGTCTCAAATCCATTTAAAACCAAATGTAAAATAGTTATATTTTCAACTAATTTCTGGCATGACACTTTTCCAAAAAAAAAACAACCAAACAAGGATTTGAAATCATTACTTTTCCATGTTTTGGAAAAACCATTCCCTTCCTCTTATTCGCACATTCAACCATCCATGCTTCATTATGACTATTCCATACACACGAGTAGTCTCTCATCGATCTACCATGTCATCACAATATAATTATAACCCATGTTCCATTATACATTTTCTAACTAATAACAGGGTCATATTCTAACCAAGTGACATAAATGCAATATAAACACCCACCACTATTATGCCAAAACCATTTGAATCCATTTTAATAAAACCATTATTTTATTGGAAATTATAAAACAATTTAATTTCAAACACCCATTCCATTACAATAAATCTATCCTGCTTATTGAAAAAACATTAATAAAACAAAATACCATAATTCCCGAGAAGACCCCATTTTAAAATATAATTTTTAAAATCAATAATCAAAGCAATTATCAAGAACACTAATTTTTTATATTTCCACAATTCTCCAAACTCTCACTAAAAAGGGTTTCCAACCATTCTCAAACAACCATTTAATAATCAATTTAACTCTATAATATCAATTGAAAGCATTCTGATCTGTTTTACTAAGACGAGTCAAGAGTGAACCCACCTACCTCGACCGTTTTGACCAAAACTGAAAATGAATGAATAAATCTCATTAAACCCGGGACGATTCTCCATGAAACCACCTTTTATCTCTTCTCGTATGATGATCAAGACCAAAACTCATTATTTTTTGCATCCACTATCTTATATCTACCCATAATAGATGTAGTTCAATGAAACCAAGTATATAGGAGAAGTGGATCTATGTTGATCCAATAAAATGATCAAGCATGATGGAGAACGATCACATACCTCAAGAATATATCTTAAAATCACCATGGTACTCCATTAGATCACCTAAAGATCGATGTCAGAACCTTCATTGGCCTTTGGAGAAGAAAAATCCTACGTTAGAGCCATTTTGGGGCAAATAATGAGTTGGTTAATGGAAAATCTGACCTAGATCCACTTGTTAAGGAGGTGGTTTTTATCCCATGCACAGTTTAGTCACACAGTTCAGCAAACCATACACTAACCATGCTCTAGCTACAACATTAAGAAATTCTTGACACAACCTCCACACATGGTCTCCCTAACCATGCACACAAGGTACCAATGGTACTTACTAGAATCTGTAACTTCTCACAGATTTTACTTGGATTTTTGAATAGTTTGACAGAACCATGTGCATCCCATGTGCCATCCATGTAGCCCCTAAAACTATAAAAATTATCTCAAAAAATTCCAAACATTCACCCTTATACATTATATAAAAAAATTAAATAAATTGTTTGATACTAGAAATCAGGTGTACTACATTCTCCCCCCATTGGTTTATCTGTCCAGAGAAAGTAAAAAACCACCCTTGCCCTAAATGTGTTCCAACCATTTCACTTTCATTTCGATCTCATATCCCCAATGTGTCTTCCTAAATTTGACCATGTTTCCTTAAAACCCGCAATATATCAATGATTTATCCATGAAAGACTTTTCTTACCTATCCACAATCCGTATTGGGATACGTGCTAATGAAGAATTCAAATATAAGTTGATGCGATCTCATCTAATCACATAGTCAGGATCAGGCCGATACTTATTAAACTACGATATGTGGAACAAATTATGCACCAAACTAAACTGTGGTGGTAATGGAAACGGATATAACACCTCTCCAACCAATTCTAGTATCTCTAAAGGGATAATGTATCGAGGAGATAACTTTCCATGAGTCCCAAAATAGTGATATCCAAGACATGAAGAGATCCTCAAGAACATATTATCACTCACCACAAACAAAAACGGTCATTGGAAATGATCCACATATGATTTCTAATGAATCTGAGATGTCTCCATCTATTTCCTAATGAAATTAATCTTCTCCATTGTTTCTTGGACAAGGATTATCCAAAATAGTGTGGTCTTTACTATTTCCACACAACACTATGGAGAATGACAATGATTCCAATAAAATGATTCAAAACAAGCCATATGTATCATGTCCTAATAGCAATTATTATATGAGAACTCCACTAAGGGAATCTTCTCTTCCCATGAGCCACAAAAATCCATTACACAAGCCTACAAAATATCTTCCAATGTCTATATAATCATTTCAGATTTTTTATCAGAATGAGGAAGACACACCATACTTGTAATCAACTGAGTCCCAAGGGATTTCTTTAGAGATTTTCAAATATTAGATTTTAATATCTGATCTGTGTCTGAGTATATGAAAATGGTGCACCGTATCTCTTTACCACATCATGTATATATATTTTGGATACACACTCCACCATTCTATTTTCATAATCTCAGAAAGAGATCTGTACACCTTCTTCGCTGCTGCACTCTACTCCTTTTTTCCTTACTGTGACTTCCTTTACTGAGGATCCATGTTGTTCCTAGAATAACCATGGCTAGCCCTATTCTACTGATGATTCTAATTTGGCTACCCTCATTCAGTCGAAGCATATGATGTGTATGTTACCTAAGAAATGTATTGAGGACCCGTGGAGCACTGCAACAATATTATTTAAGATTTTCCATTTTTTTTACAATTATGGCACACTCTTGTTGGTGTTGTACACTCTCTCTTTATATGTTCAACGTAAAAACATTGGAAACATCCTACATGGCTCTTTGGATGTGGTGGAAGGTTCACTCATCAAACCATATGATTTTGTGTCGTGTTCGCACCATAGAAATAGGTTCCCTTCTTCTACTTTCTCCCAACATTAGATTTCCCACCATTCCATGTAGGTATCATCATAAATCCTCCTCCGACATATCCTAAGATATCATGTTCTACCATTGTTTCTCCACTCACCATATCTATATAATCCATAATACAAAGCACCATTATCTTTGGTCAAATCTCCTACTATAATCATGATTCAAAAATTCATGCCTTCAAGGCCTCACTCACCGAATAATTTGGTGAAAATTTCACTAAATGCATGAATTTAGCTACATATTTTGTGACAATGATATTTTTCTACTTCAGGATCATGAAGTATGTCATTATATTGATCCTTAATGTTCGGGTTTATAACTGTTTGTTAAAAATATCATCAAAATCCTCCCAATTATGTCCTCAATCCAGTTTGGCTCACACCTCTATATCCCACCACTGACGTGCAAGATCCTCGAGTATATATGTCCCTAACTTGACATTCTACTTTGATTGTGTTATGATGGAATCAAAGATACTATTCATCCTATTCAGCCACACCTCTGCCTTTTTGTGTTCAGAATCACCCATTAAGATAGGTGGATTTTTCATTATTTACTGGATGGAATGATCCACATGACATGGCTCATCCATCTAGTTCCCAGTATACATAGCATAGAATTCTTGAATGACACTCTGAACCAGCTCTTGATTCACTTATGTCTTCGGTGTAGCCACATTCTCTATAGATTCTTGTTGGTTTTTACAATGCCTATCGGGGGCCATTTTCTAAACCAACAACAAAATCTATAAGTCCTACTCTCTAGAAACTAATGGTTTAACATTCCAAATTCTATCACATAAACTATCACAATATTTCTTTCCAAAATAAAAATTTTCCACATTCAATCATTTTTGAAAACCCCATTCCTGCATTTTAATATCAATACATTTTCAATGTGCATCAACACTGATTTTTCAAAGTATTTCATTTGAAAACAATTTCTACATTTTTCAAAAAAATTCTCCATTGAACAAAATCATAAATCAACACTTTTAAATGAAATATGTAATCCTGGTGGGAATTAATTATCTTAAAATGCATTTCATGCATGTCTCATTTGTTAAACCCATGAAAATGATATTACAAGATCCTATAAGTGTCTCCAAAACACTTATGTACCCAACTCCCTGGTAACTTGAAATTAAGATTAAAAAGGTTATCTATGTCTATTTATGCTCAACATTTCATGTTCTGCCGATCCTGGTCCTTTCTAAGATCAAAACCCAAGTAATAGACCAGAACAAATTTCAACTCCAATATCAAGAAAATTGATGACTACTTGTTCCTTAAGGATAGAATAATCTGATACCATTTGTAATGACCCACTTATTCTCATTGGCCTAAGAATGCACTGAATCATTATATGGCCTTAAGAGCCATCCCTAAGACGCTAATGGTTGGTAATAAATGCTGAAGGGTTTCAAATACAAGTGAGGGGTGATTTAAACTTTAAGAAATAAAATCATTAAATAACAACCATGTCCAACTAAGCACCATATGATGCATAAATTAAGAAAGACACATAAAAAATTCTTTTATAACAAAAACAAAAACTAGTGTACCAAAGAATAAGAAAAAGAAACTATCAAAGTAAACAATGGAAGATAACTACCAGAACTCCAAGATAACTAGAAAAATCCATTCTCTACAAGCTCCATGCTTCAATATCACCAAAAAACACATGTATCATGAGGTGGTGCTAAATATGTGTGATATCTTATCTTTTACCATGTCTTGAAAGATAAAATCTACAAAATCACAAAAGTTCCAAAGTAGGGGTGAGTATAAAACTCAGCAGGATTTCCATAATGGCTTCCCTACTCATTCCACTAGGATAGAAATGTTATAAAAAATTATATTAAATAGTTTATATAACACAATTTACCAAA
Source organism: Viscum album (assembly GCA_963277665.1). Classification (NCBI taxonomy): domain Eukaryota; kingdom Viridiplantae; phylum Streptophyta; class Magnoliopsida; order Santalales; family Viscaceae; genus Viscum; species Viscum album. The sequence continues at coordinate 511,831,177 of OY728143.1, read as the reverse complement.
GAATGTTTATAACTAAATATAAACACATCTCAAAACCATTTAAAACAAAATGTAAACATAATATATTTTCAACTAAATTCCAAAAATCCACATTTCCATAAAAACATCCAAAAAATTATTTAAAACCATTTCCCTTCCATGTTTTGGTATAACCATTCCATTCCACTTATTCACGAATTCAACCATTCATGCTTCGTTAGGAAAGTTCCATACTCATGAGTAGTCCTTCATTGATCTACCTTGTCACCACCTGATAATTATACCCCATGTTCCATTACACCTTTGGCACTAAGAACTATGTCATATTCAAACCAAGCCTCATAAATGCAATATAAACACCCTCCACTATTATGCCAAAACAGTTTCAAACTATTTCAATAAATCAAGAATTTTTTTTGAAAACCATCGAACCAACAAATTCCAACACCCATTCCTTTTGAATAAAACCATCACTTTTATTGAAATAACATTAATCAATCCAAATACAATAATTCCTTAGAAAACCATATTTTAAAATCCACATTTTAAAATCTTGAATCCAAGAACCTTTCTAGAACACTAATTTTCTAGATATCTACAATTTTTTAAACCATCACTAAAGAGGATTTCCAACTATTTTAAAATAGACAATTCACAATAAATATAACACAAGAATATAAATTTTAAAGAATCGCAATTAGTTATACTAAGAGGATTTGAGAGTGAGGCCACCTAACTGTGTTGACAAAAACTGAAAAGAGACAAAGAACGCTCAAGAAAATAGGATGAATTCTCCCCGAAACCACCTTAGATCTATTATAATATAATTATCAAGACCAAATCACAACATATTTGGTATTCAATATCTTAAATATTCCCATAAAGAATGTATATCTAAGAAACTGATAATAGAGGAGAATTATATCTATGTAGATCTAAGAAACCGATCAATAACGATCACATATCTCTAGAATCTAGCATCGAATCACCAAGGTCAGCCTTCAAATCTTCTAGGGATCGATGAGAGAACCTTATCTGGCCTTCGGAGAAGACAAATTCTATTTTAGAGAAATTTTGGAAAAAATGAGTGGATAAATGGAAAAAGTGACCATGTACCAATGTTTAAGGAGGTGGGTTTTATCATGAACAATGTTTTGACACACAGTAAAGAGAACCATGGACAAACTACACTCCCACTACTTCCTTAATAATGAATTATAATGAAATTATCACACAATCTCAATAACCGTGCACAGACTGTGCTGATGCTATTGTCTAGAATCTACAACTTTTCATGGTTTCTACTAGGCTTTCCCAACAGATTGGACAAACCGTGTGCTATCCGTGCACCTTCTCTTAAGCCCCTGAAACTCTTAACAAGTTCTACAAACCCTCCCATAATTAACCCTTATACATTATTTAAAAAAAAGGGCTAAATACTAGAAATTGAGGGTACTACACCTTAAATAAATATTATTTTAAATAAGTATTATTTATTTATTCCAATAATATTCAACTATATTAATTATTCTTAATGACATGCATGAGGTGATAGATTTCATGAAATCACTGTATTAATTATTAATTACTTGAATTTATTATTTTTCAATGAAATTCACTAGGAGACAGGTTTCAAAAATTGACTAAATTAATTCTTAATTACCTATATTAATCATTTTAAATGTTATCTATTCCATGTTGATGTGGGTACCCTAGAACCAACATCTATATACTTTTTGATAACCTATATTAATTGTTTTTAATGTTAATAAACACCTTATCACATCATGATTATTATTATGTGTAATATTATATGTGATAATTTACTAAGAGTAGCAATTACACTGAAACATCATAGTAGTTCCCCGCTATGATGTGAACCCATATGTTTGATGAATGAATTATTTTTTAAAATGGTAGTGGGAAAACCCCTATTTTTATTATTAAATTAAAATCCTCTTTTAAAATGGGGTTGATAGGTAACCTTAATCATGACCTGAAGGCCTAAAGACATGAAGACTGAATATAAGATTAAGGCCCACATACCCAAAAAACATAGCCCGAAAGCCCATTAGCTTTGAAAGAAAAAATTGGGTATGAAGACCCTGAGTGAGTATCCTATAACTTGTCATGTTACCAGTCAAACTATTCACCACCCCCTACCAGTGAACCTTAATACATGAGTCCAGTTCAATAAATGAATTACCCCCTTCCCAAGAGATTTCATCTTATTGTACAACTATAATGAGATATAGAACCCCTCTTTTTATGGTGTGGGAGAATGTATGTATGATGGGTTCCACCACACCCATATCTATTTCAATCCACCCACCAAGTTCAACTTGCGATGAATGAGCGTACATCACATTTATTTTTCATTATATATTCAAATTAGCACAAAATGAGAAAGTCACAAAGCAAGGAAACCCTATAAAATAAATTGATATTAAAGGTTGGATGACGATGTCAACACTCCCATCCCTAAAAATGATTTTTCCCACTATATAAGGATACAAAAAATAATAACAGATCATGTGAAATTATTATTGTCTATCTTCAGAAGTATATAAAATCAATAATAATATTTTTTTTAAGAGTGCCAATTCATTTATTGCACACAATGAGATTCAGAGAGAATACTCTCAGAGCCCTAGAGATCTCTCTCCAATAATTATATCAAGAATGGAATTAAATCCTCTTACAAAACCATTATCAAGTCTATAAATATTGAAGAGATTCACTTAAGAAAATCATTGGGAAATCAAAGCCGATCAAATGAAGCATTATGATCTATTGTGCTAGCACACAGAGATTCCTACAATGATGTTCAGATGTTCATGGAACACATGTGGATCATTGATGGAGGGAATATATTCTTTATTCTTATAATATAATGATGGTACGATGCATTGATGTTTTCAGATCCATCAATGATGAAAAAATTTCTCTCAAGGAAATTATTTAATTGCTTTTGTTAATTATAAATAATATGTGATGATCCTGCACTTTCGTTCCATCATTTATCTATTTCATATATTATTTGAATCAATCCTGTTGATCTTGACATTTATTGTCATGTAAATATCACATTAAATATTTATCATGAGAAAAATAAGACTTCGAAATTCCCCATACACCGCTTCTACTCCACCCATAACCTATAAGTGGTATCAAAGGGTTCACATAATTATTTATAATTATTCAAATACCATCAATATATTTATTAATTTATCATTAGTTTTCAATTCTATTTTAATTATTATTTAATCCAAATTGTGAGATATGCTTTATTAAAGTTCATTTATCAAAAATATAATCAAGGAGATTAATTTTACGAAGAAAATAAATTCTAAGATCACATCTGGAGGTGTGGAGAAGTTTGAATGGACATCAAAAGAGTACACGTTGTGTGACCTGTAGGTACATGCCATGTACTAGTGTTTAATAAAATGCGAATTAAATCATAATTAATTCAATATGTGTGCATTTATTACATGATGTGAATTAAATTAAACACAACATGTTGATTGGAAAAATAATGTTATTAATATTTTCATGACTTATTATATACTCCCTTTACTTAGTTTATATGAATGTGCATATTTTGTGTGAAATAATAATGTTTTAGTACAAAGTATAATTTTTGAGCATTTTTAGAAGTAGTCCAATTGAGACATTTTACTAATTTATTTATAATTGTCACCCTACTAATTCAAATTATGAGGTTCCTATTTTTTAGGATTCCGTATTCAATTTCTCACATATCCTTAGAAGGAATCATGTGCCAATTCATCCATTTAAAGGCTCATATGGACCACACAAAATGACCCAATGAATTTGTGATGAAACTTGACCAGCTAGGATGATTGAGTTACTGATCTCACTCCTGACACCAATATTTTTTAAAACTCCACCATGTGTTTTTTATTATAAAAAATAATCATGGGTAAAAATATCAGGTCCCAACACTAAGAAAAAGGGGCCCAAATGAAGCTTTGATGTCCAGCCCACCATTCTGGCTGGGAATTAAAATCAGTATAGTATTAATGAAATATCTCCTGATCTAGTCATCACATCAAGCTAAAAGTTTTCAGTTTGAAATAAGAGATATAGGTGGCTAAGGTTTTTGAAGATATAATTAAAATTTGAAGGAATATTAATATTACAAAATCGATTCACATTTTGTCCATCAAAAAAGAATGGATTGAAATGGATAGTTTAACTTTTTTTTATCAACCAGCCATAACATTGGATCCTTAAGTCCAAATGACTCCAAATATTGAGAGTGGTCGGAAAACATTATTATATTCAACTTTGGAGAAGGAGATATCTCTCGATTCGGTTGTCTAGATGTCCAAATCATCAAGCCAAGTGGAGGGATAGATTGGGAATGCAAACAGTCCACCACCTTGGCCTATAAAAACATCCCCTCCTATCCTTTCAAAAGGGCTGGCATTTCAGAATATAGGATTATCAATTGGCATGGCCAAGGCTCTTCCAAATCCCTGTAAGGACATGCCAAACTCATGTTTTTTACTTTAGATTCCCTTCCTCCTCTCTTTCATTTCATTTACTTTTGCGTTCTTCTTCATTTGAAATCTTTTAAGTGTTTGTTTTGTAATTCTGTTTGAATAAATTTTTCTTCTTCAATATCTCTTACTCTCACCCACCTTATGTATTTTAATATTAATTTTATTAAAATATCTTAAATCAAGTTAAAATCCATTCTCTTATTTTTCTTCCTCTTTTAATCTAAATTCTATATTTAACAATTTCTTCATCGTTTGTGTGTGTGTTCGACGCACTACTATTATATTGTCACTTTCTTTTTCTTAACTTTATAATTCATCACCATAAACATATACTACCAAATTAATAACCATATTAATGGCTGAGTAAATATCTCTTTGGGTTGTGTTTTAATTTAGATATGTTAAGCGATTGAGAGTTTTTTTGCGATGAGTATTCTTTGAATTAACATTGTGTATGTTGGACATAGCATGTCATGGATTAATGACTTGTTGTGTTTAACGTGTGGTTTCCATGGTTCTTTTGTAACATTTTAAGTGATTGTTTTTTTTTGTTTGTTTAGGTTTTTTTTAATAATGATACACCCAAAAAAAAGATAAGGTGAAAAAGAAAGGTTTTGATAAATAAAGTGGTAAAAAATGAAAGAGATAGGAATAAGAAGAAAGAGGGATGGAGAGAGAGATAGAGTTAAAGGGAAAGAGGTTCCCCTTGGTTTGTATTTGGTGGGTTTCCATTTCAATCCAGTGGTGGGTCAACTCCAGAAGTTGTGGATCCGATGGAAGTTGAGGTGGTTTTTAGGATGTCTGTCATTTCATGGTGATGCTTTAACTGATGTCCATTAACCATGAATGTCCTTTTGGAAGAGGGGTCTTGGACATGCACTGCACCAAACAGGTAAACAATAGTAATAACAAAAGAACCTTCCCAATAAGAATTTAGCTTACCTGGGTGAAGCTAAAATCGAGAATTGAAGAGCATTACCTTTTCACCATCATGGAATACCTTTCTCAGGATGTGTTTTTCATGGAGTACCTTGGATTTTTCTTTGTAGAGAATAGATTTCTCATAAGAATCATGTTGATGCTCCTCATGTTCATCCAATTGAAACAATCATTCTTCACCATATTTTTCATGATCAAAATTACAAGTTTTCACTACCCAAAATTACTTATGTTGTATTTCAACAGGAAAATGACATGACTTACCAAAAACTAGCCTAAAAGGAGACATCCCAATGGGTGTTTTATAGACAGTTCAATAAGCCCAAAGTGCTTCACCAAGTCATTCAGGCCAGTCTTTTTTGGTGGGTTTTACAGTTTTCTCAAGCACTCTTTTCACTTCTCAATTATAAAGTTCATCCAAGCCATTGGTTTGGGGGTGATATGCATTTGAAGTTTTATGTACCACCCCATTATTTTTCAAAAGAGATTCCATGGTTCTATTACAAAAATGGGTTCCTAAGTCACTGATCAAGGAACGATGCATGCCAAATCTATGGAAGATGTGTGTCTTTAAGAACTCACTAACAGTATGTGAATCATCCTTTCTAGTGAGTTTTTCCTTGACCCACCTAGAAACATAATCAGCAGCAAGAAGGATGTATGGGAATCCATTGGAAGGAAGAAATGGTCGAATGAAATTGATGCCCCAAACATCAAAGATCTCAAAGAAAATTAAAGGGTTTTTTGGAATTTCATTTCTATTTGAAATTGTGCCAAACTTTTGGCATGTGGGACATGATTGAACGAACTCATGTGATTCCTTGAAGAGTGAATGCCAGAAGAATCCAGAGTCTAGGAGCTTTTGAGAGGTCCTTTTTGGTCCAAAGTGGCCACCTCCAGGAAGTGAGTGACAAAATTATATTATAAAATAAAGTTCCTTTTCATTGACACATCTCCTTATTACCATGTTAGCACCATTTTTACAAAGTTTATTTTCTTACCAAAAATATTATTTTGAATCAATTTTCAACTTTATTTTTTGTTCTTTTGAAAACATTTCCGGAAAAACACAAGAAACCAAATAATTTACAATTGGGGAATACCATGGTATTTTTAGAGTGATAGATGAAAGGTACCCAGTGGGGAATTCAAAATCAATTATTTCAGATTGAGATGAATTATAAATTCTACTTATGTGATCAGCCACATTGTTTTCTTTTCCTGGTCTATCTTTGATTTCAAGGTCAAACTATTGGAGAATTATGATCTATCTTATTAGCCTTGGTTTGGAATCACATTTCTTGAGTAAGAATTTTATAGTAGAATGGTCTGTGAAGATGATGATTTGGGCACCTAAGAGATAGGGTCAAAATTTATCTAAGTCAAAAACCACTGCTAAAAGTTCCTTTTCACTGACAGTGTAGTGATATTGAGTTTCATCCAATGTTTTTGAGGCATAATAGATTACATGAGGATTTTTTTATCTTCTTTGACCAAGGGTAGCCCCAACAGCTCTATCAGAAGCATCACACCTCAACTCAAAGGGTAAGGACCAATCTAGGGGTTGGATTATCAGGGCAGATGTAAGAGAGGTTCTGAGCTCAATAAAGGCTCTCTTGAAAACCTCATCAAAATAGAAAGTGACATCATTTTGGAGAAACAGAGTGAGTGGGAGGGAAATTTTACTGATGCTATGGATGAATCTCTGATAGAAACCGGCATGACAGAGAAATGAATGGATGTATCAAATAGAAGTGGGTTCAGGATGTGATTGGATCACTTCAATTTTGGCAAGATCAACTTCTATACCATATTTTGAAACTATGTGCCCTATAACAATCCCATTTCTAACCATGAGGTGACATTTTTGAAAATTTAACACAATTTTACACTTGACACACATTTGGAGGACTAGGGAGAGTGAATTCAAACAAGATTCAAATGACTTACCATAAATGGTGGAGTCGTCCATGAAGACTTCCATGCAGTGTTCAACGAATTCATAATAGAGACTCATCATACACCTCTAGAATGTTTCAGGATAATAGAAAAGGCCCAAAGGCATTATTTTATATGCATATGTTCCAAAGGGGCATGTGAAAGTTGTCTTTTCTTGGTCCTGAGGTGCAATTGGGGTTTGGAAGTAGTTGGTGTATCCATCATGAAGGCAATAGTGTGAATTTCCAACTAATCGTTCTAGCATTTGATCAAGGAATGGAAGAGGGTAGTGATCTTTTATTGTTTCAACATTTAATTTCCTAGAGTCGATGCACACATGCCATTTGTTTTTCACTCGAGTTGTGACGACCTCTCCAGGTTCATTTGTGACAACAGTTATCCCACCCTTCTTTGGTAAAACTTGAATTGGGATAACCCATTCACTATCAAAATGTTGGTAGATAATAACAGCTTGAAGAAGCTTGGTGATTTCTTCCCTAACTACCTCAAGTATGAGTGTATTGAGTCTTCTTTGGGGTTGTCTAATTGGTTTGGATGAATCCTCAAGATGGAAGTGATGCATGAAAAGATAAGGGTTGATACCTGGTATTTCATCTAGGGTCCACCCTAGGGCCTTTTTGTTTTTATCTAACTCCTGAACAAGTTTTGACTCCTCAATTTTGGTAAGTGAAGAAGAGATAATGACATGATAAGAGGGATCATGGAAAATGAATTCATATTTCAGGTGTTCAGGAAGAAGTTTCAGATCTGTCTCATATTTTATTTGTGGGTTAAAAAAATTAGGAATGGAGGAACGAACTTCAGTTGCTTCAGATTCATTCTCCTTAATACTGTCCAAGGAGGAGAAGTAGAGATCAGAATTGATGTGGGATTCAAGAGAGTTTTCAAGATCCTCTTTATTGATAGTGTCTATGAATGAAATGTCTGAATCAACATCACCATTTATGACTTGGTTAATCATGGTGTATATTTCAAAAGATCCTTTCTCATTAGAACATAAAGAACATGGTGGATTGGGGTTTTATGGACTCTTATATGTTTCCTCAGAAGCATGGATTGAGAATGCAGAGTGATCCTTAGATAGGTATCGCATGGCTTGGAAAATGTTGAACAAGACTAGTTGGTCATCGAATTACATGGATAAGATTCCTGAATAGACATCAATCTTGGATATCATTGGCATGTCAGAATAGAGGAAGATCAATTGGAAATTCTAAAGCTCTGCAAAAGGCCAGAGAGGACATGCCAAACTCAAGTTTTCACTTGAGATACCCTTCCTCCTCTCTTTCATTTCATTCACTTTTTTGTTCTTCTTTATTTGAAATCTTGTAAATGTTTTTTTGTAATTCTATTTTAATGAATGTTTCTTCTTCAATATCTCTTACTCTCACCCACCTTCTGTAGTATAATATCAGTGTTCATAAAATAGCCTAAATCAATTTAAAATTCATTCTCTTATTTTTCTTCCCCATTCAATCTAAATTCTATCTTTAATAATTTCTTCATTGTTTGTGTGTGTGTTTAGCGCACTACTCTTATCTTGTACCATTCTTTTTCTTCTCTTTATAATTCATCCCCATAAAAATATATTACCAGATTAATAACCATCTTAAATGATGAGTAAATATCTCCTTAGTGTGAGTGTTAATTTAGTTAAGTTAAGTGATTGAGATCTTTTTCTCAATGAGTATTAGTTGAATTAACATTGTGTGTGTTAGACTTAGAATGTCATGGATTAATGACTTGTTTTGTTTAACGTGTGGTTTCCCTGGAATATTGGAAGCATAAATACACTACCATAAACAAGATATTATCAAGATTAGAACCCTATCTTAAGTTAAGGCTTGGATTAAAGTCTTAAAACTTGTGAATTCAAATAAACGTCAATTTGTGACCTAGGTTTTAATTTAAATGCAATATAAAGCAAAGGTAAAGGATATCACAATCTTAACTAACCTAATGATGAACTCACCCCAATAATTTTCAATTTTTTAAATCCATTATAATAAATTAGTGAAGAAACTAGACCATCCATGAAGAATAAAAACTAAATTATATTAATGACTTATTATATACCCCCTTTATTTATTTTATATTAAATTTCCATAATTTGTGTGAAATATTAATGCTTTAATTCTAAGTATAATTTTTGAGAATTTTTAGATGTAGTCCAATTGAGTCTGTTTACTATTTTATTTATAAATCTCCCCCTACTGATTTATATTGTGTGGGTCTTGTTTTATTAGGATTCCTTATTCTATTTCTCAAATATCATTAGAAGGTATCAAGGGCCAATTCAGCCATTTGAAGGCTCATATGGACCACACAAGATGAACCAAAACATTTGTGAAGAAATTGGACCAGCCATGATGACTGAGTTACTGGTCTCACTCCCAAAGCCCATATTTTTTTAAACTCCACCATTTGTTTGTAATTATATAAAAGAATCATGGGTAAAAATTTCAGGGCCGAACTCTAAGGAAAAGGCGCCCAAATGAATCTTTGATTTCCATCCCACCATTCTAGGCGGGAATTAAAATCAGTATAGTATTAATGAAATATCTCCTGATCTATTCATACAATCAAGATTAAATTTTTCAGTGTGAAATAGGAGATATAGGTGGACACTTTTATTGAAGAAATAATTCGGATTTCAAGGCATCTTACTATTCCAAAATCCATTCACATTTTGGCCATCAAAAAATCATGGATTGAAATGGACTGTTTAACTGTGTTTAATAAACCGGTCATAACATTGTTTCCTTAAGTCCAAATGACTCCAAAGATTGAGAGAGGTCGGGAAACATTATTATATTAAAATTTTAAGAAGGGGATATCTCGATATTCGGATGTCTGGATGTCCAAATCATCGAGCCAAGTGGAGGGACAGATTGAGAATGCAAACAGTCCACCTCCTTGGGCTATAAAAACATCCCCTCCTCTCCTTTCCAAAGGAATCGAAGTTCAGAATAGAGGAGGATCAATTTGCACGACCAAGGCTCTTCCAAAGGCCTGGGAGAACATTCCAAACTCATGTTTTCACTTGAGATACCCTTCATCATCTCTTTCATTTCATTTACTTTTGTGTTCTTATTCATTTGAAATCTTATAAGTGTTTGTTTTGTAATTCTGTTTTAATGAATGTTTCTTCTTCAATATCTCTTACTCTCACCCACCTTCTGTAGTTTAATATTAATGTTCTTAAAATATTATAAATCAAGTTAAAATCCATTCACTTATTTTTCTTCCTCATTCAATCTAAATTTTGTATTTAACAATTTCTTCATCCTTTGTGTGTGTGTTTGGCACACTACCCTTATCTTGTCCCTTTCATTTTCTTCTCTTTATAATTCATCACCATAAACAAATATTACGATATTAAAAACCATATTAATGCATGAGTAAATCTTTCATCGGGGCTAGTTTTAATTTAGGTATGTTAAGCGATTCAGAGCTTTTTCTTGATTAGTATTCGTTGAATTAAAATTGTGTATGTTGGACATAACATGTCATGGATTAATGACTTGTTTTGTTTAACATGTGATTTAAATGGATTATTGGAACCATAAATACAATACCATAAACAAGATATGATCAAGATTATAACCCTAAGTTAATTTAAGGCTTGGATTAATGTCTTAACACTTGGGAATTCAAATCAATGTCCACTTGTGACATGAGTGTTAATTTAAATGCAATATAAATAAAAGCTCTAGGATATCAAAAGATTAACTAACCTAATGATGACATCACCCCAATAATTATCTATTTTTTAAATCAATCATAATAAATTAGTAATTTAAATTAAGCTCTGCCAACAAACCCCCCAATCAGAATAAAATCAACTAAAAACAAACGACTATTTCAAAATATCATCGTCGAGGATTCGACTCGAGTGCTACTATACACATTTGAAGACCACCGGAACCTTGACTGGTCGATAGGAGACAATTGGATGTGTGTTTCAAACGGAAATGTTGTCAGGGATGGTCCTTTAAGTATTCATTAGTTTCTGTTTATTGTAAAAAGACAAAAAACAATTATTTAAATAAAAAACTGAAAAAAAAACACAAAGAAAACCCCGTATTCTCATAAAAATCATAAACTGAGATAAATTAAAAGAAAACCCCTTCTTCATTTTCCTTCCAATGTCTCTCTAAATGCCCCATAGTCTCCCAAAATAATCCCTTGGATTTGTCTGTCCCTGAAATAGAGCGAACACTTCACCAACATAGGAGGAACATAAGAGATAATCAACTCAACCAATAACCAGTCCTTGGCCAACCAATTGAATTAGATGTGGCCAATCTCAAGGAACAAACACTAAAAGAAATTGTTGCCCCTGATATAAAATTCCAAACTATTGGTATTTAATATCCAAACATAGAGGATGAATTTAAACTCAAATAGGGTTTGATTCATCATTCCCCCATTTCCACGGGCTAGCCGATGAGGATCCACATCTCCACCTTAATGAGTTCCAAGTATTGTGCTCTACCATGAAGCCTCAAGGGGTTTATGAGGAACAAATCAAACTTCGAGCATTCCCTTTCTCCCTAGCAGAAACTACTAATTCGTGGCTTTACTACCTACCTCTTGCTTCCATAAACACATGGAATGACATGAAGTGACTCTTCATTGAAAATTTTTTTCCTCCTTCTCGTACTGCTTCTATTAGTAAGGAAATAAGTGGTATCCATCAGTTCCCAATTGAATCACTCCATGAATATTGGAAGAGGTTCAAAAATATTGTTTCAACCTTCCCACAACACCAAATACCTGACCAACTCTCAACCCAATACTACTATGAGGGGTTAATGGCTATGGAGAGAACTCTCATTGATGCTGCAAGTGGCATTGCTCTTGTTGATAAAAATCCAGCAGCTGCAAGAGATCTCATAAGTAACATGGATGCAAACACACAAGAATTACATACTCGAGCACATGCTCAAGTAAAATAATCCCAAGACAAGCAATCAATTGAGCCGAAAAAGATGACCGAGTGGATGAGTGAACTTACAGGTCTTGTGCGACAACTAGCTCTGGCTACCAAATCGTCAACCTCGTCTTCTCTGCAATCAATGTTTCATGGACCTGTCAAAAACTATGGAATCCGCAACTCTCATTCTCATCCAACTGACACATGTCCACAACTTCAAGAGGATCAATCCGATTCATCTAGACCAATGGAGATCAATGCAGCATATACTCGGCGGAACACCAACCCTTAACTATCAGGTCAGTTGGTTAGAAACTTCAACCAACCTCAATCTGATCCCTTCTCTTCTTCCTATAACCAAGACCTTAGGTATGGTAATCCCATATATCATTCCCTTTAATTCCCTCCTCAAAACCCAAACTAGTTTCAATATGGTCAAGGCATTGGTAACTTCCAACAAACTTATCCTTTTGTCCCTCAACCTCAAAGGATAAATCCTCTTCTTCCTCCTCCTGGATTCCACTATCCTAGTGAGCCTTCCCAATTTCCAAACAAATAAAATCGCTTTCCCAAAAACCAAAATCAAGGTAATCCCAATCTGGGATAAGATTCTTCTTCCAAGCAACCATGGGAAAGTGTAGTGGAAGATCTTGCCTCATTCGCCCGTTCAAGCCTCATGAACATTGAAACCCAAATTGGTCAAGTTGCATCCCACCTTAGTCAGTAGCAACCATCCAATTCTTCCCAACTCCCAGCTCAACCATTAACCAAACCCAAAGGTAATGTATGTGCAATTGCACTTAGATAGGGAAATAAAATTTCTATTCCTCATGATAAGTCCTCCAAACCTCCTTTGAATTTTGACCTAGAAAATGAATGGTAAAAGAAACTTGAAAAGGAACCTGAAACAATTACCTAATCTCCTTCAATTCCACTTAAGAACCTAATTCCTTTTCCTCAAGACATTTCTAAGCCATAGAATTCATTTGAACCTGATCCTAAAATTCTTGACATGTTTATATGTGTTGAAGTCAACATTCCCCTATTAGATGCCATAAAACAAATTCCTAAGTATGCCAAGTTTCTCAACAAGCTGTGTAACCACAAGAGAAAACTTAAGATATTTGAAAATATTTCCACCCAACAGTCTAATCCCATAAAGTTCAAGGATTTAGGGACCTTTACGGTTTCATGCCAAATTGGAAGTTCCAACTTTGATGATTCACTTATAGACCTAGGACCCTCAATTAATGTCATACCTAAATCCTTCTTCTCCAACCTTGGTATAGGTCCCTTACACCCAAAGGGTGTTGTCATTCAGACAGCCAATCGAAGCACATCAAGTCTTGAGGGAATAATTTAGGATGTCGTTGTTCGTGTCAATGATCATATCTTCCCTGCTGATTTGTATGTCATTTGACATGGAAGGTGAGACGAAATCTTCTCAATCTCCCCTAATTATGGGAATACCATTCCAAATGACAGTGATAACCAAGATTGAGGTCGATTCATGCATCTTATCCATGGAATTCGGTGACCAACTGGTCAAGTTCAACATTTTCCAAGCCATGCGATACCCATCGGAGGATCACTCTGCATTCTCAATCCATGATTCTGAGGACACTTCTAAGATTCAATCAAACCCCAATCCACCATGTTCGTTATGTTCTAATGACAAAGGATCCTGTGAAATCTACACCATGGTTAACAAAGTCAAAAATGGTGAAGTTGATGCGGACCTTTCATTCATGGAATCTATCAATCTAGAGGATCTTGAAAAGTCTCTTGAATCCCACATCAATTTTGATCTCTACTGCTCCACCTTGGACAGTATTAAGGAGAATTAATCTGAAGCAACTGAAGTCCCTACCTCCATTCTTGATATTTCTAACCCACAAATAAAAGATGAGACTGATATGAAACCTCTTCCTGAACACCTAAAATATGCATTCCTTTTCCATGATCACTCTTATACTTTCATTGTCTCTTCTTCACTTACCGAAACTGAGGAGTACAAACTTGTTTAGGTGTTAGAGGAAAACAAAAAGGCCCCAGGTTGGACCCTAGATGACATACTAGGAATCAACCCTACTCTTTTCATGCATGACATCCATCTTGAGGTGTTATACAAACCAATTAGACAACCAAAAAGAAGACTCAATCCACTCATACTTGAGGTAGTTAGGGAATAGATCACCAAGCTTCTTCAAGCTGGTATTATCTACCCAATTTCTGATAGTGAATCAGTTAGTCCAATTCAAGTTGTACCTAAGAAGGGTGGGATAACTGTTGTCACAAATGAATATGGCGAGGCATTCAAAACTCGAGTGAAAAAAATATGGTGTGTGTGAATCGACTATATGAAATTGATTGCTGAAAGAAGAAAATATCACTACCCTCTTCCATTCCTTGATCAAATTCTAGAATGATTAGCCGAAAAGTCACACTATTGCATTCTTGATGGATACACCGGCTACTTCCAAACCCCAATCGCACCTCAGGACCAAAAAAAGACTACTTTCACATGCCCCTTTGGAACATATGCATATAGAATAATTCATTTTGTCCATTTCAATGCTCCTGCAACATTCTAGAGGTGTATGATGAGTATCTTTTCTAAATTCATTTAACACTGTATGGAAGTCTTCATGGATGACTTCACCATTTATGGTGAGTCATTTGAATTTTTTTTGAATTCACTCTTTCTAGTACTCCAAAAGTGTGTCTAGTGTATCATTGTGTTAAATTTTGAAAAAAAATGTTACTTCATGGTTACAAATGGGATTGTTCTAGGGCACATAGTTTCAAAATATGGTGTTGAAGTTGATCCTGCCAAAATTAAAGTGATCCAACCACTTACTCAACCCAATTCTGTTCGAGACATTCATTCATTTCTCGGTCATGCTGGTTTCTATCGGAGATCCATCCATAACATCAGTAAAATTTCCATCCCACACACTCAGTTGCTCCAAAATGATGTCACTTTCCATTTCGATGAGGATTGAAAGAGTGCCTTCTCTGAACTCAAAACTGCTCTTTCATTTTCCCCGTTAATCCAACCCCCAGATTGGTCCTTACCCTTTGAGTTGATGTGTGATGCTTCTGATAGATCTGTTGGGGCTGATCTTGGTCAAAGAAGAGAAAAACAAACTCATGTCATCTATTATGACTCAAAAACATTGGATGAAACTCAATCTCACTACACTGTCACTGAAAAAAAACTTTTAGTAGTTGTTTTTTCCTTAGATAAATTCTGTCCCTATCTCTTAGATTCCAAAATCATCATCTTCACAGACCATTCTTCTATAATTTTCTTACTCACGAAAAGTGATTCAAAACCGAGGATAATAAGATGGATCCAAATGTTCCAAGAGTTTGACCTTGAAATCAAAGATAGAAAAGGAAAAGAAAACTCTGTGGCTGATCAATTGAGTAAAATTTCTAATTCTTCTCATTCTAAAATCATTAATCCTGAATTCCCCACTGAGTACCATTCATCACTCACTCCACAAATACCATGGAATTCCCCAATTGTAAATTATTTTTTTATTGGTGTTTTTCCTGAAAGTTTTTCAAAAGAACAAAAAATGAAGTTGAAAAGTGATTCAAAATACTATCTTTTGGAAGAAAATAAACATTGGAAAACTGGGACTGACATGGTAATACGGAGATGTGTTGATGAAAATGGTCATTCTTCCATATTAGAGTTATGTCACTCACTTCTCAGAGGTGGCCAATTTGGACCAAAAAGGACCTCCTGAAAGGTCCTAGACTCTGGATTCTTCTGGCCTTCACTCTTCAAGGACTCACATGAGTTCTGTCAATCATGTCCCACTTGCCAAAATATTGGCACAATATCAAAGAGAAATAAAATGCCCCAAAAGCCTTTAATTTTCTTTGAGATCCTCAATGTTTGGGGAATCGATTTCATGGGACCATTTCCCCCTTTCAATGGATTCTCATAAATCATTCTTTCAGTTGATTATGTTTCTAGGTGGTTTGAGGACAACCCACTTGAAAGGATGATTCACATAATCTTAGTTAGTTCCTAAAGACACACAACTTCCACAGATTTGGTATGACTCATTCCTTGATCAGTGACTTAGGAACCCATTTTTGTAATAGAACCATGGAATCAATTTTGAAAAAAATGGTGTTGTACATAAAACATCAACTGAATATCACCCACAAACAAATGGCATGGCTGAACTTTCTATTAGAGAAGTGAAAAGAGTGCTTGAGAGAATTGGAAAACCCACCAGAAAAAACTGGCCCGAAAGACTTGGTGAAACACTTTGGGCTTATCAAACAGCCTATAAAACACTCATTGGGATGTCTCCTTTTACGCTTGTTTTTGGTAAATCATGTCATTTTCCAGTTGAAATCCAACATTAGTCATTTTGGGCAGTGAAAACATGTAATTTTGATCTTGAAAAATCTGGTGAAGAAATATTGTTACAATTAGCTGAACTAGAGGAGCTTCAACTTGATTCTTATAAAAATTCTATTCTCTACAAAGAAAAATACAAGGTACTCCATGACAAAAACATCATGATAAATGTATTCCATGAAGGTGAAATGGTAATTCTCTTCAACTGTCGATTACGGATTCACCTAGTTAAGCTTAATTCTCGTTGGGAAGGTCCTTTTGTTATCACTAATGTTTACCTATTTGGTGCAGTGCATGTCCATGACCCCTCTTCCAAAAAGAGATTCACGGTTAATGGACATCAGTTAAAGAATCACCATGAAAGGAAAAACATCCTAGGAACCATCTCAACTTCCATCGGATCCCCAATTTCTACAGTTGACGCACCACTAGATGGAGATGGAAACCCACCAAATACAAACAAGGGGAACCTCTTTCCCTTTAACTCTCTCTCTCTATCCCTCTTTCTTCTTCCTCCTCTCTCTTTCATTTTTTACCACTTTATTTATCAAATCCTTTAATTTTCACTTTTTATTTTTTGTGGGTGTATCATTATAAAAAACAAAAATAAAAACCTAAAAATCAAAAACAAAAAAAAAACAAAAAAAAAATCAGATAAAAAAATACAAAAAAAATCAGGAGTCATGCTTACTCACCATTGAGTTTTGAAAATTTTTCTATCCATTTTGGGGAGTTAACAGACATGTTTTCATCTCAATTTTTTTTTATTTTCATCATGACTTTGGAAAAATAATTTTGAGTCAAAATTATCAAATTTAGAATGCTCAATTTTTGAATTGGAAAATGATTTTCCCAAACTGTGAGGAACAACATTTGCTTTCATGAAAAGGCCATCTATGGCCATATATTCAAAATGTGTGTTTTCACCCCCATTTTTGAGTCTTGAGTTTGTGGACCTTCGAGCTGAATTTACTACCTTAGCGTGAATGAATATGATAGAGGCATTTTCTGAACCACATGAGAATCACGATATCCAAATAGCCTCCCATTTCCCTTGCATTAATCATCCTTTTGAAAGCCCCTTCGAGCCTATAAATACATTTTTTTTGATAAACAAATTACAATCCCAATACCTTTTCCCACCCAATATCAACATGGATTTTCATTTCATAATTTTTTGAAATTTAAGTGTGGGGGGAAAGGATTTCATTGTTTAGGTACCCTATTATTTATTTCCAATGAGTTATCATCTTTTTGATGGCAATCATCCATTTTAGTATAGGGGATAGGTTGTAATTCAGTGTGTTTTGGGGAATTTAATTTACTTCCATTTATGTAATTTTTTAAATGTTGTTGACAAGTGTTAAAAACAAAATAAAAAATGATGAAAAAAATGAAAAAAATGAAAAAATGGGTTGTGTCTTGGGTAGGTCAAAAATCACTCTTCCTCAAGCTTTGATCTTGTTATAACTATTTCAATTAGTGTCATGAGGAGATAAAAGCTAGGTTTGGATATGAGTGTGAGATCTTTTTCACGGTCAAATTTTGAAAAAAAAGAAAAAAAGGAAAAGAAACAAAAAGAACACTTGCATTATATTCTTATTGGGAGACGTTTTGTGTTTTGTAAATATTCAATCTTCTCATTACCTTTATATTTTCTTCCTCTATTATGTATTTCTTCACACAATCATTCCCTTTTAAGTGTGCATAATTTCGGCGATGATACTTTGAAACTCATGGCATATTGTCCCCTATCAACCGGTCAAGATTCCAGTTCTCTGCTAATGTGTATAACAGCACTCGGGTCGAATCCCAAGCGATGATACTTTGAAATAGTCATTTGTTTTTAGTTGATTGTACTATGATTGGATGGTTTGTTTTCAGAGCTTCATTTAAATGACTAATTGATTATGATTGATTTAAAAAATTTATAATTATTGGGGTGATTTCATCATTAGGTTAGTTAAGCTTGTGATATCCTTGAGCTTTGCTTTATATTTTATTTAAATTAACACCCACGTCACAAGTTGACGTTGATTTGAATTCCCAAGTGTTAGGACTTTAATCCCAGCTTTAACATAACATAGGGTTCTAATATTGATCATATATTTTTTATAGTAGTGTATTTATGGTTCCAATAATCCATGGAAACGACACGTTAATCAAAAAGAGTCATTAATCAATGACATGCTATGCCCAACATACACAATGTTAATTCAATGAATACTCATCGAGAAAAAGCTCTCAATCTCTTAACATACCTAAATTTAAACACACCCTAATTAGAGAATTACCTTTCCATTAATATGGTTATTAATATGGAAATATATTTTTATGGTGATGAATTATAAAGAGAATAAAAATAAAGCGAAAAGATAATAGTAGTGCGCCGAACACACACACAAACGATGAAGAAATTGTGAAATATAGAATTTAGATTAAATGAGGAATCAAAATAAGAGAATGTATTTTAACTTTATTTAGGTTATTTTAAGAACATTAGTATTAAACTATAGAAGTTGGGTGATAGTAATAGATATTGAAGAAGAAACATTCATTATAACAGAATTACAAAGCTAACACTTACAAGATTTAAAATGAAGAAGAACACAAAAGTAAATGAAATGTAAGAGAGGAAGAAGGGTATATCTAGTGAAAACATCAGTTCGGAATGTCCTCCTAGGCCTTTGGAAGATCATTGGTCATGCCAATTGATCCTCCTTTATTTTGAAATGCCAACCCTTTTGAAATGACAAGAGAGGAGGTTTTCATAGCCCAAGGTGGTGGACTGTTTGCATACTCAATCTGTCCCATCACTTGGCTCAACGATTTGGACATCCAGAAAACCGAATCACTAGTTATATCCTTCATAAAAGTTTAATATAATAATTTTGGTCGACCTACAACAAAATTTGGAGTCATTTGGACTTAAGGAGCCAAAGGTATGTTCAGTTTATTAAATAGATTTAAACTGTCCATTTCAATCTATACTTTTTCGATGCCAAAATGTGAATGGATTTTGGAATATTAATATGCCTTAAAATCTGAATTATTTCTTCAACAAAGTAGTCCACCTATATATCCTATTTCACAATAAAACATGTCAGCTTGATTTGAAGATTATATATGAATATAGTTCATTAATACTATCCCGATTTTAATTCCCGTACAGAATGGTGGGCTGGACTTGAAAGCTTCATTTGGGCCCCATTTTCTACAAGTTGGGCCCTGAAATTTTTACCCATGATTATTTGGGATAATAAAAAACACGTGGTGGTTTTTCAAAAAATATGGGCTTCAGGAGTGAGACCAGGAACTCAATCATCATGGCTTGTCCAGTTTCTTCACAAATTCTTTGGGTCGTCTTGTGTGGTCCATATGAGCCTTCAAATGGCCGAATTAACCCATGATTACTCCTAATGATATGTGATAATTTGAATAAGGAATCCTAAAAAATAATAACCACACAATGTGAATCTGTAGGGTGACAGTTATAAATAAAATAGTAAACTGACTCAATTGGACTACTTCTAAAAATGCTCAAAACTTATACTTAGTATTGAAACATTAATATTTCACACAAATTATGCACATTTCATATAAAATAAGTAATAGGAGTATATAATAAGTCATTAAAATATTAATAACATCAAATACCCCACACTTAGTTTTGTTCATTTCCTCATGTGCAACAAATATAAAAACATGAAAAAATCATTTTCACTCAACAACAAATATTAATTTTTTTTCTCCAATCAGGGGAGATTTAGACTATTTCACACATCCATTTTGAATTCTACCACAAGTTGTTACAGAAAAAATGTTCCAAAACTAACAAATTTTTTCATTCTCAAATTTATAAATGGAAAATGTGGACACTAAAAACTCAGACCTCTCAAGTTGATAAAATTCATTTGTTGATATAGCATCCCGTCTTTTTATAACATAAACTTTCATTACATTACAACACTGAGGATCATTAAGGTTTAGTGTCTTGGAAACCAGGAACATAATAAATGAAAAAAACATAAAGAATTATTCTTAAACACTTTAATGGATTCTCCTTAAGTTCGTCCTAGGTTCATTACTGCATCTCATAACCTAGGGACATACATCAAAAGAAATGGTGAGCAGAAGGCCCAGTAAGGGAAACAAGAGAAACATTTTACATGTGAACTTGATATACTTCAATAAGGACATGAAAAGAACTTTAAGGAATGAGAAAGAAATCATGAGGTAAATCATAATAAAAATTAAAATTTTTCATAACATGAAGATGTGGCTGCAAAATTTAATATTAACAATCATTTCGTTTCACCAAGGTTCATCCCCAATGTGTCATTAAAAATTACCATGGTTATTCACCAAGGTATCAGTCTAAAAAGTCATCTCTAGAGATTAAGTCTTACCCAATGCATTGGAGCGCTATCTGGGCGCACACCTGAAATGTCTTTATTATCATGTGAGACACATATATCACCATCAATCATTTCATAAACAACCCATATAGAATAAAAGAAATGGGTTTCATTTCATAATCATAACATTTTAAAAACTGCTTTAAAGACATGATCTTTATGTCACTCAAAACCCACGGAAAGGGAAAGCGGGTTTCATGTATGTAAATCCCAGAATCTAAAATAGAAAATTTTGATATATATGTGAATACCCTTATAGAAATAGGAGCTTTGAGTATTCACTTAATAACCCAAAATAATTTTAGGAAAAAGAGAGGGGCATTTTGAGACGAAAATTCTGCGGCATAATGGCTACATTACAGGGTTTTAGAAAACGTTGAAACGAGAGGGGACATGGGTCAACCAATCATAAATGATCTATATAAATAGTATAGGGACAGAATATAAGGGATATTAATCATGGTAATGAAATTTTCTGGACATACCATTTGAAATGAAAAACATTGAAGTTAGACAAAAATAAGATTTCTCTTATAAAAATTCGGCAGCCTAACGACGTCACTTAAACTTCAATAAAAATGATTTGACAAGATTAAATAGGTTATCTCATCATATGATCATAAGAGATCAGTATGATAGATATAGATATAATACCCCAAAATAATAAAAAGTAACTTTAAAGACTTGAAATGAAAATCGAACATGAAAAATGAGAAGGGTGAAAGAATCCCCTAAAAATTCGGCAGCCTAACGACGTCACTTAAACATTCATAAAATGAAATGATGAGAGTAAGAGGGGATCTATCATCATATAAAAATGAAAAGGGAAGTAATATAAATATAAAAGAACACCCTCTCACATAAGAACATGGAACATAAAAGGAATGACATAAAAGTTATTACATGAAAAGAAAGAGATAGGTCAGATCCCTTACCTTAAAACGTAACTCATAAACTCAATGGTTTGGACATTGAGGGATTGGGGGCACCTTGGGAGGACACCTATGGAGATAAAAAGACCATAACATCATTGGGGGAGATTTGGGAGAGAAAAATAAAGGAAGAAATGGTGGGTATTTATAGGGAAAGTGAGGGTACAATGCATTAATGGCAAGGGACACCTCACAAGTGCTTTTCTCAAAACCATGTGTTGTCCCATGGCATTTACCATGGATTTAGGCCACATGGGGCCCCCAATACGATAATTCATCACCCTTGGCCGGCCAACACTTAAAATATCTCATGACATCATCATGACAAAGTTATGATGTCATTAATCATACCGAAACCCTAAAACTGTATTTTTACTATTCACTGAAAATTCAACTTTCTCAGAAAAATCCCCAAATTTCACCTTAAACAAATATCGATGCTCTAATTACATTTATGAACTCCATTTTAAAAAATTAATTTTCTAAATATTTTTAATTTAATTTTTAAATAAAAGCACTATTCATCGAGAATTTATTTTTTTTCAGAAAAATCCCCAAAAATTACCATAACATAATATCGATGCTCTGAGTTCAAAAATAAAGTCCATTTTATAAAAATAATTTTCTAAAAATTTTTAATTAAATTTTTAATTAAAAAACACTATTCACTTGAAAAAACTAATACTTGACTAATAATTTATGAAACTGTTATTTACCCATTTTATTGAATCTCATTACTTAATCAAGGTGTCTAAATTATATTAAAACTTTCTTTGAGTGAAGTTACTAATCCATTTGGTCACATTACTATTCCTAAGCGTAAAAACACTATTCATAATTTACTATTCATCAAAAATTATTTTGATCTTATTAGACTCCAAATTCCTTACTGAACACTTTTTTAGAAGACCATTTTTTGAAAATCATTACACATCATTAATTATTTAGGGTTTACATAAATATTTTAAAATATACTTTTTTCAAAATTCATCAATAAAATACTTCCTAAAATTATCTGGACATTTGAAATTTCGCAAACATCACGAAAGGAAGAAATTTCAACTCATTCATCCCAAAGGATTACACAAAGAATCTAGGGACTCGTCACATAGCCCCTTATAACACCAGCATATGACCTAAGTGTAAGGTGTGCTATGGTGAAAGAATCAGAGAGAGGCTCAAATAACATTTCCCTAGTAGTAATCTCAACTAACTTGAACTTCTCCCGTAGACATTTCCGTTCAAGCTTGACATGCTGGAGTTCGGCTTGGGCTTGGTCCAAAGCGAAGCCCAAATATTCCACCTCCTTCCCAAGCTCTGATAAATGTGATTCATAAGGATTGATCCTACTGGATTAAGCCATTGACCCCTCTTTCTGCATTAACCATTAACATCTCTATTAAATCGTTATAATTAAGTTAATATACTATTTAAAAATATTGGGTCGTTACATTCTTCCCCCCTTAAGAAATTTCGTCCCCGAAATTTATACTTGAGGCCTAGTTGAAAAGGTGAGGGTACTTTTTCTTCATCATTTCCTCAGGCTCCCAAGTCTCTTCTTCATATTTATGATTCCTCCACAACTCTTTCACAAAGTGGGTAGTCTTATTTCGTAGAACCTTGTGTCAACGTTCTAAGATCTCCACTGGCTGCTCCTCATAAGAGAGTTCATGTTCCAGTTGTACAACCTCTGGGTTCAGTACGTGCGAAGGGTCGGGTATGTACTTCCTCAAGAGAGATACATGGAAGACTTTGTGAACTTGATCTAGGTTCAGTGGAAGTGCTAGATGATAAGCCACTGCTCCTATGCGATCAAGGATTTCATATGGGCCAATGTACCTAGGGCTGAGCTTCCCTTTCATCCCAAACCGCATGACTCTCTTCCATGGAGAAATTCGAAGGAAGAATTTGTCACCAACACCAAACTCCAAGTCCCTTCGACGATTGTCAGCATAGCTCTTCTGCCGACTCTAAGAAGCCTTTATGTGTTGTTTGATGGCATGAACCTGTTTTTTCATCTCTTCCACAAGATCAGGCCCAAGAATCTTTCTCTCACTAATTTCATCCCAACAAGTAGGAGTTCTACATCGTTTTCCATGCAGAACTTCATAGGGTGCCATCTGAATACTATAATGGAAGTTGTTGTTATAGGAGAACTCAACTAATGGGATGTGTTGATCCCATCCACCTTTAAATTCCATTGAGCATAATCTCAGCATGTCTTCGAGTGTCTAAATAGTCATTTCAGATTGTCCATCTGTTTGAGGATGATAGGCCGTACTAAAATTCAATTCAGTATTCAGAGCATGTTGAAGACTTCTCCAGAATTTTGATGTGAATCTTGGATCGCGATCAGACATGATGGATAGTGGTACCCCATGCAACCTTACCACTTCCTTCACGTATATCTTGGAAAGCTGATCCAGAGAGAAATCTTTCCGAATAGATATAAAATGGGCTGTCTTGGTGAGACGGTCCACAATAACCCATATCGCATTGTTTCCTTTGGATGTTTTCAGGAGACCAGTTACAAAGTCCACAGTGATATTATCCCACTTCCATACTGGTATGGGTAGCGGTTGTAATACCCCCTTAGGAAGTTTTCATTCTTCCTTTACTTTCTGGCACACCAGGCACCTTGTAGTGTAATCAGCAATCTCCCTCTTCATGTTATCCCACCAATAATGATCACAAAGGTCACTATACATTTTAGTGCTTCTAGGATATATAGAGAAAGTAGAGCTATGAGCTTCATCCATCAGTTCTTTCATTATCTCCGGAATAGATGGAACACATAGTCTTGTACGAAATTTAAATACACCATCTTGATCAATATTGAAATCAGGGAACTTACCATCTTTTACAACCTCCAACTTATCTTACAGCAAAGGATCTTCTTTTTGAGCCTTCTTGATCTTCTATAGTAATGAAGGATGAGAAATCATTTGGGATATGGTTGATGATGTCCCTTTCCTTATAATTCCCATGTCCAGTTTTACTAGATCTTTAATCAAGGGATCTCCTAGGATCCTCATTATTGCCAGAACAATAGGGTCATTCCTGCTTAACGCATCCGCGACTTTATTTGCCCTTCTAGTGTGATAATGAATTGAATAGTCATAGTCTTTAATAAAATCCAACCATCTCCTTTGTCTCATGTTCAATTCTTTCTATGTGAAAATATAATTTAGACTTTGGTGGTCAGTGTATATATCACATTTCTCCCCATAAAGATAGTGCCTCCATATATTTAGAGAAAAAACAACTACTTCAAGCTCTAGATCATGCGTAGGATAATTCTTCTCATCAATCTTCAACTGTCGAGATGCATAATAAATTACCTTGTCATTTTGCATGAGGATGCACCCAAGACCTTTAAGAGATGCATCGCTAAAAATAATGAATCCTTCTCTGAAAGAGGGTAGTGTTAACACAGGTGCAGTAACCAATCTCTTATTCAGCTCTTGGAAACTTTCCTCTCATTCCTTTGTCCAGATGAACTTAACCCCTTTTTGATTCAACTTGGTTAGTGGATTAGAAATCCGTGAAAAGTTTTTCACAAACCTCCTATAATATCCCGCTAAACCAAGTAAACTACAAATCTCAGTTACTATTGTGGGTTGAGGCCACTCCTCCACAACCATTTTCTTTGTAGGGTCATCCGAGATTCCTTCATTGGTTACGATGTGCCCCATGAAAGCCACTTGTTGTAACCAAAACTCACACTTGCTGAACTTTCCAAAGAGACACTCTTTCCAAAGAGTTTTCAAAATAACCCTCAGATGATCTCCATGCTCCTCACGATTTTTAGAATATATCAAAATATCATCAATAAAAACTACCACAAAGTTATCAAGGTAGTCCTTAAAGACTCTATTCATCAAATCCATGAAAATAGCAGGAGCATTAGTCAAGCCGAAGGGCATAACAGTAAATTCATAATTCCCATATCTTGATCGGAAGGCAGCCTTTGGAATAACTTCCTTCTTCACCCTCAGTTGATGATAACCAGGACCAAGGTCAATCTTAGAGAATAATTGAGCCCCATGAAGTTGGTCAAATAATTCATCAATTCTTGGAAGAGGATATATGTTCATTACTATGATCCCATTCAGTTCTCTATAATCAATGCATAGCCGCATTAATCCAACCTTCTTCTTCAAAAAGGGAACCGGTTCCCCCCAAGGAGACACACTCAGTCAGATAAACCTCTTATCCAACAAGTCTTGGAGTTGTTTCTTTAAATCTTCTAGCTCCACATTTTCCATTCTATATGGGGTCTTTGATATCGGTTGTGATCCAGGTACGAGTTCAATGGAGAACTCTACCTCTCTTTCTGGGGGAGGTCCAGGTAAATCCTCAGGAAATACATCCATGTATTCCTGAACAATTGGAACATCTTCTATTGGTATGCTCCCTTTTCCTTCTTCATCATCACCAATTAAATCAATAATGAAAGCTATAGGAGGTGCTTCTAGATAGGGATCAGTTCAGGATATCTCTCCTTGGAAGATAACTGTAGGTTGTTTAGTCAAGACTACTGATATTTCCTTACTTCTTCATTTGATCTTAGCATTATACTTTGAGAGCGAGTCCATCCCTAGTATAACGTCGAATTCCAACATGGGAATGACTATTAGATTTTCGATAATATTGTTCTCACTAAAGTAAACACTAGAGTCTCTAGAAACTGTTGATGCATGGAAAATCCCACTTGGAGTCTTGACTGAAAACTCTACCTCAAGAAGTTATGGGATTGATTCTATATTCTTTGCATACTTGGAGGAAATAAAGGAATCCATAGAACCAGAATCAAACAAAGTAGTTTCTAGTTTTGAGAGGACAACAAGAGTAACTTCTACCACGTCATTCAGAGCATCAACTTCAATTGTTGTGATAGAAAAGCACGACCTTGATCCCTAGCCTTTGCTGAGGTTGATGGAGATTCCCCTCCACTGCCATTGGATTTGGATGTAGATTAGCATAGTGCCCAAGCTGTCCACACTTGAAGCAATGGATTTTGGGTAAGTCCAGAACCATCATTCCTCTGTCATTAGAGTTGGGGAGTTTAGTCTTCACCTCACTACGACAATTCCGAGAAATATGGCCTCCTTTTCCACACTTGTAGAACTTTCCACTTCCGACCAAGCAGTTCCCCAGATGATTCTTCCCACATTTATTGCATGTGGTAAGTTGCATTTTCTTTCCACCTCTTCCCTGATCAAAAGTCCTCTCTAAACTAGGCTTCAATGATCTCTTCTTGTCATTTGATTTAAGAGACCACTGTGTCTCACCAAACTCTAGTTCGACATTCATTTCACTCTACACGATCTCCTCATAGCTATCCTAGTCCTGGTTGGCTAAATTCTTCCAAAGATGAGGTCTTAGTCCACCGAAAAATCTATCAACCTTCCCACTTGGATCCATGAAAAAGTAATAGGTATATCGTGAAATTCGGGTGAAGTTCATCTCATAGATTCTGACAGATTCGTTCTCCTTCTGCTTCAGCTCGAGAAACTCTTTCTCCATTCTCGTACTCATGGTATGAAGAAAATACTTGTTAAAGAATATTCCTCGGAATTCTTCCCACTCCATAGCTTCCATCACTTTTCTATGATTCGTGTTTTTGACCAGTGACCACAACTGATCAGCTTCTCCCTCTAGGCAATAAACATCAAGGGTGACTTTTTCTTGTTTCGAACAAAGGAGTACAGAAAAGATCTTTTCAAGGGATCTTATCCATTGTTCCGCAACCAAAGGGTCAGTAGATCCACTGAATGATGGTTGTCATTGACACATGAAGGAATCAACAAAGTGTTTTTCCCTTCGTGGTGAGGTCGACCTCTCAGCTTGATTCAAGGTATTACTCATAACTTGAGTCAACTGGTTCATCATTCACATGAATGTTTCCATTACGGCTTCCATCGGAGGGTCGTCATCACGTGGTGCATTACGGTCACCATCTGCACGGTTCCTCATATTTACCGCCATTTTCTAAAAGAATACAACCTTAGTGAGATACTTATTTCATTTATGAATCTTTTAACTAAGGCTTCATGCTTAGACAATTACACTCTTCTCTATAATTCCTTCATAATAATTCATAAAAAGCTTTTGATTAACCAAACATATCCCCCATGAGTGTCGTAACCAAGAGTGCAGCATGGCCCCTTTTCGTGCACCATTCCCCATTCGAGTCTATCTCAAAGAGGTGATTTTGGGTTTTACCCTTATGTATATCTGTGCCAGAGCCGCCTCTACCGGCTCGTATCCAGATAGGGATGTATTTGTTTGATAAACCACTTACTCAATACTTACCAAAATACCAGGATGTTTTCCTATATTTAAACATTTTTATAGGATTCTTCCTAAAGGATTTATATCCTAATTTCTACAAATAACTAAACCATCCTTTGATACCAACTATATCATCTCATCTTTTTATAACATAAGCTTTCATTACATTGCGACACTGAGGATATTTAAGGTTTAGTGTCTTGGAAACCAGGAACATAATACATGAAAACAACATAAAGCATCCCTCTTAAACACTTGAAAGGCTTCTCTTTAAGATCATCCGAGGTTCATTACTGCATATCATAACCTGGGGACATACATCAAAAGAAAGGGTGAGCAGAAGGCCTAGTAAGGGAAACAAGAGAAACATTTTACATTTGAGCTTGAGATACTTCAATAAGGACATGAAACGAACTTTCAGGCATGAGAAAGACATCATGAGGTACATCATAATAAAAATAACATTTTTCATAACATGAAGATGTGGCTGTAACATTTAATATTGAAAATCATTTTGTTTCACCAAGGTCCATCCCCAAGGTGTCATTAATAATTACCAAGGTTATTCATCAAAGTATCAGTCTAAAAAGTCATCTCTAGAGATTAAGTCCTTGCCCAATGCATTAGAGCGCTATCTGGGTGCACCCTTGACATGCCTATATTATCATGTGAGCCACATATATCATCATAAATCATTTCATAAACAACCCATATATCATAAAAGAAATGGTTTTCATTTCATAATCATAACGTTTTAAAAACTGCTTTAAAGACATGATCTTTATGTCACTCTAAACCCACGGAAAGGGATAGCGGGTTTCATGTATGAAAATCAATGAATTTAAAGTAGAAAATTTTGATATATATGTGAATACCCCTATAGAAATATGAGCTTTGAGTATTCACTTAATAACACAAAATAATTTTGAGAAAAAGAGAGAGGCATTTTGAGATTAAAATTCTACAGCATAACGACTACGTTACAAGGTTTTAGAAAACGTTGAAAAGAGAGGGGAAATGGGTCACCCACTAATAAATGATATATATAAATAGTATAGGGATATAATATATGGGATATGAATCATGGTAATTATATTTTAAGGACATACCATTTGAAATGAAACACATGGAAGTAAGACAAAAATAATATTTCTCTTATAAAAATTCGGTAGCCTAACGACGTCACTTAAACTTCAATAAATATGATTTGACAAGATCAAATAGGGTATCTCATCATATGATAATAAGAGATCAGTATGATAGATATAGAGATCATACCCCAACATAATAAAAAGGATCTTGAAAGACTTGACATGAGTATCGAACCTGAAAAATGAGAAGGGTGAAAGAATCCCTTAAAAATTCGGCAGCCTAACGATGTCACTTAAACTTTCATAAAACAAAATGATGAGAGTAAGAGGGTATATCTCATCATATAAACATGAAAATGGAAATAAGTGGAATATAAAAGAACATCCTCTCACATAAGAACATTGAGCATAAAAGGAATGACAAAAAAGAGATTACATGAAAAGAAAGAGAGAGGTCGGATTCCTTAGCTTAAAATGTAACTCTTAAAACTAAATGGTTTGGACCTTGAGGGCTTGGGGGAACCTTGGGAGGACTCCTTGGGAGGTAAGGAGACCAGAACATCGTTGGGGGAGAGTTTGGAGTGGAAACTAAAGGAGGAAAGGGTGGGTATTTATAGGGAAAGTGATGGGATACGACGTTAATGGTCAAGGGACACCTCACAAATGCTTTTCTCAAAACCATGTGCTCTCCCATGAAATTTATCATGGAGTTAGGACACATGGGCCCCCCAATACAATAATTCATCACCCTCGGCCAGAAAACCATTAAAATATCTCATGACATCATCATGACACAGTTATGATGTCATTAAACATACCGAAACCCTAAAACTGTATTTTTACTATTCACTGAAAAATAAACTTTCTCAGAAAAATCACAAAATTTCACCTTAACCAAATATAGATGCTCTAATTAAATTTATGAACTAGATTATTAAAAAATAATTTTCTAAATATTTTTAATTTAATTTCTAATTAAAAGCACTATTCATTGAGAATTTTTTTTCTTTATGAAAATCCCCAAAAATTACCATAACATAATATAGATGCTCTGAGTTCAAAAATATAGTCCATTTTATAAAAATAAGTTTCTAATTATTTGTAATTAAATTTTTAATTAAAAAACACTATTCAACCGAAAAAACTAATAATTGACTAATAATTTATGAAACCGTTATTTACCCATTTTATTGAATCTCATTACTTAATCAAGGTGTCTAAATTATATTAAAACTCTCTTTGAGTGAAATTACTAATCCATTTGGTCACATTAGAATTCCTAAGCGTAAAATCACTATTCATAATTTACTATTCATCAAAAATTATGTTGATCTTATTAGACTCCAAATTCCTTACTGAACACTTTTGTAGAAGACCATTTTTTGAAAATCATTACACATAATTAATTATTTAGGGTTTACATAAATTTTTTAAAATATCCTTTTTTTAAAATTCATCAATAAAATACATCCTAAAATTATCTGGACATTTGAAATTTCACAAATATCACTAAAGGAAGAAATCTCAATTCATTCATCCCAAAGGATTACACAAAGAAGCTAGGGTATCGTCACATAGCCCATTATAACACCGGCATATGACCTAAGTGTAAGTGTGCTGTGGTGAGAGAATCTGAGGGAGGCTCAGATAACATTGCCCTAGTAGCAATCTCTACTAACTTGAACTTCTCCCATGGACGTTTCCGTTCAAGCTTGACACGTTGTAGTTTGGCTTGGGCTTTGTCCAAAGCGAAGCCCAAAGATGCCACCTCCTTCCCAAGATCTGATAAGTGGGCTTCATAAGGTTCGAGTCTACTGGATGAATCTATCGACTCCTCTTTCTGCATTAACCATTAACATCTCTATTAAATCGTTTAGAGTAAGTTAATATACTATTTAAAAATATTGGGTTCTTATAGTGGAGGTTCACTCTTTCACCAACCAAAAGTGAAAATATTAGAGTTTGAAAGAGCTCTAAAATTCCAATACATATCCAAAGTGCTCAAGAATCAAGAGGTCTTCTTAAGTAGTTTTTCTGTGGCTATGGGACACTAGGAATATAATGTCCAAGATAGTGAAGAAGAGGGTTAAAACACCAACATAGAAAAAGAAGTGCACATTTTTTTAAAATAAAAAATGGAAGGAAATGAAAACACATATTTAAAAATGAATGATTGTGTGATGAAAGACATAATAGAAGAAGAAAATATGTATGTAATGAGAATATGAAATATTTAAAAAACACAATACTTCTCCCAATAAGAATATAATGCAAGTGTTCAATTTTTTCTTTTCCTTTTTTTTTTGTTTTTTAGAAAGTTGACCTTGAAAGAGATCTCACACTCATTTCCCAACCCATGTTTGATCTCCTCATGACACTAATTGTAATAGTTATAACAATCTCAAAGGTTGAGGAAGAATGATTTTTGACTTACCCAAGACACAACCCATTTTTTCATGTTTTTTGATTTTTTTCATCATTTTTGATTTTTTTAACACTTGTCCATAACATTTAAAAAATTACATAAATGGAAGTACATTAAATTCCCAAAAACACGCTAAATGAAAACCTCTCACCCACACTGAAATGGATGCTTTCCCTCAAGAAGATGAGAACTCATTAGAAATGTGCATAATTTTGGGACTAACCATGAAAAAGATGACCCACAATTTTATTTGGAATAACCCATTCACTATCAGATTATGGGTAGATAATACCAGCTTGAAGATGCTTGGAGGTCTATTCCCCAACTACCTCAATTATGAGTGGATTGAGTCTTCTTTGTGGTTGTCTAATTAGTTTGGATGACTCCTCAAGATGGATGTGATGCATGAAAAGAGCAGGGTTGATTCTTGGTATGACATCTAGGGTCTAATCTAGGGCCTTTTGGTTTCCTCTAACACCTGAAAAAGTTCAGAATCCTCAGTTTTGGTAAGTGAAGAAGAGATAATGATAGGATAAGAGTGATCATGGAAAAGTAATGCATATTTGAGTTGTTCAGGAAGAGGTTACAGATCAGTCTCATCTTTTATTTGTGGGTATGAAAACTTAGGGATGGACAAAGGGACATCAGTTGCTTCATATGCATTCTCCTTAATACAGTCCAATGTGGAGTAGTAGAGATCTGAATTAATGTGGGATTCAAGATAGGTTTCAATATCCTCTAGATTGATAGACTCTATGAATGAAAGGTCTGCATCAACTTCACCATTAATGAATTTGTTAATCATAGTGAAGATTTCACAATATCCTTTGTCATTAGAATATTAATAACATGGTAGATTGGGGTTCAATTGACTCTTAGAAGTGTCCTCAGAAGCATGGATTGAGAATATATAGTGATCCTTATATGGGTATCACATGACTTGGAATATATTAAACATTAGCAGTTGGTCACCAAATTCCCTAGATAAGATGCCTGAATGAACATCAATCTTGGTTCTCGCTGTCCTGAGGAATGGTCTTCCTAGAATTAAGGGATATCGATAAGAGTTCATCTCACCAATCATGTTAAGGACATAGAAATCAGTAGGGAATATAACATCATTGACATGAAAAAGGGCATCCTCAATTATTCCCTCAGGACTGGTTGTGCTTTGATTGGCTAACTGAATGACAACACCCGTTGGGTGCAAGGGACCTAGACCAAGGTTGGATAAGATTGATTTAGGCATGAAATTAATTGAGGCTCTTAGGTCTATGAGTTTATCATCAAATTTGGAACTTCAAATTTCGCATGGAACCGTAAATGTCCCTGGATCCTTGCACTTTATGGGAATAGACTTCCGAGTAGAAACATTTTTGAAGGTCCGAAGTTGCCTATTGTGTGTACAAAACTCCTTGAGAAACTTTGTATAATTAGGAATTTGTTTTATGGAATCTAAGAGGGGAATGTTGACTTCAACACGTCTAAACATGTCGATCATTTTAGGATCACATTCAAAGGACTTCATTGGCTTAGAAATAACTTGAGGAAAAGGAATTAGGTTCCTATGTGGAATTGAAGGAGATGAGGGAATTGTTTCAGGTTCCATTTCAAGTTTCTATTTCATTTCATTTTCTAGGTCAACATTAAAAGGATGGTTGGAGGACTTTTCTTTAGGAATAACAATTTTATTTCTCGATGAATGTGCAATTGCACTTACATTATCTTTGGGGTTGGGTAATGGTTGAGCTGAGAGTTGGGAAGAATTGGATGGTTGCTGCTGACTAAGGTGGGATGCAAGTTGACCAATTTGGGTTTCATTGTTCTTGAGGCTTGAACGGGTGAAGGAGGAAAGATCTTCCACTGCACTATCCCATGGCTTCTTGGAAGAAGATTCTTGTCTCAGATTGGGATTACCTTGATTTTCATTTTTGAGAAAGTGATTGTATTGGTTTGGGAATTGGGAAGGCTCACGGGGATAGTGGAATCGAGGAGGAGGAATACGAGGATTGATCCTTTGAGGTTGAGGGACAAAAGGATAAGTTTGTTGGAAGTTACCAAAGCCTTCACCATATTGAAACTAGTTTGGGATTTGAGGAGGGAATTGGGGGGGGATGAGATATGGGATTACAATACATAAGGCATGGGTTTTAGGAAGAAGAGATGGGCTCATAGTGAGGTTTGTTGAAGTTTCTAACAAACTGACCTGATAGTTGAGGGTTGGTGTTCCGCTGAGCATATGCTGCATTGAACCCCATTTTTCCAGATGAATCGGATCGATCCTCTTGAAGTTGTGGACATGAGTCAGTTGGATGAGATGGAGAGTTGTAGATTCCATCGTTTTTTACAGGTCTAGGAAACATTGACTATGGAGAAGACGAGGTTGGGGATTTGGTAGCCACAGCTAGTTGTCGCACAAGATCTGTAAGTTCACTCATCCACTTGGTCATCTTTTTTGGCTCAATTGATTGATTGTCATGGGCATGTTTGACTTCATCATGTGCTCTAGTATGGAATTGCTGTGTGTTTTCATCCATGTTACATATGATATCTCTTGCAACTGCAGGAGTTTTATCAACAAGATCACCGCCACTTGCGACATCAATGAGAGTTATCTCCATAGACAATAACCCCTCATAGAAGTATTGGATCAAGAGTTGTTCAGTTATTTGGTGGTGTGGGTAGGTTTCAAAAACCTTTTTAAAACTCTCCCAATATTCATGGAGTGATTCACTAGTGAACTGAAAAATACCACTTATTTCCTTTCAGATAGAAGCAGTACGACAAGCAGGAATGAATTTCTCTAAGAAGAGTCGCATCATATCATTACATGTGGTTATTGAGCTAGGAGGTAGGTAGTAAAGACATGAATTAGTAGTGTCAGCTAGGGAGAAAGTGAATGCTCAAAGTTTGATTTGTTCCTCAAAAACCCATTAAGGCTTCATGATAGAGCAAACTACTTGGAACTCTTTAAGATGGAGATGTGGATCCTCACCAGCTTGCCCATGGAAATGGGGGAGAAGATGAATCAAACCCGATTTGAGTTCAAATTCAGCCTCTATGTTTGAATATTGAATTCAAAGAGGTTGGTAATTCATATCAGGGGTAGCACCATATTTTAATGTTTGTATCCTGGGATTGGCCATATCTAATTCAATTGGTTGGCCAAGTACTGGTTCTTGAATGAGTTGATTATCTCTTATGATCCTCCTAAGTTAGCGAAGTGTTTTCTCAATTACAGGGTCAAAACAATCCAACGGATTTTTTGAGAGGCTTCAAGAAATTCAGAGAAATGTTGGAAGTAAAAGGATGACTAGTTTTTCTTTGTATTTTTTTCAGTTTATGATTTTTATGAGAAGACGGGTTTTTCTTTGTGTTTTTTCTTCAATTTTATTTATATTTGTTTTTTTGTTTTTTTTTCAATAACCAAAAACTAATGACTACTTAAAGCACCATCCCCGGTAACGACGCCATTTGAAATGCACGGACGATTGTCACCTATCGACTGGTCAAGGTTACAGATCTCTTTTAATGTGTATAGCAGCACTCTGGTCAAATCCTGGGCGATGATACTTTGAAATAGACGTTTGTTTTTAGTTGATTGTATTATGATTGGTGGGTTTGTTTGAAAAGATTAATGGAAATGAATAATTGATTATGATTTATTTAACAAATTTATAATGAATGGGGTGAGTTCATCATTAGGTTAGTTAATCTTGTGAAATCCTTGAGCATTGCTTTATATTTTCATTTAAATTAACACCCATGTCACAAGTTGACATTGATTTGAATTCACAAGTGTCAAGACTTTAATCCAAGCCTTAATATAACATAGGGTTCTAATCTCGATAATATATTGTTTATGGTACTATATTTATGGATTCAATAATCCATGGAAACCACACGTTAAACAAAACAAGTCATTAATCCGAGACATGCTAAGTCCAACATACACAATGTTAATTCAATGAATACTCATCGAGAAAAAGATCTCAATCGCTTTACATAATAAAATTAAAACTCACCCCAATGAGAGATTTACTCAGACATTGTTATGGTTATTAATATGGTAATATATTTTTATGGTGATGAATTATAAAGGTAAGTAATAGAAAGGGACAAGATAAGAGTAGTGCGCCGAACACACACACAAACGATGAAGAAATTGTTAAATATAGAATTTAGATAGAATGAGGAAGAAAAATAAGAGAATAGATTTTAAATTGATTTACACTATTTTAAGAACATTAATATTAATCTATATAAGGTGTTTTAGAGTAAGAGATATTGAAGACGAAATATTCATTAAAATAAAATTACAAAACAAACACTTACAAGATTTCAAATGAAGAAGAACACAAAAGTAAATGAAATGGAAGAGAGGAGGAAGGGCATATCAAGTGAAAAATTGAGTTTTTAATGTCCTCCCAGGCCATTGGAAGAGCCTTGCTCATACCAATTGATCCTCCTATATTCTGAAATTCCATCCCCTTTGAAAGGAGAGTAGGGGATGTTTTTATAGCCCAAGGTGGTGGACTATTTGCATTCCCAATCTATCTCTCCACTTGGTGTGACGGTTTGGACATCTAGACAGCCAAATATCAAGATATATCCTCCTTAAAAGTTGAAGATAATAATGTATTCTAACCTCTCTCAAAATTTGGATTCATTTGGACATAAGGATCCAACGTTATGTCATGTTTATTAAACAAAGTTAAACTGTCCATTTCAATCCATGATTTTTTGATGGACAAAATGTGAATGGATTTTGGAATAGTAATATGCCTTCAAATACGAATTCTTCCTTCAACAATGTCGGACACCTATATCTCCTGTTTCACACTGAAAAATTTCAGCTTGATTTGATTATTATATCAGGAGATATTTCATTAATAATATCCTGAATTTAATTTTCTGCCAGAATGGTGGGCTGGACTTCAAAGCTTCATTTGGGACTCTTTTTCTTAGCGTTGAGCCCTAAAATTTTTATACATGATTATTTTGGATAATAAAGAACACATGGTGGAGTTTCACAAAATATGGGTTCGGTAGTGAGTCCTATAACTCAATCATCATGGCTGGTCCAGTTTCTTCACAAATTCTTTGGGTCATCATGTGTGGTCCATATGTGCCTTCAAATGGACGAATTGAACCGTGATACCTTCTAATGAAATGTGAGAAATTTAATAAAGAATACTAAAAAAAATAACCACACAATGTTAATCCGCATGGTGAGAGGTATAAATAAAATAGTAAACTGACTCAATTTGACTTCTTCTAAAAATGATAAAAAATTATACTTAGTATTAAAACAATAATATTTCACACAAATTATTCACATTTTACATAAAATAAGTAAATGGAGTATATAATAATTCATGAAAATATTAATAACATAAAATCCCCCACAATTAGTTTTATGCATGTCCTCATGTGCAACAAATATAAAAACATGACAAAATAATTTTCACTCACCAACAAATATTAAAATTTGGTTTTCTCCAATGAGGGGTGGTTTAGACTATTTCACTCATCCATTTTGAATTCCACCACAATTTGATATAGACACAATGTTACAAAATTAATTAATTTTTTCATGCTCAAATTTAGAAATGGAAAATGTGGACACTGAAAACTCACACCTCTCAAGATGATAAAATTCATTTGTGGAGGTTCACCCTTTCACCAACCAAAAGTGAAATTCATAGAGTTTTAAAGACATATCAACTTCCAATACCTGTCCAAATTGCATAATAATCAAGATGTATTCCTAAGGATTCTTTTTTGTGGATATGGGATGGTTGGAATATAATGTCCAAGAGAGGGAATAAGAGGGTTAAAACACCAACACAGAAAAAGCAATGCACATTTTTTTGAAATAAAACATGGAAGGAAATGAAAACACATATTTAAAATAGAATGATTGTGTGAAGAAATAAATAATAGAGGAAGAAAATATAAAGGAAATGAGAATATGGAATATTTAAAAAACACAAAAATTCTCCCAATAAGAATATAATGCAAGTGTTCTTTTTTTCTTTTTGTTTTGTTTCTTTGTTTTTTCGAAAGATGACCTTGAAAAAAATCTCACACACACATCCCAACCCATATTTGATCTCATCACGACACTAATTGTAATAGTTACAACAAGATCAAAGGTTTAGGAAGAGTGATTTTAGACCTACCCAAGACACAACCCATTTTTTCATTATTTTTTTGATTTTTTTCATAATTTTTGAATTATTTTGAACACTGGTCAAAAAAATTTTAAAAATTACATAAATGGAAGTTCATTACATTCCCCAAAAAACCATGAATTACAACCTCTCCCCCACACTAAAATGGATTCGTTCCCTCATGTAGATGATAAGTCGTTGTAAATCAATAATAGGGTACCCAAACAATTAAATCCATTCCCCCCACACTTAAATTTCAAAAAATTATGCAATGAAAATCCATGATGATATTGGGTGGGAAAAGGTATTAGGAATGTAGTGTGTATATCAAATAATTGGTTTTAATAGGCTTGCAGGGGCTTTTAAAAGAAGGATTAATGTAAGAAAAATGGGAGTCTATTTGGCTATTTTGATTCTCATGTGGTTCAGAAAATGCCTTTATCATATTAATGCACATGAAGGTAAGAAATTCATATAGAAGGTCCACAAACTCAACAATCACAAATGGGGGTAAAACACACATTTTGAAAAGATGTCCATAAGTGGACTTTCCATGAAAGAAAATGTTGTTCCTCACGGTTTTAGAAAATCATTTTCCAAATCCAAAATTGAGCATTCAAAATTTGATAATTTTGACACAAAATTAATTATCCAAAGTAATGATGAAAATAAAAAAATTTGAGATGAACACATGTCTGTGAACTCCCCAAAATGGTTGGACAAAATTTCAAAACATGATGGTGAGTAAGAATGACTCTTGATTTGTTTGTATGTTTTTTAAGTGATTGTTTTTTTTTGTTTTTTCATTTTTTAGGTCTTTGTTTTTGTTTTTTATTAAAATCCACCCATTCAAAAGAGAACGTGAATAAGAAATGTTTTGATAAAGAAAGTGGTAAAAAAATTAATGATAGAGGAAGAAGAAGAAAGAGGGATAAAGATAGAGAGAGAGTTAAAGGGAAAGAGGTGCCCCCTGGTTTGGATTTGGTGGTTTGCCATCTCCATCAAGTGGAGGGTAAAATATAGTAGTTGGTGATCTGATGGAAGATGAGTTGGTTCCTGGGATGTGTTTCCTTTCATGGTGATGCTTTAACCAATGTCCATTAACTGTGGATGTCCTTTTAGAGGAGGGGTCTTGGACTTGCACTGCACCAAATGGGTAAACATTAGTAATAACAAAAGGACCTTCCCAATGAGAATTAAACTTACCTGGGTGAAGCCGAAATCGAGAATTAAAGAGAATTACCTTTTCACCTTCATAGAATACCTTTCTCAGGATGTGTTTTTCATGGAGTACCTTGGATTTTTCTTTGTAGAGAATAGAATTCTCATAAGAATCAAGTTGAACCTCCTCCTGTTCATATAATTGCAAAAATCTTTCTTCACTGGATTTTTCATGACCAAAATTACAAGTTTTTACTCCCCAAAATGACTTATGTTGGATTTCAACTAGAAAATGACATGATTTACCAAAAACTAGCCTAAAAGGAGACATCCTAATGGGTGTTTTATATGCTGTTCAATAACCCCAAAGTGTTTCACTAAGTGTTTCAGGCCAATATTTTCTCTTGGGTTTTACAATTATCTCAATCACTCTTTTCACTTCTCTATTATAAAGTATAGACATGCCATTTGTTTGGGGTTGATATGCAGTTGAAGTTTTATGTACAAACCCATTCGTTTTCAAAAGATATTCCATAGTTCTTTTACAAAAATTTGTTCCTAAGTCACTGATCAAGGCATGAGGTGTGCCAAATATGTGGAAGATGTGTGTCTTTAGGAACTCACTAACAGTATGTGAATCATCCTTTTTAGAAGGTTTGGCCTCGACCAACCTACAAACACAATCAACCATAAGAAGGATGTATGAGAATCCTTTGGAAGGGGGAAATGGTCCCATGAAATTGATGCCCCAAACATCGAAGATCTCATAGAAAATTAATGGATTTTGGGGAATTTCATTTCTCTTTGAAATTGTGCCAAACTTTGGCAAGTGGGACATGATTGACAGAACTCATGTGAGTCCTTGAAGAGTGAAGGCTAGAAGAATACAGATTCTATGACCTTTCAGGAGGTCCTTTTTGGTCCAAAGTGGCCACCTCTGGGAAGTGAGTGACAGAATTCTAATATGGAAGAATGCTCATTTTCATCGACACATATTCTTATTTTCATGACAACCCCAATTTTCCAATGTATATTGTCTTCCTAAAAATAGTATTCTGAATCACTTTTCAACTTATTTTTTGTTCTTTAGAAAAAATTTCAGGAGAAACACTAGAAACAAAATAATTTACAATTGGGGCACACAGTGGTATTTTTGGTGTGAGAGATGAAAGGTACTCAGTGGGAAATTCAGTATAAATTATTTTAGAATGATAAGAATTAGAAATTATACTCAAGTGATCATCCATAGGGTTTTTTCCTGGTATATCATTGATTTCAAGGTTAATCTATTGGATCATTAGTATCCATCTTATTTTCCTTAGTTTGGAATCACTTTTCCTTAGTAAGAACTTTATAGCAGAATGGTCTGTAAATATGATGATTTTGACACCTAAGAGATAGGGTCAGAATTTATCTAAGGCAGACACCAGTGCTAAAAGTTCATTTTCAGTGATAGTGTAGTGTGATTGAGTTTCATCCAATGTTTTTGAGGCATAATTGATGACATGAGGATGGTTTTCTCTTCTTTGACCAAGAGGAACCCCAACAGCTCTATTAGAAGCATCACAAATCAACTCAGAGGGTAAAGACCATTCTGGGGTTTGGAATATCGGGGAAAATGTAAGAGCAGTTCTGAGTTCAACGAAGGCTCTCTTGCAAACCACATCTAAAAGGAAAGTGACATCATTTTGGAGAAACTGAGTGAGTGGGAGGGAAATTTTACTAAATTTATAGATGAATCATCGATAGAAACCGGCATGACCGAGAAATGAACGGATATCTCGAACATAAGTGGGTTGAGGAAGTGATTGGATCACTTCAATTTTGGTAGGATCAACTTCAATACCATCTTGTGAAACTTTGTGCCCTAGAATAATCCCACTTGTAACCATGAAGTGGAATTTTTTGAAATTTAACACAAGGTTACACATGACGAACTTTTAGAGGACTTGAGAGAGTGAATTCAAAAAAGTTTCAAATGACTCACCATAAATGGTGAAGTCATCCATGAAGACTTTCATGAAGTGTTCAATGAATTCGGAAAACATACTCATCATACACCTCTGGAATGATTCCGGAGAATTTCAAAGGCCAAAAGGCATTCTTCTATATTCATATGTTCCAAAGGGGCATGTGAAAGTAGTCTTTTCTTTGTCCTGAGGTGCGATTGGGATTTAGAAGTATCTGGTGTATCCATCAAGAATGTAATAGTGACTTTCTGTCTAATCTTTCTAGAATTAGATCAATGAATGGAAGTTTGTAGTGATCTTTTCTTATTTATACATTCTATTTCTTATAGTCGATGCACACATGCCATTTTTTTCACTCGAGTTGTGACTACCCCTCCCTGTTCATTTGTGACAATAGTTATCCCACCATTCTTAGGTAGATCTTGAATTGGACTATCCCATTCACTATCATAAATTGGGTAGATAATTCCATCTTGAAGAAGATTGGTGATCTCTTCCCTAACTACCTCAAGTATGAGTGGATTGAGTCTTCTTTGTGGTTGTCTAATTGGTTTGGATGACACCTCAAGATTGATGTGATGCATGCAAAGAGCAGGGTTGATTCCTCGTATGTCATCTAGGGTCTAACATGGGGTCTTTTTGTTTTCCTCTAACACCTAAACATGTATGGACTCCTCAGTTTCGGTAAGTCAAGAAGAGATAATGACAGGATAAGAGTGATCATCTAAAATGAATTCTTATTTCAGGTGTTCAGGAAGAGGTTTCAGATCAGTTTCAACTTTTCTTTGTGGGTTAGGAAACTCTGGAATGGAGGAAGGGACTTCAATTGCTTCAGGTTCATTCTCCTTAATACTGTCCAAGGTGGAGCAGTAGAGATCATAATTGATGTGGGAATCAAGAGAGTTTTCATGATCCTCTATATTGATAGAGTCTATGTATGAAATATCCTAATAAGCTTCACCATTTATGTCTTTTTTAATCATGGTGTAGATTTCACAAGATCCTTTATCATTATAACATGACGAACATGGTAAATTGGGGTTCTATTAACTCTTAGAATTGTCCTCAAAAGCATGGATTGATAATGTAGAGTGATCCTTAGATGGTTATGGCATGGCTTGGAAAATATTGAACTTGACCAGTTGGTCACCGAATTCCATAGATAAGATTCCTGAATGGACATCAATCTTGGTTCTCCCTGTCATTAGGATTGGTCATCCTAGAATTAGGGGAGATAGAGAATAGTTCCTCTCACCTTCTATGTCAAAGACATAGAATTATGCAGGGAATATAAGATCATTGACACGAACAAGGACATCCTTAATTATTCCCTCAGGACAGGTTGTGCATCAATTATCTAACGAAATGACAACACCCATTGTGTGCAAGGGACCTAGGCCAAGGTTTGAGAAGATGGATTTAGGCATGACATTAATTGAGGCTCCTATCTCTATGAGTGCATCATCAAAGTTAGAACTTCCAATTTGGCATGGAACCATAAAGGTCCCTGGATCCTTTCACTTTATGGGAATAGACTGCTAGGGGGAAACATTTGCAAAGGTCATATGTTGCCTCTTGTGGGTACATATCTCCTTGAGAAGCTTGGCATACTTAGGAATTTGTTTAATGGAATCTAATAGGGGAATGTTGACTTCAACACGTCTAAACATGACGACCATTTCAGGATCAGGTTCAAAGGACTTCTTTGGCATAGAAACGGCTTGAATAAAAAGGAATTAGGTTCCTAAGTGGAATTGAAGGAGATGAGGGAATTGTTTCAGGTTCCTTTTCAAGTTTCTTTTTCTTTTAATTTTCTAGGTCAGCATTCAAAGTAGGGTTTGAGGGCTTATCTTGAGGAATAGTAATTTTCTTTCCCGATGTAAGTGCAATTGCACTTACATTACCCTTGGGGTTGGGTAATGGTTGAGTTGGGAGTTCGGAAGAATTGGATGGTTGCTGCTGACTAAGGTGGGATGAAAGTTGACCAATTTGGGATTCATTGTTCTTGAGGCTTGAACGGGTGAAGGAGGCAAGATCATCCACTGCACTTTCCCATGGTTTCTTGGAAGAAGACTCTTGTCCCGGATTGCGATTACCTTGATTTTGGTTTTTGGGAAATCAATTGTATTGGTTTAGGAATTGGGAAGGCTCAATCGGATAGTGGAATCCAAGAGGAGGAAGAGGAGGATTGATCCTTTGAGGTTGAGGGACAAAAGGATAAGTTTGTTAGAAGTTACCAACACCTTGAAAATATTGAAACTGGTTTTTGTTTTGAAGAGGGAATTTAGGGGGATGAGATATGGGATGACCATACCTAAGGCCTTGGTTGTAGGAAGAAGTGAAGTGCTCATAGTGAGGTTGGTTGAAGTTTCTAACAAACTGACCTGATAGTTGAGGGTTGGTGTTTCTCTAATCATATGTTGCAATGAGCTCCATTGGTCCAGATGAATAGGATTGATCCTCTGGATGTTTTGGACATGTGAAAGTTGGATGAGATGGAGAGTTGCAGATTCCATAGTTTTTGGAAGGTCTAGGAAACATTGATTGCGGAGAAGATGAGGTTGGGGATATGGTAGCCACAGCTAGTTGTCTCACAAGACCTGTATGTTCACTCATCTACTTGGTCATCTTGTTCGGCTTAATTGATTGATTGTTTTGGGCTTGTTTAACTTGATCATGTGCTCAAGTATGGAATTGTTGTGTGTTTTCATCCATGTTACGTATGAGATCTCTTGTAGCTGTAGGAGTTTTATCAATAAGAGCACCACCACTTGCGACATCAATGAGAGTTCTCTCCATAGCCCGTAACCCCTAATAGAAGTATTGGAGAAATATTTCGTCAGTTATTTGGTGGTTTATGAATGTTGGTACAAGATTTTTGAACCTCTCCCAATATTCATAGAGTGATTCACTTGGGAACTGAAAGATACCACTTATTGCCTTTCGGAAAGATGAAGTAAGAGTAGTATGAAAGAATTTCTCTATGAAGAGTCGCTTCATGTCATTCCATGTGGTTATGGAAGCAGGAGGTAGGTATTAAAGCCATGCCATAGTAGTGTCAGCTAGGGAGAAAGGGAATTCTTGAAGTTTTATTTGTTTCTCAGAA
Organism: Viscum album; assembly: GCA_963277665.1. Taxonomy (NCBI): domain Eukaryota; kingdom Viridiplantae; phylum Streptophyta; class Magnoliopsida; order Santalales; family Viscaceae; genus Viscum; species Viscum album. The sequence continues at coordinate 511,786,863 of OY728143.1, read as the reverse complement.
ACCCCTTGAGACTTCAGGGTAGAGCACACTACTTGGAACTCTTTAAGGTGGAGATGTGGATCCTCACCAGCTAGCCCATGGAAATTGGGGAGAAGATGAATCAAACCCTATTTGTGTTCAAATTTAGACTCTATGTTTTATATTGAATACCAAGAGGTTGGTAATTCATATTAGGGGCAGAACGTTCTTTTAGTTTTCGTTCCCGAGGATTGGCCAAATCTAATTCAATTGGTTGGCGAAGGACTGGTTCTTGAATGAGTTGATTATCTCTTATATTCCTTTTAAGTTGGCGAAGTGTTTGCTCAATTTCATGGTTAAAAAAATCTGAGGGATTCTTTGAGAGGCTACAGGGTATTCAAAGAGTTGTTGGAAGGAAAAGGAAGAGGGGTTTTTTTTCAGTTTATGATTTTTATGATAAGTTGGGTTTTTATTTGCGTTTTTTTTTCAATTTTTTTTAAATTCTGTTTTGTTTTTTTACATTAACCAGAAACTAATGACTAATTAAAGCACCATCCCCAGAAACGATGCCATTTGATACACACGGCCAATTGTCACCTATCGACTAGTCAAGGTTCTGGTGCTCTGCTAATGTCTATAGCATCACTCGGGTCGAATCCTCGGCGATGAGACATTGAAATAGTCATTTTTTAGTTCATTGTATTTGATTGGGGGGGTTTGTTTGTAAAGATTAATTGCAATGAATTATTGATTATGATTGATTTAACAAATTTATAATGATTGGAGTGATTTCATCATTAGGTTAGTTAAGCTTGTGATATCCTTGAGCTTTTCTTTATATTGCATTTAAATTAACACCCATGTCTAAAGATGACGTTGATTTCAATTCCCAAGTGTTAATACATTAATCCAATCCTTAACATGACACAGGGTTCTAATGTTAATAATATCTTGTTTATGGTAGTGTATTTATGGTTCCAATAATCCAAGGAAACCACACATTAAACAAAACAATTCATTAATCCATGACATGCTAAGTCCAACATACACAATGTTAATTCAACGAATACTCCTCGTGCAAAAGCTCTAAATCACGTAACATAACTAAATTAAAACTCACCCCAATGAGAGATTTACTCATCGATTATGATGGTTATTAGTCTGGTAATATATTTTTATGGTGATGAATTATAATGAGAAGAAAAGGAAAGGGACAAGATAAGAGTAGTGCGCCGAACACACACACAAATGATGAAGAAATTGTTAAATATTGAATTTAGATTGAATGAAGAAGAAAAATAAGGGAATGTATTTTAACATGATTTAGGCTATTTTGAGAACATTAATATTAAACTACAGAAGGTGGGTGATATTAAGAGATATTGATGAAGAATCATTGTTTAAAACAGAATTACAAAATAAACACTTACAAGATTTCAAATGAAGAAGAACACAAAAGTAAATGGAATAAAAGAGAGGAGGAAGGGTATATCGATTGAAAAATTGAGTTTTCCATATCCTCCCCGGACTTTGGCAGAACCTGGGTTGTGAAAACTCATCCACCTATATTCTGAAATGCCAACCCTTTTGAAAGGAGAGAAGGGGATGTATTTATAGCCCAAGGTTGTAGACTGTTTTCATTCCCAATCTGTCCCTCCCCATGGTTCAACGATTTAGAAATCCAGAGAGCCGAATCATGAGATATCTCCTTCTTCAAAGTTGAATATAATAATGTTGGCCGTCCTATATCAAACTTTCAAGTCATTTGGACTTAAGGATCCAAAGATATGACCGGTTTATTAAAAAAAGTTAAACTCTCCATTTCAATCCATGATTTTTCGATGGCCAAAATGTGAATGGATTTTGGAATAATAATATTCTTTTAAATATTAATTATTTCTTCAATAAAGCAATCCAACTATATCTCCTATTTCACAATGCAAACATTGAGCATTATTTGATGACTAGATCGGGAGATATTTAATTAATAATATAATAAATTTAATTCCCAGCCAGAATGGTGCACTGGGATTCAAAGCTTCATTTGGGCCTCTTTTTATAAGATTTATGCCTTGAAATTTTTCCCCTTGATTATTATGGATAATAAAGAACATATGTTGGAGTTTCACAAAATATGGTCTTCGGTAGTGAGATTAGTAACTCAATCATCATGGCTGGTCCAGTTTCTTCACAAATTCTTTGGGTCATCTTGTGTGGTCCATAGGAGCCTTCAAATGGCCGAATTGGCCCATGATTTCTTCTAATGACATTTGAGAAATTGAATAAGGAATATCTTGACTCCTTCACCCGTTAAAGCCTCAAGAACATTGAAACCCAAATTGGTCAACTTGCATCCCAACCTAGTCTGCAGTAACCATCCAATTATTCCCAACTCCATGATCAACCATTACCCAACCCCAAGTGTAATGTAAGTGAAATTGTACTTAGATCAGAAAGAAAATTTCTATTCCTCAAGATATGTCCTCCAACCCTCCATTGAATGTTGACCTAGAAAATGAAAAGAAAAAGAAACTTGAAAAGGAACCTGAAACAATTCCCTCATCTCCTTCAATTCCACTTAGGAACCTAATTCCTTTTCCTCAATCTATTTCTATGCCAAATAAGTCCTTTGAACCAGATATTGAAATGATCGACATGTTTAGATGTGTTGAAGTCAACATTCCCATCTTAAATTCCACAAAACAAATTCCTAAGTATGCCATGTTTCTCAAGGAGTAGTGTAACCACAAGAGGAAACTTAGGACCTTCGAAAATGTTTCCACCCAGAAGTCTACTCCCATAAAGTGCAAGGATCCAGGGACCATTAAGGTTACTTTCCAAATTGGAAGTTCCAACTTGATGATGCACTCATAGACCTAGGAGACTCAATTAATGTCATGCCTAAATCCATATTCTCCAACCTTTATCTAGGTCCCTTGCACCCAACGGGTGTTGTCATTCAGTTAGTCAATCGATTAACAACCAGTCCTGAGGGAATAATTGAGGATGTCCTTGTTCATGTCAATGAACTTATCTTCCCAACTGATTTCTATTTACTTGACATGGAAGGAGAGACAAAATCTTCTCAATCTCCCCTGATTCTGGGAAGACCATTCCTAATGACAGTGAGAACCAAGATTGATGTCCATTCAGGCATCTTATCCAAGGAATTTGCTGACCAACTAGTAAAGTTCAGCATTTTACAAGAAATGTGATACCCATATGAGGATCACTCTGCATTCTCACTCTATGATTCTCAGGACACTTCTGAGAGTCAATCGAACCCCAATCCACCATGTTCATCATGTTCTAATGACAATGGATCTTTTGAAATATTTAACAGGATTAACAAAGTCATAAATGGCGAAGTTGATGCGGACATTTCATTCATAGACTCTATCAATCTATGGATGTTGAAAACTTTCTTGAATCCCACATCAATTTTGATCTCTACTACTCCACCATGGACAATATTACGAAGAATGAATCTCAAGCAACTAAAGTCCCTTCCTACATTTGTGAGTTTTCTAACCCACAAATTAAATATGAGACTGATCTGAAACCTCTTCCTGAACACCTAAAATATGCATTCCTTTTCCATGATCACTCTTATACTTTCATTATCTATTCTTCACTTACCAAAACTGAGGAGTCCAAACATGTTCAGGTGTTAGAGGATAACAAAAAATTCCAAGGTTGGACCCTAAATGACATACCAGGAATCAAACCTGCTCTTTTCATGCATCACATCCATCTTGAGGAGTCATGAAAACCAATTAGACTAACACAAAGAAGACTCAATCCACTCATACTTGAGGTAGTTAGTGAAGAGATCACCAAGCTTCTTCAAGATGGAATTATTTACCCAATTTCTGATAGTGATTGGGTTAGTCCAATTCAATTTGCACCAAATAAGGGTGGGATAACTGTTGTCACAAATAAACATGGAGAGGTAGTAACAACTTGAGTGAAAAACAAATGGAATGTATCCATCAACTATAGGAAATTGAATGGTGAAACATGAAAATATCACAAACCTCTTCCATTCCCTGATCAAATGCTAGAACAATTACCTAAAAAGTCACACTATTGCTTTCTTGATGGATACACTGGCTACTTCCAAATCCCAATAGCACCTCAGGACCAAGAAATGAATACATTCACATGGCCCTTTGGAATTTATTCATATAGAAGAATTCTTTTTGGCCTTTGAAATGAGCCTGAAACATTCCAGAGGTGTATGATTTGTATGTTATCCAAAATCGTTGAACAATTCATCGAAGTCTTCATGGATGAATTCACCATTTATGGTGAGTAATTCAAATCTTGTTTTAATTCACTATCTCTAGTCCCCCAAAAGAGTTTCAAGTGTAACCTTTTATTAAATTTTGAAAAATGTTACTTCATTGTTACAAATAGGATTGTTATAGGGAACATAGTTTCAAAAGATGGTCTTGAAGTTGATCCTTCCAAAATTAAAGTGATCCAATAACTTCCTCAACCCACTTCAATTCGAGACATCCATTCATTTATCGGTCATGCCGATTTCTATCGGAGATTCATCCATAACTTCAGTAAAATTTCCCTCCCACTCACTCGATTGCTCTAAAATGATGTCACTTTCCATTTCAAAGAGTTTTGAAAGAGAGAATTCATTGAACTCAAAACTTCTCCTACATCTGCCCCGATAATCCAACCCCTAGATTGGTCCTTACCCTTTGAGTTGATGTGTGATTCTTCTGATAGATCTATTGGGGATGATCTTGGTCAAAGAAGAGAAAAACATCCCCATGTCATCTATTATTCCTTAAAAACATTGGATGAAACTCAATCTCACTACACTGTCACAGAAAAGAAACTTTTAGAAGTGGTTTTTGGCTTAGATAAATTTTGGCCCTATCTCTTAGGTGCCAAAAGCATCATCTTCACAGACCATTCTGTTGTCAAGTTCATACTGAAGAAAAGTGATTCCCAACTTATACTAATAAGATGGATCCTAATGCACCATGAGTTTGTCCTTGAAATAAAAGATTGACCAGGAAAAGAAAACCCTATGGTTGATCACATGAGTAGAATTTCTAATTCTTCTCATTCTGAAATCATCAATCCTGAATTTCCCACTGAGTACCTTTCATCTCTCACTCCAAAAATACCATGGTATTCCCCAACTGTAAACTATTTGGTTTCTGATGTTCTTCCTGAAATATTTTCAAAAGAAAAAAAAACTGAAGTTGAAAAGTGATTCAAAACACAATTTTTGGGAATAAAATAAACTTTGGAAAACAAGGGCTCACATAGTAATAAGGAGACGTGTCGATGAAAATGAAAATTCTTCCATATTAGAATTTTTTCACTCACTTCACGGAGGTGGCCACTTTGAACCAAAAAGGACCTCCCGAAAGGTCCTAGACTGTAGATTCTTCTGGCCTTCACTCTTCAAGGACTAACATGAGTTTTATCAATCATGTCCCACTTGCCAAAAGTTTGGCACAATTTCTAACAGAAATGAAATGCCCCAAAACCCTTTAGTATTCTGTGAGATCTTTGATGGTTGGGGCATCGATTTCATGGGATCATTTCCCCCTTCCAATCGATTCTCATACGTACTTCTTTCCATTGATTATGTTTTTAGGTTGGTCGAGGCCAAACCCACTAGAAAGGATGATTCACATACTATTAGTAAGTTCCTAAAGACACACATATTCTACAGATTTGGCACGCCTCGCGCCTTGATTAGTGACTTAAGAACCCATTTTTTTAATAGAACCATGGAATATCCTGTGAAAAAAATGGGGTGGTACATAAAACATCAATTTTATATCACCCCCCAAAAAATGGCATGGATGAACTTTTAATAGAGAAGTGAAAAGAATGCCTGAGAGAATTTTAAAACATATCATAAAAGACTAGACTGAATGACTTGGTGAAAAACATTGGGCTTATCGATTTGCCTATAAAACACCCATTGGGATGTCTCCTTTTAAGCTAATTTTTGGTAAATCATGTCATTTTCCAGTTGAAATCCAACACTAGTCATTTTGGGCAGGTAAAACTTGTAATTGTGATCTTGAAAAATCCGGTGAATAAAGATTGTTGAAATTTTCTGAACTAGAGGAGCTTCGACTTGATTCTTATGAGAATTCTGTTCTCTATAATGAAAAATCCAAGGTACTCCATGACCCACACATCCTGAGAAAGGTAATCCATAAAGGTGAAATGGTAATGCTCTTCAATTCTCAATTTTTGCTTCACCTAGGTAAGCTTAATTCTCATTGGGAAGGACCTTTTGTTATTACTAATGTTTACCCATTTGGTTCATTGAAAGTCCATGAACCCTCTTCCAAAAGAACATTCACGATTAATGGAAATCAGTTAAAGAATCACAAGGAAATGAAACACATCCCAAGAACCACCACAAATTACATCGGATCCCCAACTTCGGCAGTTGACCCACCACTAGATGGAGATGGAAACCCACCAAATCCAAACCACGAGGCACCTCTTTCCCTTTAACTCTCTCTCTCTCTCCCTATCCCTATTTCTTCTTCTTCCTCAATTTCATATTTTTTACCATATTCTTTATCAAAACATTTATTTTTCAGTTTCTCTTTTGTGTGGGTGTATCTTTATAAGAAACAAAAATAAAAACCTAAAAAAAAACAAAAAAAATCAATCACGTAAAAAAAATACAAAAAATCAAGAGTCATTATTACTCACCATCGTGTTTTGAAATTTTGTCCAACCATTTGGGGTAGTTAAAGACATGTTTTCATCTCAATTTTTTTTATTTTCATCATGACTTTGGATAAAGAATTTTGTGTCAAAATTAAGAAATTTTCAATTTTCAATTTTTTATTTGGAAAATGATTTTCCAAAACATTGAGAAACAATATTTTATTTCATTCCAAGGCCACCTATGGCCATCTTTTAAAAATGTTTGTTTTCACCCCCATTTACGAGTCTTGAGTTTGTGGACCGTTGAGCTGAATTTCTTACCTTAGTGTGCATTAATATGATAGAGTCATTTTCTGAACCACATGAGAATCACAATATCCAAATAGCCTCTCATTTACCTTACATTAATCCTCCTTTTGAAAGCCCATTCAAGCCTACGATAACCTTTTCTTTGATACCCACATTAGAAGCCCAGTACCATTTCCCACCCAATATCAACATTGATTTTCATTGCATAATTTTTGGAAATTTATGTCTGGGGGGAATGGATTTCATTGTTTGGGTACCCTATTATTGATTTCCATCAAGTTATCATCTGCTTGAGGGAAAGAATCCATTTCAGTGTGGGGGAGAGGTTGTCATTAAGTGTGTTTTAGGGAATGTAATTTACTTCTATTTATGTAATTTTGTAAATGTTATTGAGATGTGTTCAAAAAAATCTAAAATGATGAAAAAAATAAAAAAAATAAAAAAACGGTTTGTGTCTTGTTTAGGTAAAAAATAACTCTTCTTCAAAATTTGATATTGTTATAACTAATACAATTAGTGTCGTGAGGAGATCAAACATGGGTTGGGATATGAGTGTAAGATCCTTTTCAGGGTCAACTTTCGAAAAAACAAAGAAAAAAGGAAAAGAAAAAAAGAACAATTGCATTATATTCTTTTTGGGAGAAGTTTTGTGTTTTTTAAATATTCCATCTACTCATTACCTTCATATTTTCATCCCATATTATGTCTTTCATCACACAATCATTCCCTTTTAAATATGTGTTTTCATTTCCTTCAAAGATTTATTTCAAAAAAAAATGTGCATTTCTTTTTCTATGTTGGTGTTTTAACCCTCTTCTTATCTCTCATGGACATTATATTCCTACCGTCCCATAGCCACAGAAAACCCATTAAGAAGACCTCTTGATTAATTTTAACTTTGGATATGAATTTGATGTTTAGAGCTCTTTCAAAATCTACAATTTTCACTTTTGGTTGGTGAAAGAGTGAACCTCCACAAATGAATTTTATCGTCTTGAGAGGTGTGAGTTTTGAGTGTCCACATTTTCCATTTCTAAATTTGATCATGAAAAAATGAATTAGTTTGGGAAAATTGTTTTTGTAACAACATGTGGTGGAATTCAAAATCGATGAGTGAAATAGTCCAAACCTCCCCTGATTAGAGAAAACAAAATTTTAATATTTGTTGGTGAGTGAAAATGATTTTGTCATGTTTTTATATTTGTTGCACATGAGGAAATGCACAAAACTAAGTGTAAGGGATTTTATGTTATTAATATTTTCATGACTTATTATATACTCCCTTTACTTATTTTATATGAAATGTGCATAATTTGTGTGAAATATTAATGTTTTAATACTAAGTCTAATTTTTGATCATTTTTAGGAGTAGTCAAATTTAGTCGGTTTACTATATTATTTATAACTCTAACCCCACTGATTACAATTGTGTGGTGCTAGTTTTTTATAATTCCTTATTCCATTTCTCACATATCATTAGAAGGAATCATGGGCCAATTCGGCCATTTGAAGGCTCATATGGACCACACAAGATGACCCAAGGAATTTGTGAAGAAACTGGACCAGCCATGATGATTGAGTTACTGGTCTCACTCCCGAAGGCCATATTTTTTGGAAATACACCATGTATTCGTGATTATCAAAAATAATAATGGGTAAAAATTTTAGGGCCCAACTCGAAGAAAAAAGGTCCCAAATAAATGTTTGAATTCCAGCCCACCATTCTGGCCGGGAATTAAAATCATTATATTATTATTGAAATATCTCATGATCTAGTCATAAATTAAAGCTCAAATTCTCAGTGTGAAAGTGTAGATATAGGTTTTCCGACTTTTTGGAATAAATAATTCATATTTGAAGGCATATTACTATTCCAAAATCCATTCACATTTTGGCCATTGAAAAAGCATGGATTGAAATGGACAGTTTAACTTTTTTTAATAAACTAGCCATAAATTTGGATCCTTAAGTCAAAATGACTCCACATTTTGAGAGTGGTCGGAAAATATTATTATCTTCAACTTTTATGAAGGAGATATCTTGAGATTCGGCTGTCTATATGTCCAAATCGTCGATCCAATTGGAGAGACAGATTGGGAATGCAAATAGTCCACCACCTTGGGCTATAAAAACATCCCCTCCTCTCCTTTCAAAAGGGTAGGAATTTTAGAATAGAGGATGACCAATTGGCGTGACCAAGGCTCTGCCAAAGGCCTGGGAGGACATGTCAAACTCATGTTTTCACTTGATATACCCTTCCTCCTCTCTTTCATTTAATTTACTTTTGTGTTCTTCTTCATTTGAAATCTTGTAAGTGTTTGTTTTGTAATTTTGTTTTAATGAATGTTTCTTCTTCAATATCTCTTACTCTCACCCACCTTCTGTAGTTTAATATTAATGTTCTTAAAATAACCTGAATCATGTTAAAATCCATTCTCTTATTTTTCTTCCTCATTCAATATAAATTCTATATTTAACAATTTCTTCATCGTTTGTGTGTGTGTTCGGCGCACTACTCTTATATTGTCCCTTTCTTTTTCCTCTCTTTATAATTAATCACCATAGAGATATATTACCCGATTAATAACCACATTAATGGATGAGTAAATCTATCATTGGGGTGAGTTTTAATTTAGTTAATTTATGTTATTGAGAGCGTTTTCTCGATGAGTATTCATTGAATTAACATTTTGTATATTGGACTTAGCATGTCATGTATTAATGAATTTTTTTGTTTAACGTGTGGTTTCCATGGATTATTAGAACCATAAATACACTACCATAAACAAAATATGATCAAGATTAGAACCATAAGTTAAGTTAAGTCTTGGATTAAAGTCTTAACACTTGGGAATTCAAATCAATGTCAACTTGTGACATTGGTGTTAATTTAAATGCAATATAAATCCAAGATCAAGGATATCACAAGCTTAACTAACCTAATGATTAACTCACTGCAATAATTATCAGTTTTTTAAATCAATCATAATCAATTAGTCATTTCAATTAAGCTCTGCAAACAAACCCCCAATCAGAATAAAATCAACTAAAAACAAATGACTATTTCAAAGTATCATCGCCAAGGATTCGACCTGAGTGCTGCTATACAGATTAGCAGAGCACCAGAACCTTGACCGGTCGATAAGCGACAATCGGTCATCCATTTTAGAAAACATGGAACATGTTCATCCAGAGTACACATCATGTAACTTCCATGCATGATATGTTGTGTTTTAGTCATAAACATCCCATGTATCCTCTTACATGGCCTACATGAATGGTAACCATGTAACTCATAGACTAAATGACGTGCAACCCATGCACACACTGTGTACTCCAATATTTTCCATGGTAGGGTTACATGCTGATTCTTTAAGAATTTTCTGTTGATAGATGGTGAGAATAATACACACCATGTAGCTTCAATGTACACACTATGTACTTTAACGAAACTACACAAAAATGAATATTAATTTATTATACTATTCAAACCTTATCAAATCGTATTATGTGAGATCAGTAAGTTTATATTACATGTAATGTGATGATTTATATATATATGTTTAATTAATTTCTGTGTAATGTTTGGATCTAAAAACAATGTATAATTTGTATTACAATTATTGTTCTATGCACATTAAAGCATAACACACTATATAAATACCACGTATTTCATGTTTTCATTAAGTTTATAACACACACCATAAAATTAGATGATATTTCATATATGCCGCATATCACCAGAGTAAGAAATATATGATTATAATATATATTGGGTTGTTTGGATGACTAATCTCTGTGTTTCCACCAAGTCATATTTTTTTGTACATATTTAATTTTAAATATATTTTTTTTAAAATTATGATCAATGAGATAATCACAAAAATTCAGATGATAATTAAGAGAAAATAATTGGCCAATTAAAGAATATAATTAAGTGATTATAGTGTAATTTATCTTTAATATGAATTATTATAATTTAATGCTAATTTTATTAAATTTGAAATTCATTTCATGCATGTGGATGATCATGAGCTAGAAAAACCCTTTTCAGGTGATTGGTTTATTTTTATTTATTATTAAATTAAATTTTTATTGTGCATTTCATCCCTCCTCTCATTATGTAAGGGCCTGCGTGGCCATGGTTTATTTTATGTAAACCTATTAACTAATCCTTCGGTTCACCTTACATGCATGTGAGTAAAAGCATTTTTCATGGATGAAGCTTCTAAGATAGTGTGGGTGATTCAAGTTTTGATTTGAGGTGAAACTAATCCAAGATAGATACACAAGTAGACAGGAGGAAGGCTGCAACATGAACCATAAATGGTTCAATGTGTTTCCCCCTCGAGTTGACAATTATTTTATCATCCTCTAGATAAACATACCATTTGAAAAAGATCATGATTATAAAACTATTTTAATTAATTTATATATATTTTCATGGTTATTTCATTACAAATGTTTTGTCCTAATAAAATTAATTAATGGATTAATAAGCATGTATGATAGAACTAAAATAATCTAGATTTTGTGTAAAAATTATCTATGAAATGGTTAATCACTTAATTAAATCCAAATAGTTTTAAAAATTATGTAATAAAGATAATAATTGTATATTTATGTATAAATGATAAAATCGCTCAATTAATATACATTATGTTAGTATAACCTTCTACTACATCAATTATAAGCGAACCATAGTTCAATGTTCTTGACGAACCAAATTTGTGGTGCTTTCAATTATCAGGGAATTCTAACATTATGTTTAGGGTTGAATTAAATTAGTTCTCATAAACAGATGAATTACAAAGTAGGACCTTGTGTGATTATAAGGAAATGGTTAAGGAAATCCAATTTAAGTATTTTAGGATTGTGGAGTCCACTTAATAGATCAAGGAGCTACGATTTCATGCCTTTAGAATTTGGAATTCCTACCTAAACCCCAACATATATCTTGATCATCCAAAGTAGGGGTGATGAGTAGGGGAATTTAGATCCTTAACACTATAATTTATAAGAAAAATGATATTTAAAATCTAATAGTGATATATATTGATTTTTGATAAAAAATCTGGAGATTAATAAATGTAATATTTATTTATTTTTCTTAATTTTATCAAATAAATTACCAACACTTTTCTAATATTATATGTAAAAACTAAAATAAAAATTAATTCAAACATATCACTATGATCTATACTTTGGAAGGTAAACCCTCTCACCAACACAAATTTGAAAGAGTGGTAAAGTGGCTTTCAAGTTATCTTATAACAATAATTAAAATTGAATGTACTTGATAAAATAGTCGTGAATCATCTAACCTAGAGGATAATGAGAAAGTTTTATCTCTCTATTATTTTTTAAACTATTTCACATATGTTCCGAGTTTTATGCTATAATCTATGAAGAATAAGATTTTGAAGCAACAAGAGGATATGGATTCATATATAATTATGTCTCACCTTCAATATCTCTATCAAGGGAAGGTGAGACAAGAGAGATACAATATTTCCAATTCTCTGTTTACTACTAATATTCGAGAGTTGGTTCCACTTAGGTCTCATGTAGTCAAGATTGCGGGATTAATTGAATGCTTAGACATCTTAGGGATTAGATTCCCTGATGATTTGTTCACATATATCATTATACCCTCACCACACAAGTTCTTATCATGATTTATTTTTAATTATTACACAATAAATAATGAGAGGAGTCTTTCATAACTTCTTACTCTTATTCTCTAAGTGGACAAGGATATGGGTTGTGATAAACCTAGGATCCGTATGGTGAATAAGAAAATTATGAACAATATGAAGGGGCCGATGAATAAAAAAAGTCTAAATATCTCTAGAACCCTCCTTCTAAGAAAAGAAAGATCTCGAGGTAGGGGAAGAAAAAAAGCAAATTGTTTTTCATGTAAAAAATGGTCACATGAAGAAGAACTACACCCGAAAGAAACAGGAATTGAAAGGTGCCTTCATTATTGAGTGTAATATTTCAATATTAATACATTAGTTATTATATACATCTTTTAGTGATCACATCTATATCCAAATGTAAGAATCAAGTAGATTCTAAAATATTTGTAGAAGATAGGTGGATCTGTGAGATACCAATGGTGATAAGATTTATACTCTAAATGATTAAGACTACAAACTTTCTTTCCAATTAGAATGATAATAATTATAAGAGATTTTTATTATGTACCAACTATTACCATGATCATAATTTCCATATCTTTCCTTGATACATATGGATTTATTTTCATGTTTGGAAATTAAAGATGTTTCTTTTGTAATAAAAATATATGTCATGGTATGAAAAATTTAAATAATGGTATTTATGTATTAAATTATGAAAATCAAGAATTACTAATATATAATGAATCAGGTTTACATGATTCATATAACACCCAACTATGACATCACCATATTGGTCATGTAAATGAGAAGAAATTGACAAATCTCTATCATGATGGTTATTTATAATCATTTAAGATAAAAACACCTGATATATGTCTTGTTTGTTTACTTGTAAAAATGACCAAACTGCCATTCGGTAGATAGGGTGAAAGACACACAATGATTTTTGGATTTGTAAACACTGATGTGTGTCTAACATTTCCCATAGAAGTTAAAGGTTGGTATTCTTACATGATAACTTTTAATGATGATTTAAGTATATTTGGATATTCCTTCTTGATGAGGTATATGTTTGAGACCTTTTATAAATTCAATGAATTAAAGAATGAAGTAGAGAATCAACTTTTAAAGAAGATAAAAATGATTTGATCAGATCGAGGTGGTGAATATCTAAACCAAGAGTTTATTAACTTATTTTGGGAGATTTGGATTCTATCTCAACTCACTACACCTTACCCCCCACAGTAGAATTTTGCTACTGAAAAGCGGAACGATACCTTGATAGGCACGGTACTGTTGATGATGAGTCAAGCAGATCTTCCATTATCCTTTTGGGTATATGAATTATAAATTGTGGTATACACACTAAACTGAGTACCAAGTAAATTGGAAAATTTAATTCCCTTCTAGATAAGGATTGTAAAGAAACCCATTTTGTTGCATACATGTGTATGGTGTTGCAGGGAAAATTTTAAGGCCTTTTGAAGAAAAAAACTAGCACCTCACGGCACAAAGTGTATCTTTATCGGGTATCCTATGGAAACAAAGGAATACTACTTATACACCCCCTTTGAAAAGAATGAGACTATCACTAGAGAATCCATATTTCATGGGAGGGAGAAAATCCTAAAAAATGATAGTGTGATTAATATTAACATTGACGAAGTTGCTTCTAAAGACACACAAGAGTTGGTACATGAACATATTCTATTGGTCCCGATGGAAGAAGTATTTCATGAAACAGAATTACTATATATGATAACTAGAGAGGTAATAGAACAAGAGAGATATGGTTTTCTATACACCAAAGATGGAATATCAATATTAGTTAATAATGATAATCCACTCTACAACAAAGATAGAGTAGAGATCTCAAAAGCTACAAGATGGACATACGTGATAAATTCTGAAATTGATTCCATGTCTCAAAACCAAGTTTGGGTTCGAGTCAATGAAAATTTTTAGGTAAATAACATATGGTTAAAATGAGTATTCTAGAGAAAACTGGACATTAAGGTAAAGTTAATACCTATAATGTAATGATAGTGGTTAAAGGGATTCAAAATAATCAAGCAACTGTCTATGATGAAACCATTTCACCATTTTCCATTTTTAAATCCATTTTAATTTTAATTTATATAGAATCTTACCACAACTATTAAATTTGGAATATGGATGTCAAAATTGATTTCTTTAATAGGAACCTTCAAGAAGATGTATAAATGACACAACCAAAATGTTTTGTGACTCTCTGTGATGCCAAAATGATATGAAAGTTATAGAGAATTATTTATAGATTAAAGTAAGCAACTATGTCCTAGAACATTCGATCTAATGAAGGAACACAATAATTTGGTTTGAATAAGAATGAATGTGATCCATGTGTTTACAAGAGGTTTAATGGGACTGTGGTCATTATCATAGTAGTATATGATAATGAAATATTACTTATTGTAAATGGGATACATGTATTACTAATTGTTAAGGACTTATTAAACACACATTTCTCTATGAAGGAATTTGGTGAAGCGGCCAACATTAAGTTGATCAAGATAATTAATTATAGACCTAACAACGTTCTTGAACAAAGTCAATGTGCATACATTGACCAGATACTATAGACATTTAGTATGGAACAATACAAATCAGTATTTCTTCCAGTGTCATAAGGTATACATATTTCTATGAAAATGTGTCCTCAGACACAACAAGAGAAATAGATAATGAGTAAATCCCATATTCATCAGCAATTGGATCAATAATGTATTCCATGTTATGTACTAGACTCAATGTTTCTTATGTATTAATCATGATAGGAAGATATTTAGCTAATCTATGAGAATAGTATTGATTTTATGTTATTGATATCTTTATGTATCTGAAAAGAAATAAGGATATGTTCTTATTATATGAAGAAGATAAGCTTCAATCCATCATTTTGTATACATATTCTAGTTTTCAAAATGATCAAAATGATATGAATTCCTCGATAGGATATGTTTTAGGAATCAATGATGGAGTAATGAGATGGAAGATTTCAAATCAGCTAGATATTGCTATTTCAAAAATATAGTCAAAGTATATTGCAGGCTATGATATATGTAATTAATACATTTGTACACATAAATTTTTATATGAGATTGATGTGGTACTGATAAATAAATACCCAATCACATTATGTTGTGATAATGCAACAATCTTCAATACACTAAAATCTGCTTTTAGCGGCCATTTAAGAAACCACCGCTAAAAGAAATCAACAAAATTTAGTAGTAGTTTTTGAATAACTGTCTCCAAAAATTTTACATTTTTTTAAAAAGAAACTTCCTTGAAACACCACCCCTGAACCCCACCCCACCCACCCCACCCTCTCTTCCCTTGAGCCCCCCCCCCCCCCGAGCCCAAAACCTCTCCAATAGGAATCTCCACTGATCCATCACAGTCCCCCCTTCTCCCATTACTCTCCCAAATCATATCCCTCATCTACAGACCCCTTCTCCCCTGAGACACCCAAGACCGAGCTCAAGCTACTATCCCATCAATCCCCTGAACTCTTGATGCCACTGCTCCCCCTCACCACCGCTAATCCCCCTCTTCACCACCGCTTCCCTATCACTGACATCACATCTCCCTCAATAATGGATAATGAACCTATTCTGATGGAATGATAGTGAGGTAAATTAATATTTTTACATTTATTTTTTGGTATGGTCTTGAATCATATAAAAGAGATCCCAAAAATAGATATGTTAAATTCTATAAAAAATAATGCTTTGTAGAATTTTTATAACATGTAAAATTGATAAATTTATGACCTGACATTGAATGTAAAAATCCTAAGACTGATAAATTAACTCACTTGATAGATAAATTATCTAAAAAATGACTAATAAAAGAAAATTTTAATTTTCATTAGAGAGTCAAATATTTTGACATGTTTTAGAAGCATATGGGTTCAATCATTAATCTCTATTTCACATGTACCCCATAGTTCATTACCCATGATGATGAATTTATATTATTGTTAACTAGATAGTAAAGGGATCTAGTAATTAATTTTTGTGATAGAAAATCAACCGCATTTTAGTATTGGTATTTTATACCCAAACCCATGATAATTATATTATTTTTATTTATTTATTATTAATTATTTATATGTATTTAGTAATAATTTTATTATAAATTAATTAATTACTAGATTAATGGTTTCATTATGGTACTTGGTGGTGCATCGATGGAAAATAAACCTGCATTAGAATTCAAGAAGAGATGAATTAATGATTACTATAAAGGATCTGTAGTTGGAATTGTAGTGGGTACTATTGAAGGAACTATTTAATCATGAGAAACTATTAAAAAGGCCTATAACGCCCCATTTATAAGGCCTTGTGTCCCTATTAGTAGGGATATAAGGCCTCTATGTGTAGTTCTGTATGGACTTGTGTAATAATGATGGAAAATTTATGGTGGGTCATCCCTTTTCAAGGTAGTGGCGTGGTCTAATAAGCTACTATGTGTGGGTTTTTGTTGTTTTATATTGTTATATCACCAAATAAATAGGTATATTATTATTAAAAAATCAATTTAAATTTAGTGAAAATTTAATTTTGATTGTTCATTAGTTATAAATAAATTGTTATTGATAATAAAATTATAAATTACATTAATAATAAAATTAACAATTACATTAATAATAATTATATTAACATTTTTTTTGACATTATTATTAACCATTAAAAACATAATCACTAATTGAAATATGAAGGGGGGGGATTGAGAATCCAAAACGAGTTATAAAAAAATCATATATACACATCTCTGTGTCTATGAGTACAAATTCACTTGAAAAAATGTGAATTTCTGCAATGTGATATATGTATATACATAAATGTGTAAATTTATATGGGAATAATAATAAAAAATAGTGACTTTTAACATTAATCCTGATTATTTCTTTGGTTTTCAAAATGATTATATGTATTTCAAAGAGAGTTTTTCATTAAATGATAAATAAAATATTTTTTTTACTGATCGTTCTTGTTTGATAAACCTTATGAGAGAACAAGGGTTCTTAGGTATGATAACCTTGATAGGAAGTGGTCCTCCACTAATAAAAATTCTAGAGAAGTATTATGTGACACCCCCTCTAGCTAGAGATGTGTTATAACTCTATATTCACTTATATAGATGTGTTAATGCTCTTTACCTAATTTTAAAACTTATGTGTTTCAAATTTTTTATGAAAAGGCACATTGTGATATATATGTGTTAAAACCAGATCATATTACCGGGGAACACACCTTACTATACCCTGGGTTTGGAGTACATTTTAAAATTTGAAATTTACAAATGATCGGTTAATTGGATAATAAAATTTCAAAGTCATTAATATAAATTTAGAATATGGTTGAAGAGTCATAATATCTATGAACACATGATATTGATACAATTACCTACTCAATATTTGTGTGTGATTTGGCATGGAGAATCAAACCTTACAGAAATTTTGACTGTTGATGTAAATCAATAGAATGACCTCCCAACTTCATCGACAATGAACAATGAAATGAAAAACTATATAAATGATATTTTAGTCATTTTAGTTCAAAAACATCAATATCAAAACATATTAGAACAACCAGTTGAGGGGTCCATAAATAGTAACTTGACAAGTGATGTTTTCTGGAATATAGAACAACTAGATGATGATTGTTACATATAATCAGATACTCCTATTAATTATTTGGATACTAATGTAATAGAGAACATCATTGAGTAGTAAAATGAGTTTCATGATTTTTTAGTTGGTAGTAATCATGAGTTGTATGGTAGACATTTGAAATTTTCAAAACATTCTTTTCTACTAAAGTTCTACCATATAAAATGCCTATGGATAATTAAAAATAAAGAGATGGTCATGATATGGTAATTTTTGTGTGATTCATTTTATGAACATATTATTTTAAATTATTTTTATGATATAAAAAGTTTTTAATAGGATTGGTTGGAATTATACTATAATGCGTGCATTTACAAATGATTTATGCTTTGGGGGGGGGGAGGATACAATTAGAAAAGATTGAAAAAAATTTATTACTCTAGTTGATATTCAGTGGGTGATATTGGAAATATAAATTTAGATATTACAATTATGAAGAATAAAATGAACAAACATGTAATTGTTTTGTGTTAATTCCCTTTCAATCCACGATTGAAAAGATTATTCATGACATAAAAAGCTTCCAATAACATGAAGTGGAATTATATATATTATAAAAATGATGGGTTAATGTGGAATACAATTGATTCATAATCATGGAATACATTTGATTTATTACATCAAAATTTCTCATCTGATCCTAGGTATTTGTGATTGTGATTTACTACCAATGGATTTAACCCATTTGGGTCTTTGAGAACAAGTTATAGCATATTGTTTAGTTGTTTTGATCCCTTACAATCTACCTCTGTGAGTATTTATGAAATTATAATTTCAATTATTATTCCTAAAAAATGTTTAGAAATGATATTGATGTATACTTGTAGCCTGTAAATGAATAATTACAGGACTTATCAAGAATATATGTTGAGATAGATGATGCATCTTCTATAAAAATGTTCAAAATGCACATTTCTCTAATGTGGACCAATAGTGACTTCCCTATACATGGGAACTTATCTGGTTGGAACACTGACACGAGATTTGATTGTCCTATTTTTTAACTTTTATTTTCATCTGTAATGACTACATTATAATAAAAATTGGTGCTTCTTATGTCAATGATGATTTATTGATCTATTTAACAAATTTCATTGAACAAGTAAAAATTCTATTGTTCTATTGATCATAAACCACCTATAATTTTTTATTGGTTCTAAAATATTTGAACAACTTTTAAATGATGAAATATAATTTTAGAAGGTGCATAATTTTAATGATAGTGGGGAACAAGTTTTATGAACATCTTCATGTGAAATTATAATTCTACAATGGAATGAAAAAATATATTATTAAAAAAAACATATTGGGAAATTAATTTTTTGGGGCAATAATCATTATATTATTCATATTAAGAAGAATATTTGTAACAATTTGATCTTCACATATCTTAATGATTACGGAAAATCGAATGATCAACTCAATGCTCAGTAGGAATTACAAACAATGAACAAAAAGTGTGATCTCTATCCAGATGAGAATGGAAAGTGTGCCATGAATTTTTTTTCAATGAAAAATAGGGATAAAGATATATTACATATCATTTTAAAGCATGTGAAGGTATCTTATGGGTGTTCAAGAAACAACTCAAGGTGGTCCAACTCAAATAATTTCATGTTATAGGGATCAAAAATCCATGATTCACATATTTTGAGGTACATTATTTATATTTTTTCATCGTAAGTAAAAAATTATTATCACTTAATTAAATATATAATTATTTTTTATTCATTACATTTCCCATATTTATTTTCCATTTGAAATCATAAGTGAAAAACAATGCTCAACTTGAAGGCTCTAGTTTAAAAGGCTATTTAGTAAAGGTGTGTCTTACCTTCGGTTCTAGATTCTTGGATGATATTGAAACATTAATTAATTGAGTTGAATGTATTATGGACACTTAAAATCAATCTCAACTACATGGGTAATAAAAAATTATTCATACTATTGGTCAATCAGTTGGATGGATCTCAAATGTAAACTGGAAGAAATGAAATCATTACAATCACATAGATATGAGATTATGAATAGAGAAATTGTAGATCTGTTTATTGAAGATCTTATGATATAAGAAAATATACATATGAGAGGATGAATATGAAATGAGATTGATATAAAAAAATATGTTAATAAAGAGATTGCAGAGTGGTTATCACGTCATGTATGTTCATAGATATTGAAATCAATATGGATATTTGGTTGACACAAATATTATAAATCTGATAATGTATATTAAATTTTTAGATCATTAATACTAATAATTAGGATGTGTTGTCAGAATATCTAAACATTTTGGCTCATGTTCCTCAAAAAAGTCTAGAAAACCCAATTCTTATATTGTAAATGGCTTTAAATTTTATACAGTTGGTTAGGAAGAGGGTTTTAAAACACATAACAGTGTTATACTTATAGTTTATAAATTAGGATACTATGGAAAATTGAATGATATAATCAAATTATAATACCACTATAATTTTTTAGGTTTTTTATACAAATTTATGTGGGTTGATATTACTATGGGTATTAAAATAGATTCGCTTCAATTTACTACTATGATATTCTATCTCTTGATTTATGTTATTGAACATGAATTACATGATATGTATAACTTCTTATTGAAAGAGAAAATGGTATATTATGTGTAAGATGTCATAGATGAAGGGTGGAATGTAGTTGTTCATATAAAATAAAGGGACTTGTATCATATGAGTAATGAAGTGGATGATTTTCATCTATCATTAAATCCCATCAATAGTAAGTAACAAACTTATTTTCCCATCATGATATTGAAAATATTATTCTTTTATGGGTGGATTATGTAGGTGAAGTAATGATAATGTAGGACAATGACATGATTGAAGGAAAAAATGATTATATGTATAACCATACATAAATTTATCAACCACTTATATAATATGTATAGTCATTTATTATTATAACAATGTTTATTTTGTTTTTTAGTATAGTACATCTGTTATTATTTCAATTTTTTATGCATGATTTTTTTGAAATATATGTTTTGAAGTTAATTTTATTTGATTAAATGATACAAATACAAAGGTAGAAGAATTTCACTAATCCAAATGGACTCTTATTTGATGTTCCCTAAACCACACCATCATGTGATGATTCATCAGTCTCCCTCCGTACAACATCTAAGACACCCCACGTCTTCCCCACCTTCAACATCTCTCACAGCCTCCATTCATTTAAAATTTGGTACACCCTCCTTCTCCATCCCATCATCATCTGAGAGAGTGCCTCCACATTCAGCATGTTTAGTCATGATGGAATAGGTTTTCACTAATATTTATTGGTGAGGATATTATAGGGTGATAATTATGTGTATAAATTGTAAATTGAATAAATTTATTTTAATTTTTTTACTACTATGAATTTTTCCTACAAGATGAAATAATGTTACTAAGGAGAGAAACATGAATAGTTAAGATGTATGGAATCTGAATGGAGTGAATATAGTTGTCCCATTTAACTATTACGGGGTCCCCATAGATGATGCCACATGATTATTTGGCCAGATTTTTGTGCAAATGGAGGCAGAGCTGGTTACACATCACATTACCTATATTGATTGGAGGCATCCACCTTAATCTTAGTAAAATAAAGTCTTTGATTCCAAAATATAAGCTAATTATATGAAATTATACTTTAATTCAATTTCATTATTTAATTAAATTAAAATATTTCCAAAATTAATATCTTTATAGAAATGTTATTCCACATTATGACTACAGATCTTATCAGAATCAAGTAAAAATTTATAAATTTGGGTAATAAAAGGAAGGATTTTGAATGGAGACTGTGGAATGAATTCTATGATTCTTTTTTGATGACATAGTTGCAATATGATAAGGTACTCAAAGGAATAACTAGAGTGAAATTATAGGTTTTTATTTATATCCATCATCAAGAAAAACACATTGTATTAAAACATATATTATTATATTAATCTCATTTTACATATATTCATTCATATGAAAAGGACATGAAATTCCATACCTTACTATTAAATAATATGTTATTTATTTCAGGATGATTCAAAGAATAATGAATCATGTTGATCTAAACAAATCATCCCCCAAAATACCTAGTCAATGTGTTTTTTGAGAAACAGATCAAGTTTGGTAATATTTTTATTAGATTAAATATTTATAGGATAAAATTATCTATATTTTATATTAAATTTTTTATATTTATCTTTTTTTTTAAAATATTCAAATAATATAAGGAATCAATTCTCCCAAATAGAAATTTGGTTTGATGTTTATATAAAATCTAATGGGAGTAATGTTAATGATCCCACAAAAGAATTTATGGTATGTATTACTTTTTCATTATAATAAATTATTGTCAGTTGTTACTATGTTAATATGTTTTACTTAAAATATCACTGACATTCTATTTTTTGGTAAAAATAAAATAACTATTGGATGCCAATCCTATTTAGTCCTTCTCGATATCCCAAGATGATCTTGTTGGTCAATTCCTTGGGAAAGAGTATCCTAGTCAAGTGTGCAAGATGGGATTGGGGCCATTACCATCAGAGGTATTCGTAAGATACTAGGGATTATAGTAGCATCTACCCATTTTTATAGTTAATCCCTACCTTTAAATTCTCATAGGTATTTTTTTGCAATGAAAATCACAATTTATTAACATAGAACACATAAAAATATTCAATATGAAATGTTTATTACTCTACAGAAATAATTGATTGAATTATATCAGAAGAAAACTTGATCTGTTCCCAGTGATATGTCTACTATGGATGGTAGTGACAAGGTAAATCACACTACTTCAAAATAATTTAGTACACAAAATGTTATTGGTTTTATGTTTAAATTTAAATATGGAGAACTATTTAATTTTCAACATAGTTGAAATGAAGGTGTCTGTAGAAGGGATTGGAGATGGAGATAGAGAGGGATTCAATCAATGTTCTTGGGATAGTGATTAGTGTTCAGTTTGGATTCGAAGATTATGTGTACCTAAAATTAAGATAGGTTAACACTAATATGGTGATTCAGAAACCATGTTGTGGTTTCTGGTAGGGATAACTGTATTTCCATAAATTGCATGAATATATATATGATTTTTTCATTTTCAATGTTTTATTACTATTTTTACCTTATGATATATCGTTGAATGTTATGTATATGATTAATCCTGACACCCCCATGACACTATAATATTAAATATAATCTAATTATTTATATATTACATTTTTATGAGTTTTTGAATTTATCTTTAAATTTTTAGAGGTCTTCTTCTAATGAAATAATTCCTTATATATATGAGTAGTTGTGCATAAAACCATATGTTTGAGAAAAAAATTAATATGAATATTACTTATAGGATTTCCCTATAGTATGAATAGGTATCATATTAGTCATCTCAAATTTAATAAATATATTAATCATTGAAATATTTTCAGTCTCATTATTCATAAAAACCCATGGTGTCTAAAAACAATCTCATCAATATATTCTTTATCCATACTATCTTTAATAATTATTATCCAATACCTATGATTATCTGAACATTAAACAAAGATATAGAATTTTTAAAGTAGATTATGGTTAGTAATATCTATATATTATGATTACATAAATTATTAGACACACCAATTTTTGATCCATAACATTGGAATTCAACAAATAGTCAAAATTTATTCATGGAATCCTTAAATTGACTTATATTATCACCTACCATCATCAAAGAGTTTTAGAACACAAAATACAATATCCATCTTAATTAATGAACCATGTATTGTTTCTCTAACAGTATATCACTTCAATATCCCATGTGTCTACCTTTTAAACTTCTTATGGATATGTTAGAAAATGCTTGGCACATCAATACTAGTGTTGAACCTAAGAAACAACTCTCTAACCACCTGATATAATTGATACTACCTATAAGCTGTCAAACTGGATTTTTATAGTTAGATGCCACTTAATCATAACATTTCCCAACAATTATTTGTATATCCTTCACTTTTTTCGGTCGAAACTGAATATATCACCCATACTATCAATTCCAATAATTTTAGAACAAGTAGATAGAAATGGGATTAGGTGGGTCCTCCAATAGCACCTCATCTTCAGAAACATGGATAAGATAGAATTATTAACCTAGTGACTCCTTTCATTGAATATATAAAATATTTTCAAATCTTAATTATTAAATGTTATTTTATTTTATAGATATATAAAATATATGTAAGAATGAACTTTTACTCAATTCCATATTGATCCTATTTAATTTAAAATGTGTGGAATTCATGAAATGGTAATTGTTGTAGACCATATTTCAATATTAAAATCATATTTTACTTGTAGGTTAGACATCATTATGAAATTTATTCAATGATTTTTTTGGTGAACACTTATTTCCTGATTTGATTTGAAGTTTTATAATGTTAAACCCCCCACTTTTACTTCTATTTTGTAAACTCTATAGTGGAAAATAATTCAAAATCTAAGAGATTTATGTTGGACTGGTAGACACTGACATTCTTCATAATAGTAACCACATTTTTTGAAATAATAAAATAATTTTCCTAATGATTCAATTATATTATTAATCGATAGATTTTTTTATTTTCATATCTATTTTTTTATTTGGCTGTTTTGGGGTTGCAGATTCTGTAGCTATAATTTTTTTAAAAGCGATATAAAGTTGCAGTTTAAACCACTACTATATATACATAATTATTGTTTATATGTGGTTCAATCCATTGCTATATATGGTCAAAATTTGTTTTAGAATAGGTTTCCCATACTAATAAATGACAAGTGGTTAGTAGTGGATTAAACCAAAATTATTTATTTAGCATTTTTTTGCAGGGGAAACCACCACTAAAATAAAAAAAATCACAAAATAAGCCTTCTTTGTTGGTTCCTAAGAACTAATAATAAAGAAACATAACCAATGTGAGTTGGATTACAAATCCAATTTAGAGGTGTTTTTTTGGAAACTATCATATAACAATATAATGTTGGTTTAAACCATCCTGAAATAAAAAAACCCACCTCTCTTTGTTGATTTTTGTTTTAGTGGGTAGATCATGCAAAATATCTATGGTAACACCAATAGAAAAAGCACATACTCTGGAAGTATCACCAATTAAGGTATTTTTATCATAGGATTGAAGTTTTAATAAGTAGAGTTAACATAGAAGTAACCACAAAAGACCTCTTGATTAAAGTCTTATCTCAATAGAAACATGTTTATCATGTGAGAGCAGGAAGATTCAAGATTGATAGCAGTTGGCTCTAGTGAAAGTGGGATTTTGTTGAAGATGCCTTCCTAGAACCAACTTCGGTGTACTTTAGGAAGACCCATGTTCATTATTTTTTATATTAGTAAACTCCTTATCACCACATGACTATTCTTCTACGTAACATAGGATGTTATAATTTCATAAGTGTAACCTTACTAAAAGGTCATAATAGTTCCCTTCTATGATGAGAATCTAGAAATTCCATGTCAATATTCTTAAATATATGTTATATTGATCGGTGAAATCATTTAAGAGACACAAATGATACCATCTATCATGGGTTGAGACTCATAGGACTTTGAGTCACATTCTCAAGGTGTAAACCCTTGGTAATATCCAGCGTAGGATTTTATGAGAACGTGATTATAGCGACTTGGGTTTTGTTCTTGTCAGACATTGGAATATTCATATGAATAATTCCAGAGCTAGGTGTGAAGACGACGTGCGATTGCGAGGCCCGATGTGCCTAGAATTAATTTTATAAAAGTATTAAGAATTTTTTATACTATTAACATGAGGGGGTGTGTTATCTCCTAAACAGTATCTTAGAATTGGAATATAAAGGCACAATTGTGTTCGGAGTGTGCCGTTTACCCTAGGCGGGGAGTAAACTTTGCAGGCATGGGCCTACTATGAGTAAATCCACCAGCGGCTTTTTCATAAATAGAGGGAAAAGTTTCTTTATGAGAGTCAGATCAAATAACTCCTAAAAAGAATCTTAGATCGCAAATCTGAGTGCACCATTGCTTTCAGAACGCCGTGTTTAACCTCGGTGCGACATAATATGAGTGGACACCGATTGTCGGGTCGGAGGCGATTTGACGAGGAGTTAAGATGAAGATTTATATTTTAAAAATAAAAATAAAAATAAATAAACCCTATTCCCCCATTTTCCTCCTCCCATAGGAGACTTCCCTCTTCTCCATACTTCTCTGTTTCTTTGCGAAATCGAGCCGCATACATCTGTTTTCAGCGCCGATCGTCAACAGAGCGAGCTCCAATGCGCCACAGGCGTCGTTATGCACCCGAAGTTTCGGTGTTTCGCTAGTGAGGTAGGTGATTTGAGTTTTAACCCACTGATCTCATTCCTGGTGCTTTTTTTTTCATTTTGACTTTTTAGTAGTGTAGAAGGGGTCTCAAGGGTTGCACAGACACCTTCGGATCAAAAAACGGACCACCAGGGTGGCCCCGACGGTCTGAGGAAGTCAAGCCGGCGCGACACCGGCGTGACAGCTCCGACGTGTGGAGGTAGGCCAGAGCGAGTCAGCGCGGCGAGGTGGCGGCAACCACCTGAGGCGGAGCTGCGCGCCGCCCAGCGCGGCGGAGGGCCGCGGTCTCGCGCCGGGGCGGGCTGGCGGCGACGGCGGCCGGGACGTCCGGTCCGGCCCATTTCTTGTACAAGGGGGTTTTAAAACCCCCATATCTTACTCCCTGAAGATACGAATTGTGTTCCGTATATGGCAACGTGACCCTGGAGAGGAGTCTAACCCTTCGGTGTGGGTTTGGAGGTTTTGATGTTCAGGATCATGGCCTGGGTCCTAGAAACGTGGAATAAAATAGTGATATTTTATTATTATTCGACTTCAGGCCGTTGTATCTTCTATTCAGAGCGTCCGATTGATGTACCATCAGTAGCATTGAGACCCTGATGGTACAGACGATCTTTCGTGATGGTTTTTGGGTGTTATTACCGAGAACCTCGTGTGGGCTCCATGAGTCCGGGTTTTTGCATTTTCGGAGAAACGAAACATTTCCGCCGGGTGTCCGTTTTGGAGGAACGAGTAGTCGATTCCATGTGTTTTTTCGAGGGTATCGCAATGGTGCAATCTACTTGATGAGTTCTGGGAGCGTGGTGTGGGCCCCACCCGGGTTGCCTTCGCTGAATAGTAACCTTTTCACCGGGTGTCTGTTTGGGACAATCGAGTAGTCGATCCCACGTTTTTTTCCGAGGGGATCGTAGTGGTACGATCCACTTGATAAGTTTTAGGATCGTAGTGTGGGGCCCACATGGGATAGCTACGGTGAATAGTTCCTTTTTCACTGGATGTCCATTTTGGGCGAGTAAATAGCCTATCCAGCATGTTGTTTTGCGTGGATCGCGATAGTGGCCTCAGTAACGGCCTTGGAGGTGTGCGGTGTGGTGTTCTGGCTGGTCTCTCGGGTTAGCGATGTTTGGACCGGTAGTGGTTGAGGGTACTCCTTTGGTTCGTTCTTATGAGGGTTTGTGCGACATCACAACCTTAGAATAGGTTTCGGATCCTCTCGATGGGATGTTTAATCTGTTAGAGTTGTGGCATCCCTCCGGTGGGCCCTGAGCGGGATCCTCTAGCATCGTTTCCCTAGATCAGGTTCTTGGTATCGCTATAACCGTTTATCCATGGGCGGGGATCCCCTATCTAGTAGGTTTACTCTATAGGGTTTGTGGCATGATCGGGAATATGATCCACAATGCAGTGGGCCATGCTCAGTAGGGTTGTGTCATCACCGCGTATACGATCCCCTACTCAGCATGAGGATTATAGTAGGGTTGTAGTATCATTGGTTATATGATCCCCTACTCAGTGCGTGGTTTCTGTCGGTTTTCGACGCCATCAGTTCGATCCCCTACAATGCGAGATGTACCGGGTAGGGTTTCAGTATCATCATGACCATCGTGAGATGGGTGAAAATCCTCTATCTGAGTGACGTGTTTTTGTTGAGTTCCAGATCATGTTGTGGTATCCCCCAGCGGATCCTGGGAGTGATCTACTATCTATGAGATCTAAAAATGACATATCGGGTTATGGTATCCCACAACAGATCTTGGGAGTGATCCCCTATTTGTGAGAGCTTCGTATACCAGTGTGGGTTTAGGTATCCCCTAGCGGACCATATGAGCGATCCCCTATCCTAGGTGTTTGGTGTTTATATAGTTTCAGTGAGGTTACCTCAGTGACGATATTTGAAGAGCGTGATCTCACGGGTGAGCATCTGAGAAATTTGTGTGGGACCTGATGGAGTGTATCTCTCGGAAGAGTGTCATATGGGATGACAGTGATCGTGGAGTGTGATCTCCTGGTTGGGAACTATTGCGGGTGATGAGGCGGGTACCTCATGTGGCTTGGTTTGTAAGCTGAGTATATCTGGATGTTCATGGTATATGTTTGGGCGTATACTTGAGTGGATGTTCAAGGTTTATGTATGAGAATACACCTGGATTGAGATGACTAGTTGTGTTTATCCAAGGATGGTCACGATATGAAGTTTCTCTCTCGTCTATGTTCCCTATAGATGGGATGAGTGGAATATTGTCTTTATGTTTTTCTCTTTTGTTTTGGGTTTCTGGGGTGCCTACTGATTATTTTTATACTCACCCCTACATGTGCTTTTCCCGGACATGTTTCTGTCTTGTGCTGACCATATTCCTTTCGACGGAGTTCCAGGAGGACCTAGAGCAGGATGAGTTGAGTGGGTTGGTCATATCATGGATTCTTACCAGAGCTGTGCCGAGGAGCTTACTGACGGGTCCTTTTGACAGTGATCCCCTCCACCTGAGCACTTTGGACACTTTAAAAGTTTTCTTTTGGTGAGCACTGTTTTGTCATTTTGTACATTTTTTAACTCCGGTTTGGGATAGATTTATTCATGAATTTCATTTTCAGTTTTTATACATATATCTACACTGTTTCATGAAGGTGTATATGGATGCTTGTGTATAGGTACCTAAGGATAATGCCTCCCATGTTTGTGATAGCTTACTCAGCACTAGTCGCCAGCCCCTGGCCTATTGGAGGTGGGCTTGGGGAGTCGCGGATTGATCCCCGTTGGGTCAGGTCATGATAGAGTGGTATCAGAGGAGATTCCACCTTTGGGATCTCATAGCGTAGCTGGTCTAGCTGTGAATTTGGTTTGGTTTTCATAGCGGCAGTGTCAGGATGTTTTGTGTTCGTTTTTCAGGCCAATGACTCTAGTGTTGGTGCGGTGGCTGAGGTATCTGTTCACTAGGACTATGATAACCTACCTTTCGACTCGGGGTGTTTGGACACCAGTCGCAGGGACATAACGATACATTCATCACATAGGACTGGGTTTTTGGGTTTCCATTGTTCTTCTTGAGTCGGCTCTCTAGAAATACTCTTTGACTATGGTGCGTCTTGAATGTATTTTAGGATGCATCCATGATGGAAGCCAGTGAGGGTTCTGCAGCGAGATTGTGGTGACGATCCACCCCATGTATAGGCTGTGGACGAGGGCGCAGGTTCTGAGGCTGGACATTCAGGAGGTCCGCCAGTTGATCCACCACTTGTCGAGCAGCTGGTTGTGCTGGTAGTGCAGGATGAGGTTGGATGCAATATGAGTGTGCTGCACGATTTCCAGAGGCAACAACCTCTGAGGTTCTGGGGTGATCCAAACCCCCAGGCAGCTGATGACTGGATCAAAGTAGTGACCTTAGTTTTTCTCCTAGTGAGGACACCACCAAATCAGATGGTTTTCCTAGAGGCGAGCCTTCTGCATGGTTCGGCCGGGTGATGGTGGAGTTCGGTGACACAGTCCCACAATGAGGAGATGCTCACGTGGGCAGAGTTTGAGTGGCTATTTAGAAAAGAGTTCTATCCTATGATGGTGAGGTCAGCGCGGATCCAGGAGATTCTGAAGCTTCGATAGGAGGCCAAGACTGGGTCAGAGTACTCAGTGAGGTTTACCGACCTATCACGCTACACCCTCGATATTGTTCGAGACCCATTATTTAGGGCTCGGACCTTCGAGTAGGGCCTACGCAGAGACATCTGGGCAGGTGTGGATTCCCTCTATCTGCCCACCTATGCGGGAGTGCTGGAGCGGGCCTTAGTGGTGGAGAGCATTCTGGCAGAGCAGATTCATTCCATTAGTGTTGGGCACATGCCAGCTGAGACGTCGGCAACATGTATCCTGCTACAGGAACAAGGGTCTGAACGTGGACAATGTTTGATGATGCAACTCCAGGATGGAGAATCTAAGGATTAGGGCTCGTAGGCCAGTTTTGGTCAGCCGCAGGATAGGTGGTGTTATGCTTGTGATGATCAGGGACATCTCACTATAGATTGTCTAACCCGTCGAGCTGCTGAGTGGGAGCCGGTCGACAGGCTACATCGGCAGCTGCAACATCTTGGGTTTGGCAGTCCAACGGGCGGCAGACGAGGTGACGGAGTGGGTGCAGTAGTAGGAGGTGGTAGGCGTTATCATATTCCACCACCACAACCCCTAGGTGGTCCATGCAAAGATCAGGGAGCAGGAGGGCGAGGGCGAGGACAACTACAAGACATATAGGCTGTTAACCTAGAGGCTCCGCAGATGGATAGAGGTACGCCATGTGTCCTTTCTACTTTCTGCAATAGTTTCAATAGAGACTGTTTAGCGTTAATCTTCCATTTACATTGCTTGATCTAGTTTTGTTCAGGGAATTGGTAAGACCATGTGTGGGTGTTGTTCGGCGTGCTTTGAATGCGTGAGGAAGAGGGATCCTTCCCCCACCAAGACTTGTTTTTGTGACATGATTAAAACCGTGTTGGAGAGTCAGTGCTTCCCAAAGCGGAAAGTGTTGATGTGTGGTGGATGAGTCCCCCTATCATATGTGTTTGGGTATGGGTTTTTTTTGAGAACTCAGTGGTGTGGGAGACCCATTTGGGAGTCTAGTTTCTTTCCTTATGCTTATGGATTTTCTGGGACGAAATGTTCTAAGGTGGGGAGGATGTAACAACTCATGTTTTGGCCCTGTCAGACATTGGAATATTCTTATGAATAATTACAGAGCTAGGTGGGAATACAGTGTGCCGTTTACCCTAGGCGGGGAGTAAACTTTGCAGGCATGGGCCTACTATGAGTAAATCCACCAGCGGCTTTTTCATAAATAGAGGGAAAAGTTTCTTTATGAGAGTCAGATCAAATAACTCCTAAAAAGAATCTTAGATCGCAAATCTGAGTGCACCATTGCTTTCAGAACGCCGTGTTTAACCTCGGTGCGACATAATATGAGTGGACACCAATTGTCGGGTCGGAGGTGATTTGACGAGGAGTTAAGATGAAGTTTTATATTTTAAAAATAAAAATAAAAATAAATAAACCCTATTCCCCCATTTTCCTCCTCCCATAGGAGACTTCCCTCTTCTCCATACTTCTCTGTTTCTTTGCGAAATCGAGCCGCATACATCTGTTTTCAGCGTCGATCGTCAACAGAGTGAGCTCCAATGCGCCACAGGCGTCGTTATGCACCCGAAGTTTCGGTGTTTCGCTAGTGAGGTAGGTGATTTGAGTTTTAACCCACTGATCTCATTCCTGGTGCTTTTTTTTTCATTTTGACTTTTTAGTAGTGTAGAAGGGGTCTCAAGGGTTGCACAGACACCTTCGGATCAAAAAACGGACCACCAGGGTGGCCCCGACGGTCTGAGGAAGTCAAGCCGGCGCGACACCGGCGTGACAGCTCCGACGTGTGGAGGTCGGCCAGAGCGAGTCAGCGCGGCGAGGTGGCGGCAACCACCTGAGGCGGAGCTGCGCGCCGCCCAGCGCGGCGGAGGGCTGCGGTCTCGCGCCGGGGCGGGCTGGCGGCGACGGCGGCCGGGACGTCCGGTCCGGCCCATTTCTTGTACAAGGGGGTTTTAAAACCCCCATATCTTACTCCCTGAAGATACGAATTGTGTTCCGTATATGGCGACGTGACCCTGGAGAGGAGTCTAACCCTTCAGTGTGGGTTTGGCGGTTTTGATGTTCAGGATCATGGCCTGGGTCCTAGAAACGTGGAATAAAATAGTGATATTTTATTATTATTCGACTTCAGGCCGTTGTATCTTCTATTCTGAGCGTCCGATTGATGTACCATCAGTAGCATTGAGACCCTGATGGTACAGACGATCTTTCGTGATGGTTTTTGGGTGTTATTACCGAGAACCTCGTGTGGGCTCCATGAGTCCGGGTTTTTTCATTTTCGGAGAAACGAAACATTTCCGCCGGGTGTCCGTTTTGGAGGAACGAGTAGTCGATTCCATGTGTTTTTTCGAGGGTATCACAATGGTGCAATCTACTTGATGAGTTCTGGGAGCGTGGTGTGGGCCCCACCCGGGTTGCCTTCTCTGAATAGTAACCTTTTCACCGGGTGTCTGTTTGGGACAATCGAGTAGTCGATCCCACGTTTTTTTTCCGAGGGGATCGTAGTGGTACGATCCACTTGATAAGTTTTAGGATCGTAGTGTGGGGCCCACATGGGATAGCTACGGTGAATAGTTCCTTTTTCACTGGATGTCCATTTTGGGCGAGTAAATAGCCTATCCAGCATGTTTTTTTGCGTGGATCGCGATAGTGGCCTCAGTAACGGCCTTGGAGGTGTGCGGTGTGGTGTTCTGGCTGGTCTCTCGGGTTAGCGATGTTTGGACCGGTAGTGGTTGAGGGTACTCCTTTGGTTCGTTCTTATGAGGGTTTGTGCGACATCACAACCTTAGAATAGGTTTCAGATCCTCTCGATGGGATGTTTAATCTGTTAGAGTTGTGGCATCCCTCCGGTGGGCCCGGAGCGGGATCCTCTAGCATCGTTTCCCTAGATCAGGTTCTTGGTATCGCTATAACCGTTTATCCATTGGCGGGGATCCCCTATCTAGTAGGTTAACTCTATAGGGTTTGTGGCATGATCGGGAATATGATCCAAAATGCAGTGGGCCATGCTCAGTAGGGTTGTGTCATCACCGCGTATACGATCCCCTACTCAGCATGAGGATTATAGTAGCGTTGCAGTATCATTGGTTATATGATCCCCTACTCAGTGCGTGGTTTCTGTCAGTTTTCGACGCCATCAGTTCGATCCCCTACAATGCGAGATGTACCGGGTAGGGTTTCAGTATCATCATGACCATCGTGAGATGGTTGAAAATCTTCTATCTGAGTGACGTGTTTTTGTTGAGTTCCAGATCATGTTGTGGTATCCCCCAGCGGATCCTGGGAGTGATCTACTATCTATGAGATCTAAAAATGACATATCGGGTTATGGTATCCCACAATAGATCTTGGGAGTGATCCCCTATTTGTGAGAGCTTCGTATACCAGTGTGGGTTTAGGTATCCCCTAGCAGACCATATGAGCGATCCCCTATCCTAGGTGTTTGGTGTTTATATTGTTTCAGTGAGGTTACCTCAGTGACGATATCTGAAGAGCGTGATCTCACGGGTGAGCATCTGAGAAATTTGTGTGGGACCTGATGGAGTGTATCTCTCGGAAGAGTGTCATATGGGATGACAATGATCGTGGAGTGTGATCTCCTGGTTGGGAACTATTGCGGGTGATGAGGCTGGTACCTCATGTGGCTTGGTGTGTAAGCTGAGTATATCTGGATGTTCATGGTATAT
This sequence comes from Viscum album, assembly GCA_963277665.1. Classification (NCBI taxonomy): domain Eukaryota; kingdom Viridiplantae; phylum Streptophyta; class Magnoliopsida; order Santalales; family Viscaceae; genus Viscum; species Viscum album. Next base: position 511,752,906 of record OY728143.1, on the reverse strand, counting down.
GTTTGGGCGTATACTTGAGTGGATGTTCAAGGTTTATGTATGAGAATACACCTAGATTGAGATGACTAGTTGTGTTTATCCAAGGATGGTCACGATATGAAGTTTCTCTCTCGTCTATGTTCCCTATAGATGGGATGAGTGGAATATTGCCTTTATGTTTTTCTCTTTTGTTTTGGGTTTCTGGGGTGCCTACTGATTATTTTTATACTCACCCTTACATGTGCTTTTCCCGGACATGTTTCTGTCTTGTGCTGACCATATTCCTTTCGACGGAGTTCCAGGAGGACCCAGAGCAGGATGAGTTGAGTGGGTTGGTCATATCATGTATTCTTACCAGAGCTGTGCCGAGGAGCTTACTGACGGGTCCTTTTGACAGTGATCCCCTCCACCTGAGCACTTTGGACACTTTAAAAGTTTTCTTTTGGTGAGCACTGTTTTGTCATTTTGTACATTTTTTAACTCCGGTTTGGGATAGATTTATTCATGAATTTCATTTTCAGTTTTTATACATATATCTACACTGTTTCATGAAGGTGTATATGGATGCTTGTGTATAGGTACCTAAGGATAATGCCTCCCATGTTTGTGATAGCTTACTCAGCACTAGTCGCCAGCCCCTGGCCTATTGGAGGTGGGCTTGGGGAGTCGCGGATTGATTCCCGTTGGGTCAGGTCATGATAGAGTGGTATCAGAGGAGATTCCACCTTTGGGATCTCATAGCGTAGCTGGTCTAGCTGTGAATTTGGTTTGGTTTTCATAGCGGCAGTGTCAGGATGTTTTGTGTTCGTTTTTCAGGCCAATGACTCTAGTGTTGGTGCGGTGGCTGAAGTATCTGTTCACTAGGACTATGATAACCTACCTTTCGACTCGGGGTGTTTGGACACCAGTCGCAGGGACATAACGATACATTCATCACATAGGACTGGGTTTTTGGGTTTCCATTGTTCTTCTTGAGTCGGCTCTCTAGAAATACTCTTTGACTATGGTGCGTCTTGAATGTATTTTAGGATACCTCCATGATGGAAGCCAGTGAGGGTTCTGCAGCGAGATTGTGGTGACGATCCACCCCATGTATAGGCTGTGGACGAGGGCGCAGGTTCTGAGGCTGGACATTCAGGAGGTCCGCCAGTTGATCCACCACTTGTCGAGCAGCTGGTTGTGCTGGTAGTGCAGGATGAGGTTGGATGCAATATGAGTGTGCTGCACGATTTCCAGAGGCAACAACCTCTGAGGTTCTGGGGTGATCCAAACCCCCAGGCAGCTGATGACTGGATCAAAGTAGTGACCTTAGTTTTTCACCTAGTGAGGACACCACCAAATCAGATGGTTTTCCTAGAGGCGAGCCTTCTGCATGGTTCGGCCGGGTGATGGTGGAGTTCGGTGACACAGTCCCACAATGAGGAGATGCTCACGTGGGCAGAGTTTGAGTGGCTATTTAGAAAAGAGTTCTATCCTATGATGGTGAGGTCAGCGCGGATCCAGGAGATTCTGAAGCTTCGATAGGAGGCCAAGACTGGGTCAGAGTACTCAGTGAGGTTTACCGACCTATCACGCTACACCCTAGATATTGTTCGAGACCCGTTATTTAGGGCTCGGACCTTCGAGTAGGGCCTACACAGAGACATCTGGGCAGTTGTGGATTCCCTCTATCTGCCCACCTATGCGGGAGTGCTGGAGCGGGCCTTAGTGGTGGAGAGCATTCTGGCAGAGCAGATTCATTCCATTAGTGTTGGGCACATGCCAGCTGAGACGTCGGCAACATGTATCCTGCTACAGGAACAAGGGTCTGAACGTGGACAATGTTTGATGATGCAACTCCAGGATGGAGAATCTAAGGATTAGGGCTCGTAGGCCAGTTTTGGTCAGCCGCAGGAGAGGTGGTGTTATGCTTGTGATGATCAGGGACATCTCACTATAGATTGTCTAACCCGTCGAGCTGCTGAGTGGGAGCCGGTCGACATGCTACATCGGCAGCTGCAACATCTTGGGTTTGGCAGTCCAACGGGCGGCGGACGAGGTGACGGAGTGGGTGCAGTAGTAGGAGGTGGTAGGCATTATCAGATTCCACCACCACAACCCCTAGGTGGTCCATGCAAAGATCAGGGAGCAGGAGGGTGAGGGCGAGGACAACTACAAGACATAGAGGCTGTTAACCTAGAGGCTCCGCAGATGGATAGAGGTACGCCATGTGTCCTTTCTACTTTATGCAATAGTTTCAATAGAGACTGTTTAGCGTTAATCTTCCATTTACATTGCTTGATCTAGTTTTGTTCAGGGAATTGGTAAGACCATGTGTGGGTGTTGTTCGGCGTGCTTTGAATGCGTGAGGAAGAGGGATCCTTCCCCCACCGAGACTTGTTTTTGTGACATGATTAAAACCGTGTTGGAGAGTCAGTGCTTCCCAAAGCGGAATGTGTTGATGTGTGGTGGATGAGTCCCCCTATCATATGTGTTTGGGTATGGGTTTTTTTTGAGAACTCAGTGGTGTGGGAGACCCATTTGGGAGTCTAGTTTCTTTCCTTATGCTTATAGATTTTCTGGGACGAAATGTTCTAAGGTGGGGAGGATGTAACAACTCATGTTTTGGCCCTGTCAGACATTGGAATATTCTTATGAATAATTACAGAGCTAGGTGGGAATACAGTGTGCCGTTTACCCTAGGCGGGGAGTAAACTTTGCAGGCATGGGCCTACTATGAGTAAATCCACCAGCGGCTTTTTCATAAATAGAGGGAAAAGTTTCTTTATGAGAGTCAGATCAAATAACTCCTAAAAAGAATCTTAGATCGCAAATCTGAGTGCACCATTGCTTTCAGAACGCCGTGTTTAACCTCGGTGCGACATAATATGAGTGGACACCGATTGTCGGGTCGGAGGCGATTTGACGAGGAGTTAAGATGAAGTTTTATATTTTAAAAATAAAAATAAAAATAAATAAACCCTATTCCCCCATTTTCCTCCTCCCATAGGAGACTTCCCTCTTCTCCATACTTCTCTGTTTCTTTGCGAAATCGAGCCGCATACATCTGTTTTCAGCGTCGATCGTCAACAGAGCGAGCTCCAATGCGCCACAGGCGTCGTTATGCACCCGAAGTTTCGGTGTTTCGCTAGTGAGGTAGGTGATTTGAGTTTTAACCCACTGATCTCATTCCTGGTGCTTTTTTTTCATTTTGACTTTTTAGTAGTGTAGAAGGGGTCTCAAGGGTTGCACAGACACCTTCGGATCAAAAAACGGACCACCAGGGTGGCCCCGACGGTCTGAGGAAGTCAAGCCGGCGCGACACCGGCGTGACAGCTCCGACGTGTGGAGGTCGGCCAGAGCGAGTCAGCGCGGCGAGGTGGCGGAAACCACCTGAGGCGGAGCTGCACGCCGCCCAGCGCGGCGGAGGGCCGCGGTCTCGCGCCGGGGCGGGCTGGCGGCGACGGCGGGCGGGACGTCCGGTCCGGCCCATTTCTTGTACAAGGGGGTTTTAAAACCCCCATATCTTACTCCCTGAAGATACGAATTGTGTTCCATATATGGCGACGTGACCCTGGAGAGGATTCTAACCCTTCGGTGTGGGTTTGGAGGTTTTGATGTTTAGGATCATGGCCTGGGTCCTAGAAACGTGGAATAAAATAGTGATATTTTATTATTATTCGTCTTCAGGCCGTTGTATCTTCTATTCAGAGCGTCCGATTGATGTACCATCAGTAGCATTGAGACCCTGATGGTACAGACGATCTTTCGTGATGGTTTTTGGGTGTTATTACCGAGAACCTCGTGTGGGCTCCATGAGTCCGGGTTTTTGCATTTTCGGAGAAACGAAACATTTCCGCCGGGTGTCCGTTTTGGAGGAACGAGTAGTCGATTCCATGTGTTTTTTCGAGGGTATCGCAGTGGTGCAATCTACTTGATGAGTTCTGGGAGCGTGGTGTGGGCCCCACCCGGGTTTCCTTCGCTGAATAGTAACCTTTTCACCGGGTGTCTGTTTGGGACAATCGAGTAGTCGATCCCACGTTTTTTTCCGAGGGGATCGTAGTGGTACGATCCACTTGATAAGTTTTAGGATCGTAGTGTGGGGCCCACATGGGATAGCTATGGTGAATAGTTCCTTTTTCACTGGATGTCCATTTTGGGCGAGTAAATAGCCTATCCAGCATGTTTTTTTGCGTGGATCGCGATAGTGGCCTCAGTAACGGCCTTGGAGGTGTGCGGTGTGGTGTTCTGGCTGGTCTCTCGGGTTAGCGATGTTTGGACCGGTAGTGGTTGAGGGTACTCCTTTGGTTCGTTCTTATGAGGGTTTGTGCGACATCACAACCTTAGAATAGGTTTCGGATCCTCTCGATGGGATGTTTAATCTGTTAGAGTTGTGGCATCCCTCCGGTGGGCCCGGAGCGGGATCCTCTAGCATCGTTTCCCTAGATCAGGTTCTTGGTATCGCTATAACCGTTTATCCATGGGCGGGGATCCCCTATCTAGTAGGTTAACTCTATAGGGTTTGTGGCATGATCGGGAATATGATCCACAATGCAGTGGGCCATGCTCAGTAGGGTTGTGTCATCACCGCGTATACGATCCCCTACTCAGCATGAGGATTATAGTAGGGTTGCAGTATCATTGGTTATATGATCCCCTACTCAGTGCGTGGTTTCTGTCGGTTTTCGACGCCATCAGTTCGATCCCCTACAATGCGAGATGTACCGGGTAGGGTTTCAGTATCATCATGACCATCGTGAGATGGGTGAAAATCCTCTATCTGAGTGACGTGTTTTTGTTGAGTTCTAGATCATGTTGTGGTATCCCCCAGCGGATCCTGGGAGTGATCTACTATCTATGAGATCTAAAAATGACATATCGGGTTATGGTATCCCACAACAGATCTTGGGAGTGATCCCCTATTTGTGAGAGCTTCGTATACCAGTGTGGGTTTAGGTATCCCCTAGCGGACCATATGAGCGATCCCCTATCCTAGGTGTTTGGTGTTTATATTGTTTCAGTGAGGTTACCTCAGTGACGATATCTGAAGAGCGTGATCTCACGGGTGAGCATCTGAGAAATTTGTGTGGGACCTGATGGAGTGTATCTCTCGGAAGAGTGTCATATGGGATGACAGTGATCGTGGAGTGTGATCTCCTGGTTGGGAACTATTGCGGGTGATGAGGCTGGTACCTCATGTGGCTTGGTGTGTAAGCTGAGTATATCTGGATGTTCATGGTATATGTTTGGGCGTATACTTGAGTGGATGTTCAAGGTTTATGTATGAGAATACACCTGGATTGAGATGACTAGTTGTGTTTATCCAAGGATGGTCACGATATGAAGTTTCTCTCTCGTCTATGTTCCCTATAGATGGGATGAGTGGAATATTGCCTTTATGTTTTTCTCTTTTGTTTTGGGTTTCTGGGGTGCCTACTGATTATTTTTATACTCACCCCTACATGTGCTTTTCCCGGACATGTTTCTGTCTTGTGCTGACCATATTCCTTTCGACGGAGTTCCAGGAGGACCCAGAGCAGGATGAGTTGAGTGGGTTGGTCATATCATGGATTCTTACCAGAGCTGTGCCGAGGAGCTTACTGACGGGTCCTTTTGACAGTGATCCCCTCCACCTGAGCACTTTGGACACTTTAAAAGTTTTCTTTTGGTGAGCACTGTTTTGTCATTTTGTACATTTTTTAACTCCGGTTTGGGATAGATTTATTCATGAATTTCATTTTCAGTTTTTATACATATATCAACACTGTTTCATGAAGGTGTATATGGATGCTTGTGTATAGGTACCTAAGGATAATGCCTCCCATGTTTGTGATAGCTTACTCAGCACTAGTCGCCAGCCCCTGGCCTATTGGAGGTGGGCTTGGGGAGTCGCGGATTGATCCCCGTTGGGTCAGGTCATGATAGAGTGGTATCAGAGGAGATTCCACCTTTGGGATCTCATAGCGTAGCTGGTCTAGCTGTGTATTTGGTTTGGTTTTCATAGCGGCAGTGTCAGGATGTTTTGTGTTCGTTTTTCAGGCCAATGACTCTAGTGTTGGTGCGGTGGCTGAAGTATAAGTTCACTAGGACTATGATAACCTACCTTTCGACTCGGGGTGTTTGGACACCAGTCGCAGGGACATAACGATACATTCATCACATAGGACTGGGTTTTTGGGTTTCCATTGTTCTTCTTGAGTCGGCTCTCTAGAAATACTCTTTGACTATGGTGCGTCTTGAATGTATTTTAGGATGCCTCCATGATGGAAGCCAGTGAGGGTTCTGCAGCGAGATTGTGGTGACGATCCACCCCATGTATAAGCTGTGGATGAGGGCGCAGGTTCTGAGGCTGGACATTCAGGAGGTCCGCCAGTTGATCCACCACTTGTCGAGCAGCTGGTTGTGCTGGTAGTGCAGGATGAGGTTGGATGCAATATGAGTGTGCTGCACGATTTCCAGAGGCAACAACCTCTGAGGTTCTGGGGTGATCCAAACCCCCAGGCAGCTGATGACTGGATCAAAGTAGTGACCTTAGTTTTTCACCTAGTGAGGACACCACCAAATCAGATGGTTTTCCTAGAGGCGAGCCTTCTGCATGGTTCGGCCGGGTGATGGTGGAGTTCGGTGACACAGTCCCACAATGAGGAGATGCTCACGTGGGCAGAGTTTGAGTGGCTATTTAGAAAAGAGTTCTATCCTATGATGGTGAGGTCAGCGCGGATCCAGGAGATTCTGAAGCTTCGATAGGAGGCCAAGACTGGGTCAGAGTACTCAGTGAGGTTTACCGACCTATCACGCTACACCCTAGATATTGTTTGAGACCCGTTATTTAGGGCTCGGACCTTCGAGTAGGGCCTACGCAGAGACATCTGGGCAGGTGTGGATTCCCTCTATCTGCCCACCTATGCGGGAGTGCTGGAGCGGGCCTTAGTGGTGGAGAGCATTCTGGCAGAGCAGATTCATTCCATTAGTGTTGGGCACATGCCAGCTGAGACGTCGGCAACATGTATCCTGCTACAGGAACAAGGGTCTGAACGTGGACAATGTTTGATGATGCAACTCCAGGATGGAGAATCTAAGGATTAGGGCTCGTAGGCCAGTGTTGGTCAGCCGCAGGAGAGGTGGTGTTATGCTTGTGATGATCAGGGACATCTCACTATAGATTTTCTAACCCGTCGAGCTGCTGAGTGGGAGCCGGTCGACAGGCTACATCGGCAGCTGCAACATCTTGGGTTTGGCAGTCCAACGGGCGGCGGACGAGGTGACGGAGTGGGTGCAGTAGTAGGAGGTGGTAGGCGTTATCAGATTCCACCACCACAACCCCTAGGTGGTCCATGCAAAGATCAGGGAGCAGGAGGGCGAGGGCGAGGACAACTACAAGACATAGAGGCTGTTAACCTAGAGGCTCCGCAGATGGATAGAGGTACGCCATGTGTCCTTTCTACTTTCTGCAATAGTTTCAATAGAGACTGTTTAGCGTTAATCTTCCATTTACATTGCTTGATCTAGTGTTGTTCAGGGAATTGGTAAGACCATGTGTGGGTGTTGTTCGGCGTGCTTTGAATGCGTGAGGAAGAGGGATCCTTCCTCCACCGAGACTTGTTTTTGTGACATGATTAAAACCGTGTTGGAGAGTCAGTGCTTCCCAAAGCGGAAAGTGTTGATGTGTGGTGGATGAGTCCCCCTATCATATGTGTTTGGGTATGGGTTTTTTTTGAGAACTCAGTGGTGTGGGAGACCCATTTGGGAGTCTAGTTTCTTTCCTTATGCTTATGGATTTTCTGGGACGAAATGTTCTAAGGTGGGGAGGATGTAACAACTCATGTTTTGGCCCTGTCAGACATTGGAATATTCTTATGAATAATTACAGAGCTAGGTGGGAATACAGTGTGCGATTCCGTGTCCCGTTGTTCCCAGAACTAATTTAATAAAAATAATAAGTATTTTTATACATTTCACATGGCGAGGTTGTTTTATCTCCTAAATGGTAGCTTAGAACAAGATTTTGAGGGCACAGTTGCGTCCGAAAAGTGTCGTTTACCCTAGGCGGGGTGTAAACTTTTCGAGCGTGGGCCTGCTGTGAGAAAAGCCACCTGGGGAAGTTTCATAAATAATGGAAAATGTTTCTTTATGAGTGTTAGCTCACTCTTGAACAAACTCTAAATCAAAATTCTGAGTGTTCTGATGCATTCAAAACATCATGATTACCCTTGGTGCGACATAATTTGAGTCGGCGCCGGGTGCCGGGTCGGAGGCGTGTTGGCGGGGAGTTAAGATGATGTTTTTATTAAAAAAAATAAAAATCAATCAAACCTATTCCCCCATCTCCCTCCTCCCACAGGTGATGTCCCTCCTCTTCCTCCTTCTCCGTTTCTTTGCCAAATCGAGCCGCATGCATCCATTTTCAGCGCCGATCGTCATCAGATCGAGCTCCAGCGCGTCGTTCTGCACTTGAAGCTTTGATGTTTCGCCCGTGAGGTAGGAGATTTGATTTTTAATCCCAGATCCCGTTTATTCTATGTTTTCTTCATTTTTAATTCGTATTAGTGTACAAGGGGTCCTGAGAGTCGCACAGACACCTCCGAATCAAAAAACAGACCACTAGGGTGGCCCCGGCAGTCTCGAGAAGTCTCGTCAATGGGGGCACCGGTGCGGCGGCGCTGTCGCTGGTTTGGGGCAGCCGGCCACGGTGGGCATGTGCAGTAAAGTGGAGACCACCGCATGAGGTGCGGTGGAATGCCGCCCTGCAAGTCGGAGGGCTACGGTCCCGCAGCGGTGTGGGCCACAGCGAGGCGGAGGGTCGCTGGCCGGACCGCCCTATTTAGGCCGGTCTGACACTTTTCATTTAAATGAGGGATTAAGAACCCCCGTATCATGATCCTTGGAGATTCGTATCACATGTCGTCTACGGAAAAGTGACCCTGGTGATGAGGCAAACCTTTTAGTGTGGGTTTGGGGGTTTTGATGTTTGGGATCGTGGCCCGGGTGTGACAAATGTCGAATAAAATACTGATATTTTATTATTATTCAACTTTGGGACGTTGTATATTTTACCCAGAGCATCTGGTTGACGTTACGTCAGTGGCGTTGAGACCCTGATGGTACATAAGACTTTTATTAATGGTTTTCAGGTGTTCATAGCGAGAACTGGGTGTGGGGCCCATGAGGCCGGGTTTTGGCATTTTCGGAGAAACACAACTTTTCCGCCGAGTGTCTGTTTTAGAAGAACGAGTATTCAATCCCATGAGTTTTTCAAGGGGATCGCAATGGTGAAATATTGTTGACTAGTTCATGGAACGTGGTATGGCCCCCACTCAGGATGGCTTCGGTGAATAATACCTTTTTAACAGGCTGTCTATTTGGAATGATCAAGTAGTCGTTTCTGTGTGTTTTTCCGAGGGGATCACAGTGGTATGATCCGCTTGATGAGCTTCAAGATCGTAGTGTGGGCCCCAGACGTGCTAGCTATGGTGAATAGTTCCTTTTCACTGTTTGTCCATTTCGGGTGAGTAAACAACTTATCCCGTGTGTTTTTCCACATGGATCGTGATGGTGGCCTCTGTATCGGCCTTGGAAATGTGCGGTGTGGCATTGTGGTGGGTCACTCAGGTTAGCGATGTTTGGACCAGTAGTGGTTGATGGTACACCCTTGGTTCATTCCTACGAGGATTCATGCGATATCACAACCTTAAAATCGGATTGTGATCCTCTCTATGGGATGTTTAATCTGTTAGAGTTGTGGCATCCCTCTGGTGGGCCTGGAGTGGGATCCACTAGCATCGTTTGACTAGATTAGGTTCTTGGTATCGCTGTGACCACTTATCCATAGGCAGCGATCCCCTATCTAGTAGGATAACTCTGTTGGGTTTGTGGCATCATCGGGAATATGATCCCCTATGCAGTGGGCCGAAATCAGTAGGGTTGTGGCATCATTGGATATACGATCCCCTACTCAGTATGAGGATTATAGTAGGGTTGTGGTATCATTGGTTATATGATACCCTACTCAGCGCGTGTTTTTGTGGGGTTGTAGAATCGTCAGCATGATCCCCTAAAACGTGAGATATACCAGATAGGGTTTCAGTATCATCGTGACCATCATGACATGGTTGACGATACTCTATCTGAGTGACGTGATTCTGTCTTGTGCCAGATGGGGTTGTGGTATCCCCCAACAGATCCTGGGAGTGATCCCCTATCTGTGAGATCTACGAATGCCAGATCGGGTTGTGGTATCCCCCAGCTGACCTAAGAAGTGATCCCCTATCTGTGAGATCTTCGTATACCAGTGTGTGTTATAGTATCCCCTAGAGGAACCTCAGAGCAATCCCTTATCCTAGCAGTTTGGTGTTTATGTTGTTTCAGTGAGGTTTCCTCAGTGACGGTATCCGACGAGCGTGATCTCTCAGGTGAGCGTCTGAGATGTTTGTGTGGGACCCGATGGAGTGTATCTATTGGACGAGTATAATCTGGGATAACAGTGATCATTGAGTGTTCTCTCCTGGTTGGGAACCATTACAGGTGATGAGGTCGGTACCTCATGTGGCTTGGTTCATTAGATGAGTATATCTGGATGTTCATGGTATATGTTTCGGTGTATACCTGAGTGGATGTTCAAGGTGTACCTATGAGAACACACCTGGATTGAGCTGACTAGTTGTGTTTAGCTGAGGATGGTAACAAGATGGAGTTTATCTCTCATTTGGGATCCCTCTAGCTGGGATTAGTGGATTGTTTCCCTTCAGTTGCTATCTTTTGTTTTTGTGATTTTGGCATGCCTACAAAGTATTTTTATAGTCACCCCTACACTGGCTTTTCCCGCATGTGTTTGTGTCTTGTGCAGACCACATTCCTTTCGACGGACTCCCAAGAGGACTCGGAACAAGCGGAGCTCAGTGAGCAGGTCTGACCGTGGAGTCTTACTGGAGCTGTGTCATGGAGCTTACCGGCTGGTCCTTTTGACAGCGTTCCCCTCCTCTTAAGCAGGTTTGATGCTTTTGCAATTTTCTTTTGGTGGGACCTATTTTTCCCTTTTGTACCTTTTTTGAACTCTAGTTTGGGATAGATGTATGTATGCAATTCCTTTTTAGTTTTTATATACACATATCTGCATTTTCGCATGGAAGTGTATGTGGGTGCGTGTGTACAGGTACATTAGGCTAATCCCTCCCATGTGTGTGATAGCCTACTCGGAGCTAGTCGCCAGCCCCTGACCTATTGGAGGTGGGCTTGGGGAGTCACGGCTTGAGTCTCGTTGGGTCGGGTCGTGATAGTGGCCCACCTTAAAAAATCCACATTTATATGAGTCGTTGGATTTTCTCGTCTACAGATGTGTGTATTTATCCATTGACATTAATATTTTTGTTATTGTGTATCATAAGTTATGTACTTTTATGTATTGATGAAAACCATGATGGAATACATTTTCAGTGAGGTAGGATACGTTGGGTGAGCTATGAATAATATTTCATTAATTAACAATGAGAGAAAAGATTTTTCCCTTTTTTAATAGAAGTTAATATCTCATTCCCTTTTATGGAAATTATATAGCCTAAATAAATACATGTCCTTGGTTTCTTATAAAAGTTTTTGATTTATGTAAGGTCAAAGATATATACATTGAGCTTATTGGTTGATGGAAATGACTTGAAACCTGCTTTATTATAGATACTAAGATATAGGGATTATATTACATAGTAAGCATCTATATAAGGTATTATTTCATTGTGACATTACGTTTTTTCTCTATGGGATACTTAAGGTGAATCTAGATAATAACCTTGGACTTTAGGTTGTCTTTTTCTAATTCCACTAAGAAAAAGGCCTAGAGGGTCACAAACTATGTTTGTCCAAAAACTTAGTTAAATAATATATTATTTTTTATTTTTTGAAATTTTAATAAAAATTATTCCCATATGTGGTTTAATAATTATTTATGTTTTCTTGATCACATATATTCTATCATCAGTTATTTGTGAGAATATTATTTGAGTAGAATATTTAATAAACATTTATTTACTGTTTTTTAAATATAATATTAATTTATTTGTTGTAATATAATGAAGTTAGATTTATTTATTAAATACATATTCATTATTCACGGCCTGATAAATATTGCAGTGCAATGGGTGACCAAGTTCAATGTCTGATGAAAAATAATATATTTTGAATATTATTTGAATAAATAATTTATAATTTAATTCATCAGTTCGTCATGTGTTAAGAAAAAATAATAAAATATTATTATAGAAATGGGGTTCCATGGGGATTATGGAAATAATAATGGAAGATGTGAAATTATTATTTTCTAACCCAAGAATTATTTAAACCCAATTATATTATTTTCTTAAGAGATCCAATTCATTTGTTTTGCATAATGAGATTTATAGAGAATCTTCTCAAAACCCTAGAGATATCTCTATCCGAAAATTATCTTAATAATGGTGGAGGTCATCCTACATAACCCCACTCATGTTTGGAGAGATCGAAGTGAACCCTTCCTTGAAGAGATTATGAGAGAGATCAAAGGTGAATGATATAAGCATTAGGATTTTCTAGGCTAGCACTCATGGATTCCAATGACGATGTTCGTAGGATAGAGAACCCATGTGATTCACCACTGGAGGAAATATATTCTTGATTTATATAACACAATGATGGTATGACATAGAGACATTTTTAGATCTATAAATAAAGAAATAGTTCCTCACAATGTAATTTTTTAATTGTTAATTTAATCAAAAATAATATGTGATGATCATGTAATTTGGTTCTGGTGATTATCTATTATCTATATTTTTTTATTCAATTATATTGATCATGGTGTTTATCATTGTGTAAATATTTAATGATAAAAAAATTGAGGTGGGCATTCCCCTTACACCGCTTCAACTATGCCTAGAACCTACATGTGAGGTATGTAATTCTTTACCCTTTATTTGAAGCTATATAATTTATTTATATTCCAAATATTTATGTAAATAATAAAATACTTATGAAAACCCCACAAAACAAACCCCAAATTGGGGTTATCTACTATGATTTTAAATTTTATGGTAAACAATATTTCCACCCCACTACATAAACTGAAAATAACATTGGTCATAACATGAGGACACTCAAGTCTCATTCAAAACAAGACATAAATTGATTTATACTTGATCATTGGAGTTAAAAATATAAATAAAAGGTATAGAATATACTTAATAAGAACATAATGGAATCCCAAATCCATTTGAAATACAAAACCAAAGTAATATCATTCAAATTGGCCACCAAAAACTCTAGAAAACTTGTAATGAAAAATCTTAGGCTATTATCTAAACAATAACCTGACCCATCTCTCCATTGGAATGAATGTCATTATTGATCCACATGGGATGAAACATGTGAATGGATGTGAAAAATTATATCTAGGAGATATTTGACCCTAATATATCAATATAAAATAAATTAGAAACAAATATAGATTTAACATACAAAAAAACATGGCATAATAAAACATTGATACAATCATAAATATAAAAATGATATAAAAAAATATGAATATATACATAAAATCCCATGATTAAAGACCAATAAACATTACAAAAATAAAATTATATGCAAAAAAACCTAAAATAAACCAACAATACTTCTAGTGATCCATAGTTACATACCACATCCCACTCATCCATCCATGGATTAACATGAATCAAAGAACTGGAGAAGGTTAAATCAACCAAAAAATTGTGGAATGTTTTTATATGAATGATCTAAAAAACCCATTTGGTCACTACCCATTGAGACTATGAAATTAGCATTAATAACATAGTCCCTAAAGTGATATTTTCAACATATGTTATAATATAGGTTTTTTCACATTTTTTATTTAATAAATCCAAAATATATACCACTAAAACATTTTCAAACCACCAGAATTTTTATAAAAAAAATGAATAGTTAAACATTTTCATAAATAATTTCAAACCATGTAAATAGGTCCTTTTAAATTATATAAAGAAGGCTGAAACAATATTTATCACTATTTTTTATCATTCAATGGAAAATAATTTTTCTTGACAACCTTAAGAAAAAACCATTTATTAAAGCAATTTTAATAAATAACCCAACCATATTACCCTTTTTATACATACTTTAATAATATTTTAAAAGAGTTTATCTTAATGTAAAAAAAAACACACAAAATGTGATACAAAAATCACACATAGGAACCCATGAATCAAGGAATAAAAACCCATGAGAACAACCAGAAATAGTGGAAATAATCAAATGAACTTGGTGATTGAAATAAATTCTAAAATTAAATCCCTTTAAATGTCATGAGAAGGACCTAAGAATTACCAAAATTATCCCAAGGATCTATTAATAAGGACCAGAAATGGATACAAGGAACCAAGGTTGACACTACTAAACTTGTCCATGTCTTTTATAATCCTGTTTAAATATCCAAAAATAAACATCCTCTGATATTTTTTGCTTCCACAAGAATAATAAGGATTACAATTCATAAAACCTTCTACCATCTTGTCCTAAGTGATAATGTATAACTATGAAAAATTGCCTGTACAAACCACTATTGTATACTAGGGTTTTCTATTATACAATTCACTTACAATATTCCTTGTACTCCCATGAAAATTTAATTGGAGGTGAGATCAATTAAACAATCTCAGGAATAAATTATAAATCATTTTAAACAATATACAACTCACCTCATAAGAAAAAAACTCCATAATTTCAATAAATTCATCACAAAATGAATTAAAATTTCCAAATTACTCTAAGGGGGTATAATCCACAAGGACAACACAAAAAAACATGTGGGGTTTAATGAGGGTCTTATACATTTATAAAACATCTTTAGTTTCCAACTGGTCATTCAAAAATAAATTAGCAGGCCAAGCCTTTTTTACACAATTTGAAAACAAAATTTAAAATTAACTTTGGAATCCATTTATCAAATCACACTTTAAAATTCTATTTCTAAAATCCAAATAATTTCTATGAATAACTTTTTAAAGTAATAAACTCATTTCCTTTAAAATGAAACCCATCCCAAGAACACTTTCATGAAACTCTAAATATATGTTGAAAGCACTTCAAGTCACTATGAGACACAAAAATCCCATAACCATTTAAATAATGAAGGTAAACTCACTTATATTTGAAGAAAACATTTAAAATAACAAAGACAATTATAAAATGTAACTTCAATCAATTTTTTTAAAACATTTAAATCCCTTTAGAAATGACCCTCGACCATTTTGATGAACACTTGGAATGAAACATAAGTTAATGAAAATGTTTAAACCATTTAAATAAATTTTAAAAAATAAAAATGTTCTTTCTTACACATTTTATTCCATAAGGAAACATTTCAAAACATAATATTTTTTAAAGATATAGTTTTTCAATTTCACAAAAACTTGGAAAAAAACACGTCCATGTTAAGTAAAAAATCCATTATGAAACCATTTCAATCAAACTATGGACTTACATTTAGATTATTAATCCATGATAAATAATTTCAAAACATTTAAAAAATTAATATGATGTATTATAGAAGATCTACAAAAAAAACATATCTCATTTCAAGTAGAACCTGCCAAAACATGTCTACTTCCAAGTATATTGCACAACAGTTCCAAGGGGCATCCTCCTCCTACATAAACAACCAAAATTATTATCATTATAAACCCAAAAAACCTTAGTCACATAAAAAATGGTTATGGATCATGTGAGTTAGAATAAATGAGAGAGTAGGAAGGTGAAGATGATAAGAGAATAAATGAGAATGAAAGACGGATTTACCCACTTGAAATTGAGAAGAACAAGGATATAAATTGAATGATAAAGGAGGGATGTATCTCCCATAAGAGAAACACCATTTTTCTGAACTATAGTAACATAAATCATGACCAATGAATAATAATATGAGGTGGGGGGATGGACATTTAACCCCTTAAATGAAAAATGGGTCGACCACATAGGTTAACCGCTTGGTTTTCTAAATCATGATCTTACCGTGAAATGGCCATTTCATATAAAAAATACACTTACATAGTTTTGATACATGGTTTACAACCATTTACCCATTATGAAAAGAACAATATAAAAAATTACAGACTCAAATTCATGTAAATCACATGATTTCCACTAACCATGTGAAATATGTTTTCCATTACCCATACACACCTAGTGACTCTCATGGCATCCCCCAGACATTACATAGTTTTTATTGATACTTACTCTAACTATCAAAGAAAAATAATGTGATATAAAAAGCTATTAGAAAAGACCATATGTAGAAGTATCAACATGGATTCCCCAAAAATATTTGATAAAACTATTCACAAATGGAAAAATAATGATTTACAAATTTATGGGTTAAAACTTCTGAGAAAAATAAATTATCCCACTTGAAAATAAAAAAATAAAATGTATGGTAACAATGATGTGTGGGTGTCAGAATTATCTCTATGATACCATTTTTTACCCCACAAAACATTATTATCAATGTAAAGGTAAATGAAAAATAGTAGAACCAATAACTTTTTTGTAACATGTGGGTATAATTATGGGAATCTCAATGATACTAAAATCATAGAAACCTAAAACATGATATATTCTACTAAGGACCCTTTGAAACCTCAATTTATATTGGAAATATAAAACAAAAATTCAACTGTGAGAATCCAACAAGGTACTCAAAATGAAGGGAGGC
Organism: Viscum album; assembly: GCA_963277665.1. NCBI lineage: Eukaryota > Viridiplantae > Streptophyta > Magnoliopsida > Santalales > Viscaceae > Viscum > Viscum album. Next base: position 511,736,222 of record OY728143.1, on the reverse strand, counting down.
CAAAATCGGTCACCCCACCATTTAGAAATAATCTAAACTATGATGTACTACTATATACTTCTAAAAGGAGAATATCTATGCCAACTATGAATCAAAAAATCCAAAATATAAAACACTAGAATAAAATAAACATAGACATATATAATAAATATCAACTCTAAAATGAAAGCATGATCCATGAAACACCCTATATTACAAGGTCATGTCTTCAAAATTATCCATATTCATTACATCAGAACAACCAATGTACAAAATACTAGTTTACAAAAATCAATAAATGTCAAATCATCCAAAACATATTGTGAATAATTATATTCATTAATAAATAAATTAAATGGAATCTATCCTTATAAAACATACCAAAATAAATGTTTAACTAAAACCTCATACCCACATTAACCTATAATGGTAAACCCAACCAAATTTAAACTGACACCAGCCAATGCACAATCTTAACCGGTTCCATGCCTATCAATGTCACAAAAATCACCCACCAAAGGAAATTAAATATCTAAGTAATGGGACAAGACTCCTACATTACCATAACTACCAGGATAAAATCATCAAAATGGCCACATAATATATATGTAAAATTGAGGCATGAGTATTACCAAACAACCACGACATAAACAAGAGAAACCAAAAGGGAACCCAAAGTATCACACCAACTCGATTCCACATAAAGGATACATTAATATAAATTCATCAAGAAAAAATCCTTAAAACTGACCATCACCCAAAAACCCAAGGGGAAAAATCCTCACTGAAATGGTTCGAAATCATTACGTTTGAACATCCAAAAAGGGAAAAACACTTTCCACTCCACTCAAAGCCTAGGAAGGAGAAAAAATATAATGGAGAACTTACCCCTAAATATAAACACCACACATTTTCCCAAACCTTCAGGGAGACTAATTTTAAATTAAAATAAACAAAAACCCAACATAGTTGTGTTTTTTAAATCATAATGAATGGTTCTAACCCACATGGGGGTATAACATCTAACAACACAAAATAATAAAGGCAACTCACATGCCAAAAATCACATTTGTTTTAGAAATTATTATTTTTTAGAATTAATAAAATAAATTTTAAAAAATGCATGTGCCTTCAAAAGCAATCAATGATTTTAAAAACATATTATTTTATTTCAAATCAAAATTACCAAAGGGAATTCAAAATATATTATAACCCGATTTTAAAAAGTACCAATTCCTTTAAAAAACATGTATTTCACTATAACTTCTCAATGATAATACTTCAGAAAATTTAAAAAGTTCACCAATTCATTTTCATTTAATGGGAAAATCACATTTTTAAAAACAACCTTAAGGGATAAAAATTCATTTACAATCAAACTAAAATGAGATTTAAATCTAAAAAACTATCCAAACTACATAACAATATCAACATAATTCAAAATAGGGGGGGTCCCAAAACGTTTCTAGAGAATATTTGTATATTATAATTAATCCCAAATTCTTAATTTACAATCCAAAATAGATTTATAAAATCTAAACTATTTTTATAAAAAAAAACCCAAGGTTCACTTTTAAACCGAAATCATTTTCCAAAAAATACTACTTATAAAACAGTTTACGAAATAATGACACCAAAAAGATTCACACAAAATTATAAAATAAAATATGATATATATGATCAAAATATAAAAATAACTACCTTGACTAATCCCAATCACTTGGGATTTCTCAAGGGTGGTCAAACCAACTAGAAAAATGATTACAACACTATGCCTGACTTTCCCACAAGTTTTAATGGGAAATGGAATTGTTACAAAATAATTGATGTAATGTTTGTAAGATCATGAATTTGGTCACAATCCATTTTATCATGTCATGCATTCCAAACTCACACCATGGAATCACTTTCTATTCCCAAATCAATATCCAATCTGACCCAAAGGAAACTCACACAGTGCTAAAAAGGATCAAAATACCCTCAATGGTAAATCCATGAAAATATATAGGTCAAAATTAAAACCCCATTAGCCATGGAAACACGAGTGGTATCATGAAGGTTGGTGATCATGCACCCACTAACAACCAATCACTTGACCCATGAATACAATCCTAAAAAAATCTTACCAAGGAACCCCATATAAAAATATAATAATCTCAAAAACCTAGTTACCCACTAATAAACCTAGGATTTAATATGATTTATAATGAACCGGCCTGAACTTCCAACAAGACTGACACCCAAATTGAGTTGATACTAGTCTGATAGCGGTTCCCATTGCTCATTAGTTGAAACAATTGCCTAGGACTCAATAATTCTCTTTGGGGTAAATTTCACCCTCATATATCAGTGTAAAATAAATGAGAAGTATAAATAGATAAAACATCCACCCACACACAGAATAATAAAACATCCATATAAGGATAAACATACAACTAAAATAAATAAAAAGTGGCAGTAGATACATAAACATATCAGTACCAAAGGTATAAATTATATTCCAAAATTAAATAAGATTGAAAGGGAACTCGAATGGTTCCAACAATATTGCATATAACACCGATCCCATGCCACATCCTCTAAAAAAAATTTATAGTTCAGTGGAGGTTTTAACCACAACCAAATATTTTCACATTAGTTTTATAAATATTTCAATTAATATGGTGTTAGAATATATTCCATGACATTTTTTTAAATTATGATGTGATTTATATCAAGTGTTGTGAAACACTTTTTAAAAATGGTTCTAATGGTTTTATCCACTTATTTTTAATAATAAATAGGCATTATATTAAAATTTATTTACTGATGGTTTAATCAATTGATATTTTTTTCAATATATAGTAGTGATTTAAACCATTGCTATATATTGATGTTCTAAAAAATGGTTGCAATGCAGCTTCCGTCCCAAAAAAAATATTGGAAACAATACCTCAAAACAGATCCAACAACAATAACCACTATAACATTTACATCAAAAGTTATTTTATATTAATCACATAATCCAATTCTATAAGACAACTAGACACATGATTATACTACACAATAATTAATACATGAAATGAATTATTTAATAAAAATATATATATAACTAAATAAAATAAACTACAAATAGAGTTTAGATATAGAACATCACCAGTAAGTTAAAAATCAATTCTTATCACTACATCCTAATGATTTTCAATCTTATCCTTCTCTATTTCTATCTCCGTATCTATCTTCATCTCCAATCCCTTCTCTCGACACATATATGAAAATTTTCTAGAAAATAAATCAATTATTTATATTTAAATTTAAACTTAAATCTAATAAAACCTTTTCAACTAAATGATTATGTAATTGTGTCATTTACAGATTGACTCAAACCAACCATTGATAAAATTCCACTAGGGTCACATCCATTATATTTTGTGCTTGAGTTTTTTTATTATATGAAATGTCCTATGAGAATCTAGATGGAGAGAATAACTATAACCTACGGTAAGTAAAATTACAATCCCCAATGAATTTAAAAATTTCTCAGATGGTACTAGGCCCGAACCCATCCCTCACACATGATCAGGATGAAACTTCCCAAGGACCAAACTAACTAGATCATCTAGGGAGATCTATAAAGACTCTATAGGATTGAAAACCCATAGTTATTTTATTTTTACCAATAAATCGAATACCAGTCAAATTTAAAGTAATACATAGTAACATAAAACAATATAAAATAAAAATCTACCTATCATAAATAATTACATATTAAACTAGACACATAAATGATAATTAGATAATAATTTAACCTTTTAACCATTACAAAATAAACTTTAAATATCTATATACAGACCATCATATATCATGGTATCTATAAGGAATAGTCCATGTGAAACTAATCAAACACAAAGAACCAATGAAAAGTGACATCTCATTTTAGAAAAAACACTGTTATATTGTAGAAAGTGATATGTACATCAAGAAAATGTTCTAATAATTATATGTTCATAAACAAAATATATTTAGAAATAACATTTGATAGAAAACATATACACATGATAAAAAAAATATAATTTTATTTCATGTATAAAATATTACAAATTAATTTTGATGAGATTATATAAATAATCATTTTATTCATATGTTATTACGGTGTTATGATGTTTCTGTGATCCACTAGTTTGATAAAATTTCACACCTTAACATCTATCGTAGGTTCATTCAAATAAATACCATCAGATTTTATTTATGAATATCTTAACAAATGTTTTCTGGGAAAATTATTTTCCTTATTTATTTTTAGATATAAAAAATATATAAATAATTATTTTAATATAATAAACACATAATATTTTCTAATAAATATTTGATCTGAATAAAATAGTATAAAAATGGATCTATTTCCTAAAAAACACTTTGAATAGTCCATGTAAGGGTTGATTTGTTTGACTCAGCTTGATGCATTTTTTCTTGAAACATCCTGCAATAAATTATATGTAATTTAATAGTATTATATTCAATGAAATATTTTTTATATATTCATATATATATATATATGTAAATGATATTAATGTAATAATATATTCTTCAATACCGTATGCTTCTCAAGATGATGACTATCAATAAAAACGTTCTAATGAACTCGAGGTACCCCTTCATGTACCTTATTATACATCTGTTAAGTAGTCAATGATGTATCATTGAAAAAATGCCACAATTTCTATTTAAAATCATTCCATTTTGTTCCAAATGTTATTAATGGTTATTTATGAATGATAGAATCATCCACTGTAAAGTGAAATAACTTTATCAGTAAGACATTCCTTCAAAATATTATATTATAATTAAATAATTAAATTCAATTATTGGTATAATGTAATAAAAATACATTTACATTAGAATAAATACATAATTATTCTAAGATAGATCTGTATTATTTTAATTAGAATGTGTAATGAGAAGGGTCACCAGATATAACACCAATTAGCCCAGAATCTGGAAAATAATTCCAAAACAAAATTTATATCGGGACCCAAAAACAATATAATGGTATAAATATCTTTAATATATTGATATTACACTTATAAAATATTATTTTTTTACGATATAGTAGTATAGATTCAATTTATTTTGAAAAAATAAGTTATTAGTATAAAAAGTGATATAATATTTTTCACATTAAATTTTGTACCTATAACCATGAAACTCAAACATCCTCTTAAAGAAACAAGTGTGACCACCGATTCTATTGTTGTAGGATCATCCTATAAAAAACATCATGAATTAGTAGGAGTGTGTTAGAAATTTTTGTGAGGGAGATATAGGACTCTCCAATTTGATGGGGTGGCTTCTGACGTAAATAATAGGTGTCATCAAGATGAAGTCAATTGTGGTCCTATGTATAGTTGGTGATGGATCATCAGAAAACATCAATGATTTCTTCATGGTAAGGGTATTATTCATTGGAAATCGACCGATATCATTGAATAACATTTCTTTCAATATTTCATAACATTTTAAAAAGTAAAAATAACTTCAGAACACGTACAAATTTCTAAATAAATATAAAAATTATTTTTTCATAATAAGAATAATTCATTTATAAAAAAAATTAAAAATGATAATATATGATCAATACTAAATATAAAAAATATAATACATAGGTATTTTAATGGATAAATACACACAAAAACAAATATAACATTAAATTTTTAAAAATTTAACAATTCATGAGAAAAAAGTAATTCAAATATGATCATAAATTCACAGTAATAATAATAGGTAATATAATATATGGGTAGTTTATAAGTTTATGGATTAATATATATACAATAGTTTTCAACTTCAATCATATCGTTATCTTGTTCCATCATTACTTCTTCAAATTCAACCATCAATGAAATATAAAAAATATCAGTATCATGATGGATAATAAGTTGATTTTTAACATTGATGAGATTAAATATAAGAGGTTAAATATTTATCTCCATCACCCATATCATATAAGTCTCTCTTGGTTTAATGTGATAAAAAATACATCCTTCATCAACTTCATCTTATAGATAATATTCCATTTCTCTTATGATGTGATGATATACTGTTCATTTACTTTATGGTTATTTAAATCCATCAAGAAAGAGAAGTTTATAAACATAAATTGAAAGGAATCTATTATAATACCCCAAGTAATATTGATTATCGTTCTTTTTAATAAATAAGTAAAAACTCACTGTGGTTGTTGAATTCAAAAATATCAGTTAACATTCAATAGTATCACAATTTGAAACCTATTAATATACCACTATTCTATTTTTTAATTCCTATTCCCAATTGAATATTTGAAATTTTATTCCACTCAAATTTTAAGCATCAAACTTCCTTGTCTTATTTAGATGAACCAGAATGAAAAACATAAACTCTTTTATCAATTTAGCTCATGTATCGAAAATTTTGATTTAAATAATAAAATACATTATTATATTTACATGATATACATACCAACCTAATATCCATGTTGATTTCTTTATTTATGAACTTATATGAATGAAAACCATTCTACCAGCTATTTATTAACAATTTTTTATTCCGTTCTCATTTCATATTTAAATTCTCATGTATATATTTTTTATCTTAACATCTTCAATTAATGGTTAATAAATTTCACTATTTAGTAGTACATAAATACATTCTTGTAACAATTCTAATTTTTTCTGTGTAATATCTAGGATCCTCCCAACCACTCATCTAATATTAGAAATGATTATTGATATCCCATGTAGATGAGATTGAGTTTATATGTCACCAAAAAATCTAACTTAGAGGAATCATGTCTCAATATCATCCAAGAATCTATAACAAAATATTAGTCACTCATTTTTTAGTAAAAAATTAGAAATAGATCCTTTTGGTTGGGGTTAATTTTATATATAAGATTTTAGATGACCAATGTATCTGTAAAAAAAAGTGATTGAATCATAGTAACATATTTTATGAAATCTCAATAATGGGTTATCAAAGAAGGAAAATATATAAATAAATTACATCTTAATTGATACATCCTTTGAAAATGTATAGGACCTCGTAATTTATTTTCCATGACTAGATGAATAATTAAATGCTTCATGACATTAAAAAATAAAGGAAGAAAGATCATATCCATTTCACAAAGTGTTTGTACAAATATTTCCTAAATCATTTCATGCTCAACTATTTGATGAGTTTCTCACATAATTTTATGAAGAATTTACAAAACTCGAGTACAAATACATTAAACATTTAGAAAACAATATATTCAATGAAAATGGTAGTGTGTTTTGTAAAAAAATATGTAAATCATGAATTTTAATCCATGAAACCTATGATTATTTAAGTCAACACACCTTGATATGTCACATGAATACCCATATGGTATTTTCATATGTTTTAAAATTCAAAGGAATATATATTTCTCCATATTTTTCATCTCAAAATTTATATTATAATACCTTCCATTATCATATATACATATATCAAGATTTATATTCATTTTTTTAATTACATACAATAATTAAGATGATCCTTTGATATTCTATGCTCATTAGGTAATTTTAAGATCAAATTTTCAAAAACTTTATTCTAAATATGCACAACATCAATATTATGATGAAACAAATTAAATTTCCAATATGAATGTCTGTAAAATATAATTTTTTCATCCATTGATGTGTTATGATTTTAATTGATGATATACTTCGAACTCATTTCCCCCTATCATTCAGCTTATGGAACTTCTTAAATTCTACTTCATCATTTAGTAGTTTTGGAAATATTTCATAACAAATTTCTATCTTTGAAGTTGGTCTACAATCAATGAATGAATCAAATTCTGAATTTTCCAACTGAAATCTATGAGATGCATAGAGAAATACATGATGAAAAAAAATCACCATTTTTACTATGAGGTAGTCATTTAGGCTCAAAATCAAAGTCACAAACTACAAAATAAAAACAAATGTGAGTTTTATATTAGATAAGTTCTTGAGTTTATGTAAGTCATTAATGGTATATATTAGAGCAACATGAATTTTGAACATTGTAACAATAGATTAATAATATCTCTTCGCACCATTTCATCATAAATTCTATAATTCTCTAATTAAATGATTCATGTATACATAAATATTATTTATAGGAATTTTTATTCTACGAATAATCATCAAAATAATAATTTTTTTTTGCATACATGTCCAGGGAGGTAAATTGTAAGGGACTATAACAAACCATCCAAACACTATAACTAGTACTCAATGTCCTAAATGGGTTGAATACATCCAGGTAAAATCATAATAACCTATTCATAGGATTAAATGAGAGATATGGATGTAATAAATCAAATGTATTTCAGGATTTTAAATCTTTTGGATGTCTCATTAATTTATCATTATAATTATCTATAGAATTCCACTTCATGTTCTCAACGATTTTTAATGAAATGAATAATCTTTTAAATAATTATTTTAAAGGGAGGTAATACAAAATATTTTTAAGAGAATTATATTTCTACGTCATCATAATAGTATATTGATATAGACTTCAAACATTACTCATTGAATACAACCTAAAAGATAAACATTATTTTCCACTCCTATCTACTTGAATCCAATCATCAATAAAGCATATATACATCAGGAAAACCATGGATTTTATTATAATTGAGGCCAATATTTTTAAAAACTTTTCTCATTTAATAAAAAATATCAGGGATCTTAGTTTTGGGAAATGAACCGTGAAACAAGTCTAGTATCATATATATTTATGTATTTTCAATTTTTCATGGGAATTTGATATGGTAAGACATTATTAAAAACATGGATGAAATTGAATGTGAGGAAAACTTCAGGCGCTACATCCCGACTCTAGTGGAGGATAAAGGAATAAATTGAATTAAAGGCATTATTTAAGAGGATTAAATTAAAGAAGAAGTTTTCAACATGAAAATTCATAGTTCTCATGTTCTGGATATCATTACAGGTTGTTTCATCATTGTTAATTATGATATTATAAAAGAGTAGGTAGGGGATGTTGTTGGTGAATTTTCTAATGTTGGGGTACTTGTGAGGTCGGTGTGTGATTCTAGAGTTGTTCTCATAACAAAGTTATAGAAAATTAACTCAATAAATCAATACCAACCAATTTTCCTTTGTAACTAAATTTACACGATCCTTTAAATTGTAATAATTATAAGAATCAATTGAATTTCTCCAATAAATTTCTAGGAGGAACAATATAGATTCATCCAAGGTAAGAGCATTCAAGAAGCATTTGGGGTAGATAAGGTCATGATTAAATATACTAATAAGTACACAATTAGCTCTAATGTTATCATCCAAACTGATATGGACAAGGAATATGAGAGGAATTAGTGGATCTTCATCATCAATGACATGATAAAATTTGGGATCACATAATGGGTTTGCGACATTCACATTATATTCTACTCATCCCCATGGATTTCCTTCTCTATAATGGGAAAATGGTTTGGCTTCTCCAAAAATCTTCAAGTATTAAGGATATGTGACCCTATATCACCAAGTATTTTTATTCTTTATTAGAAATCTCTCAAAAATATGTTTAAAAGTATTTTGGAGGAGGGGATCAATATTATAATGACTTGAACAATTTTAAAAACAATTTACCTTGTGAGATAATTAAATTTCTTATTATATAATTTTGTTATAGAAAAAAATTCACATATTTATTTTTATTATATTATATCAGATTTGAAAATGTGATTAATGTATAATTACCATTGATAATATAGTCGTTGAACAGTGATCAGATGGTTGGTATGCATATAGGGTTTTAACAAATCTAATTCAAACAAACAAAGAAAGTGATTACCTTAAACAGATGGATCGTACCCTATGAAGCCCATTTATCATAAAATCATATGGTGATAAAATTATTAGTATTTAAATTCACTAATCCCAAGATGATATACAACAACTTAATCATTAGAGAAATGGTTTATGGGAGAAGTTGACAGTCATTGGAATCATGACCCAAACCATGTACGATGAACCACCACATGAAAGTGTCACCGTCATGCACCATAATCTTAGGGATTTTAAAAATGTATTAAAGGGATATGTATCAATACCCTAGTGATATGAGTTTTTAAATAATGTTTTATATAATTTTTTTTATATTTTCAACCTATTTTTTTACTTTAAAAATTATTTTTTATTTTGATACAACAAAACACAAACAATATTTTTGGGTAATATTCACATTCTCTTGAGGAATTTATTTTGCTGAATTAATGGATTTTTGAAATAAATAATATTTAATAAAAAATAATTATTAAATTTTTTTATTAAATATAAATGATCATATAATTTTTATGAAGTCAAATGTATTATTTAAAAGGGTTTAAAAACTGTTATCATCAAAAAACACAACACTTCATAATAAATGTAAATTTTATTTTAAAAGTGAATATTAATATATTTATAAAATTATTTAGATAAAATTCATATTATTTTTTAATGAAAAAATTTAAATTATCCAATGGTTTATTTATCATTATTTTGTGAGACTTTTTATTTTTCAAGTAAAACATAAAAACTGTATAAAGATTCCTTTTTTATTATGACATCATGATGACCCAAAAATTGATGTAACAAATATTATAAAATATATCCATGAATAAATATTTTTTTTATATTTAAAACAATGAAATTTTATGTTTAATTTATTAATTTTATAAAGCCATTATGAATCCTCCAAAACCATTTATATATTTTAAGGTTTGAGAATCATTTCTTTAAGAGTATGACTCACCTCCACATAAGAAAGGAAATTATTTTATTAATTTCATAATAATTCCATATAAAATATTTAAAACCAATCACATTTTGCATAAAACATATAAATACACCATGGGATGTTTTGTGTTTTTTGTTATTTTATTACAAAGGGTCCAAAACCAATGTTTTAGAAATAGTAAAGAAATCCACACTCCTTTCCTATATAATCCCACCCAACCTCTTATTTATCTTCACTAATTTTTTTTAATAATGTACTTACTATTCCATTCACTCTGTATAGTCCTAAAAGTGTTATTTAAATATATTATGAAGCTCCTCCCAAGAATTTGGACTTACAAAATCATGTAAGGGATTCCTCTTATATCATTTTCATTCAAGCACCTCTTTTATGTTATGATTATTAGTTTTAATTTTCGTTTAATTGGGTACGTTTTCCTACCACCAAATTTCTTCCAATTCTAATTAAAAATTATGATATACCCCCTTAACTATCATTAATCACTCCTATTATACTTTATGTACACCTGTTACCATACCGAAATTTAGTATGGGATTTCTCTCTTCTCAGTTTGATTAAAGCACCTATTTTATGTTATGATTATTCGTTTAAATTTTTGGTTGTTTGGGTTTGTTTTAATATAAATAAATTTCATTACATTTTATTTTCAAATTATGTTATTCCACTTTCACTCTCTTTAATCCCTCCCAGGAGCCTTTATGTACACCTGTTAACATGTTGAAATTTAGTAAGAGATCCTCACCTTCTCTTCATTATTCATGTTTCCTTATTATCTCATGTTACATATTTCCAATTAATTTTTTTAGATTATTTATTTCCATGTACATATTATTGGATATTTTATTTAAAAATTATGAGAATCCCATTTCTCTATCATCATCACATTTAATGATTTTTAACGTGACATCATTATGCTGCCAAAAATTCCCTACAATTTTCCATGCGTAAACAATTATATAATGTAAAACATACCCATTTACTATTAAGGGGTTTCACCTTTATAATTGTGACTTGCATGTATGTATTCAACACTCCATGATCATGGTATAAAATATGTTGATGAACGAATGTTTGTTTTATGATCAATGTAGCACAGTTAAGCATTGGGATGAAATGAATATGACGGGTGCACCCAGAATTATATAGAAATCTAATGAATTGGTTAATTTTCAGACTCATGTGGCATCATGTTAGGAAAGAGTGTTAACATGATTCATTTATGGGACTTTTTTCCATCGCAATGTCTTGGTAGTTATCATTGAACTATATTTATGATGCATTAATTTTATGTTGTTTCCACATTTCCCATGTTATGATTATCATGCTATATAATGCCTAATTTTTCATTTTCTTTTTATTCCCCATCAATATTTCTATTTTCTAGCATTTATTACTATATTCAATGTTTATTACTTTACTGTGATTTATAGATCACCCATTTATTATGTATATCACCAGGTTATCCCATGCAGTTTTAATAACCATGAAATTTTAGAAGCATGTTAATGAAGTTTTCAATAATGTTGTTGTATACCATGTTGATGATGTTATTATATATACGTAATTACAAAAGAAACTATAATTAATAATCCTCAAAGTTTTATTATCTGAACTATTATGTAATAAATCAAGTATTAATGTGAAATAAAGAATAGGGTTGTTTGAGTTGGTATCAAATGAAATGTTTATTTATTTTTGGGATTAGGATTAAGAAACTCTAAAGAAAGCCTTAGCTAAAACACTCATTATAATAAAATATCCCTAAATTTTTGTAATTGTAGAGTAAGTAGTTTATCAAGAAAATAAATACCATTCTGGATTCTATAAGTGGATGTGGTTTTGGCACATATGCATCTAGGGTTACCAACACAGACAAGGTGCATTAGGCCCAACTCAACGTAACCTATAACACGACAACAAGCCATACTGCGCACCTAGTTTGACACTCTCATGGTAGATTCTTCAGAAAATTTTTAATATCAATACGAACCATTATTTTGGGATAAATAAAATTTATATAAGAATGTATTGTATGATATAGATCATGGATAACATATATTTTACATAGAAATTCATAAGTTAGGAAAAAAATTAAATTTGTATGTTATCCCTTTAATGTCATCGGATCCCACATTTATGTGTTTAATAGTTTAAAAATAATCATCCACAATTTTTTTATTCTAGAAAATGGATGAGAATATGTGGAATCGAGTAAACAACCAATGTGAAGGGTAATGTGATGACTACCCCCCAACAAAATGCCCAACTCGATGGGAGTGGGAATAAAAAACATTACAATGATACTCTCTCAGCTGAATCAGATTCTGAATAGAATCTTGGATTAAGAGGAGCACCAAAATCCCCTTAAGATAGATTGTGCTATGATTGAGAACTTTATGTGACAAAAGCCTCCAAATTTTAAGGGATCATCGGCTCTCTTAATCACATAATAATGTATCAACTCTATTGAGAAGATATTCTCTATACTTAAATGATACAAAAAAGGGAAGGCACTACTAGTTTATTTTATTGAGGGATAATATTTTTAGTCATGAAAATTGATCAAAAATATGAATCCTAAAGAAGATATTGAAGTGATGGTGTGCAATGAATTCAAGAAAATATTTTTTGATAAATTATTTCCTCGCACTCTCCAACATAAAAAAGAAATGTATTTCTTTACCCTTAATAAAAAATATGACGAATCTTTCATGACATTTGATGAAAAATTTTAAAGACTTGGACAATACACCCTTGAATTTTTCATTACCCACGAATTCAAGGTTGATGTAACATTCCACGTAAACAAATAATATTAATTTTTCATATTTAAAATATTTTTGAATTAAATATTAATTTTAATTTAAATGGGATGCTATGTCAGATAACGTACTCAAAACAGTATAATGAGTATCTATGAAATCTTACATTGCACAAAACATTTAGTTATACCGAAAAATAAAAAAATAATATTATAATGTTGAAAGGCAGTTAACGCCTAGCCATTGTATTGGTGTAAATAAAAAAAACTCACTAAAATATCATTACACAAGTTTTTTATTTTTTTTAATTTCATCACATAAATTTTAAAGTCTTAAAATAAAAACAAATATAATTTTAATCATTAAATACTCTAATATTCTTTAAATGGTCGATTTACCATCTTTTGATGGAGATCCCTTTTATAATCTCGTTTTTACACTATTATATTTTAAATTTGACAAAATAAAAATCTTAATTAGAAGATATATATAAATATTTACTTTGGTTGAAATTTTGGTATTTTTAGGATAAAGTTCACCTTTTGATGAATAGTGGAAAATACTTCATTTTCATTCTAAAATTCCTTTTAATCTAATTAATTTATATGATTAAACTATCCTTTTAATTGGCCATAAAGTTTAATTAGATTATATTTTTATCATTTAATCTAATGTTGGTCATTGGAATTAATTTAAATTTGAAATTATACATAAACACATGTCAATCATTTAGTAGTTTTTATTTCTTAAAAACATGCTTTTTGTTTTGACAATAGGAATTAATTTTAAATTAATTTATACAACCTCTGTGTTTTGAAATTAGAAAAATGGATTCAATATTTATAATGAGGAGGTCAAAATTGTCTAAATAGGAAAATTTTATTTATAGAAATTATGTATAGTAAATTTAGTAAATATATTATTTACCTTGGTTAAATGGTAAATCTGGAAAATAAGGTAAAAAATAATATTATATTAATACTAAATTAACTTAAAACATGTACTAACTCAATTTTATGATAAATTTTACACCATGGAAATCCTTAGGTCAATTTTGGTACCCCATGGAGCAACTAGTAATTGAAAATTATATTTTATAAAAATTAATTTTAAGTTATGAAAATGTAACATAAACATATATCATTTAGTAAAAGAAAATTATGAGGTTATATAAAGGATAGTAATAACAATAAATATTCATTGGAAATATAAAATTATTTCCTATATCATAGTATTTTATTTATAATTTTTAGACATTAAATAAAAAAATTAATTAAGACACAATGGTGATGCAGTGATTGCTTTATTAATAAAGTATTCAAATAAATGATATTATAAATGTTACAATAAATATTTAATGGGGATTTTCATATCATCCACAAATTATTAAGATGATATTAACAAGTTATATTTGTATTAATTATGTTTCTTAGTATCAATAAAGTTGTTATAAATTTTTAAAAAGGCATGACATGAATAGCGCCATAATTGACTTAATTCACATTTTAAAATATAAATTATTTTATTAAATATTATAAAATTAAAAAAAATCTATGATTCAAAATAATAGTTATCATAATTCTAAATTTTATTATTGACTATTTAATTGGGTATTTTTCATGTTTTGGCAACTATTTTGTTTCTCAGAGTGTTAAATTATCAATAAAACGGTAAGAGTAAATAAAAGTTAAATAAAAAAAATAAGGATTAAATTTTTTTAAAAACGATCCAATTATTATTGTATGGTATTATATCGACTTATATTCATCTTATCGTTGAACTTAATTAGTTTTTGAAATTTTGTAACCGAAAATAATTTTATAAAAAAATAATAATATCAAACTTCCCTAAAGAGCACATCCTCACTCTAATCAAATGCCACCACCTCAAATCCATTAGACACACCACTAAAGTCCCTTGGATCATCCAAAATCTACTAAAAAAATCTCACAACATTCCCCTATTCCACTTAGAATCATTCCCATAGGTTGAAAATAATTCAAGAAAACTTTTTGGCTCAAATCAAAGATAGTTACACGTTTTAAGAGGTATCATCTTCTCTAAAATTCATTTCCATTATTCTAATTATTCACTCCCCATTCAATTCGTTTTCTCTGATTACATAAAAATTATAGTATCATAAATATAATAGGATTTTGTTCTGATAAGTATTAAAAATACACTTACACACACCTCCATATAATGGATTTAGAACAAAATGATTCTGTGGATGGTGAAATACTGCCTCATAAAACGATCATTGTTCAATTATCTCTTTCTGCCTCTCTTGGTGGACATAATGATGTATATTTATTTATATATGATAAATATTATATTTATATTGTATCTATTCTTCTAATGTTTCATTTACAGTATACCTTTATGCCTTCCATAACGAGTAATTACGAAAATTTCATTCGAGGAAGTGCGGACTACAGCCCCTCAAGGTGACATGACTCGTTAATGCTATAAATGGAATGTATAAAGGATATAATTAAAAAAAACTATGTAAAATATATGACATATATATAATAATGGAGTTATAATATACCTATGTATCATTTTGTTTTCATTCCATTAAAAATTAAAATAATAAATGAATGTAGTGTTCATGCATACGTACGATTTACCATCTCTATAAACGGTGCATTTCATTTTCATATATCAAAATGTTTTGGATGATTCTAAATAAATATATACTGGATTCAAATAAATATATAATTAATACATATGATACATAAATCATGAATATAATTTTAGATATAGTGGAATTTTGACCACATGGATATTTTTTAATTACAAAAAGTTCATTTTTGACTCAAGTTCCAAATATAGGCAAAACAACTCATACTAACTTAAATAATTATATAGTGTTTATAGAAAACAAATTATTGATATAAGAGGAATAATAAACATGAAAATAGTTCTGAAGTAATTATAAATTAACTTAAGTTTATTATTCATGAAGAACAAGGGACTTACGAGACAAGTCAGACTTGAGGTAAGGAAACGCCTTATCCCAATTTCTATTATTTGGGTCACAGTTATACTTCATGATTATGTTCTTATATGATTAAGTGAGAAATAACTATTGTTATCTTATCTTGTATTTATATTTCATTTACGTTTACTTATAGTGAATTAACATAATTTATCTATTTTATTTATAAAATTATTTTTGTAAGGGAACCTTTCACCCTCCTCTTTTTGCTAAGACTTATTTTATGTTAGGTATTTTAATTTATATTTTCTTATGTTGGGATATGTTATTATATATCTTTATTTATTTCCATTTTATTTCCATGTGATGAGGGACACTTTTATTTCTCATCACCTCATTTTATGAATTTAAATGTGACGGTGTTGTGCTGGAAAATTTTTGTAACGGACTTCATCTCAATTTCCATTCATTAAGGAATACTTTGATTTATACAAGAATTTCCTTTATATGGTGTATAAACCCATTTGACTTTTAATTTCATTTAAAGGTAATCTATTCTCTACTAGTCATTTAACTAAATGAAAAATAATGTTTTTTGACGTAAGTAGTGACAACAACCTTTCAACAACCACAACAATTATTTCATATTTGGATTCCTTAACAAGAAGTAATGTTTTTAAAAGGAAAATGAATAACATATAAACATTTTAAATATTTTGGTACAGAAAATTGTTTTCAAAATGGATTGATTATGTCAATATATTGAAATGTTATATTGTGATTCCAATGTGGAAATGATATCTTTCCTTTATACATGTTCGTGAGTTATAATTATTAAATGGTTCTTGGGTATTGTTTTATGCATACAGGTGGTTCCATGATTAAACTATGGCTGGTGAGCCTAATATATCTCTTAAATTCATTAGGTAATGTGACAGAGGTAAACATTAGGGTTTCTCTTAATTGATTTAGGGAATATACTATGATGGGTATTCCAAATGTAACTCCCTACGTATCCGTGAAAGCTACAATGTAAGTATGTTATGGATACCACAAGTTACCTTTATGATTTATGATTTTTGTGTGTAATTAATATATCGTGTGACTTCATGAGGTTTGTTAAAGATATTATGTTTTGTATGTATTAATGGACTAATGTTTTCTTTCTTTATTTTATAACCCTTACTGTGTTTTTTAGGCTCATCCCATGTTTTTGAAATGTTTTTCACTGGGAAAAATGAAGGGTAAGAGAATAGAATAATTCAAGAATATTTATATCAAGAAAATAATTCATGTTTTATTTTTTTATTTTTTATTTTATGAAAACAAATGATACTGAGTAGATGTGTCAACAGGTAATATTCAAGATGTTTTGTATAAGTTATGGCCTAATTCTCAAATACTAGAAACATGAAAAGAACCTCAATGTTAATTATTATGTTAATTCAATATTATGTAATGCTTAAGGCTGGGGCCTTATAATTGGTAATACATGTCAATTTAGATATCTTTAGATTTTAGGGTCTTATTTAAACATATGTGACATAACCATAATTGTAAGCATATTATAAAGAGTTATAATTATTTTAGATAATTTTAATGAGTTTAAGATAACCTGAATAATTATATCATAGTATTTACCCTCCTCATAAGATATTATATGAATATTTTACTGATATACTCACACTGACATTTTTGGTTTTAGTAAATGGTTGGATCTAGGAGGTACCAAAGTAACAATGGATCTGAAAAAAACTGTGACGGTTTTATGAATAAGAAACCTAATGAAATGGGAGATGAAATGAGAACTCTAGTGGTTATTCTTTAACAACTATCTGGATTCATTATTGAACACTTTAACCTTGGTGACTTTTCTAAGACATCCTATATGCGAGAAATGAATCCCAATTGAAGTTTATGTTATAATCATAATAGTAATTACATTAAAAAACCTATGTGTCATGGATGTGGAAAGAAACACATAAGAAAATGACTCAAAGGGATGGAAAGATGCTATAGATTCTGTAATGATGTTTATAAATAAAGAACATGCCATTGAAAAAGGAAGCATCCAGTTGACTCTAGGAAAGGAAAAGAAGTTCTTTCTGAGGGATCGATTCAATGTTTTAAATATTTTGTTCTTGATCATTATACAAATAGATGTCCTAAGATGAAGGATCAGGATGGAGATCAGTTGTATAGTAAAAATATATGTTTTCCAATACCTAATTCCATTCTAATTGAGGATGAGGAAACTGAAAATGACCAATGAAAGGTATGAATTATTTCTTACCTGATCTTTTGACATTATTGAATCATAGGATATGATTCATGATTTGTACTATAGGAAATAAGTTTTACGGAAAATGATGTAAAATAATGGTTAATGGATATTGAATTACATTTAACGAGTTAGATGTATACAAATAATGGAGTCAAGTGTTGTGGTATATTTTAGGATGATAAAATACTTAAAAGTATTAAGTCTCTTTTGATGATGGGATTACATTGGAAGAATTTTTCTAGTATGTGTAACCCTAAAGTTTGATATATTAAAATGTTATTAGTGGAAGTATTATCTTTTATTTTGAGGATATAGTCATAAAGAACCAATTAGGTTTATATGATCCTTGAATTTGAGGCAATTACATGTTATTACTTTTTTAGGATGAAAATTAGAGGTACTAGGCAACCACTGTCATTAAAATATGTTATTGTTATTTTTGAGGAATTTATATCATTTTTGGGAATGTAATAAAATGATAATTTTTTTTTAAAAAGTACAACATGAATATTGGGTGACAACCTGTTGCATTGGACAAATCTATATGAATCGAACCCACAACTAAAGTGCAATTGTGATTTATCAGCTACCACTGGACTACATGAAGTCCATGTTTAGTATGCCTTATTCCTTTTAGAAAATTGATTTTATTGATCAAGACTATGTTTTTTTGGGATCCCATGTATTATCAAATTAGTACTCTTCATATAGGAAAATGACTTGGTGATTAAGTGATAAAGGTTACTTTAGAAGAAATTCTCTCTTTTGGGAAGACTATATGCTTATGGAAAATAGAATACTATAGGCTCTCATTAGTGGAGTAATGGTTGAAATTTTATTTTGGAAGAATATATGTTTTTAATGTTGAAATATGTTGATTTGAATTATTTAATGAAATTAATAACCTATCATAGGGAATATGTGATAAGGTTAATTACACTTCAGTATTAGACTTTAAGAGTAGTCAATGTTATTTAGAGACAAATGTTAAGATTTATTGTAGAGGACTATTTGATTATATACTTATTATTTTTGGGTTTCAATATAATTTTGGATTACTTTGAATAATTTTAAGGACAATTGTTTATTGAATTTTCTCTTTTGAAAATTGGGTATTGTTTGTGGAATTTTAGATATTAGGAGTTGTATTTATTTTTATAAAGTATTATTATTTTTTGGGGATTATCAGATCTTGTACTAACTATTTTGGTTTTGGTTAATGACTAAAGGTAGGGAAAATATATAGTACAACTTTTTTGGATTACGTGACTCTATAGAATATGATTCAAGCACTTCAGGTGTGACCAATTCATCTTGAATACTCATTGTTTAGAGAAAATTCAAGTTTTCAGTAGAAACATAATAAAGGATGACACTCTACATCAAAAGTATGTATACTTCCTTATGTACTAAGTCAATATCATAAATAAATTATCCAACCATTATGAAAAGGATCATAAAACAAAGACATTTTACTTTTACTTCTCCTACAGGTGAATAAAAGAAAGTTTATCCTATCATATGTTTGTGGTTTTCTCGGGGTTAACTTTTTTTAATCACGTTTTCTATCACTCTCCATTAGAACATGAAACATAGTTACTCCACCATATCAATGTTTTCAAGAAATATTGCTATGTTTTATCTTAGGTTACCTTTGTACTTCTCTTTCTTCCTTTTAATGTGACATTTTTATTGAGAATTTTTTCGATGTGAGATTTACAATGATGTTTCCATGACTAATTTCAAAATTCTGAGGAGACAATTTTCAAAAGGGGGGAAGGATGTAACATCCCAATTAAATAAACAATAGGAAGTTTTTTCATTTATTAATATTTTAAAATTAAATATTAATTTTAATTTTAATGGGATTCTATGTCTGATAGCATACTCAACACCCAAAAAATGGGTTTCTTTGAAATTGTATGTTGCACACAACTTTGAGTTATATCAAGAAATAATATAATATTATTATTATTTTAAATGGTAGTTAATTCCTAGATATTTTATTGTAGTAATTGAACAGAACTAACTAAAATATGATTACAGAAGTTTGTTACATGTTTTTACTTTTATTCAATAAATTTTAGAGTCTTAAAATAAGAACGAATTTGATTTTAAGCATGAAATACTCGTATAATTTTTAAAAGTTTGATTTATAACTTTTAATGTAGGCCCCTTATTAAATATAGTATTTATCACTTTTATATGTTATATTTGAAAAAATAAGCTTCTTCCTTAGAATACAGAAATCAAAATTTACGTTGGATAAAATTTTGGTATTTTTTTGATAAAGTTCACCTTTTGATGAATAGTGAAGAAATACTGCATTTCAATTCAACAATGCCTTTTAATATATTTTATTTATAGGATTAAACATTCGTTTTAATTAGATTTAATGATTATTTAGATCATATTTTTATCATTTAATCCAAATTATGTCATTGGAAGTAATTTCACTTTGAAATTGGACATAAACCCTTGTCAGTATTTTGGATGTTTATTTTTCATAAAAAATGATTTTAGTTTTTAACAACAAGAATTAATTTTAAATTAATTTTTTCGACTTTTGTGTATTGAATTTTTAGTAATTTATTACATATTTGAAATTTGAGGGTTCCATATTTTGTAAATAGGCAACTTTTAATTTTAGATATTATGAAATGCAACTTCAGTAAATATTTTAATTTACCATGGGTAAAGGGTAAATCTGGTAAATATGGGTAAAAAATAATATTATTACAATATTAAATTACTATAACATGTGTCCTAACCCTATTGTATGATACATGTCCAACCATGAGAATCATTAGGTCAATGTTGGGACCCCATGGTGCCACTTGTAACTGAAAATGAATTTTATAAAAATTAGTTTAATGTTAAAGAAACTGTAACATAAACATTTATATTTTACTAAATCATTTTTTATATGGGGTTATATAAGTGATAATTTCAGATAAAAATATTAATTTAAAAGATAAAATTTATTACTACATCATGGTAATTTATTTATAACTCTTAGACATTAAATAAATAAGTTTAATTTTGACACAATGGTGATGGAGTGAATTTTTCATTAATAAAGGATTCAAATAAATGTTAAAATAAATGTAATTTGGTAATTTTGAAATCAAACACCAATTTTATAGTCGATATTTAAAAGGTATATATGTATTAATTATGTTTTTAGAATAAATCATGTTGTGATGGATTTTTAAAAAACACATGATATGAATAGTGTCAAAATTGGCATAATTTATATTTTAAAATATAAAATATTTTATTAAATATTATGAAATTCCAAAAAATATAAGATTCAACCAAATAGTTATCATATGTAGAAATTTTTTTATTGAATCTTTAATTGGATATTTTTCATGTTTTGGTAAATACTTTGTTTCTATAATTGTTAAATGCTTGATAAAACAGTTAGAGAAAAAAGGTTAAATAAAAAAGGAAAGGATTAAAATTATCCAAAACCTATTAAATTCTTATTTTATGATTTTATTTTGACTTATATACATCGTATCTTCAAATAAATCGATTCTTGGAACTTTTAAAGCAAAATATTATTTTATAATAAAATAATACTTTCAAACATTCCTAAAGAACCCCTCCTCCGTCTTATAAAAGAACACCACCTCTAACCCATTACACACAACTATAAATCCCCTTGAATCTACCATAGTATACTCCAAGAATATCCCAACATCCCCCTGTTTCTACTAGAATCTATCCAATAAGAATAATTAAATTCATTAAATCCTTTTTACTCAAATCAAAGGGACGTACACATTTTAAGTGGTAACATCTTCTCAAAAATTCCTTTCCATACTTCTACTTATTCACTCCATATTATATTATTTATCTATGATTACATAAAAAATAAAATATCCTAAATATACAAGGATGTTTTATGATAAGTAATTGAAGTAAACTAACACACACCTTCATTGAATGGATTTAAAACATATTGTTTCTGTTGACGGTGAACTATTGCCTCACAAAATGATGATTGTTCAATTATCTTTTACTGCCTCTCATAGTGCCCATTACGATGGAACTATATTTATATGTGATATATATAATATTTATATTGTCTCTATTATTCTGTATTTTTAATTAAAATCATACCTTTATACTTTCCATAGTTCATAAATATGATAATTTCATTTGAGAAAGTGTGGACTACCGCCCCTCAATGTGATATGACTCGTTCATTATATACATGGAATGTATAAAAGATAAAATTAATAAAATTATGTAACATATATAAAAAAGTTACTATAATGGAGTTATTATATACCTATGTATCATTTGGATTTTATTCCCTTAAAATGAAAAAAGTAAATGAATGTCGCGTTCATGCATTCGTACTTCTTACCGTCTCAATGAACGATGAATTTCATTTTCTTATATTGAAATATTATTGATTATTATAAATACATATATAATGTATCTAAATACATATCTAATATATACATTTGATACTTTAATCATGAAAACAATTTTGGAGATAATGGACTTTTGACAATGTGGATAACTTGTAATTACAACAAGTTCATTTTTGACTCAAGAACCAAATATTGTTAAAACAACTGATACTATCTAAAAT
The DNA here is from genome assembly GCA_963277665.1 of Viscum album. Taxonomy (NCBI): domain Eukaryota; kingdom Viridiplantae; phylum Streptophyta; class Magnoliopsida; order Santalales; family Viscaceae; genus Viscum; species Viscum album. Next base: position 511,712,838 of record OY728143.1, on the reverse strand, counting down.
ATTTATGTAAGTTTTTTAGAATTATAATAAGTGATATAAAAGGAATAATAAACATAAAAAAGATTCAGAATAAAGTATAAATTATCTTATGTTTATTATTCATGATGAATAGGGAACATACGAGACAAGTCGGACTCAAGGTAAGGGAACTCCATAACCCAATTTCCATTCCTTGAGTTAAAATTCTAATTCTTGATTATGTCGTTCTATGATTATGTGAGAAATAAAGTTTTTTATCATATATTTTATTTATACATACTTTATGTGTAAATATAGTGAATACACATAGTTGATCTATTTTATTTACCAAATGATCTTTGTTAGGGAACCTTTCACCCTACTCTTTTAGTCAAAGAATTATTTTATGTTGTGTCTTTTAATTAATATTTTCTTATGTTTTTATATGTTATTATATATCATTATTTCTATCCATTCTATGTCCAAATGACGATAGAACCTTTTTTCTCCAATTAACTCATTTTCTAAATTGTAATGTAACCCCCTTAGGCTGAATAATTTTTGTAAAGGGCATCATCTCCATCTCATTTCATTGTTGAATACTTTTATTTAAACACAAATGTAATTTATATGGTGTATAGCCCTATTTTACTTTTAATTTATATCAAAGGTAATCTTTTATCTACTATGATTTTTACTAAATGAAAAATTATTTTTTCTTTTTAAGGTACGTGGTGACAATGTCCTTCCGCTGCCACGTGGATTATTTGATATTTGGATTCCTTAATAAGAAGTAATGTTTTTAAAAGATAAAATTAATACCACTAACTATTTTTACATATTTTTGTTTTGAAAATGGTTTTTAGAATGGATTTATTATATAAATATATTGAACTTTTATATTGTAATTGCAATGTAGAAATGTTATATTTCCTTTATGCTTGTTCATGTGTTATTATTATGTTATGGTTCTTGGGCATTGTTTATGCATACGGGTGGTTCCATGACAAACCTAGGGCGAGTGAGATTGAGATATCTCTCCAATGCACTGGGTAACATGATAGAGGCAATAATTAATGTTTTTACTAAAAGATTTAGAGAAAATACTATGATGGGTATTCCTAACGTAACTCCCTATGTAGCGATAAAATCTACAATTTAAGTATGTTATGGATGCTCCAAGTTACCTTTCTAATTTATGATTTCTATGTGTTATTCATAAATCAAATGCTTTCATGAGGTATGTTAAAGAGATTAATTTTTGTATGTATTGAGGTACTAATGTTTTATTTCTTTATTTTATAACCGTTACTAAGCATTTTATGCTCATCCCATGTTTTTGAAATGTTTTTCATAGGGTATAAAGAAGTGTAAAATAATGGAATAATTCAGTAATATTTATAAGAAGAAAAGGATTATTGTTTTATTTTAAGAGTCTTTATTTTATGAAAAAATGGATATTGTGTAGAAGTGTCTACATGTAATATTAAAGATGCTTTGTATAAGTTATGGCCTAATTCTCAAAAACTCTAAACCTAAAAAGATCCTCAATGTGAATTATTAACATAATTCAAGATTAAGTAATGTTTAATTTGTGGCCTTATATTTGACCACTTATTTTGTGGGGTAAAACCTAGTCTATGAAAATCACTAGTGATCCGTGACATTGATAGCTATGAGGAAGATGTTTGATATACCCTAAAAGTTGAAATGAAGATTGGAGAATATCAAGAGTATGATTTGGATAATAATTAGATATTTGAGTTTAATTATGGAGGTTTGATGTAGAAACCTAATGGTGCCATAAAATTATAACATCCCACTTATCAAAGGTGTGGAAAAGATCACCCCAAAAGTTTACAAATTTGGATGATGAAAGGAATTTGGTTTAGGAAGGAAGGGAACCTATCTAGAAATTTTCGACATGAGAAATACACCAATAAAATGGAGGAAAGGAATTCTCTGATAGACCCAAAATGAATTTTTTATTGTTTAATCTACATGGAACTCAGACACTTTTCAAACCAATGCATGAAACCAGGGGTTCTGGGAGACAAAAAAACAACCTCCAAGGTACTATTAGTGATGTTTTTAAATCAAAACCACCGAAGTGGATCCCGAAAACCCAGTGGAGATAAGTACACTAGTTATTCAATCAATAATAGTGAACATACTTTTTGTTTCTGGTTTTGTGCATTCCTTCTTATAAAAAATGTATGATAGAACTATTAAAAAGCCACCAAAAATCATTGAAATAGACCTATCTGTGAAAATATTAAAGGGGAAATTATTGCATCCCAAGTATTTAACTCTTACCCTTTTAATTTTTTTTGAATGAAATGACCAAAAAACAGTGGCATACTCCCCTTGGTGGAATTTTATTTAATTTTGGGTATGGACTAGATTTCCATATAGAGATCCAATATATATTATAAAAAAATAAATAATCTTTGTATTGTGAATGAACTCCTAATTCTATATAAGTTCAAAAAAAAGGATGGATCTTCTATAGAAACAACATCTCAAGAATTTATATTATTTCACTACAAGAAAGATCATCTAACTCAAATGGTTGAGTTTAAGGAACAAACCATCATTGAAAACAAACCTTTTGTGAGAGAATAAATTGATGTATTTCCCAAATAATTTATTAGTCTTACTCATGTCCGAGAAGTTGAATTTTCAATTGATCTTATACCTAGGCTGTTAACATTATCCAAGAATACATATAGAATAACTGTCGCGGAACATAAGGAGATGAATAAAAAACTACATTAGAATAGGGATAAAGGTATCATATGTCAAAGTACTTCATCACGGGGTGCACCAATACTGTTCATCAAGAAAAATGATCGGTCAATATGAATTTTTATTGATTATCGTGAGATGAACAATACAACAATAACAAAAAAGTATCATCTTCCATAGTTTGATGACTTGTGTTATCAGCTACATTGAGCACAATGATTTTCTAAGTTGGAACTGCAGTTGGGATATCAACATGTTTTTGTGAAGAAAGATGATATCCCCAAGACAGATTTTATTTTAAGGTATGGGAACTATTAGTTCATGAAAATACCATTCGGAATCATTAATGCTCCAAAACATTTCATAATCATTATGAATCGAGTCTATAGATATTACATCAAAAAATTTGGGGTAGATTTTATAGATGATATTCTAATATTCTCCAAAACCAAGTAGGAATGTGAGGATTATATGATCACTAGGATAATGTCCTTAACAAAGAAATAGAGTCATGCCCAAAATAGAAAATCTGTGTTCTGGTTAAAGGAAGTCTCATTCTTGGAGCATATCATCATAAACAATGGGATATCTATAGACACTTCAAAAACAAAAACAATTTTAGGATGGTTGAGGCAAACATATGTGACTGATATACATAGTTTCCATATTTTATCTTGGTATTATCATTTATTTGTGAGAATGTTATCACGATTTTCAAACCATAAAACCAAGATAACATAGAAGTGATTCAGTTTTTATTGGAATGATGAATGTGAAGAGAGATTCATGTAGGTGAAATGGTGGATTATCACTACACCTATTCTCTCACTAACAACATGTTGAGATTTTTTTTGTGGTTTTTAGTAATGATTTGAATAAGGGACATGGTTGTGTGTTAATACAGAAAGAAATTTTAATAGTCATACTTTACGGTAGTTGAATGTTCAGGATCCAAATAACTGAGCACTTGATCTAGAGTTGGCTGTTGTAATCTTCTCTTTGAAAATATGGCAGCATTATCACTTTGGGGAGAAGTGTTAAATATATACATATCAAAAAAATCCTCAAGTATATATTCACACAGAAAGATATGAATATATTCCAATGAATATGGTTAGAGATGATCAAGGACTATGTATAATCAATTCACTACCATCTAGGGAAAGTAAATAAAGTGTAAGACACTCAATGTATAAAGGATCCAACAATTCAATCACTGATTACAATTAAGAGGTATCCGATCTTCTTATATTTGAAAAGTATGGATACAAGAATCAAAAAGGAAGGAACATCATAAATACTTTCAAAAATTATTTCCCAATCATACCTTCTAGAAAGGATAAAGGATTATCAAGCAAATAATTTGAGAATTCATAATAAAGTAGAAATTATAAGGAAAGGTAAATATTAAGAGTAAATGTTTACTAATGATGGAATTGTTAGATTTGGGTAAAGACTATGTGTTCCATAAAATACTAAGATAAATATGCAACTATTGGATGATAAACATAGATCAACCTTCCTTATTTACACAAGGAGCATAAATAAATATCACGAAATGTGAGAGAAATATTGGTGGGACATTATGAAGAAGGAGATCACTAAATATAAATTAAAGTACCTAGTATGTTAGTATGTGAAGGTTTAAAGGAAAAATTCAGAGGGGATGATGAATCCATTACCCAGAGCTATATGAAAATGGGAAAACATAACCATGAATTTGCCAAAAGACTTCTGAATACATGTAACAGCCCGAGATTTTATGAAAAATATTCTTTTTATTTTATTAATGTCTTGTGTTGTACGCTACACCAAAAGGAGCTTGCACAACACACATCCTTGACTTGCCTTGCATTACACGCAATCGCGACCTTCCTCGATAGCATGTGTAATACGCAATACCGAGTTTCACTAAACAACGATATGCTATTAAAATGTTATTAAAACTAGCTGTTATGAATAGTAATAACCACTTTTTGAAATTTTGTAAATTTTATTTTTCAAAATGGATTTCATTTTTGGATTCGGAGTATCGAATTTAGCCTAAGGTGAAATTTTGGTACATTTCGGATAACTTTCATATTCTGATGAATAGTGAAAATTACTAAATTTTAATTAAAAACAACTTTTTAAATCGAAATTATTAATAGTGATAAATTATTAATTTGAGTGGTTTTAAAGTATATTTAGAAAATATTTTTACAATTTAATACAATGTTGGTCATTGGTTGTAATTTCACATTTAAACCAGACATAATCAAGTGTCAATCTTTTGATAGATATTGTTTCTTAAAAAAACGCTATTTGTTTCAACAACGGGATTTAATTATAAAATTAATTAATGCAACTTTTGTGTTATGAATTTGGTAAAATAGACTTCATTTTTGAATTCTGAATATGAAATATAGCTTAGGATGAAATTTTGGCATTGTTTTGAAAAACATCAATTTTTGATGAATAGTGAAACTACTAAGTGGTAGGTTAAAAACTAAATTTTGCATAAAACATAATTTTACCACTTCTGTGAATGGAATTTCGAAAATCCGAGAGACACGGTTAATATCAAGGACTAAAATGTGGTTCAATGAGATGAAAATAATTTTTTGGTGAATAGTAACTTTTTACTTTTTTTACCGCGGTTAATAGTAAATAGGGTAACTAAGGGTAAATATGATATTAATATTACCCTAACACATGTCCTAATCCTATTGGACAAGTGTATTTCGACCAAAAACAAACTTAGGAATAAAATATGACCATTTAGGCCCACTTGGATTAGATTAGGACATTTATTATTAATTTATTTAAAGAAGGGTTAAAATAGTTAAAATCAAAGTTTAATAAGTAAATCATTTTTAATATGGGGTTATACATAAGATAAATTCGATTTTAAATATTCATTAGAAAGATAAAAGGATTTCCTACACGATGGTATTTTATTTGTAATTTTTAGACATCAAATAATTTAATTTATTTATGACACAACGATGATGCAGTAATTATCTTTTTAATGAAATATTGACATAATTGATGTTATAAGCACCAAAATAAATGTAATTTGAGATTTTTTATGAATTCCACTAATTTTATAGGTTACTATGATATATTAATGTTGCTTTAATCAACTTGGTTCGAACATTTAATTCTGTTATGACTTTCACAAAAATCATATATCAACTAGTGTCAAAATTGACACAAAATAGTTTTTAAATCACATATTATATTACTAATTGTTATTTTATTCCTAAAAATCAAAGGTTCGGCCAAATGACTTAGATAAGGATATATATATATTAATAATAAACAATTTGGGGTTCGTTTGGCATGTTATAGTAAGTGTATTAACCATATAGTGAAAGAAAACAAAAAGACACGGTAAAAGTTAAATTATTTAACTTAGAGTTAAATCTAATTGATAAGGTTTAAAATAATATCCAAACATGTCTAAATTTGATTGGTTGATGAGATTACAACCCTATCTCATCTAATCTTCGAATATGAGTCATTTTTGGAGGTTTTTATGTGGGGTTAGATTTATTATAAATTAATATTTTTAAGAATTCCTAAGGTGCCCCTCTCCTCCCCTATAAAAGGACACCTCCTCCCCCTCCTCCTCACACCAATTTGAGCACTCAAGCTCGGCCAACCCCTGCCAAAATCTCTTCTCCACTTCCCTAGAAACATCCTAGAGGTTCTGGTCTTACTCAAAGACCAATTTTAGTTCACTAAGAGGAGGTCTCCAAAAGGCGCTTCAAAGAAGAGGTAATTACCGTTACCAATTCTTTCATCTTTATTTCTTCTTCTACTTCTTCTTCTTAGGTTGTTTCATTATGAAGTAATAACATCAGTATCACTCATATACTGATATGTTATTATAAGTATGAAACAACCCTATTTCACCATCTATCCATCCTACAGAAAAAGAAATCACCGCGCGTGCGTACGTACGGAATACCGTCTCCACGCCGTGGTGTAATCTATTTTCCACCACCACCTTACATGGATGGGTATAATGGTGTAAAGAATAACTATACATAGTTATTACAACATCATATTGATTCTGATATATTGTATAATCCACTCCAATTCAATTCAATATTTATAGAAATGATATCATCGCTCGTGCGTACGTACGGACTACCGTCTCCACGACGCGATGAGATTCATTCTCCATGTTAACCATTTAAGAATGATTATAATGTATATATAAGAAATAATAATGAAATATATGACATTATAAAGCTACTGGATTTATGTATATATATACATATGTATGTAATCTACTTACTTCCATTTCAAGACAATAAGGAAAGGAAAACAGCGTTCATGCGTACGTACGGACTACCGTCTCCATGAACGGTGTTTTTCATTTTATTTATCTACCTATTATATATATATATACTGAATATATATGATATATAAATCATATTTTATATTCTGGAAGTAAGTAAATCATGATATAAGTAATAATGATGTCAAGAACAACAAGTCAAAACACCTACGATAAATGAAACGATTTTACCCAAAACGCTTCTTTAACATGGAGTTTACAAAAGAACGGGTAATATAATGTCATAAGTGAACCATATATGATATCATAACAATGAATATGATTCTTTAATAAGTCAATAACATGATTTAAATCATTATACAGGAGGTTCGGACACTTACAAAGCAAGTCGGACCTAAGGTATGGGAAATATCACAATCTCATTTTTATCCGAGATTGTTTATTCGTAAGTATTTACTAGGGTTTATTTTATCATCCACATCCATGTTTCCTCAATATGTAATATTATTTCCATCCAACTACAATGGTTTAAATCCAATTTTACCCTTTGGTTAGTTTTTAGTAAAAGATATGAAAGGAATCTTTTGTCGTTTATTGTACGAGGTACATTTTGACTTTTTCGACAAAAGTACAAAGAATGTTTTTTTTAACTTATACGGCACGAACGGATTTCTACTGTTTTATAAAGACTTATTTTCATGAAGCTTCCTCTAAAAGATTTCATGACTATTTTAAATAAAATCTCTTTCTTTTAAAATTGCATGATGTTTTGTGAAAATAAATTGATTTTGAAGAAGAAAGGATATTTTCCTCAAGAATTCAATTCAAGTGTTTTATCAAAATTATTTTCCATCTAAGATAATAAAGGGTTCTGTTTCTATCCATATTTTTACATTGATTTGACTATGTTGAGATGGAATTATGTTTATGAATTCCTTTATCTTATATGAATTGATTTATGATGTCATGATGTTTCAAGAATCCCATTTTTATTACATGGGTTATGCGATGATGTATGATTTATGATTTTGTGGCACACATAAGAAAGGATTCATTAAGAGATGGGTGGGACCTATATCTCCCTCCAATGCATTGGGTAAAGATTTTATATCTCATGAGATAGACATGGCTGGAATGGTAGGTTATACCGGTTCAGTGAAACAGGACTGAAACGAGGATTACTCGATTCAGAAAGGGACTTTGTCCACTAAGATAGTCTTGGCAATGAGTCTTGACTAACAAGAAATGATTCTCTATGATTATGTGTGTATGCCACAAAGTTCCATGTTTTATGTTATGATTATTGTGATTACATTTCACTGCCATGATTTATCCCATGTTATGAAATTATGTTCTCTTTTGCAGGTTATGATTTCCAAAATGTTATGTTCTTATGAATATGATGTGATTGATATTTCTTTTGTTTACCCTTACTGAGCATTTGAGCTCACCCTTTTATGTTTTCGTTTCCCCAGGATATAAAGAAAGGTTTTAGGTAAAAAAAAGGAAGATCTTTATGGGAGATATTGAAGAACTTTCACCACGATTAGAAGATTACGTTCCGAGTTTCCAAAGACACTAAACTATTACGATCCTTTAGTGTCTGTTTTTGTTATGTACTATGTATTCCGCAAAAGTAATGTAATGTCCATGTACGATAAGATACGGGTCTCTACAGTTGGTATCAGAGGAAAGGTTTAGTCAACCTTTGGAAACTAGGACGCGAAAACATTAGTGAGATCCCTAGAGATATTTCTAAGGTATGTCTAGGGATGCCCCTAAGGATAAGTATACGTATAGGATATAGTCCTAGAACTATGGTAACGATATTAGATTAAACCAAAGATGATAGATATTTAAGTTACTCCCCCTTTATCAAGATTTTTGCATCTAACACTATTCTGTTTGGGTTTTAGAAAATGGCTGGAAACAAGATGATTCACAATAATGGAGGATATGATGGACAATGGAATGATATTCTTTATGAGCAACCAAATGAAATGGGATTTGGAAGTCCAAACATCATTATTATGCCGAATCAGCAATCTCATAATATGATCAATAAAGTAAAATTTGGTAAGTTTCCTGACTCGGCTAATAAGAGAAAGATGGAGTTTCAGGATGATCATAGAGGAAAGAAAGTTCAATTTCCCCTATGTAAATCATGTGGGAAGAGGCATCAAGGAGAATGTTTCAAAGGAACTGGAAGATGCTTTGGGTGTGGAAAAGAAGGACACAAAGCCAGTAAGTGCAAAGGAAAAGGTTCAGTTAATACCCAGGATGAGGATAATGGTATTGCTACGACATCAAAAATGGTTAAGTGTTTTAAATGTGGAATGTATGGGCATTATGCAAACAAATGCCCTAAGGGAAAGACTCATGAAGAGAATCAGTATGGTCATATGGGAAGTATTTATGTGGATGATGATGAAGAGACTACCAATGGTATGTGAGATGAAAGAATTGTTGAAGCTCGGTCAATGGTTTAAGAATGTAGTGGAATGATTATATATTTATCATGTGTAATGTTGTATAAGTAATCTCATGGTACTATGGAATAAAGAGACATGTAAGGATTGTAACATTGTTGTCTGATTAATGTTACCAGTATCCATGAAAGGTTATTTAGATATTTTTGGAATGAAGATGATATGCGCATAATGAAGGGATAAGGGGAAAATGAAATGTTTGACAGTATTCATGAGCTCATGATTGATATAAGGACTAAGTGATGTCATGGTTTGAGTATATAGAATTTTGAGGATTTTGGTAACTTTTAACAGCACTCATGTTTTCACTAAGGTATTCAAGAGAATACACGATTAAGGACTTTGAATGTTTGGAATGTGACCAACAAGACATATCTTATGATATGTGGGGATCAACGACAGTATTAAATCTCTGGTAATCGTTGTCACTATATTATGAGAGTGGACTACAGTATTATACATAAGCCTAAAGATTAGACTGGATTATGTTGGACATAAGTTAGTATTGTTTAAGGATAGAAGTTTTTTTCGATATTATTGATGGGATGTTATAGTAACGTAGTTCTAGAAACAGGGAAAACCTACAGGACGGGCGACAGCCCATCGCTTCGGACAAGGCTGTAGGAATCGAACCCACAACCGAAGTGCGACTGGCCTTTATCGCCTACCACTGACCTACAGGAAGTCCCTGTTTAGTAGAAACTAGTTTTATTATATTAAGCAGTATGATATATGAAGTATAAGTCCATTTTAGGAACTATATGTGATTAATCTCACTATAGAATGAATTATGTATATTTAATAACTTTTTCTAACCTTTTGTTTGAGACAGATGGAATGACCCATCATTCTATCACATAATCTGCTAACACTTCACAAATAACAAATTCAACTTCATTTATTTAAGAGATGAAGTAGAAATTGTTCAAGGCACGAACAAAAGTGAGATTGTACCAAAATAAAGTAAGTATTTATTCTAAGCAAATTTTCAACTTTAGGGAAATGATCTTGAAAACCAAAAATGATTGTCCTAGTGATCTTATACCTAATGAATCAGATGGTACCTTATATCATCACAAATCTATGGATTTGTGATTACTGGCTTTTCCATAGCCATGTTCTCTACCACTCTCCATCAGAACATGATGGTTAGATTTCTCTTCCATATCCATATTTTCACCTATGTGGAAACCCAGTGATTAGTTTATTTGGGTAATCGTTACATTTCATACTTTAGTTTTTAAAGCCAAGTTTTGGTATTCCCTTTTACGATGTGGGTTTCTATTAAAGAAACTTTCGAATAGTAAACCATTTATAACCCCGACGAATTTCGAGGGCGAAATTCATTTTAAGGGGGGTAGAATGTAACAGCCCGAGATTTTATGAAAAATATTCTTTTTATTTTATTAATGTCTTGTGTTGTACGCTACACCAAAAGGAGCTTGCACAACACACATCCTTGACTTGCCTTGCATTACATGCAATCGCGACCTTCCTCGATAGCCTGTGTAATACGCAATACCGAGTTTCACTAAACAACGATATGCTATTAAAATGTTATTAAAACTAGATGTTATGAATAGTAATAACCACTTTTTGAAATTTTGTAAATTTTATTTTTCAAAATGGATTTCATTTTTGGATTCGGAGTATCGAATTTAGCCTAAGGTGAAATTTTGGTACATTTCGGATAACTTTCATATTCTGATGAATAGTGAAAATTACTAAATTTTAATTAAAAACAACTTTTTTAATCGAAATTATTAATAGTGATAAATTATTAATTTGAGTGGTTTTAAAGTATATTTAGAATATACTTTTACAATTTAATACAATGTTGGTCATTGGTTGTAATTTCACATTTAAACCAGACATAATCAAGTGTCAATCTTTTGATAGATATTGTTTCTTAAAAAAACGCTATTTGTTTCAACAACGGGATTTAATTATAAAATTAATTAATGCAACTTTTGTGTTATGAATTAGGTAAAATAGACTTAATTTTTGAATTCGGAATATGAAATATAGCTTAGGATGAAATTTTGGCATTGTTCTGAAAAACATCAATTTTTGATGAATAGTGAAACTACTAAGTGGTAGGTTAAAAACTAAATTTTGCATAAAACATAATTTTACCGCTTCTGTGAATGGAATTTCGAAAATCCGAGAGACACGGTTAATATCAAGGACTAAAATGTGGTTCAATGAGATGAAAATAATTTTTTGGTGAATAGTAACTTTTTACTTTTTTTACCGCGGTTAATAGTAAATAGGGTAACTAAGGGTAAATATGATATTAATATTACCCTAACACATGTCCTAATCCTATTGGACAAGTGTATTTCGACCAAAAACAAACTTAGGAATAAAATATGACCATTTAGGCCCACTTGGATTAGATTAGGACATTTATTATAAATTTATTTAAAGAAGGGTTAAAATAGTTAAAATCAAAGTTTAATAAGTAAATCATTTTTAATATGGGGTTATACATAAGATAAATTCGATTGTAAATATTCATTAGAAATCTAAAAGGATTTCCTACACGATGGTATTTTATTTGTAATTTTTAGACATCAAATAATTTAATTTATTTATGACACAACGATGATGCAGTAATTATCTTTTTAATGAAATATTGACATAATTGATGTTATAAGCACCAAAATAAATGTAATTTGAGATTTTTTATGAATTCCACTAATTTTCTAGGTTACTATGATATATTAATGTTTATTTAATCAACTTGGTTCGAACATTTAATTCTGTTATGACTTTCAAAAAAATCATATATCAAATAGTGTCAAAATTGACACAAAATAGTTTTTAAATCACATATTATATTACTAATTGTTATTTTATTCCTAAAAATCTACAGTTCGGCCAAATGACTTAGATAAGGATATATATATTAATAATAAACAATTTGGGGTTCGTTTGGCATGTTATAGTAAGTGTATTAACCATATAGTGAAAGAAAACAAAAAGACACGGTAAAAGTTAAATTATTTAACTTAGAGTTAAATCTAATTGATAAGGTTTAAAATAATATCCAAACATGTCTAAATTTGATTGGTTGATGCGATTACAACCCTATCTCATCTAATCTTCGAATATGAGTCATTTTTGGAGGTTTTTAAGTGGGGTTAGATTTATTATAAATTAATATTTTTAAGAATTCCTAAGGTGCCCCTCTCCTCCCCTATAAAAGGACACCTCCTCCCCCTCCTCCTCACACCAATTTGAGCACTCAAGCTCGGCCAACCCCTGCCAAAATCTCTTCTCCACTTCCCTAGAAACATCCTAGAGGTTCTGGTCTTACTCAAAGACCAATTTTAGTTCCCTAAGAGGAGGTCTCCAAAAGGCGCTTCAAAGAAGAGGTAATTACCGTTACCAATTCTTTCATCTTTATTTCTTCTTCCACTTCTTCTTCTTAGGTTGTTTCATTATGAAGTAATAACATCAGTATCACTCATATACTGATATGTTATTATAAGTATGAAACAACCCTATTTCACCATCTATCCATCCTACAGAAAAAGAAATCACCGCGCGTGCGTACGTACGGAATACCGTCTCCACGCCGTGGTGTAATCTATTTTACACCACCACCTTACATGGATGGGTATAATGGTGTAAAGAATAACTATACATAGTTATTAAAACATCATATTGATTCTGATATATTGTATAATCCACTCTAATTCAATTCAATATTTATAGAAATGATATCATCGCTCGTGCGTACGTACGGACTACCGTCTCCACGACGCGATGAGATTCATTCTCCATGTTAACCATTTAAGAATGATTATAATGTATATATAAGAAATAATAATGAAATATATGACATTATAAAGCTACTGGATTTATGTATATATATACATATGTATGTAATCTACTTACTTCCATTTCAATACAATAAGGAAAGGAAAACAGCGTTCATGCGTACGTACGGACTACCGTCTCCATGAACGGCGTTTTTCATTTTATTTATCTACCTATTATATATATATATATACTGAATATATATGATATATAAATCATATTTTATATTCTGGAAGTAAGTAAATCATGATATAAGTAATAATGATGTCAAGAACAACAAGTCAAAACACCTACGATAAATGAAACGATTTTACCCAAAACGCTTCTTTAACATGGAGTTTACAAAAGAACGGGTAATATAATGTCATAAGTGAACCATATATGATATCATAACAATGAATATGATTCTGTAATAAGTCAATAACATGATTTAAATCATTATACAGGAGGTTCGGACACTTACAAAGCAAGTCGGACCTAAGGTAAGGGAAATATCACAATCTCATTTTTATCCGAGATTGTTTATTCGTAAGTATTTACTGGGGTTTATTTTATCATCCACATCCATGTTTCCTCAATATGTAATATTATTTCCATCCAACTACAATGGTTTAAATCCAATTTTACCCTTTGGATAGTTTTTAGTAAAAGATATGAAAGGAATCTTTTGTCGTTTATCGTACGAGGTACATTTTGACTTTTTCGACAAAAGTACAAAGAATGTTTTTTTTAACTTATACGGCACGAACGGATTTCTACTGTTTTATAAAGCCTTATTTTCATGAAGCTTCCTCTAAAAGATTTCATGACTATTTTCAATAAAATCTCTTTCTTTTAAAATTGCATGATGTTTTGTGAACAGAAATTGATTTTGAAGAAGAAAGGATATTTTCCTCAAGAATTCAATTCAAGTGTTTTATCAAAATTATTTTCCATCTAAGATAATAAAGGGTTCTGTTTCTATCCATATTTTTACATTGATTTGACAATGTTGAGATGGAATTATGTTTATGAATTCCTTTATCTTATATGAATTGATTTATGATGTCATGATGTTTCAAGAATCCCATTTTTATTACATGGGTTATGCAATGATGTATGATTTATGATTTTGTGGCACACATAAGAAAGGATTCATTAAGAGATGGGTGGGACATATATCTCCCTCCAATGCATTGGGTAAAGATTTTATATCTCATGAGATAGACATGGCTGGAATGGTAGGTTATACCGGTTCAGTGAAACAGGACTGAAATGAGGATTACTCGATTCAGAAAGGGACTTTGTCCACTAAGATAGTCTTGGCAATGAGTCTTGACTAACAAGAAATGATTCTCTATGATTATGTGTGTATGCCACAAAGTTCCATGTTTTATGTTATGATTATTGTGATTACATTTCACTGCCATGATTTATCCCATGTTATGAAATTATGTTCTCTTTTGCAGGTTATGATTTCCAAAATGTTATGTTCTTATGAATATGATGTGATTGATATTTCTTTTGTTTACCCTTACTGAGCATTTGAGCTCACCCTTTTATGTTTTCTTTTCCCCAGGATATAAAGAAAGGTTTTAGGTAAAAAAAAAGGAAGATCTTTATGGGAGATATTGAAGAACTTTCACCACGATTAGAAGATTACGTTCCGAGTTTCCAAAGACACTAAACTATTACGATCCTTTAGTGTCTGTTTTTGTTATGTACTAAGTATTCCTCAAAAGTAATGTAATGTCCATGTACGATAAGATACGGGTCTCTACAATACATATAGTGGAAAAAATACTATCTGGGTTGTGGTGGAACATATTTAAAAGACTGCAAACTTCTTTATAATTTTAGAGGATTTATCATGAGATGAACTTGCATGTGTATATATTAGAGAAGTGGTGAGGATTCTGGAGTACCATTATTAATTGTATCTTATTGAGATATGAGATTCACCTCCATGTTCTAGAAGAGTCTCCAACATGCATTGAATATTGTTCTGAACATTAGCATGACTTAACAACCTTAAATTTATGTCCAATCAGAGTGGACTATCCTGAAACTTGAGGAAATGTTGAGAAATTTCCCAACTAACTTCAAAGGAGGATAGGACCAACATCTTACTCTGGACGAGTTCTCTTAAGACAAAATTTTCCACATGATAATCCAAATGGATCCCTATGAAGCCTGTTATGGGAGGAAGTAAGAAACACCAATATTCTAGGATGTAGTAGGGGAATGAAAACTGATAGGTTCATAAATGGCTAAGGAAATGGGAGAAAAAAATTAAAATCATTCACTAGCACATCAAGGATTCTTAGAGCTAACAAAAGAGATATTCTATAGATCACTGACACAACCTAGAGTTTGATATTAGAGACATTGTTTTTCTACACATATCTCCAAAGACTAAATTGATTATATTTGGGATGAGTGTAAAACTTAGTGCAAGATACATCATCCCCTTTGAGATCCATGATCACATCAGGGCTGTCACCTACCGATTTATACTCTCACTACATGTATCTCAAGTACACGATGTATTCCATGTATCCCTCTTGAGAAAATACATAACATACACCTCGCATATACTCAATCTTGATGTGGTATCATTAGATAATTACTTTTCCTATAAGGTGTAATTGACGAAGATATTAGATCATAGAGACAATGTTATATGAAATAAGACAATGCACCTAGTCAATGTGCCATGGATAAAAAAAATGTTTGAAGAAGTGATTTGGGAACCAGAGGAGGTGATGAAGAAAAGTTACCTATTTTTATTTTTACAGAGATAAATGAAAATATCAAAGGAAAAAATTACATTAGGGGGGAATATTGTAATTACCTTATTAGTTATAAATAAAACTTCCCTTGTGATTTAATTAAATGTATTATTTTAAAATATGGTTATAGAAAACAAATGAATTTATTTGGTTTTATTATATTATATTAGATATAAAAAATACCATTAAAGTATCATTATAATCAATAATATAGCCTTCTAATAATGATCACATGGTTATTATAAATATTGGGGTTTAACAAATCCAATTGGCATTGAAAAAGGAAATTATGAGCTCAACCAGTAGGATTGTACCCTATAAAGCCCATTTTTCAGAGATTATAAGGGATATAACATCAATGGACATTGACCATGACCTATACCAAGCTCATATCCAAAGGATTATTCATGAGTGAAACATTATATGAATGAAGTTCTAGATCATCGAGATCACAACCCAAACCATGTACGCTAAACAACCCCATTAAAGTTTTACTGTCACACACCTTAATCATAGGGTGTTTGTGGGTGTATTAAAGGAATATGTACCAAGACCCTAGATATAAGATTATATGCAGTGTTTTTTATATAAAAATAGATATATTTTTATCCTAATAATATTACTTAAAAAATTATTTTTTATTTTGATATAATAAAACACAACCAATATTTTTGGGTAATATTCAAATTAATTAAAAAAAATTATTTGCATGAATTAATGAATTTTTTAAAAATAATATTCTAATAAAAATATTATTATTAAATAAAATTTATTAGGGTTGATTGATCATATAAATTTTATGAAGTCAAATGTAATATTTATAAGGATTCAAACATTATTATTGTAAAACAAATACCATTTCTTAATAAATGCCGATTTTATTTTAAATGTGAAAAATCAAGTTTTTATAAAATTATTTATAAAAAATAAATATTATTTTTGAAACCAAAATGTTGAAATTATCCACTGGTTAATTTTTCATAATTATCTGAAACAGTCAATTTTTTTTGGAAAAAATAAAATACCGTAAATATACATTATGTATTATGAAATTATAATGACCGAAAAGTGATTTAATAAATAATATAAAATGTATAAAAGTCAAAATATATATTTTATTTTTAAAAATAATTATATTTTATGCTTATATTGTTAATTTTATAAAGATATTATTAATCCTTCATAACCATTAATATATTTTAGTGTTTTAAAATATTTTCTATAAGAGTATGGCACACAACCACATCAGAAAAGAAAATTATTTTATTAAGATCATTACATAGACTTATAAAATAATTAAAACCACTTCCATTTATCAAAAATCTTGGTAGTTTTTGTGGTTTTGTTTATTTATTATATAGATTCAAAAACCTATGTTTGAGAAATAATAAAAATACCTCCACCCCATTCCTATTCAATCCCACACAATCCTCCATTTATATTCCCTAAATATTCTTGGAGGACATCCATATTCCTCTGTCCCCTCTATATTGTTCTAATATGGTGGAAAAAATCCCTCAAAAATCTCCTCACAATAATTTGGAGTCACACACTCAAGTATGGGATTTCTCTCTTCTCATTTCCAATTAAACACCTCTTTTATGTTATGATTCATTGTTTTATTTTGTGGCTATTAGTAGGGTTACTACAAACCCATTTCTATCCATTTAATTTCTAAATGATGTGATACATCTATCACTCTCATTATTCTTTCCCATGACCCTTTATGTACACAGATTACCATGCCTAAATTTAGTAAGATATTTCTATCTTCTAAATTACATTCAAGAACCTCTTTTATGTTATGATTATTAGTTTCAATTTTTTGTTATTTGGGTATGTTTTCTTATGACCCATGTATTTTCATTTTATTTAAAAATAATTATAGACCACCTTCACTATCATTAATTCCTCCCATAAGATTTTATATTCACCCATTGCCATGCCAAAATTTAGTAAGAGATCCTCACCTTCTCTTCTTTATTCAAGTTTCGTATTATCTTATGACTTATATTTAAAATTTCATACATTGGGATATGTATTTAAATGTATCTGTTACTGCATATTCAATTTACAATTGATTATATACCCCTTTCTCTTTCATCAACCCAGTTTATTAATTATTATGTGATTATGTTATGCTGCAAATATTTCACCACGATTTTCCATGACCAAATAATTGTATAGTGAATACCATACCCATTTTCTATCATGGGTTTTAACATTTATACACATATAAATATTTAAATTAGGACATAGATATATTTATTCCCCACTCCTTGATCATGGAATAATATATTATGATGAATGAAAACATGTTGTATGATCTATGTGGCACACTTAAGCATGAGAATGAAATGAATGTAATGGGTGTGCCTCAAATAATATAGCACTCCAATGCATTGGGTAATGTTTAGTCTCATGATATGTCATGTTGGGACATGGAGTGATCTTGATTCATTTATGGTAATTTTTCTATCATGATGTCTTAGAAATAAACCTTGACCTATGATTATGATGCAATATTTTTATTTGTTTTCATATTTCCCATGTTATGATTATTATGCTATATCATGATTTATTATATATGATCCTTTATCACTCATTTATATGCCTATTGTATATCCTTTATTTATGTATTACATGTTTACTACCTTAATTTATTTTATATATCACCCCTTATTCATGTCTCTTGGTTACCCTATATAAAATTAAATGCCATGGAAATTTAGAATCATGTTATGGAAGTTTTCAATAATGTTGTTTATACCATGTTCAAGATGTTATGCTATGTACTTAATTACAAAAAACTATACATCTTGATATTCTAGGTTTTATTATGTGTAATGTTATACAATAAATAAATTATTAATGTGAAATAAAGATCAGGCATGTTATAATTCTCCCGTAAAAGAAAAGGTCGAGGGATAATATTATATCTCATATTATGTTTTCTGATGATATTATTATTTTCATTAATGGTGGGTTAAAATACATTAATGGGTTGAATAATCTCAAGGATTATTATGGTTTTTAAATTGTATAAAGGATTAATCATGGGAATATCATAGTCTACATATCCAGCAGGTGTTCAGATAGGCGCAGTAGGAGTATTCAAAATATGCTTGAAATACAACAACACTTATTTCCAAATGAGTATATAGGATCTACAATTGTGGATGGTAAAATTAAAAAGGAAATATTTTATGGCATCACAAATAAAATCATAGGGAACATTTTTTACTAAAATACCCATTTAATCTCCCTTGGAGGATGCATTAGTCTTTTGAATAGTGTTTTCACTTCAATTCCAATGCATGTTTTTTCAATCATCAAGGTTCTGAAGGGGATTGTTGAGTTAATTGAAAAAACCATGAAAAAATTCATATGAGACAGAAATAAGAATTGGAGGATCCACTGGGAATTATAGATGATCATGGATAGGCATATAAAGTAAGAACTAATTAATCTCTAGAATGTTATGGAAACTGTGAAAGCCATGAAAGCTAAACTGATATGGGATATTATTGAGGGAAGCACCCTATGGGAAATATTCATGAGAAATATACATTATCGATGATTCGAAGGAGTGTGAAGAAAAATAAATGAATATGTTAGGTCTAGAATGAATAATGATAGACCAGGTAGAGACATTGGGATATAAAAAATGATGGATGACGGGCTGCAGAGAGATTAGCTACTGAAAAGATAACTTGGATGGAGATATTATCTTATTTTTAGGATGTATACTCCTCGATGTTTTTTTGGGAAGGTATTATATTCCCAAATTTTATAAATGAAACTATTTATGTCCAAAAAAATATAAAAAAAATCTATATGAATGATGAACTGTAAGAATTCATCTTTACTGAATCTTCATCTACTCAGTTTAGTAGCTAGGTATTTCCTGTCTTGATGAATACCACTAATAGATCATATTATTAGGATATTGTGATATTGTGTAAAATAATCCCATAAAAGATAATTTTTTTGGTGTGACGGCTGAATAACCACACCATACCTATATAGGATATTGTGTAGAAGAAGGATATTATTGTGGTATCCTGTTACTAGTGCGGCACGTCACCAAGGATGGAAATGGCCTGGAATTTATTTTTTAAAGGTTATTGGGAAACCAGTATTTTCATGTTCCTTGTGCAAGAATGGGAATTTCTAGTTAATGTAATTTGATAAAGGAGTCCATAACCTCTTGGTTTTAGGGAGAATAAAAAAATTATGGAGGAGAGTGCAGGTAGCATTGCATATTCTATGATATGCTGGGTTATCTGGGATGCTAGGAACAAGGAGATGGAAGATAAAAAAACTCAAAACTTTTACATTAGCTTAATTTAAAATCCTTAATAGTAGAACATGGATCCCACATTTCTAATAGGATATCCTCTCTGTATTGATGTTGATTCATTCTGATAGTGGTGTCGGATTCTGAAAGAATAGAATGGACTGACCAAGGGTTGTGGTGTAGATGGAAACCTCCAAGGATTGGGCTAAAACATAATATTGATAGATATTATTTTTCAGGAGTTATGAGAGGAGGATTCGTTGTGAGAGATAGAACATGTTATATTATTTTTGGTTTTAATAGTTTTTATGGACACGGTAACTCGATGTGAGTAGAGGTGAGGGCCATGGTAACCGTTCTCAAGATATGAATACTTTTAAACATTAATATTGTGGAGGAGGTTTTAAACTCCAAAGTATTGGTGAGTCTCATCTAGGGGATAACCATCTCTCCATGGGATTCAGATTACATGATTTCGAAGTGTTGTGTAAGAACCCAATTTTTTCTGCGAAAGACTTTGGAATATTATTGATGTTATTTTAGAGCAGGGCCTTCAGATGGCTTGCGATTCCGAGCCCCGGAGTGGCTGGAATTAAATTTTCAGTGCGTTCACACTGGAGAAGCCAAATAAGTGGGATAACTCCTAAACGGTGCTTTGGATCAGGTATCTGAGTATACATATGAGTCCGGAATGGTGTTTTTACCCTTGGAATGACATAAAACATGTCGGAATGGGATGTTTGGACCCCTCGCTTGCTTTCAGAACGATAAACGGATAAATTAATTAATTAATTTATTCATTTAATGGTGAAACTCAAGTATCTATTAAACGGTGGCTCGGATTAGAAAACTGAGGGCACCATTGAGTTCGGAGCGTGTCGTTTACCCTAGGAGGGGTGTATGTTTCGCGGGCACGGGCCGTCTGTGAAAAATGGCCCCAGGGGTGTTTTCGTAATTTGGCGGCCTCAGGCGTTCATTTTTATAACTTTTGAACAGGGCCTCAGATTAAAATTCTGAGACCACCGTTGTGATCGAGAGGTGGTGTTTACCCTTTGTATGACCTAACTTTCAGTGCGTTTGGGGTTTCATGTGCGGATTTAAATTGGGTTGATTTTTTTATTAAAGGGGTTAATTCATTTTTATTTATTTAAGCCTCCCTTATCCCTTCCCCCTCACCAATTCCTTATCCCCTGGAGAACCCATCTTTCTCCCCCACCCTCTTACCCTCCTCTCCTCTACTCTCTCTGTTGGCAGATCGACAACGAAGCCTCGGCGGATCGAGGCGGGATCGCAGCGGACGCGTCGTCATCGACCGACGAACAAATCCTGGTAGGATTTATTCCAATTTTGTTTTCAGATTGAAATTGATCTTGTAAATTCATTCTTTATCATATTGTTTCATCATTTCCTTTATTAATCGTCGATAACAGTCATCAATCCGTGTTCAAATCCTATGAATTTATCCAAAATCTATCCTTTCTTCGCGTATATTCATCGCGCAATTTTGAACGCATTAACCCGCCGATCGTTGAGAGGAGGTGCGAGCAGAGGGCACGCGGTACGGTCTAGTGGTGTTCAGCAGGCCGGCGTGCGGAGGTGGTCGGGTTTCGGTGGCGGCACGGCAGCTCGGCAGGGTGGTTGGCCGGGTGGTCTTCTGCTGGTCCGAGCAGGAGGCGCCGGCTGAGGCGAGCATGCGCCAGGCGCTCGGCTGGGCGAGCAGGCTTCAAGGGAGGTGCGGCAGGCGCTCGGCATGAGCGAGGCTGTCAGGCAGACATCTAGGGAGGGGCGTGCTGTAGAGGAGTGACCAGCCCGATGGTCAGCCGGAGCTGAGTTCACTGGACCACCAGGGTCACGTGACCCTGGTGGAGAAGAAGAGACCTGCAAACAACGGGTCTCTGCTGGAGCTTACCTGCAAAAGGCGAACAAAAAAACAATGAAGAGGAAAGAAACACGTGGGGGGGGGGAATCTCCCTTAATTGGAGAGAGAATATACCTTAAAAAAAGTATAAAAAATGTTTTTTTATAATTATAATAAGGTTATAATTTTTAAAATGGTGAATCGTGCGTAACTTCCCTGTGCGTCATCCAAATCATGCACCGTCAGTGGCAGTGTGCCTCTGTTTTCAATGCTGTCTTTTTAAGACCAACTTTTGGTATCCATCGGTGAATCGTGGAGCGGGTCAATAAAACACCATAGAAATAATATTATTATTATTGTTAATAATTGGTTTTTCTGAGATAAAACCCTCACACAGTGTCCGTTTGACGCGTCATCTGTGGCTGCATAGTCCTGACAATGAGACGGTTTTTTGAGTCCATTATTGGATACTTAATTCGGAGTTGAGGCATGGCCCGCACAGGCCACTGTTCGAGCTATGTGCAATGTTTTAGCAACTTTTTCATCGGACGTCCATTCGGGGTGTGCGAGAAGTCATTTTTGGGTGTTTTTACGAGGGCATTGCATTGGTGTAATCCACCCGCTCTAATTTGGAACGATGGTGCAGGCCCCACGAGGGACATTTGGGAATTGACGGTGATCTTCCATCTCTATCACCGGGTGTCCATTTTGGACAAGTGAATAGTCCATATTATGTGCTTTTACGAGAGGATCGCAACGGTGTGATCCCTTCGTTGAGTTTTGGGACCGGGATGCAGGTCACACGGAGCACTGCTCGTGTGCGGTGCGCCGGAATGCATGTTTTTCTCCGGATATCCATTGCACTCAAGTGAGCAGTCTTTTTGACGTGTTTTCCATGGGGGATCGCAATGGTGCGATGCACCTGACTGTTTTCGAGGCCGAGGCTCAGGATCACGGGACGCCGTTCAGGCGTGAGGCGGTGTTGGTGACTTTTCCATCAAATATCCGTTGGAGGCGAGTAAGTAGTTGATCTCGCGTGTTTTTCAGTGAGTATTACAACAGTGTAATCCATTTGGTTGTGCGGAGCTTCTTGCGCGATCTCGTTAAATGTGGAATAAAAGGATCTTCGGTTGTGGTTCGTCCTACCATTTTGTAACGGACCCTTGGCGTGTGATCGCACACTCTTGGGAGAGTGATATAAATGATTCACAAGATGTGGTTGGTCGTTCCTAGGCCTTTGATGTGGAGTTCTTACGTCAGGCCTTCGCGTTGACGTTGGGTTCCATGTGCACGATAGTATTTGGGCTAGAATGAGGTATACTCTGGGAGTATATGGGAGCGCTTGGAGGTACGTGTGGTTTTTTGTACCTGAGGATGTTTGTGCGCTCAGTTGGGTTGACTTTGGGCCACACGTCGTATGGGCCCCATGTGTATGTCGTGTTCTTCTTTACGTACTTGACCTCTCACGACGTAGAGGGTCCCTCTGCGCTCGTTTGTTTGACTAGAAGGGTGGAGTTTCCCCTGGCCTGGTGCTATTTTGTCTGACCAGCAGGGTTGAGTGGTCTCCCCCTGGTCTTGTTCTCGATGGTTTGGTCGGCAGAGATGGTTTGGTTGCTTTTCCTCCTCATCTATGAGGGGTTTCAGTACCATGCCCCATTCACCGGACTACGACAGTGTTTGTGACTACGGGTGTTCGTACAGTGTGGGTGTTTTCCCCACTTTCTGGGGTGAGTTGACTTGGTCCGCTTCGACATTGACTCAGCGGATTGGAGCGGGATCACCTTGTGAGACCTGGGGAGTTTCTCCAGTCACCCTGTGTTCTCTGGTAGAGTTCTTGTGGATTCGGTGTGACCAACACTTTACGCGGGCACCGATCCTCTACCCAGGAGGTTGTTTCCAGTGGGGCAGGGGTTGTTACCCGTAGGGCTGAGGTTGTTTCCAGCAGGGCTGAGGTTGTTTCCAACAGGGTTGAGGTTGTTACCAACATGGATGAGGTTGTTTCAAGCAGGGCTCGCCAGTGGGTTACCATCCACCAGGGATGGCCTGCACAATGGTGTTCACCGAGAAGTACCATCCAGCAGGGATGGCCAAATTAGTTCTAGGATTACCTCCAGTGGGGCTGGGTAGTGGTCCCCGATGCCGGGCTTACCTCTAGCTGGGCTGGGTAGTGGTCCCCGATGCTGGGCTTACTTTCAGCTGGGATGGGTAGTGGTCCCCGATGCCGAGATACCTCCAGCTTGGCTGGGCAGTGGTCCCATCGTCGACTTTAGCCGGGATTCCCTCCAGTGGATTAACCTGTTACGGGACTGGGTAGTGTAGCACCAGTCGACTTTCCGGGTCTCTCTATAGTGGGAACCCGTTGACTTCCAGGGACCCTCCAGCGGGGCTGGGCTTGGGGCCGCCTTTCGACTTTGAGCAGACCTCTCGACTGTAGGGCAGTGACGAGTTGTGGTTTTATGTTCCCCCAGAACTCTAAAGTACGAGGAGTGCTTTCCCCACCGAGACGCGTCCTTGTGACGGAACCTAAAACTGTGCGGGTGAGTCAGTGCCACCCAAAGTGGATAGTGTCGAGGTGCGGTGATTGATCCCTTGACTTGTAGTTTGGGGCAGATGTGTGGGATGCTGGGCATCAATGGTGTTGTCTTCTGGGACTATTGGTGACTCACTTTTCATGGGCTGAGCTACAGGATAGAGATCCCCTTACAACCATATTCAGGATTCTTGTTGAGCATATGTATATGTATATACCTTGTTCCAGTACCCACTCCTTGGGTTTTAGCTAATCTCCTTCCATGTGAGGTGAATATGCGCGGGGTATGCCACGTGCTTTGCGTGTCTTGCTTCTCATGGTTGGACGAGCCTACTCTCCTGCTATAGGTAGCGAATACTCAACGAGAAGTTCATATTCTCACCGTTTCCAGCTCCTTGTGTCTGGATGAGTCTACCTCCCATCTCTTGTTGGGTTGAGCTGGACTCTCTACTGTTAGTCTTAATGCACTTTCAGTTGTACTCCCCTTCTTTTCCTATTCGCTCTACTGCCCACCCTTCGGTACCTCCTTTTGTTGCTCCCTCGAGCCTTCGGGGCATCCTACTGAGTATTTTTATACACACCCCTTCTTGGGATTTTCCATCACTTGGTGCGCCCTTGCAGACGACGGACAGGTTGGTCATGACATTAGAGGAGCTTAGGAGCTTGGGAGCATGGACCGCGTGTGGTGGTCGGAGTCAGGTTCCAGGTGGGAGACCATTCCATCTGTTTTCCTTTGTTTACCTGTTGCCAGGTTATGGCACTTTTCTGGATGGAATTTTTTTCCCTTTTCTTTTCAGTGTACCTTCATCTTTCTTTGTACTTGTAGAGGTCGATGCACCTTGTGGTTTTTATATAGAAGTTGCCTTTTTTCTTTACTTGTCTTTTCTTTTACTATGCACTTTTTTATTGATTGTGCTACGTGTGTGCATGTACAGGTACATAAGCAAAGGCCTCCCTGAGTTGTTGTGCCTTCGGTGCTAGTCGCCTGCCCCTGGCCTATGGAGGCAGGCTTGGGGTAGTTGCGGCTCTATTCAGTGTAGGGTCAGGTCATAAAATGTTGGATGATCATTGATAAAGGTATAGAGATTCATCACACATGGAGAGAAAAAAATTGCATTATATATTTTAGCAATCAAGGGGGAATATAATGAGCCTACTATTCTTTACTAGTATACTGGTTCTATTTTTAGTGATTTTAAGATGATTTTAAGGGGATTTTCTTGGACTCCATTACTTCTACCCCCTTCATTTTATTTCTTTTTTCACATTTAATTATAAAAATTTTATGATCAAGTAGGCAGGGAAATTCATTCATCCTCCATAAAAACCTTGATTTCCATCCATAACTAAATTATGAAATGAATTTTTCTTCCCAATAATGTTATCTCTTCCATTATTCCCCATAGAATCAGTAAAATGATGTACAAATATGTTGCAATCTTGATCTGGTTGTCCTGAGGTCCTAGAAACATCATTTGGGAAGACAATATTTTTATTATACTTATATGATTATAATAATATGTTTCGATATCGATTAATTTTTAAAAAAATGATAAAAGCATCATTTATAAGGTTCTAATTTGTTTGTCCATAGTTGTGGAAGTTGTGTGCTAATTCTGTCAACTAACACTAGTGCTCAAACATTCTATAATGTTTTATTCTCAATACCCAATCCAACACACACATTTATCATTTAATTGCATCAATATAATGTGCTCGTAAACTTTATTTCTCTTCAAATATTTCATAAATGTACATTAATGACTTATAAATTTTATTATCCCATTAATATATCGTTTGGAAGTGAAAAATATAAAATCTCCTACAAATCCTTAGCATAATCTCGTCTGTCTCTAGGCAATGCAATCCATCTTTTAAATATATATCTTCAAATACCAAAACATTGTTAAATAAAATTAGTTTTTTGCATTATCAAAACATAAAAATATGGAAAAAACACATAATAAAAATTATTAATTTTAATTTATAAAGTTACCATATATAATATTTATTTCACTTAATGGTTTTAACAATCATATATTCAAAACCATATATGTAGTTATAAATAAAATACCACTTCTATAAAAATATGAAGTTTATTAGTATTTATTTTTAAATCCCAAGATAATATGACACTAATAAATATTTTTGGCACTTTTGAATCATTATTTTATCTAATTAAAATTTGTCATTTTTAAAGTTGTAATACAATACAAAAAACCCAATACTACCTATATAAAAAAAATAACATATATTTATTTTTTATTTTATAATAAACATCAACATGATTTATATTTTATTAAAATAATTATAATTTTTAATAGTGTTTTTAAATTTACCTTCTAGATTTGATTTTTCATTTACAAATTATTTACACAAAAAAACCAATTTATTATTATATATTTTTATATTTTTAATGTAACAAAGATTTATAATTCAAAAATATCAAAATTAATTAATAATGGAATAAAAAATGAAATATTATGTTTTTATTTATAAAATAATAT
Organism: Viscum album; assembly: GCA_963277665.1. Lineage (NCBI taxonomy): Eukaryota > Viridiplantae > Streptophyta > Magnoliopsida > Santalales > Viscaceae > Viscum > Viscum album. The sequence goes on along the minus strand of OY728143.1, from coordinate 511,685,558 downwards.
AAAATCACTTATAGGATTGAATAACTCAATACACATAATAAATAAAAATAAAATAAACTCTAAAAAAGCATTTAAAGGTTCTTATACAAATAAAAAAAATATAAATCCCAAATCTTTAATAGATATTTTAAAAAATTTCCTCGATAGTCACCTAACCACTTTTTAGGCAACTTGGTTGACCAATTAGATAACAATCAATGAAAATTTGAGTATGGAGTAAAGTGTATTTAATCAAATAAATTTATAATATTAAAAAAAAATACATACAACAAAACTGAAAAAATATATTGAAATAAATAACAAAAATAAATTTAATGAAATAAATTACACAATGAATAAATAAAACATGTTTTCTAGATAGGGAAAATAATATGATATCATAAATTATATATATAATATGGAATATAACATAAATAAAAGACACAAGATTGAATAATTTTTCCTCCTATTTGAGTGCAAGGGAGAAAACATGGGGAGAGATTTAGTGTCAGTGAATTCAGGGAAGGAATCATCACCCAAAGGCAAGTGTTAGGGGGGAAATGAATTAAGACAAACAAACCATTGGAAACCAGCTCATGGGTGGTCGATACGAGGACAACAATGAGGGAGAGGGCTTAATGGATACAACTCGAAGGGCATCGACTCAAAAGGTGATGACTCATATGGGTGATGACTCATATGGGTGAAGATGAGGGATATTATAAAGAACAAAACTTCTCAAACATAGATATTACATCTTATTGTATGAATATTTTTTACATTACACAAACACATGAATGAGGATCATAAAGGTATAGATACTTTTTAAACATGGAACACAATCATCTTATTTCATTAATGTTCAAAAAAATATCATATAAATATCTTCCCAAATAGTAATCTTATTATACATACCCTTCTTAAATCAATTATTTGTAACCTAGGGAATGGATACATAATAAAGGGAGAGATCAGAAGATCAATAAGAGTAAAAAAGGGAGGTATCAACATATCCTAATCATAAGGGTATAAAACATGAGAATAACAATTGAAAACCATTCCGTATGAATAATAAATCATTATCGTTCATCATGGAATAATTCATGGAAGTTCAGAAGACATGAATCATAATGAATTCAAATAACATGAGACATGAGATTATAAAATTGGAATAAGAAATATATTTATGGCATACACATAAGAATATAATATCATTTCCAAATTATTCAAGGAATTATTTCCAAAACTATTATAGTGGAATGGGTTCACTTCCCAAACCATCGTAAAAGTCAAGGCTCATTCCAAAGATTATCATAGTAGACGAAGTCCATTACTTAACTGGATTCAATCCCCATTCCAATCTTTTTTATCTCATGAGATATCAATATTGAACTAATTAATTAGAGGTTGATATAAGTCACACACATCACATTATGAAAATAATACATACATGTTCTATAATATCATAAAACATTTATGATATCAGAACCCTTGAAATGGAATGTATTTCAAAAAATATTTATTATAACATAATCCATTGAAATGAAATAGTCTTCATAATCAATTCATCATTTTATTAAAGCATAACACATGAAAAAATAATCGGGTTATATAAGAATTCTATCATGGTATAACTAGTGGATTTGAAATGGGATTCATAAACATCATGTTCTCATTAACACAAACCATTTAGAGAAATAATAAAAATTTTATCCTTAGATAATATCCCTCGTAATGAATAATTAACATAAAGGTATGTTATCATATATATAAAATTAATTTTAAAAATAATTTGGAAGTTTTACTGAAAAAAATATCTATTCTAGTTTGAAAAAAGTTATTTAAATAGAAAACATTTTCAAAATCCATTTCGTTGAAATTAATATTGGAAACATTTAATGGAATATTAAAAATAATTTAAAACGTATAATTTTAAAAATATACTTTCCAAATTGATTTTTTTTAAACATGTAACATTTTAAAAATAATTTTCTTTGAAAATAACTCTATAAACATATAAAGGATGATTTAAAAATAATTTAGAAAATTTTTGAGGAAAATATTTTTTACACTTTAATAAACACTTTGTAAAACATAAAAATTTTAAAAATTTTAATTTTATAAAATAAAAATTCAATTTTATAATGGAATCCTTACAAAATTGAGTTTTCATGATTGTCGGAAATTCCATACACGTTAAAAAAAATATTTCATTCACATTTTCCTTAAAATCCAAAAATGCATTTTTTTTTTTGAAAATGACATGATAATTCATTTTAAAAGAATTTTTAAAATGTCAATAATGTGTCATATGTATTTAATAAATCATTTTTGGAATTCTAAATCACTTTTGAAAACATTTTTATAAAATATAGATATAGAATAAAAATGGATTTTCGATCAAAGAGAGAAATAATGATTGTTCATTTAAAAACATTCCTTAGAATATTGTGTACATAAATGGAGGAAAATGAAGGTAAAAAATTTATTCTATTGAAATAACTATTGGATAATAACATTTATGAATCTCTTGAGAGATATATCATAATATTTCAACATTGTAAGCATGATCATAAACAATCCAGATAAATGATGATATTTCATCACAAAACCATTATAAATTTGGTAAAATTTAATCTAATTCCACATGAAATAATAAAATTAAAAAAACATAGAATATCATAATAATAAATAAATTCATGATATTAGTGTAAAAGTGTGTGTATATATACCTCATAAAATAAGATAGGTGTATAATATAACATATGTCCCAAAGAAGACAAATTGAGGCAAAAATCACTTACGGCTTTGGTAATCTCATGAATCATAAGACCCATTAATGAATCAAATTAAATAAAAATTTATATATCATTAAATTAATTATATTATTTATATAACATGTTAATGTTGTAGTATATACACCACAAAAACAAATTTGTGGTGAATAAGGCATATGTCTCCCAGAAATAAAAGAAAGTCTAAAAATACCTTACCTTAAGTCTTGAATTCCATCATACCTATTCAAACCAACTATATACTAAATATAATTTTATTATAAATTTATTACATAACCATAAATACATATAAATTCCATATATAATTTACTTATAACATTTTATTACATGTTGATTAATAATTCATTGTTGAAGCCATGTTTCTGTAAATAACTACTTTTTGTCATGTATGTTTTAGTTTGTTAATTTTTTTGGTTATATTAATTTTATCATGATTCCATAATCTATAAAATTTAAACCATGATATAAAAGTAATATATATTTAGTATATATATATATTTATATTTGTCTTCGAAAGTTAGAGATAGAAAATGAAATACATTGTTCTTGGGAACGGTAAACCATATGTACGCATGAATTCTATTTCCATTTTCTCAATAGATTGAAATAAATAAAGGTAAATAATGTATTACAATTTTATAATAATTTTTATGATATATATAAAACTCATTTTCATTAAACCCATCTTTATTAGTTTCTATGTAAATTTTAAATTAATCACATAGCTTCATGATGCGATAGTTTGTCAAACACCCAAGGGATGTTATAGTATTCCCATAGAATGGAATGTAAGAAATAATATATGGTAAAATAATTAAATAAGTATAATAATACCATAAATATAATATATAAATATATAATCCATAATTATATCCATCCATGAGTGGTGGTAATTAAAAAATAATTGACCTCACCTCGTGAGGCGGTAGTCTGTCTTACACATGAATGATAATTTCATATCCCACCTGAAGGAAGTGGATGTGGTTTTAGATAATAAACATTACATAAAATCTTATATGTATATGTAATATAATAATGATTTTATATAAACAAGTTTTAATTATAATTTAATAATTTGGATGATGAAAGAAAATAAAAATTCTCATTGAAGAACGTTACTTTTTCTTTAGGTACCTTCCTTAGGTTTGCACCCAAATCCTTTATAGGTTTTAATTATAATAAAAATATTATTCAGGAATAATAGGATAGAGTTAAATATGATAATTGTATTTTGAATTTCAAAAAAAATATATTATTTTTATGTTTTAATATGAGAGGAGAAGGGGATCCCATTATAAGTAAGGTGAGTAGAACACTTGTAATTTTAGAAAATAAAATGTTGTCTTACATTTTTCACATTATAAAAGGATAGAAAATGGACCATTCTACATAATAATACATGAAAAGGTCTATATAAGTGTACTAAATTTGTGTTTTAACTGATTTGGTTCTATTTTGACCCATATATTTTTAGTTTAACCCCATGGTTAACCTATTTTTACTTTAACCTCGGTAAATAACTTTAACTATTTTTACTATGAATTTAGGTAAAATTTTTTTTTACCTTATTAGATAATATATATTTTTATTATTCTAAATATATAATATCTTTCTTAAAATTTCATTTACATATGTGGAAAATTTTAATTTAAAATTAAACCCACATACGCGGTGAGAAATCAGTTTTCCAAAGAGAAAACAATCAAAAGTATAAAAGTGTTTATTTCAAAGTTATATTTTAAAATAACTAAAATTACTTAAATTAGAATAATTTATATTAAATTAAACTTTACTTTAATTTTAATACCATTTTAAAACAAAAATGATGCTTATAAATTATTAAAATAAAAAGGAAGTTTTCAATAAAACCTAATATTTTTCACTATATGTCGAAAGATTAATATTTTCAAAATAAACCCAATAATTCACTATTAGATGATTTCAAAAAAAGTTAATTTGATAAAATTCGTTTTATAAAAGTGCAGAAAATTAATTTTGATACAATCAATAAAATAAATAAATAACATTTTTTTAGAAAATAACATTTTGAAAACATATAAAGAGATTACTAAAAATTATGTATTTTTGTCAATATATTTTATTTAAAAAAAATAAATATACTTATTATTTAATATATTTTAATTAATATTAAGGATTCCAATTTTAATACCCATGAAATAATCATTTTTAAAAACAATTATATTAATAGTTTTTAAAGGTTTGTTAAAACTCAACGTGGCATGTAACATATGTTGTTGAAGAAATATAATTGAATAAAAAAATTCATAAAAAATTTCAGTGTTTCATTTTAATCACCTTGAAATTAATTTCACCTTCGAATTATCCACTTAGATATAAACAAATGAGGATACTTTGGCCTCATATTTTCCGTAGGTTCCCACATCGCTTCTTCATACCGGTGGCATCATTACAAAACTTTGACCAGGTGAGTAGTATTATTTCACATATCTTTCTCTATTAAATCTAGAATATCCACAAGTTTTTCCTAATAAAGAAGATATTACTCTATAGGTATAACCTATGAGTTCAATACATGGAATGAATCATTCATTTACTTTCATAGTAGAGATACATGGAACACATCATGGACTTTTGAGTGGTTTGATTGAAGTGCCAAGTGGTAATCTATATCCCCAATACAATAAATAATTTCAAAGTGACTGATATAACTAAGGCGTAGTTTCCATTTATTCCTGAATCTCATAATCACATTCCATAGAAAAAATATTAGAAGCACTCTATCACAAACATCAAATTCTAGATCACATCAATGATTATTATCATAAATTTTCTATCGAACTTGTGCTACCCTTATGTGTTGTTGAATGAATATAATCTTCATTTCCATTTCTACAAAAATCTTAAGTCCCAATAGATTTATTTCTCCAACTTCATTATAGAACATTAGAACTATAGTTTTCATTCCATAAAGGGGTTTATATAGAGGAATCATAATTCTCAAACGAAATCTATTTTTTTATGAAAACACAACAAGAGGAATGTGTTGATACCAAAAACCTTTGAAATCCAAAGAACAAGAGATCAAAATATCTTCTAGGGTTGAAATTATTCTCTCATACATAACATATATATAAGGATTATATGCAGTTCTAGAACTAAACTCTATATCATGATATTTTTAAATAATTCACCAGAACATTGAGGTAAGCCTCAGATCCTAATCAGGCATAATGGAATATTGTACTAGATGAATCCTTAACACTTATTTAATGTATATATTGTTAATAAAATCCTAAGAGAAATATTCTTTTATAGTAATGAAATTTGATGACTTGATATGGTGATCAATAACAACCCATAATTAATTCAACATAATACATAAGATAATCCCTAATGGTTACCAATTACATTAATCATATATCCTTAAAGTCTCATTCCAAAAAAAAAATACATTTTCACTAAAATATATTCCAAAAACTTTTTTATTTCCATAAATGTCTCCCAAAATATCATTAATCTTGAAAAAATTGCATCCCATAATACTTTAAAAGATGTTTCTAAGACATAGAACTTATAATCATCCTTAAACTCATAAACCCATGATGGTATTCATAACTTTTATGTTAATCCTTCACAAAGACCTATATTCTAATTAATTTAACACAATCCTTTGATGTTTTAATGATTCCTACAACCCAAACTCCATTTGAAAAAACTTTTATTACACAATCCTTTAATCAAAATAAAAATATACTTCAATCCTTTCACTTTAATGATTGACATAGAATAGGTTCTTCCATGTATAGTAGTTAATACTTGGATTTGGAAATTTAAATGAATAATTACCTTGTTCCCCCTACATATGACATTGAATTCCTAAACAAATTTTCTCCATACAAACTTCTTTTACATATGGATAAAATCATTCAATCCATTTAAGATATTTTTCATGGCATTTATTCCAACCTTATTGACTTATGAGAAGATGAATCCTCTTTCCTCTGTATTCATTACGACATGAACATTCATAAAACATCATCATTTTTTATATTATTCTTTAGAAATATCACTAAAGTTCATGTTGATAATCACATATCACGATAGATGATTAGGAAGGATGAAACTATATTTATCTCTTATCATCATCTAATTTGGATGCTTATAATCACCAAATTTTCTATCAACATTAGTTTAAACAAGATTCCTTCTGGTTCTAATCATTGACTAATACAAGAAGCATACTGTGAGAAAAACTAATCATAGTGGAAAACCACATAATCATGAAAAATACCTTTTAGGATGTTATAACCGTGAAACTATATTTTAAATCCATGAATCTTTAGTATTAACCTAGTCTATTCATGAACATTATTCAAATACTTCATGATGGTTTTTAATGATTTTGTGGATTTCCAAAGAATATCTCTAGGGAGTGTCAAACCCTCTGTACAACAAGGCTCATTTTTTTATAAATCAGGTGATGATAAATTCCAACTCAATTTAACGTTTTCAGAATTATTACCCCTATTTACATCTAGTTTAGATAAACATCGAATTATATTATCAATTTGAGGATGCGATTTCTTGGAAACCACTCGATATATCCATAACCAAAATTCTAGGACATATTCCTATACTTTTAACCATTATTAGACTTATCCTCATCCATATCCATACTATTATCCCTAATGTTTTCATATCCTAGATTACAAATATAAAATAAAATTATGCTTCGATACAATATATGGACATCTAAACATGTCATACATAGATATTGAATCTTTTTATATGAATATTCATTACATTACACAAACACAAGCCAAAGGATCACAAAAGTATAATGACATTGGAAACTTGGTACACAATATTCTTATTTCATGAAAAATATTTAAAATTTCCCATACATATCTTCCCATATAGTACTCTTATTAGACATTAAATACATAAATAATTTATACATAACCTTAGAAAAGGAAGCATAAGAAAGGTAGTGCATAGATGCTCAGTATAGATAAACAAGAGAGATATTAATATATCATGATTATAAGGGTATGAGAACATGATAGTAACATATGAAAACCACAAAATTTATATAATTGATCACAAACTTGAGTCATGGAATAAATCACTAAAGTTCATAAGACATAAATCATAATAGAATCAAAGAACACGGTCCTTGAAAAAATAATATTAGCATAAGAAATATAATTGTGGTATACAAATATTCATAGAATATCATTTCCTCAGTTGTCAGGGCTCTTTTCCAAATCAATTATAGTGGAATGGGTTCACTCCCAAAAATATTGTAGTTGTCAAGGTTCACACCCAAAACTATCATAGTAAAATAATTCCGTTACTGAATTGGATTGACTCCCTATTCCAATCTTGTCAATATCATGAGATATACCCAATGAATTTGAGGGAGATATAGGTTCCACCCATCACATAATGAAAATCATACAAATGTGTTCTATAATATCCTAAAAAATTCATAATATGAGAACCCTTGAAATAAAATGGGTTTCCAAAACATTTCATCATAATGTAACCAATGGATAATAAATAGGTTTCATAATAATTTCATTATTTCATTAAATCATATCTCATGGAAATATAACCAGAATTCATTATCATTTTATCAGGGTATAACTCATGGAAGATAAATGGGATTCATAAAAACCTTATCATAAAAAACATAAACCATTAAGAGAAAGAATAATAATGGTATATTTTCATCTTATCCCTAGTAATTAATAATTAACATCATCGTATGTCATATTAGATGGAATATTATTTTTAAAGATCACTTGGAAGACTTCATTAGGAAAATATTCTTTTCACTTTGAAAAACATATTTTTAAATGTAAAACACTTTTAAAATCATATTATTTAAAAATAATCATAGAAACATATAAAGGAAGCATTAAAAATCATTTAAAACGTCTATTAAGAAAATTATCATTTCCACATTGAATTTTTTTGAAAAACATAAAACAAGTTCAAAATAATGTTCTCTGAAAATAAAATTGGAAACATATAATGGAATCTTTAAAATTAATTTAAAATATTTCTTAAGGAAAATATCCATTCCACTTTAAAAAAAATATTAAAAAATTAAAAAAATTTCAAAATCATTTTGTTTAAAAATATACCTTGAAACATATAAAGTATTCTTTAATGTACTGAGTGGTCATGATGGTGGGAAATGTCGTACATGTAAAAAACAAATATTTCTTTAACATTTTCAAAAAATATAAACGAGTTTGGTTTTGAAAATGACATTAATATTCATATTATTTATTAAAAATAAATTGTAAAATGTGTAAAATGTATTTAATAAATCCTTTTTGGCATGTTAAAATAGTTTATAAATCATTTTTGAAATCATTTTTAGAAAAAACAGATATGGAAGGAAATGTTGTTTTTGACCGATGGGAGAAATAATGTCAGTTTACTTTAAAGAAATTTTTTATGAATCTTGAATACAGAAAGAGATGATAATGAAGGGGAAAAAGTATTCTCATGATATAAACAAAGTAGAATAAAATTCATGAGTTTATTTATATATAGTTAATAATAATTTCTTATTTTATGCATTATCATAAACAGTCCCGATAAATGATGAGAATGGATTATAAATGAATTACCACTTTGGTAACATTGAATCATAATCCCCATGAAAGAATAAAATTAAATAAAAAATATAGTATCATGAGAATAAATAAATCCATGATATTAAATATTAAAGTGTCTATATATACACATCATAACAGATTATTGGTGAATAACATAGTGTATGTCTCAAAGAATACAAATTGAAACAAAAATCCCTCACCGTTTTGGTAATCTCATAAATAATTATCTAAATTTATGAATAAAATCAATTCAAAAAAGATATATCATAAACAAAATAATATTCTTGACATAAAATTTCAATGTTTAATTGTTTACACCATATAAAATAAATAAGTAGTGAATATGACGTGAGTCTCCTAGAAATAAGAGCGAGACTAGAAATCCCTTAACATAAATATCAAATTATTTTGTAAATGTCCAAATATAGTATAGAATAAATATAATTTTAGTATAAGAATATTTCATAACCAAACACACACACACAAACACATATATCATTATATATATTATTTTCTTGAGACATTTTATTACATATTAATTAATAATTATATGTTAAATTCATGTTTCATATAATAAATATGTTTTTCATGTGTTTTGATTTGTTATTTTATGTAAATATTAATTTTATAATGACTAACTAATCTAAATAATGTTAAAACTTATATACATAACATATATATTTATTATATAATTATTTATAATAGTCTATTAAAGTTAGATATACAAAATAAAATACACCTTTCAAGGAGATGGTAGGTTGTACGTAGGCATGGACAATGTTTCAATTTAATCAAAAGAATAAAATAAATAAATGTAATTCAAATATTAAATTCTAAAAATCCTTTTTATGTTATATATATCACATATTTTCATTAAATCCAAACTTATTATCTTTTCTGTATAGCATGTACGAATCATATAGTTTGACATGGTGGTAGTACGCCGTACACACGAGCGACGTTATCATATTCCCACCGATTGGTATTTAAGAAGTCATATGTGATATAATAATTTCATAATTATTATAATATTAAAAATATAATATATAAACATTTATTATTATAATTATATTCAACCATGAGATATGGTAATGGAAAACAATGATATCGGTTTGTCAGGCGGTAGTTCACCATACACATGAATGATGGTATCATATCCCATTTGATGGAAACAGATATAGTTGTAGGAAATTACATTAAAATTAGAAATATAATAATATTTAAGATATTTATGTTATAATGTCAATATTTTTTATTAATAATTTAATGAGGTGGAGGAAGAAATAAAATAAAAATTCTTGTTGAATAATATTACCTCTTCTTTGGGAAACCTCCTTAGGTTTCCAATCTAGGATTATATAATAGAAGTGAGTACATTATTTGGTTATTTATTTTCCAAAGCAAATATATTTTTAAGTGTGAATTGTAGAGGATAGTGGAATCCTTTCATATGTGAGGTAAGTGGCACACTTGTAATTATTTTAAAGAAAATAGAATCCCATGTTTTTCAAATGAAGAATGATTAAAAATAGACTATTGTAGATAATTATACATGATAATGTCTAAATATGGACCTAAAATTTATTTATAGATGTTTTTTGTCATTTTATCACTCATCTTTTTAGTTCAACTAACCTGTTAACCCATTTAACCTTAACCACAGTAAATAATTTTTACTATTTTTAATAATCATTAGGTTAAAACATTAATTTATCCTTATTATATAATATAAATTATGACTCTTCCAAATATTTAATCGATTTTCCAAAATTACATTAACATAATTGGAAAATTTTAATTTAAAATTAACCCCGCAAAAGTGGAGAGAAATTGGTTTTCCAAAGAGAATATGTTCATTAGTTTAAAAGGTTTTTATATACAAGTTCAATCTAAAAATGATTAAAATGAACTAAATTAGATTAATTGATATATAATATAACTAATTTTACTTTATACCCTCTTTAAAACAAAAATTAACCTACTAAATTATTTAAATGAAACCAATGATTTAAATAAAAATAGAATTTTTCTCTATTCATCAAAAATTAATATTTTTAGAAAAATACAAAAAATTAACCGTAATATAAATTTGAAATTATTATTTCTAATTTTTTTATTTTATAAAAATAATTTTATAAAAGTTAAAAAATTTCATATTATTATTTTTTACAAAATAAATAAAAATCTTTTTTCTGAAAAAATAGTACTTCTGAAACATATAAAGAGATTATCAAAAGTTATATATTTTTAATCAATATGTCTTCTTCATATAAAACCATTATATATAATATTGAACATTTTTTTATTTCTATTAATTCTCCGAAGTTTAGTGGCCATGTTTAATTAGTATTATTAATAATTTTTCCATGGTTCGTTTAAACACATTATTACGTGTAACGAATGTTTTCGATGAAATTTAATTTATTAAAAAATAATAATTATTAAAACCCAAGGGTGTTATATTCTAACCCACAAAAAATTAACTTCACTCTCTAATTTTTTGACTCTAATAAAAAAAATGAGGATATTTCTGCATCATCTATTCCCCAGGTTCCCACGTAGATTCTTCAAACAAGAAGTTTTTCTACAATAATTTTACCGACCGAGTGGTCTTATATTTTCTAAAACATTATCTATTCAATCTAGTATCTAAAATGGGTTTTCCTCATAAGAAATATATTATTCTAGAGGTATGAACTTTTAATTCAGTTCATTTGAAGGATCTGGTATGTATTTCTTAGGAGAGATACATGGAATACATCATGCACTTGAAAGAGGGTTGGGGGATGTTTCAAGAGATAAGATATTGTCCCACTACAATCAATAATTTAGAAGAGACAAATATACATATGAATTAGTTTCCATTTCTTCCAAAACATCACAACCATATTCCATGGAAAAATTCATAGAAACACGTTATCACCAACTTCAAATTTTAGATCATGTCGATGATTATCAGCAAAAAATTTATATCAACTTTGTAGAACCATTATGGGACATTTAATGAAACTAAACTACCTTTCCATTTATTTATCTATATTTTTTCCAAATAGTTTTCTTTCTCCAACTTCATTCTAGCATACTAGGTCTCTAAATTTCTTTCCTTATAGATATTTATATAGATCCATTTAATTTTTCCAGTGAAAGATATTCTTGTATAAAAATTCCAATAGAGGAATGTATTAATGATAAACAAATTTTAAATCTAAATAATAAGATATAGACATATAGTCTTGTATTTTAATTATATTCTCAGACTGACCATCTGCCCGAGGATGATAAACAATGGTAACACTTAATTCTATATCAATATATTGCTAAATACTTCACCAGAGCATTAAGGTAAACCTCAAATCCTGACACAGAATAGTTGAATCTGGTAATCTGTGGAACCATACCAATTCCATTATTTATATTCTTGCAATATACTCCAAATATAAATTTTATTTTATAACAATTAAGTGTGATGAATTAACCAGGTTATTGAATATAACCCATAATTACCTGAACTTAAGAGATAAGATAAAACCTAATGGTTAATGATACCATTAATAATATTTCCATAAAAAGTAATTCCTCCTCAAATACCTTTTTCACTATAACCAATACAAAAACAAAGGGTTGTATTTAAATAAAAGTCACCCAATATTTTGTGAAATCTTGATAAACACCAATCATATAATACCTTAAAAATTTATCTAATACTCTGAAATTATGATCAATATAAAACTCATAAACCCATTATGGTATTCATAACCCTTATACAAATCCTACACATAGACATATATTCTTCCAAAATTAAAAAAAATCCTTATATGTTTTAATAATTATTGTAACCCAACAACCATTGAAAAAATACATATATTATATAATTCTTGGATCTTAATGTAAAGATACATCAATAATTTAACTTTAATGATTGACATGTAATAGGACCTTCCTTGTTTAAGAAGTTAATTCTTAGGTCAGGAAATTGAATCAAATAATTTCCATGTTCCCCACACAAAAGAAATTGAACTCATTGACCATTTTTCACTATAAGTCCTTCTTCTCTACATAGAAAACATCTTACAATACATTTTAGATATTATTCTAGGTTTTTATTCCCACATATTTAACATGTAGGAATTTCAATATTCTTTTCTATATATTCATTTTCACACAAAATGTAAAAAACGTTCATCTTTTTCTTATTTTAATCATTAAGAATATCACTGAAGTTCACATTGTTAATCACTTATCATGATAGCTAATTAAGAATTTTCAAAATTCCATTCAATCCAGTCATAATCCAATTTGGATTCTCATATTCACTAAAATTTCCATCAAAATCAATGTTAACATGATTTCTTCTAGTTTCATCCATTGAGTAAAACCAAAAATCATAGTGTGAGTAACACAAATAATAGTGTAAAACCACATAATCACGAAAACATCTTATAGGATGTGTAAATCATGACACCTAATTTTCAATATATAATCTTTTAGGATTAACCTAGGCCATTCATGATCATTTTTAAAATAATTTATAATGGTTTTTAATTTTTTATATTTACCAATTAACATCCCACATGTTTGTATAAAATAGTGTGCAATGAGGACCACTATGATGCACTGGGTAATGATTGATTCTAGATTAGTAAACCCTTTTTAGAGTTATTACCCCTAGAAACCTCTATGCCAGAGGCACATCCACTTTTTGTTATTCAGATAGGGATTTGATTTCTTGGAAACCACTCCCTTTGTCATTTACCAAAATTCTAGGATATTTTCACATTCCATGAATCATCATTAGACATTTACTTAAACAGATCGCTAGAGTTCTCACTAAATTTATCATGTCCATGTTTCCAATGGTTAACTAAACATATCATTTTATACCTACTACATAGACCCAAAATTCTCATTCATGGACATAACAAATTTTTAGATGAATATTCCTTACATCACACAAACACATTTCTAATGATCAAAAATATATTATGCCTTTGGAAAATTACAAAAAAAACATTTTATTTTATGACAGATCTTCAGCATATCCCATAAATATATTAACACATAGTAATAATCATATACATACCCTACTTACAACCTTTATTTATAACCTTTCTAAAGGAAACATAATAACGGGTGATCTCATATACTCTGTATGTGGTAAAATTGGTAGATATCAATATATCATGAGATTAAGGGTATGAAATCATGAAAATAACAATTGAAAACAAACCCCTTCATATAATAGATCATAAACTTGAGTCATGAAATAAATCAGGATAGTTAATAAGACATGAATCATAATGGAATGAAACAAAATGGGACATGAGAACATTAAATTTGCATAATACAAATATTTGTTTCATACAGATAAGCATAGGATTTATTATTTGTCAAGGCTCATTTTAAAAACTGTCATAGTGTAATGAGTTTACTCGCCAAACCATTATAAAAGAAATATGTCACCCCCAATACTGTCAAAGTGGAAAAATTACCTTAGTGAAATGGGATCAATCTCTATTCAAGTACCATTAATCTCACGATATATCAATCTTACCCAATGTATTGGAGGGAGATATTGTTCCTACCCTTGACGTAAAGAAAATTAAACATACTTGTTCCAAAAGATCATTAAAAATTCATTATATTAGAACCCATTAAATGAAATGGGTTTTATAATCATTTAATATTTATATAACCTATAGAAAATAAATAGTTTTCATAATCATTTCATATTTTCATCATAGTATAAAATATTGAGAAAAGTGATTTTTATAATAATTTTATCATGGTATGACACATGTAAGTGAAATCGGTTTCTTTAGAATATTATCATCATAAATATAAATCATTCAGAGAAAGAATAATAATGGCATCATTGGATCATATCTTATTAAAGCATAAGTTACATTAATGGTTTATATCTTATATAGAAAATTATTTTGAATGCTTACTTGGAACATTCTTGTGGAAAAAAGGCTTTCCATTTTTAAAAAAACATTTTAAAACATAAAATAATCTCAAAATCATTTTCCTTGAAAAAAACATGGAAATATATAAAGGAGGAAATAAAAATAATTTAAAACAATTACGGGTAAAAAAAAATTTACAAATTTTAAAAAAATAATTAACATATAAAAAAATTTCAAAATCATTTTATTTGAAAAAAATATGGAAACATATAATGTAATAGTTAATAATAATTTAATACATTTATTTAGTATAATATTCATTCCACTTTGATTTTTTAAACATAAAACATTTTAAAAATAATTTTCTTTGGAAGTAAACTTTGAGACTTATAAAGAAATATTTAAAACATCGAGTGGTCATAATGACATGAAATGTTGTCGATTAATATTCCATTCACATTTTCAGTAATATACAAATTGAGAAATCCTTTTCAACTTTGGTTATCTATTGAGTCATAATACCCATTAAAGAATAAAATCAAATTAAAATTAAAATTTCATGAAAATATATAGATTCATGATATAACATGTCCATGTTTCAGTATAAAAACTAAAAAACAAGTGATGAATATGACATAAGTCTCCCCTAAATAAGAAAGACTAAAAACCCATTACCTTAAGTCTTGACATCAATTATACAAATTAAAAAATACTGTATAATAAATATAAGTTTTTTATACATCTATTATAATACCAAACACACACACATAAAGATATATATATATATATATATATATATATATATATCATACCATATATTTTTTCTTTACGATCTTTTATTACTTGTTTATTAAAAATTCCATGTTAAAGTCATGTTTTATTAAATAACTACATTGTTTTTTTGTGTATGTTTTGATTTGTTAATTTTTTGGTTATCTTAATTTGATAATGGTTCCACCATAATCATAAGGCTAAAAATGATATAAATGTCATGTATATTATGTATATAAATTTTTATAGTAGTGTATAAAAGTTAGATATACAAAATGAAATACACCTTTCATAGAGACAGAAGGCCACACGTATGCATGAAAGATATTTATATTTTCTTGATTAATTGAAATAAAGATAGGTAAATAATATAATACCATTAAAAAAAATTTATGTTATATATATCAAATATTTTCATTAAATCTATCCTTATTACATTCTATGTAAAGCGTGAATGAATCGTATCGCTTTGTGAGGCAGTAGTCCACTATACACATGAGTGACATAATCATATTCTAAAAAAGGAATGTAAAAGGTATATGTCATATAATATTCCAATAAGTATAATAATATCATCAATAGAATATATAACCATTTATTCTATCATCGTATTCATCATTGAGAGGTGGTAATGGAAAAACAAATGACACTGGTTTATATGGCAGTAGTCTGTTGTACCCACCAATGATGATTTCATATCCAATTTGATGGAAGTGGGGATATTTTCTTGGTCATTAACATAAAATAAAAAAATATCAGTATATTTAATATACATTAGTTATTATACCACCTTGTTTTAAAAATAATTTAAGGTGGTGGGGGAAGAAATAAAATAAAAATACTCTTTGAGATATGTTACTGCTTCTTCAGGTATCCTCCTTAGGTTTTAAGCAAAATCCATCCTAGGATAGATTTATGAAAAAAATAAAAACTATAGTATTAGATTAAGGAATTAAGAAAGTTATTTGTGATGGTAGTTTCTAATCCAAATGGATTTGGAATTGTGGAGGAGAGGATATGCAATGGCATTTTATAATTAAGGTGAGTGACACACTAGTAATTTTGGAGATAAAAAATGTCTTCCAACGTTTTTTACCTGAAAAAGAGTAAACTATGGACCATTATTGATAATTATACATTAAAAGGTCTAAATATTACCATAAAATGTGTGCTGGACCAATTTTGGGCCATTTTAAACACATATTTTTTTAACCCCCAATAAACCCATTTTTAACTTAACCAATGTAAATCGATTTTATTGTTTTTTCTATTAATTGTGGTCTAAAATTAAGTATAACTTATTATATAATATTAATTATTATGATTAAAAATATTTAATCCATTTTTCAAATTTCCATTCACATAATTACTAACAATTTATTTTAAAAATAAACGTACAAACACTATGAGAAAGTAGTTTTCCAAAGAAACAAAATATTCATAAGTTTATAAAATTTATTATAATAGTTCAATTTAAAAATGATCCAAAAATCAAAAATTTTACTAATTGATATATTATTTGAATAATTTTAAATTTAATCCAATTTTAGAAAAAAATAACCATTTAAATTCTCTGAATAAAAAGGTAGTTTTCAATAAAAACTATTATTTTTCCCTATTGATCGAAAAATAAATCATTTTAGAAAAATCCCAAATATTCACCATCATATAAATTTGACATTATTATTTCTGAAGTTATATTTATTTTATCAACTTCATTTAATAAAGTGTCCAAAATTAATTTTATTTTTGTTCACAAAAGAAATAAGTTTTTTTGAGATAATAACATTTTCTAAACATATAAATACATTATAAAAAATTAAGTATTTATTTATCAAAATGTTTTCTATATATAAATGAATTATAGTTAATATATATATATTTTTTATTAATATTTAGGATTCCATGTTTAAATGAAAATTAATAAAAATCTTGTTTAAATAATAATATTAATAGTTTGTCACAATTTATTAAAACTTGGTGTTGCATGTAATGAAAACATCAATGAAATATAATTTATTTGAAAAAAAATAATTCTTAATAACATAAGCTGTGACATATATGTATAGAGGGATTCAACTCAAAGGATAAAAAATATAAGTGTTCCAGCTCATGGGTATAATATTAAGGGCAAGGGCACTAGGGTGATAGGTGGGTTTCTAGGGTGTGAGAGATCAGGGTGGGGTGGGGTAGATGGTGGGTGGATGAAAATTTCGTTAAGAAATATTTAAGAAATATTTTTTAAAAAATAATTATAAAAATATTTTATTTTATTTGGTGGTGGTCTGGGAAGCTTCTTCTAAAATCCCAATGTTAAACAGTAATATTATTATCGTGATCCAAGTCATCCATCCAAGGATGACCCTGAATCAAAGAAGTGAAACAAGTTTGAGAAATAAAAAACAATATATTTTTTGTATAGGTATGAGATAAAGATCGTAGTAGGTCACCACACTATAATACTATGTAATTACCCATTAGTAACTCAATTCATAAAGTTCTAGTTTGAACATTAGTTAAAAAACATGGTTTTTTTCAAATGATTTATAGAATAAAGACAAAAAAAAGCGACTTACAAATTTTAAAAACAAATAACTTTTTTATAAAACAAAATAAGGATAGTGAAAAATTTTCATAAATCATTTCACACCAAGGAATGTGGGTCATTAAAAACATAGAACGAATGTTGAAACACCATTTATCCCACTTTTCAAAAATTCCATAAAAAATCATTTTCATAATCAACCTTAGGGAAAAAAAATTTTGGTAAACATTTAAGAAATAACTAACACATATTCCCTTTTTTAAAACATATTTTCAAACCATTTCAAAAAATATCACTTCAAATTAAACCAAAATACACTCATAGTGATACATAAATCACACACAATCACCCTATAATCAAGGAAACACAATCCAACAGAATAACCAACCACGGTGCCAATAATCAAACAAACTAGTGGAATATAATAAAGTGATAAAATTATATCCCCAAAAGATTATTGATAAAGTCCAATTTTTCATGTGAATCATCATTAGGATATAGTTATAAAGACCTAAACTATAGATATGGATCCTAAGACGACACTATAAACCTATGCATGTCCCTAGTAATCTCATTAAACTGTTGAAAAATAAATTTCATAGGAGATATTTGAGTACCATGCGCACAAGAAGGTTTCTATCTCATACAACCCACTATACTCTTGAGCTAACCTATGAGGAATATCCTTGAAACATTACATAAATATATCACTATTGCACTATATAAGTTATTTAAAATCTTCCTAAAACTCCCATGAATATTCAATAAGTGGTGACAACAAATAAACCATATCAAGAATCAAATATAAATAATTATGAACAACCCACACCTCAACTATTACAACCATTCAAGAAAAAACCCCTTCTTAAATTCAATAAAAATAATCCCAAAATGAATCAAAATTTAACAACACCCCTATGTGTTTACAAGACACATCAGGCAAAACAACAATAACATGAGGCTCAAAGAGGGACTCAGACATTTATAAAAACACTTTTACTAAATTTTCTAATATTTATTTCAGAATAGTTAGCATGGGGACATGCCATTTTGAAAAAATATGAAAACTATGTTGGAAATTTTATTTGAAAATAATTTATTATACAACAATTGAATATCCTATTTTTAAAACAAAAATAATTTCTATAAATCACTTGTTTATATAATAATATTAGTTCCATTAAAAATAAACTAGTTCCAATCACCCATTCATATAACTAAAATTCCCTTTTGAAAACACTTCAAGACACTATGAGAACCAAAAGTATCAAAACTATTTAAATAATTAATCTCAAATCTAATCAATTCTCACAAAACCTTTTAAAAAATCACACAAAATGTTTTCTAAAATAGACCCGATATTAAACATGCTTTGAAAAAAATTAAATTCTTTTAAAAATACCTTCAATAATTTTTATGATCACTTAAAGTGTGACCTAAGTCGATGCGTAGTTATAAAAAAATTTAAAACCTATTTAAATACTAAAAATAGTGTGGCTTAAACATTTTATTCAATGAGAATACATTTCAAAATATAAAAAACTATTTTTAAAGTGCCAGTTGAGACATTTAAAAAAACTTGGAATGAAGTAAATCCATTACAAATGAATAATATATTTGAAAATAATTTCAATATTTCTATGAGAATATTATATGCTTTTAAATTCATTAGAAATCATTTGAAAATATTCATGAAATTCAAAACATGTATTACAATATAATTCCAATGAAACACCCACTTCATTTCAAGTGGATCCATTCGAAACATTCAACCTATAAAGGAGAATACATAACAAATCCAAGTGGCATACTTCTATACCTTAAACATCTCAGAGAATCATCATTAGTACCTCTACAGACCCTAATCCTAACCCTAACAATTTTTACGGTTAGCAAGAGTTAGAAAAACCAAGAGAGAGGGTGAGGGAAGGGGATAGAATAGTAAAATAAGAAGAAAGAAGGACTTACCCACTTCAAATTGATTAGAATAAAGATAAAAATCAAAGGAGGAAGGAAGTACAAATCTACTCTAAGCACAACAGGCTTTCTTCAAGCAAAAGGAAGAGAAAGTGTGGATTAATCATAAAAACCATAGTGTGAAAAAGGAAAATTTTCCGATTTATTGAAATATTAAAGACCAAAAAAATTGGCCACACTGTTTTACGATCCATGTACCAACCATGCAATGGAATCCTCCTAGAATAAATAGTGTCTCATAGTTTAGCTGCATGCTTTAAAATTTATTCCCCAATTACAAAAAAATACCACAATAAACTACAAACTCGATCACATGTTTGTCACATAGTTTACACTAATCATGCACAAGGTGTGTTCCAATACCTATATTGACCAAGGAATTGACATAGTTTCCCCTTTTCCCATTATAGTTTGGATTGAACCATGCTATATGTATGAATTCCAACTATGTGTATTACGAAAACTCTTGGAAAAGTCCATACATAATGGTTTCTTCAAAGTTTTCATAAAAAATGTGTTTAAATATTACAAAGAGGTAAAAATTCCTAATTCTCCATGTTTTAGGACAAAACATCTGGAAAACATAAATTAACCAAAAAAATTATAAAACAAAATGAAATACAACGTAATAATGACATGTGGGTGTCACACCGTTTCACATCAAGGTAACTATATGACTTGGAAAATCCTACTCATCTGTAGAAAATTAAAAAAAATATTCCTTAGTAAAAAATATATCAATGTAAACATTAACAAAAAATGATAGTTGGTGGTAACCACATATCCACCTGATACATTGATCCTTTGAATACTACATAACATAGCTGACTTCACCTCAAATATTAAAAACTAATCTCCTGATGGACCCAAATTTCATCAGGGTTGGATTTATTATTAAATACCATTTCATTACACAAAATCCATGAAAACTAGAACAATGAGTTGAAAAATAAAAATAATTTATCCCAAGAATCTATTTATATTGATAAAATGCATCCCATAATCCATCACAATCCTAGGGACGTGGTTCCAGTTGGGCACCACATTTTTTCAAGGTTGAAGACACTAACGAGCATAAGAGAAGGGTAAGAATATGAGATTCTATAGTTGTGTTACAAAGAGGACATAACAATTCCTACTGATTAGGATGATATCATAATAACTCCTTAAATGAAAAAAATACCTTTTACAATATTCCACTTGAAGTGATTCACATTATGAAGAAGATTTGACCTTCAATTATTCTTCCAAACAATAACACCATATATCGAGCCCTTTCTCACCATCAACTAGTCCCTTGACTTCACCATGTAATATGTTCTATTAGTTATGTTTTTTAATAAAAAACCACTCCCATCCCATTAACATAATTGGATAATCAAAATAAGTTTCTCTTCAAGTGAATTAAATATCTAAACGTTTTTATCCATTTTATATCCTGATATATCAACCTCAATGAGATCATGAACCCAAAAAATAGACCATTCAAAGGAATTTATAAATTAACAAGTCTAAAATCCATGCCACATAACAAATGATCATTCCAAACATGATCCAACTAACCTTTTTAAATCATCCATCAAGACCCCTTCAAAACAATCCACATCGATCCCCACAAACTCATTTTTAGAATTCTCATTCTTTAAACAATCACTAAATGCAACAGACCAATTCATGGATAATACACCTTTTATCTGACTATCACATATATGTCATAGAATGTCATAATATTTGGAGAATTAATAAATCATGATAGTTATAAGAATATCGACCAATGTATTTATATCAATATTTTCATTGTTTAGATTATTAATGAAAACTTTATCATATATTGATAATAAATGTAATATTTTAATGATTGGGGATCTAATCAATTATCTCTATTTATTAGATGTTTAATAATATTAATAAATTCATATTTTTTGATGTTTTTCTAAAAAAACATCCTCCAAATAAACATATACTATCTCACATAACTCAAATCCAACCTTTTCTACACCATGGGAGACACAAGAACACACATGGATGTTAATATGAACCAATATTATTAACCTTCTCATATCATCTACCGATATTCCTGCCCCTATATCCTAGGTGTTTATATCTTTTAGGTGTGTGAAATTACTACATTATAAAAAATACTAAGAATTGATCCCCGAATTTCTCTATAACCAATGAGATAATCTACCACTTGAACACCAAGATAGAGGATCCTATTTTTCATTTCACTAATAATTTCAAATCGATGAATCATTTTATAAATTCAAATTTTAAATTGAAATAAATACTATTAATATTAATTATATCATAAAATTCATTGTATATATTAAAAAATCACTATAATATATGAATTATATGATAAAATAAATTTATTTCAAAAATTACATTCAACTAAATATAAATATGTTAAAATCATATAACGATAAAATAAGAATTCATATAATTTCACTCCAATTATAATCATAACCACCCATACAACTCAAATAAAAAAATAAAACTCAAATGTATGATTTAAGGTATTTAATACATCACTAAGAGTGGGATATTGAATAAATGGTCATTAGTTTCAACAATATCTTAACATTAACCTTTTTTACTTGTTAGATTACATATGTATTTATATTTTCATGATTTACACAAGAAATTTAACTAAAAAATAATAATAATAACCATAATAATAACACAATGTTATACATAACATTCGAGGATGAACCTTTATTTTTATGACTATACCCTTATCGTGATTGATATTATAGAAGTCATAAAATATGTAGGAATGTATCACCTTGACATGACTACGTCCCTAAGGTGGAGCTGCACATGAACTTAAAAGTGTCCTCCAATCTCTAGAAGATGGAAACTGGTACATATATTTTACTATAATCATTGGGGGAATATTTACCCTCAAAAAAATTAATTGTTGATTAAAATTGTAATAACCATAGAAGAATTATCCCAATGAAAATAAAACTAAAACATGGAATTAGAAAATTTTCTGAAACCTCTAATATACATTCCAAGTCAAAAAATCATTCAAACATAAATCTGAAGTCATTTAATGGGTTTCTATGCACAAAACCTAACTAAAAATAAATTGCTAATATGAATACACAAACTCTCCTAAAATGATCCTTAGACTCACATCATTCATAGTCTTCATTCCCCCATACTACTATTATAAATTCATTTATCAATCATAGAGTCCTTAATATTACATGTACCATGATATATGAAATCTACACATACATGCAAAGTGTGTATATAGGGTGTGAGAATAACCCAGTAAAATGACACTAATTAGACATAAATATAGGCCTTTATATAATGTGTATACGTGTGTAAATGAGAAATTTCATGCATACATGTTTTCATTAATTAAATAAATAAAATTCAAGGATTCCTGATGTTCATACCAAGACACCATAATAACCACTCTCAATTACTATGACTGTTGTAGAGATATATAGATTAAATTCACTATATCACAAGAAACCCATATCCATGATATAAAAATATATCGAAGTAACCAAATCGAAGTAAAAAAAAGAACGTGGAAACACTCCTCATCCATTTTGTAACATGACTGGTGGAATTACCTCATATATAGTAAAACATAGATAATGAAAAAAATTTGTTCCAATAGAATAAGATTTCATATACTAACACTTCTAATCCATAATACCGTACACATTAATAAAAATAGTTAAATACATTAACTTATTAAACTATTAAATTTAATAAAACAATAACTCAAATCATTACCTTCTTGTATCACAATAAAGAAACTAACATTACTTAACCCATCTAAAATCAATCGAGCTTAACCTCACAAGGTTTAACTCCTAACCACCACTAAATTATCTGTTTAATTCACTAATATATAAATAATGAAAATCCTCAATTAATTAAAAATCCTCATTGAGTAATTTTATGTGAAAAACATTATAAATTCAAGTTACCCTATAAAGAATCATCGTTATAGTCATAATGATTCATAATTAATTTAAATTAAATTTGAAAATATTTTATTTTCATATTAGTCCTCTATGTTTTAGTTTTGATCCATTTACACACATTTATATATTAAACATAATTAAATTGCATAATATATTCAATGTCACAAAAAAAATGTGAATCAAACCCTCTCCTGAAGAGATTTTTCTTTATTTTGTATGATTAAAAAACATTAAAATATTAAAATAACAATTTTATAAGACTAAAATCATTAAAATAGAAAAAAACTAACATAAAACAATCGTTATTACCTTATCCTTGATAATGGGTGTCCAACAACAGAAATGGGTCAAAATTCCAACAAGAAATAAAATGCTTTGAGTGAATTGAAGGACAAATAAATAGAGATAAAATAGAGGGGGAATACACTGTTCAACCACTATGAAATTAAATTATTAAAAAATAAAAAAACAAATTTTTTTAAATAAAACTCTCTCAATATAAATTGATAATCCAAGCTACCTGGTACCTATTGGTACATAAATGGGCGTATGGTTACTCACCACTGGGCTCTTAGTGGTGACTAGAGCCAAATAAGGACTCTAATCAATTCTTAAACTTTTTAGAGAGATTCCATCAGATAGTTGATGTATTTTGTAACTAGCCAACAAAACCAAAACACCAATAAAATAAATGTTTTCCACCCTTTGACTTTGTGAAATCACTTATTTGACACACTAAAAAAATTTAAAAAATAAAATAAAAATGATAAAAAAATGAAAAATAAAAAATCAAAGAAATACATATGAGAAACCTTGTATTTAGAGACTCTCCATCGTGATGCTTCTCAAATTAGAGAAGTTTCAATGAGAATTTCTTATGAATAGATTAGGGAACTAAGACCTAGTTTTCACTTCTCGCTCCCATATCTCCTCCTAAACTTGATCATGTTTCCACATAATCTAGACAAGTGTTGTAATCTTTCCCTAAATTATTTTATAACTATGGTATATGATTTACACTACACTATCAATGGGAAATGCATATAACAATAAATTCACCTTATCGTAGGTAATATTCTAAAAAAGACTTGTCATATACTTCCCTAGTAGAGACAAATGATATGAAACATGCATTTCACTATACCAAAGAGGTAATACCAACTAATAAAATAGCTCCCTAAGTAGCTTCAAAATTTTAATGGCACCCACATTTATTGGTTCTAGTTTCCCTTGATTTCATAATATATTGTATCCCAATCGAGGTGATACTCAAATAAATACATGATCAACCATATTGGATCCAATAGATAACATATTAGATCTATATTAGATATTTTTATACTATAAAACCAAAAAATACTTTCTATCTAATTGAATATGAGCAGTAGCCTACTATAAATATATATTCCCGAGAAAAGATTGCATTCAAACCTTCATCCAAATAAAGGTGATTAACATGGTCTACCATAAAAATTATTGAATGACACTATCTAAATATAAAAACAACAACTATTTTAATATTTAAAATTAACAAATAAATAATTATCCTCCCAACTGTTATTAAATCGAGACTACAAGATCAACATATATACTCTTACATTTGGATAATATACTAAGAAATCCCATTGGTCTATGGAAGGTAATCAGAAAAAAAAATTATTTTCTTTCCCAACTCCTTTTAAATTCCATATTAGAATAAAGGTGAAAACATAAAATATTTACCATAAAAAATTCTGACATAAAATCCATGGTATCTAACATCTCATATACAACTATTTATCTTAAATTGATAGGTTATATACCATCTTTTACATCGAAAAACAATCACCCACATAATATTTCTATATATTGGTAGTCTAAAAATACCCATTATTTAATTTATCACAATCTCATCCAAATTCCATAATTGAATGGTAAGATATGATGATATATTGGTTGGACTTTCATTCTCTTCCTTTACTTGTTGAAAGGTAAATAATCATGAAATGGACAATCTAACACCCCACTTCAAAAATGTCCATTAGAAATGGATTTGGATATCTTGGTAGTTATTTTTTAATTAAGGATGAACTTACCCCTAGAAAGTATAAGAATCATATATAACCTCCCATCACATTTTCATTAGAACCATTATCATTATATGAAAATATAATATAGAACTCATATATTATATCCTACCAGGTATCAACTTCCAACCATAAATCCTTACAAATCGTATAACACTTTGAATCTATTATTTGACTATCTTTTACCCACTCCACAAAAGAAGATGAAATATAGAAGGATTAAAACACCAATTATTATTTTTCCTATGAAAAATCTAAGTGAAACTCGAAGAATATACATGTAAGCTACCACCACTCCTTTAATTATTATACTACCAGTTAATAAAAAATTTATGACTATGTGAATGGACACAACATTTCCATTCACTTAATGATTCACCATCTTGAAATCAGAAGATTGGATTTACTCTACCCACCTTCTCTACATGTGATTTAGAACAAAGTGAGTAAATATTTACATCAAACTTATATGATGAATATAAATAAAAAATATCTCACCAAACAAGTGGTGATGAAAAACATTAAATTATACATACTACTAATAACAACTCAATATTATTCATCAGAAAATTATACTCATATAGGTTATGATTCCAATAGAAATAATCAATTTCTTAATCTTCTAACATCAAAAAACATCCTGAGCCAACATCTAATTCATTATAACAGAACATACATATCTATCCAACACCCTCTAGTGATTCATATTTTTTTCAATGGAATCATTAAATATTTTTAATAATTTTTCATAAAGTTTCATATGGAGAGAGAAAATTGCTAAAGTTGAATTTTTATTTCTTTTAGAAATGAATATTGAATAATCTATTGAATTTTTGATATGTGGTTTAACCTTGAGTAGTGATTTAGTAAATTTTAGGGGGGTTTTAATTTCTCAGATATTTCAAGTGTTGGTGGAATATTATTATTTATTTCATTTAAGAATTAATTTTAAATAAATTATTTCTATTTAGTAAATAATTTGAATTTATGATATTTTTTTGTGATGATGATGATATATTTTTGAGAATTATTGATATTGATATTTTAATGGGGATTACATTGAATGTTAGAGGAATTAAAGATGTTTTTTAATTTGATGATTTAATGGAGGTAATGAACTGTTTAATGCATGGTAATGTTTAACATTATTGGGAGAATATCTATAAGAATTTAATTGTGATGATATCCCCATGAAACCCTAATAATTTCCTTAAAAATATTTTAATGATATCAATTATCTCAATTGAGATATATTTTCATGTTGTGTGTTGTAATCGATTGAACATGGGAGACTATAGAATGGGAATAGATGAGTGATTGATGATAATTATTAGATATTTGAAGGAGTGTTTTCATCAAGCAATCAAGAAATATGACTCAAGGATTTTTCTTATTTTATGGTTTCACTACATATTTAATATTATTTTTTATTCATGTAATGATGAATAAACATAATAACACAGATAAATCATAATTTAGGAGCTTAAGAATTTATATGATTAGGGTTTTAAATTTTATGATTTTTGGGCATCCAATATTGAAAATGGTGAAATATAAACCATCAATTAAATATTGATAAATTATATGTTTTTAAAATCGTTATATGTAAATATAAACCATATATATGTGATTTAATACATTAATAGTGGTTTATGATTCATTTGTTCATAAATATATATGTTTTTTATGTTGGATATTATTATTAGTATTGAAATTTCATTATTATATAATAATATTAAAATTCACTAAATTTAAATTTAGAGCATGAATGAGTGAAAATTCTTAGAAAACCATTGGGTTTTCACAAGGATGGAAATTATGAATTTTTATATGGCTCATTCCAATTTCTATAATGGGGTGTCGAATTAACTACAGTGGTTATGTGGGTGAAATGTTAGAGAGTTACATGGGATGTGACACATTGGCATGGGCTATTCCACATTCTGGATATGTAAGACCCTGGTTAGTAAGATAATTATAGAGTGGTATAATTTTGCATGGATATAGTTCCTTAATATAGGGGTAATGAAAAATATTTCTTGGGTACATGAACCATTTTTTCATTATCTAGTTTTACTTTAGTTTATATAGCATCCCTGATCTATTTCACCTCAACTGTGACAAAACTAGGTGTGATATACCACACGCATGTTAACCCATGTAGAAGAGGCTATTGAAAAGCGATGAGGGTCTATGTATATAGTAGATTGACAATAACCTATTTGGTTTTAAGAGTCATAAATTACAGTTGTAGACAACCTTCCAACTATAATCGGATAAATAGAACCAAAAAAGGAAATCATCACTACTAATTGAAAAATACAATAATAACACCACACACTCTATAAAAACTTAAGAGTTTCAATGTTATATAGTCATAAATATAAATACGAGATCATTAATAATAAAATCATATATTATAAGTAAAAAAATATAAATAATGGAAGGATATGGAAGGAAAACTAATCTCATGTCCATGATCAGAATCATCTCCCATCTAATACCAAGTCCTGCTACTCAAAAAACCACAACAAGTCCCTTTACCCAACCTGGATCACAAACTATAATGTCTAATCACGTATCTAGGTGCCTAAAAAAGTTGTGAGTAAAACATTATATCCCACCACTAATGGTGACTTAAAAATATCTAATTAATACATTTCATTGATGATAATAATAATAATAATAAATGAAAATGAAACAATAAAAAATATAAATAATTTTATTCTCCCAATACTCAAATAGGCACCCATGTGAAACCTTACATAATTGAACTAATGTTGGGGAATATTTTTATATATCAAAATAAATATAAAGGAAGATAGGCCAGTGTATTATTTTCCTATAGGGCGTGAAATCTATCATCTCAACCATTGTTAAACAGTATAAGAGCAAGGTAATGAAGAACCCCTTCTTTATGATCTCAATATTCAGAAATGTTTATCCAAGCTCAAAAAAGTCAATTAAAATTAGGAAGTATGTCCTTGGATATAGGGTTCTCAACCCAATGATATCATGTTCAAAAAATGACAATGATTAATCGACCTATTTTAGTATAATTTTTCAACCCATGGGAATCTTGACAATGTCATTGAAACATCATATGAATAGAAGAGTAGGACCTTGTCTATAAGGTGACACCCCAAGGAAATATAAACATGGAATAACAACATTAGATGAATGGCATAAGTAGTAATTTTCATTAAGGTATCATCCCATGTCAATCTCGACCAAGGCATAATGGTAGTGACCAATGAGATTATGACCTAGGTCATGAGAGATATAATACCAATAGAATATTAATCCCAAAATATATATCTATTTAAAGGATAATGTGTAAGAGAGACTTTAACCTATAATGATATCAAGTGAAATCATCTCAATCTATAGCACAATAGCTAGAAAGCCATGGGAAATGATACCAATGTCTATATTCTCAACCCTCATGTGTCTCGACTCCTCATGACAAAAATAAAATATATATAATATAATAATAATATACAATTCATATAAGGTACAGATAAACATATAAAACCATTATAAATCATCCAGGTTAATATACACACACCAAACCCCTTTTTTAATCATCCTCATGTTCTAACCCTAAAATATTTTTTTTTGAAAAAAGGAATATCTCAACCAAAACATATGTCAATAAACCAAGAGGACATTTCATCCCATTATCCCTTTACAAGGCCAACCTAATGCAAGAAATAGAGTACAACTACACCAATTAAAACTCAATAGAGGTTAAAGGTACCTAACTAGGTCTATATCACCAATATATAACTCAAAGAACTCATGGTTGGACTGTGAGGTTAGGTCTTAAATTAATTTATATCTAGCAGCTAACCATCAAAATCCAAAAAATCACTATATAACAATTACATGGTTTATAATGCACCTAAACATCATTATCCTACTCAAATGGTTCAATGAAAGACAATTCATATTAATTTTAGGTCAATCTCTTAAGGGAGAAGAGAATATGATACGATGTAATAAATCATGTATAAACAATAGGGAATGATTATGAACCACTTAACATTGTCAAATTAAATTTCATTCATTAAAAAAATGAAATGAATCGTCTCTAATCAGTAGATATCACAATAGATGGAAACCCACCAAAATAGGGAATAAAATGTAGAATATGATAAAATAATTAGAGAAATAATGAATACGTCTAAGAAGAGTCATAGTCTTACTATAGGGGACTCAAAGGGGATGATGACACTAGAAAATAGAAAGAACTAATGTGAATATAACCTTGGAAATATGGGGGAAATAAGTGGTAGATAAGTTCCTGAAAATTGGGGTGAAAAAATAAGAAAAGAAAACTATTTAAAAAATAATAAATACCAATAATTATTTTTTAAATTTTTGGGGTACCCAATGCACACCCACCAATCACCAGGTACTCAGTCCCCCACCAACTACCAACTCTTGGCCCACTACGAAACTAGAGGAACAGGTTAGAAGAAAGCCACCCCACTAAGCAGGTAACCAATACCAAGGATTCAATTGCCTATTTCATACTATATCCAATGAATGTAGTCCCAATATCAGGACCTACCTCACAAAATAAACCATTGGGATCCTATAAATAGCCGAAACACTCATTAATACCTATAATAGAAAAGTCCTATAAAAAATTAAAATGACAATGCACCAAAAAACACATTGGGTATTATAACCAATTCACCATAGGGAAGATCATTCATGAGATGCATCAATGATCATTATCAAACCTCATCATTAAAAGACATCAGCTACCATACCAACATACCAAACGTACACTCGAATGTTTCCATTTAGATATATTTTTGTTGCAACTACACATGAACCAAAGGTCCTGTATTGTAACATCCCGGTTCTAGAAGCCACATAACGGGTGCCCCGAACCTGGTTGGTTACATGACCTCAAGCATACTTCCCCAAACACCATAGGCTGAAGACTAGGAGTGAGGGCCAATGATTGATAGTGGGGAAACTATTCCTTCATTTGTCAAAGTGTAGTGCATCGGAATGAAATATATAAACATAAAAAAGCTGAAGCAGTAAACAATATAGATATGAAATGGACAAAGAAATAGAAATAAACGATAACTAGTAGTCATATACATATAATGATGCAACATGTCACAAATTCTAAGAAAATAACCAAAACATGATACACAACAATCAAATACAATACAGCACAAGGTAAAAAAATATAGCAAACAAAACCAAAATAGTGCAATAGGAAGCTATAAGCATCACAAGCCTAAGCTCAGTCCCATGCCCTCCTACTCCTATCCAAAAATAATGTACCTGTATAGGGACCCTTTCCCTTATCGACACATGCCGAAATATAATTTTTTCAGGCCCAATACATGACCCTAAAAGGGTGTGAGAAATAAATACCAGAAGGAAACAACCAAAATCCCGCACCCAACTATCAGTGAAAATGTGCAACACCTATGTGAAATAATAAAATACAGTAAACTAGGTTATACTCAAAAGTAACTATCTCTATTAGTTACATTTCCATTTTAATAATTATTTATCAATTCCAAGCTTGTGCTTTAGTTTGGAAGGTACAACATAAGAAATCACCATAGTGAATTTTCAAAGTAATTGTAGTCCTCAGACATGCAAATCCATAACCTTAGAAATGAGGAATCGAAACCCATAGGTGACTGCCCACATGTAAAACGAATATTTCCCTCAGGAAAACGAGATATTTCCCATAGGCACGAAATTTACTTCCCTTAGACTTATGAAACATTGCCCTCATGCTAAACAAAACACTACCCTCAACAATTCCATAGTAATACAAGTATCCCAACTGAGCCCAACACACAAACAAGAAATTCATATATGTTTCCTCTCAAGATAACACAAAACATGGTATAATCACGACATACCCACGGGTATCATGGCCAAATAGCTAAACAAGGGAAACACAATCATGGGGTGGCCTTGGTTCAAGGGAATGATCCCAAACATCAATTTACGTTTATTCATTAGATTACCTATGAAATTATAGGTATTTCAAGAATTAGGGTCTCAACCACACGACACCCTGAACATGGGTGTGTGGCACAACAGTATGAAAAATCAACTCTACCGTTGGAAATAAACACAAGACCACCTACCACGATCTCCTCTGATCGATATATGTGAAAGGCGCCTCCTGAAAAAACCATGAACGATGTAGATTTGGGATAAATGATTTCCCATTCATATGAAAATAACTCCCCTTAGGGGAATCATTATAGGTAAAGACTCAAGGAGATAGAAGACCTTACCAACGCGGTTCAAATGAGATCGACGACGGAAGAATCAGAATCTTAGTGTGCGAATGGGAGCTCCTCCAAGCTTCGATGTTCTC
Source organism: Viscum album (assembly GCA_963277665.1). NCBI lineage: Eukaryota > Viridiplantae > Streptophyta > Magnoliopsida > Santalales > Viscaceae > Viscum > Viscum album. Next base: position 511,652,570 of record OY728143.1, on the reverse strand, counting down.
TCCCGCACACCAAATGAACACAATGCCTCCTCTTCCAAATGAGGAGGCTACTGCCCATTTATAAAAAAACAAAACTACATGGAGTGTACTCTCATGTACATGACATGTACTATTTTTTAACGGTTCCTCTGGAGGCTACTTTTCACTACCACCCTGTTCATCTGCTAACTGATGACACAACATGTATTACTAAGTACTAATCATGTAGTTAGTTATTACATCCTGAACCACCGATATGTCCACACACCCTATTTTACTATCCTTCACGAGAAAGGTACAGGAAATGTATATGATAGTACATGGCGTGTATTTGGTTTTTGAGGACAAACCTACGCGCCCTATATTCTCATCCCACATAGATAAAGTACATGGACTATGTACAAAATTACAGGGCGTGTACCCTTAATTTGGGATTTTTCCCGCATTTCCTTTATTTACTCAAAAACACTTAAGGAAAATTAAAAGAAGAATCCTATTCCTCAAGAATAAGAACCTGGTTCTTACAAACTTCCCTCCTTTATGCAATTCATCTCAGAATTTCCCTTTCAAGGGCGGTGAAGATGAAGCTGAGAAAAACTCTAGCCACAGAGCACGTGCGTCGGTCTCCTGCTCCCAAGTTTCATCCTGCACTCATCCAAGCTTCCATAACACCCGTACCAGAGGAACTGACCAGCCTCGGAGAACCATCATGCTCTTATCAACAATACGAATAGGATACTCCTCAGAGGATGCATCTACCTGAAGTTCAACCACCTTGGGCTGAAAAACATGAGATGGGTCTGGGTGATAACAGCATAACTCAGATACGTTGAAGACGTCATGCATGGCCTGGTACCTTTGTCGTAACTACAATCAATAGGCTACCAGCCTGACTCTCTCCAGAATCTCAAATGGATCTATATACCTCGGTGAAAGTTTACCCTATCTATTGAATCACCTGTGCCCCAACGTCGGCAAAACATGCAAGAAAACTTGATCCACAACCACGAACTCTAATTGTCATCTATGACAATTAGCATAAGATTTCTGACGAGACTGTGCAGTAGCCATCCACTTCTGAATCAATTGAACCTACACTGAAGACTCCTGTACAAGACATGGTCCCAGTAAAGCTGCATCTCCTGCCTCCAACCAGCACAAGGGTGATCAACATGGCCTACTATATAAAACCTCATAAGGTGCCATATCAATGGTTTTCTAAAAACTATTATTGTATGAAAACTCGACTAGGAGTATGTGCTTCTCCCATGAGCCCCCAAAGTCCAGGACGCATGCACGCAGCATGTATTACAGCACCCGTATTGTACTCTCTGACAGGCCAGTGGTCTGAGGGTGGAAAGTTGTGCTTAGAAGCACCTATGTACCTAGTGCCCTATGAAAACTCTGCAAGAAACGAGATACAAAATGGGAATCCCTATCTGAAATGATATAACGAGGGAACCCAAGAAGACGTACTACATCTCAGATATAAAACCTCCCGAACTATTCAGCACTGATGGTCTCCTTGATTGACAGAAAGTGAGCGACCATCATAAGTCTATCCACAACAACCCATATGACACCATTCCCTCAAGGTGACCTCGGAAACACGGTCACGAAGTCCATATTGACATCATCCCATTTCCACTCTGGAATGGGTAACTGTTGTAATAGTCTGGCTGGACTCTTATGCTCTGCCTTCACTAGCTAACAAGTGGAACATCTTGTAATAAACCAGCTACATCTCTTTTCAAACCTAGCCACCAATACCGACGTCTCATGTCACGATAAATTTTTGTATCTATGGGATTTACTACCCAAGACGAATCATGAAATTCTCTCATCATCTCTTCTTGTATATACCTTGAAACCCACACTCTATAATTAATACACAGTACCTCATCATCGCCTATCGTCCACCCAGGAGGAGAGTCCTCACATGCCACCAACTCCCATAGAACTAGGACTTCTGAATCTAATTTCTATCTCATACTCACTCTATCCAGGAGGATATAAGACAATGTTAAGGATGAAAGATATGTTCTCCCCCGACTATCATGCACCTCCAAAATCATCTCAGAGAACAATTCCATACGTTTACACCCACCATTGGCCTCCTGCACTGCCTATATTTGAGTCCTACGACTCAGTCCATCAGCTATTGCATTACCTTTACCAGGTGTATAGGCAAGATCAAAGTTGAAAGACTGAAGGTATTCAACCAACCTTTTCTCCTAAAATTCAAGTCATGTTGTGTAAAGATGTATTTAAATAGTTTTTGGTCCATAAACACCACAAAATGTTCTACCAATAGATAATGTATCCAAAAGAATAATTCATAAACAACTACAACCAACTCGAGATCATGCGTCGGGAAATTTATCTCATGTGGACTCAATTGCCGAGACCCGTAAACAACTACTCGATCGCCCTACATCAATACTACCCCATGCCCAATACCTGAGGCGTCAGTGTAAACTTTATATCAATTCACCTGATTTGGAAGTATCAGTATTGGTGATGATGTCATCCTCCCCTTCAGCTCCCAAAAGGCTGTCTCACAAGCTTCTGACCAAACGAACATCATTCCCATCTAATTCCAACTCGTCAAAGACACTAATAAGCGGGAGAAGTACTGTATAAAGCACCAATATTAACTATCCGGAAACATGAAACTCTATATTTCAAAAACATTCTTATGATTCCCCCTGGAATATAATTCTCTCACTTTCTCTGGGTCTACTTCAACTCCTGCCTATGAGATAATATGACCCAAGAAGTGAATCTGGTCCATCTAAAAGTGGCACTTTGAGATATTAGCATATAACTGATGCTCTCTTAGTTTACTCAGTATGATATCAAGATGGGTGGAATGGTCATGTAGAGTGTGAGAGTACAAAAAGATATTTTCCATGAATACTACCAGAAAATAATCTAGATAAGGGTGGAACACTTGATTCATCAGAGCCATGAAAACTGCTGGCGTGTTTTTGAGTCCGAACGGCATGACCAAGCACTCTTATATACCATATTTTCTTTGAAAATATTTAAGAGGTTTATCCAATTGTATAACATGAAACTGAGGATATCTGGATCTCAATTCAATATTCGAGAACACTCGTGATCCTCAAATTTGATCAAAATAATCATCAATACTTAGTAAGGGAATGATTTCTTAATCATAAACTGGTTTAGTTTCCTATAATCCATGAAAATTCTAGGGGTACCATCCACCTTCTTCTCAAATAGGATAGGTGAACCCCAAGGAGAAGTACTGGGTCGGATGAAACCATTTTCCTTCAAATCCTCCATCTGCTTCTTGAGTTCTAGAAATTTTGGCATACCCATCCTATAAGGATGAATGGACACTGCTGACGCTCTTGGAACAAGCTCAATAGACAAATCCACCTCTCGCTCTGAAGGTAGACCTAAAAAATCATCCATGAAGACATCCCTAAAATGATTAACCACTAGAGGGAAATCCTTTTGAAAAGATCGTTGATCATCTAGATATAAACTTTCAATTTGTGCAGTCACTCCTCCTCACCAACGATGGTTGAGTCTAGCTCGGCTCGCCTAGAAATCTCATTCGCCCTTCTATAGAAACTCTCCCCCCTATGGTGACGTGAATCTCACCCTACAAAGATAGAAATATACAAAGGCTTAAATGGTTTCCAACCAATTCATCCTGAGAATGAAATAATAAGATGTAATCTCTAAGACATAGAGGTCCCATTGTAAGTGACACCCACTATCCTCTAGGGGAACTACTTGCACTGCCACACAGTTTCTTTTCTAATTCACAAAGGAGTGTCTAGCATCATGATATCCAAAGAAGAAGAAACACTGATCCCTTGGCTCTCCACCACAGGAACATATATAAAGATATGTGTAGAACCAGTATTGAAAAGTGCAGAAGATAAAACAGAAGCAACTAGAATAGTAACTCTGACAGTGGAAGGTCCGAGATCCTGATCTTGTTGGTTTTGTTTCACTGCATATGTCTGCCCAGTGCTGTGGCCCTACAACACATGTAGGCTACCCTGAGATGACCCACCCTATTGTCCCTGAGATCCTGGTGTCTACCTACCACACCCAAAACCACCACATTGTCCTGAACATCTTGACGTATTCCAATTCCCTGACTGGTAAGAAGCTGCTGGCCCAGCTCCTGCATTCAAAGTCTATACAAAACCCCTCTCACTAGTCACTAGTGGGAACAACATTCAAAAACGCAGAAGATGACCCATCCTGCCAAAAGCTCCACACTCCACTGGGTCACCTGGACAGTGAGGACTCTTGTGCCCCTCTTTACCACACTTTTAGCACATGACTTGGCCAAATGAAAAATTCTTCTAGCTAGTACTGCCACCATGTGATAAATCCATCTTCCACTTACTCTTTCCAGTATAAATTGTACTAGATATTGTGTCGAACCTCCCTGGTTCGCACCACTTGCTTCTCGAAGGTTCTATACGGTAATTAATTCCTGGTTCACAATAGCATGCACTGTTGGAATCCTAAAAACATTCACCAGTGCTCGGATGTTGTATCGAAGACTAGCCTAAAAGAATGTAGCCCTCAACATCTCATCAACCACTAGAACAGGTGTAAAACGCTGGAGCTCTGTAAAGCGGGCATAATAATCCATCACAGATATGGAGCCCTGCTGGAGATTCATAAACTCTCAAGCTTGATCTTACCTTTGCATCACCAGAAAGAAAAAGTCATAGAATACTAACTGAAAATATTTCCACGCCAGGTCTCGGTGATTCCCAGTCTGGGTGTTAACATCCCACATTCTCTTTGATGAATCACGTAACATGTTAGTAGAGAACTTGACCCTCCTCCCAGGAGGTGTCTCTAGATGCTCAAAGATCATCTACATTGAACCCAAAAATAATTCTACATCTTGTGGTCCACCATCCCTCGAAAAGGTAGGTGGATGCTGCTTCAGGAATATAAATGTTTTCTCTTCCATAGATGTGGCAACCGACGGTGCTCCCTCGAAGGTCTTCATGGACCATAGAAGATTTCATGGAACTGCGCATCTGCGCCTGTGTCAGGTATAATAGATCGTGCCGCATCTGGCACTGCTAGAGTATCCACTGGTAGCCTGTGGCCTACCATCTCTGGAGTATAATCATCATCACTTTCTTGGCGAACAACTTGTGGTCGTAACGGCGATATGACTCTACAAGGTCAAACAAATGCCTTAGTTTAAATTAAATGTCGAGGATCTTTTGTCCGTTTAAAAGTTCCCACACAAAAAGGGAAGGAAAAAACAAAAGAGCTCACAAAAAGAGACTACAAGACATTTATAAAGTCCACATGACGTGTACCCTTAAGCCCTTAAATGGTTATGTTCTGATGCAGGCCTTGGCATGTCTCAACCCTAGATACACGATGTGTTACTCCCAAACATGTTGTGTACACCACTTGTTTTCCCCATCCACATGGCCCAATCTACATGGTCTCTCACCGGTCAAGACTACACGGTGTGTCCCACAGGTACACGATGTGTACTAGAAATGGTATCACTGACCCGTGTTGTTAGTGACATGGGCTGTGTACCCAGGATACACTACACAACATGTTCAAGAAAGACATGACGTGTGCAAATAAGTCCCATCTTACCTGTGTTGTTGGCTACACGACGGGCCATATGCCTGACACTACACGTCGTGTTCCAGATGGGCACGACGTGTATGAGGAATGATAACACCAACCCGTGTTGTTAGTGACACGACCATGTACCAGGGTCAGAATACACGGCGTGTTCAAGGTAGACATGGTGTGTATATCTTTAAGATCACCCTTCTATGTTGTTAGTTACACAGGCAGACACGGGGTCAACACTAAATGACATGTTCAACCGGTACATGACTTGTTCCCTCAAGAGCTTCCCTATCCCGTGTCTCCACCCACACGACCTATGATACGGTTAGAGACTACATGGAAAATACATAAGGTACACGCTGTGTACTTTATAATTTTTCATTTCTTCCTGAATAGAAGAGTACATGGAATGTAGTCAAAACTACACGGCGTTTATTCTGGGTTCTTCCAGATAGTAACCCTTAGAAACTACTTTGGAGCCCATAAAAACACGGAAACCAACACTCAAGTTCCAAATTATGATCTGTGAGGGCCCATACTCCCTGCGAATCAATTATTGAAATCATATACATGTTATAAACAAGGTGAACAAGTCGATGATCTACCAAATTCTGATTAATGAGGGCCCATACTCCTCATGAACCAGAGTTTGGCATTCATTCACTAACCTTACATAACAATACCCTATCAAATAACCTGTATTTTATCAAGTCATCTATAACAACAATATGCTTTGTCTAGCACAACATCTATCACCACAACATGCAATTTCTAATGCACCTACATGGTATGGCAACTATGCATGACATGTGACTCTATCATTGCCTAAATGATGCATGGATGGAATACCCTCATCTAATCGAGATGGAACTAAATAGAAACCAAGTATAAACTATAACAACACACCAATACTGCGTCACCCAATGGTGAAATCTAATCAACTATAATAATAATAAACATAAAATCACAATTTAATTCGAGGAAATCCGGCATTTACCTGTACACAGGGTACCTATTTTTGAGCACAATATATTGCTGAATCCATTAAAAATCTATCTCTTTATGTTGTCACTAAATAATAAAATAATGTAGAGAAAGAAAATCCTCTGATACCACTTTGTAACATCCCGGTTTTGGAAGCCACACAACGGGTGCTCCGAACCTAGTTGGTTAGATGACCTCAAGTGTATTTCCACAAACGCCAGAAGCTGGGGACTAGTAGTGAGGGCCAAGGACTAATAGTAAGGAAACTATGCCCTCATTTTCCAATGTTTAGAACAACAGAATAAAATATGTAAACATACAAAAGAAGAATTAGTAAACAATATAGACTTGAAATGGAAGATGAAACTGAAATAAAAGATAACCAGCAGTCATATACATATAATGATGCAACATGTCACTTATTCTAAGATAGCATCCAAAGAAAGATACACTACACTAAAATACAATACAGCACAAGGTAAAAAAATATAGCAAACCATACCAAAATAGTACAATAGGAACCCAGCTGCATTGCAAGCCTATGATTGGTCCCATGCTCTCCTACTCCTCTGCAACAATCATGTACCTGGGTAGGGACCCTTGACCTTATAGACACATACAGAAATATAATCTGTTTTGTCCCAAGACATGACCCAAACAGGGTGTGAGAAATAAATCTCAATAGGAAACCAGCAAAGGCTCGTGCCCAACTATTATTGAAAATGTTTTACAATAGTGTGGAATAAGAAAATGTAGTAAACTAGGAAGTACTCAAAAGTAACTATATCTACCAGTTACATTGCAATTTTAAAAATTATTATTCAATTCCTAGATTTTTCTTTTGCTTGGCAGGTACAACATAAGAAATCAACACAGGGAATATTCAAAGTAAATGTTGTCCTCAGACATGGAAATCCTTACCCTCAAGAAATAAAAATCGAAACCCACAGGCGACTTCCCACAGGCATAACGAATATAGCCCTTAGGCATACGAGATATTGCATGCAGGTATGGAATTTATTGCCCATAGACCAAAGAAACGTTTCCCTTAGGCTAAACAAAACATTGTCCTCAAGAATTCCATAGGAAATACATGTAACCAGGCTGATCCCAATGTACAAACAAGAAATTCATATACGTTTCCTCTCAAGAAAACTTAAAACATTCTATAATCACGGCATACCCACAGGTATCATGGCCAAATGGCTAAACAAGGGAAACACACCCATGGGGTGGCCCTGGATCAAGGCAACGATCCCAAACAACAATTTACATTTATTCTTTATATTAACTATGTAATTCTAGGTATATCAATAATCAATGTCTCAATAACATGACACCCAAAACACAGGTGCATGGCACAACGTTACACAAAATTAACTCGACAGCTAGAAATAAACAAAATACCACCCAACTTGATCTCCCTTGATTGATATATGTGAATGGTGCCTCCGGAAACAACCAAGAACAACATAGATATGTGATAAAATATTAACTGTTCAAATGAATATAACTCCTCTTAGGGAAATAATTGGATGGAAAGAATCATGGTGAGGAATGACCTTACCCTCACGGTACAAATGAGGTTGACGAAAGATGGATCAGAATCCTGATGTGCAATCGGGAGCTCCTCTATGCTTCATTCGTATCTCCCATGTTCAAAATGAACCCACTGCCTCCTCTCCCGAATGAGGATACAACTTCCCGTTTATAACAAAAAAAAATATCAACACAGCGTGTACTACTTTTTTAACTGTTCCTCTGGTGACTACTTTTCACCGCCACCATGTTCATCTATTGATTGATGAGATGGTGTGTATTATTAAGTACAAAACAGTTAGTTAGTTATTACATCTTGAACCACCGACAAGTCTACATGCCCTGTGTTCTCATCCCACACATCCTATGTATACGATGTTTATAAGAAAGTACGCTGCGTGTAGTTTGTTTTTACAGAAAAACCTACTCGCCTTGTATTCTAATCCCACATAGCCGAAGTACATGACCTGCATACAAAAGTACACGACATGTACCCATAAATTATGGATTTTTTCCAAATTTCCCTTTATTTCTCAAGAACACTTAAGGAAAAAGGAGAATAAGAAACATGTACCTACAGAATAAGAAGTGGGTTCTTACATGTATTTCTACGGAGATTCCTATTTCTCTAATCCACTATAGAATCTGGCCACTCCTTGAATGAGACATCTTGATCTAGCTCAACCTCATCCAAATTGATCACAAGAGAAGTGTCAGGATGATATATATTAAGAAAGGATACATGAAACACATAGTAAATAACACTATAATACTAAATAAATGAAAACATATAAGTTATAGTATCTATCCTCTTGAAAAAATCACACATCCCCACATTCTTAGGTTCAAACATCCCCAACCTTCAAATATAATGGTGTCCCAATGTTATTAAAATTAACAAGAAAACAAATTCCACAACCTTTAAAACAATATTACAATGTATCTAATCAACATAAGTCATTTTCATGCTCTATGTGGTCATTAAATACTTCTTAATTAGTGTAATATGCTATGAAGTATTCTATTAAATACTCAACTAGTTAACTATTGAATCAATAAACTCTACCTAAAAATGTGATTAACATGATCTATCATATAAATATATTTAATGTACTATTTAAATTATTTAATTATAATTTTTCATAGGTACAATCAGATAAGGAAAGATGAATCTCTCATGAACTGATAAAATCAAGTACACTTGCAGGAAATATTTCCTCAAGAATCTGAATAGTATGTTGAAACTACACATCTATATGAGGATGGTAGTTTATTCTCATGTGCACCTATATATCCAATTATTTCTATAAACCCTATCAAAGGAAATATTTGAAATGAGAATAAAGGTATGAAATGATACATTAAGGCACTCCATGAAGAGACACAATCTCACATACATATAATTTTCCCCAATCATCAATAGAGTAGGTCCCTCTATTCAGTAAGAAGATTGCTACAATAGTAAATGAGTCCATAATAACCTATTCCACACCTCTACCTTGAGGTATCCTCTAAAACCTCATTACAAAAAAAATGGTTACATGATTACCCTTCCAATAAAGAATGGCTATGGAACTGAGAATACCTTTTGGTCACTAGTGTTTTATATTTACCTATTGATTAGTAAAGAATCATGAAATGAACCCCTATATGTATTTATTCATTTAAAGACACCAGTAATTGTAGTGAATATAATTCTATATCTAAGTAATACCCTTTTAAAAACCCATCTTAAGGAATATAAATCCCACGTAAGCTAATCATTATTTCCCAGAGGGTCTACCAGATGAACCCAAACGTAAAGGATATCATCAATATTAAAGGAAAAACCTGGTGAAAACTCACCAAAATATATATTATCCCCCATCACCAAGTATTTAACGTTAGATAACTTAATCTTCATAACTGTTTTTATGGATGTTGATGAAATAATAATTTATTTCATGGTTACCCTACCTTGTTACCCTTTAATTGATAGGCACATCATAATGAATAGGCTCATCATTTTCCACTATCTACTAGCGACCTTCACTACCGACACCCGGGTCATCTTACACGGTGCATCGATATTGATGTTCTTTTTTCTAGGGATACATACTATCTCAATGTTGAAAGACTAATGAAAACTTAACCACCAGTTTTTTTAATTTTAGTCTTTCTATGAAAATATATACCAGCAGATCTTATGGTATATATATACAATGAAACTATTTTGCAGATGATTGTTACACCAACATCTCAAAGTGCACAGATTTACCGCCAAATATAGATTATGAGTTTTATGGTAATTTGTGTAACATTGAACTGTAGTCATCAATATTACCGTCTTATATTATAATATATATTTGGGAAACCCCTGATACATCGCAATATAAGTCATACTCCATACCCAGCTTAGGCATAGTAAAAATCCATGCATATGTCGACTAAACCTTTAACTCATATAAGGATATATTATAATAATTTGACTACATGAACTTTTATAACTTATTATTTAGAACTGAAATCAATTATTCATGTTAGTATAAGTCTGGAGTGAATCTACTATAATATCATTTTAATCATAGGATGCTACAAATATTGAAGATATTCTTGTACTGCACCCAATAAACTATGATATTAACCTTCTAAGGTCCCATGCATATTCCTACCTCTGATATCACATTAACAAAGAAGAAACACTCATTAAACTATAATAAACATTTTTTAACATTATCAACAACATTACACTCTCTCAGTTTTCTGAAAAAAAAAATATGTAAAGTTCGACCATGGTCCTCCATTGACAAGGAGTACACTAGAATATCCATTTTGAAAAAACCATAAAATAATACAAATAAGGATGAAAAAATATATTCACTATTTCTTTAAACATGGATGGAGCATTCATTAATCTAAACAATATCATAATTTACTCATAGGGACCACACCCACTCTTTAAATTAGTATAAGGAATATCAAAATGAAACATTCAAAACTAATGGTAACCCAAACTTAAGTAATTCATACAGAACAACTTGGATACCGTTAGCTGGTGAAAAGGAACATTAATATGCAGAAGAGGATATAAATTATTGACTGTCATATTGTTCAAACATTGGTAATCCATTCATAAGGATAATTTTAAATATTCCTTCTTGGAGAAATAAAATAGAGGAACCCCAAATAGACATTCTTGAGTGAATAAGAATTGCAACTCAAAATACTCTAACTGATATTTTAGCTCTAAATTATCTATAGGAATCATCCTATAAGGAAGAATATATATAAGATCATTTACTATAATAATCTCAATATTAAAATTAACCTCTTAGTTATGTGGAAACCTTAATAATTTTTTAGAAAAAACATCTTAAACTGGTCAATTGTTGGAGGAAATATTGTAAGAAATGTCCCCATATCCACTAGAATAACACTAGTAAAATAGGTTTAATGAATCAATATATAATAAGGGTTTGGTATATAATATCATGTAAATGAATCTTACCCAACTATAAGGGTATAGCAATCCCCCTTAACTGATGTGAAAGATACCCACTAACAATAGTAGTTGATGTGGGCTTGATACTAAGCCAACCAATCCAAACCTAGAATCAAATCAAAACATATAATCTCTAAATGATGAAATACAAATGAATATTATATCCACAAATCAAATGGTCACACTCATATTATAGATTAATTCCCTCCAAATTAACACTTAATGAAAAATATATAGACATCACTCATTATAGGTACCCGATGGTCGAACCCATATCACTAGAATATTGAGTAGAGATAAACAAATACGATTCTCCTATATCATCCAAAAAAATTAAAGGGTAGATTCCATTAAGAACATAACATAAATAACTAAATTTCCCTCTTCATGGTAAGAAAGTGTTAGTTCGAAATCATACAACTAGTTTAATTCTGTGCCACTCTCTTATCCCATTGATCTTTGGATACGTGATAATCTCCACTCCGCTACCTCTAATAGCCTTGAGATCCATGGCCTATAAAACACCCAGACCATCTATAAAAACACTATCCACAACCATGTGGTTATTTATCTATAACCAATATTTACCCTTGAACTTTTCAATCCCCATGAACACTAGGTGGCTATGATAAAATCTAGAAAAAAAAGTTTTAGATTCCCCATCTTATTATAAGAGAGATACTACGTTGGTTCTTCTAGAAAATGATATTGTTTATTAGCCACTCTACCATAGTAATAAAAAGAATGAGGAACACTTCCATGCTTATAAGTATATGATATTTTACCTTTACTATCCTACCCATCTCTACTCTGATAAGAATAACTAAAACTCTATTTCTCGACACCTGAAGATCCACTCCCATACCCCATATAAGATCCTAACATCACATAAATTATATCCTTTAATAAGTTACTATAAGTAATAAGGGACTAATTCATTACCTATTAAAAATACATAAGCCTAAATATGTTCACCAGTGCATGAGTTAAATGTCTCAGTCCATCCTTAAAATGACAAATCCTAGTGCTCTCATTACTCTCCAGTAAAGGAGAAAAATTAAAAAACCTAGTAAAATTTGAATCATATTCCATTATCGACATGATACCCTAAGTCAAATTCATGAAATCCTAAGATCTTATAACTCGGAAAACATCAAGAAAAACATCCTCAATGAACTTGGACTAAAAGTACTAGAAGGATAACCCCATATACTAATCATCCCGGGAAATGAAGTACCACCAGTACCTCTTTAGTCCAAAAATATTATACACTAAAAGATTCACCTAGTTCTCTAGGGGTGTATTTAGATGATAAAATATAGAATATATAAAATTAATCAATATCTTAATATTCTTAGGTCCACCCACTCTGGAAAATAAAGGTGGATAATAAAACAAAAAATACATGGTGAAACCAGACATAAAAGGAAAACCTAATAGAGATCCATATCCTTAATATTGAGCAACATTAAGAAAAATCTCATGATGCTACTAATCAAGAGGTGTTATAAGTGTAAATATTGGACCGAGATTAATTATTGATGAGGCATAATCATCCCTTTACTCTTGGAATTCAATTGGTGGCGTTTAAATGTAATTTCATTATAATTTCAATAACCAAACTCAAAATTCAAAATTTTCAATATCTACCACATTGATAAATTCTATTGGGTAAAAATTATAGGTCAAATTATGAATTGAATATAATAGGAATAAAATTGAATGATCTCATTGATTGAGAGCACCAAACACAATTTTGAAATATGAGAGGGAAATCAATTTATAATTCATTTTCACCATAATATAATATGCAATTATTTATAGAAAATGACTCTTCTAATATATTAATCTCAAATTTTTCCAAATTTATTTTTTATAGTAATATTTAGAGAAACCATTACCATATGTTAATATGGTTTTCAAAAATTTAAATATGTGACTATGATATGTATCCAATATAAATAAATTTTATTTAATATCCAAAAATTTAGTGATTATTTATTATTCACTTCAACCAAAACTAGTGTATTGTGATGCTTATAAATCACTAACATAATATAAAGTAATGAAGATTACAAAATAGATTGGTAATCATTATCATTATATATTAATTTTGGTTGAAATTAATTAAAATATTGATGTATTAAATCAAAAGATTTTATTTAATTTTAATAATTATGTTATTTTATATATGAATCTTTATTTATATTATGTTATTTCTGATGTTACAAATAATATATATTTTCGTTAGAATCAAAAATTAAAAATATTGTGGCTAACTGATATATATATTTATATCATTTTTGTAAAAACCATTTGATAAATCCATAAAATAGTTTTTTATAAAATTACACAAATTTTAATAAAAATATTTAAAATTAACAAAAAAAATTTATACAAAAAAATAAAGGATAAATCAAATTTATAACTAACAAAACCTAAAAAAAACAAATATTATATTCAAATTTTGTTAAATAACATAATGAATTTAAAGCTTTATAATGAAAAATTGATCATGAATATAGATGTATACCCTTGAAATTTATGGAAGGGTGAACACTATATTATTTAAGAAACACATTTTAAAAAATTTAAAATAAAAAGGAAAAAGAAAACCTTAAAATGTAGTTTCTAGTTGACTAGAATACGTTTTTAGAGAACTAAATATTTATGTGGATCTTTAAACCAGGATGAAGGATGAAAAATTAAGGATAAATGATCATTGAATGATGATTAAAATCATTTAAAACTACCTTTAGAAATCGTCAGGTGGCTGTCGGTTCAGTGGTCGACCAGAATAGGGGTTTTTGGAAATAAATCAATTATTGGATAATGAGAAAATAAAAAAGGGCGATTGATTAAGTATCAATAATCATAAAGATTATTAAAAATGATTATAATCACCTAAACTCATGTCTAATATTGATGAGTGGAAATCTACATCGTCTAATATCAATAGAAAATTACGATTCAAAAAAATGAAACGATTGGTTCGGTTTATGTTTATTCTTCTATGTGTTGGTGTCCTTGGACCAACTTTTTGGTATTTTATTACATGCTTATTTTATATATTTAATATTACTAAAATACATTATTATATATTTTTTATTGTTCTGCATGAATCTAATGTTATAATGTCCCAAATTTTATGTTGTGTTGATATGGTCATAGAAGTTCCATACTATGATGAGAACCTTGGTGTTCTATGATGATATTCAAAAATAATGTTTTATAGTTGGATAACACACTAAAAGGGGACACATAGAACTTAGAAAGTCACATATGAGTACTCATAAGTAGATGAGGCATATTCTTAGGAAGAGCTCACTTGGTAATATCCATGATGAAAGATTATAATAACAGACCCACCAAAAAAAATTTGACATATTTTGGTGTCAATAGATATTTTTATCTATTTTCATGTTTGATGGTATTTAGAAATTAATATCATTAATGATTCATGTTACAACTCATGTAATTAGACGCATTTCATAAAACATGATGATAACAATTCATTGAGAAGTTGTATATGTTGGGTGCGTCACAAGTGGCATGTCATTAATAAATTTGCCAAGGAAGGATTTGTACCTTCCCTCTTTATGAAGCTGATATCTCAACCATTTGATTGAAATAGAACTGTAGAAATAAATTCCATTTCAATTGTGTGATGGATTGTTTTTTTCACATAATTAATGAAAGACAACTTTTTCATATAGGTTAGTGATAGATATGTGAATCTTGTTTGATGAGATATTATGAAAAAGGGATTATATTACACAGTGAGAATTTATATGTGGTTGTTGACATTTTTTCATTATTTTAATTGTCTTGGGAGCGTTGAACCATTGCTAGAGAGTAATCTTAGACTTTAGGCTGGACCATCTAATGACAATGAGAATTAATCCTAGAGGGTCACATACCTAGTGTTTCTATCAATCTCGATTAAATTCAATTTGAGTTTATTAATTGAATAAATATTAATATCCCTTACAAGTAATAATTTAATTAATGTTATATTAGTATCATAAATTAAATAAATATTTATTCACAGTCTTGTGAATAAAATATTTAATTTAATTATTGAATATTTTGACAAATATTTATTCTCTAGATTGTAAATAAAATATTTATTTATAAATAAAATATATATTAGGATGTTTAATAAATACTAGGTGATTTTGAATGAACCATACTGAGTATGCTGAAAAATATTTATTAACAAAACCATTACATAAAATTTTTTATTGCGCAAGTTGGTGCGCACCCCAAAAAAATTATAATATAATTAATATTAAGGGATTGGGGTTTTTTAAAAGTTATAAATTTTAGTTAATTTTTGGTATAAAATTAAATAAATTGTTTACATAAATCCTAACTCTATAAATAGATGGATATGTCTATTGTGTGGTGATCCAAACAAACAATAATAGAGAATTTCTGTGAACAACGAATTCTCTCTCAAGTACTCATTCTCTCTCCCTATCAAGAATAAGATGTGAAAGAGTGATTTATTAAATACTAAAGAATAAGCTATCAAGAAATAAAAATAAAATCCATTCAAATCACCACACTAGCAGTCTAAGATTGAATGGTGTTACCCAAAAGATCATAAGAATGCTTTTGTATCTCCTCTTGAGAGAGTCTATCCTTTGATCCTCATAAAGAAATGAATGTAATATGAAAGGGCCTTTTTAGACGATCAAAATTTACCAATGATAAAATTTCCTAAGACTAGGTATATATTTATTCAAATATTAAGTAAATTAATAATAAAATTGACTCGAATTATTCCCTCTAATTTTTTTAGGAATATATTTTTAAGATAAATTTTAATATATCACCCACCTATGCACTCTTTTACATAACATGGAACCATCCTGTGGTATCATAGGGGTCACGTTTAAATTTATAATTATTTATTTTATTGTTGATCTCTGAGAAACTGTGAATAAGGGTTCATTTCATGTTATTCATTATGTATTGAAATTTGAATTAAAAAGTTATCAACATATTAATCATGTTCGTTCAGTGTTTAATTTTCATAATGTTTTTAGAACAAAAAAAGAACATCGGATGATGCCATTAGGATGTTATAAATCTTTTTTTCGGTAACACTTGGTCACATGACGTTCAGCTAGAGGACAAACCATATACCCAAGAAAATTTTATAGAGAAATACTGAACAATTAATTATACATGATTCCTTTATCGAACACCACATATTGAGATGGCTAACCTGACACATGATAAGGGTACACAAGCTTTGTAGTTGGCATGTACATGCTGTGTAGTCTGGATGAGTTAACATGCTAAATCCCATTTTCAGTGACTTGAATATATGGAAATCGATGTACATTACAAGTAGATGGATGCACATTCTCTGCAGTCTCTTATTAATGAAACAAAATTAAAAATACATTAAATTTGAAACTTTCACATTAAAAACTTATCTAATTAATTGGTACATCATTGCGTATTTGAAAATTTAGTAATTTTTTCATAGTTTATAAAATAAAAAATTAATTTGTTGTAATTAATTTTTAATTATTTGTTTTATCATTTATTTTACAAGAATTTAATTAATTGTTGATATCTCCAAAAAAGATCAGATGATCATTAAGATGAAAGAGAATTAATCAATTAATTTTTTAATTAATTAATTTGAGAAAATTTATCTTAAATAATAAAATAATGTATAAATAAATTAATGTTATCCATATAATCATTCGTATTCATTTCCTGTATGCACATTCATGAGCTTTAAAAAGACCTTTGTATGTATGGGTTGTTTTAATATAATTTATTAAATGAGCTTACAATTTATTAATATAAAATTTTATGAGGGCATGTAATTCATCCTTCTCTTAAATATTTTTTATGTCCAATGTGTCTAAAGATATTTATTTTATCCTCTTTAAACAATAAATTTACTTCCCTCACACGCATGTGAGTAGTAAATATTTATAATTTATAAATTTTCCAAAAGCTCATAGATGTGGTTTAAGATGAAACCACAATGATTCCAACCCAGGTGAAACATAGGTGGACATGTGAAATGGTGTAACTCATGGAAATACTGAAAATATGAGTAAATTAACCTAGTTCAGAGGTTGATATTATGTCCTCTCATTAAATCAGCCATTCGATTAAACTTGTGAACAATTAATTTAATTAATTAATTATTTTTATCTAATCAATTATTTTTTTATGGATGAAAGTACATGATCATATAAATAAGTGAATTAAAGTGAACATATGGAAATTAAGTAAATTAATGATGGGTAGTTGTTTTATACAACATGCTTAATTAATTAAGTAACATCCACAAAATATTAACAGTTTGTGTAAAGGATAAAAAGATGAAATTTATAAATAGTAAATAAAAGTCTAAAAATTAAATATTAAGTCAGAATAAGACTTAAATTACTTTATTAGGAATTAAATCATAGATCTATTTGTATTATATGGCCAATGACTGGACACTTACTTTCATAGATGACTTATCATGATATTTTTGGGTTGACTTAACTAAAATGGTATTGAGCTATGTTGTCGACATTCAATGTTTGATTATTTTGTCAATGTCTAGTGAACTAATGAAGTCTCATGAATAATCAATGCATATAGGATGATTGAGGACCTTCTTAGACTTTAATAGGAGAGATATTGATATAAATGTTACATGAATTCCAAGGTCATATTTCAGTGCAAGCTTTGAGAGGTTTCCCCAGTTGGGCCTCAAATTTTCATGATCATTAGATACATTGAGTGCTTAGAGTTTCTAGGGTTTAAACTCGTGAAAAAACTGGGAACCGACCTCATTCTGGTATCACTCCCTTTGAGCATCTCCAGCTTTGTAGTGATTTTTAATATAAATATCCTTGAGAAGTATCTTCCAGATATTCTTACTCTTCTTTGCCAAGTAGATAAAGATATTAAGCACATAAAATAATATTTCCTCATCGTTAAAAAATGGCAAGGTAATGATATGATGATTAATCCCAATTATTATTCATTCCCTTACAAAAAGAGGAAAATTATGGTTCATTCAAGGGAATAGGATTATGTTTATTTCACATGTGGAAACAAGGGACACAAGAAGAAAGACTACACCCAAAAAAAATAATTCTTTGGAAGATTTAGGTGTATTTATTATTGAGTTAAATTTATCCATTTCTAAAAATTTGGTATTAGGTACAACATTTAGTTCTAACATATACATTTAAATACATTAACCAAATATATTCAGATGTATTGACTAAGGAGAGGTAGATCTTAAAAAATCCAACAGGGCTAAAATTTCTCCTATAAAGATCAGGGACTACAACCTTACATTGTTGACCATGATGATCTTAGTTTTAAAGGGTTTTAATTATGTGCCTTTAGTTACAAAAAATGATTTCTACTTCCTGACCTGATAAAGATGGATTTATTTTCATATTTTGGAATTAAGGATTCCGCTTTTTCAAGGATAAGATTTTTTGTGGTATGAAATATATAAATAAACATCTTTATGTTTTGGATTATACAAACTAAATAATGGAAATTGATAATGAAGCTACTTCAGATGAATCATACCACACGCAACATTGGGATCATTAACTAGGTCATGTAATTGAAAAGTGCTTCAATAAATTAAATCAAGAATGATATTTAGATTCTGTTGAACTTAAACCACATTGTGTATGTCCATCATGTTAATAAGAAAAAATGACCAAATCCCCATTTAATTGGGATGGTCAAGTGCTAAATAAAGTCTTGAATTCATTCATACAGATGTGTTTAGACTATTTCCAATTGAATAATGCAGTGGTTAATCATACTTCATAAATTTTGCTGATGATTTCAGTATATATGGATATGTCTAATTAATGTGGTATAAGTTAGATTATTTTGATAAATTCAAGGAATACAACAATGGATTTGGGAACCAACATGGTTGGGAAAATAAGAAACTTCACGTAGTCTGTGATGAAGAATATCATAATCATGTTTTCATTGCTTATTTATGGGAGTAAAATATTTCATCTCAACTCACGCCTCTTTATAAACCTCCGTGGGATGGATTAAGAGAAATAAGGAACCCCACCATGTTAGACATGGTGAGATAAATGATGAGGCATGTGAGTATTCCAATATCCTCTTGGGAATACATGTTACAAACAAAAGCATGCATACTAATCTATGTGCTATTTAGAAAAAATGGTATACCATACCAATCATAGATTGGAAGGAAACACGTGTTGACTAACTAACATGTGGGGGGTTGAGATTAAATTTTCAATTCCTAGTTAGGTAAGAATATTTTACCCCTAGGAACAAATTTTATCTTTATAAGATATCCTGTTGAAACAAAGGGAAAACACTTATAAAATCATTTTGAAAAAAGGTTTTGGTTGACATAAATCCCACATTTTTTAAGGTAGACATTATCTATAAAAGATACAGTGGGAAAGAGATAGACTTCGAAGAAGTCCAGGCTCAATATACATAATAGTTGTCATAAGAACAAATTCAACAATCCCCCCTAGAAAAAGAAATTATTTTAGAGATACTTTTACCATGTATTACTACTAGAGATGTTAGAGAATCTGAAAGACATTGTTTTCTAGTAACCGAGGATGGTGAATCATTATTAAATGATTATACTTGTAATCTATCCAAAAAGGAAGTAGTAAGTGGAAAAATGTTTACAAGTTTTAAGGATCCGTGAATTTTGAAATGGATTCTATGTACCAAACAAATTCTAAATTTTGGTAGACTCTCCAGTAAATGTAAATCCATTTAGTTTCAAATGGGTATTCTAGAAGATATTGTACATGGAATTAAAATTCAATACGGATAAGGTAAGATTGGTTGAATAATGGTTTAAACCACATCATGGAATTGACTATGACGAAACATATTCAATATTTTCTAGGATTGAATACCTCAAGAATTCTACTTTCCATTTCATATTTCTGGGATTATGAGATTTGGAAAGTGGATTTCAAAATGACTTTTCTTAATGAGGACCATTAAGAAGATGTAAATATGGAATACTCAAATGGTTTTGTGACATCAAAGAATTAAAATAAGGTAGAAAAGTTTCAAATATCCATTTATGAATTAATGCAATAATCCAAGTGTTGGAAAATTTATTTTGATGAGGACATAACAGAATTTGGTTTCATAAAGAACGAATGTGGTCTGTGTTACTATAAATGGTTTATTGGGATTGATTTTGTATTCATAATAGTATATTTTCATGACAAATCACTCATTAGAAATTAAATTCCATTCTTTTATTCTATTAATACGTTGTTGAATAAATGATTTTATATGAAGGATTTAGTTGAAGAAACATACATTCTTGGTATCGAGATCCATCATGATAGTCTAAAGAGACTACTCAGCCTATGTCAAAGTACATACATTGAAAAGATACTAAAGAGATTCATTATATAACTATACAAGAAGGTATTGTTTTCAGCATCACATGGAATTCATATTTCTAGGAAAATGTGTCCTCAAACACATGATGAATGAAACAGAATGACAAGGATTCCATATGAATCAATGATTGGGTCAGCCATGTATTTTATGCTATGTAATAGTCTAGATTTCACCTATACATTAATTGTGTGGGAAGATATCAAGTTGATTCAAGTGATCTCCATGGGATGGAATTGAAGAATATCCTTCAGTATCTGAGGTGTACTAAGGATATGTTTATGGTTTATTAAGGATATGTGGAACAAGTAACTAGAGGATATATAGATTCAATTTTATAATCTGATCATGATTACATGAAGTCACAAGTGAGATATAAATTTTTTTTAATGGAGGTGTTGTGCGATGGAATAGATCTACATAGAATCTATTTTTAGAATCCATATTAGTAACTGAGTATATTGTGGTTTTTTGATGAAGAACATGAAGTATTATGGATGTGTACCTTCATCCAATAGCATAATTTGGTATCTAATAGTAAATATATTATCACACTCTATTGTGATAATACTTCAGTGATGACGCTTATAAGAGACCCAAGGTCACATTAGTGGATGAAGAACATTATTCATAATGATCATATCTTGATGGATTTTCCATAGAGAGGTGAAATTTCAATTAGGAATACTTCAAAGGAAGAAAACATGGAGGACCCCTGGACTAAAACATTGACTTAGAAGAAATGGGACTATCATGTGAGTTCTAGCAGAGTGAAGGTAATAAGAAGTTGGCTGTAGTCCAAGTTGGAGTTTTTTTGGAGTTGGTGTCCTAGGACCAAAAGTTTGTACTTTGAGTACATGTATATTCAATTTATTGAATCATAATAAAAATTATTATTAAATATAATTTTTTCTATATTAATCTAATATAATAATTTCATATAGTACATGTCTCATTAATAAGATCATACTAGCTCCCATCTATAATGATAACCTTTATGCGCTACAATGATATTCTCAAATAATGTTCTTATGGTTGAATAACATACTATAATGAGACACATAGTACAAATAATGTTATGTGTTATTAATCATAATAATGTAAGGCTTCTTATCATTAATATTGCACATGGAAATCTCCAATATTGGAGATTATGAGATCATACCCACCGTTAGGAATTCCACATGTTTTTTTCATCATATATTCTTCTCTTCGAGCATGTTTAATGATCCTTAGATGTTAAGATTATTTTAACACATGTAATGAGTATCATAATTAGATGTATTTCATAAAACATGATGATAACAGTTCATGGTGAAGTTGGATACATTGGTTGCATCATGAGTGACTTGTCATTATTGAATAAGTCGAGGAAGGATTTGTCTCTTCCATCTCTATGTAAGATAATATCTCATCTCTTTGATTTGAAAAGAACAATCACATTAAATTCCATGGAAATGGTGAAATGATTTGTTTATTTACAATATTCAAAGAATTACATATCAAACATATAGGTTAGTGACATGTTTGTGCAACCTATTTGATGAGATATTGTGATAAAGGGATTATATTATATAGTGCTTGTTTGTATGTGGTTAACAACATCATGAAATTTCATTTAGGTGTCTTGACCTATTTCTACAATGTAATCATGGAAATTTAGAAAGCCCACACAATTACAACAAGAAATAATCCTAAAGGGAAACTCAAAAAGTATTTTCTTTGATCTATATTAAATTATATTTTAATATAATTAATGGAATAAATATTTTTCTCAATTATGAGGAATAATTTCATTTAATTTATATTGATTGTATAAATTAAATAAATACTTATTCGCCTGATTTTGAATAAATATTTTTAATATTTTTTGAATATTTAAATAAATATTTACTTGTTAGATTGGGAATGAAATGTATTTTTATGAATAAAATATTTATTCAATTGCTCTATATATTCTAGATTATTTTGAATGGACCAAGACTGATTCTAGTAATAAATACTAATTAACATGACCATTACAAAATAATTGTTATTACAGAAGTTGGAACTTACCATAAAGTTATAATTATATAACTATTATTATGTGGAATAGGGTTTACTAATGTTAATAAATGTTAGAGCGGCTGTTATGAAATTAAACTATATTTTAACATAAATCCTAACTCTATTAATAGACAAATATTTCTATTTTGCACTACATCCAATAATTGGCTTTAGATAATTGTTTCACACAATGAATTCTCTCTCAACTCCTCCTTATATTACCCTCTCAACAATGAGAAGTGAAAGAGATATTTATTCATGATTGAAGCACTAATGGTCAAGAACAAACAACACAAGACATTCGACTAATGATGCAAGAAAACAGATATCAAGTAGTGTTTCTCGGAGATCATAGGTTAACACATGGATCACTACAAGAGGGATTCTATCACAGGTTCATCATAGTGCAATGAAGGTAATTCAAAAGGTTCTTTTTGGATGATCAACATTCACCAATAAATTTTTTTTACTATTCCCCAGTAATTCTTTCTTCCAATATGAAATAAATTATTTATAAATTTTATGTGAAAGACAATCTATCATGGTTTTGAGAATGATTATTAAAATAAATTTTCACATATCACCCACCTCTACAAGGTTCCATTGTGCTTGAAAACATCAGTTTTTAAAGGGTTTAACATTAGTTTATAACAAAACTAATGTTGATTATATTTTTTAATTACGTTTCAGTATCATATATCTAAAAATATAATTTCCAAACTTATTATTATTATTTTTACATTGGTTTATTTGAAAACAATCATTAAAAGGTTTTGGTAGCACTTTTAACATTGGTTTCTTATAAACTAATGTTATAATATTGATTTTAAATACATTATTTCTACTAGATCTTGTAACTATAACTTCACATAGAATATTGTATTAAATTATTATTAATTAATAGTATTTCTTAATGTTTCCCATGAATATAGATAACTGATTATCCTCTACTTAATAGTAGCAGCAAATCATTAACAGCTAATATTTTTTTATTATTTTTCTTTCACTCATGTACTACACCTTTTAGAGGTATAATTACTTTTAATTTATTATATATCTATATTTAAAATCATAATTTAATTTCAATATCCCAAAAAAAAATCAAAATAGTCTTACTCATTTAAAACCAAAAAAACTATGATTGAATACCTATATTTTTGGTTACCATGATATTATATAAACCACTTTCAAATAAATGTATATTTTAGAAATACACTTATTAAATTCACATAACATAGATGAAAAAATCTTATATTTAATATATAGAATTCTTGAATTATTCATATTATTATTTATCATTTCACTTTTGATAATAGTAACCATTTCAAACCCTTTTTGTAGACTTGAGATATCCATCATCTATTTATCATAATCATCATTGTCACTAATATAGCCTCGATCTCACCAATATTATAGAAAATATAAACTCATAATTCATATAGATAAATGAATAACATATAGCACAAAAATATAGCTTGAATCATATTATTGTATCGAAATAGATTTAGTCAATTCTTATTTAGTTTCCCATTGAATCTATAAACATCTATAATAGCTCAAAATTATACAATATCACTTATGTAGCCTCAAATCACAATGAGTTAAGACTATAAATAGTTAATATTTTACTTACTTACATCTATATTATTCTTGAACACCCAATTAATCCAATTTATCAATCAAGAACTACATTTAGTAATTTTCCCCTTCTTTCATCCTCAAAATAGGCTTAGATCATGGATTAAATAATTATCATGATGTTTTGATCATGAAATCATAACGTAAACATTGATCGGTTAGATTTTATTATTCAGAATAATTATTCTAGAATCATGAATGTTTTCTCCTAGGATGTTAGGATAATTTATTACCATGAATATCCACATCATATACGTAGACTTGACTACATTATTGATTATATTGTGTCAGCACTTCATGCCATATAATTTATCCATGTTTTCCTCCTATTCCAATTCACATTAAATTTTCTCATTTACGTAATTATTTGAAATTAGTTATGTAGAATTCAACTACATATTTGGATTCAATAATGTGGAATTTTATATACATAGATTCATGTATGTAGATAAGAGGAATCTAAAACACAACCAAATTACCATACATTAGCTTAGTTTCTTATATGAGTCACATACTTTGTCAAATCACCCATGTGGAATACATTAGGATATATTGATTCTTAAAAAAATGAATTCAATCAAATCATTCATCACATATGTCAATTTTATTATGATGTGTATTCACATATGTGGTGAATTAAACATTGGGGATTCATCTATATTACTAGAATTAACAAACATTGAAACTGGAATTAGATTTTCTAAATTTTATTAATTTCAAAACTAGGGAACCTTCAGTTCACCTACATATGTTCTTAATAATCATCCATGTGATATAAAACACAATAATCATCACCCTTCATGCATGACCACTAATGGGTAGATACATTAGCTGTAGCTATCCCTTTAAAAGTTTTAATATGACTTCTTCATTTATATTATAACCTGATAAGTTGTTCACCTATAACAGATAAGAAAATAGCTTCTTCATCACAATTTCCTTCATTCAAACTCCTAAAGAAAAATCTTATTCCCCTATAATACTATTCATATGCATTTAAAATTGTTAATAAATCATCACATGTTTGGGGATTCCCATAGAACCTTTCTAGCCAGATGTTCTAAGGATTCAAACTCAATTGTTCTTTACACAGAATATCTAGGAAGCACCTTCTTCATTCATTTGGTGGATCATTTACTCTATAACTATAATTATAACCCTTTAATAATAATATATTAAATGAAAATAAGAATAAGTGAAAAGAAATAAAATTATCAACCCAAGGTAATTTCAATTCTTTATTAGAATGTTGTCAATTCCATATATACTAAAAAATTTAATGCCATTTTTTTCCTTCTAATTTAGAATAAGATTAATGGTGGGAAAAAATTATTCAAAAAATTATTTTTTGGTTTCTATTATCCACAAGAAAGACCAAAATATTCTCCCAGAAAATCTACTATTAGAAGGGAAGGAATTCAGTTTTAATCATTATTCACCACTTGAAATTGATTTTTTGAATTATAGTCTTGAATAACATCAGTATAATTTGAAATTGGGCATCATATTTATATTATAAATGTTCCATAAAATTGTCAAATTTATTTCTTTGTGGGATATAAATTTTTATAAGACAATTACAGAATGATTAATATATATATATATATATCCACATTTTCACATGATATAACAGTTTTGTTTAACTCACTTTTGGTATAAAAGATACAGATTTTAAAAAAAATTCATGAAGATGCGCGCTGTTAAAAAAATATAATAAAATATTTCAATTGTTAGTTGATCCCTATTCAATTAGATAATTATCCACCAATAATGAAAAAAATATAAATGTTTAAAATGTGATGGTTGAATTAAATCACACTTCATTCATAAAATTTTGAAGTGGTTTTGTAGATTCCCATATTCAAATAGATTAGTTAATCTCTGATAGCTTAACAGAATTTTTATAGCTCTCTCTCAGGGGAAAATCTCAATAATTCATCACATTCTCCACCAATTATTTAAATACCATCAAAAAAAATAATGGGTGATGGTATATCTTCCAGTAACTCTCTTATTTGTGAAATGGGTTGAGACTGATTTCTCAACCTAGAAAATTGGCTTACTTTAGGTTTGAAGTTTCTAGACATAATCACGATTTATTCCTTTTTTTTATTTTCAACTTTATTAACCTTTTGGAAGAATAAAATTCTTATCCTTTTCAAAAAAATTCATATCTACGGCTTGTTTTTTAACCCTATAAAATAGATAACTTACTCTATTTTTAGAATTCTATAGATTTTGATCCAACTTTAACTGATCTAGCGAGATGGTTAAGAAATTTTTATGTGTATTATCAAACATCTCTTTGGGTGTGTACTTCTTCA
The DNA here is from genome assembly GCA_963277665.1 of Viscum album. Lineage (NCBI taxonomy): Eukaryota > Viridiplantae > Streptophyta > Magnoliopsida > Santalales > Viscaceae > Viscum > Viscum album. The sequence goes on along the minus strand of OY728143.1, from coordinate 511,625,528 downwards.
CATTTTCAGTAATTTTTGATCATTACCTTGTAGTTTATTCCACTATTATTATTCAAAAACTTTTCTTCTTGAGGTATACAACCATGTATATGACAACACCATGACCTTGATTATTAAAACTTACACACACCTCGTAATCATTTTTTAATTTTCCCTTCATGGGAAGCTTCTCAATATCTATATAAAGGGTCAGTAACTATACCAATTTTGCTATCTCTATCAAGAATAAAATCTCTTTTGGTTTTCAAGTTATTCCCATTTTTCTTGAGATTATTACAAATTTTACAATAGAACATGGTGTGGTATCTCTTTCCAAAATTGAATCTTATATTCTCAATTGTTTGAACATCATTGTATCATTTTTTATTTCATTATTGGGATTATTTTTCTTCACAATTTTTTATTGAATATCTCCCAAGGTAATGAATATTTCACAATTCACATATTTTTTAGTGTATTTTAGTTTATTCCATTCATTAGTAAGTATATGATACCTGGTAGGATTATTCCAATATTCATAATAACATTGAACACCAAAATTTCACATCTCACAAAAATGCATCAATGAACCAATATGTTCCTTAGATATAGATTCTTCCCTTTTCTTATAGTTTTCTTCATTACAACAGCTTTTATTCATTCCTAAAACATTATCCCTCTTTCTTCATGCCTTATTGAACGTGTAAATATTGATATATTATGCTAGAAATCAATGGTATAATGTCTATACCTCCACCATCACCAACACCTTCCAATTTACATTTTTCTTTTAATTTAAAATGTAGGATGTCTAACTTGTTATACTTGTTGTTATTATGCCCAAATTCCAACCACTTGGGATCCTTTTTAGGGGAAATTTTCTTTGAAATTATCATATTAGTGATTGACATATTGGTGGTAGTACCATAAGTTTCCTTTTTTTATGTCTAAATATATTATAATTTCTATTCAACAGTCCGAACAATTACACATTTAGTGAAAACTAAACTATCTAAATAACATGTTAGATTTTTCCACAAGCATGAAGTGGATGATTCTCCATATTATTTCAAGAAATTTGATCCACTATTATGAGCATTATTTGATTTAGGCATCAATTATGATATATTTGTTGAATCATATCATTCTATAGTAGATTGAGGAGTTCAATATTAAGTTGAATCTAGATTTAATAGTTTAATTTATTGATTAAGGAACCTCATATTAAGATCATTATTTATATCCCTAGCTGATCTTAGTCTACTATCATATTCATTATTTATATTTCAAACCAAATCCTCAATTATTTCTCTTGTCTCAACTAAGGAGTTATCCTCCCATTTCTATTTTTTTAATTTCATGTTGGGGTTACTTGAACTCTATAAATACCATGTGGAACCTCTTCAATGAATTGAATAGATTAAAAAAAGTATCAATAGAACTTCCATCTCAATAATAATTTGTTTTTATTTTTAATTAATTATAAAACATTTATCATTGTATATTAAAACAATTTCTTGTTTATCTTTCACCAGTTTAGAGAGGCTGTTTCATGTTCTAACTTATTTATCTTGTTAATATCCAATTGAATTATACTTTACTTCTAGATTTGATTTTTCTTCACATAGTTACTTGATAAAACCATATATATATGCTATAAATATATTAAGAACATTCATCAGATAAACCTTGATAATTTGATAAAAATATTTCACTGTTCTGTTATATTTCTGCTCTCCGTAGCTTGAAATAGTGTAATCGATATGATCTATATCGATATATTCACTTGAAGAGAACATACCACATTATTATTATTCAAATAATGGTTTCTAACATTATTTTTCAACATTTTTTATTTACCATATTGGACTCCTTTTTCTTATATTTTTCAATGTCATTAAAGAAACTTTAGATTCTATACAAGTAGAAATAGAAATTGATTCTTATATCAATGGCTTAATAATGAATATATCATTCAAATATGAACATCATCAAATTATAATAACAATATTATTACAAGTAAAAATAATGATTCAATCAAATGGATCCTTCCTCTGAAAATTTGAAGAACCCCTTGAATCTATATAGGAACATTATGGGGGAATATGGTTTTTTCCACCATATTATAAATTCTAACCTATCGTAATTTTTATTGAAATTGAACCTATGTTACTAGTTAGTGCATATGGATATATTTTAGATTTAACCTAGATATCATCAACTATATGAAATTAAATTAAATTACCAAATAAGAACACAATATTTTTATGAGGTTAATTATAAAGACCTAATAATTTCCTTGATTGTTTGTTTACCCTAATAAATGATTCCCCACTATAAAATTATGTTGATTGTAATGGTTATCTTTTTTCACACCAAAACTAAGTCTCAGAATGTATACAATGCTCATGTCTCATAGTAATTCTCTTTTAAAAATGCTTTGGACTTATCTTAAGAACATCACACTATTTTCATAGCTTTACATAATGAAATACCTTTATATATTGAGTTGCATAAGTTCTATGGAGTCCCACTATGTATATTAAAATCATTATTTGAATTTATTCGTTATAAGTATATATATGATTTTGTCTAAAATGATTTTTCACCAATATAATAGATATTATTCAACTCAACAACAAATCCTTCACACACAAAAAAATATGAAAAAAAACATTGTAACTCAATCACTTATTGAAAAATGAATTCATAGATCTTCAGAACATTCTTATTTTGATACCATGATCACTAAACACTGAAAATGTCAATGCCAAACTACACATAATATTCAGTATTTACTCTATTGTTTTTCTCACCACTTCATCTCTCTCACATAGATCTCATAACTATGGATGACTTCTCTATTTTCATTTTCTTTGAAACCCACTAGATGAAGCATCACATATAGTATCAAATTCCCTTATTTTAATTATTATTAAATATTTATTCTTAATTTCTCCCAATATCATCACTCTCAGACTCTAATTTTCATAATAGTTTTATAAAATCCTTAACACACTATTTTTTTTATTATTCACTCAGGTACTACACCTTTTCTAGGTACATTTAATTTTATTTTCACACATGGATGCATTTAATATCTCATTATATTTATAATAACTAAAAAATAAATCATATGAAACCATCTTATAGATATCCAAAAAAATATACGAATGAACACCCATATTTTTGATTCTTATTATCAGTCGTTCACCTTTTTTCAACTCAAAGGATTTTCAAGAAATACATTTAATAAATTCTCCTCACATAGATTGATAAATATTTTATCTATTCTACAACTTGATTGATATCTTCATCTTCTTATTTCTCATTTTTCGTGGATATTAGAAATTATTCTAGATCCATATAGTAGTCTTGATAAATCCTTCCTTTATTTGACATATTCTTCATTCTCACTAAGATATACCTGAGATCACCATATTCATATAAAGTCCACCCATATAATATAAACACCTATACTAAAATACTACTACAAAAACAAAATACATCTTGATTCATTTAATTTTGATTGATAGAGTTAATGAAAACCTATATAGATTCCAATTGAATCTGTACAGACCTTGTATCTCAGCCCTTCTTCAATATGCCTCTTGCAGCCTAAAATCACAAAGAGATTAAACTTTGATAAACAATTAGGATTCAATGTATATTCATTTTAATAATTCTTAAGATCCCAATAAATCAATTTCACCCATAAATAACTATTTAATTGATTCTTATAGATTGGTATTCTTTAAAATAGGTTCATTTCATGGCTTAAATAAGATTTATTATGTATCAATATTGAATACATAATAAAAATATCATTTTATTTGATTTTATTTTTTAGAATAATTATTCTAGATAATATCAATTCCTCTCCCATTATATAATGGAAATATAGTTATTTGAATTTCGGCATCATATCTATAGACTCAACGACACGATGGATTCCCTTGTTTTAGTTCTTCACATATCAAAATTTAGCTATGTGGTGTAACTATTCCAATTCACTTACGTGGTTCTCATTTATATATTTATATGAAATTAGATATATAGTATTCAACTATGTATATGGATTTTTCTATGTGGAATTTCATATAAGAAGCTTTGTGTACATAGAAGACTAATATTTTGTATGTTTCCATATCCCTATATACTTGTTTAGTCACTTATCTGAATCATGTACTTAGCTAAATCACATATTTGAGACACATCTACTTAGATCAATTTCCATACATAGCCTGAATTCCGTTATATCAATCATCACTTATGATAATTTGATTATGAAACGGTTTCATATATGTGATGACTTCGGCTACGTAGATTCACTTATATTAAGGGAATCCATGTATGTGGAACCTATACATTGAATGATTTCAAAAATGTTCTCCTTTTGTCTACATTTAGTAATTACCAATCATCATCCAAGAGATATAAATTATAATAATCACCACCCTTCATGTATGATAATTCAGGATGGATCCTTTATCCTCAGCTATGTCTCTAACACATTGAATATATTTTAATTTTTTAAATCATAACTCGATAAGGTGTTCACCAAAAAAAAATTAATATCCATCTTATTCATCCTCATTTATTTCATTCAAACAGTTGAAGTCAAGGCTTATTTAACTTATAAATGTTTCATAAATAAGAATAATGGTCTGAGAATTCTCATATATTTGGGGATTACCTTAGAAACTATCCATTAAAATTTTCAAATGAAGACAAATCAATTTTTCATTACCCAAGTTATTTTTAGAACACATTATTCAAATATATGGTGGATAATTAAACCCAGCACCCTCATCATCACCCTTTATATATGACATTGAATATGAAAACAAGAAAAAGTGGTAATAAATATAGTCATCAAACCATGGTCACTTTACAGTGATATAATCATCAAATGATATTTGTTATTACATTTTTTGAGATAAAACCATGATTGAAACATTCATCATTTTTTATCAAGAAAGATTCAATTATATAAATAATATTTTTTATATCTTGTATTTAATTTATACTAATATGGGTACATTTATAACTATGATATATAGTTTTTAAATCCTATTAAACATCATCATGGTCAGTATATTCTCTATATTTTCATTACAATAATATTTTACAAATCATAACATTATGGTGTCATTTTATGATCTAGAATGATTATTTTAGCATAATTTTATTCATTTATTCTCCATTTGAGAATATGAATTACATTTAATTCCATACATATTTAGTAGAAAATCACTATACATATGATATGTAATAAAGTATACCTCCATATTCTTTAATGTGACCATGGTTTGATGATTTCATCTTTAGAATACTATTTTAGTTTTCTTGTTTTTTTATGATTTCTCTTTCGATGGAATAACTGTTATAGAATCACTTGAATTGTGTCTAACCTATATACACATTCCACATAGCTCTACATGAGGTATTATTTTATCCTTTTTTGAAACCTCTCATTAAATTTTACTTTCCTTTATGTGTAATATTTTCTCTCACTATTACTCTTGTGTTATCTTATGCTAAAATTCTCTTCCTTTATCCAAATTAGTTGGCCAAATTTAAAAACACACTTTTATGGTGTTATAATTTTTTTTATTTTCTATATGAATTCTTAGATATTTTCTTCACTAATTTAGTCTTTAAATTTCCCATTAGACCATTATTACATTCTATTCCAACTTGTTTCATCGAACTCTAAGACACTTTGATTGTTTTTAAGTGTCCATGCTGTGAACTATTTAAAAATAATAAATAACTTATTTATTTTGGTGTAATATCCTTATTGATCATCTTGTTTGTGCTTGATTCTGTTTTTTTATTCTAATTTTTACCAAAGGATAATTAACTAACCTTCTATATGGATTATTGGGTATGTTTATTTTCAATGTTTTTATTAAGATTCATTCTGAAGGATGGATTAGCTTAATTATTATGTTTATGTGGTCTTCTATTTTCATTTGTATTAGTGGTATGCTTGAATTATTTATACATTCATGCCTCTTCACTATAAACACATCTATTTAAAACATTAGAGACATTCCCAATAATTTCAAATTTATTTGTTGTATATAAATTATTATTCATATTTTTTGGATGTTGAAATCTTCTTTGGGTTTCCCCTTTTCACTGTAGGTTTTCCACTTCTTCCATTGGTTAAGAAATTTTTATAACATTCCATATATATATTCTAAAACATTTAATAGAACAAAAAATATTATATATAACTTTAAATTTGACTTTGAGATCCAATCTAATTAAAGTTTCTTGCATGCTTGTTTTACACATTAATTTTCATGTAATGGGATTATTTATGGGAAGAACTCCTCTTACACATGCTTCCAACTGTCTTTGATTTTTTTTGTGGGTTCCACATAATATTTCATCAATAATTTTTTTATATATTTAGGTTTAAATCCTCAACCACACATAACAGTTTTTTCGTACATATATTATTTTCAAAAGTGGATGGTGCCTTTCCTTTTGAAGATACTACATACTAACTATTATATGATGTACAAACATCATTACCACTATATTGAGTTCTTTCAGTAGAAGAGACTTATATCTTAGTTTGTGTGGATGTAATTTCCCATTAAACTTGTTGGTAATACATTTCATTGATTCTAGATTCATCAATTTAAATAAAAGATCTTTGAAATATATATTGAGGATTTTTCTATCATCTTATACTAATTTTATTTTTTCATCACATGTACTTCTTATTTATTTAATTTAATGTCCATAAATTCTTATATTTTCTTTTAGAATATGGTTATGATCTTTAATCAATTTGGACTTCAATTTATGTTTTTAATTTTTAACAACAATTAATTATTTATATAGATGGATTACTTATTTAAGAATTTTATTGGACTAATATCTCTTTCGGATTGTGTTAAGACACTCATATTCAAATATTGAGAATCATTCGTCAATATATATATTCTTTGTACTTTTGAATCCATCTTATTTTGAGAGATTAATACATATTTTTACCATTTGTTTAGAAGACTTGTCGATCCTATCATGATCATCCTCAAAGAGTGCGATCTCTTCCTTAATACTTTTAAAAATTCAACAAAACTAAAATATATATTATTTAGGATACAAATATTAGATATATTTGATGAAACCAATTGATACATCATATGAATCATCCAAATTTTGAATTTACCCACTAATAAATGGTTATTTAGTTAGATAATTACAATAAGATATTTTTTGTACCCATTTATTATATAGAAATTATAAACTACATAATCCCGAAGTTTTTCCAAATCCATGGGGGTGGATTCAACTACAAGATCTTCCTATTCCATGAATGATTTTTCTTTATTGGAATTTTTTCCTGGTGAAGCTAATTTTTTTACTCTTTACATTAGAGGGATGGATTTATATAATATGTTTTTATAGTAAATATAAATATTAGGATGATCTATAATTTGACTACCTTAAATTTCTAAAGAATCATGATTCGTTCTAGACTTGGATTATTCCTTTGTAAAATTATTTCTTTATATTTTGTTATACACTTTAGTGTCTTGGTAGATATATCTTCCTTGGTATCTTTTATAGGTAATTAACAAGATTCTTTAAAAATTTTAATAATATATCGTTTAAAAAAATAATCTATTCAAATAAATCTTTAAATAGATATTCAAATAGACATGTGTCATACAATGATACAAATTTTTAGGATTATATATAAATGTGTCTATCACTGTGGGGGGGGGGGGGTGAATCAGTATTGTATAATATTATTCAATTTTATTTTTATCCCTTTATCATTTGTTAACTTATATACTGAGAATATCTCTCTTTCACTGTCTCTATTTTGGTTGGTATGTATATATTTAAACATAAAGAATCAGAATATAAAAGAGGTTTTTTAATTAGGTTCACCTTTATCATGATGAATATGTCAATGATATATCATTGTAATTATCCAATATGAAAAAAATTCCATCTTATTATTTAAAAAATAATGAAAAAAGGTATGAATTCAAAGTTTTTATCTTGTAACTGGCTAAGTATAAATAATGAGAGGGATTTTGTCCCTTTTTTCAAGTGAATGGACTTTCACTTCTTTGAATAAATATCTTTTATGTTTTCTTGAGTTTCATATAGACTATTTTTGTTGATATTTTTCATTACTAGAAACTATAATATGATCTACCTCAATCATTAATAAATTTTTTTTTATGTATCACATTTAATAATACATATATCATTGAGTATTTCAGGATATAATTACCACCTTCTCAGCTACGGCGAGACTGATGAAGAAAACAAGAACACAATTCCTTCACTTCTTCTCAGTCAGTGCACAATAAATTTTATATTTATGTAACAATTGATTTCCTTATTTGATAAAACTTGGAATAATCAATATTAGTAGATAGCTAGGCTATTGATCCCTTCTTCTTTACTGTATAATATAATGTAGTACCGAGGAGCCTTCTTTTATTCATGAATTCAAAAAAAGAGTTAAAAGATGTAGAGTCTTATCTCTCTCTATTCATGTATTCTTATTTTAAATTGAAGAGTATTTTCATAACACACAGAATCAAGAAAATATTTTTTTCATTATTATTATTTGAATATATATTTAATGTACCTTTCAAATATGTCCATTTGAATTTATATTATTCATAAAATTCATGTTACTAAAATATCATCCTTTTAAATTTTGAATCACTGTGTCAAATATACATTATACTCTTCCAATAAATTATATAGAGGAATAAAATCATTCATTATTATATTTGAAATATCATCAGATTATTATTCATTGAAAGGATACAAAAAATCCATGTGTATATTTTCTTTGAAATATTTCATGTAATTATAAAATTATTTGACTACAACTTGGATCCTCATTATGTAGTATTAAATAGATATTATTAGTGATAAGTCACCATTACCAGAAATATGACATGGTTGCCTCTTCCTGTTTTACACAAGTGATTTTATTATTTTAAACTCCAATTTCTATGAAATAAATTTCATCAATATAGAATTTCATAACCATAAATCTCACTATAGTTTTTCTTATTGTATGGTATTGATCATGATTACATTTTATAGTGATCTCAAGCTTCTTTATAGTGTGGTATTCTAACATTTCATGTTATAAATCATCATAAAAGTATACCAACATGAACTGATATATCTTCAATATCCATTTTCCTTCACCAAGTTCATCTCAGTATAAATCATGACTCATTAGATTATGATAATTTATTTTGAATGAATAGAAACACCATTTCAACATGTGAATTAATCCCTTTAGAACATAAAATTTTTATAAATTTGTTCCTTTTCACTCAATATGTTAGGTAAATTGTTTTACATGAATTCTCATACGTAAAAAATTTGGAAACGTTGAATTTATATATTTCATTAATTACAATACATCAATTCATATACATGAAGATCATGAATTAAAAAGAGGATCGAGTATGTATTTTTGGATCAAACCTATAGAATGACCATGATTTTTAACGGTATGTTGATGTCCAATCAACCGTTAAGAATCAACTATATATTTTAATCAACCATAATAAAAACTACTGATTTTCCGAATTTTGTTTTCATATTTACCAATACATTGATAAATTTTATTCATATTTTACCATTATATAACTATTTCAGGTCACATGATAGATTTTCACAGTTTCATAACATTTAAATAGTAGTAGGAATTACCCACTTACCTTTATAAAGGCCTTCTCTACGATGTTCAAATTTATATAATATCCTGAAATCTATAAATACATTAACATGAATTATAAACATCTACATATTAACTTCATCCTCTTCAAATATATTTCGAGTTTATTCAAATCAACTGGGGGTCTTCTTTTATGCTTCAAAAAAACATCAAATATCATCGAAAATAATTCATTAACCTCATGGAATAAATCATCTTCTCATTGACAGATAATTAGAGATAAAAAACATTCATCATTTAAAATAGTAAATTTATTCCATTAATCATTAATAAAAAGTATCATATATCTTGGGAACTTCATGAACCATATCAATATTCTTGGGATCTACCATTTTCTTTCCAATCTACCATACATTATTTTATTTTGATATCATTCAAGATTATTTATTCCTTTGATGAAAAATCAAACTCAAACACAATGTGGTAACATCATCCTATATTATGACTGAATCATGTGACTTATATCTCAATTGTGCATCAAATATTTATAAAGGCTACTGGCCAGTAGAGAGAATCAAGGTATAAAGTATGGATACTATGCCCTCTTTGATACAATTATCCATAAATCATGCCAGAATAAAATTTGGCAACTAAAAACATATACATAATATAATAATATAAAAAAATCATAGATAAATTCCAAATATAATTATAACATAACCCATGATATAAAAGAATAAGTAGATTAAATTTCAAATAGTCATACTTAATAAAACAATATATCTCATTTGATGATTGTATATCATAAGTACCTAATATAAATAGAATACTACAGATGGTACAAAAATTATCCTAATTACATTTCTAGTTCCATATACTAGCTTCTAAAATTATTTACATCTCAAAAGTTTTTAGTAGATCAGTTTCCCCTACCTATATTATAAACCATAATGTATTCTCAAGTAGCAAGGTTCCCATGAATTGTGTGAGTATAATTCAGTATTTCACCACAATTGTTGTACCTAAATATATAATGATGAAAAAGAGAAGTGGTCCATGTAACAATGGTATCACCCAATGGGAACATTAAATAAGGAATAAAGTTTATGTCTAATAGTATTGTAGCCTAGGTCCCCAGAGATCTCATCCCACTGATATCTTGATCGAAATCAATCTCAAATAAAGGAACAATGGGGAGGGGAAACCCTATACCATAACGATATCTTCTCAAAACATCATTATTAATATCATAAATACCATAAAACCATTATACAAGTGTGTAAGGACTATATCTATCTCATACCTCAATTATATTTTCCCATTATGTCAACCATCAAAATCATATAATATAATAGTATTTTTTAATTCAAATAAGTCTAGAGAAATTATATAAAACCACTACAAATAAAATAGGTTGGTATACCCACACATAATCCATTTATAAAAAAACATTATGGTCTAACCCCTTATGTATTGGTTAGTGTATAGGGAGAATTTAACCACAACTTATATATTTCATAAATACAAGAGGGTAAGTAACCCTATTAGCCTTCCACAAAGATAATCATAGGGAACCACTTGGACACACCTACACCTATTAATATTTGATCTAGTTTAAAAGAACATATTCCCATCATAAAAATATTTATCTCAAGTAACTTTTCATCCCACAATGGTACCCCTCCTTGGCTAATAGTGAAAATAGGAGTCACCCTAGAATCCTGCCTCTAATAGGACAGAAGATAGAGACTTTTACACAGGGGATAGAGCATCAATATATTAGAGGAATTACCATCAGTATTCTCTAGAGAATAAAAATGTAACCAATAATAAAATACAACATAATAAATAAATAAACCAATCCAGATGAATGAAATTTCATAAAATGGAAAGATAAAAATGAAATAAGCAACATGAAAACTCCTTCAAAAACAAATATGATCATTTTCAACTCACAGACAATCTTCAAAATCTACTATTGAAGAAATCAATCACTAGATAACTTTTACAAAATATAAATGGATATATAAATATGTGAGGGATAGTATGAGTATAATCAGTTCTATCCTCCCAAAAACCTCTCATTAAAATGTGTAATAATCAAAATAAATCTCTCGTGAATAGATAAAGAAAGTAACTCATCCCCTAATAAGGTATTATATATTCCAAAAATAATTTTGGATCACTCCCCAAATATTGAGAAAAAATATGTGACATAGTAAAGAAGCATATATATATATATATCATTTTGTGTGTTTGAAGGGTACCCCACTACAACTTTCCTACTAAACGAGTCACTATAAACCCTAACTAATTATGTCTTGGCGCACTCATAGCCTCTATCACATCCTATATTTCCTTGGGAACACATCACAACCACATCCATGAGTCAAAAACACAAACCATCAGATTACATAGTAGACTATGATCCATTAAAATCATTTTTATATATACACCATACATAAATCCATTACAACCCAATGCATAAGTGCACAAATAATACATCTATATACAATAGACTTAATCCACCATAGACCATATAAAAAAGTATGTTTTGGGGAACCCAATATGGTGACTATAAAAACCACCACCAAACCCAGCCCATGGTAATTCCTGATGGTCATTCCCATTATCCACAGGATGGAACAAGTTCTCAGGTATGATAAATATTAGTTTGGGAATGGATTATCTGAGTTTGGAATCCATTAACAAAAGATAATAAATATAATAAATATAAAAAATTCACGCCCAAGGAGACATAAATAAAATTTAGAACTGAATACATAGGTCTTAGAATTACACAATAGGTCCAAATATACATACTATTAGTGTAAAAATATCCAGAGGAACACCACATAACAAGGGTTTATCACCCACGAGCCATCTCTACAACATCACACCATGGAAGGAAACTAACAACCCGAACTGTCATCACCCAAGGCCTTGCCTTTACCTATGTCAAACATGATCAAGTCTATATATACAATAGGGTGTTATTATGGTGTGATAGTAATCCCAATAGGAAAAAACCCAAAATACTCCCTATTGTATGCATTACAAGATAAAAAGCATGAAGGTTTTAATAAATAAGAAATAGTGGCAATAATTTATAAAGAATGAAATTTTTAAATAGAAAAGGTTTACAATGGATGATTTCAAAGGATGAACATATTTCAATTAGGAAATATATACTACTAAATTTTCTAGCCAACAAACCATAAGCCAATGTTAAATTTGAAATATTTAATGGGAACATATGTCATGAACATCCCAAGTCACTAGTTAGTTTCGGGCCCCATGTACCTCGTATCTCAGTGTAAAGTAACCATAACAATATCTATTCTTGTCCATAAGACACTATAATGGAACATACCCATAACCTAGTGGTCCCTAATCATCACCATTATAGTTTGGTTAGTGTTTTCAATGTCAAACATTCTAAGTGAAACAAGGACAAAACCACTCCGGATCACTAGCATACTAGTACCCATTCGCCCACCTAGATACCCAGGTTTCCCCATTTGTGATCAAAAAATTTAAACATTTTAAAAAATTCAATTTTAATATGAAAACACCATTTCTGGTCACCAAATCTCAAAACAGTACCTACACATACTTTTCACAATTAATACAACCTAATAAACCATTTAGAATTTCCATAATACCTTTTCAAGGAATGTAACCAAAATTTGCACTTAAAATCCATCTAAAATGCCTATTTGAAAACCAAATGCACACCAATATTTCCATAAACAAGAATATTCAATAGAAATACATTTTAATAAATTCGTTCCATGAATTATAAAATAGCCCCAAATGGTACAACATGGAATGCACATGTAAAACACCCATTTTCACACCAAAATGGCACTTATAAATCCTTTTCATAACAAAATACATCAAAAATAATTTTCACAATAATCAAAATAAAGGAGTAGTATGCTAAAAATATAAATAAAGCATGACTAACTCATCTATTAGTTCTTACATGTGGAATCACCTACTGAGTGTGTCAAAAATACCAAATCCCTGTTTGAAATTTCAACCGCCCCACCGCCTCCCCAAAAGGGAGTCAAAAACACATAAAACTAAAATATTATACAAACAATACCAAGATAAAAACCTAGGTAAAAGTACTTAACGGAGGGACATTAGGAACTTTATGAAAAATGGAAGAAACCCAAAGAAAATGGCAGGAGGAAGAAAGGAAACCCACTTGAGAGATCATTGAAAAAATCTCCCCAAATATACCAATAACTGAATCTCCAAGAATAACATTTTTTGGGATGTTCTAATAAGGTATATTAGGTATATTGGGGAATGAAATGTGGAAAATAGAGTAAAAATGATTGATTTATAAATGAAACAAATTACCTTCTCAAATATGGATGATTTGAAACCTTGAAAAATTTCACACAAATCTGTGATTAATATGAGATCCAAAGAGTAGAAATGTTACATAGAGGTTCCCCAAGGGATTTTGGGATCGAGTGAGAGGTAGAATTATAGAAAAATATAAAACAATGAATGAGATATATAAGAATTAAATAATATTTTTAAAACTAGAAATGGGATCATGGGATGACAAAATGCCAAAATAAATCACATATATCCATCATTATTATGAGTTACATATAGGTCCAAAATGATATGATGGTTTGAATAGGTTAGTTAATTCATGTTGAAGTGAAATGGATGAAAAATATTAAAACACAGAGTTCTAAAAGAATAAAATGTTGTTTTTAAATTTGGAAATGAGCTCACAGTTTCGCCCAAATCATGATGAAACCACCACTTTCTCCAAAAATACACGGGGTAACCCCCGAAACAAAGAAATAATATAAGTTAAATGAAAAATAACTTTTAAATATGTCATGTATGAGATAATTCTCCCCACCATAAAATCTTTCTACCCTCTAAAAGTCAGTTTGAAGCCATATCAGATAAGAGAAAGATAAATTGATCTTTGACCCAAGACCTCTGCTCACAAGTCTCAAGCTCGTCAGTAGCATGATACTAGAGGAACCACACCAGTGGAATATTATTACTTTGAATATCATTTTCTTGGGATTCCCCAATTCACATCAGCTGCTCAAACACCGATAAATCGGGCTCTATCTCGTGTTCTTCCCAATTTAGCACATGGGATGAATCTGGGTAGTAGTTTTTCAAATGAGAGATGTAGTAGTTGAAATTAATAGATTTAAACTAAGAAGGAAATGAAAACATATATTCTTCAATGTAAATATGATCGGTGATTTCAAAAGGTCTGACATACCACGATGTCCCAGACGGGGGTTCACTTTCAAGAATACCTGGTCACCCACAAAAAAATCTAGGTCTCGATGCCTCTAGACTGCATAATATTTATTGATAATCTGAGCTATAAATAAGTGCTTCCAAATAAACATGACCTTGTCAAATGTCTCTTGAACAAGGATCTTCCCCAACAGTGAAGTCTCACCTACATCAACCCAACACAGGGGGGACCATCAAGGATGACCATAGAGCTCCTCAAAGGAATCCATTCGAATCAAGGATTAGTAACTGTTATTATAAGAAAATTAAATAAAATCAAAATTTCTATCCCAAGATCATCCAGATTACAAATCACATGAACAGAGAATGTCCTATGGAATCTGGTTCACCTACTATGTCTGACTATTTTTTTGAGGATGGTATGTTGTGCTCATCTTATTATGCGACCCCACGGACTTAAAAAGGACTTCCCAAAAACTAGAAGATAAATATGTGTCACTATTTGAGACAACTTCTAATGGAACAAAAGGAATCCTTACCACATCCTAAAGATAAAAATGGCCTAACTCGTCTACTTTGGAAGCATCTTTAATCATAATTTTGTGGGATGATTTGGTTAGATGATCCATCACTACCCATATGAAATTAATACCCTGAGGTGTACAAGGAAATCCAGTAATGATGTCCTTGGAGACCACGTCGCACTTCGATGTAGGAATGTGTAATGGATGGAGAAACCAAAATTCCTTTGATTCCTCCCTTTCACTTACAGACGAGTATATCATATCAACACGATGTTAGCTATGCCAATGCCTACGAAAATCCGAATACATTTTGGGGGAACTGTGATGGAAAAAACAATCAGACTTGTAGCTATAATGCATCACTGACTTCCATATTGATGACATTACTACTGATCATCCCTTGGAACACATGATTCCCATGGGAGAAAATTAATAATAAGAAGACGTCTTTGCACCATGAAGAATATTTCTTGTCCACTGATAAAGATCGTCACCATGATGTTATCAATAATTCAACTCTATGAGATAAGGATACAATTGAATTATCTCCAAGAACTCACCACCATTGTTCTCCATGGTCTCCATATTCATCTTATCAAAGATCCCCATCATTGTCCAGTAATCAGTGGACTTCCTCATGTCTTGCATTGGTAATTTTCTAATAAAATAATTTACCACCACATTTACACTACCTAGGGTATATACAATGTCAAATAATAACCCTCTCTAGTACTCAATCCAACAACACTGCCACAGATTGATATCCTTCTATGAGAATATGTTGGTCAAGATTTTTTGATCAGAGCAGACCGAATATATTTCCCCAAAGAGGTAGTGATTCCATGACTTCAAAGCATGCATCAAAAAATACTAACTCCTTGTCACGGGTCGGATAATTTTTTGTGCGTGGTCAGAGTTTGTGAGAACCATACGCTACTACATGATCACCATACATAAGTATACACCCATGATCCATACCGAAAGTGTCTCAATATACCACATACCCTTTCTTAGACTATGGAAAAATCAGCATGGGGGAGGAAGTCAATCACTGATTTGGTTCCTCGAAAGATTCCTGACATTTTATGCCCTATAAAAAATTCCCCCCTTTTCTGGTGAGCGTAGTCATGGGTGATGAAATATGAGAGAAATATCAAAAAACCTGCATGTAGTAACCAGATAGGCTGAGGAAACTCTTGATATCAAGCACATTCTTCAACAACTCCCAGGAAATAACCAAACTAATATTCCTAGGGTCAATCGAAACCCCTTACTCTAACATCACATTACCTAGATACATCACCTCTTGGATATAGAAAGTGAACTTGGAAAACTTTCCATAGAGGTGGTGATCCCACAAAGTGTACCACATGATCTGCTAATGATGTTTGGGTTCCTCCTCTGATCAAGAGTAGATTATGATTTCATCCATTAATACCCCGATGAAAGAATTGAGATACTGGGGGAACACCCTATTCATGAGTTCCATAAAGACCACTAGAGCATTGGTAAATCTAAAGGGTATGACCTAGTAATCAAAGTGGATATACCTAGTTTAGAATACTGTCTTTAGAATATTTTCCACCTTCACCCTGAGTTGATGCTAAACCGAACAAAGGTCTATTTTTTGAGAAATAAATTCCCCCTTCAACTGTACAAACAAACCATATATTTCTGGAAAGGATATTTGTTTTTAATGGTTATGTTATTCAGCTTTTGGTAATCAATTCACAACAAGAGGGACATATCAGCCTTATTTTAAAAGAGAATAAGAGCGGCCCAAGGAGAGATAGTCAAGAAAATAAATACATTGGGTTTTAATCTTCTAGATAAATATTTAATTCAATAATTATTTGGGGGCCATATGATATGAGGTAATATATATATGTTGTGTTCCCTACCCCAAATCAACCGATAAATCCATGTCTGGATCCAAGGGTATGCCTGAAAAATCATCTAAGAATACCTCCTGGAACACCTCCAATATATGAGGTAACCCACACTCTGGAAAACGACTGTCATCGTATTGTAAGAGAATAGATAATTGGAATATAATATTTCTAAACTCTGGGAGTGGAGGTCCCACATGACCTGAATGATGATCCCATTCCCCATGAAAAACCTACAGGGTGCCATCATGTGCTGTGAAACCCAACCACCGCTTATAGCAATCGATGTGCACCTACAAGTGTACGAGCCAATCCGTTACAAGTATCAAATAAAAAATATCCCTATATAAAATTAGGGGGTCCCAATTTATCTCAACACCTTATATAAAAAACTCACATGAGCCGTACCTAAGTCCCTTCTCATTATTTTGTCCCAGAAGCGTCACCAACTCCATCGAAAAAGGAAAAAAGTTGGTTGGAAAATTCAGTGTGTTAAAAATATGGTTAGAGATATATGAAACAGAAGCCCCAATATCAGAAGGAGAAATATCAATAGAAGATGCAATCAATATGTTACCTCAAACTGTTAACGGTCTTTCCTTTTATCCCACTAGTTCTTGATCCACTACATGAAGATTATAAGTCTCTACCTGAGAATGACCACTTTCCTATGGTTTTACCCGGAACTGGATCTTCCCAAAAGATGATCCGAACCTACCGTCATAGCCACAAAATTGAGATCCACCTATCCTCGACAAATCCAACTGAGCTAGCACTAACCTAAAATCTAATGATCCTTCCCCACTCTAGAGTGGACATTCCAACCTTAAAAAACACTACAGGTGTCTCATAACTCCACACTGATAACTGGGAATTAATGGAGATGTGTATGATGGTTAGATGTGACCTGGCCTCCAAATATAGTGGCCCACAACATACCTCACATCAAAATCCATCGAAGAAAAAATCCTAGATGGTTGGCCTAAGCTACCACATCCCTTCTTCCCCAACTCCACCCACTTATTTTTATTCTCATAAGAGGTGCCACTTCCAATTCTGGACACTTTCCTAGAGAAAAAAGCCCTCCCCTTTCGGTTGATATCCTCCATACATGCCTGATCAACCTCCAATATATAGGTTTTTTGCTTGAACATGAAGACTTGGGAATAGATCTCTAGCCGAAAACCCCTCTCAAACATTTGTGCCTTCATGTTCTCATTGAAGAACATTTCCACACCATTCCAAAAAAACTCATCAAAATAGTTGGAATACTCTATCACTGAAATACCCCCACAGAACAAGTTTTATAAACTCTCGAGATCAAGCCTATGCAAAAAATTTAGGGCAATATTGGCCATGGAAGATAACCATGATGTCCTTCCAGCTCATCTGCTTATTCTTCTCAACATAAAGTACTGATTACCACCAGCTATAGATAGGATCCTCTAAATGAAAAGTTCCACACTTCACCCTGACCTCATCATGTGTTTCTAGAAACTCAAACATGTGCTCGATATTTCTGAGCTACTCCTCCACTCCCGGGGGTTCTGTGCTACCTCAAAAAGTAGGAGGATTGTTTTTCTGAAACTCCTAATCATTTTACTTTCTAGTACCAACCATATATTCCATAGAAGGATTTGAATTAGGAGATACTCCCTTGAATAGGTCTTTGATAGCCCTACCCATAGCTTCAACCATCCTTTGATAAATCAGTGTGGGATAACTCTCTTCGGTGTCCTCCCGCGGGTGCATGTGAGCTTTTCAGGGAGGCATGTGGAAACCTAAGGGAATAGTAATAAGAGAAAAAAAGTACAATATTATTGAAAAATTTCATCAATAACATCAAATATAAATAATCCAAACACATTACAACAATAAAAAATTCCTCTACTTTAACCCCACCAGAAGTCCACATGCATTCTACAGCCCACATGTCTCACATGGAGATGAAGTCAAACAAACAACTCCAATATCCCAGGGTGACTCGAAGATTATCATGAGTGGTTTGGTTCAAGAACTCTACTCATGAACAAAAAATTGTGCCCTGATAGTCCTATATCATTTCTTTGCCGAGTCATCCCAAAAAGATAATATTACCCAAAAACATTGGCCTCTTCTGATACCGTTTTTTCAAGAATCGAATATGGATACAATCAAAATCTGCACCAAACCGGCCCATGATATGTTAATAAGGGAATTATCTATCCCGATGTTCTATAAAAAGTGATCTGGTATAATAAATATTGGTTTAGAAATGATTTACCAAATTTTGGAATCATTTAACAAAAAAAACAACCAACCAAACCAATCAGAAAATTCAATCCAAATAGGAATAAAATAAAATTCAGAACTAAATAAATGAGTCTAATCATGAAAAAAGAGGTCCAAATATTCATAAAAATAATATAACAATAGACAATGGAACACCACTTTAAAAGGGGTCATCACCCACAATACATCTTCACAACACCACATTATGGAAGAAATATAACAACCCGAACCGCCATCACCCATGGAATGTCCTTTAATTGTTTCAAAAAAGATCAATTATACTTACACCCAAGGGTTTAAATAGGTTGTGAGACTAATACCTATAGTATACCAAGAAAAATATGGTATATGGTATGAATTACAGGATAAAAATCATGCAATTTTTAATTTACTAGAAATGGCGGAAAAACATCCTAAACAATGAAACTTTTAATAGAAAATAATTTAAAATGATGATTTCAGAGCATAAGAAAATATCAATACAACATGTATGCTACTGAATTTTTCTCCAAAGACACCATAATATAATGATAAATATGAATTATTTTATGAGCACTAATTTCAGGAACATCCCAAGGCACTATATTATTCATGTCCCCATCTACCTCATATTTCAGTGTATAGTATACATAACAGTATCTGTTCTCATGAATGGGCCACTATTAGGGAATAATCCCATAACCTTGTACTCACTGTCATCACCATTGTATTTTTTTATTGTTTTAAATATCAAACATTCTAAGTGAAATAAGGAAAAAACCAATCTAAATCACTAGTATACGAGTACATGTCCTCCCACCTAGATACCTGGGTTTCCCGCATTGTGCTCAAAAAAATTCCACATGTTTCCAAATTACATATTCATATAAATTAACCATTTATAGTCATACACACTCAAAAATGTAGGTACACATTCTTTTCACCATTTATATAACTCAATAAACCATTTAGAATTTCCATAAATCATTTTCAAGGAATATAACAAAACTATTCACTTAACATCCATCTAAAATACCTCTTTGAAAAACAAATGCACACAAATATTAAGCCATAATAGAACTTGTAACATAATTTTTTTAATAAAACCATTCCATGAATTATTAAATATCCCCAAATGGTTCAACTTGAAATGCATAGGAAAAACCCCCATTTCCACATTAAAATGGCACTTAGAAATAAATTACTTAACGAACACCACCTAAAATAATTTTCTCAGAAAGAAAAAAGAAGGAAGAGTTTACTAAAATTATAAATCAATCAATGATAACTCATTTAGTAGTTTTTACACTTGTTTTAACCTTCCATGGGTGTCAAAAACACCACATCGTAGTGCGAAAGTTCAACTGCACCATCACTACACCACAAGGGAGACAAAACAAAAATTAAACCACAATATTAGACCATGAAACCAAAGATCAAACCCTAGGTAATAATACAAAATTTCTAGATATTAGGGACATCATGAAAAATGGAATAAATCCTATGAATATTGAAGAAGGAAGGAAGGAAGCCCACATGATAGATGTTAGAAAAAATCACCCAAAATACAATAATATCTGAATCTCCAAGTAGTAAATATTTATTGGGAGGTTTTAATAAGGTACAAAAGGTCATGTGGGGATTGAATTAGAGGAAAATATTTAAAAAATAATGATTATTGAAAGAAAAAAAAATTACCTTGACAAATCTAGATGATTTGTAAAATCTAGGGAATATGCGGCCTAATATGTGGTGAATATGAGCTCCTAATATGAAAAATTGAACATTAGTGTGTGCCTAGGATTTTTGGGCACAAGTTAGAGGTATAATTACCTAAAAATATTACAAAATTAATGATATATAAAATAGTTAAATTATATTTTTAAAACTGGAAATGGGCTAAAAGGTTGGCTAAATGCTTGTCTAAATCACACAAACAAATCATGATTATGAGTTCTTAATGGGTAAAAAAGGATATGGTGGTTTTAATATGTCAAGAAAGGCCAATTGGGAAGTATAATAGATGAAAAAATATAAAAAAAGGAGTTATAGAAGAAAGAAGTTTTTAAAATCTTGAAATGGGTTCACAGTTTGGCCCAAATCATGAAGAAACCACCCTTTTATCCAAAAATACGTGGGAAACCCCCACTAACTAGTAAATAATAGAAATTAAAGGAAACTTCCCTTTAAAATATGTTATATGTGTGATATATTTCATAACTAAGTTATATTAAAACCTGTTTGAGAATATAACTAAAACCATATGCCAGCACAACTAAAATATGCCAACATTCATTCAATATATCGATGAGAGTGTATGGTAGGGGGAGTATTCCTCAATCCGTAACCTCTATAACTAAATATTTTAAAGACAACCAGCTTATAAGAAACAAATGGACATCAACTTCCCCTACCGACTGAGGCGGTGTATCATAATAAATCATGGAAAATAATAATAGATAGATATCACACAATCATATTAGGGGAAGATAACTGAACCCTAGACTAATTCTATAACTAACATCCAACTTGAAAACATGGATGGAATTACTATTGATTGGAAATTAAAATCTTAATCAAATAAGCATAAAATTTAAATATCCATTGATACTTAATAAATAACAACTTACTAGAAAATTAATAATACCACATGATCATTTTTTGGATTATATACTTTAGTCTTCAAAATATAAATAGACTTAAATTTTTATTTATACACAAACACATTCAATCATTTACTAATATTTTATTTAATTTTAGATATCATTGAAATAATTATAATTCAGTAGAAAAACCTATTCACTAAAATTAATATTTAGATCTTTCCATAATTATAAGAACTAAGATTTTATTCCTATTGTTAGAAAAAATGTCCCAAAGGGGATGACTAATAATGTCTTAATCATAAATTAATAAACATATAAAAATTATAATAAAGAATGGATCATCACTTGATCCAATCATTAATAACACGAATACACATATTTGTGGCCATACATCATTAAATATAATATGCGACTCATAGAATCCTTAAATCCAATAACCTTGATCCAATGTTCAATTTATTTATTTGTATCAAGATACAATGGATCTAACCAAACATGATTGGTCAATTTAGTAGTGTTGAAGAATTAATAATATACATGATTCCAATATTACATTTTAAAAATAAAATGCATAGCATAAAAACATTATTATCACCTTGATATTATTTATAATATAATTTTTTATATCCCAGGGAAAAGAAATCAAATAAAGGGTGATATTAGATTCCATGTAAGGGCTATGTATAGTGGAAACAATCATGAGTAAATTAGTTATAATTAATTTGACTAGGTAAATAACTCAAAAAAAATCTATTTAATTAATAACTTGACCATAAAATTCATCCATCTTTAATATAAAATAATTAATATTATTGATAATAATAACATAATTATTAATTAAATAAATACTTAATATTAGGCATGATGATCTTGGAATCCATTATATCTATATCATTAAATTATTCTTCTAGTACAGTATAATAAATGGTTATGTATGTGCCAAAAACCCATTTAATGTGGCCAACTAATTTATCTCATAAGACCTGTTGATGCTTTGAGGGCTATCTATAACTAGGTCCCACCCATCACTACATGTCCAATTAAATCATGATATATTTATAGATAAATTTAATCCCTTAATAATAAATGTTCTAAAAAAATTCCCCTATTAATTCAATAATATAGATGATCAATATTTCCCTAGTATAATAAATAATTTTCAAAGTAAAAGACTATTTTGAATAAATGATATATAGTTTAGGAAATAATAATATCTATGATAAAAATAATATGTATATTAAATAAAAATGTAATTTATAATAATCACAATAAATTGAATGTTTCAATAGAAATTAATGACCACAAAATTAATAAGAGATAAAAATGACCGTCAAATAATAAAAAATATAGGTTTCGTAATAAAATTATGTGCTTTCGATAAATGGAAGTGAAATATTAAAATAGATTTTAGTAAATAGTTTTATTTGTAAACCCATTTATAAAATTTAGATTAATAAAAATATTTAAAAAAGATCATGGAAGAGGGAAATTCAATTAACTCTATATAAGTTAAAAGGAAACATTGTTTTGACTTTTTAAAAAGATATTTGAAATTGAAAATCTTATAAAATATTGGAAATATTACATTAAATTTTTTTAAAAAGTAAAAGATTAAATATAATTTAATTAATAAATATTGTGAGTGAATAAAGAATTCTTTGGTAAAGAAATGTTGTAAAATATAGATATAGATGAAAAATATATATGACTAAAAGAATAGAAAGAAAAGATTTTATTTTTAAACTTTTATTTTCTAAATTTAAATTTAAATTGGAGGAAAATTGGGAAAGAATATGAAAAATAATAAAATATCAATATGAGTAGAGAATTTATGGATTTTATGCAGAAAATATTATAATATTCTATTAATGAAAATAAGATAAATCCCAAAAAAATTAGTTTGTAATGTAAATCATTAACTCTTTGGTAACATTAAAATTATAATCCCTTGAAAGAGTAAATGTGAAATTAAACATAAATAATCATGTATAATATATATTAATTTTAAATAAATAATAAGAAAATTATTTACATCACAAAAAAATAATTGGGTTCATAATACAAAATATTTCTCAATGGAATAGAAATTGAGCCCATATCCCTTACTAAAAGTCTTAATTGACTCATGGATGGTCTATCCGACTGTATAATAAATTTGGTGTTTATTATAATTAAATAAAAAAGTAATATTAATATTTTTACAATAATATATGTTCCATTTATTTTATTTTTTCACTTTTTTATTAATAATCATTTATTATTATCATTATTTTGGACGTTAACTACTTTTTTTCATGTATGAGTTGATTTGATAGTATCGATACTTGTATCTTGCTAATGGTTACATAATCTCTATAATTATATTCATTATATAAATATAATATATATGAAATAAATAAATATATATATTTAATGTCATCCGTAAAATATAAATATTGAAAAATTATTTACATTATACATGGAGCTGATTTGTCATATGTACAGATGAACACTTTTTTCAATTTTTGACTGATAGAATGAAATAAAGATAAATAATATTTCACTATTTAATAAATAATTTTTATATAATATATATATTTTATATGAATTAAATATATCCATATTACTATCAATGTAATGTGGAAATGAAAATTGGATCACAACACATTGTGGAGGTAGTAGTCCACACATACGCATGAGAAACATTATTGTCTTATAAGAGATTGGAAAGTAAGAGTTAGATATGAAATTATAATTCTATAATCATAATTATTTCATATATATCACATATTTTTATTATTTCCATCATTATGACTATCCATGTGTGGCGGTGATGGAAAACAATTACATCTGTTCATGAGGCGGTAGTCCTCCGTACATGCAAACGATGGTTTTGTTTCTTATTTCACAGATAAAAAGATAGAAAAATATTGTTAAATAAACATAATAACTTCTAGAACATTTATAAGGATTTTTTAGAAGATTTTTTTTGGGTTTTTTCAATATATATTCCACAATGTGGTTTAAATAAAATAGATAAGGGGTGTGCTTTTAGATGTGAGGGGAGGGAAAATTTTAGAATTCCCTATTGTATTAAATTAATATAAAATATTTTTCATTTCTAAATTACTCAAAATTTGAATAATTAAAATATAATATGAGTAAGAGTATAATTATTTCCATCCATAAATAATTAGACCTTTTTAGGTGATGTTTTCACCATTTTCTCTTTGTTTTAACCCCTTGTTAACCCTTTTGACAATACCAATGATAAAAAATGTTTTTGCACATTAGGAGAAAAAAAAGTAACCATAGAAGGATATGTGTCCCATAAATTTAATTGGTTTGAAAATTAAAACCATACATTGTCCCCCATATCCACGTTCATGATTTTTATTATTTTTAATTAATTTTATAAAATATTATTTTCATAAAATACCATTAATGTCATATTTGATACTATTCATTTAGTTTGAATTTAAAAACATCAATACAGAGAAATTAAAATAAAATCCATTAACATGTCATGAAAATGGTATATTTATTTAAAAAATTAAAGGAATTTAATTATTTATCCATATTTTATTACTTTTAATATTCATAACATCATTTATTTTATTTTTCTATTAATTGATTAAACCCTCCATTGACGCTGTGTAAAAAAATGAATCTATTTTTCATATAATGAAAATTAAAAATAAATCTCAATTATAAAAAGTTAATTCATCATTAATATAACTATTTATAACTGAATATAATTTGGTTTAATCCATATCACAAAATATTATATATATAAAATTCCATAGAGTGATATTTTTTACTATATCATTTACATAAATATTATATTTTTAAATAGAAAATATAAATGAAAAAGGTCATATTTTCAAATTTTGGATTATTATGGATGAAATAAACTCATATAATAAAATAAAATAATGTTTTGTATATATATTTAATGCCTTATTAAATTATTCTTAATCTTAATTTCCAGAGTTACCCTTTACCATGGTGATAAATATTACCACACTTACTATTCATAATTTCTAAAAAAATGAAAATATTTACGAAAATCTAAAAACCTAATTTTAAATATGGAATAAATTTAAACTTTTTATATTCATATAATATTTAAAAATTAATTTAAAAAATTAACCTACAATATGCGATGGAAAACAATTTTCTAGAAAAAGCATTTTTATGCCTAAAAAAGGACTAATATTAAAATTATTTAAAATGATGATCCTTTTGTAAATAAAATGGATATTATATAACATTAATACCAAATAAAAAATATAACATAAATTTTTAAAGGTAATTATTTAATGAATAGAAATGAATGTTTTACAACAATCAAAATTTTCACTATTCACTGAAAGTTAATTTTTTTTAAAAAATACAAAAAATAATCCTAAGATAATTTTGACATGTTGATTATAATTTTAACATAAAAATATTTCAATTGGTTATTTAAGTTCATTTAAATTTTGTTTTTCTTGTAAACAGTGATATCAAATAAAGTTTTTAAAATAGAAATATATAAAAAAGTCTCGGTATATTCTACCACCAATAAAGAATAATATTGATATCATCCTAATATCACCTCATAAAAAATACTAGTTTTTAATTCAAGGTTATAATGTTTTTTAAATATAAATATAAATTTATATGAGTAATAAATAATAATAAGGTAGATTTCATATCAAAAATAAATCTTGTTGTATCAATAAATGCTTAAAAACAATAACAACAAGGTCTGAACACATTCATAAATTTGTTTTTAATTCAACGAACATAATTTTATTTTAATAAAAATTTATATAAATTAATTGTAAAAAAATTGAATTATAAAATATTATATTATTAGTATTTCTTATTGTTCCCAGATTTCATTTGTTACTAATACATCAATATGTGTTAATGGATAGAGTACAGATTCCTAGAGAATTGTTATGAATTTGTCTAATGATATGGGATGTCATGCTTGGAAAATTATCCATGTTAAATATGAAAATTTATTGTATAGAAATTAAATGAAAAATAAATATTCTAGGGAGTTTTCACTATGTTTACAAAACTAAAGAATATATGAAGGCCATTGCCAATATTTTTTTGATTGAATATTTTAAGAGGATTTTGAGTGGTTTTACATTTGGTAATATTTTACTTAAAATATTATTTTTCATGTATTGTAATTTAGTTAATTATAATATTTAATAATATTTGAGTGGTACTATTTTTAAAAAATGGTCCAACCCACTAGAATTTCCTAGACCCAGCCTGACCTCACCACTGTGGGACCAACTGCTTAACGACACTCATGGAATGCATTTTTTCGAATTCAATTCAAAGAAGTCTAAAAATTTCATTTAAAATTAATATGACCTTATTTTATAATATGAATCATTATGATTCTAAATATATAATGCGTTTTTTCAAATTTAACTCACAAAATTAGAAAATTTTATTTTAAAATTAATCCTGCTGACGGGACAAGAAAATGAGTTTTCAAATAAAAAAAGCATAAATGTTAACAAGGTTTTTATATGAAAATTAAATATAAAAATAAATCCAATGACAAAAATTTATTTAATAATTATAATATAAATTTAACATTAATTTAAAATATATCTCAAATTTATAAATAATTCAACTGAAAAGACAAGTTTCAATTCAAGTTCAATATTTTAACTATTCATCCAAAAAATAATCTTTTCAAGGAATTCAAAAGAATTAACAATAAGATAATTTTGAATTTATTATTTTATAATAATATTTATTTTTTCATGTAAATTTCAAAATATTTCTATTTATTTATAAAATAAGTGCACAAAAAGTGAGAAACTTCTTTTTAGAAAAATAGTTTTTATGTGTAAAATAATATTTATTCTTATCTATTGTCTTGTGAATACATAAGATGGATTTCAAAATTATAATTGAATATATAATGTATCAATTTAATAAAAATTTAAATGGGTAATTTATTGAGGTAAAACATCTTTTTTTTCCATACAAATGGATTTTCATAAAAAAATCTTTTATTTTCCAATAGTTTTTTTTTTCATTTTTTATTAACTAGTAAAAAAAGAATTATTTTTATATACTTGTGAAAACCATATATTTTGAAACTAAATTTATTCCTATTTATACCCCTTATTGCAATATGTAGTTTAGAACTATCATATAATAATATTTTAAATATACGATACACTTCATTTAGAATCATCATTGCATGTAATAAAAGCTAAACATAGTGTTTTCTGTGACAAAATCATAACATTGTTTTTTTTGTAATTAAATCATAAGTTGGTGTTTTATGTAATAAAATATTAAAGTTTTATTGTCTGTAACATAATCTATCTACGAAATTTAATTTATACTAGAAGAAAATCATTCATAAAATCTCAAGGTGTTACAAAATTGTATTTCCTTTCATGCTTGTACCAAGGTGTTTCATTCCCCAATTATCACATGTTAGAAAATATGTATTTCCCTTCATCCATTTATCCATTTTTTTCTACTGTAATATTCTTCTTTTGATTACTTTGAAATAAAAAACACTTATATAATTCATTCCCTTTCTTGACTTTACATGACACTTTTTATTTTTATGATGAGAATGTTTGGAAGACTAGTTCCATTTAAAATACTATCTTATGACATTAAAATAAATGATCATTATTTCACATTGGATTATGTGAACGAATAAAATTCTCATTTATTCTATTAATATCTATTTAAAAACAATTCCATACACTAGATTATATTATAACAATATACAACATTATTTATAATCCCCAAACTAGTGATACACTTAACATGAATTGAAAAGTTTATACATAGCTAATTTCATAATCATAAACATGGTTTGTTTAGGGATATATTAATTTTAAAATAATTCTTATCATTTTCAATGAAAATTTGAATTATCCTAAGAATATCCCCTGTGATTTTTAAACTAGGTGTGTAGTAATGCCTGTTTTCATGAATGATATGATGATTATATCAATCCAAATACACACTTTTCAAATTTATTTCTCCTGTATATAAATATTCAAGAAACACATATAATTTTAGTATCTAGAAAATTAATAATTTTCTTAGAAATACCACATAATATATTACTTAAAAAACAGTAGTTTGTTCTTCTATACACACCCTCAATTTCAAACATAGGGTCATGTTCTATAATATATTATTTCCTAAATCTAGCTCCCAATGTTTCTACTTATATTCATATGATTCCATATGAAATTATCCTATCCCATTAGCCATGATCTAGTTTCCCCTTTATTAAATTGGAATAAGATACAATAATTTCACCATAAAGGTCTAAATAGTATAATATTAATTGAAAAATAGAAACATACATGAAATTCACATTACATTTTTAATCATAAAAGACACCAGGAATTTTATCTGAGAATAAAATTATTTCACTTAGTGTATCCCCACATATCTATCACAAAACACTTCCTCGTATCCTAGGGAAAATAAAAAATAATATAGGAGTCAGAATAGATTCCTAATATTGTTAATAGTACATCATAATATATGAAAAAAAGGAATAATCATTATGTCAAGGTAAATAACTGAAAAAATTCCATTTCATCAATAACATGATCAAAATATGGTAGGAATAAATAATGATAAAATAATAACAGATATATAATCACACGATCAGAAATCCTAACCATCGATATTCTAAATAATCAAATAATCATAATGAATATCAATAATTGAATTCATAATGATGGGATACGTAATGATGGAAATATGAAACAAACAATGGATTCTCTATTCTATGAAATCTAATTCCATCAAGGTAATTTGCTAAGACATCTAATACTATCAAGGCCTTTTTCGAATAAATATTACAAATGGATAATGCCTCACCCAAAACCTAATATATTTTGACTCATGAGACATAACATTTCTCTAAGGGGATTTAAATGGACATGCCCATCACTTAATTAGTCTACTGCATTTCTGATATCAAAGTGGTGAAATATAATCCATGTAAACATTTGTATTTAAACCATCATAAAAAATATAAATACATTCCCAATCAATATACATAATCATAAAACATCCTTAGAAAAGTGAATGGTATTAATTTATTATATCACTAGAAGTCTATATTTTAAATAAAGGGTTGTTAACATTGAGGAATAGAAATACACTAAAAACATATTTGAAAAACATTCTTGATGAAAATATCCTTTTCATTTTTAAAATAAAAATTTTAAAGTAATCGTTCAAGAAATTTTATTAAAGAACTTTTGTATGAAAATAAACATTGATATTATTGCGTTATAACTTGTAATACATTAAGCGGTCCTCTAATCCAATTGTCTTCAAGTCCATAAAATCACCACCATGTATGCTAGAGTCTTCCAACTAATTGTGATGGTTTCTTGATGGTACATTTGGAAGACAATACCCTTGTGATTAGAGTAATCCAAAAAATAAATAATAAATGAATAAATAAAAGTAGTAATAAATAAATAGTAATAGAATAATAATTAATCATCCAATATATCCAACATGAGGAAGTTGAATCAATATTCTATACATAATTTATGATCATTCTATGATGATATACAAAAAGGGATGTACAAGTGCTACATGGGAAGAATCATATAAACCATGATTAACATAAGACTAAAAATACAAAAATCTCCCTCCACTACATCACTAGCATAGACTTGGTTCTTTACTCTTGTAATCTATACTTGAATTAAAAATCAAAAATAAGAATCTAGATGATTCCCCTTATCTACATCTACAGTTACAAGTTCTTCTCAGGTACAATAGGAATCCCAAGTAGGGTGTGAGATATACTCATTGGAAAACACTACGTTTTTCTATAAAATTCATATCTGTGCATATAAAATGAGAAATTTGAAAATAATAAAAATATAGATTTATTAAAATAATAAATAAATCACTTACGACAAGGTTCGTCAAGAGGATGCCCGAATGAAACTACCTACTTCATCCTTATCTTGATGTCACTGAATAGAAGGATGCATCAAAATATTTAATATTGGGTATAATGGTTTTAAATAATAAATGTGTGGATAAATAACTAAGCATATCAATAAGGAAAGTATCAATTATCAACAGAATCCAATCATGTAATTTTTTTTGGCATATGCATACTTTAATTTAATAAATTAAAATTCTTCAAATTATATAGAAGGTATATATTTAATTTTATTAACTATTATCATGGGTCCATCCATTGATAATAGTTTATAAGAACCTATATATCTCACCAAGTTCACTACGAATACCCAACACCATAAGAGTTTTTCCAAGGAAATCCTTAAAGGCATCCTATGTACCAGTCTTGGTGTGATGTAAATCATGGTCCTATGATCCCATCCCTGGTATCTCACATAGGATACTAAATATCACTCTTGGAACGCTATAACTATCATTCCACCGAGCCCATTTAAGTCTAATCCACTAGGGAACCATTACAACTCATGCATAGTTAAATAATCTAATCGGTGAGCCCATAAAATGCATTCTATAAAGAGTACAACTATCGCATGCAGTGTATTTACAATCCATAAAAAGTTTTAAATAATAAATATGAGGAGACTAACCAAATAATCCTTATGTTTATTCACTTATATCTCCCTCATCTTGATAGGAAGGTATGGTTTTTCTATAATGAAATCACACCATTTCTACATTGCATAATAACAATATTACATTAATATAGTGGTACAATTTGTTTATTCAAAGTAATTAAAGCTATGTCATAAATAAAATGAAGCTAAATAGGGCCGATAATATTTCATAGAGCATTTCATATTCCAATACATTTATTAAAAGGAAAATCATACAACCTAAATAATAATGAAATTATTACCAAATAATAATGATCTTAATCCTTTAAAGATGGTAACACCCATAGGGGTGGCTAATGTTGAGGTAAACTCCCCCCCAATACTATTTCATATGTAGTCGAGGTTCTGTTATTCATGAATATAACCTTTAATTTATTTAATTATCTTTTGTATAGGTGACACTGGTGGATTCTGACGTAGGGCACAATGATGCATAATAAAAATGAAATGAGATTTTTAGAAAATATATTGGCTTCCTACCTTATACCTATAGCATAATCCTTATTCATTATTGGGAATTGAGTTGATATAGGATGGTAGAAACCAAAAAATAGATGAAAAACTAAAAAATATGGAATATCATCTCACACCAAAATTGTAAAAATTATGACAAAATGAATGATGAGAAGAAGGAGGTGGAGTTGAGATCTTACCATTACACACCCAATGAACCTGATAATGAAGAGTACAAAGCATGGACAATGGAGAACTAGATGAACCTAGGTGAGGATTGGGGAGAATTTAACTCATGGCATCCCTCAATATAGGAGAATAAAAACAATCCTCTGTCAAAATAATAGCCTCTAACCTTTTTCTAAAAACTATCCCCTATATATACGCAACCTGTCAATGAATTACATGTAGTGTAATTCTTAGGTTCTCTATTTAAGTGAAAAACCATTAAATATCATGAATTATATCAGGCCATCCATTTTATCATCATTTATTTAAATAAATTCCATGTATTCAGTCTATAGCTAGGTTCTAGCCGACCTGCTACCTTATTTCTAAAAGAAGACTGACCAACCTTAAGGCCCAATCATCTGGGTCTAAACCAAAAAGAAAATTCCATGAGGGTTTGACTGAATTTAAATGAATTAATACCTATATAAAAGGCCAAGATATTACATACTCCAATACATAAAACTATAAGTCATTATGATTCCCTTTCGAGGGTGAAAAAACATAATATTAGATATGTTATAGCCTCTGAACATGTATATTTTCCTCCCTTTCTCATTCTTGGCATCTACGTGAAGGTACATCCAAAGAAATCACACCAGAGGAAGTAATTTTTCTTAGAGAGATGTTGTGGTCCAGTCAATGATACATATCTTATTCTCCTCAGAGTTTACATATACCTCTAGATCAATATACCTATAATATAATCAATGAGATGGTTTATAATGATACTTGTGATGTTGGGATAAATGGAAGATGTCACGTACAACCTGATACCTTTGAGGTAAATCCAACCAATAGGTGACCAACCCGACTCTCTCCATGATCTCAAAAGAACTGAAATTATGAATTTATAACTCTTCCAACCTCTAAATAGGTCTATGAACAAATATAGAATAAATAGGTAGAAAGGTCCAATGTCCCACCTGAAACTCTAGAGGTTGGTGAAGATGGTTGGTGTTAGACTTATTCCTAGATTGACTTGTAGACATATTCTTCTAAAAATGATGTACATGTCCCAAATTATTCTAAATGATATGATGAACTAGTAGTTCTACCTCACCCTCCTCTAACTAGTATATGGGTGAATGACATAACCTACCATAAAGACCCCTCCTAAGGATCTATCTAAATTGTTTCATGTTAACTATTATTATGGGAAAACTTAATGAGTGGTAAGTGATTCTCCCACAAACCTCCAAAATCAAGGACATATTCCTAGAGAACTTCTTCTAACACATGTATCATATGCTCAAACCTCACAATGAAATGTGGGTGATATGATTTATAAAATATCACCTATAAACTTAGTTCTTTCTATAACCCTTGAAAGGACTATTATGTAAGATCTTATATGATATGATGGGGAACATTATGGGGGAATAAAATCTTATAAATATAAATCATCCTTAGGTCATCATCTAAGAAAGTCACATGGATAGGTAGAATTTTTTTGACCATGGTAATCATATCAATGATCACCTATACTTCATCGCTACCTCATGGGGATCTTGTAAAAGCTATCAAAAATTCTAAAGTGATGTCGTCCTATTTTTACTCAAGAATGGAAGTAAGGTGTAGAAGTCCTATGGCCACTGGTTCTGAACCTTCACCGACTAACATGTGGAACACCGCGTGATAAAACATAGAATCTACCTCTTTATACTTATCCTCCAATACTAACAACATATGTCTTAGTGCACCTTGGTAAGCTTAAGGTTAACAACCAAAACAAAGGCATGATCTTCCCAAATCAATCCAACCCATATTCCAGTAGAAACCTAGACACAATCTTGAAAGTGTAGAGTATCATACTCATCAACATCCCAACCAGGAGGTGGGTACACACATGACACATAATCCCTACATATTAAAACCTTGAGATCTAAAATTTGACACATCATTTCCCATTCCATAAGGCATGATGTCCCTACTAGTGCTATAAGAAATGGATTCCCATGATATTCTTAAACCTCAAGGTGCATATCAAAAAATTGATCCATCAAATACCACTCACTACTTTCCTATTATATTTCCAATTTTTTAGTCTTCTATATCAAGAAATAATCTTCTATATTTTTTTTTCTAGGTGTATAATCTTGATCAATGTCAAATTAATGTAGGTATTCCACCCACCTGTGCTACCTAAGATTCAATTTATACATTGTGATAATTTATTTGAGACTCTTATAGTCTGTCTAAATAATGAATGATTCCACAATAGATAATGTGTCTAAAAACATAAAGAATTAACTATCATTTCTAGACAGAGTCCATTTTTATGGTAATTCTGATCCTGAGGTATCAACTATAAGGACCAATATAGTATAACATGATCTCCCTACATATAAAATTATCCAATCCAATCTATTTATGAATCACAAAAAAATGTATAGATTTTTCCCATATTGGGTTGAATTAGAATCAGAGATAAATTCAATCTCCCTTTCCAACCCTTGAAAGGTCAATTCTTAGGTTTATGAAAAAAATAACCTCACACCCATTTAGTCAATCCCATAAGAGTCACTTCTAGGAATGATAAATCCTAACTAAATTTCCTATAATTGACAACTATCCTCTAGAAATTTCATATGTCAAAGTCATTATTGGGATTCTACTAGTATACTATGGAACATAGATTCTCTATGTCAACTGATACTCCTACATCTAAAATTAAATGACCCAAGAAGTGAACCTTATCGATCCAATGTTTTCATTTTGTGATCTTAGCATATAGCTGGTGAAATCTCAGTTTATTCAGCCCAATCTCAATATGTTTGACATGGCCATGTCTAGTATGAGAATACTCCATGAATTCATCTAGAAAGACTACCACAATTGATTATAAATATTGGTGGAAGACCTGATTCATCATATCCATAAAATAGAGGGCTCATTCATAAGGCTGAACAACATAACAAGATACTCGTACTATACTTACCTTCTCTGGAACACTGTATATGGTTTTCTTGATGGTTTAACATGAATATGATGGTTTCCAAATCTCAAATTAATTACATAGAAAAATATAACTCCTAATATATGATCAAAGAGGAATTCTACACTCAATAAAGGATACAATTTCTTATCCATAAGATGGTTCAACCATCAGTAATCCACACACAACCTGATGGTATCATCCAAATTATTTGTGAAAATGTCATGAGAAACCCATGTAATGTACTATTTCTTATGAAACACTTTATTTTTATTCCATCCATGTTTCTTTAGTTCTTGGAGCTTTTTAGTGTATATCCATTAAAGAGGAATAGAAAAAAGTGCCAATCCAAGAACTTGATCAATGGTGAGTTCCACCTCTCTCATAGGTGGTAAAATAGAGATGTTATTAGAGAATACTCCCCTAAAATAATCCACAATAAGATGATATTCAATACATCATACTACATGAATGGTCATAAAGACACTAGCCATCTAGTTTATCACTCCTCCTAGCCCAAAATGGTCATTCCCAACACGAATAACATGGGAATTCCATTCTCCCTTATGATCATATGAACTACCCTTGGGTGACGTAAATGACACAATCTAATGATAAAAATAAAAATGGATGTGGTATGGAACCAACCAGTCCATCCTGAGAATGATTTAGAATCCTATAATATTATAGAAAAAGAGATTATAGAGGAAGAGATATTCCCCACCTTAGGAGGTAAATACATGAACCTGTTTATAATCTCAGTTCAAACCACTAGAGGTGTGTTGAGAGTCA
This sequence comes from Viscum album, assembly GCA_963277665.1. Lineage (NCBI taxonomy): Eukaryota > Viridiplantae > Streptophyta > Magnoliopsida > Santalales > Viscaceae > Viscum > Viscum album. Next base: position 511,589,296 of record OY728143.1, on the reverse strand, counting down.
TCACACCATATAAGTAATCCATTATTAGGCATAAACATTCCATAATTTTCATAGATATAAAATATTGTGAAGCACCTATATCAAAAAAGTAAGAAATAAAAGTAGAGGGTACTAGAATTATACCTTTAACTGAACAAGTCCTTGGAATCTTATCCTTGGGAGTAGGATGCACTTTATATATATGGCCATATCCATGACCATTATATGAAACCTAACTAACATGTGAATGTCCGCTCTACTATTTCTAATCCTCTAAAGTCTAGCAAACTTTTTCCATGACCACCTTATTTGCCTAATCATATAGTAGTAGACAAATTACTTAACTTATTTGGAGCTACTGATCATAGTCCAAAATATAGTGTGAGTACAGATCTATTTTAACTAGGAACATGAGAGAATGTTTTTAAGAAAAACTATAGGTGACCCATTCTGTTGTAAACTAGACACTCGATTGGGTTCCTCATACACTATGTATTCTTATGGACTATACTACAACACAGAATCCACACAACATAACTATCATTACATGTCAGGTGGGTGACACTAGCCCAATGAGAGACCTTAAAACAATGTTTCCTACCTCTTGATGAATAACATCCTTACCTTGAAACTAAACCTCTTTGGCTCACACTACTAGCTTCCCTCATGTTCCAATCAATGATGAGGGTCTAGTTCACTATATTTGAAATGGTGTCCAACCAAATTTCATTTACCTATGATATTATGATGTATTCAAGACCATCCTAACACTGACTCACAATCTTCAAATCATCACTAGTCAGTGTTAGTGAAAACCATTAATGCTCCGGGAAACGAGTTGAATACTTCATCAAAAAAATGGTTCACTTCAATAGGTGTATAAATTCTCAAGAATGGTTTGATCATAGATAATTTTTAAAGATTTAATCATATAATATTTCCTTGAAGTGAGCCTAGACCATACCCTAATGATGATCAACCTGAAAAATAACATCCCAATAATATTAATAATAATGATGAAGCCTATAGGTGGAGAGAATTATTGTCCAGTCCAAAGGCCTCTCTATGATCTAAATGATCAATAGAAAAAACCTCTATTTAATAATTATTAGCCTATGTACCACCATCCCTTTGAATGGATGGAGTATACTGCTGCAAAAATTAACAAGTTAACTCTACCATAGAAGAGGTGGGTCACAAAGATCCCTGTAGAGATTTTATAAAGTTTAAAAATCTATCTCAAAACTAATCTTTAATTCCTAGTGGAGGATTAATAGAATGTGCCTATAGTGTAACATCAACAGGTAAGAATTGTGGCTTAGAGCCCACCGACTTAGGATAATCATTGCTGCCACCCTCCTGACATATAACCCGAGTACTTCATAGAAACAAATCTATATAATTTCCAAATTCATGCCTTAGATAACATTTAACAACAAAAATGTTCAATGGTTATAGAAAAAGAAATTTATATCTCATTCCTATAAATGAGTCATACCTCTCTACATGATCCTAAAACATGGTCTAGGTGTGAATAAGGGTCACATTGGATGACAATATACATGCCTACTACCCACTACTATGGCTAGGTCAAGGTCAATGTCTCATATCATACAATATATGTTTTTAATATATAAAGGGATAATTGCCTATTATAGTGTTAAAACATTTAACTTTATATTAGAATCCCCATTTAGTGTAATCTATTTTGTTTTAAAATTTAAATTTATTTAATTTAATTCTTATATATATTCATATCAATATTATCTTCCATTTAGATGTGTCACCATTTCCAAATTATAATGAAAAATACACTTTATAAATTGAAATTTGTATGTTAATTAACTACGACCTAACCTTTATGTATGATATCAGGACATAATAGGACATGTTTAATGATTTGGTTAAATGAATCACCATTCCCAATTTATAGAAGTACATGCTTCATAAATTAATGTCTGAATTAATGTTATAAAATAAACTAACATTTCAGTCCATAGAACCATTGGTTCATGGGTAAAATGTGGCATAATTGGTTAATTAAAAATATGTGACCAATAATTATGATAAATGAATAAGCTTTAATTAGTTGGATTATTTTATCCCTAGTAGAAAAGTCATCACATACCCATCTTTAATAATGAATCCACTAATTATACACAACATAAAATGCACACATAATTAAATGTTTCATGGATGAATGAATGGAATATAGGTCTTAAAGATCCTATAATGATTTATAAGATGATATCTCCTTTCTATACCAGGATAACTAAAAAAGTCAATACATAATAATAATATTAAAAATTATAAATTCACAGACACATACTTCCTCAAATACTAAAATTAATATCATTATAACATGAAAATATCGAAACAATAATATCCCATCCCAGGTAATAAGTATTTTCTCTATATATGGGTTAGAAACTATAAATAACACGATCATTTCCAAATTCTAACACATTCTTAGTCTACTGTATAATACCCAAACCATAACACAAAATAAAAAAAATCCTATGATACTACTTCATAGAATCCCAACATAAAATCTATTAAGTGGTTCCCCAATCTGGTTGGCCACATGACCTCAAACACACCTCCTAGTATTCTAGAGGTTTCCAGTTTGAATAAAGGGTCTATAATGCTATGGTGGAGAGACTATTACCTCATTATCAGAGTAAGACATAGAAGAATTAATAAATTTAAATTTCAAAACCAATGATAAATAAATTGTATTAGAATAATAATAAATCATCCAATATAACCAATATGTAGAAGATAAATCAATATACCATAAAAAATGTTGATCATGCCACGATTGTATACAAAAAGGAATGTATAGGGGATACAAGGGAACATGAATATAAAACATGCTAACTAAAATACCTAAAACCCAAAAGGTTACTCCACTAGCATAATAAGAATAGGGTCATTCTTATGATCCTGTGCTCCATAATATTACTAAAAATCAGACATCAGATGGTGGCCACTTTTCCTTGTCTACACCTATAATTATGAGGTCTGATAAGGTACAATACATGACCCGGGTAGGATATGAAATATATCACTTCATATTGGGTTCATCAAGGATACTTGACCGACCCTACCTACTACAACCTAAGATGGATTTCATTATGTTGATGGATACCGATATATATTTAATATGGTTGTATAAAAGTTCTCTAGAATACATGTGGGAGTGAAAATTTGATCCTTTTAACAAGGAAAGAATCAAGTATGGATCGAACCCAAGACCGTTATTTGGAATGGTGGATGTATCCTTTAATTTAATAAAATGGAATTCTTGGAATTATAAAGAAGGAATATCTGTATTTTAAATAATAGGTATCCTAGGATCATCCATGGATAATCATATAGTGGATCCTTAGTACCACACCTGAAGAACTAAAAATACCCAACATAATAACAGTCCGTCTAAGGTGGTCTGTAAAGGAATCCCACGTATCACTCTTGATATAGTATAAAGAATGACCCAGTATGCTTTCCCAGTTGTCTCACATAGGAAACTGAGTATCAATCATGGTATGGTATAAGCATCTTTGCACTGATCTCAATCAAGGTGACTCCTCTAGGGAATGAGTATCGCTCAGGGGTAGGTAAATAATCCCCCCGATGAACCCATTAAAGGCATTATATAAAGATTCAAAGTAGCACATCTAATATATTTTAAATCCATTTTATATTTTAATTAATAATAATGATGATCCAATACAATTTATCATTATATTAGGACACTTGTTTCACCCTCGGCTTGATATGGAGGCATGTTTTATATATTAACAACTCATACCATTTCAATAAGTAATTATAACCACAATACCCCATCAAGTTAGATAACTCATTTTTTACATGTAATTCAAGATATGGAATAAATATCAGGGGAATAACTCATGGACAATTAATTTCTTTTGATAATTTCATATTCTAAAATTTTTATTAAAAGGTAAATCATACAACCAAATTAATTATCAATAAATTTATTACCAAAGCATAAGGATATTAATAAATTAAATTGGTGAAAACCCATAGGGGTGGCTCACGTTGAGGTAAATTCCCCATTGAATTATTTCAAAGGTAGATAAGGTTTTATTATACACAATAATACAATTTATTTTAATTAATTAACTTTCAAGTAGGTGACACCAGATGAGGTCAACAGATGGAATATTGACACATGATAATAATGAATTGAGACTTCAGGTAAAATAGAGAGATCACATACCTTATGACATTGATTCTCACCTCATATAGTACGATCCATTGAAATGAGATTTTATGAGAGAAATTGGAATAATATAAAAAAATTAAAATAGGTCATATCAACACACACCAAAATAGAAAAAATTATGGCAAGGTAAATGATGAAAGGAATGAGGAGGGGTGGATATGGTACTATTATAAATCCAACACACCTAATTGAGAAGTGAACTGAGTTCAGATGGGGGAGAACTAGATAGGCCTAGGTGAGGCATTGGGTGAACATCTCTCAAAACTTCCCTCTATGTGGGTGAATAAAAATCACCCTCTATCAAAATAACATGCTCTTTCTTAAAAAAACTAGATATGACATTTATACAGTGTGTAAATGAATTTCATGTGGTGCAATACTTTTATTTTTTCATCCAAGAGAAAAATCATTACACATTACGAATTAGGTATGCCTAGCCAATTTCATGTCATGTATTTGAATACACCCCATATATTCTGTATATATCCAGGTACCGGCCCTTCTGCTACCTTCTTTTCAGAAACAAACTGATCGACATTAAGGACTTGGCGCTAGGGTATAAACCAACCAGAAAACTCAATGATGGTTTAACCAAATTTCAAATAATTCACATCTCTATGAAAGTCCAAGATAATACAAAACCATATAAAGGACGTTTTAAAACATGATGGTAGGAAATTCTATATATTCCAAGTATGTTAAAAAATATTCCTTTCACTTGTTCAGAAAAAGAAAAACATGAATTATTTTTAAAATAACATGAATATTCCATTAATTGTTTTTATAATGGTTAAGAATTTATTTAATAATATATTTCAAGGGATAAAAATAACTTTTAATATATTTTTAGAGAACATGGGTTTTGATGAAAAACTATATGCAATCAAAGAGGGAAATAAAGATAAATTTTCCTAAAACAATTACAATCATTTTATGTACTAATGTGTGGAAAATGGTATTATCAATTGAAAACATTTCATGAATATACAATTTTTAACAAAAAATGTATTCTTTATATATAAATATAAAATAATTCTTTTAAGGAATACATAAATATAAACATTACTAAATATTGGGGAGATTATGAAATAAACCCTTACCACTTTGGTAACTTCTAAATCGTAAGCCCCATAAAAGAAGTGACATCAAATAAAACATTAAATAACTTGAATATAATAGATTCATGATATAATATATCAAATAATAAATATATATATATACACCACACAAATTAATTAAGTAGGTAATATGACATATGTATCTAGGAAGTAAAAGTGATGGGATAAACCCTTACCTCTGATCTGATATCATTCATAAGTGTCCAAACCACTTGTATAATGGTTTTAATCATCTTATTAAATTACACCAGAACCAAAAAAAATATTTATAATATCATATTTGATCATATTATAAAATTTTACCTCCCATTTCTTAATAATATTTCATTAATTGTTTGTGTTTTGGGTGTTAATTTCCCTGTTTTCTCATGCATATTTTTTAATGAAAGTTCTGATTTGAGTGTATTGGATATATATATTATATCAATAATGATATCAATGTTATAAATATCATATTTACTTAGTAGACAAATTTTTATAACTATTTATAAAATCTATACATGTAAAATTAATCGCATTGATTTATGGAGATGGTAGACCATACATACACATGAGGAATGATATCATTCCATAAATGAGTGAAAGGTTAAATTTTGGGAGATATATTAATTTTAAACAATAAATAAAATATCATACATATCAAAGACATTCAATAATTTTATCTTAATTACATTCCATGAAAAGCGTTTTTGGAAAATGAATCACATCGCTTCACTAGGTGGTAGTCTATATTAGCCATGAGTAATGTTATCGTATTGGAAATGAAATGGAATGTAAAAAATGAATATGTAATATAAAAGTTAAATAAGTATAATAAAATCATAAATATCATATAAATGTGGTAAATCCATAATTATATCTATCCATCAATGATGGTGATGTAAAACAAACCACAACAGTTTGCACAATAGTAGTTCATTGTACACACTTTCGATGATTTCAATTACCATTTGATTGAAGTGGATATGGATAAATATTATTACATCAACATAATATAATATTATTTCAAGGGAGATATTTTGATTATTATATTTGAAGTTGTAATATATAAATTATTATGGATAAATAATAAACAAAATAAAATATCTTTGTTAAGATAATTCCCTTATCTAAGGAATTCCTCCTTTGGATATCCAGTTAAAACCCTAATGATGATATTTTGAGAGGAAACATATATCTAGAATGTGTCTATGAATTTTTGGGGGTAAAAGTTTTATGTTTTGGCATATCCAAATGGGTTGAATGCATGAAGAAGCAATGAGAGGTATGTCCCATTTATCTGATGAGAAAAGGAACCCTCTTGGAAATTACAAGGAAATTAACTGAAAGAATCCAAAATTATATATTCATTCCCAAGAAAATTATTTCTTAATAAAACTAGATTCTATTTTTTGATAGATAAGGTAAAAATATTTATATCAAAAAATATTTTGACAAGTTGGTAGGGTATTTTTAACCCTTATCTTTTTTACTTTATCCCCCAGTAAACCCATTTTTTCTACAACCATGGTAAATAATTTTTACTATTTTACTATTCATTGTCGTCAAAATATTAGCTGAACTTATTAGAAATTAAGAAAATTATTTTAATTCAAAATATATATTCCAATTTTCCAAATTCCATTCACCTAATTGGAAAATTATAATTTAATGTAAATCTCACAGACGTGATGAGAAAACATTTATTCAAAGGGAAAATGTCCAAAGTTTACAATTCTTTTATACCAAATTCAATATGAAAATGATTTCAATTATATAATTTTGATTTATAGATACATAATTGAATTAATTTTAATTTAAAAAAATTTAAAATATAATTTAGCGTTATAAATAATATTAATGAAAAAGAATTTATCAAATGAAATTAATTATTTTTCACTATTAATTAAAATATGATAAATTTGAAAAAAATTCAAAAAATTCACCCAAAGAAAATTTTGATATAATTATTTAAAAAAAATTATTTTAAAAAATAAATTTTTTAACATTTTGAGTATTTAACTATAAATTCAGTGCGTAAAACATGGGTAAACCATCTTTTTTTAATACAGTTTTTCAGAAAACATTTCTTTTTGTTTTAAATGATTATTATTTTTTTATAATATATATAAAAATAAAAATTTCAAAATTTATTTATTAATATTAATAAATATAATTTTATCAGGTAGGTTATAATGGTATACTATATTATTATTCATTTACACTTGGGGTTTCATGTTCTACAAGAAATCGAAGGAATTAAAATTAGTTGAAAATAAATATATCATAATGTTTTGGGATGTTATATTAAGATATGTGATTGGTGTTGAATTTCCTAAATTATAATGAATATTATGTTCATATTTTAAAATCCCTGGTTGTTACATCAACCTTATTCTAGTTAGATCCATTGCATACACATCATATCTTAGTTTACTTCAGTTTTTCATAGGTGTAAACTATTCTATGATGATATTAACTATCTAAATATGTTTCTTTAACATTTGGTTCTTATATTTTTAATTCATAGTAACCCCCCATAATTACTAGTATAATGTTACCCAAAATCAACATTTTCAATTTTGTATTTAGTCTGTACATCACCTTCTTCTCTAAAATTATTCGTATTGTTTTCATCTTCATTATAAAGAATAAATGAATACATAACATTAATTGTAGGATTAATTTTAATTTTTTTTTAAAAACATTAAATAACATTATGAATTATATTATTCCAACTGATTTATCCTTTAACACAAGATAGATATCCAAAAAATATATCCCCATGATCATTTTCATGAAACATTCCTATCATTGAATTTTATTATTTTAAAAAATAGTGACTACAAAACTCAAAAGTAGTTCAAAATAAGCTTATTTTTGTACCGAATTTCATATAAATTAATGTTATCATTTGATCTTAGAAAAAACATGTCATTAATATACACATAAATGTATAAATATTCTCTCCAATATAATTTATAGAGACCATATTTTTCTAACATTATTCTTTCCATCATAACCATGTTCCAATTATTTAACTCAATAATTAAATTTTATTACGGTTTTTATAGAGTGGTTTACTAGTATTTTATACTATTTATTTCAAGATATGTTTTGAATAATATCATATTAAATTCATTCCTATTATATGATCTTAATTTTTTGATGAACATCCCCAACTCTTTCTCAAATATTCTTCTATATTTTTGCAACATGTACACGGACTCTAACTTATGATTTATAAACATCACATTGGTTATTATAGTGTAGTAATTAATAAATGCATGGAAATAAAGATAATCTTAATTAGACTAATTTCTCATGGTTACACATAATTCCATGGGTACCAACTCAAGAGGCTTTGTAGTAATATTTAAAACTCTTTTATTCCTCCCTGGATAGATTTTCAATTTTTTGAAATGAATCAAAATTTTTCTCTTTCTTTGTTATATAGATTCAAGTCCATCACCATTTCACCATTTGAAATTTTTATCAATATTACCAAATAAATATGACCTTAAATTCTATTCCATAATTTTTTCATCTTTTTAACAAGGTTGAAATAATGTTTTATATCTAACAAAGAAATTATTTCCACGAGTACTCTCCTAAATTGATAATACCGCCTTATTTGATTATCATGATGATATAAATATTTCTCATAAATATTAACATATTTAAATAATTAAAAATAAAAATCACACATAAAATAATATGTTTAATCCATTGAAAAAACAATACACTATTTTAATAATAATATTTAGCTTATATTTCTGTTAATCCAATGCCTCTGGTCATTAAGGTCATTTCATTTTTAGATTTTACTAAAACACATTAATGTTTTTCAATATTATTTTGGGATATTTTTTTCAAAAATAAAGTTTTATGGGTATAAAATATCAGGGATCCATGGATTACTCCCCTTACTAACACTGAGAGCGACTTAAGAATTGAGTTTCATATCACTATGGAATTCCAATAGTATCATCCTTTCATTTCTCCTTTATTATTGTTAACAAGGGATTAGTGTGAAACATTATTCAAAATAGTGACCACTATGATAAAATTTTCTATATATATCCTCTGTATAATAATTTTTTTCGTATAGGTATCACATACGATTCATTAATATTTATATATTTTCTCATAGTTTTGTCAACTACATTTAATGAGTAACTACCCCTATATTATTTTCATTCTCAGATTCCTTGTGAGTGAAATATTATACAATAAAACCTAGAATTTATTATCATATAATCCACAATACAAGTATTAGTCCATAAAAATATATCTTCCATGAAAGTATATAGTTTTTATATTAAAATATATTGAATTTATTAGTGAAAAATCAATATTATTTATTATAGGTTTTTGAATAATTTTTCTTCTTATGATCACATACTATTGTATTATTTGTAGTAGCCTTTATATAATTATTTATCTTGACTCATGTTTCCCTGGAATGGTATTCATACCCTATACTATTAGATGAAACTCAACATGCTGTAATGATTGAATCTTTTCATCAATAGTCTTATAGAAAAAAGTTTTTTATTTTTCCAAGTTACTTTTTAGGATTATTAAACCATTAAATATCTTAATTAATATATTATTATTGATCAATTTGTTTCTTTTCAATTATATGGTTGGTTTTTTAGCTTAACCACTTTCACATTGAGAAACCTGATCACCTCAATATGGTCATTTTTACTGCAAAAATCCCATATTTATATTTTTTCATTTTTTAAAATCACTCAAGAGGGAATTGAATTATTTATTGAGTTAGGTATTTATATCAAGATTTATATAATGTTTAGTTATCAAAATGTGTACAATATAAGTCATATCTTCTTCTTCTACACTTATTTTTATCATGTTCTATGTATTTAGAATCTCTTCTCTCACATTCTTTTTTTAGAGTCACTAATTCGATAAAAGAAGTCCTCTTACAACTTAATTATCATAATAATTTCCTTTCTTATCTTCATTCTCTTTCTACCAACATATGATTTCTTATTATCTTTGAATAATCTATATTTTGACATTTTCTAAGGATTCTCTTTATACCCTTCCATTTTAGCCTCCACTCATTTATTTCATCTAGGAAAATCTATTAAACTCTATCCTATGACTCCATATGTAGATCATTTATGTGGTAACCATACTTTATACTCACCTTTATCAGGCTTCAAAAAATTTGATAAAAAATATGTAACCTTCTATTTACTTTCCTTAAGCTCATAATGATCTTCTAAACTACTATATGATTCTATATTTCCTTCCTTAATTTTAATTTTATTTTTGTATTTGAAAGCCATATATTCTATAGAATCTTCATAATGATGTGTCTTTTTCACATTTCATAATTTAAAATATTTTTTTGCAACTCATAAAGGGAAATATATTCCCTATCCTCAATGGTCAAAATCTAGGGTCAAATATGTCTAGAAAATTTATCATTAATATATTAACGGTAATAGAATCTTTCAAATTGAATAAATAAAATTTTATATGGATAAAAAAATCATTTATATTATTTAAATATCCAAAAAATAGTTTCATATTATATGATTCTTAAATCTTCAAACACAACCCCTTAAATGTACAATTTGGATTCCTTGTTGTTGGTGTTCAATTCATTATTGTCCTCACATTTGTACTACATTTATTTGTTGTCTCCAACCTCATCACTTTGGTGGGAAATATTTCAAAAAGGGATAATAATATATCATTCATGGTTTCCTGATAAATCTCAAGGATTCTATTATCTTCAAATATTCTATCTTCATGTTCTTAAATGAGAGGAAAGAACACAATAAAATCATCACTAAGTCCAAAAATTTAAGAAAAAAGAAAATTCATAATTCTATTTTTCATACCATGAAATGTTTTTTAAGTAAAAGATAAATCCTCAGTTATTCAAGAAAATTTGGACTTCCATTCCTAACAAAAAAAAGAATAATATCAGTGTGGTGGGAGGGTGGCTCTTATACCACTTAGGGTACCCATATTAATTAGTAAATAACCGAGAAGGGGTGGTAATGAATCTGTGATGCCTGTTTTTAAAAATTTATTTGGTTAAATAATTATATCCTTGTTACTTAGATAGATTCTGGATCCATTATAAATATCTCTTCCTCACTCATATGCATGTATATGAAGAAAAATATAGAAAAAATGAATTTTTAAAAGGTTCACCCTCAATGTGAGATTATAATAATTTCCGGGTTTGGGTCAAAATTCAAGACCCATATTACCACTAATAGATTTTCTATTATAAGATAATAGAATTTTATATCCTTAAATATGGAAAATTGTTCAATAATCTAGTATTAATTAAGGGAACATGACATATATGAAAAAGTACTAAAATAGAAAATGAACAACATTATTTATATATAGTGTTGAAAATATTTTAATATATCCACTGCATATATGGAATGATCTACCGATTACCATTTCAGAATGAATAAATATTGTATGTTAGAAAGAACATGTGAGATAATCATATTCCTCCTCCATGGAAAGATCTATGAACAACATCAATAAAATCATTTTCCCTCAAACTCCTCATAAATTTTAGATTCACATCAGTAAATGATGATAAAAAATCTCACTCTTCAACAAAATACCTTATCAAACTCTCTAAAAATTCTCAAATGTAGTTACTTTATTAGATCTTATTTTTATATTCTATCCTAAAAAACAAGAGAAGAATTTTTCCATTATTGTTTTTGAAATTTTCCTTTACATTTAGGTGTAGTAGTATCTTGATAAATATAAAAAAAAATATCCTTCTAAAAGAGTTAGTAATGTATGATTTAAAATACATGATTTTTAAAAAATTATTAATACTAAAAAACTATTTCTATAAGAATATGTTTAATAATTTTCACATAATATTTGAATACAATGATATTATTTTTCCCCAAAAATCCACCCTTTTAAATATTCATAAAAACTCCTTGTGTGGATGAGATCATGCATCACTACCACATGGATTTTTTTTCTTTTTCATGAAACTCTTCCTTATTCACAATATCACATCCGAATCAATGAAAATAATTCATTTTGAATCAAAATATATATTTTATTTTTGATCAATAAGTAATAGTATAAGAAGAATCATTTGATTCCATTCCCCTTTTCATTAGAATTAAAAATCCAAGAAACTCAATATTTTTTGGTTTATCATATGAATTTGAAATTATGATAAATAAAGTCATATGATAAACCTATACATAATATTGTATGAATTTATAGGTCATACAATTTATAATTATGTTTGAGGTGGATGTTATAGAAACTGGTTCCATACATTTAATTAATATGTTAGTTCATACTCATATAATCTGTATTCAAATTTTATTCCTAAAAAATCAAAGTATTATGGTAGTCTTCTATGATATATAAATGTTTGATGATGAATAATTAAAATCCATATAAATTTATATGAGTAATTAATTCGATTCAAGGTCATATGTAAACATTGAAAGAAAAAAATTCTCATCTTGATTGCCACTCTAGTTACTTCCCCGGTCTTGGGATGAATGTTACTTTAGGAATTTCTCCTCACATTGAAGAGGATGTCGACTTGAATCATAGGAAATTGGAGATTCAATAAGGATAATAAACCATCTTATCCGAGTAAAAAAATAGCAGAACAAGTATGAATAGATACATCCACCAATATAAACTAAAAATGGATCAAAATCCATCAAGTTCCAAAAATAACCAATAAAAACATGATATAATAATAAGATGAATAAAATACATGTTAAGAAGTTATATAATAACAACAAAAAATATAAAAGATAAGAAAAATCCCATGCCTAATCCCGAGTCACAACTCGGACCTCACATCCCATGATCAAACCAAAAAACCCATGTATAAACTAAAATCTAGGTTCTAATCCTAAAAATATATTTGAAAACATGTAGTACCTTATAGGGTTCCCATGTTGCATAGAGACCTGAGAAGGGTGTGACTTAATATTACTAGACCACCACTAACTGTATCTTACAGAATAACCTGTATATAACATTGTGTGTAGAAGTAAGGTTAAAAAAGAAAATAGTTGATATACTAGGTTTCAATATTTAACAATATTAAATTTAACCAGATTTTTCTTGATTTTGAGTGATACCATAACAATAAAAACATCTTCATACCATTTGGGTCCTCTAAACCATTTATCATAAGTTTCATATGTTGGTAAACAAGTAGCCTCCATCCAAGTATTAATCTAGGATTTGGAACATCATGTGTGACTATCCTAACCTTATATTATAGGTTTCATAGTTTAAAAAGAAGAAGAATCATCTGAATTATCCAATTGGGATTCTAAAAATAATATATGACCATCCCCACCATATATTATTGGTGTTATTGTTAATAAAACAATGGGGTATCAGTCCAATTATACAATTGGTATTTGTAACATCATGTCTAACAATCCCAACAATAATATAAAATTCCATGTCCATACCCTTTGAGTTAGGAACATTTTTTAATCCTTTGAAAACATCAGTGCATCGAGGAACCTGGATCATTAGTTTGGTCCTCCTAAGGGGGAGGATAATTAGTCTAACATCCATCCAACCGTATATAATATATTTTGTGCAAAGATCATCAGTCTGACACCTAAACCATGGATGATGAATTCCATCTTGAACACCGTAAACTGTTATTTTATCATTCTATTCCATTATTGAAGTTTCGACGTACATAAACCTTTTAACATATTAAAATCTTTGGATCACTACCATCCATTTATCAATATTTAAAACCTTAAAAAAATTATCATTTACCATAGTCTAAATAGACCTTTAAAGAAAAACATGCCTCATTAATTCTCCAATCCTATTTTCATGCTATAAAAAACTAAAACCAATAACCCTCACTAATCATTTGGAATCCACCCTTAAAAAAATAGATCTACCTTTTTTAGAATGAAAAAAATATACAGTACATCCATTTTACATTAAAACTAATAAAGGATCCATCAAAAAAATTTCATCAAAGGGGTTACCAAACACCAATTTCGAATCAACATTTTATTCCCCTTTGAAACCCCCCTTTTAAAATCACGTTGATGTCTACATCTTATCCTAAAACACAATGCACATTAAAGCATAATTTCCATTCAATTAAAACATAAAATGGATCAAAATAAAAGAACACGATTTAATCATTTTTAAGAAGACTCATCAAACATTTAAAGAGATTAGAAAATAAAATATATCAATTGAACCACTTAATAAGTCATAAACACTTCTTCTAATACCATTTCAATTATCCCTCTTTCCCCATAAAACATAACAATTTTAATTATAACCCATTCACCCTCATAATATCTCTATATCATGATTTATAACTGAATTTCATTACTTTAATTTGATTTGTGCATCCCATGAGTATCCCAAGGATTGGTATCAAATCATAAATAGACCGAATAGGGTTTTTGGGGGGTCTAAAGTATCAATTTAATGAAAAATTTAACTTTCCAATTCAAAGATAAAAAAATAGAAAGGTTACATAAGGGATTAACTACACAAATAAGGGAAATATAATCAAACTAAGAAAAACATTGTAGAACACCTATATCAAGTTTATAGACAACCACTCAACTAACCATGACCATTGATTAGAGCATAGTTGGAATCAAACTCCAAGATTAATTACTCCAGGGGAAAAAGGTTAATAAACACCTGAAGAATATGAACAACTGAGGAAAAAATATTCTAGAAAATATAAATAAATAAGTCTAAGTAATACCCTTATCATCAATTAGACATGAACAAAACTCTAAATTGCAAATAATTGAGGGAGATTCATCCTTGAAGAGGAGGAGAGATCCTAGTTCATAACCTAAGGTGATGATGATCATGTGGAGAGGAAAATAATGTATGAAAGAAATAATATCATTAGGGGAAAATGGTTAAATCCAAATTTTTAATGAGGTTCATAGTTAGGCCGCATAGTTTCCCTAATCATTAATGAACTATGAGACCTACTCTATCTAAGAGGAAACCAAGCCACATTATTTTTCTGGTAATCTGTACGATTTGAAAAACCACACTATAGTTATGTGATCCCAACTATATAAGATGGGATTGATCTAAATGTTTTCTTGGTCCACCTCACATGATTTATAAACTGTGGATCTCCTTCCTGCACGTTGTATTGTTATGGTACACCATTAGTTATAATTGTGTGCCAACCATGATTGAAGCACAACTAGGCTTTTTTCTCCTCCATTTCATTCCCTGAACCCCCTAGAAACCCCTAATACTTGAAAAACAATTTTGAAACACTACAATGATCAAATTAAATGTATTTTAATCAAAATTTTAAAAAAATTCATCTCTTAAAATTGGTATGATCTTATACCTCCACATCTAATAATATCTCATCCTCGAGCTACACTCCCAATAATCCGTAGGCGTTGATGGAAAAAGGGTTGGGTCACTAGGAACACATATCTACTTACCTCTCTTAAGTTTCTCCATGAAAAAAATTGATTATATGAAAACATTTTGATTATGGGAACAAAATTTACCTAAATAATGTCCTCCATATTGTGGTCTAGATCACTATTTAGATTCTCCTCAATGGACTCATCAATGTAAACTCAACATCGTTGAAATCAAACACATCATAAAGGTCAAGGTAATTTTTTCAAATCCATAACAAATAAAAATGTCATGTATAACACTATTCCACTATATAAGAGAAAATTGATAATCCATTAGTCTGATTTGATCCACAATATTAATGGTTTGAAACCCTTGGAAACCACCTTACCTTATTTTTAAATTCGATGGTGACCCAATTTCAGAGACACCATAAGGGGTACATGGTAATCCAACACTAATTATCAAAATATAATCATCAATATAGTTCATAAATGATCCCATAAAACCCGAAAACCAATGATCTTTTCTCTTGGATATCCTCTAGGCCTATGGTGATCCCCACTATAAGCTTTACCTTATCTCTAACAATCCTCTATGTTTGGAATCTCCACTTTAAAAAAGATCAATTAAACCTTGAACTTGTGCTCCCA
Source organism: Viscum album (assembly GCA_963277665.1). Lineage (NCBI taxonomy): Eukaryota > Viridiplantae > Streptophyta > Magnoliopsida > Santalales > Viscaceae > Viscum > Viscum album. The sequence goes on along the minus strand of OY728143.1, from coordinate 511,572,896 downwards.
TAGTGAAATTATTACGGTTTTAACCTATTCCACCCAAACAACCGTAATAAATCCAATCCACATAGAGCGAAGGTCTCACAAAAAAACCCACTCGAATAGATGTGTACTCACTATCCATGTACAAACTAAGAACCAAACTGGATTTCCCTTAGATGAACAATTTCATTACCAGTTCTTCTAAAACATCCAAAGTAAAACACCTGATGTGGTTTTCAACTTCCAAAATTTTTCCCACATGCTAATCGATGTTGAAAAATCCCTGGACAATAATACCCACAAACAACCAATTCTCATTGATGATGCATCACCACCACACCTGGTCATAATACCTTTACACTCTGATGCTTTTTCTGATCACCATAAAATATCCACCAGAGTCCTAACTGGACTCTCAATGAGAACATATAGTAATAAAAATTACTATATCAAATAATTCATCATGCCCTACTACACCTACTAATGCTCCGCCAACACAAGAACCTTAGATTAATTTTAGAACATACTTAATCCTAGAACTATGGATTATCTTGATTATCAATGGAATCCCAAAGCCACTATGAATGAAGTACAATCATATCCATACTCTCATGAACATTTAATGATAAAGGTAATACCCCCAATGACAGAAAAATCACTCCTGACCTTTGTTGTGCCATTTCAATACCTTTGTCATGATAATATAATTACTAATGTCCACGTTCCATTCACTTCCAAACCAGAAAAGTGTATGACGCCAAATCACCCCCACATGAGCGACAAAATAAAACATCAAATATATAATGTTCTCTACTTTCTATGATGTAATACATGGAATTCACTAATATATGGTATATTATAATGCCCTTACTCACAATGGTCGATGGTGCACCCCCCCCCATATGATCTCACTTACACTAATAAATGAGCGCAACATCCTTGATGACTATCCAACAACCCAGAAAAACATTTATATATCTTGAATTATAGACATTTAACTCTCTTACCATACTTAGGATGAGGTCAACATATTGGGCATAATCTTCTCATGTCTAAGAGTATGTTGAGATATCAATGACGAATACCACCAAAACTGATCCACTACTGATTTCACATCTATATATAGGGACATGTCAAATCCTAGGAATGGACTCAGGCCTCCATAATCCTATGTTTTTCATTAGAACATGATCATTAAATATTAAGAGGATCTTACCTATCAAGATGCATAAAAGTGGGACCCATGTCGCTACTCCCTATGTCTGCCTCTAATAAGCCAGGGGCTAGTGACTAGAATATAGTAGGAATATCACCAATATTGGAGGCATTTCATATGTACCTGTATGCACAAACACATCTCCATGCCCACAAAATACTGAAATGTAAAAATCACTATGTAAACAATTCTTGTGTACCACTAAGATCTCACAACAGTGTATGGTAATAAAAGTACTATAATGTAAATTGGTTAAAATACAATCCCACTACAAAGAGTCTCTAACACAAGTCCTTCTTGGATATAAATGTACTGGGATTGCGGTTAGAAATTTTTAGGAACACTACAGTCTTTCTGGTATCATTAGGCATCATCTGTTCCTGGCCCACCTTGGACTCCATCAATGGGTGATCGTCTTCACAAGACATGACACATGTGGATACTGCCAGTGCAGAGATGAGTATAAAAATACTCAATAGGCATTCCCAAAACAACAAATCAAAACCAAAAAGTGATACCATAATGTAATACCATAATGGTATACCACAAAATAATACCATGATGGAATACCACAAAGGAATACCATGATGGAATACCACAATGGAATACCAAAGAAAATTTCTACAAAGGATTACCACAATGTAATACCACATACGATTACCATAAAGTAATACCACACCTAATTATCATGAAGGAATACCAAAAATGATTACCCTGGAGGGATACCATAAAAGAATACCACAAAAAATTACCACCAAGGATTACCATAGAGGAATACCACACATGATTACCACAATGGATTACCACACTTGATTTCCACAAAGGAATACCACAAGGGATTACCATGAAGGGATACAACAAAGGATTACCACAAAGGAATACCACATAGGATTACCAAAATTGAATACCACAAAGGATTAAAAAAATACAATTACCACAAAGGAATACCAAATAGGAATATACAATCATAACTACATTGGTATATGTATAAAGAACATATAAAAAGATATCCAGATATAGTCAATCTATGAAAAATATTATAGTGGTAAGATGAAACCAATTACTAAGCATAGGATTCTGATCTAATAATTCTCATTCTGAGAGAACTCACTCTTCATGCCATGATATCATTGGAGACACTCAAGAAGATATCTAGCTCATTTGGTCCCTGCCCAAAGAGAACACATTGGTCTGGGAAGGCTATGATACATAGAGAGTGGATCCTATCCAGAATCACTTGGGAATACCATGTAACGAATCTGGATCAAACAAAATTGTAGAGGTTCTATCCAAGAGACAGTGAGAAATACCACTTACCCTACTAATTCCACCCACTAGATGGGGGATCAACACCCATATTTCAATGGTTACACCGATTTAAACAAAACTCTACTAAGGGTGATAGAGGATCACACTCGAGTCCCATGGGAGGGATACCATACTCTATCGGGGACATAACCTCTAGATGGGATTAAAATCTAGTAATGTGGATGTAATACCATACTAACCCCTCGAGGGAAGGACCAAGGGAACACTCTTAACCTATAACAGTCCAAACTAAAATATCACCACTCGTCCAAAAATGACCTTCTCATCATTTGGGTCTCAACACTATAGAAGGCCTGTGGATTGGGAATTTTATTTTGTATATATGATTATTTGAGAAAAACTACCCATAGGTTTCGCAGGCCCTGTAGAACTATGACTATGGTCAACCGCTGTGGTCGACTGCCATAGTTGGTCAGTATAACATGTGGTCATTGCGCCCATGATCGATCATCATGGTAGACAATCAAGGTCGAATATCACTGTGAACTTCTGTGGTTTGTGAACCAATGACAACTCAATCGTCTGGGGCCCTATGGATGACTACGACATGTTTTCACCCCGGCCACCCCAGATCAAGCATGGTTCCACTTCGTCGGACCCATACCACCAGCCCAACCCATCCCACTAGTCTGACCTAACCCGGACCAGACCAACTCATTCCATCACCACCGCATACACCTCTGCGGCAGCCTCCGCATCCATCGCCCATGGCCCACGACCATCATTGTGTCTTACCACCGATGTGTATCCACCATGGTGGCTGACTACCGCAATCATCATTGGTCAACAATGTCGCACTAGAGGTCCCTTATACAAACTACCACACATCCTACGATGCTCGAAAAATTGAATAGCAATAGACCTGAGCTCATTTATTCATTCCATTTTTAGATAATCACATTTCATATTTTGATTTTCTTGTAAAACAAATCGAATCATCATTATTAAATGTGTGAGAAAGAATGCTGAAGAATGAAAATTCCAGAATCATCCGTCATTCAAATTGCTCCATCTCTATCATCACACATCTTTCTTGATTTTTTGACCCCTGATCTATTATATCATATCATTGATCCATGAATCAGGTTCACAATGATTGATCGATCGGGACATGTTGAGTCATGGTACAATTGAAGAACGATCGTGATAAACGATGAATCAGGTGATAAAATTAGAAGAACCAAATAGAGGAATGAACCTTAATCAATGTCCATGTCGATCTCTCACCCATTCTGTTAGAAATACAACTTAATAAACAAATAATCAGAGAGATTAATATCCTATTAAACCCCCACAACGATAATTCCCTTCCTGCAGTACACATGATTATTGAATAAATAACTTTGTCAATTAATTCATGTTCATTGTAGAAATTATGAATGGGGAAATAAACTATAGAAACACACAACCTACCTCAATTCAGATCACTTAATAATGAATAATGGTTGTTACATTGTTGCCGCATGCAAGATCCTTCGAATCCATGGGGTTTCAATCATCGATCCACAATCTATCACTGTCACATCAGAGAAAATCCTCAAATCTCTCTCCAATTGTTCTCCATGGTTTCTAGGGTTTTGTGAATAACCCTAGAAATTGTCCTTAACAATATTTTTAATTAATTTCCGCTCTTGCATTAACAAATTTTTTTTAATTATATTATTTTATTCTCAATATACACACAAAAGGTTTTTCACAAATGACCCACACTGATTAGGGTTAGGTCATGCTTAGGAAAAACACCGCATTACAAACTCATCAATGGTCTCATATTTCAAATCTGATTCATTATTCATGAGTTATTAGGATTTAAAAATAAAATAATTTAATTTAATAATTCTATTTACAATGACAACCATGGTGTCTTTTTCTACAGATATCCCATGCTGACCAAAGTTAGATAACATCTAGTGTAAAGCATCTATTCGGTGATCAATGGTGACCTATTATTTCTAATTGAGGAACCTGTTCAATATTTATTCTATGTTTATAGGATAAATGTGTGTGAATTCTGTTAAAAAGATTAATTTATTTCAATCAATTGTTCTGTGCACAGTGGGCCCCAGAATCGCATGTCGTCACAACTACTAGTCTCAAAATCAATTAAAATAATATAAAAATATTTTACATGGAAACTTTGATAGGAACATAACAACTAAAAATAACTATCTTTTCATGTATCTCTTCCAAGAAGACATGAAGATTCATTTTTTATGGCACTATCACAACCACACTGCTCGAGTTCTCCCCCCACGACGCAAAAAATTCTTACAAAATTGAAATTGATCTTTAGAATAAATTCATGTCCATCAAATATTTTTCATAGAAACTGTGTGTCACCTTGATTTCACAAAAAAAAATAGAGCTTATCTCGAGCAACCTATTTACACATCCCAAAGCAATCATTCATCTCCAGCACATCCATTCCATCCCAACCTCACAAGGAACCTAAAGGTTTCATGTTTTCTAGTAACCATTAACTGTACCCGACATAGATTCCCATGAATGAAACATCACCAAAAATAGGATCTAAATGTAACTAAAGCCATTTGAAATTCCTCCCGGTCCATCATTTTGATCAAAATCGAGGCATCCTTAACATTTTCATCCAACAAATCTACCTTCACCCATGTGAGGTTCCCCAACATGACCACCCAACACCCCGAGTGTAATTCATAGATAAGAGAACCTTTCGACGATCTTGATACCATTTTGTAGTCCTTCTAATGTAAATTTCAATCATTGTATCAAATATTTAAAATATATCAGGATCAGGAATCTGAATGATCTTACCCTTCAAAACTGGCCTTAAATCCAACCACAAGAACTCAAGGTGATTACCATAGAATAGAAACCTCTGCATCCCCATGCCTCTCAAAAAAAATCAATGAGTCCTACTATACATTTATTCCACATAAATAGAATACACCCAAGGTCACATTCGATTGATCTCTCAACACTTAGCCAACCTCTACCAAAAATACCCTCGATCACCCAAATCCACCAACACATCAGAACCACCTGAGTTGCATTCAAAAAACCATTGCATCTCCCACTGTTACATACACAATGAACACTAGAAAAGACCCAAATAAAATTTTTAACTCTTTCACCCATTCAAAATAAAATTTCTACATGCACAACAAAGCAAAAAACTTACTATAGGTTCTACCCCTATAACAACACAACCTATACAAACGAAATCACAAACAAAGACACCAAGTTCACTATCCAATGGAAAACCCACATAATAATAACTCACTAAGGTACCCACATACATATTACTAAATTTTTGCATCATTTATCATGTCCCTTTCATTAAAATTTACCATTTTAAACCAAAGGATTCATATTTCAAAACTTTCAATAAGCAACACCTCAAAATTATTCCCATTATTCAATTTCAATAACTCGTGGTTTGGTTTGAAAGAATGTATTTCAAAAATTATAATAATAAAAAAAACTCCTATGTTTTGTCCCAAAAATTTACTTTAATAGAACCATTTCCTTATAAGTCATTTATACCTAACTATTACTCAGATGTCACCTAAGGTGTAAATTAAGTAAAGTTCCACCATAAACGTATATATATATACCACATATGCTATTTCAAACACATTAAATACCCACCACTCTAACTCATTTAAAACCATTGGAATTCATTAATAACCAATAGTTATTGGAAAAAATAGGTAATACAATACCAATATAGTGAATCCTTGGGAACTATCAATCATAGGCAACAAACGAATTACCTATCAATCTAATGTTCCCAACATAATGCCTGAACACACTCCCTCTCTTTCTATTCTGATTAAAGAGATAAAAATAATCATAAATCAATAAAACCTCATTGATGTACACCGATCAATGTGGAAAATTAGTCAATGGTAAAAGAACTAAAAAAACATCAATTCACAACTGTAGAAACTCAGGTTTTCCCAAGGGTGGGGAAGAATACACCATGGAATTATCTCATTAATGAGATCTGAAATGATCCTAGACTCTTATCTACCATACACCAATAGTAAGTTAAAAGACACTCCTATGATACCACTTTGTAACATCCTATATCATGTTTCAATAATATTATTTCCATGTGCTGATGTGACTTATGAAATTAGGCATGCCTCCCCATACGGTAGAGGCTACTGACTAGAAGTATGGGTATTTGCATATATATTGGTAAGACTATACCTTCTTATTAGATTAAAAAAATTATAAAATAATACCAATAGATACATCAACCAATATATGGAGAAAATTGAACAACATTGGGAAAGTTATAGTAATAACCAAGAGAAGCATGATATAATAATAAGATTCTAACACTACATGTCCACAAATGATACAATAAAAACCAAAAATATTAAATATATGAAAAATCCAAAACCTTTTCCAAAGACCCAACCCAAAACTAACATCCATTGCTCCAACCAAATCACCCACGGATTAACTAAAGGATAGGTCCCCTTCTTGAACCTGTACCTAAAAACAAGTTGCAAATTTTCAAGTACTGTTGTGTCATGGAGGCTCGAGTAGGGTGTGAATACAACTATGTAGGCCAAAAAATAGTCTTTAATGAAATAACCAATATAAAAAATTACATGCAGATGTTACTTAAACATAATACAACAGTAGATAAAATGGGTTTCATTATTTAAAAATGTTTAATATAACCACATTATTTATTGATTCCAAGTGATACCCATACCCCTCAAACATGATGCAACCCATTTCGACCATATGAATCTTTTATCGTAAGGTTTATAGGTTAGGAAAACAACGAGCATCAGTCCAGGTATTCAATCTGGATTTGGAAGATCATGTCTGACCATCCCAACCATATATTATAGGGCTCATAGTCCAGGTTACATAAAGTACAATTCCAATTACCCAACATGGATTCAAAAATTCATGTCCAATTATCCGAACCATATATTATAGCAGTCATAATTCAGTAATTAAGGAGCATATGTCCTTCAATTCAATAGGAATTTTTAATTCTGTTTCTATCCATCTTGAGCATGATATGGAACATCATTTATACCCCCTAGGAGTTAGGTGCATCAGTCTATCCTGTCAAAACTATAATAAAATGGGGTGACTAGAGAATCAATATACCCCACTAAAGGATGAGAAGAATCCATCCATCATCCTACCAACAATATATAATATTAGTGGTTCCTAGAAAATCATTTTGACACCTAATCCTTGAATAGGGAACATCATTTCCATCAACCTAATACATTATTTTGTCAAATAATTCCATTATTCATTGCTAAATGTACTTAACCCCTTCAACATACTAACATAAATGGTGGAAGACCATTCATTTAACAATATTTAAAACTCTTAATCATTTTGTCATTTAATATGGTCTCAATAGACCACAATAACCAATACGAGCTAAAAAATGACCAAACCCTTTCTCATTTCATAAAAATACTAAAACCAAACATCTTTGTAAAAAATTTGTAATCCACCTTTAAAAACATGGGCCTCCTAATTTTAGAATCAATAAAATGTTCAACATGGTTATTTTTATTAAAAACCATTAAAAGAGCTGTCAAAACATTTTCTAGAATGGTGGGACCACACAACCATTTCAAAATAACATTTGGTTTGAATTTGAAAACACCTTATTAAAATAACATTAAAGTAAAAATATTATTTTAACAAATAATCCACATTAAAACCTTATTTATATTCATTTAAAACCATAGTTTGATAAAAATATAAGTATACAATTGAAAGCATTTGAAAATAATATTTAGCGTATTGTAAGATCTAAAAAAATAAAACATTTCAATTGAAAATCTTAAAATTCCATAAACACTTCATAACATACAATGCAAACTAGACCCTTTTTCATATACAACATAACAATTACAGTTACAACCTATTCAACATCAAAATTTATCCATATCATGAACTATAATTTTAAATCATCAATTTAAAGGGTATGACATATCCGATGAGTATCCCTAAACATGGTACCAAGTAATCAACAAACCCGATGGGGTCAACAAAAGGGTCTCACACATCAATTTAATGCACTATTTATTTTTCATTGTCAAAGACACAAAAATTAAATAAGGAAACACAAGGGATAAACCACATACACCAAGGTAAAAACTATAATATGGAAAAATATTATAAACCACCTACTTCATTCTCATTAAAAGCCACTCATCTTACAACTTCCCATGATTTAAGTTTAAACAGACTCGAAAACCGTGATTATTACCTACCTGGAAAAAGGATTCATATGATTTTGAAGAAGAGGGACAACCAGGGAAAAATACTTCCATAAATAAAAGGAAATAGAGTTGGAGACTTACATGGAGCTTCAATTTACACCAAACAACACTCCAAATTCCAAATAATTGAGGGAGATTCATCCTTGGAGAGGGAGAGGAATCCTGGTTTTCTTTCTAGGTAGGTGGGCATCAAATTGAGAGGAAAATTAGGTGGTGATGGAATAATATATTTAGTATAAAATGATGAAATAAACATTTTTAATGAGGCTCATTGTTAATTTATACACTTCATTATTCATGCACTAACCGTGCGACTTCATCAGCCCAAGATGAAACCATGACACACAATTTGTCTTTGTACCCACATTGATTGAAAAACATTGAAGTATAAGTTATCCCCAAACTTTTTGTGAGGGTCTCAAGCTACATGGTCTCCTGGAGCACCTCACAAGATTCGTATACCATGCCCCTCATTTCTCCAGGCCAAACGAGTATGGTGCACGTTTTTTTAGTCATTCATGAATAGTACTACCAGCATAGTATGGTCACTTTACCACCATTTTCATGCATTGAACCCTTGAGACACCTTTGATACCTACACTACTCCCAATAAACACTAAATTAACCCAATAAAAATGTGTTTAACCAAAATTAAAATTAAACATACCTTGTATAGATATTGGGATCTTATATGAATTATGATGGTAGAGCTCAAATACATACACTAATGCCCTAAAATTTCCCCAATGCTATGATTTGGAAAATTCAAATGATAAAGTTAAAAATTTTCCTCATAATTCATATGATCTTAAGACAACACAAAAATCAAAACTTATTCAAATAACATAGAATCATCTATAAACAGTTAAATCCACTTATAAACTAAAAAAAGAAACATATCAAGAAACTAAACCAATTTCTCATATCGGGTATAAAACTAATAAAACATTTTCAAACATTTAAAGGAAACATCAAATTTCCTGTAAGATAAAAATTTAATTAGTGCTATCTAAGTACCTGGCTTGTAATTATGAATTTTTCAATGAAAAATAATGAAAATTAGTTGAATATATATATATATGAAAATGGATGATAATATCAGCCTATATATGTATAGAATGTCTCTGAAAAAGTGCTCGATGCTATTATTTTTAAAAATATATAGAGGTTGGAAAACTCATCAGACATCCTGTACCTCATTGGATAGCATTCAAATCACCTTGATAATGGTAGGGACCGGGGTATGTGGAAAGAGAGATCTTATGGGGATGAGGGAATGTTGAAATGGAGGTCTCTCCTAGTACTGATATGGCCACACCTCACTAGAGAGTTCACTTGACACTACAAAACTTGTACCTGTTCATAATAGATACAAGACAGTTAAACGAAGATAGGCCTCGAGGGAAAGGCTGAAGTGAGGTCCTGGGGGAAAGGGTGGTCTTTGGGGTAGGGGAACTAAGGAAAATGTGAATTTTCATAAAAACATATCACAATTGTTTTTAAAATTCCTTTATGAAATAATGCTAAACTGATTGATTGGTTGTATTACAAACTATCGCTAAACAATAACCTTTATATATCATAATTTCTATAGTGACCATATTTTATTTATAATTTGACATTATTGTATAATTAGAATATATTATTAACATGTATTAGGTAAATTCGACAATTTATATTTTCTTAGACATGAAATTCAAATTTTTTCAATTCATATAAATCATAAATAACATAGGGAACATTTTTTAAATTTTAATTAGAAACAAAGATTATTTTCTTGTTTTATATTTTTTAAAGGTTTTTTTGATGTTTCAAAATGAATTTTAGTATTTCAAAGCTGTAATTATCTCTGTATTAGAGAGTGGTAATTTGGGTGGGATTCCACCTCAAGTGTGTCTATTTGAACCCGATCAAGGTATCAATGGGTTGTAGTCTCAGAATTGAGTCTCGAGAGTTTTCTTGGTATCAATAGTACAATTATATGGCACAATATAATTAAAATCTGGGATTTTTAGTTTTTGGATGTACATAAGTGATAAGATATGGCTAGTAAAATTTTGAAATTTTTGGTGTTGGGCAGACTAGGTGAGCAAAAGGACCTATTTCATAAGGGTCCCCATGAATATTATTCCTTATTTGTAAGGGTAAACATGAATAATGTCTATGTTCTCATTATTAAGGATATACAAATAATTCATGAAATCATTTAAGTCCTTATACATAAGAGCTATCCTAGGATCCATAATGGTCGACCTGTGATGTGTAAGTGTTACATTGTGGTGTGTAAAGGTTACTATATATTAAATAATAATTACAATGTTATGTGTATGTGTTAATATGACATGAAAGAGTCTAATAAATGGTATGTTATTTTTATGTAATGGTAACTAGAATTTCCCAAGGATATGATAGGGTAAATATCATACACAAGGGTCAAAAATGGAAAAGTGTTTAATATGAAAGTGTTTACTTTAGATCATACATAAGGGAATTCTCAGGATGATATGTATGGGTTTTACATGGTAGATACAACCTACTAGAAAATATGGACACACCAACAGTTTGGATCTATTAGTACAAGCCTTCAAACTGTGGGTGTTGCCTATAGCTAGGATTTGAAAATCCATTGGCTATTATCATGTTGGTATAGGTGGTAAATATCAAAGGTTCCCAAACCATTTGAATATTTCATATGAAATTAAATTAGTAATGGTTTGGTAAAACCATTTGTATATGTAATATAGAAAAAGTGTAGTGATATTTGATCCCAACACCTCCCACTTATAATTCAATGAATTAACCACTATGATACAGTTTTTTATGAACATAATGAGATAAATATATATATATTGTAAAAATTAATTTTATTTTTAGTTCTTTAGTGTTATTTGAAAATATAATTTATAAATTTTTTTTGGAACCTATACCAACGATTTTAGAGAACCATTGATATAGGTGGCTTATTTTTAGGCCTTATCATAACAGTTCTACAATACCTAGATATTCCATTAGAATATTATAATGTATATGTCATATAGACTAGATAACATATGATCGATAAGAAACATAAGATGTTTTACTATCAAGTCTTGTGGGTTATAAGATATTTATACTTATTCTCATGAAGTTCTCACATGGTAATCTCAACGAATAAAGGTTATGTGTACATATCCACCAATAGGAATTCTGCATGTTATATATATAACTTGATATTCATATATATGCACATGTTCATTTTCCTATAGACATGAGATTATTATTAATGTGTATCATGAATTGAATTATTTTTTCTATAGATGAAATCTGTGAATACATATACTCACTATAAAGAAGTGTATGTCAGGTGATTCATAAGTGATATAAAATTAATTGAATAATTAAAAAATGGAGTTTCATTTCTACATTAATATCAGGCAATATATATCACCTTTTTATTGAAATAGAACCAACTGATTATGTCTATAACTATTATAGTTCACCAATAGGTTCATATCAGAAATTCAAAGAAAGAAAAATCAATAATATTGGTTGATGACACAAGTATAATTCATGTTTGATGAGTTTTACATAGAATAATTCATAAGAATGATTTTTTTCATTGTGACCTTAAATTATTTATCTATGGTTTATATGATGTGTTGCAGTATAATGATCTTGGATTTCAAGTATGTTCACATACTAATACCGAGAAATAGGACTAAAAGGTAACATGATGAGTGTAACCATAATTTCATTAATTTTCATAGAATAAATATTATGATTAAATAATAATCTCAACTTGTGGAAGAAAAATTATTCAAGTAATTATTATCACATTAGTCAAGTAACCATATATTTGATTTTATAATATATATATATATGAGTTGAATTTTATCTCTTGTTTGTTATTCTAATAGAAATGAATAATTATTTATTTATTTACTAGTTAAGAGAATATATTAATATAAATATATATTTATTTACATTCATATTAAAAAAAATTATTCATGAGTTTAGTGAATGTAATATTTTTTGATGTATCGAAAAAATAATAGTTATGTTTTTAATAATTATTTTATTGTTGAATGTTTGATAAATTACAAGTATGATTAATACCTTGTGTTAGGCTCTAATGAAGAAGATATATTTATTCATGATTTTATCACGTTTCAAGGGATACAATAGTAATAATAAAATTATTATTATTATTTCATAGGGATTACATAAAATTTAAAATTTAATAAAATTAACTTGTATATTTATTAATTATTTTACCCATAGTATAAAATATCAATTATATTCTTTTTGATTATAAAAAGTGTTCTTACGTACAATAGAACATATTAAGAGAATTATATCAAATCATTGAGGGAGTATTTCAAGAAATTCTATGAAGAACTATGGAGAATAATCCTCCACCCATTATTAAGAATTATGTGAGAATATGGGAACACTTTATTGTGACCAATATTAAATAATACATGGCACATGGTTCTTCCATGCTACAACCAAAAAATACAAAGAGATTTGTGTAGAGATTCATGGAGCACATGTGGATAAAATTAGATGAATCTTTGCTTTGATTTTATAATCTAATAATGAAAATACAAGAGTGGAAACTAAATTGAACATTAAGAAGAATTATAAATATCTAGGTAATTATATTAAATGTAAATTAAATGTTAATGATTCTATATCAAATATAACCTGGATATTTTCATTACTTTCCATAGATATTATCATTAAAAACAAATTAAAATCCATTATTAGGAACCATACTGATAATTTTATTACCCTCCAGAACCATGAAGTGGTATCAAAGTGCTTTCGTTATAATTTATAATTATTTATTATATGTTACAAAAATTTTAATTTGTATGTTAGTATTCATTTAATTTTTTTATTTAATCCAAAAATTCAGATAATAAGTTTCTTTAAATTCATCTGGCCATATGTAGGCATAAATCAATGAATAATAGTCAATGTTTACATAATTTGGATTCATGTTTTTTGGCTTGATGAAACATATAAACGATATGTAACGGTAAATTATAAGTCATGTACCTATGGTCAAGCACACAGGATTTAGAATGTGTCAATCATGGAACAAAATGTGGATTAATAAATAGTCTGATTACACATCATATATCAATCACATAATGTAATGTGAAATGATAGAGAGTACATGATGTATAGATGGTTTACACACCATGTAACTATGCATGAAACTGAATCTGTGAAAATCACAAAAATCCATCTGGTCAAATTATACAATACCATTACATGTTTTTTTATTTTCTTGTTTTGAAGTATGGAAATACATGAATTATATGAATTTTATCTAGTGGAACAATCTATATAACACATGATTATTCATGTGAGATACACACCAGATACATAGGCATGTTTTGCGGGTGTACACACCATGTAACACGTGTTAAATCAAGAAAGGTGAATACCAAAATGGGTATGTCATGTCATTCAACACATGGATAATAAAAAGTGATACCTAACCACACAACATTTATCTAGCTGTACACACATTGTAACATGTATTCCTCCACACATAGTATATCATGAGTAATTTTTAGAATGATGCATGGATACAAATGCTTAATAATATTTATCCAAATTGTTTTTTATCTATATAGTGTATATAGTCTTTGTATAATATGTGCACTCAATAGGTATTTTAATTAGTACAAATCACACACACACACACACATATATATATATATGTCAATACTTGTGGTTATACACATCGTATAGAATATATGGATTAACCCACAAAACATCACACTAGGTATACCATGATACACCATGAAGGAATAAATGTCATAAAAGTATATAGAAAAATACAAAGACTATATAGAATAAAATTACCACACTGTGTAGAGTGAAAACACAGCCTGGGTATGTAATAAACTCTAGAAATGTATTTAATCATACATATAATGGTATATTCCATGTAACCTCTTATACATTCCGTGTTATATTAAATAATTGTACTAAATTGAAACTAACTTGTAGGGAATACACCATGTTCCCCATCCGTATAGAATGAGTACTTAAAAAATTTAAATTAAAATAATTTATTTTTATTTTAAAATTTTACATGATGTTATTATTATGGATTGTTGGAAATAATTACTGAGATAATGAATAAGTGAACTAATTAGAAGAAAAATTTATTAATTTGAATGAATTTATCTTTATAATAATACATGGAAATAAATTCAAGAAAATTTAAATGTGTAGTCATTAAAATATGTGATAGGTCATGAGTTTTATTGACCTGTGTTTGATTTGGGTATGTTAAATGTAATTATTTTTTATGTGTTTCATGTAATAATGTATTATGAAATTAAATATATTGATTTAATTATCAACCCATCATAATTTATTATATATTGGGTTTCATGTGAATTTTTTTATGTTGACATAAACCCATGTAACAACTCACATGGAAGTTAAAAAACATGTTTAAATGATGGTGCACCTAGTAAAATGATATAAAAAACATGCATTTAGCTCCTATTTTAGCCACATTTCCTTAAAATAATGATTTTTTAATTTACCCATACTTTTTTAAAAAATATATAATTTTTCTATGATTTTTTATTTTAATTTTAGATATATATTTTTTGTGCATTTAGTGACATTTTCTAAAAACATGGATAAATTTAAATTTATGAGTTTTTGTCCCTGTTTTTAGAATGTGCATAATTTTAATTTTAGTGATGTTTTAAAATGAAGGTAAATTAAATAGTTATAGTTATTTTTATAATATATATATATATTTCAAATGTAACCTTTTTTCACATGCACAGACACATATATAATATGTAATATATTAAATCATAATAATTTTTAATTTTATTATAAAAATTAATTCATATAAGATGTGTCCACATAGACATTCATTAAATCTGATATATATATATATAAACACATGTCAAATAAAAAAATACCCATCAATCCATATATCCATACACAGAGACACACACATATATAAATGTTTATACACACACATACACACACTCAAAATTATAATGTTGTTTTCATAGAATATATATATATTTAAAATTATAAAAATTTTCACATGCACAGACACATATATAATTCATAATGTATAAAATCATAATAAATTTTAATTTTAATTGAATAATTAATTTAAATAAGATGTGCACACACACACAAACACTACATTCGATATATATATATATATAAACACATGTCAAACAAACAGACACACAAACACACACACACACACACAGACATATATATATATATATATAGACAGTCAAAGAGATATATATATATATATATATGTCCAAACACACACCGAATCTTAAAAAACAAACAAACACCCACACACACTATAATAAATCAGACCCATAAACCAAAATTAACTGTAAAAAATCATTTTCTTTTTCCTATATTGAATATAATACCAATAAATCGAACTATTTCTAATAATTTACTGATACAACCATAACAACTAAAATTGAGTCACTATATAACAATGAATATTTTTTGTTACAAAAATTTATATAATTAAGAAAATTAGTACATATCAAAAAACAAACATTATTTTTTCTAAAGGAATTAAATAATATACCCTAATAATTAGACCCTCACTACATAGAGCATGACCTCTCCACTAGCATACTTGATCTTACTCATCCTTATCCCCATGAAAAAAACATTTTATGACTTAAATTGTGTATAAAAAACATATAAATGGCTTTTAAAAATATTGAGGGATTGAATAGACTATTAAATAAGAGAAAACCCATTGAAACAAATGTTTCCATTAAATTCTTAAAATCCCTAAAACATTCATAAACATATCATTAAATAAGAATTCAATTTCTCACCTAATAAGTATCATAAATCTGTTCTATAAAATATTTTCATAAATAAGTTTGATAAATTTTATTAAAGTAAGAACATATATATGAATCTTTCTTGGAGGGAACATGAAAATATTACAATGAAACCATACATTATTGAGGAAAAATAAAATAAAATTTAACCAACAACACATATTTTTCTTAAAGTAAAATACATTTACCCATGAAAAATAAAAATCCTCATTTTTCTCTGAATAAATTTATTTGCATATAATAAATATATTTTATAATAAAATTTTTCTGAAAGAATAAAAAAATCATAATAATAGCTTGGGACATCATAGTTTCATCAAGGAATCACCTAAATGGATAATTCTGTTATTATTTTACGATTAACTTATATCACTTATCTTTTTAATCTCTTAGGAGAAACATATTAATTACTTATTTCATCTATTAAGAGGAACATGTTAGTTAACATCATTGCTTCATAAAAGTAACTCATCCCAAGGTAACTCCATACACATTATGTTAATATTAATTTACATCTATTTTCCTTATCACTTTTCCCAATGCATTGGAGGAATTTAACTAACCAATTATGACATATTAAATATTGTATAGTAATGGTTTGAGTTCACTACCCATTCCCTATTTAATCAATAATTCCTAATAATCATATCATAAAATCTATACATCTAGAATCTTAATATCAAAAAATTCAATATCTTAGAATAAATATGTTTAATTACATTATATTTTATTCATATATCCCATAAATTCATATATTTACATGAGGGATTTATAATTAAATCATAGAAGATAAATTATCTCAATATATGTTTTCAAGTTTTTAAAAATTATTTTAAAACATTGTTTTAAATCCATTAAAAAATTTAAATTAAATATATAAAAGAAAGATTTTGTTGTTGCATCCTGGTACATAGATAAAAACTTATAGAATATTTTCAAAAAAAATAATGTTTTTAAGGATAAACTAGTGTAGAGTTGTATAGAAATATCTTTCAATGGGATATTTAAAATTACACCCACAAATGGGTTCATCTAAATAAATTATGGTTCTTATAAAAGAATCATCAAATCTGAAATTACATAAATAAAAAAATATTTTTTTAATAAATATCAATCCTTTTATTCATAAAAAAATGAGTTAAAACTCATTAAATTTGAAAAATATTATGTATGTAGGAATTTATTTTTAAAAATAATTTGGACATGAGATTCTTACATTTGGAAATCATTTTAAAAATATAAGGTAAATACGTGGAAGTTTATTACAAATATGAAAAAAAACCTTCTTACTGAAATTTCACTAATAAAATAAAGTGTCCTTTTTATTGATCAATTTAACAAGACATTAGGACTACTCAAAAAAATAGAAACTAAAGGAAGGCTAGAAGATGAAAGGAAAATAGTTACCTGATAGAATTACTGTAGCTATGGTTCATATACATTAATAAATTAGAAACTCCCTAATGGACCATTATCTGTACTCTCCCATAAAATTATGATTTATATAACCCAATCCTATATGGGTTATTAATATAACCCTTACTATGAATTAATTTAAATAAAATGTATAAATATATCTTCTTTCCTACTTAATATATCAAAGTACACTCCACTACTTCATTAAAAGGTTATCATCAAACTATTTTCTTTCTAACTATGTTAAAAAATTAAGACCCAGGATTACACCATGATAATTATTGAATATATCTTCTGTAATGTAATATATTTAATTCTTGGTTTAAATTTTAGAGAAGATTAATTTATCAGCTTTGAATAGGGATTTTAGATATGGTTCATTTACATAATTCATGAAATTCATTAGATTATTTCTACCCTTTCGTCACACGATCTCTCAAAAGATCCCCATGAAAGTGATTTAATCATACAATGCTCAGATCATATAACTATTTTTCTGTTATAGAAAATGTGGTCCTATAATTAATTAAAAAAATCAAATGTATTCAATATTCATAATAAGATCTAGTTATACGAACAAACACTCTGAGACACACAATATAATCAGTAATCCTCCAAACTCCGAAATTCCAAGGTTGGTGAACTCTCTAAGGATTATATGGTACACTATAAGTAGATCCAATGTATGAAGTTAGATATATATGGCTTTATAAATATCAAAACTCATATATTTAAGATTTAATTTATACTATAATGTACAATTAACTCAAATTCCCTGAATAAATGATTTATAATTGTGTTATATATAGTAAGTTTCTATTATTGAGTGGGGTCAATGGGATGATGAAAATTGTTTGAATAATTTTAAATGGAACTTATATTTCACATTCATAAAGTGAAGTATTCCCACAAAAAAATCGAATGGATCACACATTAAAATATTGGTTAAACTCACACTCATTATCTGTGGATGCAACTTATAACTTTAAATCAATTCCCACTAGCATCAGGTTTTGGCCAATAGATTCCCATAAATTGAGAGGGTAGGAACCCACTTCTACTATGTGGTAGCCCATTTGTTCTATACCATATCTACATGATCTCATTACCTCAACAACTACCTAATTAATCTATATCGTGGACCTGTACCAAAAGATTACTTGGCTAATTACCCATTTTTTATTTTTTTTATATTCTTTATAGCTCTTATAAATTTAATCTAAATATACTTTAATCCAAAAATATTCAAACTCTTTTATTAATATAATGATTTAATGGTCAAATAATTTCTATTTTAAAGTTTTTTAATATGAACATATTAAATATTATGGTCATTATAAACTCATCTACCATTTAAAATTTATTTAACGATCGAACCATAATTAATGAATGGTGATTTTAAATTAATTATTCTAATCACATCCCATATATATAGTAATATTAATTCTATTTTGAAAATAATTTTTAATATAATATAGTATCTATGCTACAATCAATATTTATTTTTTATCATTAACAAAAATAATTCAAATTTATTTATCATTTTATCCTACAAATCTAACATAATATATATCTTTGAGTGTGAAAATATTATGTATTACATTATAAAAATTACATATTTGATGATGAGAATAAATTCAAAAGTAGTGATATGATAATATAAACCATTTATATTGATTATTATATTAATAAAGTGATCCAACATGATTTCTTATTCCTAATGTTCATATTCAAAATAGTCATATTCTCTTTTTTATAAAACATTTTAGTTGTCATATCATCATATTTGAAATATTAACACATTCTAGTCTGCTAATTTCACACACATCTTGGTTCATATAGAAACCTAGAAATTAAAATTCAATGCTCCAATGACTTCAAATTAATTAAATCTATAAATAAAAATATATTTCTATTAACTTTAACGTATAACTAATCATAATTTTTTGATAACTACCATAAATAAATGCATTAATTCCCTTGGTAAAATCACTCAAAAATGGAAAGGGTCCATGATGTTCAATTATATCATAAGTTATTTTAAAATTCATATAATTATTTAATCCAAATAAATTTTTTGATGTTCATATTAAATTATGGTAGAAAATATTAAAATCATGAAAACAATTCTACTAAGACAATATTATAAAAAATCTAAATGATCTTGAACTTTGTAAAATATTTAGATAGAATAATTTTTTAAAATTTCAAAATGGTGGTTCACCAAATCATTTGAAATAATTGTAAAAGGGGAAAAATTAAATACCAAGTGCATATAGGCTGTGTAAAGGTCCCCTTATTTCATACCTTCTTTAAAATCATTAAGTGATTCATAATATTTGGATAATGTGAAAAATGATAAAATACCGTGATAGTATATTCCATATATAGCATAATTAAAATAGCAGGATATTAAAATTTTCTCATAAATAAACTAAGAAACATTAAAATATTGTCGTATAAAGGAGGTGTTTGATATATCATATAGTTTTTTATAATAATTTATTTTTTCACAAATTTTCAATGTCAATTGAGTATGATTTTCTGATGATTCAATAATGTATATTTTCTGAAAGGGATTGAAGAACCAATTCCGATCTCCCTCCATCCATATGGAATTTAGTATTTAATCAATTAATAACATATTTTATATGTAACTATATAAATTTTAACATCCAAATTTATTCATATATAAAATAATATTTTTTCTAAATTATAATTTATTTAATAAAAATTTATAGATGAAAATTATAGGTAATTACATTATGATTTTATTAAAGGTGCATTTTTATGTATTATACATTTGAAATAATAATATCCTTATTGTATAATTGTCTTAAATTTAGAAAATTTTGGATCATAAGAATTTAACTTATCAAAAAATTATCCTCAATTTTCTAAAATCAATTTTCCAAAATTCTTAGAAAATTAAAATATCCTTAAGTGATAACATCATAATCTCAAAATTTGACTAAAACGTTTTCATTATACCAACTAAAATTCCCTAGACCGTCACTCTCAAATATAGTGTGAAGAATTCATATTATATTTAAATATTTTCTTTGAAAAAAGTTAAGTGACCTAGTTTTTACAATTTACAAATACTACATCAACTATTAAAATTAATTCAGTATATACATGATAATATTTTTTGATCTATAAATTTATATAATGAGGAGAACAATTAAAAATCTAATCCCAAATATTTTTTTTACAAAGTAATTAATGAAAACTCTCCAATTTATACAGCTGCACAATATAGTGGTAGACCAAGAAACTTGAATAATCAATCTCAAACATACCTAGCCCTTTGCGAAATCATTTTAAAACTTTGGATGAGTATAATTATCACCGTAAGGGTTTTTTAAATATTAAGGGCTTAAACATCATTTGAAACATGAGAAAAAACTTCGAAATATATATTTATATTAAATACATAAAATCTATAAATCTTTCATAAAAAATCATTAATCAATAATTCACTTTATCTCTTTATAAGGTTAGAAAAATAGTTCCATAAAATAGTTTCACAAAATATTCTCATTCAAAATATATAATAAAGATCTTATATTTGAATATTTGTTGAAGGGAACCTAAAAATATCGAAATAAAACCTTCCATTATTGATAACACAACCCATTGAAATTTGTCAACACATGTTTTTCTCAAATGAGAAAACATTTACCCATGAATAGATCGAAATTATCCTTTTTTTTAGAATCAATTTATTTCTATAGATACCAATTTTTTATATAAAACTTATGTGAATTCATAGAAAAATATTAATAATATCTCATTACATGACACTTTCATCAAATAATCACCTAAAAATATAATTCCTACATTATGTTTGGAGTAACATATATGAGTTAAATCTATCATCTCTTACTAGTAATGTATTAATTACCGCTTTTATATCATAGGATTTGAATATTAGTTAACTCTTTGATTTCATTACAGTAACTCATTGTAATATAACTCCATCCACTTCACTTAAAAGTATATTAAATTAGTTTTCATTTCCTTTTTACCCCATGCATTAGATGGATTTAACGGACCCACCCATTGCATATTGGATACAACCCCATAACAGTTTGGTTTTACTCCCCATTCATTCTATTATCAATATCTAAGAATAATTGTATAAAAAAATTAATAAATTTAATATCATAAAATTATAACATTTAATATATTTAAACTAATAAATTTAGTATGTTTAACTTTTCATTATATATACCATATAATTATCCATAAACAAGATCATTTGAAAAGGAAATCAATGAAAATAAATTATCTCAATAATTGTTATCATGTTTATGGTAAAAATATACTTTAAAATGAATTTCCAACACCATTTAAATTCAATCCATAATAGGAAAATAATTTCAGTTTCATTTAGGTAAATAGATAAAAACATAGAGAATAATAAAACCTAAAATAATGGTTTTAAAGATAAAACTATGTGAATTTATATTGAAATTGGATTCAAATTTATATTTAAAAATATTCTCATAAAGAGTTTTATTCTAAAATAATTATAGTTCTTTGAAGTGAAAAATCATGGGAGATAATAATAAAATAAAACTCTAACTATTAAAATAAATATTAATCCCCCTATTTTCATAAAGGTGAGTTTAAACTCCTTAAACAATGAAATCACTTTCAAAATAGGGAATATAATTTTAAAAATAATGTTAACTAAGGGATATTTATTTATGTAATAATTTTAAAAGGAGTAGGGAATTACATAGAAGATTAAAATAAATATCTAGAAATATAATCCCCTTGATTAAATTCATCCACTAAGGTGATTTCTTCCTCTTAAGCATCACTTTTAAAGGACTCAACGTATTATCATTGTTAGAAACTATGGGTTTTGTAAGAAATTAAAGGTAGATATAAAATTTTCAGTGTAGTGACCCTTACCCCAATATCTTAGAATTGGTTCATTTATTATTACATTAGCATAAGATATAATAAATGACACCCAAATGACTGAATAGTTTAGTAGTGTGGATAATTTGACAAAAAATTGTGTCTTTTACTATATTATAATAAAAAAATAACAATGTAATTATTTTATTTCAAGAATAAAAATTTTACCTTATTATATACATGGATGTAAATCAAAGTAAACTTCATGCATTCCTAGGAAATAAATAAATAAATTTGAGATAAAATTCTCTGTAAGGGTTATATATAAAGGAATAAATCATGAATAAATAAATATAGTCAATATGGAATGTTAAATAACTAAACAAAACTTCCATTCAAATAATTTTAATATAATTATTATATAATAAATTATAAATTTGAAATGGTAAATAATTATACGACATAAAATTTAAATAACATGAATATCATGAAAATATAAGAAATAATCAATATGAAATGGTAAATTACTAAAACACATGAAATTTAATTGATAAATAGGAATGAAAAAAATCTATATATAATATCATAGTTCAAATATCAGGGATAATAATAATAATTTAATTCTCACTGATGGAAATGCTAAACTGTACAATGTCATAATCTCAAGATCATGATACCTCTTCTATCAAGATCTTTCACGATCCAATTTAAAACTACATGGTATAAGCCCATTTTGTTTATCTAAATAATTTAATGACAGATTACTTTTTTCCCACATGTGACAATTGATTCCTAATGGGGATATCTATAACTAGGCCCAACCCATGTCTTCATGTCCAGAGGATTATATATATATATATATATATATATCAAATAATCGATTTAATTCATGAAAAATGTACTTTATCATCAAATATTTATATTGAGAAAGGAATACAAATTTATCAATATTTCCCCAAATAAAAAATAAATTTCATTATGGAAAATGAATTTTGGAAACTATATATGGTTTAATAAATAAATATATCAATGATAAATAATATGGATATTTAGGGATAATTTCATTTCCCAAGGAATGTGAATAATTAAAGGTTATTAACTACAAAAATGAATCACAGAAGTGAATGTTAATATTTTCCTTGGATTAAATAATAATAAAAAATTTATAGGAAGAATAAGGATGGTATCAATACAACATATACCAATTATAATATTTATAAAGGATTGATTTAATTAATTTATATAAATACCATAAAAATATATTTAAAAACATTCCTGAGAAGAATATGTTTTAAAAAAAACAATTAAAACTAAATGTACATAATGAATTATCAAAAAAATCATAGAAAATAATTTTTGAAACTTATAAATGAATATTTTAAACATTTTATTAGTCAATATTATTGTATGTTCCATTCGTGTTTTACATGTAAAAACATGTATTCATTTCACTTTGTTGGTAAAGTCCAAATGCGAATATCTTTGAAAAATAATTGATAATAAATTTAATCTTTTTTTGAAGAAAGTAAAAATGTGTAAAACATTATTTAATAAATCATTTTAAAAATGTTAAAAACTTATTTGAAAATATTTTTTTAAAATATGGATTTTGAAGAAAACATATTACTTACCAAAGCCACAAATGATGTGGAATTTTCGTAAAAACATTAATCAATTATTTTAAGATACAAAGAGTGAAAAATGGTAATATTACATTAAAATATAATAAATAATTGAGTGAATATAAAATTAATTGGTTTTATTAAACAATTTTCAAATAAATTATTTCAAATGAAATTCAGGAACAGTCTCGATGGGAATGCAATTGTGATAGAGCCCTTAGAGTGATAAGAAATACAAGTAATAAATAATCGATTCATCGATTATTTGTGTCAAATATTAATACGTATAAAAATTTGTCAATAAAATATAATTTAATTAAAA
Organism: Viscum album; assembly: GCA_963277665.1. Classification (NCBI taxonomy): domain Eukaryota; kingdom Viridiplantae; phylum Streptophyta; class Magnoliopsida; order Santalales; family Viscaceae; genus Viscum; species Viscum album. The sequence goes on along the minus strand of OY728143.1, from coordinate 511,548,009 downwards.
ATAATTACAAAAATAATATTATAATATCCAAGATGATGAATAAGTAATATAACCTAATCAAAAGAAATTGATTAACGAAATTCATTACCACTTTGTAACTCTTATGTATAATCATATTGGATGAAATAATTAAAATTGAAAATAAAAAAACCATTAATTATTAATGAATCATGATATTACATGTCATAAGGGCATTATATACTCCATATAAAAGAAATAAGTTGTATAATATTAAAATATATGTTAATGATGAGAAATTGAGATGAAATACCTTACCTCATGCTTCAATTTAGTTGAACATGATTTATCCTTTTGTATATTTATTTTAAACATGTTATTAATTTATACCAAAACTATATTAATATTTATAACATCATATATTGTACTTTTATAACATATTATCACCCTTCCGTTAATAAGTTTTCATTATTTTCATTGTTTATAGTGTTAATTACCTCGTTTTCTCATTCATGCTTTATCAAGAACTTTCCAGTTATTGAACATATTATATATTTATATGATATAAAAAATAAAGATGAAATTGTTCCCATATATTTACATAAATTATAAATTTAATGAAATCATGAATAATGGTTACCATAAATTTACTATGTCATAATCATAGATATGGTAGGTCATATGTATGCAAGAGAAACATTTCAATTTTTCATTATTAATTATAGAAAGAATGTAAGTAAAATTTTATCTTTAAAAATATCATAATATCATAAATAACATATCATTTATTTAATTATACTTATATATATTATACATTTGGTGTGGTAATGAAAAGAGAGTCATTTTCTAATGAAGGTGGTAGTCCACACATACACGAACGATGTTATCATTTTACAGTGTTTGAAAAAAATAATATATTATATTTCAATATTAATAAATATGTTATTAATATCATAATTATTTCATTTTTTTAGATATATTCATTAATTGTTTCCTTATTATATTCCATGTTAACTGATAGTGAGAAATTAATCACATCGTTTCGAGAGGCGGTAGTCTAACGTAGACACGAGCGACCTTATCATATCCACTACGGATTGGAAGGTAAATAAGTTATATATGATATAATAAATATATAGGTATTATTATGTTAAAAATATCATATATATATAATTCATATAAACAATAATATCCAACAACGAGAGGTGGTAACAGAAAAATGAATGACATTGATTCGTGAGTTGGTAGTCTACCGTAGACAGGAATGATGATTTCATAAATCATATTATTAAAGTGGAGATTGTTTTACGTAATGAACAAAAAAAATAAAATTATATCATTTAATTTATGATACTATGTTTATTATACCAGAAATTTGTAATAAGAATTTAGTTACGTGGAAGAAGAAATAAAATGAAAACACTCTTTGAAGAACATTACCTCTTCTTTATGATACATGTATATGATTTCACCAAAAAACTCCATTGTATGGTTTTATGAAAAAAATAATGATTCTAGGATGAGTTTAGGGAAGATTAAAAGTTATTTTTTCACATATTGTAATAAAAAAAGGGTTGTAAGGAGTTAAAAATAGATGAGAGTTGGTGTCCTTTTACATGTGTGGAGAGTGGAACACTTGTATTTTATGAAAAGGAACATGTGTAATAACATTTCGTCCTTGATAAAAAGATAAAAATGGAGTACTAAAGATAATTATATATTATAGGGTCTAAATATAAAAATGAAATATATTTTATATATGTTTCAGGTCATTTTGACCCATATATTTTTAGTTTAGCCCTCGGAAAATACATTTTTACCTTAACAGCTGTAAATAATTTTACTATTATCAATTCATAATTTTGGTTAAAAAATAAGTTAAAATTATTAGATAATAAAAATTATTATTATTAAATATTTGAAATCCAATTTTCAAAATTCTAATCTTATTAGTGGAAAATTGTATTTTAAAAATAATCCCCCAAAGTGATGAGAAAACAGATTTTCGAAAAAAAAATGTTTAAAATTTGACAATGTTTTTATAAATGAAATCAATATTAAAGTGACTAAAATTAAATAAATTGGATTAATTGATATATAATTTGAATAATTTTAGATTTAAACGAATTTAATATATCAATAAAATTTATAAATAATTCTAACAAAAGGAAATTTTCAATTAAAATTCAATAATTTTTACTGATCATCAGAAGATGAAATATTTCAGAAAAATCAAAAAAATCAACCAAATATTATTTTTATGTATATTTTAAAAACTAATTTACATTTATCAATTATATTTTATAAAATTAGTACATTTTATTTTTAAATTATGTGCGCAATGAGTAGCTAAAGCATATTTTTCAAAAAATACAATACTTTTTTCAGAATATATTTATTCTTATTTTAAATGTATATTATTTTATTTCAAATAATATATAACTTTATTTTCATAATTTTGAATTACTATTCATACATGAAAATATAATGGTTATTTTATAATGTTTTACAATATTATAGTTTGTTTAGACCTCAGGTTGTGTGTTCTAAAAGCTATTGAAGTGATTAAATTTATGGACATATATTTCATGGGTTGTTTAATATTGGTGGTGCCTGTGACATATTGTATCGAATGAACTGTTACTATTTTTTAATTTTTGGGTGTTACCTTTAGAATCTGGATGGCATAAGTTGCAATTCTATAATAAATAGGAAACTTCACAACTAAACTCAATCCCTCGACCCCATAATGACACGACTTATATTACCCAATACTACATATGTAAATAATATCCCAATTATAAAACATTAATGAAATAAAAATTATAAATATATTTTCTATCCTACACCATATATCATGTTAAACTCTAATGTTTTATGAAGTTATTATCACAATCAAATTATATATCAAATCGCACAAATATATTAACACCCAATATCACATCATGGTCATACAAACTATATCTTCTATATGGTATTCTATTTTATTCCTTTAGTATCCTTATGAGAAGATTAGTTAATTTGTTGAAACTATGTATTTTGGATGTGGTTCATTTACATACTGAATAAAATTCATTAAATTATTTCTACCCTTATGTAACATGATCTCGCAATAGATTCCCTCAATAAATATTTAATGCTATAATTGTCATATCTTCTAACTCTTTCACTATGAACATAAATTTGATCATAGAATACATGTTGGAACATACATTGTAATATTCTAACGTAATGATATGATATATATATATATATATATATATTATAATCTATAAACCTCCAAACTTGTAACTTCCAGGGCGGGATAACTCTCTATGTATAATAGGGTTCACATGAAGATGATCTAATCCATGAAGATAAATTTATGTATATACAAATATAAAATTTTCCTTGATCACAATGTGTTAATTTCTGTCATCACATCCTATTTTTTTAAAAATCGATGATGAAATTATTTGTGGTCTCTATATATATATAAAGTTGTTTTCTATAAGTGAGTAAGATAAATGGTGTATGTATTTGGTGAGCATCATTTTAAATGAAACTCCGAAATTGCATAATAATGTGAACTATAATTAAAATAAAAAATAATATATTATCTATCAAAATAATGTTCAAAATCATACTCCTTATATTAAGATATGACATTTAACTTTTGATAACGCCCTACTAGCATCGGGTGCTCGCTCATGGCCTCCCATACAGACCCATATGTGAGTGGCTCGACTCCAACTTCACCTACCCACCAACCAATGTATTTTGTCCCTTATCAATGCATGCTCACTATATCACTGAACACTTTCCTAATCTATGTTGTTTCCCTAAAACTTTTATTATGTTGTCTAATAGCCCTATTTTATTATATCTGTTATAACCATTAGATATATAATCAATATAAACTATAATATTAAAATACTATAACTATTTTACTAAACATAATTTTAACATATTAAAATAATTTTATTGTTAAAGATTTATAATTTGGTCATATTAAGTAATATAGTCATAATAAACTCAACATCAATTAAAATTAATTTAATTAACTAACCATAATTATGGAATAATTATTTTAAATTAATTATTCTAATAACATCCCATATATATCACCATCTTAATTATATTTGAAAACATGGTTTAATATAATTTATAAACTATGCTACTATATAATTTTTTTTATCATTAGATGTAATTATCAACATTAATTTATCATATTATTCATCAATTTTTACATAATATAAATTTTGGTTAGTAAAAATATTACATATTATTTTTTATATATTACTTCTTTGGTGAAATTAATTGATTCCAATGTTATGATTTTATAATATAAACATTTTAAATTAATTTATATCTTACTCAAAAGATCCTACATGATATCATTTACCAAAAACCAATTTTTACAATGCTCATATTTATTTCATTAAATACACTCTTATTGAAAATATCATCTTATTTCAAATATCTAATAATTCTAGTATCCTTTGACTAGTATTCTGGTTCCTATAATTCAAGTCATCTTCATCCGTTCTATATTTATATTTAGAAGAATTATTTTCATGGGGAATTATAGTGAGGGTCGCTATGACCTTATTATTTTAAAATTTATTTTCACATGTTTTCCCATGGTACAGAAAACTATAATCATTAATAATGTATTATCGTATTGTTTTTTATTTCAGACAATGAAAATGCGTGATTTAAATTTTTGTTATCATGATCTGTTGAAATGTAATTCAATATTATTTAATTTAAACACTTCATTTATATAAAAGGACACACACAAAGACATATTAAATTATTGGTATATAACAAACTCACACATATAAATAAATATGTTTATACACAAACATTGATTCATTTACACACACACACTTATTAAATAATCGTGATGTTAAAAACTCATACATGTATATGTTTGTATATATACATTCATTCATTCATTTAAACACACACACACACACCTACCTATATGCATGTGTGCATGTGTAACTTTATACATGTTACTTATCAATATATATACACATGTTTGTGTGTTCCTATACCCACACCCTCCCAAACCCACCCACATATAATTACATTAAATAAAATTTACAATAACATATATGAATAATATATATATATATATATATATTAGTCCCACTAGGTCAAATACCAAGAGGGGGTTGAATCAGGGTATGATAGATTAAAACCATTGGCCCTTTGGATCCTGTTTCATTGTTAAACAGTACACTATTGTAGAGACCCAAAGCCTGACGTACATAGAAATTACATTTCTTTTGAGGAATACTTAATACATAACAAAAAAACGCCCAACGACCATATTATTTTAGTGTCTTTGGAAACTCATAACATAATCTTCTAATCATGGTGAAAGGTCTTCAACATCTCCCATAAATATCTTCCCCTTTTTTTCTTACCTAAAACCATTATTTATATCCTAGGGAAATGGAAACATAAAAAGGGTGAGCTGAAATGATAAGTAAGTGTAAACATACAGAACAAAAAAAAATCCATAAACATTTGAACCTAAAAACATGAACATAAAACATCAAAATCTTGAGCAATGACATAAACTTTGGCATTACATAAGGCATAGATCATGAAGGAACATTAATCATGATAAAATTACATGGGACTAAAACATTTAATTTTGTATAAACATTAAGAACATGTTATGATTTCAATAGTATCCAAGGCATTGTTTCCAAGACTATCATAGTGGACAACGTCCAATACTGAACCAGGTTTACAAGGCATTCCAGCCTTGTATTACTGAACCAGATTAACTTTCCATTCCAGCCATGTTTATATCATGAGATATAATTCTTTACCCAATGCATTGGAGGTAGATATAGGTCCCACCCATCTCATATTGAAATCATTCCTAAGTGTGACACAAAATAAACACTAACCATTCATCATAACCCAAAGAATAAAAAAGGGTTTCATAAACATCATCCCATCTTAACATAATCTATATAAAAAATGGATATCATTTCATCATAAGAATAATTAAACCATTTAAAAAATAGAGACATTATACATGAAACATAAACATACTAAATAATTTCATATTAGATGGAAAATAGTTTTGATAAAACACTTGAAATGAATTCTTGAGTAAAATATCCTTCCATCTTAAAAATCATTTTCTTTTCTCAAAATGCAATTCAATTTTAAAATAAAAGGATTTTATTGAAAAAAATAATGAAATATTTTACAGGAAGCTTCATGAAAATAAGGCTACATGAAACTCTAAAAATCTATTCATGTCGTATAAGATAAATGAACATTCTTCTCGTACTCTTGCTGGGAAAGTCAAAAAGTACCTCATATTTTAAATAAAATAAAGATTCCTTCCATACCATGTAGTAGAAGTAAAAAAATGGTAAAAATGAATTTATAAATACATGGAATAATAGAAAACATTTTATGAAAACATTTTGAGAAAACATGGACATGGATGATAAACATAACCCCAGTAAATACTTACAAACATTCAATCCCGGATAAAAATAAGAATGGAATAATTATCCCTTACCTTAGGTGCAATTTCTTACGTACATGTCCAAAACTCTTGTATAGTTGGTTTAAACATATTAATAACTTGTAACATAAACATAATAATATTTATGATATCATATATGATTCACTTTGGACTTTATATTACCTGTTCATTTTTCAATTCCATGTTAAAGAAGCATTTTGGGTAAAATCATTTCATTTATCATACGTGTTTTGACTTGTTGTTCTTGATATTATTACTTATATAATTATTTAATTAATTCTAGAATGTAATCCATTATTTATGTATAACATATATTCAGAATATAAATATATATGATAGATCGATAAATGAAATTAAATACACCGTTCATGGAGATGGTAGGTCATATGTATGCATGAACGCTGTTTTTGTTTCCTTATTGAATTGAAGGAAATTAACTAAATGAAATATATATTTACATAAATAATGTATCATTATTATGTCATAGAATTCATGATTATTTATTATATATACTTTATAATCATAATTGAATGGTTAATCATGGAGAATTAATCTCATCGCTTTAGGGAGACTGTAATTCGTACGTACGCACGAGCGATGATATCATTCCCATAATTTTTTAATGGAATTGGAGTGGATGATATAATTTATCCAAATTAGTATGATGTTATAATAATCATATATAGTTATTATTTCCACCAATATAACCATCCAAGTAAGGTGGTGGTGGAGAATAGATTACACCATGACGTGGAGACGATATTCTCTAGGTACTCACGTGTAGTGATTTCGTTTTCAGTAGGATAGATAGAAATTGAAACAGGGATGTTTCATATTTATAATAACATATAAATTTATGAGTGACATTGATGTTATTACTTTATAATGAAACAAATAAATATTAGGAAGTAGAAAAAGAAATAAATTTGAAAGAATTGGTAAAGGATATTACCTCTTCTTCGATGTGCCTCTTCTAAACCTCCTCTTAGGGCACTAAAGTTAGTCTTTGAAGATGAGAATGACATCTGTTATGTTTATAGGGGAGTGTAAATGAGAAATGGGTAGGGTTTGGCCTATCTTTAAGGCTCAAAATGGTGTGAGGAGGAGGGGGAGGAGGTGCCCTTATATAGGAGAGAAGAGGGGCACTTTTGGAATCATAAAAAATATTAATTTATAATAAACTCAAACCCCACATAAAACCTCAAAAACGACTCAAATAAAAATATTATATGAGATATGGTTGTAATCTCATCAAACAATAAAATTTATAGATGTTGGGAATTTATTTTAATCTTTATCAACTTGATTTATCCTTATTTAATCAATTTAATTTTATTTGTGGTAATAATATTCTAAATTTTAAATTTTATAAATATCTACTTATGTGTTGTGAATGGTACATAATTTGATAATTTATGACATTTTAGACGATATAAATTTCATTTTTTAATATTTAAATATTTTTTTGATTTTAAAACAATTTAATAATATGTTATCTTTATAAAATAACAATAGTGTCAATTTTGACACTATTCATTCATTTGAATTTAAATAAAATCCACACAGAGGATATATTCAAACGAAAATATTTAATAGATTCCTAACTTGTCATAGGAATCTAAAAAATTCATGGAGCACATTAATTTGTTCATATAACATTTCTTTTAGTATTTTTATAAACATTTATTTGATATTTTAATCAATAAAATAATTTCAACTTCAATATTGTATCATAATTAAAGATAATTATATATCACCTAAAAATTATAAATAAATTCACATGATGTAGATAATTGTATTATATTTTTAGAGACAATTCTTGTTCTATGTTTTATAATGTTTATCACAGAATTAAAATTATTATACTTATAGGATATAAGAGAGTGACATGTTGCCACTTTCTTTGGTTTTAAAAATAATTAAATAATTTTCATGGTCAATAGTCAATGAAAAATGAATCTATTCCGACCCTTACATGATATGGCTCGACTTTTATTCATCCAATAGAATGTTTTCAGGTGTTAAGGTGATTTTATAATCTTATTTTTACCCTTAATTACCCGATTTCCCTTTAACTGTAGTAAATAAAAATTACTGTAGTTATTATTCATAATATCAAAAAAATAAAATTATCCTATTAACATAATTTTGACCCAAATAATCCAAATATGGAATCCATTTTTCAAAATTCAAAACATAGAAGTTTCAGTAATTAATTTAAAATTAATCATGTTGTTAAGAAAAGAGGTTTTATAAGTTAAAACATTGTCAAAGATTTAAATGTTTTCACCTATGAATTCAATGTAAAATTAATGAAAATGACATGAATTATATTAAATGGTAAAAATATATTCTATTTATACTTTAAATACATTTAATATTACAATTTAACCATATAAATTATCTTGATGAAAAAGTTGTTTTTAATTAAAATTTAGCATATTTTTACAATTTATCAAAATATAAAAGTTAAAAGAAAAATATAAAAAATTATCCAAAGTAAAGTTTTTATATACTTATTACAATTTATAAGTTTATTTTGTCTAATCTAACTTATAAACTTGTCAAAAATTAGATTTAAATATGGTGCTCCATCAAAATGCGGTAAAACAACATTTTTTTAAATAATACTTCCATTATCAAAAAATTGATTTTGTTTTCATATCTCATTATAAAAAATGTGTAAGATGAATTATAATGTTATAAAATTAAAAATTCAGTTAATAATATTCATAATAGATAGTTCATAATATTATAATAATATATCATTGTTTAGTGAAACTCTGTATTGCGTACAACGCAAGCTATCGGGAAAGGTCGCTCTTGCATGTAATGCAAGCCAAGTCAGGGTTTCATGTAGGGAAAGCATCACTTTTTGTTGTGTATAACACATTAAAAAATATTGTTTAGTTATACATTGATCAAAATCTATACATGGTTTTCTATAAAATGATTTTTTTTAAAGAACTTGAAATTGTCTGCATCCCAAGCCAAGAATAGTATTTCGTATACTACAAGTTAATACGGTGTTGTGTATAGTGGAAACTAATCTGGGTGAAGCGTATAACAAAAGACATCAAATAAATTAAAAAGAATAATTCTCATAAAATATCGGAGCCTTATATTCAACCCCCCTTAAAATGAATTTCTCTCTCGAAATTCGTTGGGGTTATAAATGGTTTACTAATTCATAGTTTCTTTAATAAAAACACACATCGTAAAAAAATACTAAAAATTAATTTTAAAAAGGAAAGTTAGAATCATAACGGTTACCCAAAGTGACTTAGCACTGGGTTTCCACATAGGCAACATAGGTGAAAACATGGATATGGAAGAGAAATCTTACCATCAACTTCTGATGAAAGTTGGTAGAGGACATGGCTATGAAAAAGGAAACAATCACAAAACCATAAATTTGTGATGATCTAAGGTACCATCTGATTCGTCAGATATGAGGGAACTAGGACTACATTTTTGGTTTTCAAGATATTTTCCGTAATGTTGAAGATTTTTTTAATTAAAATAAATACATACTTGATTTTGGTACAATATCACTATTGTTTGGGCCTTGAACAATTTCCACTTCATCTATTAATGAAATGAAGTTGAATTTGTATTCCGTAAAGTGTTAGAGGATCATGCGATAGAATGATAGGTCATTTTAGCTGTCTCAAACATATGGTTAGAAAAAGTTATATACATAAGTCCATCTTATGGTGAGATTAATCCTATATGCTTCCAAAAATGGAATTATACTTCATCTATCATACTAGAAAGGGTCTTCCTGTAGGCTAGTGGTAGGCGATAAATGCCTGTCACACTTCAGTTGTGGGTTCGATTCCCACAACCTTTTCTAACACGATGGCTTGTCGCCCGTTCTGCAGGTTGTCCTTTTTCTAAAACTACACTATTATATCATTCATGAAATAATATCGAAAAAATGTTATATCCATAAAAAATATTATCTTATGTCCAACAAAATCCATTTCTAATCTTTAGGCTTATCCAAAATACTTCTATCCAAGCTCATATTATAATGAAAACTATTACTAGAAATTTCATCAACCAAGAATGTGAATACCATCATTAATCCCCCATATATCATAAGATATATCTTGTTGAACACATTACAAACATGTGAATACCTTAATAATTTATTCTCTTAAAAAATGAATACCCATTGATCATTTGTGAAAAAATGAATGGTGTAAAAGGTTAAATCTTTTCCACATACCAAAATATGAATATTTCCATATACTCAAACCATGATAGAACATTGTGTTGGGACCACGTTGAATGAAGATGAAAGTTTGAAGAGTTAGCTTTTGCAGAGTGTTGTATTTTGTTGTCAAAGGCGATAAATCAATTCACTTTGTAGAAGGATCATAAATCAGAAGATGCTTTGATGGTATGTATTTCACACAAATCATGAGTTCGGAGAACTTGTGATGCAAGCCTTATGAAGGAAAGGGGGAGAAATGATGATGCCAGTCATATAATTTTTTGATTGGAAGGAATGATGCTGCTGGAAGATAGGAAAGATTCAGTTCCCATTGCAACTCTGATGATGCTTAAGCTGATCTATCAAAGGATAAATATCACGACAGTGGGATTCGTGATAAGAGCAGAATAATGGTTATGGGAAGCAGTAAAGAGATAAAATGGCAAAGCAATAGACAATCTGGGGATGGCAGAAAAGCACAGTTTAAGGTGGCGCCGTTTTCCAGTGTTTGCCAAATTTTAGGGCCTGAAAATCGGGAGATGAAGAAATGTGCTTGGCAATGGATGTTGCACATAAGATTGAAGATGGTTTATACGTGCAAAAGAGTTACTCAAGGTCAGAACGTTGAAAAATGACAATGTAATGGAGTGCGCGGAAATTTAGTTGTGTTTCGCGCAAAAATAAAGTGGTGCGCGCAATATCTGCGGGATGCGCGAAATAGTAGCGGGTTGCGCAAAAAATCTGCGGGGTGCGCGAAATATTGGCATGGTGCGCGAAATTGAGGAATGAAGGTTTCGCGCAAATGATGGTTCGAGATCAGAAGATTGAAAATTGGCAAAGGCATAAAAGGCGCGAAATATTAGAGCAGTACGCGAAATCTGATGTTGCAGGAAAGATTGGGTTTGCGCGCAATATGGAATGCGGTGCGAAATTTTGCGCACAATTGGTGCTTCATGCTTAGAAGGATGAAAAATGGCAAAGGAATGAGGTGCGCGAAAACTTGAAGCATGGCGCGAAATATGAAGTTGCATAAAACAGTTTTTACGCGCATGGAGGAGGCTTTACGCGCGGATTAGTGTTTTTCGCGCGGGTTCAAAAATGCCTATAAATATGAGGCTAACCCTAGTTAGTTGTCAATGCTCAACACTTAGAAGAAATATCGAGCTCTGGTGCCCGTAAATTATACGCTAAGTGAGTTGCGCGAAAAGGAAGAAGTTTGTATGAAAAGAGGATAGCTGCGCGAAAACTTGAGAAGTTGCGCGAAAAGAGAAAAAGTTGCGCGCAAAAGGAAAGTTGCATGAAAACGTTTTTCGCGCCAAAAGGGATTTTTACGCGCAAGTCATTTGAATTGCGCGCAAGTCACCCTAAAGGCTGTGCGAAACATTTGGGGTCTTCGCGCGTATTCATTTTTGCGTAAGAGGGTTCTTACCGACTTCTTGGTAAGAAAGTGAAGATTTGTACTTCAGAGAATACATCTGTTCAATTGTAAAGAAACACTGAAACATTGTGTTACCCTATTTTTGCTAAGAGGAAGCACATGCACTATTAGATTGTTTTTAATGTGCTGCACGAGTGTAAGGGTATATCCTACTCGTTGTATTCCACATCAAAGGATTGTTTTCTAGTGGATTGTGTGGTACTGGATTGTTTCCTTACCATACCAAGGACGTAGCTACTATTGTTGAGTAGTGAACCTTGTAAATCTTGTGTTCCTGTGGTTGTGTGTGTTCAGCAGGGAAGAAACTCTTTAACAGGAGGTGATGGTTGTTTCAAAAAGGGGAAACTTAAAAAGAAAAAGATATCATTGATTCACCCCCTCCCCCTCTTAGTGATACTTAGATCCTGATTGGGAACTTCACATTGTCCTTATATCAGTCATGAGATCATTAGTACTATCAAACATTTCATTTTTTCCTTATACCTTTATTATGCACATATCACCTGATTTCCAAAAATATTTCAATCATTTTTCATGGTTACTAGTACCCAACAATTATTGAAAACCAATACATAGATATTCCAAAATTCCACGATACTATAAATGAGGCTCCATGATACTATTTTGAAATCCCATTACATAAACACTTATTCATTCCACAACATCATTGACATACTCAGCATCACAAATACTGATCGCATGTGACATTCCATTGACCTTTGACTTAATAGATTTATCACATTGATAATCATTAACCCTTGGATTAGGGCATTGATTAGCATAATGCCCCATTTCCTTGCACTTGAATCATTAAACTATTGTTGGAGCGTTCTCTGTAGTATTTTCTCCATTCAAGTCATTAGAAACTTTTTTCCTACTACTTCAGCACTCAACTTCTTGATGACCTTCTTTTACACACGTGAAGCATTTTCTAGTACCTTTTAGGCAAACTCCACCATGCATCTTTCCACACATTGATCCTAAAGAAACATTAACCTTCTTTTCAGCATTTTTTCTAAGATTTTTCCTTGAACTCCATCTCTTGATTTTTCTCAAAACCATGAGATGGATATGTAAAACCATCTTACATTTCTAACTTGATAGCACAACACACTATTACTTCATAGATACTGAAGTATCTTATAGATAATCCCCTTAGAATACTTGGTTTTAATCCATTGAAAAATCGATCAACTCTACATTCAGGTTGGATGATAAAGCCATATTCATACCTTGAAAGCCTTGTAAAATAAGTCGTGTATATACCAAAAGATTCATAATAATTTTTCTTATCCTCAAGGAACTCCTTTTCCATATTTGTTTTACGAATATTGGGGAAATACTTATTGAAAAATAAGTTCTTGAACTCATCCCATTCCATGGATTCAATTTCATCTTGGGGCCTCATATTCTTAGTTAGAGTTCACCACTGGTCTGATTCACCTTATAAATGGTAAATAGCCAGAATGAATTTTTAATGTTCCTAATAGTGATGTATGTAAAATATCTTTTCAATGGTACATATCCATTTCTCAACGACAAGTGGATTAGAAGACCCACTGAAAGAAGGTGGATGTTGCCTCATGAAGGACTCAATAGAATATTATTCCCTTCTCTGCACATTTGGAAGCCTAGAATGATTAATAGATTATGTAAGTATAGAAGTAAAAATTTTAACTCCATCTCCCATAATAGTGGCTTGTTTGGGAGGAAAATAATTGCATTGTCCATCACATTGATCAATACAACTCTTTCGGGTTCCATCCATCATCTAAAACCCAAAAACAATAGTGTGAGAGGAAAAAATCATGCTAGGAAAACAACATAATAAAGGGGGAGTAGCTTCAGTACATTACATATTTGGTTTAATTATATGATCATTACCATAATTCTAGGACTATAACCTGTACTTATACTTAACCATAGAGACATCCCAAGACATAAATAAGAAATATCTCTAGGGAATTCACTAAAGTTTTCACATCTTAGTTTCAAATGGATAACTAAACCATCATATTGATACCAAATGTAGAGACCCAAATCATGATGTAAATATACATTACATTACATTTGTGGAATACATAATACATAACAAAAAACAGATGCCTAAAGACTGTATTAGTTTAGTGTCTTTGGAAACTCGGAAAATAATCTTCTAATCGTAGTGAAAGATCTTCAACATCTCCCAAAAATATCATTCCCTTTTGTTTTCTTACCTAAATCCTTTATCTATATCTTGGGGAAAATAATAAATAAAAAGGGTTAGCTCAAATGATCAGTAATTGTAAACATAGAGAACATAAAAATAATCCAAAAACATTTGAACGTAGAAACATGAACATAAAACCTTACAATCTGGATCAATGACATAAATCTTTGCTGTACATAAGGCATAGTTCATAAAGGAACATTAATAATGATAAAAAAACATAGGAATAAAACATTTAATTCTGGAAAAAAATTAAGCACATGTTATGATTTCCATAGTAGCCAAGGCATTGTTTCCAAGACCATTAGTGAACAAAGTCCAATATTGAACCGGGTTTACTTGTCGTTCCAGCCCTGTATCACTGAACCAGATTCACTTTTCATTCCAGCCATTTCTATATCATGAGATATAAATATTTACCCAATGCATTGGACTTAGATATTGGTCCCACCCATCTCATATTGAAATCATTCTTACAAGTTCCACAACATAACCATAAATCATTCATCATAACCCAAAGAATAAAAATGGGTTTCATAAACATCATCCAATCTTAACATAATCGATATAAAACAAATGGATATCATTTCATCATAAGAAAAAGTAAACCATTTATCTAAATGAGACATTATACTTGAAACATAAACATACTAAATAATATCATCTCAGATGGAAAATAGTTTTGATAAAACACTTGGAATGAGTTCTTGAAGAAAATATCCTTCCATCTTAAAAATCATTTTCATTTCTCAAAATACCATTAAATTTTAAAAGAAAAAGATTTTGTTGAAAACAATCATGATATATTGTATAGGAAGAATCATGAAAATAAGGCATCATGGAACCATAAAATCCATTCATGTTGTATATGTTAAGAAAAACATTCTTCTCGTACTTTTCCTAAGAAAGTCAAAAAGTGCCTCATATGGTAAATAAAAGAATGATTTCTTTCATACCATGTAGTAAAAGTCAAAAAATATTAAAAATGAAATTATAAATACATGTAAGAATAGTAAAAATATTATGAAAACATTTTGAGAAAACATGGACATGGATGCTAAACATAACCCCAGTAAATACTTACGAATAAGCAATCTCAGATAAAAATGAGATTAGAATAATTATCTCTTACATTAGATCCAATTTCTTCCATACGTGTCTGAAACATTTGAATAGTTTGTTTAAACATATTAATATCTTGTAAAATAACCATAATAATATTTATGATATCATATATGATTCACTTTGGACTTTACATTACCCATTCTATTGTCAATTCCATGTTAAAGCAACGTTTTGGGTAAAATCGTTCCATTTATCATACGTGTTTTGACTTGTTGTTCTTGATATTATTACTTATATCGTGATTTACTTAATTCCAGAATGTAAAACATTATTTATATATAATATATATTCAGCATATAAATATATATGATAGATTAATAAATGAAATGAAATTCACCGTTCGTGGAGACGGTAGGCCCTACGTACCCAAGAACGATGTTTTCATTTCCTTATTGAATTGAATAGAATTAGGTAAATGAAACATATATGTTCATAAATAAAGTTTCATTATTATTTCATATATTTCATGATTATTTATTATATATACTTTATAACCATACATGAATGGTTAATCATGGAGAATGAATCTCATCGTGTCGTGGAGACTGTAATCGTTACGTACGTACGAGTGATGATATCATTCCAATAATTATTGAATGGAACTGGTGTGGATTATATAATTTATCAAAATTAGTATGATGTTATATTAATCATATATAGTTATTATTTCCACCAATATACCCATCCAAGTAAGGTGGTGGTGGAAAATAGATTACACCACGGTGTGGAGACGGTATTCCGTACGTACACAGACGTGATGATTTCCTTTTTCGTAGGATGGATAGAAAGCGAAATAGTGTTGTTTCATATTTATAATAACATATAATTATATTAGTGATAGTTATGTTATTAATTTATAATGAAACAAATAAATAATATGAATTAGAAAAAGAAATAAATTTGAAAGAATCGGTAAAGGATATTACCTATTCTTCGATGCACCTCTTCTAAACCTACTCTTTGGGCACTAAAGTTTGTCATTGAAGAAGACCAGGACCTCTATAATGTTTATAGATGAGTGGAAAAGAGAAATGGGTAGGTTTTTTCAAATATTGATTCCTCAAAATGTTGTGAGGAGGAGAGGGAGGAGGTTCCCTTATATATAAGAGGAGAGGGGCACTTTTGGAATCCTCAAAAATATTAATTTATAACAAACTCAAACCCCAAATAAAAACCTAAAAATGAATAAAATACAAATATTAGATGATATTGGTTTTTAATCTCATCAAACAATAAAATTTATACATTTTGGGAATTTATATTAAACATTATCAACTTGATTTATCCTTATTTAATCAATTTAATTTTATGTGTGGTAATAATATTATAAATTCTAAATTGATATAAATAACAACTTATGAGTTGTGAATTTTTCATAATTGGATAATTTATGAAATTTTAGACAATATAAATTTCATCTATAATTTTTATATATTTTTTTTATTTTCAAACTATTTAATAATATGTTATTGTTATAAAATAACAATAGTGTCAATTTTTACACTATTCAATTATTTGAATTTAAATAAAATCCAAACAGAGGATATTTTTGAACCAAAAAATTTAATAGATTACTAACTTGTCATATTCATCTAAAAAATTCATTGAGAACTTTAATTTCTTCATATAACATTTATTTTAATATTTTTAAAATCATTTATTTGATATTTCAATCAATAAAATAATTTCAACATCACTATTGTGTCATAATTAATGATAATTATATTACCCCTAAAAATTCTAAATAAGTTTACATGATGTTGATAATTTTAGTATATTTCTTTATACTATTCATGTTTTAAGTTTTATGATGTTTATCACTAAATTAAAATTATTACACTTATAAGATATAAGAGAGTGACATGTTGTCACTTTCGGTGATTTTAATAATAATTATATAATTTTTTGGGTCAAAAGTCCATGAAATGAATCTATTCCGACCCTTAGGTAATATGGGTCAACTTTTACTCATCCAATAGAATTTTTGCAGGTGTTAGGGTAATTTTATAATTTTATTGTTTCCCTTAATTACTCGATTTACCTTTAACTGTAGTAAATAAAAATTACCATAGTTACTATTCATAATATCAAAAAAATAAAAGTAACCTATTAACAGAATTTTGACCAACTGAATCCAAATATGGAATTGATTTTTCAAAATTCTAAACACAGAATTTGTAGTAATTAATTTAAAATTAATCTGATTGTTAAGAAAATGGTTTTTAAAAGTAAAAACATTGTCATAGATTGAATTTTTTTACCTATGAATTCAATGTAAAATTAATGTAAATGAATTTCATTATATTAAATGGTAAAAATATATTCTATTTATAATTTGAAACAATTCAATATTATAATTGACAATATAAATTATCTTGATGAAATTTTTTTTATTAAAATTTAGCGTATTTTTACTACTCATCAAAATATAAAACATAATAGAAAAATATAAATATTTTATTGAAGGAAAATTTTTATATACTTATTTCCATTAATAAGTTTATTTTGTCTAATTTAACTTATAAACATGTCAAAAATTAGATATAAAGTGGATGTGCCATCAAAAGGCGATAAAACAACATTTTTTTAAATAATACTTCTTTTATCAAAAAATTTATTTTGTTTTCATATCTCATTCTAGAAAATGTGTAAAATGAATTATAATTTAATAGAATTCATAATTATGTTAAAACTATTCATAACAGCTAGTTCATAATATTATAATAATATATCGTTGTTTAGTGAAACTCGGTATTGCGTACAACACCAGCTATCAAGGAAGGTCTCTCTTGCGTGTAATGCAAGACAAGTCAGGGTTGCGTGTAAGGAAAGCTTCCTTTGTTTTTTCATATAACATATTCAAAATATGTTATAGTTATACATTGATCAAAATCTATACTTTGTGTTGTGTAAAATAAATTTTATTCGAAATAACTTCAAATTGTGTGAATCACAAGCCAAGAATAGTATTGCGTATACTACAGGATAATATAATGTTGCGTATAGTGGAAGCTTATCTTGGTGAAGCATACAACAGAAGACATAAAAGAAATTAAAATGAATAATTCTCATAAAATCTCGGGGAGTTACATTCTACCCCCCCTAAAATAAATTTCTCCCTCAAAAGTCGTTGGGGTTATAAATGGTTTTCTACTTGATAGTTTCTTTAAACGAAACCCACATTGTAAAAAAGAATAATAAAACAGAATTTTAAAACGGAAATTTAGAATCATAATGGTCACCCAAAGAATCTCAACACTGGGTTTCCACATAGGCAACATAGGTGAAGACATCAATATGGAAGATAAATCTAACCATCAACTTCTGATGAAGAGTGGTAGAGGACATGGATATGAAAAAGAAAACAATCATAAGGCCATAAATTTGTGATGATCTAATGTAACTTCTGATTCATCATAAATGAGGGTACAAGGACAAAATTTTTGATTTTCAAGATCATTTCCCTTATTTTGAATAAATTTTTAATTAAAATAAATACTTACTTGATTTTGGTACAATCTCACTGTTGTTAAGCCCTTAAACAATTTCTACATTATCTCATAATGAAATGAAGTTGAATTTGTCTTTCATAAAGTGTTAGCAGATCATACGATAGAATGATAAGTTATTTCATCAGTCTCAAACATAAGGTTATCAAAAGTTATATACATAATTCCATCTTATTGTGAGATTAATCGTATATGTTTACAAAAATGGACTTATACTTCATATATCATAATAACCAGGGTCTTCCTGTAGGCCAGTGGTAGGTGTTAAAGGCATGTCGCACTTCGGTTGTGGGTTCGATTCCCACAAACTTGTCTGACGCGACGTGTTGTCGCCCGTCCTGCAAGTTGTCTTTTTTCTAAAACTACACTATTATAACATTCCATAAATAATATCAAAAAAAGGTTCTATCCTTAAAAAATATTATCTTACGTCCAACATAATCCATTTAAAATCACTAGGCTTATCCAAAATACTTCTATCCAAGATCATCGTATAAAAAAATGATTACTAGAAATTCTATCGACCAAGCATGTGAATACCATAAATTATCCCCAATATATCATATGATATATATTATTGGTCACATTACAAACATGTGAATACCTTAATCATGTATTCTCTTGAAAAATGTATAACCATTGAAGATGTGTGAAAACATGAATAATATAAAAAGTTAACTCTTTTCCATATTAAAATATCCCAAAATTTTTATATACTTAAACAATGATATAACTTTGTCCTTATATCAGTCAGAAGCTCATTAGTACTATCAAACATTTCATCTTCTCCTAATACCTTTATTATGCGCACATCATCTGCTTTCCAAAAATATTTCAATCATTTTTAATGGTTACCGGTACCAAACAATTATTGAAAAACAATACATAGATATTCCAGAATTCCACGATACTATAAATGAGATTCCATGATACTATTTTGAAATCCCATTACATAAACACTTAATCATTCCACAACATCATTATCATACTCAACATCACAAATAGTGATCGCATGAGACTTCCCTTTGTCCTTTGCCTTAAGAGGTTTCTTACTTCAATCATCATTAACCCTTGGATTAGTGAATCGATTAGCATAATGCCCCATTTCCATGCAGTTGAAGCATTAAAGTGTTGGTGGATCGTTCTCTATATTCTTTTCTCTATTCACGTCATTAGAAACCCTTTTCCAATTACTTCGGCACTCAACTGCTTAATGGTCTTCTTTTCATCAAATGAATCATTTTCTAGTACCATTTAAAAAATCCCCACCATGCTTCTTTCCACACTTTGATCATACACAAACATTCTCATTCTTTTCACCATTTTCTGATTTTTTTCCTTAAACTCCATCATTCAATTTTTTTCCAAACTATGAGATGGATATGTAACACCAACTTCTAGTTCTACCATGATAGAACAACACAAATTTTTCTCATAGCTACTGAAGTCTCTTATAGCTAATTCCCTTTGAAGACTTGGTTTTAATCCACTAAAGAATCGATAAAAATTATTTTCAGGTTAGCTGATAAAGCCATATGTATACCGTGTAGGCCTTGTAAAATTCTCCTCGTATATTCCAATAGATTCATCATCCTCTTGCATATTCCCAATGAACTCCTTTTGCATCTTTGTTCGAAGAATATGAGGGTAGTACTTATTGAAAAAAAGTTCTTGAACTCCTCCCATTCCATGGATTCAATTTCATCTTGGGGCCTCGTATTCTTAATAACAGACCACCATTGGTCTGAATCACCTTCTAAATGGTAAATAGCTAGAATGGCATATTCATGATTCGAACAAATAAGTATAGTAAATATCTCTTCAATGGTACTGATCCATTTCTCAGCAACAAGTTGATCGGAAGACCCACTAAAAGAAAGTGGATATGGCCTCATGAAGGACTCAATAGAATATTGTTACCTTCTCGGATCATTTGGTGTCTAGAAAGATTCATAGAATGTGTAAGTATAGAAATAATATTTTTCACTCCATCTCCCATAACAATGGTTTGTTCAAGAGGAAAATCATTGTATTTTCCATTACATGGATCAACACGGTTCCTTCGGGTATTAGCCATCGTCTAAATCCCAAAAAGAATAGTGTGAGAGGAATAAATCATGCAAGTAAAACAACATAATAAAGGGGGAGTACCTTCAATATATAACATCTTAGGTTTAATTCTATGATAGTTATCATAATTCTAGGACTATAACCTATACTTATACTTAACCTTAGAGACATCCCTACACATACCTTAGAAATATCTCTAGGGAATTCACTAATGTTTTCGCATCCTAGTTTACAATGGTTAACTAAACCTTTGCTCTGATACCAACTGTGGAGAAAAAAATCTTGACGTACATAGACATTACATAATTTTGTGGAATACTTAACACATAACAAACAAAGATGCCCTAAGACAGAATTAGTTTAGTGTCCTTGGAAACTCGAAACATAATCTTCTAATCATGGTGAAAGATATTCAACAACTCCCATAAATATCATCCTGTTTTGTTTTCTTACCTAAATCTTTTATTTATATCCATGTGAAAAGAAAACATAAAAAGTGTGATCTAAAATGCTCCATAAGTGTAAACATATAGAACATAAAAACAATCCATAAACATTTCAACCTAAAAACATGAATATAATACATCAAAATCGTGATCAAAGACATAAATCATGGCTATACATAAGGCATAGATCATAAAGGAACATTAATCATGATAAAATAGCATGGGAATAAAACATTTAATTGTGTAAAACCATTAAGAACATGTTATGATATCTATATTAGCCATTCCATTGTTTCCAAAATCTGTTCATGCTGTATAAGTAAAAAAAAATTCTTCTCGTACTTTTGCTGGAAAA
Source organism: Viscum album (assembly GCA_963277665.1). NCBI lineage: Eukaryota > Viridiplantae > Streptophyta > Magnoliopsida > Santalales > Viscaceae > Viscum > Viscum album. The sequence continues at coordinate 511,526,169 of OY728143.1, read as the reverse complement.
GTCAAAAAGTACCTCATATGGTAAATGAAAGAAAGATTCCTTCAATACCATGTAGTAAAATTCAAAAAAGGGAAAAATTGACTTTAGACATACATGTAGTAATAGTAAAAATTATATGAATTTTTTTAGAAAACATGGGCAAGGATGATAAACATAACCGCAGTAAATACTTAAGAATAAGAAATCTCAGATAAAAATGAGATTGGAATAATTATCCCTTACCTTGGGTCCATTTTTTTCCATACGTGTACGAACCTCCTGTATATTGTGTTTAAAAATAATACTAACTTGTAACCGATCCATAATAATATTTATGATAACATATATGATTCACTTTAGACTTTTTATTACCCGTTCTTTTGTCAATTCCATGTTAAAGCAGCGTTTTGGGTAAAATCGTTTCATTTATCATACGTGTTTTGACTTACTGTTATTGATATTATTACATATGCCATGATTTAATTAATTATAGAATGGAAAACATGATTTCATCATATAAATATATATGATATATCGATAAATGAAATGAAATACACCGTTCATGGAGATGGAAGGCCGTACGTACGCATGAACGATGTTTTTGTTTTCTTATTGAATTGAATGGAATTATGTAAATGAAATATATATGTACATAAATAAAGTATCATTAATATTTTATATATTACATTATTATTTATTATAATTACCTTATAATCATACTTGAATGGTTAATCATGGATAATGAATCTCATCGTGTCGTAGAGACGGTAATCCGTACGTACGCAGGAGCGATGATATCATTCCCATAATTATTGAATGAAATTGGAGTGGATGATATAATTTATCAGAATATGTATAATTTTAAAATAATCATATATATTTATTATTCAAACCATTATACCCATCCATGTAAGGTGGTTGTTGAAAACAGATTACACCACAGAGTGGAGATGGTATTTTGTATGTATGCACGCGCAGTGATTTCATTTTCCATAGGATGGATTGATAGTGAAATAGGGGTTTTTTATATTTATAATAACATATCCCTATATTATTGATACTGATTTTATTACTTTATAATTAAACAAATAATTAAAATAATGTAGACGATGAAATAAATTTGAAAGAATCCGAAAAGGATATTACCTCTTCTTCGACGCGCCTCTTCTAAACCTCCTATTAGGGCACTAAAGTTGGTCTTTGAAGAAGAACATGACCTATAGTGTGTTTCTATGGAAGTGGAGAAGAGTAATGGGTAGGGGTTTTTTTGAGCTTGAAGGCTCAAAATGGTGTGAGGAGGAGAGGGAGGAGGTTCCCTTATATAAGAGTATAGATGGGCCCTTTTGGAATCCTCAAAAATATTAATTTATAATAAACTCAAAGCCCACATAAAAACCTACAAAAATGACTCAAATCAAAACAATAGATGAGATAGGTCTGTAATATCATCATCCAATTAAATTTAGACATGTTGGAAATTTATTTTAAACCTTATCAACTTGATTTATCCTTATTTAATATATTTAATTTTATTTATGGTAATAATATTATAAATTTGAAACTGTTATAAATAATTACCAATGTGTTGTGAATTGTCCATAATTAGATAATTTATGACACTTTCAACAATATAAATTTCAATTTATAATTTTTAAATATTTTTGGGATTTTCAATCAATTTAAGAATATGTTATTTTTATAAAATAACAATAGTGTCAATCTTGACACTATTCATTTATTTGAATTTAAATAAAATCCACAGAGAGGATATATTCGAACCAAAATATATAATAGATTACTAACTTATCATATGCTTCTAAAAACATAATGGAGCACATTAATTTGTTAATATAACATTTATTTTAATATTTTAAAACCATTTATTTCATATTTCAATCAATAAAATAATTTCAACATCACTACTGTGTCATAATTAATGATAATTATTTTTCCCCTAAAAATTATAAATAAATTAACATGATGTATATAATTTTATTATATTTATGGAGACTATTCATGTTCTATGTTTTATTAAGTTTTTCACTAAATTAAAATTATTACACTTATAAGATATAAGAGAGTGACATGTTGTCACTTTCTTAGGTTTTAATAATAATTATATAATTTTCAGGGTAAATAGTCCATTAAATCAACATATTATGACCCTTAGGTTATATGGGTATACTTTTATTCATCCAATAGAATTTTGGCAGGTTGTAGGGTAATTTTATAATCTTATTTTTACCCTTAATTACCCAATTTACCTTTAACTGTAGTAAATAAAAATTACCGTAGTTACTATTCATAATATCAGAAAAATAAAAGTAACCTATTAACATAATTTAGACCCAGTAAATCCAAATATTGAATCCATTTTTCAAAATTCAAAACACAAAAGTTGTAGTAATTAATTTAAAATTAATTCCATTGTTATGAAAACAGTTTTTAAAAGTTAAAACATTGTCAATGATTGAATTGTTTTTACCTATGAAATCAATGTAAAATTAATGTAAATGACTTTAATTATATTAAATGGTAAAAATATATTCTATTTATACTTTGAAACCATTCAATATTACAATTTAACCAGATAAATTATCATGATGAAAAAGTTGTTTTTAATTAAAATTTAGCATATTTTTACTATTCATCATGATATAAAATTTAATAGAAAAATATAAAAAAATTATCCGATGTAAATTTTGGTATAAATATTCCAATTAATAAGTTTATTTTGTCTAATTGAACTTATAAAAATGTCAAAATTAGATTTAATGTGGTTGTGCCATCAAAAGGTGATAAAACAACATTTTTATATAATACATCTTTTATCGAAAAATTGATTTTGTATTCATATCTCATTAATGAAAATGTGTAAGATGAATTATAATGTTATAAAATAAAAAATTTGTTATTACTATTCATAACGGCTAGTTCATAATATTATAATAATATATCATTGTTTAGTGAAACTCTGTATTGTGTACAATGCAAGCTATTGAAAAAGGTCTCTCTTGTGTGTAATGAAAGCCAAGTCATGGTTGCATGTAGGGAAAGCTTCCTTTGTTGTTGTGTATAACATACGCAAAATATAGTTCAGTTATATATTGATAAAAATCTATACTTGGTGTTGTGTAAAATGAATTTTATTTGAAAGAACTCTAAATTGTGTGCATCACATGACAAGAATAGTATTGCTTACACTACAAGCTAATACAGTACTGCGTATAGTGGATGCTAATCTTGGTGAAGCGTACAACAAATTACATCAACAAATTAAAAAGAATAATTCTCATAAAATCATGTAACGTTACAATCTACCCCCCTTAAACTGAATTTCTCCCTCGATATTCATCGGGGTTATAAATGGTTTACTAAATGATAATATCATTAATCGAAACCCACATCGTAAAAAAAGATTACTAAAACATCATTCTAAAAAGGAAAGTTAGAGTCATAATGGTCACCCAAAGTAACTCAATAATGGGTTTTGACATAGGCAACATAAGTGAAAACATGTATATGGAAGAGAAATCTAACCATCAACTGCTGATGAAGAGTGGTAGAGGACATGGCTATGAAAAATCCAACAATCACAAAGCCATAAATTTGTGATGATCTAAGGTACCATCTGATTCATCAGATATGAAGGCACTAGGACAATATTTTTGGTTTTCAAGATAATTTCCCTAACGTTGAAGAATTTTTGTATTAAAAGAAAAACATACTTGATTTTGGTACAATATCACTGTTTTTTTATGCCTTGAACAATTTCCGCTTCCTCTCCTAAAGAAATGAAGTTGAATTTGTCTTCCATAAAGTGTTAATAGATCATGCGATATTATGATAGGTCATTTCATCTGTCTCAAACATAAGGTTAGAAAAATTTATATACATAAGTCCATCTTATGGTGAGATTAATCGTATATGGTTCCAAAAATTGAATTATACTTCATCTATCATAATAACTAGGATCTTTCTGTAGTCCAGTGGTAGGAGATAATAACCTACCGCACATTGGTTGGGGGTTTGATTGACACAACGTTGTCCGACACGATGGGTTTTCGCCCATCCTGCAGGTTGTTGTTTTTCTAAAACTACACTATTATAACATTCCATAAATAATATAAAAAAAGGTTCTGTCATTAAAAAATATTATCTTATGTCAAACATAATCCATTTCAAATCTTTAGGCTTATCCAAAATTTTTCTATCCAAGCTCATATTATAAAGAAAATGATTTCTAGAAATGTCATCAACCAAGCATGTGAATAACATCCTTCATCCCCCATATATCATAATATATATCTTGTTGGTCACATTAAAAACATGTGAATTCCATAATCATGTATTCATTTGAAAAATGAATATCCATTGAACATTAGTGAAAACACAAATGATGTCAAAAGTTAACTCTTTTCCACATACAAAAATTCCAATATTTCTATATACTCAAACCATGATATAACTTTGTCCTTATATAAGTCATGAGCTCATTAACACTATCAAACATTTCATTTTCTCCTTATCCCTTCATTATGTGCATATCTTCTACTTTCCAAAAATATTTCAATCTTTTTTCATGGTTACCGGTACCAAAAAATTATTGAAAACCAATACTTAGATATTCCAAAGTTCCACGATACTATAAATGAGATTCCATGATACTATTTTTAGATCCCACTACATAAAAACTTAATCATTCCACAACATCTTTGTCATACTCAACATCACAAATGCTGATCGCATGTGACTTCACTTTGTCCTTTTCCTTATGTGGTTGCTCATGTCGATCATCATTAACCCTTGGATCGGGGCATTGATTAGCATAATTCCTCATTTCCTTGCACTTTAAGAATTGAAGTATTGGTGGAGCATTATATGTACTCTTTTCTCTAATAACCTCATTAGAAAACCGTTTCCCATTACTTTGGCACTCAGCTGCTTGATGGCCTTACATTCCACACTTGAAACATTGTCTATTACCTTTTATACAATCTCCACCATGCTTCTTTCCACAATTTGAGCATAAAGAAACATGCAAATTCTTTTCACAATTTTTATGAGATTTTTCCTTAAACTCAATCTTTTTTTTTGTCAAAAACATGAGATAGATATGTAACACAATTTTCTAGTTCTACCTGGATAGCAAAAAAAACAATTTCTTCATTGATAATGAAGTATATTATAGCTAATTCCTTTTGAAGACTTGGTTTTATGCCACTGAATAATCGATCAACTTTACTTTCAGGTTGGATGATAAATCCATATGCATACCATGAATGCCTTGTAAAATTCACCTAGTATATACCAAGAGATTAATCATCCATTTTCTTATGCTCAAGGAACTCCTTTAAATCATTGTTCAAAGAATACGATGGAAGTACTTATTGAAAAATAAGTTCTTGAACTCATCCCATTCCATGGATTCAATTTCATCTTGGGGCCTTGTATTCTTAATTATAGTCCACCACTGGTCTGCTTCACCTTATAAATGGTATATATCCATAATGAATTTTTCATGTCCCGTTCAGCGATGAATGGAAAATATATTTTCAATGGTACTTATCCATTGCTCAGCAACAAGTGGATCAGAAGACCCACTGAAAGAAGGTGGGCGTTGCCTCATGAAGGACTCAATAGAATATTGTTCACTTCTCTACTCATTTGGAATTACAGAATGATTCATATCTTGTATAAGTATAACAATAAGATTTTTTACTCCATCTCCCACAACAGTGGTTTGTTCAAGAGTAAAATCATTGCATTGTCCATTACATTGATCAACAATGTTCCTTCAGGTTCCAGCAATCATCTAAAACCCAAAAAGAATAGTGTGAGAGGCAAAATAAATCTAGGAAAACAATATAATAAAGGGGGAGTACCTTCAATATATAACATCTTATGTTTAATTATAAGATCTTTACCATAATTCTAGGACTATAACCTATACATATACTTAACCTTAGAGACATCTCTAGAGATACCTTAGAAATATATCTAGGGAATTCACTAAATTTTTTGCATCCTAGTTTCCAAAGGTTACCTAATACTTCTCTCTGATACCAACTGTAGAGACCCAAAGCTTGATGTACATAGACATTACATTAATTTTTCAAAATACTTAATACATAACAAAAAAAATTCCCAAATACCATATTAGTTTAGTGTCTTTGGAAACTTGAAACATAATCTTCTAATCATGGTGAATGATATTCAACATCTCCCAGAAATATCTTCCCCTTTTTATTTCTTACCTAAATCCATTTTTTATATATAGGGGGAAAGAAAACATAAAAAGGGTGAGCTCAAATGATTACTAAGTGTAAACATAGAGAACATAAAAACAATCCATAAACATTTGAATTTAAAAACATGAACATAAAACATCAAAATATTGAGCAATGACATAAATCTTGGCTGTACATAAGGTATAGATCATAAAGGAACATTAATTATGATAAAATAGCATGGGAATAAAACATTTAATTTTCGAAAACAATTAAACACATGTTATGATTTTCATAGTATCCAAGTCATTGTTTCCAAAATATGTTCATGCAGTATAAGTAAAAAAAATTCTGCTCGTACTTTTGCTAGAAAAGTCAAAAAGTACCTCATATGGTAAATAAAAGAAATATTACTTCCATACCATGTAGTAAAAGTCAAAAAAGGGAAAAATTACTTTATACATACATGTAGGAATATTAAAAATTTTATGAAAACATTCTGAGAAAACATGGGCAAGGATGATAAACATAACCCCAGTAAATACTTACGAATAAGCAATCTCAGATAAAAACGACATTAGAATAATTATCCCTTAACTTGGGTCCAATTTTTTCCATACATGTCCCAAACTCCAGTATAGTGGGTTTAAACATATTACTAACTTCTAAAAGAACCATAATAATATTTATGATATCATATATGATTCAATTAAGACTTTATATTACCCGTTCTTTTGTCAATTCAATGTTAAAGCAGCGTTTTGGGTAAAATCGTTTCATTTATCGTATGTGTTTCGACTTGTTGTTCTTAATATTTTTACATATATCCTGATTTAATTAATTACAAAATATAAAACATGATTTATATATAATATATGTTCAGAATATAAATATATATAATATATCGATAAATGAAATGAAATACACTGTTCATTGTGATGGTAGGTCGTACGTACACATGAACGCTGTTTTAATTTCCTTATTGAATTGAATGGAATTAAGTAAATGAAACATATATGTACATAAATAAAGTATCATTATTATGTCAAATCATCAATTATTATTATTATATATACTTTATAATCTAACTTGAATGTTTAAACATGGAGAATGTATCTCATCGCGTCGTATAGATGGTAATCCGTACGTACTAACAAGCGGTGATATTATTCCCATAATTATTGAATGGAATTGGAGTAGATGATATAATTTATCAGAATTAGTATGATTATATAATAATCATATATAGTTATTATTTACACCAATATACCCATCCATGTAAGGTGCTGGTGGAAAACAGATTACACCACAGCATGGAGACGATATTCCGTACATACACACGTGTAGTGATTTCATTTTCTGTAGGATGGATAAAAGGTGAAATAGAGTTTTTTCATATTTATAATTACATATACGTATACGAGTGATACTGATTTTATTACTTTATAATGAAACAAATAAATAATAGGAAGTAGAAGAACAATTAAATTTGAATGAATCGGTAAAGGATATTACCTCTTCTTCAATGCGCCTCTTCTAAACCACCTATTAGGGCACTAAAATGGTTTTTAAAGAAGATCGAAACCTCTAGAATGTTTCTAGGGGAGTGCAAAATAGAATTGGATAGGGTTTGACCTAGATTTCATGCTCAAAATGGTGCGAGGAGGAGACGGAGGAGGTGCCCTTATATAAGAGAGGAGAGGGGTACTTTTGGAATCCTCAAAAATATTAATTTATAATAAACTAAAACCACACATACAAACATCCAAAAATGGCCCAAATAAAAATATTAGATTAGATAGGGTTGTAATATCATCAAAAACTAAAATTTATACTTGTTGGAAATTTATTTTAAACCTTATCAACTTGATTTATCTTTATTTAATCTATTTAATTTTATTTGTGGTAATAATATTCTAAATTTTAAATTGTTATAAATAATTAATTATGTTTTGTGAATATTCTATAATTGGATACATTATAAAATTTTAGACCATATACATTACAATTTATAATTTATAATTTTTTTTTGATTTTCAATCAATTTCATAATATGTTATTTTTATAAAATAACAATAGTGTCAATTTTGACACTGTTCATTTATTTGGATTGAAATAAAATCCACAATGAGGATATATTCGAACCAACATATTTAATAGATTTCTAACTTGTCATATTCTTCTAAAAAATTCATGGAGCACATTAATTTGTTCATATAACCTTAATTTTAATATTTATATAACCATTTATTTTATATTTCAATAAATAAAATAATTTCCACATCACTATTGTGTCATAATTAATGATACATATTTATCCCCTAAAAATTATAAATAAATTCTCATGATGTAGATAATTTTATTAGATTCATGGATATTATCCATGTTTGATGTTTTGTGAATTTTATCTCTTTATTAAAATTATTACACTTATAAGATATCAAAGAGTGACATGTTGTCACTTTCTTTGGTTTTAATAATAATTATATATTTTTCGTGGTCAAAAGTCCATGAAAGGAATCTATTCAAACCATTAGGTGATATGGGTCGACTTTTATTTATCCAATTGATTTTTGGTAGGTTTTAGTGTAATTTTATAATCTTATTTTTTCCCTTAATTACCCAATTTATCTTTAACTGTAGTAAATAAAAATTACCGCATTTACTATTCAAAATATCAAAAAAATAAAAGTAACCTTTTAACATAATTTGTAACCAATGAATCCTAATATGGAATCCATTTTTAAAAATTCAAAACACAAAAGTTGCAGTAATTAATTTAAAATTAATCTTGTTGTTAAGAAAACCGGTTTTAAAAGCTAAAACATTGTCAAAGATTGAAATGTTTTTACCAACGAATTAAATGTAAAATTAATGAAAATTCCTTGAATAATATTAAAAGGTAAAAATATATTATATTTATACTTTAAAACCATTAAATATTATAATTTAACCATATAAATTATCTTGATTAATATTTTGTTTTATATTAAAATTTAGCGTATTTTTAATATTCATCAAAATATAAAAGTTAACAAAAAAATATAAAACATTTACCAAAGTAAGTTTTTATATACTTATTGAAATTAGTAAGTTTATTTGGTCTAATTGAGCTTATAAATGAGTCAAAAATTATATTTAAAGTGGGTGCGCCATCAAAAGGTGGTAAAGCTTCATTTTTTGAAAAAAATACTTCTTCTATCGAAAAAATGATTTTGTTTTGATATCTCATTCTAGAAAATGTGTAAGATGAATTATAATATTATAAAATTAAAAATTAGATTAATAATATTCATAATGGATAGTTCTTAATATTATAATAATATATCACTGTTTAGTGAAACTCGGTATTGCGTACAACGCAAGCTATCGAGGAAGGTCTCTCTTACGTGTAATGCAAGTCAAGGCAGCGTTGCGTGTAGGGAAAGATTCCTTTGTTGTTGCGTATAACATAATCAAAATATAGTTCAGTTATAAATTGATCAAAATATATAATTGGTGTTGTGAAAAATTAATTTTATTCGAAATAACATGAAATTGTGTGCATCACAAGCCAAGAATAGTATTACGTATACTACAAACTAATACAGTGTTGCGTATAGAAGAAGCTAATCATGTTGAAGCGTACAACAAAATACATCAAAGAAATTATAAATAATAATTCTCATGAAATCATTAGGCGTTACAACTATTCTCTATCTTTCCTGCAGAAAAGAATGAATGGAAATTGAAAATGAAAAAGACACAAAAAGTTTACTTGGTTCACCCTCTCTGGGCTACGTCCAAGGAGAATACAATGATAATGTGTGGATAAACCATAACCACTAAAAGAGAACTGCTATTACAATGTTCAGAGTGGACTCACTGTCCCTCCTATTTTATATCCAACCAAAATTTGAAATCAGACTTATATATCAACTGAAGGGTTCTCACTACTTCTCTAGAAGATCCACCAACATTTTATATACTTGTATGCCCCTTCAATATATATAATGAATGCCTCCTCTACATTATCTAGTTCTCTATTGTTTTCCCACTTTCTTCCAATGATTAATACCTCTTTACAATAGATGTGTATGAAAAATTCAAATCCTTCATGAAACCCTTACTGCACCTTGTGTGAAAAACATCTTCTTATGTGAAACTTCCTACTTAAAAGAAACATCAATATTACGTGCAATATATTTTATTCCACACAACTCCAATTATTACACACAACTAGAATTCTTATTTCACACATATCCAGATCATATATTACAATGTCATGGATTTTTATCAACACAGTTTATTAGAAATCAATTTTTAAATCCACAACAGACAATGGAAACCCACTTAGTAAACAAACACAATCAACAAAAAATGCTTCAATGTTACGTTAAATAATTTTTTCCCAACAGACATCATTCATATATTTAATTTTTAATATTATAGTAAAATATTATGTTATATTATACAGACACACATATAAATATGCATGCATATAATCATACACACATATATTCTCTATCACAGGCACAAATACACACACACACACCCAATTAGACAATACACATATCAATGCATTATATAACATTAAAAGTAATATTTGTATATATATATAATATAATTAACGAATAATAATTAAGATTTAAAACATTATTATAATTAATTTGAAAACAACTAGTAACTAAATGATAATTAATAGTAAATAATTAATAATTAGTATAGAATTCATATAAATTAGTTATTAATACATTAACTATTAAATATTAATATTATTTTTTATATACAAATTATATATTAATATATGTGTGTTTCATAATTCATTAATATATTATATTTAAAAAAATTTAAATATATTTATTTTAATATTTAAATATATATAGAGTAATATATACCTATTTCAAATTCTCAATGTGTTGTAGTAGGCCATTGCTTCATTTATAGCCTATGAATGGTTGGTTAAAATCCTATGAAACTCCCATTTTATTTATATGGGAATTAGTGGGATGTGTGATGTGATGTGGAGAGACCATGGTGTTGTGTTTGAGGTGTCATGGTTAATTGGGTCAACATGTTGGAAAGCGTGAGGCCCAACATAGGGTAAAACATTAGGTGGAGTGGTCAGTTGGGGTGGGGGCCACATAATTGAGAAAAAACTATTTTTATTAAAAATAATTACCCACTTTTATCATAAATAAGGTTATATGTATATAAATTTACTTTTTTTAATAAAAAATGTAATCCATGGGTGATTAAATTTATTGTGTTTTTAAACGATGCTAAATTAACTACACATTACTTAGTGAAATTTTTACAAAACACGGGTAAATAAATTATCCACTTTTACAATTGAGACTAATTTAAAAATAATACTCCATTGGTTTTATTTATTCTCAGATAATATTTTTCATGACCTGAGTTGTAGTGAAATAAATAAAGTAGGTATATATACTAATAGAGGAATGTTGAATGTCAAGCCACACATCAGTTGAAGGAGTTATTCCTCCAAAGGTAAATGGTTATGTTATCTCCAATAAAAAACATATTAGTAAAATAAAATCTCATGTTAATATAAAATATTAATTTTATTTATCAGTACATGTTTATGTAATTATTTATGAGATTAATGGTTTTTTAGATGATTAAAAGACATCATAAAAGGTAAATTAATGCACAAGCATTCTATGATCAAATGATGTGAAATTATTATGTGTAAATTATTTTTGTCATACAAGGTTAATTGATTAGGAAAAGTAAACATTATATCAACATTTGTGTGGAGGTCAAAATAAAAAAAAATTACAAATAATCTAAAAAAAATACTCAAAGAAAATATTACCACATTAAATTCTTTACATAAATTGAGCTAGAATACAACCAAATTCTAAAGTACTTACCTAGCCCACTTCTAAGTTATTTCACTTATTGAGGAGTTCTGATGAGATATTTGGGTTGAATTAACTTAGTTAGAATAAAGGGTTGATCTATTTATCAATAGTCAGTCAACATAGTGGAATGTGTTGAGAAAATATTAGTATAAAATTTCTGGAATGGAGTGTCAACACAATAGATCATGGAACTATGAGATAATGTATCTAGAAATAATTTCCTTCCTAAATACCGTTGAATAATTCGATAGGCCCTCATATGAATTATGAGAAGTCAAATTTGGTTCCTTGGTATAGGAAAATCCAAGTGAAATGATATTCTGAATCCAATGTAGTGGGTTATTGGGATTTTATAAAACAGTGATTGACTAATATAATTAATTTTAAACAACAAAACTGATAATAACAACAAACTAAAAAAATATAATTTTATCTATTTATATATATATAAAAAGAAAGACATAAAATCAGGGTTATTAGTTTTTAGAAAATAACATTTCCTTATAATAAAAAATTTCATAGAGTGTTATATTCTGTAACGCTCCTAGAATATAGGAAATATGTTTTTTAAAAATAAATATAATTACTTCAATATCGTGTGTTACACATGAAACTGAGTTATAAAAAAATGCAATATACTATTAAATGATAATTATTTAATGTGATTGTTATCGCCTCATTTTTGGAATGACGAGTAAGAATAGGATTAACTAAATTATGGAAATTTATGGTTTGCACATTTATATAAAAATAATAATTTGGTGACCAATTAAATTTTCATGAAAATAAAAACCAATTGAATATAACGGAAATCAATATCTGAAAATATTGTTTATGTAAAAAAACACATTTTATATCAATAAATTAAATAAATATCTTCTTTAGAATCATTTTAATGATATATATATATATATATATATATTATGACTAATAAAATGTTTTAAATTTCATATTTTGTGTCTTCTAGGCATGAGAGAAGAATAAATTCAATATTATGCATAAAACATATATTTTTCTAAAAATAAGTTTTATCGTATTTTTCACACTTATTATTTATTCATGTTATTATAAATTTTTGAAATTTTATTTGAAAAAATTAAATTAAATTCTTAAATGATCAGGTAAAAATTATATTAGTGTGATTTTGGAAAAAAAATTTAAGAATATACATATAGCATTCTCTCTTTTCAGTGAGGTACATTTTCTTTTTTGTTTTGGTTAAACTCGAAAACCATTCAAAAAAGTGGGGTGAGTTTTGTTTTTGGAAGAAGGTAACTGGAGGGATGGAACCTGTCTATAGACTGAATACATGATATGTATTTGAAAAAAATCAATGTATTTAAATACATCATGTGATCTCGGATTTCCAAACCAATTCATGACATGTAAATTATTTTAATTGGGTGAGAAAAAATCAAGTATTACATGATGTGTAATGTTTTTTCATGGGGAGAGAAAAACCTGGGAATTACATGACATGTAATGCATTTAGATTCCATGTAAATGCAAGAACCAGATATTATTTTAATGGGAAGTGCCTCTAATTTTGAAAGATGCTTGTTTTTTCTTCTCCCATACAAAGGGCATGTGCGTAAGAGCTTCCTCCCACACTGAAAATAGGTTATTATATTTTCCCCCATCTGAGCACTATTTTCTATGTCGTTCAGTGCATTGGATATGCAATGATATGGTCCTCATTCCCTTTCCTTCCTTCTATCATTTATCTTGCAGTCATTTTCACTATAATGGCATGAGATCATATGACTTATTTCAAGGAGTTTGAAAATTCTTCTAACATCTCCCACTGATCTCAATTCAATGGCCGACACTAGATGAGGATAGTGCCATAGGCTAATGGTTGGTGGTATAGTTAATATAACTCAAAGTATAGTTCCATTTTATCATGAAAAATTTTACGGCAATCTATAATTTCCTTCTTCACCTCCATAAAGATAATAAATTAAATTGAAGTTTATTGTTGTATGTAACAGGACCATACCAACTTGTGAAATAATGATGTTGATAATTATCCATGACATGAGACAACCCTATTGGTGTTACCTTCTTTAAGGGCCTAAACAAACATTACATTAAATTTTTAAAAAACCTTTTGAGGTGTGTGGTTCCATGTAATAAATAATACCTTTGAAAGGTGAATTAAACAAATGAAAGTGAGTTTCCTTTTGTTAGGCCCTTTTGATTTATGTCATAGCTTTAATCACATTAATTAAATGAATTAAATTGCTTAGATAAAGTGTCAATGTTTTCAGGATTGTAAAATTATAGGAGTTATTGATATCTAAACACTTATTTATACTAATCCAATATTGATATAAGGGTCATGATTTTGGGAAAACATAGACAGTCTCATCTTGCTATAAAATTAAGACATGGTATAGATTGTAAATACACTGAGAGTGGTACTTGGATTCTTATAGTATGCCTTGGATGGGCTCATTTGGCGGATTACATATGTACCCATAGGAGATTTTGGTTCCATAGGAGATTTGTTATGGATGGGATCAACGGTAAGATAGTTATTCCATGCTATGAGTGATACTCGATACCCTATATGAGATAAATTGGACATACACAAAGGTTCATGCTTTACACCACACCGAGAATGATTCTTAAGATACCTTATGGATCACTGTGGATGAAATCATATAGTGTCGGATATTTATAGAGTTCCTAGAGTGATACTATGGATTCCATTTTTTGGATCACCGTGGATGGGCTAAGGATTCTATTTTTAAATTTTTAAGAATTCCATTTATTTAAATCTTATGAATACATAATGGGTATCCCTAGGGAACGTGTGACAAGATATATAACCTTCTTGACTACATTACACTCTTGATTCTTGTTTTATGATATTCAAATATTACACCCATATCAAATCAATATAGGTTCACTTGGTTTAGAGATATCCATGTTAGGATGAAGTACATAGTGTTGGTTGGGTATCACGGAGGAACCCTGAATGATATGTATTATTTATCCAATTCATTTCAATTATTATGTAATTTCAGACTACTCAATTTATTACCATTGGCTGGATTCTTCTAGATTCCATTGTTCGTTGGCTACTAAGTATATCTCACTCCCTAATTAGGCTGCCTATGGTACCCAAAAAGACATCATGATTATAGGTGTATATAAAGTGAAGAGTCTTTCTTCTAAAGCATAATTATAAGTTTTAGGGAGGATTATAGGAGAATTGGACTGAGCATATGCTTGTGATATGAGTAGAGCTAGTTTTTTTATAGTTTTTTTATTTTTTTGGAATGTGATATATTGTTGTTTACACTTTATTCTTTGTACCTAATTTTTTTTATAGAAAAATGACATGATCATCATAATTTTTGTATCTTTTTTGGATTTAGCATCCGATTACTTATTTATCTAGATTATTTATTATTCTATTTTTTCTTATTTATTTATATTGACCATATTAAATTTTATTATTTACCACTATGATACAATATAAATAGGAAGGAATAGTTTCCCCATAGACACTCACTAGGCCCTCACTACTATTCATATGTCTTTAACATATTATGAGTTGAACTTGAGGTTAGGTTTCCAACTAACTTGTCGCATCGCTTAACAGCTTCCGGGGTGGTAATCTATAATGTGTTATTTGATTACGCTTATTCATTTTTTCTTAATATTTGGGTATTATACGGGAGGCTAGGATGTATCAAAATTAGGTTATGATCTTTCACCTAGTAATAGCCAACCCATGTTCATGGGAAACCCACATTATCTAGGATATGATGTTGTTTTTATTGGATTGGGTCTGTTATGTATGGTTTAATTTCACCATTTGATGATAAATATGTTCTGTAATGTTATTATTGTTGATGTAATTATTATTATGGATTTCTTTTCTTTTTCCCAGTATGAAAAAGTGGTATCATATCATGCATCATATTATGTACTTGCAGATTCTCATGTCATGAATTATACCATTCCATATTTATAATACTACATGCATTACCTATATTTCCTATGATTACTATAAGCGTCTTGATAGTTATATATATAAATGTTCTAAAATTTCTTATATGATTAACATAATTAGATTAATTAATGTGTCCACATAAATCTAATAGGTTTTTCCCATATATATTTAGGATGAATCCGTAATTAATATATTACTATACTTTTAAGCCATGAAATAATGGTTATATGGTATGCAATATTTGATTATTTGGTAGATGAATGCCAATTCCAATTGATGAAGAATTCACTTATATAAATTGGGAATGGTATTTAATTCAATCAAATCATTATACAAGACATTTTACATCCTGATACAGAATGTAAAGGTTAGGTCTTAGTTTCAAGACATACAAATTGAAAATTATAAGGAGTATGAGCCTTTAAAAATTGGGAATGGTAACACATCTAACTAGATTGAGATATCAATTCACATATAAATAATATTTTAGTAAAATAAATTTAAATTTTTAAATGAAATGGTTACCGCTAAATAGGGATTCCAATTTCTATGTAAATGGTGTTTTTATATATACATTAAAATTGAAACTCCATATATTGGAACCACAAAAGACTTGTGATCTTAACCTCGACCTGACCTTGGAAGTGGGAAGTAGGATGTGTCTATCGTGATCTGTTGTGATCATTATTATCACATTGAACATAATTTAGGATCATGAAGATAGTTTTCAGTTGTTTATATGAAGTATATGTATCATTCCGTTCATGTTATCATTGTTACCATATGCTGTTAAATCTTATATTAGGTATGTGTTTTTCAATTTTATACTTATTCCACCCTGACATCCTTTAATCATATTCATCGTTAGTGGTGATGACCGTGCTCTGATGGGGGTGGGACCTAATCCATGAGTATCACCTCCTTTAGTGCCTATAGAGGCACCTCATGTTGATCATAGATTTAGAACTAACGCTTAGTTCTAAGATTACTTATTTTGATTTATGTAGTTTGTATAAGGATATCCCTGACCTTGAACTCCTATGGAATAGTTCCCAAGGGAATTCCATATGTAGTACCCTCTTACCTTTTTGGGGGATGGTAGAAATAAGGTTTTAGGATATTTTATTGAGGACATGTTATCGATCTTCGAGCATATCGAGATTTATACAAAGTGGAGGGGAAATATGTTCTCATATATGCTCTTTGACTCGTCCATGCATTGGTGGAATTTTATCTCTCGGCCTAGTCAACATCAAGGTATGGTATGGGTTGAATTCTAGGCAACACTATATGACTACTTATTTCTATATATGCTGAGAGAAGAGAATTCTGAAGAGTTTATGAACCTACAATAGGGTGACATATCCGTGATGGAGTATTCCACTCGCTTAAACAAACTTCATCATTTTGAATCAAATTTTACAAGTAAAAAGTTGATGACAATAATATGATTATAGGATGGGATTTCATATGCCACTCATTTGTAGGTGAATGTATTTTAGTTTGAAATAGTTTTAGAGATTGTGAACTAGACATTCATCATAGAAATGAACCCAGGAAGATGGAAATGTGATCCAAGTCAGTTCATATTAATGACAGGTGATGGTTTTTCTATATATTGGAAATTTCATTTCGAGGGTGAATTCAAGAGAAGCGCTAGCTAGCTGAAAAAAATCCAAATTTAGGTGGTGTGCAAACAATGTAGTATGACAGGAAATGAAAAGACCGGTGTATATGTAATTCAACCGAGTGCTGTGATTAAAATAGGATGGGCCACCATCGGTGTTTCTATTGAACATTCTCTCTAGTTCCTAGTGGGAAAGGATCTTTTCCGAAACTGTATTATAGTATAAGATCTATAGCTCCACACATAATAGGTGTTGTTATACTACCAGCCGATCATGCCATGGAGGAGGTCATGAATAACTTATTTAGACTTTAGTGGTTCAATGCAAGTTTAGTGGACCTGACTAGGTTAGCCAGGTTGCATCTCAGGGCCATAGATCAGGACATATCTATGTAGTTTATCCCACTCCTGAGGTTAAGAGTTTGGTGCCATCTACAGTATAATTTATTATTATAGTAGCTATTATTTTATTTTATTTTCTTATTTGATATAGGTTCATCACACAATATTATGTATTCAATAAATATGGAATGTTGGGGAGTAATTTTGTAACATCATGAATCTTGATACACAGTTAGGGGTTTGATAAGATATTATACTCCTGTGTAATGGGTCCCACCATGATGGGTAGCTACATTTTCCTGTGTAATTTCTTCATCCTATAGACGATGGGTTTCATCTTCATACTCTGAATGGACTTTCTAGTTACTTACCATGACCACATTGATTTCAATCATCTAAGGGTTTCTTTTACATCACATAAGAGAAGTAATTATGTTGAAAATGGTGAATGGGATGTCTAGTAGAGATGAGATGGACCCGAGAATCGTGGGATAAGAATATTGATAGCCTTGTCGGCTAGTATCTTTATAATCAATCAAGAAATACATTTCAAGGAGTACCCTTCTATTGTGGATTGTTGTAGGGATATTTCCCCTAATGATTTACTAAATTACCTCATCTAAGAGAGGTTTATTTTAGTATTTATCTTGTTCCATTTGTGGCACTGATATCTATTAATCCCTATAGGATGATACATTCTCAACTCCAGGAACTCAAGATGTTGTTTGAAGACATAGAAGTGAAGTTCATTATATGAAATAGTACTTATGAATGGGGTTCACACATCCTTTATACCAAGAAGGAGAATGATACCCTTATGTTGTTTATGGATTAAAGATGGCTGAACCATATTAAAATTAAGAATTGGTATCAACTACCTCATATAGATGAACAATTTGACTAGATTCGAGGAGTGGTTGTTTTTTTGAAGATCAATTTTAGGTTGGTCTACCATTAGATGCACATGAGACAATCTGACATGTCACATACAATGTTCATGAGTAGGCACGACTTGTACGAGTATCAGGTTTTTCAATTTATAAAATCAAACATACCATCCATATTTATGTTCTTAATGAATTGGGTTTTCCACACATATTTGGATTCATTTATGGTAGTCTACATAGATGATTTCTTCATGTATTATCATACTCAACATGACCATGCCAAACATCATGAGATTTTTATGAACACACTGAGAGAACACCAACTATATGCTGATATCACTAACTAACACTTTTTGATTGATAAAGATTACTTCTTAGGTTATATTATCATAGAGGATGGAGTATTTGTTGATACAGAGGAGGTGAAAACCGTGGTTTCCTAGGATAATCCCAAAAATGTATTTGACATATCTGGTTTCTTAGGGCTTGATGGACATTGCATGAATTATATTTGGGAATTCTCACACTTATAATAACACATTATGGGATTGAATAAAAAGGGTTTGAGGTTCTTATAATCCAAAATATTACGAGGAAGGAATTTAGAAGTTTAATTGGAGACTAACATCAATGTCGATATTGATTCTTCCAGATCCAGGTAGAAGCAATACAGTTTATTACGATTCATTAAGAATCAGGCTTGGAGTTTTTTTGAAGTAGGGATATTGGTTTGTAGAATATGGATCCCAGTAGCTGATACCACATTATTGTAATTACCTTACGTACAACCTTGTATATCATCCACGGTGTTGACTTACACTGTTGGATGTACTAGTTATTGGGGGAGCTATTTGATGTTTACCCAGACTATAAAAGTCTCAAATACATTTCCAAATAGAGTTAATGGAATATCATGCAATGAAGGTGGATTGAATACCTATAATCATTCGACTATGAGCATCTGTATACATCTATAAAGGGAAATGTAGTGGCTGATGCCTGGATCCAAAAGACAAAGACAATGTACATCAAAGAGACTAGTAGTGAGTGATAGTTGATGGATCTATATTGTAAAGTGAATGTCGAGGTTCAAGAGTATCATCAGTACCCTATATTAGCATCTTTTTCCATGAAATCATCTATTCTAGAATGGGTAAGGATGATATGGCTTTCTGATCCTGATGGTTTATTATAAATGGATAGTTATTAGGTTAGGAACCACCTCCTAGTTTGTTTTTTTGATGAGGATGAGGTTCTTCACTTCCATAGATGTATTTGGGTTCTATCAAAACATATTTTAAGAGTTGAGGTGGGAATATCATGACTTTTTTCTAGAATTTTACACTGGGATTACCAAGATATACCAAGACATACATCAAAAGTGTTGGTGGCCATGTTGGAAGAGGAATATTGGAGGTTTTATAACTCGGTGATCCACTTATCAGCATGTGAAGTCTAAGAACAAGTATCTTTTAGGACTTATACGATCTATATCTATTCATGAATAGAAATGGGATAAAATCACTATATATATAAAGAACATATTTCTAGTAGGTGTTCCAGAAGAAATTGGGTTTACATGTGCTTCTGTGAACAAAATAAAACCCCCATATCGATGATCCATCTGAGTATATGATTTGTGTTAGGGGAAATGGACTAAGAATTATTCCTTGATTTTGAAGTTTTATGGGAGAAACAAATACCACAAATTGATTTTTCATACAATAACATGTTTTACTTGACATTAAGAAAAAATAAAACTAATTCAAAATTTTATGGCTACATATCAGTATAGACAGAAGACTTATACCGATATTCCCCATCAAACATTGGATTTCATGGTGGGAAATTAGGCCTTTCTATGTGTTTCACATATTTTATTCCATAGATTAAGTCATAGATAGGTAAATCTGTCACCTTATTACAATATGATATTTGATAACCTCAAGTGAGTCGAGATGATAAACTATTAGTTATAGCTGCCTCAATGGTACAATTCCAACACAGAATCTTCCATGTATCACAACTTTTTTTTATCATTATAACTTATCTAATTTTTTTATTATAAATAAATCATTTTGGTGGAGGATGCATAATTTGAGGAGTATCCAATATGTCTTATAGATCATATTTCAATGATCTATGAGGTAGGTCAGTTCCTATGGTACATATGCTATGGAATAATGGTTGCGTACATGATGAGACCAAGGAGTGAGAGGCTGATGTTCATGATTAGTGGTTAGAGGTTTTCTCTGATGATTCTTTACAACCATTGAAAGGGAAACCAACAGATGAGTTGTTTTTTGTAGGGGAGGATATAATATATCATATTTTTAGTGAGGTAACTTTTTATTTTAGTTTTGGATAATCCCAAAAACCAATCCAAAGGGAGGACCAATTTTATTATTCAATAATGTTTCTGGATTGATGTAATTTGGATGTAGACCAAATAACCAGTATGTATTTAAATACATTAGATGAACTCAGTTGGCCAAATCCATTCATGATGAGTAATGGTTTTTCTATGAGATGGAAAAACTGATCATTAAATGATTTTTAATGAATTTAAATGATATTTAAATGCTAGGGGAATTATTTATTAAGCGAAGAGTCTCTTATTTTGATAGAGTCTTTTTTTACTTCTCCCTCATAGAGGGAATGTGCATGAAAGCTTCCTCCCTTTCCAAACAAAGGTTCTTCCATTTCTAATCCATTTGAGCTATATTTACACCACCGTCAAATTTTTTGGATTCACAATAATAGTCTCATCATTAATTCATTTTTCCAAAAATTTTTGAATTTCAGTATGAGATCATATAAGAAATTTTTAAAGGATTTCACAGTTCTTCTGATTTCTTCTATTCTTGATCAATTTAAGGGAATCGATTGTATATGGATAGTGATATGGGTTGAAGGTATGTGGTATAGTTGTTTTTCCACAATTATTATTTTTAATTTGATCATGTTACATTATAGAACATGTTTAATTTTCATCATCACTCCGATAATGTTAATAAATTAAATTAAAGACCATTCTTCTGTGTAACGAAACCCTAGCTGCCAGTGAATCAATGTCATTGGGAATTAACCATGAAATGAGACACCCCTATGGGTGTTCCATTATTTTAGGTAATAAATAACCCTTGAATAAAATATTTATACCACTTTTTTAGGTTTTTGTTTTCTTTATAATAAATAATACATTAAAAAGTTGAATTGAAATAAGAAAAATGAGTAGCATTGTGTGAGGCCCTTGTAATTTATGCCATAACATGAATTATATGAATTAATTGAATTTTACAAAATGGATAAAGTTTTATATTTTTCATTCATGTTAAATGATATGATCTATTGATATATAAACCCTTATTCACACCATGACAAGGTTGATACAAGGGTCTTGGTTTAAGGATTCCTTGGATGGCCACATCATGCTTTATAATTAAGTGTTGTTATGGATTGTAAATATAACAGGAAAGATACTTGGATCATTATGACACTCCATGGATGGGATCACTAATAATATTACATACCATCCCATTTTGGAATCTAGTTCTCTTTGGGATTCACCATAGACGGGCTTAATGAAACTATGGTTATAAAGTGTTACGAGTGATACTCAGTCCCCTATTTGAGGTACCTGGGATAGGCTCAGAGGGTCATGATGTACAACACATTAAGAGTGATACATGGGATATCCTATGGATCAAATTAAATCGACTCTTACCTTTTTGAATATTTATATTGCTTCTGAAGATATAGTAGGGATTCAATATTTCAAATCGCCTTGGACATGATCAAGATGAAATTTGTTAAATTCAAAGGATTAACTTTATTTAAACACTAATAATTCATAACTATTGTCTGTGGGACACTTTCATCAATCAAAATCACATTCAAGGGTTTTGTCCACTATTGATGCTTGTTTTTTGAAAAACTGGTATTATACTCATATCATATCAATACAGGTTCACCTATGTTCAAAGAAATCCAAATATTTCCAAAGTAGGTAGTGTAATTCTAGTATCAATGATGAAGTCAGACTGATATGTTTTACTTATTTAATGATATACATTTATTATGTCCTTTCATACTTCTCATTACATATACAAAAAATATATGTTATGGACACCATTAGTGGTGGAATACTAAGTATATCTCACACCCTTCTTAGACTGAATGTGGTACTCGATAATTCTTTAGGATTAAAAATGTAGATAAACAGAAGTTTCCAAGATACAATGTTTGGTTTTGAGTATTGGGGTGGAGTATGGGAGTCGAGGAACAATCCTATGATCCTGATTAAAGTAGAGGTTGCTTTTGTAAATTTGGAAATTTTTCTGGCATATATTATTTTCCTGTTTCCCTATATTTTGGGAGCCTCATTTTTTATAGCTACATGAAATGATCATAATATTTTTTGTAAATATTTATTATTTAGATACCTCCAGTTTATTTGTCTGGATGATTTAATATTCCATTGGTATTTATTTATTTTTGTTTATATTGATTTTCATTATTACTTACCATTGTTCACACTCTCATCTAGAGGGCATATTATCCATAATAAAAAACCCTATGACCTATTTCAAGTAGGAAGTCTCTAGAATATAGAGAGGAACTCTTGATTCCATGTGATCATATGTCTCAGGTCTCCTCTTAGTGGATTTTAGGGAGGGATTCTATAATATATTTTTTGATGGATAGTGAAAATATTTGTTTTTATTAAGAATTGTCCCTTATTTTAAAGATTTTACAAATTTTAAATTGTATAAATATTGTTTTATTATTTAATTTCTTTAAAAAATATATGTACTAATCCAATTTATTTCATTGTAATAAATTTAATTTTGAATTTTAATATATATTTTTTAAACTTTTGTACATTTTCTCTTTGGTAACCATTTGTTCATCAGATATACAGGTTTATTTTTATATTATATTATTCAACTTATATGAATATTACTTCCAAAAATGGATTTAATAATTTTAATAATAATTATTAATATTATATATTAATTTCATCAACAATTTTTACCATAATGTATAGTGAAAACAATAAAAAATTAATACCATGGTTAAGGATAAAATGGGCTTACCGAGGGTGAAACTAAAGATAAAAGGTGTAAAATGAACTACATCCTTGTCCAAAACCCTTTTAATTGGAATATTTCATTTTTATCACCACTAATAATGTTGAACATATCATTTTAGAGCCTTTAGGCATGTCAAAATTGTGGATACACTTTACTTTTTTAAAAAAATTCCATGTCTATTCGCACCCCAACATATAAAAGGCCACATCATATACTATCATCATCACAACTCAAAAAACCATTGGTTTATAAAATACATGAAAAAATAATTTTTTTAATTTGATAACCTAATACTAGATTCATTAGTTTTATTAGGAATCTGTGTTCATAATGCTTTACGTACAAACTGGGGGAGATTCTCTGAATTGGAGGTAAAAATTTATAATCATATGTCATTATTTTATCTCTTCTTATAAATTATTTAAATCCTATTAAAACCTGATGATATAAAATCCTTAGTGTATGAAATATAAATTTATTTTATTACGTTAATTTAATTACATAATTCTATCTCCTATTTCAAAAATGGGATGCGAAACCATTAATCGTGTGTACGATTGACTACCGCCTCACGAACTGATGTTATTCATTTTCGTTCATGACCTCCCACTGATAAATATAATACTGTAATTACTATTTATATATTATATATATTATATTAGTATAATTTTTATTTATAATATCACATATTTTTTATTACCTCCAACCCTTTTTAAAATAATAACATTGCTTATGTGTGTGACAAACTACCACCTTGCGAATAAATGTGATGTATTTATCTCATTTTATTTTTATATGGATGGTAATAAAGAACAATTACTTGAATATATATATATATATATGATATTTGTAACATAAGTATGTAACTTTAATTTTAATATCACATATACCTTCTTACTTTCCATTAAATGGGGGATACGATAATACTGTTCATGTGTAAGACTAACTACTACCTTACAAAGTGATGTTATAAATTTAAAATAAACAGTTTTTATGGGAGTTAATTAGTGTAAATTTACTGAATATGTGTGATACATAAGACATAAAAATTATTTTTTTAATATAATATATTATTTATCGTTATTTCACTTCATCTTTTAAGAAAATTGAAACAACATTCTTGCGTAGGTATAACATACTGTCTCTTTTAATATTATATTTCATTTTTTATGTATTAATATTATAAATAACTATTTTTTAATATATTAAAAATATATATTATTTTTATATCATGTTTAAAATTATGTAGAATATGGAACCATTATGATAGTAAGAAGACCAATACTCTATAATCTAAAGATACATGAAAAAACAAAGTAGTTATTGCCCGAAAGCTGATTTTAGAATGGAATTGTTAATAAGTGGGTAATAAAACGTCATAAGTAAATAATACATGGTATGATATATATATAATTATGGTTATATAATATATTTATAATAAAATTATATCAATTAAATATAATGCTTAAATATCTATGTAGAAAGTCACGACATATGGTAAGGGATTTTAATCTCAATTTGTCTTCTTTGTGACATATGTTATGTTTTGCACTTATATTATTTTATGAAGTTTATAAAAAACATTTTTTGAAATTTAATACCATTATATTATTTATTATTATGATATTTTAGGTTCCATTTTTTGTTATTCCTTCATGAGGCATATGATTTAATGTCACCAAAGTGGTAATGATGATCTTTCTAAAAAGGGAATTCCCCTTTGTGGCTTTTTTGAACCCTCAACATAAGTAAACCCACATACAATGATAGGGTCACTATCAAGAGGTAGTGCCCCAGTTGGGATAGAGTTGTTTCTAACCAAGATGGTAGACCATCTGTAAAGACCCAGAAATTTCAAGGAAATTTTTTTTCTTTCTTAATTTTCTTTTGAATTTTACAAGAACACAGTTTCTGACGGCACCTAATTCCGAGGCCCGGTGTGCCCAGAATCATTTTCCGATGTTTAGCTCAGGTACGTTCAGTGAACGAACAAGCATGTTTTCCTAACATTGAACCGGTGATCAGAATCGAAATCTGAGGGCACTGATGGAATCGTGGCGCCCGTAATTGCTTAGAAACACCTTTTTCGGAGTTGTGTTTGCTCGGGTGTGGTTACTAAATTTTGGGTTAAGTAAATGAATAAAATAAAATGGGGCAACCAATTTATTTTATTTAAAGTTGTTTAAACTAAGCTCAGTGGTTGAAGTGGGACCCACTATATCCAACTCCACTAGGTAGGATATTTGTGGGATGGGGCCCACACGAGCCCCACCTTTTCAACTTCCACGAAACCCCCACCTTTGATTAAAGTAACACACCCGCACCCCTATTAAACAAAGTCAACTCTTACATTTAAACTTTATAATAAATGCCTCTATTAATTTGGTGGTTTAAAACATTGCAATTAATTGAGTTAATTTTTTGATTTGTTTTTGAATTTTAAAACGTTTGGTGTGAGTAATAAAATAAGGTAACCCTTATTTTATTGTTGTTACCATAGTTGTGAGGGAGGATTTTGGAGAGAACAACTCAAGTTCATGGAGTTCTTATTCTTCGATGAAGAACATGAAGAACGCCGACCTCTGCAGAAGGTTGACAAGAACGCCGGATCCTCGGAGATCGACGACGCGACGCCGACAAATCTTTTCTCAACGACCTTCAATTCCGTGACGTCCCTTTTCGCGACAAACCTCATTCGATGACTACGGTCAAGGTAGGGATTTTATTTTTGATTGTTAGTGAACCCTTGTTTACTTCCTTCTAAATCTATGAATGCGGATCAACTAAATATTAAGTTGATCCGTGAAGATTATGTTTTCGGGTTGGGAATTCTTGATTTCGGGGAAAAAATTTTGGGTTGATATCTTTTGTTCGTGAAAAATCCTTGTTGTTCATCGCCTTTTGGGCCACTTCTAACAAAGTTAACGGGAGGAGGTCGGACCGCACGAACACAGACGACTCGCATCCCCCTTTGTTGTTTTGATTCATTGTGGAACGAACAAAGTCGGCATGGTGCAAAGGCACCGAGCAGAAACAAGAAAGAACGCGATGAAGAAGTGTGGCGTCGTCGTGCCACGACGTTGAGGCCGAACGAAACCGCGGCCGGAGTCGGGGCCGTAGAGGCGATTGAAGACTCCGCTGGTTGATTGTTGTGCGCGAATTGGTGGGCAATGAAAAATGGGGCCGCAAGGTAAATTTGATGCCTCCACAGTGAAGGTCGGGTCCCGGGAGGACCGTTGGCGAAGGCGGCGAGAAAAACGGTCCACCGGAGTGCGTCCGATGGTCCGCGGAAAACACCACCGGCGCCCGGCGCGCTGCTGGGGAGGGCCGCTGTGGCTGAAGCCACAGAAGCAAGCCGCTGGTCCCGCGACCGCGCGGGACCGAAGGAGGCGGGACGCGGTGCTCGGCCGCATCCGTTAGCAAGGCACGACCCCCACATGGGGTCTTGGTTTCATTCAAGGGGGGCGGAGCCTGCCCC
Source organism: Viscum album (assembly GCA_963277665.1). NCBI lineage: Eukaryota > Viridiplantae > Streptophyta > Magnoliopsida > Santalales > Viscaceae > Viscum > Viscum album. Next base: position 511,498,693 of record OY728143.1, on the reverse strand, counting down.
CTTTACGCATCCGCTCGGCCATTTTGGCCGAGCCACCTATCCTGGCCAGCGCGCCAGTGTACCGGGCCAGACTCATGTCGGCTCGACCCAGTTCGGGCCGACCCAGGGTGTCTCGGGCCGGATCGGTCCGGGGCCGAAACCCCCACTTCCGGACCTTCTTAGGTATTTCGCCCATATCATGGGCCACAGACCTTCGATCGACGCATTGTCAGCTGCGATGCGATCCTTGGATCGAGACGGTCGTTTCGGTATTTTACACTCGAGGTTTTAGAGAACTTTGGGTTCGGCCGGGTTGGTTTGTACACGAAACCAACCAGGCCCTCGGAGAGGAAACACTTATATCTTGAGCTCCGGACGTCTGATTGATGTGTCGTCAACATTGTTGGATTCCTCTTAGTGAGATAGACATTTTGGCTTACTCCGCTCGATGTTTGGATGCAGTCGGAGTTCAGTCGGGTTGGTTCTCAGACGAAAACAATCGGGCCCCTGGAACAAAAAAGCCAATAACTCACATACCGGGCGTCCGATTGACGCACCGTCTGTCTAATTGAATTCCTCTTGATGAGACAGAACTTCTGGAATAATTCGCCTGATTTTTGGTTGCAGTTGGATAGTGGTTAGGTTGGATTGTACCCGAAATCCAATCGGGCCCCTGGAACTGAAAAGATGATAACATTCAGACTGGACGTCCGTTTGATGAACCGTCAGTGGCATTGTTGATCACGTTGAGAAACGGTCCCTATGAGTTTACCCTATGATATTTTGGGGTACAGTTGAGATATGGCCAGGTTGGTTCGCACACGAAACCAACCGGGCCACTAGGATGAAAATGCTAATAACACATAGACCGGGCGTCCAAGTGACACGTCGTCTGTTGCATTGAGACCCCTATGACAAGGTGGTCCTTTGAGATACTTCTTCATGTGACATTGAGAAACATGGAGTATCGACCTGTAGCTCGTGGATCAGACCCTTCTAGAGACGAGCGTGCAGAGTACAGAGACTGTGTAGCCGACTGAGACCTTACGACTGCTTGACCGAATCGACTTGGTGTGAGTCGACTAGCCTAGTGGATGGAGCACTACTTTTTTTGGGTGCAGACCCGTGGCAGATGGAGAACTACTTGTGTGACAGTAGAGACCTGTGGTACTCGTCCGGAGAGTACCTCTGCAGGCTATTAGGGGGTGTGCAATACTGTGTTTTGGTGGCATACCCCGGTGAGAAGCACTACTATGTTTGGGTGGCTGACCAACGACACTCGACAGGAGGAGTACCTCAACAATCTTAGGTTAGTGAGCAGTACCTCGGAGTCGTGACAGGATCACTGTACACTCTAGAGATGGGGCTCTTCAGCAGTTACGGTTTCGATAATGAAAATCCTAGTTTTAGCTGAGTCTATGATCTTTGCGTATACCTCATGTTTGGGATGGGTTACATGATAACCTAGGTATATGTATGGGCATATACCTGGGTAGTGGTTTTCCGTTTATTTCATAATCTTTGTGTTTCCTCATGATTGAGATGGGTTACTTGATAACTTAGGTATATATATGGGCATAAACCTAGGTAGAGGTTATCTGTTGAGATCTTCTTTGTGGTTATCCATCTTCGTTTTAGTGAGACCTTGAGTGTCTTTGGGTCCCTACTGAGTATCGTTATACTCACCCCTGGACGGGCTATGCCTGCACCTCGTTGTGTTGGTTGCAGACGACGGGCAGTGCTGACGGAGGCCGAGTGTTCGAGGACTGGACGATACCCGGAGGTGGACCACACGACGAGTCAGTATCCGGAGGTGGACTTCACGATGTGATGACATAAGAAGGTGGTTGACTGTCGAGAGCGTTGTGGAGGCTATCTGTACCTACCCTTCAGGTAGGATCCGTGTTGGATGATCCAGGAGTTGCACCATCTGTACCTACCCTTCAGGTAGGATCCGAGGACGACGACCCAGGAGCTGCTTCCGTTCTTCCAGCTGGTGTCTTTTTCTATTGTACTTTTGTTCAATTGTAGCTGTACGTTCAGTTGAGTTTGTATTCTGGCCCATTTAGTTTTCAGAACGTTCTTTTGTACTTAGTGTTTTACTTCTGCTAGTACTATATAGTGTTTTTTTGCTTTTATAAAGGCAATTCCTTCCCAGTTATCGGGATTTACGCCTTTGGTGATAGTCGCCAACCCCTAGCCTATGGAAGGAGGGCTTGGGGTGGTCACGGCATGGGCCCTGAGGATGGGTCGTGAGAACATCCTAGAGGGTAACAACCCGAACTACTATAGTTCGTAAACAATTTATTAGCACGTATGGGTTGCGCCTCATTTTTTCCTCCAAAAACGAGACTGGGTGACCCAATAAGATAGGTTTATCTTAGGGGAGTGAATCACCCAAAAATATACTCATAGTATTTGAACCCCAAAGATCTAAAATAACAACCCATATAAGACCCTCATCTTTACCATCGTGCCGACATCGAAGCGGAACCATAGTGGTAATGGTTTTTAAAATACAATCTCATCTTCTATCGATATGGTGTATTTTTTTATTATTATGATAAAATATAATGAAAAATAAATTGAGAAACTCGTAAATTTTCTTATCCTTTTTTTATTTTTGGAAAATACATGTTTCTCTTAATTTTCATATCTTAAAGGATTAAAGATACTAAATTTTTTTACCAGAAATAATCATTATTTCAATCTTTATTTGAAAACCCTTTTTCTTCCCTAAGAACAATTTCTATGAATGGTTTTTAAAATGATTTAACATTCTCAAAAAAATTTACTAATGAAATTTTTACCCATTTTTCACTTTTGACAAGAAAATTTAAAAGGAATATTCATGATAATTTTAAAATAATTCTCTTCTATATTTTACTAAAAAATTTAATGAAATATTAGTTTTAATATGTATGGAATTTACCATTGTGATAAAATTCCAATTTTTTAATTATAAATTTATATGTTTCAAATTTTATTTTCAATGAAAAGTATTTTGAAATAATTTAATGTTATAAAAAGTTCTTTTTCAAATTGGAAATTCAATTTTCCCCAAGAAATGTTTTAAATGATCTTTAAAACACTATTTATAAGATTACAATGTTATTTTCAAAGATAACGATTTTTAAAATGTTTTAAATTTAAATAATCATTTTAGTCAAATTGATATGATATTTTATAGAAGAAATATTTTAAATGATCTTGAAATCATCCTTTATAAGTTTCCAGGGTTATTTTCTAGGAAAATGATTTCAAAAATATTTTATAATTTTAAAAGTGTTTTTAAATTGGAATAGAAATATTCCTCAATAAATCTTCCATGTGACCTTTAAAATTTATTTTACATCTATGATGAAATCCTTTGATATATATTAATATTTACTTTGGATATGATCAAATTATTCAATAATTATTCTTTCTTTGGATGTTTTATATTTATGATTTCAAGTTTTTTATGAATACTGTTTAACATCCATGGGCTATACAAGGATAAAATTACTATGAAACCTGATTATTTTTTAATGAGTTATGATTTGATGATGTAATAAATTAATGACAAAACATTTTATTTTTCCATAGGTTATTCAATGATGAAATGATTAGGAATCCCATTAATATTCATGGGTTTTGGAATATTGAATGATTTATGATCTTATGGAACAAATATTTATGATTTTCATTATGTTATTGGTGCGAACAATATATCCCTTCTATTAATTGATCAAATATTGTTATATAGTTGGGTAAAAAAGACTAAAATATGGAGTGATCCTAGTTCATTAAGGAACATTGTAAACTATCATAGTTTTGGAGTTGAATCATGAATACTACAATGGTTTTTGTAGTGATCCCATTCCACTATGATTGTTATGGTAATGATCCATGGCTATTATAAAAATAGCATTATATACATACATACATATATATATATATATGCCAAAAATCTACCTATTAGGCCATTGTTATGATTTAATGACTCATATTATTTGATTCCATTATGATTAATGTCTTATAGACAATCATGATTTATTTCATGACTCATGATTAGGATCTATTATATACAGTGTATGGTTTTAAAATGTCATGATCATGTTTTTATACCCTTCTGCTCATTTTATTCTTATTTGACCATTAATGTCTCTTTTATTTTCCCTTATAGGGAATCTAATCATATCTTTTATTACATTTCCTCTCCCTATGATATGATGAAAGTTATTATGTATGATTTTTATAATAAGGGTTCTAGTTATTGATAAATTAGTGGGAAATGATGTACCTCACTTATGAACTGATTGTTTATATTTATAATTCACTAATGGAACTATAACATTGTGATCATCCGACATGTTTTTGTGAACTTTATTGAATATTAATCTATTAATATATAATATCTTTATATTAAAAGCTTAGGTTTTTATATTTTTTACTAATGGATTGGTTTATTTAACCATTGGAAACTATTATGATAAATCTTTTGTGAGAACCCTTAGGATGTGACTAAGTATAGGATAACATCCTAAAGTTTTTTAGAGGAAGATAATATGTTGTTTACCTATAAATACCTCCTTTTCTAGATACTACAATTGGACATGCTTTTGACATAGATAGACCATGGTGTAATAACTCCAAAAAATGTAATGGTAGGCTTGAATCAAGCATCTCTTAGTACACAAAAATGGTCCATAATGTGCACATGATTTGAAAAACATTAGGGAAATACAATATAAATTCAAAAACAATTTATGAACATTCATAAGGGATTTGAATATTGACATCATATTACATAGTCTAATATTAATCTATCATAGATTGAAAATAATGTTTCATGATTTAGACATCCCTTGTTTGATTTTTCATTATTATGTTAGTTTTCACTATGAATATCATTTGTCACACCATACATTTTGGTTTTAGTCATTGTACGGAACAAGAAGGAACTTTGTTAATGTTGAATGTCATAGAAAATGTATTGGTGAGAAACCAAATGTGATGATGACTAGAGAAAAGGATATTGTGATTAATCTTATATTTTATCATTATATATTATAAAAAATTGAACTTCTACCAACTCTTTGTCTCAACAATGAATATAAGTATTTATTTCATTGAGAGTTCTGGTGGTGGAGACCATGGGGGAAAGAAGATTTAGTTTCTTATATGTCAAGAATATGGGAAGAATCACTCAAGGGAATTCCTCAAAGGAAGGAAAAGATGTTTTTTGTGTGGAGAAGAAAGTAACAGAAAAAATAATTGTTGAGGAAAAATAAAAATTACAGTTAACATTATGGATGAAAAAAATGGTTTCCGTAAGGAATTATTAATAGTTAAATGTTATAAATGTGGAATGTATGGGAATTATAAAAATAAATTCATAAGGAAGACACTCATGAAGTGGAACAATATAGTGGTAAATGTACATATTTTTCCATAGATGATTATGATAATATAAATAACATGTTAAAGAAAGAATTTATTATAGAATATGTTAATGATGGGTTTTCTTCTTAATTTATGTTAATGTTTTTGTTGAAAAAATATTGTTGTGTGTTGTTGTGTATATGATCTCACTAGTGATTTATTCATATGATGGGATGCTTCTCTAGTCAATGTGATTATAATTTGTTTAGAGATGTTTGGGTTTGGTTTCTCTATGTTTATGTTGGTTTCTTTTCATTATTGTGAGAAGGATGGCTAATGGTTGTGCTGGTATGATTATAGCAACCATGTAGGGTACAATATTTTGTTGGAACTAGGATTTAGGGTGACCGCAGTGGGATTTCAATTTTAATTTTGAATTTTAAAATTTTAAAATTTGAATTTGTATTGGGTGGTTTGATATATGTTGTATGTGGGATTTTTTTTGACATTGGTGTGGAATGTTGGTGTTGTTTTAGAAGTTATCATTTTCTACGGGTTCTAACTAAAGGCACAAAAGTAATCATTTCAATAATAAAAATATTAAATTTAGAAGTAACATGATAAGTAATCATGGTTAATAGATTAATAATGAAGTGGGATGATTATAGTATTTATGTTTTATGATTTATGAATTAGGAAGTGGTGGTCTTTTAATGAATTTAAATTTTTTATAAGAATCATGATGAATATAAGGATTATATGAATTTTGGAAGAATATATGACTTCATGTATGATAAACATTAGATTTATAGATACCATCATGTTTTAATGATTTTAAGGCTGATCATAAGTTCAAAGTCATAGAAATATCTTTTGAGGTTTTATATGAGAGATATTTATTATGATTGATGATATTTTTGGAAAGATTTATAACAATAAAACCCTTTGGATTTTTATATGTTATTTGAAGAAGAATTCCATTATATAATGGGGGATAAAATTAAAGGTATTGGTAACATGTTGGGTATATCTTATCCTTAAAGATGATGTAAAGTGATGTAATTGAAATTTGGTAATTTTATTAATATAGTTTTAGAAATAGTATAACACACACAAAGGGAGAAAACTTGTCACATTTGATAAAGAAAAGAGTCTTGAAGCCACAACCTATTGGAGATAAGGGTATATCACATACAACTTACATACATGAAATATTATTTCTAGAGGGATAATATGAATAACAATATTTCTGAGTATGTATCTCTGTGTTTGGTAGATCAGAATGTAATGGATGAGAGACAAATTTTTATAGGGATACTCCAACTGTTATCCATACAAGAATAAAAATTGGAAAACATCACCATAGATTTTTTCATTGGAATCCCCTAAACATCAAAATGTAAAAATGCTATATATGTAATAGTTTATTACCTTTAAATGTTAGAACACTCCATCAATATCATAAATGATTTATCAATGGGACATATTTCTATGATATAAATCAATTAATTGGTAAGGACACATGTAGCATGATATTAAATTGTATCTTATAAGGATCAAATATTTACATCAAAATTATATTGAATTCTTCAGCAACCTCTTGGTATAGAGCTGAGTTTCAGTACCTTGTATCATCCTAAGATAGATAGATAGTAATAGAAAAAAATTCCGACATTAGAGTATATTATTGGATTTTATTCTATGTATTTAAATGGTATTTGGGATAAACACCTTCATATAGGTGAGTTTTCTAAAAAAAAATACATTTTACTCCATCATTCCGATGGATACTTAATAATCCCTTTCTAGTAAAACGTGGAGAATGCCAACATAATGGGATTAATATTTATAAATAATTTTATTAAGACCAGAGTTTGAGGAAGAAATGGTAGATATGGTTAGATTATTTTAGTAACATATAAGGAAAACACAAAGTCCGTAGAAATGTCATACTAACAATCACTGACGTAATCTATAACTTACTGTTAGTGAGAATGTAATTCAAAACATTTCACATTGAATAAATATGGGAAAACTAATACCTAGGTATATTGATCCCTTTGAAATTATTGTTTTTATATGGATGGTATATTATCATCAAGTGCTTCCATTGAACCTCTTTCAAGTCCTTGATGTGTTCCATGTATCTCTCTTGAGGAAGTACATACTTGATAAATCACATATACTAAAATCAAAGGTCTTATTGTTGGAGAATGATATTTCTTAGGAGGAAAATGGTAGAGATTATATAATATAGGGAGAATGTTCTAAGAAACAATATGACTCACATAGTTAATGTTTTGTTCAGAAATCACTAGCTTGAGGATGCTATATAGGAATCCATGGATGTAACGAGACAAATGTATCCTCAGTTATTAGTTTCAAAGTGAAAACATTTTGATAGAATTTTTTAAAGGGGGTTAGAATGTTACTACCTAATATTTTATGAAACATTTTCTTCAAATAAATTTTATTTTATGATATATTGTGTTACAAAAAGGACATAGTTTTTATAGAATACCACATACTGTTAAAATATTATTATTTAAAATGATTTTTACCACCTAGTTTTTGGAATAGAAAATATGAATAGTTCTAACAAAAATATGAAAATATATTGATTAAAAATTTATATAAAATAAATTCTTTTTTGACCAATTAAATAGAGATAAAAATAAATAACATTTTAAAATAAACGAGATCATTTTCTGAAATTTTTATGCGCTGAAACACATTTTATCTCAATAAATTTATAAAACATATTTTTGATGATTATTTTACTGAAATATATAAATATAAATATATATATATATATATATATATTATTCAATAATTGTTTTTAACTTTCATATTTTATGTTTTATGCATGTGATAAGAATAAATATGATATTATTCTTAAAACTGTAATATTTTTTGAAGCATTTTTTTTGTATTTTGTGTACAAATTTTTCATGTAAACACAGTATTTTTCTTCCAATTTTAGAAAATTTATTTTAAAAACAACTAAATTAATTTTCCAAATAATAATGGCAATATTATATAAGGTAAACGTTTATAGAAAAATTTAGAAGTTAAAATTTTCAATGAATTGTGAAAAATACTAGTTTTGTAAAGAATTATCATTTATTTTAAAGCATTTAAAAACATTAATTTTTTTTAATTTGGATTAAAAATTATAATTCATTTATTTATATATGTATTAATCAAATTTATTTATTTTGAATCAATTCCATATTTATTTTTTATACAAAAACGTTTTTAAATTATAATATTTTCCCTTTCGAAAACTGCTTTCTCATCTCACATGTAGGTTTAATTTTAAATTAAAATTGTCCACATTTCTGATTGGAATTTTAAAAAATGGATTTAATATATTTAATATTAATAATCAATAATATATAATATGGTAAATTTTTTTTTTCTATTATGAATAGTTCAAATATTAAATTTAATGAATACATTTAAAGTTAAAATGAGTTTACATGATTGATAAACTAAAGATATAAGGTGTAAAATAACATATGAACTTCTAAAAAACCATTTTTATGGAAATTATTATACCATATAACATCTGAGGTTAAATAATGTCAAATATTATATATTTTTTCCTTTGAAAAATGTGGGTGCACTTTTTTATTTTAAATAATTCCACGCGTGTCAACCCACCCGCTTATAAAATGCCACCCACTCTCCTATCCACTTCACACCTCCAAAACCCATTGATTAGAAAAATAACAATCCAAAAAATTTCATTTATTACCTAACCTAATTATATAGTTCTCATTTTGGTTATGAATCCCTCCTGTGAAGGATTTATGTATAAACCAAAAGAAATAATATGAAGAAGTAGTAAAATTATGAAAATTCTGTTTTTTTATTTATTCTTCAACCTCCTTAAAATACTCCTAAAACATTATTATATAATAAAATAATTATGTAAATATACTTATATTTTATTATTTTAATTTAATTACCAACTTTAATCTCATTTATATTAAATGGAAAATGAAACTGTCGATTCTGTGTTTGATGGACTAAAACCTTGCGCACAGATGTTATTAGTTTTCCATAACCATTTCTCATGGATTGATTAAATTAAGGATTTAATGTTGATATATGAAATTTAAGATATTGTTATAATTATGGAATTACAATATTATATCTGCGTTCGTAAAATTACATTCCAATGGATGATAATAAGGTCGCTCATGTGTGCAACAAACAACTACCTCACAAAATGATGTGATGAGTTTTTCTCACTTCTATTTCAATTAGTTGGTAATAAGGATATATTAAATGAATATATATATATATATATTATTTTTAATATAAATATAACTATTTAATTATAATATCACATATATCTTCTTACCTTCCATTCCCTGGAGGATACCATAACGTCGTTCATGTATATATGGCGGACTACCGCCTCATGAACCAATGTTATTCTTTTTTCAAACATGATTTAAATGAATGGTAATTATGATAAATTTTAATGAATATATTAGATATATATTAAATAAATAATATTCTATAATGGAAATATATTTTTTACCTATATATAATTTTATCCATTGAGAAAATGAATACAAAGTTAATGTGTACGTACGACATACCGCTCCAAGAAGCATGAATGGCCCCAAGGCCTTCATTTTTTATTTTTATTTTTGACAAAACATATTTTAAGGGTTGAATTTCAATCGTAAAATATAATTTCTTATAGTATTATATACATTATAGGACCCATTAGTATTTGAGGAAATCATATAGACAATGACTACTTGAAACCACCATCCCCATCATCTACATCGTGATCAGCTCTTCACTTATGCATGGTCGTTCGGCTTGTTGTCCTGTATAGAGATTCCTAGGCCAGGAACCAATGGTAATTTCAAACCCTATAATTATTCAAAATCCATTATCCCTCTTATGGTATTTGTGACCTACTCTTGAATCCTCCTTTGGAGCTGGTTTTTTGTAGATTCTGTCTTGGCATCTGCACAGATCTGCTGCTGTCTCTATGAACGATGTATTTAATTCTATATCTATATTTTTTAGGATACTATAAATAAATAATATATATATATATATATTATATTTATATCATTTTAACACTATTTATATTATTTAATCATGATTAAGGTAATAGGACCAAAAATAAAAAATCAAAAGATACACAAAAAACAAATCAGTAATCGCCTGAAACGCGATTTTAACATTGAATTTTTAATAAGAAATTAATAAAAGGTAATTATTAAATATTACATGTTATGATATAAATAATTATATTTATATAATATATTTATGGAAAACATATATTTATTTTACATGAAGTTCGAATTTGTATTATTTAATTCAAGACTTAAAGTAAGGGATTCTTGTCTCAATTTATCATATTCTATGAATGTGTTATGTTATGAACCCATATTATTTTTTGAGTTGTATATAAAAAACATTTTATAATTTAATTTTCTAAATATATTTACTTTCATGATATTTTAAGCTTCATTTATTGACATTCCCTCTTGGGGATTATGATACAGTGTTACCAAAAGTGGTAATGGTTTTTATGATATATTATCATGGTTTATTATGATTGTTTATGTCTATGATTACAATGATTAAATAATGAGAAACACATCTCATGAAAATAATGATTTTTATTAAACTCTATGTATTTCTAGATAAAACATAATTCCCTTCATTTTCCACTCTTAAAAGAACAAACTGACCAAAATAATGTTTTTAATAAAAATCATCATTGTATTTATCTTGGAATGAAATCAAATTTTCATCAGTAAACATGATCAATATTTTTTTCAAAATTTTTTTAAATTATAATAGTTATTTATTAAATAAAATTTTAACCTTGTTTTACTTTTTAAAATTTTAAAGTAATCATAATGTCGTTTTCAAAACAAGCCTTGTTTTTCTTTTACTAAAAATGTGAAAGAAGTCATTATTTTAAATGTTCTACATTTCCCACAATTATGAACAGTCAATGTTTTAGATAAAAATTTATAAGTTTAAAAGGTTATTTTTAAATAAAATGATTTTGAAAATGTTTTATGTTTTATTTATTTTTTAAATAATAAATGCTATTTTCCTCATGAAATTGTTTAAATGACCATTTAATATTCATTTATTAGTATATATGGTTATTTAAAATAAAAATGATTTTTATAATGATTTATTTTCTATATTTTGTATTCAAATTTCGGTAAGATATTTTAATCAATAACTGTTTCAAATTATCTTTAATTCATTCTATTTTAGTTTCTATGGTTATTTTCAAAGAAAATCATTTTAAAAAAACATTATTTTTTAAAAAAGTGTTTTTACATGTGGGAAGGATATTTTCCATAAAAACATTATCCATTTGATCTTTTGAATTAAATTAAATATAAGATTAAATCCTTTTATAAAACATAAGATTTAATGGGTTTATAATCCAACAATACCATCTTTATTCATTCTATGTTTGATTTATATTTAGGATATCAAGATTCTTATCAAACACATTTCAATTCCACGAGTCATACCACGAAAAACATCTTATGAAACCCCTTGGTTTTCTTTGGGGTATGCTATGATGAAATGATGAAATGATTATGAAACCTATTTCTTTTCCACAAGTTATTCTATGAGGAACTTTATCAAACCCATTTCTTTTTGTAGGTTATGAATAATGAATTCTTTATCAACTTAGAGAAAATGTATATAATATTTTCATTATGTGATAGCTGTGACCTATATATACCTCCAATTAATTGGGTTATGATTAATATCTCATCATATAAATAGGACTGGAATGGGGAGTTAACCATGTTCTATAATGTACACTGTCCACTAAGATAGTATTGGGAGTGGTCATTTACTTCTACAATGGGTTGGGGAGTGAAACCATTACACTATTATAGTTTTCAAAATTCTCCTTGAATACTAAGGAAATGAATCTATATTATTATTTATATTACACAAAGTTATATCTTAATACAATATGATGATCTCATGGATCTTGTTCTATGATTCCTTTATGAATCGTGTCTTATGAACTAATAAGATTTATGCCATGAATCAATTTTATAACTGATGATATGCGAGGTATGGTTTTAAAAAAGAAAACACACAATCTTATACCCTCGTTATCATGTTATTCTAATGTGGTCATTGATATCTCCCTTGTTTACCTTTACCGTTCATCTGAGCTCACCTTTTTTAATTTCCCTTTCCCCAAGATACGAAGAAAGATATTATGTATGATATTTCTATGAAGGGTTCTAGTTTTGGGGATTTATTTTGTGATATCTTGGATCACTTATGAACCAGTTGTATATGTTTTCAAGTTTCCAAAGGCACCACAACTTTAATATCCTTATGAGATTGTTTTTGTGATATAATGAATATTCATATAAAAAATGTAATATCAATGTATGAAATTCTGGGGCCATTATAGTTTTTATTAAAGTATAGGTTTACATAAAGTTTTGAAACAAGAATAAGAAATTATTACTGAGAACCGTTAGGATGAGACTAAGTATAGGATAATATCTTAAACTATTTGTAAGGAATAGGTTATGTGGCTAACCTAGAAATAAATCGTTGTCTAGATACTACTAGTGGATGTGAAAGTATTGTCAATGTGGACTCGAATGGTACCTGTTACTTGAAAATAATCATTACTATACTCCTGATTTGACATTTTTAGGATATGTGATTAAAAAAATTATTGAACTCTTTATGAACCATCATTGTAGATTGGGATAATGGACATGAATAAACTATATTAATCCTAGCGTGTTAGAGTTCGCTTCCTAGAAAAAACTATTTTTACATTAATTACATGAATATTTAATGTATTTAAATATTAAATATATTATTACATATTGTTAATTATTCTTCATGTGTATAGTGTAATAATTACCTAGAGTAATTTTCGCATTGATTAGGTCATAACAATTCCCTAGTTTGATAAGATGCATTATGTTCTATGAAATTATTCATAAATGTAGTTCTATAGTTACATGAATTAATATGATGAGACATAAAGTATAAATACCATCATGTGAGAATACAGGTAAGTAGATGAGACTTCCTCTCATTAAGTTATCACTTAGTAATCTCCAAGATGGTAGATTATGAGAACAAACCCACTAGTAGGACTTCCACATGTTTTGGTGTCATCAAATATTCCTATCTGCAAGTATGTGTAATGGTCTTTAGACTTTACGATTATCAATAATATGTTTCAGGACTCTCACACATTTATTTACCAATGAAAACTTTGATGCCATATGTTGGAGGGAAGTAGGGTATGTTGGGTGCGTCATGAGTGGCATGTTATTAATTGATAAGTTGAGGAATGAATTGTCCCTTCCATTTATTGACATTGTTATCTTGTCCATTTTATTGAAATAGAACCATCAAACGAAATTCAATGGCCATTATGTAATGACAGGTTTATTTCATGTAGTCAGTGAACGACCTATCAAGCATAATACTTTATGACACTATCATGAAAAAAGATTTCTGAGATATCAAGACAAAGGGATTATACTACACAGTGAGCATTCATACGTGGATGTCATCATTGTGATGTTATATTATTTCTATTAGGTGCCTTGACCAATTACTAGATAGTAGTACTATACTTTTGGAAAGCCTTCCAAATGCGACCGAGAAAGAATCCTATAGGGTAACAAACTATATGTTTCTTGGGGTATCAATTAAATTATATTGAAATTTAATTAATGAAATAAATATTATTCTCAAGACCATAGAATAATTTTATTCAAGTAAAAAAAGATCACATAAATTAAATAAATTTTTTTTCATCAGTTTGTGAGTAAAATATATTTATTTATTTCATCTAAAATTTATTAAATATTTATTTACTGGTTAGTAAATAAAATTTTTATTTAAAGGAATAATTTTATTTATTCATTTGGGAATTAAATTAATTGAAGAAGAGTTTGAGATGTCCAAGGCCAGTCCCGTAGTAATATAATTATTGAAAAGATGGTAAATAATTATTTAACTAGTTGGAGAAATTAAAACAATAATAATGTTGTTATTATTCTAGGACCCATAATTTTATTTATAATTATTTTTTTCAAAATTTGGTGCTCCATAAATAATAATTCAATATTATTATAAATATCATGGGTTTTCACTAAGGATACTAATGTATTTAAATGTTGTTATCCTATTAAATTTTGTAAGCAAAACCCCATGTCATTATATAGATAGGTATGTCTATTGTGCCATTACACTTGTTGTACAGAATTAATAATGAATTAAAAATTGTTTAGAAAAAAAATTTCTATCTAGAATCCTCTTCTCTCCCATCTCAATAATGAGAGGCATTCATCAAGATTGAAGAAAATTCGATCAAGAATGACTAATGCAAGACACTTGATTTTCTACGTTAGCACTCGGATAATGAGTGATGTTGATTGGAGGCCAACAGACCATATGTGGATCACTACTAGATGGAATTTCTTTTTGATCATTGAAATCATAATGAAACAATCCAAAAGGATCATTCTAGATGATCAACACCATCAAAGAACAATGTACCAAAGATCTAGGTATTCCATTATTTATGAAATTATATAAACTAATTATAAACATGATGCGCAACATCCTCTCCCTAGGATTCGACATCTTTTCATCTTTATTCTAGATCATTGATCTTAATCTGTGGATACTGTCTTTTATCATAGTATTGATCCAAGATTGGTCATCGATTATGGAAAATGAAATGTTGGGCCCCACCCAATTGTTATGCTTCTATTACATTAGTATCATTAAATGGTATCATATAGGTCACATCATTGTTTATAATTATTTAATTATCATTGATCATTTACACATTAATATTTTAGTTTTTAAATTCAATATTTAATCATTATATTAATCTAAACATCGAGATTTGTTATTCCTCTATTGTTTGTTGTAGTTTTCATAGAAAAAAATAATTTTTGTCTTAAAATTACACTGAGGATATCATCAAGAGGTGTCGATAATTCTGTCCTGGTGACACAATAACACACACTGTGTATTCGGGTTTTCACATCATGTTATTTTCCTTACACACCATGTAATCCAGAATACACGCTGTAGAGTTGTGTTAAGAACATCGAGAGTAATTTTCAATTACTCATTACAAGTGAATTTATTAAACATGGTGTAATTAATTTTACAATGAATGTTGACTAGGATAGATAAGAACATGCTTACTAGGTTACACGCTGAGTGGCCCACTGACCAGAGTATGAAGTCTCTTCAGGTTATGGGTCAAACTGTGTAACCCATACACAGATAATCCAAATGATAACTATGTAACCTATATAAAACTTTACATGTATAACACTTTACACAGTGTATACTATGAAATTTCTGAAGTACAAATCACATGCTATGTCCCGAGTCTTGTTTGTCGAATAAGACATTGAAGGGAAGTACACACCTTGTATTCAGAGCTACACACTGCGATCTTTACCAAATTATAAAGAATGAAAACATTAATTTATATAGAATTATTGATCTACATATAATTTATTAATCATATTATAGGTTGTTACAGTGTGTATTAATGTATAACACATCGTTGAAAAAATCATGTGATTCATGTAATCATTCATAAAGTACATGTTGTGATAGTAGGAATTAAATCATGTTTAAAAAATGTCATCAGAGTAAAGAAATATATGAATACAATGCATTCTGGGTAGAGTCATACATGTATTCACTATATTACCTCCAACGTATTGGATGATAATCTCAAGGAAATTCAGAAAAAGATTATGATAAAAGAATGGATTAATTAAAGACAATAATTAATCGATTTGAGCGTGATTTTTCTTATAAAGAAATTTTAAAGAATTGAATTTTAGTTTTATTAAAGGTGTAATTATTTACAAGTATTTGGATGATCATGATCTAGAACATTCCTTTATATGTGATTTATTTTACATTTAATTTATTTATTAAATTAATTATTGGCCTACACACCATCTATCCTCATTAAACATTTAGGTCTCGCATTCCCATGGTTTATTTTATGTAAACCCCCTTTTTACCCCTCAACTACATGTGAGTTAAAAATAATATGTAATGGTTGGAGCTCCCAAGCTAGTGGAGGTGGTTCAAGCTATAGTTGAGATGAAAGCAATCCCAAGAGAATCAAAGGTTGACATGTGGAATGAAGCAAACACGAACATAAAAGGGTTAAGGTGTTATCCATGAGGTCCATGATAGTTTATCAACCATTATATAAAATAACCATTTTAAAATATTTAGATCATGATATTTAATTTATTTATTCATGTTATTTTCATTGTTTATCATTATAGATGTGTTGTCACGACCTCATAATCAATGAATTAAACATGCATGCAAGATGGAACAAAAATAAACCTCACGTTTGTGTACATATTATCCGGACATGGTTAATATCTTATGTAAGTTCCACTTAATATTAAAAAACATGTGATAAAGATAATAATTAATTTATTCATAAGCGATAAAAATACCTCAATAAAATATTAAGTTATACTAAGCCTTTCTTTACTTGATTATGGGTAACACTCAATAAAAATACATGTTTGACCAACCCTTGTTAAGAAAATTAATTTTATACAGGAAGCACTTATTAACATTTTCAAGGTGACTTAACGATATTGCATCCAGAAGAGTATCCTTTTCTATACATAGTGTATCATTGGAGAAACGTTTTGAGGAAATCAATGTTAGGATTTTAGGGTGGGGAGTCCAGTCAATGGATCAAGGATCTATAAGTCTGCAGTTAGAAAAGACCTTCCTACTTAAATACCTCTAACAATCTTTACCAAACATTATTGGGGTTATGGGAAGGGTTATATGGATCCTTTCAACTATAATGTCATGGAAAATAGAAATTGTGAGTTCAATGGTGAGGCCCATTGAGACTTGATAAAATAGTAGGATACTTAATAAAATCAATTTATTATTTATCATAAAATTTAATCATGAAAGTTATAATTATCTTCTCTTTTAATTGTAGAATAAATAATGACAATATTCTCAACCTCACAATCCATGCGATCAATTCTAGATAATGGTAACATCCTCACCGGTGATATCTTCATGGAATGGTTTAGACTCCTATGGGATTTCTTATTCCTTGAAGGTAAGTCTTACGTGCTGGAGTCAGTATTACCTGATCCGTCTACCAAATAGGTGAGTGATCATGAATACCTAGTCTATGAGAAACATATGAACAATTTGGTCAACATTAAATTAATGATGACATCATAAATTTCTAGTGATCTCATGATGTCTCATAAAAAACAAGGATGGCTATAGCATGCTCGAGAACATCCATGTTATTTACCAGGGAAGAGAAATACCAGAAATGTTTTGAGATATCTAATGAACTCATTCATAGTAATCTTGGAGAGGGTGCAGAAGTTGGGACTCGTGTAGTCAAACTCATTAGCAAGACTGAGTGCTGGGTGGTTTGAGGGATTAAACTCTATAAAGAACTAGGCACCAATCTCATTCCTGCAACACTCCCTCAAAGCTTCTATAACTTTATTGTTAATTTTATCATGACCAAAATTGGGACATTTCAATCTAATCTTCTTATTATCATTCACTAAGGGGAAAAATATATGAAGTTCAAAAAGACTTATGTCCTAAGGGTAAATAATAGGAAATGGAAGCCAAAATATTTTTCACGAACTTCTATGAAAATGAATATCATAGGGGAGGAAAGGGAATAGGAGGATATTTGATTCTCATGTGGCAAGAAGGGAAACTAGAAGAAAAATTCCACCCATCCAAATAAATAAGGGGAAGCATCAGGTGTGTTTGTTATCGATTGAAATTTTCCTATTTCTAAATTTTTTTATGGAATACAGATTTTGGTACCCAAATATGTATTCAATTACTGAAACCAATCTTATTTAGAAGAATAGGCTGAGGGGAGGTAGATATATGAGTAGATAACGATGCCATACTTATAGGTGTAGTTGTAGGGGACTACCACCTCACATTTCCAACTAAGATGATCTGGGTTTTAAAGGGTTCTTTTTACATGAACTATTTTACAAAAAACATAATTTATCTATCCAGACTAGATATAGATGGATTTGTTTTCTAATGAGGAAATGAATGTTGTTTATTTTACAAAGATAGATTTTTTGGTATGGTAAATTTATTCAAAAGTATTTAAGTGTTGGATTGTATAAGAAAAATAATCAAAGTCGATAACAATGATACTTCACATGACTCATACCACACCAGAATTTGGCAACACCTGTTAGGTCATGTAAACTGGAAACAATGGACAATGATTCATCCAGATGGATATTTATATTCATTCAAACTAAAACCACTTGGCATATGTAATGCATGTTTACTAAGAAAAATTTCCAAAGCCCCATTTAGTGGTAAAGGTGAAAGGTCCAAAGAGCTTCTTGAATTGTTTCATAATGATGTCTGTGCATCTTTTTTGTGGAATAAAGGGGTAGGTTATTATAGTTAATAACATTTATTAATGATTTATGTAGATATGGATATATCTACTTAATGAGGTATAAGAAAGATTCGTTAGATTTATTCCAGGAATAGAAGAATGAAGTTGAGAACCAACATGTTATGATGAGTAAGATACTCTACTAAGAATGAGGTGTGGAATATCTTAATCAATAACTCATTAATTACTTACAAAATTATGGGATCCTTTCCCAACTTACTCCTCCTTACATGCCTCAGTGGAATGGTGTAATAAAAAGGTGGAATCACGCCTTGTTGGACATGGTTACATCAGTTATGAGTCTTATTTGTATTCCATTATCCATTTGGGGATATACATTACAAAAAACATCTCACATAATAAACCAAGTACCAACTAAATGGATAAATGGTATTCCATATGAGTTTTAGAGTGGTAGAAAATCCATGTTATCAAATTTACATGTGTGGGGTAGAGAAGTTTTTTTCAAGGCTTCCTCAGGTAATGAACTTTCATATTGAGGCACAATGTGATCCTTTATAGAATACCCTAAGGAAACAATATGATATTACCTATATGACCCATCAGAAAAATCTTATAGTGGAGAGACCCGCCATATTACTTGAGAGGGAGCACAAATCCATAAGAGATAATGAGAGATAGATAGACTTTGATGATGTTGAGCCTCATAGTACACAAGAGTTGATAGATTAGATGATTCCACAAATCTCTATGGAATGATGTTCTGTTTTGGAGACCCAAGTAGTACATAAGAGTACATGAGATGTTCAGCAACCGGAACAATACGATTTTCTAGTTATCGAGGACGGTTACTCATTATTAGTGGATAATAATGATCCTCTAACCTGAAAGGATGTAATAAGTAGAATAGAAATTTCCATGTGAAAAAAATCCATGAATTCTGAAATGGATTCCATGTACAAAAACCTACTCTGTATTCTGTTAGATTCCCCAGTTGATGTGAAGTTTGTTGGTTGCAAATGGGTATTCACAATGAAACATGACATGGAAGGAAAAGTCAGTACCTATAAGGAGAAACTGGTTGAAAAAGGGTTTAAATAGTATCAAGGCATTGACTATGATGAAACCTTTCCACGAGTTACAGTGATAGAATAGAATAAAATTTTATTGGCCGTTTCTTCTCACCATGACTATGAGATTGGGAAAATGTATTTTCAAACAACATTTATTAATTGAATCCTTTAGGAATATGCCTATATGATACAACCTAAAGGGTTTGTGACTCCAAAGTATTCTAATATTGTATTAAAGTTGCAGAAATCCAATTATGGATTAAAGAAAGTATCCAGGTCATGGAACATTCATTTTGATAAAGCCATAATGGAATTTGGTTTTATTAAGATTGAATTTGATCATCGTGTCTACAAACAGTTTACTGGGAGTGTTATAATTTTCCTAATAGTATATGTTGATGAAATATTACTTATTTGAAATGATATACTTCTTTTACTATCTGTTAAGGCATGGTTGGATCAATACTTATCCATAAAGGACATGGGCATGGTAGCATATATTCTTGGGATCTATATCCATCATGATAGATCCGAGAGTTTTCTAGGCCTAAGTCAAAGTATATGCATTGACATGATACTGTAGAGATTCAGTATGGAATAATACCTGAAGGGATTTTTTCTACCATCACATGGCATTCATCATTCTAACAAAACGAGTCCTTAGACACATGAGGAAAGATATAGAATGTAACGGACTCCATAAGAATCAACGATTGGACCAGTCATGTTTGACAAGCTATGTACTAGGCTAGATGTTGCATATGCATTGAGAGTGGTAGGAAGATAACAAGATGACTTAGGTGACCACCAATGGATGAAAGTCACGAATATCCTGAAGTATATGAGGCATGATAAGGTTATATTCCTAGTTTATGGAAGAGATGAAGATCTAATAATCATATTATATGAAGATGATAGTTTCTAGGCTGATTAGGTTGACATGAAGTCCTAAATGAGATACATCATCAATTTTAATGGTAGAGATGTGAACTGGAAGAACTCCAAGAAAAGTGAGTTCATAGAATCTTGAGTGGACTCTAAGTAAATCATAGCTTCTAGGGAAGCTAAAGAAGTAGTTTGGATGTTAATCTTTGTCGAAGAGCTGGATGTGGTACCCAGTAGTAAATATCCCATTATAGTGTTATGTGAAAATACATTAGAGGTGGCTCTCTCAAAAGATACAGGGTTACATCCGTGGAAAAAGAACTAATATCATATGTATCATCTATTGAGGAATTTTTCTCGAAGTGGTGTAGTTATGGGGTGTATTATTTCTATGGAAGAAAAAATGGATAACCCCATGATGAAAGCATTGACTCAACAAAAACATTATCATCATTTGAGGTATAGCGGATTAAAAGACATAGGATGTTAGCTCTAGTTGAAGTGAGAGTTTGATAGAGTTGGTGTCCTGAAACAAACTATTTGTACTTTGATTACATGAATATTTAATATATTTAAATATTAAACATTTTATTACATATTATTGATTTTTTCATGACTATAGTGTAATAAAGTTCAAGAGTAATTGTTGCATTGATAAGGTCATAGTAGTTCCCCTCTATGATGAGAACCATGAAGTTCTATAAAATTATTCATAAATGTAGTTCAATTATTGGATGATATACTATGATGAGAAAAATAGTATACAATCCTGTAGGTGTGATTACTCATAAGAAGATGAAACTTCTTCTCGTGATGTTCTCACTTGTTAATCTTCAAGATTGGAGATTATGAGAACAAACCAACTAGTTGTAATTCATCATTTTTTAGTTCCATTGGATATTTCTATCTACAAGTGTGTGTAATAATCCAAAGAATTTATAATTATCATTAATACGTGTCACCACTCATGCACTATTATTTACTAATTAAAAATGTCATGTCATATGTTGGCGTGAAGTAGGTTATGTTGGGTGTGTCAAGAGTGGCATGCTATTAATGGATAATTAAAAGAAGGATTTATCCCTTACATATCTGTATGTTGATATCTTTTCCATTTGATTGAAATAGAACCATCACACAAAATTCCATGGCCAGGGTGTAGCGACAGGTTTTTTTCAAGTAGTCAAAGAATGATGTATCAAGCACAAAGGTTGACGACACTATCATGAAACATGCTTGATGAGATATTGACACAAAGAGACTATATTATAGAGTGATAATTCTTATATGGATTTCATCATTGTAGCTTTAAGTTCATTCACTTCTGTGCCTTTACCCTTTTCTAGACTATACTCTTGGTCTTTAGGCAAGCCCAACTAATGACAACGAGAAATAATCTGTGAGGGTCACCAAATAAGTGTCTCTTCTGGTATCGATTAAATTATATATGAATTGTATCAATGGTATAAATATTATTCTCAATAATATTGAATAATTTTATTCAAGTTAAAAAATGATTGAAATAATTAAATAAATATCATATTGTGAGTAAAATTTAGTTATTTAATTTACTGAACATTTAATTAATATTTATTTACTAGTTTGTAAATAAAATATTTCTTTAAGAGAATAAATTTATTTATTTATTTGGGGGTTCAATAAATGGAGGCGGATTTCAAGCATACCATGGATTGTTTAGTTGTCAAATAATTTTTTGAAAGATAGTAAATAATTATTTAAATAGTCGTCACAATTTAAAATAATAATAATGCTATTATTATTTTACAACATTGAATTTTTTTTAATTCCATTTTGTGCAAGATGTCGCACCATAAATAATGAAGTTGTATTGTTATTATGAACATTTGTATTATCTAAGGTTATGAATATATTTAATTGATGTTACATAATTAAATATTATAACTAAAACCCCATATTGTTAAATAGACTGGTACATCTATTGTTCCATTATTCTTGGTGTACCGAATTCCTTCTAAATCCAGAATTTTTTACCCAACAAATTTCAATATCAAATTATTTAATCTCTAATATGTAGAAAGAGATAAATTCTTTTAAGACAAACAAACCAGATATCAAGAACGATAGAAGCAAGACACTCACTTCACCTTGTTATCACACGAAGAATGAGTGGAGTCAATTGGAGTCCAACATAGCATTTTTTGATCACTGATAGATGGATTCTAGTTTGGATCATTTCAATCACTATGAGACAATCTCGAAGGGAAATTTTGGAAGATCGACATCATTAATATTGTATGTAATGACGATCTAGGTGTTCCTTTATTTATGAAATTTATTAAATTAATTATAAACATGATTTGAAATATGTTATCTCTAGGATCTAACACATTTTCTTATTTTTTCTATATCTTTGATCTTAACCCATGGATACTAGTGATTATCATCATATTAATCTCGGGTTTTCAATGATTACAGCAAAGAAAAAGTTAGACCCCACCGTAACGCCATTCTTACATTGTGTACGGATCCTTCCTAATGTGTAATATATTAACCAGAATGCATCCTAATTTAGACATCCAATGAGTTATTTTTCATGAGTATTTGGTTTCCCATTATGAATAATATTTATCAAACAATTATTTTTGGTTTTAGTCAATAGAGGGAACTAAAAGGAAAAGGGTTGACATTGAATGTGATATACAATGTGTTGATGAGAAACCCATTGGGATGATGACTAGAGTGACGTATATTATTATTATGTATAATCATTATCATGATATATGCACCCTAACCAAATCTATGACTCACCAAAGAAGTGAAGGATAGAGTTGATTTAGATTTTTGGTTTTGGAGATCATTTGTAAAATAAGATTCAGTTTCTTATCCATCAATAATGTGTGTAGAATCACTCAAGATAATTCCTCAAAGGAATGAAAAGATGTTTTATGAGTATATTAAAAGGTCACTAAGTATGTAATTGCCGAAGAATTGTGAAAAGTTTAGTTAATTAAATGGTTCATTATCATGGTTTCTCTATGGAATCATCAATGTTTTAACATTATAAATGGGGAAATTATAGGCATCTTAAAAATTGATGTCCTAGGGGAAAAGACTAAGAAGAGGATCAACAAGGTGGCACATGTAAATCTTTTTTTGTTGAGGATGAAGGTACTGAAACTAATATATGAAAGGAAGAAGTCATTAAGGAATAAGATAACAAAGTCTATTTAATGGTTTAAAAATAATGTGGAATGATTTAAGTATTTATGAATTGATATTCAATAATTACATTGTATAATTATTTTTATAAATGGAATTTTTTAAGAATCATGAAACATATAAAGATTATATTAATTTTGTAAACATTTTGGTCATCATGTATTTTCAAAAAATATCTATGGATTCTATTAGAGGTTTATGAATTTATGGATGATCATAAGTTGAAAGTATTAAGAATCACTTTTGAGGTTTTATGTGAACGGTGTATGTTAATATTAAAGATATTTTGGGTAAAAATTATCTAAATATAACCTATGGGGTTTTTATATATTATTTTAATAATAATTCATTTACATATTAGGGAATAAGATTAAAGTTATCGGTAACCTTTATGGTTTATATTAACCATTATATTGAGGTAAATACAGGTTATTGGAATTTAGTAATTATATTAATGTAGTTTTTGAAAAAGTATAACCTACCTATTGAGTGAAAACCTAGCACATCTATCATGTCTACGGGGCTTGAACCCATAACTGAAGTGTGAAAAGGCTATAATATG
Organism: Viscum album; assembly: GCA_963277665.1. Taxonomy (NCBI): domain Eukaryota; kingdom Viridiplantae; phylum Streptophyta; class Magnoliopsida; order Santalales; family Viscaceae; genus Viscum; species Viscum album. The sequence goes on along the minus strand of OY728143.1, from coordinate 511,474,143 downwards.
TACCATTGTCCAATGCGAAAGATTATTTTTGGTCAGGCAACATGAATAGAATTATTTATGAGTATATAACTCAGCGTTCGATATGTGAGCATTTTAAGGAAGATAAAAAACGTTTAAGGGTATGGTCTAATCATTATCCATTCCCAAATGGAAATGGGAAACCAAAAACCAAGATGTTTTTGAAAAAACCCACATACATTCAAATGGTAATATTTCTATATGTGTTATAGTATATTTACTTAAAAATATAGCACACTTTATCACTATAAGATAAGATTTATCTATATATCATCTTTCAAATATATACATTAAAAATTGTAAAGGTTTCATAGAGTACCACATTCAATTGCAAATGATTTGAGATTTCAGAATTATCTCAATGTTCAGGTGAAGTATTTTTCATGATCTTGCTACTCATTAGAGTTTCATTACTGCATATCATCCTTATATAGATAGTAAATTTGGGGGAATAATTCAATATAAATATGAAATTCTATGATCTTATTCCATGGATTTCAAAGGATGTAGGGATTGAAACCTTCTAATGGTTTAGTTTTCTTACAAACATCAATTTTACACTAACATTTAGATGGCTCATTATGAATCCATTTATGGGAAAAAAGTGTAGATAACTAATGTATTGGGATGAAGTCAGAGAAAAAATTCTATTCGGAATAGGATTTTTTGAAGAAATGGATGAAAACATTAGATACATTTATCAATGGATTAGATGAGAAGAAAGTCTGCAGAAATGTTTTTCTGATAATATCTGATGTATTATGGAATTGTAATTATCTAATAAAATGTTTCTATTAATTTATCTATGAAATAAAGAAGTGAAAACTAATCCATAGATAAATCATGACCTTTGAAATTATTTATCATATCCGGACAATATCTTGTCATTTGGAAATTCCCCCACATATCTTTGAAATCTATGATGTGTTTCATGTATCTTTTCTAAGGAATTACATACCTAATATATCACATTCACTAAACTCAATTGTTGTACTGCTAAATAATGATCTTTCTTATGACGAATAATTAGTGAAGATTCTGGATCACAGGGAGAAATTTTAATGAAACAATACAACTAACCTAGTTAATTTTTTTAGGTGAAATCACCATCTTGGGGAAGCTATGTAGGAGCCTGAGGTTTTAATGATGTATAATAATCCTCTGTTTTTAATACTAATGTTAAAGAAATTCCAATGGATAAATTAATTTTATGGGGAGGGTATAATGTAACACCCTTATATATTATGAAGTTTTTCTTTCAAATAAATTATATTTCTTCTACAGATTGTGTTACACCCAAAAATGTGTTTTAAAACAACACAACATACTATTAAATTATTATTTTTTAATTTAAATATTATCATCTAGCCATTGTAATGATAGGTATAAATTTGATTAACTAAATTATGAAAATATATGGTTTACATATGTATATAAAATTAACTTTCTTTCCAATTAAATTCGAGTGAAAATAAAAACCCTTTGAAAATAAAGGTATAGATCCCATATGGAAGAGGATGGGAAATTGAGGTGGATGTGGGTTAATCAGTGTAACCAACTTTCAATAGAATATAAATTATTTTAAATTATCCCTCTTAATCTCTAGCATCTTCCCCAGTTAAGGGGAATCGATATTTTGTGTGCTCTCAATAATCAATTACACAAGCAATGATAATAATAAAAGAAACAACAACATAAAAATATATTTACAAGGTCTAGTATAAAGATCGATTCTTTTCTATGATTGATCTTTGGTTATTCAATGGATTATCTTATCATTATATCTTATAGTAATTACAAACACCAATAATTATCATAAAATTTATAGGTAGGGAACAATCAATATTCTAGATTATATGGAATTCATTATACTATTACCACCAAACATCAATGGAATTCTTCAAACTAAAACCACTAGTTATTAAAATATATTCAGTAAACACTCCAATGAAGAACTGTCTACTTCATTTGATAACTTTTCATCCATATGATAATCTTGTTCCTCAAATAAGGTCTTCGACTACTACTGTATCAAACATATTATTTTCATGTCGAATCAGTAATCTTTAATAAGTTTAAGATATAACATTCACTCCAACTAACTATAATTTCAGAATAATCGACTATATAATCTATCAAAAAAACCACAATTTTTCTTCTTCCTTTATAATAAAATGATTAGGATGATACTACATATATCAATGATTTTCTTGGCTTCAATTAAATTGTGAAGGTAGGGAAAAAAATTCATCTTAAATTATTTCAATTATGAATTTACTTTGAAAATAACATTAAACTACCAACTCAGATATAAGCTCTTTTGACATTCTTCATGGCTTCAGTCTCGAACTTTATTCATTCATGCATGTGATAATGAACGATTAAATAATATTTCACATAAATATTTATCATTTTAATTATATTATTTTCCTTCAAAAACTGATTATTTAATATCGAAATTTCTTAATAATTCTTTTAATATTGTTCTATGTATTACATTTGAAACAGGTTGTAGTAATTTAATAGTGGAAAATAGGGTTCTTGGTGTGAATGGGTTTCATGAAAGGTTTTTAATTACACACTATTTAATGTATAGTGTATGACTCATCCAAGGTTATATGATTTGTTCCTTGGATTCGTATGACCCAAGTGTGGCTTAGATGTTCTCCTCCTTCATTAACATTATTCTCATGAGAGTTTGGAAAGGCACATGGGTTCTAATATTTCATAAAATGAAGAGATCAAAATATATCACCCTCCCTTCATGCATGTTCTTTGTAAGATCATAAAAACCCATTTTTAGTTTCTTCATGTGACCTATGTTTTTTCACTAGTTGATTCACTGTATAGTTTTGAGTGACTTGGGTTGTGGGTGTGGGTTCATTTGTGTGATAAGAGGTATATCCATGGGATAGACATTATGTAAGAAATACGTTCTTCCGTAGATGTTTTAGCGCGATTAAATAATGTGATCCTCTTCTTTATTCCTGTGAATATTTCATGCAGATGCTTACTATCATTCACATATATGGTTCACATGATGGTTCTATTTAGAGTGAACTCACAACAATTTCAATTAAAACCACATTTAATCTTGGAAAAGCATCTATTTTTATAGAGGAGGATACACCAACTATCCCTAAATTTTTATTCCATTTTTGGTACCCATTATTCACTCTCGATCATCAAGATTTCTCATTTGTTTGGAATGGACGAAAATATTGGCCTCTCCATTCAGTGATGGAATGATCATGTGATTGCTCTCATTACTTAGCATGATAACTTTTCTGATCTTTTGATTTATTAATGTAATTATTGTGATTACATAGTGATTATATACATGCTTTTATGTGACTCACTTGATATCTAGGTTGGAATCCTCCTGAATAACTTATCTGAGAATATCTATAATATATGGATACTTCTTGCGATTAGAGTTTATGTTATTTTTAATAAGATAAAATATCATAACACTTTTATTACTTTGTATAATCCAATAAAATCACATGATTTCCCTGTAAATTTTCTTTTTTTCCATGTAATGAACTCAAGTGAAACCTCTCATTCTTGTTAGTGCTTCATAAGACAACTTCATGACAATCACATGCATACAAGACATCGATTGTATCCATCCAAATTGATATGATAAAGCATGTCATCTTGATATCATGAGTGGCCAATTTCCTTCATTCATAAAGGCATAAATGTCATCATCCAATGGTTGATGATGATATAGATATTTTTTAATACATTTTTCGTGGGGGATCGGGTGGTGGAGATAAGCTCAACTGAATGAATCACGTTCAATCCATTTTATTAATTGATGGAAGAATAGTTCCTTAGTTCTTCTATCACACATAGATTGTTAACATATTATTTTCTGTTCTTTATAAGAGATTTGGTGTCCTCTATTTGGTCAAACTTGATATGGGGTTCAACACCCATTACACTTACCACTACTCAATGGGATACGTCATACCGATGTAGGCCCACCATCACCTATACCAGACCACTAAAACATATAATATTTTCTTCCATTATATGTGACTTCTAGGAATTCTATCTATGATATTTATACATGATCCTTCTGATATTATATTGGCATTGTGCTTCATCTTCCTCTCATGAGTTATTCCAGGATTCTCCCTAGAGCATGGTTGATCTCTGAGTTTTATAATGCTCTGTGTGAACTTTGACTATGATAACAAGTGGGTTGGACCCATTGGTTTATAAATAACTATTCAAATATACATAGTAAATACTAATTATAAAATATTATTCCAAACTTAATCCATATAAGTCCCATTACAAAATGACAATCCATTTAAGTATATTCTTTATATATATTTTTTATGAAAACTATGATTTTAACAGACCTTTAAAGTCGCTTAAAATGATGTAAAAATGTGAAATATAAAAACACCTCTTACACATATCTTAGGAAATATTAACTGTTCAAAAATCATTTGACGTACCATGTAAATGTTCTCAATATTTATGTTAAATTCCATAAAATAAATCCATTAAAATATTCCATGCATCTTAACCCATCAAGGATAATTTTCATAGAAAATGAGATCCAATGAATCCATAATAGTTCTTCAAGCATAATCACTTTCCTTATTCTACATTTCTTAAAATCGTCCCATATTTATATTTCCATTATTAATTAATAATAATAGAGGAATTCAATATTAATTTACTTTGGGTTCATTTTTATATATTGAAAACAAATATAACAATATTCATCAACGATATACATGATATTTTAAATATCTCCCTTTGAATTTTTTGTCAATACATTTTCATTGTAGTCAATTTTACCAATCCACCATATTGATAATAAATTGAAAGGATTAATGCATGGGTTTTATTCTATCGTTTATGTAAATTGAAAATTACTTCACCTTTTTATGAATTAAAGATGATACCGCATGGGTCACTTAGAATAGAGCCTATTTTATCAAATATAAGTCTATATGGTCTAAATCAGCATATAAATAAATATATATACAACCATTGTTTTCTATGATATCCATTTACAATCATTCATGTTATATCATGCCCAGAACATACATATTTCACAAAATTGTGGCATAAATGAAAATTTATCAAGAAAAAAATTCTCCTAATCACTTCACAAAAAACTTTATAAATTTAAATTTAAACAATAATTTTCTCCCCATTTATATGATATTACAAATAAACTAAAATAAACCCACTACTAACATATTTGAAATAATCATGATAAGGGAAAAAGTGTTCTTGGGATACCACCATTTTCAACATTTATTGAGATGATCTGATCTTTTAGATATAGATGGAATAATTCCTATTTGAACCTCCTTTATATGTTCTACCCCTTAAGGGAAGAACTATCTTCATTTTATCATGTGGATATTTTCATCACATAATCATCAAGATGATTATATTAATAATCCCCATGTTTTGAACATTTAATATTTTTATCAAATGTTTAATAATCATTTCAACTTGATTAATTCCACTTTTAATTTTTTTTATCCTTTTTAGCATGCACATACCCTTTAACAACTTACAATTTATTCACAATAAAAAATCACAATAATTAAGGGAATATGATAGAACACCTTTGTGCTTCTGAATATGTGTGATAGGGATGATAATTTTCTCTCATCCTAGAGAATCATTTCCTATTAGATTTAATGTGTTTGGTACTGTTTATCATTATATCGACACTAAATTTTACATTATTATATTTATTTGATAGAATGGAATCTATAATTAAATTCAACATTATCTTTTGTGGAATAGTTATCTTCATATATTAAATTAGTGACATAGCTTCCCCAGATGCTTATTTTTCTGTAATTAACATCTTATTTTGAGTAGCTATATCAATCATACAATTTATTACATTTTTTCCAATATTATATCACATTAAAAACAATTTTTTTAGGACACTATAGTTTTTTGTTGTTGAAAACATATCATGAAATTAAAATTATTCTTCATCCAGAATAATCTATTTTCCTTTTTCATTTTTTCAAAATAGTTCATCATATTTAAATATTTTCATTTCATTAGCTGCTACTTCTTCAGAAAAAATGTTTAATCCTTTATTATTGATATATTTTTTATTGGAGTTCTCAAATAAATTAGTCAATGTTTTTGAGGTACCTTTATTCGGAAACTTATCAAAATTTTCATTAAGAATTTCGTCAATCAATCCTATATCCCCCCATGGATTCATTATCTTATATGATTTTAGTTTGATTATATTCATTTCCATGAATTGTCTACAGTGGTCCTTGATATGAAACCTATATCCAATGTAGAATCATATTTTATTGGTTGGCATGACATTAATGGAAACCAAATTATCATTATTCTTGAGTGCCTCTTCCTTTACAAATTTCATTACTACGTTTGTTTGTATATTTCCTATGGAAGACATTTCAAATTTGGTTTTTTTATTCTTAAAATTATTGTGGTGTTTCATTTATCATAAACACATAAATAGTGAATGGTTTTTATATACAAGAAATCATCACTACTACGACCACTTATGTTTCAATAATCACAGAAGTCATTAAGACACCCAAATCTATTCTGGATAGACATACATTTATTATCCTGTAAATCGTTCTTTAGTTTTGAATAATAAATTTTCACATAATATTTCTCCTCCTTAAATCATACCATATATAGATTTTATATACTAACACATTATTAAAAAAATCAATGTATTTTTATCCAAATTCTTAGTAACAACAATATGATCTAATGATTCTCCTTATGTTCCTTGCAGTATCAGTCTGATTAGATTTAATGAGTTACTATTTCTGGATTTGTATTTCCCATTTTAGAGCGTCATGTTGGGAGTAATGATGGTTTTTCTTACAAGTATCCAACCTTTCTATTTTTTTTGGATGCATCAACATTTTTACCAACCCACATTTTCCCAGCTTCTGGATTTGAATGTGCACTAGTAGATGATACTGAATTAATAGAAATAAAATCAAATAGTTGATGAGTTACCTTATTCCTTGGGTTAGTTGAAGGTTTATCAAGAGATGATTTTTAGTTTTTATTTCCACCAGTATGAGTCTCGTTATATATATGTGTTTCATACACTTTTTTATAGAAACACCCCTTTTGAGGTTTTACTCTATTCATAAGGTTGGGTGGTATATTTCTTTTTCATTGTAACCCGGGATGTTCCAGCACATGTCTCCTTAAAATTTCTCAATTAAATATTTAGTTATATTATTTTCATGATTAATAAAGTATTATCATATTAAACTGATGTTATCATACCTTCCCATCCATTTGTAATTTTATTAATATGATCTTCATGCTATTTTCTACTTTCAATAGAAGTTTTTTCAAGGACTTTAGTTAATTTGTATTTATCATACAATTATGATTCCTTATCACTGATAGTGGATTGATGTGATTATTCTAGATAATATATATTTATAATACACTTGTCAAAAAACATGGTCTTTTCAGGAACTAAGAATCCATGATCCTAGAATGTACACGTTTTTTCATTAAGATTAGCATCTAGGACATTGATGGAAATATTGAACAATGTTTTAAGAGGATTAATTACTTCACCAAAAACGTATTTTCTCCCAGTAAAATCATTAGAATTCAATTTATTTTATGCTTAAATTTTTGAAATCTTTTCATTAGAAATAATCAAACATTCTTACTTTTCTTCAATGAGGGTTGAGAGAACATCACACATTTGGAATTTTTATGATGTGATTTCTCCTATTTATTAATTTCCACATCAAGTTGTGCTCTGTCATAAAAAATATTCTTGAAATAATAATTTATATATAAATAATTACTTCAATACCATTAATCATATATCATTCAAAATTGTAGTATAATTATTAAAAAAAATTATAAATTCATCCCCATCATAATCTACCTATCTTGAGCTAGTTTCTTCATATGAATCATTATCATTAAATTTGACAAGATGGAATTGATCCTTATATTATTTCACTGAGATTTTTTCTAATCACGTTTCTTACCAATCATTCCAATTTATCTATGTCTTTTAAAATACTTCGATGTCTTCTTCAATAGGAGAGAAAACTATGTATTCCCAAAGAGGTACATCTAAATCAACTTAAAATACTCATTTTATGTACACCTTATAAAATATTTTATCCAATATAAGGTATACCTACAATTTTATACCAACTTTTTTTCCTAGATGGAAAATGTAGGGACACTAATTGGGTAGGGGAATCCGTATACCCCACATTTTACTAAATTTAATTTCTTTTCAATTAGAACCTTTTTGTCTCAAACCTCTTCTCCAATAAAGAGGATTCAATATATTGTATTTTATCAATATTCATATACACATAAAATGAAAATAATAAAAGAAATATTAGCAAACCATGATTTTTAGATGTTTCATTACAATTACATACTTCTAACCATGATCAACTTTTGGTTGTTTCATAGATTCTATTATCACAATAGCTTTGAAGTAATTGTAAAACACCTATAATTAGAAAACAATATTCAAGAATGAAAAAACTAATATTCATGATTCTTTGGAATTTATTTATAATAATACCACCATTATTTAATGGTGTGGTTTATACTAGAACAAGAATTTGTTCCATGGTATTTAATAAATACTCTAAAAAGATCTCTCTTTAATATTGAGTGACTTTTCATCATATTTATAATCATTTTACTCAACTATGTTATTCATATGCAACTATATCAACAATATTTTATTAACATCATCTCATTAATATGTAATTAGTGTAAGATACAACTGCCACTCCATCTCAGCATAATTTTAGAATGATAAACTGAATAATTTTTCAACGCGATAAAAGTTGTATTATTCCTTGATTATAAAATTGTAGGGCATATATTCCTTCTGTCAATGAAGTTACCATCCTCAATTAATTTTCCCAAGTGGTGAAAAAAATTATTATAATATTATTTTATACCTAAAATAACTTGAACAACCTTAGTACACCACTAAAAAATTTATAATCTCATTGGATTTTCTAATTTGCTACAGTCTCAGTATTTATTCATGAATTCCTGTTATAATGACTAATTCATGAATATTGCATATAAATAATTTCCATTATTATTATTTTAAGGGCCTTATCAAATTTATTATTTAGTTTAAAAATACATCATGAACTCTTTTATTTGTCTTCTTTTTATTACCTTCCAAACCGCTTGATGTAATTCAATGGTGGTACATAAAGTGAATCGAAAGCGTGGGTTTCATGAATGTTTTGTCCCCTCAAAAATGATTCATGTAAAGAGTATCACCTATCCAAGGTTATGTGATCTATCCACATAATTCACATGACTAAATTTTGGATCCTTGGTTTTCCTCCGTTAAGAGCACTATTCTCATGAGTGTTTGAAAAGGCATGTGTGTTATACTCATCATTCTCATGATGAGACCAAGTGATACCCCACTTACTAAAAGTACGTGATTTCATGATCTTAACACATTTTCTAAAGTCCTTCACATGATCCTGATTTTTCTTTGGGTTTCTTCTCCTGATAAAATTATGTGACATAGGTTGTGTCCAATAGTTCCTTCATGAGAGAATATCTATTTCCATGATGTCACCTTTAATAAGCAAGAAGTTCATGTAGATATGGATTCAAATGATTAAATCAAATGAAGCACTTCTTCATTTGAATGAATTATTCATTTGGGTGATAACTATCCTTCACATGTCTGGTTCACATGATAAATCTATTTTGAGAGCTCTCATATTATTTTTAATGAAATAAAAATTCATCCTAATATGAGACTTAATTTTTATAGAGTATGATTAACCAACCCACAACATATTTTCATGCTATTTTGAAGACCCATTAAATTCTACCAAGGATCTCATGATCTCATTTATTTTGAATGGACTAAGATCTCAATCCCATATCTGAGATCCAAACCTTCTAGTATGTTAAAAATCAACAATATAATCTCTTGAACCATTTCGAAACATAAATATATAAAATCTATTTGGGTTCCCATGGTATCTCATACAGGTTTTGAGTATAACTCAGTAAGATAACACCACCATGTATACACAATCCAGTCCGAGAAATATAGTACATACAATATCATGATAAACAGAGTGTTAATTTAATCAACTGATACTACACATAAAGTAAAATTGTTGATCATTTAAGCCCTGGGATGGCACCTGAGGTCACCCAAACCTGCTTCAACACCCTTTTTGATATCTCTGACTAAATTTGGATCGTCATAAATTAAAACATATTACCCAAGTAGTGGAAGATTCTCTCATTAGGGAAGAATCTCACAATCTTCAAGATAATTAATGGCCTCTTTGCATAGGCTATCTAGAATCTCATCATTTTTCATTTAGAGACTATGTGTCCAGTCCTTAGACATCTGACATACTCATAAAATATAGCCTCTAGCATCAAGTACATATGTTATTTATACTCAATTGGTACAAAATCATGAACCATTACCTTAGAAATCAATATAAATCCCGAGTCCTATCCAGAAAAAGTCAAAATTCCAACAAGAATCCCACCGTCAAGAACCAATCATAGTGATTTCACATAAGTATATAAGAAATGAAAGCAATTATAATGATCCAAAACAAACGTACAAGATAAATAACAAAAATTCAAAAGGATCAATTCATCAATTCATCATTTATATTTATAGTTATGTTTCAAAAAACTAGGCTTCCAATTGTCCTCTTAAATATATCATACCCATTCCATTTATCATTTTACCGTAAGGTCAATACCATAGAAGTATACTCAATTTAACCGAGGTTATTATAATTTAATAAAATTACAGAATTTACATGTTATTACATTTCATAAGACAATGAAAATGATAAAAAAAATTATTTAAAATTTATCATAGGGTTCTAATGTCAAATTGACCAAGTTTCAACAAGGTATAAGGGTGGAACACCTATCAAGTAGATTCATGTCTCAGTATCCAAGCCTATAGGCCCAACAAGATCAGATTAATTGTTTAAAGTAATGAATTATCATTTGACAATGTTAATCTAATTGATTAGGTATCATGTATAGTGTGCTGGTGTGACCACACATATTTTCCACACTATGGATGATTTAATAAAATAGGAATGGATGAGATTTAGACAACCCACCTTAATATGGTGATAAAATAAACTTTTTCAATAGGTAACACCAATGTAGAATTATAGAGATGGTGATCAAAAGGGAAAAATGTAGATCACACACATCATGATCAAAACCTGATTCAATGATAGTCAAGTGATCATACTACAATAATAAATAAAAATAGAAGGAAGGAGAAAACCAAAACAGTCCACTCAGGAGATATTAAATGCTTAATCAAGACATTCATAGAGAAATAAATCACTCAAAAATCTCTTGGATTCACACTATTCTATGGGAGATAAGCCTACCCCAAGATTTTAACTAATCCATACACACAACATGTGTTTAAACTATTGGACCCTAGATTATGAGGACATGAACAACTTTCAAGATGATAATTTCTTACATTAGAAGATATATTGAAAAACACATTCCATGATGTTAGAATAAACTCGATTGACCATTTACCAGTGTAATCACATTCACGGTGTGTAAATGCTTCACACACTAAATATGTCCATGGTATGTTCATAGTGACATATTCATTTCATGTAACCCATTTATGATTTGAAATTTTATAATAGATAGATCATATCTATATTCTAAATAAAAACTATAAACCACCTCCATAGATTTCCAAAACCATAGAGAACCCTCATAATCTTTTTTACAATTTATAAATGGATTCCATTAAATAAAAAAACTTCAATAAAAATTTCCGCCATTTTACCCAGTAAAATCCCTCAATCCTCAAAAGGAACTGAACCACCAAGATTTAAAGACAAAAAGAAAATTGAAATAAAATAGTTTCAAATAGAACTGAAGAGGGAAACCTCTTAAAGGATAAATTATCATATGGACTCCCCCACCATATGAATTGAATCCTATAATATATTATTATAGGTGAACTCCACGTGTTCCAAATGTTTCTCCATTGAACCACAAAAATCCAAAACATAGTCTCATAAAATATCCTCTAGAATTTGAATATTATTATTTGATTAAAATATTTTCTAGGGATAATAGGCTATACTTAGGAGGACCTATGATCCCAAGGGATTCTATACTCCCTTCCAGAATCGAGAAGTGAAATAATGATCCTAATTAGACGACATTATCCTTAGAACACCGTTCAATCGAATAATCTCATGCCAATAAAGAATACCTAGATCATCAATGTTTAAGGTCTCCCTAATAGGTAAGATGTGGAATACCTACATCATTCAATCCAAAATCACTTATACTACATCATGTATTCATGGTTTCCTCGGTAATACTATCACAAAATCCATAGTGACATCATCCCACATCAACTTTGGAATGGGAAGAGGCTACAATAGCCCAACATGCCTATAATTCATGACCATCACCTAATGATAGGTGAAAATACTCTATTAAAAGTTTTATATCTCCCTCATTATCCATGAACAATAGTAATATATATGAATATGATATGACATCTTTATCAGAACTGGGTGTATCATCCACCTAGAAGCATGGAACTCTCTCATCCGCTCCTCACGCTAGCCCATAGGAACCCTTACTCATCCATGGATAAGTGGAATATTTCCAACACAAAGAGACCATTATGGTGGTGGATCTTCACTATATAATACGTCCCTTAGATCATGGAATTCTGAATTAGATAACTTCTCTATGTTGATATGGTCAATAATCACTTGTATAATAGATGTTGAAGTCATATATACTCATCCTTGGGACTCTTGAATATCTTGATGCATGTTTACAAAGAGTGTTGTTTTCTTCCACAAGTTATAAGACTCTTACACATCCTCTATCTATGTATTAGAAATTAAGGAATCAATAATGACATTGCACTTGCTCGATGTGTAAGCCTTCTAGATGTCGAGGTACTGTAGATACTCTACTCACCTCCACTCACCTCCACTCTCAAATGTTTTGGTCTCACTAAGAAATCATATACCAAAGGGTTTTTTTGTATTCCTGCCCCACAAACCACTCACCCAAAGGGTAGTTTCTCCAGTATCTCAGGAAATGTATCCACAAATATAAATCTAGATATGGGGTTGGATAATACCTCTAATGCATCCTTTGTTGTCCGAATACATAAAAAACCACACGGTTCTCCAATTTGTGAACTAATCTAAGTTTGACACTAAATACATCACAATACACTATATACTGCATAATGATCCCAAAAAAGGTGAGGATCATTGATGAGGTCAAATTAATATTTAGATCTCGGAAAAATATTTCATAAGTATCTTAACAAACAAACATCACACCTTTCTTTTTCAACCCAGACATCTGTGATTCAATAGGGGAGATATCATGGATAAAGTGATTATAATAACATGGTAGACCATGAAAACTTTGAATCTCGAAGAAATTTTTCTTTTTCTCCAATGATACCATGAATGAAACATTATATGGGTCTAAAAACACTCCATCCTCTAAGATAACATGGATCAAGAAGTGTATATTATCAATCAAAGAAACTAAATTTTGGATAACTTGGCATAAATATAATTATCTCTCAACACACATAGGACTATATAAAGATATTGGGAATGATCATATAATTAATGGGAGAACCCTCATATTTCATTAAAAACCGACCACAAACTAAACTATAATGGATAAAAGAACTAATATCACATGGCCCTGAATACCAATAATGTGTTCACCAGACTGAACAACGCCACTATGATAGAAGACATACATGATCCCTAAAGTAATATGAGGTATGTGTGATGGTGTCACCCTCAATTGGAGGTTTCCTAATCTAAAATAAATATTGTATAATATATTTTCATTTGTAAGTTGGTCGAAGAGATCATTGACGTGTGGAAGGTGATATGAGTTCATGGCCATCATTTAGCTCAAAATTTTATTGTCCACACATAAGGACAAAGTCTCATTAACCTTTTTAGAAAAAATAATGAGGGAACCCCGTTGTTATGTACTCGACCTAATGAAAACCGTAAATTATAGATATTCTATTGGAACATACAACTCAGGAATCACTACTAGTTCCATCATATATAGTGGGATAGAAACTATCTCTTATCCGAAAACCACAGCAATGGTGAAATTTTTTTCGCTCAGGAAGCATGCCATTTAACTAATCATGAAAGAAATAATGAAAATGGTCCATCACTGTACAAAATATATCCCAATGAAACCCACCATTATCTAGAGAAATACCTTCTATCTAAGTCACAAGACATTCCAATCTATACAGAATTGGTCTTATACGACCATCCTGATGATCCCACTCACCTTGGTGAAATTATCTACATCTTTCGAAAGATATAAATGTTACTCTCCTCTAGTTATAATTGATGTGATCCTATTATATTGATAACCAACACATACCAATAATAAAATTCAAACCTATTATTTTTTGTACAAATGTTTTCCAATATAAATTCTTACCACCAAATTAAATAGAACACTTCAATCATCACTTGATACACTCTGACCGCACTCCTAATGGTGGGATAATAGTTATAACCCAATATATACTATTTTATTGCAAAAGAAAACCATTTTCAAAAAGGGAATATTGAAAGGAATGTGATGATATTATTTGAAACAAAATATAGTGTAATATAGATGACACAAGAATTATTCCTGTGATGATAGAATGTCTTGCATCCCAACCGGTCAGAGTAGTCTACAAAACATGCAACTAATTTTACCCTCATCCTTGTGCTCCCATATAACTCCTATATGTTTCTCCCTCTACGTGGTACTATCTCTCATATAATAGGGTGACTTACCCTCTTCCTCAGCCTAAACCTCTAGTGAAACTCTTGATACAAGTCTGATGAGGGGTAACTGAGCCCCTTTTTGGCTCAAGAACCTATCCTAATCCCCTACCATGACCATGCTTTGGAATATTATTACAAATCATCATAATATGACCCAACCTACCAAATACAAGACACAAAACTTTGGGATGAGGAAATGTTGGGAAAATGTGTGCCAACCTACCACACTAAATGTGCTACAATAAACCATGATCATAAGGAAGAAGTCCACTCCTCCCACTGTCTTTCCCACTACTTAGTGATAACTATAATTGGAGTGCATATTTCCTCTAGATAAAGATTCCCTAGATCCCACTATTGAAAATTTCTATCCCAAACTCATGGAATATCTCAAGTTCATTTCCATTAATAGAGTATGGTTCATCATTTTGGAAAGAAAGTTGAAGAGAAATGCATTTACCTATAACCTGATCTCATAGAGAAGTCCATCCTAAAAATGTCTCCCTTTAGAGATCTCATAATATGATAAAGATGTAGTGAGGCACTCTAGATCCATGAATTGACCAATGTATCCCATCACTAAAAATCTATTCTATCTTATGTTCTTGAACTCACAATCATTATCATCCGTCAATATCACATCATAGAAGTGGATCAAAATTATTTACCTCTAATGCTTTTCATGATAACACCCCTTGCAGCATGTATTTCTCTAGAATGTCCCACCAATGCCAAAAACGTCCAAAAAACATGTGTATATAATTATTAACCGTCATATCAATGAGTGTCTTGTGATTATTAAAGATAATACATAATGAGTCAAACCAGAAGATAGCTACCTTGGGGCCTCCTTCCCATATGAAAGTAGGCAGGTGACATATCTTAAAATATATATTCAACTTAGATATCGAAGGAGTGGAGAAAACATTATCCATTTCTATAGATGACAAGACCCACATGAAGTTGTTGTGGAGATTATCCTATATATAAATCTCAAGATCCAAAGAAATATTAGGTTTAGTTGTGTTGAGAGCATGTTGATTGCCACTCTCTTGATTATTATTTCAAAGATGAGGAGGGATTTTAGCTTTAAGAAAAATGCACTCCATATACTACTAGATAACATCAAGGTAAAACATAAAAAAAGACAAAAATATAGAAACAGTATCTCATTCTATCTCTATATATAGATTAACAAGTTAGTTAGAATGAAATAAGAGTTCATTTATTCCCTTTTTCATTATATATAACATGTATCTCATTTCATAGTTCACAAATGTAAATATATCACATGAAATAAATATGTCCCTACCATGAAAATTGCATGAAAATATATTTCTTTTTGTTTTTTTCATGATGAATTTATAGTCAACTCGATCCATACCAGGCCATGGGAATAAATCTCTAGAAAAAATAACATCTAACAACATGTGAATCACTAACGGTGAAATAATATCAACCATAACAAGTGACCATTAGGAACAAAAATTCCACCCTTAGGCACTTAAATTATCCCCCATACATGGGTTAGATACTACCATGAAAAATCACAATACCAAGTCCCTCAACATCCTAGTATCATTTCCACATTTCCAAAATAATAAAGTGACAGAAAAAACAAGATCTTATGATACCCATTTTTAACATCCACAACCTGGTGCTCCCTCAATTGACCAAGCTGGTAAGCAATATGAACCCAAACATGCCTCCTTCTATTCTAGATTATACTGAATAGTATAAAGGGCGAACATAATATATATGGGATACTATAACATTTGATAAAAATATTCAATGAGATAGGAAAAATAATACTATAGTAGTGGAAATTAAAAAACAATATGAATAATTTAACATGATATATAAGTTGAGAATGTAAAAACTCAAAAAATCCAAATAAAAATTCACAAATGTAATGGCATAATGGATGAATCTAAATGACGTGTAGATATTTATTCAGATAAATGTAAATAAGACTCAAATAAAGACTCCCTAACCCCAAATCCCATGATGGTTCCATCTCCAGACTCAAATCCATCCAGTAAGATACAAAAACAAACAAAATAATTCCTTGCCCTTGTACAAACATAAATCTATAAAATCTATTAATATAAAAAAATATGGCCGATATAGTGTGTGAGTAAATCCCAGTAGGTCGACACCACCATGTATAAATAATCCAATATGAGAAATATAGTTAATGTAATATCATGATAAAAAAGTATTTATTTAATAAATTCATACTATATAATAAGTAAACCTGCTGATACCCAAGATCTATATGGAAACATGTGGTCTTCTTAAACTAGTTTTATAATGTTTTGGGTATCTTTAAATAATTATGGATCCTTCTAAATTAGGAAGAAGAATCTAAACTACATCATATTCTCCCACCAGGGATAAATCACACAAAAATTAGAATAAAAAATGGTCTTTTCAACTATGATATCCACAATCTCACCCTCAAGCATTTAGACACACTTAATTTGGTCCTCATATGTATCATATAATTCCACATTCTTCCCTCAGGAGTACCCAGGTTCCTAGACCTTATGTGGAATGAAATCACATGTCACAACCTTATCCATAAACATAAATCCTAATTCATATCTAGATTTACTCATCATGAGAATAAGCATCATTATCTCAGGAATCAATCACATCGATGTCACATATCCTCATAACCTAGGAACAAAATTATTTATAGCAAAATCAAAATTAAAAGATAAATCAAAATTAGGAATAGTGATCAATGAATAAAATTATGATATTTCTTTACATTTTTGTTTAAAAAAATTGGCATCCAACAATCCGCATAAATATATCAAACAATTTGTATTTATCATTTAGAAACAAGGTCATTATCATATTAGTTAACCCAATTTATCCTAGAGAATTATTTCTTAAGAAAATAAATCAATTTACATGTTAATACATTTCATTAGAACAAGCCAAAAATTAATGAATTTATTTTCAATTGATCACATGTCTCTAATGTCAAATTGACCAAGTGTCAAATAGAACCAAGTATGGAAAACTTATTAGGTGGACTTATTTTATACTCTGCATTCCTGTGAATGCAACAATATCCAATATATGGTCTAAAACAATATATTATTATTTAAAAAGGATTATTCCAATTCAATAGGATTCATGCGCCATGTGCCGACGTGATCCTATATATTGCACATACTATGGATAATTAAACTAAAAAAATTGGGATAATAATTAGACCACCCACCTTAATATAGTGTTCAAAGAAACACATAGAATATGTAATTCCAATTAAGAACTAAGGTAATGGTGATCACAAGGGAGAATCTTAGACCACACACATCAAGATCAAAACCTGATTCATCAGTGGGAGAGAGACCACACCATGAAAAAAAAGAAAACTAGAAGGAAAAATAAATAAATGAAATAATTTGAGATTGAACACCAGATTGAGATGTCCAAAGAGGAAGCAATCACTCCAAAATCACCAAGCGTCACCCCAGTCTTTTATAGAGAAGGATTCACCAGGAACAAAATTAATTCATATGAAATGTATGGATTAAAACTATTTATCCTAAGATATTAAAGAGTTGAATATATTTTATGATGTGAATTTTAGGATATATAAGATATATTAGAAAATAAATAACTTTTTGACAACATAATCCAAATTGATTTTTTCATCAAATGAAATAGTTTCACATCGTGTAAATGTTTCACACTATAAACCAGTTTATGTCATGTTCTTGAAAAAATGATCAAATCATGTAACTCATTCATGATGTGAAATTTTGTGGATGATAAATCACAACCAAATTCTATTGAAATAACATGAACCACTTCTGAAGCTTTCCAAACCCATAGATAACCCTCATAATCCTTTGAACCATATATAATATGACTCTATTAATTCTCTCAAATATACATCCTACATTATTAGGTCATTTTACCATGAAAAATATTTACATCCTCTAATAGAACACAATCAACAAGGTTAAAATAATAGAAAAAGTCCAACTATAAGTGGTTTAACCGTAACTCAAGAGGTATGAACCTAGAAAAAGATGTCATCTGATATATCTTATTAATTTCTATCCTATTTGTGATATGATAATGTCATTCATTTGTATTACTAACTATCACTTAATTAAGAGAGGTTGTTCTTTTTTTAAAAACTCATTTCATATAAGGTAAGTAGGGTAAATTTAATGAATATATATGATATATAGGGCATAAAAATACTTTTTTAACGGAAATATATTTTTTAGTTTTTTCCTTTCATTCATTGATAAAATGAAAAAAAAACATTCATGTGCATATGCAATAAAATTAATACAACATTCATGTGTACGTATGACCTAAAATCTTCATAAAAAATGTATTTTATATTTCTATCAATAAATTTTACGTATTACTATGAATACATATATACTAAGTATATTTGATATTTATTTCATGATTAAAAGTATTGAGATAATGTAACCATGATCAATTTAAGAGCATTGAAAATAATAAATCAAGAGTTAAAAAAAATAAAGTAGTTATTGCAGAAAAAGTGATTTTAACATGGAATTATTAATAAATGAGTAATAGATGGTGATATGAAATTATTATATTATATGACATAGATAATTATGGTTATATATTTTATGTATAATAAACATAAATTTATTATACATTATGTTTGAACGTGTAAGAAGGAAGTCGAGACTTAATGCAAGATATTTGAACTCAATTTGTGTTCTTTGGGACATATATTATGTCATATACCTATAATATTTTATAAGGTGTATACAGGGCCCATTTTGACATGTAAAAACATCAATTTATTTATTCTGATGATATTTTAAGTTTCATTTATTGTTATTATTTCATGGGGATTATGATTCAATGTTACCAATATGGTAATGGTTTTTATGATAATATTTCATCATTTATCGAGACTATTTATGTTTATGATTCCGATGAATAAATATTGTGAAGTATCTCTTGAGAAACTAATTTTTCACGTATCCACTTTTTATTTCTTAATTATACATGTTTTTTATTCATTTTCCACAGTTAATGGATATAAGAGGCCAAAAAAATGTTTTTATAAAAATCATTTTTATTTTTCTCTTTGGTCAAAATCTAATTTTCTTCCATAACCATGTTTTGTAAAAATGTTTTCAAAAAAATTTAACATTATCCAAAATTATTATTAATTACATTTTTACCCATTTTTTATATTTTTTAAAATATTTTAAAATAAATATTTTTATCATTTTCAAAACACTGCACCTTTGAGTTTTACTAAACATGTGAATTAAATAATTATTTTAAAGTGTATGAAATTTACCAACATGATGAATACTATATTTTTAAAATATTATTTTATATATTTTAAAGGTTATTTTAATATAAAATTATTTTGATGATATTTTATGTTATATTTTTTTTTCAATGTGGAAACAATATTTTCCTCATGAAATGTTTCAAATGATATTTAAAACTTCTTCTAAATGTTTCTGAGGTTTTTTTCAATGAAAATTATTTCTATTATTTTTTATGAGTAATAATTGTTTCAAATTTTAAATGATGATTTTCTTTAGAAATATTTTAAATGATATTTTAAAATTCCTTTATTAGTTTTTAAGGTTATTTTCAATGAAAATGATTTTGAAAAACGTTAATGTTTCATGAAGTATTTTACAAATAGGAAAGGCTATTTCCACAACGAAATGTTCCAAGTGACATTTAAATTTTTTTTACATCTAATAAGAAATTTTTTTAGTATCTTCATATTTATTGGGGATATTATCCAATGATAATATCATTATTAATTCACTGTATGGTTTATAAATAAAATATCCAGATGTTTATGAATCAATTTTTTCTTCCGCAGGTTATACCATGATAAAAGGCATATGAAATCCATTTCTTTTTAAATAGATTATTCATTTATTAAATAATAAAATATTTATGAATCCTATTTATGTTAAAAATGTTATTCTATGATTAATTTTTTATAGATTTGATTTCTTTTCATGGGTTCTAATTTTTCATTTCTTTATTATATTGTGGAACACATAAGTATTTTTTCATTATGTGATGGGTGGGATATATACCATCTTCAAATTCAATAGGGAAAGATTGAAATATAATGAGATAAATAGGACTAGAATGGGAAGTGAACCTAGTTTTGTAAGTGAAATTGTACATTATGATCATGAAGAACGATATTAGGTATTATTGTGTAATTATCTATATTTAACATTTATGTAAAAAAATACTGGGTCAATATATAGTGACTTATACACTACACTACTGTAGAAGATTTATAATATGTGTTGGAATATAATATTCTTTATCAACCACCTAAGTAATTCAGAAATGGTAAAATGGATTCGTATATGGTAAATATAGAGTATACTTTAAATGTATAATTAATTATGTAATTATCTATATTCAGAGAGTTGTATATCGAACCTAAAGACATGGAATCAAACACCATGATAACTAATCTTATATTACATTGAAAGGAGAAATATATTCTGAAGATAAATGATATTTTTACTACACTTTTCTTTTGTGATATGGAACATATTTATGTATATAAAGATATTTCCTTGAAGATGTTGAAGTAAATATATTATTACGTGATATTGGTCTTCCATATGGATAATAAAATTAACATTATTATCATATTATCATAACTACCACTATGATTAAATAGATTAATTAATAATTAAGAAAATGATGAATATGGATAATAAAAAATGTATTTATTTAATATGATTCATAATATTGATAATTATTGGTGGGAGCATGGTTCTTCAACCCTTATGGAAAATAGTAAGGGACACTACTGAATAGACTATAAAAGTTAAAATTAAATGGTTCATTCCTAACTTTATTCAAAATGTAAAAAGATTAAAATATAGTGATGTGAACAAGACTATATTAAATTTAAATGTGGAAAAAGAGGTCATTAGAAGAGGTACCATAATAAAATGAAGAAGAAACAAGTAGAATGATATAATTCAAGTATATTTATCATCATAGAATATATTTATGTTTCCCTTTATCGGTACTGAATACAATACTATACTCACATATTCATCTTTAATTACAATCAACATATATATTTCGAAAAATTATAATAAGTATAGAATTTATATGTAGCTGAAAGTGGTTGACTCTTATGACAGTTAATAGAATATCACAACATCACATTTCTAAGTGGATTGATTTTGATAAAACAATTAAATGGTATTTATTATTACCAGAACATTAATATTTCTGTCATTTTATATACCCAAATTGACATCAATTAATATTTTAAATTAATGTTTTCACAGTTTTTCTTAATAAATTTTTTCTTAAGTAATACTTGAATGTCTAATGTCCAATATCAGCAGTCTATGGTCAATATAAAATATATGTATAATATTTTACATAGTCATGGAAAGATAATTCTCAGTTATATAAAACCAAATTATAATACCGAAAATTGTGTTTAGATAGTAAGTATCTTAAACTATTAGGTTTTTTGATGTACTTAATTTTTAATTTTTAATATAAATATAACTTTAGAGATTAAAATTAATCAATTTATGAAGCTTCTAAAATCATTTCATAAAGATCATTTGAACTATTATAAGGGTAATATGTAGTAAAATTTATATAATCCAAGAGATTCCTATTAGTAATTTTAGGAATGGAAAAGGAATTTAATGATTAATGTTTCTAAAATATATAAGATCCTTCAGGAATGATAGTAATAGAATACCTTATCCAAGAATTAATCCATCATCTAAATGTTGAGTGTATTCATTAACAAACTCATATAACCTTATACACATCAAAATAGTAATGGGAGTAGATAGAGGACCAATTATGAGCCTCATATATATTGAAATTCATCTATAATTACCTTCATGAAAGATTTCACTAATATAAGCATAATATTTGACTATATTCCAGATATATTGGCTAATAAAAATCATATAAGTTATTATAGGATATAAATCCATCGTGTTGTAACTTTATATGTTTTAATGATAACTAATTGTTAAATCAAATTAAATGATAAAAAGTACATCATAAAAACACTTTGTGCATCCTATCAGATAGTCCAAAGCAATATCTTGTGATTTATATCCTAAGATAGAATGGTATTGGTCAAGTTATAGACTATATTTCTATAATAGAGGATGAATTTTTTTTAGATGGTGGTAAAAATATAAAATATTCTGAATTCATGGGTTTATATGAACATTACATGGAATAGGAACACTAAATTTCAAAAGAAATTATTGGAGGATTTTTTCTAGATAAACATACAATACATGAAATTAAAAAACAAAGAGGTGGTTTTATATTCATTAATTTTGGTGATATATTATTTTATAGGAATAATAAATATTTAAAGTAATTAGTAAATTAAAACAACCTAATATAGATATGTTTATATGAATTCAAAAATCGATAGCATATATAAAAATAAAAATCAAAACATTTGGGGTTTTTTATCTGATGTCAATCCATTATTGGGTATAAAATAAGAAACATTAAATGGATAAAAAAAATTCTCCTTTAAAGCATATTTATTCAATAAAGGATTAAATTGGTGTTTAGATATCATCTATGAAAATTCCTTTTCAAAAAAATTCATGGTAATATAAATTAGAATTATACCTTCCATAGAAACCTTCTGTTATTATGTAATTGTAAAATGGATTTCAAGACAAAAATAATCAATGGAAGCTCTATGGAAGACATCTATTTGCTGAAATATTTAGGTCTGGATACTCAAAATAATTCCAATAAAATATGTGGGTTATAGATTTCCATTTATGGTTTAAATCATGCAACACAATCATAACATAATCTATTGATAAAGAAACATGAGTTACATTTGATTATGAATGAAATGGAGACATTTTATAAAAGATTTTTTTAGATAACTATTGTTTTAAAATTAAACTATATTGATAGCATATGTAAAATATAGGTTACCTTATAAATTCTCTTAAGAATAAAATAAAAAAGTATTTCTCCATGAATGAATTAAAGTTGAACCCATGTTTAGGTGATATTTAAATTATAAAATTTATCTATTGGGTTTCATAAATCTAGATGTATTATGTAAATTGAAAAGGTACTGAAAAATAAAATATTAAACAATTCAAGAGTGATATTTTTTTTACCTCATATGTTGTGAAATATCACCATGTTAATGTGTAAAAGGACAAGAAATTATTTTTAGGATTATTTAATTCTATACACCTATTTTTGGGAATCCATCTCATTTTCTATCGTATATAATTATTTTTAATGTAAATTGTAAAAAAGCATAGTGGGAAAATATCAAATAAAACTAGATAAAAAGTAGTATGATGCAGTTAGAAATGTCATACAGTACATGATAAAGTGTAATGAATAAGTTCTTATCAATTATTTATTTAGGGAATATAATTTTAAAGGGTAAAAAAATATATTTTACATACTTATTAATTTAATATGATGTATCTTACTAGAGATAAGTAAATAATCGCAACATCGATCATGTAAAATTATATTTTTTGGACAACTAATATATTATAGAAGGAAACCTAAGTCTTATTTTAATGGAAAATTAAAGGAATACCATTATATCAAGGTTTAATTAATGGTAAGAATAGATTGGTTTGAAAAATAATGGTGGTGGTGTTTCAGGATCAAGTAGAAATCATGCATTAAATAAGACTAAATGGAAATTAAAATTCAACGAGGAGATTAATTTTGATTAAACATGGGAAATATCATGATTCTCACCCTCAAATACATATATAAATAAGTTTTATATATGATATTAAATTCTTTTTAAGAATTAAAAATAGTTTTTACTAATATTATAATTCAATACCACCAAGTTTTTGGTTACAACCAAAAAAATTATTCATTGGCGACTGCTGATGATCATGTGATTTGTGTCAGACATTATGACCAAAACATACAATAGAAACACATGAGAAATTTTATGTATTATTAATGAGTTTATTATATTTTAATATGATACAATTATGTAAATTTTACTTCATATAAATTTTTCTATGTGAGTTCAATCTACAAATTTGAATGATATAAACACCCTGATTGAAAAGGGGAAGAAGAATTGGTAAATGGTGTGTGAAACATCATATGAATGTGTACACACAAACCTGATCTATTGAGTTTGAATCTGAAATAAAATTACTCACCCAATTTTATTTTAAGAGTGAATTTACAAATCAATATTCACAACTAGAATTAAAAATATCATTGATCTATTACAAGGATGAATGCGAATCTCCAACACTTATATCCTACCATATATTTGACTGTAATTTGAGAATAATCGATAATGTGATATTTTTTAAAAAATTTATTCATGACAATGATTAAATACTTCATAGATCATTGGATTGAGGGGAGTTGTCCAAATAAGAATTTTCTATTCACTTAATTTAAATTAATATATGACTTAACCTCTAAAATATGAATTCATGTTTTGGTAGATGCATAATATTGAGATATATTTCTAATGCAGATATAATCATCTAAATATAAGGTTTGTATCAAAATATATGGCTTAATTATATAAGAGTGTTCTAATTTATATATAAATTTTTTTATCTCTTTTATGGTTATATTTGGCCTCTTGTGATAAGATGTTTCACTTTATCCAATTAAATAAACTATTGAAAGTTAACCCAAGAATCCTGATAAATGTAATTTTGTAGTTTAGATCATTTTATGATATGTTATAATAAATATACACACCTGAATTTAATTTATACACCAATGTGATTTTATTATTTTTAATATTTCATGTACTATTAAATAGAAAATATATGTTGAGTACTAAAGGATTTAATACTTTAATTAAAACCCCATAAAAATTTAACACATGAAATGTGTGTGAAAATAAAATATATATTGATGTGTGATCAAACCACGACACCTAATCCTTTTAACTCCTGGTGAAAGTGTTTAATCTGAATCAAAACCCACATATAAATTGAAAGTGAAATATATATTGTATATTTTATGAAATCAATTTTCCTATCATTCATCTTAAGTTACATTCAAATTTATTAAAATTCAATCATTTATCAATGATACATGTCATGAACAACCTCAATTCGATACATATATCTATAAAGTGTGAAATATATGAAAATTTATGCCCAAATAAAAAGCATAAGGGTCATAACATATGGTTAGTTAAATAAAAAATATCCACAATATATATATATATGTAATCTTGTTTCAATAATAAAAAATGATATGGAATTCTTTTGTGCATTAGTGTTGGCAGGTTTGATTATGAAAACATTAGGTCTTGAAGAGAAGTGTTTTGTATTCGAATATAATGCACAATCAATTATTCAAAAACAAAGTAGTCTCCTATCTCAATGTAACTAAATAAGAACCAACTAATTCAATCTCTAATTTTTAATGATACGTCAATAATTTATATCATGTAAAGTATAATGAAATATTTGTCAACATAATTTTATGATTTTAAAAAAAAAATTATATACATGTTTCTTTTCTTTCATAATAATGAGATTATAGGTAAAAATATTAAAAGACTAATAAATCCTTCCCTATGATTTTTATTTGGTTCATGTGTCATAAAAATTAGTGTATTGAGAAATTAAATCCAACTATATATTTTTTTCTATATTTTATACTTTTTTAGAAGTGAAATAAAATAAATTATAATGAAATATATATAAATTGTGGTCCTTCCCTTATAAAAAAAGCACCCCAAATTCCTTTACATTTTACTCATCCCTTAGATAATAAATAATGAAGCCCTATTACCATACACTAATTTTTTTGAATATTAATCATAAAATTTAAACACATGTAATGGTAGGTTTGAAAAATGGGTTTTAATGTGGCTACCAATAATTTATTTCATGGATAGTTAGAGATTCTAGGGGAATATGTAAGGGTAGTCCTCAAATGAGGATTATAAAAATGGATCAATATCAAATAAGAACCTCAATCACACTATCTTATTTCATTATTATCAAATGTTTTGAAAGGATAAAAACATGAATTATATGAAAAACAATGGAAACCATAAGAATGATTGCTGGATTTGTTGACAATATACGTTGAAATGAATGAATGAATTATATTTTCTTACATGGAGATGAAATTATATATATTTAAATAAATTTACCTTGTAATATTAAGTGTCAATTTGAATATGAAATCTAAATCAAATTAATATTTGATGATTTATTATATGCCTATTCAATTATGTTTAGGTACTAGAATGAGTTGGATCCTATAATGAATATCATGGAGATGAATTGAAAAAGATTGGTAAAACAATATTTCACCATGGTATTCACCATTACATTGTGAATTTGGATAATCCATAGTGGAAAGAGAAATAACTATAATGAATTTGATGTGAGGAATTTATATTCCAAGACAAACATGATGTCTTTTTATGTGAAATTACCATACATTACATAACGTGGTATACACTGATTTATTTGAGAAGTATATATGTGGGTAATGATAATGCATTTATATTCAATAGTATATTAAAATGTATGTGTAAATATATAAAAATGAATAATAAGATAAAAAATGGTTCTAAACCTTGAAAAAAAAACCATATAAATAATAAAAATAGGTAAAGAATTTTTAAATTTCACACCAGTCATCGGTTGGTAGAGGAGTATTATAGCCAATAAAATTCGATTCTAGGTTAATTGGAGTATAAGCCTCATGAGAGATCACTATTATAAATTTCCAATACAATTCAATTCTAGGTTAATTAGAGTATAAGACTTATATAATTTGATTCTAGGTAATTATAAAAGGATTTTGAAAAATATGGTCAAAATGGATCAGTGACAGTGACCACACAATAGATATAACTATTTTCAATTTCAAAAATACTTGTGTAAAATAAGGAACCACAACATGAGAGTATGGGTTACTATAGATGATATAAATAATAATAGTTGATGATGGTTCATGGTTACACACCACAATATAATAAAATACATTCTAAGTATTAGTATTTTGAGGATAATGAAGAAATTATAAGGTTAGCATGTCGCTAGTAAATTCAAATGGAATTTCACCTAAATATGATCCATATTAAAGAAAGTGAATCAATACACTTTGTATTTTTTTTATATATCTAATAATTATTTCAATATATTCACGGTGTTTAAAATATACAAATTCATGAGATATATTGATGAATATTGTAATACAAAATTTGATGAGATTAAAATACATATTTTGGCCTCCATTTTAAAAATGATATGAATTGTAATGATTTTTCTTGAATAAATAAAATAATATTATTGATGATATAATTGAAATATTTTTTTATATATCTTTAACATATTTATAAAAATATTTTGAATACCAAACAACATAGCCGTAGTCCGTTCAAGGATTTGTATGTTTCAACAATACCTAGAAGATTCGATTGGAAATTTAATTGTGGGGTAATGGATTAATATTTTCGGGATTAATATCGATTAATTTGATCTTAGTGTCCAATATAAATTCACAAGTTACACCTAGAATGATATTATTAGGGTATAAAATAGAGAATAAACACCGAACCTCTGATTTTCGGTTGGTTATATATAAGATTATAAAACTTCTTATCGCGGTTGTGAAAGAAGATAAAATAGTTTCATATTTCTTTTGAGAAGAATGTAAGATTACAAGAGGATAATTGAAAAAATAGATTTTAATCAAAAACTAACAAAACAAAATAATTAAAATGATTAATTTTCATTATGATTAAGAATAAGAATATGTTGATCTGATTCAAGCAAGATATTGGCTCAACCCTTGTCATTATGAGCTGATCACATTAGGTATTAAACAATGACAGTTTATAAAAGAAAATAACAACATTGATTCAATTAGGTAGAAGAATATAAAAGGGTATATCATTTATATAAAGTTAATAGAGATAGAACCCTATATAAATACACTATTTAAGAAGGCCCACATGTTTATTAACTAACCATGCCTTGTCTTAAAGTAGATCATGATCAAATAAGATGAGGGAGATCCTCTCTATCAGTAGTGTAGCTTTCAAAAACAATGTATATATAAAAATATTGATCAAATTAGTTTTCAAGTACATTTGAAAAAATCCATGTGTATTATGATTTTATTATAACATAACTATGAAATATTTAAAATATATCTCATATGTATGCATTACATAGTGTATCTATTTTATCAATTGGGGAAAACAAATTAAGTGACGAAGAGATAGAACGTCTTCTTATAACTAGTGTATAATATAAATGTAACTAAGAGTAATATCAAAATTAAATTTTAGAATCTTTCAAAACCCTAATTCACACCCCTTAGGTTTGATTCATTTTAGTCTTGTCCCAAAAATTGGTATCATATATTAAATGTTCTGATGACAAGGTTCAATATCTATGTTTTTTTTGGATTTATTTCCAATATGGAATCTGTGATGAATCTGTCTTCTATTAGAGCAATGAAATCTGACAGTTTGTTGAAAAAAATTCTTATGTTCCTTCATGAATTTGGAAGTATGGTGTTGTGATATATTTTTCAAGATGATGATTTGACTAAACACAATTAAGGAATTATTGATGTTATGATAAGGAATATTATAATTACATCTTTATTTGTTGAATTTTTCTAGAACACCACTCATTGAACTACTATATTTGAAATACAAAGTACTCTAGATATTATATTAGAAAACAGATAAGGTGAAGAAGTTAGTGGAAGAACCCTCAAATTCTACATAGTATTTCATTATGTAAAAGGCCTTGAAGAATAAGAATATGGAGAAAATCCTTGGAAGAAAAGAACTGTAAAACCCTAGAATATTATAGTTTATTTTCAAAAATATATTTTATATTTTATATATTTTGAGTTACACATGACACCTATTTTATCTTTCATTACATGAAACTTTATATTTGTCTTTTGTTACACACACAGTCAAGTTTATAATGCATTTCATGAAACCACGAGTTTAAAAAAATGTGACATACTATAAAAATATAATTACTGAATTTTATAGTTATCAAACAGAATTAGGAATGAAGGGTATGAATTGGATTAACTATATTATGAAAATTTATGGTTTTAACATGTATATATAAGGTATTATTTAGTGAAAAATTATATAGAAATTGAAATAAAAACATTATGAAAATAATGGAAATCACAATATGAAAAAATAGTTTCTTATACATAAATTCATTTTATATCAATAAATTAAATGGGTCATTTTTTATGAATTATTTTAATAAAATTTATATATTATATATTTAATAAAAAAATTAACATTCATGTTATGTTATTTCCAGACAACTGATAAGAATAAAACCAATTTTATTCTTAAAATAATATTTTCTTTAAAAATGTAATCTCACTTTTAGATTACATGTATTAAAATTAAATTTTCCACTGTTTGAAAATTTATTTGAAATAATAAACTTAATTTCTGAAATTTTAATATAAATTATTTCTTAGGGTGACATTTTAGTAATTTTTTTAAAGTCTCATTTTATAGTGATTAGTGAAAGATACTAAAATTTAATAGAATACTATATTTTCATTTAATTTTTAATAAAGTAAATTATATTTTAATTTTGGTTTGAAGTATTTTTTTCAATTATAAATATATTGATCCAATATTGGTCATTTTAATAAATTTTATATTTAATTTATATAAATAATCATCATAAATATTTAAACATATTCTATTTAAAAACTGGCATTCTCATATTGTTTGTGTGATTATATTTAAAATAAATGTTTCTACATCTGTGAATGAAATTTTTAAAAATATATTTCATATTTTGAATAAAATTTATTTATATTACATTATATGGTAAACATAGTTTTTTTACCAATATTAGTATTAAAAACAATAAAAATTATTTACTACTGTTAAGGTAAAATTGGTTTATCTAGGGGGTTAAACAAAAAAACTAGGGGATACAAATAATAGAAAAACAATAAAACACCCATTTATTATGAATAATTAGAAATTAATTTTTATATTCTTTAGAATGTTTAACTTTGAAATTTTTGGGAATGATAAATACGTGGGTACTCCTTTTTCTTTTCAAAAAATAAAAATTTTAACACTCACCTCACTTATAAAAGGGTATGCCTTCTGGACTCTTCTTCACAACTTGAAAACCATTTGGATACGAAAATATTTACCAAACCATCTTCTAAATTACCTCCTACAATTATTTAATCATTATTTTTGAAAAATATCTATCCTTGGATAGATTATGTTGAAAACCTAATGAGGTTTCTATAAGAAGTGGTAATATTCTTCAAAAATCATTTTTATTTTATATTTTCCTCTACTAATATAAATTATTATAAAAAAAATTCATATAAATAAAATATTATGTTTAATATATTGGTATGTTGTTATGTTATGTTCATTACCTATAACCATATCCACTTCCATCAAATGTTTTAAAAAATAATTGTTCGTGTGTACAGCGGGATATCGCCTCTAGAACCAATGCCATTCCTTTATCCATTACCACTTCTCACTGTTGGGTATTATGATGGTAATAAAGTATATATATTATATTTATAATACAATATAAATATATAGTCATTATATCATATATAATTTTTTTTACTATACATTTTTAGGGGATACGATAATGTCACTCATGTGTACGACAAAACAACAACTCGTGAAGTGATATTATTCATTTTCACAAATTCTTTCCATGGAAGATAATAAAAAAAATTAAATAAATAAATATGGTATAAATAAAATAATTATGATATAAAAATATATTTAAAAATATATAAATATAATATATCTTTTTCTTTTGTTCCTTTTCACTTATTGAAATAAGATAACATTTTTCGTGTATATGTGCGCTACCACCATCAGGAAGTGATGCAGCCCTACCATTTCATCACCAAATGACTTGGATGATTTTTATATGTATTTGTAATTTATTAATATTTTATTTATAATATTATTATAATTATAGAATGATATTATATTACTTTACACTTTTTCTAAATGGTTGTTTGAAAAATGGAAATGTTTTTAAAGCATATGTACGACCTATCATCTCTATGATTTTATATTACACCAAATCAAAAAAAATATTTCATGACTTGTATTCAATTATAATTGATGTATAAATATTATAATTACATCATTATTATAAATAGTTATTATTGAACCATTGTCAATGTAATATGACTGAAAATAACAAATGAAGTCATATATAAAAAACAAGGAAATTATTACCAGAACATGACATTAACATCGAATTGTTATTAACATATTCATAAAAGGAAATAAGTAAATAATATATGGTTTTATGTATATAAATAATATTATTTAATATATTTATAATGTAATAAAATTTATTGTATATTAGTTTTTAATGAGTATGCATGATGTCGAAACATATGGTAATAGATTTATGTCTCACTATTTAATACTGCAAGACACCAGCCATATTAACCACCAATTTAATTTATGTGTTGTATATAATTCCCATGAATATATTTTATTATTATTATCAAGAAAATTATTTATATTTACATATCCATTTTAGGAACTATTTTTCACGGGGGTAAAGGATCAAATGTTACCCAAGCCATATGGGATTTTTGTCTAAATTGTTCCTCTTTGAGACATATGTTCAGTGTTGAACCTATCATATTTAATGAGGTGTATATAAAACCCCTTTAACATTTAATATCATGAATTTATCTATACTCATGTTATATTACATGTCATTTAATTATATTCTTTTTTGGGGATTAGGCTTCATAATTTCTAAAGTGACATTGATTTTATGATACAATCTCATCATTATCATGATTGCTTATGATTAATATTTTGATGGTAAATTATATTATTCCATATCTCAAAAAGCTAATGAATATTATAAATTTCTTGTTATGTCATAGATTTATATTTTTTTCATTTATTTTACTCTCTCAGTATCACCTAGAGTTCAAAATAATGTATTTAATAAAATTGTCTTCATTTCTATTTTCGGTCAAAAACCCTTGTTCATCTAAAACCATGTTTTCTGAAAATGTTTTTAATGATTATAACATTTTTCTCAAATGATTTTGAAAATAAATTTTTACCCATATTTTAATTTTTAATTAATTTTTTTTAAATTAATCTTCTTGTTATTTTTTTTAAAAATAAATACACTTTTGGATTTTACCAAAAAATTTATGAGAATATTTTTTAATATACATGGAATGAACCATATTTTATACTATCATGATCTCTCAAAAATTTATATATTCCCATAATCATTTTCATAATTATTTTTAAATAATATGTTTTCTATAATATTTTTAATTTTTTAGATTTGAAATAAATTATTTCAAAATGAAAATGGTTTTGAAAATGTTTTATTTTTTAAAAAGTGTTTTTCAATGTGGAAAGGATAGTTTCATCACGAAATGATTTAAATATTTTTAAAAATTACATTATAATATTTTATGGTTATTATCAAAGGAATTGATTTTTAAAAAGGTTTTATGTTTCAAAAATGTTTTTCAATGAAAATTTATTTTTCTTATCAAATGTTATTTGAAAATCATTTTCCATCTAAGATAAAATATGTTTATGATACCTATTATAAGGATATGAATGAATTGTTCAATTTTTATTCATTATCTGAATATTTTATTATGAAAATATTTTTATGAAACCTCTTTCTCTTTAACAGGCTATACCATGATAGAATTCATAGTAAATATTATTTTTTCACCATAGGTTATGATATGATGAAATGATAAAATGATTATGAAACCTATATATTTTCTATAGGTTATGATACGATGAAATTTTATAAAATCCATTATATTTCTTGGTTTATAATATGATTAGTATTTTATGATATTATGGAAAACATGTTTATTATTTCCATTATCTATTGGGTGGGACTTATATCCACATTTGATTCATTGGGTAATGAAAAATGTGATATGAGATCAAAGGGTACATGGGTGGATAGGCCATGCCCAATAAGTATAGTACATGGTTGGTTATCCCATGCCCGTAAACCAGGGTACACATGTGGTTTTCCAAATCCCATAGTATGTACAAGGGTGTTTATCCCATGACTAACATGTCATGAAAGCAATGGTGGGTATCCATGAAATGATATTTTCTATCACTAATTATATTCGAAAATTCATTGTATTAAGCCAATGTAATTCTCTCATGACTCATGTTCTTAAATTTTCTTATGATTTACATCTTTAGATCATTCAATATTTATGTTATGAATCAGGATTTTGATATTTTATATATGGGATATGGTTTTTATATGTTTTCATCATGTTTTCACAGCATTATGATCAAATTATGTTTATTTATTTCCCTTGTTTACCCTTACTGAGCAGATAAGCCCACCATTACATAGGTTTAATTTTCACAGGTAATGAAAAGGTTATATTTATGGTATTTTCACGAGGATAAATATTTGGGAAGATCATTGTGGGGAACATTAAAGATTTTTTTCTAAATTATAAGAGTGTTTTCAATGTTTTCAAATTAACTAATCTATTATTGTCCATAGGAATGTGTTTTCTTAATGTATTGAATATTAGTCTAAAAATATGTAATATTCATGTATTAAAATACAGGGTCTGTATAGATTGTCTTAGATGAATGGTTTAGTTAACCATTATAAAAAATGATGAGAAACCATTAGTGATATCTCTAAGGTTATATTTAAGGACATGTGTAGTGATGTATCTTTGTATAAGAATAAAGATTAGTCAATGTTTAAGAAAATGTTCTAGAATTTTGGTAAGTATAGATCACGTGGATTCGGGGAAACTACATAAATTTATGGATACAATTAGTTAATATGGATAAATCACAGAGGTACCTAGGTGTAATAACTCTAAAAATGGAACAATAATATAGACTTGAGTGTCACATAGTGCATGAAAACCGGCCTTTATACACACTTTGTTTGACACTCTTGGGTGCAATTCTTTTGAAAATCAAAAAAGTCATTACTAACCATAATGAATAATTTTAATATATAATGACTATGAATAACCTAGGATAAACCTAAGGTGTCATATATTAAAAATAATTTTTCCAAAATTTATAAATCATATAATTGATTTTCATAATCATTTAGTTTCGCCTTATGAATAGTGTTTATCACACTATACTATTTGGTTTTGGTTAATGGATGGAACCTAAAAATAATCATGTCAATAATAATTCTCTGGGACAATTAAATGAAAATGATTAACAAAATTTAATGAGGACAAGAGAGATAGATATTATTGTTTGGCCTAATTAACTATGAAACTATATGACTAACCACATGAACATAGATATTATCCCAAATGTTTGAATAAGTGTAAGATGAAATTTTATGAAATTTCATATAGTAATGATCATTGGGAAAAGAAGATTCATCTTTCAACATGTCAATAATGTGGAAATAAGAACCTATTAGAATATATAAAATGAAGGGGAAGATGTTATCTATGTAGAAATGAAGGATATAGTGAAAACATTACAATGATTTCAATGTCATATATATGGGGAAGAAAGTAATTAAACAACTCAACTCCCTAACATATTAATTATTATTTTGAAAAACGAAGGACTTATTTCATGTTAATCAATAAATTGGAAGGATTGAAGTATTTATGTATTTGGATTCACAGAATATGTTATATAAGTGTTTTCCCAATGGTATTTGAGTTGAAAGAATTAGGAAACATCTATGGATTATTATTTTTGAAATAATATATCTTTTAATGTAATATTAACTTGACTGTAATTGATTCCATCATGGTTTTATAAGTTTGAGGTTGAACATATGATTAATTTCGTAGACACCCATCGTGAGGTTTTACATGATGGGTGGTTTTCATGATTAATTGTATTTTAGGAGAATTTTTTGGCTATAAAAACCTCTATTTTAGAATAGGAATATATTTTTATGGATATCTGAATAAAGGTCTTGGTATCCTTTAGGATTTATCATATTCTTGTTTTTTTAGTAATTATGGGTTATTGCGATTTCAGAATGTTTTAATTAATAAACTTTCATAAAAATGATAACCTGTAAGTTGGGTGATAACATCTTGCATCAAGAAAGGCAATGAGGATAGCACCCAAAACCAAAGGGAGAAAAGGGTATAACACCTTCCATAAGCCAATATGAAAGATTAATTCTCGGGGGACAACCTAAAGAGAGATATTTATGAGTATGTTTCATTAGAAAGACAAGAAGTCAATGCTATGATATAGAATCTCAATGTATGCTACAACCTGTTGAGTTGAAAGTTTATATTTTATAAATTAAATTTCCATTATTTTTTTTAAAAAATTATTTATTAAAACCTTATTTAACTAACTGTATACTTTCTTAGTACATTAGAATATTTTTTAATGAATCATATATTTTCTATTGAATTTAGAAATAGTTTATAAAAAAATAAAAATATTTATTAAATACTAAGTATAATCCATTATATTGAATATAATATATCCATTTAGATTGATGATATTTTATTCTATAAGATCAAAGATATTATGGTCCATTTAATTGACCATATTATGTTCCATCGAATTCACAGTATTTAGATTATTGATATGACCCTATCCAATCTAATGCTTCAAATGATAGAATTATAACTGAGAAGGGGGTGTGGTGAATAATTTATTTCGTTTTATAAATTTAGAATTTATGTAAAATAATCTCTAAAATTAGTTAGATTTATTCATTATACACTTTTAGAAAACTCACATGAATGAAAGTATTGTAATGTAATCAAGGTATCCAATATTTACAAGATTTGTCCTCAGTGTGAGAACCTACATCCTTTCCATATCCACCCCATGGTTTTATAGAAGTTCACTATTATATATAAGTGAATAAAACTTCTGTAAG
This sequence comes from Viscum album, assembly GCA_963277665.1. Taxonomy (NCBI): domain Eukaryota; kingdom Viridiplantae; phylum Streptophyta; class Magnoliopsida; order Santalales; family Viscaceae; genus Viscum; species Viscum album. The sequence continues at coordinate 511,437,275 of OY728143.1, read as the reverse complement.
ATATTTTCAAGCAACATATTATATATTTTTTACGAATGATTACACTGAATCCCTTTTTTACCGAACTTTTCTTAAAAAATTTGATACAAAAAATTAAATGAACATCAAAACATTCTTCTCCATGAATTTATTTTTCAAAGACTTGTTCTGATACTCCATTATCTGATGGACTTAGTATGACAGACCCAAGTTTGATACACCCTTTTTAATATATGTCAATATAAAAAAATACACAATTAAAATATTCCCAAAACAAAGACTGATACAAAAAGTTTTACTCCATCATTCTTGTAAAATGAAATTTCATTAATCTATTATTATGATAAGAAAACTCTATACAAAAACCCTTATTAAAATAAAAACTACATAAATGGAAAAAATTACTTCTGGAACCATTTTTTCGGAGTAACAATATCTATACATAGGTGAATAGGGTCAATTACAACTATATATTATTTATCTATTTATAGGTACTCTAGAAATAGTAAAGGCATAATACTGATATATTTTTTCTACTCACCCATATTAAGAAACTCTGAATTTCACTAACATTTTACCTTCATATTTGGCTTCTTTAAACATTATCATATATACTGGTGTCTTATTTAAACATCATCAATTCTCTAAATCATTTAAATTCTAAACATTACATGAATTATAAATTTTATAATACTCTTTTAGAAAATCAATAATCCAAATATCTCATTTTGGAACTCCATTCTTCATTTTGATTCTGTGAACCCAATTGAAACAAATCAAATATCTAAATATTGAGTTATTGTAAAAAATAAAATTCACCCACTGAAAAATAATATTCTATTTCTTACTCATATTCTAAAACACAACTAAAAATGGTTGAATACATTGTTTCAACTGCTGTGGACTTCAAAAACCAATAAGATATATCTTAAAAAACCTTCTTATATGTTTTCAAATTTTTATTTTCATTCTAATCTGGGGTCTAAAAACTCACCTGATCGACCAATATCAGTCATATCATCTTATGAATCATCAATATATAACATGGATAAATAACATCATTATAAAAACAACAAATTCCTTATGTATAATCATACCAATACGGTAAAAATTTGAAATCACATAAAAAATTCTTCTTCTTATCCACTTATGTGGTGAAAAAATTCATAAATATGCATGTTTTTTATTTATAGAAAATATATTCTATAATATTTTCATTTATCATATTTATAAAATTTATTTCTCGAGTTATCTTATTTATTCAACTAATCATCTTTAATTTTTATAAATGATATCTGTAAGATTAATCAGTATCTACACTTGTTTGGTGGATCAGTATCTGTATCTCATTTGGTGAATCCATATTATCATCTATTCTGATAAAAAACATTGAATAATATTTTAATTTCATTAGAAACAGGTTTCTATTATTCTAATAAGTTATTATCCTAATGTTTCTCAGTACAAATTTGGATCTAGAAAACCTATAGACTATGAAACTGTTAACAAAGAACAAAAATAATTCCCTTTATTAAACAACTTATATCATGATATTTTTCTTAATTATTATTAATTTAATATTAGAAAATAATCATCTATATGACGTTGAAAAGTTTTACGACTTCCTATCTTCTTAATCCCCAACAACATTCAAAAAATTATCATTTCAACAACTTATTATATTCAACAAAAACTTTCCTTGATGCAATGGGTCTGATGGAGGGTCAGATCACCATCTTTAAAAAACAATCTTCATTTATATTTTCACTAACTTCTCAAAAAATATTATAAACATCCAGAAACATATATTTCAACTTATTTAAAAAAATATTTTATATTAAGTTAGTTTTCCAAAAACAAAAACATCAAAAACATAAAAAGGATCTTCAATCCCTCCATAGATTTGGTGAAAACCATTATTAAAATCTTATTGAACTCATAATTTTTTAAAATACAAACTTTTCACAACATAATTTGTAGAAAACTATAGTTTGTTAACATATTAACAAAATATATATTTTCTTTAAAGAGTTTCCTAACACCAAACTTCTAGATAAAGTAATTCTTTTGAAAGAAATATATCAATTAATGACATCTAAATTTTGTGGAAATGTTAAGATAACCCAGCCATTGGTTTTATATTTTCCTATCAATTTAATTTGACTCCCTCATTTGATGAAATTAAAACATTAGAATTATTTAAGAATATTATTACTTCTATCTATTTTTTAGGATAATGTTGTAATATTTATCCCCCATTTTCTAAATAATCCAATGAAAAATGGGTGGCCTTATTAATTTGTGTAAGAATACTTTTGTGGATGCTGAACATAATGTTGTATCCTTAATTCCACAGTTGTCTCATTCTATATTACTTTTGTTCATATTTCTTCAATTTTATATTTTGTTGAAATGTATCATAGTGAAAAATCTCCCAAAATTGTTTTTGATGATGTCAAACTTAATATCTATATGTTATGATCTTCAGTGTATGAAAAGGATTTTTTTGTAAGATCAATTACACATTGGTCATCACAAATTTTCTTTAATGGTTTGAGAACATGAAATTTAAAATCTAACAACTGTTGGTTCCGAGTGCAGATGAAGTGTGTTCGTGGGAGTACATGAATTTAATTTTTACCATTTACTACATTTAATCTGAGATCCATCATGATAATACAATTTTTGATATTCAGAATAGAACGAAGAACAAATGAAAAGAAGGGATTCCCAGAACCATATAAAGAATCATCATATGTTGGTTATAATTAATTTAATTAAATAAAAATAGTTACATTGAAGGAATTATCTCTCTGTAAATGTTTTCGGTTATGATCTGATGTGATCTATTGTTGCATCAGAGAATCTATATATAGGATTCCACTATTGGTTCTCCACATGTGCTCCACGTATCACTGAATGTCAACGGAGGGATCTCTGGGTGCTAGCATATAAGAGCCTTCACTTGTGATGTCCGCCTTCGATCACCATGATCTGGTGGAGGAGGATCTCTCTCTCATAGCTTGAGAACATTATTGAATGAAAATAATTCTCTATAGTATTGAAAGGATTCTTTAGATCCTTTGCGCACAACCACAAAAAAACAATTGGCTATACAAATGAGAATTATATAATAAGGATTTCAATTACATAGAATAATAAAATGAATCAATTACCTGAAATCATTTATTCATTGCATTTAATTCTTATTAATACCTCATCTCTAATAATAACAGATGACTATTATTATTACTTGACATGCGTCCATCATATTACACAAAAAATTATTTAATTAAATAAACAATATTACTTCAAAAATTCCCCTAAAAAAACTCCACTTCGTTAATATTAATATACATGGAATGTAATTTGGGTTTTCTGCTATCTTTATTTTCATCTCAATATTTATTAGGCCTTGAATAATGGGTAATTATTTTTCAAAAATATATCACTTCATTACTTGCTAATAAATATATTATTTTTCCCAAAATATATTCTCTTGAATAACTAATGTCGAAATAAATTAGATTAGTCATCCTTGAATAATTATTAAACAACAATCCGGGATAATCTGTATTCAAATTTTTAAATTAATATTTTACTCAGATATTTGGACACACTTAGAGTGTGACCCTCTAGGCATCTTTCTGAGTTGAATTAGGTAGATCCTACAAAAATTCCATAGTTAGCATCTAGTAACACACCAAGGCTCCCATAGAGAAGGACATTAATGGAACAATGATGTGTCGCCTCCAATGAACACTAACCATGTAATTTAATCCCTTTGTCTTGATATCATGAATCTAGTGAGTTTCATGCTTGTGCCATCAACCCATGTTCTCAATTATTCTTTCGTTGAATTTATGGAATTGAACTTTACCACCCCTCACCATGACCATGGAATTATTTAGTTTATATCAATTCCATCAAAGGGCCTAATATATCTAGTTCCATTATAGAACCGAAGGGAAAAATACTTCCTTGATTTATCTATTAATGTAGTATTACTCATGATGCACCCAACATATCTTACCTCACTGTGAAAAGTGTGTCATCATAGTTTTTTTCAATACATCTAAGTGTGTGAGTTACAATACCCATTATTAATAATCTTAATGTCTAATGTCCAATACACATGTCCACATATAGGAACATCCAATGGCACTATTATATGTGGATTTCCAACTAGTGGGTCTCGTTCCCATTATATCCTCCTGGATAATACCAAGGGAACACACTAGGAGAAGGTGCCTCAAGTTTTATGATTCCTCACCCCTAGTGGCGTGCATTATTTGTGTCCTTAAAGTAACATCATCCGGCCACATAACAGATATTAAATAATAGTGTAAAGGAACCTCTAGGTTCTCATCATAGTATGAGTCTTCTATGACCCTTTAATGTAACATATATCCTTCAGACATTATCGTATGTATTATCATGTATAAGAAAAATCAAGATATGATAAGGTATTTATAAATGAATAATGTACAATATAGTTTTTTCTAGGCCACCAACTCCAACAGGCTCCCACTTGGACAAGAGCGAACTTCAAACAACCATTAACCACCTATCCCTCACATGATATTCATGATTCTGTTGAGATAGGCCTTTAGTCACGGGGTCTACCACGTTCTCTTCAGTGGACACTCTTCTCACTGCAACTTCAATCAATCGATAGAAATCCCTCAAAGGTGATACTTAAGGAGTATGTTCTTTGTCAGTTGATGAGACCTTAGTTATTTTGAAAGATCCACCACTATAGTATTATCACAATATAATGTGATAGGATTTTATTTCTAGGAACCAAAAAAGCTCTAGGATGATGTTCCAAATCTAGACGGATTCCCTTGAAGCATTAGAAGGCACTATATATTCACACTCCATAGTAGAATCAGCGAAAACTAGTCGCATTGAACTATTACAGCTCACAGCTCGATCATTGAGATAGAAAAAAATCCATATTGTGATTTTAGAATGATCTGATTTGTCTGAAAACTAGCATCAACATACCCTCCGATGACAAGCTCCACATCTCCTCTATACACTAGTAATATATCCTTAGTTCTTCTCAGATACAAAAGGATAGACTTAACAGCTGTCCAATGTTGGTCTCATGGATCTTCTTGATATCTGCCTACCATGCTCAGTGCATAGGCAACATCCAGCCTAGTACATAACATGAAATACATGATGGATCCTATTGACGAAGCATATTTGATATTACTCATTCTATCATTCTCTTTTTGTTTCTGAGGACACATTTTCAATGAAATATGTAGGCCATGTGAAACTAGAACAAATACCCTCATGGATTGTTCCATTCTAAATATATTTTGTATCTGGTCAATATACGTACTCTGACATAGTCCAAGAAACATCTTGGATCTATCCCGAATGATATTGTTCCCTAGAATGCATGCTACTTCACCAAAGCCCTTCATGGAGATACACATATTCATCTAGTCCATAACTGATAGTAATACTGGTATATCATTTCCAGTAACCAATATGTCGTCAACATATACTGCTGGGATAATGGCCAAATTCCCAATAAACCACTTACAAACACGTGGATCATATTCGTTCTTAATGAAACCAAATTATATTATGGCTTCATCAAATAAAATCTTCCATGACATGGATGCTTTAATTAATTCATAAATGGATTTCTGCAACTTCAAAACCTGTTTGGATTCACCTGGTGTACCAAAACCTTCTAGTAGTGTCATATATACATCTTCATGACGGTTCTAGTTAAGGATTACGGTTTTGACATCCATCTTCAAAATCTCGTAGTCATGGTAAGATTTTATGTAAAGTATGATTATTTTGGATTTAAACATGGAAACTTGAGAGAATGTTTCATCTTAGTCAATTCCCTGACCCTGTCTGAATCCTTTTTCCACTATCCATTCTTTATAGGTGGTAAATTGACCTTCCATGTCCAACTTTTTCATGAAAACCTATTTTCATCCAACATGATTTACATCAACTGGCTCATTTACTACAACCTATACATGGTTTTGAGACATTGAATCTATCTCATAATTCATAGATTTTATCAATCATTCACCTTCTATGATCTCTACTACTTCATTATACGAGAGAGGTTTATCATTTTCCAAGAATAATGATCCACCATTCTCGGTGACTAGGAAACCAAATCTCTATGGTTCCTCTACCTCTCTTGAGATCCTACGTAGTACTTGTGTTTTTGGATCCCCTTTCACATGGACCTATATAAATTTTCCTATTCGAAAATCTATGTGTCTAGAGCATCAACATAATCAAAGTTAATCTTCCCCCACTATCCATTTTGAGGATGTGATCCCCATCAAGAAAGATGGATTGTCTGGTGACAATTACATTCTTTTCTAAAGGGTTATATTGGTAATATCTATTCATTTCATTTGGATATCATATAAAGATACACCTCATGCCTCGGGGGGCTAGTTTGTTGCCTGAGAAGGCCTTAACAAATGCCTCACATAACCATACTCATGTGTGCATAAAAATGAATTTCATTCCATTCCATAACAAGTTGGGAATTTTATTTTCCTCCTTAGATGGTACTCAATTTAATGTGTATGATACAATTTGTAATGAATATAACCAAAAGGATAATGGAAGATATGCAGGGATCATCATTGACCTCACTATGTACAAAAATGTGTGGTTTTCCCTTTCACTAAAACAATTCCACTGTGGTGTATAAGTAGCAGTGATATGAGATTGAATCTCAGACTCATGTAGAAGATTGATTAACTCTTGGTTCATATATTCTTATTCTTGATCTGATCAAATTTTCTTTGTCTTCTTACCAAGACGATTCTCTACATCACTCATGAACTTCTTAAATTTCTCTAAGGCTTCGAACTTATACATCATTAATTATACATATCCATGTCTAATAAAATCATCAGTAAAAGTAATGAAGTAAGAATATCCACCTTTATATTTTACTAGGAATAGTCCACACACATTCATGTGCACCAATCCTAGAAGCTCGGTGGCTCTTTCACCCTACCCACCGAAAGGAAGATTGGTCATCTTACCTTGTAAATGAGAATGACATCTATCAAGTTGTTTTATCTCACTAGATTCTAAATAGCCATCTTGGAAGAGCCTTTTCAAGTTCTTCTCATTTACATGACCTAAACGGTTATTCCACAACTAGGACATGTATTAGTCTTGTGAGTTTGATTTGTTATCGAGGTCCAAAACATGGTTTTCCTAATTTAATATATATAATCCATTATTTAAATATTCCAAACCACTGCAAAAATTATTCCTATAAATGAATAAACCCTTATTTCCAAACATGAAAATAAATCTATCCATTTCAAAACATGATACAATTTTTTTTTTGAAAACACTAGGTTAATAATAACAGTTATGTAAAAAAAATCATTCAAGTTGGCAATGAGTGGTGGTAATCTAAAATGGCTAAAACAACTAGCCTCGCAACATTTGCAACTCGAAGAATCACCTCTCCTTTGGAAATAATTCCAATTATACTTGGTTACTTTATTTGAATACAAATGTAAGACCCAATATCTATATCTAAAACCCAATGTGTAGCACCCCGACCCTAGTTACCCAGATTTAGGGCATTATTACATAACATTTTCATGATCACAAAAGATCAAGTCTCAAAAAACGGGTTATTTTGGTAGCCTTAGAAGTAATAGATACATTCATATGGTTTACATTACATCATAAAATAAAAAACTAAAATTTTTTCCATAGACAACACTATGATCCGATAGACTATCCATGCAGGTCAGTCATAATATACTTCTTTGCATACTGGGAAAAATAAAACATAGAAAATGGTGAGCTCAGATGCTCAGTAAGGATAACAATATAGTGGAAACTTTCATAAATGAGCATAAACATTTAAGGCAATGTATAAAACTAAAACAAAAGCCTTTTCAACATAAAATTCATCATTATATTGCAAATATAAATCAAAATAATTCCATTTACTTACTCACATAGATATTCTACTTGTATAATAATCACATGAAATATCAATAGCCATTTTCACAATGATGAAATGCATAATTCAAGACTTTCATAACCACATAGTCAAGGCGTTGTGCCACGACAAAAAATAAGAGTTTTTCAAGGCCTTATGCCAAGACACTAGTTTGTATCATGAGACCTACCGATGCATCGATCAGCTATAGAGGGCTCCACCCATTAATTAATAAGTCCAATACATTACTCATATAAAAAGGATCAAACATAACATAAAAATTTGTATTAACTCTAGAATATTAAATGTCAACACTTTATCCCTAAACCATGAATGGTGTCAAAATAACACATCCTCATTCAAACATATGACAAAACCATTAGTACAAAATGGAAGTTTGGTCTCATAATAAATCAACTTCAAATAAGGTTAAAATCTATTAAAGGATGTTGACATAGATGAAATCAAAACATTTTTATAGAAATATCTCTTTCTATTTTGAAATCATTTAAAATCCATATATTTATAAATGGAAACATTTATTTTTGAAAATATTCATATAAACTTGTAAGGGAAGCTTTAACATTGTTATAATTGCAGAAAATAGCCACACCTTCCGTATAAGTTAAAAAAAATACATTCTTACATTAATTTTGTCGAAAAGTTTATAAAAAACCTTGTTTGGAAAAAGATGGAAAGATTCATTCATAAACAGCTTATAAAAGTCAAAAAAGGGTATAAATGACTTTAGCCCATAGTCTATAAAATAGTAATAATGTTTTGAAATACATTTTTATGAAACATAGATGTGGATGATAAAGAGGTTTCAGTAGATAATTATGTATAAACATCCTTGGATAATGAAGAGATTATAGAATTAACCCTTAACTAGTACTTTTACTTGGTCTAGGGTAGGTTAATCTCCTGAATAATGGTGTAATAATTGTTATTAAATTATACAAGAATCGTATACATTCATATGATATCATATATGATCTTTTAACATTGCTTTTTTAATAATATCTTAGTATTATCGTCGTTTCGGGTATTAACAGATTCATTTTCCTTTATATTCCTTGTTATGTGAGTCATATTTGTTTTGTATCGGATGTATCTTCTTCATATCCACAATGATAGAAAGTATTTAAAGATTTTTTAATCATATTATGAAAAGTAGTCTTGAAAGGATATGATGGGGAATGAATCTCATCGCGTTCGTGGAGACCGCAATCCGTACGTACGCATGATCGACAATATAATTATTTTGATATTAAAATAATACATAATAGTATGTTATATCATATATAAAGAATCATTATCATGATATATTTATTATTTATAACAATTACACATCATTATTATACACACCCAAATAATATTGTATTGAATAACAATTACACCACGACTTGGAGAGGGTAAGTCGTACGTACGCACGTATGGTGAAATTTCATTCAAAGGATGGATAGAATAATAAATTTGGTTGTAGAATATTTATAATAACATCACTATATATATAAAATACTTGATTTATTATTTTATAATGGAAACAACAATGAAAAAGGATGTAGAAGAAGAACAGATCTTGAAAGAGGTGATGAAATGTTTACCTCTTCTTCAGGTTCTTTTTTTTTATTTGATCAAAAGGGCCCCATAGGTTGGCTTTCTGACTAATGGAAGGCCTCTAGGATTAAGGGAGGACCGTTGATAGGCTATTTGGGCAGGCTTTTTCTAATCCAAATGGCTTGGAAGGTGTGAATTAGAGACAATGGGGAGTGCTCTTTTATATGAGGGGTGAGGTGCACCAAATGAAAATCTAGAAATATTATTTTATGATAAAATAATTTTATGTTTATAATGGAACAAAAATAGATTATATAATCGATAAGGTTGGGATGGGTTGAAAACCACTCAACCAATAAGTTTTATACATGTTAGGGTCACCATATTAACCTCGTCTTCTATATTTAACTCTTAGTTAAATAGTTTGACATTTACCCTGACTCTTTGTAGTTTTATATTATATGGTTAATATACGTACAATATAATTCCAAGATAAATAAAAGTGGTTAATTAGTGATAAAACTATCAATATATAAGTCCTTTTTATGATCCTTATATTTTTGGGAATATAATATTAATTAATAATATAATATTTGTTTTAAAAACTCTTTTATGTAAATTTTGACACTATTTGGAAAAAAAAATTCTAAATTCATAACGACATTATTGCTTCAAAAACAATTCATCTAAACAATCATAATATGTCATATTAACCTATAAAATTAGTGTAATTCATAAAAAGTCTCAAATTACATTTATTTGGATATTTATAATATCAATTATTTTATTATTTTATTAATTATGTAATTAATGCATCATCATTGTGTCATAAATAAATTAAAAAAATTTATTTTCTAAAAATATAAATAAAATACCATTATTTTGGAAATCTATTTATCATTATATTTAATATTTATAGTCGAATTTATATTATGTATAACTCTATATTAAAAATGTATAAATTATTAAACTTTGATATGATCTTTTTAACTCTTCTTTATATAAAATATTAATAACAGTCTTAATCAAATCCATGTAGACCAAAAAGGTTCATATTTTATTACTAAGATTTTTTTTGTCTAATTATACTTATCTAATAGAATTGAGACACATTTTAGGGAAATAATAAAATCATTTTAATCCTTAAATACCCTATTTAATTTTAACCGTGGTAAATAAAAGTAAAAAGTTACTATTCACAAAAAATTATTTTCATCTTATTGACCCAAAATTTTCTTACTGATATCAACCGCGTCTCTCAGATTTCTGAACTTCCACTCACATAAAAAGTAAAATTATGTTTTATATGAATTTGAAAATTCTCCTAGGAGGTGGGTAAAAGACGGTGAAAAGTTTAATAAAATTTTTATATATCTATAATTATTTTAAATTAACTCCAATGAATTACATTGAACTTATATAGGTATTATTTATCTATATTGACTGGTAAGAAATTTAAATGAAATAAATTATTATTTAAACAAAAATTTGATTGGTTATGGTGTGTTAGAACTCGAAGTTTCTTACAACACACGGTATTGTATTATTCAAAGAGAAGTCTACCATGGAAGCTTGGGGTGTTACATTATCCACTCCTACAAATAATTTCATCCTCGTAATTTCTAGCGTATTACTACGTAAAATAACTCTGGAGGTTCTTCATCATATGTTCCTAGGGATCCCACATTGCCTTTTCAATCTTATGGTTTCCCCATAGAACTTTTAGCAGATGAGTCTTCTGGTTTCTCAACACTTGTTCTCATATATCAAGAACCATGAAAGGGTCGTTGAAATAAGATAGATTATTTTCCCTTTATAATTCTTCATAGGAAAGTACATGCATTGGGTCAGGATTGTATTTTCTCAACAGTGATACGTGGAACACATCATGATCTTTGGAGAGACTTGGTGGAATTTCCAAACAGTAAGCTACAACCCCAATTTGTTTCTAGAATTTCGAATGTTCTAATGTGACTCGGACTCAACTTACCCTTCTTACCAAAACGTATAACACCATTCCACAGAGATACCTTAAAAACATGATCTCCTACCAGAAATTCCAAATCCTTCCTTATGTTATCATTATCACTCTTATTCCAACTTTAAGCACCTTTAATGTGTTTTTGGATTACCTTCACCTTTTCCATCGTTTCCTCCACCAGTTCTGGTCTTACAAGTTCTCTTTCACCAACATCATCCCAACAGGTTGGTGTGTGACATCTCTTTCTGTATAACGCTTCATATGCTTCCATCTGAATACTTGAATGGATGCTATTATTATAGGATAATTATACCAGAGGTAAATATTGACCCCACATACCTTGAAAGTCAAGTGAGCCTGATATCAACATGATTTCTATGGTTTGAATAGTCTGTTCTGATTTTCCATCAGTTTGGGGGTCGTAGGTAGTACTCAAAATAATTTCAGTATCTATGACTCTTTGGTCATCCCAATACAAAGTCCAACGTAATATTATCCCATTTACACTCAGGTATGGGAAGAGGATTCATGACTCCTCTATGATGTCTCCTTCTAGCTTACACTTCTTGACAAACTATAAATCATGACAAAAAATCAGCAATCTCCCTCTTCATGTTGTCCCCAAAAAATGTTCCCTAAAATATCTACACATTTCGGTGCTCGTAGGGTGTATAGAAAAATCAAAACTATTAGAATGATCCAACAATTCCCTTTTTAGAATAGGTATAACAGGAACAAAATGTGTCTTCCCAAACTTCAAAATCCCATCTTCATCCAAAAAGTCACTCTATCTCCCATAATTTACATCTTTAATCTTCTTTTTAAACTCTTCATCACCGTTATAAAAACTCTTTGTCCTTTCTAGTAATGATGTTTTTGAAACCATTTGAAAATGAATTGATGATTCACCTTCCATGGTGATTCCCATATCCATATTTACTTGATCCATGTATATAATATCCCTTTCATCTCTCATGTGGTTCAAAATTCCAAGAACTTTTCTGTTCAAAGAAAGTTCCACCTTATTTTCCTTCCTCAGGTGGTGGTTTATAGTGAAATCATAATCCTTGAGTATTTCAAGCCATCACCTTAGCCTCATGTTGAGTTCTTTTTGTGAGAAAATACACTTCAAACTCTTTTGATCGGTATATATCTCACATTTTTCATCATAGAGTTAGTGTCTCCAAATATAAAATGAAAAGATTACAACTTCTAAATCAAGATCATGATTAGGATAGTTTTGCTCATGATTTTGTAGCTGTCATGATGCATAGGAAATAACCCTACCATTCTACATAAGGACACAACCATGTCCTTTCTTTGAAGCATCACTATAAATAACAAACTCATCATTACCCGATGATAGAGTCAATAATAGAGAATTGAATATTATTCTCTTCAGTTTTTCAAAACATTCTTCACACTCTTTTGTCCAAAGAAATTTTACCACTATCCTTGCGATCTTTGTTAATGGGTTATCCATCCAGGAAACATTCTAGTTCAAACGTCGATAATAACATGTTAAACAAATAAAACTATGTACCTCAGTTATAATCGACAGTGTAGGCCATTCATGGGTTGCCTTGGTCTTAGAAGGATCACTAGAGATTCCATAATTGGAGACAATATGGCCAAGAAAAGATATCTCCTAAATCCAGAATTCACACTTGATAAACTTCGCATATAATTCGTGTCTTCTAAGAGTCTTCACGATTATACGCAAGTTATCTTCATGATATCATCAATAAATACAATAAAAAATTCATCAATATATTCCGTGAAAACTATATTCATTAGATTCATGAAAATAGAGGGTGCATTAGTTAATCCAAAAGGCATTACTGTAAACTCATAATTCCCGTACATAGTTTGAAATTTTGATTCCAGAACGTATTCCTTCTTTACACACAATTGATGATATATAGATAGAAGGTAAATCTTTGAAAAGTATTGAGCTCCATGAATTTGGTTGAATAAATCATCAATGCGAGGTAGGGGATACTTGTTCTTTATTGTTATAGCATTGATTACCATGTAGTCAATGCACAATCTCATAGATCCATCATTGTTATTAACAAAGTTAATATGGGCTCCCCATGGAGAAAAACTATGGAGAATAAATCCCTTATTACTCAATTACTCTATTTGTTTCTTTAGTTCCACTAATTCCACAGTGGCCATTCTATAAGGGGTCTTCGATACGGGCCTTGAACCAGGAATTAAATGAGTGAAAAACTCAATTTCTCATTTTGGAGGATGTTCAGGTAAATATTATGGAAACATGTCAACATATTCTTTCACAATAGGTACATCCTCTATTTGAGCATTCCTTTCCTCACCCACAATTATTTCATTCTCTTCATCCCCAATAATTGAATTTAGTTGAGCTACTGGGGGTGGATCTAGATAAGAATTAGGTGGTGATGGTTATTCTCTAAAGATAAGGTGTTCTTTGTTTTTGTCATCAAAAATAGTAACCTCATTCTCCTTAAAATAAATTTTTGCATCATGGTCCGAAATCCAATATATAAAGAGGATTATATCAAATTTAGTCATGGGTATGACGATGTTGTCAGTAGATAAAGAATATTTAAACGACCTAATGGAAACTGATTCAGAAAACATTGTTGCAATGATAATTCTCGTAGGAGTTTTGACTGAAAACTCCCTTATTAAATCAACTTAGAAATATCTAAATTTCTTTGAAATCTAGGAAGATATGAAACAATGCAATGACCCAAAATCAAATAAAGCATTTTCATAACATGAGGAAACCCTTAAATTACCTGACACTATGTCTTTCAAATATTTAACCTCATTAGTAGTGATAGCATAAGCCTGGCCTTGATCCCTTGGCCTTTTCTAAGGTATGTTCCCCTGACGCATAGGACATTAGTTCGCATAATTATCCATTTCTCTAAAATTGTAGTATTCGACATCGACGACCTCTTTCTTCCCCTTGTAATCACGAGATTGGTGGCCTTTTTCACCACACTAGTAACACACTCGAATTCCATTCAGACATGTACCGGGGTGATTCTTCCCACATTTACTGCAGGATGGATATTCATCTTTTCCTTTCATCCCCTTATATCCATTTCTAGAGTGTTCAGCAGATCTCTTCTTCTCTTGCTTTTCTTTAAAGTCATAAGACTTAGATAATTCTTTTTCTGTCTTGATTGCACATGAGAAAATATCTTTGTATGAAGAGAATGATTGTAATACTAATGGTCTATGGAGAAATGGTCAATATTACTTCTTGGGTTATGTATATAATCTACAGCATGCCTCACTAACCTTTTAAAGTTAGCTTCATACATTGCGACATTCTCATCCGCCTTTTGCCTCAGTCTTAGAAATTTTCTTTCCATATCCTCTCAATGGTTACGAGGAAAGTATTTTTCAATGAAAATTTCATTAAACACCATCCATTCCATAATTGATACTTCATCATCTTCATTTGTGTTTTGAATCAATGACCACCATTGATCAGCATCTCCAGTGAGGTGGTAAACTGCCATGACAACTTTTCCATTTCGATACTCCCCAAGGTGTGGAATATTTTCTCTATGAAATTTATCCATTTCTTAGTTACTAGTGGATTTGTACTCCAATTTATGTTTAGTGGTTGTTGCCTCATGAAGAGGTCTATCATTGATCCTCCACGTTGTGGATCAGGGTGATCCATACGGGTATAGTTAGTTTTTTATAACATGAGTCAATTGTCCAAGTATGGTGATAAGCAGATCAGTAACCGTTGTATCACTAGATCCACTATAATTATCTTGATCCGGAGGGAAATACCTACATGGGGTGTGTGCATTGATATGGTTTCTATTCCTTCTCCTAGTAAGCATTTCTAAACAATGGCATACACTTGATTAGTTTATGAATTGAAAAACATAATTCCAACTTGTAAAACACTTTTAATAAACTGAACAGTTTATGGATATAATATATAATCATAATAATGTTTTATTTGAGGAACTATATACTCATAAACCCTTAATAATGGATTGTAATGAAAATGATAATTATCCTAAGCATATCCCTTGGGAGCGTCGTAACCAAGAGTGTAGCAAGGCTCGTTGTCGTGCATCAGTTCCTGTTCGAGTCTATCTCAAAGAGGTGTTTTCGGGATTTACCCCTAGGTACATCTGTGCCAGACCCACCTCTACCTTCTTGTATCAAGAAAAGGATGTATTTCTTGGAAAAATCACAAAATCTCTAAAATCCCAAAATTCTAGGATGTTATTCTAAACTAATCCTAAAAGTCTATCTTAGGGATATCTGCTCTAATTAGAGTTTATCTAATTCCAGGTTCCAAGGTTTGTACTAAACTTCCTATGATACCAACTATGACGCTCGAACCCTAGTTACCCATATTCGGTGCATTATTATATAACATTGGAATGATCACGAAAAATCATGTCTCAAAAGGCCAATTAGTTTATTAGCTTTGGAAGTACTAGATACATTCATAAGGATTACATTACATCATAAATTTGAAAACTAAAACAACATTTTTTCCATAGACAAAACTGATATCCCATAGACTATCCCTCCAGGTTAGTCATAATATACTTCTTCGCATCCCGAAAAAAAACATAGAAAGGGGTGAGCTCAGATGCTCAGTAAGGATAACATTATAGTGGAAACTTTCATAAATGAGCATAAACATTTAAGGAAATGTATAAAACTAAAAAAAAGCCTTTTCAACATAAAATTCATCATAATATGGAAAATATAAATCCAAATAATTCTATTTACTTACTCACATAGATATTCTACATGTAGAATAATCACATGCAATATCAATAGCCATTTTCACAATGATGGAATGCATAATGCCAGACTTCATAACCACATAGTCAAGGCCTTGTGCCACGACAAAAAATAATATTTTTTCAATGCCTTATGCCAAGACACTATTTTGTCTCATGAGACCTACCAATTCATTGAGGAGCTATAGAGGGCTCCACCCATCAATTAATAAAGTCTAATTAATTCCTCATATGAAAAGATTTAAACATAACATAAACATTCATAATTAAACTGGCATACGAAATGTCAATACTTTATCCATAAACACTGAATGGTTTAAAAATAATACGTCCACAATAAAAAATATCACAAAACCTATAATATAGAATGGAAGGTGTATAACATAACAAATCAACTTCAAATAATCTTAAAATCCATCAAATGATGTTGACATAGATGAGATCAAAACGTTTTTATAGAAATATATCTTTCTGTTTTTAAATCATTTAAATTTCCTATAATTATAAAAGAAAACATTTATTTTTAAAAATATTCTTATTTAATTTTATGGGAAGCTTTGACATTATTATAATAGAAAAAAATAGCTGCACCAGCCGTATATGTTAAAAAAAGACATTCGTACAATAATTTTATCGAAATCGTTATAAAGGACCTCATTTGGAAAATGGCAAAAGGATTCATTTATAAACATATTATAAAATTCAAATAGGGGAATAAATGAATTTAACCCATAGTCTATAAAATATTAATAATGTTTAGAATTTTTTTGAGAAACATGGATGTGGATGATAAAGAGGTCCTAGTAGATAATTACGTATAAACAACCTTGGATAATGAGGAGATTATAGAATTAACCCTTACCTTGTACTTTTCCTTGGCCGAGGATAGGTTAACCACATGTATAATGGATAAGTAGTTGTTATTAAATTATAAATGAATAATATACATTAATATTATATCATATATGATATTTTAACATTGCTTTGTCAATAATATCTTAGTATTATCGTCGTTTCGGTTGTTAACAGATTCGTTTTCATTTATATTCTTTGTTATGTGAGTCATATTTGTTATGGATGGGATGTATCTTATTCATTTACATAATTATATCAAGTATTTTAACATTATTTTTATTCATCTAGTGAAAAAATTTCTTGAATGAATATGATGTGGAATGAGTCTCATCGCGTTTGTGGAGACGGTGATCCGTACGTACGCACGAGCGACAATATCATTCTTTTTTATATTAAAAAAATGTATAATTGGATGGTATATCATATATAAAGAATCATTATCATGTTATATTTATTATTTACATCAATTACACATCATTATTATACCCATCCAAATAATATTGTATTGAATAACAGTTACACCACGACTTGGAGACAGTAAACCGTACGTACGCACGTATGGTGACATGTCATTCAAAGGATGGATAGAATAATGAATTTGGGTGAAACATATTTATAATAACTTCACAGTATATAGAAGATACTAGAGTTATTGTTTTATAATGGAAACCACAAAGAAAAATGAAGTAGAAGAATAAAGTAACTTGAATGAGGTGATGAAATATCTACCTTTTCTTTGGGTTCTTCCTTTTGATTTGATCAAAATGGCTCCATAGGATGGAATTATGACTAAATTAAGGCCTCTAGGATGAATGGAGGAAAGTTTAGAGGGTATTTCGGCAGGGTTTGGCCAAGCCAAATGGATTTGAAGGTGTGAATTAGAGAGAAAGGGGAGTTCCCTTTTATAAGAGGAGTGAGGGGCACCTTAGGAAAAGCTAGAAATATTATTTTATAATAAAATCATTTTTAGGTTAAGATGGATCCAAAATGGGTTATTTAAATTCTATGGTGGTTATGGGTTGAAAACCACTCATCCAATATCTTTTAGACAGGTTATGGTCACTATATTAACCTTAACATTTAGATTTAACTCATAGTTAAATAGTTTGACATTTACCATGTCTCTTTGTATTTATATATTATATGATTAATAAACATACTATATAATTAAATTGATCCTCAAGTGTTTAATCATTGATAAACCTAACATTTTATAAGTCTTTTGGAAAAACCTTAGTTTTTTTAAAAATATAATATCAATTAATAATATAATATTTGTTTTAAAAACTCGTTTATTTCATTTTTGACACTATTTGGTATTTTGTTTTTTTTCTAAAATCATAACCACAGTATTACATCCAAAAAAATTCATCTAACCAATACTAATATGTCATATTATCCTAGAAAATTAGTTAAATTCATAAAAAGTTTCAAATTACATTTATTTGTATATTTATAATATCATTTATTTTAATATTTCATTAATTAGTTAATTACTACACCATCATTGTGTCATAAATAAAATTAATTATTTAATGTCTCAAATATAAATAAAATACCATTATTTAGGAAATATTTTTTTCATTATAATAAATATTTATAGTCAAATTTATCTTATTTATAACCCTATATTAAAATGTTTTAGTTATTAAACTTTGATTTTAACTCTGTTAACTCTTCTTGAAATAAAATAATAATAAGTGTCCAAATATAATCCAAGTGGACCAAAGAGGTTCACATTTTATTCCCCTAAGGGGTTTTGTTGAAGTATACTTATTCAGTAGAATTAGGACATGTGTTAGGTTAATAATAATATCATTTTTACACTTATATACTCGATTAACTTTTACCTGGGGTAACAAAAAAGTAAAAATGTTACTATTCACCAAAAATTATGTTCATCTTATTAAACCAAATTTTTCATACTTATATCAACCGTGTCTCTCAAGTTTATAAAATTTCACTAAAATAAGTGGTAAAATAATGATCTTTTTAAATTTTCAAATTCTTTTAATAGGTTGGTAAAAGACTGTGAAAAGTTCAATAAAATTTTTATATATCTAAAAATATTATAAAATTTCAACAAGTGGGTATTACTATTCATAATGGCGTGTTTGATTGGTTGTGGTGTGTTATAACTCGAATTTGCGTACAACAGATGGTATTTTATTATTCATAGGGAAGGGTACCGTGGAAGCTTGGAGTGTTACACAATGTGTAGAAATGGACAGATTACACTCGATCAAGAATTAACCTTTAGTTTCCCCATGCTTCTGCATGTAGTTCCTCTTCTTGTGTCTTTTCTTGCCATATAAAAAACATAACACATTTGATTACTTTCCCTGTCTTCAGATCTTCCCCTTCGTGGAGGGACATTTCTTGGGGGCTTCAGACCGTTTATAAGTCCTTGACCCCATTTCCTTGTCGTCCCTTTTCTTATTCACCATAATAACTAAGTGTTTGTCACGCCCCATGTCACTATCTACCTGGAGAAATAATGTTATAAGTTCTCATAAACTATTCTCATGGTTACTCATGATATAGTAGACAATAAATCTAGAGAAAGTATTGGGAAATAATGATAGGATGAGATATGTACACAAATCATCTGCTAATTTAATCCATAATATGTCTAGAAAATCAATGTAGACAATAAGTTTGACCACATGAGGCCATACTGCTGCAGAATCTCCATGTTGTGTTGTAAAAAAAGTGTTGGATATCACATATCTCTCATGTCTCGCCTTCTCCTGGTAGGGATCCTTGTGTTGAAATATCATGTTATACGCATCCATGTTTTCATGTTTTTTCAAGAGCTTAATAGACATGGACGATAGTATGAAACATTGGAAATATTTGGCATAATCCATATGCTTCATATATAGAGATAGATCCTCATCACTTGCCCTTTTTCCATGAACAACTAGAATAGGCTCTTCCAGCACATACAATTTCTTCTCATGGGGAAGGATGACACGTAAACACCACTTCCATTCCTAGAAATTGGTGTCGTTGAGATGGTCTTCCTACTTGAGTATGGTTCTCAATGATATGTTTGATGTCATTTTAATTTATGTTTCTAAAAATTAATATATTCAATGGTTTAGTACTTTATTATGAGAAAAACTGAGACAAATAAATTAATTAATACTTATTAGTCTACCACTATTTTATAGAATTCCAATTGACCTCACCATTGAATTAGGAATATTGTGTTTCCTGAAAATTCTAGTGGCAATGATCCATATTTCCCAACGCATTACCCAACTAGGGTTGGTCAAGCATCTTTAAGTGTTTTATGTATGCATTCCAAATGCCAACTATATTAACTCACAGCTCCTTGATCCATTTAGTGGACTCTAAAATCCCGAAATACTTTTATTTGGGATTTCCTCCACCTTTGCTCTTGGTCACACCAATTCCTGCTGTGGAAATCAACCCTTGAGATGAAGCAATTCAATTCATCCCAAAACCTTGATTTATAATTACTAATAATTTAAATCACCCCAACATGTGTTGGTCAAGCACTTTGAACTATGGATCGTTTTAACCATGATTATGGAAGGATATACCAAATTAATATTTTCATTGAGGGATTTTATCCTTATAAATATATTTCCATTTTTGTATCATCAATTACATGCTTGTCAATATTATCTGGTATGTACTTATGTTATTAACCATGTCTAATATAATATTAATGCATACTCATGTCTTATTTTAGTTCCATCTAGCATTCTTGTTTAATTCATTACTTATTTGATCATGACAACACAACCACAATAAATTAACCTTGCAACTAACAGGAATAAAATAAATGGAATGATCGTTATATTGTTCTATTGGTCATTTTGTCTTGTAGTTGATAAGATAAACCAAGACCTTGGGGCGAAACACCTTGAACCTTTTTGGTTCTTGTTTACATCTTTCCATCTATCCACCTTTGTATCTCCTTGGATTGGTTTCACCCTTGATCTTAACTTGATCTTCCTCCTCTAGCATTGGGGCTCCATCCATTACGTATGCTTTTATCTCACATGCAAAAGAGGGGTAAAATGGGGTTTTACATAAAAGAATCCTTGATCAAATCGGCCCTACATATTAATGTGGAGAAGGCTCGCTGACCAATAAATTTAATTTAAATAAATAAATTAATGGAAACCATTCAAATACAATGGACATTGTCTAGCTCATGATCATAAATAAATGCAATGATATTTATATATAAATTAATCTATCATTCTATTAATTAATCATTATTATTGATGCTAAATCATTATCAAATACATAAAATATCTTTAATTAATCAATCCTTTTTTCTTAATCCATTTTTTGAATTTAAAAGAGATTCGCATCCATTATAATTTTAAACAAATCGAATTATTTTAAATTATCTTTGTTCTTGACTTGTACGTTGGATGCAACCTGGTGATTTCCCATTCATAACTACCCAATGAGTAGAAATGGACATTACATAGTTGCTAAATTTAACACACACATATATATAACACCTATCACGTGTTATGCCTTAGCTTTATGCCTACACTGTGGTACACATCTCAAGGGTTTGTATAATATAATAATATATTTTAATAAATCTACGTAATTTGGAAATGTAAATTATTTGTAGTTCCAACTATACAGCGTGTAATTTTTTTCACCATCCATTCGAAGTACACACCCAGGGACATGGACTGTAGATGTACATAAAAAATCCATGGAGTACATGACATGTTCATTGGGACCCATGCGATGTAGTATCTGTGTTACATGATTTCCATCCTGGAAATCCATGGACAAGGTTCACGGTTGGACCCAAACCAGATTGTACTACATGCCATATTCAATGGGCCACACGATGTGTAATCTGGAAACTGTATGCCAATTATTCCTAATCAACACACAAATTCTTAAATACATAAATAGGATCCATTGAAACGGTCTGGTTTGGTGGACCATTCTGATGCATTGAACCAAGACTACATAGAATTTACTCCCAAATAACCATTATGTGTTCTAGTATTGTATGGTCTGGGTCATTTGGCACCTCCAGGTAAGATCCGAAGTTTTATTTCAATTAAAGATTAACAGAAAAAATCATTTTTGTAAGGTGAATGGGAAACAGGAGATGAGGAAAAAATCACAAGATTCAAATTTACAGAATGATTAATTTGAATTGAAACAACATAATTATTAAATGCATAAATCATAAAAAAACTAAATAATTATAATCAATGATATGACCCCTTTGATACCACATATTGGTTCTGGACGTAGTGGAAGGACGTTAGTGGGTGTACCCAACTTTAATTTTATTCTGTTAATGACATTTATTTTTGAGATTTTTCACAATAATAAAATGGAAGATCATCATAATAGAATGACGAACGAAAGAAAATAATGGAGTCCAAAAACCATAGTGAGTATCATCATATGTTTGTTATAATTAATTTAAGTAAAATAAATGAATTTACATGATGGAATTCACTCTATGTTGATGTTTTTAGTCACGATCTGATGTGATCTATCATTATGTCAAAGAATACAACTGTATGATTCCTATATCTGTGATCCATAAGTACTCCACATACCTTTGGACATCGCTGAAGGGATCTTCGGGTGCTATCACAGAAGAGACATCACTTGTGATGTTCCCATTCGACTGCCTTGATCTATTAGAGAAGGATATCTCTCATGTAGATTAAGAGCATTCTTGGGAGAAATGAATTTTCTATAGGCATGAGAGCTTTCACTAGATCCATTTTTCACAACTAAAAATTATTTATTGACTAATGAGAATTATATAACAGGGATTTTAATTACATAGAAAAATAAATTTAATAAGTGACCCAAACGAATTTATTCATTTCATTTAATTCTTAGTAATAACACATGTCTAATACTAATAGTTTACTATTATTATTACTTGGCATGCACCCAATTTATTACACCTAATATTATTTTATTAAATAAACAATATTAATGCTCACATGCCCCCAGAAAAACTACACGGTGTGTATATTAATAGAGATGGAGTGTACTTATTTTTTCTATTTTATTTATTCCCTCCATCATATTTATTAGTCCATGAATAATGTCTATTTATTTCCATCTCATCGTCGCCACATCCATTCATCTCTACCTGGCACGATGCTTCTGCTCGTTCTCGGTGAGTTTGTGGTGGTTGTCCCCTGTTGTGGTGGGGTTGTTCTGGAACATTACTTGCACCATTGCTGGCCTTTTCTCGCTCGATTACCTCTTCAATTGATAGGTCTCCCTCAGCGTCATGGTGATCGTTCACAGCCGAGTTCAAGCTTCTATGACCCGCGAGACGTCACCTCGACTCCGGTGGTTGCGTAGGGTAGTTCGCCGGGGTCTCTTCGAGCGTATCGGTGGCGGCGACGGGTCTTTGTTGCCTCGGGACTTTTTCCTGGTGTATTGGTGATGTTATGTTTCCTTTTTTTCCTCATTCGTGTTTGGATTTGGATGTTGTTTGGGGTTCATGAATTCTCAATGGCTTCGGCGTGGATCCACCGGTGATATTTGGTTACAGCAGTGAGTTGAACCTTTTTGGATATTCTGGCTCCACTGCGATTTTAGTGCAGTTTTTATGGTTGTTTTGTTTGATGAATCTGTTTTCGGGGGGTTGATCTGATTCATGTTTTTTTCCTGTTACCGGCTTCGATGGTGGTGGGGTGATGACGGTGATGGGTGGAGATGTAATGGTGATGGAGGTTGGTGACATGACTTCATGTGACGCGTGATGTTGATTTTTCCTAGATAGAGGCGTTGATTTCTCAAGATTGGCATGTAGATGTAGCTGGCAGCAGGCATGTGGAGGTGCTGGGTTTGAGGGCACGACTTTACGAACTTTGGTTGATCAGTGTTTGAACTTTGAAACTTGAATTTTGAAATATGTATGTTGTTTGAATGTACGGTGACCACTAATCCATAAAATGGATTTCTAAAAAATAAAAAATATTGTTTAGGTAAAAAATGTATCACTACATTACTCGCAAATAAATATTTTATTTTTCCCACAATATATTGACACAAATAACTAGGGTCGAAATAAATGTGATCAGGCATCCATGAATAATTATTAAATCACAATCGTGAATAATATTTATTCAACATGTTAACTTAATATTTAACTAAGATACATGGACGAACATAGTGTGTGACCATATAGGCCTCTTTCTCAGTGGAATTAGGAGGAGCCTCCCAAAAGTCCAAGGTTAGCATCCAGCAACACACCAAGGAACCCAAAGAGAATGAAGTTAATGCCATAATGATGTGTCACCTGCTACAAACGCTTACCATGCAGCGTAATCCCTTGTATCGATATATTGAATCATGCGGGTTGCATGATTGTGAAATCATCCCATGTGCTCGATTATTATTTCTTTATCTTTTTAGAAGATAACTTTCCCATTCCTTTCCATGGATAAAGAATTATTTAGGACATATAAATTCCATCAAAGGGCCTGATATATCTACTTCTATTATAGAATATAAGGTACAAATCCTTTCTCGAATTATCTATTAATGTATCATTACTCGTGACACACCCAACATATCCTACCTCACTGGGAATAGTGGGTCATAAATGTTTTTTTCAATACAACTATGTGTGTAAGTTGTAAAACCCATTAATAATAATCTTAATGTCTAAGGACCAATGCTCACATTCGCATATAGGAACATCCCATGAAACTATGAAATGGGGATTTCTTACTGGCGGGTCTCGTTCTAATTCTATCCTCTGGGATAGTACCATGGGAAGACACCATGAGAAGGTGCCTCAGTGTTTTTTGGGTCCTTACCCTTAATATCCATTATTATTTCTGCCCCTCAAATAACATCATCCGACCATATAACATGTATTCAAGAATACTGTTATGGAACCTCTGGGTTCTCATCATAGTAGGGATCCTCTATGACCCTTTAATTCAAAAACTATCCTTATAAAATTATCATAGAAATTTTCATGAAGAATAACCATAAAGATGTGATAAGGTGTTTATTAATGAATAATGTACAATGGATTTGGTTCTAGGCCACCAAATATAACACTTACTAAACTCTCTTTCACAAAATTTGAGTACATTCCATGGTGGATATAACATTTTCGGATTCCACTATACTCAATGTTAAAAATACTATATTTATTATCAGCAAACTCACACAACATTATCCAAAGAAAAATGTTCCTCTATATGTTTATTTTCAATCATTTCAATATTCATTGAAATATTCATAAGTATAACCACGAATGTTCTTTTGAAAAATTATTTTGTATAACAACACATATGACATTGTTCCCTTGACACATCCTAAAATTATTTTTCCTAGAAAAATATGATATTCTTCAGGATCACTCTAATGTATAGTACTCAAATGCATAACATTAAAAATACTAATTATTGAGGATTTTAGATAGTGGAAACTTTTTATTAGCTTCCTTAAATCCATTTGATTCATGTTTTTCCAATATCATATTTAAATTATTTTTTTCCCACAGAAATAAATATTGATTATTTTGGATTCTTCCAGAGAAAAATTCATTAATAATTACATGGAATAATTTTCATGAGGTGTATAAATTTTTTTTTTGAACTTTGAATCCTTGTATGATCATTAATTATCTAAAAAATTTATAGCTTAAAATTCTATTTCATTTCCTCAAAAAAAATATTTACAATTTTTTCTTCAACAATAAAAAAAACATGCCATCAAAATTAAATATTAAAATTATTATGCGGGTGTTAGATTCATTCACAGACAAATAGTTGTCAACCATTCCTTAAAAATTTATCTTTTTTGAAGAAACTGTCACGTTTGGAATTCCATGAACATGTACATTTTGTTAACCCATAGAATTCTTTCATGAACATAAAATAATATTCCATCATTATTAGGTTCAGATCCACATGTTTGTTTAATGTTAACATCTTAATCAATATCACCATTAAAGAAGGATGACATTATATTCACCTAATAAATGTTTTAATTATGATGTGTATCGATGGATATAAATATTATATTACTTTATAACCTCACAAATGGGGAAAATGTTTCTTCAAAATCAACAAAATTTACTTATGAATATCATTGGAAAAATGTATTTCGTTATTTCATGGAGATTCTCCATGTTCATTCAAACTTTTTCTTCATTCCAATTTTTTATAATAATATTTTTATTTTCTAGATATTGAATAAGTTACTAAGTGTTGTTTTTCTCAATCTGGTCCTAATAATCATTCATCAGACCAACCCTTTCATTGAGTTCAACTAATTTTAAAACATATTCATGTTCAATTTTTAAAATGAGTGTTGTATGATTTTATAATCTCATCTTCCTTCATATATGAACGAGATATTTCTAATTCCAAATAATATTTTCAGATTCAACTTATTTCTAAAAATTATTAAATTTCCAATGTTCACTTCTAGATTGACTTTCGGGATCACATGATTCTTATGAATCCTGATAAGTCTATTTTTATTCACTTTGACTGTCATTGGAAATATTCAGTATGCCGTCCTAATAAATTTTAGAAAAATTTGTTAAATAATTCATATTTTCAATAACATTCACATCATAAAAGTCGACTATGTTTTGAAAATGTTTTTTCCAACATTTGTAACATCTCTTATTTGTTAAATTCCCCATGAAAATATATTCATCTTCCTTTTCATCCAATTTTACGAGATAAGGAATTTTTTTAGTAAAAATTTAATTCCAAACACATTGAAGTATTTCAATGATTTTTTTCCATTATAAAACATTTATTAGGATGTCATTTTGGATTCTAGCTGAAAAAAATATATTTTTTTATATATAAATAAATAATAACAAATTTAATCTACTAGAACATTGAGTGTTTGTATTCCACTAAAATGTTTCATCCAATTTTCACCAAATATTTGTTTTTACTTTTTGCAACTTCATTTTATCTTGGGCTGTATAGAGCAATGTACTTATGTTTAATTCCATGTTTCTTAAAATATTTTTATAAGGAATTGTATATGAATTAATTTTCATTATCATTTCTCAATTTCAATATGTAAACACTCATTTATCTATTAACATCTCTATTAAAAAATTATAACATTTCTACTACCTATGACTTGTGCTTCATAAACATAATATTGGTTCTCCTAGTGAAATCAAAAAGTTATAAAATAAAAATATCTATTTTTTATTGTTGTCTTATCTTTCCACATTCATCCAAACGAGTATTTTCAAGAGGTCGGGTGGACTAAATATCATATTTCTTATGTATTTTATTAGTCACATCCCTTTATAAATTGTTATATACTCTTCTTATTATATTATCTTCAATTATAGAAAATATCATATAGAATCACCTTTATAAAGATTGTGGATACTTTTCTCAACAAGATAGACAAGTGTACGGTGCCATAATATGTTTTTATCTTCAGATATCAACTAACTAGATTTGTAACGTTCTCCTATTTGAATGTCATTTCCATTGGTTCTCTATCCCCTAGTAACATACTTTTCAATATCATATTATTCTGATGAAATAAGAATATTTTCAAAAAAAAATATTCTTTTCCATCATCAAAATGTTGACTCACTTTAAGAAGGTTATGTTTGAGCCCATAAAACAATAGATTTGACTTATTCTTTAGTTATTTTTGTTTTTATATCAAATATAAATATTCCTTTGATTTTAAAGGAACTATATTATCTGAAGCTAAAAAATCCTCCATCAGTATTTTCAACATCATTTAATATTTTTAAATCACCTATCACATGGGATGAACAACCACTACGATGTATCTGAGGTCTGTTCTTTTTTCCATATTTTAAAGGCATATCAATAAAAAATCGATTTCCTCAACATTATTATTTTGATTGTCCTTTTCTTTTCTATTATAAGAAATATTCCCTTGATGATTTCCCATAAATTATTTAGTATTATGGATTACCTATTTTAATATTATTTTTAATTCTTCTAGATATTCAACTTTATTTTTTGTTTTAAGATTCATAACATCTTAATAATTTAATTTTATTACTTCTTGTGGGTTTGGGTTATACTCATTATGATTCCATAAAAATTTGCATCCCCAAATATAACTCATCCAATCATAGTTTTATTTTGAATTAGGATCTTTCTCTATCAAAGATTTTTTGATGTTGATAACTTCTTTTCATTCAAAATTTTTTTGGGTGTGTGTAAAAAAAATTATATGACTTAATATACACTTTTTTATTTTGATATGTTATTCTCATCCCAAAACACAATATTTCATAAATCTTTTATTCACACCTAAAATTATAGAAAAATTAGATGAACATTTAATTTTGTGGTTGACGATTTAACCAATTCTTTAGAGTGATATTTCTTTTTATCCATATATGATTTTGATTTTACTTTTGAATCCTTTTTGAAGTTTCCATTACAATTTTGGAAATTACTTTTCTCCTTATGAAGTGTTGACTTAGACATTTTAAATTCATCTTCTTTATTTACCAAATTCTTACGAAGATATTATATCATATTTCCATGTTTAAAATTCATGGTTTATAGATTAATAGCTCTTGTATGTATTCTGGTTCCTTCTTGAAAATAATTTTCCATATTCAACGACTATTCAAATATTTTTGTATATCAAAAAAATTTATTTCTTAAGAGATCAGTTTGGAAGAATACATGAAAAATGCTTTGATTTGTGCTGATAATCTATGTATGATTCTCCACTTCCCTATTCATATTCTCTATCCATTTAATATTTTATTTTATCTATTTTTTCTATGAATGTTATAACATTTTCGGATATTTCGTCCTCTAAATAATTATTTTCTGTTGTTTCAAATTAATTTTTTTATTAGGAAACTTATTTTTTCTGGTGAACTTATTCATTCCATAAAAGTGCTTATTTTTATTCTTGTATATTTTATAAAACATTTCCCACCCTGGTTTTTCTGAAAAAATATCTTCAAATTCAACAACATTAATTTTGTGGAAATTCATATCAATTTTATGAACTCTGTTACTATAGAAAAATTTGAGTGGATTTTTTTCTACATAATTTATTCCTCCTCTGCAATAGTTCTTAGAGATATGAAAGATGATTTTTTCATTCAACTCATCATCCTCCTAATCTTCAAAACCAAAGGATCAATATGTTCAACATCTTTATTTTATATATATATATAATAATAATAATATAATTTTTTTCTTTTCCACCAGCTAGGATATTTCCTTTATCACCAAAAATTTTTGGGAATCTTTCTCAATAGGTGGAAACCTAAATACCATAACATCAATAAATTCAAGGTTAATTTATTTGAGATATGTAATCATCCTATTTTTCTAGCAATAATAATATTTTTCAAAAAATGTAATAATTTCTCTAAAATTGATATAATTGATATTGTATGTGATTTGGATTTATCTTGGGAGACATCCCTCTGATAAAAATTGAAATAAAAATTTATTGAAGAAAAAATACCGTTAAATAAGATGTTGATTTTCTTAAATTTGAACTTTAATAAACATAAACATTGAAAATTATAAGAGTTATTCAATATCTTATTTTAGAAAACTCGCATGAATGAATCTATTATAAAGTGAACAAGGAACATATTATTTTAAAGGTTTGAGATTAATTTGAGAACCTATATACATTCCATATCCACTCTAAAGGGTATATAAAAATTCACTATTGTAAATTATTGAATTCAACTAGCGTTAAATCCCATTAGACAATATATATCTTTTGAAATGAATGATTTCAATCAATCCCATTAGTTTAAGTTTTTTTATTACACTATATGAACCACAAAAATAAATGAACATCAAAACATTCGATTCCGAAAAATTGATGTCCAGAGAATTGGTCCAATTTGAGTACACATTATAACCTCATTTTGTTGAACCCAAGTCTGATATAATTTTTTAATATACATCTATATAGAAAAACCAATATCTTCAACCAACTTTGAAAAACTCAGACTGATAATCTTAATCCAATTATCTCTATTTAATAAACTGAACATTCCTTAGTTTGATCAACCGATTAGAAACTCTACCTCAACTAAATACAATTTTAGTTGGAAAAATCACTTTTTAAAACTAATTATGCACTGATGAACAATGTTTATTACAGAAGTACTTTTCTCTTCTATTAATAGGTACTTTATAAATAATAAAGTTGAGATGTAAAAATATTGTTCTTGATCACCCAAATTAAAAAATTACAAATTTCACTATCATTTTAAATTCATCTTTGACTACTTAAATCCTTCTGATATCTTATTGTGTCTTATATAAACTTCTTTATTATCCATAAAATATAAATATTCAATAATACATCATTTAAAACATTGTAAATTATTTTTCTGAAAATTTATAATCTGAAACATGTCAGTCTAGAAGTCTGCTTATCATTCTGATTCACATGACCCAATTGGAATAGCTCATATATTTAACTCTTGAATCACTGTAACAAAAAAATGAAATAAAAAATAAAATATATGCTTTATTTCTCTAATCATCCAAGTATATTCAAAATAGTTTAATATATTGTTTTATATTTTAAAGACATTAGAAACCTACAATGGGTATCTAATAAAAAATTCTATAGGTCTTCACAGTTTCATTCTCATTCTACTTCGGTGCTAAATGCCTACACAGATAGACCAATGTTGATAAGATCATATTATGAATCAGCACCTGATTCCTTGGATCATAACATCTATTTCTATGATTTGAAAATATCTCCAGTTTGATTATATCTATCAAATAGTAATCTAAAACTCTTCTAAAAACTTATTCTTATGATCTTTTATGGTGAAAAAACATTGAGATTCTTCATATTTATGATTCAAATACTGTTCTCTTATTTCATATTTCCTCGTATTTATAATTTTTTTTGATTCATCGTTTTTATTTTATGGGCCATCATCAATTTTCATTACATATATTTATATGATGTATCAATATTTTCTCTTGTTCGATGGATCGATATCAATAACTCATCAGGTGGATCAGTATCTACATCTTGTTTGATCGGTAATTCTGAAAATTCATTGAATTTAAGAAAACAAGTTTTCTATCCTCTAATAACTTCTATGCCCGGTATTTGTTAGTCTGATGCTACATCATGAGAATAAAAATACAAGAAAACTATAACTGGATAAGTACAACATCTCCATTTATTTTAAATCTTATATCATTATGTTTTTTATGATGTTGAGAACGTCGTGATAAGAAAATCATAATCTAACTAACATTGGAATGTTCTTGGACTTCCCATCTTTTCAATTCCAAAAAACCTTTATAATATTTTAATTTCACCAGCCTTTTATTTTCAAAAAATCTCACTATGATGGAATAAGTTTTATGGTGCATCTAATCAGAAATATTGGAAAAAAATTATTCTATTTTATTTTTAGAAACTTCTTAATAAAACAAGTTATAAAATTATAGCAACATATCTTTCAACTGATTTAAATAAAAATTCCTTTAAAAAATATTGATTAAAAAACAAAAAAATACAGAACGATATAGATATTATTCACAGTCTATCAAAGTGACAATATCTTTTATCCATGTGATGATATCATTCTTATTAGTGTGATGATATTTCATTTATCAATGTGATGAATATTTATTCTATCAATGTAAATAATATTATCCTATTTGGGTATGAAATATTAGTCTATAAGTGTGATGATATTTATTCTTTAAATGTAATAATATTTATTTTATTGGTGTGATCAGTTTTTATCTATCATACTAATAATTTACACCATGTGTATAAAAAAGTGTATAATTAGATTGTTAGAATTGTTTCTATCAGATGAAATACATATATTAAATAAATTAATGATTCAATAAAAATGAAATTAGATGGATACATTTTTATAAGTGGTCAAATAAAGAGCTTCTTAGGTTGTTACAACCAACTCAAAGATTCACCGAAAATATGACCATTGTAGGGATTCCTATAAATATAATTGTATTCAAGGAGTTGAGATATAATGAATTTTTAACAAAATATGTCTGAAAATTGATTCAACTAAACATTACATTCTTATGATTTGTAAAATTTTATCATGTTTGTGTTATAAGGATTCCATGTGAGGAACTATAAAATCATTAGAATATATTTTTTTATATTTTATTTTTCATTCGATTAAGGTTGAGATCATGGAATTCAAGTAATTAAAATGTATTTGATACTGATAAAAAAACTGAAGGCTTATTGGGTATTAGAATACATAACTATTATTAATCTTCAAATTTAGGGAATCTATGTTATTAGAAGGGACTTTTAATACGGATCTTCAAATTAATGTCTTCTAGGGCATTGGAAGAGAAAGCCGATATCGATATTCTAAATGTGGACTTTCCCAGTGTAGAATGATAAACCAAATGGGTATGATTAAAACTATGGATATATTAATTTAGGATTTACAAATTCCCTAACTCATAAGTTCAAAGTCTAAAAAACAATTAAAAATATTTTTTTAAGTAATTATTACTTTATTATAATATATAATTTTACATATTTTGTTATGTTTTTATTCCAATGTGCATTTATATTAGAAAATTGTTTACTAATATTTTATAACATCTATTTTACTATACTTTTTGTATGCCTAATTATTTCATATGATTTATCAGATGACTTCTTACCCACAATCCTATAATTTTTTCATTATATGATTTCTAAAACTAATCACTTTACCAAAAAATGTTTTGATTTTATGTTAGCTAATTATTAAACTACAATTCAAATCCCCTCTTATAGGTATAATAGAATCTTTAGATTCAAAAATTGGTATCAGAAGAGGTTCTTCTAATTTATTTGATATGTTTTTATGTATTTGTATCTATTAGATGTTTCTAATGTTTTTGTAAATTGTTTATAAACTGTTTATTTAAAAATTGTTATTACACTAATATGAAAATTGTTTAAAGAGTTGTTTTTATAACATGGAAGGTTAATATTTTGTTATGCTTACACATTTAAATAAATGTTATCCCCAAATATATGATTATTATGATTATGAGAATTGAAGAGGTTTGATGAAGATATATTTTTATAAATATTGGTTTTTTATTTTTTTATATTTAAAATTAATAACCAGATTCATGAGAAATAAGTTTTTATTTTTAATAATAAAAAAACAATAATATTAGTTGAGTTATAGAGTAAAGAATATTGTATTATATTCAATGGCTAGAAAAAAAATATAGTCAGATATCATATTGTGAAGTTGTGTATAGTATTTTAAAAAATTTGGATGAAACACATTTTTTAACATCTGAGGATATTGAATCTAGAAGGGAAATGAATTGAGATAATTATCAAGTATTTGATTCTCTACCTCGAGAAACATTTTTTAATATGAATCCATGATTTATTGTTATTATCCATTTTTTTCCTTCATTTGGGGAAAATGATCTTATAGATGAAATATTAGTGGACAATTTAATAAGGATAATTCATATAGAATGGGAATCCAAAATAACTACACTTGATGATACAAGAAGGGTTACTCATCTAACTCTTTATGATTTTATTGGAACCCTTATATTGTATGAGAAATGATTTAAAAGTGATGCAGAAAAAATGAAGAATTAAATAGAGTTGTTTTTTTGAAAAAAATTAATATATTCCTAGTAATGTTTAATCTTCTTATAAGGTTTTAATGATATCTTAGAATATGAATTTTATAGATGAATTAGACAACAGCTGATCGAAACAAACTAGAAATTAATTGTATAATATTCCGAGAAGGAAGAACAATTTAATTGGAAAAAAGAATTTCTAATATAGATATATGAATAATTACGAATATATAGGTGATAAGAAGGATTCTATAGAAATTATTTGTCAATAATTTATGAAATCTAGACATATTAGATTGGATCTTCCAAATAACAAAGGAAAATATTAGAAGAAATCAAATTATGACAAGAATTCCAAGAATTACAACAAGAAAAATAGTATGTAATATCCAGTAAATTATAATACATGTTGTGGATATAGTTAATTAGTAAATTCATCTGATAATGAATGTTCAGGGTAGAAGAATATTTAATTCTATAAATAATTTCCAAAGGTTAGAAAATTCTTCAAAGAAATGGTTAGTTTGAAACATATTTTTCAATGTTTAACACTAGTAAGGGTATGTTTTATAATATTTATAATATTATTATACATCAAATATATGTTTTCAGAATGGGTTTTAATAATAAAAAACAAAAAATTTAAAATAATTACATCCTTCAGAAAAGTTCTATATTTTTTATATATTTTATATTTGTGGTAATTAAAATAATATATGATGTTTCTATAAATTCCAATACATAGGATTTAATAAAGTTTATTTCGAAAAAGATTTATCATTTACTCAACATGGTGAATTTGAAAAAAATATTTTAAAATTTTACTTTCATGTAATTCCATACCTGAGAAGTCTTGGGTTCTTAAATGCTGATGTTTGTTTTTGGATAAGGAATTTACATGAAAAAAAATATTTTGTAAGTGGATAGTGATATCTATAGACACAATATTTGAAAAAATTATTTCTCTAAGAATATTAAAAACAATTAATGGTGGAAAATTCACTTTTGGTGACATTGTGAATAAAGAAATAATTGGAATATATATCATTGTTCTTCATAGAAAAGCATTATTTTCAAATATATAATTTCTTATTGGACAAAAGAACAACCTCATTAGTCTCTGAAAATTTTGTGGAGAGGGTTATCTTGTGATCTTAAGGTATGGAAAATATACTCTTAAAAGTTCAAATGTATAATTTCTTATTTCTTATAGTCAGCATGATAATGTTTACACATTAAACATAAAAGGCCTTAGGATCCCATAACATACTTACATTAGTTTAATGGAAAATCAATCTAGGTTGTGAAGTTGAATATTAGGGTACTGTAATAATCAAAAATTAGATAATCTATCTAATAGTGGAATTGTAAATGATCTACTGAACATTTTTTTGATACATTAAAAGTATGTGATCCTTGTCAATTTGGAATGAAACATAATTCAAGTATTAAATCTATTAATAAAGTATCAACTTTAGACAATTAAAAGTTAATGCACATCGTCTTATTTGGTCCTACACAATTTTCTTATATTGGTGGAATATACTAAATATATGTTTTAGTAATTGATTATAATAGATATTCTTGGGTCTATTTTCTAGAATAGAAGTCCAAATGCTATTGTTTTTTTAAAACATTCATTTCCAATGTAAAAAAAGAGAGAAATATATCCGTGATAATTATTCATAGTTATCAGGGTGGATAATTGATTGTCCAATTTTGAACCATCTTTTAGCAAAAAATATATTACAAATAACTTTTCATCACCATGAAATCTACACAAGAATGGTATAGTCGAAAGAATAAATACAATTCGTTAACATGTTATTAGAACCATGATGAGTGAATACTCAATTTTGAATCATTTTTTGTTATAAGTTATTAATACTTATTGTTATAATATAAATTTAGTTTTAATAATACATTTTAATAATAATACTCTTTATGAGTTTTGGACCAGAAGGAGGGAAAAAATTATTACTTCAATAGTTTTTAATGTAAATTATTCATTTTTAATAATAAATATAAATTATATATTTAGCACTAAAATCCGATGAAATAATATTTTTAATTAATTCTAGAAATAGTTAGGAATGTGGTGTTTTTAATAAAAAGACATATACCGTTGAGGAAATAGTACATGTTAATATTGATGAAGCTAATCCTTTAGTTTTCAAACATCCTCAACCCACATATTTGGATGTTTTTTCAAAAAATAATTTTTAACCATTATTGGGAACTATTTATCTTGATAGATCTACTAGAGTATATATTTAAGTGGCCATACCTTGTGAATAATTTCACAATGTTATAGAAGAGCATAGTTTTTTAAACCTATAAAATCTGTAGATCCTTAGCAATCATCCATGTGATAACATTATTAGTGATTTCGTTGAACCAATTAGAGATAGAAGTACCTTAAGAAATTTAACTGAACGGTTTGCATTTTTATCACAATTTGAACCTAAAACATTTGATGAATCTTTAATTAAGGAAGATATGATAAAATCAATTAGAGAAAAATCATTGAGTTCCAGAGGAATCACATTTTAAATTTTGTTAAATGGCTTAATGATACTTCTATAATTTGAGTAAAATGGTTTTTCAAAACCAATGAGGTAAAAATTAAATAATAGTAAAAATTAAATCCTGATCTATTTATAAAGGATATAATAAACAATAAGACATAGATTTTGATGAAACTTATAATTTGATAACAACAATTGAAGCTACTATAATACTACTATCATATGTCATATTCTTAACTTTCATACTATTTATAAAAATGTGAAGAGTGAATTTATTAATGAATATGTACCCGATAATTTTTATGTATAACAACACCCTGATTTTGAAAATTCAAAATACCCAAAACATGATTTTAAACATACCGAGGAAATTTTTGGACATAAAAAAATACCCTAAAGCATTGTATGATAGTTTAATTATATATTTTTTACAAAACTACTTTGTTAATAGAGATGTGTATCCTACACTTTTTATAAAATATGGTTCTAAAAACATCATCATTATTCAAATTTTTTTGATGACATTATATTTAGTTTAACTCAAAAAAAGTAATAGGTTTTTTCGTTTATATTATGAAGTCTATGTTTGAAATGAGAATTATGGAAGATATTATATATTTTTTCGGTTTTAAAATTTCAGAAAAAGTAAATGGAATTTTTATATCTCAGTATATTTATATAAAATATATTTTTAATGATATTTTTTGTGATAATACTAAAAGTAATAATACTATTATAAGAACCTCAAATACTTTGTAAACTGATGATGTTGGGAAACCATCTAATAACAATATCGGTAGAGGAATTGTTGAAAGTTTACTATACATTAAAACTAATCATCTATATTTAATTATTTATTTATTGTTAGGTGAATGATATATAGAAATCAAAAAGTGTCCCACCATAAATATGTTAATTTTTTTCCTTATCTTAATAGAACTATGGATTTAGGATAATTTTATTCTTTTAGAAATTTTTTGGAAATTTTTTTGGATGTTGACTTTTGTGGATGCATAATTAACAGGAAATGTACTTCAAGAAAATGTCAATTCTTATGAGATTCATTACTTTCTTGGTCTTGTAAGAAACAAAACCCAATAACACATTACACTCCTAAAGCGGAATATGTGGTAGCTGGAAGTTGTTGTGCTCAAGAGTTGTGTATGAAACACACACTCACAAACTATGTCATGAATTTTAGTAAAAATAAAATACTTTTTTGAAAATAAAATTTCAATTTTTTTGGTAGAAAACAACCGCATATGTAATATACAGTCTTATTCCATTTACATGACTCTTTGAGTTTTTCATTGAACATATTTCATTGGGTTTTCATTGATATTAAAACTTAGTATCAATGTTTTTTTGGAGACATAGAGACTTTATTGGCGTAAAATTCCTAATTTTTGGGGAACATTGTTTATTTTAATTAATAATGTCTGGGTATAAACTTTCTAAACATGATTATGAGGGGTTTCCATGGTTTGGAAATGTTCAGGGATGTTTTTAAAATCTTACACAAAAACCGGGCTTAGAACTTCCTCATGAACATTTTCATACTGTGAACATGTTATGTGGGGTGTAAATGTATAATAGGATGTCAAGAACTAGTGAATTATGTGAAGTGGTTACACGGTGTATAAACGTTTCACATCATGTAGAAGATGATCATGGTTAAATATTAACCTGAGAAGATTGTTTTTCTATATAGTCCATTGTAAAGAAGTACAGGATGTGTAAATGGATTACGGACCATGTAAGCATCGAAAGTAGCAGTTTTAGGTAGCACTATACACTTTTTTCTCATTCCACTTAGATAGGTAGTCCCTCCATTAAATATATAGGTGACTCTAAGTGATTCTTCAGTGATTTTGTCACCTCCACACATCACAGTTTGGTTTTCGATCACTGTTAGGTCACTTTTCATTGGTTCTCTTCCCCTTTACTCATTATTCTATCAAATAAGAGTTCTATTTTGATATCCAATGTAGAATCATTTTGATATTGATCTATTTAGATCTATGTTCATCTCACAACCATCTCCACCATTGACCTTATTGGTGTTTTCCATTGGAAGTGTTGCGTTAATCTCCGGTTAAATGTAGGGAGTATGAACCATAACCATATGTTTTGATAATTGTAATGTATTTAAAATATTGACACTTCACCAATATAGAACACGTATTGAATTATTAAATAATATATTGGATTATTTCTTGGAACCCTTTGTTATCTAATTGTTTGTGACATAGATTTTGGAAACTTATTGGGTGAAAAATCCTTTGAATAATAATAATTTTTGTAATGGATTAATGTGTGTTTAGCATGACATTGGACATTGGATGATTTCTTGATATAAAACCCTTAACTAATTGATTATTTCTAATTTCTATGAAATTTTAACATTTGTTATAAAAATAAACGGGTAACTCATATGAAAATGGTAATTTGTATAATAATCATTAAGGCTTATTGTATGATATTGTGACCTCGTTACTATTATTATTTATTATGTTATCATGAAGTAATATTTATATTGAGTGGGATATGCCTAGTCCCATGCTATAATGATTATACTATGTGGGGGTATGCACAATCCCATGCTATAATGTTTATATTGACCATACTATTTCAGATCCCAATTTCCAATGCTTATATTGAGCGGACTATGCCCAATACAATGCTATAATTATTATTTTAGTGGTATCTACCTATTCAAATTATAAAATTATTATATAGTGGGACTAACCCATATTTGTGAGATTATTTCATTTTTATGGTTATTGTTGATTTTTAGATCGATATATGATTATGGTTGGTATGGTTTTTCTACATGATCGGAGATATTTCTGCATGGTTTTGAAGTAGCTTTATTGATATATTGCGTTGATTGTTTAATTAATACACCTGTTATCAATTTATTACATACACTTGTCTTCAAGATATTTAAATTTATACATAGTGGTGTCAACATAATGATTTTTACTCACACAATATTTGGGCACCATTTAGTACCCAAATAGATCATATAGATAATGGTTTTGATAAGGGAGAGGAACATTTTTGCTAATTTGATATTTGATCAATGTGTTATTGTTTAGAGATGGTACCAACATGGGGTTCAAGACCATGGTATTTTGAGTTTTATTATTTCATTTTATTTTTTTTGTATTATTTTTAGTTTGACATTTAGATACATCTCATATTATAATTACGTGATTTGATAATAATGAAATATTGTTTTATATTTTATTTACCAGATGTATTATATGGTTTCCACTATGTATATTACATTAATTATGTTTTCTAACCTTTTTTTTACACTATATTATACTCCATACTATAGGGTATAGTCTCCACACTATAGACATCACACCTCCAATGCAAGTCGGCATCCTATGGCATACAAGGAGGCACACTTGAAGTCAAGTAACTAACTCGTTTAGTCTACATGAGAGAGTGAAAGATTGGGGGAAATTTCAAATTGGTATCAAATGTATAGTTTTTTCATTTATATATATCTATTATTTGGGAATGGAATAAAGGATATGAGGATTTTTTGTGACTTGGTAATTGTCTTATGTATGGGAGTATCTATCCCCTGAATGGGGAAAATCTACTTACCCAAGGATGGGATTGTTGTTTATACGATTCGATTTTTATAGTTGATGTTATTTCAACTTTGGTGATTAACATGTTTGGTGATGTTGTTTTTCTGTGATGGTTATTTATTCTTGATATTTTTACCCATGTATAGATGTGGTACGATATGAGTATGAATGCATCACGATTAGTATGTAGGTGTATATATTTTCATGCATTATTCAGGATAGGGAAATAGTTATAAAATGTGTTATGTAA
This sequence comes from Viscum album, assembly GCA_963277665.1. Classification (NCBI taxonomy): domain Eukaryota; kingdom Viridiplantae; phylum Streptophyta; class Magnoliopsida; order Santalales; family Viscaceae; genus Viscum; species Viscum album. Next base: position 511,397,124 of record OY728143.1, on the reverse strand, counting down.
TTTATTATATTTGTTTTTGTATGAGATACCTCATATATTTTGATAAATGGAATGATATAAATAATTACATCATGATAAAACACTTTCAATACAAGTTTTGAGATACCTGGAGATGTGGTTCTCTATTGTTGTCTCTTCAAGAGGTATTACTTTTTGTTTTAGTTAGAGTTTTAAGGAGTTTATATGTTTGGTAGAGAAAACAACTACAAAAAATCATTAAGGTGAGTGGTAGGAGAGTAAAAATTCATTATTATCCTTATATAGCAGAGTTAGAGATTCTTATATCTTCTAAGGATCAGATGGATGTTCAACGTCATGAGAACTTGTTAGGGGTCATGAGATCCATGTAAAGGGAGATTGTTCTCATCATTCCGTTGATGTATGATATGATCATTGAGTTCCATTTATAGTATCTTCCAATTTTCACTATAGAGGGAGCCCCTACAAAATCATTTTTTATATCGAGTCAATTCAGATGATCTTCATGAACCTTGAGACACTCATGGATAGAAGGGGGAAACATTATGTATACATGCTCTGTGGAGCATCCAATCATTAGTGAGATATGCTAGGATAGGATGTTATGGAGGAGTATTTATCTTATAATGCCTTCGTGGTGATGTTTTTTAACCATTTTATCTAGAGATATTGTGGGATGAGGAGAATCATGATTTTATGCACTTGACAAAGGAGGTCATGTTAGTGATGGACTAAGCTGAATTTTATTCCGACTTGTACTGCTTTTCACTATCTTTATATGTTGATGAGATCTCTAGTGTGAGAAATTTTTAGAAAATAAATCTCTATGATATCAAGATATATGTGAAAATTTCCCATTTGATTATCTTTTCATATGTGATTAATCATGCACTCATTATGGAAGGAAATCCAAGAGAGGTCCCAGGAAGTGGTTGGGCTATATCAATAGGGTGAAATAGGATCTATTTTTATGGTGGAAAGTAGAACATCCATGATATTTTTTCTTGGGAAGCAATAGACACATAAAATAGGGTTATGAGAAGCCATCTCAAGACTACGATCTATTGCACTACAATCCATGTGTACATTTGTACCATAAACGGCGTCATTTTCATTACCCTACTTTATAGTGTCATTATTTGGGATAATTGACCACCAAAAGTGGTTTTAAAAAGAAATTTAGATGAAGAGTAGTAGAAGTGGATTAGGCCAGGTATTGGAGTCTTGGTAGGACTCAGTACTCTTCAATAGTTATGTAGATAGAGTTCCACAAGATGTTTATATTGGGGCATGAGATTTTGTACCCTAGTGAAGGAGTGGAAATTTCAAGAAGAGGTAATAACATAAGGGATTCATGCTAGATCCTAGTGAAGAGGATCTGGTTAGAAATATGTTTTTATGAGTAGTCCAGCTATTGTGGATGTTTGATTGAAAACTTTTAAAGGTATGATTCTTTTATCGTCTACAGTTTCTCTTATTTTGTTTGATATATGTGAATCACATTATTTTTTATATTATGTCTTTTTAATATGGTATTGAATTTCTTTTGGAAATTTTATATGCTTATTTTACCATCAATACATTATTGGTACTTCCAAAAAAGATTATCAGACATTTCAAGGCATGTTCTCAAGATTTGTTGGTTAACAACTGTTGTGGGAGCCATTTGTTTTGGAGAAAAAAGATTCAAATTGATTATTGTTATGGATTTTACAATCCAATACTAAGCTCATATTTCTTGTTAACATCAAAGAGGTATATATATATATATATCTATAAGGAGGCATCTATTTTCACTAGGTTGAGTGGGATATTTAGGATAGTGGTGCAAGGCCAATTTAGTGCAGATGGGATTGTATCAAGGTTGAGATAGTATGTCTTATTCATGAATATGATGGAATTGAGTAAGATTATTTTCCTCCATTGGCATAACATTTACAGAATTTATTTTTTTATTAGTTTTATGGATTTTCACTAGATATTGAGATTGGTTTTACAATCAAATTGGTGTTGAGAGTAGATCAGGTTTCTATCCCACCAGATAAAATATCACCGGAAGACCTTCAAAAATTTATAGTTCATCTAGATGATTAGAATGCTAATGATTTTATAGAGCCTAGTACATATCCCTGGGGTTCTCTAGTTCTCTTCAATAATAAAGATGAAGGTAATTTGTACTTCGGTGTGGATTATTTGAGATTAAAACAGATGACGATAAAAATAAATTATCCCCTTCCATGTATCGATGATATCTTTGACTAGTTGAATGGTGAAATGATCTTATCCTTGAACTTTCTAAGAACCAGATTCCACAAATTGAGGGAGGAATCATTGGACGTAGCTCAAAATACTTTTAGGAGAAGGTATGAATTGTATGAATTCGTATTGATGATATTTGTCTTGACTAATTCATTGTAGGTATTCATTGAATTAATTAATTAGACATTAAATAATTTAATGGAATAGTTTTTTGTGGTTTTTGGAGAATAAATCTCAATGTACTATTATTCAGTAGATGATCATACAAAAATTGTTACATTATATTTATTAGATTGATAAACATGATTTTTAGGACATGTAATCTTAGAGATAAGACTATCAGACTGAGAGAAGGTTGGAGAAATTGTATCTTCATAGTGACCCAATAATGTTTTTGAGATTTGGAATTTTATTGGTTTTATGGTTATTATAGGACTTTTATCGAAGAATTCTCCAATATGGAATCACTGATTTTAGGAATGAACTATAAGGGAGTGAATTTGGTTTTGTCCGACACTTGTTAGGGATATTTTCAAGAGAATAAATGGGGATTGACCAAATCACCAATCCTCACATTACCTGTAATGGGTAAGGTATATATAGTGAACTGTGAAGCATCATGTGTTATACTCAGAGAAGTTTTTTTATGAAATTATTGATTGGTTTCTTATGGATCTAGATAATTGAGATCACATGAGAGAATTATCATACTCACAATATATATTTATAAGTACTGGTACATTCCCTGATATATTAGAGAAATTATATTATTGTAAATTTATTTGGAATACACATAGACCACAAAATCCTTAGATATATCTTTTATTAGTGGGATATGAACCTTCATTATAGAACTTGGTTGAGTATCTGTAGTCTATCAACTTCATGTTAGATTATACACCAGTCAAGATAACTTAGATTGGAAAATCATTGAGATGGAAGATAAATACAGAGGTATTTCAGGAGTCTTATAACGAGTGATAGAGGATGATACTATTTTTATGAAATGAATCTTGCTGTTCAAGAGTCTCAAGGTTGAGTAGCTGTGACATTGACATCTGTTATACCTATGATTTTGGACCAGGTCATTAACAAGTAGTTTTCTGATCTAGTGGGATTAGTTCGAAGAGATAGCTTATATGGTGGGGAGACACCACTAGGATGTACTCATGGTTGTGGAAATTATCTTCTACTCTATAGCTATGTATGGGTTCGTATAGGGTTTTGCACGGAACAAATGAGATAATTTCATGATTCTAGATGGGTGGCACATCATGGTTTGAAAAATATATACCATTATGTTTTTGGACTCTTCTAGTGGTTTTTTGAATTAAGAAAAGGTTGGTAGGATTTTTTGTGAGATGCTTCATATTTTAGCTAGTGAAAGTCGTCCATTAGAGGCCAGTTGGGCTATTAGAGCCCCTAACTATTCCTAAGTCAAAATGGGATGACATCACTCTGACTTTAGTTTTAGGATTAATTAGGAAACACCATAATAATGATGCAACCTGGGTGATAATGGATTTAATGATAAAGATATACCACTTATTACCTATTTTGGAGTCATTTATAGTTAATGGTTTGGGTTTTATCTACATGGGTTAGATAGAAATATTTCAGAGTTTTCCATGTAGTACCAATTTAGAAAGAGATCCTTGTTTCAAATCACAACTGTGGAAGGGTCTTCATAGGGCCTTGATATCACATGGTTAGATGTATCCTTATGAATCCCTTTATACGTATTAGAAAGATGTTGCAAAAGGAAGGATATTGGGTATTGAGATAACTGATGAGATATTAGTGAGAGATATATCCATTCAATAAGATGTATGTACTACAAAAAATGTATAAAGATATTAGATTGATTATAATTTACAGGATCTATAATTTGAAGTTGGTGAGAAGGTCTTTCAATTAATTTCTCAATTAAAGAAACAAGGGTAATCTAATCCCTTGATATATCAGCCCCACTAAAATACTTGATCATATCGAGAGAGTAGGTTATAATTTTGTGATTCCAATAACCCTATATCAGGTTTACGATGTGTTTCATCTATCATTCATGGGAAATTACAGACTTGATCAATCACATGTACAGAATGAATAGGTCACACCAAAAGAGTATGATATTTCTTATGAGGAACGTATGGTAGATATTATGGATCAAATACATAAAGCTATATGAAACATATAATACTCACCTAGTCATAGTTATATGGTGAAACCCACAAATTTAGGAATCTATATATGAACTTGAGTATGTAGTGATTCATATGTAATCGTAGCTGTTGTTAGAAAACTGACAAATTTTAAGGGAGTAAAATTAAACACCTCAAGTTTTTTTTGATTTTTTAAAAATCAATTTAATATTTTCTATATTTTTATTACATGTAACAGTATGTTTATCTTTCATTACAAACAACTCTATTTTTGGGTTTTGATACACATAATATCGAATTTATCTTGTATTATACACAACCCTGCGATTAAAAAAAATGTGATATACTATTAAAATATTATTATTTAATATGATAGTTACACCTAACTGATGGAATGTCAGGTATGTATATAAATAACTAAGTTATTAAAATTTATGGTTTAAAAATGTAATTATATAGAATTATTTGGTTTCTAGTTGATTATAAAGGAGAATAAAAACATTCTAAAAATAAAAGATATCATTTTATATAAAACAATTTATTTTGTACATAAATTTTATTTAACCTAATAAATTAAAAGATTAAATTTTTATGTATTATTATAATGAATTTTTTATATTATATATTCAAAAAAAAATTTAACATTCATCTTTAGTGTTTTCTATAAAATATAAAAGAATTAATCAAAATTTACGCGTAAAACTATATTTTCTAAATAATAGTTCTATTCCATTTGGTTCACTTATTTTAAAATTAATATTTAATAATTTTATAAAATTTATTTAAAAAAATAAAATTGACTTTTAAATTTTAATATCATAATTATCTTGGTTAATATTTTTTTTTATTTTTCTAAAAATTTTCATTTTTTCACGAATAGAGAAAAATAATGAATTTTTATTGAAAATTGACTATTCATATAATTTATTTATAAAAAATTATATTTTAATTTTTTTAATTTAAATTAGTTCATGTATAAATATTTTAATCCATCATAGTAATTTTAATTATTTTCATACTTAATTTTAATATAAACTTTTTAAAACGTTCTATTAAAAAAACTGTTTTCTCATTGCGTTTGAAAGATTAGTTTTAAACTAAAATTTTCTAACTCAATGATTGGGATTTTTAAAAAATGATTCCATTTTTATAATAACTATAATTTATATTATCTAATATGGTAAAATTAATTTTTGACCAAAATGAATAGAAAACAGAGTAAGAATTATTTATTATGGTTAGGTTAAAATGGGTTTACCCGGGTGAAGGGGGTTAAAATAAAAGGGTAAGGGTTAAAAATAATCTAAAACATCATGAAACCTGATTTTGTGGCTGTATTTAGAAACAATATCTTATTGGTTCGATAATGGTCCATTATGGAACCCTGTGACATTTTAAAATCTTGGGTACACCTTTTTTATTCTAAAATATTACAAGTATTCTACTCACCTCACTTATAAAAGGCCACCCCTATCCTATCTTATTTACACATTAAAACCATTTTGGATCACCTAGGACCTTCCAAAATCACTGCCTTTCTTCCCTTATATCATCATATAAGCATTATATTTTGGAAAATACAATGTTACAAGAATTTTGGTGAAAACCTAATGAGGTAACCCAAATAATTGTTATCATTATTCAATGGGAATTCTTATATTATTACATCCTTCACCTAATTATATTTTTATTAAAAAATTAAGATATATAATAATCAGTATCTTCCATATAATTAGATGTTTTTATGATATGGTCATGACATACAACCATCACCACATTCATTAAATGAGTTATGAAATTATCATTTGTGAGTATATTCTACTATCACCTCACGAACCGATGCCATTGATTTTTCCCTTACCGCCTCTCACGGTTGTGTATAATGATGGTTATGAAGTATATATATGATATTTATAACATAATTATTCATTTGGAGTAGTTATATCATATATATATATATATTACTTTCCATTCGTCAGGGGATACAAAAATGTCCCTTATGTGTATAATAGATTGTTACCTCATGATGCATTGTGATTCATTTTCAGTAATGATTTGCATAAGAGATAATAAGGTATAATTTAGTAAAAACATATGATATAAATATCATAATTATTATATTCATGAAATACTTATCATTATTCAATGATTATATAAAATTTCATTTCTTAAATATTCACTCACTAAAAGAAGATAACATCACTCATGTACGTGTGGAATACTACCTCAATGAAGTAATGTGACTCTCTCTTTTCATCAAAACAATAGAAGGATGATATATATATGTATAATTAATGTAACAATATTTATTTTTTATATTATGATAATTCTACAAATATTATATTTTAATTACAATATTTCTATAATTATTATTGAAAAATAAAATGATTCTCAAATGTACGTATGACCTACCATCTCTATGATTGAAACATTATTCATTTATAAAAACCATATTTCATGATTAGTACTAAATGTATAGTTGATTTATAAAGATTATACATATTTCATATTAATTATTCTTTATATTATGGACCCATGATAAATGTTAGTAGATCAAAAATTAAAAATTAATATATATAAAAAAATTGAAGCAGTTATTACCAAAAACATGAATTTACAATAGAATTGTTAAAAAATATGTAATAAAGAGAATGATTATATAATATATGGTATTATATTAATATATATGGTTTTAATAAGAGTAAAATATAATTATATTTATTATAAAGAAGGATCAAATTATTATGAATTATGTAGATACATACAGTAAGAGATTTCCATCTCATAGTATGCTTCTATTAGACAAATGCCATATTCACCACCAACCTTGCCGGGTCACCCAGGCTCATCTGGGCAGGAAAAATGAGGTGTGGACCAATCACTGACGGATCGCCTGACCAACCATCGCTGCCGAGCCATCACCCTCTAGGACGCTCTGCCATCTCGGCTAGCAACGTCTACTTCCCGGGTGCAGATCTCTCTAGAGTGACCCCTTCATGGGGAGGGGGTTCCCTTGTGTGGAGGGTTTGAAAAGGTCACACATAGGAATTCCCTTTAAGAAAGAAAATAAATTAATATTATTTAATGTTTATTTTCAAAGGAATGTAATTTCAAATATGTTTTATATATTAAAGATTATTTTCAAAGAAGATTTATTTTCCTCAATAAACGTTTTATATAATATTTTAAAGTAATTTTTTTATCTAAGATGACATGTGTTGATTTTACCTATTAATTACTTAGGATATAAACCAAGGAAACTATTCCTAATCTTTAATTTAATGATTTATTATGAAAATATTTTTATAAAACATATCTCTCTTCCATAGTTTATACCATGATAAAATTTTTATATAAACCTCCTCTCCTTCATGGTTTATGCTATAGTTAAATAATATTATTATTATGAAAACTATATCTTTTTCCTAGGTTATGATATGATTAAATGTTTATAAAAAACATTTCATTTCATGGGTTATGATATGATTATTATGTAACATATGTGCATGTTTTTTGTTTAATGAAGGCAAGACCTATATCTTCCTCCAATGTATTGGGTAATGATAATTGTTATATGAGCACTGATGGTACATGAGGGTCCAGACGTTTATTGAAAAAGAGGGTACCTAGGTGTTTATAACAATCCCCCAAACTAGGGTACATGGGTGGTTAACCAAGGCCTGAAACATGTACATGTGCATTAATACAAATAATATCATGTTATGAATTTCTTTGTCGTAGTATTGACATAATAGTTTCTGTGATTCTGAATATTACAAAAATATATTTATTATTCTAATGTTATTCTCTCAAAATATATTTTATTTGATTTCATTATGAATCATGTCTTATAAAACATTTACATTTTTGTCATGATTTAGGTTTTTGAACTTAGATATGAAGGGTTTAGTTTTTATATGTTTTTATATATTTCCCACACAATCTCATACCCTCATTCTCACATTATGTTTATGTATTTCACTTATTTACACATACTGGGAATTAGATATCATCATTTATTTTTTCCCTTTCCCTAGGTTATAAGGAAAGGTTTTTTGTAGTGTATTTATATGAACAGTACTAAACATGCTGATATTTGTGGGAAAAATTAAAGATCTTCTATGAGATTATAAAACTATGTTCTAAGATTCTAATAGAACAAAACTAGTATGGTCCCCAAGTGTATATTTATGTAATGTAACAAATATTCATCTAAAAATGTATAATATTTGTTTATGAGATGCCTGGTTCACTATAAAAACAAAAATTGACTTATAAAATTCAAATACATTATTTAAAATGTGATTTTAATATAGATTTTTATGATTATTGAAAATCTATAAATTTAGATTTTTCTCCTAGTGATAGATAAAAGTTTGGAATATGTTTTTAACATGGACATGGCAGTATGTCTCTAGTCCACTAAATATACATTATGTGATAGATACATGATCTAATCCTTATATTATATGGTAGATCATTTGGAAATAATTTATCCTGTGGACCTATATCTTATTAAAGATCAGTTCCAAAAGAATAAAATATTGTGGAATTTGGAAGTTTCCATGAATTATGATACAATGAATTTTGGTGAAAAGATAAAGATACACAGTGATCTACATGAAGAGATTTCACAATAAATTTGTATTAAAATTGATATGAATAAATAATAGGGGATGACCATTATCCCATTATAGAAACTACTTAATGATATGAGAAAATATCTAAAAGAAGCAAGCATAATATTTGAAGAGATTACTATGTGAATAAAAAAAATATAATATCAAAGAGTTTATGTAAAATATTCGATCTTCAAGAGGAAAAAAAGAATATGGTGATTACCTATACAATATCATAAATAATAAAAATTAAATATCATTTAAAATTTATAAATAGTGAAGACTCTATAAAAATTTAGATATTAAGGATCTCAATGAAAGGTAGAAACATAGTTCTATTTATGTGGATGAATAGAGAAAACCATTAGTATGTTTCTATATTATAAATGGTTAACTAGTAAAAGAAATCCTACTTCAAAAACATCCCAACCAAAATGAGATGACATGAGGTATAATTTATATTGGAGATTCATTGAATGTTCTGAAACTAGGAATATGTCATGACAATTTAGCTATAGTTTGAAAAAATAATTCATAAGGAAATCCTCCATTATTATGGAATACAAGGAGATTATTTATAATTGAGTAAAAATATATTATTATGGGAAAAAAGTTAAGACATTAGAGGATAAAAAATATATCAATGAATGGTTCATTAAGTACCTAAGATGAGAACTCACAATATCTCTCTTGAAATAAATAGAAATAAACCAGAAAGCAGAATAATGAAGTTCATCTATATATAATAATGAATATAATGAATTGAGAAATAGATTCACCCAGTAAAAATATCTGTAAAGTAGTTCTTTTAGTTATAGAAGAGGGAAAAATGATTCTTTCCTTATTGGATTCATAAATCAAACCACTATAAATTTTTTATATTGGTGAAAGAGGACACTTATGGTTGATGAAACAGTAGGAAAGATGCATCAATGTTGATTTAAAGGAATAATTTTGTACATGTAGAATAAATATCACTATCATGATGGTTCTGAAGACAATAAATATGAAGAAGCCTTGGGATATCATTCATAAATTAATTTATATGGGTGGTATTGAAAAAATTGTAATGAGAAAGTCATATAAGAATGTGATATGTAAAAGGTAGGTTCACTATGGCAAGAAACATTGTTCAAATTGAGGATTTTAGAATTTCTACTCTACCAAATATTTAAATTCTTCTAATATCTATTAGAAATTGTATAATAGTAATGGGGAGATAAAATCCCTTTTGGGTGATGTGATGGAATTATATGTTTGTATATTCTTAAAAGAAGACATGTGATGTTCTAGGGAAAGAATATATAGTGTTAGGAGTTGAAGGAATTCCAGTGGAGTTGCTAATGATCACTCAAAGGCTATTTAGCCAAATCCAAATATAATTGAGTTGGTCTATCAAGTATGAAATATATATCAAAACAATGTGGAATCATTATTTAATCACAAACTATTGTTATCTATTGATTCAATATGTTATATGCCTTATACTATTTATACTTTATTGATTTCCCATTTATGTTGTTCTGCAAGTGTGAGTGAGATCATAGGATGTGTTGGAGACTACAAAGAATCAAAAGATTATAACATTTATTTGAAAATAAGAGTGGAATGGATAACTTGATATCATTGCATTAAACTCAGTTTTTATTTAGTAGCCTTATAGTATTTGTTACAATCTAAATAAATGTTTATAAAAAATAATCACAAAATATCATTGATGGAAAATAATGACGTAAATAGAGAAGTATATTTTGGACATAAAAGAGATAAATAATCAATTATTCCATGTAATAATTTGTAGATAGAGGTAAACGTTTGAAATTCAGGTGGACTTTTAAGAAAATGTAATCTATTTTTATAGGAAAATTTTCTAATAGATGATTGAGGCAAGAATAGTGCATGCAAACATTTAGATCAAAATGGGATAGAAATGACTGTATAGAAAATGGGAGAACACGCTCCCGTTTTCTGGATTTCACATGTTAATAAGATTCAGTCACCCCTAGAATATATTTTTAGAGATCATGATTTATTCAGATAAATTCCTCTCTAGACAGAGGGGGAGAAATGATAAATGAACACCTCTTTTAATTTCAAAGATATAGAGGTGAGAAGGAAAATGTATATCTATAATTATAAGGGCATAATTCACATTTTTAAAAAATTAAGAGAAATCCAACTGATAAAATTTTTATTTATAGAGGATGGTGGATTGAATGGAAAATATTATTCTAATATTTTTAGGGAGAAATTTTTTTATAGGGTACTATAAATGATATTCGAAGGGAGAGAATACTGAAACCACAAGGTTATAGGTTTTATTTATTTATAATATGTGTTGAAGAGTTTAAAGGAATTACAATTTAGTACATGGATAAACCTTTAATTCAATATATATCAAGGGAATTAATTTGTGAGATTAATATCATAGTGATATGTAAATATTAATAATATGGACTTTTTTGAATGTTTAATATGTTTATTCAAGAATTTTCAGGATCTAGAAAGCATTTGATCTTAAAATGAACGATCTAGTAAAGAATAAATACAGATTATTGGAGGAATACATCACCATTGTATTCAAAAAACATTGGTGAATTTGGATGACCCATAGTGAACATGGAAATGGTTAGAATGAAGTTGATGTGGGTGGTTTATTTTACCTTTCAACAGAGAAGTGTATTATTTTGAAATAATTATACATTTCACACTATGGTAAATTAAATTTCAGCTTGAAAATATATTTTTGGAAATTATAAATTGTATATATTGTACATTACAAGATGTTTTGAGAGTAAATTGAGAAAACGATGAATAAAATAAAATATTGAGCCAACTCCTAACCATAAAACTGGATAAATGGAAACACATTGAGGAAACTAGATCAATATTCAACACATGAATGAGTCTATATAGGAGTATCCTAAACACTATCGGTTTGTTATATGATAATAAAAGTATAAGATGTGTGGGTATTTTTCATGGGTAATTGTGGTTGTAGTTTATAGAAAGACTGTCGGAGGAAAATGAGTGGATGATACCTAAATATTCATTATTACATGGTGAACGTACCAAAGAAACATCGATATGGGATTTTAAGATTATGTAAAAATTTGAAAAATGTGAAAATCATAGAGTTATGTAAATATTTTAACATTTTCATTACAATAAATAGCTAATGTAATGTGGTCACACCATATTGGAAGACCAGAATGTTTAATCATACATCACATTTTGTGATGATGTTTCACTATGATGGATGTATGAGGGAATTTTAGTGGTTTTGGAGGTTTAATGATAAACCATGCTATTGAGAAAAGAATATAAACCGTGGTGGTTGAAAAATTGAAATATTTCTTGAACCACGTCGTGGATCATGAAATTTTTAATTAAGATTTTACCTAATTAAGACATTGTACCCCAACCTGGAATTTATGAAAGTCATAGTCAATATTGAAGGATTAATATGATGGTTAAAATAAATGTTATTTGGTGACCATGCCATGATGGTAACCATTTATAATTTCCAATGTACATGTGTAAAATGGTGTACCAGAATACATGATTTTTCGTTACCAAGGAGTAATTCATGATATTAGGTTGGGAGGATTCTTGGAGAAGCACCATTTTTTGGGAGAGGATGTTTTGAATTTCGTGATTTCTGATACTAAATAGAAAGCCTGGAAGTGAGCAAGGTGATTAGAATTTTGAAGGGAGTTTCATCTATAATTTGACCATTTCATCGAATGTGAAGAAACCCACCTTGGTCAATTTTTCATAGATAATGGGGAATCATGAATTGATATTCATGGAATTTCTAATGGAAAAAACAATGGGAGATCTCATGGGAGCTTGACCAGTGAACTGTAATGAAATTATGAGACATGTGTTGGCCTCCATTTAAAAATGGTCTAAATTTGAAGTAGTTTAATAAAATCAACATGGAAGATCATTTATGATACTATTTAAATAATATAATTTCACATCTTTCAATAATCACAAAGGCCATTGTGTAGACAAAATCACAAAGGAATAAGACATACAATGATCATTCACTTTATAGATTATCAAGATTATTATATCTTATGTTTAAACGTGGAATAATGGAATGTGATTTCATGGATTTATATAAATTAAATGGCAATTAATGACCTCACTAAATTACTTGGGTATACTTGGAATGATTTTAGTGTATTATATAAGGAATTATTAATACTAACCCTCAAATTAATTGTATGATATATATGGTTTTATAAAACTCATTATTGTAGTTTTAAAATATTAAGAATATAATTTAAAATATCATATTATGGGAATAAAATAATATAAAATTATAATCATTTAAATATATCTAATTTGAAGAAAAAATGGAAAAATATAATTCTAGTGAGGAATTATCATCAACTAGATGAAGAAGAAGTTATTGTTTTGATTTAAAAAATATACAAACATAATCATCCTCATGATGTGTTTATCCCATATAGAATTAATAGAATACGATCATAATAATTAAAACAACAATATAGAATTAATTTTTAATAATAATAGTGAAACTTCCAAGGAATCCTATGAGGAATAGAGATATAACCTCACATTTATAAACTATTAAAGAAGACTAGTAAATCTATACCATTTCTTTACCTTTTCTCAAAGTAGTGTGTGATTGAAAAAAATGAGGTCATTTCCCTTTAGTACGAGTGTGAATGTATAAAACATTTTATCCTTATAAATAGTGATTTATATTGAATATGTTGTACATTGATGTAACACCATGTTTATGATTCTTAAATTACAACTTAGTGTTAAACCAAATAAATTCTTCATGTTTTTTACCTTCAATCTAATCAAGAATTTTATCATTTTAACAAAAGGAAACAAGTAAATGAGTGACTAAACGCGTTCCTATAATTAGGTATATAATACTAAGAGAACCATAAAAATAAAACGTTAAAATGTATCAGCACCATGATTCACCTACTCTTAGTGTGAATCAAGCCCGTTTTTTCACAACACAAACATAATTTGATTTACACAATAATAAAGGGGTTTAGTAAGAGAACGGATAGATTAATTTAGAGTGTCTATTAAGTTAGTGAGAACTAATATTTTTCTGTGATAATGAGGCATGGGTTTCAGAAAAAATTAAACTATCCATAATATTTCAAAAATTCAATGGCCAGAAGAATATCCCATATCAATATTTGTTCAAAATAATTTCTAAAATTATAAAAAAAATTCCCTCATAATTAAATTAATTATGAAAAATTATTTTTCGATGTCAAAATTAACTTAATTATTATTCAAAAATAAATAATAAATAAAAATAAAATATAGATAGGAAAATAATATATTTTTATTTTTATTAATTGACTTTTTTAATCTAATCAATTTATGACTCCCTCACCCATAACAAAAAATTACATATTCCTAAATATATGAAATCTAAATTAGTAGATAAGTATAAAATGGTAGGGAGAAGGAATAACCTACTAGGTGGTTCCATTGGTGGGACATATTAGTGGGCGTTTCTCCACCGGATGCTTTGGAAAAAACTCATAGAAGTGTTTAATCCCCTTCCCATAGATAATAGGCCATATATCAACCTACTCATGAGAAGACTATAAATAACTAAAACACTAAATTTTGTTATCACTACCTTGAACAATTCATCAGGAATACAACATACATTCTCAATAATATATGACTTCCACTAATAAATCATATCATCATGGATACACTTTTTATTCAATTTATAGATCCTATATCTCTTTTATAAATCACATAAAATTTATTCCAACAACAAATATGTCATTTCCTATTCTCATTTCCATATAATATATTCATATTAAATTATTTTATAACACAATATTCATAGTTATATACCATCACAATGAGAAGAAAAGAATTCACCAATAAAATCCTTCAAATTTACATTCTAATGGGGGTTTTAGAATCTATATAATTCACCCAATGTGAATCATCAATGAAAATAATTCTGTATTTACGATTTAGTTGTACCATTTTTTCATGATTGTATTAACTTCATAAATAAAACTTTTAACTTCGATATCATTTTCGGAGTGATATGTTATGGAGAATTTATATACAAACCCATACATATGAAGAAGAGTTTTCATGACTTGATTATAGAAATGAGAACCCTAATTGCTAATTATAATCCTTGATAAACAAAACCTTTTAAAAATATGAGTGATAACATATTAAAAAATCACTCATGATTCACTCGTCTTGGTATCCTTTTATCCACATGTTTAAATAAATAATAAAAACCAACATAGAATGCATAAATCCAAATTAGTTTTGAAAGGACCCAATGAATCCAATCCACCTATTACACCCGTTGTGTCACTTTAGAGTTTAAATTATGTAGTTTCATATGAATTTGGATTATTTTAAAATTTATAATGAGATTTTACCCAAAAATGTATATTTGGAGTTTTTATTGTTTTTAAATGTTTTCATGCATGTCTTGGAATAAATCATGGGGCTTACCCTCCCAAACTGAGTTTTTAGTTCATTTTGATCTGTCCATGGGTTGTCAGCATGAGTGGTGCAAAATTAAATTCAAACAAATAAGATACAATGAGAAAATGTGTTGAGATTTGGTGAGACTATTTTAATGTAAACAAATTTAAAATATTAGGAAAGGACATGTGGAAAATTTTGAAATACTCAATATGGGTTTTCAGTTCCATTCAACAGAACTGGCATACTTTTTTCCTAACCATTCAGTGACTCATATAAACTATACATGTTGGGTATAAGATCCCAAAAATTTATAGATATTTTTTGGGCTTACTAATAGGTAATATTATACCCTAATTATAGTTTATATTTTTATATTTATTACTTTGGAGAGTTTTGGTTTCAAATTTGAGAATTTAAGAAGGAAGAGAGGTAGTGGAGGGTTAGTTCAAGGTTTTTCCAAGCCCTGCAGCCAGGATATTAAATCATATGAACCCAAGAAGAAGGGATTCACTTGGTTTTATATAGACTTTCAAAACATTCAACCTCTTAATCGTAACCACTAAACCCCTTGTAAGAGGCACACAGTTAGACATATGGTAAGGGAAAATAGTGTTCCTCGTATATGAAATCATGTTCTCAGAAAAATATACCACTGGAAATTTATATGAAAATTATGAAACTCCAAAATTATATCACTAAACATCCCAGATATACCATAAATATTGTATCTCATATTTTTTATTATTATGGATGGATTCAAAGGGCTATTGAACACCGTTCTATGCTAATCAATGATATATTTTACAGTTATGCACGTCTCTTAGTAAGAGATATTGTCCCGATTGGTTTTCTCCCACTATCATGTTTTTCTATAATATTTTGAATGTATGTTTTATTCTATTGGTTATAGATCTATATATATGTTTTTATTTCTCTTAATATATTCAATTTACTTAATTTGGATCTCGTTCATTATTGTGAAATTGAGCATTTCACTTCAATTTGGGGATTTACATTAGTGATCGTTCCTTATAAATTCCAAGGTAGGTAGCCTATTTTTTAATACCCATAACCTAAATTTAATTACATGAATGTAATTATTAATTTCAATTTCCATTATTTTTATATTTCAACTGGAATTTAATTATATTAAATTGAATTTCTATGTGATAAATAAATTGTTTTTATTTGGTGCAATTGTAAATCAGTTGAATTGGATTAATTAATTAGTTAATTTATTAAGGTTATTAGGTGATTACAGAAATGATTAGATTTTCGAATTTTGGAGTTGGTAAATAAAATTTGATTGTGTTATTGGTTAATTTTTGTATTATTTAATTTATTAATAATGGGAATAAATGTATGATTGGATTACCAATGAATGGTTAATGTTTTAGGGGAATAGATGCTAATTAATGTTCTAAATGATGAAATATTCATATTATTCCATATTATTAAATATTTGGATGATGATTGTTTTGGTAAATGAAATGGTATACCATGATGTGAAATTTTGATTAGTGGGTTAATGATTGTTAACCCTATTAAATGTGAAATATGCGATTGATTGATAAATGGGTTGTGAGACATGAACTAATGCTTCAAATACCCATGGGGTGATAGAAATGGAATTATAAAACCAAATTCATGCATTTGATTATGGGTTTGGGACATGACCTAAGGATCAAAATATTCAAATGTGATATAAAATGTGGGAGAGTGATAGAGGCTCTAAATACCCATGGGGTTCTACACATGGGGTTTTAAACCAATATGAATGCATGTGATGAAAAGTGTGGAACATAAAGTGTGGATAAAAATACCCATTTGTGATAGAAAATATTTTTTATAGGACATAGAATGATTCTCCAAATACCCATGGAGTGTGGGACAAGGTTCTATTCTACAAATACAAATAAGTTATTGGACATGAATTTTTATTCCCATGATATTGGATTTGGATGTATATCCAAATGATCGTGATATGAATTGAAATTAAATATATAATAATAGAACATGTAAAAATGGGTTTCAATTATTTATGTGATATGTGATATCCTTGGGGGATTGTTCATACTTCAGCAAGGGTTAATGCATGTATTTTTGGGTTGGGTTTCATCATGAACCCAGTTAATGTTGTCATTAATTAAAGAATAATGAAATGTGATAACTATTTACATTATGCAATATAATTTTGTATTTGTAAAATTTAATACTATTTTATTGATTGAATATTGTTTTACATTCAATTAGTGGTGGCCTAATGAGTTATACTCACATCCTACTCTATCTTCTTGATCAACACCTTGATAGACATCAACTTTACATGATTGGATATGTGAGATATCTCTATGTTACATGGAAGATTTGGGATGGAGCATGGAAAAAGGAACCAATATAGGTTTTTGGACCCTCTGGGGATTTTCCACTTTCATTATATTGGGGTTTTCAATTTAATCTGGACATGTACTAGGCATGTATATCTATTATTTTGGTTTGGATATTGTATTCATGTAGTAGTCATTAGGTGATTCTGGTTTTTTATAGTTATTTGGTATAACATTTGGTCATTATTATTTCTTTCCACTACTATGTTTCTTTTATAAATAGGGTATAGTATCCCCATGTAATCTATATTAGATTTTTTTCTCCAAGTAGGTTGCCTCTGGTATATGTGGAGGTGTGACTGAAGTCATGTAACCAACCAGATCGGGGAACTTGTGTATGAAACTTGGTTTGGGATGTCACATAGTAGTATTATATGGGTTTTCTTTTCTTTTATTTTTTACTATTTAGAAATGGTAGACTTGAGAATAGGATGTTTCAATACATGAATATGAGATCATGCATTGGAGTAACTAACTCTTGTATGGGGAAAACCCAAGTACTTGGGGTTGGATTGTTTTTATTGTTTTTTGGTGTTATGATTGGATTTCATTTCACCATGATTGTGGAAATTTTTTTCTGATGTGATTATTGTTTCCGATATTTTATAATATTTTAATTGTGGACCAGTATGAATTGAGTGATGACTATGTATTAATCATTATAGGAACATTGGAATTATTGTGACATGCATCATTTTTTGGCTTGTACGAAAAAGTAGGATTTGGGTAAGTTTTTGAAATAGAAATGTTTTTTCTGCATGGGTAATTGAACTGAAAATGGTGCCTGATATAGAATTGAATGTTTTATGATGATGAAAAAATTTGAAAAATTGGGTGTCTAATGAAAAAATATAAAATAAATTTTTTTACCCTTGTTAACGTTGACCTTGTTATATGATGGTTAAGGGTAGTAATATTGCCTCAATTTTTATCCCATGGTGGAAAAGGTGGTGATAAATATATGTGAATTTATGTAAATACCTCTTGTTAAACATATTAATTTTTTGAAATGTTTTCAAACTATTTTGTTTGGTATTGAAGAGATATTCCTCCATGATGATGTTTTCTGATTGGACAATAAGAGGATATGGACGGAAATAATCCTCCAACAATGGAACCTAAGTCATAGATAGTTCCGGGTGAAGAAAATGGACAAAATATTAATGAGAAATTTTCTTCCTTCATGCACTTTATGGAAAGATACCCAGAGTAGGTTGTGGAGACTATGTCTAACCTGACACATGATTTTTGGTTACAGTACCCTCTAAATATGACAAGATGTTGTTGGAGTTAATAGTACGAGATATTTATTGATTACATACATAAAATAATTTAACATTTAATCAATCATGCTCATAAGAGGTTAAATATGGATACTTATAATCTATGAGGATCATTAAATTGATGGTGGGATGTTTAGGCTCGGACCTAGTAGGTAGATTGTGTGGTATAGATGGAATTTTTGGAGATGTTTTTGTAGTAATTTAATTCAAATAAACTGATCTTAAAGAGGTAATATAAGTTCACAATGTTGAACTAGGGGAGAATATCCATGATGGAATATTTTAGTCACATTACTGACTTGAAACACTTTTCCATGACACTGGAAGTGAATGAGACAACTATGACACGAAATTTCAATGAAGGGCTAAAAAATGTCTTAAGTCCCAAGTGAATATTCTTTAGATGAATATTTTTATAAAGTGGTGGATTAGGGTCTCATATCTAAGGGGTACCTGAAGGAGAATTCCATTGGAGGATAGGTGGTTTCTACCAGATGAACAAGAGGTACATATTCAAAGGGTAGGAAGAAACATTATATGAATGCAAATTAGATATTTGAAAAGAATAGTGGACATGGGGAAGG
Source organism: Viscum album (assembly GCA_963277665.1). Lineage (NCBI taxonomy): Eukaryota > Viridiplantae > Streptophyta > Magnoliopsida > Santalales > Viscaceae > Viscum > Viscum album. The sequence continues at coordinate 511,377,365 of OY728143.1, read as the reverse complement.
TTCAATTACTCATGATATTACTAAAGTGAATTATCACTAGTTTGGTAGGACATGTAACTTTTATAAACCTTATCCCCGACCACTGGTAGAGTGATGAGCATGAGGTATGATGAGATATATACAATAGTTTCGTTGGAACCCATGGTATATTAGTAGTGAGTGAATGTCTAGATTGAACTAGAGTACACTAATGGGGACTTATACCCCATACCATTTTTGAATTTAGGGTTCCAATGGATATGGCATTCGAGGTAGTGTACATGGTATCTCAATGAAATAGTACCCATATCGGTAGGTTGGTGCTTCTCATGTGACTCTAACTACATCATTGAGAGGAGGGGCTAAGCCAGTTTCTATTCCACCAAACAAGATGACACCAATAGAGCTTCTAGAGATCAAGACTCAATTTGAAGTGTTGATGGATAAGAAGTTTATCCATTTGAGTATGTCACCTTGGGGTTCTCCAATATTTGTTTCTAAGAAGGATGACAAAACATTGTCCTTATGTGTTATTTTATGGATGTTTAACAAGATTAATATAATGAATTAGTATTCTCTTCCACATATAGGATATCTATTTAATCAATTGATAGGATTTTTTTCCATGAATTACTTGAGATCATGATATCATAAATTGAGAGTCTGAACTTATGATATAGATCATACTTATTTCAAATATATGTATGGACAATATGAGTTTTTCATGAATATTTTCAGTCTATCAAAATAAACGACATTGTTTAGGCCCTTGATGAATCTAATCCTACAACTATACTTATATTTTTATTTTTTGTATGTTGATGACATATTGGTGTTCTCTAAGACATATGACGATCATTCCCAATATCATGACATCATCCTTACTACACTGAGAGGTCATGAAAAATATGGAGAGCTATCAAAGTACTAATTCTAGGTCGACCATGTACATTTATTGGGTCAAATAATCATAGAAGAATGTGTTTTAGTTGACACAATGAAATTTTATAAATAAGATTCTTGGGAGAATACTATAATTTTTTTTGAAATCAATAGTTTTTTGGGGGTTGTGAGTAATTATTAAAGGATTATGTCATACTTATACATATTTTAAGAACCACATTCAGGCTTGACCAAGGATGGAATAAATTTTAAATGGTCTGGAGCATGTGAGAATGCTTTCCAGGAGTAAAAGAAGCATTTGATTACTACAACAATATTGATCTTACTTGAGCTAGGGGAGAAGAATATTGTGTTCTGTGAGGAATCATAGATTGATATTGGGAATGTTTTGATTATGTGGGATCACTTGGTGGTGTCTGGGTCATGAAAGTTGAATCCAATTGATAGAATTACCCTATGAATAAAATTGATTTAGCTTTAGTGTTTTATGTCTTCAATACTTGGTGGGATTATCTATTGGGTGAGAATTTTATGGTGTATAATGATAATAATAACTTTACATACATGTTTTCCCATTTATATTTTAATATATTATAGCAGAGGTGGATTGATTATATGAATTTATTTGATTTTGAGCTAGCATATATGCTCGGAAAGGGAAACAATGTCGATGATGATTTGGGTAGGAAAACTCAGACTCAAGTAGTTCAAGAGTTTAGATCTAAGTGCAAGTTGAGGTCTTTGTAGGATGTGATAAAATTTTTGGTTTAGGAGTACAACGATCATATGGCCCATTTATCAATCGTAGTGGATCCCTCACTTATGAGCTAGAATAGAGACTTGTAGTATGATGATATGGATTAGTTGGCACTAATGGAAAGCCTTGAATGTGGTGAGTTTCCTTTTGATTAGATCATAGATGAGGATGAGATCATCTATGATAGGAATATATTTTTGTTCCTATGATTTTGGAGGAAGATTTGATTCATAAATTGCATTCCTCAAAGTGGGTGGTGCATCTTGGTTTTACAAAAATGAACCATGGCCAACTTTGACAATATTGGTGTCTAAGCATGAAAATGGAGATTGCAGGGTTCATGAAACAATGATACATCTATCAGTTGGTGAAGGATGAGAATAAATGACCTATTTTTTCACTACATCCATTTCCCTTTATGAAATGGAAGTGGGAGGATGTTACCATGGACTTTTTTCGTGGGTCTCATGGGGATGCCTCAGATGAATAATTCTATATGGGTGGTTTTAGAACTACTAATGATGGGTGAAAAATTTATTACCTATACAAGAGTCTTTATCAAGAGATCAGTAGGGGGACTTGTATGTTCATGAGATTTTATGTCTGAATAGAGTTCCATGGTTTATATTTTTAAACTATGATTTTATTTTACTTGTTAATTCTAGCATGACTGACAGAATGTAATGACCAAAAAAAATTTCCAAGAATTTCCACACTTACAGTTTTTTATATTGTATAACAAACAGAGATCACATTAAAAACCTAATAAAATCATTATTCTCATATAGGAATAATTAAATAAGTGGTATTTATATAAATTAAAAAATATACACCAATAGAATTATAATGTTATTGTTTGAGTAGTAATATGACAATTAAGAATTGTATCCCAACAAAATTAATAAAAAATAACCTATGAGAGTATAAATTAAATTTCAGAATATTATAAAATAAAATATGATATATTTTAATCACATAATAAGTATAATAATTTTTTAAAATTCATAAATTAATAATTGGTTTTTTTGTAAGAAGTTAATATTTATTTTTTAATTATTAAAATTATTTGAAAGAAAATTTATTTTCATAAATAGATCATAAAATTAATATTTATTTTATCCGATGATTATAATATAGTTTTATATGACCTTAATTATGTTTTCACTATGTCATAAAATCTATTATAATATTAAAATCCATAAGTTTAGAATAAATGATGATTTTAATTAGAAGATAAAAATTTCATATTTAAAAAATAATTTTCTGAAAATGGACTCTATTTTTGAAATCAACATGTTGAGAAATGGTTAATGGGATTTTTTTCTAACAATTGATCAATTTTTGGTGAATTGAGAAATATGGTAATTTACTGTATTTAATATTTTAAGCAAAATATTTGAATTTTTTATTCATGGATTATGTAAGAACCCAATATTTGAAACTCACATGCACTAGCTACAATAAAATATTCCACAAATCAATGCTATTGATATAATTGATCCATAATAATAAAATAATGAATAAAATAATTAAAACACCCCTCTTCTCTAACTATAAATATCACCCACACCACTTCTTATTATCACACCTTTTATGATTTAGATTTTTTTATATTCATTCCCATTCCTATCCTAAACCTATTACACATATATTTTCTTAATTGTCTTACCAAAATACTAACCTCAAGTGTTTTAATGAAGTTCTCAAAAAGATGACATACAAGAGGTAAGGTCATCCACCTTCCCCTGTTAAATTCTTTATTTCCACTACCTGATAATTTATTTCACTAACCAATGTTATGTGATAACTCTAGTATCATAAATAAAATTTAATTTCATTATCGTAATGGAATATGAATCTTCAAATATCTTCTCTTAACATTCTATATTAAAAACAAAAACATCATATGTAATGTGACGATTTACCACCTTCATGGATGATGATTTTTTTTTATTTTTTAATGCCTTCATGTATAGTTGTAAAACAATTATAATGGTTAAAAATATTTTAAAATTTATATTAAAACTTTTTTTATATTTTGTCAAAAATATATATACACAATATTAAATAATAAAACAAAATATGTTCATGATGATCAAAAATTCACCAAAATAAACAACATTCATAATTAAAACTATATCTAAAGAGTCATTATCATATATGTCAAAAAAATGATATATTAGGCAATTAAAAATAATATATATTAATAAATATCCTATAATTTTACTTTAGGAGTTTCTATTACATTTGAAAAGTTATCCCAAAATTTAACTCAAGTGAACCAATCATAAAATCCAGAAACAAACGCCCTCAGAACAACAAAATTAAACATTATAACTCATCAAAAATGTCATAAGTGAACTTAATAAAATTTTAATAAATAAAAAAAATTAGAATATGTTTTTAATTATTTAATTAATGGATTTAATTTTCATATCCTGGAAATTAATATCATGTGAAGAACACTTTCATACATAAGGTAATATATTCTCTCTGAACGGCGATTTTTTCCTTAGTGTAACACTTTCTCACTATTATCCCTAGTGAAATTATTAATTCTTCATAGGTTCTTCTCCTATATTCTTTATGTATATTCCAAACATTTGTACCCAAAACAATTTTAGTTTCTTTTATGGGGTAAATACATGTATTATAAGGTTTCCTTTTCAATTCACCTCGATAAGAAAACCCAATTAATGGTAACTTCCCAAATATTTTTCAATTTTCAAGTGCACTGCATAATATGATTCAATAAACTATTACTTTTCTAAAATAACATTTTTATTGTAAAAACCATTCTTTTTTTTTGGTTTAATGAAAAACAATTATGCCTTTGTCTTAATTGATTAATCTTTTATATTTTCCCTTATACCACACTAAAGTGAAACATTTATAAATGTTTCTTAAACACACTATTATAAACTTTTTATCTATATTTGGAAATTATTTATAATTATTTATTCATTCTGTTACTTTTAAAAAGTTTCATGTATGATTTAAATTCCTTATTTCATATACAACTTTATTATACTCCCATTTGTTATTCCATATGACATGATTGTGATACCCATTTCATTCCATGGGTGACCCCTATGTTTATTCCTTATGTTTGATTCTTCATGTGACACACATATAAAAGAACCTGTTATGATGGGTTTTTGGGATAGTTTTCAAATTAATTACACAATTTTTTAGTATCATGAGATTCCATGTCTAGATAGAGAGTAATCTAAATTACCTTATTGGAACATATCCACCGTGTGATATAGTCTTTATAATTATCATTGAATCATGTTTCTAACACATTCCTTTGATGCCATGATTACATGATCCCATGTGATACATGTTATTATTCCACGTGTTTATTCATTTTCCAATCCTTTTTATATCATCAAGTTATGCCTTCAAACTCAAGTTATTTTCTTTACTCCTAAGTTTATTCCCTTACTGGGATTTTTAGCTCATCCCATTGTTCATGTGTTCCCCATGCAATCATATACTAATGTTAGTGATCAGATAAAGTTATGAGATAGTTATAGAGTTTAAATAATATATGTTTTTATTTTTATTTCATATTTTCTAATTATGTACCTAATTTTAAAAATTCACTAGGCTTTATGATCCTTGGTTTGTAATTTTAAGTTATTTATATTTAAAATCATATAATAATATGTGTTAAAAGATTCCGTATTTATAGTTGGTAATTGAGATAAGTCTAGTTATTTTAAGAGATTATGGCTAAAAAACATTAGGATGAAACCTAACGATATTTCTATCACCATGGATAACCATGATTGAAAATAAGAGAATCAAATGTGATGATATAATTTTCATTTTCCAGTTTACACTTATATATTCAAGGTTTCCTTTAATATATTATTATTAGATATGTATTGAATCCCTCTAATTATAATCTCTTTTTCTTTGTCAATGGAGTTTAATAAGTGAAATATTTTGAACAATCAATGTGATAAGAACTGTGATGGTTTACCTAATGAGATGACAAATCTTGGTAGAACGAGAGATTAAAACATCAGGATTGTAATTGCACAGTTGGCTCAATTAATGAGTAATAACATGAATCATGTTGAATTCCCTCATTATCCTAAGAAAGTGAATGTTACGGTTGAACCCTTTAAGCAAGAAACTCCTACTATAGTTAGTGTAATTAATGATAACCTTAATATAGAACAATGTATTAACTCCATTGAGAATATATTATCTATCCTTCAACACTCAGTGGAATAGAATGTTGTCCCAAAATTATTTAATTTTTAGGGGGAAGATGATTAGTGATGGAAATAGATCAAAAAACCTATATCCAAACCATAATTTTATTCTATGGGTTGGGAAGAATTCAATAGAATATTTTTCAGTAAACTTTTCCTTGAATTCTCCATATTAATATTAAATGGAAGTTCCCTGGACTGAAGTAAAAAAGAATATGAGTCTATCAGGGCGTATGTTGAAAAAAAACACAACACATTCAATATATACCAATTTCTTTGTCATGAAGATCAAAATCAGGGTGGATCACTTCTTTAGTGGGATAAATTAGGGTCTATGATAAGAATTGGAAATTTGAGACTTTTATCGTAACGAGGAGATGGTCTATTATGCCCATAAGGTTGAAATGGAGATCATTGACACTCATTGGTCTGTTGGGCCTGAAGATAAAAATCATAAAAGTATGTTCAATATGGGAGTAAAAATAGTGAAATCACACAATGGAATGAAAACCCAACATCCCACGAGAACAAATTGTTGGAATAAGAAACCTAGGAACTATCTAAAGATAACTATAAGATGCTTACAATATAGAAGAGAGGGGCATCATGATAATTACTCAGGAAGTGATATAAAAACTCCCACAAATTTTGAAGATGAAAAGAAGGTCTAGATCAAAACTTTGTATATAGTGTAGTGTTTCAACAACAGCGGGATTTAATTATAAAATTAATTAATGCAACTTCTATGTTATGAATTTGGTAAAATAGACTTCATTTTTGAATTCGTAATATGAAATATAGCTTAGGATGAAATTTTGACATTGTTCTGAAAAACATCAATTTTTGATGAATAGTGAAACTACTAAGTGGTAGTTAAAAAACTGAATTTTTCATAAAACTTAATTTTACCGCTTCTGTGAATGGAATTTCAAAAATACGAGAGACACGGTTGATGTCAATAAGTAAAATGTGGTTCAATGAGATGAAAATAAGTTTTGGTGAATAGTAACTTTTTACTTTTATTTACCCGGGTTAAAAGTAAATAGGGTAATTAAAGGTAAAAATGATATTAATATTACCCTAACACATGTCCTTATTCTATTGGAAAAGTTTAATTCGACCATAAACAAACTTAGGAATAAAATATGACCATTTAGGACCACTTGGATTAGATTAGGACATTTATTATTAATTTATTTAAAGAAGAGTTAAAAGAGTTAATATAGAAGTTTATTTACTAAAACATTTTTAATATAGGGTTATACATAAGATAAATTCAATTGTAAATATTAATTAGAAAGATAAAAATATTTCCTACATACTGGTATTTTATTTGTAATTTTTAGACATCATATAATTTAATTTATTTATGATACAAAGATGATGCAGTAATTATCTTATTAATAAAATATTGACATAATTGATATTATAAATAACAAAATAAATGTAATTTAAGACTTTTTATGAATTCCACTAATTTTCTAGGTTACTATGATATATTAGTTTTGATTTAATCAACTTGGTTCGAACATATAATTCTGTTATGACTTTCACAAAAATCATATATCAAATAGTGTCAAAATTGACACAAAATAGTTTTTAAATAAAATATTATATTATTAATTGTTATTATATTCCTAAAAATCAAAGGTTCGGAAAAATGACTTAGATAAGGAAATATATATTAATAATAAACAATTTGGGGTTCGTTTGGCATGTTATAGTATGTTTATTAACCATATAGTGAAAGAAAACAAAAAGACACGGTAAAAGTTAAATTATTTAACTTAGAGTTAAATCTAATTGATAAGGTTAAAATAACACCCTATACTTGTCTAAATCTTATTGGTTGATAGTATTTCGACCCATCCCCACTTTAGCTTAGAAATAAGACCCTTTGTAACCATTATAAACCGATTTTGACATTAATATAAAATAATATTTTGAGGTATTCCTAAGGTGCCCCTCTCCTCCCTTATAAAAGGACACCTCCTCCCCCTCCCCCTCACACCAATTTGAGCACTCAAGCTCGGCCAACCCCTGCCATTTTCTCTTCTCCACTTCCCTAAAATAATCCTAGAGGTCCTGGTCTTCTTCAAAGACCAATCTTAGTTCCCTAAGTGGAGGATTCAAAGAGGCGTTCCAAAGAAGAGGTAATATTCATTACCGATCTTTTCAATTTCTTTCTTCTTCAACTTCTTCTTCTTTAGTTGTTTCATGATAAAGTAATAACATCAGTATTACATACATACTGATATGTTATTATAAATATGAAACAACCCTAATTCACCTTCTATCCATCCCACGGAAAAATGAAATCACCGCGCGTGCATACGTACGGAATACCGTCTCCACGCCGTGGTGTAATCTATTTTTCCACCATCACTTTACAAGGATGGGTATAATAGTGTAATGAATAACTATTTATGATTATTATAAAGTAATATTGATACTGAAATAATATATATATACTCCAATACAGTTCCACGATCATAGGAACGATATCATCACTCGTGCGTACGTATGGAATACCGTCTCCACGATGTGATGCGACTCGTTCTACATGGTCATCATTACATAGTAATTATATAAATGAATTGAATAAATAAATATGATATATGTTACACTAATACCATTCTGGATATAAGGTATCTATAACCTTAAAAGAAGAATAAGAATGTATTCGGCAAAACATGCATAAGAACAAAAGACAATAAAGATCCGAGTAACAAGTAACAATGAAATATTACTAACAGGAAGCTAAGAATATGACCATATATGATATCATATCAATATGTATGATTCTGGAATAAGTCAATAACATTATTTAAACCATTATACAGGAGCTTCGGACACGTACAAAGCAAATCGGACCTAAGGTAAGGGAAATATCACAATCTCATTTTTATCCGAGATTGTTTATTCGTAAGTATTTACTAGGGTGTATTTTATCATTCACATCCATGTTTCCTCAATATGTAATATTATTTCCATCCACCTACAATTTTTTAAATCCAATTTTACCCTTCGTTGAGTTTTTAGTAAAAGATATGAAAGGAATCTTTTGTCGGTTGTCGTACGAGGTACTTTTTGACTTTTCCGACAAAAGTCTGAGAAGAATGTTTTTTTTAACTTATACGGCATTAATGGATTTTTAAAACATTATTTCCAAGAAGATTACTTTACAAGTTTTCAAGTTTATTTTTAATCAACTTCTTTTATTTTAATGTCATATGACATGTTATGAAAGGAAAAAAATTTTTGAAGTAGAAAGGATATTTTCCTCAAGAATGGAGTTCAAGTATTTTATCAAAATTATTTTTCATCTAAGACAATAAAAGGGTTCTGTTTTTATCCCTATTATTACGTGGATTTGATTATGTTGTGATGGAAACATTTTTATGAATTCCTTTATCTTATATGAATTGTTTTATGATGTCATGTTGTTTAAGAATCCCATTTTTATTACGTGGATTACGCTATGATGTATGGTTTATGATTATGTGGCACACATAAGAAAGGATTCATTATAAAATGGGTGGAACCTATATCTCCCTCCAATGCATTGGGTAAAGATTTTATATCTCATGAGATAGACAGGGCTGGAATGGTAGGTTATACCGGTTTAGTGAAACAGGAATGAAATGAGGGTTACTCGATTCAGAAAGGGACTTTTTCCACTAAGATAGTCTTGGCAATGAGTCATGACTAACAAGAAATGATTTTCCATGATTATGTGTGCATGCCACAAAGTTTCAAGTTTCATGTTATGATTATGGGGATCTCATTTTCACTTCTATGATTTATTCCATGTTAAGATATTATGACCTCTTTTGCAGGTTATGATTTTCAAAAAGATATGATATGATTTTTATTTCCTTTATTTGCCCTTGCGGAGCATTTGAGCTCACCCTTTTATGTTTACTTTTCCCCAGGATATAAAGAAAGGTTTTATGTAAAAAAAAGGGAAGATATTTATGGGAGATATTGAAGATCTTTCACCACGATTAGAAGATTACGTTCCGAGTTTCCAAAGACACTAAACTACTACGATCCTTGTGTGTGTATTTTTGTTATGTACTAAGTATTCCGCAAAAGTAATGTAATGTCCATGTACGACAAGTTTTGGGTCTCTACAGTTGGTATCAGAGGAAAGGTTTAGTCAATCTTTGGAAACATGGATGCGAAAATGTTAGTGAGATCCCTAGAGTTATTTCTAAGGTATGTCTAGGGATGCCCCTAAGGATAAGTATACGTATATGATATAGTCCTAGAACTATGGTAACGATATTAGATTAAACCAAAGATGTTAGATATTTAAGTTACTCCCCCTTTATTATGATTTTTTCCTCTCACACTATTCTTTTTGGGTTTTAGAAAATGGCTGGAAACAAGGTGATTCACGATAATGGAGGATATGATGGACAATGGAATGATATTATACATGAGGAACCAAATGAAATGAGATTTGGAAGTCCAAACATCATTATTATGCCGAATCAGCAATCTTATAATATGATCAATAAAGAAAAATTCGGTAAGTTTCTTGACTCGGCTAATAAGAGAAAGATGGATTTTCATGATGATCATAGAGGAAAGAAAGTTCAATTTCCCCTATGTAAATCATGTGGGAAGAGGCATCAAGAAGAATGTTTCAAAGGAACTGGAAGATGCTTTGGGTGTGGAAAAGAAGGACACAAAGCCAGTAAGTGCAAAGGAAAAGGTTCAGTTAACACCAGGGATGAGGATAATGGTATTGCTACGACATCAACAATGGTTAAATGTTTTAAATGTGGAATGTACAGGCATTATGCAAACCAATGCCCTAAGGGAAAGTCTCAGGAAGAGAATCAGTATGGTCGTATGGGTAGTATTTATGTTGATGATGATGATGAGACTACAAATGATATGAGAGATGAAAGAATTGTTGAAGCTCGGTCAATGGTTTAAGAATGTAGTGGAATCATTACATGTTTATCAAGTGTAATGTTGTATAAGTAATCTCATGGTACTATGGTATAAAGAGACATCTAAGGATTGTTACATTGTTGTCTTTCCTTAAGTTTTGAATGTATGTGATGAATGGTACCAGTATTTTTGGAAAGTAGATGATATGCGCATAATGAAGGGATAAGACGATAATGAGATGTTTGATTGTATGCATGATCTCATGATTGATATAAGGACTAAGTGATATCATGGTTTGAGTATATAGAATTTTGAGGATTTTGGTATGTGGAAAGTGTTAACTTTTAACTGCATTCATGTTTTCACTAAGGTTCAATGGGTATTCAAAAGAATACATGATTAAGGACTTTGAATGTTTGGAATGTGACCAACAAAACATATCTTATGATATATGGGGATCAACGATGGTATTAAATCTCTGGTAATCGTTTTCACTATGTTATGAGAGTGGACTACAGTATTATGGATAAGCCTAAAGATTAGAATGGATTATGTTGGACATAAGTTAGGATAAAACGTTTTTCAATATTATTTAAGGGATGTTATATTAATATAGCTTTAGAAAAAGGACAACCTGCAGGACGGGCGACAACCCATCGCTTCGGACGAGGCTGTGGGAATCGAACCCACAACCGAAGTGCGACTGGCCTTTATCGCCTACCACTAACCTACAGGAAGTCCCTGTTTAGTGGAAAACTAGTTTTATTATATTAAGCAGTATGATATGTGAAGTATAAGTTCATTTTAGGAACCATATATGATTAATATCACTATAGATGGACTTATGTATTTTTTTGATAACTTTTCTATCCTTTTGTTTGAGACAGATGGAATGACCCATCATTCTATCAAATGATCTGCTAACACATCACGAATGAAAAATTCAACTTCATTTCTTTAAGAGATGATGTGGAAATTGTCCAAAGAACGAAAAACGGTGAGACTATACCAAAATCACGAAAGTATTTCTTCTAATTCCAATTTCATCAACTTTAGGGAAATGATCTTGAAAACCAAAAATGTTGTCTTAGTGCTATTATATCTGATGAATCCGATGGTACCTTAGATCTTCACAAATTTATGGCTTTTTGATTGCTATCTTTTCCATAGCCATGTTCTCTACCACTCTCCATCAGAACATGATGGTTAGATTTCTCTTCCATATCCATATTTTCACCTATGTGGAAACCCAGTGATTAGTTTATTTGGGTAACCGTTACGTTTCATACTTTTGTTTTTAAAGATTGGTTTTGGTATTCCTTTTTACGATGTGGGTTTCGATTAAAGAAACTTTCGAATAATAAACCATTAATAACCCCGACGAATTTCGAGGGCGAAATTCATTTTAAGGGGGGTAGAATGTAACACCCCGAGATTTTATGAAAAATATTCTTTTTAATTTAATTAATGTCGTGTGTTGTACTCTACACCAAAAGGAGCTTTCACAACACGCATCATTGACTTGCCTTTCATTACACGCAATCACGACCTTCCTTGATAGCGTGTGTAGTACGCAATATCGAGTTTCACTAAACAACGATATGCTATTAAAATATTATTAAAACTAGCCGTTATGAATAGTAATAACCACCTTTTGAAATTCTGTAAATTTTATTTTTCAAAATGGACTTCATTTTTGGATTCGGAATATCGAAATTAGCTTAGGGTGAAATTTTGGTGATTTTCGGATAACTTTCATATTTTGATGAATAGTGAAAATTAATAAATTTTAATTAAAAACAACTTTTTCAGTCGAAATAATTAATAGTGATAAATTATTAATTTGAGTGGTTTTAAAGTATATTTAGAATATATTTTTTCAATTTACTACAATGTTGGTCATTGGATGTAATTTCACATTTAAACCAGACATAAACAAGTGTCTATCTTTTGGTAGATATTGTTTCTTAAGAACACGCTATTTGTTTTAACAGTGGGATTTAATTATAAAATTAATTAATGAAACTTCTATGTTATGAATTTGGTAAAATAGACTTCATTTTTGAATTCGGAATATGAAATATAGCTTAGGATGAAATTTTGGCATTGTTCTGAAAAACATCAATTTTTGATGAATAGTGAAACTACTAAGTGGTAGTAAAAAAACCGAATTTTTCATAAAACTTAATTTTACCGCATATGTGAATGGAATTTCAAAAATCCGAGAGACACGGTTGATGTCAGTAAGTAAAATGTGGTTCAATGAGATGAAAATAATTTTTGGTGAATAATAACTTTTTACTTTTATTTACCCGGGTTAAAAGTAAATAGGGTAATTAAGGGTAAAAATGATATTAATATTACCCTAAAACATGTACTAATTATATTGGACAAGTTTAATTCGACCAAAAACAAACTTAGGAATAAAATATGACCATTTAGGCCCACTTGGATTATATTAGGACATTTATTATTAATTTATTTAAAGAAGAGTTAAAAGAGTTAAAATAGACGTTTATTTACTAAAACATTTTTAATATAGGGTTATACATAAGATAAATTCGATTGTAAATATTCATTAGAAATAAAAAACGATTTCCTACATAATGGTATTTTATTTTTAATTTTTAGACATCAAATAATATAATTTATTTATGACACAAAGATGATGCATTAATTATCTTATTAATAAAATATTGACATAATTGATATTATAAATAAAAAAATAAATGTAATTTTAGAATTTTTATGAATTCCACTAATTTTATAGGCTACTATGATATATTAGTGTTGATTTAATCAACTTGGTTAGAACATATAATTCTGTTATGACTTTCACAAAAATCATATATCAAATTGTGTCAAAATTGACACAAAATAGTTTTTAAATAAAATAAAATATTATTAATTGTTATTTTATTCCTAAAAATCTAAGGTTCGGATAAATGACTTAGATAAGGAAATATATATTAATAATAAACAATTTGGGGTTCGTTTGGCATGTTATAGTAAGTGTATTAACCATATAGTGAAAGAAAACAAAAAGACACTGTAAAAGTTAAATTATTTAACTTAGAGTTAAATCTAATTGATAAGGTTAAAATAATACCCTAAACTTGTCTAAATCTTATTGGTTGATAGGATTTCGACCCATCCCCACTTTAGCTTCTTAATAAGACCCTTTGGAACCATTATAAACCGATTTTGACATTAATATAAAATAATATTTTGAGGTATTCCTAAGGTGCCCCTCTCCTCCCTTATAAAAGGACACCTCCTCCCCCTCCTCCTCACACCAATTTGAGCACTCAAGCTCGGCCAAACCCTGCCATTTTCTCCTCTCCACTTCCCTAGAATAATCCTAGAGGTCCTGGTATTCTTCAAAGTCCAATCCTAGTTCCCTAAGTGGAGGATTCAAAGAGGTGTTCCAAAGAAGAGGTAATATCCATTACCAAACTTTTCAATTTCTTTCTTCTTCAACTTCTTCTTCTTTAGTTGTTTCATGATAAAGTAATAACATAAGTATTACTTACATACTGATATGTTATTATAAATATGAAACAACCCTAATTCACCTTCTATCCATCCCACGGAAAAATGAAATCACCGCGCGTGCGTAGGTACGGAATACCGTCTCCACGCCGTGGTGTAATCTATTTTTCCACCATCACTATACAAGGATGGGTATAATAGTGTAATGAGTAACTATTTATGATTATTATAAAGTAATATTGTTACTGAAATAATATATATATACTCCAATACAGTTCCACGATCATAGGAACGATATCATCACTCGTGCGTACGTACGGAATACCGTCTCCACGATGTGATGCGACTCGTTCTACATGATCATCATTACATAGTAATTATATAAATGAATTGAATGAATAAATATGATATATTTTACACTAATACCATTCTAGATATAAGGTATCTATAACCTTAAAAGAAGAATAAGAATGTATTCGGCAAAACACGCATAAGAACAAAAGACAATAAAGACCCGAGTAACAAGTAACAATGAAATATTACTAACAAGAAGCTAAGAATATGACCATATATGATATCATATCAATATGTATGATTCTGTAATAAGTCAATAACATTATTTAAACCATTATACAGGAGCTTCGGACACATACAAAGCAAATCGGACCTAGGGTAAGGGAAATATCACAATCTCATTTTTATCCGAGATTATTTATTCGTAAGTATTTACTGGGGTGTATTTTATCATCCAAATCCATGTTTCCTCAATATGTAATATTATTTCCATCCACCTAAAATTGTTTAAATCCAATTTATCCTTCGTTGAGTTTTTAGTAAAATATATGAAAGGAATCTTTTGTCGTTTTTCGTACGAGGTACTTTTTGACTTTTCCGACAAAAGTATGAGAAGAATGTTTTTTTAACTTATACGGCATGAATGGATTTTTAAAACATTATTTCCAAGAAGATTCCTTTACAAGTTTTCAAGTTTATTTTTAATCAACTTCTTTTATTTTAAAGTCATGTGACATGTTATGAAAGGAAAAATGTTTTTGAAGTAGAAAGGTTATTTTCCTCAAGAATGGAGTTCAAGTATTTTAACAAAATTATTTTCCATCTAAGACAATAAAAGGGTTCTGTTTTTACCCCTTTTATTACATGGATTTGATTATGTTGTGATGGAAACATTTTTATGAATTCCATTATCTTATATGAATTGTTTTATGATGTCATGTTGTTTAAGAATCCCATTTTTATTACGTGGATTACGCTATGATGTATGGTTTATGATTATGTGGCACACATAAGAAAGGATTCATTATAAGATGGGTGGGACCTATATCTCCCTCCAATGCATTGGGTAAAGATTTTATATCTCATGAGATAGACAGGGCTGGAACGGTAGGTTATACCAGTTCAGTGAAACAGGACTGAAACGAGGGTTACTCGATTCAGAAAGGGACTTTGTCCACTAAGATAGTCTTGGAAATGAGTCATGACTAACAAGAAATGATTTTCCATGATTATGTGTGCATGCCACAAAGTTTCAAGTTTCATGTTATGATTATGGGGATCTCATTTTCACGTCTATGATTTATTCCATGTTAAGATATTATGATCTCTTTTGCAGGTTATGATTTTCAAAAAGATATGATATGATTTTTATTTCCTTTATTTGCCCTTGCTGAGCATTTGAGCTCACCCTTTTATGTTTACATTTCCCCAGGATATAAAGAAAGGTTTTATGTAAAAAAAAGGGAAGATATTTATGGGAGATATTGAAGATCTTTCACCACGATTAGAAGATTACGTTCCGAGTTTCCAAAGACACTAAACTATTACGATCCTTTTGTGTGTATTTTTGTTATGTACTAAGTATTCCGCAAAAGTAATGTAATGTCCATGTACGACAAGTTTCGGGTCTCTAGAAATACAATCCACTTTATTATTCATATTCCTACATATGATTTTGTATATGGGAAGTGATGTGGAACATAAAATTGTTGGTATGAAGTTATGTAATGAAAGATACTTAGATCCGATCTTGTTAAGAAGATGCTGGAGACTGTTCAATCCATCCAAAAATATATCAATGTTTATTAGAGTTAAAAAAAGATATATGCTAACAACCAACAAAGGGACATGGAGTTTTAATTTGGAGATAAATTCTTCCTTTGAATGTCACCATGAAAGATATTCATGTAGTTTGGAAAGAATGGGAAGATTATCCTATGGAATATAGGAACATTTGAGATCCTTGATTATATAAGATCAGTTTCCTATCAGATTGAACATCCAACAAATATGGATCAAGTTCATGACTTGTTCCATGTATCTCTCCCAAGTAAGTACGTACATAACCCATCACATATACTGAATTCAGAGGAGGTATAAATGTAGAATGACCTATCAAATGAAGATAATATATTGGCGACATTAGACTATAGAAACCAAGTCCTACACAACAAGATGAATCATTTAGTCATATTCTTGTAGAGGAATCATAATTATTATTAGGTGATAAGGTAAACAGAGTAAAAGATAAAGGATAAATTATAAGGACTCGACGTTAAAACATTACATAATCATGAATTAAATGAATAATTCACATTGAGGATCATTTTAGGTTTAGTGTTTTAGAGAATTTGGACATAACTATTACATCTCAAAGATTAAAAAGTAGACACATCTACTTAGTTTCCATTTTTTTCAAAAAATAAAAACACTTGAACAAAAGATTCATGTCTAGTTCCATGTTTTAGATAGCATGACATTTCCTTGATCCCATCCTTGACCCTATTCTACTTTATGTCATGTGAGAAACATTTCAAAAACTTGGGATGAGCATAAAAATGCCAGTAAGGGATATAAAAGTACGAAAAGAAAACATTAGTCCATGTATACATAAGAATCAATGATATCATACATAACTCATAAAACATATGCACTTTAACATACCTCGTAAAATCATAATATTTATGAATAACTCATAGAAATCATAAGAAGTAAAGGTAACATGAGGCATTCATAACATTCTTATATAGGGAGTAACCCTTATGGTTACGTTTTTAATAGCCATCACAGTATATTCCCTAAATCTATTTGTATAATCCTTAGCGTTTAACTCCTTCGCGTTTCCCAAAGCATTGGTTAGCTATCTCGGGCTCACCCACCCTTAGTTTATCACAGAACCACCCGACTTCATAAACAATTCCCAAGAACCATAACATAATCTTATCGCATAAAACATGTATATAGAAAAACATAACATTTCCACATTTCAATCACAAGATATCAATAAAACACATTGATATAATCAAAATATTATCAAATCCCTTTTCAATACCAAAATAAATGAAAAGTAAGACATGGAATTTATTTTTCATTCAAAAAAATTTATGGCTTGTATAGGAAGGTGAAACTAAAATAATGGTCACGGTGGTGAAGAAGTCATTGTCGCCATATACGTAAGACAAAAACATTCCATTTTTTCATTTAGTAAAATGATTCATGTAAAAATCTTCCTTTTGAATTAAATTAAAATTAAAACGTGTTTACTATACAACTAATAAAAGAAGTACATTTATAAATTTAAGTATACCTCAATGAAAAGAGATTTGAGACGAAGTCCCTTACAAAGACGGTATACTTAGATTAAGGATAAATCAATTACATAATTATGTGTGAAAAATATAAATACACCCAATATATGTGGATATTAAGTGTAAAACAATCATATGTCATCCACCCATATTCATAATACAACATAATCATGAAGTTTTGGTTTAACCAAATGAATTGAAATTGGGTTAAGAAGTTCCCTTACAGAAATTCGACAGCTTAACGACGTCACTTTAAAATTTAGAAAATGAGATTATAAGAGATAAAAAGGGTATCTCATCTCATGGACATAAAATTTACTGAAATAATTATATATAAGAATTTATCCCAACATTAAGAAGATGTAAATTAAAATATCTAACAAAAAGAAGTCCTTTAAAAATGAGGAGGGTGAAAGGTTCCCTTACCAATTTGGGTAACATTCGAAACATACACCCCATGAATGAAAGACTATACAATGTTGATGTAAATACCCATAAATGAAATTATATTACACAAATATTATAATAATGAGCAGTACATACACCACACGAAGGATATAGTGACAAATATAACATGAATCTAATGGGAATAAATAATGATATAAAAACCCCTTACCTCGTTGTAATAAATCGAGTCATATGACCAAAAGATAATAAGAACAAAATTAATCACTTAATACAATGAATATAAATAGAATCATGGTAATATATATGAAATTAAAGTACACCATACACCACATGCAATAAATAATTGGCGAACAATGGAAATCTCATGGAATTAAAAGTGAGATAAGGAATCCCCTTATATCAAGTCTGACTTGTCTTGTTCGTTTCATTATTATCCTGAATAATAAACTTTGGTAAATTTATAATTTCATGAGAAATTATTTTAAATATGATTATTCAATTCATATAAAATATTATCATTTTATAATAATTAGTTAATTATGTGATTTCATATCATACGTTTTGTCGATGTTCGGTACATAAGTCAACAATGAACTTGTTTGAAGAGAATTGTCCATGTAGTTATAAGTACATCATCTCTGGAATGGTTTTCATGATTTAAATATCATATATATACATTATATATGTATTTAATAATATTCAATAATTTTTTGAGAAAATTAATTAAATGTACCGTTCATGGAGGTGGTAGGCCATACGTACGCATGGACGCTACTTTCAGTTTTTTTTCATATTAATGGACTTTAAAAATAAATTAAACATAGATATATTATAATTACAGTATAATATATATGTTATAAAGGTAACATACGTTCATTAATTACATTCTTTATAAATTACATGTTTGTCATTAACGAGTCACATCACTTGAGGGGGAAGTAGTCCACACTTCCTCGTATTAAATTATCAAATTTTCACAACATGCAAATCATAAAGGTATATTTTAAATATAAAATACAGAAGCATTTTGAGGACATAAATATAATATATATAATATATAAATATATTTCCATCATAATTTCCACCTTGAAAGGTGTTAAAATAATATTGAACAATCATCGTTTCGTGAGGCAGTAATTCACCACCCATAGAAACAATTTGTTCTTTAATCATTAAACGGATGTGTGTGTAATTGTGCATTCAATACTTATCATAAAAACATACTAGTATATTGAGGATAATATTTTTATTATGGGATCAAATAATAATAAGATAATGGTGAGCGAAAAAGGAAAATAAAATGAAGAATCTTGAGAGAAGACATTACCTATAAATCGGGTAACTCTTTTTGATTTGTGCCAAAGGCATCCTTGGAAAGACTTATGCCCAAAGTGTGGCTTCTAAGAGTAATATAGGGATGCGGAGAGATAATTTGAGCAGAGTTTTGATGATACATGGTCTTGATAAGTGTTATTAATGCGGTAGAGGTGGAGGCCTTTTATAAGAGGGAGGAGGGTCACTTTTGGAAAGTCTTGAAATGCTACTTTATTATAAACAGATTTTCGGATTTTAAAGGTCCCATAATGATATATATTGAGGATAAGGTGATAAGGGTTCTAAATACACCCATAAAATCTAGTTTTGACAACTGTATGTCTTAGAAGTTACCTTATGTTTTCATTTAATTTAAATTGATCATTAATGAGGTAATCACTGTATCATCATGGTGTCAAAAATAAATTTATTTATTTAATGTCTAAAAATAATAAATAATTGGCATGATGTAGGAAATATTTTTATCTATATAATTACTATTTATAGTCTAAGATATAATCTATTTAAACAAAATTAAAATTGGTTTATTTAGGATATACAATCCTTTGTTATATTTCTCTTCTTTTTTAAAAATAATGTCATAAATGTCACTATCACACCCATGTGACTCCATGGGACCTAAAGTTTTATAAAAAGCTTACCATTGTCGGCCATGACTCAAAAAAGAGGATTTGGACACATTTTGTGGTCATTTTATATTATTAGGTTATTATTTTATTACACTTAACTACCCGATTACTAATTAATCACGATAATTAAAGATAATTACCATGGTTACTATTCATAAGGTCAAAAAAGTCTTAATTATATAATTTGAACCTTATGATTCCAAATATTGAATACATTTTACTAAATTACAAACAAATAAATTGCACTAATTAATTTAAAAATAATTCTCATTGTCACAACCAAAGATGACTTTTTAAGAAGTAAAATTTATCAAAAGATTGACTTGTTTTTACATACAATTGAAAAGTGAAATTACTTCTAATGAAAAAAATTGTATTAAGTGATAAAAACATAAATAAATTAAATTTATAACCAATTAAAAGGAAAATCAAACTGTATAATTAAATTAGATGAAAAAGAAGTTTTGACGTAAAATGCAGTATTTTTCACTATTCATTAAAAATGAACATTTGTCAGTAAAATACCAAAAATTTATCGAATTTAAATATGATATTCCAAATTCAAAAATTACGTCCATTTTTCAAAATTCAAAACATAGAAGTTGTATTAATTAATTTTATAATTAATTCTCATTGTCAAAACAAATAGCGTGTTTTTAAGAAACAATATCTCTCATAACATATACACTTGTTTCCATCCAATTATAAAGTGAAATTAATTACAATTACTACCATTGTATTAAATGTTAAAAATATATTTTAACTTTAAATTAAACCCAATTAAAATGACAATCATCCAATATTAATTAATTAGATTAAGAGGAGGTATTGAATTAAAATACATCATTTTCACTATTCATTAAAAAATGCACTTTATCAGAAAAATAACAAAAATTTACATAATGTAAATTTTGATGTCCTGATTCTGAAGAAAGATTTAATTTTGACAGATATAACATATAAAATTGACAAAAAGTAGTTTTAAAAGGCTTTCATTATCAAAATGTGGTTAATCCACCTTTTAAAGAACATAGGAATATTTATTATTAAAATTGGATTCATTTTAATTTTAAGCCTCTATCATTTATTTGGTAATTTTTAAAATATTTAACAAACATATATAATTATTTTGTAGTTAGTTCAGTACATTCCCGTCATTACAACGACTAGGAGTTAACTGCCATTTAAAATAATATTATTATATTACTAGTGTGCAATATAATATTTCAAATAAACTCATTGTTGCATGTTGGGTACGCCATCAAACATAGCATTCCAATTAAAGTAATATTAAAATTTTATTCAAAAATATTAATAAATATGAAAATGTAATAATCTTTATTTACCTGGGATGTTACATCCTTCCCCCCTTTTAAGAATTGCATTCTCGTAATTTTATAATTGGGCTCAGAAACTTCATTGAAAGACCAAATCAGAAAAAGAGTAAATTAAACAACAACTCTAAAAGAAAGAAAGAAAAGTACAAAGGTCAACCAAAATAACAGATACTAGGATTCCAGGAAAACATTGATATGGAAGAGAAAAAACGGGTCAATTTTAGATGAAGAGTGATAGAAAACATGTTTAGTAGAAAGTTAACCACCAGAAAATAACAAACTTGTGATTTGTTAAACGTTATTTAATTCCCAAGTAGGGATAGTTAACAGAAAACATTTTTTTAAGTTACTTTTCATTGAGGAATTTACTTATAATCTTCAGTAAATCATAAGGAAACATACTTACTTTTCATTTAGACCTTCATCTGTTACTATATTTCTAACACAAACTCATATTTTCTCCCAAATATGAGTATTTAGGATGACTTGTTCACATTAAGAGCGATATAACCATCTTCATGCGGATAACCCAATCCAGAAAAGATGAACATTATATTTCCCATGTCATTAGACCTTAACCAAAACAAAAAAAATTAGTACAAGATCAGATAATCTCAAAAAGGATAATCCTTTATAAAAATAAATACTACTCTTAATCTCCAAAATTCAACAAAAAGAACCCAAGGTTCAAGAAAGACCATTAAATAAACAATTATCCATAAATTTCTTCAATGTAATCTCAAATAATATTGAAACCCAAAACTATGAAGGATTTAATCCCATAGTCTTCCAAGTTAAATCTTAACATTTATCTCCAAATAAAATTTGTCACTCTTAACGTCTCATAATGAAAAGTAATTGACCTAATAAAATATCCTCCAAGATAGGTTAAAATTTTCCCAAAATCAACTTATTCCTGATTCATAAGATCATCTAACTAAAAAGAATTAGTCAAACTAACTGGGTACTTCACGTAGTCCAGTGGTAGGCTATAAATACCAGGTGCACTTTGGTTGTGGGTTCGATTCCCACATATTCGTCCGACACGATGAGTTTCCATATGGTTTGTGTGTTGTCCCTTTTTAAAATCTACATAATTTTATAACATTCCCAAAAATATATAAATTCATCAAAAATAATCATTACATATTATAACCAAAACGTGTATCTAATAACATTCATTTTGCATCCCAAAATGTATTAATCGGCAATTTCGTCAAATTCAAGGATCATATCTACCCAAATAGATCTTTATAACTATATCAACAAAAGAAAAGATAATAATTCCCTGAATAAAATTTTCGTATATCAAACATCATGGTTACAAATACTATACAATGCCTTCTTATGTAATCCCATCATCAAAAGAGCCTTAATACTTTTAATAATTTCACCATCTTTAAATCTACCATAACTCTTGAATCAATTATATGTTGACTTCTTACTCATTCAACATTATTCATGATCCATTAACCATTCCTTTCCAATATATTCTGAAATACTTTTTTCTTACAAACAAAATCATGAATCAAATCCTAATATTTCAATAATATGAAAAAATATGTTAAGTTATAATCCATAACATTCATTAGTTACTGTCAGTTTCTTCATCCTAAAATGGAATGGCATTCGGTATTGGTAAATGAATATTTGTATGATGATGGTGATCCCATTCCCAAAACTTCTCCATAGGACATTTGTTTGCATAATGACCATGCACACCATATTTAAAACTTTCAATTCATCATTCAGAAAGAACTTCTTTCCCCTTCCTAGAGTCAACTAGATGCTTCCTTTTCCCTTGGCTGGTTCATGCTTTATGACCTTTATTTCCACATCTATAACATCTTTTTGTCCATTTGAAACATTTTCCTATGTGTTTCTTTCCACATTTTTGACACATAGGTTTTTTAGCATTCTTACCTTTATGATTATTACATGAAATTCAGTAGGATTTTGTTTCTCACATATATGATGCCTTATAAAAATCTCCAACGTTGAGTTGGTCAATAATGACTCCAGATAGTTGGTTGAGAATAACAACAAGTATTCTCATTGCAGCTCCCATATAATTCAGTTTCTCATTCGAAAAACAGTCACAGTTTCCTTCACATCAATAGTTACTTTGGTGCTAGCTAGATCCGGCCATTTACTAAAACCAAAAAGGTCAGTGTGAGTATATTAGTAAAATCAGCATATAATACTAATATATAACTATTAATGTTATCTTAAACTCATTCATTTTATTTAAAAAACAATCACTCTTTATGAAATCTTAACCAGTATGGTAGTGTCATTTCTACTTAATGAATACCCTAACCTTTATAGTTATCTTAACCGGAATTTTATACCTACTATAAGGACCCGGCCTTAAAAAATTATATAATTATGAATTTAATGAATAATTCACATTGAGGATCTTTTCAGGTTTTGAGTTTTAGATAATTAGTACATAACTATTACATCTCAAAGATTACAAAGTAGACACATCTACTTAGTATCCATTTTTTCACAAAATAAAAACACTTGAAAAAAGAGTCATGTGTAGTTCCATTTTTTAGACAGCTTGACATTTCTGGGATCCCATCCCTGACCCTATTCAACTTTATGTCTAGTGAATAACATTTCAAAAACTTGGTATGAGCATAAAAAGATTTGTAATGGATATAAAAACACAGAATGAAAACATTAGTCCATGTATACATAAGAATCAATGAAATCATTCATTACTCATAAAACATAAGAACTTTAACATACCTCATGAAATCATAAGATTTATGAATAACTCATATAAATAATAAGACATAAAGGTAACTTGAGGCATTCATAAAATTCTTATGTACGGAGTAACCGTCATGGTTACGTTTGGAAAACCCATCAAAGTATATTCCATAAATCTCTTCAGAAAATCCTTAGCATTTAACTCCTTCATGTAACCTAATTCATTGGAGATCTATCTCGTGCTCACCCACCCTTAGTTTATCACGGAACGCACTGACTTCATAAACAATTCACAAGAACCATAATATAATCATATCACATAAAACATGCCTAAAAGAAACGTAACATTTCCACATTTCAATCACAAGATATTAATACAAAACATTGATACAATCAAAACATTATAAAAACAATTTACATTACATAAAAAAATAAATTAAAACATGGTATTTATATTTCATTTAAAAAATGTTATGTCTTGTAGAGGAAGCCGAAACTCAAATAATGGTCTCAGCGGGGGAGAAGTCATTGTCCCTGCATACGTAAGACAAAAACATTCCCTTTTTTCATTTAGTAAAATGATTCATTTAAAAAGAATCATTTTTATTGAAATTAAAAGTCAAAAGTTTTTATTATACAAACAATAAAAGAAGTTCGTATATAAATTAAATTTTGCCTCAACGAAAAGAGATCTGAGACGATGTCCCTTACAAAGACCGTATCCTTAGATTAAGGATACATCAATTACATAATTATGTGTGAAAAATATAAATACACTAAATATAATTGGATATTAAGTGTAAAAAAATTATAGGTCATCCACACATATTCATAGTATGACAGAATCATGAAGTAGAGGTTTGACCCAAAGAATTGTATTTTGGTTAAGAAGTTCCCTTACCGTAATTCGACAGCCTAATGACGTCACTTTAAAATTTATAAAATGAGTTGATGATAGATAAAAAGGGTATCTCATAACTTAGGCATAAAATTTACCGCAATAAGGATATATAAGAACATATCCCAACATTAAGGAGATGTTAATTAAAAGACCTAACATAAATAAGTCTTTTAAAAAAGGGGAGGGTGAAAGGTTCCCTTACCAATTTGTGTAACTTTCGAAACATACACCCAATGAAAGAAGGACTACACAATATTGATGTAAATACCCATAAACGAAATTATATTACACAAAGAGTATAATAAAGGGATGTACATACACCACTGAAAGGATATAGTGACAAATATAGCATGAATCTCACGGGAACAAATAGTGAGATAAAAACACATTATCTCATTGTAATAAATTGAGTCATATGACCAAAAGATAATAAGAACAAAATTAATCACATAATACCATGAATATAAATAGAATCATGATAATATATATCAAATAGAATTACACCATACACCACATGCAATAAATAATTGATGAACAATAGAAATCTCACAGAATTAAAAGTGAGATAAGGAATCCCCGTACCTCAAGTATGACTTGTCTTGTTCGTTTCATTAAATTCTTGAATAATAAACTTTTTCCAATTTATAACTGCTTAAGTAATTCCTTTAAATTTTATTATTCAGTTAACATCACATATTATCTTTTTATAATATTTAGTTAATTATGTGAGTTCATATCATACGTTTTGTCGATGTTCGGTACATGAGTCAATAATGAACTTGTTTGAATAGAATTGTCCATGTAGTTATAAGTAAATCATCTCCAGAATGGTGTACATGATTTTAATATCATATATATCTATAATATTTGAATTTTATAATATTCCATAATGTTTGGAGAAATGAAATGAAATGTACCGTTCATGGAGATGGTAGGTCGTATGTATG
Organism: Viscum album; assembly: GCA_963277665.1. NCBI lineage: Eukaryota > Viridiplantae > Streptophyta > Magnoliopsida > Santalales > Viscaceae > Viscum > Viscum album. The sequence continues at coordinate 511,351,217 of OY728143.1, read as the reverse complement.
CATGAACGCTACTCTCATTTTTTTCCATATTAATGGACTTTAAAACTAAATTAGACATAGATATATTATATTTTCAGTATAATATATAGGTTATATAGGTAACAAAATTTCATTAATTAAATTCATTATAAATTCCATGTTTGGCATGAACAAGTCACATCACTTGAGGGGACGGTATTCCACACAACCTCATATGAAATTATCGCATTTGCACAACTTGCAAAGCATAATGGTATGTTTTAAATATAAAATACAAAAGAATTGAGATGAAATAAATATAATATATATCATATATAAATATAGTTCCATCATAATGGCCACCAGGAAAGTTGTTAAAAAAAATTGAACAATCATCATTTCTGGTGGCAGTAATTCGCCATCCACAGAAACAATATGTTCTTTAACCATTAGACGGAGGTGTGTGTAAGTGTAGTTAGAGTACTTATCATAAAAACATCGTAGTATATTTAGGATAATAGTGTTTTTATGGGACCAAATAATATGAATATTCTAGTGATTGAAGAAGGAAAATAAAATAATGAAACTCGAGAGAAGACATTACCTCTAAATCTGGAAACTCTTTTTGATTTGAGCCAAATGATTCCTTGGAAAGACATATATCCAAAGTGAGTATTATAGAAGTAAGAGAGCGATTTTATGATATACTATGAGAAGTTTTTGGATGATCCAAGTGCTTGAGAGGTGTGGTAAAGGGGGTAGAGTTGGGGCCATTTATAAGAGGGAGGGGGTCACTTTTGGAATGTCTTAAAATGTTTCTCTATTATAAAATGGTGTTCGGATTTTAAAGGCCCCACAATGATATTTTTTGAGGATAAAGAGATAAGGGTTCCAAATCAACCCATAAAGTAGGATTTTGAAAATTTTATGTCCTATATTTTACCTTATATTTTCATTTCATTTAAATCGTTCATTAATGAGGTAATCACTACATCATCATGGTGTCATAATTAAATTTATTTATTTAATGTCTAAAAAGTATAAACAATTACCATGATGTAGGAAATATTTTTAGATTTATAAAGATCATTTATAGTCTAAGATAGCATTTATGTAAACAAAATTAATTTTTTTACTTAGGATATACAAAAATTTGTTATATTTCTCTTCTTTTTTAAAAATAATGTCATAAATGTCACTATCACACCCATGTGACTCCATTGGACCTCATGTTTGGTAAAAATCATCCCATAGTAGGACATGACTCAAAAAAGAAATTTTGGACACATTTTGGGGTCATTTTATATTATTTTGATATTATTTTATTACCCTTAACTACCTGATTACTAATTAATCACGATAATTAGAGAAAATTGTCGTTGTTACTATTCATAATGTCTAAAAACAAAAGAGTATTAATTACATAATTTGGACCTTATGATTACAAATATGGAATCCATTTTACCAAATTACAAACAGAAAAAGCGCACTAATTAATTTAAAAATAATTCTCATTGTCACAACCAAAGACAGGTTTTTATGAAGTAAAATTTATCAAATGATTTACATGATTTTACATCCATTTGAAAAGTAAAATTACTTCCAATGAAAAAAAATTTTATTTAGTGATAAAAATATATTTCAATTACACTTTAAAACTTATTAAAAGGACAATCTGACTCTATAATTAAATTAGATGAAAAAGCAGTTTTGACATAAAATGCAGTCTTTTTCACTATTCATTAATAATGAACATTTGTCAGAAAAATACCAAAAATTTATCCAAAGTAAATTTTAAATTCCAAATTACAAAATTATGTCCATTTTACCAAATTCAAAACATATATGTTTCTTATATTAATTTTATAATTAATTCCCACTATCAAAACAAAAAGTGTCTTATTAAGAAACAATATCTATCAAAAGATTGACACTTGTTTATGTCCAATTTCAAAGGGAAATTAATTCCAATTACTACCATTGGATTAAATGGAAAAAATATATTTTAAATTAACTTTAAAACCAATTAAAATGATTATATATCCATAAAAATAAATTAGATTAAGTGGCTGTTTTGATTTAAAATATAGCATTTTCACTATTCACTAAAAAAACGAACTTTATCAGAAAAATAACAAAAATTTACACAATGTAAATTTTGATTCCCAATGCTAAATAAGGATTTTATTTTGTCAAATATAACATATATAATTTAAAAAATTTATTTCTAAAAAGGGTTTGCCATCAAAAGGCGGTTAATCGACCTTTTAAAGAATATTAGAATATTTATTCTTAGAATTGGATTCATTTTCATTTTAAGCTTCTATCATTTATTGGGTAATTGTTAAAATATTTACCAAACATATATAATCATTTTCTAGTTATTTCTGCTCATTCAATCCATTACAACGGGTAGGCATTAACTACCATTTAAAATAATATTATTATATTATTAGTGTGCAATATAAGATTTTAACGAAACTCATTGTTACGTATTGGGCACGACATCGAACATAGAATTTATTATAAAGTAAAATTAAAATTTTATTCACAAATATTAAAAAAATATGAAAATTTCATATTCTTTATTTACCTAAGATGTTACAGAAATACCCTCACCTGTTTTTAAATTTTCTTGTAAAACAAAATTTCGATGGTGAAATTTCATGAGGGAAGAATGAAGCGAACCAAAATTTTATCAAAGGAATTTCCCTTATTTAATTTTTATATTGTATAAAACTCTTAAATCACATATATAACCCAATAAAAATATTATTATGATAAATAAATAATAAAATAAGTGGTATTTATAAAAATTAAAGAACCTATAGCGATGAAATAATTACTTGAATGTTAGAATAATAATATTTCCATTAGGAATAGTAACCCAACAAATATAATAGTAACATCATCTATGAATGTATAAATAAAATTTTGGTAACTTGTAAATGTAAATATGATATATTTATATCATTCCATGTGAACATGAATGTTTTAAAAATGATAAATTAAGTGTATTTATTTTTATAAGATGTAAATATTTATTTTATAATTAATATAATAACTTAAAAGAAAATTTATTTTCATAAATAGTTTCATATATTCATATTTATTCCTATGATTATAAAATAATTATATGGGACCTTAATTAATTTTTCAAAGTGTCTCAAACCCAGTTATAATAATAAAATTTTTATTTCACGAATAAATGATGTTTGTAACTAAAAAATTAAATTAATCATAATTATAAAATTATTCTCATAAACTGGAGTCCATTTTTTAAATCTACATGTTGAAAAATTGTTAGGGTCAAGTTTTGGGACATTTCTAAAATAGCTGAATATTGATGAATAGTGAAATACAATATTTTATGTTATTTATCATTTTAAGAAAAAATATAGAATTTTGGAGACAAATATTATATATGAAACAATTAGTTAAAAATCACATTCACTTGTTACCTTAAATATTCAAAATAATGAAAACTATTTTTGTAACAACCCAATATTTACGGGTATGAATCTTCTAAAATAAGATCAATTCATTTGATCGCATGTGCGGCACACAACACTGAGCTTGAACAAAAAGTGATATACTATTAAATATTTGGAATAGTAATATGAACATTAAAAATATTAATGATACCTTTAGAATAATAAAATCATCTAATAAATTATAAATAAAATTTAGGTATCTCATTAATGATAATATGATATATTTATATAATGGAAAAAATAAATAAATGTTTGAAATATGATGAATTAAGTGTTGGTGGTTTTTGTGAAATTTAAATGTTATTTTAAAATTTTATAATTAATATAAAGATTTAATAAGAAAATTATTTTTAGAAAATAGACTAATAATTTAATATTTTGTTTTCTTATGATTAAAATATAATTTTATGAGTAAAAATTTATTTTTCAAAGTGTCCCAAAATAAATTATATTTATAAAATATGTATTTTTTAATAAATAATGATTTAAATTAAATATATAATTTCTCATAGGAAAAAAATTATTTTTATAAAATGGAGTCAATTTTTCAAGTCTACACATCGAAAAAAAAAATTGGTGGATTTTTTAGGATTTTTATAATATAATTGTATTTTTTTGGAATAGTGAAATACAATAATTTACAGTATTTATCATTTTAACCAAATAAATGAATTTTTGTGTCATGGTTGAGTCATGGATGATGTAAGTGGACACTATATATCATGACCCATACTCGGGGCCCATGTCGTGACTACCTGAAACCCGCCTTCCATAGGCCAGGGGCTGGTGACTAGCACCAAAGGCGTACATCCCAAAAGAAGGGAAGACATTGCCTTTATGAAGCAACATACACAACAGAGTACACAAGTTAAGTAAGCACTAAGTAAAACTGTGTACAAGGTAAGTGCTGAAAAGTAAATGAGCCATTATACAAACCCAACTGAATGTACTGTACAACTGAAATAAAATTACAACAGTGGTAAGTAAAACAACAACATTGAGTCGTCCTTCGGAAATCCCACCTCAAGGGTTGGTATATATAGTCTCCTTAGCTCCTTGGGTCTGACCGCCTGCTCCTTGTACATCCCGCCAAGTGGTCCACCTCTGGGTACAATCTAGCTCCACAAGCCTCCACCTCGATTAGTGTTTTCTGTTGTCAGCATCCAACACAATGTAGTGCGGGCATAGCCCTTGCAGGGGTGAGTATACGATCCTCAGTTGGGATCTCGAGACCCCCGAAGGTCTCTCAGAATCCACGAAGGATAAGCCACAAAAGAAAGATACAATAATGAAGTATCAAACACCTTTACTTAGGTATATTCCCATATATACACCTAAGTCATCAGTTATAGATTGGTTCCAACTCTCGAGCCCAAGCACAACCCAGTCCACACAGGAAAACACAACCCAGTCCACACATGAAGAAAGTCAATCACCTTGATGATAATGATTGAGAATTAAGACTCAGCTCACATAGGTATACACTTAGTAAGGTGATAGAGATGATCAGATGTAGCCACTGATTCATCTAAGTTGTCAGACCCACATAGGATACAAGAATAGATAACCTGTGGGACCCACATAGGATACAAGACCAGATACTCTGGCAGACCTACTCAGGATACAAGTACAGAGGTCAAATACTGTCGGACCCACATAGGTTACAAGAACAGTAGTCATCACCGTCGAACCCATAGAGGAATCCAGTATGGTCTTCGTCGCTGCCGAACCCATAGAGGATCCAACTATAGTCGTCCTCACTGCCGAACCCACAGAGGATCCAAGTGCAGTCATCATCGTCGCACTCGTAGCCAGCTCAAGGGTTCCCACACAGAGCATGCTTTATTCCGAGAGGGTCCGATCCTTGGGAAAGAGAGAGATTCGATACATCAACTTTCCCAAATTCTAGTGTGGAAGTATCCCAATGTTCCGTCTCATCAAAAGAAACCCAAAGCGTCAGACGGTGCGTCAATCGGACGCCCGGTCTGAGAGTTGTTGGCTTTTCCGTCCCAGGGGCCCGGTTTGGTTTTAAGCTAAAACCAACCCGAACGTACTCCAGCTGTATCCAAACCTCCTGCGGAGTAATCCAAAATTACCGTCTCAACATAATCATTCCAATGCAATTGACGGCACGCCAATCGGATGTCTGGTCCTTATGATATAATCGTTTCCGCTCCAAGAGCCTAGTTGGTTTCGAGTTCGAACCAAGTCGGCCATAACAAAACTATGGCCAAACCTCGAGTGTAATATACCAAAATGACCATCTCGATCCAAGGATTACTATGCAACTAACGGTGCGTCGATCGGAGGTCCGTGGCTCACGTTATGGGAAAAAGAAAAAAAATTGTCAAAAGTGGGGGGTCTGGGCCCGGCCCGACCCGGCCCAACCCCCCCTTGGTCGGCCCGAACCGGGTCGACCCGACCCGGGTCCGGGTCCGGCCCTGCTGGACGTGGCCTGAACCGCCCCAGCCCGACCGGGGGGTGCGCTGGCTCGACAAGAGAGCCGAGTAGGGTGGGAACACAGCCCCCCGTTTGTGCTCTCCGGACGCAGTGCCTGGCGCCGCGTCTCCCATGGATCCCACGCGGCCGCGGGATCCACTACTTGCTGCCACGGCTTCAGCTGCGGCGGGCTCTTACCAATTACCCGGGCCTCCAGAGATTTCTGTGGGCCACCGGATTCATTCCAGTGGTCTGATTTTCCTCCCATCTGCGCATGCAGTCGTCTCGGGACCCATACATCACTGTGAAGGCCTCCAATCGCCTTTTCAGTCCCGCTTCGTCGTGGCCAAATATTCCACACATCACGAACAAGCAGTGGTGGGTTCAGACTTGTTTGTTAGTCTACACCAACCGCTTTAGTGGTTCTAAACATCACCAATAAAAAAGCACGCCAAGATGAGGGAATAAAATCACAAGAAGAAATTTATACAAAATCTTCTACCCTAATGAAAGATGACGAACATCAGTGTGGAGGTGGACGACATTGTGGTGGACAACGTCACGATAGACGACGTCTCGGGGAACAGGATCGTAGGCCTTGTCGGAGCGCGCCGAGGAGGAAGCGGTGTCTTCTCTCTTGCCATAGAGAAGAGTAAGGGTTGCATGTCGTCAACCTTTGAGGAACCAATGTTCTTCGTCATTCTTCGTCGGAGGCCGACGTTCTTCCAAAGTGCCAAGGCTCACCCAATCTCTCCCTCACAACGAAGGATCTTCCTAAATTAAACAATAGGTTCCTCCTATTATTTAATTATTCCCGCAAGGTAACTCTCCCATAATTAAACGCATTGGCAGTTAAATAAAAAGGGGAAAAGAGGAAGGTTCCTCATTAAATTATGGGTTGACATAATATAATGCATTGTGGTGGAGAGATTGACATTTAATGGAGGTTTTCCTAATTAATGAGGGGATGTTAATGAGATTAGAGGAAATTAAACGGTGGGACTCTCATGGGCCCCCACCTCTCTAACATCCAAACTTGAGTAGTTAAGTGTCTATGGGAACCACTCTTAACTACCCATGGGAGGAAAAACCCACCTCATGAAATAAAAATTGTTCCGACAATTTTTATTTACTTCTTAAATAGACCCCCAAAGTTATCTTCTCTTCCTTTGCGAACACAACTACGGTAAGTGTCCCGTTAAGCAAATACCACCACTGGGAGTTCATTGGTGCCCTCAGATTTTAATTATGAGCATTGGTTCAAAAGTTAGAAAAACCCACTCATTCGTTCACTGATCATACCCGAGCTTAACTTTGGAAATTGATTTCGGGCACAACGAGCCTCAGAATCAACATCCGTCAGAATCCATAGACTCTTAAAACTTCAATGTATTTATAAAAACAATCCATGAAAATTTCAGGTCTTTTCATCACTCCCACCTTAGGGATTTGTGTCCCCATATATCTACAATATAAACTAGGGGAACAAATGGGGGGTACTGAGCACACATCTGAGCCTCCCACTACCATGTGCTCTCTTGGAGGTTCTCGTGCTACCAAAGAATGTGCAAAGGAGGAATTGATCGCCCACGTAGGACCCGCCCCTGTCGATCCTCGATCTCCATCGGGACCTCTGCAAAAGTTGCCCCCTCATCTATGTCCAGCTCTTCGTGGTCGATGATATGCGTCGGATCGTGCACGTATCTCCTCAGCTGAGATATGTGGAAGACTTCGTGCACATGGTGTGTCATGAACTGAATCTGATTGCCACCAAAACCAGCACCAAACCTGGCCCGTGACAAGGATTGAAGGGCGTTCTCGAGCCCCACGGGCTGTCACAAGTTCCTGGGTATCAAAAACTGAAAATTGGGAACGATTTACCTGAGTTTGTATACTTAATACAAAAAATGAATCCAAGAAATCAAATCTGGATTTTTCAAACCAAAACATATTTTACTTAAATTCAGAACTGAATTACACAATTTTAAACAATTTATAAAGACCATTAAAAAAGTAAAAACCCATGAAAAGATAACATAAGAACCTCCACATGGAAAGAGGCACCGCCCAAGAGCCATATCCACGACACTACATCACGATGGACCGCTAAAAATCAAAACCAATGGCCTAAAACATGTACCCAAACCTGTGATATAAAATAAGCAAGTCTACTTACACCAAAAGGTGTAAGCAGGGTGTGAGTGAAAGCGCAGTTGGATACCACTGTTAAGAGATTCCATGTGATAAACATTTCATGATAAAAATCATTACATGTTTTGTAAATAAGAAATGGTTGTTACAATTTTCTAAAGGATGCAATAATAAATGAAAACAGTTTTCATGTGAGATAATTTTAAAGGACCAACAATTTTAAAATAAATAACAAACCTACTGAATTTTCCAGCCAACAATATTGTATACCAATGGTAAGTACAAAGTATCTAATGACCACAAGTAATAGGAAATAACCCCTAGGCACTAGCTAGTTGTGGGTCCCAGGTACCTCGTATCTCAGTGAGAGTAACCACAAAAAATATTTGTTCTCATGCACGTTCCACTAGTAGGGATCATACCCATAACCTAGTAGTCCCCAATTATCATCATCATCATTAAGTTAGAGTTGTATGTGTCAATCTTGCTGAGGAAAACTGAGGCCACACCCAACGGATTCAATAGCATACTAGTACACGTCCACCCACCTAGATACCGGGGAATTCCCTTTGTTCTCAAACAAGTTCAACAATCCAATAATTATAGTTTTCACATGAAAATATCACTTCCACATCACACATGAACCAAACAGCACCATGTACATCTCACAAGTCACAAATTTTACTTTTCATTCAAATTCATTTTGAAATCAAACTCACACCAAAATTGCCTACAACACTTTTCACATTTCTTTAAAACTTACACAAATGCTTTAAATAATTTTATAAAACCATTATAAGATATTCAACTCACATAACATCCCACAAACATGTTACATAATACCCTTATCACCTCCATAATTCATTTTATCAATAAAATCACATGAAACATCCCACACCCGTGTTTCTCACACAAAACACAATTTAGTAAAACATTTCGGCAATTTTTAAAACACTCTAAAAATGTTTGACATCCCAAACCACCACTTTACCATTCAAAAACCCACATTAGATGAACAAACTCACCCAAACAGTACATATAAACCCTTTCCCAACTTTGTTTAACCAAATAAAACATTTGCAATTTTTATAAAACAAACCAAAGAGGTATAAGCATTGTTTGCAAACTAAACCCATTTCAAACCCCTCATTAAAAACCAAAATCATACCAATTCCAATCAAAAAAAGAATTTTCATCCCTAAAACAATTATTAAACCACCCCCAAGTGTTATAAAAATACATCAAATAATACCACAAAGACCCACAAAAAAACACATGTTTTCATAAATCACCTTCAAGAAGTACAACACAGTTTTACAACATAAACTCATTCAAAAACCTCTATTCAAGGCCCACATGGCAATAAGGAATTAACAAACCCGAATTGGCAGCCTCTTTTAAGACTAATAAATCGCTTTAATATGTTATAAACTAAACCCAAACATTACCCCAAGAGTCACACATGAAAAGTACACAATTTCAAGCTAAAATACAACTAAAAATTAATTGTTTAACCAAATCCATCAAAAAAAGTTTTTACACCACACAAAACAGATTATAAAAAACTAAATTAATAAACAAAGTAAGCTAACTCATCATAAAATGATTACACATGGAATCACCTACCTTTTGAGTCCAAACCCTCAAAACTTGGTGCAAAACATTAAGAGTACCACCACCGCACCACAAGGAATATAAATCCAGACCCAGACCACCAAATATTGACCAAAAAGATGCCAAATTAGACCTTAGGATCTAACCCCAACTTTTGGACATGAGAAACTTCAATAAAGAGGAATCAAACTAACAGAGGATGGAAGGAACAAAGAAGGAATTCTCTTACTTGAAATATCTTGAAAAAATCTTCCCCAATCCACAAATACATGAATCTCCAAGTACCCAACACTGGTATGGAGTTTTGAAGGAGTTATATTAGCTCAATTGGGGACTGAAATGGGGAAAAAATGATGAAAATTGAAGGAGTTATGAAAGATTCATTTTACCTCATCAAAACTGCTCTATTTGAGAAATATTGAGCAAGATTACCCAAATCCTCGGGGTATATGAGCTCCTAAGAGGAAAAAACGATATAGGGGGTGATTTTGAGGTTTTTGGCTTTGAGTGGGAGGTTTAAGTACTTAAAAATAGTTATCAAAGAATGAGTTATTGAAATTTTAAAAAAACAATTTAAAGCAGTAAATGGGCTTACGGGGAGGCCCAACACCTTAATTAAAACCCCAAATCCATCATGATTTTGGATTTCTATGTGGTACAAATGGATATGGTGATTTTAATATATCATGTTATGCCAACTGGGGATTGTAATGAGTATAAAATAGTAAAAATTGAAGGTGTTATTGAAGAATTTTTTTTTAAATCTGGATTTGAGCGCACGGTTTGGCCCAAATTTTCAAAACTCACCATTTTCACCAAAATGAGTTGTAAACCCCCAAAACAAATCAGGAATGGAAATTTAATGAATAATGAATTTAAAAAAAAGTCATGGGTGTGACATAGTGAAAATGAGGTGGAAGGGCCTGGCAGTAGGCCACCTCGCCTATCCTGTTGAGGACCTAAAATTGTCCGATGAAGCGCGGACATTACATGACGCCCCGACAAAATCTCTGCAATCTACGTCGAGATGAGACCCATAAGAAAACGTGGTCTCCATCCTTAAACTCCAATGGTCTCTGCCTCTTATCAGTATAGGACTTCTGTCTACTCTGTGCTGTCCTCATCCGCTTCTAGATGGTATGTACCTTCTCCATCGTAGCCTGAACCATATCTGGTCCTACGAGTGCTGACTCCCTAGGGTCAGTCCAGTATAGAGGTGATCTGAAAGGTTGGCCGTATAGTGCCTCGAATGGTTCCATATTGATGGTGGAGTGGTAGCTGTTGTTGTACGAAAACTCCACCCAGGGTAGGTGATCCTCCCAGCTACGACCAAAGTCAAGGACACATGCACAGAACATGTCCTCAAGTGTTTGAATGGTCTTCTCCATCTGGCCATCCGTTTGAGGATGAAAGGCAGTGCTCAGGCGTAGTTGCATCTCAAAAGACTCCAGTAACCCCTTCCAAAGCTGTAAAGTAATGTGAGCGTCTCGATCAGAGACGATAGACGATGGCACAACATGAAGTTGTACGACCTCCTGAATGTAGAGGTGTCCCAAGCTCTCTGCTAATCCCTGCTCTCTGATTGGTAGGAAGTGGTCCAACTTGGTGAGTCATTCCACGATCACCTAGATGGAGTCGTGTCCCCTAGATTTATGTGGAAGCCCAATCATGAAATCCATGGATATCCCGTCCCACTTCCACTCTGGGACCTCTAAGGGATGTACCAAGCCAGCTAGTACCTGGTGCCCTGCCTTCATTTGCTGACAAGTGAGGCATCGAGAAACGAAATATGCCAAAAACTTCTTCATACCCGGCCACCAGTACTGTCGTCTGAGGTCCTGTTATATATTCGCAACCCCAGGATGTACCACTAGGGGGGATGTGTGGAACTCCCTCAGCACCTCCTCCTGTAGTGAAAATGGTACCATGGTACATCCCCTAAAGAGGATGATGTGCTCCCCATGTTCAGAAAATCCATTGGGTGCTAGCCCTGAGGATATCTGAGCACGTCGCGCCTCACAATCAACATCTCCATGTTGTGCCTCTCTGATCTGCTGAAGTTGTGGAGGAGTGACTATGAGTGAATGTAGTTTGGATGCCCCATCTCTATCCACGAAGGATATTAGCAAAGCAGATAACTGCTATATCTCCACTCCAAGTAGCTGAATGCCTGATCTCTTGCTGAGAGCATCTGCCACAACGTTCCCCTTCCCAAGAGTATAGAAAATCTCAATGTCATAATCCTAGAGGTACTCGAGCCATCGTCACTATCTCAGGTTCATGTCCTTTTGTGAGAAAATGTACCTGAGACTCTGGTGGTCAGAGTAGACTGTATAGTGCTCACCAATCAGATGGTGTCGCCATATCTTCAGGGCAAAGACCACTACTGCTAACTCAAGGTCATGGGTAGCATAGTTCTGCTCGTGTGGACTCAAATTCCATGAAACGTAAGCGATCACTGCTTTCCCCTACATCAGGACACACCCGAGTCCGGTCCCTAATGCATCGCAGTATACTATGTACTCTACGCCCTCCTCTAGTAGCTTCGAGATGGGCGCACTGGTCAATCTCTGCCTCATCTTCTGGAAGCTATGCTGACATCTGTCTGACAACACGAAGGGTTTCCCCTTCGTCGTCAAATATGTAAGCGGTGATGCAACTCTGGAGAAGTCTGGTACAAATCTCGGATACTACCCAGCCAGACCTAGGAAACTCTGCACCTCTGTCACGCTCCTAGGAGGATCCCAAGCAAGTATCGCCTCGACCATCACGGGATCCACGATAACTCCCTCCTTGGAGATGACATGTCCCAAGAAGTGGACCTCTCGAAGCCAGAACTGGAACATCAAGAGATTAACATAAAGCTAGTACTCTCAGAGTGTATCCACTACAACCCGTAAGTGGTAGGCGTGCTCCTCCTCGGTGGTCGAGTAAATAAGTACGTCATCAATGAATACTACGACAAACCGATTGAGTTAGGGCTGGAAGATCTTGTTAATGAGACTCATGAACACTGCTAGAGAGTTGGTCACATCAATGGGCATGACCAATAACTCATAGTGGTCATACCGACACCTGAAGTCCGTCTTCTACACATCCTCGTCCCGAACTCAGAGCTGATGATAGCCTGAACAAAGGTTTATCTTTGAGAACCAACATGCTCCCTTAAGTTGATCTAAGAGGTCATCAATCCTCGTAAGTGGATACTTGTTATTCATGGTCAACTGGTTCAGGAAACGGTAGTCGACACACAGTCTCAAGCTCCCATCTGCCTTTTTGGCGAACAGAATCAGAGAAGCCCAGGGTGAAACACTGGGTCAGATGAAACCTTTCCCCTATAAGTCCTCCTACTGTACCCGTAGCTCACGAAGCTCAGAAGGAGCCATACAATATGCTGGAGTTGATATTGGTGATGTCTCGGGGTATAGGTATATATATAAATCTACCTCCCTACGAGGAGGTAGTCCTAGAACATCATCGGGAAAAATGTCTGCATACTGATCCACCACAACAAGAAATCTCGGACACCGCACGTCAACTGATCCAAGGATGAGACTAGCCAACTGATGTGTGATCAGATGCCATATCCTCTGCGTAAGTCCATCCAATTCTGAAAATGTTCAATTCTCATCAGTGAAAGTAAACCTGGTCCCATCTGTGTGGACACACCACATCTTGCCCCTAATACAGTCGATCTGAGCATGGAATGTAGATAACATGTCCATACCAAAGATGATGTCGTAAGGCCTCTACGCTGCTACAAAAATATCCAAGCCGAATCTCTCGCCTCCTAGAGTAAGTTCACACTGCTGACACAAGTGCATAATCGTTGCGTCTGCTCCCGTAAGAGTCTCTAGCCGTAAGGATCGATCCAACGGCTCTGTCGGAATCTCCGATCTCCAAACAAGGGAATCAACAATAAAAGAATGACACACACATGTGTCTATAAGAACTGTAGTAAGGGTGGAGTAGACACAGATAGTACATTTATTCATCTCAGGTGCTCCGTGGTCATAATCCTCTACTACCTAGAGCTGAGCCTGCCTCTGCCTTCCAGCTCCCTGTGGTCAGGGTGGAATTCTAGGGGGGGTGGTGGTAGAGCCTCGAAGAATCGTCCACCACCCACTGCTTGGCCACCTCCTCTGCCTCGTCTTCCTTCTCCCTACGGGCCACCACGGTCGAACCTCTGCCTCTGCCTAGGAGGTCCCTCCATTGTCTGCTGCTCGTCTGTATGGCGGGTCGGGCAGTCACAAGCCATGTGGCCCTACCTGCCGCATGCATAGCACGTTCTGCTCCTCGTAAGGTTGGCTCGGTGCCGTGTGCCCCACACAGACGAACCTGTATCCTGAGGTCACCCACCCGATATCCTGGTCCACTTAGACCCCTACGTCATTTCTCAAATGTCGGCTGTAGAAGACTCCGCTCCGTGTCATCCAGTGGTGTGTCTCGCTAGTGATGACTGCTCTGCGAGAAAGCTCTCTACTAACAGGGCCTACTCCAGCACCCCTGCCTGTGTCAGGATTCATAGTGTAATCGTCAAAGCAATGATCTCATGACTCAGTCCCTGCTCAAAGGTTGGGCCTGGAAGAATGGGTCCCGAACCGTGTCCATGGAGTAGTATGAGAGGTCGGTAAATCTTCCCGAGTACTGGGCTACTGTCATACTGCCCTGTCGCAACTGTAGTAACTCCTGGATGCACACCGCACGGAGGGTGGCTGGACCAAACTCCGAGTGGAAGTGGATCTCGAAGTCCTTCCATAGAAGAGATTCCTTGTCGTGCACCAGGAGCATCGGGCTCAACCATCTACCTGCATCCACGTGTAGGAGACTCGGGGCAATGATCGCCATGAGGTCTGCTAGTGTCTCTACCAACCTGAAGACTCTGAAGATAGCCTCCATCCAATCCTCGGCTTCCAGAGAATCCGTCTCTCCACAGAACCTAGGCAGCCTATGTGACTGAAACTCGTGCAACACGCTCAGGAAGAGTGCTCTCTCCACTGCTGGGGCGGGTAGCATCGATGGCTCAGCTGGTAGAGGAACTGCTTGTGCCTCTGCTGTAATGGGGCCCTGTACCAAGGCCTCGTCGATCGGTGGGCTTCCATCCCGCACGTAACTGGGAACCCTAGCTAGCTGACTTCGTGGGGCCATCCTAAAAAGAAATAGGTGATATAACTACCCATACATTGCATACATTATTAATAATTAAAAATTAATGCACATTTATTACAGCATATAACAAAACCATGAAAGGACTGAATAGGTATAGTGTCTTAAAAAACTAGGAAACATAAACAACTGATTCATAATGCATCTAAAGTCTCTCCCATTTATTTCATCATATCTAGAGTCCCTTTTTTCATATCCTACTTAATAACCTTCTTCCTAACCTAGGGGAAAGAAAACATACAAAAGGGTGAGCTCAAATGCTCAGTAAGGGTAAACAAAAGAAAAATCAATCACATCATATTCATAAGAACATAACATTTGGAAATATTAACCTGCAAAAGAAATAATAATTTCATATCATGGGATAAATCATTGAAGTGAAATGTAATCCCAATAATCATAACATAAAACATGAAACTTTGTGGCATACACACATAATCATAGAGAATCATTTCTTAGTAGTCAAGACTCATAGCCCAGACTATCTTAGCGGACAAAGTCCATTTCTGATCCGAGTTCACTCATCGTTTCAGTACTGTTTCACTGAACCAGATTAACCTGTCCTTCCAGCCATGTCTATCTCATGAGATATAAATCCCTACACAATGAATTGGAGGGAGATATAGGTCCCACCCATCTCATAATGATACCATTCTTATGTGTTCCACAAAATCATAAATCATACATCATTTCACAACCCATGTAATATAAATGGGATTCTTAAACATCATGAAATCATAAAAGAATTCATATAAGATAAAGGAATTCAAAAAAATAATTCGATCACAACATAATCAAATCAATGTAATAATAGGGATATAAACAGAACCCTATATTATCTTAGATGAAAAATAATTTTGATAAAACACTTCAACTCCATTCTTGAGGAAAATATCATTTCAACTTCAAAAAAAATTTCCTTTCTTAACATGTCATACAATTTTAAACTAAAAGAAGTTGATTAAAAATAAACTTGAAAACTTGTAAAGGAAGCGTCTTGGAAATAATGTTTTAAAAATCCATTCATGCCGTATAAGTTAAAAAAACATTCTTCTCATACTTTTGTCGGAAAAGTCAAAAAGTACCTCGTATGAAAAACGAAAAAATAATCCTTTCATATCTTTTACTAAAAACTCACCGAAGGGTATAATTGGATTTAAACAATTGTATGTGGATTGAAATAATTTAAATATTGAGGAAACATGGATGTGTATGATAATATACACCCCAGTAAATACCAAAGTATTAACAATCTCGGATAAAAATGAGATTGTGATATTTTACCTTACCATAGGTCTGATTTGCTTCGTACGTGTCTGAACCTCCTGTATAATGATTTAAATAATTTCATTGACTTATTCCAGAATCATACTCATTGTTATTATATCATATATGGTCATATTTTTAGCTTCTTATTAGTAATATTTCATTTCCACTTGTTATTCATGTGTTTATTACTTTTTGTTCTTATGCGTGTTTTGTCGAATAAATTCTTATTCTTCTCTTTAGGTTATAGATACCTCATTTCCAAAATGGTATTAGTGTAATATATATAATATTTATTCATTCAATTCATTTATATAATCATTATACAACGAATATCATGTAGAACGAGTCGCATCACATCGTAGAGACGATATTCTGTACGTACGCACGAGCGATGATATCGTTCCGATGACCGTGGAATTGTATTAGAGTGTATGTATACTATTTCAGAATCAATAACTCTTTAAAATAATCATATATAGTTATTTATTTGCACCATTATACCCATACATGTAAGGTGGTGGTGGAAAATAGATTACACCACAGCGTGGAGACGGTATTCAGTACGTACGCACGCGCGGTGATTCCATTTTCCGTAGGATGGATAGATGGTGAAATAGGGGTTTTTCATACTTATAATAACATATCAGTATATGTGTGATACTGATGTTATTACTTCATAATGAAAAAATTAAAGAAGAAGAAGTGGAATAAGAAATAAAGTTGAAAGAATCGGTAACGGACATTACCTCTTCTTTGAAGCGCCCCTTGGAGACCTCCGCTTAGGGCTCTAAAATTGGTCTTTGAAGAAGACCAGGACCTCTAGGATGTTTATAGGGAAGTGGATAAGAGAATTTTCTAGGGGTTGGTGAAACATGAAGGCTCAAAGTGGTGTGAGGAATAGAGGGAGGATGTGCCCTTTTATAAGGGAGGAGAGGGGTACCTTTGGAAAAACTAAAAATATTGTTTTACTATAAAGACATATTCGATTTTTAATAGATAAAAATGGATTTATTTTGAATCTAAAGTGGGTAAGAGTCGAAATCCTCTCATACAATAGAATTTAGACAAGTTTAGGTATCTATTTTAACCATATCTTATAGATTTAACTTTAAGTTAGATAATTTATCTTTTACCGTGTCTTCTTGTTTTCTTACACAATAAGGTTAATAAACTTACTATACCAAGCCATAATAACCCAAAGTTGTTTATAATTAATATATATAATCTTATATAAATCATTTGGCCGAACCATAGATTTTTAGAAATAAAATAACAATTAATAATATAATATTTGTTTTAAAAACAATTTTATGGCAATTTTGACACTATTTGGTAATTGATTTTTGTGAAACTCATAACAGAAATATTTGTTTTAAAAAAGTTAATTAAGTCAATAATAACATGTCATATTAACATATAAAATTATTTTAACTCATAAAAAGTCTCAAATTACATTTATTTGGGTATTTATAACATCAATTATGTTAATATTTCATTAATAAGATAATTGCTTCATCATCATTGTTTCATAAATAAATTAAATTATTTAGTGCTTAAAAATTATAGATAAAATACCATTATGTTGTAAATCATTTTATCTTTAGAATTAATATTTATAGTCTAATTTACCTTATGTATAACCCTATATTAAAAATTATTTAGTTATTAAACTTTGATTTTAACTATTTTAACCCTTCTTTAAATAAATTAATAATAAATGTCCTAATCTAATCCATGTGGGACTAAATGGTCATATTTTATTCAAAAGGTTGTTTTTGGTCGAATTACAGTTATACAATAGAATTAGGACATGTTTTAGGGTAATAATAATATCATTTATACCCTTAATTGCCCTATTTATTTTTAACTGTGGTAAAACAAAGTAAAAAGTTACTATTCACCAAAAATTATTTTCATCTCATTGGACCACATTTTAGTCCTTTATATTAACTGTGTCTCTCGGATTTTCGAAATTACCCTCACAGAAGCGGTAAAATAAGGTTTTATGTGTATTATGAAATTCTCCTAGGAGGTGGGTAAAAGACGGTGAAATGTTCAATAAAATTTTTATTTATCTAAAATTATTATAAATTGGCTCCAATGAATTGAATTGATATTATATTGGTATTATGTATCAATTTTTAGCTAAAATAAATTTAAATAAAATAAATCATTATTTAAATAAAAATTTGGTTTTTAAATTGTAACCCAGTGTTTTCACTATTAATCAAAAATTGAAAGTTTTCTGAAAAATACCAAAATTTCACCCTAGGCTAATTTCGATATTCCGAATCCAAAAATGAAGTCCATTTTGAGAAATAAAATTTATAGAGTTTCAAAAAGTGGGTATTACTATTAATAACGGCTAGTTTTAATAATATTTTAATAGCATATAATTGTTTAGTGAAACTCGGTATTGCGTACGACACAAGCTATCAAGGAAGGATGTGGTTGTGTCTATAGGAAGACAAGCTAGTGTTGTGTGTAGTGAAAGATTAAATTGATAAAAGAATATTTCTCATAAAAGTCTCGGGAGTTACATTCTACCCCCCTTAAAATGAATTTCGCCCTCGAAATTCATCACTTTGTAACAAACATATGAGGATTCTTTTCCCGAAACATTTCCTCAAGCTCCAATGTAGCTTCTTCTAACTGGTGGTTCCTCCATAAAACATTCACCAAGCGAGTGGTCGTGTTCCGTAATACTTTTTCACTACAATCTAGAATCTCTATCGGCTATTCTTCATAAGAAAGATCTTGTTCCAACAGTACAACATCTGAGCTGAGTACATGTTAAGTATCAGGTATATACTTTCTTAGGAGAGATACATGGAACACATCGTGAACTTGGGAGATATTCGGTGGAAGCACCAAACAGTAAGCTACCTTCCCAACATGGTCCAGTATTTCGAATGGACCGATATATCTAGGGCTCAGCTTTCCCTTCTTTCCAAATCTCATTACTCTCTTCCAAGGAGATATTCGTAAGAACACTTTATCACCCACTTCAAACTCTAGGTCTTTTCTTCGGTTGTCGGCATAACTTTTTTATCGACTCTAAGATGCTCTAATGTGATGTTGAATAGATCTGACCTTTTCTTCCATCTCATCAACAAGATCAGGTCTTAATAGCTTTCTTTCCCCAACTTCATCCCAATAAGTTGGAGTCCTTCATTTTTTTCCATAGATAGCTTCATATGGAGACATCTAAATACTGGAGTGAAAGCTATTATTATAAGAAAATTACACCATAGGTAGGTGTTAATCCCAACCACCTTTGAAATCCATAGAGCAAGCTCTCAACATATCTTCTAGAGTTTGAATTTTCCTCTCCGACTGACAATCTGTCTGAGGATGATAAACAGTGCTGAAACTCAACTCTATATCCAGAGTATGCTGAAGACTTCACCAAAACATTGAGGTAAACCTCGGATCCCGATCAGATATAATAGAAAGTGGTACTCCATGAATTCTTACCACTTCCTTCACATATATCCTGACATGCTGATTCGGAGAAAAATCCTCTCTAATAGCGATGAATTGTGCCGACTTTGTAAGACTATCAACTATGACCCAGATAGCATTATTACCTTTTGATGTTTTAGGAAGTCCAGTGACAAAGTCCATAGTGATGTTTTCACATTTCCATTCTGGTATGGGTAATGGTTGTAACATCCCCTAAGACTTCTGTCTCTCAGCTTTAACATGCTAACAAACCAAGCATCGAGAGACATATTCAGCAACATCTCTTTTCATTCCATCCCACCAGAAGTACTCTTTCAGGTCCTTATACATCGTCGTGCTTCCAGGATGAATAGAGAATGAAGAACTATGAGCCTCATCCAGAAGCTCCTTCTTTAATTCTGGGATGGGAGGAACACAAACCCAATTCTTCAAATTTATTATCCCATCACAATCAAGTTTGAATTCAGGAATATTTCTCACCTTATTTTGTAACTCTACATCTTCTTTCTACTCCTCTTCAATCATCACATGTATATATGGTTGAACATTCAATTGATAATGATACGATTTTCCCCTTCCATTATAAGTCCAAGATCTATTCTTTGTAAATCCATAAGAATTAGATCTTTTTTGATCCTCATCATGGATAAGCTAGAATGGTCTTGTAGACTTAATGCAGTTTCCACCTTGTTTTCTTTCCCAGGGTGGTAATGAATTGAGCAGTCGTAATCCTTAATTAGCTCCAACCATCTTATTTGGTGCATATTCATCTCCTTTTCTGTGAAAATATACTTTAATCTTTTATGATCAGTATAAATAGCACACTTTTCTCCATAAAGAAAATGCCTCCAAACCTTTAATGCATAGATTACCGCAGCTAACTCCAAATCATGAGTTGGGTAATTTTGCTCATGGATTTTCAACTTTCGTGAGGCATAAGCTATCACCATATCATTTTGCATAATAACACACCCCATACCCTTCTTGAATTCATCACTGTAGATCACAAACCTTTCTCCACTACAAGGAAGTGTGAGTACAGGTGCACTGGATAACCTTATACTCAACTCCTTGAAATTCTCTTAACATTCCTCCATCCAAACAAACTTAACTCATTTTCTAGTTAACCTGGTGAGTGGATTAGATAATCATGAAAAGTATTTCACAAAACGTCGATAATATCCAGCCAGACCAAGAAAGCATCGGATCTCAGTTACTGTTGTTGGTCTCGAACATCTTTCCATAACCGCTGCTTTTGCTGGATCCACAGATATCCCCACTTTTGAGATTATGTGGCCCATAAATGCATCTTTTTGAAGCCAAAATTCACACTTGGTAAATTTGGCATAAAGATTATCCTTTCTCAGGGTCTTCAATATAATTATCAAGTGATCTTCATGTTCTTCCTTTATCTTTTAATAAATAAGAATATCGTCAATAAAGTCTACCAAAAACTGATCAAGATAGTCTCTAAAGACTCTATTCATCAGATCCATGATGATAGCAGGGGAATTAGTAAGACCAAATGTCATCACTATAAATTCATATTGTCCATACCATGTATGGGAATCTGTATTTGGTATATCTTCCCTTTTGACATTTAATTGATGATACCCTGACTGAAAATCAATCTTGGAAAAGTATTGAGCTTCGCGTAGTTGGTCAAATAAGTCATCAATGTGTGGGATATGATATTTGTTCTTGATAGTGATCTTGTTATGTTCTCGATAATCAATTCAGAGTCTCATTGATCCATCTTTCTTCATAACAAATAGAACAGGTGCTCCCCAAGGTGACACACTAGGGCGTATGAATCCTTTATCACGATTCTCTTGGATTTGCTTATTCAATTCATGCAACTAAATTGGGGCCATTCTATAAGGTGTCTTTGAAATAGGCAAAGCACCCGGTATGAGTTCTATTAAAAACTCAACTTCATGATTCGGTGGAAGACCTGGCAATTCCTCCGGAAAGACATCGTCAAACTCCGATACAATAGGCATATTCTTAATCGTGAGTTTCTCACCAACCATTTGAGATAAATAACCTTCATTTAGTGGAATCAAGACCCATAAGATGGAAGAAATTTCCAATGTAAGATTATGTTCATCCATGCATCAGTAGACGATCATAGATTGATCTGGAATATGAAATGTGACTTCCCTTCTTTGGAAATTGATTTGATATCCATATAAAGAAATCCAATCCAGGCCATGAATCACATCAACTTCAACTATATGAAGGATCACAAGATTTTAAGGAAGCACTTTCCCACAAACTTCAATTGGAGAAGAATTATAAACTTTTGATGCGACTGTTGTGCCATTAGGAGTGGTCGCAGCTAACTCAACATCTAATTGTTGAGGTAATACGGTGATAGACCTTACAAAAATCTTCAGAAATAAAAGAGTGGGTGGATCCAAAATCAAATAAAACATTTGCTACTTTATAGTGGATGGTAAGTGTACCTATCACCACCTCGTTGTCGTACTCCACATCACCGATAATAATTTCATGGGACTTTCCTTTGTCTTTAGCCTTAAGAGTTTGTTGACATCGATCATCATTATGAACCCTTAGATTTGGGAATTGATTGGCATAATGCCCCATCTCCTTGTACTTGAAACATTGAAGTGTAGTAGGATCATTCTGTGTATCACATCCTTTTTTTCATCATTAGACATCTTCTTCCCATTATCTCAACATTTAATTGCCCGATGACCTTCTTTTCCACACTTATAACATTTGGTTGTCCCCTTAAGAAAATTTCCTCCATGTTTCTTTCCACAATTTGAGCACAAGGGAACCCCCATATTCTTTTTAGTGTTCTCTTTATATTTTTCTTTGAATTCCATTTTCCTCTTCTTATCAAACCAATGTGACTGATGGGTTACACCAATCTCCATCTCAACCGTGAGAGCACATCGAACAATTTCCTCATAGCTATTGAAGTCCCTTATGGATAACGCCCTTAGAAGACTTGGTTTTAAGCCAATAAAGAATCGATCGATCTTACTCTCAGGTTGGATAATAATACCAGAAGTGTACCTTTCATGTATTGTTAAATTTTCTTCAAAGGTACCAATAGATTCATCATCCTTTTGATTTAGTTCATGACACTCCGTATCCATCTTTGTTTGGAGAATACGAGGGATGTACTTATTGAAAAATAAGTTCTTGAACTCGTCCCATTCCATGGAATAAATTCCATCCCTTTGCCTCGTATTATTAATAAGATTCCCCAATTGATTAGAATCACCTTCCAAATGATAAACTGCTAAGATGACTTTATCATGTTCAGAACATTGAAGAATTGAAAATATCTTTTCAGTGGTACTGATCCATTTTTCAGCCACTAATGGATCAGAAGTCCCGCTGAATAATGGTGGACGCCGCCTCATGAAGGATTCAACAGAATTTTTCTCCTTCCTTTGCTTGTTTGGAAGTCCTGCATGATTCATAGCTTGAGAAAGTTGTGTGATCATGGCTACATGATTTTTCATTCCAGCTCCCATAACGTTTGGTTTCTCAGGTGGACAATCATTGCATTTCCCATCGCATTCCGTATTAACACGGTTCCTTCGGGTTCCAGCAATTGACTAAAACCAAGAAGAATAGTGCTGAAACACTAATTATAATAGAAAAAACACATAATCAAGAATAAAATTTTACACTTAAGTTCATATAATTGGTTGTTCATGGCCATTTCTAAAATACTAAGATTGTGTTATATTATTAGACTTATCCTTAGTGTTCTTACTAAGGCTTTCAGATCCTAGTTTCCAAAGGTTGACTATACCTTTCCTCTGATACCAACTATAACGACCCATACTTTGCATACATTTTTAATAATTCTAAATTTAAGCACACTCATTACAACATATAAAAATACCATGAAAGGACCGAATATGTATAGTGTCTTTAGAAACTGGGAAACATAAACAACTGGTTCATAAATTATCTACATTGTCTCCCATTTATTTCATCATATCTAGAGTCCATTTTAAAATATACTACTTAATAACCTTCTTCCTGACCTAGGGGAAGGAAAACATATAAAAGGGTGATCTCAAATGCTCGGTAAGGGTAAAAAAAAGAAAAATAAATCACATCATATTCATAAGAACATAACATTTTGGAAATCTTAACCTGCAAAAGAAATCATAATTTCATATCATGGGATAAATCATAGAAGTGAAATGTAATCCCAATAATCATAACCTAAAACATGAAACTTTGTGGCATACACACATAATCATAGAGAATCATTTCATAGTAGTCAAGACTCATATCCAAGACTATCTTTGCAGACAAAGTCAATTTCTGAACCGAGTTCACTCCTCGTCTCAGTCCTCTTTCACTGAACTGGATTAACTTACCATTTCATCCATGTCTATCTCATGAGATATAAATCTTTACCCAATGCATTGGAGGGAGATATATGTCCCACCCATCTCATAATGACACCATTCTTATGTGTGCCACAAAATCATAAATCATACATCATTGCATAAACCATGTAATAAAAATTGGATTATTAAACATCATGACATCATAAAACAATTCATATAAGATAAAGGAATTAATATATATAATTCCGTCACAATATAATCAAATCAATGTAATAATAGGGATAGAAACAGAACCCTATATTATCATAGATGGAATTTTTTTTTATAAAACACTTGAACTCCATTCTTGAGGAAAATATCCCTTCTACTTCAAAAACATTTTCCTTTCTTAACATGTCATACAATATTATACTAAAAGAATTTGATTAAAAATAAACTTGAAAACATGTAAAGGAAAATTATTGGAAATAATATTTTAAAAATCCATTCATGTCGTATAAGTTAAAAAAACATTCTTCTCGTACTTTTTTCGGAAAAGTCAAAAAGTACCTCGTACGAAAAACTACAAAAGATTCCTTTCATATCATTTACTAAAAACTCAACTAAGGGTAAAATTGGATTTAAACAATAGTAGGTGGATGGAAATAATATTACATATTGATGAAACTTGGATTTGGATGATAAAATACACCCCAGTAAATACCAAAGTATAAATAATCTCAGATAAAAATGAGATTGTGATATTTTCTCTTACCATAGGTCTGATTTGCTTCGTAAGTGTCTGAACCTCCTGTATAATGATTTAAATAATTTCATTGAATTATTCTAGAATCATACGCATTTTTATTATATCATATATGGTCATATTCTTATCTTCTTATTAGTAATATTTCATTGCAACTTGTTATTCGGGTGTTTATTACTTTTTGTTCTTATGCGTGTTTCGTCGAATAAATTCTTATTATTCTCTTTATATTACAGATACCTCATTTACAGAATGGTAATAGTGTACTATATATCATATTTAGTCATTAAATTCATTTATATAATCATTGTGAAATGAATATCATGTAGAATGAGTCGCATCACATCATGGAGACAGTATTCTGTACGTATGCACGAGTGATGATATCATTCCCATGATCGTGGAATTGTATTGGAGTGTATGTACACTATTTCATAATCAATAACACTTTACAATAATCATATATAGTTATTTATTTTCACCATTATACCCATCCAAGTATGGTGGTGGTGGAAAATAGATTACAGCACGGTGTGGAGACGGTATTCCGTACGTACGCACGCGCGGTGATTTCATTTTCCGTAGGATGGATAGATGGTGAAATAGGGTCGTTTCATACTTAAAATAACATATCAGTATATGAGTGATATGGATGTTATTACTTCATAATGAAACAACTAAATATGAAGAAGTGGAAGAAGAAATAAAGTTGAAAGAATTGGTAAAAGACATTAACTTTTCTTTGAAGCGCCACTTTGAGACCTCCTCTTAGGGAACTAAAATTGGTCTTTGAAGAAGACAAGGGACTCTATGATGTTTCTATGGAAGTGGATAAGAAAATTTGGCAGGGGTTGGACGAGAATGAAAGCTCAAAGTGGGGTGAGGAAGAGAGGGAGGAGGTGCCCTTTTATAAGGGAGGAGAGGGGCACCTTTGGAAAAACTAAAAATATTATTTTATTATAAAGTCATATTCGGTTTTTAATAGCTCAAAAATGATTTATTTAGAATCTATTGTGGTTAAGGGTCGAAATCCTTTCATCCAATAGAATTTATACAAGTTTAGGTATGTATTTTAACCTTATCAGTTAGATTTAACTTTAAGTTAGATAGTTTTACTTTTACCGTGTCTTCTTGTTTTCTTACACTATACGGTTAATAAACTCACAATAAAAAGCCATAACATTCCAAAGTTGTTTATTATTAATATATATAACCTTATATAAGTCATTTTTCTGAACCATATATTTTTATGAATAAAATAACAATTAATAATATAATATTTTTTTAAAACAATTATATGTCAATTTTGAAACTATTTGGTAAATGATTTTTTTGAAACTCATAACAGAAATATTAGTTCGAAAAAATTTAATTAAATCAATAATAACATGTCATATTAAGATATTAAATTAGTTTAATTCATAAAAAGTCTCAAATTGCATTTATTTGGGTATTTATAACATCGATTTTGTTAATATTTCATTAATAAGATAATTACTACATCATCATTGTGTCATAAATAAATTAAATTATTTAATGTCTAAAAATTATAAATAAAATACCATTATGTAGTAAATATTTTTGAACTTTCTAATGAATATTTATAGTCGAATTTATCTTACATATAACCCTATAATAAAAATGCTTTAGTTTTTAAACATTGATTTTTACTATTTTAACCCTTCTCTAAATAAATTAATAATAAATGTCCTAATCTAATCCATGTGGGCATAAATGGTCATATTTTATTCCTAAGGTTGTTTTTGGTCGAATTAAACTTATCCAATAGAATTATGACATGTGTTAGTATAATAATAATATCATTTTTACCCTTAATTACCCAATTTACTTTTAACCATGGTAAAAAAAGTAAAAAAGTTACTATTC
Source organism: Viscum album (assembly GCA_963277665.1). Taxonomy (NCBI): domain Eukaryota; kingdom Viridiplantae; phylum Streptophyta; class Magnoliopsida; order Santalales; family Viscaceae; genus Viscum; species Viscum album. The sequence goes on along the minus strand of OY728143.1, from coordinate 511,324,677 downwards.
ACCAAAATTTATTTTCATCCTATTGAACCACATTTTAGTCCTTTATATTAACTATGTTTTTTGTATTTTAGAAATTCCACTCACAGAAGCAGTAAAATTAGGTTTTATGTGAATTTGGAAATTCTCCTAGGAGGTGGGTAAAAGACGTTGAAAAGTTCAATAAAATTTTTATATATTTAAAATTATTAAAAAAAGACTTCAATGAATTGCATTGAACTTATATAGGTATTATTTATCAAATTTGATCTAAAATAAATTTAAATAATATAAATAATTATTTAAATAAAAATTCGGTTTTTAAATAGTAACCTAGTGTTTTCACTATTCATCAAAAATTGTGTGTTTTTCGAAAAATAACAAAATTTCACCCTAGGCTAATTTCGATATTCCAAATCCAAAAATGAAGTCCATTTTGAAAAATATAATTTACAAAATTTAAAAAATTGGGTATTACTATTCATAAAGGATAGTTTTAATAATATTTTAATAGCATATCGTTGTTTAGTGAAACTCGGTATAGCGTACGAAGCAAGCTATCGAGGAAGGCCGCGGTTGCATGTAAAGCAAGCCAAGATTTTGTTGTTTGTAGTGAAAGATTCCTTTGATAAAAAAATATTTCTCATAAAAGTCTCAGGTGTTACAGGTGTGCCATGGTTAGTACAGTACACCTGGTGAGCTGACACAAAGTAATCACAAAGAAAACATTGAATGTAAACATACACGCAGTCAGTGTTTTCATGTACTGAGTCGGAAATTAGAGGTTAGGATCCTGGTGTATGGATATGTTGGCCACTGCACCAACACTAGACTCCCTGGACTAAAAACCACACTCAATACTATTAACACTATTGCTTCATAGAGAAGAAAATATTAGAGTCCTGAGTTCTGCGGTAGAACCGACTCCTATGATACAAATTTTTCACGACCCATCCTTGGGGCCCTTGCTGTGACTACCCCAATCTTTCCTTTCATAGGCCAGGGGATGGAAACTAGCACCAAAGGCGTAAATCCCAAAAGAAGGGAAGGCATTGCCTTTATGAAGAAACATAAACAACAGATTACGCAAGTGAAGTAAGCACTAAGTAAAACAGGGTACAAGGTAAGTGATGAAAAGTAATTGGGCCAGTATGCAAAACCAAATGAAAGTACAGTACAACTTAATGAAAATTAAAACAGCAGTAAGTGAAACAGGAACACCGAGTCATCCTCCGGAAATACCACCTGAAGGGTGGGTACAGATAGTCTCCTCAGCTCCACAGGTCTGACCGCCTGCTTCGTGTACGTCCCACCAAGTGGTCCACTTATGGGTACCCTCCACCTCCGCAAGCCTTCACCTCGATCAATGTTTTCTGTCATCTACATCCAACATAACATAGTACGGTCGTAGACCGTGCATGGGTGAGTATACGATACTCAGTACGGACCTCGAGACCCTCGAAGGCCTCTCAGAATCCACGAAGGATAATCCACAAAGTAAAGATACAATAATGAAGTATTAAATGACTCTACTTAGGTATATGCCCAAACATATACCTAAGTCATCTGTTACAGAATGACTCCGACTCTCGAGCCCTTGCACAACTCAACCGACACAGGAAAACACAACCCAGTCCACACAGGAATGCAAGTCAATCACCTCGATGATAATGATTGAGAATGAGGACTCAGCTCACTCACGTATACACTTCGTAAGGAGATAGAGATGATCTGATGTAGCCACTGATTCATCAAAGCTTTCGAACCCACATAAGATACAAGACCAGCTAAGCTGTCAGGCCCACATAGGATACAAGACCAGCTACTCTGCCGGACCAACTCATGATACAAGTACAGAGGTCAAATACTACAAGACCCACAAAAGCTACAAGAACAGTAGTCATCGCCTTCGAAACCACAGAGGATCCAAGTACGGTCGTCATCGCTACTGAAACCATGGATGATCCATGTACAGTCGTCCTCGCTGCCGAACCCACATAGGATCCAAGTGCAGTCGTCAACGTCGTAGTCGCAGCCAACTCTAGGGTTCCCACACACAGCATGCTCGATTCTGGGAGGGTCCGCTCCTCGAGCAAGAGAGAGAGAGTCGATACATCACCGATCACCAAGTCCATAGTTGATGTATCCCAACGTTCTGTCTCATCAAACGAAACCCAACACGTTAGACGATGCGTCATTCAGACGCCCGGTCTAAGAGTTATTGGTTTTCCCGTCCCAGGGGCCCTGTTGGTTTTTAAGCTAAAACCAACCTTACTGTACACCAGATACGTCCAAACCTCAATCAGAGTAAGCAAAAAGGACCGTCTAAACAAAAGGATCCTAATTCAATTGACGGTACGTCAATCGGATGTCTAGTCCTTAAGATATAAGTGTTTCCGCTCCTAGGTCCCGATTGGTTTTGAGTTCAAACCTACCTGTCCTTACACAAACATTGCCGAAACCTCGAGTGTAATATATATAAATAACTGTATCGAACCAATGATTTCTATGCAATTGATGGTTTGTTGAAAGGAGGCCCATAGCTCATGTTATATGCAAAATACTGAAAATGGTCCGAAGTGGGCGGTCTGGGCCCGGCCCGACCAGGCCCAACCCCCTAGGTCGGCCGAAACCGGGTCGACCAGACCCAGGTCCAGGTCGCGCAGACTGGGCCGGGCTGGGCCCAGTCGAGCCCGGCTGGGCGCGGCCATGGCTAGTCCGTGGGTCCCGCCCTGGCCCGGCCGGGGTGTACGCTGGCTTGGCCAGCGAGCTGAGCAGGGGGGTAACGCGGCCCCCCCTTTGTGCTCTGCGGATAAAGGCGCTTCGTGCCACGTCTCCCATGGATCCCGTACGGCCGCGGGTTTTACTCCTCGCCGTCGCGAATCCAGATATTTCCGCAGGCCATCGGAGTCATTCTAGTGGTCCGATTTTGCTCTCGTCTACGCATGCTGTCATTTTGGGACCCATACATCACTACGAAGGCCTCCAATCGCATTTTCGGTCCCTCTTCGTCATCTCCAATTATTCCGCACATCAAGAACAAAGCAGCGGTGGGTTAGAAATTGTTCGTTAGTATGCACCCACCACATTAGTGGATCTAAAAATCACCAATAAAAAATCACGCCATGCCGAGGGTATAAAAATCACAAGAATAAATTTATACAAAATCCACGACCTCAAAGAAATAAGAGGATTGTTGGCGTGGTGGTAGATAGTGTTGCGGTGGATGGAGTCGCTGTAGACGGCGTCACGGGGAAGAGGATCATAGGCGTTGTCAGAGCGCACTGAGGAGGAATTAGTGTTTCTTATCTTACCAGGGAGAAGAGTAAGGGTGGCGTGTCGTCGACCATCGAGGAACCGGCGTTCTTCGTCGTTCTTCGTTAGAGGCCGGCGTTCTTCCAAAGTGCCAAGGCTCACCCGATCTCTCCCACACAAAGAAGGCTCTTCCCAAATTAAATAATAGGTTCCTCCTATTATTTAATTATACCTGCAAGGTAACTCTCCCATAATTAAACGCGTTTCTAGTTAAATAAAAATTGTAAAATAGGAAGGTTCCTCATTAAATTATGTGTTGACATAATTTTATGCATTGAGGTGGAGAGATTGACATTTAAAAAAGGTTTACCAAATTAATGAGGGGATATTAATGAGATTAGTGGAAATTAAATGGTGGGGCTCACACGGGCCCCCACCTCTCTAACATCTATAGTTGGGTAATTAATTAGTTGTGGGCCCCACTCTTTAACTACCCATGGGAGGGAAAAACCACCTTACGAAATAAAATTTTTCCCGACAATTTTTATTTACTTCTTAGACAAACCCGAAAAATTATCTTCTCCTCCTTTGTGAATGTAACTACGATAAGTTTCCCCTTACGAAATTACCAGTGCTACGAGTTCATTGGTGCCATAAGGTTTTAATTCCAAGAACCGGTTCAAAAGATAGAAAAACCCGCTCGTTCATTCACTGAACGTACCCAAGAATAACTTCGTAAATTAATTCCGGGTACACCTAGCCTCAGAATCAAGTGTCGTTAGAAGCCACAGACTCGTAAGATTCCAAATTATTTTTAAAAAAATTCCTATAAATTTCCTGGTCTTTACACTATCTCAAACTCACATGAACTGGTTATTGTACTTAGTCAGAATATTCAACACTATTGATAATCTTGTTACCAATTAATAAACTAAGGAATAAAATAATCAAAAACACCACTCTCCTACAACTAAAAAAACCACCCCTCATGACCTATTCTCCTCACACATTCTAAAAATATTGATTGATAATTTTCTAACCATTCCACTCCTAAACCTCTTCCTCGTGTTTTTTTATTTCCGATCGCACCAAAATTCCATTTCCAAACCCCTGAAATAGGTTATCATGGAGACAACACTGAAGGCATAAAACATTTTCTCTCTCTCACTCTCTTTCAATTTCATTTCTTTTCGTATGCTTCACTCAGATCCCCTATCCAGTGAAACATGATAACTCTATTATAATATATATAATTTAATTTTATTATGTTGTGGTTATATCCACAATCAACTCTCTTCTCTCCCTATTTGTTTCTAAAAATGGAGACATCGGTCAAGAGGTATCGATCTACCACCTTTTTAGACAATGATTTTTGGTTTCATAATACCACTTTCAAGGCTAGTCACAAAAAAAATATAATTGTTAAAAACAGTTTTCAAATTTAAATTAAACTTATTTAGTATTATGGAACAAATATAAATACATAATTTTAATTAATAAAACAAAACTAGTTCGTGATGATCGAAAAAACACAAAAACAATATAATTGTTAACCACTAACATTTTGAGTAATGAATCATCCTCATATTTAAAAATTGATATATAAAATCCATTTAACATACTATAAGTTCATCAGTAACATATAATTTCAATTTTTGTTAACTATTCTCATTTTACCTAATCTTTCATACATGTATACAAGTGAACCAATCATGAAAACCAAGGAATTGAAACAACCGAATGACAAAATCGAATTATAAAACTCATCAAAACGAAAAAAATGAACATAGTATAATTTTAATAAATCTAATAATTTTTTGAGGTTCTTAATTAAATTATTAATTAATTTAATTTCATTTTCTAGTAGATTAAGTGAATGTAAAAAACAGTTTCGGATATAAGGTAATAGATTTCTTAACTCAATTTCCATTCATTGGGATATAATTCTTTATAATTGGTTATGTTATTCCAAAAATATGTGAAAAATGCCCCATGATTTTTTTTATAATGTATTTACATTTTTATTTTTTGTATTTACATTTTTCACACATTACTGTTTCAATGTTTTATCATCACTCCAATGATAGGATCTTTGTAAGGGGTTTCTCATCTCACTTGTATTTCTATGAGTTTTTTCCTATACGTCACTTATTATTTCTGTTTACTATATGTATTCTAACCATTTATCTATGATATGATGAATAAATTTATATTTATGTAATTTAATGATAAATTTTTTTATTATTAATTATATGGGCATGTGATTAAATTGATTACAAATTGGTAATTGATTCACTTTGAAAAACCATTTTTCCCATAGGATGCAATTTCTATCTAATTTTCCAAATTTAATTATTAATTATTCTTATTTTCACCTCACACATTTTTTCTCTATGTTACCAACATAAGTATCTATCTGCATTATTCATTTATTTTGGGGAAACATTTTTTTCTTGTGTTTCCTTTTCAATTCCTCCTGATAAGAAAGCCTGATTAAAGGGAACATCCTAGTTTCGTACACATCTTTAAATACACTTCATAATATATTTTAAAAAACCAATATTTTTAGAAAATATCAATTTTTTTCTTGAGAACTATACATGTTAGTTACTTGTTTTATTTATAAAATTAAGTTATTTTCCACTTTAAACTCTCTTTTATATTTTCCCTCAAACTGCCTCGAAATGGATTATCTCTAAAGCTTCTTAAAACACTATTATAACATTTTTTTAATTTTAGTTGGTCATCATTAATCATGAATAATAACCGTTTAATATTTTAAATAAATTATTTATTATATATGATTACTTTATAATATGTATAAATCATTTATATACAGACTATACCATGATAGTTATATGTTTAACAAGGGAAATATTGAAAATTTTGTATGTTTTATTTAATAATGATATTCTATTATAAGGAATATTGTTTATTAATTAGATAATTTATTTGATATACAATGAATTATTTGGATGTGTATGAAATGATTATGGGATGTTTTTATACAAGCCTTATGGGTTGGGGTGTGCCTAATGAAATCTTTATTAGTGGGGCCTATTTATTTATTACTCCTTAATACACAGATAGTCTCATGAGATGAAATCAGTTGGTGAAAGTTATTTCCAAGAATAATTAGAAATGTTTATACCCATATACATAAACCATCTTGATCATTTAATGGTTCTTGTTCCAGATAAATGATTTCTAGTAATTGGTCGTTTCTTTCATTCTATAATCATTTGTCATTATCTATATGATTATAACTATAAAACACAATATAATCATGCATTTCCATTCTCATTTTCCTGAATATATTGAATGTGTTATCATTAATTTACCTTTTCAAATTTATTATTCCTTATTTATTTTGATTCACTTATTATTGATTCATGTTTCTATTGTATATAACCCTTACTGAGCATTTGATCTTACTGTTTTATTTGTATTCTTTCTCAGGTTATGAAGTAGATTTATTTTAATGAGTTTAAATTGATTTAGTTTATTCTATATTTTTATGTTATATTTTAATTACCAATGTATTAAGGGAACCATGTATGTATCCTCTTCTTTAGGACTTATAAGTTCAATGACCGTACTGATGTAATCTCTTGTATCTATTACATTGTAAAAAAATAACAACAAATTCTGGGTTGTTGGTGTTGGGACTGTTATTGTTGGTATCTGAGAAGGTTTAATAGAAACATTGGGAACTGTTTTTAAGAAACCATAGATTAGTGAACATAAACCAAAAATTGATATTCAGGATAATTATAGAAGAACATCTGAAAACAAACAATTTTTTTTTCAGATTTTCTATGCATAATGTTTCCAATTTATGTTAAGTAATTAAATAGTTTAGGGATTATAAAATATGTTTCTTAATGATATTATATAATATAGTTTACATAATCATTTATAAATGTCACATATCAGAAGGAATGATAACAAAATCAATGGACATGATGCAAAGAGTAAGAAGGATCAAATCCTTTAGGGTCTAATGCCAATATTTCAAAGGGAACATGTCACCCACACATTTTCATCATATGAGGATTTAGTATCAAGTGATAATAAGTCAATGAATGAATTATCTAGGTATTATGGATTCAGAGGGTAGCACGAGAACTAAAGTACAATTAGCAAAATGTTGGATAAATGAATAAAGAGAAAGAATTATTTTCCAACATGTGATAAATGCAGGAAGAAACCCCCTACCACATGGTTAAAAGGAATGGGAATTTGATACATGTGTGGGGGGAAAGGACACTATGGTTGTGATTGCAGGTGTAAAAAAGGTTTTCAATGATTAATACCTCAACTCCACAGATATGAGAGACTATATAAATAAATGTCTTAATATTTAATGGAATATACCCCAAAAGAGGATAATAGATAATGGTCATGATTATGCTACTATTGAAGAAAAGGTGAATTGTCAATATGAATGTTTTTGGATTATAGAATTTTGTTACTTGGGTTTTTTATCAAAAATTATCTTTTCATAGGAATGTTTACATGTATATAGATTGTACTATAATACTTATTCTTTAAAAAGTTAGAAGTATGTGATAAATCGAACCTATAATCAAGAGAAATGATTATTTTCCTAGTTGATCTTCTTGAAAAAACATAACTTGGGAATGATAACCCTAAATGTATTCTTGATGTTGATATAACAATAAATATAAAATTATGGGATTGTATTGGGGACTATAATGTTGTTTAGTGATCTGATGATTTATGTTATTCTAGAATTATTAGATGTTTTGATTTGAGAAATATATATTCAACAACTTATTATTTTTTTTCTCTTGTATGAACTCATACTTTCATAAAGGTTTAAAGGATATTAAGGCTTTTATATAATTTTTATGAGGAAATAAGAGATACGTTATTCGGTTAAATTTTAGGTTATGTTGATTTTGTAAATTTAGTGACATTCATTATAAATTTTTTGTCTTATAATTTAGAAAGACATATATTAGATGTGTCCTAAGTTTAATTACTTAGGGAATGGATTAATTTAAAATTTGAATATTTTATTTGGATAAATTATTATTTACCATATTAGATAACTCGTGCTTATAATTTTTGTTTCATAAAAAATTTAAAGGCTAATGGAATCACTTGTTGATCTTATGATTCATAAAAGTTCTTTGAGCATAAAAATTTATCTTGAAAATCCATCTCCAGATTTAAGAAATAATATGTAGATTGATAAAATAAAAACCAATTAATTTTATTATGGTTAGGAAAGGAATACAAAAAGATTGTTTTCCCATGTGTGTGTACATATATTAAAAGAAAAACTCACCTCTTGAAAAAGGTTTTTGGAATAACAAAAGCGACCCATTTAATTTTCATTATTATAATCATTGGTATTTTATCAAATTAATAATTTATGATTTTGTTTTGGTTAACTTATTGATGACCATGTTTTCTATAACCTTCCTTTAAAACAGGATAGTTTTATTATATTCTATGTCCATATTTTCACTTCAAAATAATTTTATCCTATTAAAATTATTAATTCTGGGATAAAATTGGTGTTTACCTTTAAATTTTATTGATATTATGTTTTATCTAACCAATTAATGAAATTGAATTCCTACAAAGGAATTTTTAAGTATCAACCATTAATTTTAAATGTGAAAATTCAAAATTGCGAAGAAGAAATATATTGAAGGAAGGTTGAATGTAACTCACTAATATTTTAGGGTATACATATTATTAAAAAATTTAAATTAATTTTATAAATTACATTTCACAAAACATTGAGCTTAAGAAAATAGTGAAATAATATTAAATATTAACATTTCTATTTGAATAGTAATATGGCCACTAGGAATAGTAATGATGCCATTAAAATAATAACATCACCTATGAAATTATAACTAATATTTAAGTATATAATAAAAAATAATATAACTTATTAGAATCATGTAATAAGTAAATAAATGTCTTCATATTAAAAAATCAGGTGTTGGTATTTTTGTGGAACATAGAAGTTTATCTAAAATTTAATAATTAATATTAATTTTTAAAAGATAATATATTTTCATTAAAATAGATTAATAAAGAAGTATTTTTTTTAATAATATTATAGGATAATTTTATGAAACATTAATAAATTTTATAAACTGTCATAATTACGGTGATAATTTAAAAATTGATATTTTTTGAATAAAGGACGATTTTCATTAAAAATTAAAATTTCAATATTTATAAAATTATTTTAATGAATTAAATTACTTTTTAGAATTGTAAAAGTTGAAAAATGATTTCAGAGAATTGTTTTTTGATTTTTCTAAAATATTTGAAATTTTGGTGAATAGAGAAATATGATAATTTATGTTGTTTGATATTTTAGAATAATACATTTTTTAGTCATTTTTATGTCATGGATGATATAAGTGGCCACTTTCTCGAACTCACATGTACCGTTTACTATAATTACTAATAAAAATAAGCATATTAGTAGCCATTGTACCAATTACAACAGTTTAACAGCCTAGGTACTGTAATAGTCTATTTCACAAGAGGGATTTCAGTTCCAAATTATGGGTATTATGGGCCATATAATTGGATTTCTTGACAATTGGCCCTACGAGCCATGTAATGGGATTCATGACCATTGGTCCTATGGGTTATGTATTGAATAAAAATAAGGATTTATGGGTGGAATATCTATTGGGGGTGTTATGTCCTTCCATTTCATCCTGTGTGTGAGGAGTGTGTGTGTTTAAATGTAATTTCACCTTCAATCACCAAATACATTAAAATAACCTCTCCCAACCACTATAAATACCACATCACAACAACTACTCTCCTCACACATTATAATCCTTAAAGAATTCTAATATTATATTAAATGCTTCTCTGAAACCTCTTCCCCATGTTCAGATCATTATGGTCTCAGCAAAAGTCCATTTCCAAGTCCCATAAAAGGGTTCTCTAGGTGACGTCACTCAAGAGGTAAAATATTCTCTATCTATCTCTCTCTTTCTCTCTATTTAAACTTATTTGATTTTCTTATCCTTCCCTCCCCTATCCTATCCAAAGTATCATGATAACTCAGGTATAATATATATACTATAATGTTAGTGTGTTAATGGTATACCCACAATCAATTCTCTTCTATCACCCTTTTGTTCAAAAATTGAAAACATCATACAAGAGGTGTTGATTCACCACCTTCATTGATAATGATTTTCCATTTTCTAAGACCACCTTCAAGGATGGTCACAAAATCATTATAATGTTAAATGAAAATTTTAAAATTTATATTAAAACATATTTAGTGTTTTTTAGATAATATATATATAATATTAATTAATAAAACAAAACTAGTAAGTGATAATAGAAAAAATTCCAAAGTAATCTAAATGGATATCATTAACATTTTAGCAAATGAATCGTCCTAAAATTTTAAAAAAAATTTATATAAGGACATATAATTTTATAGATGTTTTCGAATGACATAAAATATCAATTTTGCAAATGTATTCTCATTTTACATGATCCTTCATACATGTATAAAGTGAACCAATCATAAAAACCAAGAAACAAATACACTGAAATGATGAGATTGAATCTTATAAATCATCCAAAATTCACAAATTAGGTTAAGAAAATTATAATAAATTAAATAAATGATTAGCAAGACTATAATTAAATTATTAATGAATATAATTTCTTTATCCAGGACATTATATGAAAGTGAAGAACACTTTCAGACATACGGTAAGAGAGTTCTTAACTCAATTTCCATTCATTGGATTGATGTTCTATTTCATTGGTTATTTTATGAAAAAAAATATGTAACATGAAAATTAATTGTTTTATAATGTATTTACACTATTATTTAGTGGATTTACATTTTTCACAGATAATTATTACAATGATTTATCATCACTCAAATGATATTGTCATTGGAAGGGGTTTTACATCTCAAATTTATTTTTGTGTAAATTTCCTCATTCTCCAATTCATTCTTGTGTGTAGTGTTTGTATATGTCTATTTTATATAACATATCATGAATCTATTTATCTTTATATTTTAAAATGTTTCCTTTTTTAACTATTAATATTTATGTTGTGTATGATTTGATTTATTACAAAGTATTAAGGGATTCTCTTTGAACCCCGATATTTCTTTCAGGTTACACTTTCTCTCTATTTATCACAGTTTTATTATAAATTTTCCTTATTTTCTCCACCTATATTATATGTTTATTTTTAAAAAATATGTACCTAAATCAATTATTATTTCTTTAATGGATAAATATATGATTTATAAGGTTTTCATTTCAATTCCTCCAGATAAGAAAGCCCGATTAAATAGAAATTTCTATTTTATTGCACATTTTCAAGTGTAATCCATAATATAGTTAAATGTATAATAATATTTCAAAATCATTATTTTTATCATGAAAAGGTATAATAGTTTGTTTTTTTATGCAAAAGATTATGCCAAAGTCCCCTTTAAAGTCAAATTTATATTTTCCCTTAAAGAACACTGAAATAGTATTTTTATAATGTTTGGGAAAACACTCTTTTTTGACATATTTTCACTTTTTTGACATAAATTATCATGAACCATTCCCATTTCCACTTTTGAATCTATACACTGAAGGATATTATTATTTTCTATTTTTTATTCCACTTTTACATACGGAGTTTTCTTTAATAGTAATTTAAGTTACTAGGGAAATATTTATAAATATGTATACATTATTAAATACTAATATTTTGTGATAAGGTATATTATTTGTTAATTAAGTCTGCTATTGGATATATGAGGAATAATTTGGACTTGAATAAAATGGGTGGAGGATTAATTAATGAATGATCTATTGGTTGGAGAGAATTTATTGCAATCCTTATGCTTGGGGTTCAAATATATATAGACCCTTGATGATTAGATTGTCCCATGAGATGAAATAAATTTGAAAAAACCATTCATGTTTTTTCCAAGAAGAATCAAATGTGTTTCTACCCATAGAATTAAACTATCTTAATGGTATAATGGTTCATATTCCAGATACACGAAATCTGAAAATTAATCAATTCTTTTATTTAATAATTAGTTTTTATTTTATATTGGATTTTCATCTTGGAAAAATATATAGATGCATTTTCATTTTCACTTTCATTTTATTAATCATATAGCATGTTTTTTCAGTTATTTATCATTCCATATTGATTACTCCTGATTGATTAATCATCACATTTTATTGAATCATGATTTTATTGTATCCAACCTTTTAAAATCATTTTATCTCACCATTTTATTTTTTTCATTCCCCATGTTATGAAAAATAAATCATTTAATGAGTTTTCACGGAATCAGTACAATTTCTTTTGTTATACTATATGCATAATTACCAATGAAATAAGGAAATCAGGTATGTATCTAGTTCTTAGAGACTAATAAACTAATCAATTATTATTGATTTTAGATATTTTATATATTTCATTTCAATAAAATAACCACCCACTCTAGGATTTTGGGTTTGAGGTTGTTATAATTGATAGTCTAGATCCAGAATAATAAACAGACAAATAAAATAATTAAAAACACGCCTCTCCTAACACTATAAATACCATCCCTCACAGCCTCTTCTCCTCAAACATTCTAATATTTGTAGCTTTCTTATATTCTTTAAAATTACTCTCCAAAACCTCTTTCTTAATTCTTGGTCTTACAAGTCTCACCAAAATACCAAAGTCATGTGTCGTAAGGAGGACCTCAAGGAGACGACATACAAGAGGTAAAATACACCAATTGTTTTATTTAAATTATTTCTTTCTCCTCCCTCTTCCACTAATATACTATCTAAAGAGACATGATAAGTATAATATATTTATTTTTATTTTTTATGCTAATGTAATATAAATTATAAAATATATTATATTATATTTTTATCTTAAAAACAATGGCATCACTCGTGACGTATCGATTCAACACCTTCATGGATGACATGTTTTTTAAATAACTCCATCATTTAGGGTTATAAAACCATTATAATGTTTAAATATATTTTTAAATATATATTAAAACTCTTTTTTTATGTTTTGGAATTAATTTATATACATAATGTTAAATAATAATAAAAACATCATTTTGATGCTAAAAAATTCACAATAATTTACTAAAGTTCATCAATAAAATTTTGTCTAATGATTCATTATAATATATTAAAAAATTATATATGGGACCATTTAAAAATTTCTAGGTTCTTCAATATCATATAATTACATTATTTTTGTTTTTATTCCATTAGAAAATAAGCCCAATAATTAAACTCAAGGGAATCGATCATAAAATCATGAAACAAACACACTCAGAACAACAAAATTAACCCTTATAACCAATCCAAAGGGACATAAATGAACCTAATAAAACTATAATAAATAAAATACATTCATAATATATTTTAAGATAATTAACTAATTGATATAATTTGATTGTCCTGGACATTATTTTCTGGTGAAGAACATTTTCACATAGAATGTAAGGGATTCTCTTTGATCCTCCATTTTTCCTCCAAGTTTTTCTTTACCACTATTTCCCCCAATGTAATTCTTAATTATTAAATTTTACCCCTTATAAATTTTGTGTGTATCCTCCAAACAATTTTATATAGCTCAATTATTCTTCCTTTGATAGGGAAATTAATGTTTTATGAGGTTCTCTTTTCAATATACACTAATATGAAATCTCGATTAATGGGAACTTCCTAATTTCTTACCCTTTTGAAATTACACACTATAATTTTTTTAATGAATAAATAATTTTTTTAAAATAAATATTTTTTATCATGAAAATATATCTTAGTTCATTTAATTTGGTATATTCATGTATTCTCTTTATGTTTACTGTATATGGGATACTTCTTGTGAGGGTTAGAATGTGAGGCAATAGTTATTTTCAATTTTATTATCTTTTATTATGGAATGATTGACTTTGAACACTTTAATTTGACATTTAATAACATTTTTAAGTAGACAGTATGTGACCTATGTGAGGGAAAACATAATTGAATATTTTTTGACATGGGAAAATATCCAAGATTGTTTGAGATGGTTAAACTAAAAATATTTTTGGGCCCTAATGTTAGTAGATTATTTTAAAATGATATGGGGGATAAGGAAATAACCAAAAATCATCTTTATATATCCTATGGATAAATATACTCTAAGTAAAACACCATCCATAATCTTGTTAAAATATGAATTATAGGTACATTATATACAAGTAGTTTTATTGGACTTTCATGGATGTGGACAGGTTATGTAGTTCCCATATAGGCTACTTTTTACCAATTCAGGTCCTCTATTATGAGATTCCTAGGATGATTCACCTAATTATATGACCATTCGTTGCATTTTTAGGATATTTATAATTTTTATTTGACTGTATCCCATTTTTATCATATTATTTTTGCAACCTATGTATTTATTTTCAATTTTCCATCATTGGGAAAGATGACATAGTGGTTCTTGATAATTAATTTTTCCTTCTTCATTTTGTGGCACAATTCAATTGTTTTTAAAATGTTTTTTCTGAATATTTTTAAATAAATTAAAAAAGGGTTATTTAAATTTTTTTAATTTGATTTTAAAATAGGTCAATGTATTTGTTATTTAAAGAATAAATCTTGTTTTACAAAGATTTTTGAAAAGGTGTTGTTAAAAAGAAGACAATCTTTTTTTTGAAACTCTTTGTGTGAGTGGGTTTTGAAAACACTGTTTTAGGATTATGTGCACAATTTTATGATTTTTTTCACGGGTGGTTTGGAAAACCATTTAAGAATCTTGAAAAAAAATTTGAGTTTGGAAATGATTATTTCAAAAAGGGGTGTTTATGAGATAGTTTTTAAAGTGATAATTTAAAATGGGTTTTTATCCCAGAGGTATTGGATGAAGAAAATAATTTCTTATGAAATTTTTTCTAATTCAATAGGAATATCATTAAAATAATTTTAACACACCTTTGAGATCTATTTTCTTCCTTTGAAAGTATTAGGAAAAATTATCTATTTTTATATTGTATTAAAAACTATCATTATTAGTATTCATATGGAAGAGACTACATAGATTTAATGGGTAGTGGCAACCTACTGAGATTAAAACTCATGCCTATATTTTAGATATCCATGTTCATTCAAGTTATTTTGTTACTTTGAAATTTCGGGGTGATATGTATGTTTGGATGATGATTAAGGGTCACAAGGTTTCTAGTTGGTGATGATCTATGGTTTTTATCTCATTTGAGTTGGTTAGACAATTTTACCTTTGTTTTTTATGATTTAGCTTATGAATATCCATTAATGATATTATTTTATTTAGGTTAATTTTTTTTCCAGCTTTGAATGTTTAGTTGTATTTATATTGAGTTGGATCTTTACTAATTTTATTTATATATCTTTTTTGTACTGTTATATGAAGATAAAATCATTCCCAAGGTTCATTCTATGATACGTTCGAACTATTTTCCTTCCAATGGGGATTAAGATTACCCTTCCTAACATGTGAAAAACATGGCTGAGATCTAGGTTAGATGGAATCCTTGGTTGGTTTATTATAACCACATGAATCAAATATATCAAAAAACAACATGGGGTTTTAGGATATTTCATTTCTCAAGGATATGGTCCCTATGAAATGAACTCATGTACATGATTTAGAAAACAAAATGACATAATTATAAAATTTTCCCAATAAATTATTGGATCATGGACCTTTAGATATGTATATTTGGAGACAAAGTTTTCCTTACATTCAAAATAATGGAAAAACTAAAATCAAATATGAACTCAGGATCACTGACACATAAAAGAATAACCAGGTCACTATAAATCCTTTATAAGTATGGGTCATCCAAAATTTAGAATCATGAATAATGTTTAGGAATCCAGGAATATTCTTTTCTAAAATTATTTAGGATTCAAGATGCTAAAAAAATTATTATCATGGTATACCAAAGGTTAGGTTCTATTATATAACCATGATGCACATCAGCTATTAACTATCCAATGGGGAGAGATAGGTTAACGTTTTGATCCAATAGTGGGTCATTTTTTTCCACCATTAGTTTATATATTATATTTTTTTACAAAATACATTATGATTCATTGAATAAATAATTTATTTGATACATAACATGTTTATGAGATGTATTTATTAGGAATGAAGGATATACTAAAAGTATTCGGGGATATTGATATTTAATAAATGTAATATTTATTCTAAGTGTTTATGGTATATCCAACCAATGACAGAAGGCTGATGTAGCCAATCACTCATGAAGGGATACTCCTATGCTTGGAAAACAATTAGAATAATGTGACCAAGGAATAGTGGTTGTTCTAGCTGTAGGTTAGAACATAGTGATAGGTGCATTATGATTTTTTTGGAATAAATAATTCACCACATGGGTTGACATGATGAACTATAAAATGGGTTTTATCATAGTGTGTTTCCTATATTTGTTATAATAAAATATACCACATAATAATTTTCTTCTGATGTGGTAATTTCTCAACACTTCTATGGTGTATAGTAATAAATTGTGAGAATTTTTTTTGATTGATGCAATGACAAATGTATACCATTTTAACTTCACGCTTAGGTTTCTATATATAGGGGAGGTCATTTTATCCTCAGTGATGCCTCTGCGTTTTTTCATTAGAGGCCATTTATGTTTACACTACATCTATAATGACTATAAAATAGTAATTTCATCATGCTATAAGTATTTTCTAGTGAATTAAATGAAAAAACCAAATTGTTTATCGAATGGTGCACCATTATAGATCATGATAATCTAAATGTCACCCAATGATGTAAAGGAAATTGACAATGGTTCCATGTTCAATTTCAATAAAACCATTTATGTAGAATATATATTTGATGTATAATTCATTTATAAAATAAAACTCAAGGAAAAGTTAGTGAGTATTTAGTGTAGATAATTCAAGGATACTTGAAAATACATTTTTTAAAAAATATAAGATAATTATAGTGTGAAATCTTATGAATTTTATAATTATTTCATTTTCACATTAAAATTCATTCAACATACCCATTATTATTTAATGGACGTGAAGAATAAGAAGATATAAAATCACTTGATCTATGTTCTTCATAAATCAGAGATGAGAATATTTTTAAGGAAACTATATCACTTTTGAAAAGTGGTTATGTGAATATATATTTAAGATATAATGTCCAGAATCAATTTTAAAATTTAACTATGTGAATTAAATTAAACAAAAAAATATAGTGTTTCATGTTTTCCTAATGTCAATTCTATGAACTTGAGTTCCACAAATTATATACAATGTAATATTTTCATGTGAATTTAATTTGTTAAACTGTGTTTTTCTTCCAATTGTCAAAACAACTATATTAAAAAATACTTGGAAAGAAATTAAAATATTATATTTATGAAATGTGATATAAGGGTGAATAGGAAGAGAATTTTGAAAGATCTAATAACAAGATTTGTAGAAGAAAAGATTTAAATGGTAGTATATATTGAAATTTTATGTTTAGTGTAGGATAAGTCTCTTATAAAATGGTAAGAAATACCATTTTGTTAGTTGGATATAAATGGAGTAGTGAAATAAGATAATTCAACTATGGAAATTTCATCAGAAAAAGTGATGTTACATTCTGAGGGATGAAAAAAAACTCCACTCTAATGTATAAGGTGTGTAGTCTACCAAATATGAAGTAAGATGTGGGAATCATATTTATGTTTACTCTCCATTTACATGGTGAAAGCGATTTAACCATTTCTTACATACCATTATGAACTTGTATAGTCCTTGAAGTATATAAACTAACCTTATCATTTACAAAATTAGTGATTGGAGTGAAGAGGATGGAGTGTCCCTTGGGTGAGAAGTATCGAAACCATAAAAATGTTAAGGTAAGGGTTCCTAGAACATTGTAACTATGATTAAAACATTATATCAGAAAACATAGTAAAGATTAGTTGAATTTTCATCATCAATACATTTTTCATGTTTTCTCCACATATGTTCCCCTCCCTGGAAAATCGAGTAAAAATGTTTATTCTATTGGTATTTTTTACATTATTGCATATTTGTATTTGTTTCAATGATTAAAAATCAATAGTTATAGGTTGAACATGGTTTATTTTAAAATGGTGAAAATATATTAAAATAATAAAATTAAATGTTTGATTTAGGATACACCTTGAATCATCCATATGAGGGAGTATGGTTCTAATATATTAATATTAATAATGTCGTAAGTTACAAAATTCTATACTCATCTCTTATCTCAAATCTCTAGGAAAAACTTCTATAGGAGCATCATCAACTATTTTACTTTTTTATTAACCTTGGGATTCTTATACAGAAATTGAAGAGAAGTGTGTTCAAAAAAACATAATTAATTTTGTACCTATTATATGTTAATGTAATTTTTCTAGTGAAACTGTAATGGAAAGAAGATCCTTTTTAGTGGTTGGGTAGTTTTCATTGGTATTGTCTAGGGAATGTGATGCATATATAATGACATGAGGACGTCCAAAAATTTTATATAAAACTTTTTAGACAGTAATGTTATTGGAATTACCCATAATATCTAAGGGGATATCCCACCTAGATGACCAGATGTTGACTAGGGATATAAGACACTCTTTTAATAAATTTATTGAATCAATATATTTATTATGAAACATGATCTCAACATATTTATTTAACAATCATGAAAAGGAATGTGAGATCATACTAAATAATTTAATGTATTTATATTAAAAAAACATGACCCACAAAATATTACACGTCATGAGCACATTTTGGATATGGCATGTAAGCTTTTTTTTCTCAAGTTTTTCTTTATCAACTTGGGTTTCATCACTTGAAATGACATGTCCATAAAATATCACCCATAATTCCATAATATTAAATTTTCAATAATTTAATTTTAGATATTTTTCAAATTAACATAGAAAAAAACCTATATGTTGCAATAAGTCAATCAAATGAAGATCTATAATGTCCAGAACTAGGACGATCTTCAATCCATCCCAACACTCAAACATGTCTTTATAAGGAATGAGTGGCATTACTGATCCTCCATATCTATAAAATAGTTCAAGGAATAAATGATGTTATAATGGGATTTATTTTTCCTCATAAAACACTGATATAAATAAGAATAACATAGCATGCACAAAATGACAAAAAAATATCTTAACCACAATATATGTGTGAACTTGACACAAAACAGCTATAGAAGAGTGAGTCTACAAAACTGAAATAGAACTAGACTCAAACCAGAACTCAAAATGATCTCCATGTGACTTCATGGTCACCAACATCCATAGGAATGGGTTTTCTCTATAGGCAAAGTTTAATATAAACCTAAACATGAAAAATATCTCAGCTCTACCCACCTCAAGTGACACAAGTTGGTTGCATTCAAGAACTAGTCAATATGTATGAACAATAAAATCCATACTATTCATTTACCAAAATAGTCCATAAAATCTAGTTTTAAATTCATTTATAAAATAGTATTTTAAAATTTTAATTATACAAACATAGTATCCAAGAATTTTCTTTTTAAAATCAAGCTTGAATTCCTTTAAAAAAAGTGGATATTCGTAAAACCAGTTATAATACTAAACCCCAAATTGGATCCCAAACTAGTTAATCAAATAGATATTCTTGGAATAAACTAAAACTTATTGGTGTACACACGTATAATAAAACTAGTCATGCAACTAATGTGTTACAAAAATGAAAAATGAATATAAAAATATTAATCAGAAGAATTTCCTATCATATTGAGAAGGAATCCCAATATATATTTAGTTAGGATTCATCTATTATAATACGGAATAACTATACAGTCAATAACTAACCCAACTACTCTAAAATAGCCTCAACAGTGGAACATCCTAGATGTCCATAAAAAACTACCGGGGTATCAGTACAGCAATTTGGGACCAGTAAGCAACCAACACCTAACCCTCTAGATGACAAACAAGAATCCCAAAGTAAAAGTATAAAGGATAATAATAAGGTCATCGCACTTATAGAATAAACATATAACCATGATATGCCACAGTGCAAGCTTTCCTAAACCCCAACCCCAACAATGTGACAATTGTCTCCTTTTAAGGATGACCATAGGGGTCTCACCACACAGAGAACCATTCAATGTCAAAACATGGAAGAAATTTCCCATGAATTTTAAAACCACATTCCAAAACACCATAATACACCAACAATCCCTTTAACATTTAAAATTCTAAATCCATTTCCGAAACCATTTCAATATCCAAGGTAAAAACACCATTTATGTTTGAAAGGATTCATAGTGGCCTTTATATCATTTAGTTCTCAATTCATATCACAAGATGCTAAACATGAATTGATTTAGAAAATTTAATTAGAAATAAATTCTCATGTCACTAATAAACCAAGAATCCATTTAGGAGATATGGCGTTCTTAAAATAACCATTTAAAGGTGTGGGTGGTGGAAGGAAATGGAAGATGGAATGTTTTTTTGAAATCTAACGTTTAAAATGATCATTATTATTGAATTATATATTTATTTTTGTTACATTCAATATATTCCCATAATGCATATTTACATATCCCTACATCAAATGAATCACTAGTTTAACTACTTAAAAATATCGTATGTTACAATTTAACAACCAAAAAGTGAATTAGAACTAATCAATGTGGTCCAAAAAATAAGCATTAAACCATGAAATTCTCCAAAACCCATACAAAATACTCAATTCGAAGACAATAGAAGTTAAAAAACATCACCAAGGACAAAAAACTTGATGAGACTAAATTTCATCTTAGAGGACCATTTTGAATTTCATGAAACACCTTACATACATGTATATAGGCCTAGTTAATGATGTCGTTTAAAACCCCATTTACACCAACTAACCAACATGAAAACTCCATAATTTACCAAGCAAACAAATCCAAAGAAGAAGAAACACACCTAGAAATTAATTGGAGACACTGATGTTTCAAAGAGAATTTTTAATAAATGAAATGGATATAAATACCTACCTTCACAATGAAAGGATGCGATGAAACTCTCAGATAAAAATGAAAAAGGCTTAAGATAAAATCTCCAAAACCTTCGATCAAAGAAACACAATCCAAACACACAACGTCTACTATAGGGTTTGGAAAAGATTGAACTGAACCAAGGGATACCAAGAAACCAAGTTAAGAAAGAATGAAGAAGACGAAAATGACTTACCCAAGGAGAATCCACCAAATATTTGAATGAGAAGCACCAAAAAGAAAAGAAGGGAGGGAGGTTAATGTATTCCATGGTTCCCTAGGGATGAAAACAGTATAGGGAGATGAGAGGTTGGATTGGGGATAAAAGAGTGAAGGGGAATAAGAATTTATAACTTTAAAATATTTGGAAAGTCACAATATTTGGGTGAATGGTATTTCAAAATGTGTGAAAATTGTGCACATCCTACTAGAAGAAGTGGAAACACACACGGGCTAGACACATGGTTTGAGATCCCATAAAAAAATGTGTAAATCGACTTTTTCAAAATGATAGAGCATCTCACATGTTTCTTCATGGTTACCTTTAACTGTGAAAAGATACTGAAATGTTCTCTAAAACAAAAAGAGGAATGTACTATTCCTACTTTGTCTCGCACGGTTTGGGTAAAATATTACTTGGACCTTGCACAAGGGAAAATACCACAAAAAACATCCAAAAAAATATCAATAAGATATCAAAGTACACCTAAAAAAATATAAGAAATCAATAAATGATTAAAATTAATGAAAAACCATGGTTGGGGTGTGAAAATTATCCCTACCACAAAACGATTCTGACCCTACAATGACACCCAACCAAATGAAGAACCATTATTGAGATCAAATAAAAATAAGGATAAAAAAACCATTGTCCCTTGTATAACCTTTTAACATCACAAGTCACACCAAATCAGATATAGGGAAAACACAAATGTGGAGATACACATAGAGAAAATAACATTCTCCCCACCAGAATAAAATATCTAGCACTGACCCACAAAGACCAATATGGAAACCCAAACCAAATGAACCTGGGAACCCCCTGCATGGATTAAATCTTACTATATAGGGCCACAAATAAAAAAATCCCAAACCAAGTGGATATTCAATCCACAGTTCACCATCTCCTTAATACACAACCATCTCAATGAATGGACGGCAAAGAACCAAAACCAATCCATAAGAGGGAAAATTATCTAAATAATCATGTCATTAATGTTTCAATTAAAAGATTTCAAGAATTAATGGTTACCAAAATACATAGAACAAAAATGATTTATAAAAACAAGGAAAACCATGAATTTAATGATATCTTAAACCATCACCACTATAATTTCCAGGATAACTGTTGTGCACATTACTACCACACCATGAAAATCCTGACTCCGTGAAGAGTTACACTCCATATCATATGAGTAGATCCTTGATACCTTAAAGAATATTCAACCCCATACTCAATAGATTTAAGCCTCTACATGAGACATAATATTACAGAAATTATACTTTAAAAACCACTCCAGTTTTCCTTAATGGGATCAACATCAAAAATAATTTTGAGTACCTCAGGAAGATGGCTTCGAATGTCCAAACCATCCAAACTGGAAGAAAATGGGAGAAACATACAATGAATTATAAAATGTAAACAAAATATGAGACTTCTTATGAACATGTTACTCTGGTGTACACTTCTCGGTAGATGTTGACCCTTCATGAGTTCCAAGAGAAACTATATTTCCATCTTCTATCGACTACTCTCCAGGAACTAACTCGGCTAGAAATGCCTCATCTATGAGTTTCCCAAACAGAACATCCCAATATTATAAAACTCGATCTTTAATTTCTATATGAATACCCCAAAATAAAAATAAAGGCTTTAAGATTACCCTTTGAAGCTATATCCATTGAAAAAGGAACCATCCATTCATAGTGTCCAACTTATGCCTTTAACATTCGTAGACTTTTCTTAATTCCTAGGAGCCATGCCAATTTCTTCATATACACCTCTTATGGTATAAACAATAACATTAAAGTTTTATTAATGTCTTCTCAATAATGCCATCAAGAAATGATTATAGGATGATCACCTTCCACCAATCTAAACCTAGACCTTCAAATGAACTCAGAATAACTTGCAATCTTATAGTTTCAAGTGTTCTCAACAACCAAAATTTTTTCACCATTTTTAAGTCACATTATAGCTTCTAACAAACCTCGATCACAATAGAGAATAGGAAAAAATAGATAATAACCCATCTCAAACTCTACACTGAGTGTTTGGTTCATGGTGATATCTAGAAATGACTCACTAGAAAACATTGGTATATTTCCATGTGACATACTCTGAATAAAAATGGACCCACAACAAAATGACTACCCATCCAAAAATCCTCCAAAAGGTATTCCAAACCAAGAAACCAGGATCATAAATAGACTATCACAACAAAAAACTGAATCCTTATTTCAAAACCACCATTATATTTCAAATTCAAAACTATTTAACGCCATACCTACTTTCAAAATACACAAATCACTTAAAAAAATAATTTATACACCCATAAAACACTTATAAACAAAACCATACCCCTAAAAGAATTTTCCTTTTTGAAAACCCTTTTCCCAAGAACAGATTTTATCGATTCAAAATCCACTTATGATAACCAAAAATCAAGTGAAGACATAACTCACACAATAATCCTAAAATAGGGAACTATGGGCCATGAATTACTCAAAAACATTGTTTAGTGGACCATTCCATAAGAAAGAACCAACCATTAGGAATATATTGATTCATGGGATTGGGATCCACATTGGTTACTACATCATGTATGACCACCATAAAATAGTATTTTGCTTCCACTATTCATCTATATCAACATAGACGAAACAAAAGTATCAAATCCAAGACTACCCCTAGAAACTCAAGGCTTAGGATGAGTAAAATTTTGTTAAGCTCTTCTTGTAACTACATCCCAAGTCTAAAAAAATCCTATTATTTAGATATCTGAGACCCCAAATGAGAAAGGGGTCATTTGATACCATTTTTCCATGAACTATGATAGTACTCCGTCCAACCCAGCACCCGATGTAGCCCATTACATAGCCCGAGAGGTGTTACCAATCCTCCCGAGCTGGAAACCAGTATTAGGAATCAATGATATCATGATTGGATTGTTTTTTAATAATAAAAAAATGAAATCAATAAATAAATAAAGATTTAAAACAATGACAAAAAAGAACACAACATCAATTAATTCATAAAGTGGATCAAAAATAGGTATAATATAGGAAAATTGAAAAACAAAAATAGTTATAAACTCAAAATAGAACATGGAATGATCTTAATGATACTTATTGGTCACTGCCATCCATATGAACCAAAAATATCCATATAAAAAACCATTACAGAATCCAAAACCTACAAAATAACATGGGTCTACAAACACCGAGTGGCACAAGTAGGATGTGAGAAAGAATTAATTAGCATGTAAGCACCAGAAAATACATTCACATACATTACCAAAACATTAAATTAATATTTGTTTTATATAAATTTATAAAATAGGTTTTTATCATTTTTAAGAGCTAAACAGAGTTTCCAGGAATTCCCTTTCTAAAATCTAGCACGAGTTCTTTTTTAAAGCATGTTTTGATTCCACAATATTGTTTTATTTCCAAACCCCAAATAGGAACCAATACCAGGTAATCAAGGTGCTATAACTGTAATCAACTAAATAGAGTAGGTATAAATGAGTAAAACTAAACTAGGAATGTAAGAAAAGTTTTAAAAAATTTAAAAAGAGCATACGTATAGTCTGCATGGAATTTACGAAACATCTATAGAAGAAATATATGAACGTAATCGGTTTAGAGTGAACTTCATGCATATGGTGTAGCTCCATATTAATTAACTAACTTGGCTCCTTGGAACTAGACTCACTAGTGGAACAACCCGCATGGCCTCTCAACAAATCTCGAGTGTACCAATCCGTCTAATTGAGATCATACATTGACCATTACTCGACCCTCAAGATGATTTCTAGGAATAAAAAGATAACTCTATGAAGGAGAATTGGAATTTCATCACTCACATGGAATAAACCATAACACACTTATTGTACCACTAAAGCTATTCTTATACCCTAACATGGACTATATGATGAACCTCCCCTCAGAAAGATGTACATAGTGTTCCCACCACACATAGAGCCATCCAAAGTGCAAAAGAGGCCAACATGTCCATGAGTTTTTAAAACCTATTTCAAAAAGTCCATATGATACCAACCAGGACATTAATAGTTATAATTAGAATCCTGTTTCCAAAACCATTTCTAAATACAAGGTTAAAACTCAAATTTTGTATGAAATTATCAAAACGGGCCATTAAATCAATTATTTATGAATTCAAATCCCATGATTCCAAACAAGACATGATTTAAAATGTAAATATAGAAAAAAATCAATTCAATTGAAAACCAAAAAACTATTTATGAGACATGGGGATTTTAGAAGAACAATTTAAATCAGGGGGTGTTTTGGAATTCATTGGTCAAAGATGAACATTATTATGGAATGCCATTATCGTTTGTGTGACTATTCATATTTACATCCTATGCATGTATGGATATGAACACATTCAATGGAACAGTAGGTAAAATCCACAAAGTTACCAAATGATCCATTTAAGAACAAAAATTTGCATTACTGCTAATCACAAGGTTCTATAAAAAAGCATTAAACCATAAAATTATCCAAAAACAAACACATAAGACTAATTTCTAAAACCAACCAAGTCTCCAAAGTAAAACTATGGTAAATAAAAAATACAACAAAATCAATTATTTTTTAATGGACCAATTGAAATTTTATAATACACCTTACATGGATATATTGATATATGGTATTAGTTAAATGGATCCTTTATAATAATATTTCTTCTAAATATCTAACATGAAAACACTATAATTCACCAAAAAAACACTTCACAAGCATAAGAAAGACACATAGAAATTATCTTTTCACACTCAAGAATAAAATTTAATGTTCTTGAATGTAAATGGATGTCATAACCTACCTCAACGATTAGTGGATGTAAAGAATCTCTTAGAGAATAAGAAACTAGGATAAAGAGACAATCCTCACACCCTAACATTAATGAAACACTATCCAAACATCATCCATTTACCCTAGGGTTCTTATAAGTGATAACCTATCCTACGAAAATAATGAAAATAAGGAAAATATAGAATAATGAGAAGAAGACTTATCTAATGAGAAATACCCAAAAAATTTGAAGGAGAATCACGCAGAATCAAAGGATGGAGGGAGGAGAATGTCTCCTAAGGCTCACAAGGGGTGCACGGATGGTGGTGGTGGTGGTGGGGGTGGATTGGATTTTAAAGGGGGAGGGTAACAAGTTGAATTCACATGTTTTTAATGATCATAAGAAGAAACATTTTTTAGGAATTTTTTTTTAAAAATATTACACCAACCGCAAACACCCTAATGGAATTAGCGGACCCCCATAGGGACTAGCCAAATAGTTTTCAAAACCGTTTACTAGTCACGCATCACATCTCTGTAAAAATGATAGTGCATATCACACACATTATATATGGTTTCCTATAACTATGCACAATCCATACACTTGTCCCTAATAAAAAGACAGAATGGATCCTCCATGTTCTATCATGTTTTAGTCTATACTTTTCTTAGACTATTCTAGGGGAAAAGCCACCCAAAACCACCAAAACTCAAAATATTTCACTATTGACTCAATCGAGATGTAAACAAACAGACCCAACACCCTGAATAAAATAAAATAAAATAAAACCCATAGTTGGGTTATGAAACATTAATAGTGAAAGAAAACATGAAACAATTTATTTAATTTTGTATGTACTAATATAAAATTCTAATAATAGTTTATTGGAAGGTACCATGAGAATTAAACAGACCAAATAGAGTCTTTCTCAATGAATATGTGTCATATCTATAGGTGATTATTTTATTTATCTGGGTCTTTTGGATCTATATGGTTTTGATAATAACCCAAATATCTATTAATGACATAATAATGGATCTTATTATTCAATTTATAAACTTTTTTAATATTAATAGTATATAAAATTGATCATTTTTTGGTTTCATGATTTATTTGATGGTAGTAAAAATAGACTTTCCAACTATTTTGTTGATATGGGGGTACTATTTAATGGCACTCATTTAATACAATAATTATTCTGCTTTTATTATATATAATTTTCAATGCCCTAACCCAATTATATCATAAAAGGCCAGATAATCCAAACAATATGTCATTTCCTAAACTAACTTTTTAATGTGTCAAGGATGGTGGTATTTATCCTGAGATCTATAACATTATGGGTATATCCAAATCCTCTAAAAGTATTTTATGCATTAAAATAGATGGGATAACATGGTTAATACCATTAAATTCACATTTAATCACCTTTTTACACTCATTGAAAAGGTATAGAATTTTTAATTCATAATCTTGGGATATTTTAATGGAATTGATGGTGGAAATTGGTTTATACCCTCAAGATATAAATATTTTAAAATAAAACGAATTGATTTTTATTCCAATATCTATTTTTTAAAATTATTTATAGGGATTTATGGTAGTGAGATCAATGAAATTATATATCTAGTCATGCTTATTCTCATTAGAATTAGAATAATTGGAAATTATGTTTTTATAATCATTTATCGTTAATGGTATGTCGAAATGAACAAAATTATAAATTAAAATGAAAAAATAATAGCTCTCTGAACACCCAAAAAAGTCAACACATGGATCAAAACCCATTATGCCATTCAGTATAGAATATTTATAATAAGGGTCATATGAATAATGATGTAGGTGTGTGTCTTTATAGAGAACATAAATATATATATATATATATATATATATATATATATATGGGAAGAGTGAAATTTTCCTCATCTGGGAGTTTCACTGCATCAAGTATATTGAGACATACGTTTCTCCCCTCAATTCCGTAGAAAAAGATAAATAGTGAAAAATGATTATCTCCTTTGATAATTTATGAAATGTTCTACCATGAATGATTAGATCATGTCTTTGTGTTTGATTATATTACATCTCAATCAAAAATTAGTATATAGATACACATAGATTCTTTAATTGAGCATGAAAATCCTCGATCTCTCTAGTTGGGTGTGTTGTGATTTGATTGGAATGTTCCACCATAATTACAGTTGGTTGAATCTCTATAACATATAAATGTTAATAAAAAAATTGATAAATAACTATTATAAAAGAAAATAAATTAAGGATTGAATCTGAAAATAAAGTTCCCCTATAGTTAATGAAATAATAAATATGTTGTAATTAAGGAATTTTGTTGGAATCATTGGTTGTATCTATTAAAATACATTCATCCCATGGTTTATTTTCTCATTCACATCCATTTTGAATATATGGGTACTCATATCTTTTAGAAATTTGGTGTAGAGATGAACTTATTTTACTACATACAAGAGAGATATATTAATTTGTACCATACTAAATGTATTGATTCTCCATTTACAAATATTTTTTTAAAAAATTATTTCATGGATTTATAATTTTTGTGAAGAAATATAAGAAGAGTGGGATAATTAGAGGGAAACATAATGATAATTTTTTTCATATATTTTGTTATCATTATCTTTTTGTGAATCTTTTTAGGAAAGACCTTGTGTTTTCTTATGTATTACATATCTTATCTGTAGATTCATTAGAAGAAGAATGTTCTTGACCACTACAAAGTATAATTACACATGGATTAAAATTTTATTTGGGATTGAAAATATGTTGGGATAGTAGTTATCAAAAACATTTTATCATTACTTCGCAAATGGTGTATTGTAGTTTTCCAACATGATTTTGTATTTTTTGGATAATTAATTGTTCCATTTATATTAACAAGAGTTATCGTGATTCAATTTTATCCACCTTGTCCTCAGGGCTTAATTCAGATTTGAGGGGAAGAGGTGGATTACTCTAAAAAATTGTAGGATCAGCTGGATGTGTACCCCAATCAGGATGATATTTTTTTGGTCTAGAATATATTGAGTTACCACTATGTTGGTGCTATGGTTGTACTTTTCAAAAAAAAATGGAGTTATTGTCAGGTATTCTTTATCTGGGAGGGGGTATTTACTAAAATGGATATCCATAGGTTATCATTACACATGGCTCTAATTATACATATTTTTGGGAGAACTATTTAATTAAATGAGTGTTATTTGAGAAAGTATCTCAATGTAAAGAGAAACTAGAGAATTGAAATTACATTGATCATGAGATTATTTTATTAATAGTTTATGTGTTTTATCTATTTTATTCTATTTCTTTTTTCTAGGGAATAATGGTTTACCTCATTAACTCATAGAGTGAGTATCATAACTCATGCTCTTATTTTTTTTTATTTTATGTCATGAAATATATTATTTAATGAGAACCAGAAAGACTTTTATTGTATTGGTAACCATGAGATGAAACATCTATAATGCAACAATCCATACGGATTAGTCTCTATGAGAATTAATGATTTAGTAGATTTTGATAATTTTTTGGTCAGGGAAACTAGAGAAAATCATTTAAATATATCATAATATACATGATGGATCTATCACCATGATTTTACAGTTCCCTATATATATTTTATAATAGATACAATTTAAGAGGGTAGAAATAACATCTCTAAAAATAGTCACTTGTGGTCATTGCAGCTACTAATTTTATTTGATATATTATACAACCATTCTCGGCAACACTATCAAGGGAGAAATTGAATTACCTAAACATTATGATGTTTAAAAAAATAGTATAGTGATTCATGGTAGATAATACCATGAGAAACTATTTGATATGTTTGTGAGGGTCCTCACTAGTAGGAATGTGGAAGTTAAAGATGATATGGATGATTCCTAATTACACCACAAAGATGGATTAAACTATATGATATTTGATATTGGAAAGTTGGTACTCTATATCGTGGGTGGTCAATTCATTTATGGTCTTATTATTTTTATTCATTTTATTAAATATTGTTGTATATTAAGTCTTCTCTTGGATTTATGCCACTTGAGGATCTATAATTGGTTCCTCAATATTAGTTTCTCCATTAATCTTTATGATCTAATATTTGAGGGTAGAGGTTTTTTTTCAATCTCTAATAACATTTTATGTAATTTTCATTCAGAGATACATTCATAAAATAGCGGTGTCCATTTTTTTAAATTCAAATACAAGGAGAAAAAAATATCATGATAATTCTATATTAAAAACTTGATAGAATATTGAAAAAGAGAGAGATATCAAGAGAGAGAAAACTAGAAAATAAAACAATAATACACAGAGTGGGGAAAAGGAGAAGGGGAATATGAAAAAGAAAAAATACAATATTTTAATTAGAAAATATATAATTTATAAAAAACAATTATAAGCATCCTAGAAACAACTCCAATGATTTATTCCGCCGGCAAACATGTCAAATTAGAAGTTTGATTTTTTTTCTCTAGAATATATGTCTCATACAAGGAATACTAGGTAATTTATCGATGGAAACTTAGACTAAAAACATTATAATAAGGAATAATTATAGAAAAATATTGGATATTTGAAACGAATTTTGGATTTAGGGATCATGTAATAAATATTCATGAAATAAGGATAATAGAAAAAAATTAATGAGTTGATTTATTTTTATCCACCTAGAGAAATATCATGACACTCATACATTATCACATAAAGAGATATGAATTAGTTATTTTAACACTTCATTTAAAACATATATAAATATAAGTTTACTAATACTATACTAGGATACCTTCTAATGTTCATCTAGAAACAAAAAATGATTCAACGATAATTGTTGATGATCAGGCGATTTGTGTCGAACTTAAAAAAGAAAAATCAATATAGGAACATGAGAGAACTCATTATATTTTCTAATTTTATGTCTAATTTTATTATTATAAAATTAATGTTTTTTCATTTACTTTATTTTTTTTCATTATACTGATATGATCCACTCAAACACCTCTATTGAAAAGGGGAACAAAAATGTGGCGAACAATATGTGAAATATCAGCCAAATAAGTTCCCCCAATCATGGTCATTTGAGTATGAGAGTGATATTAAAATGAAGAAACCAATTAAATAATAATATATTATTGATAAAAAATATTAAAAACCTATAATTAAAATGATCATGAATCAATTATAATGATAAAGCTCCAATTTTATATCAATTTTATCAATGGGTGACCACATGGAAATTTTATTTTTCTAGAGGGGAAGGAAACCATATAATGGATTTGGGAAAATACCATGAACTAACATAATAATCATTTATCATGAATCCAAGTATAAATATGGAATGATTATTATCAATATTTCACGTGTAATAGTGATAAAAATCAATGTTTATTGATATAGGAATGTTTTTTAGGGAAGAGTTTTCAATCCACTCAATTACTATGGATGAATAAATAATAATCTAAATACTATAATAATTTTTTATATATTTTTCATTAAGTTAGATAGAAAATACTTGATTAGTATTCCAAATTAAAGGGTTTTATCCTAATATATTTCAATGTTTTTGAATTGTGTCTAATCTTCCTTGATTAGTTTTTCTTGTCTTTCTGGGAACCATTTAGCTTATTGCGACTTGGCTAATCTATTAGGAAAATTAAATAAACTAACATAAAATGACCCAAGAATCCAAAAATAATTTTTTATGCTTCGATCATTTCATTAATGTTTTTGATTAGAATAGACACAGACTACCCATTTGTTCCAAAGTATAGTTTTTACATAAACCATCAAAATAAAATTTTTATTATGTGAAAAATGATTTACTTACATGATTATAGAACCAAAAATAACTTTAAATCAAATGTATAATGGTTAAAATAAAAAATATATTAATGTAATATCAATAAATAACTAATATAATATTATTAAATCTATTACAATCCATATATACATAAAAGTAGTAAAAGGAGTTATTTTAATACATTTCAATGTTATTCCAAGAGATTAAAATATTATCATAATATATATTATGATAAAAATATACAAATTATGTTATATAATATATCATATTAATGATGATAATAAAAGGAAAATAATCAATGATATCACCTCTGTAGGGATTTTATTAATGTAGTAAATTTGTAACAAGAATAATAGGAACATGATATCATGGAAGGCCTAAAATATCTACACATACATTTGTATAAACATTTTTTAATGTGTGGTATAATAATTTGTTTGTTATCAATTGTGTATAGTAAAATTGATAGTCTATGTGAGATGGTTCCCTTGAACCAACTAACAATACACATGCTATTACCATAATATTAATGAATATCCCATATCTTGATGTTTTTTATTTTAATAAATACTAATGTTATAATTTAAATAGATTATTTTTTATAAAAAAAGTTTATAGTAGTTCCCATCTATAATTTGATCCAAGAGATGCTATGAAAACAATCCTAAAGATAGCTCATATTATCAAGATAATATATTTCTAATTGGACAAAAATGATGTTTTACTATTAGGTTTTGGGGTATCATAAGACATTGATACTTTTTTATATGATTTTCACACTTAGTGATATCTAAGAATATAGATTTTGATCATGAAACCTCTAATAAAAATTCCATATATCATATGGGTCATTAGATATCCCCATATTAATATGTGTATGTTAGTCCTTAGACATGATTTTATTATTATTATATGTTAGGAATCATATACTTTGAAGTGTGGATGAAAAAGTGATTTCATATGCTCATGATGAGGTAACATACATTGGGTGAGTTGTATGTTATATAAAATTAATTTGATATGTAATGAAATTAATTTTCACTTCTTAATTAAGGAAAGAAAATATCTCTCAACATTGATTTAAATGGAATGGTCTACTTAAATCTAATCCTATAGTAGACCACAAATAAGTTTATTTCAGAAGTTAAGGATATATAAATAAATCATATAGGATGATGACATATGTATCTATCCTTATTATTGATATGTCATGATAAATAAAATATATTATATAGTATAATTCATAGAAAGAATTATATTACTATGATATTAAATACTTTATTAAATTTTTACATAGTATGTTACTAGAAATATATCTTGTACATTAGGTGGGCTTACCTAATTCCATTGAGAAGGTGGTCAAGAGAGTCATACACTATGTGTATCCAAAATTTCATTCTATTATATTGTATTTAATTTTTATTATAAATATTATTCCCATGTTATGAAATAATAATTATTCAATTTTTGTTGATTTGATATATTAAATAAATATATATATGATTTTAGTATATATTTATATATGTTAATTGAATTATATATATATTTTTTATTCACATGGTAATAAATAAATATTCATTTACTCATTAGTTTACGGAATAGATTAATATAAATATTTTTTTGAGATAAATATTAAAATACATTCTTTTCTATGAGTTTAGGGAATATAATATTTATTATTTTTTTGAAAGATAACATTAATTTATTTTGTAAAAACATTATTATTAAGGACTCATAAATTCTATGGAATATTGATGATCTGAGTGAAGGACCCAATAAAGATGTTATATTTACTCATGGATTTAACATATGCCCAGTGATATTATAATAATAATAATAATAATAATAATAATAATAATAATAATATTTTTCATGGAGATTACGTAGAATAAACAATTAAATAAAGTGACCTTGATTAAATATTAATTGTTTCAACCTATGTATAAAATCATAATTATGTCATCTTTCAGTATAATGAGACTTTTTGTGCACAACTAAACCTCACAAGACAATTATTCCAAGAACTGTAAATTATATTTCATCAAATTATATCAATATCTATAGAGAATTATCCTTCTCTCTATATATTTAGAATAAATAGAGAATAAGATAACCACTTTTTGTGATCAATAATGAATTAAACAGGGCTCTTGGTTTCTTTGATCTAGAAAACATAACACAAAGTGAATTATTTGGAGATTAATGGATCATGAGTAGATAAAACGAGAAGAAATCCTCTCTTTGATTTTCAAATTTAATTGGGTAATAAAAAAAGTGTAAATATTACTGATCGTTATTAAGTATCAAAATTTGGGTAAATACTATTAAATTTTAATCGAAATTAAATGTTAATAATCCTCTCTTGTAGAGAGTGAGGTTTAGTTTCATCAATTTCATGAGATATTATTCATTGTTACTAAAAAAGATAAAATTTTGGGTCCTAGACCACAACTTTTACAACAACCCATTATCATTATTTATGGTGATTTATAAGGGTTTTAGTTTATTCCAATATTAATCTGGTGATATGTAACAGTTGATCTAGAGTTTTCACGAAACTAAGTGTGATGATTTCTAGGGGGTCATGTTCAGATAGAAGGGGTTACACCATGATGTTCTTTATGTCTAGTTCAAATTTTAATATAATTGATTAATTGGTTAATAAAAATATTAAAAGGGTGTTTATATATTTCAATAAGATGAAAAGTGGGTACACCCTATGTCTTATATCTCTCGTTTTTATTCCATCATATGATATATATATATTTATTATTGTCCATTATTAATTCTATTCATTATAGAGAGTAGCTCTGGTACGAAATACTTTCCATAGGGCTATAATCCTAATTTATATTACATTTTCTATATTTTATGTTATTTATGGATTAAATTAATATTTTTAAAGATGAAAATACTTATCATGATTAGTTTTGTATAGAAATTATTTTTCTTTTGAGTGGAGACATAATAAATTCTTTTAGGTGGTGCCTAGAAATTCACTATGTTATGCGTGTGTTTATAAATCATGTGACAAATGGGTGAGGGTAAGGCCATTTGACTGATCGAAAATGTAACCTCTTGTAGTTTCTATTATTTAAAAGAGATTTGAATGAATATAATATTGTACAAAATTATGGGTATGGACTTCAATGATATGGATTCTATGGGGTTGTGGTTTGAAGGTTTGATAAGAATAATGAAATTTGTAGTGGATAAAATTTATTAGTGTTCAATGATTTGTATGTTTACTTGGGAACATGATGAGTTTAACCCGTGTGACT
The DNA here is from genome assembly GCA_963277665.1 of Viscum album. Taxonomy (NCBI): domain Eukaryota; kingdom Viridiplantae; phylum Streptophyta; class Magnoliopsida; order Santalales; family Viscaceae; genus Viscum; species Viscum album. The sequence goes on along the minus strand of OY728143.1, from coordinate 511,289,201 downwards.
ATAGGTGATGTTGATAATTATGAATATTATGTCACGGTTCACCTGTGAGATGAATATGGGGTTGTCTATTTTTGGAGGAGGTGACAATGATTCAGTGTTATTAATCCAATTATGTTGGTCAATTTTGAAGGTGGTGAAAGCTTTTCTTTGAGTTATGGATATATATTTTTGGATATTTCCACAGAAAAGAGGTTGAGGTTGTTAGTGTAATGCTCACAAATGGTCAAGACCATTATGGGGTTTTGATGTTAAATTATTGGTTTTAACTACTATATATAAAGCATCTTAATGGTGTTTTTGTTGACTGTAAATAGGGATGGGTTTTCATCATAGGTGGCCACTACTTGTATTGATTGAGAATGAAATGTGAGTGTGATTTTTTTGTACATGTTTTATATGTATGGGTTATTTGGAAAGGTTTGAAAAAGGATAATTGTCACCATGCCTTGTATTTTTTTCAGGCTCTTTAGTCAGTGGTTGTTAAGGGGTTAGGATTTACATATGAATTATGATATTATTTTTGGATGTACAACTGGGGAATCATTATTAAATTCAAATTTTTATTCAAGTATAGAATGATATGTGATGTAAAATTACTTTAAAATTAGTTGTAAGTGTGACATAACTTCTCATATAGTATTCTATGTATGCACTATTGAAACACAACACTATCTGAGGAAGGTAAAGGCTCATTCATTGATGGTCGAGACTGAATAGATTAGTTTGAGTGATTCATTTTAAATATTTTTCTTTCAAATTAAATACACTCATATATGTATGGATAATATCTAGGGGAACCATTTGTGATATCCTGATGATTTTATACTCACACCCTTCTTGGGACCTCCAAAATGAATTCAAAATTAATGGTTCATGGCATAGGTGAATGTCAAGGTTCATTTTCAAAAGTCTAGTTGAGATAAAGGTAATATGTTTCATGGTATATAATTTTCGGTTTTATAGATGGTATGTTTGTTTCATGGTTCCAATGTGGAAGTGTATTTTGGTTAATTTTATTCATGTTCATATGTGATATGTTCTATTTTTATATGACTTTCTTACCCGTATGGATGCTATTTTACATCATGTGGTATGTTAGGGACAATTTTTTTATCTTGAAATGTATTTTGGATGGTTTTTTATATTTATTTTTAGAAAACTATGGAATATGTGTAGGTGTTCCTAAGGTCTAGAAGATATCAGATCATATTATAATAGTGAGATTCATTTTGGGACATTAAAAACTATTATCAGAGTATGTTAGGATAAAATTATACAAGAACTTTTTGTTTTTTATTTGGGAAATATTATATTAGTGATTAAGATTTTTTTGACAATTCTAGGAAAGAACATGGGAAAATGTTTTCTTATGTCATAGAAATCACAAATGAATACTGAATTATAAATATCTAGGAAAACTAGGAATGTTTTTTTGTTTTTTGTGGTTATAATTGAGTTATTTGATATTGATAAATGACCAATTTTTTTTATTTTTTTTACTATTCCCCATGAGAGTAAATAGGTAATAGTCATGCATTGTTTTAGGAAAATAGGGCCCACATGATAGAATTATCATACTTCTGATAAAATTTTTGTTTCAAGAATTGAAAATATATTAGATATTAAATGTGTCAAAAAATCATATATGATGTTTTCCCATATAGAATCTTGGTGGAATTATACTCAACCATACTAATTATATTATTCTAGCTGTGAATCAATATATGGATTCTAAATGCATATAGTGTGTGTACAGACAAAGACCAACACTAATATATAGGATCATAATTTCTCATAGTGTTGTAAATGGGTTAGTTTGAGAAGTGTAAGAGACAATGGGTTGAACAACCCATTACATCTTTCCTTATTTTTGATATCAAGACTATTATATCTATATTGGGAATAATATTCAATTTTCAACTAGATTCCACAAAGATGGACTCTATAGGGTAGACCCCCTATAAACAGAGTACCAGATTATATTATTATTCATGATATTGTATTAGATAAGGATTAAATTTTGGTAAAGTATAAAGCTGGATATGAATATTCATAGGGGGCAGTGAAATGTTGCTGGAATATATAATTATAAGAAGGTAGAAAAATGGAATGAAATAGAATTATTTCAAGGTCATGCTATTTTAGTACTTCTAACCTATGACATTGACGGTGGATAAGGGTAATGATTTTAGACTCCTGGTACATGATATATTTAGTTTCTGACTTTGTTTTGAGGTTCACAAACTTGTACTAGTGTTCATATATAATAGAGAGAGAGATGAGATGACTATTGTTTAGTATTTGAGGATGGTTTATAAGATATTATGAGGTTGTAGGTAAATATATTTAGGTTAAAATAATTTTCAGAGGTGGTGAACATGGTGCTGATTGAGTAGAAGAACAAGGTGTTTGAGAGTATCCAGAGGCTAGAACTATTTTTTTTGGAGATCAGTAGTGGAGCATCAGGTATCTTGAAGTGTGGACAAGGTTCGACCTAGTAGGATAGTAAGAGTATAAGTTTTAGGATTCCACTATATATTGGGGTATCAATGAGGTGTTTAGAGTGTGGATATGTAGGGTATTTTCAGACCTAGTGTGGTTGATTATAATATGATTATCATGATAGTTATAAAATGAGATATCTAGAGAAGTTTCATTAAATGAATTTGTATTTTTCTAAGGACCTTTTCTTTAGTTAGAATTTGGAATTTTATTTAAGATTGATAGTTATTCTAGGGTTGGTATACAATATTAATTTTAATGTACAAATCAAAGGAGTGTATAAGATACATTATATTCTGGGTAGGTGATGATAATGAGTGTGAATGTAAAGGGAATACTTGTGTCATAAATTCGATCTTCGGGCTACCATCATGTGATATATAAGAAGTATTCTGAGCTAGACATGGATTTGTTTATAGTCAATGGTGTTCAATGAGCATGTTTGTTTCTATTCTTCATGATTTTTACTAGTGTATAATGTGCATATGTGATGAAGGGATCAACGAAAAATGGGATAAGATATGAGAATTAGATGTGATATGTGATAATTATGGGGTGATAATGGGGATCAGGTATGAGTTGGGTGATTTTTGAAATTATTTTGACACATGATAATAATGTATGATGATTGAAACATTTGGGTTCCAAAATGATGGGTGGTTATGATACTATATTCATATCATGTAGTTTATTTTGATGTGGAAGGGTATTTGTTACTATATTTAGAAGTTCCCATGACGGGAATATTGCTTTTTAATTTGGGTGGCCTAGTTGATTGGGAAATAGATGGATTCGATCAACATAATATGAGGTTTTTGAGAATGAAAAAAATGGAATGTTATGTTTTTTAAGGCCCTATTAGTGTAAATCCTAGGATAGATGAGATACATGTAATCATATGGTAGATAGGTAATAAAATTATAGTTATTTTGGATTTGTAACTCAGGTTGGATCTCAAATCAATCATGTTCATATGGACCCTATCGAGGTGTCATGAGTTATGTTGAAGGCCTAGAATTGAATCTTAGGAGTTTAACCCTACTCATGGTAAGAGTTCTGTATTATATTGGATTTAATTTTTCTATTATAAGTCTATAAATTCTAAGACAAATATGAAATAATATGTAAATGTTTATGGCAATGAAGACAAGGTCAGAAAATTGGAAATGTACTAATGTGTAAAGGTCCACATTCATAAGTTTCATTATACTTAAGACCCCTCATGCTCAAGGTCACAAATATACATGGTTCATGTATTCATGTTCAAGGGTATATAACTCATTCCATAAATTATTTAATTCCTCACATATAAGGGTTAACTTATGATTCATAATGGCCACCCTCAAATGTGTAATGGTTTCCAAGTGGTCCTTAAATATTCCCTACATTTGAATAATGGTTACCCAATGATACGTAAGGCATACTCTGATACATAAGAGTATAAATATGGTGATATGTTAATATGTATCGGTAAACAATATTTTTCGTTTGATATATAATGGTTTCCATTATACATAACTGTTAGAAATTGTTAATGTATATAATTAATAAGGTTTTTCCTATGATGATTTTTAAGGATTCTCTAATGAATATATATAATGTATGTCTTTGGATTACATGTATGGGAATTCTGAGTGATATAATAGGGTTACAAACTTTTTGAATAATAATCAAGATGATATATAATGGTTGTATGGGGAACACTAATGACTTATAGACTTAGTGAATATTGATATTGTGAAATATAAAGGTTTATATGGTGGTGAATATAGTATATATAAATTTTTCCAAAAAAATGAGAGTGACAGTCTAGAGGGTGAACCACAAAGTGAGTTAGAGGTTACTTCCATTATTTTTTATTTATAATTTTTTCGTACTATTTATAATTTGATGAAATTTAATATTAGAATGGGTTTACCCATTTTATCCAGTATTATAATGGGTACTCCCTTACTATCCTCTTTATATTTATTTCTTCAAACATCATATATCTTCATTGATTAATGTATATTCTAAATACCAGTAATTATAGATAATATATGTAGGTAATGGTAGATATCCTTTGGTGACTAATATTATTCTCACTCATAGATTACATAAAAAATTTTTGGTGACCTAATTAATGATTTTGTAATTTTTTTGGTTTTATATTATCTCTATGTCAGTAGTTCCAAGCTATTACATGTGTTATATATGTTTGTTAATGTGTCCAGTGAAAAATGAGTGACGACCGATCTGTGTTAAAGTCTGTGTATGAAAAAAAAATTGTTTCTTGTTTTTCTTAAAGATATACCTATGTGAAATATCATATAGAAAAAATGTGTGAAGCTCGAAATGTATTAGATTACATGGTGGTGTGGTTTGATGGTTTGATGGGTCAGATTATTAATGTTGTAGATAATGTTTATTCAAGTATTTTGACTGATGAAATTCCATAGGAACATGATGGGGGTAACTCATGGGACTATAGGTGTTGTTTATAATTATGAATGGTAAACTCGGTTCACTAGATGGATTCTGATGGTGTTGACCATTTCTTTGAGTGATGATATAGGTAATTTGGTTTGATGAAGATGGTTTTTACCATTTTTGTGGGTGTTGTAAAGGATAATCTAGTTGTATCCATAGGTTTTTGGTGAATAAAATTCACAATAAGAACACAATACATTTAGGTTATGAATAGGTAGGTAAGAACAATGAGGTGGTTTTGACTAATGGTTTTTCCAGTATCCTTTATAGCTTGAGAGGCATAAGGGTTATGGTGATTAACATTATTATAGAGGGATGGTATGTTTTTGGTTTCCATATTTAATAGTAATTTATAACACCTATTGGGAGTGTTATTCTCACTATAAATGTGAGATATATTTGGGTTGTAGCGATGGAATTGGACAATGTATGGAGGTCATCGTCCCATAGGGTTTCAGGCCATCGATTTAATGGTTAGTAAAGGGTAAGAATGATCATGAAAACTGTGATATAGTTTTTGGGCATGTCATTGGGCCACCGTTGTTTACATGGGATGGTTTCATAGTTTTGTGTTGGCTTTTGATGTCATGTGACATGAAAATGGGTTAGAGGGTTGAGGGAACTTTTAGTATGTTAGAATGTTCATGAATTGTTCCACCTCAAGACCTGTAGTGATTGGTGAAGGCTCACACATGGATGATTAAGAATGATTATAGTTGAATAAATGGTGTTTTTTTTGTTATTATTTATTACACATTGTGCACAGATATATATTTATTTATATTATCTAGAGACTCTACTATTGGTATCCTATCGAGTTCATACTCACGCCCCACTTAATCCCTCCAAGGATCATGAAAACTTTATGGTTTATGGAACACATAGGGGAAATGAATCGTTATCAATATTCTATTATAGATGAGTGTGAATAGAGTTAATGATATAGAAACTTTGTTTTTGGAGACAGAATAGGTGGCTACCCTATGTTAGACTAATAATTTATTTTGGATTCCTTGATGTGTGTGTATATTGGATTAGTGGATGGGAGATCAATTTAATATTCATATGACTTTTTTGATCTTATAGACAATATATTTCATCATGTCATATGTTAGGTTAGGTTATATATTATATTTTATAATCCCTTTTTTATTTTCTATTTATGTGTTTTGATTATTATTCATCTTTATATGGTATAATATCCCAACTATCACCCCTTATAACCTCACTTATAGTAAAAAAATTAACATTTTAGATGCTTTGGATGAGGCCTACATGGGCTATTATTTGGTTATTATAGATTAATCTATGACTTGAGGTAATGAATGGAACTGTCAATCCTTTTGGGTATCATTTGCATTTAATTCACATGTTATTGATTATTATATATAAAATCACTTTATAGATTTTTTTCCAAAATTTATATAAAATAAAACTCCGTTGGTCATTTTTGAATGTATCACACTTGTTTCATAGTTAAAAATGAATTTTATTTCTTAAAAGATGACATTAATTTTTTTTGAGTATATTGGATATATAATATATGTGTAGTCTACTCTTATAGTCTAAAAGTGACTGAATGATCATCTTTAAAAATATCCATAACAAACCATGTGTGTTTCATTCTCTAAAAATTACTAACAATCACTTCATTGATAAAAATGATGTTTTTATTAAAATTCACTTTCAATCATTATTCCTAACTTCCGAATTGAATTTATACATAGCTCATTTAAATATATAAATTAACTAATGAATTATTTTCCAAATATTTCTAGAAAATTTGTCTTCATATTCTAATTTTTGAACATATTATACATATTTAATTACTGAAAAATAATTTTTGTTCTAAAATCACATTTAAACCATTTTTATAACCTTATTAGTTTGATTCATAAGACCCTTATTTTAATTGCATAGAAATTAATTGAATACTTTTTCCCTAAAACATCCAAATAATCCATGATCTATTTCTTATTTTTGATTATTTAATGCAAAATTGATATTTATAATATAATATTAATAATTAAATTCAATTATCATTCATTTTCAGAACCTCTAATATATTATTCATATAGGGAAGATTCTTATAGGTTGAAAATGAGTAAAATTCTGTTATATTACAAGTTAATGGAACATCAATCCATATTCCCACTTTATATTATGTGATTAAAATTAGACAATTAGAAAGGAATATTATTTCATAAAAGGATATTAAATCATTTTAATCATCTTGAACATTTTATTTACATGTATTTGATTAATAAAAGTCCAAAATGACTCATTGATCACTATATTAAATTTTCATGATAAACCAATATTAATTTCCCTTTTGTAAATGTTTGATGCTTGTTAATTATTTTAAAATTAATTCTAAATCATAAAAGTAACGTTTGATTAGTTATGACACCTTTTTGTTATATTTATACAAGGAATATACCTTAATGTTACAAATAACTCAACAATAGTTGTCTAAAATTTATATAAAATACAGATATTATTTTCTCGTTATCGAAATTTGGTACATTCTATTTACTATTTAAAATGAATTTAAATTATTAAAAGTCACATTTGATCATTTTAAACACCTTGAATGTTAATGTGTATTCATTAATATATATAAAAAATTAGAGGATCAGTTTCACAATGTTTTTGAAAATCCTTTCCCGCTATGTCGTTTTGGAATGTTTGAATCAAAATTTATCATATAAAATAATGTTACAAATTAAATTTCACATAATATAATTCAAAACAATTTATACATATAACTTCTAAAGTGCTTATTTGTACATTTCCCATATATTTCATGATTTATTATCATAATAATATATGGAACCCCAATTTTGTTCTTATTTTTGATTTTTTGATATGAATTTGATGTCCAACATAGAATATTAATTATCAAATGAAACATTTTATCAGTATTTGTATATAATACATAAAATTCATGGGTGTATGTTTACAAAAATTCATTAATGTATTAAATATTATTAACTATTTTTTTATAATAAGCTGATCTCCTTTTATTTTTTTCATAAATATTAGACATTACCCAAAATTAACTATTAAAATTTAATTTATGAGAAATTAAATGAAAACAAATATTACACATCTAGTTCACTATATTACATCTCATTAATGCACTCAAAAGGATGACCACTAAATGTTTATAGGGATTATAACAAGTTATATTATTTAGTATCCAAATAATAATGTAATTATTTTAAAATATAGGTTATGTTATTTTAAACTAATGGAGTGGTGTATTATAAACCATAAACATGGGAACATTTTTAGATAAAATTACATGATATTTTCTCAAGGAATGCCTCCAATAAATTTCCTTACATTTATATATCATTACTTTTATTTTTGATTATTTATATATTTATATGTATCTTTTTATATTAATAAAACAATCACATCATCCTCATAATGTATAAAAACAATATAGATCTAATTGACCATTATTCTAAAAAAACTAAACTATATAATATGGAATTCATAATCCCCATATAAATTATATTATCCCGGAACCTAAACTGTTTGATCTGATGCTAAAAATATGATCTTTACATTTTTTGAATTGATACTGATAAATGAGACCCAAATTTAGCCATACACAACATAAACATGAAATAGAAATACTTTACCACTCTTATAACTAGTGACCTTTTCAGTTTAGAGATTTAAAAAATTATAAAAAACCGTTACAGAAAAATTACAATTTCATTATGTTTGTGTTTTCCCACTATACCCAGTTTTTCTTATTTAACATTAATTCATCATCATCAGACACATGAATTCCCTCTAGACAAATCACACTTAATATATTTATTTTTCAACTACGAAAATGAAAAATAAAAAATGGTTATCACAAATGTGTCAAAAGTTTAACTATAGGAACTAATAGTTAAATGTATTCAGTGAGCACAAGTTTAACATAAGGGTGTGATAAAATATTAAAAGTTAATGAGATTTAAAAAATTAAATTAATACCCATAAAAACATTGATCATTAATCATGTGAATAGGAACAAATGTATTATAAAGGTAAGTGTTATAAGAATCAACAATCATGATCCATTTGATTTCAATATTTACTGAAGGAACCATTAAAAACACATTAAAAGTTCCCTGAATGTGTTTTCATATCTTGATACATTATATTTATCACTCACGTTCACTAAATTTTTAAATAAATAGATCCCAATTTAATGTATAGGATAAACATTATTATTTAATTCTTCCATTCCTACCATTAATGACAAGGAACATTACACAATGCATTGGGGATCTATATTACTCTCACTTATCATAAAATCTATTATCGTCTCACATATCATCATGAGCTATAATGGGATCACCAATCATAATCATTAATTTCCATGTGATGTACATGAATATAACATATGGAATCATTCATTAAATTCACTAAAATTTTAAATCAAAATTTAATTCCTTTATATCTTGATTTTCCCATAGAAAACTGAAGGTTTCATGATAATATATTTATAAAAATCAATGTAATCCATCCATATCAAGAAGATATATGGTATCAAAATATTGTATTCCCATTGGGACAAAGAATAATTAATGTATATTTAAATATATGAAAATAAATCTAAAAGAACATTCAAAACATTTTTTTTCAAATAGGGGAAAATATCCCATTCTATTGACAATATTTTAATAAAATTTACATAAAATTTGGAAAACATTTTCTTGGAAAATAAGAATGTAAAATTATAAATGAATCTTTAATGAAAATAATTTAAACTATAGTTGTAAAATTGTTCATATCATAAATTTTATAAATAAACATTCATTTAAAAAAAAATTCAAAAAGATTAAAATGATATCCATGGGAAAAATTATATGAAATTTACATTTTCAGAATTTTGAGGTAAGGTCAAATATCATAGAAAAAACATTATTATGTCAATTATATTTATAAAATATCATTTTTTAAATATTATAACGAACACGGAGGATTAGTTTAGTTTAAGGAATATAAAAAAGTGTATTTTTTTAAAGAAAACCATTTTACACATTTTAAATCAAAAAAATCATTTGAAAGAAAGAATTAAAGAAGAAGAATAAAATACCATGAGTATAAAAATTTTCATGAAATTATATATCAAGATTCATTTTATAAACCATATAAAATAATTTAGTTGTATTGATTAAAATATGTCCCAATTAAGGAATATTGAGGTAAGAAACCCTAGAAACAATGGTAATATATTAATTAAAAATTAATTGAATGAATGAAAATAACATGATTATATAAGACCTGTAATTTACATTAAGCAATTTCTTAGAACATGTTAATGATGTATTATGTAAACAATATAAAATAAATCACGGTGTATTAGAAGGTTTATGTCCCAAAGAATGGAAATTGAGACCATGTATACCCATGAATCTTTTATAACATTTGTATAAATATATGTGGAAATAAAGTAGGTTCATAATACAAGACATGTCTCCAAGAGACATTATTGATATTATTAATCCTAAAACAGATCATATCACTGCTGTTTGAATTTAATAATGATGTGATTATGTGTTATAATTTAAAAACAATGAAAACAACTGAAAATACATAATAATAAAATAATTGATCATTTGACACATATTATATTCTTAATATAGTTAATTATGTATTATTATACCCAAAATAATGGAAATTTAGTTTATAAACACCTAAACATGAATCTTGAATTTCTACGTACGCTATTTAATAGATTTATAATGAAACAAATACTATCCATTTATTTTTAAGAAAATTTTATATGTTTATTAACTTATTATTGAAATATTCATTTAAAATAATTTTTTATTACCTATTATATTAATACCACATCATAATGTTTATAGATGTTCTGTTCATAATCCGAACACAACATCAGTAGGTTGTTCATGGTCAAATGTTTCATTATTCCACCATCTCAGAAATTATAATCCTAAATTTATTATAATTTTTATACTTTATTAAAAAAATTAAAACCATCCATGATTGGTAGACATGAAAAATTATATACATCATATCATGGAGGTGTCTGTATGATCTTACACATAAAAGGAATTTCCACTTTTATACTGGGTGAAAAAATAACGTAGATAATATTTTACTTTTAAAAATTTATAAATATTTTATAAATGTAATATTTAATCATTATTACCATCTTTATGACTAGAGAAATAAGGTTGTAATATAAAATGAATCACATTTCTTTTTTGAGGTAGTAATCTATATGTACGTACAAACTACATTATCATTTTTAAATTGATGTAAATGATAGAAAATAGATGAAATTATATCATTATAGAATGATGTTTATTTGATATATTTCATATATATATATATATATAATTCTTCATTTTAACCGTCTATAGGAGTGATTGATGGAAAATGAAAGACATCACATCATGGAGGTGGGAGTCCGCACATACACTTGAAGAGTATGGATGAAATAAACTTATCCAATAGAAATAAGGTAGGTGTCAGATATAATTTTAAAGCCTTAACACCCTATTTGTATACTTAATTCCATGATTCAACCTTTCCATTCTGACAAATATTTACCATAGTTATTATTCATTAAGACCCAAAATAATGTCCAGATATTTAAAAAAATGGAAATTATAATTCCAAATTTTGAATTCATTCTATCTAATTAAATATTTATAAGATAAAGAAAATACATTAAAAATAGTCTTACAAAGTATGATGAAAAATTGTCTTATAAAAAAATAAATTTTTAAGTATAAAAATTCTTTTAAAGATTTATATATAATTTAAATTATAATTCCAATAATTGAATTATGTTTAATAAAAAACTATATAAATTTTAATTAAAAATTAATAAAAAATGGATCATTTTATCTATATTAATGGATAAAATGTTTTATAAAAATTATGTATTTTCTTTACTATTCAATAAAAAATTAATATCGTTAGAATAATAAATAAATTCATCCTAAGATAATTTTGATATAATGATTTATAAAATAAATAACTTTTTACCAAATATAATTTCAAAAATAAGTAAAAGTTAATTGTATTATTTTCCCCAAAAAATTAATGTAATCTATATTTCAAAAAAACATATTTTTAAAGCCTAAAATGACCTTACTAAAAATTGAGTACGAATTTCATAATAATTAGTAAATATATTTTTATTGAGAAGTAAATTATTAAATTTTTTTCATAATATAGTTACTCCAATATTTAATATGCAATTGCATGACTACATTATAATGATCATATTTAAAATAATACTATTTTGTAGTGTATTTATCCTTAGTGTTGCCTGTCATATAAGCTATCGAACATAGACATTTTTTAACTATTGGTGTATTACATTTTACCCATATTTGTAAATTATATACTTGAATTTTTATATTAATTTCAGTAATCAAGGGTTTAACATTTTAAAATAACTTTGTTGAAAACCCACATTGTAAAAATGATTGACAAAATATAATTTCAAAAAATTGTAAAGTGAAACATAAAGGTAATCTGGAATAAATCTTAACATAGTATCCAAATTAGAGTACATTAGTGGAAAGTGAAAATAATGAAATTGAGTATAAATGTACTGTATATCTAATGGTTAAGAGTGACAAAGACCAATGATCTCTAAAAAGTAAATGACCATTAGAATGTTAATGACCAAAAAACCATTAACTAATAAATTTTTTAAAAGATCATCAATTCTTCAGAACTAATGGTAATTGGATACTTTTTTAATTTAGGATATCATTCCTAGAGTTGAATAATTATTTTAACATCTAGTACAAGAACATAAAAAATTATTGTTAATTTATTTTCTTCAATTCGATTAATGAAATTTCAGCCTTTGCTATCATGTTTCAATTAGTTCCCACCATTATATCATATTTTACACCAAATGATGAGTACAATTATTTAATTCCCAGAGAACTATAATCCACTTATTATTGGCCAGGAGTTATATATAATGAGGAAAATAAATTCTCCCTTCATTTAAAAATACCAAATTACCTAGCACATTATAATATTATTCCAAATAAACATTAATTTCAATATAAAAAATGTTAATATCTAATACTTAAATAATAACACCTAAGGTTTATCTTTGATCATAAAAAAAATATATAAACCAAAATCTTCATAAAAATATTTTCTTTCTGAAAAACAATTAATCAGTTCTGAATAATATAATATAGTTATCTACACCAAAAAAACAATAATCAACATTAGATACTAACCTGAAATTTTCTCCTTAGCTTGATCATAAATATCGCAAAAAATATTAACCTATAAAAAATTATTTTAAATCTTTCATGGTTACCATAATATCTAATAAAATATAATTACCTCTATTATGTATCCTTTCTAAGACCTAGTAAAATTATTAATCTATTATTATTTTTATCCACTTATGACATTTAAATTGTAATTTTCTATATTTAACAAATGATCAAATTAAATCTTATAAACCAATAATGGTATCTACTACTCTCAAATTAACCTAAAAAAAATTTATACCCTCTAATTTCATCTAAACCCTACTTTGATACCAACTATAACAATCTTGAACCAACACACCTAGTTCTAGGGCCAAAAAAGTAATATTTACATTTCTGGAATTGATACCGATAAATATGACAAAATTCTGGCTATCCTAAAAATATGACATAAAATAGAAATATTGGATCACTTATATACCCATGTGTACTTTAGGATAAACTATATATATAACTAGGTAAAAATATTACATAAATATTTCTATATATATAAGTGATCATTTTCCCCCTATACACAATATTTTTTATTTTACATTTTGTGTTAATCATTACTAACATAAAATCCCACTATAAATATATTACTTAATTTAATTATTTTTAACTTGTCTAAAAAGTGCATAATAAGGGTGAGCCCAAATGATCTCTATGGAAAAATGTAGGCATTAAAAATTAAATTTATTCAATGAATAGAATATTTCCACAAGTTTATGAGAATATATTCAAAGTGAATGATAATTACATAAGGTAATTCATAATCATAAAAATTTAAATAATTTAACATGTGACAAGAAATTTTGATTTATCAAAGGAAAGAATCATAATAATCAATAATCATGAAAAGGTCATGTCAATATTGATCAAAAAAACCATTGAAAATCGTAACAAACATATAAAACCAATGTTGTTATCTTGATAAATTAACATTATCACCATTATTAAATCATGTCAAAAATAACGATAGGACAACTAAATCATTATGAGAAACCTTCTCGATTAACTTCATCCATTTCCCAGTAAATAAAAAGAATATTACCCAACACATTGGAGAGTCATATAGATATAACATAAAGTACAAGATATATCATGATCTACAATCATAATGTTCTATATCAGGATCACCCATCTTCATCAACGATTTTATAGTTTTATACATGATTATAATACATGGAACATCGAGTTTTAGTCATAAAAATTTCAAAAACAACATGGTTTCCATTATAGATTGATTTACCATTAGAAAATAATTGAGTTTCATAAAAATAAAAATAAAAATATTATCAGATGAAATCATATGAAATAAAAAGTATTATATCAAAAGATCATATTCCTAGTGGTCACACCAAAATGTACCAACGATTTTAGTGTTAAGCAGTCACATTAAGTTTAACTTGGATTGTTAAGTACTTTGAGACCTAAGAAGTAACCTACAGACACATACATTATGTGGATAATTTTTGGATATGAATTGGACAACATGGGTTGATTTTAGATGGTTATAAATGAACACTAATAGGTCTATGTGAATTAAAATTTTGTGAATGAGTTTATCATTGTTTATTTCTTGTCATGGATTGGATGAATTATTTTTTAATGGTTTCAATTTCTTATAATTTAGATGGTTTCAAAAGAAGATCGAAAAACATCATCCTGTATTGGATTAATACCAAAACACCAAAATAATAATCATCTACACACATGAAGGTTCAATGTTTTGAGCACTCGAAGGTAAAGGTTTATATTATAACATTAAATGTGTGGCCTTAATTTCAACAAGGACAAAGGAATTTAAAGATCATCAAAAGAATATCAATTAAAATAAGTTATTAGAAATTAATAGAGTGGTAAATAACATCTAATACAGTCCCATTTCGACTCCCTAGTATCAACCCATTAGTAGGTTATCCATCCATTTATGCTATTCATTCAATAAAAGAAGGAAATAGATTAATGGGGGTACATCATAAGATTTTAAAAAAATAATAAAATGAAAACGATCACTCCAACGTTGGGTGAGTAATTCTACATGTTTTGGGGTGAAAATGTTCACACCTTGAGAAAATAGTATAAAAGTTAAATGAATAAGAATATAAAAATAGAATAAGAAGAACTTTTATAATGAAGCTAAGGTAATTCACGAATCATAGAATTGAAGGATTGCAATTACAACTACAAATTGGTTGTGTAACATTAAAATGAAACAAAGCTCAGGCATGATAAGCCCCTCCACCACAACTGCCTTATATAGGCATTTAAAGAGTCTTGGGTTCTTCCCCCAATAGTTTATGTACTACCACTATTGTATGGTAGGCCTTGGGTGGTGGAATGTTTTTGGAATTTAGACTTCTACACCCTTGACTCGAAATGACATCCAACTTCAATCTAAAAAACAACGATGCCTAAATGAGCTTATAGATAGATGAGTTGGACTGGTCTATAGAATAAGAAAATGAATCTCCAGATTTCCCAAAACTGGTTGTAATGTTTTAGACCAAATGGGTTTATGGTATACAAGATATGTGTAAAATGGTGGATTGTTTTTTGGTGCTGCAGAATATGGCCTAGAATTTTATCTCCAACTTGGGATGCCTAGATCTCTATTAAAACCTCCAAATTAGCTCTTTTCACTATTGTATTAAATTCTCTACAATATTTTCTTTATCTTCAATTAATGTTTAAGAACCATTTGTCTCATATCTTGGCTGATACAGTAACTTTATTTTGTTGTTGTCCAGTTTATTTTTCCCAAAATGTGGTGGTATAAAAGCCCATTTTGGTGGTCCTAAAATTTGAATCTTCATGTAATAGAAAATATTAAATAGTTTCTTATAAAATGATATACCTAAAAATAAAATATAAAAATAAAATGAAGAATATTTTATGTTTTTGATGTGTTCAAATATGTATAAAGTAATAGTGCACTTTAACAAAGAATTACAATCATAATGTGAAATAATATTCAAATTGTAAAATGAATTAAAAATGGTGTTTATGAATAATAATCAACATGAATATTATTAATATTATCAATGAATATTAGCATATTTTAGTGGCTAATCACACATCCAACTTTACTTTTACTAGTCCTAAGAAAAATATATCTCAAATATATGAAATTCAAATTCCCTTATCCAAAAACGTTTTTATACACAAAGATCACAAAAATACCTTATACCAAACAATCATGAAACCCATAATAATATTTTAACACAAGATATTTATATAATTATATCCAAATCTTCTAGTGATTCATTTATTCAAATTAATTGCTATATTTCATCTAATATCAATTAAGCATGACGGCATGTTGTGTATCACAATAGACCTTGATTTTCATATTTATTAAAGGGGGAAATTATGGAATCACTAGGTGGAATCACATTTCAATAATAAGATTTGTATTCAAAAAAAATTATAAACATAAATTTTTTTACAATTTTTTCAGTGTAATTAAAATTGAACTCAATAGAGTCAACCAATGTAACGAGACCTTGTCGATGATTCCCAGGCTCAAAAACATTAGGGTACCAAGTAAAAACCACATAACTAGGGATCATCTCAAGTAAACTTCGTCAAAATCAAAGTCAAATTACAAAACATAGAGATATAATTACAAACTCCAAGACAATGAACTATGGAGTCCAGTTCCCCAAGTGAAGAAAGCCATGCATTAGGTTATTTCATTTCACTATGTGTAAATTTATTATTTACATTTTTTTATTGTTTTTTTGAATACTCATATTAAAACTAAAACGATCTCAAAACCAATTATATTTATTTGGGAGACCCAATTAACTCAAATGAATATCCCACTATCCAAACGACGCATGTTATAAATTTTATTAGGATGAAAATATAAACTATGAAATATCACATAAGACAGCCACACTTTCAAAAATATATGATCATGAAGTTATACATGAATTAAAATTAAAATCAGGGCATTCAAAATTATTTGATTTTTTGTTTCTATGTATTCAATGTATGTTATCATGTTCAAGGTTAATGTAACTTTTCCTTCAATTAAGGCACACTATTTTTAGATAATTTTTTTTCACACAATATAAATTTTTTTATTTCATCTCCACCCAACTTAAAATAACACTATCCCCAGTGTTTGATGAAAAGAAAATTTAGAAATGGTAAATGTAGAGATAGATAGTTCAAAATGGAAATTGAAAATGAGGATCATGGAATGATGTCACCTGGTGGTTGAAGTTGAAGTTCGTGCTGCTCCCTTTTAATTTCATTATCTCCATGTAACTTGGAGAAGCCTCATCAATGATGATAGTTTGTGTTTATATATATGATATTTGTCTAGTAAAATCCATCAGCACTGATTTCCCTAAATATCAAACACCAACACAATTGGAAAATAATGGAAATCCCTTGATGTCCCTTTAAATAAACAAAAACAATAGGAATGGGATAAAATTCACCAGTTTATTGAAGAATACAAAATACCGATAAACGGAACAAGTAAAAATAATATATATATATATATATATTTGAATACATAAATTTTAAAATATATGTATATATATATATAATATAATAAGTAAACACTATACGTCGTAGGTTAGTGGTTGGTGCACTCCCCTCTCCCCCTTTGGTCCTAGGTTTGATTCCCTGTGGCTTCAGCCTTTCTAACTGGGTTATCCCTATGAACTATGACATGTCCTTTTTTTAAATATTTTTTTCCTTTTGACCAACAAAAACATAAAAATAAAATAAAATAAAATGATAATACATTGTCTTTTTTCTAAATTTTTTGGTAAGGTATTACTCAAGGATCAGACCATGTGACTCGGATGAATAAAATGCTCCCATTTAATAACCATCATTACTCATAATAGACAAACATGTCAACACTCTAAGGTACTATCATATTAATAGTTGACTGATTATGTAAATTTCTTTCAAAAAAAATATCAAAAATTTTCATTAATCCTTTTTAATAAAACGATGATTCATAATGATTAGAACCATGAAAACTGCACGTTGGCTCCCATGCAGCACTTTTGTTTAATGTCATTAGATCGACCTGAACACCCTAACATACCAAATACCATGTTTCAAAATTATAAGGACCTCATATTTATCCACTTATACTATATTGAGATTTATTTTTTTATAATTTCTACCATTTACAAATCTATATTCTATAATGAGTGGGAAAATCCCAGTAATGTTTGAAATGGTTACTCTAGTTTCCACTGTAGTCTTTCCAAAGATATTAGTGATCATTCCATATTTTTTTTCATAGAAGAATGAATTCAAAATAAAATTTAATATTTATACCCTATAAAGGGATTCTTGAAAATGGATGGATGGATAATAATTTCGAGATCGGTTTAGATACGATATTTAGAAACTTGTTGAGATTTTGAATCTAGCTTGGTTTCAATTTTTATGTTTAACAACAAAATTAGTTGATTTTTTATGGAATATTCTACCAAAAAATTAGAAATATAAATTTTAGAAATGGTTATGGACTCTATGATTTTTATTTCACCCAATGGTTCAGTCATTTTCGGTTATGAAAAATCATTAATGGAAAAATATTTAGGACACTCAATCCAAGATGAATCATTTCCCTCTTGTGAGAAAAAATAATTTTCCTCTTGATTTAAAAACCCATCTACTATTATTTCATGTTATTTAAGTATCCAATATTCAAAGGACATTTCTTAATCACTTGCATGAGGTGTTTGTGTGTAACAATATTCTTTTATCAATGTTGAGAAAGGGATAACCTTAGTGAAATTTGGTTCCAAAACTGTTTCAATGCAATGTAGTTCTACTCTCATGGATGAATCCTCAGAATTAATTCTCTCCATTTTTTGACACAATTTCTCAACTAATGGTATTTGATCATTATAGAGAATGGGTTGAGACACAGGGTCTATTCTAGGAGGATAATGTTTTTGTTGGAATTACAAAGGAGGATGTTCAGATTGGCCTTATTGGGATTAGAATTTATTATATGTTGGAATGTTTTGTGGAGGATATGAGAGAAAACATTTATTCTCAATTCTGTGTCGATTATACCACAAATAAAAAAAAGTAATGTAATTTTAAATCATATTTTTTTTGGAGTAGTCACTGTACGGAGAGGTTACCCATGTTTGGATTTGTATAGAAGGGATTTCCATACAAGTGAAACTGGGGTTGTGTAACATCCCGGTTCTGGAATCCACCTAGAGGTGCCCCATACCTGGTTGGTCACATGGCCTCAAATGCATTTCCCTAAATGCTAGAGGATTCTGACTAGAGTGAGGGCCTTGGGTGTGATAGTGGGGAAACTATGACCTATTTGGAAGAGTACATAGAGGAAGAGAAATAAATAAACAATAGCAAAAGTAGTAAACAATCCATAGACTAGTGAACATTAGAAGGCTAAATGATAAACAGATGGAGAACATACATATAAAATAATGCATGATACATATGTTTAGGAAAATAGCCAATCAAGTTAGAATACTGAAAAGAAGCAGTGCTAAACCAAAAATACAAGGAAAAACAGATAACAACTCCACAGCATCGCAATCTTATGCTTAGTCCCATTCTCTCCATCTCCACTGCATGTTAAGTACCTAAAGAAGAAAGTTGCTTACCCTCATCTATACCTACAACAATATAATCTGTTTGGGACCAAAAGAATGTCCCAAACAGGGTGTGATACTAAATCCCAGAAGGAAACCACCACAAGATATGTGACTAACAATCAATGAATATATGGTGGTAAAAGTACATCAAGTAGTGAACAGTAAAGTACTCAACAGTAAACAATTCAATGTTTCTAGAATTTAATTCACATACAATTAATCACCAACACAAGCAAGTAGAAAAAACAGGTAACCCTCTGAGTAGTTCTCATAGCTTGACCCATATGGTTCAACCAACAAGTACTAGAAACCCTCTGGGAGAAACACCCAGTATATTCACTCTGGTTCAGCTAAAGTATAGACTCTCTAGGGAAGCACTCACTATCAATTACCCCTATAATCTTGTATTATACTATAGGCGCTCTAGGGAAGCACTCAACATCTCATTCCCCTTGTGGTCTACATCGAGGAACAACTTACACTCTGAGGAAGTACTCAACGTCAATTCCCCTTGTGGTATCACATCGTATGATTATAAAGACACTCTGGATAAGCCCTTATGTCCATTCTCCATGTGTCCTACTGCACTTTGTTCTCACGGCCCAGTGTAATTCAAATAAGTATAACATGCGTAACGGCCAAATTAAACCTCAAGAACACTTTGGCTAGAATTCTATGACATATCATCACATTATAACTAACGTCATACCATCCTACAATACTAGGCAAGGAAGTAAACATCTTCCAAAAGGGAAAACTAGAAAAAAATCTCCAGGAAGGAAAAAATGCATGGAAAACACTTATAAAGAATAATAATTAACCCAATTCACATTAATTATCCTCTACACTAGAATAAACGACACGACGTGTTCCAAACAAACACGGGGTGTACTAAAAAAGAAATTCACTGACCCATTTTGTTCGTGACACAACCGGGTACTGAGGTCAGACTACACAGCGTGTATAATCTTTACACAGTGTGTATGTGAAATGATAACACCAACCCATGTTTTTCATGACACGGCCAAGTACCTAGGTCAGGCTACACGTCGTGCTAAACTGGTACACTGTGTGTTCCCACAAGGATCTCCCCATCACGTGTCTCTTCCCATGTTGCCTAATATGTGGTTAGAGACTACATGGTGTGTACATAAGTACATGACATGTATGTGTGGAAAACTGTTTCTTATCGAACAGAAGAACACATGACATGTAGTCAAAACTGCACGATGTTTATTATATGTTTTTATGGATAGTAAGCCACAAAAACTACTTTGGAGCACCGAAAAAACTAAAATGATCATTAATGGTGCCAATTTCTGATCCATGAGGGCACGTACTCCCCACGAATCAATGTTTGGCATCTTATATAAGTTAGAACAAGGCTCCAAGTGATGATCCACCAAATTCCAGTCCACGAATGCCCATAACACCTCAAGAACCAATGTTTGGTGTTCATCCAAACAATACACTACACAAACAATGCCCTATCAAACATCATGCATTTTTTTCAAAGCATATATCACAACAACATGCATATTATACTCAACATCTATCAGAATAATAGGAAATCGCTAATGCTTATAACATGGAATGGAAAGAATGCATGGAAAGTGATTTCTAACAAGTGCCTACATGACACATGAGATGGCTTACCCACATCTCATTAGCTTGCGGAAGAAGTAGAGCCGCATTAACAACAACAGTAACAACACATAACATGTGAATCACCCAATAGTGAAATAAAATCAATGGTAAAATTGCAAACCAGCAAAATTGAAATAAATGCGGTAGTATGGATTTTCCATGTACACGGGTTAGCTACTCTTGGGAACAGATTATTACCAAGTACCTATTCCATCCTGTCCCTGGCTATATGCTTCAAATAGTAAGTCAAGAGAAAAGAATACCCTCTGATACCACTTTGTAACATCCCAGTTCTAGAAGCCACCCAGAGGCGTTCCGTACCCAGTTGGTCACATGGCCTCAAGTGCATTTCCTCGAACGATAGAGGCTGCCGACTAGTAGTGAGGGACATTGGTGTGATAGTGGGGAAAAAATGCCCCCATTTTCAGAGTACATAGTGGAAGACTAAGAAATAAACAATAGCAGAAGAATTAAACAATATATACACAAGTGAATAGAAGAAGACTAAATGATAAACAGCTGGAGAACATACATATAAAATAATTCATGATACATATGTCTTGGAAAATATCCAAACATGTCACAATGCTAAAAACAAATAGTACTAAACCAAAAATACATGGAAAAACATATAACAACTCCTCAGGATCGCAATCCTAATCTTGGTACCGTACTCTCCAGCTCCATAAGATGTCTAGTACCTGAAGAAGAAGGACATGTGCCCTTATCTATACATGCAGCAACATAATCTGTCTTGGCCCAAAATCATGGCACAAACAAGGTGTGATACTACATCCCTGTAGGCAACCGCCATGAGATATGTGCCTAAAAGTCAGTGAATATATGGTGGTAAAAGTACATGAAATAGTAAACAGGAAAGTACTCAACAATAAACAATCCACAGTTTCAATAATTTAACTAACAAACAAGTTATGAAATTCTCAATCAAGTAAAAAAAATAGGTAACCCTCTAGGTAGTTCTCACAGCCTAACCCCTATGGTTCAACTAAAAACTACCAGAAACCCTCGGTGATGCACACACAATCCCACCCCTCTAGTTCAGCTAATGTATAGACTCTCTGGGTAAGCACTCACAGTCAATTCCTCCTATAGTATCATATCATACTAAAGGTGCTCTGGGGATGCACTCAACATCTCATTCTCCCTGTGGCCCACATCACGGAACTACATACTCTATGAAAAAGCAATCAACGTCAATTCCCCCTATGGTATCACATCATAAAATTATAAGGACACTCTGGAGATTCCTTTACATCTATTCTCCATGTGGTCTATTACACTATGTTCTCACGACCCTATTTAATTCAGATTAGTATAGTGCATGTAACGGCCAAAGTAAACCTCATGAACTACTTGGATAGTATTATATGATATATTAGCACATTATATATACAGTCATTCCATATTGCAATACAAGACAAGGAAGTAAATAGAATCCAAAAGGTAAAACTAGTCCCAACTGTCCAGGAAGGAAAAACATGCATGGAATACAATTTAAAGAATAATAATTAACCCTATTCACATTCATTATCCTCTACTATAGCGTACTTGCTATGAAGGCAAATAATAGGGCTAAAACCATAAACACACAATACCATGTTCAAGGGTTTTGGTGGAATTTGCAAAAAATATTCAATGACCTTCTACAGAAAGGCACAAACCACCTACCTTGGGGTTAAGAGATCGATATACTTGAACATCAACACTTGTATCTCCTTAGAAGATCGTAGATCTAAAAAATGTATAATGTGTTAAACCCATGATAACATGGTAAAGATGCGGAATTGGAAAATAATGCTCTGGGAGAATGAAGAACACCATGTTGCGATTTCAATGAAATCACTGGTGTTTGAATTGGAGGAAGGATGGAGGATCGAAGGCTCATTGAAGATATGCAGTCGTACGAGTTCTCTCAGATGAAGACGACCTAGAAGAAGAGTGTTCTATCCATCAGATGCACCTCAGGTGCATTTAATGAAAATAGAAAGTACAGGACATGTACATTTTATGTACATGAAAAGTACTCACCTTTTCTGTACTCCGCTTTAGGCGGCCTCCATGTCAACCCTACATGGCAGTGTGTGTGGCCATGACATGGCCATCACATGACCTCCAACGGCATCGCAGTACATGGAATGTACTTTGAAAATTTCAAGAATTTCCTATTTTCCGAAAAAATGACTAAAAAAGGAATAACATACCTGAAAAGGAGATTTGGGTTCTTACAAAATTCCCCCCTTAAAAAAATTTATCCATGAATTTCCCAAGTGCGGCGTAGAAGAAGAGATCCCAAACAACTTCGGCCATTATGATTGTACATTAGCCTCCCTCTCCCATGTCTCGTCCTATACCTGCCTGCGCTGCCATAACACTCGTTCTAGAGGAAAATACCATCCACAGAGAACCTTGAAACTGCAATAAACAATATGGACAGGATGATCCTCAAACGATGAATCCACATCTATCTCAACCTCATCATGTTGACGGACATGAGACGAATCTGAAAAGTAATATCGGTGCTTAGAAACATGAAAAATGTCAAGCATAGCCTAGTACCTCTGAGGTAACTACAACTGATAGGCAACTGGTCCAAATATCTCCAACACCTGAAACAGTCCAACATACCACTGTTAAACCTTACCCAGTCTCTTAATCCTCTTGTTCCAAAAAATCGGTGTGAAACGTAGGAAAACCTAATCCCCAACCACGAACTCCATAAGTCGTCTCTATTGATCGACATATGACTTATTTCGAGGCAATGAAGTAGTCATCGTCTTCCAAATCAACTCTATCTACTCTGTGGTTTCCTAAACGAGACGAGGTCCCAACAAAGTTGTCTCTCCTGCCTCCATCCAACATAAGGGTGATCGGCATGGCCTACCATACATGGACTCATAAAGAGAAATCTGAATGGTTTCCAAAAAAACTATTATTGTAGGCGAACTCCAATAGATGTATATGCTTCTCCCAAGAACCCCCAATGTCTAGAATGAATGCCCGAAGCATGTCCTCACGAACCTAAATCATACGCTTGGATTGGCCATCAGTTTAGGGATGGAATGTTGTACTCAAAAGTACCTGTGTACCCAAGGCCTTCTAAATCCCCTACCAGGACCAAGAAGTAAAATGCTCATTCCTTTATAAAAAAATGGAGTGTGGAACTCCATGCAGACGTACAATCTCTCGTATGTATAGTCGTCCTAGTTCATCAACACTGAGGGTCTCCTTGATTGGAATGAAGTGAGAAACCTTTGTAAGTATGTCAATGACAACCCAAACAACATCATACCCTTGAGGTGATCTTTGTAATCTTATCATGAAATCCATCGTGATGTCATTCCACTTCCACTCTGGAATGGGTAACTACTGTAAAGACCTGCCGGTCGATGATGCTCTGCCTTCACCTGCTAATAAGTAGAACAACTCATGACATAACCAACAACATCTCTCTTCATACCTGGCCACCAATACTGGCAGTTTAGAGCACGATACATCATGGTGACACATGGATGAACTACCAAAATAGAGGAATGAAACTCCCACATCACCTCCTTGCGTATATCTGTTGGTACCCATACACGCCCCTGGAAATAAACGATCTCATCCCCACCTACTGTCCATCCAGGAAGAGGGTACTCTCCTGACACACTCTCCCACATGACTAGGCCTTCTGAGTATGATAGCTGCCTCATTTTCACTCGATCTAGGAGGGTTTAGATAACAACTATAGGTGATAGAAATGTCTACCCCTTTCTCTCTCGCACATCGAAATGTATCTCAGAGAACAGAGCCATAACATGTCACTCACTACTGGCATCCTAAATTGCCTATATCTGAGTCCTCCTACTCAACGCATCAGCCGCAATGTTTCCATTACCAGGATTATAGGCATGCTCGAAGTCGAAAGACTATAGGTACTCAACCCACCATCGTTGTCTCAAATTCAAATCATGCTGAGTGAAAATGTACTTAAGACTTTTGTGGTCGGTAAAATCCACAAAATGTTCTCCCAAAAGATAATGTCTCCAACATCATAAGGCATGAACAACTGCTTCCAACTCCAGATCATGCGTCGGGTAGTTCCACTCATGTGGCCTCAACTGCTAGGACCTATACGCAATAACTCTGTAACACCCCGCCCCTACCTCATTGGCTTGAGGAGGCGGTGAGGGCTACTTGTCCTTAAGAGACATTCCAAAGATTCCAAAGGCTGTAAATATATGTCGAGGGCTTCAAGATCAAGTTGGGGAATGATTTTACCTTAAAAAACCAAAAAAACCATCCACTAACAGCCACTATAATAATCATGCCAATTCAATTACACAACCATGCATTCCCAAAAGACAACTAAGTTGTTCAACAACACAACTCAAAACCAATACGCCTAGACATGTCCAAACAACATCAGAGAACACTACATAAACTAAACAACCAAACAACACAAGCCATGACACCACCACAGCTCCACACCAAGCTCCATTCTCCAAGCTCCACCAAGGGATCACAATTCTCCACTAAAGGAGGGTGATGCCTTACCTTTTCCCACATCATGGTACATGACATCTATAAGGACGCAACAGTGCCAAAGCTGGGGGTAAGTACTAAACATAGTAGGATTTCCCCAAATGACTTCCATACACACGCCATAAGGATAAAACTGTTAGAACATTTATATAAAACAGTTTATATAAATTAAATCACAAGTGAAACCATTTTCACAAGCCAAACATTCCCTTACCAATCCATCACACCCAAACAAAGCAACCAAGGGAAATCCAACCAAACTTGTCACAATCCATCTCATCATTTACATGTTAGCACAACAACTTCTTTAACATAAAAAGTAAGTAATGAATAATAGATATTTTTATCTATGTCTATTAATTAATTAGATAGTGTTTTAGAGGCTTAAAATGAGAATAAATCCAATCTTAAGCATGGAATACACTAATATTTTTAAAAGATTTTTTTACTGCCTTTAGATGGAAAACCATTTTTAAATATATATTTTGACCATTTTATAAGCTATACTTGTCAAAATAAACTTATTCTTTATTATTGGGACATTGAAATTTACTTTGGATAAATTTTTGGTATTTTTCTGATAATGTTTTTTAATGAATAATGAAAAATGTTGTATTTTAATTCAAAAACACTTTTTAATATAATTTGTTTATAATATTATATTATTTTTTTAATTGGTTTTAAAGTGAAATTACAATATATATTTACCATTTAATCTAATGGTGGTCATTGAAATTAATTTTACTTAGAAATTGGACTTATACTAGTGTCAATCTTTTGATACTTATTGTTTCATAAAAACACGCTATTTGCTCTGACAGTGGGAATTAATTATTAAATTAATTAATATAACTTATATGTTTTTAATTTTGTAAAATACGCATCATTTTTGAATTCGGAATATCAAATATATCTTAGGGTGAAGTTTTGGAATTTTTCTGAAAAACTTCAATTTTTGATGAATAGTGAAACCACTAAGTGGTAGTTAAATAAACTGATTTTTAGTTTAAATGAAACTTTTTCACATCTGTGTTTTTAATTTCAAAAATCCAACATACATGGTTGTCATTAATAAGTAAAATGTGGTACAATGGGTTGGAAATATTTTTTTTGGTGAATAGTAACTTATAAGTTTTTAATCGCGATTAATGGTAATTAGTGTAGTTTAAGTAAAACATAATGTTTTAATAATCTGAAATGACCTATACACATTTTCTACCCTTATTTAATGTGTCATGTCCAACGAATACAATCCATGGGTCAACTTGGGGACCCCATGGAGCCAGATTGGTAGGAAAATGGCATTAATACCTTTTTATTTAAAGTTAAATTAAAAATGTCACAAACAAGATTTGTTTTAATAAAAAAAACTTTTAAATGGGGTTATACAAGTAATATTTTTGACTATCAATATTCATTGTAAATTTAAAACGATTTCCTACATCATGATATATTTTTTATAATTTTTAGACATTAAATAAATTAAATTATTTATGACATCATGATGATGCAACGATTACCTCATTAATAATGGATTTAAATAAAATGAAAAGATAATGTTAAAAATATAACATACAATTATCAAAGACCTATTATATGAGTATATTTCTAACCCTTATCACCTTATCCTTGAAATACATCAATGTGGGACCTTTAAAATCTGAAACTCATTTGAAAATAACGTAACCTTTTATACCTTTCCAAGAGTGCATATCCTCTCCTCTTATAAACGGCCCCACCTCTACCACCATACGCACACTTCCAAAGCCTTTGGATCAGCCAACCCCAGACCACTTTGTCTCTCCACATCCCTCTATAACTCTTAGAAGCATCACTTTGGGCAGATGTCTTCCCAAGGAAGCATTTGAGCTCAAATCAAAAAGAGTTACCCGATTTAAAGGTAGTGTCTTCTCTTGTGTTCTTATGTTTTATTTTGCTTCTCCAACCCCCTAAACTCTTTTTAATCACTTCAATTTGTAACAACACTAGTATCTTCCATATACTAGTATTTTTTATATGAAGGATTCTATCTACACTTACACACACCTACATCTAATGGTTAAAGAACTTACGGTTTCCGTGGATGGTGAATTTCTGCCTCACAAAATGATGATTGTTCAATATTCTTTTAACACCTTCAAAGGTGGCCATTAAGATGAAAATATATTTATATATGATATATAATATGTTTATTTTTTACTTAATCTTATTTACTTTTCATTTATGGAATTTCTTTATGGTTTCTATTATGGGTAAACGCGATATCTTCATTTTAGGAAGTGCGGACTAACGCCCCCTCAAAGTGATTTGATTCGTTAATTCCATATGTGGGACATATAAGGGATTTAATTAATTATTTTATATATGTTATTATAATGGAATTATAATATACCATTATATCAATAAGATTCCATTCCATAAAATAGGAAATAGAAATGAAAGTAGCGTTCATGCGTACGTACGGCTTACCGTCTCCATGAATGATGCATTTCATTGCTTACCACTAAAGGTTATGTAATATTATAAATTCATGTATATACTAGATATATATGATATATATGATATCTACATCATGATTATAACTCTTGATATAATGGATACATGAACAATTTGTAATTATAAAGAGGTTATTTTTCACTCATGAACCAATGATCCGTAAAATGACCGTTATTAACTTAAATAATTACATAGTGTTCATGACATTGTAATAAGTGATATAAAAGTAATAATGAACTTGAAAAAGGTTCTTAAGCAAGTAGAATTGAACTCATGTTTATTATTCAGGAGGTTAAAGAACAATCGAGTCAAGTCGGACCCGAGGTATGGGACTTCGTCTCAATCTCCTTTCATTGAGGCATATTTTGTTTTATACACAACCTTCTTTTATACGGTGTATAAACCCGATAGAATTTTATGTTTATAAAAACGGAATATTTTTTATACTAATCATTTTACTAAAAAAAGGGAATGTCTTTGTCGTACGTATGCGGCGACAACGACTTCCCCACCGCCGTTTAAAAGAAAAATAAATACCATGTTTAAAAGAAAAATAAATACCATGTTTTACTTTTCTTATATTTGGGTATTGAAAATGGTTTTCATAATGTATTTATATCAATTTTTTGTATTGATATCTTGTGATTTAAAACTGGAAATGTTATGTTTCCTTTATGCATGTTTTATGTGATACGATTATGTTATGGTTCATGGGCATTATTATGAATAATGGTGGTTCATTGGTAAATTATGGGTGGGTGAGCCCGATATAGATCTCCAATGCATTGGGTAACGCGAAGGGGTTAAACGTTGAGGTTTCACCGAAGAGATTTAGGGAATATACTGTGATGGGTATTCCAAACTTAACCAAGAGGGTTACTCCCTACATAAAAATGTTATGAATGCCTCAAGTTACCTTTATGTCTTATGATATCTATGATTTATTCATGATTTGATGATGTATGTTAAAGTGCTTATGTTTTATGGGTAAATTATGATTTCATTCCTATGTATTTATGTACTCATGTTTCCTTTCCATATTTTTATATCCCTTACTGAGCTTTTTATACTCATCCCATGTTTTTGAAATGTTTATCACAGGTCAAGGGAAAGGTACATGATATGATGACAGATTCAAAGAAGTGTCAAGAAAGAATCCATGTTTTATTTTAAATATGTTTCCGTTGATGGGAAAAATGAATATTATCTTTTATGTATCCACTTTGTTTAAATGTGGAATGTAATGCATGTTTAAAGATCTAATTCTCTAAAACTCTAAACCTGAATAGATACTCAATGTGTAATCTTGTAATAACTCAATATTATGTAAGGTTTAAGGCTGGGGCATTATAGTTGGTATCATAGGTCGGTTTAGATAACTTTAGGAGTTATAATTATTATTAAATGATCATCCAAAAATATTTTTATGGTCAAATTGAAATGATATAGCATTTGAAGATTACCATTTTGCTTCATCTAGTACATGTTTGTTCAGAATGGTTTTCTGTAGAGGAAACATGGGAGTTGTGATAGGTAGGAATACAGAGGGAAATGACCTTCTAAATTAGCAACTTGAGATGGTCGAAATCACAATTGAACAGTTTGCTGCAGTGATGGCTCAGTTGAATCAGCTGATAAATGGTTTTTGTGTTATTGATGATATTTTTGTGTTTTCTAAAACTAAAAAGGATCATGAAAGACATTTAAGGGTTATTTTTCAAACCTTAAAAGAAGAGAAATTGTATGGGAAATTCAGAAAGTGTGAGTTTTGGTTGAAACAAATTTTATTCCTTGGTCATATTGTTTCTAAAGATGGGATAACTGTTGATCCTATGAAAACAATGGTTGGGGAAGAATGTCCAAGGCCCACAAATGTTAGTGAGATTCTTAGTTTCCTTGGTTTGGTAGGCTATTACCGAAGGTTTGTTAAAAAAATTTTAGGGTTATCTTGTCCAATGACTAAGCTAACTCTGATGGATGTTAAGTTTATCTGGACAAAATAATGTGATGATTGTTTTCAGAAATTAAAAAGAAGATTGGTGAATGCTCCAGTTTTGGCAATACCTTCCAGGAATGGTGAGTTTTTTATCTACAGTGATACTTCATTGAAAGGACATGGTTGTTTCCTAATGCAAAATGATTAGGTAATTGATTATGCTTCACGATAGTTGAAAACTCATGAAGTAAATTACCCTACACATGATTTGGAATTAGCTTCTGTTGTTTTCGCTTTAAAAAATTGGAGGTATCATTTGTATGTAGTAAAGTGTGAAATATATACCAATCAAAACAATTTAAAGTATATATTCACTCAGAAAGAATTTAAAATGAGAATGAGGAGATGGATAAAATTAATCAAAGATTATTATTGTACAATTCATTACCATCCGTGAAAAGCAAATAAAGTGGCCGATTCATTGAGTCGAAAAAAGTAACGCTTAATTAGTAATGATGTGTTTGGAACGTGATCCTTTGGTTAAGGATTTGATGAAAATTGGCATAGAAGTTGTTGGTGCAGGATATCCTTCTGTTTTGTTTCAGGTATCAGTGAAATCTTTTCTATCAGACAGAATTAAGCAGGCACATAAGAAAGACAACGAGTTACAGAAAAAGGTAGAGCTAGTTCAGAAGGGTATGTTTTCTGAATTCAATATTGATAATGATTTGGTTTTGAGATTTGGGAAGAGATTGTGTGTGACGTGTGATTCACTGTTGAAAAGAGAGTTGTTATGTGAAGCTCGTAGTTCTCTGTTTTCAGTTCATACAGGATGTACTATGATGTATAGAGATCTTTGAGAGTATTACTGGTGGGATGGAATGAAAAGGGATATTGCTGATTTTACTGTGAAGTGTTTGACTTGTCAACAGGTTAAAGTAGAGAGGCAGTTACCGAAAGGGATGCTTCAGCCTTTACCAGTGCCATAGTGGAAATGGGAGAATATATCCATGGACTTCGTTGTGGGATTTCCAAAGACACCTCGAGGTAATAATGTAATCTGCGTTATTGTTGATCATTTGACTAAATCTGCTCATTTCATTGCTATACGAGATAATGTTTCCCTAGATAAACTTTCCTATTTGTATCCTAAAGAGATAGTTAGGTTACATGGAGTTCTTCTATCCATAGTATCTGACCGTGATCCCATGATAACTCCTAGCTTTTGTAAAGGCCTTCAGAAGTCATTGGGTACTGAAATAAATTTTAGTACAGCTTTTCATCCTCAATCAGATGGGAAGTCAAAACGAAAAATTCAGACTTTGGAAGATATGATATGTGCTTGTTCGATGGATTATCAGGGATGTTGGGACCAAGATCATTCTTTGGTTTAGTTTTCTTATAATAACAGTTTTCATTCCAGTATACAGATGGCACCATTTGAGGCATTATTTGGGAAGAGGTGTCAAAATAATGCTTTTTGGGATGAAGTGGGTGAAAGGAAGTTGATGGGTTCGGAATTGGTATAAGAGTTGGTTGAAAAGGTTCATCTGATACAGAAATACATGAGAACAGCTCATAGTAGGTAGAAGAGTTATGCGGACAAAACGAGGAAGGATCTCTCTTTTGAGGTAGGTGATTATGTTTTTTTCTCAAACTATCACCATGTAAAAGTGTGATGCGATTTGGTAAGAAAGGAAAGCTGAGTCCAAGGTTCATTAGACCATAATAAATTCTGGAGAGGGTTGGATCAGTTTCATATCGAGGGTATTTACCTCCGAGTTTATCTCAGGTACACAATGTTTTTCATGTTTTGATATTGAGAAATTATATGCCAGATCGATCTCATGTTTTGAGTCCAGAGGTAGTTCAGTTGGAAGGGAACATATATTATGAGGAACAACCGGTCTAAATTCTTGACCACATGGAGAAAGTGTTACGAAATAAGGTGATTCATCAGGTAACGGTTTTGTGTAAAATCACATGATTGAAGAGGTAACATGGGAATCTGAAAATGCAATGAGGGCTAAATACCCCCACTTATTCGATAAGTAAATAAATTACGGGGAAAAAATTTTCTAAAGGGGGAAGGATGTAACATCCCAATTGAGTAATGAATAATAGATATTTTTATCTATGTCCATTAATGAATTAGATAGTGTTTTAGAGGCTTAAAATGAGAATAAATCCAATCTTAGCATGGAATACAGTAATATTTTTAAAAGATTGTTTTACGACCTTTTGTTGGAATTTTTTTTTAAATCTATCATTTGAAAATTTTATAAGCTATATTTTTCAAAATAAACTTATTCTTTATGATTTTGACATTAAAATTTACTTTGGCTAAATTTCTGGTATTTTTCTGATAATGCTTTTTTAATGAATAGTGAAAAATGTTGTATTTTAATTCAAAACCACTTTTTAATCTAATTTTTTTATATGATTATATTATCTTTTTTATTGGTTTTAAATTTAAATTAGAATATATTTTTACCATTTAATCCAATGGTGGTAATTGGAATTAATTTCACTTTGAAATTGGACTTAAACTTGTGTCAATCTTTTGATACTTATTATTTCATAAAAACATGCTATTTGCACTGACAGTGGGAATTAATTATTAAATTATTTAATTTAACTTATATGTTTTTAATTTTTTAAAATAGACATCATTTTCTAAATCGGAATATCAAATATAGCTTAGGGTGATGTTTTGGTATTTTTCTGAAAAACTTCAATTTTTGATGAATAGTGAAACTACTAAGTGGTAGTTAAAGAAACTTATTTTTCATTTAAATGAAACTTATCCACTTCTATGTTTTGAATTTCAAAAATCCTACATACATGGTTGTCATTAAGAAGTAAAATGTGGTTCAATGGGATTAAAATATTTTTTTGGTGAATAGTAACTCTTATGTTTTTAGTCGCCATTAGAGGTAATTAGTGTTGTTTAAGGTAAAAATAATGCTTTAATAATATGAAATGACCTCGAAACATGTCCTATCCTTATTGGATGTTTCATTTCTGACCAATACAATCCATGGGTCAACATGGGGACCCCATGGAGCCACTTTGGTAGGAAAATGACATTAATACCTTTTTATTTAATGTTAAAATAAAAATGTCACAAACCTGAGTTGTTTTACTAAAACATTTTTTAAATGGGTTTATAGAAGTAATATTTTTGACTATAAATATTAATTGGAAAGATAAAAATATTTCCTACATCATGATATTTTTTTTATAATTTTTATACATTAAATAATTTAAATTATTTATGACATCATTATGATGCAGCGATTACCTCATTAATAAATGATTTAAATAAAATGAAAAGATAATGTTAAAACTAGAACATAAACATGTCAAAGACATATTTTATGAGTATATTTCGTACCCTTATCACCTTATCCTCTAAATACATCAATTTGGGACCTTTAAAATCCGAAACTCATTTGAAAATAAAGCAAGCTTTTATACCTTTCCAAGAGTGCCCCTCCTCTCCTCTTATAAAAGGCCCCCATCTCTACCACCTTACCCACACTTCATAAGCCTTTTCCTAGGCCAACCCCTACCCATTTTGTCTCTCCAAATCCCTCCCTAACTCTTAGAGGCCTCACATTGGGCATAAGTCTTCCCAAGGTAGCCTTTGAGCTCAAATCAAAAAGAGTTACCCGATTTAAAGGTAGTGTCTTCTCTTGTTTTCTAATGTTTTATTTTGCTTCTACAACCCCCTATACTATTTTTATTCAATTCTTTTGTAACAACACCAGTATATTCCATATACAAGGTTGTTATTATAAGAATTATTCGAGATACACTTACACACACCTACGTCTAATGGATAAAGAACTTACTGTTTCTGTGGATGGTGAATTTCTGCCTCACGAAACGATGATTGTTCAATATTCTTTTAACACCTTCAAAGGTGGCCATTAAGATGACACCATATTTATATATGATATATAATATTTATATTTTTTACTTATGCTTCTGTAATTTTCATTTATGGCATTCCTTTATGGTTTCCATTATGGGTAAACGTGATATCTTCATTTTAGGAAGTGCGGACTACTGCCCCCTCAAAGTGATTTGATTCGTTAATGCCATATGTGGGACGTATAAGGGATTTATTAATGACATTATATGTGATATTATAATGGAATAATAATATACCCTTATATCATTATTGTTCCATTCCATAAAATATGAAATAGAAATGAAAGTAGCGTTCATGCGTACGTACGGCTTACCGTCTCCATGAATGGTGCATTTCATTTCTTATATCTAAACGTTATGTAATATTATAAATGCATGTATATATTGGATATATATGATATATATGATATATACATCATGGGTATTACTCTGGATATAATGGATACATTAACAACTTGTAATTATAAAGAGTTTATTTTTGACTCAAGTACCAATGATCGTTAAAACGACCGTTATTAACTTAAATAATTACATAGTGTTCATGACATTGTAATAAGTGATATAAAAGGAATAATGAACATGAAAAAGGTTCTTAAGAAAGTTGAAATTAACTCATTTTTATTATTCCGGAGGTTAAAGAAAGATCGAGTCAAGCCGGACCCGAGTTATGGGACTTCGTCTCAATCTCCTTTTATTGAGGCATATTTTTTTTATACACAACATTCTTTTATACGGTGTATAAACCCCTTTGAATTTTACGTTTATAAAAATGGAATATTTTTTATACGAAGCATTTTACTAAAGGACAAAAGGGAATATTTTTGTCGTACGTATGCGGTGACAACGACTTCTCCGCCGCCGTGACCATTATTTTAGTTTCGACTTCCTCTACAAGCCATACCTTTTTTATAATGAAGAATATATACCATGTTTTACTTTTCATTTATTTTTGTATTCAACATGGTTTTCATTTTTTTTTAATATCAATGTGTTGTATTGATATCTTGTGATTGAAAAGTGGAAATTTTATGTTTCCTTTATGCATGTTTTATGTGATACGATTATGTTATGGTTCTTGGGGATTATTATGAAGACGGGTGGTTCTGTGATAAACAAAGGGTAGGTGATACCGATATAGCTCTCTAATGCATTGGGTAAGGTGAAGGGGTTAAACATTGAAGTTTCTCTGAAGAGATTTATGGAATATACTGTGATGGGTATTCCAAACATAACCAAGAGGGTTACTCCCTACATAAGAATGTTATGAATGCCTCAAGGTACCTTTATGTCTTATGATTTCTATGATTTATTTATGATTTGATGAGGTATGTTAAAGTGCTTATGTTTTATGGGTAAAGTATGAATTCATTATTATGTATATTTGTACTCATGTTTCCTTTCCATATTTTTATATCCCTTACTGAGCTTTTTATGCTCATCCCATGTTTTAGAAATTTTTTTCACAGGTCAAGGGAAAGGTACATGATATGATGATAGTGTCAAGGAAGTTTCAAGAGAGAATCCATGTTTTATTTTAAATATGTTTCCGTTGATGGGAAAAATGAATACTATCTTTTATGTATCCACTTTGTTTAAATGTGGAATGTAATGCATGTTTTATGATCTAATTCTCTAAAACTCTAAACCTGAAAAGATCCTCAATGTGTAATCTTGTAATAACTCAAGATTAAGTAAGGTTTAAGGCTGGGGCCTTGTAACTTCCATCTTGAAAAGAAATTCACAACAAAAAACCAAAATGGCCAAAAAACTAAACAACCAAACAACAAAATGGTGAAGCTTCCATCCAACCTATCCACCCATTCTCACTATGTTTCACTTCCCATCCACTTATCCTTGATGGTGGCCCTTCCATCCACTATCCAAACTCTTTTTATAGTGGTACTTCTCTCCACATGGACACAACATTCCAATCAATCACAACCAATCATATAACCCATCAAGGTAACAAAAACATGCAATCAACCAATTATATTGCATACCAGTCCACTTCAATAAGTCATCCATTTATTGAAAACTGTTTACCATGCCAAACCACATTTCAATAAATCAACATTTTAATTGAAAACCATTTCCATTAATCATTTCGCAAATCAATCATATCATCCCATTTTAAAATCTCTAATTTAAAATCCACAACAAAATCATTTCACCACAAAACCCCCCTTTTTCCCAAAAATCCCCAAAACATCACCCAAGGGATTTCCAACAAATTTTTCATATCAAAACACAATTAATTTCAAGCACAAAAAATTAATTGAAACCAAAACCATTAGCTCTATCCAATTGGAGTCAAGAGAGATGCCACCTTCCTTTAGGGTTTCCAATAAACAGACCCACAAGCCACCACACCTTAAATCCAGAGAACTCACTACTGAAACCTCTCTAGGTCCCCTTTCCCTAACATTAACAAGCCGTAATATTAACATCCAATGCAACCAAAGCCTTAGATATACAAACAACAAGTTTTGATCTAGAAAACCACGAAAGAGAGGGTTGTGGATCTAGAGGAAAACATAATTGAAACAAGAGAAGAGACTTACCTAGGGAAAACCACATTCAAACCACCATGAAACCCCATTGAAATGCTTCCAAATCAAGTGGGAGAGCACCTTTAAACCATGAGAACCCAAAATCCCAAGTGAGGCTCGAGTGGGAGGAATATTGGAGTGAAATAGGTTAAGCTCGAGGGAGCCCAGAACTTATAACCCTATTTTAAGTGGCCGCATGGTTAGCCCACACAGTTTGGAAAACCATGTGCTAACCGTGCGCATGCTACTGCCTCGAGAGCAAGGGTCTCCAAGGTTGCCTCCCATGGTTTGGAATACCGTGCATAGGCCGTGCGAAGCCATCTTTCTCCCCTGCACAGTTTCATAGGGAACCCGCACGGTTTCCACTAACCGTGCTCAAACCGTGCACCCCTTTAAAAGCCTCCAAACTAATCCAAAACCATTACAAACTCTCCCAACATCTTCCCAACTCATCCCATGCACTTTAAAAACATAAAAATCAATAAAAACACTCCATATACATCAAACTAGGGGTGCTACATTCTCCCCAACATTGGACATTCCATCCTCAGAAAGTAGTGAACCTTCCCTTTTCCGAAAGACCTCGGGCCACTACACGACCATCTCTTTCTCCTGCTCCCAAGTCTCCTCTTGAATCCGACCATGTTGCCACAAAACACGAAAAAAACCGATTCATTTACCATGAAATACTTTCTCTTTCCTATGCACAACCCACACTGGTATGTGCACCAATGAAGAATCTAGTTCTAGTTCAATATGATCCCATCAAATCACATGGTCACGATCTAGCTGATACTTTTTCGACTGCGACACATGAATCAAATTGTGCACCACACTAATCCTCGGTGGAAAATCCCAACAATAATCCACCTCACCAACCCACTCAAGAATCTCAAAAGGTCCAATATACCTCATAGATAACATTCCCTGCTTCCCAAACTGACGATGTCCCAACCTAGGAGAGATTCTAAAGAACACATGATCACTCACCTTCAATGACAATGGCCGTCGACGATGATCTACATACAATTTATGAAAACATTGAGCCGTCTCCCTTCTATTCCTAATCAACATGATCTTCTCCGTCGTCTCCTTGACAAGGCTTCGTCCAACCATCGAGGACTCACCTGTTTCCACCCAATATAATGGAGAACGACATGGCCGCCCATAAAATTCTTCAAATGGAGCCATCTGTATAGATGCTTGATAACTGCTATTTTATGAGAACTCAACCAAAAACAAGTGATTCTCCCATGATCCACCAAAATCCATGACAAAATCCTGCAACATATCCTCTAGATTTTGTATCATCCTCTCAGATTGACCATCTGTCTGAGGGTGATACACTGTGCTCATAGTCAACTGCGTCCCAAGGGCTTGCTGAAAGGATTTACAGAAATGAAATATAAACCTCGGATCTCTATCTGATAAAATCGAATCTAGAACACCATGCCTTTTTACCACCTCTTATATATATATTTTGGACAGATCCTCCACCGAATGAGATTCACGAATTGGGATGAAATGGTCCGACCTCATTATCCGATCCACTATCACCCGGATGACATCGTTCTTTCTGACCGCTATTGGGAGACCTGTGACAAAATCCATCGCTATTTTCTCCCACTTCTAAACAGGGATTGGTAAAGATTGCTACATTCCTACTGGGCTCTAATGCTCTGACTTGACCTGCTGACAATTCAAGCATCTCAAAACAAACTTAGCCACACTTCTTTTCATGCCATCCCACTAGAACTATGCTTTCAACATTTTATACATTTTCTGAATTCCATGATGAACAACCCACCAGGAATGATGATACGCCCCGAGAAGATCCTAATGACAAGCAACTGGTAAAACCATCTGATTCCGAAAACAGAAAACTGAATCTACATTCAGTTTCCAACCCTCAATTTTCTCCCCACCATTGAGTCTTGACCGCATGGTCACGCACTCAGAATCAGAAATCTAGGTCTCTCTAACTAGGCCAACCAAGTCAAGAATCGACAAAACTGGAATGAAGACCGCTCTATCACCCTGGTCCTTACATTCCAACCGCATATCAGCTATAACCGACATCAACTACCACAGGTCTGATGCCTATTTTACCACCTGAGCATATGATTTTATACTTAAAGCATCTGTCACCAAATATCCCTTACCCGGTGTGTACATAATGTCAAAATCAAAAATCTAGAGATATTACATCCATCTCCTTTGCCTCAAGTCAAATCCCTTGGTGAGTAAATTTTTTTCGAGCTCTTATGATCTGTGTATACCATGAATTTCTCACCGAAGAGATAATGACGCCACACTTTCAAAGCATAGACCACTACTGCCAACTCTAAATAATGAGTTGCGTAGTTCTTTTCATGAACTCTCAACTGCCCTGGGCCATATGCAACCACATGATTCCCTTGCATGGGAACATACCCCAACCCTGATCTCAATGCATCACAATACACCACATACCCTTTTCCTAATTCTGCAAAAACCAAGATTTCTGCTGATTTGAGACGAACCGTTACCTCTTCAAAACACTGCTGAAACTATTCATTCCACTGAAATGGAACATTTATTCTTGTAAAAGATGTTATTGGGGAAGCCAAATGTGAAAAATCATGAATAAAACGACTATAATACCCAGCTAGACCATGAAAAAACCGTATCTCAAACACATTCTTTGGCATTTAGCACGAGATAACAACCTCTATCTTTTATAGATCCACTGAAACATCTCTTTCAGAAATCACATGGCCAAGAAAACAAACTTTCTGTATCCAAAAGTCACACTTTGACAATTTGGAATACAACCGATGATCCCTGAAGTTCCACGTCACTATCACCAAGTGCTGATAATGTTCTACCCTCACCTTTGAGTAAACCAGAATGTCATCTATAAACACCACCACAAATGAATCTAGATATCACTAAAATATCTGATTCATCAATTCCATATACACCGCTAGCGTATTCGTTAGAACAAAGGGAATAACCACATATTCATAATGGTTATATCTACTTCTGAAAGCTGTTTTAGGAATATCCACTTCCCCACCTGTAATTGATGATATCCTGACCTCATGTAGATTTTGGAGGACCACTGGGCTCCCCTCAAATGGTCGAACAAATCATCAATTCGAGGAAGTGGATATATATTCATTATCGTAACATGGTAAATATACTATAATCAACAAAGAGCCTCAAATTTCCCTCCACCTTTTTCACAGACAACACCGGTGTTTCCCATAGAGACATGCTAGGCCGGATAAACCCATTGTTTTCTAACTCTTCTAACCGGACTTTTAGTACCCACAATTCAGCTGGTGCAATCCGATAAGACGGACGTGAGATAGTACTGGTCCCCAGAAGGAGATCAATCATAAACTCCACTTCTCTTACAGGTGGTAACCTTGAGAATTCATTAGGAAAAACATCCATGAACTAATCCCCCACTACCGGAGGAACACTCTTCTCAACACCCACTTTCAATTCCAACGACAAAACTGCCAACTGATATGATAACATACCCACTGTTGGTTCCAAAAAACCCATTGGACCCTACCTTTCATGCCTCCCTCCTCTAAAGAGATGTCTAATGCCATCGTGTGTCGTAAAAACCACTATTCTCACATTATAATAAATGTGGGCCTTAAAAGACACCAGCCAATCTATTCCCAGGATTACATCATACCCATCCATCTCAAGCATAGAGAAATTCTAGCATATCTCAATCTCACCGACAACGATACAACAAGCTATACACAGAAAGGCTCGACACTCTCTTCGACCTAGATGATTTTGATGTTTCAAAACTAGGGGAAGAATTTATACACATAAACCCATAAAATCAACCACACGAGAAGCAATAAAATATTGTAAAGCACCCTTATCAAAAATCACCTTCATCAAGGTATAATTTTAAAGAATATTACCTTGCACCGTAGATGGTCCTGGCTGATCATCCACCACAACCTACTCAGCTCCAAACACATGTTTACTTGCCACACTCTTTTCTTTATTACCTTGATGAGGCGTCATGGTATTCCGAGAATCACCATGACCCACTTTAATCTACTAACGAGGGATGTGCTACTGTCCCCATCCCATCGAAGCATACGACATCTCCCATCCCTGAGGAGTGTCACGTGAACTCGACCTTGTATCATTACAACAATAACGCTGCACATACACCATCTTCATAGAATTATGACATGATCGAGGTTGTTCCATACAATCCCACTTGATGTGGTTAATAGAACCATAATGAAAACATCTCGGCTTGCTCTGGGACTTCAGATGAAGATTTAATTATCCTGCCGTCAGATTATATGCCATTTTCCTCCCCTGGGATTAAGTTTCCCTCTTTTCCTTAAAACTAGCGTTAGAGTTCTCATTATTCCCCATGGGTAACACCATGCTTCCTCCACCTGTAGCTCGCATTAGATCTCGCCCAGCCACCGATTCTCTATTCACCATCTCGGTTTAATCATCTATACACGACAACACTATCTTTGAAAAGATTTCTTCCCATAACTCTTCTTCAAAGATCCTTGCCTTCAATGACGTGCTACGCACCACCTCGGGTGCAAACTACACTAAGTTCATAAACATAGCTGCACACTCTATCATAGACATACGATCTTGTTTCAAACTGAATAAATCAGTCTTACGCTGAATTCTAAACGTATTTGGGTAGAATTTTTTGTTAAAAAATTCATCAAAGCCTTCCCACAACATACCCTGGTCCTTCCCCTCTTGGACTACCAACTCCCACCACTGAAGGGAAATATATGACAACATATATGTGGCCAACTTCACATTCATCTCTACTGGAATTACCATGAACTCCAAGATCTTGTTCATTCTATTCAACAACACTTCTTCACTCTCTGGCTCTGAATCACCCCTAAAAATGGGTGGATTCTGTTTTTGAAACTGAACTGCATGATCCACATTCCTTGGTTCATCCAATTTTTTCCCACTTCCCATAGCTTGGAAATCATGCACTATACTTTTCACTAGCTATTGGTTTACTTGAGGCTCAGGTGCTACCATATTCTCACCATCTTCCTTCGGTGGGTCTCTAAAACTCCTACCCAGTTCCATTTCTATAAACAGAATACAAACAACCATGATTCTCACTTTCGTATACATCATGAAATCTCATTTTAATTCATATTACGCAACACTATCACAAAAAGAATTTCCACATTTTCCACATGTTCCATGTTTCACCATTTTGAAAACCAAACCATTTTCAAAATAAAAATTTATTCACATTACAATTTCACACATTCATATCACAATATAAATCATTATACACTAATGAAATATGCATCATAGTGGAAAGTCATTTCTACCATGCATGTCATGCTCATCTCATTGGGTACACCCATGATAATGAGATTTCCAATTCCTATAAGTGTCTCCAAACCAATTATGTAACCAACTCCCTGGTAACTTGAATTTCATCATACAAGGGTTAACTACGTCGTTTTATGCAATACATTCCATGTTTTGACAATCCTACGCCTTGCTTCCATTTCGAATCAAAGAATGTAACAAAAAGAATGTCAACACCAAATCTTAGAATCAAATCCAAAGGACAGAACAAACTGATAGCACATGTAACACCCCGCCCCTACCTCATTGGTTTGTGGAGGAGGTGAGTGATACTTGGCCTTAAGAGACGTTCCCAAGATGCCAGTGGTTGGAAATAAATGCTGAGGGCTTTAATATCAAGTTGGGGAAAGATTTTCCCTTAAGACCAAACCAACCAAACCATCCACTAATAGCCGCTATATGTTTCATGTCAATTCAATTACCCAAAAATACATTCCCAAAAGACAACCAAGTTGTTCCACAACACAGTTGAAAACCAATAATAATAGACATGTCCACACAACATCATAGTACACTATGGAAACTAAACAACCAAACACCACAATCCATGAACCACCATAGCTCCACACCAAGCTCCAAGATCCATGCTTCCCCAAGGGATCAAAATGCTCCACTAGTAGAGGGTG
Organism: Viscum album; assembly: GCA_963277665.1. Lineage (NCBI taxonomy): Eukaryota > Viridiplantae > Streptophyta > Magnoliopsida > Santalales > Viscaceae > Viscum > Viscum album. Next base: position 511,246,184 of record OY728143.1, on the reverse strand, counting down.
CGACCTTACCTTTTCCCACGTCACGGTACATGAAATCTACAAGGACACCACAGTGCCAAAGTAGGGGGTCAGTCCTAAAACTCAGTAGGATTTCCCAAAAATACTTCCCTACACACACCACTAGGATAAAACCGTTATCACATTTATATAAAATAGTTTATATAAAATAAATCACATGTGCAACAATTTTTTTAATCCAAACATGCCCTTACAAAGCCATCACACCCAAACCAAGAAACCAAGGGAATGCCAAACAAACATGTCACAAGCCATCTCATCATTTACACGTTATCATAACAACTTATATCTTGCAAATCAATGCACAACAAACAACCAAAACGGATGAACAACCAAACAACCAAACAACCAAATGGGGGATCTTCTGTCCAACCCGTTCACCCATTCACACTAAGCGGCACTTCCCAACCACTTAAACTTGATGGTGACCCTTCCATCCACTATCCATCCACTTTTTATAGTGGAACTTCTCACCAAATCCACACAATATTCTAATCAATAAAATCCAAGCATATAGCCCATCATGGTCACAACGAAAAGCAATCAACCAATTACATTGCATATTAGTCCACTTCAATAAGTCATCCATTTATTAAAATCCATTTACCACGCCAAACCACATTTCAATAAAAACAACATTTTTATTGAAAACCATTTCGATCAATCATTTTGCAAATCAATCATAGCATCCCATTGTAAAATCACTATTTTAAAATCCGCAATAATGGTATTTCACCACAAAAACCCCATTTTACCCAAAAATCCCAAAAACATCACCCAAGGGATTTCCAACCAATTTTGGATATCAAAACACAATTAATTTCAAGCACAACAATTTAATTGTAACCAAAACCATTAGCTCTAACCATGTGCTGTCGAAAGAGAAGCCACCTACCTTTAGGGTTCCTGAGAAATTGATCCACAAGCCACCACACCTCAAATCCGGAGAACGCACCACAGGAACCTCTCTCGATCCCCATTCACTATCAGCCACAATCCTTAATATTAACATCCAAGGAAACCACAACCTTAGATTTACACACAAAAAATGTAGATCTAGAAAACCACAAAAGAGAGGGATGTAGATCTAGATGAAAGCATAAGAGAAACAAGAGGAGAGACTTACCCAGGAGAAACCACCTTCAAACCGACATGAAACCCCTTTGAAACGCTTCCAAATCGAGTGGAAGATCACCTGTAATCCCTGAGAACCCAACATCCCGAGTGAGGCTCAAGTGGGAGGAAGATTGGAGTGAAATTGGTTATGCCCGAGGTTGCCCAGAACTTATAATCCAATTTTTAAGTGGTCACATGGTTAGCCCGCCCAGTTTGGAAAACCGTGCGCTAACTGTGTGCACGCTACTACCTCTGGAGTAAGGGTCTGCACCATTGCCACGCATGGTTTGAAAAGTCTTGTGCAGGCCGTGCAAAGCCTTCTGTCTCCACTGTAGGGTTTCCTGGAGAACCCGCATGGTTTCCACTAACCGGGCTCAAATCGTGCACCCCTTTAAAAGCCTTCAAACTCGTCCAAAACCATTACAAACTCTCCCAACCTCTTACTAACTCATCTCATGAACCTTAAACACATAAAAATGCAAAAAAATGGCCACATATGTCAAACTGGGGGTTCTATGAACTCCATATCCCTGCATAAGCACAGCACACAACCCGATACCTGATGCATCATAGTAGACAACATAGCTCTTGCCTAGCTCTGGAAATACTAGTATCAGCGCATAAGTCAACATCCCTTTCAGCTTTTGAAAGGGTGGCTCATAAGAATATAACCATAAGAACATTGCACCCTTCTTAGTCAGACCTTTCAATGGTGCTTCTAAGCATAGAAATTACTGTATGAAGCACCTGTAGTATCCATCCATCCCTAGACAACATTTCACCTCAAAGACGTTCATTAGATACTCCTAGGAAACTACTACTCTCACATTCTGTAGGTCCACTGATACTCCTTTCACTGAGATAACATGACCCAAGAAGTGAATTCGGTCCATCCAAAAGTGGCACTTCAAGGTATTATCATATAACATATGCTCCCTTAGTGTACTCAAAATGATCTCAATATGGGTATCATGGTTGTGTCTAGTGTGAGAGTACACCAAGTTATTATCCATGAAGACCACTATGAATGAATCCAAGTATGGATGGAACACTCGATTCCTCAGTGCCATGAAAACTGCTAGCACGTTCGTTAGACCGAACGGCATAACCAAACACTCCTATAGACCATACATTCTACAGAAGGATGTAAGAGGTATATTTGATGGTATAACGTGCAACTGATGGTAACTAGACATTATGTTAATATTAGAGAACACTCGAGCCCCTCGAAGCTGATCAATGAGTTCATAAATCCTCTGTAAGAGATATCAATTCTTCACCGTCAACTTGTTTAGCTTCCGATAATCCCCAAAATGCCTAAGGGTTCCATCTGCATTACTTGAAAACAGGACAGTTGAACCCCTTCGAGAAGTATTGGGCCAGATTAAACCCTTTTCTTGCAACTCCTATAACTTCTTATGGAGCTCCTAAAACTCCAGTGTAGCCATCCTATAAGGAGGAATGGAAACTGGTGCCGCTCCCGGAATGAGCTCAATATTAAAGTCCACCTCATCCTCTTAATGAAAACCTGAAAATTCATCTCGAAAGAAATCCCTGAAATGATCCACCAGTAGAGGAATGTGTAACTTTGAAGTCCCCTGGACATCAAGATATAGACTAGCAATTTGGGCGGTAACTCCTCCTAGCTCATGATACTCGGGTCCTGTTCTACTCGCCTGGACATCCCACTCGCCTCTATAAAGAAAACATCCATGATCTGGTGATATAAAGCTCACCCTACGGTGAAAACAGTCGAAGAATACCTGGATGGGAACAAACCAGTCATCCCGAGATTTACATCATAGACTGTCATCTCTAGAACACATAGGTCCCATAGAAAGTGACACTAATAATCCTCTAGAGGGCACTCCTTCCACTGACGTACACTAGCCTTCGTAGTCCCCAATGGTGTGTCTAATGTCAAGATATCGGCAGAGGAAAAGATGCAGATCCCAAGTCTCTCCATAACAGAAACATAGATAATTCTATAGAAGGCCCTTGTATCAAAAAGAGAAGAAGATAATATTGAGGCTACTAGGATCGTACCTCGAACGATAGAGGTTCTGATAACCTGCTCCTGTTGGGTCTGCTTCACTGCAAAAGCTGGACCTGTACCACATCCCTCTGACCCTGCTGGATCGCTTTTAGCTGATCCATCGTGCTATCGCTGAAATACCACTGACTAACCACCATGGCCTCAACCTCCACCTCGGCCCAAACAGCTAGAAGAACTCTCATTCCCAGACTAGTGAGTAACTAGTGGCATGACACCTGAATGAAGATTCATGGATGAAGCCCTTTCACCAGCTGCTAGTGATAAAACCTAACATAAACACTGAAGGTGACCCATCTTGCTGCAGGATCGGCACTCCACTGGGTCTCTTTGTCACTGTGGCCTTGTATTCCTAGCCCTTCCACAATGATGGCATACCACCCAGCCACCTGAAGATGTGTCTCACTACCTCTGATCACCATGCGTAGAATCCCTATGGTTCATCCTACCGTCAGCTGGTGGAGCACTAACTATGGAATCAAAACCGATCAGTATCATAACTCTGGAATCTCTTAGATTGTGCTATGCAATGAGCACCCGGGTGATGATGGAAGCAATGTAAGTCAATATAACGATATTCACCTACTAGTGGATCTCCTGTATGAGACTATTCTCAAACTTCCTTGCCAAGAACAACACATATCTTCCTAGGAGGGGTGTGAAATGCTAAATCTCAGTGAAACGAGAGGAATAATCCATAACTGAAAGAGTACCCTACTCAAAACTCATGAAATCCTAGTCTCTGTTAGACCTCAAGGTCTCCGAATGTAAGTATTCATTAACGATGCGCTGAAACCCCTCTGACACCATAACCCTATGATGACCTGCCTTTGAGATCACATCCCACCACCTCATGACAGAGTCTCATATAATGTAGCTACATAGCTTGACTTTCCTTTCTAGAGAAATCTTTAGATTCTCAAAGACCTTCAGCATGGCTTCTATCCATGACTCTGCAGCCTGAGGTCCTCCTTTCCATGAGAAGGTGGGAGGATACTGCTATTGGAAAACCTGGTTCAAGTCGGCCATAGTCGAGTCAGGTGGCGGTGCTCCCTAGAAGGTCTACATCATCCTCAGAAAGATTTCCCTAAAATACACATCGGCGCATGTAACCGGTCTCGCTGGTGGTTCCAAGGCTGGCACAACAGGAGGATCTGCAGGATGTCCCTAATCATCCATATTTGGCATCTCATCACTGCCTTCCAACTAGCGGACAACCAGAGGATCTCTCGATGGCATGACTCTACAAGGTCAAACAAACACTTTAGATTCAAGATTATCAAAGACATAAAACCTGAAGGACAAGAAAGTAACAAAAGAAGGAAAACATTCATGTTCATCAAAATATGACTACACAGTGTGTACTTTTCTTACACGGTGTGTTCTCTTAAGTCATTAACATGGGAATGTAATTCAGATAAAAACTAGTAATGTAACACCCCAAATACATAGCGTGTTGTCAAAACATACAACGTGTACTTGATTCATGTTCCCTGCTGGAATCCTTCTACATGATCATGAAACACGGCTCTGTTAAGACAAGACTACACGAAATGTTCAAGGTGGATACAGTATGTACGTCGACAAGCTTCACTGCACCCTGTTGTTAGTGACAAGGCTTGTGTACCCAGGTTACAGGACACGACATGGTCCGAACAAACACAACATATACTAAAAAAGGATTACAATGTCTTGTGTTATTCGTGAAATGGATTGGTACTGAATTCAGACTACACTGCGTTTATAATCTTCACACGGCATGTATATGAAAAGATAACATCAACCCATGTTGTTCGTGACATGGCTGGTTACCGAGGTTAGGCTACACGATGTTCTAAACTAGTAAAAAGTGTGTTCCCACAAGGATCTTACCATCCCATGTCTCTTCCCACGCAGCCTAAGACACAGTTAGAGACTACACGGTGTGTACATAGGTACACGACATGTACATTTGAAAAATAGTTTCTTCCTGAACAGAAGAACACATGGTGTGTAGTCAAAACTACACAGTGTGTATTCTGGGATTTTCTAGATAGTAAGCCTCAGAAACAACTCTGGAGCCCAGAAAACACTGAAAAAAACATTAATGTTTCCAAATTCTGATCTGCGAGGGCCCATAATCCCCGCGAATCAATGTTTGGCATCTTATAAAAGTTACAACAAGGAAACCAAGTGATAATACACCAAATTCTAGTCCATGAGGGCCCATAACCCCTCAATAACCAATGTTTGGAGTTCATCCAAATAAAAAACAATAGAAAAGTGCCCTAACAAACATCAGACATTTTTATCAAAGCATCTATCACAACAGCATGCATATTATACTCAACATCTATGACAAAAACAAGAAATTGCTAATACATCTTACATGGCATGGAAAGAATGCATGGAAAGTGTTTTATGACATTTTCCTATATAATGCCTGTAATGGAATACTCTTATCTTATCGGGCTGCGGCAGAAGTAGAACTGCAATAATAACAACGATAACAAAACAAATCATGTGAATCACCCAATGGTAAAATCAAATCAACTATAAAATTATAAACTAGTAAAATTAAAATAAACGAGGTATTATGGATTATCCTTGTACATGGGTTATCTACTCCCAATAATAGCTTATTAAAAAGTACCTATTATGTCCTATACCTAGCTATAGGCTCCAAACCGTAAGTCAAGAGAAATAATTCCTTCTGATACCACATTGTATCATCCTGGTTCCGGAAGCCACCCAGAGGTTCCCCGTACCTGGTTGGTCACATGGCCTCAAGTGCATTTCCTCGAATGCTAGTGGCTGCTGACTGACAATGAGAGCCTTGAGTATGATTGTGGGGAAACTTTTCCCCCATTGGCAGAGTACCCAGTGGAAGAGACAGAAATAAACAATATTGGAAGCAGTAAACAATCCATACACAAGTGAACAATGGAATACTAAATGATAAACAGCTGGAGCACATACATATAAAATAATACATGATACATATGTCTAGGAAAACAGCCAAACAAGTCCCAATGCTGATACAAAACAGTACTAAACCGAAAATACAAGGAAAAACAGATAACATCTCCTTAGCATCACAAGCCTGAGCTTGGTCCCATGCTCTCTAGCTCCACAGCAAGTCAAGTACCAGAAAAAGAAGGGTGTTTGCCCTTATCTATACTTTCAGTAATATAATCTATTTGGGCCCAAAAGAATTTCACAAAAGGGGTGTGAGACTAAATTCTAGTTGGAAACCACCACAAGATATGTGCCTAATAGTCAGTGAATATATTGCAGTAAAAGTACATAAAGCAGTTAAAAGGAAATTACTCAACAGTAAAAGATCCACAGTTTCAAGCATTTAATTCACAAATAGGTAATCAGCAACTCTATAAAGTAGAAACAAATAGGTAACCCTCTAGGTAGTTCTCAGATCATGAACCCTATGGTTCAACCACCAAGTACTAAGAACCCTCTGAGAGGCACACAAAGTCTCACCCCTCTCGTTCAACTAATGTATAGACTCTCTCGGGAAGCACTCATTTTCAATTCCCCATGTAGTCTCGTATTGTAATAAAGGTGCTCTGGGAAAGCAATCAATGTATCATTCCCCCTATGGACTTTTTTGAGGAACTTAAGACACTCTGGAGAAGCACTCAACATCAATTCCCCCTGTGGTCTCGCATCGTAAAATTATAAAAACACTCGGGAGAATCCCTTACGTCCATTCTCCCAATGGTCTACTACACTAGGTTCCCACGACCCTGTATATGTCAAATAAGTATAGCACTCATGACAGCGATAGTAAACCTCATGAACTACATGGATTTAATTCTATGACATATCATCACATTAGAAATACAGTCATAACATCCTACAATACTAGGCATGGAAGTAAACAGTAGCCAAAAGGGTAAACTAGACCCAACGGTCTAGGAAAGGAAAACATGCCTGCCATACACTTCTAAATCATAACAATTAACCCTATTCCCATTCATTATCCTTTACTCTAGAATATAAGAAATGAAGTAAAATAATAGTGCTTAAATGGTAAATATGCAAAACCCCGTTCAATGGTTTTGTGGGAATTTGCACAAAATATTAAATGACATTCAACGGAAATGCACAAACCACCTAAATAGTTGTTAGGAGATCGATATACATCAACCTCGTCCCTTGTATCACCTCATAAATTCTTAGATCTATAAAAACATAAAAAAAAATTCAACCCATGATAACTTGGAAAAGAGGAGGAATTGGAAAATGATGCTCTGGGAGAAGGAAGAACTCACCACTGTGATTCCAAAGAAATCACCGGTGTTTGAATCAGAGGACGGACAGAGGCTTGGAGGATCATCAATAATCTACATATGTACGAGTTCTCTCGGATGAAGATGACCTAGAAGAAGAGTGTTATGTCTATTAGATGCGACCCCGATGCGTTTAATGAAAAAAAGAATGTACACAACGTGTACTTTTGAAGTACATGGTGTGTACTTGACTTTTTGGTACTCTACTTTAGGTGGCCTCCATGTCACCCCTACATGGCCATGTCTGTGTCCCTGACATGGCCATCACATGGCCTCTAGTGGCATTGTAGTACACGGCGTGTACTCATAAAGTACATGGGGTGTACATCGAAAATTTCCAGATTTTACTCTTTTCCTAAAAAACAACTAGAAAAGGAAAAACATACATAAAAGAATATCCAGGTTCTTAAAGGATGATAATAGTGAAGCACGGTTAGAATAAGATGTGAGTGTCTAGGATAACATACATAGGTCCCTATAAATTGAACCAAAATTTGGTCTCCCAATATTTATCCATGTTTTATGGTTAAGAGGTCCCTTGTAGTTTGGATTTGGTTGTCAAATCCTCAGAGTCCTAAGAAGTTACCTACAGACACGCATAATCTATATATTGTTTTTGGATATGAAGTGGAAAAATTGAGTTGATTTTATATGGTTTTAAATGATCAAATAGAGGTCTATGTGAATTAAAATTATGATAATGAGTTGATCCTAGGTAATCACTTGGGCTGGATTCGATGAATTCTTTTTTAATGATTTTAATTTCATATATTTGAGATGGGTTCATAAGAAGATCAAACTACATCATCACTTATTAGAATAATACCAACACAACCTAATAATAACATCCTATGCACATGGAGGATCAATATTTTTAGTACTCCAAGGTAAAGGTTCGTATTATCCCAAGAAATGTTAGGCCTCAAATTTAACAAGGAAGAATGAGTTTTAAAATCTCGAAATAAAAATATTAATTAATAGAAGTGATTAGAAATTAATGGGGTGATAAATAACAGCTAATACATCCCATTTATACTCACTTGGATAAAACCATAAGTGATTTATCTCTCCATTGATGCTATTCTATCAATGGAAGCTAGAAATAAACGCACAATGGCAGTATTGAAGAAGTGAAAAAAAAATAATGAAATGTAAACGATCACTCCACCGTTGTGTGAATAATTCCACTAGCTTTGATGTGAATTAGTTCACAAAATGAGGAATCAATATCAATGTAATAATAATAAAATTAAAATAATAGAATATGAATAATGTTTATAAAGAAGTTGTGGTAATTCAAGAAACTAATAGTTGATGGAATGCGATTACCACATCAAATTGACAGTATAATATTGAAATGAAACAATGCTCCAAGAAGATAAAATCCTCCACCTAAATTGAATTAAATAGGAATTTTAAGATTCCTAGGTAGATAACCCAATGTTCCAAGTCTTCCCACTTGATTATGGTATGCCTAGGGTGGTGGAACGTTTGTGGAATTTAGACATTCCAACCCTTGACTCGAAATGACCTCTATCTTGAATTCACAAAGAAGAAGAGCCTAAATGAGCTTCTAGATGGCCAAATTTGAGTGGGCCATAGCATAAGAAAATGAATCACTAGATGTCCCCGAACTGTATGAAACATTTTAGGACATTATAATTTATGGTTTAATAGATATGTGTAAAATGGTGGGTTGTTTTTATGGGCCGCAGAATCTAGCCCAAAATTATAAATCCATCTTGGGATTCCTAGAACTCCATTAAAAAAATCAGAAATAGCTCTTTCAAATGTTGGATTAAATGTTTTCTTTGATGTATTATATCTTCTGTAATGTTTTTTGTATAATTGGGCTCGTATCATGGTCAATTCATCCACATTATTAGGTTGTTGTCTAGTTTACTTTGTCAAGAATATATAGGCATGAAAGACCATTTTGGTGGTTTTCCAATGTGAATCTTCGTGTACTAAAAAATCATGAATTGTTCCATATAGAATGAGATATTTGAAAATAATATATAAAAATAAAATCAATACTATTTTTTTCTTTTAGGGTGTGTTAAAATATTTACCAAGTATGAGTGCACATTAGCAATGAATTACAATCACAATGTTAAATATTGTTCAAATTGTAAAATGAACTAAAAATTGTGTTTATGAATAATTAAGATCATGAATATTATAAATTTTATCTATGAATACTAGCTTATTTCAGTGGCTAATCGACCCCCCTAACACAATTTTTTCTAGTCCGGAACAAAATATTTCTCAAAAATATGAAATTCAAATTTCGTTTGGCAAAAACATTTTAAATCACAATGATCACCAAAAAAATAGTTATACCAAAATATCATGAAACCCATCATAATATTTTAAAACAATTTATTTTCATGAGAATATCCAAATCCCATTCCCATTATATTTTTCAAGATCATTTCTATATTTCATCCAATATAAATTAAGCATGGAGATGTGTTATGTATCATAATAGACATGGGGGGTTAATAATTATTCAAGGGGAAAATAATGGATGTACATGGTGGTATCATATTTCAATGTTAATATTAGTATAGAAAAATATTAGGTACATTTTTTTTTGTTTTTTTTTCAATTTTTCTTGGGTAATTGATATTGAACTCAATAGAGTCAACCCATAAAACACGACTTTGCCTATGAATCCCAGGCTCAAAGACCATAGAGCACCAAGTAAAGACCACATACATGGGAATCATCTAGAGTTAACTCAGTCAAAAACAAATTCATATTACCACCAATCGAGATAAAATTACTAATGTCAAGCCAGAAAACATTGGAGTCACGATCCCTATGTGCCAAAATCCACGTATTAGGTCTTTTCATTTTTCTTCAGAAAAGTTTATTATTATCATTTTTTGATTTACTTTTTTTGAATAATAATATTAGAACAAAAATGAATATAAAAACTAATTTTTTGGGGGGACTCCATGAACTAATACTAAAAACCCACTATCCAAAAGACATGCCTTATGTTTTTTTAGGATGAAAATATAAATGATGAAACATCACATTAGAGAACCACACATTCCAAAATCTATGTTTTTGAAATTATACATGGATTAAAATTAGAATCAGGGAATGATAAATTATTTGATATTAAGTTTCAATTTTTTCAATGTGTATTATTATGTTCAGGGTTAAAGGAACATTTCTTTACTTTAAGGAACACTTTTTTAAAATCATGTTTTCTACAAAAACAAAAGAAATTTGTTTATTTATCTCCCCCATATATAAAATAACATTGTCCTTGAGGTTTGTAGAAAAAAAAATTATAACGGTATAGAGATTAAGAATGGGAGTTAAAAAGTAAATTGAAAATGAGGATCATAGAATGAATTCACCTGGTGGTTGAAGTTGATGTTCTTGCTACACTATTTTAATCCCTTAATGTTTATGTTATTCGGAGAAGACTCATCAATGATGATAGTTTGTGTTTATATTTCTGTGATTTCCCTAAAATAAAGCACATCATCTCAGCATCCCCTAAATCTCAAACAACAACACAATTGGAAAACAATAGAATCCCCTTGAGATCCCTTTATATAAACAGAAACAAAAGGAAAGGAAAAAAACACACTTGATTATTTAATCATAGAAAATACTGATACTAGAAAGAAGAAAAATTAGAGTTATATATATATATAAATAATTTTAAAATATAAGTATATATATAAATAAAATCAAATATGGAAACACTATTAGCCATAGGTTAGTGCTAGGCACACTCCCCAATATCCCTTTGGTCCAAGGATCGAGTCCCCATAGCTTCTCCAATAATGATGTTTTTGGCAAATGACATACAATGTGTCCTTTAAAATTTAATAATTATTTTTTTATTTTTATTTTAACCTAAAACAACTAAAAATAAAATAATATAATCTCATGATATATTTTAATTTTTTTTAAATTTCTATGTATGGTATTACTCATGGATCACACCACATGACATAGATGAATATGACGCTCCCCTTTCAGACCCTTACATTCTCATAATAGAAGAACAAGTTAATAGTCTATAGTACTATCATATTCAGAGGTTAATGATTACGTAAAAAAATTAAATAAATATCAAAACAATTCATTAATACTATTTGAAAAATAATTATTATTCACAATGGATGGAACCATGAAAACAACAGGTTTCCTCCAATACAACACTTTTGTTTAATGTTGATAGGTTGACATAAACCCCCATAACTTACCTAATACCAAAATGAAAAATTTTAAGGACCCCATATTTCTCCAATTATACTAGATTTAGATATATTCTTTATTTATAATTTGTTCCATATATAAAACTATGTTATATAATGAGGGGGAAAATTCAAGAAATATCAAAAATGGTTGATATGGTTTCAATCGCATTCTTGCCAAAGGCATCGATTATCATTCCAACAATTTTGGTTTTAAGAGAAGAATGAATTCCAACTAAAATTTCTTATTTATACTCAATAATGGGATATTTGAATTAGGAAGGAATGACAAAAATTTTGAAATTGGTTTGGAAAGGACATTTATAAACATGTCAAGATTTTGAATCCAACTCGATATTATTTTCTATATTTATAAAAATAAATAGATAATTTTTAATAGAATATTCTACAACAAATTTTTAAAAATCAGTTTTAATAATGGTTATGGACTCGATGTTTTTTATTTCTCCTAGTGGTTCAGTTTTTTTTTGGTTTTGAAAAATCATTAATCGGGCAATATTCAAGACTCTCAATCCAAGATGACAAATTTCTCCCTTCTGAATACAAAAAATCAGTTTCGTCTAGATTTAAACATACAACAATAATTACTTTTTATTATTCAGGTATCCTATATTCGAATGTCATCTATGTAGAATTTTCAGGTGGTGATTGTGTGTAACAATATTATTCTATCAATGTTGGCGAAGGGACATTCCGAGTGGCAATGGGTTCGAATACTGTTTCAATGCTTCGTAGTTCTACTATCAATGATGAAACCTCAAAATTAATTCTCTCTATTTGTTAAAAAAAATTGTCTTGTAATGGTTTTGGATCATGATGGGAAAGGGTTTGAGATAGATTATCTACTCCAGGATGATAATTAAGATGTTGGAATTAAAAGAAGGATGTTCAGATTGGCCTTTTCGGATTGAAATTCATTATAGGTTGGAATTTTTTGTGGAGAATAGGAGTTAAATCATTATTTATCAATAGTATATTGATTTTTTCACTAATAAAAACGGCTACTGTCATTTTAAATCATAATTGGTGTTGGGGTAGTTAATGTACGGAGAGGTTCCCCATGTTTGGATTTGTTCAAAATGGATTTTCATATGAGTGAAATTGGGGATGAGAATAGATAATTGGGTTGAAAATAATATGTTCATTTATAAGATAACTTACTCAAGTCCCGGGAAACAACACTAAAATTTGATCTCTCCCAAATTTACCCAAGAGTTTTGGGTTAATTAGTCACTTGTAGTTTACCTTGGGTTGTGAAATTATCAATGACCTAAGAAGTAACCTATAGACACAAACATTCTATGAATTTTTTTTGGATATGAAGTGTCCTACATTGGTGAATTTTAGATGGTTTTAATTGAAAACTTACTGGTCCATGAGAAGTAAAATTATGATAATGGGTTGATCATAGGTTATCACTTGGTGGTGGATTGGATGAATTATTTCTTAATGATTTCAATTTCTTATATTTGATATGGGTTCATAAAAATATCAGTGAACTTCATCACTTATTGGTTTAATACCGAAAAAGCATAATACTAATCACCTATACACTTGGAGGATCAATGTTTGGGGCACTCCAAGTTAATGTTTTGTATTAGCACTTGAAATGTGTGGACTTAAATATAATAAGGACAAATGATTTCTAAAATCGTCAAATAAAAATATCAATTAAATAAAGTGATTATAAATTATTGGTGTGATAAATAAAATCCAATACACACCATTTATACTCCTTTTGATCAATCCATAAGTGGGTTATCCAATAATTGATTCTGTTCTATCGGTAGAACCAGGAAATAGATTAGTGAGATTTGAAATGGAGAAGTGTAATAAATAATGAAAAGAAAATGATTACTCCAACATTGTGTGAATAATTCCACAGGGATTGGTTTTACCAAGTTCATAAATTGAGTAAATAGTATCAATTTGACAATAATAAGAATATAATAATATAAAATGATTAAATTTTATAAATAAGCATATGGAATTGACGAAAATTATTATCGAAGGAATGCGATTAGAACCTCAAATTGGTAGTACAATATTAAAATTAAACGAAGCTCAATGATGATAAAATCCTCCACAAAAAAAAACATAAATAAGAATTTAAAAATCCTTGGGTTGAGACCCCAATAGTCCAAGTCTTTCCACTTGAAAATGGTAGGCCTAGGGTGGTGCAATGTTTGTGGAATTTAGACATTTATACCCTTGACCCGAAATGACATCCTACTTTCATCCACAAAACAGAGGCCACAAAATGTAATCCTAGATGACCTAATTGGAATGGTACATATAAGAAGAAAATTAATATACTGATGTCCCCTAACATTATGAAATGTTTTTGACTAAAATAGTTAACTGTATACAAGATATGTTTATAATAGTTGGACATTGTTCAAGGCCGTAGAATCTGGACAAGAATTTTATCTCCTACTTGGGACACTTGGAACTCCTTTAAAACAGCTAAATTGGCTCTGTTAAATATTTTATGAAATGTTCTCAATGATGTCCTCTATCATCAGTTAAAGTTTTAGAATCATTGGGCTCATAACGTGTCCAATAAAGTCACTTTATTAGTATGGGTTCAAATATTTACAATGTAATAGTTCACTTTAACAAAGAATTTCAATCATAATGGGAAATAATGTTCAAATTGATAAATGCTCTAAAAATGTAGTTTAGGAATAATTTAGATCATTAATATTTTAAATTATTATAATTAATATGATCATATTTATGTGGATAATCACCTTGTGAAACATAGAAATCATTAAAATATATTAAACTATATAAAATTAATTTCAAAATATCATTTAATATTTTTAATTGAAAATAGGGAAAAATATGATTTTCTTTTGATAATAATTTATATTTTTAAAAATATTTGAAAAGATATATTATTTTAAAATAATCATTAAAAATAATAATTTTATTTTTAAATAAAATTGTGGTCATGATGATGGGAAAATTCATATATTTTTACATTAATAAATCATTCTTCTCAAACATTTTTAAAGAGTGTTAGAAGTTACCCATGAAACAACTGTAATGAAATTTAATTATTAAAACAATTTTAAATAAGGTAAAAAATCATAGAAAATAAATTTAGGATATATATTATGTTTATAAAATAGAATTATTTATATATGTTAATGAATGTGGAGGAAGCGTTTTGATAAATTTCTTTAAAATGAATAAAATATATTTTTAATGAAAAACACTTTTAGTCCTTAAAAAAATACGAACCATTTGAATGGACGAAAATATAAAGGTATATTAAATAAAATTATTATAAAAAGTTTCATGATATCAAATTTGATGATTTAGTTTATAAGAAATATATGTAAATATTGCTACATCAATCGAAACATGTCCTAAAGTCGAATGTTTAAGATGAGAAACGCTCTAACATGGGTAATAATTAAATAAAAAATCCATTAAATAAATAGAATTAAAGTTATTCTGTAGTGCCCATAATATCCCTAAAATAATATTTTAAAAATAATTCATGGGGAATTAATTACACAATTATGAAATAAATAAGGGTGTATAACATGAATTATGTAACAAATAAATGAAATTGAGACCATGTAAACCCTTTTGACTTTATTTACATTTGAATCAATATATCATGAAAGTGAGAACTTAAAAGGAAATATAAATATCTTGATCAATGAATGATACATGATAAAATTTTCTAATAGGTTATATGTAGACATTATAATAGGAAGTTGGTTTCTAATAGATGACATGTCTCATGAAAACAATATTGATATGAATAATCATATAAAAGATCATATCATTGAATTTAGAATCTATTAAAATAAGTTATTGTGTATAAAAATTTTAAAGAAATTTTTTTTGAAAATAAAAAATAATACAATAAAAGATCATTTCAAACAAAATATTGGTATATAAAAGTTAATGAAATATAAATATATCCCAATGAATGTAAATTGAGTTAGGAAGTATCAAACCTGTAGTAATGAATTGCTAATTACATTATTTAAATATTCTATAATAAACATATATTAAATTTTTTATTTTTTATTTTTTTAAATTTTTACTAATTTATCATTTAATCATTCACCTAAATTATATCAATGAAATATTTAATTACGTAATCGGTGAGGTCCATATTGAATGTTTTTAGGATATGAAATTGATAATGAAAAAACAACATCAGCATGTTGAATGCAGTAAAAGGGGTAATTGTTTAATTATCTCTATAATAGTAATTATGAATTAATTATCATTTTATATATAAGATACAATTTTATAACCAAAAATTATTGGTGAAAAAAAATTAAATACATCATATCACGAAGGTAGTATTCTGCACATATACACAAATGACATTTCCACTTCTCTACATGGAACAAAATAAATAAAGTAAATAATAGTTTAATTTTATAAAATCATATTAATTCAATACATTTAAAATCTACTAATTATTTCCATCCATATGACCATCATGTGGGGTGTTAATGTAAAATTAATCACATCTCTTTCTATAGGTGGTAATTCATATGTACGCTTAGATAATGATATTGTTTATAAAATGTTGGAAATGTAAGAAAATATATAATTAACAATGTATAAATAATAATAATTATTATATTAAAATCATATATATATATATATATTAAATATGTCATTATTAATATATATGATAAGTGTTAATGGAAAATGAAACACATCACATTGTGGTGGTGACAACCAACATGTATGAGCGAATGATATTTTGGTTCTCCATAGGATGAAAAGGGAGATAAATATGGGTTGTGACATAGTTATACAATATTTTCAGTATAATAGATTTATTAATTTTATTATATAAATATGGTTTAAAAATATTTTATTGTGGTTGAAGAAGAAATGAACATGAAATTGGTTGGTTAGTAATTATACCTCCTCCTTGAATAACCTCTTTATCTCACAAATTAAGCCTTTTATTGTTTGGAATTTGTTGAGACTAGAACATCTATGATGTGGGAGAATTTTAGAGGGATATTCGGTTAGGTAATTTTTATACTTGGGTACTCAAAAGGTGTGAGGAATGTATAAGAGGAGGTTTCCTTTTACATGTGAGGGGTGGAGAATCATTGGAATAAAAAAATATTAAAAATATTTATAATTGTTTTGTTAGAGGAGGAATAAATTTTAAATTTTAAAATCTAGGATTAGGATTACTACAAAACATTTTATAAAATAAAATATTGAAAATTTTATGAAATTGTTTCCTAATGTAATCTTTTAAACCCACATTAACCCTTTTGATGGTTACAATTATAAATAAGTTTTTTAAATTTATAGTAATCATGAAAGTTACTATAAAAGAAAAAATGACACATAAGTACAGAAATGTTGATATGATCAACCATATCCCTATAAATTTCCTAATGTTATATTTTTATAAAATTTAAATCAACATATATACTATTATTAAACAAAATATAACACTAATGAAATTTTCAGAATTATTCACATTGTTTGAATTAAATGAAATAAATATAGTAAACGAATTAAAATATAATTTTTTTAAAAAATCCACAATTCATTATATTTATATTAAAAATTCATGTAATATTATAATTTATCCAAAATTTATTACTTTTAATGGTTTTAAAATGAATCACTTGATTTTTCTATTACATGAACAAGAACTTTGTCCATGTTTCATAAGCATTTAATGTAATAATTTAATAAAAAAATATTTTGAACGATTAAAAAAATTATTCACATTAAATATAAACATTTAAAAATGGAAATAACGGTTTTTATCAAATTGAAAAAATATTTGAAATTTTATTACAAAGAGAGTGTAATTGTGTATTCATTCATTACTTTAAAATTTAAGTTGGGTCATTATCAATGAAAACATGAAACCACGTTTACAAATACAAAATAATGGTATGTGTATGATTGAATATAACTCATCGAATTGAAATAATGATTGTGTTATATATATTTTTAAAGCCCTATCAAATTTTTGTTGAATTGAAATAACCTGTTTTTCTTTTTTGAGGTGAGAAATATTTACTATCATTGATATTCATTACGAAAAAAATAAATATGATATATTTTAAAAAAATATTTAAATTTATTTAAATTATTTAATATATTTAATTCAGTTCAATCCCGATGATATTTATTTATTAAATTTTATGTAAACCCAAAAAATGTGAGGAAAAATTGTTTTTAGGAAAAAAGAATTATTAAGAATACAAATGTTTTTATACTAAATTTATGAATTATGTCAAAATAAATGAAATTAATTTGATTATATTTGTAAAAAAATGAACTAATGAAATGTTTATTAAAATTTAAAACCAAATGGGACATTCAAAATAAACGAATGGAAAAGTCAATTTCTTATAAATAAAATAATTTTCCATTATTCATTGAAAAATTAATCTCTTTAGAAAAATTTATAAATATCATTACAAAATAATTTTCATATTATTATTTCCAGAATTAAATCCATTTCATAAAAATACAATATCTAAAAGTGGGAGAAATTAATTACTATATTCCCTCATAGAAAATAATAAAATTAGTTTTGGAAAAAATGTAATTTTCAAGAATAATATGAATTCAATAAAATTTGACTTCTTATTTCCTAAAATTAAATAATAAATTTTTTTGATTAGGATGTATATATATATATCGAATAATGTAGTTAGTCCTATTCATACAAATAAATTACATGATTAGGTTATGATGGTCATATTTAAAATAATATTATTTCGTGGTTTGTATTAGCTCAATTATTCATGTCATATACACTATCAGACATAGTATCATTTTAATATCTTAAGGTTTTATATTAATATGTATTCATATTTTCGTGACTTATAACCTATAAAAGTATATAATCTACTTAATCAAAAATATTTCACATCTCATCTTGGAGTTGTGATAACTCATCCTCAAATTGGGTCTCTTGAATATATTTCATAAATTTATATCTTTTTCTTGAATATGTTACATAATAGATAAATTTATAATTATACATTAATAAGATACAAACGAAAATACAGTTAATTTTATAAGCATTAAGTTGGTGACTCAAGATACTCGATGGAAAGTGATTAATGGAAACACATTATAAATACAACTATGTAATAAAAACACTAATTATATATGAATACATATATAACACAAGGGCATAATAAAAATTTGAAAGACAATAATTTTTCAATATATTCCATGTTAAATTTATAATAGAAGATGAGTTCTGAATCAATAAATAGGTCCCCATAAAAATAAATCACATGAATAATTACTTAACTAAATTTTTTTTAGTATATTAAATTATAGTATTGTATACTCCTTCAAAAATTAAAATAAAACTGAGCTTCATCATTTTGACATACTCACATTACTAATATATAATAAACATAAATATATTTTTTGGAGGATCTTCCTTTGTTACTAGATCTAGAAAACCTGATCCACCCATATTTAGTATGATGTTTTCCTTCTTCACATTTCCCTTACAAATGTTTTATATATTTTAACATTTTTCAATAAACACTTGGTAAAAGTCAACATGTTATGATAAAAAATTATTTCTTTCCTAGAAAACATGTTATTAGTTACCATAATGTATAAGTACAATCAAAATAATTTAATTTAAATATTAGCAGAACTTTTCCACATAGTTTAAATACTACATAAAAAGGGAACAAAACTCAAACATGCATGTTAAAGGTAATATTTTTATAGTATTATATGATATTAACCAATTAAATAATAAGGGAACAATCCTATTGCAATAAAAAATGTTAAGTTTCATTAAATAATATATATATTGGGATATAGAAATTTATGAAAATTATCCCTCAACCAGGATCTCACGACCCGGCCTCGGGACCCGTGTCGTGACTACCCCAAGCCCACCTTCCATAGGCCAGGGACTGGCGACTATCACCAAAGTTGTAAATCCCGAAAAAAGGGGAAAGAATTTCCTTATAAAGTAAAAAAAACACCATAGAGTATGAAAGAAGAAGTAAACACTATGTAAAACTGTGTACAATAGTAAGTACGGAATGTAAATGGGCCAGAATACAAACCCAAACTGAAACTAATGTACAACTGGAAAGAAATTACATCAACTGAATGTAAAGCAGCAACATCAAGCCGTCCACTGGAAGTCCCACCTGAAGGGTGGGTACAGATAGCCTCCTTGGGTCCAGCCGTCCGCTCCGTGTACGTCCCGCCCAGTGGTCCATCTCCAGGTACCGACATGCTCCACAAGCCTCAACCATGATCAGCGTTGTCCGTCTTCTGCATCCAACACAATGTAGTGCGGGCATAGCCCGTGTAGGGGTGAGTATATGCTACTCAGTAGGGACCCCGAGTCCCCCGAATGTCTCCAAGAATCCACAGAGCATAATCCACAAAGTAAAGAGACAATCACGAAGTAACATCCAACACTACTTAGGTATATGCCTATACATATACCTAAGTCATCAATTGCAGTTCAGATCCAACATCTGATCCCAAGTTCGATCACATCCACACAGGATAGTACAACCCAATCCACACAGGAAATTACAACCCAATCCACATAGGAAATAAAGACAATCATATCGAAGATAAACATTGAAAGTCAAGACTCAGCTCACAAAGGTATACATCATTTGTAAAGAAAAAGGAGATGATCAGATGTAGTTACTGATTCATCTAGTTGGGACCCATGTTGGATACATGTACTATAGTCATCACCACCAAACCTACGGAGGATTCCAGTACGGTTTTCATCATTGTCGAACCCACAAAGGATTCCAGTATGATAGTATTCACTATCGAACCCACAGAGGATTCCAGTACGTTTGTCATCACAATCGAACCCACAGCTGCTGGGGAACTCCCCCTCTATCGAGTACAGTGGGCCTGCCGCTACAACCAAGCGCTTCCCACTATCCTCAAACTGCTATAGTACTCCTCTTGTCAAGTACTGTGGGCCTACTGCTACAACCAAGCACTTCTCACCATGGGTCTTCCGCTATAACCAAGAGCTCCCCCTCATATCCTACAGAGGTACTCCGTCTGTTGAGTACCACGGGTCTTCCGCTACAACCAATCGCTCCTCCACTGTGGGTCTGCCGATAAAACCAAGATCTCCCCACTGGGCTATCGAAACACTCCTCGTCAATCGATCAACAGTCGTTATGTCTCAGCCAGCTCTAGGGTTTCCGCACACTACACGCTCATTCCGGGAGGGTCTACTCCACAAGCCAAGAGGTCGATACATAAACTGTCATGTATACCAGAGATGATGTATCCAAATGTTCCGTCACGTTAAAAGGAACACAACGCAATAGACGACACGTCAATCAGACACCCGGTCTGAGAGTTATTGGCTTTTTCATCCTAGGCGCCTTGTTGGTTTTTAAGCTAAAACCAACTAGACCATACTCCAGTTGCATCCAAAACTCGAGCGTAGTAAACCAATAGAACCTCCTCGCTAAGAGTAATCCAACAAAGTCGACGACACTTCATTCGGACTTCCGGAGCTCAGGTTATAAGAGTTTCTGCTCCGAGGGCCTGATTGGTTTCGTGTTCGAACCAACCCAGACGAACCATAGTTCCCCGAAACCTTCATTGTATTATAGAGAAATGACCGTGTTGATCCAAGGATCCCAATGCAACTGACGGTGCGTCATTCAGAGGTCTGAAGCCCAAGATATGGGAAAATGACTTGAAATAGTCCGAAATGGGGGGGGGGGGGTCTGGGCCCGACCCGACCCGGCCCAACCCCCCTGGATCAGCCTGAACCGGTTTGACCCGACCCATGTCCGGGTCCGCACCGGTTGGGCACGGTCTGGCCCAGCCTGGTTGGGCACGGTCCAGCCCGGTCCACGCGACCTGCCCCGGCCCGGCCGGGGGGGGGGGGGGGGTTCGCCGGCTCGACCAGTGGGCGAGAAGGGGGGACCGTTTTTCCCCTTTGCCAGTGGATGCGGCACTAGGTGCCGCATCTCCTCTGGATCCCACGTGGTCGCGGGATCCAGTCATTCTGCCGCCACCACCACGGCACCTACCAGCGATGCACTGACAGCACCTTCCACGGACCACCTAGCGCGCTCCAGTGGTCCGTTTTGCCCGCCGTCTGTGCATACGGCTCTCCCGGGACACATAAATTACTGTGAAGGATTCAAAACGCCTTTGCTTCCCACTTCATCGTCACCCGTCGATCCGTACAACAATAAACAAACTGCGAATGGTTGTCGGGCCGTGTTTGTTCGTCCCGCACCATCCGCGTTAGGTGTTTTTCAAATGGAAATCATTAAAAGACATGCTTTAGACGAGGGTATAATTTATTCAAGGTAAATTATTCCAACACCCTAAAATTAAAATATGAATACACTAGGGGATAATTCACATATACACTTTATACGAAAACCCCCTACCTCGATGAAGTTGTCGAGCGAGGATTGTCACGGGAAAAGATGTCACGGAAGACGATCGTGGCCGTCGTGGTACACGACTTCGCAAAGAAGAGGATCATCGGCATCATGTCATCGATCTTCGAGGAACTAGTGTTCGTCGTCATCATTCATAAGAGGCTGGAGTTCTTCATTGTTCTTCGCGTGCTCCAACGAAGAAGACAATGATTTGAAGGCTTGAGCAATTCCTCTCCAAACCTTCTCGCACAACGAATTAACCCCCAATGAAATAAGACATTGTCTTATTTTATTAACACACAGAAGCCACCATTAAATTCTAAATTCAAAATAATTCACGAATTAATTCAATTGAATAACTTAATCAATTAATTAATTAAGAGACTTGACTTGCAATAAGTGGGTGTGTGGGTATGTTACTCAATTAATTGGGGGGGGGGGTTCCAAATTAATGGGAGGTTTCGAAAAATTTGAAAAGGTGGGTCACATGTGGAGCCAACCTCACTAATTTCCAATCAAAAGGGGTTATGATTTAGTGGGTCCAACCTCAACTTCCACACGTAGGTTTAAAATACTTAGAAAATAAAATAAAAATTGTTGCACAAATTTTATTTTGTTCATTAGTTAACCCATTTTTTTAATAACCATGCCTGAGAAAACGCAACTCCAGAAAAGGTGTTCCTAATAAATTACTGGCGCTGCAGTTTCATTGGTGCCCTCGGATTTTGATTCTGAGCAATGGTTCAAAAGTTAGGAAAACCTGCTCCTTCATTCACTGAACGTACCTGAGCTAATATTTAGAAATTGATTCGGGGCACATCGGGCCACATAATCAGGTTCCGTCAAAAACTACATACTTGTAAAATCCCAAATAAAATTAAGAAAAAATTTCCCTGGAAATTTACATGTCTTTGCATTACTCCCACCTCAAGGCTATACGTCCCCAAAAAGATACATTACAAACTAGGGGAATAAATGAGGGTACTGAGCACTCATCTGAGCCTCCGGCTCTCAAGTGCTCTCCGGGATGCTCCCATGCTGGCTTCTGATGCACACTAGAGGAATTGAAAACCCACATAGGACCCGCTCCTGCCGATCCTCAATCTCCACTGGGACCTCCGCAAACTTCACCCATCATCAAAGATATGCGTCGGGTCGTTCATGTATTTACTCAGATGAGATACGTGGAAAACATCATGCACATGGTGCAACTGAGGTTGATGGGTCAAGCGGTAAACCACCTCGCCTACCCTGTTGAGGCACTTGAAGGGTCCGATGAAGCGTGGAGATAGCTTGCCACCGTGGCTAAAACTCTGTAATCCACATCGAGGTGAGACCCGTAGGAAAATGTGGTCACCATCCTTGAACTCTAGTGGTCTTTGCCTCCTGTCAGAACAAGACTTTTGTCAGCTCTGAGCTATCCTCATCCGCTCTTGGATGACATGGACCTTCTCTGGTCCTACAAGAGCTACTAAGACTTCATCTTTTTCGATAAGAGAAATCTTGTCTCATCCCACGGATGAACCACATTCTACACCTAATACAGTCAATCCCTATATGGATGATACTAATCCATTCCAAGGATGACGTCGTAAGGCCTCAATACTACTATCAAGAGATCCAACCGTTACTTTTTCCCCCAAGGGTTGAGTCACACTTTCATTATCAGTGTGTGGTCACTGTGTATCCTCTAGTAGGAATCTCAAAAGTGAGGTTCAAGTAAACAGTTTAAACCGGAACCTCTTAGTAACAATAAAAAGAGAGGACATGAAGGTAAATGCCACAAAGAAAGGTGTCTTTTATTACTGAAGCTCAAAGTACAATGACATAAAGCACCCATAAACAATCATCAACAAAGCTATAAGAAACATGAACAAAAGTCTCTATGTCTGGAGCTAGTCCCACTCATGTCCAGCTGCTCCCGATGCTCCATGATCATAGGCTTCAGCTACCTGAAGTTGAGCTCTCCCCTGTCCACCCGTTACCTACGGTCGGGGTGGACCTCCGGGTTGTGGTGGTGGCAACACCTCGAAGCATCTTCCACCTCCAACTGCACGGCCAGCTCCCCTGCCTCGGTCTCCTGCTCCTTGCAATCCACCCCTATCGAACCTCTGCTTCTACCAGGGAGGTCCTTCATTTATCCGTTGGTCATCTGTATGGCGGGCCGGGAAGTCACGTGCCATGTGACCAACCACGCCGTAGGAGTAACACTGTCCAATGCTGGTAAGTCATTCTCTTCCTAGGGTGCCTCACACACACGATCTTGTGTCATGTGGTCATTCACCTGTAGGTATGGTCCTCTTGGACCTCTGCGTCATCTGTCTACTGCCAGCTATTGAAGGCTTTGCCTCATGCCGGCTAGTAGTGGGTCCTGCTGCTGGAGACTACTCAACCAGGAAACTCTCCACTAAGAGGGCTCGCTCCAACACCTCTATCCTCGTCGGGATGCTGTGAGAAACAAATGAAGCTCTAATCTCTCACCTGAGCCCCTGCTCGAAGGTTATGGCCCTGAAGAATGGGACCTGTACCATATCTGTAGAGTAACATGAGAGATCGCTGAACCTCTCTGAATAATGCTCCACTTTCACGCTACCTTGCCGAAGATGAAGTAGCCCATGTATGCGCACCACTCGAAGGGTGGCCGGTATAAACTCTGCCCGGAACAGGCTCTTGAAGTCTGCCCACAGAAGGGATGCCTCATCGTGCACCTAGATCATCAAGATCCACCATCTGCCTGCTGCTGCGTGTAGGAGGCTCGCTGCAAGGATCACCATGAGGTCAGATGGTGTCCCACTAACCTAAAAACTCAAACTACAGCCTCTAGCCAATCCTCTGCTGCCTGAGGGTTCGTCTCCCCGTAGAACATGGTCAGTCATTGATGATGAACCTCGTGCAGTTATCTAAGGCGACATTCACTCTCAGCGGCTGGGGATGGTGGCATCGGTGGATCGGTGGGTAGGGGTACCACTGGTGCCTCCTCTAAAAAAGGGCCCTACACCGATGCCTCGTCGCTCGATGGGCTGTCGTCTCGCACAAAGCTTGGAACCCTAGCTGGCTGCCATAGTGGGGCCATCCTGGAAAGATATAGGTGTGCCACAGTCAAAACAGTATACCTAGTGAGATGACACAAAGTAATCACAACGAAAACTTTTGAAACACACAGGCAATCAGTGTATTCATGCACTGAGTCAGAAATCAGAAATCAGGGTCCAGGTGTACGGATACATCGGCCGCCACACCAATACTGGACTCCCTGGACTGAAAACCACACTCAATACCCTTAACACAATTTCCTCACATAAAATATTAGAGTCTTGAGTTCTGCGGTAGAACCAAACTCCTCTGATACCAATTTGTCACGACCCGTCCTCGGTGCCCATGCCGTGACTACCCCAAGCCCACCTTCCATAGGCCAGGGGCTGAAGACTAGCACCAAAGGTGTAAATCCCGAAAAAAGGGGAAATCATTTCCTTATAAAGTAAACAAACACCATAGAGTAAGAAATCAGAAGTAAACACTAAGTAAAACTGGGTACAATAGTAATTGCGTAATGTAAATGAGCCCGAATACAAACCCAAACTAAAAGTAAAGTACAACTGGAAAGATATACAACAACTGAAGTAAAGCAGCAACGTCGAGCTGTCCACTGGAAGTCCCACATGAAGGGTGAGTACAGATAGCCTCCTCAGCTCCTTGAGTCCAGCCGTCCGCTCTGTGTAGGTCCTGCCCAGTGGTCCACCTCCAGGTATCGACTTGCTCCACAAACCTCAACCACGATCAGCGCTATCCGTCGTCTGCATCCAACACAACGTAGTGCGGGCATATCCCAGGCAGGGGTGAGTGTACGCTACTCAGTAGGGACCCCGAGACCCTGATGGTCTCCCAGAATCAAGAAAGGATAATCCACAAAGGAAAGATACAATCACGAAGTATCATCCAACAATAATTAGTTATATTCCCATACATATACCTAAGTCATAAATTCCAGTTCGGCTCCAACATCCAAGCCCAAGTTTGATCACGTCCACATAGGATAATACAACCCAATCCACACAGGAAAGCACAACCCAATCCACATAGGAATGCAAGTCAATCATATCGAAGATAAAGATTGAAAGTCAATAATCAGCTCACACAGGTATACATCATTTGTAAAGAAAAATGAGATAATCAGATGTAGTTACTGATTCATCTAGCTGGGACCCATGTAGGATAAAAGTATTGTAGTCGTCACCGCAGAAACTACGGAGGATTCCAGTACAGTTGTCATCATCGTCGAACCCATGGAGGATTCCAGTACGATAGTATTCACTGTCGAACCCACGGAGGATTCCAGTATGTTTGTCATCACCGCCGAACCCACAACTGCTGGGGAAATCCTCCTCTATCTAGTACAGTGGGCCTACCACTACAACCAACCGCTTCTCAGTACTCCTCTTGTTGAGTACTGTGGGCCTGCTGCTACAACCAAGCGCTTCCCACCATGGGTCTGCTGCTACAACCAAGCGATCCCCCTCATAGACTACAGAAGTACTCCTTATGTTGAGTACAGCGGGTCTACCACTACAACCAACTGCTCCTCCACCGTTGGTCTGCCGCTACAACCAAGCTCTCCCGACGGGGCTATCGAAACACTCCGAGTCAATCGATCAGTAGTCGTCAAGTCTCAGCCAGCTCTAGGGTTTCCGCACACAACATGCTCGTTCCTGGAGGGTCCGCTCCAGGAGCCAATAGGTCGATACATAAACGGTCACGTAGACCAGAGTTGATGTATCACAAAGTTCCATCACATCAAAAGAAACACAACACGACAGACGGTGCATCAATCAGAATCCCAGTCTAAGAGTTATTGGCTTTTCTTCCTAGGGGCCCGGTTGTGTTTTAAGCTAAAACCAACACGACCGTACTCCAGCTGTGTCCAAACCTCGATCGAAGTAAGCCAAAATAACTGTCTCACTAAGAGGAATTCAACAAAGTGAAAGGCACATTATTCGAACGTCCGGAGCTCAATATATAAGCATTTCCACTCCTAGGGCCCGGTTAGTTTCGTGTTAGAACCAACCCGGCCGTACCCAAACTTCTCTGAAACATTGGGTGTAATATACCGAAAAGACCGACTCGATGCAAGGATTATAATGCAACTAATGGTGACTTGATCGGAGGTCCAAAGCCCATGATATGTGCAAATGACTAGAAATAGTCAGAAATGGGGGGGGGGGGGGTCTGGGCCCGGGCCGGCCCGACCCAAACCCCCTAGGTCGGCCCGAACCAGGTCAACCCGACCTGGGTCTAGGTCCGCCCAGGTTGGGTGCGGCCCGGCCCGACCGGGGGGGGGGGGGGGTGTTGGCTCAGCCAGCGGCCGAGTAGTGGGGACCGTTTACCCCCTTTTCCAGCTGAACCGGCGCTGGGCACCTCTTCTCCTTCGGATCCCACGCGGCAGTGGCTTTAGTCGCGGCGGCTCCTGCCGGCGGTGTGCCGGCAGCACCTTCCGAGGACCACCGGACGTGCTCCGGTGGTCCGATTTTCCCACCGTCTGCACCTGCAGCTCTCCCAGGATCCGTATATTACTACGAAGGGTTCAAAACACCTTTTCGGTAGGCTTCGTCATCGCCCGTCGATCTGCACACCAATAAACAACCTGTAGAGGGTTGTCAGGCCGTGTTTGTTCGGCCCGCACCCTCCCGTTTAGGTGCTTTTCATATGACAATCATTAAAAGACATGGTTTAGAAGAGGGTATAATTTATTCATGGTAAATTATTCAAACACTCTGAAATTAAAATACGCATGCGCGTGGGGATAATTCACATATACACTTTATACGAAAACTCCCTACCTCGATGAAGTTGTCGAGCAGGGATCGTCACGGGAAAAGACATCACGGAAGACGACATCGTGGAAGGGGATCGTGGGTGTCGCGGTACAAGGCATCGCAGACAAGAGGATCATTGATGTCACGTCATTGATCTCTGAGGAACTAGAGTTCTTCGTCGTCTTTCATCAGAGGCCGATGTTCTTCGTCTTTCTTCGTGTTCTCCAACGAAGAAGAGGAAGATTCAATGGATTGAGAAATTCATCTCCAAACCTTCTCTCACAACGAATTAACCCCCAATGAAATTAGACTTTGTCTTATTTTATTAACACACACAATCCATCATTAAATTCTAAATTCAAAAGAATTCATGAATTAATTACATTGAATAACTTAATCAATTAAATAATTAAGAGAGTTGACTTGCAATAAGTGGGGGGTGCGGGTGTGTTACTCAATTAATTAGGGGTTTCACAACTTAATGGGATGTTTTAAGGAAGTTGAAAAGGTGGGGATCATGTGGGGCCCAACTCACTAATTTCCTATCAAAAGGGGTTAGGATTTAGTGGGTCCCAACTCAACTTTCATACATAGGTTTAAACTACTTAGAAAATAAAATAAAAATTGTTTCACAAATTATATTTTATTCATTAGTTAACCCATTTTTTAAATAACCACAGCTGAGCAAACACAACTCCTGAAAAGGTGTTCCTAAGAAATAACCAGCGCTGCGGTTTCATCGGTGCCCTCAGATTTTGATTCTGAGCACCAGTTAAAAAGTTAAGAAAACCCACTCATTCGTTCACTAAACGTACCAGAGCTAAACTTCTGAAATTTATTCCGGGCACACCGGGCCACAGAATCAGGTGCCGTTAGGAACTTCATACTTGTAAAATATCAAAGAAAATTAAGAAAAAATTTCCCTTGAAATTTAAGGGTCTTTACACAGGACCCCAAACTCTTATAGTGGAATTTATAGATATTGTTAAAAAAATACGGTATTTAGTAAATAATATAGAAATTATATTATATTTGATACGTTTAATGATAGGAGAAGTCACACACACACAATTATACATATATATAAATAGTTAGTAAAAAATATAAAATCTGGTCTCTTAATCAATGTTTAAAAAATCAATGAACACGAGGAGAAATCTAACTGTGAAAAAAAAAATTCATATTATTGAAAGATAGTTTAATAATTAAAATTATATTTTACATTTATTTCTAGTCCTGGAAAAATTATTTGTAAACAATAATATCACAATAGTAAATAATAATGAACTTAATTGTTTTATAAAAATAATTATAATAATGAAATATTATTTTCAAATAGATAAATAAATAAATATACATGTTATTAAATAATATATGAATTGATTTATATAATAACTATAGAGGAAAATTAACTCATACATACCATATCAAACAATGGAAACATTAGTAAATCATTTTTTAATGGGGTTCGATATATTGTGTTATGATCAAACATGTTGGATTTCTTATATATTAAATAAAGTCAATGTGGAAAAAATTATTAAAAATAGTAATTCACATTAAAATACATATAAATAATTCACATATATATATTAGAAAGTGTATAATGGAAAATCCTTCACTGATCAATAAAATTTATGGTATCTTCTATAATAATGTCCCTGGTCCATTGAATATCGATTTTTTAATTTAACTAAAAAATTTGTTGAAGTATTTTATTTTAAATGTAAAAAATATTATGATCCTATATTTTAATTAGAAACACCCTTTCCTAGATATTTTCACTATAATTTTCTAATTATCCATTGATTAAAATCTAACAAAGTAAATGTGGCCAATTTTTTTTTATATGAATGGGTTTTTAGTTAATCTATCATCTATATATAAAATATAATTAAAATTTTTCAATGTTTGCAATATATTTTTGAAATATTTTCTATGACCTATATCAACCTAATTACACTTTAATAATATATATTTTAACCTGTAATAATTTTTAACTAATATGATGGATTTCAATTTAAAAGAAAATACAATAAATACTAATTTATGGAAAACGAGTTCCCCATTTTTTTCTATTTTTATATAGACACCATTGAGGAGAGACCAAAACACATTTACCTTTAAATAATTTTTATTAAATTATTTTCTAAATAAACCATTCACTCATTGTTTAAATTCATCAAAAAATATGTGATCACATAATTTCCATATAGTGTAGATCTAAATATTTCATATAATCAAAATCAAAGTGCATCTATATACAAACGTAAGTATTGAACTGGTCATGAAATGATATAAAATGAGGCTACTGGATATGAAAAATAATAGAACAGGCTATGTCACCTTCCATGTCATTTATCTGTGTCAAATAATGTAAACCAATAAGTGGTAATGATATAATTTTATAGTAAAATGAACCAAATAAAAGTATATTTATTTTACATAGAATTCCCTTAATTCAGTAATGAAAAAATTGATGATGTTTTGAACAATATTGATTAATTACCTTGAACCCCCTCGACATTATACAAATCAAAATTTATTCCCTCACAAAAATTTCCTTTTTTAATATAGTATTGATTTTCTAATAACATTTAACAATATATAAGAGATTAAACATATATATTACTAAAATCATACGTCTAATAATGATTTTATATTTGTGGTCTATAAATATCCTTATTATGCACGTAATATTTAAATGTATTATTGTACTACTCAATGAAATAAACCAACTTAAACAGGACATGACCACTAACCATGACTTTAGTAGTCATGGGTATTATCAAGTTAACCATGAAATCAAATACTAAATGTGGAAATTGTTTATTGAAATGAAATAGTGTTATCATAACAATATATTATAGACATATCTGATCACCCTTTTTTTAATTCCATAACATAATTTTATAAATAATTAACTCAGTATAATAAACGGATGAAAAACATTGAAAGGAGAAAAATAATTGATAATAATTAGAATTAACAATTGCTGTATAATGTGTTTATCACAAATTATAAAACCGTTAATATTATATTCTTCACATTTACATGATTATAAATATTAAAACAATAACAATTACATACATTGTTAATTTTTAAATTGTAATGTTGTCACTATTTTTCCTTTTTACTCATTGTTTATTATACAATAAACATGAATACTCATATACCCTCCCCAATTGTTTTTTAATGGTTTTATCAAATTAATTTCTTTGAAATAACCTTCTGGTTTGATTATATATTTTATTTCACATTTTTTAAACAAAATGTTCCATAAGATAATATCAAATGGTTTTTTCTCAATTTGTAGGAGATACATATTGTGACACAAAATTTAATCGTTTCAAAATTCTATATTTAATAAAATAGTTATATTCCACCTATTAAGGTTGTGACATCTATCATTATTTGGAATTTATAGAAATATTGGATCAAAAAAAACATACAAAATTTTAATGTTATAATAAATAATATTCACTAATATATGAACCTTTTTATTGTATTTGGTGTTAGGATATATTTACTTGAACAATTAAATGAATCTACATCCCTTTTTAACATATGAAGTTTTTTGTTAAAATATCAATGACCAATTCATCCCATTTTTATAATGATTAATCTATAGTAAATTTTTTAATTTTATTACAAATCTAAAAATAAAATAAAATTTTTATAATCCAGTATGATATATTATCTTATGTATGAATGATAATGATTTCAAAAAATAAATATTCTCAGAGTCTAAACATTCTAGTAGTTTTATAGTCAAAATTAATTACCAAATTTTCCCCAAAATTTATTCAACTCATTTATAAATGGTTTAAATAAACATAAATTTTATTTATTGGGACTCCTAGTCTATAAATCAATGTATCAGTGAATAAAAATAATAATTATATATATATAAATGTCGTAATATTTTTTAGAGAAAAATAAATAATACACATACTATGAGATTCACTAACCATAGACTTTATCTAAGTAAAATCACCCACTTACAACACTAAAAAGGCATTAAAATTTTCATGGTTAAATTTTTCATGTCTTCTATTAATTTCATTCCATTTTGCAGGGCCGTAATTATTTTTAAATTCTGGATTTATTTTTTTCCCATATCTCATTACAGTAATTTATACATTTTAAATAATATAAATAATATATAAACATTGGTTTTAAGAGAAATTAATGTACTTTATTATTTAAAATTAAATTACCATAATTAATTTTATTACTATAACAACATTGATGAATCCATATTATAGCATTTTCCTTACACATTGAAGAGGTTTATCTAATTAATGACCTTTATCTTAATTAAAAATGTATAATTTTGGGCATTCACAATCAAGATCTTATATGTGAAACTTGTATTCTAAATAAACTTGAAGGCATGGAAGTATTACATAATAATCATCATGTTACAAATGATTTCATTATAAAATAAAAAAACATTTCCAGTGATGTTTCATTATAATTTTTTTAAGATATCAAGCTAAATAAATCTTTAAAGTATTTTTTTTACTAATTGTAGTAAATCTAGTGTAAAAGTTGGTAAATAAATTATCAAGGATTTTCAATAGCATCATTGCTTCTCTATTTACACCTTAGCTATCATTTATCATAATAATACCAATAGTATATATGTAGTCTAATTCCTAATATGACCAATATACCATGTCACTTAGATTTATTTAAATATAAAAAAAGTTCATCACATCAAGAACTATCTCAATACATTCTACCCATTCAGATGGAAAAAAAATTTCCCCATGGAGAGACAAACTTTAATAATGTTTTGAAATCTTATTTGTTGTGATTCATTAAAAGGGACATATCCCTTGTTTGTCAGTGAAGGATATTTTGTAGATGGTCTATTCACGTAGAGGTGAATTTGAGTGTTGAAACTCAATGATTCATTTTTATAATTGTATGAGATTTATGATATGGAAGAGTATAAAAGAAATTTTTTTATATTTTTCCTTCATAGGTATGGACTTCCCTTCGACAATAAATCAATGATATTATTTAGAACTCTAGATGTCTTGTGTGAAAACAATCTGGCCTCAACTATTGTAATAATCTTTGGCTAGACATCCCGTTGCATACTGGAGATATCCCCACCCATCTTCTGGACATGCCTATAGAATATTTTATATATCATTGTGACAGTCTCAAAACCATGGTTAATCCTCAGGATAAACATGAAATCTAGACATAATTTTTCAAGTATAGTGATGTATTGGTATGGAATACCATGTGAATGGACACTTTAATCTCAAAGAGTTTTACAACATGTTGCTTGTTGGCACCACACGAGTTCCCTCTTGTTTACTTTGGTTTAAAGTTCAATTTTTCCAACCCTCCCATCTTCTTCTTCTATTGAAAATGTTGAGGCCCAAGATTCAAACACATTATCAATTATGGATGGATGGTTAATTTATTGTGTCTTCATGCTATCTGTTCCTAAATGTAACTGAAATGGTATAACACCCCTTCATCTATTTTCCTTTTGCTTAGAAGTTATGTAAATGACTTGGAGACATCTTCATCAAGGATTTCTGCTCACATAGGTTGCTGGAATTTTAGATGATGTACATACCCAAGTATGGATGGAGTGTGCAGGTCCAGAATATGTTGTTGGTTATAGCAGTAGTTATTTTTCATGCCATCTGGACATCCTAGAAAAACCTCTTGTTTGACAGTCAGGCCTCATCCTTCAATGAAAGTGCAATGCTGGTTCATTGTGACAAACACTCTACCAATGTTATAGAAAATGTATGAATGGATAATACATGTGCATATTTAACTAAATTAAGGTAAACTGAAAAAATACATTGGTGGTTATGTTTATTCATAGGATCCCACTGATCATTCCATGTGTTAAGGTTAATTTTGATGGAGTTGCATCTGGAGCGCCGGGTATATTGAGTTGTGGAGGTGTATTCTGCATGCAAAATGGCTTCATCAAGGATTTCTTTCACTATTTTATTGGGATGTGAATAAATTATGAAGAAAAATTATGGGACATTAGTTATTCCATTAAGCATGTTATCTATCATAGTTGGAATCTCTTATGGATTGATTCAAAGTCTGAACATGCAGTACGATCTCTAAAGTTATGACCCTAGGATGATCCATGGAGAATTATACCTCACTGGATTGGATGTATTAATTAGGTAAAGCATCTCAACTTAAGGATCACTAATGCCTATTAGGAATCCAATCAAGTGGCTGATGCCTTGTCCAAGAGGGCAGCCATAGAAATGACTAACATGTGGTCCTTTCGAGCTCATGATTTTTGTGCATCCTTGGCAGAGGATGATATGAGGGGAGTCTCTCACTCCCAAATTTGTAAAAAACCATTATCTTCCTAACATTTTAACTTTATTTTTTCATTAATATTCATTGGGGAAAAATTAACCGAACTCAATTTTTCTGGAATAATGATTCCAATCAGAATCAACATAAAAATTGGTAAACAAATATATTCAGAAAATATAATAAATATATATAATAAAGATTCAAGAAATGACCAATTATTATATGGATGACCAATGTATTATTTTCCGTACTAATTTTAAATATTTTCTATATAAGTAGATGCCAATCCTTTTGTGGTGAATTTTTTGTAATAAATTGATCACTAAAAAAGATAAAAATAAAAAATCATGTACTGATTACATTTTAGGAATGATCCATTCCATATTTTTATATCACCTTGATTCTACATTCTTTCCAATGTTATCCATATATATATATATATATATATATATATATATATCTTCGAGAGACTAAATTTGGTATATGACATTAATATATTCAACTAATAGATTGAATTTTATGAACATTTTTTGTTGGTGGTGATAATTTTATTTTTAAAACTATCATTTCTTTTTTATTTAGTATTCAAAACTTATTACATGATTTTATATATATGATATTTTCTGTAAAAATGATAACAACATTAAAATATTCCCTAATAAAACATTACCTCTATCTAAAATTTTATATATATACCCTCATAAAGGTCTAGATTAATTAATATAAATTTATTCTTATACATATAAATCTTACGTTAATTAAATCGACTCTCACCAACTACATAAATTAATTAAACAAATATTTTTATGGATAGATATGAAATAAGGATCTAGAACAATTAATCCTCTAATTACTGGTTTTGTTTTTAATTATTACAAGTATATCAAAATTTAACCATCTGCCATCGACCACCTTAAAAATTAATCATTTTTCTTGGCTTGAATTTATGTAGATTTTATCAATGCGTAATGTTTTCTTAATGTGTCATTCCATTTAAAAATGATGAATTTTACTGTTTTCTTTTAGGCCTTGATTTTATTCATCAAAATTTCACTTTAGATATTTTGAATATACTTTTAATTTTTCTCCTAATCATTATTCATTACCCTTCATTTTTATTGTTAGGATAATTGCATAATTACTATGGGATAAGTATTCATTTCAATTTCATTAATGATATCAAATCATTATCAAAAATCATGGTATCTTTTTTCAATTATAAGATATGTTTTGATAGTACACAAAAAAGAAAAAACAAATCCTACATCTCATTTTAAATTTCTATATTTTCTAGTTCTAGGTTGTTTTAATTAAACTATTTTAAAAACATACTAATTATGGATTGTTTTTTATGTTTAATATATATAATATAAAAATATTATACTGTTTATTTGAAAGTAAACATTCATATGTATATGTTCAAACACAAGCCAAACATAAGATGTTTTTTTGTCACATGTTAATTTCTTAAAAACAATATTCATTATTTAAAGAATAATGGAAATATACTTCTTTTATAAGTTCTCCTAAGAGAATATTACCACTTGCTCATTTTTAAGGGTCACTAATAATTTTTTTCGAAATTATTTCTTCTTTAATTATTTATTTCACTGATGAAAACACCTCAATTTTTTCTTTTCAATTTAAAATCTTTGAGATTTTTCACTTTTAAAATTTTTGTTTTATTTCAACACCCCAACACAAACCATCTAGGATTTTATAGAGTGTCGCATGAAATCATATTTTCTCCACATATGAAATATGATACTAAAACTAAATGAGAATTTAAGTTCCGAAATAGGGAGACAATTTTTTAAGAATCATGTCTTAACTCAAATAAATAATAGAATAATAAATAATATAATTATTATAGTTTCATGATGGAAAAAAATAAAAAGGGGATTTCATTTCATCCCAGAATAGATATATGCCAATGTGGAATGCCGAACTACAGTATAATGTGTGGTTAAAAATAAAAAAATAGTGAGGTCCTCCATTGTTAATCTTGGGCCGCTACTAGCTATTTGATATTCTGCTCAGCCATCCCCCAATGGGCCCTTTCCATTTAGCTAATCAATAGTCATTAAATCCACAAGTGTACTGAAATTACCAAGTAGGGTGAGAGTAAAAGATTTAGTAGAACACCCCAAATACATCTGTAAGATGTTTTCTGACATATGATAGTTTATTATAGAAGTAAAAAATACAATAATTAGAAATACCACAATCTAAAAAGGGCACTCACGTTATAACAAAGACACCATTAGTCCCATTAATACGTACTTCAGATCTATGATGAAAGAAGTGAAAAATTATTAGAAGTAATAATGGACTTTCTATGAGGCTAATGATGACGTATCTCGAAATCATGTGAAAACAATACATTAAATTCACTATATATCAAGTGATTCATGTTCTTTATAGTCGCTGGAATCATGAGTTACTCGGAATCCACTAGACATTGTGTAACAATCTACTTGGGATCTTCTTGTCATCAACAACACCACACAACATCCACAAGGGATCGTCATTTACCTACAATGTTCTTTAATCCATCATCACCGTCATCTCAAGTCATCCACACACTCACTCTAAGGGTTAAAAATGTCATGAAGGCCCACAATAATTTGTCTCTAAAAAATTCCACAAAGGAAAAAATAATAGGGATGAAAACACCAGCATGAATAACATAACATCATAAGTAAAGTATCCACATACTATACAAGTGATCAGCATCTTTTATAAATAATAAATTATAGTAAAAAACCATGGAATCAATTATTAAAAGTGGTTATCATGGGATATACAAACACCCACATGCCATCATAATAAAAAAGTAAGATCAATTATTCCAACACTTGTTCTACTATAATGACATAATGTTTTGGAATTATTATTATTTCAAATATATTGTATTATATTATATTATAAAAATAAACTATAGATCTATAATAATGAATTGAGTATATTTTGAAATGTGACCATATATTATATACCATTTTTTGGTCATTGGACAATTATGAAAATTGGACAAAATGATAATTGGAAACAATACTCATAATAATAATTCTAACTTTATAGTTAGTGTTATAAATTGAAATGATAATGGGGAATTAATTTAGACGAATATTTTAGAGACTAATCCAGAAGATTCATGTCTTTAAATGACCATTTATCAAAATATTAAAGGGATTTAGTTTTTATGAGATACTCTCTATAATAATATCAAGTCAATAATCAATAAGATGGTCTTGAAAAAAAGCTATTACGAGAAATGTTCAATTTAGTGGACATTACCAGTCAGGCGATGTTAGATGAGCCACCCCATGAGTCTATCTACTTCACACACCTCACTCTTATATCATATGTGGGTGTTATGAGGGTTTATTTATCTGGTACCTAATTAAATAATTTATAATTACCTTGTTTAAACAGAATTTGTATCCCATCATTTCCATTTTGAGAATTGGTTTTCATAAAAATATGAAAAACTAGATAAATTCATTTTTTATAGAACTCTTACTTTTCATAAATGAAATATCTATTTTAACAAATTATTTTATTATGAATAATTATTATATTAAAGATATATATTGATTAAAACAATTTTTTTAAATTTTAATGATAGAATAATTTTATTTTTTTCAATTGTTAGAAATATTACTCAATATTTTACTATGCATTTTTTATCAGCTATCATTTTTAATAAATAATGATTTTTTATTTGAAATATAGATTTATCATACCTAGAAAAGTATTATGAAATAATATACTTCATTATTTAAATCAAATTTCTGAAATTAGTTTAGGGTGAATTTATGAGTATTTTCAAAAATATTTTGTTTTTGAGTGAAGAGTAAAATTACAGTTCGGAGTTTTATGTATGATTAATGATATCATAATGATGTATAATATAATATAAATATATGTTATAATATTTCATATTATTATGACATAATATGTGTCGCATGTGTCTAATACTATAGGAAATTCGTTGGTTTTTAATACCACTATAGAGGAGGCCAAGGAAATGAATAAAACAACATCTCACTTTTGTTACGAATACCCACCCATTTTAACATTATATTTCATTCTCAATTAATCATAAATGAATATATGATATTTTTAATTCGTAAAGAGCCCAAAAAAGGTTTTACCAGTCCCCTATGGTCACAATCAGTGACGTATAGGAGTTACTCTTCAGGGTAAGGGAAATCCCAACTTCTCTTTTCCTTTCAAGATACGTTTTTTATGTGGTATGCATTTAAAATTTTCATAATTTGTTCTTTAATCCATTTTATTTTCTCCCTTTACTTTATTAAGATTATTTTATTTAGGAGAGATCCTTGTCCCCAATATTTTTAATTTTTTTTTCTAAAACCATGTTTCATACCCATTATGCTACATGTTTTTCTCTCTCAAAATTTATCACTTTTTCTAATGAAATTATCTAAATTTATTTATGAATACCCAAAACTCTTTCTTTTATAAGTGTATTTAAATATATTTAATAATTCCCTATTTTATTTTATTATTAACATACATGAAACATCGCTTCCATTTACGTGGGTTAATAATGACATAATGAACTTGTTTTTAAGAAAATTTTTAAACACCATGATTTTGATTAGTAACCCATTTCTTTATTTATCCACAAGTTATTTATGAAATTTTTTGTTATGATATATGTGGATAAAAATAATTAGGATATATTTAGGATGTTCCTCGAATGAACTTCAATGAATTAGGTAAATAAATTAATATCTTGAGATGTCAACTTTTACAATACATTGGTGAATAACATTGGTAAATTATTATGACACCACGGTGACAAACCACTATGAAATGTTTCTTAATGTCTCATTTAAATATTTTATACACATATATAAGTTACTATTAATGTTTTTGTTATTATGATATGACACTTTCTCATGCCTTTATTACTCAATGAATTATTAATAGAGAATGTCCCCATCGTTCAGGAATACATTGATGTCTTTCCTAGGGAGTTACCTAGAGCTCCCCCAGAAAGATAGGTACAGTTATCCATTGGAATAATTCATGGTTCCAAGACAATTTCAGAGACCCCTTGTAGAATGGAAAAATTTGGAGATGTATGAATTAATGAAAAACTCCCAGATCTATTGAAGAAGGGTTTTATCTGATCAAGTGTGTCTCTAGGGGGAGAACCTACTATTTTTGTGAAGATTAATGATAGAGAAATGTTTTTATTCATTGTTTTTAGATAACCTAAAAGGATCAAAATGAATAAAAAGTTCCATTTTCAAGGAATTGATGTTTTATTAAACCAGCTTCATGTGGATCCATTCTTCTTCAAGATTGATATTTGATCTTGTTATCATAAATTGAGTGTTAAGAAAGAAGATATTATAATGATGTCCTTTCATTCAATATATGGGAATTATGATTTTGTTGTTATGACATTTTGATTGACTAATTCTCTTACAATATTTATGGATTTGATGAAAATAGTCTTTATGGAATACCTTGATAACTATGTGTTAGTTTTTATTGGTGATATTATTGTATATTTAAAAAGAAGGGGGAGCATGAGGATCATATAAGGGTCATATTGAAAAAATGAGGAAGGATGTGTTATTAGGAATGTTAATAAAATGTGAATTTTGGTTACACCAAGTTGTTTTTGGGGAACATTGTAACAACTGAAGATACACAGATGATCCTTCTAAGAAAATGGTTGTCTGGGTGCTGCCTTCAACCTATAACTGTAACTGAGACTCATAATTTCCTTATATAATTGTTATTTTATAGGAGGGTGGTGAAAAACTCTTCATGACTTTATAATCCTTTATCAAAGTCAAAATGAAAAGGGGATATGTTTATTTGGACAAAGGAGTGTGAAGAAGTTGTCTTATATCAG
This sequence comes from Viscum album, assembly GCA_963277665.1. Taxonomy (NCBI): domain Eukaryota; kingdom Viridiplantae; phylum Streptophyta; class Magnoliopsida; order Santalales; family Viscaceae; genus Viscum; species Viscum album. The sequence continues at coordinate 511,206,004 of OY728143.1, read as the reverse complement.
AAGATGAGATTAGTTATTGTACCCTTGTTAAAGCTACCCTCGATCAGAGAAGGATTAATTATTTTTAGTGATAAATTTATTAATTGTCTTGGGTAAATAATCATTCAAAATGAGAATGTACTTTCTTCTTCATTAATTTAGTTGACTCATAATGAACATAACTATCACACACTTGACCTGTATTATATAGCAGTTGTTTTTACTCTGATGATATAGAGGAACTATCTTTTAGAGGTTAAATTTGATATATTAATAATCCATAAAATTTTGAAACACATAATCATAAAAAAGTAATTGAACATGAGGCATAGGAGATTTTTGGAACTTCTTAATGACATTGTTTTTTCAATTCATTATCATCCTAAAAGAGAAAATAATGTTTCTGATGCATTAAATAGGAAAGACCATGATGTGTTCTCAATAATGGGGATTAATAGAGATCCTTTAAACAAATATTTCTAAAACTAAACGTGGTAATCTTAATGGAAGGGAAATCATCCACCCTATCGCAAAATATTTCTCTAACATCACTACTAGATACTATCACGAAATCTCAAAGAGAATATGATTTGTTGTAGAAGAATTTTGAGGTTCTGAGGAATGGTACATCTTTTGAGCTCAATATTGATCAATAAGGTGTAATAAAATTTTGTACAAGGCTATATTATATATATATATTTTAGATAATGTAGATAATGGATGATTATCATAGCTATAATTTATATACATATCCTATAAGTATTAAAATGTATAGGGACTTTCATGATCATTATTAAGAGGATGGCATGAAAATAGAGATTTCTGACTATACAACAAGGTGCTTTGTGTGTTAATTTGTGAAGACAGATAAAAAAATGTCTAACATGGTATAAAAACCCCTACCCATACAATCACAGATGTTGAATAATATCAATATGTAATTTTCAATGGTCTCTCGAAAACATCCAAAGGAAACAATTTGATATGGTTCATTGTGTAATGTCTCACCAAGACTACCCATTATACCTATATTTGGTAAGAATACTATATTAGTAAAATCACAAATATATACATGAAGGAAGTGGTAAGGCTTATTGGTGTTCAACATTATGTCATTTATGATCATGATCTAAGGTTCACATAAAAAGTATAGAGAAGTATTCAACATGATCTTTATACTAAAATTAATTTCAGTATGACCTATCATGCTCAAACTGATGTCCAATCTAAAATGACTATTCATACACTTGATTATATACTGATAACATGCTTAATTGAATTTAATGTTTGATGGGGTCAATATAACCCATTAGTTGAGTTCCTATACAATAACTTCCATTCGAGTATTCAAATGGAACCCTATAATAGTCTATATGGTAATTGATGTAGAAATCAAATTTGTTGGGAGGAAGTTGGTGATGGAAATCTTAAGGGATATGATCTTGTGAATGAGATGAAAGAAAAGGTTCATGCCATACAGACACACGTAAAGGGTACTTAGAGTATCAAAAAGAGAAATTCTGAAAACCATCGAATGGACATGAAATTTGATGTTGGAGGCCAATAATTCCTTCTAATTAAACCATGGAAGAGAGTCACATAGTTTAGGAAGAACAAAAACATCATCCCCAGGTACAATATACCATATTAAAACCTTCATCACATAAGAGGAGTAGTCTATCATATTGTACTTCATCCAAATCTATCTAATTTTTATTATGTATTCCATATATATATCTTTTAGAAGTACATTCCGAATTCATCACATGTGCTAAATCTTAATTTGGTACAAGTAGAAATTGACCTCTATTATGAGGAACATCTAGTGATGATCATGAACTGTAGGGACAAGGTTCTATGCAATAATATTACCCACCTAATTAAAGTGTTGTGGAGGAACCATAAACAAGAATATGTCACACATGAATAAGATTAAAAAATGAAGGAGAAGTACCCCCACCTTTTCTCAACTAAAGTTATTAGTTGATCATTTGGGTATGAAATTTTGTAGGGGGGGTTATGTAATGTATTAAACATTTTGAATGAAAATTATTTCCAAAAATGTTTTTTATATTGTATTATACATAAAAAACTATATACATATAAAAATGAAGTGAATATATTTTGAAAATTGACTACCAGGTTTCAAAAATTATTTTATTATTGGTCAATTATAACCATTGGTCAATATTATCATTGGATATATTACTCTTCTTAATAATTTTAACGTTATAACTAATGATGTATATAGAAATTATAATGTATATTTAATACAGAAAGAAGATTCAATGAACTCATCCAGTAGAGATGTACTGTTTGAAGACCATTTATCAAAAATTGGGTGGGAGTATGATTTTTTGGGATTCTCTCTTGTATAATCCCATCATAATATTCAATAAGTGAGGCTTGAACAAAATATCTTTTGGGGGAAGTTCATGCTTATGCAAAATACAACTCAAGAAATGTTAGTCGAGCCACACGATGAGTCTATCACCATCTCACACCTAACCCATATGTCATATTTGGGCTTTATAAGGGGTTATGTATTATGAATTTTGTTATTTGAAGTATAATCCTTTTCTGAAAATAAAATTGTTATTCCATCAATTCCATTTTAAGAAATGTTTTTCTTGAAAATATGAAAAAATTGATAAATTTATTTTTTAGATATAAATTATACTTTTTAAAATTGGTATATTTATTATAATAAGTTATGTTATTATTAATAATGATATTTTAAAGAAATAGTATTATTGAAAACTTATTTTTAAATTTAAGTGATAAAAATTTTTCATTTTTTTCAAGTGTCAGGAATTTTACAATGCATTTTATATTCTTTATTATTTTTAATAAATAAGGAATTTTATATTTAAATGATAAATTTATCATACTTATAGAATTATTATTAACAAATAAAAATAATTTTTTAAATCATCATATATAAATTATATTAGGATGAATTTAAGATAACTTTCTAAAATATTTAGTTTTTTGATTAATAGTAAAAGTACACTTTTGAGTTTTTGATATGATTAATGAAATCATAATTATATATTATCTAATATTAAATTATTGTCAACTATTGAGGACTATAATGAAATTATAGATGTTCCAAGATTCCAATACCATGGGAATATATTTCGGGCAAGCCCATGATGAATTTAATACCACTACCGAGGTGTCTAATGAAATCAATAAAATAATCCCTCACATTTTTTATAAATAACCACAAATTTATCCATTTGATTTCATAAAAACTCCATCCTACACAATAATCTAATAGTTTCTCCTACTAATGAATCCTCCCAAGGTGTCATTAATCCCCCAATGTCCCAATCATTGAGTTTTAGGAGTTACTTTTCAAGGTAAGGGAAATCTCAACTTATCTTTTCCTTTCTACTTCCTTTTTTGTGGAATGTTTTTCATATGTACTTGCTACATTATTGAATAAATTTTATTCTATCAATTAAACATATTAAAAGTTATTTTAGTAATGGGACACCATTATAACCTCTCTTTTTAATGTTTTCTAGAACCACATTTCACACCCTTTATACTACCACATTTTCTTCTCAAAATTTATCTCTTTTTTAAATGAATATTATTTTTTTATTTCATGAACAAAAAAACAAATTATTTTCTTATGGAATTCACCTATTTATCAAAATGATATATTTTATTCTATTATTAACAAACATGAATCCCACCATCCCTTTTCGTCGGTTAATAATGACAGAAAGTTCTTGCCTTTATTATATTTTTTAGAATACCAATTTTTTGATATAAAACCCATTTATTTTATTATACACAATTTATTTCTGAAATATTTTATTATTATATATGTAGATAACATTAATTATGATATATTATGTGTGATATGTGATAGTGAAACAATTAATTGGGTAATGAATTTAATCTATAGGGATGAAATGTTTTATGATACCTTGGGGAATAAACATAGTAATTTTTATGACACCTTAGAGAAAAACCATGAAAATACCTTTATGAATGAGTGATTTAAAAGTTTTTTTCTACATATCCATATAATTATTCATATTATAATTATTATTATATGCCTTTTTATCATGCCTTAATGATATTTTTCATGTTCTTATTGATAATTTTCATGATCACTAGTGAACTATTTCCCATGCTTTCCCGTACCGAGCCTTATGATCAACCATTACTTTGATTTATGTCGCCAGGTTATGAGATACATAAATTTTACAATGGATAAACCTATGAAGAATCTTTTAATATGTATTAGCAAAATGATTTAATATATCATTTATTATATTCATTTTTCAAGAAACTAAACATGAAATAATCTTATATTTGTGTACAATGTAATGAAGTGTTTATGTAAAAAAGGAGGGATAATATATTCATATCACGGTAATATGTATAAAGAAGAACCTCCAAAAGGTAAGGAATGTTCTACCGCGAAATCATCAACCTCTAGTTCATGGGTAAACCAGATTTTTTGTTCTAATGTGGGAGTGGAAAACTCTATAGTCAATAACACCCCCTTTAATAACTTATTAATATAGGTATCAAGATGTCAATGTTCATGGTTTTTTAAATAACCCTATAATCATAGCCCAATATTTTATTTTCAAAATAAATAAAATATCACATATGACAAGGATTTCCCTCTTTTTCTTAATTTTGAATAAATTAGAATAATTATAATTATTTTTACTTATAATTATTGAATATTTGAAAGTTTAAAATTATAATTCCTCATGTGATAATAAATTGCTTCTCTAGACTAATCTGAGGAGGATAAGAATAATTTTGATAATTATTTTCTCTCATTATAGGTTATTATCATTTTTAGAATTTTCATTTATTCCATAAATCTTTGCATAAATAGTTTACAATGTTGATTATGAAATATTTCATGACATTATTAACTGGGTTTTTAAACATTGGAAATGAAATGCTTAGAATATAAGAGATAGACATAGATAGAGAGAGAGGTAGTGGTATAACCATACAAATAACCTATTTGACGAATTCAGTTTTGTTGGGGAAGGGATTAAATATCAAATTTAAGATAATTTTTGGACATTCAAAACATCAATGATTGCAAAAAGAATTATAGGAGACATATTTGATATTATTTTAAGAAAAAAATCATATTCATGCCTATAATATTAAAACCTAATGATAAATATCACCATTTATTTTTTATGTTTATGTCATTCCTAAAATATGAGTGTTTAATTTCATATATAAATATTTGTTACATGATTAAATGAGTCCAATAATTTAATTGTATAATTTAATTCATTTTTAACTATCAAATATGTGTTATAGGATTGTGTTGTGGAAGAAGAGGGAAGAAAACAAAAAAAGGTAATATATTACCCTTATGCATGGATTATGAACTACATATGGTCAACATAGTTTTACCATTATGTAGAGGGTTTCCATAACATGAGATTTAGAAAAGACGGGTACCCTTTCATAATATTACAATATTCCCAATCACCATTATGTAGTGAAACAGTACCCCTAACTCAACCCTAACCACCTTTATAAAACTACACCCATGTGATCCATTTCATTTACGCCACTACCCTTATGTGGGTATATACCCTTAAATGATCCTATTTTTTAGCCTTATTAACCACCATTATATGAGATATAACCAATAAAAATCATGTTCATACCCATACATAGTACCCTTAAGTGGGCACCTTACACTTATGTAGCATTGGAATAACCCTTACAAATTACATGTATTCCATTAATCAATGTCACCCTTACCCTTACGTAGTGCTTGATCATGAGGCTACCCTAATATAATAAACTAATTTACCTTATGGAAAAATTATAAATACGGTGTTACCACTATGTAGGGTTTAATTTAACTTTACACAACACAAGAATAACTGTCTTACATTTACATAACCTAGGAAAGAAATACTCTTTAGCATAATTAATTCTCATTAAATGCAAAATTACTGTTACATAACACCCTAAAACTTTTTTAAGATTAATATTTCTTGAAAATTTATATTTTCAAAAAAAATCACTTATAGATTAAATATTATAGTTGGTTTAAGAATCAAGTAAAATTGAGAATACTATAATTATAAATCATTGAAAACTTATCACCCATGAGATGTATACCTAGTAATATTGTTCGAATAACTGTAGACACAGAGCTTAAATATCATAATCATTCTCCCACAACTCCACCTGGTTCTATCCATAAATTCTCCAAATTTAAAAATGTTGTACCATTTTTCATCAAAGTACTTTCTTACTCAAGTATATAATCTAAACTGGGTTCTCTTCATAAGATGCATACAGCTCCAAATAAACATCCTAATAGTCGATGATATGTGTAGGATCAACCATAGAGCTCCAAATATATGTCACTTGAAACACATCATGCATAATTCAGTATCTATAAAGATGATTCTGATGGTATGCTACTTTCCAAAACCGTTAAGTGATCTTGAATTGTCAAATAGAATATTGTTCTTTCTCTCCTTGATTCCTCTAAAGTTAGTTTCCTAACTAATTATTCATGTTTTATAAAACATCATTCTCTTATAATAAGATAAAATAGTTTCCTCTTTCGGTGGATATATTATATCTATTTAATTTGATTTGTGATTGATCCCTTCTAAATCATCTAAACTGTCTCACAGGACTCCTATAATGAACTAGTATCCTCAACCACTTCCTCACCTACCTAATTCCAACTTACCAGTGAATGGAATAACTTCACATAAAGGTAAAAATAAAGTTCCATTTGAATATAAACCTCATAAAAATTGTTTTATGTGAACTTGAAAACATTTGATTATCATACTATATTCTACCAAAGTCTAAAAACAATGGTCAAACCATACTATTTTTTATTTATATTGTATGCTCGTTCTGTCTGTCTGTTGGAGTATATTATGAATTTCTCAATCCTTGCTGAGTCTCCAAGTCATTTATCAATCCTTACAAAAACTATAATGAGATATTTGTATATTGGTCTTATAATTATTTTATTTTAACTCCATGTATGTGTATAATATCATAATTTTGAGCTTTCCAAACTCTTATACTGAGTAACACTCTATGATCCATAGAAATTGGGAAAACATTATTTTCCATTCAACCGTTAACCTAATAGAATCATGAATCGTCATGGTCCAGGTTAATCCCATTATAAATAGAATCATGACTTAATCAGAATTCCACATGGAAACCCAATGTGTATATATAAAACCACCTGGATATTTATGCTCATACTTCATCATCTAGAAGGTAAGGTTTCGTGAATCAAACCCATCTTTGTCATTCTTCATCCCACACCACTAGAACTATCACATGAAGATAGGGTAAATCTTGGTATCACTATATTATACTACCCATACAGATTTATGGAATCCCATTCTCATCTCCTCTATATTGGATTCAGGGATTAATATTATCCCATGTACAAGGATCACATCACTGTCAGACAAAGACCACACAAGTATCAGATCACCGCAAACTAGCTATTCATGCATCAAAACAGATTATTGAAATGATTATTATACTAAAATTACCAATATACTATATAATATTTGACCATTAAGGGAGGAAAATTCATCAGTCCTTGATCCTCATAAGCTTCAATACCCATGTTAACCTATAAGCACATCAATCACCAAAGCTCCCCTAAAGACCATTCACCATGATCCTGCTCCACCAATGTCTTAATAATAAGAAATTAATGTATTAAATTACCCTTCCCAAGTGAATAAATAATCCAAAAATAAAAAATTTATTGATACACCATCTAGATCCTATGTCTCAAATTCAGTTCTCTCTAAGGGGACGTGAAATGAATGATCTTGTAATCAGTGAAGACAAGAAGCCTCTTGCTAAAAACATAGACGCACCCTATAGTGAAATACTAAGTATGATAATGACCATATTCTCTAAGTCATTATTTGGTATCGTAAGGTGATTTAGATCATCTGAAACCATGATATTGGGGGAATAAAAATGGGATTCACACCGATCATGACATCTATCTCAAAGTAATCACCAATGTCTGGAGAAAGTCTTATGAATGCATCTTGAAATAAATCTTGATAGAGGTAAATAACTAGGGGTTGAGGGGGTGACAATAATGCTACCAAATTACTAAACCTTCCTTCTATTCTGGGATCACCCTGAGTTGACTCAAAACTAGACTAACTTTTCTTACTTCTAGTTCCCACTCTTCGGTTATTAGGAACTTCTCTCACTTTAACAAAGGGAATGATACATGTAACTAACATCAATCAATGTGAGATTTATATTTGGTCATCCTATACATAATAAGAATCAATTCAAAGATTATCATCAATAGAATCATGAATTATCATTGATTTCCATAGATGGTGATGAATATAGGACACTCTAGAAATCACTAGAGATGGTATACAATTATTCTCAATGAAATGTCAAGGGAGATTAACTCAGTGGTTAACTTGACCAGTATGCTTAGTCCTCCAACTACTTGGGTAGCTATAAAATAATGAAAATTACTAGTATTAAAAAAATTTGTACACAATGTTGACAAGATCAAGAATGTACCTCAATAAATATATGGACCATTAACACTACCATATAGTGTCAGATTTACTACATAGATGTAGCCAACGTCAAATTTTTGAGCCTACCATGTAGACCTATAATAAGCCTGAATATGTAGCTGAGGACCCCATTCAAATCATTGGATTCATAGATATGTATTACTTGACCAATATAACGATTAACATCATTGATTTATGACCTAGTTTTGAAATATTGTCCATTTTTCTATACTATTGGTAGTTGATTTGAGGTACTGAGAAGGGCTTTTAGTATTGGGTAATATTCCTCATGTTGAAGCACTATTGGATACCTCCATAGGGAGCTAAAAAGATTATTGTACGCTACAACTATATTCCTATTCTATGATGAACATATCAAGCATACCTATATATAACATTAAAAAATGTTCTCATTTAAATAGCAGGTGGTTTACCCATATTAGAGGTGAAGGGTAGTAAAAACCAAGTTCTCAGACCTCACCCCAGATCAGCTCAATATTCAAGGCCTTATATAAGACCTCTATTTTTGATGCTAGGTTAAATCTCCAAACATATTATATAATGTTAGGGTGAAGTTTGATCTCAAAATTCTTATCCTTACAAGAATCATTCCTCGTCAGTAGAGGTCATTAGCATATATACTCAATGAAATGTGTAGATTTTTTGGACACAATCATGGAAGCCTACTCTATCTCTATAAATTCCTATTACCAACCATGAATCTATATATATGGAAATAAATATCTGAATAAAAGGTCCTTGAAGGACTCCTATCTGGGACTATCCAATCATACATTATGTCCCATTACTTTCCATGAGCACCTAACATTTTCCTAAAACATAGATGTCTCCATTTTCAGCTATGCATAATCTATAATTTCAAAATGGTCAAATATACCGTTGATGATATCCACCAAATCGTCAGCATCCTATAGAAAATGGTTTCCTGGAAAAATTTAGGAATCTTGATCAAAAATTCCATCGCATAATTGACCATGGATTTTGATAGAATGTCTCCTGGATAGGGTGGGTAAACATCTTACACTACTTTAGGAGGTGAAATAATGTGCTCTAGAGCTCCCTCGTACTGAACTTGTGGTCCAAAAAATGTATTTGATGTGAAATATACATTATCTAAATGCAATATTTGTATATAAACATATCCTAATCAGAGAAAGTAATCACATAATGTTCCCTCAGGCGTCTAACCATTACCCTAGGTATACCCCTTAGAGTATTAATCTATATATCCATACCAGAATGCTAGTCACAACCATCATATAAATACTATAAAAAATCAAGATCATTTTCAATAATTTATGCCAAATAGAGATATGTCATAGTAGAAGAACAAAACATACATATCACACAATCAGATAAACCATCACATAAAATAGAGAAATTCAAGGTATTATATTGTGTGACATAATAATAGGTATATATAAGGAATTTGATGCCACGTTATTAATAATGAATCAGGAATGCACCCCAAATCACATAAAAATAGTAACATGAAAATCATCCATAGAATCACAAAGGTCTATTAAACATGTGTTAGAAAAACACATGGAAGCTACCCTCCCCAATTCCCACACAACAATACCATTTTTTCCAAATCCTATGTTAGTCATAAAAGAAACTAAGAAACTATGGTCATAAAAAATTTTGTAACACGCCAATATGAACCATAGTGACTGATCCAGATGGCCATAAGACCACATAAAATCCTCCCCACATGTAATTGGTTGCTAACTAGAAGTGAGGGTGTATGTACTTCAATTGGAAGACTATTACATGATATCATTCCATAGAAAAAATACATAATAAAATAATAAATAATATAAGGATCAGAGTATCATGTGATTATTAAATTAAATATTATATATATGGAATAAAAAACTAAAATAACCCCAAAAGTGGTAAGCTAAACATGAGTATAAAGTAAATAAAATCAGATAAAAAATATTATTGTATTATAGATCATATCCTAGACTTTTACCAACTCCATTATTGACTGATCAACCATCCAAAATATGGAACTTTACCTTTACTGGATCCCTAGTTATGAAATATACCAGTGCACCAAAATTAGCATGTAGGTTGTGACTTTAAGACTCAAAAGGACATGAAAATTGAATCCATAATTGGTTTAATTAGGTACAAAAGAGAAATCCATAAAGAAATAATAAATAAAGTTTAATAAAACAATCCCAAAATGATCACCCATGTGTAAACCAATCCACTATGAGTCTCAACCGTGCCTACTTCATAATAATGCCAAAAGAAATGATAATGTATTAGAAGTAATCATGAATGATCCATGATGATAATAATCATGTTTCTTGATAACATGTGAAAATACTACTTCGCTTTTTCATGGAATAATGGGATTCATGTTACTCGGATTCACTAGGCATTAATATATACAAGGTATCTTCTATTAAATGAGTATAATTCTCTTTGGCATCCACTCTTTATCGAATAAATCATATGAAATCCATGATGCATCATCATATCCCTACCATATTCTTAGATCTGTCATAATGGTAGTAAAAATTAATGAACACGTCCACTATATGGGATAAACATTTTAAAATGTTCCACTTATCTTGGAACCAATAAATATTCCACTCTGCCACAAAAAATAGTGTATACCAAAAACGAATGTATTAAATGGAATTAGAAAAAAGTAGAAACATAAAATACATGTGATCAATATAGAACATTAATAAACAAGATACATACATACTAATGGAATCGTGAATTAAATAATGTTATCCTAGTATATGCACATGCCTATATGTGATCTTAGTCAATAATGACTACCAAGTATTCTAAAAGATTTTCCATATCTCAGAAACAAGTTTGAAGAGGACCCCCAAAAGGTTAGAAACATCCTTCCAGAAAGTCACTAACATCAATGTCAAGTATAAACAACCCTTTTTTGTTAAAAAGTTAGAGTTGAAAAAAATATATCTAATAAAACCTCCTTTATTTTATTATTATAATAGTTTCATACAAGTAAATGTTTTGGGTTCAAATATCCTTATAATGAATACGAGCTATCTTACTTTTAAAAATAAATAAAATATCAATTATGATAATAATGTCTCTCTCTAGAAAATAATGTATAAATAAGAATGATTATTATTATAATTATTTATAATTTTATATTTTTTGATTATTAATAATTAAAATTCCACATGTGATAATATATTCTATCAAAAAAATAATCCTTGGTGGATTATAATAATTCTTATTATTTATTTTTAACATTCTGGGTTATTATCATTTTAAGTGTTTTTAAATTTTTCAAAAAAATTTTATTTCAATAGTTTAAAATATTGATTATGAAATGTTTCATGGATTTATCACCTAGGTTTTAATCATTTGAAACTTCAACAACCAAAAAAGATGTGTTTTGGAGAGTAGTTTTTGCCTTTCTGAGAACTCGGATGATAACTCAGCTTGGTAGGGAAAAAATCATAGATTCTAGGAAAGGAAATATGTAGACTTCCCAAACTTGATGGATTACCCTAACAAAGGAGAAAAAATTATTGAATATTGATTTAAAAAATTAACCACATATATGATTGTAAAATTAAAAAACAAAAATTAAATATCACCATTTAATTTTTGTTTTAAATAATTTGAAAAATATGAGAGTTTATTATCATCCATAAGTATAAGTAATGGATTTAAACTAATCTAAGAATTTCATTATATAATTATTCATTTAAATCATAAAATACATGAAATTGGACTATTCTAAGTATGAATAAGGGACTAAACTAAAAAATAGGGTAAAACATTTCCCTTATGCATGATGTTTGTATAGCATAAGGGAAACTTGGTTTTACCCTTATACAACGGATTACCCGTACGAGGGATTTGGAAAAGCATAATTATCCTTCTAAAACCTTGGGAAATTCTCCCTTACCGTTACACAATGATTCACTTACCATTAAACTACTCGAGATACCCGAACAAAACTACCCTTAAATTTTCCAATAGTGTTACACTACTACACTTATGTGGGCCAATAGCCTTATAAATGCATTGAGTTACCCTTATGCGACACCCTTATAAGAGTGACTATTGTTATGAAGCATGACAATAACAATAATAAGCACCACTAAAAAGTACTTTGCCCTTACAGAACACTGAGATGACCCTTACATAGATCATGGATAGATTTAAATAGTGTTACCTTTACCCTAAGACAATTCATGGTCCTGGGGTTAACCATACCCAGAGACCTATTTATCCTTACACAACCCTTATATAAATGGTGTAACCTTACACAATGCATGCATAACTCCCTTAACATTATACAACCAAATTAAAAATATTTATTACCTTTATTTAAGTACTTTTAACACACCATTACCCTTATATAAAACCATAATACATAAAAAAGGGATATTATTTTTGAAAATTTTGATTTTCATCTAAAAAAATCTTAATTTAAAAAATAAATAATGTTTAAGAAGAAAATAATATTAAAAATATTTCATTTATTTTTTCATGGTAATTATAAAATTAGTCCAATAAATATAATTAGTCTTTCTGATACAATATTTTAATATTTATATACATTTTATCATATAAAAATAACAAAAAAATAAAAAAATCTAAACGGGATAATCCATGGATAATTATGAATATGGTTTTTAGAATCTCAGTAGAGAAAAAGGAATATAATAAAAAAAACAGGGCACATTATCAACCTAAATGAGAAATAATTAATCCTGCTTGATATTCACCATCATCATCCCAGAATATATAAATATAAAATAAATTAAATGAAAATTAATAAAAAATAAAAAATAAACTCATTTTGATAATAATGTAATAACCATGGTCTAAAAATATTCTTTCCGCTCAAAAAACTAAATCAATTATTGTTTTGAAAATATCTATTATTAAGGAAAAAAACTTATAACTTTCCTATGAATCAATAACTTTTTCATAAGATATAAAACAATGATTATCCTAATATCTATTACTTCCCTGAACATCATCATAAAAATATATAAATTTAATAATTTCACTTATTTCATAACTCTCCCTCTCCCCCTATAACAAAGTAGAATCATATCAATAGAAACACCCTTAATATAATTATTCTTTATAGTCTAAATCATATAAAATCTCATATATAAAACAATACAATGTTTATAAATGATTAATGAATTAAATAAGAGGTATTGATAGAATGGAAGGTAAAAATACCAATGAATTAGTAAGTTGACCCCTAGAATAGTAATGTGACCATTAGTAATAGTAAATATGACCAATTGACTAGTATCCAGAACAATTAAAGTATAAATAAAATTTATGAATCATATAAATGATTGAATAAAATAATTATATCATAGTATAAGTAAATAAATATTTTTAAAATTATTACATTAGTGTTTGTATTTTTCTAAAAACATAAATGTTTATTTATAATTTTAAAATTAATAAAATTATTTAAAATAATTTTTTTTTCATTAAATATATTCATAAATTAAATTTTTTTGTCTTATGATTATAAGGTAATTTTAGGAGACATTAATTAATATTCCAGTGTCTAATAAAAATAGTTATAATTTTCAGGTCTACATTTTCATAGTAAATGATGATGTTAATTTAAAAATAAACATATCATATTTTTAAAATTATTTTCAGAAACTGGAGCTCATTTTTTAATTTTACATTTAAACAAATGTTTAGGGAGACTTATTTAGGATTTTTCTAAAATACAAGAATTTTGGTGAATTTTAATGTATGATAATTTACGATTAAAGATAAATCTATGAATTTTTTAGTAATTGTTGATGAAAGGTTTGATGTAAGCTAAAAATATCAAAATTTTAATTACTATTTTAAAATATATAGTGATTATTTTCAAACTATTTTATAGTCTTGATCCAAATAATATGTTATTGAAAACAAAAATAAAAAAACATCCCTCTCCCCCACTATAAATACAACCCCTCATATCATCTTCCCCTCACACCTTTAAAGCCTTGAATATTGTCTTTATTATGACAAATAATCATTAGCACCCCTCCACCATGTCTATGTGCTCTTGTTATCATCAAAAGTTTATACCCTTTTTCCTAAGGAGGCTCTCAAGGATGACAAAATCCAGAGGTAATATTCCCTTCTGTGTCCATTTAATTTCTTTTCAATTTTATTTATATTATTATCCTCTCATCATATCCAAATATAATAGTGGTGTAATAAGTATATTATATTATATTATATTATATTATATTATATTATATTATGTTAGTGTAATAATTTATCTTTTAAATCATTATTTTACTTTTATTATAAGAATGATAATACCGTCCGTGGTGTGTTGGTTTACCACATCTATGGACGATGTGTTTTTTTTTCAATAGTGCATTCAATGATGTTCATAAAAGAATTATTATTGTTAAATAATATTTTATTATAAATATAATATGTTTTATAATGTTATGGATAAAATATATTAACATGAAGTTAGAAAATTGATATAATCTCATAATGGTCGTAAAAAATGCGAAAATAAATTAAATCTGTTTCATTAACTATATTTTCTTATGATTCAACATCATATAATATAAAAAATGATATTTAAAATCATTTAATTGTATATAATATCATTAATAACATATAATTTTAATTCTGGATAACAATTTAAATTTTACATGGACTTCCATAATCATATACTGGAAAACTGATCATGAAAACCATGAAAATGACCACTTCCGAACGATGAAATTAAACTCTATAACACAACATAATTGTAAAAATGTAATTAATAAAATTATAATAAATATCTAAAATGTGTAATATAGTTATGGATTTATTAATTTGTGAAATTAATTTGATTTTCATGGATATTAAATAGAGGAAAGTACTAGGACATACGGTAAGAGGATTCTCAAATGCAATACCTTTTCCTTGGGTTTTCTCTACTTCACCACAATTTTCGTTTTAATATTCATTTAATGATACAAAAATATCATTTAATTATTCTAAATCATAATTTTAAAGGATATACATGTTTTCATATTGAGTTTATCACAATCATAATGTTTTCCAAAATAACAATCCTTTGTAAAAATAGACCTTTTACTTCTCTTAAGATTTTTTCTTCTTCACTCAAGACTGATGATTTTCATACCAAGTATGTTCTTACATATTTATTTTAGCAACCCCATATTTTATTCATGATTGTATGCTTTATTAAATAAAACCCATTATTTTCCATGGGTTATGTTATGTAAAATATTGATTTATATTCTCTATGGAATGCATGATTACGTAAATGTTGTGATGTGACAGGTACACTCAAGAATTTTATAGCGCATATAAATTATCTGATATTTTGGGTGCAACTAGAATTATATATCACTCAAATTAATTTGGTAATGTGATATATATCATGATTAAAAGTAAAATATTCATGAACAAGATGCAAGATCTGTTCTAAACAATGTGTTATATTTGATAACTAAGACATTATGTTTAATTTTTATGCAAAGCCACATTCCATGCCATTATCTAATGATTACATTCATGATTATGATGATGTTGTTATAATTATAATTAGCATCCCCCATGTTTCATGACACTAATTCATTAAATCACTAGGCTTTTATCTCACCCGTCCTTTGATGTATTTCCTCAGGTGAATAATTGTATTGAGGTGAACACGAGGGCCAATAATAATCTAGAGAAGAAGTAATGAAGTAAATGATTTTGTTTTATTATGTAAAATTTATGGATGGTACAAATTTTTCCAAGACACTTAACCTTTGGATCATAGCATTATTATGTTTTTTGTAGTTAAAATTATGTAATATTCATGTAAGAAAAATCAGGATAACTATAATCCCTCTCTAATTCTGGTTCTTAAATCTCACCCAAAACCATCAATTTTATATATTTCTCAAATAAAATAAAAACTATATAACCTCCCTAAATAATATAACTCTATTAATATTGACTAGTGAACCAAATTAATGGGATGTAATTATTCTTCTTCACTTTAATATAAAATAAACATGTCAACATGTTACTAAAAAAATAATTAGTAGTTGTATTATAATCATGTTATAGGAATACATCTTGTTAAAAAATAATGATTTTTAATTTGAATTAAATACCTGAATAATAATTCTCATGTGTCTATATTAATAAAGTAAATGTGCCAATAGACAAAAATTTAAAACATAAATCATGTCCTTTTATAAAAAATCTTAATTTAATTTAAATGATATTTAAAATATAATAATGAATTTTTTTTACTTAATTATATATTAATTTAAATTCAATACAGTTTTTTATATCTTTTTACCACTAAAAGAATAAAAAATTTATTCAATTTATGAATAATATTATATTTAATGATAAAATTACAACTTCATCTATATAGCCATATTTACGATATAAAAGTTTATTTATTTATATCCATTTATAAATAATTTTTATTATCTTTTATCAAACATAGTAGTATAAAAATGAAATAAAAAGTGTACTATACTTCATGGAATTATTTCTAATGTTGGTTTGGAGGTTTTAAAGAGAAATTAATTGGAAATCATAGAAAATATTATTATTAGAGGGAATAGAAGTTTAATTTTACTTATGTGTGTTAATATTCAATCCATTGTTAGGACTTTGAAATAAAAATATACAACTAAACTTTTAAAATTTAGAATAGATATATAAAATCATACAGCTTAACAACATTAAATAATTATAATTTTATATAATATTTCAATAATTATATGTGTGTGGTTAATAAAATATTTTATTACACACTAAATTCTAGATCACTGATAAAGATTTTAATATTCTGATTTTGATCACAATGAATACACTACAAAAATGATATTTATTTTTGAAAAATAATGATTATGGGAAACATTTTGAAGGGTTTTTTTAAATATTTAAATATTATTCACTTATGAAATAAAATTAAAATTGTAATTTCATGATAATATATTTAATTATATCCACATGGTAAAAATCAATTAATACAACCTCTAATATTATAATACCCATTGAGAAGATAATTAAAATAATTCAAAGTGAATTATGCTCAAATCTTATATAAAAAATTATAATTAAAAAAGATTCTATTGATTACAACCACTCAACCCTTTCTTTTATTACATATTAAATAATTTTGATCAATGAAATAATAATACAAAATAAATTATTCAGTAATACGATGAATTTACTTTATCGTAATTCAATAATTAAATTAATAATTAAATTAAGTATATATTCTGTTACATCTAATCATCTTATTTTTTAAATTGAGAGGAACTCATGATGAATATAGAATAAATTGTGAATGTGTTAGAATATATAAAAATTGGTAAAATAGAATATAAACATATATGAAATAATATGTATAAAAACAATGAAAAATAATGATATTTTAATTTTTTTTATTAGAAAATGATCAATGTCCAATTCTTTATCACAATTTTAATATAAAGGAAATATAAAAAAAGACTCCAAAACCACTTTTTTATATTTAATAGTTAAACATTATTTATATAAAATCTAGTCATTTTGAAAATATAAATTTCATAAAAAATCATGACTCGAGGATATATCCACAACATTTAAATTTCATGTAACCACGAAAATATTTATATATAATAGAAAACAATATGAAAATACACAAAATCTAATGAGGGGAAATTTAATATCATGAATGGTCACCCATAGATGTGTTGAAATATATATTTTCATGGTAACATACAATGATAAAATTATCAATTTAGAGTTTGCATCATTCAAAATGGTTGTCTCTATTTTTATATTCATCATCAAAAAACCACAACTCCATCATATTAAAACTAGATTTAATTCATGTTGAACACATGGAATTGGTTATATACATAGTCAAACACCTCAACAATAGTTTTTTATTTTATATACCTTAAAATTTTTAACCAATTATTTAGCACCCTTTGAAAATCTTCTCAAAAATAATTAAATTTCATTTTATAAATCCTCATGTAATGGGTTACAATCATTTTGACAAAAAAAAGTGATCTTTATCATTCTAAACAACATGAAATGTTAAACTATTACATTATTTTATCTATCCTACAACAAATTTATTTAAAAAATATTCATAATTATAAATTGTATTTATTATAACTAAATGTTTTAAAAAATTAATTACTATAAATATGAATTTCTATTTAGATTCTTCATAAATATTATACAAATATGATTTATATTAGAAAACCCCAAACTTAAAATATTTCTTATCATCAGGAAATAAATATTAAATATTATTAAAAATAAAAACAAATTTTGTTATAATACATAATACTCAATAATAAAAGGAAAATACAAATTTTAGTGAAACTTTTTACCTTATATATTAATATATATATATATATATTAATCTTTATAAACTTTCAATTTTTAGGAAATGAAAAATAATTATGGAATATAAATAATTTCATTCTCATTCTTATATAGTGAAAATGAAAACATTAATTCCAATTCTTATTTTGATAATATAATTACATTGAATTAAATTTATATTATATTTAATCACAACATTAAAATTATTTTTTAATATGTATTATTATTTGTTACATTATGGGAAAAAATTTATAGAATCATTATTTTATATATTCAAAATAGGAAGACTTTTTCCATAAACCAGTAAATATTTATCTTGTTCATATTTGAATTTTTTTACCTATAAACAGTCATTATATGATAAGGTTTGGAAGAAAAAATAATTTTACTTTTAAAAAGGACCAAATTATAAAAAATATTTCCAAATATAAAAAATTATAAATAAAAATCACTTTAATATTTTTTCCATTATGTAACCATCCCAATTCACTCAATATTTTTAAAAGTTGAAAAATAATTGTTTGACTTTTAAACATTATTCAAACATACCATGAATTATATTATTCCCAATATATATATATATATTAATAAAGAAAAAGGTGATATTTTTAATTAATTATTCCACATTGATTCATTATTCAATTATTAAATGTGTAATTTTCTACAAACCACTCCACCACAATTATTTAATGTTTTTCTTTAATGATAGAATCAATGTGAGGATGAGAAAAAAGATATGATCATGTAATTACATAAAAAGGTATTGTAATAAATTAATTACATAGAATAATATTTCCTATGATATATCTTTATATCACTATCATATTGTCATTTTTATATGTAGGTACGTTTATCAACTATTATTCTATGTGCATGTTCAAAATGGAGTTTGTAGAAATTATATTTTTTTAATTTTTAATTTAAAATCACATTACACAATGATTTATGAAATTGTGATAATTTATAAAATTTAATCCTCATAAAAAATAACGAAGTCCAAATACGATACTGTCTTTTTTATAATACAAAAAATTAAAAAATATTTCATATTTATATTAATTTTTTAAATTGATATTCTTTATGGATAATAATATTAGGGAATTTCATAATGTAACAAGAATTACAACAATAGATATAAATAGAATTTGTGAAATAAATAATAAAAAATATAATTTCCTAAGTAACTCTTATACTACAATTTCAACCCTATATATCTTCCCAAGAAAATGCCTTTTCATTTGGTAAATATTAATAATTTTGATGGCTTTCAGTCATGATAAAATATGTAATCTTTTGAAATGTTTTATTAAAAATACCATGAAATTGTTTCTTTGGTTATTCCACATCATGTATTTGTAGTTATTTCACCATGGCAGGGGAGTAAGGGATCAAATGGTTATCCAATACTACAATGGGAGGTAAACAAAAAAAGGTTGGTGGGTATTATTACCCCGATACACAACCTAAAAATATAGTGTTTATAGACACATTTTTTATATATCATATTTGAAATGATCCAATGTGACATTATTTTAACTATAAATAATTTCAATATCACTAATGAATACTATTTCATTTTTGTTTGAAGAACCATTTTGATTTGTAGATTTAGATTGTTGGTAAAAAAATATAACTAACACAATCCATTCAGTTCACAATAAATGGATGTTTATTCCACTATATAGAAAACTATAAAATCAATAATCAGCCATAAATATCTCCCATAAAATTCTCCACACATGAAGATACTCTATACATATCTTTTTTAATTATTTTTTAAATAACAATTGGAAATATAGACATAATATGGTCGAGATTAAACACCCAATAACGGAAAAAATATATCAGAATCTATCAAGACAAAAACATTGAATGAATAAAATGTTAGGAAACAAATTATAATTGAATAATTAAATAAACCTAATCAAATTATAACTAAATTAATAATTTTTTATAAATATAAATAAACAAATAGAAAATAATACATTAATTCATGGTCATTAAAGGCATAATTCATGGAATCATGATAATTCTTGTGAAGACCTAATCCAAGATATTATTCTTTATATAAATTCTTCAACCATGATTCCATTATTCTAATCATGTACAAAATCATGAAACCGTTATTTTATTGGGTATACATATACCAAATACCAAAAAAATTTGTATCATGAGAACAAATAATGAATCAAGGGGTTATATAATACATGGCCATACATTTCACTTCTTTATGTCTAATGAATTCACTTTGAAGATGATTTGGATATCAATCATTTTTATAATAAAATTTCTTAATACATAAGTAAACACATGTATTATGAAATAAAATTATTAAATTTTAATAAATTTTTAATGAGTAAATGAACATATTCTTTCTAGACAAAAAATGTGGATGGTTAAACAATACATCATCAACATTCCAAGGTAATCAATATACAATTGTACTAGAATAAAATGTAAATAGTTTTTTTTATAATAAATTAGTGGAATAGATTTTTTTTATAAGATTCCAATCACTAACACCTTATATAGTATTGGGTATACATATGATTCAATAATTTCCCCAACCAGTTATTGTATGAGTATCTTCGTTTATTCTCTTAAATTAAATAGAAAACATGCTATTCATAGAGAAAGTGTGATTGAAGAATAACCATGAAGTAAATAATTTGGAATGACTAAATATGTAATGGATTTATGAGAGCTAATTCCCCTAAATTAAAATATTACGAGATTATTTTGAATGCAATCCATTGATAATATATATACCACCAAAATTAAATGGATACTGAATAGAAATCATATCTAAATTATGAAAAATAGACATGAAAACATTCTCAGGTTTTTTGTAACATAAGAATAAAAATAATATACATTGAAATTAAAATGTAATTAAATTAAATATATTTATTATACTTGATGTAAAAATTGCAGTTAATACAACATATAAATGAAAACATAGTTTACAATATATAACATGTCCCATGGAATTGAAAATAGGGACCAATAAAACATATGAATTTAAAAGCATTGGAGTCAACAAAAAATCAAGGTATAATTTAAAATTAAATATTAAAAACTGTTAATAATATTAAGGTCACTGTAAAAATATTTAAAGGGTTATATATATAGTATAAAAATAAAATAACCTATGTAATAAGAAATATGTTTCTATGGGTATAAATTGAGACAAGAAACCATTAACTAAATTAATTCTTAGCATAAATGATCTCTAAAATATGTTATAAAAAATTAACATCTTAATAACATATTGTCTATCCTTATTCACATATATTTCCATTCATACACTACTTTTATAACCATATATTACAAATATATTACTCATATATTGTTTGTTTCTATAATAGGGTCTTTTAAAATTTCAGTTGTTTGTTTCGTATAAGGACAGATGTGTTGGGGTTAATTCATACATATTAAATAAAATTTCATCATTAATTGATAAAATAAGATATGAAAATAATGGTGTTTTAATGATTCTTCATATAACTTTTTCATTTGGTGAATGATAAATTTATGGTTTGTAAAAATTGAAATTGTGAAGAATGAGATTCGACATGTCTAACGATTAAAATGTGATATATTAATAAATATATTAAGTATCACTACAATATTAACCTAATAATTAATAGGTATCATATAAATTGTTATTACAAGATATTGAAATTAAAAAATATTCCTTTTTCATTCATGAAATAAATATTATCACATTTTTTTCATTGGTGGTAAAACTAACCCAAATGAGTGCATGTTATAATGATTTAATGAGTAGGTAAATGTTAATATAAATTGAAAAAAATATTAAAAATTTCAGTAATATCATTTATCTTGATTATTTGCATTATTATAACCATCCATGAACGGTTTTGTTGATAAGTGAAACTCATCATTTCTAGAGGTGGTAGTCTTAACATACACATGATTAATGTTTCAATTCCACAACAAATGGGATGGAATGAAGGTATATCATAAATTATATTTTATTAAATATAATATTTTACATATTAAATAGATCAATTCTTAAAATATATTATTTTTACTAGCCATTCATGGGGGAATTGTTAAACAAACCCCAACATTTCATGGAGGCGGTAGTCCACATGTACACATAATCAATGTTTTGTTATTTTTCAAAGTTTATGGAATGGATTTAATAATGGTTTTTCTAATATTATAATTAAAATAAATTTTATTAATACTAACTAATTCATTATATTAGGGTGGATAAAATAATTTTTAAAGAGAAAGTTAAAATATAAATCTTATTGGGTAAGAAATACTCATGTTGTAAACCTAATATTTATCTTAGAATTATTATCGGACATGGATTCTTAGGGATATATAATAGAGAGTAAAGGATTATGAACATGATAAAGATTATTTGAAGATTTAAATGCAATATTTTTAGGATTAAATTTAAAGTAATGGATGTATAAAATTTTTATGTAATTGTTCCCATTTTATAAGCTTTGAAAATGCTAATTTTGGAAGTTCCCATTAAATATCAATGATGAAATGATAATATTCAAGGATAAATGACTCTAAAAGTTTTTCATAAATAGTTTTTGTCTGAGATATGGTTTATAAAGGTTCCAAAATTCATTTTCATTCATGTTTTAAACATTGTTCTATCCTTTTATTCTTATATTTTTCACGTTTACAAATTGTTTCGACAGTAATTAATTTTTATCATCATTTATTTTAAATATTAATATAATACGGGACTAATTAAATAAATTTTAACTATTTATTATAATAATTATATCCATTTTATCATTTGATATATATATTATTTTATAAAAATTAATATTTATATTAAAGGATTTCACATATAAAAACCACCTTTTAGAAAAAGATTATTTTAACTTTAAAATCAATGCTAAGGATAAAATTAATAATGATTTATATTTTAATAATACAAAATGGTCGATTATAATTAAATAAAAATTTATGTCACTTGAAAATAAATCCAAAAATTGATTTTATCATAATAATTTATAATTAAATGAAGAGACAAAAACAATTTTTATTGGTAAATATTTAGAAAATTTTTAAAATGGTTTTTATAAAACATAATAGAATTTTAAAATCTATATTTTTACTCCAAGAATATTTAATTGGTCATGGAATATTTTTTATATTTGTTTTAGTAGTTGTTATATCATGATTTATCCATATACTCTATTAGTTTAGGAAAAAACTATATTTCTTACTATTCAACATATAATAAATTATTTCTAAAAAATAATATAATCCCATATTAAGAATGTATTCTTATTATAAATTATACATTTTCAATTATTTATAATTTATATTATAAAATTTAATAATTTAAATTTTAAATAAAAACATACACGCACAAATATATATACACATATACAATAAAAACTAATTTCATAAGAAAATTTTTTTTTAAACATTATATATTTTTATTCATATTTCTTATAAAATTATAATAAAAGTTTTTATTAGCATAAGAATCATATAAATAATAACTTTATTCAAAAAATATTTATTATATTAAAAAAAATTCATAAAAACTAAATCTATAATAAACGTATTTTATAGCATAAATAAAATATTTTTTTAAATTAGTTACACTAATTGATTTTTTTCATTGAGTTGGTATTAATAATGAAATTTATTTTTTAATTCTAGATATATTTCATAAAAACCACAACACTAAGACCCTAGACGGTTCTGAGATTTGTTTCTTTTATGTATCTTAGGAATTCCTCCCTATATGCCAGAGCCTACTAGCTAGAAATAGTGGCCACATAAGGTATTTTGGAGAGAATATGAACATATATGAGAGTGCACAATAATAGATAAAATAATCAATTATTCTACACATTAAGAAATATTATGTCATAGAAAGCAATACATGCAACAAAAAGGAATAGTGAATGAAATGTAGTAAAGGCACAAAGAACCTTGCCATACATACAACACTATTCCCACACGACTACTCATATATACTTAAAAAAATATAATAAGTAAAATAAAAGGGACCCACTGCATATCTGACCCAAACCTCATCCAGCCTCTTTATACCATCAGAGTTATTCTGCTTGACCATGCTATCCTAGGCTAAATCCAAAACAGTGCCTATATCAATGTAAATGTCTTATTAGTTACCAAAGGACAATAGTTTCTCAAGAATAGTGTGAGTATAAATATTAAAAGGGAACCACCTATACGGTTCTACGCTGACTAGTATATGTGGATTATATTCATGTTATGTGATCAACTAAATTAAAATATAACTTTTGGAAATATGTAAATTATTATTGATCCTTAGGTCCATGACTTGATCGAACATACCTAGTTTTTTAGGCATGGGGTGTCTTTGAGAATGTCATGACGAACGTTCATACCATGTAACATAAAATCACTAAATTCATGGTATCCCCAATCAATCCTAACAAATCTAGGGACCCATCCCATTGATGTCCTAACATAGAGGTTCCTCGTTAAATGGGTCCCCAATAATATGCTATCAACTCTTTGGATGATCCCCACGACCATCATATCATGAGATCCAAATCCCTAGAAGATCACGTCATAAACCTTACATGTGCAAGGGTGAGGTCCATGGAAACCCTATAATGTATGATATAAATCCATTGAAGTTGCTATCATATACCAAGACCCAAATCCCTGTAATCTCCCGCACCAAGCTACAAAATCATTCAATCTCCAACCATATATTCTAATCCACGTCCAGGAGAGCTCCATAAAATATATCTGGCTATAGGACATGGTATCCCATCTATATTGGCTCCAAACATTGCAGTGCAACCATATGATTGATTCCAATATGTGATGGGCCATATGCATATTAACTTCCCCAAGGGAGTATTCATAAAACAATAATAAATATGGTAATCAAAAGGGATGGATTATTTCCCACACCCAAAACTATTTTCAATAGCCCCTTAGGCCCAATAGTCTATCATATGTTCCATGGTGACCCCTTTAACCATCCAATAACATCCTCTCAAGTTTTGTCAATCAGTGTGCCCCTATGTTCCCTTTGTCCTAACATAATTGATGAACCCTACAATGGATCCTTTTTCTTAGTCATGATTTTGTATAGACACTCGAATGAATAAGAATTTTCATCCAAGAACATTTCCAATAATGTATAATGGCATTGATTAATACTTAGGGTCTCAGAAAATAGGAGACAACCTTGAGATGTTCCATGATATGAATGAGTCCTCAAGGTCACTCGAGGTTGGTCCTCTCACCCAACATGGTCCCATTCATCTATTGATCTATTCATATAGGCCTGGTCACATCAAACCGAATATGGTCACTTATCCATCTTTTCTTTCAGAATCCCGAATGATTCGATGTCAATGAAGGTTCTTATAATCCCAATATGGAAAAGGATCACTATTATACTCTAAAATATTTCATCGAGTAATCTCAAACCCCTACAATTAGTCAAATAGTCACATCTATCCTATCATCACCTATTAGGAGGTGTGGAGGCCACGCAATATCAAACTGTCCCTATCCTCAACCCTCAAAATATAAGGTAAAAGGATAGCACATGACGTTTGTTCGTGACCCTTGGATCTCCTTTGAATTAATTAAGAAAATTATTTAGTAAAATTATTTTATTTTAATATAAATAGTCATTTCATCACCATATGTGGTGTTCTTAATAATTTTCATTCATAAAAAACAAAATATTTAGGGAATGAAGTGCAACATTTCTTGAACTAAAACTTTTCTATTTAATGATATATGCTAGTAGCAGCTATCAAGCCCCATCCGAACTCATCCAATCTCCCCCATGGTCAACCATGCCCATATTAACATCTCAATCCCCTGAATCCTAGAAACAAATGACAATTAATTTATTATATAATTTTTGATTCATTTATTAATTAAATACGAATACAATATAAGGTGTGATAACTCACCAAGCATCCATATGTAATCATATCTTTGAAAAATGGATTATCATCCACCTCCCACGGAACCCCAATCCCAAGTCAAAAGAGGACCTTTATCCTGGGCTCTAAATTCCATCATTAATAAAATTCAATTATAATGAAAAAATGTAATAAAAATAAATTAAATGATTTATTACTGGTGATTTGATAAAAGAAAACTCCCAGACATTGTTCTGAAATATCCCAAAACAATGATTCTCTAAAGCCCATTCTAAATTGGGTGATTTCCCAATTCTATATGGAAATCTAAATATCGAACAGAAACCAGGAAAATTAAATAAATATTTAGAAAAAAAACATTATAGGTAGGTGGGAGAGGGGATGATATCTTCTTCATCACTGAAGAAAACCTAGAAGAACCTCCCTTGATGGGGATTGAAGAAGGGGAGATAGGGGAATGGGGGATCCGACTACATGATAGAGAATGATATGGGAGATGATAATCCTACCTATAAATAATCAACTATTAAAAAAATTATTATGCACTTGTAAAAATTCCAAAGAATAGTTGGAATCCTCTAGATGTTTATTCTGCCACTGCTAGACACTATCGACTAGTCGATGGGGACTACCATCTAGCTGGTGGAATTACTACAATAGCCAGTGGACTTCTTATGAGGCTCACCTGAGCTCTCCAGATGACTCTTAAGCACCCATCAAAGTCCCAAACACATTTTTTGAGTATTTTAATGGTGTGGAATGTATTCTGAAACACCAATACTTTGTTTGAACCAACCAATATATGAAAATTCATACATCATCTAAAATTTAAATTCATATACAGACACATGATTTTATAGTCTCCCCAACATATTTCATCAGATACTTTAGATGTCTCTATGTACATTTAATCGATCATACCAAACAAACATATTTATTAATTCCCTCATAATGTCGATATTTCTCCTCAATATTACCAAATAAATTCCAAATAATAACTTCTAATCCAAGGTGCTTAATCCGGAAAAAACGTGGTCCAACACACATAACCACCACCATAATATCAATATGGTACTTAATTAAGCCTATATATCCAAATACATGAACACATCATCATGTCTTTTAGCATTTTACCTATAGTTATCCCAACTATTGTTCTTAGCATACAATTTCCAATTCTCATCCATGATTCCCCTATCATAAAAATTTACAATCCGGAAATGGTTCCAACCATCCAATAATGAACTCATCCTAATATCTACCTCACTATACCCATCACACATCGGAATTAACCCACCCACAAATTCTCAATTATGATCTAAAATACTCAAAATATAGTTAACTTTGTTCAAAACCCAATAACACCAATATTTTTTGAAAATCCCTAACCGATCATATAACTACTCTGGTCATACCTGGTTTGGTTCCCAGATCACCATATCATAATTCATAAGGAAACAAAATATGGGCCACCACTAGATCAAATTACTCAAATAACTCATCCCCAATGGTAGATGTGTCACCCAAACCACGACCATGATGCCTTCATGCCCAGAGACATTTCATAGTCATCTAAGAACTCTTAGGAGAGTCCACTCCTAATTCCCAATGTTTCCCCATATTCAGGTAAGTAGTCAAATTATTTTTTTCAATGACTTCAAAAAGAAATGATGCATTCTGGATCCAAAAAATACAAATTGTTACAAAACACCCAGATCCCGACACTGTTGCTCGATATCTTCCTAACGTGGATTCCAAATTTATAAATGTATTCCACTAATAACTCTAGTAGTTCTTAGGTCCATTCATTCACTAGAATCTATATTCCAAAATGATAATCCAATAATTGGTCTACACTCCCCTGAAACTTCTCACACGAGAGATAAATGTCCATGGATGGCATCCCACTCCCCCCTCAAGATTTTCCTTATCATAGCACCATAGAAACACACCTCTACTCAAAATTTCCTATGCTAAATCCCCCGCGATATATATTTATTGGAATGTCCTAAACTAATTATTTACAATTGTTAGACCACAACACAAACTCAACAATTTTTCTTGTAATAGTAGATCATTGTCCAATGTTCCCACTCAAATTATTCTGAAATGAGGGTTTTACCCTCAATGACCAATTATGGGATCCCCACCATATGGCTTCCCATACCTACTTTCTTAGTGGAACCTCAATTGGTTCAATTTTCTAATATGCATGAAACTCATCTCCAAGACACACTCACCTACTACCAACCACGAACACCACAAATACCCAATAGTACATGTTAAGGAACACTATTGGGATCCTCATTCCTCGATACCTAAAAAAATTACATACCAACCCTCAAATAGAGGAGAACTCAATTTATTTTATCTTTTCCACATAGTCACCAAGATTGTTGGAATCTCATTGGATATGACTTTTCCTCACCCATCTAAAAGAAAATCATTCATTTTAACCATAAATTTCTCTACACATAACCAAAGGGTGCTTCCACTAGTTACTATATGTAGTTAGAATACTCTACTACACCACCTGATCCTAAACATGACTAAAAATCCCATGAGTTTCACATCATCGATACCAATATTACCATGCTCTATAGCATGTCTGTCTCAATAGTTCAGTATGTCAATTTTCATTACTATATAAAATTAGGCAGCTAACCTATTCCACGATTCATTAATGACTTCCCAGATCATGGAGTTGTTTATCAAAAAATGATACCATCCTTGGTCCACATCATGTTAGCCACATCCACATTCTTAGCTTCCACCTTGTTCCATCTTTGTTAAGATCATCCAATGATTCCTTATCCATAATGCTATAAATCTTCCAAAAACATGGGGTCAGACATTACCTTTGTCCTACGGTTAAAAAAAATTGATACTAGAGGCATTAGAACATAGAGTGATCATCACAAAAAGAAACCCTGATCACCTCCCCCACATCGATAACATTACCCAAGACACCAAACCATGATTTTGTATTAAAAAAAACATAAATTGTTGGTAACCTCATTAACATGTCAACCACTATCAATCCCAACTTGCTAACTCACTACATAATAGGTCGTGCGCCATGGTCTCTAGGTTAACCACCCAGCCCAATGGTTAGGTATCATGAAGGGGCACTATGTTTCACCACCAAGACCTTCCAGGTTAAACATCTCATAAAAGTATAAAATATAGGGGCATGATTCATGATTACGTATAAAGAAACAAAATTGAAATTCCCAAACACTAGCAGACAAGGTCTCGCATATGAGGAATTCACATGCCAAAACTATCACCCAAAAATAGGGAACCCATCTTCTTTGAGAACATTCACATCAAACTACTCTATGGAGGATCACATTTTATGGTTTAGATCTGGAAACACCTAACAAAATTTCATATGATTCATGTGAAAACATAATAGTGATTTGGTTAAGTAGAATTACATGACATGATATAAGAGAAATCGTTATATATGTTGTTTGTGGTGAATTCAAATAGTCATCCCACACACCAATAACTATAAGGGGTCTAAAGCTTTTTCTCCAAGTGATATCAAAACCCACTAGGGTCACTGGCCCTCTTGTGCATGTAGACTAGATCATCGTACTTAGTGTTGGTAGTCCCATAATAGACCCACATGAACTTTAATTAAAATAAAATTCAAATAACCATTGGATCAGTTGAGTAGAACTCAAGAAAGTAAATAAATGGGAAAATTTAATGTGAGATATTTCTAACACTTTAAATAGACAAGAATAAAACGTCAGTGAAATCACACACTTATATGAAAATATTCCACATGAATAATTCTTTCTTAATAAGATCTATAAAATTCCTTTTCCTCCATAGGACAGGATTCAAAATCCAATCATTGGACTATTTCCAATGGGGAACCATATAGAAGTATTTAATAAATTAAAACCTCAGATGTGAATATGTTTCACTCAAGGTGAATGTTAAATAAAATAATAACATTATTGGCCAAAATATAAATACCAACCCTAGTAACCTATACTTCATAGAAAACTTGTGTTCTCAAAGAGCTAACCCAATATCGATCACAGACTATGAATTATTCCTAAATCGTTGGTATAAAAATCATAAAATAGTAATATTAAAAAGAAAATAGCACTGATACAACATTTAAAATCCCACCACTAGAAACTGCAAAATAGTTACTAAACTATTGGTTGATATATTTTAACCATGCGTCTTCATAGACCATGGGATGACAACTAGTAGAAAAAGTCTATGATAGTTTTGTGGGGAGACTATAACCCAAATATTAGGGTTCCTAATAATAAATAAAATAATCAATAATAAAACATACCAGTAATGAATCTATAAGTGAAAGAAATAAATATAACAACACTGAATAATAAATAAACTGTAGTAAAAATTTGAATAACTATAACATACATACAATAGTTCTCTCATTAGGATGATAATGTATACATTCCAAAATAGAATAAATAAAACAATAGGGATCAACTATATATATGAGTCAAAACTTATCTAGTCTACCAAAACCATCCAATCATTCTTTCCTGACCATTTTATCCTTGGACCGATCCCAAAATGTACCACCACCTATGTGAACATCTTCTTTACTACCCATTTTATGGGGTGGCCCTAGAAATCTATGATTACAAAACAAAATAGGGTACCACCTATATGGTTCCATATAAACAAGTATAAGTGGAATATGCACATGTGATGTGCTCAAAATAAATAAATAAAATACAGCAATTTAAATTATGTAAATTAATATAGATCTGTTGGTATATGAACCTGATCAACCATAATTTCTTTAACTGTTAATTGGGTGTCTGGAAGATCGTTATGATGAATATTTATCCCAACTAACATGCAAGTTCCAAATTTATTGCTTCCCTAGATAATCCTTTTGACTTTGGGGGAACATAACACCACAATGTTCTCATTCGATATCTGAATCGACGACAACCCCTACCATCTCATCTCAACTCTAGGGGTGAGGCCTAAAATAAAACTATAATGAGATATAAATCCATGGAAGATACAACCATAAGCCTCACGAATCTTGGTTTGAGGCCTATGAAATCAATATCATCTGATATCCAAATCTATGTCATCCCCTATCATATTTTGAGCCCCAAATCAGTGGAAACTATATTACTTGGTTCTAACCCCTTGGATGCTCATTCATTTACCGAACTCATAGTCTATGTACACTCCAAATATATCCCTGAATCTTTTACATGGAATCCCATCCATACAGGCTCCAAACAAGGAATCAAATAGTATTTTTATCCATTACATCGTATCCCAAACCCATTAAATTAGAACCAAAGTTGTATCCCATAACCTATCAAAATCATGTTAACAAAAAGACCTAATAAAACATCCATACCTAACACTTACTTCCATTGATCATTGGTTTCAACAGTCTAGTATGAATTATATAGTTAGAACAGATACCCATCTAAAATCACTAGTCAAGGAAAGTCTATCATAAATCACACCATATGTCCCCTTAGTGATGGCACAAAAGAGTCACCCTAAAATGAGCCATTTCATTAAATAATATTATTGGTTGAACACCTAACCAAATAAGATGTCATGTCAAAAGACGAAATCAATATGGTAACATGATGGCACCAACTAAATTGGGTCTACCACATTAGTAATTGTGTGGAGATGAACCAAAATGTATCTCAGCCCCCAAGAGTGTTCTGTTCCGGTCCACTCACGCAATTGGTTCCCAGTCATCCTATGGTTTATCAACCTCGTTTTGGTAATATTAGATAGAATAGGGTCACTCATTCATCATCATATTTATAATAAAAAATGTATATATGTTCATGATGGTAATCTAAGGATAACATGGTATAGTGCACATGATCCTCCTGCTTGATGGAATTTAAAAACCAAAAAATGGGATAAGAGTCTCATGTAGTCTGGTCTCACCAATAATAAGCTACAAAGGCAACCTAGTAATATAATGTTCCTAACCATGTCCACTAGTAGCAAAGGTAACATACTTAAGTACAAGAATTGTTTATAACCCTTGTCACAATTTTGTTTAAATGAAGAATTTTTATCAAGTAAAACATTCTTTTTTAAATAAATTTACCAGGTAATCTCCCACAATGGAATGTTTGATCATACACATTCACTATAAAACAAAGCATAAATTATATGTAAAGTAAAAAACTCTATCTACCTTTTACCGTTGTTTTTCTATTTCACCCCAAAGACTAGAAGTAGCTGCCAAGGCCCATTAAAGATTATCCAACCTCACCCATAGTCAACAAAGCCTATCATAGACACCCAATATTCTAAATCATTTAAAATAACAACATTTAATTAATTATATTTATTATAATTATATAATTAATTTAATTCCAAAATGATATAATCCTATAAAAAAATGTGCATCCATTGGTTATTGGATCTTCATGAAATGAGGTTCCAACCACCCCCGACACACCCCCAAACCAAACAAGAGAGAAATACAGGACCAAGTCAGCTAAAAACATCATAAAAACATTCTATTTTAATTATAACTTGAATAAAAATCCATATAATTACATACCTTTGGTGATCACTAATGGAAATTTGGGATATCTCTATGGATTTATAGACATAGTTTGCCAAAATAGTGGTTATATCTAACCTATATCCATGAAACTAAGGATGGATGTGGCTATACTCCCAACCTCGAGTTTAATTTACCCCATTCCCCTTCATCCCTCATGATAACTCGCATCTCACATTACATCCTTTACCCGGGATCCCTCCCCTGTAATTCCATCTCCCTCTCCTCCCCTAATCAGATGCGACCTCCCCACATCCCCGCTAACGCAAATCTAGTCCACCAAAAATACTGCCCCGCCTACATGGCCTCCTTACCTCCATTTCTACCCAGCTCCAATGACACCCCACCTCCCCACTCCCATCTTTCTCCACCATTTCTCACCACAGATCAACAATTCTTTGATGTGTCTACACCACCATCCATAGTCCTCCTTCGATGCGGCCACCCCATCCCTCAGACATCCTCCTCCTCCAACTTTCCCACCCAACCACCATACAATTTTTTCCACATGGTTTCTTTTATTTCAAACAATCTACATATCTTATTTCAACTACAATGATTTATTTGTGGATGTTTTTTTATATCCTACATGATAACTATTTTATGGAAATATCTCAATGTTAATATTTCAGGTCTAGGTTTCTATTAGGGGAAATTAATATATGAAGATGTTTTTGGGGGATTCCATAATGTTGTTTTTCATAGAGTTTTAAAATTGATTTATCAAATGATATCATGTAAATGTCGACCATCTTGGGTTATCAGGCCAGACATAGCCTCTTGAGATCATATACTGGCAGTGGGATTAAATATCTCTTGCAATTTTGATGGAGAATCCATAGATAGTGATATGTTTTGATGAAATATTGGTTATTGATGACCAACATAATATGATGGAAAACATTTTTCAAATTTGGGACACCCTTTTAGTTGATATATTTGGGTAGTTTTACATAGGGTATATCAATAGACTTCAAGTGGTACCCTCAATGACTATATATGACTATAATTCTTAGTAAATATCACATTTATTTAGTCTTTCAGAATAATTTTGTGACCCATTTGATATTGAGAATATAAATTATACCCCAAATTGATTATTAAAGTGAGTTCAATATATTGGTATTGTTGGATATCTTTATATCCTTTTCTTATGAATTTTTATGGATGTGGGGTTCAATTTACATTTGAAATTTCTTCTTATAATAAAATCCATCACTATACAATCCTTATGGATACTTTAGAATTTATATTTGAGAGACCCATCATTTTGAAATTTTGTTGGAATTTGAATTGTGAGACATAACTTAATGAAATGAGGATTGTTAAAGGTATGGAAATGAAAGAAAAAGTGAATGTTGAGGATATGGGTACATCCTAGAAGGGAAGATATATTCCATAATTGATATATCTTCCCTTTGTTCCTTGACCATGGGGACCATTGTTTCTTGAATTTATCCCTATGATGATTATTATGGAGGCTTTAATGGAGTATCAAGCTATTCTAATCGTCATTAGTTCATTAAGGATCCTATGGGGGGAGTGTGAGTATTCTATCCATGTAGAATTTGCACCAACTTTAGACCGGGCCAATGATCTCTTCCATGTGTTATAGCTAATGAGGTATATGAAATACTCAATACCCATTATTTACGTGGTATATCTAGACATTGATGATGGATATTGATATACAAAATACCTAATGATGATCAATGATTGACATGATATTTTACTCTAATTTTAGTGTATGTTTACTAACTATTGAACTCTATAGCTTACTAATATACAATCATATAGTGTTATCACTACATCACAATAATTTTTTTTTGTACCTCTTACATAAGTAATAATATATATATAAGACAATTTTTAAGAAACATTATTATTGTTCTTCATAATAATAGTTATTGTTTTAAAATAAGTTTCTTAATTTTTTGGAATCCTACTTATGATGTGAAGATCATCCCATAGATTTTTATTCCATATCTTATTCTCCTCTAGTTTTCCTTATAAATTCTAAATTTTATAATTCCCTTCACATTATGTTATCATAATTTGTTCTTCATACCATTCTTTAAAGACGATCATGGATATCTCATGTTTTATCATCATTCTCATGATATACTTATATTATGTTTCTATAATCATTAATATTATCCTTGTGATCTTTTGATATTGGAGTAATGTATCATTTATCATGTATAGATGACACACAAATCACATATATTTAATAAGTCTATATATCTCACTTATTATATAATTATTTCCTTAGAGGTGGTTTCTTTATAAGGAGTCATGTTCTACTCACTGCCTTCAAAGGTAGTGAGTATGACATCGGATTTTGGTATGTTTTCTTCAATTGTTGTTATTTGGCCTAATTATAAATAGGGTTTTTTCAATTTTGTGGTTTCTTATATTTTTGTAGTGTGTTTTGGATCTTGTTGTGGTCGATTCGAACTACTTGTCAAAGGAGACTCACCACATATGAATAAGTAAGCATGTATATAATAAGTTATCTCGTTATATATATGTCCACTCATGGAAGCACAATTACATAGTGGGATATAGGTGTGATTTTATTATATATTTGAAAAATGCATATGTGTGTTTGTGATAACATGCTTATTAATGTGAGAATATATATAAGGATCCTCTTGTGTGTTTTCAAGGACATGCAAACAAAAACATAGGGTTTAATGAATCCTTATTTATATGAAAAGGTGTAGATTTATGGAGGATATATGGATCAGCTTACAGTTTTTACTGATAAAAGTGTCAAGTGTGGAATGTGTCTTGGCTCTTTCGTGGTAGGGTCCCTCTCCCAACCTCATTAATTCAAGAATGTTTTAAATTTAATTTATCTACCTTATAAATTCTACTATTTTATATTCAATTTAAATTCATGAGTATGTGATAGTTAATATAATTTGTTCATCTGATAAAAAAGTCATGTTTTTGTAATAAAACCACTCAAATTGAGGATGCCCAATCAGAAAACAATTACAGTGGTAGTTTGTGCTTATATTGATTTTGTGACATTATTTCATTGAGGCTTTTCATTTTAATCATTACCCATTCTTCTCTCATTTGAGATAGTACAAGCATCCCCAATGACTTTTTGGACTCTCATTTTATCATACATAAATTATAATGTTACCACATTCACCAAAACACCCCTTAGTAATTAATTATGGTGTGGATGTGTTTTCATTTCAAATAATCCAATGAAATTCTTTCCAATTATTCAAAATTGATCAAAATTACCTTGATGATTCTGGTGTAATCCCAAAGTTAACTTTATATTGTTACTTCAAATCATAGATGACCCTTACATATCCATCATCTTTCTTAGATGCCCCTTACATAGTTCACGAATTACTTTTATATAGTCTCATTTTCATTAGTGTTACTACTATTTGTTCTTCAATGGCCTTATAATGATTCTAGTCTATGGTTCTTGTATTATTTGTGGACCAAATGACATTGATAAATTTTTTATTATTGAACCTCACCTTCTAGATTTCAGGTATGGAATTGGTGAAAAAAGTATCTTCCTTGAATTTCACCTCGATGATGAAGACTTATTTAACATTAAAAATGACTTAAAGATGGGTTTTGAGAAGTTTTGTATCTATTTTCAATGAAAAATAATCTACATTACCAATAATTTTATTAATAATCTCTAGTTACTAACCAAAAAATTGTCAGAAACTTATTTTGGTTTGTATTAGAAAACCACAAAAATGCTCATCCCACATAACATAATAGTGGTTCCACCTATTTCTAATGTTTCTTGAAAATAATGATGTTCTATAAACAATGTTATGTTTTTTAATTCTTTTTTACCATTTTAGAAACCATAATGTGATGTACATTTATTACATATGTCTATATTATAATTTTTTAAAATGTAAATTTTATGTTTAATTTCATTAATGTAAGATGTTAATAGGATCTTCTACATTACTATTTCATGAATTGACATAGCATGATATGTTATCTTGTGATTCATGATACCACTTTGCACTGCATTTATTTAATGGCATTGGATATAGTTATTTAAGATGTATTATCACAATAGATAGGCAACTTATCATGATAAAAATAAAAATCACATAATGTTTTCTTAATCTATAAAATTTGAGCATAACAACTAGAATTAGAATTATAATAATCTTTTACAATTGATATAGAAACTGATAAATTCTTCATGGAAGACCAATTAATTAAACTATTCATAAAAAATAACACATATCTAATATTTTGTTTTCTTAAATTCTATTGCTTCTAAAATCCATGACATAATATGATATTTAATCTAAATAATTATGATTAGAATAAAACAAACTAGAGATTACGATTCCTTTAGAATATTTAATTATAATTTTCAAATATTTAATATGATTACCATGAGGATCATCATGAAACCATGCATAGAAAAAAACAGTAAACATGATATGAGGTCTATATATAGTTAAATATTATAAACTAACTATCATTGCTTCATAAACATTAATATCTATATATTTACATGAAGTATCAATATTAAATTTATATATAGTAGTTTTCACACATATTCAATAATCAAGACCATTCCAATAAATAAAACATTTACAATTCGTTGATTGATTAATAAATATCCCAAGTTTTATTTAATATTTTTTTCAATGAATGAAATTTAATCCTCCCATTAAGATCCTATCAAATATGGATGATATCAATGTAGTAAAATAATTACTAATTGGATAACTTCATGAAAAAAAGACTATATTATCAAAACAAAAGTTGAAAAATCTAAATATCATTATAATATATCCATATAAAATATGTATGATCAATATTATCTTTCAAGAAATCGTTATTAAAAAAGAATTTATATTCTATCAAACCAGTCATGAAGAAAATTTTCAAGACCAAAAAAACATTTACCTATTTTAAAAACATGATTAATAATTTTACATTTTCAAAATTTTGTGGATGAGAATAATAAAATTCTTCATAAATTAAACCCTATAATAAATCATATTTATCATCCATTTGAAATTAAATTAATCCCTAAAAATGAAAAACCTTATAGGAATCTTACATCCTCTAACATGAGAACCAGTGAAAATGAATCTTCAAATGTTATACCTTATTGTTGAGAATATCCTTTGGAAATAAATCTTTTTATATTTTTCACAATCAATCTATTTTTGTTTAATTTTATTCCAAAAATATATTTGATTATGAATATAATTTTTCCTTTATGAAACCAAACAAAAAAATTAAAATCATTTATAAAAAATTGTTTTAGATTCCCTTTCATACCCACAATCCCATTAGAATATTTAAAATCATTAAAAAAATTATTAGTTATAAAATCAGAAACAAAATAGGAGTTAGCAAAGAAGATAGAAATATATATTCTAGTTTTCATACAAATACCAAAATTTCCAATCACATTTTCAATAAGATGATATTTATTGATCCTCTATAAACTGGATCATATTTAGGAAAATATTTCTCCCCCTAAAAATGTACATTATCTAGAGGTATTTCTTCACCAATATTAAAATCCCATATAGAATCATTAATATGTTCAAAAATTTATTTATGAACATCGTTAGATTCATCATGATTTATTTTCAGTGATTATTCAATAGTTATGATATTCTTATTATAATCCCTATATGTGTTATTGTATGAAGTATAACCAATAATGATACCTTAAAAAACAAGAATCAATCCAAACAAAATTATATTTTCATTCAACATAAAAAATTTACAACGAAAAACCTTAAAACAACAAACCTTCATTTTTTGACCATAAAACAATTCCAAAATTAGTTTGTTCAATAAAGGTATTATATAATGTGTACTCAAAACATAGAAATAATTATAAATAGATTCAAACCAAAATTATAAGGGAAACTATAATAATTAATGATAGTTCATTACATTCAATATTAATCTATTTTTTGTTCTAGAACACCGTATTTTGTGGGATTATAAGAGTACAAAAATTATGAACATAACTATTATATTCATAAATGATGTCTAAATCAAAATTACCAAACCCACCATCTGTATCAATTATACTGGAAACAACTTAACAATCATTCATATTTCGAACTAGGTAAATAAATTTAGGGAATCTAGTTATGTTTCGTGATTATGAATCATAAAATTAACCTCAATAAACATGTTGAAATAATCAAAAATAATAAAATAAAATTTCAATCCACCAAAATTAGCAATTTTTATTGGACCAAATATTTAGAGATGAAGTAATTCAATAGTTTAAAACAATATTAGAAATAATTTCTTCACTAAATCCCTTAACCTTATCTCTATATTTATCTCCAAATTTTATAGAGACAATCTCAAATTTCGTATAACAATGGAAATATGATAGGTCATCAATCCTGTGTGGGGAACGACCATGGTCTATATACCATGATTCCTTGAAATTAGCAAGGCGGTTATCCCAAAATTATAAATCATGAAATGAATAATTTTGGAACCCATCCTATTTTGGGTCTAACTAGGTTAATAATAGTATTCATAGTTAACCCAACATATTTAAAACATTTATTATTAGGAAATCTAGAAGATAAATATTTTGAAAATAATATCTAGAATAAACAAATGATTATGGAAGTATAAGAGAACATTCATTTTAATATTTTACATGTATGCAATATTTAAAAACTTTCATAGTAGAAAATATTCAAGTAAAAAATTAAAAAAAGTAGTCTTTTATAACATATGAATATGTTAATTATAACCAATAGTTTTTTTCTTTTTATTGTTTCTTCATAGTTACCATGTTTTAATATTTTCCTGTCCCTGAACAAAATAATTTAATGTTTCTTTTATGAAAAATGATCATTTCTAATATTACCATCTTCCATCGGAAAAGACTCAAAATAAATATCGATATTTCTTTTAGAAAATGATATAGAATTTATTATTTCTTCTTCAAGAAAAGAATTCTTATTATTGGTTTTGTTGAATTCCTTGATAAGATTCGTTTTTCTTATTTCTATTCATTATAGAATAAATTAACTATTAAATATACCTTCCATGGTTTTCCATTATCTTCATAGTACTCTTAAAATCCCTAAACATCACTATCAGAATAAAAATAGAACTATAATTATTTCAAACAACATTTTTATTTACTCCTATCAAAAATATTTTTGATGAATATTTATCTAAAGTAAATTTATCCCTTAGATTATAGTATTTATTCATGATATATCCATCATGATAATAACATATCTATTCATTATTGTACTTATTATCTATCACATCTTTCATTAACTTTAAATTGTCATGTTTGATATGTCCAATATTTATATATTTATTGATGTTTACAAATTCTCCATATATAGGGATCTAATTTTATTTTCAATCCTTTTTCTGATAATTACTTGTTTACATCATGAAATATTTATTCCACTTTATCAAATTATTTTTACCTTTTTTATATTTTAAATTTCTCATTTTTCACTTTCCTATGACTCGGATTAAAAAGAGATAGAAATGAAATTTATATGTAAGATGAAATTAATAAATTTATTCATTTTATTATCTTCTTATAAATTGTTCATTAATTCAATTATATATTTAGTAATTTCTTTGATGAGTTTATATGATGTGTATTAGTGGATATTCTTACATTCATTGATTACAAAATTATTTTGATGAAATTTTTTTGGTAGATCTCTTTTGAATCATCAAACTAGTATATGGTTTTCCAAAGATTCTTCACGGAAAATAATTCCAGTCACAAAAAGTGGGAATCTGTGAAACATTCCATTGAGTCTTTCATCTTCACCCATCATAGAGAATATGTATTTAGATCCGAGAAATCTGATTTTTTAATCAACTTATTTGAGCAATGGTCTTTTACTTCTAAAATATTCTAGATCTTACGACCTTTCTTATATGCTGAATCATGACCAAACCCAAATCTATTAATAGAACAATATAAAATATTTACTACTTTGTAATTTAAATCATATCTACAATTATTGTTTATTCTCTATGTATTTGTGTTAGAATATGATAGTTTTTATGGTAAAAACTTTATTATATAATTTTCTATGAGTATATTTTTATGTATGCCTCCATTATGGATTACTTGTAACCGTAGTCATTACCATCAACATGGGGAGGTTTCTATGAAATCCACCAATCGATTTCATTCATTCCTTCCATATTATGTAATATTTATCAATATATTTTGATGTCTGGGAACAATATATCACTAATAACAATAACCTTTAGAAATGAATATATTTCAACCATCATTAAGGGTTGGATAAATTCAAAAAGGAACAAACCGTAAACCAAATTATTTGGTTATATTTGAAGAGGAAAAATGTTCAAGTGGGGGTGGATGGACCAACATAAAAAATCATGAATTTTTTTGAATTGTATAAATTAATTATCATTGTAAATTACCAATGGAAAATACATGAAAGGAAACATAGAATTTGATAATACTTCAAAAGAAAGTGGACCTAGCCTTCTCTTATACCAATCTACTCAATGAGAGGTACATTATTCACTGTATAGATTTTGGAATGGTCAAAATAGAATATAAAACACTAAATTTTTATAAGAGTTACAATAAAAAAGAAATCTTCCATTTTTTGGTAGTGAAAACCAAAAATTAAAAAACAGACTTTAAACAACATGAGTCATAACCTGAAATGTTCTGAATTTTGAATATAGGAGTCATTGCCGGAATATAGAAATTCTTTTGTATGAAAAATCATAAATTGAAAGTGAAATAAAATTTTATATATGAAAAGTAGTTCTATTGAAAAAATATTTTAAGATGAAATTGATAGATAAAAATATAAGTAAATGTACATTTTTTTGATTATATTCTCGAATTGTATTATCAAGGCAATAGAAGTCTAAGTAGTTTAGGCAAAATCCTTTAGAAATCATAATAAGTGGTAAAAATACTATAAAGAATCACTTAAAGGATGATAAATTATTTCCACTTTGAATCATATTTAATAGTATGTACTCATTATAATATTATTGTTCATATCAATACCAAGAGTCCTTTGAGTCCCTAATATAGATTTTGTAAAGATGAAACATCTTATGTGATCTAGCACAAATGGTTAGAATAATTTTAAATTATAATAATATATTTAACCAACTTTATCAATGAATAAAAATATAACTAGAAATATCTAAATAATTTAAAACATATTAAATATTTTATTTGAAAAATTATAATGAGTCAGAAAAATTAAATTGACCATTGAAAATAATTTAGTAAAATAATTTCATAAATTTCACAAGAATAAATACATTCAAAATATCATATAAAAACTATTTAAATAATGCAGATACTAGATCTGAAAATCATTATAAATAAATTATATTAATTCTAAAAGAGTTAAAAGAAATAAATAATTCAACATAAATTGCATTTAAATAATTTAAATAGATGATGAGAAAAACAATCATGAATACATAGTATAAAAACATATTTTAATAAAAGAAATTATACTTAATAAATTCATAAATAAAATTTTGAACCATTATCATTGAATATAATAGTAGAATATTAGTTTAATGAAATGTAGAAAAAAATTTGAACTAGTATTATAAAACTTTTAAACTAGTGATATCATATATTTTAAAATGGTGACAACAATAGTTTCTAACTGGTGGTAACAAGGCTTTTGAACCAGTGGTTGAAAAAATATTGAACTTGAGGTAGAAAAGATATTAAAGTAATGGTATCTTGATTTTTGATCTAATGGATGCTTGATTTTTAGAATTAATAGTATAAAAATATTGAATGAATTGTGGGGAAAATTTCTTACTGAAAGATTAAAAAATTATAACCAATAGTATAAGTTTTTTTGAACAAACATTAGCAAAAAATAAAATATTTTTTTCAAAAAATAACACATAATAAATATAAATTATATAATACAATGACATGCTATAAGTTTTTACATATGAGGATTTGAACAACCTAAATCATATGAATAATTATAATCAAAAATTACAAAACATAGATTCTTTAATTCACCCATGGACATCAATATCCTCATGTAATAAATAAAAATGAAACATAAACAAACTGAATGACCAAATGGTTGTCAAAAATGAGTCACAAAA
Source organism: Viscum album (assembly GCA_963277665.1). Lineage (NCBI taxonomy): Eukaryota > Viridiplantae > Streptophyta > Magnoliopsida > Santalales > Viscaceae > Viscum > Viscum album. The sequence continues at coordinate 511,162,409 of OY728143.1, read as the reverse complement.
AAAATTCCTAAAATAAAAATTAAATTATTATTTTTGGATTTCCATAAAAGAAAAGAAAAGGTTTTTAGTATATTAGGTGAATATTTAGCTATTTATTGAATATTAAATTCATTTAACGACTGAAAATATAATTACATACTATAATTTGAATAAATATATAATAGATTATGAATCACATAAAATAAGGGTCAACTTATTCCTTAAATATTTGTTTATTAAGCTTGAAAGGATATACTTATTCTCTATGAATCTCCATAACTATATATGGAAACATCACCACTACCACAAATGGTATTGAATACTATGGATTGATTTTTTTTCGAAACAAAATCAAACATAAGATAAATAAATTTACATTTCTGTTAACATTAAATTTTAAATAAATAATCTATGAGCCATTCGATATCTTTTTTATAATATTTTATATTATTATAGTTTTATTGTCATGCCATTTTCTATTTTCAATCTTATATCATTATATAATTACCTTTTCCTCAATAAAACATGCTCCAAAATTTAATGTTGTGATAAAATAATATAAATTATGTTCCTCTTTTATATGTAACTCTCGTGGTTTCTTATTCACTAATTTGAAAGGTAATAAACCTATTTGAGTCTTGATAGTTTTATTTTATACTAGTACAATATCTTTTTAATTCCACAACCAATCCTTTGTACTCAATAAAACATTATTATATAATTATTTTTCATCTTATATTTCAAAATATCAAATTTCATATTGTATTTAGCGTGATATGATTAGTCTATGTTTTATTGAACAGTAAATTTATACTGGCCCTACTAAAATATTATTGTTGAATTTATTTCCCATGTACCAATTAATTGAGAAAAATCCAGTGTTCCATAAGTCCTCATGTATGCCTTCCCTTATGTAAGAGTATTCAAACTAGTTTTGAGGGATTAATCCATGTAGTGGGGATATTATTTCCATGATATGAGTAACGAATAACAAAACAAATAGTGGAATTATAAAAAATAAATAAGGAAAGAACGATGACCAACAATGATATGTTAACATTGTAAATATAATATTTTGATATAAAATAGATATGTTATACCTAAATCCATCAGTATGAAGTGAATAAATATATGTGATATGTTAAAGAAAAAAATAATAAAAGAGTCACATTAAAAAGAGAACCTAGAGTGTGAACTATCTTTGCCTCTATCTCCGACCTGCTCCACCTTTTTAGACGTTAGACATTGGGCCCTTTACATTGGATGGATTAGTAAAAAATGTATGCATTTATGTTAAGATTATTATGTATGTTATGAGTAATAAAAATTACATAAATACACCCATGTTGTTTAATTATAATTTTAATAGATATATGTGAGAGAATGAACTAATATAAATACATAAATATGAAATAAACCATCCCTATAAGGTCATAACATTCTAACATGGCTATGAAAAATCCTAACCACACCACTTTATCTCCAAGATGGAATACAATTCCACTCATCACATAGGTACATATCAATGCATTAATAGTACCTTATTAATTGAGGAAGAATCCCAAATAAATTCCCACATAATGTCTCAGACCACACCCTCTCACACAAGGGAGGTTACACATCACGATCTTAGTTCCCAAACCACTTACAAATGGTATCCACAATAGAACCAAACCCATGCTAACACATCACAAGTCTCAATCCTCTCACTTAGGATCTTCCTCCATAATCACAACATGGGCCCCCATTTTCTCACATAACATGTTGTACCAACCTCATCACAGGCTATCAGTCTCTCACTTAAAATATTCTCATAATCCCATCTACCACAATTCAAAATGAAACAAGAATCATAAAAATTATGTACACATACAATCCATTATAGTAAACCACTAGTCACAACATGACACCATAAATACAAGTGAGCCATAAGGACAACACATTGGCCACATTCAATGCACCCCCATTTGGTCAAATATAAAAGTTACGATTACTCAAAAGACACCTTCACAATTAAAGGGATTCATCAACCCCACACATAAAATAATATATTAGCTTACCCATGCATTATCCAACTTTGAATACATAATAATATCCCCAAACCAGGTATCCGTACCTATTATCGTGGATCAATGGGGGTTTCTATCAAACTCAAGACTATTTTCCTATATTCTCCCTTTATGTAGTCAATTATAGTAATCTAGATTCAACCGACCACTAAATAACCAAGGAAATATGATTTTATAAATCTAAAAACACCCACATGAATGATAGATCATAGAACCATATTTAAATGTCTTAACATGATAAATAATTCCCGCCTAAATATTAAGGGAGAACACTCACCATGACATATCCTCTAGTTTAAGTCCAAATCACAAAATTCTAAATATTGGATCTAAACCCATTGAATTTAGGATTTATACTGGGAAATAAAGAAATAATGTAAAAATGAAACTTATAGTAAACAAATGGTATGAGACATTCCATGAGAGATAACCTATAATAGACAACACATTAAATTTACAAGAAAATACATTGGAGGAGCCAAGGGGGTCAAAGAGATCCCGAAATTAATGTTTTTAAAGAGTGATGATAATATGAGGATTTAAGAAGGAATAAAAATGATGCATTGGGAGATTTGATGATGTCCAATAAAAATCACCAAAGAGGCCATCAAGTACAATACCTAGCCCCCAAAGGTACCATATTCATCAATTGAGTAACCAATTTAGTCCCACATACAAACCGATGGGGGTATAGATCCTATTAGGCTACTAACCAACACACTGGGTATCAAATGGAATCCTATAGTATATTTATAAAGGGGATCTTGATAACAATTTCAAAAGAATTCACATTCACCAAAACCATCCATCCACATCTCAAAATAGACTTGAATATGTAAATAAATGCAAAAAATGAGCCTCAAATTCATACATAGAATATGAGGATCATTAACAACCCCCTATATCAGGGATTCTCACCCTTTAGAAGCATCTATATAAATACTATATAAAAAATATATCCTCAAGGATAATACAATTGACTCCCACTCCCAATACGCATTTTTGATATTACAATTCCACCATAATACCCAGACATGAGGTATTGTCTTCTCTCACAATAAATTCTTTCTCTGTTCATTTCTATACATTACTCATTCCTCAATGAACTCATCCACCTCAAACTCAACGTCATCACTATTGATCATGTGGAATGTATCTAGATATAAATTCTGAATATTAAATATGTAAAACACATCATGTATACATTGATGTTAGGTAGGAAGATAAAAATGGTTATGAATATCCGTAATCTATTAAAAATTATTGAAAATACTAACAAAAAATGGTCCAATATTTATCTAAATTCTCAAATTTTAATTCCCCAATTGAGGTGAAACTCGTAATATTTTTTTGATCATCCAAGATGAACTCCATAGGTGACTAGCAGAATTTGGAATATAACTGTTGACTACAATGAGTGTTAACTAACGAATTCTCGATCAACCACACATGCTCATTAGTATCCAATACCAATATCGCAGAGATCATCCTTAACTCAACAATCTCCAAATAACACAGAGGGGGGATATATGAAATAGTTATACTATGTACTATGATACCATTGGTATTGGTTTATGATCTTTTTTGTGGTAGGGATACCAAGTGGTCTCTTACCTTTATCATAAAAAAGATCCAAATTTCACCACCTTCTTGATCATACATCTCATAAACACTTATAAGAGATAAAAATCCTAAACCAACCAACTATAATACCCAAAAAATTGGAATATAACAAAAAATCTCTCACACTTTATTAGGTCGTTCCCATGACATAATTGTCTATACATTCTATGGATCAACCAATATCTGACCCTATGATATTACATTCCTAAGAATGTAAACCTTTTTAGTATAAAATAGAACCTTTTATAATATTTAATAAATTTTTTGTTCTAGATTCATACTCAATAAAATATATAGGTGCTTGGTACGAAACTAAATGTCCGATAAGTATAACAAAATATCATCAATGAACATATGATGAAACAGTCTTGGAAGAGATGAAAAAAAAGTTTCATCAGAGATATAAACCCCACCAGCACAATTTTATAAAAAAATGGAATCCATGGATACTATAAAACCTATGAATACATCAAAATATTAATTTTGGTATATATTTCAACCCGACCTATAAGTGTTTATATTCTGATTAGAAGTAAATATAGGAGAATCATTTGAAAAAACATAACTAATTGAATATATCTCCTATTAGAGGAAATACGTTATAGTTAGTTACAATAAAATGGGTTAAGTTTTTTTTAATATAATAAAAATATCATTCTACCATCTTGTAGAACTCAATAGAGACACCCAAATGAGAGGTCCTCAAATTGATAAAACCCTTCACCTCGAGAACATCTGTTTCACCTTCAACTCTCTTATCTCCAACAATTACATATGATATGAATGTATCAATATGGACTAATCAACCAACAGTAATTAGGTCACAAAATTGACCTCCATAATTGAGGTAGCACTATCAAACATTAAGATATAAATCCTAAAATGTTTAGTTACTACGGGAATAGTTGCAAGAAATATCACCTGACCCAGTTCATGAACCATACCCACAAAATATACAATTATGTTCCCTACCTAAAAAAAGAAATGTCACAATCTAATATTCTCCACATACCATTCACTCATTCTAGAAAACACATTTTCAATAATAGAGGAAAACTACAACCACCTCTAGTAGAAATCAATTATCTCCTAGATGAGCGTTATACAATTCAGGAAACATATTGTTTCAAAATGATTGATTTATAGTATAAGAAAATCCCACAAGTATCTGTAGATCCAAAAAAACTATACCAATTTTGGAAATCTATTAATATGATCCAACCATTTAATAAGAGTTATATTAAGAGAAAACATTAAAATAAATAACTCTATGTCCAGCAATAAGAGAGATGTGAAAGTTAATATATAAATGACTGAGAAACTCATATTTCAAAAAAATCACTAGAATGTGTCTAAGAAACAAGACTATTACTAAAATGGTATAAGAATCCTATGATTATTTATATATAACCTAATAGAAAGTATATAACATTCCATCCTAAGATATATATCTATAACCTCATGATGCTAGACTCAGTTGAGTAAATTACACCAAAATAATCTTTCTCTATTATAACCCTTGAGACCCTAAAACAACTACATGGGCCAACTACCTATACGAATCCGTTTTATTTATCTAATGAACACTTGAATGAGATATAAATGTATATTTATAACTTGACCATCTTTTGTAAAACATTAAATTCATCCACAAATAATGTATTACAAGTGAACTATCCTCCCACAAACATAACTATCCTTTGATGGACCCATACATGAACAATCAAAATTCACCATTCATCCACACTGATAACATTTAATTGAAAATCTTATATTGGAGGGATTGATGAACCATGGACCTGCCAAATTGTCTCCCATCACTCCATCACATCTTATTAGAACTTCAATACTCACTATTAGAAGGGGAACCACTATCTCTTCTAGATAGGCCACCACCCAAGCCATGGAATATGGAATGATATCCAATATTAGTAACTTCTATTAATACTTTATCCATAGTTAAATTCATATAAACCATATTAAAATAACACATATGGTTTTAAATTCTGAAATAACACATAATATCCATCTATAGTAGGACCTCACACTTTTAATTTTTATGGGAATCAATCACTACCAACAATAGAGAAGAATATAGTAATAGAAAAAAAGTATATTTTATAGTTGGTTAAAGACATCATACCTAAATGTACCTTCATAATGTCTTATACATGATATATAATTATAGAATTAGGGAATGCATCACCAAATAAGATGACCTTGAAGTACTCCCAAGAGAGTACCACATACTTCCTTTACTAAACTATAACACCCCACCATCTCTTAGAGGGATCATAAAGCTTATAGGTTTATAGCTGCACCTGTTTCCCTTTAGGTGTCTCCACACACTTCAATATAACACTAATAACCTCAATAATATTTTATTAATCATAAGGACTACCCATTTTGGGGAAATGTGTTAGATGTGATGTCTATTTACCCCAATAAATGTCGAATATAATCGGTCTATCCTGATGTAAACACCCACAACCAACTGATATGCTTTGAAAACCCCTTGGATGAAGAATCTACAATTACCAACCATTAAAGTATTCTCAAGAGAATGTTGAGACATACCCTTCCAAACATTTTGAGCAACAATTAAAGAATTACAAAGATTTATATCATCTTCAATTCAGTCCCTATGTGGAACTGTGAGACATAGTTAATTTGATATTTATATATAGGAAATAAAATATACATTGAATAAACCTTTAACATATTAAATCATAACATATTGTATAACCATTAATTGGTTTATACAAATAAAATAACCCAGGAGACACAATTTTAGGGTATAACATCAATACACCTGATATACTAACATACGACTCACCAAATTACATAGACTACAACCTTTCCACCCACACATTAGTCACAATAATATATAAAGAATAATCAACATAATAATATTAAATTAATTATATTTCATCAATAATGTGTTTTAGAATACAATAATTTAATCATTTTTGGAATTTGATTAATTTTAAATTATATCATCAAGAATAGAATTGGAGTATGCCAGACCTAGGAAAGGAGGTGGGGTCACTGGGCTTCACTCTTAACAAAGCCAAGTTGAGCATCAACATGTTGTGCTCGAATGAAACCACTTATGGAAGAGGTGGAAGTTGATAGATATTACCACCCAAGTGATGTTATCCAAGCCACCCAAGAGTTTTTCAGCATTGTACACCATACCCTTAGGCCATATGGGAGTGTTATAAGGGGCTATGTAAAAATACCATAGCACAATTAATATCTGAATTCCATTTTTTATATAACAATAAATATTCATTCATTTTGTTATTTTTAATATGTAAATAGTTTTTAATGAATAAATAGTATTTTTGTTTATATTAAATTAAGAAATAAATTTTGATGAATTAATTGAATTTTTAATTAAAAAATATTTTTATAATATATTAGTACTAAATTATTTTTTATTTAATATAAATAAGCTTATAATATTTAAGAATGTAGTAGTAATTTTTATTAAGGATTGAAAGCCGTTTTTATCAAAGCGCTTGAATTATCGATAATTGTTGGTTTTTTATTGTATAAATTCACAAATTTATAAAATTTCTTAGATAAAATGAATATTATTTATGGGAACAAAAGGTTGATGTTATCCAATGGTGAATTGTTTAATAATTTCCTCAGATAGTCAAATTTTTGGGGAAAAATTAAATACCATTTAATTAAATAATGTGTTTTATGACATAATAATGACCTAATAGGTATGTAATAAAATACTATAAATGTTATGTCTGGAAAATATATGCTTTACCATTAAAACAAGGTGATTTTAGGTTTGTTTTATTTATTTTACAATTCATTAGTTTTCCCTACTACACTTATCTAGAATTTGAACTTTTTAAAATGATTTCTTTGAGAGTGTGACCCACCTCTTCCTTATAATGCCTAATATATTAAGAAGTTTTCCCATTAGCCTTAATAAATTATTTTTTCCACTCCTTTTTTGAAAAATCTATGTGAAAAACCATTGGCATGTTTGGGGTTTTGATTAGTTAATATATGGTGTCCAAAATCTAAATAATAAATAAATATATCACCATTACTATATAAAACTACCCAATATCCCACATCCTATTTAAGAAATGGCTTTGGAGCACTACCAACACCTAACATAATCTCCCTTGTACCCCCCTAAGGTTCCCTATGCTCCAAAGATGTCTCTCTAAATCCTCTCCCAAGCCATTGGTATCACACATCATTATAAGGGATTTCCCCATTTTTCAATTTTGTCCAAATTTCCTTATATTATTATGTACTTTTCTTTTCAATTAAAAATTTGGGGGTATTTTTTTCACCTTTACCATAAATCCCTCATTATTTTAAAATGTTGATAGACCACTTTATCTTTCAATAATTTTACCCATGTACACCTGTTACCATGCCAAAATTTTATAAGGAATTTCTCTCACCTCATTTACATTCATGCCATTATTTTGTATTATGAATCTCAATTTCATTACATATATATGGTAATGTATATATTAGAAACCCTAATTTCAATTTAATGTATGTATGATGAGACACCCCTTTCTCACTAATCAACCAATTTTATGTATTCTTATGTAATGTTGTTATGCGATAGAAATTCCACTACAATTTCTAAGCCAAAGTCATTATGTAGTGAATACCATGCCCATTTATCTATCAATGGAATTAAACTTTAGGAACATTTACTAATTTATTATATAGTTCTATGTATTAATTCAACATTCTTTGATCATGTAATAAATTGTAATGTTTAATGAATCCATTTATATGATCCACATGGAAAACTTATGCATAAAATGAAGTGATTAAAAAGGGTGAGCCTTGAAAGAACTCCAATGAATTGGTTAAATATTAATATCATGATACATAATGTGAAATGAGGGATTACACAAAAAAATTCAAGTGAAATTAGGGTTTACTCATGCTCCATGAGCAATGATCCTTGGATCATTCTAAAATCTTGTTAAATATTGTAGCCACATTTCCATGTTATGATAATGCCTTTATGTTCATGTTTCTCTTATGATCCATTGATATTCCTATTTCCTAACATGTATTGTATTCTTTATTTTAATTATTTTTACTCCCTTACTGGGCTTTATATCTCACACTTTTATTATGAATTTCCGAAGGGTATCCAATGCAATGATAAGTATGGAGGAATGATGTGGTCATGTAAAAAAATTTCCAATATGATGTTTTGTTTTATGTATTAAGTTGTTATGTATGTTCCTATGCACCAATGAAACTAGAACTCTGAATATTTTATGATCAATCAAGTGATGGTTTAATGTAATACATTATTTTTATGTGTTAAATAAATAGTAGGGTTGTTATAGTTGGTATTAGAGGATATGTATAGTTATTTTTAGGATTTGGATTACAAAACCCTAGTGATTTTCTTAGTGATAAGAAAATATATTATTAAATGATACAGAAATTTTGGTGAGTGATGTGTATGTGGTTTATAAAGCAAATACATCTCTATCAGGATATGATCAGGTAGATTCGGCTCTCACAAAGATGTATCTAAAGGTAAAACCCAAATACACCTCTTCGATCTAGACTTGAATGGGAACTTGTTTACAAAAATGGGTCTTGTTTCACTCTTGGTTATGACACTCCTAGGGTTTATGCTTTATTAAACTCATAAACTTATAATGAACCATAATTAATGGAATAAGAAAAATACCCCTATAAATAAATGTTGTGAAGAATGTAACACCCCAAGATTTCATAGAGTGTTATTTGTTCAAAATAATTCAATCACATGCACTACACGTAACACCGAGTTCAATCACACCATGACTTACAAAAAAAGCCATTCAAAATAGGTTATGAATAGTAATATCTAAATTTTAAACTTTATATAATCCTTATAATTTTAGAATCCATATTATGAGTTTCTTAGATATAATGCAAGAACAAATTCATTTTCAGTATTGCACTTTTATCAACTTTTAATAGTGAACCCTTTTTAAATACAATATTTTAAACTTTTTGACTAAATGGGGACATCAAATAATTTAAAATGAAACATCCCAAGCTTCCACGGTACGCTTTATTTTGAATAATATAGTAGCGTGTGTTGTACGCAACTTCGAGTTTTAACACACACCACAACCGATCAAACTAGCCGTTATGAATAGTAATACCTACTTTTCGAAATTATATATATATTATATTTTAAAATGGAATTTTTTTTGGATTCGGAATATCTAATTTATCCTAAGGTGAAATTTTGGTACTTTTCGGATAACTTTCATATTTTGATGAATAGTAAAAATTACTAAATTTTAATTAAAAACAAAATTGTTAATCAAAATAATTAATAGTGATAAATTATGAATTTGAGTGGTTTTAAAGTATATTTATAATATAATTTTACCATTTAATATAATGTTGTTCATTGGACATAATTTTACAATTAAACCGAACATAAACAAGTGTCAATCTTTTGATAGTTATTATCTCTTAAAAACACGCTTTTTGTTTTGACAACGGGAATTAATTTTAAATTAATTTCTGCCACTTATGTGTTTTGAATTTAGAAAAATGGATTTAATATTTGGAATCATGATGTTCAAATTGTGTAAATAGGTAACTTTTATTTTTATACATTTTGAATAATTACTGCGGTAAATATTTTATTTACCATGGTTAAGGGTAAATCTGGTAAATAAGGGTTAAAAAATAATATTATAATAATACTAAATTACCCTAAAACGTGTCCTATCATTATTTGTTGATACATATTCGACCATAGGCATCTTTGGGTCGATTTGGGGACCCCATGGTGCCACTTGTAGGTGATAGGGACACTTTATTTTAATTAAGTTAAAATGAATACAAAAATGACACAAGCATATATCTTTTAGAAAAACAATTTTTACATAGCGTTATATATATTGGATTTTAGATTATAAATATTAATTAGAAATATAAAAAGACTTCCTACATAATGAAATTTTATTTATAATTTTTAGACATTAAATAATTTATTTTATTTATGACGCAATGATGATGCAGTAATTACTAAAATAGTGAAAAATTAAATTAATTGATATTATAAATACCCAAATAAATATAATATGAAACTTTTAATGAATTAAAATAATTTTCTAGGATAATATGATATATTAGGATTTATTTAATTTACATTGTTATAAGTAATCAATCTGTTATGAGTTTCAAAAAATCAACTATTGAATAGTGTCAAAATTGACATAAAAGAGTTCTTAAAACAAATACTATATTATTAATTGATATTAAATTCCTAAAAATCAAAGGTTCGGCCAAGAGACTTATATAATGATAGGCTCATCATTAATGGACCACTTGGGGGTCTCTTGGATGTATATATTAAGTTTATTAACCATATTATATAAAAATACAAAGAGACATTGTAAAAGTGAAACTAATTAACTTAGAGTTAATACTTAAAGATAAGGTTAATATCAGTACCCAAACCTGTCTAAATTCTATTGGTTGAGTTGTTTTCGACCCATCCCCACCTTTAAGTTTGAATAGTCAACATTGGAGCCATTGGAAACTGAATATGAATTTATTATAAACTAATATCTCTAGGTTTTCCAAAGGTGCCCCTCACCCCTCTTATAAAAGGGCACTCCTCCTTCTCATTTATTGACACCTTCAAAGCCTTTTGGTTCGGAAAAACTCTGCCAAAATAGTCTCCCAACATCCCTCACTACAACCTATAGGACTTAGTTTGATCAGAAAGCCAACCTATGGATCCCTTTTGATCACATCAAAAGGAAGAACCCGAAGAAGAGGTAATGTTTTCACCACCACTTTTCAAGTTCCTTTCTTCTTCCACTTCTTCTTCCTGTGTTGTTACCATTCTAAAATAATAAATACAGTATCATATATATACTGTGATGTTATTATAAATATGGTACAACCATATTCAGTATTCTATCCACCCTTTGAATAACATGTCACCATACGTGCGTACGTACGGCTTACCGTCTCCTCGTCGTGGTGTAATTGTTATTCAATATATTATTATTTTGGATGTGTATAATAATGATATGTAACTCATGTACATAATAATTATAACATGTTAATTATTCTGTATATATGATATACCATCCATTTATATATTATTTTAATATCAAAATAATCATATTGTCGCTCGTGCGTACGTACGGACTACCGTCTCCACGAACGCGATGAGACTCATTCTCCATCGTATCCATTCAAGTATAATTATCATTTGATGATTTAAACAAATTATGTTTAAGGAATTGATATCATTCTGCATATGAATAATATACAACCTATCCTTTACAAACATGTCTTATGTAACAAAACATATAAATGAAAACAAGTAAGTTAACACCCGAAACAATGATAATACTAAGATATTATTATCAAATCAATATTAAAAGATGATATATGATATCATATTAATGTATATTATTCTTGTATAATTTGATAACAATTATTTCACCATTATACAGGAGGTTAACCTACCTCAAACAAGGAAAAGTACAAGGTAAGGGGTTTTCATCTCACTCCTTATTCCCGTGAGATTCATGCCATATTGCCACCATCACCTTTTGTGTGGTGTATGTACTGCCCATAATTATATTTGTTGTGTAATACACTCTAATTTATGTGTATTTACATATTCATTGTATGATACCTCTTTCATGGGTTGTATGTTTCTAAAGTTACCAAATTGGTAAGGGTTATTTCACAATCTCTTCATTATCCGAAGTTGTTTATATGTAATAATCTATTGGGATCTCTCTATCATCCACATCCATGTTTCTTAAAAATGTATTTCAAAACATTTTTAATATTTACAAGAATATGGGTTAAAGTCATTTATACCCTTTTTTGACTCATTATAAGACATTTATAAAGGAATATTTCCGTCGTTTTCCAAACAAGGTGATTTTTAACCTTTTCGACAGAATTAAGGTAAGAATGTTTTTTTAACTTATACGGCGGGTGCGGTTATTTTCCGTTGTTATAAAATTGTCGAGTCATCCCTTACAAGCTTATAAGAATATTTTCAAAATGCATGTATTATTTTATAATTATTTTACTTTTAAAATTATTTTAAGAAAAAGATATATTTCCCTAAAATAGTTTTGATTTCATCTATGTCAACATCCTTTGATGGATTTTAAGCTTATTTGAAGTTGAGTTATTATGATACAATACTTCCATATTTTGTTGAAGGTTTTGTGATATTTTTTACTGTGGATAAGTTATTCTTATGTCACTCATGGTTTTTGTTTAAAGTATTGACATTTCATAAGTTATTTTTAATCCGAATGTTTATGTAATATTTCAACCTTTCATTCGGATGAATGTGTTAGAAACGTCTGTTCCGGGTTGGGGACTGGTAAAAGTAAGCCCTCCGGTTTGGTCTCCGGTTATTAGAGGAACTCCGGTTTGGTCTCCGGTTATTAGAGGAACTCCGGGATGGTGTCCGGTTATTAGAGGCACTCCGGGTTGGTGTCCGGTTATTAGAGGCACTCCGGGTTGGGTTCCGGTTACAGTTAGCCCCAAGGTCTTGGAACGAGGCCTTGACAAAGAAATTAAAGTTCAGAATTATGCATTCCAACATTATGAAAGTGGTTATTGATATTGCATGTGATTATTCGATTAGTAGAATATCAATGTGAACAAGTAAATGACATTATTTCATTTTACTTTTGCCATACTATGTTGAAGTTCAAGTTTAAAAGTCTTTTGTTTTAGTAATTAATTGCCTTAAATATTTATGCTTATTTTTGAATGTTCCGCTATATTGTTATCCTTGCCGGGCATTTGAGCTCACCCCTTTTATATGTTTTATTTTTCCCAGGAAGTGAAGAAGTAAATTATGAATGACCTACAGGGATATTATGTGGGGATATGAGTGTGAATTATGGAGACATTATGTTGTTGTAGTAGTTTTTCATTTTATGATTTAATGTAAAACTTATGAATATATCTAGTGTTTCCAAGGCTACTAAACCAATCGGTCTTTCGATATTTGACCTTTCTTGTGATCATGACAATGTTATGTAATAATGCACCGACTCTGGGTAACTAGGGTCGGGGCGTTACAGTTGGTATCAGAGGATGTTTAGTACATACCTTGGAAGCTAGATTTAGATAAACTCTGATTAGAGCACGTAGACCTAAGATGAACTTTGAGAATTAGTATAGAAGAACATCCTATAATTTTGGTATTGTAGAGATTTTATGATTTTTCCGAGCAATACATCCCTGTCTGGATACGAGCAGGTAGAGGCGGCTCTGGCACAAATGTACCTAGGGGTAAAACCCGAAAACACCGCTTTGAGCTAGACTCGAATGGGAACTGGTGCACGACAACGGGCCTTGATGCACTCTTGGTTACGACACTCCCAGGGGATATGCTTAGGATAACTCTCATTTTCTTTACAAATCATTATGAAGGGTTTATGAGTATATACTTCCTCAAAGAAAATATTTTTTATGATTATGGATTATATCCATAAATAGTTCAATTTATGTTAAGTGTTTTATAAGTATGGGATTATGTATTTTGATTCATAAAATAATCTAGTGTATGCCATTGTTTAGAAATGGTTCCTAGTAGAAGGAATGAGAACTCCAACAATGCACGTGATACAAAGAGAAAGAAGGACCATATATTTCATGGTCTTAAGCCGGAATTTATAAGAGAAATAGTCTCTCATGTATTATCATCATATGAAGAAATAATATCATGTGTTGATAAGATAAGTAAAGAGTTTACTGAGTCCTATGGATTTGAAGGGAAGCAAGAGAAGAAAACGATGGAAGAGGGAAAGATGGATAAAGGGAATAGGGAAAAGAAGAATTTTCTCATATGTGGTAACTGTGGAAAGAAACACCCTGGAACTGGCCTGAAAGGAATGGGAGTTTGTGATAAGTGTGGAGGAAAAAGGGCACAAATTACGTGACTGCAAGGGTAAGAAAATGGTTTCAAATGTACAATGCTTCATTTGCAAGGAGTTTGGACACTACATGAACCTATGTCCCAGTCATCAGACTATGCCACAAATGATGCTATTGGATAATAATCAAGTTATGACACTACCACAGATGAAGAGGAATTATTAGAGTTCTTATGTTGTTTATGTCAATTGAGTGTTGTATCAAAAATGTACTTGATATAATGATTACAGAGTATATAAGGATTGTACGGTAGTACTATTTCATTAAGGACATGAGATTGTGTGGAACAATGAAAAGTGACTCAATAACAAGATAAATTTTTGGAAAATATATGGTTGAGAGAATGATAAACCATAATATAGTTCTGATACCGAGGTAGTGATTTTCGAATAATACATGATTATTTTGTAAAAATTATATTGGATTTTCTTGACTACCTTGGAACTGATTAATGATTTGTATATTCCATCATTGTTGGGGTTTAAATTTTTTTTGGATTGATGAAGTATATCC
Organism: Viscum album; assembly: GCA_963277665.1. Taxonomy (NCBI): domain Eukaryota; kingdom Viridiplantae; phylum Streptophyta; class Magnoliopsida; order Santalales; family Viscaceae; genus Viscum; species Viscum album. Next base: position 511,147,254 of record OY728143.1, on the reverse strand, counting down.
AGCATTCTATATGGAATAAGGGAGCATGAATGTAATCAATAAAAAATATGGTAATTCAGGATGTTTCAGTGAATTAAAAGAATACATGATGAAGGAATTCATATGCTATTACGGGGTAAAAAGGATCTACATTATGTTTACCTTCCTTATAAATGTTGGACTGTGAGTTTGGACAGAAGTATTTTGGATAGTTCTAGTTTGGATTATTTTGGATTGCCATAAAATGACAACCCGGAGTTCAGGCGGCAACCCGTCGCATCCGGCAAGGCTGCGAGACTTGAACCCGCAACCGAAGGGAGACAAGGGTGTAACACCTACCACTGGCCCACGAGATGTCCTGGATTAAATAATGTAGTTTTTTAATGATCTTGTAGATGAATTATAAATTCATTTATTTTGGAACCCTGTACGAATAGTATAAATAGAAAAAAAAATTACATTCTATTATCTTTTAGAGTGAAAGATGAGTTTGTGGTAGGAATTTATTAATGGATAAAACTCTAATTATAATGTAAGTATATCTCCTTATGATCTTATCCAATCTCATAAATAAATTCCTCAACATTAATAAAAGGAACTTAGAACAAATATGTTGTCCTAGATGGTACCTTAAATCATCACTAATTTATGGCTTTGGGATTTTTGGCCTTTTCATAGCCATGTTCTCTACCACTCTCCATCAGATAATTGATGGTTAGATTTCTCCTCCATATCCATATTTTCCTACTTGGAACCCTAGTATGTGTTATTTTTGGTAATCTTCATACTTTCCACTCTTTGTTTTAAATAGAGGCCTCATTAATTCTTTTTTCGATGTGGGATTTCAACTAAGATATTTTGAAACGTCAAAAATGTGTTATCCCAATACCCTATGTGTTGTCGAACCGATGGTATTTCAAATCATCATAGATTGATGAGTTTAAGGACCTCAATTTTATAGTTGTTTGTGATTGATGACCTCAATCACTACCTATAAATATTTACGTTTTTCTCCAATTATATGTCTCTAATTGCCACTAATGTTCTCCTAATCGATATCATAATTTGGTGGTGACCCTTTCATTTCTCTTTTCCTCATATTAAGACTAAATTTTAGTAACCCAATTTCTGATGTGGGTTTTCCCACAAATATATTTTCTATTAACAACCTTTTATTTTCGAATAACAATTTCTAATTGCGAGGACTCAATTTATTGAAGGAGGGGAGAATGTAACACCCCAAGATTTCATAGAGTGTTATTTCTTAAAAATAATTCAATCACTTGCACTACACGTAACAATGAGTTTAAAAACACCATGACTTACAAAAAAAATCCATTCAAAAGAGGTTATGAATAGTATTATCTAAATTTTAATCTTTATATAATCCTTATAATTTTAGAATCCATATTATGACTTTCTTAGATATAATGCAAGAACAAATTCATTTTCAGTATTGCACTTTTATCAACATTTATTAGTGAACCCATTTTAAATACAATATTTTAAACTTTTTGACTAAATGGGGACATCAAAAAATTTAATATGTAATATCCCAAGCTTCCACTCTACAATTTCCTTTGAATAATACAGTAGCGTGTGTTGTACGCAACTTCGAGTTTTAACACACACCACAACCGATCAAACTAGCCGTTATGAATAGTAATACCTACTTTTCGAAATTATATATATTTTATATTTTAAAATGGACATCATTTTTGGATTCGGAATATCGATTTTATCCTAAGGTGAAATTTTGGTACTTTTCGGATAACTTTCATATTTTGATGAATAGTAAAAATTACTAAATTTTAATTAAAAACAACTTTTTTAATCAAAATAATTAATAGTGATAAATTATGAATTTGAGTGGTTTTAAATTAAAGTCAGAATATATTTTTACCATTTAATATAATGTTGTTCATTGGACATAATTTTACAATTAAACCGAACATAAACAAGTGTCAATCTTTTGATAGTTATTATCTCTTAAAAACACGCTTTTTGTTTTGACAGCGGGAATAAATTTTATATTAATTTCTGCCACTTCTATGTTTTGAATTTAGAAAAATGGATTTCATATTTGGAATCAGGATGTTAAAATTGTGTAAATAGGTAACTTTTATTTTTAGACATTTTGAATAATTAATGCGGTAAATATTTTATTTACCATGGTTAAGGGTAAATCTGGTAAATAAGGGTTAAAAAATAATATTATAATAATACTAAATTACCCTAAAATGTGTCTTAGCCTTATTGGGTGATAAATGTTAGACCATAGGAATCCTTGGGTCGATTTGGGGACCCCATGGTTCCACTTGTAGGTGATAGGGACACTTTATTTTAATTATGTTAAAATGAATACAAAAATGACACAAGCATATATCTTTTAGCAAAACAATTTTTACATAGGGTTATGTATGTTGGATTTTAGATTATAAATATTAATTAGAAATATAAAAATATTTCATACATAATTAAATTTTATTTATAATTTTTAGACATTTAATAATATATTTTATTTATGACACAATGATGATGCAGTAATTACTAAAATATTGAAAAATTAAATTAATTGATATTATAAATACCCAAATAAATATAATATGAAACATTCCATGAATTAAACTAATTTTCTAGGATAATATGATATATTAGGATTGATTTAATTTACTTTTTTTAAGTAATAAATCTGTTATGAGTTTCAAAAAAATCAACTATTGAATAGTGTCAAAATTGACATAAAAGAGTTCATAAAACAAATACTATATTATTAATTGATGTTAAATTCCTAAAAATATAAGGTTCGGCCAAGAGACTTATATCATGATAGGTTCATCATTAATGGACCACTTGTTGGTCTCTTGGATGTATATAGTATGTTTATTAACCATATTATATAAAAATACAAAGAGACATTGTAAAAGTGAAACTAATTAACTTAGAGTTAATACTTAATGATAAGGTTAATATAAGTACCCAAACCTGTCTAAATTATATTGGTTGAGTTTTTTTCGACCCATCCCCACCTTAAACTTTGAATAGTCAACTTTGGAGCCATTGGAAACCGAATATGAATTTATTATAAACTAATATCTCTAGCTTTTCCAAAGGTGCCCCTCACCCCATTTATAAAAGGGCACTCCTCCTTCTCATTTCTTGACACCTTCAAAGCCTTTTGGTTCGGACAAACTCTGCCAAAATACTCTCCCAAAATCCCTCACTACAACCTAGAGTCCTTAGTTTGATCAGAAATCCAACCTATGGATCCCTTTTGATCACATCAAAAGGAAGAACCCGAAGAAGATGTAATGTTTTCACCACCACTTTTCAAGTTCCTTTCTTCTTCCACTTCTTCTTCCTTTGTTGTTGCCATTCTAAAATCATAACTCCAGTATCATATATATACTTTGATGTTATTATAAATATGGTACAACCATATTCATTATTCTATCCACCCTTTGAATAACATGTCACCATACGTGCGTACGTACGGCTTACCGTCTCCACGTCGTGGTGTAATTGTTATTCAATATATTATTATTTTGGATGGGTATAATAATGATATGTAACTCATGTAAATAATAAATATAACATGTTAATGATTATTTATATATGATATACCATCCATTTATATATTATTTTAATATCAAAAGAATGATATTGTCGCTCGTGCGTACGTACGGACTACCGTCTCCACGAACGCGATGAGATTCATTCTCCATCGTATCCATTCAAGTATAATTATCATTTGATGACTTAAAAAATGATGTATAAGGACTTGATATCATTCTGGATATGAATAATATACAACCTATCCTTTACAAACATGTCTTATGTAACAAAACATATAAAATAAAACAAGTAAGTTAACACCCGAAACAATGATAATACTAAGATATTATTATCAAATCAATATTAAAAGATCATATATGATATCATATTAATGTTTATGATTCTTGTATAATTTAATAAAAATTATTTCACCATTATACAGGAGGTTAACCTACCCCAAACAAGGAAAAGTACAAGGTAAGGGGTTTTCATCTCACTCCTTATTCCCGGGAGATTCATGCCATATTGCCACCATCACCTTTTGTGTGGTGTATGTACTGCCCATAATTATATTTGTTGTGTAATAAACTCTAATTTATGTGTATTTACATATTCATTGTATGCTACCTCTTTCATGGGTTGTATGTTTCATAAGTTACCAAATTGGTATGGGTTATTTCACAATCTCTTCATTATCCGAGGTTGTTTATATGTAATAATCTTCTAGGATCTCTCTATCATCCACATCCATGTTTCTTAAAAATGTATTTCAAAACATTTTTTCTATTTACAAGAATATGGGTTAAAGTCATTTATACCCTTGTTTGACTTTTTATAAGAGATTTATAAAGGAATCTTTCTGTCGTTTTCCAAACAAGGTGTTTTTTAACCTCTTCGACAGAATTAAGGTAAGAATGTTTTTTTTAACTTATACAGCGGGTGCGGTTATTTTCCGCCGTTATAAAATTGTCGAATCTTCCCTTACAAGCTTATAAGAATATTTTCAAATTGAATGTATTATTTTATAATTATTTAACTTTTAAAATGATTTTAAGAAAAATAGATATTTCCCTAAAATAGTTTTGATTTCATCTATGTCAACATCCTTTGATGGATTTTAAGCATATTTGAAGTTGAGTTATTATGATACAAAACTTCCATATTTTATTGAAGGTTTTGTGATATTTTTGACTATGGATAAGTTATTCTTATGTCACTCATGGTTTTTGTTTAATGTATTGACATTTCATAAGTTATTTTTAATCCGAATTTTTATGTTATATTTCAACCTTTCATTCGGATGAATGTGTTAGAAAAGTATGTTCAGGGTTGGGGACCGGTAAAAGTAAACCCTCCGGTTTGGTCTCCGGTTATTAGAGGAACTCCGGTTTGGTCTCCGGTTATTAGAGGAACTCCGGGATGGTGTCCAGTTATTAGAGGCACTCCGGGTTGGTGTCCGGTTATTAGAGGCACTCCAGGTTGGGTTCCGGTTACAGTTAGCCCCAAGGTCTTGGGACGAGGCCTTGACAAAGAAATTAATGTTCAGCATTATGCATTCTAACATTATGAAAGTTGTTATTGACATTTCATGTGATTATTCGATTAGTAGAATATCCATGTGAACAAGTAAATGGCATTATTTCATTTTACTTTTGCCATACTATGTTGAAGTTAAAGTTTAAAAGGCTTTTGTTTTAGTAATTCATTGCCTTAAATGTTTATGCTTATTTTTGAATGTTCCGCAATATTGTTATCCTTACCAGGCATTTGAGCTCACCCCTTTTCTATGTTTTATTATTCCCAGGAAGTGAAGAAGTAAATTATGAATGACCTGCAGGGATATTATGTGGGGATATGAGTGTGAATTATGGAGACATTATGTTGTTATAGTAGTTTTTCATTTTATGATGTAATGTAAAACTTATGAATATATCTAGTGTTTACAAGGCTACTAAACCAATCGGTATTTCGATATTTGATCTTTCTTGTGATCATGCCAATGTTATGTAATAATGCACCGACTCTGGGTAACTAGGGTTGGGGCGTTACAAAGAAAATCATGGATAATATAAAATAAAGCCTATAAATTCATTAGAAAATAAAATAAAAGTAATTTATAAGTCATCTGTTTTTTTCTTGGGATTACCCTTTGTGTGTTACCCCAATCATTCCTTTTATTCTCGAAAATGGATAGCAATAGGATTACTCAGGCTAAAAACCAATGCGAAGATCAATGTGACGAATGTTCTAATGAGATTTCCAATCTGATGGGAGTGTGAATCATGAACTTTGTCACAATACCCTCTTAGTTAACTCATGTTTTGAATTTAAACAAGGGTCAAGAGGAACACTCAACCCCCATAAAAATTACAAGTCATAATTGAGAGCATCATGAGTCAAAAACTTCTTAATTTTAATGGATCACCTGATCCCACAATCTCCAAACATTGGGACAACTCCATTTAAAAGATCTTCTCCATCATTCAATCTTCTCAACAATAGAAGGAACTTCTGGATCCATATCATATGAATTTTTAATTTGATCAATGGTGTAAAATGATTAAAAATATGAAGCCTGAAGAGTATATCAATGCGTTGGAATAGTAGGACTTTCAAATAATGTTTTTAAAAAAATATTTACCTCACACCCTCTGACTTAAGATGGAAAATTACGTTCATGTCCTCAAGAAAAATGATGATGAATCTATTAGAGTTTACAAATAAAACATTAAAAGACTTGCACGATAAGTCTCTGGAATTTTCATTACCCCCGAATTCAAGTTTGATCACTTTTTTAGTGGGCTAATACCTACCCTATGGAAATCTCTAGCGATCTATGACTTCGAAAACTATGAAGAAATTATTTGATGAGCCCTCAATGTCAAAATGGAGATCAGTGAATCTCAAAGGTATCATGGGGATAAGAAGCATACGGTGGATGTCAATTCTGGAGGTCTGATGGATAAATGCAATGGTTCATAGAAAATAGAGCACACCACTCACACAAGGGGAAAAATTAAGCACCCCATAAATTGCTTGAAGGGCACATGGAAATGCATTTGGTGGGGATGAGAAGGGAACCTGGATATTAACTACTGACAAGAAAAAAAATTTTCTACGAAAATGGAGAGAAATGATTTATTCAACCCTCAATGTGGTGTTCTTTGCTTCAACTACAAAGAACCTCGACACTTTGAAAATCAGTTCCCTAAGACAAGGGTTTCAAAGGCAACCAACAAACTCCAACGAATCATGGGTGCCTTTTTTCAATAACTACCACCGAAGTGAACCCTAAAAATGAATTAGTGATAGGTAAACATGTTATTAATTCAAGAATTTAGATCATACGTTTTTATTATTCTCATATGAATTCGTTTATATCATGAATATTTAGTGTAAAAATCCAAACACCACCAAAAATCATAAATGTAAAGTTGTTGGTGAGTACCACAAATGGGGAAATCATTTCAACCCATGAATATAACTTCCCCTCTTTCATAATTTGTGGATTTAAAATCCCATATAACCTCTTTGTACTAACTTTTATGGAATTGGTTGAAATTATTTCCAAGGATTGGGTTTCCATATATAGAGCTAACATAAATTTTCATGGGAGGGAAATCACTCTCCAAATGGATAATCGACCTCTTATTATGTACAAGTTTTAGGTGGATGAAAAATCATATTTAGCACCATCATCTCAAGAAATGATATTACTACCTTATTAGCATGCATATTTGGATCAGATGATCATGTCCAAGGAAGCAACCGTCCTTGAAGACATTCCTATTAAGAGGGAATTCATAGAAATGTTTCCTCAGGAATAGTTTACTCTTCCTCCTAGAAGATATGTTGAATTATCAATTGATCTTATTACGAGGGAGTTTATAAAATCCAATAATCTATATAAAATGGCTATTGTGTAGGTTGATGATCTTAAGAAACAACTAATGGAGAATCTGGATAAAGGGTTTATACACCCAAGTGCATCACTATGGGGTGAACCAGTCCTCTTTGTCAAGAAGAAGGATGGGTCAATGCTCCGTTGTATAGATTATTGTAAGCTTAACAAAAGAATAATAAAGAACAAGTATCTTCTTCCAAGGATTGAACAATTGTTCGATCAACAATTTGGATCACAATAATTCTCTATGGTGGATTTGTGGTTGGGATAATACCATATCCCAATGAAGAAGGAGGATATCCCCAAGACTACTTTTCGTACAACATAAAAGCACTATAAATTAATAGTAATGCCTTTTAGACTCAATAATTCTCCAGAAATCTTTATGAAATTGATGAATATAGTCTTTAGTGACTAACTCGACAAATTTATGGTAGTATTTATGGAATATATTCTAATATACTGTAAAACCAAGGAGGGGAATGAGGAGAATCTATGCACTGTACTAGAGTCCTTGAGAAAGGAGAATCTATATAAAAAGTTCCACAAGTGTGAGTTATGGTTGAAGGATGTATCATTATTGGGTCATATCATCACAAGTAATGGGATATCTTTGGATCCCTCCAAGACAGCTGCAATTGAGGGATGGACGTGGCCAACATCAGTGAAGGATATTTTTAAATTATTGTGGATAACAGGATATTGTTGCCGATTTGTGAGAAATTTATCAAGATTTTCCATCCCAATTACTAAGATAACACAAAAGAGAGTAATGTTTTCTAGAAGTGATGAATGCATAAAGATATTCAAGGTGTTAAAAAGGAGTCTTATTACTGTGGTTGTTCTCACATTAACCACATGTACGGAAATTTTTGTGGTATTTAGTGATGCTTCGCAGATGAGCATGGGATGTGTGTTGATGAAAAATGGAACATTTATTGCCTATTCTTTATGTATATTGAATTTTTAGAAGTAAAACTATCCAAGACATGATATAGAGTTGGCTGTAGTAATCATCTCATTGAAAATTTTGCAGCATTACCTATTTTGGGAGAAGTGTGAAATATACATGGACAACAAAATCCTCGAGTATATATTCACATATAAAGAGTTGAACATTTTCAAATGAAGATGGATTGAGCTGATTAGAGACTATGACTACTCAATTCAATTCCACCATGTAAATGTGAAAAGGTGGCAGATTCTCCAGGTAGAAGGGACCAAGTGATTCTATAATTTATGAGAATTGAAAAGGATCTAATATTCTTTGATTTGATGAAGATAGACATGGGAATCAAAAATATGGGAACATTGTGAGTCCTTTCACAAATGGTTTCTCAACCGCCTATTTTGGAATGGTTAATGGATGCTCAGAAATATGATGTGGGAATTCAGAAGAAAGTGTAAACTATAAAAAATAGTGAAATCCTCAAACATCAATGTAAATGAAGAAGGAATTGTCTGATTTTGGCAAGAATATTTTTTTTTATCAAATCTGGAGATGAAGAAATAACTTTTGGTTGATGCAAATAGTTTGAATTTCTCCATTCACCAAGGAAACAAAATGATGTACCGAGATCTCCGAGAGCATTATTTGTGGCATAACATGAATAAGGAGGTAACTTAGTATACATCAAAGTGACTAGTATTTTATCTAGTAGAGGATGAGAGGGTGAATTTTATGATGATTATGCTACCATTACCCATAAAAGTATGGAAATGGGAGAACATCGCCATGGGCTTTGTCACCAGTCGTTTGAATACGTCCATAGAAAACAATGCTATCTTGGTTGTTTTGGATGGTCTTACACAAGATGCACATTTCATTGCAATCCAGATGATTTATAATTGGATCAATAGGAACATATATATATCATAAAGTGGTAAGGATTCATGGAGTACCACAATTGATTGTATCCAGTCGAGTTATAATATTCGCCTATTTGTTTTGGAAGATTCGTCAATATGATATGGATACTGAGCTGAACGTTAGTACGGCTTATCATCCTCAAATTGATGGCCAATCTATGTGGACTATCCAAACACTTGAGGACATGTTGAAAGCATGATCAATGGACTATAAATGGGTGTGGGATCCACATATTAATCTTATTGAGTTGTCTAACAATAATAGTTTCCTCTCAAGCATCAAAATGGCTCCTTACAAATCCCTATATGGGAAGAGGTGCAAAACACCAACTTGATAGGATGAAATTGGGGAGCAAAAAATTCTATTTCGAGAAATGGTCGATGAAATGGAGGAGAATGGTAAGAACATTCAACAGCACATTAAAGCATCTTAGAGTCAATAAAAGATCTATACTGATAATCGTCGACAAGACCTAGAGATTTTTGTCAGATAAATGGTATTCATCCACATATCTTAATGGAAGAGAGTTATGCGATTTGGGAATAAGGGGATGCATAGTCAAAGGTGCATCATCCCTTTTGATATCCTTGATCGCATTGGAGAAGTGGCCTATCGACTATCACTATCATGAAACAATTCCCAAGTACATGATGTATTCCATGTATCACTGTTGAGGAAGTACATAACTAAATAATCACATGTACTCAATCCAGAGGTGGTACCATTGGAGAATGACATATCCTATGAAGAGAAGCCATTGAATATCTTAGATCATAGGGAAAACGTTCTTTGAAATAAGTCAATTCCCCTCATTATGGTGTTGTGGAGAAACCACTATTTTGAAGAGGCAACATGGGAATCAAAATAAGTAATGAAGAAAAATTTCCCACATTTGATTTAGTGTGGGAAAATAATTGACGGCAGAATTTCTTAATGGGGGATGATTGTAATGACATAAAATATTGTTAGTAAAAATTCCTCTTAATAAAATTAAATGTATTATTCTACAAAATTATTATATAAAACCTATGAATATATTTGATTTTAAGTTTGTTCATTTTAAAATACCGTTCTGAATTGTGAATTTTTATAATATAGCTGCTGAATACTGGTTACATGATTAGTATAAATATAGGGTTTTAACAAATGAAATTTACTTTGACAAAGGATGTGATGACCTCATCCGGTAGAATTGCTCAGTATGATTCCCATTTGTCGAAGCTCAAAAAGGAGGTTGTGTCACTGGGTTTTGCTGTTGACATATCCCAATAAACGATTCAAAATGTGAAGATTTAACGGAATGAGAAAAGGGAGAAGTGGAAGTTGATAGAGATTACCAACTGAGCGACGCTATCTGAGATAGCCCAAGAGTCTATCACCATATCACACCTTACCTTTAGTTCATATGCATGTATTATAAGGGTTTATGTTATCATACCTTAGTACTATGATTATTTGCATTATATTTCTATGTATAATAATGAATATACATTCATTTTATTACTGTATCATTGTAAATAGTTTTTAAGTCACATATATTATTTTAGTTAATATTCAATTAAGAAATCTATTTTTTTAATTAATGGATTTTATAATTAAATAATATTTTAATAAAATATTAGTACTAAATTACTTTTTATTAAATATAAATGATCATATAATTTTTATAAATACAATTGTAATGTTTATTAAGGTTTGAAAGCCTTTTTTGTCAAAACCAGTGAATTTTCGATAAATGTCGGTTTTTTATTTTAAAAGTCACAATTTACATAAGTAGAAAATTATTTAGTTAAAAATAATATTATTTATGGGATCAAAATGTTGAAATTATACAAATATGAAATTTAACTAATTTTCTAAGACTGTCTAATTTTTCGGTGAAAATTAAATGCCGTTAAATTTTGTAATTTTTTTATGACATCAAAATGAATTAATAGTGATGTAATAAAATATTATTAATTGAATTATCAGAAAATATTTGTTTTATCATTAAAATAATGTTATTTTAAGATTGTTTTATTTATATGACATATCTTTAGTGGACCCTCCAAGACTTATAAAATATTTTAACATTTTAATATGATTTCCTTGAGAGTGTGACTCACCTATCTATAAACAAGACTAATTTATTAAGACGTTAGTCCATTGGAATTATAAAATAATAAATTCCACTTCCCTTTGGAAAAAACCATTGTATGAAACCATGGGTTGGTTTGTCATTTTTATTAGTTTAATGTGTGGTGTTCAAAACCTAAATAATAATGAGTCCCCTCCCTTTTCTTATATAAACCCACCAAATCTCCTACTTCCTCCACACTCAATGATTTTTGATCTTGAAAAATCCCTTCCCTAATCACTCTATAATTCTCCCATGGTTCCCGAGGTATCCAAGAAGTATCTATCAAGCCTCTCCAAAGCCGTTGGTATAACAGTTCCATGTAATGGATTTCTTCCATTCTCATTTTTGTCTTAATTTTCTTATAACGTTATGTAAATTTATTTTTAGTTTAAAATGTTTGGGTTTGATTTATAGACCCTCCCATATATAACTCCTTATTTTTGAATGATTATAGGCCTCTTTCTCTCTCATTAATGCCTCCCTTGTACACCAGTTACCATTCTGAAATTCCATAATACATTTATCTCTACTAATTTACATTAATTAAATTGTTTTGTATTATGAATATAAATTCCATTACATATGTTGGGACATGTATCTATATGACCCCCTTACTTTCCATTTCATTTACCTATGATGAGAAACCTCTATATATCTCACCCACCATTTTTTGGATTTCTTATGTCACGCCTTTATGATGCCGAAATTACCACGCAATTTTCCAAGCCAAAGTCATTGCATAGTGAATACCACGCCCATTTCTCTATCAAGGGTATTAACCATTATGAACATTTACAAATTGATTATATAGTTTCATGTATGAATTACACATTCCTTTATCTTGGAATAAATGATGATGTTTAATGAATCCTTATTATATTATCTATGTGGAACACTTAAGCATGAAATGAAATGATTAAGAAGGATGCACCCAAATAGCGCCACAATGCATTTGGTAAATATTAGTATCATGATATATCTAGTGAAATGAGGGTTTACTCATACTAATTAAAGTTCAAAGAGGGTTTAATCATACTCCATTTTCAATGACCTTGGATCATACTAAAGTCATGTTAAATGTAGTTTCCACCATTCCATGTTGTAATCATGCCTTTATGTTCATGTTTCTCTTATGCTCCACTGATATTCCTATTAACTTACATGTATTATATTCTTCATGTTATAACTTTTAACTCTATTATTGGGCTTTATAACTCACCCTTTTATTTTTCATGTCCTCAGGTTATCCTATGTAATGCTATGTATGAAGGAATGATGTGGTCATGTAAAAGATATTTTCAATACGATGTTGTGTTTTATGTAATGTTCCTAAGACCAAAAGACACTGTACCTCTCAATATTATATGTTGTATGATGTGAAGTTCTTAGGTAATAAATAATGATTATGGGTGAAATAAATATTAGGGTTGTTATGGTTTATATCAGAGCATAGGATTAGTTTTTTTTTGGATTAGGATTAGAAAACCATAGTAAAAGCCTTAGGGATAAGACTATGTATAATTAAAAAATCCTTAAATTTTAATGACAATTGAGTAAATTATTTATCAAGGAAATACTACTCTGTCTGATTAAGAGAAGGTAGAGGTGGCTCTAACACAGATGTATCTTAGGGTTAAACCTGAAAACACCACTTTGAGCTAGACTCGAATGGAAACTGGTGCACAAAAATAGTCCTTGCTGCACTCTTGGTTACTACACTTTTTGGGGATATGCTTCCGTAAACTCATAATTATTGTACAAACCATTATTAAGGTAATAAAAAAAGCCCCTAAGAATATATGTTAAGAATTAGATCATGGATACAATATATTGAAGTCTATAAATTCAAAGGTTAATGAAATAAAAGTAATTTATAAATCATCTATTTTTGTCTTGGGATTACCCTTATTGTGTTACTTTAACATTCCTTTTATTCTAGCCAATGGATATTAAAAGGAGGACTCCGAAAAATAACCAATGTGAAGATCAATGTGATGACTATTCTAATGATAAAACCATTTTGATGGGAGTGGGAATCAAAAACAATTTCACGATACTCTATCACTTAACTCAAGTTTTGAATGGAAACATTGTCCAATAGAAACATTCAACACCCCCCGGAGAAAGAACAAGTTGCAATTGATAGCTTTATAAGAAAAAGGCCTCGAACTTTTCATGGATCAAAAAATCTATCAAACTAGGAACAATGGATCAACTCCATTGAAAATATCTTATCCATCCTTCTGTGTTATGAACATGGTAGGTTCATCTGGATACTTATCATATAAAGGGTGAAGCTGATCAATGTTGGAAAAGGATCAAAAATACAAAGCCTAAGGCGAATATTGAACTGTAGGAATTGACAAACTTATGGAAAATGTTTATTGACAAATATTTTCCTTGCACCATTTGACATAAGATTTAAATGGACTTCCTTGACCGTAAAAAAAGATGGTGGATCTATTAGAGTGTACGTGGAAAACATTACAAGGTAAACATTATGCCTCTAGCTTTTTCATTACCCACGAATTCAGGGTTAACCTCTTCTTTGGTGGGTAAAACCAAGCCTATAGAAATCCCTACGATTAGTCACTTAGAGAGCTATGAGGAAATTTTTTGATGTGCCCTCAAATTTGAAATTAATATCGACAAAAATTAAGGATATCATGGGGATAAGAAGTGTAAGGTGGACTTCAATTCTGGCGGTCTGATGGATAAATTCAATGGTGCTAAGAAAATCCAGAACCCCACATGACAACGGTGCAGAAATAAGCACCCTAGAATTTTCCATAAGGGGGTGAGGAAATGCATTTGGTGTGGAATAGAAGGGAACCTGGGTATTAATTACTAAGAAGAAAAAACCATGGCTATGACAGAGGAGAAGAACACTCTGTTAGAACCTCAACATGCTCTTTATTGCTTCAACTGTAAAGAACATGGGCACTTTAAAAAAATGTTCACTATGTAGAGGGTTTTTTGAGGCTACCAACAACCTCCAAGGCATCAAGGGAAATATTTTTCCATCACTACCTCTGAATTGAACCACAATAATGAAGTGGTCAAAGGTACGCTATTTATTCTTTCTAGAATATCAAACATACTTTTTTATTCTAGTTCAATCCATTATTTTAAATCCAGAATGATTAGTATAAAAATACCAACACCACCACAAATCATGTAAATAAAGAAGTCATCGAGTAAGGAAAATGGAGAAATCATTGCAACCCATGAATATAACTCTTATACTATCATAATTTGTGTATTGAACTTCTTAGTGAACCTTGTCAAACTCCCATTGGCTGAATTTGATGCAATTTTTTGCATGGATTGGGTTTCCATATATAGATCCAACATAAATTTCCATGAGAGGTAAATCAATGTCTATATGGATAATTGACCACTGATTATGTACATGTTCAAGGAGGAGGCTGAATCCAAGTTAGAACCATCATCTCAAGCAAGGATAATACTGCCCTATGAGAATGAAAATCTGAATCAGATGATTGAGTCCATGGAAGATACGATCCTTGTAGACATGCTATTGTTAGTAAATTCTATGAAGTGTTTCATGAGTAATTGCATGTTCTTCCTCCTAGAAGAGATTTTTAATTTTCTATTGATCTTATACCTATGGAGTTTCTAATATAAAATACTCTATATATAATGGTTGTTTTGGAGGTTAATGATATGGAGAAACATCTAAAGGAGAATATAGATAAAGGGTTTATACACCCAAGTTCTTAACCATAGGGTGAAATAGTCATCTTCGCCAAAAATAAGGATGGGTCAATGTGACTTTACATTGATTATCATGAGATAAAAATATCACGATTAAGAACAACTCTCTTCTTCGACGAATTGATGAATTGTTTGATCATATATATGGAGAATTATACTTCCTCATGGGGGATTTGTGGTCAGGAAAGTACCATGCAAGGGTGATGAAGGAGGATATCCCCAGGACTACTTTTTGTAAAAGATACGAGTACTATGAATTCATGTTAATTCTTTTCAGACTCAATAATTCTCTAGAAATATTCATGAACATAATAAATAGAGCCTTTAGAGATTACCTCGACTAATTTTTGGAAGTATTTATAGAATATATTATAATATACTCCGAAACCAAGGAGGGATATGAGGAGCTTCTAAGCGTTGTACTAGAGACATTCTGAAAGGATAGTCTCTATTAAAACTATAACAAGTGTGAGTTCTAGTTGAAGGAGGTATCATTCTTGGGTCATATAATCACAAGAAATAGGATATCTATTGATTCCTCCAAGATAGTTGCAACTGAGGGTTGGCCCAGGAAAACATCGGTGATAGATATCACTATCTTATTTGGGATTTCTAGATATTATCACCACTTTCTGACAAATTTACCACGATTTTCCAACCGTCTTAATAAGCTAACTTAGAAGACAGTGAAGATTTCTAGGAGTGATGAATGTGAAGCAAGATTCAAGGAGTTGAAAAAAAAGGCTCATCACATTGCTTGTGCTCACATTAAAAACTAGTGGAGAGATCTTTTTGGTATTTAGTGATGCATCAAAGACAGTCTTGGGCTGTGTGTTGATGAAAAATAAAAATATTTATTGCCTATGAATCATTATAATTGAATGTTCACGTAAAAAAATATCCAAAAAATGATTTGGATTTGGCTGTTGTAATCATCAATTTCAATATTTGGAAGCATTACCTCTTTGGGGAGAAGTGTGAAATACAGAAAGACCAAAAAATTCTCATGTATATATTCACAATAAAAGAGTTGAACATTCACTAAAAAAGATTGTTAGAGATGATCATAGACTGTGACTGATCAATCTATTAACACCATGGGATAGCGAAAAGGTTACATATGATCTATGTAGAAAGAACCCATTGATTCCATTATTTATGAATATTGAAAATGATCCAATATTATTTGATTTGATGAAGATGGACATGTGAAACATAAAGAAGGGATAATCCTAAAATCTGTTCACAACTGATTGTTCAGAGGTCTCTTTTTTAAAGGATAAATGGTGCTCAAAAGGATGATGTGGGAATTTAGAAGAAAGTGGAAACTATCAAAAAAGGGAAATCCTTAGACATCAATGTTAATGATGATGGAATAAAGAGATTTGGGACAATACTATGTGATTCATCAAATTCAGAGTCAATGACAGTACATTTGGATAATGAAAATAGTTTGAATTTTGATATTAACCCACGAAACACAATGATGAACCAAGATCTCTAGGAGTATTATGGGTGGGATAACATGAAGATGGATATCTCAGAGTATATATCAAAGTGACTTTTATGTCAGAAAGTTAAGGCTGTGAGGCATAATTCTAAGGGTATGATACATACATTACATATACCATCATATAAACTGGAGAACATCAACATAGACATTGTCACTAGACTATCGAAGACATCCAAAGGAAACAATGCTATCTCGGTTTTTTGGCATTGTCTTACAAAGCCTACACACTTCATTGCAATTCATGAGGATCACTCTCTCTTCATGTATATTCAAGAAATTAATTTTTATTAAGAATATAAATTCCATTACATATGTTGGGACATGTATCTATATGACCCCCTTAATTTTCATTTCATATACATTTGATGAGACACCCGTTTCTTTGTTATCAACCATTTTTAGGAATTATTTTGTCACATTATTATGCTACCGAAATTGATCCTCTATTTTCCAATACAATGTCATAGTGTAGTGAATACCATGCCCATTTCAATATCAAGGGTATTCACAATTATTCATAATTAATAATTGATTATATATTTTTATGTATGAATTACGCATTAATTAATCATGGAAAAAATGACTATGTTTAATGAATCGATATTATATAATCCATGTAGCACACTTGTGCATGAAATGAAATGATTAAGACGGGTGCGCCATGATTACACACCAATGCCTTAGGTAATAATTATTATAATGATACCTCATGTGAAATGGGGTTTTACTCATGATAATTTTAGTGCAATGATGTTTTACTCATTTTACATGTTAAATTAGACTAGGCTCATGCTAAAATCAGGTTTAATTTTTTTGTCACATTTCCATGTTATGATTTTGCCTTTATGTTCATGTTTATGTTATGCACCATTGATATTCCACCTACTTAACATGTTTTGTATTCTTAATGTTAAGCCTTTTTACACCCTTACATTGATTTATAGCTAAAAAATTTATTATTCATGTCCTCAGGTCAACCCATGCAATATTATGTATGAATGAATGAGGTGGTCATGTAAAATAATTTTTAAATAAGATGTTGCGTTTTATGTTTTATGTTTTGTGTAATGTTCCAAATCCACCAAGACACTAGACCTCTCTATCTTTTATGTTGTATCACGTGAAGTTTTTATGTAATAAATTGTATTTATGTGTGAAATAAATAGTAGGGTTGTTATACTCTCAATAATGTAAAATCAATTATCAAGAATAAGATAAAAAATAAAACGACAATAGATCATAAATCATGAAAGGTAGGATCATAATGTTTATTTCATGGTGGAAGGAATTGAAGAATTTTTTAAGAATATTAATTATTTTATCTATATCTATATATGTTTATAGATTCATATCTTTGAATTTTGGATTTTATCGTTTCCTATGATTGTTTTAATCATTTTATTCGTCACATTAATTTTTTTATTTCAATTTAAATTTTATAGATTTAATTTATAAAATTATTATTGGAATGAAATTTATTTGATAAATTATGTTTTTTTAGTTTATGAATGATATATTACATGTTTTATAGAACTTATTAAATTATATATAGTAAATAATGGGTTTAGTTTTGAAAGATTATAGAATTTTTATAAAAAATTTATTTTTTTAAATACTATTTTTAGGGAAATATATACATTTTTAGAAGATATATCATTTTTCAATCTTTAAATACAAACTATTTCATTTCCATATATAATATTTTGAAATTATTCATAAATTATATAAAATTTTCATTAAATTCCTGTTGTAATTATACTCTTTATGGGTAATGGTGGTGTTTTACTAAAATCATCATTTTGAAGTTTATGGAAGTGTTTTATACTCAAACAATAAATTCCTTTCATTTCCAACTTTATGATACATAAGGAAGATTCATCCAAACACTCTTTCTTTTCATTGGGTTTTAATTTTTTTATACTCATTAATCTTTAACACTGAACGTTGTTATTCCAAAATTCCCAAATAATATTCATATCTTCTCAAAATAAATTTTTTGTTAAATTATTGAAATTATCTTATATAAATATTTTACACCATGAAACCTTGTTGTTATTAATTAACTTCAAAAAATGTTCATTTACATTATTTTAAACTGCCAATAAATTTATTAAATTATTATTCACATTATATTTTCCCTAATTTTTAACACAAAAAAATAATTTCCTCATGGATTTATTTTTATAAATAAATATAATGAGTCACAAAACTTTTTCTTTTGATCATTAGTTTCTTTTTATGATTTCCCTTTTCTTTCTCATATGAATTTTTTATAGCTTCCACCATATAAACAATATGAACTCTTTATCAATTTTACTCTATTTAATTTCAGTGGTGGAACTTTTTTTCAAAACAATTGTTAATTTTAATGAAGAAATATGGAATGTGGGTTAGTGATTAGAAGGAGAAAGGATAAAATGGAATCCCCAATTGATTTGGGGCCCATTGAATAACTAATGGACATAGACTGAGGGCCTAGTGGGTTTTGGGATTCTTGGGCCCTCTATTCTAGTCTAATAGGTACAAATATAATTATTTCAAAGAATTAACTTTTAATAAAAAAAATTTGGACCTTTTAAACCAATATTATAAAATTATAATAGAATTATATGATTTTATAAACATTTCACACTGATTTTATCTTTTTTAAACCTCTCATTCCTTCTCATTGAATCCTATGATTTCAACCATAAATCCTAGATTTAGAGAGATCTTATAGGAAATGAGAACACTTATTCCACAATGTATGGTATTTAATTTTTTATATGGATCTAATTATTATTTAGTTTTCATAGTATTGGGTATTAAAACAATTAACCCATCATTATGGATTAATAAATATTCATATATCTTCAATAGTATTCTAGTTTCGTGGCTAAAAAGGTTTAATTAGTGTAATTATGTGGTAAAATATTATTTTTCAATCACATTTTTTTTAATTTCACAATTCACCTGTGGGAAAAATATTCTATATTTTTAAAATGATATTATTATCCTAGTGGTGGCATAGGTTTCTATCTGTGAACTAAGTAATCTATTCATTAAACTAATAAATAGGTAATGATCTCTTACATCTCATACTCATAGTGAATTTGGTTAACAGTGGTTTGGGGTAGAGAAAAAACATAATAACTGAGATGTTTGAACATAATAAAACCTTTTCTACCATAATATATAAATATTATAAGCTCCTCGCTAATCTTACTTAAATGTTTCACAGTTTTGCATGAATGTGTGATGTATAATCAGTTTAATTTTTATCAGACAAATCCTCAACATGTAATGTGAAATTTGAATGGTAGATACTTTTTATTTGTTATAATGCATATTCAAATCACCAACCCATTTAGTTATTTATTAATAACTTTTTTCCTTCCATAGTATAGTAATAACTTGTTAATTCCTTTATAAGAATTTAGATTTCATTACATTTTATAGTTATGGAGTTGGAATGATATTCTTGTCATATATTGTTTCTAGATTATATATTTACAATAAAATTTCATGGTATTAAGAATATTGTGAGTATATACATTACTTTAATCAACTACTTATATAGAATTTTTAATTTTTGGATAAAAATAAATAATCGATGTGTTAATATGGGCTAAAATAAAATATAGTCACATACACCATGGTTTGAGAGACTTGTGCATGGTATATGATGGGATTATAGTACCCTAATACATTTACATAGTATTTCCCATTTCCAATGGTATTTTATATAATATTTTAATAACCATAGTATATGAGTACCTCTATCACTTATATCGAATTGTTATTAAACCATGATTACATTACACACTTCTTGATGCAATGAATACAATATTTTCTAGACCTTCTCATCTCAGACATCTCACAATGGAATTTATTAGGTATAGAAGGAATGGAAAATCACATTATAGGGAGTTGTATTTTTATTTATTCCCATATAATCAGCCCTACTAATATCCTACTTTCATTCATTATCATTGTTCTTTCTTTTATTACACTATATCTTATGAAATGTTGTTTAAGGTGCGGTGGTGACTACATATTGGGTATACTTTACAAACACATTTGATGTTACTCATTTTTATTCAAGTATAAACTTTAAATGAGTCCCCAAAAAATTTTAATGTGACTTCTAATAAGATCTCGTCTATCATGGTGTCATAAAGAGCTGGTGATACTTTTTATATTTTTTCAAGCTAATTAGGGAGATAGTAGTTAGGAAATCCCAAGGGTTCTCTTGAATGAACAAAACGGATGGGATACATTTTTTTGTCTATTTAACAAATTTTGTCTCAAAATACCTAAATATGTTTATATTTTTTATTCAGTATACTTTTTAGGGGTTCTCTTGTATGTTTTGATCTTTTTTAGTGAATGTTTATGTATATACATGAACATTCATGCAGTGTGGATAATGTATTCAGTAACCCTTTACCAATTTCATAATCTCATATATCTTGGGGTCCTTTGGAGTTGTTTGTCCTTGAAACTTTTGGTATTGAATTGGGATATTGAATTTTAGTTTTAAATGTAAATCCTCCTCCCACATGTATTTTCTTTAACCCCTAAAATCCATACTGAACTATGGTATCTGGATGGTGAACCTGAGTTATTATGGAAACTAAAAATGATACTGATCTGGTGATTGGATATTGGTCAATAAAAAAGGTTATATGAGTTTACTTTATGGGTTATTATGTATAGTTCTTGAAAATAGGGAGGATATCTGATTTTCCAAACCTCGTATGTAACACCCGAGACTTTTATGAGAAATATTTTGTTATCAAAGGAATATTTCACTACACACAACACTATCTTGGCTTGATTTACACGCAACCGCGACCTTCCTTGATAGCTTGCGTTGTACGCAATACCGAGTTTCATTAAACAACGATATGCTATTAAAATATTATTAAAAATAGCAGTTATGAATAGTAATAACCACTTTTTTAATTTTGTAAATTTTATTTTTCAAAATGGACTTCATTTTTGGATTTAGAATATCGAAATTAGCCTAAGGTGAAATTTTGGTATTTTTCTGAAAACATTCAATTTTTGATGAATAGTGAAAACACTAGGTTACTATTTAAAAACCGAATTTTTATTTAAATAATTATTTATTTTATTTAAATTTATTTTAGGTCAAAATTGATACATAATACCTATATAGGTTAAATGCAATTCATTGGAGTCATTTTATAATAATTTTAGATACATTAAAATTTTATTGAATTTTTCACCGTCTTTTACCCATCTCCTAGGAGAATTTCCAAATTCACATAAAACGTAATTTTACCGCTTCTGTGAGTGGAATTTTGAAAATATGAGAGACATGGTTAATATCAAAGACTAAAATATGGTTCAATGAGATGAAAATAATTTTCGGTGAATAGTAACTTTTTACTTTTTTACCATGGTTAAAAGTAAATAGGGTAATTAAGGGTAAAAATGATATTATTAATACCATAAAACATGTCCTAATTCTATTGGATAAGTGTAATTCAGACAAAAACAACCTTAGGAATAACATATGACCATTTAGGCCCACATAGATTAGATTAGGACATTTATTATTAATTTATTTAAAGAAGGGTTAAAATAGTTAAAATCAATGTTTAACAACTAATGAATTTTTAATATAGTGTTATACATAAGATAAATTCGACTATAACAATTCATTAGAAAGATAAAAATATTTCCTACATAATGTTATTTTATTTCTAATTTTTAGACATTAAATACTTTAATTTATTTATGACACAATGATGATGCAATAATTATCTTATTAATGAAATATGAACATAATTGATGTTATAAATACCCAAATAAATGTAATTTGATACTTTTTATGAATTAAAATAATTTTATATGTTAATATTACATGTTATTAATTATTTAATTAACATTGTTCGAACTAATCTTTCGGTTACGATTTTCACAAAAATCAATTACCAAATAGTGACAAAATTGACAAAAAAAGTTTTAAAACAAATATTATATTACTAATTGTTATTTTATTCTTAAAAATTTAATGTTCGGAAAAATGACTTAGATAAGGTTATATATATTAATAATAAACAACATGGGATTTTTTGTCTTGTTATAGTATGTTTAATAACCTTATAGTGTAAGAAAACAAGAAGACACGGTAAAAGTTAAATTTTCTAACTTAAAGTTAAATCTAAATGATAAGGTTAAAATAGATACCTAAACTTGTATAAATTCTATTTTATGAGAGGATTTCGACCAATCCCCATCTTATCTTAGAAATAAATCAATTTGGAGCTATTAAAAACAAAATATGACCTTATAATAAATTAATATTTTTAGTTTTTCCAAAGGTACCCCTCTCCTCCCTTATAAAAGGGAACCTCCTCCCTCTCTTCCTCACACCATATTGAGCCTTCTATCTCTGAAAAACCCTTCGAAATCCTGTTATCCACTTCACTAGAAACATCCTAGAGGTTCTGGTCTTCTTCAAAGACCAGTTTTATTACCCTAAGAGGAGGTCTCAAAGAGGTGCTTCAAAGAAGTGGTAATGTCTGTTTCCGATTCATTCAACTTTATTTCTTCTTCCACTTATTGTTATTTAGTTGTTTCATTATGAAGTAATAACATCAGTATCACTCATATACTGATATGTTATTATAATTATTAAACAACCCTATTTCACCATCTCTCTATCCTACGGAAAATGAAATCACCGCACGTGCGTACGTACGGAATACCGTCTCCACGCTGTGGTGTAATCTATTTTCCACCCCCACCTTACATGGATGGGTATAATGGTGCAAATAAATAACTATATATGATTAGTGTAAAGTGTTATTGATTATAAAATAGTATACATACACTTCAATGCAATTCCACGATCATGGGAACGATATCATCGCTCGTGCGTCCGTACGGAATACCGTCTCCACGATGTGATGATACTCGTTCAACATGATATTCATTGAATAGTGATTATATAAATTAATTGAATGAATAATTATGATATATAGTACACTAAAACCATTCTCTAAATGAGGTATCTATAACCTAAAGAGAAGAATAAAAATTTATTAGACAAAACACACATAAGAACAAAAAGTAATAAACACCCGAATAACAAGTATCAATGAAATATTTCTAATAAGAAGATAAGAATATGACCATATATGATATCAAAACAATTAGTATGATTCTAGAATAATTCAATGAAATTATTTAAATCATTATACAGGAGTTTTAGACACTTACGAAGCAAATCAGACCTAAGGTAAGGTAAAATCTCGCAATCTAATTTTTATCTGAGATTGTTTATAATTCAGAATTTACTGGGGAATATTTATCATCCACATCCATGATTCCTCAATATGTAATATTATTTCCATCCACCTAAAATTTTTTAAATATAATTTTACCCTTCTGTTAGTTTTTGGTAAAAGATATGAATTTAATCTTTTTTCATTTTTCGTAAGAGGTACTTTTTGACTTTTCTGGCCAAAGTACGGGAAGAATATTTTTTATAACTTATATGGAATGAATGGATTTTTAAAACAGTATTTCCCAGAAGCTTCATTTAAAAGTTTTCACGTTTATTTTTAACCTACTTCTTTTAGTTTAAAATTGTATGAATGTTAAGAAAGGAAAATGTTTTTTATGTTGAAATGATATTTTCCTAATGAATGGAGTTCAAGTGTTTTATCAAAATTATTTTTCATCTACGATAATATAGGGTTCTATTTCTATCCCTATTATTACATTGATTTGATTATGTTGTGATGGAATTATTTTTATGAATTCCTTTATCTTATATGAATTATTTTATGATGTAATGATGTTTAAGAATCCCATTTTTATTACATGGGTTATGCAATGATGTATGATTTATGATTTTGTGGAACACATAATAATGGTATCATTATGAGATGGGTGGGACCTATATCTCCATCCAATTCATTGGGTAATGATTTATATCTCATGATATAGACATGGCTGGAATGATAGGTTAATCCGGTTCAGTGAAACAGGATAGAAATGAGGAGTGAACTCGGTTCAGAAATGGTCTTTATCCGCTAAGATAGTCTTTCCTATGAGTCTTGACTACTAAGAAATGATTCTCTATGATTATCTGTGTATGCCACAAAGTTTCATGTTTTATGTTATGATTAATGGGATTACATTTGACTTCTATGATTTATCCCATGATATGAAATTATGATTTCTTTTGCAGGTTATGATTTCCAAAATGCTATGTTCTTATGAATATGATGTGATTGATTTTTCTTTTGTTTACCCTTAATGAGCATTTGAGCTCACCCTTTTGTATGTTTTCTCTCCCCCAAGTCAGGAAGAAGGCTATTAAGTATGATATGCCAAAAGGGACTCTAGATATGATGAAATAAATGGGAGACCATGTAGATGCTTTATGAACCAGTTGTTTATGTTTCCCAGTTTCTAAAGACCCTGTACCTATTCGGTACATTCATGGTTTTGTTATATGTGGTAATAAGTGTGCTTCAATTTTTAAGTATTAACAATGTATGCAAAGTATGTGTTTTTATAGTTGGTATCAGAGGAAATGTATAGTCAACCATTGGAAACTAGGATGTGAAAGCCTTAGTAAGAACCCCAAGGATAAGTCTAAGCATAGTACACAATCTTAGTGTTTTAGAAATGGACATGAACAACCTATGATAATACCTAATGCGTAAATTTTTATTCTTGATTATGTATTTTTTCTATTATAATTAGTGTTGCTCACACTATTCTTCTTGGTTTTAGTCAATGGATGGAACCTGAAGGAACTGTGTTAATGCGGAATGCGATGGGAAATGCAATGAGTGTCCCCCTGAGAAACCAAACAATATGGGAGCTAGAATGAAAAATCTTGTAGCCATGATCACACAACATTCTCAAGATATGAATCATGTAGGTCTTCCAAACGAGAAAAAGAAGGAGCAACATTCTGTTGAATCCTTCATGAGGCTGCGTCCACCTTCATTCAGTGGGTCTTCTGATCCATTAGTAGCTGAACAATGGATCAGTACCACTAAAAAGATATTTTCAGTTCATCAATGTTCTGAACATGATAATGTCATATTTGTAGTTTATCATTTGGAAGCTGATGCTGATCAATGGTGGAATCTTATTAAGAATACGAGGCAAAGGGATAAAATTGAGTCCATGGAATGGGATGACTTCATGAAATTATTTTTCATAAGTACTTCCCTCGTATTCTCTGAACAAATATGGAGAAGGAGTTTCTTGAACCAAAGAAAAAGGATGATGAATATGTTAGTACCTACGAAGAAAATTTTACAAAACATGCAAGGTACGCTTATGGTATTATTATCCAGCCAGAGAGTAAGATCGATCGATTCTTTAGTTTCTTAAAACCAAGTCTTCGAAGGGCGTTAGACATAAGGGACTTCAATAGCTATGAGGAAATTGTTCGATGATCTCTCAAGGTTGAGATCGATATTGGTGTAAACCATCGGTCACAAGGGTTTGATAAGAAGAGGAAAATGGAATTCAAAGGAAAATATAAAGAGCACACTAAAAACAATATGATTTTTCCCTTATGCTCAATGTGTGGAAAGAAACATGGAGGAAATTGTCTTAAGGGGGCAAGAAAATGTTATAAGTGTGGAAAAGAAGGTCATCGGGCAATTGAATGTCGAAATAATGGGAAGAAGATGTCTAATGATGCAAACAAAGTAAGGGATACACAGAATGAACCTAATACAGTTCAATGTTTCAAGTGCAAGGAGATGGGGAATTATGCCAATCAATGCCCAAATCCAAGGGTTGATGATGATGATCAACGTCAACATACTCTTAAGGCTACAGAAAAAGGAAAGTCACATGCAATTACTATCGGCGATGTGGAGTACGACAACGAAGTGGTGAGAGGTACACTTATCATCCACTCTAAAGTAGAAAATGTTTTATTTGATTCTGGATCCATCCATTCTTTTATTTCTGAAGATTTTTCTAAGG
Organism: Viscum album; assembly: GCA_963277665.1. Classification (NCBI taxonomy): domain Eukaryota; kingdom Viridiplantae; phylum Streptophyta; class Magnoliopsida; order Santalales; family Viscaceae; genus Viscum; species Viscum album. Next base: position 511,120,595 of record OY728143.1, on the reverse strand, counting down.
GTATCACCATATTTCCTCAACAATTCGATGTTGAGTTAGCTGTGACAACTCATAATGGCACAACAGTCGCATCAAAAGTCTATAATTCTTCTCCGATTGATGTTTGGGGGAAAGTGCTTCCTGCAAATCCTGTGATCCTTCCTATAGTGGATTTTGATGGGATTCTTTGCATAGATAGTATTTCTTTATATGGAACTCATATTAATTGCCAAGGAAGGGAAGTCACATTTTATATTCCAGATCAATCTATGATCGTCTATCGATGCAAGGATGAACATAACCATCTTGTGGAAATTTCATTCATCTTATGGGTCATTATTTAACTAAATGAAGGTTATTTATCTCAAATGGTTGGTGAGAATATAATGATTAAGAATATTCCCATTGTGCGGGAGTTTGACGATGTCTTTCTGGTGGAATTTCTGAGTCTTACACCAAATCGTGAATTTGAGTTTTCAATAGAACTCGTACCGGGTGCTTTGCCTATTTCAAAGTCACCTTATAGAATGGACCCAATTGAGTTGTAGGAATTGAAGAATCAACTCCAAGAGTATCTTGATAAAGGATTCATATTCCCTAGTGTGTCACTGTGGGGAGCACCTGTTCTGTTTGTTGAGATGAAAGATGTATCAATGTGACTCTTCATTGATTATTGAGAACTTAACAAGATTTATATCAAGAACAAATATCCTCTCCCACACATTGATGACTTATTTTACCAACTACGCGGAGCTCAATACTTTTCCAAGATTGATCTTTATCCAGGGTATCATCAATTAATGTTCAAAAGGGAGGATATACCAAAGAGGGATTTTCTTACAAGGTATGGACACTATAAATTTATAGTGATGCCATTTGGTCTTACTAATTCCCCTGTTATCTTTAGGGATATGATGAATAGAGTGTTTAGAGACAATCTTGATCAGTTTGTGGTAGTCTTTATAGACGATATTCTTTTCTATTAAATAATCAAGGAAGAACATGAAAATCACATGAGAATTATATTGAAGACCCTAGGAATGGAGAAGCTTTATGCCAAATTTACCAAGTGTGAATTTTGGCTTCAAAAAGTTGCATTTTTGGTTCACATAATCTCAAAAAAGGGGATATCTGTGGATCCAGCAAAAATAGAGGTTATCAAAAGATGGTCGAGACCAACAACAGTAACTGAGATCCAAAATTTTCTTGGTTTGGCTGGATATTATCGACATTTTTGGAAAGACTTTTCACGATTATATAATACACTCACCAGGTTGACTCGAAAAGGAGTTATGTTTGTTTGGATGGAGGAATGTGAAGAGAATTTCAAGGAGTTGAAAAGAAGGTTATCTAGTGCACCTGTACTCACACTTCCTTGTAGTGTAGAAATGTTTGTGATCTATAGTGATGCATCCATGAAGGGGCTAGGGTGTTTTCTTATGCAAAATGATATGGTGATAGGTTATGCCTCATGACAGTTGAAAAGCCATGAGAAAAATTACTCAACTCATTATTTGGAGTTAGCTGCGGTAATCTTTCCATTAAAGATTTGGAGGCATTATCTTTATGGAGAAAAGTTTGATATTTATACTGATTAAAAAAGATTAAAGTATATTTTTACACAAAAGGAGATGAATATGCGCCAAAGAATATGGTTGGAGCTGATTAAGGATTACAACTTCTCAATTCATTACCACCCTGGGAAATCGAACAAGGTGGCAGATGCATTACGTCGACAAGACCATGCTAGCTTATCCATGATGAGCATCACAAAAGATCCAATATTAATGGATTTACAAAGGATGGATCTTGGAATTATAATGGAAGGGTAAAAATCGTATATTTCTCAATTGAATGTTCAACCGTCTATACATGTGATGATTAAAGAGGCGCAGAAAGAAGATGTATAGTTACAAAAGAAGGTGAGAAATATTCCTAAATTCAACCTTGATTGTGATGGGATAATAAAGATCAAGAATCGGGGTTGTGTTCCTCCCATCCCAGAATTAAAGAAGGAGCTGCTGTATGAGGCTCATAGTTATTCATTCTCTATTCATCCTGGAAGCAAGAAGATGTATAGGGACATGAAAGAGTACTTCTGGTGGGATGGCATGAAAAGATATGTTGCTGAATATGCCTCTCGATGCTTGGTTTGTCAGCATGTTAAAGCTGAGAGACATAAGTCTAAGGGGATGTTAGAACCATTACCCATACCAAAATGGAAATGGGAAAACATCACTATGGACTTTGTCACTAGACTTCCAAAAACATACAAAGGCAATAATGCTATCTGGGACATAGTTGATCATCTTACAATGTTGGCACACTTCATCACTATTAGAGAGGATTTCTCTCTGGAATAGCTTTCCAGGATATTTGTGAAGGAAGTGGTATGATTGTATGGAGTACCACTTTATATTATATCTAATCGGTATCCGAGATTTACCTCGAAGTTCTGGCGATGTCTTCAGCATACTCTGGATACAGAGTAGAGTTTCAGCACTGCTTATCATCCTCATACAGACGGTCATTCTGAGAAGAAAATTCAAACTCTAGAAGATATGTTGAGAGCTTGCTCTATGGATTTCAAAGGTGGTTGGGATCAACACCTATCTTTGGTGGAATTTTCTTATAATAATATCTTTCACTCTATTATTGAGATGGCTTCATATGAAGCTCTCTATAGAAAGTAATGCAGGACTCAGACTTGTTGAGATAAATTTGGGGAATTAAAGCTATTAGGACCTGATCTTGTTGATGAGATGACAGAAAAGGTCAGATCTATTCAAAAACACATTAGAGCAGCTCAGAGTCGACAAAAAAGTCATGCTGACAACCGAAGAAAAGACCTAGAGTTTGAAGTGGGTGATAAAGTGTTCTTACGAATATCTCCCTGGAAGAGGTTCTTGAGATTTTGAAGGAAGGGAAAGTTGAGCCATAGATATATCGGTCCATTTGAAATTCTGGATCGTGTTGGGAAGGTAGATTACCGATTTTCACTTCCACCAAATCTCTCCGATGTTTATGATGTGTTCCATGTATCTCTCCTGAGAAAGAACATTCATGATCCTCCCATGTCAGTACTGGAAAAACGATCTATACCATCAGTTCAAAACCGTGGGTATAGCCCCCAAAACAGTGGGTATAGGCTATACCCACGGTTTTGGGAACCGTGGGCTACAACGACGTCAGGATAGGGGTCTTGACCTATACCCACGGTTTACCCAAACTGTGGGTATAGGTGGGCTTCTGCGTGTCACCAAGAAGTCCAGCGTGGCTCACACCTTTCCCCACTGTTTGAGAACCGTGGGAATTTTTATTTTGGTTTCAATTAAAAAAACTGGCCGAAGGATTTGAACACCCGACTACCAGCGTGCTGAAGGATGCTCTACAACCAACTCACCCAACGAGCTTACTAGTACATATATATTTATTTTTCCAATTATATTAATTTAACCGTTTATCTGAAAATCAAAATACCAGAACCATAAGGGTGTCTGGGGAGACTCGAACCTGGGTCTGCTTTGAGAAATACAGGGCGTTGCCCAACTCGGCTACGTTGAGTTTTGTTTATATATACTAACATTTATTTAAATATATTAATATATACGCGACGCACCATGATTAAAATTATTCGGGTGGAGGGATTCGATCACTCGACCTGCCATGCGGGATGTGGAGGGCTAACCAACTGAGCAAATTGAATTCTGATAATTTATTATTGCATCTATTATTATATATTAATAATTATATCATATTATAAAAATAAAATGTCACAGTGGTTTGAACACGTGACCTGCGGCAAAGAAAGGTAGCGAGTAACCAACCGGTCTAACAAAGTTTTCTTTTAATTGATTTATATTTTTATAAATATATTATAACAGAATGCCAAAAAAAATTTCCCACCCATTTTTTTTCCATTTCCCGCCTAACTTTTTTTCCTGCTTTTACCCGGGAAAGATATACCCACGGTTTTAAAAAACCGTGGGTATAGATCTTACAAAAATAACCTTTACCCGCAGTTTCAGCCATACCGTGGGTATAGGTCTTGAAAAAAAATACAACTATACCCACAGTTATGCAAAACCGTGGTTATAGGTCTTAAAGGAAAATTATACCCACAGTTTTGTGGAAAACCGTGGGTATAGACCAATTTTCCATTAGTGTGTACTCAGCTCAGATGTTGTACCGCTGGTAGAAGATCATTCTTATGAAGAACAGCCAATAGAGAGTCTAGATCGTAGTGAAAAAGTCCTACGGAACAAGACCACTCGCTTGGTGAAAGTTTTATGGAGGACCCACTAGTTATAAGAATCTACATGGGATCTTGAGGATATGATGAGGGAAAGGTATCCTCATCTGTTTGATACAAAGTGATGAATTTCAAGGGAGAAATTCATTTTAAGGGGGGTAGAATGTAACACCCGATACTTTTATGAGAAATATTTTGTTATCAAATGAATCTTTCACTACACACAACACTATCTTGGATTGATTTACACGCAACTGCAGCCTTCCTCTATAGCTTGTGTCGTACACAATACCGAGTTTCACTAAACAACGATATGCTATTAAAATATTACTAAAACTAGTTGTTATTAATAGTAATAACCACTTTTTGAAATTTTGTAAATTTTATTTTTCAAAATGGACTTCATTTTTGGATTGGGAATATCGAAATTAGCCTAGGGTGAAATTTTTGTATTTTTTCTGAAAACTATCAATTTTTGAAGAATAGTGAAAACAATGGGTTACTATTTAAAAACCAACTTTTTATTTAAATAATAATTTATTTTATTTAAATTTATTTTTGGTAAAAACCGATACATAATACATATATATGTTCAATGCAATTCATTTGAGTCATTTTATAATAATTTTAGATATAAAAAAATTTTATTGAACTTTTCACCGTCTTTTACCCACCTCCTACGAGAATTTCAAAATTCACATAAAACCTAATTTTACCGCTTCTGTGATTGAAATTTCGAAAATCCGAGAGTTTCGGATAATATCAAGGAGTAAAATGTGGTTCAATTTAGATGAAAATAATTTTTGGTGAAATGTAACTTTTTACTTTTTTTTACCACGGTTAAAAGTAAATACGGTAATTAATGGTAAAATTGATATTATTATAACCTAACACATGTCCTAATTCTATTGGATAAGTTAAATTAGACAAAAAAACCTTATGAATAAAATATGACCATTTATGTCTACATGGACTAGATTAGGATATTTATTATTAATTTATTTAAAGAAGGGTTAAAATAGTTAAAATCAATGTTTAATAACTAAATCATTTTTAATATAGGGTTATACATAAGATAAATTCGAATATAAATATTAATTAAAAAGATAAAAATATTTCCTACATAATGGTAGTTTATTTATAATATTTAGACATTAAATAATTTAAATTATTTATGACACAATGATGATACAGTAATTATCTTATTAATGAAATATTAACATAATTGATTTTATAAATACCCAAATAAATGTAATTTAGACTTTTTATGAATTAAAAGAATTTTATATGTTAAAATGAAATGTTATTATTGATTTAATTACCTTTTTTTGAACTATTCTTTCTATTATGATTTTCACAAAAATCAATTACCAAATAGTGTCAAAATTGACATAATATTGTTTTTAAAACAAATATTATATTATTAATTGTTATTTTATTCCTAAAAATATACGGTTCGTCCAAATGACATATATAAGGTTATATATATCAATAACAAACAACTTGGGGTTCGTTTGGCTTGTTATAGTAAGATTATTAACCTTATAGTGTAAGAAACAAGAAGATGTGGTAAAAGTTAAATTATCTAACCTAAAGATAATTCTAAATATTAAGGTTAAAATAGATACATAAACTTTGTCTAAATTATATTTTATGAGAGGATTTCGACCCATCTCCACCTTAACTTCTAAATGAATCAATTTGGAGCTATTAAAAACTGAATATGACTTTATAATAAAATAATATTTTTAGTTTTTCCAAAGGTGACCCTCTCCTCCCTTATAAAAGGGCACCTCTTCCCTCTCTTCCTCACACCACTTTGAGCCTTCAAGCTCGGCCAAACCCTGAAAAATTATCTTATCCACTTCCTTAGAAACATCCTAGAGGTACTTGTCTTCTTCAAATACCAATTTTATTGCCCTAAGAGGAGGTCTTAAAGAGGCGCTTCAAAGAAGAGGTAATGTCCGTTACTGATTCTTTCAAATTTATTTCTTCTTCCACTTCTTCTTATTTAGTTGTTTCATTATGAAGTAATAACATCAGTACACTAAAATACTGAAATGTTATTATAATTATGAAACAACCCTATTTCACCATCTATCCATCTTACGGAAAATGAAATCACTGCACGTGCGTACGTACGGAATACCCTCTCCACGCCGTGGTGTAATCTATTTACCACACCTCCTTACATGGATGAGTATAGTGGTGAAAATAAATAACTATATATGATTATTGTAAAGTATTATTGATTCTGAAATCATATACATACACTCCAATACAATTCCACGATCATGGGAACGATATTATCGCTCGTGCGTACGTACAGAATACTGTCTCCACGATGTGATACGACTCATTCTACATGATCTTCATTGCATAATGATTATATAAATGAATTGAATGAATAAATATGATATATATTACACTAATACCATTCACTAAATGAGGTATCTATAACCTAAAGAGACGAATAAGAATTTATTCGACAAAACACGCATAAGAACAAAAAATAATAAACACCCGAATAACAAGTAGCAATGAAATATTACTAATTAGAAGCTATTAATATGACCATATATGATATCATAACATTTATTATGATTCTGGAATAAGTCAATTACATTATTTAAATCAGTATATAGGTGGTTCAGACACTTACAAAGAAAATCGGACCTAAGGTAAGGGAAAATATCACAATCTCATTTTTATCCGAGATTGTTTATACTTCAGAATATACTGGGGAATATTTATCATCCACATTCATGTTTCCTCAATATTTAATATTATTTCAATCCACCTAAAATTTTTAAATCAAATTTTACCCTTCGGTGATTTTTTGGTAAATGATATGAAAACAGTCTTTTGTCGTTTTTCGTACGAGGTACTTTTTGACTTTTCTGGCCAAAGTACTGGAAGAATGTTTTTTTTAACTTATACGACATGAATGGATTTTTAAAATATTATTTCCAAGAAGCATCCTTTACAAGTTTTTAGGTTTATTTTTAATCAACTTATTTTAGTTTAAAATTGTATGACATGTTAAGAAATGAAAATGTTTTTGAAGTAGAAAGGATATTTTCTTCAAGAATGGAGTTCAAGTGTTTTATCAAAATTATTTTCTATCTAAGATAATATAAGGTTCTGTTCCTATCCCTATTATTACATTGATTTGATTATGTTGTGATGAAATTATTTTTATGAATTCCTTTATCTTATATGAATTGTTTTATGATGTCATGATTTTTAGGAATCCCATTTTTATTACATGGGTTATGCAATGATGTATGATTTATGATTTTGTGGAACACATAAGAATATTATTATTATGAGATGTGTGGGACCAATATCTCCGTCCAATTAATAGGGTAAATATTTATATCTCATGAGATTGACATGTCTAGAAGAGCAGGTTAATCTGGTTCAGTGAAACAGGACTGAAACGAGGAGTGAACTCGGTTCAGAAATGGACTTTGTCCGCTAAGATAGTCTTGGATATGAGTATTGACAACTAAGTAATGATTCTCTATGATTATGTGTGTATTATAGAAAGTTTCTTGTTTTATGTTATGATTATTGGTATTACATTTCACTTCTATGATTTATCACATGATATGAAATTATGATTTCTTTATCAGGTTAAGATTTACAAAATGTTATGTTCTTATGAATATGATGTGATTGATTTTTCTTTTGTTTACCCTTACTGAGCATTTGATCTCACCCTTTTGTATGTTTTCTTTCCCCCAGGTCAGGAAGAAGGTTATTAAGTAGGATATGCCAGAAGAGACTCTAGATATGATTAAATAAATGGGAGACAATGTAAATTCTTTATTCATGTTTTCGTATCTTTTTTTATCATATAACTATATGAACTAGTTCGAAAATAATAATAACTTAAATATTTAAAATGAATAAATTTTTTTTCCCATATATAAAATAATATTGACTAGGTTAATATGTGTTAGAAAATATCTTCACTGATAGTTTTTTAGATATTTGAATTGTTACATGATTCTTTTATGTCATATGAAAATAATGTTTTTAATTATTTATAAATTATTTATCGATGATGCAAAGATGTATTACAATAACATTTATTTCCAATAATTATGATAATGTTTTTTGAAAATGAATTTACGGGATAGAGGTATGGGTTATAGATAAATTATTTGATTTAGTTAGTGAATAATGGTAAAAAGATTTGGGAATATAGTACTGATCTTATTGTCTAGATATCCACATGAGAATGAAACCAAAATTAAAACCTCCTATAATTTAGTAATGGGTGGGTGATTAAGTAATGAAAGAGGGAAAGAATGTTTTTTCATATCAACAAATAATCAGCCCCCAGGTTTGCATTGAGATCACAATGATTATTTTAAACACCTGTCAAAGAGCTCAATATAAGGATCTTATAACATTCTAAATCAGGGGGACATCTAGTTTCAACACCTTCCAATGTTGTTAGGTGATGTATCACCATAAGAGGTTATGAAATGGAGCAATCATCTCTGTCACATGAATGAAATTATTATAAATCTTTAGTAGCACTCGGATTTTCAAGACACATATATACCTAAATGGGTGACTCAATGATAGTGTGATGTTATTATTAGGTCTAAGAATGTTCAAGGGTTCTCCTAGGGAGGTGATCATGATTTTTCATTCAAATAATTCTATCTTAATACACTATAATGGATAAATGTGACGTATTTCCTAAGTCTTCCTAAATTTTTGAAGTTATTGATGGAGTATGTAGAAAAATTAATGTATCTTTAACAGTTTGAACCATATATAAGCTGGTATAAGTAGTTCAAGACATTACACTATAATATGGTCTTAAATGAGTTTTTTTAATCATTGGTAGACTTTTCTCACATGAAAACTTTATATAATGGGGTAAAAATTCATTATAGATGAGATAGGATCTGGATGAGGCTTTAGTGATTCAGCTCTTCTGTCAGGTGAATTCACATGGGTTATTTTATTAGTATCCAAAAAGGATTATGAGAGGGTGGAAGCACATAAAAATAATTTTAGGTTTATCGAGGAATTGTTCCATTGCCTCCAAATTACGGTAAGGCTTCTTCTATGTTTCCCCAATATGGGAGGAGGGGTCAAAAAATGGATAATAAACCTTTCTGGTGATTTAATTTCATTTTTATATCCACCTTTAGTGGCTCTTCTAGTGTATAATGTTTTGGAGTTTCAGAAAAAAACATCAATCAATCCAGGATTGAGATGTTTAGTTATATGACAACTATAATTTTTTCCATTCAACTATAATTATGAAGTGTTGGTCATAGAGGTCATCATAGTTTTCATAGATTTTTTGAAGCAATATAGACTTCTAGGATGGGATTTTTCCCTAGTTTTGTTTAAGGGTACCAGCTCAAGAACACACATAAAGAATTACTATATTGATGTAAGTGTTAATACTTCGACAATGAGAGGTACTATTTCTTTATATTATAAATTCAAGTATAATTTTTTAGATACATGGGTATATTCTGATTTTAATATGAGAAAACTGGTGTTATTTATTATGTTTAATTTAAATATACCCTCTTAATACATGATTTTTAATTTATATTAATATGTGACCTTATACATGGAAGTATAAATTATTAGATACCACGAACTTGGTGTTTTCCAGCTAAAATGTAACCCAATTTGGTGTTTCAGTATTGGGACCTCTCTTTGGGTAATTAAGTTAATTTAGATTAATATGTGATCATATAAAATTTTTATGATGGTTCTATTGATCTCATAATGTATTGTTTACCCTCAATATATGTTCTAGTGAATCATATTAACATTGGTTTTCATTAGAGTTTTAATTGTTATTCATAAATAAATATTACTCTTTGATCAAGAATATTGATTTTGAGACCCTAGTTTTCACTTTTGGAACATTAGAATATTTTAACATACATTTCGGATGACATGTTTATCTGACATATAATTTCATGTGTGGAGGGGACTAAATAAAAATATTTTATGTATAAAAATATTACTATTATTCTATATAGATTATCTTACGGGATTTATTATATTCATTTTAAATGAATCCTCATATTGGAAATTGGAGACTATCATTAGATAGAAAATGGTGGGATTTTCCAAGGAGAACTATAATTTCAGTTCACTTAGTATGTTTTGAAGACATTTCTCAAATATTTTTTTAAATTAAAACAAAACCAAGGTTTCATGGTTTTTAATAACAGATTTACAAAAAATTTAGGGATCTCCAAAAAGAAACCATAAATGGGATATGTATATTGAGAGGGGCTACGTGGTAGATCTTGTTATTTGACGAAAAATATTTAAAAATGGATGTGATGAAAAATTTACGAAATGGATATATTCCTTATTGGTGTGATCCATTATTTGATTATTCGACTCCATTTTTGTATTATATGATTCTATATTTCTTTTAATCCCACACCGTAATTCATAGTAATATTATCCTCATAATTTTGGGATCTTCTTGGTTGTATATATCAATATAGGTAGCTAGGAATGTTGATGTTGGTATACTATGATGATGGTATGAGTTGATAGACCGACATCTATATTGTGTGAATTTAGAGAATTCATGAAAGTGTGGAAGGAGGATGGAACCCCCATTACACCACAGAGGATAGATGCATTCACAAACAACAAATCAAACCTATAACATAGTGATGGTGGAAAATATTTTGTACATATTAACGGATAAAAAGATATATAGATAAAGAGAGTGAGGGTGTATCCCAAGAACCCATATCTTTCTAACCACATGGGGTTTGAAAGTTTCCTGCACTGCGACATGGTAGGAGGGGGTCCATCCTGAAGCACCACTAGCATGGTACAATATAGATAAAAGTAGGTGAAAAAAAATTCCCAACAATATAATATTGAGGGATTTGATGAAATCCTATATTCCACACGACATGAACGATTAGGATTGGCATGAAACCTCATGATTTTAAAGAAACATCCCAGCCAGTATAACTATACTAAAATGGTTCCTTTGGTGTGTGACCCAACATGCACTTGGTGGTGTAGGAATCGTGGTTGGTTCATGCTCTAATAGTCCTTGGAGGGGTATATAGAACATTTAAGTGACCCATTACCTTATGATGAACCTCCCATGGGATCCATATTTCCACACAGGGCACTCTTCACCATTTGTTTCACTATTTGATGTTCTTGGAGGCCACCACATGGATCTTTGACTCCTTCAATTATTGTATTTTAGAACCACTATATCGAGTGTCCATTTTTGAAAAGTAAATAATATATATTGAGTATATTTCCTTTTATATCAAAATTGTGTGGCCCATATAGAATCTTGAGGCCATATCTATATTAAGATAGAATGATTTTGGATTTGGCTATGTTGGGCTGCCAATAGGGATCCAACATGATAACAATTTAATTATTAATGTCGGTTCACTACTATCTGTTTTTTTGTGAAAAGGAATAATTCCATCATAATAATTGATTCTAGAGTTTGGAACTCCCCCATTTATTTGTTCCATAGGTCCTCAATATTTTTATGGATTTGGGTCTCCCTTGATGTTAGTGAGGTACCTGGTTGCCATAAAATACTAATACATTTCATTAATTATTCATTTGAAGTGTATTCATGTGTTGTTTAGGTCATCCACAATAATTTTAAAGGGTTACATTGGTTTTTTTTGGGAGGAAAAGATTCTATGAGCTATATATCGATATCTCCTAGAGGAGGGATTTGTAGAGTCATTCAATCTCTCCGATAACCATGGATCCCTACATTATAGAAAACCAAATTGGTTATGATTGTTGTGATCAATAATCCCTTATTAGAAATTTTTTCTTTATCAGGCATGGGGTTCTCATGGGGTTTTTAGTATGGTGGCAGAAAATATATGGTGGTGGATAACATGGTTCATAACTCCATTACATCATAAAATAGTGTTTTCCAATTTTTCATATTCTGGTGGGGTTGTAAAATAAAATCTAATAATGATACAATCAGTGAGCTTTTTAGTTATATATTTACCCTTATATTTTCTTCATTATAATATGTTTGAATAACTATAAAATCTAAATTTTATAGTATTTTTGGTTATATAATAAACCTTATTTTTATGTTAGTTATGAACCTTCATGGGTTAGATTTCTGATGACTACGACTTATCAGTGTACATTGGAATTCTAGTGGGTGACCACATTTAGATGTTTTATTTCTATTATCTTTACTATCCTCTTATACTAGGGGTTAAATATGATAATTTCATGTTGTTTTTGTTATTTAACTACATAATCCTACCAATTATGTTCACATTGACCCCAAAATGGTACTAGATCTCACCCATGATGTATCTTTTCAGATGAAACATAGGTCGGAGTTGGTGTTATCGATGTGATGTGGGTGTCTCTTATTTATATCTGATGGGTGTAAATCATGTGTGAGAAATTTCGGTAGATTTGGTGGTGGAAGGAGGTGATATTAATGGTATATAATAATATTTATATCCATTTAGGTATAAATTTCTCCACATCTAAGTTTGTTAAATGATTTTTACTTTTCGTCCATTAGGTGTGTATCATTCCCCATTTACATTATAGTTTATATTGTAGTTTTATATAGACATATTTTTAGTTTTCTTAAGAATATGTTTTATAAAGTTCAATATATATATATTTATATATTACTTTATATATTTATACACTAGATAAATGTATCTTTTATAGTTTTATATAGGATAAGACCACAAATATGGAGAGTTTTGTTTACTTGGTGCTAGTAAGAAGACTGTATCCCTTTAGAGGTGGGCTCAAGATGGAAAAGATGTATTCTCACCAACTGAGGGTGGTTCCCAGTGGGTCAGATCATTTTATAGTTATATCAAAGAGTACTTCCCCTAGATTATGTTTGGATATAAGAATTATGTGAGGACTGGTTTGACAATTTAGGGTAGTGCATTAAGAGGGCATTAAGATCAGTAGTTAGACTAGGGAGAACAACACCGTGGTGGTTTCCAACATAAAATTTCTATAGGATTTTGATAAATAGATTATTGTTGTTGTTCTTTGATACATCAATTGAGGGTTAAATGTAAGTTAGTACATGAATCATATATTAGAACAAAATGATCTTTAATATCCTTCCCATATCATCTCATCCATATTTTATCCAATCCTTATTCATACAACCTATTAATTATTGATTTCCCCTTCTGATATAGATCTTTTGAATAGAGGTAGGTTCATAATGAGTTTGTGCGCATAGATAGGAATATCATAAATGATTAGAATGGTATTAGGATTTTTTTTATATGATATGTAGTTGATAGGTATTATTACACCACAATATGAAGTAGTATTTCATCATTTCACACTTCGAAAAATATTCCTTGTAAAAAAAAATTATTTCCCATTGAGTTGGATGAGACTACATATAGGTTGAATTTTATAAATGTTATTGATGATAGAGGACACATGAAATTATGAGTTGATTTATTATACTCTGGTGATATAATGTTTTATATATTTGGGGACTCGTTTTTACATTTAGTTCTTAAATATACCAAGTTTATTTTTATTCTTTTTTGGTGTTTCTGATACAGTATATGATAGGTAAGTGGATGATTTGTTTCTTTAATATATTATGGTTCTTCTCTACTACTTTTGGAGTATGGAACCACAGTCATTGTGATATTTTATCAAAAAAAAAATTTATTTTAAATATACTAGTGAAACAATGTTTCTATATAAGTCAAGGTCTACTGACCTCAAATAGTTTTCTATGAACTTGTTTCATAAGGGAATTACTTCATCTTATTTATCTTGGGTTTTAAAATATGATGAGGATGTTTTGAGTTTTGGAAATTTTTTCATTTAGTAGAATATATTCTATAGTCAACCTAAGTGAGTATTAATAGATTGAGGATTATTTGCAAGAATCGCCTTGTCTTTGGATGTATGTAAGAGTTTGTTTTAATGAAAATTGATGTGAAATCATGGGAGGATATCTGCAAGTAAGAAAGTGTTGATGTTAGAAACCTCTAGGTTATTGAATTAGATTACTATGGTCAAGTGGATGGGTAAAGTATCATGTGGTGAGATAGTAGTTTGAGGTGTAATATGTATCAATCGACTCCCAATTAAATCAAATTTGGATCGATTTTGTCAGACACCAAGTACTTATAGTAATAAATGTCGAAATATTTGAATGATGGATGGATAAAGTCATGAATAATTTAGTTATATTTAGAGTAGCATTTTTTTTCTTTATCCAATTGATACGAATATTATAAAATGAAAACACAAGTTATTATTTATACATAATATTTCTAAGAGTTGGAAATTTCAGTGGATCCTTTGTGTACACTTTTTTCCTTTCTGACAGTCTCTAACAATTGACACCTTCTTTCACTCACCTCTTATGCGGATGTGAGTTTATCCTTAGTGGAGAAAGTTGTTTCTAATTATACCCCTCTAGTAAATTGATGATATTATATGGGACTAATCATGATATGGATAGGGTACTGGTTAAATTATATAATAATCATGTTGTAGTCAATTAAATGCGGTGGGCCCTACTTTCTGTATGGAGTGGGTCCCCACTGATTTTACATTTGATACCCACCCTATATGAGTGATAATGAGTTACCCATCATGAGTGAAGTATAATATATTTTTTTGGATTATAAATTGGAATTATATGAGTGTATTGGAATGCTAAGATGCCTTTGAATGATGGTTGATCATCATCAAGAGGTTGACGTAAACATTGACATGGATTCCATTTAATAATTATAAAATATTACTATGTTGAATAATAAAGATCGTTGGGGTATTTATGGGTCTGTGTGATAAATCCTCCCTTGTGGAAATGTAATGGGAATCCTGTTTGGCATTCAAAAAATTCTCATGTCTTAATTTTACAATGTAGACTTTGTAGTGAATTCTCATATAATTAGTCTTTGATTTATGGAGAATGTTTTTCCATATGATGTTATATACATAGTAGTATGTTAGATCAAAGTGGCATAATTTAACCCTTTTTGTTGACAATTCTAGTAGTGAACTATATGTCTAGATGTTAAAAGATATGAAATTGAAGTCAATTTAAGAGTAGATGTTTCTTCTGTAGAGAGAGAGAGGTAGAGGCATTTCTCAACTTCTATCGATAGTGGTAGCCCCGAACTCTTTATTTATATGATATATTTCTTGGCTAGTTATGTCAATATAGTGGTCATGTGTGGCCATATATTCAATTGAATCTTACTATAAGGGTTTTGCAAACACTAGAGATCATAATCCCTTTTCAACTAATATAATGTGTTATTATCTATATATTTATATTAAATATCATGAAATAAATATATTGGAAAAAAATTCATCAAGATATTATTTCATCATTTTTGGTTGTTAAGTTTGTGGAAAAGGATTTTGATGAAGTAACCGTGTGTTTGATGATAAAGAGGGTTGCAGTCATGGTCTAGATATCAGTAGGAGCTGTTTTTAATGGAACATAAATATGGGGAAAAATTCCATTAAGATGTTTCACAAGTTTATAATACTTATATTCTTGGATGTGAATTATGTAGTAGGGGAATCCATTTATGATATTTGTGGTAGGTAGATCATGGAAGTAATATGTGTTTAGAATATCAAATAAGAAGAATGAAAATCCACATTAAATTCCAATAAAGGAAATTTAGAAATGGAAGAATGTTAATGTAGGAGTTTTAAATCACCAAAAGTGTTTTTATAGTATACCCAAAATTATTATTCGAGAGTTTATACTTGTAGGTGGTCCATTAAGGATGTGTCATGTGTTAATATACAATGGAAATTTATATATGGATGGGTTTTCTTGAAATCATGAATATTGATTTTCTATTAGATATTTATAATGATTTGTTACATATATTAGGATCCCATAATCACTTCCTTGAGTAGGATGAATTTTTTTTATAGAAGGTCATCACTGAATAAGTATATAAATATAGAAGGTAGTTTGCAGAGCATAATTGTCTGTGAAGAATAGAAGTCAAAAAAATATTTTAGGGGTAAAAAATTATAACATCTATGAAATAAAAAATTAGGTTCTAAAATAAGTATGATATGGTGTAGTATATAGAGGCACTCAATATAGGAAGTACATCATGATGGATTGGGTGAGAAGAAAGTTTATGAGGGACTTATAATATGTAATTTCCAAAAGGGATTGATTTTGGTGCATAGAATGTTAGTAAATCATGAAGGGATTTCATAACGTAGTTGTTTAATGAGGGAAATACATGAAGGGAAAGAATATAAATGATTTTAAATGAATAATAGTATATGAATTAATTTCATAGGAATCAACTTTTAATATATAAATGGAATTTTATCATATTAATGAAAAACAAGCATTATGTTGCACCTATGTCATGTGAAAAAATTTCAAGATGATACAGAACATTATAAGATTATTCTAGAGGAACAAATATTTATTTCTATTATAAAGGAAAAATATGTATCATGTTTTAATGGTTATCAAATTGGAGGGATATTTATTCCACTTTAAATAATGCACAAAACAATGTGATTTAGTGACTATAGTACATTTGCATATTGCATTTGAATGATCCTTGGATTAGATTGATTTGGATGCAAAAAAAAATTTGACTCATGAATTTTTTACATTTATTATATATTTTTGACATAAAAGTGTTATGTGTTTAATTTTTATAAAAGAAACATGATCTAAATGGGAGATTATTTAATTTTTTCATTCCAAGATTCACCCCAACCCAGGGTATTTATCTTAATGGGGAAAAAAATTGGTACCAATGATAATGGTTAATGTTGGTGAAATTCTCTCTCAATAGAAGTCAAAGAAAACTTTAATCATAGTGGTATTATTATATTTTATTTAAATAACATTCATTAATGGATGAATAATTTGTAATTATATATTAAATATTTATGCATTGACTTTTATAAAAATTTTATGCAAGGAATTTTGATTACTATAGATAGAATATTTTTGTTAGATGGAGGCTGTAAATAAATTTATTCTAACTACATATGTATAAATTATATAAGGGGAGATACATCTATTAAAAATCTATTTGATGGTTATATCATGTAAATCATCTCATGATGCATCAGAGAAGTGGATAGATATCTATGTAGACAAATAAAAATTATGAGAATATAAATTAAAGGTCCAATGGAACATGTATGAGGAATTTAGGATACACCTAAATAAATTTATTAATAAATTAATTGATTTAATAATTTCTATTATGAAGGATATGGTTTTTCACAAAGAAACCACTGAATATGTTAATATAGTCATAAACATCCTGTGGATATTGTAACTTCACATTAATCCTAACATATCTGTGCTTGAGGATAATGATAAAAAGGATATTAAATTTTATTCTCTTCATTGTAATAATGTTTCACATGAAATGATTAATGATGAAAAAATGCTATGGATAAGGGGAAGTCAAGGGAGGTAACATTATAGGATTAAAGTAATATTACCATGTAAGATAATCCTGAAAAATATGAGTATTATAATTTCATATAGTTCCTTTCATTAAATAAGTATAGTGGAAGATGAATGTTTAAATAAAACCATATACTAATTTTCTTTGATGTAGCATGTTTGAGAACCACACTGTAATGCGTATTATATGTTTCATGATGATTATCGGTAATATGAAATTCCCATGCAGAAATTATTAATTAATATTAATGTTGTGAGTAGTATGAATCATAATTTCTTAACGAAGAGGAACCAGATATCACAATAGGATAAAATTTTAGAATAAATAAGGTTACACTAAATTGATGACTATAATGACAATAAGTAAAATTCTAGTAAGATCATCTATTTTGTATTTGTTGGAAAATCAAAATGAATTTTTGTTTTCTTTTGGTGTTTGGTAAAAATCACATACCATTATTAAAAATCTAATTATCAGCTTCATAAAACAATAATTTGTTTTTTTGGATGGGGTTTAAATAATTTATGGTTTACCAAGAGTTTTGATGAGTTTTCGAAGCATGAGGATGTGAAAAATCATTTTCAGGAGAGGCAACTCGTGGTGAAAAGTTTTAACATGACTAGTGATATTAATGTGACCCAATCCATATTGTCAATTCATATAGGTTCATGGATAGTTTAAAACATGAAGGTTCATCTAGAAAACATTTCATTTTAGTGCATAATTATAGAGTGTATCACATGGTTGGTGTTCAATCTATCAAACTGTGTGTTGTAACTGTGCAATATGAGGGTGTGTGGATAGTGAGACCCATACGATTGACACAAAGTCTCCAAGTCATGTTTCCAAAACATGAGGCTAATTAAAGGAATTGAAAATTTATCATTTCTCTCCCAAAAATTTAAAAACTATCTTATCTCCCCCATTCACTTGTCCATATTGGACAATCCTAGGAGATCTCTCATGCCTCTCTTCCCAAGGATTTTATGGATATCCATTATCCTAGCTCAATTTTTGACATTATTAGTTTCATTGGGTCACCCTCAGTTAGTCTAAGTGTCGAATTAATTCTATTTTCATTTTATCTTCTCCCTTTTGGTTTTGTATCCATGTGAGTCAATACTCCTTATTTCAGGCTGTCTTTCTAGTATTCCTTTTTCTCCCATTCTATCCATATTGTTAAGCTTATACCAGATAAGGTTTCATCTATTGGTTTATTGTTGCTGATGAAATAGTTCTCCCAAAAATTCTGGTTGTTTGTATCATGAGCTATTTTTATTCACATCAGACTTCCCCCAAATAACCTTAAAAATTATTTTTTTTTTGATTAAGTTGTTTAGTACTTATTCAATGTAATCCCATTTACCCTTGAAAATGTCTGAGGTTGATGGATCCATCATTATACACCCCTTTAGGTTTGCTAGTATATGTGCCTTGACACTTTTAAAAAGAATATATGACCAAATCAACTCTTAATCTTGGTCTGAATTGACTCCTATATATTAAATGGATAAATATGAGAGATTAAATGTAAAATTAAATATTTACTTTATATGGAAATTTTTTCCATGTATATAAAATGAATAAATAAGTGAATCGTTTTGAATTGTCATTTGGAATTCAAAATGTCTCATGCCCTTTGATATAACTATATAATTTACAGAACTTTCTATTTAGAGAATTTTTTTGTAGACCCCATACCAACAAAAAAGGAAACACCACACATCAATCCTAAAATTAATGAATGATTCACAAGAAAACTCAACCAAGATATACATTTATGGTAGTGATAGATGAATCATCAGACAAAACATTGAACACATCGCCCGCTAGAGAACTCTACATCTATCGAGTATAGTGGGCTAGGAAAGTCACACAGATGTTCATCCAACTAACCTTGGACTACTTTGGTACACCTCCTCATCACGTACTATAGACCCTTAAAGTCACCCAGAAGTGCTTCCCACCAATCATGTCCAACTAATGTACTCATCCTCATTATGTGCCATGGTCCTGAAATGTCACACATATGTTCTTCTTAGTGGGTATTAGTTGAGTTATAAAGTGTCAAAAGTAAGCAGTTTTCAGTTATCATCCAACCGTAGCATTCCATACATATGGAGATTGGTAGAACCGCTCATCAAACCATTCATCACAACTCAACATCCATGAAGTCCTCACTAGGTCATTACAAATTATACTTCTTGTAAAGAGGTTCCGAAATACACAAACAACTTGTCAATCAGACACCTGGTTTGTGAGTTATTAGAATATCAAAAAACATGAGCTGGTTGCATCAGGGTCTGGTCTGACCGAGTCGGACCGACCCTATCAACCAGGCCCGGGGGTCCCATAGACCCCAATTTAATTCAACCAACTAAACATGAGCCAGTTCGGGTCTCGGTTGGTCAGTTCTAATTGTACTAGTGGGCCTGGACCAATGGGCCTCACTATACCCAGCCCTGTTTGGCCTAGGGTCCCGCCCGTCGAGTCACCCGACGACCCAGTCTATAAAATCCTAGCCCAAAGGGGGAGGGTCTAGCCCGTCAATGCTGGTCCGGCCCATTATCTAGGAAATCACATCACATTGTTTCATTTATGATGTGGCGTCACATAGTTACAATGTTTCATTTATTAAATAGTGTTCTAGTTATGCATCATTAAAGGATAATTTTATTGGGAGTTAAAGAGTTGTTAATGAGCCTCATCAATGTTCCTGGTCACTGCACTATATCATTTTCACCCACGACACAATGAATGAGAAATGAAAATAAAATAAATTTTTACATTTATTTCATTATTTGTTGAAAATTCAACAAATTAAATTTACTGTCAGTCCCTTACCGGATGAAGTTAAGTCCTTTTTAGGTGAATCATGAAATTATGTGTTCAACAATGCATTTATATTTTTTATTCAAGAACAGATTCAAATTTAAGAAAAACCCGATCACATGTTTACTTAAGTGAACTAAAAGAAGTTCAAAATTTTATTATGGGCTCACCGGGCCTCAAAATCACGTGTCGTCAAAGCATGCGGTCTCAAAATAATTCCATATAATTAAATAAATTAAACGGAATTTCGGAGACATTACACACGAGGTGATGCGTCTGAGCCGTTGAAGACTGGAGTTATCTTGAAGGTCATGTGGCATGTCCTTTAGCGACCGTGAACACCTCCCTCTCCCACTTATTTATCTCATTTGTTTGATCCATAGTGATTCAGAGGTCATGTGAGTTTTCCTAAATATCACCAAGGGAGTTTATTCCTTCTAAAGATTATTTTTGGCATGATCCTTATGACCATTGTGATTCCCCATCTTTTGAATGTTGTTCCTTCTATTTTTTGAGAATTTTGCATAGTTTGTCAGGAAATTATTTTTTGTGAGTGTGCTGCAAGATCAATAAGTGATCTTCTGATGGAATGTATAACATATCTTGGTCAATTCTGATGTTTTATTATGGTGCGTCACATGATTAGTTCTGGATCTTGCGACAACATGCATAAGTTATCAGATAGGGTTTCTTGGCTTGACTTTGATGCACCACAAGTTTATGGATGGAAAAATAATCCATATCTTTTGAGTATATCAATCACAGTACATATATTCTCCTTAAAACATGAATATTGCTTGTGTTTCTTGTGAACATTCATAGGATCGACATGGTGCACCTGGACCAAAATAGTTTTCATGTTCAGAGCTCATAACACATCAAAAAAATTATATTGTACTCGATCAAATCTATATTCCAAGTCTCCATCCACAAGTAACCATATAACAAGGAATGAATTTATTTAATCCCCTTTTAAGTGAATTAAGGGTGGTGATATGTCCATGGTTTAGTGTTTTCAGAAAGGAACATATACATAAGGTGCATCTTCTATCTATAAGTTTGTGTGTGTGGTGCTGCATCATATTACATGATAGGTTATGCAGTGCCTTGGGTGTTTCATGTGAAATAGATCATGTAGTCATGTATTCACGGTAACATCTTCCCCTAACCCTTATATAGGGTTTCACAATCACATTCATGTATCCCTTTTTTAGATTTTTTTAGCTCTCTATTTTATAGAAAACAAGTGCTCTTCCTTCATAATGGTAGCTAGTTAGTGTGATAAGTTATCCACACCTAATGATTATGATTTTTTTTCATCGAATTACATAATAGAGACTTCACGTAATCCTGTGATACACATATGTATTTTCATTCATGTAATACGTGTTTTCCTCACAAACAGGTTACTTCAGAAACTCAATATTTTCACATCAGCTCCTTCTTGTGCACTATATACATGCACATTAACTATTTTTATTGAGGAAAAAGTATTTCAATAACCATATTAGTCACAAGAAATTATTATCATGGATAATAACTTAGATGACTAGATTTGAGGAAATGGTCCTCATATAAGGGGAATAAAAAAACATATTCCATATGTAGGGTTAATGAAAAACTATTTCCCGAAACACCGTAATTTTATTATGCTTTGGGAAACTATTTCCAAAACAAAAGTCATTTTTACGTCTTCCCATGTAAAATTTGGGGTACATGGGAAATATTATCCCAAGTACCTTATTTAAGGATTATACTTTTTCCATTCCCCTTATTTGAGGAAACATTCCCTAGATTCAGGCATGGGTAGGCCACCCCCACACTGATCACTGGGAATCACATATGCTTCAATCGGATTCCATCAACAAGGAAAAAATTTAATGTCGCATGTATATATGAAGGCTCTGATTCTCCTTGATTGTTCTTCTAGCCGAAGAATGTGAAGTAGAAGATAATCATAGTAGTGGAGCGATTGTGTAGTATCCTCCTTATTTGTGGCCGATACTCTTGGAGTGCTTGTGATATCTGCATTCCCATGAACATAATAGTAGTATGTGTATGATTTTTTCATCTCCTTTGCAATATCATGGCCCAAATTTCATCTATAAGTAGAGATTACATAAGAGTATATGACAATAATATGTTCATGCATGTGCGACAAAGCGTCTACAGACACCCTGCTTGGGTTGTGTTATTAGTCTCCACACAAAGGAGATATCCATGACAATCATTTCATGTTATATGCATTACATAATAATATTATACATGGACCATGATAGCAGTATCACATGTTTACACATATAATGTGCATAACCCAACAAGTTATACATTCTCATGCTTATCTATATGGAACAGATAGATATTATCTAGACAAGCTCATGAATTCATGGTTTTCCTGGTGCATGATATCGATTCCAAGTGCAATATGTGGGATGGATAATCGGTGTCATGAGGATGATGAATGATTTGGGTGGTTCTACCTCGCCCCCATGTTATATTCCTCAACAAACTCCCTTCTATGGAAAAGTATGTGTTGCATGATTACAGGTGTCAATAGTCACATAAGGCCCTTGTATAATTTTGATAGACATGATTTGAATTTGTGTGTGTGCATGCATAGTCCTAAAATTTATTTCATGATATGGTATGACTATGAATATTCATATGGTTTTCATCTATTGGAAATGAATCATTTTCATTGACCTCTATGATCATTCCCCCTATACTATGCCCAATTTTCTGTGGAAACATCACTTGTGGAGGTTTGTATTTAGTATATGGTGGATCATATTGTCCTGGTTGGCATGTAGATGGGGAGAATGTTCTATTGGGACACAGTTCTAATTATGATGATGGGACATGGAGATAGGGTAGGGTAAAATTACATTGTGATCTGACCCAAGATAGTGTATGGGGTATGATGGACTTATGGGTAGACCAATGAATTAGTCAGGTGTGTGAAAACCTTATGGACTGACCTAGAAAAGGCCTTGGAATGTTTCCTTTTATCCCGGCTAGATTTTATTCACTGGGAATGAATGACTTATGCCCTAACTCATGGAATGATTGGTGATGGTCCTTGATCCATGACATATGTTGTCCACTCTTGATAAACTGATATGTGATGAAATATGTGTCATTCCTTCCAACATGCTATCAACGAAATAATGGACAGGGCTCATGGAATCTTGGATTGCACTAGATCTCATAAAACATGATTGGTTACTTTTTTGAATTTAATTATAATCCTGACATATATCTTTATATACAAGTTAAATTTATGTTAAGGATATATTGGTGGTTTCCTACTAGTTTTATACTCATAGCCTTCCCTGGAAACATGATTCACATGTTGATTTCATTATTATGGATCCTTATAGGGAAAGGTAACTACACCGGGGAGCTGAGAAGGTGAAGTTTGGAGGATGGAGGAATTATCAGAATAGAATTTTTAAAATTACAATAGTATTTTATAATATTTCCACTAGTTATTATTCATTGGATAACATACCATATTAGTATTATTTTGGAATATTTTATTATATAATATTATTGAAATTTATATATGGTCTGATGTTGACCATTGTGACCTTTTGGGATATTTTTTATTTCTTGGTGTGATTTAACTGTATATATATTATTACTGAGGGTATGGTCTACCGATAACATAATTTGTATCCTCACTCCTAGTTGGAAACATATTTCATAAAGGTATACCTTTATGAGGTCTTGTAACACACTAGGGAGAATTCGTGAATCAGTTTAGGGAATGTATAATGGTTGAAATATCACTTGACTTTTATATTAATTGTACCTTCCATTTTAAGAGACATCATTGTTATAATTCAATTGAGATTTATTCTTATCATGGGGTTGTGTTAGGTTGTGTTATCTACTAGTGAATTTCACATGGTGTGTGTGAGTGAGGACAAATCAAACTAAAAGAATATGTGTTACCCTATGGGATCCATCAATATGATGATATTTAAACCAAGTAGGTAATAACATATACCATGAATTGAAGGGACATGTGATATTACAGTAGATCCCTGGATTCATATGACTAGGTTCTTGGCATAGGGATTTTAGGTCATTATAAATGGTGTAAGATGAAATCCCATACTATAAGTAAAATGAAATCAGTTGGGTTTGATGTGTGTGGTCTATAATGAGGGTATTGGTATTTAAGGTTTTGGAATATAAAACACTTATAAATGTGATAATTAATAGAAAACATGTTACTTCCAATGTCTACATGGTGATCCTTTATTTTTCGAAGATTGACTGATTGGTACTTTGTAGTTAACAGATCATGGATTTAAAGAGTGTTTGGATTGTGAAAGTACTTTTATGTTTCCTATAGTGCATTTGAGTGATGGGAAAGCACACTAAAAAAATTTATTGTCATATGGGGACATTAAATAGTCTAATTACCCTATTAGGATCATTAGTGGGCCCCAAGGGTTATAACTTGTGTCTATAGAAAAACTGGTGGTACCTTGAAGGGCATGACTAGGAAAACATATTAAAAAGGGATGTTACAAATGTTTTCAAAATTTATTTGTTATTATAGTGGTATTTGAGCCAATACCCATCCATATGTGTTGTGGGATATCCTAGGTATGATATTTTGTGTCCATAATGAGGATGTTGCACCATTAAAGGGGTGGAGAATGTAACACAATTAGAAAAGTGATTCTTAAAGTTCAAATTTTTATACCCTTGTCAATAATGTCTACCGTTATTTTCAAGATAATACCTTATATCAAATGTGTAGTAATTATTTCTTACCCTGGAGTATTAACCTCATGAGAAATTTTATAGGGTTTTTGTGAGTGAGAAAAAAACACTAAAAGAATGTACGATGGATTTTGGGTAGAGTCATTATTCTAATAAGTACACCTGGTGGTTGATAGCATGTGGAATTCTAGGAAGGAAAATAAGGTACTACAAGAGGCAAATTGGATTAGATGAATATGTTAATAGCTTGGGAAGGTTGGCTCTTGATAGAGTTCATGTTAAGTAAATGTTTCATCCTTTTATAGAGTATTTTTTGTGAATGGTGTGTAAATAATAATGTTCTAATTTTTTTCCATAGGTTGGTCAATGGTTCATAAAGTGATGTGAAAAACACCAGAGGGAGATACATTTGGGAAAAATTCCGCCAATATATTTTTTAGATTTTTTAGTATTTATGTTAGATTACAATTCCATTTCATGATGTCATGATTTTTTTTAATAAAGTGGGTTGATAAAGTGGTTTTGAATGAATTCATAGGTCTTTAAAATTTGTGCATAAAAATAGAATACAAGGTTTTTCATGATCGAGTTAGATAATTGTGTTATAGTTACATGACCGTGTGAGAATTATATAGCTTGAAAAACAATGGTTATGAGATATAAAAATCCATGTTAAATAATGATTAATGGAATTTGGAAAGGGAAAATTGTTTTTATAAGCGGTTCATGTGACGAAAATAGGTGTTCGTTGAGGCCTCTTTTTTTAGTTGAGTAGAGGTAATAATAGGGGAACAATAAAGAATTTCTAGTATACAATACTGTGAAAGAAAGTTGAAATTTATTTTTTTTAGGATCTAAATATAATTTTTTAGTAAATTGATTGGGCCCCGTTTCCTTTATAAGGATCCATAATCACCTCACCGAGTAGTGTAAAAATTAAAAAATAATTTCAACACTGGTAAATTATACAAATTCTGAATGTAATTCATAGAGCACAATGGTTTTTTTTGTGATAGTTCATGATGCATAAAAGGGGATTATTAGTAATGTAGTGCATGAATCTTCAAATGAGAAGGAGGTTTATGAGGCAATGAATAAACGATTAGTACATTGATAATTTTCACTCGGGATTACTTGGTGATGGATATAGTATTAATGTAGTTTATAATAGTCTTACATAAGAAATTTCACAACGGGCGGTTCATGAGACACATATAGTTTTAAATGAATTAAGGGTGTTGAAATGGGGAGTAGTGCGATGAGGATAACTCACATAGGGATAGTACATGGGGGGTAATGAAGTATAGTTTAGGAAGGAATTTTCAATGAATAATATTTTAAATAGTATAGTGGATTTAATCACATTGATGAACAAGAAGATTCATGTAAAACATATATCATTGTAAACCATTTTAGTCATAATATAGTTCCCCATGAGATTCAATAGGGGGATTATTGTTTTACTTATAGTTGATAGGAATGTTGTGTGTCAAGTGTGAATGATTATTTTCTAGGAGAGACCATGATTATAATCTAAGAATTGTAAACAGTGGTGTAATTTAGTGATTCTAATACATTAGATCATTAACTTCGAATGAACCATATATTATTCTAGTTTGGTTTAACCACATAAAAAAATTCTATTGCACAATTTTATTTCATTGTATATTTTATTAGAAAAAATAAGAGAAAATGATTTTTTCAATGAAATAATATCACAATGGGAAAATATTTTAATTCACTATACCCAGATTCAACTGCTTAGGGTATTTATCACTATGAATATTTTAAGAGTGGACATTCATTATATTGTAAAATCCTAAGTGTGGAATGTCCAATAGATCATTGCGGGTGTACCAGTTATAAGTAAAACCATATTATATAGTGGTGATGGATATTTTATTTATTGGTTGTGAACATTGGTTACATTTGTAGGTGTTATCTTGGCATCCATGAGTGATAGAGCTGGGTCCTTTTAATGTTCATTACTATTCTATTTATATTATGGTGAATCGGTCAACCCAATTAGTAGTGGTGTGATAATCAAAATTCTAATGAGGTTAGTTTTTTTAAATAGTATAATATATCAAATTCATGTAAGACCAACGATAAAAAAACTAGCTTATCATTGATAGTGTGTGTGATCATGATGAAGATTGAGATATTGATAGTGTATTTAAATGAAGATTTATAAAGGGAATTAAGGCCTATATAAAATTAATTCCATGATCTAATCATAATGGGGCATATTCTATACTATATCTACATGATAGTGAAACTAACATAGGTCTTGAGGAGCAGGTTTCAGCAAAACCATTATAGTTTCAGTGTTGAATATTTTTGAGGATATCAATTTTGAATGGTGTTGTGGAATCATTATTCACTTATAAAGACCATATATTAAACAATTAATATGACGGGAATAGCGAAAACCACCAAAGATAGCTTTTGAAAAAACATTCCAATAAGGATTCAAGTGATTCCTATATTTGATTCTTCCCTTGTGGAAGGATAAAATTATGATAATATTTGGACTTTAGCGGTGAGGCTTTGGGAGGATTACCTACAGTGGAGGAATGGCCGCTGTTTGGTCTTGTTTCATGAATTATTGGAGATTATTTCTTTAGTGGTGAAATATGTCATTCCCTTATGGGGGTGGTATATTGTGTTTTCTTAGAGCATGAACCATTAATAATGGAGGATGTTCATGAAATGTTGGGTTTTTCATATGAGTATATTTCACGTGATTTATTATCTGTGGCTTTGATGGTATATTTTTTAGGATTAAAAGGATTTAATGTGGGGAGAAATTAGAGACCTAGGTATTTTTAATATTGTAAAAAGCTCAAATTTAAGTTTCAACACTGGTACCTCCTCTACTATAAATTGTTAAATTCAAATTACTAGATGAAATCATACGATTTTTTATGGTTCCTTTGATTATTGGATATGGTGTTTACCACAAATTATGAGTTTTGGGGAATTTATGATCATGATAATTTTTTGGGGGTTTTAATATTTAATATTAAACAAATATTACTATCATATTTTAGATGGTTAAATTTCTTCCATGATTTATGGTGTTTGGATAGTGAAATATTTGTATGATATATTTTGGATCAAATATAGAGATGGTATGGAACTGTGGGTGAATTTAGGGATAGATAATTATTTTTCAAGTATAAAAATATTATTTTTATCCCCCACACATGATTTTTGGGACTTATTATTTCCTTAAAAAAATCCTCAGATGTGAAATATGAGACAACCATTGTGCCTAGATTAATGGTTTCACCCTTGGTGTGATATAAATTTAATTTATTTTGGTGGTTTATGGGACTAACCCTTGTTTTTTGTGTCTTAATTATAAATTTCAAACCATAGGATTTATAGTATTTAATAATTTTTACTTTTTTCTATTTTATTCCATTAGTAACCTCATAATTGGAGGGGGATATTTAGTGGGTATCTAATAAGGCCTCACCCACCATGTATCATCTATGGTAGATGCATGGTGCATCAAAATGGTAGAATTATGTCGATTAAAGTAGGGGGGACAACCATAGTGACAACAAATGTTCAATATTAAGGGATGAGATAGTTCCCTACCCACTAAGAGGAATATATTGATAGACCTAGTCTATTTGGCTAGATTGAACTATCATTCTCCCATGAATCCACGAAACAAAGTGCATAAGGAGGGGAAGGCTTCTAGGTTGGGTCTCACTCGACCAAACCTTAGGGGGTTGGGAGAAGTACTAGACACTTGTGGTTTCCCTACTCACATGTTTTTCCATGACTAGGAGTCACACATCCACTATGGGAACACCTTCCCACTCTGAGAACCTAATGTGTCATCCTGGAAGGATACCATGTGGCCCACTGACACTTTAATGGAGCATTTAAGGAAAGGTTTTTACCATTTCATCCATTATTACTATTTTATATACTCTATTGAGTATTATTATATGTAGATGACAATATTTTATTCTGTTTTTTCCATTCAAGTCCATTTTCGAGGTGAGGTATATAGTTTTTTTTATTTTTTCTATAAGACCATGGAATATGACTGAGTGTAGTTATTGGATTGTTATCATGTGTGACACACCCCTAGAGGAATATTGGGATAGGTAATGGCCCAAAATAATCATGCATCTCAGATTGTGGTACTCCCCCACTATTTGGTGGAATGAGTCTTCAAGACTAGCATGGGTTGGTACTCCATTATTGTTGACGAGATGTGAGTCTCACATAATCTACAGATAAAATTTGGTACTCCATAAATTGATGTTTATTAAAGGATGGTGTGGGAAATATATCTGTTTATTTTATAATCTAATGACTAATTTGTCTTCTTGTAAGGCACCAGTCATCGACTAATGATCCAAATATAGTATGTGTGTTTTTTGTTTTAAGACATCTAAATTCAGGGACCAGTGTATTGATTTTTATTACACCCCCAAGTTTTTTGAACCTTTTTTTATTTTCATATAAATTAAATTTATTAAATTTAAAGTGTTATTAGATACACCGCATTAATCTTGTGATACATGTAAAACCTTCTTAACTTTCTTTTCATGCAACATGAAGTTTCTACAAAACATGATTTAATTATTATACATATTTAAAAAAGAAAATTTTAACCTAGATATTACAATTTAAGGTATGGACATGTTTAAATACATTATGAAATTATGGTTTTTCAAACCATTTTTAATTATTTGACCAATAATGTTTAAATTAATGCATGACCATTTTTAAAATAAAAGTAAATGTTTTTCGAAAAAAATATTTAAATGTGCACAAATGTGTTGTGTGAAAAAAATAAAAAAATAAATCATGTTTAATTATATTAATAATATATAACTAATATCTAATATAATGTTTAACATTACTCATAAGTTTTTTCTTAACATGATATAATAAAAAATTTAATTTAATGCATAAATGAGTTATTTCTCTAAAATGATAAATTTGTCACCTTTTGATGGAAAACCTATTTAATATATAATTTTTGACGCTTTTATAAATTATATTTTCAAAAATAAACTTCTTATAATAAATTAGAATATCAAAATATTCAATTGTTTCACTTTTGGTATTTTATCAAATAAGTTACATGTTTTGATGAATAGTGGAAAATACAGAATTTTAAATGAAAAGATATTTTTCGTTGAAATAATATATATTGTTAAATTATATATTTGATTGGTTTTAAAGTATAATTATATATAATTTTAATAATTTAATCCAATTTAGTTTATTTGAATCTTTTTACATTGAATTTTTATTTTAAATGATTTCAATCATTTGGATGTTTTCAATTTACAAACCCATTTTTTCATTCCATTAGTGAGGTTAATTTTAAATTAATTTCAAAAAATTCATTGTAATGTATTATTAAAAATTAATTATATATGTTTATTAATAATGTAAAAATTTACTATATATGTCCTTTTTATTTTGGGCTAATATGTATAGTAATTTTGGTAATTTTTATTAATATTGTAAATTGAAAACAAAGTAATGTTAATTTAAAATAATTTCATAAGAAATATAAAACAACCCTAAAACATGACCAAACATTTTTTTATGAAGTTAATTTTATCTATAACACAAAATTATATAAATGGAATAATTTAATGGACAATTATCCGCGGAAATCCCTTAGATATTATTAAAATCATTGAGAGTGACAGAATGTCACTCTTATTTCAATACGTAAAATATTTTTAATATACGGTTAAATATAAGATATTATCACTATATATATAATTATGAATTATTAAAATATTATCTAAATCATAAAATATTTTAAAATTTTACAAAAGAACTAATTATCTTAAATAATTTCTAAATTATGATGTAGTAATTACTCCATTAACGAAACACTCAATTAAATGATATTAGAAATGTTAAAAGAAATATAATTTGATATAATTAAGGTGATAAAATAATTTTATATGTGAATATAAAATAGTTGGGATGTATTAAATGATTTTTTAAAGTCATCTAGCTGTATTGATTTTCTTAAATTCAAAGTAATCAATTGTTTTAAAATTGACAAATGATATTTTATGAAAATATAATTTTTAATTATTTTGAAATCCTAAATATATTAGATAATTAACAATGAGATTAGATTTGGTGTAAAATACCATAATGTATCCATTTATGTCAAAATTTAGACTTTATTAGATGAAATATTCATCCTCTTAAAATTTAAAAACTTGTTATAATAGTTAATATTAAAATAGATTAACTATGGTTTAATCAAAATGATAAGGTTTAAAATAACACCAAAAAACGTCTAAAATATATTGGTTGATAATATTTAAAACTTATTATATCATATATTTTAATAAATAAAAAAATTTAGGTATTTGTATTGAGATTTAATTTATTATAAAAAAATATTTTGATAAACTCTAAAAGTGACACTCCCCTCTCTTATAAAAGGAAACTTGTTCCTCTATTTTTTTAACACTACAAAATCTATTTTCATTGGACATTCAATGTCAAAATATATTCCCAATATACATCCTTGTATACTAGAATCCATAATTTTTATATAAATACAACCAACAGATTCCTCTTGGTAAAGTCAAAATGAGATTGCCAAAGAAGAGGATACGTTCATCAAAAAAGTTTTTATTTATTTAATCCTAAACCCATAAATATATTTTTATTTCATATTTATATAAAAAATATAAGAATATAAAAAATAGCTATATGTTTTTATATTAATTTTTTGACCTAAACACGCACACACATCCCTAAAATGGGATACAAAATCATCGTTTGTGTGTATGGAAGACTACCGTCCCACGAATCGATGTTGCTCATTCATTCATTGCCACATTTCAAGGTCGAAAATTATGTAGAAAGTTAGGTTTTTATATGATATATCTGATTTTTATTAAATATTTATTCTTATTTAATTATTATATAACACATTCTATGATACTTTCCATTTTTTTGTAATTCAATAAATTCATTTGAGGACTTGTGGACTACTTCCTACTCGATGCGATGTGATTCCTTCAGAAAATACATGAAATTTATTAATGATGTATTTTGTTAAATAATATGATATAAATGAAATATTAATTTTAATATATAAATATATATATTTAAATATAATTCATTTACTTAATTTCATTCATTATTACATGAAATTGAAGCAACGTTCATGCGTATGTACCACCATCCATCCCCATGGACGATGTGTTTCATTTTCTATTTCTATATTTTATAGATAACGATAAAAACATATGTAAATAATGTATATATATATATATATTATATTTTTTATCATTATGGAGGCAAATAAATCATTGTCTATTTATGGGAACCATGAATAACAATTGAAAACATGTTGGAGAAACGAAGACTTTATTACCCAAAACATAATTTAAACATGGAATTGGTAATAACCTGGATATATAAAGTCATACATAAATATTATATTTTAATATTTACATGAATATGGTTCTATAAAATATTTACAATCCACATATATTTAATATAAATGATTTTTAATAGTATGCTGAGAGTCAACATAAAATCTAAACTATTTTCTTATTATTTTTATCTTTCCTAAGATATAAGCCAAGTTCCCCACCTTTTTATTTTTTATTGTGTATATAATATCCATAAATATACTATATGATAATTATCCTTATATTTATAAATATTTACGTATCAAAATTATGAGTTCTTTTTCATGGGGTTTAGGATTAAAAAATTTCAATAAAAGTATGGTAGTTTGGACTCAATTTTCCATCCCTGAGACACATGTTCTATTATACACCAATTTTATTTTACAAGGTGTATATAATAACATGTGAAATTTTATATCATGAATATCATTATTTTTATTATAATTTAATCATCATGTAATTATACTCTCACTTCGGTCTGAAATCTGTGTTCTTACAAAAAATTGTTTTCTAAAAATCTTTTAAAATCGTTTTAAATGATATTTTAAGAATTTAAAAAAGGATATCAAATAATTTAATAATGTTTTCCGAAATATTATTTTTTTAATTTTATTTTTTATTTTATGTTAAACAGTTTTGAAAATCCTTTTATTATTTAAAAAAAAAATTTATCATAAAGGAAAAGATATTTTCCTAAGGAATTATTTCAAGTGATCCTTTAAAAACATTTTCCATTTGAGAACAGATTATTTGATGAAAAAAATGTTATATAAGTTGTATAACCTGATGATTAAATTATTATAACTTCTTTTAGGGGTTAATTTTTAGGATGAATTCATCATTATTTTTTTAATGAGTTATGTAATAATAAATTTTTTATGAAACCCACATTTTAAGGGTTATGATATGATTTACATGCATGTGGAAAACAAATGTATAGTTTTCTTTATGTGATGGAAATGACTTATATCTCACTCCAATACATTGGTTAATGATTTATATCTCATGAGATAATTATGGAAACAAGTCTAGGAGATTGATCCACTATTGAATATGGGGACAACCAATCCACTATGGGAAGATGGGGAAAGCCAATCCAATGTGGGAAGATGGGTAAACTCGATGCCCTATAAAGAAAGGTCTGTGACTGGGGATGGTGGTGTATCTTTACCAGTCAGTATAGTTCCTATTAACTTATTTAATATGTTTTGGAAATAATTCATGGATTAGTGAATGATATTACATGTTTATGTTTATTCCACAAATTCAATGTCCTATTATTATGTTAGGATTTAATGGATTATTCTATATATTGAAACATGATTAATGGATTATAACCATAAATTATTTATTCCATGACATATGTATATGATATCTGATATACAGGGTAGGTCTTATTTTTTTAAACTCATGTTCACATTCCCATATATTCAAGATTATGCTTATGTATTTCCTTTTCATATACTTACTGTGCATCTGAGAACACCCTTTCTTATACCTCCTTTCCCAAAGTTATAAATAGGGGTTTTAAGTAGGATTACTAAAGGGGAAGATATTTGTTAGAGATGATGAATATATTTCAAAAATATAAAGAATTTTCTCTATGTTTTTAAAGGAACTAAAATACTATGGACCTCAAGATTTTTTTTCTAATGAAATGAATATTCTTCTAAAAATATGTAATATCCATGTATTAAAATATTGAGTTTTTATGGTTACTATCATATAAATGTTTTAGTAATCCATTGGTAACATGGATGTTAAAACTTTAGTGAGCTACATATATATATTTTTAATTATATGTATAGTTTTATATCTAAGGATAAGTCTATGTATAGGATAAAATCCAAGTGTTTTCATAATAATCATGAATAAGGTAAGATTAAACCTGGGGTGTCATAGATTGAATTATTATAATTAATATCCCTTGATTATGTAGTTCTACCACTATGATTAATTTTGGTCACACTATTATTTTTTTGTTTTAGAAAATTCATGGAACTTGAAAGAATTATCTTAATGATGAATATAATATGAAATGAAGGGATTGTCCTCCTGAGGAACCAAATTTTTTCTTGGATGGAATGAAAATATTATTTCTATACTCACACGGTTTTATCATGATATGAATCATGATGCATAATAAAATGAGGAAAGGAGGGAACAAAAATTTATTGATTCATTTCTAAGGCAGTGTCGACCTTCGTTCATTTGGTCTAATGTTCCACTAGTGATTTAAAAGTGGATCCATACAACTAAAAAAAATTTATGGATCTCCAATGTTTAGAACATGATAAATTAATTTAGTCTATCTATCATTTTGAAGGTGTGGAAGATAAATGGGAGCATCTTATCAATAATACAAGGAAAGATATTGAAATTAACTTCATAGAATGAGATGATATCAAGAACACATTCTTCACTATGTAATTTCCTCGTATTCTTCACACTAAAATACAAAAGGAATTTCTTGACTTAAATAAAAAGATGATTAATCTATTGGGAAATATGAAGAAAATTTTATATGATATTCAAGATATGTATTTTCTAAGACTAAGGGAGTTTAGTTGTTATGATGAAATTGTATGACATGTCATGAAGTTAGAAATGGAGGTTGGAGTTATGTTTCAGTTTCACGGTTTTGAAAAGGAAATAAATACAGATTTTAATGAAAAATATAAAAACCATAGAGAAAACAATATGTGTTTTCCATTATGTTCAAATTGTGTGAATAATCAAGGTGGAGACTTTCATGAGGGGACTGGTAACTGATTGAAGTGTGGAACGGTAGGTCATGAATGAAATGAATGCCTATGAAATGTGGATAATTTATCTAATAATGTGAGTAGAGAAAAGGATATACAGAATGAACCCCCCACACTTTAATGCATTCAGGGAATGTTAAATGGGAATTATGGAAATCAATGAAAAAATATAAGGGTTAGTGATGACGATAGACATCAAAACCTTATTAAATAAAAATAAGAAGGCATATTTTATGTTTAAACTATTGTACATATAGAGTTTGAAAATTAATTGGTGGAATTACTTCATATTTATGTAATGGGATTTACGAATAATGTGGTAGAAGATATTTTATGGTATTTCGTAATAATGAAACAATTATACATTGGTCCACAATAGTTTTTTTATATGGATTTAATATAGTATTTTGAATGATACTGGTAACCCTGAAAAGTGATTGAGGTGGAAAGGTTATATCTTTGGAAAACACATGATTAAATGAACAATAACTCTTAGTATGTGCTTGATGTTGGGATAATGAAATATAAATATATTTTGTTCGGATATATAAATGGGATAGTATGGATGATATTTTCGTTGATAATATTACATGGTAGTTTATGATATCATGAATTGAGTTTATATGTAATTTTTTATTTATGGTATGAAGAAGGAGTTAATTTTTGATAGAACACATGTTTTCACTGAGTTTTTATTATTATTAAGGTTATTTTCAAGTTTCAAGTGGAAACATGATAATGGTATTGAAATGTTTGATATGTGAAAATTAAAATATACATATTTTTTCAGGGGAAAATTTAAAATTTAGTTACCTTCTTTTGAAAGAGTTGGATTTTAGTTTTTAGTCAGGTTCACAGGGGTTACTATTTATGAAATAATTTTCATTGAAATTTTGATGTGTTTTTAGAGATTAATGTTTTGATTTATGAATATTGTATAACATTTGATAGCTATTTTCTTGTGATGGTAACTAGAGATAGAGCATATAACATTTCATCTCATTATGGATCATATTGTCCATTTGTTCTCTAGGCATTGAAATTTCAACTTCCACTATTGGAGTAATATATGAAGTATTTTTTTATCATGTAACACGATATAGATGAGATTGTGTACAAAAAATGGAATGAAATCAAGTAAGTATATATTCTTTTAAATACTAATAAATGATAGTAAAAGTATCTTTAATGAAATTATTTATCCTAGTACCCTCATTTTTTATGAATCAAATGGGCCCTCATAT
The DNA here is from genome assembly GCA_963277665.1 of Viscum album. NCBI lineage: Eukaryota > Viridiplantae > Streptophyta > Magnoliopsida > Santalales > Viscaceae > Viscum > Viscum album. The sequence continues at coordinate 511,083,854 of OY728143.1, read as the reverse complement.
CATAAAATAGTTATAATTTTATTAGGATTATCTTTAAAATGAAAATTTTCTCTATCATTCTCCACCATAACATGATTGATGAAATTCTATTACATGTACATGTTTTAAATATATGCTAATCATAGTTATGTGGTGATATTTTCCATTCAGTTTCCCTATGTGTAGGAGGATGTTTTATTGATCTTTTTTATGTTTTTGGTTTCAGAAAAAAATTATCATCCATCCACTATTCATTTTTAAGGTTTAGTTTTATATTTAAAGGATGATGTTTTTTTATTATTGATTGTATAGAAATGGTATTCATTCCATTTTCACATCCACCAAATCATTCAAATTTTTATTATGTGTTCCATATATCTATTATGAGTAATTACATTCCCAGCCCTTCATATATACTAAACTGAGAGGACATATTTTTGGAGCAAGATCCATCTTATGAATATAATCTGGTATAAATTTTGGATCATAGAGATAATGTTCTATTAAAAAATACCTCTCACCTATTGATTTTTTATGAATAAAACCACAAGTTTGAAGAATATGTGTGGTAAATTGAGTATATGAAGAGGTAGATTTTTTTTTATAATTATGATTTTATATGGAGAAATTTATTTAACGGGTTAGGGGGTAGAATGTAACACCCTATGTTTTAGTGAACCTTTTTCTCTTTTCGAATAAATTAAATTCATTCGATGTCTTCTGTTACATGATTCTCAAATTTAATATTCCATTACATGAAACAAAATGTTACTTTTCTTTACCCACAATAAAGAGTCTCTATGAAACATCACTATATTATTATACTTATTTAAACAAGGTGGTTATAACCTATCCATTAGAATGACATGTATGAATGTTCTTTACTATGTAACACGCTAAGTTATTAGGTAACTTTTTTCTCAAATAATTTAAATTTCCATTAATGTCATGTGATGAAATAATTAAATCATTCCTTTCAAATTTCAATTAGTTGTAATATGTTACACAGGACATCGACTCGGCATACGTTACACGCAACACAAACTCAGTGTATGGTACATACAACACCGCTATTTCTATTAAACATCATTTTTCTATTATAATTATTTAATGAAATAATAATTACCTAGCCATTAATTTAGTAATTTTAAATTTAATTACTAATTTTAAAAATATATTTTATAATTGTTTTATATAAATAAAATATATTGATAATCAAAGATATGATTTTTGGTAATGTCCTATTATGTTTAAAATACAATTTGCTTGAATTAACCGCATTGAATAATAAAAATATTTTTAGACCCATTAAAAATTCAAATTTATAAAATAAAATTCTTTTTTGAATTCATACTATCAAAATTATTTTAGGGTGAATTTTTTGAATTTTTCTTAAAAAATCATTTTTCAATGAACAATGGAAAATACCTGATTCAAAATATAAACTTATTTTTGATCTAATTTATCGTTATAAATAAATTTTATTTTATTTTTAAAAAATATAAATTATATTATATTTTTTCAATTAATACAATTTGGGTAATTGAAAAAAAGTTCACATTGAAATTGGTGATAAAAATGTAGAAATGTTGGATTATATTTAATTTAAAAACCCACATTTTTGACGCGACTGAAAGACTAATTTCAAATTAATTTCACCCACATAAGTGATAATAATTTGTAAATATAGATTACATATTTTTTTTAATAATAATTTTTTATTAATAATAAGTTCAAGTTATTTTTTTTACCAAAACTATTAGTGAAAGTTATTAAAATCGATTACATTGATTAATGTCAAATTAAGATTAATAATGGACTAAACCATAACATTAAGTCCCAAAAAAACCTATAAAATTGTCCAAAAGCCATTGTATTTCCATATTTAGTCCTTATACCCACTGTGAATTTATTTTTATCCACAATTGATCCTCTTGTAAAATAAAAATCAGGGGTGGAATTCCCTCTTCAAATATTTACAAGAGTGCCACTCCTCCTTCCTTATAAAAGGACACCATGATTCCATCTGGTTCACAACACTCAAACCAATTAATATTGGAAAAAAGATACCAAATACACTTAAAAAAAATATATCCTATACTCATATAATCCTCTTCTTTGGAAAAAAATATACAAGGAATACATTATATTCAAACAAAAAGGAGTTACCCGATTAAGGGGTAACGTCATCTCTCAAGTACTTTGTTTTATTTTATTTCACCTCCCGCTAAAATTAATTTTCCCATGATTCAATAAAGACAGTATTATATACATTATATATAATTTCTATTATTTATTTTATCTTATTTATTCCTTTTAAAATGGATACATTGTTTACATTCCATTTGGCGTAAATATGATAATTTTGTTTTAGGTAGTGTGGACTACCACCCCTTCAAAGCAATATGATCTTTTCAAACTCTAAAAATAATGTATTGAGGGTTCTTTTACTTAAATTATATTATATATATATCATTATAATTGTACATTAACTATATTTCATACATATATACAATAGTTATTTTTATTTATTTCTTTCAATATGATAATAAAAATAGAAATGGCGTTCATGTGTACCTATGGATTACCGTCACCGTGAACATTGTATTCCATTTCCAAATATTATATTATTTCCACTATTATAATACAAATATACAGAATATAAATTATATTTATATAATTTTTTACATTCTAGAATCATTATATATTTATTAGTAATAACGACATAATAAATTATTACACATGGGAAGAACAAAGTTAATATTATCTGAAGGGAAACCTTTACTTAGGATGGTCAACAAGAAGATAATATAAGGTCATAATAAAACCATATATGGTATTAGATATAATAATATGGTTCCTAAAAATATGTATAATAAATTTTTATTTATTATACAAGAGGTTTTAATGACTATGAAGAGAGTCCAGACACAAGGTAAGGGGATCTAATCTAATTTTTTTTTGTGAGATATATGTTTAGTTCACCACTATTTACATTTGTGTGGTGTATGTAATGACCATGATTTTATTATATGTTTCTTGTATTTAAATTTATGGCTATTTAAATATTATTTCTATTATCTTTATTTCAGGGGTTTTATGTTTCAAAATGTAGCGCCCCGACCCCAGCTACCCAGGGCCGGTGCATTACTTCGTAACATTGGCATGATCACAAAAGATCAAGTCTCGAAAGTCCGATTAGTTTAGTAGCCTTGGAAACACTAGATACATTCATAAGTGTTACATTACATCATAAAGTGAAAAACTAATAACAATGTCTTCATAGTCCACACTCATATCCTCTTCTGACTATCCCTGCAGGTCATTCATAAAATACTTCTTCACATCCTGGAAAATATGAAAACATTGAAAGGGGTGAGCTCAGATGCTCAGTAAGGATAACAATATTGCGGAAGCATTCATAAATAAACATAAAAATTTAAGGCAATGTATAACTAAAACAAAAGCCTTTTAAACTTGAACATCAACATAATATGGCAAAAGTAAAATGAGATAATGCCATTCACTTCTTCACATGGATATTCTACTGGTCGAATAATCACATGAAATATCAATAACCACTTTCATAATGATGGAATGCATAATGCCAGACTATCATAACCACATAGCCAAGGCCTCGTGCCAAGACCACAAATAATATTTTGTCAAGGCCTCGTGCCAAGACACTAGTTTGTCTCATGAGACCTGCCGATGCATCGAGGAGCTATAGTGGGCTCCACCCATCACTTATTAAGTCCAATGCATTCCTCATATGAATAGGTTTAAACATATCATAAACCATAACGTAATCGTATCACATAAAACATGTGTAGAGGAAATATAACATTTCCACATTTCAACCAAAAGATGTAAATACAACACATTGATATAATAAAAACACTTTCAAAACCATTTTCAATACCAAAATAAAAGCAAGTTACAACTTTGTATTTATTTTTCATTAAAAAACAGTGATGGCTTGAAGAGGAAGCCGAAACTCAAATAATGGTCACGGCGGTGGAGAAGTCGTTGTCGCCGCATAAGTACGGAAAGTAAAAAATTCCCTTTTTTTCGTTTAGTAAAACGCTTCGTATAAAAAAGATTCCTTTTGAATAAATGTAAAAGTCAAAGGGGTTTATACACCATATAAAAGAATGTTTTGTATAAAACCAAATATGCCTCAATGAAAGGAGATTGAGACAAAGTCCTTAAAAAGATCATTTTTAAAATAAAATATATCTATTATGTGTATTCAATATAAGTACACATAAATAAAGTACAAATACAAGATAGGACATAATAATATCATGACATAATTTGAAAGTAGGAGATTAACCCAAAGAATGGATGTTGGGTTAAGAAATTCCCTTACCTTGTGTCCGACTTGACTCAACCATTATTTAACCTCCTGAATAATAAACTAGAGTTAATATCTACCTTATTAAGAACCATTTTCAATTTCATTATCCTTTTTATATCACTTATTACAATCTTATGAACATTATGTAATTATTTAAGTTAATAACGGTCGTTTTGTCGATCTTTGGTACTTGAGTCAACAATAAACTTCTTATAATTACAAGTTGTTCATGTGGTAGAATATCCATTATATCCAGAATTATATTCATGATTTAGATGTCATATATATATTATATATCCAGTATATACATTCATTTATAATATTACGTGACATTTAGAGGTAAGAAATGAAATGCACCGTTCATGGAGACGGTAAGCCGTACGTTCGCATGAACACTAATTTCATTTCAATTTAATATTTAATGGAACGAAATCATAATGATATAAATGTATAATATAATTACAGTATAAAATAGTGTATAATACCATTTACTACATCCTTTATACATCCCACATATGGCATTAACGATTCAAATCACTTTGAGGGGGCGGTAGTCCGCACTTCCTAAAATGAAATTATCGCGTTTTACCCATAATGGAAATCATAAAGTATGCCATAAATGAGAAATACAGAAGAATAAGTAAAACATAAACATATTATATATCATATATAAAAATAGTGACTTCTTAATGGCCACCTTTGAAGGTGTTATATGAGTGTTGAACAATCATCGTTTCGTGAGGCAGAAATTCGCCATTCACAGAAACCGTATGTTCTTTAACCATTAGATATAGGTGTGTGTAAGTGTATCTCGAATCCTTCTTATAACAACATCCTAGTATATTGAGGAGACTGGTGTTGTTACAAAAGAAATGAATAAAAAGAGTTACAGGGTTGGAGAAGAAAAATAAAACAAAACAACATTAGAGAAGACATTACCTCAAAATCGGGTAACTCTTTTTGATTTGAGCCAAAGGATTCCTTGGGAAGAGTTCTGCCCAATGTGAGGCTTCTAGGAGTAAGAGGGGGAAGTTGGGAGAGTATTTGGGAAGTGTTTGGCCGAGCCAAATGGCTTGAAAGTGTAAATGAGGTGGGAGAGGTGGGGGCCTTTTATAAGTGGAGAGGAGGGGCACTTTTGGAATGATTGAAATGTTACATTATTACACAATGCTTTTAGGATTCTAAAGGTCCCACACTTATATAATTCGAGGCTAAGGTGATATGGTTTCGAAATCCCCTCATCCAATAGTCTTTGGACAAGTGTATGCCTTGGATTTTACATTATCTTCTCATTTTATTTAAATCGTTAAATAATGAGGTCATCGCTGCATCATCATGATGTCACAAATAATTTAATTTATTTAATGTCTAAAAATTATAAAAAAACTAATATGATGTAGTAAATCCTTTTAGATTTCAAATGAATATTTATAGTCAAAATTTGGACTTGTGTAACCCCACTTAAAATCTGTTTTAGTAAAACAACTCATGTTTGTGTCAATTTAATTTACCATTAAATAAATATATATTAATGTCATTTTCCAACTAAAGTGGCTCCATGGGGTCCCCAAGGTGACCCATGGGTTGTCTTGGTTGGCCCTGACTCATCCAATAGGGGTAGGACAAGTGTCATGCTCATCTCATATTATTAAAACATTATTTGTACCTTAAACTACACTAATTGCCTCTAATCGCGATTAAGAACTTAAAAGTTACTATTCACCAAAAAATTATTTTAATCTCATTGAACCACATTTTACTTCTTAATGACAACCATGTATGTCGGATTTTTAAAAATCAAATCACAGAAGTGGTAATATTTCATTTAAATGAAAAAACAGTTATTTAACTACCACTTAGTGGTTTCACTATTCATCAAAAATTGAAGTTTTTCAGAACAATGCCAAAATTTCACCCTAAGCTATAATTGATATTCTGAATTCAAAAATGATGTATATTTTATGAAATTCCAAACATATTATTTGCATTAATTAATTTTATAATTAATTCCTGTTGTCACAACAAATAGCGTGTTTTTAAGAAACAATTTATATCAAAAGATTGACAATTGATTATGTCCAATTTCAAAGTGAAATTAATTTTAATGACCACCATTAGATAAAATGGTAAAAATATAATCTAATTATACTTTAAAACCACTAAATATTATAACTTATCACTATAAATTATTTTTATTAAAACAGTTTTTTAATGTATTTTTCACTATTCATAAAAATTTTGAAGTTCTCAGAAAATTACAAAAAATTCAACATAGGCTAATTTCAATATTAGGAATACAAAAATGAATTCCATTTTGAAATATAAAATTCCTATAAATTTAAAAAGTGGTTATTACTATTCATAACGGCTACTTTGATTAGTTTCAGTGTGTTAGAACTCGATGTTACGTACAATGCAAGCTATTACATTATTGAATGAGAAGCGTATCGTGGAAGCTCAGGGTGTTACATTCTCCCCTCCTTAAATAAATTGCGTCCTCGCAATTTGAAATTTTTCTTTGAAAATAAAAGGTTAAAAAGATAAAATACCTTTGAGGAAAACCAACATCAGAAATAAGGTTAATAAATATATAACATTAAAAGAAAGCAAGATAAGTACAAAGGTCACCCGATATAGCCCATTCTAGGATTCTATGAAAATATGGATATGGAGGAGAAACAAACCATCAAGGTCTGATGGAGAGTTATAGAAAACAGGATTAGGAGAAAGTTTAACCACAAGAAAATCACAAACTTGTGATTGGTTAAACAGTCATTGAATCCCCAGTTGGAAAAGTTAACCGACAACATTTTTGTTTTAAGTTACCTTTTATAATGTTGAGGAATGTATTTAGGAGATTTACTAAGAACTTAAGGGAATATACATACTTGTTATGTATACTTTCATTCGTTAATAAATTTTTACCACAAACCCATCTTTTACTCCAAATGGTAACGGAACTCAAAAATATTCTATTTATTCTAATTGTATAAGGTTCCAAATGTTAACACATACCATTTAGATTAGTAAAATTATTTTGTAATAACCAGGGACTTCCTGTAGGCTAGTGGTAGGAAATAAAGTCCTGTCGCACTATGATTGTGGGTTCGATTCCTACAGCTTTGTCCGACGCGACGGGTTAATCCCCACCCTATAGGTTGTCCTTTTCCTAAAACTATAGTATCATAATATTCCAAAACAAATCTTCATAAATTTTTTAACCTTAAACAATACTATCCAAAGTTCAACTTAATCCATTCCAACCTTTATAGTTATCCAAAATACCTCTGTCCAGACTTTCTCTAAAAGGTCTCTTAATTCCAAAATCAATTTATCAGATTCCCCAAACAAAGTAAAGTTTCTCTTATTGTCACATACTAAAAATATAATTACCTTCAACATATTAAAACCTTACTGAAATCAACAAGTACTGCAGTACAATCCTTATATATATCACATTATTCTTATAACCAGAATATAATCCTTGAGTCCAAAAGCACCAATACATTAATTATTCTGCTTCAACTGTAGTCACAGCATAAGATTGGCCTTGATCCCTTGGCCTTTTTTGAGGTATGTTTCCTTGACGATTAGGACATTCATTTTCATAATGCCCCATTTCCCTACAATTGTAGCATTCAACTTTGACAGCCTCTTTCTTTCCCTTGCAATCACGAGCCTGGTGACCCTTTTCTCCACATTTATAAAAAACTCCCATTCCTTTTAGACACGTACCAGGGTGATTCTTCCCACAATTATCACATAATGGAAAATCCTTCTTTCCCTTTTTCCCTTTATCTGTCTCTTGTTCCCTCGTTCTCTTCTTATCTTGATTTACTTTGTTTTCATAAGACTTAGAGAATTCCTTTTCTATCTTGATAGCACACGAGACAATATCTTCGTATGATGAGAAGGATTGTGATACTAAATCTCGACGGATAAATTGTTTTAACCCATCAAAGAAACGATCAATCTTACCTCTTGGGTTACGTATATAATCTGCAGCATACCTCGCTAACCTTGTAAAGTTGGCCTCATACTTTGCGACATTCTCATCCACCATTTGTTTCAGACTCAGAAATTGCCTTTCCATATCTGCTCGATGGTCACGAGGAAAGTATTTTTCTATGAAAAGCTCTTTGAACTCCCTCCATTCCATATTCGATACGTCATCATCTTCCTTTGTGTTTTGAATCAGTGACCACCACTAATCGGCATCTCCAGTGAGGCGGTAAACTGCCATGACAACCTTCTCCCTTTCACTAATCCCCAAGGCATGGAATATTTTCTCTAAGGAATTTATCCATTGCTCAGCTACTATAGGATTTGTACTCCCATTGATGTTTGGTGGTTGTTGCCTCATGAAATGGTCTAGCATTGATCCTCCACGTTGCGGATCAGGGTGCTCCATATGAGTAAGGTTATTATTCATAACCTGAGTGAGTTGTCCCAGTATGGTAACAAGTTGATCAGCACCAGTTTTATCTCCAGATCCACAATAATTATCTTGAGCAGGAGGGAAATCCCTACACGGAGTTCGTGCATTGATACGGTTTCCATTCCTTCCACTAGGCGCCATTTCTAAACAATGGCATAAACTAGATTAGTTTATGAATCAAAATACATAATTCCATACTTGTAAAACACTTTACATAAATTGAACTATTTATGGATATAATCCATAATCATAAAAGGAAATGTTTTCTTTGAGGAAGTATATACTCATAATCCTTCACAGAGGTTTGTAAATAAAATGAGAATTATCCTAAGCATATCCCCCGGGAGTGTCGTAACCAAGAGTGTAGTAAGGCCCGTTGTCGTGCACCAGTTCCCGTTCGAGTCTAGCTCAAAGTGGTGTTTTCGGGTTTTAACCCTAGGTACATCTGTGCTAGAGCCGCCTCTACCTGCTCGTATCCAGACAGGGATGTATTGCTCGGAAAACTCATAACATCTCTATAATACCGAAATTCTAGGAAGTTCTTATATACTAATCCTCAAAGTTCATCTTAGGTCTACATGCTCTAATCAGCGTTTATCTAAATCTAGCTTCCAAGGTTAGTACTAAACTGCCTCTGATACCAACTGTAGCGCCCCGACCCCGGCTACCCAGAGCCGGTGCATTACTTCGTAACATTGGCATGATCACAAAAGATCAAGTCTCGAAAGACCGATTAGTTTAGTATCCTTGGAAACACTAGATACATTCATAAGTGTTACATTACATCATAAAGTGAAAAACTAATAACAAAGTCTTCATAGTCCACACTCATATCCTCTTATGACTATCCCTGCAGGTCATTCATAAAATACTTATTCACATCCTGGAAAATATCAAAACATTGAAAGGGGTGAGCTCAGATGCTCAGTAAGGATAACAATATTGCGGAAGCTTTCATAAATAAACATAAAAATTTAAGGCAATGTATAACTAAAACAAAAGCCTTTTAAACTTGAACATCAACATAATATGGCAAAAGTAAAATGAGATAATGCCATTCACTTCTTCACATGGATATTCTAATGTTCGAATAATCACATGAAATATCAATAACCACTTTCATAATGATGGAATGCATAATGCCAAACTATCATAATCACGTAGCCAAGGCCTCGTGCCAAGAACACAAATAGGATTTTGCCGAAGCCTCGTGCCAAGACACTAGTTTGTCTCATGAGACCTGCCGATGCATCGAGGAGCTATAGCGGGCTCCACCCTTCACTTATTAAGTCCTATGCATTCCTCATATGAATAGGTTTAAACATATCATAAACCATAACATAATCGTATCACATAAAACATTCATAAAGGAAACATAACATTTCCACATTTCAATCAAAAGATGTAAATACAACACATTGATATAATAAAAATTATTTCAAAACCATTTTCAATACCAAAATAAAAGCAAGTTAAAACGCTTCGTATAAAGTACGGAACTCAAATAATGGTCACGGCGGCGGAGAAGTCGTTGTCGCCGCATAAGTACGGAAAGTAAAACATTCCCTTTTTGTCGTTTAGTAAAACGCTTCGTATAAAAAAGACTCCTTTTGAATAAATGTAAAAGTCAAAGGGGTTTATACACCGTATAAAAGAAAGTTTTGTATAAAACCAAATATGCCTCAATGAAAGGAGATTAAGACAAAGTCCTTAAAAATATCATTTTTAAAATAAAATAGATCTATTATGTGTATTCAATATAATTACACATAAAGAAAGTAAAAATTCAAGATAGGACATAATTATATCATGACATAATTTGAAAGTAAGATATTAACCCATAGAATGGAAGTTGCGTTAAGAAATTCCCTTACCTTGTGTCCGACTTGACTCAACCGTTCTTTATCCTCCTGAATAATAAACTAGAGTTAATATCTACCTTATTAAGAACAATTTTCAATTTCATTATCCTTTTTATATCACTTATTACAATGTTATGAACATTATGTAGTTATTTAAGTTAACAACGGTCGTTTTGTCGATCTTTGGTACTTGAGTCAACAATAAACTTCTTATAATTACAAGTTGTTCATGTGGTAGAATATCCATTATATCAAGAATTATATTCATGATTTAGATGTCATATATATCTTATATATCCAGTTTATACTTTCATTTATAATATTACGTAACATTTAGAGGTAAGAAATGAAATGCACCGTTCATGGAGACGGTAAGTCGTACGTACGCATGAACGCTAATTTCATTTCAATTTCATATTTAATGGAACAAAATCATAATGATATAAATGTATAATATAATTCCAGTATAATATAGTGTATAATACCATTTACTCCATCCTTTATATATCTCACATATGGCATTAACGATTCAAATCACTTTGAGGGGGCGGTAGTCCGCACTTCCTAAAATGAAATTATCGCGTTTACCCATAATGGAAATCATAAAGTATGCCATAAATGAGAAATACAGAAGAATAAGTAAAACATAATCATATTATATATCATATATAAAAATAGTGACATATTAATGGCAACATTTGAAGGTGTTATATGAGTGTTGAACAATCATCGTTTCGTGAGGCAGAAATTCGCCATCCACAGAAACCGTATGTTCTTTAACCATTAGATGTAGGTGTGTGTAAGTGTAGCTCGAATCCTTCTTATAACAACATCCTAGTATATTGAGGATACTGGTGTTTTTAGAAAATAAATGAATAAAAAGAGTTACGTGGTTGGACAAGAAAAATAATACCAAACAACATTAGAGAAGACATTACCTCAAAATCGGGTAACTCTTTTTGATTTGAGCCAAAGGCTTCCTTGGGAAGAGTTATTCCCAAAGTGAGGCTTCTAGGAGTAAGAGGGGGAAGTTGGGAGAGTATTTGGGCAGAGGTTGGCCGACCTAAATGGCTTGAAAGTGTAAATGAGGTGGGAGAGGTGGGGGCCTTTTATAAGTGGAGAGGAGGGGCACTTTTGGAAAGATTGAAATGTTACATTATTACACAATGCATTTCGGAATATAAAGGTCCCACACTTATATAATTCGAGGCTAAGGTGATATGGTTTCGAAATATCCTCATCCAATAGGCTTTGGACAAGTTTATGCCTTGGATTTTACATTATCTTCTCATTTTATTTAAATCGTTAAATAATGAGGTCATCACTGCATCATCATGATGTCATAAATACTTTAATTTATTTAATGTCTAAAAATTATAAAAAAATCTACTATGATGTAGGAAATTATGTTAGCTTTCCAATGAATATTTATAGTCAAAATTTGGACTTGTGTAACCCCACATAAAATCTGTTTTAGTAAAACAACTCATGTTTGTGTCAATTTAATTTTATCATTAAATATATATATATTAATGTCATTTTCCAACTAAAGTGGCTCCATGGGGTCCCCAAGTTGACCCATGGGTTGTCTTGGTCGGCTCTGACTCATCCAATAGGAGTAGGACAAGTTTCATGCTCATCTCATATTATTAAAACATTATTTGTACCTTAAACTACACTAATTGCCTCTAATCGCGATTAAGAACTCAAAAGTTACTATTCACCAAAAAATTATTTTAATCTCATCGAACCACATTTTACTTCCTAATGACAACCATGTATGTAGGATTTTTAAAAATCAAATCACATAAGTGGTAATATTTCATTTAAATGAAAAATCAGTTATTTAACTACCACTTAGTGGTTTCACTATTCATCAAAAATTGAAGTTTTTTAGAACAATGCCAAAATTTCACCCTAAGCTATAATTGATATTCCGAATTCAAAAATGATGTCTATTTTATGAAATTCCAAAAATATAATTTGAATTAATTAATTTTATAATTAATTCCCGCTATCACAACAAATAGCGTGTTTTTAAGAAATAATTTATATCAAAAGATTGACAATTGTTTATGTCCAATTTCAAGGTGAAGTTAATTATAATGACCACCATTAGATAAAATGGTAAAAATATATTCTAATTATACTTTAAAACCACTCAATATTATAACTTATCACTATAAATTATTTTGATTAAAAAAGTTGATTTAAGTATTTTTCACTATTCATAAAAATTTTGAAGTTCTCAGAAAATTACAAAAAATTCAACATAGGCTAATTTCAATATTAGGAATACAAAAATGATGTCCATTTTGAAATATAAAATTCCTATAAATTTAAAAAGTGGTTATTACTATTCATAACGGCTACTTTGATTAGTTGCAGTGTGTTAGAACTCGATGTTGCGTACAATGCAAGCTATTATATTATTGAATGAGAAGCATATCATGGAAGCTCGGGGTGTTACACAAAATTTACAAAATCATTAAAATTGTTTTGTCTCGATTTTCATTCTTTGAGACTCATGTTATATTTTTCACCAACAGTATTTCCAAAGATTTATATAATTCCATTTTACATTCTATATCATGAAACTAATTATTCTAATGATATTTTAAACATAATATAATTTCATTTTCTTACATGGAGAGTATGAAACCATGTTACCATGTTAAAAGTGTTTATTGAAACAATATCATCACAATTCAAGATTGTTTATGTTTATACTTTATTTGATTAAATCATATGATCAATATCTCAAGAACACTAAAGAGTTTCATTAACATATATTTGTTAAATAAATATCAAGGTATCAGTACCATTTTATAATCATCGGTACATAAGATAATTTTTAAGAAAAATATGACTGTCTCTCTCTCCGGTCAGAAATATATTGCATACAAAAATATTTATTTCAAAAATGTTTTCAAATTATTTTTGAAGATAATTTTCGATGAAAAAGAAATTTTAAAACCTATTTTTTATTTCGAAAAATACATTATATGTTTTCAATGAATTTTTCAAATAAAAAGGGTTTCGAAAGGCTTTATTTATTAAAAATAATATTTTAAATAATAAATGATATTTTCTTCAATAAGTGTTTTTAAAATATCATTAAAAATTATTTCCCATATTAGAAAACAGTCATTTGTTCTACTCAAGAAATTATTAAGGAATTATTCAAATTTTCCATTCATGTTACTTCTTTAAATGGATGGTGTTTTGATTGAATTATTTTTTTGAGATCCATTTCACTTTTAATAGTTATTGGATTTTGAATCCCGCTTTATTTAATGAGTTATGTTAATGATATAATGATAATGAAAACTATCTCATTAAATATGATATTATATGATTAATTTTTTATAAAACACATCTAATTTCATGGGATATTGTATGATTATTGATGATCTTTTAGAAAATTTATGTATTAATTAATTATGAGATAGTTCAGACCAATATCTCCATCCAATTAATTGGGTAATGATTAATATCACATACGATATACTAAGATGTTCTTCGGAATGAACCTTGACTACTAAGATGGTCATGTGAGTGAACCATGAATACCAAGATGGTACAAGAAGTGAACTCATGCTACGAAGATGTCTATTGGAGTGATGCATGATAGCCATGAAGTTATGGGGAGTGAACATATTCTACCAAGATGGTCTTGGATGTGATTCCATGGATACTATAGAAATTAAATTATATATTCTTATATGTTTTACACAATTCCATGTTTTATACCTCTGTTATGCTTTCATGGGTTTTGTTCTGTATTTATTAATGATTCATTTTTTATGAACATACAAGATTAATTCCATGATTCATGTACATGATATTTTATATGTATGTTATGATCATCTATTTTCAAGATCAAGTCATCATTCCCTTATAATTATTATTATGCATACATATCTCTATTTTACCGTTACCGAGCATTTGTGCTTACACATTCATATTGTTCTTTATCTATGTCATGAAGATATGTATTATGTTTGATGTGTTTAAGAAGAGTGGTATTCAATAAAAACCAATGGGATTTAATGTACCTCATTTATGTATCAGTGTTTATGTTTTCCGTGTTTCTAAAGGCATTAGACTAGTACTGTCTTAGGGAGACTGTTTTTATAATTCTTTAAGTATTCCTAATAGTAATGTGATTTTAATGTATGAAATGAGAGATTTACAATATATGGTATCAAGGAAATGGTTTAGTTAATATTTGGAAGATAGGATGATAAAACTATTGTAATATCCCTGAGGACAGGTCTAGGTATAATTCTAAATATGAGGAAAATTATTGAAAATTTCCCATCCATTTCGGTTAAGTATAGAGTGATTGGTTTCAAAGAAATAAATCTATTTAGGGATATTAAAAGTGGATGAGTATCTGGAAAAATTGTACCATTGGGTAAAAACTATAACATGATGTTCCAATCCTGACTCAAGTTAATCTAGTACACCACTACGTGCATTACTATAGCCAAGGTTTTCCACTCATGTGGGATATTATTTTAGTATTTAGAAAATCTTCAGGATCCATCATGAAGGATTTAAAAAAATATTGTCTTTGAATAAACTAGGATAAACCAAAGTTGTGATATATTAAATTAGTACTCATTACATAGATATCGTATAAGATACTTTACAAGATTATGTGGTTCATCATGGTGATAATTGCTTCTTACTCTATGATTTTGGTATTATTCAATGGATGGAACCCAAAAGAACTTTATTAATGATTATTGTGATTGAAATATCAATTATTTTCCTCTTGATAAATCGAATTATATGATAGTGGTAATGAAAACCCTCATTTATATGCCCAAAAAACATTATCAAGATATTAATCATGGATAACTTCCAAATAATCAATAGAGATAACTACATTATATTGAGTATTTCATGATGAAACATCCAACTTCATTCATAGGGTCTTCAGATCCACATGTTGTTGAAAAATGGATCAGTAATACTGAAAAGATATTCTTCATAATTTAGTGTTCTGAACATGACAATGTAATTTCAGATATCTATTGGTTAGAAAGAAAATATGACTAGTAGTGGATTCTTATTCCAAATATGAGGTAACAAGATGAGATTTAATCCATGGATTAGGATGATTTCGATAACTCATTTTTTAAAAAGTACTTTCCTCGAATTCATAATATTGATATGTATAAAGAGTGACATGATTGAAAGAAAAGGAATGAAGAAGTTTTTGGTACTTATGAAGATAATATAATCATACTTTCATGGTACACATCAAGAATTATCATCCAAACCGAGTATAATGTTCATAGTTTCTTCAGTGGCCTAAAGACAAGTATCACAAGGGAGTTTCTCATAAGAGACTTTAGTAGCAATTAATATATTGGGTATTGTGCATTCAAGGCTGAAATTAAGGTTGGAATGATGTATCTATATAATTGTTTTGGTATTTATATAATGTTGGAGTTTAAAGGAAAATATTAAAACCTTGAAGAGATTAATACAAGATTCCATTATTTCTCAAAGTGTTGGGAAAACCATGGAGAAAATTTCCATAAGGGGTCAAATAAATATATTATGTTTTGAAGGGTGTGCCATCAGGAATTTGACTACTGAAGTGATTAGAAGAAGATATCTAACATTGTGAGTAGGAAGAAACCTGCACAAAATGCACCTGCCACGAATTTGTGCTACAACTATAAGGAGAAATTGCATTATGTTGTCCTACCCCTAAACCTAAGGGCTGGTGATAAAGATTGACATTATAATCCTATTAAGATGAAGTAAAAGGGGAAATATAATGAAATATATATTCTTAATGATGGGTGAAATGATTATGTGATTAAAGTTACCCTTACAATCCAATCTAGAATGACTAAATTCATATTTGATTCGGGATATACCCACTCTATCATATCAAAATAAAAATCTATGGGTGTTAAGACTCCACAGAAATAATTAGACGTGGTTTTATCAGTGAAAACCCCTAATTGAAGGATTATTTCATCTCATGTATATGATTCCTATCAAATTAAAGTTTGTGGGAATGTGTTTCTGGCAAAACATGGCATTATTCCGGGGTCTGATTTTGATATCATTATAGGCTTGGATTGACTTTATCTGTATAAATTCTACATCAATTATAATTATTAGATTTTATATTTTATATTTAAAACCCCCCTATGATCATTCATGAATTTGAAGATATACATGAACATCCTCTAGAGATTTTTTCCACTGTATTGGTCTTAATTACCTTTAAAAGGGTCGTTTATCTCAAATGTTTTGGGTGAAAATCGACATCGTTGATATGCATATTGTTTTGGATTTTTTTGATGTATTTATATAAGATTTGACTAGTCTTACATCTTGTTCTTATTTTTTTTATCAATATAAATTATACATTGTCCCATGCCAATTTCCATGAATTCTTATAGAATAAATCTCACTAAGTTACAAGAACTGAATAAGAAAATCCATAAAATCCTTGATAAGGGATTTATTCATCCATGGGATTAATCTTGTGGTGCAACTATTAATTTTAAAAATAAATTATTGATCAATGCAGATCTAAATTAATTATTGGTCGTTGAACAATATCATGATCAATAATAAGTATCCTCTATCCCATATTGATGACTTTTTTGATCAATTTCAAGGAGATCAAAACTTTACCAAG
This sequence comes from Viscum album, assembly GCA_963277665.1. Lineage (NCBI taxonomy): Eukaryota > Viridiplantae > Streptophyta > Magnoliopsida > Santalales > Viscaceae > Viscum > Viscum album. The sequence goes on along the minus strand of OY728143.1, from coordinate 511,066,536 downwards.
ATTGAATATTGTTCTAGATAACATCAATAGAGGTTCATGAGGACGGATATAACCATGAAAAAATTCTGTATAAGGTATATACACTATGAATATACAGTGATGCTTTTTGTTATAACTACATCCCCTACTATCATCATGGATTTGACAAATATAGTCTTTAGAGATTATGTCATTCAGTTCTTCATAGTGTTTATAGATGATATGATTATCTATTCAAAGAGAATGAAAGAGCATGAGGATTATTTGTGAGTTTTACTAATGACCCTAAGGAGAACCTATTTTAAAAATACAAATAGTGTGATTTTTGTCTTTAAAAGAATTCATTTTTGTTCCACATAATCTCAAGAGATGGTATAACAGTAGATAAATCAATGAAATGGTCTATGGAATATTTTCCTAGACTATCCATGATGAATGATATCCATAGATTTCTCAGTTTAGCTAGATATTATTGATGTTTTTTATACAATTTCCCACTTCTATATAATCCCCATAACATGTTAACATAGAAGGGTGTCAAGTTCCTCTAGAAAGAATAATTTGGGAAAATTTTCAAAGAACTGAAGATAGGGATAGTTAGTGGTCATGTTCATACATTACCCATTAGTAGTGAAGGGTTTGTAATATTTAATGATACATAAATAAGTTATTGAGATGTGTTCTAATGTAGAATAACATGGTTATCACTTACGCCTTATAGTAGTTTAATATTCACAAAAAAAATAACCGAAATAATGATTTGGAGTTAAGAAGCCTGATTTTTTTGTATTAAAGATATAAAGGTATTATGATTAGGGAGAAAAGTGTGATACATAAATTTATTATAAAATTATGAAATATATATTCACTCTGGAGGGGTTGAACATGTTATAGAGAGAATGTGAGATAAAGGATTATGACAGCTCAATACATTACCACCCATGAAAAGATAACCAGGTGGCCAGTACATTAAGTCATAATGGTCATTCTAGGACACCCATGATGAGGATTACAAAATATTCAATATTTCTAGATTTGAAAAGGATGGATCTAGAAACACTGATGTAAGGAGAAATGTCATATCATTCTCAAATGAATCTTCAAACCTCTATCCATGTAAAAATTATTGAGTCTTAGAAGTAAGATTAAGAGATAAAAATAAAATTTAGAAGTGTTATTGAGGATAAAGTTAAGATTGATGGAATGATAAGGTTTAAGAACCGTGTACATGTTCCTCCCATACAAGATTTGAATAAGGCGTTATTATAGTAAACTGATAGTTCTTCATTATCTATTCAACATGGATATATAAATATGTATAGGGACTATAAAAAAAATATTTTTGATGGGATTGAATTATGAGAGATTTCATAGAGTTTGTATCTTGGTGCTTTGTATGTTAACAAGTTTAAGCTAAATGAAAAAAGTCTAAGGGGATATTGCATCCATTACCCGCAAAAGAATGAAAAATGGGGAACATCACTATGAATTTTTTCATCTGACTACCCAAAGACATTAAAGGGTCTAATTATACATGGGTGGTATTCAATTGCCTTACAAAGTCAGAACACATCATCGCTATCAAAGAAGACTTCCCTCTAGACTAGTTTTCCAAGATATACATTAAAGAAGTGGTAAGTTTTCATGGAATACCACATTCCATTGTATCATATTTGGATATGGGGTTCAACTCATTGTCTTATAGAATTATTCCAGAAGAAGATAATATAGAATTGAGTTTCAGAATAACATATCATCCTTAGACAGATAGTCAGACTAATAGAATAATTAAAACCCTCGAGAAAATGTTGAGATCATGGTCTATGGATTTCAAATGTGGTTGGGATCAACACCTTCCTCTAGTTTAGTATTATTAAAAAAAGGATTACACTAAATCATTCAGATGGAACATTATGAATCTCTTTATGGGAATAAATGTAGAGCTTCAATGTATTGGGATGAAGTTGTAGAAGTAAATCTATTGGGACCTGACTTTGATGATGATATTTTTGTGAAGCTTAGAACCATTTATCTCTATATCAAAGTATCTCAAAGTTGGTAGAAATGTTATGATGATAACAGTTGGTTTGATCAATAATTGTAATTTGGTGAAAAAGTGTTTTTATGAATATCACTATGGTATAAAGATATGATATTCATTAAGAAATGGAAACTAATCCCTAGGTATATCAGCCATAGTGAGTTACTTGATCACTTCGAGATGGTATCATAACACTTGGAACATCCTCTAAATCCATATATAACTTCCCATTTCAATTCTGACAGGTTTTCATTTAATCTTGTCTTAGTTTTTCCTATTCATTGAAATGTTATGGTGGAATTGGGATTGAGAGGATACCTATAATGGTGAGGTCAGAGATTATTTTCAATCTCGCATTCAAATATACTTTTCATACAAACTGTCAGAGGGTTACCCACAATGTAACAGGACTACACATCATGTAATGATTCTATTGAAAGTTGTGAACAAATTCATGATGTGATGGTTATATATAACGATTATCCATTTAAGGTCATGAATTATTTAATGATCAGTTTTTAATTTGGAACATTAGAATTTATGTTTAGGTGATGTGTTTTTCGGCAGTTACAAAACATAAAGGGTTAACAACGAGTATTGGGATCGCACGTCATGTAATACCCTAACTGTGTTTTTCTAAACATGCATTATGGAAGGTTATTTCGTTTTCCTTTTTATAGACTCAACTACCTCAACCTATGCCATCCCCCAGGTAATCTCAAACCATACCATCCCTTTTGAAACCTTTTGTTTCACATTGGATCATCATTATTCTTGCAGTGTGTTTCCCATGTAAGTCTTCCCTCTCATTCTTCATGTTTACCTCTTTATCCTCTCCATGATTTTAATGGATCATATTTTAATTGTTATATTTTTATATATATATATATATATATATTCCCTAATGTGTTGGATCTTGCTTCAAGGTTGTGTTTCATGATCTTCTACTAATTAATTCTTATTGATGGGTGTCGTTTCGAGTTTTGATTTTCTGGAAGAGGTAGGTGGTTTGGTACCAAGTTACCAAATTGATTATTCCTAAATTGATTTATTTTTTTCCATATTTTTATGTAAATTAAATTACTCAAAATTGATTTTAATTAAATGGATAAAAACTATATTTTTGTGATCCAGTATATTTGAAAATGTTTTGGTATGGAAATTTGGAAAACCCCACTTTCATTGAATTGGGGAATTTCATTCCAAATTTTTCATTAAATTATAGAATTTAAATTATGGATTTGATGGAAATGCTTTTAATAACATTTTTTAATTTAATTATGGAAACTTAATTGGGAAAAAGATGGAATTTGGTTTTGAATGGATTTGAAACTCGAGAAAATGGATTTAAAATGAATTTATAGAAACCTAAAGGTTTTATCTTATGTAAAGTACATGTTATTTTATTAAAAACTATTTTGGATTTAAAGAAATAAATTGGAATTTTTAAATGGAAGAATGAGATTTAAATTTGTTTTAAGCTTCATAAATAAATTTCTGGTAATGTAAGAGCACATACAAGCATTAGGGAGTTGTTAATTTATTTGGATACACTCTACGCTTTTAAATTTTTTAATGTGGCAATTTTTTAAAACATTGTTTTAAAAATATGCCCTATATTTTAAATTAAATTTCATTAAAATTATTCTCCATCATTTTGAAACTGTATAGCATGTTTTTTTAATATATTATTTTGAATTTTCAAATCGATTTATTTAGAAAATAGAAATATTTTATTCAAATAATCTATTTTTTCAATTATTATGGAATCATTGGTGGTATCTTAATAAACCTAGGCCCACACCCTAATTTTCCACATTAGGTGTTTATAAAATTTCTCCTTATTGGTTTGAGCAAAGGAATGATATATATTGAAGGTGGATCGAGCTGTTCATATTTTTACTTATTGACTTGTAACCTTAGGGACCATGGATTTTTGTTCCTTATTGAATTCTTTTGTTGTATTAATTTGTTATTTTTCTTCCATGTGTGTTTCTAGTATGTTACCTCCAGTGGAGTTTCTTATATATACATATTAACATTATTGTATTGCTTCCACTATGTTTTGTGGAACATTTATTCCCACTTCCATGTTGTATGTTGTCTAGGGAAACTCGCCAACCCAAGGGGATCCAGAACACCAATGGATCAATATCAAGGATGACTCTATTATCAGCTTACTGGTGTTCCAAGTCTTGTTCGGGAAAAATTGGTGTTGGGGAGATTCTATTCTACTTTTCTCTTGATGTCGATATGAATTTTTGAGATCTTTTCATGACTTAGTAGGTATTTATGATTCACTTTATAGAAATATCTTACTACAATGAAACATAAGATGCGAGGGGTGGATAAGCAAGTTGATCCTGTGGATTAGTTATAGTATTATCCGTATTGTGATTTTAATAGAGTGAAATTCATCTATCGTTTTTTACTTCTATTAATTGTAATATCTATTATTGCCCCATTTTAGTGTGAATATGATGTCTTAAATGTTGTATCCTAATGTTGTGTCGCATCATGATTTTGAGAATATGCACAAATCAGATTTAGGAAGAAGTTTCTTCATTACTGTAGTGAGATAATCATATAGAGGACACAAAAATAATTGATTTTATTATGCACATTGTCTACGATGTGGGATAGGCACCACCTCCAGTCCCAAATAATGATCTATCTATAAATCCTTTGGTGGTATTAATTGACCACATTCCCAATAGATCCTTCCACATACGACACTAGTTTTCAAAGGATCCACTGATAATCAACTTACAGAGCCATGGTTAGGAATCATAAAATGTCAATTTGAGTTCTTACAGACACCAAACACGATGAAGGTGAACGGTGAAACCTTTGTGATGGAAATACCAATATAAAGATGGTGGAAGATGATGGTGATAACAAGGAAGCATGATTTCTTAATGAGGAAGAAAAAAATGATCTTTTCACTAACCAGTTCTATACAGAGTCAATGGTATTGGAAAAGGATGTGGAGTTTTTCCAGATTGAGAAATGTGAAAAAAGCATAACTGAGTATTTAAATCTCTTTTCTGAGTTGGTAAAGATTTCTCCTATGATTGTATCTAAATGGATGATGAATTATTGATGGTTCAAGTTGGGGTTTCAATTAGATATATGTTAGTAGGTTTTCTTGCTAAAGATTATCACTTCTGTTGATGTGATGGATAAGGAAATGAAGGTTACAATAGACATTTATTGAAATATATGGTTGATGAGAGATCTGTTATATCCTAGTGTAAGCATTAGTTCCATCAATGAAAAATGTAATCGTGATGAATCAAATAAAAGTACTCAATGGAAGAATCTTCCCAGACCTCCCAAATCACTATGAGATATTTTTTTTGACATGCTATCAGTGTGGAAATCTAGGAAATTATAAAAGGGTTTTCACTGAGGTGCCCAAGAACTATACCTCTTGCAGACATTCATAAAACATATAGAGATTATTCCATCATTCTCTAACCATGTAGTAGAAAATGAACATCATATCCTCCTAAAACAACAAGGATATAAGATTCTTCACATATAAAAGGGTTCCATACAATGTCATTCAAATGAAGCTACTTCACATCATGGAAGTGTTTATAGAGGAAGGAGACCAGAGTCCAGCAAATTTGAGAGGTACCATTACTATAGTATTGTCAGTAGTGACTTTAATTTTTGATAATGGTGAAACTCATTCATTTATTTCAACCGGTATTGTTAATCATTATTATCTTACTGTAAAGATTTTATCTTGGGCAATGGATATTTCTTGACCCCTTAGTACAAATAGATAGAAGGGTATCTGTATAAATGTGTGTGTCTTCCCCATATTAGATTCCACTTTAGTATGAATTTTTCTCATTATTGATATCAAATATCTTGAAATTATATTTGTGATGTATTGCCTCATTTCCAATAAATCACAGATTGATTTTTACATTTAAAGAGTTTTATTTACTACTCCTAGTGGTGCATCTCTTGAAATTAAAAAATATTGGGAAATATTTTTAAGATGAGTCTATCCTTATTATCCAGAATTGGGGAACATGATATCATTGTTTTATTTTGATTAGGAGAAAGAATATTTGAGTTGTGATATCCCCTCTTCATCATCGAGTTTGATAACATGCTTTATTCAGATTTCTCTGGACTGTCCATGGTAAAGAATGTTGACTTCTCTAGGGACATAATGAGTGGATATCAACCTGTTTTAATTACATCCTACCACATGGTACCAGCTGAACTGATAGAGATGGAGTCCCGATTGTACGAGCTTTTCAAGAATGACTTTACACGCATGAGTGTTCCAGCTTGGGTGGCACTGGTTCTATTCGTTATGATGGCTTCTAGATCACTTCACTCAAGTGATGATTATAGGAATCTCATTCAAGTTACAATAAAAAATTTATCAGTCTCCACGGATTGATGATTTTTTTGATCATATGAATGGTGGAAAGTTTTTTTCAATGATCGACCATCAGTCTGGTCACCCTCAGATGAGGATAAAAGAAACCAGCATTCAGAAAACCACCTTTCTAATCATTTATAAACAATATGAGTACCTTATTATTCCATTTCGTTTGACAAATGATCCTACGATTTTCATGTATTTGATGAATAAAGTCTTCCATGAGTATCTGGATACCTTTGTGGTGGTCTATCTTGACGACATCATTGATTATTACAAATCCCCGAAAGAATATGTGCATCATCTAATAAGAGTTCAGAGTCTACTAAGAATTCACAGACTCTATGAAAAGCTCCTGAAATTTGACTTCTTGATTCAAAAAGTAAAATTATATGGACATGTGTTTTCTGAAAATGGTATACCAGTTAATTCAAAAAATGTGAAGGATGTCATGACTTAGTAGTGACCAAGGAATGTCTTTGGGATCCAGAACATCTTGGTATTGATAGGATATTACTGAAGGTTTCTGAATAAATTCTCAATTTTTGATTCTCCGATGACTTCTATAACTCTATAGGGGGTGAAGTTTGTTTGGTAAGATAAATTATAAAGTTATTTTGTCATGATGAAATGTCTTTTGACTACTATGCTACTGTTGACTCATCCAAAGACTGTGAAGGGCTATGTTGTATTTTGTGAGGCATTGGGTTCAGGCATGGGATTTGTTCTTATAAACGGTGACCATGGCGTTTCTTATGGATCTTTCTTCTTAATATACATAAAAGTAATTACCCTCACCATTTCATTGAACATTCATCTTCAATGAAAAAACATACGAGTTGGGGGAATTACCTTTATCCAGAAAGGATTTCTGTGTTTTCAAACCACAAAAGCATGAATTATATCTTCTCTAAAAAATATTTGAATCTTCACCAGAGGTGTTGGGTGGGGTACATATTGTTTTTTGACTATGACTTCTTCTATACCCACGGGAATGTGAATTTTGATGTAGTTTTTTTAAGTAGGAAACTTTCTACCCATGACATGTAAGAATTTTGGATGACTATAATTTAATGGCTCTCCATCCATAATTTCATGTTAGAGTTTATGAGAAAGGGGTTGAGGTTTCATTAGCCAGTTTTCAGTTGAAATATTTTCTTCTTGAGATGATTCTTCAAGATCAGTAGATTGATGATCAATCCCATTGAATTATGAACTCTCTTTATGGTGGGGTGACTATTTCCTAGTGTTCATTCTCCATAGTGGGTGTACTGTTATATCGTAATTTCATTATTTTTATTTCAGTAGCACGGAATAATGTAATGGTGGATTTCTATAATTTATAGTGGGTAGTGAACCCTAGATCCACACAAAATTTATATGATATGTGTCAGTAGTTTTGGTGGCTTGGTATGAGGCAAGACATTGTTGGGTTTGACTCTCATAGATATATGTGCTAGAATTTTAAGGTTGAGCACCAAAAACCTTCGTGTTTGAATCAACCACTTCCAGTCCCTACATTGAAGTGGGAATATATTTATATGGAATTTTTGTTAAGGTTTCCTCATACCAAGATAAATAATATTTCGATATAGGTTGTGATCGATAGGTTGACCAATTCATCTCACTTTATACACATTCATGATACATCCAATGTTGAGGAGTTTCTAAGTCTCTATGTGAATGAGTTTTTTTTTTCTTCGAGATCCACATATTATAGTCTATTATTGGTATCCGTAGATTACATCTCACTTTTGGAGAGGCCTTTAAGAGGAACTAGGAACTGTGGTTCATTTGAGGAGGACATACCATCTCCAGTCTAATTTCCATGCAGAGAGTCTATACATATTCCCATGTATATGCCACATGCCTATGTTCTTGACTTTCATGGTGCTTGGGATGATCACTTGGATATTTTTTAGTGTTATTATAAAAATAGTTACCATTCTGTGACCGGGATGGATCCTTTTTAGGCCTTGTATGGATTTTTGTGTAAATCTCAATTGTGCTGGTCAGAGGTTGGTGAATGTTCATCGGTTTGACCATCCTTTTTACATGAGACAACAAATAATATTAGAAGGATTCATCATATATTGTTAAAAACATGGAGAATATATAAGCATTATTATGATTGATATCATATAAATTCTGAGTTTTCTTTTTGTGATAAGGTGTTCTTTAAAATTTCACCCTGATTGGGTCATCAATGGGTTGTGAGGAAAGGGAAGCTTGCTCTTTGTTTTTTGGGACCTTTGGTGGTTGCTAAGTAGGTGGAGAAAGTTTCTAATCATTTATAACATCTACCAAATATGACAATGATATATAATTAATTTCATGTATCCTTGATTAGAAAGTACCTCTCTGATCTATGGAAGCATGGTTCTGATAATCATGAGACATAGGAAAGTGATGCACTGATTAGAGATTAGTGGACAAATCTTTTGGGAATGGAAGCTTCATCATAGTGTTTCTCGGAAGAGAAGTTTATTATGGTGGGGAGGTTTTAACATCTTGTTACCATTATGACAAGTATTCATTATTCATTGGCTCATTTTATACTATTCATTGAAGGGGTTGGGTGATTTTGGATTGGGAGTATATCTATAATGGCTTTGTTAGATGTTGTTTGTATTTTCAACTACAAATTGACATTTCATGCTGACTTCCAGAGGGTTACATGATATGTAATATGATTAAGCATCGCGTAATGGTCCTATAGAATGTTCTGAATGGCTATATTCCATGATTGTTACATGTCTCAATTATCCATTTCATGTCCTAATGGATTTAAAAAGGTTTTTTTTAATTAGAGAATTATAATTTAAGTCATGACAATTCATTTTTCGGTGGCTACAAAATTTGAAGGGTTCACGATGTTTATTGGGATTACAAGTCATGCCATACCCCAAATGTATTATTAAAAAATGAATCATGGTTTTTTATTTATTTTCCCCCCACTATAGACTCAACTTCCACAAACTATGTCCTTCCCAAGGTGATATCAAACTTGTACACCCCTACTGAATCCTTTCATTTGGCTTTGGATCATCGTTATGATTGCGATGTGTTTCAAAGTTCATTGTTTTCTCTCCTTCTTCAGTTTTCCCTCTTTCTAATCTCTTTTATTTGAAATGAATATTCTTGTAATTATGGATCCATGCCTTGTGGTGTTGGATAATACTTCTTGGATTAGTTTCTAGGTCTTCAACACATTTATTCTTATTGACGGGTGACATTTTCAGTTTTGAGTTTTGGGAATAAGTAGGTGGTTCTATCCCAAATTTCATAATTGATTATTTTTAAATTGCTTGATTTATTTCAATTTTATTATTTAAATTAAATTTTTTAAGCTTTGTTTAAATTAAATTTTTAGAAACCATATTAATTTTATTCATGATATCTAAAATTGATTTGGAATATAAATTTTGAAAACCCTCAATTTCATTGAATTGGGGTGTGTATGTGGTAATTGCTGATATAAACTGTTCAATTTAAATTATCGATTTTATAAAAATGATTTCATTTGAATTTTTGAATTTAATTTCGGAAAATAAAATGTATAAAGGATGGAAATGTTTTTGAATGGATTTAAAACTTGTTAAAATGGATTAAAAATTATTTTATTTAAACCAAGTGGATTTTTCTAATTAAAAGGCCTAGTTTTTTAATAAAACCTATTTCTTTTAAATGGGATAATTGAAATTTTAAAATGGAATAATGAGATATAATTTTTTTAAGAAGTCATAAAATAAATTTTCCGTTGTGAAAGATCACAAGTAAGCCTGAGATAGTTGGTGAGTTATTTGGCTACTCTCTATGCTGTTACATCATTCTAAAACATACCAAAAGTGGGTCACATCCTCGATAAGAGGGTGATGAGTCTCCTTTGTCTAGTGTCTGGGGGATGTTAGTATACTCATTTTTTCAAGATCACATAGAGAGTGTGAAATCATATAGTTTTTTGAAACTATCATACCTACTTTAAATATGACCATTATACATGCTTGTTTATTTATATATGACATATAAATGTATGAAAATGTTGTAAACCTACATTACATGGCTTTTTGGGATTTACCTAAAATGTTTTGGGAAACAATTTTATTAAAGCCATTGCTTTAGAAATATTCAATCCCATGTAATATAAATCCTATGCTTTAAAAATATTTTCCATCATTTATATAATATATTTCATGTTTTGTTTTAATATGATTTTGTATTTCCAGACCTATTTATTTATAAAATTTAAAATTTTTCATCAGATAATCTATTTTTCAAATCAGTTATGCATTCTTTTGTGTTATCCTACAGGGATTAGGCTCACACCCTACATTTTTCATCATGTGTTTGTAGAATTTCTCCTTAGAGGTTCAAATTAAGGTAATTGATCTCTTGGGTCTGGATCCAACTATTGAGCATTAGACTTTTTGAGTTGTGTCATTAGGGGCCTTGGGATGTTTTTCCCATGTTTTTAATATGGTTGTAATACTTTTGGATTTTAATGAATTATGGTTTATTGGTACATATCTCCCAATAGAGTTTCTTAAATATTCATATTGACTTGCTAGTATTCCATCCACATTGTTCTATTGGAAATTTATTCCCACTTGAATGTTTTATGATTCATAGTGCTAGCTACCAACCCATGGGAATCGGTAAATCCATTAGGGCTATGTTAGGGTCGGATCAGTTATCATGTTCGTAAGGAACATGGCCTCATTAATGAAATTCTCTCGTGTCCATGATTTTTTTTCATGTATCCATCTTAAATAAGTAAATACATGACCCTTCACATGTACTGAACTCAGAGGTCATACCACTGGAGCATGATCTTACTTGCGAGGAGCAACCTATTGAAATTCTAGATCGTGTAGAGAAAGCTCAATGAAACAATACAAATCCCCTGGTCAATGATTTTTAGAGAAATAACTAGTTATAGGAAGCAATGCGGTTACTTTATGATATGATAAATCAAAAGTTTCCCCATTATTTTTACCATAGTGATGAATTTTGTAGGTGAAATTCACTTTAAGGTGGTATAATATAACACACCGAGATTTAAGGACATTTGTTCTAGAATAAACTAATTTTTCATTTAAGTACATGAATGCACTAAATTGAAGGTTCCATTCACATGACCCCAACTCAGTGTACATTACATAGAACATCAACTTGGTGTATGATACAAGCAATACTGACATGGTTTACATTACACAAAACACTGATGTTTCTATATAACAACAATTTCGTGTAATAATTATTTAAATGATATAATTTTAAACTAACTATTAAAATTAGTCATACGAATATTAATAAATAATTTTCAAATATTTCTATAAATTATTTTATATAAATAATACATATTGATATTGACCGATATTATTTTTGGAAAAGACTTTTTATGTTTAAAAATGCCATTTTCATGAATGAACAACTTTTATTAAAAAAATAAAATTTAGACACATTTTTATGTTGAATTTTATGAAATAAACTTCATTTTTGGATTTATAATTTCAGAATTATCTTATGGTGACCTTTTGGGATTTTTCTAAGAAACATCATTTTTTTGATGAATAGTGAAAAATATTGGATATTAATTCATAAAAACGTTTTTATCTAATTTATTCATTATGTTAAATTAAATTTTTATTTAATTTAAAACATAAATAATATTATATTTTATCAATTATAACATTGGGGGTAAATTTATCCAATTTCACATTGAAATTGGATATCAATGCATGACAAACTTTTATTCATTCTTTCATTAAAAACCTCCATTATTGACCAGACTATAGGTATAATTTTCAATTAATTTCTTCCACTTATGTTGTTAGAATTTAGATAAATGTATTCCATATTGGGAATCATCATTATTTCTAATTTTTAATAAGTTAAACTTTTTTTATTAAATAAATTATTGAATGCGATTAAAACTGACTTCTTCAATTATGGTTATATCAACGTTAATAATGGAGTAAACTACCTCCTTAAGGCCCAAAACATCCATTAAACATGTCCAAAATCCATTTTGTGGAAATATTTATACACTATTATCACTTTTCCATATTTGGATCATTATTGGTTCCACTTTCAAAACTAATAACGTGGGTGGAATTCTCTCTTTAGATATTTATAAGAGTGTCATTCATCCTTCTCTATAAAAGGCCACCGGCCCTCCGTCTTCTTCAAACCTCTAAAGCTGCTTAAATTAGGAAAATATCTATACAATAAACATATCAAAATACATCCCTTACTTCCATAGTAATACCCCTATGATGAAATATTTCCATGGAATCCTTTTGGCACAAACCAAAAGGACTTAACCCATTAAGAGGTCACATATTCCCTCATGTCCTTTCATTTATTTTCTTTCTCCAGCAAGTTCAATTTTATTCCATGATTGTATTACAAAAATATTATCATAAATATTCCCAGATGTGGTTATTATAAGGTTTCAACCTACACATACACGCTATTCTATATAATTGTTAACAAACATACATTTTATGTGTATGATGAACTACCACATCACTAAATGATGATTGTTCAATTTTCCTTTCCATCACTCTTGGTAGATTTTATTATTAAAACTATGTTCATATAAGTTATATATTACATTAAATTTTTATTTAGGATTATTTATTCCTTTTCAAATACATATATATTTTTCTTTCTATTTGGTGTAAATAGAATAATTTCGTTTCAGGAAGTCTGTACAACCACCCCTCAAAGCTATGTGATTCATTCACACACTACAATGATCGTACTAAGAATTGGTTTATTTAACTTATATTATATATCTATAATTATTAAAAATTAAATTTCTAATTTAATGATATTATTTACATATATACACATATTTCATTTTCATTCAATCTTTCAATACGACTATAAACATAGATATTGCATTCTTGCATACATACGACTACCATCTCCATGAACGGTGTATTCCATTTTCATAATTATATAATATATATATTAAAATAATAAAAATATAATGAATAAAAATTATATTTATATAATTTTTTATATTTTAATTTATGAAATAATTTTATGGAAAAAAGACATAACAAATTAAGACACATGCAAAAATCAAAGTGAATATTATCCCAAGTGAAACCTTAACATAGGATGGTTAACAAGTGTTTAATATAAGGTCGTAATCAAAACATATATGGTAATATATATACTAATATTTCTCTCAAGAATATTTATAACAAATTTATATTTATTATATAGTTGTTTTGAATCAGTACAATGAGATTCAAGACACAAGGTAAGGGGATTTCATTAATCTTTCTTATTTATGTTTGATACATGCTATGCTCAGCACTCAATCCATTTGTGTGATGTATGTACTGAATATTATTGTATCATCTATTTATTATAGCATAATTTATGTTTATTCATATATATATATTGTGATATTTATTTCATGGGGTCTAAGATTCCAAATTTACCAAATTAGTAAAAATGATTTGTCACAATTTACCTTTTTTGAGACTCATCTTTTGGTATACACATAAACACATTTTCAATGTTTATATACTTTAATTTTACAAGTTATATCATGAATATAATTATTTTAATGGTATTTTAAGAATCATTTAATTTAATTTTTATACATTTATAATATGATCCCAAGTTACCATGTTATAAGAGTTGGTTGAAACAATCCCATCGCATTTTGAGATTCTTTATCTTTATGATTCCTTTGATGAAGTCTTATGATCCATATTGAATAAAAAATCAGTAGATTCCTTGTCATATAATTATTCAATGTATATCCATGTATTAATACCGTTTTTTTCCACTTTAGGTACTTAAGATAATATTTTTATGTACAATCTGATTGTATCTATCTCCGGTCAGAAATCTATTATATTAAAAAATATTATTTTCCAAAAAAATATTTTCAAAAATGTTTTCAAAATATCTTCGATGGCCATTTTCATGAAAAAGGGATTTTAAAAAATAATTATTGTATTAAAATAATCCTTTATATATTTTTAATGTTTTTTTAAAATATAAGGGATTTTAAATGTGTTTCTATATTAAAAAATTTAAAAATAAGAAATGATATTTTCTTCATGAAGTGTTTTTAAAATATCATTCAAAATTAGTTCTCATCTAAGATAACATACAATGGTGTTACTCATGAATTTATTAAGAAATTAATAAATTTATCCATTCATATTACTTATCTGAATGGATTATTTTTTATGGAATAATGTTTATGAAACCTATTTCTCATTCATGAGTTAAATGATTTTGAACCTTGCTTATTTTCTAGGCTATGTTCATGATGATATTATTATGAGCCCTATATCTTTACATTTGTTGTGATATGATTACATATTTATAAAACCCATTTCATTTCATAGGTTATTATATGATTATTGATAATCTTGGGGAGCATTCATTTATGATTTTATTATGATATGGGTGGGACATATATATCCCTCCAATGCATTGGGTAATGATTTATATCAAATGAGATAATCTAAGATGGTCTAGGAAATGAACATAGTCTACTAAGATTCCTATGAGAGTGAACCATGACTACCAATATGGTATGATTAGTGTAATCATGATATGAATATGGCCAAGTGAGTGAACTATGACAACCATGATGGTATGGTGAGTGAACATATATTACCAAGATTGTCTTCGCAGTGATGCCTTCGCCACTATGGAAATCATATTATATATTCTTATGTTTCATCCGAAATTCCATGTTTTATTCCAATGTTCTGATTCGATGTCTTAGGTTCACTGGTTCTATATTATTAATTTCTTATTAACTCCAAAGGCTAATTCTATGATTTAGGTACATGATGTTTGATATTTTGGGTATGCTCTTTTATTTTCATGATCATGTTATCATACACTTATGCTCATGGATATGATTTTGTATCTTTTTATGTTTCCTTCCCCAGGTTATGAAAATATATATTATGGTTTATGTTTCTAACAATGGTGATAGTCAATAAGAACCTAGTGAGAGATAATGTAGCTCATTTATGTACTAGGGTTTATGTTTTCTATTTTTCAAAATGTACTAGGTTGGTATGGTTTTTTTGAGTTTCTTTGAATAATTTTTAAGTATGTCGGAAGGAAGGTAATGTTAATTCATTAAAATAAATGATAGATATAAATTTAATTATGAAATTATGGATTACACATAAATTTAGACCAATTAATTATTAATGATCATTATAATATTTTTAAAATAAAATCACATTTTTTATGAAAATTAATTTAAAAGAGGATAAGTTTGTTTTATACTAATAAATGAAAAATGTTTTTGATTTATATTAATGAAATATATATATACATATACATATATATATATTAGTCAATATAAAGTTCAAAATTTATCTTATGTGTTTTCTAGACATGCTATAAGAACAAATAAAATATCATGGATAAAAGAAGTATTTTTCTTAAATGACAGATTTTCATCCTTTTGATAGAGCTCATGTTTTAAATAACATTTTTGGAACTTTTATAAATTAGTTTTTAAAAACTAACTTCTTATCTGAAAGTGTAATTTCAATATTTATCTTTGATAAACTTTTTGTATATTTTATGATAAGTTCTATGTTTTGATGAATAATAAAAAATTGTGGTTTTTTATTGAAAATATATTTAGCATAGAAATAATTTATAGTGGTAAATTATATATTTAATTTGCTTTAATATATAATTAGATATATTTTTTATCGTTTAATCATTGTTAGGTCATTTATATAATTTTGACGTTGAATTTGGATATAAAAACATTTTGATATTTTGGACGTTTTCACTTTGAAAACATGTATGCTCATTTCATCAATGGGTTTAATTTTAAATTAATTTTTTAAAATAATTTTATTTTGATTATTAAGATTGTATTAAACATTTTTAATCGTAAGGTCAAAATTTATTATATTATAAACTTTTATTTTGATCTTATATGAATAGTAATTTCGATAATTTTTAATAGCATGGTAAATGGTGTTAAGTAATTTATGTTTCAAATAATGTAATAAGGACTAAGAAATCATAATAAAACAGAAAAAAAAATTATTTGAAAATATAAATTTGACCCAAAACACATATGTTTAAAAATTGAATAATTTAATGGATAATATTCCATGAAAACAAATTTTATATTTTTAAATTCAAAGAGTAACAAAATGTCAAACACATACATTTAATAAATATAATGTTTTTAGAATATTTAAATATAGATGATATGCTCAAGTATTGATATTATTAAAGAATATAAAAATAGTATCTTCAAATTATAAATTTAATTTTAGTTTTTACAGAACCAATAATTATCAAAATTATAAAAATATTATGATACATTAATTATATAGTTAATGAATCAATCAATTAAATGATATTATAAATATTAAAATATATTTAATTGACTAAATTATGATAATAAGTGAACTTAATTCATGAATATTACATATTAGGGGTGTATTAAGTTATTTTTTTGATGTTATCTTTTTTTTTATAATGTCAATGTAATGAATATTTTCAAAATTGACACTTATGATATTTTATGAAAATAATTTTTAATTATATTATTTAGAAACCCAATACTAATATATAAAAAAATGAGATTATATATAGTCTAAATTATCATAAAATTTCCTTTTACGTTCAAATTGACACTTTATAAGTAAATATTTCATCTTCTTCATATTGAAAAACCTTTTACCATTGTTAAAATTCTAATGGATGGACTAAGGCTTAATCAAAATTATATGGTTTACAATAACATTAAACATTGTTTAGTATACACTGGTTGATGATTTTACCAACTTATAATATATTATATTAGAATAAATATAAAATTGGGGCTATTTTTATTGAGATTTTACTTATTATAAATTAATCATTCAATAAATTCAAAAAGATATCTCCCCTCTTTTATAGAAGGGCACCATTTCTTCTCTCTTATTAACACTTTGGAACTTATTTGGTTGGGAAAAAATCTATCCAAATCAAATTAATAAAAACAATAACTATATCCTAGAATCATTAATTTAAGAATAAATCCAAACAACAGGGTCCTTTTATAAAAATCAAAACGAGATACCCAAAGAAGTGGTGCCATTCATCAATAAAATTTTTAATTTATTTCTTATATTTACCCCCATAAATTAATTTAATTTAATTTTTATATAATAAAATCAGTATCATAAATAATCCTGTATTTTTTAATATTAATGGTTATAACGATGCTCACACACACTTCCATAAAATGTGATACACATCCATCGTTTCATTTTAAGGTGGAATACCGTCTCATGAATCGATGTCACACACTATTCAATTTACTCTTTTAAAGTTTATAAATAATGTTGTAATTTATATTATTTATGATATTTATTATGTATTTATTATTATGGGATTTTTATATATCAAATAACTTCATAATTGCAGTTTTTGGAAATATAATAACTTCATTTCTGGACTTGTGAACAACCACCTCTCAAAGTGATGTGATTCATTCACACATTACATGGAACATGTTAAGGATGGGTTTAGTGATATTATATGATATATATGACATAATAATTATAAATTAATAATACTATACATATATTCATATATTTCATTTAATTTTATTATTTCAATACGATAATAAATGAATGTAGCATTCTTGCATATGTATGACCTACCATCTCCATGAATATATTTGATATTTATAATATGGTTATCATTGTGGAGATAATTAAATCATTGTCAAAGTATGAAGATCAAGAATAAAAAGTTAAGAAATACTTGAGAAAAAAATAGATTATTACTTGAAACATAAAATAAACATGGAATTATTAACTAGAGGGTAATATAATTTCATGACAAAATCATATATTGTATTATATTAATTAATATGGCTCTTTAATATATATATATAATAAACTTATATTTATTATATATTAGGTTTTCACATGTTTGATGAGATTCCTGATATAAGGTATGTGATTTTTGTCTAATATTTATTTTTTATGAGATATAAGCCATGTTCAACACCATTTAATTTTTTTGGTGTATATAATAACAAGGAAGTTATTATATCATCCATATATTTAAATTTATGAGTATTTTCTTATATATTTTATGATCTCGTATTTATGAGGTTTATGGTTGAAAATTTTCTAAATTTGTAAGGTAATGTTATGTTAATTTTTCTTCATTGAGACGCAAATTGTGTTATGTGCCTATATTATTTTACTATGTTTATGTTCTACACTTTAAAATTTTGTATGACTAATCTCCTTATTTTCATGATATTTAAATATTAATATAATTTTATTCTCTCTTCAATCATAAATCTGTCTTCCTTCAAAATAATGTTTTCTAAAAATATTTTTAAAGTGTTTCTATTATCTCTTAAGAACATTAAAGGAAAAATTATTTCAAATATGTTTAAATAAATTTTAAAGTATTTTTAATATTTTTTTATGTTTATATTCAATGGAATTTTTATTGATAAATATTTTACAATTTAAAATGTTTTCTAAATGGAAGGAATATTTTCCTCAATATTTATTTCAAGTGGTATTTCAAAATCATTGTCCTTCTAGGGAAGAGATATTTGATGTTACTTATTTTTTAATAGGGATATGCCAAAATTATATAATTATTATTCTTTATTATAATTATTTTTTATTATAGATTTATATTTATTAATTTTATTCTTTTCAATGATTTATGTTATGACAAAATGTTTATGAAATCCACTTTTCCATAAGGGTTGACATATGATTTGTATTCATGTGGAAAAAAATTGTGTGGTTTTTATTATGTAAGGGGTGGGACCTAAATCTCCCTCAAATTTATTTGGCAAATATTAATGTATCATGAGATAATAAGGAAAATAAGAATATCAACATAATCAACTATAGAGTATGGGGAAACATGATCCACTATGACTATATGGGGAAACCTGATCCACTATGGGAAGATAGGGAAATCTGATCCCTTATAAGGAAATGACTATGAATGGGGATGTTGGTGTTTCCCACTATGTAGGTGTAGTCCACATGATGTTCTTTGATACATTTTTTTAATGGTACCAGAATTATTGTGAATTATATTATATATTTTTGTGTAATCCAAAAATTTCATGTAATATTTTATTTTATTATTTCATGTCTAATTCTCATGATTTCTTAAATATTTCTGTCTTATTAACATCCATTATTTATTCTATTAATCGTTTTTATGATCATAGATTCGCATGGTATGATTTTATAATGTTATGTCGATGTTCTCATACCCACTTGTTCATGATTGTTCTTACATATATCCAATTCTTACCCTTACTAAGAATATGGAGTCACCCTATATTATGGTTCATTTATCCAGGTTAAGAATTATGGTTTTATGTAGGAGTAACAAAAGATAACATCTTTATGTTATATGTTGAATATCATTCCCCAAATTAGATTAATGTGTTCAATGTTTCCAAATGTACTAAACTATTATGATCATCAGACATGAGCTTGTATAATTAAATGAATATTCATATAAATTTTTAATATACATGTATAAAAACATAGATTAATTATAATTCATACTACAAAAGGATTTTTAGAGTGGGACTCTCTCTCCCATGACTTGTGTTCCCTTTATTACAGAATACTAGAGTTGTTATTATGGTAGAGATTAGTACTCCCCTTACCAAAATCTAATCGTGGTTTGGGTTTGAGTTTCCCCATGGCTTTCTAGTGTAGAAGCATGGTGGATGTAGTTGTAAATCGTATAATGTGATATTCCTTTAGTTTATTCATTTAACATAGGTAAGTAAATGATCCTATTTATACATTATGGAGTTATTGTGAAATAAAGGATGATCATGATGAATAATCATCGATTTTTTGTTCCTCAGATCTCTATGGGTTTACGTTGAGACATGACATATAATTAAATTTCAAATTCATACTTTATTGATTTAAAATTATCTTAGTATCCATATATTATCATTAGGTATGAACCTATATGTGTTGAAACTATGATAACTATGATGTATAAGTTTACTGGGGAATTATTTTGTTTGATCATATCTAGATCATTTATTGCGTTTCTCCTAGATAATCTCTTGTATGAGGAGTTTCAGGATGATGAACTGATTTGTATTTTCTTATGGTTTTTGGTAATCATATTGAGGGTTATTATACACAAAAATTCAAGGGAGTTGAAAAAATTCATGATTAGTTTTTGAATATAACACAAATGAAATTGATGGGTTGCCGATGTGTGGTTGATGTACCTTTTTCGGAACCAAACCAAAGTGACCTTAGGGGATTCATTTTTAGATAAACATGGTTGCACTGAGATGTGATAGTAGTAGGAAAAATTCATTTTTGGAGATAAAATACAGCTTCGACCTCTTTATCTTATATTCTATTGTCAGTTTTTATTTTTGGATGTTGGGTATCCACCTTCCCCCTTTAATTTTTGGTTTATATATCAGTTATCTCTGGGGATCATTGTAGTTTTCTCTGGTATGTGTTGTATACAATCTTGTTGTCATATATATACTATTGGTTATTCTTTCTGAATTGGAGATATATATCTATTATAGGTTTATATATGCCAAATATTCCCATATTATGAGTTCTTCCAACTTGGAAATAGTCCCTAGATTATTGGGGGTGGTTTTGAGGTGGAAAACTCAGCTTAAATCCAGATTTGGTGGGGTATTAGTAGGTTGGTTCATGTATCATATGTTATTTAAAATGAATTATTTTTCCTTCATTCCATATATTGAATATTTATTACTTTTATAATCTTGTACTAAGTGTTATCATTGAGGGTTACCATTCTAGTCCCTAGCTAGTGCTTCATATGGGAATTAATGAGAGTTGGAATTTCAAGATCATTGAGGGGGCCATAAATTAAATCATTCAAATTTATCATAAAATATGGAATCTATTATCATTAGATTAATTGAATATATGTTTTTTCATATTTTACGTCTTATATAAGATTGTAATCCGGATTATTTTCCTGAATATTTTTCAACAATATCTCTAAAACAAGAACCATAACTCCCCAATGATCTATATTATGAAACCTATACTATAATAATTCTTCTATGTGGTATAGTTTCAATTAATTTAAATTATTTGAAACTTCAATTAGATGATATCCATGAAAAATGGTTCATTCGAACAAACACATCATTATGGGGTTCCTGAAATCATTTCAAAAAGAGAATAATGGGAGTTTGTGCTACTATATGGTGTCTATAAAATTGAATATGGCGAATTTCAAGAATCTATACCTCTTCTCGTTAATCAAAAACCACTTAAAATAATTAATTTGGGAATGGTGTTTTCCGATGATCGATCACTGCTCAAGCTATCATCAACCTTGATTGAGGACCAATGATATTCTATAAATAGATTTTAAACTCTAGTATAATTATTTTGGGTATCTCTACATGCCTTTTGGGTTGAAAATCACCAATGTGTTTTATAAATTAAATGAATTTAATCATTAATTATTTTATTAACTTCATTTCTATTATATTTGTAAATGATATCCTATTTAACTCATGATCCCTTGATGAGCATGTGAGATATCTCTATATTATCATGGATAATTTATAGTAATATATTAATTATTATAATCTAACCAAATTTTCATTCTAGATTTGGGAAGTAAACATTTTCATGAATTTAATGTTACAATATTTCATTTATGTACAACTGAAAAAGGTATTCTCTAAAACGTCTTAGAGGTCCCCTCATGTGTGTTTTATATCCGAATCATTTATAGACTCAAGAGATATAAACAATAATTCATCAGAGAATTATCTAAGATCATTTGCCAAATGACTATATTAATTAAGAAAATATTAAAATTTTTATGATTTAAATTGTAGAAGGATTCATTTCATTAATTTATGAATAAGATCACAACAAATATAGTGTTGATACTTTTCAATTTATGGGATGAATTTTAGGGTATTTTGATATTAATTTTATGGCTCTTAGCTATGTATAAATATGATTAGTGGAAAGTATCATATGGTTTCTGAAATTTATACCATATATAATAGAACAATCATAAACTATATCTAGAGTTCATTTTCATTATTCATGCACTAATGTACTAGAAGAATTGTCTGTTTAAGTGGCACGTTATATTCTATACTGACAACAAGTCCCTTAAGTATTTTTTTTCATTATGGAAAATAAATTTGAGGAAACATTCTTGGGTTGAATTTCACCAATCATATGACTTGGATAAATAGTATAAATCTGGAAATGTAAATATAATTTTCCATTCCCTTAGCTAGATGATTCACACATAGGGTGTTGATTACGTAAAAGTGGACTATATTTTGTAGCCGTTTTTTTCCGAACTCCCCCTAAACACCGCTAGGAGTCATGGAGAAACACACATAAATCAAATAAATATATTCATATCCACTATAGAGAATTTCAAATTGTCATCAGTGTCAGAAAAATATTACATCAATATTTGGGAAAGGAACAATAGCGTTGAGATCCTTGATTATAGGTATCATGATTATTTCGATGTTATATATATTCATGGGAGGCTTTTAGTTTCTAATACCTCAACATAACTACACATGAATAAATTTAATTATTTAATGTGGAATGTCCACCCATATATTACTAAAATGTTTCATGATATTTGAATCCAATAGTAGTTTCTTTGGGCAATTAGTGATATCTTGGGGTATATTTTTAGATGTATGAAATCCAGGAAGATAAAGCTGAAAATAAGAATATGGAAGGTACTCTTTCGTTACTTATCAAATCACTATGGAATGGGATGGAGCCATGATGGATAATATGAAAAGTCCTCCTTGATTTTATTTAGGATAGGATATAATTTGGTTGTTAATTAATATTTTATGTAATATATAACACTTTCTACAAATCAAGGGGGATTTATAAATTGAGAATTTACAGAAATTAAAAATAAAAGAGATCATGAATTGGTATAGGTTACATTTGAGTATCATCTTTGATATGGATCCATGATTTAAATCTATATTTTTATAAGGTATTCAACTTAAATTTGGTAATTATTTGAAATTAAATTTTTCATTTAACTTGTTGACTGATAGTCCATCCAAGAATATGATCAATATTTTAGAGGATATACATTGGGATTATATACATTCCTTTGTTGGCATGTGGTAGGGTGACATATAGTTTGATTAATTCCCCAAATATAATAATCATGGGTCATCTCTCCAAATATATCAGAATTAATATTTATTTGGGAGGCCATTTCATTCTCCTATATGAATACAAGAATAGGTGATTCATATTTAACTGTGCTTGATACTGTTAGAAAGATGTCCATGAAATTAAAATTAATAAAAAGATATATTGTATACACCTAATGATGAGAAATTCCATATAATGATAAATGGATATGACTTTTATAATTAATGTTGGATGGAAATGTATTTCATTTTGAATTTATGAGTGTAGGACTCTAATGCATGGGAAATAAGAGAAAATAACTCCTCGATATGTCAGGACATTTATGATACACTTTTGAGTTAGATAATTAGAATATTACCTTTTTCTACCTCTAATATTCTACTCCATGTATAAAAATTATTATATTTTCTATTTCAGGTAGTAAATTCTCTAACTATCAATTGTGATTCAGGATGACTACATGGAGTTTATGAATATTGTGTCAAATTTGAAGCATTTTTTATGTATCATAAATTGAATTGATAATGATTTACATTTTATGTTTATTAATGTGGTTTGAATTAATGTGAATCATAGAGACCACCAATTTGAAAACTGGGAATGAGAATATTAACTATAGAGCTAGTTTCCAATAGTTTTCACTCAAGAATTGTAACAACCCGAGATTTTATAAGATATATTCTTTTTAATTTCTTTCATATTTTCTGTTGTACGCTTCACCAAGATTATCTTGCACTATACGCAACACTGTATTAGTTGGCAGTATATGCGACACTAATCTTGGATCGTGTTACACACAATTTCAAGTTTGTTTGATAGTACTTATTCTACGAAACATTGAGTGTATATATATATATATATATTCAATGTATAAATGAAATACAGATGTATTTTGTTATATGAAACAACAAAGGAGTCTTGCACTACACGCAACCCTGACTTGGCTTGCATGACACGCAATCACAACCTTCCTCGATAGCATGTGTTGTATGCAATATCGGGTTTTACTAAACAACGATATGTGGTTATAATATTATTATAAACTAGCCGTTATGAATAATAGTAAATAAATTTTAAATTTAATGACATTATAATTCATCTCACACATTTTATAGAACATGGTATGAGAACAAAATAAATTTTTCAGGTAAAATAAGTATTTTTAAAAAATGCAGTTTTGTCGCCTTTTGATGGCGCACCCATTTTAAATATAATTTTTGACAAGTTTATAAGTTAAATTTTACAAAATAAACTTATTATTTTGAATCAGGATCTAAAAATTTATAATGGATAATGTTTTGATATTTTTCTGATAACTTTCATATTTTAATGAATAGTAAAAACACTCTATATTTTAATTAAAAAAAACTTTTTTCATCCTAATAATTAATATGGTTAAATTATAATATTTAATGGTTTTAATGTATAAATAGAATATATTTTTACCATTTAATATATTTTATATCATTCTCATTGATTTTATATTGAATTCGTAGGTAAAATAATTTTAATCTTTTGAAATGTTTAAACTTTTAAAACTCATTTTAATAACAACAGGATTAATTTTAAATTAATTTCTGCAAATTTTGTTTATTTAATTTAGAAAAACGGATTCCATATTTGGAATCATTGGGTCCAAATTATGTTAATAGGCTACTTTTTATTTTTGGGCATTATGAATAGTAACTACGACAAATTTTATTTACCATAGTAAAAGGTAAATCGGGTAATTAAGGGTAAATTTAAAATTATAAAATGACCCTAACACTTGTATTAATATAATTGGATGCTTATATTTAGTCCTAAGGCATATTTGGGTCGAAATGGAATCCATTGGAACCCACTTGGTGGTGATTAAGACCTTTAGTTTATTTTATTTAAAGAAAAGTGAAATATGTCTCACTCAACTTTAATAATTAAAGTATTTTAAATATAAGTTTATACAGAATATATATTCTTTTATAAAAACTAATTTGAAGGGTAAAAGGATTTTCTTTATCATGGTAATTTATTTATTATTTTTAATAGACATTTAATTAACATAATATCTTAATGATGCAAAAATTATTTATTTAGTGAAAAATAAGTAATTTAGTTATTATTGAAATAATAATATCCATTAAAAGGCTTCAAAACCTGACCAAAACATATTGGTAGTGTATATATACACCATAATCATCCAATTTCAGAATATATGACCATTTTGAGTCTTATAAAAGTGATTATGACACTTATATTATTTTATTCTAAATGATGTCAAAGTTTTCACCTTCATAATTTAATAAATAAAACATTTTAAAAGTAGGGTTTTTTAGAATATAAATCTGACTAAAAGTATTATTATGTAATATATAAGAGTTATCTTCATCTTAGTATTTTATTTTTAATTTTTATGCAACAAATAAGTATATTTAATAATTATACTAAAATGTTGTATAAATTATTTTATTAAGAGAAGTATCAAATAAATGGGTTTACAAATAGTAAAATAAATATTATATGAACTATTTAATGTGATCCACTAATTTTCAAGATGACTATGACATGTTATGAACTTATTAAATATGTTACTTTGAATATATCTTACCCTATGTGTGGATATTGTTGAATTTCAAATAAATGAATAGTGTCAAAATTGTCACTATTATTATTTTATAAAAATAACATATTATTAAATTGTTTAAAAATCAAAAAAAATATTTAAAAATTATAAATTGAAATTTATATAGTCAAAAATTTCGCAAAGTATCCAATTATATAAAATAAAAAACACATAAGTGATTATTTATTACTATTTAAAATTTAGAAATTTATTACCACAAATAAAATTAAATAGATTAAATAAGGATAAATCAAAATGATAAGGTTTAAGATAAGATCAAAACATGTCTAAATTTGATTGGTTGATGATATTACAACCCTATCCCATTAAATATTCTAATTGAGACATTTTTTGAGGTTTTTATGTGGGTTTTGAATTTATATTAAACTAATATTTTTTAGGATTCCAAAGGTGCCCCTCTCCTCTATAATAAAATGGCACCTCATCCCTCTCATCATTAAACAACATTGATCCCTCATGCTCGGCAAACCCTAGACCATTTCCATTATCAACTTCCCTAGACATATTCTAGAGGTCCTGGTCTTCTTAAAAGACCAATTTTAGTGCCCTAAGAGGTGGTTTTAAAGAGGCATTTCGAAGAAGAGGTAATATCTGTTACCGATTCTTTCGAATTTATTTCTTCTTCTACTAAGTCTTATTTAGTTGTTTCATTATGAATTAATAACATAAGTATCACTCATATACTGATATGTTATTATAAATATGAAACAACCCTATTACACCTTATATCCATCCTACGAAAAATGAAACCACCGCGTGTGCGTACGTACGGAATACCATCTCCACGCCGTGGTGTAATCTGTTTTCCACCACCACCTTACTTGGATTGTTATAATGGTGTAAATAATAACTATATGTGATTATTATAAAGTTTTATTGATTTTTAAATAGTATACATACACTTAAATACAATTCCACGATCATGGGAAAGATATCATCGCTCGTGCGTACGTACGAACTACCGTCTCCACGATCGCGATAAGATTCATTCTTCATGATAACCATTCAAGAATTATTATGAAGTATATATAATGAATAATACTGAAATATATGACATAATAATGATACTGGATTTATGTATATATATATGTATTTCATCTACTTAAGTCCATTCAAGTCAATAAGAAAAGGAAAACAGCGTTCATGCGTACGTACGACCTACCATCTCCATGAAAGGTGTATTTCATTCCATTTAATGATCTATCATATAAATATGTATATGATGAATATATATTATATATATAAATCATGTTTTACAATCTGGAATTAATTAAATCATGATATTAGTAATAATATCAAGAACAACAAGTCGAAACACGCATGATAAATGAAACGATTTTACCCAAAACCCTACTTTTGCATGGAATTTACAAAAGAACGGGTAATATAAAGTGATAAGTGAACCATATATGATATCATAACAATTAATATGATTCTATAATAAGTCAATGAAATTATTTAAATCATTATATAGGAGGTTTGTAATACGTACGAATCATATCAGACCTAAGGTAAGGGATAACTTTTCCAATCCCGTTTTTATCTGAGATTGTTTTTTCGTAAGTATTTACTGGGGTTATATTTATCATCAATGTCCCTATTTTCTAAAAATTGTTTCATGTATGTTTAACTTCCTTTTTACCCATTTTTTTAAATTTACTACATGGTAATTAATAAATCTTTCTTTTTTTACCATACGAGGTACTTTTTGACTTTTCTGGAAAAAGTACGAGATGCATGTTTTTTTAACTTATACGATGTGAACAGATTTTTACGGCTTCATAACGAATAATTTTCATAAATATTACTCTACAATATTTCATTATTATTTTCAACAAAATCATTTTCTTTTGAAATTACATAGCATTTTGTGAAAAAGAAAATGATTTTGAAAAAATAGGATATTTTCCACAAGAATTCATTTCTAGTGTTTTATTAAAACCAATTTCCCTCTATGATGAAATTATTTTATATGTGTGTGTTTCAAGTATAATGTCTCTATTATAAACATGGATTCACTTTTCTTATGATGAAATGATATCCATTTATTTTATATGGATTATGTTATTAGGGGATGATGTTTATGAAACCCATTTTATTCTTTGGGTTATGAAGAATAATTTATGTTTATGATGTGGCACACGTAAGAATGAATTCATTATGAGATGGGTGAGACCTATATCTCCCTCCAATGAATTGGGTAAAAGTTTATATATCAAGAGATAGTCATGGATGAAATGACATGTAAATCCGGTTCAGTAATACATGGCTGGAACGACAAGTAAACCCAGTTCAGTAAGGGACTTTGTCAACTAAGATGGTCTTGGCAGAAATTCCTTGGATACTATATAAATCATATCATGTGCTTAATGTTTTTCCACAATTAAAACTATTATTCCCATGATAGTTTATCATTATTGATGTTTCATTATGATCTATTCCTTACACACTGCCATGTTTTATGTCATTTCTCATGATCTTGAGGCTTAAACATTATGTTCATGTTTTTAAGTTAAAATGTATATGGTTTGTTTTATTTTATCCATGCATACCCTTATTGATTATTTGAGCTCACCCTTTTAATGTTTTTCCCCAGGATTAAAATAATGGATTTAGGTAAGGAAACAAAAAGGGGAAGATAGTTATGGGCGTTGTTGAATATCTTTCACCACGATTAGAAGATTATTTTTCTGAGTTTCCAAAGACACAAAACTATTACGGTCCTTGTGTTTGTTTTTGTTATGTATTAAGTATTCTGAAAAATTAATGTAATGTCTATGTACATCAAGATTTGGGTCTTTACAGTTGGTATCAGAGAGAGGTTTAGTTAACCTTTGGAAATAAGGATGTGAAAACTTTAGTGAGATCCCTAGAGATATTTCTAAGGTAGTTCTAGAGATGTCTGTAATGTTAAGTATAACAGTACGTTATAGTCCAAGAATTATTGTAATGATATTTGAATTTATCCTAAGATGTTAGATATTGAAGGTACTGCCCCTTGATTATTATTTTCCCTCTCACACTATTCATTTTGGGTTTTAAAAAATGGATAGAAGTAGGAAGATTCATGATAATGGAGGATATGATAGACAATGGAATGATATTCTTCTTGAGAAACCAAATGAAATTGGATCTGGAAGTCCAGATATTTTTATTATTCCAAATAAGCAATCTCATAATATGATCAATAATCTCAACTTTGGTATGTTTCCCGACTCAGGTAATAAGATAAATATGGAGTTTCATGATGATCATAAAGGAAAGATAGTTCAATGTCCCTCATGTAAATCATGTTTGAAGAGGCATCAGGGAGATTGTTTCAAAAGAACTAGAAGATGATTTGGATTTGGAAAAGAAGGACACAAAGCCAATAATTGTAAAAGAAAAGTTTTAGTTAACACCATGGACAAGGGTAATGGTATTACTATGAAATCGACAACAGTTAAATGTTTTAAATGTGGAATGTAAGGGAACTATGAAAACCAATTCTCTAAGGGAAAATCTCATGAAGAGAATCAGAATGGTCATATGGGTAGTATTTATGTTGATGATGATGAAGAGACTACAATTCATATATGTGATGAAAGAATTGTTGAAGCTAATTCAATGGTTTAATAAGGTAGTGGAATGATTATATGTTTACCATGATTTATGGTAATAGTACTATGGGATAAAGAAACATCTAAGGATTGTTAAACTATTGTTTTTTAAAGTATTTGAAATTATATTTTGAATATTACCGGTAACAATGAAATTTTATTCAGATATTTTTGGACAGAAGATTATATGGGCCAAATTAATGGATAAGGAAAAAATAATATTTTAGATATTATTAATGATCTCAAGACTGATATAAGGATGAATTGATATCATGGTTTGAGTATAGAGAAATTTTGGGATTTTTGTATGTGGAAAGAGTTAACATTTGAAAACATTCAGGTTTTCACTAAGGTTCAATGGGTATTCATTTTTTATGAGAATACATGATTAAGGTATTCACATGTTTGGAATGTTTCCAAAAAGATATATCATATGATATATGGGGGATAAATGATGTTATTCACATACATGGTAGATGAAATTTCTAGTAATTTTTTTCTTTATACAATGAGTTTGGACAGAAGTATTTTCGATAAGACTAAAGGTTGGAATGGATTAAGTTGGACATCAGATAGAATTGTTTAAGGCTAGAACTTTTTTTCAATACTATTTCTGGAATGTTATATCAGTGTAGTTTTATAAAAAGGACAACCCATTAGACATGCGACAACCCATCATGTCGGACAAGGTTGTAGGAATCGAACCCCCAACCGATGTGAGACATGCGGTTATCACCTACCGCTGGTCTACATGAAGTCCCCAGTTAGTAGAAACTAGTTTTATTTTATTAAGCGATGAAGTATATGTTAATTTTTGGAATCATATACGATTAACCTCACCATAGAGGGAATTATTTATATTTAATAACTTTTTCTAGACTTTTGTTTGAGATAGATTGAATGACCCATCATTCTATCACATGATCTACTAACACTTCATAAATGAATATTTCCACTTCATTTCTTTTAGAGATGAAGTGGAAATTATTTGAGGCACGAGTAATGGTGAGATTCTACCAAAATAAAGTAATTATTTCTTCTAATTAAAAATTTCCAACCTTAGGTAAATGACATTGAAAACAAAAAATGTAGTCCTAGTTCCCGCATATCTGATGAATCAGATAGTACCTTAGATCATCAAAAATTTATGGCTTTATGATTGTTGGAATTTTCATATCCATGTTCTCTACCACTCTCCATCAGAAGTTGATGGTTATAATTCACTTCAATATCCATATTTTCACCTATGTTCTCCTATGTGGAAACCCAGTGATGAGTTAATTTGGGTAACTGTTACGTTTCACACAATAGATTTTAAAATTAAGTTTTAGTATTCCTTTTTACGATGTGGGGTTCTATGAAAGAAACTTTCAAGTAGCAAACCATTTATAACCCCGATGAGTTTCAAGGGAGAAATTCATTTTAAGGGGGGTAGAATGTAACAAATCGAGATTTTATAAGATATAATCTTTTTAATTTCTTTCATATCTTCTATTGTACGCTACACCAAGATTATCTTGTGCTATAAGAAACACCGTATTAGCATGCAGTATATGCCACAATAATCTTGGATCTTGTTACACATAATTTCAAGTTTGTTTGATAGTTGTACTTCTATAAAACATTGAGTGTATATATATATATATATTCAATGTATAAATGAAATATGGCTGGATTTTGTTATACACAATGAAAAATGATTCTTACACTACACACAACCCTAACTTGGATTTCATTACACGCAATCGCAACCTTCCTTGATAGCGTGTGTTGTACGCAATATCGTGTCTCACAAAACAACAATATATGGATATAATATTATTATAAAATAGCTGTTATGTATAGTAGTAAATAAATTTCAAATTTCATGACATTATAATTCATCTTACATGTTTTAAGGAACATGGTATGAGAACAAAATAAATTTTTTGGGTAAAATATGTATTTTTCAAAAAATGCAGTTTTGCCGCCTTTTGATGGCGCACCCATTTAAAATATAATTTTTGATAAGTTTATAAGATAAAGGTTAAAAAATAATCTTATTATTTTGAATCAGGATATAAAAATTTACATTGGATAAAGTTTTGATATTTTTCTGATAACTTTCATATTTTAATGAATAGTAAAAACATGTAATATTTTAATTAAAAACATTTTTCATCGTAATAATTTATATGGATAAATTATAATATATAATGTTTTTAAAGTATATATTGAATATATTTTTTCCATTTAATATATTTTATGTCATTACAATTGATTTTACATTGAATTAATAGCTAAAATCCCTTCAATCGTTTGCAATGTTTTAACTTTTAAAACTCAATTTATTAACAACGGGATTGATTTTAAATTATTCTCTGCAACTTTTTTGTATTGAATTTAGAAAGATGGATTCCATATTTGGAATCAGTGGGTCCAAAATATGTTAATGATATACTTTTAATTTTTGGGCATTATGAGTAGTAATTAAGTTAATTTTATTTACAATAGTAAAAGGTAATTCGGGTAATTAAGGGTAAATATAATATTATAAAATTACCCTAACACTTGTATTAATATAATTAGATGCTTATATTTTGTCCTAAGGAATATTTGGGTTGAAATTAAATCCATTGGAACCCACTTGTATGTGATTAAGACCTTTAGTTTATTTTATTTAAAGGAAAGTGAAATATGTCTCACACAACATTAATAATAAAAGTATTTTTAATATATGTTTATTCAGAATATAAATTCGGTTATAAATACTCATTTGAAATATAAAATGTTTTTATTTATCATGGTAATTTATATATAATTTTTAAGAGATATTTAA
Source organism: Viscum album (assembly GCA_963277665.1). Taxonomy (NCBI): domain Eukaryota; kingdom Viridiplantae; phylum Streptophyta; class Magnoliopsida; order Santalales; family Viscaceae; genus Viscum; species Viscum album. Next base: position 511,033,840 of record OY728143.1, on the reverse strand, counting down.
TTTCCTTGATAGCTTAAGGATGTAGAAATTATTTATGTAGTGAAAATGAGTAAAATAATTTTTTTTGAAATAATAATATCGATTAAAAGCCCCACAAACCTGACCAAAACATTTTTTTTATATATACACCATAATAATCCAATTACTGAATATATAAACGTTTGGAGTCTTATAAAAGTGACTATGAAACATATATTATTTTATTTTAAATGATGTCAAAGTTGTCACCTTCATAACTTAATAAATATAACATTTTAAAAGTTGGGTGTTTTAAAATATAAATCTGGCTAAAAGTATTATTATGAAATATATAAGATTTATCTTCATCATAGTATTTTATTTTTAATTTTTATGAAAAAAATACGTATATTTAATAATTATACAAAAATATTGTTTAAATTATTTTATTAGGAGAAGTATCAAATAAATGGTTTTACAAATAGTAAAATAAATATTATATTAACTATTTAATGTTCTCCACTAATTTTATAGATGAATATGACATTTTAGGAACCTATTAAATATTTTAGTTCAAATATATCCTATGTGTGGATTTTATTTAAATTCAAATAAATGAATAGTGTCAAAATTGACAGTATTTTATTTTATAAAAATAACATAATATTAAATTGTTTAAAAATCACAAAAATATTTAAAAATTTTAAATTTAAATTTATGTAGTCTAAAATTTCATAATGTATCAAATTATGGAAAATTAACAACACATATGTTATTCTTTATATCAATTTAAAATTTAGAATTTTATTACCATAAATAAAATTAAATAGATTAAATAAGGATAAATAAAAATGATAAGGATTAAAATAAGATCAAAACATGCCTAAATTTGATTTTTTGATGTGATTACAAACCTATCTCATCTAATATTCGAATTGAGTCATTTTTGGATGTTTTTATGTGGGGTTTAAATTTATATTAAACTAATATTTTTGAGGATTCCAAAGGTGCCCCTCTCCTCCATTATAAAAGGGTACCTCCTCCCTCTCATCTTTACACAACATTGAGAATTCAAGCTCGGCTAAACCCTACCCATTTACCTTCTAAGCTTTCCTATAAATATTATAGAGGTCCTGGTCTTCTTAAAAGACCAGTTTTAGTTCCCCAAGTTGAGGTTTCAAAGAGGTGTGTTGAAGAAGAGGTAATATCCATTACCGATTCTTTCATATTTATGTCTTCTTATACTTCCTCTTATTTAGTTGTTTCACTATGAAGAAATAACATCATTATCACTAATATAATGATATTTTATTATAAATATGAAACAAACCTATTCCACCTTCTATATATCCTACGAAAAAAGAAATCACCGCGCGTGCGTACGTGCGGAATACCGTGTCCACGCCGTGGTGTAATCTGTTTTCCACCACCACCTTACATGGATGGGTATAATGGTTTAAAGAATAATTATATGTGACTATTTTAAAGTTATATTTATTCTGAAATAGTATACATTCACTTCAATACAATTTCACGATCATGGGATCGATATCATCGCTCGTGTGTATGTACGGACAACCATCTCCACGAATGCGATAAGATTCATTCTTCATGATAACCATACATGAATGATTATAATATATATATAATGAATAATAAGTAAATATATGACATAATAATGATACTGGATTTATGTATATATATATGTATGTCATCTACTTAATTCCATTCACGTCAATAAGGAAAGAAAATCAACGTTCATGCGTATGTACGACCTACCGTCTCCATGAACGGTGTATTTCATTCCATTTATCGATCTATCATATATATATATATGTATATTCTGAATATATATTATATATATAAACCATATTTTACATTCTGAAGTTATGTAAATCATGATATAAGTAATAATATCAAGAACAACAAGTCGAAACACGTATGATAAATGAAACGATTTTACCCAAAACGCTGATTAATCATGGAATTTACAAAAGAACGGGTAATATAAAGTGATAAGTGAACCATATATGAAATAATAACAATTAATATGATTCTCTAATAAGTAAATGACAAAATTTAAATCATTATACATGAGGTTCAGATACTTATGAAGCATATCAGACCTAAGGTAAGGGATAACTTTTCCAATCTCGTTTTTATCTGAGATTGTTTATTATTAAATATTTACTAGGGTTATATTTATCATCCATGTCCATGTTTTCTAAAAATTCTTTCAGGGTTGTTTAAAGTCATCTTATCCATTATTTTAATTTTACTACATGGTCTGTAAGGAATCTTTCGTTTGTTTATTATTAGATGTACTTTTTGACTTTTCCGGAAAAAGTACGAGAAAAATGTTTTTCTTAACTTCTACGGTGTGAACCGATTTTTACGGTCCCAGAACGCCTAATTTTCATAATGATTACTCAAAAATATTTCATAATTATTTTCAACAAAATCCTTTACATTTAAAATTACATGGAATTTTGTGAAAAGAAAATGATTTTGAAAAGAAAGGATGTTTTCCTCAAGAATTCATTTTAAGTGTTTTATCAAAACCAATTTCCATATAAGGTGACATTATTTTATATGTGTATGAATCAAGTATAATGTATCTATAATTTACATGGTTTCACTTTTCTTATGATGAAATCATATCCATTTTTTATATGGATTATGTTATGATGGGATGATGTTTATGAAACCCATTTTATTCTTTGGGTTATGATGAATGATTTATGTTTATGTTGTGGCACACGTAAGAATGATTTCATTATAAGATGGGTGGGACCTATATCTCCCTAAAATGAATTTTGTAATGATTTATATCTCATGAGATAGACATGGCTAAAATATCAAGTAAATCTGTTTCAGTAATATAGGGCTAGAACGACAAGTAAACCCAGTTCAGTAAGGGACTTTTTCCACTATGATGGTCTTGGAAACAATGCCTTGGATACTATGGAAATCATATCATGTTTTTAATGTTTTTCCACAATTACAAGTTTTATTCCCATGCTATTTTATTATTATTGATGTTCCACTATGATATATGCCTTACATACTGCCATGTTTTATGTCATTGCTCAAGATCTTGATATTTAATCATTATGTTCATTTTTTTATGTTCAAATGTATATGGTTTGTTTTATTTTATCCATGATAACCCGTACTGAGCATTTTAGCTCACCATTTTTATGTTTTTCCCCTAGGATTAAAAGAAAGGTTTTAGGTAACGAAACAAAAAAGGGGAAGATCATTATGGGAGTTGTTGAATATCTTTCACCATGATTAGAAGATTTTTTTTTGAGTTTTTAAATACACTAAACTATTACGGTCTGTGTGTGTTTTTTTTATATGTATTATATATTCTGCAAAAGTAATACAATGTCTACGTACGTCAAGCTTTGGGTCTCTACAAGAACCTTATTTATGCATCTCAAGGAAGATAAAACTAATGGAGAGGAGGTTTTAAAGTATGTGACTTCACTTTCAACATTTATCACTATGATTATAGTACTTAAATTTCATTACAATTGTATTGTGGGTGTAATAGGATATAAAATTTCAGTGGGGATTTTTATAGAAAGAAAATGATGAAGGGGAAGGGGAAGTCCCTCTAGGATATAGGGACCATTGGGTACCTGGTGTCCTTGGACAAGGTCCCAAATGGGGCAATGAGGTGTTGAAGCCCACTGTGCTTGGACAAAGGGTATCTGGTTCATTTTAGTCGGTACCTAGTTGCTTCATAAAAAAATACCACAATAATGGATGTTTAGAAATTTTATACCCAAATAAAAAATAAATTTTTAATTCCATAAAAAATTTTACCCCTTTTAATCTCATTTCATCTCCACTAAGGTACTCTTTCCCTCTAATAGTCACTCAATATTTATTCCATAAACCCATATTATGGATATATCATATGGGTCATGGGAGCCCCTCTTTGATATGGTATGTTGTGGAATCTTCCTCCAAGGATCCTCTTTTTATTATCTTTCATTGAAATAGGTGTAAAATTTATATCTAAATAATTATTTTGTGTATATATAGGGTAATATTGGGTGATATTGTTTTTCATTCAAATTCACCCAATCGATAATTCTTCAATGATTTTAGGTTTATCCAAACGGCATGGTGCATGATTAAGCGAATTCATATGACCTAAATAATAAATTATGTAATATAAATATTAGGTGAACCTCTTATATCCATGATACTCTTAGAGAGCTATGTTATAAAATTTTTAAGGCCAAGTGAAAACATAATAAACTATATGCTTGAACCTTATGATATCTATTATTATTCCCCTTATAAAGAAAATTATTTTTTTTAAATTTTCATTATATTTATACCATTTTACAGTGCTCTTGTGATATGAAAATGTTTTTCTTATTGTTAGATTAATGTCTTAATTTGTGAAGTGGATTTTAAATAATAGGGACTTTTTATATAAGAACACGAATCTTATAATTCTTAATGCCCCTAATTTCTTAAAACTATTTTAGACTTCTCATATTATAATAATATATTAGTAATTATTTCTTATTCTCATATAATTTATTACCTATAATGACCATGAAGTTAGAAAGATAGAGTATACATATATGGATAAACGATACATGGTTAAACATCAATTTGACCTTGTCAAAGAGGTTGTGATAATAAATTCAACTTTAATATGTTGCATATATAAAATTTTTATCTTTTATTTGAAATGAAATAATGAATGGATTAGTATTTATTGATATAAAATTTCTTTAGTGTTAAATTGGATTGATAGATGGGTTGATAATGCAAGATGAGTTTGTAGTACCAAGACACTTTTATACCAATCTCCCCATTCAAAAATGGATGCACTTTATGATATCCTTGATTCGAGTATACAAGAATCCTTATCCCTTATATATAATGTGTACAATTATCAGTCTACCATTATATCTTCTAATCTGAGTTATTGTTATATTATCATGTCTCTCTCTGTATTCACAGTAAAATGTGTTTCATAACAGGTAATGAAGACATGGACCCTCTTGCTATAATGAGATAAATTTTTGTTGACTTCCCAATGATATTCTCTACTTTTATGTTACATAAATTCTTTAAATATTACTATTTCTATATGTTCTCTATTTTTATAAGATGTTAAAGGTTGAGTGTTGACTGCCCACTAGGTATATTGTACCCCCCACACATGCATTGTTTATATGAATGAATATACTAATGATATATGGAAGAGTGTTTCGAAGTCCTATAGGATCTAGTATGGTATAATATATTGGATCTTGGGTGACACATTGTCGCCTTTTTGGTTGTTGATTATATAGATGTTGATGGGTTGCAATTGTGATTCTCTTGGAGGGTTGATAAAAATTGGAACCCCTTTTTATGGCTGTTTCTCATGCTTGAGTCACTCTACTTCAATACATATAGAATTATTTAGAATCTATTTTTTGTGGTGTATTTTGAATGTTTATACTTTATATATACATTATAAATTCACACAAATTTTTGTAGTTTTTTTCTCATTATCTACATTGGTTATCCTCTCATATATTCAAGGGATGTTGGGGGATGTTTTTTTCTTTATTTCTTTCGTGGTCTCATTGAGCATGAATCATTATATTATGTTGACAAAACTACCTCCCTTATATGTTTTTCCATAACCCCCTAGAATTTAAACAACCCTTTAGTGACTCGGAGGTATGTATGAGTTATTTTATAGACACGTCTTTATACCATTTAAGATATTAAGAAACAATCATTACACACTATATATTTATCCATCAATTTTTCATATCCCATTTTAATTTAAAATTACCTTAATGTATTTTCATAAATTTATAAAATTATGAGAAAATAAAAATTATTATAACCTACTTGATCAAAACATCAATGTTCTTTATTCAATATATAAACATTATTTTACCACCCCTTGTGGTTGAATTACAACGTGTCTCCAAATCATTTTATTCATTGGTTAACACACAATTAACCAATTATTTCATGATGTTGTATAATTTTTACAATCATTTCTTATATACGAGACACTTATTTAAAAATGGGAATATCCACAACCATATCGAAAATAACCAAAAATTATTTTTTAAATAAAACTGTTTTATAAATTAAATATTCAGCATTGATTTCATTCATTTACAGGCTTGCACCTAATATTATTTTTCATCATCATCTTCACCTATAATTAATCAAAAATAAATTTTCCTTAATATTTTTTTCTATTTTTTTCTTGTAGAGATTATCCATGTCTCAAAAAAGGTCTCCTAATAAAACCACATATTTAAGGTATTTAAAATATATATTATTCATTATGTTTCACTTGAAAAAAAATATTATCTAAATTTATTACATCATAGAGGAATAATAATATATGACCATATATGCCAAAATAGTTACAAGTATTACGATAAAATTTTCAATGATCATATTTTAATGATTCAACTCTTGTACTTATCTTAGTAGTGGAGATACATTGATCAATTATTCTCCTTTCAAGTTATATTTCATAATATTTCTTATTTTCCTTAAATAATTTTATTATAAAGTTTAAAATTGACTAATTAAATATCTATGAAAATAATTTTTCATATACAAGTATTCTATTTCCATGGTGATGTGATCTATGGATTGCAACACATTCCCAAGTCTTCCTTTTCAAATATGGTAATTATAAAGGATTTTTTTCTTCCTATCATTAATTTCAGTTCAACTATATATTTCATTTTCAATTACAACCTACTAAATTTCATATTTGGAAATATATTTTAAAAACAAATAGTTATTAATTTCAATTCAAACATTATATTTTCTATATAAATTAGATTTTTATGATCATCATATACATTGTTCATTTTATCTAGTTGAATACTATGTTCCTTGATACTATTAGTGTTCTAAATAGATGAAAATTATGAATCTTCTCTTATATATATTTTTTTATCTTGGACATTGTTCGATTAAAGTTTATATTCTACCAATTCAAGAAATTATTTCAGCATGATATCTATTGTAGTAATATTTTACATTTTTTCTTCTAATGAAAATGACATATTATACAATTAATTAGACTCTTTATCTATCTATATTTATTTTTATTTCCCCTTTAATTACTATTTTGTTCACCATTTTTAATTCATCAAATTTGAATAATTTATTTTCAATAATATGATAATTTCTATTTATGAAATTTTTTACCACTCGTTTTACATAAATCCTCATATCAATATCAATAATTAATTTTTAAAATTATCTTCTCTAATATAATACTTATCCTATTTACTATAACTCATATTATATAGAGTATTTTCACACAAATATCATTATAAATTTTACTTATATGTTTGAGTCACTTTATTTTTTTCTAAATAACCATGTTAAATGATGAAATTATTATCAATATTATATTTTTGCTCAGATTTATTTTCTTTAGAGTAATAATTTCATCCCCAATATTATCACTTTAATAAGATAATTTTTCCCTTTATATAATTTTATCTCCTTCTAAAATAGTTTATATTATACTAACTCTTAATCCTCTAATTTATTAATCTCTGATCTTTTTAGTATTTATTGATTAACATATATTTTAATGACTACATAAACAATATTATATATTGAAACTAATATTCATGTGAAATATATTTCATAGATTAAAATTTATCTTGGATTTTATGTTATATATGTTATTTCATCATTGAATTAAGTTATTAATTTAATTCCATAATAATAAATCAACTAATAATTGAGATGACATAAAATTATGCTCCACAGTCAAAAATATAATAAAAAAATAACACCACTTAATTATTAAATTATTAGAAAACTAATTAATGTTTATTTCAAACATATTAGAAAATTTGTAGTATTAATCAATAACTCAATCACTTCATTTTTAAAAGTATTTAGAATAAATTAATAATATATATGTATGAATCCTTTAGGAAAATAATAATGAAAAAAATATCATTCATTAAAAATCAAAAAATATTTACATCATTATTTATGTAAATGATTTTCAAACTATTCAAGTAATAGAAATGACTATGTTTCAATAACATAGATGTCAATTATATATCAATGAATAATTTTTTCACATTTTAATTTTTAATATTTCGTTATAAAAACGAAATTCATCACCTGTTTGAGGGTTATATAATTATAATAAAATATATCTTCTAAATTCATAATTAAATATAATCCCACCTATATCACGTGATCAAAATTGAAAATAATATACATTATTAAATAACACACTATTATTTGCATGCCTCACCATTCATAATTAGTGGGAACATCTTTGGTATGGAGATAATGAACCATTTCCAAAATAATTCTTTATCAAAATAATAGAATTAAAGTAAAGTATGAATTATCATAAATATAATTTCACGTATTTTTTATTTAAACTGACATATGTCAGCCAACATATTCTTTAGTGACATTAAAATATGACAAAACTTTTGATGAAATACTTCATTATATCACAAGAAAATCAATAGTAATATAAATAAAGTGTACTTATTTTCAAAAAAAGGTTATAAATACAAAATAAGAGAGTGTTATATATTATATTATAATATTCATTCTCTATTTCTTTTACCCCAATGACTATATTTAACAGAATTCTTCTTGAAAAGTAAACATTAAAAATAAATATGTAAATAATATATTTCATCTTACATTTTCTTCTATTTTAAATAAGGAATCATTGAATTCAATTTTAGTAAATAGACATTATATATATCATTGATTTTTAATATGAATCCTTCAACTTACACATTTGAAGAAAAATATCCAAAAAAATCAGATAAATCCTTACGTAATATTATATTATCAATCTCATTACATGTTTTAGTCATAAAAAACGTCTTTATATTAAATCTTAATTTACCATGGAATTATTTACCAAATTGATAAATTTTAGAAAACCAAAATAACTCTACTATTTATATTTATTTATAATATTTAACCTTATCAATGTGTTTTCAGACATTTATTCCATTTGTCAAAAAATTTCCACTGTATTTCCATTTTATTATAAAAATGATCATATAAAATATTTACATCTATATTTTTCATTTTATTTTACCTTACATATAATAAATATTGACCACATTATTTTATAAAAGGGTTTTAGATCCTTAATTTTTATTTTATAACGATCTTTCATTTTATCTCAAACATCAGTGTGTGGATTGTTTCTCACGTGATCTCTAGAGAAAAATAGAGTCTTTAAAAAATCTTGATCAATTACATAGATAATGAAAATATTTATATATAATGTAAAAAATTCATTGATCCAATTAATTTAATATTAATCAACATAGAATGACTGTTAATCAACAATTGAATATATATCTATATATATTCAATATTATATTCACATTTTAAAAATCATTTGAAACACATGGAAGAAGTTTTAAAATTCTTAAGAAACATGAAAAAAATCTATACTCATAGTTATATGGACACTAATAATTGAAATGAACCCTTATATGGTTATTTATATTCTTACATATACTATGAATTTTTTGATCACCCTTACATAATTCTATCTAACTTGTGATAGCTCTCATGAATAGTTTTAATACACATAGAATAATTCTTCTCTTTCATGGAAAACTATTTTGTAATATTTATGTACAACATAACAACATTTAAAAAAAGGTAAATACTATAGAATATTGGTTATAAATACCTTAAATGGACCTAATAAGGTTTTCAAAAATGATAAAAGCTATCTAAGATGCATACAGGTCTTGTTTAGAACTCAAATTCCAAAAATTGGAAGAGGAAGACTAAAACAAATGGTTACAAAAAATCATGCATCCAATACCGAACAGTTATCCTAAATGGTATGGAAGAATAAATTGTTCATCTAGAGGCAAAACTGTTAGTTTAGAACTACGTGGCAGATGTTGAACAACCGTGCAACCACCTACAATTTGTGTTCAGAGCGGTTTCAGAAGTTTTGTGCATGGTTTGTAAAATTGTGCACCTAACCGTGTGAGGTGCCCCTTGTAGCAGTGAATGGTTTGTGTTTGAAGGTAGATATGGAAAAACCATGCATCCAAACACTTAAAAATGGGTTTTGGTGTGAAATTACTCTCCCACCCTCAATAATTAATATGACAGTCTTTTCATTCCTCCCCTCTTATATCCAGTGTTTTTATACTCCCTCAACATGCATGGATCTTTCTAATACCTCTTATTTGGTTTTGTGATATCTTCTTCCATGATTTTATGAATCATTCACCATCAGAAGATGAATAAATCCCTCAGTATTCCCTTCCTTTAACACTCTTCTTTTTTAATGACCCTCTTTCTACTATTCCACTATTTTGGTGTGATGGAATATTCCATATTTTGTGGGAATTTAAAAGATACTTCGATTTCTTCTATTATAAGTATAATAAATTCTTGATAACAGATGAGTGGAGAAATACTAATATGAGGGAGGGTTTTTATGATATTTTTTTCTCAATTTTCACTTTTTGGGTAATCCAATGTTGGGTTGTGCAATATAACCATACAATAATGCCTTAAATGTGCTTAATAAATTATATAAAATTGTTTTTCATTGATTATGTGGCCCTCCCATGAGGAGAAACCCATCGATTTGTTTTTTTTCCTTGTTTTTGGTAACCCATTTGGGCATTCCACATTATTCTAAAATTACACACACCTTAAATGGTTAAATCACCATGATGAAGATGCATCCAAATTAAATTCCAGACGTTATGATTGGATTTGTGATAAATGGCCGTCTATGAACCTTGAGAATCTTGCCACACTATTTATACATAAATTATAATACAATATTTTTTATATTGGATTCAAACTTGTCATACATTTAAATTCTTATGCATGTAGTTGAATGCTTATGATACCATTCATATTCCATTTCTTACCCTTAAGCAATTGATGGTCAATAGTGTTAGCTTTTGATACTGAAATTCCATTATTTTCATGTGATAGTTAATATGATAGACCTCATTTATTATTACGCATTCAATGTATTTCATGTATTTATTTCATTTAGCGTTCACTATATAAATTGTATCAAGGTTGTTTGCAATTACATATTTTTCTTAGTTTGAGTACTTATGAGCTTGTGATATTGAGACGTTTCATTAATGAAATGTGATTATATTAAAGATTTTCCTGGTGATATGTGCTTAGTTCCCATGTATCACTAATTACGGTACATTAGAGGACCGAGGTCCCATAATAAGGCTTCTATGGATAGAATCATTGTGCTTGGTTGGAACTACGTTACGTATTAGGAGCGATATTTTGGATAGCCAGGTATGGGATCTTAGGGAATTTTACTTATATTCATGAGTGACACCAGTTCTCTAGGGTTGAAATTGTGGATGTAATCATGAGTATAATGGATATGACATGCCATGGGTGATACCCAGACCCCACTGTGATATACGTAGTATTTTCATAGAGATCACCATACCTTGAGTGATAATATGGCTGATGTATGTGTTTCCTTGGATAGAATCGATGGTATTAGTTATATTAGATAAACTCGTATTGACCCTTGGGATTTTATTTAGATTTCCTTGGATGGGATCTGGATAACACACATGGATTTGATAGATTGAATAAATGAATTCATCATACATTTTTCATCCATTAGTATTATTATGAAATGTTTAAGTAATATCATGGAAATGTGACCTCCAAGATAAAGAACAATCATGGGGAGAGAACCCCAAAGCTTCTTTGTTTACATAACCCCTTGTATACATGTTATGGCATTCATAGTTACCTATTTCAGACATACAGTTTAGGACAAATATGATTTATCTATTGGGTGTCCATTTAGGAACCTAGATCGATTTGTTTATTGTATTACATTTTTATTCTCATTTATTTATGAATTATGGAACACTATCATTTATTAATTACATGAAATGGATCATCCTAGAGACCATGGGTGTTGTTCTGTTGATATCATATCTCACACCATTATTGGGTTGCCATTGGAACCCAAAAAAATTTCATAACTATGAGTATGGAATAAGAGAATCATGCAGATTTTGATGCGTGATTATTTTATAGATTTAGGATGGAGAACATGGAATCAACAAAACCATTGATAAGTATTCTTGTAGTAGTAGTATATGTTTCCTTTTTTTTCTATTTTTCCATTATGTATTATATTCTTGTAACCCAATCTCCCTATACTAGATTTTTTTATATAAATTTTACATACCATCATCATCTTTTTTGTATCTACTATTGATATTCTGATTCCTCTGATTTTTTACAAGTACAACATGATTTATTTACTTGTTCACATTGAATCTCATTAATATTTATGATTCCACTATGTATTTCTTTTATTTACCACAATGAATGCTCTGATCTAGGAGTTCATTGTATTTCCACTAACAAACCCAAGTCCCTTGATAATAGTTGGCATCCTCTGGAATTCAGGGAGAGGTTCATGAGGGCTTCTGTCCAACCATCCTAGGGGCATAATTCAACGGAACTTGAGGGACGATGCTACAATGTGGTAAGTGAGGTATATTTAATTTTTTCTTACTATTTGGGATTAAAGAGGATAATATGATATGAGGATTTGTAATTTACCCTGTTATTGGACGTATCTAACCAATTTATAGGGGAACCCCAAATTACATTGGATGGAAATTTGTATTTATTGATTATTCCATTTCTGGTTGATAGGATTTCACCATTGGGTGAAACACAAGTCTTATGATGTTACCATATTTGTATTAGTAGAAATGATGATTTCTATTATATCATCCAGATGAGATGAGGGATTTCGTAAAAGCCATCACACTAGGAACCATAGTATCAAATGTCATGAATTTTTCAACACCATGTATACTTTCACTATGAATTTCATGTTTCTCATCTGATTTCATGTCTTTCCATGCTTGACTAAATGGTCTGAAGGCCTAATTTTTTATTAATATTACGACAAATCTCATTTTGAGAAAAAAGGGCGAAAACTCACATGACTTTAAGGACATTGAAACATCAACATAGTCAATGTTCAAAGACAAGCACAAGACTACATAGAAATACCCATCCCCAACATCAAAATTAGTACAGAAAACCTCCATAATTTCATGAAAGTTCAGCAAGATATCCTGTGCAAAATTACATGGGCCTAGTACCGGTGGCAGATCCATACCCTCTCAAACATCCAAATCATAGTAGTCATGCACAATGAACGCACCTGCCCTAATCCTCATATGGAGCATATCATTGTATAATTTTAGTAGAGGCCATCCAAAAACCATTTTCAGATAAATCCATAACCCTTCTACTGTAGAAAAGCAAGAGCAATGACTGCATAGTTCCCCCCACTCCAAAATCATCTCTGGTGCTTTTGATCTATGGTAGCAGCACCACCATAATCGAAAAAAAATTTCTGCTTCACCAATACACATTCACTGAATTCTCGAATCTCAATAAAATCCTCAAAAACCAAACTCATCCTTGCATAAAAACTCATCTCTGAGTAACAAACATCCACCATAGAACCATTGTCATCAAACACAGAAAAAATCAAACCACACCCTAACACTAGAATAAAAAACAAGCAGCAAATCCAACTCTAAAAAACAAAAAAAAACCCCGAACTGAATCATGACCACAAGAGCATCGAAAACTGCTGATAAAAGATAAAAAAATCAAACCTTCATAAAAAACGATGACCTCTAGAGTGTCTCCAGAATAGGTCCTCAACACAATCCAATCATAGATCCCATCACCGCCTTCAAATCCACAAATGATGACTAGATCCTCCCAACACACTCACTACTGACACCAAACGATGTTGAGAACCCTTGAGTGAAGCATATGAAACCTGAACCCTGGACCAACACCACACCACCAAGTAAACCCTATCTATTGCAATGGATAAATCAAGAAAAGGCCAGAAAACAATGAGGATTTCTGAGAGGTATGAGCCCACACATCACCACCACTAGAAGATACCCCACTCCACGAATGAATCGATCCAATACAATGAGAACAGTACTGCATATGACTTGAGATAGTAGATGAGAAGGCAGTGGAGGGGGAAACTTAGTGTCGCGAAGACCATTATGAGCTCATATGAGAATCACTTGTTTTTAATTACATAATGTGATTTCATGCACATGATTTTTTATAATTATAGACGTTTAAAAATTAACCTTACTGGGATACATTAAGGTTTAGATTTGTTGGATTCCTATTCCAACCCATGAGGTGTCTATGCCCTTATGAATAGGAATAGAGATACACCTAATTCATCCTTTTAATGAAAATTTCATGTTTAAAATGTATTGAAATGAGAAACACCTTTAAAAGGAAATGGAACCCTTAAATGATATTATGAGATATTAACCTGAACTAACCCTATAAATTGGTAATAGGGTATTCTTATCATGTTCTATGTGATCATTTTGTGATTTTTTATCTCCTAGACCTGGATCTTGGAGAATTCTATGATCATTGTCATGTTTTAGGGAAAAGATTGTACTATCCCTTTTTTGGTACATTCTTTATTAGTTTCTCTATTTGGATTAAATATTCTCTATTTTTTTCAATTGGAAATTATATAGCTACCCCCTAATGAAGTCCTCATGTTATATGAGAAGATAGTGGTAATGAGAACACTTAGGATGTCGTTGGCCCTGAGCCACCCATGATACCTCATTTAGAGGAACCTCATGATGATATTATAGTAGGTATTAAGTCTTAGATTTGGGTGATTTTATTAGGTTTATATATTGTGTTTGAGGTTCCCCTTGAATTCCCTAATTATAGAAGATCTGACATGGGAATTCCAGTAGAAACAACCTACCACTTCTTCAGATGATGGAAGACCTCATGCTGGAAACTCATGGTTATAGTCCATTGTAGCTATCTTTCATCATCTTGTGATGCCTCCTGAGTTGAGGGTGAATATCATTACATACATGTTTCATGAATTCAGTAGGTGTTTGTTGGTCAACATATCTTTGTCGGAGCATTACCGAGGAATTATTGGGGAAGACTTCCAGATGGCCTTCACAGATCACTTCTTCCCACGAACTCTAATATCAGATCATGAACGAATGATTATCAGTCATCAGTAGGGTTTTATGAGCATGAATGAGTATTCTTCTCCCTTCATAGAGCTCTAGCAGTTTTCTCCATCTTTGATTGGCGATGAGCTGATGACTACGAGGCTTTTTGGGGGTGAGATTGGTTATGACGTTCATTTGTAGGTGATAATATTCTATTTTAATACTATTAAATTGATATTGAACCAAGATCTAATTATGGAAAATAATCCTAGATAATTAGGCAACATGAGCCAAGAAATTTCAGTTCTGAAGCTGGGTGATAGTCCTTCTGGTAGTCAGAAGCACCATTTAGAGGCTGCACATGGGGCATTGCTAGCCATGTAAAACACACAGATAGGACCATAATGTGTCCCCAGGGTGGTAGTCCATGAAAAAATAATCCCCAGGGTATGATGAATCCAATTTAGTTTCTATAATAGGATAATATGGGTCTCCTCCATAACTTCTACCATTTTTTTCTTCCAACATCTATAAAAGGGGATATATACATACACCTCTATCAGGTACGAGACCATCTAATCCAAACCGGGTTGGAATTTTGTTTCCTCTATCTGCCAATCATGATGAGGTAGTAGTTTTAATGGATGAGGTAGTGATTCGACATATCATCATCTTCCACATAGTGTATCTTCTTAGTCTATTTAGGTAGCATCATATAGACATGGTATAGTCCATATTTATGAAGTGTACATTGTGACCATGGAGAATATTTTTGGGACATCTACTATTATATATACTATTATGATTAATCTAATCTAGTTTTTCCCTTTTTTGAAACAATTGAATTAAACTCTTTCATATATACTTCAGTTGTGGAAAGTCTTGTCTGGTTAATTGAGTACTAATTTGGTGTCATGTCTCTCGACATGCTGTTTGATGTTATAACAAAGGGAATAATCCAGTTTCAGGATCCCCCATGAAATAGATGGTCTTCATTTCCACTAGTGTCTTTTCATCCTCGAGATAACTAAATTCAATGTCATTCATGGTATGAGTTGTATTGTGCCTTATCCTACCCATGTGTATTGTTATCACTGCCATGTTTATTTCACATCACCTGAGGGAAATGCCTATATGCATAAGAGAGAATGTCATATCTGGGAAGATAATGCTATGCCCAATAAAACATGGTTTGGTGGGGTGAAATATCTGTTACGGAGCATGTATAACTTTTATGAGTATTTGGTTATTATATTTGTTATGAATAACATTTCATCAGTCTTTAAAGATAAAATGGATAATGGTTTCCACTCATATCTTTATCCCCTCATGGTAGTCCTCTTCGACGATATCTTAGTGTACTCACGCACAAGACATGACCTTCCCATTCAACTTGAGATCATGCAGAGTATACTGAGATATAACCAAGTATATGTAACGTTCAATAAATGATAATTTTTTAATAAAATAGTTCAATTTTTTGGATATATAATATCTAGTTTAAGAGTATCTGTTGAGCTAGAGAAGGTGAGCATCCTGGTTTCTTCGGAGTATCCCAAGCATGTCTTCAGCATACATAGATTCTTAGGGATGACTGGATATTACAAAGGGGTTCATTCGGTAATTCTCCCTCTAAGAATAACTTATTATGACCCTGAATAAGATATGTGTGAGGCTCCAATATTCCAAATCATGAGATACAACATTTAATGATTTAAATTTTATACTCACCTCATCACCAATATTGATTCTTATAGTGTTAGTAATGAGTTAAATATTCAAATTTGATACTTCAAAGACTTGGATTACTATAGTTCTCGCACTTGGGGATTGAGTTGTGAAATATAAGGCAAAATTAGTAGAATTACCCGACTCCCGACCATAAGCTTATATACATGATTCATTCTATACACTATTTGAACATCTACCTATTGGGGGAATGATTCATTGTATACACATATCAAAACAGTATCAAATATATCTAAACACAACAATACTTAAATTAGAGGTAGCACATATTGAGGGAATAATTTCAGTCCTTTGACTTTGATCACAATAACAAATCTAGAAAGGGGAATGTTTCAGATGATTACTTAATCCAAAAGACTAAGAAGAAGGCATTCATGGATGAAATCAAATAGTGGTAGTTTATGGATCTATTTTCTGAGATAAAACTGTAATTTAAAAAACATCATTGAAAAACTATTCTACATTATCTAGTAGTGACATCCTCTTGTATGGAGCAGGTCCAAATAAGGTAGATGTCTAATTCCAAGGGCCTCGTTTTGAGGGAGAGTGTCATTGTAGAGAACTTTCACCCTTGGTCTAGTTGTTGCTTGTAGTCAAACTATTCCTTTTCTTGGTCATGTACGGGTGCCTTTAGATATACAAGAAGAGTTGATGAGGTTCTAACTAGCCTCTATTTGGGATGTTCATCCTAGTATTAAACATATTAATAGATATATAAATCAGCAGAATTGTTGGTGATGTATGAAGAGGTATGTTATGGGTTTTATTACTTTGAGCTCCACATGTCAGTAGGTGAAGGCAATGAACGAGCGACCTGTTGGAATTCTACAGTATCTCTCCATTACTGAGTGGAAATAGAGAAATTTAACCAAGGATATTGTGGATGGCTTGTTGAGGTCTCATCAAGGAAGCAATGCAAAATGGTTGATCCTCGAAAGGCTGACCAGGATCATGCACTTCTTAACGATCTGGGAGTCCATTTCGGTTGTTGGGATATGAATTCTATACATCCCATAGATTGGGGTAATTCATTTCATACACTAATCTATCATTTTATACTGACCATCCCTCTTTATATCGTGTTTCAATCTGGTGTTCCAAAAGGAACATGGCTCTCATGTGCATTTGAGAACTGCATATCACCCTCAGACCAATATGCAGTCCGAGCAGACCATAAGGGTATTATATGTTATGTTATGGGAATTAATTGTGGATTTTATATGTTCATGAGAATATAATATTACTCTGGTTGAATTTTTCTACAATAATTGGTCTTAGGAAAAAAAATATGATGGCTCTATATGAGACCCTCTATGGTAGAATGAGTTTTTCACCTCTATAATGGATAGAGGAAGGTAAGGCATCTCAATTTTTTTCTAAAGTCTTTCAAGAGAATCTAGAAAAACTACATCCAATTCCAAAGAATGTGGATATAGATCATTTGTGGAAGGAATAATATACTGATTGTCACTAGATGCCTCTAGAGTTCATGGTGTGACATCCGATCTTTCTGTGTGTATCATCTTGTTTGGTTAATTGATGAATCAATTTATACGGAAATTTATCTTATTGATATTTTTGGACATTAGATATAGTGAAGAGAGTTGGTTGTAAAGACAATATGTTGATATTACCTCATAGGTATTGTACTATTCCTGACATCATACTTGTATCTACGCTTCAAAAGTATCATCTAGACATATCTCATTCATTCGACCCTGAAGATATTGAGCTGGAGGAGGACATGTCTTTGAGGAGAAACTAATATAAATTGTTGATTGTAACACAATGGTTCTCTAAGGTATTTCGGTTCCTCAAGACCAAATTTTATTTAAGAACATATGTGTATAGGGTGAGTCTTGGGAGTGTGAGGCTTGCATATATGTGCAGCGGCTAAACTACCTTTTAAATAACGATATAACACCTTCATAAGGGAAACTCAGGGATGAGTTGTCTTAAGATGTGGAGTTTGTAAAGTCTTATATTTTCTCAATGGTATATACCATTATTAATTTTTGAATCCTATAATATACACTAATAATGTTTACTAATGGTATAAATGTTGTCTTAGTTGCATCCAGGTTTTGTTGGGAGTCTTCATCCCCAAAACGGGATGTGGTATACTAGGCTACAATGTTTGAGAATATCATACGGCCCATCTCACAACGTTTTACTAAATTTTGTGATAGAAGATAGTGGGAACCAGGAAGACACACTATTAGTATGAAACCATCTGACCTAGGGAGAAAGACCATGCAACTACCTATAATTTATGGGCATAGATATTTCACATGGTTCTCCTATAATTAGTAAAACCCTATGCCTATCTATGCAAGTTTCCCCTTTATAGTAGTAAATAGAGCATGGTTTGAAAGGTTTATCCAAATCATGTGGCCAAAGCATGAGAAGTATTATTTGGGTGTGAAATTACCATATTATCCATTTTTAATGATTTTAATCCTTGTTTTGTTCCTCTACTCCTTTATCAAGAAAGTTTTTCCTCCATTCCCATGCATGGACCTTCCTCCCCTCTCTTCCTAGGGTTTTTAATATCTCCTTCTACTAGTTTTCAAATTATTTACCATCGTGAGAAACAAAAATCCCACAATTATCTCTTCCTTTCACATTCTACATTTTCAATATTCCTATTTCATCTGTTTACCTTTTTTTGTGTAACCAATTTTTCCTTATTTCTGGAGAGTTTGAAAATCAGTTGATTTTTTCTATTCCAGTAAGAATCATGGATTGATAAGTTATGAGTGGATTTCTACTACATAAATGTAGTGTTTCTAGGAAATATATATTTCTCACATATTAACTTTTTGATTAATGTTTCATAGTCCCTCACATCAAAACCTTTCAGTGATGCTTCAAATGGGCATAATAAGTTATCTAAATTGGTTTTATATGAATTATGTGACCCCCCATGTGGGAAAACCCATCGATGGGTTATTTTCCTTGTTGTTTCTCACCGCACTATGTGTGCCACATTAATGGAAGATTTCTCTTGGAATAAATGGTTGAATCACCCTGTGAGATATACATTCTAATTAAATACCTTAAATTGTAATTGGATTTTAGATAAGTGGTTGGCCATGAGATTTTCCATTGATCTTCATTACTCCTTATTTTAAATTAAATTCTAATTCTAAATTCTCTATATTGTTTTCACTCATGTCATACATTTAAATCCTTGTACAAGTTTTTGAATTCCTATGATTCAATTCATATGTCATTGCCTACCTTATGTTATTCTTGGTTAAGCTTGTTAGCTTATTATTTTTATCTATTATTATTTAAATGTAATGGTGAATATTTTGGTCCTATTTTATTATTCCGTATTCCATATCTTGACCATGTTTAGTTCCTTAATACTTTACCACAAAAATTGTTTTTTTCTTTTTTGGATTTAATAACTTTTCTTAGTTTGAGTAATTGTGGGCATGTGATATTCGGATGCTTCATTCTAATCATGTGATTAAATAAATGTTATTCCATGTGATATATGATTGGTAACCATGAATGACTTTCTACGGGCTAGGAGAGAACATGGGTCCTCACTTAAGGATTAAATTTATGGAAATACAGTTCTTGGTTGGAACTACTCAATGCACGAGGAGTGATTCATTGGATTTCTAGATATGGGTTCTCTAGAAGATTTACATATACTCGTGAGTGACACCATATCTCTATAGGAGAAACTGAGTATGAAATCGTGGGAAATATGGTTGTGCAATGACCCAGGTGATACTCGGCCCCCTATGTGAAATACCTCATATAGACTCAAATTTCACTATCAATTGAGAGATAAAAGTTACACTATATAAAATGCCTTGGAAGGACTCTTTGGATTTGGTTATATTGAAGAAACCTATAGAGACCCTTGAGATTAATTTTAGATCACCATGGATGTTCCTAGGACTCCACCCATTGATTTGAATGTTCGATTAAATGATTTCTTTATATGTGGTGTGTCCTTTAGTATTAATGTAGCGTTCTAGTGAAATAAAATAGAAATGTGACCTCCAAGATAAAACACAAGCATAAACCAACCTTCATTATTTTAATTATTTTCACCGTCCCTTGAATGCATGTTATGAATTTCACATGTACCTCTTTTAGAAATTTAGAAAAGTCTGAAGCAGGTGGTATCAACCATGTGTCTATATAAGAACCATATCATTCTTCTACTACATGACATGGATTGGCACATATATCATGGGTGTTGGCTTACTGATATTGTATATCACATCCTACATGTGCCACCTTAGACACCCAATCATATTTCATGGCCATACGTATAGGTAATGGGAAGCATGCATATTCGAATTCATGATTTGTATAAAAATATAGAATGTAGCATGTGGAAGAGGACCAAGACTATGATTGAGATGCTTATTGGAGAAGGTTTTTATTTTTTGTTAATTAATCCAGCATGTACTGTATTTTTATATCCTTATATCTCTGTACTCATTTTGTTTTATAGAAATGGTATATAGATACCGTCTCTTTTAAAACATTACCATTAATAAAAATTTCGAAATACATAAAACATTTCAAAATCAGACACCCAATGACCATACTAGCCTAGTACCTATGGAAACATGGAAACATAAACACTGATACATAAGTAAGCTACATCATCACCCACTAAGTTCTTCCTGACTAGAACCCTTGTTAGAAACACCAAAAATAATACATATCTTCAAGAACTATGAGAAGGAAACATAAAATGGGGTGAGATGAAATGATCAGTAAGGGTAAACAAGAATATATGTAATCATAATCAAAATAATAAGAATATGATAACATGATAAAGAAAATAGAAGATCATACCTTTTATATAAAAGATCATATAAATGAATCATGGCATAAATCATGGAAGTTCATAAAAAATGAATCATATGATAATAAACAACACAAGACACAAGAGTGTATCATATGAATAAAATAATGAATTTTGTCAGACCCATAATCATATAAAATTATTTCTATAACAGTCAAGTCATTTCTTATAGTTCCCTCTTTTTAAAAAAATGTCCATTACTAAATCGGGTTCACACCCTGTTTAGCCCTAATTACAAATCCTTGTTAACTTCCTATTCCAACCCTATAATAGTAAAGTGAGTTCATTTCCCATTTCGTCATTATAATACTGATCCGATTAAATTTCCAATTCCATCAATGTCCATCTCATGAGATATGAATCACTACGTAATCCATGAGAGGGAGATATACTTCCCCCCCATCTCATAGTGAAACCATAAATACATATTCCATAAATTAATAAATAATAATATCATAACCCATGGAATAAAATGGGAATTATAAACATGAAATAATATCAATACCTATAGAAAGGGACATGTTTACTAATAATTTGACCATTAACATAACCAATAAAAAGAAATGGGTTTCATAATCATATAACTCGTGAAAGAGAAACAGGTTTCATTAACATCATGAAATGAAAACATAATCCATTCAAAGAAATAATATGAATGGAAATAGAGAATAATATCCAAATAAAGTTAGGAGTAACCCAAATATATGTTATCTTAGATGGTAAATTTTTTTGAAAGATCATTCAAAAACATTTCTTGAGGAAAATATCCTTCTTGCATTAATAACACTTTTTAAAATAAAACCTTTTTAAAAAAATTTCTATTTGAAAATATATTTGAACACATATAAAGGATGAATTTAAAGCCATAAAAAGTTTTGAGAATCGATTTTACTAGAAAATGAGTTTCAAATAACATTTGAAAACATCTCAGAAAACATTTTTTAATACATGTTTTTTGAATATAATATATTTCTGACTAGAGAGAGACTGTTAAATATTACGTAAAAGCATTATATTAAGATCCATAGTGTTTAAAATTGGTAATATTACAATGCTATATCTTGAATAAAAAGTTTATTTGGAGAATCTTGAGTATTATTGAGAGATGTATCATTACATTTCATCAAATTAAAGATAAATATAAATACCCCTGAAAAGCGATGAGATTGTTTCAAAAAAATCTTATAACATGGTAATGTGGATTTATAATCTCCATGGAAGACACAAAATTATATGAAGATTAAAATATCATGAAAATAAATAGGGTCAGGATATAACATGAAAAATATATGTATATAAATCTCAAAAATAATTGAGGTGTATAAAAAACATGAGTCTCAAAGAAGGAAAATTGAGACAAAACTATTTAACCGATTTGGTTACTTTTGAAACATAAAACCCATGAAATAAAGAACATATAATAGGCATGTAAATAATTGTATATTTATGTATAATAATAAATTAATAAATCCATGTACATTATACACACCAAACAAATGGAATGGGGGGAGAATAGAGCATGTATCTCATAGAAATAAAAAATGGGATGAAATCCCCTTACCATATGTCTTGAATTTCTTCATAGTAGTTCAAAATGAATGTATAATCAATATTAATTTAATATGAATCTTTTAAAAACCCATATTATTATAATAAATACGATATATGGTTTTATCACTACATTATATTTCCCTCTTGTTAACAATCATATGTTAAGTTTTCACTTTCGGTAACATTTTCATTCTTCTTCGCATATATCTTAATTTTTTATATATTTGGTCCTTATACTTATATCATGATTCCATAATTTAAACCATAATATAAATATAATCAATATTCATTATATTTTTACAATAATAATCTATATAATATATATTTACAAAATTCAATACAACTATCATTGAGACATCAATCTGTACGTATGCATTAACGTTGTTTCCAATTTTTTATTGTCATATCAAAAGAAATAAAAAATTTAATTATATGAATATAATTATATAATATAATTATAGTATAATTATAATTTTATATATATCATATGTTTTAAATAAACCCATCTTTAATACATTCAATATAGTTTTTGAATGAATAACATAATTTTTAGGGGGAAGTAGTCCACACTTACTCAATTGAAATAATCATATTTAGAACAAATATAAGAAAATGATATGTGTTTTAAAAGGAATAAATAAGATTAAATACATAATAAATATAATTTATATAATATATAATTACAGTGCCCGTCAAAATTTCACCAAGAGAGTCAATAAAGGAAAAATGAACAATCATTGTTTCGTGAGGCGGTAGTTCACTGTACACGTAAAGAGTATGCTCGTTATCCATTAGATTGAGGAGTTTTTAAGTGTAGATTGAACCCATATAAACAAAATACATTTACATTTATTATATTGGGTTTTTATTAAATCATTTTATATAGATATTGGGGGTTTTGGGAAGAAAAATAAAAATAAGAGTTTGAGAGAAGGTGTTACCTCATAATTGGGTAACTCTTTTTGGTTTGTACCAAAAGGATTCCTTGGAAGAATTTATTCCCAAATGTATGATTCAAGGAGTAAGGGAGAGATTTTTTTAGTTTATTAGGTATATTATGTAAGAATATATATGGTTTGAGAGGATTGAATAATAGGGGAGGTGGTGGCCTTTTATAAGGAATGGAAAGAACACACATGGAATATTTGAAAATATGTTTGGTGTAACAACTTTTTACCTAAAAATAGTCATAAAAATATCAATAATTTAATGTGAAAGTATGATTTAAAGATATAAAATTGGTTGTTTTATAAGTTTATACGTCTTATTGGGTCTTATATTTAAGATTTAGATCGTACTTAAGCTGAATTTGATCTTAATTGATGCATTAAAATATAATTAATTTCAATAAAACTTTTAGAAAAATTTATGTTTAAATAATTATACATTTTACATAATTATGTTTCCAACTATGGAATCAATTTTTACCAATTAAATCCACAAAAATTGAATATAGTGACTTAAAATTAATATATCTGTCGAGTCGACAATGAGTGTTTTTAAAGTAAAAATGATCTATAGTTTGCTATGTTTTTTATTTCAAATTGCAATGTGAAATTGGTTCAAATTATAAATATTAGATTAATATATAGAACTATTATCTAATTAAACTTTTAAACCCTAGAAAAATATAATTTATCATTATTAATAAATTAGATGAAAAAACACTTTGGAATTATAATCCATTATTTTCCACTGTTCATCAAAAAATGATGAATCTCAGAAATATCCCATAAATTATCCATAAGATAAATTAAAAATTAAAAACTCAAAAATAATGTTTATTTTTGTTCAAAATAAAATTTTAAATTTGACTAACATTAATTTTATTACTTTTCAAATATATAAATTAAAATAAATTTATTCAGGAAATTGATGTTTTTAAACATAAAAGGACATTACCGAAAATCATAACATTCATTACCAATTTCATTTATTAAATATAAAAACATTATAAAAAATATTTGAAATGTATTTTTTACTATTCGTACAAATAAGTTTCATAACTATGTTATAATTATATCTTTTAAATAATTATAACAAGAAAATGATGTCTCGTAGAATCATCGGTGTTTCGTGTAACATATTCCAAGTCTATGTTGGGTATTACATATACTGAGTCGATATTATGTGTATCATATGATGAGATTTTATCATGTATCATATTCCAATTTGGTTTTGGGTAAAATAAATGTTTGACTTACTGAATTACATTATATAAATTAAAATTTTATTTATTCAAAAAAGTTCAATAAAAATTAGGGGTGTTTCATTCTACAACTATTAAAATGAATTTCTCCCTAAAAATTGGTCACTCATGTAAAAAACAATGAGGATAATTTTGATTTATCATATACCCAACTTACCACATAGCTTTATCTGATGGGATATTTATCCAAAAAACATTGATTAGGTGAGTGGCCTTGTTTTTTAGAACATTCTCATATCGGTCTAGAATCTCAAAAAGTTGTTTTTCACTTGACATAACCTTCTATAGTGGTATGACCTCTGAGTTTAGTACATGTTAATTGTTAGGTATGTACATCCTTAATAGAGATACATGGAACACATCATATACATTCGAGGAGATGATATACTTAGGGATAAGATAACCTTTCTTATCTAAACACATTACATTATTCCAAGGTGATATTATTAAGAAAAAAATTCAAAAACATAATATTATAGATCATGCTAATTATCATCAATAAAATGTGTCTTTATACTTTGCGTTTCCTTGATGTTCAGTTGAAAGGTTCTATCATTGTTTACAATTTCATCAGTAAAATCATGTCCCAATATACTTCATTATCCAACTAAATCCAAAAACATTGGACCTCGAAATTTTATCCCTTAAAGGGATTCATAAGATTCATATGAATTCTTGAGTGAATGCTGCTGTTGAAAGACAACTTATCTAGAGGATGGTGTTTAGCTAAATCACCTTTTAAATATAGTGAACACAATATCAAGATATCCCCTACGGTTTGAATTTTTCAATCAAATAGAATATCTATCTGAGGATGATAAATATTGTTGAAACTCAATTCTCTATCATGTTCATGCATAAGAATTTTCCAAAACATTATGATAAACCTCATATCCCAATCTGATATAGTGGAATATGGTACTCTATGCAACCTAACCAAATCCTAAATTTATATCCTAGGAAGATGATCTAGCGAGATTTCATCTCTGATAGAGCTGATGTCTGCCAACATAGTATGGTTATCAATTACCACCCATATGGAATTAACTCCTTTAGAGGTTTTTGCATAGCCTAATGACAAAATCTATAGTGAAGTTCTTCCATTTCCAATTTTGTATCGGTAATGGAAATTATACACCTTTATAATTTTTTATTTCAGAATTAACCTATATGAATACCAATAATATAGATAGAAACTCTATGATATCTATCTTCATTCCATCCCACAAGAAGTATTATTTCTAATCCCTATGTATATTATTATTTCTATGATGAATAGTGAATGGAAAAATATAAGATTCCTTTAATAGATCACTATTTTATTGTGGCACATAAGGAACAAATACACATTTAATGAACCTTATCCTTCCATCCTGGTCATGGTTAAACTCTGAAACATTTATAACATTATTTTTCAACTCTTCATCTTCCTTCTGCTTCTCCATAATCTTCACATGTATTAAGGGTTGATCATTCATTTGATAAATATAATATTTTCCCCTTCCTTTAGGATTTTTATATCCATCCTTTGAAAATAGAGAAATATTGGATCTTTAATGATCTTCATCATGGATAAGCTAACATGATCATTCCAACTCAAAGCAGCATCCACCTTCTTCACTTTCCCAAGGTATTAATGTATTGACCAGTCACAATCCTTTATTAAATCTAAGAACATTCTTTGGCACATGTTCAACTCCTTCGGTGTGAATATATATTCCAGAATTTTTTGATCTATATATATATATCACACTTTTCTCTATAAAGATAATTCTTCCATATCATTAATTCAAAAAACACCACTTTATCTCTAAATCATGACTTGGTTAATTGTATTTATTAGATCTTCAACTGGCATGAGACATAGTCTATAACCATGTTATTATTCATAATAACAAATCCCAATCCATTCTTTGATGTATCACTATATATTAAAAACCCATATCCACTATAAGGTAATGTATGCACGGGTACATAAACTAACATTATCGTTAGTTCCTTGATATTTTCCTCACATTCCTTTCTCCCAAGAAACTTTACACCCTTCCAATTTAACCTGGTAAGAGGATTAGATAATCATGAGAAATTTTCCACAAACCATTGATAATATCCAACTATACCATGATTGCTATGGATATCAGTCACCATGGTTAGACAAGGAAAGACTAAAATAACCTCAATCATTTATGTATATAACACTATACCATATATTGAGATTATGTGAACAAAACACAAAACCATTTTCATGAAAAATTAAAATATTGTAAATTTATCATGTATCTTCTCTTTATAGTATTTAGTACAATTATTATGTGATCTTCATTCTCTTAAATTTATTTTTAATAGATAAGAATGGCATCTAAAAACAATAAAGAAACTGACTGAGGTAACATCTAAAGAGTCTATTAATTAAATCCATGAATTTAGATTTGTAATTTTTAAGACAAAATGGATCAATATATATTAATAGAGCCCAAACCCTGTATAGATTTCCTTCTTGGGTATATCCGACTTCTTGACCCTCAATTGATGATATCAAAAACTAAGGCCAGTATTGGAAAAGAATTGAAGTCTATGCAGTTGATCAAACAATTCATTAATATTTGGAAGAAGATACTTTTTATTTATTGTGATATTGTCCAACTCTTGATAATCAATGCAGTGTCACATTGACCAATATTTTTTTATCACAAAAAGAATGGGTGCACCCCACAATGACACTCATAGCCTAATGAATCCATCATCAAGGATTTCTTGGAGTTACTTATTCAATTCCTGAAATTCAATCATATCCATTCTATAAGTAGTATTTGAAATTGTTGTGGATCCATAAATGAGATCTATTAATAATTGAACATCACATTTATGTGGAAGACTAGGAAACAATTTGGGAAAGACATCAAAAAATTCTCTATCAATAGGAATATCATAGATGTAAATTTCCACCCTAACTATTTGAGTTAAACAACACTTTTTAATGGGAATTAATTAAAATTAAATAAATGTAATCTTGATATTGTGTTCATTCTTATCGTCACATTGAGGGATTATCATAGATGGGGTTGAAATATCAAATACAACCTCCCATATTTTTCTAATTTTTATGACCACCATGAATCATAGCATCGAAAGTTGTGTTGGAATATCAATGAGGTTTTTCATTCTAGATCCCATAGTAATCATTTTATCATGAGTAAAATTATTGTTTTTTTCTTCACAATGCCCCTTAGCGTAGTTTCTTCGGGGTACATCCTTTTATTCAATCTAAAATCATGGAGTAAGAAACAATTATCATATTGGGGACCACATGGTAATGAAACATCACTTATATGATATCTAAATCACGAAAACATTCTTAATATATGAAAATGTAGATTTATGCTATGTTATTAATATCAAAGCACTATTTAAATCCTTTATGATGGTTCATGATGATTTTGTGAATTTCCAAAGCATATCCCTCAAAAGTGTCAAACTGAGGGTGTAGCAAGACCCATTGTTGTTTAGCTAGTTACACCATTTTAGGCCCGACGAAAATTATTGGAGTTGTTACTCCTAGGTACCTATGTGCCATAGCCACATCCACTTGTCGTATCTAGATAGGGATGTATTACTAGGTCTCCAATCACACTATACATATCCAAATTCCATGTCATTTCAAATATTTTCATTATCATTACACTTATCCCTTGAAATTTCCTCAGTATTCTCATTATTATATTATACTCTTATTTTTTAAATGTTAAATAAATATTATATGTGATAATAACTATAGAGATTCTCTGATTTCATATATTGACATTCTGTAACATTTGTAAAATACTCAAATCATTAAAGAACAGATTCCTGAGGATTGTACTAGTCTAGTTCCTTTGGAAACATGGAAACATAAACACTGATATGTAAGTGAGATACAACATCTCCCAATTGTATCTTATTGACTTGAATCATTATTAAAGACATCAAAAAAAATACATATCTTCATAACCAAGGGAATAAGACATAAAAAGGGGTGATCTGGAATGCATTGTTAGAATAAAAAAGGAAGATTTGTAAGAAAAATTATGAGTGTAACGGTACGAGAACATGATCATGAAAATGTAATATCATACCATACACATAAAATATCATATACATATATCATGGAATAATTATTATATTTTCATAAGATAGGAATCAAAAAATTTAAAGAACATTAGCAAGGAAATAAAAAAGTAGGAATAAAAAACGGAATTTTGGATGACACATATTCATATACCCTTATTTTCATAGTTGTCATGTCATTGTTGACGACGACATCATAGTGGACACATTACATTATAGAATGGTTTTGACACTCTATTTAAGCCCTATATTACTGACTAATTTCACTCCCTGTTCTAGCCTAGTAAAACTGAACAGAGTTCATTTCTTATTCTAGTCACTAAATACTGAACTGAGCCCATTTCCCATTCCATCTATGTCCATTTCATTAGATATAAATCTTTTACCAATGCATTGGAGGGAAATATGTGTCCCATCCATCTCATAGTGAAATAATAAAAACGTGTTAGACAAGATTATTAATAATTATATCATAAAAATTTTAATGAATTGGGTATTTTAAACATTTAATCATATTCTAATGTTGAGAAAAGATAAGATTCATAATAAATTCATCATAAACATAACTTATAAAAAGAAATGGTATTTAAAATCATATAACCCATGAAAGATAAACAAGTTTCATCAAAATCATACCATGAAAAAATACTCCATTGAGGGAAATAATATGAATGGAAAAATTAAATAATTTCCCCATAAAGGAATAATTAACAAAAATAAACTTTTTCTTATATGGAAAATAATTTTGAAATATCATTATCAACATTTCTTAGGGAAAATATTATTTCTACATTGAAAATTCTTTTTAAAACATAAAACGTTTTTGAAATCATTTTTTATTGAAAATAGCTTCTAAAACACGTAAAATAAGTATTGAAATCAATGAAATGTTTTTAAAATCGTTTTTTATCGGATTCAATGATTTTTTACAAACATTTTTTGAATACATGGTTTTTGAATATAATAGATTTTAGACCAGAGAGATATATGATCATATATTACATAAATATATTATGTCAAAAACCATAGATTAGAAAATGGTACTAACCCAAGGAAATATCTTAATTAAATAGAGTGTATGTAGACTAAGGATTGTTTTTTATATATGGATCCTTATATTTCATCAAATTACACATAAACAAAGAAAGCATAAAAAGAGATGAGATTGTTCAATAAACACTTATAACATGGTTACTTTGGTTTATACTCTCCATGTAATAAAATGAAGATATATAAATTTTTAAATATCATTAAAAGTATTATTTTCATGATATAACATGTAAAATTGAAGTATATACACCTTTTAAATAATTTAGGATTATAACAAAACATGAGTCTCAAAGAAGGGAATTTGATAAAAAACTAATTTTCCAATCCCTTATCTTTGGGAACATAAGTAAAATGAAATAAATATCATAGGGTGGATATTTAAATAACGCAAAATATAATTATAAGGATAATTTAATACAATCATGGTCATTATACATGCTACAAAAATTGAATCAACGTTTAATAGAGCAAGTATCTCCTGAAAATTAAAAGTGAGATGAAATACACATTCCTTATGCCTTGACTCTCATTTTACTCATTCAAAAAAACCATTATAAAAAATATATATTTAATATACATATATTAAATAAAAAAAGGTTATATATAATAGAATATATGTTTTTATCATGACATTATATTCCCCTATTATTAACAATCTCATGTTAATGTTTCACTTCATGTAATACTCACTTTGTTCTTTGTATGTGGGTTAATTTTTTATATATATCATCCATATAATTATATCATGATTACATAATATAAACCATGATATAAATCTGATATTTTTACTTCAAGTATGTATTATAATAATATATATAATATATAATTACAAAATGAAATACACTATTCATGGAGAAGATAATCTGTATGTACGCATGAAAGATGTTTTGGTTTTTATTGTCTTATTGACAGTAAAAAGAAAATGAATTATATTTATATATTTAAAAAATATCTTTATACTATAACTACAATATTATATATATCATATAATTTCAATAAAACCATCTTTATAAAATTCTATGTAGTGTTTGAATGAATCAAATCGCCTGGAGGGGGTGGTAGTCCACACTTCCTCAATCAAAATTATTGTACTTACATCAAATGGAAAGTAAAAAATATTTGTTCTGAAAGACAAATTATTAATGTTAAATAAATAATAAATATAAATTATAAAATATATAAACATAGTTTCAGACATAGTTTCCACCATGAGATTCAGTAAATAAAAAATGAACAATCATCATTTAGTTAGGCGGTGGTTCGTTGTGCAAGTAAATAGTATGTTTGTTAAACATTAGATGGAGGTATATGTAAGTTTGGTTTCAAAATAGAAGCATAAAAATATCATTTTATGTTTATTATAATTTTATTATTATAAATCATGGAATTAAGAGAGTTGAGGCGTAGAGAATGGAAAATAAAAGGAACTATATTGAGAGAAGGTGTTACCTCTTAATCGGGTAAGACTGATTGGTTTGTGAAAAATAGATTCCATAAAAGGCTTTATTCCCAAAGGGAGGATTAAATAATGAAGTGAGATATTTGGGGAAGTTTATTTGTTAATTATTTTGTAATATTAAGGGGTTTGAGAGGTGTTAATGAAAGGAGGAGGTGGTGGCCTTTTATAAGGAAAGGAAAGGACAAACTTTTCATTTTTTTAAAAAGTTATGTGTACCAATGTTTTTACCTGAAAAATTAAAAATAACAAAATAACAAAAATTGGAGTCAAATTGATTAATAATGTGTATAATATGGGGTTTGGACAATTTTTTAGGTCTTTTTAGGTCTTCAATTTAAGTAATAGTCCTTAGTTATGATTAATTTTACCTTAATTGATGTAATTAATTTTTTTTATTTACACTAATATTTTTAGTCAAATATATTTTTACCCTAATAGAGTATATAAGTTATGCTTATCACGAATATGGAATCATTTTTTCAAAACTATAATCACATTAGTTCCAGAAATTAACTTAAAATTAATCCCACAGTTAGGTCAATAAACGGATTTTTTAAAATAAAAATGATCAATAGTTTGCTATGTTTTTATATCCAATATCATTGAGAAATTTGTTTTATTGACATAAATGGAATTGATTTTTCAAA
The DNA here is from genome assembly GCA_963277665.1 of Viscum album. NCBI lineage: Eukaryota > Viridiplantae > Streptophyta > Magnoliopsida > Santalales > Viscaceae > Viscum > Viscum album. The sequence goes on along the minus strand of OY728143.1, from coordinate 511,001,196 downwards.
ATATAATCTAATTAATATTTTAAACACAGGTAAATTATAATTTACCCATATAAATAAATTAGATGAAAAAGCAGATTTGAATTGAAATCTGGTATTTTCTCTATTCATCCGAAATTGATGTCTCTAAGAAAAATCCCAAAAATTATCCTGAAGCCAATTTCAAAATTATAAATTTACAAATGATGATCATTTCACAATATTAAATTTATAAATTTTTCTAAAATTAATTTTTTTATTTTTCAGAGAAGGACATTAAATGAAGTTGATTTGATAAAACTAAATTTTTAATCATAAAAGGACATTACCAAAAATAATATCTTTCTATATCAATATGTTTTATTTATATAGAAAAATTATTAAAAAATTATTTTAAACATTTTTATTACTATTCATATAACTATGTTTAACAGATAGTTTATAATTATTTTAATTAAATAATATAATAATAAAATTGAATTTCATAGAAATATCGGTGTTGCATATAAGGTACTCCAATTTGACATTGTGTGTAACCTATGTGGGGAAAATGTTACTTGTTTCATACACCATGTTAGTGTTGTGTTACATACTACATGTTGGTTCCATTTGAAACAAATATAAGACTTAGCACATTGCAGAATAAAAATGAAAATATAATTTATGGGAAAAAAGGTCCATAAAAACTCTCGGTGACAGGTTTGACATACCATCAAGATAATTTTTTTTCAAATATTGGAATTTTTATTTCTCTAGTTGATTACATTTCTTTCATTCATTATTTCCATATTTTCACTTCTTCCAATTTATATTTATGCTTCTACTATTTATATCTATTATTTTACCATTGTCTGTATGCTAATCTAGGATGGAATAGTCTCCCCACAGACACACATAAGGCCTCATTTTCTAGTCAATAATCTCTGACATTCCTGGAGATTCACATGATATCTTTTTTCCCACAGTGTTGGGAAACAATTTACTGCCACATGAAGTGAGAGTGTACAATATGATTTTAATTTCACTAATACATAGACTTTGTAAGATATTTTGTACTCTTAAAAAATTATAATTTTTTAAATCACACTCAAAAACATATTTTAGGTATATATTTATACTTATGTTTTCTAAAATATTTTTATGTTTCTCTTATACATTCATAAAAATATTTATTCCACCCTTATACATTTCACAAAAAACTATTACAATATAAAAAAATTTTACTCAAAAAACATTCAACATGTCTCCATAAAATTAATATCAAATTTTAAATTTAATATATATATATATATATATAAATTTCTTCAAATCATAGCTCTGTCAACCCGGAATAATCTCTACTAAAATAAAAAACACTTACTGTTTTATGATACTTGGAATATATTTTTTTAAATTTAATTTCTCAAAATATATTAGTACATCACATAATTAAAAACGGTTAAAACTAATTTATATATCAGTGGTAATGATTCATAAATAAAATTAAATTTCTCTTAAAAATGATCATCATGGGAGAACTGCAGTATCCTATATCCAAATAAATTATATAATCAATATCAAGAAAGTAAAGTATTTTTTTTTCATTATTTAGGAATATATAAATAATATTATTACAAGCATTCTATAATATCCTCCTTGAATATATAATTTTCCCAATAGAGATCATACCACAACTAATTTGGTAGTTGGGGATTGAATCTGTGATTACCATCTGAAAAACTCATTGTTTTTTTTAATATCATTTTTTCTGTTATTATAACATGATAAAGATTATATAATGAAAAGAGAAAGGCAGATAATGAGCAATCAAGGAAGGTTGATTTTTATAAGGTTCATTCACATTTAATATTATGTATCCTATTACTAGTTAATAGTTGTTTTGATCATACTGTACACTTTCTGATTTTATTATCATAATTAATAGCGAATATGATATAAATTTTATATCCTAGAACTAAATTGTACTTAATAGGTTCCAAGAGTCTTGTGGCCCACAAGGCCTCATGTTCATCTACCCAAGTTCCAGAGGATGTAGACTAGCAGCGAGGGCTAAGGGTGTGTCCATGGGGAGACTATGCCCCATTTGTAGAGTATATCATAGTGAATAAATATAAATAGATGTAAATAGGGGAAGAAATATAATTCAATTGATAGAAGAGTGAAAATAGAGAAAACAATTACAATACCCTAGTCAATTGGAATAATATATGATGATATTTCATGTCACTATAAAACTAGAATAAATAGAAATAATATTGTTGGCATAACATGTTCGAAAAATGCATAAAAAAAATTAAAAGGCAATCCTAAGCATCTGGTGAATAGCTCTGTAATCTTACATCAAGATCCATTATAAATAGTTGAATCAAGTGTTCGAAGCCGCATGCTTCCATTTATTAACAATTTCATTCATGTAATCGGACCCGGGTACCAAATGGAGCCCAGAGAAGGTTTCAGATAAATATCAGTAGGCAACCACTAATTGAGTCTATAACATATGTCCCATGTAATGGAAATTTAACACTCTGCAAGAATGAAAATATAAATTAAACCAGTACAATATAAATAAATACTCAATTACTCGCTGCATCCCTCAACTAATGTCTGAATATGTTGCCATCATTATTTGATTGTTATTAGTTTGAGAATATATCACATGTTATTAATACTTAAGGTTTTAAGATGTAACATGGAATCCTGTAAATATATTTATTAATGAATTCCCAAGGTAATAACCAAGGAAACATAAACCTCAATGGTCACCAACATAGTAATGAAGGTATAATTGATATGTGGAAATAGTGGAATCCAAGTTTCATAGTCCAAATCATTCCATAATAAGATACTTAACAATTCCATGGAGTCCATTAATGTAAAATGATGTTACACAATGATTGGGACCAATAGGAATTAACCATGGAACCTACACATCTATGATGGATCTAAGGAGTGTATCCAAGGAATACGATAATACTATTGAAGGGATACTATGCTTTCATACTAGGAATCCAAATATAGATAAGAATTCAGTTCTTGGTGGGTCTCAACGAAGCCAATCTGCATCCTTTAATTGTAATGGGGTTGTTAAGTGCTCAATGCATTCAATAAAGAATCCAAAGTGAACTAAATTTAGGACAATATTAATAGATATTTCCATTAAATAATATTTCACAGGGTTGAACTAATCCCCTTTCTTTAGTGTGACATAGAAAATTGAGAATACAATTATTTAATCAAGTCTTCATTAATCAATTAGTCTATTTGGTTCAAGACTTTTCTTTAAATAGTGTGACAAGGCAAAGTATCATGAAAAAAATCATTTAATGAATATATGTAATTTTAAAAAATAAAGGATCACACCTCTATCTCCAATTACCATTGTGTAGTGTGATAAAAAATTCATTATTCAATAACATTTAATAAGGCCAAGTCATATAATTACTATACTTTCCAATTTTCATTTCACGATTAATTATCAACTGAAGACCTTACCTTAGGTGGGTCTAGTGGTGAGAATACATGGAACATTACATTATGAAATTAAAATTTTTAATCAAGATATTTAATATTAAAAAAACATACCCAAAGAGGGGTCAAGAAAAGGAACCCTGAATGATGACTCAAACGTGTCAAAAATTAAAAACAAAAATTAAGGAAAACATCCAAATGTGATGGATGGATTTTCAGGCGTATCCACTAACAACATATCACATATTTGAAAATATAATAAGAATATGGTTCTAATGGTAATAATAATGTCATATAAATTCAATAAACAACCATGATGAAATCGGTGTGATCCACATGACTATTCCAAAATCAACAGTCTTTATGAATGAGTTATAGACCACCCAAATTAGGCTTGTAAGACTCTCCCCGTCTAGTATCATCCGCTGATTTTTCATGGAACTATGTAGATCTGTTAAAAAGGTAAAAATTACAACACTTAAATAAATAGGATGAGATCAAGGGATAATAATAATGGCTCCAATAGACTCATGTACTTACCGTTTGTTCATCCACCGTTATGAACAAAAGCTAAAATAGACATTAGATGAAAGAGACATCTTGATCCCTTGCTTAGCCCTTTAGAATGATCTAAAATTGGATAAATGGAGTTCATTCGGCTGTAGTATTATACAGGAGAATGTAGGAAGATAAATTAGATCATTTAGTGTAAAATTGGAATATTACCCAAAATGTAACTTGTGAGTGGGTTGTCCGCATGGTTTTCCAAATCGTGCACCAACCATGCATAGGAACTTGTAGGAAGGGGAATACCACACAGTAATTTTGTAAAGTTATGGAAACCATGCACCAACCCTGTGAGATGGAAATTCCTATAGATTCATACCATCTACATGTTTAGATCTCATCGTGAGACTATCCCTAACTATTTAATCCATGCATACAAAAGATCCATTTTATTACAAAAATTTGGTTTTAATATTCTGAAAAAACTCTAGAAACCCATGGGACCTTCGATATCAGAAAAGGCATTCACATTTAATCCAAACTAGATAATTAAAAGGAAATTTAATGGATCCATACCTGATTAAAAAACCGAGTTCTTGTATTCTTCCTCCCTAAAAATAACTCTTCCCTGATTTTATATTCCACGGGTAGTGAAACACAATCTACGAACACCTCTTGAACTTGTCCCATTGCTGGCCTCCCATACCCTATTTTCATCTTTCACACAACCATTATGCCATAACAACCATATAAGAGGAACAAAATGGCCTCAGAGAGCCTTCGTTCTCCGATCAACGATTAGTACAGGATACTCTTATAAGGTATATCAAAATAAACATCCACAATATTAAAATTATGAGATAATTTAGCTTGATACTGTAAAAGAAATGAAATGTGGAAGTTGTAAGGAATGATATGATACAACTATGGTATTTTCATTAATAATAAATTGAGGCTTCATCACCATCCTTTTAAAAAATGATACTAGAATGGCTATGAGTGGTGGAAGATGTAAAAATCATATGATACCTCTAAGGTAATATTTACCAATAGGATACTAGCCCACCATAATATAGAATTTCAAACATCCCTATATAACGAGGAGTCAACTTCTCTAGCTTATGTAACTATCTATTCCCTGGCTTGGGTGATACCCAGAGGAAAACATGATCCCTGACCTCAAAATCTAGAGTTTGTAGATGGCAATCGACATAATTTTTCAATCTATACTGATTAGTATTCACATGCTTTCTAATTAGCCGAACCTTTTCTAAAGTCTCATGTATGAGATGATGACCATGTAGGATTGCCTCACCTACCTCCATATAGAACCAGGGTGAAAGACACGACCAACCATATATGGCCTCAAAAGGAGAAATATTAATTTTAGTCGAAAACCTATTATTTTTGTTGAACTCAATGAGATGGATATTCTTTTCCCAAGAACTACTAAAATCATGGAAATATTCTTAGAGAATATCCTCTAGAACCTATATTTTCTATTCTCATTGTCCATCTATATGAGTGTAAAAATATATGATTATTAGAACCTATGTTCTCATAACATTTTGTAATCCCTACCAGAACCCTGACATAAAATGAGAATCCCAATATGAAATGATATTATAAGGGACCCAGTATAGTAATATGACTTCACATACATACAATCTTATGAGCTCATCAATGAAGAAATTCTCCCAAATAGGATTTAAGTGAGCCACTTCCATCAATCATTCAATGAAAACCTATACAACCTCACTATCACTAGGTGACCAAGGTAAACTGACTACAATGTCCATGTAAACATAGTCCCATTCATATTCCATGACTGGAAGTGATTGTAACAAGCCTATAGATCTATGGTTCTCCACCTATTACCACTGACAGGTGGAACACCTTGTGATAAATCATTCTATCTGACATTTCATCTGAGTCCACCAACATTGGCGTCTCAAATATCAATAAATCAAGGAGATTTCTGGATGAAGTACCCACTATGTAGCATGGAACTTGTGCATCAACATCTCTCTCATATCTGTATGTTCCCAAAAATGTTTATGAATGTCTAGGATATCATCCCTATCCACAGAACAATCTATTGGAAGGTTATCTCTTAATATACTCTCATAGATGACCAAGCCCTCATGATATAAAATTTTTCTTCCCTTTACCTTCTCAGGTAGAGAATAGGTTATGTTCAAAGAGAAGAGGAATGTCTACTCATGAATCTCTTTAAACTCTAGATGCTATTCAGAAAAGATGTCTATTAACTTCCATTCTTCACTGAATACCCATAGAACATGTTCTAGTGTTTTATAACTCAGAAAATACATAAATACATTTCACTTCTAAAGTCTATTTGGTAGCTCAAAATTAACTGATTTTATATATTTGACCCATATATGATGTATGTGGTTCATTTCATGATCTGTAAAGGTATATTTAAGGGTCTTTTGGTCTATTTACACCACAATGGGCTCACCAAATTGATAGTGACTCTAGAAACATAAGGCATAAAAACTGTTCCTAGATCAAGTTCATCCTTCTAGTAATTTCACTCACGGGGCCTCAACTATCGAGATCCATATGAGAAAAACAATCCTCACACATGTAATGTCCCAGCCCCAAAATCCACACAATGGGTGCCCCAAACCTGGTCAGTCTCATGTCGTCATGCATATTTCCCCAAATTCTAGAAGCTACCGAGTAGCAGCGAAGGCACAGGTCTGATAGTGGGGAAACTATGCCCTCATTTGTCAATGTGTAGCATAACGGAATACAATATATAAACATACAATAGCAGAAAAGTATACAATATGAACAATAAATGAACACCTATAGTAAAAGAGAACCAACAGTTATATATAAAAATGAATCATGTCACTACTTCTATGATAGAAGCCAAAACAAGATACACTGCAATACAGTACATTAAAACTCAAAGCACAAGGTACAACAAAACAGAACAAAACAGAGTGAACTAAACACATCAAAATTGCAAGCCTAAGCTCTGTCTCATGCTCTCCACATCCTCTTCTACAGTCGTGTACCTGTATAGGGACCCTTTCCCTTGTCAACACCTGCAAACATATAGTCTGTATGGGATGAATACATGACCCAAATAGGGTGTGAGAAATAAATCCCAGTAGGCACCCACCAATGGCATGTGCCCAACTATCTGTGAAAATGTGCAACAACATTGTGCAAAATCTAATGTAGTAAACTAGTGAGAAATAAAAAGTAACGATCACTAATAGTTTCATTTCCATTTTAATTATTACTTATCACCTCCATGCTTGTGATTTATCATGGCAGGTACAACATAGAAAATCACCACGGTGAATATTCTAAATAGTTGTGTCCTCAAGTATATTATCCTTCCCCTTAGGTAGCAGAATCAAATACCCGCAGGTGATTTCCCTCCGGCATAATGATCACTTCCCTTAGGCATATGAGATATGGACCTCAGGCAGAGAAACCACTGCCCATAGGCATAAATAATGGTTACCCTCAAGCTAACCAAACACATCCTACAGGTTAAGAAAACACTTCCCTCAGTCTAAATATAACACTACCCTCGAGCTAATAGAACATTTCCAAGACCAAAACATAAACAAGAAATTTATATAAATTTTACCTCAAGAAAATTCCAAGAATAATATAATCATGGCATACCCTCGTGTATCCTAGCCAAACGGCTAAATAGAGGAACGCACCCCTAGGATGGTCCTCGATCCAAGCTGTGATCCCAAATAGGAGTTTTAACTTATCAAAAGTTTATCTATGCAATTATAGATAACTTTTAGAAACTGCCACAACTATAAGACACCCCAAACATGGGTTTGTAGCACAACGATACACAAATTCAACTCCATAGTTGGAAATAAACACCAGACCACCTACCTCGATCGCCGCTGAACGGAATACGTGAACGACGCCTGCTGAAACTCCCGCGAATGAAATAGTTCTAGGATAAATATTCACACATTAAACCTCAAATATCTTCCCCTAGAGAAGGAATTGGAATGAACTAATCATGGAAAAGAAATTACATACCAATGTGGTTCAAACATGATCGACAGAGGGGAAATCAGATTCCTAGTGCCCGATTGGGTGATCCTCAAAGGTTCATCCAACATCCCGAGCTCCAAAACTAACTAAAAGCCTCTTATTACAAAGGAGGAGGCTACTTCCCATTTTAAGTGGAAAAAAACAAACTACATGGTGTGTACTCTCAAACACATGACAAGTAGTTTTCTTTTTTTAACTTTTCTTCTGAATTTTTCTATCCCCCATGACACTGTTCATCCGTCGACATCAGTACATAGTGTGTATTCTTGATTACAAGGCGTGTACTGTCACTCTGCTGGTGACTGCCTCCACCACCTTACTGTTCATCTCCCGACTGATTACATAGAGTGTAAATTAAAAGTACACGTCATGTAGCCCTTTTTTTACACCCTTCTTTGCTGACAAGCCTACACGCCCTGTTTACTCATCTCACACGGCCAAAGTACATAGCGTGTGGAAAATTACACGGTGTGTACCCATAAAATTTGGGAAATTCCCCCATTTACCTTATTTTATCAAAAACAGTTATGGAAAAGGGAAAATAAGAAACACGTACCTCAAAAATAAGAACCGGGTTCTTAAAAACTTCTACACTTAAAGAAATTCATCTTCGAATTGCCCTTCCATGGGTGGAAAAGATAACTTTATGAACAACTCCAGCCACTGAGCATGTACGCTAGTCTCCTTCTCCCAGGTTTCGTCATGCACTCGGCCATGCCGCCATAGAACCCATATGAGAGGAATTGACCGAAATCAGATAACATTCGTTATCCTATCAACAATACAAATAAGATGCTCCTCAAATCTTGCATCGACCTGAATCTCAACCTCCTAGGGCTGAAAAAAGTGAGACAGGTCTGAATGATAGCGGCGAAGCTGAGAAACATGGAAGACGTCATGCATGGCCCAGTACCTCTGTGGTAACTGCAATCGGTAGGTGACCGACCTGACTCTCTCCAGAATCTCAAATGGCCCCACATACCTCAGAGAATGTTTACCCTATCTTCTGATCCGCCTGTGTGCCAACCTCGATGAAACACGCCAGAAAATTTGATCCCCAAACACGAACTCCAAGGGCCATTTGCGGCGATCATCATGAGATTTCTGATGAGAATGTGCAGTAGCCAGCTGATTTTGTATCAACTGGACCTACTCTGAAGTCTCATGTAGGAGACCTGGACCCAATAAATCTACCTCACCTACCTCCATCCAGGACAAAGGTGATCGGCATGGCCTACCATATAATTACTCATAAGGTGTCCTCTAAATTTTTTCCTCAAAATTATTATTATAGGAATACTCGACTAGAGGTATATGCTTCCCCCAAGAGCCCCCAAAGTCTAGTACGCATGCACGCAACAAGTCCTCAAGCACCTATATTGTATGCTATGACTGGCCATCGGTCTGAGGGTGGTATGTTGTGCTCAGAAGCACCTATGTACCCAGTGCCCTCTAAAAACTCTGGCAGAAATGAGATGTAAAATAGGCGTCCTTATTTGAAATGATAGAACAAGGGACACCATTAAGGCATACTACCTCTCAGATATACAACTTTCTGATCTCATCAACACTGAAGGTCTCTTTGATCTGAAAAAAGTGAACCACCTTCATAAGTCATTCCACAATAACCCTCGCAACATCATTTCCTCGAGGTGACCTCGGTATCCTTGTCACGAAGTCCATCGTGACATCATCCCTTTTCCACTCAGAATGGGTAACTGTTTTAATAGTATAGCTGGCCTCTGATGCTCTGCCTTCACCTACTGATATGTGGAACACCTCGTAACAAAACCAGCTATCTCTTTTTTCATACCCGGCCACCAATACTGATGTCTCAAGTCACGGTACATTTTGGTAACCCCGGGATGAACTACCCAAGTAGATGCATGAAACTCCTACATCAACTCCTCGTGTATTTCCCCTTGAACCCACAATCGCCCATGGAAATGTAGTACCTCATCATCACCTATCATCTATCCAAGAGGAGGGTCCTCACTTTCCACTTACTCCCATAGAACTACGGCTTCTGAATCAGATAGTTCTCTCATCCTCACTCTATCCAAAGGGTAGAAGTCACATCTAAAGAAGTAAGATAGGTTTTCCCCTGGCTATCCTGATCCACCAATTTTATCTCAGAGAACAAATCCATAATCTTCCACTCATCATTGACCTCATGAACTACCTTTAACTGAATCTTCCTACTCAGTGCATCAGCAACTCCGTTACCCTTAACAAGTGTATAGGTAAGCTCAAAGTTGAAGGACTGGAGGTATTCAACCCTATTTTGTTGTCTCAAATTCATGTCACACTGGGTAAAGATGTATTTGAGACTTTTTTGTTGGTTAAAAACACAAAAATATCTCCCAAGAAATAATGTCTCCAACAGCATAACGCATGAACAACTGCAGCCAACTCCAGATCATGCGTCGGGTAATTCCCCTAATTTGGCCACAACTGCTGAGACCTGTATGCAACTACTCGATCGCCTTGCATCAACACTGATCCCAGCCCAATACCTGATGCATCACAGATAATTTTATGTCTATTACCTTTCTCTGGAAGTATCAGGATTGAGGATGATGTCAAACATCCCTTCAGCTCTTGAATGGCTGTCTCACAAGCTTCTTACCAAACGAACTTCACACCCTTCTTAGTCAAACCTGTCAATGACACTGCTATGTGGGATAAGTACCGTATAATGGTCCTGTATTAACTAGCCATCCCCATGAAACTGCGTATCTGAAACACATTCTTAGGCTACACCCAAGAAACTACAGCTCTTACATTCTTTGTGTCCACCGCAAATCCTGCTTCTGAGATGATATGACCTAGGAAGTGTATCTACTCCATCAAAAAGTGGCACTTTGAGAGCTTAATATATAGCTGATGCTCTCTCAGCGTACTCAATTTGATCTCATGATTGGTGGCAAGGTCGCGTTGACTGTTAGAGTACACCAAGATATCGTCCACAAAGGCTACCAAAAAATATTCCAGATAAGTATGGAACACACGATTAATCATAGCCATGAAAACTTCTGGCATGTTCGTGAGTCTGAACGACATAACCAAGTACTCATATAGAATATATCTACTCCAAAAAGCAATAAGCGATATTTCCGATGGTCTAACGCATGATCGATGATATCAGGATCTCAAGTCAATATTCGAGAGCACTCATGCTCCCCGATGATGATCAAAAAGAACATCAATCCTTGGTAATGGATACTAGTTATTGACCGTCATCTGGTTCAGCTTCTGATAATCCACAAAGAGTTTGAGGATACTGTCTGCCTTCTTTTGAAAAGAGAACCGGCGGACCCCATGGAGTAGTACTGGGTTGGATGAATCCCTTTTACTGTAACTCCTCTAACTGCCTCCTGAGCTTTGACAACTAAGGTGTATCCATCATATAAGGATGAATGGACACCGATGCCACTCTTGGAAAAATCTCAATAGAGAAATCCTCCTCTCACTCTAGAGGAAGACCTGAAAAGTAGTTTGGGAAGACATACCTGAAACGATCAACTACTAGAGGGAAATACATCTGACAAGTCCCCGGATCATCCAGATATAAATGCGAAATCTGGGATGTCACTCCACCTCTCCAATGATGCTCGGGTCCATCTCGTCTTTCCTGGACATCCCATTTTCTGTTTTATAGAAACTCTCCGCCCTCTGGTGATGTGAAACTCTCCCTATGATGATAGAAATACATAAAGGCTCAAAAGGGTACCATCCAATCCATCCCAAGAATGACATCATAGCTTTTCATCTCCCTGAAATAGAGGTCCCATAGAAAGTTACACCCACCAACCACTACGGGGCACTCCCTGCACTGACGCACACCATCCGTTCTAGTTCCCAACAGAGTTTCTAGTTCATAACATCAGAAGAAAAAGAAACACAGAGCCCAAGGATCTCCAAAATGGGCACAAATATAAAGATATGTGTAGCACCCATATAAAAAAGTGATGAAGATAAAACAATAGATACTCGAATAGTACCACTGAATGTAGAAGTTCTGGGATCCTGCTTATTTTGGGTCGGTTGCACTGCTTATGAATGCCCAATATCATGGCCCTATGACACAGCCTTGCAACCCTGAGCTATCCCGCCCTACTGCCTATATGATCCTAGTGTCTAGATAACACAACCATGACCACCATCTCGGCCTGCATGCCCTGACGTATTACAATTTCCTAAATGGTAAGAAGATAATGGTCCTGCTCCCATATGAAGAGTTTGTACAGAACCCCTCTCACTAGCCACTGGTGGAAAGACCCTGAAAAAATTCTATTGATGACCCATCTTGCTGCAAGCTCGGCTCGCCACTGGGTCATGTGGACATTGAGGTCTCTTGTGCCCCTCTATACCACACTGGTAGCAGATGACTTGGACTCCTAAAGTATTCTTCCGACTAGTACTACCACTGTGAGATATGTACATATTTCTCTTCCTCTTACAGGAATAAATAGTACCAGAAACTGCTGTCGAATGGCACTGGCCCACACCACTAGCTTACCACAGGTTTCACTCTGTAATTAGTGCTTGGTTTAAAATAGCATGCATCATAGGAAATATGAAAATATTCACCAGTTTTTGAATGTCACACCGTAGACCATACTCAAAGTGTCAAGCCCTCAACGTCTCATCACCCACTAGAACGGGTTAAAACTTATGTAGATCGATGAAGTGAGTAGAATACTCCATCACTTATATGGTTTCCTACTGGAGATTCATGAACTCTCTAGATCGATCTACCCTCAACGTCTCTGGGATGAATTCATAGAAAACTGCTTGAAAATATTTCCATGCCATGTCTCAGTGATACTCAGACTAGGTGGTAAAATCCCACCACATCTTGGAGGATCCACACAACATATAAGTAGCAAGATTGACCCTCCTCCCAGGAGGGGTCTCCAGATACTCGAATATCGTATGCATCAAATCCAGCAATGAATCCGCAGCCTGTGGTCCGTCATCCCCTGAAAATGTAGGCGGATGCTGCTACTGGAATATACGAGTCTGTTCTGCCATTGATGTGGCGACCGACGGTGATCCTTGGAAGGTCTTCTTGAACTGCATGAAGCCCTCACGGAACTGTGCATTTGTGCCTGTGTCTGGTATAATGGCTAGAACCACATCTGGCACTTCTAGAGGTTCCATCGATAGACCGTGGCCTACCACCTCTGAAGTATACTCGTTGCCACTCTCCTGGTGAACAACTCGAGGTCACCACGAAGACATGACTCAACAAGGTTAAACACACACCTTAGATCATGATTATTGAAGACTAGAAAACGAGGAGACCAAGAAGGGAACATGAGAAATCAAGTATTCAATATTTACAAAATGTGACTACATGGCATGTATAAATACTACACTGCGTGTGCTAAAAGGCCGTACACATGGGCGTGTAATCCCACTAAAACTAGGGGTGTAACACCCCAAACACACTGTGTGTCTCTTGAATACACGACATGTACTTGAATACTTTTTCCCTGCCTGAATCCTTCTACACAGCTAAGTGACACAGCACTCCTAAAACAAAACTACACAGCGTATCCCAGAGGCACACGGCGTGTACTCTACAAGATTCCACCAGCCCATGTTGTTCCTGACACAACATGTTTACCTAGGTCACCCTACAGGGCATGTTTCAAAAATACAAGACATGTACAATGAATCCCTAGACCAACCTGTGTTGCTCACTACACAGATGGCTACATGGATGACACCACATGGTGTGTTCCAGGAAGACAAGGCGTGTAATAGGAAACATAACACCGACCTGTGTTGTTCGTGAAATGGCTGAGTACCCGGGTCAAACTACACAACGTGTTCAGAGTATACACGTCGTCTATGTTATATGGTTTTCTCTGTCTGTTTTGTCAGTTACACGGGCAGACACGTGGTCAACACTACAATGTGTGTACAACCGGTACACAGTGTGTTTCCCCATGACATTCCCTACCCTGTGTCCCCGCCCACATGGCCTGTGACATGGGAAGAGACTACACGACATGTACTGTGGGTACACGATGTGTACTTAAAAAGATTTCATTTCTTCCTAAATAAATGAATACACAGCATGTGTCCATAGAACTACACGATGTGTATGCTGGTTTTTTGGACAGTAAGCCTTAGAAACTCCTCCAGAACCCAAAAAATACGGTAACAAACACCTAAGTTCAAAATTCTGATCCATGAGGGGCCATACTCCCTATGAATCAATGTTTTACATCTTATATATGTTATAAAAAAGTAATCATGTCAAGGATCCACTAAATTACGGTCAATGAGGGCCCATACTCCTCAAGAACGGAATTTTGGCGTTCATTCTACCAAAAAATTACACAAAAATACCCTATCAAAATAAAAGGTATTTATCAAAGAAGCTACCAGAACCTCATCATTTTGTGGAACAACAACTAGAACAACAACATGCAATTTCTAATTCACCTACATGGCATGGAAAGAATGCATGACATGTGATTTCCAGCATGTTCCAAAATAATCCATGAGATGTCATACCCTTATCTCATCAGGTTTCATCAAAATAGAACCCAGTATAAAAATATAAACAGTACACCACAAGTGCACCACCCAACAGTGAAAATAAAATCAACTGTAAAAGTTGAAAAATCATAACAAATGCAGTAACGAGGTAGATTGGCCTTTTCCATATACATGGTTTATCTAATCCCAGGTATACATTATTACCAATTACAATTTCCATCCTATCCCTGACTGAGGCTCCAAACAGTAATTCAAAGAAAAGAACACCTCTGATACCACAATATAATGTCCCGACCCCAAATTCCACACAACGGTTCCCCCAAACCTGGTGGGTCACATGACCTCAAGCGCTTTTCACCAAATTCCAAAGTCTACCAACTAGCGGTGAGGGCCCAGATCTGATAGTGGGGAAACTATGCCCTAATTTTTCAAGGTGTTGTATCGTAGAATATAATATATAAACATACAAAAGCGAAATCAGTAAACAATATGAACTAGAAATGAAAAACTACAGTAAAAGATAACCAACAGTTATATATTAAAATGCAACAGGTTAGTATTTCTATGAAAGCATCCGAAATAGGATACACTGAAATACAATACAATATAACTCAAAGTATAAGGTACAACCAAATAGAACAAAAAATAGAGTGAATAGAACGTAGCAGCAGCTCAAACCTAAGCTCGGTCCCATGCTCTCCTACTCCTCTACTACAATAATATACATATATAGGGACCCTTTCCCTGGTAAACACCTACAGTATTATAGTTTTTTTAGGCTGAAGTCATGACCCAAACATGGTGTGAGAAATAAATCCCACTAGGCACCCACCAAAGGCTCGTGCCCAATTGTCTGTGAAAATGTGCAATAGCAGTGTGAAAATATATATGCAGTAAACTAGTGAGTACACAAAAGTAACTATCACTACAAGATTCATTTCCTTTTTAATTATTACTTGTCACCTCTAAGATTGTGCTTTAGCATGGCAGGTACAACATAGAAAATCACCATGATGAATATTCTAAATAGTTGTGCCCTCAAACATACTATCCTTACCCTCAGGTAACAAAATCAAATACACGTATGTGATTTATCTATGGAATAATGATCACTACCCTCAGGCATAAGAGATATGGCCCTCAGGAATAGAAACCACTACCCACGGGCATAAACAAAGTTTACCCTCAGGCAAACCAAAAACATCCCACAGGCTAAGAAAACATCGCCCTCACGTTAAATAGAACACATCCCTCATGATAAAAGAAACGGTCCAAGCCCAAAGAATAAAAAAAATTATATAAATTTTCTCTCAAGAAAATGAAATTCACAATATTATCCTAGAATTCCCTCGGGTATCCTTGCTAAACTAATAAATAGAGTAACACACCCCTGGGGTGGTCCTGGATCCAAGTAGTGATCCCAAACAGCAGTTTTAACTTATCAAAAGTTTATCTATGAAATTCTATATAACATTCACTAATGGACACAACCATATGACACCCCAAACATTGGTTCATAGCAAAACAATACAAAAATTATACTCAAAAGTTGGAAATAAACAACAGACCACAAACCTCGATCGCCCCTGGTCATTATACGTGAACAACACCTCCAGAAACTCCCACGAATGATGTAGATCTGTGATAAATGTTCAAACATTCAACCTCAAATAACATCCCCTCAGGAAATAATTGGCAAGAATTACTCAAAGAGAAGGAAGGACGTACTCGTGTGGTTTAAGCATGATCGAGGGAGGCAGAATTGGATTCTTAGTTTGTGATCGGGTGATCCTCCAAGGTTCAGCCATCCTCCCGAGTTCCAAAAGAAACTCAAATCCTACTCTACCAATTGAGGAGGAAACTGCACATTTTAAGCGAAAAAAACAAACTACACGACATGTTCTCTCAAGTACATGATGTGTACTTTTCTTTTTTAACTATTCTTCTAGAGGCCTCATTCCACCATGGCATTGTTCATCTATCAAGATCATTACATGGCGTGTCTTCTTGATTACACGACGTGTATTATCACTTCTCTAGAGACTTACTCCACCACCTTACTATTAACATGCATTCTATGTACGTGGCATGCAAATACAATGTACTCGGTGTGTAGTTGTTTTTTTACACCCTTCTTCGCCGACAAGCCTACTCGCCTTGTGTACTCATCCCACAAGGAAAAAGAACATAGTGTGTGGAAAATTACATGGCATGTACCCAAAAAATTTGGAATATTTTTCCATTTTCCTTATTTTCTCAAAAACACATAAGGAAAATGGAAAAATAAGAAACAAGTACCACAAAAAAAAGAACTGGCTTCTTACACCACATCAGTACACTTTAGAAGATAATTTCTATTGCATCATAGAATATAGTATAAACAATTCATTATTTTCTATGAATCGTAATTGGTGTTGAGACAAGCCTCCCTTTAAGCACCTAAATGTTTTCTGCTCAAATTTCTAACCACGAAAACTTAACACCCTTCTCTGTAAGTCGATTAAGAGGTTAATCCTGACAAGTGAAGTCCTGTATGAAATTATGGTTATATAATGCCATCCCCAAGAAACTATTTACACAAAGCATGTTCTTAGGATGCTTCTAAGAGACTATAGAACTAACCTTTTCAAGTTCAAAGGATACTCTTAATTCATCTTTGACACGACCAAAGAATTGAATATTGTTGATTCATAAGTGGCACATAACATCCTTATAATAAATACGATGCTCTCTTAGTGTTCCCTGAATGGTCTCAATATTATTGGTTGGTTCGTTATTTGTATGAGAATAAAAAAAGTTCTCATCCATGATAACCATGACAAAAGAATCCATATATGAATCGAAAACCTTGTTCCATATATCCATTAATGTGATGGCTGAATTCGTAAGACTAAACAACATAACAAGGTACTCATACACACCATACCTACTATGAAAATTTATCAGAGGTAATTCTGATGGCCTTACTCACACATATTGATATCATGACCTTAGGTAGATCATAGAGAAAATATTATATCCACGGAGCTGGTCGAGGAGATCATCTCTTCGATGAAGTGGATATCAGTTCTTGACCATAAGTTTGGTCAACCATGGTTAATTACAAAAAAGACATATGTTCTATCCACCTTCTTTGTAAAAATTATGGTCAAACCCCAAGATGATGTACCGGTCCATATAAAACCATTGCGCTCAAAAATCATCTAACCACCACTCGAACTCCTAATTCTCTATAAGATTTGTCCTATACAGGGGAATGGATAATAAAATTTCTCTTAGAACAATATCGATTATAAACTCTACATATCAATGAAAATCTATGCCAAAAAAAGCATCCAGAATGATTTCTCAGAAAGAATACACTACTAGATGGAAATCATATTGATATAAAATTGAATCCTCCGTGAAGATATTTTCAATATGATAAGTCACTACACATATCAGATGATTATCTGGTCCTGCTCAACTATCATGGACATCCCATTCACCCTTAGGTATATAACTGCTACCCTCTAGTGGAATAAATTTTTCCCTATGTTGATAAATGTAAGAGATGAAAGATACTGAACCAACAAATCCATCCCATTAATTACATTGAATCATATCATCTCGATAATGAAGAGGATTTATAAGAAATGGTAACTACCAACCCTAAAGGGAAAATCTGTACATTGGTGTATTACCTTAGACCAAACACCTTATGTTGTATCTAAGGTCATTACACCACATAAATATTTCATCCCCAATCATACACATTACACAATATATAAAAAGATAAAAAATTTCAAATCACATGTATAAAATAAAGCAGATACTATGGTAGATGCCACTAGAACAGTACACTGTAATATAGATGGCCCTGCAGCATGATCCATGGGTATTGCCCATAGTGAATCCAACTATCTTGATCCATGGACCTATGAAATAACTAGACTAACAGGATTAAAACTACACTACTAGTGATGCTGGTGATTTGGATTTTGACTACTAAAACCATGACTTCCTCCTCGTCCATACCTATTGGAACTACTCTCGCTCCATACCTGACGTGGAAAAAAAGACCCAACTCCTGATATTGGACATGGTACAGATGCTCATCTAATCGATGCTAGTGGAAAGGTTCAACAGAACCTATGAATATTAACTATATTATTGTAATACCAACACTCAATTAGGACGGTATCCCTATAAGGCATCATAAGCCCCAACCATCCACAATAATGAAACTGCATGGAGTTATCAAAAAAGAAACTTTGGTTATCACATCCATAAGAACAAACCTCAAGGGAATGTTTCCTGCCACTGGTAAAACTACTGATCTATCATAAATAGTACCTCTTGAGTGGTTATTTGCGATGAGACCCCTCCCCATTGCATATAACCCATCCGAAATATCAATTTTTTCAGAAGTGTTTCACATCGAAATACGGACCTTAAAAGTCGAAAAAATAAAACATAGTAGAAAAATAATAAACAACAATAGTAAACATAACTGCATCGAATAATACCATTTATTGATGATAAACAAGTCATAAGAAAACATAATAAATATATAATCAGGGTATGACATGGCTGACCATATAAGTACATATATATAAAACCCAAAGATGGTCCATTGTAAAGTAGAAGAACCACCTGGTCCACTACCATTCCTCCCATGAAAACATAGTAGATCATTGATAACTATGGTCCAACTCTCAATGTGACTTCACATCCCAGATTCCACTAAATGGTTCTAGAAGATATTGGCCTCATGAACCGGAGTACACATCCCCATACACTAGAGGATTCCAACTAGGATTGATAGTCAATGTTAGTATGATGTGGAAACTATACCCACATGATTGTAGTATCACAATAGTTATGTAAATAGATAAGTATAGGATGTATAATAAAAAATTGAAAATGGAATTTAAATTAACCTCATGTAATAAATAATCATCAATGACAATGTACAGTATCATATACAAAATTATGATATGTCAATCATCTTTCATAATATAAAAGTCAATCACAACAGTATGCATCTAATACAATATATTTATCAAAATAACATAAAGACCAAAAATTACATATACAGACAACATCATGGGAAATATCTTGGTCTAATGCTCCGGTACTCCCACGATATAATGAAATGATATATAAACAACTTTGAGCTTTACCCTTTCCAACATGAATCCACACAATCTACCTAGATACCATTGGAAAACACGATAGGGTGAAATATAATATTTTTATCCCACCACCAATAGTTTTTATAATAATCCAGTCGATGCATATAATATGATAATGTGTGTAGATAAAATCGTAAGTAGTACTAAAAGGGGTATTCTCAAGTTTCATAAGGATAATAGGATTACACTACCTGCTTCAGCCCATGTCAGATAGTCTCTGAACAAGTAACTATATGTAAACATATATATGGTCAGTTTACGTAGTGAAATCTAAATCCACATATATGGATACATATACTATAATGGACTGAAGGTGTAACTCTGAAATCCATGAGTAGTATCATGTGTATCATAAGTTCCATGGGACGTAATGCCCAGTAACCTATGAATAATGGGATCTATACCCTATATCACAAGAATAAATGACACCATTCCTAAATAATAATATTGGGGCACCATTCCCATATCTCATAATTATAGGGTCATCGTGCATATATATAAAAAATTAGGGTCACCATAACAAAATGATTACAATAGGGTCATCATTTACGAATCACATTAATAGGGTTGTCATACCTGAGTCACATTAATATGGTTTTTATGCCCAAATAACTTAAATAGGTTCACCATTCCCAGATCATATTAATATGGTCTCCATGACCAAATCATATATACAGGGTTTCAATGCCAAAATATTACAATAGAAGAATGAATTACAAGCCTGTTTATAAATAAAAAATGTGTTATCATGCCCATTGTCATAACAAGGATACATAGTAAAAATATTTAATATGATCCAATAGGTAGTTCATAATTCTATATCACTTTTAATTAATAAGGTTATAATAATTATCCTATTTAATCTAGATATGTTTTCATACCACTCCCATATATTAAATTCGGTACAATATGATAAGTGTTTAGCAATGATACACCACTACAAATCACTACTGGAATGGTGGTATATACCAACACTTTCATGCCAATGGTTTGAGAAAACCATTGGCATAGTTCATTTTTTCCAACGGTTTAAGGAAACCATTGGGACATCTCCAATTAGAACACATTATCCAAACAGTTTCCTTAAACCGTTGGGAAATATCTATTTTTAACATCCTTTACCAACGTTTTTTATAACCGTTTGTAATGAATAGATTTCCCAATGGTTTTTTAAAACCATTGAAAACTTTTTCCTCCAAATACATATAACCCCAATTTCCCTATCCTGGAACAACTATCCTTGCTCACTGTCTCTCCCGAAGGTATCTCATTACCCACATTCCGAAACTCCTTCCATACTCTTCAATCGACAGTTTTCTTATTCTACACTACAAATCGGTAAGTGCTGTATTTGTTTTGTTGTTATGATTCTATGATTCTTTCTGTTTTGATTTTGATTTATGAATCTATGAATTTTTGTTTTATGTTTTGATTTGGATGAATTTCTGTTTCAAATTGGGGTGGGGGAGGGTGTGCAGATGGGTTGGGGGAAGATGTTGAGGGCAATCCATGTGGGGTGGGGGAAGGGGCTGGGATGTCCAAATGGGGTGGGGGTAGGGCATTTTGGGCTGGGGGAGGGTGTGAAGGTGGGGTGGGGGAGGGGCTGTCTAAGTAAGGTGGGGGGGGGTTGGTTGTCCATGTGGGGTGATGGTAGGGTTGTCTAGGTGGGGTTTGGGGGGTTTCCAAGTGGGGTGGGGGTAGGGTTGTCCAAGTGGGGTGGGGGGGGTTGTCCATGTGGGGAGGGGGTAGGGATGTCCATGTGGGGGGGGGGGGGTTGTGTTTTCCAAGTGGGGTGGGGTTAGGGCTGTCCAAGTGGTGTTGGTGGGGTGGGGGGTAGGGTTGTCCATGTGGGGTGGGGGTAGGGATATCCATGTGGGGAGTGGGGGGGTGTCCAAGTGGGGTGGGGGTAGGGTTGTCCAAGTTGGGGGGGGGGGGTCCAAGTGGGGTGGGGGTAGGGTTGTCCAAGTGGGGGGGGGGTGTCCAAGTGGTGTGGGGGTAGGGTTGTCCAAGTGGGTTGGGGGGGATGGGCTGTCCATGTGGGGTGTGTGTGTGTGGGGGGGGGGTTGTCCATGTGGGGTAGGGGTAGGGCTTCCCAAGTGGTGTGGGGGCTGGGTTGTCGAAGTGGGGTGGGGGTAGGGCTGTCCAAGTGGGGTGGGGGGGACTGGGTTGTCCATGTGGGGTGGGGGTAGGGCTGTCTAAATGGGGTGGGGGTAGGGCTGTCCATGTGGGGTGTGGGGGAGGGGGGCTGGGTTGTCCAAGTGGGGTGGGGGTAGGGTTGTCCAAGTGGTGTGTGTAGGGTGTGCAGGTGGATGAAGATCATAACTATAAAATCTATAAATTATGGAATTATGAAAATTTATAGGGACATTCATGATCAATTTTTGGTGGGATAACATAAAAAGTGTTTAATGCTTTTAGTCCTTTTTTATTTGGAGTTTCTTTTGTTGCTGATGTTTCTTAATGATACCTATGATGGAATTTATTTTAGTTTCTAAATCAGCTGAGACTCCCCCACCATGCACAGTGTATGAATCCTTTACCCTTAATTAACCATTCTATTTACACAACCTATGCAAACTCTACCCTCATTTAATCAGTCAACTCGTGTAATTAATTCAACCCTTCATTCTCACTAGCATGTAAGAAATTGAATGATGTATACCCATCCTCACATGATTTCTTACCTTAGATAGTGTCCAACATATAGAATACGAGCTTTCGAATTCATCAGTTAACTAGGACCATATATCCCATTTCCACCAAGACGACTATACTAATATAACATTAGGTTGAATTAAATATGGTTATCACAGTATGTTATATATTATGTGTCCTTCTTGGCCAATACTCACTTTTATGCGGGTGGGGTGCTTTTCACTCTCCATGCTGGCATGTGTAGACATCCATAAAAATGTTAGATAAGTCACAAGTTTAATTCTGTAATGTTGTTATCATTGACATACTTTATTATTAATCTCAAATTTAAAAATAATTTTTTTTTCTATACTTTATTAAATTAAATCTTTTTACAAACCATGAACAACCTATTAGTGTAGAAGCCTAAACTTTGTTCACCCATGGGGTGCGCTTGACTTGGGGATGTAATTGGGTAATGAATGGTATGGCCATAGAGGTTCCAATAATGATTTATTGAACATGAGTGAACGATTTGGGATGCCTATAACACATAATGTGTCCTGATTCAAGTGACTCTTATAGAAATAATGAAAATGAATATAAATGAATTTTAATTTAATTTTTGAGTACTTGTTCTTTACATTATTTTAATAGTTCACTACATCGACTAGAAATTTATTCCTTTATCGTTTACTTAAATTTATTTTCTGTTAAAGTTCAATCATATTGAATTGTATATGAAAACATGACTTATATAAATTCTTTTTACAGAATGGTCAGAAGTTGGATGTATGAAACTGATCAGATCTCAAGTGATTTTCAAAACAATTTGGAGAGCTTTATAGATTTTGCATTTCACAATGCTTCAGATAGTTGTCGCATACACTGACCATGTTCCAATTGTGTTGGTAGACCTTGGTTGAGCCGTGAAGAAGTCAACTACCACATAACCAAATATGGTTTTCAAGCAAACTACTTTGTGTGGTATCACAATGGGGAGAAAATGAATTCTCAAATTGGTGATGATCGAAATGAAAGGACTGGAATGGATAATTTGTTAGATGCTCGGTTTCCATTTATTCGTCAACATGAAAAAGAAAGGATTTCGACTCATGGAGACTTCGATAGGAGGAGAAATGGTGCATCTAGTGATAATGATGATATTCATAGGGTGAAAAAATTGAATGATGCTGCCACGATGCCAGTATATCGACATTGTGAAAAAATGAAAAAGATGGAATTCTTAATCCAATTGTTTCATGGGAAAATTATGTACGGGATTTCTAATACAACAATCAATAACATTCTTACCCTCTTGAAGGATTTACTTCCAGATGATGCAGATATTCCCTCAAAAAACCATATGGAATGGAAGTTAGTTGAAGGACTTGGATTTTCAAGAAACAAAATTCATGCTTTCCTGAAAGATTGCAGTTTATTCTGGGAGTAAACCGCTGAACGAATTGATCGTATAAAATGTGACACATCCCGCTGGAAGTCAAAATCTGATGGAACACAATCCCATGTTCCACAGAAAGTAATGTGGCAATTTCCATTGATCCCCAGACTCCCGAATGTTTTTATGTTTGATGACATATCAATAAAAATGAGATGGAATGATACCAAGAGAAAGAATACTAATGATGAGTTGGTTCATCCTGAAGATGGATTTTTATGGTAGAGATTTGATGCTCGACATCTTGATTTTATAGCTGACATGCATAATGTGAAGCTGGGTCTTTCATGTGACAGTTTTAAACCATTTGGGATTATTCATACTTCTCATAACACATGGCCAGTTTTTATAAACATTTATAATCTTCCCCCATGGTTATGTATGAAACAACCTTTCACTTTTATGAGTATAATCATATCTAGTCCTTATGATCCTAACATTGATATTCATGTATACATGAAACCTTTCATAAAAAAGT
Source organism: Viscum album (assembly GCA_963277665.1). Taxonomy (NCBI): domain Eukaryota; kingdom Viridiplantae; phylum Streptophyta; class Magnoliopsida; order Santalales; family Viscaceae; genus Viscum; species Viscum album. The sequence continues at coordinate 510,976,907 of OY728143.1, read as the reverse complement.
TGAAACTTCTTTGGGATGTGGGTGTGCCCATATATGATTCATGTTCGAAAGACATATTTCAGATGTGTGCTGCGCTTATATGGACTATCAATGATTTTTTGGCTTATGCAATGATGTCTGGATGGAGCACGAACGGAGAACTGTCTTGTCCAGTTTGTATGAAGAATAGACGATCCAGAAGACTAAAACATCACTGTAGTTTTAGTTTTATGGGAAATCGGAAATTATTTCCAAAGGATCATCCATATAGAATGAATCATCTAAGATTTGATAATACCATAGAGAACGATGATACAACTCAGTGTATGTCTGGAACTGATGTGCTAAATTAATTGAAAGATTTCATGTTTTCATTCGGGAAGGGTTAAATGAAATATAGAAAGAGATAGTATGTTTCCACTGAAACCTGTTACAATTAGAGGAAGAGGGGTATCTTTTTTGATTTGCCTTATTGGTCAACCAATGTTTTACGTCATTGCTTAGATGTAATTCATATTGAAATGAATACATGTGATATTTTTTTCTCGGTTCTTCTAAAAGTCAGGAGGATCACAAAATATGATATACAATCTCAGTGTGACTTGGTGGATTGGGGCATCAAACCAAAACTACATCCTATGTGTATGAGTAAAAATAAATGGCTACTTCCATGTGTTTTTTATGTGATGGAAACTACGCAAAAAAACAATTTCTGTAAGAATTAGAGACTGTTAGATTTCTTGATGGCTATTCAAGAAACATATCAAAATGGGTCAACAGAAGAGAGTTGAAGCAAAAATCATTAAAGACACATGATTATCGCGTTTTACTGCATGAGTTTCTTCCAATAGAAATCTGTTATCTTTTTTCCAATAATGTAAGGGTGACTGTTATTTCGTTGTTCCATTTTATTATAGATCATTGTGCTAAGAAGTTGTCGATGTATTTCTTGAAAAAAATATTGACAGATGCCCCATTAATTTTGTTCTTGTTGGAGAAAATATTTCCTTCAACATTTTTCACATGCATGCTGCATCTGACTGTCCTTATTCCCATTTAAATACTTCTCGAAGGACCTGTATCTTTTCGTTGGATGTATCAAACTAAAAGAAATATGTACACATTAAAGTATTATGTCCGAAGCAGGAATCTTCCCGAAGGTTCTATCATGAATGGTTACTTGGCCCAAGAATGTTTGGATTTCTGCTCATTGTATTTTTCTGATCTTACTAGAAGAATGAACATACCAATGAGAAATGAAGAAGAATAGTATGAGAAAATTGAACCATGTTTCCATCACGTCCTCAAATATGTGGAATTCCTAGATCATATACATTGAAGACATTAAGCCATAAAGAGCGAGAGATGGTACATTGCACAGTTTTGTTCAACTGTGATATCTTGATTGACTATATGAGATATCTAAATTGAATATGTATATCATACACATATATTTGTTAAACTATTCATATTTTTTTTCTACAGGGAACTTAAAATAATGATAAACAGAAAGCATCATTCTTTATCTTTCAGAAGGAGGGAGATTTTGCATATAAAAAAGTATTCTGCTTGGTTAAAATTGAAGGTAAAAATATAACTATTTAAAATAATTATATCAATATTTAAATAATTTTAATAGTCATTTATATTGCAATATTGATTTTTTCTGCTGACTCTATCTCTGAGGAAATAATATCTTTGGATTTTGGTCCTAATACCATGGTTCATTACTATAAATCAATTGTTATCAATGGGTACATATTTATTGTCACTGACCGAGCAAAGAACATGAGAACACAACATGATGGTGTTATGGTTACAGCCACAAAAGATTGTTATGATAGTGCATCAGATAGTAGACCGTGATTTGAAATCGTGGGTTATTATGGAGTCATTGAGAAAATAATAATATTGGATTATTACACTCATTGACGAGTAACAATTATGAAATGCCATTGGTGTTATTTGATGACGATAAAGAGAAACTTTATTGATGATTATGGATTTATACTAATTAATATGACTCACAATCTTGCTACCAAAGAACCATATGTGTTGGAATCAATGGATAAACAAGTTTTTTATGCCAAAGACCAACATTGACCTGAATTTTGTGTCATAGTTGAAGTAATTACAATACATATTTTTGATGATGGTGATGATGTAATTGACACTACCCCTAGTGTCCTTGGAACCAATCCATTTATTTCTTTTGATGACTCCAATAACTAAATTTTTTTCGTTCATTATGAACCAGAAGTTGTGGTTGAAATTATATAGAATCATTCATCCATGTTCTAAATTATTTTTATTTACCTCAAGTTGGGTTGTTAAGGTTGGTAATATTAAAATTTATTTATTATTGATCAAAAATATTTTTTTGCTGACTTGACTGTTATGTGAATTTTCCATGTTTATTGGTTGTAGTTTTATTGGAATTGAATTTTCTAATTTTGAATTGAACAATATTCAAACCTAGTCAAACAATATTTCTAACATGGTGAACATTAAAACTTGTATGATTTATTAAATACATTTATGCTCTTCTAAAACAATTGATAGCTAAGTTTCCAATGAATCCCCCAAATCCCTCATATATTTCGTTTTTTGTGTTACACATTATCTTCCTTTTTCTAATTAATTACATATTTGTTTTCAAAAGAAGGAAATGTTGCCAATTGAAGAGAGATGAAGGAAAAAAATGATGGAGAACAATAGTGGAATGGTGGAGATGGGCGTCCCACCCTTAGTGCCTACAGTGAGTACTTTATTTCAAATATATATATTTAAATAATATATAATGTCATGTGATTAATTTTTTTTGTAAACTTTTTTGTAGGATACACCTATACGATGATAGTTATTCCACGTGGATCTTAGTATTAGTCCTATTACATAGGATGGTTGTATGAGGAGGGTCTGTACCAGAGGTGGATGAGCAGCTTCTGTAATGCCCTGACCCCAGTTAACCAGATTCGGTGCATTATTACATAACATTGGAATGATCACAAAAGATCATGTATCAAAAGACCTATTAGTTTATTAGCCTTGGAAACAAGATTCATACATAATTACAACATTAAAGCTTGAAGAGAAATAAAACACAAGTATATTTCATTAGAAACATCCAAGCCTACTAGATTATGCATGTAGGTCACTCATAACTAACTTCTTCATATCCTGGGAAAATGAAACATAAGAAAGGGATGAACTCAAATGCCCAGTAAGGGTAAGTAATACAGTGGAAAATGGAATAAATATTAAGCATGGTAAATAATTGAAACCACATGGCTTTACCTATAATAAACATGAATACTTTTACGGTAAGAATATGAGCTGAGTAAATAATTCGATATTAAAACATAATCATGGGTATTCTACTAGTCTAATGACCACATGAACCATCAATATTATTTCTATAATGAGGGAATGTATAATGCCAGAAATTCTGAAACATTTTTTCAAGGCCTCATCCATGATGTCTAAAAATGATTAAGGCCTCAGCCAAAACCATAAATCAAATTGTGAAAGGGCCTCGGACAATTTTACATCTAGTTGTCTCATTAGAATTACCGATGCATCGAGGAGCTATAGTGGGCTCCACCTTTCACTTACTAAGTCCAACACATTCCTCATATGAAAAGGATTAAACATATCATAATCATTTTTATTAAAACTAGAATCCAAAATGTCAATACATTAACCATAAACCATGAATGGTATAAAAATAGCACATCCATGATCAAACATATCAGAAAACCTTCAATACAATATGGAATATTTGTATCGTCATAAATCAACTTCAAATAAACATAAAATCCACCAAAGGATGTTGACATAGATGAAATCAAAACCCTTTTTAGAGAAATATCAAATTATATTTTGAAATAATTTAAGATTCATAAAAAATAAAACATTTACTTTGAAAATATTATTATTTTATTGTAAGGGAATCTTTGATGAGTTTATAATGGTAGAAAATAGCCGCTCCCACATTATAAGTTAAAAAAAAGACATTCTTACCTTAATTTTGTCGAAAAGGTTAAAAAGGACCCTGATTGGAAAACGAAAGAAAGATTCCTTTATAAAAATATTATAAAATTCAACAATAGTATAAATGACTTTAACCCATAGTCTACAAATTAGTAATATTTTTTTGAAAGGAATTTTTAAGAAACATGGACGTGGATGATAAAGAGGTTCCAGTAGTTAATTACGTATAAACAACCTCAGATAATGAAGAGATTGTGAAATAAACCCTTACCTTGTAATTTTCCTTGGTTGAGGGTAGGTTAAACTCTTGTATAATTGTGAAATAATTGTTATTAAATTATTCAAGATTCATATACATTAATAATATACCATATATGATCATTAATCATTGCATTGTTAATAATATCTAAATATTATCATCGTTTCGGGTGTTAACTTACTCGTTTTATTTTATATGTTTTGTTATGTTAGCCATGTTTGTTATATATAGGTTGTTTATTATTAATATAAATAATGATATCAAATCCTTAAACATTATTGTTAATAATCGAATGACAGTTAGACTTGAATGGATTCGATGGGGAATGAATCTCATCGTGTTCATGGAGACTGTAGTCCGTACGTACGTATGAGCAACAATATCATTCTTTTGATATTAAAATAATATATAATTTGATGGTATATCATATATAAAAAATAATTATCATGTTATATTTATTATTTACATCAATTAGACATCATTATAATACCCATCCAAATAATAATGTTTTGAATAACAATTACACCACGACGTGGAGACGGTAAGCCGTACGTACGCACGTAAGGTGACATGTCATTCAAAGGATTGATAGAATAATGAATATGGTTGTACCATATTTATAATAACATCACAGTATATATAAGATACTTGAGTTATTATTTTATAATGGAAATAACAAAGAAATAAGAAGTTGAAGAAGAAAGGAACTTGAAAGAGGGTGGTGAAAACATTACCATTTCTTCAGGTTCTTCCTTTTGATCCAATCAAAAAGGCTCCATAGGTTGTCTTTCTGATAATACTAAGGCCTATAGGTTGAATTTAGGTAAGTTAATAGAATATTTGGGTAGGTTTTGGCCTAACCAAAATTATTTTAACTTGTGGAGAATTGGTTAGAAGTGGTGACCTTTTATAAGGGGGAGGATGGCCTCTTTAAGAAAAACATAAATGGATTATTTTATGTTAAATTAATATTCGATTTTTAATGGCTCGAAAGTGGATTATTCAATATATAAGGTGGGAATGAGTTGAAACCCTTTCAGCCGATATATTTTAGATAGGTTTGGGTCATTATATTAACAATATCGTTTAGTTTTAACTCTTAGTTAATTAGTTTGACATTTACCATGTCACTTTGTATTTTTATATTATATAGTTAATAAACATACTATATGCATACAAGAGACACCCACGTTGACCATTAATTATAAACCTATCATTATATAAGACCTTTTTAAGAACCTTATATTTTTAGGAATATAATATCAATTAATAATATGGTATTTTTTTAAAAACTCACTTATGTCAATTTTGACAATATTTAATAATTGATTTTTGTTAAAGTTATAACAACATTATTAATTCGAACCAAATTAATTTCAGCTATCCAAAAATTTAATATTAACCAATAAGATTCGTTTATGAAATCAAAACATTAAAATTATATTTATTTCAACATTTATAATACAAATTATTTTATTCTTTCATTAAGGAGGAAAATACTGCATCTTTATTGTGTCATAAATAAATTTAATTATTCAATGTATAAATATTATAAATAAAATACCATTATATTGGAAATTCTTTTAACTGTCTAATTAATATTTATAGTTGAATATATAACATATATAACACAATGTAAAAACTGTTTTTCAAAAAGATATAGGCTAATGTCATTTTTGTATTTTCTTTAACTTAATTAATACAAAGTGTCCTTATCACCTACATGTGGCTCCATGGGGTCCCAAAATGAACCCAAAGATTCCCATGGTCGGATATTTATCAACCAATAGGTTTAGGACACGTTTCATGGTAAATTAATATTATTATAATATTATTTCTTTACCCTTATTTACCTGATTTACCCTTTAACCATGGTAAATAAAATATTTACCGAAATAATTATTCAAAATGTCTAAAAATAAGAGATAAATATTTTCACAATTTGGAAATCCAGATTCTAAATATGGAATCCATTTTTAAAAATTAATAACACAGAATTTGAAGAAATTAATTTAAAATTAATTCCCATTGTCGAAACAAAAATCGTGTTTTTAACAAATAATAACTATCAAAAGATTGACACTTTCTTATATCCAGTTTAAATATGAAATTATGTTCAATGAGAAAAATTGGATTAAATGGTAAAATTATAATCTAATTATACTATAAAATCACTCAAATTCATAATTTATCACTATTAATTATATCGATTAAAAAAGTAGTTTTTAAATAAAATTTAGTAATTTTAACTATTCATCAAAATATGAAAGTTATCAAAAAAGTACCAAAATTTCACCCAAAGATAATTTAGATATTCCAAATCCAAAAAATAAATCTATTTTACCAAATTCAAAACATAAAAATTTCATTTATTAATTTAAAATAATTATCGCTATTAAAACCAAAAGGCATATTTTTAAGAACTATCAAAAGATTGACACTTGTTTATGTCCAATTTCAAATTCAAATTACTTAAAATGACCATAATTGGATTAAATGGTAAAAATATTATCTATTTATACTTTTATACCATTAAAATGTATAATTTAACAATATAAATATTTTTGATTAAAAAAGATGTTTTGAGTTAAAATATAGTATTTTTCTCTGTTAACCCAAATATGAATGTTATCAGAAAAACACAAAAACTTATTTGAAACTAAATTATTATGTCCTGATTCTAAATAAGAAGTTTATTTTGTCAAATTTATTATCTAAATGTTTCAAATATTTTATTTAAAAAGGCTTCTCCATTAAAAGGTAGTAAAATTGCATTTATTAAAAAATACTTCTTTTGTCTAATAAAATTGTATCTGTTCTTACATTATGTCTAAGAAACTCATAATATGGATTCTAAAATTATAAGGATTATATAAATTTTAAAATTCAGTTAATGGTATTCATAACCTCTTTGAATGGCTTGTTTGGTAAATGTTGTTGAACAAGAATTCAGTGTTGCGTGTAGTGAATGTTGTTGAATTACATTGAAGAAATATTGTACTATGAAATCGTGGGGTGTTAAATTATTCCCTCCATCAATAAATTGCATCCTCACAATTTGAAATTATTTTTTGAAAATAAAAGGTTGAAAATAGAAAATACCTTTGGGAAACCCACATCGGAAATTAGGTTAGTAAAATGTAGTCTTAATATGAGGAAAAGGGAAATGAAAAGGTCACCAACAAATTATGATCTAAATTAAGAGAAAATTGGTGGTAAGTAGAGACATATAATTGGAGAAAAAAAAATATTTTTAGGTAGTGGTTGTGGTCATAAATCAAAAACAATAGTAAAATTGAAGTCCTTAAATTCATCAATATATGATGATTTAAAATACAATCGGTTCAATAAAACATACCGTATTTGGATAACAAATTTTTGGTTTTAATATCCCCTTCACTAAAGTATAAGAATTAATTTCTTCATTGAATTAGAGAAGAAGAAATATATATACTTGACAAGTAGAATCCCATTCTTTAACTATGTTCTATCGCAAACTCATCTTTGACTCTACAAGATAGTAGTACATAAAAATAATATTCTATTTATCCTATTCATATAGGGTTCAAAAAAATGAATTTAGAATTCATCTATAAGACTGATTAAAAAAACTAAATTATTCAATACAGGACATCATGTGGGTCAGTGGTTGGTGATACACCCTTATCGCCCTTCAGTTGTGGTTTCATGTCTCAGGGCCTTGTCAGACATGATGGGTTTCCGCCCGACCTCTGGGTTGTTCTTTTTATGGAAATCAAAAAAAAATCTCAAAAAAGACTTATCCAAAATACTTTTTTCCAACTCACAGTCCAAAATTTATAAAGTAGGTAAACACAATGAAGATCATTTCCCTATGTAATAGCATGTGAACACCTTCATCATGTATTCTTTTAAAACACTGCAACATCCTAAAATACTATAAAAACATATTGATTAAATTCATGATCCCTTATTACTTATAGAATACTGGATATACTCCTTATATCCAAAAACATTTAATATTCCGTCAATGATGAAATAAACAAACCATTAATTAGTGCCAAGGTATTCAAGAATATCCAATATAATTTATCCAAATCAACCATCTCTTATTCCCAAATTACTACCTCAGTATCAAGACCATATTAAGGATTACCTTTCCATCAGCCATGTATTTTAAAAAAAAGATGAACTTGTTGGTGACTCACTTTTCATAGTAAAATATAATCTCAAATCCTCAATGAAATAGTACTGCAGTACAATCCTTATTTTTCTCCATAATTCATCTAACCAGTACATCGTTGATACAACGCTCAAATGGAATAATTCTTTAATAACAACATAAGAACACTAGTAATTATCTTCATCTATGGTAGTATCATAAATTTATTATTATCCAATAGCATCATTTGGGGCATACTCTGATGATTTGAACATTTATTCGTGTAGTGTCCCCAATCCTTGCAGATGAAGCATTATACGTTTGAAACCTTTTTCTTACCCTGACAATCACGAATGTGGTGTCATTTTTCTCCACACTTATAACCTTCTACCATTCCATTCATGCATTTTCCAAGTTGAATATTTCCACAATTATCACTTATGGGAAAATCCTTCTTTACCTTCTTCCCTTTATTTGTCTTTCTCCCTATCATCCTTTTCTTCTAGGGCTTCCTTTCAAATAGATAGCAATATGAGAACTCTTTACTTATCTTTTCAACACCTGATAATATTTAGTCATATAGTGATAATACATGGAAGACTATTTCCCCTCTAAATTCTAGCTTAAGACCATTAAAGATATGATCCTTCTTACAATTTGGATCATGCATATTTCTGGAGTTCTCATTCGTTATACTAGGAACCATTTCTAAATAGTGACATACACTAGATTTGTTTATGAATAGAAATAACTAATCCCAAATTGGTAAAACACTTAACAGAAATTAAACAATTTATGGATATAATCCATAATCATAAAAATGTCTCCTTTGAAGAAGTATATACTCATAAACACTTCATAATGGTTCATAAAGAAAATGAGAATTATCCTAAGCATATACCCCAGGAGTGTAGTAACCAAGATTGCAGCTAGGCCTGTTGTCATGCACCAGTTCCCGTTAGAGTATAGCTCCAAGTGATGTTTTTTGGTTTTACCCCTAGGTACATATGTGCCAGATCCTCCTCCACCTGGTCATATCTAGACAGGGATGTATTTCTTAGAAAATTCACAAAAACTCCACAATACCAAAATTCTAGTAAGTTATTCTATACTAATCCTCATAGTCTATCTTAGGGCTATGTGCTCTAATCAGATTTTATCTAAATCTAGCTTTCAAAATTTGTACAAAACATCCTTTGATACCAACTGTAACTCCCCGACCCCAGTTACCTTGAGTCGGTGCATTATTACATAAAATTGGAATGATCACAAAAGATCAAGTCTCGAAAGAACGATTAGTTTAGTAGCCTTGGAAATGATATTCATACATAAGTTCAACTTTATAGCTTGAATAGAAACACAACACAAATATATATCATTACAAACATCCAAGCCTCCTAGAATATGCCTGCAGGTCACTCATAACTAACTTCTTCATATCCCGGGAAAATGAAACATAAGAAACGGGTGAGCTCAAATGTTCAGGTAGGGTAAGTAATATAGCAGAAAATGACATAAATATTATGCACTGTAAATATTTTAAACCACATGACTTTACCAATAATAAACATGAATACTTTTAAGGTAATAAAATGAGCTGAGTAAATAATGTTGTATAAAAACATAATCATGGGTATTCTACTTGTCTAATGACCATATGAACCATCAAGAGTATTTCTATAATGAGGGAATGTATAATGTCGTACATTCTGAAACATTTTGTCAAGGCCTCGGCTAATATGTCTAAAAATGATTAAGGCCTCGGCCAAAACCATAAATCAAATTGGGAAAGGGCCTCTGTCAATTCCACATCTAGTTGTCTCATGAGACTTACCGATGAATCGAGGAGCTATAGTGGGCTCCACCCGTCACTTACAAAGTCCAATACATTCCTCATATGAAAAGGTTTAAACATATAACAAACATTTGTATTAAAACATGAATACGAAATGTCAATACTTTAAACATAAACAATGAATGGTATAAAAATATCACATCCATAGTCAAACATATCACAATGCCTTCAATACAATATGGAATTTTTGTATCATAATAAACCAACTTCAAATAAACATAAAATCCATCAAAGGATGTTGAGATAGATGAAATAAAAACCTTTTTAGAGAAATATCTCTTTCTATTTTGAAATAATTTAAGAGTCATATAAAATAAACCTTTTACATTGAAAATATTCTTATAATCTTGTAAGGGAAGCTTCGACGAGTTTATAATGGTAGAAATATCCCCACTAGTCGTATAAGTTAAAAATGACATTCTTACCTTATTTTGTCGAAAAGTTAAAAAGGACCTTGTTTGGAAAATTACGGAAAGATTGCTTCATAAAAATATTATAAAATTAAACAAGGGCACAAATGAATTTAACCCATAGTCTATAAAATAGAAAGAATGTTTTGAAATACATTTTTAAGAATCATGGATGTGGATGATAAAGAGGTCCTATTAGATAATTACGTATAAACAACCTCAGATAATGATGATATTTTGAAATAAACCCTTACCTTGTACATTCCCCTGGTTGAGGGTAGGTTAAACCCCTGTAGAATGGTGAAATAATTATTATTAAATTGTACAACAATTTTGTACATTAATATGATATCATATATGATCTTTTAATATTTCTTTGTTAATAATATCTAAGTATTATAGTCGTTTTAGGTGTTAAGTTACTCGTTTTCTTTTATATGTTTTGTTAAATAAGTCGTGTTTGTTATGGATAGTTTTTATCTTATTCATATACAGAATTATATCATGTCCTTAAACATTATTTTGAATAATAAAATGACAATTTTACTTGAATGGATACGATGGGGAATGAATCTCATTGCGTTCGTGGAGACGGTAGTCTGTACGTAAGCACGAGGAAAAATATAATTCTTTTGATATTAAAATAATATATAATTGGATGGTATATCATATATAAAGAATAATTATAATGTTATATTTATTATTTACATAAATTACACATCATTATCATAACCGTCCATATAATAATGTTTTGAATAACAATTACACCACGACGTGGAGACGGTAAGTCGTACATACGCACGTATGGTGACATTTCATTCAAAGGTTGGATAGAATATGAATATGTTTGTACAATATTTATAATAAAAACACAGTATATAGAAGATATTGGATTTATTATCTTAGAATGGAAATAACAATGAAAGAAGAAGTCGAAGAAGAAAGGAACTTGAAAGCGGGTGGTGAAAACATTACCTTTTCTTCGGGTTGTTTCTTTTGATTGGATCAAAAGGGATCCATAGGTTGGCTTTATGATCAATATAAGTCTTCTAGGTTTAAGTGAGAGAAGTTTAGAGAATATTTGGGCAGGTTTTGGCCGAACCAAAAGGCTTTGAAGGTGTGAACAATTGGTTAGAAGTGGTGTCCTTTTATAAGCGGGAGGATGGGTTCATTAGGAAAAACATAAAGTACTATTTTATAATAAATTCATATTCAATTTATAATGCATAAAAAGTAGAATATTAAAAGTATAAGGTGGGTATGGGTATAAATACTTTCAACCAATAGATTTTAGAAAGGTTTGAGTCATTATATTAACCTTATCTTTTAATTTTAACTCTTAGTTAATTAGTTTGACATTTACCATGTCACTTTGTATTTTTATATTTTATAGTTAATAAACATACTATATACATATAAGAGACACCCAAGATTTCAATTAATGATAAAAATATCATGATATAAGTCATTGTTCTGAAAATAGTTATTTAGGAATAGAATATCAATTAATAATATAATATTTGTTTTAAAAACCCATTTAGGTCAATTTTGAGATTATTTAATAATTGATTTTTGTTAAAGTCATAGAAAATTTATTAATTAGAAAAAAATTTATAAAAGAAATCCTAACATTTCATATTATCCAATAAAATTAGTCTATGAAATCAAATCTTTAAATTATATTTATTTTAACATTTATAATACCAATTATTTGATTCATTCATTAATGAGGAATATATTGGATCATTAACGTGTCATAAATAAATTTAATTACTCAATGTCTAAAAATTATAAATAAAATACAATTATTTATGAAATCTATTTATCTTTATAATTAATATTTATAGTGGAAAATATAACATATATAACCTTATGTAAAAATTGTTTTTGATAAAAGATATATGCTTATGCCATTTTTTTATGTACATTAACTGAATTAATATAAAGTGTCCTTATCACCTACAAGTGGATCCATGGGGTCCCAAAATCAACCCAAATATTTCCATGGTCAGAAATGTATCAACCAATAAGGTTATGAAACGTTTTAGGGTAAATTAATATTATTATAATATTATTTGTTTACCCTTATTTACAAGATTTACCCTTTAACCATGGTAAATAAAATATTTACCGAAGTAATTATTCCCAATGTCTAAAAATAAAAGTTACCAATTTTCACAATTTGGAAATATTGATTCCAAATATGGAATCCATTTTTTCGAATTAAAAACACAGAAGTGGCAGAAATTAATTTAAAATTAATTTCTGTTGTCGAAACAAAAAATGTGATTTTAACAAATAACAACTATCAAAACATTGACACTTTCTTATGTCGAGTTTAAATATGAAATTATGTTCAATGACCAAAATTGTATTAAATGGTAAAATTATAATATAATTATAATTTAAAATCACTCAAATGCATAATTTATCACTATTAATTATTTCGATTAAAAATGTTGTTTTTAATTATAATTTATTAATTTTCACTATTAATCATAATATGAATGTTATCAAAAAAATTACCAAAATTTCACCCTAATATAATATCAATATTCTAAATCCAAAAATGAAGTATATATTTACCAAATTCAAAACATAAAATTTTCATTTATTAATTTAAAATTTATTCCCGCTATTAAAACCAAAAGGCGTATTATTAATAACTATCAAAAGTTTGACACTTGTTTATGTCTAATATCAATGTGAAATTACTTACAATGACCATCATTGGAATAAATGGTAAAAATATAATCTACATATACTTCCATTCCATTAAAATTTATAATTTAACAGTATAAATTATTTTGATTAAAAAATTTGTTTTCAATTAAAATATACTATTTTCACTATTCATCCAAACATGAAAGTTATCAGAAAAACACCAAAAGTATTTTGAAACTAAATTATTATGTCCCGATTCTAATGAAGAAGTTTATTTTTTCAAATTGATTATATAAAAGTTTCAAATATTATATTTTAAAAGATTCAGCATTAAAAGGCGGCAAAATTGCCTTTTTTAAAAAAATACTTCTTCAATCTGAAAAAATGTATTTGTCCTTAAATTATGCTTAAGAAACTCATAATATAGATTCTATAATTATAAGGATTATATAAAGTTTAAAATTCATTTAATACTATTCATAACTTCTTTTGAACGGCTTGTTTGGTAAGTGATGGTGCACTAGAACTCGGTGTTGCGTGTAGTGAAGGTTATTGAATTATTTTGAAGAAATAAAGTACTATGAAATCATAGGGCATTACAGCTTTGCGTACTCAAATAGACCCTACCCCTACCACTGACATGTCATCCTTCCCACATTCTGATCCGGGTGTGTCGTGAGGGACACACGAGATATTTAGGCCTCCCATGTTTTCACCACCTTTTGCATCTTCTGGCCCATCTTTTTAATATTCCATGATGAATCCCACTCCCTAGTCAGAATCCGATCATATTGATTTCCCATAATTTTTTTCTTCTACATCTATCTCTCCAAGCTTATATATTCCATAGTTTCGAATCCTTTTCCACCACAGGGTGTTCAATCGGTTTCTGTGGATCCAGCGGTGCTCAGCGACCAGACATGCGCATGTATGTTTATAGAACCATAACAATAATTATTTTCATTATAACCTGATTTTATAAAATATTTGTTTTTATTTCATTATAGATAAATCTACTGACAGGAGGTAGAGTCGGGGGCGTACACGCATGTGTGCGGTTTGGAACCGTCGCACACAGGTTATGGTGGATTACAATGAAGACAACCAAATGGTTGAGAAAACAGGGCAGCAATGTCGGTGTTGTTTTTGGCGATGCTTTCCAAATAATCCGACATCATTCTCTTCAGCATGCTATCTTGGAGACATTTTCCACATGAGGTCAAGGATAGATCTTGGACAAAGATATGGGTAAAAAAATATGTTGTATTTAATTCCATTAATTATTTTTTAATTTATGTGAATTAATATTTTGATGTGAGCTTGGATTTAATTTTCCCAATGTTGAGGGTGCACGACCGGAATGTCTAAAGGATTTAGGCAAGATTTATAGAGCCTACAAGAATTAATTGTATATTTGCTAGTGTTCTAGAGTTGGTACTGATTTAGAGGCGGTACCAGTCGTGGATGATTGTCCTATAGAGCTGTATCATCAGCTGATTACTCATTACATGACTACCCAGTTTAAGGTATTAATTAAATTTGAGGTATTTAAATAATAACATTCATGTATTGATTTAAAACTATCTTTTTCATTATCTAATTTTATTTAGGAATCATCTAGAAAAAATAAAAAACATTTATGCAAAAAAATACCTCCACAAACTGGGACGTACAACGATGCCAGATCCTGAGAGGAAGCAGGTATGACAATTTTTTATAATTTTTCTTTATGACTTACACTTTATTTTGTTTCCTCAATTAGTTAATAATTTTATAAAGTATTCATATAACTTTAGTTTTCAATGTCATTGTAGAGGCAAATTCAGAATATTGAAGGACGTGTGCCTCGAGCAAAACTATTTTTCTCAAGTAGGCAGAAAAAGGATTGAAGTGCTGTCAACGAAGTGACTCAGCAGTAGATTGTATGTTTCAATATGTTGATTTTATATTTTAATATCTATTTTGTAACTTAATAATATATTTATATTTGTAATGTTCTACTTTAGAGGCCCTCGATTCCCAAGAACTAGACAATTTTGGGCCAACTGATCACTTACATCAGGTGTTGGGAGAGAAGCATCCTGGCAGAGTATGCTGCCGACCTAGGATAGCCCCAAAGAGGTATTGTCCCGCCTCAGGTACATGTTGTAGTGCATCCGAGCTGCAGCAAGTTAGGGAACATGCAGAATAGGCTGAATAAAGGCCCACAGAGACGGAAAAACTGTCTGCTAGGGAAAACAATGCATTTATGAAATTTATTGAAGTTCTACATCCAACACTTCCAGCAGAGTCCAACCCAGCTTTTAATTAATATATGTCATCGATACGTTCATTATATGGGTCACTAGGTGGTAGTTATAGTGTTGGTCAAGATGATGTTCGGCCTGCCGATGATGATGGTGATGAGTCTGATGCAGAAGAAGAGGGAGAGGGGGAGGGCGAGGCGGATGGCGAGGGCGAGGAGGAGGATGAGGAGGAGGCCGTTGAGGAGGGAGAGGACAAATAAGAGGGTGATGATGATGGTGATGATGGTTATGGTGATGTGGGACAAGTAGATCCATTGAATTTTTGTCCAGTATTACTGAGATTTTATGTTTAATCTATTCTAGTTGTTGCTATTATCTTGACCCGTAGTATAGTATTGGAGTTGAGTTATTTTTATATATTTTCTGTTTTCATGAATGATGATGTCTTTTAGTGGTTGCGGAGTATATTGAGAATGTTTATAGAGTTTTGTGTGTTTGGGAACTCCCTAGATATCCCCTCTCCTTCCTGGACCCTGAAAAACCACCCCACTATCCTCCTTGGTCCCCGGACAGCCCCGCCACCCTCCTCCGTGGTCCCCAGACAGCCCCCCAGGACAGCCCCCCCCACCAACCTCCTTAGACACCCAAACCACCCCCCACCATCCTTCTTGATTTCACATGCCATTTTTTTATTTCTCTGATCATGCAATGTTAGTTAGGATTATTTCATTTTTGTATATCTTGAATTATATGAATGTCTTTATAATCATATTAGCTCAGTCTCATCAAATTCATGTGATGATACGATTTATTTTGAATACAAGTCCTTGTTGTACATTCTCCATGTTATGTGAATTATTCCTTGTTTGATTTCGTATACCTGTCAATTGTTAGGATAAGACAAGGGTTACATATTAAGGACTCATGGACGGACTCAGCATGCTCAGGGAATTTAGACTTTTAATTTCAAGATGTATGATTTGGTTTCTAGGTGAGGGCTACCAGTACTATGTTGATACTTTAGTAAATTTATCTATGGCTCATTTCTAACATGTAAGAGTCAACCCCATCTAAATCCATCTTGTGGTGTGTCCGGTAGAACTCTAACTGTGTCTCTTTTGTTAACAATGGATGAGATTTTAAGTGAAATGAACAACTGAAAAACGGAAATCCGACCAAACACATTCAGATTCTGCTGATACTTTATCACAATGATCCATGTGTCATATGTGATGTGTACGAGTCAACCCCAGCTAAATCCGAGTCGCGGTGTGGTCGGGATCACTCTAAGTGTCTCTCTTATGTTTAATGTTGACAAAATTATAATTACATACAGAAAACTGAACAAACTGATTTTGATTGTGTTGATACATTAGCACAATGATCCATGGGTCATATGTGACGTGTAGGAGTCAAACCCACCTCAATCCGAGGCACGGTGAGGATAGCACCATTCGAAGTGACTCACTTTTGTATGAAATGGATAACATTATAAGTGAAAAGTACAACTGACATATGGAAAACCAAACAAACACATTCGAATTGTGTTGATACTTTATGACAATGATCCTTGGGTCATTTGTGATGTGTAAGAGTCAACTCAGCCTTAATAAACTCCATGGAGTGGCCGGAACCACTCGAAGTGTCTCTCTATAGTTTAAAATGGACTTCATTTTAATAGAAAACAACAACTGACATACGGAAAACCAACCAAACTCATTCAGATATTTTTGAAACTTTTGGACAACGTTCCATGAGACATTTGTGACTTGTACGAGTCAACCCAGACTCAATAAAAGGCCCGGTTTAGCCGCCACCACTCAAAGTGTCTCAGGTTTATTTGAAATGGACAACATTTTAAATGAAAATAACAATTGACATACGAAAAACAGACCAAATGGATTCTGATTGTGTTGATACTTTAGAATAATGATCCATGGGTCATATGTGACATGTACGAGTAACCCTAGTTCAATACGAGGCACAGTGTGGCCGGAACCATTTGATGTCCTCACTTTTTCTTGAAAAGGATAACACTTTAAATGAAAAGTGCAACTGACATATTGAAAACTGACCAAATGCATTTGGATTGGGTTGATACTTTTGGATAATGATCTTTAGGTCATTTGTGAGGTGCACGAGTCAACCCAGCCTCAATCCAAGGTGTTGAGTGGCCGACACCACTCGAAGTGTCTCTCTATAGTTTAAAATGGTCTTCATTTTAATTGAAAACTAAAACTAACATACATAAAACCAACCAAACACAATAAGATTCTTTTGAAACATTAGGAAAACGTTCCATGAGTCATTTGTGGCATGTACGAGTCAACCGTGCCTCAATCCAAGGCCAGGTGTGGCCAACACAACTCAAAGTGTCTCTAGTTTATTTGAAATGGACAACATTTTAAATGATAACACCAACTAACAAAAGGAAAACTAACCAAACGGATTCTGATTGGGTTTATACTTTTTCACAATTATCCATGGGTCATATGTGATGTGTACGAGTCTACCCCGGTTCAATCTGAGGCACAGTGTGGCCGGAACCATTTGAAGTGTCTCACATTTGTTTGAAATGGATAACATTTTATGTGAAATGTATAACTGATATTCGGAAAACTGACCAAACGAATTCAGATTGTGTTGATACTTTAGGAAAATGATCCTTGGGTCATTTTTGACGTGTAATAGTCAACCCAACCTCAATCCGATGTGCGGAGTACCAGGCACCACTCGATGTGTCTCTCTATAGTTTAAGATGGACATCATTTTAATTAAAAACAACAACTGACATACAGAAAACCAACCAAACGCATTCAGATTCTGTTGAAACATTAGGAAAATGTTCCATTATTCATTTTTTACATGTACAAGTCAACCCCAACCCAATCTGTGGCTTGGTGAGGCTGGAACCACTCAAAGTGTCTGAGGTTTATTTTAAATAGACAACATTTTAAATGAAAACAACAACTACCATACGAAAAACTGACTAAACAAATTACGATTCAGTTGAAACATTATGAAAATCTTACATGGGTCAAATGTGACATGTAAAAGTCAACCCCGCCTTAATCTTAGGTGCGGTGTGGCCAACAACATTTGAAGTGTTTCACTTTTGTTTGAAATGGATATCATTTTAAGTGAAAAGTACAACTGACATACAGAAAACTGAACAAACGTATTTGGATTCTATTGATACATTAAGTCAATAATCCTTGTTTCATTTTCGATGATTATGATTCAACCCAGGCTCAATCCGTGGTGCAGAGTGGCCGACACCACTCGAAGTGTCTCTCTGTTGTTTAAAATGGACATCATTTTAATTGAAAACAAAAACTGACATACGAAAAATCAACCAAATGCATTCATATTCCATTGAAACGTTAGTACAACGTTGAATGAGTCATTTTTGATGTGTACAATTAAATCCTGCCTCAATCTGAGTCCAGGTGTTGTCAGCACCACTCAAAGTGTCTCAGGTTTATTTGAAATAGACAACATTTTAAATGAAAACAACAACTGACATATTGAAAACCGACTAAACACATTTTTAATTAGTTTAATCATTAAGAAAACGATCCATGGGTCATATGTGATGTGTATATGTCAACCCAGCCTCAATCTGAGTTGCGGAGTAGAAGGCACCACTCGAAGTGTCTCTCTATAGTTTAAAATGGACTTTATTTTAATTGAAAACAACAATTGACATACAGTAAACCGACCAAATGCTTTCAGATTCTGTTGACACATTAACAAAACAATCCATGGGTCATATGTGATGTGTGCGATTCAACTACGCCTCAATCCGAGTCATAGTGTGGTCGGGATCACTCTATGTGTCTCTCTTTTATTTAAAATGGACAACATTTCAAGTACATACGGATGATCGACCAAACGGATTCTGATTATGTTGATACATTCTAAAAATTATCCATGGTTCATATAATATGTAAAAGAGTCAACCCCGCCTCAATCCAAGGTGTAGTGTGGCCGACACCCCTCAAAGTGTCTCTCTTATGTTTAAAATGGTCTTTATTTTAAGTGAAAATTACAACTAACATACGGAAAACCAAACAAACACATTCATATTCTATTGATCCTTTAGTTAAATGATCAATGAGTCATTTTTAACGTATACGAGTCATCCCCGCCTCAATGAAAGTCACGGTGTGGCTAGAACCACTAAAATTGTCTCTGTTTCGTTTAAAATAGACTTCATTTTAAGTGAAAACAATAAATGACATATGGAAAACTGGTCAAATGCATTCGGATTCTTTTGAAACTATAGGAAAATGATCCATGGGTCATATGTGACTTTTTATAGTCATACACGCCTCAATTTGAGGCTTGATGTGGCCGAAACCACTCAAAGTGTCTCACATTTATTTGAAATGGACAACATTTTAATTGAACACTACTACTGGCATACATGAAACAGACCTAACACAATTGGAATGTGTTGAATGTTTAGAAAAATTATCAATGGGTCATTTGTGACATGTACGAGTCAACCATGCCATAATATGAGGCTTGGTGTGGCCACAACCACTCAAAGTGTCTCATTTTGTTTTGAAATGAACTACATTTTAAGTGAAAACAACAACTAAAATAAAAAAAATGACCAAATGCAATCTGAATGTTGTATACTTTATGAAAACGATACATGGGTCATATATGATGGGTTAAAGTCAACCCCACCTCAATACGAGGTATGGTGTGGCCGACACCACTCAAAGTGTCTCTCTTTTGTTTAAAATGGACATCATTTTAAGTGAAAACAACAACTAATATACTGATAACCGACCAAATGCATTCGGATTCCATTGAAACATTAGGTCAATGATCCATGGGTCATATGTAATGTTTACGAGTCACCCTCGCCTAAACCCAAGGCGCAGTGTGGCTACCACAACATGATGTGTCTCAGTTTTATTTGAAATGTACAACATTTTAAGTGAAAAGTCCTACTAGCATATCGAAAACTGTCCAAACACATTCGTATTCTTTTGAAACTTTAGTAAAAATATCCATGGGTCCTATTTTATGTGTATGAGTAAACATCACTTGAATAGGAGGTGTGGTGTGACAGTAAACACTCAATGTGCCTATCTTTTGTTTCAAAAGGACATCATTTTAAGTGAAAACAACAACTAACATACGGAAAACTGAAGAAACACATTCAGATTCCAGTGAAACTTTAGGAAAACGATCCATGAGTCATATGTGATGTGTACGAGTCAACCCTGACTCAATCTGAGGCCCAGTGTGGCTGAAACCACTCAAAGTGTCTCACGTTTATTTGAAATAGACAACATTTTAATTGAAAACAACTACTGGCATACAGAAAACTGACCAAACAAATTCTAAATTTGTTGAAACGTTAGAAAAAAAAATCAATGAGTCATATGTGACATGTACGAGTAAACCCCTCCAGAATCTGAGGCATGATGTGGCCGGGACCACTCAAAGTGTCTCATTTTGTTGGAAATGTACAACATTTTAAGTGAAAACAATAACAGGTATACATAAAACTGACCAAATGCTTTCAAAATATGTTGATACATTAGGACAATGATCCATGGGTTATATGTATCGTGTAAGAGTCAACCCTACTCAATTTGAGTCATGGTGTGGCCAGTATCACTCCAAGAGTATGTATTTTTTTTTAAATAGAAATCATTTTTAGTAAAAACAACTGGTATACGAAAAACCGAACAAACGTAATGAGATTCTGTTGATACTAATTCAGTTTTTTATGTATTTTATTAATAATTAATAATTAAATTATGTATGTATTAATTTATGAATTGAATTCCGGATTCCACTTATAATTGTCAACTAAATTTTAAATTGAATTCTAAATCAATTATGTATGTTTATAGTTATGTTATGAATTATATTTCAATTATGGATGTGTATAGTTCACGAATGAATTATATGTTAAATGTGTATGAATTTGTTTTCTATATGTATGTATTAGTTTTTTATTACATGTATAGTAATTGGAAAGGATGAGAATGGAAATCATTAGAGGCTGGTGTGCAAATTGCAGGCTGCTTTGCAATTTGCACAGCATAGCCTACGCCAATGGTTTCAAACTGTTGGCATAGGCCGGTAATAACCCTTTCCCAACGGTTTAAAAACCATTGGGAACAGTTTCTAGGGATTTTTTTGCCAACGATTCAATGATAACAATTGGCTAAAACCATTCCCAATGGTTTCTAAACCGTTGGTAAAGAGTTGATTTCCTTAGTTTTACCAACGATTTTTTGTATACCGTTGGTAAAACATATGCCAATGTTTTTGGCCAAAACGTTGGTATAGGTAAATTTTCCTAACCTATACCAACAGATCATTGTAAACAATTGGTATAGGTTTTCCCAGTGTCTTACTACCCCAAGGTTTGCAAAACCTTTGGTATAACATATACCAATGGTTTTGCAGGCTTTCCCAATGGTTCAGAACCGTTGGGAAAGACCCCATTTCTAGTATGGAATATCTATTTTAAATTATGATATCCCCTTATCAATCAACCAAAAATATAGTTGAATGTTTTTGTTACATAATCTTTGATGAAAAATAATCTTAGTGATGTCACACCCAAAGTGGTGGCACACATTGAGGTTAACAACATCACATACATCTTCAGATATTAAAAGAACATTAGGTTACAAAACATGGAAACCAATTTTGGAAATAATTGTTTTAGGGGAAACACATGGGGAAGCTATTGTGTGACCAAATGAAACATAGAATAAATAATTTCAACATTGAGGTATGTTTAATACACCACATATATTATGTATATAGAATATATGTCACCTAGTATCTGCCTTCAGTTTTGTTTAGATCAGAAAAAATGGAAAAATAGATTAATTCCAAGAAAATATATCATAATATCCTCCCCCAAAATAGAATTACTTATATGAAGACAAATAAAGTATTGTAGAAAACCCTTGCCCAATAGAATGATTAAATAATAAGATATTGAGAGTTAAAACAAATGATGTAAAATTGGAATATTTACACAAAATATTCTGGTCATTAAATTTGTCTACGTGAATGGTTAAAATTGTCACCCACTATGCACCATGAACATCCCTAAGAGGGGACTCACATGTTTCATGCACACAGTTTAGAAAACCACATGCAAACTGTGAATCATGCCTCTTCTAAAAATTTAAGATCCACATCACAGATTTCCGCCCTGGGTTATGTATTTATTGAAAATTTTATGAACCACTTATTATCAATTATACACTCTTCATAGTTAATAGAACATGTGCATACTGGGTGGCACATTTTCTACTAAATTTTTTGTCTAGTGGTTTCTTCTAATGGCTCGGTCTCTGAGCTCCGAACATTATCTAGACACCTAAGACACATCTATGACCTCTTATTATTTCATATTATTTCAATTAAAAATAAATAAACCAAATATTAAACGATATGTACATTGTTATAAAATATGGTTCTTTTTGTCCCTCCCTCATAATGTAACACATCCCTTAGTTTCCATTATAAGGGTTGTAGAATGCTTTCTGAGAACCTATCTGGAAATTGACCATGTTGTCGGACCTCCTTCTCCCTAGTCTCATCTTGGACATGGTTGTTATATCATAAAACATGTAATAAAGGGACCATCCATCCTCTAAGATTCTTCTTTCTCTCATAAATTATGCAAATAAGATACTCCTCAAAATATAAACCAAATTAAATTCAACAATATCAAGATCAAAAGTATGAGTTGGGACATCATAATAATGTAAATTATGTGAAATGTTGATGATTTCATCCATGGAACAATGCCGATGAGGTAGTAATAACTTAGAGGATACCATATCGAATCCACATAGGATCAAATAAGGCTCAATAAAATTAGGATATAACTTCGCTTGCCTATATATCTATCTAAACAATTCTGGGTTATACTAATATGATTACCTTCAATAAAATGAAGTATAAATATTAATTATAATAAATTTCATTTACTATGAAGTCTCCTCTACAGGAAGAGTACCTAGTAGCACTACCTCTCCCACTTCTATTCAATATAGATGTGAATAGAATGACCAACCATATAAGGCCTCATATTCATCCATTAGAAATGTCACCAAATAACTTGTATTGTAGGAAAACACAATCAGAGGGATATTATTTACCCATAAACTATCAAAATTAGGAATTATTACCTGTAAAAATTCCTCAAATACTTGTATAGTCTGTTTTGACTAGGCATCAGTATGTGGGTAAAAATATGTGCTTAGAATCACCCGTGTACCCATAACGCTTTGTAACCCTTTCCAAATCTTCTAGGTAGAACTAGAATCCCTATATAAAATGATATTATGAGGACCCTTTGCTGCCTGATATAAATATAGTATTCCCATATTATCATATGAAAATGTCTACCTGATAGGAAGGAAGTTGGATACCTTTGTGAGTCAATCCATAACTAACTAAATCAAATTATTACCTTGAAGAAACCTTATTAAAACACACACAAAATCCATTACAACATAATACCATTTCCATTCAGGGATCAATAATGGATTTAAAAATGTATTTGGTCCTCGGTGTTCCACATTCACTAAAAAATAGGTGGAACACCCAGTGATAATACTAGATATAAGATATATCATCCCATACCACCAATACTAATGGAGAGTATAATAATACATCTTGGAGATACCATGGTTCACTACCAACTGATAAGTGTGGTGCTCTCACATCTTATCCTCTCTCATGTCAATTAGATTATAGATATTCCAATGTATACATACGATTGGTTATCCATAAGTAGATCAATCCATAAGTGGGTCCACGCTAGAAATACTCTCCATTAGGACAAAACCATAAATGCCTAAAAAATGGAACATCATTACACTATCCAAAACTGAAGAGGTTACCCATAATGATGCATGTATAGACTATCCATGAAGGTATTGAACCTCTATGTTCATCTTATAAAATTTTGACATCAGTTAACACTCTCTACTAGCCTCCAGAAACACATATGTCAGAGTGATTCTTCATGGAGAATAGATAGCATCATTTCCCTTCATGAGTGTATATGAAAGCTCAACGTGTAAAGATTGTAGATATTAAACCCACCATCTTTCTCTATGGTTAATGTCACACTATGTGAAAGTTTACTTGAGGATTGGTTTTCCTTAAACACCAAAAAATAATCTTCTAGTAGGTAATGTCTAAAATACTGAAAAGTTTGAAGAATGGCTTCCTACTCTAGATATAGTGTTGGGTAATTATTCTAATGAGGCCATAGTTACTGAGACCCATACACAATAATTCAATCCTTCTTCATCAAAAATTATCATAGTACGATTACAAATACATAAAAATACATTGTTTTGCTTCTACACAGATCTAAAACAATAAGGATAAATATTGATGTCAGTCTCCAATTTAGCTCCTAAAAGGTTGTCTCGTAGGATTATGACTAAATAAGCATTATATAATTATTAGTTAATAATGAAATATGTGATTACAAGTGTGATAATCATTGTTGGAATCACCGTTTATAACTAGTTATCCTGATGAAACTCAATATGTCATAGGAGTTCCCAGGATGCTCCCTGTTAACAACATATCTGCCCTTTTCTGTGTTAACTGATAATCCTCCCCATGGGATAATATGATCTTGTAAGTGATCCTTATTGATAAAAAATTTTCATTTAGTAATATTATCATATACATGGTCCTCTCAGTGTATTTAGAATGATCTCAAGATATTCAGCGATGTCTTTTCAAGAATGTGAATACACCCTGATTTCTTATATGAATACCACCATCAATAAATCCAAAAATAGGTTGATAACCCAATTTATCAAATACATGAAAATGTAAGTCACATTCATTATACTTTATGGAAAATCAAGGTACTTATATAAATCATACCAATTTTGGAAGGATGTGCATTGTATTTCTGAAGGTCTAATATGAACATAGTGATATCCTAATCGAAAATCATTATTTTTCAATACCCCATTTACTCTGATATGTTTTTAAATATCTTAAATTGGAGGTAAGGGATATAAATTATTCGTAAAATGTTGATTAAACACTCAATAATCCAAAACACCATATGTGTTCTATCATCCTTCCTGTTGAAAAGTTTCAGTGAACCTCATGGGTTGTTACCTGGCCATAAAAAACAATTGGCCTCTAAATACTATATATTTCTATTGAGCTCTTTCGACCTAGTAGAACACATCCTTTATATGGGAATTGATACTGGTTCATCTCTACGAACAAGTTCGATAGTAAATTCTACCTCTCCCTTATGAGATACTGTAGATAATTATTTAGTGAAAACACCACAAAAATCATCATTTAAAGGAGTGAGTTTAGTGTTATGTAATCACTGGTCCCCAATATAATGGATATTAATTGGGGGAAATAATCCACCTAGCCCAAGTTCCTCTATTCTAGCTCTACTTTTATAGACAACTAACTCTACCGTGTAAATATATGTACCACTCTCTATTGATGTGATATACACCCTATAATGATAACATTCTTCATAGTCAAGATAGCGGACCAACCAGTATTTCATGAGAATGAAATTAAATCCCATCATCTCAAGGATTCAGAGGGCTCAAAAATTGGTTTCCTCCCACCTCAATGCGATTGTAAAGGAATTGGTGTGAACATTCCTACCATAAAACCAATGGGGTTTCAAGTGTAATTGGGACATATAAATAATCAATATTAATCTAAAGACCCTACAAAATACGAATAGAGATGAATGAATATGAAGCAATCATGTCAAATAAGGCATACAAAATGATAATTTCTACTAGAATAATACCTCGAATAATACAAGGATCGACACCCATCTCCACTAATATAGGCTTGAAAAAAACAATCTGGCTTATTCCAAAACCCTATTCTATAACCTGACTACCCTTAGAAGGTCCACTCTTCATGAACCAAGTATCTGGATCTGAGATACCTCGTCAACAATGTATTTATTTTCATTTATGACTAGTAGTACACCATATATATTCCGGGTGGGGTGCTCTTGATCTCTCTCTTAAAGGTGGAGAAAATATAGATCCTCTATCACTGCACTTGATTGGTAATGTTTGAAGAAATTTTAAATAAGCCCCAACCTGCAACATCCTCAACACACAATGTGTTATCTAGGACATTGGGGATTATTATTTCCATGCTTCCCACACTAGTTCCAAAACACATAATAGTCAGTGTGTGTTAATTAGTTTCCACTACTCATGTCTGAAATCTCAAAGCATCACTTCTATCCTCTAGTCTGGCCATTACGTAGCCTTAGTTAGGAGGAACCCAATCCCACAAAATCATCTTCCATCAGGCTCTAAAGGGTGATGATATCCTTGTTCATTATACCAAAAATATCAGTCCTTCAGAAAATGTTCTTCCAAGAATTAATAGAAAACATAATCTGATTCTCAAATCATCTAGATTTCACTGGAAATTTGGCAGTATAAATATGAAAAAAATGATGAATAACTATATAATGATATGATT
The DNA here is from genome assembly GCA_963277665.1 of Viscum album. Taxonomy (NCBI): domain Eukaryota; kingdom Viridiplantae; phylum Streptophyta; class Magnoliopsida; order Santalales; family Viscaceae; genus Viscum; species Viscum album. The sequence goes on along the minus strand of OY728143.1, from coordinate 510,949,831 downwards.
ATTCCCTAAGAAAATATAACCCTACTATAGGTACAAATATTTAATGGCATGATCTCACCCTACTGTGTTATGGAATAAATAGTCATACAATCTGTACTAGAAATCCCTACAAACCACTTCCGAATACTAACATTTCAGGTTTATAACATTATAAAAATATCTAATAGATCCTTGAAAAATATACATATGGAGGTTCAATCTTCTCTCAATAGTTTCCATTAGGTACTAGATGGTATATAAAGTTGTATCAACCACAAATCTGTATCATGGGGTCCACCATCCTTTGAAAATGTTGTGGGATTTTGTTGCTGGAACTCCCATATCAACAATCCCATTTAAGAGGCAGGTTACAGTCCTCCCAAGACAGTCTTCATAATCTGTAAAAATTCCCCCAAAAATTGGACATCATCACCCACATCATGGATAACATGTGGTTCCTTATGTGGTACTATTGGTGGAATCACTATGGGATCAACACCAACCACCTCTGAAGCATGGTCATCACCACCCTCTTGATATAAAGCTTGAGGATGTCATTATGATATGAATCTAAAAATTCCAAATACACTCCTCAGATATAGTCTGTAGTGGTAATTATCATAGAAACATAGATATTACATTTAAAAATATCCCTATGTAAAAGTCATACCACTTTTCCAGCTCCTATATCCATTCCTATGTGATAGGAACAATTATATAAAACAAAAGAGATTCATCCGGATTTCCACTACTAAGGTTGGGTATAGGACATGCTTGGTGTTATAAATCTAAGATATTGTTATATAGAGATATAATTTTAATTTTTGGGAAAAAACCCACCAATAAATTTAAATTTTAATCCCTATTTTATAGTTAAAATTTCATTTTTTAATTAAATTTTATTTAATATAATTTTAATTTATATAGAATATAACATCAAATGTATGAACTACATGGATGACCACTTCTAATTTATAAGGGTCCATATACCATATAAATTAATTTTTGGTATTCATTGAACAGAAACAAATAACTTAACATTTTAGGATAGAGATAAAATATATTCCACAATCATAATATTAAACATTAATCATCATGTGTTTCACCCAATAGTAGAATCAAATCAACTTTAACAGGCATAAACTAGAATTTCTTTTTTCATATTCTAGAAAATTTTTCTTTTTCCACATATTTGGGTCTACTACTTCTAGGCACATGCTCATTACCAAATTCCAACTCGTTCTAGTCTTTTATCTACCATCCTAAAATAGTTCAGAAAAGAAAATAAATCAATGACACCACTTTGTGATATCCCAACTCAGAAGCCCCTAAATAGTTCCCTCAGGTGGTAGACCATATGACGTCTAGTACGTCTATATGTTTTCTAGGGGATAATATATAGTAGTGAAGATTCACAGTGGTATGATGGGGTGAATATTCCCCCATGATCTGAGTATCACAGTGGTAATATAAAAATATAAGTGTTAAAATAACAATAAATAACTAAAAATAGAATGTAAATCAACCAGATGTAATAAACAATATTCAACCAAAACATCATGTATCCTAAACAAAATTATGGCATATCATGTATCTTTCATATTTAAATATGAGTTCACGTCAACAGGAATTCAATATAATAAATTTATTAAAATATTATAGATAAACCAAAAATTTTATATCAAAATAGAGTAACTAGCCATAACATAGTCTTATAATTCCATACCCCCAAGATATTACCAAATAAAGTATCCCAAATTGGGTGCTTTCCCCAATCCCAACATTCATCCAAAAAATAAGTCCTAAAATCATCGGTGACCTTGATTGGGTGTGGGATGAACAAAGTAGGACACCTATAATAGTCTCTGTAAATATATAGTTAATTCATATAATATGAGTATTGTGCATATATAATGGTAAGAAGTAAGAAAATAGAAAAAGTACTGGATCTGGTTCCTGAAGGATAGCAAGAAGACAATACCTTCTTCGGCCCGTGTTTGATATTCTCTTATTTAGTAAATTTTTCTATACATATATATGGTCTATATAGATAGTGGCTTCTACAACAATATATATAGATATTGGTACTAGACTGGAAACAAGGCATACCTCTAGCATCCATAATTAGTTGAATCTATCTCACAAGGGTCAAGGGATGCAATGAATGGTACGAAAAAAACGCCCACCATGACCAGTGTCACAAGAATAATAGATTCCACCCTTGGATCATAATTTTGGGATCCCAATATTTTATCCCATAATGGTACGTTCATCATGCACATATATCATAAATTATTTCTACCATGCTAGAATGATGACATTGGGGTTTCACACCTAAATCACATCAATTGGGGAACCATGTATGAATCAAATTAATAGGGTAGCTACGCCCAAATAAAATCAATTTAGTAGTAATGCCTGGATCAAAATATTAAGGCCCCCATGCTTGATTCAAATAAACAGTGTCTTCATTCCCATATATACCAATAAAAAAGGGAGACCATCCCATATATAAATAAGAATTGGGGTCACCATTCCCATTATCATAATACTAATATGTTTTCAAATACTTTATTATGAGCCAATAATAATTTCCTAACTCAATTGAGTTTATTTCCAATAAGGATTTAACCATTTTCTTATTTAACATAGTGATTTTTTTACCATTAACGGCATGAATGGTTATAAATAAAATTTCTTATGTGATTTAATTAAATATATTTTTTATGAAATATAGTTTTAGAAAAAATATTCATTTATTTGAATTTATTATATCATAAAATATTTAAATGACTATTAATTGTCTTTTTGTTAAAAAAATATCCATCAAATGTTGATCACATGATTAGTATAAATTTAGGGTTTTAACAAATCCAATGAACATTGAAAAAAGAAGTGACAGACTCCACCAGTAGGATTGAACTCTTTGAAGCGGACTAATAAGAGATTCCTAGGAAGATAGAATCACATGGATTTTCACATGACCAAGCCCAAATAAAGATATAACTATTTAGTCATGAGAGATACTGTTAAATGGATAAGTTTAAGCTCCTCAGGATCACAACCCAAACCAAATACACCATACCACCCTATGAATGTATCTCCATCGCACAACATACTCATAGAGTGTTTTAATTATTATTAATGTAATATGTATGAAGACCATAGAAATATTAGTATGTAAATTATATCTTATAGAATAATGAATATATTTTCTTCTTATTATTTTGACAATATAAAAGATTTTTATTTCTATTCAATAAAACTAAAATATTATTTTTTTTGTTATATTCAAATACAAATACAGAATTTAATTTGATGAATTAATGGAATATTGTAATATATATTATTTTTATTAAAAATTAAATAACTTTTATTAAATATAAATGATCCTATAATTTAATAAAGTCAAATTTCATTTTGATATGGGTTAGAAAAATATTATTATAAACAACCATGATTTTAAAATATTTCTAGATAATAATTTAAAAGTAAAAATTCATATATTTTAAATTTATATAGAGAAAATAAATATTATTTTTGGAATCATAGTGTTGAAATTATCCAATGGTGAATGTTTCATAATTTTTTGAGATAAGTGATTTTTTTGGTAAAAATTAAATACCGTATATGTATACATTGGGTATTATGAAAATATAATAGTCCAAAAGTTATGTAATTAATACTATAAATGATATAAACGACCTAATATATGTTTTCAATTTAAAATACTGAGGTTTTATTTTTATATTGTTATTTTTATAATGCCTTTATGAATCCTCCAAAACCATTAATATATTTAAAGGTTTCAAAATCATTCTATTAAAAGCATGACTCAATTTCAATTATGAAATTGTATTATTTTATAATAATTGGCCTTTTCCATATTATATAATGAAATTAAAGACTATTTGGTAGAATCCATGGGAAAAACCATTTTAATGAATGTGGGTTTTTTATTATATTAAATAGAGTTCAAAACCTATGTTTGAGAAATAATAAAGAATCATTCACTCATTTTTTTTATATAACCCACAAAGATCCAATTTATCTTGACTTAAAACATTTTTATAACATAATTAGAATTACCTACTATATATAGAGTCCTCTCCAGGTTCTGCCAAGATCTCATAAAGATCCTCCAAAGCATTAGGAGTCACACTCTAATAACTGATCTCCCACAACCTTTTTTATTCAGGAACCTCTTTTATATTATGCTTCTTAATATCCTACTTTTATTTTGGGATATGTTATTAAATATCCACCATACTAACCCTTTGGTTTTTAAATTATGAGTGTTTTATTTCAGTCTCATTAATACCATCCATGAACCTTTATGTACACTCATTTCCATTGAAGAATTTAGTAAGGGATCATCGTCTTCTCTTAAATTTTCATGTTTTTTTATTATATTATGAATTATATTTCCAATTAATAATATTGGGATATGAATTTTTATGTTCCTATTACTTTTAATTTTATGTTTAAAAAATGATATACCCATTTCTTTCTCATTAACCCATTTTATGAATTTTTATGAGATGTCATTATGCTGTAAAAATTCCACCATGATTACCATTGAGAAAAAAATTATAAACAGAATAAAATAATAAATTCCTATTAATGGTATTATACATGATACACTTAAAATTATTTTACTTGAGACTTAACTTTATTTATTCTTTTTCTCATGGACCTTGGAAAAAATATGAAGATGAATGAATCAATTTGGTATGATCTATGTGCCATACATAAGCGTGAAAATAAAATGATAGTGACGGGTGAACCTTAAATTATATAATGATCTAATGAATTGGGTAACATTTGGTCTCAGAAGACATCATGTTGGGAAATGGAGTGATCTTGAATCCTTTAATTTTTTTCCATTATGATTTCAGGGTTTCAATCCTTGACCTATGTTTATTATGAATTTTTTAAGTTGTTTTCACATTTCCCATGCTATAATTATCCCGTTATATCATACCATATTAGTCATGATTTTGTTTATCACACCATTTCTTCCCCACTGGTAATATTATTTTCTATAATGTATCATATTTTCTCACATTTATTCACTTTATAGGATTTATATCTCATCCCTTTTTATTAATGTCCCCATTTTATCTCTCACAATTTTAAAAGAAAAGGAATTTTAGAACCATGTTATGGATGTTTTCATCAAAATTATTGTACCCCATGTTCCAGATGTTATTCTATGTACCTAATTTCCAAATAAAATTGAATTATAAATATTATAGGTTGTATTATGTGTAAATTTATCTTATAAATACCGAATTATTATGTAAAAAAGGATGCTTCTTAATATTTGTATCATAGAAAAATTTTATTTATTTTTAGATTTGGAATAAAAAACTATAGAGAAAGAGGTGAGAATGAAAATATGAATAAAAATCCATATATCATGGTATGTATAGAGTATGTGGATTATAAATAAAATTAATCCATATTAGGATACTATAATTGGATGTGGCTCTGGCATAGATGCACATAGTGTTAAAATGAAAAAACACTGCACTGAGCTAGACTCAACTGAGAATTATTGTATGAAAATAGGCCTTACTAAACACTGATTTTGACACTATTATGGATATGATTTTAATAATTCATAATCTCACTATGATCGATTATAATTATAACAAAAAAACACCAATAAGAATATTTTTTAGGAAGTAGGTCATGGATATCATAGATAAAAGCATTGAAATTCATATGTTCCCGAAATAATGGTAATTTATCAGTAATTCCTTTAATGTCATTTGATTTCATATTAATGTTTTAATTTTATAATAATACTTATCGATAATTTTCCTTTTATTCTATCTAATGGATGAAAATAAGAGGAATTGGGTAAATAATCCATGTGATGTGCAATGTTATGATTCCCCATTGTGATTCCCAACATGATGGGAGTATGAATAAAAAATATAGATATGATACTCTCATAGATGAAATATGTTATGATTGTAAAAATTGATCAGTAGGAGCATATAAATCCAACTATGAAAAAATTGGAAAAAATTGAGTCTTTGAGGTGATAAAGGTCTCCAACATTCAATGGATCATCTGACCCCCTAATCGTGGAATAGTGAATAAACTCCATTGAAAATCTTTTATCCATCCTTAAATGTTCCAAACAAGAAAATTTTCTATTAGTAGATTATGATATGTATATTGAAGCTTATTATTTTTATACATTTATTAGGAATACAAATCCTAAGGAAGAGATCTGCGTGATTCTATGGAAAAAAATCTAAAATATTTTTTCATAAATATTTTCCTCACGCTCTCTGTCTTAAAATGAAAAGGGATTTCCTTTCCCTCAGGAAATAATACCATGAATCTATTATGGAATATTGATAATACATCACAATACTTTCACTATATGCCTTTTTCTGTTTTGTTAACCACAAATTCAAGGTTGACTATTTATTGGGTGGGATAAAATTTAGTCACTGAAAATACTTAGTGATCCACGACATTGATAGCTATGATGAAATTATCTATTGTGACCTAAAATGAAAAATTGATATTGGATAATATAAAGGGTATCATGAGAATAGGAAGTTTAAATTAGAGTTTATGTTTTTATGTTCAATGGAGAAATATAATTGTACCAATAAATTTAAACATCCAACTTCATATTGGTGAGAAATGAAACACCACATAAATTGACTTATGGGGATGAGGAAATGAATTAGGTACAGGAAGGAAGGGATCCTATCTTGATATTTATGATTGGAGAAAACCCTCTAATGTGATGGGGGAAATTAATGATCCAATTAACTATCAACACATTGTTTATTTCATTTACATTAGGGAACCAGAACACTTTTAAAACAATTACCTATGCCAACTGTATTAAGAGATAACCACAAACCTATAAGGTAGTAATGGAGATATTTTACCTTCATAACCTCTGAGGTGGATCCAATCCATGACGTTGTGACTAGTACATTAGTTACTTATTCAATAATACCGAACATAATTGTTTTCAAGTTTTATACATTCCTTCATATAATGAATGTTTCATATAAATATTAAAACACAGAGAAGTCATAGAAGTAGATGGGTTAGTGACAATGGACAATGGAAAAATTATGGAATCCCTAGTATTCAACTCTCCCCTTGCCCCAAATTGAAGGATAAACTTACCAACGAACCTTTTCAATCTCCCTTAAGTGGAATTTAATTCAATTCAAGGTATGGATTCGATTTTCATATATTAGAGCCAACATAAATTTCCATGACATGGAAATCAGTCTCTATATTGATAACCGTCGTTTGATTCTATAATGCTGTAAAGAAGAGAATGAGTTTTGACAAAAATATCACGAATGGATAATATAACTGTATGATAATGAGTATATAAGTCTTATGATTGAGCCAATTGAATGAATCATCCTTGAATAATTCCAATTTCGGTGGGGGATACATGGATGTGTTTCCTAAGGAACTTCTAGGCCTTACTCCTAGCCAACAAGTTTAGTTATCAATCGTGCTTATACCTAGGGAGTTACAATTATCCAAGACTATATATATAGTGTATTTTGAGGAAAATCAGGAGATTATGAATAAACCATAAGAGAATCTTTATAGAGGGTTTATATTGTTAAGTGCTTCTCCATGGTGTCCACTAGTACTATTCATCATAAAAAATCATGGATCAAATGCACATTTATATTGATTATTGTGAGGGAAATAAGATCTTGCAAAGGAATAAGTATACTATTATTCTTATTGTAGACTTTTTCAACCTACTATGTAGAAAATAATACTTCTCCTTGTCTGATCTACAGTAAGGATATTACCATGTTAGGTCAAAGAAGTAGGATATCCCCAAGACTGCTTTTCATACAAGGTATGGGCACTATGAGTTCATTGTGATTCCATTCAGACTCACTAATGATCCTAAAACCTTCAAGGACATTATGAATATAATATTTAGTTATTACATCAATAATATTTGGTAGTTTTTATAGATTAGGGTATAATATTCTTCAAACCAAAGGAGGAGCATGGGGGCATATGAGAACTATGCTATAGACATTGCAAATGGAAAATCATTATATCAAGTACATAAATTGTGAGTTCTGGTTGAATAATATATCATTACTTGGGAATATCATTTCATGAGAATTGATATATTTGGACCCTTCAAAGAAAGATGAAATTTATTGATGGTTGATTTCATAATCCATGATAGATATCAATAGTTTTCTGGGATTTTATGGGAATTATAATCTATTTTTGGGAAATTTATCATGATTGACAAACCCTATAACCTATTTAAGTTGGAAGGGAGTTGTTCTCTCTTCTAATGATTAATGTGATGAGATCCTCTAGGAGGTAAAATAGAGGATTATAACTACAATTTTGGTCACACTACACATTAGTGGAGAACTATTCATGGTGTTTAGCGATGATTTGAAGAAGTTATTGGGATGAGTTTTCATGAAGAATAAAAATTTCATAGCCTATGATTCAAGGGTGTTTTAATTTCATGAATAGAACTAAATAATACATGATCTATAGTTTTATTTAACGATTTTCACTTTGAACATATGGCTATATTTTATCTTTTTGAAGAAGTGCAAAAAATATATGGATAAAAAATTCTCAAATATATATTCCCACAAAAAAAGATAAAAAAGATGAAATGAAGATGGTTAGAGATGATCATAGAATATGACTACATAACCCACTAATATCCTAGAAAAGATAATAAATTAGGTTATACTATATAAATAAATTATCCAAAAATTATATCATTGATGAGAACTGAGGGGTATATGATCTACTTATATTTAAAAATAATGGACCTAAGAATAATAATAGAAGGAACATCATCAATCCTTTCACAAAATATTTCTAAACAATCCCTTATGTAAAAGATAAAGTCTCCTTAGAGAAATGAAGTAGGTATTCCAAATAAAGTGGAAACTATAAGGAAAGAAATATACTCAGAGTTTAAAGTTAACAAAGAAGAATTTTTTATATTTTGTTCAAGACTATGTGTTCAATAAAATATTGAGTTAAAGAGGGGAATATTGGATGCTAAAAATAAATAAACCATCTTCACCCACCCATGAATCACTGGTTTGCATGATTGTAACATGATGGATATTATATGATTTAAAGGGAAATATAGAGAAAGAAAAGTCAGAGGATAATGTTTTCAAATAAGGTTCAATATTTTTTAATATCACGTGTCTTATGAATGGTTAATAGTTGTTTTGATCATAATCTATAAATTCCATTTTTATTATCATCATGGCCAGATAATATAATATAAATGTGATTTCCTTGAACCAGATTCCAATTAAAGGTGCCCCTAGTTCGTTGGCCCACATGGCCTCAAGCACATCTCCCCAATGGACATGGGTTTATGACTTGTAGAAAGGGACTAGGGTGTGTCTGTGGGAATATTGTGACCTCATTAATAGAGTGTGTCATAGTGGATAAATATAAACATATGTAAATAGAGGAAGCAGTATAAATAAACATAAGTGGATGTGAAAATAGAAAAAATAGTAACAATAATTTATTCAAGTGGAATAACTAATGAATATATGCCATGTCCCAAGAAATTTGTAAAACAATGAATTAAGTTAGTAGTGGTAACATGATCCACCAACACATAAAATAAATTTAAAAACAATCCCAATAATCTCATGCTTGTCTTGGCCATATTCTATCAACATCTATCACAAATAGTAAGAAATCAAGTGTTCTAAATTGTATGCTTCCCTCTAGCAACACCTTCAATATTTTCATAATCCCTAGGTACCAAACATCTCCTAGATAGAGTGTGAGATACATCATAGTGGGCCACCGCCAATGATGTTTATAACATCCAGACCATGAAATGGAAATGTAACAATGTGAAATAATTCATAAATAAAGTAAATCAGTATAATGTAACTAAATTCCCAAGTACCAAATTCATCCCTTAGTTGGTATCTGAACATGTATCCATCATTTTTTGATTGTTACTAGTTTATGAAAATGTCACATGTTAATAGTAGTGAAGGTTCAAAGATGTAACAAGGAATCCTGTAATAGTATTTAGTAATGAAGTTCCATGTTAATAACAGAGGAAATGTAGAAATAAATGGTCTCCAACTCTGTAATGACTATAGCCTACATAAGCGGTAAGAGTGTGATCCATGGAGCATAGTCCACGTAAATCCACAATTAGATTCATAACATGTTCAAGTAGTTCAACTAATGTAAAATGGGGATGTGAAATGATTGGGCCTGAGGGGAATTAACTATGGAACATACTTTTCAACGTTGGATCCAAGGAGTGTATCTAAATAATACTATAATAATATTGATGGTATCCAATTGTCTCATACAAGGAATCTATATTTAGACAAGAATCGGGTTCTAGTTGGGTCTCAATCCATGCAAGACACATCCTTTGATAGGAATGTGGCTCTCTAGTGCTCAATGCATTCACTAAGGAATTCAAGGAGAGATCGATATAGTACACTACTAATTAACAATGAAATCATATAATACATTATTATGATAAATCCATTACATTTTATTAGTGTTGCATGACTTATTTTGCATGCAACCATTTAATCATGTCTTAATTAATCTATATGTCTGTTTGGTTCGAGCTTTTCCTTTCATTACGGTGACAAGGACATGTATCATAAAAAATTTCATCTAATCCATTTATGGAATTTTCAATAATCATGGTTCACTCCTCTACCATCCATTACAATGGTAATGGGTGCAATGGACATGAAACTTATTATTCAATTACATTAAATAAGGCCAAGTCTTATACTTAGTATACTTTCAAAATTCCAATTAACATATAATTATTAATTAAAGAGGATATCTTATGTTGGTCTAGTAGTGAGATTACATGGAACATTACATTATGAAATTAGAAATTAAAATCAATAAATTTAATATAGAAAAACATACCCTTCAACGAGCCATGATATGGAACACTCGAATGACGACTCAAACGCGTCGAAACACCAAAACAAAATTTAGGAAGTAATACCCTACATGTGATGGATGGAGTTATGAGTGTAACCAATAAAGAATAATCACTTATTGGAATTATCATAACCATACAATTCAAATTATTATATTTATGGCATATAAATTCAATAAACGGCCCCTAATCAAATCGGTAGGCCCCACATGAAAATTCCAAAATCAATGAACTTGATAGATGAGATATAGACCAAACACCTTGAGATTTTATAACTCCATAATCTATTATAATCCTATGATTTGTCAGGTAATAGAGTAGATATGATAAAAAAGTAAAAATGCATGCAATTTGATAACTAGGAGAAGATAAATATGGAAGAAGAACGACTTAAATGGTCTCGAGTATTTACTATTTGACATTGAACGTGATGAATGAAAGCTAATGAAGATACAAGATGAGAGTTATTTCTTGATCCCAAGCATAAGAATTAAAAAATATAAAAAATGGGAGAAATTTGATTCTACCCTGCTGTAAAATCATTTAGGATAAGGGAGGATGTTAAATTAGATCATTATGGGTAAATGTGTAAAATTACCCAAAATTTTCCCTGTGCAATGTTTTTTTGAATGGTTTTCAAAACAATGTTCCAAAAATGCACATGAACTTGTAGGAAGGGGAATACCACATGGTTATGCCAGATTTTTTGGCAAACCATGTACCAAATGTGTGATATGCCTCTTCCCGAAATGCATACCATTCACATGGTTAGATCAAACCATGCACCCTACCCTCACGGTTTTCTTTAACCGTATGACATATCCATTTTTCCTAAAAAGTTGGTTTACATGCTTTAAACAACCCCAAAAACCCTTGGGACCATCATTAACTAAGAATAAATACATATTAGGTTGAAAATTATTAATTAGACCATAATTTATGGTTTCCATACCTGAGTGATAAATCAGATTCTTGCAGTACCCCCCTTAAAATAACTCATCCCTATGTTTATCTTCCAAGGATGGGGAAAAACATTTTGGGAACAACTCTATCTACTAGGTATGTATGTTGTCCTCCATCTCCCTTTTCTCCTCCTTCAAGAATCCATACTCCCATAACATCCATAATAGAGCGACTTACAAACCAGTGAGAGATTTCATGCTGAAGTCAACGATGTGTACTGGATACTCCTCTAAGGTGGAAAAGGCATCTAACTAAACATCCTCATGATAAAAAGTATGAGATGAGTCAGTATGATGCAATAAAATATGTGAAGCTAAGATTACATTTTTCATGGAATAAAACCTTTTCGATAATCATAATCAATAGGCTACCATCATAACATTCTCCAGAATTTCAATCATCCCTATATAATGAGTTGAAAACTAAATATGATTATGTAACAATATATTACATTACTTGGGTGATACCCAGATGAAAACATGATCGTCGATATCAAACACTAGATGTGGTTGATGAAAATAGACATATGATTTATTTCTAGACTGAGCAGTATCCATAATCATCCTAATAACCTAGGCCTTCTCTGAAGTCACGTATACGAGATATGGACCAATTAGGTCTTCCTCACCAGCCTCCATCTAGTAGAGGGTTGAACGCCATGGATTACCATAAAGTTCCTCAAAATAATCGATCTTAATTGTAACATGAAAGTTGTTATTTTAGGAAAAATAAACAAGAGGGATATGATTCTCACACGAAGCAATGAAATCAAGGAAATATTCTTAGAGGACATCTCGTTGATCCTAAATTGTCTATTCTGATTTTCCATTAGTATGAGTGTAAAAATATATGATGTGAAGGACCTATGTACCCATAACCTTTTATAATCCCTAACATAAATGTGGTGTGAAATATTCATCCCAATATGAAATAATAGTATGAGGGAACCCATATAGTCGTATGATCTCATAGACGGACAGTCTTCCCAACTCTCTAACTGAGAAGGTCTCCCGAATAGTAATGAAGTGAACCACGTTTATTAGTTTATCAAAAGAAATTTAAAAAATGTCACTACCTCTAGGAGACCTAGGTAATCCAATTATAATGTCCGGGGAAATAACATTCCATTTCTATTATAGGACTTGAAGAGGTTGTAACAAGCCTTCAGGTCTTCGGTGATCTGCATTCAACTGCTAATAGGTGTAACACCTAGTGATAAAGTATTCTATATAAAAATTCATCAACGGAAACCATGTAGCCCACTGACATCCCTCCCATGAAAATGTTGTACATCCCTGATCACTATGGTCTAGCTCTCAATGTGACATCACAAATTCGATTCCACTAACAATGTACCACGAGATGCCAGGCATCATGGCCCAAAGATCACCTAAAAATACAACCGAAGATGGTGACTAGGATTAACGTTCCAAGTTGGAACAGTGTGAATAATATACCCTCATGATTATTGTAGTATAATAGTGTTGTAAATAGATAAGAAGATGACGTATAAAAATAACTGAAAGTGGAATGTATATCAACATGATGTAATTCAAAATAATTAATGACAGCATACCTGATCATTTACCAAAAAATGAAATGTTATTTATCATTCAAAATAAAAAATTTCAATCATAGCAGAAGGAATCCTATATAATACATTTATTAGAAGAGAATAAATGCCAAAAATTTCATCTATAGATAGAATCTTGAGAAATATAATGGTTTGATTCTCATATGATCCTAATATAAGAAGCAATGATATATAAAAAACTAGGTTCTTTCCCCTTTCCAACCTACATCCACATAATCTACCAAGATACCATTGGTAGCCCTGATATGAAGTTTGATAAACTATTTATTCCACCACCAATAGTTTTAATAAAAATAATTTTTATGGAATATAATATGATTAATGGATAGATATAATGGTATGACGTAATAAAATGGGTATTCTCTAGTTCCAGATAGATACCACGTTGACACTACGTGCTTCGGCCCATGTCATATAGTATCTAAACAAGTAACTATATATAAACATATATATGGTCAATATGCATGGTGAATTATAATTTTATATATATGGAAACTTCTACTAGAATTGACCTAAGATGTAACTCCAAAATCCATGAGAAGTATCATGAGTCTCAAATTTTCAAAGGGACGTAATTTCCAATAACCCAATAATAAGGGGCTCCATACCAAGTATCACATAAATAAATGTTTCCATTCTCAGATTAAAATTTGGGTCCATCATGCCCATTTCTCATGAAGGTAGGGTCATCATTACTATATATCAAAAAGTAAAGTCACCATGACTAAATCATAACAATTGGGTTATCATGCTCGAGTCACATTAATATGTTCTTTATGAATGAATCACATCAACAAGGTTTTCATTCTCGATTCAAATCAATAGGTTCAATATGATCATATATAAATAAGAAAAGTGTTTTCCATGACCATTTTCATAATCTTGTTACGTAGTCATCATATTTAATACAATCAAATAGGTTATTCATAATTCAATGTAACTTCCTTTTAACATGGTCATAACCATTGTCCTATTTAATGAAGAGATATCTTTATACCACTCACTTATATTCAATTAAACGCAATCATATATGTGTTCTAGCCATGATATACCACTAAAATTATCCATTATAAATTATGATATCACCTTATAAATCAACCAAACACACTAATGATTGTTTAGTAAAATTATCATGGATGCCAAATATACTTAGTGAGGGAACACCCAAAGGGATAGAACCAATTAATTTTGACAACAGAAATTATATCTTGGGATATAACAGGCTCATTGGGTTACAAAACATGGAAACCAATTTATGAAAGAACCATTTTTTTGGAAACACATGGTGTAAATAATTTGTGAGCAAATAAAACATAATATAAAGCATAACAGCAATGAGGGGAAATTACTAGATCAACTACACTTTCTCTATAGAAACGAAATAATATATTATTATCCTTATATTACGTCTAGAGAAAAATCAAAAGGATAAACTGATGAACTATATGATGATATAGCATAATAATTATCACTAATGTAGAATTACAGAAAAGAAGAAAAATGAATAACGGATTCTAAGGTGTGGTGAACATACTATGATCTATTGTATCACCCCAAGATTTCATAGTACATTATTTCTTTAAAGTAATTAAATAACATACACTATAGGCAACAACGAGTTCAAACACACCATAACTTACCAAACTATCCGATATGAATAGTAATACAAACTATTTGAAATTTTATAAATTTTTTCTTTACAAATGGACTTAATTTTTGGATTTTGAATATCGAAATTATCTTAGGGTGAATTTTTGGTATTTTTCTGAAAACTTTCAATTTTTGATGAATAGTGAAAACACTGAGATATAGTTTAAAAATGAATTTTTATTTAAATAATTATTTATTTTATATAAATTTATTTTAAGTAAAAATAAATACATAATACCTATATAAGTTCAATTTAATTCATTGGAGTCAGTTTATAATAATTTTAGATATATAAAAAGTTTATTGAAATTTTCACCGTCTTTTACCCATCTCCTAGGAGAATTTGCAAATTCACATAAAACATGATTTTACCGCTTCTGTGAGTGGAATTTAGAAAATTTGAGAGACATGATTAATATCAAGGAGTAAAATGTGGTAAAATAAGATAAAAATAATTTTCGGTAAATAGTAACTTTTTACTTTTAATCACCAGGGTTAATAGTAAATAGGTCAATTAAGGGTAAAAATGATATTATTGTTAACCTAACACATGTCCTGATTGTATTGGCTAAGTATATCGCGACCAAGAAAACCTTAGAAATAAAATATGAACACCTTTGGTACACTTGGATTAGATTAGGACATTTATCATTATTTAATTCAAAGAAGAGTTTAAAAAGTTAAAATCAATGTTTAATAACTAAAACATTATTAATATAGGGTAATACATAATATAAATTCAATTATAAATATTCATTAGAAACATAATAATATTTCCTACATAATTTTATTTTATTTATAATTTTTAGACATTAAATAATTTAATTTATTTATGACACAATGGTGATGCAGAAATTACCTTATTAATGAAATATTAAAATAATTTATATTTTAAATTCCAAAATAAATGTAATTTGATTTTTTTATAAATTACACTAGTTTTATTTGTTACTCTGAAATATTAGGGTTGTTTAGATGAAATTAGTTCTAAGTAATTATTCTGTTATGGATTTAGCAAAAACAAAATACCAAATAGTGTTCAAATTGACATAAAAATGTTTTTAAAAAAATTATATTAATAAATGATATTCTATCCCTAAAAATCTAAGGTTCGGACAAAGGACTTATATAATGATATTTGTATCATTAATGGACCCCTTGGGTGTCTCTTGGAAGTATATAGTATTTTTATTAACTATATAATATAAAAATACAAAGAGATGTGATAAATGTCAAACAAATTAACTAAGAGTTAAAACTAAATGATAAGGTTAATAATTTGACACAAACATGTCTAAAACATAATGGTTGAGTTTTTTTATACCCATACCCACATTATCCTCGAATATAATTGGTTTTTAGACATTATAAAACGAATATGAATTTATTATAAAATAATATTTTATGTTTCTTTAAAATGCCTCTCACCCCTCTTATAAAAGGGCACCCCCCTTCACTCTAACTAACTCCTTCTAAGCCATTTTTCATGGCCAAACCCTTCCCAAATACCCTATAAAATATCCTCCATTAAACCTAGTGGCCTTATTTTATTCATAAAGCCATCATAAGGATCCCTTTTGATCAAATCAAAAGGAAGAACCCGAAGAAGAGGTAATGATTTCACCACCCTCTTTCAAGTTCCTTTCTTCTTCCACTTCCTTTTCCTTTGTTGTTTCCATTATAAAATAATAACTACAAAATCATCTATATAATGTGATGTTATAATAATTATGTTACAACCAAATTCATTATTCTACCCACCCATTAAATGACATGTCACCATACTTGTGTACGTATGGCTTACCGTCACCACATCATCGTGTAATTGTTATTCAATACATTATTATTTGCATGGGTAAAATAATGTTCTGTATTTGATGTAAATAATAAATATAACATGATAATTATTATTTATATATGATATAACATCCAATTTTATATTATTTTAATATCAAAAGAATGATATTTTCTCTCGTGCGTACTTAAGAATTACCGTCTCCACGACGCAATGAGATTCATTTCCACGTTCACCATTCTTCAACGATTATAAAAAGATATATTAGTAATAAGTATGTAATATAAGACAAAATGATTCTACTGATGATATATATATATATATATATATATATATATCAATTTAATTACTTACATATATCTTATTCACTTACTTCCGTTCAATTGTATATGAAAACAGAAACATTGTTTATGTGTATGTACGGACTACCGTCTCCATAAATGGTGTTTTCCATTTCATACATACGTCTATTATAAATATTTATATTCAAAGTATATATGATATATAAAGCATGTTTTATATTCTGGAATTATTTAAATCATGATCTAAGTGATACAATCAAGAGTAACAAGTTAAAATATGTACGATAAAGAAAATGATTATTACCCGAAATATTAATATAACATGGGAATTATTATTAAGTGGGTTGTAAAATGTCATAAATGAATAATGAATTATATCATAAATATTAATATTGTTCTAGAATATTTTAATAACATACTATAGTCTTCATACAGGTGGTTAAACCTACCCTCGACTATAGGAAAGTGCAAGGTAAGTGGTTTTCATCTCACTCTTTATTCTCGTGAGATTCATGCCATATTACCACTACTACCTTTTGTGTTGTGTTTGTACTGCCCATAATTTTATTCTTTGTGTAATATAATTTAATATATGTGTATTTAAATATTAATTGTATGATACCTTTTTCATGGGGTGTATGTTTCGTAAGTTACCAAATTTGTAAGGGTTAATTCCTCAATCGCATTATTATCCGAGATTGTATATGTGTAAGTATTTACTGGGATATTTTATCATCCATGCCCATTTTTCATAAAAATGATTTAAAAATGAATATTTTAAGGATTTTTTAAAGGTAATATTTAACAAAGATCATAATTTTAAATGTTTTAAAGATTTATCTTTCTTAAAATTGCTAATTAATGTACATGTTTATAAAATGATTTTAAGGATTTATTTATATGGACATGAATGTTTTGAAATGATAGTTATTTTCTACATTTTCAATGTTTATGGGATATTTTTATTCAAAAATCTCTTTTAAATTACTTCCAATATAAATGTGTGACTTTTAAATTGTTTTACAAAAAGGCTATTTCTCTAAAAATGTTTTACTCATCATTTTCAACTATGTCACCATTATTTACTAGATATTATTTTTGATTGAGGTTGATTTATTTTAATACAATATTCTATATTGTATTGAATGAGTAATGATATGTATGATTATCGATGTTTTATTTTATTACCATTCAGGGTTTATAGTTAAAGTATTGACATTTCGTATACTAGTTCTAATCTGAATGTTGATATTATCTTTCAACCTTTTCATATGAGGAATTTATTGGACATAGTAAGTGACGGGTGGAGCTCGGTATACCTCCTCGATGCATCGGTAGGTATCATGAGACAACTAGACGTGGAATTGGCCGAGGCCCTTTCCCAATTTGATATATAGTTTTGGATTAGGCCTTAATCATTTTTAGATGTCTTGGCTGACACCTTGATAAAATGTTTCAGAATGTCTGGCATTATACGTTCCTTCATTATAGAAATAATATTGATGGTTCATCTGGACCTTCAACTAGTAGAATACCCATGATTTTGTTTTATTGTGGAATTATTTACTCCGCTCATATTCATGCCATAAAATATTCATGTTTATTATTTTTAAAGGTATGTGGTATGAATTTTTCACCATGCATAATATTTATGTCATTTTCTACTATACTGCTTTCCCTTACTGAGCGTTTGAGCTCAGCCCTTTCTATGTTTTATATTTCCTAGGATTCCAAGAAGTGTATTGTTGTTGATATGTAAGGATAATCCAAGGGAATAAAATATTTCATAAATAATTATTTATGTTGTTTTGTATATTATAAAGTGTAATGTAACATTAATTTATGTAATAAATTTTCCAAGATTGCTGAACCAATCTGTCCTTCGGGACATGATTCCTTGTAATCATGCCAATGTATTAAAATAATGAACTGACTCTGGGTAACTGGGGTCATGGTGTTACAGTTGGTATCAGAGGATGTTTAACAATAACCTTGGATGCTATATTTGTAAAAACTCTGATTAGATCACATAAACGTAAGATAGACTTTGAGAATTAGTATATAAGTACTTCATAGAATATTGAAGATGTAATGGTTTTGTGAGTTTTCCAAGAAAATAAATCCCTGTCCAGATATGAGCTGGTAGAGGCAGCTCTGGCACAGATTTACCTAGGGGTAAAACCTGAAGACACTACTTTTAGCTAGACTCGAATGAGAATTGGTGCATGACAATGGTCCTTGCTTCACTCTTGGTTACGACAATCCCGGAGGATGTGATTAGGATAATTCTCATATTCTTTACAAACCACTATGAAGGGTTTTTGTGTATATAAATCCTCAAGGAAAACATTTTTTTTTTGATTATGGATTATATCCATAACCTGTTCAATTTACGTTAGGTATTTTACATATTTGGAACTATGAATTGTGATTCAAAAATTTACCTAGTGTATTCCATTGTATTGAAATGGTACCCAATAGAAGGAATGTGAACTCCAGCAATACAAATGATCCAAAGTGTTTGAAGGATCATTTCTTTCATGTTATTAATGAAAAATTTTGAAGGGAAATATATTTCCTTGTATTCTCAATATATGAAGAAATAGTATCATGTGTAAATAAGATAAGTAAATAATTCTCTGAGTCATATGTCTTTGAAGGGAAGCAAGAGAAGAAAAGGATGGAAGAGAGAAATATTGATAAATGGAAGAGGGAAAAGAAGGATTTTACCATATGTGATAAATGTGGAAAGAATCACCATGGTAGATTCTTGAATGGAATGAGATTTTGTTATAATTAAGGGGAAAAAGGACACTACGTACATGATTGTAACGGTAAATGAAATTCAAATGAACAATGATTCATTTACAAGGCATCAGGACACTACAAGAATCAATGTCCCATTCATAAGAGTATACCAAAAATTATGTTGTTGGATAATAGTGAAGTTATGACACTACCTCAGATGAAGAGGAATGACAAGTGTTTTTATGTTGTTATTGCAGAGTTATTTTATTTGAGTGTTGTATCAACAATATACTGGTTACAAGAATTATATAGATAAATAAGGATTATACTACAGTACTATTTTATTAAGGATTTGAGATTATATGGTTCTATGAAAAGTGACTTAATAGTAAGCTACAATTTATTGAAAAAACATGGTTGAAGGAAAGTTAATCCTTAATATGGTCTTTATAATGAGGTAGTGTTTTTGGAATAAGAGATGGTTGATTTTGGTAATTTAGGATGCTTCAGTGTTGTAAAAGAATACATGATGAAGGCGTTCGCATGTTATTACATGGAAAAAAAGATCCTCATTATGTTTTACTTACTTATAAATTCTGGATTGAGAGTTTGGATATAAGAATTTCAGATAATTCTAAAGGTTGAAATGGATTAAGTTTGAAATTGGATACTATTGTTAAGGTTATTTTTGGAATTCCATAAAAAGGACAACATGGAGATTGGGTGGCAACCCATTGCATCTGACAAGGCTGTGAGACTTGAACCTGAAACCGAAGGGAGATAACAATGTATAAACTATCACTAACCCACATGATGTCCATGACTGAATAGTGTAGTTTTTTTAAAGGGTTTGGTAGATGAATTATAAATTCACTTTTTTGGAACCTTATATGAATAGGATTAATAGAATATTATTTAAGTTCTGTTATCTTTTAAAGTGAAATATGAGTTTTTGGTAGAAATTATTTAACAGATAGAAATATATTTGACAAGTATACTTTTTTCTTCTCTTATTCTATTAAGAAATAAATTCTTAAACATTATGTAAGGAATCTTAAAACCAAAATTGTTTTATCCTAATACCTTACATTTTGTCGAACCGATGGTATTTTAAATCATCATAGATTGGTGGCTTTGAGGACCACAATTCTACAATTGTTTGTGATTGATGACCTCAATCAATCATTATAAATATTTGCGTTTTCCCTCTAATTATGTGTCTCTAATTTCCACCAATTTTCTCCTAATAGAGATCATAATTTGGTGAGGAATTTTTCATTTCCCTTTTCCTCTTTTTAAGACTAAATTTTATTTACCCAATTTATGATGTGGGTTTTCCCACAACGGTATTTTCTATTTTCAAACATTTATTTTCGAAGAACAATTTCAAATTGTGAGGATACAATTTATTGAAGGAGGTAAGGATGTAACGTACCATGATTTCATAGTACATTATTTTATCAAAGTAATTCAATAACTTGCAGTACAGGCAACACTGAGTTCAAGCACACCATAACTTACCAAACTAGCATTTATGAATAGTAATACCCACTTTTTGAAATTTTATAAATTTCATCTTTTCAAATGGACTTCATTTTTGTATTCAGAATATCAAAATTATCTTAGGGTGAATTTTTGGTATTTTTCTGAAAAAATTGAATTTTTGACGAATAGTGAAAACAAAGAGTTATAGTTTAAAACCGAATTTTTATTTAAATAATTATTTATTATATTTAAATTTATTTTAGGTCATAATATATACATAATACCTCTATAAGTTGAATTTAATTCCTTGGAGTCAGTTTATAACAATTTTAGACATATAAAAATTTTATTGAACTTTTCACCGTCTTTTATCCATCTCCTAGGAGAATTTTCAAATTCACATAAAACATAATTTTATCCCTTATGGGAGTGAAATTTTGAAAATCCAAGAGATTGTTAATATCAAGGAGTAAAATGTGGTTCAATAAGATAAAAACAATTTTTGGTGAATAGTAACGTTTTACTTTTATTTACCACGGTTAAAAGTAAATAGCGTAATTAAGGGTAAAAATTATATTATTATTACCCTAACACATGTCTTAATTATATTGGCTAAGTATAGTTCGACCAAAACAACATTTGGAATAAAATATGAACCTCTTTGGTCCACTTGGATTAGATTAGGACATTTATATTTATTTAATTCAAAGAATAGTTTAAAACGAGGAAATCAATGTTTAATAACATAAACATTTTTAATAAAGGGTTATACATAAGATAAATTCAATTATAAATATTCATTATAAATATAAAAAGATTCCATACATAATTTTGTTTTATTTATAATTTTTAGACAATAAATAATTTAATTTATTTTTGACACAATGGTGATGTTGAAATTACCTTATTAACGAAATATTATAATAATTGATATTTTAAATACCCAAATAAATATAATTTGAGATTATTTATGTATTACACTAATTTTATCGGTTAATATTACATATTATGGTTGGTTAGATTAATTTATTTTGAAGTAATAATACAGTTATAAATTTATATAAAACAAAATACCAAATAGTGTCAAAATTGACATCAAATAGTTTTTAGAACAAATATTACATTAATAATTGAAATTATATCTCTAAAAATATAAGGTTTAGAAAAAGGACTTATATAATGATATGTGTATCAGTAGTGGACCACTTGGGGGTCTCTTGGAATTATATAGTAGGTTTATTAACTATATAATATAAAAAAATAGACATGGTAAATGTTTTGATAATTAAGAAAGAGTTAAAACTAAAAGATAAGGTTAATAAAGTGACCCAAACCTATCTAAAACCTATTGGTTGAGTTTTTTTCAACCCATACCCCCCTTATCCTCAAACTAAATCTGTTTGGAGACATTATAATCATAATATTAATTTATTATAAAATAATATTGTATGTTTTTCCTAAGATTCCCCTCACCCCTCTAATAAAAGGGCAATCCCCCTTCACTCAAATTCACACCTTCTATGACATTTGGCTCAGCCAAACCATGGACAAATACCATCTAAAATATCCTTCATTAAACCTAGAGGCATTATTTTGATCATAATACCTACCTAAGGATCCCTTTTGATCAAATCAAAAAGAAAAACCCGAAGAATAGGTAATGATTTCACCACCCTCGTTCACGTTCATTTCTTCTTCCACATCCTTTTTCTTTGTTGTTTCCATTATAAAATAATAACTCCTGTATATTATATACACTGTGATGTTATTATATTTATGGTACATCCAAATTCATTATTCTATCCACCCTTTGAATGACGTGTCACCATATGTCTGTACGTACGGCTTACCGTCTCCACGTCGTGGTGTAATTGTTATTCAATACATTATTATTTGGATGGGTATAATAATGATTTGAATTTGATGTAAAAAATAAATATAAAATGTTATGGATTCTGTATATATTATATACTATCAAATTATATATTATTTTAATATCAAAAGAATGATATTTTTTCTCGTGTGTACATATGGATTACTGTCTCCACGACGCGATGAGATTCATTTCCAAGTTCACCATTCATCAACGATTATAAAAATACATATTACTAATAAGTATGTAATATAAGACATAATAATGATACTGGTTATATATATTTATATATATATAAGTATTTATCTACTTACATATATCTTATTCACTTATTTCTTATCAATACTGTATGAAAAAGGAAACAACGTTTATGCGTACGTACTGACTACCATCTCCATAAACGGTGTTTTCCATTTCATATAAACATCTATTATACATATTTATATTCAATGTATATATGATATATAAATCATGTTTTATATTCTGTAGGTATTAGAATCATGATCTATGTGATACAATCAATAGTAACAAGTTAAAACACGTACGATGAAGAAAATGATTATTACCCAAAATATTAATATAACATTGAAATTATAATTAAATGGGTAGTATAAAGTCAGAAATGAAAAATATATTATATCATAAATATTAATATGGTTCTGGTATAATTTAATAACATACTATAGTCTACATACATGAGGTTAAACGTACACTCATCTAAAGGAAAGTGAAAGCTAAGAGGTTTTCATCTCACTCCTTATTCTCGTGAGATTCATGCCATATTGCCACTACTACCTTTTGTGTGGTGTATGTACTGCCCATAATTATATTCTTTGAGTAGTACACTTTAATATATGTGTATTTACATATTCATTATATGAAACCTTTTTCATGGGGTGTATGTTTCGTAAGTTACGAAATTGGTAAGGGTTAATCCATCAATCTCATTTTTATTCGAGATTGTTTTAGTGTAAGTATTTACTGGGATATTTTATCATCCTTGTCCATTTGTCATAAAAAGGATTTCAAAATGAATATTTTAAGGATTTGGGAAATTTACTCTTTAACAATATCATAATTTTAAATGTTTTAAAGATTTATATATCTAAATATTCTTAATTAATGTCAATGCTTTCAAAATGATTTTAAAGATTAATTTATATGGACATGAATGTTTTTAAATGTTAATTCTTTTCAAAATTTTCAAAATTAATCGGACATTTTGATTCAAAAATATCCTTTAAATTACATCCTTTATAAATGTGTGACTTTTAAATTATTTTAAAAAAAGAATATTTCTCTCAAAAAGTTTTACACGTCATTTTCAACTATGTCAACATCCTTTACTGGATATTATTTATGATTGAGTTTGATTTATTGTAATACAATATTACATATTGTATTGAATTAGTTATGATATGTTTGACTGTGGATGTTCTATTTTTATACTATTCATGGTTTATGGTTAAAGTATTAACATTTTGTATGATAGTTCTAATAAGAATGTTTAAGTTATGTTTTAACCTTTTCATATGAGGAATGTATTGGACATAGTAAGTGACAGGTGGAGCCCGCTATAACTCCTCAATACATCGGTAGGTCTCATGAGACAACTAGACGTGGAATTGGACGAGGCCCATTCCCAATTTGATATATGGTTTTGGATGAGGCCTTAATCATTTTTAGACGTCTTGGTCAACGCCTTGACAAAATTTTTTAGAATGTCCGACATTATACATTCCCTCATTATGGAAATATAATTGATGGTTCATGTGGTCATTTGACTAGTAGAATACCCATAATTATGTTTTATTATTGCATTATTTACTCAGATCATGTTATTTCCATAAAATTATTCATTTTTACTATTGGTAGAGTCATGTGGTATCAATTATTCGCTATGCTTAATATTTATGTCATTTTCCACTGTACTTCCCACCCTTATTGAGTGTTTGTGCTCAACCCTTTCTATGTTTTCTTTTTCCCAGTATTCCAAAAAGTGTATTGTGATTGATATGTAGGGTTAATCCAAGGGAATAATTCCATTCACAAAGGATTATTTATTATGTTTTGTATGTTATAAAGTTTTATGTAACATTCATGTATGTAATATATTTACCAAGACTGCAAAACCGATAATTCCTTCGGGACATGATTCCTTGAAATCATGCCAATGTATTAAAATAATGCACCAACTCTGGGTAACTGGGGTTGTGGAATTACACCTATCCAACATGATGATCAGATCTCAAATCAAAGGTCAGAGAATGAAATTACATGAAATCTATGAATACAAGGCTTGAAAACACCAATGGTGGGAAATGATGCGTCAAGTCAACAAAAATGATTAAATAAGAAGAGGGGATAGAGTTAAAATAATTGAAGTAAAACTGAAAAATTAACCCAAATTCCAGGGGTCATACAATTTGGCTACATGACAAGAAAATAATTTATCCAACTATGCACCAAGAACTTATCTCTAAGGGGAATCACATGTTTAATGCCCATAGTTTCGGAAACTGTGTGCAAACTGTGTGTTTCTTCTCTTCTAGAAAATAAATATCCACCACATGGTTGTCCACCCTGGGTTACATAGCTATGAAAAACTGTGTGGAAAACTTCTTCATAATTAAACTACCCCAACAGTTTTTATAATCCATTTATGTTGGGTGGCATGATTTCTACTAAATGTGTGGTCTAGTGTTTTCTCCAATGGGTAGTGCTATGAGATCTGATCCTTCTCTAGACACCCATGTAACATACATGACCTCCTAGGATATAATATTAGTTACATTAAAAATTATTTTTTAAAAAAAATGAATCTATAACTTTTTATAAAATGGGGTTACTATAGTATTTACCACTTATTGTAACTCATCCCCGTGTTTCCCTTCTCAAGGTTGTATAATTCATTTTAAGAACAAATCCATCCATTGGGCATGTACGTCAACCTCATGCTTCCTTGTCTTATCGTGAACATGTTCGTACATATACAAAACATGTAATAAAGGGGAAAAAAATCCTCAAATATCATTCATTATTTGATAAATGATGCATATAAGATACTCCAAAAAATAATAATCAATATTAAATTCAATATCCTCAACATAAAAAGTATAATACAAGTCTTCATGCTACTGGAAAAGTTCTGAAATGTTTATTAAATAATTCATGGAATATTACCTATGAGGTGGTACTAACACATAAGCTACAAGAATGACCTTATGTAGAAAATGATAAGGCTCGTTAAAATGAGGATAAAACATCCCTTGACTCCATATCAATCTAAACCAACGTTTTAACAATCTCGACCTAGAATCCACTAAACCGGTGCTCCGACACGGGTGGTTACATGACCTTATGTGCGACTCCCCATATTCCAAAGGCTGCCGACTAGAAGCGGGGGTCTATAGAGTCAAGTGGGGAGATTATACCCCCTTTTTGTTAGAGTAAGAAACAACATAAATAAACCAAATAGAAGAAATAATAACCAATAAACATGGAGCATGTATAACAACTATTTCTAATAATTAATAACCCATGTCACACTACAAGTGTAAGAGTGAACAAAAACACAAAATAAAGACAACGACCAAAATCCCCAAAATGGTCCCGAAACAAATTCTAGATCCTATACCATGTGCTACAAATGTCCACTCACTATCTATAAAGGACCTTTTCCCTCCTCCAGACCTACAAACAAGAAGTCTGCTCAGGTACGCAATGGCGGCCTGAGCAGGGTGCGAGTAAAACTCAGTAGGCCACCACCAACAGTGTCTACAAAATATCCAGTATGAATAGGTAGTGAATGCAAAAGGAATATGAATGATAATTGCCAAGTAATTAATTATGGTGGCATTAAAAAGTTCAGAGTCAAGCCATTTCAACTTCCATTACCAATATTTCACACCATTTATCATCACTTACCATTTCATCGCATTTCCATGGGTTAATCACATACATTATGTTACATGGATCTAAGGCCAACAATCACATGCAATAGGGTAACACATTGTTATCCTATCTCACTAGGAATAACCCCCTCATAGCAACTATAACATCACCTTGAAGCCACGGTCTAGGTGGATGCAACTATTTTGAGAATAGACCCTCAGTCCCCTTTCCTAACCCGTGCATTTAGGGTGGAGTTTATAACCTCTATCTTAGCTCAACCCATGGGCATAGATCCTCATGTCATACCCCACCCTACAAAGACATCTTCAAATGATTATATATGTAAGTAACCATCAACCATACAAACCATTTCTCTTTGGAAACACTATTCACAACAACCCACTTGGGAATTCACTTTACGCCTTAACCCATTAACACATTACAATTTCACATCATTTATCCATTCACCCAATTCCTATGTGTTATGACTATCTCACTAAGAATTCAACATTAAACCCATAACCTATCCCGTTATGGTCTTAAATTAGTATAAACATTAACCCATTTAACTATTTCATCATCTCATGAATAAACCATTCATGCCAAAATGTTTAACAAGGCTCTAAAAATCATTACAACACGGTAACTTTGTTTAATATCAATACCTAACTCTGGGAAGAGACATCACATCCCATGGATGGACCCAGATTAGGTGAAGTCAATCCCGACACATCCCATGGGGATTGTGGGGGTTCCAATTTCCCATTTTAAACATCATTATTACCAAAAATTCCATGGTTATTCAAAACATAACCAAGGAGAAACAAGAACATAACTAAACATGGACAAATAACAAAATAACTATGCGATATCACTTATAGACCACCTACCACGAAACCACGGTTGAATGCACTCTCAATCGAGACCTTAGACCTCGATCTGACCAACCTTTGGAGCTTCATCCTAAAACTCACCCAAAAGATAGGTTTTTAGAGATTCGGAACAAGAGGGAGGGAAGATACAAACCCTAAACCAAAAAAAGAAGAAATGATGGGATTATCATTACCTGGAGCTTCGATCCGCAACCAACGGCATCAAAAATTCCTTGGAAACATGGGAGATCATTTTCTTGGAGCTCTTGGGAGATTTGGTTCGTTACAAAGGAGAAGAAGGAGGAATGGAGAGGAAACCCCAAGTTTTGGATTAAAATCTTGGAGTGGAAAACATGTAATTTTTCCCAACATTAAGTGGCCGCATGGTTTAGCTGCACAGTTTGAAAACTTGTGCGCAAACCGTGTGTATTCACCTACCCGGTGGAGAAGGGTCACATGGTTTTTCTGGGCAAGCCACATGGTTTGCCCTGGCCATGCGCTGGCCATGTGCCATGGCTTCTCTTGGCCAGATTTCCTTTCTTTCATGCCCCAATCCCCCAGAACTCCCCCAGCGCCTCTCACACCTTCAGAAGACATACCATGAATCCCAAAACAAGGAATTCGACCAAAACATAAAGAAAAATGTACCTTTCCAAAAAACCGGGATCTAACAATCTCCCCACCTTATAACGGCTTGTCCTTGAGCTGAGTTCCCACACCTCATTGTTCCACCGAAGAGAATAGCTCGGGCCACTGAGCCCGCATATTCGATTCTCGTTCCAAAGTTTCTTCCTAAACTTTCCCATGCTACCATAGTACTCGTACTAATGGCACAACCTTTTCCCGCAAGATTTTTTCACTATGATCCACCACACGAACTAGATTCTCCTCAAAGGACACATCAGCCTCAAGCTCCACATCCTCTACATCATCTACATGAGATGGGTCATGGTGATACCATTGAAGCTGCGACCCATGAAAAACATCATTCATCCTACTATATCATTGTGGAAGATCCAATCGGTAAGCCACTGGGCCGATCCTCTCCAAAATCTCAAAAGGTCCAACATATCTAGGTTCCAACTTACCCAGCTTTCGAATCCGATGACGACCCAACCATGGAGACACCCGAAGGAACACTTTATCACCCACCGCAAACTTAAGAGGTTTATGCCTCCGATCTGCTTATAAATTCTGTCAACTATGAGTGGTATCCATCCACTTCCTGATCAACATAACTCTTATAGAAGTCTCCTGCATGAGACTTGGCCCCAACAACTCAGATTCACCGGCCTCTAGCCAACACAACAGAGATCAACATGGCCCCCCGTAGAGTGTCTCAAATGGTACCATCTGAATCGTAGCATGAAAAATGTTTTTGTAGGCAATCTCAACAAATGATAGGTGGCTCTTACAAGAACAACCAATAGTTCAAGGCAACAGCTCTTAACATGTCTTCCAACACCTGGATCGTACGTTCCGACTGCCCGTCCGTCTATAGGTGGAAAGCCGTACTCAAAAACACATGCGTACCAAGTGCCTTCTGTAACCCTTTCTAGAAACACGAAGTGAAACGTGGATCTCAGTCCGAAACTATTGTTCATGGGACCCCATGAATCATAACTATTTCTCAAACATATATCTCACCCAACCGGTCAACTATAAAGATATCTTGAATCAGTAAGAAATGATCCACATTCATTAACTGATCTACAACAACCCAGATTGCATCATTCTTCAGTGGCATACTTGAAGACCCATGAAAAAATCCATTGTTATATCATCCCACTTCCATTCTGGAATGGTAAATGGATGCAAAAAACCACCTGGGCATTGATTCTCGGCCATCACCTGCTGACAGGTAAGGCACCATGCCACAAAGCCCGCATCATCCTTCTTCATTCCAGGCCTCCAAAACTGCCTTTGGAGATCACAGTACATCTTGGTCAAACCAGGATGCACTGCCCACCTTGATTCATGGAACTCACACATCAACTCTTCCCACACACACTTTGGCAAAACCACACGATCATGAACACGAACAACACTATCGACGCCGACGGCCTTTCCAGAAGATAACTCCCCACCCTTCAGCATTTTCTTCATGATCAAATACTCAGGATCATCAAGCTGAACTTCCCAAACTTGACTCAAAAGTGTCTACTCCATCGCTAAGGAAGCAAGAGTGACCTAACCACTCTCCTCTTCCACCTCCAGGTGTATTTATGCAAACAAATCCATCACCATCCACTCAATGTTGGACTCTTGAACAAGCTGATTGTGAACTGTTCTACTCAGAGAATCAGCGACATTGTTTTCCTTCCCCGGCATGTACAGAAACACAATGTCAAAAGACTGGAGATATTCATCCGATCTTCTCTGTCGACGATTCAGATCCCGCTGTGAGAATATGTAATTTAAGCTCTTATGGGCAGTAAACACGGTAAAACGTTATCCCAACAGATAGTGTCTCCATCACTTCAAGGATTACACTTCTACAGCCAACTCAAGATCATGAGTGGGATAGTTCTACTCATGGGGTCTCAACTGCCTCGACCCATTAGCCACAACCCACTCATCATGCATCAACACAGCCCTATGTCCGATTTCGGATGCATCAGAAAACACGATGTACTTCTTACCCTTCTCAGGTAAGATCAATATTGGTGTGGTCGTCAACTACTTCATCAACTCTTGGAAGGAATTTTCGAAATATCCATACCACTAGAACCTGATTCCATTCATGGCCAAGCCCGATAGTGGTGCTGTCGAGCAAGAGAAATCCTAAATGAACGTTCAGTAATACCCGGCCAAACCCAGAAAACTCCAAACATCAGAAACACTCTTGGGCTGCTCCCAAGATACAACTACCTGCACTTTCTTGGGATCCACTGACACACTAGACTCTGAGATGATGTGACCCATAAAATGCACCTCACCTGTCCAGAATTGACACTTTGATAGCTTGGCATATAGTTGGTTCTCTCTTAGCATTCCCAAGATGATGTCAAGATGTTGGGTATGATCATTGTGTGTTTTCGAGTACTCTATGATATCGTCAACAAAGACAACCATGAACTGATCTAGATAGATATGAATGATTCATTTCATCAAATCCATAAATACCTCTAGTACATTGGTCAAGACTAAAGGAATTACCACAAACTCAAACAACCCGTACCGACTCCGGAAAGCTGTCTGCGGTATGTCAGAAGACCTCCACCTCAACTGCTGATAACCCAACGTCAGAAAAATCACAGAAAACACCGGTGCACCTCTAAACTGATCATACAGTTCCTCAATTCTAGGATGAGGGTACCGATTTTTCACCGTCATTTGATTCAAATTTCGATAGTCAACACACAATCTTAAATAGCCGTCATCCTTATTTGAAAAAAGCACTAGAGATTCCCAAGGAGACTTACTAGGATGGATAAACCCCTTATTCTCTAGCTCCTAAAGATAAATATTTAGTTCTTAGAGTTCTGCCGCTACCTTATGGTATGGCGGAATAGGACCTGGCTCCGCTCCCGGCAGCAACTAGACCGTGAACTCAACATCCCTCTCGATGGGTAACCCGAGAAAACCTCAGGAAACACATCCTGTAATCGATCCACCGCAGGAGGGAAAACAGACAGGTCCCCTCTTTCTTTGTCATCAAGCATGAGACATGCCACTCGATCCATGAGTCCACTCAACCACTGACTAAATGGTCATGCATGACCTGCTTGAATATCTCATTCGCCACGGTGGACATAAGAGTTACACTCAAGTGACCTGAACGATACTCAGCGATGATAACAGTCTATGTAAGCCCGATGCAACACCAAACAATCCATTCTCAAGATTATGTCAAACCCTGAAATCTCAAGAATGAACATGTCCCACAGAAAATGATACCCACCAACTTCCAAGGCTCATCCCTTGCACTACTTGATATCCTCAACCCGCCGCCCCAACAAAGTGTCAATTGACATAACTCCACACACCCTCTCCATAGGTAAAACCAGTGATACTACAAGTTGAGATGAGATAAAAGAGTGTGTGTCACCTGTCTCAGACAACGCACTAGAAAAATTAGAAGCTACAAGGATTGTACCTAGAACAGTCAATGGTCTAGCCTCGCCATCACCAGGTGCAAATTGAACTACCTGAAGATGACCTACCCCTCTATCATGGCTCCTTCCAAAGTACTTTGTGCTACACTGCCCTATTTGTGTGAGTGATATTTCCCTAGAGTTACACATCCACCGCCCCTGCCAGTACAGCCCGTGGAACTCCAACTACCTGGCTGATACGGGGAAACTGGTCCCCTTCCCTTACTTGGCACCTGATTTTCACCATCATGCTCACCCGCCTGCTGAGGGTTCCTGCAGAACCTCTGCACATTCCCCACATGCCGCACAAATGTCACTTAGCTAGAGGTTGATGACACTGACCATGTGTATTCCCTGACCTATCACACTGATATTATAACACCAGATTCCCACTCTGAGAGGCTGACCCTCTCTTTTAGCCCCTTTTCACACTTCCACCATGCTGTCAGCTCTCATGGCATAGCTTGCAACCTTTAGTTGCTGCACCGCTCATCTGACCTATTAACACCACAATCCCACTACCCCGAAGCTCCATTCAGGTTTCCTTCCGAGATCAGTGCCTAATATACTACCTCTGCAAACCTATTTAAGTGGATGATATTTAGTAGAGACCTGATCTCATGTCTCAACCCATCCTGGAAACGCCTTGCTACTGCTACCTCATCCACTGCCAACACTGGGGAAAAGCGTCTGAAATTAGTGAAGAGACTAGCATAGTCCATCACCGATAGGAATCCCTGATTCATGCTCATAAAATCTATAGCCCGCTCTGGCCTCAAAGTCTCCGAGTATAAATTCTCCAGAAACATATCCTAAAAAACTGTCCATGACATTCCATCAACCTGCTCGATTTGAGCCTGAATGTCCCAATAACGCTTAGCCTGCTCCCGCAACATATAAAAGGCCAGCTTTACTCGATATTCAACAGGGGCTTCGAGATGGTCCAGTATCGTCTGGACAGATTCTAACCAGAACTCCGCTGCCTCTGGCCCACCCTCTCCGGTGATGTTCAGAGGGTTTTGCATTGGGAACTCCCTGGTCAGCTCAAACATACTCGGTGTAACCCGCCCTGGGTCCCGATCCATCATCTGCATAAGGCGAGACATGTTCTACTAGAACTAGTCTTTTCTACCTTCATTAATGACCACATTTTCATGATCTTCTACTGGGGGAGTGTTCTCAAAAACATCCTCTCGTTTCCCAACTGGTAATCGATGTCGTGGTGTCCTTTTTCTACACTGTCAAGCATGGGATTTAGCACAAATACCATAAAACTTTCACAACTTCATCAGAACCTCTTTACTAGCAACAACAACTTACTTGTTTTAATTCATTCTTCTCATTATTTCATGGTATCAGGAAATTCATGATGCACCCTACTTTCCTGCCTCAAACACCCACCTAGTGCGTGTGCATTACACAATCCATGTCACCTATCTTCCTAGGTGCCTACAATGATGCGTGAATGAAAATCCTCTTGTCGTTAAGGCCAAAATCCAAATACCATAAAACATTCAAATCAAAACACATGTGCATCACCCAACGTTGAAATATCATCAACTGTAACATCACACAACCAAGAACAACATTTCCCAACCAAGGTGACATGGGTTTTCCCTTGTACATGGGTTAACTAATCCCAATCAAGGGCTCATTACAAAGGCCCGACACATCTTAACCCTTTGATACCAATCCCAAATAACAATACCTCAAAGAAGGAGAAGAATGACCTCCTCAGATACCACTTTGTAATGTCCCCGACCTAGAAGCCACTAAACCGGTGCTTCGATCCAGGTGGTAACATTACCTTAAGCGTGACTCCACGTATGCCAAATGCTGTTGACTAGTAGCGGGGGTCTATAGAGTCATGTGGGGCGACTATATCCCCCTTTTATCATGGTAAGCCACAGTAGATGTAATCCAAATAGGGGAAAATATAACTAATAAAAAGAGAGCACGTATAAAAACCATTTCTAATAATAAATATTCCATGTCATACTACAAGTGTAAGGGTGAACAAAAACCCCAAATTAAGACATTGACCAAAATCCCCAAAATAGTCCTGACTCCAAGTACAGATCCTCCACCAAGTGCTACCCATGTCCAGTCACTATCTAGCAATGAACTTTTCCCTTTTCTTGACCAGAAAACATGAAGTCTGCTCAGGTACCCAATGGCGGCCCAAGTAGGGTGTGAGTACAACTCAGTAGGCGACCACCAACAGTGTCTACAAAATACCCTGCATGAAAAGGTAGTGCATGAAAAAGGAATATGAATGATAATTTCCAAGTAATTAATTAAGATTCCATTATCAAATTTAGAGTCAAGCCATTTCCACTTCACTTACCATTCATTAACACTATTTATCATCACTTACCATTTCATCACATTTCCATGGGTTAATCATATACATTATGTTACATGGGTCTAAGGCCAACAATCACATGAAAGAGGGAAAACACATCATTATCCCACCTCACTAGGAATAACACCCTCATAGCAACCATAACCTCACCTCAAAGCCTCAGTCCGGGTGGATGAAACCTTTTGGAAAATTGACCCTCAGTCCCCTTTCTTAACCCGTGCATTTAAGGTGTAGTTTTGAACCTCAGTCTTATCTCAACCCATGGGTGTAGATCCTCAAGTCATACCCCACTCTACCAAGCCATGTGAACATGCTTATATATATAAGTAACCATCAACCATCCAAACCATTTCCCTTCAGCAAAACAATTCACAACAACCTACTTGGGAATTCACATTATGCCTTAACCCATTAATACATAACCATTTCACATCATTTAACAATTCAACCAATTCCAATGTGTTATGCCTATCTCACTAAGAATTCAACATTAAACTCATAACCTATCCTGTTATGATCTTAAATCAGTTTACACATTAACCCATTTAACCCGTTCATCATCCTGTGAATCAACCATTCATGCCAACATGGTTACCAATGCTCTAAAAATCATTACAACAAGGTCACTTGTTTAATATCAATCCCTAAGTCCGGGAAATGCCGTCAAATCCCCTGGATGGCCCTAGATTAGGTCATGTCAATCATGACACATCCCAAAGGGATTGTGAGGGTTCCCATTTTCGATTTTAAACATCATTATTACCAAACATGACAATGTTATTCAAAACATAACCAAGGAGAAACAAGAAAATAACTAAACATGCACAAATACCCAAATAACTATGGGATATAACTTGTAGACCACCTACCTCCAAACAAAGGTTGAACTCACTCTCAATCGAGTCCTTAGACCTCGATCCGACCAACATTTGGAGGTTCAACCTAAAACTAACCCAAAAGATAGGGTTATAGAGCCTTAGAACAAGAGGGAGATAATATAAAAACCCTAAACCAAAAATATAAGCAAAGAAGGTATTATCATTACTTGGAGATTTGATACGCTACCAACAACACTAAAAATGTCTTAAAAATGAGGGAGATAAATCTATTACAGCTCAGAGGCGATTTGGTTTCTTCCAAAGGAGAAGAAGGAGGAATGGAGAGGAAATCATGAGTTAGGGTTTAAAAGACCGTAGTGGAAAACATGCAATTTTTCAAACATTAAGTGGCTGCATGGTTTAGCCACACTTTTGGACAAACCGTGCACATGCTACTGGCCAGAGGATAAGGGTCGCACGGTTTTGCTAGGGTAGGCCGCACGGTTTTCCCTGGATGTGCGCAGGCTGTGCGCCCTGGCTTCTCTTGCCCAGAATTCCTTTCTTTACTTCCCTGATCCCCCGGAACACCCCAAAACCTCTCACACCTTCAAAATACATTCCTTGAAGGTCGAAACATGGGATTCAACCAAAAAATAACAAAAAACACACCTTTCCAATAATCGGGATCTTACAAACGTCTAGGTGATGCTCATAAGAATATATAACCACCGAAGTCAAAATCCAAAGGTCATAAATGACGAACCTCATAGGATTTTATTATATAAAAAGAAGTATAAATACTCTTTCCAATCAACTACTGTTGTTTTGAATTCTCCCCTACAAGAAGAGTACCTTTTAGCACTAGCTCTCCTATACTAGAAAATATAGAGGTAAATGGTATTACCGACCATAGAAGGCCTCATATAGATCCATATGAAACATCACCTAATATCTAACATTATAGGAAAAATTCTTGAGAGGGATCTAATTTTACAAAGGACTATCAAAATAAGGGATGCATACTTTGAGAATTCACCCCATACCTATATAGTTCATTCCAACCAGCCGTCACTCTGAGGGTGAAAAGGTCATCTCAAAATCACCTGTAAACCCATATCTCCTTGCATCATTAATAAATCCTTGATGTGAAACATGAATCCCTATCTAAAATGATAGTATGAATACCCTGTGTAGTCGGATAGACATACAGTCTTCTGATCTCATCAAGTGATAAATCTTCCTGATAAGAAGAAAGTGGGATACCGTTCTGAGTCGATCAACCACTATCCATATTGTGTTGATGCCTAGGGGAAACCTCGGTAAAAAACGTAGGAAATCCACATTCACATCTTCCCACTTCCAATCTCAGATTGATAATAGACATAACAATATAGCATGTCAATGGTGTTTCACTATCACTTAATAAGACATGGAAAACCTATGATAAAACCATCTATATGATGTTTCATCCAAGAACACCAATAATGACGTGGAATATTACAATACATATAAGAGATACCAAGGTGAACTACCATCAAAGAAGTGTATGGCTCTCACATCAACTAATCTCAAAAATCAATAAAAACCCTAATATTCCTAAGAATACATTTTAGTTTTTATTCATCAATATACCAATCCATGGGACGTCCTCACTATAAATACACTCTTTTAGGACCAACCGTTTAGGGTCAAAAAAATGGAACATTTTAGTCACATTGTATGTGAAGAGGTCATTAATAGCGATGTTAGTACAGACTATCCATGGATGTCTTGAACCCCTATTTGCATATCAAAAAACAAGGAAATAATTTTCCACTCCCTACTAGCCTCCCGAACAACCTTTGTTTGAGAACTTCTTCTTATAGAGCCAGAAACACCATTTCACTTCCTGAGTGTATATGGAAACTCAAAGTCCAACGATTGCAGATATCCAACCCACCTTCCTTCTCTATGGATAATGTAACACTATGTGAAATTATACCTTGGGGATTTATTCCCATAAACACCAATAAATTATCTCTATATAGGTTATGTCTACAATAATGAAAATCCAGATCAATACCTTCCAACTCAATATCATGTGTTGGATAATTCTTCCCATGAGGCCTTAGCTACTGAGACCCATACAGAACGATTAAATCATCCTTCATAAGAAATTATGATAGTCTGATACCTAATACATCACAATGCACTATATATACTCTTCCCATCTATGAAAGAATTAAGATAAATATTAAATTTGGTCTCCCATTTATCTCATGAAAGGTCTTCTCATAAGATTTTGGACAAATAAACTTCACAAAATTCTTAGTTAAGCATGAAATAGGTGATTATATGAGTGATAAGTCTTTTATGAATCACCTTCAACAACAAAATATCTATAAGAAACAATATATGTCAAAGGTATACCTGGGATGCTCCCATGATACTACATCTCTGACCTTCTCTTAGTTAACTAACAATCCTTCCTATGAGATAATATGACTTGGAAGTGAACCTTATTGATCCCAAAGTGTCATCTACTATGATTATAATATATCTGGTTCTCTCTTAGTGTATTTAGAAGGATCTCATTATATGTGGTATGGTTTCTTTGATTATGATAATACAACAATATTTTATATATAAATACCAATATAAATACATCCATAATAGGTGGATAACACGATTTATCAATGCCTTGCAAATGGAAGACATGATGGGACATATAGAACCCTTGGCCTCAAAATACTCTAGCTACCTATTAAGATATTCTAACCCAGTAGAATCTATCCTTTACGAGGGAGATGATTTTGGTTGATCTCTTGGAATGAGATTGTTTGTAAATTAAACCTTTCTCTCAAGAGTGAGAATGAAAAATTATACTAGAAAAACCTCACTAAAACGATCATGTAAAGGAGAGAATTTAGTGTGATGTAATAAATGGTCATTCATATGAGGATATCAATTTCGGTAGTCAATCCACCTAGACAAAGATGATATTGTATGTCTCTAATTTCCTTTACAACCCACTCAATATTTTAAATATCAGCACCACTACCTCATGATGTGAAAGAAACCCTCCAATGAAAAAACCCCCATAGTCATTATAGGGTAGAAACCAATACATCATGAGAATGAAATTGAATCCAATTATCTCAGGGATATAGAGGTCCCATAAGAAATTGATGCTTCCCACCTCATGAGGAGAGCCATATAATTGGTGTAATCTTTCCATTCATATAACCGAAGGGTTGTCTAGTATTCTCTGAGCATAGAAATACACAATATGGATCCAAAATCATTCACTAATAGTATTAGAGATAATAGAAAATGAAGCACTCATGTCAAATAATGAATACACAACAATAATTAATACTAGAAGAGTGCCTCAAACAGTACTAGGTCAAAAACATTTCTCCTTTGATATAGGATTTACTAAATAAATTGTGTGTAACCGATGACCCTAAGATATAAATTGACTACCTGATGTGGGTCCACATTGATGGCACTGAGTATCTATGGCCTGGATAACTTATCAATGATCTCATTCTCTTCTGTTATGTCCAATTGTACTCCAGATATATCCTAGGAGAGGTGTTCCCAATCCATCTCTTAAAGGAAAATAAGATATGAATCATATCTTACTACACATGATTGGGAATGTATGAAAAAAAGATAAATATTCCCCATCCTTATGTGTCATCGACAAACAATGAGGTATCTGGGACACAAGGGCTTAATATTCCAAGTCTCCCACATTGGTTCCAGACCACCTAACCATATGTGGTCTTCAACTGGCAGTTGCTTCTTGTAACACATGTATGTTTTAATGAAATATTGTCTTTAAATAAATTTTTATATTATGTAGCTTACATTCCACACAAATATGAGTTTCAACAAAGTATGATACTCCGATAGTACAAAATTATCATTATATCCTAGTCACTTGGTTTGAGGGAATTGTTATAATTATATTATGAAAATTCATTGTGAATTCATTGACTCTCAATTATTTATAAATAATATTAATTAGATATTTTTATTTTTAAATGATTTACTATTACTAATGGAATTAATCATATATAAATGTTATATAATTTTTTTATATTCATCCACTGGATATTTAAATCATAAGGTGTTAATAAACCAAATTTCTTGTATAAAATCATATATTTTTAAGAGTAATATTACACCTTTGAATAATGAAATCCTTTTAAATTAATATATTGACACATTAAAAACATTTATATTAATAAATAAAAATTTTATTTTAAATTAGGTTATAAAATTTAATTTGGGTGAATTTTTAATATTTTTCTGACAACATTCAAATTTAGATGAATAGTAATAATACACTAAATTTTAAGTGAAAACAAATTTTTTCATCGAAATAATTTATATGGTAAAATTAAAATATTTAATTATTTAATGTATAGGAATAAAAATATAAATCATTAAATTTAATGTATGTAATTAGCATTCATTTAACAATGAATTCATATGTAAAAACAATTCAATCATTTGCTATGTTTTAACTTTTAAAAACATGTTACCTTTTTACAAAAAAAGGACTGATTTTTAATTAATTTATGCCAATTCAATGTTTTGAATTTATAATTATGGATTAAATATTTTGAATAAGAAGAAACATATTTTTAAATAACAACCTATTTTTTGACCTTATGAATTGTTACTTTAGTAATTATTTTTATTTTCCATGGTTAATGGATAAATCTAGAAAATAAGGGTAAAAAATAATATTATAATAATATAAAACTACGCTAAAACATGTCATAGTTCTATTGGATGAGATATGTTCGACCATGAGCATCCATGTGTCGATTTTTAGACCCTATAGTGCAACTTGGGTGTGATAATGAATTTTTAGAATTTTGAATTTAATGTAAAGTGAAATATAACATAAACATGTGTCTTTTACTAAAACATTACAAAAATAGAGTTACATAACTCAGTTTCTTGAATATAAATTGTCCTTATAAATATA
The DNA here is from genome assembly GCA_963277665.1 of Viscum album. Taxonomy (NCBI): domain Eukaryota; kingdom Viridiplantae; phylum Streptophyta; class Magnoliopsida; order Santalales; family Viscaceae; genus Viscum; species Viscum album. The sequence goes on along the minus strand of OY728143.1, from coordinate 510,909,428 downwards.
AAATTGTTTCATATATCATGTAATTTTATTTATGAATTTTATACAATAAATAAATATATTAATTTATGACACAATGATGATGTAGGGATTACGTTATTAATGAATGATTTAAATAAATGACATTAAAAATATTAAAATAAATATAATTTGAACCTTATGCTACCATCAAAGAATTATGTGGAAGAATATGACATGTTATATTATAGTTACTGTATTTTTTTAATGAATAAACATTCTTTGGCTTTAAGAAAAATCCATTACCAAATAGTGTCATGATTAACATAAATGACTTTCTAAAACAAATACTATTTTATTAAATGATATAATAGTTCAAAAAAATAAGATTTTCACAATAATGAATATATTTTTTAGAGTTTTATTAATGATCCACTTGTGGTTAAATTTTCATTTAATAGTAACTACATTAAATGTATATTATAAAAATGCAACAAGACATGGTAAGAGTTATTGTTTTTAATTAATGGTTAATGAAAAATGATAAGGTTAATTTTATGACATGAACATTTCTAAAGAATAATGGTTGAGAGGAAATAAAACAACTTTATCATTTAACATAAAATGTATCACTTTTTTATTTTTATAATTAGAAAATAATCATATAGTAAAATAATATTTCAAAACATTCCAATAGTTCCCCTCCTCGATCTTAACAAAGGCCACCTCCTCTACCCACTTAATCACACTATTAAGGACAATTTTTCTCATTCAAAATATAATAACGTAAGCTCCCAACCTCCCTCCCTTCATCTTAAAGGCCAAACGTTGGGAATAAATCTATTCTTTGGGTACATTTTGTGAAAATCAATAGAACATTCTTGAAAAAATGGTGATTGTTTTATCACCTCTTTTTAAATTAGTTTCTTCTTCTACTTCCTATTCTTGTTTTATTTCTATAATAAAGTAATAAATCAAGTATATTATAAATTATTTTATGTTATTATAATTATGGGATAACCATATACCTCTTTTATCCATACTACAAATAACAATATCACCAGGTGTGCATGTGTACAGCTTACCGTCTCCACACCGTGGTGTAATTTGTTATTGAACAATAATTTTTTTGGATGAGTAAAACAATGATTATAATATATTTAAACAATTAAAACTACGTGATAATTATTCAACATAATTAATATACCATTCAAATAAATATCATTTAACCATTAAGTGAATAATGTCGTCGCTCGTGCGTACATACGACCTATTGTCTACCAGATGCGATATAATTCATTCTAAATGAGCAATACTAAACCATGATTGTATAAATGAAGGGAATGAATTAATATTATATATATTATTATAATATCATTTTATAAATGATTTAATTATAACCTAATAACTGGAACATAAACATACCTGAAAAAACTTGCATAAGTACATACAATAGTTAATATATGAATAATGAGTGGTAATGAAATGTTACTAAAAAGGGATGATAATATAATCATATATTATATCATAAAAATGTTTATGATTCTAGAATAAGACAACAAAATTATTTAAATTATTATACTGGAGGTTCTAATACATACGAAGGATATCAGAGTTAAGGTAAGGGATAATTTTTCAATCTCATTATTATCTGAGATTGCTTATTCGTACATATTTACTACTGTATATTTATCATTCACATCCACGTTTCCTAAATATATAATATTATTTATATTCTTATAAAAATTGTTAAAGTAAATTTTACGTGTTCGTGAATCTTTTATTAATGTGTGTGGAAGGGAAATTTCATTCATTTCCCATACGAGGCACTTTTAAACTTTTCTGAAAAGAGTATGAGAAGAATGTTTTTTACTTAAACTACATGAACAAATTTTTATGGGTTCATGAAACCTTATTTCCATTATCTTACTCCACATTATTTCACATTTGTTTTCACATAAATTATTCTCTTTTAAAATATTGTGGCATTTAAAAAAAACATTTTTGTAAAATAAATGATTTTTCCTCAATGATTGAGTTCAACAATTTAGCCAAAATTACATTCCATATAATAATCCATAATTTTATGATTACACCCCTATTTTTACATTGATTTTATTATGTTTATTATGAAATTATTTTTATGAAATCCATTTATTTTATATGTATTAATATGGAATGATGTTTTAGAAACCCATTTTATTTCATTGGTTGTGCTATGATTTATGTTTTTGTCAAACATGTAAGAAAGATTTTACTATGAGATTGGTGGGAAATATATCTCTATCTAATTAATAGGTTAAATATTAATATGTAATGTGAAAGACACGATTGGAACAATAAGTAAATGTGGTTCTGTAATACCGGGCTGGAACGACATGTAAACCTGGTTCAACAGTAGACTTTTTCTGCTATGACGGTCTTGGATTTGAGCCATGCCCAATAAAGAAATGATTTTTCAATGCTAATGTGTGTACTACAAAACATCATGTCTTATGCTATGAATTTTGGGATTATTTCCATCAATTATTGTAAACTTTTATCACACGATATGATATCATGATATTTTGTAAATAGGATAAGATTCTAAAATGTTATGTTCTCATGTCTTATGATTATTTTATGATTTTATGTTTCCCTTATATACTATTACATATAATTTGAGCTCACCATGTCACATGATTATTTTCAATAGGTTATGAAAAAGGGTATTAGTTAATCGATGGCATAGAGGAGTCTAGTTATGAAGAAATAAGTGGTAGACAATGTAGATGTTTTATGAACCTATGTTTTATGTTTCCCTGTTTCTAAAGACACTCTAACTATAAAGTCTTGTCATGGATTTATTATATATTGTAATGAATTTAATTCAATTTTGATGTAATATCAATGTATGTAATTTATGGGTTGAGATAGTTGGTATCAGAAGAAAGGTATAGTTAACATTTTGAAACTAGGATGTGAAATCCTAAATAAGAACCCTAAGGATATCTCCAAGTGTAAGATACAATCCTAGTGTTTTAAAAATGCCCATAAATAAACAAGGATAAAACATAATGTTTCATATATTGAAATTTTGTTCTTGATTATGTGGTTTTCATGTTATGATTAGTGTTGCTCACTCTATGAATCTTAATTTTATTCAATGGGTGAAACCTGAAGGAACCACATTAAAACATACTGTGGCGGGCAATGCAATGATTATCCACCTATGCAACAAAATGTTATGGGAGTTCGAATCAGCAATCTTGTATCTGTTCTCACACAAAATTATGAGAATATGAATCATTCCAACCATGAAAATGAAAAAATTATTGAGAAACATTATGTTGTGTCCTCCATTAGGTGGAACCCACCATCATTCAGCAGGTCTTCTGATCCATTAGTGGCTGAACAATTGATCAGTTCCACTGAAAAGATATTTTTAGTTCTACAATATTCTGAACATGAAAAGTAATCTTTTCAATCTATTGTTTGGATGGTGAAGCTAATAAATGGTGGAATCTTATCCACAATATGAGTAAAAGAGATGAAATTGAGTCTATTGAATGGTACGAGTTCATGAAATTATTTTTCAGTAAGTATATTCATCGTATTCTTAAAAAAATAGAGGAGTTCATTGAACATAAGAAAAAGGATGATGAATTTTTGGATATATAAGAAGAAAATTTTACAAGCCTTACAAGATAAACTTCTGGAATTATTATCCAACTTCAGAGTAATATTGATTGATTCTTCAATGGCATAAATCCATGTCTCTAATGGTAATTATCCATAAGGTACTTTAATAGATTTGATGAAATCATTCGATGTTCCCCAAAGGATGAGATAGATATTGGAGTAAACCATTAGTCATATGGGTCTCATAAGAAGAGAAAAATGGAATTCAAAGGAAACTATAAATAGAAACCTTAAAATTAGATTAGTTTTACATTATACTCAATGTGTTGAAAAAACATTGAGGGAATTGACTTTATGGGACTAGTCAATATTTCTAGTTAGGAAAAGAATGTTATCAGGTAGTTGAATGCCAATGTGATGTGAAAAAGATGTAGTGATACGAATATATAAAAGGATACATAGAATGAACCTCTTACACTTCAATGCTACTAGTTAAAGGAAAAGAGGAATTACTCCAATTAATTCCCTAATCCAAAAGTTATTGATGATGATCAACATAAAAACAATATTATTGAAAAATACAGTGTAAAGTAACATGAAATCACTATATGGGAACTATATTATGATAATAAAGTGGTGAAGGGTATAATTACAATCCACTATAAATTAGAAAATATTTTGTTTGATTATAGATCCACCCACTCATTTATTCCGGATAAATTTTCTAACTATTTCACCCTATTACAACAAAAATTAGATGTTGTGTTAGCCATGATGACTCGTAATGGAAGACAGTCACATCAAAAGTTTATAATTCTTCCATTATTTATATTTTTAGTAAAGTTCTTCATGCAAATATTGTGATCATTGCTATTATGTAATATTATGTGATTCGTGGCATGGATTTTCTTTCTCTATATGGAGATCATATCAATTTCCTTCTAATGGAAGTTAAATTTTATATTCCAGATCAATCTGTGATCATTTATCATTGGAAGGATTAATATATCCTTCAAATAGAAATTTATTCTATCTTATGGGTTCTGATTTTTATTAATAAAGGTTATTTATTTCAAATGGTTGGGTAGAAAGTAATGATTTGGAATATTCCCATTGTACAGGAGTTTGATGATTTATTTCCGGAGGAATTTCCATGTCTTGAAAAAATCGTGAGGTTGAGCATTCATTACAACTCATACAGGGTGCCATGACTAATTCAAAAACACCTTATTGAATGAATGCAGTTGATTTTTAGGAATTTTAGAACCTTCTCCAAGAGAATCTTGATAATGGATTCATATTCCCAAGTGCATCATCTTGGGGAGAAAATGTACTATTTATTAAGACGGAATACAAAACAATTTAATTTTAATTTGATAATCGGGAACAATACTAGGTAAAAACCAAGAATAAATATCACATTCCCCACATTCATGTCTTATTCGATCAACCACACATACCTCAATACTTTTCCAAGACTGGTCTTCATTTAGGATATCATCAATTCGGTGTCAATAGGGAGGATATACCAAATGGTACATTCTATTCAAGGTATGGAAACTATAAATTTATAGTGATTCCTTTTGGATATGTTAACGCACTCTCTATCTTCGTGGATCTAATGAATAGAGTCTTTAGAGACTATCATGATCAGGTTGTTATAGTATTTATATATGATATCCTTATCTATTCGAAGATTAAGGAAGAATATGATGAACACTTGAGATTCATATTGAAGACCCTATAAATGAGATTCTTTATGGAAAATTTACCAAGTGTGAATTTTTGATTCATAATTATTCTTTTTAGGGTCAAATAATCTCAAGAGATGGGATATCCGTGGATCCATAAAAAATAAAATTTGTTGAATGATGATCAAGACAAAAAATGGTAATTGAGATACAAATATTTCATTGTTCGGATTGATATTATAAACTTTTTGTGAAATATATTTCATGATTATCTAATCCAATACCCATGATGACTCTAAAAGGGCTTATGTTCATATGGATGGAAGAATGTGAGGATAATTTCAAAGGGCTAAAAATAAATTTATCATGTGCACCTGTGCTCACACTACCTTGTATTGCAGAAATATTTATGATCTATAGTGACACATCCATGAAGGGGATGGTAAGTTTTCTCATGAAAAATGATGTGGTGATATTTTCTACCTCATAACAGTTAAAAATCCATTTGAATAATTACCCAACTCCTGATTTGTAGTTAACTGCGATAATCATTTCAATAAATACATTGATGCGTTATCATCATGGTGAATGTTGTGATATTTATATTGATCATAAAATATTATAGTATATTTTCACCCAAAAGGAGATGAATATATTCAAATGAAGATGGATTTAGTTGATTAAAGATAACGAATAGTCAATACATTACCACCCAAGGATTGTGAAAAAGGTGTATGAAGATTTGAGTCAATAATAATATGCTATCCTATCCATGATGAGGATAAAAATGATCCAATATTTATGGATTTAAATGAATGGATCTAAATATTTTAAAGGAATAAGGGAAATATTATCTTTCTCAAATAAATGTTCAACCATCTATATAAGTGAAGATTATGGAGGCAAAAAAGAAAGATTTAGAGCTACAAATAAAGGTGTTAAATCTTCCTGAGTTCAACCATGATTATGAGGAAATAATATGGTTCAGGAACTGTGTTTGTGTTCTTCCCTTACGAGATTCAAAAAAGGGAATATTGGATTATGCTCGTAGTTATTCATTCTCTATTTACCCTAGAAGCACAAAAATGTAAAGGGACCAGAAAGATTATTTCTGCTGGGATGGCATGAAAAGAGATTTAATCAAGTATATCTCTCGATGATTGGTATTTTAGTAAGAAAAGGATGAGAGATACAAGTCTATATGGATGTTAAAATAATTAACCATACCATAATGGAAATGGGAAAACATCACAATGGAATTATTCATTATACTTCCCAAAACATCCAAAGGAAATAATGCTATATGGGTTATGTTGATCACCTTACAAAGTCAACACAGTTCATTGATATTATAGGGGATTTCTCTCTTGACCATCTTGTTGGATTATATGTAAAGAAAGTGGAAAGATTTCAGGGAGTACCACTTTCTATTATATCTGATAGGGATTCGAGTTATACCTCGATGCTCTCATGAATTCTCTAGCAGGATCTGGATATATAGTTTTTTTTCTGCACTACATATCATCCATAGACATACGGTCAGTCCAAGAAGACAATTCAGAGTTAGTAACACTTATTTAGATCATACTCTATGTATTTCATGGGTGGTTGGGATCAACATCTACCATTTGTGGAATTTTCATATAATAATAGATTTCACCCTAGAATTCTGATGGCACCTTAAAAAGTCTTATATAGAAAGAATTATAGAACTACAAATTGCTAGGATGATGTTGGGGAAATAAATCTAATAGGACATGATATTATTGATTATATGGTATAAAAGGTCTTATATATTCAACAACACATATGACGATCTCATAGTTCACAAAAAAGTTATATTGAAAACAGAAGAAATGACCTTGAGTTTGATATGTTTGATACAGTGTTTCTATAAATATCTCACTGAAAAGAGTAAAAAGATTTAGAAATAATGGAAAGCTAAACCCTATGTATATTGGTCTTTTTAAAATTCTAGATCAGGTTGGATAGGCGTTTTAACAATTAGAACTCCCACCAACCAACTCTCAAGTTCATGATATGTTCCATGTATCTCTCATGAGAAAGTGAATACCTGATCATTCACATGCACTAAACTCTAAAGTTATATCAGTGGAGCAAGATCATTCTTATGAAGAACAACCAATATAGATTCTGGATCATAGAGAAAAAATTATCTAAAACAATAGCAGTCACTTGATTAATGTTTTAAGGAGAAATATAAAATTTGGAGATGCAACATTAGTACTTTGGGATATGATTAGGGAGTGTAATCCTCCAATGTTTGTTTCTATGTGATGAATTTCAAGGGATAAATTCAGTTTAAGGGGGTATAATGTACCACTTGGGTGTTTTTATGAAATATTATGCTTAAATAATTTTTTTCTTCATTAGCATGAGTTTCATGAAATCATAGTTTAAATAAACTCATTGATTCCCTAAGTAAAAAATTACCATTATATCCTAGTCATTAGGTTAGTGGGAATAGGTATAACAAACTTATAAAAATGATTTGTGAAATCATTGGATATCAATTATTTATGAAAAAGATAAATTAGGTATTATTTTCTCTGATTGAATTAATATTTGTAATGAAATTAATTAGATATAAATTTTATATAAAATATTTTTATATTCATCCAATCGATATTTTAATCATATGGTGTTGGTGTGAATAAACACTATTTAGTGTATAAAAACATATATTTTTAAGGGAATTGTTACACATTTGATGGGAGATCCCCTTTTAAAATAATATTTTGACACATTATAAATTATATAGGACAAAATAAAAAATTTCTTTTAAATAGGGATATAAAATTTTACTTTGGATGAATTTTTGATAATTTTCTGATAACATTCAAATTTGGATGAATAGTAATAATACACTTAATTTTATGTGAAAACAACTTTTTTCATTGAAATAATTTATATGATTAAATTATAATATTGAATGGTTTTAAATTGTTAATAGAATATATTTTTATCATTAAATATAAATTTTTTCATTAGAAATAATTTCACATTGAATTCATCATATGTAAAAAAAATTAATCTTTTGTAATGTTTTAACTTTAAAAAATATGTTCTCTCATTCCGACAACATGATTGATTTTAAATTAATTTCATCAAATTATGTGTTTTGAATTTAAAAAAATGGATCCCGTATATGCAATCATAATTTACAATCTATTAAAATAGGTAAATTTGTTTAGACATTTTGAATAGTAACTTCATTAATTTTTTTATTTACCATGGTAAAATGGTCAATTGTGAAAATAAGGATAAAAAATAATAAAATAATAATATAAAATTACATTAAAACGTGTCCTAATAAAATTAAATGAGATATTTCTAACCAAGCGCATCTATGGGTTGATTTTAAAACCCCGTGCAACCACTTGAGTGTGATTGTGACCTATTAAAATTTTAATTTAATGTAAAGAGAAATACAACCAAAACATATAACTTTTAAAAACTTTTTTTATATGTGGATATATAACTTATTTTTTAACAATAAATAGTCTTTACCAAATAAATGACATTATAAATATTAAAAATATATAATTTGAACATTGTGATTCAATCCACTAATTTAGTTGGTGAAAATGACATGTTATATTTGATTTAATTATGGTTTTTTGAATGAATAATTTGTTACATATTTATTAAAAATAAATTATAAAATAGTGTCAAAATTGTCATAAATGAGTTTTTAGAAAAAATATTATTTTGATAAGTGATATAATAGTCTTAAAAATATAATATTCAGAAAGATAACTTATATAATGTCTAAAATAAAATTAATGTTCCACTTTTTTTCTCTTTTCATTTTAATGTGACAACAGTAACTATATATTATAAAAATACAACAAGACATGGTAAGAGTAAATGGTTTTATCTTAGGGTTAAACTAATATGATAAGGTTAATTTTGAGATATAATCTTTGATAAAATTTATAGTTTTAAGGCATATAGACCCATATCAATGGTATATTCTAACATTATCACTGATGAACTATTAGAATTCAATAATCGTTTTATAATAAAATAATATTTCAAAACATTTCTAAACTTCCCATCATCCCTTTAAAGAAAGGCCACCACCTCTACCACTTACTCAAACATTTTAAACTCACTGTCACATCCTAATTCTTCTCACGTAAGGTCCCAAAATACCTTCCTCCATCATAGATTCTAAACTTTCGGCATAAATTTATACTAAAGAGACCTTTTTTTCAAATCAAAAAGAGATACTCGAAAAATTGATAATTGTTTTATCATCTCTTTCAAAAATATTTTCATCTTCTACTTCCTATTCTTATCTTGTTTCCATAATAAAGTGATAAATTAAGTGTCTTCTACACGATGATATGTTATTATAATTATGGTAAATCCTTACACCTCTTTTAACCATCCTATGAATAACAATATCACCATTCATGCGTACGTATGGCTTACCATCTCCATGCGGTGGTGTAATTTTTTATTCAAAAATATTTTATTTTGATGGGTATAATATTGGGTATAATGGATTTAAAAAATAAATATAGCATGAAAATTATTCATTATAATTAATATACCATCCAATTCCATATCATTTAACCATTATCTGAATGATATCGTCGCTCTTGCGTGCATATGGCCTACCATCTCCATGATGAGATACAATTCATTCTACATGATATTACTTAAAACAATATTATATACACAAATTAAATTAGTAAATAAGATATATATTTTTATAATATCATTATTTTAATGATATAACTAGTCCTTAATAAATTTAACATGGGATTACCCGACAAAACTTACAAAAGAACATAAATCTATTAATATCTGAATTATGAGTGACAATGAATTGTTACTAACAAACAGATTCTAATATAAACATACATGATATCTTAATAATGATATTGATTCTGGAATAAGTAAATAAAACTATTTAAATCTTTATACATGAGTTTCAGATACATACAAAGGATATTTGACCTAAGGTAAGGGATAATTTTCTAATCTCATTATTATTTTTGATTGTTTGTTCTTAAGTATTTATTGGGGTATATTTATCACTCAAATCCATGATTCATTATTATATAATATTATTCCTATTCTTATAATATTGTTTAATGTCAATGTTACCCATTGGTGAATTTTTTATTAAAGGGTATGCAAGGAATGTTTCTTTCATTATCTATATGATGCACTTTTTGACTTTTCTAGCAAGAGTACGAGAGGAATGTTTTTTTTAACTTAAAGAGTGTGCTTGAATATTTACAATTTAATGAAACCTTACTTCCATTAAGTTTACTCTACACTATTTCATGATTATTTTCATCTAAATTATTTTCATTTCTTATTTCAAGTAATTTTGAGAAAATAAAATGTGTTTGAAAAATAAAGGATATTTTCCTCAGAAGAAATGTCAAGTGTTTTATAAAAAAAATTCCATCTAATTTGAAATAGGCATATGTTTTTAAAAAAAATTATAATTTTATTTTACTGGGTTTATGTTGGAATTTTTTTATGAAATCCATTTATTTAATATGGATTATTATGTAATGATACATAAGAAACACATTTCATTTCAAGGGATATTCTATAATTTTTGTTTTTGTGGAACATGTAAGAATGATTTCACTATGAGATGTATGTAAAGTATATCTCCATCAAATTCATTGGTTAAAGATTTATATCTCATGATATATACATCAATGGAATGGAATGTAAATTTTGTTCAGTAATACTAGGACATAATGGCAAGTAACCCTAGTTCAGCAATGGACTTTGTCCACTATGATGGTCTAAGAACGGATCCTAGGATAATAAAGAAATTGTGTTTTTATGCTTCTTTGTTTGCCAAAAAACATTATGTCTTATGTTATGACTTTTGAGATTAAGTCCATTAATTTTTATGAACTTTTATCCCATGGCATAATATCATGATATTTCATATGCAGGATAAGATTTTAAAATGTTATTTTCTTATGTCTTATGATTTTTATATGATTGATGTTACCCTTGTATACCCTTACTAAGCCTTTGAGCTCACCCTTTCCCATGATTATTTTTCACGGGTCTTGAAAAGGGGTATTAAGTATTCTATGTCAGAAATGAGTCTAGTAATGAATAAATATGTGGGAGACAATATAGATGTTTTGTGAAGCAATTTTTTATATTTCATAGTTTCTAAAGACACTCTACCAATATGGTCCTTTTAAGGATTTATTATATGTTGAAATGAATATACATAAATTTTTAAGTAATATAAATGAATGTAATGTATGGTTTGTTGTAGTTGGGATTAGAGGGAAGGTATAGTTAACCATTGGAAACTAGGATGAGAATTCCTTAGTAAGAACCATCTGGATATTTCTAATTGTATGATACAATCCTTTGGTTTGAAGAATGACCATGAATAACCAAAGATTAATCCTATTGTTTACTAAATTGAAATTTTATTCTTGATTATGTGGTTTTCATGTTATTATTATTGTCGATCACACTAGGATTTTTGATTTTAGTCAATTGATAGAACCTGAAGGAACCACATTTATTATGAATGTGATTGGAAATGCAATGATTTCATCCTACTAAAACAAATGTCATGGGTTATGGAATAAAAATTCATATATCCATACTCACACAACATTTTCAAGATACAAATCATTCAATACTACCAATCAAAAAAGGAGGGAGAAACGTTCTATTGAGTCCTTCATGAAGCAACATCCACCTTCATTCAATGGGTCATCAGATCCATTATTGGATGAACAATGGATCAGTACCAATAAAAAGATATTTTCAATTCTACAATTACCGGAACATGATAAAGTCACCTTATAAGTCTATCATTTGGATGGTGAACCTGTTCAATGGAATGATCTTATAAAAAATATGAGGAAAATAGATAAAATTAAGTCCATGGAATGGGATGAGTTCATGAAAATGTTGTTTAATTTGTACTTTCAATGTATTACTAGAAGAAGGATGGAGAAATATTTCCATGATCTTATGAATAAGGATGATGAACTAGTTGGTACCTATAAATAGAATTTTACAATACCTTCAAGGTCTTCTTCTGGAATTATTATCCAACATGAGAGTAATATTGATCAATTCTTTAGTGGATTAAAACCATATCTCTAATGGGAATTTTCCATGAGATACTTTAATAGCTATGAAGAAAATGTTTGATGTTCTCTCATGTATGAGATGTAGATAAGAGTAACCTTTCAGTCTTATGGGTCTGATGAGAAGAGAAAATATGGAATAAAATGGAAAATCTAATGAGACAATCAAAAAGAGGTTGAGTTTACCATTATTCTCAATTTGTTGAATGAAACATGGAGTAAATGGTCTTAATGTTACTAGTAAATATTTTATGTGTAAAAAACAATTTCATCAGGAATTTTAATTCTAAAGTGATGGGGAAATGATGTATAAGGATGTGAATAGATAAAAGGTTGCATAGAATTCACCTCATACACTAAAATGATACAAGTGAATAGAAACAGATAATTATGCCAATAAATTCCCTAATAAAATAGTTATATATGATGATCGATGAAGAAACACTTATAAGAAAAAAGACAAATGGAAGTCACATCAAATCACTCTTGGTGATGTTGAGTACAATAATGAATTGGTAAAAAGGAACACTTATTATTGACTATAATGTAGAAAATGTATTATTTGATTGTAGATCCACCCACTTATTTATTTCTGAATAATTTTCATACAGTTTTTTCGTATTACCTCAGAAAATGGATGTGGTGTTAGCAGTAAAGACTCCTATTGGAACAAAAGTAACATCAAATGTTTATAATTTTTATCCAGTTGAAGTTTGTGGGAAAGTGCTTACTAGAAATCTTGTGATCCTACCTATAGTAAAAGTTTATGTGATTTTTTTTATAGATTGGATTTCTCAATATTGTGCTCATATCAATTTCTAAGGATGGGATCTAACATTTAATTTTCCAGATCAATCTATGATCATCTATCGATGCAAGGAAGAATATAAACATACAATATAAATTTCTTCCATATTACGTGTTTTTATTCCTATAATGGAAGTTTATTTATCTCAAATTGTTGGGGATAAACTGAAAATTAATAATATTTCCATTGTACGAGAGTTTGATGATGTGTTTCTAGAGGAATGTCAAGGTCCTCCAACAAATCGCATGGTTGTGTTTTCAATATAACTCATACAGGGTGATATGCATATTTCTGAAACACCTTATTTAATGAAACCAGTTGAGTAGCATGAATTGAAGAATAAACACTAGAAGAATCTTGTTAAGGGATTCATATGCCCTAGAAAATAACCTATGGGAGAACCAATTCTATTTTTTAAGAAGAAAGATTGATCAATTAGACTCTACATTGTTTATCGAGAACATAACAAGGTCACTATTAAGAACAAATATCCTCTTCCCAACATTTAGGACTTATTATATCAAATATGCGGAGCTCAATACTTTTCTAATATTTATCATTGTTCTTTATATAATCTATTAGGGGTCAAGAAGGAGGATGTACTAAAGACGACATTCCGTACAAGGTTTGGAGACTATTAATTTATAGTGATGTATTTTGGACTTACTAATACCCCCACTATATTGATAGATCTAATGAATAGAGTCTTTAGATACAATTTTAATCAATAATTGGTAATCTATATAGATGATATCCTTTCCTATTCAAATATCAAAAAAGAACATGGGGACCCCTAGAGAATCATACAGAATACCCTAATAAAAGAGATTAAATATGTAAAAATTAATAATAGTGAATTTAGGCTTTAGAATGCTTCATTTTTTTGTCACATAATCTCTAGATATGGTATATCTGTTGATCCATCAAAAATAGACGTTGTTGAGATTTGGTCGAGTCCAAAAACAATTACTACGATATGAAGTTTTCTTGGATTGGATGGATATTATCAATATTTTTTGAAATATTTTTTTTGTGATTATCTAATACTCACCCAAGTTGACTTAGAAAGGATTCATGTTTTATGGACCTAAGAATGTGAATATATTTTCAATGATCTAAAAAGAAGGTTAGTCGGTGCACCGGGGCTCACACTGCCTTGTAGTAGAGAAATATTTGTGATCTATAGGGATGCCTTAAAAATGTGGTTGTAATGTGTTGTAAGGAAAAATGATATAGTGATTTCTTATGCCTCATATAAGATGAAAATAAATGAGAAAAATAACCCAACTCGTGATTTGGAGTTTTATATTATAATATTTTCATTAATGTTATGGATGCATTAGCTTTATGGTTAATGGATTGATATTTATACTAATCATCAAAGTTTAAAGTATATTTCACAAAAAAGGTGCTGAATTTGTGCCAAATAAGATGGTCAGAGATGATTAAATATTATGATTTATCAATACATTACCACCCTAGTAATGAAAAAAATGTGGATGATGCTTTAAGTCAACAAGACCATGCTAGCCTATGCAAGATGAGGATCACAAAAGATCCAATATTTTATGGATTTTCAATGGATGGATCTAGATATTTTAAAGGAAGAGAGGAAATGTTATATTTCCCAAATGAATGTTCAACCTTCTATACAAGTAATGATTAATTTGGCACAAAAGAAATATGTAGAGCAACAAAAGATAATGATAAGTGTTCCATAAATCAACCTTGATTGTGATGAAATAATATGGTCCAAGAATTAGGTTTGTATTCCTCCCATTTCGGATTTAATGAAGGAGCTATTGGAAGAGGCTCGTAGTTCTTTATTCTACATTGACGATAGAAGAAAAACGATGTACAAGGACCTAAAAGAGTGTTTCTAGTGGGATGACATGAAAAGAGTTGTCACCAAATATGTCTCCCGATTGTTAGTTTGGCGGCAAGTTATAGCTAAGAGATCAATGTTTAAAAGGACGTTATAACCATTACCCATACAAAAATAAAAATGGTAAAACATCACAATTGATATTTCCATCGGACATCCCAAAACATCCAGAGGTAAAAATGTTATGTGGTTTATAGTTGATCACCTTAAGAAGTCATCACACATCATTGCCATTAGAGATGATTTATCTCTTGATAATATTTCCACGATATATGTAAAGGAAGTGAAAATATTTCACAGAGTACCCTTTATACTATATATACCCAGGATCCAAGGTTTACCTCGAGTTTAGGGTGATGTCTTAAGTAGGCTCAGAAAACATAGTGATGTTTCAGCACTACTTATCATACTCAGATAGATGGGCAGTCTCAGAGGACAATTCGAACACTAGAAGACATGTTGACAGCTTTTTCTATGGATTTCATGGTTGTTTGGGATCAACATATACCAATTTTATAATTTTTATACAATAATATATTTCACTTAAGTATTTACATGGCATAGTATGAATCCCTATATGGAAACAAGTATAGACCTCCAACTTTCTAGAATTATGTTTGGGAATGAAAGAAATTAGGATGAGATATTATTGATGAAATTGTAGAAAAAGTGAAATATATTCAATAACACATAAGAGCATAACAAAGTCAACAAAAAATGGCTATTAATAGTCCAAGAAATTACCCAAATTTTTCAGTGGGTGATATAATGTTTCTATGAATATCTCCTTGGATGAGAGTAATGATATTTGGATAGAAGGGGACGCTAAGCCTTAGGTATATCAGTCCATTTGAAATTCAGAATCATGTCTGTAAGGTAGATTACCAATCAGCATTTAGCTAAATATCTCTCATGTTCAGGATGTGTTCAATGTATCTCTTATGCGAACCTATATAACCAATCCTTCACATGCACTAAACTCAAAAGTTATACCTCTCAACCAATATCTTTTTTTTGGAAGAATAATTGCTATAGGTTCTAGATCATTACGAAACAATTCTATGAAACAAGACCACCCACATTGTTAAATTTTTATAGAGGAACCACCAATTTGATGAAACTATATGGGATCCTGATGATATGATGCTAAAGAATAATCCTCATCTGTTTGTTTCCATGTGACGAATTTAAAGGGAAAAATTCAGTTTAAGGTGGTATAATGAAACACCAAGATGTTTTTATGAAATATTGTCATTAAATAATTATTATTCTTTAATATATTTCATTGCATGAAATCATGAGTTCAAAAGAACTATGAAATTCAATTAGTAAAAAATTATAGTAATAGCCTCACCTTTTGGTTTATGTGAATAAGTATAACTAACTTATGAAAATTCATTTGTAATTCATTGGCAATCAATTATTTAGGGAAAATATAAATTAGATATTTTTATTTTTGAGTGACTTCATATTGGTAATGGAATTAATGAGATATAAATGTTATATAAAATATGTTTACATTCATCCAATTGATATTTTAATCATAGTGTGTGAATAAAACCTTCTTGTTGTATAAAAACCTATATTTTCTTAGCGTAATCTTACACCCTTGAATGACGAACCACATTTAAATTATGATTTTTACACATTAATAATTTTTATATGACAACATGAACATATTATTATAAATCGGAATATAAAAATTTATAATGGATTAATTTTTGATATTTTTCTAATAACATTCATGTTGTAATGGATATTAATAATACAATAAATTTTAAGTGAAAACATATTTGATAATGAAAATAATTTATATAGTTAAATAATAATACATAATTTCTTTAAATTATTTATATAATAAGTTTTAATCAGACAATATAATTCATTCCATTAGCATTAACATTACAATGAATGCTTATGTAAAAACATTTCAATCACTTTCAATGTTTTAAATTTCAAAAACACGTTCTCTCATTCCCACAACATGATTGATTTTAAATTAATTTTTTCAAATTATTTGTTTGTTATTTAGAAAAATGGTTTCCTAATTTGGAATTAGGAGGCCCCAATTCTGAAAATAGGTATCTTTTATTTCGGGGAATTATGAATAGTAACCTCAATAATTATTTATATTTTCCATGGATAAATGGTAAATATGGTAAATATGGGTAGAAAAATAATAATATAATAATATAAAACTACCATAAAATGTGTCCTCATCCTTTTGTATGAGATATATCCAACACTTATCATCATTGGGATGATTTTAAGAACCCATGGAGCCACTTGGGTGTGATAATGACATTTTATGTTTTTTTTAATTTAATGTAAAGAGAAACATAAAATAATCATGTATATTTTACAAAAACATTTTTATAATAGGGTTATATAACCGATTTGATTGACTATAAATAATAATTAGAGATACTATGATAATTACAACAACCAGGTATTTTATTTATAATTTTTAGGCATTAAATAAATAAATATATTTATGACAGAATGATGGTGAAATGATTAATATATTAATGAATGATTCAAATAAATGATATTATAAATATTAAAATAAATATAATTTGAAATTATTGTGGAATTCAAGAATTTTATGGATTAATATGACATGTTATATTTGACTTAATGTTGTTTATTAATAAATATAGTTGATATGGCTTTAAGAAAAATAAATTACAAAATAGTGTCAAAAAAAAATGAGTTTTTAAAACAAATAAAATTTTATTAAAAGATATAATAGTCCAAAAAATATAATAATAGTCCAAATAAATAATATAATGTTTAAAAATTCATTAATTATCCACTTCTTGTTCGCATAAAACATAATAGTAACTATAATAACCATATAATATAAAAATTCATGAAGACTTTGTAAGAGTTAAGGTTAGTAACTAAAGGGTAAACCTAAATTATAAGGTTAAATTTGTGGCCTAAACTTGTATAAATCTTATTTTTGAAGGTATATCCACCCATACTCATCTCATTCTTGAAATTTATCACTTTTTAACTTTGTCAATTCAAAATTCATTTAATAATAAAATAATATTTCAAAACAAATCTAAGTTTCTCATCCTCCATCTTATAAAATGACACCACCTCTACCCACATACTCACACCCTTCAGTCCCCTATTATGGTAAATATTATACTCAAGTAAGCTACCTAAAACCCACCCTTCCTCTTAGAGGCGACAATTTTGGTAGAAATCCATCGTAAAAAGATCTTTTGTGCAAATCAAATGGAGATAATTAAAATTGAGTAAACTTTTTTATCACCACTTTCAAAATTATTTTCATATTAGATTTTCTATTACTATGTGGATTCCATAATAGAGTAATAATTATAGTATCTTCTATATTATTATATGTTATTCTAGTGTACGTACGTATGACTAACTATCTCTATTCCCGGGTGTAATTTGATATTCAATAATACTTTATTTGGATGGGTACAATGTTGAGTATAATGGATGTAAATAAAAAATATTACATGATAATTATTTTGTATGATTAATATACAATAAAATTCTATATCATTTAACCATTAAGTGAATGATATCATCACTTGTGCGTACATATGTCCTACCATCTCTATGATGCGATGAGATTCATTCTAGATGATCTTAATTAAACTACAATTAAATACATGAATGTAATGAATAAATATGATATTAATTATTATTATATCATTCTATAAATGATATTACAATACCTTAAGAAGGGGAACATGAACTTACTTGAAAAAACATGTATAAGAACATAATGTAGTTAATATATGAATAACAAGTAACAATGAAATGATACTAACAAATGAATGATAATATAATAATATATGATATCTTAAAAATGTTTATGATTATAGAATAAGCCAATAACGTTATATAAATCATTATATAGGATGTTCAAATACATATGAAGGATATTAGACCTGAGGTTTGGGATAATTTTTCAATCTCATTGTTATCCAATATTGTTTATTAGTATTTGATGGGGTATATTTATTAATCACGTACATGTTTCCAAAATATATTATATTATATCAATTATTACACTATTGTTTAATGTAAATTTTACCCATTGGTGAATCTTTTATTAAAGGGTGTAGAATTATGATTTCGTTCATTTTCCATACGAGTTACTTTTTGAATTTTCTGGACAGAGTACGAGAAGAATATTTTTTAACTTATACGGCAGGAATAGATTTTTACTTTTCAGTGACACATTATTTCAACAAAGCCTCCTCAATACGATTTTAATATTATTTTACACTAACTTCTTATTTTATAAAGTGGCTTTCCATTTATATAAAAGAAAAAAATTTGAAACACAATAGATATTTTACTCAGGAATAACGTACAAGTGTTTTGTGAAATTTATTTTCAATCAAAAATGTGATAGGTTTATGTTTCTATCCATATTTTTATTATGATTTGTTTGTTTTTATGATGGAATTATTTTTATGAAATCCATTTATTTTATATGCATTATGATGAAATTATGTTTAGGAAACACATTTTTTTCAAGGGCTATAATGTGATTTATGTTTTTGTGGAACATGTATGAATGATTTCACCGTGAGATGGTTAGATCCTATATCTCTTTCAAATGCATTGGGTAGAGAACTATAAATCTTGAGATAGACATGACTGTAATGAGAAGTAAATATGGTTCCGAAATATAGGGCTAGAACTATAAGAAAACCCAGTTCTGAAATGATATTTTTCTATTATGATGGTCTTGGATATAAGCCTTGGATTATAAGGAAATAATTTTTCTATGCTTATTTGTATTCCACAAAACATCATGTATTAGGCTATGAATTTTCCAATTATATCAATTAATTCTAATGAAATTTAATCCCATGACATGATATCATGTTATTTTGTATGCAGGATAATGTTTTTAAATTTTATGTTCATATGTATTATTATTATGATATGATTTATGTTTCCCTTGTAAACCCTTACTAGGAATTTGACCTCACCCTTTCACATGTTTCTTATCCCAAGGTAATGAAGAAGGGTATTATGTATTCTATGTTTGAAAAGGAGTCTAGTTAAGATTAAATAAGTGAGAGACAATGTAGATGCTTCATGAAACAGTTGTTTATGTTTCCCAGTTTCTAAATACACTATTCCTATATGGTTATTTCATGGATTTATTATATGTTGTAATTAATTGACTTCAGTTTTGATGTCGTATCAATTTATTTAAAGTATTGGTTTTTATACATCATTAGTATGAAATCACAAAGCATCACTTCCTACCTCTAGTCAAACCACTATCGAGCCTTATTTATGAACGAACCATTCCAATATCATCTCCATCACTTAGGTTCCACAAGGTGATGAGATCTTAGTTCACTATACCAAACACATCAGTCAATCAGAATATGTTCTCCGGACAACTAATAGGAAACCTATTCTACCCCTAAAATCATCTATCTTTCTTTGGGGGTCAAGAGTAGTATAAATAAACACAAAATAATGAATCTGTATATAATTATCTAATTTTTCCATTAAAATCTAGAACCCTACTATAGGTTAAGAAATGAAATGTCATGATTTTCCATAATGGTGTTAGGGAAGAAATAGTCACAAAATCTAGACTATAAATCACTTCATACCACTACTCAGTATTAACATTTCATGTTCATAATATACCACCAATATCTTGTATATCCATATATAGTATGTATGGGGAGCTTCACGGTTATCTCAATAGGTTGTATTTAGGTTCTCAAAGGTATATTAGACTCTCGAAAACCAAATATATGCATCCTAGGTTCCACCACCCCCAGAAAATGTAGTTGGATATTTTATTTAAAACTCACACAAAAACTGTCCCATTTACGAGGTGGGTCATAGACCTCCCTATATTGTCTTCATAAGTTGAACCCCCCCCCCCCCCCACAAAATTTGACATCATCACCAACATCAGGGATAACATGTGGTTAAAAATACGATACTACTGGTTTTATTACTAGTGGATCAGCACCGACCAGCTCTAGAGCATGGTCCTGACCACCATCCAGGTACACGACTAGTGGAAGTCGACGTGGAATAAATCTACAAATTCCATATGCACACCTAAGATATAGTCAATAATGGAAACGATTACATTTACAAGGATATGACATGTAAAATTATCCCTATGAAAAAATAACACCCCTTTTCATTATCATATATTTATTCCAGGGCGATAGGAAAAATTATATTGAATACAATAAATTCTTCTTAATATACACTTCTAAGGCTAGGTCTAGGTCAAGCAATATTTTATAGATCCACGTTACCAATATATAGAGTTTTAATTAAAATTTATAGAATAAAAATTCATTTAATTCAAATTTTAAACCCTGTATAATTGTAAAAATTTCATTTTAGAATTCAATTTCATTTTATATCATTCCAATTTATATGGAATTTATCTTCAAAAGTATGAACTATATGGATCAACATTTTTAATTTATAATGGCCCATATAACTTATAAATTGAAGTGTGGTATCCATTCAATAAAAAAATTATTTATCAATCCCCTTCAATAAATTTTAGTACAATTCATGGATATAGTAATAATCACCAAAATATTATTTAAGAAATGGACACAATAAAGAAATATGGCATGGGATAACACATGAACAAAAAATCCTATATGTTACATAAAATGACAGATGATAAATTATTTCTTAACATATTAGTATAATAATAAAATAAAAATTTCTATTGTATTAATATAAATCACACTTCATGTTTGTCATCCAATAGTGGAATCAAATTAAATATAATATGCATAAAATGGAAAAAAATACCAATCTAGGAAATCGGTATTTTTTCCCATATGTGGGTCTACTACATTCAAGAACATCCTAATTAGTAAATTCCAACATGTTCTAGTCTTATATCTACCATCCAAACCTTTTAAGGAAGGAAAGGAAAAAAATGATACCACATTGTGTTGTCTGAAATCATATGCCACTAAACGGTTCCCCAGGCTGGTGGACCATATGGCCTCTACCATGCCTTCATGTTTTCCAAATGCAACATACATGCAGTGAAGGTCCATAATGGTTTGGTGGGGAGAATATTCCTATGTGATCTTAGATTAAAAAATGTGATGTTAATAGATATGTGTCATAATAATAAAAAATAACTAACAATAGAATGTAAATCAACTAGATGTATTAGAAAATCATCAACAAAATCATCAAGTATCTTATACAAAATAATGATATGTCATGTATCTATAAAAAGTAAATTGGAAGTCATGATAACAGACATTCAATATAATAACTTTATCGAATGTGTATAAAGAAAACAATTATATCCAAATAGCTCCATGAGCCATAGCGTAGACTAATTCTCCCCTACTCCCATGTTAAAACCAAAAACAGTATTTTAAATTTGGTATTTTATATTGTCCCTAATTGCTTCCATATAATCATCCAAAATACCATTGTTGACCTAGATATGGTGTGGGATAAGCTATGTAAGACACTACTAATAGTGTCAATATATATCTAGTTAATGAATATGATATGATAAATGTTCATATATAATGAAATAAAGTAATAAAATCCAAAAAGGGTTGGATCTAGTTCCTGAACGATAGCATGAAGACACTACCAATATCATACCGTGATGTATATTCTTTGATTGAGTATCCTTATCTATACATATATACAGTCTATGTATGTAGTGAATTCTACAACCAACTATATGGCTATGTGTACTAGAAAAATCTAGAATCCATTAGTAGTAGAATTATTCTCACAAGGGTCATGGGATATAATGCTTGGAATCAAAGAATAAAGGTATCCATGACCAGTGTCAAAAGAATAATAGAATCCATTTTTGGATCACAATACTTGGACACAAATCCCGTATCTCATAAATGTTGGTTCATCATTCCCATATATATAAAGTATTTTCACCATGCCCAAATGATAATATTGGTTTTTCATGACCAAACCACATCAACAGGGTCACCATTCCCAAATCACATCAATAGGGTAACTATTTTCAAATCAAATAAATTAACTAGAAATTATAGGATCATAATAGTATTTTCATTATTCTCTATTCATTTAAATGGTCTCTTCATTCCAATGTTCAACAATAATAGAAGGGACACAATCAAATATATAAATAATCGTAGGGGCATTGTTCTCATTATCATAATAGAGATAAGTATTCAAATGATTTAATATGAGATAATATATATTTCATTATTCAATATCATTTCTCTTCAATTAGAGTGTAACCATTGTCATATTTAATCAAGTTATTTGATGTACCAGTAACAATCTGAATATTTATAAATAAAATTTACCGTGTGATTTCTTGAAATGTATTTTTAATGTAATATGGTTCTAGAAAACATAATCACCTTTTGGGATTTTTTATAAACAAGAATATTTAAATGACCATTATTCATATTTAACATTGATAAAATAGGCATTGAACACTAATCACCTGATTTTTATAAATATACGGTTTTAACAAATCCAATTGACACAAACAAATGTTCTGATAAACGCAATTGGTAGGATCCTAGCTTATAAATCCAATTCATTAGAGCCTCCAAGGTAGATAGAGTCACTGGAATTTTTTCATGACAAATCCCAAGCTGAGATCTAACAAATTAATAATGAGAGAATCTGTTTATGGGAGAAGTTCAAGATCATCGAGATCAGGACCGAAAAAAGATATGTAAAACCACACCATGAATGTCTTACTACAACACACCATAAGAACATGGCATTAGCTAGTTTATTAAAGGGATATGTATGAATAAATTAGCAATATGAGTATATAAATTATTTTTTACTGAATAATCAATATATTTTCATCCTATTATATTTACATTATAAATTATTATTATTTCAATAAAATAAAACAAAAATAGTATTTTTGGTTAATATTAAAATTAAACGAAGGATTTTATTTTGACAAGTTTCTGGAATTTTTTAATATATAACATTTTAATAAATTATTAATGATTTTTTATTAAATATAAATGTTTATATAATTATTATGATGCGAAATATAATTTTGATATGGGTTTGAAAACTATTATTGTCAAAAAATACATCATTTTCAATAAATGTCATCTATTATTTTAAAATTGAAAATTTATATATTTATCAAATTATTTAATTCAAATAAATATTATTTTTCGAATTATAGTGTGGTAATTATCCAATGGGTAATTTTTCCTAATTTTTTGAGACATGTGAATTTTAAGGAAAAAACTAAATACTATATAAGTATACTTTCTGTTTGATAACATCCTAATAACCATAACATAATGAAATAAATACTATAAATGGGATATAAAAAAATTTATGTTTTATAATTAATTTAATGAGGTTTTAGGTTTATTTGGTTAATTTTATAATGCTTTATGAATCCTCCAAAACCATTAATATATTTTGTGGTTTTTAAATTATTTCATTTATGGTATGAATCAATTCCACTTATAAAGGGTGTTATTTTATTATTCTATCAGCTTTTCCATATTAAATAATTAAATCCAATCCCATTTATTAGAAAACATGGGGAAAAACATTGGAAGGATTGTGGTTTTTTTAATTTTATTATATAGATTCAAAAACCTATGTTTGAAAAATGATAAATAATTCTCCATTTATTTTCTATATTAACCCACCCAAGATCCCAATTCTCTTCACTAAAAATACTATTAGAAAATAATAACTCTTCCTTATCCAGTCTAGAGTCATCCCAAGGTCCCCCAATGCTATCAAGGATCTCCTACAAAGCATTTTGAGTCACACATTAGTATGGGATCTCCCACTCTTCATTTTATATCGAACCACTCTTATAATATGTTTCTTAACATCCTTTTTTCATGTTTGGATAAGTTATTAAATATCAACCATACTAACTATTTTGTTTCTATATGATTTGATACCCCTTTCACACTCACTAATCCAATCCATGAACCTTTACGTACACTCTGTTCTATAATTGAATTTAGTAAGGGATCCTCACAATCTCTTATATTTTCTAGTTTCTTTATTATCTTTTGACTTCTATTTATAAATCCTAACGATGGGATATATAATTCAATATTCACATTAAATCCCAGTGTAATTACAAATAGTGATTTACGACATTCTTTCTCTCATCAACCCATTTTATGAATTATTATGTGACGTCATTTTTCTGCTAAAATTTCCCCATTATTTTCCATGCCAAAAATTTTTTATACTGAATAAAGTACTAATTCCCTATCAATGGTATTCAAATTTAAACACTTATACTTGTTTAAATCAGTAATAATATTTATGTATTCCACACTCCTTTAATGTGGAATAAAATATAATGTTGATTGAATCCATGTTATGTGATCTATATGGGACACTTATGCGTGAGAATAAAATGACAGTAATGGGTGAACACTATATTATATAGTGATCTAATGAATTGGGTAACATTTAGTCTCATGAGACATAATTTCGGGACATGGAGTGAACTTTATTCCTTTATGGTACATTTTCCATCATGATTTATTAGCAGTTAGACTTATATTATGTCTATAATTAAGTATTTTATGTTTTTTCCACATTTCCCATGTTATGATTATCATGATATATCATGTATTAATAGTCGTGTTTTTAATTCTCATAGCTTATATATACCTGATTTGTATTCATACATTCTACATGTATCAGATTATGTCATATTAATTAAATTTATGGGATTTATATCTCTCCCATTTTTATTAAGGTCTTTAGGTTATCCCATGAATTTTTAAAATACATGGAATTTTAGAAGAATGTAAAATATGTTTTCACTAATCATGTTGTATATGATGTTTAGGATGTTATGTTTCGTAACTATTTCACAAGTAAACTATAAATTTCAATATTATTGGTTGTATTATGTGTAATTTTACGTAATAAATCATTAATTAATGTGCAATAAAGAGGACGTCATTCACTATATTTATTAGAGGGAAATATTTGTTATTTTTGGGATTATGATTAGAAAACACTAAGGAAAAACATAAGAATAGAAATATAAATAAGAAAACATCCCTTTATTTCATTAAGTATAGAGTAAGTGGTTTATCAATAAAATACATACCTCTCTAGATATATAAGTGGATGTGGTTTGGGAAATCATGTACCTTTTGGTCAAATGAAAAAATAGCATATAGAGCTAGACTCGATTGAAAATTAGTGCAAAACAACATGCCTTTTTCACGGGTGGTTCAGAAAATATTAGGGATATGATTTGGTAAATTCATAATCTCACTATAAACCATTTTTAAGTGCGAAACAAATATCCCCTAATAATATTTTTTAGAAAATAGATCACGGATAACATAGATAATATCAATGAAATTCATATCT
The DNA here is from genome assembly GCA_963277665.1 of Viscum album. Classification (NCBI taxonomy): domain Eukaryota; kingdom Viridiplantae; phylum Streptophyta; class Magnoliopsida; order Santalales; family Viscaceae; genus Viscum; species Viscum album. The sequence continues at coordinate 510,882,944 of OY728143.1, read as the reverse complement.
TTATGAATTAATAATAATTTATCAATTATCCCATTAATTTAATTGATTTAATTGATTTAATAGTTTAAAAATAATCATCAATAATTTTCAATTTATTCTAGCCAATGGCTGGAAATAAGTGGAATCAGGTGAACAATAAATTTGACGAGCAATGTGATGAAGACCCCAATGAGATTCCCAACACGATGGGAGTTGGAACCAAAACATTGTGAGGATACGATCATAGATGGATTTTTTTGAATAGAATCATTGATCAAGAAGAGTACCGAAATCCCCCACTGATAAAAAGATAAAATTATGACCTTTATTGTGATAATGGTCACCAAAAATCAATAGTTGAGATGCTCCCTTAATTAAAGAACATTGAATAAACTCCATTGAAAATATTTTATCCATCCTACAACGTTCCTAACAAGATATGGTTCTACTAGAAGCTTACCATATGAAGGGTGGAAATTATAATTGGTAGACATTGATCCAAAATACAAATATTGATGAAGAGATCAAATTTATTATGTGAAAAAAAACTATACAAAATGTTTTTTGATAAATATTTTCTCCACACTACCTTATATAAAATTAAAATATATTTACTTTACCAAAAGAAAAAAGATAACAAATCTATCATGGAATACATGGAAAACAACCCAATAATTTCATGATATGCCTTTGACATTATTTTTACCCCCAAATTTATGATTGACTACTTGTTTGGAGTGCGAAAATATAGTCTAGGAAAATCACTGGGAATCCCTGAATTTGTTAGCTATAATGAAATTGTATGATGTTATCTAAAATGTGAAATAAATATCAAATAATATAATGGGTATTATGTGGATAAGAATTGTAAAGTGGAGTTTAATTATTATATTCTGATGAAAAAATATATCGGGGCAAGGAAATTTCCACATTGCACTTGTCAATGGTGTGGGGAAAAGCACCCCAAAAATTTCCTTCTGTGGATGATGAAATGCTTTTGGTTTGGGAAGGATGGAAACATATCTAGTGATTTTCATCAAGACAACCCTAGTAATGTGGTGGAGGAAAGGAATTCTCCAATCAACCCTTGTCAGATTAATCATTTATTTAACTATAAGGAACTAGGGAAATTTTCAAATCAATGCAATAATCCAATGGTTTTATGAGACAACCAAAAAACACCAATGTATTAAGGGTGAGATTTTTCCATCAAAACCTCTGAGGTGGATCCTAACAATGAAGTGGTGACAGGTACACTACATATTCATTTAATAATACCAAACCAATTTTATTTATTTTAGTTCTACACATTCTATTATATAATTAATTTTTAGTAAATGTATTCAAAAATCCAAAAAATCATAGATGTAGAGATGTTAGTGAAATGGAAAATGGATAAATTCTTATATCCTAAATACATAACTCTTCCTGTGAAATAATTTGAAGGCTAAAAATCCCATCAAACCTTTTCATACTCCATTTGGTAGAATTTAATTCAATTTTAGATATGTATTGGCATTCCTTATAAATAGAAACATATTTTTATGTGATAAGGAAATCACTCTATATATCGTGAATTTTCCTTTTATATTTTTCAAGTGAAATGAAATGTATGGTTCTTCTTTACCCAAAAATCAAAAGCATGGATATTTTATTCCTATAACAAATCATATCTTTCTCAAATGATTGATTCTATAGAAAGAATCATCCTTGAAGACATACCAATTTTGAGGGAATATGCTAATTTGTTTCCCGAGGAATTCACAGGTCTTCCTCATAGCCGAGAGGATGATTTTTCAATCAATATTATACCTAGGGAGTAATCATTATCCAATATACTATATAAAATGTATTTTTTTAAACATCAAGAGTTCATGAATCAAATATAATAGAATCGAGCTAAAGGGTTCATACACACATGTGCTTCACCATGGTGTCTAGTAGTCATATTCATTAAGAAGAATGATGTGTCAATGAAACTTTATATTGTTTATTATGTTCTCAACAAGATCAATATAAAGTACAACTATCATCTTTTTTAGATTTATAAATTTTTTTATCTTTATTGTGGAGAAAAATACTTCTCCAAGTTGGATTTGCAGTTAGGATATTACCATGTTAGGGTCAATAACTATTATATCCCCAAGACTACTTTTCATACAAGGTATATGCACTATGAGTTCATAGTAATTCCTTTCAGGCTCACTAATGATACAATGATCCTCATGGACATGATGAAAATAATCATTAGATATTAACTAGTCTGAATTTTTGTAGCCTTTATAGATGATGTTATTATATTTTATAAAACCAGTGATGAGCATGAGGAGTATATCAACACTATTCTAAAGACATTTCAAAAGGAGGTGATTTTTTCAATGTACAATAAATGAGACTTATGGTTGAATAATCTATCATTATTAGGGAATATCATCACAAGAAAATGAATATCTAGGAACCAATAAAATAAATTATCAATAGAAGGATGGAAGAGGACAACATCTATGATAGATATTCATAGTTGTTGTTGGATTATATGTGTATTATCATCGATTTTGGGTAAATGTATCATGATTAAAATACCATATAAACAAGATATAAGGGAATGGAGTCAAGTTATATTTCAATAACGAAAGAGTGGAGATCGAAATGGAGATAAAAAAGGATTATCACTACAATTGTTGTAACAATACACATAAGTTGATTACAAATCATGGTGTTCATATATCCTTTAAAGAAGTGATTGGGCTACGTGTTAATGGAGAATGACGAATTCCAAGACTGTACTTCAAGGTAGTTGAAATGTTATGAATATAACTACCCAACCTAGGATCTCGTGTTTGATGTAATGATATTAACTTTAAAAATATGGTCAGATTATCTCTCTCGGTAGAAGTGTGAAACATATATGGATCAGAAAAGTCGTAAATATATATTAGAACAAAAAAGTTGAATATTCACTGATGAAGATGGTTAGAGCTAATCAAGGACTATGACTACTCAATACAGTACCATCCTTGAAAATCCACAAAATTGGGAGATTCTCTAAGTATAAAGGATCAACTGAATTTTATCATTGATTAGTATTGTTGGGGATATTATCTTCTTAGATTAGAAAATAATAGACTTTAGAATCATGTAGGAAGGAAAATCATCTATCCTTTCAATAATTATTTCATAATTATACCTTATGTAAGAGAGAATGTCTTCTTATAGAAATGATTTGGGAATTACAAAAGAAAATAGAAATAATCAAGGTTCAATGTTAGTGAGGAAGGAATGGTGATATTTTGGTCAGGCCTATGTGTTCCTTCCAATCCTCAGTTAAAAAAGGATATGTTGGATGATGGAAATAGCTAAACCTTCTCTCAACACCCTGGAATCACAAAGATTTATTAATATCTCCATGGGAATTATTTGTGTGAAAATATGAATATAGAGATCATAGAATATTCATAAATATGTTTTTTATGACATCAAGTGATAACAGAATGGAAGAAAATACAAGGGGATGATGTTGCAATTACCCATTCATATATATCAATGGAAAATCATGACCATGGTATTTGTCACTACTCACCGTAATATATCAAGTTCGAAAAATGATATATGGTATGTTGGGGGTTGTCTGATAATGATTACTCATATCATAGTGATTTGAGAGGATTCATCACTTGATCATATTGAATGGATATACATAAGAGATATGCTATGGAATGTTGTAACACAACTATTGATTGTATCAGAACGAGATCCAAGATTCACCTATATGATTTGGTAGTGTCTCCAAAATTCTTTGAATACTAATTTGAACATTATGTGGGTTATATCCCCATACCTGATGTCCAACTTGAGTGGAATATCCCTACACTTGAGGACATGTTGAGAGCACACTCAATTGACTTCAAATGTGGTTGTTACAACCATCTTCTTACGGTAAAGTTCTCATACATTATTAGTTTACACTAAAACATGAAATGGGATACCTATGAAGACTATTATAGTAAGAGGTTAAGAACACATGCATTCATGGATAAATTTAGGAAACAAAAACTAGTATTCCATAACATAGTTGATGAAATGGTTGAAATAGTTAGGACCATTCAGCGACACACGGAGGATGCTCGGACTCGACAGAAGTGCTATGATGAAAATCATTGAAGAGATAAATATATTTGTATTAGATACATAGTATTATTATAAATATATCTAAGGAATAAATTTATGAGATTTTGGATAAGGGGAGTGTTTAGTCTAAGATATATCAACCCCATTGAGATCCTTGATCGCATTAGAGCAGTGGCCTACTAACTACCACTCCCAAATAACATATATAAATTTCATGATGTATTCAATGTATCCCTATTGAGGTTGTAAATACCTAAAACCTCACTGGTACTAAACCCAAAGACGGTACCGTTGGACAATGATCTCTCATATAAAGAGAAACAGATGAAGATTTTAGATCATATAGACAATGTTTTATGAAATTACTAAATTCCCTAGTAAAAGTATTATGGAGATAACAAAAGGTTGAATAAGAGATAGTGGAACTAGAGTATGTGATGAAACATAGTTACCGAAAAATATATTAGTGTTGAAATTGAAAATATTGAGGGAGAGATTTCTTAAGGGGGGAATATTATAACAACCTGAATGGTTGAAAATAAAATTTCCAATATGATTTAATTAAATATAATATTATGTATTATTATTATTCAAAAAACATTAGATTTTTAGTTTAATTTTATTCTAAACTCTTTAAAAGAATGTTAATAATAATAACCATTGATATAATAGCTATTGAATAGTGATTACAAGATTAATATAAATATTGGGTTTTAACAAGTCAAACTGACATAGAAAAAATGAAGTGATAATCACATATAATAGTAATGTTCCAAATGAAGACCATTTATTAATGATTATGAGGGAGATAAGATAAAAAATACTTCTCTATATCCAAGCCCAATTTGATAATTAAATACTTAAATATGCGAGAAACCATTTTTATGAAAAGTTCAAGATCATTGAGATCAAAAAACAAAGAATCTATGATGAACAACCCAATGAACGTCTCACCATAATACACCTTACTCTTAAAGTGTTTTAATTTGTATTAAATGAATATGTATCAAGAAACTATAAATAAGAGTATATATATTATTTTTCTATAGAATATTGATTATTTTTACGTCCTATTATTATTAAATTTTAAATGATTATCAGTTCAATATAATAAAATAGAAATAATGATTTGTGGTAATATTCAAATTCAATTAAGGAATTTATTTTGATGAGTTAATGGATTTCTGAATGAAATAATAATATTAATAATATACTAAATAATTTTTAAATATAAATGATTATATAATTTTAATGATGATAAACATTAATTATTAAATGCAATTTTTATAAGGTTTAAAAAAATGTTATTGTCCAAAACCCCTAATTTTCAATAAGTGTAATTTACTATTTTAAAATTAATAATTAAAAAATTTATAAATTATTTATGTAAAATGAATATTTATTTCGGAATTATAGTGTTGAAGTTATCTAATAGTGAATTTTTCATAATTTTCTATGTTATCTGCATATTTGAGCCAAAAATAAAATTCATATAAATATACATTCTCTCTTATGACATAAAAATGAACCTTATGTGATTTATTAAATACTATAAATGGAATAAAAGAAAAAAATATATCTTACATTTAAAATAATATTTTTTATTTTTATTTTTTAAATTATATATTTCCATTAAGAATCCTAAAAACCATTAAAATATTTTTAGATTTTAGAAACATTTTTTACGATAATGAATCTCTTACACATAATAAAGGGTATTATTATTTTTATCTTCATTCCTTGTTATTATTAAATAATTAAAAAAACTCTAATTTGGTAGAATCCATGGGTGAAAACCATGATTATGTCTGTGGTTTTTCTTATTAATGATATTCTTGGGGAGTGTATCTCTTGTTTTAACTTCTTACTATCAAATCTGAAGATCGTTTACATCCATTGTTAAGTATGGATTTTATTATCACACACACACACACACACCCAGATATATATATATGTATATAATAAACCTAGGGTTAAATATTTAAAACCATTTTTTTAGTCATAATGTTAGGATGATTTAATGGTCAAAATTGGTTGAAATGATTTTTTAATTAATTTGATAAACATAACATGGTTCAGTTTTTTTTGGGAAAAAACAAAAAAATTAGTTTTTATTGTATTTGGGATCTAATTTATCCCACATATACTCTTCACTTCTCTAAAACATATATAGAAATGTAATACACTGTAATTGAATCGCTATCATTTGATGGGGGTCACAACCATGTACAATTAAATGTTTTTCCATAGAGGCATATCCCAATGCTGAATTTTTTTCCTTTGTAGGTGAAAATGAGTATATGAATTTTAAAGTGATGGTAGAATCCAACCTTTCATTTATATAGAACAAGGAATAAATAAGACACCATATCATATTACCTATTATGGTACAACTAACACATACTTTTTGTTGGGGTGGTATAACCCAAAATCCATCCTTTTATGGGTTAAATTAACCCATGACTATTTGGTTTACCACAGATAGTATAATGAAGTAGTATAATTAAAAATGACCTATAATAATTATATATATTGTGTTTTGTTTGATATGGTAACATTAACCAAAGCTTCCACACATACAATTATAGCCACGTGTTTTGTAATATTGTTTTAACGTTTAAATACCACCACTATTTATTTCCTAGATTATATATTTCAAGTAGAATCAACTATATATATTAAAATCAAAATAACTTACTAGTTTTAATACCACTATATATATATTTTTTCATCTCCATCATTTTCATGAACATTAAAATTTGAATGATCATATCTATTTTCATTATGTCATTCTTGTTGAATTATTGGAATAACATATTTTTTTAAAAAAAGATAATTTTTATTCTTAAATTATAGTCATAGGAACTAAATATTTGTGGAATATAAAATAAAATAACTCAATAATAAATATTTTAACATTTTATTATTAAAAATAATTAATTAATTACTAAAAATAAAAATATAAAATTTTGAAGCATAAATTCAAATTTTGAGGATCAGAAAACTATCACCAATGGAATGTGGATATTGACATTGTTTATCACCACAAGTTAGTGTTATTATGTAATAAATTATATTCAAATAATTATCAAAAAAATAAATAGATTTATCCATTTAGTATGACTTGAATATTTTGTTTATGTCCCCGTTACTACATGTTTCTTATTGCTTTTCGTTATCATCAAACGATGAAGAACCATATGTTGAGCTTTATCAAAGAGGTCACCATTTTGAATATAAATTTTTCCTAGGATCCGTGTTCATTCACACTTAATGTTGTCATTTCTTTTGGACAATTTTTATTTTGAATGATCGTTATTTGAATTTCATTTTACCACAACTTGTTTTTCCTCTGAAAAAAATATTTTTTAAGTAGGTCATATTATAAAAGTAATTACACATATAAAAGCACATTCTAATGAAATGTGTTAATGAGGATGAGTACATTATAGAGATCCATAGCTACTAAAAAATCCTTGACTAATTGAAACTCTCAAACCCTTGTAAATGTAACATGTAGAGGCAGTACAATATATTTAAGGGTAATATATGGTTTCAATATGCTACATGATGTTAAAAGCCTTACTTCTTTTAGTAATGGAACATGCATTTTATAGGCTACGTAATGGTATATAGCTTATGTAGAAGTGTGAGGTAGAATTAGCCTGTTACATAATGGTAGTTATGAAATTCTTAGAACTGTGTTTGGGTATGGTTTTTGACTATGTATAAGTAATATAAATATGCCTAAGCTATGTACACGTAAGAAGTATTATCATCATAAAGGTATACCATTTATTCACTACATTAAATTAAAAACGTATACACATGTAAGGGTAATTAATACCATCAATTTTTTGCAAATGGATACATGAAATTAGATATTTATTTAATGATAATAAAAAATAGTCACATAATGGTAAATAAAAAGAAGTGTATCGGTAAAAAATCTTGGAAAATTTTTCAATGTATTTCAAAAAGAATTTATCAGAAATAATAATATTAAAAAAATGATAAATAATTGATAAAAATTTACATAATTTTTTCAAAAATAAATAAATCTTAAATGTTTTCTTAACATAAAATAAATATTAAATAAAAATGTGATACATAATGATACAATGAGAAATTATAATTAAATATTATAATTAATAGATTAATAAAACATTAATACTTGGAAATACATATGTTATATGGAACGAAATAAATAAATATTTTTTGTTATAAAAAATAGATAGTTGATCATGGATCCACTAACATCTTCATCTACCTTTAAATAAAAATAAAATTTGGTAATATATAGTTTATTCTAAAAGTACTTATTGATTTTCATTCTAATTTCAAATACACTCCATTATATCTATCTCATACTTTATGAAACATATTTCATTTACCTCAGATTTTGGATTTGTTTTAGTCTTGATTTCCATATTTTTGCATAGATTGTTATTTTTGGGATTTTCATCTTCATCACACATATTTACAAGGGCTATTTATTATTATCATGTGATGAAAAAAACATATTTCCCTTTTTTATTTCTCTTAACTTAGCATACATTAAAATATTTGTGGACCAACATAATAGTGTTTGGAAGGAGAAGGAAATATTAATATTGGTTTTTGGATTTATGTAGTTTCTCTACTATTGTGTATGATTTACTAAATTACATTATTTAATTTATAAACTGCACAACTAGATTTTATCTCATTAAATTTTTAGCATTATTTAATTACACCATAATATATATTATCACATAAATAATTGAAATCAAAATTTTAGTTGTAATATTAATAATCTTCTCCCTAAATTCACAAATTACACTGAGATATCACATACATTTAGTGAATTCCACTAGAATCAATACAATGTTCTTATATTTTGATTCATAAATATATTTCCCCATCTAATAATTCTCATATTTTAATTAATTTTTTCAAAGATTATTGTATTAATTTAGGAACACTGTGGTCTCAATTATTAATTCAAACCCCTTAGGTATAAGAAATTATAGGGATTGGTTATTGACTAGAACCATGTCAAGATAATTATTTATTTAATCTTATAACAACACAAAACAATTATAATGTTGAGTATGGGTGTCATATCCAAATGGGAGGATGGTATGGAAGTGTTAAAATAACAATATTAAAAAAATGAGTGTGATGGGATGAATAATAGAAATATAAACAATGGGTGTAAAGTGTGGGAACGGTTAAAATATGTGTGGAATCAGGGCTGATAAGTAGACTAGAATGAGTTGAATTACATTAGAGATAATAGACTAGAATCTGTTGATTTTATTATTATTTTCACACAGTTATGTTAACTATAAATATAATCAATACATTATCTAGTGAGAATGTATCATTATTTAATCTCCAGCTCCTCCTATAGGTTCTAATCACAAAATAGTCATATCACCATTGAACTATGCACTCCAACCAATGAATCAATTATAAATCATCTTCTCCCACTAAATTTAATATCCAGAATAAAAATATATAGTAATCCCTAACTCATAGCATGATTAAAATCATGGAACCCATGAAGTGTTTTATCTCCACTTTTTATTTTCATAGAAAAATTAATCTAATTTTACATTTCAATGACCTATTTGAGTTACACATGAATATATATCTTCTCAAACCCAGAAAGTAATGAACTCTCTACCAATTAAATTCAAAATTCATCATCCATTATAAATAATTCTAAAAAAATCATGTAACTCTTTCTCGATCCACCAATGAAAATCAACAAGTAAAAACATTGGATTTGGGGTGTTCATTCCATGCTATTTTTAATAAAACACCTACAAACAATGAAATTTATCATATAGAAACTTTTGTACCATCATATGTATTTCAAAAATCATAATAAAAATGTGGTATCAAACTCTTAGTTGTGTCCATATATTCATCATAGACTAAATTCTTTGAAAATATTTGATATGGAGTTGTCTAAAATCAGAAGGTTCCCTAGGATTCAAACTATGGATTCAGTCGTACTGGATTAAATCCATTTAGACCATCATGTCCTCTCTAAATATGGTTAATTATGGTTCAGTTTCATCATAGGGACATCATTGGTGATGGTGGATTCATCATAGTCCTTGATTTATAGACCCTTATTGATAAATATCCACCAATTGATCTTACCTTTTGATTTATATTTGATCCTCTATGATATAATTGGTTAAACATTTCATATTGGAATAACACAATTACAATGTTCATTCATGTTTAATAGAAATATTTACCAACTAAGAAATTCATCTAAAAATTTCCATTATAATTTTAATTATCAAAGGATCATCATCCAAGATCAATCAAGGAGTATGTTCGAATAATCAGTGAATAATTATATAATGGATCTCTATTTAATAGCATTTGTAAACCCATGGTTGAAATATTAAAACCCATAATATTATTTAGGGTATGTTTTTCCTTAAACATATGATTGACGACAATGTAAAATCATTATAACTACAATAAATATTTGGTAACATTCCATAGGTGTGGTCACTTAAATGAATCTTCTTCTTCAAGTGGAAACATAATTTACTAGAATGGCAACATCATCCCCGGGTGTGGTAAGTAAATTTGTTTAACAAATTCACTTAAGTGACTATGTCAGCTTCATTTGGAAGCTGTTTAAGTGGAATTATGTCCCATGGACTTACATCATATGTGCAATTTTCATTCTCAGGAATGTTCACATAAAGAGACCATATATATTAAATATGAAGTCTTTCTTTTACGACTTATTGTCGGTTTAACCCTTTATTTCTAGTCATTATATTTCCCACTTTATAAAATTAAAATAACATTATATTAAAATTAGAATACACAATTACAAACTCAATTAATTAAAAGAAAATAAAATCATTGATAAATAATTTGTTATAAAAATTCAAAAATAAAGAATTAATTTATTAATTAATTTTATTGATAAAAAATTTAAAATTATTATATTGAGATTAAATTAGAATATTAAATACATAAAAAAATATCAACAGATAATTTAAGAATATAAATTAGAATATAAACCATGGTTATAATAGTTTACTCATTAAATGATAAATTAACAAGAAACACCATAATTGATAATTAAATACATATTTTAATATTGAAATAAAATATTTTATAATTTGACAAAAATTTTGGAAGAATACTAATTTAATCAATAAAAAAATTATTTTAACAATAAAAAAATTATATAATTTTAATGTTGTAAAATGACATGAATTAAAGGACCCATAAAATTCTTCCACACATATCACTTTTACTGTTGTCAAGTAATAATTTAGTCTTGTTCAATGGTAAAAAAATGAATCTAAAATTGTTAAATATGGAAGGCCACCGTGAATTGATTCAAAAATTTAATATCCCTGTAATATTATCATATGTTGATACTCTGAAACACCTCTTCAATTGAATTTATTCAATGAAAAATTGGTTACTATTGTAAATAATTGAATAAAACTGAAAAATTTAATGTTATTTCACAATAATCAATTTGTGTCTATCTAAAATTAAAAATTTCCCTTGACTATGATGACAATAAAATCACCTAATTATTTATCGTCGAAAAATACATAATGTATATAATGAGGTGGATTGATAATTTATTGTTGGAATAAATGACTCATCATACAAATTATGAATAAAAAAAAGAATCTAATGAATAAATATTTAAACTTGGATTAAGACATTCATTTAATAATCCATATGTAATCACATATAACACGTTAAATTGAAATCAAAAAGTTAAATCTAAATTTTTATTATATATCATTTTAGAAGGATTTAAATAAAACCCTTTATCCCAAGAAGAAAAGAAAAATGATTTATCTAATTTAATCAATGAGTTAATGAGTATTAACCTCCCCAAAGAGGCATCACAACCATAAATTTAATGAATCATAACTCTATTGACAAAATATTTTTATGGTTTCTCAAAAGTCACTTTTTTGAAAAATTTCAAGGGGTTTGATGGGTTCTAATTGAATCATAGTTTAAGAACAATTACACCCCTTACCCATTTATAAAACTAATCAATATACCCATTATTAATTCCATTGTAATGAAATAATTGATCTTAGATGTTTTATTATTATTTTAAAATTCATCTTATAAAATGTTTGTTTCAATGTTATAACATGAATGTTCTTAAAATTGTTTCCTAAAAACAAAATCAAAATGTTATAAATAAGTATAATGTTCCTCATTATCTACTATCTAAAAAATACATAAAACAACATATCCAGTGGTTTCATATTATATATTAGTTCAATAAAAAAATTTATGAATCACAGAAAAATCCAAATTAAACACTATAAAATGTAGAGATAGTTTATATTATGATAATGAACAACCAGGAATTATAGAAAAATATCCTGGAAAATTTCCATAAATAATTTGGGTAAAATATTTTGAAACAAACACTCGAAATAACATTCATAAATGAAGGGGAATAAGAATTATATTTACAAAAGATCAAATAAAGACTTAATTGGTTAATGAAGAATCTTTATCTATTCAAATATAATATTAAAAACATCATAAGATGTTAATTATTAAGAACTCTTATCAGAGAGTAATATCTCCTAAAAGAAAAAAATAAACATTTAACTTTCATATTTTATTTTATAGATACTAATAAAACTATTGTTAAACTGAGTGATGTTTTATCCAATTATTTATAACATAATAACCATTTGGTGTTGAAAAGTATTTTAAATCCAATATTGTTTGTGCTATTATCAGTGCTTCACATGATCAACCATACCCATTTTACTGATAACATGATACCTTTTTATGGTTGATTCACCTTAATATCAATTTTATTACCATACAACCACTTCATACTCATAGTGAATTTCCCATAATAACACCCTTATAATCAAATTCACTTTCTATTAATACTTCCAATTCACTTGGTCTCTTCAAATTAAGTACTAAAAAGTGTAAAAAAGATTAAACATTAACACCACTAATTTGGAATCAACAAATATAAGTCCATGAAAAGGAGATAGTGCATACAGATGAAGATCCATCTCACAATGATTCAAAAAAAGTGATGTAAACATGAAACTATGTTTAGAAAATTTATTTCAATAGAATATAAAAATCAAAATCCAAGAGAACCATGGGTTGTATCACACGAAGCTCTAGATTTAGAGTATATAGAACGGACATCCATTTAAATTCATGTCTCGGATAATTCAATATTTATGAATTATTAATATTTTGAAATCATTGTTATCAAATAATCCCCATAAATATTTCCAAAATACATTTTGAATTAATCAGAAAATATAATTATCTAGAAAATATAAAAAATATAAGTATAAACCTTAATGTCCCAATCTATTTTCATTCCCAATTTATAAAATTTTTCTTTTAGAAGCTTAGACAACAACCTAAAAAAATATTTGCATTTGTAAAGATCATTCTCCCAACCATCCCTACACCTAGGGGGATGAAAACAAAGAAAAGCATGTGTACACACATCTATAACCTTCTCACTGATTCAAGACAATTTTGCAATAAAAAATTGAAAATTGAAATCATAGATGAAATTTTAATTATAATATGAAATTATATATTAATATTTTTTTTAGTGTCCAATAAAGACTCACTTGATATGAATTTATCAATAAATGGATGGTAATATTAATAATCACCATAAACATCAATTAAAATAGTATATTTTTTTTAATTAAGTAAACTAGTCCAAAATTAATATAATCAAAATTATCAACAAAACATAGACCAAAACATTCCTTGGTTTTGAAACCTCTGAAAAAATAAAATTTATATGTAAAAATATCATACATGGGATCAAAAAAATTAGTAAGAAGGATTAGTGGTTATAACTCCAAATTGGTATATTGGAAAAGGATCACCACCTAAAAAGATGATAAAGAGTGTTGTAAAAAGCTAACAAATTCTTTCAAGTTGTTTGGGTAATATATTTTTAAAAAATTACAATGTAAAATAAAAAAAATCAAAATAGACCTCAAGTTAGAAACACTCCTAAATGGATAAGGTAACCATATAAATAGATTTTCCTACCTCAGGTGATAAGAGATGAAAATTCTACAAAAAATCAACGCTAGAAATTTCATAGAATTTGTTAATAGAGTCACATCTATCCTCAATTCTGTATTTACCAATTAATTTAAATTATTCAATTTCCCCCATGACATGGATGTCCATTTTTAATTTAAAAACATCAATGTTAAAACATATAGTAGTTATGAATGGTTTTCCGAAAATGGTTGAATCATTTTCACCACACTCTATTTCATGGATTAGGTAATCAGTGGGAAAGATAAGATTTTATAATATTAATATGATGTTATACAACATTCCATAGGGATGACTGAGAGTTGTTTCAGCCATTTTAAGAGAAATAAAATATTTTTTGAAGTCCCTTACAACATTATTTTTGAATAGTGAGAACGCTATAATTATGAAATAAGAACCTAGGTAACATATGGATTTTAGTTCTCCACTATGTTTATTAATAAATTCAGTAAAAATACATCCCAATTCCATTAAATTGGGAGGTAAAAAATTTGTGACAAATTTATCTATACTTTTCAGTATGATTTATAGTGTCCAGTTATTTCAAATTCCATTTATTAGTAAGGAATATCTTTTGAGATTTAAATTATGATGGTATTTTATCTAAAGAATCCTCCTAGAGAATAATGGAAGAAAAAGGCTCTAAATATCATAATAAATTTCAAATTCCCTGCATCATTAATTTTTTAATATCATAATGGAAATAAAACCTATGGAAAATAATTTTTAAGATGGTATAGTTAAGCATAATTCCTTCAATCCGAAGTATTTTCATACATAATATTTTTTTATCAACTCATATTTATTTTTTATTTATCATTTTATTTTGAAATTTGATCACTTAGTTCATTTTGTACATTTATGTTCAAATTTACATTTTTTCTATTTCCAAAATGTTCATATTTAGCCTTAGTTAAATATTCAATGAAAACTTTTCTAGGCTACACCTAGTCTTTCTCTAGTGTTTTTTGGAATAATGTAGTGGAAATACCATTCCTAATGTCACTATAGATTACCTCCTAGGTTCTTGAAAAAATTTGATTACCTAAATCCCAAAAGTCTCTAACCAATACCCCTTAACTGATTTTCATTTTTAAAAAGATTATAATTGGTTTCAAATCATTATGAGTGAATATTTACATTTTATTTTTCATCGAATTTTATAAATTTCCTAGGGAATGAGTAATATAATCCCTATTCTAGGTTTTTAAGAAAATCATCGAATATTGTATTATAATTTTTTTGTATTAGCCCATGGTATTCCTATGACATGATTTGATGATATTATCATCTAAAATTTTAATTGATTAAAAGTGGGGTATTTTTTATTAATTATGCACAAAAAATTAAAAAATATTATTATTAATGGGATCTATGATATTCTCTATGATAAAAAGTCAAGTTCCTATGTTCCCATTCATTCAAAAAAGATCACATTTCTAACATTTGTGCCCTACTTTCCGTTAATAAGAGAAAATTTTATCACTTCTATTCATGAAATATTGAACATATTTGTAAATTTCAATAAGTTATATGTTCATTTTGATGACCATAACCTCTGTTTCCATTTTAATTCAGTTCCTCTTTCTATATTATTTATCATGTCATTATTTTCAATAGAATTACAAATTTTGTTCAATTATTTAGTAGTTTTGTCAATGTAATTTCCACCATCCATTTATTTAATTAATTTAGGAGAGTTATGTAGAATATCATCAAAGAAGGTTTCCATAAACACAAAAGAATTTATTTTATAATGAGGTAATCTACAATGAAAACCAAAAAACCTATCCCACATATCATGGAAGGTTAAATTTTCATCTTTAATTAAAACATAGATTTTAATCCTTGAATATACAATTTACTATATAGGGAAATAATCTAAAAAAATTATATTGTTTATCCCATGTATTCATAGTGTTTCTTATAATTGATAATACCAATTTTTTTATATGCTATATAAGAGGTATAGAAAATTTATTTTTATAGGAACAAACCCACTCAATTGCTACAGAGGTATTTCTCAGACAACTGTATGAAATTATCTAATTAAAGGCCGAGTGTCTTCATTGGGTGACCCAGAAAATGATGATTATAAGACCAAATGATTTTTCATATTTCCATAGTTTCTAGCCTATTGAGAAAGCCTAATGAAATATAAGATTCTTGATATTATTAGATGATTAGATTCTATATTATTATTTCATTTTACCTTTTCAATCATAGGCCCAGGTTAAGTAGGATGTTCAATTATATCATTAATGTTATTTTTATATTTATAATTCATATTATAAGTTTTCGGAAAAATAAATTATGTTTTTTTGAATTTTTTTTCTAGAATTGGTCACTCAAGACATCCCTGAAAATGGAGCTTAACTTTGATCATAGTTGTAGGTTTCTGACTAGCACAATAAAAAATTAAATAATTATTTATCCATACAACTAGTTAAAACTGATATAAAAGTGAGTATGAGAATCATATTCACATGGAAGGTTGGTCTGTACATTTGTCGCTAAAAAACCAATAATAGTCCTATAAGTTATGTAGAAGTGAAATAATAATAGTAATAATTAGGTTAACTAGGGTATAAATGTGTGTTGAATCATTACTGACTGCAAATATTAAAAAAAGATTAATTATGGAAGAAATTAGGGAAACCAAACATGAAATAATTGAAATATATATTCTCTACTCTTGATTAAGTAAACAATAAATATAATCATTGATTAGAGAAAACATGAAAAATAATTATCCTTTGATATTGATCAGTGATATTTCATATTTAATTATCTCCCAAACATTACTCTAGTGTTTTTATGTTCAATAAAAGACAAGATAACTCTAAACATTTCTAAATATTCAATTAATGGGTTATTATTCAAAGTTCTAATAATTCAATACAATAAATGGATTGCTCTTAAATACTATAAAAAATATGTTCATTATAAAAAATGATAACACTAGAAAAATAATCATACCATAAATAGTCATAGAAAGATAATTAATGAAGATTAAAAGTTTTACCTACATTAAAATCCAATCTCTATAATAATTTTAGTTACTAAGTAATGTAAAGTAGAAAAAAGTAACTAGAATGAAGATAAGATGGAATTTATCTCATGAGATTATCTTCTTCCAAAATCGTACGCTCCATGTCATGGTTCTTCTACCATATCCATCTCCCCTAGCTCAGTATATCATATCTATTAATTATCATACACACTGTAAAGTAATTTAACCATTCAATTACCTGTTAATATCACACGTGCAACTAGATCTTCTCTAGCTCAATGGTATCTACACACTCTCAAAACAAAATTCACTCCTTATTATCCAGAAAAATGAATTATATGAACTTATTAAAATTCATTCCAAATACCATATATATTTTCTACAATTTACACAAGATCATATTGATGGATTCATAAATATGAATTTGTGAATTGAAACAATTCTCTATTTTAATCATTCTCAACCATTATGGAAAATGAAATTGTATTGGGATAACCTTCAATGATATCCTCATATTAGAGTGAATTGATCAATATTTATGAGATTTATCATATTCAGATGGTGTTCATTTAATCACTGATCTAATGGTAGAATCGTGGTATTAATTAATGTATGTCTAGATATCAGAGACATTATAAAGTTGATCCTAGGTACTAAAATGACCTCATCCTATGGAGATCCCTCATCAATGAGGGAAATATAGCGTGTGATTGTCATCCTTATATGGGTGTTGGTTATGTATAATCTAGCCATCCTTCACTCTATGTCGATGGGGAAAACTACTTCTTTCATGTTTCGCTCTACCAACCCTTCCATTTCTCTTAAATTTTCCCCATATCCACATTAAACCAAAAGGACCATTTGCTTCACCACGAGGTCCCAACGCATCCACTCTACCTCTATGAATTTTCAGAGGCAAAGTCCTTCCATGACCTCTCCCTGTGGGCTCATTTTTCTTACTCGATCCTCCACATGACATCTTTTACAGATTCATCATTAACACCATGTCCTTGAAGGAGCGAGTCAACCTCAAATTTCTATATCCACACTAATTTATTCTTTATTTTGATAATACATATTATCTCACCTTATCTTGGTCCATCGGATAATAATCATGTGATGGGTCTCCCTTTTTTATGTTTAACTGGGGCTATTAATTTCATTCAAATCATGAGCCACCAATCATTGAGATCAAGATAAGATTCAAAATATTAAACCTTCCATTCAATAACCATTCAATCCAAAAAAATTTGGGTAATATCATTAGAATATTTTTGGATTTTTGAGACCTCTAAATATTCCCATGTCACCCTATTAATGCATTCATTTTTTGAAGATTATATATCTATGTCTCGAGTGGAATCATTGTGGACAGAGGTAGATGAAGTATTCAGATACAATCAGGAAGAGGGGTTCAAGGATTGGTGTAAATTTTTATCATTATGCTTATATTTGGAAAACATTTAGTAATCTTGTATCTCTATATGAGGATTAAGGAGTCACACCTTTCATCATAGAGGTTTTTAGTAAGGTAAAAGATAATATTATCTATAATTATTCAAATTTTGTTAATTCATATTATAGTGATCTTGGGATATATCCCTCTGATGTTGTCTTCTTAGGTGCTCATATATTTTTTTAAAATGGAATAAAATTTAAGGATTAAATTTCCCATTGACTAATGTGAGGGGATGTAAAGCTGATAATAACCACCAAGGTAGTAGGCATGGTCTAGATATCTGATTTAATTTTCCATCCTTGAAGTCCTTCATGAAATGCTTCATTATCATGAACCCTAAATCCCATTATTACTGGTGTTTTGAAGAAATGGTGATATGGAGTTCTAAGTATGAAAAATTCTTTTGTTTCTAGGAATAAAGGTGTTGTGTGAATCTATGAGGTTGTTATTATTTGTTCCATGACACATGAAAGATCAAATCAAGGTTATTTTTCTTTAAATGCAGGCAGGGTAATTGTAATGAATAAAATGAGTCCAAGTAAGACAATAAAGACTCTTAATCTGAGAAATTAGATTGATGGGTAGGATACTAGGTGTTCAAAACATAATTAAAAGAATGAATATGGAGATAAAAAATGGTGGTTGTCTATTGTTGAAAAATATACGAGTATGTAGGTTTGGTCTAGGACCCAGGGTATCTTGAATAGTTTTTATATGAAACTAACTCGAAATCAGCTTATGAGTGTGATAAATATCATAAAACAATGGTTATTTTGTGTGTATTAATGAATGGAATGTAAGGATGTTTTATTTATATAAATATTATAGTGTCCCAGAAGACAAAATCAATGAAATGAAAAGTCATGTTAAATCGTTTGATGCCCATGGTCCCCAGATAATATAGAAAAATAAATGAAACCAGAAATAAGGAAAATCTAGATCATGTGGTTGTTCGTGAATGTGGAATTCCTAGGGTACTAGTTACTACACCCAGGGTTGAGGTTATGGTAGATATTAATAACTCTATAAAGACTAAATTTGGTCGGTTAGATGTCCCTAACCGATTTTTGGATCTAGTGGAATTTGATATTTTCCAAAAGGAGACAAGAAGGAGGACACTAACCTAAATCTTCCCCTAAATTCATATTAAGAGATGTTCTAGGAAGATTTTCATATTAATTATTCATTGTTGGATGATGATAGAATGTTTGAGAGATCGATTTGAGTTGCTCTATATGATGAAAAAGTCATTGGACCATTAAAAAGATCAAATATTTGATCATGGAATCTATATGAGAAATTTGTTTTGAAGTAATATAATTAGACCTGGGATATGTTCGCCTACCACTTTGAGGATCTCATATAAGATGCTCTATACATGAAGGTGTCATCTATCACATGGAGCTCAAATAGTATGACTAATTCAAACTTTTTAAATATTTTAATGAATATCTTGAAAATTTCTTATTCTATATAAATTTTTGTTTGTCATGTAATATTTTTTGTTTCTGAATTTCCCCGAAAGGAAATTTCATAAATAAAATATTTAAATTTTCTGGTTAGGGGATCCTTGGTATAGTATTATGCAGACTTGGGAACCTCAACTCACAAGACAATATCTTCAAATACGCATTTCCAAAAACACATTTCATTAAACTCTCTTTAACCTCATAACTCATGGATTGGGGATGATCAAAACCTTATTTCTCAATAAAGTTTCTTGAAATGGGTAAATCTAGGAAAAAATCCATATCCTTTATAATTGTATTAAAAATAATCAAAATAGAAATGATGATTTATAAAATTTTGTATCCTCTCTTAGACACACCATATAATTCATATCCACATATCTATCTTTTTCATAAATTGAAATGAGATCTGGTATTCCAACAATAGCATCAATCATCCACAATAAAACTCCTTTTTATAATATTATCTTAAATATATTTGGACAATTATGGATAGAGGTCATCATTGGGTTTTCTACAATGTAGTTTGTTTCATCACTCTCCGAGTGAAGGCGATGATAATTATCAAATAACCCTTAATTGATATCACCTCTTGAGTCCTTGTCAATCCTCTATGTTCTGATTTGGAAATCTATACACATAAACATGGATCAATCACCATATTCTTTAGTCTCCAAAAACACTACTGACCATCTCATTTTCACATATAATTCTTGGTTACTCTGTTCAAATCAACCAAGGTTCATTAGTTGAGTTTTATCAAAATTAGGTTTGAATATTAATTGAGTTCATAATCTGTGGGTTTCTTGGTCAATTTTCTTCATTAAAACCAAGATAGAAATCATAAAAATATAAATCACATTCACAAAATGTTTCCCTTAATATGGTTGACTATAAAAATATTTTGATCATTATACAGACCATAAAAATACAATAACATTTTATAAGTGGGGTCACAAAAATGACCCCACTTCGTCTTATAGTAACATAATTTACATGCTTGGTAGCCTTATCCCCAAGTGAGGTATGTTCTGTTTTTAACACATAGTCACTTATGTGACTGTGGAATATTCATTTTTCAATAATCTAATTCATATATATTTTATGGATTGGATTTATATTCATAATTTTCATTCACAGGCATGATCACATAATATTTGGGTGGATGTCAAATGTAGCGAATTCAGTTTATGACTTACAATATGTTTTCCCTTTTTTTCTGCTCATTATAGTGACCACACTATAACATAAATAGGAAATATAAATTTGAATCAAAATAAAAAAACCGATAAAATTAAAAATAATACATTGATAAATTAATTTTTAAAAACATGAAAAAGAGAGAATAAATCTACTAACTAAACAAATTATATGATAACATTTAAATATTTTTGTTTGAAGTAATTATAAAATAGAATATATAAATAAAATATGGCATGTCATATGGTAATTTAAGAATAAATATATGAATGATATTAATAGTTACAACAATCTAATCATTAAACTGTAAATTAACTAGAAAAAAAACCAACCAATTAAATATATATATTTATACATAAAATAAATACTATTAATACATTAATTTAAAAATAGAAAAAAAATCAATAAAACCTTCTTTTCATAATAAAATACTATTTAATATATTAAATGATTTTAAAAAATAGAAAAAATACATTCCAAATATATTTCCTTATCAGTACTATAATCTACTTCATTAAATCCTTCATGTTATTCAATTATAGGATCTTTGAGTTGATTTTATTTGTCAATTATAGCTATGTCCCATTAATCCACAAATCCCATTCGATCACTTTCACATTCCTCATCCCAAAATGTGGCATCATTTTAGGAAAACAAGATCTTCATTATATGTAACATTATCTTCCTTTAGAAATAATTTCCCCCACTAAGAAACTCTCCATATTATACCATCAGGATAACCATTTTTACTAATCATCTTCCTCACCAAATTCATTATCATCATGGATTATTTATGAAATGAATTCCATCTTTCTATAAGTGATAACATTTTATGGAATTTAACACATGATATATATATATATATATTCATTATTTATTACCTTTACAAACTAATCATTTGAATTTATAAAAATAGATAATAGTACGTTTGAATTTGGTTTCTTCTATATATCATTATATGTAATGATTTTTAGATTTTAATTTTGTGTCATTCTATAAATTTTCATTTTTGCTTATGGTTTCACTAGTACACATCTCATTAAAAATCAAGACATATTTGTGTCTATTGGTGGTCCACATATCCATACCATGAACCTTGACAGAGTAAATATCTCCACTAAATTTATCCAGGATTATTATTTTAATCCTCATCACCATGGTGAAATCCTAAATAATTTTTATATAATTGTGAATCTTGGTAACAATTTTTTCCACTTAAACAGAGAACATTTCTACTAAATCATCTTCATTAAATAAAATATCCATGAATATTTTTCCTTTACATCTCATTTATATATGTTATTGATTTTATTCTAAATTCCATTCACATTTTTAATCTAAGGAAAAATGTCGACTCTTTCTTTGAGATGGATGAATGTAATTCATTTTACATTCTACAATAGGCTTTAATATAATTTTGATTAGTAAAATTATTGGGTTTTCCCAACTTTATGAAGATGTACACCTTTCTCAAGAGTGTCAATAAAATCTAAGAAAAGATAAAGAAGATATGGAACCATCATCAACAACTTTAAATTGAATACCTTTCTATATATAATAGGAACTATTTTTTTTTGTTTTTATTTTCATATCCACTTTATATCTCATCAATAAAAATGTATTAGAAATAACAAAGAATTAGATTTTTGGGATATTAACTATGAACAGTGGCATAAACAATAATATTCAACTAATGGGGAAATGAAAGTGAACACCATTACTAAGAGGGTTTGAATTGGTGATTACCAACACACCAATTAAAAAAAGGTTTTCCCAAAATTTTCATATTTTTATTAGATCTCAATGGTGATAATGAAATAATGAGAATATGTTAAAAAACAGATACATGATATATGTATTTTTTCAATCATATCGAGATTATAATCCATAATAAAAATGTAAATCGTACTATTATGCACATTCTTTTTTTATTATCAACAAGAACGAGGAACATAGTAAAAATATTGTCATGTAATCGAATTATAAGAAATAATGATAAATATTAACAAAATGAAAGATATTAACACCCATTAACTATAAGTTCTAAAAGATGTTTAATAATGTATGAATACGTGTTCCCATTCTATGTCCTAAAAAAATTATAGAATGGTTTTTTAATTATAGGAAATATTCATATCATATTTTTAATTCATACAATTGATTTTGGGTATATTTTTATAGGCAATGTCTCATCATGACATATACCCACAAAACCTAGATTTTTTGGATTACTAGAAATAATATATCCTAAAACCTCAAGAATAACTTGTCATATATCTCCATTTTGTTTAGTGATTTCCATCCTATGTTTTAAATCCATATTATACATCTCGTAACATAGTTCATGAGACCATGAACATATGGCCATAAAATCCTTTTGAAATTTCTAGGACATCATCATATCATTTTGGTTAAACTCATGTTAATCACATTTATTTTATATTAATAATTTCATTTTCAAAATGGGTCCATAAGATAGTATACCTTTGTAATTGTCTAAAAATAATATATATTGTACATGTTTTTATAAATTGTGATGAATAATGAATTTTTTACATAATAATTCATAGATGCCATGACCCGTCCCCCAGGGGCCCATGTCTTGACTACCCCAATCCCAACTTCCATAGACAAGGGGATGACAACTAGGACCGAAAGGTGTATCCCTGAAAACTGGGAAGGCATTTCCATTATAACATTTAAACACACTCAACCAAGCACACAACGTGATACGAACACACGTAAACTAAATAAAAAAAAGTGTTCTTAATGTAAGTGGGCCCGGAATACAAGCCCAACAGTAAGGGTACATGTACAACTAAAATATAATACAACTGAAGAAAGAGAAAGGTAGCGACTGGGTGGTCCTCTATGGTTCATACATGAAGGGTAGGTATTGATCGCCTCCTCAACACTCCATGTACACATGTCTCCTCTACATACCAACACACTGTATGGTCCACCTCTGAGCACCATCCAATCCTGGTACCCACATCCTCAATCAGCGTTGTCCATAGTCTGCACTAAATACAACAAGGTGTAGGTGAATCCAGTGTAGGGATGAGTAAAATTATACTTAGTAGGGACCCCGACACCGTCAAGGTCTCACAAAAATCCCCAATGGATAAACGAAAATGCATGTAAACCAGCTGACAACCCTACTTAGGTATATTCCCATACATAAACATTAGTAATCATGTATACTCATCTCAAACATGAGGAAAACATATGGTCTAACCCATGATCCCAAAGCTCAACTATTCCGCAAATATAGGAATACCACAAAGATAAGTACCACACAGGTACGCCACATAGATGAATACCATAAAGGTGTTATAATGAAGGAATGTATCACACATGTACAGACTTAGGTTACACTAGTTATAAATTTGTACAGAAGTATAGATGATTAGATGTAACTACTGAATCATTTTACTCTCTGAAGAGGAAAACCCACCTAGGATCCTAGTAAATCGTCAGACCCACACATGATCTTAGTACATCGTGTGACCCCCATAGGATCCTAGTACATCGTCAGACCCACAAAGAATCCTTGTACATCGTCGGATCCACACACGATCAAAGTACATCTTTGGACCCACACATGATCCTAGTATAGCGTCAGACCCTCGCATGATTCGAGTACATGGTCATACCCACATACGATCCTAGTACATCGAAAGACATGAAAAAGAGCCTAGTACATCGTCAGAACCCCCCAGGATCGCAGTACCTCGTCAGAACCACACAGGATCCTAGTACATCTTCATACCCACACAAGATCCTATTTAATCATTAGAGCCAGCTACAGGGTACCCGCACTTAGCTTTCTCGTCTCTGAGAGAGTCTTCTCCTCACACTACTAGTCGATACAGTATCTTTCACAAAGTCCCATGAAGATGTATCCAAAAGGAATTCCATGTAAAAGGGGTCTCAATGCAATATAGGGTGCATAAAATAGACGCTCGGTCTGTATGTTATTTGCTTTTTAGTCCCAAGGGCCTGGTTAGATTTGTGCTAAATCCAACCTGACCATACCCCATCATTATCCAAATCTCAAATGGGGTATACAAAAAGGACCATATCGTTCCATGGTTTCTGGAACCATAGACGATTAGTCAAACAGACACCCGGTGCCAAAGTTATGGTAAAAATAAAGGATAGGGTAGAAACCGGTTCGGGTCCGGGCCGACCCGGCCGGGGCCGACCCGATGCATTTCGGGTTGACCCAGCCTACTTGTTCCGGCCCACCCCACCAGGTCCGGCCCTGTCAGGCAGCCCGGCTTGGCTGCATGTGGGGCTGGGGGGGGTTGCATATCTCTCACCCTCGAAAACCGAATAACCGAAAAACGTTTAGTCTCTAGCTGCATGTGGGACCAGCCACGGGTCCCACTCAGTCCAGCTCGACCAGCCAATATGGCTGGCCAATTGTCCTCCTAGTGGCATGTCATGTGCCGCCAGTCCGCGGTTGAGTGAACTTCGGTCGTAACTCCACCATCTTCCATGAACAGGCGGGCAGTGACCCCTTGCTCCGACAGAAGCGCCTCTTGCGCCGCACATTCGCCGCCCGAACGAATGCTGGCTGCCCTCTGTCCACTACCACAACTGATGGTCCGTGACTCTCTTCTGGTCTCCATGCGACCTCTTCTCTATCACTGGTTCAGATGGATACCACCAATGTTTCATTCGACTGGCCCTTCATTCGCCCGAAACACGCGGGGTGGTGTCGCGTCCCCCCCCCCCACCCTCATACATCGAACGACTGAAGTCATTCGGTCGCCAGCAGCGTGCGAGACCTACCACAGGTCCCGCTCAGTCCAACTCGGTCTTCCGAAATGGCCATCCTTTAGTCCTCCATGCAGTGCGTTGTGTGCCGCCGCTTCATAGCCAGCCGAACACCAGCCACGCCTCTGCCATCTGCCGCAGGCGGGCTAGCTGCATCCCCTTGCTCCGACGGCGGGACGCCGTGAACCTCCCCTCCGCAACTAATGTGTCGTGACTCTTCTCTAGTCTCTGCATGGACTAATTCTCTATCGGCGGCACATATACACACCGCCCAGGTTCTGTGCTGCTGGCCTGGGTGCCAACCACCACCCTTCTCCACTGCGAAGAACACAACAATCATGAAGAATTGAGGGGGGATCAGGCCATGTTCATTTGGCCTGCACCCTCTACATTATATCGATATCAGACGAATCAAGAGAATATAGTCAACTCAAACCATGAAGAACAATAAAACCCTACCTTGAAGGTTTCGTAAGAGGTGGTGCAAGGAAGAAGATGACGTCATTGTAGAGAGTTAGCGTTCGTCAATTACACAAGGTGCATCCATTCCGGGCTTGGGGTCAGTTTCTTGTTCTTCATTAGAGATGCATTCTTCGCTGGAGAGTTTCTCCACAGTTGTCTCCAAATTCTAGCATTTGCCAATAATTTTTCAACCAATCCCCTCAAAATAGGAGGTGAGCCATACAAATTAAATTAAGATTAACAATTTAATTTTTTGGGAAAATAATGTGGATCAATTAAAATGTAAATTAAATTAATGGGAAGTTGAGAGGCTTTCCCCCCATAAGAGGGGTTCAGGTGGTCCCCATAGCTTGAATTTAAATTGTGGGTTTTCTAGTTTGGTTGGTCCCCACCTCTATAACCCTTGTAGTGAGGTCTCAAAAAGAAAATTATTATTTTTTATTTTATTTTTCTTATTCCTATAGAAAAATCACAAAAACTAACTTTCACCACGACCTCCTGTGATCGGGGTGATGGTTTACTTAAGCGAATACCAGCGTTGTGAGTTCCACGGTGTCCTCAGATTTCAATTCCGAGAACCAGTTCAAAAGTTACAAAAAATTGCTTGCACGTTTACTGAGTGTATGTGAAACAGTGTTCAGAAATTTATTCAGGCACACCGGGCCTCAAAATCATGCGCTGTCAATGTTCGCGGACTCGTAAAATTCCCAGTTAATTAAAAAAATTCATGGAATTTCCGTGTCTCTACAATGAAAAAACCAATATTTGAACCATGTCTGTATGGTCCAACATAGATAATCCCATGAGTCATCAACAATGCATCATAAACACTATGAAAATATAACTCAATCAATTTTACCTTCCAGATAAAGCATGATAAAACTTCTAAAATGCCCATTTTTGGCACCCCATGGTTTGGTTCCAAAAATATATGAGACCACTCCATTTAAAATATCCATTTCATATTAACATCTTCACAAGGCCTTAGTGATTGCTAAAAACAATATGTGTAATGAGTCACCCTCATAGGGACTTGAGTTTTTTTGGATTCTATCATCACTATATTGATCCCCCATGACATAGATGGTTATATGGAATAATATTCATTCATTTTCACCCTAATTGACTTTAAAACAACCTATCATTGTTGATATCACTATTTATTAATAAAAAAAATCTAAACTCTTAAAATTTCATCGAAATATTTATCACAATAATATTTTCATAGTATTATTCCAATGATAATGTAATTCAAACACCACAACAGGATAAAATGGAATGTTTGAGAGCACTCTAAATCTCAAAGTATGAATAATTATACATTAACCTTGTATCAATTAATATAATCTTAGAGACCTAACTTTGTTAATTATATTCATTAGGGATATTCAATAACATAAACTCATACACTCCCTATCATCAAGGTATATTCAATATTTATAGCATTTCTTCATTTATAATTGGTAAACAATAAAAAAAGTATATTAATGGGGACATTAATCTAGCACTTTATATTATTTATCACTTTATTATAAATAAGAATATATTTTATGTATATCTAGATTTATTTTTATGTTATAATACTTCCCATTAATAAAAAACAATTTATCTATTGTCGTTAATTTATCTATCACACTATGTCATCATTTTAAAATCCTTATTTTAACAATTTATTTTTCAATATAATTTCACGATATATGTTATATATCACATAGGATTTATAAATAATTTATATTAATCAATATGATAATTCAAAATAATATTTGTAAATGGACCTCAATTCAATTTATCCACATTCTACTTTAGAAATAATTTAATCATACAAATTGAGTTGGTGAAATAAGTTCTCAAAATTCATATTGAATTTCATTATAATTAAATATAACAGTAATTTTTTGGTATATATTGGAAAAATATGTATGAAAACAAGAATTTATTTAATATTTACTTACATAACTTATTATCAAAGTCTATTTAACTAATGTTTTTGTGATAGAAACCTCATTTTAGTGTCTTATCTCTGACAAATAGGCCCTATTTTCTATTGGGTTTCTTTCTAAAACCCCACTTCAGTAGTGATGGATAGTTCATATATAATCCCAATACAACATTGGTCCTATCTCAAATTAGATTTCATTCCATTACTTTTCACACTATAATTCATATTCCTAGAAGATAAAATTCATTCTTATTTTTGGGTATGAGGGGTTGACTTTATCCCCTAATTAAAAATTTTGTTCAGTGTGAACTGTGAATGTTGTTTCCAATGGTGTAGTGGAGAAATATTTTCTAGGTTTTCAGGATTGTGGTCATTTATTGGTTTTTTTGTTTCATTTAAATGTATGAAATTTGTATTCTCATCATAATTTAGGTATTAGGTTTTTGAAAAAAATAATATTCATGGGTTCTATTTTACAAAAAAACATGATTGT
This sequence comes from Viscum album, assembly GCA_963277665.1. NCBI lineage: Eukaryota > Viridiplantae > Streptophyta > Magnoliopsida > Santalales > Viscaceae > Viscum > Viscum album. The sequence goes on along the minus strand of OY728143.1, from coordinate 510,853,925 downwards.
GATGTTAGTAGTGGAAACTGAGACTAGTATTTGGATGTGAATGGTATCTATTTGAATGATCATTTTTAGTGGAGATAACTCCTCTGCACTAATACAAATATGTAACACCATTTTCATCATTAAAGATTCTTTAGTGGTGTTTTATGGGTGTAGGGGCCACTATTTCTTTGGGTTTGGATTGTATTTTTCATTGTAACTATTTTATTTCCCATCATTTCTATTTAAGGGGGTTTAGTTAGTGAAAAGTGATTGGGATTATTGGGATGATAACTATAGTTATTATGAGAACATGATCAATGGTTATTGGAATGTTTGGTTTCTATGATGGTGGATCATATAATTAACTGATCTAAATCTTAATAAAATAATAGAATAATATAATGAATTAAGTAATTCATATAATAATTAATCACAAAACCCAAAGAAAAAAAGGATAAATGTAATGGAAGTATTATATTTTCATATATAGTTTTACTACACTTTTGAACATTTTGCTATATTCATTTTCTTGTAGAACCTTTTCTATATATCATGCATTTTACAATCATATTCATAACATGGGTATTGAAAAAAATAAATGGAATGCTATAATGATTAGAAAAATTGAATCATATCTGAACATTAAAAAAACAATACTGAAGTAACAAATTTTATAAAAAAATTTAAAAAGACATTAGATGATAATCATAAAAGTTATTAGCAAAACATAGAATCCTAAAAATATTATTAAGGAATCAAAAGAGATAATACCTACATAAAAACGAAATTTAATTCTCATATAACATTAGAGAATGACAAAAAAGTGAAAATACATTAATTTTTTTGAATAATCATGATACCATGGTATTTCATGAAACTGAAATTCATCTTTAAAATTTAGCTTACCTTTGTGAACAACAAGGAAATGTTTAACAACCATCATCACAGGAAAACCAATGTGATGAAAATTATTATTCTAATGATTATATCAATAATATCATTGTTCCAATTCATAAAATTTTGATTAAATACTTCACTACCACACATATGTGAACATACTTATCATGTACACACCAGAATATATCATAAAATTTAATCCTAAACATAAAAATTACATAAATATATAGTAAACACCAATCATCATCTATACATATGCTCTCCACATTAGACCAATCAACATCATATCTTAAATAACCCAATGAAAAAATGTATTTCTAAAAATATCAAAACAATAACATAATACTAACATAAAAAATCATAGGATATCATAAATATTCTTTTGCAGAATGAATCTGATAATAACATCATATGGATAGGGATAAAAACATGCTTTAATTATTGAAAAACTTTAGAGGATAAATATAATTGAATATAAAAAGGATTTGAACAAAACTTTCACAATAGAAAAAAGTTTAATTTCCAAAACACTTTTCTGTGAAGGGAAAGTGAGGTTTTTTAAAAACCACAATACATATAGATTAGAGTAAAATATATTTGTAAATGAAAAATTTATTCAAAAAGGAAAAATTTAAATAACAAAGAAAATATTAAATTTTAAATTTATATTTTATATTAAAGACATGAGAAATAAATAATGTTTTCAAAAGGACCTAAAAATAAATTGAAAACTTTTACTTTTATAATGATTACTTAATATTGGAACTTTTAAAAACAAGTAAAATTTATTAAAAGAATATGTGGAGTGGATGATAAAACATTTAATATGAAAGGATGAAAATTACTAAAGTAAATTTTAATATAAACTTATTAGGAAACCATATTTCAAAAATTATGATGAAATGTAATACCCTATGAATTTATAAGAACATAATTTTCAACCACATTCAAGAGATATAACACTGAGCTTAAACGAACCAAGAAATAATAATATTTTAATGACAAAATTATAACCCCATAGATAAATTGGATGGTATGAATAATAATAGAAATGTTATGAAAAATATTTATAAAGGTCCTATATAATCAAAATTAGTTGATTGAGTCATTATAAATAAGTACATAATTTTTAACAATGGTATTTCTACTTCAAAAATATGTTTTTCTTCAAAAATTGGATTTTTTTATTTTTGAGAGAAAATATTTGAAATATAATATGAAAATTTTATAAACTTAATATGATAAAATAAATATAATATTTGATATAAATATTAGATAATTATATTCTTGTGAAATGTTTAGAGATTTATGAAAATTTTGATTTTTTACTGAATAGTTAAACACATCGAAGTTTATAAAACAATAATTTATTTTCATTAAAACATAAAATTATTTCATTTGGTTTTTCTTAATGTATCATTATTATTATATAAATATATATAATATAATTAATTATATTTCATTCATTAGTATACCAGATTCTGGTTGATGTTCAATTTTTATTATAGACCCATTTTTAAAAATTTTTTATTGTAGTTTGTGATTTTTTATTTCCTTTATTCTAATTATACTAAGTAAATTTTAAAAAACATATTTCATAATAATAATAAATATTTATAAATTTTATATATAAGATTTTTCGTTTTTCTTCATTATAAATAGTAACCATAGTAAATATTTGTAACCTTTGTATGGTTAAATACGGTAATTATGTTTAAAAATAATCTGTTAAGGAATACAAATAAACCAAACACATTCCAATAATATTTTCGATGAGTGGATCTAGACCATTCAATTTTAATGTTTTATGATATCTTAATTTGGGGATTTTTTTAGAAGCAATGACATATATATTATTTAAAATAAAGAAAACTAAAAAATGTCATTCTCTCGCTTTTAAAATTATTGTTATTTGTTCACAAAGGAAAAAATACATTTTCAATTATTTATAACGTTTATTTTTCCAATAATTAATTTTTTTAAGATTATAATTTATTTCAATCATTAGTTATTATATAATTACCTTAAATGATTATTCAACCCTCACACAGTGCTTGTAGAGGTAGTATAAAAAAACATAGTAAATGAATATAAAAAATATCAAATGTTATTTTTTTTGATGATTTCTGGATTTCACTGAACATTATTGTAAAAACTAATCTACAATTTATTTGTAAAATTTCTATATTTAATAAACATTTTTTGGTATTCCAAACATCAAATTCCAATTAAAATTTTACCCTAGAATTTAAATTAATGATATTTTATGTTAAATAATATTATATTAGATGAACTACAATCATAAAAATATTTATAGTGGTCAAGTGGAATATGAAAAGGATTAATATTTCAACCATGAACCAATTATGACCCAATTTTTATCTTTGATGATTTATTTTTATATCTAATTATAACTCATTTAAAAATCATAAAAAAATTCAGATATAATAAAATACATATTTTTCACATTTTGATATATTAATATGTTAATTTATTAACCTCAATCCATCTACTAGGTCCACCAAGTTTGAATGGAAACCATAGATCATGTGTATACTGGACTACCTCCTAACGAACTGATTAAATTAGTTTTTCATCACCTCCTCTCACATATTTTTATAAAGAAGGATAATATATATATATTTTTTATATCCATGAAATTATTATTAATCTTGAAATATAATATATTATATTTTCCTAAAATTCAATCCATTGTAAAGTGTTTGTGTTATTTGTGCTTATGTGTAGATTTCCACCTCCAGGAAGAGGTGAATTTTTCATTTCATAACTAAATCACATGGATGATATATATAAATAATTTTCAAATATAATATTTTATTTATTATTTAATAATGAATTTTTAATGATTAAATAATAAATACCATATTTACCTAATTTTTATTGAAAATTGAAAAGTCACTCATGAGTACATATGGTCTTCTCTCTCTGTGATTGTAACAAGAATCACTTTTCATAACCATAATTAATTGTTGGATTTATAAGTATTTTTAGTGTATAAAAATGATAATTATTTAACAATTTATATATATTATATATTGTAATCATGATCCCATTTAGCCTTATCAACCAACCAAATTCATCATGATATAATGAACCGAACAACCTTAAAACTCCTAATGTGGTATTAAATAATAAAGTAATTAAATATATCATTAAAATATGTGAATAAAATTTTTTACAGATAATTTATTAATCATATAAAATCATATAAATAAATAAAAAATATTATGTACATTTATTATATGTGTGTTAAAGAAGATACAATGAAAGTTTGGACTCAATTTGATGGATTTTACCTCAATTTCCTTCTATTAATGTTTTCATTAATGTTATAAACCAAATTCCTTTAATGTGGTGTATATAAATTAATATTAAATTTTAATAAATTATTCCTTCATATTTTATGGTATAATATGTTACAATTAATGTGGTTTCATCATAGGTGTTTTATTTGAACATTACGAAATAGGAAAGTGATACTATAACTTAATTTATTTACAGTTGGTAATAATAATTCATCAATGGATTTATTATGAAAAAATTATGTTATTAATTATATTTCAAAAATTTAAATCCTCTAGTATTTGTTTTAATTTATTTTTTTTCACATAAATTCCCTATTTAATAATTTTCAATTCGTTTATATGATCACTATAATGATTATTCTTTAAACAATTTTTTTCACTTGGATATAAGTTTATGTTATGAGCCTATCATATTTATTTAGGTTTATATAACTCATTTTTACATGTTATTTAATGAATATTATTTTATTTATGGTATTTAAGGTTTCATTTCATTCATTTATTTCATAATTGTAGAACTCAAATGTTACCAAAATGGTAATGATTTTAATGATATAATCTCATATTGTTTCAATATTGTCTATGATCATATTTTCATTGGGTGGGATAATGTGCTCTTATTTTCAAGAACCTAATATATTTATTTCTATCATAATTACAAATTTGGTTTTCGTTTTTATGTTTCCATTTCCTCAAATATTTATTAATGAAACATCAACAAAGTAGTTTTTAAGTGGTACCGATCTTGTATCATATTTTTGATCGGGTATTTATATATTACATGTTTATGTTTTGTAAAATGTATCAAATGTCATTTTTTTGAGAATATAGTTGATTTATAATGTTATATTAAATGAAAGTTTACGTTATTTTAAAAGGTTTTAAAATGAAATTTCTTTACATTTTTCTCTGGTGTCACTTTAGACTGCCACTAAAATATTTTAAAAAGAATGTTTATTTTTAACATTTGCAATATGAACTTGTTTCTCTTCCTTTGTAGCTATTATTTTATTTGAATATTCCATTTTATTTTTCAAATTTTACTTTAAAATAAAATTATATTTACAATATTTTTTGATTTTTTAGTTTTAAATTGTGATTTTCAAAGAACAACGGGTATTTTTTTTAGAATGTATTCAATGATCTTTTAATGTTACTTATACTGACCAATGAAAATAACTAATGATGTTAATTATTATAGAATGGGCATATAATTTAATTATTCCCCAATAATTATCTCTCTTGATGCATTAATATTGAATCAATGATATTTTCCTTGAACTTATTTCTTTTCCACTGGTAAATCAAGGTATGAAATATGAATGACTATTTTTAAGTTGAAAAGTGCATGGTTCTAATTATTTTTATCTTGATATTAAAATTTTAAATTAATAATAAAAGATGGATTTACGAGTAAACTAAAATCATTAGGTTATATTTTATGATATGCTATAGGAGAGTCAGTTATATCCCTCATATATATTGGTTAATGATAATAGATTTGACTGAATACAAGTAAATATTAAGAGATGATGGAGTTAATCAGTTAACATGTTATTTATAATCGATTATGGGTGTTAACCTGGTAAGGTTATCCGATATATATATTGTATATTTTAAAGGATATATGAAGATAATGTTCCAATATAACAACATGTTTTCTTTATTCCTACCAAGAATTTATAATGGTTCATTTTCCCAAGGATATTTTTTCAAAGTGATCATGTTTGTTGACTTATATTAATCTTTTAATATGTAAATTTTGTATACTATGATTAATGAATTAGGATTTAGGTTTTGATTGATATGAATTTTATATTTAATTTAAATTAAATTTGATTATATGACCATAATCATATTCATATATAAGGATCACAGTAGAAATTCAGTTGTTAAATAATATGTTTACTGCTATTGAGAATTTAAACTCACCCGTTTTATGTTTTATTTTCGCTAGGTCATGATGAATGAAATTAAATAAATATTTTCAATAAAATTTTCATGTGCGAATAATTTTATAGAATATAGTGTATAAATGATTTGGAATAATAAAATCTTGGTATAGTGCAGGGGGGAGGTCACATAATGATATGGGAATTTCTATGTACATGAATTTCTTAATTATTTAAAATATAAAACCTAAACTTTATTTGGGTGTGTAAGTGATCCTATATTTTCATTTTATGTTTTCTGTTTTATATGAATAAAATTAGGTAATGTTTATTATTAATAAAGACATAAAGGTCAGGATTACGTTTTTAGCACTAAATCTGGGTGTTCGGTTCAGGGAGGTTATAGTTGGCATCAGATCATAGTTTAGATAACTTCAGAGATTAGCTGTTTTACATTTGTGGTTAACATAGGAGTTATAGATTCCATAATGATTTTTTCACTAGTTATCACCCAGATTTTTCAATGATATTAAGGAATAAACTTCAATAAATAATGAAAATATATGTTTTATACATGTATAAAAAACTAATTATTTTGTGACCAATTCATTAGAAAGGAAAATAAAATCTATTTGAAAATAACAGAATTTTTTTATGAAAATATATTATTATAGGAACAATCATGGATTACATAAATAACATAAAAGAACTCTTTTGTGAATTATTTTAATTATACTTATATATTATGTATTCTATTATAATTTTTACTTTTATCTTATGATTTCTTGAGATACAAGATTGGAATAAATCAAATTTTATGCTCACAAACTATATTTTATGAAAAAGAAGTTTTGTTTCCCTTTATACAATAACATTAATGATAGTATTGGAAAATTTTTTAAAATGTGTTTTCAAAAATAATGTTTATTTATTAAAAAAAATTCAAAATTAACTTGTAGTCATTTTTTATTTTCTATGAAGGTAAAATTTTGGATTAATAGTGAAAAATAGATGTCTTTTCATGAATTTACATTTTTCAACATTTAAAAAATATAAATTTTTTTCATATGGTATTAAAATATATGTTTTATTATATATCATTGAATTCAATATATTTCGTTTTAATCATTTTCATATTTAATTTACATATAAAAACAATATATCTTTTGAACATTTTTATAAAAACCCACTTTCTTGTCACGTTTGTTGGGTTAATGATACATTACTTTTTTAAATTTATAGAAATTTAATATGGAAAAATAGGTACCATATTTGGATTGAGAGTGATTTATATTATCTGGTAAGTTCATCCTATTTTTTTACCATAATTATTAAGAAGAACAATACATATTGTTTACCAAGGTTTAGGTAATAACTAGTTTATATAGGGGTTAAAATTAAAATACATGAGTTAAAAATAACAAAAATATTTATAAAAACCCATGATTCTAAGATAATTTTATATATACATCATATATGTTAGAAAATGGGACACTTTAGAATCATTTTGCACATAAAAAACATGGGAATGTTTTTTTATTTTAAAAAAATTACAAGTTTTCCACAAACCTCAATTATTAAAGGCCACCCACTATCATTTATTCTACAAACATTAAAAATACATTTATTTGGTAAATTATAACCTAAATAAATTAATTAATTCATTATTATCATCTTATAATGCCTATTTCATCTATATATCCAACATGAGAAGTAGTTTCTTGCAAACCAAAAGAAGTTGTCTGAAGATGAGGAAATGTTCTGAATCAGGAGTTTTTTAGTTCATCCTCAAAATCATTAGATTGTAATTAAAACACAATGATATGACATCATAAGTATCTTTAATATTATTATATTTTATTATATTAATTCATTTACCTATATCCCTATCCCCATCCATCACATGGGTCAAACAATCCTGATTTGTGTGTATGGTTGACTATTGCCTCATGAAAAAATGTTATTTGTTTTCTATAAACAACTATCACAAATATATATAATGTTTTATTTGATGATTATAAATAATATCTATGATATTATTATTCTTATGGTATCATGATATCACATATTACTCATTAACTTCCATTCTGTGGGAATGTGATAATGTCGTTCATGTGTACAGTGGACTACCCCTCTCAAAGTGATGTTATTAATTCATGCCTAAAATGCAAGTTAATAAAAAAATTTGAAACTATTTTAAATATATTTTATAAATATTATTATATATTATTTATATATTATTTTTCTTTATTTATTACTTTCCATCACGAAAATGGAAACAACTTTCTTGCGTTTGTACAACCTACCATCTCGAAGAATGATGTATTTCATTTCTATATCTAAAATATATATAATTAGCTAAATACATATTTAATGAGTATATATGATATTTATGTCATTATTATCACTATGATTATTATTTTAACATGATAAATGTAATAGGACCAAATAAATAAATAAAAAAATATATAAAAAACAATGCAATTATTACTCGAACGTGACATTAACATTCAATTGTTAATTTACGGGTAATAAAAACTCATATATAATTCATATTTGGAATTATATATCTAATTATTGTTTTTAAATATATGAATAATAAATTTATATGTATTATAAATTAGGTTCCAATGTGTTTGAATGAATCCATTACATTAGGTAAGGGATTTCTTGTCTCTATTTTATATATGGGATACATTAGAAAATTCACCCCTCAATTATTTTGTGAGGTGTATATATTGAACAATTGAAATTTTATATTATGAATCTAAATATTTTAATGAAATTTAGTGTTTTATTTTTTGTTATTCTTTGTTGGGGTTTAAAATCCAAAAGATTACTAATGTGGTAAGGGCTTTTCATCTCACATTTATTTGTTGTGAGACATAATCCATATTACCACATTTATCTTTTATAAGGGATATATAATTCATAAAAATTTAATTTAGGACAAATAAAAAAAGTTATAGTTTTGGAAATTATGATTTTAGGATCTATCTTTCATGGGGTTTATATTTTAAAAGTTACCAAGCAGTAAGATATTTTTGTCCCAAAATACCTTTTAAGGGACATAAGTTATGTGGTGAAAATATCTTATTCTATGTGGTAAAAAATCCAAATTGATATGTTATATCATTTATATTACTTATTTAAATGATAATATAATTTTAATTTAATGTTATTATCTCATGGTGATTATGATTCAATGTTACGAAAGTGGTAATAATTTTATGATATAATCTCATCATTTATCAAGATTATTTATGTTTATATATATAATTATAAAATATTCTAATCAATCTCAAAATAAATAAATTTAATTTTTTCCTAATATAGTGATTTCATGAGAATACATGTTTTCCATTCATTTAATTCTATTTTTTGTAATAAATCGATTAACATAATGATTAAAAATTGACTTTATTTCTCAATTCAGTCAAAAATATTTTTTCTTCCAAAACCATCATTTTTTTAAACTAATTTTAATTTTTTAAAATTTTTAAAATTATTTACTGATGAAATTTTTACAATTGTATGAATATTTAAAAAATCCTTTTGAATAGAAATGGGCTTTTATTTTTTTAAACAATATCTATATGAATTTTACTGAGAATGTGAAAGGAATCATTATTTTAACATGTATGACATGAATAAAGCATCCAGCCATCTAGAAAAATATTTCCTTTTTATATTAATTTATAAAATTTCAAGGTTATTTTTGAAGAAACTGATTTTTAAACTTTTTTATGTTTTATATATACATATATATTAAAATTGAACATGATGTTTTCTTCAAGAATAGTCTTAAAAGATTTTAAAGCTCCCATTATAATTTTTCAATGTTTACATTCAAAGAAAAGGATTCCAAATGTGTGTATACATTTTATATTTTAGATAATTATTTTTAATGAAATCTAATTTTCCTCATGACATGTTCCATTTTATCATTCAATTCCATTTTCCATATTATGTGACATCCTTAGATGCTACTTATTATTTACTAGGGATTTTTACGAAGGATACCATAATTATTATTATTCAGGGTTATTTAGGATTTTGATATGATTTTTTTAATATATTTCTCTTTCATAGTTTTGAAAATAATATAATTATTATGAAACCTGCTTCCCTATTCCATGGGTTATGATTTGATTAAATTCAAAAATGAATATGAAATTGTTTCCTTTTCCACAAGTTATGTTATGATGATATGTTGATGAAACATATTTATTTTCAAGGGTTTTAATTTTTTGAATGTTTTATAATCACATGGAATACATATGAATGCTTCTTATAATTTAATGGGTGTTTCTGATATCTCCCTTTAATTCATTGGGTAATTATCAATGTTATATGATATAAATTCATACACCGGAGGTTATCCCAATGATGAAATGGTGTACACATGATATTATAGAAAGGTAGAATGAGTGTACATGGGAGGTAATACCAATTCCAAATGATGGAACATGAGATATTATACCATGTAAAAATACTGTACATGAGTGTTTATCCCAAGACAAATATGTTATGAATATCTTGTTTGGTTTCCTTAACAAATGATTTTCTATGATTATGTATATTTTATAATTATTTGTCCTAGACCACTGATTTCATATCCTAGATATTGTTATTTTGTTTCCTTATGATTAATATCTTATGAACTGATCATATTTATGTCATGACACATGATTAATGTCTTTTATATTTAAGGTATGGTTTCTAAATGTTATTTTCATGTTCTTAGACATTTATGTTCATGTTATTCTTAAATATATATCTTTTTCATAATTTCTTATGTTTCCATTCCCCATATCATGATGAATGGTTTTATGTTGGGTTTGTTTGTTAATTTTACTAAAGGGGATGATCATTATGGGAGATTCTGAAGATCATCCACAAAAAAATATGATTTTGAACGTAGTTTCCGAATATAGTAACTTATTATCGTCTTTAGGAATGTGATTGTGTAATGTGTTGAATATTCATCTAAAATGTTTTATTATTCATGTCTGGGAAGTGAGTTTTTCTATATTTGGCATTATAGGATAGGTTAAGTTATCCTTTGGAAACTCTAATATGAATTCTTTTGTGATAACTTTAAGAATATGTCTTAGGATAAGTTTAAGGATAATTCAATTTATAAAAAAATGACCTAGAATTTTGGTATGGGATACAAAAAGTGGTTTTCAATAATATACATCCCCATCTATATAGTATTAGTGGATGTGGATCTTGCACAAAGTCATTAATGGGTAATAAATATAAAATTATAGTATTGAGAGGGACTCAATCAACACCTGTTGTTGGAAAATAGGCCTTGGTACCCACCATGTTTGTTACTCCTAGGGGATCTGCATTGGAAATTCCAAAAATCGTTACAAACCATCATGAATGATATAAATAGATGATGGATATGAATGATCTATTATAAACCTAATGTGTTATTGCATAAAAAGAATTTTTTATAATTTAGATAGCCTATATGTGTTGTTTTAAGATTATGTTATTTCAATGTAAGATTATTGTATCTCATACTATTTATTTTTGAGAATATCAATGGATAAAATGAGAATGAATCAGTTTAAAACCGAATCTAATGGGAAATTTGGTGATTGCAGGCAACAAAAATGGATTATGACTAAAAAGATAGATATTTTGATTATTTCTAATAATCTATCATGATATATGATTGACAAATTTTTCATTAGTGTTATTCTTATAGAATAGTATATGAGGAAGATGAAATTTTATGAAAGTTCATGTGGCAATGAAGTAAGAGGAAAAAGATTCAGTTACCTACTTTTCAAGTAAGCTGGAAGAATATCCTTGAATAAAATTTCAAATGTTGGTGAATGTGTTATGTGTGTCAAAAATAAGGTCATATTTTGAAAAAGTGTTGAGGTGTTAAATGAATTATATGTGGGGAACTTTTGAATTATTTGAATAAATGTACAAAAGTATGGATTAGACCATATACCATTGAAATAAATATGCTATTCCAACCAATGAAGTGAAAGGATTGAATTTTTTATATATTTGAATTGATGAATAACATTATTGATCAAATTTTGTAATTATATTTTAGCTGTAATAATTAGGAATCATTTATGGATTTTTTTAATTTTTGTGGAATATATGTCTTCTTGTAAGACTATCATAGGGGTTGATGGATATAATATTTAGTTTATAATTCAATGGGATATCATAATTTAAAATTCAATGAAACCCCTTTTTAGGATTTACGTGATGGGATTATATCAAGATTATGGATATTTTAAGAGATTCATATAGAAATAGAACAGTTAGGTTTTGTATATATTTAAGTGAAAAGGTAATTTCTTTTGAAATATATTATATATTTGGGGATATATGATTAAAGGTACTAGTATCATTTTGGGTTTATCTTATCTTTTATATTGAGGTAATTATGAAAGATAGTTTATCACCTTATAAAGTTAGCACACATCAATTATATTAAAGAATATTTCTCTCTGGACCCACTTTACATAATATATATTAAGGAAGTGGTAAGGTTATAAAGAGTTACAAATTTACTTGTATCTTATTGAGATCCAAATTGTACATTGATGTTTTGTAGACTTATTTGGAAAGATCCGGATATGGACTTTAGTTTTAGCAATACGTGAAATCCTCAGATAGATGGTCATTTTTAAAGAACAATTCAAACCAAATAGGATATGGTATGAACTGTTTCTACAGATTTCAATGTTTCTAGGGACAAATAAAATACTCTAGATTAGTTTTATTACAAAAAACATTCCTCTAGTTTAGGTTTAATACAATAATAACTTCAAGTTGAGGATTAATTTGGATCATTATGAATCAATTTCTTTAAATAAGTGTAGAGCAATAATTTAATGAAAATAAGTTTCATAATGAATTCTATTAGGACAAGCGCCACCTAATGAAATGAAACAGAAGGGTAGAGATAATCATAAATATGTATGTTGGTCACAATTTTTTCAATATTGTTATGAAAACAATCATCTATGTGATCTATAATTTGATGTAAATGATAAGGTTCTTCAATGAATTTATCCTTGGATGAAATAAAGGAAATCTATTCCCTTCTTATATTGGTACCTTTGAAATACATGATCATATAATGATAGTATCTTACCATTTGGATCTTCCACTGAACCTCTCACAGGTTAATAATGTGTTCAATATACCTATCCTCGTGAAGTGTATACCTGATCCTTCAGATGTAATGAACTCAAAGGTCATACCACTAGATCGTGATCTTTCTTATATGGGATAATTCGTTGTGATTATGGTTTATATAGATAATGTTCTATGAGAAAAGACCACTAACCTAGTAAATTGTTTGTGGAAAAAACCACGACGAAGAATCTATGAGGGAACATGATAATATAATGTGATAGGAATATCCCCTCTTTGGTACCAATGTAAATAATTTTGATGGTGGAATTCATTCAATGTATTATATAATGTAACAACCAGAAATTTTTTGAAACATATTTTCATTTAATAAGTTTAATATTTTTTGATATTTTGTGTTACATGAAATACCAACATTATCTTATCATAAATGAAAAAATGAGTTTGGGTTATGTTAAATGAAATATCATGATTAACATTTATTATACAAATCACTATGATTGAAAGTAACATGACATACTATTAAAATATTATTGTTTAAAAAGTTAGTTATCACCTATCCATTAGAATGATCGATATGAATATTAGTTACTAAATTATGAAAATATATGCAATATACATGTATATACAATTATTTTTTTGGATCAATTAATTTGAAATAAAAATAATATCTATTTGAAAATAAAGGAAATCTATTTTTGAAGAACTATTCATATAAAAATGAGCACATTATACCAAAATAAATTTGAATAAACACATTTAATAAATTAATTTAAAAATATTTATATATTATATATTCAATAAAATGTTTACTAAACATTTTATGTGTTTTCTAGTGTACATATAAGTGTAAAACAAATTTTAATCTTAATAACTATTATATCATAAAAAAAATAATTTTCCATGTGTACATATATCATAATTGTTTAATTTATTTTAATATTTATTTGGAAATAAATAATTTTTATTTAAACATCATGTAAAAAATATTTGGGGTTATATTATGAGAATATTCTGAGATGATAAATTTTCAATAAATAGTGTAAAATATTTTTTTTGTCAAGAATAATCATTTATATTAAAGAATTTAAAAACATCCAAATTATTTAAGAATGATTTTTAAAAATTAGTACAATTATATATCTATTAATTCAATTTTTTTCATTGGAATATTTTTCAAACATAATATTGATATATAACACTTTTAATCATTTGATCATTTTTTTTGAAAACATTCTTTCTTGTCGCATTAGAGGGGTTAATTTTAAATTTAAATTTTCCTACTATGTTTATGGAAATTTAAAAAATAAATTAAATATTTTTATTAATAATAACATATTTTATATATTAATTGTATCATAATTGTTTACTGTAAATAATTGTAAAATAAGAAAAAATATTTACAGCAGATAAGGTTAAAATTGGTTTACTGAGGGTTAAACTAAACATATATGTGTTAAAAATAACCAAAAACATTTGTATCTCTAATTTCATGGAAATATTTCAAACTTAAATGTTATATGATATATAATGGAAAATTTTGGAGAATTTTGGAAAGTAAAAAATGTGGGTACACCTTTTTTATTCCCAAAATTAAAATTATGCCACTCACTATACTTATAAATGGCCACCCCACTACTCTTATATTCACACTTCCAAACCAAATTTATAAAATCAATAAATAACTAAATAACCACCTAAAATTAGTATTAATATAATATTTGCTTTATGTTTTTTAGAAATACATCCTATGAAAACATTTATTGCAATGCAAAAAAAAGTAGTCTAAGGAAGAGGTAATGTCACAAATCAAGCATTTTATTTTATTTCTATTACCAACTAATCTAATTTTAATTAATCCATGATGATATTATAACATAAGTCTATTAAATATACATATATATTATTATGTTAATGTAATTACCTAAATTCAATTCATGTTCTATCAAATTTGTTATAAAATCATTATATATATGTAGGGTGAACTATAGCCACATGAATATATGTTATTTGTCTTCCATCACCACCTATCACGATTGGATGTAATGTTGGATTATTTAAAACTATATTTATATGATATTACTATTCTTCATGAACCATGATATCACATATTCCTTCTTACTTTCCTTTATATGGGAATTCAATAACATCGTTCTTAAGTATGGTACAGAACCCCCTCATGAAGAGATGTGATTCATCAATGATTTTCAAGGATGGTAATAGAGATGATTTTATTGAGAATATGTGATGTATATAAAATAATTTTTTCCTATAATTTTAATATATTATTTGCTTATATTTATTTATTTCTGGGCGGAAAATGGAAACAAACACCATGTGTATGAATGGCTTACCATCTCCTTGAATGGTTTAATTAATTTTCAATTTCTATATATTATAGAATTATATAAATACAAATATAATGAATAAATTTTATGTTTATATAATTTTTAACATTTTAGATATTGTGAAACCATGGTCAATGTAAGAGGACCAAAAATATAATATATCAAAACATATATGAATACCAAAGTTGTTATTGCCTGAATGTGACTGTAACATTGAATTGATAATGAAATGGTAATAAATGTTAATAAGTAAATAATATATGGTATTATATATATAATTATCATTCTGTAACAAATTTATAATATAATTATATTTTTTATAAACTAGGTTATAACATGTAAGAAAGATGTCAATACAAAGGGTGGCAAGAATCTCATTATTTCTTAGAGATATATGAAAATTCACTACTTTTTTATTTTTATTATTATGTATATAATAACCATTTTATTTTTCATATCATGAATCTCATTTTTATAATTATATTTAATTATTTATTTAATTTTTTTATTTATTGGGGATTATGATCTAAAATATTACTGAACCTATATGAGATTTGTTTTTCATGTTTATTTAATGTGAGATACATCACATATCACCACATGTTTCTTTTATCTTGTCTAAATAATCAAAATGATACTATTTTATTATTTTTATTCATATTAATTCATATATTAACATATCATTTTTATTATATCACTTTTATGGGGTTTATAGTTCAAAATTTACCTAAGTGGTTAGAGAATTTGGTATCAAATTGAATATTTTACCAATGTTATGTTACAAACTTATCTTATTAAATGAGTTTTATGTAATTAAAATTTTATAAGTCATATAATGAGTGTAATTATTTTAAAAATAACATAATATTCATGTAATTTTAATTATTCATGTTTATTGTGATTGAATTTTACCAAAGTAGTAATGGTTTTATGGGAGAATCTCATCATTTTTGGGATTGTAAATGTTTATTCTTATGCATATGTAATATTATAGTTCATATATGAGAAAAAAATATATATTATTAACCTATAGTAATTTCATGATAATACATGGTTTCCAATATTTTTGTACACTTTATTTACATATGATTTCAAAAATGTGTTTGTAAATAACAAAACATTACTTCTCTCATCGATCAAAGATAATTTTAAAAAAAAATATTATTCACAAGAAATGTTATCATTTTTTTAATTATCAAATTAATATATTATAAACATTTTTACTCAAGTTTTGGTTTTCTTAGAATTTTTTGAAAGACATTTTCTTATCATTTTTCTAAAAATGTTCATTTTTTATCAAAAATGTGAAGAGAATAATTGATTTAATATATATTTCAAGTATATAATTTACCTACATCAGGGCCATTATTTTATTTGAATATTCATTTATATGTTTTCAATGTTTGTTTAGAGTCATTGATTTTTAAAATGATTTTGGTTTAAAATGTTTTTTGAAAGTTGAAAAGATATTTTCCTCAATAAATGTATTAAATAAAATTTAACGAAATACTTATATGCTTTCAATGTTTATTATTAAATAAAATACTTTTCAATATATCTCATAATTATTAGTTTTAAAAAGTGATTTTCCATGAAAATTTAATATACACAAGAGATGTTCTAAATGAGGTTTCAAATCATTTTCCATCTACGATGACATCCTTTATTGTTTTGTATTATTTATGCGGGAAATTATCTTAGGAAACCATACATATTATTTTATTGGAGATGATTATATTTATACTGAAAATATCTTTATGGAACCTATTTTTCATCCACGAGTTATACCGGGAAAAAATTATCGCAAAACCAACTTCATTTACATTTTTTATAGTTTTGAGAAATGATGAAATTTTTTTATAAATATTTTATTTTCCACATGTTATGTTATTGTGAAATGTTTAATAATCTTATTTATTTTCACAGTAACATATATGAGGATTTTTTTATGATATTATGATACACATATTTATTATATTTATTTTCTGATTTGTGGGACCTATAACTGACTCCAATTCTGTGGGTAATAATTAATGTTATACGAGCTCAATGGGTACATAAAAGATTGTCTCAGACCAGAAGAGGGTATAAATGAGGTTATCCCAAGCACAAAATAGGGAATATGTGTGGTTATAAAAATCCCAAAAGAGGGTATACAAGGTGTTCTCACAAGACCTAATCATGTACATGGGTGGTTATCCTCATCCCAATGTGTTATTAATATCTTGGTGAGTAGTGTTGAAATAATATTTTATATGCTTATATGTATGGAAATATTCTATATCTTATTCCAAGTTTATACTAGCATGTCTTTTTTTAATTTTTTCCTTCGTGAATCATGTGTTATAAACTAATATCATTTATTCCATGAATTAAGATTATGATTATTGATATATAGGTTATGGCTTTAAAATGTTATGCTCATGTTCACAAACATATCTGTTGAAGTTATTATTATGTATCTCTCTAGTTTTCCTATAATCATAATATTTTATCAACCATTTTTTATCCTTTCACAAGGATATAATGAACTGTTTTAAAATAGTCAAGTATTTAAAGAGTACTAAATGTGAATTTTATTAAATGTTTCACCAAATTACATGATTGTCTAAATAGTATCCAAATACAGTTAACTGTTATGGACCTCCAGAATGTGTTTATGTAATGTGTTTGATATTCCTCAAAAATATGTAATATATATGTATGAGAATCATTGGTCACTATATAACCCTTCGATTTAATGTAAATTATAATTTCCTAAAAATTATATTTTGTTTTATGGTAAGATATTTGAAAGCTACTAAATAACCATTGAGGTTATAAAACAAATAAATTTCAACGTAATTGAGGTTATAGAGAATATATGATAAATTAATTTTTTGGAGATATTTAATTTTATCTTTGGGATTAATTATTGAACTATTAGGATTAATTTATTATTTCATCATATTGATGTTTTTTCAATCCGGTTATTATTTATATGTGATAACCATTTTGGTTTTATTAATGAAAAGAAGAAAATATTTTCAATTTTTTATACCTCATAGTCAATTTGAAGTCAATTATAGTTGTTCAGAAAAAACTATTTATAAAAATAATTTGTTGTAAACGATAAGATAAATGTAAAAACTGATTGAATCATACAAAAAAGTAATGAAATTATGTTTCAGATTTTGAGAAAATACGGTTAATATACATTTTTCTGTTCTTAGACAATATTTTATATAAATTCATAAAATCTAGAAAGTGTGTTGAAATATAATTTTTTTTGAGTGACTAAAAATTATTATTTTTAATTTAAACTCGAAGGTTGGAAAACCACTGGAAATAGATAGAGAACACTCATAGGGGACAAAAGTGTTTCTGGCTATGGGATTCCTCATGAGTAAACATTTTTCACTCCCAAGGAAGATAACCCAAACAATTACAGATAACTAGCACCTAATCTACCCTTGACAAGATGGAAACTGTGTATACTGCAATATTATACTTCCTCCAACAATGTGGAACTATGTAACTATGGTTGGTCTCCAAAGATTATCTTCTAATATGGTAAATCAATTCGTATAGATGCTCATAATTCCCCAGAACTATATAAAAATTTTATCATATGACATTATTTTTATTAAGTCAATGGTCATTTTCATACCACGATGATGTATTGTTTGTGGTCATTGAATTTGTCAAGATCATTCCCATTCATGTGATATGTGTTATCTATCCCTATCAATCATTAATTAGCCATTAATGCTTCCCTATATGATTATATTTCCACTTACCACTGATGTTCTTCAATTTGAAAACCTAGTTATGTGGTATTCTATATGAAATTCTTAGTTCTCATTCCATCTTTTAAAAAGGCATCTCTATTAAATTTTTTACAATGTGGGGTTTTAATGAATATATCTACAAATGTTAAACCCCTGAATACCATGTTCAAGACTAATGTTTTCAGAGTAATTTATTAATTTTTAATGTTGTAATACCCCGTTATTTTAAAAAATACAATGTTCAATATATGATAAGAAAAAAACTCCAATATTAAACAAACCACAAAATAATAATTTATTCAATATAACTATTATAATATAGACATTTAATTTGAAGGTATCAATAGTAATTAGCATATTTCAAAAAAATATTCACAAATCATTTTATAATACAAATTTAATTATTAATTCATAACTAATAATAGATCAATTTTTAGAAAATACACTTTACACTTCAATAATTTATTTTTCGACAAAAATGGTTTTTATTGATAGTTTTGAGAAAATATAATAAATAATTTATTAAAATTTTATTAAAATTATTTGAAAAAGTTATCATATTTTTTAAAATCCTAAATTAAAAATTAACTAGTGGTAAAATTTTTGGATTTTTCAAAAAAACTTATCTTTCATCGAATTGTAAAAAATATTGAATTTTATAAAAATGTCATTTTATTATTTTTAAAGACTCGTCATGATTTTAATTTAATATTAATGTCACGACCCCCTCCCACCAAAGATGCACCTCTTGAGCTGGCAATGGTGAAAGAGAGATAATGACCCCCGAGTCCCGCCTCCAGTAGGCCCAGGGGTGGCGACTAGAAACAAGGGTATGAGTTTTCACAAATATGGGAGGCATTACCCTTTTTATTATTTAAGATCGGTAAATAGAACAAGTCAACCACCAAAAAGGAAAATAAAAAGTGTATAGAAATAATCCCAAACCAATCCCACATGCATGTTTAAATAGTTTTGAAACAAGGTACAAGTACAAGAAAACTAAAAAAGTACAATACCAAAAGAAACAAGAGTACAACAAACTGCGACAACTCCAACTGTCCCGACTAGTAGGGTCCCTCACAGCCCTGGTAGTCCTCCTGGAAACCTGAAAGTAAACGTAGGGTGAGCATACAAGTATAATCAGTAGGGAAATATAAAGCTCTCGAGCACAAGTGGGGAGACATCCTAATGCTCCATGAGAAAACATAAGAACCAAAACCTAGCAAGGAATCTATCAACCTATCTTCTCCAGTCACAGTCACCAAGTAACACAAGTCAATAGAGTATAGTAGTAATGTTATCAAAGTATGGGTACCCCGCACCACCTTCCCACTGGTTATTGAAGAAATCCTACGCATCGGACCAATCCCTCCATTTTCACCGCATTCCCAGTGCCTCATCCTGCCCGCACACACCTTGGTCACATCCTCACGCAGTCCCACTACCAATCCTTGCCTGCAAACACCTGGGCCACAACTGTCACATCTATCCACACCTGCAAACACTTAGGCGAGAACAACCACCGCCACACCTGAAGACACCTGGGATAGATGATCTACTTCCACGCCCGAAGACACCTGGGCCTCATCCCGAAGACACATGGGAAACCACCTACTCGGAGACACCTAGGCCAACCACCACACTACCCTACCCAAAGATTCTTGGACTAATAATGGACCTCAGGCCATCACATCCTGCCCGAAGATAATTGGTCTACCCGGGAAAGGGAGAAGAAAGGAGCTAATAACCAGCCACTAATAGAAGTGTTGGGAAAAACACCCTCCCCCATTAAATGGGGGTGTTTGGTACTAAGTGCTCAACATGGGTGGGGTTCATAATAAAACATAGAACATACAAATTTATATAATTATAACAACCACTCGGTACATCTTAAGGATTCAACAAAAAGATCTTAACATGTGCCTTGGCACTTCTACTTCATGATTATGCACACAAAAAACAATCCCAAAAACCCATTTAATGTTTTCATGTTTCATCATCTTTAGTTATCAGTTTATTTACTACCGAGATACTATCAACAACAAAATTGGATCAAGCATTCAAAAAAAATATCCCTGTCATCCACAAATCAAGATAGGAAAACACAAGAAACACAAACAAGTCCCTTCTTATTAACCATCCAACCCCATTGATTATTATTCCCATTCCATTTCCAAGCCCCACCATCCATTAACTATTCCACATTTTATTTATTATTCACAACCCATTGTTCGTTCAAATTAAAACCCATCCCTGTAGCCCCGCTGCCAACCACCATAACCACAATCACACCGAAACCCGTACATCATCACCCCTTTGATACCATTTATCGCAGCCCCACTGCCCGTCACCAATATAACATTCACACCAACACACAACCAAGCCAATTGCAACCCCGCTGCTCACCTGATCCACAACAACCCAAAAAACACCCCCTTCACATAAATAAACCCTAACTAGCACCCACATGTTTATTATTTCAGTTTGTTAAACCGGGGAGATCAAACAAGGGTTCCAGGTATTTAATCAGCAAAATTTATGTGATTAACCAATTTAAACATTCAATAAATTTTTCAACCATTAGAAAATCCCGAAGGAGAGGGAAAAATTTAATTGTGTAATCAAAGGCCTCCAACGACCATGATTTCCAATAGGCAGGAGATCATTCAATTCACAACATAATATCACAGGATATAAATAATGTAAATGCATTCACAAACTTCTCATCCCCATTATACAAGCCAGTTATTATCTTTAATAAACATGTTCAAATTTGTTTTAGGTAAATAACAGGACATCCACCCCACATGATGCACAATTTAGAGAGACAAAGGTAAGATCCCTACCTCAATAGGTTCTGATGTCCTTCTACGAACACGACCAGCACGATCACAAGGCTTCTCCCAGAACGACTACACCCACCAAGGACGTCACGACACCACCGAATCAACAACACAAGAAACTCCCTCAACATGTAGATCACATGCCCTATCGTGGAAATAAAATGAGAGAAGTAGGATCAGAAAGAGAATACAAGAACAGAGGTTTAACATACCTTTTTAGAGTCGTTTGTCAAAGGCCGTTGTTCCCATCAATTATAAGTAGTCTCCTCGGTTGGAAACAATTGAGGGGAAGTCAAAGAAGAGGGAATAGAATATGGTGTATGATGTTCTCCTTGCTGAAACGATCCTGCACTCACTAACAGATCGACGATCGGAGTCCGGATGAAGAACTTATGAGGAAGGCTTCTATGTGATCTGGGAGCGTCGCCATGTGGAGAAGAAGAGAGGTTCATAAATAACATGTGAACCTCTCTTATATAGGCAATGAAAGGTTAAAACGGTATGGACAGTGTATTAATGAATACACGACATGACTGTACAACTGTGACGCTGTTTGACTGGTCAACACACGTCACGTCACGTGGTTTTAATGCGTTTAATGATAATAATAACTTCAATTAATAATAGGTGTTTAATTGACCCGAGACATGATTCATAAAAAGGGTATCCATCATTGGTCTTAAAATTATCATCTTAATTTCTGGATTATACTGCCACAGACTGTTTTAATTCCGACACCATATGAATAAGTCATGGTAAAATTAAGATTATATAATCCAAAGCATAAACATGATTAATATATTATTTAATTTAATTTAACACTTATTTTTTTTCCACCTCAAATAAGAACCCACGCTCAACCTCTCTTAAAGTGAAGCGCATAATCCCCCATGATTGACTCCTCTTTTATATTATCATTAGTATCATTTAATCATTATTATATTTTAAATTTTCTCTCTCCAATCACAATTCTATTTATGCCACTTTATTTCCCCTCTCACGCCCATCACATCATAATATTTCACCTTTGTTTTATTTGACCATATTTCCAAAATTATTATCATAATAATAATTAATACTACACCAAAAGTGGTGCCTCCCTTCCTCATTCCATGCCCAACACGCCCCAACCTTCATTCCTTTATGTTTTTACTTTATTATTCAATCACTTTGTAATCTCTCTCCAATATAACTTCAATGTCATTATAAATAAAATTAATATTAATAAAACCGATAATTAGTGTTCTAATTTAATCCCATTAAATTTGATTACCATAATTATTCTCATATTAATCTAAAACCATTCCATGCGACTCAAAAACCATTTCATTTAATTGAATTAAATGAAAAAACAAAATTAATATAACTTACATATTCAACCCCTTTTTAATACATTTATTTTCATTAATCTCTTTAAAATAGTTTTACGCAATCATTGTTATTTATTGTTTTTCAATAATAATAATAATTCATCAACTTATTTTATTAACTCATCGCCGTTATTATTTTTAATAATGATAACATTTATGCTCATCACATTGACCACGTTAAACCACCCCGTTGGATATCTGAATCTGACCATGCCACGTCAATGTCTCATAACATCCGTCAAGTTAATTATTTAATTCTATTTATTTTTATTTCACACTGATTAAATTGGAAACACTTTTATTATATTAAAACCATTCAATTTAATAAACCCAGCATATTCTTACACCACCATTATTATTATTATTTAACATAATAATAATAACGAACTCAACGTCAATTTTATTAAGGCACCACCATGCTTCCACTGTGCATCTTCATTTATTTGTTTGCAATAAATACCATGACTCATTTCATTAATTTCTCATTATTATTAATATTATTAATAATATTAATAACACAACACCCATTATTATTATTAAAATTTAATTTCCACAATTACTCAGTTAATAATAAACCACATGTTTCATTTATCAACGTGTAATGGGTCACACACCTTCCCACTTCTCATCATTAAAAATAATAACACCCATTAAATCATTTTATCATGATTATTATCTTTTTAGTTTAATTAGTCACATAATTTATGTCATCATCATTATTATTTAACATATTTTTACGTTATCATAAATATTACATATTAACATTATAACACGCGTCGTGTTGACCACATCGATTTCAACGGAGGAATAGATCAGAGGGTTCTGGGCCATTACATCAAATACCTCTCAAAACATTATCATCCTCGAGAATTAAAAACCAACACAGAAAAAAGAATGGATCCGAACAACCACCCCACAAGATACATCATAGGGATATTGTCATAACAAGAAACAACCGACAACCCAAATTATATCAGTTAGGAATTCCTTCTCCCATACCGAGATATTATCCGCTTTAGGTGGAACTGAATCACCTGCACGAGTTTAATCGTATCCACATTAATGCATCTCGATTAGGAATTAGGTCTTCTGACTTCCATATATTAGGATTTTCCAAACATACACTACCCCCAACACCTTACAAAACATCAATAAATTGCCCAAACACCTGGCCTGAGGAATTCCTTCTCCCATATCGAGATATTATCTGCTTTAAGCGGCACTGACTCACATGCATGGGTTTAATCGCATCCACATTAATGCATCTCAATTAGGGATCATGTCCTCCTCTCCCCAGATGTTAGGACTCTTCACACACATTTAAAGGAAACAGGGAAACAACTTAGCATTATAGACTCCTGAATAACAGCGTCCAGGCCCAAATCATGGGCGAGAATGAGTTTCAACAAAGGAGTGTGATGCTCCTGAATTTAAACAAAACATAA
Source organism: Viscum album (assembly GCA_963277665.1). NCBI lineage: Eukaryota > Viridiplantae > Streptophyta > Magnoliopsida > Santalales > Viscaceae > Viscum > Viscum album. The sequence goes on along the minus strand of OY728143.1, from coordinate 510,828,909 downwards.
ACAAGAGCATTTAAGTAAAACCGAAAACATCTCTCTCAATCTCTGGCCTACCTAGGGTATCCGCTTCTGTTGCATGAAAATATCCGCGTCCCACTCTTTTGCCTCTCTGTTGACGTCCAGGTGCCATAGTTGTTTGGTAAACAAGGAACGCCTAAGCTGAAGTATAAAGGAAATTTTCTCAAGGGTTCATTTTATCATTTTTATTTCAATTTATGTCCCAGAACTCCCAAATCAAGTAAAACACAATCATGATGATGCATGTACCTTCCCTAGGGTCTCTAACCTGCAATCATTGTAGTCTCACATGGTCGTTCGGTAGGATCAATGTCCTTTCATCGGATCACGGGGGGCCCTAAAATCATGTGTCCTAGCCGGTATTCCCTGGCCTATGTCACGCAGCAAGATTAACCAACATTGTTGCCCTACCATCCCATGTAATTCTCACTGTTCCTAACACCATATTTCATCAAATCTCTCAAGCATCATCCTCTGATACCATTCTGTCATGACCGCCTCCCACCAAAGATGCCCCTCCTGAGCTGGAAATGGTGAAAGAGAGATAATGACCCCTAAGTCCAGCCTCCAGTTAGCCCGGTGGTGGCAACTAGCACCAAGGGTATGAGTTTTCACAAATATGGGAGGCATTACCCTTTTTATTATTTAAGATCAGGAAATTGGAAAAGTCAACCACCAAAAAGGAAAAGAACAAGTGTATAGAAATAAACCCAAACCAATCCCACATGAATGTTTAAATAGATTCAAAACAAGGTACAGGTACAAGAAAACTCAAAAAGTACAATACCAAAAGAAACAAGAGTACAACAAACTGCAAAAACTCCAACTGTCCAGACTAGTAGGGTCCCGCACGGCCCTGGTAGTCCTCCTAGAAACCTGAAAGTAAATATAGGGTGAGCATATAAGCATACTCAATAGGGAAACCTAAAGCTCTCGTGCACAAGTGGGGAGACATCCTAATGCTCCATGAGAAAACAGAACAACCAAAACATAGCAAGTAATCTATCCACCCAGCCTCTCCAGTCACACTCACCAAGTAACACAAGTCAATAGAGTATAGTAGTAATGTTATCAAAGTATGGGTACCCCTCACCACCTTCCCACTAGTTATTGAAGACATCCTACACATCGGACCAATCCCGACATTCTCACCGCAGTTCCACTGCCTCATCCTGCTCGCACACACCTGGGCCACATCCTCACACAGTCCCACTACCAAACCTCTCCTGCAAACACCTGGGGCACAACTATAACACATAACCACGCCTACAAACACCTAGGCCAGAAAAACCACCACCACGCCCGAAGACACCTGGGCTAGAAGATATACTGCCACACCCGAAGACACCTGGGCCTCATCCCAAAGACACTTGGGAAACTACCTACCCCCACACACCTAGGCCAACCACCACACTACCCTACCCCAAGATTATTGGGATAATAACTGACCTCAGGCCATCACAGCCTGCCCGAAGATACTTGGGCTACCCAGGAAAGGGAGCATAAAGTATCTAATAACCAACCACTAATAGAAGTGTTGGGAAAAACACCATCCCCCATTAAATGGGGGTGTTAGGAACTAAGTGCTCAACATGGGTGGGGTGCGTAAAGAAATATAGAACGTAAAGATTTATATAATTATAACAACCACTCAGCCCATCCTAAGTCTTCTTCACAAAGATCTGAGCATGTGCCTTAGCACTGCAACTTCGAGAGTATGCACACATCAAACAATCCCAAAACCCCATTTAATGTTTTCATGTTTCAACATATTTATTTATCAGTTTATTAACTACCGAGAAACTATCAACAACCAAATTGGAAAAATCGTTCTTAAAACATATCCCTACCATCCCCAAATCATGTTAGGAAAACACAAGCAACACAAACAAGTCCCTTCTTATTAACCAACCAACCTCATTGATTATTATTCCAATTCCATTACCAAGACCCACCATCCATTAACTCTTCCACATTTTATTTCTTATTCACAACCCATTGTTCTTTCACATTCAAACCCATCCCTGCAGCCCCGCTGCCAACCACCATAACCACAATCACACTGAAAACCGTACATCATCAATCCTTTGATACCATTTATCGCCGGCCCTCCTACCCGTCACCAATATAACATTAAAACCAACCCACAACCAAGCCAACTGCAACCCCGTTGATCACCCGATCCATAACAACCCACAAAACACCCACTTTACATAAATAAACCCTAACTAGCACCCACATGTTTATTATTTCTGTTTGTTCAACCGGGGTGATCACACATGGGTTCTATGTATTTAATCATCCATCATTACCTGATTAACCAATTTCCACATTCAATAAAATTTTCATCTATTAGAAAATACAGAAGGAGAGGGAAACATTTAATTGTGTATGAAAAGGCCCCCAACGACCATGATTTTCAATAGGCAGAAGCTCATTCAATTCACAACATAATATCACAGGATATAAATAATGTAACTGCATTCACAAACTTCTAATCCCCATTATACATGAAAGTTAATATATTTATTAAACCTGTTAAAATGTGTTTCATGTCAACAAGAGGAAACCCACCTCGCATGATGCACAATTTAGAGAGATGAAGGTAAGATCCCTACCTCAACAGGTTCTGATTCCCTTCTACGAAAACGTCCACCCTGATCACAAGGATTCTCCCAGAACGACTGCACCCACCAAGTATGTCACGGCACCACCAAATTAAAAACACAAGAAACTCCCTCAACATGGAGATCACATGCCGTAGCATTTAAATAAAATGAGAGAAGTATGATCAGAAAGAGAATACAAGAACAAAGTTTTAACATACCTTTTTAGAGTCGTTCATCAAAGACCGTCGTTACCGTCAATTATCAGTAGTATCCTCGGTTAGAAACTGCGGAGGGGATGTCAAAGAAGAGGGTACAGAACAGGGTTTAAGATGTTCACCTTGCTGACATGATCCCGCAGTCACTGACAGATTGACGATTGGAGTCCGGATGAAGAATTTATGAGGAAGGCTTCTAGGTCATCCGGTCGCGTCAGCGTGTGGAGAAGAAGAGAGGTCCATAAATAACATGTGATCCTCTCTTATATAGGAAACAAAAGGGTAAAATGGTACGCAGAGTGTATTAATGAATACACGACGTGACCATACAACTGTTACGCTATTTTACTGGTCAACACACAACACGTCACACAGTTTTCATGCGTTTAATGATAATAAAAACTTCAATTAATAATTGGTGTTTAATTCACCTGAGACATGATTCATTAAAAGGGTATTCATCATTGGTCTAAAAATGATCGTCTTAATTTCAGTCTTATACTACCGCTGACGGTTCGTCATTCCTGCACCATATGAAGAAGTTATGGTCGAATTAAGATTATATAACCCAAAACAATAACATGATTATTATATTATTAAATTTTATTTAACACTTATTTTTTTCCACCTCAAATTAGAACCCATGCTCAACCTCTCTTAATGTGAAGCGCATAATCCCCCATGACTGACTCCTTTTTTATATTATCATTATTATCATTTAATCATTATTATATTTTAAATTTTCTCTCTCCAATCACAATTCTATTTATGCCCCTTTATTTCCCCTCTCACTCCCAGCACATCATAGGATTTCACCTTTGTTTTATTTGACCTTATTTCCAAAATTATTATCATAATAATAATTAATACTTCACCAAACGTGGCACCTCCCTTCCTCATACCATGCCCAACACGCCCCATCCTTCATTCCTTTATGTTTTTTCTTTATTATTCCATCACTTTGTAATCTCTCTTCAATCTCACTTCAATGTCATTATTAATAAAATTAATATTAATAATACCCATCATTAATGTTCTAATTTAATCCCATTAAATTATATTACCATAATTATTCTCATATTAAACTAAAACCATTCCATGTGACTCAAAACCATTTCATTTAATTGAATTAAATGACAAAACAAAATTAATATAACTTACATATTCAACCCCTTTTTAATACATTTAATTTCATTAACCTCTCGCACATAGTTTTATGCCATCATTGTTATTTATTGTTTTTTAATAATAATAACAATTCATCAACTTATATTATTAACTCATCACTGTTATTATTTTTAATAATGATAATATTTACGCTCCTTGCATTGACCACGTTAAATCACCCCGTTGGATATCTGAATCTGACCATGCCACATCAATGTCGCATAACATCCGTCAATTTAATTATTTAATTCTATTTATTTTTATTTCACACTGATTAAATTGAAACAACTTTTATTAAATTAAAACCATTAAATTTAATAAACACAACATATTCTTACGCCACCAATTTTATTATTATTTATGATAATAATAATAACAAACTCACCTTCAATTTTATTAAAGCACCACCATGCTTGCACTGTGCATCTTCATTTATTTGATTGCAATAAATACCATTACTCATTTCATTAATTTCTCATTATTATTAATATTATGAATAATATTAATAAAAAACACCCATTATTATTATTCAAATTTAATTTCAACAATTACTCAATTAATAATAAACCACATGTTTCATTTATCAACGTCTAATGGGTCACACACCATCCCACTTATCATCATTAATAATAATAACACCCATTAAATCATTTTATTATGATTATTATCTTTTTAGTTTAATTAATCATACAATTAATGTCATCATCATTATTATTTAACATATTTTTACGTTATCATCAGTATTAGAAATTAACATTATAACAAGCATCGTGTTGACCACATCGATTTCAACAAAGAAATGGACCGGAGGGGTCCGGGCCATTACAATTAATATAAATTTGGAAATTTTTAATTATAGATAATCTAATTAATTTCATTTGAATTGATATTAAAATATATTTTTGTATAAATTCATTTTTTTGTGCTTAGAAATGCATTTTCTCTAAAAATTGTTTTCAATGAATTTTGAAATTTTACCTTAAATTCATATCTCCAAATTTTATAAATTTAATTATTCAAAATAGATTAAATATATTTTATCATTAGATTTATATTTTTTATATACTACCATTTATTATTTTATCATTATATATAGAAGTCGTAGTAAATATTTGTCACCACAGTAAGGGTAAATCGGGTATTTAAGGTAAAATTAATTATGATAAGGCCTAAAAATAGCCCTAAAAGTTTACTTCTTATATATTTTATGAGTGGGGTGGTAAAATTATCATTAAATATTCAATTTTATGTTAATTTCTTGTTTATTACTTGAAAATGACATATATATTATTATTTTTAACGAAAAATACAAAATTTCACACTCTTATATATATATATATATATTATGTTAACATAGGGTCAAAAAAAGTTGTGAATAAATTATAAATTTTATATTAATATAAATGGAATTATTTTATTTTGGCAATTTATATATTTTTTTGTGATTATATAATTTCGTTAATAGCGTATAAAACTATGACACAATGAACATGCAAGGAGTAAAAAACTCAAAGTAAATGAAATTATAAACATCAAAAGTATTTTGTTTTGATGAATTTGATTGTTTCATGATTTTTATGATCATTTATAATTTATAATATATGGTTAAGTGGTTTATATTGAATAAATATTTTCATTCCTAACATTAATGTAAAATATAATTAATAGTCCTCAAAATGACTCCAATAATATTTTTTGTTTTAAAATATTTTATTAACTGATATAAAAATCACATAAATTATAAAATAGAAAAATATGATTTGGAAATATTAAAATGTTTCATCAATGGAAAATTTTTCATAGTATTTTTATGTTTTCTGTAAATTTATAGCCCTTAATGATAGAAAAATGTATTAATACAGTTTTGATGAAAAGGGTTAACATGGGTTAATTTAAAGAAATAAGTGTTAAAATAACAAAAAAACTTTCCGAAATCCTATTTTATGAGTTTATTTGTATACTAAATTATGTTTAATTATTAATTAAGACTATTTATAACAAAATTTTGTTGAATTTTACTTATTAATATTTTAATGTTTTAAATAATTACAAGGATGCCCCATCCCTCACTTAGAAAAGGTAACCTCATCTCATCTCTTCCTCACAACTTTTGGGAACAATATTTCAACCAATAAATACACAAATATCTTCTAAAATGACTCCCCATATCCTATAGGTATTATTTTTGAAACAAAACAACCTTATAGGGATTCTTTTGTAATGAAAAGGAGGTTTTTTAAATTAGTAATGTAAATTTTAAAAGATTTTTTTAGTTTTATGTCTTCTCAATCCTCCATAAAAACTATTATAAACACTATGAAGTAATTAAACATATGACTACCATAAATATGTACATTATTATTTTAATTTATTATCCTTATTAAATATCATACTTCTATCAAATGTGAATGGAAACCATCATTCAATTGCACAGATAACTACCACATTGAGAACCGATGTAATACTTTCCCCCACCTCTTGTAGATGGTTATAATGAGGGATCTAATATTTTTATATGATACCAATTAAATAATTAAATTTTTCATAAATATAATATTTAATTTATTTTCATATTATTCCATATATTTATATTTGGAAACTTTGTTCATGTGTATGTGTAGATTACAATCTACATGAAGTGATGTGATTTATTTTTAATCACCACAACACGTGTATGCTATATATAAATTTAATAAATATATAATATTATATTTATTACAAAATTATTATTATTATATATTTAAGGAATGAAAAATTTGATTCAGTGTTGTCTTTTGACAATTGGAAATGTTAGTCATGTTTATCTATGGCCAACCGTCTTCGCGATTATAACACAATTGATATTTCAAAACTATATATCATCATTATTATTAAAATTTTATTTAGTATATAAATAATTTAATTATTTTATGATAATTATTATGGATATTATGTAACAAATATCGTTTAGATCATGAACATATTAGAAATGTAATTTCTAAATAATGGTGCCAACATCCTTAAAACACTCGACGTGTACATAACCGATGAAGTAATTATATATTCCATTAAAATAAATGAAATAAATTGTTTAATTATATTGTATAAATATTATAATTGGATATTATTATTCAAATTACTTTAAAAAATTTTATTATTAAGGTGTCAATGGACATAAACAACATCTATGGACTCGATGTAAGGGTTTTCGTCTCCATATCCCTCTATTGATGACTACATTATTATTAACAACCTATATTATTTAATATGGGTTATATATATCAAATTTTATTTTAAATCATGAAAAAATAGTAATTAATTAAGTTTTAAGTTACAATTAATGTTACTTCATCCAAATGGGATCGATTAAAACTATACAAAAATGAGAAAGGGATTCTTTAACTCAATTTCCATTAATGGGATTATATTAATTTATCATTGAATATATTATTAAATTATTATGTGTTTAATGACCATTGATTTTTTTTATTAATTTCCACATATTTAGTTTTTATTTAAATTTGTTACACATAATATCAACATTGATTAATTCTCAATATAATGATATTATATTTTAAGGGTTATTTGAATTAAATTTTCATTCCTTGGGAAATATGTTTATGTTATGAACCATTAATATTTTATGATGTATATATATTATCCTTGGAAATTTTATCCTAAAAAAAGTTATATTCATGGGATTTATAGCTTTATGTTACTACATTTCTATCTCAATATTATGAGTCCAATGTTACTGAAATAGAAGGTATTTTTATGATACAATCACATACTATTTCAATATTTTATATAATAACATTTTCATTTGGATTGGAAATATAATCATATTTTAATTAATCCCATATTATTTATTCTCATGTATTTATTAATTTGGTTTAAATGTTTATGTTTATAATTTTACCACTATTTATTAGTGGAGTGTTATGAAAGGTGTTTGTATATGATAAATAGAATATATATTATTCTAAATAGGTAATATTTGTCTTCTATATCGATGTTTATAGAATGTTTTCAATAATGTTTTTTTCAAACATAGGTTATTTCATAATGTTATTTTATTTGATCTTGGACATTTATATTAAATATTTAATGGGAAATTTCTTACTGTTCTCGACATATGCCACTTTTGAGTATATTAATATAATATTGAAGTAAATTTTAATTTTTAACATTTAGAACATGTAAATATTTTCTGATCATCCTAAACATTGATTTTTTATATATTTCTTAAAAATAGTCAATGTTTATTTTCATGTACAATGACTTTAATAATATTTTATGAATTTTTATTTCTTAAAATAACTTTTTGAAGTGCAAATATATTCCCCCAATATCATTTTTAAGTATATTTTAATTGTATTAATATTTATTTTAGAGAAAACCCCATCATGTAATATATGACGAACTGTGGAAATATTTTAATGATACCATCATAATCATTTCTGAAGATGGATAATGATATCATAACATGGATATTAAAAGAACCTGTTTCTTTTAGCATAGTAAATCATGCTATGAAGGAATGATAATTATTTCTATATTGGAATTTCCATGAATCAAGATATTTTTTTTATGATATCAATTATCAAAATTATTAATTAAATAAGGAAGGAGGAGTGAATAAAAATCCTTAGGTGACATTTTAAAATATGATACAGGTGCCTCTATTATATCCCTCTAAAGACTTTTGTAATTATGAAGGAGTTGAATAAATATATGTAAATCCAAATATATGATTGTGTTATTTGAATTAGAGGTTACTACATAGATAAAACATATATTAAAATGGTATGTTTATCCCATATAAAAGGGTTATATGATTATAATTTTTCAATATACCGACACATTTTATATATTCTTACTATGATTTTATAAAACATCCTTTAGTCAAGGAATTCCTTCCCATGGATCATGATTGTTGATTTATATGACTCTTGTCTTATGTTAATGTTTCATGTCATGTTTCATGATTTAAGATCCAAATTTGTTTAAGTATGAATTATATTGGTTTATTAACCTATACATTTATTATAGAATAAAATTACAATGATCATATTATATAAAATGATGATATCAATTTGTTAATTATTTGGAATACCCAAACTGATAAATTGATCCGAAGATTATTATGATTCATTTCCCCTTGTTAGGTAGAATGATTTCAATACATTTTTTTTATATCAAGGTTTCGTGTCTGAATAATTTTGTAAACGATGTTTAAAAACTAATGTGTAATAAAAAATCAAGGTATATTGGGGAATGTGAACACTTAAATCCATAAGTATTATTATATAAGAGATTTTCCAAATTATATAAAATGGTAAAACTAAATGGTTCTCTTTTATTTAGGTCATCAAATATTTATGATATCTATTAACTATTTTATATAGTTGAATGTGGTTCATGTTTATGAGTGTAAAATCTAGAAATGTAATGATTACCATTATTTTGCATGATTCTGGAGTGCCAGTTTGAGAAATATATATGAAATCCATTGTTATAAAATCACTAGATATATAAAAGTATATTTGGATAAAAAATTTGTTTTTCTAAAAATTAACGGAGATCATTGATTGGAAGTAAAAAACATAGAAACAATTGAAAAATCCATTTAATGAAATGGGAATTATTTTAAGAAAAGAGGTATTCATAAATAAAATTAAATCATAAATGATGAACAATATATGGTGAAACAAGATTTTAAAATAAAATTACATTAAAAAATATCTGAAAATCCTCATAGATTATAATTGATCAATTGTGAACTACAACAGACAATGGAGAGTGATTATGACCAAAGGTAGAGAATTTAGTCATGAGAACCCCATAAAAACTTAGTGTTATAGGAAAAAAATTATATGGAATATAGAATTCCACATGGTTATAAAAATACTATGAATTAAAAAATTTATAATTCCAAAATAAATCCTTTGAAATTTTTTACTCCAGAAAAAAAAAATTGTGCATAACATTAAAATATATCTCATTGAAGAGATGTTGAGGTGAAAAATATTACCTATTTTCATTGAATATTTATTACACTCTAAATTACTATAAAGTAAACATGTCTATCTTAATATTATATTAAATTCCTTACTAAAAAATATTAATCATTTTTAATCCTTCTTATAATTTTTTATTTAGATTACATTAATTATTTATAAAATATTTTCACTATCAGGTGTTAATAAATTTTAATTTTTTGTTCATGTTTAATAATTTTGATATCATTAACCATAAATTGAAAAAATTTAATTTTACATATATAAATTAATATTCTGAAATATAGAAATTATATTTATTTAAATTTTTTTTGTTTCATTCCATTTGTGTTTTGGTTTTGTCATTGAAATCCGAATGGATATCTGCTTTTTTAGATAATTTTGGTGATCAAATATAGAATATAAATAATAAATTATATAACATATAGTACATTTTCAAAGGTAGTAAATAATAATTATTTTATTATTAACTTATAATTATACCAATATTTAATTTTTATATCTTTCAATGATTTTATTTTCATGCACCATTCATATATGTTGGTAAATCGACCCCAACATGAACTCTATTTAACTCTTTTATGGAGTGTGGTTAATGAGATGTTTATTTTGAAATAATTTCATTGTAAAAAATAATAATGATATGTTTTTTATTTTTCATGAAGGTGAAAAAAATTTATTTTTTATTTAATAAAAAATATTCATAAATAGAATAAAGAAATTATTATTCACGTAGGGGGTAGTCCGCACACAAACATTATTGGGGTTAATTTATTTTTTCATATATATGGAAAGGAATAAATTAGTATTAAAACATTTATATAACTAAATATTAGTATAATAAATATTTTAAGACATCATATTATTATGGAAACAAGATATTTTAAGACTAATATTAAAAATAAGAAACATAACATGGAGATAATACTTACATTGGAGAGTATAATTTTTCATTGATTTCTTCTTGAAATTGTAGTACTTAAGTTTTCTATGGGTTACTCGGCGCTAATGATAACGATATTGGTTTCGGGGGAGATTAAAATTGAATATCAAAATTGATGAATTTAGAGGATAGGTTAGTCCTAAAGTGGGGTAAGTGTTACATTTTTATAAGTGAAGAGAAGGGAATTTTTGGAAATAACCATTTAATTTCAATATTTTAATTTCTCTATTAAAGGGTCAAGGATTTAAAAATGTATAAAATTAGAAAATATAGTGGGTTTTGATCATGTAGAAACCAAAAAATTCATTTGGAAATTTTTTTTTATATTCCCCTATGGAAAATAAATTTTTTCATTTTACTTTTTATCGGGGTAACTAATTTTTTATATATTTAATTAATTTTAATCAAAAATAAATAAATTTAAATTAATTAACATTTTTGAACATTAAAATTTTTAATTTAAAATACATTTTTACCAAAAAAAATCTATATTAATGTAAATTTAATTTTAAAATAAAAAATACAAACGACTAAAAGCATTTTTTAAAGACTAATGTTTTTAATATTTCTAATTTATATCTGATAATGTGATCATGGTTGATGATCTAATATATCTAAATTGATTTAATATTAATTTAATAAATGATATTATGATTCCAAAGAAATATGAAACTGAACATAACCATTTAAATAATTGATTTAAAGAGAATACCAAAGAATATTTTTTATAATAAAGTATCATTTTTAATCTTTAAATTTTTTTGGTTTATGATTTCTATATAAAAAAAATTAAAAGTATTACTTTTATTAAAATATTTAATATTTATTTTCATTCGTGTTATTAAATTATTCTATGTTATTTTTATATAGTGATAAAATCATGGAAATTTTAATTTTGATAAATCCCAAATCTCTAAACTAAAAATAATTATTTTTAGAAAATTATCAAAAGATCATAATATGTAAATTTTGATATAATAAATTAAAAATAGGATTTATATTATGTAATTTAAATTATAAAATTTTTATAATTTTTATTTAATGGAAAAAATAATAATATGAGAAAATATTGATTTTATTTAATTTAAACTTTTACAACATTAACTCGTATTAACTATTTATTATATAAATATAATGTTTCTTTAATGATTTACAATTAATTGAAGGGTATTATATATATTTATGTATTTTTAGATAATATTGTATTAATTATTTGAATTTTTTAATTTAATTGATTTTATATAAATGAAATCATATTAATAAAAAATAATTTTAAAGTAATTGATACACCATTATCATGATAATCAGCTTAATCCAAAAAAAATATTTGATACCAAAAAATGAATGTGTAAATATTAAATAAAATAAATATTATTATCTCAAATATACGAACCATTTTGTTATATTAACTTTTTATGTGTAATGAAATTTATCTTAACAAGCGCACATGTAACGTGTAAAATCCTGTTTTTAAAAAATGATATATTTTAGAGTAATTTATATGTATTGAAATATATTATCAACGTTATTGATTATAATTATATTATGAATACTATAATTTTTTAAATAAGAGTTATATTATATTTAAATAACTACCGAACATTATTTCCCCATTCATAAATTTAAATAAATAGATTGAATAAAAAATAGTTTCCATAAAATATTAAATGATTTAATAAAATAATATTCCTAAAATTAATAAATAGAAATATTATTATTAAATGATTTATTTTGATTTAAAAACATTAATTTTTTATATTAAAATATGTTTACAAAATATATAATTCATATAAAATTGATGGTATTTACAAGATCATTATTTTATTACTGTTCACTGGAAAATCATTTATTTTTGAAAAATATAAAAAAATGCATCATAAGATAATTTGTTATGAAAAATCAAATAATGATTATTACTTTATTAAATTATAAGATTTTTTAGTTTCTTTTTTTTAATTAAATATATAATAGAGAGAAAACAAATATTTTCGAAAATAACATCTTCAATAATAACTTATATATATAATTTATCCTTTTAAGGTAATAAAAATTAATGGTTAACCGCATTTTTCTTTACTATATAATTATTAATAAATATTTATTTGTATATTTTGGTTTTTATTGTGGGTTTAGCTTGTGACCTAATTTATAGAACATAGTATGTATTTAAAAGGATCCAAAATATTAGATCATTATATCATACACAATTTAAATAAATTTTGTACTCAAATTTTAATTACCATTTACATACAATGAGTGAAAAATGTGGAGAAAATATTGACGTGTATATAGATATTAATAAGATATAATCCTAAATATTATTGTAAAAACTAAATAACACTTATTTTCCATAAAAATTTAATGGAAATGTATTTCTTTGATGGGTATTAATAATACAAAAAAATTGAATATATCAGCGAGTTTTTTTGGGATTCATGATGGTTTTAGACACTTATAACTAATTTCATAGAATATTTCTAATACATCAATTAAATAATCAATTGTTCAATATTTAACCTTATTTTCCTTTTCTAGGAATGCTTTTTCCTAAAAATAATTAACTTTTTATAGGATTTTTTATTTAATGATAAGTGGTTACTCATAGTGTCTAATTTAGGTACAATTTTATTAATTAGTTGTAGGCTTTAAATAGAAAAAATAATTAACAATATTTTTGTTTGTTTTTGGTGGTTTAATTAGAGGAAAATATTATGGTTCATTGAAACTACTTATAAATATTAAAATGACCCCTTTTGTGGTAGTTTTAACAACTAATATTTTTTTACTTATGTTAAAACCATCAAAAAGTAAAAAATATTGGATAAACATATTTCTCGTAAAACAATTTCTGAAATAATGAAATAAATCACTTCATGATCCACAAAAAAATAGTACAAAAAATATACACATAAAAATGGAAATCAATAATGTAGTAAAATACAAAAATGTTCCTAAATTAATAAACATTCTATTACATATTATATAACAACATTATATATCATCGTAATTTATAAAATTTCATGTCCCCAAAAATGTCTACAAAAACATGATTCCATGATAATGTACAGAGATTAATTCTCCTCAACCTTTATTATTCTATCATATTGTTTCCTATCACCTCCTTCCCCAATTCCTACCTCTAGGACCTTCCAAAAATCCAAATGAATTTCCATTTTATAATTTTAAGAAAATTAAATTTTAGAATTGGGTTTAAGGTGAACCGTTACATTACTCATATGTTCAGTAAGAACGTGGCCAGAGTACATGACCTGAAAGTCCACTTAACATGATGGCACAGAACATATCCTCTATAGTGTTGTTGATATATTTATAAAGAACCACCAAACCAAGAATGGATGAATAGCTAGAACTTCACTATGAAGATATTTATGTAGCCTAGTATAGATGGAATATTCCATAACCACTCAATCATCTAGATATTTTATCAATACAAAGAATAATAGAACTTCTCTAATGCCCTGTTTGGATCTTCTTATGGTACGAGGTCTAATTTTTTTACTCAATGAGACGTCACCACAAAAATAGCATGTCACCTTCAATGGTTATTTTTTAACTGAGACTGAGCGCTCTACTACATCTTGTCACCACTGAGGAAAACAATCCCGACTACCCCTCTATTAAACTAGCGTGTCATGTACTGTCTCCCACCACTGAAAAATCATGTCATCCTTCATATCCTTTTATGACCCTACAACCAATGAAAATATATTCAAATTATTATATTCTACCCATAATCAAATGGACAACATCATTGAGAACAATAATGGGCCAACCCACCGCCTTCTTTAGACAATTTTCATGTTGAGGACTTTGCACCACCTACACTAAAATGTGAACTATGCCAATTATTTGTGTTAAAACTGGATTTGATCATGAGATTTGTTTTTGGGTTAGGAGGCTTCTTTTCCACTAGGCTATACCCAAACTACAATTTGTTTCATGTATTAATGTAGTTAATTACATTGTAGTATTTGGAATATTCAATGAATAATAAATGAAATACAATTCAATTGATATAAGATTTTGTTCTAAATTTACATTACAGAATTTTTCAATAATGAAATGAATAATTAGTAGCAATAATAATTTAAATAACTATCATAACATATGATAACCTCAATTGAGCTAGATGATAAATGAAATTCATTGGTATAGAAAGTTACTATTGTATTATTGCAACATATAATAGCATATTTTGAGTTGGACATCCACTAACGTTCAAATTATATATATTTTTTTGTAAAAATATAGAATACATTAAATATAATATCTTCATTTATAATTATATATGTAGTATCTTCAAAACCAATGTAAAAAATTCCATATCAATTTCATGTTATGGTTACAATCTCAACCATTAATTATAGCCAAGAAGATAATTAGATAGATGAATGAACACTATTCACAAATATTACATATACAGACTAAAACTGATATTTTATTATTGTTTAGTTAATTTAATTTTTCAATAGTAAACATTACTTAAATTTTAATAATACTAAACAAACTCCCTATCATAAACAACTTTCTCATAGTAGTAATTTTCTCACACAAGATTGAATGAGTGAACATCAACACAATAGTATATTTCAAACCTGTAAATAATTTCCTCTAATTATTTCAATTTCATTCCCTAAAAAATAATAAAAAATAAATTTTCATATCAATGATAGAGAAATGAATATTATAAAAAAAATTCACACTTCTAATAACAAATATAGTTCTCTCGGAAAATTATTTTCTATAGAACCATAAGAGAATGTTCTACCTGTTTTTATCACAACCTAGACTTACAATAAAGAATTTAAATAATTGTCACAATATTATGATCTGTAGTATTCAAATAATTGATGTCTAATTTTTACGATAGATAATAAATAAATATTTAAATTCCACTGACTTAGAATATTTAGTGAACAAAAAAAAATTACTAATAATAAGTAGAATATAACTTTTAATTTTTGTAATTTACCTACTATTATTTTTTTATCTAATTCATTTACATTATTAGTATATTTCATACCTATGAATGAAAGAATATTTGGAAAATATAGAATCATATCAAAATCATTTCAATTTATGTGATTAATTTTACATTGTTTCGTAGAAGGATAGTGTGAAGCATATGACATAGTGTGGGTATTGACACTAAACCTATTTTATTGTAGCACACTTTTAAAAAATACTACATGAATTTATTAACTTAACAAAATATTACATTAATTTATTATTATAAAAAAATTTATTTAATTACTAGCATGAAATTAGAAAATTTAAAATTCTATTTTTGGTTGGTAATTTTTATCATGATCCATTATTGACATTATAATTTAATTTTCTATTAATTATTATTCATACCATCTCTCTCTCAAAATACATAAATCTTTAATATAACTAGTTGAATGAAATTCAGTTTGATGTCATGGATGAGGTTTACTATAATAAATTACATCATATATATCACTCATATCATGTAGGTCTCTTGGATTATTAATTACAAAAATTCAGAACCTGTATTGCAATATATTATTAAAATAATATATTAATATTTCTTTGTAAGTGATAATATATGGATGATATTAATCCCACTCAGTAGATTCGATTATTTGAGAAAAAATAACATAAGTAAATTAAAATTGAATATTTATCTATAACCTTATTAATACTTTGCCAGTTATATATAAATAATAGAACAATAAATTTAACATGATAATCTAACATTATTATATCAAATAAAATTTTATAGTAACTGTGATTTGAAACTGAAAATGTACAACTTCATTTTGAATTCACACCTTCCCCAAAATCAGTAGTGGAAATATGAAATTTCCAAAATTATATGCATTAAATCTTCAGGCATTCCTCAATGGAACTCTATCTAAAAACATAAAATCATTGGATAGTTCATCCCAGTTATAATCATTCATTTCCAAGAAAAAATATTGTTTTGAATAAATCATACAATCATTGAGTCAGGTTTATAAATTTTTATAACTTATTAAAATATTTTTAATAATGTTATTCATCTAAAAGAATAATACAAAGATATTAGATTTAGTAAATTCATTACATAAGAATTATAATATCATAAAAACTATATTATTTTTAATTCCACATAAACATTAGATGTGGTGTAGATTCTACAAAAATGAATTTTTTTACTATCTAACACATGATGATTAAGCAAGTTTCCAAATAACATTTTCATTCATTTATGTTTTGATAATCACAAACACATTTTCATAAAGAAAATTAACTTTCTTTAGGAAATATTTTCTTAAGGAAATTTCGTTTATCTAAGAATAGTTTATTACATAACATATGATCATCAATAACTTATCTAATATTTTATTAAACAAAGTCTATCCATTTTTTATTAAACCAAAAGTCTGATTCTTATCTAACTCAGAGCCTTACAGTTCCTAATAATCTAACTTCCCCAGATTTGAGACTATTTTTTTATGAAATTAAACACTGATTTCTTCCAAAATCATTCTCCAATTTCTTTTGAATTCATACTTTGATTTCTTCTTAAATCATAAATCTATTTATTCAAAAATTAGACATTGATTTATTTTAAAATCATACATTGATTTCTTATAAAATTAGACTCTGATTTCTTCTAAAATCATACATCTATTTTATCAGAAATTATTCTTAGATTTCTTTAGAATTTATATTTCGAATTCCTCAAAATTTAAACTCTGATTGTCTATTATTTTAGAATCCAATTGTATATATTTTTTGAATGCTCTTCTCACATTCATAAGAATCTAATTAAATGAATTTTTTACCATTACCCTATTTCATTAAAGTAATGTTTCATTTTATGATATCCATATGTTGTTAATGTTTTTTTAAACTTCTTAATGTTTCTTAAGTATGTAAATGTTTCTTATGCATGAAAATGGTTCACATTTTTCTTATATTAAAAGATGACATACAATCTGTTTTTTACTAACTGTTGGATTAGTTAAACATGTATATGTCTATCCAAAATTTATGGAATACATGACTGCTAGAGGATGATGTTGACCATTGGAATCCATGAGTATAAATACACAACAATTTGAATGAGCTCAGTGCTAGATATTTGATAGAGAGCTTTAAATCTCTAAATGAATAGATACTCTGCAAGAGCACTACTAAAATCTGCCTTGTGTGAATGTTATGTTCAACTTGTTCATATGTGAAAAACTTTTTTATCTATCCTAGTGTGATTATGAAAATTTATGATCAATCTAGGGCTTGTGTGGATATGAAGATTGAGTTACCGATCACCACAAAGATCGAGGACTTGAGAAGATAGCAAGGCAGATTATGATCTTCATATTGAGGGATTATCCTTGAGTGGGTAAATCAAACATTCATTAATGTATAAATAAAGGGACCTTTATCCATGGTTGTTGGATACCATTTCCATTGGGTCAATAGATTTCTTATACTTTTCCTATAATGTTACAAGTTTAAATTCAACTTCATTTTGTTAATGTAATAGTGTATATCATTCTTAAACATTCTTTTTATCGTATACACTAATATAAACTAATTTATATACACATTAAGGTAAAATGATCCTTTAATTAGTCATAGTATTAGTATTCCTTAACAAATTCATTATTTGGATCCAAATCATGTTTGTTTCTATGTTAAGAAATAAAGAGGGTTTGTGAGTCCATATTGGTTATCTTTTTTAAACATAAATTTCCTTATGGATAAAAAAGAATGTTTTTAATCCTAAAATTCACTCTCACTTACAATTGAGCAATTTATATCTATATATAGATCCTAAAATTGGTATTAGATAATGCCTTTAAAATACTTATCATTAAATAGTAGTTTTCTTGATCAACTTTTTGTAGTTTATAAACTTCTGTCACTAATATGTTTTGTTGAAAAGATCTTTTGAATTTTCTTATAGAATGACAGGAATGAATTTTGGATCAATAGACAATATTAATCCTTAAAGACACCCTATATTTAGTGGGAATGACTATGAATATTGTAGATATAGGATGAAGAATTTTATTATCAATACCATGGAAGATAAATTTTTTATATAAATGGGTGAATATAAGATTTTTTAATATGAAATCATACAATTCAAAAATCTGGAAAAATAAGAATATGAACTAAACTTTAAGGTATACAATACCCCTTTATGTTCCATGACCAAGAATATATATAGTCAAATATACTCTTGTGAAGATTCCAACCGTATCTAGTAAAAACATGAAGTTAAAGTCTTTGGAACATCAAAACTGATAGAAACAATAAGAGCTACGTTAAGTGATGAATATCATGGATTTGTATTTTCCTAAAGAGAACCAGTTTGCAAAGTGTAACAATGATTTTTGACTATTGTAAATTGTCTTGAATATATATGAACAAAAGGACCTGATGATGATATGATTGTATACAAAATAATTGATATCATTCCCAATGAGTGGGAATCTAAATGGACATCTATTTATGGAAAATAAAAAATTATCTGACATTACTCTTGATGAGTTCTTTGGAACACTTCAACTGTATGAAACAATAATGAAGAAAGATTTATACAATAATAAGAATAAGAATGGTAATTTAAGAATTTCATTCACTATTGCATCAAATAATATGAAATCCAAGACTCTAGAAACATTTACAAGGTTAAAATTGAATAAAGCTATTGTAATATCTTAATCAAGTGATTGTGATCATTCTAAAAATTAACTAGACAATATTTATAGAATACTGAACATGATTATGGGAATAAAATAATTTTAGTACAGATATAAGAAAAAATTCAAAAAGGAAAATAAAAATTCAAAACAAACATGATTTGAATGAAAAAGTTATAGATATATCAAACATAAATGTCCTATACTCAATAGAAAAGAAATAAAGGATAAGAATTCTGAAAAGAAAAAAGGAATTAATTCAAATCTAAGGATAAGAATATCATAAAGGCTAATGGCACCTAGAGTGCCAATGATGGTGATTCATTAGATGAATCATTTGAATATGAGACTTTTCGTCAGAAGAATATTGTTCTTATAGCCAGAATACCTACTGAAAATCATGTCTCAGGGATAAGGTACACAATACGAAATATCTAACCAATACTTCCATAGATTCTAATTTTCATGATAACGAAATTTATGACTCTTCAGATAAATAATATTCCCCAAAATAATATAATACCTAAAATTTATTTGAAGAAGTATCTAGATTTTAAAAATCACTTGAGAATAAGAGTTGAATGATAAAAAATTTAGAGAAATCAAATTCAATATTATATGTGTTAACAAAAGATGTATCCAATATTTCAAAAAATATTGATTAAAAAACTCTTGATTTTGATAATATTTCTATAAACCTTATGGATGTTAATATTGAGAATGATTAAATTTCTATCTTTCATGAAAATTTTATTACTAAGAAAAATGTTTTAGAAACTAACACAAATTCTAGGATTAATGGCTATGAGTATTTGAATTTAGTCATCAAACTAAAATATGAAGTATTTTTCTCATAAAAACGTTTGTAAAACTTTACACAATGAAATAAATGTATTAAAAAAATTATTCAAAACATATTCATCCAATCGATTGTTTTGGATTTGGTTTTACTCATTCGAAACATGTATTTAGTCACAACTATTTTGATCCCCAATGTGATCCTTTTTTCAGTAAGTGTATTTATTTTCGACATTGGGAGAAAAATTGTTATTTGAATAAAAACTATCCTTAGGATTTCATAATGATTAATTATCTATGAAAACGTGGATACCTAAATTATTAGTTTCTAACCATTCAGGATCTTGGAATGTTTGGTTTCTGAAATTATAGCTTTTTTATTTCTAGGAAAACAATGTAAGTACCCTCAACCATACATGTAATGTGGATAATGGATGTTCCTATCGGAGGACTAGTAATAAAAACTTCTTTGAAAATATTATTAAGATCAATGGTGAAGGAGTATCTTTCAGTGGAAATTCTCAAAAATAAATTATTTGTATATGTAAAATTGTTTTTTTGGTAAAGAATTAATTTCAAATATTTTTTTTAAAGGTATAAAGAACAACCTTATAATTATGAGTAAATTTTTTTATGAAAGGTAACCATGAGTAATTTATGAATGATTAATGTCTAGTGTAAAATTCCAAGGAATAGTTTATTCTCTCTTCCCAAATGAATATGAATGTTTACAATCATAACATATAAGACCTTAATAGATAAGATCTAACGTTCCATAGTGTTATGGAAGATCAATCTTGGTTATGTAATAGAATACTAGGACAATATTAACATAGTAACATATAAAAACTCTCAATGAAAATACTTATTAAGTAACTACCAGATCTTAGATTTGATTCTTGAAAAGTTTTTTACCCTTATTTATATAGAAATCAATGTATGTAATTCTATAAATCAATTAGTGAATTCTGAAAATATTATGCATTATAGCTAGTGCATATGAATCTTTTCGGTCTAGCACAAACTAGAAGGATTGTAGAAAAAAACTATGTATTTTTTTAGTTGATGGTTATAATCGATTTACTTGGGGGTTTATTATATTGAAAATAAATATGAATACTTTTTTTATTCTATTATTTTTCAATAAAATTTAAAAATGATACAAACCATCAATTGATAACTATTAGTAGTGATCATGGGGGAGAATTTGAAAATTCATATTTTGAAACATTTTATAGTATGAAAGGAATTACTCATTACATCTTAACTCCAACAAATCCTTAATGAAATAGTGTTGTTGAAAGATGAAAAAAATTCATCCAAAGATAACTAAAACCATATTATGTAAAAATTATATTTTAAAACAGTTCAGTAATTAAGCTTCTAATATACTTGTTATACACTAAATAGAGTGTTAATTAGACATTTTCTTAATAAAACACTTTATTAATTTTGTACTGGCTGAAAAACATTAGTGTCTTACTTAAAATTATTTGAATGCAAAGTATTAATCTTGAATACTAAAAAAATTAATTAAATTCACACCCAAATATGATTAAGAAATTCTATTAGGAAACTCCACTACTTCTAAGACTTATTTATCTTTTAGCAAAAAATGTTGTGCTATTAAAGAAACAGTACATGTTAAATTTTATAAAACTGATCCTTTTGTTTTCAATCAACCAGAACCTACATCTTTGATTGTGTACTAAAAACTGATTATCAACCTTAAATTTAATATCTTTCTAATAAATAAATACTCAATAACGTATTTCTATAATATTTACCCTATAATATTTTTTTACCTTATGTTGAGGAATAAGTATTTCAAAACCCAAATCAATTGTTTATTACAAATCATCTGAGTGATTATATCATTGGTGATATAAATCAACCGATAAGGAATAGATGAACTCTATGAAATGAAGTTGAACATCAAGTATTTATTTCAAAAATATAAAATAAAACCACTTATGAAGATTTTGGTGATGATGACTCGATTAAATATATGAAATATGAACATAATGAATTTTAAAGAACAATTTATGGACCTTAGTTGAAGGACCAAACGATACTTCAATAATTGTTATAAAATGGGTATTTAGAAATAAATTTGATGAAAATGGAATCATTGTATGAAATAATGAAATATTTTTTTTAATGTTTATAATAAATAAGAAGTAATAGACAATGAAGAATCCTATAATTCAATAGTAAGACTTGGATCTATTCATTTTTTACTAACCTTTACAACATTTTCCAATTTCACACTCTTTAAAATGGGTGTGATGTGTGATTTTCAAAATAGAATTGTTCAACATGAAGTTGATGTTGAAAAATAAACTAGTTTTGAAGACAAAAAACATCCTGAACAGGTTTACAATCTTACCAATGATTTTTATGGACATCAACAAGCCCCTAGATCTTAATATAAAAGACTTAAATGTTTTTTGTTAAAAACATTATGTTAACAAAATTGATGATAAAAAAAATTATAAATAAAGATATGTTTTTTTTATTTCTCCAATTTATGTTGATGATGTTATATTCGGATTGACGCAGCAATCATTAAATGAATATTTTGAGAATATTATGTAATCAGAGTCTGAAATTATAATAATGGGTGAGTTAACAATTTTTCTTGGTTTTCAAATTTATCAAAAACCAGAAAGAACATATATATCTCAAAATATGTATATTGAATATCATATTAAGAATTATGGATATGCAAACACTAAAAGTTTAAGAACTTCAATCAGGACCTCAAACTCTTTTGATATTTATGTTTTTGGGAAACTAGTAGATCAACCATCTTTCAGATGTTTGACAGGATGTCTATTATACTCCACATCTAGTCATCCAGACATATTGTGTTCAGTATAATTATGTTCAAGATATCAATATAATCTAAAAGTATCCCATTTCAAAGTATTTAATATGATTTTTCAATATTCAATGGGAACCATGGATTTATGATTTCTTATTCTTCTTCCTGTGATTTTGTTTTAAAAAGTTTCATAGATTCTGATTTTGGGGGACGTAGAGTAGATAAGAAAAGTACACATAGATCTCTTCATATATTAGAAGATTAATTAGTTTCATGGTCATGAAACAAACACTCAATGTCACTTTCCACTACTAAAGAAAAACATGTAGGAGTTGGAAGTTGTTGTTCCAATGTATTGTGGATGCACACACATTCACAGACTATGGCATGATTTTTACCAAAACACAAATAATGTTTGATAATACTACTTACATTTCCCTATGAGAAAAACCATCACATCACATATATAAATAAAACATTGTTATTATTTATCACTTTCATAGGGATCAAACACTTAAATGATATATCATTCTTTAATTTACCAGAATGCAAGATCAACTTAGAGTCATTTTTACAAAATCATTACCCTCTGATAGAAGTTAATACATTAAAAAAAGATAAGAATTATAATCTGTAGGGAATCACCCATATTAGATTCTTGATAAATCTATATCTTAACATTATGTTACTTCAATTAATAGGGGTAGTATATATGTTTATATCTTTTCTTTTTAAATTTTCAATTATTTTTCAGCAATAAAATATTTTGAAATTTAAAAAGTTTATCATTACCTAATAAAAATTTATGAAACCTTAGTTCTCTAAAGAAGAACATTATCAAAATTGAAAAATATTTCTGAGAAATATTAAAGCTATATTTCATTACGTAATTCATCATAAATTCATTTTTTACATTTTGGTATTTATAAATTGTTTTAATAAAGCTTTATCAGATTCACTTTACTTAAATTCGATATTTCCATAATACCACAAAAGATCGGAACCTGTAAATCCTTCTTCACCATTGATATCAACTGTCATATCAAATCCAACAACTATAAAATGTTGGATTGATTTGGAAATAGGAACCGACACCCCAAATCCTATATAAAGGAACCTACTATTTGGGTCCCACATCGGTTATCTCATTGAATTTTCTCTAAAGCTCAACCTCTCTTCAAATTTACTATTTAGTTTTATTTATTTTCTTATTATCCCAATTTCTCTTGAAGCTTCCCCATAGAATCCTATGGCCTCAATCAATGAACCCAAGGATATTATAATTTATAGAGAAAGGTTGGTGGATCCAATTTTTCTTCTGTGAAGTTTGATTCAATGATTTTAATATTCATAAATAAAAATAGCTAGGAAAGTTTATGCATATACAAGGAAAAGAATTAGGATTTGGTATATCATGATCATTTTATAGAATTCTATATTCATTTGAATTTTATGAACAATGATGAACCAAAATGTTTTCTATCGAGAGTTATGGGAAGATTTATTCCTTGCCTTTCTACAACATAGCTAGTATCTTTTATATAACTTATGATGGTGAAGATATCATTTTCCAACAAAATTTACTAGACTAGGATTGTGATTTTGAGAAGGTTATGTCTAATGAATGTCTTGGAAATAAAAAATGAAATTCAAAAAAGATTTCACATCCATAAGCTATTAATATATTATTAACTCTATAGATGTCATTTTTTCTTATTCATATAATTGGATATAATAATTCCATTAATAAATGTTATATCATCATGGTGGAATTTTTTTGAATGTAAGGATGTTTAGCCTTACAAAGTGCCTCCATTTAAACATCATCAATATCATGAATTGCATTATCAAGAATCAGATCATAATGTATCTAGTGATCATGACAAAGATTCTTGTCCTGTGTTTAAAATCATTCCAAATCCCTTATATCTCAAAGATTAAAGTTTTCAAAATTATGTTGTTGAGTGATGATACCCAAATAAGTATGAAGATTGGTTTTATTGTTAAGATTGAAGTTTAATTTGAAGTTCCTGAAATGAATGATCAAGTTATCATTAATAATGGTGAAATAGAATAAATCTCTTCCAAAAAAAAGAAAATAAAATGTATCAGAACTGAATAAACATTCCCCAATACCTAATTTATTATCTACTCAACAAAAGATGAAGAAAAAAAATACTTTTTCTGATGATGTTGTTACAAAGTGGAGAGAGATGAAAAAGAAAAAGAAGGATGGAGTTGCAGTTTTTTTGTGAAACCGTGATATGGCTAAGGATTTAATGATTCATGCACCTAGAGAGAATGATAAGAAATCTAAATATATGTATTTTAAAATTAAGATTTCTAAAGCAAATATGGTTCATGTTTTACATTGAGAAATAGAGAAGGCATCTAAACATGTCCTAGTACTAGAATCTTTCTTACAAGAGATAGTTCTAATTAAAACTCATGGTGCAGATAAGATAAAGAAAGATATTTCATTAATAGATCTCATTGTTTTAGAAGAATAGGTTCAATAAGAAGAAGAAGATGATGATGAAAAACAATGTGAGGATTTTATAAGGATGGGGGAAGAGTACAAATAGAATGAGAGCCCTTCTGAAATTTTTTCTATAAGAACATCTGAAGCTAAATCCAAAAATAAAATTTGAGAATGATAATTAGTTCAAAAAAATACTGACACTAAGGATGAGGTTTTTAATTCTTCAGCTGATGGGAGTATTAATCATGATTTTATTCATGATGAATATTTTAAAGAAATTAGTGAAAATGGTTCTAAAAAATAAGTCGTTGATGATCATGATAAAATAGTCGAAATATCTTATATGGATCAGGAGAATCAGATAGTTGAGAAGGAAATCTCTAAAGCTAAGAATGGTGAGTAAGTCATAGATACTCCTTATAAGGATGTTGTTTTAAAATCGAAGAGGGATGTTGTTGGAAAAAATAAGAGAAAATAATATGAGAAAGAAAATTTTCGCTTTCCAATAATAGAATCTACTTATGGATCATCATCTTCCTTAGGAATAGATTTCGCTGTTCAATCCTTGAAAATGCATTTGAATGCAATCCCTTTATTTCCATGAATTGGATCTAGATTTCAGTTACTTCATCAAAAAAGGTATCAGATTTTAGATTCCAAAATAACTTCCATAGAAAAGTTAATCAAACATGAAACAGGTTTCAATAATTTTTAAATTAGTTATGATGCTTATAGAAAATATTGAAAAGAGATAACTAAGTGGTCTAAGTCTGTCATTGATGATCTGAATATTATAGAAAATTTCCACGATTCAGTCAAGGATACCTTTGATAATTCCAATAACACAATAAAAAACCATTCAACATGTATTTTAGTGAGGCTAAAGGAAGATAATGTTAATCATCAATTGAAAGATAATTATATATAAATATATGTATGGATATCTAAATTAAAATGCTTTAAATATGAAAATGGAATGAAAACATAGAGAGGAAATGGTTGAAATGATCGAATATCTAGAAGAGGTGATAAAGACTCAAGGTGAAATTCATAAGTCTAAGGAAGACTGAATCTATGATCTTGAGAAGAAAAATCAGGATCATGGATAGTTGAACAAGAAATTTGAAGATTATTATAAAGAGTTTATGAAGCTGAAGGAAACCCGGAAAAACCTAATGTGAATGGATAAGATGAAGGATGAATGATTTTCTCTTAAACATCTATTAGTTGTTGTTTTTCCATAATAACCAAAGTTTTCATATAAATGAAATTTTTTTCTCTGTATTATTTTTCTTTGTATATTCATAACCATTCAAGAAAAATTTGTTTTTTTTCATTCCTTTTTGAAAATCACACAGTGGGACAAAATAATGGCTAAAAATAATATTATGAATGATATCTTATAAGTAAAATGGAATTACGTAGAGAAGAAACTCTTCAGTAATAAAGGGTAATTTATATAATAAAAAAATTAATGTGATCCTTAAGAATTTCAGAACCTAAGGGGGAGTCGGTCGTATTTGACTTGGGTCATAAAAAAAGGGAGTGCTGTTTTTCAACTAATGTGAACAAATTAAAAACGTATTCTATATATTATTTTTTGAAATGTTGTTTGTTCTTTCCAAAAAAGGGGAAGATTTTTAATTCAATAATTTTATGTATATATTTTTCTTTCCTTTATGTTTTGAAAATCACAAACCCATTTTCATATGGAAAAATATATTTATCTAAGAAATATTTTCTTAAGGAAAATATTTATTCCATATGAGTATTTTTTTACTTTACCTTTGATCAAAAATAACTCATCTAATATTTTCATAAAAAAATTATATTTATATATTTCTTAATCAAAAAATCAGATCTTTATTTAACTTAGAATCTTATAATTCCATTGAATATAATTTATTCTGAAACTTGACTCTGATTTCATCTGAAAATAGACTCTTATTTCTTCTAAAATCCAACATCGATTTCTGTAGATATCGGATTCCAAATTCATCGGAATTCATACTCTGATTCAATAATATTTCAGAATAATATTGTCCTTATTTTTACACACCACTTTTCACATTCATAAGAATATGATAAAATTAATTTCTTACTGATACCCCATTTTCATATAGTAACATTTCATTTTATCGATTCCTAATCCTGATAATATTTTTTAAACTTGCTAATGTTTCTTATATATATTATTGTTTCGTAAGAATGATAATTTTTTTCATTTTTTCTTACAAGAAATGATATCATACAATCTATTTTCAATTAAACTTTGGCAGAGTGACATGTGTTCAGGTACCGTTGAAATATAAATAAAATATGACTGTGGGATGATGTAATTAAACATTGGAATCCTGGCCTATAAATACACATCTATTTCAATTACATCAATGCTTGATATTTCATGGAGTGTTTTTTATCTCTAATTGAAGTGATACTCTGCGAGAGCTCCGCTCAAACATACCTTGTGCAAATGCTGTGAAAAACATGTTCCATTACTAACAACTTGTTCATCTTACCTAGTGGGATTTCAATTGTTTCTAATCAATCGAGGCATATTAGGGATTGTAAGACAAAGGTACTGATCACTTTAGAGATCATGGACTTTTGTGGATAACATGATTCATTTATATCATCATATCGAGGGATTATCCTGGTGTGGGTAACACAGAATTTATTGAAAGTATAAATTAAGGTACCTTTATCAAATGTTATTAGATACCCTTCTCATGGGACAAAATATTTCTTATACATGTATTGTTTTGTTACAAGTATAAATTCCACTAAATCTTGTTGAATAAATAATGTATAAATTTATTATACATTATTATACATGTATAATCTACTGTAAATATGATTATATACGATTTACGGTACAAACTTTTTCTATGTCAACTTTTCTTATGTCTCTTTATTAGATTCATTATTCCGATCCTAAGAAATATTGTATCTTTATTAAGAACTAAAGAGATATTGTGAATCCATCTGGTTTAACTATGATAATCATATATTTCATTAAGGATACAAATGAAATATTTTAAATCTACAATTCAACACCTCTTGTAATTTAGCAATTTAAATCTATATTTTGATCCTACAACATATCCTCTACACAATACCTTGTTTCCATTTACAATTAATTTTGAAAAGTATGTTTTTTCACATTGAGATTTCCATTATATTTGTTTCCTCATCATCATACATTAATATATTATCATCTTGATCAAATTGTCCTATATTTTTTAAAGCACCATTACTATCAACCAAAAAACTAAACCAATGAATGTAATACATTATGGATGTGAGTTTATTAATTTGATTAAATTATCATTTATCATGTTATGAATTTCATTTTTCACTATAAGAGAATTATTTTTTTTAATTTTACCATATAGATTACTGCTCTTTTTTTCTATAACATTCGATTCTCCATGAAAATACCATTGAAAATAATGAGGAAGAAACTATTTCAACATCAAGTGGTAAAATACTTCATCTTTATTCAACCATTGATTGAATTTCCAATTATTACATGGATATTTGATATTTTCAACCATGGAATTTTTGTAAAATTAAAAAATTGAAAATATATTCCAAAAACATAACATTCTGAGATGTGAATTGAGGTAAGGTAATACAAATTATATCATTATATTCTTGAAATTCTATAACATTAAATAGAAAATAAAATTAGATTGTTATATATAAAAATAAATTCTATTTAATTTTAAAAATTAAGAAAATTTAAATTTTTTTATTATATAAAATGTATTATTATACATAATTTAGATAATCACATGAAATTTTATTAATAAATTTATATAATAAATCATAAAATAAATATAGTTTTAGAAACTATACAAACAATTTACCCCAAATTATCATTTTATAAATTTTTCACAATTTATAACAATAAAACACATTATAACATAACCAAATAACACTAAATAAATTAATTCAATAAAAAATAAATTTAATATTAAATATTCTAATAATGATGAAATAAAATAGATGAATTATTTCACTATTTAGAAAATGAAACATTTTTTGACATGTAATTTCACTTTTCAAACGTTTATAATGATATATATCTAATGAACATCACATAACAATTCATGTTAAACTTTTAAAAAATCTTTAAACTCAATTATAATATCATTATGCTAAATCTAAAAATATATGCTTAAGAGTAGTTCACAATTTTTATTAAATCATAATGATAAATATCATAGTGTCTATGTGGTTACCTGTCCCAAACAGAAAAAAAATCGCCACCATGAGTTGTTCCCAAACTACCACTCAAGTGAAATGAATTAATTAATCCAATAAACATCAAAAATAGAAGGATATTTAGAATATTTTGATTAAAAAGACTATCTAAATAGAACATTTATTCCCCAAAATAAAGAAAAAAATAATCCCTATGTGATTAGGGAGAAAAACATATTAGAATGTTCGCCCAAAGTCATGATGAGGGTTTGATGGAGTAAAGTTAGAGAGTGATCAAGAGGGGGTGGTATAGTATTGAGGATAAAAGGGAAGATATTCTTGCATCAAGCTAGGTTGAGGGGGAGGCCTAGAGGGGGGCCAATGTCAAAAAATGTAGAGGGGGAGGATGAGAGGTGTCCAACGTCATGCGATAGTGATGGGGAGTCCCTAGAAGGCCTGAAAACTTATAATGAAATCATGTCGTGGGGAGGGGATGTCGAGGCTGAGAGGCACACATTGACATTGAATGGTATTGAGGTTGGCTAAGAGGGATTCTGTTGGAGGGGGCATCCCATGGTTACATATAATAAAAATATAGTTGTTGTTTTAAAGAATACCACTATGAATTTCATTTTTAAATTATTTAGTAACATTATTGAATAAAATATATACTAAATGATAATTATTTATAAAAGTATACCTAAAAATGTGGCATAAAATATTGTATTTTTGTTTAATTGAGGCTGATAAAACTTCATTCATTTACTACATTTCTTAGAGTGTAAGGCCTTTGTAAATGATTTATTTTTATTCATAGATAATTCATATTTATCCTTACACTAATAGATAGAATTAGATTATATCGAATTTATTTCCCCATATACTATAAATTAATCTCGTGTCAAAATGAATATATTCATTTTATAATATATTTTTAGTCATGTTTAAAAGGAGTAGATTATGATTTTGACAAAATTTATTTCCATAGAAATTATAATATTTAGAAAACATGTTTTACTTAAAAAGTATATTAGGTTAGTGACGTGATGTTCCTAGAAAACACCCAAGGAAAAACAAGGTTGATAGATGACTAATAAATACATTCATTCATTGTGGCGAGTATGTGGAACCCAGTTTTCAAAATCCTCTACATCGATAGTCATTGCATATGTTCTTCATTTCTACTTTTCTTATAGAGGATGTGTATTCTTATCATGAAAAATATCCCTTGTATTTGTGAATTTCCTTTAATAATTCATGAATTATCTAGAGATCAGAATTTAAATTGTTATTGACTTCATTGGTTGAGGTTTATCTTCATTCATCATGTTTTCTAGACTCTTTAATTTCCCTCAGCATATTGATGCTTAATATCATAATTCACTAAAAAATAAATTTTTAGTCCCACTTGGTACATATTTAAGCAATTCTCATAACACCCATTAATCAATATATTTATATCATTTAATAAAACCAAAATTATTGACATGAATGAAAAAACATTTATAATATAAAAATATAATCATAATCATAAAAATGTAATTCAACATTCAAAATTCTTTTTCTTTTACATTTTCACGCATCACCACTATTCATTTAGTTCAACCTATGTCAAAAATAGTTTGATATAGGTTAATTTAGGTTGTATTATCTTACACTCATCAATGTTTGTAGGAAATAAATCCATCATAATTGTTCATATAGTGCATATGATGGAATAAATCATATACTGTATGTGTGTTAATCCTAGAAATCATTTATACATCTCTTTTATGAACTAGTTAATGATTGATTCAATACCAAACCCGATATTTTCATTGTCATTAAACCTATGTATATCTTTTCATAATACCTTACCCTCTTTTAGTTTCCATAAATAGATCTATTTCTATGGGAAACCATTTACTTAATAATTTACCAATATTCTAGGATACCATCAAATACTTATAATCAACTCTAGGGTTTTTACTAAGGATCCCTATTCCTAATACCAATGTTGACTATACTATATATGAAAACATCTTACATATTCTCCAAAATAACTAATGCCTTATATTATAAAAACTATTAATTAACATAAAAATGATATAAATAATAAAATACTCTAATTATTTAAATTATCCTCACTAAAAAGAATATAACCCTTTGACTTAATGATTTACTGTATCAAAAATAGATACATAATAATATAATATTAGGAAGATAAT
The DNA here is from genome assembly GCA_963277665.1 of Viscum album. Classification (NCBI taxonomy): domain Eukaryota; kingdom Viridiplantae; phylum Streptophyta; class Magnoliopsida; order Santalales; family Viscaceae; genus Viscum; species Viscum album. Next base: position 510,796,754 of record OY728143.1, on the reverse strand, counting down.
GAAAATTTCAATTAAATTATTATCCTCTTAATCATTTTTTTAATATATAACATGATGTAATCATTTTCATCACCTATGTATTATAATTGAAAGAAATGGGTTGTCTTAGTTTCTCAGTAAGGGTAAATAATATCATAACAATAAGGAAAGCGCCAGGAAGACATGTATATCATAATAAAAGATAAAAATACCTTATATTATTATTATAATACATGTTAAAGTAAGATATTATTAGAAAAATATTATTAAGGAAGAATAAAAGGAATTATATGAATGAAAACATATCTCAATAATAATATAATTTGAGAACATGACCTAAAAGTAATGAATACTTCAAAAATATGAAATAATAATAATAAAATGGAATTTAAAGAAAATTAAATGCATATTAAAAATTTAAAATAACATAGTGAACAACATTGAATTGTGGAAGAAAAATAATAAATGTAATACCTATATGATACAACTAATTATTCCCATTGTAAAGTGAACAAATTTTATATGTTAAAGCCTTAAAATGTGAGGAAATCTATCATTCCTAAAGCTATTTTAACAAACCAATCATATACATAACTAGCCAACTCATGTGATATAAACATAGACTAATATTTTGGTAGGTGAAATAGGACCCCACATATTATCATTCGTACATATTATTTCTACTAAAAACCAATCATCATAAAATGTTAAAAAATCCATAAAAATTTATTATCTTGCTATGAATTAAAACAATAAAATATTATAAACGTAAAATATCATTATGTATAAAAAAATTATTTTCCCAAATGAATTATATCATAAAATCATATGTAATGTGATCAAAATATCCCTTCTTGAATGAAAAACCTCAGAGGGTAAATATAAGTGAAAATAAAAGTGTTTTCAAAAAACCATATCAAATTTATGTAAAAATTACTTATAAAAAATATTTCTTTGAAGGTAAATACAATACATTTGAATATTATAATATATATAGATCTTAATAATTTTCCAAAAAAATATTGTTTTCAAAAAATAATAAGTTAAAATAAAATGAAATTGATTACTATTAAATTATTCCTTTAATATGAAGAATTTAGAATGATGTAAGGATTTCAAAAGAAGAATGTAAAAGAAATTGGAATCATTTTACTCAAAAAATAATATTCTAAAATGTAACCTTTAAAAAGATATAAAATTTTCTACAAATAAAATGTTGAGTGGATTGTAAAACATTTATTTTCTAAAGGATGGAAAATGTCACGACCCATCCCCTGAGACCCGTTTCATGACTACCCCAAGCCCACTTTACAAAGTCCTGGGGATGGAGACTAGCACCAAAGGCGTAATTCCCTATCTTGGAAGGCATTGCCTTTATAAAACATAAACTCACACAACCAGAGTACAATTAGAAGAAAACACTAAGTAAAAGTTATATAACTAGTGTACTGAAATTAAAGGGGGGCCATAATTCAAGCCCAACGGTAGAGAACAAATACAAATGAATGTAAGTTCAACTGAAAAAGGGACAAACAACCTCAAGGTGGAAGCAGCTCCTAGATCGTCCACCATGGTTCTAACCCGAAGGGAAGGTACATATGGCATCCTCAGAACTCCACGTCTGCCAGACACCTCCATGTACCGATACGTCGTGAGGTCCACCTCTAGTACCATCCAGTCCTGGTGCTCTCATCCTCCATCAGCATTTTCCATTGTCTCCATCCAACACAACAAGCTGCGGGCATAGCTCATGCAAGGGTGAGTATAATGATACTCATTAGGGGCCCCAAGACCCTCAAAGTCTCACAAAAAACCAACAATGAAAATCTAGAAAGTATGATTTCAATGGATAACCATTACATAGGTATATTCCCATACATATACCTATGTTATTAAGTAACCGATCTCAATCAAGAGGAAAACACAAAAGTCTTTGACTCAGTTCAAACCATGATTTTCATTATCAAATCTGGACCAGCTGGATAACTCCTCCTCTGTCGAGTACATTGGACATGTCGCGACACTGAGATGCTTCTCACTAACCTTTGACTTCTGAAGTTCTCCTCCTGTCGAGTACCATAGGTCTACTGCCGACTACCAGGAACTCCAATCGGTATGGGTGTACCGCCAAATAACGGGAGCTCCCACTAAAATCCAGTAGAGGTACTCCTCCTGTCGAGTACCACATGTCTACTTCCAAATACCTGGATCTCCTCCACCATGGGTCTACTTCCAACTACTAGGTGCTACCCACTGGGCTATTTGATTCACTCTGAGTTGAATCAGTCAAGCAGTTGCCAGGTCATTCAGCTACTAGTTTTCCACACTCTGCACACTCATCTCTAGGATGATCCACTCCTCGAGATACATTTTGATACTCTAAGTTTCATTATGTCTCAGGTAGAAGTATCTCAATGGACTGCCACGTCATAGGGGTGTGAACCTGACAGACGGAACGTCAATCGGACACCCGGTCTGTGAGTTATTGGCATTTCTGTCACAAGGGCCCGGTTTGTTTTTAGGTTCAAACCAACCTTACCATACACTAACTATGACCAAAACTCAAGTAGGATATTCCAAAGGAACTTTCTCACACTATGCTTTCCATCGCCGCAGATGGTTAGTCTACTGGATTCCCGAAACCCATGTTATGGGCGTAAAGGTGTTTTTAGGTCTAACAGGTCCAGACTAGGGTCTGACCCAGTCCGCAGGTTCGATCTGGCCTAAAGGCAGCCAGACACGAAGGCAGCCTGGCCCAAAAGCGGCCTAGCCTATGGGTGGCCCAGCCTGAAGGGGGCGGCTCGGCCTGAAGGCATGGCTCGGCTCTGTTGGCTTACTATGTGGACCAACCCATATGGCCGTGAGGCCCGGCCCGGTTGGCTATATTCCCGACCCATCTTGCTGAGTGGCCCAGCCCAGCTGGCCGTGTAGCCCGGCCCGGCTAGCCTCGGCTCGCTGGCCGAGTGGCCCGGCCGGGAACACCCTGTCTTTCCATGCCAAATGGGGGGGGGGGTTCCCCAACAATGTTCGTAACGGCTGCTGCATGGAGCCGGCCCTTGTAACCATGGGACCCGAAGAGTCACGCCTGTGTTGCGCGCACTGGCGTCCAGCTCAGTCTGCAGCCCTCCCCTGTCCAATGCGTCCATAGTACACGGGTCTTCTCTGGTGCCGCGCGACGATGCCGCACCCCTTATCTCCCTCCGCGGCCCGCCCTGGCCGCGGTCCTCCACCACCGGCACCGCGCGACGATGCCATGCCCCGTCGGCGCGTCCCGCCTTGGCCGCAGCTCACCTTGGCCGCAGCCTCCTGCTACCCTCTGAGAGCACGACGGTGTGACACTCCTCTATCGTGGCCCAACGTGGCTATGTCTCTGCTCCACATAGTGAGGCAGTGTAGTGCCCTCTTTGCGACTCGACGGCCTTTGCGCCGCCGGTTTCATTCACGATCGGCCCGTCGCCGGCCGCAGTTGTTCACCGCGGTTCATTCCTCCATCGTCAACAATCATGAGCAACCAATGGGTGATGGTTGGCCGTGGTGGTGTGATACGAACCCCCCATGTTATGTAGATAACATCCTTCAAAACAAAGACCAAAATATTAACGACGTAGAATGGGAACAAAACAACACAAATCCCCCTACCTCGATTGTGGCTTATTGGGGAAGTCTCAGTATGTGGACGTTGTTCTGTTGACATAAGGTAGAAGAAGAAGAAGTCGAGGAGGAAGGATTTGGGGATGAAAAGTTTAAATGGAATTGACTGCGTTCTTTGTGGGAGGCTGTGTTTCCTCTACTTGCTCTGGTTGAAGAGGGAGAAGACAGTGCTCGTCTTTCTTCGAGGTGACAACGTTATTCGTTTAGAGGATGAAGTCCTCTTAATTCTCCCAAAGTCTCTTCCTCTCCTAAATTCTCCCAACAAGGATTATGAAACCCCCCCCCCACCATAATAATAAATCACATATTATAATGTTGGCATAATGAATTCAAATAATTCAAATTGATTCCAAATTAATTAATTTCACATAACATATTTAAATTGGAGGTGTTAGATCATTAAATGAAGGGGGTAGGTGAAGAGTTTCACCAATTTAATTGGGGGTTTATAGGAGGTTTAAAGCTCGTGTGGGCCCCACCTAATAATCCTACCAAGGGAGGTTAGGTGAGGGTGGGCCCCACCACCATGACATCATCCCAAGGGTGGTTATGTGCGGGTGGGCCCCACCCCCATAACCTCTCATGGGAGGTTTTGGTGTGGTATCCCCTAGCATTAACCTCCCCTTGGAGGTTTTAACCACCAAAATAAAATAAAGATAACACCATAACTTTGTTCAATTTAATTAAAAACCCCCAAAAAATATCTTCCACTCTGGATAAAATGCAACTGCGGTGAAGGTCTCACTATGAAATCGCAAATGCTTCGAGTTCAATGGTGCCATTAGATTTCAATTATGAGAACCGATTCAAATGTTATAAAATTATGAATGTACGTTTACTAAACATACCCAAAAAAACATCAGAAATTGATTCTGGGCACACTAGGCGTCCGAATCAAGCGCCATCTAAAACAACAGACATGTAAAATTCCCAAGAATTTATGAAAAAAATTGCCACAGAATTTCCAGATCTTTAAAATATCCCCCACATCAGGGCTTTACATTCTTGTAAGCTATAACTCACACTAAGGGAACAAAAGGGGGTACTGAGCATGCATATGAGCCTCCCGCACCCATGTTCTCTCCTCGTGGTTCCCCTGCTTCCAATGAATGTGCACTAGAGATATCAACTGTCCACGTAGGACCTGCTCCTGTCGATCCTCAATCTCCACTACGACCTCTGTGAATGTCGCCTCTTCATCGATGTCCAGCAATCCATGGTCGATGATGTGCGATGGTCCGTTCACGTATCTCCTCAGTTGAGATACGTAGAATACGTCGTGAAATAGATGCAAATAACGTGGAATAGCTAAGCGATAAGACTCTTTTCCTACTCCACTGAGGACCAAGAATGGTTAAATGAATCGTAGAGATAACTTACCGCCTCTTCCAAATCTTCCTAGACCTATTCGAGGTGAGACCCGTAGGAAGACGTGGTCTCCATCCTCAAACTAGAGTGGTCTCTATCTTCAATCAGCAAAATACTTCTTCCTACTCTATGCATCTTCATCTAGTCCTGGATGATCTGTACCTTCTCTGTGGTAGCTCGTACAATCTATGGTCCCACTAGTGCTGACTCCCCTAGGTCAGTCCATCATCGAGGCAATCTACAAGGTTGTCTGTAATATGCCTCGAAAGGTGCCATACCGATGGTGGAGTGATAGCTTTTGTTGTAGGAAAACTCCACCAAAGTCTAGTGATCCACCCAATTATGACCAAAGTCAAGGGCTCATGCACATTGCATGTCATAGATGGTGTGGATGGTCATCTCGATCTTACCATCCGTCTGAGGATGGAAGGCGGTGCTCAAGCGAAGCTGTGTCCCGAAAGATTCCTACAAACCTTTCCCTAGCAGGGAATTAAATCGTGTGTCACAGTCAAAGACTATAGAAGATGGTACTCCATGTAATCACACAGTCTTCTACACATAGAGGCATCCCAAGCTCTCTACTGATCCCTGCTCTGTGATCGGTAGGATGTGGGCCGACTTGGTGAGTCGGTCAATGATCTTCCAAATTGAATCATTACCCCTATATTTACATGGAAGACCCATCACGAATACCATGGATATCCCATCCCAATTCCACTATGGGGCCACTAAGGGATGAACCAAGGCTACTAATACCTGGTGCTCCGACTTCACTTGCAGACAAGTGAGGCATCATGAGACAAACTCCGCTACCACCTTCTTTATACCTGGCCACCAGTGCTGTCGTCGAAGGACCTGGTACATCTTCACCACTCCTGTGCGTACCGCTAGAGGGGATGTGTGGAACTCCCTCAACACCTCCACCTGAAGTGCAACTGGTACTGTGGTATGTACTTTTAAGAGGATGATGTGCTCCCCACCTTCAGAAAATCCATCAAGTACATGCCCTATGGATATATGAGCAAGCTGAGCTCGCAGTCATCATCCCAATGATGTGCCTCCCTAACTCGCTGAAGAAGTGAAGGAGTGACTGTAAGAGACTATTGATAGGCTACTCCATCCCTATCCGAAAAGGATATCTGTAAGGTAGCTAGCTGCTATGTCGCCTCTCCTAGCAACTGAATAACAGTCCTCCGGCTAAGTGCATCCTCCACAACATTCCCCTTTCCCAAGACTATACACTATCTCGAAGTCATAGACCTGGAGGAACTCTAGCCTACGCCATTGTCTCGGGTTCAAGTTCTTCTGAGAGAAGACATACCTGAGATAATTGTGATCAGAGTACAAGGTAAAACATTCTCCCATTAGATAGTGTCACCACATAATCAATGCGAAGACCACTACTTCTAACACCAGGTCATGGGGAGAATAGTTATGCTTGTGCTATCTAAGATGCTAATAACCGTACGCGATCACTGCTCTCTCATGCATCAGGACACACCCGATTTCGGTCCCTGATGTGTCGTAGTTAACTACGTACTATATGCCCTCCTCTGGAATCCTCAAAATGGGGGCTCTAGTTATCCACTACCTCAGCACTTGAAATCTCTCCGGGCATCTCTCTGACCACATGAAGGGTTTACCCTTATTCATCAAGGATGATAGTGGTGCTATAACTATGGATAAGTCTGGATTGAACCTTCGATTTTATCCATCCAAACCCTAGAAACTTCCAACCTCCTTTACACTCCTGGGTGGCTCCCAAGAAAGCACTGCCTCAATCTTCGATGGATCCACTGCATCTCCAGTCTCCGAGATGACGTGTCCAAGAAGTGAACCTCTCGAATCCAAAAAATGGAACTTCGAGAGCTTACCAGAAATCCAGGGCTCTCGGAGTGTGTCCAGCACTACTTGAAAATGGTAGGCGTGCCCCTCCTCAGCAGTCGAGTAAATCAAAAAGTCATCGATGAAGACTACAAAAAAGAAATCTAGGTAAGGAATGATTATCCTATTCATGAGACACATGAACACAGCTGGAGCGTTGGTTACACCGAAGGGCATAACCTAGAACTCATAGTGGCCATATTGACACCTGAAGGCCATCTTCTGCACATCCTCGTCTCGAACTCTGAGCTATAGATAACCTGATCTGAGGTCTATCTTCAAGAACAATCGAGCTCCCTTGAGCTGATCAAAGAGGTCGTCAATCCTCAGGAGTGGGTACTTGTTCTTTACAGTCACCTGGTTCAGGCGATGGTATTCAACATAGAGCCACAAGCTCCCATCTTCCTTCTTGGAAAACAGAATCGGGGCTACTTAGGGAGGAAAACTAGGCCGGATGAATCCCTTCTCCTATAATTCCTTCATTTATACCCACATCTCATGAAGCTCAGTGGGAGCCATCCGATATGTTGGAGTAGATATCCGTGTCGTCCCTGGGTACATGTCAACGTAGAATTCCACCTCTCTATGAGGTGGTAGTCCTTAAATATCGTCAGGGGAAACTTCCGCGTACTGATCCACCACTACAGGATAAGTTGGACTCTCCTCATCAACTGTTCTGAGGGTAAGGAAAGCTAACTGGTGAGTGATCGGCTGCACCCTCCTCTGAGTAAGTCCGTCCAGCGCTGCAAAGACTCCCTTATTTCCGATGAAGATGAAAATGTTCCCATCTGTGCAGATATATTGCACTTTGAGACTAATACAGTCGATATGACAATTGACTGTAGATAACCAGTCCATACCAAATATGACATCGTAAGGCCTCGACGCTGCTATGAGGAGAACCTAGCTGATGATCTTGCCTCCTACAGTAAACTCACACTACCGACACTAGTACATGATCGTAGAGTCTTCTCCCATAAAAGTCTCTAGACGAAAGGATGGAGCCAACGACTTCATCGGAATCTCCGATCATCAAATGAGGGCAGTGACTATGAAAGAGTGACTGACACCTGTGTCTATAAGAACTGTAGCTAAGGTGGAGTAGACAAAGATCGTATCTCAAATCATCTCCAGAGTTCCATGGTCATGTGTCTTAGCTACCTGAGGCTGAGCTCTCCCTTGTCCACCTGCTCCCTATAGTTGGAGTTGACCTCTTGGTGGTGGTGGCGATAGAACCTCGTAACAACAACAACCTCCCACTACTCGACCAGCTCCCCTGCCATGTCCACCATTACCCTGCAGACACCTCAATCGAACCTCTATCCCTACCTGGGAGGTCTCTCATCTGTCAATTGATCATCAGTACGGCGGTTCGAACAGTCACAAGCCATGTGACCAATCCCGTTGCAGGAGTAACACTACACACTCCTAGCATGTCTGGCTTTGTCTCCACTCTAGGTGCCCTGCAAAACCGATTCTGAGTCATGCAGTCGACCACCTGTGGGTCTAGTCTTCTTGAGCCTCTGCTCCATTTGTCTACATACAGCTGCAGAAGAATCCGCTGCAAGTCGACTAGTTGTGGGTCCCAATGCTGGAGACTTCACTGCAAGGAAACCCTCTACTAGGAGGTCTCTCTCCAACACACATGTATGCATTGGGATGCTGTGGGAGAAAATTAAAGCTCTGTATCTCACCCGAGTCCCTGTTCAATGGTCTGGGCTCTGAATAATGGGTTTCGTACCATATCAGTGGAGTAGCGCGAGAGGTCAGTCAACCTTGCTGATTACTGAGCTACACTCATGATGCCCTGCTTCAGATGTAGTATCTCTTGTATCTTCACCGATCGACGGGTGGCTAGTACAAACTCTTCCCATAACAGACCCTCAATGTTTTCCCATAGAAGTGTCACCCCGTCATGCATTGGGAGAATCAGGCTCCACCATCTGCCTACTACTGCCTGAAGGAGGCTGGCATCAAGGATCACCATGATGTTGGTTGGTTTCCCTACCGGTATGAAGACTCTCACAACATCCTCTAGCCAATCCTCATCTGTCGGCGGGTCTGTCTCTCCCCTAAACCTGAGTGGCCTCTAGTGCTGGAACTTGTGCAACATGATCAAGTGGTGTGAACAATCTACTATTGGGGCTAGTGGCATCGGTGGACCAACAGAATTTAGTACTGATGGTGCCTCTTCTGTTGCCTCAACTGGAAGAGGGCCCTGTACTGAGGCCTCATCGCTCGGCGGGCTGTCAGTACGTAAAACTCTCAGGGATCTAACTGGTCGTTTGTGGGGATGCATGCTGAATGAAATAGATGTGACACAGTCAAATGATTATATTTGGTGAGATGACGTGGTTTGAGCTGACATAAAGAAATCTTTTGAAACACACACGCAATCAATGTTTTCGTCCATTAAGTCAGAAATTAGTGGTCAGGGTCCTTGTGTTTGGATACGTCGGCCGCCACACCTACATCGTACACCCTGAACTAAAATCCACACTCAGTACCTTTAACACTATTGCCTCATAGAAAATAATGATCAGAGTCTTGAGTTCTACATTAGAACCTCCCTGTGATACCAATTTGTCATGACCCATCCCCTGGGCCCATATCGTGACTACCCCATGCCCGCCTTCCATAGGCCAGGGGCGGGTGACTAGAACCAAAGGCATAATTCCCTAAATGGGAAAGCATTGCCTTTATAAAATGTAAACTCACACAACTGGAGTATATGTGAATGAAAACGCTAAGTAAAAGTTGTATAACATGTGTACTAAATGTAAAGGGGGGCTAGAATACAATCCCAATGGTAATGAAAAAAATACAAATTAAAGAAAGTATAATTGCAAAAAGAAAAAATAGATGTAAGGTGAAAGAATCTCCTGGATCATCCTTCGGGGTTCCTACATGAAGGGTAGGTACAGATGGCCTCATTAGCACTCCACATCCATCAGACTCCACCATGTACCGATACATCGTAAGGTCCTCCTCTGGTACCATCTAGTCCTGGTGCTCACGGCCTCTATCAGTGTTGTCCATCGTCTGCATCCAACATAATGAGGTGTGGGCATATCCTGTTCATGGGTGATTATAATGATACTCAGTAGGGACCTCGAGACCCTAAAGGTCTCAAAAAACAAACAAGTCTAACCCAAAAAGTATTTTTTCAATAGAAAACCATTACTAAGGTATATGCCCGTACATGTACCTAATTTATCAAGTAACCCATCTCAATCACGAAGAAAACAAAAAATTCCTTGACTCAGCTCAAACCAGGAGTTTCATTATTGAAACCACAACTGCTAGAGAACTCCTCCTCTGTCGATTACAGTGGTCATGTCATGACACCTCGGTGATTTTCACTAAACATGGGCTTCTTTGGTACTCCTCTGGTCGAGTACTGCGGATATGCTGCCAACTATCATGTGCTCCATCCGCTATGGGTCTACCTCCAAATACCAGTCGCTCCCCCTAATAGCCTATAGAGGTACTCTTCATGTTTAGTACTGCAGGTCTGCCGCCAAATACTGGGCATTCCTCTGCCATGGGAATGCCACCATGTACTAGGCGCTCCCCATTGGGCTACTCGAATCACTCCGAGTCAAATCGGTCAACCAGTCGTCAGGCTTGTCATCTTCTAGGTCTCCACACTCTACACAATTGTCTCCAAGAGAATCCGCTCCACAAGCTACAGTTCAATACTCCAAGATTCATGAAGTATCACATGGAATTATCTCATAGGACCGCCACATCATTGGGGTCTCAACACAACAGACGGTGCGTTAATCGGACGCCCGGTCTGTGAGTTATTGGCATTTCCGTCCTAGGGGCCCAGTTGGTTTTTAGGTTAAAACAAACCTGACCGTACTCTAACTGTGTCCAAAAATAAAGTGGGATATTCCAAAGAAAACATCTCACTCTAAGATTTCCATCACCACAGACTGTTCTTCGATCAGACGCTTGTAGCCCAAGTTAAGGGGTAAAGGCTTTTCCGGGTCTGACGGGTCAGGGATGGGGTTCGACCAGGTCGGTTGGTTCGACCTGGCCCGAAGGTGGCCTGGATCGTAGGCAGCCCGACCTGAAAGTGGCCTAACCTATTTGTGGAGAATCTCGAAGGATACGACCTGGCCAGAAGGCGAGGTCGGGCCCAGTTGGCTAGCCGTGTGGCCCGGCCCGGCTGGCCATGTGTCCCGGCTGGCAGGGTGGCCCGGGCCGGTAAGCCATGTGGCCCTGCCCGGATGGTCGTGGGGCCCGGCCTGGCTTGCCCCAGCGGGCTGGCTGCAAGGCCCAGACGGACACACCACATGGCTCGGATCGCCACACTGTGGGGGGGAGGGGGTTATAGCACCCCCCTCCCCCTTGTTCTAAACGGTTGGTGCATTACTCGGCCTAAAAGAGACCCGAACCAAAAGCGGCCCGGCCCGTGGGAGGCCTGGCACGAAGGGGGAGGCCCGGCTGGCCGTGTGCCCCGACCTGGCTGGCTGGTCATATGGCCAGGCCTGGTTGGCCGCGGTTGGCAGCCACGTTGCCAGGTTGGGCATGCCGGGTGGCCCGGCTTGCCACATCGTGGGTGGGGGGGGGGGGGGGGGTGTCGCGCACCGCTTTATATGTAATAGTCGGCGTATAGCGCCGACTTAGCCGGTTTCCCTCCCCGGTCCACCATGGCCATAGGGCGTTGTTCTTCTCCGGCATGGCGTGACGGCGCCGCGCCCCTACTTTCCCACCATATACCACCATATCTGCGGTCTTGCACCACCGGTGCGGCACGACGATGCTGCGACCCTCCTACACGACCACATGTTGCCCTCCGCAGGGCACGACGGTGCTTCACTCTTCTTCCATGGACCTATGTGGCCGTAGCTCTCCTCTACATAGTGAGGCGGTCCCGCACCCTCTTGGAAACCCGGCAGCCTTTGCGCTGTTGGTTTCTTACACTGATGGCCCATCGCCAGCCACCGTTGTTCACCGCGGTCCGTTCCCCTATCATCAACAAACAAGATAAACCAAAGGGGGAGGGTCAGCCATGTTGGTGCAGTCCAAACCCCCTCATATTATGATAATAACATTCGGCATAATGAATACCAAAATTTTAATGATGGAGAATGGGAACAAAATAAATCAAATCATATTACCTCGAATGTCGCTCGATGACGAAGTTGCGGGATGCAGATGTCATTCCATTACCGTCCGATAGTAGATGAAGAAGTCGAGGAGGAAGGATTTAGGGAAGATGAGTCAAGATGACGTCGTCAGCGTTCTTTGTTGGCAGTAGTGTTTCCTCTACTTTCAATAGTTGAAGAGGGAGAAGACGATGCTCTTCGTTATTCGGGGTGACAACGTTCTTCGTTGAGAGGATGAAGTCCTCTCAATTCTCCCAAAGGCGCTTCCTCACCATAATTCTCCCAACAAAGATTATGCCAACCCCCAACCATAATAATACATCAAATATTATAATGTTGGTAGAATGAATTAAAATAATTCCAAATGATTCCAAATGATTTAAGTTACTTTACTTAATTAAATTGGAGGAGTTGGCTCATTAAATAAAGGGTGAAGGTGAAGAGTTTCACTAATATAATTGGGGTTTAGAGGAGGTTTAAAACTCGTATGGGCCCCACCTAATAATCCTCCCAAGGGAGGTTATGTGCGGGTGGGCCCCACCACCATGAGATCCTCCCTAGTGGGGTTATGTGTGGTTAGGACCCACCACCATAACCTTTCATGGGAGGCTATGGTGTGGTGGCCCCCACCACTAACCTCCCCTTGGAGGTTTTACCCACCAAAATAAAATAATGTTAAAACATTAAATTTATTCAATTTAAATAAAAACCACCAAAAACTATCTTCCACTCTCGTTAATATGCAACTGCGGTGAAGGTCTCACTAAGAAATCATCAATGTTTCAAGTTCAATGGAGCCCTCAGATTTCAATTCTAAGCACCGATTAAAATGTTATAAAATTCAAAATGTAGGTTTAGTGAACGTTCCCGAACAAAACATCAACAATTGATTCTGGGCACACTGTGCCTTGGAATCAAGCGCCGTTAGAAACTGAGAACTCGTAAAAATCCAATGAATTTAAAAACAAAATCCACGGAATTTGCAGGTCAATAATGAAAAACCGTGGGAAATATTATATGCAACCATGTTTAACACCCACAAAGTTAAAATGATGATGAAATTTTGGTTTTAGATAAATTAAATTGGAAAAGTATCATTGGATAAATATTTTTTTTTCTATAAGATAAATGAGATCATTGTATGGATGTAAAAATAATGATATGGTGGAAAAAACTAATTAAATAAAAGAGAATTATTTTTTACAAAAATGGATTTAACATAACAATAGAATTTTCATGGTACAATAACTTAGTGATAGAAATGATTTCACAGGAAAATAAGATTCAAATATATCCTAAAAAAATATAAGTTTTTAAATATAAATATTCTAAAATAATCAATAGAGAATTATGATTATGAATAATTGAATAAAATTGTGTCATGAAAACCCCTTATGTGTTTAGGAAGTTTTGAATTAAAATAAATTTTAAGCATAAAAATATTATGGTTATATATTTATCCCACGGATTAAATATTTTATAATTCAAAATTACATTAATTTTCAGTATATACAACATATATATAAGAAATTTCTTTATTAAATAAAAAAATATGTCAATGAAGATAATTTCAAATGAAAAACACATACCTAGTTACCTTTCATAGTTAGTGAAAATATAACTTCCTACAAAAAATAACTAACAAAATATCCTATTAAAGAACCATATTCATAAATATTACCATTTTATAATCATAAATATAATTTTTATCATGAGTACATTAATTAGGTAATGTGTATTATGGCCATCGAATGTTGATATCATTAATTATATCATGCATGTTTAATGTTGTTGATATTATTTCACATCATTTGATACAACTTTAATTGTAGACATATCACCTAATATTTATATTATATAACATATATTATTTACTATATTTTCTATTTTCATTCCATATATGTTGTCAGAATGTTATTTGAAATCCAAATTCATAACAACATGATTCGGTAGTTTTAGTGATTGGGTATGATTTGTTTATAATATAACACATACCTTATATGAAATTTAAAAAACAAAAAAATATTCATTATTTGATTGTTAAAATATAACAATATCTGCATTTTGTGTCACATAGTTATTCACTCTCATGTTTTGAAGCATTATTCATCTAGGTGGTTAAACCGACAAAAACATGAACACACACTAACATTATTTGTGAGTATGGTTAAAGACGTATTTATTTTGAAATAATGTAACTATAATAGAATAATAATCATATTAGCTTAATTTCTTTATTATGGTTATGAAAATTTAAAAATTTCTATATAATTGACGAAAAACTAAAAGAAATAATGTAAAAAATTATTCATCGGGGCGGTAGTTCAAAAAAACAATATTGAAATCTGTTTTTCTTGGTTGGTGGAAATAAATTTATAACAGTTGTACTAATAATATAAAAACATATCAGAATGAAATATATACATAACTCATCATTTATAATAAGATAATATATTTTTAAGAGTAACAAAAAGAATAAGAAACTAAGGAATGATATAATACTTATACTGTAGACTTGTTTTTTACTTTTACTTCCCCTTGAAATTGAATGTCTTATAATAATTATTAGTGACCAGGGTATTATGTTCATGGGAGAGGGATCCAATGATATTAAAATGACAGTGTATAAATTCTAAATTATTTTCATCAATGTGTCTTGAATATGTTTAAGTGTTACCTTTTTATAAGTAGATATAAGGGTAGTTTTGTAAATGACCATTGAAATTTAATAATTTAATTTCACAATAATAGTGTCAAGGGAAAAAAATGAAAATATTGAAGCAATGTGGTTAGTTTTGGTCAGTATAAATCCCAAATATCAATTATAAAATATGTTTTTAAAATATTTTTTCCTTTCCTCATTAATATAAGAATTTTTATTATTTTTACACTTTCCCAGGGTAACTAATTTTTATCCCCAATAATTTATTTCAGAGAAATTAAAATTTAACAAATTACAAAATTTGAAACATGTAATTTAATAGTTGATATAAAAAATTGGCATAAATATTTTGTTTAGGTTTTAAAGGATAATATTAAAAATAAAATAGTAAAACATAAAAAACTATTTACTAAAAAATCAAAATACATATGGCCTTAAAATATATATATGATAAATTTATTATTACTATTTATTTTAGAGAAATAAATTTATTTATTATGAATTTAATGAATCATATTTCGAATTTTTTGAAATATAAAACAAAACCACACCTTAAAAATTGATTTATAGAGATAACTAAAAATATTATTTTATATTAACACTAAATTTTGATTTTTCTATAAAAATGTTTGGTACATGTTTTAGATGTACAAAAAATGTTTAAAAATAGATAAAGTTTTACCCAATTTCAAATTTAATTTCATTAATGGGTTTTTAATGTTCAAGGTATTTTTTTATATAGTGAATAAATTAGGGAATTTATAATCTTAATAAATCCACCCTTTTTGACTGAAAATCATCCTTTTTAGAAGAGTATTGAACATTCCTAATAATTTAAATTTGGTATTACAACTAAAAAAATTATTTTATCTAATTAATAATATAATGGTTTTCAAAATTTTCATTAAATGGAATATTAAAAAATTTCAAAAGAGGCTTCATTTTTTTAAAATAATCCTTTTCAATATTTAGTCAAACAAAAAATTTATCTTATAAAGTTAATTATTTTTAACTGCTTCAAAAATACCATGGTTTTTCATAAATATTTATTTTTTTATAAATCATAATATATTAATTATTTATTGGGGTTAAATTTATTTGATTTTATATATACTCTATCATATTAATAAAATAATAATAACAAAATAACAGTTTCACTATTGTCATGGTAATTAACATGAATCCTGAAAATATAAATATTATACACAAAAATGAAATTGAAAATTTTAAATAATACTAGTATTTTTATATAAAATATAATAATATTTTTATCAAATTGACATTCCATGTACTGGGAAAATAATTCTAACATGATTGTATTTAACCATTAAAATCATGTAATTAACAAACCATTATTATATTGCATTAAAAATATATATATACCAAAATTATAATTATTAATGATTATAATATTAATAATAATATTATTATTATTCAAATATGAGTTATGTGGCATTAAAATAAGTCAAAAAAGTTATTTCCCTTTGCAAAAATTTAGTTAAAAATCTCTTATTTTTTAAAAATATTACTTCATTTTCTAAAATGATATTTATTGATTTTAAAATTTAACATTGTGATTATAAATTCTTCATTTTAATTTAAAAATTTATATATTTTTAATTATAATTGTTTTCCAAAACGTCTGTGTCATATAAAACTAACAGTATTAGAAAATTCATTATTTTATTACAATTCATCTAAAAATTGATTATTTTTTCAAAAAATGTCATATACTCATCATAATATAGTTTTATTTTGTAGAATTAAAAATTTAATTTCAAACTATTATATTTTAAAATTTATAAATTTATCTTCTCAATAGAAAATATATTATATAATGAAAATTTATTTTATAGAAATTAAACCTTTACAACATTTACTTATATTAAATATTGATCTTGTAATGTTGATAACTATTAATAATTTATTATCAAAGTGTTTATTATACCTTAATGAATGATGTATTCTAAAAATTACATTTTTTATATTTCTTATATCATACAACACATTTATAAACCATATTATGTATTATAAAGGATCCAAAATATAATGTCCAAACAGATCTCGTACAATAGTAAAAATGAATAGTCTTCCTCCCTATTGCATGACATGTTTATAGTGGATGGTTATGGATTAAATATTTATAATGATATACCAAAAAATTTGAAATAAATTATAAATACTATAAATATGGGTCTGAATATTCATAAGGGAACTATCTTATTTTTGGGATCATCTGTGTGCAGATGTAATGGGGTGTCTGGAGAGTGGTTTCAGTTTCTGAGGATCCTCAATTTTTAGGATTTGTTTTCTAAATTTTGTATTACTGAATTTCTGATGGGCGTATTGTGGTATTAGGGTGTAAGATATTAACCATTATCCCATATAAAATGGGGGGCTCATGTTGGGTTTCCCTTATCCTTGTTTAAAATGGGTCTTTTAAAATACACAAAAAATATAGATTTATCCGTCAGTACAACAATAAAAATTCATCCGTTTTATCATATTTTTTAAACAGTCAATAGTTTTTAACTAACAAAAAAATTATATATATGAAAATAAGTAAATTAATGATAATATATTGAATTATTAAAAAGATATAAATCTTAAAAAATAAGACATATTCATTTCTATATAACATATTTTCAGACTACTCCAAATGAGATAATTATTTTATATATTTATTATAAATATAATAATCTTTGTAATAAATAAGGTTAATTCCATAACACTTTCATTTTATATTTGAGGTTGAGTATTCCTAATCAACCCATATTTTCATTTCTTCTTAAAATTTATTCAATTAAGCATTCTACATAATTAAATTTTACATTATTTTTTTCTTCATGGGCATTATCATAAATATATTTAACATAAACACTCTCTATTATAATATGGCTAGAAGTGATTAAATTATTCTCATAAACATTTTTTATATTAATTATTCATTTTATCATTACTAGGAGTTTTATACTATGAAAACATATTTTTCTCCAGTTTCCACACTACGTTCATTTTATCTATGTGCATAATGACATATTTCCAATAATCTGGGATGATAATAAAATATCACCAATTCATTTTACCAATGCATACCTTATCACTGACTTATTTATCATATTAAATTCAATGAGTAAAAAAACTTCCTTTTTTTCTTCTCATTTTTCATTTTATTCCTTCAAATTTCATTTTAAAATAACATATTTCTAGAATACACCAAATATTCCACCATGAGATCTATTTATATAAATTTTTTAAAATAAATTTAATTATTTTTATATTTTAGAAGAAATATTAAATAAATAATAAATTTATTACATTGTAACTATTATCCTATATAGACAATATAAAAATTTTAAAACTTATTTTTTACATGGAATTAGGTTGAATTATTTATTATTTGATAAAATGAAAATTATTAAATTAATCACAACTAATTTAAATAATTATGTTGTTATATAATTTATATTTTAGTTTCTTCTTATCCTATAAAATTGTTCTACATTTTCATAGTCAATAAACTACCAATAATTTTTGGTATCTCTATAATTATTCTATGAAAAAGTATACAGTATAGCCATTACATTCAATAAAAATCAATAATTTTGTATCTCCTATATTTTACCATTCTCTATTTCATATTTATATTCAATTATGGAAAAAACTATTAGTTAATAAAACATATATTCCATAGTTTTTTTGTATAACATATCATTACATCTATCATTGATTAATGATGAAAAAAATTTCTTTGGAAAAAAAAAATGAAACTCAAAAACATATTTTCCATATATATTATATTAATTAATATCATTATCTTCATAAGAAAAATTTAATGTGCATACATGAATTAAAATATTTTCATACAAATTTCCATTCAAAGTTTTCTTCCCTATTCACAGATTGAAAACATGATATCATATTTTCATTTGAGCCCCATATAACAATTATTCTCTTTTCAGGATGTACGTAACATGATTTTCCATTTCCCATGTTTTATTTGTTTTGTGAAGTTGAAAATGGATTTATTTTCCATATATTGACATTAATATTCACATCCCTAACCATAATTACCAATTTATTATTTTATATGGATTGTAATATACTCATTAAGCTCTCTTTATAGCACAAAAAAATTCAATTGGGTTTAATTTCATAGTGGAATTAATTTTCATTCGCTTATTGATTTTGAATTCACTTAAATCTAAAAACACATAACATTTTGAATTCTATTTTCAAATAGAATAGATTCAGCATAGTCATTAAATTATCTCATTTGAAAAAAACTTGATATAGTGATCATTATGCACCACGTTTATTTATTCCTAATTATTTCCATGTTCATTGATACTTTTTGTTTTAATTTGTAATCATTAATTATTAAATAAAATATATGATCGTTATGGTTAATCAACAACATGAAATTTATCATCAAGATGAAATATATATTGGGAATAGAATTATTTAATTAATATATCCTTCATGAATGAAATTTCATATTTTAATTCTTCAAATATTATCTTTACCAATTCACTATAATACTTCTTACTTCAATATTTTCTTTCAAGTATTATTTAATTTTTTTTGTTAATCATTATTAATTTCTCCAAATTAACACAATAATATTCATTAAAAAATGTAATTCAATACACCATTTTTAATGAATTTTTTCAAAAAATATCAAAAAAATTATTATTATAAAATCATTCATGCTATCGAAAAATATAATATTATGTCTCTTTAAATCATATTTCATATAATAATTATCCATAATAAGGATGTTTAGAAAACAATTCATGTTATTTTTCCTTTTTGTGTCATTTTTATTGAATTTTCATTTCCATTTTCTATTATTATTATTGAATGATGCTTTATATTTTGGATAAAAATAATTAGTCAAATAAAAAGATTATATTTATAAAAATTTTCTCCTAAAATTAGTAAATTTATTTTAAAATAATATCACAATAAAAAAATATTTAAATAAATATATTCAAATATTATTTTTAATATAACATAGATAATTAATAATAAATAAAAACATTACATGCATATTCTAATCAATACTCATATCTAATCACTCGAAAATCAAATAGCTCATATTTTAAAAAAATAACCTAAAATGAAAAAACTAATTAAAAATTACATTCATAAAATATAGATATCATAAAAGGATGTAATAAATCTAAATAGATATCGTTTAAAAATAACTATTGGTTCACCAAGTGGTTTCAGGATAGAATTAATTATTATTATTTATATTTTTTTATATGATTAGTTTCTAAAAACAACTTTCATCCCTTATAATAGTGAACTTTAAATATTATTAATTATTATTTCAATATTTTTCATTATATATATACCAAATTAGGTCATACTAACATAATTAGTTGTAATCCAACAATTAGAGAGTCCACCAATTTATAATGTTCAATACTAATAAAAAATTTATAAAACCATCATGTGATTGAATTGAATCTTTGAAATAATATTTTCTATCACCAAAATAAATTCATAATAGTGATTATATTATACTAAACTTATATAAAATCTTTTCTATATAAAAAACATAAATTTGACCTATAATATCTTAAGTGATAATAGAATATTTCCATCCTTATGAAAAAATATATCATTACAAGACAAGTTAATTTGAATTATTTTGATGACATTATTCTTATACTCAGAAAAACTTGGTCAATAAAACATAAAAAAATTATTTCTCATATATTTTTTTCCATCCTCTAATTATTTAATCCCTAAAAATAGTCTTTTAAAGAACTATTAAGCATCAATACTCTATAAAATTGACAATTCATCACAATATAAACTTAATTCTATTCTTTTCTCTTGTCAACCTTTATTAGTGAGTACATATTATAGTAAATATTATAGAAATATCCCAATAATAATTTTTTTTAACATAAATAATTCATCCCATATCTTATTTATAAAATATTTAATCATTATGAGATTAAAATTTGTATAACATCATACTACCCAAATCAATGAAATTTTTCAACATGTTGACAGATTTATTGGATCTATCATTATTTTCCCAAGAAATTTGTGTTGTCCTGAATAATAATATATAACTATGAACTATTCACCACCTACAACTTTAAAAATTATTTACCTTTTTCATTCCCTCCTTATGCGTGTATAACATATGTACCGGACATTCTTCAATATTTATTATTTTATTAAAACATACCCATACTAAAATATTTTTATTTGTTTTTTCATTTTCTGTTATCTTGTATGTAATATTTTCTTCCAAATTTTTTTATAAAGGATTTTAAATATTTTATATAAATTTAAATTTCTAGATATATATATATATATATGAATTATTATTTCATAAATATATTTTAAATAATTTTTAATATCATTATAGGAATTAATGAACCTATTGCTGCTAATAAATTATCATAATATCTAAATAATTCAAATAAAATTATTTTGATTAAAAAATTATATTTATTCTCAAATAACATCTAAGTAATATACTTGAACATTTCACGAAATAAAAAACTTCATATTTATACATTGAAAATATGAAATTAATGATGAATGATATTCCGATGACTCTTACATAACACATGGAAATCACTATTTCACACTAAAGATTGAATTCATAGTTACATGAACATAAAATACATATCTTCAATCTAATTAAATTCTTTATAACATATATAATGACTAATTAATCATGGTATTACACATACAATGTGGTTAAAACATCATATATCCAATTCATAGTGTTCACAAAACCCTTGAACAACCATACGAATTCTTGGATATTTCTTTAGTAGTGAGAATAATTTTGACATCATTGTTACTTAGACTTTTTAATATATTATTTACTTTTAGGGAAACATAATAATTCTCAAAATCATATTTATTCATATAGAATTACTAAAATATTTAAATTATGGAAAAATATTTATTTTTAAGTTACTCTTATACATTACTCAAAATCATTTAATTACCCTAACACATACAACTAAAAAACAATTATAGATTTTAAATGACATATTAAAAACCCTTTTAATAAGTCTTAATGGAATATTCAACATATTTTCACAGTAATACATTTACGACCAAAAACACCCTTTATTAAATTCAAGATCTATCAATATGGTATACTCTCTACTAACATGGGACAAGAAAAAAATTATTATCTAATCATAAATCCTGAATATAACATTTCTATCTATCATTATTTGAATAATTTTTTTCAATATATCAATATCCATGCATAGAGAAATATCATATTCCAATCTAGTCCTTATTCAACAAAATACAACAACCATCGAAATCATATTCATGAGATAATATCAAATTCCCATAATCAAAAAATCAAAATCATCATTATAAAAACACTAAAAAATTCTTCAATTGGTTATTTTTCAATTTCACGACAAAAAATGTGGAAACATTTGAAAATATAATCCATAAATATCTACATAATTCTTTTATAATAAATTATAAAAATAAAACACATATATTAATAAAAACATAATTCTGTGTAATACATAAATAAGAGATGGTTTGAGTAACTTAGTTACCACTGAAAAAGTATATGTAAGTTATCTATTTGAAAAATAAATTTTATAAGGGGTTCTAGTATAGTAAGAGATCATAAAATATCATATAGGATGTCATATTGTTATAGAAGATAAGTTTCTATATCAAGGTATGTTGAGATCAAAAAATAATTTATGAATCATTATATATATTAGTAAAAAAGGAATAAATTTATATGGGGTTTGAATATGACTTTATTAACTTGTATAGTTTTTAAATGTTTATAAATAAATCATGATATTTAAAATTGTTATAAAATTTTATTTGAAATGAATTTTGTTATAATTATATTTATATAATATTATGAGAAAGTGTATTAAAAAAGTAATGTAACATCAAAAATTGATAGAACCAAGTATTTATGCAATTAAAATTTGAATTTGGTTAAGATATTTAGTTTAATTTGATTACATTAAAATAACATAGAAATAATATAATTTTTTAATTTTCATCGTTTTTATTTTGTCAGTATTGTATAAATTCATCAAATAAGACAACCCATTTTTGACCAGGGATCTAGGTACATTTGATATGTCCCTATTGACTTTTATGTTTTAGTCTATGTAATTTAGTGTATCCCCCATTATCATAATATATGATTACCTTTGAAAACCATAATATGTCCTTTAACTTGATCCACACACAACACAAAACATAAAAGAAACTACGATATATTTATATAATATATAAACATTTTAATATGAGAATTAAAACATGGATTTAATGATTTAGGTAATTAATATTGGAAACCAATTTATAAAATACTTATTGAATGAAAAAATTATATCCTTTTTATATGAATTAAATTAAATTTTTATAGCTAAAAAACAAAGGAAATTATTTTATGTGTAGAAATGTATTTTTATAAAACTAGTATTTGATTTTAGGAAACAATGTATATTATGATTAAATATTAATAAAATATGATTATATTATTAATAATATAATACATATACATTAATTAGTAGATGATAATAAATAAGAATAATGAACAACTAACATTTGAAAAATATTAGTTTCCAATAGCAACACTCTTCCACAAAATTTTGGGATTAAAAATAAATATTAAATTATAAAAAAAAGAAATTTAAACTGAAAATTTAACATAATTTTGAGACTACTAACAATAATATAATTTAGACATTATGTTTTTAGGAATTTTTTAAAAAAATAATATTTTTTTAGAATAGTGAAAAATAACATTTTTAAAAAGAACATGGAATTTATGAAATTATTTGTATATAAGTGTTAATTGTATATTCAGGAAACCTTTTTCCAAAATAAAATATTTATTATATATATGAATTATTAATTTTAAAAAAAATTATTTTAATTATAAACTAGTATCTGATAATTTAAACAAATTAATATTTTTTAATAATTATTCATGATGAATTGTACATTATTATTTTAAAATTAATTATTATCCAATTTGAAAATTTAATATAATAAAATGTATTTTAAATTATTAACCAGTGGTTCAAAATTATCCAATAATGATATCTTTATTTTTGGTAATAATGGAAAAATTACCATATGTAAAAACTAGTTACAACTATAGAATCTAAAATTATTAAAGAAAGATTCTAAGACTAAATGATAGAAAACATTTTAGAGCTTGTGATTTTGAAGAAATTATCGACCCTATGTATTCTCATATTTATTATTTAACTATTTTCCATCCACATCCCATGATATTATATACCCATTGTTGAAACCATTTTGGAATTTACAAAAAAGGTATTTCTTTTCTCTTATGAAAGGGACACTCTTATCCTCACATCTTCTCAAAAAACACCCCAAATTTTGAGCCTTGATTCATCCAAAACCATTCCTAGAAACATCTAGAAACATTAATTAGGTCATGGAATTATCCAAAGACCATACCAAAGGGGATTATCCCACATTGAAATGGAGATAATCCAAGAAGTGTGGTATACATTTTTAACCCCTCCATAGATTTAATATTTCCTGATGTTTTTTTATTATTCATAAAATTATAATTCACTAGATTAAAATAATAAAAGAATTATCATTATTATAATTTAATGTTATTATAATAATTGTACAACCACTTACCATCACCCCCTTTTCTAATAATAATTTCAAAATTAAAACTCATGCATTGTGTGGACTACCACTTACATAACACAACATGTTTCATTTTCCATCACTAAATTACGAGGATATTAAAATTAATTGATTAAAAAAATTATTATATTTGAAAATATTTTATATTCTGAAATGATGAATCATATTTTAAAATTCTCCCATTCTATGGAGTGTGAAACCATCAACCATGCATTCGTGTGGATGACCACCACTATAGAATGGAAAATTTCTATTTTATTTTCATTTCCACAATGTATTTATCGTCATGAGAATTATTTTAATGGATAAATATGAATTTTATTATATCATTAATGTTATGGTATAAAAAATTATATAACATATTCATTTTATGATCAACAACTGATTTTCATCAATTTAGTCATTTAAAATGAGAAAATATCGAATAAATTGATCTCTTATTTCAAAGTAATGACTTTATATAAATTTTCCTATTTTTATAATTATTTATAATTATGATATAAAAAAATATAAAATAGTCAATATGGCCATTAATATTCATGTATAATGATATTATAACTAATCCACAACATCATCAACCACTAATCATGGTTGGTACATGTTTGTGTTTTTTTGACCACAAAAATGAACAATAATATGAATTTTTTTTGAATATATATAAGAAATTTTTTATTTTTATAATATGATATTAATATTATAATGATGTTCATTTGGTTTTTAAAAGTTTACATCACCATTTAACCAATTTAATAAGAACACATCTTTTGTTGCTTATGAATCATCGAAGCATGATCATTGACAGTTTCAACTTCATATATTTTAACCATAACTATCATGTAATGCAATTAGTTATTTATAAAATAACATATATAATCTATTATGATATATTAAATTAAATAATAGTGAACTAATTTGAAAAAATATTAGATATCAACACAATTTTATTAAATTTGTTGAAATTGTTTAATTTTAATTACACCAGGTGTTGAAAGTAAGAAAAAAATTACTTATCTATATGTAATAAATGACATAAAATGAGATGTATAAATTGTTTTAGTTATGTATGTGTAAAATATATATCTTTTCAATGAACTTAATTTAATTAGTTAGTACAACTGAATCACGTGAATAATTAATCTGGACTAAGGTATGGGTTTTCATTTAAAATTCCTCTCTTTGAGACATTTTTGGTATTATGAACATAATTTATTAATTTTATTGTATTTAATCCCCATATCATATATAATATCATGATTTTTTTATTTTATTCTCTATTTTATAATCAATTACAATCTCTATCTTTCAAGGGGTTTTTTATTAATGTGTAACTCAAGCTGCATAGATTTTCTCTGTCTCGATTTTTATTCTCTGAGACATGTTACATGTTACAAACGATTTATAATACTCATGGACTTAAATTTATTTATTATTCTAATAACATTCTACAACATATTTCCATGTAATTCCTATGATAATATAGTCCATATCAATTTATTTTAATCACTTTTTTAAAATAATTTGTACTCTAGTCATAAGATTTTGTGTGACTAATATTTATTCAGTTTCATATTATCATTAACATAAAATTATTTCATATATGTTGGATAAATTATTCCCTTTTATATTATTATATGATATTCTTCCATATTTTATATTTTTACAGAATAACCTATTTTGGAATGATTCCTTCTTTGTATAGTATGTTGCCAACAACAAACAATGATTACTCAGTTCTCCTTTCCTTAATTTATAATGATTTATCATGAAAAACATCCATACATGACTGGTTTCTCCAAAACTAATATTTTATTATATGTATTCTATATTATTATTTAATAAAATTATTTTTTAATAAAAATTATTTTTTTTACCCTTCTTGCAATGTAATTTTAATATAATTTTGTATTACATATATGAAAAAAAAAATCATTTGAATTTCACATATTTTGTCTTCATTAACGTAATTATCAAAAACACACTCTTTTAATTTTTAAGGAACCATTATTGGAGTTTATTTTTTAAACTAATGACATTCAATGTATTTCACTTCACATTTTCCTTACATGCCTTTTAAAGTTTCATGTATTCTTTTTTATGTAAAAATAAAAAATGTTTTATGAACTATCATATCTGTTTTGTTAAAATTTACCATATAATATTCAAAAGGATTAACCAAATTTGGGTTTAATATTAGTTTTTTATACTAATATATATATATATATTGTGTATTTAACTAATGCTATTGAAAAATTCTATTCTTGATCCATTATTTTTATAAAATAATTAAAAACAACTTTTTGTTATGGTTGTTTTCATTTAAATATATTCTATTCAATTTGTCCTTATTTTGTTGGGGATATTATAATGACCTAGAAATTCAGTATAATTTTTTTTAGTTGTATACAATTTTTATGAGATTGTGATAATTGATGACACATGATTCTGAGGTCCTTAGAGCCTAGAACTGAATATTGATTTATGTTAAGGTTTGTTAATAAAACATGCGAGCAAGAATTTATATCTTTTGAACTAGTGCTCGGATTCAAAATATAAGGGCATTGTTGAAATTGTATCACCTGGATTCTATTAGGTGTAGCTAAACATCAATCGCCAAGGGTCAGATGAAAATGATAATTTTTGGAATTTTTAGAAAAATACTAAAACATCACTTTGGGTTATATAATTTTTCTTAAACCATGGAGTGATGGTTGGAGGAACTGCTGGGTAAAATCATTCATTGAATGAGGTTCATTTAATGACTTGATCCTCTCATGGTGTAACAAAAATGCCCATGGGATTAATGGATCAGTAATTACGGTACATTAATAAACCACATCAATTAACACAATGTTAGTGGGTTTTTTTATTTTATCAAAATGTGGGCAATCAATGTGACCACTGTGGGAGAAGCCTCTGTTGCGACACTAATGACTTTCCTCTATAACTAAAAATGGATATCGGGCAATGATCACTGTAGGAATCAAACCGGAGATCGATGAATGATGGGGAACGTATTTGAACACGAATTCCTTCCTTCATCTGGAACAGATTAAACAGATTATAGGTAGGTTGGTCATTTTAGATTCTAAGTGTTTTATGTTTCCTCTCTTCGGATTCATTGAAAATATAACAAATACAGATCAACCGACTATCCTGTTGATCTTCGTCTTGATTGTTCATGTGGGTGATTGTTGAGGGTTTATAATTTGGGGATGGTTCTTTCTAAATGATGATTGTTATCACCTGTTGTTGAAGTGATAAAGTGGAGGGCATGAGCTAATCAAAACACGGCACAGAACCTTGGATACTCTTCAGTTTTGAGTGTTCTTTGTGGGTGACTGGGCAACGTAGAGGAATGTCTATTCTTGCCGGCTTCGTAGTGAAGGTGGACACCCGTGAAGCTCGTAAACATAGGTGGGAAGGAGAACAGACCACCAGAGCAACATTGGTGGCCAACGAAATCACCCGTCGATGCGGAACCATTGGAGTGCATGTGGCTCTAGCACATGCGTTACTTCCATGCCAGCATCGTGGAGAAGTAGCGCATGTAAGATTCGTGGCTAACCAACCGCAACAGGTGGAACTGTCTGGCACTGACACGCCACACGACGTAAATGAGCGGCCATCTCAAGCCTCTCGATAGGAGTGAAATGGTCAGCTCCAGCTATTCATTCTTAAAGGGAAGTGCCATGCTAGTCTTACTAGATGGAAGGAACTGGACTCCCATCGTTCAGTTCAGCTTAATCGTCCCTCACCATGCGGGCCTTGTTTTCCAGGTGGTCCGGGTCAGACCCGCTGGCTGGGTCAAACCAGATGGTTGGGCCGTACCAGCTGTACGGGCCAGATCTTCTAGTCGGGCTAAACCCACAAGCCTAATGTACCGGTAGGGCCATACCACTAATGTACTCGGACCCAGACCCAAGCAACCCCAGTTTACTAAAATAGGCATATCTTGAAAATCGGGCTCCCTATCCGAGTGATTTCAATGGTGTTGGGACCCTAGGATGAGGGTTCCTTTCAGATACTCCACATTATTTTTGGAGGATGTTGGGTTATAGCCGGGTTGGATCAGACTAAAATCCACCTAGGCCCTATTTACCTTTTTGCTTATAACATGAAGACCAGACATCGGATTGATGTGCATCTATTGCATTGGAACCCTTACGAAAAAAGGTACATTGGGATAATTCTTTGTGGTACATCATAAAGTTGATGTATGACCGATTTTATGAGTACTAGAGACTATGTAAATCATGAAAACCATGTGAAGGAATCCGATGGGTGGATGTCAACTGAATACCAACCCTCTGTGGATCGATAATGGCACAACCCTTCATGGATCGACATGTGTGTGGTCCTCCATAAATCAAAAGTGGTGTGACCCTTCCTGGATTAATCTGAGAGACACCCTCCATGGATTGGCATGAGTGCAACCCTCGGTGGATCGATATTATTGAAACGCACTGTGGATTTCCAGTAAAGTGACCCGTAGTGGATTTGCAGTATAACAACCCTCGTGGATCAGTAGCAGAACCACCCAAAAGAAAAAAATGATATAGATTAAAAATAATCATCTTTATTCATATTCTATAATTTTTATACATGTTGTGAGATGTATATTTATTTTCTTTTTGATTGAGATCATGATTATTGGTTTATCTTTTAAATAATTATGGGAGACCTTTGGGGGTCTCAGGGTCCCTAATGGGAATTGTTATACTCACCCCTACATGAGCTTCCCACACACATTGTTGTATCATTTGCAGATGACATGCATCTTGACTGTGATTTGGGGTGATGGGGATAAATGGTTATCAAAGGTGATTGGTAGACTTGGTGAGGGGTAGTGATGAAAGACAACATGTTGAACATACCCTTAAGGTAGGATTCTTGGTGATGACCTCCGGAGCATGTTTCCCCCTTTTCTTGTATTTTCTTTTTAGTTGGGGTTGAATACTGGCCCTTTTTATTTTTAGTTCACACTTTTACTATTAGTAGATCTAATTTTTGGTTTTCATTTGTTCTTTACCTTGTATGTGTGTGTATAGGTTTAATGGAAACGCCTTCCCTTTATGGGATATGAATTTTTGGTGCTAGTTTCCAACAACTTTCCTATAGAAGGCATGCTTGTTTTAGTCACAGCACGAGCCCTAGGGGACGGTTTGGGACAAAGTGATATTAGAGGAAGCTGGTTATACCATGAGAACTAAGAGTATGTGTTTCTAATGGAGAAATAGTGTTTAGTGTGTTGAGTTTAGATTACAGTTTCGGTAGTCCAGCATTCGTGCAGCTCCTGAAGTATCCATACACTAGGACCTTGAGTTCTGATTTCAGACTCGATACATGAGAACACTATTGGTGTGTGTTTTGAAAATGTTTTGATATCTTTTTGATTTAGCTCACCAGGTATAACTTATAGACCATGGGGCATCAAATTCTTTATAGGATGCTTCCACATAGATATCAATCTCAGATTCATGTGAGAGATCATGATGATGGACCACAGAGTGATGAGGCATCTATGCATGACCCTATTACCGTGATAAATCCATTGTGTGGTGTACCAGTAGAACCACTACCCATAGGGTAGATTTTCCTCCAGTCTCACCAGTGGACAGTGCACGCCGATTGAGAGCGTTGTATGAGTTTCAGAGATAGAGGCCTCTGAGGATTTAGGTGAGAATGATCCATAGGAAGTTGAGAACTCGATGGAGACTGTGGCATGAGTTTTTTTCCAGGTTGACACACCAGAAGACTAGTTCATGATCCTAGCTACTAGTCTCTTTCAAGGAACATCAGGGATATAGTGGATCCTGATGCTCCAAACACACGAGAAGATGTCTCGTTCTTGGTTGGACTTCCAGTGCCTCGTCGAGGCGGAGTTCATACCGCCAAATTTATGCTCTGTGTGTATTCAGGAGCTACTACACATATATAAGGGTAGGTTGATAGTGACCCAATACTCTATGAGATTGAATGACCTCTTTTTCTACTCCACTCACATGGTACAAGACCCTTTCATTATGGCCTGAACCTTTGTACTGGGCCTCCGATGGGATATTAGAGCGTCGATGATATCGTTCAACATCCTTATGCAGGCCGAAGTGCTGGACTGAGTACTATAGGTGTAGATCTTTCTCGATGGGCAGTCACTGATATTGAGTGCCACCACAGGATGACAGGAAACTTATTCACTTACAACATGTAGTAGACCGATGATGCAGAGGTCCAAGTGGGCCAGACCTTTCAAAGGATTACCACAGGATGTAGGGTCATGGTTATAGAGATTACATGGTATAGGAGGTCAACAAATGATCATACTATGCTAATAATGTTGTAAGCAGAGTCACATGCCTCGCGATTTCTCGAATCACCATAGTAATGATTAGTAGACGGTCTGAGGACCACTGAGGTATAGGCAGAGGATTAAAAGAGGAGGCTCGTTGGGAATTAGACATGGAATAGGAGTAGGCCATGTAGCTGGCGGTGGGTGATGGTTTGAGGTTATACCACCACCACACCCTGGCGTTCCACCCAGACCTCAGGGAGTAGGTGGACATAGATGAGCTCATTTTCTGGTAGTATAGGCTTATGGCCACGGTGCTCCAGATATGATTTGAGGTACGATCTGTGTCTACTCCACCCTATCTGTAGTAATTCTAGACACATGTTCCTATCACTCTTTTATTTACAGAGCTCTTATTCGGTGCTCGGAGATTCAAGTTGAGTCATTGGCTCAATCCTTACAATTACAAACTCATACTAGAGAGGATTCGACAACTACACACGAGTGCTGGTAGTGTGAACATACACTAAGTGGCCTAAGATTTTTGTGGGATCTCATAGTAACATCTTTGAGGCCTTATGAATTCATATTGGGTATGGACAAGTTATCTACAGTCCATGCCTAGATTGACTATTTTAGGCACAATTGGTGGATTGTCTGCGAGGGTGGGACAAATTTTCCCTTTATCGTTGATAAAGAAACATTTGTAGAATATGATGGATTTTCATGGAGGAGGGTGAAGCTTATCACTCATCAATTGGCTAGACTCATCCTTAGTGTAGTGGACAAAAGAAGTCCAAGCTATCATGTCATGGTGGAACTGTATGCAGATGTCTTTTCAGATGATGTTTCAGGACTACCTCTTCATAGAGTGGTAAACATCTACATCTAACTATACCCCGAGATGACAATGATATATATATGCGGACATATAATATGGATTCTGTGAAGCTTCATGAGAGGATGGTACAGTTAGGGGACTTTCTAAGGAAATGGTTCATATCCCCAAGGGTCTATCCATGGGAACCCCTAATTTTGTTCTCCAAGAAGGCATATGAATGTTTGAGGATTTTCTTGGAATATCGATGCTAGAACGAAGTGACCGTGAATAACTAATATCATATAACAAGGATTGATCATCTAATCGATAAACTGAAGGGCGCTAAATGTTTTTTGAAGAAATTAATCAAATCAGCCTATCATCAGATTCTCCTATTGGATGAGGGTATATTGAAAACTACCTTCAGACAAAGGTATGGCAACTATGAATTTTTTGTGATGCCTTGTGAAAAGACCAACGCTCCAAAAGTTTTTATGGGACTCATGAATAGGATCATCTTGACTTACCTTGATTTCTTTGTAGTGGTCCCCATTGACATCATCTAGGTGTACATGGCTTCAGAGGGGGGGGAGGGCATGCCACAAAACTGCAGGTAATTCTAGATACACTCTGAGAAAACCACCTTTACGATAATCTCTCAAAGTTCTAATTATGGATATTAAAGGTCAACTATTTGGGACATTTTATCAGGGAGACTCGATTTGCGGTGCATCTGGTGAAGATAGAGATCGTTCTTCACTGGGTGCCACCCAGGAGAGTGAATGTGGTGCATTTATTTTTGGTATTGGCTGGGTACTAACAATGATTTTTATGTGAATTTTCTATTGTTGAAGGGGCTAACCTTTGTATGGTTAGAGAGATTCCAATGTATTTTATAGGTGATGAGGTGGAGATTGACGAATGCCCCCATCTTGAGGCTACCACAATCAGGAGTTTGGTCTGCAGTCTACATCGATGCATCAGATAATATATTGGGATGTGTCCTGATGCAGGAATGATCAGTGATCACCTACATGACATGACAGCAGAGGAAACACAAGAAGAACTACACGACACATGAACTAGAGTTAGAAGTAGTGGTCTTTTAATTGAAGATGTAGAAGAACTACTAGATAGGTGAACACATTACTATTTAATACAATCACAAGAGTGTCTAGTATATCTTCTCACAGAAGAACATGAACTTGAGACAACATCTATGGATAGAGTTCCCCTAGTACAATGACTTTGAGATAGTCTACACTCCTAGGAAGGGAAATGTAGTACCAGACGCAGTCAACATGAGGTCATGCTTATAGCTGCTGAGTGAGAAGGCATATCAGCTTGCAGCATTGTGGATATCCTTCGTGGATATGTATGGAACAACATAACACTAGATTATGACAATCACTCCCCCAATCCTTCAATGATTATAGGATGCACAACTTGGGGACATTGACTATGGGGCTCGATATGCTCAGATATCCCCAGGACATGCTTCTGAAGAATTTTCAATAGGTGGGGAGCATGTCATCCATTTTAAAGGATGAACCATTTTACCAATTATTCTTTAGGATGATATTTGGGGGGGGTCCATATGTCCCCATTGGAGACATATCCTAGAGTGGAGAAGATATACCGGGACCTTCAATATAAATATAGTGGCCAGGGATGAAGAAAGAAGTGTAAGAGTTCATTCCGTGATGCCTCACTTGTCTCCAAGTGAAGGCTAAGCACCAAGTTCCAAAATGCTTGACTCAACAAATCGAGGTTCTAGAGTGGAAATGAGTTGGTATCTCTAGTGACTTTGTGATGGGGTTACAATGTACATGAAGGGGGCACGACTTTGTCAGGGTGATCATGGCCCAACTCACCATGTCGGCTCATTTTTGACCCATTCGAGAGAAGGGATCATTATAGCGAATCTAATGCCTCTACGTCTAGGAAACATTATGACTTCACAGGGTACCATTGACGATCATTTGTTTATATGGTGTATATAGTGCCATTAAAAATTATATATAATGAATATATTTATTTAATTATATATTAAGGTTCGTTTAATGTAATTATATCATGTTTATTAAGAGTTACGGTTACAAAGGTTTTAATATTATATTGACACACTCCTATCATTTATCGGGATTGATTATGACTATGCTTCCATTGATGAATCCATATGATCAATCCCTCTAGAAAACCCATAACGTTTCATATTTTATTTTTTTTAATATATATTCATGTATTAGAACCATTTTTTCACTCTTTTAAAATTAATATAATAAAGAAATGGTTATTTATACAATCATACATTATCTATATCATCACTCAGAATTTTGTGCTCTTTGAAAACCAAGGTTTTTATAAAAGAAATCAAATTTTTTGGGATTAAATTTTTTCAAAATATTACGTTCTTTTATAAGTATTCAATATAAAATTATTTCAATTTTTTCATTATTCTTTTATGTTTTTTCAAGGAAAAGGATCATTAAAATGTTTTCAATAAATATTTATATGATTTTAATGTAATTTCAATGAAAAATGTATTCAAAATTTTTTCAATATTTCGTTAAATGTTTTTTAAATTTTATTAAATTGATATTTTTTTAAAAAAATTGTTATTGTATAATTTTTACAATTTCATTGTATATTTGAAAAAAAGATGTTTTCAATAAATTCATGCTTTATTTATATGTTTTAAACTTGATTTCAATTAAAAATGTTTTCAAAATGATTTATATATTTCATTATTTTTTTTCAAATTATATTCTAAGAAAAAGGTTTAAAATTATTTTAAAGTGTTATTTATAAATTTTAAATATATATTTATATAAAATAATTTTAAAAATGATTTTGATCTTTAATTATATATTTTCAAATTATTTATAATGGAAAACATTTTAAAATTGTTTTTGTAGATTTCATTATACGTTTTTGAATTATTTTCAATGAAAACAATTATTTCAAAATATTTTGATGTACTATTTATATTTTTTAAAATTATTTTCATATAATATGGTTTCGTAAATTATTAAATATTTATTTATATATTTTCTATATATGTTAAAAGAAAAATTATTAAAAAAATTTCAATCATTATTTATACGTTTTAAAATTATTTTCAATGAAAAGATTTCATAATTTATTCAAGATTATTTTATAAGTTTTACATGATTTTTTTTAAAATGTTTTAAAGAATACTTAATATGTATGTTTTGTTATTTTTCAATGAATATGGGTTTTAAAATATTGTATGTTTTAAAAGCTATTTTTTCATATGACGAATGATATATTACTCAATAGATGATTTTAAAATATTTATAAAAAATTATGTTCCCTCAAAGATGAAATAAATATTTGATACTCATTCGTTACTTGAGATATTATGAAAGAGTTCGATTCATATTGTTTATCTGTATGGTTATGGTTCTGAGGGAAAGATGATTATGAAACCCCTTTTCTCTTTAACATGTTTAATGTTTATAAAAACTATTTCTCTTCCACGAGATTTATATTTATGATTCCCATTCCATCACATGTGGTATTGTATCACTATTTATGATATTTTTGAACATGTATCCATGATTTAATTATGAAATTTGTTTCACCTATATATCCCTACAATTCAATGGGTATAGAATTATATCCCATGATATAGGAAAGGCTCGAATAAAGATTGAACATAGTTTATTATTGGAATTTTTTGGCTAAGATGGTCATGGGAGTGAACCTTGACTACTAAGATGATCATGAGTGTAAATCATGTCTATAAAGATGGTATGGGGAGTGAAAGCATACTGATAATATTTCATTTTAAGTAAGACTTACCTACTATAGAGGTCTTTTTATATGATTATGTGTCTGCCACAAATTTTTAGTCTTATTCTTAAGGTATGCTTTCATGGATTATTCTCTTCATTATATTATGATTCATTCCCTATGAACTACCAATATTTATTCAATAATTATTTTTTTTGATCTTTTATATTAACGATTTGATATTCTAAAACAACGATCTTGTTCGCATACCCTTATTTTCTTGTTATCCATAAAAATCTCATTTATTTACTCTTATTAGGCTTATCAGCTCACCAATTCTTATGTTTCAATTCCATAGGTAAAGAATCAAGGTTTTATGTAGAAGAATAAATGGGAAGGTAATTATGGAAATAATTTGGTATCTTTCACTAATGTAGAATATTTTTTTCCATGTTTCTATAGAAAATAAACTATTATGGTCCTATGTCATGTATTTTTTTAATTTACTAAAGATGCATCTAAAATAATCTATTATAAATTTATGTTAATTATGGGTATATAAAAACTGTATTAAAGGATATTTTTGTCAAATATTGGATAATAGGAAGAGAAAAATTTAATGATAATCCTATGGATATTTATAAGGATATTTATATGGGTGTCTCTAACGATAAGTTGAAGGATGGGATAATGTATTAGAAGTTCTTTTAGAATTTTTATAGTGGATTGAAGAAGTATATTCCATGAAATTATATCACTATATTGATACTATATGTGGTATTGAAATATGAATAGATTTATATATGGGTTAAAACCACAAAAAAATTGTATTTAGCTTGACTCAATCAAGAACTGGAGTATAACAATGAGCCTTATTGAACACCTAGTTTGACACTCCTGGGGTATATGCTTTGGAAATTCACCATCAATCGATAAAACATCATGATGTATTTAAATAAAATATTAATATTAATATCATAATATAAATATAATGATTCATATATTGATTAAGGTGTCATGATTTATACATCTTATAAGTAATTTCTTTGGATAATGTGTTTTTCACTATGATATGTGCTACTCACACTATGCTTTTTAGTTTTTGTCAATGGTAGGGACTACATGGAATTGGGATAAAATTTAATGTTTCAAATTTGTAGAGTATTTTATTTTTGAATATTTATTTCCTTAGTGGTAATATCACGAATTGAATCCGGAAGATGCTATCAGTATTGGTTATAATACAAAAGATACTAGCCACAAATTACATATGAATTCTGTGGAATTTTCTAATAAAATTTTCTAGACTAAATGTAAGATGAGTGATTAAATTCAGGTTGTGGAACCCTAAAACATGATTCATATTTCATTTTTTATAAAAGAGGTATTATGGAAAAATATGACGAGACATACTTAATTGTTTGATAAAGAAGTGGGATGAATGAAGCTTTTATTTTTGAGATTTAAAATATTCAGTTTTATAGATCATGAAATATAAAAGTATTTACAATATAAATTGTTCATTAAGGATTAAAAAGGATATGTTGAATGGTGATTAATAATTTTGAAAATGATATCATGCATTGGTGATATTTTGATTAAAGGGAAGTTATATTTTTAATACCTTCAATATGTTGAGAATTTTATGATTAGAATATATGAAAATACGATCTATTTGGATAATGTAAACTAGATAGTATCAATGAATAGAGAACTGATTAATTATTTTTTGAAAATGGTGTTCATGTAATCATGTATGAAATTTAAATTATATTATATTAAATAATTATTCTGGTAATATTTAGATTGTGTAAGAAGTCATATTTTCACAAAGGATTTAAGGTAATTAATGTTGGTACCCTGTTTCAAGGGAATAGATGATAATGATATTCACAAGATTGGAATGTGATAAATAATAGATAAATTATGATATATGGGGTATCAATGTTAAACTAATTTTCCAGAAATTTATTGACATTATTTGTAATGTTTAAGTTTTTTAGTTTTATAAAGTGTAATAAGGTTTACCATTTAGATAAATTATACATTCAAATTCAAATTAAATTTGAGAGATTAAATTATTTGATCACCATATGAGGATTTATGCATGTTTAATACATTTTTCTGAATATTTTGATGTAAATTTATGTAAATACATATAGAATTATTTACATTCTATTTATATTTATCATGATCTTTTTGATAATAAAGAATAAAAAATTCACATTCATTCCCTATATTAATAGATAATGATGGAATTGATCAAGTCACAATTAAAGGATAAAATTGTGCTTATAGAATGGAATAAAATTACGTAATTCAATATTCTTTTGGAAAATATTAATGTTTTGGAAAAGGGCCTTGAAAAGTTTTTTTGTCACATTTTCATCATTTTAGATGATATCATTAACCCATTTATATCTTCTTTAGTTTATGGTTTTTTGATTGTTAGCATTCTTTGATCATCCACTTTATTCTGATCAATGATCTTTATCAATTTATATGATTATTTATGATTTTCTTCCATGTCATTGTTTTCACTATCCACGTATGTTTTATTATGTGGAAACCTAGTTATGAGTTATTTTTGGTAACCATTATGTTTCTTACATTCTATTTAAATGAATGATTTAGTATTCATTATTACAATGTGAGTTTCATTGAAAGGAACTTTATTGAATTCAAAAAATTATATCATAGATTAATTTCATGGGGAAATTAATTTTAAGAGGGGTATAATGTATGACCCAATAATTTTTTTAATTCTTTTCAAGTTAATTTAATTTTCTCGATATTTTGTTAAACTATATATAACTTTTGTTATACAAAAACATTATTTTTGGATTACTTTATACAAAACACAAATAAACAATTTCACAACCCAAAATATATATATTTTCTTTAGGAACATTCAACATTGTGTTTGGATTTTGTAACACAAAATTTTGAGTTCCTTCGATAGCTTACGTTACATGCAAGTCTATGTTTTTCTTAACGACAATATACTAATAATATTGTTTTTATAATATTATCATAGTTACCACCAAGCCATTGGAATTGAAGTAATAGATAAGATTAAATATATTTTGAAAATATTATTTACTCATGTATATAAAATGAATCATTTTGTTATCAATTAGTATAAATGAATGTAATAACAATTTTTTAAAAAATATTCATTTTCTAATGATAAATATTTTTAATTTTACACACACAAATTTTCCACAATAAATTAGAAAACCAATTTTTATTAATATTTTAAATAAAAATTATATTTTATATATTCATTCCACATTTTTTATAATCATCCAAAATATTATATATATATAAGATAATAATGACTCATATTTTATGAATAAAAATATGTATTTTTCTAAAAAGTAATTTTACCACCTTTTAATGATGAACATATTTTAGATCAATTTTTTTAAACTACTATATGTTTATGTAAATACATAAGCATCATTTTTGAAATTCAGATATTAATATTTACATTGGGTAAATTTTTTGTATTTTTATATGTTGTTTGATTTTTAATGAAATAAAAAAAAGAGAATTTTAATTCAAAACTAATTTTTCATGTAATTTATTTATATTTTTAAAATATTATTTAATTTGTTTTCAAAATATAATTAGACATAGTAAACATAAATTAATATAATTTGGGTCATTGGAACCAATTTCACGTTGAAAATGGATATAAAAACATTTCAATCTTTAGTACATTTTAACAATAAAAACATGTCATCTCATCCTATCAACAAGATTTTTTTTATCATAATATCTACCAATAATTTGATTGTAATTTAATAAAATTTATTCTGTAACACCCCAAGCTTCTACGGTACGCTTCTCTTTGAATAATGTGATAGCGTGTGTTGTACGCAACACCGAGTTATAACACACCATAACTAATCAAACTAGCCGTTATGAATAGTAATACCTACTTTTTGAAATTATATATATATATTATATTTGAAAATGGACTTCATTTTTGAATTTGGAATATCGAATTTAGCCTAAGGTGAAATTTTGGTACATTTCGGATAACTTTCATATTTTGATGAATAGTGAAAATTACTAAGTTTTAATTAAAAACAACTTTTTTAATCAAAATAATTAATAGTGATAAATTATGAATTTGAGTGGTTTTAAAGTATATTTAGAATATATTTTTACCATTTAATATAATTTTTGTCATTGGACATAATTTTACAATTAAACCGAACATAAACGAGTGTCAATCTTTTGATAGTTATTATCTCTTAAAAACACGCTTTTTGTTTTGACAACGGGATTTAATTTTAAATTAATTTCTGCCACTTCTGTGTTTTGAATTTAGGAAAATGGATTCCATATTTTGAATCAGAATGTTCAAATTGTGTAAATAGGTAACTTTTATTTTTAGACATTTTGAATAATTACTGCGGTAAATATTTTATTTACCATGGTTAAGGGTAAATCCGGTAAATAAGGGTTAAACAAATAATATTATAATAATACTAAATTACCCTAAAACGTGTCTTAACCCTATTGGTTGATACATGGTCGACCATGGGAATCTTTGGGTCTATTTTGGGACCCCATGGATCCACTTGTAAGTGATAATGACACTTTATTTTAATTAAGTTAAAATGAATACAAAAATGACACAAGCATATATCTTTTAGAAAAACAATTGTTACATAGGGTTATATATGTTTGATTTTAGATTATAAATATTAATTAGAAAGATAAAAAGCTTTCCTACATAATGATATTTTATTTATAATTTTTATACATTAAATAATTTATTTTATATATGACACAATGATGATTCAGTAATTACTATAATAGTGAAAAATTAAAATAATTGATATTATAAATTCCCAAATAAATATAATATGAAACTTTTAATGAATTAAACTAATTTTCTAGGATAATATGATATATTAGGATTGATTTAATTGACTTTGTTCGAAGTAATCAATCTGTTATGAGTTTCAAAAAAATCAACTATTGAATAGTGTCAAAATTGACATAAAAGAGTTCTTAAAACAAATATTATATTATTAATTGATACTAAATTCCTAAAAATCTAAGGTTCGGCCAAGAGACTTATATCATGATAGGTTCATCAATAATGTACCACTTGGGGGGTCGCTTGGATGTATATAGTAAGTTTATTAACCATATTATATAAAAATACAAAGAGACATTGTAAAAGTGAAACTAATTAACTTAGAGTTAATACTTAAAGATAAGGTTAATATAAGTACCCAAACCGGTCTAAATTCTATTGGTTGAGTGGTTTTCGACCTATCCCCACCTTAACCTTTGAATAACCAACTTTTGATCCTTTAGAAACCGAATATGAATTTATTATAAATTAATATTTCTAACTTTTCCAAAGGTGCCCCTCACCCCTCTTATAAAAGGGCACTGCTCCTTCTCATTTCTTCACACCTTCAAAGCCTTTTGTTTCGGCCAAACACTGCCCAAATACTCTCCCAACATCCCTCACTACAACCTAGAGGCCTTAGTTTGATCAGAAAGCCAACCTAAGGAGCCCTTTTGATCAAATCAAAAGGAAGAACCCGAAGAAGAGGTAATGATTTCACCACCCTTTTCTAAGTTCATTTCTTCTTCCACTTCTTCTTCCTTTGTTCTTACCATTCTAAAATAATAACTCCAGTATCTCACATATACTGTGATGTTATTATAAGTATGGTACAACCATATTCAGTATTCTATCCACCCTTTGAATAACATGTCACCATACGTGCGTACGTACGGCTTACCGTCTCCACGTCGTGGTGTAATTGTTATTCAATATAATATTATTTGGATGGGTATAATAATGATGTGTAACTCATGTAAATAATAAATATAACATGTTAATGATTCTGTATATATGATATACCATTCATTTATATATTATTTTAATATCAAAAGAATGATATTGTCGCTCGTGCGTACGTACGGACTACCGTCTCCACGAACGCGATGAAATTCATTCTCCATCGTAACCATTCAAGTATAATTATCATTTGATGATTTAAAAATGATGTTTATGGACTAGATATCATTCTGGATATGAATAAGATACAACAACCATGGCTTATGTAACAAAACATATAAATAAAATGAGTATGTTAACACCCGGAACGACGATAATTCTAAGATATTATTAACAAATCAATGTTAAAAGATCATATATGATATCATATTAATATATATGATTCTTGTATAATTTAATAACAATTATTTCACCATTATACAGGAGGTTAACCT
Source organism: Viscum album (assembly GCA_963277665.1). Classification (NCBI taxonomy): domain Eukaryota; kingdom Viridiplantae; phylum Streptophyta; class Magnoliopsida; order Santalales; family Viscaceae; genus Viscum; species Viscum album. The sequence continues at coordinate 510,755,271 of OY728143.1, read as the reverse complement.
ACCCCAACCAAGGAAAAGTACAAGGTAAGGGTTTACTTTACAACCTCTTCATTATCCAAGGTTGTTTATACGTAATAATCTACTGGGATCTCTTTATCATCCACATCCATGTTTCTTAAAAATGCTTTTCAAAACATTTTTACTATTTACTAGAATATGAGTTAAAGTCATTTATACCCTTTTTGACTTTTATAAGTGGTTTATAAAGGAATCTTTCGGTCGTTTTCAAAACAACGTCCTTTTTAACCTTTTCGACAGAATTGAGGTAAGAATGTTTTTTTTAACTTATACGGCGGGTGCGGTTATTTTCCGCCATTATAAAATCGTCGAAGCTTTCCTTACAAGCTTATAAGAATATTTTCAAAGAAACTTTTTTATTTTATATGGATCTTAAATGATTTCAAAATAAAAGGAGATATTTCTTTAAAAAGAATTTTGATTTCAACTATGTCAACATCCTTTGATGGATTTTAAGATTATTTGAAGTTGATTTATTATGATACAAAACTTCTATATTGTATTGAAGGTTTTGTGATATGTTTGACTATGGATGTGCTATTTTTATACCATTCATAGTTTATGGTGAAATTATTGACATTTCTTATTCTAGTTTTAATACGAATGTTTATGTTATGTTTAAACTTTTTCATATGGGAATGCATTGGACATAATAAGTGACGGGTGGAGCCCGCTATAGCTCCTCGATGCATCGGTAGGTCTCATGAGACAAACTAGTGTCTTGGCACAAGGCCTTGACAAAATCTTATTTGTAGTCTTGGCACGAGGCCTTGGCTATGTGGTTATGATAGTCTGGCATTATGCATTCCAACATTATGAAAGTGGTTATTGATTTTTGCATGTGATTATTCGATTAGTAGAATATCCATGTGAATAAGTAAATGGAATTATTTCATTTTATTTATGCCATACCATGTTGAAATTCAAGTTTAAAAGGCTTTTGTTTTAGTTATACATTGCCTTAAATGTTTATTCTTATTTATGAAAGTTTCCGCTATATTGTTATCCTTACTGGGCATTTGAGCTCACCCCTTTTCTATGTTTTATTTTTCCCAGGAAGTGAAGAAGTAAATTATGAATGACCTGCAGGGATATTTTTTTGGGGCTATGAGTGTGGATTATGGAGACATTATGTTGTTGTAGTAGTTTTTCATTTTATGATGTAATGTAAAACTTATGAATATATCTAGTGTTTCCAAGGCTACTAAACCAATCGGTCTTTCGAGATTTGATCTTTCTTGTGATCATGCCAATGTTATGTAATAATGCACCGACTCTGGGTAGCTGGGGTTGGGGCGTTACAGTTGGTATCAGAGGAAGTTTAGTACAAACCTTGGAAGCTAGATTTAGATAAACTCTGATTAGAGCATGTAGACCTAAGATGAACTTTGAGGATTAGTATAGAAGAACTTCCTAGAATTTTGGTATTGTAGAGATTTTGTGAGTTTTCCGAGCAATACATCCCTATCTGGATACGAGCAGGTAGAGGCGGCTCTGGCACAGATGTACCTAGGGGTAAAACCCGAAAACACCGCTTTGAGCTAGACTCGAACGGGAACTGGTGCACGACAACGGGCCTTGCTGCACTCTTGGTTACGACACTCCCGGGGATATTCTTAGAATAACTCTCACTATCTTTACAAATCATTATGAAGGGTTTATGAGTATATACTTCCTCAAAAAAAAACATTCTTATGATTATGGATTATATCCATAAATAGTTCAATTTATGTTAAGTGTTTTATAAGTATGGGATTATGTATTTTGATTCATAAATTGATCTAGTTTATGCCATTGTTTAGAAATGGCACCTAGTGGAAGAAATGGAAACCGTATCAATGCACGCACTCCATGTAGGGATTGCCCTCCTGCTCAAGATAATTATAGTGGGGCTGGTGATGCAACTGGTGCTGATCAGCTAATCACCATACTGGGACAACTTACTCAGGTTATGAATAATAACCTTACCCGTATGGAGCACCCTGATCCGCAGCGTGGAGGATCAATGTTAGATTGATTCTTGAGGCAACAACCACCAACGTTCAATGGGAATACAAATCCCTTAGTAGCTGAGCAATGGATATTTTCCCTAGAGAAAATATTTCAGGCTTTGGGGAGCAGTGAAAGGGAAAAAGTTATCATGGCAGTTTACCGCCTCACTGGAGATGCTGATCAATGGTGGTCATTGATTCAAAATACGAAGGAAGATGATGATGTATCAAATATGGAATGGAGGGAGTTCAAAGATCTGTTTTTAGAAAAATACTTCCCTTGCGACCATCGAGCAGATATGGAAAGACAATTTCTGAGTCTGAGACAAAAGGAGGATGAGAATGTCACAAAGTATGAGGCTAACTTTACAAGGTTAGCGAGGTATGCTGGAGATTATATTCGCAACCCAAGAAGTAAGATTGATCGTTTCTTTGATGGGTTAAAACCATTTATCCGTCAAGCGTTAGTCTCACAATCCTTTTCATCGTACGAAGACATTGTCTCATGTGCTATCAAGACCGAAAAGGAATTCTCTAAGTCTTATGACTTTAAAGCAAAGCAAGAGAAGAAGAGACCTTCTGATCAATCTGGGAATGGAAATAAGGGGAAGAAGGGAAAGGTTGAATATCCATCTTGTGGTAAATGCGGGAAGAAACATCCCGGTACTTTCTTGAAGGGAATGGGAGTCTGTTACAAGTGTGGTGAAAAAGGCCACCAAGCTCCTGATTGCAAGGGGAAGAAGGAAGCTACCAACGTTCAGTGCTATAATTGAAGGGAGATGGGGCATTATGCAAATGCATTTCCTAAGTGTCAGGAGAACTTACCTCAGAAAAGGCCAAGGGATCAAGGCCATGCTTATGCTATCACTACTGCTGAGGTATAAGGTCCGAAAGACGTAGTGGCAGGTAATTTAATGGTTTCCTCAAGTTTAGCAAATGCATTATTTGATTCTGGATCATCGCATTGTTTCATATCTTCCCAGTTTGCTATGAATATTAGATATTCCCAATTTGATTTAATAAGGGAGTTGTCAGTTAAAACTCCTAAGGGAAGTATCGTTGCAACAATGTTTTGTGAATCAGTCCCCATTAGAGCACATAAATTTTCTTTATCTGCTGATTTCATCGTCATACCTATGATTGAGTTTGATATAATCCTCGGTATGGACTGGCTTTCGGACTATGATGCGAAGATTTATTGTAAGAAGAAAGAGGTTACGATTCTTGATGATAATGATAAGGAGCACCTTATTTTTAGAGCAGAATCGTCACCACCTAATTCTTATTTAGATCCACCCCCAGTAGCTCAACTTAATTCAATTATTGGGGAGGAAGAGAATGAAATAACTGTCGGTGAGGAAAGGAATGTTCAAATAGAGGATGTACCTGTTGTGAAAGAATTTGTAGATGTATTTCCGGAAGATTTACCTGGACATCCTCCAGAACGAGAAGTTGAGTTTTCTATTGATTTGATTCCTGGATAAAGGCCTATATCGAAGACCCCTTATAGAATGGCCACTTTAGAGTTAGTCGAACTAAAGAAACAAATAGAGGAATTGAGTAATAAGGGATTTATTCGTCCTAGTGTTTCTCCATGGGGAGCCCCTGTTCTTTTTGTTAAAAAGAAAGATGGATCTATGAGGTTATGTATCGACTACAGGGAGATCAATGCTATAACAATAAAGAACAAGTATCCCCTACCTCGTATTGATGATTTATTTGACCAACTGCATGGAGCTCAATACTTTTGAAAGATTGACCTTCGATCTGGATACCATCAGTTGTGTGTGAAGAAGGAAGACATTCCGAAAACAGCATTTCGAACCAGGTACGGGCATTACGAGTTTACTGTAATGCCGTTTGGATTGACTAATGCACCCTCTGTATTCATGGATCTGATGAATAGAGTTTTCAAGGAGTATCTCGATGAATTTTTGGTGGTATTTATTGATGATATTCTGGTATACTCCAAAACCTACGAAGATCATGAAAATCACTTGCGCATTATCTTGAAGACTCTGAGGAGGCATGAATTATATGGGAAGTTTAGCAAGTGTGAATTCTGGCTTCAGGAGATTTCTTTTCTTGGCCATATTGTCTCTAAAGATGGAATCTCTGTTGATCCTTCTAAGACCAATGCAATACAAGAATGGCCATCACCTACGAGTATAACTGAGGTACGTAGTTTTATTGGTTTGGCAGGTTATTATCGACGTTTCGTCCAGAATTTTGCCCGATTGGCTAACCCATTAACGAAGCTCACACGTAAAGGGGTTAAATTTGTTTGGACAAAAGAGTGTGAAGAATGTTTCGACGAACTGAAGAGAAGATTAGTCAATGCTCCTATATTGACTCTACCATCAGGGAATGATGGGTTCGTTATTTATAGTGATGCATCGAAGAAAGGACTTGGTTGTGTCCTTATGCAGAATGATAGAGTTATTGCCTATGCATCACGACAGTTGAAAATTCATGAACAAAACTATCCTACTCATGATCTCGAGTTAGCAGCAGTGATCTTTGCTTTGAAGATATGGAGGCACTACCTCTATGGTGAAAAATGTGAGATTTATACTGATCACAAGAGTTTGAAGTATATTTTCTCACAAAAAGAACTCAACATGAGGCAAAGGAGATGGCTTGAATTACTCAAGGATTATGATTGTACGATACACTACCACCCAGGGAAGGCAAACAAGGTGGCAGATGCTTTGAGTAGAAAAGACCATGGAGTTTTGACCAATATGAGAATTGAAAGGGATCCAATTTTCATGGATCTAGTGAAGATGGACATGGGAATAACCAGGGAAGGTGAAACATCAATGCTTTTTCAAATGGTTGCCAAACCATCTTTACTAGAAAGGATTAAGAGTTCTCAGACCGATGATGAAGAATTCCAAAAGAAGATTAAAGTTGTGAATGATGGGAGATTGACAGACTTTGTGTATGAAGATGGAATTTTGAAATTCGGGAAGAGACTTTGTGTTCCCAATATACCTGATCTAAAAAGGGAATTGCTGGATGATGCTCATAGTTCCAATTTCTCTATACACCCTGGGAGCACCAAAATGTATAGAGATTTGAAGGAACATTTTTGGTGGGACAACATGAAGAGGGAGATTGCTGATTTTGTGTCAAGATGTATGGTTTGTCAACAAGTGAAAGCTGGAAGGCAACAGCCTGGAGGAGTCATGCAACCTCTTCCCATACCAGAGTGGAAATGGGACAATGTTACGATGGACTTTGTCATGGGGCTACCAAAGACTCCTAGAAGGAACGATGCAATATGGGTGATTATTGATCGTCTTACCAAGTCAGCACATTTTCTTGCTATAAGAGAAGATCTACCCCTGGAACGTCTAGCAAGACTATATATTAATGAAGTTGTGAGACTTCATGGAGTACCCCTATCGATTGTTTCTGATCGTGACCCCCGTTTTACTTCAAGATTTTGGAAAAGTCTTCAGAAATCCCTGGATACTGAACTTCATTTGAGCACTGCTTACCACCCTCAGACAGACGGACAATCAGAACAGACTATTCAAACCTTAGAAGACATGTTGAGATCTTGCTCACTTGACTTTCAGGGTATGTGTGATCAATATTTACCTTTGGTAGAATTTTCCAATAACAATAGCTTCCATTCGAGTATTCAGATGGCACCATATGAAGCGTTATACGGAAAGAGATGTCGTACACCAACCTGTTGGGATGACGTTGGTGAAAGAAAACTTGTAGGCCCAGAACTGGTGGAGGAAACGGTGGAAAGGGTGAAAGTAATCCAAAATCACATCAAAGCATCTCAAAGTAGGCAGAAGAGCTATGCTGATAATCGAAGGAAGGATTTGGAATTTCAAGTCGGTGATCATGTTTTTCTGAAGGTATCTCCGTGGAAGGGAGTCATACATTTTGGTAAGAAAGGTAAATTGAGTCCCAGGTACATCGGACCTTTCGAAATTCTAGAACGAATTGGGGTTGTAGCTTACCGATTGGCAATGCCGCCAAGTCTCTCCAAAGTTCACGATGTGTTCCACATATCTCTATTGAGGAAATACATGCCTGATCCGACGCATGTACTCACCTATGAGGAATTAGAACTGGAACCCGATCTGTCTTATTGCGAAGAGCCCATCAAGATTCTTGATACGAGAGAACAAGTGCTGAGAAACCGGACGACGCGTCTGGTAAAAGTTTTGTGAAGAAACCATAAGATGGAAGAGGCAACGTGGGAACCCGAGGAACATGTGATGAAGAACCACCCGAGTCTTTTTATGCAGTAATACCCTAGAAATTTCGAGGACACAATTATTTGAAGGAGGGGAGAATGTAACACCCCAAGCTTCTACGGTACGCTTCTCTTTGAATAATGTGATAGCGTGTGTTGTACGCAACACCGAGTTCTAACACACCATAACTAATCAAACTAGCCGTTATGAATAGTAATACCTAGTTTTTGAAATTATATATATATATTATATTTGAAAATGGACTTCATTTTTGGATTCGGAATATCGAATTTAGCCTAAGGTGAAATTTTGGTACATTTCGGATAACTTTCATATTTTGATGAATAGTGAAAATTACTCAGTTTTAATTAAAAACAACTTTTTTAATCAAAATAATTAATAGTGATAAATTATGAATTTGAGTGGTTTTAAAGTATATTTAGAATATATTTTTACCATTTAATATAATGTTGGTCATTGGACATAATTTTACAATTAAACCGAACATAAACGAATGTCAATCTTTTGATAGTTATTATCTCTTAAAAACACGCTTTTTGTTTTGACAGCGGGATTTAATTTTAAATTAATTTCTGCCACTTCTGTGTTTTGAAATTAGGAAAATGGATTCCATATTTGGAATCAAGATGTTCAAATTGTGTAAATAGGTAACTTTTATTTTTAGACATTTTGAATAATTACTGCGGTAAATATTTTATTTACCATGGTTAAGGGTAAATCCGGTAAATAAGGGTTAAAAAAATAATATTATAATAATACTAAATTACACTAAAACGTGTCTTAACCCTATTGGTTGATACATGGTCGACCATGGGAATCTTTGGGTCTATTTTGGGACCCCATGGATCCACTTGTAAGTGATAATGACACTTTATTTTAATTAAGTTAAAACGAATACAAAAATGACACAAGCATATATCTTTTAGAAAAACAATTGTTACATAGGGTTATATATGTTGGATTTTAGATTATAAATATTAATTAGAAAGATAAAAGGATTTCCTACATAATGATATTTTATTTATAATTTTTAGACATTAAATAATTTATTTTATATATGACACAATGATGATGCAGTAATTACTATAATAGTGAAAAATTAAAATAATTGATATTATAAATACCCAAATAAATATAATATGAAACTTTTAATGAATTAAACTAATTTTCTAGGATAATATGATATATTAGGATTGATTTAATTGACTTTTTTCGAAGTAATCAATCTGTTATGAGTTTCAAAAAAATCAACTATTGAATAGTGTCAAAATTGACATAAAAGAGTTCTTAAAACAAATATTATATTATTAATTGATACTAAATTCCTAAAAATCTAAGGTTCGGCCAAGAGACTTATATAATGATTGGTTCATCATTAATGTACCACTTGGGGGTCTCTTGGATGTATATAGTAAGTTTATTAATCATATTATATAAAAATACAAAGAGACATTGTAAAAGTGAAACTAATTAACTTAGAGTTAATACTTAAAGATAAGGTTAATATAAGTACCCAAACCAGTCTAAATTCTATTGGATGAGTGGTTTGCGACCTATCCCCACCTTAACTTTTGAATAATAAACTTTTGAGCCTTTAGAAACCGAATATGAATTTATTATAAATTAATAGTTCTAACTTTTCCAAAGGTGCCCCTCACCCCTCTTATAAAAGGGAACTCCTCCTTCTCATTTCTTCACACCTTCAAAGCCTTTTGGTTCGGCCAAACTCTGCCCAAATACTCTATCAACATCCCTCACTACAACCTAGAGGCCTTAGTGTGATCAGAAAGCCAACCTAATGAGCCCTTTTGATCAAATCAAAAGGAAGAACCCGAAGAAGAGGTAATGATTTCACCACCCTTTTCTAAGTTCATTTCTTCTTCCACTTCTTCTTCCTTTGTTCTTACCATTCTAAAATAATAACTCCAGTATATCACATATACTGTGATGTTATTATAAGTATGGTACAACCATATTCAGTATTCTATCCACCCTTTGAATAACATGTCACCATACGTGCGTACGTACGGCTTACCGTCTCCACGTCGTGGTGTAATTGTTATTCAATATAATATTATTTGGATGGGTATAATAATGATGTTTAACTCATGTAAATAATAAATATAAAATGTTAATGATTCTGTATATATGATATACCATTCATTTATATATTATTTTAATATCAAAAGAATGATATTGTCGCTCGTGCGTACGTACGGACTACCGTCTCCACGAACGCGATGAGATTCATTCTCCATCGTAACCATTCAAGTATAATTATCATTTGATGATTTAAAAATGATGTTTAAGGACTAGATATCATTCTAGATATGAATAAGATACAACAACCATGGCTTATGTAACAAAACATATAAAGAAAATGAGTAAGTTAACACCCGAAACGACGATAATTCTAAGATATTATTAACAAATCAATGTTAAAAGATCATATATGATATCATATTAATATATATGATTCTTGTATAATTTAATAACAATTATTTCACCATTATACAAGAGGTTAACCTACCCCAACCAAGGAAAAGTACATGTTAAGGGTTTACTTTACAACCTCTTCATTATCCAAGGTTGTTTATACGTAATAATCTACTGGGATCTCTTTATCATCCACATCCATGTTTCTTAAAAATGCATTTCAAAACATTTTTACTATTTAATAGAATATGAGTTTAAGTCATTTATACCCTTTTTGAATTTTTTAAGTGGTTTATAAAGGAATCTTTCGGTCGTTTTCAAAACAAGGTCCTTTTTAACCTTTTCGACAGAATTGAGGTAAGAATGTTTTTTTTAACTTATACGGCGGGTGCGGTTATTTTCTGCCATTATAAAATCGTCGAAGCTTTCCTTACAAGCTTATAAGAATATTTTCAAAGAAAATGTTTTATTTTATATGGATCTTAAATGATTTCAAAATAAAAGGAGATATTTCTTTAAAAAGAATTTTGATTTCATCTATGTCAACATCCTTTGATGGATTTTAAGATTATTTGAAGTTGATTTATTATGATACAAAACTTCAATATTGTATTGAAGGTTTTGTGATATGTTTGACTATGGATGTTCTATTTTTATACCATTCATAGTTTATGGTGAAATTATTGACATTTCGTATGCTAGTTTTAATACGAATGTTTATGTTATGTTTAAACCTTTTCATATGGGAATGCATTGGACTTAATAAGTGACGGGTGGAGCCCGCTATAGCTCCTCGATGCATCGGTAGGTCTCATGAGACAAACTAGTGTCTTGGCACAAGGCCTTGACAAAATCTTATTTGTAGTCTTGGTACGAGGCCTTGGCTATGTGGTTATGATAGTCTGGCATTATGCATTCCAACATTATGAAAGTGGTTATTGATTTTTTCATGTGATTATTCGATTAGTAGAATATCCATGTGAATAAGTAAATGGCATTATTTCATTTTATTTATGCCATACCATGTTGAAATTCAAGTTTAAAAGGCTTTTGTTTTAGTTATACATTACCTTAAATGTTTATTCTTATTTATGAAAGTTTCCGCTATATTGTTATCCTTACTGGGAATTTGAGCTCACCCCTTTTCTATGTTTTATTTTTCCCAGGAAGTGAAAAAGTAAATTATGAATGACCTGCAGAGATATTTTTTTGGGGATATGAGTGTGGATTATGGAGACATTATGTTGTTGTAGTATTTTTTAATTTTATGATGTAATGTAAAACTTATGAATATATCTAGTGTTTCCAAGGCTACTAAACCAATCGGTCTTTCGAGATTTGATCATTCTTGTGATCATGCCAATGTTATGTAATAATGCACCGACTCTGGGTAGCTGGGGTCGCGGCGTTACATATTCTATATTTTTGATCATCATAATTTATAATTTCAGATATGTTCATTTTTTTTCCAAAAATATTTGGTAATGTAATTAAAATTAATTACTGTGATTAAGGTACTAATATGGTTACTTAATGGTCAAAAATATATCATAAGAGGAAAATAACATAGAAACCTATACAACATAAATTATCTGGGAATATTTCAACTAATTACCAAATTTTATTGAAATTGGGAAATTAATGGTGGCACAAGATGTAAGGTTGACCTCTCAATAGCATTAACCATTTTATATTCTCAAGAATACCACTCCTCCCCAATATAAAATTAAATTCACCCCCTCAATTATTCACAACATTAAAGACCATTAAATTTTCCAAATCCTAAAAAATATCATCATATAATCCCTAAATTTATCCTATAATCCTTCATTTTTAGGATATCCAACCAATTATTTTATTTAGTTCAAACCAAATGTTATTACCGAAAGAAGAGGCGACACCCTCCCACAAGCACTATTTTTATTTCTTTCTCCACAACCATAATTATTATTATTTAATTATTATACAATACCAATTTCATCCAAAATATAATGAGTTATATTATTTTAATGGTTATACCTACACCTACAACCACCTTTATCAAATGGTTAACAAACTTATCATTCGTGTCCATTGAGGTCTACGGCCTTTCGAAATGATTTCCTTTGTTTTTCGATCAAAACATCTCATGGTTAGGAATTATAATGAAAATTCTAATTTTATATGAATATATATGATATTTTCTTATTTTTTGTTATTTATTTATTATATAAAACATATCATTATGATTTTAATTTTGCAATATATAATAACTTTGTTTGGGGACGTAGAGACTACCACCTCATCGGACAGATGTGATTCCTTCACACATTGCATAAAATGTATTACATATGGGTTTGGTAAACTTATATTATATATATATTTATAATAATTATACTCTAGTTAATATATATATATATATACATATATTTCATTTACTTTCCTACTTTAAATAAGACAATAAAATGGAAATAATGTTCATGCATATGTAAGACCCACAATCTAAATGAAAAGTGTGTTTCATTACATATTTCTATAAATTATTGATTATTATAAATATTTATATAATGAATATATATGATATTTATACAATTTTTTACATTATTGGAATTATTAAATCATGATATAATTAATAATATTAAGAATAACAAGTCTAACAATATATAAAGATCAAAGTGGATAATACGAGGAACATGACGTTAACATGGAATTGTTAGTAAACAGTTAAATAAATTCATAATAAAATAATATATAGTATTATATATAAAAATATGGTTATGTGGTTGATTTATTAAAAATAAATTTATAATACAAGGTTTTTGAATGTGTATTCCAAAAGACAAGACTTAGGGTAGGGTTTTCTCATGTCAGTTTTATTTCATTTATACTTAAACCTTATTCTCCGCTAATTTATATTAGGTAGCCTATATAATTCTCAAGAAATAACTATGTTATTATTATAATTAATTTTATGGTTATTTACATATCAATTATATGATATATAATTCATGTGGTTTATGGTTCAAAATTTATGAAATTGGTGAGGTATTTTATTGTATTAGTTTTCCTTCTTTAGGATATATGCCATGTTTTGCACCTATATTTTTTTATGGTTTGTATATACTAAATATTGTTTGGTTATATCATGATTATATTTAATTCATGATATTTTAATATTTATATATTTTTATTCTCTCATGTGTATTAGGATCCAATGTTACCAAAGTGGTAACGGTTTACTGCCACAATCTCATTGTTTATCAGGATTTTTGTGATTATGATTCCATTGATGAAATATTATGATCCATTGCTCCAAAACACCGAGGAATTTTATTATCCTATAGTTATTCATTATTTATTTATTTATTTTTATAGGTTTTAAAGTATTTTTTACTTAATATATTTAAGATATTTTTTTAATAACATCTTACTTTATCTCTCTATTTTGTCTTAAATCTATGTTCATTGAATACCATATTTTATAAAAACAGTTTCAAAAATGTTTTATGATTATTTTTTAAATTTATTTTCCTAATTCATTTATAATTCTTCTATAAAAATTTCATTCAAATTTTTTTCATCATTCTTTTATAATTTTTTAGGGAATGGGTTTTCAATTTTTTTAAAGAAATCATTATAACTTTTCAACGTATTTTCAGAGAAAAATGTTTTAAAATGGTTTTCAAGAATTATTTGTATGTTTTACAAATATTTTAAAATAAAATTTATTTCAAAATTCATTCATTTATTTTTTATATTTTTTATAAATTTTAAAGTAATTTTTTTAAATTGTTTTTAAGATTTCCATATTTTTAAAAGTAGTATCTTAAAATTAAATGGTTTTCCAAATGTAATAAAGCATTATTTATATGTTTTCAATATATTTAAAATATGAAATTATTTCAAAAAGAAATCAATATTATTATTTAAATTTTTTTTAGTGTTTTCATAGACAAATTTTTTCAAATATTTTTTCAATATTACTTTATATGTTTTCAGTGAAACTTTATAAAAAATGGTTTTAAAATTGATTTTAATATTTTTGAAAGTATTTTTAATGAAAAATTATTTGAAAATGATTTGAAGTATTATTTATATATTTTTCATCAAAAGGGTTTTAAAATTATTTGAAGCATTATTTCAATGTTTTTTAATTATTTTCAATGAAAAGGTTTGACAAATATTTTTCAAGAATTCTATAAATGTTTCCAAAATATTTTCAACGATAAAGGTTCTCCAAATGGTTTCAAGATTATTTTATGATCTTATAAGGGAAAAGTTTTTAAAAATTATTTAAATATTCATTTTTAATTTTTCAATTTTATTTATTATTTAAATAGTTTTCAAAATTTTTATGTTTTATAGTTTATTTCTTTAGATATGATTTCAAATTTTCCCCATGAAATGAAAATAAATGGTTTCTAATAAAAATTTCCTTATATGATTACATCCATTTCTGTTACTCTTGCCTTATTAGGGATACGATCTAATGATTCCATTCATATTTTTCCTATTAATGGTTTATGTTATTGATGGAATTATGTTTTTTGAAATATATATCTCTTTCAAGGGTTACATGCTTAAGAATCCCGTTTATACTTAACTGGTTATATGATTGTAAATATTTATTCTCATTAAAGGGTTATTTACTTATGAAACCCACTTCTTTTAATAGTTTATTCTTTAAATAAATGATTATAAAACCTTCCTCTTTCCCATAATTTACGATATGATGAAATGTTTATGATACCAATTCTATTACATGGGTTATAATATTATTTTTCCGGATAATGTGGAACATTTTTGAATGATTACATTATAATATGGGTGGGATATATATCTCTCTCCAATGCATTGTGTAATTATTTGTATCTCATCAGATAAACTTGGCAGGAACGAGGAGTGAAATTTGTTCTGTATAGGAAATTGTAGCCTAAGATGGTCTTGGGAGTGAACCTTAACTTCATAGACAATCATGGTAGTGATCCATGAATACCAATATGGTTTGGGGAGTTAACCAACACTACTATGATAACTTTTTAAATAATCATTCCCTACTACAAAAATCATTTTATATTCTTATGTGTCTACCAAAAATTATATGTCTTATTTTGATGTTATGATTTTAGGGATTATGCTATTGAATACCTTCTGATTCATGAATTATGTGCTGACAATATTAATTACATGATTCTTGTTAATGAACTTTGATGTGCAACATATGATCTTATAATGCTATTGTCATGTTCTCATACTCTTCTTCTCAAGTTATTCTTATGTATCTTATTTATTTACCATTAATGATCATCTTCAGTCACCCTTTCTTATTTTTCCATTCCACATGTTAGAAAGAAAGGTTTTAAGTATAATTAAAAAAAGGAAAATATTTTTGGGAAAATTTAATGATAATTCATCAAGATATAGGATTTTGTTATATATTTCTAAATAAACTAAAAAATTACCATCCTCGGGCATGTATTCTTTAAATATGATAAAAATTCATCTAAAATGATGTATTTTGAAAGTATTTTAAGCCTAGGAATCTAATATGGTAACATGAGAAAATAAAAAAATGATACAAATGATCCATATTTTGTAAACTTGAATTACAATATTATTCAAGAGAACAAGTCTCCATATGACCAAGTGTCACAAAAAAACTACCCAAAAATTAAATAGAAATTTAATGGGGATCATACATGCTATTGAATTATATTCACTATACCTAGATCTTAAAAAATGGTCTAAATACATTTATAGATTAGAATCTTGGTGTGAGTAATAGATCCTGATTGGATACCATTAAATGATCTATAAAATATAAAATAAAAAGAATGAAGAAGTTAAATATTTAAGACATTATTGTTATATTTGAATTTTTAATAGTGAAAAAATATGAAATCCCTCTTTAAAACAATCATTGAGTTTTTCACAAATTGCATGTGATAAGTACAAAATCCATAGAAAATTAGTTTCTGATTTGAGAAACTAATTATACATGTGATCCAACATCCATAAAATAAATTATAATGTAATAATAAAATGGAAACAAAAATGCTCATACAGGACAGGCTCTATCATATGGGTCAATACATACTAGATACTTATAATCGCGAAATGGAATAAATTTTGATCCATACTAACATCAAGGCCTTTAATAGACCATCAAAGTATAAGAGGTTAGCATCTAGTGGTGTCACACACACTATGATTCTCATGTATTTATCTTGATGAACCCATGGATCCCCATATGAAATGTTTTCACATTTCAATTTTTAAACACATGAATAAATTTTTGTAATATAATTGCGAATCGTAGGTAATATACTTTAGGGTTTGAAAATTCATTTTAAATTTTAAATCATCGAAATTCCATTTTAAAATAAAAAACCCCTATTCATATTTGAATCCACACCCTTTTTTATTTCAATATTTGCAATTTCATTTTTAAATTCATCAAATCAATAATAACTACAATAAAAAACATTAATTTGAGTAGTTAAAAAAATATGCCAACATAAAGAGAATAAAAAACCTGAACACCATTAACATTGGGGATTTAAAACCAAAATATCTTTATTATAAATAAATGGAATCACCATATAAAAAAATTTATTGACAGAAAATATCATGTAATAAGTAATCTCTAAAATAAAATATTAGGAAAGAAAAAATTTCAAAACTAGACAAAAGATTACCAAAATATATGAATAGCCTAACCCAGCTGGTCAATCCCTTAATGAATATATTTGGAAAAAAGTAAGAAATTAAAAAATCATAGTGAAAGGGATCTAGTTGAGTTGTGGTGGTTGAAAAATCAACTGATCACTCTTACACCCGCACGACACCCAAAAAACTAGAACTCATGAAAAAGCCTGAGCTGTAATCTTTTACACATCATGAATTCCTTTAATTTTGAGTTACACTGAAAAAGAGTCACATATTTATTTAAAATCAGTATTTCACGATACATAATGTGTTACCCATTACACAAGGTGTAAAAACTCACACAGTGAATTTAACTCATGGGATGAGTCTGAAAGGCACTACAAGTTATGAAAAATATTTTAATGGCATGTAACCACCCAATTAATTGTAGTAAAAGCCTAGGGAGAAGATGAAAATCCAAAAAAATCGATGATTTCTACATTATAGAAATCTTCCCATTTCAGGAACGAAAATACACCCACAAGGTAAGGATTTTGTATAAACATCCTAAATAGGGAGAGATAAAACACATCATGTATTAAAGTAAATACATAAGGTAATAGAACCTGATAGTACACCCTCCCAAGTCATTCAAGGATCTCAATGTGGCCCATAGACCATGTTTCGAACATACCCTTTAAGCTAATCGACGATGTTCCATGCAAAGAGAAAATCTGAAAAAAAATGATTATAAATATAAAACTCTAGGGGATTATAATGATAGTCGGTATAATAATTATAACGATTCAATACCATGATTAAATTAATCTAGATCAACTACACTACCCCAATCTTATCTTGAACAACACTAGGCTAAACTAAGGAATTATCTCTTAACTCTTCCCATCATATAAAAGATATACCTGACCACCCCAAGAAATACTCAAGGGGTATCATCCTAATCAAATCCATATGACTATTGTTATTCTAAGACATAACAAATATAAAATTTATTTCCCAATATCTTCAAAAATAAATATCCCAAGCTAAGAGCATGTTCCCAAGAATCTAGATGTCCCACTATGTCGGTCCATCTTGCTATAGATGATAATCCACGCATAGTTTCTATTGGGAACCACTTTCTTACTACAAAAATTTCTAGAATCCAAATGTTAACCACAAGTCCATTTTAGAAAAAACATCAAAGGGAGCCCCATTATGGTTCACAATCTCCCATATGTATATGTCCCCAAGCTGTTAAACTTTTACCATCTCCATTGTTGGATTGAAATTGAATGATTTAGTGAGTCTATTAGTAATCATCCACATTGCATCCTTCCCACATTGATTATATGTTAAACCAGTGAAATAATCAATATTAATTCTATCCCATTTAAACAAAATAATGGGTAAATAATGTAACAAAATTCCCAGAATCTAGTGCTCTTCCTTAACTATTTAAAAAATCATACAATATAATGAATAATCTGGAACTGACAAACTCATCAACAACCACAAATACTAATATCTCAAATCATGGGGAATATTATCTCTCACAGGGTTCATGAACCAACAATACTTGTTTAAGTAGTCTATAAACTCATGTCTCAATGAAAACAAAACAACAAACCTTCCAAAAAAATGAAATATATCATATGGAAGACCAATAAAACTCACATGAGGAATACCTTCAATTTAGTATTTTTTATATTTGTGGGATAACAATGTATATAATCTATTATAGAAATAATCAATCAATAAAATACAAGACATCATTTATCGAAGCCATGAACACCATTCCACCAACCTCAATTCTCCCAATATCTTGTCTAAAAACAAACTAGAGGGAGACCACTAATCAACCGATTTCTTCATTAACTATATTAGTAATATTCATCTCAATGAATTTTCCACCACATTACCTTTCCCATGGGTATATACAATATCAAAATAAAAGGTATGATGATATTAAACCTAGTGTCTTTATCTAATTTTCAAGTCACTGCAAATGAAAATATACTTCAGGATTTTTGGAATTGAATATACCATAAATCAATCTCTAAAGAGATACTAATTTTTTTTATGGAATTAATTACAGAAGACAACTCAAGATCAAGGGTTCTGTTGTTCTTCTTGATATGTTGTTATAGGAATTATCCATAATTTGTGACCTATTTCCCATGTATCATGACATATGACAGACCTGTACAAGTAGAATCTCATAAAATATCATAACCCAAACATTTTTTGAGAATAATAAAGACTAGTAATGTGGTCAATCTCATCTAAATTTCCTCAAAATATCTATTACAGTTCTCATTCCATTAAATCTTTAAAAACTTACAGGTTAAGGTTATCCGTGAAGATGAAGGCTTTGAGACGTCCCGAACAAATTTCCAATACTAACCTACCAATCCCAAGAAGTTGTAGATGTCATGAATTGTTTTGGGATGGTCCAAGGAAATATCATCCGATACTTTTTTAGGATCATCTAAGACACCCATCTCAAATATCCCATTCCCTAGAAACTTCACTTATTGAATCAAAAACATGAACTTGGGAAGCATTCCACATGGATGATGTTCCATCAATGTTCAGAGGATGAAATTCAAATATACATTTTTATCCTCTTCAATCTAGTATTACTCGAAGATATAATTGATAAAAAACAAAAAAAAAGATAACAAGAACTAATGAAATATTTGATTCGTCTATGAAATAAACCATGTAAGACTGTTAGTGAGTCCAAATAGCATAAATAGAATCTCTAATTGCCTATATAGACTCCTAAATGATGTATTTTTTACATCATTTTTCCAGATATCAACTGGTCCTACCCAGGAATCATTTCAATATTATAAACCCACTGATCCTTTTTCAAATTATAAAATAGATCATCAATTATTGGTAATGGATACTTTTTATAAATGGTCACCCAATTCATATTTTGATAGTCAGTACAATTTCTTTGATATATGTGTTCCTTCTTAGTATTGAGTAAATATGAATTCTGTGGTGACATGATAGGAAGAATGAATCATTTTCCCATTAGGTCCCAAAGATGAATAATAAATTATATCAACTCGGTAGGTTATATTCGATAGGATAAAATAAAAATGAGCATCATTACATGTAATGGGTAAATAGTAAACTCGGCCTCTCTCTATGGATTCAAGATAGAAAATAATATAGAATGACCTATGGCTACTCACAGACAATAGAAATGTTTATTACCACCCTATCATAGGTCAACATCATCATGAAATGTTTTAGACATTTGGTATGAGATTAAAATGGCATAATATACAATTGGCCATCTATTTCCTGATACAGAGTCCCACTAACCCTGAAAAACATGAGTAACCCCATCAGTGGATACAAATTATGACCAATAGAGAGTTTATCTAGGTATTTATTCTTTTCATCCAATCCATGTTTATGGTCAAGTGAATGTCATGAAAATCAGGGAAAAAGAAGTCCCAAACTACCTAAAAGTCTCCAATCAGTACCTGACATGCTGGAAATTGGAATCCTTGTTTTTCCCTCTTGCCCAAATGTATGGAATGATCCAACAAGAGAGAAATATGTTTTGAACACAAGACCGAAACATCAACCTACATTGATGAAACAAAATTACATGTATCACCTGTATCAAAAAATGATAGCACCATATAAGATGAAATAAACACCTTACCACTAACAGTAGCTAGCCCTACTTCAGATTCATCTTTTGCACACCCAACTTCATATTTTCACCCAGAAATATCCAGCTAAACATTCCACATGATCTAAGAATGGCTCCCATAAACTGATGAATAATTAATATGAATGAGTGAACAGTCAGTGAACGTGGACCCCGCCATACTAGATGCAGATATCTTATCACTGAAATAATTCAGATGGCTAGATCACCCCCAAAGACGACATGTTCATTGATTTGTAAATTGAGTCTTGGTATGGACATTACACCCACACTAGTATCATATTACCAATTTATACCCTATGGATTCCCTTGAATCTGTTCTTGTAGAAAACTAACCACCCATGTTCTTTCTTTTAAGACCAGATGATGCACCTTGGGTAACCACTACCACTACTACAGCTCTGAAGAAGCATATTAGTCCAGCTATATCTTTCTCACATAATTTTGGTTCAACCACTATTTCAAATAACTGCATATAGAAATAAAGAACTATCATTAACAGAAAATTCATCCCAAAACCCCATCTTGGACCTCAAAACTTTAGGTAATCATTGGTGATGTGATCCTATTCCAGATTTTCCAACTCATCGAAGCTTTCGGAGTACTCTAGAATGCTTTGATCACCAAAATCCAACATCAGCAAATCTCGGGACATTTTCACTAAGGAAAAAACACCTTATTAAATATCTTCATGAATGAAATATAAGAAATACCTTCATGAAAAATAGATTTCGCTATTGATTCCCACCATCTTCATCTGGTTCCATTGACTATATATGTGGAAAAACCCACTTAAGAACCTTCAAGATTATTCAAGAGGTTAAAGATCCTCTCAATCTATTAAAACCACTAACATGACTCATGATCTTTTTTGTGAACAAGAAATACGAGTGGATTATTCTTCATAAATTGGAAACAATGATCCAATACTCATCATGAAATCACTATACTTACTAAAACTAGAGCCTAAATGGTATGGATAACCACTTAAACCAAATAAGGATCCACTAGATGATCATCTTATAGAAGCTCACACACAACTTCCGCTCTGGTATTTAGATGACCAATTATATGTAGTATTATATGTTTATAAAAAAGAAAAAAAATCAAATCAATAAATAGAAAACACAAAAACCATTGAACTGAAAAAAAATCCAATAAATGATTCAAAAAATATTGGATTTAAAGAATTAATAAATCCATCCAAAATTTCCACGATGTTTTAAAAGGAACAAGTCTATCTATATAAAATCCCCTATTTTTTATCCAAACTACCTCATATTCACCAAGAGCTCGTTCATTATATATACAATAATTTAAATAGATTTAACATATAATTTATTTGTATAAACATAAATAATAGGTATTGGACTTAGCAGTGATTTTTCTGACCACCACTGGAAACTCATATTCAGGAACTATAGTGAGTTGGCCATGCCCATTTTCTACATCTACTCTCCTAATTCCAATAGTCCTACTCCTATTAGCCTAATTCACTAAATCAAATTAGGAAGTTCATGCACAGTAAAATCTAGGTAACTCCTTTGATGACAAATTATAACAGGAAAACCCAATCCAATTGGACCAATCACCTGAGCTAGCCCATTAAGGGGTGGGGTAAAACAGGGACTAAAAATTATATATTGAGTGTAAGAAAAAATAAACAAAAAATATTGCACTACACAGATATATAAAAAGATAAAAATGATACAAACTATCTAAACTAACAAAACATGATAAGTCATGACAAAAAGTATCCATGTGTCCACTATTCACCAACAATTATCAAAAAAATGAAACAAAAACATAATGAGAATCATGTATGGTAAAGAAAATTTTTAACATTTCTAGAATCCGGAAAAACAATTTCAACAGTTACCCATAAGAAATTGTTGGGTGTGAGAAATAGATCCTAGTGGGATTTTAGAATAATAGTTATACAATCCATAATAACAATAATTCTAATGTTTATTCTTTAAATCAAAATAGTTTTTGAATAATCTTTTTAATCAAATGAATATGAAATCCATTTTCCAAAGAATTATTGAGTTATTCAAAAATTTCATGATATAAATACAAAAACAAGAAATAAAGGACATAAAAATATCGATGAGTAAATACAGATGTGATCCAACATCCATGAAATTAACTATCATATAATAAAGAACCATAAACATAAATGAACATACCATTAACGCTCTCGACTAAGGGAAATTAAATTCTAGACACTCACAAGATGAAACACATATTTAAGCTAGATCTGAATCAACATTGAGTTATTCCTTATACCATAAATATATAATGTGTTACCTTCTAGTGGTGTACACATACTATGGATACCAATATCTCTTTCATGACATACTCAAGTTTTACAATTTGTAATTTTTTTCAATCTATTTTTTTAAAACCGTGATCACATTTTTATAAAACAATTTAAAAGATAATATAATTTTCTTCATGGTTTAAAAATATTTTTTCCATTCTAAATAAATGTAATTTGTTTCAAATATAAACCCCGTTTCATATGTGAAATAATGACGTTTTCAATTTCAAAAAATGAAATTTAGTTTCTGATTTTAAAAATTTAGTTTGATCTGCACTAAATTCATGAAATTAGAAAAATTGAATAGATCCACCTACCTCATGATCTTAGTAAACCGAGACTCATTTGATAATGAGGATTGGAAACCACAAGAACTACATTTGAATGACAAGGAATGACCAATGACTGAAATGAATTGATAGAAAATAAAATCTCACCAAAAATCCATTCAACATAATATTGCGCAATGAAATATGAGAGGGAAATTAAAAGGAATGATTACCCATAAATTAGAAGAACCTAACCCTAAGGATCAATCACTAAATGAATCAATCCCCAAAAAATGATGACACTATAAATTTCCTAGGGAATGAGATATGGCCGTTTAAAGGATACTATAAAAACAAATGATCCCACAAACACCATCATGACACCCTAGAATCTAGAACATGGGTAATTACATAGAAATTAATATTTTATAATTCTTGAGTCCAAATAATTTATAGTTATTCAAAAATATGAGTCTCCTTTTAATAAAACAGGATTTCAAATTTCAGGAAATTTATCCCATTACATGACATATAAAATCTGTTGTTGTAAATTCAACTCCAATAAATTGTCTACCCTGTACTGAATGTCATGAAAACCCTTTACATGGTGTGTAATATCCCAACGAATAGTTTAAAAATCCCATGAAAAAGGAAAAAATCTATAAAATATGTGACGTCACCAATATAGTTATCCTCCCAATTCATGGATGAAAATATAAACCCAATATAAAATTGGAATCCCAAAATAAATATCAGGATATACCTGAATCAATGGAAATGGGGAATAACAATTATGAATGATGTATTTTTATATATCAAACAAATTTATATTAGTTCAGAAATAAATATACATTGTTAGATTATTATGTTTTCTAATTCCCTAATTCTCTTAAAATGAAAATATTCATTATATGTAAGAGAATAAAAGTATTTTCTATGATTTTTTAATTTAGGAGGTTATATATATGTTTATAATTTTTTTATTAATGAGAGTATGTGACATATGTGTTTTGTAATGACCTTAAATTTTGAATAATTTTTTTCTTAAGTTTTTGTGTTAGTTTAGTTTATACTCAACAAAAATATGTTCTTTAACTAATGATGTAATTATAATTAAAATTAGATCATTGGGTTTTGACTATTATATGACCATTGGTCAATATGATGGTTGGAAATTAAATGTTGAGATTGTTGTCTCTAAATAAAAGTGATCATTGATAATTAGTATAGAACGAATATTTGATAGCCTCATCCAGTAGAATCGGGCTGATCGAAGCCCATCTGACGAAACATGAGAAGGATGTAGCACCACTGGGCTTTGCTCTGGACCAAACCCAAGTCAAACTTCATCAGGTGAAGCTAGAGAAGAATCACCTTTAGGAGAAGATTAAGCTTATAGAAATCACTACTCAAGCAATGTTGGTCGAGCCACCCTCAGATTCTCTCACCATAGCACCCCTAAAACTTATGTCCTATGCTGGGGTTATAAGGGGCTATGTAATGAGACCATAACTACATTGTGTAATCGTTTGAGATAAATAAAGTTGTGATTTATTGCTATGGTGAAGTTTGTGTTTTTTCAGATGCTCGAATAAATATAGGATGTATATGGATGAATTTTAGAAAATGTGTATATTTTAAAATATTTATGCAAACCTTGAATATTTAATGATGATTAATGATTTTTAAAAAATGGTCTTCTAGAAATGTGTTCAGAAAGAAATTTATAATCTAATAAGACCAGCATAATTATATCTGAATAGTATTTTATAAATAGTGATTTTACACTTAGGATTAGTAATGTGTCCAAATGGATTAGTAATATCACTTAAAGAAAGTATTAATATAAATTAGTCACCTTGATTATGAAATGTGATTCAATAAAATAGGTAAATAACAGTTTCAGAAATTATGAGTCAAGGATTAGTTTTTTCGGATGAATGGTGCATTTTAATTAAAAATAAAAATAAAAATATTTAGAAAATTATTTTTATAAAATTGAATTCATTTTTGAAATCAGAGCATCGATATTAGGTTAAGGTTATTTTTGTGGATTTTTCTGAAAAAAATGAATTTTCAGTGAATAGTGAAAATACATTTTTTTAGTGTCTGGTGTTTAATGAAATCGTTAAGGATGTAATAATTATGTAATAATTCTTTTATACATATGAATATTATTATATGTTATGAGGTGTCCCAAGTGGCCAATACCATGTGAAAATACTATGGGCAAGACCATTGTTTTTCCAATACCACTGATGAGGTGTCCCTTGGCCATTAATGATTGGTCCCCTCACTTATCCTATAGATACCATGTATTTCCCTCATTATTTTCATTTCCAAATCCTCTAAATGATGTTATGGTCTCCTTACCTCCCAGGAGTCCTCCCAAGGTTCCCTCAAGCATCCCAAGGTAACGACCTTCATGCTTTTGAAGTTACTCTTCAAGGTAACGGATCCTTTCACCCTCCTCTTTTAATCATGACTTCATTGATGTTGTGTCTTATATTTTCCATCTCTTTATGTTGATGGTATGTTCATAAATGTTCTTATTACTATCCATTTCATGTCCAAATGATGATATACTCTTTCTTCTCTTTTCAATTTTTTTTCTGAATTTTTATGTGACACCGTTAGGCTGCCGAATTTCTCGTAAAAGGAATCACATCTTCTCTTTTTTTTCATGTTTCATTTTCATGTGGTATGTCATTCAAATATCCATCCATACTCTTATTCAATACCCATACAGTATTATGAATTATTTATGAGTGTTTTACCCTTGTCCCCTCTATTTTCAATGTTTTCTAAAACCATGTTATATAACTGTTATGCTGTAGAAATTTCCTCTCAAAATTTCTATCTCTCTCTCTTAAGAAATTACCTTTTTTATTTATGTGAATACCTAGACCTATTTAGTTTATATGGATGTTCATAAAAATATAAATATGATATATTTTATTCTTTAATGGACATACATATAACCCGGACTCCCATTCCATGGTCTATAAATGATATAATGATCTATTTTTTAAGAGCTTTTAATACGTCACGATTTTTAAATGAAACCCATATATTTTATTCTCTATGGGTTATTTATGAAATGTTTTAATATGATATATGTGGATCACATGTATGTAAATAAATGTTAAGTGTGTGCCCTGATAGCACTCTAAAGCATTGGGTAAGGATTTAATATCTAGAGATGACAAGTTTCACGATACCTTGGTGAATAACCTTGGTAATTTTTATGACACCTTGGGGATGAACCTTTGTGATATGTTCATGATTGTCTAACTGAAATGTTTTATCCACATATTCATGTTATGTTTCATGTTATTTTCATTATGATATACCTATTCTTCCATTGGTCATATCATTATGTTGTTATTCATGTTCTTATTGTTATCACAAGTACACTGATTAACTTGTTTACCCCTACTAGGCCTACTGCTCACCCTTTCCTTTGATGTATGTCTCTTGGATATGAAAGGAATTTTTTTTACTTATGATGTTACTGATGAAACCTTACATGTGGTTTAGAAGAATTTTTTTCTTGTATTCAAGTTTTATTGTTCCTGATTTCCAACACACTAGACTTCAAAAATCCTCAGTATGTAAAATGTAATGAAAAGTTATTTATTAAAAAATATGGATTCCATAGTTAGTATCAAAGGGAGGGATAGTTATTTATAGAAATTATCTTTTGAAAACTTTAGGAATAACTTTATATAAATGTTTAAATATAGGGAAAACATCCTTGTATTTTGGTGAGTATTTAGTAAGTGGTTTATCAAAAAAATACATCCTTGTCTGGATACAAGCGGGTCAAGGATGCTCTAGCATAGATGTAGATAGGAGTAAAACCCGAAAACACCACATTGAGCTAGACTCTAAATGGAAATGGTGCACAATAACAGGCCTTTCTGCACTCTTGGTTACAACACTCTTGGGGGATATGTTTTATTAATAACAAGCTTTTTATGAATCATTATGATGTATTTATAGAGAAATATGTTTGTTTATGCATGAAGTTTTAAGATGTAGAATCCTTTATAGTCAAAAGATTCGTAAATGAAATAAGTTTCTGACTATGATTCTATTCTTTTAGAAAATGGAAGGAAATAGGAGGAAACGTGAAAATGGTGACTGAAATGGACCATGCACTGACGGCCCTCCGATGGAAGTCGGAATTGAAGCATTCATGCCAATGATATACCAACTGACTCATGTTATGGGTAATAAATTGAATCAAGATTAGAGGCTGATCTCACCATGAAGGGAAAAACATTCTGTTGAGTCATTTATGCGCCAATGACCACCAACCTTTTATGGATCCATCGACCCATTGATTGTTGAGAAATGGTTCAGCTCTATAGAGAAGATCTAATCTGTGCTACATTGTTCAGAGCAAGAGAAGGTCACCCTGGCTGTCTATCACTTATAATGAGAATCGGATCAGTGGTGTGAACTAATCAAAAACATGAGGAAAAGAGTAGTTGAAGCTATGTAGTGGGAAGAGTTCAGAGGGATGTTTTTTAGTATGTATTTCCCTCGTTCCATGAGAACAATAATGGAGAAGAAGTTTCTTGAGATGATGTAGAATCAGAATGAATCTGTGGGAAGGTAAGAGATGAACATCACAATGCTTTCATTATATACCTCTATCTTTGTCATGGATCCAAAAGGTAAGGTTGATAGATTCTTCGTTTGATTGAGACCTCATCTGCGGAAGAATCTAGCCAACCGAGATTAAGATAGCTACGCGGAGATCGTGCGGAGTGCGATGAATGTCGAGCTAGAGTTTGGTGAGATTAAATGGTATCATAAATCCAATGACAATAAGAGTTCAATGGAGCCTAGATTAGGGAGGACTTTTGATCAGGGTAGAGGAGGAAAGAAAGTGAAACTTACCACATGTAATAAATGTGGGAAGAAGCATTCGGGGAACTGCCTGCTCGGGAGTGGTAAGTGCTACAAGTGTGGCAGAGATGGCCGCATTGCGAGGAATTGTCATGGTGAGGTGAAACCTCAACTTCCAAACACAAATGACAAGGGGAAGATGGTGTAGGTCCTACCTGATGTCCAATGCTTCATTTTTGGAAAACATGGGAACTTTTCCAATAACTTTCCAAATCTGAGGGTAGTGGTGGGGAACCTCAATCAGCCTCAGCAAAGGCCAAGGGATCAAGGTCGTGCTTTTTTCATTCACGACAGGTGAAGTAGATGCTTCTAATGATGTGGTAGCAGTTACTCTTGGTATACATTCAATGCTTGCAAGTTATTTTTTTTATTCTGGTTCTACACATTCAATTATTTCCTATATGTTTCCAAATAATTTAGAATCAACCCCCAAATTTCTAAAACTAGTGTCGTCTTCCAAGACTCCTAGTGGGACTATCCAAGCATCGTTAGTGTTTAGAAACTCTGGTATTTAGTTTTGTGACCACAATATTATCACAAATATAGTTCTCATTCCCATGCTATAATTCGACATTATAGTAGGGATGGATGGTCTCTCAAAGTATAATGGTAATATTAATTGCAGAAGGAAAGAAATATCATTAGTCTTGAATTGAAAACGTACAGTTATCTACCAATGAGAGATATATAAACCTCATATTTTTCTAAAATAACCCCCTATATCCTTCTTTATAGAGTTTATTGGTGAATAAGAAGAATAAGTAGATGAGAGTTTGATGATAGAAAATTTCCCCATCATCCATGATTACATTAACGATCTTCTAAGGGATTTTCCAGGACCTCCCCCAGAAATAGAGGTAGATTTCTCCATCGAACTCATACCTGGATCTCACGCGATATCAAAGACCCCGTATAAGATGGAAAATGTGGAGCTTGAGGAATTAAAGAAGAAACTCCATGATCTTTTGGAGAAGGGGTTTATCGGACCAAGTGTGTATCCTTGTGGAGCACCTAATCTCTTTGTGAAGAAGAAGGATGGATCATTGCAGCTATGTAATGATTTTAGAGAACTAAATTGGATCACAGTGAAGAAAAAATACACTCTTGCTCAAATTGATGACTTCTTTTACCATCTTCATGGGGCTCAATTCTTCTCAAATATTGATCTCCAATCTGGTTATCATTAATTGAGGGTGAAGAAAGAAGATAGTCCAAAAAACTACCATCTGATCATGATATGTGAATTATGAGTTTGTTGTTATGCCCTTCGGACTTACTAATGCACTTACTATTTTTATGGATTTGATGAATATAGTCTTTATGGACTACCTTGATAACTTTTTGGTTGTTTTTATGGATGATATTATGATATATTTCAAATGTTGATTGGAGTATGAAGATCATCTAAAGGTTATTTTGAAAACATTGTGGAAGAAGAGACTTTTTGGAAAGTTTAGTAAATGTGATTTCTGGTTACAATAAGTCACTTTCATAGTTCACATTGTAAATAATTAAGGAATCAAAATTGACTCGACATAGACAAAATTTGTAGAGGAGTGGCCTCAACCTACAACAATAACTGAGATTCATAGTTTTCATGGAATAACGGGATATTATTGGAGGTTTCTGAAAACTTTTCAGAACATTCCAATTAATTAAACACGTTAACTCAAAAAGGGGTCAAGTTCATCTGGAAAAAGGAGTGTGATGAATGTTTCCAGGAGCTGATGATGAGATTGGTTACTTCGCCCATGTTAACTTTGCCCTCAAGTGGATAAGGATTCGTTATTTTTAGTGATTCATATCTAAAAGGGATTGGGTGTTTCATCATGAAAAATGGCAATGTCATTGCTTGTGCATCTCGATAGTTGAAGATTCATGAGCAGAATTATCCTACAAATGATCTGGAGCTGGCTATAGTTGTTTTTTCTCTGAAGATATGGAGGCACTATCATTATGTGGAGAAATGTGTCATATACACAGACCATCAAAGTCTGAGGTATATTTTCACACAAAATGAATTGAACATGAGACAAAGGAGACGGTTGGAACTTCTTAAAGACTATGATTGTTCAATTCATTATGACCCTAGAAGTGCAGACAATGATGCTGATGCATTAAGTAGGAATGACCCAATTTTTTTTCCATGATGAGGATTCAAACAGATCCTTTGATCAAATTCCTAGTAAATATGGACACGGGAATTATAAGGAAATTGAAATCATCAACCATAGCACAAATTATTTCTCACCCATCATTACTAGAGAATATCATGAAGGCTCAGAAAGAAGATCCATTGTTACAAGAGATGTTTGAGGATGTAAATGATGGAAGGTTTCCGGAGTTCAATATTGATCCAGATGGTGTACTGAGATTTTGTACAAGACTATGTGCTCCATCTATTCCAGAAATAAAGGTGATGATGGATGTAGCTCATAGCTCTACTTTCTCTATACATCGTGGAAGCACAAAAATGTATAGGGACCTTCGTGATCAATATTGGTGGGATAATATGAAAATGGAGATTGCATACTACACATTAAGGGGCCTAGTATGTCAGCAAGTGAAGGTAGAGAAAGAAATTCCTAAATGGGTATTGCAACCACTACCCTTACCATCATGGAAGTGGGACCATATCACTATGGACATCATCACTAGTCTTCCAATAACATCCAAAGGAAACAATGTGATATGGGTTATTGTGGACTGACTCACCGAGACATTCCATTTTATCTCTATTCGGGAAGATTTATCTCTTGATAAACATGCCATGATTTATGTGAAGTAAGTGGTAAGGCTGCATGGAGTTCCAATATCTATCATATCTCATCGTGATCCAAGGTTCACATCAAAATTATGTAGAAGTCATCAACAATCTATGATCAATGAATTGAATTACAGTCTGGCCTATCACCCCCAAACTGATAGCCAATCTGAAAATAGTATTCAATCACTCAAGAACATAATGAGAACATTCCCAATGGAATTTAATTTGGAAGGGATCAACATATCCCTTTCGTTGGGTTCTCTTACAACAACAGCTTCCACCTGAGCATTAAAATGGCACCCTATAAAGCTCTATATGGGAAGAGAAGTATAACTCTTACTTGTTGGGTTGAAACTAGTGAGGGAAATCACCTTGGGCCTGATATTGTGCAAGAGATGATAGAAAAATTCCATGCCATCCAACAACACATTAATGCTGATCAGAGTCGGAAAAAGAGATATGTCGACCACTGTTGAAGGGACTTGGAATTTCATGTCGGTGACAAGGTATTTCTTCCAATTTCACCTTGGAAGAGAGTCATGAGGTTTGGGAAGAAAGGGAAGCTCAGCCCTAGGTACATTGGCCACTATGAAATCCTTGATCATGTGGGAGCAGTGGCCTATCGGATTGCACATCCTCAAAATCTAGCACAAGTTCAGGATGTCTTCCTCGTATCCCTCTTGAGGAAGTACATACCTGACCTATCACAGGTACTAAACCCAGTGGTGGTACAACTGGAACATGAACTCTCTTATGAGGAGCAACTGGTGGGGATCTTGGATCTTAGAGACAAGGTTCTACACAACAAGGTTTCCCACCATGTCAATGTGTTGTGGAGAAACCACAAATATGAAGAAGCCATGTGGGAACCAGAGGAGTCTATGAGGCAGAAGTACCCACACCTTTTATTTCTGAGGGTACGAGTTAAAATTTCGGGGACGAAAGTTTTTAATGGGGGAAGAATGTAACGACCCGAAATTTTGAATGAATTTTTGTTTCCTAATTTGGTGTGTTATTTTTGTTTATACTCAACAAAACTATATTAGTTAATTAATGATGTGAGTGTAATTAAAATGAGATTGTTGGGTTTCAACTGTTATATGACAGTTGGTCAATATGACTATTGGAAACTAACTGTTTCAATTGTTGTCTCTAAATACAAGTGATATTGGTTAATTAATGTAGAAAGAAGATTTGAAGGCCTCATCCAGCAGTCTCGGGCCAATTGAAGACCATCTAAGAAAACATGGGAAGGAGGTAGCACCATTGGGCTTTGCTCTGGACCAAACCCAAGTCGAACTTCAACATGTGAAGCTAGAGAAGAATCACCTTCGGGAGAAGTTCAAGCTTATAGAAATCACAACTTGGGAAATAATGGCTAAGCCATCCTCAGATTCTCTCACCTTAGCACACCGTACACATAGGTCCTATTCTGGGGTTATAAAGGGCTATGTAATGAGATCGTAACTACTTTTTCTAATCCTTTGAGATAAATAAAGTTGTGATTTCATCCTATGGTGAGGTTTGAGTGTTATTTTAGATGTTCAAATAAATATAGGATGCATATTGATGTTTTTTGAAAAAAGGGTATATTTTAAAATATTTATATATACCTTGAATAATTAATAATGTGCATTGATTTTCAAAAAATCGTCTTCTGGAAATGTGTTTAGAAAGAAATTTAGAATAAAAAAAGACCAACTTAATTTTCAATGAATAGTAAATTATGAATAGTGATTGCATGATTAGGATTAGTAATGTGTCTAAATTTATTAGTAATTTCTCATAATGAATGTATTACTATAATTTAAGCACCTTGATTTAGTAATGTGATTCAATAAAATACGTAAATAACTTTTTCAGAAATTAGTAGCCAAGTAATAGTTTTTTCGAGTGAATAGTATTTTTTAATTAAAAATTAAATTAAAAATATTTAATAAAGTATTTTTATAAAATGGATTTCCTTTTTGAATTCAAAGCATCGATATTAGGTTAAAGTGATTTTTGGGTATTTTTCTGAAAAAAATGAATTTTCGGTAAATATTGAAAATACAGTTTTTAGTTTCGGATGTTTAATGACATCATTACTGATGTAATAATAATGTAATCATTCTGGTAGAATTATTAATAGTAAGATAAAATATGACGTGTCCCAAGTGGACAATACCATGGGCAGATACCATGGGCAAGCCCACGGTTTTGACAATACCACCGATGAGGTGTCCCTTGGCCATTAATGACTTGTCCCCTCAATTATCTTATAGATACCAAGCCTTTACCTCATTATTTTCATTTCCAGATCCACTTAAAAGAAGTTATGGTCTCGGTACATCCCATGGAGTCCTCCTATGGTTAACTCAAGCCTCCCAAGGTCCCGACCATTAATCTTTCGATGATACTCTTCAAGTTAAGGGATCCCTTCACCCTACTCTTTCATGTAATGACTTCCTTTATGGTGTGTCTTATATTTTCCATCTCTTTATGTGGAGGTTATGTTCTTATATTTTCTTATTACAGTCCATTTCATGTCCAAATGATGATAAACCCTTTCGTCTCTCATTAATTTTTCTTCTGAATTTTTATGGGACGTCGTTAGGCTGCCGAATTTCTCATAAAAGAGATATCATCTTCTCTTTTCATTGATGTTTTCTTTTCATGTGGTATGTCATTGAAATAACCATACCACGATCTTATACAGTACCCATAATGTATTATGAATTATTTATGAGTGGGTGAACCTTGTCTCCTCTCTTTTCAATGTTCTATAAATCCATGTTATATAGTTGTTATAATTTAGAAACTCCGTCTCAAAATTTCTATCTCTTTCTCTCAAGAAATTACCTTGTTTATTTATGTGAATACCCAGACCTATTTCGTTTCTATGGGTGTTAATAAATATATAAATATCATATATTTAATTCTAGAATGGACATACATATAACCCATAGTTCATTTTCATGGGTTATAAATGATATAATGATCTATTTTTTAAGAGCTTTTAAAAAGTCAGAATTCTGAAATGAATCCCTTTTCATTTATTCTCTATGGTTTATTTTGGAAATATTTCAATATGATCTATGTGGATAACATGTATGTATTTTAATATTAAGGGTGCACCCTGATAGCACTCCTATGAATTGGGTAAATATTTAGTCTCTAGAGATGACAGGTTTCAAGATACCATGGTGAAAATCCTTGGTAATTTTTATGACACCTTGGGGATAGAACATGGTGATATGTTCATGAATGTCTAAATGAAATGTTGTAGACACATATTCAAGTTATGTTTCAAGTTCGTTTCATTATGATATTCCAATACATTGATTTCTCATATCTTTATGTTGTTATTCATGTTCTTATTGATATCACAAGTACATTGATTCCCCTGTTTACCCTTACTGGGACTTTTGATCACCCTTTCCTTTGATGTAAATATCTCAGATATGAAAAGATGTTTTTGTACATAGTATTTTCTTGATGAAGCAATACATGTGGTTTAAAAGAATATTTTTGTTGTATTCATGTTTTATTGTACATGATTTCCAAGACACTAGACTTTAAAGAACCTCTGTATGTAAAACGTAATGAATAGTTATGAATTAAAAAGATGGGATGCCACATGTTTAAAGGATATAAACTCCTGATTTTGGATCTAATAAAACATAGTGGGTTCAAAATAATTTTTTTGAACACTTTTAAATCTAGGATGTTGGTTGAGGATAATTTAAGCGTTTAATAGTTAGGGTTGATCAACAATTCAATGGTATATACGTCCCATGGTAATAGTATATGATTTAATTTTAAGGTAATGATTGACATTTTATTTTGGTATTTGGATGAGAAATCATAGTGAAAGTTCTAAGAACAGAAATAAGTATAGCATAAAATCCATATTTTTTTGTAAAGTATCAATTGTCTTGTTTTCCATGTAATTACATCCCCATATAAATACTGGAAAGTGGATGTTGATTTGGAATAGATATAACAATTGGTAGTAACCATAAAGAGGTTGTTTTGGGTATTAAATTAATCATGACATAGTGCTCGAAAAATATTCTTATTGCACACCTAATTGGACACTCATAAAGGATAAGATTTGGTCAATTCATATTATAGCTATAATCCATTATGAGTAATTAAAATATATTTTTCATTATAAAACTTTTTTGACTTGATTCTCATCATACTAGAGAAAATAGAATGACTCAATGTATGGATATTGATTTCTATCCATTATAGAGTTTCACAATAGTTTTACCACATAATTTTTACTTCATTCCTGTCATGACCCTTTTTAGGGGGTTATATGGTCACACTAACCCTGGGAATTATGTCCTTTTTTAGATTACTGAGGATGTTCTATAGTTGAATGGCATGAGAAGGTGATTCAAAGGGGTCAAGTATGTGTGTAATAAGTCCGCATTGGGTATGATGTCCTATGATGGTCATTAATGAGATAATTTTTAAATCCAGAAACACCCAACGACTCTTGTATCCATGATTACTATACTTTATTTCCAAAGGAATGTGATCGTTGGATGACGATTAGGCCAACAACACTTTAGGACTCCATTGGATGATAGGATCAATGTTTGGTCTCATCACACCCTTTTGGGAGGAATTATATACCACTCCAGGACACTCTAATAGATATAATCAATGTTTATATGTTTCTAAATTCTTGGTTCATTCTCAAGAATGTTTTAGCAGGTTACCTCTAAGTTTTAAGATTATCCATATATACATATAGGTCGGAAGTTAGGGAAGCAATGATAATTTAAGTCATATGATGTGGTGCTCTCGAGTTTATCATCATATAGGGAGGGCAATAGATTCTTTGATATCAAGATCGAACCCATGAGATGGGTTTCATATGTATCCTCATTAGTTGAATTATAACCTGTGTAGTTCGGTTTATGATGGGGCTTCTACCATTATGGAGGCCCTGCTTTTGGGTGGTATGATTGGGGTTTAAACATTAGAAAGGAAGTTTCCCAATCGAGCCGACACCTTCAAATAGATATCCTATATATCCTAATTAGTGTAGAAATTAGATTTCTCTTAGTTCATTTAAAGATGGTTTATGGTTGGGGTATAAACATGGGGGACTCCCATTTGAGAATAGGACTTAAAATATACATATTTTGTATCCTATTAATATATCTAATAATAGTTCTAGTAGCTCACATAAAAATGGTGTATCATTGGGGTTTACACATGTAATCCTCCCATTTGAGCTCCAACTTTCACACATGAATCCTATATTTCCTGTTTAGGGAATGAATCAGTGTTCCCACAGTTCACTTAATGATGGTGTATAGATGAGGCATATATATGAGAGGATCCCATTTGTGCACAGGCCTTATGAAATATTTCCTACATGTCATGAATAAGGATTGAATAGTAGTTCTTGTAGTTCAATTAATGATTGTGTGAATGTTGTGATCATCATCAATCTATAAGCCCGCGTGAGTCATGCTCAGTGTGAGAAATAAGTGGAAGTCGTAGATCCAGAAAACCACACAACTTCCCCACTCCACTAATGGATATGGAGGAGGATAGTGTAAGAGGTCTGGGAGATGGTTTAATGGGAGACAAAGGGTATTTGAACGTTCAAACATTCACCAGTGTTGATATCTAAGATAGTCACATTTGGAAATCTATCTGAAAAGGCCCCAAGATGAGCCTTATAAAAAAAGTAGTGACACCTCGAGTAGAATTTATATGGGTTCATGATAATAAGGGTTCCCTAAAACAAGTTCCTAGAAATGGGAGAAGCACACTCCTCATCAAATGTAAAGGTAGAAATGATCTTTTTGATTTATCACTATCCCTAATTGAATGGAAAGGCTATTTATTACACTTTATCCATAGAACAGGGAGGTTCACCTGATTATTCCAAGGTTGGGTCCCAATTTACCATCAGAATGTAAACATAATGTCATTTTGGGGGACCATTCCCATGTGAGGATTACCCAAGTGACTCTGAATAACATAGTTTTGTAAACATAAAAGGACACACTGATGTGACTGACCATTTTATCACACATGTTTGGTGTCTTTAGAACAGGCATTGTCAAAATGTCGATAGACTGCTTAGTATAGAGGATTTGAATAATGATTTGGAAAGGAAAGGGAATGATCAGTATTGGATGGTGGAAATCCAGAAGGTACCCTATTTCTTGTACCAATTTTTCATGTGGGTAGGGTACGCTTTGAATTATGTACTACTTTGCAGGTAGAGGGGCAATCCGCATACCAAGGTGGTATGTGGATGTGGATACCATCCACGTACCAATGTGCTACATGGACCTGGATGAAGTTCACATACTGAAGAGGTACACGGTCCTAGATATAGTTTTTGGACTGAATTGAAATGAAATCATTGGTTCTCTCAGTATAAGGAAGTATTATATGGTGTTGGAGTCCATCCGCATAGTGGAACGCTACGCAGGTTAGGGATTCATCCACATTAAGAAGTACTATGTAGACCAAAACATTAATTTAGGGGAATTGGTCTTGCGGTTTTCATGATGATCATCCATAAACAGATTGTGGTTCATAGTTCACCAATTTTCTTCATAGTTTTTCCATAAATTTATGCTTCCTTTCTATTTTATACTTCTTAGATGGTTTATACCTACTAGAAAATGTTCATGGTTTCATATTTATCTGATTGTTTTCCATATAAGTATTCTATTGGTTAAACTATGAGCTATCTGAAAATTTGATCCTCTCAAATGTATTCCATCTCAATTCCCCATGTGGTACCTTTTATAGATTGATGGGAAGCTCTATTTGTGTGTCACACAACACCATATTCAGAATCTCAGGAATAAATTGCATGGCCCATTAATGACTTTTTCATCCAATGTTTTTAGGGATGAGGTTAGCGGGGTTGTGGTTAGAGGCTGTGGTAATCAACACCTCAATAACATGAATGATGCATTTCATTGGACGTTGTTGGTCTCAACTCATCCGTTAATTGAGTTTTTAGAGACGATGTGTGGGGCATACCTCTCAGTCATGTTTTCACCAATGAACATATTCACGGGGTCACGTTTCGTGGGTAGAATTTTTCTACCTCCATTCCCCCAATTACATGGTTCATGGGGAACTAGTTTCATTATTCATTTATTCCATGAAAGACATTATTTCCTGGCCTACACCTCATGGGCTAGCATTTCGTTGGATACTCACATACCGTTCAGTTCACGATCAATATCGTATGTGTACGATTCCTAGAAATCTATGCGTGAACCACTTTGGCCCATTTATAAATTCAATTTATTTAAAATTATTCCCAAATTTTCTATAGAACCTATATATTATTCCTTCATCAAATCTATGGGAGTATTAACCTTCCCTTTGTGGAGTTTTCAGGACCCTAAAAATGCCCCCATCAGAACGAGTATCAATCAGGAAGAATATGAGGTTATTCTAATGTAGAAAGAGGTAATGAACTGAGTAAGTTATCAGTATATAGGTTGACCCATTGGGGGGACTATGCCTATATATTGGGGTGTTAGGTCATTTTTTATTTAGCAGACATCTCGACCAAATTTTCTTCACAAAGTGTTCTCAGATTTCCTTGCTTCTGCATACTGAATCATTCACAAAAACCGTCTTCTATGAACTGTGCCCTAAATTCTGCGAACTACAAACTCTTCATTGTTGTCTCGGCCAAGAACTGACCGTTTTATCCATGATCCGATATACGGAACAATAAAACGTATGTTCTAATTTCTTTATAGTAAGATGCTACAAGCCTCACCTGTACCGCGAACTTAACATTAATTCATCGAACTGAACATTAAACATCAAACATAAAATTTGAAGTACTTACATTGGATGGCCATGGAGTGAGGCTCAATACATTGCTCTCATAGTTGGTAAAATATTTGGTTCTCAGGATATTTCATCAGGGGTCGTCGTCTTCTGGAGCATTTTTCAAACTACTGGTTCATGGGGAATGCATTCCGAAGAACATTTATAGTGTTTAGTACACATATAGTCATTTTGAAGACAATCTTTTATTCCTTTATTATTTTTTTGGTCTTTTTCCTAATCATTTTAGTTAGACCTGCCCTTTTACATGGTCTTTTTAATGTAGGATAAGAGATGGATATTCCAATGATCTAAATAAAAGAGACTAGGAGGAGGGAAGTTGTGGTTGATAATTCTAAAGACAACCTTCATTAAAAAAATTATTCCTCAAGGTGGATTTCTAAATGAAATAATTTTGAAAGATCTCACAATCAACCCTCTATTTTTCATGTTTTTTCATTACAAAACCAGCCTTCTAGATGACGTTCCACTTCCATTGGCCAATCATAGTACTCCTGTTATTTTCCTTGGTGCATCGCGAGGGACTGATCGGTCAAATATTTCTTTAACAGGAGAACCTGTAACATCATTTACTCAAGAGAACATGTTCACACTGAAAGGCTCTACATGTAATCCAATTAATCAGTATTATCATAACAAACCATTGAGGTTGATCATTTGAGAGTACCCTTCCATTGTCAATATTTCATGAGAGAACCCAATGGAGGGTGGAGCACCAAATGGGATTTGGGATCCGGAGGATTATGATATGATAAGTAGGACTAGGAATTATGGGTGAATCATATTTTATTAGAGTCCCTCAGCAAGTTTGAACAAATAAATTTATTTCAGCCATCATGGGTTTTCCAATTTGAAATCTACTCACCAGGTGAGATCTTTCCCGAACGGCTTATTTGTTAGCGTTCTAGCACAAAACATTCCACCTATGGCATGAGGATGTGGGGATTAATTTATGGGACATCCATCAACATAGAGGGCTTCTTATTATAAAAACATGTATGATCAATTTTTTCTAGTGCTCAAATCCAAGGGGAATGTTGGACGAGTATCTTTGAGGGCTTGGAATTTATTGTTCATTTCATATGAATTACTCAATCAACCCCTCCATGATCATTATATTATTTCATTTTAATTTTGGATAGGTCTATTCTTATAGGAAAATAGTCCATGGACATGGGTTTTCCATAGATGGACTCAATAGTTACGAAAACTCCTTGCTCATACTATGCCACCCTTGAGGCAGGTCGATACACCACATATGGGTATGGTATTTAGTCAGATCAACCATTTGGGATCCGATTGATAGGGTTATGTACTATGTCATTTATTGGATGTCACTTCCCCTCCTAGGACATTTAAACCAGTGTTAGGGCCTACTCACTAATGATTGAAGCCCCATTAGAAGTGGGACAACCCATTAACATGGTTGTTCATATCCTCACCCAAATATATGAACTGTTAGGGTATATATAAGAAGGGAATCCCATGCATCATCTGAGTGGTACATTCCATTTTTTATATGGCTGGATGGAAGATAATTGTGCCTTCTTTGAGTATTTACATACAATAAGTGTTCCTCGTTCTGAATTATGCATAGGTATACATAAAATTACCATTGTTAGTCCCCTATTATTGAGTATTGATGATGGAATTAATCAATTGAGTTTTTTTTCTCAATTTTATTTCACATCATACGCTGTGACCCACAGATTCATGATGGATAATGGAAGCGGATCTTTTAAGATCATTCTTATATCATCACGTTATGGGATAGAATATTATCTTCACATATATATAAGGTAACCATCATCAAACCGAATGATTAAAATATGTTTTGAATGAAATTTGGATGCCTTCAACAGGTTGTATGTTTCCCTATTATTTTGGTTAATATAGAGTCTCATATAGTGATTCATTTCCAATTATGGTCTTCAATGACATGGTAGGATGAAAATGTGGTACTCCTTATTCCACCCACATTATCCTCAACTTAACTGTCATTAAAATACACCGAATTGTTTGTATTTTATTATCCAGATATAATATTGGGAAGGCCAGTTAGATGGGTTCAGAGACTGTAGATTTATTCTGACCAAATCTGAACCATGCTTGTTGTGTTAACTATCACCCCCCTCTGGTGAGAAGAATTTCTACCCACTGTAAAATGAATTTGGATGGGGCTTCACCCACACAACCCATTTCCAAGGAAAGTGACAAAGGTGTAGTATCTTCGGCTGATGTTGTCCATGGTCATACCAAAACTGATCTGAGTGGGACAACACTCAGTTTTCCTGACGTTGCTCTCATGCCCCCTCATTTAGTCCTGGAGGCTGAACCCTCTATTAGGATGGAAATCTGCCAACATTGGTTACTCGGATTAGGGTGATTCCATCTGCTGCAATGATGCTTCCTCACTGTGTACCTATTTTTGTGGAGGAGGACCATGATTCTGATGCTATTAGGAGGAATCAAGCTGCATGAAAATTTGAATGACATCAAATCTATACTCTTTATATGGATGGTCTTCTAGAAGATCTTTCCATAGAGGAGTATAACTTTTGATTGCAATTTTTTGATCTGGGTTCAAGATTCTTTGATTATTGATGTCTATATCTCTTTGTGCACCAATGTTTTATAGCTCAAGAGGATCTTACTTCTTGTGATGGAGACCTCACATGGTTCAATGTTTCTCAACAACAAGTTAAGACATTCCCAGAAATTACTAATGAGTTACATCACTTGGAGGCTAAGGAAGCTAGTTCCCTTCATCCGGTGATTGCCCAGACATCAGAATTGCACGATTGTGAGGCTCACATTGAATGTCAAAAATATAAACTGGAATCATGATGTTTTAATTATGATTTCCTCAAATAGAAGTGGAAATACCTAAAGACTATTATGAAGAGAGTATGCACAATGGTTGAAGATGAAGTTTGACGAAGGGATACTTTTGAATAGGCCCTTGACGACCATTTTCGTATAGTTATCTACCTGCTCGAATGATCAAGTTGGGTCATGTTGAAATATATTGGGATGAAATGTAGAACTATTGTTTGGACATTAATGATAGATTCCATATTGTGGATGTTCTGCCACATTTACTTCTTTTAATAAAATAGAAACATTTAGTTTTCTTGTGTTCCCCTTTTTCCCATTCCATAAATATCAATCACTGATAAAAAGCTACATTGAAACCATAATCTCAACTGAGTATCAATTTGAGTAATAATCTTGGATAAAGGAAATAATAAAATCATGCCTTAATTTTTTCCTTAGAACAGTGGCTCTATGAGTTCAACTTGACTTTTGTTAGGGTCTCATGGACAACCCTACAAACTTTGTTCCTTTTTCATTATCACCATAATTTTAGTAAATGATTTGTATGATGTAGGATTAGAAAGTATATCCGGATTTTTTCATTGGCCAACCTTTGATGTTTTTTTCCTAACAATCATTATATATCACGATGAATTTTAATTTCTTTGTGTTTTTTCTAAATCGTAGGTAGTATAGGATTAGAGAGCTGGTACTTAGCTTTTTTTGGGCTTCTCTTTGTGGGTTTTCTTCCTGGTGATCATTGTGTCTCCTTCCATTTTCATTATAGATTTCTTCCTACAAGATTGACATTACTATTGTTATAGGTCGAACAACTTTCCCCCTGACCTGGGGGGAAGGGCCTCGATTTAGGACTCATTAACTAATAACATCCTGTCAACATTCATAAATGGATGAGGGATTTATCATTAAACATGGATTGTGATTTTATGATATGTGATAAGATATGGGAAATGAAATCCACCAGAAGTATGGAAGATGGAAAAGCCTATCTTGAAGATGAATTTATCTTTGGTTGACAATCCGTTGTTGTGGGAAACATAGGCAGTGTTTTTATGGAATTCTATGCATAGTCAAACAACAGATTCCACCAGACAATGGATATCCATTTTAGATGGACATAAAATTCATATAGAATTTTGGATTTTATCCATATTGAGGGCCACAATTGTTTTCTTTTTAATGTAATAGTGTATAAAAGTCTGGGGGGAATTTGTATTGCTTCTGGATTAGAAACTACTCTCATTAGAGGTTGAATTATGCAAATGAGGGCTAGTACATGGTGTGGTTTAACATCATACTACTGGGATTTTGAGATTTATGGTTTA
Organism: Viscum album; assembly: GCA_963277665.1. NCBI lineage: Eukaryota > Viridiplantae > Streptophyta > Magnoliopsida > Santalales > Viscaceae > Viscum > Viscum album. The sequence continues at coordinate 510,713,959 of OY728143.1, read as the reverse complement.
AATTATTTTTTTTACTAGAGGGTGTATAATTATCCTTTTCTATTATAGTTTGGAATGCACTGTTCTATCACATCATGCATCAGGGGGAGATATAAACTGTAATCTGGGGGTTTCTGAAAACACAGAATAATGTGATACATAGATGTCATAGGGGAATAAAAATATAAGAAGTGCCTTCCTTGATGTTAAATTTTCATTTGTTTGATAATCCATTGTTTTGGGAAACATATGAAGAGCCTTTGAGTATTATTTTCATTGTCAAAAAAAGGCTTCCACAAGACACTGGCTATCTATTTTCAATTGCCAAGGATGGTTATGGGGATTCTGTCCTTTCTGGGAAAAATGTTTAGCATGTGTAAAAGGTACCTGGTCATGAAATGGAAAAATTTATGGTTTAACATTATTCTGTATACCATGAAGTTGTGGATGAATAAAAATAAATTTCATCCATATGGGTTGTTTCCTACGTAGGTTTTCACCTTATGTGGGAAAGGATGGGACCATATTGTTTCATGGATAGATGTGACATATATGATTTAAATGTAACCATGGATCTTGTGATGATAGTAATATATTCGTACGTATTTCATTAAAGTCTAATTTCAATACGGGTCTGAATCATTCCTTTGGATGGGGCATTTTTTGGATTCATATTCATAAATGAGGTGGGGCGTATATCAAACATTCCGGCAAAGTTTCATTTCTTACCCAAGTTCAAGAGGGGAAATATACATTTGATGTGACCAATCCTATGGGTGAATAATATGTATTTTGTATCATGTAGTTTAATCATCATGCGGTTAAGACGTTGATATTGAATCCCCATGTAACTAGTGTGTAATGAATCCATGATGTTCTATCATGTAAAAGAAGTGGGTAGGGAGGAGTGTGTAAAATATGGTTTTGAGGTATCTTGGTTCAATAGAAATCACATGGTGATTAGAAGACATCAGCTATATGTAAATATGAAATGTCTATCCTGGTGACAAACATTACTTTCGTAGATATTCCCTTTTTGCAGGCAACAAATGTAGAGACACTAGAGAATTTTATTCATAGTCAAACAATGGTGTCTACAATACACTAACCTTCTATTCCAGATGGCCATGAATGATTATGATGATCCAAGTTCACCCAAATCAACGATATTGATGACTATAGAGAGTTAGCGAAGACATATAAGAAGCACTCATGTCGTGATTACTTGTAACATTGAAACTCTCACTACATACATTTGACCAGAATATGAGGTGGGATATTATGACGCATTTTTCAGATCAAGGACTAGATATGATGGTCCAGGTGTCACGTGATCAAATTGCCCTGAAAAATTTTGGTTCACGCACAAGGAGTGGGGGAATTTTATCTTTATTTGGGGTAACTTGCTATTTTATGTCCGACGGTATAGACTTTGGGCCATCAAATTTCAAATCATGTGGTGAGGATTGGGGTGACTTGATGTGAATGACCTAGTTATTGCGGGTACATGTAATTTGAATTATTTCAGAAAGGATATTGACCATAAAATCAAGTTTCATGTTTTATAGATGACATATTAGAGAGAGCATGTGTTAATATGAGATAATATAGCTGTGATATTATCAATACACCCCATACATGTGTGGCGAAGGAACGTTTAAACCATTCTTTTGGGAGTCCTCGAGTCAAGAGGGATGATGTAGGGCTTATGATCCAATGGGTATACAAAAGTAGGTCAAGCTTATCTAGGGGAATAATTTGTCTTTGGATGAAATGAATTTTTTTTAAACATATATACAGCCACCAAGGCATTGTATTCATAGTCAAAAAAATGTTTCCAAAGGACACTGACCTTCCATTCCCAATAGTCGTGGGTAATTATGGTGATCCAAGATTTCCCGGGGTCATGGAGATAGATGGATGAAAATGGGGCGTCTTTGTACAAGAGGGATATCAATACCATGATTATATCTTATGTACAAGATCTCATATATAAATTTGATTCGTATATAAATAGAATCATAGTCTTTTGACACTTTTTGGATGTAAGATTTTAGATTTGAAATCCCTTGCATCTATTTTCATTTCACATGTCGGAGATTTGGTGAATTTTTTTATGTGGATGGAACCAAGAATGCCCTGGCATTACTATGTGTCCCATTAATGTGTAAGAATCAATAAAATTATAGTTTTGGTATCCTATGTATTTTAACATCAATTGGTAAGGATGAGAGTGACTGAGTGTTAAAAGGTTGATGTGAGTGATGTTTCAGGATTGAATCTCATGGGGGTTTTCTACATTTCCTATTTAGTTGGGATTCAATGTCAACAATGTTATGAAAACATATCCCTTATTTTGGTTTGACCCATTCACTAAAAAAAGGTAGTTGTTTTTTCCATTGAACCAAGATAAAGGATTCGAGCATCACAATGTATCTTGTGAGGGTAGGAATAAAGCCACACATAGTTTATGAAATCTATTCGTGCCGGTATGACATGTGAATTGATTGGGGGGTTGTGATTTTTTTGGTGGGTGTGGATAAACCAGTATATGCGATCCGGTCATCATTACATATCTTGTAAAATTAAGAATCAATCCACATGTAGTTCTTTGGAACATATTCACTGTACGGGTCTGACCCACGCAGAGGTAAAGGGGTCATTTATTTTTTTGGTGTCAGTGGCTAAACTAGGATGTATGATCCAGGTGTCACTACATATCCCATTAACAAATGGGAATCAAGCCACATGTAGTTCTAGGGTTCTCTCTCTATGTTGGTCTGACCCATACACAGAAAGGGGGCATTTTTATCATTCGCTTACACATATCTAACTTGTGTGCAACAATCATTGTTTTGGATAAAATGATCACCATGAATTTTAATTTCATGTGTTAAGGATGATGATTCTAGGTAGTTTAACATCTTACAACATGGATTCATATGTCTCTATGAATTTTAATGTCTTATAGATAAGATGATTTCATCACATAGTTTAATTTCACACGATAAAGACCAATTCCATAGATTTTAACGTCGTGTAAAGAAGACATGGGTTGTGCTATGATGTTTCACAACATGCATCTAAGATAAATTTATATTGATACCATAAAGTACTTATTCAGGAACATCACATTGGTGGTAGATGTGGTGAAATGTATATCCATTGAAATTAAGGCATATGATACATTGGAGTATGCCTTATGTATAACATATAGTACTTTCAAATTTGGATACATTGGATTTTTAATTCCAAGTATCTTCAGGGTTATGAGGACTATAATCATTTATCATGTCAGTAAAGATTGAAGGACAATCGTCTTATTGAAGGATCATGAAATTTGATTATGGTTTAATTCAAATTGGTTAAGAGTGTGATGTATTTTCTCATCCAACTACTCTATCTGATCAAACTGTTACGGGGAATACTCATATGTAGACAGTTGAACCCAGATGGCCACAAGAAGTGATGGTAATTAAAAATCAATGGGTAGAACCACCTTATTATATACTAATGGATTTGGGGTTGATTGTGTGGTTGTGAAGTTTGTTGTTCGGTAAGGCCACATAGCATAGAAGAGCTTGTCTAACCATGATTTATTATCAGTGTCTACCATATTTTGGAGTATGTTGGATAGTGTCTTTTTAAAAGCTTCTATATTACCGGTGTCCACTACATTGTAGGAGGATTAATGATTACCTTTGATGTCATGATCCTGATATAGGTTATATAATTCAACAGATAATAAATTGGTGTCATTGTTCATCAATACTATATGAGAGATATCAAACCTGATGATGATGTTGGATTCCACAAAACTGAAAATTTTTATTGATCGGCCCTCTTTGAGGGGTACAACTTTGGCCTATTTATAAATGTTGGTTGCTTTGAGAATATACTTGAATTTCTGACAGTGGATTGTGGGTATGGTCACATGATGTCCATTCCCTATTTGGAAAATGGGAAAGATTACTATAATAGGTTAAGTAACTCGAGGTGCTCCTGGATGCAATTTTATTGAAAATGGAATGCATGGATCTTCTTAGAAAATGTGGCACAATTAATGTAACATGGTGGGAAAATAATACCCATGCCTTCTAATCTGTTGTGAGATATTGGATATTGATTTTTGTCCTCCACAAGTTCTGACATGTACATCTTTTAAGGTGAAAATTGTTGTTTCTCCATAAATACACCTAAGAGGGACTCCATAAAGGCCTCTATTATAGAGTACCTCATGCGGGTTGGTTTCATTGTAAGTTATGATGTTGATTCCCCATCTATAGATTTTCTCCTTTCCATCCCAATCTGGTGGAATCTCTCTCCTTTGAAGGTAATCTGCAATTGGAGTCATCCAACCTATGGTATGACCATATTGATCCAATAATGGACTAAATTTATTAATTTCTCCCTTAATGTTCTGAATTAATGGTAAAACCATATTTTAGTAGGAAATATTGATGACTATTTCATTTTGATGTCGGTCAGCGAGAGCCCTGGCTGCATTTTCTAATGCATCATCTTGCACATTTTGGTACTAGGGAATATAAGTCAATATTGGATCTAATGGGAATTCTACCATAGATTCTCAAATGTGTTCCATCAAATTCATTAGTTCCTATTTCTTGATATCATTGTAATCATTGAATTTATTTATGACTAGTTTTGTATAGCCTTTAATTTTTAGGAGTTCATCTTATACATGAAGCACCAACACTGGACCTACAATGAGGGTCTAGTACTCTGCTTTATTGTTTGTGCATCCTCTAGAGGGTAGGAAGGAATAAAGAAGAATTTATTTCTTTATGGTTATGAGTATGTATCCCAGACCCACTTTGATATATTTTGTGTCTTAAATTCTTTTTCAGTTTTTGCTTATGGAGGAACTGTTAAAGGGAATTTCCCACATCTGAGAGATCTCTTGAATTGATAACACTTCCACAACAGTTAGTTTAGCATCTGACAGGGCCACCCCTATTGAAGTATTCTCTGATAATTAATATACTAATTCATGGCCTTTTATGGCCTTCTGTTGTATGAATAGAAAATCAAACTACTACTGGATGACCACCCACCGTGATAGGAATCTTGTTAACATTGGACAACTGATATTATACTTGTGAGGGGTGCTTAAAGAGACCAAATTGACATCATGGTGCGGCATGTAATGCCTCATCTTCTAGTAAAGAATATTAATTCCATATATCTCTTCTCAATATTCGAATAACGAGTCTTAGAATCAATCATGGTTTGGAAGAGGTAGTAGAGACTATCCTTTCTCCTGAAATCATTCTTCTGTGTAAGAAACACAACTAGGGATTTCTCCATGGTGGTTACGTACATGATGAATGGTTTTAATTAAATTGGAGGCACTAAAAATTGTAGAATTTATAGATATTTATTGATATTTTTGAACACTTCATGAAATTAATTAGTCCATGATATTCCACTCCATCCTCAACTTGGTGAAGGGGAAGCACTTTCTTATGAGGTTGGATATGAAGCATCGAATATAGGCCAGGTGTCCTTGGAGTCCTCTCAACACAATGATCTTGTGAGGAGATGACATACCAAGGAATTATTTTTTCTTATTAGGGTCGACGTTGATGCCCCTGTGGTGTATGGTGAATCCAAGGAATTTCCCTGAGGGAACACCAAATGTACATTTCAGGGGGTTAATTTTCAAGATTTGTTGGTGTAGTTTATTGTATATGGTTTAAATATTATCTAGTTTTTCTAACTATTGTCTAGATTTAACCAACATATCATCAACATAACACTCAATGACATTTCAAATAAGTGATTGAAAATGTGGTTCTTGGAGTGATGATCAGTGGTGACAATATTTTTTCAAACCGAAAGGCATCACCTTGTAGAAAAACACAACCTAGGAATCCCTGAAGGTTGTGAATTCTTCATCTTTTTAGACCATGAAGATATGTCTATATCTTGAATATACACCCATGAATTTTAGAGCCACTTATCCAGTAGTTTCATTAATAAGAAATTTTGTGATCAGGATTGGGAAGTCATCTTTCAGGTTGTGCTAGTTGAGGTCCCTGAAATCGATACAGGCCCTTATCCACCCATTTTGATTATTAATGGTGACAAATTTTTCTTGAAAATGGGGTATTGCACCTACTGAATGTAGTTATCTATGATGATCTTGTCAACTCCATCCTCTATTTTGGTAACATGTGTCATGTGTTTCCTTTTGGCATCTTCCTTGTATTCATGATGATCTTCTGGTAGGCACAGGTGGTGAGTGGCCACCATGGGATCGAGACCTATAATTTATATATAATTCTATATTAAAAAATCATGATTTTTACTCAATAAATAGGCATATACCTCTTGATTTCTGAATGGCATGGCCACACTAAACAGAGTAGGCCAAGTGTCTTCCTCCATAACCTAGTTGATTTTGATAGGTTTATCAGTGATGGTAGATATTCCTTCTACAAATGAAGATGTTGCTTCACATAGGTCCACTAATTCTTCCACCTCTACATCCTCATCATCTTCCTCTTTGTCTTATGATGGGGGAACAATTAATGACATGAAATCTCCAAGTTTAGAGAAGAATATAAATTTTATATCTATGAGGCGATGCCATCACCTCTACCTTGGCCACAAGAATGTGATTCTTTGAAGAATATTTCATGAGGGGGAATTGGTTTCCCACATACATTTTGAGTGATGAAACACATCCTCCAGCCTTAGTGGGAAAGGAAATGAATTTTTGGTGTTTGGTTAATAGTTTGGGGGAATTTCTATCAAAGTCCTCACAATTACCATGGGGGTCCATTAGTTATCAACATTATCAAGCTCAGTAGTTGCAGCTAAAATCATAAGGACTGCTGAATATGCATCCAAATATGGGCTTGTGATTTCAATCAGATTGTTGGAAAAAACACATTATTCTTCCAACAGATTAGGGGTTCAGTGTGATACATTTCCAAACTATTCTGGGAGGTTCCCCAATCAATATCATCATCTAATGGGTATTTTACCATCATTTCATAGTTCCATACATCAATATAGTGTGATTCATAGAGGTTATGTGGAGAATTATCAACATGTACTACCCCACTCTGTCCATTAAAGTGATTTTTGAGGCACTGATGGTACAAGGAGGGGATTGTTACATATTAGTGATGACAGTGCCGTCTAGAAATGTGTTTAATGATGTATTATTTTGGATGACCAGAAATTTGTAGTAACCTTTGTGGTCACCGAACAAGGATTCAAGCTAGAATTTTCCAAATATATTTTGACCAATTTTTTTGTATCCCAACATAGTTTTGGTGCGGGGCATCATATTATCCTCTTTTCTTCCATACCGTAAAAGTGTCCAAAGTGGTATAAGATTAACCCCACATCCATTGTTTATGATGAATTTCCATATATCGACACCATTTATTATTCCAAACACATTTTAGGGTTTTATTTATTCCTTTTATGATGGAATTCTTATCTTGATCTATGAAGCATATAACTACGTGGAGTTTTGTAGGATTTTTCTCAGTCTAGTAGAATTTAGTGGTGATCACCTCAGGTTCAAACACTATCGGACATAGCAAATCTTCACTGAGTGCATCCCCGAGATCTTCTTAGAGATTTTGTGCATCCCTAATTGAGAGCTTAGCGGGCACCGAAGCTAACTCTTTCTAAATTTTATTTTACTGATCTCAATGTCGGAACATCCCAAGTTTTTGATTCACTTTCAAATGCGATTTAGGGGATTGATAATTTGATGAAGACGGGTTATCCATTGGTGTCAGAACCAATGGAGATTCCATACTTTTTTATTGTTTCATATGGTATTACTCACCTTGTGAGGGGATTTATTTTCTTTTTATTCCAATGAAATATATTTTAGAATTATTGGAATGGGGTATCTTTTGGTGGCGGTAGAAAAAATTTTATGTCCCAATCAGATCTTCTTGAGGGTCATTTAGCGGGTTTCTACAATACTTATTGTTTGAGAAGGGGTTCATCCATAAGCTTGATTTCTGTCATGATTGCATCACCCTTGGTATCCCTATCATCTTTGACATCATTATCTAGATCATCAGATCAGTGCGGGAAATTATATTGAAAAATAGTTCACCACTTTAGAGAAGGGATCCAAAAAATGAATGACATTGACTATGAAAAACTTAGTTTCTTTTCTGATGAATACATTTTCTCCTCATTTTCCTCTGGTGGGACAATTTGGCTAGAAAATCCCAATATCTTCATATTTTCTAGTATAAAATATTAGAGTTCTAAATCCATCATTATCTTCGGTACATGTTTAACATCTTGTAATTTCTTTATGCCATTCTGATTGGGGTGTTTTATGGAAGGTTGTCCCTTGGAGGATTGGGGATATAAGGATGATAACACTGTTTCATTAGGATCCACTAGTGTAATGGTTGGTCACTTAAACTATTACTAGAGTATGCTATAATCTTAGTTGAATGATTTTGGAGTCATTCAACAATCAAAGTATTTCTCATTTTTGTTAACAACTTTTTCCACACCCCTATTCATCATTTTAAGTGGTGGATACGTATGCCACATGAACTAGTGGTGGTCCCTTCTTGTCCTTTCTGAAATCTATCATTAATTGCAAGAGATCCTTGAAGAAAAATAACTCCTGAATTTGGTGTCCCATTATCCAATGGAAGGGATTGTAATCTGGCCGGTCCTCAAGACCTACTTCATCATCCATCTTCGGCTCTAGTAGATGAGGCAATTAGCAATTCATTGTGGCTATGATGTAACTGAAGACATAATCATCTCGGAATGTGTATAATTTATTACATCATTTATTGAATTGACTCTCTTTTCCCCCCTCCTCTTGTCTTGATGGGGTGGGGACAAATTCAGAAATCCAGAGGGAATGCATGGGTTGTTGGGGGAATTTTCTTTGGAGATCATGTAGGGGTTGATTAAGTTTAACAAAAGTCACATCAACTGTTCCCTCTCTTTTTATTGGGGCTAATGGGGCTGCCTGGGACATTAGATTTGTCCATTGCATGTAATCTACTATCCATTGAGTAATTGCAGAGATGTATCGAACCCCACTTCTATATTTCACAGAGAAGTGGTGGTTAAAGGTCATCCCAAATATTAAAAATTCACATGGAATGCATCTCATATTGAAGGAGTTTATGTTTTAAGGATTACATAAGACCCTTCCATCTTGAAATGTAGTCTGAAACTCTATTATTCTCCTGTTGTTTGTATTTCATGAGATCACTGAATATTTTTTTTTGGAAATGTCGAGCTAAACTGAAACATGTACTAGCACCAGATGTCCTCCCATCCTATTATTGAGTTAGCTTGATAAATGGTGTATCCCACAAAGGCTGAACCATGAAGGGTACGCACAAAGAATACATTCTTTACATCCTCTTATTTCCCTGAGTATCCCATCATAGGATAAAAATAAGAATAGTAGGGCATTAGATGCTGCTCTGGTAATCCAAGACTATTGAACTCTTGAAAAACGGGGTTCTAATAATTTGGTGGTGGAGGTACATTTCTAACCCAATCAGATTCAAACATCTGTTCTTGTTGTATTAGAGAAAGCTAACCTTATATTTTTTAAATTTTTGTTTTTAAAAACATGAGGTTATTCAAGTTCCATTGATGCATGTCCTATTTTACATTACCATGGTTATGTGTAGCAGGGAAAATAACGGATGTACCAACACTACTAGAACATGAGGTGGATACCCTCCAGGGGAATCCATTTTGGATTTTCTTGAATCTGTTCCGATTTCATTTCCAATTGAGTTAAGTCTGTATATCTTCCAATAATTTGGTTTAGGTATTTTGATGGTCCTGGTTCTACTTTGAATGATCATTCTAACCATGATTCATCAACTTGGATAAGCCTCTGAGGCATAGGGACATCTGATGGTAGTGTGTTACAAATGCTCCATCAGAATAACATACCTAGTAGGGCAACATGCTCTTAGTAGCATGACATTGAGTTTCTTAAATTATTTCATTTATTCTTCTTGACAAGAGAATCTCTACTCATGTGTGGGGGAATCAATTTCATGTGGAGGAGGTGGTGGGTCCTAGGTCATGCTCTTATTCTTCTGCTTGTTGAATATTCATGTGGGAGGTAGTGGTGGATTGACTGAAGGGGCACCCAAATTTAAGACAACTCTTTGATTTTTTGGTGTGCACACCATCAGGCCTGGTGTGGATCATTTCTATGAGGGAACCCCCTTCTCCTATTTCCATGTTTTTTTATAATATTCAGCAAGGTCTATGGGGATGATATCCATGAAGATCAACAATGTGTACTACCTTTTTGGGGGTGTACCATTTTCTTAATGGTAAGAGAGCTTCTTTAATACTTTTTTGAATCTTCTCCAACCATTCTATGATGATATTTGAGTTTATTGGAAAATAGTGACTCGAATATAGACCTGATATAACCTTGTACTATGCCTTTGTTTTAGGGGACTTGATTCATGGGATGGGATGGAATGGTGAACCTTCTATCCATTATTCTCCTAATACAAGAGAAGGAAAACATTTTTTTGGGTTGGAAATTGAGTTAAAAATTCCCCCAACCCTATGGGTTGGGGTTGCTCCCATTCTTTAGTTGACAGACCATGTCCCAATGTTTTTGGTCTAATGGTGGTATTTTTGGTTAAAAATTAACCCATCCTTGTAGGATGTGGTCGATCCTGTGTTGCGGAGGATGCTACTGCTATTTCAACCTTCCTGATCCCACGTATTCCCTTGCAGGTGTGAGCTGGATATGGTGCTAGGTCTACTAGTGAATTTTTTGGTCCCGAGGATATTAGAAGTTCTTGTAAATTGTATTACCTTAGATGTGAGGAATGTTTAATGTTCTCAGTGTCATAGTTTGGGAGAAACTATGTAACTTTATCTCTTCAGTCCTAATGCATCAAAGACTTATTTATGGATTATTCTTGTAGAGTGTTCCACATTTCCTTTGTAGGGGATTTGTTTTAATGTTGTATGAAAATGATGAAATTATATAATGTCAAATCTAGGGGGTTCTGGTTGATGGGATTTTTTGTGAAATATTGAGCACTTTTTTCTCCCCATCCTTTGATATGAACACTAGACAGGGCCTTACCGATGAAACAACACAACTTGTGTAGTTATTAGAGGTTGTACTAATCATGTTCATTCCTTCTCCTTTCTAATTGTGACCACTAGGCATATAGAAGGGCTTCTAGGTCGACATGATTGTGAAGCTCTCCCATAAAATTAATATTTTCCCCATACCCATCTTAGGGGAAAATGTATCTTTTAACTAGTATAGAGTTTTCCAGATGATGAGTAAAATTTTATGCATACACTTTTATCAAAACTCTCTAGATATGTTGAACTGAGAAGTAGTTGTGATCCAATAAATCACTCATATTTCATCACTAGAAAGTTTATTCTCACAAAAAACATATACTATTGTTGTTCCTCCAGGGATTATTCTTCTTGAAACACTTTGTTTGACTACTCCACAATGATTTGTTTCCAAGTAGTTGCGTTAGCGGGAGTCCTGCTGATTTTTGAATAGTACGAGGGTGGATTTGAGGATGGGTGTTGACCTGGCCCATTCTATGGTTGATAAAAGAAATAAAACTTTGTGGAGTGAGTATACAATATGTCATGCTCACTTTTTACAAGCACATTAGCATATGAGGGATTTCTCCCATTACCTGATGAGGGATGGGTGTTCTCACCAGCGTAAATTTTGACTGTGGGGAGGATCCTCAGAGATGGTGTCATGATGGAATTGAATACCATCACAATATAGTTTCATGATGTAGAGAGGAATTAGACGATGTATAAACTAGGGAGGATATTTAGGGTGGACCACAACAAGGGGATGGAATTCTTGCTACATGGCGTCATTGAAGGGAGGGCCTTCAAAATGATTATTATCATGTTGAGGACTACCATCATTGATTCGGATGTAGGGACAATATATATAGTATTCATTCTAGTTATGTCCATTAACATGTGATACAATGAGTGGAGGACCCTCTCATTGTTTGATGTCATTATGGGGTGGGCCTTCATAATGACTGTTGTGATAGAGAGGACTGCCATCACATATGGATGTCTGATTATAGAGTGAAACATATCTAGAGTGTGTACCCTCTGGGGGACCATCAATGAGGATTATAGTAAGAGGAGGACCTTCTATATTTTAGATATTCTAGTCATGGGGTGGGCTACCTTGACACGCATCATGAGATTGGCTCACTTGGTCGATCATTTTTTCCCTTTGAGAAAGCCCCATGGGAACTTTAGGGTGGACCTTGAAAGATGCTGGTATCGATATTGCATAGAGGATGATAGAAACTGTTACATACACATCCATAATTTGGTTGTGGATTTAAAGAATCTTGAACCGCAATTTGGTAATGTTTGATGGTGTCATGAACTCTAGCTTCCATTATATTAGGCTCATGGGAATGCTCTTCATTTTGTAGTTTCGTCCAACAACTTCCATATTTAGGTGATCTCTTGTGGGAAGTCAGGGATTCCTGCTGTTGGTAATGGACTTCATGTAAGGTTTATTATTAGGTTGGATCCCATGATGTCGTTGAGATACACTGAAAAGCATCTGGATTTATGGCAAGGATATGGATTTGCATTAGAGTTGCCACCACATTGGACTGGTGTCGCCCAGTTTGAAGGGTTCTTGTTCCCAATCCAGTTCCCCTTGTATCATGGTACACGAAAATAGAACATTATAAACTAGAGTCGGGAAGAAGGTCTACTCTGGGGTGACTATCTGATTTTTTTAATGAATCACCCCACCCGAGGAGAGGGGATTGTGGGCCAACCACCACTATTTTTCCAGCTCAGGCAATGATGTCTTGACACGACTGGAGGATATTGTCTCAGAACATCATCTAATCCTCCATCATGAACAAGATGTGTTGGGATACCACATTGGTTCTAAATGTTATAAATTCTTATTTTGATTGTGGGGATGGTGTTTTTACATTCTTTGGTCCTCTATTGGTTGCTAGTGGGTACTGATAGTTATCCAGTTCCAGGGAAGAGGAATGAATCAGCCACCCGAAATTTTTTCCAGTTTCCACAATATTTTGGTAGTGGGATTTGTGTTTATGTGTATGAGTTTATTTCTGCTCATTTGTAGCTATATTTGTTTCATAGGAAAATTTTCATTGATAATAAATTTACTTTGCTCATATTAATAGGCCACCGTATATGACTGGTGGGACTTTTTATGGAAGGTGGGAATTGGCATCTTCATATGGATTTACACTATATATGACTAGTGGTATAAATTTGTATCGGAAATTTTATATAAATTCCCATGGATTCCCACCTTATTTGGATAACATGATTTATTTTCATCCATTGGAATTTCACACTCCTCATATTTTCCTTACACTGTATTTGACTGGTGGTCTTTGTTGTGGTAGGTAATAATTTGCATCTGTATATGGAATACCCCCATATTTATCCTATGGGATACAAATGTATCCGGAGTCTTATATGACTTCCCATGTCTTTCCACCCTATTAAGATTATAGGATTACAATTAATTGGTAAATATTCTCATCTGCCAATAATTTTCCACTGTGCTTGTACGGTGGAATCAAGGAGCACTAGAATGAATGTGTGTTTTCTCCTATTGTTCAACCATATTTTCATAGAGGGAATCAGATAGATGGAAATAGTCATATGCCTTCCCATTATATGCTTTCATATTAAAGGGTAATCCCTCCCTCTTTTGGATCCAAAGTAATAACATGTTCCTGATTATACATTTTCCACCCTTAGGGGGAAACCCGATGAGCCCATTTCCATTGGACATTAGCTACTTCCTGGACACGAGATCCTCTTTTGAGTAATGATATCAGGTTGTATGGAATTGTTGGAAACATCCTATGGCCTGATAACTTGAGTGGGATTCCTATAAAATTAAGATGAATTCATTTGTGTCAACCTCATCTGCCTCCCTTTGATAAGGGAGGTATCCACTGTTACATTCTAAAGAAAGTCTCTATAAATGATTTCAGATGGCCAGTGGAGATGTACTGTGGTGGATATCTAATGGAACATGAAGTGGTATCTGGTAGGATTTCACTGATTTGAGGGCCTATCTGAAGACCTAGAGTTTGGAGAGAGTAGCATTTTGATGGTACACATTAATCAGCGCATTTGAAACCCAGTGCCGTTGATGTTGGGTAGGTGTGGGAGTCATATTCTTTATTGGGGACCTGACCGCCAGTGTGATCGTCGACATGGATGTATGAGAAAATTTTCAGGATTCCATTCGGATCGATGAGTGATATTTAAAATTCCTAAAAAATATATATATGAAATATAAGTATAATAAACTATCGTTAAAGTATCATCTCATGATCACATTCATAATTCATGATCTTGTTTGGCCCTCTTCTTTTTTTAGATTAAAGGGGCTTATAGAGGGGTAATACCACAAAGAGGGATATGGATTCATGTCTGGTTCACTATATTTGTTTTTACTTGATTCAAATCATACTAGGAAAGAAGGAATGGACCGATGTATAATATCTGATTTCTTACCTTTAGACAGATTCGTTTATATTTTTGCACTATATTTCAACCCGATTCACATCGTGACACTTTTTTTTGGGCGATATGGTCGCACCGGGACTGAGTAATGTGTCTATTATTCGATTAAGAATGAGGTTCCATAATTCAATGGAATTGGTGTGTGATTTTAGTGGGATGAGTATTTGTGTAACCAGTCCACATTGGGTATAAGATCCTCAGCTAGTATCTGATAGGTTTATTCGTAGAGCCGAAAACACCTAACGGCCCAGTTATCCATGATTCATGGACATTATTTCCAAAGTAAGACACTCATTGGATGATTATTTGGAAGATAGAAAATAAGGAAACCATTGGTTGAGATAATGGGTGGTTGGGCTCATCACACACGGGGGGGGGGGGTATTACCTTCTTTGGGACTCTCTTATTGATTTAACCAATGTTTATATATTCCTGAATCCCTGGTTCTTTTTGATGACTGTGTTATTGAGTTTCTCATAGGATGCAATATTAACAATATATATGCATATGTTGGGAATTATTGAGACAATAAAAATTTAAGCCTTATGATGAGGTTCTCTAGAGTTTATCATCATCATGGGAGGATAGAAGTTGCTTCAAAATATAGATCAAACCCTGGATATGGGCTTCTTACATATCCCTATGAGAGGAATTAGAACCCATGGAGGTCAGTTTATGTTAGGGAATATACCATCAAGGGGGACCTACTTGTGGGGGTAATGATTGGGTATTAAAATTTAGAAAGGAATCCACAAATTTGAGATTGGTCTTTATACAGGCATCCATGTATCTGGATTACAGTAGGAATAAGAGTACTCATAGTTCACTTTAGGTTGGTTTATGGTTGGGGCTTATACATTGGAGACAACCATTTGAGATTGGGAATTTTGATATGCATCCAACGTATTGTGTTTTCGATAGAATCAGAGTTCTCGTAGTCACATAATGATGGTATATGGTTGGGGTATAAGCATGGGAGCTACCTATTTGAGATCGGGCCTTCAGATAGGCATGCTACATATCATATTTAGGGAAGGAATTAGAGTTCTCATATTTCACATAAAGATGATGTATAGTTCGAGCTTATATATGGGATCCTACCATATGATCTAGGGCTATCATACATGCATCCTACATATCCTATTTACAGTAGAAGTAAAAGTTATCATAGTTCACATAATGATGTTGTTGATGATGTGATCATCATCAATCAGTAATCCCAAATTTTTCATACTCGGTGTGAGAAACAATTGGAAGAAATAGATTTGAAAAAATATACACCTTCCCTTTTCCACTGATGGAAAATGAGGAAGGAGGAAAATGAGGTCAGGTGGAAGGATCGATGAGAGAGGGGTTGGCTATGAATGTTCCAACATTCAGCTATGTTTATATCTAAGATATTTCTGTTTGGAAATAAATATGAACACACCCTGAGCCAATCTTGAAAGGAACTGGAGTGTCGCTTCCTCTAGGCATTATCCCTTTTACTTGTCAATGTCCCTCATTGAATGGAAAGGATAGTGATTACCATTGAGCCCTAGAATATGAAGGTTAAGATGTTTAATCCTAGTTTAGGCCCCATGTTATCATGGTAATATAAATATAATTTCCTTTTGGGCTCCCATGACCTAGTAAGGATTACCTACAGGCCTCTACTTACTATGTGTAGGAAAACTCAAAAGGACTCATTGATGCATATGAGGGTTTTATCATTTGATTCTGGGGGATTTGGAAGAGGCTTTGGCATAATCCCAATGGTTTCATTAGAGTAGGGGTTTGGAGGATGGGATAGAAATGAAATAGAACAATAAGTACTGGATGTTGGATGGCCCAAGGGTACCATATTCTGCATATCATTTTTTCATCCTTGGTAGGGTACCCTCCTAATGGCACACTAATATATAGGTGGAGTGGTCATCTATGTACCGACATGGTACACATACATGGATACCATCAGCATATCGAAGTGGTATGAAATCTTAGATGATATCTGCATACCGAAGTAGTATGCAGTCCAAGATGTGGTCTTTGGACTGAAGTGGTATGCAGTCTTAGGGTCCATAGAAAAAAGAATTATTATGCGGTTTTGGAGTCCATATGCTTGGCAGAATGCTACACAGGGTAGGGTTTCATCTATATAGAGATGTACTATGTGTCATTCTAGATTAATTGAGGGGAATTGGTAATGCAATTCGTAGGAAGTTCATCCACGAAGAAAGTCTGTATCAATATTCACAAATTTTGATCACAGATTTTCCCATATTTGTATGATTTCATCCATTTTAATGGTTAGGAGTGGGTTTATACCTACTGTAAATCATTCGTAGTTATTTTCTTCACTGATTATTTTCCTTCTAAGTCTTTGGATTGTAGATCTACAAGATCTTGGAAATTTCAATTATCTCAAATCTCCTCCTTCTCAGTTCCCCTTGTGGTCCATTTTTTAGAGTGATGGGGAATCTGTATCATTAGGTCACATGACACCATTTGATGAATCCCATAAAAAATCACCTAGCCCACAGATGACCGGATCGAAAAAGGTTTATAGGGTTGAGGTTAGTGGGATTGCAGTAAGTGGCAATGGAAATCACTACCTCGATCCCACGAATGATGCAGTTAGGGGGATGTTGTCGGCTTCACATAGTCTGTGAACTGATATTGAAGATATGGAATATGGGGGTTCACCCTTCTATAATGTTTCCTCTAGTGATATTATTCATGGTGTTGTGGTTCATGAGTATAATTTCTGCATATCCATTATGGTGATGGAAATGATTGTGGGGAATCAGTGTTGTTCCTCATTTATTCCATGAATGGCATAGTTTCCTGGAAAACTGCTTTCCAGCCAGTGTTTTATTGGGTGTCCTCATACTATTACGTTCACGAACAATGCCATCCTTGTACTATTCCCCAAAATCCATATGCGTAGAACTTTGGTCATTTCTAAAATTTTAATTCTTCAATCTTCTTAAAAAATTATCAATCAATCTTGCATCTTATTCCTTCATCAAATTTTTTTGAGTATTTACCTCCCCTTTGTAGAATTTTTTGGACCCTATAAAAACAAGATAGGGAAATGATCATGTATAACTAAATATTGAACAAGGAGTTTCACAGCTTGATTTTAAAGTATCATATATTTAGAAAATGTGAAATAAGAGAATAAATATTAATATTTTTGTTTTCATTTTCTTATTTTTTATACTATGAAAACCCAATTTTTATTAGAATCTTTTTATATCTGATTGTAAAAATTAATATGATAATGATGCAAACCTATATACCACTATATTTTATAACAAGATAAGGGATAAAACTTAAATGTTATAGAATCTAATTAAATTCATATAATGATCGATAATGTTTGTTACCTTATCGTGAGAAATTTACGGACCTTACCTTTTACATTACATATTCAAGAGACATTAACCATAAATCACTTCATTGATTTCAAAAATACATCTTAGGTTTAGAGTTTTATAGATTTTTGTCATAACCCATTCATGAAAAACCCATATATTATAATGTTGAAAATTCTATTAAGTATAATTTTTCCCACCAATTATATATTTTAAGAAGAAAATTGTTTCCTTTTGATGAAACATCTACAAAATTTTAATATTAACCACATATTTATACGTACATATCATGGATTTTTTTTAAACATAGTATGAAAATAAAAACCTCAGTTATGTACCTAAAAATGAAATAATGAAAATGTTAGACTATGAATAATTATAAAAGATCACCTTTTTAAAAATAATCTATTAGATACAAACATGAATTTTCATAAATACGAAATTTACTTCAAAGGATAAATAATATCTTAAAAAAATTCATAATAATTTTTACATGAAAAATAAAACTCAAAATGTTTTATTTGAAATAATAATAAAACTAACAACATTTTCACAATTTTATACTTTTCACCTTTAAAATGTATTATATACTTTACTTGAAAAGAAGATCATTATCGTTCCTTGATAAATTAAATATTTTTTTAAAACCACAAAAAATATATTTAAGAAATATAGTTAACTTGGAAATCATTTTCCAATCACCCTTACATATGGAGTTAACCTCACAGTTACACATTGAGTGACCAACAAAAAATTAATTGTAGTAAAAATCAATGTTACAATTAAAATAACCATATTCATTATACTTGGAATAAAAAATATTATATATTTCCATAATCATTTTGAAAAAACCCAATCATGTAACTCTATCCCACATTTGGATTAACTAATATAGTATATTCTTATCTTCTCTTAGTAGGAACCAAATAGGTAAAATTTTCACCTTTACCTTATGTATTGAAGGAATATAATAGTTTCACCCAACATTATATTATCATGGAACCACTAATACATGGATAACAAAGTGACCACACACCATTGGTTTTTTACCTAACCACCTATCATAACTTACAATTCCCAAAATCCAAAACACAATCAGAACACATAAATTTTTGAATCATTAAAGCATTTTTTTTCTCCAACAATAAATTATTTTTTGATATTTATATAACTATTATCTTTAAAATGAGTTCTCGAAAATAAGATTTCCAAAATAATTTGAAATTGGGGATTTAATTGGAGTAAAAATGAAATAATATCAAGGGATCCAAATAGAAAATAACAACTATTTTGGGGGTAGAATTAATTATTACTATATGTGTCAAAATAGAATATTCTTTTCTATCTTATTGTAAACAAAGTAAAAATATTTTTTAAAATATCCATTTTGAAATGATTTGAACGGAATTAATAATATAAATAAAATTTTCTATAATTTTTTTAAATATAATAACTTCAATAATATATATTTTTAAAAAATTACAACATGAAAGAAAAATATAATTTTATGGAAAACCTTAGAAGAGTGTTTTTTCTATGAAAGTCCCTTACATTAAGAATAAATTAATTCACATACATTCTTTATCATATGAAATAATAAAATTATTTTAATTATTTACATTATTTATAATTTTCTTGTTTTTAATTCCTTTTATCTCACTTTTTAAAATGTTATTTTAATTACTTAATATTTTACCTTCACATTGAATATTATGGATGATGTTTAGTTCAAAAGACCAAAATGACATTAGCCGGTTGATTATGGTCAAATAAGTCATTATTACACCAACTATTTTATAATAATCAGGAAATGATTGTGAGTAAAAATTAAAAATATGATTTTAAAACCAACCGTTCAATATAAATAGGAAAAATAAACTACATTACAGTCATTAAGCTGGTTGGTAGTACATACAGATGATTAACTTTTCCCATCTTCAAAATGCATTTTGTAAATAAAGTCATATTTTATCATTAAATAATTATTAGAATATCATAAATGTCATATTAATTACTTATATATACTTATATATATTTACCATGGTATTTGGTGATGATAATGACTAACATTCCATCACGGAGGGGGTAACCCATTCATATGCATGAATGGAATTATAAATTTTCAGTGAATTGAATAGTGAAACGGTAAATGATATATTAACTCTCTAGAATGGGAAATATTTCATTAATATATATATATATATATATATATATATATATATATGTAACAAATTTCATTTTATGCAATCGTGAGAGGTGGTGATGGAAAATGAATTACACTAGTCCGTGAGCTGGTAGGCATCCATACACATGAATGATGGATTCCATTCCCATTTGATAGAGGTTTGAGATGGACAGTGGTTATTAAATTAACAATATAACATCTAAATATATTTAATTTGGTGATATTTTTATATAATAATGCTTGATTAATATTTTAAGTAGGTGGACGATTAAATATAATAGGAATGGTTTGTTAGGAATGATATCACTTCTTTTGACAACCTCCTTTTTTAACACCTTAAGAAAAATATAGATGGTATTATTTTATAAATAAGGCCTTTGGAACATGGGTATTTAGTTTTTAATGTATTTTTTCATTTTTTTATAAACAATGGGGTTTATGTGGAAATTAAAGAAAATAAGATATAGTATTTTATAGGATAGGGGATGCGTACTCATTGAATTTCTCAAAATATTAAATTAATATACATAAAGTTTCAATTCAAAATGGATCAACACAAATTTAATTCAAATATAAGATGAGTATTTTTTTAAAAATCTACTAATAAAAAAATGTTAGGAAATTTATGAAAATATTTATTACCCTTACATTTGGTTTTTACCCCTCATTAACCCATTTTACACATATCATGACAAAAAGGTTTTTTACAATTTGAGGGTCCGGATAGTTAATATAAATGAAAAATGGGAGATAAATGAACCATGGTTTATTTTATAAACTATATTATAATAATTTTTAACAATATAATATTTTTAATAATTTTATATCTGTTACTAAAATATTAATTATGTTAAATATATGTATTGTCCTTTTATGGAATTATTCTCTACTTTCACATTAGTAACTTCAATAAATAATTAAATTTCAACCAATTAAATTTCAAAATCCCTAATATGTTATATTTATAAATAATATTCACGGATAAAAATTTTTATCTCAAATTAAGTTACATTAAATATTTTTTTATCATTTATTTTAAATTTTTAATTAAATAAATAATTATTGTTGTCAGATTTGTGGAATCATTTAACATAATTATACATTCACTAAAAAAATAAAAAAAAAATATCATGATGTATATAAATAAATATTATATCAAATTAATGTTTATAAATGAATATATGTTCTCTTTATCCATTTGATAAAATTATTTTTGTTATTAATAACTAGAGTGTGATATTATTTAATTCTAATTAAAAATACAATATTTTAGTTATAATTAATTGAAAATGATATAAAAGGACATATAACTGAATATTGATTGATTATGGATGATGGGGACATATAAAATAAAATTAATGGATTTTTTCAGTCATTTTTTGTACTTATCATATAATTTCAACCCTCAATTACCTGATTAACCCTTTTTAGTGACTAAACAATTACATTGATTACTATTTGTAAGACTCAAAATAAAAGGGAAATACATTAAAATTTTGGAACCAATTACAATATATATGTAATCCAATTTCCATTATTCCAAAAATATATGTTGAATGAATATATTTAAAATAAAATTGAAAAACCATGATAAAGCATAGTTTTTTCAGAAAATCCCTTTTACGTAAACAAATTGATATCATAATAAGTTAAATATTAAAATTCATTTCAAAAACCAAAATAGAATTAATAAAAATAATATTTAATTAATTAGAGTTTAAAATTTAACAAAAATAAAATTTTACTTTGTAAATAAATGAAATGAAAATACTATTTTCAATAGAAATGAATATTTTTCATTATTTAATGAAAAATAATTTTTTTAATTTTTTTTTAAAAATCACATTAAAAAAATATTGATATTGTGATTTTAAATTTTTTATTAAATTTTATAAAATAAATTTTATAAATGTCTCACTAATACAATATAGTATTTCCCTAAATATTAATAAAAAGCAATTTCGAAGAAACTTTTTTTTGATGAATAAAATGACATTATTAAAAATTTAGTTATTATTTAAAAATATCAAACAAATTATTATTCAATAAAAATTTAGATATTACATTCTCCTACAATTTTATGGAATTCCATTCTCCAAAATTTAAATCTATCTTAGTAATTAATTAATGTCTTTTTAAAATACATTTATGTAATCCCAAATCAAAAATGGTTAATAAAACATCCTTTTGGTAAAAAAAGTGAAGTATGAATGTCATATGAAATAACACATAACTATGTTTCCCATTAGTAAAAAATTGATTGTATGTGAAAAATTATACATAGAGGAAAAAACACTAGATTATTGATAAGGAGGGATAGAGAATATGGGTAGGAAAAAGTTAGGAACCATAAAATCATAAATCTATGATGTGTGAAGAGACCATCAACTCATCAAAAAAATGTAATTGGACAACATTTTTATTTCAAAATAAATTCTTCTATTCATGAAGAATTCATTACCATATAGACTAAGAACATAAGGAAATATAATTACTTTAAAATTATAGTTTCATCCATAAATTAGTCTCAACCACAAAATCATTATTTCTCCAATTGATGAGAATTCATGAAAAGATTTTGATGTCTGATGCATTATAGTCAAATCATAATTTACCTAACAAACCTTAATAGAATCCAATATATTCTTAATATCATTTTATTTTACCAAAAAAATTGGTTATCACAAGATAAGACAACTTCCAAAAAAATGGCCCACTATAGAAAACTACTTTAAAGGAAAAAATTCAACATAAAAACTAAAGGTCACCATTGAAATTTTGATAAATAACTATCCAAAAAAAATTACAATGTACTCTATACTAACATTAAACCCCAAAATATGATTAAATATTAATTCTATATAAATTTATCTTTTATCTCACAATACCATCAATTGTAACGAAAATGTAATTCCAAAAACATACATTCCCTAATCATATATTATCCAAACAATGTTATTAATTTCTATAAATAAACTGAGTCACCCTAAAGCCACAAAAATAATATATTTTTCGAAAAGATAATTCATCCTTTCTTCCAAAAATAAAATCCACTAATATTATATTTACCATCAACACATAAGGTGTAGAAAACTATAGTAATCTTTTTTTGAAAAAACATTAATCCTATAATCATCAAATAAATTTATAATCCCATGGTTATATATAAGATAAAATATATGTTCCCAATATTTAATAACCCATAATTATCTCAAAATTTGAGGTCATATAAACCCTAAATTTTATAAATAAATTTAAAATTTAGTCTAAAAAATTTAAATGATGTACTCCTCAAATAACATATATCATATGTAAAATATAAGGGTTACATATACTTCAAACCATAATAAAAAAAATAATCAATTGACTCGAAAAGATATCAAATATTTTCTCATGATTTATCCATCTAAACGCAGGAATATTTTATAATTAGAATATAGGAAAGTATTTCAAACTTTAAATCCACATATCAGGGTCATCTTTTATGGTATTTATATCCACATTCTTTTCCATCATGAAATATATATCACTAGAAAAGTAATTATCACGTTTTCAATGTCATTTACCATTCCTAATGATATGGTTAAATTGATATTTCAACTAGTTTTCTGTAAGATACTTTAATACTAAAGATGCTGTCAAAATTATTTGATTAAGATATTTTATAATTGTGATAATCAAATCCTCTAGAAAGGATAAGAAGGATGTGAAATTTCTCTTTTTGTCAATGTTGAAAAATGATCTTTTGTCTATATAAAGGAACACCATTAATACTTTAATTAAATTATTCTATGATAAAATAAAATGGGACTTCTAAATACAATACCCCTAGTAATTCCAAATTACTTAAACCGTCACATCTTTTATACATAAATTGATCATCCTTCTAAATAAAATCTCCAAATATATCATTAACCAACTCAAAATCCATCACATAGTACAGAAAATGGGATTTTTTTAATTAATTTTAACTTATAATTAACCATAAAAATATAAACCTATGATGGTATCAACATCTCTTAGGAAGATATCAAATGAAAACATCTTAATCTCTAATATTTTCTAAAACCTACTACAATACCAAATATATGGACCTGGAATTATACATTTCATATTATTGTGACATTACCTAGAACTCTATTACATATATTCAAAATGATTATTTATGTTTATATTTTTAGTGAGTTAGGTCATACCTTTTATATAACAAAATCATATATTAGAATGGGGACACTTTTATTCTATTTACACTTTTCCACAAAACCAAACTTTTAAAAGAATCATGTGTTCTTTTCATGTCTCATATTAAAAATTATCATCATGAAGTTACCATTATTTTTAATTATAATATTGGAAACATTTTAATTCAAGGGATGTGAACAAAAGATTTAGTAAAGGACATAAATATTTAATAAACTGATAGTACATGAATACATGTAAAATGTTTCTTTTTAAAAATTATATTTAGGCTCAAAATAAATATTTTCCCACCACAGAATTCGGGTTCGTAGAATATATACAATCTTATGAATTATATAATAAATATAGAAGTAGTTTTTTTTAAAAAAATTAAGGATTCATTAAGAACATAAAAAACTCATAATAACATTTTCTCCATGTTGTACTTTCGTCCTTTAAATATTATCATATATTTGTCTTTGAAAGTAACACAATTAAAAAAATTAGAGAAATCATATTATTTGAATAAAAACCCATAGAACAAATATATATAAAATTTATTTTACTTGTAAATAATTATCAAATCACTCTTAAATATTTAGTAATACCAACAACTAAACAGGGAATAACCATCCCAGTTATACTTGGGGTAACTAATGGAGTTACACTTTAAATGACCATCAATATTTTACTTGGAATAAATAGTACAATATATTCCGAAAATATATTTTTCAGAATAATAATAAGTTAATAGTATCCTGTGTTTAGAATAACCATATCAATATATTCCCATATTATCTTAAGCGAAACCTAATTAGATTACTTTTACCTTTTCCCAATGAATCAGAGAGAAATAACATGCTCACTCGAACTTGGTTTGTCACAAAACCACCCATCCTTGGTTAATATTGGAGCAACTATAATTAATTTTTAACATAACAACCATCAATCAAAAAAATATACAAAAAACATATCATAATCATACCACATGAAATCTGGAGTAATAAAAAAATTATTTACAATGATAATAAATAAATTTAAATCTTGATATATCCATTTTCTTTAAACCCAATTTTATCCACTAAAATTACTATAAAAATTTCAAATAGTGTTTTTATTTGAATAAAAATTGAATCTTATCAAGGATTATATAAATAAGATAATATTTGTCATGGTAGGAAAATTCGTTTTTTCCATATATGTTGAGATAAGACGTTCTTTTTGTATTTTATCAAATAAAGTCATAACATTCCATGAAAAGATTCATTTTTAAAACATTTGAAAGTATGTAAAATGTGTCATAAAATTAATTTTGATTTTTTTTATTTCCATTTAATTACCTATATTAAATTATTTTTTCCAAAAAAACATATTCAACTGATAAAATGTATGTCTTATGGGAATCTGAATTTTTTTTAAAGAATTTCACTTACCTTAGGTATGAATTGAGTTGCGAACATTCTTTAAAATATTAAATATTAATATTATTTTAATTAATTAATTCCATGATAAAATGTTTCATGTTTATTATTTCATTTATCTATCTTTTTCCATATAATAATTTTTAAAAAATCATTTATGTTCAAGTTCGATATTATTGATGATATTCAGTTCATGTGTCAAAAATGACTTTGGTATGTTTTCTATGGTAAAATAGTGCATTATTAATTAATATAATGAATAATAATCCGGAAATAAATATAATTTCTATTCATCAATAATACTTTTAAATCCATACATAAAAAAATGTTTTGAAAAATTAAGTACATTACAATAATAGAGATGGTAGGTTGTACAAAAACATGAGTTACATTTCCATTATTAAATATCATTATGGAAAGATGGTTGGAATTATTTAACCCCTTCACAATTATAATAATATAATAATTATCATATTACCTCTTTTAATATTCTAATATATATCATCCATGTGATTTGGTTTTGAAAACAAATAACATTGCTTTTTGACGGTTGATGTACATACAAACAAATGAATGATGTTATAATTTATATATGAATTAAAAGGATGGATGCTGAATAATATATGAAATATTAATAATGATTAATATGTCATTTATATCACATATATATAACAAATACACCATTTTAATGAACTATGATAAGTGGCGATGGAAAAGGAATTACATCGGTTCGCGAGGTGGTAGTCCACCCTAAACAAAAATGATGGTTCCCTTTCCCATTTGATGGAGGTTGGATATGGATATAGGGTATTAAATATAAATAATTAATATAATTATATTTATTATACTAATGATATTTTATAATATTAGTAATTTATGATGTGAAGGGGGTGGAAGAAACGATACAACTGAAACCCTCAGTTAAGAATGATACCTCTTTTTTGGAAAACCTTTTTTTTGTAAAAACATAAGACCACTGTGGCTGTATTATTCCATAGTTAAGGCCTCAAGAATGTAGTTATGTGTTTTAGGTTTTTTAATTTTGAATATATTTTCTGAATTTTTTTTATTAGTGTGAAGTAAATATATTATGATATTCCATTTATAGGAGAGTATTTGGACTCTCATGGTATTTACCAAAAATATAAAATCAATAAAAAATAATATTATATTCCAATCAGATAAAAAATAATTTATCTGGAAAATAGAATGATTATTGGTTTAAAACATCTCATAAAATAAAAACTGGAAATGTTTTTTGGTGTATAAATCTTTAACTTTGGGTTTTAACCCCTCATTATCCCCTTTCACACTTATTGTGAAAACAAGGCCCATAAGTGGATTATATATGATAATATAAATCGTATAATAAAACATATTCTGAATCAAATACTATTAGTATTTTTATATCATTTAATAAAATATTATTGTTATAAAATCTAATTAATGTCAATTTTTTGAATAATTCCTTACTTTTACTTTAATACCATCATGATTTTTTTTACAAAAATTCTAGAAATAAATATTTAAATTAACATGTTAAATTAATTTATAATAATAATTATCTTAAATTGTATTAATTTCAATATTTTCAATATCATTTATTTGATATTTTCATTAATTGAATAATTAATACCCCATCATTTTCTAAGTTATTAATGTAACTATTTCTTCACTAAAAATAAAAAACAAAATATCATGATGAATATAACTCATTTATATTTTAAATATTATTTTATAACTGAATAAATATTCTATTTTTACCTATATATAAGATATTATTATTATTAAAAATATGTTTGTGACATTTTTTAGTTTTCTTCAGTTAAAATATTATAAATATTATAATAAAAAAAATTTAAAAATGATCATATATACAAATCAAGGATAATTTCAAAGGATATGGAATCATAAAATAAAATGTAATGAATTTTTTTGGTCATTTTATAGTCCATATCATTTTATTTTAAACCGTTAATTTATTGATTAACCCTTAACCATCGTAACAAAATAAAATTTGATTAGTATACATAGTGATTCAAAATAAATGGGAACTATTTAATAAATATTCACATACTTATTAAAAATATGGAATATATTTTTCAATATTCATGACAAATAATTATCAGAATTTGACTAAAACGTAATAGAAAAAACACGACGAAGAACGTTTTTTTGGAAAAACAATTTTATGTACAAAATGAATTTAATATAAATTAAATTTTAAAATAAATTTTAAAAAAACATAAATTTAAAATAAAAAATTGTTAAAAACTTTTTTATGTAAACTCCTTCAAAAGTAATTATACTTTTTATATAATATAAATGAAAATACAAATTTCAATAAAATTCAATATTTTTTAATATTTATTGAAAAATTAAAAATTTTTGAACATTTTTATAATTCACCGTATGATAGTTTTTTTTATGATTTTAAAAATGATTTAAAATTTATCATGTACATTTTATAAAATTTCAAAAAAATTATACTATTTTAAAAAAAAAATTAAAAATAATTTTTGAAGAAAATAATTTTTGATGAATAAAATTACATTATTAAAAGTTGAGTTTTTATTTCATAAAAAATTAATGAATAAATTTTTTATTATTATAACCTTTATATATATTTCAATAATTATTTAATTATATGCATACCTTACCATTTAATGTCTTCGTTTTAATTGTACATTCAAATAAAATATTTCATTGTTCATTTATGCTCAGTGTTGCAAACATCAGATGCTATCATACATGGTATTATTTTAAAAATATCAAGATATTACATCACAGGGGATGAGGTGTCTATTTTAATTATCATTAATATCATAATAATAATTATTTATGAGTTATATTAATTGATGGAATTTTAGAATTTCATTAATGGTAAGAGGATTATGTGAAACACTGAATATTTTTTCGTCATTATTTTTTCTTAAAAGGTTTGGGAACATATATTAAATGATATAAATATCTTTGAAAAGTGATTTTATAACAAGATTATATTTTATAAATAATCATTGTTGAATTCATTAGTGTGTTATGGATAACTCTCATGATTAAAATATTAATTATATAGAGTTAACAAAGGGATGACCAAATTTGATAAAACTGAGTTAGAAAGTAGAGATAGACTTTGAAATGATTATTAATTAAATAAAGATTTATTCCATGATATTTCTTTTTGAATTTTTTAAATAATTTGTTAGATTTTGATATATATTGATATTATCAAGACTTATGGGACTAGTAGTTAATTCTATTTGAGGGTTAAATATAAAGTTAATTTCTTAGATGAATATATAACATCACTATAATTTATTGAAATATATATTCAAATAGTTTTGGTAATTGTATATTATGGTGAAAATATGATTATAGAATACATATAATTTTATATAAGTTTAATGCTTTTTGAGGAATTATATATAATTTGGTATAAAGTAAAAGAGTTTGATATATGTTATTTTAAAAGTTATACCCTGAATTGTGAACTTGTTAAGTTTAACATCTCCTACTTAAATGGGTAACAATTAAAATTATAGGTGTTAAATTTTTTAAGGGGGATACTGTAACACCATAATATCTTAAAAAATTATTACCTTTGAATTATTTAATTTATTGATAGCTTTCTCCACACATAGAACATAACATAAATAAAAAAGTGATATATTTTTATAAAAAATACTATTTAAGTGTGACCATTGAAAACATGCCATTAAATTTTTATAAATGAATATCAGTAACAAATTTAGGAAATATTTAATGAAATAAAATAATTTAAACTTTTAAAATAATTGAAATTCAATTAGTAATGATAAAATACCAAGAAAGTTATTTTAGGCCAAAAAAGTATTTCTAAATAAAATTGGAGTTTTATTTCATAAAAAAGGATTTTATGGATATATAATAACAAAATATATTTATAAATGAATATATATTAAAAATTAATTAATTATTAATTGATATAAAAGAATAATCAAAACTATCCTTCATTTTAAAAATATATATTCCAAAATTTACAATCATACACTTAATTTTTAAATTTTATATATTTATTTAAATATTTAATTCTATAAATTTAATTTGTAAAGTCTATTTTTTTACTGATTAATCACAATAATACAATATTAATATTATTTTTTGGATTTTTCTTAAAATATTTTGTTTTTAGAAAATATTGCTAAATTCAATTTTTTTTAAAACATGATTTTTATGACATTGCTAGTATATAAGTATTAATTAGAATTAATTAAACAACATTATACAGAAAAATAACAATTTTTTATTGTAATATAATTTCAAAATTTTTGGTTTTAATTTAGAAACACATATTTGATATTTTAAAACATAAGTGATATTTTTTAACAAATTATTCTAAATACATTATACATGTTTATTTTAAAATCAATATTTATCACATTTATAAAATGAATAAAATGAAATGGATTAAAAAAATTCATCCCTAGTTTGAAATAAATTAATTAGGGAAACATTATTTTTCCTCATTAAAAACTATTTTCCATGGGAAAAACTAGTTTGTATAAGAAAATATAAAATGGTAAAAGTAAAGAACATAAGAGTAAAAGATTGGTAACATATATAAATAGTGGCAATTTTTTTATGGATTTATCAACCTTTATCTTATAATAAATTTTATTTATAATTTTTGGATCCACTATCCTTGAGAGTGACTACAAATTCTTCAAATGTACAAGGTATTTACAAACAAATACCAATTGTTTCACTTATAAATGGGAAACTCTTCTCCTCGCTTCAAATCAATCAAGGATGTTGTAATTTCATCCAAAAATCTACCCAAACCACTTCTCAACACTTAAATTCACCTTTAAGTGGTCTTTGTATTCTAAAAATAAAATACATTAAATTATTAAGCTACTTTTCAAAGAATATAATCAAATATGTAAGGTATAAGTTCTGATCCTCTCTTTCACTTTCCAGTTACCTTATGTATATTTCTTCTTAATCAAATTAATTGTAACCATATAAAAATAATAACATAAGTATCATTATTATATTATTATTCTATTAAAATTATTGTAAAATATTAACATCATTCCCCCTTCATATTATGAAATACCTGATCGCCACTCATGGGTAGTGTATACTATCATCTCCACGATTCAACATGATTCATCTTCATTTACCACCATAGAAGGAAGATACTAATAATTTGTTAATATATATTTATGAAATTTATAAAATATTTTATATTATAAAATGTTTATACATTTTATGTATTTATCCCATTCTATGGATAATGAAATCATCATATATTCTTACGTGTGAACTATCTCCTCCCTGAAACGATTGATTTTCATTTTTATTATTATCACTATTTCTAGAGGATCCTAATAAGGGTATTAATTGTTAAATATATTTTTGTTATATAATTATTTTTTTGGTATAAAAAGTATATATTGTATTCTTTATATGATAAAAAATTATTATCATTAATTTAATTATTTAATATTGGGAACTAAGAGGAAAATTATTTATCATTTCTAAGTAATGGATTTATATAAATTATAACTCCTTTATAATTATTTAAAATTATGATATTTCACAATATTAAACACTAAATAAGATAATTAATCTTGTTTTATAATGATATTTCTACTAAACCACCATGAAATCATTAATCAATCTTGGTTAGCTCGTATTTGGTCGTGTTGAACAACCTACATGGAATGTAATATAAAATTATATTATGAATGAAAATGAAAAATTATTTACTACTATATTTTTATGTAAATATGTTAATAAAAAAATTTTCTGTTAATTTCATATTAAAAAATAACTAATTAATAAATAAAAAATCTTACATTTTTTAAGAATCACATATACTTCATCATCATCAATTTCTTACTCATGGTTTGAAAACAATAACACCACATAAAAAATTATATATTTCATTAAAATTTCATAGAACAATGATTCCCTTATTTTTTAATGATTTAATATTTTTGTACTTTTGAAAAAATAATGAATTCAAAAAATGTTTCTTGAAAGGAATTCAATTCGATAATATTTTCTTACACATGGAAATTAAAAATAGGTAAAAATAAAAACATATATACGTAAAATGATTTCAAACTAAGAGTATAAATGGTTATAGATATTAGTAATGTTATTGAATGTTTACATATTTATATTAGTTTAATTATTCCTGAAATTTGGTGCAACCACAAACATAATTGAGGCTAAGTTAAGGGGTTTCATATCAAAATATTCACTTTGAGACAATTTTGATATTATGCACATAGTTTTATATTTGTGAGGTAAATACAAGCTAAATAATATATAGTGTATTTAATTATAAATTAATCAAAGTATTTAAATCTTAGTTACATAACCTCTCATTAATGAGGTTTTTATTGAGGTGAAAATAATATTTCACGTGTTATCTTGGTCTCAATTATCTTTCATTGAGAGATGTTACATGTTAGTCACCATTTTTAATTTTTTATGGTGTTATATTAATTTTCAATACCTTGAATATTTAATACATTATTTCCTTTTTTGGACCGATAGAATATTATTAAAAAAGAAAACACAAATAGCCCCATAGTCAAGGAACATAAGACACAGAAGGCCCAAAGAGAGACCCAGTTACATGAAATCAGTCAAATTCAAGAGAAAAAAATATGTAATCAAACCAAACTTGGGTATTCTAGATACCACATTCTACCAGACGACTAAACAGTCTTTAATGATCATGATATCCAAATAAAATACATCAAACATCAAAATTTTCTTCAAACACTTCCACGAGGAGCTCCCCCTCTCTTGGATGTCAACCTTAGATCCACACTAGGATTAACTATTTCCTTTTTCAATGGATCATGAACAAAAAATGTCAAACAGGATCCCGCCTGTTTAGACTCATCATCCTATATGACAACATCCAAGATGAAATATAATCTAAAATTATCACATTAGTGCAGAGAGTAAACAAGTTAATTGGAAGCATTAAACTTCTTTAGCATAGAGTCATAAGAAGTCAACACCCTTTGAATTAGAAAAGCTAATAAAAATACACCATTAGCATATAAAGATCATGCTACATTAGAGATAACCGCATAATCTTAAAAGAAAAAACAAAGCCATAGACGCCCCCTGAGTATCAGAAATGTCAGAGATCCATGAGACCAGAATCCATAAAAGGAAAAATTTCAGAAGTCACATCAATCTAAGAAATATCCAAAATAGGAACCTGCAAAATGGTTTCAACAAGTACTTCTGACATCTAATTTATCACATTATAACATAAAACCAACAGCTACCACTTTAAAGGATGATCACTATAAACAAACTCGGTGAAATGTCAAACTAGTCTAAAATAAGAAAACCAACATTTATCCTTTTGAAAAATATGGATTACATCCACTGCAATTTGATCATACAAAGAATGGTTAACTGCATCCGCTCATTTGTTAGGTAGCCTATCTGAGAGAGCATTACCCTCCTGGAAAACATGGGTAATAATGATGTCAATAGATGAGAGAACCTGTAAACTGTTAATCCATATATTCGTAAGATTCCAACAGATATGAGTAGAAGAGGTTCTAATTGAATGAATGACAATGGTGGAGTTATACTCCAACCAAATCCTATTCAGTCCCCTATTTTTAACAATATTAAGGGTATAAATGACACCAAGCATCTCAACATCAAGAGAAGAGGCAAAACCCCAAGATCTGAATGGGCAACCCAAAACAACACCAATGATGTTCTTAAAAACAAGACCATAACTTGAAGGACCTAGATTTAATCTAGAAGAGCAATCATTATTAATTTTAATCCATCCCAAAAAAAGGATGCCCAAAAACATCCATATTACCCAATGGAGGCCGGAAATTACATTTAATCTTGATACGTCTAAGAACTGAAATATCATACACCAAGTTGTGACAATATGCATTACAAGGAAGCTTTACATGTGTCATGACATAATGAATACCAGCAAGGAAAGCCTAAGTATTGAAACCTACTCCATAATGAAGACCCTTGTTTCTCTCCAAACATAGGGAATGAGCATGTTCATCAGAAGAATAATGAAAAATAATCGACAACATATGGGATAAAGGAAGGCAAAACATACCCTCAAGAATGCCTTGAAAAGTACAAAAATTATGTATTTTAACCTCGAAAATATCATAATGTGCTCTCCCCATTGATGAAGTTATAGGACATCTCCAGAACAGATAATCCAAGTCCTTCCTATGCTGATGGAAGGTAATATAAACATAACAAAGATAAATACCACAAACCTATAAATATGAATCTATAGGGACTATGCCATGAGCCAGTCTCTACAAAAACGTGAGCTGAGAGGGAGGAATTATTATATTATTAAACTTCCCAATCCAATATAACACAATCATAGATGTATTTGCATGAGAGTAGAAGAATTTAGATGTGATAATACTAGAGGTATGCATTTCCCATTTACAAAAATAACCAAAAGATGAAAAACAATAATTATTAATAATCTGTTTAACATGATCTGGAACAGCAAAATTATCATTTAATGTTTCCTTAATACAAACATCAAGGTCCCGGTATTAAATATCATGACTAAGTGTAACAATAAGAGAAATAAGAGTCCAATTATCATTCCAAAACATGATAGTAGATTCCTGAGAGACATGACATCTAACATCAACCTTAATAATGCAAAAACATATTTAAAAGAAGACCAAACAAAAGAATCCATATAATTAATGTTTCCACTTTTTAGTTTAGCATGGAATCTAGACCTCAAGATAGAAGTAGCTTCTGAGTTGTATTTTATTAGATTCCAAACAAAAGAACCCTTGATAGATTTAAGAAAAAGACTACGATTTTTTATACCAAGGCCCCCTTTCTCAAAATATTTCTAACAGGTGTTCCATGAAACATTTACCAATATTCCTTCCAAAATACTACTAGACTAAATAATATTTTTGATAGCCATGTTAATTTATTTTATAATATATGTAGGCCATTTTAAACCATAATGGAATAAAAAAAATTAGATACAATAACCACTTTAACCCAACAAACACCACTATCCATTGAATGGGACTTTCCTTTCTAGCCAATAAGATTATTCTTGATCTTATTAAAAATCCTAGAAAAAAATCAAGCATTCTGTTGACCCCAAAACATGGGAATATCATGATAACTAAAAGCGAGAAAACCTTCCATAATCCTCAAATCAAGGATGTCATATTATTTCCTAAATTGTGAAATATTTATACAAATATAGACAATGGACTTATTCCAACAAACTTATAGCCCATGAACTTGTTCAAAATGTAGAAGATATTTTGTAACAGCCCAAGATTTTATAAAAAAATATTCTTTTTAATTTTATTAATGTCTTGTGTTGTACGCTACACCAAAAGGAGCTTGCACAACACACATCCTTGACTTGACTTGCATTACACACAATCGCGACCTTCCTCGATAGCGTGTGTAGTACGCAATACCGAGTTTTACTAAACAACGATATGCTATTAAAATATTATTAAAACTAGCCGTTATGAATAGTAATAACCACTTTTTAAAATTCTATAAATCTTATTTTTCAAAATGAACTTCATTTTTGGATTCGGAGTATCGAATTTAGCCTAAGGTGAAATTTTGGTACTTTTCGGATAACTTTCATATTCTGATGAATAGTGAAAATTACTAAATTATAATTAAAAACAACTTTTTTTAATCGAAATAATTAATAGTGATAAATCATTAATTTGAGTGGTTTTAAAGTGTATTTAGAATATATTTTTACAATTTAATACAATGTTGGTCATTGGATGTAATTGCACATTTAAACCAGACATAAACAAGTGTCAATCTTTTGATAGATATTGTTTCTTAAAAACACGCTATTTGTTTTAACAGCGGGATTTAATTATAAAATTAATTAATGCAACTTTTATGTTATGAATTTGGTAAAATAGACTTCATTTTTGAATTCGGAATATGATATATAGCTTGGGATGAAATTTTGGCATTATTCTGAAAAACATCAATTTTTGATGAATAGTGAAACTACTAAGTGGTAGGTTAAAAACTGAATTTTGCATAAAACTTAATTTTACCGCTTCTGTGAATGGAATTTCAAAAATCCGAGAGACACGGTTAATATCAAGGACTAAAATGTGGTTCAATGAGATGAAAATATTTTTTTTGGTGAATAGTAACTTTTTACTTTTTTTACCGCGGTTAATAGTAAATAGGGTAACTAAGGGTAAATATGATATCACTATTACCCTAACACATGTCCTAATTCTATTGGACAAGTGTAATTCGACCAAAAACAAACTTAGGAATAAAATATGACCATTTAGGCCCACTTGGATTAGATTAGGACATTTATTATTAATTTATTTCAAGAAGGGTTAAAATAGTTAAAATCAATGTTTAATAAGTAAATCATTTTTAATATGGGGTTATACATAAGATAAATTCGACTATAAATATTCATTAGAAAGCTAAAAATATTTCCTACATGATGGTATTTTATTTGTAATTTTTAGACATCAAATAATTTAATTTATTTATGACACAACGATGATGCAGTAATTATCTTATTAATGAAATATTGACATAATTGATGTTATAAACACCAAAATAAATGTAATTTGAGATTTTTTATTAATTCCACTAATTTTCTAGGTTACTATGATATATTAATGTTGATTTAATCAACTTGGTTCGAACATTTAATTCTGTTATAACTTTCACAAAAATCATATATCAAATAGTGTCAAAATTGACACAGAATAGTTTTTAAATCAAATATTATATTATTAATTATTATTGTATTCCTAAAAATCTAAGGTTCGGCCAAATGACTTAGATAAGGATATATATATTAATAATAAATAATGTGGGGTTCGTTTGGCATGTTATAGTAAGTGTATTAACCATATAGTAAAAGAAAACAAAAAGACATGGTAAAAGTTAAATTATTTAACTTAGAGTTAAATCTAATTGATAATGTTACAATAATATCCTAAACTTGTCTAAATTCTATTGGTTGATAGGATTTCGACCCATCCCCACTTTAGCTTCGAAATAAGACCCTTTGGAACCATTATAAACCGATTTTGACTTTAATATAAAATAATATTTTGAGATATTCCTAAGGTGCCCCTCTCCTCCCCTATAAAAAGACACCTCCTCCCCCTCCTCCTCACACCAATTTGAGCACTCAAGCTCGGCCAACCCCTGCCAAAATCTCTTCTCCACATCCCTAGAAACATTCTAGAGGTTCTGGTCTTCCTCAAAGACCAATTCTAGTGACCTAAGAGGAGGTCTCAAAGAGGCGCTTCAAAGAAGAGGTAATTACCGTTACCAATTCTTTCATCTTTATTTCTTCTTCCACTTCTTCTTCTTAGGTTGTTTCATTATGAAGTAATAACATCAGTATCACTCATATACTGATATGTTATTATAAGTATGAAACAACCCTATTTCACCATCTATCCATCCTAGGGAAAAAG
The DNA here is from genome assembly GCA_963277665.1 of Viscum album. Lineage (NCBI taxonomy): Eukaryota > Viridiplantae > Streptophyta > Magnoliopsida > Santalales > Viscaceae > Viscum > Viscum album. The sequence continues at coordinate 510,676,734 of OY728143.1, read as the reverse complement.
AAATCACCGCGCGTGCGTATGTACGGAATACCGTCTCCACGCCGTGGTGTAATCTATTTTCCACCACCACCTTACATGGATGGGTATAATGGTGTAAAGAATAACTATACATAGTTATTAAAACATCATATTGATTCTGATATATTGTATAATCCACTCCAATTCAATTCAATATTTATAGAAATGATATCATCGCTCGTGCGTACGTACGGACTACCGTCTCCACGACGCGATGAGATTCATTCTCCATGTTAACCATTTAAGAATGATTATAATGTATATATAAGAAATAATAATGAAATATATGACATTATAAAGCTACTGGATTTATGTATATATATACATATGTATGTAATCTACTTACTTCCATTTCAAGACAATAAGGAAAGGAAAACAGCGTTCATGCGTACGTACGGACTACCGTCTCCATGAACGGTGTTTTTCATTTTATTTATCTACCTATTATATATATATATATAGTGAATATATATGATATATAAATCATATTTTATATTCTGGAAGTAAGTAAATCATGATATAAGTAATAATGATGTCAAGAACAACAAGTCAAAACACCTACGATAAATGAAACGATTTTACCCAAAACGCTTCTTTAACATGGAATTTACAAAAGAACGGGTAATATAATGTGATAAGTGAACCATATATGATATCATAACAATGAATATGATTCTGTAATAAGTCAATGACATTATTTAAATCATTATACAGGAGGTTTGGACACATACGAAGCAAATTGGACCTAAGGTAAGGGAAATATCACAATCTCATTTTTATCCGAGATTGTTTATTCGTAAGTATTTACTGGGGTGTATTTTATCATCCACATCCATGTTCCCTCAATATGTAATATTGTTTCCATCCACTTACAATAGTTTAAATCCAATTTTTCCCTTAGGAGAGTATTTAGTAAAGAATATGAAAGGAATCTTTTGTCGTTTTTCCGTACGAGGTACTTTTTGACTTTTCCGACAAAAGTACGAAGAATGTTTTTTTTAACTTATACGGCACGAACGGATTTTTACGGTTTTATAAAGCCTTATTTTCATGAACCTTCCTCCAAAATATTTCATGACTATTTTTAATAAAATCTCTTTCTTTTAAAATTGTATGATGTTTTGTGAAAAGAAATTGATTTTGAAGAAGAAAGGATATTTTCCTCAAGAATTCATTTCAAGTGTTTTATCAAAATTATTTTCCATCTAAGATAATAAAGGGTTCTGTTTCTATCCCTATTATTACATTGATTTGATCATGTTGTGATGGAATTATGTTTATGAATTCCTTTATCTTATATGAATGGTTTTATGATGTCATGTTGTTTAAGAATCCCATTTTTATTACATGGGTTATGCAATGATGTATGATTTATGATTTTGTGGCACACATAAGAAAGGATTCATTAAGAGATGGGTGGGACCTATATCTCCCTCCAATGCATTGGTTAAAGATTTCATATCTCATGAGATAGACATGGCTGGAATGGTAGGTTATACCGGTTCAGTGAAACAGGACTGAAACGAGGATTACTCGATTCAGAAAGGGACTTTGTCCACTAAGATAGTCTTGGCAATGAGTCTTGACTAACAAGAAATGATTCTCTATGATTATGTGTGTATGCCACAATGAGTAATGTTTTAAGTTATGGTTTCATTTTCACTACTATGATTTATCCCATGTTATGAAATTATGCTCTCTTTTGCAGGTTAATATTTCCAAAAATGTTATGTTCTTATGAAAATTATGTGATTGATATTTCTTTTGTTTACCCTTACTGAGCATTTGAGCTCACCCTTTTATGTTTTCTTTTCCCCAGGATATAAAGAAAGGTTTTAGGTAAAAAAAAAGGAAGATCTTTGTGGGAGATTTTGAAGATCTTTCACCAGGATTAGAAGATTACGTTCCGAGTTTCCAAAGACACTAAACTATTACGATCCTTGTGTGTGTGTTTTTGTTATGTACTAAGTATTCCGCAAAAGTAATGTAAAGTCCATGTAAGTCAGGCTACGGGTCTCTACAGTTGGTATCAGAGGAAAGGTTTAGTCAACCTTTGGAAACTAGGATGCGAAAACGTTAGTGAGATCCCTAGAGATATTTCTAAGGTATGTCTAGGGATGTCCCTAGGGATAAGTATACGTATAGGTTATAGTAATAGAATTACGCTAACGATCATAGAATTAAACCTAAGATGTTGGATATTGAAGGTACTCCCCCTTTATTATGTTGTTTTCCCTAGCATGATTTTTGCCTCTCACACTATTTTTTTTGGGTTTTAGACGATGGCTGGAACCCGAAGGAACCGTGTTGATCAATGCAATGGACAATGCAATGATTGCCCTCCTGAACAAACAAATGTTATGGGAGATGGAGTGCAAAATCTTATTGCTATACTTACACAAGCTATGAATCATTCTGGACTTCCAAATGAGCAGAGAAGGGAACAATATTCTATTGAGTCCTTCATGAGGCAACGTCCACCTTCTTTCAGTGGGTCTTCTGATCCACTTGTGGCTGAACAATGGATCAGTACTACTGAATAGATATTTTCAGTTCTTCAATGTTCTGAACATGATAAAGTCATCTTAGCAGTATATCGTTTGGAAGGTGAAGCTGATCAATGGTGGAATCTTATCAAGAATACGAGGCCAAGAGATGAAATTGAGTCCATGGAATGGGACGAGTTCAAGAACTTGTTTTTCAGTAAGTACTTCCCTCGTATTCTTCGAACAAAGATGGAGAAAGAATTTCTTGAACTGAAGCAAAGGGACGATGAATCTGTTGGTACCTATGAAGCAAATTTTACAAGACTTGCAAGGTATGCTTCTGGAATTATCATCCAACCTGAAAGTAAAGTTGATCGATTTTTCTGTGGCTTAAAACCAAGTCTTCGAAGGGCATTAGCTATAAGAGACTTCAGTAGCTATGAAGAAATTGTGCGTTGTGCTATCAAGGTAGAAATGGAAGATGGTGTTACATATCCATCTCATGGTTTTGACAAGAAACGAAAGATGGAGTTCAAGGAGAAATCTCAGAATAATGGTGAAAAGAAGATGAATGTTTCCTTATGCACAAAGTGTGGAAAGAAGCATGGTGGAGATTGTCTAAAAGTTACTAGAAAATGTTTTAAGTGTGGAAAAGAAGGTCATCGAGCAGCTGAGTATCGAAGTAATGGAAAAAGGGTTTCTAATGATGTGAATAAAGCAAACACTGCAGAGAACGCACCGCCAACACTTCAATGCTTCAAGTGCAAGGAAATGGGGCATTATGCTAATAATTGCCCTAATCCAAGGGTTAGTGATGATCAACATGAGCAACCACTGAAGGCAAAGGACAAAGGGAAATCACATGCGATCACTATTGGCAATGTTGAATATGACAACGATGTGGTGGAATGATTAAGTGTTTATGTAATCGGATTCCAAAATAATGTTGTATCATTGAGTATTGCAATATTTATTGATGTGGTATTCAAAGTGATTGAGATATTTTTTGGAAATAAGATGATATGCGCATAATGAAGATGAGAAAATGAAATGTTTAATAGTATTCATGATCTCATGATTGATATAAGGACTAAGTGATATCATGGTTTGAGTATATATAATTTTGAGGATTTTGGTATGTGGAAAGTGTTAACTTTTAACTGCACTCATGTTTTCACTAAGGTATTCAAGAGAATACATGATTAAGGACTTTGAATGTTTGGAATGTGACCAACAAGACATATCTTATGATATGCGGGGATCAACAACAGTATTAAATCTCTGGTAATCGATGTCACTATATTATGAGAGTGGACTGCAGTATTATGTATAAGCCTAAAGATTAGACTGAATTATGTTGGACATAAGTTAGTATTGTTTAAGGATAGAAGATTTTCGATATTATTGATGGGATGTTATAGTGACGTAGTTTTAGAAAAAGGACAACCTGCAGGACGGGCGACAGCCCATCGCTTCGGACAAGGCTGTAGGAATCGAACCCACAACCAAAGTGCGACTGGCCTTTATCGCCTACCACTGGCCTACAGGAAGTCCCTGTTTAGTAGAAACTAGTTTTATTATATTAAGCAGTATGATATATGAAGTATAAGTCCATTTTAGGAACAATATATGATTAATCTCACTATAGAATGACTTATGTATATTTAATAACTTTTGCTAACATTTTGTTTGAGACAGATGGAATGACCCGTCATTCTATCGCATGATCTGCTAACACTTCACGAATAACAAATTCAACTTCATTTATTTAAGAGATGAATTAGAAATTGTTCAAGGCACGAACAAAAGTGAGATTGTACCAAAATAAAGTAAGTATTTATTCTAAGCAAATTTTCAACTTTAGGGAAATGATCTTGAAAACCAAAAAAAATGTTGTCCTAGTGATCTTATACCTGATGAATCAGATGGTACCTTATATCATCACAAATCTATGGATTTGTGATTACTGGCTTTTCCATAGCCATGTTCTCTACCACTCTCCATCAGAACATGATGGTTAGATTTCTCTTCCCTATCCATATTTTCACCTATGTGGAAACCCAGTGATTAGTTTATTTGGGTAATCGTTACATTTCATACTTTAGTTTTTAAAGACAAGTTTTGGTATTCCCTTTTACGATGTGGGTTTCTATTAAAGAAACTTTCAAAAAGTAAACCATTTTAACCCCGACGAATTTCGAGGGCGAAATTCATTTTAAGGGGGGTAGAATGTAACAGCCCAAGATATTATAAAAAAATATTCTTTTTAATTTTATTAATGTCTTGTGTTGTACGCTACACCAAAAGGAGCTTGCACAACCCACATCCTTGACTTTACTTTCATTACACGCAATCGCGACCTTCCTCGATAGCGTGTGTAGTACGCAATACCGAGTTTTACTAAACAACGATATGCTATTAAAATATTATTAAAACTAGCCGTTATGAATAGTAATAACCACTTTTTAAAATTCTATAAATCTTATTTTTCAAAATGAACTTCATTTTTGGATTCGGAGTATCGAATTTAGCCTAAGGTGAAATTTTGGTACTTTTCGGATAACTTTCATATTCTGATGAATAGTGAAAATTACTAAATTATAATTAAAAACAACTTTTTTTAATCGAAATAATTAATAGTGATAAATCATTAATTTGAGTGGTTTTAAAGTGTATTTAGAATATATTTTTACAATTTAATACAATGTTGGTCATTGGATGTAATTGCACATTTAAACCAGACATAAACAAGTGTCAATCTTTTGATAGATATTGTTTCTTAAAAACACGCTATTTGTTTTAACAGCGGGATTTAATTATAAAATTAATTAATGCAACTTTTATGTTATGAATTTGGTAAAATAGACTTCATTTTTGAATTCGGAATATGAAATATAGCTTGGGATGAAATTTTGGCATTATTCTGAAAAACATCAATTTTTGATGAATAGTGAAACTACTAAGTGGTAGGTTAAAAACTGAATTTTGCATAAAACTTAATTTTACCGCTTCTGTGAATGGAATTTCAAAAATCCGAGAGAAACGGTTAATATCAAGGACTAAAATGTGGTTCAATGAGATGAAAATATTTTTTTTGGTGAATAGTAACTCTTTACTTTTTTTACCGCGGTTAATAGTAAATAGGGTAACTAAGGGTAAATATGATATCACTATTACCCTAACACATGTCCTAATTCTATTGGACAAGTGTAATTCGACCAAAAACAAACTTAGGAATAAAATATGACCATTTAGGGCCACTTGGATTAGATTAGGACATTTATTATTAATTTATTTCAAGAAGGGTTAAAATAGTTAAAATCAAAGTTTAATAAGTAAATCATTTTTAATATGGGGTTATACATAATATAAATTCGACTATAAATATTCATTAGAAATCTAAAAAGATTTCCTACATGATGGTATTTTATTTGTAATTTTTAGACATCAAATAATTTAATTTATTTATGACACAACGATGATGCAGTAATTATCTTATTAATGAAATATTGACATAATTGATGTTATAAACACCAAAATAAATGTAATTTGAGATTTTTTATGAATTCCACTAATTTTCTAGGTTACTATGATATATTAATGTTGATTTAATCAACTTGGTTCGAACATTTAATTCTGTTATGACTTTCACAAAAATCATATATCAAATAGTGTCAAAATTGACACAAAATAGTTTTTAAATCAAATATTATATTATTAATTGTTATTGTATTCCTAAAAATCTAAGGTTCGGCCAAATGACTTAGATAAGGATATATATATTAATAATAAATAATGTGGGGTTCTTTTGGCATGTTATATTAAGTGTATTAACCATATAGTGAAAGAAAACAAAAAGACATGGTAAAAGTTAAATTATTTAACTTAGAGTTAAATCTAATTGATAATGTTACAATAATATCCTAAACTTGTCTAAATTCTATTGGTTGATAGGATTTCGACCCATCCCCACTTTAGCTTCGAAATAAGACCCTTTAGAACCATTATAAACCGATTTTGACTTTAATATAAAATAATATTTTGAGATATTCCTAAGGTGCCCATCTCCTCCCCTATAAAAGGACACCTCCTCCCCCTCCTCCTCACACCAATTTGAGCACTCAAGCTCGGCCAACCCCTGCCAAAATCTCTTCTCCACTTCCCTATAAACATCCCAGAGGTTCTGGTCTTCCTCAAAGACCAATTCTAGTGACCTAAGAGGAGGTCTCAAAGAGGCGCTTCAAAGAAGAGGTAATTACCGTTACCAATTCTTTCATCTTTATTTCTTCTTCCACTTCTTCTTCTTAGGTTGTTTCATTATGAAGTAATAACATCAGTATCACTCATATACTGATATGTTATTATAAGTATGAAACAACCCTATTTCACCATCTATCCATCCTACGGAAAAAGAAATCACCGCGCGTGCGTACGTACGGAATACCGTCTCCACGCCGTGGTGTAATCTATTTTCCACCACCACCTTACATGGATGGGTATAATGGTGTAAAGAATAACTATACATAGTTATTACAACATCATATTGATTCTGATATATTGTATAATCCACTCCAATTCAATTCAATATTTATAGAAATGATATCATCGCTCGTGCGTACGTACGGACTACCGTCTCCACGACGCGATGAGATTCATTCTCCATGTTAACCATTTAAGAATGATTATAATGTATATATAAGAAAAATAATAATGAAATATATGACATTATAAAGCTACTGGATTTATGTATATATATACATATGTATGTAATCTACTTACTTCCATTTCAAGACAATAAGGAAAGGAAAACAGCGTTCATGCGTACGTACGGACTACCGTCTCCATGAACGGTGTTTTTCATTTTATTTATCTACCTATTATATATATATATATACTGAATATATATGATATATAAATCATATTTTATATTCTGGAAGTTAGTAAATCATGATATAAGTAATAATGATGTCAAGAACAACAAGTCAAAACACCTACGATAAATGAAACGATTTTACCCAAAACGCTTCTTTAACATGGAATTTACAAAAGAACGGGTAATATAATGTCATAAGTGAACCATATATGATATCATAACAATGAATATGATTCTCTAATAAGTCAATGACATTATTTAAATCATTATACAGGAGGTTAGGACACATACGATGCAAATTGGACCTAAGGTAAGGGAAATATCACAATCTCATTTTTATCCGAGATTGTTTATTCGTAAGTATTTACTGGGGTGTATTTTATCATCCACATCCATGTTCCCTCAATATGTAATATTGTTTCCATCCACTTACAATAGTTTAAATCCAATTTTTCCCTTAGGAGAGTTTTTAGTAAAGAATATGAAAGGAATCTTTTGTCGTTTTTCCGTACGAGGTACTTTTTGACTTTTCCGACAAAAGTACGAAGAATGTTTTTTTTAACTTATACGGCACGAACGGATTTTTACGGTTTTATAAAGCCTTATTTTAATGAACCTTCCTCCAAAATATTTCATGACTATTTTTAATAAAATCTCTTTCTTTTAAAATTGTATGATGTTTTGTGAAAAGAAATTGATTTTGAAGAAGAAAGGATATTTTCCTCAAGAATTCATTTCAAGTGTTTTATCAAAATTATTTTCCATCTAAGATAATAAAGGGTTCTGTTTCTATCCCTATTATTACATTGATTTGATCATGTTGTGATGGAATTATGTTTATGAATTCCTTTATCTTATATGAATGGTTTTATGATGTCATGTTGTTTAAGAATCCCATTTTTATTACATGGGTTATGCAATGATGTATGATTTATGATTTTGTGGCACACATAAGAAAGGATTCATTAAGAGATGGGTGGGACCTATATCTCCCTCCAATGCATTGGGTAAAGATTTCATATCTCATGAGATAGACATGGCTGGAATGGTAGGTTATACCGGTTCAGTGAAACAGGACTGAAACGAGGATTACTCGATTCAGAAAGGGACTTTGTCCACTAAGATAGTCTTGGCAATGAGTCTTGACTAACAAGAAATGATTCTCTATGATTATGTGTGTATGCCACAATGAGTAATGTTTTAAGTTATGGTTTCATTTTCACTACTATGATTTATCCCATGTTATGAAATTATGCTCTCTTTTGCAGGTTAAGATTTCCAAAAATGTTATGTTCTTATGAAAATTATGTGATTGATATTTCTTTTGTTTACCCTTACTGAGCATTTGAGCTCACCCTTTTATGTTTTCTTTTCCCCAGGATATAAAGAAAGGTTTTAGGTAAAAAAAAGGAAGATCTTTGTGGGAGATTTTGAAGATCTTTCACCAGGATTAGAAGATTACGTTCCGAGTTTCCAAAGACACTAAACTATTACAATCCTTGTGTGTGTGTTTTTGTTATGTACTAAGTTTTCCGCAAAGGTAATGTAAAGTCCATGTAAGTCAGGCTACGGGTCTCTACAGTTGGTATCAGAGGAAAGGTTTAGTCAACCTTTGGAAACTAGGATGCGAAAACGTTAGTGAGATCCCTAGAGATATTTCTAAGGTATGTCTAGGGATGTCCCTAGGGATAAGTATATATATAGGTTATAGTAATAGAATTACGCTAACGATCATAGAATTAAACCTAAGATGTTGGATATTGAAGGTACTCCCCCTTTATTATGTTGTTTTCCCTAGCATGATTTTTGCCTCTCACACTATTCTTTTTGGGTTTTAGACGATGGCTGGAACCCGAAGGAACCGTGTTGATCAATGCAATGGACAATGCAATGATTGCCCTCCTGAACAAACAAATGTTATGGGAGATGGAGTGCAAAATCTTATTTCTATACTTACACAAGCTATGAATCATTCTGGACTTCCAAATGAGCAGAGAAGGGAACAATATTCTATTGAGTCCTTCATGAGGCAACGTCCACCTTCTTTCAGTGGGTCTTCTGATCCACTTGTGGCTGAACAATGGATCAGAACTACTGAAAAGATATTTTCAGTTCTTCAATGTTTTGAACATGATAAAGTCATCTTAGCAGTATATCGTTTGGAAGGTGAAGCTGATCAATGGTGGAATCTTATCAAGAATACGAGGCCAAGAGATGAAATTGAGTCCATGGAATGGGACGAGTTCAAGAACTTGTTTTTCAGTAAGTACTTCCCTCGTATTCTTCGAACAAAGATGGAGAAAGAATTTCTTGAACTGAAGCAAAGGGACGATGAATCTGTTGGTACCTATGAAGCAAATTTTACAAGACTTGCAAGGTATGCTTCTGGAATTATCATCCAACCTGAAAGTAAAGTTGATCGATTTTTCTGTGGCTTAAAACCAAGTCTTCGAAGGGCATTAGCTATAAGAGACTTCAGTAGCTATGAAGAAATTGTGCGTTGTGCTATCAAGGTAGAAATGGAAGTTGGTGTTACATATCCATCTCATGGTTTTGACAAGAAACGAAAGATGGAGTTCAAGGAGAAATCTCAGAATAATGGTGAAAAGAAGATGAATGTTTCCTTATTCACAAAGTGTGGAAAGAAGCATGGTGGAGATTGTCTAAAAGGGACTAGAAAATGATTTAAGTGTGGAAAAGAAGGTCATCGAGCAGCTGAGTGTCGAAGTAATGGAAAAAGGGTTTCTAATGATGTGAATAAAGCAAACACTGCAGAGAACGCACCGCCAACACTTCAATGCTTCAAGTGCAAGGAAATGGGGCATTATGCTAATAATTGCCCTAATCCAAGGGTTAGTGATGATCAACATGAGCAACCACTAAAGGCAAAGGACAAAGGGAAATCACATGCGATCACTATTGGCAATGTTGAATATGACAACGATGTGGTGGAATGATTAAGTGTTTATGTAATCGGATTCCAAAATAATGTTGTATCATTGAGTATTGCAATATTTATTGATGTGGTATTCAAAGTGATTGAGATATTTTTTGGAAATAAGATGATATGCGCATAATGAAGACGAGAAAATGAAATGTTTAATAGTATTCATGAGCTCATGATTGATATAAGGACTAAGTGATATCATGGTTTGAGTATATATAATTTTGAGGATTTTGGTATGTGGAAAGTGTTAACTATTAACTGCACTCATGTTTTCACTAAGGTATTCAAGAGAATACATGATTAAGGACTTTGAATGTTTGGAATGTGACCAACAAGACATATCTTATGATATGCGGGGATCAACAACAGTATTAAATCTCTGGTAATCGATGTCACTATATTATGAGAGTGGACTGCAGTATTATGTATAAGCCTAAAGATTAGACTGAATTATGTTGGACATAAGTTAGTATTGTTTAAGGATAGAAGATTTTCGATATTATTGATGGGATGTTATAGTGACGTAGTTTTAGAAAAAGGACAACCTGCAGGACGGGCGACAGCCCATCGCTTCGGACAAGGCTGTAGGAATCGAACCCACAACCAAAGTGCGACTGGCCTTTATCGCCTACCACTGGCCTACAGGAAGTCCCTGTTTAGTAGAAACTAGTTTTATTATATTAAGCAGTATGATATATGAAGTATAAGTCCATTTTAGGAACAATATATGATTAATCTCACTATAGAATGACTTATGTATATTTAATAACTTTTGCTAACATTTTGTTTGAGACAGATGGAATGACCCGTCATTCTATCGCATGATCTGCTAACACTTCACGAATAACAAATTCAACTTCATTTATTTAAGAGATGAATTAGAAATTGTTCAAGGCACGAACAAAAGTGAGATTGTACCAAAATAAAGTAAGTATTTATTCTAAGCAAATTTTCAACTTTAGGGAAATGATCTTGAAAACCAAAAAAAATGTTGTCCTAGTGATCTTATACCTGATGAATCAGATGGTACCTTATATCATCACAAATCTATGGATTTGTGATTACTGGCTTTTCCATAGCCATGTTCTCTACCACTCTCCATCAGAACATGATGGTTAGATTTCTCTTCCCTATCCATATTTTCACCTATGTGGAAACCCAGTGATTAGTTTATTTGGGTAATCGTTACATTTCATACTTTAGTTTTTAAAGACAAGTTTTGGTATTCCCTTTTACGATGTGGGTTTCTATTAAAGAAACTTTCAAAAAGTAAACCATTTTACCCCCGACGAATTTCGAGGGCGAAATTCATTTTAAGGGGGGTAGAATGTAACAGCCCAAGATATTATAAAAAAATATTCTTTTTAATTTTATTAATGTCTTGTGTTGTACGCTACACCAAAAGGAGCTTGCACAACCCACATCCTTGACTTTACTTTCATTACACGCAATCGCGACCTTCCTCGATAGCGTGTGTAGTACGCAATACCGAGTTTTACTAAACAACGATATGCTATTAAAATATTATTAAAACTAGCCGTTATGAATAGTAATAACCACTTTTTAAAATTCTATAAATCTTATTTTTCAAAATGAACTTCATTTTTGGATTCGGAGTATCGAATTTAGCCTAAGGTGAAATTTTGGTACTTTTCGGATAACTTTCATATTCTGATGAATAGTGAAAATTACTAAATTATAATTAAAAACAACTTTTTTTAATCGAAATAATTAATAGTGATAAATCATTAATTTGAGTGGTTTTAAAGTGTATTTAGAATATATTTTTACAATTTAATACAATGTTGGTCATTGGATGTAATTGCACATTTAAACCAGACATAAACAAGTGTCAATCTTTTGATAGATATTGTTTCTTAAAAACACGCTATTTGTTTTAACAGCGGGATTTAATTATAAAATTAATTAATGCAACTTTTATGTTATGAATTTGGTAAAATAGACTTCATTTTTGAATTCGGAATATGAAATATAGCTTGGGATGAAATTTTGGCATTATTCTGAAAAACATCAATTTTTGATGAATAGTGAAACTACTAAGTGGTAGGTTAAAAACTGAATTTTGCATAAAACTTAATTTTACCGCTTCTGTGAATGGAATTTCAAAAATCCGAGAGAAACGGTTAATATCAAGGACTAAAATGTGGTTCAATGAGATGAAAATATTTTTTTTGGTGAATAGTAACTCTTTACTTTTTTTACCGCGGTTAATAGTAAATAGGGTAACTAAGGGTAAATATGATATCACTATTACCCTAACACATGTCCTAATTCTATTGGACAAGTGTAATTCGACCAAAAACAAACTTAGGAATAAAATATGACCATTTAGGCCCACTTGGATTAGATTAGGACATTTATTATTAATTTATTTCAAGAAGGGTTAAAATAGTTAAAATCAAAGTTTAATAAGTAAATCATTTTTAATATGGGGTTATACATAATATAAATTCGACTATAAATATTCATTAGAAATCTAAAAAGATTTCCTACATGATGGTATTTTATTTGTAATTTTTAGACATCAAATAATTTAATTTATCTATGACACAACGATGATGCAGTAATTATCTTATTAATGAAATATTGACATAATTGATGTTATAAACACCAAAATAAATGTAATTTGAGATTTTTTATGAATTCCACTAATTTTCTAGGTTACTATGATATATTAATGTTGATTTAATCAACTTGGTTCGAACATTTAATTCTGTTATGACTTTCACAAAAATCATATATCAAATAGTGTCAAAATTGACACAAAATAGTTTTTAAATCAAATATTATATTATTAATTGTTATTGTATTCCTAAAAATCTAAGGTTCGGCCAAATGACTTAGATAAGGATATATATATTAATAATAAATAATGTGGGGTTCTTTTGGCATGTTATAGTAAGTGTATTAACCATATAGTGAAAGAAAACAAAAAGACATGGTAAAAGTTAAATTATTTAACTTAGAGTTAAATCTAATTGATAATGTTACAATAATATCCTAAACTTGTCTAAATTCTATTGGTTGATAGGATTTCGACCCATCCCCACTTTAGCTTCGAAATAAGACCCTTTGGAACCATTATAAACCGATTTTGACTTTAATATAAAATAATATTTTGAGATATTCCTAAGGTGCCCATCTCCTCCCCTATAAAAGGACACCTCCTCCCCCTCCTCCTCACACCAATTTGAGCACTCAAGCTCGGCCAACCCCTGCCAAAATCTCTTCTCCACTTCCCTAGAAACATCCTAGAGGTTCTGGTCTTCCTCAAAGACCAATTCTAGTGACCTAAGAGGAGGTCTCAAAGAGGCGCTTCAAAGAAGAGGTAATTACCGTTACCAATTCTTTCATCTTTATTTCTTCTTCCACTTCTTCTTCTTAGGTTGTTTCATTATGAAGTAATAACATCAGTATCACTCATATACTGATATGTTATTATAAGTATGAAACAACCCTATTTCACCATCTATCCATCCTACGGAAAAAGAAATCACCGCGCGTGCGTACGTACGGAATACCGTCTCCACGCCGTGGTGTAATCTATTTTCCACCACCACCTTACATGGATGGGTATAATGGTGTAAAGAATAACTATACATAGTTATTACAACATCATATTGATTCTGATATATTGTATAATCCACTCCAATTCAATTCAATATTTATAGAAATGATATCATCGCTCGTGCGTACGTACGGACTACCGTCTCCACGACGCGATGAGATTCATTCTCCATGTTAACCATTTAAGAATGATTATAATGTATATATAAGAAAAATAATAATGAAATATATGACATTATAAAGCTACTGGATTTATGTATATATATACATATGTATGTAATCTACTTACTTCCATTTCAAGACAATAAGGAAAGGAAAACAGCGTTCATGCGTACGTACGGACTACCGTCTCCATGAACGGTGTTTTTCATTTTATTTATCTACCTATTATATATATATATATACTGAATATATATGATATATAAATCATATTTTATATTCTGGAAGTAAGTAAATCATGATATAAGTAATAATGATGTCAAGAACAACAAGTCAAAACACCTACGATAAATGAAACGATTTTACCCAAAACGCTTCTTTAACATGGAATTTACAAAAGAACGGGTAATATAATGTCATAAGTGAACCATATATGATATCATAACAATGAATATGATTCTCTAATAAGTCAATGACATTATTTAAATCATTATACAGGAGGTTAGGACACATACGATGCAAATTGGACCTAAGGTAAGGGAAATATCACAATCTCATTTTTATCCGAGATTGTTTATTCGTAAGTATTTACTGGGGTGTATTTTATCATCCACATCCATGTTCCCTCAATATGTAATATTGTTTCCATCCACTTACAATAGTTTAAATCCAATTTTTCCCTTAGGAGAGTTTTTAGTAAAGAATATGAAAGGAATCTTTTGTCGTTTTTCCGTACGAGGTACTTTTTGACTTTTCCGACAAAAGTACGAAGAATGTTTTTTTTAACTTATACGGCACGAACGGATTTTTACGGTTTTATAAAGCCTTATTTTAATGAACCTTCCTCCAAAATATTTCATGACTATTTTTAATAAAATCTCTTTCTTTTAAAATTGTATGATGTTTTGTGAAAAGAAATTGATTTTGAAGAAGAAAGGATATTTTCCTCAAGAATTCATTTCAAGTGTTTTATCAAAATTATTTTCCATCTAAGATAATAAAGGGTTCTGTTTCTATCCCTATTATTACATTGATTTGATCATGTTGTGATGGAATTATGTTTATGAATTCCTTTATCTTATATGAATGGTTTTATGATGTCATGTTGTTTAAGAATCCCATTTTTATTACATGGGTTATGCAATGATGTATGATTTATGATTTTGTGGCACACATAAGAAAGGATTCATTAAGAGATGGGTGGGACCTATATCTCCCTCCAATGCATTGGGTAAAGATTTCATATCTCATGAGATAGACATGGCTGGAATGGTAGGTTATACCGGTTCAGTGAAACAGGACTGAAACGAGGATTACTCGATTCAGAAAGGGACTTTGTCCACTAAGATAGTCTTGGCAATGAGTCTTGACTAACAAGAAATGATTCTCTATGATTATGTGTGTATGCCACAATGAGTAATGTTTTAAGTTATGGTTTCATTTTCACTACTATGATTTATCCCATGTTATGAAATTATGCTCTCTTTTGCAGGTTAAGATTTCCAAAAATGTTATGTTCTTATGAAAATTATGTGATTGATATTTCTTTTGTTTACCCTTACTGAGCATTTGAGCTCACCCTTTTATGTTTTCTTTTCCCCAGGATATAAAGAAAGGTTTTAGGTAAAAAAAAGGAAGATCTTTGTGGGAGATTTTGAAGATCTTTCACCAGGATTAGAAGATTACGTTCCGAGTTTCCAAAGACACTAAACTATTACAATCCTTGTGTGTGTGTTTTTGTTATGTACTAAGTTTTCCGCAAAGGTAATGTAAAGTCCATGTAAGTCAGGCTACGGGTCTCTACAGTTGGTATCAGAGGAAAGGTTTAGTCAACCTTTGGAAACTAGGATGCGAAAACGTTAGTGAGATCCCTAGAGATATTTCTAAGGTATGTCTAGGGATGTCCCTAGGGATAAGTATATGTATAGGTTATAGTAATAGAATTACGCTAACGATCATAGAATTAAACCTAAGATGTTGGATATTGAAGGTACTCCCCCTTTATTATGTTGTTTTCCCTAGCATGATTTTTGCCTCTCACACTATTCTTTTTGGGTTTTAGACGATGGCTGGAACCCGAAGGAACCGTGTTGATCAATGCAATGGACAATGCAATGATTGCCCTCCTGAACAAACAAATGTTATGGGAGATGGAGTGCAAAATCTTATTTCTATACTTACACAAGCTATGAATCATTCTGGACTTCCAAATGAGCAGAGAAGGGAACAATATTCTATTGAGTCCTTCATGAGGCAACGTCCACCTTCTTTCAGTGGGTCTTCTGATCCACTTGTGGCTGAACAATGGATCAGTACTACTGAAAAGATATTTTCAGTTCTTCAATGTTTTGAACATGATAAAGTCATCTTAGCAGTATATCGTTTGGAAGGTGAAGCTGATCAATGGTGGAATCTTATCAAGAATACGAGGCCAAGAGATGAAATTGAGTCCATGGAATGGGACGAGTTCAAGAACTTGTTTTTCAGTAAGTACTTCCCTCGTATTCTTCGAACAAAGATGGAGAAAGAATTTCTTGAACTGAAGCAAAGGGACGATGAATCTGTTGGTACCTATGAAGCAAATTTTACAAGACTTGCAAGGTATGCTTCTGGAATTATCATCCAACCTGAAAGTAAAGTTGATCGATTTTTCTGTGGCTTAAAACCAAGTCTTCGAAGGGCATTAGCTATAAGAGACTTCAGTAGCTATGAAGAAATTGTGCGTTGTGCTATCAAGGTAGAAATGGAAGTTGGTGTTACATATCCATCTCATGGTTTTGACAAGAAACGAAAGATGGAGTTCAAGGAGAAATCTCAGAATAATGGTGAAAAGAAGATGAATGTTTCCTTATTCACAAAGTGTGGAAAGAAGCATGGTGGAGATTGTCTAAAAGGGACTAGAAAATGATTTAAGTGTGGAAAAGAAGGTCATCGAGCAGCTGAGTGTCGAAGTAATGGAAAAAGGGTTTCTAATGATGTGAATAAAGCAAACACTGCAGAGAACGCACCGCCAACACTTCAATGCTTCAAGTGCAAGGAAATGGGGCATTATGCTAATAATTGCCCTAATCCAAGGGTTAGTGATGATCAACATGAGCAACCACTAAAGGCAAAGGACAAAGGTAAATCACATGCGATCACTATTGGCAATGTTGAATATGACAACGATGTGGTGGAATGATTAAGTGTTTATGTAATCGGATTCCAAAATAATGTTGTATCATTGAGTATTGCAATATTTATTGATGTGGTATTCAAAGTGATTGAGATATTTTTTGGAAATAAGATGATATGCGCATAATGAAGACGAGAAAATGAAATGTTTAATAGTATTCATGAGCTCATGATTGATATAAGGACTAAGTGATATCATGGTTTGAGTATATATAATTTTGAGGATTTTGGTATGTGGAAAGTGTTAACTATTAACTGCACTCATGTTTTCACTAAGGTATTCAAGAGAATACACGATTAAGGACTTTGAATGTTTGGAATGTGACCAACAAGACATATCTTATGATATGTGGGGATCAACGACAATATTAAATCTCTGGTAATCGATGTCACTATATTATGAGAGTGGACTGCAGTATTATGTATAAGCCTATAGATTAGACTGAATTATGTTGGACATAAGTTAGTATTGTTTAAGGATAGAAGATTTTCGATATTATTGATGGGATGTTATAGTGACGTAGTTTTAGAAAAAGGACAACCTGCAGGACGGGAGACAACCCATCGCTCCGGACAAGGCTGTAGGAATCGAACCCACAACCAAAGTGCGACTGGCCTTTATCGCCTACCACTGGCCTACAGGAAGTCCCTGTTTAGTAGAAACTAGTTTTATTATATTAAGCAGTATGATATATGAACTATAAGTCCATTTTAGGAACTATATATGATTAATCTCACTATAGAATGACTTATGTATATTTAATAACTTTTGCTAACATTTTGTTTGAGACAGATGGAATGACCCGTCATTCTATCGCATGATCTGCTAACACTTCACGAATAACAAATTCAACTTCATTTATTTAAGAGATGAATTAGAAATTGTTCAAGGCACGAACAAAAGTGAGATTGTACCAAAATAAAGTAAGTATTTATTCTAAGAAAATTTTCAACTTTAGGGAAATGATCTTGAAAACCAAAAAAAATGTTGTCCTAGTGATCTTATACCTGATGAATCAGATGGTACCTTATATCATCACAAATCTATGGATTTGTGATTACTGGCTTTTCCATAGCCATGTTCTCTACCACTCTCCATCAGAACATGATGGTTAGATTTCTCTTCCCTATCCATATTTTCACCTATGTGGAAACCCAGTGATTAGTTTATTTGGGTAATCGTTACATTTCATACTTTAGTTTTTAAAGACAAGTTTTGGTATTCCCTTTTACGATGTGGGTTTCTATTAAAGAAACTTTCAAATAGTAAACCATTTTAACCCCGACGAATTTCGAGGGCGAAATTCATTTTAAGGGGGGTAGAATGTAACAACCCAAGATTTTATAAAAAAATATTCTTTTTAATTTTATTAATGTCTTGTGTTGTACGCTACACCAAAAGGATCTTGCACAACACACATCCTTGACTTGACTTGCATTACACGCAATCGCGACCTTCCTCGATAGCGTGTGTAGTACGCAATACCGAGTTTTACTAAACAACGATATGCTATTAAAATATTATTAAAACTAGCCGTTATGAATAGTAATAACCACTTTTTAAAATTCTATAAATCTTATTTTTCAGAATGAACTTCATTTTTGGATTCGGAGTATCGAATTTAGCCTAAGGTGAAATTTTGGTACTTTTCGGATAACTTTCATATTCTGATGAATAGTGAAAATTACTAAATTATAATTAAAAACAAATTTTTTTAATCGAAATAATTAATAGTGATAAATCATTAATTTGAGTGGTTTTAAAGTGTATTTAGAATATATTTTTACAATTTAATACAATGTTGGTCATTGGATGTAATTGCACATTTAAACCAGACATAAACAAGTGTCAATCTTTTGATAGATATTGTTTCTTAAAAACACGCTATTTGTTTTAACAGCGGGATTTAATTATAAAAATAATTAATGAAACTTTTATGTTATGAATTTGGTAAAATAGACTTCATTTTTGAATTCGGAATATGAAATATAGCTTGGGATGAAATTTTGGCATTATTCTGAAAAACATCAATTTTTGATGAATAGTGAAACTACTAAGTGGTAGGTTAAAAACTGAATTTTGCATAAAACTTAATTTTACCGCTTCTGTGAATGGAATTTCAAAAATCCGAGAGACACGGTTAATATCAAGGATTAAAATGTGGTTCAATGAGATGAAAATATTTTTTTGGTGAATAGTAACTTTTTACTTTTTTTACCGCGGTTAATAGTAAATAGGGTAACTAAGGGTAAATATGATATCACTATTACCCTAACACATGTCCTAATTCTATTGGACAAGTGTAATTCGACCAAAAACAAACTTAGGAATAAAATATGACCATTTAGGCCCACTTGGATTAGATTAGGACATTTATTATTAATTTATTTCAAGAAGGGTTAAAATAGTTAAAATCAAAGTTTAATAAGTAAATCATTTTAAATATGGGGTTATACATAATATAAATTCGACTATAAATATTCATTAGAAAGCTAAAAAGCTTTCCTACATGATGGTATTTTATTTGTAATTTTTAGACATCAAATATTTTAATTTATTTATGACACAACGATGATGCAGTAATTATCTTATTAATGAAATATTGACATAATTGATGTTATAAACACCAAAATAAATGTAATTTGAGATTTTTTATGAATTCCACTAATTTTCTAGGTTACTATGATATATTAATGTTGATTTAATCAACTTGGTTCGAACATTTAATTCTGTTATGACTTTTACAAAAATCATATATCAAATAGTGTCAAAATTGACACAAAATAGTTTTTAAATCAAATATTATATTATTAATTGTTATTGTATTCCTAAAAATCTAAGGTTCGGCCAAATGACTTAGATAAGGATATATATATTAATAATAAATAATGTGGGGTTCGTTTGGCATGTTATAGTAAGTGTATTAACCATATAGTGAAAGAAAACAAAAAGACATGGTAAAAGTTAAATTATTTAACTTAGAGTTAAATCTAATTGATAATGTTACAATAATATCCTAAACTTGTCTAAATTCTATTGGTTGATAGGATTTCGACCCATCCCCACTTTAGCTTCGAAATAAGACCCTTTGGAACCATTATAAACCGATTTTGACTTTAATATAAAATAATATTTTGAGATATTCCTAAGGTGCCCCTCTCCTCCCCTATAAAAGGACACCTCCTCCCCCTCCTCCTCACACCAATTTGAGCACTCAAGCTCGGCCAACCCCTGCCAAAATCTCTTCTCCACTTCCCTAGAAACATCCTAGAGGTTCTGGTCTTCCTCAAAGACCAATTCTAGTGACCTAAGAGGAGGTCTCAAAGAGGCGCTTCAAAGAAGAGGTAATTACCGTTACCAATTCTTTCATCTTTATTTCTTCTTCCACTTCTTCTTCTTAGGTTGTTTCATTATGAAGTAATAACATCAGTATCACTCATATACTGATATGTTATTATAAGTATGAAACAACCCTATTTCACCATCTATCCATCCTACGGAAAAAGAAATCACCGCGCGTGCGTACGTACGGAATACCGTCTCCACGCCGTGGTGTAATCTATTTTCCACCACCACCTTACATGGATTGGTATAATGGTGTAAAGAATAACTATACATAGTTATTAAAACATCATATTGATTCTGATATATTGTATAATCCACTCCAATTCAATTCAATATTTATAGAAATGATATCATCGCTCGTGCGTACGTACGGACTACCGTCTCCACGACGCGATGAGATTCATTCTCCATGTTAACCATTTAAGAATGATTATAATGTATATATAAGAAATAATAATGAAATATATGACATTATAAAGCTACTGGATTTATGTATATATATACATATGTATGTAATCTACTTACTTCCATTTCAAGACAATAAGGAAAGGAAAACAGCGTTCATGCGTACGTACGGACTACCGTCTCCATGAACGGTGTTTTTCATTTTATTTATCTACCTATTATATATATATATATACTGAATATATATGATATATAAATCATATTTTATATTCTGGAAGTAAGTAAATCATGATATAAGTAATAATGATGTCAAGAACAACAAGTCAAAACACCTACGATAAATGAAACGATTTTACCCAAAACGCATCTTTAACATGGAATTTACAAAAGAACGGGTAATATAATGTCATAAGTGAACCATATATGATATCATAACAATGAATATGATTCTGTAATAAGTCAATGACATTATTTAAATCATTATACAGGAGGTTCGGACACATACGAAGCAAATTGGACCTAAGGTAAGGGAAATATCACAATCTCATTTTTATCCGAGATTGTTTATTCGTAAGTATTTACTGGGGTGTATTTTATCATCCACATCCATGTTCCCTCAATATGTAATATTGTTTCCATCCACTTACAATAGTTTAAATCCAATTTTTCCCTTAGGTGAGTTTTTAGTAAAGAATATGAAAGGAATCTTTTGTCGTTTTTCCGTACGAGGTACTTTTTGACTTTTCCGACAAAAGTACGAAGAATGTTTTTTTAACTTATACGGCACGAATGGATTTTTACGGTTCTATAAAGCCTTATTTTCATGAACCTTCCTCCAAAATATTTCATGACTATTTTTAATAAAATCTCTTTCTTTTAAAATTGTATGATGTTTTGTGAAAAGAAATTGATTTTGAAGAAGAAAGGATATTTTCCTCAAGAATTCATTTCAAGTGTTTTATCAAAATTATTTTCCATCTAAGATAATAAAGGGTTCTGTTTCTATCCCTATTATTACATTGATTTGATCATGTTGTGATGGAATTATGTTTATGAATTCCTTTATCTTATATGAATGGTTTTATGATGTCATGTTGTTTAAGAATCCCATTTTTATTACATGGGTTATGCAATGATGTATGATTTATGATTTTGTGGCACACATAAGAAAGGATTCATTAAGAGATGGGTGGGACCTATATCTCCCTCCAATGCATTGGGTAAAGATTTCATATCTCATGAGATAGACATGGCTGGAATGGTAGGTTATACCGGTTCAGTGAAACAGGACTGAAACGAGGATTACTCGATTCAGAAAGGGACTTTGTCCACTAAGATAGTCTTGGCAATGAGTCTTGACTAACAAGAAATGATTCTCTATGATTATGTGTGTATGACACAATGAGTAATGTTTTAAGTTATGGTTTCATTTTCACTACTATGATTTATCCCATGTTATGAAATTATGCTCTCTTTTGCAGGTTAAGATTTCCAAAAATGTTATGTTCTTATGAAAATTATGTGATTGATATTTATTTTGTTTACCCTTACTGAGCATTTGAGCTCACCATTTTATGTTTTCTTTTCCCCAGGATATAAAGAAAGGTTTTAGGTAAAAAAAAAGGAAGATCTTTGTGGGAGATTTTGAAGATCTTTCACCAGGATTAGAAGATTACGTTCCGAGTTTCCAAAGACACTAAACTATTACGATCCTTGTGTGTGTGTTTTTGTTATGTACTAAGTATTCCGCAAAAGTAATGTAAATTCCATGTAAGTCAGGCTACGGGTCTCTACATATTTCTTGATATTCTTTATATTTATTTTATTCCCTTGAGTAGAATGGATAATATCATCTGCATACAGGCGATGGGTATGAGCCAGGGGACCCCGAGTAGCACCAATAGCCTTTATCTTTTCATTCTTGTCCATGATAAAAAAAATTACTAAGATAATCTTCTGAAATTGAAAAAATAATATAAAAAATAGGATTACTAAGCCTAACTCCCATAGAACAATCAAAATATCCTGCTAGGGATCCATTCACAAAACTGAGATAGGAGCAGAAGAAAAAATAATCTTAATCCTATTAATGAATGTGTCCTCAAAACATACCGTTGAATGAATTTTTAATATGAAACCCCAATCCATTGTGTCAATAACCTATTTAATAACTAATTTGAGGACATTTTTACCACCACGAACATGTTTTTTTAGGATATTAATACAATCAGAAGCCATGACAAGACAATATTTAATGGAATTTCTTTTGATGAAACCAATTTGATTAGAAGAAACAATTTTATTGGAAACGGGTGCAAGTTTACTTGTTAAGATCGTAGTGATAACTTTGTTTAAAGTGTTTATAAGATTAACATACCTGAAAAAAAATGTATCTCATTATCATTTTCAATCATTGGAATAAGAGAATTAAATTGAGAATTTAATCCTTGAGGAATATGTCACCCTTTTAATAAATGTCGAACAAGGTTGCAAACTTCATCTCCAATTATCTCTCAATAATTATGAAAAAAAAAATTGCTAAAGCCATCTGGACCTGGGGAGCTGTCTGAACTAAGACAAAAAAATTGAAACCTTTGTTTTAGGTTCTGAGGAATTGGAGACAAGTCTAGAATTATCCTCCTGATTTAAAATTTTGGTTATAATCCCCTCCATAGAGTGTGGGGGGAGGGGTAATGGAATATTATACATTTAAGAGATCTTCGTAATAGGAAATAATTTTCTTCAAATGATCCTATCTATTATCCAAAATTTGATCTCCACTTTTTAATAATGCTAAAGGCATAGATATTTTCTGAACTCTATAAATATTATTAATGATTTTGGTATTTCTATCCCCATTATTGAGCCAATTTGTATTGAAAGAATCCTTTTTCATAACATCATAAATATTGAAAAAATTATTAAGATGAAGTGTCATATAATATTCTAAAAAACATCACGATAGAAATCATCATGGGTAGATTTCTCCGAGAAAGACCGAAGGGAGGCTTGAAGATTGGTAATGTCCGAGTCAAGATGAATGAAACTATCCTTACTTTAGAGTTTAAGATTTACCTTGAGAATCTAATGTTTAAGAATAAAATAAAATAAATTCCTCTTGCTCCCTACCGAACACCAAACTTCTCGAACAATATTATCACATTCTAGATGAAAAAACCCAAGATTTATTAAATCTAAAGGGGAATACAGATTAAATACCCTTGACAAAGAGGTATATAAAAATAGGATGATTATTAGAATTAAACTGGGATAAATACATAAAAGAAATAGAATCCAAAGAACGTAAAGAGAAGTCATTAACAAAAGCCCTCTTCATTTTACAAGCCACCAGACCATTAAGGTGCAACCTATACCAAGTAAACATTTCCCCACCAAGATTTACTTCAAT
This sequence comes from Viscum album, assembly GCA_963277665.1. Lineage (NCBI taxonomy): Eukaryota > Viridiplantae > Streptophyta > Magnoliopsida > Santalales > Viscaceae > Viscum > Viscum album. Next base: position 510,652,329 of record OY728143.1, on the reverse strand, counting down.
AAACTCATTTTGTTCAATTCAAACCTTAAATTCGTTAGAAGAAATATAACAATTTATAGGACCAATTTTTTTCATTTTGATTAAGAATCAAGATAAAATCCTTGATAATGATCTATGCATAATTAATAATAATTTTGAGAGAACCAATTTCATCCCAAAGAGATCTTAGATCCTGATAACAATTTCTGGCATAAATTAATGTAAAAAACTGCTTAATTCCGAAATCAGAAAAAGAGAAAATAACATGTTTATTTCCTGAACTAACCAAGTGATGATTAGATAGAGTTGATTTATCCAAGACCCACAGATTATTGACCTCTGAAAAACTATTTTTCAAGCCTAGTAAATTGAAGCCCATAATTTCCAATCTAGCAAGGAAATAATAGTAAATAGTTTTGGGCTCATAAATCCCATTTACAAAAGGTCTATGCTGCCAAATATAAAGCTTAAGAGACATGATTGTTGCCTCATTAGCCAGGCCTTCGAAATAATAAAAAATAATATTCATTTGAAGCCTTATTTGGGGTGAATCCCCCTCTTATTCCCATCCCTCTCATTTTTTACTAATTTTAGGAGGTCTCCCAATTTTCTTCTTAGGTAACTCGGGAATTAGAATTAAACTAGAAATGCCCACAATTGATTTAGACATATTTTCCAAATATTAAGTAGAAACCAAATCCACCATGTCCATATATTGAGAAACAAGAATATAAGAATCAATTTTTTCATGTTCAGATTCCCTAGGATCAATGATTTCTTGAGATCGTATAGTAGGAAAATAAATCTTTTGCTTTCGATATTCAATAAAAACAGCCTGTAATTGCTGGGGGAGTGATTAAGGAAGCATAATTTCTATAGGAAATGATATCCTTTTCTATAGATGAGTCTAATAGGGTCTTATCATTTATAAGAGTATGAACAAAATCTGTAATTCTAGAAAATAAAATCAGGTTTTCAGGAGGGAAATTCTACTCTAAAGGGGGGCCTATAGAAGACCTATGAGGCATAAGACTCAAAACAAAATCTATAATATCATTAGAAAAAGAGGTGTAGATTGATTTCTCCTCTAAATTTAGTTGTCTACAATATACATGTTTAGTTATGATTTGATAGATCCCTAAAGAAATTAAACAATCATGAATATCTTCACCAGATTCTGGTGGAATATTGTTAGGGTAGGGATCAAAAGGAAAATTATCTTCTTCCTCAACAATATCAGCCCATTATTTATCAAGGGTGGATTTAAAAGAGTAAGGAAGATAATGTGAATCTTTATTTAAGGTATTACTATCAAAAACCAACTTAGGGGTCGACCCTTTGTTCTTACAGAGAGTGATATCATCCATTAAATCATTTCCTTCAGAAGGACCCCTAAAATTCTTTTGAATCACCCTACAAGATTCAATAGAATGTCCTAATTTTTTTCTGAAATCACAAAATTTGGGAATTCGCTCAAACTAAAACTTATCTACAATTCCACGTTCATTTGTAATATGAAAAATGGACATTGGTCATTCAGAAGCCAAATTATTGTCCACTAAATTCTAGTATAAAGACCTAAATCTCCTTCAAATGTTCTTTGATCAATCTTTATAGGAGATCCAAAATTATAAGAAAGATCATTTAAAATTTTCGGATGCCAATACACTACACTTAAACAATAAAGCCTGATCAAAATATGGGCATTGGACTGCTTTTGATTAAAAGGATCAAAATTATAATCCCATTTAGAGATTCAAAATAGAACATGATTAAGATAAAGATTACTTATATATTGGGAAATACACATATGATATACATTCTGAAAAACCAAATGAAAATAACCATTACCAATTGGAATGATTTTCCATGCACTTATACATGAATAGATGGAAATTCAATGTTTAATGTCATCATATGACCAAGTCTTATCCCCCAAGAAAGTATAATTCTACCTAGAATCAATAATTTTTAAAGATTGAATCATTTTTGCAATGCATCTAGATCCTCTACCACCGAGAAAGCACTATCATCCGATTTTTTTTATAGAATAGGTATTAGGATTATCTAATTTCACTAAATCTTTCAAACCTGAAAGGGATTCTTCAATGGAAACTCCAACCTTTCATAGTGAAGGAGCATTAGAAAAACCATTAGTAGAAGAACTCAGAGCACCCTTGAAGGAGAACACCCATTCTGTATTTAATGAAGACATGCTCAGGAGATAGTGATGAATATAAGAAAGATTCCATTACAATGAAGATAATTTCCTTTCTTCAGTCTTGAATGAGATTTCATCCTTCTCTAAAAACATATTTCCTTTTAACACTTTATATAAAAAAATCTATTTAAATTATTTCCTTCAAAATTCATTCAAGACAAGTGTTACCCTAGTGATAAGTGTTTTTGGTCACTCAATATTAGTTTATTGGAAAAAACATTCGATTCAACACATTCCATATTTGTTTTTTAAATTAATACTATTTATTTTTAATTTTTATAATTATCTCATTTTTATATTTTTTTCCAGAAACTGATTTCTTAATGATTCTTGCTTCATGGCGTATACTTCATGTAGGAGTTATTCATTAATCAATTCCAATTTCATAGAGTTATATTGTTTCATTGTGAACATATTAATTACATGATTGGGTTATTCCACCCTAATATTGGTTTAAATTTATTTTAAAATCTGATTTTTGAGCCTGATTTTTATTATAAATTATTTATTCATACACTTTTTTATAATGTGAGAATTATCATAGAATTTGACATATAAATTTTTATTTTATCTCAATATTAAAATAATTTTGTCTAAAATATATTTTAATATTATATTCCCTTTTACCATATAATTTAAAAAATGATTCACTATAACGATGTTTATTTTTTATGATTTATCCTCCAATATATATGTTATCATTTGGGGGATTGGACGCATGTTATCAAACAATTTTATTTCTGATCCCTATGTTTGTGGGATCATTCTATGAATTGTTTTTATGAGGGTGTTTTGAATTTAGGTCAACACATTTCTATGTTTCTATATTTAATTTGGTTTATCTTCTTTTGAAACCATCATAATTTTTTTCTCTTTATTGTTAATTTCCTGATATTATAATTTTAACATATAAGTATACTCATTTATCTATATAGTGTGAACATCACATTGTAAAAAATATAGATTGGATTATTTCTACAAATAAAATATTTTAATCTATTTATGTGGAGAAATATATTTGAATTCCATTAGATTTTATTCTAATATGATTCATTATTTTCAAAATTAATATATATTTTTTTTAAAATCATCCATAATTCTATGGAAGTTTAATGATCATATTATCACTTTAATTTATATGGGAAAAAATATTGTAATTTCATATATTGTTATCCCAATATGTATGATTATGTTAAATTTGATAATGTATTGTTTGACAATCAACTTTGTTTCTCTTGATAGGTTATGATCATGTTATCCCTATATTTCATATGGGTCAAATATTTAATATTATTAAAGATTATTAACTTCTAACAATGGTTTACTATGTAATGGAATTATGTATCTATAATTATATTCATATTTATTTGTTACTCTATAATATTTTCTTAGGGTAATGATATGAAAACTCATAATAACACTTATATTGAATTCATTGGTGTTAATATAGTGATGGTTGGGGTTGATAATTTTATATCATCTGGATTTATTAACCAATATAATATAACACATAGGTTGGGTTTTTGTGTATTCCACTAACCATAACATTATAACGTATTATCACAAGGACATTAAAACAATTTTATTGATATCATCAGTATGATTTCCATCATTATTTGATCGTTATTATTGATATCCAAATTTCATTTTTTTACATGGATATAACATGATCTCAATTTTTGGGTCATTATGTTTTTTTTTGTTCACTCAAACCTTACATAATATTTATTCCATGTTTATTCCATGTTTATTCCATTATTTCCTCAATTTCATGTCTTTCCTTACTAGGATTTCCAATATTTTCATTTCCTAAATTTATAAAGAAAAGTATTACATGTAAACTATTTATAAGGAAAACTCATTTGAAATAATTTATAAAACATTTTGATAACTATTCATAAATTAATTATATTCTTGTATAATCAAAATATCCTTCCAATAGTTGAGAATGACATTGGTATTATTTGTTAATGATATGTTCTAATTCTATTAAGGTATAAACCTTAAAATATCCCTGAGTAATAGTATTTGTAATCTTTTTTATTAATTTTCTAATTTTGCATTGTTATTTTCAATATTTTATAGATGGTAACCAATAGGGTTTACAATGTATGTGTCTAAGAGCACCGAATCATGGAGCTCAGGTCTAGGGTGTCACATTCAATATAATGGATTTTTACTCAATGTTTAATCGGTGAAATCATCTTAGATTTGGGGAAAATGGAGGGTGATATAAGATGAATGTTGGTTGGATAATATTAATGAATATTTATAGTTGTTATATATATCTACTTTAGTGCATATGGATTTTTGTACTAACATTATAGAGGGACCATCACTTTAGTGTTGCGAGACAACAATGACGGTTAGAATGTATGAATTTTAACATCACTTTAGTCACTAATTTTACCCAAATACATTGATTATATTAAAATATTAAAAAATATTAAACATATATTAGGGGTACATGACCATTTTTTATTATTTGACATGATTTTTGAAATTATTTCATTTTACTTCATAGTTTATATTACACGATAACATCATGAATTAATAATTTAAAATGTGACTTCCAAATATGATTTGAGAGAAGGTTGGTATCTAAAAATTTTCAACCCGTTATTGGGTATCTAAAAAAAATTCTATGGGAGAATAAAACGTGATGGGGAAACAAATACTGATTACATTTCACCACCAATTAGAAATTGGTATGAATTTTTCTAGTTGATGAAATTAGATATATAATAATTTCTAATGGCGTTGTGGATATAAAATATTTGTGGTTCTATATTCTTCTTATTGTTATAACTAGTAGATGTACCATCAATTTGGAACCCTAGGACACTGAGAGATGGGTTTTCCTCAAAAAACAATAGTATCCCATTAGAGTTAATCTATGGGAAATGTAAGGAAATATTTAATATTTTTTCTCTAAGGTTCAACTAGATTATTTTTATAAAATATATAAGGATTGAATATCTATACCAATAATTATATGTAGAATAAAGACATATAATAATTTAGGATAAGTGGAAACCCTTCACAAGGGGAAATATAAATGAATTAATGGTATTTGGTCACAGTGATGCACACACCAAATGATTCCTATATTAGATATGGGATTTTATATGGATCCCTTGAGATTATATGTTTTTTTATTACATAATATATTGATATGGGAGTGTCAAAGTCATTCATATCATTTTTAGTTGTAGACAATCTGAGTTTATTCATAGAATTGGTGTAATGTTCTAGGATGATCATCATAACATTGCATAATTGGGTGGGGTAGAGATTCAAGTGCTGAATTTTTTTTAACGTGGGTATTATGAAAATAAACTGTCAAATTTGGTTTTTAGGAAGGATATTTATTTCCTATTCATTAAAATTGGTTGGTAGGTATGATTTAGTGCCCTTATATAGTATCTTAGTCAGAGAGTTTCATTAATATAAATTTTATTATAATTAAATATTTTCAAGGAGAGTTTAATATTTAAATAACCATGAAAGATCCATTTTTTATATAGATGATGAATTTTTTCCCTTGGTATATGGGTTATTACATGAATTGGTTGAACCCAGTGACTATCATGAATTATTAAGAGTAGTGGTAGAGTATTTATACATGTTTTCATGAGACTTTTAATGACATCCATTGAAACATTACATGGATTTTTCAATCATCATATTTCAATGAACATATAAAATTTATTCTTATTCTCATTAAATAGAATATATATAAATTAAAATTATGATGTACTGGTTTGAAGAATCTTGAGAATAAGGAATTTATTTGGAATAGTTTTTAAGATTCCCAAATTTTTTCTTCTTTTCTAATAAAGTGGATAGTATTTTGTGGTTCTCCAGTATCTAAAATTATTTATAACATGGAAAATTATTAATAAATGCTCTTTAACTCACATTAATTATTAGATTATTTAGCTAATGTGAGAAAATGTTTTTCAAATATTGACTTGAGAATGGGATATCAATAGTTTTCACTAAAGTAGAATTATATTCCAAAGATATATTACATAATGAAATATTGGTATTATATGTTTTTAATAATTTATTTCTGGGTTTATAATACTCTTAAACTAGTTAGTGAATTTAGGAATCTGATTATAATGACTCATATTATCCATGTATTATATTTTTTGGATATTATATAGACTATTTTTTAGACTATGCGGTAAGGAAAAATTTTACTCCAAGGCCCAGTGTTCTTGGAATAAAAGATTGATATTTAGTAAATATATTAAATAGAAAACATATTAATATTTCCTAAAACATGTAATAAATTCATAAATGGGTGACCATATCAGAAATCTATGGGTACCTTTGTGTTCAGAACAAGGGTTTTACCCATGGAGCCACAAAATCATTATCGGCATGGGTTGTTTACAGAAAAGTCATCACGAACGTGGAAATTAATAGAATAATTAATTAATTTTTTATATTTCTATTTTGTGGATGCTGTGACTTGAGAGTCATTATATAGTATTCTATGTTTAAATTCAAATGTTATCCACATAACCTTACAGCTATTGGAGAGTAAATTTAAAGATCTCTCTCAGATGAACTTCATCTAGGGTGTGGATTGGCAATCGATGTGAACCAAAATTGAATGATCTATCTAAAATAATTCCACTTAGTTATTCATTAGTGATTGATCCAAATAATGGTAGCATGTTTATTTTAATTAGATAAATATGTTATTATTAATTTCTAAGATGAACTTGAATCAAATAACCAACGAATTTATTTATGAATCTTCCATCATGGGGGATGTGTTATTGGTGGGATTATTTCATGATATTTTTTCTTGGTGAAAATAGATTATTTATTTTGAATCAAATATTCACAGATCAATGCTAATAAAAACATTGGAAGAGCTCAATTCATCTTGTTTGTGGTTATGCATTTTACAATTTTTCTTTATTAATCATTGGTGTTCTTTATTTTGACCATGGTTTAGCATATCTAGATGAATCAATTTTTCAGCACACATCTCTTGGAAAAACAATCCAATATTGTTGATATGAGAATGAACTTCTTCATTAGATATGTGACTATAGTAGTGGTGAGGAAACCAAACAATATTGGAAACCCTCGATTCAAGTGGTGTGTGCTAACAACAATGAGATGTATATAATTTTATTAACAAACATATTTGATTGATGGATTCTATATAACATCAATAATGAGGAAAGTCTGACTTAGATCCTGGATTCCCAAAATTATTGTTACTGAAATCCAAAGCGACTATAGCTTGGGAAAGTGAGGATGGAAGAAAGAGGGGTTCTATAAAAATTTAATCCATAGGGTGTGTAATTCTAGATTACACGGTGTGTGGGTCCTTCCTAGAGGAAGAAAATGCTACAGAAAATTTCTAAGTGTCACATGGCATGTGACCCTATCACACATCATGTGTCCTATCCCCAATGGCTAGGTGTATACCTTATAGGTTATAAAAACACTGGCTAGAGTATACTAGACCTAGAACTCTTTGTACCCCATTTAGGGACCTTCCAATGACAAATTAACATGAACTAAGCCATGTAATTGTACATGGATAGAGTACACAAGAAGATGACATATCATGTACTTTTACATGGGCTCGTTCTTGAGATATGATCCATTTACACAATTATGACCTAAGTTTAATGGAAATTACTGGTAAACATACTACATGTCTAGTACTTTCTAAAACATGGCTTGGAGCCCTTATCCTCTATATCTCTAAAAAAAATTATTACGGTATGTTCCCTGTATCCATTCCTCAAGGGTTATAATTGAATCATCTCCCCCAGACATAAGAAAATGACCCAATTAGATGGAATTCTTGGATATATTTATTAGAATCCTTATGTGAGGCACTAAATGAGATTATATGTTTATCTTCATTCCCTAGGTGGCGTTCTCTGTATCATCATGACCAACACAACCTAGTAACTAATCATTTACATAGTGGATTAATCTGGGTTGATTAGTTGGTATAACCTATTGATTTGGGAGTGATAGTTGTCTATATATCATATCTCTTCTGATACTCAATGTCTACTTATAATGGTGGGACCCGACGATCACTACCTTTTAGACGGATGTAATCATTGTTTTCATACTCATCATTGTGATGTCCCAGAGAAGTTCTTTTTTGGATCCATCGAGTAGGAATCCTAGGATAGAATTATAAATATGAATTACCATTTGACTGTGTGTTTTTTTTATTATATCAGTATATTCATGTTATATGTTTTGTGGAAATATACCTATGTACAGATGGATTTATTTTATTTTGTGTATTCTTTGTGGTATTGGGGTGTACATATGGGTATTAATATAATCACACATAGATGGAATTTTTCAACATCTGTCATGTCTTTTGGATATGATGAACCATTTTATGGAGTCATAGATAGGCTAGGACTAGACATTTCATAGAGAGACATGATAGAATGAGGTGATTTCCTACGGTTTCGTGAAAACAATGCCCTGTTTTACATTGTGGTTGGGCATGCGTTTAGAAAATTTATGTCGGACTTGTATTTGGACTTATTTTATTTTGAATAATTCCTTTCAAACTCTAGGTTTGTGAAATATATTTATGAATTCATGGTTGTTCAGTTTTTTTTACAATTCACCATTTTATGGGTATGGAGATGTGTGCGTGTGTACATGTACATAGGCTAAGGCCTCCCGTGGTTGTAATATTCCTACTCATAGATAGTCTCCAACCCAAATACAATTAAACTAAGGCTAGGAGGGTCACAAAATAGGTCCCATTAGGATGAGTCAGAACATAGTGGTATCAAAGCATTCAGTTTTAACTTCGGTCTTAAATCATAGTGTTTCGATTAGGGAAACTGTGTTAAGTGTTTCGAGTTTGGATTTCAGGACACAGACTTCAGTGTTTTTATAGTTTACTATGTATCTATACACCAAGACTATGATCACCTATTTTTCAACTCACTATATGAGAACATGGGATACATGGAATGTAATTGAACATGCATCATATTAGAATGTGTTGTACTTTCCATGTCCTGCTAGAGTCATCTCTCTAGATATACTCATTAACCAAGGAAGATTTTTTTAGGATCCCTCGACAATGTATTTTAGTTATGATTTAGTATTAGGGTCAGGAAGATGATCAAAATAATGATGAAGCATCGATAAATGTACCAGTTCCAAAGACGATATATCCAGGTGGTTTCCTATCCATGACTCAACTAATAGAGTAGATAGTGGTCCCTATAATACTTGTGATGGAGGTGATTTGGAAAAGAAGGCATCATGTGTTCTAGTGACAAAGAACCATTAAGTTTTGAGATGATCCCAACCCACCAATGGATATGGACTGTCATGAGGTGGTGAGCTTATTTTTTCATCAGGTCAAATACCCAGTAGACCAGATGGTGGTCCTCATGGAGAGCCTTCTCCAAGGATCAAGAGAATGATGGTCAGGGTTAGTGAACCAGTATTAAGATCGGGTGACTCAACCATATTTAGATTATGAGTTTATTTTTTATATAAGAGGTATCTCTATATACACTAATGGAGATACGTATCATGGAGATTCTGCAGCTTGAGTAGTGTAAAACTATAGCAGCTGAGTATTCATTGAGGTTTACAAATCCCTCCAGAAACATGAGGGATATGGTTTGTGACCATTTCATTAGGTATTGAAACTTTGTGTGAGGTGTGTATAAAGTCATATGATCTAGTGTTATATCCATATACATTCAAACTAATACTAGGGTGACAGAGAGAGCTTTGGGGATTTTTAGTTAGTTGGTGATGCAGACACAACTAGTGGTTTCCTGTAGTGGGTATATCATAGTAGATACCATGGAAGATATGATAATACATTAGTATCATGTACCTGGACATGTCTGAAGTTTTTAGAAAAAGTCCCATGATAGTGGATCTTTGGTTTAGGGATCATTGAATTGTTCCATTCAACCCGATGAGAGGTGTTTCTATTCATGTGATGGAGGGGGTCATCTTACCAATGCTTTTCCAAGACCACCGTGTAGATGATAGAGAGGCCATGGATGGGAAACCCAGAGAGAGGGAGAGAGTTAGATGAAAATACATATATTCCTATCAGTCGGGGTATGTATAATAGGATCTATAGGAGAAGATGGAGGTTTTCAAATCTATGATTTTTTACTACCACCAACTATAGGTCGCCCACGCCCGACTTAAGGAGCTCAAGAAAATGGGTGGGTACAACTGCAGGTGGTCACAGATTATGAACCTCAGGATCTATAAATTATTCGAGGGATTATATATATATATATATATTTATATATTTATATATTCTTCCTTATTTTTAATACTCATTGACAATGTTTCTAGTTATTCATTTCTTTCCACCAAAATTGTATGATACATAGAGATCCGGGTTGAACTCTTGGATCAACCCTTGCGCTTGGAGACTCCTAATAGAGAAGAAATAATAATAACACACATTTTTTAGATAGTGTGACCTATATAATGGAGGAAATAGTATTTATTTGGGTCTATTTTTAGCTGTGATGAGGCCCAATGACGTCAACATAGGTATGTATCGGTTATCCACAATTCATTAACATATTTACTATTTGAGGTTGAGGATGTTGTGTGTATGTGATGATGAGACTAGGATCTCCTTTTTTGGTTAAAATAATCCCCACATAGTGCATGATATACTCATGAAAAAGAGTTTTAAACCAATTAATCAGCTGATGGATAGCTTAACTATTAGTGTAATGGATGTTATGAGTTTCTAGTTTCCTACAGTGATGGCAGAGTTCGGCGACATCTTCCCTGAAGATGTCCTAGATTTATCACCCTAATGTGAGCTAGACATATACATTGATTTACACCCTTGTATGGATCTAATATTTGAATTATGATATTTTATGTAACACACATATCATCTCAAGTCGATGGTGACGTTGGAGGACTTACAGAGGAAAGTCTTTCTTAGACCCAATTCTTCACCTTGTTCAAAGACCATTTTTTATTACCATGAATGTGGGTAGGATCTTGACGATATATGTGGACTATTGACACATGAAATAGGTGATCATGAAGAAAAATAAACTACTACTGAGTATCGATAACCTCTTGGAATAGTTTAGATTGGTAGTATAGTTCTCTAAGGTTTACCTCAAGTCATCCTCTCACCAGTTGTGAGTGTTTAATGAGGATATACAAAAGAAAACATTTATAAGTTTTTATAGTCACAATGAGAACATAGTGACACCCATTGGCATAACTAACATCCCATCATTATTCACAGGTCTCATGAATTGGATCATAAATCAATTATTGGACTAGTTTTTGGTAGTATTAATCAGTTATATCCATGTGAACCTAACATCTTAGGAGGAGAACATGATAATATTAAAGATGGTTCTGGATGTACTCCAAGAGAACTAGATGTACCAGAATTACTTGATGTTCTTGTTCTAGATACAGAAGGACCACTTTCTATACAACCATACCTCAGTAGATGGAGTGACAGTAGAATCATCTATTATGGAGGTATTGCTATCAAAGGAGATTCCCATGACCACAACAGAGAGACGAATCTTCCAAAGGATTCCAGGTTATTACTAGTGATTTATATATGGTTTATCCAAAATATCAGCACCCATTAAATCATTAACAATAATGGGGATGCCTTCTGTGTGGAAAAAAGGAATGACATCAAATTTTTATGTAGTTAATGAAGAGTTTGATGATGAATCATTTATTCAGAGTTCCATAGGTTGGTGTTGAGTATGTAGTGTTTTGTGATGCATCAAGAACCATTCTTGGTCCTATTTTGATGAAAAGGCATGTAGTGATTCCCCATGATTCACATCCATTGATACCACAAGAGAATATCTTTATAACCCACGATCATGAGTTAATATAGGTAGTATTCTCGCTAAAAATTTGGGGACCCCACCTGATGGGAAAGAAGATTATTATATATTATGACCGTAAGTGTATTATATATATCATCTCTCATAAGGATCTTAAATTTAAATAGAGGTGACAGAAATATTTCCTCTTTTATTATTAATTCAATATTTTTTATACTCCTGGGAGGGTGAATAGAGTAGTAGATTATCTTAGAAGGGGATCATGTTTAAAGATTCTGAAAGAGGAAGAAGTAAAGATGGACTGATTTTAGTTATCCTTTATTGATGTATATGGAGAATCTTACCTCTAGTCGATGATTTTCTCCCCTCTAGTCTTACAACAAGTTTGGGGCCAAATATTGGGGATACCAACTATGATACCCATTTACTCAGATATCCACTGAATATTCTCCTGATAGAATTTATAACGGTGTGGATCATGTCATTATTTACCAAAGGACACAAAATGGTACCAGGGATATTGCAGGAGGAGGTTATGAGATAAGTTCATATATAACCTTTAGTGGTAAATACATGCATGTAAAATATGTACCATGTCCTTAAGAATAAGTTTTGGTGGTTGGGGATGAATAATTGAGTCACAGAGACTGTATCTTGATTTATTACACTTCAACAAGTAATACATGAGCACTAAGTTTCAGGAGGTTTAGCTCAACCCCTTGAGGATCTAGAATGGAAGTGGGATTGGATATCAATGGAATATGTTATGTTTGTACCACATATTTCTAGGGAAAATGATTACATTTGGGTGATCCTACACCGACTCACCCAATCATCCAATTTATTATCTATTCTGGAGCTTATTTCAATAGAGTGTTTTATATGCATCTACATGTTGTAGATAGTCCGACTCCATGGAATCCCATCGATGATCATTTATAACCATTATGATCAATTCACATCCCAGTTGTGGAAGGAAGTAAAAGAGGAATTTAGGACTCATTTAAATTCGAGTGTAACATTTCACCCCCAATATAATGGTTAGATAAAGCAGACCATTAAGGTCTTGGAGGAAATACTGTGAGATTTCATCTTAGACATTGGATTTAGTTGGGAGGATAACCTAATTTGGGCGGAGTCTTCACACAGCAACATAAAATTTTCCACCATCATAATAGAACCATTCTAGTATTTATACATGCAATGATGTAGGTCATGACATTGCTGAACTTACCCAAGAGAGTCAGAACTCGTGGGACTAGAGTTGGTGTGAGAAACTACTGCGATGGTGTAGATCATCTAGGATGAGATGGATATGGCCCATATACATCATATGTATTATAGAAAAAAATGATGGAGTCCTTTAGAGATTGATGGGGAGAATATGTGTTCCTATGAGTATAACCTTGTTTTTTGTTATAGATATTTGGTCAGGCATTAATCTATCTATGATATTTGTTGGCCCTTTTCAGACACTTCATAGAGTTGGTGATGTGGAATACCACCTAGATCTGCTATCATAGATTGAATAGGTGAATAAAATATTCCAACTGTCGCAGGCTAGAATATATATACATGGCCCATCACATGTTATAGATTGAGGAGAGTTATAAAACTATGATGGTGCTAACATTGAAGAGTAACTAATAAAGATTTAGAATTGGTTGGATATGGTCCTTTATGGGTGATGGTTTCCTTTGGTGCATGTCTGGTGGAAGTATGAAATACTTCTTAAGAGACCATGGGATTGGATGCTCAAATTTGTTCCCAGTACCCAAATATCTTGTGGTATCCCTTGTTTTAGATTTTCAAGACATAAATTCCTATGATGGGGAGAATATAGTGACTCAAATTTCTCATGAATTATTTTTTCCAATATAATATAGATTTTTATTTATATCATTTGTTAAGGTAGCATGTGATCTTGATTCTTAGTGTGTTTGGAACAATTGTTCAATATATATTATATATATTATATAGAATGCATAAAAACATTTCCTAAAAAAGTAGAATAACCTCTAAAAAGGGGGAAAATAAAAAATATAAGGGCACCATTGAGTTTAGAATTCGGTGTTTACCCTAAGAATGAGATGACATTTTTCAGCATGGGTAGTTTGTGGAAGAATCAGCCCATGAAAAGAAATGATTAAATAATAAATTAAAGTTCATTATTTTTTTTTTCATTCACATATCCACTAGAGTGTATTTATGTAGATACCTTTGATGAAATTCCAATCTTATATGCATAAACATGGAGTTTTGGAGAGGGAGATATAGTTTCTCTCTAAATAAACATCCAATAGATCATGGATCAGTGATCGATGTGAAATGAAATAAAAGGACCTCACAAACAATAACAATGATACATCATTATTTGTCATAAAATGATCCAAATGGATGTAGGAATTTTTTTTATTGGATAATTTACTTATTTTTAATTTTTATTATTAATGTGTACCAATCGGCCAAGGGATTGATTTATGCATTTATAATCTTGCTGGACGGGTTATTTGTGGTATTGATTCTGGGTATTTTATCCTTTGTGATATTAGATTCTTAATTATTATACTGATGATGATGGATCGATCAAAACTTAAATATTTTTTATAGTTTTTTCCTCATATTTTTGGTTATTCATTTATCCCATTTCTATAAATTTTTCAAGTTCCTTATTCATTTTAATTGTGGATTAAGATATCCTGATGAATCAATATTTTCACACCTATTTCATTGTGATATGAAATGATATTATATAGTGGTCCTCATCATGATAGAATGGAGGTGAAACAATGATATCAGTGAGTGTATCAAATTGTACTAGAAACCCCCAATTTGAGTGAGGTATGTGATTAACGATGTGAAAATTGTCATTTAATTTCAAAATGGATTAGATGTTTGGATTCCTGAAAACATCCAAAATGAGGTTCGGACAAGGTAGATGAGTGATTTCTAGAAATATTAGTGATGAAATATGAGGCAACGATGGTATGTGTGCAAGAAGAAAGAAAAAAAAGGGTTTCTAAAAATCTCGATCCACAGTGTGTGTAATCCCAGATTACATTGAACAGGGGCCCCTACTACTGGTGTCTAGGTTTACGAGAGATATTTGAGTATCACATGACATGTGACTCTATCACATGGAATGTGACCTTTTTTAGTGGCTAATTATGTTCATCAAAGGGTACACAAACACATTATAGAATGCAGGGGTTGGAGAACACTATGTGCTCCTTTACATAGACACAACCTATAAAAAGTACATGGGCAAAGCCCTATACTTGTACATGGGAAGAGAACATGGGAGAAAAATTTCTTGTACTGTCACACAAACATGGGCATGAGACAAATGCAATTTACATGTGCAGGGTCCAATGTCAAGGTATTTGGCATGTAACCCTACCACGTGATGTTTACGTTATAAAACATTTCATAGAGACCGTTACCTATGTTTCTAATATAGGTTTTATTAGGGTAGTTTCCACATATCCATTCATTATAGGTAAGTATAGAATCACCTCTCACGCACATAGGAAAATGATCCCTTCATCTCGTCATCTTAGATAGAGATGTTGGAATCCTTATGTGAGGCACAAAATGAGATCCTCTGTTCATCTTCCTGCCCTAGGTAGAGTTATTGGTTTTATCATGACCAAAAGATTTTCTTCATTGATCCTATATATATTGTGTTAATCTATATTGGGTTTTTTGTATACCCCATGGTCTTGGTAGTGATCCTCATCTATGTATCAGGACTCATACAACCTTAAAAATGTACTTCTATTGGATAGACCTGAAGAAAACATCCTCTCAAAAACACATCATTAGTGTCGGAAGATTCAAGAGAGCGTTTCACTCGATAAGTTATTTTTGCAACCCTCGAGTTGGAATCCTAGAATGGTATTACAGTTATGAAATTCTTTTTTACTATGTGTCATGTTGACTATATTTGGATATTTTTGTTATATGTGTTTTAGATCTATACCTCTGTAGATCTGACTATATTTTCTTTTTAATATACTTTTTTGGGGTGTCCAATTAGGCATTGTCATACTCACCTCTATATGGGCTTCCCCTACAAATTTCATGTATTATAAAGATGATATATCATTTGATAGATTCATGGATGGAATAGGACTAGATGGTTCTCAGTGAGACCAGATAGACCGATATGTGTTACAATTATATCCTGACAGCATTCCTCGTTTTTACTTTCTGGATGGATTTGATTTCATAATCATTATATTGGGAATATATTTAGACATGTTTAATTTACATTAATTCCTCTCGTACTCTAGTTGTGAGATATAAATGTATTCATACATGGGTTTTTAGTTTTATTTACATTTAATCATTGTATGTGCTTAATGATGTGTCTGTATATATGGGTACATACGATAAGGTATCCCATGTTAGTGAAATTATTTCTCAGTTTTACTCACAAACTCCTTGACTATGAGAGGTAGTATTGGGGAGTCACAACACGAGACCCATTGCGATGGTTTATGACACTGAATTTCAAAACATTCAATCATTAATTTATTATGTATTATAGATTACATCATTATTCATTAGAGATTTCAATTTGATAGTGAAATACATTTAGAATCTTGTATAGATACTCCAACATAACATAATTTATACAATAATATTCAAAATTCTAGTTTTGTATCTATGAAATGAATCATATAAGGAATTGCTTTTTGAAAAGAAGATGTAAAATCCATCGAATATTGATACCTAATGGTTAAATTTTATTAACCTTGGAAAAAAGAGAATCCTTTATTGAGGAATAAATGCATTTGAACTTCCATGGTTTTTGTCTAGGGGTACAAATGATGGAATAGTGATTAAAATGGGGGATAGTTTAATACCATTAGAGAATTTATACTTAAAGGGTTATACATTATTACCCATGTCAATTAGGTGGAACTCTATTTTTAGGATCCTTCCTAATAAGAACACCGGAATTTAGAGTTCTTTCCCTAGAGTAGTGATAATGATGGCTTACCTTTTGGGAAATTTTTCAGGGTGTGTATGAGTCAGTAAAAGAAACCATGCAAGAACATGTGTTGGACCTTGAGGATAGTCATTAATATGCAAGGAGAACCAAGTGAGTAATAGACTATGGTGTTCTTGGAAGGAAACCATGGTATTAAAGGACACCCATATGGTCATATGATTAGTTTCATAGACTGGGGAAGGTTGGGTCATCATAGAAGGAATCTCGATGTATCCTATTGAAATCAGGATCCTGATGTCTTAAAGAAATCCATGTTTCATTTTTATATATTTGGATCCTTCTCTTATTGATCAAATATTTTAGATGTTTTATATAATTTTGTTAAATCTATAATAACGTATTATAAAATTTACTTAAATGGATGTGATGTTAATGTGGGATAATAAGTGTGATATTTTTTTGATAAAATAAAGATAACACGTAATTTTTCCAATTTATTAGTGATACATGAAATGATAAATGTGTTTGGGCTATACTATATTGTGTTGGGAGTTGGCATGTGATGCATAACCATGAAATAGAATAATGTGGTGATTTAAGAATTAAAATAACTACAAAATAAGAACTATTCTATATATATTTATTAATTATCTATATTTTTTCTTTATTTGATGAGTTAGAGATATAATTTAATTAGAAAACAATTTAGTTCGTATTTATAATGTGAATTTTTAATAAGGATCTTCTAATTATAGAATATAAACTAGAGGAAACAATTGTGTTTTTAATATCTTTAATCATTTGAATTATAAAATTCATGTACACCAGAAACGTGGAATTATATATTATCTTCCTAATGTTGAAAAACTCCAAATCATGTTGTGAAAGTAGTGAGAAGGCAATAAAAGGTGATGTGCTAATTTTTTTATCTTGACCTGGAGATAGAATAGGTGGAAAATGATTTTTTATCTCTAATTAATGCGATGTATATATCAACAGGTCTAGTTGAGTTGGGAATAATGATTGATTCACATTTAATTAGAATATGTTTTGATGTAAAATTATTTCAGGAATATGGTGTTTATTCCCACCAATTTATAGAATATGGTTATGAATTATTATCAAAAATCTGGTCTTATGGTTAATTTTTGAGCAACTATGATATATAAATTCATGATGTATAGATTGTGGTTTCTAGGAATATATTATATGGATTTTTACTTGTTTCTATATATTTAAATTGAAAACAACCTTTGGTTGATATACAAGGATCTATTTGGTTATTGTAAAATTTTTAATTTCTATCAAAATATAACAACGTAAAACAATAACCACCATAGATGTATGATGAAATTTTAATATTTTTGGCCTATCTCACAAATTTAACACAAAAATTAACCATTTAAATAACAACCTAATTCATGTAATATCAATTTCAATGATTTTTCAAGTCTTAATGGGGTATTCATGTTTATTATTTAATATTTGGATCCATAAATTACATTAAGTTTCTAGAGGAGGATATATAATTAAATGGGAATATAGTTAAAATCAGCACAACTTATCATATGCATGAAGAAGAGAAATACAATTTTATATTCCAAGTTCTAGAGTATATAATTTGGGATTAAATATTATATTTTAAGCGACCTTTGTGTAACATGTAACTTTGTTATTATTTTATAATAGTAACAATTATCAATATTTTATTTTTGTAGAACCTTTCATTGAATTTTATATTATACCAATCCATTAAATGATTAATTGGGATGAGATTTATAATAAGGTTCACCAAGGACATAGTCTTATAAAGTCTATAACAAATATTTTTTTGATCATTAAGCAGATGATAGTGAATCGAAGCATATAGATATCATATTAAAATCCTTAAGGATGAAAACGGTCTTTCTAATAGGATAATGGAAAAAATTTGGAGTTCAACCTTTATTGAAAAATTAATTTCTCATAAATAAGTTGATGTTAACTCCTTATCAATGATGACCTTTTCTGGATGTGGAACAGATTATAGAAGATTCATGTTTTTCAAAACATCAACAAATGTATTAGATTATTAGTGATGTTTTTCATGTTTCTTAATTAAGTATATATAAATAAAATTCTAATAATTAATTTAATTAGGAAAATTTTATTTGGAATAAAACATTTGTTTTCAATAAACTAGTTTGGTTTAGTGATTTTTATAGAATATTTTTAGGGGATGGTTCATTTATCATGTTTTTGTGATTTATTAGAAAAATAAATCATTATAGGTGACATGGGAGGGATGTAATAATATATTTAATTAACTATTTGATTTTATTGGTGAAGATATATATTTATAACTTTATTAAGAGTAATATCCTTAGGTTTGGAGAATAATGATAACCTTAATCTATTATAAAACCTTTTATTTGTGATTTAGTTGATTATAGGTTAAAATAGTAGAAAAAATATGTTTTTAAAAAAATTAAAAACATTTTTATGTTTAATTTAAAATCAAAATAAAAAACATTTAATACATTAAAAGGTAGTAACAAAATAATGATTAAATAAATATCCATATAAAAAATGCATTTTGAAAAAATATGATCATTTGGAACATAGGACTGATTCCTGGTTATGTATCAATGATTTTAAATCATGGATTCAATTAGATATTTATAAAAATGATATTTAAAAATCCATACCTCTTTATTTGACAAATATTAATAAACTCAAATGAACATGAAAGTGTTTGAGTCTTTATTATGGTAATCTTAAGTAATATCCATGACTGTTAGAGAAATAACTCTGGAATATAAGACAAATGAACATGAGCGTAAAGGCAATTAATCATTTTTCTCTTATAGTATTGTATCTATCTATTCCTTTCCATATTCCCTTTCTATTTATGATAGATTTTTTCTTCATGGACATAATCCTGAGAATAATAATCATTAACCATGGATCATGAATGTAAACATATTATGAAATTTTATTAATGATAGGAGTGGAAGTATCAAATCCTGAAAATTAATGTCATATCTCAATCTATAAAAATATCCAAAATTTATACCAATAGTTGGTGGATTTTATTATTCACAATGTTTTTTTTCATATTTATTATGTTTTAATATATATTCTTTTTTAATTAAATTTTATATACTTTATTTATCAAATAGTTATTATAAGGAAATGAATTTGATAAAAAATGAATTCATATTTATGAAAAAACGATATTAATTTTGATTGAAATATTAGAAATAGATTAAGTATAATATGGGTTTGATTTCGAAACAAAAAATTTTTTTTTTTGAAAAATCATTTGTATGGATAATTTATTAAAGAAATGAATCTTTATTTTAAAATTTATTTACTTTTAATGTATTTTATTTTTATATTTGTAGACATCACATTGAAAAAAAATTATTGAAAAAAATTATTTGTAAATGGGATATAATTAATTTAATTAAGTATGATATATAATGGACGGTGAAAACAATTGAAATAGGGGTGGGAAAATCCATTTTTATATAATATTAATGGTATGTACCATATAATGGATGTGAATAAATGTAAATTTAATCACTCAGGTAGCTGTGGATTCATTTCTAGAATCACTGTTATCATTGGTCTATATGTTGATATATTTTTTATTTCTCTTGATATCTAAAGTATAATAATATAATGTGATATGGATGTTATTAATTTAGTATATTGAGTTATTGACATTAGTTTTGACTTAGATATAGGAAAACCAAATTGGGTTTTGAAAATATATTAATCTATGGGTTTAATGGGATTTTATTTGATGATTTATATTACGGGATTTTTTAGGAAAAGTTATTTTATCTAATGTGATATTTTTTATAAAACAAATTGATTTATACATTGGGTGATATATAATGCATTGAATTAATTGGAATTAGATAGGGGAAAATATTTTTAGTAATGTATTATTAACATCTACACACATATATTGTTTTGTTTGTTGAAGTTTTATGCCGAAATATATGTAATGGTTATGATTATTTATTAATCATTTATTGAAAATCTCAACTACATTTGAAGGTAGATGTGTTAGAGTTAAGACACTTTTGTTGGAATTTTCAACATATATATTAATTATATTTGTTAGTATTACATTAAATAAGAAACCTATATTTATATATTAGTGATTTTTATATTTTATCCACTTTATTACATATATAAATCTTCTTTAGAGGATTCATTTTTTATAATGAAAAGTTCATATCATATAGATGTCATTTTTTCCATTTTAGAATATATCTTTAACCGTGGGGTGATTATAAGGACCCTGCCTTATCACATAAATAATCTAGAATTTAGTCAAGAAATATCTTCATTTTTTATTGATGATATTTTTCATGTTTATATATTTATTTAACTGGGACAATACAATCACAACATTAAACATTATTATAGAGTGGATACCAGAAAAAACACTCATTCCTTCCAAAATTTAAAACATTCCAAAAAAAACATGATTTATTTGATAGATCTAAAAAAATATAACTTGTATTCCATAACATTCTTACACATCTTTATAACCTGTGAAAATCATTTTACAAATTGGTTTGAGCACAAAAATATCATTAATGGATATAAAAAAACACATTAGTCCAAGAATACTGGTAACATATGAAATCACTTTCAAAAGATATGCTTGTCACCCATATATACATACTTTGTAAAAAATAATATTTCCATAATATTAACACAAACATATAAACATATATATTACCATAAATTTATATCATATAATTACTTACATAATATTGTAACCCTCATGACTACCGTATAATTTTTAACCGTCACAGCTACCTTACAATTTGTGTAACCATCACAGCTACACATGGATTGACCATACAACTGACCTCCAAAAATTCACATTCCCAATGCATTGGAAGAAAATATATGTCCCACCATTCATCATAAACAATTCCCAAGAACTATAACATAAGCATACAACATTAATATTATCATAAAAACAATGCTTTTGAATTTTGTAAAATATAATTATAAAAGAAAATTTTAAAAGAAGATCCCCTTAAATAAATCATATAATTGAATCGAGACTTAATAGAATGTATATAATATCTATATACACTATATTTAGACATAATATAATTCAATATAATCAAAACTCATCACACAATAAATTTTATTACCTCATAAATAACGAAGAAGAAGGTTAACCCAACAGATGGAAATCGGGTTATGAATTCCCTTACCTCCGGCATTACTAACATAAAACATGTTTAAAAATCCTATATAATGGTAAAAAGAGTGGTATTATTATTTTTGAAATTCATTTTCTTGTTTATAACATCTTATATTATCATCCCATAACATCATTTCACCCTTTAATTGTTATAATTTTTCGCCTAGAACTAATTTTGGTAGAATTATTTACATGATTTCCATGATTGGTTCATGGTAGATGTTTTTGTCGAATTGAAGTGAAAATACATATTTTTAATGGAGTTTTATTTACATAATTCTTGTAACATAAATAATACCATTTACTATGTTTAATTATTACATGAGGACAATTAATATGTTAAAACATTAATGATGTTCGTTTAGATCATTTTAGTGGTTGTTTGATAATAACAACCTCATTTTATTTTATAAATTTAAACCATATGTAAAAAATAAATCCCAGAACCATGGATGAGGCATAATACATATATTATAACCTGTTTCATCCATAAAAATTGTTTCATGACCAGACATGAAGGATTTCATGAAAAATGAAATCACACCATCCATGATGTCGGTAATTCGACTCATCGTGGACACTATTTTTACTTCCTTGAATAAGTGGGAGAGGAGAAAAATAGTGATAGTAAATTTTCCATGAACATGAGAAGATAAAAAATATACAAGATTCTAGGGCTTTCATGCCTTTGGTTGGGAGGAGGCGGGGAAAGAAGAAACAAATAATTGAATCTTGAAATAAAAGAAAATATGAGAAATTTCTCACGAAAATTAGGCAGCCTAACGACGTCTCTTAAAATTTCATAAAAAGATGTTGATGAGAGAAAGGTGATAATTCATTAGTCTAACATAATATGGACAGTAAAGGGGGATATGAAATGTAATATTCCAACCTAATCCAAAGGGAAATTAATAGAATAACAGAAAATGAATGAAAATAAGGAAAATTAAAGAGGATGTTTACCTCTTGATCTTTTCTCCTTGAGATCCTTCTTAAGGGATTTGGTGTTGGTCTTTAGAAGACACAAAAAGATCTTGGACGTGGGGAATAGCCATGGGTGGAGTATTTTTCTGAACTTAGTAATGCCTCAAGGCTTGAGAGGAGTGGGAAGAAGAGGGGAGTAAGGGAGGTATTTATAGTAGATGAGAGGGGAAATTTTTCCCTTTTTTAATCATTATTATAATATTTTTTCTAACGATAATAAATTGTCATAGTTAATGGGACCTAAAATAGTAATAATGTCATGTGTTTTCGAACCAAGTATCCTTAGATCACTTATGATGTCATAAATAGTGTATTTTTTAGGTAATTTAATTAGAGGGTATTTTATCGGAATTCACGATTCATCGAAAATTCCTGAATTTCAGAAAAATTAAAAAAAAATACCCGAACCAATTTTCAATGTATATAATCCATAAATGAAGTCCATTTTATTATAATAATTTTCTAAATATAATTAATTTAATTTTTAAATAAATGGATACTTAATTCAAAAATTAAAAATTCAAATTCTATAACTACTTCTATATCGCGATGAAAAATTATCCAAGATGATATTATCATAAATCATTAATAAAATAAAATAATAATAAAAATTTCTATTCACTAGGGTCATATTACTATTCATATTAATATTCATATGTGTATGTTACTATTCACAATAAAATGTTGGTTTCATCAGACACCAAATAATTTACTGAACACAATTTTTATGACATTTTCTTGAAATTAAAAACATATAAGAGGAAAAATTATGTTTAAAGGGTAGTTATAAATATCTACTTAAAATAAAGTTCAATGCATTTCTATTTATTTTAAAAAAAATCGGGTGTTATATTTTCCCCCCATTCTATAAATTGCACCCTCTCGGTTTTATATAATTATTAAACAATTGAGGGTACTTTTCCCTCACAGCATTTTCAGACCCCCATGTTACTTCTTGCACCATGTGGTTTCTCCACAGAACATTTACCTAGTGGATTACCTTATTATGCAATACATGTTCTCTTCAATCATGAATCTGAACTGGTTTCTCTTCATAAGAAAGATTCTCTTCTAGCTGAACTACTTATGTGATCAAGACATGTGGTGAATCTGGCATATACATTCTTAACATCGAAACATCAATTTTTTTTTACCTAAGACAGACATGGAGGCAAAGTTACCTGGTATGCAACTGGTCCAACTTTATCTATGATTTCAAAAGGACCAATGATTAATGGACATAGTGTTCCTTTATTTCCAAAATTAATCACACTTTTCCAAGGATAGATTTTAAGGTAAACATGGTCACCTACCTTGAAAGAGAAATCTTGCCTTCTGTTATTGGCATAATTTTTCGGCCTTCTCTGAGATGCCCTTATGTATTGTTGGATCATTTTCACTTTCTCAGCCACTTCTTATGCTAATTCTGGCCCAATCAATTTTATTTCACCGAATTCATCCAAAAACACTGGAGTCTAACACCTCTTCCTATACAACCCATCAAAACGTGACATCTGTATACTGGAATGAAAACTGTTATTATAAAAAAAATAAACTTAAGAAATAGGTTAATCCCAACATCCATGATAGTCCATTGAACATGCTCAAATCATATCCTCTATGTTTTGAATCATTCATTTAGATTTCAAATTTGATTGAGGATAAAAATCCCTACTGAAATTTAATTATATGCCCAACGACTTTAGAAGTCCATTCAAAAAGATAGAAGTGAACATGGGATTTTGGTCAAATACAATGGAACGAGGAACTCCATGTAACCTGACAATCTCCTTGAGCTACAGTCGATAAAGTTGATTGAAAGACATTATGTCTCAAATAGAAAGAAAATATGCAGATTCTGTCGGTCGGTCAACAATAACCCAGATTACATTGTTACCTCGAGAAGTATTTGGTGTCCCACCACAAATTCCTTGCATATATTCTCCCATTTCCACTCTGTCACTAGAAAAGGCTAAATCATCCCCTTAGGTAACATTCGCTTTTCTTTAGCATGTTGACATGTTAATAATTTCACAGTAAAATCAACATTATATCTTTTCATGCCATCCCACCAATAATACTCTCATAAGACTCTATACATATTAGAACAACAAAGATGAACTGAAAATAGAAAAATATGAGCTTCACACCAGAAGTCTTTCATCAACTGAGAATCACTAGGCATGCACAACATTTTTTTAATCATAAAACACAATCTTTTTCAAGGTTATATTCTAGAAACACACCCCATTTAACCAATTCTACCTTTTATATATCTCACTGGATTCATTAGGTGCTATCTGAATTCTATATGACAATGATGACTGCACTAAAACCAGAAAAAAATAGAGGTATTTCATGCACCAACATCTTCAAAGCCAAAATTCATCAAATAATTAATCGAGGGATCATGTTCTGAACGTAACATGGTTAAAGATGTATGATGTTTCCTACTCAAGGAATACACCACATTGTTTGCTTCTTCATGATGGTAATTGAACAAGAAATAATTATCCTTTATCTGTTCAAGCCATCATGTCGTCCTCATGTTTAATTTCTTTTGAGTGAATATATAATTTAGACTTTTATTGTCAGTATATATTTGACATTTGGTTCCGTATAAATGATGCCTCCAAATTTGTTAAGAAAAAATCATAGCTTCCAATTACTAATCATGTGTGGGATAAATTAACTCATGATGTTTTATTTATCTTGAAACATAGGAAATTACCTAATCATTCGGAAACAAAACACAACCAAGACCCTTAAAAAAGAATCATTGTAGATGACGAAATCCCCAATTCGAGAAGGTAAGGCCAAAACTAGATCATTCACCAATCTTTTCTTCAGTTTCTGAAAAAAAACATCCCAATTTTCATTCCAAAAGAATTTAACCACTTTCCCTGTAAACATAGTTAGCAGGATACATAACTAAGAAATGTTCTTAACAAAACGTTGTTAACAACTTACTAATCCAAGAAAACATTCAATCTCAATAACATTTGTGGGTCTTGGCCATTCATCAACAACTTTTGTTTTGTAAGGATCAACTGTTATTCTATCCTTATTTACAATGTGCCAAAGAAAATAAATTCATTTCAACAAAAAAGCACACTTGCTGAATTTTCTAATCAGTTTCTTTTCTTTTATGTTTTGTAAAGAAACCCTTAGATGTTTTTCAGGCTCCTCATTATTTTTATTAAATACTAAAATGTAATCAATAAATACAAACCAAAACTTATCCCAGAACTCATGAAATACACTATTCATAAGATTAATGAATACAACAGGTGAATTAGTTAATCCAAATAGAATAACACAAAATTCATAATTCTTATCTCTATTACGAAGGCTATTTTTGGGATTTCATCCTCCTTCATCTTCAACTGATGGTATCTAAATCTCTATTCAATCATGGAAAAGTACATAGCTCTCTGAAACCGATCAAACAAGTCATCGATATGAATAAAATGATAATTATTTTTTATAGTGATGTTATTCAAAGATCTATAATCAATTCAATGTCTAATGGAACCATAATTTATTTTAGAAAAAAAAATAGGAAAACCCCATGGTGATGTGATAGGATGAATGAAGCATTTGCAGAGAAAATATTGCAACTGATTTATCAATTCAAGAAGTTATATTTGAGCCATTTGATATAGTGGTATGAAAATTGGCTATGAACACAGAACTAAGTCAATTGGGAATTCGACTTCCCAACCATGTATGACACCAAGTAACTCATCGATAAAAAACAACAATGTATCCATTTACCACTTTTATATCATTAATATGAAAATTTCCCTTGTTTTCAACAATATGAGCTAGATAAATTTAATTTCCATAAATTAATAGTTTCTGAGATTCCTGATATGTTATCAATTGTATAGGTTCGTTATTTTTTTAAAAATGAACCTCTTTCTATAAAACAACTTATTTTTTCTCTACCGACAGTCTTATCATGATGAACAGAAATCCAATCCATTCCCAAAATCACATCAAACTCGACTAATGAAAAATCAACAAGGTTTTTAGGTAATGTATTTCCACTGACCACAATAGAAATATTATTATAATTCCCCTTTGCTATAACATTTCCCACTAGTGTTTTAACAACAAGTTCAAGTCTCATTTGTTGAGGTGATATTTCCAATTTACCCAAACATTTCTCATAAATGAATGAATGTGTAGACCCTATATCAAAAAAAATATTAGAAAAATCTAAGTAAACAAACAAAAACATGATACAATATCATTGGATGATCTGACGTCTACTGACCTGGTCGCAAATAATCTCACTACACCTTTATGCAAGTAGTTTGGCTTCATTGCATCATTCAGATCTCTCTTTGGGCATGAATTTTAATAATGACCCATCTCACCACATTTAAAATAGATTACAGTTATCTTATTAGGATTATTAATTGTATCATTTTAATTACAATATTGGGCCATATATCTAAACCTACCACATTTAAAACACATCTGAGTTTTTCTAAGTCATTCCACAGGGTGCTTCTATCCATACATTTCACAAACTGGAAATGATATTTTCTTACCATCGGATTTCATTGGTTGATTCACACCCATTGCTTTCCATCTAGACCGCTTCTTCTACTTATTGAAAAAATGCACATGATCATCATCAAACTCCATATCTACCCTCTCAGTGCATTGGATATGTTTCTCAATACCTTTGAATTCAAAGGAGGCCAATGACCTTCGATACTTTGGCTTCAGTATTGAGTAAAAGCGGTTGATTTTATTATCAAGATCTCGAATAAGATTTGGAGTATACCTCACCTATTGAGTGAAGTTCTCCTCATACATAGCCACTAAATCTTCCCCCTTCTATTTCAATTCAATGAATTGCTTCTACATCCTATGTCGTGTAACCTTTAGAAATTATTTTTCCAGAAAAAGACATTTAAATTCATCCCACTCAGAGGCTTCAATATCCTCTCTACACCTAATATAACTTACCATTGACCACCACTAAACATATTCATCTTAAATTTGATAAATGGAAAGACATTCCTTTTGATTGTCTGAACATCCCATAAAATGGAATATCTTTTCAAGGGCTTTAATCCATCCTTTAGTCTCTACTGGGTCAGAAGATTCATTGAATGTGAGAGGGTGTTGTCGCATCAAATGATCCACTATTGTCATGTAAAACTATGGTACCTCTATATATTATCATTCATGGATGATGCCACGTATTTTTAGATGCATTATCAGAGCCATTAATATCAAAAAATTCACAGTTCCCACCATAACTATTCTAAGCTGTAGATTCAGAAGGATGACATTTTGTCGATTCCTTTTCTCTTTAGCTTCCCTATTTCTTATATAGACTTCCATTCTCAACAAACATAACATAGATGAAGCAACATGGTGATATTTAATTTATAAAACATTTCAAAGTAATCATAGAGTGAAAATCATTTATTTTATTATATTAACATCACCTTAACCCCTAATGTTATCTAAACCATCCTCTGATACCAACGATAAGGACCTAGCTTTATCACTTGCATAATCTTGCATTGAGTCAGGAAATAACTTTGATTCAAATTGATAATCATTTAACATTTATAGAATTAGAGAATTGGGACAATACATTCATGACATTATACATTATTACACAGTTGGTACCATAAAAACAGTTCTCATTCATTCCAAAATTTCAAACATTCCCAATAAAATATGATTTACTTGAAAGATCTTAAGACATATAACTTGGATTCCTTAACTTTTATACACATACTTATAACCTGTGAAAATCATTTAAAAACATGGGATTAGAATCAAAAGCATTGTAAGGGATATAAGAAAAACACATTAGTACAAAAATACTTGTAACAGACGAAATCACTTTCAAATATATGCTTGTCACCCATATTTACTTACATGGTAAAACATGAAATTTCTATAAGATTACCACAAACATAAGAACATTAATATAACCATAAAGGTATATTGAGTCATTAATTACATAATATTTTATCCCTCACGGCAACCTTATAATTTGTAACAATCATGACTACCTTACAATTTGTGTAACAATCACAGCTGCACAAGGAGTAACCATACAGACTACCTCCAAATTACTCATACCCATTACATTGGAGGGAACTATCGGTCTGACCATTCATCATAAACAATTTCCAATAACCAAAACATAATCATACCACCTGAATAATATCAGAAATTTTTTTATTTATTTTTGTTAAATTGAATTTTAAAAGTGGATTTTAAAATAATATCCCCTTACATAAGTCATATAATTGAAATGAGACTTAATAGAGTGGATGGAATATGTATATACACTGTTATTAGACATAAATAAACATAATATAAACAAAACCCATTACACAATAAATTTTAATTACACATGAATAATGAAGTAGAAAGTTAACCGAACAGATGTAAATCATGTTAAGAATTCCCTTACCTCAGACTTGTCTTACTTCTAACGTGTTTAAACATCTCTTATAGTGGTAAAATGAGTGTTACTAGTATTTTACAGAAAAATTATCAATTTTATAAAAACATATATGATCATTTTATAACATCATTACACTGTTTAAATGTCAGTATTATGCTCCATGCATTATTTTTGGGTGAGTTTTCACTTGATTTCCATGATTGGTTCATGGTGGATGTTTTTGTCGATTGGAAGTAAAAGTCCAGAATTGTAATGGGAAAGTATTTAGATATTTCATGTACCATTAGCTATATTATTTATCATTTTCAATTCTTACATGAAGATGATTCATATGTTTAAACATTAATGAAGTGCGTTTAGATCATTTTAGTTGTTCATTGATAGTAACGATCTCATTTTGTTTCATAAATTAAAACAATGTGTACAATAGAATATCAGATCCATGGATTCCAGAACCATGGATGAGACATAATAACTATATTATAACCTGGTAGAACCATAAAAATTGTTTCATGACCAGAATTCATGTATTTAATGAAAAATGAAATCACATCGTCCACGATGTTGGTAATTCGACACATCATGGACAATGTTTTTAATTCCATCAATAAGGGGGAGAGGACAGGAATAGTGATGATGAATTTTCCATGAACATGAGAAAATATAGAATATACAAGATTATATATGTCTCATGCCTCTTGGTTAAGAGGATTTGAGGAAAGAAGTAGAAAATAAAGGAAACTTGAAATAATAGAAAACAAGAGAAATTTCTCATGAAAATTCGGCAGCCTAATGACGTCTCGTAAAATTTCATAAAAATAGATTGAGGGGAGAAAGGGGATATCTCATCAAACAAACATAATATGAATAGTAAGGGGGATATGAAAGGAAATATCCTAACATAATCCAAATGGAAAGGAAAAGAACAACATAAAATGAAAGAAAAGAAAGAAAATAAAAGAGGATGTTTACCTCTTCATCTCTTCTCCTTGATATCCTTCTAAAGGTCTTTGGTTTTGGTCGTTTGGTGAGACCATCAGATCTAGGACGTGGGAAAGAGATTTTTAAGTATTATTGGGAAGAACATAGTTGTAGCTCAAGGCTTGAGAGGTGTGGGATGAAGAGGGGAGTGAGGGTGGTATTTATAGTCGAGTAGACAAGGTATTTTTTCATTATTTTAATCAATATTATAATATTGTTGCCAAATATTATGAATAGTCTTAGTTTATGGGACCTAAAATAGTAATAATGACATGTGAGTTCTAAGAAAGTGTCCTTATATAACTTATTATGCCATAAATATTGTATTTTATAGGTAATTTGATTATATGACATTTTATAGTATTTCACTATTCATCGAAAATTCACAAATTTCAGAAATATCCCCCAAATTTACCCTAATGAGTTTTTGATGCCATAATTTAAAAAATGAAGTCCATTTTTTGAAAATAATTTTCTAAATATTATTAATTTCATTTTTAAATAAAATCATACTATGTTCAAAAATTAACAATTCCAATTATATAACTACTTCTATATCACGATGAAAAATTGATGAAGATGCTATTATCATATAGAATTAAGAAAATAAAATAATAATAAAATTTAATATTCATTAGGGTCATATTAATATTCATATTACTATGTATAAGGGCTTGTTACTATTCATAAAAAAACAAGTTGGTTTTATTGGACTCTGAATAACTTACTGAACACAATTTTAGAAGACAGTTTCTTGAAATTCAAAACATAAAAGTAGAAAAATTATGTTTAACGTCTAGTTATAAATATCAACTTAAAACAATGTTGCTTGCATTTATATTTATTATTATAATAACATTGTTTCTTACAGTTATAATCATCTTTGGACACTATTTTACATGATCTGACGAATATAGAACATGCATAATAAATTTTGGAATTCACTAACATTAGTATCGTGGTATTAATTATGTTTAAATTAATTGAGACTAGTAGTTGTTTTTGGAAATTTTAAGTTATTTAAATATTATTGAGATAATTTTTAATGTTTTCATAATTTGGAGATAAATATGTTTCTTCTAGAGTCAAGTATTGCTTCTAAAGAATAAATGAAGAGGATTGGATGGAATTGATTAATCTGTTTTACTTTTTCTAATTTATATAGAATATTTAAAATCATGTGATATTTGGTGTTATATTTTATTTGAATTTTTTTCCATGGATCTGGATTATTTAATATTCATTATAAGTGACATGGAAAATTTTGGTGATATTTTTAGGTGTTTTTTAATAGAACCAATTTGGTTCTAAATATTCCAAAAACTATGTTCATACATATGATATTTCTCCACACATAATTTATTTCTCTAAGGTGAGGACTAAAATATAACATTGATATAATGAAAATAATTTTTTTTAATACATAATATATTATCTAAATAAGAGAATATATAATGATAGAGGATGTGAAATGTATGATATTTGAGTTCATATGTATGATTTGTTTTAAAATGTGTGAAATTTTGAAAAGTAAAATGACACATAACAGATTATTTACAACTAAAGATGATATGTAATACATTTATTTGTCAGGATAATAATTGTTATATAAATGACTTCTTTAGAAGTAATTTCTCATTTAATTTCCATTCTTACATTGTTTTGGGGGTTTCCTATGAACTTTGGTGGAAATGATGGGTTTTCAAAATTGGGTCCAAACTAGAAGCTCATTTCTATATTAAAATATAATTATTGTTCCTTTCATTACTCCTTATTTTTTTCAATAATTTACACCCATTCAACTTTCAAATTGGAACAAACTAGTATATTAAAATAACTATATACATTTTTACCACATATGAATCCATAATCATGATGGATTTGGGTTTTTTATTTAGGTATTGGGTCTGCTAGAAATCCCATATCCTACATTAAATTATTTGTCTAATTTTTCATTATTTCATTCATTGTTTACAATTTTTTCTGTCATTAAACCTCATACTCGAATCCAAACACCTGAGGATCAACCATATTAGTGAGTTTTCCTCTTTGGAGCTCATCGCCCACACAGATTAGGGTGATCCTTCTTAATCATTCCCAAATTGACAAGATTTGAATATATAGAAATATTCTTTCATAACTCCTTCAATTTTTACTCTATTCTCTACTTTCAGTCCCCTCATGACCTAATAGGACTCCTTCGTGCCTCCAGACTAGTTTGGGTTACTTGTAGTTTAATAATTTGGGGTATTTAGAGATATTTCTTCAATATTGTTTGAAGTAAGTATTTATCTCTTGGATTCTTCCCTTTCCTTAGGGATTCGTTAACCATTTCTTGAGTTCTAAAATGTACTGATATTAGGGTTCGTTCCATGGGTCTAACTTCATGTCTGTTTGGTGAAATCTTTAGGTGTTAGGTATCTTTTCACTTCCTTGAGGTGTGGCGGTGGTGCAGTTTATGTTTCACACCAATATTTGAGGGTTTCGACACTTTTGGTAAGTGATTCCATGTGTAATAATTTATAGATTTGTTTGTTTTATTTAATTACTTATTTCAGAGTTCCTTATAAGTTGTGTGTGGTGAGTAAAATATTTATGATGGATTTGGTTAAGCAGCATATTTTTTTGTTTCATTTTTGTTTGAAATTGGGTGTTTTTGTGTGTAACCGTTGGGGTATTGTTTGGGTGTGTTTTATAACATATGAAATTAGTGTAATCAATCCTGTTGGGATGAAATTTAGGCTTTGGTAGGGTCTGGGTGTGCCTCTGGGATTAAAAGATGGTCTTTTAATAAGTTTTATGTGTGAAACCATATAATTCCTCCTGAAAGGTTTTTATGGAAATGTTTGTTTTCATGAGCATCTTTTGTTGTATTGTTTTAGGTGATATTATAATACCTGAGAGTGGATACATAAATATATCTTGGGATTAAAATTATTATTTTTAATGGTATTGGTGTGATTTTATCTTTAAAAGTGGATTTGAAATTGGGTTTTGTGGGAAAAACATAGTTATATCCCATGGGATGGTTTTATGAAAATTGTTAATGATTTAATGAGTTTTAAAAAGTATGGAATGGTTTCTTATATACTATCTTGGTGGTAGTTTGTTCTTAAAATATGTTTTGGAAAGATAAATTGTTTAGTTTTTTTGTCAAACATTTCAGTAATGTTTTGTATTTTGCTGAGGAGATTTATGAAATTGTGATGTTGGTGCGAAACATGTCTTCAGTCTATTTTGTGTGAGTGTGATGTACCAAATGGACATTTTTAATGAAATTATTATTATGTAACATTTTAGTGGGATGTTATGGTATTTTTATCATCATAGTATGTATTTTATAAAATTGTTAAAGGATTTGTTCTGGTGTGAATGATGTGAAAAATGTATTGTTGGCTATATTGGTGTGAGTTTGATTTCAAAATCAATTTGAATGAAAATGTAAATTTTGGGACCTCTGTGAAGTAAATGATCATTGATTGGTCATTTTTTTATATTTATGTGATATATTCATGGGAAAATTATATTTTTTGTCTTGTAGAACTTGCTCTAGCACAAGAGGGAAACCCAATTATCTAGGTGGGTGGACGTGTACTAGTTTGCTATTGAATCTGTAGATTTTTGCCTTAGTATCACATAGCTAGATTGACTCCTATCACACTAAAAACTATGATGATGATGATTAGGGACCACTAGGTTATGTGTATGTTATAGTGGATTTTGTATGATAACGAATATTGTGATTGTTTCTCTCTTCGAGATATGAGGTACCTAGGACCCACAATGACCTAGTGCCTAGGGGTAATTTCCAATTTCTTATGTTCAATGGTTAAAATATCATTACTATCAGCATACCGAATGTTTGGATGAAAAATTCAGTAGTGTTGAAATTATTTTTAAAAGTGTTTATTATTAATCATAGACCACTTGAAAACTATTTTAGTTTTTAAGTTTCATCTTTTAGAAATTGTAATTAGAATTTTCTATTTATGAAAACATGTATGATTTTCATCTTCAAATGTCTATCACATAGAATCTCAAGGTGGTGGTATCATACTAGGAATTGGTATACCCCTTACATACACCCTTGGGTGTAAGTAGAATTGGTTATTTTGGTTTTAATAGGTTTTGTACAGTTTTTATTGCAAGTGGTTCAAGTTTCTCACAGATCATTGGTGGTGAAGTATTGTGGAGATGGATTGAGGGAGGTTCCCCTTACTATGAGGGTTCTTAGTCGGTTTACTTTTTGTTTTTTACCTTTGTTATAGAATTCGTGAGTTTGTTTACTTTTAAATTCAGTTATGAATTTTTTTTAAAGATTTTTTTTTTGAAAAATCCATATTCATTTTGTTGGATTCATTTGTTGTTTTAAGTTTATAAAATCAGGTAAATCATTCCCAATTATCCTTTTATGAAACTCGGGCACCTTTTATAACCTTTGGGTATCAGGAACGCCCTTCGGGCCATGTCACGAGCTAGGTTTGGAGAGGATTTTTGTGGTGACCAGATTTGGTTCGTGACAAAATGATATCAGATGAGTTCCAGGTCTTTTGGTCATGTAATTTGGGGAAGTGTCGGGATAGTCTGTAATTAAGATTTTCAGGACCTGGTATTCTAGTTATGGGTATTGTGCTTGATCACCACACCTTAGGAACGGATTCAATTTTCCAAGGTATGTTGGGATTTATCTAAGCCCTTTAGTCTTCTTGGTTTGATGATGATCTAGGGAAATGAAAAGAGAGTAGGGTTAATGGTCTCAATGAGCTCACTAGGCCTGGAAATCCATGTGTAGTAGGGGATATATCCAAGAATACACTCTGTGATTGTGAATTTATTTTTATATTTCTTCCAACCATATTACCAAGTCACCCACTAAAACTAGTTTCCTATCTCATTGGGTTGTGTTATTTAGTTTTGAAATCATGAAACATTAATTTTAAAGTGACTTGGTTTTAATATGGGAAAGGTTTTGTGAAATGATTATAAAATAAAGAGGGAATGGTTTGATTTTTAGAATGGTGGAACTGAATTTTTAGAATTGTTTTGACATCTAAAATGGTGTTCTTACACCTCTTTTGAAATCAGGAACTGTATTAATGTTTGTTTTGAAAAACATTTTCCAAAAAAGTTTTTTAAACAATAAAAGGGTATTTTAATGGGATGAGATGTTTTGAAATTGATTTGAATAACATGAATTTGAGTTATAATATAAATGGTAGTGTCATTGTGAAATGTTTTGTAAGATGTGAACTAGGATTTGGATCTTGTGGTTAGCAGTTTTGAGAAAAAGGATGTGTTGGTTGACCATTTTGGTTTTGAAAAGTGGAATGAATTTTTGTTTTAACCTTTGGTATTTTCATTTGAGACCACATGAATGGAGTTATATGGGATGATGTATAGTTGATGAAATGACTTGATGAGGTACAAGATAGATATGAGGAGGGAAACTGGTGTGGATCAAAAACATGCATTTGTGAAACCCATAGGATACCATTGGTGGATACACTAACCGTTGAATGGTTTTTTTCAAAGAAATGTTTTTAATGAAAAACATGATGTCTTGATGAATTTTTTTAATTGTGTATGTTATGTTTTTTTATATTTTGATGTTGTGGGATGCATTGAGTCCAAGAACCCCCCGGTTCGAACCCTGTTTTGGGTTTGTGTTTTGTCGGTAAGCTGGGTAGAAGGAATAATTAGTAGTATCTTATAAGAAATGTTTCGAGACACCTTTATGGTGGTTCCCATGCCCCTTACGGTGTGAACCCGGCGCCCCACGCCCCTGCTGGCGCACTACCTGGCGCCCCGCGCCACTGCCGGTGCGCTAACCGGCACCCTGCGCCCCCTGCCGGCACACTGCCTACCTACCCAGCTCCTGTCGTGGCCTACTCGGTGCACCTGTGACCTACCCGTAGTCTAGCCGGCCAGCTCGTGCCACGTGCGGCCTGCCCGCTGGCCTCTCAGCCACCGGCCCGCTGAGCCGACCTGAGGCGCCCCTACGGTGTCACTGGCCGAACCGAACCGGTCTCCCGGGCTGAGTTACCGAGCTACCTACGTGGTGACTATCTGGCCGAACCACCCTCGCAGTCCGCTGGGCCTGTCCCAACAGACTGGGTCAAAACATAGTGGACTTAACCGCCTAATGGGTCAAGTCAGAGCGAGTGAGTCTGACTGGGTTGACCCAGGCCAGGTCAACCCAGACTGGGTTTGGTCGAGTCGGTCTGACTGGGTAAGACCAGAACTGGGCCCACTAGTGACCCATTGCATACTTTGGCCATATCATTAGCACGAGGCGTCTATTTGATGAACCATCCGTGGTGCGGGTAATCTCTTGAGAAATGGTCCCTTTGAAAATACCCCATGGGAGTTCAGGGTATTATTGAGATATGGTCGGGTTGGTTCATACATGAAACCAACCGGGCCCCTAGGACTAAAAGGATAATAACTCAAATACTGGGCCTCCGATTGATGCACCGTATATTGCATTGAGACCCCTATGACGTGGTGGTCCTTGTTATACATCTACATGATATTTCACGACACTTGATGTATTGGCTTATGGCACGTGGAGCGGACCCTCCTGGTGAAGAGCGAGCAGATTGCAGAGACCTAGGAGCTGGCTGATACTTGACGACTGCTAATCGATGGACTCAGAGTGATTCAGATGGCCTATTGGGGAGATATAGGTTTTATCCGCAGACCCACAGTGGTGGAGTTCTTGGTTATTGTGGAAGACCCATGGTGGGAGCACTTGGTTGTAGCGGCAGACCCATGGTGCGAACTTCTTGGTTTTAGCAGCATGCCCATAGTACTTAACAGGTGTAGTACTTTAGCAGTCCAAGGTTAGTGGGGTGTGCTTGGCTGTAGCAGCAGAACCACTTTACTCGGCAGAGGATGAGTTCTCCAGTGTCCGTGGTTTTTACCTTGTGAATAAAAATCCTGGTTTTAACTGTGTCAATGAACTTTGTGTTTTCCCCATGATTGTGATGGGTTACTTGATAACTTAGGTATATGTATGGGCATATACATAATTAATGGTTATCTGTTGATTTCATTACATTGGGGTTATCCTTGTTGAATTTTGTAAGACCTTGAATGTATCGGTGTCCCTACTGAGTATCGTTAAACTCACCCCTGCACGGGCTATGCTCGCACCTCATTGTGTTGGTTGCATACAATGAACATCACTGATTGGGGCAGAGAGTAGCAGTACTGGACGGTACCTAGAGGTGGAACACTCGGCGAGACATACATAGAGCGGAAAAATAGACTTGGGGTGTGGAGGAGGCCATATGTACCCACCCTTAATGTGGGAATGCCGGAGGACAACCCAATATCTTCTTACTTCTTTTCATCAGTTGTACTAGCTTTTCAGTTGTATTTTACTTTACTATTGGGATTGTATTTCTGGACACTTTACTTTCAACACAATCTTTTTTTATACAGTTTTTACTTAGTGTTTTCTTCTGTTTGAACTATGGTTGTGTATGTTTATGTTTTATAAAGGCTATGCCTTCCTAGATATATGTATTTATGGATTTGGTTATTGTCGTGATCCCCTGGCCTATTGATGGCGGGCTTGGGGAAGTTACGAATCGGGCCCATGCGGATGGGTTGTGAAAAATTAGTATCTGAGGGGAAAACAAATGGCTCAACGAGATAAGAAGTTTATTAAAACATTCCAAAAACCCATTCTATTTAATGAATGGGATAAGATAAGTATAACAACTTCATGAAATGAAACCCCTACCTTGCTTCTCATTCGTCGTTGACGATGCTCCACGTCAGTAGGTGTCCGAGGAAGAAGTCGGAGAAGGTATGCATTCTTCATTGTTTATTTGATCCATGAGTTCATGTTATACCACCAGTTTTGGGAATTTGGTCATGAGAGGAAATTGTGGCCACTTTCTGGACTTGTGTGTTGTTTAGGGACTTGGCATAAGGACATGTTCCATGAATTGTTTCTATGAGTCACAATGGCCATATTTGGAGATGCCTTGTGATGACATGTGCTCATTAGTCTGTTATGGTGATAGTTTTGCAATACTCTGAGAGTATCTGTTATGTTGGGAGTATGTCTCCCTTGAAAAAATGTCAAAATCCTCAGTTTCATAGGATGTGGTTTATATGTGTCCTTTCCTACTGTTGTTTGTCACCTAAAGAAACAAGGTGTGATGTGTGTGAATCTTCTAAGGCCTTGTTTTAGTGAAATATTCGGTTATGGTAATGTTAGTTTGGAATGTGTGAGTTTATTATAAACCTATCAGGGATTGCAGTGCAGTTATTTGTATCACCCGAAGATGAAGTTATGTTTAGGTGGTTTTCAAAGACTAACTGTGATGCTAAATATGCTTCAATCATTTGAGCTCCATTCATATGTCCAGGAGTGAATCTGACACGTCTTTAGGGGAAATCACATGGTCATTTAAACCCTTGTACAATTATCTATCCTCTATATGAATGATAGAAAGAGTTTAAACATCTGGTGTCATCTTCTTGTTCCAGTTTTTCTCGTTTGGTGGTAGAGGTGGGAGGACCTCGTTTCCATGTTATAGCCTAAGATCATACATCCCCCCTTTAGTTTCGACAGGGTATTTGGAGAATGGTTTGAAGTCAGTTATATAGGTTATGTGCACAGTTTGTGCATGGTTAATAGTGACCATAGACTAGAAAACTATATAGATAGAAGTATCCCCTTGGTTAGTGCATGGTTTCCCAAACCATGTGGAATAACTGTGCGGCCATCCCGATACTTTTACTATTTTGGACATTTAATACCGACTCGTGCTGGTCAGTTAAGATGGTAGGTTCTTTTAGTGGGGATACCCACTATGTGTCTTATATATGTTCATTTATAATGGTTATATAGAAGTCTACCCTTTGAATTAGA
The DNA here is from genome assembly GCA_963277665.1 of Viscum album. Classification (NCBI taxonomy): domain Eukaryota; kingdom Viridiplantae; phylum Streptophyta; class Magnoliopsida; order Santalales; family Viscaceae; genus Viscum; species Viscum album. The sequence goes on along the minus strand of OY728143.1, from coordinate 510,612,773 downwards.
GAGCCTTTTTAGGACTCTGCTTATGAGTCTCTTGAATCTGTCTCAGGAATAATTTAAGTTGTCTCTTATCATGGGGAGCCCATTTTTGGCTCCCCATACAAATAACTCAGATTGGTCCATGGTTTGGGCATGGTGGGAGGTAGTCTCATTTGGATCTATCTAACTACCAACATCTTCCAAGGGAAAATGTTGGTGATAGAGAGTACCCAACAATTTAGTTAAAGCAATGTAAGTGTAACCTTGTTCATTTTGGTTGTTCATCTAGGTAGATTACTAGAGTCTTGTCCATGTATTTTTTAAGGAGTTTCTTTTTTGGGTAAGAAGTTTGAATGTTCTTTATTATTTCCAGAAATTGATGTATGTTTTGGTTTGTGAGATTATTCCTTAAAAAATTGGTCACGAGAAGTGTTTTGGCCATTAGGGGGAAGATTAAACATGGCGAAGGAGTACATTTCGACTCTATCAGTTGGGGTTGGATTTTTCTTTTGGCCTTGTTATGTCATTCCCAGGGTAGAATGTTTTATGGTGGACCGAATGGTCTAGTGCATGACTTCTTTATAAGGAATTATTAATTTAATTTATATTCTTGATTTTTAATGGTGGTTTCCTATGAATTTTGGTGGAAACGGTGCGTTTTCAAAATTTGGGCCAAACTGTAACACATTTCCAGATTTAAAAATAATTTTTGTTTCTTTTATAACTCCTTTGTTTTTAAACATTTTACACCCATTAAACATCCCAATTAAAATAACCTGGTATATTAAAAACACCACATCAATTTTGGCCACATAATAATGTTTAATCATAATGGATTTGGGTTATTTATTAAGGTATTGGGCCTGTCCGTAAGCCCATTTTATGATTTAAATTATTTTTTATAATTTTCCAGTATCTCATTAATTTTTTACATTTTTTAGGTGATTCTGCCTCCTACTATAATCCAAACACATTAGGCTCATCTCAATTTTCTATTTTTATTCCTTCAAGCTCAAATCCACCGTAGATCCGGGGGATCTTTATTAATCATTTCCAAATTGAACAGATTTGAAGAGGTAAAATGATTATTTCATAACTCCTTCAATATTCACACTTTTTCCTCCATTTAATTCCCCCACATGATCTTTTATGACTCCTTAAATCCTCCATACTAGTTTTGGTTACTTTGACATCATAAATTTGGTGGATTTAGGGTGATTTTTTCAAGTTTTTTGCAAGTAAGTATTTCTCCCGTTGATTTCTTTTATTTCCTTAGGGTTTCTTTCACCCTTTCTTGAGTTATAAAATGTCTAAAAGATAGGGTTCATGACTAGGGTCTAAATTCCTATCTTCTAAGTGAAATATTTAGGTTTTATGTATATTTTCACTTCATTGAGGTGCGACGGTGGTCCAATTGATGTTTTAAACGAATATTTGAGGTTTTCAACACATTCAGTAGGGGATTCCATGGGTAATCATTTATAGTTGAGTTTATTTGATTAATTAATTATTTTTAATGCTTCTCATAAGATTTGTGTTGAAAAAACTGTTTATGATGGATTTTCTTATGCATTTAATTTTGTAGTTGCATTTGATTTTGAAATTGGGTGTTTTTCATGTCTAACACTTGGGGTATTATTTGGGTGTGTTTTATAACAAATTAAATAAATGTACTAAATCTAGTTGGACTTAAAATTCTTCTTTGGTAGGGTCTTGGTATGCCATTGTGATTAAAATAGGGTTTTTATTGGGGTTTATGTGTGAAACCATATAATGCCTCTTCAAAGTGTTTTATGAAAATGTGTGGTTTCATTTGTATCTTTTGTGTTATTATTTGGGGTGATATTATAATACTTGGGAGTGTTTAAATAAATATTTTTAGGGATTTCAATTCTGATTTTGATTGTTATTGCTGTGATTTTGGATTTGAAAGAGGATTTGGAATTGGGTTTTGTGGGAAAAACATAGTTATACCCCTTGGGATGGTTTTAGGAAAATTGTAAATGATTTAATGAGTTACAGAAAGTGTTCAATGGTTTCTTATGAACTATTTTGGTGGTATTATGTTCTAAAAGAACGTTTTTGGAAGATAAATTGGTCATTTTTTCTGTCAATATTTATGTTAATGTGTAGTAGTTTTTCGAGTTGATTTATGAAATTGTGATGAGGGTACGAAACATGTTTTCGGGCTATTTTGTGGTAGTGTGATGTGAAAAATAGACAATTTTTTTTGAAAAGCGTATTGCCTAACATATGAGTGGGATATAATGTGATGATCGTCATCTGTATAATGATTATATAAAATTGTTAAAGTATTTGTTGAATTGTGAATGATGTGAAAAATGTGTTGTTATCTATTTTGGTGTGAGTTTGATTTCAAAATCCTTATGATTGAAAAAGTGGATTTTGTGACTTGTGTGATGTACATAGGGGTTTGTATGAAGGATATTTGATGTGGAAGTGATATTTTCATGTAAAAATTACAATTCTAGTCTTTTGGAACTTTTTTGAGCCTGAGAGGGAAACTCAGGTATCTAGGTGGATGGACGTGTACTAATATGCTAGTGAATCCATAGTGTTTGGGCTCAGTTTCATATCGCAAGATTAACGCATACAACACTAAATAACTATGAAAATGATTATTGGGGACCACTAGATTATGGGTATATTCCCTACCAGTGGATCGTGCATTTGAACTAATATTGTGATGGTTACTCTCACAGAGATACGAGGTACCTATGACCCACAGTGAGCTGGTGCATAGGGGTTATTTTCTATCGCATGTGCTCATTAGTTACATTGTGATTACTATCAAGATATGTTATGGTTTTATGGATAACTCTATAGTGTTGACCTTATTTTTAAAATTGTTAATTCTTGATGATATCCCACTAGAAAACTGTTTGAATGTTTACGTTGCATCTTTTAGAAATTGTAACTAGAATTTCTTATTTATGAAAACATGAAATCTTTTAATCATTGAATGTTTATCACCTAGAATCTCATAGTGGTTGTATCCTAATAAAAATTTGTTCACACCCTACTTACACCCTTGGGTGTATGTAGACTTTCTTATTTTTTTGTAACAGGTTGGGTAAATTTTTTAGTGCCCGTGGTTCGGGTTTCTCACAGGTTCATGGTGGTGAGTCTTATGGAGATGGCTTGAGGGCAGTGCCCCTTTCCAGGAGCTATCTTGGGATGTTTTATTTTGGGTTTGTTCATTTTTTATAGTCATAGTGAGTTTATTTAAACTATTTAATTCAGTTCAGAATTTTTGTAAAACATTGTTTGGTATGAAAATACAGATTTGTTTTATTAGATTCATTTCTTGTTTTATGATTATACACTCATGTAAATCTTTCCTTATTCTGATTTTATGATACACAAGAACTTGTTCCATCCTGTGGGGTTTGGGTACTCCCTTTGGGACTTTTCTCGATCTGGGTTTGGCACCGGTTTTGGTGGCAACTAGATTTGGATCCTGACAATAATGCACATTATACTTTTTCAAAAACAGGATGACACAAAATATATTTTTTCAAATGAGGGTGATATCTAGTATATATTCAGTGATAATCCCCAATATATAATTGATAATGATGATACATAAGGGAATTTTTTATTTTTATGAAAATTTTGTTATTAATTTTTAATGTGTAATATAATATTTATCATAAATGAATATTTTATCTACTATAAAAATGAGTGGAAGATGATTTTTAAAAGACACTTCTAGAAGTTGTATCTGGAAATGGAAGTGATTAACTTCATTGACTAAAATATAAATGCAGATTTCTGATTCAAGTGAATGAATAATATGTTTCTCACTATGAATATGTTAATATCATCATAAAAGAAAAAGATGAATATAATAGTTTATGATAGAATGGTTTTAGTTTTCAGAAAATATTAATAAATAAATAATTTTATGTAGAATAGAAAAATAAATATATTAACAAAGAAAGATATGAAATATAATACCCATGAATGTTAAAGGGGAAAAAATAAAAGAATTAGTGTATAACAACTTAAGGGATGACTTATTTTTGGGACAATTTTCTGGTTGTCAATAAATTTTTTCTTATTATATTATTTTTCATCGGAGGAACATGTCACATAGGAAGGATAAATTAGTGTATTATAATTCTAGGAAAAAAACTAGATAGTTTTACTTCAAACATTGATACAAATTATAATATTTTTTGAGAGAATCTAGATGATATGAATGATTTGGGTTTTAATTTTGAGAGTCAAACAAAATAAAAAAATACTCCACCCTCAATTCATGTGTTAATGTGTCTAAAAAATTATTATAATAAATTTAATAAGTAGAGAATGTTGTTATAATAAATAATATTATAAATTAATGTAAATCTTGTACCCACCCATGCCACATATATGTCAAAATATTCTAATCCCAAGGGTATTTTTATTCATTATAAGAGCTATGTTTCCCATAAAAGATGATATGTTGGTTAATGGTTGAAAGAAATGTTTTTCCTCTATCATTAGAGAGTTAATAAAAAATCCTTGTTGTTAGTATAAAAAACTAAATTCACTGGAAAAAATAGTATTCAATGTTTTGGTAAGAAAATCAATACATTTAAAATATTAAGTTGATTCCTTGTCTTTTACAAATATTTTGAAATGTTCTAGAAAATGAAACCAATGGAATTTTTACTCATTATAATTTTGTGGTTGTGGATGAAACTATAGGAAACACCTAAAGAATGATGGAGATAAATGAAATTCCATTCTTTCATCTCATTCATACATGTATTATCTGAAGGTAAAATGGATTTATATAGAAAGGGTAATATCTTAAAACAAGAAAACATCATTAATGGAAATAATATAGTGAATAATGCAAATCTATATGTATGGAAGACAATGTCTAATGACATTAGAATGACAGAAGTTGAAACATTGGATGAATTTCTCATAATGGATAATAATATTATTATCCTTCTCCAATGGCCCGAAGGCCTTCATTTTTTATTGATTTTGATAATACACCTTTTAAGGGATGAGGTGGAACCTTACAATGCCCGTAGCTGAATGATTACATGCACGTAGGCCATAGAGGAATTCATTGCCCGTAGTCACAAAAATTACATAAAACCCAGATTAACAACATGGAATTGCTCGTCCCCAGCATCGTCATTTTGAAATCAGCTCTCCACCTTCGCATGGCTGTTCGGCTAGGCATTCCCGTGCATGCACAGGATTGTCCCGATGGTAGGTTCCATACCCTCTCATTCTTGTAATCTATTTTAGCTTCTGCTGTGGTGAAAGCTCTTTTCTCATCCTTCTTGTAGAGCTTGTTCATTGAAGTTTTTTGTCTGGTTTGCATCTATAGGTGGCCTGAAGGCCTTAAGATGGCCCGAAGGCCCAACTAACCAAAAGGCCTAGGTGCCTGAAGGCCTATGAAGGACTATAGGACAAAATCGGATGCCCGAAGGCCCAAAAAGGGTCATATACCTGGCTGCTATAGTTCCCAACAGTGCCTTCTACAGTTCCCACAACAGTACCTGCTACAGTACTTTCTACAGTAATGCAACAATACCCAGAAATTCTGCCTCCACCTGTATTTGATCCCTAGTCGCTTGGATGCACCAACAGAGACTTTAATACACCCTACGAGATCGGTTTGATATTATGTCTCAACAAATTAAATTTTTTATCTACATACACATCCACTAGATGACTTAGAAACAATTTCAATTTCATAGAAAATTTATAAGGGGAGTGTTTTCTAGTAGAATTATGAATGTGAAAGTGAAATTTCATTTAAACCCTCAAGATTATATAAGAGTGATATTGAATTAATTCCATAATAATATGATTTAAGTAGTGAAAAATATCTTATAGAGATGTTTGAAAAACATCAGTTCCTTTCACTTAAAAAGTGTGAGTAGTGAAATTGGAAAGTATCATTATATGATTACACTAAAGTGTTTTATGTGTTCTTCCATTGGTCATTTTGAAGATAAATGTATAAATTTGTTTGAAAAATATTACATCCAAGATAATAATGAGAGACAAAGAATAGTCAATATGAAGAAAGAAAAAAATATGTTAAATCAATGTTTTTTACATGAGGAAAGTGTAAAACTTTCTCCGAAAACACAAAAATGAATTTTTTATCATATCTTCATAAAGATGAGAGTGGTAATGATGATTTGTATGTTTTTAATTATATAATCATTAATGAAAAATTATTTTTATTAAGGTGAACGATGATGAATCAACTAGTATTGATTTTTTTTTATTATAAGTATGAATAAAATAGAAATGAATTTAATATTGATGTGATAAAATATGGAATTTAATTCAAGGAAGGATAGCTTTAGAAGGAGATAAAAATTTTAAAAAAATACAATCAATATTTATGTAATAATGAATACATTACTATAAAAAATTTATCAATATTTTTTAATGATACTGAAGATATGAATATGTTCCCAGATGAGGAGAAGTTTCCAAATGTTATATTGAAAAATTAGTTTTGTATGAAGTATATATATATTTAAATAGTGCAATTTACTCTCATAAATGGTGAAAATAGATTGGATAATTATATATCATTCATTAATTATTATTTTAGGATGTTTATTAACGATTCAAAAAGAGGGCATGGAAAATCTAAAAGATTAACAAAATAATAAGGGTCGTTTAGAGTAAAATTGATCAAAATAAAATTATGGAAATGATATTAAATGATTTTGTGATATTATGAACTAAAAAAATATATTATCAAGTCATGTTTGTGAAAAATCAATTTAATTATAAAAAATTATGAAATTCTAGGAACAATGAATTGAAAGAAAAAATTTCACAAGTGATTTTGGGAAGGATGGAAATAATACATAATCAAGGACGAATATTTATATCAGACTCTAAAATTTTCCTTCAAAAAAGGATTGAATTTTTTTGACTAAACTATTTAAGAAATCTAGATTTAAACAACTTGACAGTAACTTCTTTCAATATAGATGTATGACTTTTATTTTTACAATTGGAAATGTAGATGCTTGGAGGATCTCAGATGAAATTAATTATTTAATGATGAAGATTCTATTAATATGAGGATATTTGGGAGGTGTATTTTTAGTGGAGTCAATCTACTTAAAAATTATAATTTAGTAGAAAAATGAAAAATATGGATTTAAGGTTGAGATTAAATTTCAACATTTGTAAGAATACTAGGGACCATGTGACTATCTATTTCATGTTGCACGTGATTCTATAACAATATTATGAAATTAGTTGATTTTGATTATTTTTACTCATATTTCCTTGAATAATGAGGATAATAGAAATGAATTTTTTTGTTCTCTATGTTTTACATAGTGATTCCTATGTGAGATGTATATGGATTTTGGAGAGTTGATATTTTTTAGACATGATAAGATATTTAAAACTCATAAAATATAAAAAAAGTGAAAGTAATGATCTATAAACATTGAAAATGATTTGTCTATAAATATAACAGGATTTGATTTTGTGGGTATTTTTTAAGAAAAGTAAAAATCCATGAAAACATTATATATTTATTTTCTAAAGCATAATATTATAAGGTTATCTCCATAATTTTTTATGGTAAATTAAGTGTTTTAAAAAAATATGTATTCTTGCTAATGATTTTAATGGTGTTTTTGCAATGGAAAGTGGTATGTGAACAAGGTGCACCTTGTTGAAAAGAGTTATAAAATTTATTAATTTAACCCATTATCATTCTAGGGGTGTTATAATCCCCCCCTTAGAGAACAACGTCCTCATTGTGGGCCATACTTTTCAACCTAGGAAATGAATCACACACAATGCTGGGTACCACCTCCGATACCAAATGTAACAAATAGGTCCTGCTGACAGCATAGACACCCCACCTTAGCATGGTCGTCTTGTCCCGACCCGCCAGGTATCACCAGTTTCCCCGAAGACACATATTCCCCACCGTAAGGCCCACCCACATGCCCGAACGGGTCATCTGACTAATAACTGTCTCCACAGTCCAACACATGCCCTTTCCAGTGTGCATTTTCCTCACTCACACACACCCTGGGAAACATCCTAGAAAGTTAGTCATCCTAATCAATACTCCAGTCCAATCACATTTAACCGTGGAGTTCTAATCAGGTAGGCTCCCAAAAAAGAAGGTGCACCTTATTGACATGATTCATATCATTTAGTCATTTAATCATTATTCATTATGGGGTGTTATAATTATAATCACCAGGAACTCATTTCATATTAGACATTATAAATAAAGGTTTATGTTTTATGTATGAAAAAAATTATTGGAGAAGGATCATACCCAACTGATAAAGTTTGATACTTCTTGGTATATACAAAGATAATTTATTAGTGAACATGAATGTATACAAAACTGAAATTCATATACAAAAAATTAAAATATGTCACTATATAATATGTATTATAAATATTCAATAAGAATCAAATATTTAATGGTGTTTGTAATCACTAGTGTATTTAAAACAAAATGTGAAAATTAATGGATATTTGGGAAGAGAGGTTTTGATGATAACTTTCTATATTATACACTAAATTGAATAGGACATCATTACTAAAATAATGAAACATGTAATATCATTGATAATATTAAATTAAAATATTTTATTACTCAAAAAATAATAACAAACATCAATAATAATGTTCCATAAGTGAGGATGATGTTGTTTTTATTTTAAAATATAATGTTGTTTATAAAACTAATATATTTTTAGAGATATATAGAGTGAATATGATGATTTACATACTAATAATTATAGAGATAAATCTCATTCATCTCAATAAAGGATCATAAATTTTGATGACATCCAAAATATCATTGGTGAATAGGGACGTAAGGTTTTAACTAGATTATCATAAAATATAAAACAACTTCTCTATTTTTTCATATTAAATCAAAATATTTTAAAGAGTAATTGAAGAATCAATATTATAATGATTATATAGTGAATGAAGCAGATCATGCTGAGAATAACATAACATTGGAGTTGGTAGATGATAATAAAATATTAAAATTATAATAATAAAGTTCATGTTAATAATGAAGATGAATGAATATGAAATTATTTTAAGAAACATGGAAATGAATGTGTTAAGTGTATACTCTTATCTCAAAGGAATTGATTTTAATGATACATTATTACAATCATATTTACTAGAAACAAATAAGATAATTTTTCTTATTATATCCCAAAGGAAATATACGATATTTTTTATGGATTCAAATTCTTCATTATACAATGTAGAGTTGGATAAATATGTGTATATTGATTAAAATGATGGTTTGTTTCTCTGTAAGATGAATTCCTATATTATTTAATTTTAAATAAATGAATAGTGGAAAAAATATATACATTGAAGATTATAAAGTTGTAATACTAATTTTATTATCTATGTAAATAATCTCATTTATTATATAAATGAGGAATGATGTTATGAAGGGTCTTATTTTTAAATGATAATGTTATTTGAAATTTTTAATCTTGTATAAATGAAATACTTTTTGGGTTCACAAAATTTTCAAGTGAAAATCACATCATTCTCTCTCAAGAGATGTATAAATTGGAAATTTTAAATATATTTTCCTTAGAGGATTCAAAAATATGTTTTTATAAATATATTATTGGGAACTTAATTTTGAAATAATGAGAATGGAAAAAAGTAAACCATGTGAATTCTAAAATCTAATTTGAGGTTTTTCATACATTAATACATCACTGAAAATTATAATTTATATTCCTACATTAATTATGTCTGGTGTAAAATTTCATAAAAGGTTTTTCATTTCATGGATATAAAGATAACGATAAGGTACATAAAAATAACAATAAAATAGGTTGTTAAAAATTATATTGGAGGAAATAATGATATGATTATATATATAGATGAAAGTTGGTCTGAAAATATTTATGATAGATGGTTAAAATCTTGGGGAGTATTTTTTGTAAGATAAACTTGTTTATATTGGAAAAAAGAAAGAAAATTTATGTAACACTAAGAATAACTAAGGTAAAATATGTGGTTTCTACTCTATCATCAACCCTGCAAATGTGGATAGAAGCTCAGTTTGAGGACATCATCATGGATGAAAACCAACCAACAATTGGGGAATGTGATTATCAAATTGATATCAATTTAATAATACATCATTTTATAATTCAATATTAAATAACATTGATATAAAATATAAATTATTCAATGAGAGTTTAATAAAGAATATATGATATATGGAATTTTTTCAAACAAAGGATCATATAACTTTTGGGATCACTAAATAAATTCTTAATGATGTTGTTTAAATTTTTTTGTTGTTTGTAGGTGTTAATGCTCTTTCCTTCTAAGGATATCATATTCGTAATACTCCCCAATAATAAATTATTTATCATATATTTTTATCAATGAGGGAGAAAAAACATAAATTGCTTGATGTTTATTCCTTTTTGAATATAGAAAATGTAATTAAAAGGTTGGAAAACAGTTTTAAATTAAATCCGAAGATATTTTTTATATTAAATGGGGGTGTAAATCATATTTAGGTTGGAGTGTATTTATATTGAGTTTTTAAAACAGTAAATATATGGGGTTATTATTGTGTATGACTGTCTTAATTAACTATTTAAATATTTTTTTTTGAGTTTGTATGAAAGAATATTTTATTATTATTTTGCAGTATATATTTTTGAAGTTGAATTAGTACATATATTTTTCATCTCATTTGGTATCATGGGATTCTAAAAATCATATTTTATTGTTTTGAATATGAATAATTGTTTTTATGGTAGGATATGTAAATATATATATATAACTCACTGTCATAACGATACAACAATATAATTAATAAATGTTATTTTTTCATAAATTAAGTTCATTGAAGTTGCCTTTAAAATTATGAATTATGGATTATTTATCAATATATTAGTTTTAAAAGTGAATTATGTTCCATTAATTCCAAATTAATCTATTTCGGGATATTTTTAATCCTAAGATATTTGTTGGGATATGCAATGGTTTTAGGATTCTATTGAAACACAAGTAGAAAATACATTAATTTTGAATTTATTTTTTCCTCAAGAATTTGGTATTTTCTCTAGTAGAGTATAATTGAAGACTTTTAATGTGATATGTGTAAGGTAATAGTTTTATTAATAAATTAATGTTATTATATCATAGGTTATATTTTTGTTTTAATACATTTGAATTATATTCCTTATTTTTAGTGTATTTTGTTGTGATTGAAAGATATATATAAACAATTGGTGATATATGGAACAATTTTTAAACTGATCAAAAACCGTATAAATTATCCTAATTATGTGTTCAAACATATTCTTGTAGTTCATATATTATTTTCAATTAATGTGAGGTTTCAAAATGGAAAACATAATTTGATGTTTAAAATGTTTTTCTGTTATATAATAAATATTCATAATAATAACTTAGAAATATACCAACAAAGTGATATATGAAATATTTGAATTCCTGTATATGTTTTTTATGACCTATAATTTTTATAAAATTTATATGATACTTAATATATTATTTTAGAATTATGATGATATGTAACGTATTTCTTCCACAGAAGGATAAAAATTAACATCATTTTCCTGATAAAGATGATATAAAACATATTTTTATCAGATAAATTTGACCCATAAAATATTTTATGAGATAATATATAATATAAATAAGGAATTTCTGATAGATTTAAAAATTTACAATTTAAAAAATAATGTTATGTTTACATTATAATGCTTAAGATAACTGTAATCATTTGTGACAATTTAAACATAGAAAAAATTTAGGTGATGAAATATTATCTAATATTTACTCTATAATATAATAATAGAAATTCAAATGTTGATATTCATTGATTGAAATATAAAAATTTGGGTGTTTTACTCAAGGAAAGGGATACATTGGTTTGTTCTATGATGATTTTTTTTATACCATAATAGAATAAGATGGATGTTAGAATAGTTTGTATATGTTTTCCCATGCCGTTGATAGGAACCTTTGCAATGTGAGTCACCTATATAGATCAATTGAAACAAAAATTGTTGAAAAAGAAGAATATGGAAGATAAAAGAAGATAAGAATATGAATAATTAGTTGTAAGTAATAATTTCTCATAATTTTTAATTTAATTATCAAATTCAATAAATAGAATCCCAATAATGAAGGAGAAAATATTTTTTGTTAGTAATGTGAAATAATAATCAAATTGATATCATTGATTTCAATATATATATTAAAAATATATTGAATATAAATAATAAATAATATACATGAAATTTTGCATATATAAGAAGAAGCATAAAATAATAAATATATAAAAACATGATGGAATTATTATTTGGGGGAATAATATATTATTTGTAATAACCATATTTTCATATTGGAAGAAGAACATTTTAGATAGTCAAGAGACTTTATTATATTATTTGATTTAGTATAAATAAATAACATTGTAATCCACATGTTGATACTAGTTTAGGTTATGTTATCTGGTTAATTTTAGATCATGGTAAGGATTATAGTTCTATTTTTTTGAGGTGTACCTTATTAAAATCTGTTGTACCCTCCGTGTTTGTGTCTATCTATTTGGGTGTGTAACAATGATCAAGGTAATCACATTAACGGGTGTTCAATATTATTTTCATAAATAAATAGAAAAATATATTGTAATTAGTAACTCATCCCTAATTAATCACTATAAATTTTGAGAGTTTTTTAACGTGGTATCATAGTTATGGTTCCCTCAAAACAGAATATACTTTTTGGATTTTGAAGAGAAAATTTCCTCTATGTTTGGAGAGTTCGTACATAATTTCTATGGTTGGTTGGGAAGCCCATATTTTCATGAATAATTAAAGTATTCATACTTTTTAGGAGAAACATTCTATAGTGGAAAATATTATATATTTGATAATATTTACTAAATTAGTTAGGATGGTCTTCAGGGTGAAACTGGTAGATTTTTTCCTTGATCTAAATGTGCTACCAACATAGAAACTGATATGAGGAACATGGTGAATGAAATCCATGTATAGAATTACCTTTTTCACCTAATTATAATGATTTTATAATGGTTAAATTGATTCAAATAGTAATGACCATATGTGAAAACATGGAAAAAAAATATAATGGAAATGAAAATGGGAATCATGATAAATTAAAAGTTTCTTATTTGAAATATGAAGACCTTATAAAGATGAATATTGAATCTATAAATGCCAAAACCACAAGGATTAGTAAAATAATTATCATGGTTAGAGGAGTTGGCGGAAAATTATGTGATATAATTTTTATTTTGAAAACTATATACAATATTCTTTTTAGGTTTAACACTAATATCTTAGAACATAAATATTGAGTCTGGTAAAATTCATATTCATGAAATATATTGTGTTCTTATTGTATATAAAATTTGAAGGGGAAGTGTTTTATGAATAATTCATAGTTAATAAATGAATGTTACTTTGAATTCCTCTGTCATTAAAATTTTGTGATAGAATAAATTAGAGAAAAATAATATTCTAAAGAAGAAGAAGAATATATTAAAGATAAGTTTCAAAAACATATATCACTCGTCCTTAGATTTGTGAGAATAGGGAAAGGTATGTTCAATTATAAGATTCAAAATAGATTTTTCAAGTGTGTATCCATTATTAATTTTTTATAAAATTTTTAAAAGGTAATAGAAAAAAATAAAAGAATAATGATGTTGAGATACTAATAATTTCCTCTAATAAGTTTGGGAATAAATTTGAAAAATAAAACTTTTTTGTAAGTGGAATGGGTAATATATTTTCCAAATATGAAAGGAAAAAATATATTATCAAATTTAGATGTTGAAAATGTTTATGGTGAGAAAAAATATTTTATAATTCTAGTAATATATTACAGAAACTATTTATTTCAAAACCAAATGATGGAGAATTTATTTGGGTTGAATGTGGTGTTTTATGAAGAATGGAAATAATATAAATATATATTATACAAATTATATAACTCAATTAGTTTATTTTAATGATCTCAATTATGGAGATAGTGATAAAAAATATAGACGAATACAATAAATATTTTTGTATGAATGATTTTTTTACACGACGAATAAGAATCACTGATTTAAAAAGTTATTGATGACTTAAAAAATTAATTTATTAATGACAATAATTTAAAACTTTATATTGAAAATATAGTTATTATTATAGAGAAGGCACTAATACAGTCTAATAAAATATTAGCATTTATCAAAGGAATCCGACATGTAAAAATTATAAATTTTAAAATCCATTTTAATATATTTATGAATGTTATTTGTAGAAGGTTATGAAATAAATTAATCATTCAAGAAATTTGGAACTTTGAGTTTACCAAAAAAATAAAACTATAAAGGAATGAACAATACTCTAATTGTTAATAAAAAAACTAATTGAAAAAAAAATTGAATAGAACTATTATTTAGTAAAAATAACAATTCTTATAAATATAGAAATTCTAGGAACACAGAAATAAAGGAAATAAAAATTAAAAATATTTATATAGATAATAATTTAATGAAGAATAAATCAAGGGGAAATATTTTTTGTGTATAGAAATGTTATGTTTTATAAAAATAATCCAAAATTATTGACCAAGAAAGAATAAAATTATATTTAAATACCTAGATATTATATAATTTACATTTGTAGGTGTGCCTAATATAGGTATTACCGACATTGTGGAATATTTGGAAACATTGAATGATATTATTTGATTAATTAAAAATATTTCTATGTGCCTAGACATTTTTCGGTGAGTCATTTATTTAGGGAACTAAAAAATGAAAATAAAAATATTTTATAAGGTACCTAAAAATAATTTACCAAAGGTTAATCATAAATTTCAACAAATAGATGATCTTTGTGGAAGACATGTCCTTCTTGGTTACCATGATATGAACTATATCACCAACCTACTATCCCAATTGGGTATCAATTGTAATAATCATAAGTCTATAAATAATATGGATAATGGAATGTAGACAGATTTTATTTTTAAATATCCACTTAATAATTTAAACGGTGAATGTTTATAGATTCTAGATAGTTGATTTGATTCTTATACTAATGGGAATATAAAACAATTAGAATATGTATAAAATGAAAATTAATGTTCTATTTCATTTGGTAATAATTCGTTACTCAAAATATAAGTGTTCAGTTCTGAAATTATTGGTAAAGGGAAGAAAAAATACAAGAAATGTTTATATGTTGATGGACTAAATAACCATCTATGAATTATACCATATTTATGTCACGAATGAAATAAAGTGATTTTTTTAAAAAAATATATTAATTGTAGATATTTGATAAGATGGTTTTTTATCAAAAAAAGAATAATGTATAAGTGGTAAATAGTTTTATATTAAATATTATAAAAATTTATCCTTTTTATATGACAAATATGGAAAATAATTATGGAATAAAAGAAAATAACAACATGTCCAGAAGAACATTATCATGTATACCTAAATAAAAAATGTTTTTTATATGAATATTATGATATTAAAATAAGAAAATTTAATACTATGTTTGTAAAAGGGGTATGATTATTAATTCCTGATATGATGAAATTGAAATTCAGATATCATATTTACATGATCTTATACATTAAAAAATGTGTTTACTTATGATAATGTAATAAAAAATATAGATATGTATTTTATTTCATTATTAATTTTTTAAAATTTATAACTTGTATTATTTTTTTGAATATTATATTATATTATCATGAAATGTTCCATAGTTTTAGAATGAGTAATTGGAATGTGCGTGGATTCATCTTAAAGAATATCAAGATAAGAAATGGTTGCCAATATACTAGTGGTAGATTTTATGCTTATCATGACAAGAAATTTATTCACCATGAAATATATTCACCTTTATCACCAAATAAAATTGTGTTATCTAATATTAAAACCTATGTACAATGGATATATATCATAAAATGTTGATAAATACTAATAATTAATTGTATTTCTATAAAAACAATTTATAGTGAAAATTCATATAAAATATTTTTGATTGAACCAACCAAATTATGATATGGCAGAAAATGATTTTTTATATTAAAAATTCCCATGTGTGAATTATTATTGAGTGTTTTAATTACATTGATTCATCAAAATAAATGGTGAAATTCATGGAAATCTAGGGAAGATGGGTTTTGATTAAATCTTCTTAATTTATCCCCCAAAATATGGATAATATAACTATTACAGTAATAATGTAGGGAAGATTCATGTTATTTCTATTGTGAATGTGTTAGAACAATTAGTGAATCAAAATTCACATTTAGAAGCATGTTATAGAAGTGATGAAGAAACTAATTTTTGGAATATAAGGAAATGGATAATGAAATCAATATTTGTTCATAAGATATAAAATGTGAAGATATTTATTTGTATAATTCTAGTAATGAATACAAACCAATCTCATCTAACAAATGGTAAAGAAAGTGGATGGAGGTCGAATAAAATCCATTCAAGGAAATTATAATATTTCCTAATTAGAAGAATTTTTTTAATAGAAACAAAAACCTAATTACATTCACACGCTGGACCAAGATATTTGAATGAGTCATAAGAGGTTCAAGAGTGGGTTTATTTAATGAATTCATAATTAGAACACATTGAGAACAATAACACTTGGTAATATTTAACATATCCTGAAAATAAAAATGTTATTGGGAAGAAGTTGGTGTTTTGAAAAAATATGAATGAAAAGTTATAATTATTTAGAATATTGAAATTATTGGTCTACAAAATTTACTAATAGGTTAACAAAATTTATTTTAAATAGACCTTAACATAGATTAATAGACTGAATATCATCAATGGGAACTAAATTACTAGTGGATGAGAACGTAATACAAGTAAACCTTAGAAACTTCAAGATTATAATGGGAGATTTTTTATAACGTACTGATTTATGTATGTATATTTTTATTATCGTGAACCGAATATGGTCGCCACCAAAATTGGCACCAGACCCAGCCCGTGACAAGGCCCAAAGGGAGTTCCCTATCCCCAGAGGCTGGCACATATTCCTGGGTATCATTTATCATTTTTTGGGAATGATTTACCCGAATATGTATAGATAAAACACCAAAATGATTTGATAAAATGAATCTGAAAAATTCACACCAACAAGGTTTATAAAAAAACAGAAAAGAATACATATGTTCAAATGAAATACAAAAGGTCCAAAGACACAATGGAATATAAACAACACATCCCCATTAAATCCACATGATATGGAGTCATCACCCCCAAGTCGTCTCCACTACTCCGCCCCAAGGATGAGGACTAACACCCTGAACCGCCATCACCCTTGGCCTTTCCTTTACCTGTGTCAAAAAAAAGTATACTTAGACCCAAGGGGTTTAAGTAGGGTGTGAGCCTAATCCCAATAGGATACCACCCTATGATTCCAATGTGCATTCAATACAAGGTGAAAAAGAAAGCAGTTTTAATATGCAATGAAAAGCGATGACAAATTCCAAGAAATGAGACTTTAAAGTGAAAACATTTTTCAAGATAAAACATTCATAATGATAACACATTTAAATAGGAATGTTAGATACTGAAATATAATTCCAAAGACACAAAAATACAAGGTCAAATACTACAAATCCAACGAGCAACAAAACCGTTAACACCCCTAGGCACTAGATAGTCTCGGGCCCCATGTACCTCGTACCTCGGTGTAATGTAACCATAGTAAAATCCTTTCTCATGAAAGAGCCACTAGTATGGAACATACCCATAACCCATTGGTCTCCAATAATCATCAAAATACTTTATCTAGAGTTGTATTTATCCAAATGCTATGTGAAACAGGGACAAAACCCATCTGGTCTACTAGTCGTACTAGTACAAATCCGCCCCACCAAGGTACCCGGGCATCCATTTTGTTCTCAAATAATTTCAGGATTTAACACATATCCATATTAATTTAAAACATCACTACTTTTCAAATACACCAAATACAGTAGCCATCACATATTATAACACTTAAAACACACAACAAACTCTTTGAATTTGAAAAAATCAATTTCTCAAAATCTCGTGTTGTTTTGCACAGAAAACTCTTTAAAAACCCACTTGTAGACTATGTTCACACATGTAAGTTACTAAAATAGTAAAGGCAGAAAAATAAATTTCAATTAAAACAACAAATCAATTTTCGGTCATCCCCATGTTAAACAAGATGTGATAACTTTGTAAAACCTTCATTTTCACACAAAAGTGGAACCAAAACTTCACTTTCTTTACAAACACAATTATAACCCATTTTTACAGCAATAACCAAGGGGAATAAACATTATAAACAGTATTTTATGATTTATTAAAGATCAATAAAAACAAAAAAGTATTTATAGGGAATTTCCAAATAAACAAATAAAATATTTCTTTGGAAAACCCCCCAATTTCACACCAAATTGGCATTTAAAATTCAATTGAATTAGAAAAATCATTAGAACCAATTTTTTCAGTAATAATAAAATGATATAAATATAAAAATATGATAAATACAGCATCCTAATACACAAATATTGCATCATCATTGGAATCACCTACAAAATCAAAGGAAATCATTGAATCCTTTGTGCGAAAACACAAACGCACCACCGCTGCACCTCAAGAAAGGTAGATCAAACCTAAAAATAGAAATTTGGACAAAGAAACCCCGAGGTTAAACCTTAGGTTCGAACCCCTACCCACTGGCCATTTTTCAATTCAATGAAAAGGGATTAAACTTTAAAAAAATTAGAATGAAACGCTAATCAATTTTAAATGGGAAATGAAATGGACTAACTTACTTGAGAAATATAAAATGAATATCCAAAAAACACCATTATCTGAAATTGAAAACGGCCAAAACTCAGGGGATGTTCGCACAATAATTATTAGGCCATTTAGGAATTGGAATGGTGGGAAAAGAGTATGAATTGAGAGAGTTATGATTGAATTAACATACCTTATCAAATCTAGAAGAATTTGAAAAACCCTAAGATGTTCGTCCCTAAATCGCGATTTCTAAGAGCTCAAAATAGGGGGTAAAGAGGCTGGGAGAGTGGCTGGGTGAACGAGGCGCATATGAGGCTTGGAATAACCGAAATATACTAAATATAGAATAAGTTATAAAATAAATAAAATTTAAATTTAAACCTAGATATGGGCTTCTAGGCAGGTCCAATCCCTTAAATAAAAACCAAAACAAACCTTGGTTATGAATTTCCAAAGGCTCCAAATTTTAATTGTAGTGTTAATATATCAGGGGAGGACATTTAGGAGTTGTAATGAGTGAAAAATATAAAACAATTAATACGTTAAAAAAGTAACAAAAATTTATTTTTAAATCTGGAATTGGTCTCACGGTTTGGCCCAATTCACGAAAACTCACATATTCTCCATAAAACCATTGGAAACCCCCAAAAAAAATTAATGGAAATTAAAATAAAAATACATTTAAACTAAGCTATGTATTAAAAAATTCTCCCTACAATGAAAACATTCCGCCCCGTAAAGTCACAGCATGGCCAAAGTAACAACCAAACCCAACTGAGAAACCAATAAGTACTCTTTTTCCAGGTTTCTTCTCCAAAGGCCAAAACACCTCCAGTGATCAATAAAGGAAGGAATAATCTCACAAACCAAACATACACAACTTTCCTAAAACCATCAAGAACATTCATGCTTTATCCCAAATGAAAACTCCTCAAATACAATCTGAAAAATACTCAAGCAATTCAACCAAACGAACAACAACTTTGAACAAGGTTGCACTTACCATACATTAACTAAATCATTGTTGCTCTCCAGTCCCAAAGTTTAGTCAAGAATGATGTTGGTAGCTATATATCTCTAAACAAGACTATCTACACCAGGCCAAGACCATGTAAAAATCTATGTTACTAGTATGGGGGGACAGAAATAAGCTCCCCACCATAAGAGACAACCAATAATTTTTTTTCGATACATAATAAAGAGAGTAACAGGGGGAGGCCTAAATGGACTCACCGATACTAAGGATATACTTCCATCATAAATTTAAAAAATAAATTATATAAGACTCATAGTGGGTCTCGCCACCATAAGAACCAACCATCTTAACCAACCAGCACTGGCCGGTAAAGAGAGACCCAAAAATTTAAATAGTTGGGGCGACCACATGGTTAGATTGCACAGTTTGGGAAACCAAACACTAACAGTGGGGATCCTTCTATCCACATTGTTTTCTGGGGCATGGTCACTATTAACCAAGTGAAAACCGTGTTCTCAAACAGTGTAGACAAACTTAAAACCATTCTCCAAAGACTCAGTTGAAACAAAAGTGGGAGGGAATAACATTGGGCGATGACATGGGTACACGACCCTCCACCTATTTCAGCCGAACATGGACAATAGAATAATGATTATGAAACCATAGGTTTAAAATATTCCTAACATTCATATTGAGGATATGACTTTTTACAAGGGTTTAAGCAACCCTTTGATTTCCCCTGACTACGAGCCATCTTTTCTCTGAGACCTATGGCTGGAGCTCAAATGATTGAAGCATCATCGGCCTCACAGTTAGGATTTGGAAACCCCATGAAGGATAGTTCTTCTTTTAATGCAAACAAAAACTACAATGCAATCCCTGGTACATTTTCCAAGACATAACACATTCCAAACTCACTTTACCCTAACTTGATATTTCACTGAAACAAGGCCTTAAAATATGCACACATATCACACCTTGTTTGTTCAGGTGAGAAACAATAGATGTAAAGAAAAACTATACTCAACTTCCTCTAAAATGGAATATTTTTAAGCTTTTTTTTCAAGGGATAAATTCTCCCAACATAATAGAGACTCTCATATGATTGACTAACTTTCACCTTTATGATCAATCGAGCCCATGACATTATAAGGCATCACCAAACATGACCATTGCGACTGATATAAACAATGCATGGAGAGGTACCTTATACAAAATCCCCAAACAACACACAATTCTAGAAAGTGGCCACAATATCCTAGCGTGACCATATTTTCTACACCGGGGGTTTATCATGAATTCATGCATTAAAGAAACTTTGAAGAAACCAAAGGTCCTCTTAGACACCATCGAGACACTCATCCACACTAACAACACTAGACCACATCCACCTTTTACATATCAAGAAACATAAGAAACTAAGGTCCTTTTCAACCTTCCATGAGAAATCTCGCTTTAAAAGAGGATCTAAAAATCAAAGAAAGGAAAGGGTGTAGACTCAATCTAAAAATTTAAAGAAAATGATTCCTTATATTGATCAACTGGAGGGTATTCAAAAGGGAAAACAATCCAGGTTGCACTTCAATTGTGCACTAACCCTTAATGGGGCGAACCTTATCCAACGATTGAACCAATGGATCCAACCAATATGGTCCATTGGTCATGATATACCACAATAAAGATCCAAACACATGAAGGGAACCACCATAAAGGCATCCCAAAACATTTTTCAAAAGAGACCACTAACCGTCCCTACAACACAGCTCACCGACCAAACACAAACCCAAGACACAGTTCAAACCGGAGGGGTTCTTGGACTCAAAACATCCCACAACATCAACATTATCAAAAACCGATAATACAAACTATATCAAACTATTCATCAAGACATCATGTTTTCCTTTAAAACTATTTCTTTGAAACCAAATTGTTTAGCAGAAAGCATATCCACCAATGGTACCCCATGGGCCTCACACATGCATGTTTTTGTGCCACACCGAGCACCCTCCTCAGATCCATCCCTGCACTCATAAAGTCATGCCATCAACCATCCATCATCCCATATAACCACATGAATGTGTTTACTCACGGAAATACCAATGGTTAAAACAAATATTATTTCCACTTTTCAAAACCAAAACGGTCAACCAACACATCCTTTTTTTCAAAAATACTAACCAAGAGATCAAAATCTCATTTCAAATATTACTAAAATTTTCATAAAGACACAAACATTTATTCAAGAACTCAATTTTTAGATATTCACATCAATTTCAAATCATCTCATCCCATTAGAACACTATTTGATTATTTAGAAAACTCTATTGGAAACACTTTCCAAAATCAAAATCAATATAGTTCCTGCTTTCAAAAGAGGTGTAAGCACACCATTTTACATTTCAAAATAATTCTAAAAATTCAGTTCAACCATTTAATTAACAAAACCATTACCTCATTATTTGAAATTCATTAAAAAACGTTACGCTTTTTAAAACAAAGTCACTTTAAAACCAAAGTTCCAAGATTTCAAAACTAAAGAACACAAGACAATGCGAGAGGAAACTAGTTTCAGTGGGTGACTTGGACATATGGTTAGAGACCATATCCCAATCACTTCACAGTCACAAAGAGTGTTCTAGGGAAGATCCTCGTCTCCACATGGCTTTCTAGGCCCTGGAAGCTTACTAAGACCATTAACCCAACTCTCTTTCCATTTCCCATAACCATCATTAAAAGAAGAAAACCAAAGGACTTAGATAAATCCTAACATCCCCAGGTAACTTGAATCATGTCATGAGGTGTGGTGATCAGGCACACTACCCATAACTAGAATACCATGTCCATACAATACTAACTCTATAATATCCTGATTCTTCCCTAAATAACATGACCCAAAGAGTTAACCTGAACCTCCTCTGATAGCATTTTGTTACGAACCGAATCTGGTCGCCGCCAAAAACAGCACCAGACCTAGCACGTGACAAGGCCCAAAGGGCGTTCCATATCTCCACGGGAAAGAACAAGTGCTCGGGTATCATTTATCTTGCTTTGGGAACGATTTACCCGAATATTTATAGATAAAACACCAAAAATATTTGATAAAATTAATCTGAAAAATTCATACCAACAAGGTTTATAAAAAAATCCAGAACATAATAAATAAATTCAAATGAAATAAAGAAATTTTCAAAGAAACAATTGAATAGAAAGAAAACATCCCAATGTAATCCACGTGACAAGGGGTCTTCACCCCCAAGTCGTCTCCACTACTCCGCCCCAAGGATGAGGACTAACACCCTGAACCGCCATCACCCTTAGCCTTTCCTTTACCTGGGTCAAAAAAGTCTACTTACACCCAAGGGGTGTAAGTATGGTGTGGTCCTAAGCCCAATAGGATACCACCCTATGATTCCAAGGTGGATGAAATACAAGGTGAAAAGGTAAGCAGTTTTAATATGCAATGAAAAGCGGTGACAAATTCAAAGACATGAAACTTTAAATTGAAAACATTTTTCAAGATAAAACTTTCATAATGTTAACACATTAAAATAGGAATGTTATATACTGAAATATAATTCCAAAGACACCAAAATACAAGGTAAAATACTACAAATCCAATGAGAAACAAAACCAGAAACACCCCTAGGCACTAGATTGTCTCGGTCCCCATGTACCTCATACCTCAGTGTAATGTAATCGTAGTAAAATACTTCATCATGCACGAGCCACTAGTAGGGAACATACCCATAACCTATTGGTCACCAATAATCATCCACATATTTTAGTTAGAGTTTCCTTTATCCAAATGCTATGTGAAACAGGGACAAAACCCATCCGGTCCACTAGACGTACTATTACAAATATGCCCCACCTAAGTACTCAGGCTTCCACTATTGTGCCCAACAATTTCAGGATTTAACACATATCCATTTTAATGTAAAACACCACTACTATTAAAAAACACAAAATATATTAGCCATTTCATTTTATACCACTTACGACACACAAAAAACTCTTTGAATTTGAATAAATCAATTTCTCAAAATCCCGTGTTGTTTTCCAAATAAAACCCCTTAAGAAACCCACCTGTACACTATGTTCACACTTGTATGTTACGAAAATAGTAAATTCATCCCAATACATTTAAATTAAAACAAAAAATCAATTTTCAGGTATCCCCATGTTAAACAAGATGTGTTAACTTTGTAAAACCTCTATTTTCACACAAAAGTGGATCCAAAACTCCACCTTCTTTACAAACACAATTAAAACCCATTTTTGCAGCAATAAACAATGGGGATAAAAATTATAAACAATATTTTATGACTTATTACAGATCAATAAAAACAACTATGTATTTATAGAGAATACCCAAATAAAAAAATAAAACATTTCTTTGGAAAACCCCCAATTTCACACCAAATTGGCATTTAAAATTCAATTGAAATAGAAACATCATTAGAACCAATTTTTCCAGTAATAATAAATTGGTATAAATATGAAAATATGATAAATACAACATGATAATACACAAATATTTCAACAATATTGGAATCACCTACCAAATCAAATGAAACCATTGAATTCTTTGTGCGAAAACACAAATGCATCACCGCCGCACCTCAATAAGGGTGGATCAAACATAAAAATGAAAAATTGGACCAAGGAAACCCAATGTTAAACCATAGGTTCGAACCCCTACCCACGGGTCATTTTTCACTTCAATGAAAAGGGATTAAACC
Organism: Viscum album; assembly: GCA_963277665.1. NCBI lineage: Eukaryota > Viridiplantae > Streptophyta > Magnoliopsida > Santalales > Viscaceae > Viscum > Viscum album. Next base: position 510,588,211 of record OY728143.1, on the reverse strand, counting down.
TAAAAAAATTAGAATGAAACCCTAATCAATTTAAAAGGGGAAATGAAATGGACTAACTTACTAGAGAAATCTAGAATGAATCTCCCAAAAAACACTAGTATCTAAAATTTAAAATGTCCAAAACTAAGGGGATGTTGGAACAATAATTAATAGGTAAATTAAAAATTGTAATGGAAGGAATAGAGTATTAATTGAGAGAGTTATGATTGAATTAACGTACCTTATCAAATCTGGACGAATTTAGAAACCCAATGATGTTCGTCCCTAAATCGTGATTTCTAAGAGCTCCAAAGAGGGGGTAAAGATGTTTTAGGAGTGGATGGGTGAATGAGGCGTATATGAGTCTTGGAATCACCGACAAATAATTAAAATTGTATAATTTATTAAATAAATAATATTAATTTTTAAACCTTGATATGGGCTTCCGGGCAGACCCAATCCCTTAAATAAAATCCAAAACAAACCTTTGTTATGGATTTACAAAGGCTCCAAATTTTAATTGTGGTGTTAATATATCGGTGGAGGAAATTTAAGAGTTGGAATGTGTGAAAAATATAAGAAAATGAATTCGTTATAAATGAAACAATATTTATTTTTAAATCTGGATTTGGGCTCACGGTTTGTCCCAATTCACAAAAACTCACCTATTCTCCATAAAACCATTTGAAACCCCCAAAACAATGAATTAATGTAAATTAAAATAAAAATACATTTATAATAAGCTATGTATGTGACATTTATATTATTCTTTTATGTTCTAGGTACCACAGTACCAAAAAGTAGTCTTAGTTCATGTTCATAATGATATTTTTTTAGTATATAAAAGAAACAGTGTACTTTGTTATAAAATATGACAGAAGTGTAAATATTGATTTCATTAATATATTGATATATGTTAGGACAAAAATAGTGATGATAGGAGTTCAAACATGATATTTTTTTATAAAAATAAATGTATTTTATACAAAAAGATGAAAAAATCAATGAACTTAAGTATTGTTAACGAAGAATAGTTGGATTCCTCTCAAACCATAACCCAATAAATTTTGATGTGAAATGAGTTGGACGATCTCATGATGAAAATTAAACTTCCCAATCCTTATGGTACATGATAATAAATATAAATTAAATGTATTGATAACTAATATTTATATTTCAATGTAAATTAAATTTATATCAAATATCAATTAAAAAAGCTTTTTTAGAGAATAATGTGTTGATTATAGAATTCATCTCAAAAAAATTCCAATTTTTTATGTGTTTGTTAATCCATTTTTGGAGGATTATTTTCTAAAATTGATTTTATTCTAAAGTTTTCAAATTCATTCCTTCCATGGATAAGGTATTTTGATTCCATATGATGTCTCTTTGGTTATTTGGATATTTTTTAAGAGTGGTAGAAGAATGACATAAACTAATTAACTTTTATTCATTTATAAAATTTCTAAACGTAGGGAAAGATGTTTTAATGAGAATTAAAATATATGTATTTTTTAAAATAGGGGAGATTAATATTATTTAGGTGGAGCATGTATTTTTATAGGGTTATTAAAAGGGTAAAGAAATGAGGTGATGATTTAGGTTACATGTCATCAAAAACTATAGAAGCATTTTTTTTAGTATGTATTAATGAATAAATCTTATTAAACATTCCTAGAAATATTTTTTAAATTGAATAATTGTTTCTTTCTATTTCATTTCAACAGGTATCATAGTTCTAAAATTATGATTTTTGTTTTTATAACTATTGGATCACGAGCTTTGAAGTCCAAATATATAAATATGTCAATGTAAGTCACTTATGTAAATTATAATATTATTGATCAATGTTATTCTCTCCACATCAAGTTACCTAATGTATACATATAATAATTTATTGATGGATTATTGAAAAAAATATTTATTTTAAAAGTGATTTATATTCATTGGATGCCAAAAAAATTTAAATGGGGATATTATTGAGATAATGAGTTTATTTGGGAGATTTTGGGTTATTGAGTGATTTTTGAGACACAAGTTGAAGTTTTTTTAATTTAGAGATGAAAATATTTCCTATAGAATTATTTATTTTGTCTATATAATGAGAATTTAATTATAATGATTAAATATTTTTAATGTGTTTTAATTTTCTTGTAAATACATAAATCATGTTCACACTCAATTATTCATGGCGCTTCAACTATGGTGAAGTATATTATATTGTTTTAGAATCTATGATGATGATAATAAGATCTCTACACCTTTCTACTTGTAGGTTGTCTTCTTTGCATCATTCGGATCTCTCTTCGGGCAGGAATTTTCATAATGACCCATCTCACCACATTTAAAACACATTACAGTTTTCTTATTAGGATTAGTCATTGTATAATATTCATTACAATCTCAGGAAATATGTCCAAACCGACCACATTTAAAACACATCCGAGTTTTTCTAAGACATTCTCTATGGTGCTTCTAGCTAAACTTTTCAAAAACTGGAAATGATTTTTTCTTACCATCAGATTTGATTGGTTGATTCATAACCATTGCTTTCCATCTATACCTATTATTCTCCTTGTTTCAAAAATGCATGTGATCATCAGAAAACTCCATCTCTACCCTATCAGTGCATTGGATATGTTTCTCAAAACTTTTGAATTCACGGGAGGCCAATGAACTTCGATACTTTGGCTTTAGTCCAGAGTAAAAGAATTTTATTTTATTATCAAGATCCCGCATAAGATTTAGATTATACCTCGCATATCAAGTGAAGATCTCTTCATACACAGCCACTAAATATTCCCCCTTCTATGTCAATTAAATGAATTGCTTCTCCATCCTATGTCACGCCACATTTGGAAAATATTTTTCAACAAAAAGACATTTAAATGCATCCCACTCAAAGGCTTCAATATCCTCTTTACCCCTGATATTACTTACCATTAAACACCACTGATAATATTAATCATAAATGTGATAAATAGAAAGACTTTCCTTTTGATTGTCTAAATATCCCTTAAAATGGAATATCTTTTCAAGGTATTTAATCCATCATTCAGTCGCTACTGGGTCTGAAGATTCATTGAATGTGGGAGGGTGTTATCTCATAAAATGATCCAGTATTGTCTTGTTCAATTGTGGTACCTCTATATATTATCTTTCATGGATGATTCACCCATTTATTGGATGCATTATCTGAGCCATTAATATCACAAACTTCACAGTTCCCATCCCAACTATTATATGCTGTAGATTCAGTAGGATTTTATTCCATCGATGCCTCTTCTCTTCAGCTTCGCTATTTCACTTACAGACTTCCATTCTCAAAAAACATAACATAGATGAAGAAACATGGTGATCATTAAATTATACGACATTTCACTGTAATCATATAGTGAAAATAATTTATTGTATTCTATTAACATCACCTTAACCCCTAAAGTTATCTAAACCATCATCTGATGCCAACTATAAGGACCCTTCCTTATCACATGCATAATCATGCATTCATCCAGTAAATCAATTTATTTTAAATTGAGAATCATTTCACGTTTAGAGAATTAGAGAATTGGGACAATAAATTCATAACATTATACATTATTACACAGTTGATTCCCTAAAAACAGTACTCATTCCTTCCAAAAATTCAAACATTCCCAATAAAATATGATATATTTGATAGATCATAAGACATTTAACTTGGATTCCTTCACTTTCTCAAAATTACTTATAACCTGTGAAAATCATTTAATAACATGGGATTAGCAGCAAAATCTTAGTAAGGGATATAAGAAAAACACATTAGTACAATAATACTTGTAACATATGAAATCACTTTCAAAGATATGCTTGTCACCCATATTTACTTACATGGTAAAACATGAAATTTATACAAGATTACCACAAACATAAGAACATAAATATAACCATAAAGGTATTTTGGGTCATTAATTACTTAATATTGTAACCCTCATAGCTACCTTATAATTTGTAACCCTCACGACTACCTTACAATTTGTGTAACAATCGCAGCTACACAGGGAGTAACCATACGACCGACCTCCATATTACACATACCCTATACATTGAATGAAAATATAGGTATCACCATTCATTATAAAAAATTCCCAATAACCATAACATAATCATACAACATGAATAATATCAAAAAAAACATTTCTTTTTTTTGTTAAATTGAATTTTAAAATAGGATTTTAAAATAATATCCCCTTACATAAATCATATAATTGAAATTTGACTTAATAGAGAGGATGGAATAAATATATACATTGTAATTATACATGAATAAACATAATATAAACAAAACCTATCACGAAATAAATTTTAATACCACATTAATAACGAAGTAGAAAGTTAACAGAATGGATGGAAATCAGTTTAAGAATTCCCTTACCTCAAACGTGTCTTACTTTAGACGAGTTTAATCTTCTATTATAGTGGTAAAAAGAGTGATACTAGTATTTTACAGAAACATTTTCATGTTTATAACAACTTATATGATCATTTCATAACATCATCCCACCATTTAAATGTCAGTATTATGATCCATGCATTATTTTTTGGTGAGTTCTTCACATGATTTCCATGATTGGTTCATGGTGGATGTTTTTGTTGATTGGAAGTGAAACCCCATAATTTGAATGGGGAAGTATTTATATATTTCATGTGACATTAATTATATAATTTTTCATTTTTAATTCTTACATAAGGATGATTCATAAGTTTAAACATTAATGATGTTCGTTTAGATCATTTTTGTGGTACTTTGATAGTAACAATATCATTTTATTTCATAAATTAAAACCATGTGTACAATAGAATTCTAGAACCATGGATTCCAGAACCATAGAAGAGACATAATAATTATATTATAACCTGGTTCAACCATAAAAATGGTTTCATTACCATAATTCATGTATTTAAAGAAAAATGAAATCACATCGTCCACGATGTCGGTAATTCGAAACATCATGGACAATGTTTTTAATTCCATCAATAAGGTGTAGAGGACAAGAATAATGATGATGAATTATCCATGAACATGAGAACATACAGAATATACATTATTCTAGCTTTTTCATGCCTCTTGGTTAATAGGATGTTAGTAAAGAAGATGAAAATAAAGAATCTTGAAATAAAAGAAAAAAAGACAAATTTCTCATGACGATTCGACAACCTAACGACGTCTCTTAAAATGTCATAAAATAGTTTGAGGTGAGAAAGTGGATATCTCATTATACATACATAATATGGACAGTAACGGGGATATGAAAAGAAATATCTTAACATAATCATAAGGGAAAGGAAGCGAATAACATAAAATGAATGAAAATAAAGAAATTAAAAGAGGATGTTTACCTCTTGATATCTTCTCCTTGAGATCCTTCTTAAAGGATTTGGTTTTCATCGTTTGGTGAGACTAGCAGATCTAGGACATGGGAAAGAGTTTTGGAAGGACTATTGGGCAGAACATAGTTATAGCTCAAGGACTGAGAGGTGTGGGATGAGGACGGAAGTGAGGGTGGTATTTATAGTTGAGGAGAGGGGGTATTTTTTCATTATTTTAAACAATATTATAATATTTTTGCCAAATATTATGAATAGTCTTAGTTCATGTGACCTAAAATAGTAATAATGACATGTTAGTTCTAACCAAGTGGCCTTATATAACTTATTATTCCATAAATAGCATATTTTACAGGTAATTTGATTATACAACATTTTATAGTATTTCAATATTCATCGAAAATTCATAAATTCTAGAAAAATCCCCCAAATTTACCCTAACCATTTTTCGACGTGTTCAATTAAAAAATGAAGTCCATTTTTTTCAAAATAATTTTCTAAATATTATTAATTTTGTTTTTAAATAAAAGCAAACTTAGTTCAAAAATTATCAATTTCAATTATATATCTACATTTATATCACGATGTAAAATTAACGAAGATGTTATTATCTTATAGCCTTAAAAAATAAAATTATAATAAAATTTAATATTCATTAGGTTCATATTAATATTCATATTACTGTGTATAAGGGCATGTTGCTATTCAAAAAAAACAAGTCGGTATCATCGGACTCCAAATAACTTATCGAACACAATTTTAGATGATAGTTTCTTGAAATTAAAAACATAGAAGTAGAAAAATTATGTTTACCATCTAGTTATAACTATCAAATTAAAAAAAGTTCCATGTTTATATATTTATTATTATAATAACATTGTGTATTACAGTTATAATCATTTTTGGACATTGATTTACATGATCTGATGAATATAGAACATGCAAAATAACTTTTGGAATTCACTAACATTAGTATGTTTGTATGAATTATGTTTAATGTAATTGAGACTAGTAGATGTTTTGGGAAATTTTTAGATCTTTAATGATTATTGAGATAATTTCTAAAGTTTTCATAATTTGGAGTTAAATATGTTTCCTCTAGCGTTATGTATTTTTTATAAAGAATAATTGAAGATGATTGAATGGAATTGTTTAATCTGTTTTACTTTTTCTAATTTATATAGAATATATTAAATCATGTGATATTTTGTGTTATATTTTATTTGAATTGTTTTCCATGAATCTGAATTATTTAATGTTCGTTGGAAGAGACATGTAAAAGTTTGGTGATATTTTTAATAATTTTTTAATAGAACCGATTTGGGTCACAATATTCCAAAAACTATGTTTATACATATGATATTTCTGCACACATAGTTTATTTCTCTAAGGTCAGGTGTAAAATATAAAATTGATATGAAGAATATAATTTTTTTAATACATAATATATTTTCTGTAGGAGAGATTATAAAATGATAGAGGATGTGAAATTTATGATAATTGAGTTCATATGTATGATTTTTCTAAGATGTGTGAAAATTTAGAAAAGTCAAATGATACATAACAGATTATTTCCAACTGAATATTATATGTAATATCTTTATTTGAGGGGAAAATAATAGTCATATACCTGACTTCTTTAGAAGTAATTTTTCATTTAATTTCCATTCTTGCATTTTTTAGTGTTTCTTATGAATTTTGGTGGAAAGGGTGGGTTTTCAAAATTTGGGCCAAACTGGATGTTCATTTCTATATTTAAATATAATTTTTGTTTCTTTTATTACTCCTTATTTATTTCAATAATTTACGGCCATTAAATTTCCCAATTGGCACAACCTAGTATATTAAACTCACTATATCAATTTTTACCACATATGAATCCATAATCATGATGGATTTGGGTTTTTTATAATGGTATTGGGTCTTTCCAAAATCTCATTTCCTACATTAAATTATTTGTCTAATTTTTCAATATGACATTTATTGTTTACATTTTTTCGGTCATTACACCTCATACTAGAATAAAAACACCTGAGGCACACCCCTATTAGTGAGTTTTCCTCTTTGGAGCTCATCTCCCCCGAAGATTAGGGTCAGCCTTCTTAATCGTTCTCAAATTGACCAGATTTGAATACGTAGAAATATTCTTTCATAACCCCTTCAATTTTTACTATATTCTCCTATTTTAGTCCCCACATGACCTAATAGGACTACTTCATGCCTCCAGACCAGTTTGGGTTTATTTTAATTTAATAATTTGTGGTATTTAGAGAGATTTTTTCAAGATTGTTTTAGGTAAGAATATTCTATTTGATTCTTGTCTTTCCTTAGGGATTTGTTAACCCTTTCTTGAGTTCCAAAATATCCTAATATTAGGGTTTGTTCCTAGGGTCTAACTTCATGTCTGTTCAGAGAAATATTCAGGTTTTAGGTATCTTTTCACTTCCATGAGGTGTGGCGGTGGTGTAGTTGATGTTTCACACTATTATTTGAGGGTTTTTGACACTTTAGGTAAGATATTGCATGTGTAATCATTTATAGATGTGTTAGTTTTCTTTAATTACTTATTTTAACGTTCCTTATATGTAGTTTTTGGTGAGTAAACTTTTTATGATGTATTTGGTTAAGCACCATATTTTATTGTTTCATTTTTGTTTGAAATTGTGTGTTTTTGTGTGTAACTGTTGGGATATTGTTTGGGTGTGTTTCATAACATATGAAGATAGTGTAATCAATCCTTTTGGGATGCCATTTATGTTTTTGTTGGGTTTGGGTGTACCTTTGGGTTTAATATATAGTCTTTTAATGAGTTTTATGTGTGAAAACATGTAATTCCTCTTGAATGGTTTTTATGGAAATGTTTGTTTTCATGAGCATATTTTGTTTTATTGTCTGAGGTAATATTATAATACTTGATAGTGGATACATAAATATTACTAGGGCTTAAAATTATGACATTTATTTTTATTGGTGTTATTTTATCTTTTAAAGTGGATTTGGAATTGGGTTTTGTGGGAAAAACATAGTTATACCCCTTGGGTTGGTTTTATGAAAATTGTAAATGATTTAATGAGTTATACAAAGTGTGGAATGGTTTCTTATATACTATATTTTTTGTAGTATTTTCTTAAAATATGTTTTGGAAAGATAAATTGTTCAGTTATTTTTGACAAACATTTTGGTAATGTTTTGTAATTTGCTGAGCAGATTTATAAAATTGTGATGTGGGTGTGAAACATGCTTTCAAGCTATTTTGTGTGAGTGTGATGTGCCAAATGGACTTTTTTTAGGAAATTATTATTATGTAACATTTTAGTGGAATGTTATGGGATTTTTATCATCATTGTATGTATTTTATAAAATTTTTAAAGGATTACATCAGTTGTGAACGATGTGCAAAATGTATTGTCGGATATATTGGTGTGAGTTTGATTTCAAAATCAATTTGAATGAAAAAGTTAATTTTGTGACTTGTGTGAAGTAAATGATCATCGATTGGTGATTTTTTGATATGTATGTGATATATTCATGGGAAAATATATTTTGTGTCTTGTAGAACTTGTTCTAGCACAAGAGGAAAACCCAATTATCTAGGTGGGTGGATGTGTACTAGTCTGCTAGTGAATCTGTGGATTATTTCCCCAATATCACATTGAAAGATTGACTCCTACCACACTCAATAACTATGATGATGATTATTAGGGACCACTAGGTTATGGGTATGTTATCTACTAGTGGATTGTGTATGTGAACGAATATTGTGATGGTTTCTCTCCTTGAGATATGAGGTACCTAGGACCCACAACGAGCTAGTGCCTATGGGTAATTTCCAATTTCTTATGTTCATTGGTAACATTGTCATTACCATCATCATACTAAATGTTTGGATAACAAATTCAGTAGTGTTGAAATTATATTTAAAAGTGTTGATTATTAATCATAGACCACATGAAAACTATTTTAATTTGTATGTTTAATTTTTTAGAAATTGTAATTATTATTTCCTATTAATGATAACATTCAAGATTTTTGTCATCAAATTTTTTTTCACATAGAATATCAAGGTGGTGGTATCATACTTGGAATTGGTATGCACCCAACTTACACCCTTTGGTGTAAGTAGACTTTGTTATTTTGGTTTTCATAGGTTGTGTATAGTTGTTAGTGAAAGTGGTTCGAGTTTCTCATAGATCATTGGTGGTGAAGTCTTGTAGAGATGGATTGAGGGAGGTGCCCCTTACCATGAGGATTCTAGGTCTATTTACTTTTGTTTTTGTACCATTGTTATAGTATTGGTGAGTTGTTTTTACTATTTAATTCAGTTCAAAATTTTTGTAAAATATTTTTTGTTTTGAAAAATCGATATTCATTTTATGGGATTAATTTTTTGTTTTAAGTTTATAATATCAGGTAAATCATTCCCTATTATCCTTTTATGACACCCGGGCACCTGTTCTAGACTTTGGGTATCTGGAACACCCTTTTGGCCATGTCACAGGCTGGATTTGGAGTGGCTTTTGCTGGTGACCATATTTGGTTCATGACAAAATGGTATCAGATGAGTTTCAGGTCTTTCGGTCATGTCATTTGGGGAAGTATCGGGATAGTCTATTCTTCATATTGTCAGGACATGGTATTCTCGTTATGGGCATTGTTCTAGATCACCACACCTCATGAAGGGATCCATTTTGCCAAGGGACGTTGGGATTTATCTAAGGCCTTTGGTTTTCTTGGTTTGATGCTGATCTGGGGAAATGAAAAGAGAAGAGGGTTAATGGTCTCAATGAGCTCACCAGTCCTAGAAATCCGTGTAGAGCTTGGTATATTTTCTAGAATACCCTCATTAATTTTGAATTTATTGGTATATGTCTGCCAACCATATGACCAAGTCACCCACTAAAACTACTTTCATATCTCATTTTCTTGTGTTCTTTAGTTATGAAATCATGAAACCTTGGTTTTAAATTGACTTGGTTTTAAGATGGGAAATGTTTTTGTGAAATTATTTTAAAATACATAAGGAATGGTTTGATTTTTGAAATGGTGGAAATGAATTTTTAGAATTGTTTTGAAATCTAAAATGGTGTGCTTACACCACTTTTGAAATTAGGAACTATATTAAAGATTTTTTTGAAAAACATTTTCCGAAAGAGTTTTTTAAGCAATAAAAGGATGTTTTAATGGATTGAGATGTTTTTAAATTGATGAGAATAACTTGAAAGTGATTTATAATCTAAATAGTTGTGTCATTATGAAATGTTTTGAAATATGTGAACTAGGATATGGATCTTGTGGTTAGCGGTTTTGAGAAAAAGGATGTGTTGTTTGACCATTTTGGTTTTGAAAAGTTGAATGAATGTTTGTTTTAAACTTTGGTATTTTCATGTGAGACCACATGAATGTAGTTATATGGGATGATGGATAGTTGATGAAATGACTGGATGAGGTCCAGGATGGATATGAGGAGGGTAACCGCTGTGGAACAGAAACATGCATTTGTGAGGCCCATAGGATACCATTGGTATATACGCTAACCGCTGAACTATTTTTTTTTGAAAGAATTTTTTATTGAAAAACATGATGTCTTGATGATTTTTTTGAATAGTGTATATTATGTTTTTTAAAAAAAATATGATTTTGTGTGATGCTTTTAGTCCAAGAACCCCTCCGGTTCGAACCCTGTTTTGGGTTTGTGTTTTGTCGGTAAGCTGGGATGAAGGAATGATTAGTAGTATCTTCTGAGATATGTTTCAAGACACCATTATGATGTTTCCCATGCCCCTTTATGGCATGAACCTGGTGCCCAGCGCCCCTATCGGTGCGCTACCCGGTGCCCCGCGCCTATGTCGGTGCGCTAACTGGTTCCCTGTGCCCCCTTCCGGCGCGCTACCTTCCTACGCAGCTCCTATCGCGGCCTGCCCGGTGCACCCGCGACATGCCTGGAGTCCAGCTGGCCCGCTCGCACCCTGTATTGCCAGCTCGTTGGACTCTCAACCACCGGCCTGCTGAGCTGACCTGCGGTGCCCCCGCGGTGTCGCTGGCCGAACCGGACTATTTTCCCGGGCCGAGTAACAGATCTGCCTACGTGGCGACTATCGGGCCGAACCGCCCTCGCGGTCCGCTGGGCCGGGCCCATCAGACCAGGTCAAAACATAGTGGACTGAACTGCTCAATGGGTCGGGTCAGACCCAGCGAGTCTGACTAGGTTGACCTAGGCCGAGTCGACCCAAACTGGGTTGGGTCAAGTAGGTCCGACCGGGTTGGACCAGAACCGGGCCCACTAGTGACCCAATGCTTACTTTTACCATATCATTGGCACCAAACGTCTTTTCGACGAACCATCAGTGGTGCTGGTAATCTCTTGAGAATGGTCCCTTTGAAAATACCCCCTGGGAGTTCGGGGTATAGTTGAGATATGGTCGGGTTGGTTCATACATGAAACCAACCGGGCCCCCAGGACTAAAAAGCTAATAACTCACAGAACAGACCTCTGATTGATGCATCGTCTATTGCGTTGAGACCCCAATGACGTGTTGGTCCTTGTGATACTTCTATTTTAGACATAGCGACACTTAGAGTATCAGCTTATGGCACGTGGAGAGAATCCTTCCATTGATGAGCGAGCAGATTACAGAGACCTAGCAGCTCGCTGAGACTTGACGACTGCTGATTGATCGACTCGGAGTGATTCTAATGGCCTAGTGGGGAACTCTAGGTTGTAGCCGCAGACCCACAGCGGAGGGGCGCTTGGTTATAGTGGAAGACTCGCGGTACTCGACAGAATGAGTACCTATGTATGCTCTAAGGGGGATCACATGGTTGTAGCAGTAGACCCATGGTGGGAAGTGCATGGTTGTACCAGTAGGCCCATAGTACTCGACAAGTGGAGTCCTTTAGCAGCCCAAGGTTAGTGGAAAGCACTTGGTTGTAGTGGCATGCCCAATGTACTTGACAGAGGAGGAATTCTCCATTATCCATGGATTTGACATCGTGAATAAAAATTCTAGTTTGAGCTGAGTCAATGAACTTTGTGTTTTTTTCTCATGATTGAGATGGGTTACTTGATAACGTAGGTATTTGTATGGGTATATACCTAAGTAATGGCTATCTATTTATTTCTTTACTTTGTGGTAATCCTTGTTGGATTTTGTGAGACCTTGAAGGTCTTAGGGTCCCTACCGAGTATCATTATACTCACTCCTGCATGGGCTATGCCTGTACCTCGTTGTGTTGGTTGCATACGACGGACATCGCTTATCGAGGAAGAGAGTAGCAGTACTTGATGGTACCTGGAGGTGGACCACTCGGTTAGACGCACAAGGAGCAGATGGACGGACTTAGGCTATTGAGGAGGCCATATGTACCCACCCTTCAGGTGGGAATTCCGGAGGATGACCCAATAGCTTCTTACTTATTTTCTTCATTTGTACTAGCTTCTCAGTTGTATTTTACTTTTCTGTTGGGCTTGTATTTCCGGCCCCTTTACATTCTGCACACTATTTTTTTATACATTTTTTACTTAGTGTTTTCTTCCGCTTATACTCTGTTTGTGTACGTTTATGTTTTATAAAGTCCATGCCTTCCTAGATATAGGTATTTACAGCTTTGGTTCTAGTCGTGATCCCCTATCCTATGGAAGGATGACTTGGGGTAGTTACAACACGGTCCCATGGGGACGGGTCGTGAAAAATTGGTATCAGAGGGGAAAACAAATGGCTCAACAAGATAAGAAATTTACTAAAACATTCCCAAATCCCCTTCTATCCAATGAAGGGGATAAGAAAATTATAACAACTTCATGAAATGAAACCCCTACCTCGCTTCTCATTCATCGTTGACAATGTCATAGAAAGTGGGCGTCGTTCTGTTGACTGAGTCACAGAAGAAGACATAGAGGATCATCGTTCGTCGCGTCCACCAAGCACTTCCAAACCTGAGTTGCATCACCTCGTTGAAGATGCATCACATCGGTAGGTGTCTATGGAATAAGTCGAAGAAGGTCGGTGTTCTTCATAGTTTAATTGAACCATGAGTTCATGTTATACCACCAGTTTTGGGAATATGGTCATGAGAGGCAATTGTGGTCACTTTCTGGACTTGTAGGTTTTTAGGGAGTTGGCATAAGGTCATGATCCATGTATTGTTTCTATCAGTCTCAATGGCTATATTTGGTGATTCCCTGTGATGACATGTGCTCGTTTGTCTTTAATGGTGATAGTTGTGCAATCCTCTAAGAGTCTCTGTTATGTTGGGAGTTTGTCTCCCTGGGAAAAATGTCAAAATCCTCAGTTTCATAGTATGGGGTTTATATGTGTCCTTTCATACTATTTTTTATCACCTGAAGAAACAAGGTGTGATGTGTATGAATCTTATAATACCTTTTTTCAATGAAATTTTGGGTTATGGTAATGTTAGTTTGGAAGGTGTGAGTTTATTGTAAACATTTCATTGATTGCAGTGTAGTTGTTTGTATCACCAGAAGAAGAAGTTAAGTTTATGAGGTTTCCAAAGCCTAACTGTGAGGCTAAAGATGCTTCAATCAATTGAGCTCCTGCCATACATCCATGAGAGAAGTTGCCATGTCATTTGGGGAAATCACATGGTCGTTTAGACCCTTGTAGAATGTTGTATCCTCTGTTTGAATGATAGAAAGAGTTTGAACATCTGGTGTAATCTCCTTGTTCCAGTTTTTCTCATTTGGTGGTAGTGGGGGGAGGACCTCATTTCCATGTTATAGAATTAGTTCATACATTCCCCCTTTAGATTCTATAGGTTATTTGGAGAATGGTTTGAAGTTCGGTTATATAGGTTGCACGAATAGTTTGAGCATGGTTAATAGTGACCATGGCCTAGAAAACTATATAGATAGAAGTATCCCCATTGTTAGTGCATGGTTTCCCAATCCATGCGGATTAACCGTGTGTCCATCCTAATTCTTTATATATTGTGGACATTCAATACCGGCTCATGCTGTTCAGTTAAGATGGTTGGTTCTAATGGTGGGGATACCCACTATGAGTCTTATATAAGTTCTTTTGTAATGGTCTTATGGAAGTCAACCCTTTGAACTAGAGAGTCCATTTAGGCCTATTCTTATGAGTCTCTTGAATCTATCTCGGGAAACATTTAAGTTGTCTCTTATTGTGGGGAGCCCATTTCTGTCTCCCCATACTAGTAACTCAGATTGGTCCTTGGTCTTGGCATGGTGGGAGGTAGTCTCATTTGGATCTATATAACGACCAATAATCATCTTGGGGTAAACGTTGGTGCTGGAGAGTACCCGACAGTTTAGTTAAAGTAATGTGAGTGTAACCTTGTTCACTGTGATTATTCATCTAGGAAGATTAATAGAGTCTTGTCCATATATTGTTTAAGGAGTTTTTTTTGGGGAATATGTTTGAATGTTCTTGATCATTTCCATAAATTGATGTATGTTTTCGTTTGTGAGATTATTCCATCCAAAATTGATCATGAGAAGTGTTTTGGCCATTATGGGGCGGACCAAACATGGAGAAGGTGTACATTTCTAGTATATTAGTTGGGTTTGGATTTTTCTTTTGGCCTTGTTGTGTCATTCTAGGGGAATAATGTTTTACGGTGGGGAGAATGGTCCCATTCATGACTTATTTATAAGTTATTATTCATTTAATTTATATTCTTGTTTTTTAATGGGGGTTTCCTATGAATTTTGGTGGAAATGGTGGGTTTTCAAAATTTCGGCCAAACCGGGAGCACACTTCCAGATTTAAAAATAGTTTTTGATTATTTTATAACTCCTTTGTTTTTAAACGTTTTACACCTATTAAACATCCCAATTGGAAAACCCTGGTATATTAAAATCACCACATCAATTTGGGCAACATAATAATGTGTAATCATGATGTATTTGGGTTATTTATTAAGGTATTGGGCCTACCCGTAAGCCCATTTTATGATTTACATTATTTTTTATAATTTTCTAGTATCTCATTAAATTATTAAATTTTTTAGGTGATTAAACCCCCTAATATAATCCAAACACATGAGGCACATCTCCATTAGTGATTTTTCTTCTTTGAAGATCATCTCCACCGCATATCAGGGGGATCTCTCTTAATCATTTCCAAATTGAACAGATTTGAAGAGGTAAAATTATTATTTCATAACTCCTTCAATATTCACTCTTTTCCCCCCATTTCATTCCTCCAAGTGATCTTTTATGACTCCAGAAATCCTCCATACTAGTTTTGGTTACTTGGATATTATGATTTTCGTGGATTTTGGGTGATTTTTTATGTTTTTTCAAGTAAGTCTTTCTCCAGTTGATTTCTTCTATTTCCATATGGTTTCGTTCACCCGTTCTTGAGTTATAAAATGCCTAAAAGATAGGGTTCTTGAATAGGGTCTAAATGCCTATCTTATAAGTGAAATATTGAATTTTTAAGTTTATTTTCACATCATTGAGGCGCGACGGTGGTCCAATTGATGTTTCACATGAATATTTGAGGGTTTTAACAAATTCGGTTGGGGATTACATGGGTAATCATTTATAGTTGAGTTTTTTTCTTTAATTAATTACTTTAAATGTTTCTCAAAAGATTTGGGTGGTCAAAAAATGGTTTATGAAGTATTTGGTTAAGCATTTAATTTCTTAGTTGCATTTGAGTTTGAAATTGGGTGTTTTTCATTTCTAACACTTGAGGTATTATTTGGGTGTGTTTGATAACAAATTAAATTAGTTTAATAAATCTTTTTGGACTACCAATTATTTTTTGGTGGGGTCTTGGTAATCCATTGTGTTTAAAAGAGGGGTTTTATTTGTTTTTATGTGTGAAACCATATAATGCTTCTTTAAAGTGTTTTATGAAAATGTTTGTTTTTTATGTGTATATTTTGTGGAATTATTTGAGGTGATATTATAATACTTGAGAGTGTTTAAATAAATTTTTATAGGGATTCCAATTATGATTTGGATTGGTATTGTTGTCATTTTGGATTTGAAAGAGGATTTGAAATGGGGTTTTTTGAGAAAAACATATTTATACCCCATGGGCTGGTTTTAGGAAAATTGTAAATGATTTAATAAGTTACAAAAATTGTGAAATGGTTGCTTATGTACTGTTTTGATGGTATTATGTTTTTAAAAAACGTTTTTGAAAGATAAAGTGGTCATTTTTTCAGTCAATCTTTATGGTAATTTTTTTGTAATTTTCCGAGTTGATTTATGAAATTGTGATGAGGGTACGAAACATGTTTTTGGGCTTTTATGTGTGAGTGTGATTTGAAAAATGGACAGTGATTATGAAAAGCGTATTACATAACATATTAGTGGGTTATAATTTGATGTTTTTCATCTTTATAATGATTTTAAAAAGAATTTGAAGGATTTTTTGAATTTAGAATGATGTGAAAAATGTGTTGTTGGATATTTTTGTGTGAGTTTTATTACAAAATCTATATGATTGAAAAAGTAGATTTTGTGACTTCTGTGATGTATATGTGGGTTTTTTGATGAATGTTTGATGTCGAAGTGTTATTTCCATTTGAAAATTATAATTCTAGACTTGTTGATCGTTTTTGAGCCTGAGAGGGAAACTCGGGTATCTAGGTGGATGGACGTGTACTAATATACTAGTGAATCCATAGAGTTTGGGATCTGTTTCACATCGCAAGATTAAAACATACAAACTAACTGACTATGAAATTGATGATTGGGGACCACTAGTTTAAGGGTATATTCCCTACCAGTGGATCATGCATGAGAATCAATATTGTGATGGTTACTCTCACAGAGATACGAGGTACCTATGACCCACAGTGAGCTGGTTCCTAGGGGTTGTTTCCTATCACTTGTGCTTATTAGTTACATTCTGCTTACTGTCAAGATATTTTATAGTTTTTTGGATAACTCTGTAGTGTTGACCTTATTTTTAAAAGTGTTAATTCTTGATGATATCCCACTTGAAAACTATTTTAATGTTTATGTTGCATCTTTTAGAAATTGTAACTAAAATTTCCTATCTATGAAAACTTGAAAGCTTTTCATCATTGAATGTCTATCACCTAGAATCTCAAAGTGGTTGAATACTACTATAAATTGGTTCACACGCTACTTACACCCTTTGGTGTATGTAGACTTGGTTATTTTGTTGTGATGGGTTCAGTACAATTTTTAGTGCACGTGGTTCTGGTTTCTCACAGGTTCATGGTGGTGAGGTCTTATGGAGATGGATTGAGGGAGGTTCCCCTTGCCAGGAGAGATCTTTGGATGTTTCTCTTTCTCTTTGAACCATTGTTATAGTCTTGGTGAGTTGTTTTAAACTATTTAATTCAGTTCGGAATTTTGGTAAAACATTGATTGGAATGAAAAATACGGATTTGTTTTATTAGATTCATTTGTTGTTTTATGTTTATAAACTCATGTAAATCATTCACTATTATCATTTTATGATACCCAAGAACTTGTTCTTGCCTGTGGGGTTTGGGTACTCTCTTAGGGCCTTGTCACGGTCAGGGTTTTGCAACGGTTTTGGTGGCGACTAAATTTGGATCCTGACAATAATGTACATTATACATTTTCAAGAATAGGATGACATGAAAAATATTTTTTCAAATGAGGGTGAGTTCTAGTATATATTCAGTGATAATCCACTATATATAATTGAAAATGATGATACATAAGGAAATTTTTTATTTGTAAGAAAATTTTGTTATTAAATTTTAATGTGTAATATAATATTTATCATAAATGAATATTTTATCTAATATAAAAATGAGTGTATGATGATTTTTAGAAGATACTTTTAGAATTTATATCTTGAAATGGAAGTGATTAACTTTATTGACTACAATATAAATGCAGATTTCTGATTCAGGTTAATGAATAATATGTCTCTCACTATGAATATGTTAATATCTTCATAACGGAAAAAGATGAATATAATAGTTTATGATATAATGGTTTTAGTTTACTGAAAATATTAATAAATAGACAATTTTATGTAGAATAGAAAAATAAATATATGAACAAAGAAATATAATAAATATAATAATCAAGAATGTTAAAAGGTAACAAAAATATAAGAATTAGTGTGTAAAAACTTAAGGGATGCCTTTTTTTTGGGAAGATTTCCTGGTTGTCAATAATGTTTTTCTTATTATTTTATTTTTCATGGGAAGAACATATCACATAGGAAGGATACATTAGTGTATTATAATTTTAAGAAAAAACTAGTTAATTGTATTGAAAACATTGATACAAATTAAAATATATTTTTTAGAAAATCTAGATCATAAGAATTATTTCTATTTTCATTTTGAGAGTCAATCAAAATAAAAAAATACTCCACCTTCAATGCATGTGTTAATCTGTGTAAAAAAATTACTATAATAAATTTAAGAAGTATAGAAGGTTGTTATGATAAATAATATTATAAATTAATGTAAATCATGTACCCACCCAAGCCACCTATATGTCATTATATTCTAATCTAAAGGGTATTTTTATTCATTATAAGATCTATGTTTCCAGTAAAAGTTGATCGGTTGGTTGATGGTTGAATGAAATTTTATTCCTATATCATTGGAGAGTTAGTAAACAATCAATGTTGTTAGTATAAAAAACTAAATTCACTGGAAAAAATATTATTCCATGTTCTATTTAGAAAATCAATACATTTAAAATATTAATATGAGTCCTTGTCTTTTAAAAATATTTTGAAATGTTCTAGAAAATGAAACCAATGGAATTTTTACTCAATATAATGGTGTGGTTGTGGAAGAAACTATAGTAAACACTTAAAGAATGATGGAGATAAATGAAATTCCATTCTTTTATCCCATTCATACATGTATTTTCTGAAGGTAAAATGGATTTATATAGAAAGGGTATTAACTAAAAACAAGAAAACATCTTTAATGGAAATAAAATAGTGAATAATGCAAAACTATAGGTATAGATGTCGATGTCTAAGGACATCAGAATGACAGAAGTTGAAAATTGGATGAATATCTCAAAATGGTTAATGATATTATTATCATAGTTAGAGGTTTTTGTTTAAATTTAGTGTATATACTCATTGTTGAGAAACTTTAATGCACCCTAAAAGATGGGTTGATATTATGTCTCAACAAAATAATTTTTTTATCTATGTACACATCCACTAGATAACTAAGAAACAATTTCAATTTCATAGAAAATTTAGAAGGGGAGTGTTTTATTCTAAAATTATGAATGTGAAAATGAAATTTCATTTAAACCCTCATGATTATACAAGAGTAATATTGAATTAATTCTAGAATAATATGATTTAAGTAATGAAAAATATCTTATATAGATGTTTGAAAAACATCAGTTCCTTTGACTCTAAAAGTGCGAGTAGTGAAATGGGAAAGAATTATTATAAGATTACACTAAAGTGTTTTATGTGAGCTTCCATTGGTCATTTTGATGATATATGTTTAAATTAGTATGAAAAACATTACATCGAAGATAATAATGAGATACAAAGAAGATTCGCTATGAAGAAACAAAAAAATCTGTTAAATCAATTTTTTTTATCAAGAGGATAGTGTAAAAATTTCTCCGAATACACAAAAATGATTTTTTTATCATATCTTCATAATGATGAGAGTGGTAATGATGATATGTATTATTTTAATTATATAATCATTAATGAAAAAATAATTAGTTCTAAGGTGAATGATGATGAATCAACTAGTGGTGATATTTTCATTATTAGAAGTATGAACAAAATAGAAGTGAATTTAATATTGATTTGATAAAATAAGTAATTTAATTGACGGAAGGATAGTTCGAGTAGGAGATAAAATGTTTAATAAAATATAATCAATATTTTCATAATACGGAATACATTACTATTAAAAATTAATCAATATTTTTGAATGATACTGAAGATATGGATATATAACATGATGATGAAAAGTTTCCAAATGTTATATTGAAAAATAAGTTTTTCATGAAGTATATGTATTTTTATATAGTCCAATTTAGTCGCATAAATGGTGAAAATAGATTGGATAATTATATATCGTTCATTCATTTTTTATGAAGTTTATTAATTATTTAAAAAGAGGGCATGGAAAATGTAGACGATTAACAAAATACTAAAGCTCAATTAGAGTAAAATTTTCAAAATAAAATTATGGTATTGAAATTAAATGATTGGGTGGTTTTATGAACTTAACACAATATAATATCATGTAATATTTGTGAAAAATCCATTTAATTGTCAAAAATAATGAAATTCCAGAAACAATGAATCAATGGAAAAAATGCCACAGGCGATTTAGGGAAGGATGGAAATAATCCTCAATCAAGGAAGAATATTTACATCAGTCTCTGAAATTTTCCTTCAAAAAAGAATTGATTTTTTTACTAAACTATTTAAGAAAGCTATATTTAAACAACTTGACAGTAACTTCTTTCAATATAGAAGTATGCCTTTTATTTTTACAATTAGAAATGTTGAGGCATGGAAGATATCAGATGAAGTTTATTATTTAGTGATGAATATTCTATAAATCTTATGAGATTTGGGATATGTATTTTTAGGGGAGTCAATCTACTTAAAAAATTATAATTTAGTAGTAACATGAATAATATGGATTAAAGTTTGAGATTAAATTTCAATAGTTTTAAGAAGATTGGGGAACATGTGACTATCTATTTAACGTTACTGGTGATTTTATAACAATCCTATAAAATTAGTTTATTTTGATTTTTTTACTCATATTTTATTGAATAATTAGGATAATAGAAAATAATTGTTTTGTTCTCTATGTTTTTCATAGTGATTCATATGTGATATGTATATGGATTTTTGATAGTGGATATTTTTTAGACATGATAAGAGATATAAAACTCATAAAATATATAAAAAAGTGAAAGGAATGATCTATAAATATTGTAAATGATTGGTCCATAAATATAACAAGATTTTATTTACTGTGTATTTGTTATGAAAAGTAAAAATTCAAGAAAAAATTATATATTTATTTTCTAAATAAAAATATTATAAGGGTATCTCTATAATATTTTATGGTAAATGACTTGTTTTTATAAAATATGTATTCTTGTTAACGATTTTAATGGTGTTTTTTCAATGGAAAGTGGTATGTGAACAAGGGGCCCTAATTTTGCTTTAATGATGCTGAAAATTTAGTCTTTTTATATTTGAATCTATAAACCAATTATTGAATCAACTAAAATTTCATATTTTAAAATAGACCCAATAAATTATAACATATTAAAAATCATTTTTGAAATACATATTCAAACATGGGAATGTAACTAGAGATTTTATATATGTCAAAATTGTATGATAATTAATTCTATACATGTCAATATTTAATTTAAACAAATCATCCATTTTAAATTATTCATTAAGAAATTTATGGGCCTATTATGACGTAATTAAATAAGAGAGATTTGTATTTTATTGCATTTATTTATGAAATTACAAGTATATCTTTTATTAGATTTATGAATAATTAATATGGGTCTCTAAAATTTTCAATTATTTTCATAAGGAGTTATTAAGAGGTGTGCGGTTTCTCCTAGATGAATATATGGAGATAAAATAGTGAAAAATATACTAGTGGAATATTTTATTACTATATTTATAATAATTATTGTTACAACTGGGTCCTGGTGACAGTAGAGACACCTTGCCTTAACATGGTCATCCTGTCTTGGCCCGCCAGATACCACCAGTTGACCTAAAAACATGTGGTCCCCACAATGAGGCCCACCCACGTGCCAGAATGGGTCATCTAACAAATGATTGTACAAATAAGCCATCACATGTCATTTTCAGTGTGCTTCGTCATCACTCACACACACCCTAGTAATCTTCCCAAAAGGTCACCATCCTGATCACTACTCAAGGCCAAGAAATCATAACTGTGGACTTCTAATCGGTTAGGCTCCTGAAAATGAAGGTGCACCTTGTTGACCAGAGTTATATCATTTAGTCATTTAACCAATTATCATTATGGGGTTGTTATAATCCCCCCCCCCCCCATTAGATAACAATGTCCTCATTGTGGGACCTACTTCTTACCCTAAGCAGTGCATCACACACAATGCTGGGTACCACCACTGATACCAAATGTAATAAGTTGGTCCCTGTGACAGCAGAGACACCCCACCGTAGCATGGTGGTCTAGTCCCGACCCTCCAGGTATCACCAGTTTCCACGAAGACACATGGTCCCCACCGTAGGGCCCACCTACATGCCCGAACGGGTCATCTGACTAATGAATGTCTCTATAGTCCAACACATGTCCTTTCCAGTGTGTTGTTTCCTCACTCACACACACCCTAGTGAAAAATCCTATAAGGTCACCCATCCTGATCAATACTCCAAGCCAAGAACATTTAACTGTGGAGTTCTAATAGGGTAGGCTCCCAAAAAGGAAGGTGCACCTTGATGACATGAGTGATATCATTTAGTCATTTAATCCTTATTCATTATGGGGTGTTACAATTATAATCTCCATGAAATCATTTCATATTACACATTATAAATAAATGGTTATGTTTAATCTATGAAAACAATTATTGGAGAAGGATCATACCCAACTGATAGGGTTTGATACCTCCTTCCATATACAATGATAAGTTCGTTGTGAACAAGAATTTATTAAAAACTAACATTCATATAAAAAAATTAAAATATTTTATTACTCAAAAAATAATAATAAACATCAATAATAATGTTCCATAAGTGAGGATGATGATGTTTTTATTTTAAAATATAATTTTGTTTATAAAACTAATATATGTTCAGAGATAAAAAGAGTGAATATAATGATTGTCATACTAACAGTTATGGAGAGAAATCTCATTCATCTCAAGGAAGGATGATAAATATGGTTGACAACCAAAATATCATTGGTGAATAGGGACGTATGGTTTTATCTAGATTATAATTAAATATAGAGACAAAAACATCTCTTTTTTCATATTAAACAAAAATATTATAAAGAGTAATTATAGAATCAATAGTATAACGATTTTATAGTGAACGAAGCAGATCATACTGAGAAGAACAAAAAATTGAATTTGGTACATGATACTAAAATATTAATATTATAATAATAATGTTCTTGTTAATAATAAAGGCGAATAAAAAGGAAATTATTTTAAGAAACATTGAAATTAATCTGTTAAGTGTATTCTCTTATCTCAATGGATTTGATTTTAATGATACATTTTTACCATTATATTTACAAGAAATAAATATGATAATTTTTCTTATTATACCCCTAAGGATATATAAGATATTTTTTATGGATTCAAATTCTTCATTATCCAATATAGTGTTGGATAAATATGTGTATATTGATTAAAATTATGGTTTGTTTCTCTGTAAGATGAATTCTTGTATTATTAAATTTTAAATAAATTAATAGTGGAAAAATTATCTACCTTGAAGATGATAATGTTGTAATACTAATTTTATTTTCTATGTAAACAATTTCATTTATTATATAAATTAAGAATGAGGTTACGAAGGGTCTTATTTTTAAATGATAATGTTATTTGAAATTATTATTCTTGTAGAAATGAAATACTTTTTGGGTTCACAAATTTTTCAAGGGAAAATCACATCATTCTCTTTCAAGATAAGTATAAATTGGAAATTTTAAATATATTTTCCATGGAGGATTCAAAAATATATTTTTATAAATATATTAGTGGGAACTAAATTTTTAAAGGATGACAATGGGAAAATGTAATCCATGTGAATTCTAAAATCTAATTGGAGGTTTTCTATACATTAATACTTCACTGAAAATTATAATTTATATTGTTACATTATTTATGTCTGGTGTAAAAGTTCATAAAAGGGTCCCCATTTAATGGATATAAGGATAATTATATGGTACATAAAAATGAAAATAAAATAGGGTGTTAAAAACTATATTAGAGGAAATAATGATATGATTACATATATAGATGAAAGTTGGTCTATAAATATTTATGATAGATGGTTAAAATCATGGGAGTCTTTTTTGTAAGATAAACATGTTTATATTGGAACAAATGAATGAAAATTTATGTAACACTAAGTATATCTAAGGTAAAATATGTGGTTTCCAGTCTATCATCAACCCTACAAATGTGTATAGAAGCTCTATTAGAGGACATCATTGTGGATAAAAACAAACCAACAATTGGGGAATTTGATAATAAAATTTTTATCAATTTAATATTACATCATGTTTATAATTCAATATTAAATAACATTGATATAAAATATAACTTCATCAATGGGATTTTACTGAAGAATATATGACATATGGAATTTTTTCAAACAAAGGATCATATAACTTTTGGGATCACTAAAAAAACTCTTAATGATGTTGTTCAAATTTTGTTGTTGTTGGTAGGTGTTCACCTTCATTCCTTCCAAGGAGTTCATATTCTTAATATTCCCCAATAACAAATTATTTATCAGATATTTTATTAATGAGGGAAAAAAACATAAATTTCTTGATGATTATTCCGTTTTGAATGTAAAAAATGTAATTAAAAGGGGGTAAAATAGTTTTAAATTAAATCCAAAGATATTATTTATATTAAATGGGGGTTTCCATCATATTTAGGTGGGAGTGTATTTATGTTGTGTTTTTAAAATGGTAAATATATGGGGTTATTATTATGTATGTCTGTCTTAATTAACTATTTAAATAATTTTTTTGAGTTGGTATGAAGTAATATTTTATTATTATTTTGAAGTATATATTTTTGATGTTGAATTAGTACATATATTTATGATCTTATTTGGTATCATGGGATTCTAAAGATCATATTTTATTGTTATGAATAAGAGTAATTGTTTTTATGGAAGGATATGTAAATATATAAATATAACTCATTGTCATAATGATAACACAATATAATTAATCAATGTTATTTTTTTCATAAATTTAGTTCATTGAATTTGCCTTTAAAATTATGAATTATGGTTTATTTATAAATATATTAGTTTTAAATGTTAATTATGTTCCATTATTTCCAAAATAATCTATTCCGGGATATTTTTAACCCTAAGATATTTGTTGGGATATGTTATGTTTTTAGGATAATATTGGAACAGAAGTAGAAAATACATTAATTTTGAATTTATTATTTCCTCAAGCATTTGGTATTTTTTCTAGTGGAGTATAATTGAAGTCATTTAATGGTATATGTGTAAGGTAATCGTTTTATTAATAAATTAATCTTATTATATCATAGGTTATATTTTTGTTTTAATAGATTTGAATTATATTCCTTATTTTTAGTGTATTTTGTTGTGATTGAAAGATATATATAAACAATTGGTGATATATGGAACAATTTTTAAGCAGATCAACATCAGTATGAATTATCTTAATTATATGTTCAAACTAATTCTAGTAGTTCGTATATTATTTTTTATTAATGTAAGGTTTCAAAATGGAAAATTTCATTTTATGAATAAATTGTTTTTTTGATATATAATACATTTTATTAATAATAACTTAAAAATATACCAAGGATGTGATATATGAAATATTTGAATTTATGTATATGTTTTTTATGAATTATAATTTTTAAAAAATTTATATGTTACGTAATATATTATTATATAATTATGATGATATGTAACATATTTTTCCCACAAAAGGATAAAAATTAACATCCTTTTCTTGATAAAGATGGTATACAACATATATTTTCAGATAAAATTACCCCATAATATATTTATATGAGATAATATAAATATAAATAAGGAATTTATGATACATAAAAATTTACATTTTATAATATATTGTTATGTTTACATTATAGTGATTAAGATAATAGTAATCATTTGTGAAGATTTAAACATATAAAAAATTTAGGTGATTAAATATTATCTAATATTTACTCTATAATATAATAATTGAAATTCAAATGTTGATATTCATTGATTGAAATATAAAAAGTGGGATGTTTTACTCAAGAAAAGGGAGACATTGGATTGTTCTATGAAGAAGTTTTTTATGCCACAATAGAACAAGATGGATGTTAGAATAGTTAGTATATGTTTTCCCATTCCGTGATATAAACCATTCCAATGTGAGTCACTTATATAGATCAATTGAAACATAATTTGTTGGAAAAGAATGACATGGAAGATAAAATAAGGTGAGAATATGAATAATTAGTTGTAAGTAATAATTTCTCATAATTTTTAATTTAATTATCAAATTCAATAAATAGAATCCCGATAAATAAGGAGGAAATATTTTTTGGTAGTAATGTGAAATAATTATCAAACAGATACAATTGATTTTAATAGAAATACTAAAAATTTATTTAATATAAATAATAAATAATATACTTGAAATTGTTTATATATAATACGAAGCATAAAATAATAAATATATAAAAACATGGTGGAATTATTATTTGGGGGAATAATATCTTATTTTTAATAAACATATTCTCATATTTAAAAAAGAAAATTTTAGACAGTCAAGAGACATTATTATATTATTATATGAAGTATAAATAAATAACATTTTAATCCACATGTTGATACTAGTTTAGGTTATATTATCTAGTTAGTTTTAGATCATGGTAAGGGTTGTAGTTCTTTTTTTATGAGGTGTACCGTATTAAAATTTGTTTTACCCTATGTGTTTATGTCTATCTATTGGGGTGTGTGACAATGATCAAAGTAATCACACTAACGGGTGTCAAATATTATTTTTAGAAATAAATATAAAAATAGATTGTAATTAGTAACTCATCCCGAATTACTCACTATCAATTTTGAGAGTTTTTTATGTAGTATCATAGTTATGGTTCCCTCAATACAGAATATAATTTTTGGATTTTGAAGAGTCAAATTTCCTCTATATTTGGAGAGTTCATACATAATTTCTAGGGTTGGTATGGAATCCCATATTTTCCTGAATAATTAATGTATTCCTACATTATAAGAGAAAATTTCTATAGTGGGAAACATCATATATTTAAAAATATTTTATAAATTAGGTAGGATGGTCTTCAGGGTGAAACTATTAGATTTTTTCCTTTATCTAAATGTGTTATCAAGATAGAAACTGATAGGAGGAACATGGTGAAATCCATACATGCATAGAATTACTTTTTTCACCTAATTATAAGGATTTTATAATGGTTAAATTGATTCATATTGTAATGACCATATGTGAAAACATTGAAAACAAATATAATGGAAATTAAAATGGGAATCATGATAAATTAAAAGATTTTTATTTGATATACGAAGACCACGGAAAGATGAATATTGAATCTATAGAGGCAAAATGACAAGGATTAGTAAAATAATTATCATAGTTTGAGGAGTTTGTGGAAAATTATGTGATATAATTTTTATTTTGAAAATCATATACAATATTATTTTTAGGTTTAACACTAATGTCTTAAAACATAAATATTGAGTCTGGTATAATTCATATTCATGACCTATATAGTGTTCTTATTATATATAAAATTTTAAGGGGAAGTGTTTTATAAAGAATTCATAGTTAGTAAAAGAATGTTACATTGAATTCTTATGTCATTAAGAAGTTTGTGATAGAATCAATCACTACGGGAAAAAGGGCTTTTTGCGACGGGTTATTTGTGACGGGAATAAATCCTGTCGCGAATAGTCCTGTTAAAAACTTATTTGCGACGGGAGGATTTTCCCGTCGCAAATAACTACTTATTTGCGACGGGGAAATCCCACCCGTCGCAAAAAGGTTGGCGCGCATTGCGCGCCAAAACGCGGGAAAATTATTTGCGACGGGTGGTTACCACCCATCGCAAATAACCGACGGTGGTAAAAAGTATTTGCGACGGGAATATACCCCAGTCGCAAATAACCGGCGGCGGTAGAAACTATTTGCGACGGGAATATACCCCCATCGCAAATAGTATGTCGGAAGGTTATTATTTGCGACGGGTCCCGTTGCAAATAACTATTTAACCGTTGACCGTAATAAATGCGGGCTAAAGTATTTGCGACGGGTCCCGTTGCAAATAGTATTATTTGCGACGGGAAACTCGTCGCAAATACTCCCGTCGCAAATAATGTAACTTATAAATACACCCAGCCGTTTTTTTTCCATTCACTTTAAACTTCTCGAATTTTAGAGTTCACAGTTTCTTAAGTTTAATTTTTTTTGCAGATTTGATATTGAAGTCTTCAACAATTATCGGAGATCAACCTCAGATCAATTTTGAAGGTATTTATGTTATTTTTAATTTAATATTTATTTTTAATTTTTTATTAGTTTTAATTTTTTTAAGTAGTTGTAATTTAATTATGATTAGATTGTTTTGTTATTTAATAAATTTAAATTAATTGTTCATAGTTAATGGTAATTAGGAGTAATTAATAATAATTAGAAATAATTAATAATAAATAGGAATAATTAATAATAATTAGTCATAATTAGGAATAATTATAGTTATATATATATAGTTATATTTATCCATATATTAATATAGATTTATATTAATATAAATATATTTGGTTATATGAATGAATAAATAAATATATATATATAGATATATTTATTCATATATTAATATATATATTTATTCGTATATTAATATATATTTATTCGTATATTAATATATATTTATTCGTATATTAATATATATTTATTCTATTTTTATATATATATACATATAGATATATATATATATGTAGTTATAAGTTTTTATTCGTATATTTATTTGTATATTAATTAATATATATTTATAAGCTTAGTTTTAAATAAATTTATAAAATATGTGTTTTTATGTGTATTTATAAATAAATAAATAAATACATATATACAATACACACACACACATACACACACACACACACACATATATATATATGTATAGTTATGAATGAATACATAGAAATGAGGGGGTGAAAATCCTCTAAGAATGTTAAAATGACGATAAATTTTAATCCGTAAGTCCGTTTCAACTCCACAACCAGTCAAATCGAAGAACATGAAACGATCTTCGATATGATATGCGTACAGGGCAAACAGACATCCGGATCGGAAGTTATAGCCATTTGAATGTTAAAAGGACCATAACTTTTAATCCAGGAGTCCGTTTCAGCTCCACAATCAGTCAAATCGAATAACATTAAAAGATCTTCGACATGATATATGGTAGAGGTTTATCGGACATTGGGATCAGAAGTTATAGCTGTTTGAATGGTGAAAAACCGGGGTGCCCCGACTAAAAACTCAGTTTTGGAGGCCTTCGGGGCCTTTTTGGGCCTCGAAAAAACCTTGGACAGGTTCCACCAGTCTGTAGGGGTGTAGAGCTTGTCGTAAGCTTCGATTTGATATGTTGTAGAGCTCAAACGGAGTCCCGGATCAAAAGTTATGGCAGTTTGAAGTTTGGGTTTCATTTTCTTCTTATTTTCCATCTTTCATTAATTTTTTTATTTTTTTTATATTCAAAGAGTTATTAAATGACTATTAATTGATAAAAATTATGTAATTATTAATTAAAAATATTTTGTAAAATATTTTATAACCCACATTTACTGAACATCTTATACATTCATATTTTATTTTTATTCATCCTTTCTAAAACATATTTTAAAAATAAATATTATATTTATATCAATATAAATAGGTTTATTGATTTATATATTAATAAATAATTTTAAATTTTTTTAAATTTTTTATTATTATTATTTGCGACGGGAAAAGGCCCGTCGCAAAAACTTATTTGCGACGGGCCCGTCCCAAATACGTTTTTTAAAAAAACCACAAATCTATTTGCGACGGGTCCTTTTCCCGTCGCAAATAAGTTTTTTTGCGACGGGCCCGTCGCCAAAAAAATTTGTTGCGACGGCGTTTTCCGCAACGGGCGATTTGCGACGGATCCCCGTCGCAAAAAGGAATTTGCGACGGGATCCCGTCGCAAATGACCCGTCGCAAATGCCTATATTTCCTGTACTGAATTAGAGAATAATAATATTCTAATGAAGAAGTTGAATATATTAACGATATGTTTCAAAAAAATATCACTCATCCTTAGAATTGTGAGAATAAGGAAAAGTAAGTTCAATTATTAGATTCAACATAATTTTTTCAAGTTAGGTCCCATTATTAATTTTTTAGAGAACTTTTAAAAGGTAATAGAAAAAAATAAGAATAGTGATGTTGAGAAGCTAATAATATTCTTTAATAATAATGGGAACAAATTTGAAAAATAAAACTTTTTTGTAAGTAGAATGGGTAATATGTTTTCCAAATATGAAAGGAAAAATATATTATCAAATTTTGATGTTGAAAATGTTAATGGTGTGAAAAACAAATTTTAGAATTCTAGTGATATATTCCAGAAACTATTTATTCCAAAACTGAATGATTATAAATTTTTTTGGGTTGAATGTGGTGTTGTACTAAGAAAGGAAATAATATAAATGGATATTATACTAATTAAATAACCCAATTAGTGTATTTTAACGATCTTAATTATGGATATGGTGATAAAAAATATTAATGAAAAAAATAAATATTTTTGTTTGAATGATGTTCTTAAATGATGAATAAGAATCACAGATTTAAAAAGTTATTGATGACTTAAAAAATTTATTTATTGATGAGAATAATTTAAAATTTCATATTAAAAATATAGTTATTATTATAGAGAAGGCACAAATACAGTCAAATAAAATATGAGCATTTCAAAAAGGAATCCGGAAAGTAGAAAAACAACTTTCAAAATTCATTTTAATATTTTTATGAATGTTCATTGAATAAGGTTATGAAATATATTAAAAATTAAAGAAATGTTGAACTATGAGTTTACCAAAAACATAAAACTATAAGGGGATGAAAAATACTCTAATTTTTAATAAAAATATTTAATTGAAAAAAAATTGTACAGAACTATAATTTAGTAAAAAGAATTTATTAGAAATATGGAAATTCTAGGAACACAGAAATGATGGAATGAAATATTAAAAATATTTATATAGAAAAGGATTTAATGAATAATAAATCAAGGAGAAATATTTTTTTTGTATAGAAATGTTATGTTTTATAACAATAATAATAAATTGTTGACCAAGAAAGAATAAAATTATACTTAAATACATAGATATTAAATAATTCACATTGGTAAGTGTGCCTACTATA
The DNA here is from genome assembly GCA_963277665.1 of Viscum album. Lineage (NCBI taxonomy): Eukaryota > Viridiplantae > Streptophyta > Magnoliopsida > Santalales > Viscaceae > Viscum > Viscum album. Next base: position 510,556,708 of record OY728143.1, on the reverse strand, counting down.
AGTATTGCATACATTGTGGAATCATTGGAAACATTTAATGATATTATTTGATTAATTACAAATATTTCTATGTTCCTAGACATTTTTCGGGGAGTCGTTTTTTAGGGAAATAAAAAATGAAAATAAAAATATTTTATAAGGTACCTAAAAATTATTTACTAAAGCTTGAACATAAATTTCAAACAATATATAATGTTTTTGAAAGACATGACCTTATTGGTTACCATGATATTAACTATATCACCAACCTACTATCCCAATTGGGTATCAATTGTAATAATCATAATTCTATAAATAATATGGATAATTGAATGTAAAAAAATTTTATTTTTAAATTATAACTTAATAATTTTAAATTTGAAGGCTTATAGATTCTGGATAGTTTATTATATTCAAATACTAATTGGAATATAAAACAATTAAAATATGTATAAAAAGAAAATTAATGTTCTATTTCATTTGTGATAGTTTGTTACTAAAAATAAAAATTGTTTGGTTCTGAAATTATTGGTAAAGGGAAGAAAAAATCCAAGAAATGTTTATATGTGGATGGACTAAATAACCATCTATGAATTATACCATATTTATGTCAGGAATGAAATAAAGTTATTTTTTAAAAAATATATTATTTGTTGATATTTTATAAGATGGTTGTGTATCAAAAAAAGAATAAAGTATAAGTGGTAAATTGTTTTATATTAAATATTAAGAAAATTTATGATTTCTATATGAGAAATAAGGAAAACCATTATGGAATAAAAGAAAAGAACAACATGTTGAGAAGAACATTAGCATGTATACCAAAAGGAAAAATGTTTTTTATATGAATATTATGATATTAAAATGAGAAAATTGATATACTATATTTATAAAATGGGGAAGATTATTAATTCTTGATATGATAAAATTGAAATTCAGATATCATATTTACATGATCATATCCATTAAAAAATGTTTTTACATAAGAGAATGTAATAAAAATATATAGATATGTATTTTATATCTTTATTAATTTATTAAAATATATAACTTGTTTTTTTAATGAATATTATATTATATTATCATGAAACGTTCCATAGTTTTATAATTAGTAATTGGAATGTCTGTGGATTCAATTTAAATAATATCTAGATAAGAAATGGGTGTGAATATAGTAGTGGTAGATTTAATGATTATCATGATAAGAAATTTATTCACCATGAAATCAATACACCTTTCTCACCAAATAAAATTGTGTAATATAATATTAGAACCTATGTAAAATTTATATGTATCATAAAATGATCATAAATAATAATAATTAATTATATTTCCATAAAAAATTTATTATAGCAAAAATTCTTATAAAATATTTTTGATTGAACAAACAAAATTCTAACATGGTAGAAAATTATTTTTTCTATTAAAAATCCGCATCTATGAATTATTTTTGAGAGTTTTAATTACATTGTTTAATAAAAATAAAAGGTGAAATTCATGGTAATCGAGGGAACAGAGGTTTTGATTAAATATTCTTAATTTATCCCCCAAAATAGGGTTAATATAAATATTACAGTAATGAGGTAGGGAAGATTCATGGTATTTCTATTGTGAATATTTTAGAACAATTAGTGAATCAAAATTCATATTTAGAAGCATGTAATAGAAGTGATTAAGAAACTACTTATTGGAATTGAAGGAAATAGATAATGAAAACAATATATGTTCATAAGATAAAAAACATGAAGATATTTATTTGTATAATTATAGTAATGAATAGAAACCAATCTCATCTAATCAATGGAAAAGAAAGTGGATGGAGGTTGAAGAAAATAAATTCTTGGGAAGGATAATATTTCCAAATTAGAAGAAATTTTTTAGTAGAAACAAAAATCTCATTACATTCACATGTTGAACCAAGATATTTGAATGAGTCATAAGAGCTTCAAGATTGGATTTATTTAATGAATTTATAATTAGAACATATTGAGAACAATTACACTTGGAAATTTTTATCATAGCCTGAAAATAAGAAGGTTTTTGGGAAGAATTTGGTGTTTTGAAACAAGTTGAATGAAAACATATAATTATTTAAAATATTGAAATGACTGGTCCAAAACGGTTACTCATAGGTTAACAGAATTTATTTTAAATAGACCATAACATAGATTAATATACTGGAAATCATCAATGGGAACTAAATTACTAATAGATGAGAATAGAATATAAGTAAACCTCAGAAACTTCAAGATTATAATGGGAGATTTTTTACACCTTAATTATATATTTATAGATATTTTTATATTATTATTTTATGTTCTAGGTATGACAGTACCCAAAATGATTCTTATTTCATGTTCATAATGATATTTTCTTAGTATATAAAAGAAATAATGTACTTTGTTATAAAATATGACAGAAGTGGAAATCTTGATTTCATAGATATATAGATATATATTAGGACCAAAATAGCGGTGATAGGAGTTTTTACTTGAGAGTATTTGATCAAAATCAATGTACTTTGTTACAAAAACAAGAAAAAATTAATGAAGTTAAGTACTGTTAAAGAAGAATAGGTGGATTCCTCTCAAACCGTAACCCAATCGATTTGGATGAGAAATTAGTTGGAAGATCTCATAGTGAAAATTAAACTTACCAATCCTTATGAGACATGATATTCAAGATAAATTAAATTTATACATAACTAATATTTATAATTCAATATAAATTAAAATTGACTACAAATATCAATTAAAAAAGTTATTTCAGAGAATAATGTGTTTATTATAGAATTCATTTAATTTTTTTTTCCAATTTTCAATGTGTTTATTAATCCATTTTTGGAGGATTTTTGTCTAAAATTTATTTTATTATAATTTTTTAAAATTCAATCCTTTCATGGATAAGGTATGTTGAATCCATATGATGTGTAATTGATTATTTGGATATTTTTTCAGATTGGTAGAAATATGAAATAAACTAATTAACTTTTTTTCATTTATACATTTACTAAATGTAGGGGAAAATGTTTTAATGAGAATTAAAATATAACTATTTTTGAAAATAGGGGAGACTAATCATATTTAGGTGGAGCATGTATTTTGACAGGGTTATTAAAAGGTTAAATAAATAAGGTGATGATTTAAGTTACATGTCATAAAAAACTATTGAAGCATTTTTCTGAGTATGTATTGATTAATAAATTTTATTAAACATTCCTAGAAATATTTTTTAAATTGAATAATTATTGTTTCCTATTTCATTTCAATAGGTATCACAGTTCTAAAATTATGATTTTTGTTTTGATAACTATTGGATCAGGAGATTTGAAGTCCAAATCAATAAATATGTCAATGTAAGTCACTTATGTAAATTATAGAATTATTGATCAATGTTATTCTCTTCATCATCATGTTCCCTAATGTATACTTATAATAATTTATTGATGGATTGTTGAGAAAATTATTTATTTTAAATGTGTTTTCTGTTCATTGGATGCCAAAAAATGTAAATGGGGTTACTATTGATACAATGATTTTATTTGGGTGATTTTGGGTTATTGAGTGATTGTTGAGACACAAGTTGATGTTGTTGTAATTTAGAGATGAAAATATTTCCTACAGAATTTTTTATTTTGTCTATATAACAAGAATTAAATTATAAAGAGTAAATATTTTTAATGTGTTTTATTTTTCTTGTAAATATATAAATCATGTTCAAACTCAATTAGTCATGGAGTTTCATCTATGGTGAAGTATATTCTATGGTATTAGAATGTATTAAGATGATAATAAGAGCTCTAGATTTGTCTAGTGAAATTTGTAAGGGTTTTTAATGTGGATTAGTATGGGTATGAATTTTATAAATTATATGTTCTTATATATGATATTATACCTGTAACACCCCAGGTAAATAAAGAATATGACATTTTATTTTTATCCATATTTGTGAATAAAATATTAATATTACTTTAAATGTGATGTTATGCTCAATAGCGTACCCAATACGCAACAATGAGTTTCTTGGGAATCTTACGTTGAACACTAATAATAAAATAATATTATTTTAAATGGTTGTTAATGCCTAGCTGTTTTGATGGAGGGAATGAATATAACTTACTAAAAAATGATTATACATTTCTGTCAAATATTTTTACTTTTTACAATAAATTTTAGAGGATTAAAAATGTGAATGAATCCAATTTTAAGCTTAACCATTCTAATATTCTTTAAAAGGTCGATTTACCACCTTTTTATGGATAACCTCATTTAAATGCACTTTTTGACAATTTAATGTGTTATATTTGAGTAAATAATATTCTTCTTTAGAATCAGGACATCAAAATTTACTTTGTGTAAATTTTTGGTATTTTTTTGAAAAAGTCCAATTTTAAATGAATAGTGAAAAATTTGGTATTTTAATTCAAAACCTCTTTTCAATCTAATTTATTTATATTATTATATTATCTATTGAATTGGTTTTAAAGTGAAATTAGAATATATTTTTACCATTTAATCCAATAGTGGTCGTTGGAATTAATTTCACTTTGAAATCGAACTTAAACTAGTGTCAATCTTTTGATACATTTTGTTTCATAAAAACACGGTATTTGTTTGGACAGCGGGAATTAATTATTAAATTAATTAATGAAACTTCAATGTTTTTAATTTTTTAAAATAGAATTCATTTTTGAATTCAGAATATCAAATATAGCTTTGGGTGAATTTTTGGTCATTTTCTGAAAAACATCAATTTTTGATGAATAGTGATACCACTAAGTGGTACTAATAAAAACTGATTTTACGTTTAAATGAAATTTTTCCATCTTTGTGTTTTGAATTTCAAAAATCCGACATACATGGTTGTCATTATGAAGTAAAATGTGGTTCAATGGGACTAAAATAATTTTTTGGTGAATAGAAACTTATTAAATTTTTAATCGCGATTAGAGGTAATTAGTGTAGTTTAAGCTAAGAATAATGTTTTAATAAAATTAAATGACCTAGAAACATGTCCTACCCTCATTTGATGAGTAATGGTCAACCAAGAAGATCCATGGGTCAACTTGGGGACCCCATGGATCCAATTTGGTTGGAAAATTACATAAATACCTTTTTATTTGATGTTAAAATTAAAATGACACAAACATGAGTTGTTTAACTAAAACAATTTTTACATGGGGTTATTCAAGTCATATTTTTTACTATAATTATTCATTGGGAAGATAAAAATATTTAGTACATCATAGTAGTTTTTTATAATTTTTATACATTATATAAATTAAATTATTTATGACATCGTGATGATGCGGCGATGACCTCATTATTTAACGATTTAAATAAAATGGAATGATATTGTAAAATCTAAGACCTAAAAATTTCCAAAACCTATTAGAAGGGTGTATTTCGAACCCTTATCTCCTTATCCTTGAAATGTATAATTTTGGGACCATTTTTATCTGAAAATAATTTTATAATAAAGTATCCTTTTATACCTTTCCAAGAATGCCCCGCCTCTCCTCTTATAAAAGGCCCCCACCTCTACCTCCATACCCACACTTAAAAAGTCTTTGGATCAGCAATACCCTGCCCATTTTGTCTCTCCACATCCCTCTATAACTCTTAGAAGCCTCACTTTGGGCATAAGTCTTCCCATGGAAGCTTTTTATCTCAAACCAAAGGGAGTTACCCAATTTTAAGGTAATGTCTTCACTTGAGTCCTTTTGGTTTATTTTGCTTCTCCAACCCCCTAAACTCTTTTTATTCATTTATTTTGTAACAACACCAGAATCATACATATACTTGGATTTTTTTTATAATAAGTATTAGAGCTACACTTACACACACCTACATCTAATGGTTAAAGAACATATTGTTTCCGTGGATGGCGAATTTCTGCCTCACGAAACGATGATTGTTCAATAGTCATATAACACCTTCAAAGGTGGCCATTAGGATGTCAATATATTTATATATGATATATAATATGTATATGTTTTACTTAATCTTCGGTATTTTTCTTTTGTGGCATACCTTTATGGTTTCCATTGTGGGTAAACACGATAATTTCATTTTAGGAAGTGTGGACTACTACCCCCTCAAAGTTATTTGATTCGTTAATGCCATATGTGGGATGTATAATGGATGGATTTAAAGTTATTATATATGATTTATGTTACATATAAATGATGAATATAATTCTGGAATTAAAATATACATAACTATCATTTAGTTTTAATTCCATTAATATGACATAGAAATGAAAGTAGCGTTCATGCGTACGTACGGCTTACCGTCTCCATGAACGGTGCATTTCATTTCTTACAAAAAAATGATTATGAAATATTATAAATAAATGTATATTAGGGATATATATGATATATATTAATATCCAAATCATGAATATCATTATTGATATAATGAACCTTTGACCACACGAACAACATGTAATTGTATGAAGTCCACTTTCGACTTAAGAACCAAATATCGACAAAACAAACATTATTAACTTAAATTATTACATAATGTTTATAACATGGAAATAAGTGATATAAAAGTAATAATGAACTTGAAAAAGGTTCTTAAGAACTTAGAAATTAACTCATGTTTATTATTCAGGACGTTAAAGAACGATCGGGTCAAGTCGTACCCGAGGTAAGGGATCCTACTATTCTCTTTCTTTTTAAGTACACTCTTTTATGTCATTCCTTTTAAAGCTCATATTTCTTGTTATTGGGATGTTATTTTATATTACCCTTACTGTAATTTTTATGTTCATATTATGAGAGACCATATTCTCTCTCATCAATATATTTTTGAAGTTTAGAGTGGCGCCGTTAGGCTGCCGAATTTTCATAAGAGATCTAACCTCTCTCTTTCTTTTTATGTACTCTCCTTTATGTCACTTCTTTTAAGCTCCTCTTTGTTATGTTGTGGGATGTTACTTTATTACTCTATCTGTAAACTTTATGTTAATATGATGAGATACCCTATTTGATCTCATCAATCGATTTTTGTATGTTTTAAGTGGCGCCGTTAGGCTGCCATGTTTTCGTAAGGGATTTTTCATCTCACTTTTAGTCCCGTGAGATTTATGCTACATTTCCACCATTTACTTTGAGTGGTGTATTTACATCCCATTATTATACTCCTTGTGTAATATTCTTTCATTTATGAGTATTTACATCAATTTTTTATTGTCCTTCTTTCACAGGGTGTATGTTTCGAAAGATACCCATGTCGGTAAGGGAACCTTTCACCCTCCTCTTTTTAAAAGACGTATTTTGTTATGTCTTTTAATTCACATAACATTATGTTGGGATATGTTCTTCTATATCCTTATTGATTTTAATTTTATGTCCAAATGATGATATACCCTTTTTATCTCTCATCAATTAATTTTCTGAATTTTGTAGTGACTTTGTTAGGCTGTAAAATTTTTGCAAGGGAACTTCTAAACCCAATTTTGATTCTTTGGGATAAGCTTGTACTCCTTGAATATGTCATTCTATGAATATGTGTGAATAACCTCTGATTGGTTTAAACTTAATATCCAATTATATTTGGTGTATTAGTTTGTCACACATAATTATGTAATTGATTTATCCTTAATCCAAGGATACCGTCTTTGTATGGGACTTCGTCTCAATCTCCTTTCATTGAGGCATATTTTGTTTTATACACAACCTTCTTTTAGATGGTGTATAAACCCCTTTTAATTTTATATTTATCTAAAAGGAATCTCTTTTAGACAAAGTGTTTTACTAAATGACAAAAGGTATTATTTTTGTCGTACATATGCGGCGACAACGACTTCTCCAACGCCATGACCATTATTTGAGTTTAGGCTTCCTCTAAAAGCCACACATTTTTTATATAATGAAAAATAAATACCATGTATTAATTTTATTTTATTTTGGTATTGAAAATGGTTTTTATAAGGTTTATTATATCAATGTGTTTTATTGATATATTGTGATTGAAATGTGGAAATGTTAGGTTTCCTTTATGCATGTATTATGCGGTACAATTGTGTTATGGTTCTTGTGTATTGATATGAAGACGGGTGGTTTTGTGATAAACTAAGGGAGAGTGAGCCCGATATAGCTCTCCAATGAATTGGGTAACGTGAAGGAGTGAAATTTTAAGGTTTCTCCGAAGAGATTTAGGGAATATACTGTGGTGGGTATTCCAAACAAAACCAATAGTGTTACTCCCTACGTAAGAATGTTATGAATTCCTCAAGTTACCTTTTATGTCTAATGATTTCTATGATTTATTCATGATTTTATGAGGTATGTTAAAATTATTATGTTTTATGGGTAAATTATGATTTCATTCTTATGTATATATGTACTCATGTTTCCATTCCATATTTTTATATCCTTTACTGAGCTTTTTATCCTCATCCCAAGTTTTTTTGAAATGTTTTTCACAGGTCAAGGTAAAGGTACATGATATGATAGTGTCAAGGAAGTGTCATGGAAGAATCCATGTTTTATTTTAAATATGCTTTTGTTGATGGGAAAAATGAATACTATCTTTATGTAACCACTTTTTTTAAATGTGGAATGTAATGAATGTTTTATGATCTAATTCCCTAAAACTCTAAACCTGAAAAGTTCCTCAATGTGTAATCTTGTAATAACTCAAGATTAAGTAAGGTTTAAGGTTGGGGCCTTATAGTTGGTATCAGAGGTCGGTTTAGATAACATTAGAGGTTAGGGTATTCTCTAAGCATAAGTGACATTACCATAATGGTTAGGATTTCAGAAAGAGTCCTTGTTTTAGACAAAGTGAATGAGTAAGTATATCTTAGTGTTTACATTCCTCATTATTACATGATGGTTTTGTTGATATACTCACACTGACATTTTTTTAGTGAATGGATGGATCTAGAAGGCACCAAAGAGACAACCGGTTTGAAGGAAACTGTGGTGGTTCTCTGATTAAGATACTAGATAAAATGGGGGATTCAATGAGGAAACTCGTGGTTGTTCTAAACAAACTATCAAGGAGTCATGATCAACCACTTGAACCTTGGTATGATCTGTAATTCATCATGTACAAGATGACCAATCGATGTGGAAGTTTAGGTAATAATTATAAATCTAACCATTAGAGTTTATATGATCCTTACTTTTGAGGTAATTATGGGTTATTATATGTTATGATGGAAAATGAAAGGAATGAGATAAAATTGAGGTTAAAATATGTTATGATTATTTTTGAAGATTTTATCTTATTTTAGGGAATGGTTTAATAATTATATAGTTTTGGAAAAAGGACCACATGCAGACTGTGTGACAACCCGTCGCGTCGGACAAAGCTGTGGGAATCAAACCCACAACCAAAGTGTGATTGGTATTTATTGCCTACCACTGGACTACGAGAAGTCCCTGGTTATTTTTACTAATTCTTTTTAGTTATATGATTTTAGGAATCAATAGTAAGTTTATTTTGGGTTATCTATGGAAATTATTAACCTATCATTCAGGATATGTGATTAGGTTAATTACTTTTCAATATGAGAATTCAAGAGCAACTGATGTTATTTGGAGGTAAAAGTTAATTTGTACCATGGAAGACTATGTGACTAAATCCATCAAATATTTGGGTTTCAATCTTAGTTTGGTTTACATTGAAGAATTTTATTGGAAATTTGTTTATCGAATGGTCCTCGTTGAACTTTGGGTTTTGTTGGACAAATTTTGGAGATCAAGAATAGATTTTCTTTTTATAAAGGGTTATCCTTTTCTGGATTATCTGATCTTGTACTAACAATTTTGGTTTTGGTTTTGGTTAACGTCTAAATACATGGGAATTATATAGTTCTCTTTTGTGGATTAGTTGATTCTCTAGACGTTGAGTATAGTGAACAAGTCTTCCTAAATACTTGCCTTTTTTAGAAAATATGATTTTGTGTAAGAAATATAATAAAAGTTGAAAGCCAACATAATAAGTAATTATTTTTCCTTATGAATAAATTCCTCAATAAAAATTAACTTAAAACAAAAATGTTGTCTGTTAAATTTTTTTACTGGGGAATTGAATACCGTTTAACCCATCACATGTTTGTGATTTTCTTATGTTTAACTTTCTCCTAGACATGTTTACTATCACTCTCCATCAGAACTTGACCCTTTGTTTTTTCCTCCATGTCCATATTGTCATACATGTAATCCTAGTATGAGTTATCTCTTGTGACCTTTTTACTTCCCTTTCTTTCTTTTAATGTGATAGTTTAATTTACTTCTTTTTTCTATGTGGGACTTTCAATAGAGTTTTCAAGCCCAATTTTGAAATTGCGAGGATGAAATTCCCAAAAGGGGGGAAAGATGTAACACCCCAAGTAAATAAAGAATATGAAATTTGTATATTTATCCATATTTGTGAATAAAATATTAATATTACTTTAAAGGGAATGCTATGCTCGATGGCATACCCAATACGCAACAACGATTTTCTTGGGAATCTTACGTTGCACTCTAATAATAAAATAATATTATTTTAAATGGAAGTTAACGCCTAGCTGTTGTGATGGAGGGTATGAATAGAACTAACTAAAAGATGATTATATATTTTTTTCAAATATTTTTAATTTTTACAATAAATGTTAGAGGATTAAAAATGCGAATGAATCCAATTTTAAGCGTAAACATTCTAATATTCTTTAAAAGGTCGATTAACCACCTTTTGATAGCGATCCTCTTTTAAATCCACTTTTAGACAATTTTATGTGTTATATTTGACTAAATAAAATTCATCTTTAGAATCGGGACATCAAAATTTACTTTGTGTAAATTTTTGGTATTTTTCCGAAAAAGTTCAATTTTTAATGAATAGTGAAAAATGTTGTATTTTAATTCAAAACCTCTTTTTATTCTAATTTATTTATAGGATTGGACTATCATTTGAATTGGTTTTAAAGTTAAATTAGAATATATATTTACCATTTAATCCAATAGTGGTCATTGGAATTAATTTCAATTTCAAATCCGACTTAAACTATTGTCAATCTTTTGATACATTTTGTTTCAAAAATACACGCTATTTGTTTTGACAGCGGGAATTAATTATTAAATTAATTAATGAAAATTTTATGTTTTGAATTTTGTAAAATAGACATCATTTTTGAATTTGGAATATCAAATATAGCTTAGGGTGAATTTTTGGTAATTTTCTGAAAAACATCAATTTTCGATGAATAGTGAAACCACTAAGTGGTACTTATAAAAACTGATTTTCTGTTTAAATGAAATGTTATCATCTTTGTGTTTTGAATTTCAAAAATCTGACGTAAATGGATGTCATTAAGAAGTAAAATGTGGTTCAATGGGATTAAAATAATTTTTTTGGTGAATAGTAACTTATTAAGTTTTTGATCGCGATTATAGGTAATTAGTGTAGTTTAAGGTTTTAATAATGTTTTAATAATTGTAAATGGCCTAGACACATGTCATACCCTCATTGGATGAGTCATGGCGGACCCGGAATATCCAAGGTTCATCATGGGGACCCCATGGAGCCACTTTGGTTGGAAAATGACATAAATACCTTTTTATTTAATGTTAAAATTAAAATGACACAAACATGAGTTGTTTAACTAAAACAATTTTTACAAGGGGTTATACAAGTCATATATTTTACTATAAATATTAATTGCAAATCTAAAAATATTTCCTACATCATAGTAGTTTTTTTATAATTTTTAAATATTAAATAAATGAAATTATTTATGACATCATGATGATGCAGCGATGACCTAATTATTTAACGATTTAAATAAAATTCAAAGATATTGTAAAATTTAAGACCTAAACATTTCCAAAATCTATTTTATGGGTGGAATTTAAACCCATATCTCCGTATCCTCAAAATATATAATTTTGGGACCTTTTTTATCTGAAAATCATTTTATAATAAATTATCCTTTTATACCTTTCCAAGAATGCCCCTCCTCTCCTCTTATAAAAGGCCCCCACCTCTACCTACATACCCACACTTCCAAAGCCTTTGGCTCGGCCAAAACCATCCCATTGTTTCTATCCACATCCCTCTCTAACTCTTAGAAGCCTCACTTTGGGCAGAAGTCTTCCCAAGGAAGCCTTTGATCTCAAACCAAAGGGAGTTACCCGATTTTAAGGTAATGTCTTCACTTGAGTCCTTTTGTTTTATTTTTCTTCTCCAACCCCATAACTATTTTTATTCATTTATTTTGTTACAACACCAGTATCATCCATATACTAGGATGTTGTTATAATAAGTATTCGAGCTACACTTACACACACCTACATCTAATGGTTAAAGAACATACTGTTTCTATGGATGGTGAATTTCTGCCTCACGAAATGATGATTGTTCAACACTCATATAACACATTCAAATGTGGCCATTAAGATGTCACTATATTTATTTATGATATAAAATATATTTATGTTTTAATTAAGCATCTTTATTTTTCTTTTTTGGCATACCTTTATGGTTTCCATTGTGGGTAAACACGATAATTTCATTTTAGGAAGTGCGGACTACCGCCCCCTCAAAATGATTTGATTCGTCAATGCCATATGTGGGATATATAAAGGATGGATTTAAAGTTATTATATATGTTTTATGTTACATATAAATTATGAATATAATTCTGGAATTAAAATATAAATACCTCTCATTTAGTTTTAATTTCATTAATATGACATAGAAATGAAAGTAGCATTCGTGCGTACGTACGGCTTACCGTCTCCATGAACGGTGTATTTCATTTCTTACCTCCAAATGATTATGTAATATTATAAATACATGAATATTCTGGATATATATGATATATATGAATATCCAAATCATGAATATCTTTCTGGATATAATGAACCTTTGACCACACAGACAACATGTAATTGAATGAAGTCCACTTTTGACTTTAGAACCAAATATCAACAAAAAAAAATTATTAACTTAAATGATTACATAATGTTTATAACATGGAATGAAGTGATATAAAAGGAAAAATGAACTTGAAAATGGTTCTTAAGCATGTATAAATTAACTCAAGTTTATTATCCAGGACGTTAAAGAACGATCGAGTCAAGTCGGACCCGAGGTAAGGGATCATACTCCTCTCTTTGTTTTAAAGTACACTCTTTTATGTCATTCCTTTCAATTCTCATATTTCTTGTTATTGGGATGTTATTTTATATTAATCTTACTGTATGTTTTATGTTCATATAATGAGAGACCCTATTCTCTCTCATCAATCCATTTTTGATGTTTTGAGTGGCGTCGTTAGGCTGCCGAATTTTCGTAAGAGATCTAACCTCTCTCTTTATTTTTAAGTACTATACTTTATGTCACTTCCTTTAAGATCCTATTTTGTTATGTTGGGGGATTTTATTTTATTCCTATTTCTGTAAACTTTATGTTAATATGATGAGAGACCCTATTTGATCTCATCAATCAATTTTTGTATGTTTTAAGTGGCGCCGTTAGGCTTCCGAGTTTTCATAAGGGATTTTTCATCTCACTTTTAGTCCCGTGAGATTTATGCCACATTGCCACCATTTCCTTTGAGTGGTGTATGTTCATCCCATTATTATACTGCTTGTGTAATATACATTAATTTATGAGTATTTACATCAATGTTTTATTGTCCTTCTTTCACGGTGTGTATGATTTGAAAGATACCCATGTCGGTATGGGAACCTTTCACCCTCCTCTTTTTAAAAGACTTCTTTTGTTATGTATTTTAATTCACATAACATTATTTTGGGATATTTTATTCTATATCCTTAGTGATTTAAATTTTATGTCCAAGTGATGAGATACCCTTTTTATCTCTCATCAACTCATTATCTGAATTTTGTTGTGACGCCGTTAGGCTGTCAAATTTTTGCAAGGGAACTTCTTAACCCAATTTAGATTCTTTGGGATAGGCTTGTACTCCTTGAATATGTCGTTCTGTGAATTTGTGTGAATAATATCTGATTGTTTTACACTTAATATCCAATTATATTTGGTGTATTAGTTTGTCCCACATAATTATGTAATTGATTGATCCTTAATCCAATGATATCGTCTTTGTATGGGACTCCGTGTCAATCTACTTTCATTGAAGAATATTTTGTTTTATACACAACCTTCTTTTATACGGTGTATAAACCCCTTTTAATTATATATTTATCTGAAAGGAAACTTTTTTATACAAATCAGTTTACTAAAAGACAAAATGGAATGTTTTTTTGTACGTATGCAGCGACAATTACTTCTCCGCCGCCATGACCATTATTTGAGTTTCATCTTCCTCTACAAGCCATAAATTTTTTTATATAATGAAAAATAAATACCATGTTTTACTATTCTTTTATTTTGGTATTGAAAATGGTTTTCATAAGGTTTTTTTATATCAATGTGTTTTATTTATATCTTGTGATTGAAATTGGGAAATTTAATGTTTTCTTTATGCATGTATTATGTGGTACGATTATGTTATGGTTCTTGGGCATTGTTATGAAGACGGGTGGTTCTGTGATAATCTAAGGGTGGGTGAGCCTGATATAGCTCTCCAATGCATTGGGTAACATGAAGGAGTGAAACATTAAGGTTTCTCCTAAGAGATTTAGGTAATATACTGTGGTGGGTATTCCAAACGTAACCTAGAGGGTTACTCCCTATGTAAGAATGTTATGAATTCCTCAAGTTACCTTTTATGTCTTATGATTTCTATGATTTATTCTTGATTTTATAAGGTATGTTAAAATGCTTATGTTTTATGGGTAAATTATGATTTCATTCTTATGTATATATGTACTCATGTTTCCTTTCCGTATTTTTATATCCTTTACTAAGCTTTTTTATGCTCATCACAAGTTTTTTTGAAATGATTTTCATAGGTCAAGGGAAAGGTACATGATATGATAGTGTCAAGGAAGTGTCAATGAAGAATCCATGTTTTATTTTAAATATGTTTCCGTTGATGGGAAAAATGAATACAATATTTATGTAACCACTTTGTTTAAATGTGGAATGTAATGATAGTTTTATGATCTAATTCTCTAAAACTCTAAACCTGAAAAGATCCCCAATGTGTAATCTTGTAATAACTCAAGATTAAGTAAGGGTTAAGGTTGGGGCCTTATAATATCATACATAAAAAAATTGCTGAAGATTTTAAATTTTAAATTCCTGAAATATAATAAATATCTTAATGATATGTAATACATTTACCATTAAATCACTTGAAAAATTTTCAATTAATGTATATCAAACTTCACTTAATATATAATATATTTCTTAAAGTAATCTAAATTACTTAATATATAATATTTTTCATAAAGTAATCTAAAAATATGGAACTGTATGAAATTTTGTAACATATTATTTCATAAGTTGGAAGGTATCTACCATATATGTTTTATATAACTGTGATATGTAATTTATTTTTGGATCATAAGATTTAATTTGAAATAAAAAAATGATTGGTAGAAAAATTTATTATCTATACATAATTTTAGGTTTACACAAGAATTTATGAGACGATATTTCTGTTGTGTCAAGGTTTAAATTTATTGAAATTTCAGGTGATGAGTATTTTTCATAATTTCAATCAATTTGTCAAATAGATAAGTTTTTGTGCTAATATACATAGATTAAAATATAAAAAAGTGTGATTTTTAATTCTAAAAAATGTGAAAATATTGATAGGGATCTGAATAATTTAGTCTCTTAGAAAAGGGAGAAAAGATATTAGTTACAACTGAATATTATGTTTTTTTCATATCTTACACTATGAATCACCTTGATTTATCAAATAACTTAAAGGGGGAGAATATTTTCATAAGAAAGAAATATAAAATGGAATTGGAATCTGAAATTTTCCCATTGTTATTCACTACTTATCTTTAGCTTATTTTAAAAAGAATAACCCAAACTATCATTAAATTTGGTTAAAATTATATTTCAATAGATTATGATTCCCCTCAAAAATTTTATTTTCCTTCCCCCAAAATTGATTATTTGATATTTGGTGTAGAATTATGATCCTTCAGTGGTTTTTCGTCCTCATATCTTAATTTTATATCATAAAATGTGTGTGGAACTCTATATATCTATAAATATAGTGTTTTACACGGTGGAGGTTTGGTGGGAATCATAATTAAATATCAATGCTTTCACTAGAAATGTGAAACGTTAATTTTTCAGCCATTAAAATTCTTATATTTGGTAGATCATGGTCATTTTCCTTGAATATTTTATGCTCGACTGTTTTCCAAGAAGGCCATGTGCTCCCACACAGTTATTCATCACTAATTATCAAATGATGAAGGAATAAATCAATGATCATGCATAGCAATTCAATCCATAGTAATAAATTATTAATGTATCAAATTTTGACCATCATTCATGAACATGATGGTATTTGATATGGGAATTAATTTATCTACAGATATAATTTAAAAAATGTCATATTTATTAATTATGAAGGCCTAAATATATTTACAAAATTATTTTATTGGTTTCAATTTGAAGAAGGAAACATCCAAAATCTAATAGAATCTTTATAAAAACCTTTATACATGAATGTTTCATAAATTTCGAAAATTTTTGATAAGTTGGTGTGGGGATATATATATTCATTTTCACTAAATTGTGATATAATTTTAATTATTTGAATAAAACATAAATTTGTTCCAAAAATAATTTACAAATATAGAATGTCTCTCTATTCTTGGGTTTTCATCACAAATGGGTGATACACCATTCTCAGTGATTATAATCAATCGCTTTTATAGATTGATATAGGTTTTTTAAATATTTTTTTGGATTTTTATCCAATGAAACATAGATTCACATTGATATTATTTTTTAGAACTATTATTTTTTAATCAGGTATAAAAATTAATCATCCAATCTTAGGATCAAAATATAAAAGGGAATTGAGTTTTTATTTCATTGATTGAGTGATGGGGATTTTTCTTATCCACCGATGAACCTATAACTACAAAACTATATACCCAAGACAAAAATAGATAAAAGTTTTAAAATAGAATGGGGTAATAGGTTATATATCATATAACTCAATTTGTAAGAGTTTCAAGTACCGTGGTCTCTGAATAGGGATGCAAAATATTTACATGACTATGAAACATCAATATAAACACAATTCATTAAATTGAAAATTTAATGAACCATCCCTGACCCAGTAGACTAAACCAATTGTACACTTTTGTATATTGGAATAAGATATATGAAATCACAACCCAAAATATATTATAGTTTAGTAGTCATGGTAAACTGTATACATACATAACATTAACTTATATTTATAATATAAAATACACAAATATTATTTGTGAATAATCCCTTATCCACCTTAGTATATCCATTTATATTAATCAAAAAACTCTTATTATCATCTAAGGAAAAATAAAACATAATAAAAGGGTGAGTTTAGAAACCCAATAATGGTGATAATATCGTGAATGTTATGAATAAATAATGAATAATAAATATATAAAGGTAAATACCTAAAACATATTCTATTTAATCAATAATATTATCTTAATATGGTAGATATACATGATGATAAAATAGTAAAACATAAATAATCACTTTATATTGAAATGATAACCATGGATATTCTACATAATCAAATAATCACTTAGATTATTAATAAAAAATTTCATAGTGATGGAATTCATAATTTGGTATATCACACACATATCATAGAGACCTTGTGCAAATAAGTAGAAATAAATGGGTAAGGTGATGACCCAAACCCAATCTATTTTGTCCCATAAGACCTACCAATGCTTCGACGGGTCCTTTTCCCGTCGCAAATAAGTGTTTTTGCGACCGGCCCGTCGCAAAAAAAATTTGTTGCGACGGCGTTTTCCGCAACGGGCAATTTGCGACGGATCCCCGTCGCAAAAAGGAATTTGCGACGGGATCCCGTCGCAAATGACCCGTCGCAAATGCCTATATTTCCTGTACTGAATTAGAGAATAATAATATTCTAATGAAGAAGTTGAATATATTAACGATATGTTTCAAAAAAATATCACTCATCCTTAGAATTGTGAGAATAAGGAAAAGTAAGTTCAATTATTAGATTCAACATATTTTTTTCAAGTTAGGTCCCATTATTAATTTTCTAGAGAACTTTTAAAAGGTAATAGAAAAAAATAAGAATAGTGATGTTGAGAAGCTAATAATATTCTTTAATAATAATGGGAACAAATTTGAAAAATAAAACTTTTTTGTAAGTAGAATGGGTAATATGTTTTCCAAATATGAAAGGAAAAATATATTATCAAATTTTGATGTTGAAAATGTTAATGGTGTGAAAAACAAATTTTAGAATTCTAGTGATATATTCCAGAAACTATTTATTCCAAAACTGAATGATTATAAAATTTTTTGGGTTGAATGTGGTGTTGTACTAAGAAAGGAAATAATATAAATGGATATTATACTAATTAAATAACCCAATTAGTGTATTTTAACGATCTTAATTATGGATATGGTGATAAAAAATATTAATGAAAACAATAAATAATTTTGTTTGAATGATGTTCTTAAATGATGAATAAGAATCACAGATTTAAAAAGTTATTGATGACTTAAAAAATTTATTTATTGATGAGAATAATTTAAAATTTCATATTAAAAATATAGTTATTATTATAGAGAAGGCACAAATACAGTCCAATAAAATATGAGCATTTCAAAAAGGAATCCGGAAAGTAGAAAAACAACTTTCAAAATTCATTTTAATATTTTTATGAATGTTCATTGAATAAGGTTATGAAATATATTAAAAATTAAAGAAATGTTGAACTATGAGTTTACCAAAAACATAAAACTATAAGGGAATGAAAAATAATCTAATTTTTAATAAAAATATTTAATTGAAAAAAAATTGTACAGAACTATAATTTAGTAAAAAGAATTTATTAGAAATATGGAAATTCTAGGAACACAGAAATGAAGGAATGAAATATTAAAAATATTTATATAGAAAAGGATTTAATGAATAATAAATCAAGGAGAAATATTTTTTTTGTATAGAAATGTTATGTTTTATAACAATAATAATAAATTGTTGACCAAGAAAGAATAAAATTATACTTAAATACATAGATATTAAATAATTCACATTGGTAAGTGTGCCTACTATAAGTATTGCATACATTTTGGAATCATTGGAAACATTGAATGATAATATTTGATTAATTACAAATATTTCTATGTTCCTAGACATTTTTCGGGGAGTCGTTTTTTAGGGAAATAAAAAATGAAAATAAAAATATTTTATAAGGTACCTAAAAATTATTTACTAAAGCTTGAACATAAATTTCAAACAATATATAATGTTTTTGAAAGACATGACCTTATTGGTTACCATGATATGAACTATATCACCAACCTACTATCCCAATTGGGTATCAATTGTAATAATCATAATTCTATAAATAATATGGATAATTGAATGTAAAAAAATTTTATTTTTAAATTATAACATAATAATTTTAAATTTGAAGGTTTATAGATTCTGGATAGTTTATTATATTCAAATACTAATTGGAATATAAAACAATTAAAATATGTATAAAAAGAAAATTAATGTTCTATTTCATTTGTGATAATTTGTTACTAAAAATAAAAATTGTTTGGTTCTGAAATTATTGGTAAAGGGAAGAAAAAATCCAAGAAATGTTTATATGTGGATGGACTAAATAACCATCTATGAATTATACCATATTTATGTCAGGAATGAAATAAAGTTATTTTTAAAAAAATATATTATATGTTGATATTTTATAAGATGGTTGTGTATCAAAAAAAGAATAAAGTATAAGTGGTAAATTGTTTTATATTAAATATTAAGAAAATTTATGATTTCTATATGAGAAATAAGGAAAACCATTATGGAATAAAAGAAAAGAACAACATGTTGAGAAGAACATTAGCATGTATACCAAAAGGAAAAATGTTTTTTCTATGAATATTATGATATTAAAATGAGAAAATTGATATACTATATTTATAAAATGGGGAAGATTATTAATTCTTGATATTATAAAATTGAAATTCAGATATCATATTTACATGATCATATCCATTAAAAAATGTTTTTACATAAGAGAATGTAATAAAAATATATAGATATGTATTTTATATATTTATTAATTTATTAAAATATATAACTTGTTTTTTTAATGAATATTATATTATATTATCATGAAACGTTCCATAGTTTTATAATTAGTAATTGGAATGTCTGTGGATTCAATTTAAATAATATCTAGATAAGAAATGGGTGTGAATATAGTAGTGGTAGATTTGATGATTATCATGATAAGAAATTTATTCACCATGAAATCAATACACCTTTCTCACCAAATAAAATTGTGTAATCTAATATTAGAACCTATGTAAAATTTATATGTATCATAAAATGATCATAAATAATAATAATTAATTATATTTCCATAAAAAATTTATTATAGCAAAAATTCTTATAAAATATTTTTGATTGAACAAACAAAATTCTAACATGGTAGAAAATTATTTTTTCTATTAAAAATCCGCATCTATGAATTATTTTTGAGAGTTTTAATTACATTGTTTAATAAAAATAAAAGGTGAAATTCATGGTAATCGAGGGAACAGAGGTTTTGATTAAATATTCTTAATTTATCCCCCAAAATAGGGTTAATATAAATATTACAGTAATGAGGTAGGGAAGATTCATGGTATTTCTATTGTGAATATTTTAGAACAATTAGTGAATCAAAATTCACATTTAGAAGCATGTAATAGAAGTGATTAAGAAACTACTTATTGGAATTGAAGGAAATAGATAATGAAAACAATATATGTTCATAAGATAAAAAACATGAAGATATTTATTTGTATAATTATAGTAATGAATAGAAACCAATCTCATCTAATCAATGGAAAAGAAAGTGGATGGAGGTTGAAGAAAATAAATTCTTGGGAAGGATAATATTTCCAAATTAGAAGAAATTTTTTAGTAGAAACAAAAATCTCATTACATTCACATGTTGAACCAAGATATTTGAATGAGTCATAAGAGCTTCAAGATTGGATTTATTTAATGAATTTATAATTAGAACATATTGAGAACAATTACACATGGAAATTTTTATCATAGCCTAAAAATAAGAAGGTTTTTGGGAAGAATTTGGTGTTTTGAAACAAGATGAATGAAAACATATAATTATTTAAAATATTGAAATGACTGGTCCAAAACGGTTACTCATTGGTTAACATAATTTATTTTAAATAGACCATAACATAGATTAATATACTGGAAATCATCAATGGGAACTAAATTACTAATAGATGAGAATAGAATATAAGTAAACCTCAGAAACTTCAAGATTATAATGGGAGATTTTTTACACCTTAATTTTATATTTATAGATATTTTTATATTATTATTTTATGTTCTAGGTATGACAGTACCCAAAATGATTCTTATTTCATGTTCATAATGATATTTTTTTAGTATATAAAAGAAATAATGTACTTTGTTGTAAAATATGACAGAAGTGGAAATCTTGATTTCATAGATATATAGATATATATTAGGACCAAAATAGCGGTGATAGGAGTTTCTACTTGAGATTATTTGATCAAAATCAATGTATTTTGTTACAAAAACAAGAAAAAATTAATGAAGTTAAGTACTGTTAAAGAAGAATAGGTGGATTCCTCTCAAACCGTAACCCAATCGATTTGGATGAGAAATGAGTTGGAAGATCTCATAGTGAAAATTAAACTTACCAATCCTTATGAGACATGATATTCAAGATAAATTAAATTTATACATAACAAATATTTATAATTCAATATAAATTAAAATTGACTACAAATATCAATTAAAAAAGTTATTTCAGAGAATAATGTGTTTATTATAGAATTCATTTAATTTTTTTTTCCAATTTTCAATGTGTTTATTAATCCATTTTTGGAGGATTTTTTTCTAAAATTTATTTTATTATAATTTTTTAAAATTCAATCCTTTCATGGATAAGGTATGTTGAATCCATATGATGTGTAATTGATTATTTGGATATTTTTTCAGATTGGTAGAAATATGAAATAAACTAATTAACTTTTTTTCATTTATACATTTACTAAATGTAGGGAAAAATGTTTTAATGAGAATTAAAATATAACTATTTTTGAAAATAGGGGAGACTAATAATATTTAGGTGGAGCATGTATTTTGACAGGGTTATTAAAAGGTTAAATAAATAAGGTGATGATTTAAGTTACATGTCATAAAAAACTATTGAAGCATTTTTCTGAGTATGTATTGATTAATAAATTTTATTAAACATTCCTAGAAATATTTTTTAAATTGAATAATTATTGTTTCCTATTTCATTTCAATAGGTATCACGGTTCTAAAATTATGATTTTTGTTTTGATAACTATTGGATCAGGAGATTTGAAGTCCAAATCTATAAATATGTCAATGTAAGTCACTTATGTAAATTATAGAATTATTTATCAATGTTATTCTCTTCATCATCATGTTCCCTAATGTGTACTTATAATAATTTATTGATGGATTGTTGAGAAAATTATTTATTTTAAATGTGTTTTCTATTCATTGGATGCCAAAAAATGTAAATGGGGTTACTATTGATACAATGATTTTATTTGGGTGATTTTGGGTTATTGAGTGATTGTTGAGACACAAGTTGTTGTTGTTGTAATTTAGAGATGAAAATATTTCCTACAGAATTATTTATTTTGTCTATATAACAAGAATTAAATTATAAAGAGTCAATATTTTTAATGTGTTTTATTTTTCTTGTAAATATATAAATCATGTTCAAACTCAATTATTCATGGAGTTTCATCTATGGTGAAGTATATTCTATGGTATTAGAATGTATTAAGATGATAATAAGAGCTCTAGATTTGTCTGGTGAAATTTGTAAGGGTTTTTAATGTGGATTAGTATGGGTATGAATTTTATAAATTATATGTTCTTATATATGATTTTATACCTGTAACACCCCAGGTAAATAAAGAATATGACATTTTATTTTTATCCATATTTGTGAATAAAATATTAATATTACTTTAAATGTGATGCTATGCTCAATAGCGTACCCAATACGCAACAATGAGTTTCTTGGGAATCTTACGTTGAACACTAATAATAAAATAATATTATTTTAAATGGTTGTTAATGCCTAGCTGTTTTGATGGAGGGAATGAATATAACTTACTAAAAAATGATTATACATTTCTGTCAAATATTTTTACTTTTTACAATAAATGTTAGAGGATTAAAAATGTGAATGAATCCAATTTTAAGCTTAACCATTCTAATATTCTTTAAAAGGTCGATTTACCACCTTTTGATGGATAACCTCTTTTAAATCCACTTTTTGACAATTTAATGTGTTATATTTGAGTAAATAATATTCTTCTTTAGAATCAGGACATCAAAATTTACTTTGTGTAAATTTTTGGTATTTTTTTGAAAAAGTCCAATTTTAAATGAATAGTGAAAAATTTTGTATTTTAATTCAAAACCTATTTTCAATCTAATTTATTTATATTATTATATTATCTATTGAATTGGTTTTAAAGTGAAATTAGAATATATTTTTACCATTTAATCCAATAGTGGTCGTTGGAATTAATTTCACTTTGAAATCGAACTTAAACTAGTGTCAATCTTTTGATACATTTTGTTTCATAAAAACACGGTATTTGTTTGGACAGCGGGAATTAATTATTAAATTAATTAATGAAACTTCTATGTTTTTAATTTTTTAAAATAGAAATCATTTTTGAATTCAGAATATCAAATATAGCTTTGGGTGAATTTTTGGTAATTTTCTGAAAAACATCAATTTTTGATGAATAGTGAAACCACTAAGTGGTACTAATAAAAACTGATTTTCCGTTTAAATGAAATTTTTTCATCGTTGTGTTTTGAATTTCAAAAATCCGACATACATGGTTGTCATTATGAAGTAAAATGTGGTTCAATGGGAATAAATAATTTTTTGGTGAATAGAAACTTATTAAATTTTTAATCGCGATTAGAGGTAATTAGTGTAGTTTAAGCTAAGAATAATGTTTTAATAAAATGAAATGACCTAGAAACATGTCCTACCCTCATTTTATGAGTAATGGTCAACCAAGAAGATCCATGGGCCAACTTGGGGACCCCATGGATCCAATTTGGTTGGAAAATTACATAAATACCTTTTTATTTGATGTTAAAATAAAAATGACACAAACATGAGTTGTTTAACTAAAACAATTTTTACATGGGGTTATACAAGTCATATTTTTTACTATAATTATTCATTGGGAAGATAAAAAGATTTAGTACATCATAGTAGTTTTTTATAATTTTTATACATTATATAAATTAAATTATTTATGACATCACGATGATGCGGCGATGACCTCATTATTTAACGATTTAAATAAAATGGAATGATATTGTAAAATCTAAGACCTAAAAATTTCCAAAACCTATTAGAAGGGTGTATTTCGAACCCTTATCTCCTTATCCTTGAAATGTATAATTTTGGGACCATTTTTATCTGAAAATAATTTTATAATAAAGTATCCTTTTATACCTTTCCAACAATGCCCCGCCTCTCCTCTTATAAAAGGCCCCCACCTCTACCTCCATACCCACACTTACAAAGTCTTTGGATCAGCAATACCCTGCCCATTTTGTCTCTCCACATCCCTCTATAACTCTTATAAGCCTCACTTTGGGCATAAGTCTTCCCATGGAAGCTTTTGATCTCAAACCAAAGGGAGTTACCCAATTTTAAGGTAATGTCTTCACTTGAGTCCTTTTGGTTTATTTTGCTTCTCCAACCCCCTAAACTCTTTTTATTCATTTATTTTGTAACAACACCAGAATCTTACATATACTTGGATGTTTTTTATAATAAGTATTAGAGCTACACTTACACACACCTACATCTAATGGTTAAAGAACATATTGTTTCCGTGGATGGAGAATTTCTGCCTCACGAAACGATGATTGTTCAACACTCATATAACACCTTCAAAGGTGGCCATTAGGATGTCAATATATTTATATATGATATATAATATGTATATGTTTTACTTAATCTTCTGTATTTTTCTTTTGTGGCATACCTTTATGGTTTCCATTGTGGGTAAACACGATAATTTCATTTTAGGAAGTGTGGACTACTACCCCCTCAAAGTTATTTGATTCGTTAATGCCATATGTGGGATGTATAATGGATGGATTTAAAGTTATTATATATGATTTATGTTACATATAAATGATAAATATAATTCTGGAATTAAAATATACATAACTCTCATTTAGTTTTAATTCCATTAATATGACATAGAAATGAAAGTAGCGTTCATGCGTACGTACGGCTTACCGTCTCCATGAACGGTGCATTTCATTTCTTACACAAAAATGATTATGAAATATTATAAATAAATGTATATTAGGGATATATATGATATATATTAATATCCAAATCATGAATATCATTATTGATATAATGAACCTTTGACCACACGAACAACATGTAATTGTATGAATTCCACTTTCGACTTAAGAACCAAATATCGACAAAACAAACATTATTAACTTAAATTATTACATAATGTTTATAACATGGAAATAAGTGATATAAAAGTAATAATGAACTTGAAAAAGGTTCTTAAGAACTTATAAATTAACTCATGTTTATTATTCAGGACGTTAAAGAACGATCGGGTCAAGTCGTACCCGAGGTAAGGGATCCTACTATTCTCTTTCTTTTTAAGTACACTCTTTTATGTCATTCCTTTTAAAGCTCATCTTTCTTGTTATTGGGATGTTCTTTTATATTACTCTTACTGTAATTTTTATGTTCATATTATGAGAGACCATATTCTCTCTCATCAATATATTTTTGAAGTTTAGAATGGCGCCGTTAGGCTGCCGAATTTTCATAAGAGATCTAACCTCTCTCTTTCTTTTTAAGTACTCTCCTTTATGTCACTTCTTTTAAGCTCCTCTTTGTTATGTTGTGGGATGTTACTTTATTAATCTATCTGTAAACTTTATGTTAATATGATGAGATACCCTATTTGATCTCATCAATCGATTTTTGTATGTTTTAAGTGGCGCCGTTAGACTGCCATGTTTTCGTAAGGGATTTTTCATCTCACTTTTAGTCCCGTGAGATTTATGCTACATTTCCACCATTTACTTTGAGTGGTGTATTTACATCCCATTATTATACTCCTTGTGTAATATTCTTTCATTTATGAGTATTTACATCAATGATTTATTGTTCTTCTTTCACAGGGTGTATGTTTCGAAAGATACCCATGTCGGTAAGGGAACCTTTCACCCTCCTCTTTTTAAAAGACGTATTTTGTTATGTCTTTTAATTCACATAACATTATGTTGGGATATGTTCTTCTATATCCTTATTGATTTTAATTTTATGTCCAAATGATGATATACCCTTTTTATCTCTCATCAATTAATTTTCTGAATTTTGTAGTGACTTTGTTAGGCTGTCAAATTTTTGCAAGGGAACTTCTAAACCCAATTTTGATTCTTTGGGATAAGCTTGTACTCCTTGAATATGTCATTCTATGAATATGTGTGAATAACCTCTGATTGGTTTACACTTAATATCCAATTATATTTGGTGTATTAGTTTGTCACACATAATTATGTAATTGATTTATCCTTAATCCAAGGATACCGTCTTTGTATGGGACTTCGTCTCAATCTCCTTTCATTGAGGCATATTTTGTTTTATACACAACCTTCTTTTAGATGGTGTATAAACCCCTTTTAATTTTATATTTATCTAAAAGGAATCTCTTTTAGACAAAGTGTTTTACTAAATGACAAAAGGGATTATTTTTGTCGTACATATGCGGCGACAACGACTTCTCCAACGCCATGACTATTATTTGAGTTTAGGCTTCCTCTAAAAGCCACACATTTTTTATATAATGAAAAATAAATACCATGTATTAATTTTCTTTTATTTTGGTATTGAAAATGGTTTTTATAAGGTTTATTATATCAATGTGTTTTATTGATATATTGTGATTGAAATGTGGAAATGTTAGGTTTCCTTTATGCTTGTATTATGCGGTACAATTGTGTTATGGTTCTTGTGTATTGATATGAAGACGGGTGGTTTTGTGATAAACTAAGGGAGAGTGAGCCCGATATAGCTCTCCAATGAATTGGGTAACGTGAAGGAGTGAAATGTTAAGGTTTCTCCGAAGAGATTTAGGGAATATACTGTGGTGGGTATTCCAAACAAAACGAATAGTGTTACTCCCTACGTAAGAATGTTATGAATTCCTCAAGTTACCTTTTATGTGTAATGATTTCTATGATTTATTCATGATTTTATGAGGTATGTTAAAATTATTATCTTTTATGGGTAAATTATGATTTCATTATTATGTATATATGTACTCATGTTTCCATTCCATATTTTTATATCCTTTACTGAGCTTTTTATCCTCATCCCAAGTTTTTTTGAAATGTTTTTCACAGGTCAAGGTAAAGGTACATGATATGATAGTGTCAAGGAAGTGTCATGGAAGAATCCATGTTTTATTTTAAATATGCTTTTGTTGATGGGAAAAATGAATACTATCTTTATGTAACCACTTTTCTTAAATGTGGAATGTAATGAATGTTTTATGATCTAATTCTCTAAAACTCTAAACCTGAAAAGTTCCTCAATGCGTAATCTTGTAATAACTCAAGATTAAGTAAGGTTTAAGGTTGGGGCCTTATAGTTGGTATCAGAGGTCGGTTTAGATAACATTAGAGGTTAGGGTATTCTCTAAGCATAAGTGACATTACCATAATGGTTAGGATTTCAGAAAGAGTCCTTGTTTTAGACAAAGTGAATGAGTAAGTATATCTTAGTGTTTACATTACTCATTAGTACATGATGGTTTTGTTGATATACTCACACTGACATTTTTTTAGTGAATGGATGGATCTAGAAGGCACCAAAGAGACAACCGGTTTGAAGGAAACTGTGGTGGTTCTCTGATTAAGATACTAGATAAAATGGGGGATTCAATGAGGAAACTCGTGGTTGTTCTAAACAAACTATCAAGGAGTCATGATCAACCACTTGAACCTTGGTATGATCTGTAATTCATCATGTACAAGATGACCAATCGATGTGGAAGTTTAGGTAATAATTATAAATGTAACCATTAGAGTTTATATGATCCTTACTTTTGAGGTAATTATGGGTTATTATATGTTATGATGGAAAATGAACGGAATGAGATAAAATTGAGGTTAAAATATGTTATGATTATTTTTGAAGATTTTATCTTATTTTGGGGAATGGTTTAATAATTATATAGTTTTGGAAAAAGGACCACATGCAGACTGTGTGACAACCCGTCGCGTCGGACAAAGCTGTGGGAATCAAACCCACAACCAAAGTGTGATTGGTATTTATTGCCTACCACTGGACTACGAGATGTCCCGGGTTATTTTTACTAATTCTTTTTAGTTATATGATTTTAGGAATCAATAGTAAGTTTATTTTGGGTTATCTATGGAAATTATTAACCTATCATTCAGGATATGTGATTAGGTTAATTACTTTTCAATATGAGAATTCAAGAGCAACTGATGTTATTTGGAGGTAAAAGTTAATTTGTACCATGGAAGACTATGTGACTAAATCCATCAAATATTTGGGTTTCAATCTTAGTTTGGTTTACATTGAATAATTTTATTGGAAATTTGTTTATCGAATGGTCCTTGTTGAACTTTGGGTTTTGTTGGACAAATTTTGGAGATCAAGAATAGATTTTCTTTTTATAAAGGGTTATCCTTTTCTGGATTATCTGATCTTGTACTAACAATTTTGGTTTTGGTTTTGGTTAACGTCTAAATACATGGGAATTATATAGTTCTCTTTTGTGGATTAGTTGATTCTTTAGACGTTGAGTATAGTGAACAAGTCTTCCTAAATACTTGCCTTTTGTAGAAAATATGATTTTGTGTAAGAAATATAATAAAAGTTGAAAGTCAAAATAATAAGTAATTATTTTTCCTTATGAATAAATTCCTCAATAAAAATTAACTTAAAACAAAATTGTTGTCTGTTAAATTTTTTTACTGGGGAATTGAATACCGTTTAACCCATCACATGTTTGTGATTTTCTTATGGTTAACTTTCTCCTAGACATGTTTACTATCACTCTCCATCAGAACTTGACCCTTTGTTTTTTCCTCCATGTCCATATTGTCATACATGTAATCCTAGTATGAGTTATCTCTTGTGACCTTTGTACTTCCCTTTCTTTCTTTTAATGTGATAGTTTAATTTACTTCTTTTTTCGATGTGGGACTTTCAATAGAGTTTTCAAGCCCAATTTTGAAATTGCGAGGATGAAATTCCCAAAAGGGGGGAAAGATGTAACACCCCAAGTAAATAAAGAATATGACATTTGTATATTTATCCATATTTGTGAATAAAATATTAATATTACTTTAAAGGGAATGCTATGCTCGATGGCATACCCAATACGCAACAACGATTTTCTTGGGAATCTTACGTTGCACTCTAATAATAAAATAATATTATTTTAAATGGAAGTTAACGCCTAGCTGTTGTGATGGAGGGTATGAATAGAACTATCTAAAAAATGATTATATATTTTTGTCAAATATTTTTAATTTTTACAATAAATGTTAGAGGATTAAAAATGCGAATGAATCCAATTTTAAGCGTAAACATTTTAATATTCTTTAAAAGGTCGATTAACCACCTTTTGATAGCGATCCTCTTTTAAATCCACTTTTAGACAATTTTATTTGTTATATTTGACTAAATAAAATTCATCTTTAGAATCGGGACATCAAAATTTTCTTTGTGTAAATTTTTGGTATTTTTCCGAAAAAGTTCAATTTTTAATGAATAGTGAAAAATGTTGTATTTTAATTCAAAACCTCTTTTTATTCTAATTTATTTATAGGATTGGACTATCATTTGAATTGGTTTTAAAGTTAAATTAGAATATATATTTACCATTTCATCCAATAGTGGTCATTGGAATTAATTTCAATTTCAAATCCGACTTAAACTATTGTCAATCTTTTGATACATTTTGTTTCAAAAATACACGCTATTTGTTTTGACAGCGGGAATTAATTATTAAATTAATTAATTCAAATTTTATGTTTTGAATTTTGTAAAATAGACATCATTTTTGAATTTGGAATATCAAATATAGCTTAGGGTGAATTTTTGGTAATTTTCTGAAAAACATCAATTTTCGATGAATAGTGAAACCACTAAGTGGTACTTATAAAAACTGATTTTCTGTTTAAATGAAATGTTATCATCTTTGTGTTTTGAATTTCAAAAATCTGACGTAAATGGATGTCATTAAGAAGTAAAATGTGGTTCAATGGGATTAAAATAATTTTTTTTGGTGAATAGTAACTTATTATGTTTTTGATCGCGATTATAGGTCATTAGTGTAGTTTAAGGTTTTAATAATGTTTTAATAAATGTAAATGGCCTAGACACATGTCATACCCTCATTGGATGAGTCATGGCGGACCAGGAATATCCAAGGTTCATCATGGGGACCCCATGGAGCCACATTGGTTGGAAAATGACATAAATACCTTTTTATTTAATGTTAAAATTAAAATGACACAAACATGAGTTGTTTAACTAAAACAATTTTTACAAGGGGTTATACAAGTCATATTTTTTACTATAAATATTCATTGCAAATCTAAAAATATTTCCTACATCATAGTAGTTTTTTTATAATTTTTAAATATTAAATAAATGAAATTATTTATGACATCATGATGATGCAGCGATGACCTAATTATTTAACGATTTAAATAAAATTCAAAGATATTGTAAAATTTAAGACCTAAACATGTCCAAAATCAATTTTATGGGTGGATTTTAAACCCATATCTCCGTATCCTCGAAATATATAATTTTGGGACATTTTTTATCTGAAAATCATTTTATAATAAAGTATCCTTTTATACCTTTCCAAGAATGCCCCTCCTCTCCTCTTATAAAAGGCCCCCACCTCTACCTACATACCCACACTTCCAAAGCCTTTGGCTCGGCCAAAACCTGGCCATTGTTTCTATCCACATCCCTCTCTAACTCTTAGAATCCACACTTTGGGCAGAAGTCTTCCCAAGGAAGCCTTTGATCTCAAACCAAAGGGAGTTACCCGATTTTAAGGTAATGTCTTCACTTGAGTCCTTTTGTTTTATTTTTCTTCTCCAACCCCTTAACTATTTTTATTCATTTATTTTGTTACAACACCAGTATCATCCATATACTAGGATGTTGTTATAATAAGTATTCGAGCTACACTTACACACACCTACATCTAATGGTTAAAGAACATACTGTTTCTGTGGATGGTGAATTTCTGCCTCACGAAATGATGATTGTTCAACACTCATATAACACATTCAAATGTGGCCATTAAGATGTCACTATATTTATTTATGATATAAAATATATTTATGTTTTAATTAAGCATCTTTATTTTTCTTTTTTGGCATACCTTTATGGTTTCCATTGTGGGTAAACACGATAATTTCATTTTAGGAAGTGCGGACTACCGCCCCCTCAAAATGATTTGATTCGTCAATGCCATATGTGGGATATATAAAGGATGGATTTAAAGTTATTATATATGATTTATGTTACATATAAATTATGAATATAATTCTCGAATTAAAATATAAATACCTCTCATTTAGTTTGAATTTCATTAATATGACATAGAAATGAAAGTAGCATTTGTGCGTACGTACGGCTTACCGTCTCCATGAACGGTGTATTTCATTTCTTACCTCAAAATGATTATGTAATATTATAAATACATGAATATTCTGGATATATATGATATATATGAATATCCAAATCATGAATATCCTTCTGGATATAATGAACCTTTGACCACACAGACAACATGTAATTGAATGAAGTCCGCTTTTGACTTTAGAACCAAATATCAACAAAAAAAATTATTAACTTAAATGATTACATAATGTTTATAACATGGAATGAAGTGATATAAAAGGAAAAATGAACTTGAAAATGGTTCTTAAGCATGTATAAATTAACTCAAGTTTATTATCCAGGACGTTAAAGAACGATCGAGTCAAGTCGGACCCGAGGTAAGGGATCATACTCCTCTCTTTGTTTTAAAGTACACTCTTTTATGTCATTCCTTTCAATGCTCATATTTCTTGTTATTGGGATGTTATTTTATATTAATCTTACTGTATGTTTTATGTTCATATAATGAGAGACCCTATTCTCTCTCATCAATCCATTTTTGATGTTTTGAGTGGCATCGTTAGGCTGCCGAATTTTCGTAAGAGATCTAACCTCTCTCTTTATTTTTAAGTACTATACTTTATGTCACTTCCTTTAAGATCCTATTTGTTATATTGGGGGATTTTATTTTATTCCTATTTCTATAAACTTTATGTTAATATGATGAGAGACCCTATTTGATCTCATCAATCAATTTTTGTATGTTTTAAGTGGCGCCGTTAGGCTTCCGAGTTTTCATAAGGGATTTTTCATCTCACTTTTAGTCCCGTGAGATTTATGCCACATTGCCACCATTTCCTTTGGGTGGTGTATGTTCATCCCATTATTATACTGCTTGTGTAATATACATTAATTTATGAGTATTTACATCAATGTTTTATTGTCCTTCTTTCACGGTGTGTATGATTTGAAAGATACCCATGTCGGTATGGGAACCTTTCACCCTCCTCTTTTTAAAAGACTTCTTTTGTTATGTATTTTAATTCACATAACATTATTTTGGGATATGTTATTCTATATCCTTAGTGATTTAAATTTTATGTCCAAGTGATGAGATACCCTTTTTATCTCTCATCAACTCATTATCTGAATTTTGTTGTGAGGTCGTTAGGCTGTCAAATTTTTGCAAGGGAACTTCTTAACCCAATTTAGATTCTTTGGGATAAGCTTGTACTCCTTGAATATGTCGTTCTGTGAATTTGTGTGAATAATATCTGATTGTTTTACACTTAATATCCAATTATATTTGGTGTATTAGTTTGTCCCACATAATTATGTAATTGATTGATCCTTAATCCAATGATATCGTCTTTGTATGGGACTCCGTGTCAATCTCCTTTCATTGAAGAATATTTTTTTTTATACACAACCTTCTTTTATACGGTGTATAAACCCCTTTGAATTATATATTTATCTGAAAGGAAACTTTTTTATACAAATCAGTTTACTAAAAGACAAAATGGAATGTTTTTTTGTACGTATGCAGCGACAATTACTTCTCCGCCGCCATGACCATTATTTGAGTTTCAGCTTCCTCTACAAGCCATAAATTTTCTTATATAATGAAAAATAAATACCATGTTTTACTATTCTTTTATTTTGGTATTGAAAATGGTTTTCATAAGGTTTTTTATATCAATGTGTTTTATTTATATCTTGTGATTGAAATTGGGAAATTTAATGTTTTCTTTATGCATGTATTATGTGGTACGATTATGTTATGGTTCTTGGGCATTGTTATGAAGACGGGTGGTTCTGTGATAATCTAAGGGTGGGTGAGCCTGATATAGCTCTCCAATGCATTGGGTAACATGAAGGAGTGAAACATTAAGGTTTCTCCTAAGAGATTTAGGTAATATACTGTGGTGCGTATTCCAAACGTAACCTAGAGGGTTACTCCCTATGTAAGAATGTTATGAATGCCTCAAGTTACCTTTTATGTCTTATGATTTCTATGATTTATTCTTGATTTTATAAGGTATGTTAAAATGCTTATGTTTTATGGGTAAATTATGATTTCATTCTTATGTATATATGTACTCATGTTTACTTTCCGTATTTTTATATCCTTTACTAAGCTTTTTATGCTCATCACAAGTTTTTTTTAAATGATTTTCATAGGTCAAGGGAAAGGTACATGATATGATAGTGTCAAGGAAGTGTCAATGAAGAATCCATGTTTTATTTTAAATATGTTTCCGTTGATGGAAAAAATGAATACAATATTTATGTAACCACTTTGTTTAAATGTGGAATGTAATGATAGTTTTATGATATAATTCTCTAAAACTCTAAACCTGAAAAGATCCCCAATGTGTAATCTTGTAATAACTCAAGATTAAGTAAGGGTTAAGGTTGGGGCCTTATAATATCATACATAAAAAAATTGCTGAAGATTTTAAATTTTAAATTCCCGAAATATAATAAATATCTTAATGATATGTAATACATTTACCATTAAATCACTTGAAAAATTTTCAATTAATGTATATCAAACTTCACTTAATATATAATATATTTCTTAAAGTAATCTAAATTACTTAATATATAATATTTTTCATAAAGTAATCTAAAAATATGGAACTGTATGAAATTGTGTAACATATTATTTCATAAGTTGGAAGGTATCTACCATATATGTTTTATATAATTGTGATATGTAATTTATTTTTGGATCATAAGATTTAATTTGAAATAAAAAAATGATTGGTAGAAAAATTTATTATCTATACATAATTTTAGGTTTACCCAAGAATTTATGAGACGATATTTCTGTTGTGTCAAGGTTTAAATTTATTGAAATTTCAGGTGATGAGTATTTTTCATAATTTCAATAAATTTGTCAAATAGATAAGTTTTTGTGCTAATATACATAGATTAAAATATAAAAAAGTGTGATTTTTAATTCCAAAAAATGTGAAAATATTGATAGGGATCTGAATAATTTAGTCTCTTAGAAAAGGGAGAAAAGATATTAGTTACAACTGAATATTATGTTTTTTTAATATCTTACACTATGAATCACCTTGATTTATCAAATAACTTAAAGGGGGAGAATATTTTCATAAGAAAAAAATATAAAATTGAATTGGAATCTGAAATTTTCCCATTGTTATTCACTACTTATCTTTAGCTTCTTTTAAAAAGAATAACCCAAACTATCATTAAATTTGGTTAAAATTATATTTCAATAGATTATGATTCCCCTCAAAAATTTTATTTTCCTTCCCCCAAAATTGATTATTTGATATTTGGTGTAGAATTATGAGCTTATATAGTTCCAAAAAATTATCCTTCAGTGGTTTTTCGTCCTCATATCTTAATTTTATATCATAAAATGTGTGTTGAACTCTATATATCTATAAATATAGTGTTTTACACGGTGGAGGTTTGGTGGGAATCTTAATTAAATATCAATGCTTTCACTAGAAATGTGAAACGTTAATTTTTCAGCCATTAAAATTCTTATATTTGGTAGACCATGGTCATTTTCCTTGAATATTTTATACTCGACTGTTTTCCAAGAAGGCCATGTGCTCCCACACAGTTATTCATCACTAATTATCAAATGATGAAGGAATAAATCAATGATCATGCATAGCAATTCAATCCATAGTAATAAATTATTAATGTATCAAATTTTGACCATCATTCATGAACATGATGGTATTTGATATGGGAATTAATTTATCTACAGATATAATTTAAAAAATGTCATATTTATTAATTATGAAGGCCTAAATATATTTACAAAATTATTTTATTGGTTTCAATTTGAAGAAGGAAACATCCAAAATCTAATAGAATCTTTATAAAAACCTTTATACATGAATGTTTCATAAATTTCGAAAATTTTTGATAAGTTGGTGTGGGGATATATATATTCATTTTCACTAAATTGTGACATAATTTTAATTATTTGAATAAAACATAAATTTGTTCCAAAAATAATTTACAAATATAGAATGTCTCTCTATTCTTGGGTTTTCATCACAAATGGGTGATACACCATTCTCAGTGATTATAATCAATCTCTTTTATAGATTGATATAGGTTTTTTAAATATTTTTTTGGATTTTTATCCAATGAAACATAGATTCACATTGATATTATTTTTTAGAACTATTATTTTTTAATAAGGTATAAAAATTAATCATCCAATCTTAGGATCAAAATATAAAAGGGAATTGAGTTTTTATTTCATTGATTGAGTGATGGGGATTTTTCTTATCCACCGATGAACCTATAACTACAAAACTATATACCCAAGACAAAAATAGATAAAAATTTTAAAATAGAATGGGGTAATAGGTTATATATCATATAACTCAATTTGTAAGAGTTTCATGTACCGTGGTCTCTGAATAGGGATGCAAAATATTTACATGACTATGAAACATCAATATAAACACAATTCATTAAATTGAAAATTTAATGAACCATCCCTGACCCAGTAGTCTAAACCAACTGTACACTTTAGTATATTGGAATAAGATATATGAAATCACAACCCAAAATATATTATAGTTTAGTAGTCATGGTAAACTGTATACATACATAACATTAACTTATATTTATAATATAAAATACACAAATATTATTTGTGAATAATCCCTTATCCACCTTAGTATATCCATTTATATTAATCAAAAAACATATATTATCATCTAAGGAAAAATAAAACATAATAAAAGGGTGAGTTTAGAAACTCAATAATGGTGATAATATCGTGAATGTTATGAATAAATAATGAATAATAAATATATAAAGGTAAATACCTAAAACATATTCTATTTAATCAATAATATTATCTTAATATGGTAGATATACATGATGATAAAATAGTAAAACATAAATAATCACTTTATATTGAAATGATAACCATGGATATTCTACATAATCAAATAATCACTTAGATTATTAATAAAAAATTTCATAGTGATGGAATTCATAATTTGGTATATCACACACATATCATAGAGACCTTGTGCAAATAAGTAGAAATAAATGGGTAAGGTGATGACCCAAACCCAATCTATTTTGTCCCATAAGACCTACCAATGCTTCGACGGGTTATATCAGGACCCATCCATCACATATTTAGTCCATTAGATTCCACATAAGGAAGGGGTGACGCTTAATAAATATAATCATTAATATTTAAATACTAATATATGAAATGTTAATACTTAACCAAATCAATAAACATTATGATATTCTATCCAGAGTAAAATGGAAAATGGTAATAAATGTATATATCCCTTGAAAAATTGATCATAAATCATCTAGATAATTAATTAATTTAGTATCAATAATATATTTCCTTGTTATACTATATGTAAAATATATTGTTCTTGTCATTTATGAATAGATATATTATGATAATATCCTAAAAAATATTACAGAAAAATAACCATTTCATTTTTAATGTACCTTTTAAAATGAAAATTTCAAAAAAATATTGATAATTATTTTCATTGAAAATAATAGTAATTGAAAATGAACATTAAATATTTTTAAAATAATAGTTAAAACATTTATTGATCATGAAGGTGGAAAATATTGTTCATTCCATACCTGTTAAAACATAGATTCATTTCACATTATCAGTAAAATGAAAACAAAATTTACATAAATATTCCTTTGAAAAAATTATCAAAAAATAAGATCTAGAAAAAATATATTTAATAAATTATTTAAAAAATGTTAAAAAAATTTAAATATATTTTCAAAGCATTGTTATTGATTAAAACTTATTTCCCACGAAGAGAGAAATAATATTGGATTTTCCACAAAACATTTTCAAAGTTATTTTAAGTATCAAAAATGAGAAAATGGAATTATTACTTCAAAATATTTACAACAACCATATGTTAAGGAAATAAATGGATTTTTAAAAAGATATTTCTAGTAAATCTCTTAAGGTAGACATAAACAAAAATAATCTCAAATAATGATAAGATTTTAAAATAAACTCTTACCAGTTAATTAAAAATGGAATAATAACACCCATGAAAAAATAACATCAAATGAAACATTATATAACATGGATAGAAATTGAATCATGATACAACATATAAAATTAGGTAGTATATATGCCACAAAAAAGCATAAGTGGTGAAAATGTTGTGTATCTCATTGAAGTAAAAGTATGAGAATAATGCCCTAACAGTTTTTCAATATCTATCATATGTGTCAAAATTCCTTGTATAATTACTAATTTTTTATATATATTAATTATAGAACAAGACTAATATATGTCTTACAAAATAGGATTTACTTATTGAATTATATCAACATTTTTTTCAAAACGCTTGGTGAAATTCACTATTTCATATCATAATTGCTTAATTTTCTATGTATGTTTTGGATTCATAATTATTATCCTTTAAATTATATAATTGTGGATTACGACCAAAATTTAAAACATTATATAAATATAATATATATTTATTATATATTTATTTATAGTAATCAATAAATTTATGGGATATAAAATTTATTACACTTTTCATAAGGAAGGTAAGTCGTACGTACTCTTTATAATTGTTTCCATTTTATTTGAAAAGAGGAAATGAAAGAAAAAAAATTAGAATTATAATATCAAAATATTATAATGTTTTATGTATCAGGAATATTGATAACATCCAACCTCATTTACATCCATGAAAAAATGAATTTAATTAAATTTCACAATTATAATTGGGATGTAGTCCACACATATGAATGAGCGACATTATTATTTCTAAATTGATTGGAATGTAATATGTTATATGTAAAATTATATTTATAGAATAATACTTAGATTATAATATCACATGTATTCATTAAATTTTATCCTTATTAACTTCCATATAAATCATATATGTAAAACAAATCACATAGCATCATGAGGTGGTGGATCACCCCACATAGAGTAACGTCATAATTTCCAAAATTTTCCGGTATCTGAAAATGAATTTATAATATGAAAATTACATAGGTATAATAATATATTAAATAATATATTAATATGTTAAATACATCATTAAATTGAGCCTTAAATGTTTGTTATGGAAAATGAATGACATCAGTTCGTGTGGTGGTAGTTTGCCAAACACCTGAAAGATGATTTCATAACCAATTTGATAAAAGAGGATAAGGACTTTGGATATTCAATTAAATTAATAAAATATTAGTATATTATATTATTAATGAATTTAATTGGATGAATAAATAAAATAAAACTCATGGTTAGGGATGTTACATCTATTTTTGGAAACATTTGTTTCCCAAAAGGCTTCTTGTGTTAGATTTGTTAACTAAATAAGGTTTCTAGGATGATAGGTTGTAATTAATTAATTAAATTGTATAGGAACATTCCAAACAGGTTGTGTTAGTATTTTTTTTATATGATAGGATAGGGGGTGGCCTTTTAAAATTGAGGTTAGTGGCACAGATTTAATATTGGAAAAGAAAATGTTGTACCCATGTTTTCCAAATGAAGAAAGGCTCCCAAATAGGGCATTATAGAATATATATAAGTCTTATGGTCTATATAGTTTTATTAAAAAATTTGGAAAAATTTGGGTTATTTTTTCCTTTATATTAATATATTGTTCTCATGGTAAACATATTTTTACATTAATTAGGGTAATGAATTTTCTTTGTTTTCACTATTCATTTAGGTAAAAAACATAATATAAACTTCTCATTTAATATAAATTATTATGATTCCAAATATGGAATCCAATTTTCCAAGTTATATTGATTTAATTAAGATAATTAAATTCCAAATTATATCCTTTGACGCAATAAAAAAGTGGGTTTTGAGATAATAATCCTTATAATTACATAAGGTTTTAGTATTAATATTCTCTTTGAAATTTATCCAAATATGATAAATTAGTATAATATATATACAATTGAACTAATATTATATTAAAAAATTTATTATATTATATCTCTATAAATAATTTATACAAAAAGGCATTTTTCAATTAAAATTCACTATTTTTCACAATTAATCAACATATGAATCTTTTCTGGAAAATACAAAAACATCACCCTAGTATAATTATTATTTTATGATTCCAATAATGAATTTTATTTTCAATAAAAATATAATTTTTATAAATTAATAATAATTTATATATGAAAATCAGGACTAAACAAACTATTAGAAAATAGATTTCTTTTAGAAATTTGTTTAATCAAATGATTCATACATTATTTCTAATCAATATGTAGTCCTTATATTTATATTATAAATTTTTAAAACATAAAATATTAGTAATTTATTATTTACTATTCACACCCTTGAACTTAATATATAGGTTATAATTGTCATATTTTAAATAATAATATTTTAGTAGAGTGTTATATTTCATTTTAACATAGTGTAGTGTACTCAAAATCTATCTAGGAGATTGAATGTATTTTAAAATAAATGTATCATAAATTTTAGATATTTTTAATTAAATTTTAATCTTGGGGTTGTGTATAAAAACCCAACTATTTATTACATATTTAAACATGATTTATTACGTAATCATGCAAATGACACAACTTTGCGGATCGAGTGGACTAGTGTCTAGGTAAATTTCTAACATTATATGGAAACATAAAACATAAAATACAACATATTTTTTGAAATAATATATTACATGACCATAAAACACTTTTTTACATGGCATTTCATGAGATATCATGAGGACACACATAAAAAAGGTTGAGATATAAATCCAATCAAGGTAGTAAACAAGGAATAACATGAAAAACACAATACATGTTAAGAAATCGGCACATTAATGGATCATAAGAGAAACATGAACATAAATGAATGCTATATAATGATTATCGTAACATGGAAATGTGTAAAAGACATAAAACCTGATATTATCATGATCCAACGTTCACTTAAAATGGATTATCCTGAGTAAACCGTCATAGTACAAGAATTAGCATGAGTAAACTCTCATTGCACTTGGATTAACATTAGTAAGCTATCATTGCTAATGAATTAGCATCAGTAAACTATAATTGCACATGGATTAGAATGATTAAAACCACATTTAACATGTATTATCATGAAGAAACCCGCATTTCATATGGATTATTATTATAAAAAATATTACCTAATGCATTGAAGCGCTATAAGGTCTGACCATGCAAAAACATTTCATTTCATACATAAGTGTGCCACATAGATCATATAACATGGAACCATTCAACATAATACATTATTAAATGATTAAGAAATGTGGAATTAATTTATGTGAGTAAAATTAAATAACTATATGATCATAAAATTGAAAACCTTTTATAGATATATGGGTATGGTATTTAGAAATCAGTGATTTTTTCTTGGATAATCGAGGGGAAATTTCAAATACATAACGTCATCATATGGGAATTTAGAAGTTGTGTTGATGAGATAGAAATGGGTAACTCATAATTTATACATGAATATAAATTAATGGTTTCATGTAAAATAATATCCCAACATATGAAATGGATCTTAGACACATAATATGGTTGAAATACTTGAATGAAAATATAAAGATAGAAATTCCTAAAAAATATTTTGCATGGTAGCGGGTGCACATGGAAGGAATTATTGAGATATAAATTGGTATATCATCATTAAAACATAAGGAGGTAAGTATAAGGAATTTTATAAATTAAAACCCAACATTTTTAATTGAAAATATAAGGGAGTAGAAACAGAAAATATCACGAACAAAAATGAGAAAGGAAGAAATCTCAAATGAAAAATTTTCAAGGCAACACGTGTACATAAGGGTTCACAAGAAGGATAAATGAGAGTGAAAGGGGATATAATAATTTATAAATGAAATTTTAATTAATGAGGAAGTATATTAACATATCCCCTCTTAGTAATAAAATAAATTCATAGAAATAACATGAAAAGAATTCTTGATCAATGAGGAGGGTGGAATACCCCTTATAGAATTTCAGAAAAGTAATAGGTGTGCTAAAAGTATTATAGGGAGATTCATGAGAGTTAAAGTATAATATAACCATATATAAATCAAACTGAAAATATGGGTGTCTTAGAACATCATAACTTAATATATAAATGTGTAACATAGATGAATAATGTAAAAGGGTATCTTGAATGAAAATTCGAAGAGTGAAATCCCTTAGGGAATTTTTGCATAGTAACAGCATGGGTATGGGTCCAAATGGGGGGGATAAATGATATATAATTGAAATAACATAAAATTTATGATATATAATTTATTATAAAATGATTAAATTATAAACAATTAAAATTAAAAACACTGATTTCAAACAAGGTTCTTGAATTGAAAGGAATATAGGAAGGAGGGGATCCCTTATTGGGAAGTGTGATCTTAAAGGCTTGAGATAGGATTGATAAAGGATTATTAGGTGTTTTAGGATCCATGGGAGGATTATAGAGAGAGTATAAAAGATTTTTTTCAAGGAAAATATAATTTTCGTGGAGTGGAATGGGAGATTGGGTTTGTCTATATGGGGAAAGTTTGGGGATTCTTTATTATTTAGGTTTTGTACAGTACACATAAATCTAATCAAAAACAAAAAACTATTCCACAGTTTCCCCAATGTTTTTTAACAAATTGGAGTTATATAAAATATTATATAAGGCTATATGATGAACATATTAAAATATTACTCTTTTTATGTGGAGGTGAGTCACACTCTCAAGGAAATTATTTTAAAATGTTAAAACATTTTATATATCTTAGAGGTTCCACTAAAAAATTAAAAAAGTAATAAAAAAATATAAAATCAAAATATTTTTAAGCAAAAAAAATATTTTCTGAATATCACTTTTATAATATTTTATTACATATCTATTGGGATGTTATTATTTCATAAAATATTTTATATAATTATTCATTATTTTATTTTTACCCAAAAATTCGATTGTCAAAAAAAGTTTTAAAAAATCACCATTGGATAATCGTAACTTCATAATTCCAAAAATAATATTGATTTAATCAATATAATATTATAAATATGTGGTTTCTCAATTTTAAAATAAAATCTGACACTTAGTGAAAAATGACTGGTTTTAAAAAGAACAGTTTGATGACATATTAACAATTAAATTTGGCTTCATAAAAATTATATACCCATTTTTTATTCATAAATAAAATTTAATAATAATATTTTAATAAAATATTAATTATTTTAAAAATTAATTAATTCTTAAAAATAAATTATTTATGGAAAAAAACAATTTCTATTTTATTTTATAAAAATATAATTCTTATCAAACTGAATAATTAATCTTTTATAGAGTAAAATAAGATAAGATAATTATAATTTATAATTAAAAGTATTGTTCTTATAAAACTATTATAATAATTTTTTTAATAAAAACATAGTTTAATACTAAAATTTATACCTTTACGAAAAATACAATTTTACACGAAAAGGCAATTTATCAAATTCATTATATTTTTAAGAAAAAATATTCTCATAATTTAATGGATGGAATACATATTTAATTTATAAATTGGATTACACTAAAAGTAAATAATACCTTTTTATATAACCACATATAGTACATGCATAAGTCCTAAGGGTAAGGTGTTTGATTGTGACAAAATATTGGGGTGAATAAGATATCATCACTCAGGTGGTAATCTATATTAACTTCCACTTCTCCTGTAAGAGATTATAATCAATATTAACATGTTGAAACACAGATTTGGATTGGTCAGGAGAAAATCCGTGTGATGGTACCTCATTTTTGAGCTCTGAAAAATGATCTTCGTACGGCTCGAGTATACTGGATAAGGCCATATACTCCCTTTTCAATGTCGAAAAAAACTTTTTAGAAACCATAAATTTATAATAGTTAGGTGATCACTATTAAAAAATAATATAATAAATGGTAATGTTACTTCAAAGTCATTTAAACCCTATTTGATAAAAAATCATGAGTTTTCTATACCCATAAGTCAATTAATTAAATAAATGAAATGTAATTTATTCATGAATGTTAGGGTCCATACAACCTTCCCCCCTTATAAAGAATTTCCATTGAAATTTCCTTTTCCTACACTAAATAAGATGAGGGAAAATATTCCTCATCACTTCCTCAAGTTCCAAGGTTGCTTCTTCAAACCTCTGGTTTCTATATAACACTTTCATGAGGGGCATTTTCTTATTTCGTTGAATTTTTTACATATTATCTATGAACATCACCGGATTATGTCATAGGAGAAGCCATTAACTAATTGTACTACCTCAGGATTCAGTATAAGCGTTGGTTGTAGTATGTACTTCCTCAAGTGTGATATATGGAATGCATCATGTATTTGAGACGAGTTCAGTTGGGGTGCTAAGCGATAGGCAATTGATCTAATGCGATCAAGGATCTCAAAAGGGTTGATGTACCTTGGACTAAGAATTCCTTTATTCTGAAATATCATAACTCTCTTCCATAGTGATATGCAGATGAATACGATGACTCCATCATCAAAATCTTGGTCTCTATGATGATTGTCCCCATACCTCTTTTTTTTACACTGAAAAGCATTGATGTGATGATAGATAGTCTTATCCTTCTACACCATTTCATTGACCATTTATGGACCTAGATGTTTTCTCTTTCCAACTTCATCACCAAATTCCAGTGTTCAGAACCACTTCCCATAAAGGGATTCATAAGGTTTCATTTTGATGATCGAGTATAAACTATTCCTATAAGAGAACTCAACTACTGGAATATTTCAATATCATCCTCCTTTAATGTCCATTGAGCATGCTTTCAAAAAAAATTCACGTATTTAGATAGTATGCAAAGATGAAATATTAGTTTGAAGATGATAATCTATACTAAAGTTCATCTCAGTAATCAGAGCATATGTGAGACTCTTCCAGAACATAGAGGTGAATCATGGATCTCGATCAGATATAATCGATAGTGGTACTCGATGTAGCCTTACCACTTCTCTAATTTATATCACTAACAATTGATCTAAAGTTAAATCCTCT
This sequence comes from Viscum album, assembly GCA_963277665.1. NCBI lineage: Eukaryota > Viridiplantae > Streptophyta > Magnoliopsida > Santalales > Viscaceae > Viscum > Viscum album. The sequence continues at coordinate 510,511,830 of OY728143.1, read as the reverse complement.
TGAATTTCAATGATGTGTAATTTATTTGTAAGATGATCCATTGTAACCCATGTATAATTGTTTCCTTTGGATGTCTTCAGATTTCCAGTGACATAGCCTTTGGGGATGTTCTCCCGTTTCCATATTGGTATATGTAATGGTTTCATCATCCCCTAAGATTTGTTCAACTCAACCTTCACTTACTGACATAATAGGAACTTTTATGTCTACTCAATAATCTTCATGTTATCCCACCAATAATTAACTCATAGATCTCGATACATCTTTGTTTTTTTGAGGTGAATGGATAATTTCAAACTATGAGACTAATCCAAATGTTCTTCCTTTAAATTAATATTAGATGGAACATATAGTCTTAACCCAAATTTCACAATTCATTTTTCATTTACATTAAATTCTAAGGATTTTATTTTTCTGATAGTTTCCACTTTCTTATGAATTCACACATCATCCTTTTTAGCATCCAATAACCAGTCTAGAAGATACGGTTGAGTAATCATTTGTGAAATGATTGATGGTGTTGTCTTTTTTATTATTTCCATGTACATCTTCATCAAATCTATGATTTTTGGATCCTTTTTAATTATCATCAATGATATAATTTCTAGATATTTTCTATATATATCATATGATAATTTATTCCCATGCCACAAATTGTACTGAATTGATCAATCATAGTGTTGGATCAGCTCTAACCATCATTGTTGGTGAATACTCTACTATTTCTGTGTGAATATATATTTTAGAATTTTGTGATCAATATATATTTTGTCACAAACCGTCCCCTGAGGACCATGCATGACTACCCTAAGCCTGCCTTCCATAGGCCACTAATTGGTTACAACCACTAGAAATACATTTCCCTAAAAATGGAAGTCATTTCCTCAAAGACTATAAACATACAGATAGGGAACACTACACACAAGTAAAGAAAAAAGGAAGAAGAAGGGTACAAACACAACTAAAAATGACCAAAGTGTATAAAAGTATTTACCAATGTAAAGGGGTCATAATATAAGACCACTTAAAATAGGAATATAGTAAAAGTAATAAACAACTCCTGATGTTGTCTATGAGGGATCCGACATGAAGGGTAGGTAAATCTCATCATCGCTTTTCAGAATGTCAACCGGTCTCCTTCGTACACCATCTAGTCCATGATCCCAACCCACAGTCAAAGTTGTATGTCATCTTCACAACACACAACAATTTGAGGGAGAATACCATGCAAGGGTGAGTATAACATTACCTAGTAGAGACCCCGAGACCCCTAAAGGTCTCCTATAATTTGACAACAGAAAAAACACATTGCAAAATATCTATCAAAAAGCACATAGAAAAAGACTGATCACACCAAGTATATTCTAGGCTCGTAATAGTATCATAATTAGCCTCATCGTTGAACACCTTGGATTTTTGAAAACTCCTCCTCTATCGAGTACATTGGTCCTACCAAGTCACATAGAGGTGTTTCCCACTAACTGGGAACTACTTAGGTACTCCTCCACATCGTGTACCATGGGTCTTCCTGGTCACACAATGTCGCTCCACATTGTGGCCTATTGAGGTACTCCTCCTCTCATGTACCATGGGTCTACTAAGTCACATAGAGTTTCTCCGCATGATGGGCCTGCAACGTCACACTATGGTGCTTCCCACTGGGCCATCGAGTCACACAGAGTCGAAAGGCGATAGTCTTCATGTCTCTGCCAGTCATAGGTTTTCACATGTTGTGTGCTTCGTAGAATTTCTAATCAAACCATCGGTCATATTTCAAATGGCACGAAGTACATTGAAGATGTAACACAATGATCTACCATTTCATAACGGTTACATCACAAAAGACTGTGCTTCAACTGAACGCCCAATCTATATGTTATATGAATTTTAGTGATGAGGGCTCGGTTGGATTCTGGTACGATCCAACATGGAAAAACTCCAGTTTTATTTGAATATCTCATAGAGCTTCTCAAAAGGACCTCCTTGTCCTAATTGTGCTGGTGCCTTAGTAAATATGTCAAACAAATGTCCGTTTAATGATATATGTCCATTTAAGGAAAACTGGGCTGAAAGGGGTCTTCATCCTGTCTGACTAGTTCAGAAGGAATCGTCTTGACCTATTGGTCCCAACCCAAAGGGGCTAAGATCAGCCCATTTTGTATCGGCTTGGTCTGGCCCACTGGTCATGGGCTGGGCCTATTGGGCTATGGGTTCGGCCCGCCCCACATGGCTTGGCATGGCTCGTTGGCCGGGCACTGGGGGTCTGCTCCCTTCCTGAATGACTGCGAGTTTGTGTTCTTCAAAGTAGAAATGTTGGATGGCTCCACACCACCAGTAAGGTCAACATTAACAAGACTTCTACAGAACCTGTGGACTGTGGGTCCACCTTCGGTCGTGGCTCAAAGACCTGACATTCATCTATGGCCCGCCACCAATGTGCACCCCCTACTCCGACGTGGCTGGAAAAGGCTGGTCGTCCCTTTGTCCACCACGGTGCCTTCAGGTGCCACCACATTCTTGTGACCAGTGGTAGCAGGCCACCACCTCCTCCGGTGGTCAGCATCCTCATGTCAGCGATGCTTCCGCAGGCCACCGAAGATGCTCTGGTGATTCGATTCATTTCCCGTCTATTCTTATAGGCCTCTCAGGATGGCGCTTACACCGCACGACACGAAGTTTTACCTTCCTACCATATTTCTTGGTCTCCCATGAAGAATGCCACCAACCTGAGATCGGTAGAGGGTTGCGTCCTTGTTCGGCTCGGCCCACGCCCTCTGTGTTAGCGTTATAACATGGTAAGGGTTATTTAATCGTAAAAAAATCCCAAAACGAAACCTCATATTATCCTCCATCATTAAATAATGATACACAGATCAATAATTTGGAAAATTGATCTATTTTTTCCACAACATTCATGAATGGGGAAAAAGGATGGAATTAAGCACATAAGAGCGTACCTCGAGTTTGTTGGAAGTCGCTACAGATGAGGAATGAGTGTCCCTATTCAAGGGTGTTTTGGACGAAAGAGATGGTTCATGTCCTTTGGTGCTCATCATTACCCATCATCGAATCATCCAACAGTCATTGAAGCTCCATTCTACATTGGTGGAAGACATTTCTAGAACATCATCAGAGGTTACCATATTTCAACTAAAAATACATTCCCTGGTATTGTTTAAATAGAATAAAAGAGGGGATCAACACACCACACAATTAATGAGGTTCTTGAAGGAATTTAATTAATGAACCAATTAATTCAACCAATGGTGCGGTTACACAAACAAGTGTAACTGAACATTAAATGGTCTGAAAACCTAGAGAGACTAGCACTGCTATTCATCCGTTAAAATTAATGAAATATATTAACTTGTTGAGTTATTATTATTATTATTATTATAATGTCCAGAAATTAATTTTTTCCATCCCTTTCCAGTAAAAGTTATGCTTTTCCTAAGAGAATCTCTATGATTTGAATTCAATGGTGCCTTCATATTTTTAATCCAATCACTAGTTCAAATAATATAAACCACCACCCAAACATTTTTTGAACCTACATTAAAAAATGTAAATAATTATTAATAGTCACCCTCGACTCATGCCGGTCGAGGTTAGGAACTTCCTCAGGAAAAAACACCCTCATGAGATCAATAGTACTCACATATTTCCAATTTGAGTTACCATTTTGGTGCTAAATAATTTTATAATAAAATATTTTTTACTTAATTATTTTATTTACTGCTACAACAATCTAACTTCCATTGTTGGCTAGTGGATTCCAAGGTTATGATCTTCCTAAGGAAATCATACCTTCATGATCTCACTGGTGGTCTCATATTTATTATCTAAGTCACCATTCGAGAGTTTTAAGAATTTGAAAAATAAAATAGCTTTATTTAAAAATTGTATATACAATTATGCCATTTTTTGGTTTTCTCCCTGAAGGAATACACCGAAAAAACATAAGTCACTCCTAGAGTAAACCTGTCATCCTGAAAGCAACCATCCACTCAAATTTCTGATTCCGGCAACCATTTATGTGTTATTCCACTTCTCAAGAAAAATAACTTACCCTCACTATTTAAAGCTTATGATTTTTTTCAACAGATGATTCCAGGAAATCCAGGACATAGAAACAGGTGCCTTCAATTTTTTCATTCTCATAATAATCCAAAATAATAAAAAATATTGAATTGAAATTCAGGGCCTTTAAAACCTTCCAACATAGGGATTTTTTCCCCAAAAGCTAAAACAAAAATAGGTAAATAACTGGGGGTAATTATCACGTATATGAGCCTCCTGCTCCCAAGTGCTCTCCTAGAAATTCCCATGCTGCCAATGGAAATCCACTAGACGAATCAACCACCCATGAAGGACCACTCTTATTGGTCCTCTATCTCTACTGAGAACTTTATAAATGTCTCCTAATCAACGATGTCTAGCTCGGCCCAGTCAATAACACGCAATAGATCATGGACGTACCTTCTCAGATGAGATTCATGAAAAACATTATTCACACGGTGAATCTATGTGGTGAAAATCTAGATGGTACGCCACCTTGCCTACTCTACTGAGGATCAGGAAAGGTCTGATGAACCAAGAAGATAGCTTGTCTCCCAAGCCAAACCTATGTAATCATCATCGTGATGAGACCCGTAGAAGACATGGTATCCCTCCTCAAACTCCAATGGTCTTAATAATTTGTCATCTTAAGACTTATGTCGGCTCTATGTATTTTTCATCCACTCCTGGAAGATCTGCACCCTCTCTGTGGTAGCCTGTACCAACTCTGGACCCATAAGGTCTAACTCCACTAGGTATGTCCATCATAGAGGTGATCTTCATGGTCACCTATAGCGGGCCTCAACGAAGAATTGTTGAGGGTGGAGTGATAACTATTGTTGTTTGAGAACTCCACCAGTTGTAGGCGGTCCTCCCAACTGAATCCAAAATCGAGGACAGAAGCATGATGAATTTCCTCGAGTGTTTGTATGGTCTTCTCCATATGACCATCTATCTGAGAGACAAAGGTGGTGCTCAAGCATAGAGGAGTACTGAACATCTCTTGCAATCCCTTCCACAAACCAGATGTAAAACATGATTCTCTATTTGATAATATCATTAATTTCACCTCGCGATGACATACGATCACCTAAATCTAGAGACGTCTCAAGCCCTATACTGATCTCTGCTCTCATATGGGTTGGAAGTGCCCCAACTTGGTGAGTGGGTCAATGATCACCCATATCAAATCATGGACCTTGGACGTACGTGGTATCCCTTGATCAAAGTCCATAGAGAGTCCATCCTGATCCAATTTTGTCACCTAAAGTGGATCGGACCAGCCTTCCATAGCATGGTGCTCGGCCTTCACTTGCTGACAAGTGAGGCATCACGAAACACACACTTCCACTACTTTCTTCATTACTGGCCACCAGTACTGACGTCAATGGTCTTGGTACATCTTCTTCCTAGTCAGATGTACCACCAAATGGTATTGGTGGAACAACCTCAATACCTCATATCCTAGCATCACTAGTATAATGGTATGTTTTCTAAAGAGGATGGTGTGCTCCCCACCTAAAGAAAATCCTTTAAACCCTATCCTATGGAAATCAGAGCACGTAGGGCCTCACAGTTAACATCCCCATATTGTGCCGCCCTGACTAGTTGAAGAAGTGGCGGAGTGAATTTCATTGATAGGAGATAAGATTCTCCATCTCTATCCACTACGGATTAACTGTAATGCATCTAGCTGCTTTGTCAGCTCACATAGAAGCTTTATCCAAGACCCCCTACTGAGTGCATCTACTACAACATTTTCCTTCCCAGGAGTGTAGACCATCTCAATGTCATAGTCTAGGATGAACTCTCCCTCTCTCCATTGTATTGGGTTCAATTCCTTATATGAGAAGATATACTTGAGACTCTTACCATTCACCCAACTATACACTTAAATCCTTGTGCTACATGGGTGCCATACAATATGTAGTTATAGATATTGGTGTTGTCCATGGATTCAATCCCATGTAGATGTACCTCTCCCTATGGGAAGGTAATCCTAGGAACATAATTTGAAAGGACGTTCCTGAACTCTGCCACTACTGTTTGAGAACTGAAAACTCTAAACAAATGCTTCCATGATGGTAAGGTTGGAAGACTCAAGAGTTATCAGCTAGACCTTCCTATGCATGAGTTCATCCTGTTCTATCTGGGATTCATTTTTTTCCGACCAAGAAAAAACCCATTAGAATGCCATAGATATATGAAAACCATTTTTATTAATATAGTTAATATGTGAATAAATTGTGGATGAATAGTCTAAAATCAAACTAACATCATAATACCTCGACGATTCCACCAATAGGTTAAAACCAAAACCCTCACCTCAAGGGTTAGATCACACAGTCAACATAAGTGATATGATCAAGTATACTATCATATGAATCTCCATACACAAGGTTCAAATCAACAGTTTGACAAAAAACTCTATGTCTCAAACAAGATTCATGACAAAAAAAATGATAAGTACATATGTTTATTAATTATGAAAGCTAGTAGTAGACACATAATGTATATTGAATCATTCATGGATCCTGGGGGTAACCCTCCTTAACTGTATGATACTACTCCCTTCCCCTATCCTCCAACTCCCTATGCCTGGTGGGGACAACTTTGGGGTGGTGGTTATAACATGCCCAAATGCACACTACCTCCTATAGCTCTCCATGCTGCCTTTCCACGTCTTTCTCCCTACAAATTCATTTGTCCCTATAACATCCTCTTATCATAACATTTAACATGTCTAAGTCTATGATAATGATATATGATTCCTACTTTCCAACAACTGAAATCCACTGGCGGCATCTACTCAGCCAAATAATTTTCAACCTCAAGGGTTTTCTCTAGAACCCTAACATTGCTAGGAATGCACTGAGGACTAGTGATGCCTCAGATGTCTCTAATCACGTCTCACTCAGAGGTGTGATCCTTGAAGCAATTACATATCATATTCATTATGTACCTCGAATGGTTGGTAAAACTCGATGAATAGTTCATTAATGAAATGTCGTCCTATCAAAACTGTAGAAGCTTTTGGGATAAAAAAGCCCTTAGCTTTTCATGGAATGATACCCCCATCCCTGAGGAAGGTCACTATCTCTATCCATAAAAAAATTTCACCTCATTTTAAGATATGTGTAACCTAAACCATGCCATATCCCTTCTTAGCAACATAGAATGCTCCCTTTCGGGGCCACCCTCTGGTCTAATTGTGCCCTGTAAAGATAGAAACTCAGTCAATACCTCAAGCTAGTCCTTAACAACCTGTTAGTTGGGCTCACCTCGGAACCTGGGGGGTATCTATCACTAAAACATGTGTAAGGAACTGAGCCTATATGTGTCCTCTACTTGTAGCTCTGGTAGTAACTATTGACCAATAGGAAGTGGTATCATTGGGACTCCACCCGAAGGTACCATCTTGGGAAACAATCCTTGTACTGATGCCTCATCACACTATGGACCATCATCATGGTCATGCATTGGAATACCAGTTGGCTGTCTGCATGGAGGAATGTTGAAATAAATCATGATGGACCACTATCAATAAGTAATATCTAGAGATATTACTCAAAATATATCAGATGAATAACATTTCAAAAAACACACACAATTAGTGTTTTCTTGTACCGGGTCAGAAAACAAAATTCAGTGTCCTGGTATATGGATATGTCAGCCGCTACACAAACATTAGACTCCCTAGACTGAAATACAAACTCAATTTACTTAACATTATTACTCCATTGAAAAAATTGACTATTAGTTCTTCTGGTAGAATTGATCCCTTTGATACCACTTTGTCAAGACCCGTCGCCTGGGCCATGTGTCGTGACTACCCCATGCTCACCATCCATAGGTAAGGAGTTGGTGACTTCCATTGGAAATGAATTTCCCAAAAATAAAAAGGCATTTCCTCAAAACCTATACACACATAGATAGGGAACAATGAACACATGTAAGGTACAATGGAATAAGAATGGTACGACCTCAACTAAAAACTAACACATAGATTAAAAATAAGTAATGATGTAAGGGGACCACAAAAAAACTAAATGAAAAAAAGAAATATTTTGAATGTAAAAACATCACCTAAGGTAATCTTCTTAGGATTCTACCTGAAGGGTAGGTATAGCTTGTCACCGCAGCTCTCCATGTCAACTGGACACCTCCGTACACCGTCTAGTCCTGGCTATCAATCATCAGTCAAATCTGGTCATCTCATACAAAGACAAAAAAAGGTGCCGGTGAAGCCCGTGGAAGAGATTGTATAACAATACCTAGAAAGGACTCTGAGACTCTCATCTGTCACCCAAAATTACGTAATAGAAAAACCACAAAGCATGGTCTCAATAATAGAGCACATAGAAGAAGACATCACACACCATGTATATTCTACAATTGAAAAAGTAGGATCATCATTATCATCATTGAACACCTTTCCCACTAGAGAACTCCTCCAATAATGAGTATATTGGGCATGCCAAGTCACACCGAAGTGCATACCAGTATCCTTGAACAACTTAGGTACTTCTCCCCATCTCGTACAATGGGTCTACCCGGTCACACAATGCTGGTCCCCACCATGTACAGCTAAGGTACACCACATGTTAAGTAATATGGGTCTACTGAATCACACAAAGCTGATCCCCACCGTGGGACATCATGCCACACCGAGGTTCTTCCCACTGAGCTGTCATGTATGATAGAGTAGAAATATGATTTTCATCATGTCTCAGCCTGTCGCAGGGTTCCACGAGTTTCGAGCTTTGGAGAACCACTCCTCAAGCCATCAATTGAATTTAAACTGCCACTAATTCCTCTGATGTAGTAACACAATGAATAATCATGTCATAAGGGTCCCATCTCAACAGAATACACTTCAACCAGATTCCTGGTATGTATGTTATATGAATTTTAGTGCCGATGGCATAGTTAAATTATAGTATGATCCAACCCAGCCAAAATCCACCATTTTCTGAGTTGCTCATGGAGAATATCAAAAGTACTACCTCATTCCAAGGGTTCTGGTGCTGTAGACAGTTCAGCAGATGGACAACCGGTTTAGGTGGTATACCTATTTAAGTGTAACTAGGTCAAATGGGGTCTGGGTCCAGTCCGACCCGGACCGTTGGGCCTAGCTCGGTTTAGCTGGGCTTGGTCTGGCCTGCGAGGATTGTGGCATGTACCACTAGCTACGGGGTAGTCCCACTGGCTTTGGACGAGGCATGATGGGCTATGGGTTCGGCTCGGCCCACCCGGATTGGTGAAGCCTACCGGGATGGGCGCGTTGGTCTAATCCTCTTGAGAATAGATGATATATTTGGTTCTTCCATGTAGGGGATCAGATGGTGCCACCCCACCTGGCTGGTCCAATTGGACTAACCATCTACAAAACTCGCGAACCGTGGCTTCGCCCACTTCTGCAGCTTGAATCCATGACCTTCCTCCATGGCGCACTACCATGCTCCGATGCAGCAAGAAAAGGTTAGTCACCCCTTTGTCCCCCACACAACCTTTGAGAACAACCACATTCTCTCGGCTGGCAGTATCTAGCCCCTCCTCATTCGGTTGTCGACACCATTGTGTCGATGATGCTTCTGTGGGCCACCGACGAAGGTCTGGTGGACCTATTCTTTTCCCATTTGAGCCTAAGGGCCTATCAGGAGGGATCCTAAACCAAACGGCCAAAGTTTCTCCATTCCACCATATTTGTCAGTCACCCATGAAGAATTCCACCAACATGAGATAGGAAGAGGGTCCAGTCCTTGTTCAGTTCAGCCCACAACCTCCACATTTGTATTATAACATGGGAAGGATTATTTAATCATAAAAACTCCCATAAAGAAACCCTGCATTATCCTCCTTCATTAAATAATGAAAGTTTGATCAAACCATTAGACGATTAATCTGTGTTTTTCATAATAATAATGAATGGGGAAAATGTAGGAATTCGGCTCATAACCCCCTACCTCGAGTTCATTGGAAGTCTTTGCGGATGTGGATGGAGTGTCCACATTTGAGGGTGTTTCGGACAAAGGTAATGGTTCACGTCCTATGTTTATCTTTATTTCCCATCATCATATCCACCAATGGTTATCAAGTCTCCATTATACCTTGGTAGAAGATGCCCCTAGCACTTTGTCATAGGTTACTCTCATTTTTTTAAAAACTCATTCCTGGTATTTCTTTAAATAGAAGAAAAGTGGTGACCAACCCACCACACATTTATTGGTGTTCATTAATGAATTTAATTTATGAATATATTAATTCTCTTAAATGTGTGGTTACACATCCAAGTGTCATCAGCATTTAAATGATTTGAAAATCCAGTAGTCCCTCCATCGCTACTCAACAGTTACAATGAATGAAATAAAATAACCTATTGAGTTATTTTATTATTTTATATGTAATGTCAAAATGAAAGTTTTTTTTCGACCCTTATTGGTTGAAGTTATGCTTTTCCTAAGTGAATCATGGTGTTATGAATTTAACAGTGCCCTCATAATTTTATTCTAAGCATCAGTACAAAATATAGAAGTCCCCCCCCCCTCGCACGTTTACTAAACGTACCTTAGAAAAATATCAAAAAATATTAGAAGTCACCCTCGACCCGCATCGGTCGAGGTTTGGATCTGCATAAAGAAAACACATCCTCAGAAGCTCAATGGTACTCTCATATTTCTAATCCGAGTTACTGTTTTGGTTTTAAATAATTAAACAATAAAATAATTGTTCCTTACTTATTTTATATACGGAAAAAAACTAACTTCAATTGTTGGCCCATGCCGGCCAAGGTTGGGATTTTCTTAAGGAAAGAATACCCTCACGAGATCATTAATGGTCTTGGATTTTTAATCCGAGTCACTATTAGGGTGTTATAAGAATTTGAAAAATAAAATAATTTTATTCAATAATTTTATTTATAGTTAATATTTTTTTGGGTTTTCCCACTAGCTTACTATGCCGAGTAAACATAAGTCGTTCCTTGGGTAAATCCACAGTCTTGAATATAACGGTGCAATCGGATGTCTGATCTGGTTACCCATTTAATATTAATTCAACTTTTTTAGGAAAACATCATATGCGCAGTATTTAAAGGTTAACATATTTTTTTGACAGATTATTTCAGGCACTCTGGGCCTCGGAATCACATGCCGTCAATTTTTATAGTATCTTAGTAATCCTATATAGTTAAAAAATTATATAGAAATTAAAGGTCTTGAAATATTTCACACTTCTCCCAAAGAAGATAAGTATTCCGGTTTTTAACACAAAGATCACTACCACCAACTCTAGATCATGTGTGGGATAGTTTATATCATGAATATTAAACTATATTTTGGCATTGGAAATTACATTTTTCCCTTAAATTACATCTAAGGGAGAATTATAAAATACTCCGGAACAACATTCCCACAAACTTTATCAAGTGTTATAAAACTTATATAAGTTTTTCCCAAATGATTTAATATCATTTTATCATGGGACTCAATGTTTAAAGAAAAAATTAAAGATATAATAATAGGACATGAATTGAAATACATTACAATATACACTATTTTGAAGTAGTGGTTACATGTAATTCATTCATCATTATACATCTTTACAAAGGAATTATTGTGCCCCCTTGATCATGAATATTATTGATGCTCTTAATGATTCTCTTCCCATTCAGTTAAGTATTTCCATGGGTAATGACTAACTTCTCCAAATTTATAGCATATAATTTTGTAATATACCTTAGATGGATCTTCCCTTCCATCCATCACATTATCCACTCTTTCATTTAAATTTGATATTTTTCCCTTCCTTTCCGCACTTAAAACATCCAAAATTCCCATTGTGACATTTACCATGGTTCTGATTTCCACACTTTTCTCATTAGATAAATTGGGTATTCTTACACTTATCAACATTATAATATTGTATTTCATGAGATATCATATTTTTATTCCCTGAGTTCCATGGGAAATCAATAATGTGCCAATTTGTAATCATGATTTTGGTTCACTTGTTTGGTATAATTAAGAGATGTCCTTATTTAGCTCCCATTTGATAGGGAATCTAATTGTGACATTCATAAATATTCCCTTTACATCAGGTTGTATGTATATTCTGCATATTAACAGCCATTGGATTGAATAAAAGAAAAATTAGGAATTATTATCTTAAATTTTTTATCAAATAATGGGTAATGCAATGACATTAAAGGGATAACTTATAAATTACATTTATCTCCTTAACTTATAAATTTATAGGATTCAAAATATTTTCATCATGATATATCTCCAAACGTATATTCTTATGTTATTTTTGCCCCATTCATAATATGTTTTATTAAGCTATGAATTTATCTATGCATAACTCCTAAGAGTGTTGAACCAAGACTGTAGCAAGGCCCATTGTCGTGCACCAGTTTCTGTTTGAGTCTAGATCGAAGAACTTTTTTTAGGTTATACCCCTAAATACATCTATTTCAAAGCCATCTCTACTTGTTTTTATCCAAACATGGATGTATTTTTTTTTTGATAAACCGCTTACTCTGTAATCATTAAAATTTAGGGATTATTTTCTTATAATTAGTCTTAACCATAAGTCTTTCAATAGGGTTTTCTAATCCTAATTCAAAAAATAACTAATCCTATCCTTAGATACCAACTATAACAACCATTATATTTATTACATATTAAAACATTATTTATTACATAAAGGTGAAATTAAGAAAACGATGAGGATCGAGGGGTCTAGTGTATTGGGATATTAGGTACATTACATGACAACTAAAGACATAAAATACAACATCTTTATTGATAAAATCATTTACATGACCTCAAAATTACTTCATACTTAGCATTAAATGGTATAACCTGAGAACATTTGGTGTCATTGCCAGGGAGAATAGTAGCTTTATGAGTTCCTTCAAAAGAGAGATTTTGGTCAAAAATAAAAAAAAATTATATTAAAAAAACCAATAAAAATAGTTTACTACTTTGGGAATTTTTCATTGCAGGGATTTTCAAGAAACCCAGAAGTTCAAAATGACATGGGTCGCACCACACAATTACAACCATTATCCGCCCTATGTAGCCTCGACTCATGGTATTATGTATAATGATTCACTTCACATGAGCTACCCAGGTAATCCAATTTATTTTAATGATATTTATTCAAGTCCATTCTATGATCCATATGATAAAGTTTTTCCATGCTATGAAACAAGTCCTTATACATCAGTTTATCATTTTCAAAGTCAATACATTCTTGAAAATTTAGAACATGATAATTCATGTCAAACAAATGATTCAATAACTGAGCACATGTTGCATTGTGCTATCACTGAGACCAATCAGAGGTTTGATATTCAAGATGAACGCAATGAAAAGTTGCTTTCATCAACTAAAGATCTAGATAATGAATTGAAGAATTTAATAAATCAAATGAATCATATTTCCAAACTATCGGCTTCATTATAACTTGATGATCTAATTCAAAACAATTCTTGTGAGGAGAGTGCAATAAATGTTCCATTTGAACAACACCTATGTCCCAAGTCTGATAATGAGGTTGATCTACCTTCTTTTCATAAAATTTATGAATCCCATCAATCACAAAATAATTATTTCAATCTAATCACATTTGAAGAATATGAGAGTTTGATCTTCCGCCCTGTTGAAAATAATGGTCCATTGGAAAATGTGATTTCATGTCCTTCTGAGGGTTCCCAACCCAGTCATCCCAAAGTGAAAAAGGTCACATTCAATGTCTATCAAATTTCACCTTTTGAAGATGATGAGGGCATTGAACTAAGACCATTATTTACCATAATATAATTTGGATTGAACCTAGAGACAATGAATTTCCACACTCAAGAGGACATCACTTCAAATGACATCGAATCACATATTTCTGAAAATCTTTGTGAGTCCGAAATTTTTTCTAAAATGGAAACATCTAAAGATTTTTTGGAGTCACAGAATCAATCAATATTAGTGGTAGATAACACTCATAATTTTCTAGAAACAATGGAAAAATGAGATTTCTTGGAGGATCCTAATTTTATGGTGAAACATGTACCAACAGGGAATTATGATGAGGGAGGTATAGTGGGAAATTTTAAAAAATATGTCATTGTTAAAAAAATGGAGTCATCTACACCAATTGATACCTCAACACTTTCACCATGCATCGAGGCTAAAAACACTTCACTTAAAATACCCACATATGTGAACTATATTGTTGACCTTGGCATAATCAATGAAACCATTGAGCATGAATTGATTTGGAAAACAGTATATTTCCCTGTGCAAGTGGTTGGGTGTGAAAATGAATTGGGATACATCATCAACCCAGATACTGCATTCAAGGATGCAATGGATATAATAAAACCACTTAAGGAGTCTGGTAAAGGCATTTTTTGACCTATGCACATTCAAAGAGGTAATCTTCTTGATCCTTACATTGAAGGCCTTTGCCCAAAATTCAATTATTTGATGAGTCTTTCTACATGAGAGGTATATTCATTCCCTTGTGAGGTATCCTATATTCATTTCATTCCAGCAATCCATTATTCTAACAAGATTCCATTGAGATTTTGTGAAGCTTGCAGGATATACTCATCTTCAGTGAATAGATTCCACACTCCTACTGATAAAGAAGCAGATGCATGGCTTACATTTCCGTTTGATCCTGATGGAGTTTCAATAATGTCTGGATGAAGATGAAGTAAACATAGCGCTCAATGGGAGGCAATCCATCAGTTTTTTGTTTTCTTTTCACTACATTTAATTTTATTTAATTTAGTTTTCATTAAAATATAAAATTAAATAAAATGGAATGTATTTACCACAATCTATTATCTCCTGACACAGTAATGGATTTAAATTCATCCATATTCTTTTGATTATGATGTGATTTCTTTGATATGATCCGAGTATGTGTTGTCAATGTGTAGGTTTTATAGGTATACCATTCCCGGTGCTTCATCGGATACAAACAGCCTCTCCACGTCAATCTGCACTTACACAGGGAAGTGTTTTATTTTTTCATATTTTATGCTTCCAAAAACACCATTTAAACTATCAAAAAAACAAAAAAATGAAAATTTTGAAAAATGAAAAAAAAAACTGGCATTCCTGTCATTGATGAACCAACATGAAATCTGCTATATTTTTGTTTCAACATAGTCAGAAACATACCACTTGTGTCCCTATACAGTTTGAACACCTGATTCTTGTTTCGAATTCTTTTATCCTTGATCTCATGACTTGGATTATTGCTGATATTATTTCATGCTTCAAAAATGTTTTTCAAAAACTTGTATATTTTTTAGATACTTATTTGCACTCATTCTCACCTGTGTTGTCCAAAATTATATTTCCATAACTATGAGGACTCTGGACCATTTTACATCATCTCTTATTTAGATTTTTCTTGAGGGAATCCCAACCATTTTATGTCTTCTAGAACTTTCCATGTTTTTCCATCAGAGCAATATGAATTTTTGAAAGTTACACTAAAATGATCGAGAAGTCTATTTCATTATTCATCCTCGTTGACCCACTGAGCCTTCAATACATTTTATCCATCGTATAGACCTTAGAAGCCATGAAGGACCCTTTTAGGATAAGCCCAAGCTGATACCCTTCCCTACCAATTTCTTTAATCTTTGCAAGATAATTTTCAATCTAAGTGTGGTATAAAGATTTACTCAAAGAGAGGGTTCTTCAAGGGGCAGTGAGTCATTTGATGTATATGGATTGAATTTATCCCGTCATGATCATATGAGTTATTTTTCACAACAGAAACATTCATTACGTATATTTTGATATAGGAAAATAGAATCCTTTTGGTTCTGACAATGAGTACATTGGTGATCATTACGCGGTAACCCTCCCTTTTGGGGATACCTATAAAAGTGATGATTCATTAATCCAAGAACTAGATAGTTTTCTACATGACCTACTTTCATTGAGCTGTTATAGCGTATACGATACTTTTATACCATTCTTTGGGATTATTTTTTGAACTTTATTTCATGGGGTTTTGTAATTGATACTCACTAGTTTTTCCTACCCATCTTATTCGAGTGAGTTGTGTGAAAAAAAAAGAAAAGAGTGAAACATTGGATAATCATATTCTTGGGTCAAGCAATGTTTTAAGTGTGGGGGAGCATGAGTTTGAGGGAGACATTTGTATTGGCATATATCATGCATTTATTTTAAGAGTCAACCCTCCTTGTTACCAAAATGATGTCAATTTTTTTACCCACCGTCCTGCAACCTCATATACATTTGAACCTCATGTAAAGTCTTCAAGATTGGTTCATTCTTTTCATTTCCACTAGTTGAGATGTGAAATTCATGGCATGCCTATGGTAAGGATGCCAGTGTATGAGAAGTGACCATGACTTTGATCAAATATTTTCTGAGAGATGAAAGTGATGGCGAGGAAGGTCACATGATACATGAGTGCACATACTTGTTTTGCAAAGAATAAAATTGAATGAAAAATTGTTTGTGAAAATTGATGTTTTAAATGAAGCAAGATATTTTATGAGTAAAGATAATGAAAAAATTTTGAACATGTAATTTTGATGTTTGGATTTGTCTACGGGGCCACTTGTGTTTTATTTCAGATTTTTTTTCCTAGGAGTGAAAAAGTTTAAGTGTGGGGGATTTGATGTACATGGATTTTTTCATTTATTTAATAATTTTCTAACATAGTTTTAATTAAATAGTTTAACCATTTTATATATTTTTAGTTTATTTTTGTAGCTTTGTAGTAGTTTAGATATATTGATATTTTTTAGTTAATTTATATACAATTATTAGTAATTTAGTATTTCTATTATTTATATTAATTTTATATATTATATTTAACACTACATTATTATTATTAGTTTCTATAATTTTAGTTTAGTTTATTTTAATAATTTTTATTAGTATGTCTACTTTAATTTGTAATTTATTTTATTTCATTATTTTGTTGTATTAATAAAATAGTATTTGTTTTTAGTTAATTATTATATTTAATAAAAGTATTATATTTAATTACATGTGAATTAATATATTTTTATATATTATTATTATTATTTAACTTAATCAGATAATTATTTTTTCTTTTTAATTTGAATTTAACATTTTTTATTTTATTTTTTTATCCCCCTAAATACCCATCCCATTCCCCCTACCTCTCTCCAATCACCCACACAATTCTAGCACCTCCCTCTTCCCATTCTCACCCTCATCCCCCCTTTACCCGCTCCCCTCCACTCTATATCCCATGCCCCATCCGCCCCTCCGATTTCCCCCAACCACTCCCCCCTTATCTCCCAATGGACCTGCCACTGTCTGCCCTTCTAACCCCTCGGCCACCCCTCCTCTTCCCTTACCCCCTATCCCTCGCCGGCCACTCCACTTCCCTTACCCGCTCATCCCAGCGCCCTACCCCCACTGCCCCTTCTCCCCACAGCCGTCTCCCCATTCCCCTACCCTATCCCACCTCCCTAATCACCCAGAGCCCTTCTTGTCACCCCTATCCCCTCTCTTCTTAGGTTCTCTCTAGAAAACTTCCAGGCGAACCATGACGGCCGGTCTCCCCTCCGCTGACTAGAACAACATCTGACGACCAGCCTCCTTTATTTCATGTGAGTAGTGGTGGTTTGAGTGCTTCATCGATGTTCTGTTCACTTCCGATGATCGGCGGTGTGCGCCATGAACAAATACAAATCCAATAATTTTTGTAGCTACACGTCACGGTGGTTTGATTTGACATTTCGGCGATCAGCGGGACAATGTTTATTATTCTATTATTGTCAAAGGTGTATTGTGGTGACAACTACGAAAACACAAGCATGATGATATTTGTTTCTTTTTTTATGTGTCATGTTTTCATCGTGATGGCGGGCTTATTCATTGGTGTCGGAGTTGTGACGAATGTGATAGTGAATGCATGCCTTTAATTTATTCCCATGTTTGATTGCTTTTTGAATTAATTTCATGTGGATGTTTATTTAATTAATTGTATCTCGGTTTAAATTAATTGTCATTTGGGCTCTGCACACGTGATTTGGTGTCCGTTCGTGTGATACCTAAGAAGTAATCATGAATGGGAGTTCATCAGAGAATTTATTTATCCGGAATTCGATCAAACACGCGATCGAATTTTGAATATATAAATATATTAATTGAAAAATTAATATTTTGTGTGTGTTATCCTTCAAAATTGAATGATTGATACCTAATAAATAATATCATGTGAGATAACCCAACGCAGGTAGATACTTCGACTTTGTGAGAAACAGGTCGTTGTATTTCACCAAGTGATTCGGTGCTATAATGACGCACAAATTAGTCATCAGGACAGAGAATGAAATGACGGATAATTTTTGTAAACCATAGAATACTGTATAACATCAGAGAACGTGACCATATAGTATTATGATTAAATTTGGAATTAGTGATAATTTAACAAACAAATATTCCAATGTGGGATTTAAATAATTGACATTGCAGGCATCTGAACGGACGTCGCGACACTGACACTTCTATATCCACTAGTTTCTTCCATATCTTAATTTAGTTCACATAGATAGTTTTAGTTAATTTAAATAGTCATTTTTAAATAGTTGTTAATGTTTTATAAATTTTAGTTTTTAATCACAATTAAATCCCATCTGACTAAACATTCCTCCAAGAGGACAATTCTAGTGTCTACTAACATTCTCTTTGTGGTTTGACCCTGCTAGCCACTTCTACAGTAGTTGGTAGGTAAATTAATATTGAAAATTTGCACGTGTTGTGATGCATGTGCCAAAATTTATAAGAAAAGGGTGAGCTATAAATTCCATTAAGGGAGTAAAATTAGGAATAATATGAATAATAATGTACATGTTGGGCCATAGGCATACCAATGTTGCACAAGAGAAACACAAATATAATGGAATTATATAACATGATTATCATAACTAAAGAAAATTTGGAAAAAACATAAAACATGATATTAAAATGATCCAAGTCTCATTGAACATTTATTAGAATGATTAAACCCTCATTTAGCATTAATTATCATGAGTAAAGCCTCTTCTCACAAGGATTAGCTTGAGTAAACCCTTATTGAACATAAATTACCATGAGTGAAACCACACTGCACATGGATTATCCTGATGAAACCATCATTTCACATAGATTAGCATGATTATAAAATAACATCACATTGAATATCATGATACTAAACATTACCCAATTCATTGGAGTGCTATCAGGGCTCACCCTTCATAAACAATTCATTTCATGCCTAAGTGTGCCACATGGATCGTATTCTATGGAATCATTCCACATTATAAGTTATTCTACAATTATTGAATGTGAAATACATACATGTAAGTAAAATTAAATATTTATATGTGAATAATGGTGAATACCATTTATAGATAAAAATAAATGGCATTCACTACATGTTGATTTTGTCTTGGAAAATCGCTATTCAATTTCTGCCACAAAACAACTTTATATGGGAATTCATAAGTTGGGTTGATGAGAGATAAAGGGGTATCTAATTATTTATACAAGAAATATAAAGTCAGGGGTCATTTAAAACAATATCCCAATATATTAAATGGGTTTTAGATGAAAAATATTGGCGAACTACTTGAATGGAAATAAGAAGATAGAAATCCATTACAGAATTTTGTCTTGGTAGTGGGTGCACACGGAAGGCATTACTCCGATAGAAAGTGGTATAAAATCATTAAAACATAAGGTGGAAAGTATTTGGAGGTTTAATATCATACCTATACATTTTTAGTTGATAATATAGGGGTATAACAACATAAAAAATCTTGTAAAAATATGAGAAATGAAGAAATTCCTTACGACAATTTGGCATGGTAATGGGAGTACATAAGGGTTCTTAAGAGAGATAAATGAGAGTGAAAGGGGATATAATCATCTATAAATAAAATTATATTTAAATAGGAGATATAATAACATATCCCAACATAATAATAAAATAAATTCATAGACATAACATGAAAAGAGTGCTTGATAAAAGTGGAGGGTGAAAGATCCATTAATAATTTCAGCAAAGTAACAGGTGTGCTTAAAGAATCATAGTGGGTATTGATGAGAATGAAAGGAATATATCATAATATTAACCTAAAATTTAATGTATGAGGATCATGGAACATCATAACACAACATATAGATAAGAAATCAGGAAACATAATGTAAAAGAGCATCTTGAATGAATATGAGAGTAGTGAAATATAATAAAAAAATTTAGCATAGTAACAGATTACATATGGGTCACAATTGGAGATAATAAATCATTCCACGTAGAAATATCATCAAATTAAAAATATATATTTTATTATAAAAGGATTAGAATATAAAAAATTTAAATTCAAAATACAAATTTCAAAGAACATTTTGTATTGATAGGAAGAGAGGAAGGAGAGGATCCCTTACATGGAAGTGTGATACCTCAGGATTGGGAGAGGCTTGAGAGGGGCTTATTTTTGGATGGGGGAGACCTGAGAGGATTATATATAGGGGAGGCTAGAGGTTTTTTTAGATATTAATGGTTTCAGTGAGGAGGAATTTGAGATTGAGTGGGTTTATATAGGAAAGGAGAGAGAATTCTTCATCGTCTAGGTTTAGAACACTACACATTAATCTAATCAAAAACACAAACCATACCATGGTTCCTCCCATGGTTTCTTCCATAAGAAAGTGTTATATAAGATTTTATAAGGACAAGGGTCTAAAATATTAAACTAATAGTGTTTCTTATTTGGAGGTGTGTCACTATCTAATGGAAATCATTTTAAAATCTGAAAATATTTTATAAGTATTGGATTGTCCACTAAGGCATTATAAAATTAATAAATAAAATCTAAATTCACAATATTTAAAATTTAAAACATATATTGGTTGAATTTACCATTCATTTTACTTTATTAAAGCACTACTGGGTCATTATGATGTCATAAAATATACTATATATTGATTCGGTATTTACTTTTTACCAAAAAATTCAATTATCTCACAACATTATGAAAAATTCACCATTGGATAATTTTGATTACCTGATTCCAAAATTAATATTTTTTTATATTAATAATTTTATAATTTTTTGAATTTCCAATTTAAAAATAAAAAATGACATTTATTTAAAATTTATGTGTTTTGAAAAAAAAGTTTTTTAAAAAATAAATATTAGATATTATTTCATAATAATTATATAAACACTAATTATTCATAGAAGTATTTTGATAATAATATTTTAATTAAATATTAATTGTTTCAAAAATTTATTAATTCATCAAAAAAATTATTTATATAAAATACAATTTATTTTTTATCATATAAAAATATAATTCATTTCAAACTGAATATTAAATATTTTATAGAGTAAAAGAAATAAATATAATAATCAGTTATAATTAAACAGAGTGTTCTTATAAAAATATTATAACAACATTATTAATAAAAAGTATATTTAATATAATAATTTATATATTTCTGGAATGTACCATTTTACAAGAATAGTCAATTTATCTAATTCATTATATTTTAAGAAAAAATCTTCTCATTAATGAATTGATGGAATTATAATTTTATTTATAAAATGTATTACAGAAAATGTAACTAATTACTTTTTAGATAACCCCATATAACACCCCCATTAGACCTAAGGCTAAGATGTGATATTGTCAAAAACTCGCGGGGAAGCTCAGATAACATCACTCAAGTGGTAATCTCTGTTAACATCCAATTCTCCCTTAGGTGATTCCACTCAAGATTAAAATGTTGAAGCTCAGCATGTTCTTTGTCTAGAGCATTTCTCAGTGATTCAACCTATTATCTGAGATTGTATGTATGATCTTCATGTGGCTTGAGTCTACTGGATGATGACATATATTCTATTTTCATTCTTGAAATTTTTTTTTGAAAACAATACATTTATTCTAGTCATGTGATCTTTGTTCAGGAGCTATAATATTAGTGGTAATGATAAATAACTATCATTTAATCCCAATCTGATAAAAAAATTCAAGTATTTTCTAGATCCATAAGACATTTAATTAAAAAAAATTATTTTCTTCTGGAATTTTCATGTCGTTTCATAGTTTGTTTTAAAAGATATTGAAGATGATATTCCTATTTTAAAATTCTTATAGTGATAAATTACAACCCCAAAATATTTTGTGTCCTATAAATTTTGTATTGATCTCAATAATCAAGGGTTTTACAATTTAAAATTTCTTCATTGAGAAATATAATTTTAAAAAGTGTAAAAAAATATTTTTAATAAGAGAAAAAAATAAGTACAGTGGTAATATCGAATAACACATAATTATATTTTGAGTATGAAAAAATTTGGTTGAATGTTAATATATGGACATGGCGGAAAATAATAAATAATTATTGAGAGTGATATATGTAATTGTCATCATAAATTGAATGATAATTTGAAATCTATGAACCTAATAACCATAAGTTGGTGATAAATTAAATGATTTGCGGTTCAATATAAATGATTTTATTATGAGAAAATTTTGGTCTAATATCCTTTTCCTAGAGTTGTAGAATTCATATACTCTCTATGAATATAATGAAATATATATAATTGACATACTTCCATTTATAAAGGAAAATTATCAAATTTGGGGTTTTATTTCATCAATTCCTACTTCATTTCTTATTCTCTTAAATGAATATCCAAAATGAATGTGTAAACCTGATGTGTATAAAAAATATCATTAGAATGTAATGTCATTAATCCTGTAACTATATATTTTTCAAAACTAAAATGGTTACCTCATGTTATCCAATAACACCCAAATTTCAACCTAATCTATTCCACATATAATTAACCTTCATAACCATCCAAAATATTTCTATTTAAACTAAGTAAAAAATGATTATTGATGGTCAGAAAAATAATATTATAATCCCTAAAAATTTAATGTTTATATTATTATCACATTAATAAAAATACCCTAATCACGATAAAACCATAATGAAAACAATCATTCTTCCTAAAATAAAATCTTAGGCTTCCAAATATATTTCATAGATCTAAACATGTAGTAAACTTCAGAAAGGATAACATAAAACATCAAATCAATTACCAATTTCATGTACAACAATAATATCCCAAAAACATATAATTTTCACTAGTATCATTCACAAAGAACATATTAAATATAATATTCCATTAGTCTGATGTCTTCCAAATATATTAACTTCACACTGAAACAGTTTTCTTGGTCATCTGTAATAATAAATATATTCTCTCGAATCCATTAAAAATAGTATATTAGTGAAATTATTATAAATTTATTAGTTATATTTATCGTGTTATCGTTGATAAAATACTCTGATGAAATAATAAATTAATCCAAATACAACCAAATTTATCATTCCACTTCATATGTGGTAACAATATAAGCATGGCCATGATCCTTTTTCTTCTTTTGAGGAATATTCTTTTAACTCTCATGGAATTTAATTTATTATTCCACTTCATATGTGCTTATTTCTATAATTATCACATGTTGTAAAATCCTTCATTCCTTTTTTGTGTTGTATCCAAATTTTTCTCATTATTCCTATTCTTATATTTTGTCCCACCAATGTCATAATATTGTGAAAATTATATATATATATTACCGTAGGATACTATTTACTCACATGACGATAATGTTTTAGAGGTTACTGTCCCTGAATGATCATCTTATTCTCATCAAATAAATGA
Source organism: Viscum album (assembly GCA_963277665.1). Taxonomy (NCBI): domain Eukaryota; kingdom Viridiplantae; phylum Streptophyta; class Magnoliopsida; order Santalales; family Viscaceae; genus Viscum; species Viscum album. Next base: position 510,488,013 of record OY728143.1, on the reverse strand, counting down.
TCATTCATACATGAATTAATATGGTTCATATTGAATCCATTATGTTTTACATATAAACAATGAAACACAATATATTAGATTATTACATTATAATATATAATTTAAAATCCCAACACAATTAAAACACTTAAAATAAATAAATAAATTTATGCATATATAATCTCATAATCATAATCATAGTTTCTTTTTGGATATATTTATTTTCATAACCTTCATAATTCTTCGTAAAAAATGTTATTATTTCAAAAATATCCTCCTATGTGTTTCATACACACCATCAAAAATGATCTCCCTATTTTAAATAACTGACGGACTCACATTTTAACACAACATTCCAATAATAGAAAAGTAGAGAATTTTAAAGAGATGTTATGGTATAAACACCCCAAACAATAAGTGAATAAAAAATTTCATGACTTTATAATTATATTATACTTTTTAATTTTACCAATATGATAATTAATATCTTATAAAAATTTTGAAACTAAATATAAAACCTCCCATAAAAACAAAATAATGATAATTTTTTATAAAGAAGGATTTTTTTTAAATATTTAATTCACATTAGAATAATAAATACACTGAAAAGAAGAATTATATGATCATTTGAGTAATAATATAAAAATTCTAAGATAAAAAATAATATAATGTATGTTAGGAATATAATATTGGAATTAAAAATATGAATTAAAATCACTATTATGATTCCCTTAAATATAAAACACTTATTTTATTACATTGTAAAATTATTTTTATCCATTTTATATTATAATGTAAGATAAAGCTATGATTCCCAATATGATATTATTGGCTTATTTTTTTTAAATTATTTTAATTAAAAAATTAGTTACATATGATTCTATTTATATGTAATTTCCATTTAAGATACAATACAATCATTATATGTTTAGAACCTATAATCAATGAGTAATAACATACTAAAAACATATTAAAAGTGAAAAAAATCATTAATCAATAAGTAAAAGAATCGTTTAAAAGAAATAAAATATTTTATTTACTTTTATCATAAATAAAATTATTTGATTTTATGTATAGATTAAATCTAAACTAAATAAATTTCATTAATATATAAAAACATAATAGTATATAAAACTTCATACCTAATAAAAAATAATAACAAAAGATAAATTTCTTGAAAGACTAAGGTGTTTAATGATAATTATGGTATTTTGATTTTATATTTTTTCAAAAAGGTTTGGAGATAAGGAAAATGCAATAGTTTATTCTCAGATCAAATGAGTTTATATTTTCAGGTCCAAAAATGTATTCTACCCTAAAATATTATAATTTATCTTATTACAATCATTGAAATCATAAAAAACATCATTAGGGTTCATAAAATTATAAAATATTATTTATTAATTTATCTAATTTATCCTAAAATCATGGCATCAACACCATGAAAATGAATATTGTATTTTTAGACCATGATCATGATTTACTACTATAATAAATTATCACACCATTTTATATTTTTGTTGTATCTTGGTATAAGGTATAACTAATTTATGATATAAATTTAAAAATAATATTTGTAAAATAATTTAATATAAATAATTATTACATAATTTAATAACATTAATCTCAACTCTAAAATTGGGTTTTTGACCCCAAGAATATTTATGGGGTTGCATTTTGTTATCGAATATCAATGATGATGAATTAAGCTACATGTAACTATAGTGAACATCTAATGGGGATGTGAGGAAAAATATTTAAGAAATATAAACTGATTTAAGTATTGTTAAAAGAGTCTCATCGTCCAAGGGAGTGTTGGAAAATTTACTAAGACTAATACAAGTTTATATGAAATATATGATTGGGGTAATTATTTGAAACTCTATATAAGATTGACGAATCAGAGAAAAGGCCTATTATGGGTCTGTTTTATTGGATAAAAAATCTTTGGCCTCTATGTATATTATAATATGTGATATGGCTTTATCATACTATTTCAGTCTTAATACTCCCCTTATATGATTTTATTTGTCTCTATGGGTTGTAAAATTCTATATGGAATTTTTATATTAAAATTAATGTATATTTTGTCTTGAGGACTGGAGATCATAAAGAGATTATATTGTTTTGAACAAACGAAATGGTGTTTTGGATGGGATTAAAGGCCTATGTGGTGAATCTGGGGTTCAGAAAGCCGGTTCTGAATTGATGGAGGGGTCAGGGAGCACTAAGGTACTATTATAGATGCAACACATCATAAATCCCTATTTTAGTGTTTAAAAAGGGCGTTATATAACCATTATTATTTGGTTGACGGGCATATGTGGGGATATTGTTTTAGCTGGACCTCCCCTTTAAATTCTTATTTAATTGGCCATTCTTGAATTGTTTTCATCATGGGTTGGAATTTGATTCTATTTATCCTTATGCTATTGTTGTTCATTTACTAAAATAATTTATAAATTTTCTATTTAAGATTAGAATGAGAGATTTTACTGTAGAATGGTGAGATTAACCAATTTTGATAGGAATTTTTTGAAACCAAGTTCAACTTGAATCCATTTATTTAGTTGATGTTGAAGTGGTTTCATATACATGGTACCTGAGATCTACAATCTGTGAGTGTGTGATCTCATATATAATAATTCTTGAGATGTTTGTGATTCCTATGATAATATGATAGCATTATAAATTTGTAGGTTTTGAGGTTTCAAAAGGATTTACAAATAATAAATTATGAATACTTGTTATTTTAGATATTGTAATGGTATATTGAGGTTATAAGCTATTATAAATTCATGATCATGGGATATTGGACCCTAATAGGGTGATTTTTGGATCCCCCCAAACGATTCCTAAAAATCCCTTCATATAATGTGTGGATGAACCAATGATTCATGACCTAAGGAACCTATAGATATTGGATTCCTAGGACATTGACCATTGGACATGGGATTGTATTATCTTAAATTTTTTAGTTATCCCAAGAATTCTTCACACATAGATATATTGTATTTAATAGGGTTCCCCCTCAGATGGGTCATAAATTTTCCTAACCATGTTAGTGATAAGGTGTGACCATTGGTTCATACTAAGTGATTGATGATAATTAATTATTAGTGACTTACAAGGGTCCATTACATGTTGGGGTTGGGGTTTGATCATGGTATTGAAAATGGATGGATAGAGGAACCCCTATGTTGATGCCAATGCTAAGATACAATTTGGCACTAGTCAAGGTAGGTATGGTTGATGAGGGTTCGAGACCTAATATTCGATGATGGTTAGTGGGAATGGATATGAAAATATTAATGAATCCATATGGTGGTTTGGTAACTAGTTGAGCGGTAATCCTAAAATCCCAAAATACATTTGCGCATTAGTATAATGTATGTATCATGGTTGGATTTTTATTCAATTACTGTTTTAATTACCGTTTTCTTGTTTCATGAACATATCACTCCATTGATGGTATAGTATGGGAAAGTATTTGGTGGTTACCTATAGAGTTATGATCCCACAACATTCATAGGTATCTATTTCAATAGGGTACCCGAGTAACCACCACATATGGAATGTTTATCTTAGGCTGAGGTCTGGGATAACATGATTGACCGAGATAGGATGGATGTGATTGAAGATTATTGTTTGGAATGTATTGGGGACTTCGTATGGAATATATTTCTTTTTTATTTCAATAGAATATATAGACATATAATCTCCGTAGTGGTTAATCAGTATCGTATTCAATTATGAAGATTTGAGTTCTGTGCTAAATTTCTTATATACATGATTATTTTTATTTAGTTTTCATACTCTAATCATTGTTTGTATTGCTGATTGAGTTTAGTAATTTTTATTATTATCATACACGATGATGTGTTGCGTATAGTATCCCACTAATACATTATCATTCCCCCTCTACAATTTGGAATCCTTAAGTATATAGGGAGGTGGTTCTATGGTCATGTGTGGTCTAGTCATAAAACTATTATAGTTGAACCGGGGTGAGTCTTTATAAAGTTGTGTCATGTCATTTTTTTATTTTTCTCACTATTGGGGATATGGTATATACTGGTCTTGTTGATGTGTCAAATCCTATGATGGATTCAAAGATGGTGCGTCATTGACAATTTTCTAGATTTGAGTCAATGATTCCATGGATGGGGTTGACATTCTAAGTTTTTGATGCCATGATTGATGTTCTTTTCACCTTGTGTGATGCATTTGATGTTTTCATATGTGATTTATTTTTAATCTTCTTCTCCTAACCCATTGGTAAAAGTCTTTTTTTGGATTTTGGCCCCATACCATAATGGCAGGAGGTGTCTCTTGATCATGAGTAAGAACATTTGGTTTAAATGAAATGTAGAGAGTAGTTATTGTGACTTTTTCCTTTGATAATATGTTTAAATGATTAATATTTCATTATCTGTGCATTTAATATTTTTATTATAATAACATGGGGTAATTATACTCAATAGGAATAACATATATATATATACACTTTATTTTTAATAACTCATTGGGAGGATCTATGGTCAGATTATTATTGATAATGATGATATAGTACATTAGATTATTAAATATGAGGTGACCTTAGTAAGTAATGGAGGAATGTGGTTCATTATCAAGTAAAACCAGGTGGGACATTGGTATTTATATTTTGCTACATAATATGTCATAAATAACCTCTATGATTTTTTATCTTAAATCCTAGAGTGGAACACTACGTAATTTAATCGAGTGACAATGGATTTCAAGATAAAAATAATTAAAAGAATATGTCAATTTAATATACACTAAATTATTGGTTATTTAAAACATATATGGTTGTTTCCATGATATATTTTTATTGAATTCTAACTAACTAAACCTCACATTTATGTTATTTTTTTGGGATTATGAGAGGATGATTCAAATCGATTGAGTGCGCGTGTGTGATATGATAAGATAATCGATTATTTTAGGTTCTATTATTAACCTATAAATTGTTTTCCCAAATATATTTGAATATTATTCTATTTATTAGTGTTAGAGGTTATGGTTTTCATTTTTGTGAATCATCCCTGATGAGAACGATTTATATTTATTCCCATGGATGGGTTGGTATTCGAGGGGGAGTAGTCCCGTAATTGGATTCTCTATGAGGATCAATGCCACCTGTATGTTATTCTATTATTATGGGATGTCTTTAGAAATATAAGACCCTTGAGAGGGTTTTTGGAATGAAGATTCCATGCTAGGACTATATGGCAAGAACATGTTATTTCCTGCAATTTTTAATTTTCTAGGAGGCTTGACTTATTTGGGAATGATAAATGACCTAGTTTCCATGAGATGTGACATAATATATAGTGATTCAGAGCTTTCATGATAATTGTGTAAATCTTTTGAGAGCTTTTGGCCCAAAATTTTGGGTTCCTTTATGGATGGAAATATTAATATGTGCTAGATTTTGAGAACGATTCATGGGAGGTGAAATCATGATTATGAAAAAAGTAAGGATATTACATGGGATTTTGTTCTCTTAGAGATCTATGGTATGAGGACTGTTTTTAGGTAATTACTATTTGTGTGCCATAAATATATATTATTGATGTGATTAATTACACACAAAGAGTATAGGTGGACCTTACATGAAATGGTGTATTATGAAGGATAAAAATGTTTTTGGATTCATCATGGGCGAAGAATTGATCTTTTGAATGAGATAATCTATAATTTTTTTGTATTGATGAGTTGACAAGAAATGAAGCATGTAAACCCTATTTTAGTGTCGTGACTCATGTGATATGATTCATGAATTCTATGGTTTGAAGGTCCTTGACTATATGCTTAATAATTTCTAGATGATACTAAAGCCTAAATGTCCCGAAGGCCTTTATTTTTATTGATTTTTTAATAACCCCCCCCCCCCCCTTCAAGGGATGAGGGTAAACCCTTACAAGGCCCGTAGGCTCAGATATTACATGGCCCATAGGCATACAAGATTACATGAACCGAAGGTCTTAGGGAATTCAGCCAGACTATCTATAAGGAACTGCCACTCCCTAGCATCTGCATCGTGATAATATCTCTCCACCTTTGGGTGGCCGTCTCACTAGGCTTTCCATGCATGAATATACTGGTTATGATGGCATACGCATACCCTCTCATTCTGAAAAATCCATTTGTCTATACTCTGGTTTGTGCACCTACTTTAAATCCACTTCTAGGGGTGCTCTGTTTTTGTAGAGTCTATCTGGGGAAATTGCATATATCCCGAAGGCCTTGTGGTGGCCCGAAGGCCATAAAGGTGGCCTGAAAACCCTAAAAACCCAAAGGCATGGGTGGACCAAATGCCTTTAGACTCCATTCACAAACCGTTGACCTATGTTGAATAGTTCATGCTATTACAGTACCGAACAGTACCAACTACAGTTACTACTACAGTGCCTGATATAGTGCCGCACACAGTGTACTATTCTACTATAGTACATACACAGTGAACATTCTGCTACAATACCACATAGTGTATAGTCTGCTACAGTAATGCTACAGTCTGATACAGTACCTTCTAAATTAACCCTGTAAATATGCCTCTACCTGGTTTTGATCCTGGGTCCTGTGGATTCACTAAGGATACCTCACCAACTGGGATGAGGCTCATGTGATCTTGATGAGACTAATGTAGAAAACATGATGGTTAAATATAATATTGTTTAAATTATAATAATTTATTTACATGTTTGACTCAATGAACGATGGGTTCATATGGGTTGTGGTAGAATATCATGGAAGGAAGGACACATGTTAACTTATTGGAACTTGTTGAGGTGGAAAATGAAAAGTGGAATAATGTAATTGATATGGTGGGGACTACACCAATGACTATGTGAGGGAATAACCCCCATTATGATTATTATTTTTTTGTTATCCATTGTAATATTTTATTAGTTATGTAATGGAAAATAATTGTCATTATCTTATTTTTTCTCATGTATGATAATGTTATGGACATCCATCCATTTAGTACTAAAGTTGATGGACTATGAACCATAATGGGATAACCTAGATATGGTAGGTTCATGGATGTGATATGTCTAGTACTTATATGGTGAATATTTTTGGGTGACCTAATTTGTTTTAAGGTATCGATGTAAATAGAATATTTGAGGTTTAGATGAGATGGTTGATGATTCGGTGTATTGGCATCGGGCTCAGGGCGATATTGATTTTACCCTTGGTGATTCATTGGGTGGGCGAATATCATGGAATTTTTCTATGGGTAAAACCTTGTTACATCAATTTTTATTGACATGAATCATGTGAATATATATTTCAAAACATGATTTAGTGTTCAATCCTTATTTTATTACATGGGTCAGGAGGGGATCATATCTTTATCAATTGATTCAACAGGTGAAACCATGTTTCCTCACATGGTTTTAGGGGTTAGAAATGAGATAAAATAAAACTGTATATTTTGAGATTAAAATAAAACATATGAATTAGATGATTGTGTTACCATTTGAGGAATGGGAAGAACCTTATGTGTGAGGGTCTGTAATGGAAAATGTTGGTATATAAGAAATAATTTGTTTGGAAGATACAAAAGTGGGTGTGACTGAGCATTTTCAGGGTGGTTAGATGAAGGAGTTCTGGTAGGAATATTTTATAAGGATTTGGCAATGTGAAAGGGGAAAAATTTTGGTATTGTACTTTGGTAAGAGATTAAGGGGTCATTGGACCACTAGAAAGAAATTTTTTGAAGGTGATTCATTTAGTGGGGAGTAATATGGTTCGGGATCAACTTTGAAAAGTGGATTTTTAGGTAAGGGAGAACTATAAGACATGAGATGAATCAATAAATACAACATTGGTTTTTGGAGAGACAATATAGTTATCTCTATCTTAGTGTTAGTGTTAGTTAGTTATTTAGATGATAATATTTTGGTTAAAGGTATGTTTGTTGATTATTGATACACAATAGAAGCATGTTGAGAATTTGGTGATAGAGCAAGATAGTTTGATCATGAGATATAGATCCATGAAGGTCATTTTATACGGTTTAATGTTATGAAAAACAACTCATTGAAAAGATATATTATGTATGGAATTCTGTAGTGACTTGTGTCATTACAAGTAGGAAAATCCTTAATGGAATTAAATTATTTCAATTTGTGGATAGTTATATTCATGGTTTTGATATCAAAATGAGATAATGAAGCTTTGGAAAAACAAAAATAGTTCATTTAGATGGGGTTCAAGACATGGGTAGTGACCTATTGTCTTTGGAGGCTGATGAAGGAGGGATGGGGGTTAGAAGGGGACTACATCTGAGGGTTTAGGAATCTATTATTCAAGACTTTAGTAACCAAGAAATGATGAAAGCCTTGTATCCAAAATAATTGGTACACAAACTTCTAGTTCATACCATGAAAACAAAAAAAAAATTATTGGACTTTGGACACCTTTTTTCTAGGGTCAAATAGAGAACATTGGGATTACTCTTCGGTGAGGCCACCATATATTATATAGATAGTTTTATGAGGGATATAATCTACAAGATTCAATATCACTTACTCTCTTTTTCGTAGAAGTAAAACTAATTTAAACCTTGTATAGTTTTGGATAGAATTTGATATTTTATAAAATAATTCAGGAATATCGTGATTTCAATAGGTGTAACTTGCAAAAAACTATATGGAATCTCGTGATGACTTCATCCAATATTTCTTCATCATATTGAACATACAATTTTATACAATTTATTTATTTAGGGATATTTTTAAATTTTATATTATAATAATTATGGAATGGTCCAGTTTGTCTGTGATTGATTCTGAGTTAGTGTTAGGGGTCTACTATGAACCACATACGTTTTTTGGGACTTGATTCTCATATGTCACAATGATATGACGAGGTTCCAATAATTTTTCCTATTTCATATAAAATGATATAACAAATAATAAATTTATAATATATTAATATTTTGTTTTTAGTGTATGTAATATACCATGGAATGAAATAAATTGATGATCGAGCTTGGGGGACATCAAAAAATCTTGGGGAGTATCTTTTTAAGATGGATATTAAAATTGGAAATATTCAAGATGAGGATGGTGGTTGCATACCAATACTTTTGGTAGTTGTGTATCTGATTTTTAATGTTTGTGATATGATCATTTCTTGCATGATATGAAGTATACCCAGTTGATTAATTTAATGAAATTTTTATATTAAATAATATTATTATGTTGTAAAATGTTTACAGGGCCCCATTTCACGCATATAAAATGTTTTTTGTTCAACTACCAGTAATGGTTGAAGGGGCCAAATCTCAGGTTCCAGTCTCGTGGTATATCAGGGGATGATTATTAGCTCATATAGAATCCAATTATTTGGTTGATATTAGTGTAGATTCATGGATGTGGTACCTTGGATCCAAAATTATATAAACAGTGATCATGTATATATTAATTATAATGATGGTAGAGATACCTATAATATTGTGACACCAGTTTGAATGCTCAAGTTTAGGGATTCAAATGGAGATTGTAGTTTATCATAGAAAATGATTGCGATACCTAATATTTAAATTCTCTTGGAGGTGATGGGTGGGAACCTATCCCAAATAATTCGTGTTTGATATCCTAAGGGTGATACTATATTCCCTTAATCGATTCCTAAGATACCCCCTAGGATCTTGTGGATGCACCTATGATGTATCAGTTGAGGATCCAGGATATTTTTGGGTTGTCATGATATTGACCCTGGGATACATGTTGGATTCCATTTTATTCTTTGGGTTTCCCTTGAGGCATTTACATCTTGAAATATACGATTGATTGTGGTTTATCTCTCTATGTAATTATATGTAAGTGGTGTGATAGCAGATCCCAATGGATTGGAAAATGGTTCCCATAAGGTTATTCTCATACTCATAGACATTATTGCACTAAATGAGGTTGGTATTTTCAATCAGGGTTGTGGACATTAGGATTGACAATGTTTGATATGATTTTCCAAGTTTATATGTATGTGCCCCTTGGGTGGTTGGGTTTCAGGTTCTCACTGTCATTGTGATGTGCTCAAAGAAAATCTGACATTGCACTGAAGAAAGTATCATTATTTAGTTTTTATTTTATTCCATAGTGTCTTTATTTTCATGATCATGTCACATACACATATCATTATAGTGATATTATAGAATTGGACATTATTTTTTTTTCCTACAAAGTTATGTAGTCACACCTTACTTGGTGATCCATTGCGATGGGGTACCTAAGAAAGACTCACTTATAGGAGGTTCATACTGGAATGAAGCTTCATATTACTTGATTAGGTATGATAGATCATATGAAAATATATTTTGCAGTTTTTTCATGTCTGAATGATGTTATAGAACATCTCCTAAATTTTATATCTATTACATTAGAATATTGGATTATCTTGTTGGTTAATCAACCTCGTTTGTGATCATGATTTTTTAAGTTGTATGTTTCATTACATGTATTTCTAATTCTTATTATTTATTTTTTTAACTCTATTTAATTTTTGAATTAATGGATGGATTTGGTTAATTTTATTCTTATTTTCCACATTGATATTGGTGGTATTGTCTTTCTGTGATACTTCCTCCGACAAAAGCTACAATATGGCCACCTTTGGTATACTCGAAGGTGCACTTGAGGTCAAATAAAGGACAAATCTTACTGTTATCCCGTGTGATTCTTGGTGAGGTGTTACACATAATTAACAGTATATATCAGTGTATAATACCATAATAGTTATGTATAACCCCTACTAATAAAAAAAATTTATTCACTAAAAAGGTTTTAAATAGCCATCAAATAGAATAAAATAAGTTTGATTATATATATTATTATAATTTTATAACACCACTAGTGCATTAGGATAATTTATTTGATGAATTTTCATATATTTGTTTTTAAAATAATGAAATCATTATGAGTATGTGGTAACATCTCAAATAAAATAAATTAAATATCAAAACTAATAAGATAATATTTTAAATAATTAAATTTTAAACCAAAATAAATTTATGGTAAAATACTAAAATAAAATAACATAATAGAAAAAATTTAAAAAAATTATGTAATTTATCAATTATACACAAAATTGAAGATAATTAAAGATATTAAATTTTAATTTTTTAAGGTAATAAATAATCATTAAAAATTAGATAAAAATTAATTATCATGAATAGTTAAACTAACACTTAATATCTGTACTAATCTATATCAGACCAAATGTAAATTATGTAAATTTATTCATCAATTACTTTTTTTATTTTTATCAATAGAGACATTGAAAATTAAAATAAATAAGTTTATAATATATAATTTATTTATATTTAATGATTGAATGAAGGGTTGAAAAAGGTAAATACTTTTTTATGTTTACTAATCATATTTGGTGCTGGGAATACATAATTCTATTCAAAGAAAAATATTGAGATATATTATCCATTAAAAATGGAAGGAAAATGTATAAAGATATGCGAACTATGACATTTGAAAAAATGTTTTGTTAATTAAACATAATTTTCTGTTTAGCAGAATAACTTATTATCCATACCAATAATTAAATGGTTTAAAAACATTCCCCTATAGAAATACATAAACTCTCTAAATATTTTAAAATATAATTTACTAATATAAAAAATATGTATGTTATTTTATAATGATTTTAGATGATGGTTTTTTATGTTAAAATAATTTAACATATATGATCATTTAGTTGATTTTGATAAAACATGTAGATTTTTTAGTAGGTATTTCTTAACATTACTCTATAATTGTTTTTGAAATTTTCTAATAATTGTTTCTTGAATATTATATAACATTATTTTTATTTTTATAAAATATTACATAAGTGAAATTGGAAGATATTTTTTCATGATATTGTATCTCTAATAATTGGTTATTCCTTCTATTTTTCTAGTTTTTTATAACATAAATTGGGTACTATTTTTTAAAAAATTTCCAAAAGATATTATAAATAGATAACTAATTATTTCTCCCAAAATATATTTATGTTTTTATGTTTTATATTTTTTCTAGTTTTATTAGTTTCATGATTTTTTTTAATGTTATAGTATTATATTAATCATGGTTTTCAAAAACAATATACAAATAATTCTTAAAAAATATTGAGTCTTATTTTTTTATTTAAATTAAGTATAATGAAAAAAATCTAAATTTTTGTGGAATATTTACTTATAATATTTTTTAATATTTCTTGAATGCAATGTTTTTAATGGTTTTTTATTTGTGGATATGACTGTTAATTTTTTAATAGGTGATGTTATATTTTTAAATTATGATATTGGTGTTTTTTATTTAAGATATATTATCATTCATTATAATTCCATTTTTAAAAATGACATTGTTTGATGAATTGACAGAACCAGGTTCGTTGTCTATTTAGGTCATATGGGAGTACTATATAAAGAAGGGATTTTAATTTTTATTTTTTTGGATAATATTATGCAGAGTATTTATATATAAAATACATCATACATGTTATAAACATATGAATAGATGAAATATTTTATATGGTTCGTTTTTAGTATTCGTGTCATATGATATAACTTTATTTACGTCAGTTATAAAAATTTTATAAGTTAGGTGGATTAATTCCAATGGAATTATTTTTTGTTCCAAAAAAAAGAACTATTAAAAATTTAAAGGTTGAAATTGTTTTACATAAGCATTAGAATCAAGTTAATTATAATTTAGTAAAACAAAAATATTGTAAAAATGGGGAAATGATAAGAAAAAAAATTCAACAAATGAATATCATGAATAAATTTGGAAGAATTTTATTAATGAGGAAAAAATATATCCTAAATGATTTGAATGATTACAGGTGAAACTGACTCAAAGTAATTATTGTTTGAAATTAATTTCTAATACCTTAATACCATTCTTTTTAATAATTCATTTACTATAAATACTTATATTTTTTTATAAATTTTCATAGTTATTTATATGGTTATGAAGATGAGGTGATAGTAGAAAAAATAATAAGAAGGTGGGGGAGTGAATCTGTTGTTTCTCAAAAAACACTCACCATGCATTTTCTTTATTTATTATTGGTATTATGTAAAGAACCATTTTTTGAGCTAAGGTATAATTCCGTTGGAATTTAATTTTTTACCATTTGGTGGATGGGTAATTCTTTAAACCAAACATAATAATAAAATTCCAAGAGTTTGAAGACATCATACTGTAATTTTTAGACTTGAGTAAAGGCCCAAGAGGTTCCCCATGTGCTTTGTTGAGTTTTAAGAATGTAGGTATAAGGCCCCAGCCTTAATCCTTACCTAATCCTGAGTTATCACAAGATTACAAGTTGAGGATCTTTTCAGGTTTAGAGTTTTAGAGAATTACAACATAACTATTACATCTCAAAAGATTACAAAGTAGTCACTTCTACTAAGTTTTCATAATAAAAAAAACTCTTAAAAGAAACATGTCTAGTTCCATGTTTTATATAGCATGACATTCCCTTGATCCCATCCTTGACCCTATTCCACATTAAGTCCTATGAAAAACATTTCAAAAAAAACTTGGGGTGAGCATAAGAAGCTCAGTAAGGGATACACAAAGAATGAAAATTGTTAGTTTATCAAAACAACAAGTAAACCATGTATACTTTATCAAAGTAATACTTTTCACCTTTATGATGTAATAAAAACTCTTCACTGAATAAAGTATCATTACTTACCTTTTTGTAACCAAAGGATTACCATAAAACCCATATAAAGAACACATAACATATATAAAGGTAACTTGGGACATAAACATACTTAAGTGGAGTAACCATACGGTCGACTTCCACATATATCACTTAATGGAATAGCCATACGGCCAATTTCCATACATAATTAATGGAATAGCCATACGGCCGACTTCCATACCCAATGCATTGGAGGTTTTAACGTAACCACCCGTCCTGGTATTCACGGCACCACCCGTCATATGGTTTATAAAATAACCACCCGTTAAAATGTCCAAGTACCAGTATAAAATCATAAAACATAAAACCAATATAAAGGAATGATAACATTTCCACATTTCAATCATGATATAACATAAATATATTGACATAATAGAATCCTTTATCAAAACCATTTTCAATACCAAAATACATAAAAGAGTATATGTTATTTATTTTATTCTAAAAACAATACGGCTTGTTGAGGAAGCCAAAGAGCAAATAATACTCGCGGCGGTGGAAAAAGTCGTTGTCACCGCGTACGATAAAAAACATTCCTTTTTGTCGTTTAGTAAAACGCTTCGTAGAAAAAGATTCCTTTTGTATAAAAGTAAAAGTTAAAGGGTTTATACACCGTAGAAAAGAAATTTGTGTATTAAACGAAATATGCCTCAATGAAAGGAGATTGAGACGAAGTCCCTTACCTTGGGTCCGACATGACTCGATCGTTCTTTAACGTCATGAATAATAAACGTGAGTTAATTTATACTTGATTAAGAACCTTTTTAATGTTCATTATTCTTTTTATATCACTTATTGCCATGTTATAAAAATTATGTAACCATTTAAGTTAATAATGTTTGTTTTGTCAATATTTGGTTCTTAAGTCGAATGTTGACTTCTTACAATTACATGTTGTTCATGTGGTCAAAAGTTATTTATATCCAGAATGAAATTCCTGATTTGGATATCATATATATCATATATATCCAGAATGTACATGTATTTATAATATTACATAATCATTTAGAGGTAAGAAATGAAATGAACTGTTCATGGAGACGGTAAGCCGTACGTACGCATGAACGCTACTTTCATTTCTTTGTCATATTAGTGGAATTAAAACTAAATGAGAGGTATGTATATTTTAATTCCAGAATTATATTCATAATTTAGATATATCATTAATTATATATATACATTATATACATGTAATTTTAATAGTACATTACATTTGGGGATAAGAAATGAAATACACCGTTCATGGTTTAAAAGAGGTTTTGAATTAAAATACAACATTTTACACTATTCATAAAAAAAATGAACTTTATCAGAAAGGTACCAAAAATTTACACAAAGTAAATTTTGATGTCCTGATTCTAAAGAAGAGTTATATTTGGTCCAAAATAATGTATAAGAGTGATCAAAACTATATTTAATGGCGGTTCACAATTAAAAGGTGATAAGTGAACCTTTAGTGAAAATTAGAGTATATATGCCCTAAAATTGAACTCTTTCTGTATTTTAAGCCTTTATCTTTTATTGGGTAAATGTATAAACATTTAAAAACATATATAATCATATTTTAGTTATTTATATCCATTCCCGCCAGTAAAACGACTACTTGTTAACTAACATTTAAAATAATATTATTTTATTACTAGTGTGCTACGTAAGTTTCAAAGAAACTCATCGTTGCGTATCGGGTACGCTATCGAACGTAGAAACCCCTTTTAATTAAAATTAATATTTAATTCGTAAATATTAATAAATATGAAAATTCTTTATTCTTTATTTACCTGGGATGTTACATCCTTCCCCCCTTTTGGGAATTGCGTCCTCGCAATTTTATTCACTTATCAATATAAGTGGGGGTATTTATCCCCCATAGCATTTTCAGATTCCCACATTGCCTCTTCAATCACATGGTTTTTCCACAAAACCTTTACTTGATGAATCTCCTTATTCTGTAACACTTGCTCCCTGTGGTCAAGAATCTGGACCGGTTGTTCCTCATAAGATAGGTTCTCTTCCAGCTAAACTACCTATGGACTCAAAACATGAGATGGATCTGGCATATACTTCCTCAACATTGAAATATGAAAAACATTGTGTACCTGAGATAAACTCGGAGGTAAAGCCACTCGGTATGCAACTGATCCAACTCTCTCCAGAATTTCATATGGTCCAAAAAACCTTGGACTCAACTTTCCTTTCTTACCAAATCTCATCACAATTTTCCAAGGAGAAACCTTGAGAAAAACATGATCACCTACCTCGAAATATAGATCCTTCCTCCAGTTATCCGCATAACTCTTCTGCCTGCTCTGAGCTGTTCTCATGTGCTTCTGAATCAACTGAATGTTTTTCTGCCATCTCTTCTACCAATTCATGTCCCATCAACTTCCTTTCACCCACTTCATTCCAAAATGCTGGAGTTCGACACCGCTTCCCATATAATGCCTCAAATGGTGCCATCTATATACTAGAATGAAAACTGTTATTATAAGAAATCTTAACCAAAGAAAGATGTTGGTCCCAACTTCCCTGATAATCCATCGAATAAGCTCGTAGCATATCCTCCAATTTCTGAATTGTTCGTTCTGACTGCCCATCTGATTGAGGATGAAAAGCTGTACTAAAATTTAATTCAGTACCCAACGACTTCTGAAGGCCATTCCAAAAGTTAGATGTGAACCTGGGATTACGATCAGATACAATGGATAGGGGAACTCCATGTAACCTGACTATCTCTTTAAGATACAGACAGTAAAGTTGATCAAGAGTGAAAGTATCTCGTATAGAAAGGAAATGAGCAGATTTGGTCAAGGAATCAACAATAAACCAGATTGCATTATTACCTCGAGATGTCTTCGGTAATCCAACAACAAAGTCCATGGATATGTTTTCCCATTTCCACTCTGGAACTGGTAAAGGCTGAAGCATCCCTTTTGGTAACTGCCTCTCTGCTTTAACCTGTTGACATGTTAAACACTTCACAGTAAAATCCGCAATGTCTCTTTTCATTCCATCCCACCAGTAATACACCTGCAGACCTCTGTACATCTTAGTACTTCCAGGATGAAAAAAACAACTCATTCTTCAGTTGTGAATCACAAGGCACACATAACCTCTTCCCAAACCTCAAAACACAAACACAAACTTATCCAAGAACTCATGGAAAATTTTATTCATAAGGTCCATGAATACAGCAGGTGCATTGGTTAACCCAAAAGGCATAACTACAAATTCATAATGGCGATATCTAGTACGGGATGCAATCTTCGAAATGTCTGCTTCTTTTACTTACAACTGATGGTACCCCGACCTCAAGTCAATCTTCGAAAAATACTGAGCTTCCTGGAGCTGATACCACTTCATTCGATGGCCCAACATCTGCTGAAGTTGTTGCAAAGGATTTCACCACCCCTTTCTGCTTGTAGTCTGGCTGCATTCCCCTAGTTGAGTTCTTCGTTGGACACTCGTTTTCATAATGACTCATTTCATTACACTTAAAACATCTTACCGTTGGCTTTTCATTTCCTTCTTGATCATCTTCCTTACAGTTACGAGCAATATGACCAGACTTACCACACCGAAAGCACTTACCAGACTTGGATAAACATTCTCCAGGATGCATTTTACCACACTTCTCACAGGATGGATATTTGGTTTTCTTACCTCCTTGATTCTTTGATGAATTCTTCCCATTTTCCTGCCAACTAGACCTCTTATTCTATTGTTTGTCATAGAACACCTGATCATCGGCAAACTCCATTTCCACCTTCTCCGCACATCGAACAAGTTTTTCATAACTTTTGAACTCACGAGAAGCTAAAGCCCTTCGATACTTTGGCTTTAACCCTGAGTAAAAACGGTTTATTTTACTATCAAGATCTCGTATGAAGTTTGGAGCATACCTTGCCAATCGAGTGAACCTTTCTTCATAAGCAGCCACTGAATCATCCTCCTGCCTCAATTCTAGGAACTATTTTTCCATCCTAAGACGAACCACCTTAGGAAAATATTTCTCAAGAAACATACCTTTGAATTCCTCCCAGTGAAGATCCTCAATCTCATCACTATCCCTTATATTTTTCACCATCGACCACCACTGATCAGCTTCACCTTCAAAACAGTAAATAGCAAGACTAACCTTTTGATGTTCTGAACACCCCAGGACATCAAAAATCTTCCCCAGTGCTTTAATCAACCCTTCAGCTTTCACAGGGTCAGATGATCCCTTGAATGATGGGGGATGTTGCCTCATGAAATGTTCCACCACTGACATGTTCCTCTGCAGTTGATCTGGCTGATCTCGTGCATGGATACCACCACCATTTATAGCCTGAGTCAACTGTGCCATTACTACAACAAACTGTTCAGTTCCGATTCCGACCATCTCAGGATGCTGATTTGGAAGGTTATCTTCTTTCTGATGTCGTCCCAACATAGCTGCTTTGTTTCCTCTACGGAAAACCATTCTGAACACAGAAATATCTTAGGCGAAGCAACATGGTAATCCGTAAATTCTATATCATTTCAATCATATTATAATTTAACACTTTTCTAACTCCTAACGTTGTCTAAACCGACCTCTGATGCCAACTATAAGGCCCCAGCCTTAAACCTTACCTAATCTTGAGTTATCACAAGATTACACGTTGAGGATCTTTTCAGGTTTAGAGTTTTAGAGAATTAGAACATAACTATTACATCTCAAAAGATTACAAAGTAGTCACTTCTACTAAGTTTTCATAATAAAAAAAACTCTTAAAAGAAACATGTCTAGTTCCATGTTTTATATAGCATGACATTCCCTTGATCCTATCCTTGACCCTATTCCACATCAAGTCCTGTGAAAAACACTTCAAAAAAAACTTGGGGTGAGCATAAGAAGCTCAGTAAGGGATACACAAAGAATGAAAATTGTTAGTTTATCAAAACAACAAGTAAACCATGTATACTTTATCAAAGTAATACTTTTCACCTTTATGAAGTAATAAAAACTCTTCACTGAATAAAGTATCATTACTTACCTTTTTGTAACCAAAGGATTACAATAAAACCCATATAAAGAACACATAACATATATAAAGGTAACTTGGGACATAAACATACTTAAGTGGAGTAACCATACGGTCGACTTCCACAAATATCACTTAATGGAATAGCCATACGGCTAATTTCCATACATACTTAATGGAATAGCCATACGGCCGACTTCCATACCCAATGCATTGGAGGTTATAACGTAACCACCCATCCTGGTATTCACGGTACCACCCGTCATATGGTATATAACATAACCACCCGTTAAAATGTCCAAGTACCAGTATAAAATCATAAAACATAAAACCAATATAAAGGAATGATAACATTTCCACATTTCAATCATGATATAACATAAATATATTGACATAATAGAATCCTTTATCAAAACCATTTTCAATACCAAAATACATAAAAGAGTATATGTTATTTATTTTATTCTAAAAACAATACGGCTTGTTGAGGAAGCCAAAGAGCAAATAATACTCGCGGTGGTGGAAAAAGTCGTTGTCACCGCGTACGATAAAAAACATTCCTTTTTGTCGTTTAGTAAAACGCTTCGTAGAAAAAGATTCCTTTTGTATAAAAGTAAAAGTTAAAGGGTTTATACACCGTAGAAAAGAAATTTGTGTATTAAACGAAATATGCCTCAATGAAAGGAGATTGAGACGATGTCCCTTACCTTGGGTCCGACATGACTCGATCGTTCTTTAACGTCATGAATAATAAATGTGAGTTAATTTATACTTGATTAAGAACCTTTTTAATGTTCATTATTCTTTTTATATCACTTATTGCCATGTTATAAACATTATGTAACCATTTAAGTTAATAATGTTTGTTTTGTCAATATTTGGTTCTTAAGTCGAATGTTGACTTCTTACAATTACATGTTGTTCATGTGGTCAAAAGTTATTTATATCCAGAATGAAATTCCTGATTTGGATATCATATATATCATATATATCCAGAATATACATGTATTTATAATATTACATAATCATTTAGAGGTAAGAAATGAAATGCACTGTTCATGGAGACGGTAAGCCGTACGTACGCATGAACGCTACTTTCATTTCTTTGTCATATTAGTGGAATTAAAACTAAATGAGAGGTATGTATATTTTAATTCCAGAATTATATTCATAATTTAGATATATCATTAATTATATATATACATTATATACATGTAATTTTAATAGTACATTACATTTGGGGATAAGAAATGAAATACACCGTTCATGGAGACGGTAAGCCGTACGTACGCATGAACGCTACATTCATTTATATCTCATAATTTAATGGAAATAAATAATAATGATATAGAGGTATATTATAGCTCCAGTATAACATCATATATAATAACTTTAAATCCATCCTTTACACGTCCCACATATGGCATTAACGAATCACATCACTTTTAGGGGGCGGTAGTCCGCACTTCCTTAAATGAAGATATCGTGTTACCCATAATGGAAACCATAAAGGTATGCCAAAAATGAAAAATACAAGAATCTTAATGAAAACATAAACATATTATATATCATATATAAAAATAGTGACATCATAATGGCCACCCTTGAAGGTGTTAAATGAGTATTGATCAATCATCGTTTCGGGAGGCAGAATTTCGCCATCCACGGAAACCGTATGTTCTTTAACCATTTGATGTAGTTGTGTGAGAGTGTAGCTCAAATAAATATTATAACAAAATCCTAGTATATTGAAGATACTGGTGTTGTTACAAAAGAAGTAAATAAAAAGAGTTTATAGGGTTAGAGAAGCAAAATAAAACAAATGAACAAGAGAGAATGAATTACCTTTAAAAGTGTAACTCCCTTTTGATTTGAGCCTAAAGGATTCCTATGAAAGGATTATGCCCAATGGGAATCCTCTAGGATTAGGAGAGGGATGTGGAGAGAGTAATTGGGCAGGGTTTGGCCGAGCCAAAGGCTTGAGAAGTGTGTGAAATGAGGTAGAGGTGGGGGCCTTTTATAAGAGGATAGGAGGGGCACTTTTGGAAAGTAAAGAAATATTACTTTATTTGAAAATGTGTTTCGGTTTTAAAAGGTCACAAATTGATATAATTCGTGGATAAGGTGATAAGGGTTCTAAATCCACCAATCCAATTGGTTTTGGACATGTGTAGGTTTTAGAGTTTTCATTATCTTTCCATTTTATTTAAATCGTCAAATAATGATGTCATCGCTGCATCATTATTATGTCATATATAATTTAATTTTTTTAATGTCTAAAAAAAAACTACTATGATGTAGGAAATCTTTTTATCTTTCCAATTACTATTTATAATCAAAAATATGATCTTTATAACCCCATGTAAAAATTGTTTTTATAAAACATATTATGTTTGTGTCATTTTTACTTTTACATTAAATAAAAAGTTATTTATGTCATTTACCAACCAACGTGTCTCCATGGGGTCCCCAAGTTGACCCATGGCATGTCTTGGTCGGAAATGACACAACCAATGAGGGTAGGACATGTGTCAAGCTCATCTTATTTTATTAAAGCATTATTTTTACCTTAAACTACACTAATTACCACTAATCGCGATTAAGAACTTAATAAGTTACTATCCACGAAAAAATTATTATAATCTCATTGAACCACATTTTAATTCTTAATGACAACAATTTATGTCGGATTTTTGAAATTCAAAACACAATGATGGCAAAATTTCATTTAAACGGAAAATCAGTCTTTATAAGTACCACTTAGTGGTTTCACTATTCATCAAAAATTGAAGTTTTTCAGAAAATTACCAAAAATTCACCCTAAGCTATATTTGATATTACGAATTCAAAAATGAAGTCTATTTTAAAAAATTCAAAACATATAAGTCACATAAATTAATTTAATAATTAATACCCGCTGTCAGAGAAAATAGCGTGTTTTTATGAAACAATAAGTATCAAAAGATTGACACTAGTTTAAGTCCAATTTCAAAGTGAAATTAATTCCAACGACCACTATTGGATTTAATGGTAAAAATATTTTCTAATTTCACTTTAAAACCAATTCAAAAGATAATCTAATCATATAAATAAATTAGATTAAAAAGAGGTTTTGAATTAAAATACAACATTTTACACTATTCATAAAAAAATGAACTTTATCAGAAAGGTACCAAAAATTTACACAAAGTAAATTTTGATGTCCCAATTATAAAGAAGAGTTATATTTGGTCCAAAATAAAGTATAAGAGTGATCAAAGCTATATTTAATGACGGTTCACCATTAAAAGGTGATAAGTGAACCTTTAGTGAAAATTAGAGTATATATGCCCTAAAATTGAACTCTTTCCGTATTTTAAGCCTTTATCTTTTATTGGGTAAATGTATAAACATTTAAAACATATCCAATAATATTTTAGTTATTTCTATCCATTCCCGCCAGTAAAACGGCTACTTGTTAACTAACATTTAAAATAATATTATTTTATTACTAGTGTGCTACGTAAGTTTCAAAGAAACTCATCGTTGCGTATCGGGTACTCTATCGAACGTAGAAACCCCTTTTAATTAAAATTAATATTTAATTCGTAAATATTAATAAATATGAAAATTCTTTATTCTTTATTTACCTGGGATGTTACAGTAGGGATCTGAAATATTTAAAAAAAATAAGCTCTGAACAGGTCACACAATTGTTTCTGAAACCATTCTTCCCCCAGTTAAAACAATGAAACTATAGTTCATGATTAAAAGTTCCCCACATGGGCTACTCATTTTTTTTCCAAACTGTGCACCCAAACCACATAGTTAGTGCCACTTAGGATGTTTTATTTCACTATATATCACATAGTTTGTGTAATTTTACGGAAAAATATGTGGAAAAACTATGTGAGGTGGGTTTCCTAAGAAGCGGGAGCATCAAAGTTAGCGCCTTGTTTGAAAATACCATGTGTATAAACCATGCAACTCAGTTTTTAATGTAAAAATCAACTTTACCCTTAATGAGGTAATATAGTCATTTATTTCTTCTTTCCTTCGCCTCAATGGGCATGGTCCTCCTTATTTCATGTTGTGGGTTTATCCTCCTCCCTATTCTAGGGATATGATATCTCCTCAATCTAAAGTCCGAATTTGACATTGCTAGTATCTATGGATCCCCATTACTAAGATCTTGATCCCAATGAGCCTTTCTCTGTTTAATCTTATATTGACCAAGTTATCATTGTGTGAGTTCATTTTCTCTATTTTTTGGTGGTTGTCTATTTCATATATTAATTTAAAACCAACCTGAATTAGATAATGATACTGGATTAGTATATCATCCTAAGAAAAAGGTTGGTGGTCTAATGTTTTCCCTCTATTTTCCATCATGTGAAAAAAATTATTATGCCACACACCTGCATCTATCCTGAGTTTCCTTAAATATATTTTCTTCAATATAAATTGGATTAAAAACATTGTATTACCCCAGTTAAGACTTGTTTAGTAATTTTAGGTTGTTAACCATGATCACAGACAACAATTTTATCTGATGTCTAATATTGACTCGTAATAAATAAATAAATTAAAGAATGGAATTACATCTATTTTTTCATATTGGTTTAATAATATTATTTCCCTATATAGAGAATCACTAGATAATAATGCATCATGTCAATGAAATATTGAACCTTAAAAATTAGTTTTCTATGTTTGGTGTTTTTCATTAAATCATAACTTAATGTGAATTAAGTTATGATTCATAAATTTAATTATTAAGAGTGACATGTGATTTTTATAATAAAACATGCCATGATATTTTTAATAAAAACATTCACATTTGGTGAACCTTCTTCAAAATAACAAAGTGGTACTTCTTTATTTATATCATTCTTGTTTTGTGGCTTTGAGTTTTACATATGCCAATATTGTAACACCCCATACTTCCACGGTACATTTTCCCTTTGAATAATGCAGTAGATTGTGTTGTATGTGACGTGTAGTTTTAACACACCAGGACCAATCAAACTAGCCATTAGAAATAGTAATTCCCAGTTTTTGAAATTTTAGAAATATTATTTTTCAAACAGGACTATATTTTTGAATTCAGAATATCAAAATTTTCTTAGGGTGATGTTTTGGTATTTTTTGGAAAAGTTTCAATATTTGATGAATAGTGAAAAACACTGCCTTATTATTTAAAACAGAATTTTTTTTTGGTAATTGGTTATTTTATTTTAATTTATTTTAGGTAAAAATATATTCGTAACCCTTATATATGTTTAATGTTATTCATTGGAATCATTTTATAATAAATTTAGATATATAAAATTTTATTAAACTTAATATAGTCTTTTAGCCACCTTATAAGACCATTTTCAAATTTTCATAAAACACAATTTTACTAATTATCTATGTTGAATTTAAAAAATATGAGAGACACAGTTGAAATTAGTAAGGAAAATGTTGTTTAATAAGATGAAAATAATTTTGGTTAACAGTAACTTTTGACTATTATTTACCACGGTTAAAACTAAATAGGGTAATTAAGGATAAATATGATATTATAATTTCCCTAACACATATCCTAATTGTATTGGATATGTGTAATTAGATAATAAAAAACATAGGAATAAAATAGTATCCTATTTTTTCTACTTGGATTAGATTTGGACATTTATTATTTTCTTATTTGAAGAAGTGTTAAAAGAGTTGAATTCATAGTTTAATAAATAAACCATTCTTAATATAGGTATAAAAACAAAATAAATACGACTATAAATATACATTAGAAATATAAAATGTTTTCCTGCATAATTATTTTTTATTAATAATTTTTATACATTAAATAATTTTATTTATTTATGACACAATGGTTATGTAGTAATTACCATAAAAAGGAAATATTAAAATAATTGATATTATAAATATCCAAATAAATGTAACTTCAGACTACTGATGAATTATAGAAATTTTCTAGGTTAATGTGACATTTTAGGGTTGATTAAATAAATTTAATTTGAAGTGATAAACTTTTCATGGCTTTAAAAAAATCAAATACTAAATAGTGTCAAAATTTAAATAACTGATTTTTAAAACAAATACTATACTATAAATTGATATAATACTCTAAAACATCTAAGGATTAGCCAATGGACTTAGATACGGTTATATATAATAATACAGAACAACTTTTGGTTTTATTGGCTTGTTATAATAGGTTTATTAACCATATAATATAAAATTACAAAGAGTTGTGGTAAATGTCAAACTATTTAACTAAGAGTTGAACCTAAAAGATAAAGTTTATATGGGGACCTAAACCTATCTAAAACCTATTGGTTCACATTTTTCTGTCCCATCCACACCTTATCCTCAAAATAAGTCATTCTTTAGCCTTTAGAAAATTAAATTATTTTATTATAAAATAATATTTCATGCTTTTCCTAAAGTGACTCTCATCTCTCTTATAAAAGGGTACTACCACTTCTCTTAATTTCACACCTCTAATGTCAATTGGATCAGCCAAAAATACCCAAATATCCTATAAAATATCCACCCTTCAACCTAGAGGACTTAATGTGATTATAAAGACATCTTATGCAGCCCTTTCGAGCAACTCAAAATAAAACACCCGAAGGAGGGGTAATAATTTCACCCCACCTCTTTCAAGTTCTTTTCTTCATCCACTTCCACTGTCATTGTTGTTTCCATACAAAAATAATAAATCAAGTACCATGTACAAATTGTGGTGTTATTATAAATATGTTAAAACCATATTCATTATTCAAACCATCCTATAAATGAAAAAGTCACCAAAAGTGTGTATGTACGGCTTCCCATATTCACGTCGTGGTGTAGTTTTTTATTCAAACAGTTAATTATTTTGATGGGTATGTTAATGAGTATAACTAATGTAAATAATAAATATAAATTTTTTAATATTATGTATATATAATATACTACCCAATTACATATGATTTCACTATCGATAGTATGATATTATTTCTCGTACTTACGTACGGATTTCCATCTCCATGAACGCGATGAGATTCGTTCCCAATAATAATCATTCAAGAATGATTTTCATTTTACGAATAAACATAATTTTTAAGAACATAGTATCATTCTGTATAAGAATCAAATACATCATATCCATAACAAACATGGCTTATGAAACCAATCATATAATAGAAAACGAATTTGTTAACAAATCAAATGACGATACTACTAAAATAATATTAACAAAGAAATATTATAAAATCTTATATGATATCATATTTGTTTATATAATTATTTTATAATTTAATAACAACGATTTCACTATTACATAAGAGGATAATGTACCCTCTTCTATGGAAAAGTACAAGGTATGGGTTTATTCTATAATCTCTTTACTTATTTGAGGTTGTTAATTCGTAAGTATCTACTGGGACCTCTTTATCAACCACCTCTGTGTTTTCTTAAAAATGTAATTTAAATCATTTTTACTATTTACTAGACTATGGGTTAATGATATTTATACCCTTATTTTACCACCGATATTTTGAAATAAATCTTTCCGTCGTTATCCAAACAAGTTACATTATAAAATTCTCTACAAAATTAAGGTAAGAATATCTTTTATATATCTTATATAATGGGTGTGGCTAAATTCCGCCATTATAACATCGTCAAAGAATACCATACACACATATAACAATATTTACAAAATAAATGTTTTATTTTAAAATTATATGACATTTAAATGATTTCAAAATTGAATGAGATGTTTTCTACAGAGTGTTTTGATTTCATCTATGTCAACATCCTTTGATGGATTTTATTCTTGTTTGAAGTTGATTTTTGTGATACAAATCATTTAAATTGTATTTAAGGTTTTGGGATATGATGGACTGTGGATGTGTAATTAATATAACCTTCATGTTTTATGGATAAATTATTGAAATTTTGTATACTAGTTTTAGTATGAATGATTATGTTATTTTTAATTCATTTCATATGAGGAATGTATTGGACTTTGTAAGTGGTGGGTGGATCCTGCTATAGCTCCTAGATGCATCAGTATGTCTCATGAGACAAACTACTGTCTTGTCTTAGTGCCATAAAAAATATTATTTTTATTCTTGGCACAAGGCCTTGACTATGTGTTTATGAAGTCCGTCATTATTCATTCCAACATTTCAGAATTGTCTAGTGATATTAAATGTGATTATTTGACTAGTAGAACATCCAGTGAATAAGTAAATGGAATTATTTGATTTATATTTTCCATATTATGATGGTGTTTAAGTTTAAAAGGCTTGTGTTTTAGTCTTATACTTAAATGTTTACGCTTATTTTTGAATGTTTTTGCTATATTGTTATACTTTCTGAGCATCTGAGCTCACCCCTTCCTAGGTTTAATTTTTCCCAGGATGCAAAGAAGTATATTATTAATGACATGTAGAGATAGTTTAAGGGATGAATATGGTCAATGGAGACAATGATGTTGTTTTATTTAATTTTATAATGTAATATAAAACTTTTGAATGTATCTTGTACTTCCAAGGATACTAAATAGATCTGTCTTTCCGGATTTTATCCCTTGTGATCATTCCAATGTTATGTAATAATTCACCCACTCTAGGAAACTGGTGTTGGGGCGTTATATTAATGATTATAATTGTTTGGTGGAATGATAGTGTATGGCCTCCTTGATTTTATTAAATGGTTTGTCCCTCATTTTCTATAGATGTTTACTGAACTGAAGAACCTTCTTAGTTCATCGACCAGTGTATAAGTTAAATGCACTACCCCTCACCTCAATAAATGACCAATGAACTAGTATCCTCCTAAGGTTGTGACTTTCTTTATAAATCTGATTTCCCATGTATTTAATTTTTCAATTTACTGTGGTACCTTTAATGTGCCTCCTTGCGCATGGTAATATTAATTAATATGTTTTTTTAGTTTTAATGACACATGTTAAATGTAATGATTTTTTCATGATGGTATTCCATACTATAATGAATTATATTGTTTAATTAAAATGGAATAAAATTTGGTGGTTCCACCACACCTTTTTTTATAAATAAAATATAATAGCTTAAGTGAATTGCATAATTTTCATGCTCTTAGTTGTTATTGGTCTTTATAAATGTAAATAATGAGAGGTAGTTCATCATGGATATTTATTATAAATATGATTACACCTTGTACATATGATGTGGGATGACTTTAAGGATTATGTTGTGCATGGTGGTATTACTCTCCCTTACATCTGGTGTTGAGCATTAAATATCACAATAGTGATACTATGCGGATAATAGGCATGTTAAACAACCTCCCCTGCAAGTGTTTAAATGAAGGTTCAATCACTACAATTCGAGTGTTGACATGGTGTAATACTTACCACTTAGATTAATGAGAACAATGTAACCCACTCACTATGACATGTACTTCATGTACCCATGGTCTTGAGATTTTAGGCCTTTTTATATGCCTTAAGGATGTCAAAGTTACGCCTATGTCTATTCAACATGTTGTATTATAGGTATACATCCACTTACGTCCAGACGTACTTGGTCCATAAAGGTGGATTCAATTTACAAGTGTACTATATATATAATTACAATATATATATTTAGTTACTGGACAAACATCTCTTTCAGACCATGAGCCGAAGTAGTTTGAGCTGCGAGGTGTATTTTCAGATCCTTATTGGGATATTGTTTATTTATTCAGTAATATATATTATTAGTAATACCAATATAATTCTTTACATATGTTCATAAAATGTATTTAGTTTTATACACTATGGGTATATTCAGTTCTATTATCTGTAATTTATTTTTTTGGGGTATAACTTTTCTACTATGATCAAGAGGGAATAGTCTTCTAATATCATATCCTTATACAATCTATGAAATTAAATATCCTTTGCAATATAGGGATAAAAAATTAAGTCCATGTGACCCAACAACCAAACTACCAATTTTGCGGGATGTCAGACCGATACATTACAAAGCTGTATCAGAGGTGGTTTTTTCTTTCCCTTACAATTTTCTGTAGGTATAAAGTATTCTATAATTTTCCATTGCTTGGAAATAGTATTTATTGGGTGTTAATAAAAATGGTATGTAGAAAATTCCATGATTCATGGGATGAGACAATAATTCTGGTTGTTTTCTTTTACAGATGATATGATTTGACATAGAGTGACTAGAGTACTTTCTTCTGCTTATCGATTTATAAAATTTGGGTATTTTAACTATGGATTTATAAGGAAAGGAATTAGAATTATATACCTCATTATCAAGACATAGGTATTCGCATTCCATGCATATTCAATTCCATGTATTTTAATTGCTAGCTTGTTGTTACTTGTGATTTTTTTCCCATAATATACAATGATTAGGTAACTATATTCCATGTTGTATAATTATTTTGACTGATATTCTATGTTTCATTGTTCTATGATTCTAACTATGTTTCTCTATGTTCACATCTTGTAATAATATTCCATGTTTTTTTGTTATCATGTAGTTGGTTATATGGGCTAAATTTATTTGTTGCAATTAAATGGGATCCAATTTTCTGTGGTAAGGTATATGTGTTAAATATAATTGGAAAATGGTTACTCATTTATTCAAACCATATTTGAGCATTATACGTATCTAGATACATCTATATAAAAGTAAAATATTCTAATTTTCAATTTTTAAAGAGAATTTTTATCAATTAAATGGGGGTCCTTTTTGGATCTATACATTATATGGGATCATTATAAATTGTTTACTGAAACCCATATAATATAACTATCACATAAAAAAATGTTGTATTTTGAAATTGTTATAAATGTATAGGTTGTTAAAATTTAGATCTAAACCTAATGATTTTCTCTATTGAGTATTGTAACTATACAACTCAGGCATAATGAATCGTATGATTATATTGTTAAATGCACAAATGAATCCAAATATGATAGTTGGGGAATGTTTCTAAAAATATAGTCTACTATAGGTATTTGGAATCTTTAATATTTAACCAAGTTCTATTGGGTTTCATTTTGATGAACTGAGGTTGGATTAATGGGTCCCTCATTGGTTTCCATAACTTTTATAACGTAAAATAAATTTATGAGATGGATCACCTAATTTATATTGGGATGTTAATAAATAACTAATGATTAATTAAATAAGATGATATAACATGTCGGGATTTCCTCATGGATTTAATTGAAAAATGATACCAAGTCTGTTTTATTGATAATTGGTATTTGGTGTCTAATTAAATCATTTCAATTTTTAAATATCGAATGTGAATAAATTTAATGGCATAAAATGGAATATTAGTTGGTGTCCTTCATTTAAACCCTCATATAAGGGTAGTTTCAAGTTATATTTAACATTAAATGGAATGGAAATATAATAATTTTTCATAATAATTTTCATTTTTAAGAATGGACTAAATGGTAGGTGTAGGTACTAGTGAAATATGTTTGGCATGACATAGTGATTGGGTAGATTCTTATGCTTTTTAAGGGGATATATTGTGGTACGTATCACCCGTGTACATTTAATGCCTTTCTAGATTTCATGATATTTCTATTGTATGTTTTCGTTTGAGTGTTTCTATCCCCTATATGACTCTTAGATTTCAAAGGACACCCTTGTCAGGATGCATGGTTGTAGTAACCATGAATCTTATTACAATTGTTAGTATCTGGTAATTCTCATTTTCAGTAGGTTAGTCATGCCTAGGGCAATGTCATCTTCTTTCTATGTCATGAAATCCTCTTTTCTTATGTTGTGATGGATGGCATGGTACATCAACATCTAGTAAAATGGTCATATGGGGAAATATGAATCAGGGTCAAATATCTTGTATGACCAACATGATATATAGATTTATAGGGAAAAAATCATGTGGACAATATAGGGGATGTTCCATATTGTTTCTATAATCTCATTGTTGTGTACATTCATACATGTGGTACCTATTGTGTTACTAAATTGTATAATGAACTATATTTTTTTGGAGGAATCATTTTCCATTGTTCTATTGAGTATGTTCTCATGTCATCTTTGAAGTAGAGTGACCTAGGGCATTAAATGAAAAAACGCCATCAAAATGTTTTGGATGACGTTCAAAGAGGATCGAGTGTTTTGACATATAGACCAGTTTGGTTTTGTTTTTCATTCCAAATTTTTGGATTATGTCAGTGTGACATAGAGGAGTTTTACACATGTGTTTATGTTGAATCTGATCTAGTATGCTTCTGATCTTCTATTATATATTTTCTTTCAATGAATATGACACTTTTATGGTGGAGTGTATCGTGTTGGTTCTAATGCGTGTGTCAATTCTTGATAGAATCCATGAATTCAATGTGGTTGGATATTTAATAAACCTTTTTGAAACATAATAGGTCTTGGAAGGAAATCAGTGGTAAACCATGTACAGTTGTCGGATACCTTTCTTGGGGTAGACATTGTGATCAGTTTGATATGATGAATTAGTAGATGATGCCAATATTCTTCCAATAAGTTGACATGTAGTGGTCCAACAATTATTACATTCTATGTTTGGGTAAGATAAGTTAGAAAAAATACCCATAAAATCATTTGTGATTTGGAATAAGTTTCATGGGTTCTGTTTAGACATCATTAAATCCTCTTACTATACACTTTCCTTGCGACGAGTGTGTTCCCTCTCTTTACATCGTCTTGGATTCGCTAAAAGAACATCAACTATACAACATGATAGAATTAAAGAGATGTTCTTATTGATTTTTTATCACTACCAGAGTTGCTCATGGGATGTGTGGGTTTCCTATTGAATCATATTTAGTTATGAGTTATACCTGGGTTCCCATGAAGCAAATCAATGGACATACTTATGGAAACCATCTTTTTCCTTTGAATTTTTCACTAGATTTATTTCGTTACGGGATTACTCAATAATTAGGTCCACACTAATTTCATTTGTACCAACCTCTCACTATTAATCATGGAGTATGGACTACCTTATTTATGTTCCTTTGACTCCATTTTAACTATTACATGGTTATCCATAAATTATTTCCAGGATTGAAGATGAAGTCTAAAGGGTGAATATTCTAGTGGGATTGATCTGGATTAAACCCTCTTTCAGGCAGAGGCATGGAAAATTAAATGTTTAATTGATGGTTTAAACAGTAGACATCACTAGATGTTAGATATGGGCTAGCATGAATGTGCTATTTCTAAATGTGTAATTTCATAGTGGAAGGTGTTGAGGATTAGTTTGATTTATGATGTTCTTCTAATTTTAGAATCTTCATAATAGTTGTCCAAATAGTCTTAACTTGTTTTCCTTCTTGATTAATCTTTACGCTCCAAAAGAAACCCATCTAATGCATGTGTTTGGGTAAAGGTTGGTGCGGTGTTAAGGTCAGTTGTGTCTTCTAAGGAATTCTTATGCGACCAGTTTCATTTATGTCAATTTGGATACAACCATTTCCTTAGAGTGAGATTCCTGTTATAGACTCAATAGTAATCGGGTTCACCCAGTTATGTGAAACATGCCTAGAGCATCACTATAATCCTTAGTGGTAAGCTTTGTATGAAAATTCTGATAGTGGAGGTATCATAGCTTATAATATTACCCATTTATGTGATTAAATCCCATTTTGGGGAGAACCATCGACGAGGTCTTAAAAGAGACAATGACATATTGTGTCTCCAGATAAATGGTCTTAGGTAAACCCAATTTAGATGTTTTAGTTTTAAAATGATCACTGGATTGAGTTTTGACATCCCAACTGGTGTATGCCTATGTAAACATTTGAAGGTGCGTTTGGAATTTGGAGACTAAACATGGACAACTGAAATGTAGTTCACAACCTTTTTTATTCGGGTGATGCTTTCATTATTCCCAAGTCTTCATGGGTATGAAATTTTCTATGGTGGAGATGTTTTAATGACCCATGTATTTAATCAATGTTGAATTCTACGGTAATTTTAAATTTTTTTTGGTGGATGCGATTTTATATGAACCATGAGTTGAATAATAATTTTGAATGTTGAAGAACTCTATAGGGTTTTTTTAGACATAAGTTAAGGGCCAAGAGGTTCATGGGGTGTTTTATCAAATTTCAACAGTATTGATATTCAAAAAATTTAAAATGAAGCTATAAATAGGGTGAATAGTTTTTCTAAAACCATTTATCCCCGTAAAGAAAACAGGTTGGCTCTAGTAGGTGTGTGGAAGAACCTTTAACGATCATCACATGGTTTCAAAAACCATCCACCCATCATTCATAGTTAGCTTCACATAGCTAGTATGATCACACAATTCATTTCACGGTCGGTGCAAGATTTGGGAAAACCATGTGGCACAATCATGTTTGTTGTGTTGCCTAAGAAGTGGGTGTTGTATAGTTGGAATGTTATTTTAAAAACTATGTTTCCAAACAATGAGACTCAATTCTAGGGTAAAATTTCACATTTCCCATTATTGAGGATAAAAAACTCATTTATTTCTTTTTTCATTCTCCTCCTATGGTGTGAGTGTACTCTTTTGGAATTGTGGGTTCTACCACATCCCTATTCTAAGCATCATGATATCTCCTCCAATTTATGACTGAATCAAACATCCCTATCTCTATGAATCAACATCAAAATGTTCTTGATTACACATGATTTGTTATCATTTTAATCTTCTATCGACCATGTTATTCTGGGGAGAGATTATATTCCTTATTTTCATGGAGGCTATCCATATCACACATATCTTCTAAACTTGACCATATCATACCTTTATATTGGATGATTATAACATCTTAAGCATGCAGTAGGTGTTCTATAGATTCTTTATTTTGTTTGTGCCATTTTATAAATGTTTCTATTGATCCAAAAGTTGACATTTAACACACATTTCTAAAAAAATTATTTCATCAATCTAAATTACTTTATGAGACTTGTATTACTCCCATTAAAATTTGTTTAAAAATTCAAGGTTTTCAACCTCAATCACAGACACACCTTGGGTGCGATCACCTATATTTCATCTTTATAATTAATTAATTTAAAGCTAGGAATGCCTTATAATCATTCAACTTGGCTTAATAATTTAATTTAATTTTACATGGAATCGTTGTATGGTAATGGATCCTCCCTATGCCATGTTTATCCTTAATAAATTGAATTTCCATTTTGGGTGCGTTTTGATGAAATACCCCATCTATTTGAATTGAGATTTGCTTCTTAAATTAAATTATTAATTTTTATAAGTGTATTTTTTACTAAAAAATGAAATGTTTAGTAACATAACCCCTTGGAAAACGTGCACCATATTATAACATTCAATGTTCTAATTTGTTTATTTATATCATGCATCTTCTATGGATTTCATTTTTTCCAATTCCTTTATGATAGTTATTTTTTATGTGTCATGTTAGTGCGTAGACACCATGATGTTCTTAAATTTATTATCCCTCTTTTTGTATAAATTTTTAATAAAGAAATGAATCTTCTATGATCTTTGATCATTTTGATAATTGAATTTGTTGGCCCACACAAATCTAAATGTCCAATGATCCAGGATCATTCTTAGGGTATGTCTTGCTTTATAAATGGGATTTTTCAATTAGGTAATTGCCCAATTGACCATGGTACCTTATAAGTGTATCTTGTATCCTTGTAAAATGAATTCCCATGATTAGATAAAATAAATGGCAAGTGTCAAATGGAATGAATTTTTTAGGATGGTCTTCCTTCCATGAATGAATTATAAGTGTAAACTGAAGTTCAATAAAATTTGGTTGTATGACCAAGCCTCTTGTAATAATTAAATAATAATGACATATGTGAGTTGATATAATTTTGATTACCTTATTTATTAACTGTATTAATAAATGTAAATCATGTGAGGTACTTCCTAATAACTATTAATTAAATATATGATTAATCCTTATACATAGGTTGTGGGATGATTTTAAATGACATTTTGAGAATGGTAATATCATGTTCAATTAAATTTGTCATTGATCATTACGTCACACACTTGTGATACAATGTGGATGGTGGGGATGGTGCACCAACACCCTTGTGATTGTTGACATGACAAGACACTCACTACTGTTCGAGTATGGACATGAAGGTGAACTCAAAATCTTGAGTGATGTGCATGATGTATCCCACTCACTATGATATGTAAGAAATGCATAGAATCTAATCATGAAATGTATTTTTTCTTGAATAGGGACGTTTTGGAGTTGAGTACTTTGTGGTATTTCAAGATACCTTACTGTTGTTTTATCATGGTGTATAAAGACATGCATGGTGTGATACCCACCCACTCTTGTAATACACCTAATAATGACTTATTTGTTTTTACTTTTATGTTTTAATTAATAATTTTAGCGTCATCCTTCTCAGAACCTGGATCTTCATAGTATGATATGAAGGATATGTATATTTGGGATGGAGATTTTAGGCTCATTTATAATAGTTATGTATGATTGATTTACACAACTATCCTTCTAGAACATATTATTCCAGGTATATGGACACTTATATCTAAATTTAATTGGTCCATATAGTGGGATGAAATATATCACCATAATATATATATATATAATTATTATATATATTGTTACTAGATAGACTTATATTTCTATCCATTTTCTAAGGGAACTCCATTTTCCATGCGTCCTTTAGGATACTAAGTGGGATATTGTTTATTTATTCAATTATGATTATTTTCCTTTACACCTACACACTAATATACTTTATATTCATTGGATGGATTGAGTTATAGATTCCATAGGTGGTAACCTACTGGGATTTGTATCTTACTCATCCCTCAGTATTCCATTACACTGGGATACATGAGTAGATTTCATATTTACATGACCTTGAATGGTAACTTGTGTTATCTTTATTATACCTAAGAGTTAGTAGAACATGGATGAGCTGGGGCTTAGGATTATTTTGGAGTTCGACCTTATGGTTATCATTTTATTTATTCATTTTTCTACTGATTTATATCCTAATGCTTGTTGTTTGGATATTTTCACAGTTTTTTTATCACCACTTGAAAATTCATGAATTGTATACATTGTAATTGGACATATGTTATTATTTAGTTTATATTAATCTTTTGATTATTTTTCATTCATTTATTAATGATTCTTGTGTTGCCTATTATTTTCTTTCTGAGGTTCCAATATTCTATTCTGATGAAGAGGGTATTGTGTTCCCACAATCACTTACATAGATCCTTGATGATAGTTGATTACCACTAGCATACGAGGAGGTGTGCTTCAGGGCATGTGATCTATCATTCTAGATTCCAGTTTAGTGGTCAGTCGAACCATGATGTTATAGATTAGATTATATGATGATTAATGATAGGGTTAGAAATAATTCACAATGAAAATGGTTTTTTACACAAATCTTTCTATCCTCTTTTCATCTATGTAATCCTTGGTGAACAAATTTTTTGAATATGTTTTTCTTATTCATTACTTGTTATCAATATTAACACACAATAAAGCAAGAATATGGCCCAAAACTCCAGTTACAAGACATAATGACAAGTATCAATTATTATATTGGTATTCACTTCATATCCCCTATATCTTAGTAATTTAGAGAACATATAAAACCTTTATACTCTGTTTGGACCCTCAAAAATATCCTGGTAATTACAGCCAAATTTTTTAGAGTATTACCTATTTTGTTATCACACCATAGTGTGGAGGGGAAATATCATATTAATATATTTCCCATATATTTTCGTGTGATTATAGTAGATATAGAGTGATGTTCAGATATGAAACATTAATAAATTTATCTTTCAAAATATATTAATAAATCCATAAAATCTAAAAATTCTTTGCAAAGTGAAAATACACATTGCAACATGGACTCTTTGAGCCCACATATTTAGTGAAACATAATATTTTCATGGGTGTGGGACTTAAGGAATATATCTTTATTTATTATAATGATTCACTAGATTAATATATGACTTAAATCAACCCCTCAAATAGTTTTTCAGAAATTTTCATGAACTCCATATCAAAATTTATTAATATCCTTATAATTCATCCAAAAAAAATATTTTTGATACAATATTTTAAGCTACCATTTGACTAATTTTTTAATGTTTTTTTTATTTTATCAAATAATGTAAAACACATGGTATTTTAAATTTCGATTTTACAAAACTATAAACACACTTCATTAGACTAAAAATATCATTTCAGAGACTACTTTATTATGAAATCTTGTCCTTAGTATTAGTGGAATTATTAGTCCATTGAATTACATTTCATATTTTAATATACATAAACTCATCTATTTGTATATTTTAAATAAATAAAACATAAAAAAACAATCTTAAAATATAAATGAAACCCCATAAAAACTATATTTATAATGTATTGAATTTTAATGTCATTTAATGGCCACACTATATGATATAATACTATATTGTATGGTTCAATAACTGTTCAATGTAAATAAAAATACAACATTTAACATGTATCCAATGAGTTGACTAAAAAATAATTATTATAAATTAAATTCATAAGGAATCAATATCCCATACAGATGTTCTTATGTATTCATGTTGGATTTTTTGGCAATGTAATAATCTACAAATGATATGTTCTCTAAGATTTAGCTACCAACTCGTCTTGTATTCTCACACAAGGAAAATTATTATCCCCTTACCCCTTTTTATCATTACATTAAAATTGAAATAGAATATACCACTATATATTAATATATCTATTTGAATTATATACACTTATAAATAAATTAAATGGGTTGAAAAAGAGAAAATAAAATAAACACTTATTGAATATTTTGATGATAATTCACTCCCATCAACTCTCTTATTTTCTATAAGGAACCCATTGAAAGGGGATCTTTTTAGGATATATACATATTTATCCTTCATTAAAATATACACCACTAAATAATAACCATGTTTGACCTTCTTCTTCAGTTAGTGGTACTTTATATCAATATGATTATAATTAGAATGTTTTATCGTGATATACGATATATTGATTATAGATTGTTTATGTCACCTAACCACTAAAGGGTATAAAACATTCACACTCATATCAATAACTTGTGACTTAATTCATGTCATATTTGTAGTATCTTATTTGTTTTTCTCAAACCCAATATTCATTGAGTAATGATTGAGTAAATTTTACTTCTTGGTATACCATGCCACACACCTTACTAAAATATAGAATGAAACTAAAGAATAAATATTTTTTGTTACTAATGTCATTGTACAAATCCAGAACAATATAATCATTAATATAAAATGATATACTATTTCATACTACATTCCACTATTTCAAACTCATTTCATGTATCACATGATCAGATTATCTTTTGTAAGATATGATTCTGTAAGATTTATTTGAAAATATCATAAATAATAACCAAAGATAACATGTTTGGTTTACACACCTTGAAATAAAATGGGTTTCTAAGAATCCTTCAAAAATAAGCATGATATAAAACCATCCCTTATTTATTAATAGTTAATTAAATATTGAGTACTAAAATATAATAGGAAAATATCAACATTTTTGTTCCAAAAGTCATCAATAACTCAAATGTATACATTTACTTTATGGGAA
The DNA here is from genome assembly GCA_963277665.1 of Viscum album. Taxonomy (NCBI): domain Eukaryota; kingdom Viridiplantae; phylum Streptophyta; class Magnoliopsida; order Santalales; family Viscaceae; genus Viscum; species Viscum album. Next base: position 510,449,658 of record OY728143.1, on the reverse strand, counting down.
ATATATAACTATAACTCTTTGTGACATTTATGACAAAAGAAATGTAATCTAAATTATTATATAAATATGAAAGTGAATCCACATACACATAGGAATTACCTTATATGTTTCATAACTAATATTAATAAAATATTCCTATAAACATAATGAAATATAGTAATAGAGATTATTTCTTATTCATTGATATAGAGGATATTATTAAACATTATTTTCTTGAAATTCATGGAATATAAGGTATTTAATATCATAAATAACATGATCTATATGGTTTTATAAGCCCATATAAATCCATATAAAATTTGAAAAGTCAAAAAACATTCCCATTAAAAATTAATAATTTTTTATTCTATATAAACATATTCCTCTGGTACACCTTTCTGGAATGATGGAATAAAATCTATTTGTAAAATAGTCTAATTTATTTAATAAAATATACAAGGAAATATTTGGATAAATTAATTTCATTAAATAGGATAAATGGTAACATAAATTCTTTGACCTATAATTTATGATAATATATGGATTATAACAACATAATTTTTGTATGCATCCTCACATTTCTCTTTGAGATTATTTATAAAAACTAAATTCTTCTATATCAAATTATTGTATTTAAAATGTATCACCAATTATTAAGGGCCATTATACAAAATAAAATTCATATCTTCTTCCATCGTTTAAAAATAACACAATTTTTTCAATGCTACGTTAGGATTATTAGGTATTGATTTTTAGAGAATGTTTGGGCGGTTGGAAATTAATAGATTTTTCATGATTCCATTACCTTATGATTTATATAAGTTTGTTTTGAATATATTTATAAGATATATCTTCCTTTGTTTTTTCTATCCTCGACATTAGATATTTCATAATCTAGATGATGATTTTCAAAATACACTATACTATTATAATCCTTCCAATGTATGTGAACACTTTCTCTATAACAATATTCAATATCATCATTAATAAGTAATTTTATATGTAACTAAATTTTATTTTTAATGATATTTACCTAAAAATTATATAGGATCTTCAATAACAAATTCCTTCACGAATATATATATCAAATATTCCCTCCTCAACAAACTCATTAAAAATTAAAATATTTCTACAATGGATCTTGATTTTACAGGGAATAAAAATATGACTATTCTTTGGTGAGCTTTGGTAGAACTCAACAAATGGTAAAAGATATTGTTTTTTAGGAGCCCCATATGGAAAATAATAATATTTTTGTTTCATCTTAAGATTATGTGCATACATGATCACAAGGGTTTAATAATGATGTATAAGTATTTATCACGTATATATTCAATGTAATACGGTGGATATAATATTTCGAGATAAGGCCCAATGCAATTTTCAATTTGGGGTAATTTTTGGTCACCGCCATGAGTATGTCCCCAAGGATAGAGGGTTTCATTTATGTTAATGGGAGAAAGTTTTGATGTTCTAGGAAGTGATATAGGCTGAATATAGACTATATTGGGTTCATAAGGCTAGTGGAAAGGCATGAGTGGCTAGGAGAAGATTCATCATTGTGATATGGATACAAATCTCATGACTGAAGATCAAAAACCTCCCATTTATTTATGAATGTATTAGTGTATTCTTTGATTGAGAATATTCCTTTGATACATGGTCTAGGATAATGGGGATGGGTTGCCCCCAGTTTATGATTCTGTGGATCTCCCTTAGGAGGTGTGAGAGAAGTCTCTAGTGAGGGTTAAGGGAATTGTTTATGATATAAAAGTGGCATTCATATAGGGTCTTATTTAGGTTGGACCCCACCATACAAGGTCATAGTTCAGTTTAAATTGGATTATTCGGATGGTGCCTATGATGTGGGACTAGGACTGAGGTGGTAAATTTATATTTTGGATCAGACCTTGATGTATTGGTGAAATGATACTTTGGTAAATGATGTCGACATTGGGTGTTGAGAATGGGTTGGTATCAATTATAAGATATAATTGTTACCCTATGGGACCTATTGGATTTACAATTATTCATGTTAATATCTAATTCTAGGAGGGGATTTTTCTTGAGATACTAGCATCATAGGATGTGTCAGTGAGTTGGGTGATGACATACGAGCCTTGTTTGCATTGAGTGTGACCGATGTGACATCAATAGTGTTTTTTTGGGATGATTCCATATGATAACCATACCTTATTCCACCATGTATTAGGTTTAATAACATTATATACAAGTCTCATGTTAGTGTAATACCATGATATTTTTTTAAATATGTTTTTAAAATTAATGTAATCTTTTTGATATTTTTTATTTCATGCAATAATGAATATATCATGTGTTATATAAAATCACCATGTTATTCTTAATTTTTAAGCAACACCATGTTGAGATTATGCCACATGAAACACTTAGATTATATTTTAGTACACTCATCGTGAATTTTTTTCTTGTGTTAAACACAAATCATATTTTCATTATAAAATTTCATTGTACACAACACATAGTTTTACTCAAAAATACAATGTGATATTAATATTAATATTAGAATATTATTATAGTTTCCAACTAGCCATTGGAATGGTGTATATGAATGTGAGAAGTTAAATTCTTAAAATATGGTTTACACATTTATATATGACTAATTATTTTTTGACCAATTAAATTGGAATGAAAATAAAACCCTTCTGAAAAATATGAAATATTTTGTTTGAAAAATATATTTATGCAATGAAACAAATATTACCTCAAAAAAATAATTAAAACACATTCGATTAATTATTTTAATGATAGATTTGTTTTATTATTTCATATATTTAATATTTATCTTATGTGCTTTACAAACAAGATAATAGAACAAATCTAATTTTAGGCATTAAATTTAATATTTTTCCAAATGAGGGTTTTGTGAAATTTTAATAGAAGACTTGTTTGGAAAATAATTTTGGAAAATTTTTGCTTATTTTTTTTAAAAAATATACTTATTTTTTAATATAGGTTTTTTAAAATTTTCTTCGGTGATTTTTTGGAATTTGTTTTAGAAGATTCATTTTTTTATGAACAGTGAATAACATTAAATTTTAATGAAAAACTTTATTTTCATCATATTTATATATATAGTTTAATTATAATAAAAATAACTTTTAATGTATATATATATAATTATAAATATATTAACGAAATTTAGTTCATTTGAATCAATTTAACATATATATATTAGATGTAAAAAATCAAAATTTTCAACTGTTTCACTTTAAAATCTCGCTCTGTCATCTGATTCACTGGAAAAATTTTAAATTAATTTATAACACATCCATGTTTATAAATTAAAAAAATTGGTTAAATATTTTTAATTTTTATAATTTATAATTTATAGTAATGTTATAAAATTTGACTAAAAATATTATAGAAAATAAATAAAATAATTATAGTTATTAATGTGAAAATGATTTTAATTAGTTGTTAGACTTTATATTAAAGAAAAATATAACCTATAAACATGATTAAAATTCATTTTATGGAAATATTCCGATAAAATGATCACTTGTATCATAAATGGGCCATTATTTGAGTCCCATTATGTAAAAGAGACCTCTCAATTGATTTTACCTTTTTATATTAAAAAATGTCACTCCTCCTCCATTATAAAAGGTCACTCACCCCCCCCCCCCCAACAACATCACACCCCATGAGGCATTTTTATCATAAAATCTATGCCAATATAAAAGCCCAAAATTATGTCCTCTCATCCAAGAAGAATCACATTGGGTCGAAATCAAACAAATTTTTTCCTTTGTTGAGAACCAAATGGAATTACCGAATGAATAGGTAACATCATTCCACTAGTACTTTTTTTATTTCCTTCACCGCACCCTAACCTAATCATATTAAATTTTTATATAATATCCTTTTTATTATCAATACACTTATATTTTTTATTTTAATATAATAACCTAAAATCACACACACATCCATCAAATGAGATATGCAATTGTCATTCGTGTGTAGGGTAGACTACCTCCTCACGAACTATTGTTGTTCTTTCTTCCATTATCGCCTATGAATGTTTGGAATAATGGTCAACATACTATTTTTATATGGTATATTTGTTATTTATGATTTAGTGGAAATTCTATAATAATTATATAAAACATACCTTCATTCAATCTATTTTTTGGGAATATGAGAAGTTCTTTTGTGGACTTTTGGACGTCGCCTCCTCAAAGCAATTTGATTCGTCCACACATTATATGGAATGTATTATATAAGGGATTAGAAAAAATATATGATATATATTACATTTTGATTCTCCTAGATTGATGATATATATAAATATATATATCTGCACATATATTTAATTTACATTCATTCTTTCAATATGATTAGAAAATAGAAACAATGTTCATGCATAAAAACATCATACTGTCTCCATTAACTATGCTTTCCATTTCATATTTCTATATTTTAGAGGATATTATAAATTTCTATATAATTAATGTATATCATATTAATTTTTTTTACATTATTTAAAAAATTAAATCCTTATTTAATTATTAGGTTCAATAATAACATGTCAAAACATATATAGAAAACAAAGCAGTTATTACACATATGTTACTTTAACTAGAAATTAATAATAAATGGATAAACTAAAGTGATAATGAAAAAATATATTTTAAATTTATAGTAATATGGTTATTTAGTATATTTATAATGAAATATTATTTATTACATTGGATTTCTAAATGTGTTCAATGAAATACATAACTTAAGGTAAGGGTTTTCTCAAGTTGCATCTATGATCTTTGAACAAATGCATTCGAAAAATGTTTTAAAAATGTTTTTATATCATATGTTAAGTTTATTTTCATGTAATGGTTTTTGAAATTTTTTTATTATTTAAAAACTATTTTTTAAATGAGAAATACTATTTTACTCTAGAAATGTTTAAAATGACCCTTTATAATGGTTATACAACTCTGATGAAATACTTTTATGTTACATATGCCTTAATAGGTTTATGATCCAAGGGTACGATTTATATTCTTTATTTTAATGGTTTCAATATAAGATTTAATGTTTTTTATGAAACTCATTTCCAATATATGGATATATCATATTAAAATTATTATGAATTATATATGTTTTACATATGTTTTGATATGATGAAATGTTTATTATATAAATTTTATTTCAGGGTTTATAAAATTACATTTATACAACCCATCACTTTTTAGGGATTATGATATGATGAGTGTGTTATTATCTGATGGAACACATATGTATGATTTCATTATGTGATATGTCCTACCTATATCTCCCTTAAATGCATTCGGTAAAGGTAAATGTTGTTTGGGATCAAAGGGTATAAAGGTTTCAATCTCAAGGCAATTACAAGAGGGAGTATGGGAGTGCATTCCATTCCCATTGAATGTGGGTATACTAGAGGGAATCTCAAGCCCATAACATGCAGGTATATGGGATGTAGAGACCCGAAGCCTGACGTACATGGACATTACATTACTTTTGCGGAATACTTAGTATATAACAAAACACACACACAAGGACCGTAATAGTTTAGTGTCTTTGGAAACTCGGAATATAATCTTCTAATCGTGGTGAAAGATCATCAACATCTCCCATAAAGATCTTCCTTTTTTATACCAAAAACCATTCATTATATCCTGGGGAAAAGAAAACATAAAGGGTGAGCTCTAATGCTCAGTAAGGGTAAACAAAAGAAATATCAATCACATCATATACATAAGAACATAACTTTTGGAAATCTTATCCCACAAAAGAGATCATAATATCATAACATGGGATAAATCATAGAAGTGAAATTTAATCCCAATAATCATAACTTAAAACATGAAACCTTATGGCTTACACACATAATCATAGAGAATCATTTCTTATTAGTCAAGACTCATTTCCAAGACTATCTTAGTGGACATAGTCCATTTCTGAACCGAGTTACCCTCGTTTCAGTCATGCTTCACTGAACTGGTATAACCTACCATTCCAGCCATGTCTATCTCATGAGATATAAAATCTTTACCCAATGCATTGGAGGGAGATATAGGTCCCATCCATCTCATAATGATACCATTCTTATGTGTTCCACAAAATCATAAACCATACATCATAGCATAACCCATGTAATAAAAATGGGAATCTTAAACATCGTGACATCATAGAACAATTCATATAAGATAAAGGAATTTATAAAAATAATTCCATCACAACATTTTCAAATCAATGTAAAAATAGAGATAAAAAAAGAACCCTTTATTATCTTAGATGGAAAATAATTTTGATAAAACACTTGAACTCCATTGTTGAGGAAAATATCCTTTCTTCTTCAAAAACATTTTTCCTTTCTTAACATGTCATACATCTTTAAACTAAAAGAAGTTGATTAAAAATAAACTTGAAAACTTGTAAAGGTATCTTCTTGGAAATAATGTTTTAAAAATCCATTCATGTTGTATAAGTTAAAAAAGAACATTCTTCTCGTACTTTTGTCGGAAAAGTTAAAAAAAGTACCTTGTATAAAAAACAACAAAAGATTCCTTTCATATCTTTTACTAAAAACTCACCGAAGGGTAAAATATGATTTAAAAAATTGTAGGTGGATGGAAATAATATTAAATATTGAGGAAACATGGATTTGGATGATAAAATACACCCCAGTAAATGCCAAAGTATAAACAATCTCGGATAAAAATGAGATTGTGATATTTCCCTTACCTTAGGTCCGACTTGCTTTGTACGTGTCCAAACCTCCTGTATAATTATTTAAATCATGTTATTGACTTATTAAAGAATCATATCCATTGTTATTATATTATATATGGTCCACTTATGACTTTATGTTACCCGTTCGTTTGTAAATTCATGTTAAAGTAGCGTTTTGGGTAAAATCGACTCATTTGTCGTTCGTGTTTTTAACTTGTAATTATTAATATGATTACGTGGATCATGATTACTTATATCCAGAATTTAAAACATGATTTATATATAATATATATTCAGAATATATATATATATATAATATATCTCTAAATGGAATGAAATACTCCGTTCATGGAGATGGTAGTCCGTACGTACGCATGAACGCTGTTTTCGTTTCCTTATTGAATTGAATGGAATTAAGTAGATGACATAAATATAAATATACATAAATCCAGTATCATTATTATGTCATATATTTCATTATTACTTATTATATATACTTTATAATCATTCCTGAATGGTAAATCATTGAGAATGAATCTCATCGTGTCGTGGAGACGGTAGTCCGTACGTACGCACGAGCAATGATATTGTTCCCATGGTCGTGGAATTGTGTTGAAGTGTATGGATACTATTTCAGTATCAATATCACATTATAATAATCATATATAGTTACTCATTACACCATTATAACCATCTAATTAAGGTGGTGGCGGAAAATAGATTACACCACGGTGTGGAGACAGTATTCTGTACGTACGCACGCGCGGTGATTTCCTTTTTCCGTAGGATGGATAGAAGGTTAATTAGAGTTGTGTAATATTTATAATAACATATAAGTATATAAGAAATACTTATGTTATTACTTTATCATGAAACAACTAATGAAGAATAATTTGAAGAAGAAATAAATTGAAAAAGATTGGTAATGGATATTACCTCTTTTTGACGCGCCTTCACTTAACCTCCACTTAAAGAACTAAGGATGGTCTTTGAAGAAGACCAGGACCTCTAGGATGATACTATGGAAGAGTAGAAGAGATTTGGGCAGGGTTTGTCTGAGACTGAATGCTCAAATTGGTGTGAGGAGGAGAGGGAGGAGGTTCCCTTTTATAAGGGAGGAGAAGGGCATCTTAGGAAAAGCTCAAAATATTATTTTATATTAAGGTCAAATTCTGTTTATAATGGTTCCAAATGGTCTTATTTCGAAGATAAAGTGGGGATGGGTCGAAATACTCTCATCCAATAGGATTTAGACATGTTTAGATTATTATTTTAACCTTATCAATTAGATTTAACTCTAAGCTAAATAATTTAACTTTTACCGTGTCTTTTTTTGTTCTTACACTATATGGTTAATAAACTTACTATATCAAGCCAAAAGAACCCCAAGTTGTTTATTATTAATATATATATCCTTATCTAAGTCATTTGGCCGAACCTTATATTTTTAGGAATTAAATAACAATTAATAATATAATATTTGTTTTAAAAACTAATTTATGTCAATTATTACACTATTTAGTAATTGATTTTTGTGAAACTCATAAAAGAATGATAAGTTCGAACAAAGTTTATTAAATCAGTAATAACTTGTCATATTAACCAATAAAATTAGTGGAATTCATAAAAAGTATTAAATTACATTTATTTGGGTATTTATATCATCCATTATGTCAATATTTCATTAATAAGATAATTACTGCATCATCTTTGTGTCATAAATAAATTAAATTATTTGATGTCTAAAAATTAAAAATTAACTACCATTATGTATGAAATCTTCTTATCTTTCTAATGAATATTTACAATCGAATTTATCTTATGTATTACCCTATATTAAAAATGTCTTAGTAAATAAACTTTTATTTTAACTCTTTTAACTCTTCTTTGAATTAAATAATATAAATGTCCTAATCTGATTCATGTGGGCCTAAATTGTCATATTTTATTTATAAGTTTGTTTTTGGTCGAATTACACTTGTCCAATAGAATTAGTACATGTGTTAGGGTAATAATAATATCATTTCTACCCTTAATTACCCTATTTACTTTTAACCGTGGTAAAAAAAGTAAAAAGTTACTATTCACCAAAAAATTATTTTCATCTCATTGAACCACATTTTACTTACTGAAATCAACCTTGTCTCTCGGATTTTTGAAATTCCACTCATAGAAGCGGTGAAATTAAGTTTTATGAAAAATTCAGTTTTTTTAACTACACTTAGTGGTTTCACTATTCATCAAAAATTGAAAGTTTTCAGAAAAATCCCAAAAATTAGGCCTAACCTATATTTGATATTACGAACTCAAAAATGATTTCTATTTTTTCAAATTCAAAACATATCAGTTTCATTAATTAATTTAAAAATTAATTCCCGTCGTCAAAACAAAAGGCGTGTTTTTAAGAGATAATAACTATCAAAAGATTGACACTTGTTTATAACTGGTTTAAATGTGAAATTACATCCAATGACCAACATTGTATTAAATTTTAAAAATATATACTAAATATACTTTAAACCCACTCAAATTAATAATTTATCACTATTAATTATTTCGGTTGAAAAAGTTGTTTTTAATTAAAATTTTGTAATTTTCACTATTCATCAAAATATGAAAGTTATCCGAAAATCACCAAAATTTCACCCTAAGCTAATTTTGATATTCCGAATCCAAAAATGAAGTCCATTTTGAAAAATAAAATTTAAAAAATTTCAAAAAGTTGTTATTACTATTCATAACGGCTAGTTTTAATAATATTTTAATAGAATATCGTTGTTTAGCGAAACTTGGTGTTGCGTACAACACACGCTATCATGGAAGGTCGCGATTGCGTGTAATTCAAGCTAGGTCAGAGATGTGTGTTGTGAAATCTCCTTTTGGTGTAGCGTATAACACAAGACATTAATGAAATTAAAAATAATATTTTTCATAAAATCTCGGGGTGTTACATGGGAGGGAATCCTAATCACATAAAAAGATGGTATATGGGGGGATCCAAAGCCATAAAAAGGAGGGTAGATAAGAGGGCATCCCAATTATATTATAATATGGTATACATGATGGAATCCCAATATTATAATAAGAGGTTATAAAGGATGAGATCCCATGTATATAACAACATGGTATAATGGAGGGAATACCTAGCCCATAATAAAATGTCACACAAGAGGGAATCCCATGATCATAATAAAAGGTCACATAGGAGTGAATACCAAACCTGAAAAAAGATGGTACATGAGAGGTCTTCCCAATATCAAAAAAGGAAGATGAGTGATTATTCCTATCCTAACTTTTTACAGGGGCCTCGGTAGGTAGCATTGAAATTGTATTTTCTATGCTTATGTGTATTCCATAATGACATGTATTACACATATATAACTGTTTCATGGATTATTCTCCGGATTACATCATTATTCGTGTCTTATGATCAATTAAACCTAGTTAGATGACACTTGATAATTATATAAGATAGTCAGAGTTTGATCTTCTATTGTTTTGATAATGTTCTCATACCCTTATTGTCATGTTATTCATAAATCACTCCCTTATTTACCCTTATTGGGTATCTGTGCTCACCCCTTTATTACACTTCCTTTATCCATATTATAAAGGAATGTTTTATATAGGAACACTAAATGGGAATATCTTTAAAGGAGATTCTATAGATCCTCCAACAATATATAGATTATATCTCCTTGTTTCTAATGACACTAAACTATTACGATCCTCGTGAATATACTTCTTTAATATGGTGAATATTAATTTAAAATAATTCTATATCCATGTATTTTGATTCTGGTTTATTATTGTAGGAATTAATGTAAAGGTTCATTTGACCTTTGGAGAGTTGTATTAGAAAACATTATTGAGATCCCAAGGGATATTTCTAAGGATATTTATAGGAATGTCTGTAAGGATAAGTATAAGGATGAATGAAAGTATAGGAAAATTTGATTGAATTTTGTTAAAGTATTGAGAGCTTAGTTTCCTAAATATTCATTATTGTTTTTATAATATAAGTGGATTTGTCTCTTAACCAAATTTATATAAGAGGAAAAACCTCTGATGTAATGTATTTAGATAGACTCGGTTAGGAACTAGTGAATAACAGTAGGCCTTACTACACACATTGTTAACACTCGCGGAGGATTTTATTTTGGAATTCACAAACTATTTATAATCCATAAATAAAGAATTAAATAGTATAAGAATATTAATAACCATGGATAAACCCATGATTTCATTGATTATTGAATTAGGTTTCATTATTTAAAAAACCTTAAAATTACATCTTGGATTATATAGTTTTCTATTATGATATGAGTTTCTCACTATATGATTTTTATACATAGTCAATATCAAGGACTATAAAAAATGGGTTAACATTGAATTTTTTAGATGTGGAATGTTTGGTAATTATAAAAATTTATGTTCTATGTGGGAATCTTATGAATATAATTAGGAAGGTGGCACACGTTTTGGTTATACAGAAAAAGATAAATATATTGAAAATGGCATGAAAAAGGAATTGAATGTTCTGATAGTCTTATTAACATTAAATATAAGAAGAAAGATTTAATTTATTTTTATTAACTTCATGAAAAGGTTCAAATTTCCTATTCAGGGAAAATTGAATTATGGAATAAGATGATGAAGCTTGTGTAATGGATTAAAAATAATGTTGGTTGATTGAAATTTATATTCATAGGAAATTAAAGAATTACGTTATATGAATCATGATATATATATTTTCCATTACTATTTGAAAATAATATATTGATATTTGTTGATGAAATAGAAAAGTTATTTAATGGAAAGGTGATATTTTTAATATGGTAAGGTAACCCTTAATGTGTTTCTGAAGTCGAGAAAATTGTGATTAGTTTGGATAAAGATAAGACTAATATAGAAAAATTAAATTGGATAGTATATATGACCTCATAAATGATAAAGGATTTGTTGAAAATGAATGATTATACGATTATTGGTAAATTTTAAAACATTTTTAGATGAATTTATAACATCCAACAATATTTGGAATAATGAAGAATGATTGTTTTCAATAATGATTAATTTAAATTCAGGTTATCACCTTGTTTTATGGGAATACAAGATCTTGAAATTCACAAGTATCGTATTTGAAAAACAAGATATAATTTATGAAATTTAAGGGTCCAATATTATGATAATTTTTAGAAATTTATTGATCTTATTTCTAAATTTGTTTCATACTTTTTGTAGGGGTAAAATATTTACCAATTATAGAATTATTTCAGTTAAACTTTGTGTGAGGTTATTGATATTAAAGTATTATCCTTCCATATGTGGATTTATGATTATGGGAAAAACATTTTTAACCATTTTCTGTATTTATAAGTAGTGTCATATGGAATAAATTATCCTTATACTTATAGATCATATTTTCTATTTGTTCTTCAGGCATAATAAATCCACCTTCTTTTCATGGAGTAAAAGATTATGTGAAAATTGGTCAAGGAATAACCCATGCAGGAGATTTGGATTTTTGGAGAGAATACAATCAAATAAGTACAATATCTCATGACAATTATTCAATTATATAAAATGTGGCTTTGAAATTTTTTCCTTATTATCATCATCTTTTATGATATTGATGACATCATTCACCCATCTTTTGTTTTATTTTTATGGTGGTTAAATGTTTATTGATCATCCACTTTCTACTAATTAGTGATCTTTATCACTTCCAATAATTATTTACTCTTTTATTCCATGTACTAATATTTACCAATGTTCTCCATTATGGAATTGTAGTCATGTATTAATGTGGGTAACTATTTTTGTTCAAATGTTTCTATGTAGAGGTATTATTAGTATTTTTTTTATAATGTGGTTTTATATTAAAGAAACACTCAAGTATTAAACTTTTAATTACCCAAATAAATATTGTTAGTGAAATTAATTATATGGAAGGTAGAATGTAACACCCAAATAATTTGTGAAATATATTTTAATCTTATTAATTTATCCTTTTCGATATTTTTCATATCATGAAACACGGAATACAGATTTTTTTTTAGAAATCACTAAGTTATTCTTGATTCATAAATATTTCAAAATCATGATTTTTCAACAAGAGATGCTTAGATTATCTTTTGGAACAAGCAATGTTGTGCTTGTATCCTTTTACACACAAGTCTGAGTTCCTTGCATAACATAAATGACACAGAAGACCTAGTTTTACAAAATTAAAATGTACTAAAAATATTATTTTTGAAATATTATTATTGTTTTCAACTAGGAATTAAAATGGAGGTTTGTAAAAATATTAATTAAATTATGAAAATATATTTTGCACATGTTTATAATAATAATTATTTTTTTAGTAATAAACATGAAATTAAAATAAAACTCTTTTAGAAATATTAGAAATATTTTAATGGAAATATATATTTATCCAACCAGCCAAGTTTTTCCTCAACAAATTCTTTAATCCAATTTCTATAAATGACTCTAATGATATATATATATATATTATTCATTGAAGTATCCAATGTTCAACTTATTTATTTTTTATTCAAGAGATTAGAACCAATCAAATATTAGGCACAAAAGATATATTTTTCTAAAAGATAGATTTTTTAGATTTTAAGGAAATAATTGGTTGAAAATTAAATTTTGAAACTATCATAAATTTTTTTGTAAAAAAAATTCATTGTTAAAATAATAAATATTATTTAATTCTGGTGATTTTTTTGTACTTTTATATCAATTATTTTTTTAACGAATATAGAAATACACATAATTTAAATTCAAAGATGCATTTTATTCTCAATTATTTACATATAAAATTTTATTTTAAATTCGTTTTAAAGTATATTTATATCAATTAAAAATATATCAAAAAAATTTAGATTATTTTAATTAATTTCACACAGATATTTTATATAAATACAATTCAATCATTTAAACATTTTCACTTTAAAAGACTTGTTGTCCCTTCCCGTCCGTGGGATTAATTTTCAAGTAATTTATACAGCTAATGTGTTGATAATTTTAAAACACGGATTTCATATTTTTTAAAATGATTATTTATAGATTTTATTCAGGTAAAATTTGTTTTAGATGAAAAATATTAATGAAGGTGATGAAAATTAATTAATGTAATTAAATTTAAAATGAGTCAACATATTGGTTAAGCATTACCTTAAGAGTCTAAAAACATAATAAATTTTCCAAAACACGTTTTATAGACATATTTATACCCTATCATCCCTTTTTTAAATACTTGTACATTTTTATGTAAACTATTTATGGAAGACCTCACAGTTGTGTTTACCTTTATAAATTTAAAATAATATAGCTCCTCATCCACTATAAATGAGTAATCACACCCCATCACCAACTAAAACCTATAATTTCAATTGGATAATATAAGAACTCCCAAAATAATCTCCAACATTACCTAACCTCATCCGAGAACCCCCACTATTGTCTTAAATAAAATCATGTAAGTCCTTTTGTGGTAACAAAATATAATTACCCAAAAAATGTAACATCATCTTACAAGAACGTTCATTTTATTTATTTCACCACAACATCAATTTTTATAACAGAATACTAATATAATAACATCTTTATGGTATATAAATTTATTTATTTATTTTAATATAATTACTTACCCTCTCACCCACTTCCATGAAATGGGATACTCAATCATTATTCATGTATATGGTAGAATACTACCACACGAACTTATGTCGTCCGTTCTTCCATTACCAACTCTTATGGTTTGGAATAATGATTTAAAAACTATTTTTATATGATATTTATAAAATATTTTATGTATTTATGAATCTATAATTATTTTATAATGTATACCTTCATTTTTCAATTATTTTGGAAGATGATACCTTTTTTTTGTGGATGTGTGGACTACCTCCTCTTTAAAGTGACGTGAATCATTGACACTTCACATGGAATGTATTAAGGTTGGTTTCAGAAAATTTAAATTATATATATATATATATATATAATAATTATATTTTAGTGATAATATATATTGAAATATATGTTATTTACTTTCGTTCATTCAATATGATATAGAAAATAGAAACATCATTTATGCGTACGTACGACATACCGTCTCCAAGAATGGTGTAATATGTTTCACATATTTTTATTTTATAAGTTATTATAAATACATATATTTAGAATATATATTATATTTAAATAATGTATTACATTATTCAAATAACTAAATCATGATCTATGTAAGAGGAATAAGAACAACTAGTCATAACAAATACAAATAAAAAATTTGTTATTAAAGGAAACCTAAAATTAAGATGAAATTATTAATAAATAGTTAATATAAAGTCATAATAAAATCATATATGGTATTATATATAATAATATAGTTCTTTGATGGATTTATAGTATAAATATTTTCATTTTAATGGATTTTTGGTCATAAAAAAAAGAAAACACTAATGGTAATGGTTGTCTTATCTTATATTTATTTCTATGAGATAAATAATATTTTCACCACTTATTCTTGTTTTTTATTTTATATAATTATCTATTACATGTTATATCCTGATTTTTATTTAATTAACGAAATTAAAAGATTATTCTGTTTTTCTTATTTCAGGTATCATCTGATTCAGATGTCACTCAAATAGATTGGGAATTTTTTGTCTCACTTTTATTTTCTGTGAGACAGAATCCATGTTCACAACCTATTAATTGTATGTGGTGTGTTTATTTACAATGTTTCTATTTTATGATTCTTCCAATGATAATTATTTGTATTTTAATATTCATATTATGAACTATCATTCATAGGTTTTATGATTCTATAGTTACCAAATCGGGGAAGTACTTTTGCCTTAATTTTCATTCATTGGGATATATATTATGATATTAAACTATATTCCTTTACAAGGGGTATATACTAACTATTTGAAATTTTATTACAGAAATATAATAATTTTTCTGATATTATCAGCTTATTTTATGTTATTATTTCGTAGGAATTAGGATTTAATGTTTCCAAAGTGTAATAGTTTGTTGTTGCAGTCTCACAGATTATCAAGATTATTAAAGATTATTCTCTATTGATTATATATTATTATCCATATATCAAGAATACTCTGTAATTTTATTATCCTATGGTTATTATACATATATTAAATTAATGGTACCATATTTCTTCTCTTTGGTACTATATATAATTATGAAAAAAAAATTATGTGAATCATATTTTAACTCTCTTCTTTCTCAAATCTATGTCATTTAAAAATAATGTTTTCTAAATATGTTTTCAATTTTTATAATTAATATTTATGATTATTTTAGAGGAATTTTTTTTAAAAAATTTTCATGTATTAAATTTTGTTTAAAATGGTTTCCAAATCATACTTTAGAATTATTTTTGGTTATTATTAAATAGAAAAAATTAAAATATTTTATGTTTAAAAAATAATTTCTCATGTTGTAAAGGATATTTTCCTATTGGAATGTTTTTAATGATTCTCTGGAATAATTTTCTATCTTAGTTGACATCCATTAATGTTACTTATACCTTACTATGGTTATGATCTAGAGGTATCATTCATTATATTTCACTGGATGGCTTATGTTTAAGATGCAAAGTTAATTTTGAAACCCATTTCTCTTCCACGATCTATACCATGTTATAAATATTTTGAAACCTATTTCTCTTCAATAGGGTATTATATGATGAAATTTTTATGATACCCATTTCATTTCATGGTGTTTGATATGATGGTTTTTAAACCCATGTCTTCTAGGTTTTATGATTTGATGAGTGTTTTATTATATTGTTGAACACATATGTATGATTTCATTATGTGAGAGGTGGGACCTATATCTCCCTCCATTGCATCAGGTAATGGGAGGGCATACCAATCATATAATAAAAGGTTATATGGGAGGGAATTCCATTCTCATAAGAAGAGGGTATATGGGAGTGTATCTCAAGGCCATAGCAAGAGGGTATATAGGAGGGAATCTTCGGCCTGTAACACGAGGGTGTACATGAATACATCTTAATCCTAAAGAGAGTGGGTATATAGGAGGGAATACTAGTGATATAAAAATAGGGTAAACATGAGGTAATCTCAATCCCATAATAAGATGTTTCATGGGAGGGAACCCCTTTCCGATAACAAGAGTTTATAAAATAGGTCATCCTAGTATATTAATAAGAGTTTATAAGGGAGGGAATCCAAATCCAATAACTAGAGGGTAAAAAAGTGAAAATCTAAAGCCGACAACAAGAGGGTACATTAGAGGGAATTCCGTGAATGAAATAACATTGTACACGAAAGGTCATACTAAGTTTGATGAAGGTACAAGGGTGATTAGACCAAGCATAACATGTTATTAGGGTCTTGGTAGGTATCATTGACATATGATTTTCTATGATTATGTGTATGACACAATTATATGTCTTACACCATTTTAATGTTTCATGTCATCTATTATTGATAACCTTATTATTCATGTCATATGAACTACCAATAGTTTTGTCAATACTCATCATTATGATCATTGATATAAATCGTATGATCTTATAATGTTATGATCATGTTCTCATACCCACATTCTCGTGTTACGGAAACATATCTCTTTTGTTCACCCTTACCTATAATTTGATATCACCGGCTTATTATGTTTTTGTTCCCCTATTTAAAAATAATTTTTTTAGTATGGAACACTAAATGGGAATATCTTTATGGGAGTTGTTGAATATATTTCAACAACAAAGAAAATTATGTTTCCATGTTTAAAAATATACTAAATTATTCTGATCATTATTAATGAAATTTTTTAATTTTTGATATATTCATTTGATATGATTGAATATAAATTTATGTTAAACCTGAGTCTTTATAGTCATTATTCTTGAAGTATTTCTATACGTTATGTGATATGGAAGTGGTTTATCTACTGAGAATAAACATGACTGACTAGTCCAAGATAACAAGCAGATGAGTGAAAGAGACTTTGTTAATAAATGAAATAATATATTTACAAGAGTGTCTTTGTATGTGGTTGATGAAAACCAAGGAATGTTTTATGGAATTATTTGATTCATGACAGACTGACCTCCCACGAGTGAGATGTGATGGGTTGAGGATTACGGTTGAACAATCATGCCATGTTTTTTATGGCTATCAATTAAAGGTTTAGTAAAAACCTATACCATCAGTATTTGGGTAGGGGTTGATAATTAGTATGATGTAATGTGTCCATAAATTCACATTGGAATGGATCTGATGTAGGTATAATTTGTGTTTTGGTGTTTTGTTTTTCACCCAATGACATGATGGACGTGTGAATCTCTTTAGATTTTTTTTTTCATCCTAGTTAGTTAATAATCACATAGTGTAGGCGTTGTTCTGTTTCTTTTCCTCCTGAATATGAAATTTTATATTGGGTTTTCCTGGTGATATCGTTCATATTATATGGTTCCACCCTACACATGTAGCTCAGTGTGTGGGAAGACCATATGGATTCTTTTCAGGTAATAGTACAAGATGTTTAGGAGATCGGGTTGGGAAAAATCAAGTGTATACAATGAATTAAAGGATTATCAGGGATATATATAGAGATAGTTCACATGTGTTTTATTTTGATATATTTGTTATTTAATGTCATCTTACTGGGTGATCAGTTATTGTTATGTATAACAACATCATTGGGTATAGTACTAATATTTTACTAATTTATTTTTTACATTGATGGATGTTATGTTCTATGTATGATTCGTTATATATCAAGTTTGTGTAAATATTTTTTGGGGGAATAATATACAAATTATTAGGATTTCAAACTCACAACATGTTTTATGCAACTGTCCTATTAATTCACACACCAAATCCCACACAAAGTCTTTATTCCAAGAATTTATGAGTTGCATTGTGAGCGGAGTCTAACGATTATTACATAGAATAGAATTTGAAAAAAAATTAAGTTTTGTGCATAAATTTACATTTTTAAAATGATTATTTTTTTCATTACAGGAAATTATATTAAAATAAATGTTTACCACAATAAGAAATTGAATAATGTAAAATGAATTATATATTTTTCACTACCATTTCCAAATTTCTTATTAGGTTAATTTCATTTTTTGATGAAAATTAGATACATAGGTAAAAGTTTATCACCTTGTTAAAGGGAAAAATTTTGGTAAATTGATTAAATTAATAGATAATATAATATATTATCATATATTATTATTTATAAATCAAGGGATAATGGATTTATCAACCTAACATTTTCAAATCCTCACTATATGAAAATTTTTGATCCACTTTCCATTAAAAGGACATTTTGATTATCATAATAAATATGAAGATAAAAAAATTTATCCCTTTACATATATAAAAGTACACCCTATAAACACAAATAAACACACACCATTCCTTTATAATGCTCTAGAGTCCATATAAGAATTATTTCCCTCATAGTCCTCTTACATTTGGGAACCTTTTTTCATAATAATGTGTCTAAAACCCATTAATTTTAATCATTTTACTATATCACGTTTATCTACCTATTATTTAATCTTTTCAATAAAATTAAGAACATGTTTTTTAAATATTATATATTCTATAAAACTGAAATTATTATAATAAAATAATATGTTTTTACTCCTTCAATTGATATAGAGAGTTCTTATTTGGGTCAATTTTACCACCTACTCAAAATATAGAATACAACGTGCATCATAAATTACTAAAAATACTCAAATAAATTAAATATAATTTAATATAATTTAATTTATATTTTTTAATTATTATATACTATTAATATATAAATTTAGACTCATCAACAATATCAATTTATTTTATTTAATAAACATTCAAAAAATGATTTCTATGCATTCAATGAAAATCAATAACATTTGTTTCATAAATTAACATTGGAAATATAGAACTATATCAAAAATATGTGATAAATCTTCATGTAAATTTTTAAATAAATATTTATAATTTTAGTAAATCTTTGAATATTAATAATTGATTTATTTTATAGTGATATAGAGTGCATCTGACCAATCCAGAGTCCAATGAAATGGGTTTCCTCCATTCACTAGTTGAATTTAGGATTTTTTAAGTCAAAATTTAAATCTGGGGATTTTTAATGAAATAATTATAAACACCATGTTTTTTATTATCCATTAGTTAACTTATTCTCTTACATATCCTCCTATAAATTGAAATTCATTTTGATCATAATTCATCCAATAGTATTCTGGTTAAAGGAAAAGAAATTATAACTTAAATAGGATCGGTAATCTTTTTCCTCCTTATCAATATTCTTCAAGAAATATTTCAAATTTAATACTTATACATATATAATTTATTATAGATATTTTATATTAAATTTTAATTTATTTAATGGGGGGAGACTGAAATATTAATAAACATTTTCCTTATGAGAATATTATAATGATTTGAATTTCTGTAAAAATGCTTGAATGTAATAAACCTTTTTAATGATATCCACCTGAATGTATTTTCTTTCAGTATTCATAAAATTTGTTTACAATGATTCCATTATAGGTGTTTATAATTTTCAAAAGTATTTTTTATTCTGATTGATTTTTCATTTTTTAAGAAAAACATAAAAAAATAATGGGACATTTCTTCTTATTATTTAAAAGAAACATCAATTATTTTTATTGTGGTTTTTTTATCTAATTCAACATCCTTTAATGTTTTTTATAATTCATTTTTTTATTATCTATTTTCATTATCGATTATATTTATTTGGATGTTTAATAATAATGTTATGTTTATTTTTTCTTGAAACCCATTTCTTTTCCATGTGTTAACTAATAAATGATTGTTTTATAAATTTTCCAATGTCAATGTAGTACAAATTTGTAGAGTTTATAGTTATGTTATTGGTTGGTCCGTTGTTATCATCTGGTGCATTGGGAAAAGATTTATATCTTATGATATGACATGGAAGTGACTAGGAAGTGATCCCAATCCAATATGAGACCTTATCTTTTAATGATTAAAGGGAGTATGAAATGAAAACAGTCCATTAAGACACTCTATCAACATTGTGCGGATTTCCCTAGAAATGTTCCATAATTAAAGAATTTATTTTATATTATTATTTCTTCTCATACTCTTATATCCTGTTTCATATTCATATGATATTATTTCAATGATTATGATTATAGACATAAGTATTTAGTCCCATATTACTCATGTTTTATAATGTTCCAAAAACCTCCATATCCTGACTCATGGTTTATAATCAATTATTAGTTGGTTATTATTCTACTAGTATATGGCTTAGATCTTAATTATATTCTTATAACAATATACTAACATTATGACCACTTGTGATAACTGATTTATATAACCTATGTTTACCATTGTTGCGTATTCTTTCTCATCCTTTAATGTATTTCCATTCCATAGTTTAATGAGAATGGTCATATTTAGGATATAACATGACGGGAACCACATGTGATGAATATATATATATGATATATGTTATATATATATTTCATAATACGTTTTTATGTGTATAATATCCCAATACTCAAATCATACATGTTTAAATGTTCTATTTGTTTTAAGATGTGATTAATATTCATATAAACTCTTGTGAAATACATTTATATTTTGATTATTTCATTAAAATTGGTATCAATATAGAGGATAGATATTTTTAGTGATTATGTTATGAAAAACAATAGGATGGAATATAAAAACAAAATATGATGAATGAATAGTGATGTATGATGAACATAATATGTCATAGGTTAAAGTGAATGTGTTATAATTTTAGACATTTTAAGATTGATCTCCTTCTCATATGACTTCTTACTATCATTATTTCATAATATTAATCCTAACACTTATTGTTCTAGTAAATGGATGTTACTAAGAGGAATGGTCTAATAAATGTGTGTGATAGGAAATTTAATGATCTTCCCAATGACAAATCAATTGAAATGTAACAAAAAATAAAAATTCACATGGCTATACACCACCCAATCTCTTATGAAATAAATAATAACAATACTAACAGTGAACCCAAATGAATTTTATTTAAATAAAAAATATACATTTTGTCTTTCATTTAAAATATAATCCCCTTTCTAATAGGTATTCTGATCCACTAATTATTTTTTAATGAATAATACAATGGAGATGATATTTTACATTATTTAATGTATATATCACAAAATGATTTTATTATCCATTTATCATTTGGATGGATAAACTGATCAATGGTAGACTCTATTTAGGATGATGAGTTGGTGGAATAAATCAAGTAAATGGACTGCAATGAGTTTAAGAATGTGTATTTAAATAAATATTTTCCTCATACTATTCATACAAAAATTCATATATAATTTGTAGATATGAAACTAAGGAGGGATGAATCCATTAGTACCTGTAATGAAAATCCCACAAGACTTGAGATTTTCAATTCTCATTTTAACATCGAACCTGAAATAAAATTCAATAATTTCTTTAGAAAATTAAAAAAAATTCTATAAGTAATTGGCTATAGTTGAATCTTATAGATATAATTAATTTTTTTATTCTCTAAGTATATAAATTATAGTTTGAGTATCCAATTAATCTCCTATTTTTCCAAACACAAAGAGAAAAATATTTTCTTCGGGAATGTAAAATGACAAAACTCATGGGGGAATAAAATTTAATCTTCCTCCATGCAAAAAATGTGGGAAGATTCCTAATGTAAAGTTACATAATGGTATGGTTAAATTAATTAATTTTTTAATATAAGGACATCCTGAATATGAATGCCAAATAGATATGAAGCACCCCCCCCCCAATGAGATGGATGTTAAGAACGTTTATCCAAATGCACCATACACACTTGAATGCTTCAATTATAATGATTATGGGAATTAAGAAACAATCAAATGAATCAAGTGGTAAACCCTGCATCACAATTTTAGTAACATCCAATTCCAAGGTAAAAAAGTAAATGTCATTAAAATCTAAAAAATGAAATGGGTCTTGAAAATGAAGTGGAAAAAGGTACACTCATTTACCACTCAATAGATGAAAATTATTAATTTTATTTAGGTTTAACTAATCCTTATTATTTAGTATTATTACTACGATACAAAAATCACTACACTATTGGATAGATATATTATTATCATTGATAACTATTAATGATGTAATTGTTTATCCTATTTACACAACTCTTCTACTTGATTTTTTTTTTGAGAATTTGATTCTTGAAAATTATATTATTCCCCATTTATGAAATTTTGATGTGATTTTGGTTGTGTATTTTCTACCTCTATAATAGAGACCATATAAATTTTAATGATTAGGAAATAATATTTCATATTCTCACTCAACGCTTGATATTATATCAATTTATGTTTCAATAAAAACATTCAAAGGAATTGAAATTAATTCTCAGGGTCTTCTTACCAAGATATGAGGGATATAAGGCTCAAATAGTTTGATAAAAGTGTAATTTTGAAGAAATTTATATTTCTCATGAATATGTTAATCTATTTTTAGATTATTTTCCAATTATTCCAATATATAATTCCATATTTTTTTATTTAAATCATACATTTTGTTTTTCCTATTTCAACCATTCCTTTTAGAATAGGCCTATTTGAATGATATTAATTAATAAGAAACTACAAGAGAATTAGTATAAGTAATTTATATTCCCTAGTGCTTCATCATGGGTTGCACCACTTTTATTTGTAAAAAATAAATATAGATCGAAGGCTATTTTATTTTATTTTCATAAAGATAATAATTTCATAACTAAAAAATAGTATCATTTACCTATAATTTATGAATTATTCCAAAAACTATGATAAGATCAATGAATCTAAAATATTCATCTTTAATATAGACATCATAAATTAAGGGTTAATGGAGCATATCTATCCAAAAAAACATTTTGCATAAGATATGGGAACCAGAATTAATTGTGATTCTATTTGGGAATTGTAAGGAACCAACTAACTTCATAGATCTAGTGAATAATGTTTTTAGATATTTACAGGATCAATATTTTTTAGTATTTAATGATTTTATAATATTATACTATAAAATAAATGAAATATCATGAATAAAATTTGAGGATTTTTAAAAATACCACGAGAAATGTTAAATTTTATGATAAATTTATAAATTTTCTATTCTTGGATGTAGATAGTATCATTGTTGAGTCATGTAATCACATGTTGTGTTGTATATTTAGATACTTAAAATACCCATATAATTTTGGAATGACATTGCCTAATACCTATAATAGAGTTATGTTATTTCATAGGTTTTCCTCACACTACTGATAATTTCTATGAAATTTCTCATGATTTTCAAATACAAAAAATATCTTCACTCAGAAGGGAGTGTTGATTCTTTATATAGATGAATGTAAAGGAAATTTCAGGGAACTAATGGGGTTTTTGGAAATATCCCATGTACTCTCACTACTATATAGTGGATAACGATTCATGAATTATAGCGATACATCAGAAAAAGAATTGATATATGTTATCATGTAAAATGACATACTATTAGTATATTATAATCGTTAATTCTATATTTCCATTAAAAATTATCCAATGTATGATTTGAAGCTTTTAGAAATGATATTTTCATTAAATAAATTTAATAATTGTCTTTATGGTGAAAATTGTTATATATATATATATTGGTCATAAGAGTATAATGTATATATTTCTATAAAAGGACTCAAACATGCACCAAAGGAGATAGTTGGAGTTCATCATTGACTATGGACACACAATATATTACCACCCTAGTAAGGCATAAAAGGTGGTTGATGCTCTTAGTATGAGTGACCATGATACCTTATTGAAGATAAGGATTTAAATAGACTCAATGATTATGAATTTTGAAAGGATATAAAATGAATTCATAAATTAATTGTGTAAATTCTATAATTTTCAAATGAATGATCAAAAATCCATTCTTGAAATTTTCAAGGACACATATATAGGATATAGATATATTTAAAGAGTTATGTATATTTTCATGATAAAAATTATTAATGATTTAATTATAATATTTTAGAAAAAAATATTTGTACCAAAAATACCAAAGTATACAAAGTTATTTTATGATGTAAACAGCTCATAAATCTCTATTCATATTAGAGTTAAACTAATGTATATATATATATCAAGAATCATTTATAGTGGGAAAATATGAAGGGGGTTATTATAAAGTATTTATATAAATTCATGGTTTCATGGAAATTTATGGTTATGTTAGAGAAGTCTAAGAGGTTTTTTAACAATTAAACATACCAATAATGGGAATGTGAGAAAATAACCATTGATTTCATTATAGTTTCTCCCAAGCCGTCAAATGTATAAAATATAATTTGGGTCATATATTATCTCTTTATTTAGTTGGAATATTTTCATTCTATTAAATATGACTTATCAATTAATAAAATTTCGTGATATACATGATGAATTATTTTATGATGCATGTTGTGACACAATTCATTATATATTAATTGGATATGTGATTTATAGTGATGTTCTAGAGAATTCCTCAATATGAAATAGATACATAGTTATGATTTAGAAATTCTTATTATACTCAGACTGATTACTAATCTTCAAGGAACATTCAAAAACAGGATGATACACTGAATTATTGCTTAATATAATTAGAATAAGGTTAAGACAAACTCATTACCATAAAATAGTAATCAATTTACAAAAATTTCAGTTATATCATTTATATAGAAAAATATGAGTCCTTGTATGGGAAGAGGTGGAGCACTCCAATATGATGAGAAGAGGTTGGTGATCATAAACTATTAAGAGTGGTTCTTTCTCAATAAATGTTAGAGAACATCAAAACCAACCAGTGGAACATTAAAACTAAAAAAAGTAGAAGAGTTGTAATGATAATAGTCAATGAGATATGGAACATAATGTTATGGATAATTCATTACATTGAATATGATTATGGAAGGATATTATGATATTTTGGAAGAACAGAATGTTATTCCTAACATATATTTTTCATATCAAAATACATGATCATGTGATGATGGTTGATTATCATCTTCCACTACAAAAAATCATCTATAAAATACATGATTTTTCCATCAATCACTTTTGAAGAAGCTAGTACTTAACCATTCACTTGTATTGAACTCAGAGGTTATATATCTGGACCATGAACTCTCCTACTTGGAATAACATATAGAAATATGGGATCATAGGGATAATGTGATATGAAACAATACCACTCAATTAGTAATAGTTCTACGGTGGAATCAATATTTTGAGGATGATATTTGGTAGAACAAATTTTTCTTGACAAATAAGAACCTTTCTTTCATTTTTTTCCAGATTATTTAGATTTTTTGGGGGAAATTATTTTAATGGGCTCAATTTTGAATACCATGATTTTTGAACATATTTACATTTCAATTTTTCGAGTTGTTACCATTACCTAAAATAGAAAAATAATTTCAATAATGTCTTAGTAAAAATTAAAATTAAAAACATTATAATATTGTTTAAAAATATACTTTGAAAACAAATTGATTTCATAAAATATAAAAATCCAATTCACAAAGGAATATATCATTTATATTGACAAAAATAGTTTTTTTAAATTATTTTCTATTTTTGAATAATTTTATCAATAAAATTTATTAATAATATTAATAAAATTATTAGAGTAATAAATAAATAGTATCCACTAAATAATTAATTATTTATAAGTAGTACGACCTAAACAATGCATTGCTAAAATATTTTTTTTGTTTTAAATAATTCTTTATTTTTTTCTAATATAATTAAAATATTTGAAGTATTTATTTAATGAAATTTATTTTTTTATTTATATTCAATAAAATTATCAATCATTTACTGATTACTATGTAGGAAAAAATCCATATAAATTAATTTATATGTTTAAAAATTAATTTTTCTTAACAAAATCTTAATTATTTTTTGCATAGATATATTAAAATTAATTTTTATCACCATTTTAAATAAAATCTATTGATATATGTTTTTATATTTTGAACCATAGAATCCATATTTGATAAAAATTTATATATTATTTTTCAACATAAAAACATTTTACCTTGGTAAAACATGGTCACCATGGTAGTCATAAATAATTTAAATGATATAAGTTAATGTAACACATCATAAAATATAAAAAAAAATAAAAAGTGATTTTGTGAATGATTTATTAACATATTATTTTTAACAACAATAATTCACAATTTCATATTCATATTAATTGAATTTGAAGGTCCATTTGTCCTAATAAATGAGTATTTAAAAAAATTCCACCTATTATCATTAATAAAATGACTCCTTATAAACTAGATCCACAAAAACCATTCCATAAGAAATATATTGAGTCCAAGTAATAATTATATCTTTAATAAACCAATCCAAGGTTTTAAAATTGTGGTTTTACTAAGGGTTCCCAAAACCACTTTTTCAACCGCCCCCTAAGAGGTTATTCAAGCATTCAATGTAAGTGTTATCATTTCATTGGTTATTATGCTACAACATGTCCAACTACTTCCTCATGAATTTTGTTATCAAATTAATTTAAATATTATTAAATCACTATTATTCTGTAAAAGTGATTTTTCTTATGAGGTAATATGTTCTTACTTTATCCTCTATTATAACAAGTTCTTATTTTTGAATTTTGTATCATATATATGTATGATGATAAGAATTTTACATCACATGTGACTAATAAAACTTTCATAATTGTAATATTAAATAATAAATATTTATTTATCAAGTTTTTATAATTCATTAATGGTATTGTATAAGTATATTCACTATTAAAATGAATAGATTTTATTGAATCAATGTTCACAGAAATGATATTTTTTAGCATTAAATGAAAACGGTTATTGCGTGTTCCATAAAATGAACATGAATATATTGAAACTTATTAATCACATGTGATAAATATTCATGAAAAATATGCATTTGATAAACCCATGAACATGGAATAATTACTTGAATATCATAACCAAATAATGTGTGGGAAATGGAAAATTCCCCTAAAAAAGTTAAATTTAACAATGAGTAATTAATGTATGGGTTACAAGGAAATTTAAATACAAGTTTAGATAAATATATATGAATTATTTTTTTTCTTAAATATTTATAATAAACCTTATTTTAACATATAATTAGATATAGTATGTCTGAAGAACTGGATGCCCATTGTATGTGTTTCTTTTCCAAACATATTTTTCAACATTTTTTATGACTAAATTTCTATTGGAAATTTTTTATGATATATCTCTATAAAATGATATATTCTTTAATAATATTTGGTATTTTGATTACTTTTCTTCCTATCATTCTACATCCCATTGGTTCCCATTTGAAGTGAACAAATTCTTGTATGTGGAACCAGCTATATCTCTCCTTCATATTGATGAATATTGTTCCTCCATGTTCATATTATTAAAAAACTAGATGTCCTTATCTATAATGATGATATTTATTAGGGTAATTTTATATTAACTTTTACTTTGTTTACCATGGGTATCAATCAATCTTTTTAATTTTTCCCATGTGACCAATTTTCTTTTTATTGGACTTTCTTTTAAAATATTTTAAAAAAAAAATTAATTTTTAACATTATCCACATGAATAAATATTCTTTAATCAAAAATAAATTTTCATAGAATGAATTCCTACAAAATTTCATGATTTACCAATGTAGTTTTTGTTCCATTTTTTTCTTATTTTTTTCATTTTAAATAAAATGCTAATAAAACCAAAGTATATTTCTTCTAGTTTTTTTATAAAAAAATCTAATTTTATTTTTCATTGATATTGATTTATGTCAAAATCCTAAAATATTTATTTTTATTTACAAGACATATGATATAATGTTATCATTTTTTTCATCCTATAATTTTCTTATAATCATTCTCTTATTTTGTTTCATAAAAGAAATTTATTTCCCATATAAAAATGTATAAATTACCGATTTATGAATATTATCAAGTTCATGTGGCATAAATTTTTATTTTGTATTATCATATGTTGTATGGATACATTATATCCCATTAATTAATTATGTAAATATTTATTTCACAAAATATGATATGTGATGAATTTTGGAGTTATCCAAATCCACTCTGAGAATCTATCTATTAAAATTTTAAGGGAGTTGAGAGTGAACCCAATCCACCAACGTACTTAGTATATAATATGAAGATAGTCATAATAGTATTCCTTAAAAATATTAATTATTTTATATTAATATGTTTATGATACAGCCTTATGATACATTCATATTCCTTTCATATGTTTCCATTTATCATGATTACTTTATTTTTTATCACCTTCGTATCACACATGTTTTTTGTTATGAAAAATAATCAATGCTGAGTTACATGGTTTATAATCTATGTTTTAATTGGTATAACAATATTATGATTTTTTTAGATATAGATTATGTTCTAGTACCCTTATACTTATATTATTTTCAATTAGGATTATCAATTAATATCACTTATGTTTACCAATATTTGAAATTTGATCTCACAATTTTTTATGTTTTCATTCCACATGTTAATATGAAGGATATTTCATAAGATATTTAAAAAATGGTATAATTTTTGGATAATATATATATATATCAGATTATTTAGAATATGTTGCAAAATATTTCGGATACATATATAGTCTTTAAATACACTATAACAATGGGTTATTAGGTGTCATTTTTTTGTCATATATGATGAATTTTAATTTAAAATGGCGAATATTTATGTTTGTTATTCTTATGTCATCTTATTTCCCAAAAAACATCAATATTAAACTTCTTAGAAAATTTATTGGTCTTCCAAATTTGGGAATAATTATATCATTTTAGGCGATATCAAGTATTCCGAATAATAGATAAATAAAATATGTCTCCATATTCTTCAATAGTAGATGGAATAAATTCCCACAAAAAAAGAAGAACATTCATATTATAATTGGAATGTTTATCCTACATATATGTTATGAATCAAATGATATAATCTATTAAGAGAAAACTCATATCCAATGTAATGATACTGGGGCCACAACATGAATTCTCAGATAACTAGTGTAAGACTGTTGAGAGAATAGAACACCACTAAAAGGGGTGGATAATTTGTTCCCAAAATAGAAACTCTCATCATTTATTTCCATTTCTAGTTATTGAAATTTCACATTGAACGTGTGTATTTAATGATAGGATACATTGTGATGAGGAAAAAACGTGACAAAATGGTTTATATGGGGTTCATTAACAATTTTAATAATGTGTATTGTCCTTAGTGAACAACAATTAGAATCTCACGGTGTACATTTAATCATATTTTAATCTAGAATGGGTAATGGAGCAGGAATATGGACATAGACATATTATATTACAAAAAATTTAAACTATTGAAAGGTTTAATGATATTATCTTATTATACATCGATCGGATTACGAATTTGGATAATGTCTAAACCCATGTTCAAAACTACCTTCCTAGCAAAAAGAAACCAAGAATTTTTTGCTAGTAATATGAGATATTCATCTACATTTTTTCACACATTATTTGGAATAATAAACCACATACTAATATATTCATGTTGTTTTATAGTGCCATTCCCTATTTTTAGAATGTTTTGTAAAATATTAATGATATAGAAATGTTCCATTTTCCAAAAATGGAATCTAGATCCATAAAATACATAGACCCATTAAGGAATAACCAAAGAAACTGTGATGTGGTATAATTTTCTCCTCAGGTCTAGCGAATTACCAGAATCGCACATTCAACTATATTTTAAAATTTACCTTTCAATTAGGGTGTGATTCAGGATAATATTTTTATACTCTATCTTTCTAAAAAACTAGCTTTACAATAATTGTTTTTAAAATACATTTCAAGGTGAAAGAACATCCTCCCAATTTCATAATCACACATTCCTGATGAAATGTTTCATGTTTTGACATGACTTCTTTATGTAAGATTAATTCTTTGTCTTGTCCTAAATAATGGTGAAGCTAAGGATAAAAAAGTGTTACCTTCTATATTAAGCTAAACTCTCTTAACAAAACCAAATTTATCATGAATAACTCCTCTAAATTATTAAATAGTA
Organism: Viscum album; assembly: GCA_963277665.1. Classification (NCBI taxonomy): domain Eukaryota; kingdom Viridiplantae; phylum Streptophyta; class Magnoliopsida; order Santalales; family Viscaceae; genus Viscum; species Viscum album. The sequence continues at coordinate 510,418,758 of OY728143.1, read as the reverse complement.
TCCTCTAACTCAAGGAAAATTTCATTCCATTACATCCCATCTCTAAACCAAAAATATATATAAAGATTCCTGATCATATTATTAATAAAATAATGATGAAAACCCTTTTTTTATTAAGGAATATATTACCTCAAAAACGTATCATTGTATAACTTCAAAGTAAAGGTTATCTAACAATACCTTAAAAAAAATATTTAATAATGTTTCTCAGATCTCTCTAACATCTCAATGTAAATAAAACTACTCTAATAACTATGAAATAATTAATTCAACTCACAGCTCCCATTTTTTCCATTAACTCCATAGGGGATTTTATTTCCCATTAAGGGGACTTAAATATATTACATTTGTGAGTAAATGAAAGGGTTACATGGAATGGTGTATAAATTGAATGAGAAATTTTCTATAAAGCTGTAATATTGGTTTAATTATGATGAATAATTATGCTACGTAGTTCTTGGGTGGGAGTGTTCCATAGCTAATAATATATTTTTTACTAGATGAAATTAGAAAAAGGAATAACCTCATAGTTTAGCCAGGTGAATAATATTTGTAATTTAAATATGTTTTTCAAACTTATATATATTTATAGAACTATATCAGTGGTAACAATACCATTATAGAGAATATTGGGATGATAGACAACCTCTAACACAAAAAATACTATTTAAATTTTCATTATTTGTCAACATGAAATTTTTTTGAGATATATTTCATGTTTTTAAAACTCAAACGATAAATTTTATGAAATAACCAATTATCTATAGTTAGAACACTAAATTGAAGTAGAATATAATTGATTATTTTATGTAAGTTAATATTCCAGGGTTTTTTGACAAACTAGAAATAATATTTCTCTAATATGTACTACATGTGAATGTAGTTGATGGGTATCAAATTTGAACCATAGAGACCTCAATTGAATGAGTTTGTTATAAAATAATGATATAAAAAAATTGATTATTTTGATTTTAAAAGAGGAATATTATGTAATTTTATATTCTTTATATATCCCAATTCTGTATCTTCATAATTATAGACCTATAAATTTTATGATGAATTAAAAATAATTCAAATGAAAGTATATTGTTTACAAAATTGTATAAATATTACTATATAAAAAATATGGATTTTGATTAAATATATTATATCACATTACATAGATTAATTTTTTAATAGATCATATGAATTCAAAATCTTACATATAATGTATTAATGAAAATTATATCTTAATTTTTTACTTTTAGTCATGTGAAATAATAGTTAAGAAGTGCCTAAAAATTATTCTTGAATTGGAAATATCATAGACTCGAAGAAAATGTTCTAAATACTTACACACTATTGTTATAGAAACCGATGGATTTTTTTTATTCACACTGACTGAGTAAGTCCTGATTGGTGTGTTTAATATTTTTAAATTTATTTAATTCATATAATTTACTAGGATAGTGATGAATTTTTTTTAAAAAAAATGAATATTCAATGTGGAACTAATTGAATATAAACATAAAAATAATACTAATTGTGAAATAATCTTATGGATTTACTTGGTCTATACATGAATGTTAATGTTTAAATATAAGATGAAATCATGAAATGTTATTGGTTTACTAATAAATACCATACATATTGAATTTAAAATTTCTTAAGGTAAAATTAATTTATGAGTTTTATGATCATTTCTTATTCCAATATTAATTTATATAATTCTTAGAGTAATATATAAAAAATAATAATTTTTAATAAATTTATTATATATTGATGTGGCTGCAGCCAAATAATGTGGTGTATCTCTTAAATCATAAGAACCCCTGAGAGTTATGTTCATTTTATTTAGTTTTTTAAATCTTCAATAAAATATAATGTATTACTGAAATATATTTTATCATTATGTTTTTTGAATTCTTATATATTTCCACATTTTCATAAGGAACCACATATAGTATTACATTATTGTCACAACCTAAAATCAAGGGATTGGATTTAGTAATATCTACAATAACTCTCATAATTTATCAATGTATCATATCCTTTAAAACATAGTCAAAAAATATATATTTTTTATTGATATATACTAAATCATCATGGATTTTTATAAACAACAGAGATGATATTAAATAATTCATTTATCTTCTTACTAAAAAAGAAAGACTTGTTACATATTTCCATGATGTCATTGCATCCTATAAAACATAATATATTAAATTAATATCTAGATGCCATGAATTCCAATAAAAAATAGATTATTATTATATAATAAAATTTAAATACATCATCTAAATTCCCCATGTTTGCATTTCATTCTCTGGTAACTCAATTATATAACATAAAAAGGCCAATTGAAAATGCATTAAAATACTCATTCATTACAGTAAATACCAATTTTTTTATAAAATGATATAATTAACCAGTTATATTTTATTTTTATAGGATGAAAATACATTTCCTATTCTAAAATAGATATACAACAAGATATAATTTATCTACATATCCTATTTTATAAAAGGAAAAATCCGTTAGTATTTTCCATATTCTTAACTCTATCACATGATTTATTTTTTATATCCACATTAAAGAGAGAAATTTATCCATCCTCATTTGAAATGATCTTAAGTATTTCATGGTTTTGTTAAAATGCGTCAACATTATTTCAATCAAAATGTGCACCAAAATTTTTCAATACAAAAAAGGGATATGGTTTTTAGTATATATATGGTAATTTAAATAATTAATTTATTTTTCCAATTAATGGTGTAATTAATAATATATATTAAATGATTTTCTCACAATCATATTACGTGTCTATGTTCAAAGCTCAAAACAACTGAAAATTCCTCTAAATAGAAATAGATATTTATTATACACCAATTTAAAACAAAGAGAACACCCAACACCAGTGATCAAAGGTGTTTATGAAATTATACCTTTTTTTGTTAGAAAAAATTAAATAAAATAGTCTTAAAAACTCAAATAAAAAAAATATAGCTAAGAGACATTAAATTATCAAATATTATACTGCATATGACAGAATAAATATTTGAAATTAGAGTTCTTAAAATTACTATGAAGAATATAAGTTAAAACTTTTATATAATAACAATTATACACCTTATAAGATAACATATATATTCCTAAATGACTAACATTGGATCATATCACCCTGATATTATTACTTACTAAATTTCCAATTTCCATTATCTATAATTACACTATTCTTTTACCCATCAAAACAAAGGGTGAAGTTAAATATAAAAAAGAACATCTGGTATTATCAACAACCAAAATAAGTGTATTAGGGATACTAATCTTCATTCTGTTAAGAGTACTAGTTAAAAAATATTGTTCAATCAATGACTCATAAATATTATTCTTCATAATGCCTTCATGAATATATCACCCACATGAACATTTATACCAATTAAATCTAAGATGAAACAATTTATTCACATTCACTTTAACCAGTTTTATTTTCTCTATACTGGTGAAAAATATTTTTCATAATCTATATTTTTCTATTATTATATTTTAAAATAACCATAAATATATTTATGTATTATCTATTGTTCTCTTAATTTTTCATCATCTAAATTACATGGCTAAATTTCCTTTTTTGAATGAGCTCCACAGTTATATTTTTAGATGAGTACTCATTTATTTTATTATTATCTATCTAATACATTATTTCCTAATGAATTATTTTTCTATAACATTATGTCATATACCATCGACATCACTAACCCAATTATATCCATATTAGGGAATCCAATATTACTTTTTCATTACTATAAAATAACGTCCACCAAAAAAATCACATACCAAATTAATCTCTTCATAACTCTGAGGTGTTATTCTTTCATATAGTTATGAAAAAAATGTCTAAAAATTCCACATAAACAATATTTTATTGATTTTTAGTTAATTAAATTATAATCCCAATAATTATTCATTAAAGTGTTCAATATGTTTATTTTATTACTTTATTGAACAATACACTTTTTCTATGAATAAATGGTGAAAAAATATTATATTGATGCAATATATAAAATTTATTTAATTGCTAGTAACCAAATCATACTTATAAAAAAGACAATTATCACATTTGAAATCTAGTTAAAAATTAATAAAATATATAAATTTTATCTTTCTAATGTTTGAATTAAGTATTTCATATAATAATATACTTAATTTTTTAACAAATAAATCACTTTCTTTCATTGAAAAATGTTAATATTAAAATTATCAATCTCAAATACATATATTTCTATATTATATACCACATCTAAAATAACATTAATAAATAAATATAAATATTCCTTGAAAGAATATTTAGTTTTATTTGAATTGTTAACATAAAAAATAAGCGTACAATATCACGTAATGTTACCAGTTAAAATGTTTCTTCATAATTAATTATAATAATTTGGGCCTTACCTTTTCACACAATTCATGGATTATTTCTCAGTAAAAAAATTGTAACTGTGTAAATTTATGAAAACCCATTATTAAAAATTATATTTGATCTATGTAGACTTGTAACCAACCATCATATTTTACTCTTCTTAATTTTATAAATTCATTATTTCTTTCTTCGTGACCCATGAGTAAATATATAATAATTTATTGATCAAAATGATAAAATATCTATTTAATTTGAATATTCTCCATTAGTTATTTTTTAAATGTTTTTTCATTAACATGAATAATATTTGATTCATCAATTTAATTGATATTATTTTTTAGATTTTTTATAAATAATTTATATATTTTTCATTATACTGCTCTCATTAAAATATATAATATTCCCCATGTGTAAACGAGTGATGTTTGAAAACAATAGTCCTTATTAGTTTTATAGTAATAATTTTTCGTTTAAAATATGGTAAAAATATTTTGGGTTTTTTTTCAATAAAATTCATAAAAATTTATTCCTTATTTGAATTTTTTTATTTTCTAAAACAATTATTTTACTTAAATTTGATGAAATATCCTAGGAATATTCCACCATAGAATATATCATCATTTTACCCTTTATTTTAAATTGTTCTTAATAAAACACTTACATAAAAATTCAAAATTATTATTGACATTCTTTCTTATTTTACTAAAACATATAGGAAGTATCGTTTTTAATCATGGATTATTATGGTTTATTATTTAAAATGAAATGAAACATTAGAAAGTTAATTATTAATATATTGACAACCGACTTTCACAATAAAATTTTTTGTCAATATATTTTTTATCATTCAATTAAATTTCACAAAAACTACATTTTGTGGGGGGGGGGGTTATCATTGATGAAACAATAATATTTATCTCAAACATCCCCTTGTAATTTTTCTCTTTAACTAATGTCAGTTGTATGACATTATGAAATTTATTTATTTTTTTTATTTATTAGATATTAGTTTTCAAAAAAATTCAAATTTATCTATAAAAATTATCACCTCTTTTTTTGAACATACATTTATTAAAAGAATTAAAATATATTAATAATATATAAATATTTTTAAAATGATGCCTTTTAAAATTTTATATTCAACGAATAACAGACATCCATGTAAATTAATTCCACCAATTTTAAACTATTATTTAAATATATATGTATTTATCAAAATTTTACCTTATAATAATACGTTCAAAATTATTTTATTTTATATTATAAATGCCTGAATATCATTTGAAACCTTATCCTTCATTAGACATTCTGTACTTTTTTTGATGTATACATACCAACCGTTTATGAAATATTTTATTTTCTACATTAATTAGGATAAAACATCATCTATCATCATGATTTTATTAAAATATGTTTTCTTTTGTATATGTTATAAAAATTAACCAACTTTCATCTTTTTATATTAATTGAATATGTTATCTTATTGAATTACCCTTTAATCACAAGGACACAAAAATTTACTCAAACACGCCAAACTACATGTAATATAATTTATAAATTAGACCTTAATGTTTATCACGTCTTCTAAAATTATCTTTTCTTTTCTACTATATTTAATATTCAAGGAACCATTTCATTATAATTATATTGTTTAATAAACAAATATCTTCAATTTATTTTTAAATATCAACATTATTTATAAACATATGTATAAAAAATTCATGTATAATTGTTGTTTATTTATTTGAATTTTAATTTAACCATTCTTGTTCTTTTAATTATTCCTTTACATCCTCTTTGTAGAATATATATTATTATAAACAATTTTGTGTCTCATTTATATTATAAAATCATGAATAACTATCTTTTCTTCCTCATGAACTATGATTTAAACATTAAAATAATTTCAATAAGCATCTATTGAAAATTACATAATATATTATCATATTTTATTCCATTCAAATTGAATATGAAATAAATATCTATATTAATAAAGTTTTCTCGAGAATAAAATAAAATTGAGATATATTTCCTATATATTGATTGGTTTTTGTTTTTGTACTCCTTTACATTCTTTAAAAATCATCACCAAAACATGAAAAAAAAATTCTATATGAAATACTATATAACGGGAAATAAGTAACCATGACATTGTAAAATTCTTATATTTAAATAATTATATTACTTTCATTCAATATTATTAGCATAGCCCCCAATATTTTGTAAATTATCATTAATTTTATCTAAGAGTTCCCATGAAAAAATTCATTCTTTCCAAATTTTATATACAAATACTTATCCCAAAATGTTGGGTCATTGATATTTTGATACCATATTCAGGAAAACTAGTTCCAACAACTCAATTAATTTTCTTATTAAATTGTTCCAAAAATTTATTTTTGACTTTATATTATTTTTATTGGACATCCCATTTGGGTAATTTTCAAACTTTTAAAACGTATAACTATTATAAATTTATCTTCAAGATTTTTCCTTATTATGAAAACATATTATCTATGTTTATTCATTTCTTTTAATTTGGAAATAGTTATATCATCTTCTAACTCTTGAATATATTTAGTGTTTCATTTAATCATATCATTCATATTTTTTATTTTAATATATTCTAATTCATGCTCTTTAAGTGATGATTTAGGTTCAAATTTTATATCCACAACACTTTTTTATTAATATTGGATTCCATATTATATTTTTTCATTAATAGTTATCAAAAATAAATATATAAAATAATATTAACATTTAGATTCATTTTATTAATTCAATACATCACCATAACTTCCTTACATGATCATTAGGGTTCTTCATTAATATTATCATTAGAATTTATTTTCATAACCAAATTAGTATCTCTGTACATAAGAGGTGAATTAATTTAACATTAATATTTAGAATTAAATATCATATTTTTCATACTCATGTACAACTTGAATCCTTTTTCAATATGATAAAAATTATAAGAAATAAATCAATCCAAATATAGTTGTTTTAATCTTCATTTTTCTTTTTTCAAATTGGTTTTATGAAATTTCATAACCCATTAATTGTGTATTCATTTATTTTAACTATAAATAGATTCTTCATTCATAATTTAATGCATTATTTTCAACAAAAACAAAACTCATGCTAAAAATTTAAAAATATTTTCAACTCCAATATGTTATTTGGTGTATTTATAAAAAGGATTATTGAATTCGAAGGTTTAATGAAGTTCCATAAGATCTTTTGAGTGAAGAAACATATTTTTTGAATAAGTGATTTTGGGAAAAAAAATTATAACGTATTACAATTGGGAACTCAATTTTAAATTATGTCGAGTTATTCATTTTGTGATAATACGATTTAGTTAGTTTTGAATCTTGGTATTTTTCAATTCTGTACCCATAATGAGCTTGATTTATTTTTAAATTAATATATATTCCACTATCTAAATAATATTAAGAATTAATTTCAAGGTTGAACAGAATTTTATAGGAGAATAGGTGCATTTTCTCCTATAAATATTGGATTATTGATCCCCTTATTTAGTCTATATATCAAATTTAAATTAATATATATTAAAAATTAAAATATATGTTAACATTGAATATTATATATAATAATAATTCTATAAATATTTTTTTTAAAACTATTTATTGTGGTGGTTACTACCATGAACCAACACAAGTCGATCAAGAACTGGTCAATCGTGTGGGCTCGGGACAAAGCCCGAAGGGAGTTCCCTATCCCAATTACCTGAAAACTAGTGTCGAATATCCAAATAAAATAAGTGGGAATGATTTAGACCATAAATCATCTGCAGTAAATAACTATGTACCATAGAACAAGGGAGAACCTAGGAGCCCATGAATAATCTAGAATATACTCTATATGGGACCCATTCTGAATGGATCCTTACCTGATAACATCATAACGCCGAAACGCCTGATCATCGCTCTACCTAGCTGACCGACAATCCCAATCTTATAGTAATGGTTACAAAATAAACTCCTTCTATATACAACTATCTAGTGCTTAATCTAAACTAGGTCATCAATCATTCATTGAAAATTATCTCCCAATGCTAGGTTCTCATGTTCATATTTAAAAGGGGTGAGCCAATAATGTCAAAAAAGTTCTATATCTCATATACATGCATCACACACAGGAAACACACACAAAATCCACCCATGAATGAATCCAATGTATTTTCACCATCTTGAATACAACCATAAAGACACTAGGATTGTCACATCCAAGCACAACCCAATCCCATCAACATCTAACAAGGAAACATGTGTATCACAAAGAGGGTTTTAAAGAATATAATTTTATAAAGGAACCAAATGGTCTTCATCCAACCATTTCCTCAATAATAACATGCAAAAAACATTGAAAACCATAACCACACTTTCAAACCCATTTAAGAATCCCAAATCTCCATTTTAAATCAAAAATACGTTTATAAATTCCAAAGGGGCATTTCACCAAGCACTGGGTATTCACATTGAGTAAAAAATTCTATTCAATTCATGTAAAATGATTTAATTACTAAATTTCATGATAAACATTTATTATAAAAACTATACACTACAAACTAACATTAAATAAATGTGAATGAAGCCATAACTCAGTAATTATTTATATTTATAGGCCACTACATAGGGAAAATTATGTCAAAGATGTAACCTTTTTGATGAAGATATCAAACTGACCCTTCTCACTTATACACACATGAATATATATAAATATATATAAATTCCCCTAGCTTCATTACACATGTTCCCCATTCCATGAGAGAATATGTACAAATAGGGTATATATATGCCATAACCTATGTGTATACTTGTAGTAGTTCTTAACACCCGCATATCAAAACAATAAAACGAGGTCCAACACACTCCATAAACATTATATACAGCTCAAAAATCACAAAACAACTATAATGAAATAAATAAAAACAATGGAACCATGATGATATTCAAAAAACAACGAAACATTTAGGAAAATCAAGGATAAATACTTATCAAAACACCCAGACAACATCTGAAGTATCAAATGGGAAAAACATTGAAACCTACAATTAATACCAAATTATGAAACCCCTCAAGAATCAAAACCTAAACATTATATAGAATTGATATAATATATCCAACTTCATTTTAGAACCATGAAAATATTTTTTGAAAAACATATCACCATAGACAGTAAAAAAAAGGATCCCAATTTTCACCTTATCTAAATTAATGAAATTAATACTAAGCTTCCAAAATATTTAAGGTGAAAATATCATAAGAAGTCTGGATTCATCTACCAAAACAAATGGTATTTTATCCAACATTTTAATGGCGCCAACATATGGGCATAATTAATGAATAACCCTAAATAATAGTTTTATCATTTTTTACCAACACAAAAACACTAAAACAGGATAAATAATGGAACCATGTTGGTTAACAACATGTTAAAAAATTTATAAGGAATGCATAAACACAATTTTGTGTGCAAACACATAGACATAAATAGGAACTCGCTTAAAAACCAAGTTTAGAAAACTCTAATAATTTTAAAAACACTAAAACTAACTAACTAATTTAATTATGAATATGCATATTATAGTTTAAAATTATTAGAACACATGAAATAATACATTTTTTGTACTGGAATGAAAAAGGGATGGAAACGCTAACATCAAATATGAACAGATTAAATGATACTTTGAGGTAAGAGAGAACCGAGAACCTCAGCTGATCTGCAATCCCTTTCCATCAAGAATTACCTAAATATTAGCCAAACATAACTGTAGGTTTTGGAAAAAGACATGGAACCTAAAAAAATCCCGGAAAGTAATAGGGATAATAATTGGGGGTATTAGAGGTTACCACCAGAGGAAGGACTTTGCTAGAAAGAGTGTATCTTGCTGGAGGGAAATAGTGGCATGAGGGTCGGAGCACTAGACGAAAGGGGGTGGTTGTGGGGGACTTCTACGAGTAGTGCATGGGTTCTATTAGAGGGATACCAGGTAGAAGGAGGTAGTGCAGCAAAAGGGTGGGCTTGTTAGGGATGGAATCCCAGGGGAGTGAGGGGTGGCCACATAGTGAGGTAAGGATGAGGAGGGGAGAGGCATTGTGTGGTGAGGGTAAGGGAAATGTGGGAAATGGGTCAGGGTAAATAAAATATAGAAAATTTGAAAATAAATAATAATCCTCTTAATAATAATATAAGTAATAGTAATTATTATAAAAAATGTGAATAAAAACAATAATATACTTAATAATAATAATAACATTATTCAATTCATTTTAAATAAAAAAATATTAATAACAATTTAATAATAATAATAATATTATCTAAAAAATATTCATATATAATTAAGTTTTAAATATTTTACGTGTCTTATTTTCATAAAATTTTACTTATCTTAAATATTTGAAAACTACATGGTATCTTGGGCCAACCACATGGTTACCCCGAACTGTGCGATGCCCATGAAATAGCCTGAAACCCATAAAATACCAAACATAAAAAAATTAATCTATATCTAAAACCTAAGACTCGAAAAACATACCTATAATGAGGAAAATACTAAAAAAAGAAGAGTATCAAAGGTTGGGGTGTGGCAATTATCCCCATGACAGACACTTTTCCCCCCAAAAAAATTCACCCAACCAGAGATTAATGATAACTCAAGTTCATGCCTTAACAGAATCAAGTGAGAAATCCAGAACCCCAAGGAAACTATTCACTCCACAATTCATACACAGTTGATCCAAATCCAACCATATCCCAAGATAATGGGAGAACAAGAGAGGGTTCTCCCCACCACAAGGACTCAACTAGCATAGAAATTTAAAATTCAAACACACCACCCCAGGGAGGTGGGGAATGCGGGAACTCCCAACTGATCCAAACAAACATCTATAGCATGAGAGAAACAACTCCACCACTAGGAATAGAATCTTTTACACACCAACCAGAACCCCAATATCAGGGTAAGACTCAAAAAAAGAAACTACTGCCAAAACCGAATGATGAACTGGATATACTTTCCCTCATCCCAAAAAACCCAAATATCGATAGGAAGGCACAATTAAATGGAAACCATCCCATACATGCTCCAAAAAAACTATAAAAAATTCCTAAAAACCGTACTTAGAATAGATATAATACCTTGGGTTTTGAGGTAGTGAGTTTATCAAAGAATTATGTTTGAGATTCACCTTGAGACATGTTGGAAAAACCCTAATTATGACTAAAACTAGGAAATTTCATATAGTTCCACCCAAAAGATGGAAACATAATTCTAGACAAGGTTTGAAACATCTTGAAAAACCCTAATTATGTGTGAGATTCACCCTAAGACATGTGGCTATGACGTTGATGGTTGAAGCATCTTCTTCATCATATTCAAGAACTAGAATCCCCCAATAGAAACACATTCCATGAATGATGATTACTGTAGAACAAACCATGATGACCCAAATGACCACCATGATGGAATGAATTTAGAGGGTTGTGATAAGAAAACATGGAATTCCCAAGTCGGCCATACCGATCACACACCAGAAAGTAGTCTGATGAACTAGATGTTGGAACCATCAAGGATAGCTTCGTATAGACAGGTACCTCTGCTATGCGCTCCTCGCTAGATTGGGGACCCTCGTGGAAGAAAACCACCATTAACTAGACCACAAGAACTGTCTCCTGAAATAAGATTCAATTTATGAGAGAACCATTACCACAATATCAGGGTGAGACCACAAATGGATAGAGGAACTAGGCCTATAATGTGGTCAACGTAAACTATTACTGACTGTTGGCCGTATCAAAAATCCATCCACACTACATCTTTCCTCATCTTAACCTCCACTAGTTTGAACCCTTGGGAGAAGGTGAACTTGGATATTTCCCATTCCACACTAACTTTACAATACTGTGGAAAACCCGAATCTCACTAGTCTAAATCCAAAATTTTGGACAACCCCATAACATCATAAGCTCTAGAATCATCAAGAGTTTTCAAAAATACGTAGACACACTAAGCACATTCATGCCACTCCATTAACCCTAACAGACCCTGATCACTGTGATAAACAAGAAACACTCGATATTAACCAGGAACTGAGCATGAGTCATTAGCTATATTGGGATATTTTCAAGAAAACATATTCAAAACAAAACTATAGACACAAAATGACACCAGAACCTAACCAGAGCATAATAAAAAATAACATTGAAACAAAATTACTAGCTCAAAGGAAAAAAAATACAAACCTAATGAAAAACATTCCTTGAAAAAGCCACCATGTTCATTTAAATGCAATATTCCATCTAAAAATAGAATTCTGATACTCCTAAACAGAACCCACACTATGAAATGAAAATATATTTCCAAAACTTTTAGTTTATGAATCCTCACCCATGGAATTTTATTAATCGTCACATGTGTCCATCCATTTCACCCACATCATCCAAAAATATGTTCCCTTATGTACATTCTGTATATACCGTACACACATTTGATCTTTCAGAGAGTGTTCTATGAGTCACATATCTCTTTTTATTATCAAATCCAATAATTCACTAAATTTTTAAAAGAAAATAATTTCTTTTAAAACCCATTTTACCCATTTTAATGTAACATGGAATAATCAAATTTTATTTTCAAAATCCATTTTCATTTTAAATATACCAAACCAATTTGAAAGACCTATAAAGAATGCACATTATTCCAAATCCATTTCCATTTTCAAATTAAATTCACGCCAACCAGAACCAAATAGAATACAACCCACAATGAAGCACCATAATGAAGAACTAATATTTATTCTTAACCTAGTGGCATGGTAGTGACCCACAACCCAGGTAAGAATCAAAAAATAGAAGGTATATAAACTATGTACCTGGACTCCACAATGGTAACTACTCTTCTTGATGTCCCAAAGTGACATCAACTCTCCACCATTTCCATCCCTTAATAAATTAAACAGTCTAATCCAAAACTACCCATGCTAACTCGAGGATCAGTGCGAGGAATAGTTTTTGATGCTCTTCATACACCTACCCCTTGAGTCCTGGCAGTCCTAATAACTATCTACCCAAAATCATGAATTTTAATAAACTCCTTTGATACAAAATTTTAAGAACCAACCTATGTTGAACTGAACCGATCACCTGAGATGGCCCTCGACATGGCGCGAACGACATTCCTGATCCCCACAAGCGGACAACAACTGTCAGACATCAAAATTAAATATGTATGAATGTTTATTCTGATAAATAGAAGTCATATATATATACAAAACCTGAAAAATTAATATTAAATAATGTAGTGGATAGAAAATAATGTTTCACATACCTCCATGTGACACTACGGATCACCACCTACATCAAACCAACATCGCAATGTGGCAACCGAATCCACGCTCGGTACCGCACTGAAGCTAAAAATAAAGATAAATCTATAAGCCTAAGTATTAAAAATATATATCCATTCTAAATAATTATATACTTATATACATTTACATTAAATAAATGATCCGCCATTTTCATGTTTGAAATACAATTTATAAAAATACATTTTCACACATTTTCTTCTTAAAACAAATCGCATTCCATCCCCATTTTTCAAATAAAAACATGATTCCATATTTAAGAAGTAGACAAGGGAATTTTAAAGGAGGAGATGTTTACACTAAAAAGAGAGGAAATAAGTGTAAAACATTTTCAATACATTTTTTTATTAACACTTAAAACCATTTTATATCTTTTAGCAAGAAGTTACACTAAGCAAGGAAACAATATCAACAAGTATACAACATGGAAAATGGAGAAACACAACACAGGGTTAACCTACAGGCACATCTATCTCAATCATCTGCAACAAATAACTATGTTTCAGCTAACATGGGAGAACATATGACCTCCTGAACAATCTAGAACATACTATTCATGTTACTCATCCTGAAGGCATTCTCTACCTGTTGACATCGTAATGCTCAAATGCCCGATCGTCTCCCTACATAGCCTGACTGAGAAACCCAATCCAATATCAATGATATCAAAGTAACCCCCTGATATGGGCCACTATCCAGAGCATAACCTAAACTAGTCCAGCAATAATTCATTGAATATTTTCTCTCTATTATAGGTTCCCATGTTTAGACTAAAAAGGGGGTGAGACAACAATGTCAAACAACAAATATATCACATATACATGAATACCGCAAAGCAAACACACACACATGTCACCCCTGAATCACTCCAAGGGACTATCCCCATATTTTCTCCAACCATAATCACAAAAAGAAAGTTTTCTCTAAGGACCACCCATTTCCATGAAAATTCAACAAGGCAAGAGGAACATCCCAATGTGAGTATTCAATGAAAAATATTAACAATGGTGCTAACTAGGCCTCAACCAACCATTTCATAAAGATTCACACACACACCCCAGTTCTAAAACTTGAACCACACATGGAAACCCATTTAAGAAACCCATATCACTATTTTAAATCCAAAATACATTTATAAAGGCCAAAGCATCATTTCACCAAGAACATGGTATGCACATTGAATAAAAAATTATATACAATTCACATACGAAGATGGAATCAATCAATTTCACAATAATCATTAATTATAAAAACTATACATCACTAAACAACATTATATAATGGTGTGAAAAGAATGAAATAAATAGGTCTTTAAATTTAAATGCCAATTCTTTGGAAATCCTACCTCAAACAAGCCTCTTTTTATGACGGCCGCTTGAACTGACTATTTTCTCTTACACGCATATGAAATTATATATATAAATATATATAAATTCACCTAGATTAATTTCACATATTTCCCACACCATGAGGTAATATGTACAAGGAGGTAATATATATAAATTCCCTACCCTATGCATATAGATGTTGGAGTTTTTGAATCCTGAAACTCGAAACCACCCCATCGAGGTCCAATACACTCTATAAACAATATCGACAAAACAAAAATCACAAAAACATAAAATTAAAAATAATCCAAATAATTGATCAAAGATGAAATTAAAAAACCAATGAAAAATTTATGAAAAACAAATAAAAATAGTTATCAAAACACCAAAAACACATTTCAGTTATAAAATGGGTCAAACTTTTAAAACTAAATTTGAAACCACTTTATGAAGCCACTCGAGGAACCATACCCAACCATTCTATAGAATTTAAAGAATCTAACAATTTTTCTTTTAGAACCATAAAAATACTTGAACAAAACAATTCCATATACCCACTAAAAGAAAAAAGGCAAACAATTATCTCATTAATCCAAATTAATAAAATTAATACTTAGTTGAGAAAATATTTGATGGGGAAAATATCATAAAAAGACTAGGTTTTATCTACAAAATCAAAGGTTATTTTATCAATCATTTTAATGGCACAAAAACATGGTCATAATTGAAGAATATCCCTAAAAACCAGTATTAAAAATTTTATCAACACCATAAAACTATAATAGGATAATCAATGGCACCCTGGCAGTGCACAACATGTTTAAAAATTTATAAAAAAATATGAAAACACCTTTTGGTGTGAAAGTGCATAACATAAATATAAATTCACATAAAAACCTATATGTTACAAACTCTAATAATTTAAAACAACATATTCAAACTATGAAAATGAATTAAGAAGATGCATATGAGAAATTAATTTTATTTGAACATATAGAACAATCCATAATTTTTAATAGAAATAAAATGTATAAAACTTCCTACCTCAAACATGCGCCGATGAATAGATACTTCATGGGAAGGGAGAACTTAGCCCCTCTGTTGATCTGCAATTAATATCCATCAATTATTAACCAACGATTATCCAACCACATCACTATGGTTCATCCAAGGACCAGGATCCCTCTGAAATTCAATGAAATTCATACAAAGAATCACTAGGGGAGATGATTGTGTTGCTGTAGGAAGTCCACCAATTGAAGGAGTGCTACTCATTAGAGGGAAATTGTGGTGCAATGATGGGTGCACCTACTGGAAGGGTGAGGCTGCGCCGGACTCACATGATCAGGGTAGTGGCACTATCATAGAGATGTTGGCCATAGAGATGCATCATGGTTAAAGTGTGGGATTTCCGGAGAAGGAAATGTATGGGAGAGAGAGTGGTGGTGTCAGGAGTTAAGGGGATGGAGGAGAGGGATGTCATTATTACAGGGTAAGGGAAAGGGGGTGAAAGGTTAGGGTATGAAAAATAGGGTGATAAAAATAGAAAATAATAATAATATCTTTAATAAAAATGATGATGATTATTATTATTATTATAAAAATAATAATAATAATAATTGTAATAATAATAATAACTTTTTCATTTCATTTTAAATAATAATAACATTAATAACAATTTATTAATAATAATAATATTATTATATAGACTATAATATTATAATTATTATTATTTAAACAATTACCATGTTTTATTATCACAAAATTTTATTAATTTTAAATTTTGGGAAACTGAACGATCACCTAGGAAAATCACATAGTAACCTCTTACCATGCGGTGCTCATGCACCAGGAAAGTACCCATTAAAATTTCCAAACATCATAAATTTGAACCAGGTCTTCAGCCCTAGCCTCGGCCAACAGACTCGGGGCCTAGGAAGGAATAAAAAATTAGAGTATCAAAGGTTAGGGTGTGATAGTAGGAAAATTTATTAACATTGTTCTACACCCTACATATGTCACCATTGTGGCTAATATAGGATAGTTCTAGGGACGGATTCATAACTCTACCTCATATCGGAACCTAGACTATGATAAAAAGGTGATCAATATCAACAAATAAAATATTATGTTTTGATTTTTAACAATCATATCAATTATAGTTAGAGATAAATATTGGTATAAGATATAGAAAGAAAAAATTTATTGTTATGAGGATCTTGTTCAAATTTTCTTTTCTTTCAATTGGTGGTTAATTCATCCAAGGGACTGGGGATTGGTAAAAGGAGAGGGGTTCATAAAAAATTGGTTTAGATGGGTTTTTCATATTTGAGTGATGGATCATGTTAACTGGAGGGATTTTTAATGTGACCTATATTATCTTCCTAGTTCATATCTATTTGAGTGGTTTGTGGAATTGGATAGTTTATGATATGGAAAATCCAAGGTTGTGGGTCAATAAGTGTAATCCCAGTCCATATACAGTTGTATAAAATTGAGTAACTTCATCCCTACCATGATAAATTTAACTATTTTTATCCCTGTATTCAGAAAAATATAAATTATCTCTTTAATGTGAATTTAGTGAAAATTAATTGTTTATTTTATTTTTTTTATTTATAAGATTTTGGTGATGTTTAAAATATAATTGAGACCATATTAAGAATTATATTTGTATTTTAAATATTTTAACATTGATTTGGGTGAGGACTTGATGTGGAAAATTTTTAGAGATCACTATTGCGGTGGTGTTTTTAGATAAAAAATAGAATCTTAGTATGGGTTATTTAGAGAACACAGAATATTAATATTTCTAATAGAATGTTTTGAACATAGACACTCACTATGGTATTTCGGTATCTACTATAGATACTATAAAACAGGTGGGACTCCCAATGGGAATTAAAGTTATGGATATGATTTTGGAGACCAACTTTGACTTGTGATTCAATAGGATTACAATTTTGAATTATTTTTTTTATAATTGAGATAGATTTACACCATTAATACAATTATTGAACTATAAAACAATAGATAGTTTTTGGATATGATATTTTTTTATCTGATGAATAAGAGGATATCATTATGACTAGATAGTATGATTGACATGTTAGAGTGTTTCATGATGATATATTAAAAATTATCATACTTTCATCACTCTGATTTTATTTTAAGGGTTGGAAGATATCAATATTTTTCACTACGGTAAGAGGAATTTTTAATTCAGTTATCTACATTAAATGATTATCTTCTAGTGGATGAAACTTGTTATCCATGCCATTGAATATATTTATTAGATATTGAGGATTAGTATAGATAGTCATATATCTTGATAATTTCTTTAATATTTAGAGTTAAACTAATAGTCATTTCATTCAGTTAATTCATAATAATCATGAACATGTTCTAAACATGATGAAATCCTAATGACATAACTCTTAATATTGGGTTAAAGATAATGGGATATGGTATTTTTAGTTTTGAAAATCTATTTATAAATTCTACAATGGGTTGATTTATTTTTCTCAATTTAGTTTTCATTTTATTGATAACAATATAGTATAAAATATCATGTAGATTCTTATTAGCATGACTTTAAAATATAGGTTGCGGTATTGGTGTTATGAGTTGGGAATCAGGTTAACAATTGGAGTTACAACCAGATATTAAACTATGTTCACTATAAATAAATAACATACAAAATAGAATTATTCATGCACCATGCATAACTAAAACAAAAAACATAAATATATTTTGAAAAATAAATTGGGCTGTTAAAACATAGATTTTAAATTAACTAATATAAATTGAATTAAACATATTGAAATATAAATAATGTTGGATAGAATGGATTATTGAAGTGCAAATATTTCTTATTAGTACCACTTTTCTGTTATTTTAAGGGAAAAAACTACACTAAGTCGTTCCTTAGACCAATATCAATATGAACATTTGTAACTAAAATTTGAGAAAGTCCATATATGGGAGAAGTTCAAGCTTGTGGAAATTTAAAAAATATCCATGCTAGTTAAACCACTACCCAAAACTATTACTAGAGCATGTCTAAGACTTTCGTATATTGAAATATCATAAGGAATTATTTATGAATTAAATAGGATTTCATTAAATTTTAAGAAATTATTTATATGTGTATATACACTTATTGTTTTTTTTAATTTATGGAAGGTAATTTTTTCTCAATTACAATAATTATTAAAATTTTAATTTTTTGATATTTTCAATTTATTTCTTGGAAAAATGTTTACATAGAGTGATAAATACCAGGATATATAAACACTATATTAACTATAAGATAATAAGAAAAATAATATTTATAATACCAAAATTATTATTCTAATAAAAACAAATTTTCACTATATTTTATGTTTTTATATAAAAAAATTAAATTTACTGTTGATAATTTAATGAATAATAATTTTAGAATTTATCATAGAAATATTATATGAAGATGAGTTTTTACTTATTTTTTAAATATTTTTAGGTAAAGATTGAAAAATCCTATTTTTACAAAAAACATATCATTCATTAGAGTATTAGTATAAAAGTGTGAAATAATTATCATTGAAACGCTTTTTAGTGGAAAAATATGAATTTAAAAGTGAATATATTTTTTTTATAAAATCATTAATTAATAGACACATTTTTTTCATTTTAATTATTAAATAATAATTTTAAAAAAGGTTTTTTAATACATTATAGATTTAGTATTAGGAAAATGACTCTTAAAATTTATAAAATTTTTAAAAAAATTATTCAAAACCTTAAATTATTATGAGAAAATTATACAATAATAACAACATTATTTTTGTGAAAAATTAAATAATTACTAATAAAAAAACATGTTCTTGTAGTGGAATGCAAAATGGAAAGAATTAGTAACCATATATGTAAATGGACTAAAAAGATATAAACATATTGTTAATTGTGTTTTGGGGTGTGTATTGACGTTAATTCTTCCCTTACCCATTGTTTCCCAATAATGGAATCCTTTTTCTTTTAGGGTGTATTTCTGTTAATAAAATGTTTTTTGTATATCTAAAAATACTATCCCCTTCCAATTTTAAAAGATTAACTCCTCAGATCAATACCCTTACACATAAACACCATAATATCAACCAAAAATTTACCCAAAACCATTTTAAACACTTATTTTTACCTTATAGTTGTTTTCATTTTTAAAAATTAATCTCCCTAAAAATATTAACCCCCCTATAAACGGAGATCTTGGTGGATATGTGTTGGAAAATAGGTTAACATTTGAAGTAAAAACATCATAATTAACTCTATTCCCTGAAAATAAATAACATACTAAATAATAATGTGTTATGCACCATTAATAACTAAAAAAACATGATTATATTTTGAATATTAATTTGGACTATTAAAACGTTTCTATTATATAATCTATTATAAATTTATGTAAAACTATTAAAAAAATAAAATATAATTAAATAGATTATGGGTATAAAAATATTCCATATTAGTACCACTTTTCTTATCATTTAATGGTGGAAGCATTACTAGGTTGATCCTTAGACCAATCTTAATAAGAACATTTGAAATTATTATTTTACTAAAACAATATATTGGGGAATTTATAGCTCATAATGATTTACACAAGATCCATCTTGTTAAACCACAACCAAAAAATATAACCTGAGATTGTATTAGAAATAAGAATTATAGTAGGCCGATAAAGCATTATTTAAAAAGAAATTATGATTTAATGAAATTTTAATAAAAAATTTATATGTCTATATTTACATTAAATTTTAATAAATTTCCAAAGGTAATTTTTTCTCAATTAACTTTTATCTTAAATTATTATTTTTTAAAGATTTTCAATTTATTTATAGGATAATTGTTTATTTAGACTCATTAATACCCTGATATATAAACACTATATTTAATATAATATAATTAAAACATAATATTCAAAATACTAAAAGAGTTTTTCCAATAAAATCCAATTTTTACTATATTTATAGTTTTTAAATAAAATAAAAAAATTTATATTAAATGTGGATAATATTATTAATATTAATTTTAGGATGCAGCTTCTCCTTCTTTGTTAGTTGGGAGTTTGTGGGGAGGTCTGCTATGGCCTCCATGTGAGGTTAGATGGTGGTGACGAGTTTATATTTCTTCTTCTGTGAAATTCATTGATATTTGTGGCTAAAAGTGACTTCTTGGGGTTTTTATGTTTATGTTGTAGAAATTGGGGTGTCGCCGTCATCGAGGTACCCTGATTCGGTCTCATGGAGGCAGTGTGGGTCTCATGCATCGTCCGGTGAACAAGTTGTTGGAGGAATTTTCTTCGGTGGAGGTTTTTCTGTAGGCCCTATAGTGATGGGATTTGCGCATTGATGTCTCATATGCTTGGATATGGTTATGTTATGATGTTTCTTATTGTTCTGATTCTTCTGGTTGTGGTGAATCAATTTTGCGAATCTGGTTGATTTTGGTTGGGTGGGGTGTTCTCTTATGCGGTCATAGGTGCAAGGGTCTATACTTCCATATCTGCTTTAGGGGATGCTTCAGATGAGGTTTAGATCGGAATTTTTCATCTGATCATGTATATTTGGAATCAGAAGTTTAAGAGGGAATGGATTTTTCCATTGGTATCAGACCCATGCATCATTGAACGGGACAACTAGCCAAATAGCGATGAGAAGGTGGAAGCTAGACTGATTGTTTTATACTGGGGAGGGGTTGCGCTTATAGATTTTATTTATTTTTATGGATTTTGATCCTTCATAGTATAGTTTTATGTCTTATTTCCTTGAAGTCATGTCAGGTTTCCCTTCAGCCCTTGTAAGGGGTTTATGATATAGAAAATAAATAATTTTCAGTCAAATATCAATTTTATATGTAAATTTATAATTTAAAAAATGTTTTTTATTAATAAACCCCTAATTAGCATTTTAAAAATTAAATAACATTTTCAAAAAATATATTTGAAATACTTTATACAATTTTTATTATGAAATTAAATTTTTAAACTTTTATAAATTTTTAAAAAATAACATAAAATATTAAATGATTAAGATAAAATTATATAACAATAACTACTTTATTTTTGTAAAAAATGGAAAAATTACAAATATAAAAACTAGTTCTCATTGTGGAAACCAAAATGGAAAAAATTAGTTACCATATTGGTAAAGGAACTGACATGTTATAAAAATGTTTGTAATTAAGTTTTTGGGGCATTTATTGAACATATCTCTTCCATTATGCATTATTTCCCAATATTGGAATCTTTTTTCCATGAGAGTGAATTTTCATTATGAAAAGGTTTTGGATACATCAAAAAATACCATCCCTTATCACTTGTAAAAGGGAAACTCATCTCCTCAAAACCCTTAAACAAAACCCTTTACTTTTAGACTAATATACACCCAAAAGTATTTTAAACACTCCTTTACACCTTAAGGTGGATTTCATCTTTGAAAAAAATATATCTGAAAATATTAATCCCCTTATCAAATGCTATAATCCTAGAATTAAGTTATTTATTTCAAACCACACCCCCACTTTTGTATATTTATATTCTATTGTAATTCTTCAATTTTATTCTCACTTTATTATACTTATAAAATATGTATCATTACTATAATTTTTATAATAAATATGGTACGGGAACTAACCTCCATCCTCTTTTATATTAAGATAAATGAAAACTTGAATCATGTGTCGTGTGAACTACCACCTCAATCAGAAACATGTTTTGTTTTCCTTCCCCACCGTACAAGGATGGTCCTTATAGTGAATTTAATATATAATTTTTAAAATTATAACATATATTATATTAAAAAATGATAACCATTATAACTTATCTTCTTTATTATATATTAAATGATGTCATTATCCATGTATATATGTGAACTACCACCTCCATGAAATGATCGATTTACTTTTTTCATTTAATCAATACCTTGCATGGAAGGCCAAAAAAATTATTTTAAATGATAAATTTGATTTTTATTATATCAATAAGGGTATAGTGAAAGTAATTTAATAACTATTTATAATATTATGATAAATATTTATTTCAAAAATAATTATCTCAAGAAACAATACTAAGATGAAAAATTGAATTTATTCATATTATGTAACATTTTTTACCAATTAATTCTAATTATAGTTACTTAAAATTATGTAATATCACACTAATATACACTAAATAACATCATTATTCTCTTTTATAGTCATATTTATTCCAAATCACCTCATAATCATCCATTAATCATGTTTTGTTCGTGGTTATATTGGTTCAACCACCTCCTTAAACAACACAAAAAATTTATATCAAGGATGAATATTAAAATACAATAGCCATTTTAATTTGAAATAAATATTTAATTGAGTTTTTATGGATTTTTAATAGATTCATATTTTAGTAATAGTATAATTAAAAAACACATTTCCTTATTTAAGAATTTCTTTTAAGTGTTCATTATTTTGATTAAATATTCATTGATTAAGAAAGAAAAACTAATCAAATTAAATTGTAAATATATAAATATTTTAAATTCATCCATTACATTAAATTTAGTGAACATAAAATGAATTTTTTTATTAGAATTAATACCAATATCGCTCTTTCAAAATTATTATAAACAGTCAAAATTATAAACACTCTGTATAGGAAATAAATAAAAAGTAACTCATATATATATATATATAATTATTAAAAATGGAATTTCTAAATGGTTTTAGGTATATATATGATTATAAAATATGTTATCAGGATTGTTATGTTTTTTAAATCGGAGTTTAAATCACTTTTGTGGAAATCAAGATAAAATTTAAGAGTTTCATGGTCTCATTTTTAACATTATATCTCATGTTTGATATTTTCCCCATAATTTATTTTTTATGGAATATTAAATTCCCAATATCTATAAAATATAAAAAATCTTCTATTTCATGATATTTTAAGGTCTATTAAATTATATTTCTCTAATGATTCTTTTATTCATTCATTACATACTTTGCAAGAGTTTCAATGACCTAATTTATAATTCATAGTGTAAAAGTGTTTCTTACATTAATATAATATTCAGGATTTCAATGATCATACCATTCCACTATTTTATAAGAAATTTTATTTTTTTTATAAAGTGAGATTACCTCTTATCATAAATAATCACATCTATGATACTGTTTTTCTGGAATTATAGTTTATTACTTAAAATAATAACTCATATAATTAGTAATTCATATTTTCTTCTATTTGTATATTTTACTTTTCATAAATGTTCCCCTATAGTGTTTGGAATAATAATTTTTTAATTATTATTATAATTATATATACCCCTTTCTATATTAAAAATTTATTACTCATTTTATGATACAGAATTCCAAACAAAAGGTATTTCCAAACATTTATAAAATTTGTACTAGATCTCTTTTAAATCAAATTTATTATCTAACACACAACATTAATATTTGATTCCATAATTCGTTTTAAAAGAATAATTTATTTTGAACAACCTTTAGTCATATTTTCAATATTATTATCCTGATATGTTCAAACATATTTGTAAATATAACTTACACATCATCATTTATAATAATTCATAAATGGCTTTGTGAGAAATTTTATATTTAACTTCTATTTTTCCTCAAAGGGTTAACAAACATTACTTTTTTTGATGATTTTATATATTTTAATATAATATGATCCCTTTTAGAAAATTACATTTTTTTGTAATATTATTTTTTAGGTTCTTGTAATGTGGTTTTTTTAAAAATTGAAGGAAACTCGTTCTATTTACAATGGGTTCCTTACGATATGATTATGGTAAATTTTATGTGGGAAACATAAATATGGATAATGTTAGTTTGGGTATTATATAAAACTCCAATGAATTATATTTATTTTATATCTACTGATATAGTTATGTGTAGTCGTAAAAATATTTTTTTTCAATGATTAACCACAATGGGTTTTCCACATTTTTGGGAATGGAAATAAGGAGTATGTTCACATATGTGTGGTCATAGTATGTTATTTAAGAATGTTTTCTAAATTCATATGGTAATGCCATGTTTCGATGGATTTTATCTTATTATTCCAAATTTTCAAGATATATAAATTTCCCAGATATGAAATTGTTTCATTTTAAGGCATAATTTTTCATTTATTATTAACTTGTATATAGTTCTATCATTTTATATGATTATTGATATATGTTTTGAGCAAGGTCAAATATTTTATTCTTCCTTAAGGATATATTTATTATCTTATATTTATATATCATTTTTATTATTATAATCTACATTATTAGTATCTTTAGTAATATATTTATATTTTCACTCACTTTACCATTTATATGTGTAATTTAACACATTAGGATATGTTTTTATTGAATTAAGAATCTATTCTCATTAAATTATTATATTCTAATTACACATGTTTAGAAGATGATTATATCTCGTAATATTTATATAAAGGGTCTATAGGATCATAAATATGGAGAAATTCGTTCATGTTTTTAATAATAAGATTTTTAAATATCCAATCACCAAGACACTCCACCTTTCAATATTTGAGTTATGAAACTATTTTTGAATTGTATTATTTAAAAAAATGAGATTAATATACTATTAATTTAATATTTAGTTTGGGTATATTTAATTGGTTTTACCTAGATATACATACATTTATGGAAACTATATGTGGATATAAAATCACACCCAAATATACCAAGGGGTAAAATCTATGAAAAAGGTGTGCTGATGATAAACTCAATTTTCACCATGTTCATGAAAATGAGGCATAACTTCACAAAATATTTGAAACTCCTAATGAATATAATTTTTTAGATCATATTATCTATAAAAATACGTAATTATTAATTTCTTACTATAATTTATTGATTATGTTGAGAATCATATTACTACCTTACCTAAATTATCTTATGTGAAAAAAAATTTATATTGGTTGAACTAAAGAAAATATGGGGTAATGTAAACATATAAAATAATAAGGGATTTATGGTAGAAATATTGTTATGATTATCATAATATCCTTTTATTTAAATTTATTCACTAATTTTGTAAACCCTTTTATTATCATTAATTGAAGGATGTGGAACAAATTATTGGTGGTAGGTACACCTCAAATATTACCATAATGAATAACCACGTGGAATGGGAGATGGTGTGAGAAAAAATATGGTTATAAAAAATCAGTTATCCTTAAATATGATTAATAATTAGAAGACAATTTCTCTCTCAAACATAACAAAAAGGAAAGGATATGTCTCATGAAGGATCATGTGACCAATGTGACGGAAGAAATGATGTTAAATTTCAAATAAGTTCAAATTGAATTTCTATTAGGGAACATGAATATTATTTACATGTAGAAGATGAGTTCATTGAGTAACAAACATCTGTAAGAAATCTACGAGCCTATTTAACAAGACGGTATTAATTGCATGTATTCAAAATCACCAAAAATGGTAAAATATAATAGGTACAAAAACATTGAAATAACCCATTAGAGTGTGATAAATCCAATAATGATAGGAAAAATAGGTTTGCGTAACCACCCAAAACCAAGGAAACAAGATTGATCTCATCCATTGCCTACTAATAAGGTAGATTATGATAATAAAATCCAATAATTTATAATTGTGAATTTGGTATATCTATTATAGTCATTCTATTTTTCCAATATGTTTTTATATGTGTACAAAAATTTGGTTTTATTTATTAAATTAAATATCATGTTGTTTTATCATGGTATTTAAAATTTTATTTTTATCATAATATAAATTATAGTATTTTTTTATTTTGAAGGATTCATCATTGTGTATTAACTATTTAAACATAGACTCTATATTAAATGTTTTTTTTGACTCACGTAAATATACCATATATTAAAAAAATGTATTTGGGTGAAAACAACAACTAGTAACCATCAGGGGGGATCTTAAATTCACCGCAACTAGAGACGAAAAAAATGAATCATCTACATCATCATCCATTAATTCAAAAATATTTCATTATTCACACAATATTTATATAAAATTAGTAATAATTCTAAAAAAATTTGTTAGGTGAAAGAGTAGTTCTCTCAATGACCTCAGGGTTAGGAGTAGTTTGAGAATCAAGATTGATTCCTTAAAGGTCATAATCCTATGTTGCTTTTATGGGAAAAAATTTGGATAATGGAAGGCCTTGTTTAGAGACATGAATAGAACTGATAAATACATGGAATAGAATCTATATTATAACATCCCAAAATATTTAGAACACTATGTTTGATAGCATGTATAATACGTAGTACTGGTCTTAAACGAAGGATGAAATATTATTATTAAAATATGACAATTATTAAAAAGTCATTGATTTAGTGGGAATGAATAGGAATGACCCATTTATGATTTATATTTCATGTTCATGGTAAATAAAAATTTATTAATTAAGTATTGGTAAAATAACACAAAATTTTAGAGATTGGTCATTTTATTCTTAAAAAAATACATTTTTTAAAAAATTCTATTTATTAATTTCATTGATAAAATAAATTCCTTATTTTTTCCCAATTTTATAAAATTTATTTGATTAAAGGTAATTATTATTTTAAATAATAATAATAATATTATCTAAGGGTTCTGTTTTGTGATTTTTTCTTAAAAATTTTGGTTTTTCAATGAATATTGAAGAGTAATTTTCATTATTAAGAAAAACTTTTGTCGTTAAATAATTTGAAATGATCAATTTTTTTAAATGGTTTCATAGAAAAATTATAATATTTATGTTATTAATAATCCATGTTTGGTTTTTTAAATAAATTTTATACATAAATTTGTTATAAAACAGTTTTTATTTAAAAGGATTTTTTTTTGAAAAACAACTCTTCATTGGTTTTTGCACTTTTATGTTTTTAATAACTTTATGAAAATTATTTTTTAAAATAATAAAAAGTAGATTCCAAATTTATATTTATTACGTATAAATTTCTTAAAAAATATTTTTTTTATTTCTAGTCATTAGGATTAGTAACCATAATACATATTTGTCACCATGGTAAGGGTAAATTAGGTAATTAATTTATAAAATAAAAGGTAGTACACTAAAAATCTACCCAAAACATTCAAAAAATTAATTGGAATATTCTGATTCATATTTTATTTTCCCACATAAAAAATATGTCATATTTTCATTTTTCTATGAATATTCCAGTTAAAATATTTAGTTGAATGATAATAACCAAAATGTCATTTTTATTCTTTTAATGTATATAATATTTTATCATAGGTATTGATATAAATTATTTTTGGATAAAAATATTAAATTAAAAGATAATTTTTTTCTTTATTATTTCAATTTATTTTTTATTTATTTATGATCAAATAATTTCCTTAAATTCATGTGAAATCCTAAAAACGTGTTTTTAATTTAAATGAAAAATAAAATAATTGTTTGTAAAAATACTAAATGTGATATAGTATGAGATAATAATTGCGTTCCTTATTTTTTTTTTTAAATTCTAATCAAATGAATAATGTCAATAAATTCAATTAATGGCATTTTATAATAATAAATATCATATTAAATTATTTCAAATTCAAATAATATAATATTAAAAAATATATGGTTTGGAACAACATCCTTGGTACATTTATGGATCGTTTTGCATTTTATTGTATAGTTCATAAACATTAACATCTATAAAATTTTAATAAAATTTTAATTTTCAGAAGGGTTCACATCAGAAATAAAATTAAGAGATGATGGTAAAAAAATGACCAAACATGGCCAAGTATTAGTGTATGATAGTATTTAAACCCATTAGAATTATGTATTCTAATTATATAAGTTTTTACCCAATTTATGTTTATAAATAAATTATATAAATTAAATAGGTAATGAAATTCAAAAAGATCCCCACCATTTACATATACAATGGAACCTCTTATCATTTTCATCCACACTCAAAATCCACTTTTTTCATACATGAATTTCCTAAATATATAATTTACATTACTAACCAAATATTATAGAACTTTTTTTATCATAAAAAAATATTGGAAGACATTATATAGAAATCTAAAGATGTTCTCCAAAGAATATGTATCATTTTTAACTGAGCCTTTTGGTTTTATTTATTCATCCCCATCTTTAAAAACTGACTCAACTACTATAAAATAATAAAATTAGTATATTATTAAAATTTTTAGGTTATTATTCTATTTCAATGACCTACACCCATATCCTCTTTCATCTAATGTTAAATGAAATCGCAGTTCATATGTACGGTGTACTACCACCTCATGATCTGATGTAATGTTTTTTAACATCACCTCTCACGATTGGTTATAAGTATGGTTTTAACTAATATCAATATATATATATGTGTGTGTGTGTGTGTGTGTTAATTTGGATTTTATAACTATTTATAATAATTATAGAATATACATTATTGCGTTTCAATTCATCAAAAAATAATTACGTTATTCATGCATATGTGTAAACTACCACCTCTACGAAGTGATATTTTTCACTATTCATGACCACATCACATGGATGGAATATATAAGTTTATATATATAAAAATATGATATTAATTATATAATAATAATCCTATAAATATAAAATAATAATTACTTTCATTCTGCCATGATCATTAAAAATGGGAATATGAAAATTGTGTGTACATACAACATATTGTTTCCAGGATTTTAACATAGATCATTCTCCATAACCATAAATTTTGATTATTTTAAAATAAAAATTTATATATAAAAATAATAATTATTTCATGATTATTTATATATATATATATTATGAAATGATTTATTATTTTATGATATTCAACATATTAAAGCCATATTTTACATATGCACTGAATATCATCAAAACATGTGACATGAACATAAATTATTATGTAAATAAATATTACTTGGTTATTAATAAAATAAATTGAATACAAAAATGAAAAATGATATAAAGAATTTAAATAATTAACATAAGATAATTATTTTGGAAGATAAAGAAAGTACATTTTGAGTAAGGACAATGTTATGGGATTTGATCTCCATTTAAACTATATAGAGACATATTTAGTAATATACACAAATTTAATTTTATGTTGTGTATATATTTCTAATTCGAGTTATATAACATAAATATATATATATATATATATATATATATTTACAATGATTAATTATTCAATTCATGTTAATTTTTTTAGTGTAATGTTAAATGAAAACAAGATCTTATTTATCTTCTTGATCATTACTATTTTCCTCAACATGATTACTATTTAAAAATATTTATCCAAATAATCATATCCTAATATATATATATATATATATATATATATATATTAATGATATTTTATTTCATCCTTGAATTGTAGTATTTTTATAATGGATTTTTTTAATGTATTATAAAAAAAGTCAATTTTCAAAAATATTTATTAAAACTAAATAGGAATGTTATTATTCAGTTATATGATATTATTGAACCTTCTCAATGCCCAAAATGTTTGACACACCTTAGTAACTTCAAAAGGGCAGATATGATATTATAATCATATACTTTTTAGAATTTCTTTTAGAATTTTTTTATCATCTCAAAGAAATGAATTTATTCCAAATCCTATATTTATGAAGAATTAAAAAAACCATTTTATATTTTATTAATTATGTTCTTATTGACATTATATTAAAACATTTAGTTTCTTATGATCGTTGAGCATTACATTTCAATTAAATCTATAAATTCTCTCTCTCATGGGTATGATTATTTCAAAAACCATATACCATTAACATATAATGTTTTTAATTTAAATATTATTTGATTGATTTGGAAAATAATGACAGTTTGTACACATTACTCAATATGAATTTTTTTTATGAAATATTATTTATAAAACGTATTTATCATTATATATATGATGAATGAATCAAATATAAAGTAATGGGTGGTCCCCAAAATTATATATATAGATTATATTAATAGATATGTATCATATGAAAAATTAGTTTGCTAATTCAAATAGTTCATTAACAACTGTTTTGAAATGTCTTGCTGAAAGGTGTTAATGTTATTGATATAGTGATGTATATGATCATTAAGTCTAACAGTATTATTTACATTCATTGAGAATTCATTTATTATTATCCATGATATTACTACATTGGTATCATCCGTTCA
This sequence comes from Viscum album, assembly GCA_963277665.1. NCBI lineage: Eukaryota > Viridiplantae > Streptophyta > Magnoliopsida > Santalales > Viscaceae > Viscum > Viscum album. The sequence goes on along the minus strand of OY728143.1, from coordinate 510,387,433 downwards.
TTCCATTCATGCGGATGTTATTTTTTAAATAGAATTTCAGTCTAGTTATTTAGATTTTTGTATTGATTATGTCATATTTACTCATCATATATTCTACCGTAAATAACCATTTTTAACCATATGTTCTCACTCATTGTTATTTTTCCATTCCAATGGATATCAAGAAGAATTATTTGAATGATTTCAACGATGATGAACTCCCTATTTTGTTACGGTTATATTTGGAAAGTGTATCATATATGTATCTTGTTATCTAATAATAATAAAATGAAATATCCTTTGGTATTAATTCGATTGTATCTATTCTACTCTAATAATGTATAAACTATATCTAGAATACTATAGTTTTGGTTTTTGAAAATTGTATTAGATCCAGGATTGCTATAAACTTTTGGATCAATATTAAAAATAAACATATCTTACATGATAATTCTGATAATCACATATAGTATTAGAATATTTTTTCTTCTTTAGGTATTTTTTTTAATAAACAGCCATGATGATTATGATATGAGATGACTTAGTTTATTCCGTTATATAGTGATGAAATCTAATGGAAGAAAAAAATAAGTACATATGGTCCATGTAGGTAATTCCCTACTATTAAATTTAAAGAAGGTGGTGTTTGAGAAGAGAAGATTGTGGCCATATTTGGGTATGTGAACCATGAAATTTTAGAAATTTTTCTCATGTAGAGAAACATACTATTCCAAAACATGATGCAACAATATTTTATTTTTTTCAAGTAATATATGAGTCTATCATTTAGTGTAACTACTAATCTTCTGGTAACTCAAAAATGGATCAAGTCTCTTATTAATATATTTCTCACCATGGGATGAAATGTAACTGAAATGGTTATACTACACATATATTTTCTTAGCGGTAATATTGAAAAATAGTTGTTATTGATGTAGAATACTAGGGAGGAAGATGAAATCGATCATAGAGTGTGGATATATTATAAATAAATATTCATCGATAAATATTTCTCTTTTGACTAATCAAATTTAATGAATAAAAAGTCCCTCATCATAAATAAAAATGAGGAATACATTATGTAAAAGTGTTACGATACCAATATAACACTATTAAGGTATGATATATTTTATATACATAATCTATAGAGATGATATAACATAGTTTTGGAGGCTTTAAGACAATCCTCATATGGAAAGTGATTTCCCAGATTTTTTATCATATCATGAACTAGTTTTTTTATGTACCAACAAAATAGAAAGTAGGTTTTTAAGATTCTATATCTTCAAGAGAAATTTAGAGAAGAATCATTAATGTGATAATCATAAAAAAGATAAATCATCCAAAAAAAATATGTGAACCATAAAAAACACATACTGTGAAAATCATGTAATGAAACATCATGAAATGTAATTAAAGGGAAATTGAGTTTGTTACAAGTGAATATATAGGGGCCAGATAAATAATTAATGAAAAAATAAGAAAAAAATAAATGATATCTAATGATTAAAAAAATATAGAAATAGATTATTAATCAAACAAAATTTCCAAGAATAATTGGAGCATACTACATAAGAGGATGAGGGGAGAGGTACAAGAGTATGTGATCACTACAATTGAGTTTGATGTTTAAAATAATGTGTTTGAATAAACATTAATCTCAGAATCATATATAGTTAATGATTAATTTGATTATGTATCCATGCATACTATTAATGATTCTATGTTTTTTAATAATATTATACATTTCACTATAACCTTAAGAAAGAAGTTTTCAATAAAAACTAGTAGTTGAAATATGATTACTACATGAATGTATTGGACATTTACCATTATAACCTATAAGAATTCCATATTTTTTGAATTTATTATTACAATTATGGTTGATTTTTGAATAATTCTAAGTATGTATGGGATTCAAAAATATAATAAGAAAATTTATTATAATAGGAAGGAAATTATGATTCATGACGATGATATAAAATATCCTTTGTGTTTAGAAGGGATACTTCGTCAACTGAGTCATGTCTTGATCAACATCTTGTATATATTATGAAAGTGAATCATGGGGTGGATGACTAGACACTTTCTAGGGATGAAATATTTAATCCTTGAATTTAGAATGTACCCATTATATATGAATACATTGATATATTTATTTAGTAATTACATAGAAACCCAATAGAATGTGTTGTTGAGTTTTTCATTAATTTAAACCCTAATGAAATTAAAATATCAAAGACTCTATTTATATTGGAAAGTATGGAATTAGTAAATTTTAACAAACAATAAGTTTTGTTGAGTAAAAAGTAATTTATACATCCTATGGCATTCCCTTTGGGAGACCAAGCTCTTTTCCTTAAAAATAAATATAGATCAATGAGGCTTTATATTGACCATAGGGAAATCAATTCTATTATTATTAACGAAAAGTATCCTCTACCTATAATTTATGTATTATTTTATAAAATTTAATGTGAACAATATTTTACAAAGGTTATAATTAATGTTGGGTCTACACAACTATGGGTAATGAAAAAAAGATATTCTGAAGACAGAATAGACATTATGGGTTTATGATAATGACACTTGGATTAACAAAGTAACCCTTTATTTTTTAGATATAATTAATAATTTAATTAATTAATATCTATATATTTCCAATGTAATTTATTTAGGATATGTTGTTATACTATAAATGAAAGAGTATTGTGATAAAAATAGACATATCATACTTAAGTCTCTTATAAATAAAATGTGTTATATGAAAGATTTAACAAGTGTGAATTATGGATATAGAGAGATTCATTTCATGGTCATATTATATCAATGTATAGAATCAAAATTGATCTTTTGTAGAAAATAGGAGTCAATAAATTTCCTAAAAAAATAAACATGACTGACGTATGCAGTTCTATTGTCTCTAAAGGATACTATTAGTGATTTTTAAAAAATTTATCCAATTGTAAAAATTATTAACCACGATTACACATAAATAATTTATATTTATTTAGAAAAACTAATGTGTAGAATGTTTTGTGTAATTAAAAAGTATATTGGTCAATGATATGATTTTGACTCTACCATTGGGTCAAAATTGGTATTTAATATATAGTGATGCATCAAATAAATAAATTGGTTTGATTGTTAGGTAGATTTATAAATTAGTGTAAAATGACCCCATCGTAGTTATATATTCTATAACCAAAATATCCAAACTGTGACATTGAGTTCAATGTAGTAATATTTCCCATAATAATATATAGACATTATCTCTATGGTAAAGGATGGGAGAAATACATAGACTATATGATCATAAAATTCAACTTTTCACATAAGGATCACAATATGTGGGAAATGATATGGCTCAAGATACACAAGTATTTTGATTTCTCAAAATAGAAAAACCCAATGATGGAAAGTAAGGAAGTAATTACATTAATATAGGATGATTATCGATTCCTAACAAAAATGAGTATCAAAATAGATAATCATTTCTCAATATATTACAACATATTTTTTCTAATTACTTCCAAACAATATTAATTTACAATTTTAAAAACTTCACAACCTAAATAATGTGACATTAAAATAAAAATTAAAAAAATTAATGGTGGAAATTTTTCATATAATGAATATATAAATGAAATAATTAAATTTTCAAGGAGGCTATGTCAACCATTTATACCTAATCTGGATAAGAAATTATTATTCGATGACTATAGATTCACCTTATATATAGACCTTGGTAACACGGTGATGTATTTGAATTTGAAAAAACATTCTGAGTGGGATAGTAAGAAGAATAAAATTATTTATTTTGTGACAAGATGTTTGGTTTTATAATTGGTTAAGGCTGAAAGACAGTATCCTAGGAGAGTCATGAAAACTATACCAATTCTTATATTGAAATTGGATGAAATTACTATGGTATTTCTCACTATATATCCAAGTACTCCTAGAAATAATGATTCAATATGGGGTATTATTTAATTCCTTAACAAATAATCATATTTCTTTAATATAAGATAAGATATACCTCTTGAGTACCTTTCACAAATAAATATTAAAAATGTTCTAAAACATCATGTTAATCCTATTTTAATTAAGTCGGATCATGATCTATGATTTACATTTAAATTATGGAAAAGTCTTCAGAATGTAGATGATGTTGATATTAATTACCATGCCTTTTGTAGCCCCCAAACTAATGGGGTATTTGGAAAGACTATTAAAACATTGGAATACATGTTGAGGTCATTATCACGTGACTTTCATGGTACATGGGATTAGTATTTACCTTAGTTAGAGTTCACCTATAACAGTATATTCCACTTAGGAAATAAAATGGTTAAGAAAGAAGCCTTATATGGAAAGAGATGTCACACACTATCCTTTTTGGATGATGTTAGTTAAAGGAATATTCTAGTAAAGAAACATCATTAAGTGAAAATGGTGAAGGAATAAACTATTGTAACTCATATTAAATAATATCAAAGTAAAAAATTAGATATTTTGATAACCAAAGAGAATATTTAGATGTTCAAGTGGTTGATCATGTTTTCTCAAACGTAACTTCATGTATGGGAGTTTTCAAATTTTATAATAAGGGGAAAATTTTCCCCAATTATATAAGACCTTTTCAAATTATTTAATTAATTATAAATGTGTCTAACCGATTGTAAATTCCACCAAAACCAATAAGGTACTATATTTGTTTCTTATCTCTTTGCTAAGGAAGTACATTATAGAGAAAATATATTGTATCACATTAATGAATAAAACTATAACCTGATCTAAATTACTATGAATATAATATCCCTATAATTGAAACTATAGAGAATGTGTTGAGGAATCGAATAACGTGACTAGTAAATTCACATTAGCGAAATAATCAAGTAGATGAAGCAATGTGGGAACAAGTGGAGGTTATGAAGATGAACAACCATAAATTATTTATGTGGTAATAAAAATAAATATTCAAGGATAGAATTTATATATTATGGAACAATGTAATATCTCGATATTTTTAGAACACTTTATTTCATAATTTATACAACACAAAACACCATGTTTAAACATACAATGAATATTATTCTTTAAATATGACAATTATAAAAAAGACATTAAATTGATAGGAATATATATAAATAAGCACATAATGAAATATATATTAAGACAATACAAATTTATTCTATAATTCATATTAAATAAACAATCTATTTTTTAGAGAAGTGATTCTATTCTCAAAAAATTAATTTTATTACATTTTATGGGAAAATAATAACATTAATTTTTCCCAATTCTTTAATATTCATTTTATGTAACTAAATTTATTTTCGAAATCAAAATATGAAAATTTGGATTTTGTGATGTTTTTTTAATGTTTTATTTTTCAATGAATTTTGAAAAATACAACATTAGATTAAAACCAATATTTTATCAACAATTTAAATTTTTACATTTTTGTTAAAATGGGAAATTCAAAAAATATATCCATATTTTATTAATAATCTAATTACTTCCTTTTAAAGATTATTTTTTTGAATTTATTCTAAAAGTATTATTTTCATTCAACAAAAATCTCCCCAAAATTGTTTTCAATACAGTTTGTGATTATATCTTAAATTAATTTCATATAATTATAGAAAATTAATCACAAAAAATTAATTCCATCATTTTAATAATTAATTACAAAAACGGTAAATTTCCCCCTTTTATTTCTAATAATTATGAAAAATAACCATTGTAAATTACTGTCACCATGACAAGGGTAAATTCGGTATGTGAGGTAAAAATTGTTAGAAGGAATTAAAAATCAACAAATATTTTTTGTTTATTTCATTTAATTGTTATATTTCATTTATAATCTTCAAAACATTGAAAATAAAAATATACGTTTACATTTTTACATTGATTTTCATCTTTATAATATTTTAGAGAGAGATAAAGACAAAAATGAATATTCTTTTCTTTTAATATCTATAATATTTTACGTTTGGAATAAATCCAAATTTTTTTCGGTTATAAATTTTAATTTTAATGTAAAATTATTTTTTATATATATAATTTATTTATTATTTTAGTGATAAAATAAATACCTCAAAGGCTTGTGTAAATCCGACTCAATATGAAATTAAGTTATATAAAAATAAAATAAATGTTTTGAAAAAATTCTAAAAAATTAACATGATAAAACTATTGAGTCCAATAAATGTTCTAGGTAACTATATAATTTCAATTAATGTTAAATGATTGTATTATAATTTCTTCTATATTATGATGTATTTAAAGTCAAATTAAATTTATATTGTGAAAAAAGAAACTAGTGATATTTAAAAATTATAACTATTTTATAAAATGATTACAAATTCATAAAAATATAATATTCATTTAAATTAATATTATATTGTAATAAATTTTCACCATCATCAATTAATGTCAATTTTGTATTTTATAGTAATAATATTGACCCTTATATTATAAAAAACATCAGTACTGTAGTAATTGTCGAAAGTATTAATGGGGGATAAAAATTAAAATATAACTTCAAAATCAAAACCAAAAATTGTACAAATATTTTTGGATGATAGGATTCGGAACCATAACCATCATATATACTAATATAACTAATTTGGTGCCATTTTAATATTAATGTTTGTCATATAAATTTATTAATTTATGAAATTACAAAACTGACCCTACCCTCACTTATAGAAGGGAGCCTCCTATTATCTTTTCTACACAATCAAATGGTCATTTAGTTCATCCAATACCTACAAAAAATACAATCCTTACGACAATCCCATATTCTTATAGTTCTATATTAGATCATAAATCCAGTATAGTAAGTATTTAGATATAATACTAAAGAGGTCGATTGAAGAGGTGGTATCATTCTTAACCAATCATTTTGGTTTAATTTTTTCTTACACCTCCTTCATATATAATTAGACTAAGTAAAATATAATAAAATTATTATATTAAATATACAAAAATATTATTATGTTAATTAAATAACCTATATCACTCTACACATCCCTAATAAAACCATTGTTCGTGCGTATATGGGACTACCGCCATGAGAACTCATCTAATTCATTTTCCATCACCACATCTCTTGAATGGTTATAATGAATGGATTTTCTTATATATAAATATACACATGCAATTCAAGAAGTATGTATAAATTTGTAAATGAAATATATCGTATACTTTCTTTTAGATCCATTAATTGAAAAATGATATAGGGGTTTGTGAAGATATGTGAGCTATAACCTCCACAATACGGTGTGATTTGTTTTCACCATCACATCACACTGATGGTATATATAAGTTCATGAAAATAATTAATTCTTTATTTTTATGTAATTATAATCATATAATGATAAAATTATAATTATGTTAGTTGCAACATTATATATGAAAAATTGAAAACCTAACACATGTATACATATGGTGTACCCTCTCTATGGTTATAAAGTACTTAATTTTTTAATAACCATAATAATTGAATGTATTAAAAGAAAAAATGATGTATAAAAATTATAAATATTTTTTAATAATTTTTCATGATATGATTGAACAATTAAATCTTCGACTATAACCACCCTACGAAATCAATTTTTGGTATATGTATCAAATATCAACAAAACAACTGGTGTGAACATAATTATTTATGTAGAAAAAAACTTTGTAAAAAATATAATTAAATATTTTTTAAAAAAAGTAAATAATTTAAATATGTTTATTATTTAAGAAGATTGTGTATTTATATAATAAGTTGGACCTCAGAAAAGGGATTGCATCTGAACATCCTCCCAATTTATACAAATTTTTAATTATGCATATACACTCTTGGAAAATCGGACAATTGGATTGGGTTATTTGTGAGTGGTCATTGACGCATCCCCAATAGCCCTTCAGAATGGGTTTTTACGACGAGGGATCTAGCCCATCAAAAAAAATAATGGTTTTGTGATGAGAATATGGTTCCCATAGAAAAATATTTGATGCCTGTTTCACGTCAAAACATGGGAAAGTGTATTTGTGACAGTCTACAATAGCTCGTCGCAAATACTATGTTCGCACGTGGTCTTTTTTGATGGTAGTACCCTCACAAATAATTCAATTGCAACTACTCTAACCTATATATATACCCCCATCAGTTTTTTCATTTTTCCACTCAATTCTCCCCCTTTTCTTCACACTTAATAGTGGAAATTGTTCTCCTGATTTATTAGTAGTTGAAACTTTTAATTAGTTGCATTATTCGAGCCAATATCATTCGAAAGCTTTGGTTTAATGGTATTTAACTATTTCTATTATTTTTTACTGCTTTAATTTTATTTTATTTTAGTTTTAATTATTGTTAATTAGATACTGTTAATGTAATTTAGAATTAGATAGTTTTATTTATCATTGTTTTTGTTTATTTCTATAAGTAATTATGTCTGATTACTATGAGTGGGTATTAATTAAAATTTATTATATTAAATTGTAATAATTAGTAATAAATTGCAATTATTTGTATTAAATTGTATTAATTTTTTTTAAATTTCAATATTCTATATTAAATTTCAATAATTATTATTAAATTGTAATAATTAGTATTAAATTGCAATAATTAGTAATAAATTGCAATAATTAGTAATGAATTGAAATATATAGTAATAAATTCTATGAATTAGTTACAAATTTAAAAAGTAGTAATAAATTGAAATAATTAGTAATAAACTGAAAAAATTAATAATAAATTTAATGAATTATTAATAAATTCTAATAATTAGTAATAAATTATAATAAAAATTAATACATTCTAATAATTTGTAATAAATTGTAACAATTACTAATAATTAGTGATAATTAGTAATAAAAAGTACTAATTAGTAATAATTTCTAATAAGTTATAATTATTAGTAATAAAATTCAATAGATAGTAATAAATTGAAATAATTTGAATTAAATTATAATAACTAGTAATAAATATGAATAGTTAATATTAAATTGTAATAATTATTAATAAATTTCTATAATTAGTCATAAATAGTAATAATTATTAATAAATAGTAATAATTAGTAATTAATAGTGATAATTAGTAATAAATTATAATAATTAATAATACATATTAATAATTAGTAACAAATTGTAGTAATTAGTAACAAATTGTAATAATTAGAAATAAAATTATAAAATTAGAAATAATCTATTATAATTTGTATTAAATTTTAATAATTAATAATAGATTGTAATAATAAAGAATAAATTTTAATAATTAGTAATAAATAAGAATAATTTTGAATAAATTCTAATAATATTGAATAAGTTGTTATATTTAATAATAAGTTGTAATAATTAGTATTAAATTGTACTAAGTTGTAATAAATTGTAAAAATTGGTAACAAATTTTAATTGGTAGTAAAAAATTATAAAAACTAGTAATAAATCATAACAATTAGTAATAAATTGTAATTATTTGGAACAAATTGTAATAATTAAGAATAAAGTGTAATAATTAAGATTAAATTGTAATAAATTTTAATAATTGGTAAAAAAAATTGTGATAAAAATTAATAAACATAAATAATTAGTAATAAATTTTAATAATTAGTAAAAAAATTAATTACTAATAATAAATGGTAATAATTTTTAATCAGATGTATTAATTAGTAGTAAATGGTTATATAATTTTAATAGTTAGTAATAAATTATAATAACTGGTGATAAACTATAATAATTAGTAAAAATTGTTATAATTTTTAATAAATTGTAATAAATATTTATAAACTGTAATAATTAGTAAATAATCATAATAATTAATAATAAATTGTACTAATTATAAATGAATTGTATTAATTTGAAATAAATAGTAATAATTAGTAATAATTAGTCATAAATTGTCATAATTTATAATAATTAGTAATAATTAGTAATATTTAGTAATAATTAGTTATAAAGAGTAATAAATTCTAATAATTATTAATAAAATGAAGTAATTTAGAATAAATTTTAATAATTTGGAATAAATTATAATAATTATAAATAAATTGTAGAAAATTAAAACAATTAATAATAAATTGTAATAATTAGTAATAAATTGTAATAATTAGTAACAATATGTAATAAATAGTGATAAATTGGTGATAAATTAGTAATAACTTGTAATAAATTGGTAATAAATTATTAATAAATTCTTATAATACTTATAATTAGTAATAAAATTTAGTAATTAGTAGTAATTTGAAATAATTATAAATATTAGAATTAATAGAAGATAATTAGAATGAAATTGTAATAAATTGTAACAAATTGTAATAAATGGACACAATTTCAAGAAGATTGGTTTCTCTCTATTTCCCAATGCCTTTTCTCCTTGCAATTATCTCCCACTAAAATCACTAAGAAATTTTTTTCGTCACATACAAATATCTATTTTCCCCTGTATGATAATACTGAGCAGGGAGGCGGGGACTTCCTCCTCTATATTCTGGTGCTAACAAAAATGGATATTCATACATCGGAGTACATTTTTTATAATGATTTTAGTTAGAGATAATTTAAAATCGATGAGCCATTGTGAAATGGAAGATCTCTTGCTTGACGACTCATCTCTCCTATCTCCAACTAAAGTCACTATGAGAAATCTTCTCAAAAATACATATATTCATTCTTGTATTCACAATTATCGAGAGGAGGGAGGACCCGCCACATTTCTCTTTATATTCATACATTAAGAAATGTATATCCATAAGTATTAGCATATTTTAAAATGTTTTTTATGTTGGAGATAATGGATATGAGTCGTAGGGAAGAAGAGCTTCTGCCAATAAATTGGAAATTTTGTGGCAACTAATTAACAATTATGTGTACAAATTAGCTATAATTAATAATAATTAGGGGTAATTAGTTTAAATTATTATATATTAGGGTATAATAGTATAGTTTTTTTTAAATATAAATATATTTTTAATAATAGAAATTATTAGCATTTAATAGAAAATAGAATTTAACTATCTTCTCATTTTGCGATAGTATTTTTATTATATAAAATCATACAAAAAAATCTTATTATTTTATATTTTATAGAGAAATATTGAAAAAGAATGTTGACAAAAATCATTATTATATGATTTTTTTGGATAAAATAGAACAAGAATCCAAAGAGTTATACTTTACACCCTATATATATTGAGGGTGTTGAATCTTTCTTTTAATTTGATTCATCAAAAATAGAATTTGTTTTAGAAGGAAAAATTAAGTGCCCTTGTTAAAAATGTGCTATGAGGATGTTTAACACATTTAACAAATTCGGGGTCTGTTTATTGCGTTTTGGTTTTTAAATAGATAAAGTTTTTTGGTATCAACATGTTAAATGCAGTTCGAGAGAAGATACTAATAATTTGGTTCTGAATTCAGCATGGTTTCTAAATTTAGTTCATGATATGGGAGGTCCATCTATTCTATAAACATAAGCTCTTGATAATATTAATTTAACTCATATGTTGAAACCATCCCATTTTTAATGAGTTTTTGAGGTCCAATGAGGATGCCTTTTATCCTAGTTAAAAGATAAGATAACTTGAAGTAGTTATTATATTAATGTATATTGAATCAGATAATGGAATTCCAAATAGATATATTGATCATATATTATCAATGGTAAAAACACTTCTTCTTGAATGAAATGTGTTGCCAAAAAATTTCTATGAGAGAAAGAGGATGGTTCATAATCTAGGTCTTGGTTATTAGAAGATTCATGCATGTTCAAGTGATTGTATCTTATATTATGGTGAAAACGAGTCGTTGCATAGTTAACCCACATGTGGAAAATCATGGTATAAAGAGGCTCAATAATGGACGTTTGGACTGATTCCTGTAAATTAATTGACATTTTTCCCACTTACACCCAGATTGAATCATTTATTTGTGTATCAGAACACAAAGACATTGATTTTATGGAAAAAAAATATTCTAACTGGTAAAATATTAAATCATCCCTCAGAAGTTGATTCATTGTAAATATTTGACCAACTGTATCTACCATTTTATTTTGAATCAAAAAACATATGACTGGGTCTTTCTAGTAACGGTTTATGTCCATTTGGATCATAATGTAGTCAGTATTCGTGTTTCTTTGTCTTTATAACTCCATATCATTCACCTCCTTTAATTTTGATGAAGAAACCATATATATATATATATTAACTTATTAATTATAGGAAACCTGAAAAAGAATATGGGTACTTATTTAAAACCATTAATTGATGAGTTATATTTATTAGAGAGAAAAGGAGTTAGTAAATTTGGTTTTGCATAAAAACAATGTTTCTTTCTAAATAATTTTTGGATTTGTCATATTAGTGACTTCCCAGCATATCGAGTGTTATATGGCTTGAGTACACATGGTCTAAAATCATTTCCATAGTGTATGAGAGACAACAAAGCATTTATGCTCATCAATGGTAGAAAACCTTGTTTTTTTTACTATCATCACATATTCCATCCATCTGATCATACATTTCAGAGGAAAAAATATAATTTTAAAAAAGGAATAATTGAAAGAGATTGAACTATAAAAATAATTTTCCTTTCATTACCTCCCATCACACATAGAACAACAATAAACCAACAATAAAATTGATGACTTTGGACGAACACAATTAGAAAAACAGATAATTTTTTAGGATCTTCCATATTGACCAGATTTGTTTGTTCTTCATAAATTTTATTTCATGCATACTGAGCAGACCTATTTTAAAATTTTAATTCATAAAGATTTAGATATACCAGGTAACACCACATATAATATAAAGGAATGATTATTTGTTTCCCAAATTTGTAGATGGCTAGAAGTTGAATGGTTTTACTATGTTGGATCATAGTATTTAATGATGAGAAAAGAAGTTTATACATTTTACAATGAAAATAAGTTACTATTTTGTCATTGGATTGTATATTTGAGACTTCCAAATGGTTATGCTTCCAATTTGGGTAGATGTTTCAGAAATGGTCATATTACTTGATTAAAAATACAAGATTGTCATGTTTTAATTGAAAGACTTTTATCGATTGGATTAAGAGTTATACAAAATTCAATCATTTGGGATACACTAATAGACGTTTCATATTTTCCCTGAGACATTTTTCTGGAAACAGGTGACTATGATGAATTAAGCAGTATGTAAGAATCTTTTTATTTTATTTTCTGTAAATAGGAAAAAAAATTCCCTCTGGCTTTGTATGACTCAATAGAACATTTGGTATTCTATTTTTTTAATGATGAAAAAGTGGAGTCCTGGTTCAGTTCTGATGGATGTAACTATTTGATATTATCAAAGCACAAATTGAAGAAAAAAAGTATGTAACAAAACATATGTTTATGGTTCAATTGTAGAAGCTTATTTTCCAGATGAAATTTTTTTCTCTCCTTACATTACATTCAATCTGAATATCACTCAAAAAACTGTATGAGGTATAATGAAGGAAGTATTGATGATTAAATTTTTACTAAATTTTTAGTTTTTAATGGAACCTAACATGGCTTTGATGGAGTTCGTGAATGGTTGCTTTCAGATGATGAATATCACATAGCTTGTAGATATGGTCTGCTCCACTATGAAGAAATGACACTATTTTTATAGTGAGATCTCCTATACATATTTAAAACTTTTGTTATAGTAAATTAATCTTATTTTATTTTTAGTTTATATGAAAATAGTATCACAAAACAACTTCCAAAAATTACTGTAGTTGCACTTGAAGAACATCGACAAAAAAACATTTCCTACTGGATTCAAAAATATGTAACCTAATTATTGTTAGTTTAATGTATAAAATCAATTGATTATCTATTATATTGATAAATGTATTAAAATTTTATAAGTATCTCAACATGTTGATAAAATTGATAATCGATTACAGGTATGATTAACCCGCTATAAAAGATTGTTAAATCTTATAATGCATATGTGGACAATGGATTTCAATTTCAAAAACGTGCATATAGGGAAGACAAAATTAATGAATAATTGGGTTTTCTAGAGAGTATCTCATCCTATAAAAACTAAATTTGACCATTACGGCATACTAGAATAAATTATTGAACTTTTTTATCTGGGAAAAAATTTCAAAATTATGATTAAATTTCAGTGGTTGGATACTGAGAGAGGATTTCTTATTCAATCAACCCATTGAATCATTGATATTAAATATAACTTTATTATTTCAATAAATGGACCGTTTTTATTGGTTCATCAGGTACATCAATATATTTTTCAAAATATTGTGATACTTCATGAGAGTTATGTGATTTGTGGAGCATAATAATAATAAAATCCCAGGAAAAACGATGTACTCAATGTGAATGTTGTTCTACTGAAGTAGAAGGAATTAAAATTTCTTAAAAGACTACTCTAAATCCATATTATCATAAAGAGACAAAATATAGATGATGAAACCCCACATTTAAGGGTTCATGGTGATGATTATGTTAAGGATGTTACTAATGAATTTGAAAAAACATTAGATGATGAAACTAAAAGTCATATAGAAATTGATGATGCTGAGGAGGAATATGATGACATTGAAATCATCAAGTGTGTACATGAAGAGGAATAATAACATTGACATAATTAAATACTGGTAATAATCATAAATAATATATATCTATATATAATAGTTGTTTTCAATTATATTCAAACAATTGTCATTTCGTGTTTTAGATGGACGATGATCAGTACCATTAGTTTTTGGAAGCTAATTTATCTTTGGATGAGAAATATGTTGGGTCATCTGATCCTTAGGCTACTAGTTTTTCATGGGGGGACTTAGAGGGAGTGTGGTGTTGTACATTTGATGATTCTTGGCCCAATCCCCGGGAGACGTCCATGTCTGGGATTCGATCCATGCGTGAAAATGTATGTTTACTTGTGTATTTTAGTTAGTTGTCAACAATTTATTTATATAGTAATTGTTTTATTATTTGTTATTTTTTCACATATTAATGCATATATCTAATGTAAATAGGAACACTATATTGTGAAATTATTTTTCTGAAGCATGGCTCTCCTGTGATTATATTACCATTGATGTGCGTCTCCGCAACTTCGATCATTTATTGGTACGTAAAAAAAATATTTATTTTGAAATTAATTTAATTAATATCAAGATATTATAAATTATTTGTAAGGACTATGGTATCTCATCGATGAGATCATGTGTGGGGATATCTGAAAGGCATGGAAGGTGTCTATGTGTAACCATTGTTGTAAGTTATTTCACAATTTGGGAAGGGAAGAAATGGAGAAATCATAAGTGGCCGAGTTTGATGAGTCTTGTTATTCCCAAAAACCTGATTAAATTTCATCTCAGTTTTGGGATGGATTATATTCACACATGTTGGCCGGTTGTTTTTAGTGTTGATCTTCATTAGGCCAAAAAAATATGGGGAGATAGGAGGTGACACATCATGCCGGTAGTCATACATTCATTACTCATAGAGAGAATTTTATATGTAGTTTTTTTAAATATTTTATATAACATTAAATGTAATTAGTTTATTTTTAATTAATATAGGTAGTTGAATAGAATGATATTTCATAGTATGACTTTTATTGGAGACTGTATAGTGATCCGAACACTGGAGAGATTAGAGATTATTGACAGCATCAGATTGCAGTTAGTATATTTTCTTTTTGAGTTTAAAATTAAGCTACAAATAATATTTTAACTATTTTATTTTAAACTATAATTGAAAGATTCACTAGAGGTCGTGAAATCTTATACAAAGACTAATATTCTGAAGGATACTGATACAAAAACCATTGCCCACCAATTTTATAAGACAACGTGGATGCTGGAGACAAAGTATGCCTTTGAGAAATGCCAATTTTGTTGGTATCAGCTCTTGTTTGTTGTCTACAGATTTTTATGGAACCACGGTGATGTCTTCATCCAACTCGAGAGGAGATAGTGTAGACATATCATTATATAATACAAAATATTATGTGTAGTTGTGAGCTTAGAATGATCTTATATAGAGTGTGCATAGGGAGCATCAGCAGATGCGATATTGACAGTAGCAACAACATGAAAAGTTTCTACGACATTAGTAGCAACAATATTAGTAGGACATGTAGGTGAAGATCTGTCGATGGTGGAAGCCACAAGGGCAGGAGCAGTTTAAGTACACGTGACGTAAGACTCGTGGTTTAGGGATAGAGTTTCCTCTACCATCTCCGCTAGACCTCCCTCCCCCTTAGTGATCTATTTATTTTTTATGATCAAACATTTGAATTTGAATTATGTTTTTAATATTAACTATTTACATTTTTATATAGTTAATTTTTAATATTATTGTTAATATTAATTTTTTTGTTATTTATTCAATTTTTTTTAATTTTATTAATTTATTTTATTTTTATAATTTTTATTATTTATCAATAATTATTTATGTTTATTTTATTTTAACTATTTAATTATATTTTAATATTTTATTTTTATTGTTTTATTATATTTTTTATGAATATTTGGGATTTCATTATTTTATAATTTTTTATTATATTAGAATTATTATTAATAGTATGTGCTTAATATTAATAATTATATTATTACTATATTATCAATTTTATTTTTACAATTATTATATGAGTTTTATTTTTTTATTTTATAGTTTAATTTATTTTACTAATATTTTTGTTATCATTTTATTAATAGTAATATTATTTTTTATTATTAATAATATTTTAAAGTATTTACGAAGGGAGCATCGCATAGAGAATTTACGAATTTTGCGATGACGCATCACAATATGGTATTTAAAAACCACGATGAACCTTTTTGTGACAGAACCACATATCATTAGAAATATTTACATTTTACAATGGTCTGTCATAAAAATCATATTTGTGGTGTTTATTTTTACAACAGATCATTTTCCACAGGCCCCCATTGCAAAACTATATTCGTAATGGGATCCCATCCCAAAATCCAATATTTATTGTAGTGATATTTACATTAATGTAATGTATATATTTCCCACTTGGATTATTTAAATTGTATATATATTTATTATAGATGATTGATGATTCAATTAATGTTACTCTATCAACAAGAAAGTTTAAAATAATAACAGATCTTTTCTATCTCCCATATCAGGTATATTTTCATCCACACATGCACACACAGATATATATATGTTAAAATTGTTTTTAAAAAATATGTTTTTATTTACAAAAATGTGTGAAAAATGATATTTTATGTTACACTTGACTTGTAACATGGAAATAAAGGAAATTTAGTAATTTTTCATAAAATAGGTCATTTTGAACTTTATTTTCAGGAAAATATAATGGAATGTTGTTTTGACATATAAGTCATTAACATACCTTCCACTCACCATAAATTGTTGTCACTCATTATTTTATTTTCTTATATTTCAATGGTATTAAAAAGAAAACACGTTTTAGATTTTTTTGCACTCATTTTTTTATTATCCAAAATATATGATTTTATTTCAAAACCTATATTTCTGACTAATTAAATTATATCGTTTGTCTCAAATTAATTGTGTGTTTATAAACTCTTCCTTGAACCATTCACATTATTATGATCATTGAATATAATATTTCACATATATATCCATATCATTCTTTATAATGGATAATATATTTTCCCTAAAGCATATATTATTCATATAAATAGAATTTCAATTTGAAAGTAGGTATATTGAATGGGAAAATATTTATATTTTTAATTCATTACTCAATATGAATATTTTCCATAAGAATATTTATCATCAGTAAAATTGATCATTTTATATATGTGGAATTGATCAGAGATGTATTATTGGGTGTGACCCATAATTATTGATCCATTTTATGCATAAACAGTTTTTACAATACAAATCATTATGCCCAATTTAATATGTGTTCACCCAAATGTTTAAACAATATAGGCATAAGCACTTGATGATATTTATATCCTAATGTTTAAGATAGTTAAATCTCATAATATTTTTTTCCTTAATTGATAATTCATTTTTATTATCCATGACATTGGTTCATTAATGTTTTTTAGGAATTCATTTCATGTTTAAATCGTTAATTAATGGTAATATTTTTATAGTTATTCACATTTCCATGTTAAATATGAATAATTTACTCATGATATATTTTAATACATATAATACTTACTTATCATGTAATTTGACCCATTAATAATTTTTTACTTTCCCAAGATATGATGAAAAACTCATTTAATGAGTTCTATGATGCCAAAAAACCTATTTTATTGCTGCTTCAATATAAAATATGTATCATGTCTGTATGTGGTTATCTAAGAATGAAAAACTAATTAATATATTTTTGATTAATTATCTTGTTTATATTCCATTATAATGAATTATTCTCTATCACAAGGTTATCGGTTTTGATGTTGCTACACATCCCCCACCAACCTTTACCCAAGAGGGTTTCAGAGAACATTTTGTGCAAGGATTGGTAAAATAAGAAGTAAAAGAGGTGGGTTGTAGTTTATAAAACCTTGAAACAAAAGTTAGTGACAATATGGAGAGATTTTCTGCTAGTTTTGTGTATATTAAAACTCAAGAAAGGGTTGAGAGGGGTATGAATTTGGATCTCATTGAACCTTTTAAATAGGAGGATGATTCTTCCTCAAATAAAACATTTAACCTAAACATTTTTTCAACACATCCAACTTAATTGATCATAGGTGAGAGGATATAGGTTTGTGTGTTTAACTATTAAAAAAATAAATAGTCACATTTAATACCTTAAATTAATTTTCCATTACTTTTCTATTTTATGAACTCAATGAAAAATAAAATAAGACATAATAACAAACCAAGAATTGTATTTGTCTCTAATGGTTAGGAATAAACATGATAATGGGATTATTCTGATTATGTGTGAAGAGATTTTATTTATACCAACTTAAAAAATTAAATATATAGTCTAGTTATATAAATACTTAACTATCATTATTAGTATTTAAAAATTAAATTTTGGGGATACATTTTATTTAGGGGGAGAATGTAACGACCATGAATTTCACTATATTCTCCTGAAATTAATAATATATTAAACAGTATGTTTCATACACATTATCTAATTAAAAAAACACATATTTTATTTATAATATTAATCTTATCCATTAAAACATAATTTTTAAACTATCTAGAATAAATTGATGCAACCCTATTGAAAAATGAATTAAGGAAATGAGAAGAAATGGAATATAGATATGGAAATTCTACATAAAAATTGTAATTTTCCTTTATAGAATGAGAGGTATCATCAAAATGATTTTCCCCATACCATTCCCAATATGACCTCAAGAAATTACTATTTGAGAAAAAACCATATAAGGGATGATTTCTTGCTCATAGAGATTTCCGTATGATAAATTCAAGATGAACCACCACTAGAAACTACATCAAGAGATTATATAATAAAATGTTCATACAAAAATATCTTAATGGGTTATATAGGAATATATTTTTATTATATAAACTTTTAATAAAATAATTATATGTATAAATATCTGAATAATTTTTATATATTTCAAAAGGACATTTTTTCTAAAACTAATTTATTGTTAAAAGTTATTTTTTAAAAATATAAGTTTATTTCAATTAGTTATGTTCACTTTTATAGAATAATAATATGATTCATTAAAAATATGTTATTTATTAATTTATAGGAAAATAATTTTAAACTAAAAAAATCAATTTTTTATAAAAAAATTCATATAATTTATGTTGTGAAATAAAAAAATATATAAATTTTAATGTTAAAATTTGGAAATTTTAAATTAATTCAAATATTTATCATGTAAATATAACATTTAGATGTATTTTTAGGAATGTTTTAAAATGATTGAATTTTTATATAAATTGTAAAAATTATTGTCTTTTCAAATAACATGAATTTTATTACATAATTTGCATATGTTTGGATTTAAATTTTTGAATGCTTTATTACAAAACCATATAAGAAAATTGTAAGTGATTTTATAATTCCATAAATGATGGAATTATTTTATAATCTGGTATTTTAAATTTCATAACTGAAATTTTATATTTTTTAAAAAAAATTGAATATATTAATAATTTAGTATATTAGTATTATATTTTATCACATTTAAAATTCATAAAACAAAAATATATTTAAAATTATGAATTATTAGGTCTAAATTATTTAATAAGGACTATTTTATTTCATGTCATTATGGATATATTACCTAGGTAAAAACTATTTACTGTGGTCAAAACATACAACATGAAAATGAGTAACCAAAGTAGTAAAGGCCCTAAAACATTAAAAAAAAAACTTGTTTTAAATTGAATTATTCAGGTTTTTATAAATCCATATATATTCCCCAAACCATTTTTATGAATTTTGGATCATTGTTCCTTAATATTAACATCTCATTGTTAAAATGTTTTGTGTATTTAAAAAACATTCATTCTCTTTCACATAAAAGAGAATAAATCCTCCCCCACTTCCCCTTACACTAAGAGCCCATATGTTAAGCCCAAATTATTCCCAAAATCTAATAAACACTCATATATGAATTAATGCGGTTCTTTTTTTCTCAAAATATCATCCCTTAGTTGATAAATCCAATTCCCAAATGAGATAATTCAGGTAATCTGATATAGATTTATAACAACTCCTCCCTCTTTCCTATTTCATTAACTAATTCAATTATTCCTAAAATTTATATTAACAAATTTATAATAATAAAATTGGTATAAATATTATATTTTTTATGTTATTATAATGAGGTAACAAGCACTACCTACCCTTCACTTTTCCATTAATAAAATTTTAATCGTGTGTTGTACGAATTATCACATCCATGAAACTAGATGTTTAATTTTCCATCAAAAACATAAAAGGAAAATCCAAATTTATAATTTAATAAATAATTATTTAGTATTAATAATTATTTTATATTATAATGTGATAAACCTAAATTCTCATTTACATTATTCTAGGGAATACAAATCCACCAACCATGCATATGTGTGGGGTACCGCCTCCATGGAACGATCAATTTTAATTTTATACTTTCAACAGAACATAATATGCATGGCCTTAAAATTTGTTTTAAAGGATAAATATGATATATATTATATAAATAATATAAAAGAAAATAAATTTAACAAACTATTAATGATATCAATGATAAACAATCATTACAAAATTAATATTCCCAATATAGAAAACCAAAAAGAAGAAAACATTATTCACATTATATAATATTTTAATGTAAATTAATTAAACCTTTGAATCATTTAAAAAATGATATACCATAATTAAAAACATTAAATATTATAATTATGCATCTGTTATAATGATACAATAATAAAATTAACTCATTATCATCCATTAATCATGGAATTTTAAATTCTAGGACATTTTGGGCACCAACTTGAACCACACCATAAAACTATATCATGGATGACTATGAAAAAAAAAACTAATTTTAAAATATGATATAAATATTTTAATTACTATATGGGTTTTTTTCTATAATGGATACATAAATATTTAACTCAAATTTTTAGAAAACACCTTTCTTTGGATAAAAAAATCCCTGAATGATGTTTTTTTATCAATTTCATATTCATGGATAAATAATGAAATTCTGATGAAATAAAATTGAATCATTATATATAATTAATATTAAAATATTATAGTTACATTAATTAACTTTTAATGATGATTTTGTTTAAAATTAAATACCGACTCCACACATAAAAAATGTGTATACAAAGTCCAAACTATTAGCACCTGATGCTGCAGAATTAGTTGTAACTTACATATATACATGTAGATGATGATTATAAATTCGAATAATAATTTTTATAGGTACTAATATGGTTTTAAATATTTTTATTATGATAGTTATTTTTTATATAGGAGGAAAATGAACATGTTTGTAAATCAAAAGTGACTATAAGGGTTCCTTTATCTAATTTTCAACTCCATGTGACATGTTCAATATTATGAATAGAAATTTCATTTATATATTTTATTAAAAACTAATTGGTTTCAAATTTTAAAATATAACACATTTCTTAAAATTTTAATTTTAATTTTGTGGTCTTCCCATTAAGATCATGTGATTTTTACTTTAACAACTCAGTGAGATTTATAATAACCCAATTTTCGATTTATTGTGTCAAAGGATCTAAAACTGGAATAAAATATTCATGTTTTTTTTAATAATACCATTCCCCTATATTTTATGTTATTTCCATTATATCCCTAGGAAAATTCCATTGCATAATAAAAAATATCCTTCAATGAAATATTTTACCATTCAAAAGTTTTACATTTGTAAAAATAATTCTCTTTCATACTAATGAATATTTTCTTCCATGTCTTTATTTTTATTCTCCCAAATCATATACAATATTATTTTGAAAGGCAATATATATTATTATCTATTATTCTTATAATTCTCTATAGCTGATTTTTAAACAAAAATTTAATAATCATTTCAATGATATTGTTTTCCAAATAAATATATTTAATTATATTTAAACATGGGACTGGTATCCTTTTAAAATGATAAGTTTTATCATATAAGACAAATTTACTTTCGATAAATTTTATGTGTTTTCAAGTATCATTTATTTGGAACTCATTTTATAATGTTTTTAAAAGGACTTCTCATTCTCTTCTGAAAAATTGTTTTTGTATGTACTTTACACTTTATCTTCTATGTCAATATTAAAAAGGTTTTGAGAAAACATTTTTATTTTATCTTATACCTTTCCTCAAAGGTTTATCACTCATGAAGTGTTTTTTGACAATCATAAATATTTTATTTTTACATGAATTATTTTTTAGAATGATATTTTTTATATCGTCTGTTATTGTAATATTATTATATGTCATGTTTTGGGATATTTTATGTATCATATTAACTTTCAAGGGGTACATTTAGATATGATGGTAGTTTATTTTAAGTGTTTAATTTATGTTGAGATGAAAATTATTGAGGTCCAATATCACCCTCAAGTTTATTGGTATACATTTATGTATTTTTAGATAGTGAGGCATGGACAATATAAGGACCCAGCCTAAAAATGAAATAATATAGAGTTTGAATTCAAGAATTTATTCTTTTACAATTATCATCTTTATAGATTCTTATTTTTATAAAATTAGTTCATAACATATACATAAAAAAACTATATAATACAATTTGGACACTGACAATCAATATTTATGTATCCTAACTTATAAAACATTTTATACAATACATTATTTCTTTTCATGATACTTCCTTATGACATTCAACATGACCTCTTATTTCCCTTACTCATCGTTAAATCATATCAAAAATATATTAAAAACATTGAATGATAACCAAAAATATCATAAATGGAAAAAATAAAGAACAAAACTATTAATCTAGGGGAAAAATAAAAACCAATTAGACTATTTTCTAAAAAAAACTTTTTACCAATAAATGGAATTATCAATTTTTTAAAAAGTTAAATTATAATAATTTTTGAATAAAATGATATCCATGAAAACTCATTACCATGAATATAAAATTATTATAGATAACATGAGACATAATCTCAATTAACCCTTAAATGCCCTTTTAAAGCCCTTACAAATTAGAATAACCATACGACCAACTTCAATTATAATTATCTAGAAAACAAATCATTATCCCATGCCTTAGAAAGAAATAATGGGGAGTGCCCAACATATAAACTATATGAGGATTACCGACGAGTAATAATGGTGGTCAACCCTTCCTACAAGCTATATTAGATTCCCCTATTAATCAGGACATATAATGGGTCTGATCCCTTAATATATGATATATTGGGATCACCTATGTGTAATAATGGGGATCAATACGACAACCAAAAAATTGATAAAACATTTTATTCATTAAATTTTTCATCAAAAAGAATCTGGAAATCTCTTTTAAACCCATTTCCAAATTGCATTCAGATATCAAAAATATCACTTTTTCCCTTTAAAACCACATTTTCATATCTAAAATACCCAAAAAAGAAACACATCTATTTTTATTAAAGAAATCATATAACATTGTAAAATAATCCTTAAACAAAATAATTTCCATGGTAGAGGAAATTTGTTTTTTTCACAATGTACGTTGATAATAGATCATTACTTTTTTTATTTAGCAAGACATTATGTATAAAACACATAATAAGTTTCCTTTTTGAAATCATTGGAAATAATGTTAAAATAGAAAAAAAATTCTATATGAATATTTTTGACTGAATATATTTTTAAAAATCAATTTAAAATTATGGAAAGGGAAAGGAAATATTTGAATAGAAAACATTAATATATAATTTTGTTTAAAAGAAAGGTCCATTATCATTGTTGAAATATCTGAGTCATAATACCTAGACAAGAATAAAATTAAATAACTATAAATACCATTAAAATGGATATATTAATGATATAACAAGTAAATGTGGTTGTAAATACACCTATAAAATAGCATAGGAGTATATCATTAAAATATTACTTGATGAAAGGAAATTAAGATGTTGTCCATTTCCTTGAGTCTGAATAATGACATTTATATTTATATTAATGAATAATAAAATTATGTTAATTTTCTTTATTTATTGAGACACATTTTCAAGTTTATTATTACTTCTATTTCACTTTTTATCAAGGTATATATGATAACATGATAAATTATGTTTATGTCATATTTTTTAACCATATACAGCTTTTGTGTCCAGAATTACATTTGGTAGGCTGACTACGGTAAAATAATATATTATTTAGACATTAAAATATTATTATTATTGAAATATTTTTCTTATTTATCCATAAAATATAATTTTAATACCAAACATGAGTGATGTGTCAAAGATGTGAGGTATAATACAATCATGGAGACAGTTGGGTGTATGTCTACAGGAATAACATTCCCATTTTTCTGTGATCATTATTGCAAGAATTTATGTTTTACATTATCCATAAAATAAGATAATAATATAAAAAATTCCATTTTATAATTTTAAATATTATTATATATATCATCCATATTTTTTGGGGATTAAAAGAGAGTCACGTGGCATTGTGAAGGCGATATTCCACATGTTCACAATGATATTTTCCTTTCATAATGGGAGAAAATATAAGACATAAAATGATATATTATCTTTTAATAATGAAAAATATGTCATTAATATAATAATTATTTCATTTATATTAAATATATTCAACATATTTACCCTAATTACCTTTCATGTGAAGTATTATTGTTTAAGAATCACATCACTTTGCAGGATGATATTTCACCCTACACATGAAACTTGTTATCAAATCCACAATATAATTGAAAGAATATGTATATATATATGATATAATTATTACATATAAATAATTATGTTATAATTATAGTATATATAATTTATATCAGGCATCATACCCAATCATGAAAGGTGATGATAGTAAAAATAATGACTTTAGTTAGCGAGGGTGTAGTCCATCGCACATACAATGGATAATTTTGTTACCAAGATTACGTAATTCAAGAACAATTATGTTATGAAATCAATATAATAACATATAATGTTATATAAGACAATTTGTTTATTAAATATTAATGGTATAATAATAATTCAGGGATGTAGAGGGTGAAATAAAATAAAAAACACTCATTAAAGAATGCCAACTCTTCTACAGTTATCCTCCTTTAGTTTAAACCAAAATCCATCATAGTTTTGATTTATGGCCAAACTATGTCTTATAATATGATAGAATGGTGATTGGAAATTTAATTTTTAGTTGTATTGTATAAACCAATGGGGTTTGAAGTTGTGAAGAGAGAATGGGAGGGGTTACCTTTTATAAATGAAGTGAGTGGCACACTTGTAATTTTGGAAAATATTGAATTCCACCCATGTGTTTTTCATGTCACACACTCCAATAATTCATGATTATATGGAATAAAATGTATAAGTTTTAAGTATTTACATAAAATATATTTTAGTAACGTTTTTATGTAATTTTAAACATTATACCTATAGTTCAACCCCTCGTAAAAAAATGTTTACCTTTACCAAGAGAATGAATTTTTTCTTTCTTTATTATTCATTTTGTTAAAGAATTATGTTATCCTTATTATACAATATAAAAAAACATTATTCAAAATATATATTCTGTTTTGAAAAGGTATATTTACATATGTTTAAAAATACAATTTAAAATAAAACTTATGTATGTGACGAAAACGTCACCTTTCAAGCACAATGTTTTTTGGGAAAAAGACGATTTTATATTAACTTTATGACTAATAGTAGTCATTTCATAAAAATAAATTAATATTTATTGATAGTTAATATTTATATTTTATTAAATTAATTCCACATAATTTATTATTTAAATTTATTAAAATGGGAAAAATTTATGCATTTAAAAATAGTTTTCAAAAAAAACCTTTTTTCAGACCCAAAGACAAACGTATTTTAAAACAAAATATCTAGAAGATTTAATATTAATTTACTATATTAAAAAAATAATATAAATGTTAATTTTATTCATTTCAATTTATATTGGTACTTTTAAAATAGAAAAATTATTTAAAAGACTATATTTTTTACAAAAACCAGTCTTTTTCACTATTCATTGAAAAATTAATTTTTTTCTGAAAAATAAAAAAAAAATCACCTTAAGTAAATTTTTATATTATAATTAAATAATTAACTACTCATATATTTCCTTTAATAAATCAACTCTCATCAACTTAATTTCTCTTAAATCATCACAAAATTTTTGTGTCTGACACATCTTTATTTGCAATACCTCAACTGGTTCATTTATATATAGGAATAATAAATATTATTATAAGAAAAATCAACCAAAGAATGATTTTTATTCCAACATATGAGGTAATACATTGAAAAATAAATAATAATACATTATATAATCTAATTTTTTAATCACACTATTTATCTAATTAAATATGAAAACCTATACTAAAATTAGATTTATCGCCTAATGGAATCTAATGTACATAACAAAAAATAAAAGTGAACCTCGGATCACAGTATGACAAAATAGAGAGAGGTAGTTGATGCAGCTGCACTATATACATTAGATATAATATAGAAAGATAATATAAAGATATTTTATCTCAAATTGGAATGAAATTTACATTTTTAGATAAACAATCAGCAATAACTCAAATTGAATTGTTACCTTCTATATAATTTTGAAATCCTATTATGACATCTGTTAATTTATTTTTCTACTTATTCTCCGGAACTGGAAAAGGTTAAATCATTCCGTTATTTAACTTCCAATATTCTTTTACGGACTAAAAAGTTAAAAACATCTTGGTAAAGTCATCAATATCTCATTTAATCTAATCCCAATAATAATACTCTTGAAGGTCTCCATACAAATTATTTCTTACCAAATGAATGGATAACAGATATCTATGAACTTTGAATAATAAATCATTCTTAAAATGTCATATATAAGTTAAAAAACAATATATTAAAAATTATAAAAACAAATTCTTCATCAATATTAAATTATAAAAAATCACCCTTCATAAAAGATTATACCTTTTTCGGGAGATATAAATACACTTGTTATCTTTCATAATTATTTTGAGAAATCAAACTTCAATGAAACCTCAAACAAAAAATATGGTTTCCCTACATCTATAAATTTTAGGCCAAAATTTATCAAATCATTAACAAGGTGGTATCTATCCAAAGATAACATGGATAACATAGAATTATTTTTTGACTAAAATCAACATACACATTATCATATTTTATAGGATGGAGAAGACCTATGAAATCATAATCCTTTATCATTTCCAACTCTATTTTATGTCTTTTGTTTAATGATATACGAGTGAAAATATACATCACTATTTTTTGAATTAGTATATATTTTACACTTTACACCATACAAATGATTCCAAAAACATGTTAAATAAAAAACCAAATAAGATATTTAGAAATCATGTGTCAGGTAATTTTACTCATGAGGTTTAAAAAAACATGAATCATAAGAAATTACCTGATATTTTTTCACATTGAGACTAACAAGTCTAATAAAAAATAATCATTAGAGATGAAAAGTTATGATTTTCTTGTGGTAATGTCTAAAACTAGATCATTCGCAAAAATTCTCATTTTTTTGGAAAATATTCAACACATTATTTTTTTCAAATGATTTTTTATCCTTTTTTATTTAACATAGTCATTGGAATAGAAAACCAAAAAATGTTTTCAATAGTCCATCAATAGTGACATTCTAATCCATGAAAAATATGAATCTCTATGATATTTTTCAATTATTTTCATTCTATAAATACTTTTTTTTTGCATTTTTAATAGTTATTATATATATATAAATAAAATTTCCAAGGAAGAAAATATTTTTCAACCACAAGAAAAAATTAATATATTTCACATATGGATTCTTTTCTGTTATGGTTTGAAAAATAATTCTTAGGCATCTTTAAAAAATTTCATATGTTTTAGAATATACCAAAATTTCATCAATAAACACAGCCAAAAGTTTTTTATAACTACTCATGAAAACACCTATTAATAAGTTCCATAAATTTTTCATTTTTAGTGGAAAGTACAGAAGGCATAACTACAAAATATGTGTTCTATATCAAGTAAAAAATATAGAATTTATAATATCAAACCCTTTAACCTTATAATAATGGTACCCATGCCATTGGTCATCCATTGAAAAATATTTTTCTTATAGGATCTGATGCAATGCATCATGGATATGAGTGAATGGACACTTGTTCATCCTCCTGAACGGTTTTTTGAGGAATATCAGAAATGTAAAACACATTCTAACCTAGAATTAATTTCACATCTTGATGGAATGTTATAAAATAAGAGAAATCATTTAGAAAAATCTCTTGGAACTGTAATATATCATAGCATGATACACTGATATCAAATCCATACACAAAATGATATAAAACTCTATTATAGGTAGATTAACTTGATTTTTAAGAATGAACTTCCTTCTGATAATAAAAATAATATTCCTATAAATAATGGTCTATTTAATACATCCATTCATAGTTTTCAACAAAAGTTAAATCTTACATTAATAAGGTGTTTTTTTTATTTACACGGATGTTTCTTCTAAATAAAAGAATGTGAAGATCCAAAGTCAAAAAAGGTAATGGAATATTTCAAATACAAATGTAACAAATCTTTCAATACATTATTTTATGTCCCAACATCAATTGTAGTCGTTGAAAAACAATTTACCACAATATATTTCATTTGATATTGTAAAATTTTATCCAATTTTAATATCTTTAGGAACCTATTAAAATATTTACCCAACTCATTTCATCTAAAACAGAACACATTTGGAGGGATATTTGTTGTCTAATTTTAGGATTTTTCATGATTCTTTTCCTTGTAATCATGGATTATATATGAAAATATTCCATATCAGTAACACTAACTCATTTCATATAATTTTTTCTAAGGTGATTTTTACCACACCATTCAAAAGAGGGGAACATAACTTTAAAACCACAATATTTCATTTTTGTATGTTTCTCAAACTCATTCCTTTCTGAACACTTCTAAAATTCATCATTGAAAAAATATTAATTTTTAGAAATCTCTCTTTACATCTTTCTGGATACAATGCAAAGCATCAGCATAGATTTTAAAATTATATACATCCATGTTCTTTATAGAAATGGTTTCAATCTAGAGTAATTCTATTAATTTTAATATCAATGTCCAGAATAAATTATGTTATGTATCGAGTCGTTAATGTAAACATTTCTCAACGCATGGCCACAAAATAATAATATTTTTTCTCAATTCCATTAATTATTTCCCCTTCCTAATACAAACAACTTTTTGTAAATATTTCTAAATGAGGAGGTTCTTAAATACTTACCCTTCCATTGAATGAAGACCATTTTTCTATATAGTATTCTTAACCAAATACCACCATAGATCATATTCACAAAATTAAAAGATTAATGGGATGTGTTACCTTTTGATGTTCAGAACATTGCATGACTTTCAATATCTTCTCTATAGAATTGATCAATCCTTCACATATCACAAGGTCTGATGATTTACAGAATGAAGGAGAATGTTTCCAGATGAAATGGTAAATTATATATATTTTATTTCATAGTAAATCATGTTCCTATCTAGAATTTATACCACCAAAATTTTGATCTTGTTTCAACGAACCCATTACTAAAAAACTACTCTATTATAATTCCCACTATCTGAGGATACTAATTTAAAATGTTATTTTCTTATCTATTCCTTCGCAATATAGATTCCTGATTTCATATGTGTAGAACCATTCTACACATATATAGTTTATGTAATGAAACCTGGAAATAGTCAAATTTGAAATCATTTTTAATTACTATATAATAAAATATTTTAGTGGAATACTATTTTCATTATCATAAACACTGTAGTTATCAAAACATTCCCCTAATACTTATTATAAGGACTCATCCTTAAATATTAATAATATTTATTTTTAGTAAATTAATTCATTCTCCAAAATTTTAGGGTCATTTTATTTTTATATTTTTATATAAATATTTCATAATATATATAACAAACCCATATATTAAAAACTGCTAACATTGGATCATTAGGTATTTTTCCACCACATAAAATATTTAAAACAACACATGAATTATTTTCATCAAAATTCATCATGAATTTCATCTTGAACTAATAATTTCCATTAAACATTCTCAAATCATGTGAAAAACAATTTACAAATGTGATACGATCACAGAAAGATTATTGTGAAAAATAAAAATAAGAAAACCATTAGTCTAGTGAAACCCATGAAAACCCTTGAATCTTTTTTCTCAAAAACATAAATTTTTTACATAGAAAAAGAATTATCATTAATTTAAAATGAAAAATTATATTAATAATATAAAAATAATAATTTACATGAAAATTCATTAGGAATCATAGAAAATCCCTATAGGTAACTTAGGTAATAAATTCATATAACCCATATAAAACCCTTCAAAACAAATACAAATCGGATTTACTATATTTCCAATATAAAATATAATTATTTAAAGAAAAATATAATTACCCAATGAATTAAATATCTATAATGGTTCTCACCCCTAATATAAGATTTATTTTGCTCACCCATTAGCTATAATGGGGCTCAAGCTTTCATATAAACATTATTGGGAACACCTGCTTTTTTAATGATATTTAATGGGGATTAGAAATTCATATAGGATATATCAGGATCACCTATGGAATATATTATGGGGTTGAAAACCTTGTATATAACTTATAATAAAAAATATGAATAAAATATTTCATTCATTCAGTTTTTCATCAAAATATATATGAAAACCCCTTTTTAATCGCGTATTCAAATCACATTCAGATCTCAAAATATGATTTTCATTTGAAACCCATTTTTTATACCAAAATACAAAAAAAGTTAAGTAGTGTATGTAATTGAATAAATAATTTAATATTTAAAATGTATCTAGTATATAATTAAAGGTAATGGTGGTTGAAAAAATCTTTGTTGTTGTGAATATTAGAAATACAACCTTTCTTTTTCTATTTGTGGAAACATTCCATATAAAACACATAAAAAGTTCCTTTTTAGAATATTTTAAAATAATGTAAAAATATAATTATAACTTTATTTATAAATATTTTATGTCAATATATAAATTTTCATAAAATAATTT
Organism: Viscum album; assembly: GCA_963277665.1. Classification (NCBI taxonomy): domain Eukaryota; kingdom Viridiplantae; phylum Streptophyta; class Magnoliopsida; order Santalales; family Viscaceae; genus Viscum; species Viscum album. The sequence goes on along the minus strand of OY728143.1, from coordinate 510,355,671 downwards.
TTTTAAAAATGTCCAGGAAAAGAAAGAGTTGGTTGGAAAACATTAAAAGTGGATTTTGTTAAGAGAAATTTCCTATATAAATTTGGAAATATTTGAGTCATAAGACCCATGAAAAAACGGAATTAAGGAAAACAATATATAACTTTATAATAGATAAATTTACGATAAAAAATTTAAAAATGGATATATTTACCCTTCAGAGAAGAATATAGGCATGCAACTTCAAAAATATTTTTCAATGAAACAAAATTGAGATGAAGTATATTACTATGAGCCTCACTTGTTATGTGTGTCTTTGTCTTCCTGGATAGTAAATATATTTTAATTATTTACTTTATTGATAAAATTTTTCATTTTTATTATTCCTTTTATTTCACTTTTTACCATGTTATTTAAAATTATCTAATAAATTAGGGTAACAATAGATGTTTTGACTGTATTCAGCTTATTATTAAAAAATGACTTTCGTTTGATAACTATGGTAAACGAGAACTTTATTTAAACATATAAAGAATTATAATCAGGATATATTTATAATTTTTATACATCAATTACTATTTAATTAAAAATTATACATCATGGGTTTTATCAATGATATTTTTGAAAATCATGGAAATGGTAGGTCATATGTATGCATGGGAAACATTTCCATTTTTCAATGAACACTACAAAAAGAAGATATATATTAATTTATCTTCATATAATGAAAATATTTTCATAAATAAAATATTATTATTTTATATATACTTATATATATCATCCAACTAGTGTGGTGATAAAAAGAGAGACGCATCGCTTCGTGAAGGGGGAAGACAACATGTTTATGATTAACATTAGCCTTTCTCAATGAGTGAAATGGTATAAAAATTATATATTATAATATAAAAATGAAAAATATTTAAATATTATCATAAATATTAAATTTTTTTCCGTATATTCATTCTATTTTCCGGTGTTATATTTTATGTAAAGTGTTGTTGTATATTAATCATATCGCTTCACATGGCGATAGTATGCTTTACAGATGAATGATAATATTGTATCCCATAAAAAATGGAATGTAGAAAATGAATATATGATATAATAACTCTATTGGTATAATAATGTAACAAATATCATATATATTATTTATATCCATCATCATTCCTATTCATGGTAGGTAAAATTGGAAAAATGAATAACATCGGTTCGTGAGGCAGCAGTCCTCCGTAGACACGAATATTGATTTCTTAAACCATTTTATGGAATATGAGAAGGATTTAGTTATTTCAATTACCATAATAACATCATTGTTTTTTTAAATATTTAATCTATTATATAAAACGGATTAATGATAAATTAATGGGTTTTATTGGGAAATAAATTAAAAATTCTCAATGAAGAATATTAACTCTTCATCGAGTATCCTCATTTGGTTTTTACCAAAAACCTTCTTAGATTGAATTTATTCCAAAAAAAAATTATAGGATGATATTATGTAATGTATGAATTTATTTAGTCAGACATTGGAAAAAAATTTGTATGATGGTGTGAACAGAGGAAGATAGGGGTGTCATTTTATAAGTTTGGTGAGTGGAACATTAGAAATTTTTTACAAGGATAAATTACACCCTTGTTTCAATCATGTCACAAGTCATTAATAATGGACCATTATTAATAATATAAGGGATAATGTCAATATATACCCATTAAACACAATTTATACATGTTTTAGGTCATTTTACAACTTATCTTATTTGTTTAACCCCCCTCCTTGTAAGTCCATTTTTAACATTACTACAATTACCAAATTTTTTAATTTTCACTTTTCATTTTGGAAAAAGAAATAAATTAAAATAATAAAAAAATTAAGATAATAATAATTCAAGAATATTTATTCCATTTTAAAAAATCCAATTCTAATAATTGGTAAAATTTAATATAAAACAAACCTCAAATCCTTGACATAAATGCTGGTTTTCAATTATGTGTTTTTTTAGAAGATGATGATTTTAAACTAACTATATAAATAATAATAATAATGAATCTATGAAACTCAAAAAATATTTAGTTATATTAAATATATAAAATTTCTTTAAAAAATTCCGCAATAGTAATTAATTTAATTAAAGAATATGGAGGAACAATATTCATTTTTAACGAGTTCATAAAACACCAATTTTTAAACCCAATGAAAAACTTATTCTAAATTCCAAAATAAATATTATTAAAAAGTAATTATCAGTATAAAATAAAACTAAATAATATTTATTTTATATTAAATAATATTAAAAAATCTAATTATTTTTTATATATTTAAATTAATGACAGAAATGTATTTTCTTACAAAATTTGGTAGATATTACTATTCAATGAAAATTTAAATTTTCCAATGAAAACCAAAACATTCTCTATAGATTAATTTTTTTTTGACATAAAAATTATATACTCATATTTTTGAACTCAAATTCTAAAATTTAATAATTTAAATTTTAAATACAGCCTTATAAGAAAAGTGTTTACAAAAATCGATTTCATTTTTTCATAAAAATATAATAAATTTTTTATATCTAAAATAAAAAACAAATTAATATTAATAAATTTTAAAATGATTTATTATATAATTAAATGGGTTGTCAAAAAAATAAAGTGTTATTTGAGATAATCATGGGTATGATGGGAATTCTTGGATTTTAAGTTGTTGTCAATAATTGTTTATCACATGATGGTAAGAATAATCGGTTTAATCATAGTGGACTTATTATCCTTATGATTGAATTACATTTCTATATTGTTTATAAAGTTATAACAATTTTCATGGCCTATTTAATGTTTTTTGAAATACTAGATTTCCTTTATTATTCCTTAATTTTAAATTAATCTTCAATTTTTTTTCATGTTCATATGTTATATGATTATAAAAATTTCAATTTTTGATAGTTCACCTCTCTTAGGCATCCAATGATATTTTTAGGATATTATGTTTCTCTGTATTATATTATGATTATAATCTATGTTTTTATGGTATTTAGTTATGATATTTATGGCTTCCACATATTCTATTTCTTGTTTTTGGACTGACACATTATGATATACTATTCCATTTTTGAGTATTTTACCTCATTCCATCTTTATAATCCTAATTCCAAGGTTAATAAAATTATTACATCATGTGTAATGTCTAGAAAGTGTCTTGAGGAACATTATTATGGATAATTTTTTTCTTGTTTAGAAAAATAAAATGTTTATATATCTAATCACTAAGAAACTATGTATTTATGTCATTAGTTTATGTGACTTTTTCTCAAATGTATTATTTAAACCATGGGATTAAAGAATAATTAAATACATGTAAATATATGTTATCTTTTTATGGGGTATGGTATCAATCATATGGAAAAAACACCATTATATGGTTTGATTTCTATATCAATGGGGTTAGAACTCCCATTGATTGACAATTATCCATTGAGGGGAATGGTTCATCTACATTAGTTTAGTGATTAATGGTGGGTTCATTCCAATTAATCATGATTTTATTTTTCATCATGGTTAGGGGTGTGGTCTATTTCAAACCATGTTTTTAGTGCTCATCTTCAAATGATTTTCTATTTTGGGATAAATGCTAATGTATTGATTGAAAATATTAATATCCAATGGGTTATATTTATAGATGATTAATTATGTATAATTGAGATAATATATTTTCATATATGGTATCTTATGATAACTTATGGATGATAGTGTTTTATAGTTGAAACAAAAATTACATTATTTATATGTGTCATTGGGTTGAGAGGTAATTAATATATATTATGATTTTATTTTCATTGAATATTATGAATATCTGATATTAAATTTTTTTCATTTCTAAACCTTTTTTGTGATCTGTTGGGTCATTACACTCACCTCAGCATGGGTACATTTATAATTATATACTAATGGATGTTAGTTTATTTTTATTTTTTTATTTGTGAATGAGTATATATAGTTAATGGTTTCAATCTATAATAGTAAAAATTGTTTTTACCATTGGAGTTTATTTCAAATTTCTAGTTTAGGTGTTTCTTTTTATGATTATTTTTATAGATGGGTTTTCTGAAATGTGTCTCATCGTATACTTGATTGTATAAAATCATTTATCTATTATTACATACATGAATAAATTCAAGACATATATAATTTCATTCATTTAATATTTGTTGTTAACTTCCATTAAATATATATTTTTCCAATGGTTTGGGGTTGGTTTTTTATAGAATATTTCATGGTAAAATGGATCAATGTTGTGTTTGTTCTCGATATGAGCTAGTAATTGACCCCTAACACATTGGATGCTTTTTAGGGATGAATATATTTATCCTCATTGATTTCATTAGAAGGATTCTCAATGAGGTCAGTTCATGTCAGAATTCCATTAACTCCACTATTTCCTTAGCGTAGGGGCTTGATGTTTAGTACATATGAGGTTTTGGTTAATGAACGAATAAAAACGTTATATTTTGACTTGTAATCAGTCTGTTTGGTAAAGGAACCCATCTATAGTCTTTAAAGACAAACAAATTCCAATATATAAACACTCTACATGTTCTAATTGATTTATAATATTTGAATCTTGCAAATATGGTATAGTTAGGTTGGGTTAAGGATAATATATGTGTTTCAATCTAATTGGTGTGTATACATTATTATGGTAACTAATAATATCTATGATAAATATTTTTGGAAATTTTATTCATATCTTCTTAAATCATATCTTCATTTCATTATGAATTGATTGAGTTTTTTAAATTTTCCCTATATCTGGTACTCTGCATTTTGAAAATTCAATATAATTTCATATGATGGTAATTATGAGGTCTACATCATTTTTTATATTAGTAATGGTTGATAGTGAAGATAATAAGGTATTTTCTTAGGAAAATGAGAACAACTGTAATTCAACTGTTTCAATACCATTGATTGATTCCACTATAGAAGTAGATATATAGTGTTTTTATGAGATGTTGTATGGGTTTTGTCACATGATGCTATCTAATTTTTTAGGTGATGCTGATTCTATGTAGTAAGGTAATATAAGGATGATATGGGTACGATGCTTCCCTATTTGTTAATATATACACCAATAAGACCAATTCCCATGATGAGCATGATTCAAAGATGATAATTGGAAGGTGTTTGATGATATATTTTTATAAAAATAATATCATTAAAGGGATTGAAATTTGAAGATTTTTATTGGATTATAATTCATTCACAAACATTGGTGGTTTTCCAATTATGGGATTTATTTTATTTTCAACTTCATTTCAATTTTTTTCTTGATAATACATTTTCATTTGAGGGATATATGATTTTTATCGAGACATAGAGTGATGATCTTATGATGACTCATCATAATGATAAATTATTATTATAGGACATAAAATAATTGAATCACCAATAGTCTTACTTCAATATATCATAATAAAGGAACTATATCAAATTAATATCCATTTAGTATAGATATTTATTTTAATGATCTGATTATTATTTTTGACTCAATTGTCAATTTTAAGGTTCATTAAGAATTTATATGACATTAATATATTAGGATGAGGCTGAGATGAGTCAAAATAATTTTGTCTTAGCAAAGTATCATGAAACTACATCTCTATAAGTGTATTATTTCATGTCTTTCATACAATATAACCAATCATAAAGTATGATAGTATCCTATGGAGAAACTGTCTAATAATTTCATATTTATATTTTATAGAGTAATCCTTGGAACTCAAGAGAAAGATAATGAGTAGTTGTACAATGTGGGTGAATATGATATTCTAGTGCAATATTTTCATAAATGTATGTTTCTTGAGCCTCACTTATATGTATTGTGTAAATAAAATAAGCCCTTATATTGTTTTATTTGGTTAGAATTCTCTAGCCTCCTTGGGAGATTTTGAAGCCTTCTTCTTCTTCTTCTTCAAGCTTTGACGAAGAACGCGAAGAACCTTTGAGCTTCGACGAAGAACGCCACGTTCTTGGGAACCTGTCTTCCGCGACGCCATACCCGCGACACCGTCGACGTCCTCTTCTGCCTCATATCTTCCACGACGATTTCCCGCGATGAAATCGTCGTCAAAGAACTTCGAATCCTCACATCACAACATCAACGTCCTTCTTCTGTGACACCGACCACCGCGACGCGTCTTCTGTGGGTCATTGACGATCATCAATCTTGAAACCGATGTTGGGGTTGTTGTTGATTATTTATTTATTCTCGTTCTTGGTTCTAGCATGACAAACGTGAGGTTAAATATTTAAGTGTTATCGTCTAATGAGAGGGGGGTCGGACCGCACAAACACGGCTGAATTCCCCCTCCTTTGTTCTTGATTATTTTTATATTCTTGTGGATGAACGAGAAGACGTGGTGCCGTCGCACCACATGGGAATTTCACGGCTATATTGTGCGGCGCCGTCGCGCCGCACCGTGGAAGGATTATCATGAACGCGACGCCGTCGCGCCGCGTCGAAGGGAATTGAAGGCTCCGCGGCCGGAGCGGGGCCGCGGCGGAGGGGCGTGGTGCCGTCGCACCGCGCCGGACGACGAACACCCCTGCCAGTTCCGGGCCGCGGCGAAACGGGAAGACCGGCGGCTAGCCGGGCCACCGGCTTCGGAAGCTGGAAAAAGGGACCGGCCTTGCCGGTTCCGTTGAGGAAGGACCGGCCGACCATGTTGAGCCGGCCAGAAGGGAGAAGTGTCGGGGGAATTAATTCCCCCGGGTGGCCACAAACCGGCCCCCCATAAAGGGGGCCCCGCGGTTACACCAAGGGGGGGGGGGGGGGGGGCAGCGCCCCCCCCCCCCCCCCATTTTTCTCAAATGCGGGCCCCCACGAGGGGGGGGGGGCGTGTAAGCAAGGCGCGACTTCAAGCCGCGCCGCCACAGGAAAGAGGCGGGGGCTCTGCCCCCCGCGCGGGGCACCCGAGCGGCGCCCAGGCCGCGCCGCCGTGCCGGACCACGCCGCCGGCCGGGCCGGGTCGGACCCGGGTCGGGTCGACCCAGGGGGGGATCGGGCCAGGTCTACCCGGACCCGGACCCCCTGTTTTCGAATCGATTACGGTATTTTCCCCATAACATGAGCTACGGACCTCAGTTTGACGAACCGTTAGCGGAAATGCGATCCTTGGATCGAGATGGTCGATTCGGTATATCGCACTCAAAGTTTCGGAATACGTTGAGTTCGGCCGGGTTGGTTCGTACACGAAACCAACCTGGGCCCTCGGAGCGGAAACACTCATATCATGAGCTACGGACGTCCGATTGACGTGCCATCAGCTTTTTTGTGTTCCTCTTAGTGAGACGTATCTTTTGGAAAACTCCGCCCGAGGTTTGGACGCAGGTAGAGTACGGTCGGGTTGGTTTTTCCTTAAAAACCAACCGGGCCCCTTGGATGAAAAAGCCAATAACTCTCAGACCGGGCGTCCGATCGATGTGCCGTCTGTTGCGTTGAGTTCCTGTTGGCGATACAGAACTTTTGTATACATGAACTCTGGGCTTAGTGACAGTTGATGTATCTGTCTCTCGGTTCGTGGAGCGGACCCTCCCGAACGAGCTTTCTGTGTGCGGGAACCCTAGAGCTGGCTGCGTCTGCGACTGTGACTGCTACTGCTACTGCTATTGTGACTGCGACGACGACAGTACTGAGATCCTTGGTGGATTCAACGATGACTACAGAACTAAGTGATCCTACGTGGATCAGTGCAACATGTCCTGTGTGGGCCCGACCTTATGTGGGTCCGATCCTCTGTGGATCTTTGCGCTCAGCGGTCCTATGTGAACCAGCGCCTACAGGTCCTGTGTGGGCCCGATCCTTTGTGGGTCTCTTGCGGGGGTTAGTTACCTATAGATCCTTCGTGGGTCCGACGACATAGATGGATCAGAGATCATCTTTATCGTCTTTCGAAGATGTACACCTGTGTGAGCTGAATCCTGTTACTTTCCTGTGTAGATTGTGTTGTGCTATCCTGTGTGGATTTTGTTTTGCTTTCCTGTGTGGAATACGTATACTTTCCTGTGTGTACTGAGTTGTACATGGTCTCGGAGGTTGGATTGTATTGGAATTGATGACTTATGTATATGTATGGGCATATACCTAAGCAGTGTCAGTTGTTACTTCGTGATTGTATCTTCCTTTGTGGTTTATCCTTTGTGGATTTTGGGAGACCTTCAGGGGTCTCGGGGTCCCTACTGAGTATCTTATACTCAGACCTGCACGGGCTATGCCCGCACTACGTTGTGTTGGTTTCAGATGATGGACAGCGTTGATCTTGGCTGAGGCATGCAGAGCAGGACGGTACCTGGAGGTGGACCACTGGGCGGGACGTGTTCGGAGCAGACGACTGGACCCGAGGAGCAGTGGAGCTATCTGTACCCACCCTTCAGGTGGGATTTCTAGTGGACGGCTCGGTGTATCAGCTTTTACATTACAGTTGTTGTTTTCCCTTTCGAGTTGTACTTTAATTTCAGTTTGGGTTTTTATACTGGCCCATTTACTTTTCCGCACTTTCAGTTGTACTCTGTTTTTACTTAGTGTTTACTATTCCTCTTGCTTACTCTGTGGTGGTTGTTTACTTTTCAAAGGCAATGCCTTCCCTTTTTGTTGGGATTTGCGCCTTGGTTCTAGTCGCCAGCCCCTGGCCTATGGAAGGCGGGCTTGGGGTAGTCACGGCACGGGCCCCGAGGGCGGGTCGTGACAAATTGGTATCAGAGGCAGTTCGGTTCTACCGCGAACACTGATCTTTTCTATGAGAAGCAATAATGTTTAGCGTATTCAGTGTGGTTATTAGTCCAGGGAGTCCAGTGTTGGTGCGGCGGCCGACGTATCCGTACACCAGGACCCTGACTTCTGATTTACGACTTAATGCACGAAAAAATTGATTGCGTGTGTGTTTCAAAGATTTATTTGTGATTACTTTATGAATCAGCTCACCAGGTATACTGTTCTGACCATGGCGCACCTGTTTCCTTTTCAGGATGGCCCCACGATGGTAGCCAGCTAGGGTTCCGAGAGTCGAGTGTGACGAAAGCCCACCGAGAAACGAGGCCACGGTGCAGGGCCCTTTGTCAGCAGTGGCACCGACGATAGCTCTACCCGCCGAGCCACCGATGCTTCCAGCACTAGCCGCTGACGATGCGCGACGCCTTGGAGCTCTGCACGAGTTCCAGCACCAGCGACCGCCGAGGTTCTGTGGGGAGACTAACCCCCATGCAGCAGAGGACTGGCTGGAGGCCTTGGTACGTGTGTTTAGGCTAGTGAGGACACCAGCAGACCTCATGGTGATCCTCGCAGCGAGCCTACTACACGCAGCAGCAGGACGATGGTGGAGCATGATGCTCCAGGTGCACGATGAGGCATCTCTAGTTTGGACGGACTTTGAGAGCCTCTTCCACTCGGAGTTTGTCACAGCCACCCTTCGTGCGGTGCGTATTCAGGAGCTTCTTCAGATGCGGCAGGGCAGCATGACGGTCGCTCAGTACTCGGCGAGATTTACTCATCTCTCGCGCTACTCGACCGAAATGGTACAGGACCCATTCTTTCGGGCCCAGACCTTCGAGAAGGGTTTGAGACACGAGATCAGGGCATCGCTGATCTCCCTCAGCATACCAACTCAGACAGGAGTATTGGAGCGGGCCCTTTTGATTCAGAGTTTCCTTGCTGAGTCTACACCAGCGCAGCGACCCACCGCAGGGTGGCACGTGGTAGAGTCATCTGCAGCAGTCAGTCGATGGATGACTCAGGGGTTTAGGCAGACCAGACCATCAGGCAGACGACCTTAGGACACTGGCTCAGCAGTGCGGGGCACACAGCGAGGAGCCAGTCCTTCGAGAGGGAGGCAGTGCTACTCGTGCGGCGGGCAGGGCCACATGGCTCGTGACTGCCCGACCCGCCGTGCCGAGGAGCAGCAGACGGTTGAGGGACCACGGAGGTAGAGGCAGAGGGTCGACCGTGGCGGTCCGCAGGGAGGAGGCGGACGAGGCCGAGGAGCTGGCCGAGCAGTAGGTGGTGGGCGATGCTTTGAGGCTCGGCCACCACCACCACCAGGAGGTCCACCCTGACCACAGCGAGCTGGCGGGCGGAGACAGGCACAGCTCTAGGCAGTAGAGGCCTACGACCATGGCGCACCTGAGATGATTCGAGGTACTATCTGTTTCTATTCCACCCTTGCTGCAGGTCTTGTAGACACAGGAGCGAGTCACTTTTTCATAGCCGCTGCCCTTGTTCGGAGCTCGGAGATTCTGACAGAGCCGTTGGCTCGATCCTTACAGCTAGAGACTCCTATGGGAGCAGACGTGACGATTACACACTGGTGCCGGCAGTGTGAGCTTACTCTAGGAGGCGAGAGCTTCGGCTGGGATATTATTGTAGCAGCGTCAAGGCCTTACGACGTCATCTTGGGCATGGATTGGCTATCTACGGTCCATGCGCAGATTGACTGTTTTAGGCGCAAGGTGAGATGTGTACGCACCGACGGGAGCAGGTTCACCTTCACCAGCGAGAATGGAGCCTTAGCAGCACAGGATGGAATTCCGCGGAGGAGAGGACAGCCCATCACTCATCAGTTGGCTAGCCTCATCCATGGAGCAGTTGATGTGCGGAGTCCTGGTTTTCCTGCAGTGGTGGATCAGTTTGCGGACGTTTTTTCCGACGACGTCCCAGGGCTACCTCCTCGCAGAGAGGTATACTTTTGTATTGATTTGTACCCCGGGACAACCCCGATATCCACTCCAGCATATCGGATGGCCCCCACCGAGCTTCGAGAGCTACTGGTACAGTTGGAGGACTTGCAGGGCAAGGGGTTCATCCGACCCAGTGTTTAACCCTGGGCTTCCCCGATATTGTTCGTCAAGAAGGCGGACGGGAGCTTGCAACTTTGTTTTGACTATCGTCACCTGAACTAGGTGACATTGTGGAACAAGTATCCTCTACCGAGGATTGATGACCTCTTTGATCAGCTCAAGGGATCACTGTGGTTCTCGAAGATAGGCCTCAGGTCAGGCTATCATCAGCACAGAGTCAGAGACGAGGATGTGCAGAAGACGGCTTTCAGATGTCACTATGGCCACTATGAGTTCTTGGTTATGCCTTTCGGCATAACCAATGCTCCAGCAGTGTTCATGGCCCTCATGAACCGGAGCTTTCAGCCATACCTTGATCGGTTTGTTGTGGTCTTCATCGACGACATTCTGATTGACTCTACGACTGGGGAGGAGCACGCCTATCACTTGCGAGTTGTACTAGACACACTCTGATAGCACCAGCTTTATGGTAAGCTCTCAAAGTGCCAGTTCTAGATACGTGAGGTCCACTTATTGGGACATGTCATCTCTGAGGCGGGAGTAGCAGTGGATCCCGCGAAGATCGAGGCAGTGCTAGCTTGGGAGCCACCCAGGAGCGTGACGGAGGCTCGGAGTTTCTTGGGACTATCTGGATACTATCGGAGATTCAATCCGGACTTCTCTAGAGTTGCGGCACCACTCACATCTTTGACAAAGATGGGGAAACCCTTCGTGTGGTCAGACAGATGTCAGCAGAGATTCCAGGAGCTGAGACAGAGATTGACTAGAGCACCTATCTTGAGGTTGCCTGAGGAGGGAGTAGGGTACGTAGTTTACTGCGATGCATCAGGGACTAGACTCGATTGTGTCCTGATGCAGGAGCGGGCATTGATCACCTATGGATCACGACAGTTGAGGCTGCATGAGCAGAACTACGCTAACCATGAACTGGAGTTGGCAGCAGTGGTCTTCGCTCTGAAGACATGGCGACACTATCTGATGGGTGAGCGCTTTACAGTCTTTTCCGATCATCAGAGTCTCAGGTATATCTTCTTGCAGAAGGACCTGAACCTGAGACAGCATTGATGGCTCGAGTTCCTCCAGGACTATGACTTTGTGATAGTCTATACTCCTGGGAAAGGGAACGTAGTAGCCAATGCCCTCAGCAGGAGGACGGGCATTCAGCTACTCGAGAGGGCGACGTAGTAGCTAGCCTCTTGCAGATATCCTTCGCAGATAGAGATGGAGAAGCCTTCCTCCAGTCTCTCACAGTCACCCCTCCTCTACTTCAGCAGGTCAGAGAGGCACAACTTGAGGATGCTTACTGTGAGACATGGCGTGCACAGATATCCTCAGGACAGACACCTGATGGTTTCTCCCTTGGAGCAAAGCACGACATCCTTTTCAGAGGACGTACCGTGGTACCAGTCGCTTTGCGAGAGGAGGTGCTAAGAGAGTTTCACACTTCTCCTTTGGTGGTACATCCTGGAGTGGCGAAGATGTACTAGGATCTCAGACGACAGCACTGGTGGCCGGGCATGAAGAAGGTTGTAGAAGAGTTCGTTTCTCGATGCCTCACATGCCAGCAGGTGAAGGCAGAGCATCAGGTACCAGCAGGCTTGGTACAGCCCTTGGAGGTCCCGGAGTGGAAGTGGGACGGCGTATCTATGGACTTCGTGACTGGACTTCCACGCACTTCCAGAGGTCACGACTCCATTTGGGTGATTGTTGACGGACTCACCAAGTCGGCACACTTCTTACCCATCAGAGAGTTGGGTTCAGTGGAGAGCTTGGGATGTCTCTACGTTCAGGAGATTGTGCGGCTCCATGGCGTGCCATCATCTATCGTCTCCGATCAAGATGCTCACTTTACTTCCCGGCTTTGGAAGGGGTTACAGGAGGCGTTCGGGACGTAGCTACGTCTGAGCACAACCTTTCACCCTCAGACAGATGGTCAGACGGAGAGGACCATTCAGACTCTCGAGGACATGCTCCGCACATGTGTCCTCGACTTTGGTCGTAGCTGGGAGGACCACCTACCCTTGGTGGAGTTTTCATACAACAACAGCTACCACTACACCATCGGGATGGCACCGTACGAGGCGTTGTACGACCGACCTTGTAGATCTCCTTTGTGCTGAACAGACCCTAGGGAGTCAGCACTTGTGGGACCGGAGATGGTCCAGGCCACGACATAGAAGGTCCAGGTCATCCAGGAGCGGATGAGGACAGCACATAGCCGGTAGAAGTCTTACGCTGACAGGAGGCAGAGGCCACTAGAGTTCGAGGATGGCGTCCACGTCTTCTTGCGGGTCTCACCTCGACGTGGTATTCGGAGAATTGGCCGATGCGGAAATTTATCTCCACGCCTCATCGGACCCTTCTAGGTCCTCTACAGGATTGGCGAGGTGGCTTATCGCCTGGCTCTACCACCTCAGTTGCACCGGGTGCACGACGTCTTCCACGTATCTCAGCTGAGGAGATATGTGCACGACCCGACGCACATCATTGACCATGGGGAGCTTGACGTTGATGATGGGGAAACTTTTACGGAGGTCTCGGTGGAGATAGAGGATGCATAGGAGCAGGTCCTACATGGGCGATCGATTCCTCTTGTGCCCAACAAAAGGCAGCACGAGAACCTCCAGGAGAGCACATGGGAGCGGGAGGCTCAGATGCGTGCTCAGTACCCTCATTTGTTTCCCTCGTTTTTGATGTATCTTTATGGGGATGTAATTCCCTGAGGTGGGAGTAATGTAATGACCCGTAAAATACAAGGGAAAGTTTTTCTAAATTTTCTTTGGAATTTTATAAGAGCGCGGTTTCTGACGACACCTGATTCCGAGGCCCGGAGTACCCAGAATCAATTTCCGAAGTTCGGCTCGGGTACGTTCAGTGAACGAACGAGCTGGAAATTCTAACTTTTTACCCAGTTCTCGGAATTGAAATCCGAGGACACCGATGAACTCGCAGCGCCGATATTCGCTTAAGGAGACATTTTCTGAGGTTGCGTTTATTTCGTGTTGAGAGTTAGTTTTTGGGAGTTTAGAATAAGTTAAATAAAAATTGTGGATTACAAATTTTTATTTTAACTTATTGGTTAACTTCTCCCAAAGGGAGTTAGTGGTGGGACCCACATCCACTTAACCTCCCTTGGGAGGATTAAGTGTGGTGGGGCCCACCCGAAGCATAACTCTTCTTCTTCTCTTTTAAAACTCCCTTAAATTCCTCTTTTAATGACATGATAACTTTGTTAATTAATGGAGTTGAATTGTTTGAATTTCAATCCTTTGAAAATCAAATTGTTAAGTGTGTAAATAAAATAATCCCTTAGCTTATTTTATTTGGTTAGAATTCTCTAGCCTCCTTGGGAGATTTTGAAGCCTTTTTCTTCTTCTTCTTCAAGCTTTGAAGAAGAACGCGAAGAACCTTCGAGCTTCGACGAAGAACGCCACGTTCTCGGGAACCGTCTTCCGCGACGCCATACCCGCGACACCGTCAACATCCTCTTCCGCGTAATATCTTCCGCAACGATTCCCCGCGACGAAATCATCGTCAAAGAACTTCGAATCCTCGCTTCACGATATATACGTCCTTCTTCCGTGACGCCGACCACCGCGACGCATCTTCCGCTGGTCGTTGACGATCATCGATCTTGAAACCAAGGTAGGGGTTGTTGTTGATTATTTATTTATTCTCGTTCTTGGTTCTAGCATGACAAACATGAGGTTAAATATTTAAGTGTTATTGTCTAAAGAGAGGGGGGTCGGACCGCACAAACACGGCCGAATTCCCCCTACTTTGTTCTTGATTATTTTTATATTCTTTTGGATGAACGAGAAGGCGTGGTGTCGTCACACCACGCGGGAATCGCACGGCTATATTTCGTGGCGCCGTCGCACCGAGCCATGGAAGGATTATCATGAACGCGACGTCGTCGCGCCGCGTCGAAGGGAACCGAAGGCGCCACGGCCGGAGCGGGGCCGCGTCGGAGGGGCGTGGTGCCGTCGCACCGCGCCGGATGACGAACACCCCTGCCGGTTCCAGGCCGCGGCGAAATGGGAAGACCGGCGTCTAGCCGGGCCGCCGGCATCGGAAGCCGGAAAAAGGGACCGACCTTGCCGGTCCCGTTGAGGAAGGACCGGCCGGCCATGTTGAGCCGGCCGGAAGGGAGAAGTGTCGGTGGAATTAATTCCCCCGGGTGGCCACAAACCGGCCCCCCATAAAGGGGGGGTCGTGGTTACACCAAGGGGGGGAATCGCCCCCCCCCCCCCCCCGTTTTTCTCAAAGGTGGGCCCCCACGAGGGGGGGGGGGGCGTGGAACCAAGGCGCGGAATCAAGCCGCGCCGCCAAAGGAAAGAGGCGGGGGCTCTGCCCCCAGCGCGTGGCACCGGAGCGGCGCCCAGGCCGCGCCACCGCCGGACGGGCCGCGCTGCCATGACGGACCGCGCTGCCGCGCCGCCGGCCGGGACGGGTCGGACCTAGGTCGGGTCGCCCGGTTCGGGCCGACCCAGGGGGTGAGGGTCGGGCCAGGTCGCCCCGAACCCGGACCCCCCGTTTTCGAATCGATTTCGGTCTTTTGCCCATAACATGAGCTACAGACCTCCATTTGACAAACCGTCAGCGGCAATGTGATCCTAGGATCGAGACGGTCTATTCGTTATATCGCACTCAATGTTTCGGAATACTTTGAGTTCAGCCGGGTTGGTTCGTACACAAAACCAACCGGGCCCTCGGAGCGGAAACGCTCATATCTTGAGCTACGGACGTCCGATTGACGTGTCGTCAGCTTTGTTGTGTTCCTCTTAGTGAGACGGAGCTTTTGGAATTCTCCGCCCGAGGTTTGGACGCAGGTGGAGTACGGTCGGGTTGGTTTTGCCTTAAAACCCAACCGGGCCCCTAGGACGAAAAAGCCAATAACTCTCAGACCGGGCGTCCGATCGACGCGCCGTCTGTTGCGTTGAGTTCCTGTTGGCGATACGGAAATTTTGGATGCATCAACTCTGGGCTTAGTGATAGTTGATGTTTCAGTCTCTCGGCTCGTGGAGCGGACCCTCCCGAATGAGCTTGCTGTGTGCGAGAACCCTAGAGCTGGCTGCATCTGCGACAGTGACTGCTACTCCTACTGCTACTGTGACTGCGACGACGACAGTACTGAGATCCTTGGTGGATTTGATGACGACTACAGCACTCAGCGATCCTACGTGGATCAGTGCTACAGGTCATGTGTGGGCCCGATCCTGTGTGGGTCCGATCCTGTGTGGGTCTTTGCGCTCAGCGGTCCTGTGTGAACCAGCACCTACAGGTCCTGTGTGGGCCCGATCCTGTGTGGGTCTTTTGCGGGGGTTAGTTACCTATCGATCCTTCGTGGGTCCGACGACATAGATGGATCAGAGATCATCTTTATCGTCTTTCGAAGAACTATACCTGTGTGAGCTGAATCGTGTTGCTTTCCTGTGTGGATTGTGTTGTGCTATCCTGTGTGAATTTCGTTTTGCTTTCCTATGTGGAATACGTATACTTTCCTGTGTGGACTGAGTTGTACGTGGGCTCGGAGGTTGGAGCATATTGGAATTGATGACTTAGGTATATGTATGGGCATATACCTAAGCCGTGTCGGTTGTTACTTTGTGATTGTATCTTCCTTTGTGGTTTATCCTTTGTGGATTTTGGGAGACCTTCAGGGGTCTTGGGGTCCCTACTGAGTAGCTTATACTAACCCCTGCACGGGCTATGCCCGCACTACGTTGTGTTGGTTGCAGACGACAGACAGCGTTGATCTTGGCTGAGGCTTGCAGAGCAGGACGGTACCTGGAGGTGGACCACTGGGCGGGATGTTTTCGGAGCGGACGACGGGACCCGAGGAGCAGTGGAGCTATCTGTTCCCATCCTTCAGGTGGGATTTCCAGTGGACGGCTCGGTGTAGAGGCTTTTACTTTACAGTTGCTATTTCCCTTTCGAGTTGTACTTTACTTTCAGTTTGGGTGTGTATACTGGCCCATTTACTTTTCTGCACTTTCAGTTGTACTCTGTTTTTACTTAGTTTTTCTATTCCGCTTTCTTACTCTGTGGTGGTTGTTTACTTTTCAAAGGAAATGCCTTCCCTTTTTGTTGGCATTTACGCCGTGGTACTAGTCGCAAGCCCCTGGCCTATGGAAGGCGGGCTTGGGGTAGTCACGGCACGGGCCCCGAGGGCGGGTCGTGACAATTTTCCCAAGTAAATAATCATGGAAAAAATTTTGTGATTATTCCACTGGTCTCAAGATATGTTTTTTCCCTTGCGTTTCATCTTTCTGTGGTTCTGATCCAAATTTTTTAATGTATATTTAATTTTTAATTAACAAATAAATACTTATTATATTGATGTGAGTAGTTATATATCCTAAAATAATCCACATATGGAATATCTAGACATCATGGTTATTTTTTTAATTGGATAATGTACTTTAAAGAGGAATAATCATTATCTTCTCTATCAGGCCCCATAAAAAGTTTTTTCAAGTATTTCATTATTTATTCAAGTTGATGAAATCACTATTTTATATATATTTTCATAATTGTATATATTTATGGTTATCTTATAATAAATGTAAACCATAATGTTGTATTGTGGGAGTGGAAAGTATCAAATCAAAAAGTAATCTTTGATGGATTGTTTCTCTTGCATTGAATGTTGATTCATGTGGAAATAATGAGTGAATTTTGATACAATGATGATTCTCAAATGGGGAATCTCCCTTTGTTATTTTTTACACCTTCTCCATCTTATTATTTTACTCTCTTCTTACATGCATAAATTTGTAAATTTCCAATAGTTAAACAAAGATAAATATATTTTATTATATTTTTATTTAATTTTGGTAAATATTAAATTAAATTTTAATTGATAATTAAACTAATTTTTTGAAAATAATTTCTATACACCGGAAACTTTTAGTACACGGGGATTTAGTATGGATTATATTATCGTGTTCTTATTACATCAGTGACTTAAGATAATAGACATGAAATTATAATGGAAGTTTTTGTGTTAAATTGTTTAAAAATTTGTAAATCCATAACCAGCATAAATTTTCTATAATGTAGATAATTTTAAATCTAATAATGTTTAATTATCACCATATCCATGTTTAAATATATATTACACACATACATTATAAATCTTTTTCATCGTTATTTTTTTGTAAAAATTAATTATAATTAAACTTCAGTTCACATATTCGACATGTTTAGGAATATAGACTTGGGTGATTTAATTTTTTAAACTACTATTCTTCCATTCATATAATATTTCTAATTATTCCTCATGATAAAGGATCACATTCTTTCATTAATTTATCTAATTATTTTATATTTTAATGTTCATGAAAGGGAGATAAATATATCCCAACAAATATACTGATACTATTGTCAAAAAAGTGTAATGGATGTATCATAGGGGAAGGAGTGGTGACAATATATTATGCGAAGGAAGTCCATGGTATCCAATGGGATGATAAAAGAGGTTTATGATGGAGAAAATAATGAATGATGCATTAGATGGCATGGTTGGTGGAATAAATTGTGGGAATGGTTTTGACTAGGGTGAAAATAGCATAAATTATTATTATGGAAGAAAAATATACTAAATTTTGCATTGTATATGAAATAAAAATCATTTATAGTATTGTATTATTTTTTATGGTTTCTAGAGAGTTATAAATATCACATAGTGTTTGAATATGGTAATACACTATTTAAATTTACAAGGTCTTAAGATTGATGGAGTAGTGATTCAAGTAGGATCTTGGGTCGAGCATATGATTTTAAACCCTGTTGTGGTGTCAAGAATACTTGTTTAGTCTAGAGAACATGTCTAAATAGATTCTCCTCGATCGGGGACTAGGTTATTGAAAAAAATGACAAATATTGTGGTATTTTAAAGGAGACTTGGGGTTGGTATTGTTTTTTAATTTCTATTTAGTAAAATGTGCAATTTTTAAGATCTTATAAACAAATGTTTAATGTTTCTAAAAGGTATGTTCGTTTTTTAAATACATAAAACTCCCATATTTATGTGTAATATTTTGTGGCATAAAATTAACCATACCCATACCTCATTTATATGCTCAATAAACTCAATGATCAGTAAAAATCATCTAATTACCACACGTATATGTTATAATAAAAAGGTCCATGACTTTGAAGAAAACATGGATGATTGTTGATGATCATATATATAAAAGATTAAATATTTGGAAATTTTTTGGAATAGAAATGTAAGATGTTGTTGGGTATGAGTAAATTTTTATACTTTAAATGAACAATGAAAGATTTTAGGGAAAATTGATTCTTCATATGTAATGGTATGTTTAGAGTAACCACATATATGTAAGTGTAATTTGAAAAAACAGTATTTTACATAAGTGTTATTACCTAGTATATAAGTGAAGTTACCCTTATGAAATTAGTAAATCAAATAAGTTCCATGTGATAGGTAAGGGTCTAATATGTTAGAGTCACTGATGTAGTGAAATTAGAGGGATGATGTGTAAGGGTAGCATCCACACATAAGAGTAAATGAGGGTTTTAAAAATTCAATTATGATGGATTTTAAATTATTTTTAGAAAATAATACAAAAAATATATTGAATTGAAATATTATCATGAAAAGGTTTTGTGTGGTATTTTGACCAAAATACAATCTCAATCCACATTTTTATTAGCTCATATTTGTAAATTCATAGAGGATATTATATTATCTTCTTTGTGGTTCATCATTCTTGTTCTTGTATGGAATAATCATAGGTATCGTTAACTATAACTAACTGATTATATGTGTTTTATATTTTATTTTTAGTCTAATTATTGTGACCTAAAATACACATTTTATAAAAACTATATATTTCTCCACATTGAATTTGGCTAGGCAAAAAGTTTTAAATGAGTAGATTCAAACCTAATAATAGAAGGTGGTTCATATATTTTTTTAATTATGCTTGTGTTATTTAGTATGTAATAAATTATCTTTTCTATTGTTATGTACATTAAAACAAATATGATACCAATTCCAATTTTTATTAATCATGAAAAAAACATAGGGGTATTGTCATATTGAAATACTGTACGTCATCTATTAATTAATATTTTTCTCAATATTGTGGGTTCACGTAATGATGGGTTTCAATTAATTTGATTTAAAGTGGTTATTCATAGGTTTTAATGATTTATTTCTTTCCATATAACTATTTTTGGTATAACCAATGATATTATGGTTGATGTTGATCATCATAAATGGTGTGAAAATGTTTTTGTATATTGAAGATTTTTTTTAACCATTATATTATGTGTTAGTTTAGTCAATATTATTAGATATCTTTGCTATTAATTATTTTTATCTCCATTGAAACTAATAAAATTTTCTTCATGTTAAAGAAGATAGGGTGTTCACTTCGTCTGGGCATAGTCTATGAAGAATTTTTGAAAACAAGGATGATGTGGACCATCTATTTGGATAATGGGGTATAATGTGGTTGAAAATGATTGGTGGTGGGTGAGGAAATATCATGTGTGATAGAATATTAGTAAACATTTGAGATATATTAGGGATGAAATTATTTAATCAGTAAATGTTGGGAGTCATCATACCTTAGACTCCTATGAATATTTCGTTGAAAATTGGTAAATGGATTCACGAGACTCTCAACCATATGACATGGAAGGTTGACATTTAATTTGGGAATAGTTATTCCCTAAGGGTAGTTAAATGGTTATATAGTTACATGACATTGTATAATGAAAAATCAGTAGGGACATTGAAGATCCTTCTTGAATTTTCTACTATGGATGTGTCAATCCACATTTCCATTAGCTCAGGTAGGTAAAATACCACACTATATTGGTCTGGGACAAGTGGAATTTTATATTCATAAAATAACTCCCATTTTATTCCTTAATAATTATCCCTTAAAATAATCTTGAACCACAAAAAATAAAGGATTTTATTTTTTGTCTTCGGGTCTTCTATCTCAAATCCATGCTGTATCGAAGTATCAATTGATGTCGTGATCATCTTTTGGTATGCCTATTTGTGAGTTAGTCCTACATCATATTATCCCCTATACCCCACTTGTTTTTTATTTGTATCAATGATGCAAACTATGATAATTCATTGGATTCATGTTTCTACCTGAGAAGTTTTAATTTTGGGATCTTCCTCTTTCTTATTCATGTCTTCCTTCTTCCCTCCCTAAGGATTTCATATAAAAGTGGAATTATATGTTTTTTGAGGTAGTTGGTTTCATAAAATGACTTTTTTTTACCAACCAATATTATTTCCTTTTGAAGCTCGATCATAAAATTTTTAGGAATATTTTTTTATGAACATATATTGAAAATATCTTCAAAATGGGTTTAAAATAAAAATTTGTATAAAACCATTCTTTATTCAAATTATTTATTTAATAGATTTCCACTTAAATTATTATAACTGAATTTGTTTTACTAATATTTTATATAGATTGATATATTTTCCTCTTACTTACATGTAAAATTTTTGTTTAATGTTTTTAAAATCGTAATTCCAATGATGATCATTGATGTGGTAGGGATATATCCTGTGTGATGAACTATTACATCTAGGAATGTTGTTATATGGTAATTTTTGCATAAAGTATCTGATTGTGTGGAAGAGATAAACTCTTGGAAGTAGAAGCTTACCCTCTATACATGAGGATCTATGATAATGTGCATCACATATAGAATATTTATAAAGAAGAATAAAAGAGGATCATGACTATTCGGGCACAAATGTCACTCACAGGGATAGTTCTATTAAAAATCTATACATGCAACATTAAATGAAAAACATTTAAAATTGGTTTATTTGGAAATGATTTAAATGTCCTTAAAAGGAAAAATTTTATATTTTAATATTTTATTGTTAAAAATTAAATCTCTTTCATTGTATTTATTTACTTCAGTTTGATTTTTTACATGATAATTGTTTTTTGAAGAAATTTGTTTGATCCTACAATTTTCCCACACCCTATAAAAAATATTTTTTAATTAGATTTTGTTTTATTTGACATAGTTAATGTCCAAGAGATTTAGGTTGGATTTGGATTTTTTTGTGGGAGGGATATGATATTCTAGAAGTTACAATGGATCATGAGGAGTTTGGTTTTTTTATTCTTTTATATAATGGTTTGGTTTGTGGTTTTGGAACCTATATTGCATTAACTTTTTATATTTTCTTTATTTCTTAATGAATAATGACGTTATCATTTTCATGTTATCAAGATTAGTATTCTTTTAAAAAAAATCATTAAAATGTAGTTCTTGATGCCCAGCTGATGGTTTCTAGAATGTTGGGATCTAGAATTCACATCATGTCATTTCAGCATTGGATTTGGTGCCATATAGTTTGATTACCCAAATAGGTTCAAAAAATTGTTTTCATTGTGAAATTAATTTCATGAAATTAGAGGGTGTCCTCATAGAATTGTAAGGGTAGGAATAGTAACGAAGTAACCTAACACGTGAATCAGTATAGTACATGACTGAGCATAATATTAATGATTATATTATTAGAAAAGGAATCTTATTATAAATATGAGGGAATCATTTTAATTTTAAATGAAATATGTAATATTCATAATAATGAAGTATTAACACTTTATATATTAATAAGATGCATAAATATTGAACATGTTTAGCATCATATTCCTAAATAATAGAATTGCCAGTCATACATTAAAAAATTGTGAGAAAATATATAATTTTGGTCATGTATAATAATAATAATGCTAGATATATCATATTATTTAATGAATAATAGTGATATATAGTTTTGGTAAGACACATCACATAATAAAATGATCATAATCATGCATCATACATATAAAAAACATTAATAAATCAGAAAAATTAAGTAAATCCATGGGATAATAGTAGGTTTCAAAAATATTTCATAAGGAATATATCAATTACCAACACATGTAGGTTACACAATAGAAACATGAAAGTAATAAATTTATACATTTAAATTTTGTAAATAAAAAAATATCATATTTCTTATACGCGTGGATTATAAAAATTAGAACAATTGAAGGGAGTATTCAAGAAAATTATATGATGAAAATTTTTGAAGACATGTTATAATTAATTAAAATAATGTAAAAATAAGAAGATAACCATATGGTGAAGGATATTTGTATGAAAAATAATTTAGAAGAAATTTACAAAAATCATGTTGAAAAAAAGAGAACTAAGTGACAAACCCAAATAGAAAGAGTTGGGTTTGGGATTCCCCATAACATTGTTTGGGTATTATGCCTTTATTTTTACACCTCATGTATAATAAAATTTTTATTATTTAATAATTACTGAAAATCTGAACTATAATCATTTATTTCACTCTTGATCAATTTTAAACCTAGTAGTTTTTAATGTTCTTTGAAGAAGGTAAAATTATTTTCTATACAATTTTTTCTAAACAATAATATATTATAACATGGTTTTGATTAAATGATAGTTATACATTAGAAAAATTAATTCTAAAATTATAAAACTAAATTTTATTATAAGGTGAAAATGAAATGAAAAATGATGGAACAAAATCCCAATTTGGAAGTTGTTCTGTTTCTATAACTAGTAAGGACTTGCACATTTGGTGTTATACGACACAATAAAATAAATATGGTTCAAATGAGTGTAATGACATGGGAATTAAAAATTGAGATATATTTTAGATGTGTATGGGATTTTATTTTCAAAGGGAAGTGAGTGGTGAATTTATACATTAGGGTAGAGTTATTT
The DNA here is from genome assembly GCA_963277665.1 of Viscum album. Classification (NCBI taxonomy): domain Eukaryota; kingdom Viridiplantae; phylum Streptophyta; class Magnoliopsida; order Santalales; family Viscaceae; genus Viscum; species Viscum album. The sequence continues at coordinate 510,332,073 of OY728143.1, read as the reverse complement.
TGAGATAAAAATACTGAATAAATTATTATTTCAAAAGTGAAACATTCAATATTAATATTTCAAAAATTATTAATTAATTATATTTAAATTTTTCTATTAATATTTTTACCCTAATAGTAATATTACAGTTCCTAGTTATCTGTTTTACTATTAAAATAGTTATATTGGATTTATAATTTCATTTAATAAAACTTATTTCCTCACATCAACATTCACATTAATTTCTTTCTAGGTTCAATTGTGTTCATTTCAAAAATGATGATTAAAAATCTAATGTTTTGTTTATTTTTATAGTGATTTTCACATATGTGATAATTTAATGATACCTTAATGATTCAAATTTTACTATTCATGTTGATCTATTTTATTTAATATCACATTATACTACTTTATATTTATTGATTGTAACTATTTATGGTTTTAATTTTATTTTTTTGTTCCAATAAATTATATTCTTATTTTATTGGTTCTATGTGTTTTATTTAATATCATATACCTAAATATGAAACACATATATATTACAAATTCAAATATCATATAAGAAATTCTAGGTTATTAAATTCCTCCCCATTTATGAACACTAACCTAAGTATTTTAACCCATATCTTTGGTAGAATTAAATTGATGGTACATTTATTTCATTTCATCTCAAGGTTATGATGTTTCCCATTTATAATTTTGGTTTCAACAATGAAAACAGACATGGGGAATTATATTTTTCAATAGAACATTGTCTTTTTTGTCAATAATATTCACTACTTTATCCTCATAAGAGTGGTCATTGTCCAGTGGAACCACTTCTCAATTAAATAAAATTTAGGAATCTAGTATATACTTCTTATGAAGATATACATAGAACACATCAAGAATAAGATGTATATTTAGAGGAAGTACTAGTTGCTGGTGAATACATGATATGGGATTGAGAATCTCACCTGTTTAATTATACTTGGGGATGTGTTTTCCCTTATTAATAAAATTATTACTATATTTTAGTCTGTGATTCAACAGAACAAATTATATCTGAAAATAAACATTAATTTCTTTTAATGATTATCATTGTTTCTTTTTTTAATAATAAAAATTTATTTCATGTGTTATTTAAATACAGGAATAGTCTCAAAAATAACTTTTATGATATCATGATAAGGATATTATCGTTCAAAAATTACATCCCAACATGTAGGTTCTCTACATAAATACCCATATGGTGCTTCAAATGGGGATATCCTAAAAGTTTAGTTTCTTTTGTTGTATAAGAACTCTACCAGTGGTTGATATTGATCTCTAGCTCCATTAATGTTCATAGAGGATTCCCATAACATGACTTCAAGGGCGCAAATTGTAATTTTAGAATAAAAAACCATCTGGGGGTCATATACCATATTAAATTGCAAATCTCTATTTAGGATATATTGATGAACTAACTAGAACATATAGAAAACCATGGATCCCAATTAGATATGATCTTATGTGGTACACTATACATTCTCACCACCTCATTTATGTATGTATTTTTAATTTTATCGAGTAAGAAATCTTATTGAGTGATGTGGAAATGATATATCATCTTATGTAGATCCACTATAAATTTAATATCTCATTATTTTTAGGTACATCCCCCATTTAGTTTTCCATTTTATCCTTGGTTATTGGGACTTGATTGGATATAGAGGTCCTTTTTTAGAAAATAAATTGCATTATATATGAGGGGGAATGTTTTTTGAATTAATGGAGTCTATGAAAATGGGTAATTTTTTTCCAAGGGTTACTGTTTAGTTGAGAATCCTTGAAGGGTTTTTGGATTTTATAAGAAAAATGGTCTAAAAAACTATTTGTGAAACAATAACATGTTGTGTAAATACAATATATGTCATTTAATTGTATCCATTAACAGGACATGAGTAGGTTTAGGTCATGAAGTCATTCATTAAAAGAATATACTAAATTATGGGTAATGTTCAATTAGAATAAAATTTTGTATAAGGTGACTAGTTTTTCAGTGTATCCTTATAAAATAAAACTCATCATGTGATGATTATTTCATGTTATGAAACTCCCCCAAGAAGATTTTAAAAATGACTTCTTTCATGAGATTAATCTCATTAAATTTGGTGAATCCTTCACTTATCAAACTTTTTTGACCTTTTAGAAAACTTTGGATCTCCTCCCTATGTCTAAGATGTCCCATTTGTGCGATCAATCCCAGATATTTTATTTTTATTCAGATCAACCTTCTCTAAAAAATTGCTCCAATTGTCTTGGTGAAATATCATTACATTGTGAATTGATTTCGATCTTGATCAATTATGATATAGGAAGCATCTTGTGATCGTCTTCACCTTCCAACTCATTGGATTTTTCCACTGGAAGTATTAGTTGGTCATTTGTTCAAGGTAGGGGTCCAAACATTAATCATGTGGTCTGAATAATTTTCATGTATGTGAAATATTACAAATTTATCCACATATCCAGAATCAAATAAATTGGAAGGACAAATTAATGAATTAATTTTAGTCTTTTTGGAATCAATTGGTTATTAAACGAGAATGTTGATATAATCTAGGTGATCAAAATCATGAATATAAATGAATCATTTAATACCATTAGTTGAGATTTGAAAATAATAGATTTTGGTGATTTCTTGATATAATTTCACCTGATATTGTATGGTTTATTGAGATTAATAGAATATTATTGGCTAATGACAATTTAAATAAGAAATGTTCAATTGAATGATAAATGGTAATTTTTAAAATTAACCATTCAGCCTTAATGAGATGTTGTCATATCCTTGTTTTTATGGAATGTGATGTGATAAATATTGTGACCCTCATGTAAGTATTTGTTCAAGTTGATATATTATGTAAGGATAATAAATGACATTGGATCGATTGATAAATTTTATAATGATTTTACGCGGCGTTAGACTCGTTGATAAATGAAAAAATGTCTATATAGTGGGTTATTGACAATGAAACATGGTGAAATTAAAATATTCCTAGCTATGCCATGAGATATTTTGAAATTATTATGTAGGATTGTATGACCATATAACTATACTAGAATTATTATATAATAGTATTGGCCCTAATAAACACTAAAATTCTTATATATTAGGCTTTGACCAAATTTATTGTTGCAACACATATACTGCGGGTGTTGACCCAAAATTATGTAATTTATATCATGGTTATGATGTTATCGTTTCTATGGTAGTGGAAAATGCTTAGAGACATTCCAATAAGGAGCCAAGGTATGTTATGTTTTAACATGGTTATATGGTTGTTATTGGAAAGGTTTGGGATACATGTTAAGAGATATTCATATATGGACCAAAAGAGGGATGAAGTGGTATTAATTTAATTTTTAAATTAATTGGTACAATTGTTTATTTCATTATTTCGTATATTTATAATTATAATGGTTATTTTTAGATAATTAATATTTTACCTATTGAATTACACTAGCACACTATTCAGGCCATCGTTTGGTGCTTGAGAAAATTATATGGATGCATGTTTGTAAAAGGGAATACAACATTGTTGTAGACTGTTTTCCTGCTAGATGGGATGTAGTTTTGATATTGGGATGACCTATGGTTTAAGACTGGGGATTTTTTTTTATTTTATTTCATATTAATTACATATTTAATGAAATTTAGTACATTAAATTTTTTTTGATTATATTCCTTTAATATTTATTGTTTCTTTCTATTGGAGTTTTATTTTTTCGTCAATATTTTATTGTATACATTATTTCTTCAGTCTGATATTTATTTATTTATTTAGTTTTCCCTTTCATATATGACTGAAGCATTAAAACCAAGGGGTAAAATAACCTCACTATACTTATCAAATCCATACTGCTAGTCACAATATGTAGTGTATGGGGAGGCCCACTTGAGGTCTTGTAACCAACCCTTTCTATCCATGCGAGAGACTACTGGATTATGGGACATTAAAAAGTGGTATCATAGAACACTGTGGTTGTTTAATTCTTATTTTCTCTTCATGTAATGGTATAAATGATACAAGTATGTGTCAATACATAGTGATAATCATCTTCATTCGAGTAGTTATCACATGTATAGGGAAAAATAAGATTTCCATGGATGGATTTTTATTTATACTATTTACTTCTTATAGTTGATGATATTTCACCATGAGTGATTCACATGTTGCGTGGGGTTATGATTTAATTATTTTAATGGTTTATAGATTTAGAGTCATGGGACAATATGAATTAAGATGAGTTTAGATGCATTATAATAAGAACATAGGGATATATATTGATAATCATTGTTCATTATAGGGAAATATTTATTTTCATGTGATTTATAAATTTATATTTAATTGTGATATCAAATATCTCTTATACCTGATAAATGAAATAAGTAAAATAATATGTCTTTTTAGAACACACGTTAATCATGTTATAGAGACCAAGAATATGTGGTTATCTATTTTTGTGACTTGTTGAGGTAGAATTTTCCATAGATAGTATTCTAAATAGTTTGTTTTTCTTTTATAAGAAATTCACACTCTGCATATTTGAGTTGATATTCATAATGGGGGAAATCAACACACTACTAAAAAAATTGAGAAATATCTTCTTGTATTTCCAGAGGATCATATAGATGTTCATCTTTACAACCATTTATTACGGGTCACCAGACCCAATGAAATTGAGACAATATCCACCATGCATTTAATGTATGTGTTGTTGAGAAAGAATCAATTATAGTATCCACCAACATTTACTATGGGGAGTCGCCTAGAAAGTTATGTTCTAGATCGAGTCAGTCCATGGGATTATTAAAAATTTGAAGGTACCTGTATGTAGGAGGGTGAATCTTGCTATGTATATGCACCATCTACCAACCAATCATTGGTGCAACATTCTACTGTATGACGGTTTTTAGGATGAGTTATCCATGATTTTCTTAGAGACTATGTTCCTAAATCATTTCTATCCCATGACCTCAAGGGATGCTATCTCTTTTGTGTTCAATCACCTAACATAGGAGATCATTTTGTGTTATAATACAATAAAAATTTCACCAACCTGATGTTTTTTGTGCCATATTTAACAGCTCATGGGACCTCCAAGAATAGACAATTTTCATATGATCTTATCTATGAGATCATGTCAATAGTTAATATGTAATGTAAGAGAAGTATTATTGTCATGAAGAATCATGAAAAAATTTCAAAAGGGAATAAGATAGAATCATCAGGCAATGACTAGGGTATTTTATTATGGAAGGTTGTGATATCTTATTCCAGAGAAGTGAAGTTCATTAACGAGAATGTTTTTTAATACAACTATGGTCAGATTTGACAAGGTATTGGGAACCCATATCAATATCATCTTACATTGTAGTGATATTAGTATTGGAAATATGTACCACTAATAACCTCAATATTCTTACCCCGCTCTGGATTTTTTTCTGGTGGAATATTGAGATACCTATAGATGATTGGTTTGGAGAATACAGTAGCAGAGTTGTTTTAATGGATCAGGATTATTACTAGACTATATGAAAGACTCAAATATTAATTAGAAAATAGGTAGATGGAGTTTCATGGGATGTTATAGTAATGATATGGGATATGGTAACCCAATATTGGAATGACAGTAACAGGTAGAGAATATAGCTACAAAGTGATAGGTTGTAGCCCATTGAACATGGGATGGTTGACTTCATATCATGTAGAATGGTTCTAATATTTTGGATCCATGAACATTTGCTATCGTAGGTATGATTATCTTATCATCTACCCTTTCTTGTGTTTTTTAATACTAGGTATTCAAATTCCATTTTATCTAATTTTTTGTAAATTTTCATGCTTTTATATTGAAAATTTTTATGGTTTTTTAACTATAGACACACCATTTAGAGTTTGATTTGGGAATAAAAATAGTTTCTGGTTATTTTCTGAAGATATTGGGTGTTAAAATTATTTTTGGAACCCAAACATCTTAAAAATAAATGTTTCAATTAAATTCAATGTATGGATTTTGAAGTACTATACAAGGCTCATATAGACTTCAATAGGTGGTGAGTTACCAAATTATCTCCTAAATGAGGCATCTATTATCAATAGTATGAGTGAGATCATCATGCCAATTTTGTAGGACAAATTTCATGAAGATTAGATTTTATCAAAAATAAAATAACTTCTCTTCATCTAGATGATGGTATAATGAAACATTATTCTTTTCATATAGTGCTCGACCATTTTAGGATGCTTTTTTAGATGATTTCTCTAGCTTACTACCATATAGAGAGATTGAATTTACAATTGAGTTGGCGTTGGCAGAAGAATTACTTTATATTCCACCTTATAGACTGACACCATTATATCATTAAGAGTTAAACTTCCAGTTGTAATATATAAATGATAAAGGTTTCATTTGGGGATGTGCATCTCCATGGTGTTATCTAGTTATCTTCTCCAATAAAGAAGATCGGGCATTGCACTTGTGTGCAGATAGTATGAGGTTAACCTGATGCTGATAAAGAACATGTATCCCATACCACACATAAACCAATTTTTGTTCATCTGAGAGGTTCTAATATCTTCCTTAAGATTGACCTGATAGATTGATACCATCATTTGAAGGAGGGAACACCACACATACCTTAGACTACTTTTAGTAGATGGTATGAATTGTATTATTTCATAATGATGTTGTTCAGGTTGACCAATTCACCAATTTAATTTGTGGAATTATTGAATAAGATCATTCTTCCCTTTCTAGACTAGTTTGTGGTTCTCTTAGTCAATGACATATTAGTGTTCTCCCAGTCATCATAAGATCATGAAATACATATTGACACAATCTTGAGTACATTGAGAGAGCACTGACATTACACCAAGATGTAAAAATACATTATATGGAATTATAATGTTAATTTCATGGGCATTTTCATATCAGAAGAAGGACTTTAATTGTACCGAAAAAGGTTTAAGTATTCATAACATTGGAACAACCCAATAAATTCTATTAAATTTTACGTTTTCATGCGTTAATAGGTTATTTTTTATGCTTTATTTAACACCTTCATATTTTTATGAGATAGATTATTTTGAATTTATTTGATGTCTTGTGTACTATTCCACACCAATAATAACTTGCACTATATGGAACATCAGCTTAGATTGCAGTATATGTAACACTATTTTTGTCTTGTGTTACACAAAATTTTATGATATTTTTATAGATTTCATTTCACATAAGACCAGGTTTAGGTGAAAAACAAAAAGTTATCTTTCTACATTACTAACTAGTTATTATAATTGAGGGTATAAAAAATATATTTATGAAAATATTCTTTACACATGTGTATATAAGTAATTATTTGGTGAGTTATTTATTATAAAGGAAAACAAAACCCTTATTAAACTAAATGAAATATTTTTCTGAGAACCTAATTGAATGAAAATATTTGAATTTATGAAATAATTAAATTACTGCTAATGTATTTTATTATTTAAATATATATATAATATATCCAATCTAATGTCTAAAATTCATCATATATGTTTTCTACACATGATATGAGAACAGATTCAATTTTTTAGATAAAAAGTTTTTTTAAATGTAGTTTTATCTTATTTTAATGGAACAACCATTTTAAATCTAGTTTTTGACATTTCTATATATTATATAACATTATTAACTTCTTCATTAAAATATTCAAATAAAAATTTACATTGGAATAATTTTTGATATTTTAATGATAAGATTAGTATCTTTATGAATAGTAAAAATATACATACTTTTAATTCATAACATGTTTTGTCATCGATATAATTTATAAGGATAAATTATATTATTGAATGATTTTAAATTATAAGTATTGTATATTTTTATCAGTAAATAAAATTTTGTTCATTGTAATTAATTTCATTATGAATTTAAAAGTAAAAGAATTCAAATATTTTTTCATGTTTTATCTTTTAAAACCTTTTTTTAATTCCAACAATTGGATTTAGTTGAAATAATTATTTGTAACATCAATTATATTTATTTTGAAAAATGGATGAAATATTTTTAATAATTGGAGCCACATTATTGAAATAGTTTCTTTTATTTTTAGTCATTATGAATTTTAATATTTGTAAATTTTATTAAAACTAAAAAATGTAAATTGGGTAATTAATGGTAAATATAATATTATAATGTTTCCCTAACAGATTTCTTAATATAATTTATGATTTATTTTTATCCTAAACCATCGTTTGGTTGAAATTTACCCTATATAAGCAACTTATATTAGATTATGATATTTAACATATTTTATTTAATGAAAAGTTAAATATGTCTTATTAAAAATTAAACAAAATATTCATTATTAAAATAAGGTTATACAGAATAAAAAATTCGTAAAAATTTAATAATTTGAAATGAAAAAGTTCTTATTTATCATGGTAATTTATTTGTAATTTTAAGGGAATAAATAATAACTTTAAAGGGTTCTACATTGATGATGTTGAATTTATTAAATTGATTAAAAATAAATTTTTTTTATTAAAAAGAATATAACCATTAAATACCCAACCCCTTGACCAAATAATATATATCTAGTATATATCAACCTTAATCATCCAAGACTTGTTTTTTTGGCTATTTGGAGTCATATGGAACATATTATGACACATATAATATTTTATTTAAAGTGATGTTAAAGTAGTCGTAATCACATTCTAATAAATATAACATTTTTATGTAGGATTTTCTATAATATATAATTTACTATATGTATTATTTCGAAATATAAAAGATATATATTTTAAATAGTATTTAATTTTTAATTTTTTGTTCATAAATAAATATATTAAATGATTTCATAAAAATGATGTTGTAATTATTTTATTAATGAAAATATCAAATTAATGTTATTAAAAAAATTAATATAAATATAATTTTATCTCAATCAAATATACAATGAATTTTATATATTATCTTGACCCTTTTGGGATATCATAAAGTATTTTGATCGAGGCTAGCATCTAATATTGATATTTTCAAAAAATTCAAGAAATTAATAGTGTCAAAATTAACACTATTAATATTTTTTCACAATAATGTACTATTAAATTATGTAAAAATCATAAAACATTTATAAAATTTTAGAATAATTATGATATGATGTAAAATTTTCTAAATTATTCATTTATAGTCTATTTTACATCAAATAGTTGAATATTTTAGTCTTTTAATATTGAAATATTTGTTACCAAAGTTAAAAATAAATGAGAATAGCTAAGTATTAATTTAAAGGATGTGTTCAAAATTGATAGAAACACATTTATAAAATTTATTTATTAATGACATTACAACCTTTAATAATCTCATTTTCAAATCTATGATATTTTTTTGGATTTTGGATGTGTTATTATTTTTCTATAAATTAAAAATTTTGGATAATCAAAAGGTTCCCCTCACCTTAATTATAAAAGGGATCCTACTCCCTCAAGTATTCACTTAAAATTGATCCTTAAATCTTATCCATCCCCTTCTCGTATCCCTTATCAACATCCCTATTCACATTATAGAGGTGTTTTTCTTGTCAAAAGACAACTTGTAGGGCCTTAAGAGAAGATCTTTAGGGAGCTTGCCAAACAAGATGTATTATCCAATACTATATATCTCTAGACCATTTATTCTTTTAAATCCTCTTAAATTGTTCATTAATATATATAGTTATAAATTTATTATCACCTATATATTGAGGTGTTATTATTGATATAGAAAACCATATTCCAAATTCTATTCATCCTACCAAAAAAGAAGTCATCGTGTGTGCGTACGCAAAACCCATCGCCTCTACATCATCATATTATATGTTTTCACTACCACCATACATGGATGGGTATAATGACAGAAATAGAACTATATATGATGTTTATAACATTATATTTATTTTTTAACAAAATATATAACAACAAATTCCATACCATTTCAAAATTATGGGAATGATATCGTCGCTTGTGTATACGTAAGGTCTATACGCTCCACGATGAGATGTGACCCATTCGAGATGATCTCAATTAAATAATTAATAATATCAATGTATATAATGATTAAATATAGTATATATAGTATATTAATATCATTTTATAAATTGTATATCTACGACTTATGAATAAAAATAAGATCTTATTCAATAAAACATGCATAAAAAACTAAAGTTCTTAACACTCAAAAATAAGTGTAATAATGAAATATTATTAAGAGGTTGTTAAAATGTTAATATAAAATATCAAAAATGTAAATATGGTTCTAGAATAAGTTAAAAACATTCATTAATAAATTATATAGTGGTTATTTGTATGTATGAAGGAACCTATACATATGGTAAGGGATAATTTTGCAATCTCATTATTATATGATATTGTTTATACATAAGTATTTACTAGGGATTACTTATCATCAACTTACAGGTTTTCTAAAAATGAAATAATATAATATTTTACTATTATACTATGGATTTTTATGGTTTTTTACCCAATTTTTTTACTACTCATTTTGAAAAGAATCTTTCTTTTATTTTGAAAATGATCTACTTTATAAAATTTATGGAAAAGTATGAGATGAATGTTTTTTAATTATACGGAATGAATTTATATTTCTCTTTACATAATTCATTATTTCTATGAATTTTACCTTCTATTATTCAGGTTTATCTTAAAATAATGGAATTTATTTTAAAATATCATAGAACATTAAGAAAAGATTAAATTTTAATTAAGAAAGGATATTTTCTTCAACAACCAATTTCAAATGTTTTATCAGAATTATTTTCCTTCTAATTTTCCATTATTTAATAAGGATTGTTTTCAAGTATATTATCCCTACTACTAATAGGGCTGGTTATGTTTATGATGGAAATGTATTTATCATGTACATTTATTTTATATGGATTGTTTTATAATGGAATAATGTTTAAGAAACCCATTTTATTTCATGGATTCTGATATGATGATTGATTTATGTTTTTGTGGAACATATATGTCTGATTTTATTATGAAATGGATGGGGCTTATATATCCCTCCAATTTATTGGTTATGTTAGGATAACCCCTGAGGTATATATGTTATACAAGATCCTCCTTTCATGCTGACAATTCTATGAATAGACATAATTTTCATGTCCATGATTTTATGAGTAGACCCAGCTTCTTTATCCATGTGTTTATACAAGGGACTGATTTTAGGTCATTAATTAGTGAACCTATTAATATTTTTACATGTTCACTAAGTGACAAGGTGATTTTTATGCCATTATTTTATACCGTATGTCAATTTTATGATCATGTGGATTTGGTTCGTTGATTTCATTATGATTAAAGTTTTTCTTTGATGTATAGGTCATGATATTCTAATTTTATGATCATGTTCTTATAACCTTTATGATCAAGTTTGTAATTACATTTCTTTCTTCATTATTCTTACTGAGCATCGTATCTCACCCTTTCTTATGTTTTCTTTTCCCCATTTTAAAATGAAACGATTATGGTGGGAGAATAAAAATGGTAAGATCATTGTTGGAAACATTGAAGATATTTCACAAGACTATATTTTTTGTACCGTGATTCCAAAGTCACTAAGATAATAATATCTATTGATATCCATCTATATAATTTATTAAGTATTACACAAAATTAAGTTAATGTTCATGTATGTCAATCTTGGGTCGCTACAGTTGGTATCAGAGAAAATATTAAGTCAACCTTTTGAAAATATGTTTAGAAAACTTTAGCGAGATCCCTATAAATATTTCCAAGGATATTTCTATAGATGTACCTATGGATAATTAATATTAAAAGGTTATTGTCACTGAATTTTTTTATTTTTCATGATTATCCTAGGACTAAACCTGAAATTTTAGTAATTTAAAGTACTTCCCCTTGATTATGTTTTTTAATAGTGTGATTTATTCCTATCACACTATTATTTTTAGGTTTTAGATGATGGATGGAACCCAAAAGAACCACATAAATGATGGATGCGATTGGAAATGGAAAAATTGTCCTCATGAGAAGAATAATATTATGGGATCTTGAATACAGAATCATGTTTCCTTGAATCCAACTGGGCTTCTAAATGACCAAAGAAGGGATCATAGTTCTCTTAAATCCTTCTTAAGGAAACATCCATATACTTTTAGTGGGATGACTGATCCCATAGTTTCTGATAAATGGATGTGTACCAATGAAATTATATTTTTCATTCTCTGATATTTACAATGTGAAATGGTTAATTTAGGCACTTATCAGTTTGAAGGTAAAGAGGATCTATGGTAGATCATTATCATTAATATGGGTAAATAATATAAAAGTGACTCTATGATTTGGGATGAGTTCAAGGACATATTTTTCAGTATATAACTTCATTATATTCTTTATATAAAATGGGAGATTCAATTAACCCATCTATATCATGGTTATGAAAAGAAAATAATGATATAGTTCAAAAAAACTCTAAAAAACATTATAGAAAATAATATTATATTTTTTATGCTGAAAGTGTGGAAGTAAATATGGAGGAAAGTTTCTTTAGGGGACTGATAAATGATTTAAGTGTGGTAGTGAAGTATATGATACACCATATTTTAGAAATAATGGGAATAAATAGAAATCACCTAAGGGATCACCTTCTGAAAGTCGGTGTTTCATGTGAAAGAAATTGGTAATTAAGCTAAACGATTCCAAAATTCAAGGGTTAATGATGATGATAAACATCTGCAATCACTTATGGTGAAAGGATAATGAATGTCACATGTGTTCACTATTGGAGATATGGTGTATTATAATTATATTGTGGACTAATTGAGGGTTTATGTATTAGAATTCCAGAACAATGTTTTGGAAGAAAACATATGGTATATGTAATAATGGAATATCTATGGACTAGACCACTATATTTGTATCATAACTATTTAATATAATATATTGTATTAAACTGGTAAACATGAATAATGATTAATGTAAAAAGTTGACTTATCAATAAAATATGTGATTAAGGGTAGGATAACCGTCATATTGAGAATGCTGATGAGATAATGATATTTGTATAAACATATGTTGGATATGAATAAGTGCATTGGGTGTCATTTATTACTTTAGAATTGATTAATTATTATTGAAAATTTGGTTGTGCTGTCATTATCACAAACCAACCCTAGTCGACCCTAAATCGGTCACCCAGATCAGCCCACGACAAGTCCCGAGAGTAATTCCTAATCCTCCTAGGATAGGGAAAAGAACCAAGGGAATCAATAGATTACACAAGGGAATAATTTCTCCCAAAAATAAATAATCAAACAAACATAAAAATGACAGAAAAATTCCAAAATACATTTACAAAAAAAAATGAACTGAACATTATTTATACCAGAAAAAGAAAGTACAACTAAACCAACAACTAAACCGACCAAAACTATCAACCTACTAACTCCATGTGACCCAACTAGTCACTCTACAACACAATGATCACACATCTCTCATGGTTATCTAACTCATGTTGCAACCTATACAAGGGAAAAAATAATACTATAGTCTTGAGTATTAAAACATAGTAGGTAAGCCCGATATTCTATTCCCAACGCACTTCCTTAAAAATAAAAGGAAAATTAATTTCATGTTTTAAATAGATGATATAAAATTATGTTTTTCAAATGAGGTTCCATCCTATAATAATTATCAAACAAAAACATGCACGTTTTATAAACAATAATGCAAGTAACAATTTTTCAAATAAGTGAACCTCCAAAATGAAAAAACGTTTTCAATAGGGATTCATTAAAGAATGTACACATTTTGAAAAATCGCATGTCCTGCTGAATTTACAAAACATTCAAAGCTTATTCCAATAGTGTGTACAAAATATCCATTGATCCCAAGTACTAGAAACACCCATAGGAACTATTTAGTTTTGATCCTGAGGTACCTCATATCTTGGTGAAAGTAACCATAATAAATATTTGTTCTTTTAAACAAGATCCACTAGTAGGGAGCATAACCATAACCTAGTGGTCCCCCACCAACATCATCATCATTTTATAGTTATTGTTTTCATCATAAAACTTACTACGTGAAATAGGGGCCAAACCCCGCGGGATCACTAGCATACTAGTACACGTCCACCACCTAGATACCCAAGATTCCATTTAGATCACAATAAAGTTACAAATATTATCAAATACACTTTGAATATCAAAATTACATCATAAATACATAACTAAAAAAACCTCCCACACACATGCTTCACATTTCATTCACAAATCAATTATCCAATATAAAGATTCATAAAACAATTTTAAGGAGTATAATGAGGCCTTCCACATAAAATACATTAAAAATTGCACTTTTCAGAAAACAAAAACCATAAATAACATATCAAATCAGATTTTGTAGCCCCAAAACCTATTAATAAATTAATTTCATGCACAAAAAATGGCTCTAAAAGATAGAACATGAAATACACACGGATACCATTTTCACAAAAAGTTAATTTGAAATGAGCCATTATGCGTATCTCAAAACTAAATTTTGACAAATATATGCATTTCACATTGATTAAGGATGTGTATAAATACCATTTACAGTAGAAAAACGAAATCATAAATCCCTTAAACCATTCAGGTTATATACTCAAAATATAATCATTTTCATAAGGATGTGAAACATGCCACTTTCCGGCAACTCAGGCCAAAACATGTTATAAACCAAAACCCGTTAGTTTGTAAAACAAAATCCAAAATTGGAAGGCCATTGAAGGACCCAAAAATATTTTTTTTATTCCAATAAATTTATAAATCCTAAAAAATAATTTAATAATCAAACATAACACATTAAATCCAATCAGGAAATTACCAAACTCATGACATGACCTTTAAAAAAACAATTTATTTTGAGCACTTAAAAAGGAATAAAACACTAATTGCATGACATATATTATTCATGATACTGGAGAATGTTCAAAATTCCATTAACTAGGTTCTAAAACTCAAAAAAAAGTTGTGATTGATAGCTAAACAGTTAAACAAACACTTGGTGTGAACTTTTATGACAAAACAACACTACATTTCACAAAACTCGTCTTAAACAACCATTTTTCACACTAAGAAAATTATCTAAAAACTGAAAAACAATTTTAAAAATAAATAACATGTGACAAAAATATCAAAATTATGAATCATAAATGATAAATGCATTTTCAATAGATATCCTACCTCAAATACATAGCGTATAGGAAACACATACCTGGTATCACAATCTGAGGGTTTGTAAACCATAATCCTATAAAAACCAGCATCTAATGAACATAAAACACTTCAAAAATCACGTAATAACATAACCACTAATCCAGAATGACTATATGAGAATATAAAACCAACAAATAACATAAGGAAGAGGATGTGGGAGGAGAGATTAGAAAGAATATCACATTAGAAACATGAAAGCTCTTCATATTCCCTTAAATTTGAACCCATAGAAGAATGTGAGTGCCTTGAAACGAATTGGAGGGTATCCTTATATATGGAATAACTAGGGAGAACAAATTTTAGTGGAAAATAGTATGAAATGAATGATTTATGGATGAGAGAATTTATCTTTCCCAAATTTTGATGATTAGAGAAACATGGAGAATTTCTTCCCTAATCCATGACTAAGATGACCTCCAACATGGGAAAATATAGAATGGGGGTGCTTCTGGGGTTTGTAGTCTCGTGTGGGAGATGGAATAATAGAAAATTATTAAATAAATGACTATGATATAAAAGAAACAAATATTTTTTTTAAAACTAGAAATGGTCTCACGAGATGGCCTAATACCAAAATAAACAACCCATATTAACCATGCTTATGAATTCCTAATGGGTACTATATTATATGGTAGTATTAATATGTAATTGTAGAACAAGTCAAAAGTAGAATGAGTGAAATTGTTTTAAAAATGAAGGATTTATAAAAGAAACAAATTTGGTTTTTATATATAAAAACAGGCTCATGGTTGGCCAAAATCATGAAGTAACCACCCCTTATCAAAAAGATCCTAAAAAAGAAAAGGGGAACCCAAATTAGGGTGATTAGACATAGATCAAAATTAAAAACTCAATATTAAACTCACCCAAGATAGTAGAAAAGGATCTATAATTTTAATGAACTAGATCCAAACAGAGACACAAAAAACTGGGTGTGACAATTCTCCCCACAATTAAAGTTTTCTGCCCCCAGAAAGCCACAACACATTATAGCTAATTGATCAACTCCTAAGGATTATTTATATAGATAATCCAGCCTCTAATGATAATTAAATGTCATTAACCATCAACAAAACCTAATCATATCACAAAAAAAACACATACCCACAACCACGTCCTGAGAATCAATAGAAAGATCAAGACACCACCTCCACAACCATGCCAAGAACCAGATTGATGGGCCTTATCCAAATAAACCAAATGATAACCCATACTAATGTTCACTGATTAAATATAATGAATTTCGGGGGGGGGGGAATTATCCACCATTAAATCACAGCTACCATCTTAGAAATACTTAATGGAAATATCTTCTAGACAAAAAGTGGGTTTCCCCATCATTAGAGTCCAACTAGAAATGAGCCAAAAAATAATTCAAGATGAACTAGATTTGGGCCTCACCCACACAGGCCCACCAAAACACTCCCACAACAACCTAAAAACCCATGTTAGGTGGGTTAGAACATGAACCTCTAAACCACCAACTCCCGAACAGAGGGGACAAGAACTGGGCCAACACATTCTACATGGATATAGACCCCCAGCACTCGAGGAGGGTAGGGATGGTGACCCAATAATTAG
Organism: Viscum album; assembly: GCA_963277665.1. Classification (NCBI taxonomy): domain Eukaryota; kingdom Viridiplantae; phylum Streptophyta; class Magnoliopsida; order Santalales; family Viscaceae; genus Viscum; species Viscum album. The sequence continues at coordinate 510,315,209 of OY728143.1, read as the reverse complement.
TCCACTCAAAAAAAAGTGAAAAATGAGATACAAAAAATTATACACCTATGGATAGGTAACACCAAGACTTCACCCAATTTACACAGGAGGTCCACACATGAGACATTGATCAGAAACCGACATCCATGAAGGAAAAACCATATATACTCTGTTAGGGGTAAGTCCACCATGAATGTTGTGACAAGAGGAAATTCAATTTGATGTGGAACCACAATATAGATTTAGAAACTACATTACCCCAATAGTGGAGGAAGGAACCTAGTTGAGATCCCCACACCTCTAGTGATTTCCTAACTGTGTGAAAAGCTTGACTTTAAGGCATATGGTTGGAGCCCTATTGTTTGAAGCATCTGCAACACCACAGTCATGAGCTAAGAATCAAATTATATCATGAAATTCACTGTCTCAAGCAAAACTATAATACCAAAAAGAGATATATGGATACACTCCACCATTCTAAATTACATAAAATGAGGAGTGAAATGATCAAGGAACATTGTGAAGAACAGCAAGAATCCCATAACAGAACCGCTATAACCAAGAGAATCATCAAAACATGAAGGAAATATAAATCGAGCCCAAAGAGATCTCTATTTCAAAAAATGAGGCGATGAATTATTTTAAGTAGAGGATCTAGCTTATGAAATATGAGAATTAATCACTAGGTTCATCAACACGAAATCATGAAAATAGAGAACTGTATAGGGCCACATCACAACATCCAACACATCTTTAGAAATGCACTGAACATTACTACAAAACCAAGCCACCAAAATTATTTGTTCTCAAGACACAACTAGAGTATAATTTCTAGATGAAATGTAATCATACTGAATAAAAAACTCTTAAAAGAAAATGAAAAAAATATCCACATAACCATTAGTGTATAAACAAATTCCATAATTTTCACCTCAAAATACTTTTCAAAACAAAACTAACTTGTTAGATTTCCACATCCACCAATAGTGTTTAATCAATTCTAACTCACATGCATACTTCCGTGCCTCCCTAGGCGCCCAACCACCATTCCATAGAGGCAATAATTCCAAAAATAAATTAAACCATACATGTGAGAATCCATGAAAAAACAGAAGTCTAAAACAAAATATCATCATTCTAGAAATTGTGTACCTTACAAAGGAAAACTAACCACCAAGTCAAAAAACCCTTTTCATATTTCACAAAACCAACCACACTTCATTATGAACCATTGGCTTAAAAACCTTACCCTTTTCATTTTTAATAGCATATAAAACAACCATGATACTCCAAACAACCCCTTCCCATTTACTAAAATTTAGCAAGGTATATTTACATAATCTGATGGCCATTGAGACCAATACACTTTCTAGGAAAAGACTAACTGCTCAAAACCAATTTCCAAAACTAATTCATCAGATTCAAAAAATTTCCAACATCCCAAAACACCCCATTTAAAAAAAAAATATTCCCAATCACTTTAAAATGATTTACACATTCAAAAAAAATTATTTCAACAAACCACATGTTTGGATTAAGGAAAATATAACCCCGTTAAATCATTTACACTTCCTCCCAAAACATTGTTTCATAAAAACCACAAACTTCCAAAACCAATATTAAATTTAATTTCTAAAAACCCCTTTTCTAATTTTCAAAAACCAACCACTCCTTTAAAAACCCAATTTTAAAATATTCTCACACAATAATTTTCAAAATGAAAAAAACAGAATTAAAGAAAGGTCCAAGAGACCCACAAAAGGGAACTACTGTTTTTTGGTGACATGGCCATATGGTTGGAAGCCACATGACAAACAATAAACCAACACGGAGAGAAAAATTAGATCCATGCCACATCTCTAAATGGCTTGATAGACTATATGAGCTCATAGAGGCCATTATTCAGACACCCCTTATCATATCCCAACACCAAACAATAAGCAAGAACAAAGGACACTAATAAAACCAGAAATCCCATGGAAACCTAAGGATTATAATGAGCAAGAGTTCACGAATCAATTCCAACACATAAACCCCAAGTCCCAAAAATCATACTCCATCGACCATGACATCCCCTAAATAACTAGGTCACGCTGAAAAGAAAGGTCTTTTAAGTTCCAATCCCCTCTGATACCAATTTTTCACAAACCAGCCCGAGTCGACCCTAAACTGATCACCTAGGCCAGCCCATGACAAGTCCTGCGAGGCATTATCGATCCTCCTGGTATGGTGAAAACCACAAAGGGAACCAATAGAGTACAAAATGAAATGATTTCACCCAAATATAAACAATCAAACAAATAACTGAAAGAAATGGACAACCCCAAATTCATTAAAAAAACAATTGAACTAAACATTATTTGTACAAGAAACTGTAAGTACAACTAAACCAAAAAGTCAACTGACAAAACCTGATGACCCACTAAAATAATGTGACCCCACTGGTCACTCTCCAACATAATGATCACACATCACCCAAGGTGATCGAACTCAAGCTGCAGCCTACGCAAGGGCTAAAAATAAAAGAACACTATAAGCATGAGTATTAAAACTCGGTATGCTAGAATGTTATTCTATTAACAATGAACATCCCTTGAAATAAAAGAAACATCCATTTCAAGATTTAAATACCTGATATATAATAATTTTTTCCCAAATGAGGTTTTTTTATTAGAAAAAAAATCCCATGTTTTACAAATAAGAATGCAAGTAACAATTTCTCAAAGAGTTGCAACTTCAAAATGAAAATAGTTTTCAATAGAGATGCATTAAATAATTTATACTTTTAAATAGATCACATAGGATTATTAATTTACCAATCGAACACACTGTATTCTGATGGTGAGTACAAAATAACCAATGAGCACAAGTCATAGAAATACCCCTAAGAACTATTTAGTTGTGAACCCGAGGTACCACATATCTCGGTGAAAGTAACCATTAAAATATATATTCTCGCGCACATGAGATAATAGTAGGGATAATACCCATAAAATTGTGGTCCCCCCAAAAAATAATCATTATTGTTTAGTTTGTTTTGTCATTGTCAAAATTTTTGAGTGAAATAGGGGTCGAACCCCACAGGATCAATAACATAATAGAACACGTCCACCCACCTTGATACATGGGATTCCATTTAGTGCTTAGTCATGTTAGACTTATTATAAAATAAACTTTTCACATAAAAATTCCATTACGAAACCATAAACACAAAAACATCCATCAAAAATGTTTCACATTTCTTTAACAAATCAACAAACTACTAAAAAGTTTCGTAAAATAATTTTAAGGAGTATAACAAGGCCTTGCACATAAAATACATTCCAAATGTTCTTGTAAGGCAGAAAACACATCAATAACATATCAACCTAGATTTTTCATCCCCAAATCCAATTAATAATTCAATATCGAAGACCAAAAAATGGCCCCAGTATATTGAACATGAAGTACTCATGGATACCATTTTTACAAAAAAAAGGCAAATGGGTCTTTAAGCCTTTCTCCAAAATAACAATTGAAAAATCTATGAATTTAATTATAATTAAAGAGGTATATAAAAGACATTTAAAGTATAAAAAAATCATAAATAAAATAAAACACGTAGGTTAAATATTCAAAATATAATCATTTTCATAAGGATGTGAAACTGGCCATTTTCCGGCAACATAGGACAAATCATTTTGTAAACCAAAACCCATTTTTTTTGTAAAACCAAATCCAAGTTGGAAATATATATAAAGACCGGAGAACATTATTCATACTTCAAATTCATTTATAAATCTGGAAAATAATTTTTAAATCACACATAACACATAAAATCCAATCGGTCAATTTACCTAACACATGACATGCCCTTTTAAACAAAACAATTTATTTTAAGAAATTGACAAGGAATAAAACATTAATTGGATGACATATTTTTTAAATATAATATAAAGTATTAAGAAAATTATAAAACAAGTTCAAAACCTCACAAAAAAATTGTAAAATATAGTGGAACATTTAAACAAATAGTTGGTGTACACTTTTCTGACAAAAAAACACTATCTTTCAAAAAACAAGGCTAAACAACCATTTTGCAAAGAAATAAATTTATCCAAAGGATAAAAAATAGTAATAAACATATATATCAGCTGTTAAAAATAATTAAATGATGAAATATAAATGATAAAGGCATTTTAAAGGGATATCCTATCGCAAATCCTTTGCGTAATGGAAATGCGCACCTGGTATCACCATATGAGGGTTTGTAAACCCAATACTTATGACGACCAGCCACATATAAACGAAAACCCCATAAAAATCCATGGAATAATAGAAAAAAGTTCATTAATTACCATATTATTATAGAAAACCATGAAATAATGAAAGGAGGAGGAATAGGGAGGAGAAATTAAAAGGAATCTCATATTAGAAACATGAAAACTCTTCGTATTCCTATACTTCTGCCCCCTTAGAGTAGTGGTAATGTCTTGAAACATAGTGGAGAGTCTCCTTAGGTCTGGAAGAAATACAAGAAACAATTTTTTTTGGGGAAAATTGTAAGAAATTAATGATTTAGGGATGAGATAAGTTACATTTTCCAAATCTGGATGATTTGAGAAACATTGATAATTTCATCCCGAACCCGCTACTAAGATGAGCTCCAAAAAGAGAAAATAGGGAATGGTGGTGTGCATAGGGTTATAAGGCTCACTTTAGAGGTGGAATAACCAAAAAATATTAATAATATAATATTATATAAATGAAACAAATCATTTTTTTACTGCAAATGGCCCCACGGTCCGACCCTATAACTAAACATACAACCCAAATAACCATTCTTATGAATTCTTATGGGGTCAAAAATAATATTGTAGATTAAATATGTCAGCAGAGGCCAAGTGGGAAGTGTAATGAGTGAAAATTAGCAAAAATGATGGATTTATAAGAGAAACAAATATGGTTTTTAAATTGGGAAATGGGCTCACGGTTGGCCCAAATCATAAACTAACTACCACTTCTCCAAAAACACCTAAATAATCAATCAGAAACACAATTTGGGAGATTATAATAGGTGAATCATTAAAAATGAACATTTATTTCACCCAATACCCAATAAATGTATTGGTATTTCAAAATAACCGAATCAATAAAAAGACATGAAAAACTGGGTGAGACAATCATGGATGAAATTTACAAATTTTTGGACAAAATAATAAGTAAACATGCATGTTTTCAGTAAGTATGTATGGTAAATATAATAAATTATGAATAAATTCACATGTTTAGAGTTTTAAAAAATTAGTTACTATATAATATATGAGGCGTAACTGTGATTTTGAATTTGTTCACCATTTCTAATGATTTGGATTTTCAGTTTTCAGAAGGATTTTAAGGCTATAAATTTATGGAGGGTTTAAGTTAATCATCGAATGAATTTTGATATAATAAATTATTATGTCACTATAGGTAAAATTTTCATATTTTATAAATTTTTCTAACATTTATTTTGATAAACATATATTGAATGACCTATCAATCTATTTATGGATCACATGATCTTATAGCATTCAGGTAATGAAAAATTATACTTCATTTCTTATAATAATATATGAAGTGTAAATTGATCAAGGCAAGACAAATGGTGAGATTATAGTGAAATTATGTAACTATATCTTCTCATACAAACCATTCAAAAATATGAAAAGTGATTTTAATATAAACGGTGTCATATTTTCATCATTTTTTTATGATATCAATGAAATATTTCACACATCATTATTTTTTGGTTTTTTATTGTAAAATATATCTAGAAGACCTAATTTCTTATGATCATTGATCTTTATAATTCTCTATGATTATTTACCCTTTTCTCCCTTACCCAAATCTCCACCTATGTTCTCTTACGTAAAGACGCAGTCATGATTTTCATTGGGAAACTCTGATTTTACAACAATAAATTTTTAAAAGGATGTCTAAAAATTCATTTTTATGATCTGCGTTTTTATGAAATAAACATTCAAGTGCTGATAATTTTATAACCCTGATATATTTCAAGGGTAAGATTAATTTTATGGGGGTAGAATGTAACACCCTATGATTTTTATGAGATAGATTATTTTTTAATTTCATAGTTTTCTTGTGTTGTACAATACAACAAGATTATCTTATATGAAACAAAAAACTGACTTAGCTTATAGTATATAAAACACTCTTCTTAGCTTGTGTTCACAAAATTTCATGTTCTTTTTATAGATTTAATTTCACAGAAGACTGAGTTTAAGAGAACAATTACATATTATTATGCTATATTATATCCAATTCATTATAACACAGTGTATAAACAAATTAATTTTGTAAATATTATTTAAAAATGAACATATATATAATTTTTTGGTTAGAAATTAACTATAGATAAAAATAAAACATTTTTAAAATATATGTAATGGTTTTTCTGAAAAACTATATGAATTAAAATAAGGGATTTTAGGAAATCATATCATCAATATTGAGAGATATTATTAATTATATATATATTTAATATATCCAATTTAATGAATTAATTTCAACTTATATGTTTTTTAGACAAGATACAATAACAAATTCAATTTTTGGAATAAAAGATGCAATTTTCAAAAAATGAAATTCCAAAACCATTTGATGGCGCACAAATTTTAAATTTATTTTTTTACACATATATATATTATATTTAACAATATAAACAACTTCTTTTTAGTTTTTAATAAAAATTTACTTTGGATGAATTTTTGATATTTTACTATTACGTTTCATATCTTGATGAATAGTAAAAAATAATAAATTTTATTTGAAAACATCATTTTTCATCAAAATAATTTATATTGTTAAATTATATTATTTAATGATTTAAAAGTATAAATATACAATATATTTATCAATTAATATAATTATTGTAATTTTCATTAATTTTATAATGAATTTTGATAAAGTAACATTTCAATCTTTTATAATTATTTATCTTTTAAAATCCCTATTTCATTCTGAAAATGGGGATAATTTTAAATTAATTACTACAATTTTTGTGTTTTAAATTTTAAAAAATGTATTCCATGTTTCAAATTATTGTGTAAAAATTATGAAAATAGATTTCATTTATTTTTTGTCATTGTGAATAGTAACTTTAGTAATTTTTATTAATAAGGCAAAATGGTAAATTAGATAATTAATAGTAAAAAATAGTATAATATTACCCACACACATTCCCAATTATATTTGGGTGAGTTTGTTTAGGACTAAATCATCATTGGGTCAATAATGGTACCCTTTGGAAGCCACCTAGATTAGATTATGACATTTAATATATTTTATTTAATGAAATGTTAAATATGGATTAATAAAATTTTAATAACTTTATGATCTTCTAAATAAGATTATATTGAAGAAAAATTCCACTCTAAATACTTGTTCTAGATATAAAAATTTTCCATTTATCGTGGTTATTTATTTTTAAATTTTATGTTTTAAAAATTTATTTTGAAGGCTTATAAATTGTTGATTCAGAATTATTTAATTGATGAAAATTCATTAAAAATATTTTTAATAAAATGATAATAACCAATGGAATACCACAAAACATGATAAATATTTATTGTTCGGGTATATCTTGACCATAATCATCCTTGGGTTGAGTTATTGAACATTGAAACCATATGGAAAATATAATGAAACTTATAAGATTTAATTGAAAGTGATGTTAAAGTTGTCACATTCATTTTTTAATAAATATAACATTTTTAATATAGGATTTTCTGGGATATATAATCTAATATAAGTATTCATATGACATATGGAGGATATATCTTCTTCATAGTATATTATTTTTATTATTTATCCAAAAAATATATATATTAAATAATTTTATAGACATGGTGTAGTATTTGTTTTATTAATCGAAATATCAAACTAATGTCATCAAAAATGTAAAAATAAATATTAGTTTGCATGACAAATATATCTAGTTAATTTTATAGATTACAATATCCCATTATGTATATAATAAAATATATATTCTAGTTATCATATTAAGTTTATATTTCTTCTATATCATGAAATGAATTATTCCAAAATTGACACTATTGATATTTTTTCAACGTAATGTATTATTAAATTATATAAAAATAATAAAACATTTTTAAAACTATAGAATAAATATTTTTTTAAAGGTTGGGGTAGAAGCCTCATTTAATTATTCAGAGTATAGACCTATTTAGGCTGGGTATAGGGAGACCCATTACATATCCCGAAGGGACAAGGCCAAGTGGCCTGAATTCAAGGCTTGAAAGCCCATATTTTTTCCAAAGTGTCCCTTAGTGAATATCACTACTACAGTATGTGGGCAGCTACAATACCCCCAGTGCTACCATTCCTAGTACAGTGCCTCCACTTCTATAGTGTCACCACCACTACAGTTCCTCCACCGCTACAGTACTACTACATTACACTACTACAGTGCTTCTACAGTACCCCCAGAAATTAGTCCCTGCCCAGATTTGATCCTGGGCCTTTTGGATGCCAAGCAGGAGACTCTACAACTAGGGTACAGGCTCGTTTCAAAAATATACAATAATTATTATATAGTGTAAAATGTTCAATATTATTTATTTATAGTGTAATTCACATCAAATAAGTGAATATTTTATCCTTTTAATATTTAAATATTTGTTATGTTAGTTAATAATTAAATATAATAACTAAGAATTAATTAAATGGATAAGGTTTGTAATGATAAAGAAATTTATCAAACATTTACTGGTTTCTGATATTAGAAACATATATCCTCTATTATTTGAATAAATGGCATTTTTATGGGTTTTTTGTTTAATTATAAAATAACATTTCTGGAGATCCTAAATATGTCACTCACCTCAATTGTAAAAGGTCACTTCATCCCTTCATTATTCACATTAGTAAGAGCCTTCATGATTATCCATCCACTAACCAGTTCTCTGAAGAGGTAATATCGTTTCCCGACTCTCTGAAGATCATTTATTCTTCAACATCATATTCCTTTACTGATTTAATTGTAAATTATTAAATCTAGTATAAACTATATAATGAGTTATTATAATTTATATGTTACAACCATATTATTCCTTCTATCCATTTTATGAAAAATAATATAACCACACGTGCAATTGTACGACTTACAGTCTTCATACTGTGGTGCAAATTATTATCAACACCACATTATATTGATAGGTATAATGAGGGAAATAATACATATATATGATAATTATAACATGATATTGATTATATTAAAAAATATACCATCCAATTCCATACAATTTCACAATTAGGAGAATGATATCGTTGATCGTGCATACATACAACATAGAGTCTCTACGATGCGATTCAATTTATCCTACATGATCTTCATTAAAGAATGAATTATATAATTTTATTGAATGATTAAATATGATATATATATATATATCAATAAAAATGTTGTAAATTATTTAACTATAACATATTAAAAATAATCAAAACTTATTCAACAAAATATGCATAAGAAAATTGAGAAGTTAACACCCAATGAAAGCGTAATAATGACATATTATTAAACAGTTGTGGCTATGATAATAAATTATATAATAAATGTTAATATAGTACTCAAATAACTTAATTAAAATTATTTAATCCTTTATATAAGTGTTTTTAAGGCACGCAATGGAATCCATACCTAAGATGAGGGATAATTTTGCAATCTCATTATTATCCACGATTGTTTGTAAGTAGTTACTTAATCGAGATTATTTATCATCCATGTCTATGGTTTCTAAATATTATTTGAAAAAAAAATTACTTTCATAACGTGGATGTTTAATGTCATGTTTAAAATTTTGTGAATTTTTAATACATGGTATGAAATGAATCATTCATTCATTTTCAAAACATTGTACTTTTTGACATTTCTGGAAAAAAGTATGGGAGTAATATTTTTTTAACTTATATAGTATGAATGTATTTTTATGTGTTCATCTCATCTTATTTCCATGAATATTCCATTGAATTTATTCATTTATATCTAAAAATAAATTCATTTATTTTAAAATTTCACGACATTTTAAGAAAATAAAATATTTTTGAAGAAGAAAGGATATTTTTCTGAAGAATCAATTTCAAATGATTTATCAGAATTATTTTCCATATAAGATGACTTTATTTAATAAGGATATGATTCAAGTATATTATCCATAATATTAATATTGTTTATTATGTTTATTAAGGAATGATAATTATAAAATCCATTTATTTTATAAGGATTATTTTATGATGAAATTATGTTTAAGAAACCCATTTTATTTCATGTATTTTGATATGATGAATGATTTCTATTGTTGTGGCACACATATATGTGATTTCATTATGAGATGGGTGGGACCGATATCTCTCTCCAATTCATTGGGTAGAGATGGATAACTCATGGGGTATATATGTTATACATGAACCATATTTGATGTTCACATATCTATGCATGGACCTCATATTCAGGTTAATAGTTTTTTGAGTGGAACAGATTTCCAAGTCTGTGTTTATGGAAGGCCCCGATTTCATGTCCATAATTAGTGTAATTTTACTATTTATAAATGTTCACAATGTTTCAAGTTTATTTTTATGCCAAAATTTCATATCTTTTGTCAATTTTATGATCTTATGGATTATGTTCTTTGATTTCTCTATGATTCTAGTATACCTTAGATATGTAGGGCATAATCATATAATGTTATGATCATGTTATCATATGATTTATGCTAATGATTTTGTTTACATAACACCCCTGTTTAATATTACTATGCATGTGAACTCACCCTTTCTTATTATTTCTTTCCCCCAGGATATAAAGAATGGTTTTAGGTATGAGTAAAAAAATGGGAAGATCTATAAGAGAAAAATTGAAGATCTTTCACAGGACTATAAGTTTTTCTTACAATATTCTGAAGGAACTTTACTAATATGGTATTTTGGAATAGTTTTTTAATTTTTTTAATATTCCTTAAAATTAATGAAATGTCCATGTACGTCGATCAGGGTCACTAATATTTATCTATAACAACTCTCATCTGGAATAACCAATGTTACAGCAGACCAAGAAAGGTGTGAAGTATGTTTGCTCATATTATTATGAGAGATGTTTTAAGAGGTTAAAGGCCAGATGACCTCATTACCTATTCTCACATTACCTGTTCAATGTAATGTATATACCAGGTACTATTAAACAACTAGATTTAGACTAAGAGAAGTTATGATTTTTGAGGTCCGGGTTATTGATTGAAGATACTGATAGTTGAGACCGTATGAGAGGATTTTTCCATCTCATGATTTTGATTTCGCAGTATTAGTACATTCATTGAGTTTATAGGGAATTATATTATAGGTGAGAGGTTCTAGTATTAATGGAAAACAAGATCCTTAGGTACATATTTTCTCAGTGAGTCATGAACTTTCGACAAAAGTGGTTGGTAAATTATCTATAGTCTTTTGACATTGAGTTTAATTATACACCAGGTAAGGGATATTTTTTTCATTGATTTGATTAAAAATATATAGGTAGAGGTATTAAAGGTGTATTACTATGTTTGGTGGGTGATGGATCACTTTACATGATAGAATCTAGAGGATTAGGAGTAACACCCCAAACTTCAACGGTAAGTTTCCCTTGGAATAATGCAGTAACTTGTGTTGTACACAACATGGAGTTTTAACACACCACGACCAATCAAACCCACCCTTATGAATAGTAATACCCACTTTTTGAAATTTTTTAATTTTTATTTATCAAAATCGACTTCATTTTTTTAATTTACAATATCGAAATTATCTTTGGGTAATTTTTTGGTATTTTTCTGAAAACATTCAATTTTTGATGAATAGTGAAAAACACTACATCATTGTTTAAAACCATATTTTTATTTACGTAATTATTTTTTTTACTATTGATTTTTTAGGTCAAAATAGATACACAATACCTATATATGTTTAATTTAATTCATTGGAGCCATTTTATATTAAATTTGGATATATAAAATTTTATTGAACTTTTTACCGTCTTTTACCCACCTTCTAGGAGCATTTTCAAATTTGTATAAAACCTAATTATACCGCTTTTGTGAGTTGAATTTCAGAAATCCAAGAGACACAGATGATATCATTAGGTAATATGTTGTTAAATAAGATGACAAAAAAATTTGGTGAATAGTACTGTATGACTTTTATTAACCATGGTTAAATGTAAATAGGGTAATTATGGGTAAAAATGATATTATAATTACCCTAAAATATGTCCTAGTTCTATTGGATAAGTGTAATTGGACCAAATAAAACATTAGGAATAAAATATGATCCACCTTTATCCACTTGGATTATATTAAGACATTTATTATTATATTATTTTAAGAAGAGTTAAAAGAGTTAAATTCAATGTTTAATAACAAAACCCTTTTTAATATCTAGGTACACACAATATAAATTAGACTATAAATATGTATTATAAAGGGAAATAGATTTACTAAAAAATTGTATTTTATTTATAATTTTTAAACATTATATAATATAATTTATTTATGACATAATGATGATAAAATAATTAATTTAATAATAAAATATTAAAATAATTGATATTATAAATATCCAGATAAATGTAAATTTAGACTTTTGATGAATTACACTAATTTTATAGGTTAATATAACATGTTAGGGTTTATTAAATAAATATTATTCAAAGTGATAAAGTTATTATGGCTTTCAAAAAATCAAATACTAAATAGTGTCAAATTTGACATAATTGAGTTCTTTAAACAAATAATATATTATTTATTGATATAATATTCCTAAAAATCTATGGTATTGCCAAATGACATAGATAAGGTCATATATATTAATCCTGAACTACTGGGGGTTCTCGTATCTTGTTATTGTAAACTTATTAACAATATAATATAAAAATACCAAGAGTCATGGTAAATGTCAAACTATTTTACTTAGAGTTAAAAATAAAAGATAAGGTTAATATGGTGACCTAAACCTATCTAAAACATATTGGTTGAGATTTTTTCGATCCATCCCCAACTTATATAACATATAAATTATTTTTTAGCCATTATAAAACAAAAATGATTTTATTATAAAATAATATTTCAAACTTTTCTTAAAGTTACCCTCACATCTCTTATAAATGGGTACTTCGCCTTCTCTTAATTTCACACATCCAAAGCCATTTGTCTCACCCAAACCCTACCCAAATATCCTCTAAATGATCCTACCTTCATCTTAGAGTCCTTAAATTGATAAAAAATCCAACCTATGGTACCATTTTGATCAACGCAAATGGAAACACCAAAAAGAGGTAATAATTTCACCATCCTCTTTCATGTTCTATTCATCTTACACTTCTTCTTTATCTATTTTTTCCATACTAAAATAAGAAATGAAGTACCGTATACATTATGTGATTTTATTATAAACATGTTACAACCATATTCATTATTCTATCCATCCTATAATTGACAAAGTCACCAAATATGTGTACATACGGCTTACAGTCTCCACGTCATGGTGTAGTTAGTTATTCAAACACTTCATTTTTTGGATGGGTATAATAATGAGTATAAATAATTTAAATAAATAATATAACTTGTTGATGATTATGTATATATGGTATACTATCCAATTACATAGTATTTTACCATCAATATAATGATATTGTCGCTCATACGTATCTATGGATTTCCGTCTCCACGAACGTGATAAGATTCATTCCCCATCATATTCATTCAAGCATAATATTCATTTTATGATTAAAAATAATATTTAAGAACATAATATCATTATGTATTTGAATCAAATACATCATATCTAGAAAAAAATGGCTTACATAGCCAATCATATTAAGGAAAACGAATCAGTTAACACAATAAACGATGATGCTACTACAAATTATTAACAAATCAATTTTAGAATATCATATTTTATATCATATTTAGGTATATGATTCTCGTATAATTTAATAACATTGATTTAACTATTATACTAGAGGTTAATGTACCCTTGACTAAGGAAAAGTACAAGTTAAGGGTAAATTCTACAATCACTTTACATATTTGATGTTTTCAATATGTAAGTATCTATTGGGACCTCATTATCATCCACATCCATGTTTTATTAAAAAGGTAATTCAAAACATTTTTAAAATTTACAAGACCATAGTTCAAAGTCATTTATACCCTTATTTGACCACATATGTTTTTAAAGGAATTTTTTTGTTATTTTCCAAAAAATGTACTGTATGACCTTCTCAACAAAACTAAAGTAATAATGTCTTTTTTTTAACTTATACAGTGGGTGCAGCTATTTTCCGCCATCATAACATCATCAAACCTTCCCAAACAAGATTATAAGAATATTTTAAAAATAATAGTTTTCTTTAATATTTATAATAATTTTAAATTATTTCAAAAAAGAAAGGGATATTTCTATAAAAAAATTTGAATTTATCAATCTCAACATCCTTTGATGGATTTTAATCATGTTTGAAGTTGATTATTATGATAAAAATATTTCATATTTTATTGAAGGTTTTGTGATATGTTTGAATGTGGATGTGTTATTTTTACACCCCTTATGGTTTTTCGATAATGTATTTATATTTATTATTCTTGTTTTAAAATGAATGATTATGTTATGTTTATGAATTTTCATATGAGGAATGCATTGGACTTAGTAACTAACGTGTGGAGTGTGCTATAGCTTCTCAATGTATGAGTTGGTATGATGAGACAAACTAGTGTATTTGCGCATGGCCTTAGAAAAATATTATATTTAGTATTTTCACAAGGCATTGACTATGTGGTTATGAAGTCTAGAATTATGTATTCCAACATTATGAAATTAGAAATTGATATAACATGTGATTATTTGACTAGAATAATATCCATGTGAATAAGTAAATGGAATTATTTGATTTATCTTTTATATATTATGAAGAATTTTATGTTTTAATGATTTGTGTTTTTGTCTTATATATTTCATTAAATGTTCATGATTATTCTTGAATATTTTTGCTATATTGTTATCCTTACTGAGCATCTCATATCACCCCTTTTTATGTTTTATTATTTCAAGGATGTGAATAAGTATATTATGACTGACCTATAGGGATAGTCTAAGTGCTAAATTTGGTTAATGGAGACAATTTTTTTGTTTTTTCAATTTATAATGTAATGTAAAACTTAGGAATGTAACTAGTACTTCCCAGGATACTAAACTAATCGATCTTTCGGGATTTCATCCCTTGTGATCAGGCCAATGTTATGTAATAATGCACCATCACTGGGTAACTAGGGTAAGTCATTACAATTCGTATTAGAGTATGTATAGTAAAAACCTTTGAAACTAGATTTAGATAAACTCTGATTAGAGTACATTTCCCTATGATATACTTTGGGAATTGGTATAGAATAACATCCTAAAATTTTGGTAATGTTGAGATTTTGTGTATTTTCTAACAAATACATCCCTGTATAGATATGAGTAGGTAGAGGTGGCTCTAGCACAGATGTACCTAGGAGTGAAAAATCCGACAAAGAGTTTCGAGCTTGACCTGGGGTATCCTGGAACTCGACAACAGGCCTTGTTGCACTATTGGTTACAACACTCCTGGGGGATATGCTTAGAATAATTCAAATTTTCTTTAGAAACCATTAATAAAGATTTATGAGTATAGACCTCATAAAAAACAATTTTTTATGATTATGGATTATATCTATAAATTTTTCAATTTATGTTATCTATTTTACATGTTTGGAATTATGTATTGTGTTTCATAAACTAATCTATTGTATGCCATTATTTATAAATGACTCCTAGTGGAAGGAATGAAACCCATATAAACTAATGTAATCAATTTAAAGATTTCCCTCCTACTCCGGATAATTATAGTGGAGTTGGTGATGAAACTGGTGAAGATCATCTTATCACTATACTGGGACAACTCACTCAGGTGATAAATAATAACCTTACCCATATGGAGCACCCTGATCCACAACGTGGACGATAAATTTTAGACCACTTCATGAGGAAACAACCACCAACATTCAAAGGGAGTAAAAATCAATTAGAAGCTAAGAAACAGATAAGTTCCATAGAGAAAGTATTTTATTCATTTGGGAGTAGCGAAAGGAAAAAAGTTTTCATGTAAGTTTATCACCTCATTGGAGATGAAAATCAATGGTATCCATTAATCCAAATCAAAAAGAATATGAAGAAGTATCGAACATAGAATGGAGGGAGTTTGATGATATTTTCATAGAAAAATACTTTCCTTGTGTCCATCGATCCGATATGGAAAGGAAATTTCATAGTCTGAGGCAAAATGAGGATAACAATGTTACCAAGTATGAGGCAAACCTTACAATGTTAGAAAGGCATGAAACATATTATATCTGTAACCCAATGAGTAATATTGATCAATTATTTTATGGTTTAAACCATATCATTTTCGATCATTTGTCTCCTAATCCATCTCATCATACAAAGATATTGTCTCATGCGCTATCAATACAGAACAAAAAAATTTTTTATATCTTATAACTTCAATAAAAATAATGAGATGAAGAGATCTGTTGGACACACTATAAATGGAAATTATGGGAAGAAGGGAATGTTTGAATATTCATCCTCTGGTAAATGTGGGAAGAAACACCCTGGTACTTTCCTGAAAGGAAAGGGAGTCTATCATAAGTGTGGTGAAAAGGCCACCACATTCATGATTTCGAGGGAAGAAAGAGGTTGTCAATGTCGAATTATATAATTGTAGACAAAAGGGACAATATTCAAATAAATTTCCTAATCCCCAAGAGAACTTACTTCAGAAAAGGCCAAGGGAGAAAGGCCAAGTTTTTGCCATCATTTTTGATGAGGTTGAAGCATTGAAAGACATGGTGGCAGGTAATTTAATGGTTTACTCAAGTTTAGACAATACTTTATTTGATTCTAGATCATTGCATTGTTTCATATCTTCCCAGTTTTCAATGAAAATTAGATTTTTTTAACTTGACTTAACAAGGGAGTTGTCAGTCAAATATCTTAATGGAAGTATCATCGCAATAACGTTTTGGGAATCAGTTCTCATTTGAGCCGAAAAAATTTCTATGTGCTAATATAATCATCATACCCTAGATTAAATTTGATATAATCCTCATAATGTATTTTCCTTTATACCCTGATGTGAAAATTTATTTTAATAAGAAGGAGGATACAATTTTCGATGATGATAAGGAGTACCTTATCCTTAGAGCAGAATCGTCACCACCTGATTCTTATCTAGATCCACCCCTAGTAGCTCTACTAAATTCAATTTTTTGGAACTAAGAGAATGAAATAATATTGGGTGAGGAAAAGAATGTTCGAATATAGGACATACATGTTTTTCATGAATATGTTGACGTGTTTCTAGGGGATTTACCTAGACATCCTCTAGAATGAGAAATTGAGTTTTCCATTGATTTAGTTCCTAGGTAAAGGCCCATATCGAAGACACCGTATAGAATGGACACTATGGAATTAATGGAACTAAATAAACAACTAAATTAATTGAGTAATAAAGGATTTATTTTCCCTTGTGTTTCTCTATGGGGAGCCCCTGTCCATTTTGTTAATAATAAAGACAAATATATGATGTTGTGCATTGAATATAGGGAGATCAACGATATAACAACAGTTAACAAGTATCCCCTACCCCACATTGATGATTTATTCAACTAACTTTATGGAGATCAATATTTTTAAAAGATTGAACTTTCATCTAGATATCATCAGTTGTGTGTGAAGAAGGAAGACATTCAGAAAATAGCATTTCAAACTAGGTACAGGAATCGTGAGTTTACAAAAATGACATTTGGATTGACTAATTCACCAACAATCTTCATAGATTTAATGAAAAGAGTTTTCCATAAATATCATGATGACTTTGTGGTGGTATTGATTAATTATATCCTGTTATACTCAAAAAGCTACAAAGATCATGAAAATCACTTGCACACTATTCTAAAACCCCTCAAGAGAAATGAATTATATGAGAAGTTTAGCAAGTGTGAATTCTGGCATCAAGATATTTCTTTCCTTGGACATACTGTCTCTAAGGATGTAATCTACTTTTATCCTTCAAATACCAAGGAAATATAAGAATGGCCTGTACCAATGAGTATAACTGAGGTACGTATTTTTGTTGTTTTAACATGTTATTATTGACACTTTGTCCTGAATTTTGCCTTCTTGGCTAACCCATTAACTAAGCTAACATGTAATTGGGTTTAATTTGTTGATACAAAAGAGTGTGAAGAAGGTTTTAAAAAACTGATGAGAAGATTATTCAACGCTCCTATCATGACTCCACCATCGGGGAGCGATGGGTTTGTTATTTATAGTGATGCTTCAAAGGAAGGGCTTCGTTGTGTCCTTAGTGAAAATGATAGAGTTATTGCCTATGCATCACGATAGCTAAAAATTCATGAGGAAGACTATCCCACTCATGATCTTGAGTTAGCAGTTGTAATCTTTTTTCTGAAGATATGGAGACACTATCTCTATGGTGAAAAATGTTATATTTATACTTATCACAAGAGTTTGAAGTATATTTTCACACACAAAAAACTCAATATGAGGTAAAGGATATGGCTTGAACTACTCAAGGATTATGATTTCACAATACACTACCACCAGGGAAGGAAAATAAGGTGACATATTCTTTGAGCAGAAAGGATCATGGAGTTTTCTACAAGATGAGAGTTGAAAGAGATCTTATTTTCATGGATCTAGTAATTATGTATATGGGAATAACCATGGAAGGTGAAACATCAATACATTTTTAAATGGTTTCCAAATTATCTTTACTATAAAGGATAATAAGTTCTCAGACTAATGATGAGGAGTTTTAAAAAAAAAATTTAAATCTAAAAATGATGGGAGATTGAGTGTCTTAATATATGAATATGGAATTTTGAAATTTTGGAAGATACATTGTGTTCCTCATATAAGTAATCTATAAAAAGAATTTTTTGATGATGCCCATATCACCCATTTCTCTATACACCCTGGGAGCACCAATATGTATAGTGATTTGAAAAAACATTTTTTGTGGGACAACATGAAAAGGTAGATTTCTGATTTTTGTGTCATGATGTATGGTTTTTAAACAACTGAATGATGGAAGGAAATATCCTAGAGGAGTCATGAAACCACTTCCCAAACCAAAGTGGAAATTGGATAATATTATGATGGACTTTGTCCTGGGGCTACCAAAGACTCCTAGAAGGAATGATGCTATATGGGCCATTGTGGATCTTCTTACCATGTTAGAAAATTTTATTTCTATAAGGTAAGATTTACAACTTTAACATCTAGAAATACTATATATTAATGATGTTTTATGACTCCATGGTGTACCCCTATCGATTGATTCTGATCAAAATCCCCATTTTACATCAATATTTTTGAAAAGTATTCAGAAGGCCTTCGATACTAAACTTCATCTACGCAATGCCAACAACCCTCAAACCGATGGAAAATTAGAAAAAACTATTAGAACCTTAGATGAAATATTGAGATCTTGCTTACATGAATTTCAAGGTATGTGGGATCAATATATACCTCTTATTGAATTTTCCAATAAAAATATCTTCCAATCAAGTATTCAGATGGAACTATATGAAGTGTTATATGGGAAGATATGTTACAAACCAACTTTTTGGATTGATATTTGTGATATAAAAATCTTTGGCCCAAAACATGTCGATAAAACAATGAAAAAGGTGAATATTATCCAAATCCACATCAAAGAAGCTCAATGCCAAAATAAGTGTTATGCAGATAATTGAAGGAAGGATTTGGAATTTCACAAAGGATATCATGTTTTCATAAAGGTATCTCCATGGAAGGGTGTTATACAATTCTTTAAGAAGGGTAAATTGAGTCCCAGGTACATCGTACCTTTTGAAATTCTTAAACGAATTGGATTTGTGGATTATCGTTTGGAAAAGCCTTCATATCTCTCCAATGTTCATGATGTGTTCTACATATCACTGTTGATAAAATATATTCTTGACCCAATGAGTGTACTTACCTATTAAGAAAATGAACTGGAACCTAATCTGTCTTATTGTGAAGAGACTGTCAAGATTCTTTATACCGGAGAACAAGTGCTGATAAACTAGACGACTCAATTGGTAAAAGTCCTATAGAAATACCATAAGATGGAAGATGCAATGTGGGAACCTGGGGAACATTAAATGAAGAACAAACCAAATCTTCTTATGCAGTAATATTATAGATATTTTGGGATTAATGTATTTTAAAGAGGCGATAATGTAACACCCCAAACTTCCACGGTACGTTTCCCATTGAATAATGTCGTAGCTTGCGTTGTACGCAACATGGATTTTTAACACACCACGACCAATCAAACTACCTGTTATGAATAGTAATACCCAATTATTGAATTTTTTTAAATTTTATTTTACAAAATGGAATTCATTTTTTAATTCGGAATAGTAAATTATCATTGGGTTAATTTTTTGTATTTTTCTATTAACATTCAATTTTTTATGAATAGTGAAAAACATTGTGTTATTGTTTAAAACTGTCTTTTTATTTAAGTAATTACTTATTGTATTTTAAATTATTTTAGGTCAAAATAGATAAAAATTACACATATATTTTCAACGCAATTCTTTATAATCATATTATAATAAGTTTACATATATATAATTTTATTGATATTTTTACCGTCTTTTACCCACCTTTAAAAGCATTTGCAAATTTCCATAAAACATAATTTTACCACTTCTTTGAGTTTAATTTCAAAAATATTACAGACACGGTTGAAATCAGTAAGTAATATTTGGTTCAATAAAATGAAAATAATTTTGGTGAAAAGTAACTTTTGACTTTTATTTACCATTGTAAAAGTAAATAGTATATTTAAGGATAAAACTGGTATTATAATTACCCTAACACTTGTCATAATTCTATTGGATAAGTGTAATTAGAAAAAAAAAACATTAGGAAATAAATATTATCCTCTTTGGTCAACATGGATTAGATTATGACATTTATTATTATTTTTATATAAAGAAGAGTTAAAAGAGTTAAATTCATTATTTAATAACTAGACCATTTTTAATATACGGTTACATACAATATAAATTCAACATTAAATATTTATTATAAGGATAAAAAATTTCATAAATTATGAATTCTTATTTATAATTTGTAGACAATAAATAATTTAATTTATTTATGACACAATGATGATGCAGTAATTATCCTTATAGTGAAATATTAAAATAATTGATATTAATAATATCCAAATAAATTAAAATTGAGACATATGATAAATTAAATTAATTTTCTAGTTTTACATGGCATGATAGTTTTTATTAAATAAATTTTATTCTAAGTGATAAAGTGTTTACGGCATTCAAAAAAAATAAATACTAAGTAGTGTCAAAATTGACATAATTGAGTTTTTCATACCAATACTATATTATTAATTGATATAATATTCCTAAAAATTGATGGTTTGAACAAAAGACTTATATAAAGTTATATATATTAGTACTTAACTACTTGGGGTTCTCTTGGTTAATTATAGAATGTTTCTTAACCATATAATATAAAAATATAAAGACACATGGTAAATGTCAAACTATTTAACTAAGAGTTAAATCTATAAGATAAGAATAATATGGTGACCTAAACATATCTAATACCTAATGGTTGAAAATTTTTCATCCCGTACTCACCATAGACTATAAAAAATCATTTTGGATCCATGAGAAACTGAAAATGATTTTATTATAAAATAATATATCAATCTTTTCTTAAAGTGACCCTCACCCCGCTTATAAAAGGGTACTTCCCCTTCTCTTAATTTCACACCTCCAAAGCAATTGGTCTCGTCCAACCCATGCCCAAATATTTTCTCAACTATCCTCTCTTCAACCTAGAGTCCTTAATTTGATCAGAAATCCAACCTATGTAGCCATTTTGATCAACCCAAAAGGAAACACCTGAAAAAGAGGTAATAATTTCACCACCCTCTTTCAATTTCTTTTCTTCTTCCACTTCCTCTTTCATTGTTGTTTACATAACAAAATAATAACTCCAATATGTTCTATATAATGTGATGATATTATAAATATGGTAAAATCATATTAATTATTCTATCCATCCTATAAATGACAAAGTCGCCATACGTGCGTACATACGGCATACTGTCTCCATATTGTGGTGTTGTTTGTTATTTAAACAATTCATTAATTCTATGGATATAATAATGAGTATAAATAATGTAAATAAGAAAAATTACATGTTAAAGATTATTTTAATATAATATACCATCTAATTACCTATTATTTCACCATCAATATACGGATGTTTTCGCTCATTCATATGTACAGATTACCTTCTCCATGAACACGATGAGATTAATTCCCCATCATAATCATTAAAGAATAATTTTCATTTTATGACTAAAAATAATTTTTATGAACTAAATATCATTCAGGATATGAATCAAAATACATCATATACATAAAAAACCCGGCTTACGTAACCATGCATATAAAGTAAAATGAATCAGTTAACACCTGAAACGATGATACTACTAAAATATTATTTACAAAGCAATATTAGTAGATCATATATGATTTCATATTTATGCATATGATTCTTTTATAGTTCAATAAAAATTATTTAACTATTGTACAAGAGGTTAACGTACCCTCTACTATGTAAAAGTAGAAGCTAAGGGTAAATTCTACAATCTCTTTACTTATTCATGGTTGCTAATACGTAAGTATCTACTGGGACCTCTCTGTCATCCACATTCATGTTTTCATCAAAATTTAATTCAAACCATTTTCACTATTTACTAGACTATGGGTTAAAGTCATTTATACCCTTATTTTACCATATATGTTTTGATAGTATTATATCTATTTTCTTCCAAACAAGGTACTTTATGACCTTCTCGACAAAATTAATGCAGGAATGTGTTTTTTTAACTTATATGTCGTGTGTGGCTATTCACCACCATTATAACATCATAAAATCTTCCCATACAAGCTTATAATAGTATTTTAAACATAAATGTTTTCTTTTATAATTATATGAATCTTAAAAGATTTCAAAATATAATGTTATATTTCTCTACAGAAAGTTTTGATTTCGTCAATGTCAGCATCCAATGATGGATTTTAAGCTAGTTTGAAGTTGATTATTATGTTTCAAATCATCCATATTGTATTTATGGTTTTTTGATATGTTTTACAGTGGATGTTTTATTTTTTCACCATTAATGATTTATGGATAATGTACTAACATTTCATATGCTAGTCTTAATACGAATGTTTATGTTATATTTATACCTTTTCTTATGATGAATACATTGGACTTAGTAAGTGACTGGTGGAGCTCACTATTTCTCCTTGATGCATCTATAGGTCTCATAAGACAAACTAGTGTCTTGGAATAATGAATAAAAAAATAATATTTTTAGTCTTGGCACAAGGTCATAAATAGGTGTTTATGAAGTCTAGAATTATGCTTTCCAACATTGTGAAATTGGCTATTGACATTACATGTGATTATTCGACTAGTAGAATATCAATGTTAATAATTAAATAGCATTATTGGATTTGTCGTTTTCATATTATGATGAATTTTATGTTTAAAAGGCTCGTGTTTTAGTCTTATTAATTTTCATTAATGTTTATGCTTATTTTTTAATGTTTTCGATATGTTGTTATCCTTAATAAGCATTTGAGCTCACACCTTTCAATGTTTTATTTTTCCCAAGATGTGAAAAAGTAAATTATTACTGGCAATTACGGATAGTATAATTGATGAATGTTTTCAATGGATAAAATTTTGTTGTTTTTTTACATTTTATAATGTAATGAAAAATTTATGAATGAATCTAGTACTTCCAAGGAAACTAAACTGATCGGTCTTTTGGAATTTCATCTCTTGTGATCATGTCAATGTTATGTAGGAGTGCACCAACTCTAGGTAACTAGGGTCAGGGAAATACAGTTTGTATTAAAGGATGTTTAGTACAATCTTTGGAAACTGGATTTAGATGAACTCTGATAAGAGAACATTACCCTAAGATAGACTTTGAGTATTGGTATAGAAGAACTTATAGAATTTTGGTAATGAATAGATTTTGTGTATTTTACAAGAAATACATCCCTGTCTAGATACGAGCACATAGAGGTGGCTCAATAACTGATGTAACTAGGAGTGAAAACTCCGACAAGGAGTTTCGGGCTTGAACTGGGGTACCCTGGTACATGATAACGGGACTTGCTACACTCTTGGTTACGACACTCCCAGGGGATATGCATAGGATAACTCAAATTTTATTTTAAAACCATTATGAAGGATTTATGAGTATATATCTCCTCAAGGAAAACATTTTTTAAGGATTATGGATATATTTATAAATTGTACAATTTATGTCAATTGTTTTGAAAGTTTTAAATCATGTATTGTGATATATAATTTAATCTGTTGTATGCCAATATTTATAAATGGTGCTTAGTGGTAGGAATGGAAATTGTATCAACACACGTAATCAATATAGGGACTTCCCTCATACTCATGATAATTATAGTGTTGTTGGTGATTCAACATGTGCTGAACAACTTATCACCATACATGGACAACTCAATTAGGTTATGAATAATAACCTTACCCGTATGGAGAACCCTGATCCACAATGCGGAGGATCAATGTCATACCACTTCATTTGGAAAAACCCACCAAAACTCAATGGGAGTACAAATCCATTGGTAGCTGAGCAATGGATAAGTACCTTAGAAAAAATATTTCATGCTTTGGGGAGTAGCGAAATGAAAAAAGTTCCCATGGAATTTTATCACCTCACGGGAGATGCAGATCAACGGTAGTCATTAATCCAAAACACAACGGAATATTAAGAAGTATCAAACATGGAATTAAATAAGTTTAAAGATATTTTCAGAGATAAATACTTTCATTGTGACCAACAAGTGGATATGGAATGGCTATTTCTGAGTCTGAGGCAAAAGTAGAATGAAAATGTCGCAAAGTATAATGATAACTTGACAAGGATAGAAAGGAATGCAACAAATTATAAACATAACCCAAGGCGTAAAATTGATCTATTCATTGATAGATTAAAACCATTTCTCCATCTAGCAATGGTCTCAGAATCCATCTCATCGTATGGAGATATTGTCGTATACGCTATCACGATAGAAAAGGAATTCTCTATGTATTATGATTTCAAAGAAATGCAACAGAAGAAGAGATCTTTTGATCACTCTGGAAATATAAATAAGGGGAATAAGGGAAAATTTGAATATCCATCTTTTAGTAAATGTGTAAAGAAACACATTGGTACTTTCTTGAAGGAAATGGGAGTATGTTACATGTGTGGTGAAAAGGGCCACCAATATCATGATTGTAAGGGATAGAAAGAGGCTATCAATGTTTAAGGATACAATTTTAGAGAAAATGGACATTTTTCAAATGAATTTCCTATGCACCAAGGGGAAATACCTCAGAAAAGTCCAAGGGAGCAAAGCCAAGCTTATGCAATTAGTACAGCTGAGGATGAAGCTCCGAAATACAGGATAAAAAGTAATTTAATGGTTCCCTCATGATTATCCAATGAATTATTTGATTATATATAATCACATTGTTTCATATCTTCCCAATATTCTATGAATATTATATATTTCAAATTTGACTTAACAATGTAGTTGTCTATCAAAACTCTTAAGGGAAGTATCATTGCAACAATGTTTTGTGAATCAGTTCCCATTAATGCATATAAATGTTCTTTATCTTCAAATATCATCATCATACCCATGATTGAATTTATTATAATCCTCACAATGGATTGGCTTTTGATCCATGATGAGAAAATTTATTTTAAGAAGAATTAGGTTACAATTATGGGTATGGCGATGTGATCAACATGTGAATGCCAAGCCTCAAAAGCCAGATTCGATTTTACAGCCTTTTCCCATTTCTATGTAGAAATTTTATGATGTAACTATGTATTTTGTGAATAGATTATCATGGAAAATTCACAATATATATGATGTATGGGTTATAGTGTATCGACTTGTGAATTTAGACCACTTATTTCTCATCAGTGAGACCATTAATAATGATGATATGGGTAGTACTTATGTGTGTGTGGTAGTTCATTTTTGTGGTGTTCTGAGGTGTATTCATCCAAACAGAGATCATCATTTGACATCATGTTAATGGAAGGGTCTTTAAGAGTCCCTGGGATAATAGGTTATTTTTTGTACGAACTATCATACGTAGACTTATGGTAAATATGGTTGTACTACTATAGTTTTGGAGGTTATCTTATAAGCCTATGTTTTGGATTTAAATGGTTTTTTGAATCATAATATGTAAATCATGGAGTTTTATAATAATAATATTTTCCATGAATTTTTCTAGATGGATTCCTTTAGGGATTTGTATAGAATAACACTCCATTAGAGAAATTACTGGTTTGAGGTAGGTGGGTTAGTACATGTTAGGCCTAGTCTCATTTAGGATACATCTGAGCTAGTTCTGTAGAATACATAATTGATGGTGACCATGTAGTGTTGGAAGATATATTATGATGACCATTAAAAATGACCTATGGAGTTCGAGTTTGGCCAATGAATTTTCTAATCGATTCCACCTAGGTTCATTTAATGTCTTATTTGGAAACACTGAATGATATAGCCGATATGTGTCAGACCAATTGATAGTGTGGATATGGACAGACCAGTGGTGTACCGTTTATCCCTTGAACATCCCAAAAATTAAATTCACAATGTGTTTAATGTGTCACAATGTCAAATATATTATGCATACCCTTCTTATGTGATATTTGTAGTAGATGTTGATCTTAGTGATGATGCATCCTTTGGGGAGAATGAAATGTGGATTGTTGACTATAGTGAGGTGTATCTCCATAGAAGTACTATACTATTGGTTAAACTATAGTAGAATCATGGGTGATTTCAGGAGGAGACATGGGAGAAGGAGTCTGATATATTATAATAATGATCAGGATTTTTTTCATAGACACTATAATGATGCTTCAATAAGCTCTAGGATGAGATGTTATATTCTGGGGAGGTCATAAAATCCTGTATTTTTTCAGGTATATCCCTCTTTGAGTTTTTCATTTGATCCTTGGTGGTCTTTTTTTTTTGAAAATGGAATGCCTTTTTGGGGAAAATGAATTAAAAACCCAGGTTTCATTGTTGTTTGAATTAAATGAGTCTGAGTAAATGGTCATGTGTTACAAAGGGCTATTGGTATCTTGATTTCCAATAAAGGGGATTGGGGTCTTATAAGGAAACTGCAGTGAAAAACTATCTTATGAATAGTTACACATCATTTAAGTGTAAGAAAAGTTGTATAATTTTATCCACACAGATTTCATTAATGGTTTTAGGTAGTGAACTAATTCACGATATAATGAAAGTAAACATCATTAAAAATATTACACCTCATGAAAATTTTTATTAGAATAAATAATAAAATGAGGTGTTCTGTTTTTCATCATATCCCCCTAAAAATAAATTCAAAATGTGTAACTGCATTACAAGTTATGAAACCCCCAACACTGATTTCTAAAATAAGTGTTGTGATTGAGTTTAATCTCATTCTCTTCGGTGAATCCTTCTCCCCTCGACCTATTGTGGAATTCCAAGTGATATTGGATCACATTTCCCTATTCTGGATGTTTCATTTTTGTGATCAATATCAGGTATGTTGGTTTTTCCTGGTTCCCTCTTCTCTTCCATCATTATCTAAAAATAGCAGTGTAATCTCTTGACAGTGTGTGTTTTTGGTTTTGAACATGATCATTTATAATGTGGTAACATTATTCCGATCATATGTACCATCATCCACATTGGTTTGTTCCACTATAAGAGGTATTTGATCATCAATCAAAGAATTTAGTGGGTCTAAAACATAATCCCATGGTTTTAATAATTATCATTTATGTGAAAATTTTCAATTACACCATCATAACATCAGCTGAATAATTTTTAAAAACAAGAATTGAATTATTCCTTAGTGTCCCCTTGGATCCAATTGGTTATTTACAAGACTTGTAACTTCCTTTTTAGTGAGATAACTCTTCAAATAAATGAATAGTTTAATTTAATTATGTAATTTTGGATTGAAATTGATTTTTTTTATTTTATTATATAGTATCACCTTGGACTAGATTGTTTATTTTGATAAATGGCATGTTATTAGTTTTGACCAAATGAAATTAGAAATGTGTAATTGAATGATAAATGGAAATTTCATAATTAAACATTGGGCCTTTATTTGATATTTAAATATTTTTGTTCATTATGACATGTGATGTGATAAATTTTTAATGATTACATGGGGTCATAGCCTAGTTGAGAAATGCAGTAATGATTATATGGGGCCCCGGTGCATTTGATAAGTGATGTAATTCTTCTATGGGGCATTGTACCTATTGATAAAAGATAAATTTATTGTATTATATTCTATGGTCAGAGAGATGTTGAAATGATTATATGGATGTATATGTCTATATAAACATTTTGAAATGCTCGTTTAATAGGATTGGCCCTGATAAATGCTGAAATTATTATATTCAGGGCTCGGCCCGGATAGAAATTTTTAGTGCTTATATAGTGGGTGTATCACTAGATTTCTATAATTTATACCTCAGTTATAAGGCTATGGATATTAATTTTCTAGGACATGCATTGAGATATTCTAACAAGGCACCAAGTCATGGAAGGTTTTACCATGGATATATTGTTATGGTCGGAATGTATGTGATATATGTTCAAAGATATTCCACCCTTTATCCAAATCAGGTTGAATTGGTATTAATTTAATTGTTTAATTAATTAGTACACTTGTTTATTGATTTATTTTAAAAAAAAATTATCAGACCAATTATCTTCAGACATAATGGTTTTTAACAACTCAGTTATACTCACATCCTATTTGGGAGACTATTTGGTACCTGAGAAGAATATATAGTTGCATGATTTGAAAATGAAAAATTACTATTTTTTTAATTTCATGCTTTCTAGATGGGCTGGTGTTTATATATGGGACTCACCTTGGGTTTGATATTGGGAACTTTTGAGTCTTTTGTTGAGTATACTAGTAATTTATTTTTAATACATATATCATGAAATTTATTTAAACTACAGAATGTCATTACAATATTCCATTGTTATTAATTCTATTATTTAGTTGTCTTTTATTATTGGTTTTCATTGTATATTAATTATTCCATTATTTCGACACTATGGATTTAATAAATTATTTATATTAATTTTTTTGATGTGTTGTATGCTTTTTATATATGTGGTATAGTATCCCCTACTATACTTATCACACCAACACAACTATTCGGCACCCTATGGCATATTGGGAGGAGTAGTTGAGGTCTCATAACCAACCATTTATGGAAACATGAGGGAGGTTCCGATCGGGGGATGTTATGTTAACAATTATTTTTTTTCAATATATTTCTTCATAATACAACTCAAATGTCCATGGTTAAGCTATCTTAGTTCGATGTCTATCTGGATAATGGTTTCATCATTCATTACACTTAAGACATCCTTCCTTCACATGATAATATACCACCAGCATTTAGATAAACCCAATAATATCAATCTTCAATTTTTTTTATAAAACATGATCTCGATGATCTTAGTAAATCTTGGTTTGTAATCCGACATATACATTTATCTATGGGTATGAAGGAAATTTATTTATTATTTTAAAGTAAATTACTACATAATTATGAATGTTGAATTCATGATGTTCACCTTAAATTTTTACACCAACATTATTTTAAAACATCAAATCATTCCTTTGTGCCCGTTTATCTTCTCCAAGAAATATATCTATGAAAATAATTTAGGTATGGAATGAATATTGTATCAAAGATCACTTTTTTATATTTTTATTAGAAACTAACAATACACTTTATTCATGTTTTATTTATAATATTTTATTTATGTTATTTGAGTAAAAGTTAAATGTTTGACATTTTGAAATCAGGAAAACAAATTTATACCTAACTTATTTTTATATGATAAGCATCCACATTAAGGTGCACTTAGTGGACATTAATTTGTCAAAATAATAAGTATATATAATTTCATATGATGATATTGAAAATAGATATATCTATCTAATTATGGAACAATGTGCCTGATGATATTAGAACTAAAACTGATGTACATAAAATATGACCAATTGTTTATGTAATAGAAAATAAGGGTAAATTGAATATTCCTCTTTGATGAATAGAAGAATAATGTCACATAACATAATAGAGAGGACATGATCATGTTGAAGTCCATAATACCTTGTTTTATCAATCACATATAAATATAGTTTATCTTCCAATTAGTTTTTCTATATAGAGTCATATAAGTATCATTCAATTTTTAAGATGGTATAATTTTACATTGTACACTTTCATTGTATAGTCCATCAAGATTGAGGATCTTGTGGGTGTAGAAGTTGGAGTTTTGGATCAATGTGATTGGGGAATTCTGTGGATAGGATGATAAATACCCTAATATTTGGTTAACATCAATGGATCTTTTGGGTTTTTATCTTATCATTATAGTTATGATTGATATATCTTATGAGGATAAATCTCCTAATCTATAATATATGTGATCAACATATTATAGGATTTGGATGTCATATTTTATCTACTATTTATTTTAATTTAGAAAATTGTATGTCTATATGTGGGATACCTAGGATCATTATTACATATTATCATGTTAATTTGTATAAAATGATTGAATTAATATGTATTTCAACTAAATTGGTAATAAATTAGATTTTGGGGTTTCTAGATTGTAATTCAAAACTATAATCATTTTTTCATACCATTTTTTATTTTATTTTTTTGTTCTCATTTATTTAATCATATAGTGATTACATTCCAATAGTAGAATTTATAATATTAATATTTAATATTTAAATTTTTTTCTTCAATATTATAATTTTTGTACAATATATGTTCTTTAAAAGATAATTTTTATGCAGGATGGAAAAAATTAGTTACAACTAAACATTAAATCCCCCAAAAATCATTAAGTGTGTTTACCTATCATTTATGAGAGATCATTTTGATTCATATCCCACATATACCTAGTTATAATCTTGATTTCTATTATTCTATAATACCAACATTTGGAATCTAATAAAGTATCTACAAAAGCGATTTTATCATTTCTTTTAATGGAGACTATATATTGTTCATTTTTTTATCAATAATCATTCTAGTTTTGGTAAAATATTTTTATATAAAGTAAATTATATTATTTATGTAACATGTTAGGTTTTATTGATTTATTTAGTTCGGATACTAAAAATCCAATCAGAACACATACCTTTTATGGAATAGATTATGAATAATGGTGTGTCCAAATAAAAATATTTTTTATAAATATTGGAGAATACAATTATCATTTATTAATAAATACTATAAGATTATGAATATGGAAGATGTTGGATTTAGTTGAGTATAAAGATAATATTTTCAACTCAATATCCATGTTTGGTATACACTACCATGGGATATATATAAGAAAATTTTCATATAAGTTTCTTCTTTTTAGAAAGAACATGGAATTTTAAGAATCATGAAGTCACCCAATTTAGGAGATCCTAATTTACATAAAAACTAAGATATTTTGTGAGTTAATTATAATTCATTTTATTTTATTTCTAAGATTCGTCACCCAAATGAAATAATAATATTAATAATAATCAAGAATATTCATTTCCCTATTGTGGGTTTATCAGATGAGCAACTCATTGAAAAAGTTATTTATATTTTTCAAAAATTATTGAAATCCATGAAGGAAATAAAATGTAACACTAAAATGATATGATTCTTAGACATTATAATTTAATTGTTACATTGATCCAAAATGATATTCATCTAAATAATTTCATTGAGAATGAAACAATAAAAATTTGAGTGTTATTCACATCAATGTATGCGGTCATAAATTTTGGAGCATAAAAATCTTTTCATAATGTGTATGAATGTAACGACTATATAGAAATAAATAAAATTTAAATATCTGAATTTTATATAAGGGTGAATAGGTATATCGAAAAATAATTTTACGGATAACTAGAATTATAATGTTAAATTATATAGAGAAATAATTTGAACAAACACCATCTATTATGAATGTAAGAAACTATGGAAGATCAAACATTATATTATGGGTTTGAAGAATAAAAATAAGTATGAGAAATTTTCAAAGATAATTGTTATGAAAGATATAAATTATTTAAACTTAATTCATAGTTCTATTGAAGCCTCTCATATTCTGATGATAGTAGTAATTTAAATAATGATTCATTCCAAAATAATATCATTTCACAGACTATAGTATTATAGGATGTTTAGTGTTTTTTACGGAATGTTTCTGAAAATATGATTTCAAAGTATTATATCTATCAAAATTATTCCCTGAAATCATATTGTGAGAATATATCCCCATCAATATTTGATGACGATTCATCTTAATTTTAATAAATTGAGAAATATGCGTCATTCTTTGTTAATTGAAGTGAAATATTGAAGGGATATCTTAATCCAACATTGGAAAATAAATATTTGGATGAGAGATTAAATCCAAAAGACTCTAAGAAATAATTTTTACGTAAATTTTTTTTATTAAATAATAAAGATGAAAAATATATGTTATAACATGAATAAAGAAGTTAAATAATGTCAATGATAATATTTTATTAGAGTTAGATAAATAAAAATATAATGCTTGGAAGCGATTTTTTATAAAAAAGATAAGTCTATATATATTATACAAGATATAGGTGAGGTGGTGAAGCATAAATTATATGTTTCAATCAAAATGAAATTTTTGGATAACTTCACAACTAGAATAATATGATTTTAAATGTTTTATAAGCACTCGATACCCAAATGTACAACATCCGGATTATTTCATAGACATAAAGGAAGTACACAATACCAAAAAAACTACATTGTGGGAAGTAATTCTTATATTTGTTAAATGTTCCAAACATTTAGACACTGGAAGAGTCATTGATTTTTAAAAAATGAATTATCCTTCATAAAAATTGAGTTTTTATTTTAATGAAACGTAATACTATTGAACTTCAAATAATTGAATAATTTTGGTACTGAAGTTATAATTTTTAAATACAATCATACATAAGAATAACTGGATTCCATGAATATAAAATCTTGCAAATAAAACCACTGAATTATTATGAATTAATTTTAATATTTGTAACATGGAAATATTTTTTTAATTTGAATTAAAAATATAATTCGGACACTTTCAATTTTTACTCATATTCTTTTGACATTCACTCTAGAATATGGTATGAAATTTTTCATAAGTATATATACTAACAATTTCTAATTTAACTTTTATTTCCTTCTAAAGGGGGAATTTTTTCATATTTGGATAATTTATTATATATATTATCATATTTAAATTTAATTTCAATAGAATATTGGAATATATGACTTGAATAATATTTATAATTGTATGAAAATAGGGAATTTCATGTAGGTCCAATAGAGGATAACATCCATTATTTAAAACATATTTATTGTTAATATTAATTAAATAATTTAACTGATTGTTTTTTATACATTTCAAAAATTTATAAATTAATGTAAATAATTATTTTTCTTTTTAAATTTTTTTCAACTAAAGTACATGATATGTGAAGAATAATGATAGTGTAATATAGTCAAAAATCATACAATATATTCCTAATTTATTTTTCTTTCCTTCTTATGATTTTACGACATTAATTTTTAAATTTTTTATTGATTAGTTATTTTTATTACCAAATATATTTATCTATAATTGAATATTTTTATTCTTTCTTTAATATGTTTTTTGAAATTATTTCTTTCAATTGAGTAATTGAGAAAAGGGGAAATATCATAATAAAAAAAACCTAGAACATTGCATAAAATATTATACTTATTCGATTAATTATTGAGAGGAAATAATTTGGAAATATTATAAGGGTAAGAATTTAAAAATATAGGGGAAGAAACTACATCTTCTTAAATATATTTTTTGTAATGTATAAAACATATTAATCCTTATTAGTTCTCTTTCCCTCTATATATAGTTCTTTCAAAAAATCACTCATGGTGTGAAATTTGGGAGGAATCAATTTTTATTTTCCTTTACTAATTTGTTTTTGAATGACTAGTAAAGTGGTAGACATTTTATAAGATAGAAAATAGATATATTTGAAAATAACATTTTTGATGCTAATAATCGGGGGGGTTATTCAAAGAATGTTATAGAATATTTCCTTCCAAATGTTGGTGAAAATTATAATCTTCATTGAGATTATTAAATATATAAATGTAGATGATAATTTATCTCATTGTGGAGTATTAAATTGTGTTTGTGATTACAATATATGGATTCCTAGCATGTTTTATATTGATGTTCACCGTTCAGTGATTTTTTATTGAAATATACATCAGGTGAGGAATTTACTATAAATATCTTATATTTTTTCATTTAGTAAATTTTATATCCAATACACCATCATTATATATTTCCATGGTGTGTAAAAATTATTTTCTGATCATATTAGTCGAGGGAATTTATTGATAGAAAGATTAATCCCTTCAAACAGTTCTACAGTCGTTGAAACTCAGGGTGATTGGGATTGTTTAAAATCATGTAGTAACAGATGCGCATGGGGTTATATATACCTTTTTAAAATAATTATAGTCATGATATTTGAAGGATAAGAGTACATATTTCATATAATGGGTTTTTCATTCAATGTTATTCAATGTTTCTAAATAGGTTACCAATGAATAGGTTTATATATTGTCATATTTTATTGAATTAATGTGAAGGATTCATATTAATTATAAGTATATTTAAAAAAAATTACTTAAGGGTATTATAAATTAATCACTAGAACTCAACTAATTGATTCTAATTTTATTTTTTATTGTTAATTTACTATAGTCTTATTTCTTTTATCTCAATGTTTTTACGTTTTATTGTTTAATTTCAACTATTAATATTTTATGTTTACATTTCATTCATTATTTCTATTTTTTAGACATTATATATTTTGGAAAACATAATTTTTTATGGGGATTGAAAAATTAGTGTCAAATTTAGACATCAATGATAAACCATCTCTATTAAAGTGTGTCTAAATGTGTTTATGATGAGAAAAATGATGTTTTTAATTAATTTTTTATTTTCAGGTATATAATGGAACAAATTTTTTATTAATTTACCTTTTAATAAGTATAATGACTTATATCTTACATCAAATGAAACATTAATCTAAAATGAGCCTTGATAATTTCAAAATTAAATTTTTATATTTTATCATCATAATATTGTTGTTATACTAACATATATAAATTGAAATAATCACAATATGAAATTTATTTAAAAAAATATAGAAAGGGAATCAAATAGAATATGTCTTATTTATGGGGATCATTTTTTTGTTCCTTCAAATGAGGAGACATCATTGTGGTTTTCTATACAAAAATCCCAATATGACCACTAACCTATATTATATTATAAAAATAATATATTTTGGTAGTTAAATCCTTCTTAAATTTATAAAATATTCATTCTTGCTAAACCACCACTCACAAGTTCCAATAGAGTGCAACTTATATAGAAATATTAAATAGAAATTTGAGGGATTATTTCAGAATAAATTAAAATTATGTAAAGAAGTATTAAATATTGAAATAAATTATTTATAAATCATATTTATTTTATAAAGATCACATTTTTTACTTTTAAATATAAATAATATCCATTTTAAATAATATCTTAGAGATAAAATTCAATTAGTATAGGTTAACGACTATAAAATCATTTTAGTATAAAACAATATTTTTCCTAAACTAGGATTTTATACAAATTATTATAAATAAAATGAATATATTATGGGAAAAATATATAGTTATTATGAATAAAATATTAACACAAATATAATTATTTAATGATAGAAAATAAGAATTAGAATATTTGATATTTAAAAAGTCATTTTCCAATAAAAATATTTTTTTAATTATATTTTATATTTCCATTCAAATGTTAAAATTATAAATTTTAGAAATTAAATTTGAAAAATGAAAATAATTATTTTATTGATTAGTTTAATATTAGCTTAACATAATTTTTTTGCAATATTCAGAATTGATTTATTTATACTTGAATAGTGAACAATAATTTTTTTTTCAAATATAGAGAACTTTATGACCTTAATTATGATAAAATAAAAATAAAATAATCATAAAATAATTTTTCAACTATGGATTTATTTTATTATAAAATTTGTTCATTTAAATTTTATTTTTTAATTTATAGGTTAGTATTTTTCTTTATAAATTTTTTATTCTAATTTTATATGAATCAATTTTCATACATTATAAAAATATCATTTTAAAATTATTTTTTACCAATTTTATAAAAAAAATCATAATTGTAATCACCATAAAAATTTTCTTAATAAGGAAATTTAATTTTTTCATTAAAAATAAGATATCTTGTTTAAAAAAATATTTATCTTGGTAAAATTAAATAATGACAAGAATATAAATTAAGGGGGGGAATTGTTAAATACCACAAAACATATCTAATATTTTGTGTAGATGAGAGATGGATTGACCACCACTCACCCAAAAAAATTATTGTCTTTTTTAGGGGAACCTCTTTCAAAAATGGCATAAAATTCATATATAGTTAAGAAGATTTATAAAAGTACAATTCCCCTCACTTACAAAAGGATCCTTCTACCACTCACTAAGAGAACTGAAAAATTATAAATCCTATTAAACCATTATTCATTATACATCCCCAATATACATCTCTATTTTTTAGAAGGCCCTTGATCTAAGGAAACTGCATAAATACTTTATTCCTAAGAGGTAGTCCAAGATAATGTATAAACTATCAATGTGTGTACTATTAACTTCTTGACCACTTTTCTGTTGCATCATCATCATACGAATATATTTTTTCTATTATAAAATAATTATTTTCTTATTATTTATTTATGCAATAGTTATTATATAAATGGAATAACTGTGATCGTTCCATCCACCTATGATGAAAAATAAGAATAAAATTCTTCTATATGTGCATAATACATCATACATTAAGAAATATATTTCAATCTTATAATCCTTTTTTCCTCATTTTGTTCCATCTCATTCATCTACAAAATTTGTATACTCTATGAAATATTTGGGAAATCTATGTCTTTTAAACTCTTTATATGATGAATCTTTGAGTATTAGACCATAGTATCAAACAAAAAAGAATGGTTTATCCTAGACATATAAGATCATTTTCAGATACATTGTTTTGAATAATTTTGATTTTCGTGGCCTTAAATTAATTACAAATTCATTTAAATGTGAAGGATAATGATTTCTTAAAGTATTTTTTTCTTTAAAATGATAATATTATATAGAAACTCTCGGGGATTTTGGGAATCTCATGTTCCTGATTATGACATGGGAGTTTTTATTAAACTAATTTTTATTCAACAAAAAATTCAACTATTTCGCTCAAAATAATTTTAGATTTTGATATATATACTTGGATGAGTATGAATTTCATGTGTTCATGAAAAATGGACCATGTCTTGGGGACTTGGTCATTAGGAAAATGTGTTCTCTTGTGTATAACTAATTGATGATTTATAAGAGTATGAATATTTTTTCTTGATTTGTGGATATATAAACCAAAATAATTAATATAGTGTATTAGAACATGTAATGGTATAGAAAAAGGAAGTTGAAAATAATTTTTTTCTTCATCGTATGAGAACTATATTTTTGGTGTACTACATTTTTATTTATTCATATACTGTTTATAATAAATTAAGGAACTGTTTTAGAAACATAATATCTTAAAACAATTAATAAAACTATAATCTATCATGA
This sequence comes from Viscum album, assembly GCA_963277665.1. Lineage (NCBI taxonomy): Eukaryota > Viridiplantae > Streptophyta > Magnoliopsida > Santalales > Viscaceae > Viscum > Viscum album. The sequence continues at coordinate 510,277,120 of OY728143.1, read as the reverse complement.
TTCTTATATTAGTTTCATGTGGGGAAACTAATGAGGTATTCCATTAGGTAATGATTACTCACTCATTATATATTCTCTTTAATGCATATAAGATTTTGTTTTTCCATTATACCGAAAATTAAGAATTTTATATTTCACGAGAGTTTACACATTTGGTAGATGTAAAGTATGTAGGATATGGATCATTGGAATTTTATGTGTTTTATGGGCTTAGAGTAGTGAAAACTTGGGGAATGTGTCTTAATTTATCTCTTAGTCATATTTATCCTAGTGTATTTTCCCTATGTTACTCTAACTATTTGTTTTGATAGAAATTGATTTGTTAATTTGATTAATACATAATTTATTTGCATATTTTTTATTTGTTTTATGTTGTTTTTTTTAGTGTGTGTGTGCAGGTAAAAACAGTAAAGCATTCCCCCACTTAATTTTTACACCCTTGGAATTTATTATTAACCATTCGTGTATAGGGAATTTCACCAATAACCTCTTATAATCACTGATCCTTCTAAGTCAATGGCTGGTGTTGGGATCCTACATATGGTTTTATTTTGTTCATTCCATATGTTCGATTGGTATTAAGTAGATTGGGTGCATCTAAAAATGAAATGTATATAATAAAACAAGTGGAACTATTGAATTTATATTGTAATTCGTTTTGCTAGGGTGGCCCATGTATAATTATGTTTATAAAAAAACATACAATAGTTTCATTATACAATTTTTATATGATTAGAAAATGACTATTTGTAGTCATTCATTAGTAAATAAACATTCTAATATGACCGTATATCACATGATTATTTTAATTTTGTATTGTGTTATTAAGATTTCAATTGTTTTGAGATGATATATAATATGATGTAAAATAATTAAGAAGTAAAATTTTTCATGAAAATTTTTTGGTTATAAAATGAGAAGACCAAAATGGAGAATAATAAGAAACCAAAAAGCTGTGGTAGAAAAGAATACAGTTCCACCTAAACGACAGTAAACCTGTGGCGTGTTTATAGTATTCTTTAGAAATCCAGGTCATCGAAATCAATCAGGTGGATAAAGAATATTATTATGCGAATGATATTATATTATTACGAAACAATAACAAAATAAAATTGTATAGTGATTGTGAACCAAATAATGTAATAATGGGGATTGTTAGGATAAACAGAATAATCAACTTCATTGAAGATCCTACATAGATGAAGCATAAGATAGTGACACACATGCTTGATTACTTGGAACTACCTTGGTGAGAAATAACTATTAAAGTAAATAGGATCCATGGCCTTACTTGGAAGGGGTTCACATATATTTTTCAATAGAAGGCATTATTTTCACAGATTCCATCCAAAGAAGCTGATATACTTCTTCTTGATAAAACATTGTATTATGTCATTGAATGAGTATGATTCCTAGTTCAGGCAGCTAGTTCTCTTTTCACCCAAGGTAATGGGTAGTGAAATTCTAAAGTTATAAATATTCGAGAGAGGTATATGACTTAATATTCTATTAATATTATTCATGTTCAATATTACTTATTATATAATTATAGCCAATAAGGGACTAATGTGAGATATATATATATATATATTACAATTAATTCAATAGAGGGGATATATTTATCAATAAAAATTATTAAAACTCTACTAGTGTGCGGAATTATATAAAAAGGAGAGTTATTCATCAGATATTATAGAACCAAAGTATCAGCCAATAATATCATTCTCGATTCCTTCACATCACTAAAATATACCAATTTTCTATTATCATTCCTCTTTTTGCGAAGGAAGAATATAAATATGTATCACAAAACAATCCAAAAAAGTGATACAATAAAAATTAGTCCTTTTTCATTTACTCTGATAGATCTTTTATTTAAATAGTTATTGTAAATTTTGTCAACGCCATTGAAAAATAATATACCACATTATAATAAATAAATATCAAATTACTATCTATTTATCATAATAATATCCATTTAATATATGTTAATTTTTATTTCTATGACATATCTTCACAATTTTAATTTTTTTTATCTTTTTTATCCTCAATTATCCTTAAAATCAATGAAAAAAATTTACATTGTGGTATGAGCATAAAAAACTTAGTAATAGACATATCAAACGAAATCAATATACATTATAGACCCCGAATACACAATGAACCTTGTAGTTTCAAAAATAATATTTGAGCTTAAAATAAAAAATTTCTTACCCAAGAAATAGACCTCAAAACATAGTGATTTATATATTTCATTTCATAATAAATCATAAAGGAAGAAAATAAAACTCATAAATGTTTCATTTATATCTTGAAAAAACTCATGAACTCTTTTTCAAAAACCAATACATTTAAAACATAAAAAATAGTGTAATCATGCCTTTAAAATTAATATCATTATTTTTCCTTGTTAAACACAATATTTTACATATAAAACCCTATTATTCATATGAAAATCACATATATACAATGGGATATAATTTTTATGTCACCCTTAATGTAACTCTTTGATATAGAATAACCTATGTGGTAAATTTCCATGATCACTTAAAATAATCCTATAGAAAGTAATATATACCCCTTTACCTAATGCATTTGATAGTTATACCAAGATCACACATTATTATAAAAAAATATAATTAACCATCATAAAATCATAAAATGTGTATTTTTTCTTTTCTATCAACATACTAATAAAAATATTCTTTTCAACCCTAGGAATAACAATGTCATATATGCAATTATAGTTTTTATCTATTTTTTGGTGATTTCCGGCAATAATGGAAAGAGCAGTTTCCTTTAATAAATATGGAAACCATTTAAAGTCTTTAAAACATCAAATAATTGTTATAGAAGTCATAATACCAGTTTATATCAAATATGATAAAATGAAACATTCTATTTTTTTTAAATTTTTTGCATAAAAAATAAAAATAGACTTCATATGAGAACCATTGAATGAATGTTATATAAGGAAAAATATTTTTTTATGGTTAAATGAACTCTATTTAAATAAATTTATAAAATAATTTTTTTCAATAATGATATGGAATAATAATACATAGAAAATAAATCTTAAAGACATTTAAATCATGGTTTTTAAGGTAAGGGGTCCTTACATTGAGTCTGTCTTATCATGAACATTCTTTAAATCCTATATAATAAACTATTATCAAAATATTTCTTTAATTAGAACCTTTTATAGCTCTAATTCTTACCATTAAACCATTTATTTTGTTTAATTTGAGGACATATTAAATTACATAATATGTCAAATCCGTGTCAAATGTTTTAGCGATATTCCCCTCATTTTCCCAAAATAACAATGGTAAAGGTTATTATCCCATCATCACCATTGTAATTATCATTAAAAAATTATAATTATTATACATTAAATATAAATTTAGATCCAGTAATGAAATATGATTATGAAAAATTAAATATGTTACAATCAAAGAGATGATAGTTCATATGTACACATGAGTAACGTTTGGATTTTACAATAAATATGAGAGAAATAAGGATAGTATTATTTTATCAATAGATAATGATTATTATATCATAAATATCATATAAAAATATCATGTAAACGTATTCATGCATTCCATGTGATGTGGGGATGATAAATGAATCTCATCAACTGGTGGAGGTGGTAATCTACACGTACCAATGAATAATGTTATCAGAATTTATAATATGAAATGTAATGAAAATAGAAGATATATTAACATTATATATTTTTAATATATGTACATAATAACATATTTATATATTTAAACCTTTTTTAAAACTGACGATGAGAGGTGGTGATTTAAGACAAATTACATCGATTCGCATGACAGTAGTCCTCCTTACACATAAACAATGGTTTCATTCCACATTTAATGGAAGTGGAGAAATATATAGGTTATTTCATTAAAATAATAAAATATTAGAAGATTTAAAAAACTGATATTATTAATCCATTATTATGTTAATATATTTTATGTATGTAGAAAAAGATATATAAAAAATATTTATTATGTACTATACCTCTTTTTCAGCAACCCCTTTAGGTTTATACCAAATGCCTTCCTATGATGGATTTATAATCCAACTTGGGCCTATAAGTCATTGGGATGGATCACTGGAATATATTTATTTTTCCATTAGATTAAACAGTGTTCTCAAATGGTGTGAGGGGGAAGGGGAGTATGTCATATTTTATATGTGAGGCCAAGGACACACCTCGAATTTCGTAATGTAATGAATAATATATATATCATAATCATTTCACATGGCACCAACGAATCCCAAATTCAAATATAATATTTTCTAAGATCAAGATAAAAATATTCCTGATCATTTAGTCAATTTTGATGTACATTTTAAACCACATCTATAACTTAAAAACCATCAATCTCTTTTTAAATATTATCATTAAACCAAATTTTTTTACCATGATAAATTAATTATTTCACCCAAAATAAAATGGGTATTCTAGATAAATATGGAAATTAGTATTCCATTTCTTGAATCAATTTTATTAGGCATATATTATATATGTGGAAAAATGTATTTTTAATATATTAACAAAACCACATGAAAACTGTCTTTTGGGAATGACATCAATTATTCATGAAAATATTTTTAACTTGAATTCAATTAACAAATTGTTTGCCAGAATTTTTTCTAGTTATATAATATAAAATGTAATGTTTTTATAGTTTTGGATCAATAAAATATATTTCATCTTATATCCATCCCAATAAATGAATACAAAAAATTATTTTTTAATTTGAATAAAATATGACTTATCATCTTAAAAGTCTTCATTGGGTTCACAAAATCAAAATATTGTTTTAAAATATGATACATGACTCTATAAGTAAATATTTAATAAAAAAACTAATAAAATAATATAAAATAATATGTTTAGGAAATTTTATCTCTTATATGTTTAGTTTAACTTCCTAGTAAACATGTTTTAAACATAATAGTGGTTACATATTTTTACATTTTTTACTATTTATTATGAACAAAAAATATGTTAAACATATTTAAAATTATTATATATTATTATTCACAACCTAGAGTCCATTATATATCATTAATTCAAATAATTAGATGAATTTAATTTAAAATGGAACCAATAAAATGTGATTAAAAATGAATTTTCAGAAAAATTAATTTTCAAGAAAATTTTTTTTTCCAAATTCATGAATCATGTTGATTAAAAAATATTATTTAAAAATTAATAAAGAAAATATAAAGAAAATATAAATCTAATAAAAAATATAATTTTTCTTTCTGAATACATGAAATAAAAGAGATATTTTCATTTTAAAAAAGTATTATTAACTATTCTTTGAATGTCAATTCTTATCTGATGAATCCCAAGATTTCACCCAAAGAAAATTTTATTATTATTATAAAATGAAATAACTTTTTAAATTTTTTTTAAAAATCTCAAAATAATAAAAAATAATCCTTCAAAAAAGGAAATAAAGAATAAGTTTGAAGGAAATGTATATTTAATTCAATTAATGTATTTATTAAAATGAAAATATTTATTTTTAAGGATTAATAAATAATTGTTTATTTATTAAGAACATTATATATATATATATATCATTAGTTTGTTATCTCAATTCATTGCCACCAAATTCAATGTCTATTTTATAATGGTCATATTAAAAAAATATTTTTTTCATCATTTAAACTCATTTTTCTAGATTATGTACTAAATATGTGGTCAATCCTAGTAGAAAAGGCACCTGTAAAACAACATTTACACCCAGATCTAATCCTAGAATTTTCCCAAGTATTGGTGTTTAGGGATTGATTTCACGATTTGGATCGAGTAGCTAGTCACAACCAATAGGATATTTTAGGGCCGTTGGGCCTTACGATGAAGAAAGAGGCAGGAATGTGTGATGGGTACGATGGATGACATAGGTGACAGAGGTGTCAGGTTGGATCAGGCTGCTAGGCGGCATGAAAAAAGGAGGTAAGGAACTTGACTATGGCGGATTGCTCGATGCGGGACGATCGGCTGAGTGGCACAGATGGAATCAATTCCATGTCTGGTGACTGTACGCTCAATAGATGTGGTGGCATGTAGAGGAGTCTTGGATTAATGGATGTTGGTAAAAAATGAATTGTGGAGTAGTAGAGATGGCACGGTGTGTGACAAAATTATAGTAGATGGTTGACTGAAAAAAATTAATGAATTTATTTCCCCAATTGCATATACAAGATGTCATTCAAGCAATAACACCCAGCATTATAGGGATACTAGATGAGATGATTTAGAGGGTATGGTATTTATAATGACCCATACAATGCATACATTATTACTACTTCAAAATTGAAGCACACTTATTACAACATATAACAAAACCCTGAAAGGACCGAATAGGTATAGTGTCTTTAGAAACTCAGAAACATAAACAAATGGTTCATAAATCATCTACATTGTCTCCCATTTATTTCATCATTTCTAGAGTCCCTTTTAGTATATCCTACTTAATAACCTTCATCCTAATCAGGGACAAAGAAAACATAGAAAAGGGTGAGCTCAAATGCTCAGTAAGGGTAAACAAAAGAAAAATCAATCACATCATATTCATAAGAACATAACATTTTGGAAATCATTACCTGTAAAAGAAATCATAATTTCATATCATGGGATAAATCATAGAAGTGAAATGTTATACCAATAATCATAACATAAAACATGAAATTTTGTGGAATACACACATATTCATAGAGAATCATTTCTTAGTAGTCAAGACTCATATCCAAAACTATCTTAGTGGACAAAGTCCATTTCTGAACTGAGTTCACTCCTCGTTTCAGTCCTGTTTCACTAAACCAAATTAACCTTCCGTTCCAGCCATGTCTATCTCATGAGATATAAATCTTTACCCAATGCATTGGTTGGAGATATAGGTCCCACCCATATCTTAATGATACCATTTTTATGTGTGCCACAAAATCATAAATCATACATCATTACATAACCCATGTAATAAAAATGGGATTCTTAAACATCATGACATTATAAAACAATTCATATAAGATAAAGGAATTCATAAAAATAATTCCATCACAACATAATCAAATCAATGTAATAATAGGGATAAAAACAGAACCCTATATTATCTTAGATGGAAAATAATTTTGATAAAACACTTGAACTCCATTCTTGAGGAAAATATCATTTCTACTTCAAAAATATTTTCCTTTCTTAACATGTCATAAAATTTTAAACTAAAAGAAGTTTATTAAAAATAAACTTGAAAACTTGTAAAGGAATCTTCTTAGAAATAATGGTTTAAAAATCCATTCATGCTGTATAAGTTAAAAAAACATTATTCCCGTACTTTGGCCAGAAAAGTCAAAAAGTACCTTGTATGAAAAACGAAAAAAGATTCCTTTCATAACTTTTACCAAAAACTCACCAAAGGGTAAGATTAGATTTAAACATTTTTAGGTGGATGGAAATAATATTACATATTGAGGAAACATGGATGTGGATTATAAATATTCCCCAGTAAATTCTGAAGTATAAACAATCTCGGATAAAAATGAGATTGTGAGATTTTCCCTTACCTTAGGTTTGATTTGCATTGTAAGTGTCCGAACCTCATGTATAATGATTTAAATAATGTCATTTACTTATTCCATAATCATAATCATTGTTATGATATAATATATGGTCATATTCTTAGCTTCTTGTTAGTAATATTTCATTTCTACTTGTTATTCGGGTGTTTTTTACTTTTTGTTCTTATGCGTGTTTTGTCGAATAAATTATTATTCTTCACTTTAGTTTATAGATACCCAATTTCCAAAATGGTATTAGTGTACTATATATCATATTTATTCATTCAATTCATTTATATAATCATTATGCAATGAATATCATGTATAACGATTCACATCACATCATGGAGACGGTATTCCGTACGTACACACGATCGATGATATCATTTCTATGATCGTGGAATTGTATTAGAGTGTATGTATACTATTTTATAATCAATACCACTTTAAATTAATAATATATAGTTATTTATTTGAACCATTATACCCATCCAAGTAAGTTGGCGGTGGAAAATAGATTACACCACGGCGTGGAGACGGTATTCCGTACGTACGCACGCGCGGTGATTTCATTTTCCGTAGGATGTATAGATGGTGAAATATGGTTGTTTAATACTTATAATAACATATCAGTATATGAGTGATACTGATTTTATTACTTCATAATAAAACAACTAAAGAAGAAGAAGTGGAAGAAGAAATAAATTTGACAGAATCGGTAATGGACATTGCATCTTCTTTGAAGCGCCTCTTTGATACCTCCTCTTAGGGCACTAAAATTGGTCTTTGAAGATGACCAGGACCTCTAGGATGTTTCTAGGGAAGTGGATTAGATAATTTTTCAGGGGTTGGCCGAGCTTGAAGGCTCAATGTGGTGTCAGGAAGAGAGGGAGGAGGTGCCCTTTAATTAGGGAGGAGAGGGGCACCTTTGGAAAAACTAAAAATATTGTTTTATTATAAAGTCATATTCGGTTTTTAATAGCTCCAAATAGATTTATTTCGAAGATAAGGTTGGGATGGGTCGAAATCCACTCATCCAATAGAATTTAGACTTGTTTAGGTATCTATTTTAACCTTATCATTTAGATTTAACTTTAAGATAGATAATTTAACTTTTACCGTGTCTTCTTGTCTTCTTACACAATAAGGTTAATAAATATACTATAACAAGCCAAAACAACCCCAAGTTGTTTATTATTAATTTATATAACCTTATCTAAGTCATTTGGCTGAAAATTATATTTTTAGGAATAAAATAACAATTAATAATATAATATTTGTTATAAAATCTATTTTATGTCAATTTTGACACTATTTGGTAATTGATTTTTGTGAAAATCATAACAGAATTATTTGTTCAAAAAACATTAATTAAATCAGTAATAACATGTCATATTAACATATTAAATTATGTTAATTAATAAAAAGACTTAAAGTACATTTAATTGGGTATTTATAACATCAATTATGTTAATATTTCATTGATATGTAATTACTGCATCATCATTGTGTAATAAAAAAATTAAATTATTTAACATCTAAAAATTATAAATAAAATAAAATTACGTAGGAAACTTTTTATATTTATAATTTATATTTATAATATAATTTATCTTATGTATAACCCTATATTAAAAATTCTTTAGTTATTAAACTTTGATTATAACTATTTTAACCCTTCTTTAGATAAATTAATAATAAATGTCCTAATCTAATCCATGTGGGCCTAAATGGTCATATGTTATTCCTAAGGTTGTTTTTGGTCGAATTAAACTTATCCAATAGAATTATGACATGTGTTAGGGTAATAATAATATCATTTGTATCCTTAATTACCCTATTTACTTTTAACCGTGGTAAAACAAAAGTAAAAAGCTACTATTCACCAAAATTATTTTCATATTATTGAACCACATTTTAGTCATTGATATTAACCATGTCTCTAGGATTTTTGAAATTCCACTCATAGAAGTGGTAAAATTAAGTTTTATGTGACTTTGGAAATTCTCCTAGGAGGTGGGTAAAAGACGGTGAAAAGTTCCATAAAATTTTTATATATCTAAAATTATTATAAAATGACTCCAATGAATTGCATTGAACATATATTGGTATTATGTATCAATTTTGACCTAAAATAATTTTAAATAAATAATTATTTTAATAAAAAGACGGTTTTTAAATAGTAACCCAGTGTTTTCACTATTCATCAAAAATTTAAAGTTTTCAGAAAAATACCAAAATTTCACCCTAGGATAATTTTAATATTCTGAATCCAAAAATGAAGTCCATTTTGAATAATAAAATTTACAAAATTTAAAAAAGTGGTTATTACTATTCATAACAGCTAGTTTTAATAATATTTTTATAGCATATCATTGTTTAGTGAAACTCGGTGTTGCGTACGATGCAAGCTTTTGAGGAAGGCCACAGTTGCGTGTAGAGCAAGACATGCTAGTGTTGTGTGAAGTGAACAATTCCTTTGATAACAAAAAATTTCTCATAAAATCTCAGTTGTTACATTCTACCCCCCTTAAAATGAATTTCACTCTTGAAATTCATCACTTTGTAACAAAAAGATGAGGATACCTTTCCCTCATCATATCCTCAAGCTCCCATGTAGATTCTTCTAACTGGTGGTTCCTCCATAAAACGTTCACCAAGCGAGTTGTCTTGTTCTGTAGGACTTTTTCACTATGATCTAGAATCTCTATCGGCTGTTATTCATAAGAAATATCTTGTTCCAGTGGTACAACTTCTAAGCTGAGTACATGTGAAGGATCCGGTATGTACTTCCCCAGGAGAGATACATGGAACACATCATGAACTTGGGAGAGATTCGGTGGAAGTTCCATTCGGTAAGCTACCTTCCCAACATGATCTAGTATTTTGAAAGGACTGATATACCTAGGGCTCAGCTTTCCCTTCTTTCCAAATCTCATTACTCTCTTCCAACGAGATATTAGTAAGAACACTTTATCACCCACTTCAAACTCTAGGTCTTTTCTTCAGTTGTCGACATAACATTTTTCTCGACTCTGAGCTGCTCTAATGTATTGTTGAATAGATCTGAACTTTTCTACCATATCATCAACAAGATCAGGTCCTAATAGCTTTATTTCCCCCAACTTCTTCCCAGCAAGTTGGAGTCCTGCATTTCTTTCCATAGAGATCTTCATATGGAGTCATCTAAATACTGGAGTGAAAGCTATTATTAAAATAAAATTCCACCAAAGTTAGGTGTTGATCCCAACCACCTTTGAAATCCATAGAGCAAGCTCTCAACATATCTTCTAGTGTTTGAATTGTCCTATTTGACTTACCGTCTCTCTGAGGATGATAAGCAGTGCTGAAACTCAACTCTGTATCCAGAGTATGCTGAAGACTTTTCCAGAACATCGAGGTAAATCTCGGATCATGATCAGATATAATAGAAAGTGTTACTCCATAAAATCATACAACTTTCTTCACATATATCATGGCAACCTGATCTAGAGAGAAATCCTCTCTAATAACGATGAAGTGTGCCGACATTGTAAGATGATCAACTATGACCCAGATATCATTATTGCCTTTGGTTGTTTTAGGAAGTCCAGTGACAAAGTCTATAGTGATGTTTTCCCATTTCCATTCTGGTATGGGTAATGGTTGTAACATCCCCTCAGACATCTGTCTCTCAGCTTTAACATGCTGACAAACCAAGCATCGAGAGACATATTCAGAAACATCTCTTTTCATGACATCCCACCAGAAGTACTCTTTCAGGTCCCGATACATCTTCGTACTTCCAGGATGAATAGAGAATGAAGAACTATGAGCCTCATCCAGCTGCTCCTTCTTTAATTCTAGGATTGTAGGAACACAATCCCGATTCATGAACTTTATTATCCCCTCACAATCAAGGTTGATTTTAGGAATATTTGACCTTCTTTTGTAACTCTACATCTTCTTTCTGCACCTCTTTAATCTTCACATTTATAGATGGTTGACCATTAAATTGAGAGAGATACGATTTTTCCCCTTCCATTATACTTCCAAGATCCATCCTTTGTAAATCAATAAATACTGGATCTTTTGTGATCCTCATCCTGGATAAGCTATCATGGTCTTGTCGACTTAATGCATCTGCCACCTTGTTTGCTTTCCCAGGGTGGTAATGAATTGAGCAGTCGTAATCCTTAAACAGCTCCAACCATCTTCTTTGGCGCATATTCAGCTCCTTTTGTGTGAAAATATACTTTAAACTCAATTGATCGGTATAAATATCACACTTTTCTCCATAAAGATGATGCCTCAAAATCTTTAATGCAAAGATTACCACAGCTAACTCCAAATCATGAGTTGGGTTATTTTGCGGATGTATTTTCAACTGTCGTGAGGCATAACCTATCACCATATCATTTTGCATAAGAACACACCCCAGCCCATTCTTGGATGCATCACTGTAGATCACAAACCTTTCTCCACTACAAGGAAGTGTGAGTACAGGTGCACTGGATAACCTTCTTTTCAACTCCTTGAAATTCTCTTCACATTCCTCAGTCCAAACAAACCTAACTCCTTCTCTAGTCAACCTGGTGAGTGGATTAGATAATCATGAAAAGTATTTCACAAAATGTCGATAATATCAATCCAAACCAAGAAAACTTTGGATCTTAGTTACTATTGTTGGTCTCGACCATCTTTCGATAACCTCTATTTTTGCTGGATCCACAGATATACCCACTTTTGAGATTATGTGACCCAAAAATAAAACATTTTGAATCCAAAATTCACACATGGTAAATTTGGCATAAATCATCTCCTTTATTAGGGTCTTTACTATAATTCTCAAATAATCTTATTGTTCTTCCTTGATATTTGAATAGGAAAGAACATCGTCTATAAAGACTACCAAAAACTGATCAAGATAGTCTCTAAAGACTCTATTCATCAGATCGATGAAGATAGTAGAGGCATTAGTAAGACCAAATGGCATCACTATAAATTCTTAGTGTCCATACCTTGTATGGAAAGACGTCTTTGGTATATCCTTCATTTTGAACATTAATTGATTATACCCTGAATGAAGATCAATCTTGGAAAAGTATTGATCTCCGCGTAGTTGGTAAAATAAGTCATCAATGCACGGGAGAGGATATGTGTTCTTCATAGTGATCTTGTTAAGTTCTCTATAATCAATACAGAGTCTCATTGATACATCATTCTTCTTAACAAACAGAACAGGTGCTCCCCAAGGTGATGCACTAGGGAGTATGAATCATTTATCAAGATTCTCTTGGAGTTGCTTCTTCAATTCCTGCAACTCAATTGGGGCCATTCTATAAGGTGTCTTTGAAATAGGCAAAGCACCCGGTATGAGTTCTATTGAAAACTCAACTTCACGATTTGGTGGAAGACATTTCCTCTGGAAAGGCATCGTCAATCTCCCATACAATGGGCATATTCTTAATCGTGAGTTTCTCACCAACCATTTCAGATAAATAACCTTCATTTAGTGGAATCAAGACCCATAGGATGGAAGAAATTTCCACTGGAAGGTTATGTTCATCCTTGCATCGATAGACGATCATAGATTGATCTGGAATATGAAATTTGACTTCCCTACTTTGGAAATTGATAAGAGCTCCATATAAAGAAATCCAATCCATGCCATGAATCACATCAAATTCCACTATAGGAAGGATCACAAGATTTGCAGGAATCACTTTCCCACAAACTTCAATCGGAGAAGAATTATAAACTTTTGATGCGACTGTTGTGCCATTAGGAGTTGTCACAGCTAAATAAAAATCTAATTGTTGAGGTAATACGGTTATACCCTTAGAAAAATCATTAGAAATAAAAGAGTGGGTGGACCTAGAATCAAATAAAACATTTTCTACTTTAGATTGGATGTTAAGTGTACCTCTCACCACTTCGTTGTCGTACTCCACATCACCGATAGTAATTGCTTGTGACTTTCCTTTGTCTTTAGCCTTAAGAGTTTTTTGACGTAGATCATCATCACCAGCCCTTGGATTTGGCATTGATTGACATAATGACACATCCCCTTTCACATGAAACATTGAAGTGTAGTAGGTTCATTCTGTGTATTCATTCCATTGTTTTCATCATTATACATCTTCTTCCCATTATTTCAACATTAAATTGCCTAATGACCTTCTTTTCCACACTTATAACATTTGATTGTCCCCTTAAGACAATTTCCTCCATGTTTCATTCCACGCATTGAGAATAAGGTAAAACTCAGCTTCCTTTTAGTGTGATCTTTAGATTTTCCTTTGAATTCCATTTTCCTCTTCTTATCAAACCCATGTGATTGATGGGTTACACCAATCTCTATCTCAACCTTGAGAGCACATCGAACAATTTCTTCTTAGCTATTGAAGTCCCTTATAGATAACACCCTTCAAAGACTTGGTTTTAAGCCACTAAAGAATCGATCGATCTTACTCTCAGGTTGGATAATAATACCAGAAGAGTACATTGAAAGTCTTTTAAAATTTGCATCGTAGGTACCAATAGATTCATCATCCTTTTGCCTTAGTTCAAGAAACTCATTCTCCATATTTTTTCGGAGAATACGAGGAATGTACTTATTGAAAAATAAGGTCTTGAACCCGTCCCATTCCATGGACTCAATTTCATCCCTTTGAATTGTATTCTTAATAAGATTCCACCATTGATTAGCATCTCCTTCCAATCAATAAACAACTATGATGACCTTATCATGTTTGGAACATTGAAGAACTGAAAATATCTTTTCAGTGGTACTAATCCATTATTCAGCCACTAATGGATCAGTAGACTCGCTGAATGAGAGTGGACGCTGCCTCATGAAGGATTCAACAGAATGTTTCTCCTTCCATTTCTCATTTGAAAGTCCTGCATGATTCATAGCTTGAGAAAGTTGTGTGAGCATGGCTACAAGATTTTTCATTCTAGCTCCCATAACGTTTGGTGGCTCAGGGGGACAATCATTGCATTGCCCGTCGTATTCCGCATTAACACGATTCCTTCGGGTTCCAGCCATTGACTAAAACCAATAAGAATAGTGTGAGCAACACTAATTATAATAGTAAAATCACATAACCAAGAATAAAATTTCACTCTTATGGTCTTATCATAGGTTGTTCATGGCCATTTCTAAAACACTAATATTGTGTTCTATGATTAGACTTATACTTAGGGTTCTTACTAAGACTTTCACATCCTAGTTTCCAAAGGTTGACTATACCTTTCCTCTGATACCAACTATAACGACCCATACTTTGTATGCATTTTTAATACTTCAAAATTTAAGCACACTAATTACAACATATAACAATACCATGAAAGGACCAAATAGGTATAGTGTCTTTAGAAACTGGGAAACATAAACAACTGGTTCATAAAGCATCTACATTTTCTCCCATTTATTTAATCATATCTAGAGTCCCTTTTGGAATATCCTACTTAATAACCTTCTTCCTGAACTGGGGGAAAGAAAACATACAATAGGGTGAGTTCAAATCCTCAGTATGGGTAAACAAAAGAAAAATCAATCACATCATATTTATAAGAACATAACATTTTGGAAATCTTAACCTGCAAAAGAAATCATAATTAAATATCATTGGATAAACCATAGAAGTGAAATGTAATCCCAATAATCATAACATAAAACATGAAACTTTGTGGCATACACACATAATAATATAGAATCATTTCTTGGTAGTCAAGACTCATAGCCAAGAATATCTTAGCGGACAAAGTCCATTTCTAAACCGATTTCACTCCTCGTTTCAGTCCTGTTTCACTGAACCGGATTAACCTGTTGTTCTAGCCTTTACTATCTCATGAGATATAAATCTTTTCCCAATGTATTAGAGGGAGATATAGGTCCCACCCATCTCATAATGATACCATTCGTATGTGTGCCACAAAACCATAAATCATACATCATTGCATAACCCATGAAATAAAAATGGGATTCTTAAACATCATGACATCATAAAACAATTCATATAAGATAAAGGAATTCATAAAAATAATTACATCACCACATAATCAGATAAATGTAATAATAGGGATAGAAACAAAACCCTATATTATCATATATGGAAAATAATTTTGATAAAACACTTGAACTCCATTCTTGAGAAAAATATCCTTTGTAATTCAAAAACTATTTCTATTCTTAACATGTCCTAAAATTATAAACTAAAAAAAGGTGATTAAAAATAATCATGAAAACTTGTAAAGGATTCTTCTTGTAAATTGTTTTAAAAAAATCCATTCATGCCTTATATGTTAAAAAACATTCTTCCTGTACTTTGGCCAGAAAAGTCAAAAAGTACCTCGAACGAAAAATGACAAAAGATTCCTTTCATATATTTTACCAATAACTCACAAAATGGTAAAATTGGATTTAAAATATTTTAGGGGGATTGAGATAATACTAAATATTGAGGAAACATGGATGTGGATGATAAATATTCCCCAGTAAATTCTGAAGTATAAACAATCTCGGATAAAAATGAGATTTTGAGATTTTCCCTTACCTTAGGTATGATTTGCTTCGTAAGTGTCCGAACCTCCTGTATAATGATTTGAATAATGTCATTGACTTATTACAGATTCATACTCATTGTTATGATATCATATATGGTCATATTATTAGCTTCATATTAGTAATATTTCATTCCTACTAGTTATTCGTGTGTTTATTACTTTTTGTTCTTATGTGTGTTTTGTCGAATAAATTCTTATTATTCTCATTAGGTTATAGATACCTCATTTATAGAATCATATTGGTGTACTATTTATCATATTTATTCATTCAATTCAATTATATAATCATTATGCAACGAATATCAAGTAGAACGAGTCGCATCACATCGTGGAGACGGTATTCTCTACGTACGCACAAGAGATGATATCATTCCCATGATCGTGGAATTTTATTGGAGTGTATGCATACTATTTCAGAATAAATAACACTTTATAATAATAAAATATAGTTATTTATTTTCACCATTATACGCATCCAAGTAAGGTGGTGGTGGAAAATAGATTACACCTCGACGTGGAGACGGTATTTCTTACGTACGCACGCGCTGTGATTTCATTTTCCGTAGGATGGATAGTGGTGAAATAGGGTTGTGTCACACTTATAATAACATATCATTATATGAGTGATACTTATGTTATTACTTCATAATGAAACAACTAAATAAGAATAAGTGGAAGAAGAAATAATGTTGAAAGAATCGATAACAGACATTACCTCATCTTTGAAGCGCCTCTTTAAGACCTCCTATTAGGGCACTAAAATGATTCTTTGAAGAAGACCGGGACCTCTAGGATGTTTATACTGAAGTGGATAAGATAATTTTTCAGGGTTTGGCCGAGCTTGAAGGTTCAATGTGGTGTTAGGAAGAGAGGGAGGAGGTGCCCTTTTATAAGGGAGGAGAGATGCATCTTTGGAAAAACTAAACATATTATTTTATTATAAAGTCATATTCAGTTTTTTAATAGCTCCAAATTGATTTATCTCGAAGATATGGTGGATATGGGTCGAAATAATCTCATCCAATAGAATTTAGACAAGATTAGGCATCTATTTTAAACATATCATTTAGATTTAACATTATTTTAGATAATTTAACTTTTACCGTGTCTTCTTGTTTTCATACACTATAAGGTTAATAAACTTACTATAACAAGCCAAAATAAACCCATGTTGTTTATTATTAATATATATAATCTTATATAAGTCATTTGGCAGAACCTTAGATTTTTAAAAATAAAATAATAATTAAAAATTTAATATTTGATTTAAAAACAATTTTATGTCAATTTTGACACTATTTGGTAATCGATTTTTGTGAAAATCATAACAGAATGATTAGTTAGAAAAAAGTTAATTAAATCAATAATAACATGTCATATTAACATATAAAATTAGTTTAATTCATAAAATGTCTCAAATTACATTTATTTGGGTATTTATAACATCAATTATGTTAATATTTCATTAGTAAGATAATTACTGCATCATCATTGTGTCATAAATGAATTAAATTATTTAATGTCTAAAAATTATAAATAAAGTACCATTATGTAGGAAATATTTTTTTCTTTCTAATTAATATTTATAGCTTAATTTATCTTATGTATAACCCTATATTAAAAATTATTTAGTTATTAAACTTTGATTTTAACTATCTTAACCTTTCTTTAAATAAATTAATAATAAATGTCCTAATATAATCCATGTGGGAATAAATGGTAATATGTTATTCCTAAGGTTGTTTTTGGTCGAATTACACTTATCCAATAGAATTAGGACATGTTTTAGGGTAATAATAATATCTTTTTTACCCTTAATTACCCTATTTACTTTTAACCTTGGTAAAAAAAGTAAAATGTTTCTATTTTCCAAAAATTATTTTCATCTCATTGAATCATATTTTAGTCCTTCATATTAACCATGTCTCTCGAATATTCGAAATTAGACTCATAGAAGCAGTAAAATTAGTTTTTATGTGAATTTGGAAATTCTCCTAGGAGGTGGGTAAAAGACAGTGAAAAGTTCAATAAAAGTTTTATATACCTAAAATTATCATAAAATGACTCCAATTAGTTGCATTGAACATATAGCGGTATTATGTATCAATTTTGACCTAAAATAAATTTATATAAAATAAATAATTATTTAAATAAAAAGTTGGTTTTTAAATAGTAACCCAGTGTTTGCAATATTCATCAAAAATTGAATGTTTTTAGAAAAATACCAAAATTTCACCCTAGGATAATTTCGATATTCTAAATCCAAAAATGAAGTCCATTTTGGAAAATAAAATTTAAAAAATTTCAAAAATTGGTTATTACTATTCATAACGGCTAGTTTTAATAATATTTTAATTGCATATCGTTGTTTTGTGAAACTCGGTATTGCGTACTACGCAACCTATCGAGGAAGGATATGGTTGCGTGTAAAGCAAGCCAAGCTAGTGTTGTGTGTAGTGAATGATTCCTTTGATAACAATATATTTCTCATAAAAGTCTCTTGGGTTAAATTCTATCCCCCTTAAAATAAATTTCTCCCTCGAAATTCGTCACATTGTAACAAACAGATGAGGATACCTTTCTATCATCATATCCTCAAGCTCCCATGGAGCTTCTACTAACTGGTGGTTCCTCCATAAAACTTTCACCAAGCGAGTGGTCTTCTTCCGTAGGACTTTTTCACTACGATCTAGAATCTCTATGGGCTGTTCTTCATAAGAAAGATCTTGTTCTAGTGGTACAACATCTGAGATGAGTACATGTGAAGGATCAGGTATGTACTTTCTCAGGACAGATACATGGAACACATCGTGAACATGGGAGATATTCGGTGGAAGCGCCAATCGGTAAGCTACCTTCCCAACACGATCTAGTATTTCAAAATGACCGATATATCTAGGGCTCAACTTTACCTTCTTTCCAAATCCCATTACTCTCTTCCAAGGAGATATTCGTAAGAACACTTTATCACCCACTTCAAACTATAGGTGTTTTCTTCGGTTGTCGGCATAACTTTTTTTTCGACTCTGAGCTACTCTAATGTGTTGTTGAATAGATCTGACCTTTTCTGCCATCTCATCAACAAGACCATGTCCTAATAGCTTTCTTCCCCCAACTTCATCCCAGCAATTTGGAGTCCTACATTTCTTTCCATAGAGTGATTCATATGTAGCCATCTGAATACTGGAGTGAAAGCTATTATTATATGAAAATTCCACCAAAGGTAGGTGTTGATCACAACCACCTTTGATATCCATAGAGCAAGCTCTCAACATATCATCTAAAGTTTGAATTGTCCTCTCAGACTGATCATCTGTCTGGGGATGATAAGTAGTGCTGAAACTCAACTCTGTATCTAGAGTATGCTGAAGACATCGCCAGAACATCGAGGAAAATCTCGGATCCCGATCAGATATAATAGAAAGTGGTACTCCATAAAATCATACCACTTCCTTCACATTTATCCTGGCAAGCTGATCCATAGAGAAATCCTCTCTAATAGCGATGAAGTGTGCTGACTTTGTATGATGATCAACTATGACCTAGATAGCATTATTGCCTTTGGATGTTTTAGGAATTCTAGTGAAAAAGTCCGTAGTGATGTTTCCCCATTTCCATTCTGGTATGGGTAATGGTTGTAACATCCCCTTAGACTTCTGTCTCTCACCTTTAACTTACTGACAAACCAAACATCGAGAGACATATTCAGCAACATCTCTTCTCATGCCATCCCACCAGAAGTGCTCTATAAGGTCCCTATATATCTTCGTGATTCCAGGATGTATAGATAATGAAGAACTATGAGCCTCATCCAGCAGCTCCTTCTTTAATTCTGGTATGGGAGGAACACAAACCCAATTCTTGAACTTTATTATCCCATCACAATCAATGTTGAATTCAGGAATATTTCTCACCTTATTTTGTAACTCTACATCTTCTTTCTGTGCCTCTTTAATCATCACATGTATAGATGGTTGAACATTCAATTCAGAAAGATGTGATTATTCCCCTTCCATTATAATTCCAAGATCCATCCTTTGTAAATCCATAAATTTTGGATCTTTTGTGATCCTAATCATGGATAAGCTAGCATGGTCATGTCGACTTAATGCATCTGCCACCTTGTTTGCTTTCCCAGGGTGGTAATGAATTGAGTAGTCATAATCATTAATCATCTCTAACCATATTTTTTGGGGCATATTCAGCTCCTTTTGTGTGAAAATATAATTTAAACATTTATGATCATTATAAGTATCAAACTATTCTCCATAAAGATAATGCCTCCAAATCTTTAATTCAAATATTACCATAGGTAACTCCAAATCATGAGTTGGGGGTAATTTTGCTCATGGATTTTCATCTGTCTTGAGGCATAAGCTATCACCATATCATTTTGCTTTAGAACACACCCCAGACCGTTCTTGGATGCATCACTATAGATCACAATCCTTTCTCCCCTATAAGGAAGTGTGAGTACATGTGCACTTGATAACCTTCTTTTCAACTCCTTGAAATTCTCTTCACAATCCTCCGTCCAAACAAACATAACTCCTTTTTGAGTCAACGTGGTGAGTGGATTAGATAATCATGAAAAGTCCTTCCCAAAACATCGATAATATCTAGCCAAAACAAGAAAACTTCGGATCTCAGTTACTGCTGTTGGTCTCGACCATCTTTTGATAACCTCTATTTTTGCTGGATCCACAATATCCCCTCTTTTGAGATTATGTGACCCAAAATGAAACTTTTTAAGCCAAAATTCACACTTGGTAAATTTTTCATAACGATTATCCTTTCATAGGGTCTTTAATATAATTCTCAAATGATCTTCATCTTCATCCTTGCTATTTGAATAGACAAGAATATCGTCTATAAAGACTACCACAAACTGATCAAGATAGTCTCTAAAGACTCTATTAATCAGATCCATTAAGATAGCAGGTGTATTAGTAATACCAAATGGCATCACTATAGATTCATAGTGTCCATACCCTCTACAGAAAGCCGTATTTAGTATATCCTCCCTTTTGAACCTTAATTGATGATACCCTGAATGAAGATCAATCTTGGAAAAGTATTGAACACCTCGTAGTTGGTCAAATAAATCATCAATGCATGGGAGAGGATATTTTTTCTTGATAGTGATCTTGTTAAGTTTTCAATAATCAATGCAGAGTCTCATTGATCCATCTTTCTTCTTAACAAACAGAATATGTGCTCCCCAAGGTGACGCACTAGGGAGTATTAATCCTTTATCAAGATTATCTTGGAGTTGCTTCTTTAGTTCCTGCAACTCAATTAGGGCCATTTTCTAAGGTGTCTTTGAAATAGGCAAACCACCCTGTACGAGTTTTATTGAAAACTCAACTTCAAGATTTGGTGGAAGACCCAGAAATTCCTCCGGAAAGACATCGTCAAACTCCCATACAATGGGAATATTCTTAATCGTGAGTTTCTCACCAACCATTTGAGATAAATAACCTACATTTAGTGGAATCAAGACCCATAAGATGGAAGAAATTTCCACTAGAAGGTTATGTTCATCCTTGCATCGATAGACGATCATAGATTGATCTAGAATATAAAATGTGACTTCCCTTCTTGGGAAACTGATAAGAGCTCCATATAAAGAAATCCAATCCATGCCAAGAATCACATCAAATTCCACTATAGGAAGGATCACAAGATTTTCAGGAAGCACATTCCCACAAACTTCAATCGGAGAAGAATTATAAACTTTTGATGCGACCGTTGTGCCATTAGAAGTTGTCACTGCTAACTCAACAACAAATTGTTGAGGTAATACAGTAATACCCTTAGAAATATCTTATTAAATAAAAGAGTGGGTCAATCTAGAATCAAATAAAAAAATTTCTATTTTAGAGTGGATGGTAACTATACCTCTCACCACTTCGTGGTCTTACTCCACATTGCCGATAGTAATTGCATGTGAATTTCCATTGTCTTTATCCTTAATA
Organism: Viscum album; assembly: GCA_963277665.1. Taxonomy (NCBI): domain Eukaryota; kingdom Viridiplantae; phylum Streptophyta; class Magnoliopsida; order Santalales; family Viscaceae; genus Viscum; species Viscum album. The sequence goes on along the minus strand of OY728143.1, from coordinate 510,254,999 downwards.
GTTTGTTGATGTCGATCATCATCATCAACCCTTGGATTTGGGAATTGATTGGCATAATGCCCCATTTCTTTTCACTTGAAACATTGAAGTGTAGTAGGTTCATTTTGTGTATCCCTTCCTTTGTTTGCATCATTAGACATCTTCTTCCCATTATTTAGACATTCAATTGCCCGATGACCTTCTTTTCCACACTTATAACATTTTCTTGTCCCATTACGACAATTTCCTTCATGTTTCTTTCTACACTTTGAGCATAAGGGAAAAATCATCTTCATTTCAGTGTGCTCTGTAGATTTTCCTTTGAATTCCATTTTCCTCTTCTTATCTATCCCATGTGACTGATGGGTTACACCAATCTCTATCTCAACCTTGAGAGCACATCGAACAATTTACTCGTAGCTATTGAACTCCCTTATGGATAACACCCTTCAAAGACTTGGTTTTAAGCTACTAAAGAATAGATCGATCTTACTCTCAGGTTTGATAATAATACTAGTAGCATACATTGAAAGTATTGTAAAATTTTCATCATAGGTACCAACAGATTCATCATCATTTTGCTTTAGTTCAAGAAACTCATTCTCCATCATTTTTTGGAGAATACGAGGGACGTACTTATTGAAAAATAAGTTCTTGAACTCGTCCCATTCTGTGAACTCAACATCATCCATTTGCCTTGTATTCTTAATAAGATTCCACCATTGATCAGTATCTCCTTCCAAACAATAAACTGCTAAGATGAACTTATCATGTTCAGAACATTGAAGAACTGAAAATATATTTTCAATGGTACTAATCCATTATTCAGCCACTAATGGATCAGTAGACTCGCTGAATGAGGGTGGACGCTGCCTCATGAAGGATTCAACAGAATGTTTCTCCTTTTTATGCTTGTTTGGAAGTCCTGCCTGATTCATATCTTGAGAAAGTTGTGTGAGCATGGCTACAAGATTTTTCATTCTATCTCCAATAACGTTTGGTCACTTAGGGGGACAATCATTTCATTGCCCGTCGAATTCTGCATTAACATGGTTCCTTCTGGTTCCAGCCATTGACTAAAACCAAGAAGAATAGTGTGATCAACACTAATTATAATAGGAAAAACACATAATCAAATATAAAATTTCACACTTAAGGTATTATCATCGGTTGTTCATTGCCATTTCTAAAACACTAAGATTGTGTTCTATGCTTAGACATATCCTTAGGATTCTTACTAAGACTTTCACATCCTAGTTTCCAAAGGTTGACTATATCTTTTCTATGATACCAACTATAACAACCCATACTTTGCATACATTGTTAATACATCAAAATTGAATCACACTTATTACAACATATAACAAAACCATGAAAGGACCGAATAGGTATAGTGTCTTTAGAAACTGGGAAACATAAACAACTGGTTCATAGAGCCACTACATTGTCTCCCATTTTTTTATCATATCTAGAGTCCCTTTTAGCATATCCTACTTAATAACCTTCTTCCTGACCTGGGGGAACGAAAACGTACAAAAGGGTGAGCTCAAAATCTCAGTAAGGGAAAACAAAAGAAAAATCAATCACATCATATTCATAAGAACATAACATTTTGGAATTCTTAACCTGCAAAAGAAATAATAATTTCATATCATGGGATAAATCATAGAAGTGAAATGTAATCCCAATAATCATAACATAAAACATGAAACTTTTTGTCATATACACATAAACATAGAGAATCATTTCTTAGTAGTCAAGACTCATAACCAAGAATATCTTAGCGGACAAAGTCCATTTCTGAACCGAGTTCACACCTCGTTTCAGTCCTGTTTCACTGAGCTGGATTAACCTGCCATTCCATCCATGTCTATCTCATGAGATATAAATCATTACCGAATGAACTGGATGGAGATATAGGTCCCAACCATCTAATAATTATACCATTCTTATGTCTGCCACAAAATCATAAATCATACATCATTGCATAACCCATTTAATAAAAATGGGATTCATAAACATCATGGCATCAAAAAACAATTCATATAATATAAAGGAATTCATAAACATATTTCCATCACAACATAATCAAATAAATGTTAAAATAGGGATAGAAACAGAACCCTATATTTTCTTAGATGGAAAATAATTTTGAGAAAACACTTGAACTCCATTCTTGAGGAAAATATCCTTTCTACTTCAAAAACATTTTCCTTTCTTAACATGTCATACAATTTAAAACTAAAAGAATTTGATTAAAAATTATCCTGAAGACTTGTTTAGGAAGATTATTGGAAACAATGTTTTAAAAATTCATTCATGCTGTATAAGTTAAAAAACATTCTTCCCGTACTTTGGCCAGAAAAGTCAAAAAGTACATCGTACGAAAAATAACAAAAGATTCCTTTCATTTATTTTACCAAAAACTCTCCGAAGGGTAAAATTGGAATTAAACAATTCTAGGTGGATGGAAATAATAATACATATTTAGGAAACATGGATGTGGATGATAAATATTTCCCAGTAAATTCTGATGTATAAACAATCTCGGATAAAAATGAGATTGTTAGATTTTCCCTTACCTTAGGTCCGATTTGCTTTATAAGTGTCCGAACCTCCTGTATAATGATTTAAATAAAGTCATTGACTTCATCCAGAATCATATTCATTGTTATGATATCATATATGGTCATATTCTTAGATTCTTATTAGTAATATTTCATTACTACTTGTTATTTTGGTGTTTATTACTTTTTGTTCTTAAGGATGTTTTGTCGAATAAATTCTTATTCTTCTCTTTAGGTTATAGATACCTCATTTACATAATTTTATTAGTGTACTATATATCATATTTATTCATTTAATTCATTTATATAATCATTAAGCATTGAAGATCATGTAGAACGAGTCGCATCACATCGTGGAGACGGTATTCTGTACGTACGCACGAGCGATGATATCGTTCCCATGATCGTGGAATTGTATTGATGTGTATGTATACTATTTCAGAATCAATAACACTTTACAATAATCATATATAGTTATTTAGTTTCACCATTATACCCATCCAAGTATGGTGGTGGTGGAAAATAGATTACACCACCGCGTGCAGACGGTATTCTGTAAGTACGAATGCGCGGTGATTTCATTTTCCGTAGGATGGATAGATGGTGAAATAGGATTGTTTCATACATATAATAACATATCATTATATGAGGGATACTGATTTTATTACTTCATTATTAAAAAAATAAATAAGAAGTGGAAAAAGAAATAAAGTTGAAAAAATCGGTAACAGACATTACATCTTCTTTGAAGCGCCTCTTTGAGACCTCCTCTTAGGGAACTAAAATTGGTCTTTGAATGAGACCAGGGCTTGTAGGATGTTTCTAGAGAAGTGGATAAGTAAATTTTTAAGGGTTTTTCAGAGCTTCAAGGCTCAAAGGGTGTGAGGAAGAGAGGGAGGAGGTATCCTTTTATAAGGGAGGAGAGGGGCACCTTTGGAAAAACAATAAATATTACTTTATTATAAAGTCATATTCAGATTTTAATGGCTCCAAATTAATTTATTTCTAAGCTAAGGTGGTAATGGGTCTAAATCCTCTCATCCAATAGAATTTAGACAAGATTAGGTATCTATTTTAACCATATCATTGAGATTTAACTTTAAGTTAGATAATTTAACTTTTACCTTGTCTTCTTGTTTTCTTACACTATAAGGTTAATAAACTTACTATAACAAGACAAACGAACCCCAAGTTGTTTATTATTAATATCTACATACTTATCTAAGTCATTGGGCCGAACCTCAGATTTTTAAGAATAAAATAACAATTAATAATATAATATTTGTTTTAAAAACAATTTGATGTCAATTTTGACACTATTTGGTAATTGATTTTTGTGAAAATCATTATAGAGAGATTAGTTCGAAAAAAGTTAATTAAATCGATAATAACATGTAATATTAACAAATAAAATTATTTTAATTCACAAAAAGTCTCAAATTACATTTATTTGGGTAGTTATAACATCAATTATGTTAATATTTCATTAATATGATAATTATTGCATCATCATTGCATCATAAATAAATTAAATTATATAATGTCTAAAAATGATAAATAAAATACCATTATGTAGGAAATAGTTTTATCTTTCTAATTAATATTTATACTCGAATTTATATTATGTATAACCCTATATTAAAAATGCTTTAGTTATTAAACATTGATTTTAACTATTTTAACCTTCTTTAAATAAATTAAGAATAAATGTCCTAATCTAATCCATGTGAGCCTAAATGGTCATATTTTATTCCTAAGGTTGTTTTTGGTCGAATTACACTTATTCAATAGAATTAGGACATCTTTTAGGGTAATAATAATATCTTTTTTACCCATAATTACCCTATTTACTTTTAACCGTGATAAAAAAAGTAAAAAGTTACTATTCACCAAAAATTATTTGCATATCATTGAACCACATATTAGTACTTGATATTAATTTTTCCTATTTGATTTTCTAAATTCCACTCACAGAAGCGGTTAAATTAGGTTTTATATAAATTTGGTAATTTTCCTAGGAGGTGGGTAAAAGACGGTGAAAAGTTCAATAAAATTTTTATATATCTAAAATTATTATAAAATGACTCCAATGAATTGAATTGAACTTATATAGGTATTATGTATCAATTTTTACCTAGAATAAATTTAAATAAATAATTATTTAAATAAAAATTTGGTTTTTAAATATTAACCCAGTGTTTTCACTATTCATCAAAAATTTAATGTTTATAGAAAAATACCAAAATTTCACCCTAGGCTAATTTCGATATTCCAAATCCAAAAATAAAGTCCATTTTGAAAAATAAAATTTAAAAAGTTTCAAAAAGTTGTTATTACTATTCATAACGGCTAGTTTTAATAATATTTTAAGAGCATATAGTTGTTTAGTGAAACTTGGTATTGCGTATAACGCAATCTATCGAGGAAGGCCACGATTGCTTGTAAAGCAAGCCATGCTAGTGTTGTGTGTAGTGAAAGATTCCTTTGATAAAAAAATATTTCTCATAAAAGTCTTGGGTGTTACAGTATTTGTCCTTGGGACCGGGCATGTTGAAATTCAAGATGTGCTTGCTTTTATTTTTGGTATTTTGATAAAAATATCTAAATATTTGTTGGGATAGTCTTCCTTATAGTGTTAGTTCTTTAGGACCTAAAAATGGAAATATATTCAAGGAATTATTCTTCTGGGTCAATGAAATGTGTAAAAGGATACCCCACAATCATTAAAAATCTGATTATCAAAAATCAAAAAATAATTAATCCTTCAAGATTTCAGGTTGGTTCATTGTTATATAAGATATCCAAAATAATGCATATATTTTAAAATATCTGGCTTCTACATAAACCCCAATTTTATATATTTTATCTTGATAATTTTAAAATTGTATTAACAATAATGGGTTGAATATTTGAAAATACCTTTTTTGTAAAACAAACATCATAAAAATGGTTAACAAAACATACTTTTGAAAGGTGTGAATGTGGAATTTTAATTTCATCCATAATAACAAACAAATTGTTATACAAATATGATAACATTCAAAGAATATGAAAATATCGACATCGAAGAAAAATTAATTTCAAGGTATTGATGTAGTGTGATTAATATAATTCATCACAATAATGTAAAAGATGAGGAAAAATATGATTCCTGAAATCCCATAAACCAACGACATATATTAATGGCCATCAATTGACCATAAATGATTATAATAGGGTGATATTTATATTTAAATTTTCTTTTATTAGATTAGTGGAATTACATTCCAAGAGAATATGAGAAAAATTCATACATCAATTTATTCTATTTCATAAAGACAATTTCACTTTTTTGATGAATTATAAGAATTCCCCCCACTGTCTAATATTAAACTCTAATAAATTAATATTAAAAATCAATTTTTTCATGCATGATTTTAAAGAATCAACTTATAATGAAATAAAAAATCAGAAATAATATAATAAGATTTAATTCATGTCAATAGTCATTAACAAAAAGTAAAACTGATAGCACAAAGTAACATAATATCACAAATAAAAAAATTATAAATTAATATTTAAACCATCGACATTAATACCTGAATTGGACCACTCAATACTCCATAAATAACATTTTAGTACACTAAAAGTTAAATACCCAAAAAATTAAAGGGACATCATCATATTTTCTTCCAACATCTAATAATGATTTATGTTCAAACATAATTAGTCATTCAAGATTTAATATACACAAAATATCAATTACCCAATCATATATTATCCAAAATATACTAATCAATTCCAAAAATAACCGACACCACTATAAAGATACATTAAAAAAATTAGGATTCAGAAATATAATTCAACATTAACTCCAAAAGTAAAATTTCATCTCATCCAATAGTATCATGTTTACCTTAACCTTATAATGTTCAAAAAATATATTTTGATATTCTTTTGAAGTTAAATTAATCCCTTAATCAAAAAATTAAATTTCAATCTTATATATATATATATAAGATAAAACATATATTCCAACATTATAATAACACATTGTTACCTAGACATCATAAATCATATAAAGACTTCTAGTTTTAAATAAATATTGATATATTACTCAATATGTGATGGAATTCATCCAGAAATAATATTTTCACATATTAATACTAAGGGTTACATATTCCTCAAACATATTTAAAAATAATAAAATTTCACCAAAATTATTTCCTTCACATAAATCATTAAAAGGTTTATAAATTCTATTAAACATATGATGAATCTAATAATTCTCAAATCAGGAATCATTATATTTTTCCCATATCATTATGGAATATTATATGTTTCATTTGGTTTTATTCTTTTATTATTCATAATGTTTCATAATGATTCAATAAATTGATCAAATAATTATCTAATGAGAGTGTTTGGATTGGTGTTCAATCTTAGTCCCACTCATCGTGCAATGGTGATGATGGAGTTAATTCCCAATCCACCCTTTTCACAATTTTTATCCCACAGTTCATGATTCAATATTGATATATACATTATAGTATAATGAATAGATTTTAAATTCTTAGAAACAATATAATACATACATTACCAAAAATTAATGATTTTAACTTGATTTTATACATATCATAATGGTTATCACACTGTTTTCCAAATATCTATAGGAAAATAGGTCTAAACATTTCTAATGATACCTGGTAAAGGATCTAACCTAATACAATCAAAACAAATTGAATATTTAGATTAGAATTTATTTTTTTATTTTAGTGATATTTTGGATTTAGAGTAATATAAAATTATGTTACCGCCATTTAGAAATTAAATATGACACCATAAATGGGACACTTCCACACATTTTTTTTTCACAATATCAAACATTGATGCTTTTACTAGTTTTACCCTCATGAAATGGACTAACAATTTTTAGCTTGACGTTATCATTTTCTATAGGCATCCGAAAAACATTGTGAAAAAAATTATTGAAAGGTACTATATTACGACTCTAACTTTTCATAAATTAACAAAAAATTACTTTTTTTGGATATATTTAAATTGTTATAAAAAATTCCCAAATACATACTATTCTAGATCCTTTGGTAACATATAAAACGTAAACATTAGTATAAAAATGTTCAACATTATCTCCCACTGGGTTCTTCTTGATTATGCCCCATCTTAGGAACATTAAACATAATACCTATCTACATTACATGAGGAAGGAAACATAAAATGGAGTGACCTCAAATTCTCCCTAAGGTTAATAAAGGCAGATATATAGGCATAATCAAGAGCCTAGGGAATTATATCATGATCATGAAAATATAAGATCATACACTACATATCAAAGATCATGCACATGAATCATGGAATAAAGCATGGATGTTTATAAGACATGAATCATAAAGAAACAGAGAATAGAATCCTTGATAGTATAACACAGGATTAAAACATGGAATTTTGGAAAAAATAAGCATATATAATATTATTTCCAAAGTATCCAAGGAATCACTTCCAATACTATCTTGGTAGTATATGTTTACTCCCCATACCATCTTGGTAGTCATTGTTTATTCTCAGGGCCATATTAGTTGAATGAGTTAACTCATCTTACCATACTTTTAGTCATGGATCAACCCCATGACTAACTTATTAGTAAATCTTCTTTCTCAATTCCATCTTACTCTATCTCCTGAGATATTAATCTTCACGCATTTTAGTGAAGGGAGATATAGGTCCCAACCGTCTCATAATAAATTCATACATAAATGTAATAAAATTTCCTCAATAATAATATCATAAATCATGAAATAAATGGGTTTTATAAACATGTAATGATATCAAAACCTATAGAAAGATATGGGTTTCAAAATCATTTCATCATGAACATAAACTGTGAAAAGAATATGGTTTTCATATCATATAACCTATGAAATAGAAACGAGTTTCATAAAAATCATGTTATTAAAAAATAAATGATTCATAGAAATAATATTAATGGAATCATTAAATAAATTACCAATAAAGGAATAACTGACACCAATGCCTATATTTATAGAATGGAAATAATTTTTAATGATCTTTTCAAAACTCATCTTGATATAAATATTTGTTACTCATTGAAAAAATCTTTTCAGTAAATTAATCCTTTTTAAAACCATTTTATTTGAAAAAAACATTGAAAGCATATAATGGAATCCTTGAAAATAATAAAATGTTTTTTGTGTCCTTTACATGGGAAATGGGATTTAATTATATTTTAAATATATTTTTTTCCAGACATTGTTTTTGAATTCAATAGATTTCCTACCAGAGCGAGAGAGAGACATTTCAATTTTACCGAGAAACATTATCATAATTACCCAAGAGTGGATAAATAGAACTAATAAATAGATTTATCTTGAATAAATAGAGTCTAAGGAAACTCATGAGTATTTTTGAGATATGGATCATAATATTTCACCAAAGGAAGCATAAATAATAACAATAATGAAAAGTGATGATATTGCTTCAATATAATCTTAAAATATTATAACAGGGGATCATATTATCCATGTAAGAAAATAAGATTAAATTAATCTTAAATTAGTATAAAAAAATGAAATTCAGTATTTAACATGTAAAATGAAAGTATATTCACCTTGAAAATTCATTTAGGTGAATAATAAAACATGAGTCTCAAATAATGAAACTACAGACAACAAATTTTTATGGATTGGGTAAATTTTGAAACATAAACCCCATCAAAAAGGGTCATAAAATGGATAAATTAATAATAATAAATTTAAGTTTAAAAATCATAGAAAAAAATAATTGGAATTATATACACTACATTAATGGATATAGTGGCGATCATAGAATGTATCTCATGGAAATAATAACTGAGATAAAATAACCTTACCTTTTTTTCTCGACTATTATCATATACATTCAATCCACCAATATAATAAATAAAATTTATTATAAATATTTTATAGAACCATATTATTTTATCTAATAAATGATTTCATTTGATCATGACCATATATTACCCACTTGTTAACCATCTTTACTTAAGGGTTTACCCCAGATAATATTCTCTTTTCTCATCGCATGTGTCTTAATTTTTTATATCGTTTGTACTTATACATGTGTCATAATTTTAGAATGTAAAAAATGATATAAATATAAATTATATTTAGTATATTTTTATTACAATAATATATATAATGTATAATTCTGAAATGGAAGACACTATTCATGGAGAAAGTAAGTCGTACGTACGCATGAATGTTTTATCTATTTTTATTACCATACTGAATGAAAGGGAAAAAATGAAATATGTAAATATATTTATATAATATCATCATACTATCATTATAATTTTAAATATATCTGATATATTAACTAAAACCACACTCAATGTATTCCATGTAGTGTTTAAACGAATCACATCGCTTTGAGGGGCAGGAAGTCCAAACTTCTTCAAACATAATTATTGTATTTACACCAAATGGAATTTAAAAAAGATAAGAATTGTAAAAGTAATAAATAATTTTAAATAAATAATAAATATAATATATAACATATTCAAAAAAAATCATTCATAATTTCCACCATTAGAGGTGGTAAGGAAAAATGAACAATCATCATTTAGTGAGGCAGTAGTTCACCGTACAAATAAACAATTTGTTCATTATCCATTAGATCAATGTCGATGCAAGTTTAAGATAAAAGCATAAAATAAGAAAGTACCATTATATTTTGGATATTAGAGTGTTTCTAAAATAAATTAAAAAATGTGGTGGGTTGGGAAAAGAATATAAAATAAAGGACTTGAGAGAAGATGTTACCTTTTAATCGAGTAAATCCTTTTGGTTCATGCCAAAAAACATCCTTGGATAGTTTTCTTCACAAGTGGATGATTCGAGGAGGAAGGTATGGATTTTGGAAAGTATATTACGTAGATATTATTAGAACATTAGAGGTTTGAGTTTTTTGTAAAAGAGCGAGAGTTGGTGGCCTTTTATATGGAAGGACGAGTCTCACTCTTTCAAATATTTGAAGAGAGAATTCCACCAATGATTTTCATTTTTCAACTGGATCCAATAATGATTAAAATCCTAGAAAACATAGTATAGGTTATAAATATTTTAACAAAATTTCTATTGGAAAATATTACTTGTTTTTTTGGGCATTATGGTTTTGGTTTAGTCCACAATTAAGCTTAATTTAACCTTAATTGTTTTAATTTATTTTAATCACTATCAATAATCATTCTGATAAAAAATAAATTTATATTTTTAGACATTATAAATTATTTTGATTCCAAATTTGGAATCCATTTTTCCAAATTATGATCTCAAAAGATGCATAAATTAAATTCAAATTAATCCCATATTTGGGTCAATAATACATGTTTTCAATGTAAAAATGATCAAATGTTTGCTAATTTTTTATATCCAATTTCAAGATGAAATTGAGTCCAATTAAACAAAATGTATAAATTGATAAAAATTTTACAGCAAAATCATATTAATCTTTATTGATATGTATTATTTATATATAAAGTATAAAAAATTTGGAAATAAATTTTTACTATTAATATTACTATGTTTAATTTCTTGGTAACAATTATCTCATTTAAATAATTATAACAGCAAAATGATGTTTTTTAGAAACATTATTGTTCCATGTAACATATAACAAGTTGGTTTTGCATGTAATTCTTTCATGTTTAGTATCCATGTAATGTACACATATTCAGTTTTGTGTGAAAGGAATGTTGGACTTAGTGAATTGTAATAAAAAAATGGAAATTTCTTTTATTTGAGGGGAAAGGGTCTATAATAACTATGGGTGCTACATTATATCACACTTAAAATGAATTTCTCCCTCAAAATTTGTCACTCTGTTAAAAACATGATGATAATTATGTTTCATAAAATCATCGTGTTCCCACATAGCATCCTACAACTATTGATTTCATTGGAAAACACTATCAAGGTGAGTGTTCTTGTTTCTTATAACTTTCTGTACACTATATAGAATTTAAATAGGTTGCTCCTTGTAAAAAATATCCTTCTCCATTGATATGACATACGAATAAAATACATATGATTGTTACGGTATTTAATTATTTAGGAGAGATATTTGGAATACATCTGGGACCTGAGAGATGTTTATAGGAAGTGCCTAGTGATAGGATACCATCCCTATACAATCACGAATCTCAAAGGGTCCAATATACCTAGGGATTATTTTCTCTTTCTTCCCAAATCTCATAAATTTATTCATAGATGATATTCATATAAATACATTTTTACCAACTTCAAATTATATATAATGAAAATGGTTATCATGATAACCTTTCTACCAATATTGATCACATTTTATATGATGTTGAATGGTTATATCCTTCATTTCAATTTCATTAGAAATCATAGTTCCCAATAGCTTTCTTTCTCCATATTCATCCAAACATGTTAGAAAACTACACTTATTCCAATAAATTTCACTATAATGATCCATCTGAATGCTTGAGTGGAAGATATTGTTGTATGAAAACTCATCCTTTGAAAAGAATTTATTCGAACAACCTTTGAAATTCAATGAATAACATCTCAACATATCATCTAGGGTATGAATATTCTATCGGGGGACTATCTATTTAAAGATAATAAGAATTACTAAAACCAATTATTTATCAAGTAATTTTTGAAGAATTCTCCAGCACATTGAAGTAAACCATGGATCCTATTCTGATACAATAGAATGTGCTACTCTATTCCACCTTACCACTTTTTAAGTGTATATCATGGAAATATGAATATGAGATAATTATTATCTAATAGTGATGATGTGTGCTGACTTAGTAAGTAAATCAATAACCGCCTTAATATAATTGAACCCTTTATATGTTTTGGGTAGTCCATTAAAAATACAGTGTGATGTTTTCCCATTTCCATTCTAGTAGGGGTAATGGATGCAACATCCCCTGTGAATTTTTTCTTTCAGCCTTTACTTATCAGCATACCATGCACAATGATACAAACTCTATGATATATCTCTTAATACCACCCAACTAGAAGTATTATTTCATGCCCCCATATATTATTATTCTTCCAATATGAATAGATAATGAAGAACTATGAAATTCCTCTAATATCTTTCTCAAATCTTGTATAAAAGGAACACAAACATGTTTCTTGAACCTTATCATCCCATCTTGATCATAGTTAATCTTTGGAACTTTTATTATATTTTTTTGAAGCTCATTATATCCATTTTTGCATCACCTAAATATTCAAATAGATAGAGGGTAGGACATTCATTTGAAAAAGATAATACTTTCCCATTGCATTATGATTTCTAGATCCATCTTTTTAAAATCCAAAAATAATGGTTATTTTTTCATCCTCAGCATGGATAAGCTATTATGATCCTTCAAACATAAATCATCCACTAACTTGTTCAATTTCCCATGGTGTAAATGGATTGAGCAGCCAAAATCCTTTATCATATCTAACCATATTTTACGAGGCATGATCAACTCCATCTGTGGGAATATATATTTCCGCCTTTTCTGGTCAGTATATATATCAAACTTTTCTGCACAATGATATTTCCTCGAAATAATTAATGAAAAAGTTACCATTTCTAACTCCAAATAACGAGTGGGGTATATTTTCTCATGAATCATCAACTATAATGAGGCATAAGCAATAATCATGTAATTTTTTATAATAAAACATCCAAATATCTTCTTTTATATTTCACTAATGATTATGATGTCTTAACTAATACAATGTAGTGTAACCATAGGTGAACTGACTAACCTTCTCCTTAGTTCCCTGAAATTTCCCCCACATTCATTGACCAAGAGGACCTTGGCACCCTTCTAAGTTAAATTCATCATAGGATTAGATAATCATGGTAAATTCTCCAAACCCATTAATAATATCAATCTAAACCAAGAAAGCTACAAATATCAATCACTGTGGTTAGACTAGGCCAAAATTCAATATCCTATGTCTTTGATGGATCTACTCATATACCATATCACGAGATTATGTGACACCAAAATGAAAACATTATCATCCAAATTTAACATTTTTTAAATTTTTCATATAACCTTTCCTTCCATTGGGTATTTAGTAAAATCATCAAGTGTTCTTCATACTCTTCCATGAAATTGGAATAGATAAGAATATCATCTATAAATGCTAAAAAAAATGATCATGTTAATCTCTAAATAATTTATTTATTAAGTCAATGAAGAGAGTATTCAAATTAATTTGAACAAAATGCATCACTATATATTCATAATGTACATACATTTTATAGAATTCCATATTTTGTATATCCTCTTTGTTTTCTCTAAATTTATGATATCTAGAATGAAGTTAAATCTCAGAAAATTATTTATCTCTACATAATTGATCAAAAAAATCATCAATTAGGGGGAGAAGATACTCATTCTTGATATAAACCTTGTTAAACTCTCCATAATCAATGAAGAGATGTATTTATCCATCTTTCCTTTTCAAAAAATGAACAGGTTCACCCTAATGTGACACATTTTTCCAAAGTAAAACCATACCATTTTTTTCATGGAGTTACTTCTCCAATTTCTTTGACACAATTGAATCCATTCTATAAGGAGTCATGGAGAATGGTGTTGAATGTAATTTAAGTTATATTGAGAAATCAACAACATGTTGTGGTGGAAAACAAAGAAAATCTTCCAAAAAGATGTCCACCAAATATTAAACCATATTCATATCAAAAAGTTCAACTTTATCCCCAACCATTTGAGATAAAAAAAACCCTTTTGAATGGGAAATAAGTCCCACACACTATATGTAATCTCTACATGAATTTCATACATATAATCACAATGATGGATGATAATATGAGTTTTTGAAATATCAATCCTAACATCCCTTCCTTGACTATTGTTGTTTTATTTATATAGATAAATCCTATCCATTCTTAAGATGATATAAAATTCAACCAGAGGAAGAATAATAAGATTTGCGGGAATCACATTCCTACAATCATTATCCATAAGGGAAACGTAGATTTGATATGTAATCATATTGTCATTAGTGGTTTGCACTAATAATTTCATGTCTAATTATTTTTTTGGAATCATACCACCTATAAAATTTTTTCTTGACATGGAAGAGTTGTTATATATACAATCAAATATTAAATTTTCATTTCAATAGTGGATGGTAATGTACCTTTCATTACGTCATTATCACACCCCTCATCAGAAAAAGTGATTGTACAATATTTCCCATTATTCATTATCTTAAGAGGTTGATGACATTGATCATTATCACCAGCCCTTGGGTTTGGGTAGTTTTTAAAATTATTTTGATTATCCTTATACTTGTAGAACTAAATTGTTGGAGCTCTATTCTATTCAAGGTTTCCCCATTCAAAACATTATCTATGTTTTTACCAACACATCAGAAATCAAATTCCCAATAACATTCACTCATCCACTTAAATCATTTATTAAACCCCTTAATGAAATTTCCTCCATGATTCTTCCCACACATAGATCATAATAAGAATATCATATTTATATATTCATGGATTTTAGATTTTCTATGTAATACATCTTAATTTTTTGTCCAAACCATGAGATTGATACATGAACCTGACCTCCATTTCAACCCTAATTTCACAATGCAAAAACTCTTTGTTGCAACTAAATTCTTTAATGCCCAATGACCATCTATGAAAGGGATTTAATACACTAATGAAACTGTCAAATTAACATTTGATTTGGATTATAATTCCTAAATCATACCTCATATGTCTCATGAAATTAGCCTTGTATTTACCATTAGATTCATCATCCCTTTTCTTCATCTCAAGGAACAATTTCTCTATCGTGGTAAGTAGGATATAAGGAAATTATTTATTGAAAAATAAATTCCTGAACTCATCATGGTACATGTAATAATCATGATCATGTTTCCAATTATTCTGGATTTTATTCCACCAATAGTTTTCTTCGCCTTCTAAGTGATAGAAACCTAGAATTACTTTCTCACAGAATAAACACTATAGAATGGAGAATTACTTTTTTTGTAGTACTAATCCATTTTTAGTAATAATTGGATTAAATGACCCTTTGAAAGAAGGTGGAGTTGCATTATGAAATACTAAATTGAATGTTGCTCCCTCCATTGAACATTTGGTATTCCACCAGGTTTAATTTCATGAGAAAGCAAGGTGAGCCTAGAAATGATCTTTTTTCATTCCTACTCCTATAGCATTTGGTTGCTCTAGGGGATAATCATTGAATTGTTTATCTCAATCAGCATTACCGATGTTCCTCTGGGTTCCATCGATTGACTAAAACCCAAAGCATGGAGTGTGAAGTAATTATTATAATGAGGAACCACATAATCATCAAAATACAATCATAATATTTATATGTTATTAAACCTTACTTTATCTATAAAACCATAGTTTTATCTAAGGTTATTTGTATATAAATTATTCTTAAATCCTTCACGATGGTTTACGAATAGTTTTTGAATTCTGAAAACATATTCCATGGGAGTGTCAAACCAAGTGTGAAGTAAGTCCCATTTTCATGTACTAGATTAACCAGAGATAGGACTGGAATATCTTGTCAGAGTTTTTAACCCTAGGTACATATTATCTAGATCCATATACACATTTATTGTCCGAATAGGGATTTATTGCATCGAAACCACTCACTCGATCCTTTACCAAAATAATAGGACATTTCCCTATACATTTCTCTATCCGTCTAAATATCTCTAGACATGTCCATAGGCTTCTCACTATTTCTTTCCCAACATAGCTTCCAAATGATATCTAAACATTCTCTCAGATAAAAACTATATCAACCTTCACCTATCATATGTTAAAATTACATTATGTATTATAAATTAATAAAACATTATACCAGTAGACACTCAATGAATGTAATATTTTTATGCCATTGGAAAGATTGAAAACAAAAAAATGGATATATAAATTACTTACATTTTCTCCCACTAGGTACTTCAAGAGTATCACCCTTTTTAGAAACACCAATCATAATACATATCTTCATAAACTGGGGAAGGAAAAATAAAAATGAGGGAGCATAAATGCTCATTAAGGGTAAATAGAGGAGATATGCAGTCATAATCATGATCATAATGGCATGAGAACACAATCTTGAAAATAGAAGATCAAACCCAATATATAACAGATCTTGTACATGAATCATGGAATAAATCATGGAAGTTCAAAAGAAAATGATCATAAGGAAATATAGAACATAATCCTTGAAAGCATAAAATAATAAATAAACATGATATTGTGTAAAACACATATGCATATAAAATATTATTTCAATAGTTTCAAAGGCATCGCTTCCAATATCATCCTAGTAGTATCGGTTAAATCTCCATACCATTTTGGTAGTCATGGTTCCATACCCAGGCCATCATGGTATAATGAGTTCACTCCTCATACCAACTTGGTAGTCATGGATCACTCCCATATCTATCTTATTATGCTAGGTTCATTCCTTAGATAATCATAGTCGATCTCAAGAGATATAAATATTTACCCAATGCATTGAAGGGAGATATAGGTCTCCCGTAATCAAATGGGTTTTATAAACATATAATCACATCGTATCATGTGGAAAGACATAGGTATCATAATTATTTCTTCATGAATATAACCCATGAAAAGAAGTGGGGTTCAAAACCAAATATCCTATGAAAGTGAAATGGGTTTCATAAACATTATTCTACCAAAACATAACCCATACAGAGAATGAATATGAATGTAGAAATTGAATAATTTCAAAATAAAGTCATGACTAACACAAATGTATATTATTATAGAGGTGAAATAATTTTCAATGATCTTTTAAAAACACTTGTAAAATAAAATATCCTTTCTTCATTGATAAATGATTACTAATACATAAAAACTGAATTCATTTTCATTGATTTTTTTGAAACTTATAATTGGAATATTTAAAAACAATAAAACGTTTTTAAAATAATTTTTCCATGAAAATGAGATTCAATGTTTTTTCGAAAACATTTTTGAAAATTTCTTTGAAAAACGTTTTTGACATCATCGTTTTTAAATACAATAGATTTCTGACTGGAGATAGAGATAGATGGTCATATTTCAGATAAAAATGTTATCTTATGTACCAAATAGTTGAAATGGTACTAATAAATGGATATGTATTGAATAAATATGGGTGAAGTAAAATCATTAGTTTTCTTGAGATATTGATCATAACCTTTCATCAAAGGAAGAATAAACATAAACTATCTCAAAAAGTGATGTGATTGTTTAAATAAACTCCTATAACATGGAAAATTGGGTTCATATTTACCATCTAAGAAAAGTAAGTTACATGATGATTAAAAATTCATGAAAAGAATTGAATTCAATATATAATATGAAAAATTTAATTATATACACCTTGAAAAATATTGTAGGTGCATAACAAAATATGAGTCTCAAAGAAGAAAATTGAGACAAAAGATTTTTACTATTTTGGTAACTTTTAAAACATAGAATCAATGAATGAAAGGTAATAAAATGGATATATGAATATCCATGAATTTAGTTATAATAAAAATATAATAAAATAATGGGAATAACATACCCCAAACAAAAGGAAGAGTGTGACAATTGCATTTATATCACACAAATAAAAAGTGAGAAGAAATCCTTTTACCTTGTTTCTTGACTTCAACAATACTCATTCCAACCACTTGTATTTAAAATATAAATTTCATTTAAATATTTTACAAAAAAGTATTATTATATATAATATTATATATTGTTATATTACATCATTTTACTACAAACATGGTAACCATCCTATGTTTAGGTTCCACTTCGAATAATATTCACTTTGTTCATCACATGTCTGTTAATTTGTGACCTCGTAGGACCTTATACTTATATCATGATTCTATAAGGTAAAAATGATATAAATAGAATTTATATTCAGTGTATGTTTATTATAATAATCTAATTAAAATATAATCATGAAATGTAATACACCATTCATGGAGACGGTAAGCCATACGTATGCATCGTCTTTGTTTCCATTTTTTTTACAGTATTAAAAGAATGAATGAAAATGAACTATGTGTATAAATTTATATAATATAATTAAAGTAGTATTATAATTATATATATATATTATAAGTAAAATAAACCCATTCTTAATACATTCCATGACGTCTAGCAATGAATGACATCGCTTTGAGGGGGCGGTAGTCCACACTTACTCAAAAGAAATTATCATATTTACACCAAGAGGAGAGTAAAAAAGAATGTACTGTAAAAGAAATAAATAATATTAATTAAAATATATATAAAATATATAAATTTATAAAAAAAATTACATCATAACTTCCACCACGATGGGTTGTAAAGAAAATTAAACAATCATCATTTAGTTATGTATTAGTTTGACGTACACATAATCGATATGTTCGTTATACCTTAGATGGAGGAGTGTGTAACTTTAGTTTGAAAAAATATCATAAAGACATCCATATATATTGAGGATACTGGTTTCTTATACAATAATTAAAAAAATGGAGTGTAGGGGTGGCGAATAAAAATAAAGTAATGTACATGAGGGAAAATATTACCTCATAATCAGGTAACTCTTTCTAGTTTGTGACAAAAGGCATCCTTGGAATGATTTTGGAATAAGGGTCAGATTATGAGATGAAGGGAGGGATTTTTGGAAGTGTATTTGGAAAATATTTAACAAACTGAAGTGGTTTTAGTTGTTTTTAGAATAAGGATAGGTGGTGGACTTTTATAGGGAAAGAGTGGAACTCTTGAAAATATTTAAAGAATGAATTCCACTAATGTTTTTTCATGATTAAAGTGGATCTAATAATGATTCAAATATGATAAAAGGGATGATATCGACTATATATGTCCAAAATGAGATTTTTTACAAGTGTATAGGTATTGTTTCACCATAATATTAAGGTTTAGTCAGTTATTAATCTTAATTTAACCTTAATCGATATGAATAATTTTAATCAATTTTATTAATATTTTTGTTCAAAAAAAAGTTGATATTATTAGAAATTATAATTTATAAAAATTATAAATATGAAATCCATTTTTACAAATTCCAATAATGTAATGTGTGGAAATTAATTTAAAATTAATCCCACAGTCTGGTCAATATTGCGGGGTTTTGAAGACAAAATGATAAAAAGATTGTTATGTTTTTTTATCCAACTTCAATGACAATTTGATAAAAATTACCCGAATTGTATCAATTGATAAAATTATAATCTAATTGAAATTTAAATCCAAATTAAAATATAATTATTCCTTGTAAATATAATAGATGAAAATATATTTTTGAAATAGAATCTTGAACTTTTTATTATTCATCCAAAAATGATGTTTCTCTGAAAAATCAAAAAAATCACCCTAAAAAATTCATAGATTCTGAATTCATAATTAATTTTAATTTTATCAAATTAAAATTTTAAATTTCTATAATATTAATTTTACTATTAATTGTGGTTCATTCGAGAAAGTTGAAATTTTAAACCTAAAATGACTTTATAAAAAACCATATATTTCATTATCAATATACATTATTTATATATATATATATTCAAAATAATATTTTAATATTATAAATTAATATTCTTACCAAAATATTTAATTGTTTGGTTATAATTATCTCATTTAAATAATTATATTATCCAAATGATTTTCTATAGAAACATCGATGTTTCATGTAATTTACACAAAGTGGGAGTTGCATGTAACGTACGTCGAGTAGATTTCCGTGTAATGTACTCTTAGATGGTTCCATGTGAAATACATGTTTGACATATTGAATTACAAGGCATTAATGCAAATTTTATTTATTCTAGAAAACAATGTCCACAAAAACTGAGGGTGTCACAAGATATGAGAATAAAAAATTTTATATGAGAAAAGTAAAAATATAGAAAGAAACTTTGTAGTCAATAAATACTAATAAAAATTCTCTTTTTCCAACTTAAATTTTGAACTCAAAAGAAATAGTTTCTTACCCAATAAATTAAATTTACTATGAAAATATTTTTTAAAAAACATCAAAATTAATAATAAATTAAAATGATTTATTTTCACTACTGAAAATATCATAAATTGTTTTTCTAAAAGATATAAATCTCACCATTAAGAAGTTACTTAAATAATATTCAAACATTTTATCATTAGATAATATTTAGAAATCCTAAGATCTTTTATTGAAACCAATAGAAACAACAGGTAAATTATATATGTAACATGGGACATCATTTTTATATCACGCATATAATAAGTCTACCAAATAGAGTATCCTACCTTGTAAATTCCAATGATCCCTAATGGGAAACATATAACTAGTTAACATTATCCACTTGCCAAATGTATTACATAGATATATTGGGATTAACAATCATTATGAGATATATTGGTCTCCCCCATCATCATAAAAAAAATTAACGAACCATAACATAATCATAAGACAATAACAAATTCATTTGAATAATCAGACTGATAAAAAAAATTTATTTTCACAGAGGAGAAAAAAATTCTGATGTTAAAATATCCATATAATTTAAATACCTTTAAAAAATACCTATAAAAAGGGAAATAGATTTTAAAATTTAATAAAATAAGAAAAAATATAAAGGAATCTAAACATAAAATTAAGATAATAGTGGATCTAAAAACTATGGATGTTGTATTCATTATAATAGAACTTTCCTTTTGTATTTCTGTCAAAATTTTCCATTAAAAATATATAAATGGATTAATTTTGAATAACATTGAAATAAAATTAAAATATAAATAAAATTTATTTTATAATTAATTAAACTATATAAAAATACATTTATTAGATAATTTTATAAATATTAACATATAATTAAAATATTTAGAATATTAATCTTTGAAACATTTAAAACCTGATTTTTAAATTAATGTTTCCCATTCCTGGATTCACAATCACCAAGTATGTTCTTTATATTCTATATAATAAAAATTAATCAAATATTTTTTTAATCCAAACACTTTTATTGGTATAATATTTTATTATTAAGAAATTTATTTCATTTATTTTAATGACATATTTAATTTCATAATCATTTTATTCCACATATGATGTTTTGAGATATTTGTCTTAGATATCAAATTGGGAATTATCATATTTCAATTATCCATCATAGTCATAATAATAGTAATTAAATAATTATAAATTTTATTCATTAATTATAACTTTAAAATCAATCATAAAATTGGGTTCTGAAAAATGGATTATGTTACAATTATTGAGATGATATGTCATACGTACGCATGAGTAACATTTATAATTTTCTTTAAAAATTGGGTAAAGAATGTATGTATCATTTTATAATTTTAAATTTTTTATTATTTCATTAATATCTTCTTATTTATTCAATTAATCTTCTATATACCATAAATCAGATCTGGTGATGAAAAATAAATCTAATCGCTTCGTCAAGGTGGAAATCCACATATACACATAAATTATGTTATCATTTTTAAATCGATGGAAAGGTAAGAAAATAGACGATATATTATCTCAATGTAATTATAATTATATCATGAATATTTTTTATATATTAAATCCATAATTATAAAAATCCATGATTTGTCGTGATTGAAAATGAATTACACAACTTCATGAGGTTGTAACCTTCTTTACATAAGAACAACTATTTCATTTAATATTTGATAAAAATGGGTTAGATATAGGTTATTTCATTATCATAACAAAATTTAAATAAGTGGATGATAATTATGTTACTATTTCATTATTCTTGAAGAATAATTTAAGAAGGAAGAGAAAGAAGTAAATAAAAATTTCTCAATTGAGAACTATACCTCTTCCTTGGATACTCCCACAAGGTTTATTCCCAATCCCTTTATAAAATTATTTTTTGATCAATTTAAGTCCTCTATGTAATGTTTTTCGATGCCCGGAACCTATTTTAGCATGTATTGGATGGACTCTAATTATCTAAATGTGTGAGTAAGAGGGGATAGGAGGAGACATTTTATAAGTGATATGAAGGAAACACTTGGGATTTCTTAATAGATTAAATAATATATATGACATAATTAATTCATGTTTAACAATGGAACCTCTAATTCTAATATAAGATTTTATATGATTGTAATATACTTAACTAATAACTTCTATACAAGTTTTGGTTACATTTTAAGCCTCTTCACCTAGTTAAAGCACTTCATAGTAATTTTAACCATAATTGTGATTACATGATTTTTTACCATGATAACATAACTATCTTACCAAAAATAAAAATGCACTTATAAAAAAATCGGTAAGATTTACCAAAATATATATTAACTTTCATCAGGTTGAAATTACAAAATTAGGAAGAAAATACTTTTAATGTATGAATAACAAACTCATGAATATCATTTTTTAAGAAAATACCTGATATTAGTGTAAAAATCATTTTACCATAAAATGAAGTAAAAAATTGGTTTAAATTAATTTATTCCTTGAAAAAAATAAAGTTAGGATTTTATACATTTTTATCAAGATAAACCTAAATTAAATCTTCCTCCCAGGCCAATAAATTCAATGACCTAAAAATAGTTTTTAATTTGTATAAAATATTACTCATCTCTTCAAAAGTCATTCTTCAGTTAAAATATTTAAGAATAATGTTTTCAAATATATTATTAAAGTATATAAAAATATATTTTATCTAAAATCTCATTAAATATGATTTAAAGAATTTATGTACTTCTAGTCCTTAAACATTTAGTATAACTCTACAGTGAAGTGGATTAAACCATAATTTTATTAAAATACATTCAATGTATTTACTATTATATAAAACTAAAAATTATGTATAGCATATAAAATTATAGTAAATATTTTGAATCCAAATGTATAATCAATTTTATAATATTAAATTTAAATATTTTGTAATATTTAGTTTAAAATTTTACCCACAAAACATGATGAAATCTAGTTTTCCTGAAAAATTCCATTTTAAGTATAAAAAAAATTTATAAAATTTTGAACAATAATATTGATTAAAAATTAATTTAGTGGATAATTTTTAATAAAAATAAGGAAATTTAATTTTGAAACTATTCGAAATTAGAATTTGACTTCGAAATTATTTTAAAAAGGACGCCATTTCTCAATAAAAATTATTATATTTAACTATTCATTGAATAATAAAACTATTCAGATAGATCATAAAATTTCACCATAAGATTATTTTGAAATTATAATTTCTTAAATTATATAATTTTTATGAAATAAATTTTATACAACTATAATAAAATAATTTTAATTTACTCTCAAAAAAATTAATCAATATCCTTTCTCAAGAAAAAAATATTTTTGAAATATATAATGATATAATCAAAAATTGAATGATAATTTACAAATAATTATGAAATAAATTTATACTGATTTGGAACATTATATATATAATAATTTTTGTTTTCTTATTTATACCAACAAAATTAAATGGCATGGTCATAATGATCATTAATAAATAATTATATTGTTTGGTTGATTTAAACATAGTGTTGCGTTTCATGTACACAATAAAAAATGGTTATATTTTAAAATATATTGGTGTTAAAAAGATGAAATCCAATGAAATGACATGAAATTGTTACAATTATGGAATATAGGTCATCACATGTTATTTATCCTTATACTGCTGATGTTAATGAGAGGAGATGCCTCAAACCAGTCTCATATCTATCATTTTTAATCATGGAGATCACATCAATATAGTCATAACCCACAGAATTAGATGAACTATGATGAATCGATGACACCTAGATTGTCTACATGACATCATGTCAATTTATGAATTAAAATATTATCATAATTGATAAAAAATAAATATGGAGATGATAATGTTATTTCGACTAAGAAACTGCATCCCTTAATGGTAAAGGGTAAAATTATTCTAAACATATCCCTTATTAATGTGATGTTTGATACTATTAAATACCATTATTTTCATACATAACACGTTATCAAATAATTTGGATTTCATTTGAAAATGATTCCATATTCCATGAGAGTGATAAAACATCTCAATCACAGGTAAAATAGAGGAATCAAGTACATAATTTTTACTAATAACATTGATGAGATACAATTTTTATAAAATGGTACAATCATATATATAGATATTTCTGATTTAATATTTTTAATGGACTGATTAATGTAATTTAAACACCCTTTTGATTGCTATACTTAGAAATTTTATTTTTTACATCCCTATATTGAGTTTTGTATTTATTCAATGGGGATTGAGAAATGTATGTTTGTATAGTTGGATCATTAGTGACAATTTCTGGAACATTTTTCTGGTTAGTTAGTTGAAATGAATTTGGGAACCATAAAAAACTATAAATAGATCAATTTGTGAAATAGTGGACCGATACATGGATGTATTTCTGAATGATTTCTTAAGGTTACCCCATGAACAAGAAATTTAATTATCTATCGATCTACTCCAAAGAAAAAGTATAATTTAGTATCTATCGTATTGAATTTATCCAAGATATTTTTATGAATTAAATACTAATCAAGGTGAATTTGGGTGAAAGGGATTCGTTTAATCATGAACATCACCATGGGTTGTTCTAACTGTATTTATTAAGAATAAAATGGTTTTCTTTTATATTGTTTTGAACATAATTAACTAAATCATGTTATGATTATGAAACGATATCCTATTCCACGAATGGATGAAAATTTTTATCAATTTAAGGGAGATATGTGGTTCTCTGTTATTCATCTATGATTATGATATTATCAAATCAATGTATAGATAATGTAAATTACAAAGAAAACATTTCATAGTCAATATGACCATTATGAATATGTTTTCATGCCTCTATGTATAATGAATGCACAAATAGTGTGATTTTCCATAATGAATTGTATATTCTAGAGGAATATTTATTATTTATTAAAGTAATTAGTGGAAAATATTTTTGAAATCTCTAGACTGATAATGAACCAAAAGAGTACAAAAATATTACCTGAACACTTTTCACGATTTTCAAATTTTTGTCAAATAGTCAAACAATGACTTTTAGATAAAAGATGTTTGTAACATTCATGAATATAATTTTTTAGAGAAGTATATTAGTTGATATTGGGATGGATAAATTAATGATTTCTTGGTAGGTACCAGTGAATTTCATTGACATTCACAGTTTTCCATAATTATAATATCATTATCATAGATTTTTCTTGTATTTATAAAAACATACTTCTTCTATGAATACATTGATAAGGAATGTAATTATATTTAAATTTAATGGTGATTTATATAAATTCCATTAGGATCTTAAATATAAACTTACTTCAGAATATATATTTATCCAACCAGAACCATGTCAAGCATATATTTCAATTTTTAATCTCTCTAAATAAACACATGGTTGTGTTATTATGTGGGGTGATCATGTTGTGTCATATGGTTTGATGTAGTTGAGGTCATATGAAAATAATTATGAGATGTGTGAGCTAGAATTAGTTTTAGTGGTCAATTCCATAAAAATAGTTCCACAATCGATTTATTGAGAAGCTTACAATGTTAACAAATAATAAATCCTTGAAATGTATCCACTCTTTGAGAGACCAATGATTAAAGAAAAAAAATTGTGTATCATTATATTTTGGACATCGACTTGGTGGATACACATCAGAAATGTAATCATGTTTTTGACGATTTAAGTTTAAAATCATGTAATTAAAAGTATAGTCTACCTCAATACTGATGAATGTTAATCTGTGTTATTCCAAAAATGAATATGTATTAATATGGATTGAATAATAATGTATTTTTTATTCATATCACCCTTGTTCCAGATTTGAGGTAACTAGTCAAAGAGAAATGATTAATTGATTCTAACTACATTTATATAAAGTCAAACCAAAACATTGTGTCACAAACCGTCCCTTGGGGCTCGTTCCCTGAATACCCCAAGCTTTCATTCCATTCCCATGGGCTAGTGAATAACACTAGAAAGGAGAAACAAAAAAGGGGAAGGCATTTCATTTAAACCTGTACACTCATAGACAGGGCACACCATGCACAAGAAAAGCACAATAAAAAAGGAAATGCACAACCCCTACTAAAACCCACCACTACGATTAAAAGTATATACTGAATGTAAAATTGGGCCAATATACAAGCCCAACTGACAAGAATGTAAAAAAAGGGAATAACGTGATCTGAAAACTGTCTACCACAGATATTACCTGAAGGGTACTTATAACTCATCGTCTATCGTCACATCTTCTCCTCACGTCTATCAATCACCATAGAGAACCATCTAGCCCTAGGTCCCCATGTATCAGTCAATTAGTTTATCATCTGCACAAGAAACAATGAGGTGCGGGAATCGCTCTTGGAGGGGTGAGTATAACAATACCCAGTATGGACCCTGAGGCTCTCAAAGGTCTCCTAGAATTCCATAAATGAACAACCACAAGCATGATGTAAATCACAAAGCATAAAGTAAATGTCTGCTCATAATAGGTATAAAACAAAAAGAATAGGAATAAAGATGATTAGTCTTAAGCTAGATCATTTTATTCTGTTGGGTGGCTCGACTATTGATCCGATAAGGGTTTCTCTTCGGCCAACCCATAATGGTTGTCTCGGCCACTGAACCATGATGGATTACTCTATGGTTAGTCCTTGTAGGGTCGTGCTCCTATGGATCCACATGGGGTCTCACTACTTCTATTCACTAGAGGGTCGTACTACTGCAAATCTATGGAGGGTATCTCTCATTCCTATCCATGGAGGATCGCATAATGGACTATCCATGACATTTCACACTCCTATAGATCCATAGAGGGTCAATCTACACTAGACAACCAGCCTCAGGATTCCTGTAGTTAGCGCTCTTGAGTTCCAGAGATTTTTCTCCTCAAAATATCAGTCCAACCCATCAATACTCCAAATTATTCCAGAACATGAGTGGATTATATCAAAAGGATTGTCTCATCCCAAGGATCCCAATGCCACCAATGACGAGCCTATCAGTTGATTTGTTTGAATGTAACGGTAGATTTAGTAAAAGGGGGATGGTCGGGTGTGGGTCTGGTTGGTGTCCGACTCTACCGACTTATTGGGCACACGGGTCTAGCCCAGCTCGTGGGTCCCACCTGAGCGATGGGTCTTTCCTGGGAGACGGGTCGGTCCCAGCACATAGATCCGGCCAGACTGAAGGGTCTGGCTCAGCGCACTGGTTCAGCATGGCTCGCGGGTCCGGCCCACCTAGATAACCCTCCCCAAATGTGGGTCAGTTGTGCTGGAATAGACACATCACATCTTGTTTTCCCAACTGCCGATGCTAATGGGGCTCCACCCCTCCCCCCAAAATTTTCGCTATGAGCCGACCATTGGGCCAGCCGAGCGGCCCGATAGAGCCACTCCATCTCCCACGAGGTGCGTCGATGTTGTGCCCTCCACCCACAGCAGCCGTATGGCGGGGGATCCACCTAGCGCCGCCACACCGGTGGTATCATGCAGGTGGCCACTTCCACCAGCCATCACAGTTGCTATGGTGGTCCATTTTCCTTCTTGTACGTGCCTATGGGCCTCTCGGGTCGCCGCCTTCACTATGAAGCCCATAGAATCGCATTGCTACCATGTTATACGGTCGCCCACAATGAATTCTTAATATCCACGAGCTATGGAGTTTCTAGACCTTATTGGATTGGATCTCACCATCCGCGTTAGTGGTTTAACATAGGGTGATAACAATAATAATTTAGTTTAAGTAAACCATAAATTAAGACCCCAAAAAACCACCCACAAGAACGAATGAGTCGTAGATCACCCCGTTATTCAGTTGGTCCGCATTCATTGTATTTTTCATGAACGGGAAAAATGAATCATTTAAACACATAAATCCCCTATTTGGATTTAGTGGAATCCACTACATATGAAAGAAGATATTCTGTGTTCGTCTTCGTTCGACATTCAACGATCTCCAGATTGGTTCCAATAATGGTCTTCACTCAATTATCATTCATTGTTGGAGAAGAATGTCGTCGGTGCTTCATCAGAGGATTCATCATGATTTCCAATCTTTTCGCCAATGGATTGATTAAATAAAAAAGAAACCACTTTATGTTTCATTCATTAATTTTGTTCATTAATGAAACATAATTAATGAACCAATTAATCACATGAGAGTTGTGGTTACACAACCAAATGAATATTTCATTTATTTTTATTTAATTAATGATTGTCATTAAATTTCCGGTCTGCCAACCATCAATCAATGATTGAATAAGAATAAAATAAATCAAAGATTTTTTTTATTATTTTTCTAAAACGTCAAAAAAAATTACTTTTCCGCTCAACCCTTTTAGGCTGAAGTTAAGACATTTCTAGGTGAATCCCAAAATTCCAAATTCAATAGTGCCCTCGTATTTTCAATCTGAACATTGGTTCAAAAGGTAGAAAATCTCTCTTGCATGTTTACTGAACTTTCATTAAAAAAGTTCAGAAAACTTATCAATCACCCTCATCCCACGCCAATCATGGTAGGGCTCCACCTAAGGGGAACATGACCTCACGAGCTCGACAATACTCTAGTATTTTAAATCCAAGTTATCATTTAAGAGTTATAAGGAGTTGATAATAATATAATTGTTACAGAATTATTTTATTTACGACCAAAAACTAAATTCCACTATTCACCAAGGACGACCAATTTTGGGATCTACCTAAGGAAAGTATACCCTCACGATTTCAACGTTGGTCTTATATTTTTAATCTGATTCACCATTCGTGAGTTATTAGTAATTGAAAAATAAAATTATTTTATATAATAATTTTATTTATGGTAATTCCATTTTTAGGTTTTCTCACTGGAGGCCAGCAACGAATAAACATAAGTCATGCCTAAGGTAAACCTATCATCTTTATTGCAACGGTGCCATCAGATTTTAGATCTGGGAACCCATTTAGGAGTTATTCAACTTTTTTAGGAAAACCACTCTTACAAGCTATTGAAATCATAACATTTTTTGATCTATCATTTTGGTCACATCTGGCCTCAAAATCATGTTCCATCAAATTTAGTTATCTCAAAATAATTATATATAATTTTAAAAAAATATAAATAAATTACGAGACATTAAATTCTCCCCACCCTATGGCTTTATGTCCCTAAAATCGAAAAAAAGAAAAAACAAACAAGTGGGGTTACTATGCATGAATCTGAGCCACCCAGTCCTATGTGATCTCCTAGAGGGTCTCGTGCTGCCAACAAACTCACAAAAGAAGGATCGAACAACCATGATGGACTCACTCCTCTCAATCATCTTTCTCCACCAAGAACTCCATAAAAGTTGCACCATATTCAATATCCATCTCACACCAGTTGATGACGTGTGATGGGTCATCCACATATATCTTTAGCTTCGACACATGGAAACAATTATGCAATAGGTGCATCTCTAGGGAAGGAGCTAGGTGGTATGCCACCACACCAGCTCTGCAGAGAATATAGAAAGGTCTGATAAAGATTGTCACCCCATCAAAATCCCCACGATCCTCATGGGGGTGAGACCCATATAAAGACATGGTCTCCCTCCTTGAACTTCTCAAGTCTCTGTCTCTGATCAGCATAAGACGTATGTCAACTACGTGTAGTACTCATCTGCTCCTGGATGATCTGCACCTTTTCAGTGGTAGACCGTACCAACTCTTTATCAATGACTGATCACTCCCCTAGGTCTGTCCACTATAGAGGGAATTTTCATGGACTCCCATACAAGGCCTCAAACGGTGCCATCCCAATAGTGAGGGATAACTATTATTGTACGAAAACTCCACCAGTGGTGGGTGGTCCTCCCAACTATGACCAAAATTTAGGACAAAAGCATTAATAATGTCCTCCAATGCATATATGGTCTGATTCATCTAACCATCTCATTGAGGGTAAAAGATATTCTAAATCATGCATGTACTTGATTCCCATCTTTCACATGATGACAAGTGAGACATCGTTAAACGAACTCGGATACCGCTTTATTTAATCTTTGAAACTCGTACTGATGTCGGAGGTCTTACTACATCTTGTCTACAGTAGGATGTACCATCAAAGGGGGTGTATAGAATTCTCTCAACACCTCCTCCCATAATGTCACCGGTACCATGGTGCATCCTCTAAAAATGGTGAAATTCTCCCCACCTATCAGAAATCCATTAAGATCCTGACCATAGGATATCTGAGCATGTCAGGCCTCAAATTCATAATCCACAAGTTCTGCCACCCTAACTCGCTGACAGAGTGGGAGTGTGACACTCATTTATTGAAGGTAAGCTTATGTATCTTCATCCATGACGGATATCAACATCACCGAAAAATACTCCATCACCTCATATAGAATATTTAAACCAACCCTCTTCCTAACTACATATGGCACCACATCTCCCTTCCAAGAATTATATACTATATCAATGTCAAAGTCCTAGTGGAACACCAACCATAGCCATTTTCTCAACTGCTAAAAATCCTACGGGAATCATTCAATCTATGAGAAAGGATAACCCCTTTAACTAACTGATGTCCCCATCAATCCTTTGGTATTTGATTCTCACTCTCCAAGACCACATGGTTATGGTGTTGGTAGTCCACACATAACCTCGAACATTGGGTCTTAATATCCCCTTCCTCTATAAGTAGTCTACCTATGCCCCTTACTTACGAAGCTCTATGAATGTCCTCTGTTATACTGAAGTTGATATCTGTAGCATATTAGGGTGTATAATGATACAGAAGTCCCTTCCCCAATGGGAAGGTTATCTTGAAAACATCTTTGTAAATGATGTACCTGCACTCCACCGCTATTGTTGGGAACTGAAAACTCAAAAAACCTATTGCCATGAGGGTATGGAAGGATGACTCATGAGTGATCGGTTGCACTCTCCTATGCATGAGTTTATCCCATACTACTTAGGTCTCTATTTTCCCTGACCATGTAAACCCCCATTGCAACACTGATGATATACCACATCCTTTTTCTAAAAATAGTCTCTATGAACATGAACTCTGGATGACTATTCCATACCTAAACTAGCATCGTAAGGCCTCGATGCTGCCACCAAGATGGTCCAAATAAAACTCTTTCCTCAAGGGTCAGATCACACCATCTTCATAAGTGTGATAATAATGTCCCCTCTCATAGGTATCTTCAGACATAAGGATCTTGTCAAAGGTATAACTGGAAACTATAGGTCTTGAAAAAAATTCACTACAAGAAGGAATTATTATTACCTACTTCTATTAATACGACTACTAGTAGTAGACACATAAAGTATCTCAAATCATTCCAAGAGAACTTCGGTCATACTCCTTGAACGAATATAAAAACTCACTTCCCCAGTCCTCCAGCTCCCTAAGCTCGGTGGGAACCATATTGGGATGATTGTGGTAACATGTTGAAATATATACCACCACCTTATGATCTCATATCTCCTCTTCCACACTTTCTACCCTACAGATTCATCTATCCCTGTCACTTCCTCTTCCCGAAACATTTTACACATAGAAGTCTCTAAGACTGACTTTAGTTTACTACTTTCCCATTGTAGACATTCAATAGTTTTATCTTCTATAATAAATAATTTTTCAACAAAAATGGTTCTCTCAATAACCCTAAAATAAGTATGAATTCATAGTGAATGAGTACTAGCTTGATTTCATAAAAAACTTCTCACCCAGAGGCCCGAGCCATAATGAAATAGTTTTATTGCTTTCATCGAGTACCTAGAATGGTCGGTACGCCTTGACAAATACTCAAATAACGGCATTCATATGGTGGAATCTTCATAAGATCGTGGGTACACATAATAATTAGCTTTTTATGGAAAGATACCCCTTCTTTAAGAAAGGTCTTGAAGCTCTATACACATAAATTTCACCTCATCGTAATATAGGGGTTAATCTAAACCATTCCATCACCCTGTTGAGACACATAGAATTCTTACTACAAGGACCTCCATCTTATCTAATGGTTCCCTAGATAGATGGAAACATGGTCACCACCTCAAGGTATTCCATATCCTCAAATTATATAGGATATCCTTAGAACTTGAGGGGTATTTGTCGATGAAAATCATGTAAGGAACTAGGCCTATATGTTCCCTCTTCTAGTAGTTCCGTTAGTAATAGGTAACCAAGTGGCAGTGGTATCACCGGGAAACCATCTGATGGCACCATCTTAGGTAACCATCCTTGTACTGAAGCCTCATAACTCTTTGGAACATCCCCATGGTCATGCATTGAAATCTTGGTTGGTAGTCTATGTGGAGGAATGTTGAAATAGAATCAATATGAACCACGATCAGTAAGTTATACCCGGTGAGTTGACACAAAAGTGATCAAGAGAAAACCATTTTTAAAAGACATGCAAAAAGCCTTTTCGTGTACAGTGTTGGAAAACATAATTCAGGGTCCTGGTGTATGGATACGTCGGCCATCGCACCAAAACTGGACTCCCTGGATTGAAATCCACACACAAGACACATAACTCTATTTCCCCTATTAAAAATATAGCATCTTAGTGATTTTGGTAATATCAACCGCCTCTGATACCACTTTGTCACGACCAGTCCAACGGGGCCCATGTTGTGACTACCCTAAGCCTGCCTTCCATTGGCCTCGGGCTATTGACTAGCACCAGAAAAGAAAACACCACAAGGTAAGGAATTGACTTTAATCTTGTACACACACAGACATGGCACACTACGCATAGGTAAAACACAAACAAAAATTAAAAGTACAAACACTACTAAAAACCAGTACTGAGAGTAAAAGTAAGTACTGAAAGTAAAAAGGATCCATTATAAAATCCCATCTAAAAAGTAAGTATAAAAAAATGGAAAATTTGTTCTCTAAAGATCCCCCAACAAGGATTCTACCTAAAGGGTAGGTAAAACTGGACGTCTATCATCACTGTCACTCCTAAAATCTATCAATCTCCATTGATCATCGTCTATCCCTGGCTCCCCAAGACTTAGTCAAGATGTATTTCTTATGAAAAAGACAAAACGAGTTGTAGGAAAATACAATATAGGGGTGAGTATAAAAATACCCAATAGGGACCCAGAGACTCTCAAAGGTCTCCCAAAATTCAGCAAAGAAAAAATCCCAAGCATGATCTCAATCACATAGCATAATTTAAAAGATAGCTCACACCATGTATACAAAATAAATAATAGGAATTAAGATGATTAGTATTTAGCTAGAAAATATTATTCTATTGGGTGGATCAACTACTGATTCGAGAAGGATTGTTATACTACTGATCCACAAAGGGTCTCTCTTCCACTGATCCATGATTGGTTGCTCTATGGATAGTCCATACCGGGTCGTGCAACAGTTGATCCACATAGGGTCACACTACTGCTGATCCACAGAGGGATTCACTACTGCATATCCATGGAGGGTCACTCTCATTCTGATCCATAGAGGTTCCCTCCATTGCCTATCCATAGAGGGCCTCACTGGTGCCGATCCATAGAGGGTCTCACTACTACTAATTCACATAGGGTCTCTCTTCCCTAGATATTCAGCCTCAGGATTCCCACACATTGTGCACTTGAGATTCAGAGACTGCTCCTCAAGATATCGTGAATCAACCGCCATGAAGACCCATGAAGAAGTATCCCAAAGGACCATCTTTTCGTAAGGGTTCCAATGAGACAGATGGTGCGTCAATCAGATTCATGTTCTGTATAATATAAACAAAATAGAAATAAGGGCACGGTTGGATTCGAGTGCGATCCAACCTGACCATAATCAAAATTCTTCCAAAACATGAATGGAGTATCTCAAAACAAATGTATCATCACATATGTCTCAAATCCATATACAACACATCAATCAAATGGTCGTTCTGTATGTTATGACATTTTTAGTGAAACAGGGCCAGTCGGGTCCAGGTCCAGTAGGGGTCCGGCCCAGCTGAGGGGTCTGGCCTGGCAAGTGGGTTGGGCTAGGATAGTGGCTCCAGCCTTTCTAGGGGGTCCATCGGGGCGCCACCCCTCCTCCAAAAATTGCCTGCACGAGCCAGCAGTTTTATTAGCCGAGCGCCTTGCTTCATCTCTAGCGCGGCGGTCGGCACCGCGCCTTCCAACAATTGCGGCTGTCTGGCCGCGACTGCTGTCAGTGTGGCACTTGCGAGCACCTCTTCTACATGTGACAGGATTATGATGGTTGATACCACCATACAAGTGGCGCCACTCAGGAGACACCTTTTGCGGGCTACCGGAGATGGCCTTCTGGTCTATTTTGCATCCCATATGCACCTATGGGCCTCCCTGGTCTCCACCTCCACTGCGAAGAACACAGAATCACCTTGACTCCATGTTGGTTAGTCACCCATAAATAACAATAAATATCCTAGAGAGGCGGAGGGTTTGTTCCTTGTTTGGATTGGTCCACGCCCTCATCATTAGTGATTTAACATAGGGGTGATAAAAATAACAATTTAGTTCAAGTAAACCCCAAATTAAGTCCCCGAATCAACCACCATCAAAAAATAATGAGTCATGGATCAAACCATTAGTCGATTCATCCGTGTTCACTGTATTTTTCAATAATGGAAAAGTTGAATCATTTAAACACATAAATCCCATACCGGGTTTGTAAGATATAATCAAAATAGTAAAAAGGGCTATGTTGGATTCAAGTCCAATCCATCCCATCCATACTCCAACATTTTCCAAAACTCATGTAGTGTATCTCAAATGGATTGGCTCATCCCATGGTTCCCAATGCCTTAATCAGTGTGTCAATCAGACTCTCCATTTGAATGTTAAAATAGTTTTAGTGAAATTGGGTCGGTCGGGTCCGGGTCCAGTAGGGGTCCAGCCCGACCTGTGGGTCCAGCCCGGCTACCAGGTCTGGCATGGCTCGTGTGTCTGGCCTAGAAGGTGGGTTTGGCCAACTTGGAAAACCCGGCCCAAATTCTGGCTGGTTGAGCTAGACCAGATGAAATACGGCTGGATCTCCCAACTGGCGGTTCTGACGTGGTTTCTGCCCTCCTAAAATTGTTGGCACGACTTATCCATTGCACCAGCCGAAAGGCCCAAGTGAGGAACTCCATCTCCCATGTGGTGCATTGGCACCATGTACTCCACTCGCCATAACCATCCAGTTGCGGCTCCTACTTCTGCTACCAAGACGAAAGTGTCATGCAGGCGACCACTTCTGCAGGATATCAGAGATTCTTTTGTGGTCCGTTTTCCTTCCCGTATGTGCCTATGTGCCTCCTGGGTCACAACCTTCACTGTGAATCTGAGAAAATTTCTTTTTCCCCATGTTTCCTAGTCTCCCACAAAGAATGATCAATATCGAAGAGCATTAGAGGGTCCAAACCTTGTTCTGATTTGCCCACACCCTCTGCAATAGTGTTTTAACAAGGGGTGATAAAAATAATCATTTCTTTTAATTAAACCCCAAATTAAGGCCCTGCAACATCCACCTGTAAGAACTAATGAGTTACGGATCAACCTATTAGTCAGTTGATCCATATTCATTCTATCTTTCAAGAATGGAAAAGTGGAATCATTTCAACACACAAATCACCTACTTGTATTCAGTGGAAT
This sequence comes from Viscum album, assembly GCA_963277665.1. NCBI lineage: Eukaryota > Viridiplantae > Streptophyta > Magnoliopsida > Santalales > Viscaceae > Viscum > Viscum album. The sequence continues at coordinate 510,218,755 of OY728143.1, read as the reverse complement.
CTTCTGATGATGAAGGAAGATATTCCACATTTGTTTTCATTCAATGTTTGTATCCACTTATTTATCTATGGATTGGTTCCTCAAATGGTCGTCGCTTGATCAATGTTCTTCATTGGAGAGAAAATTCATTGGTGCTTCGTCAGAGGTTTCCCCATGATTTCAAATCCATTCACAATTGAATTGATTAAATAAAAATAAACCACTTCACATTGTGTTCATTAATGTGATTTGTTAATAAACTGTAATTAATGAACCAATTAATCACATGAGCTTTGTGTTTACACAACCAAAGAAACAAGTCATTTATTTTTATTCAATTAATGATTTTTGATACACTACAGTTTCTCCATCCATCGCTCAATGGTTTGAAGAAGAATAAAATACCTCAAAGAGTTATTTAGTTATTTTTCATAAAAGTCAAAAAAAAACTTTCTCCTCGGCCCTTTGCAGCCAATGTTAACTATTTTATAAGAAAATACAGAAATTCTTATTTCAACAGTTTCCTCATATTTTTCAATTTGAGCACCAGTTCAGAAGATAGAACATCTAGCTTTCACGTTTACTAAACGTACCTAAAACATTGTTCAGGAAAAATTAACAGTCACCCTCGACCTACGTCGTTCGAGGTTAGGATCCGCCTAAAGCGAGCCGGCCTTCACAAGCTCAACGATACTCTCAAATTTCCAATCTGATTTTCCTTTTAAAAGTTATAAGGTTTTGAATATAAAATTACTGTTACTTAATTATTTTATTTACGACCAAAAACTAACTTCCACAGTTGTCCCACACTGACCAATTTTAGGATCTACATGAGGAAAGAATATCTTCATGAGTTCAGTGGTGGTCACTTATTTTTTATCTAGGTCACCTTTTGTGAGTTATAAGAATTTTAAATATAAAATAATTTTATTTAATTACTTTATTTAAGGTTATGACATTTTTGGGTTTTCTCATAGGAGGCCTATGCCGACTAAAAATTATTTCTGCCTAGGGTAAACCCACCATTTTGAACCCAATGGTGCCCTTAGATTTCTAATCCAAAATCCCATTTAAGAGTTAATTCTCTTTTATAGGAGAACCACTCACACATTCTTTTTAATGATTCACTTTTTTCAATGAATCATTTTGGGCACTCCAGGCCTCAGAATCATGTGCCATAAAATTTTATGGTCTTGAAATAATTACATATAATTTAAAAAAATATACACCATTTCTATGAAATTATATGATTGGAAGACCATGTATGGTTGGAAATAGGATATAAACATTAAATTTCTTTTCCAATACTACTTTTTTAACACTAGGCCTTCCAAGAAAAAATTATTTCAACTTAATGCCATTCAAAATGGGTTTCTCAGGTAGGTACATTAGAAATGTAAAATGAAATTAATGTTAATTTCTGTTGGTCAAGTATGAAAATAAATACTTTGGATCCTTTCATGAAATGTATCACTTGTGAACAAGTATCAGATGATCAAAAAAGTTATTCTGGTATACAATAATTTATTTCAATATCTATTTGGAAATGAGATCATATTTTCATGGAAATTGTCAGTGATTTGTTGTGAATGCTTCAAAAGCATAATGGTATTTGGGTAATTATGGATCATCTCACAAATTCAGAACACATTTTAAAAATTTAAGACTCTATCATAACAAAAGGATCGCAAAAGAAAAATATTCATGAAGTTATTACATTACATGGAGTATAAGATTCCACATTTTCTAAATTATATCCTCGATTTACTTCTCAGTTCTTAGTTCTATTCACAATAGGTTATTGGATCCTATTGGACTATGTTAATGACATGTCATCCAATGATATATTGGAAGTAAGAACATATGACTTTAAAAAAAAGATCCCATTACATCTTGTGTCATAGAAAATGGTGGTTTATCAAAATATCAAATTTCATTCATGGATTTATCATATATTGAACTTTTAGGGAAAAATACAAATATATCTATTTGAGTCATTTTGATAACATAATTCTCATCCTACTCCTTGTTATTAGGAAATGGAAAAAAACATCGCTAATTAGAATAACTTCATTAGAAGGGACAACTAAAAATATTGAGATGTTGTAAAAGTAAATAACAGCTACCCAAAGATGGTATAAATTACGCATAGATATTAATATCCATAGATTATATTTTTATGTACATAAAAATTTATTTTTTAAGGTTTCCTTGGGATTGTGTCATTTCTGTTTGAGAATGTAAGGAAAATTGTTTCCTTAATATGATCGAAAATTTAATATTTTATAGAATATCGATGAAATTTCATATAAAATAACTTTACCAATGAGATTCAACACTGTTCATAATGTTATTCAGGTCCATAAATTTAATGATTATAGTTCTGATCATATTCTAATGATTAGACAGGATCATGTAACACTCTATCAGGACTCAATTTATTTCCATTAACAAATTTTAAATCATTTTTATATAATGAAATAACATGAATGGGGGTACAGTTTTCTTGTTATTAGTATTATAGTGGAATGGTTATATTCAAGAATGTATTTTTTTATGTGAAAAATCATGCATCATCAATAACTGGAACCCTTCAATGATAATGTTGATAACCAATTTTTCGAGGACTAAAAGAAAAATGGTGTGGTGAATGTGACACCCCCAACATGAGTTCAATATTTTTTTGATGGATCATTCATATTTGGAGTTATTGAGATAATTTTTTTGTGGTGTTCAGATAAAAAAGTGATGTAGAACCAAAAACATGGTTGTAGGGTCTAGTACACATTATTAATTATAATCCATTGATATGAATGAATTTTGGGTATATTAAATGAATTTTATTGAGGGAGTGAATGATTTTATATTTAGTTATCTAGAGATATTTTAGGATTATGTTCATATTGTGGAATGTTTTTCATGGTTTGAATAGTAATGCGCGATTTTAATGTCGAGGAAACATGGATTTTGGTATGAAAGGAATCGGGATGAATTATAGTGTGAACAAACTTTCCAAAATTTGAATGATTAAAATTCAAGAAAATTTACTATTATCAGTTCCCTTTCATCCTCATTTTCTTTCTTCTCTTTCAACTCTATCCCAAGGCTCCTCCCCACGAACATTAATAAATTATTAACTTTCTGCCTTCATCAAAGATGGATCATTGAGAGTTGTACTGTGAATGAAAAATATAAACTAAAGGAAGCTCTCATATTTATTAGATTGTGTGTATCTTCATGATGTAAAAATTATTCAATATTTGTGAATTTTTTAACGTTCCAGTTTCTCTGATACATGAGGTATATTTTGTCAAAAATGACATATTTCTATTCTGAAATAAAAATATCATGCTGAAACTATACTAGATATTTCACTCACCAAATGTTACTTGTAACACAAGTTCTCGATAACGCCCACACCATGTTTTAAAAATGGTGTGATTGTTTTTTGAAAACCAAAATATATTAATGTATAATCATTCCAAAAATTGGTTGGAATGTGTTCAAATGTATACAAAATTAGAAAATGGGGCTTGGTCATAGATCTAATTTGGGACAATTGTTATATCTAGGTGGCTACTTTTTGGAGGAGAAATCATCACTCATGAGAATGGTACATGCCATTTATCATGTAGACGTGTTTTTCATGTAACATGTAATAGTAATACCAATGGGAGTTAAGAAATAGTTATTTCCTACAAAAAATGTGCACTTTAATTTTTTGAAATAATTTAGAAATTATTCCTTTATGGTTTATAATAAATAATAAAACTATTTTAATAGCTTAAAATCTTATATAATTATTTATATTAATGTATGACCTACCTTGTTTCTTATTTTAGTGGCATGTGGGAACTATATTAGGGATTTTCTATGGGGTTTTATTACTCATCCTTGCATATGATCATTTATATGTTTGAATTTTTAATTTTTCCATGATTATATAAAATAGAATTTTTTGTATTAAAATAGTGGTAAATCTTGAAGTAGTTTTCATCCATATTGGAGGTAGATCTTTGGAAATGGTCATAATCTGGGTGTCTTAGGGCTTCAACCTTGGTGACACAATATTTCATTATTTTCAAGTCTTTGTTTCCCTGGTTTATTATTTCTCATTATACTATGATTATTCATTTCATCATTTTTAGAGATAGTATTTAGAATTAGATATCATTTATTGCTATTTTTTTGTTATATGTGTTTGTGTATTTTTGTGTGTGTGGAAAGATAAAAACATTCCCCATTTTTTTGTCAAGACCTCGGTATTTATTCAAAATCTTTTTTTTCTGGGGAATAAAACCAATAATTGGTGAAACTATGTATCATTCAAAGACAATGTACTTGGAAGGACTATTATATTAAGGTTTTATAAGTTTTGTGTTAATATTTATATTATTATTAATATAACAACATTTGTTCATCCAATTTTTTGAAAAACGCTCTTTATTTATTCAATATTATTGTATCATGACATAAATTTTCATGGAATGATGGTAGATCATTTCCAATAATTATAAATTATCAATTTTGATTCATTGTATTATCTTAGATTTATAAATTTGGTATCAATGAATATGAATAAACATTGATACTTTAAAAAATTAATGATATAATCAAAATTGAAAACATATGATGTTGTAATGATAAAAATATAAATTACAATTATAATTAAATATTAAAAATTGTAATAGATATAAATAATCTCTATAAAGGTTTATTATTATGTTTCTATTTATGGTAAATGTAATTGGGGTTCTTTTGTGGAAGTTGGTAGTTAATTTAAGGGTGTTTTATATCTCCATATCATTTTGCTGAGTTATAATTTTATTCATGAACATTATTTTTACCAGAGGAGTAATTTCTATCCAATGATTTTATTATGTGTCATTTAATCCTTTTTTTTCTTTGGATTAACATTTTCCCCAAATAAAATCCTTTCAATATGATTCCTAGTTAAAAACATGATGTTTGAAAGGATTTTCTTCATCATTTCCCTTTATTATGGATTTACGTATATTATAGAAATATTATTCTTTTATATGGTTTACGTACTACCTAATTTTTTCTTTTATCATTTATAATAAATCATTCCTATCATTATATGTCGATATCAATATCAATCATTTCAATCATTTTGATTTTATTTCTATTAAAATTTTAAAGTGGTTTCTTAACTTAACCAATTTTATGGATTCAAAATGAATCAAATTGTACTATGGATTTATATGATTTTTGTATTTTATTTTTGTAAGATATTAAATTCCTACCCACCTGATTTTTTATAAATTAGTTTTATGTATTTAATTCTATATAAAATTTTATAAAGTTATGAATAATCCCCATTCTCCCCGATTGATCTCTTTTTCTTCCTTATCTATTTTAACTAATCCCATTAATGTTATCCTATATTATTTGGAAACAAAAATATGTTTATTTTCTAGTAATAGACACTTTTATTTTTACCTATTATGAAATTAAATATTTATCACTCTCGTAATGACTTAGACATCAAAAAATGAATTTTAAGAATATAATAATGGATCTCCCTTTTAATTTTTTATGTTTAGCCTCCGCTCCAACTTTAATCTAGAAAACCATTATGTAAGGATCCATTATTTTAATTTCATTTAATGTGGTTTTTTTAAAAGTATTTAATTTTAACATATTGAAATGAATTTTTTAATTTGATTCATAATTTCATTTTTTATGACAATTTTAAAAGATGTTTTTTAAAATCACTTCATCCGGGCTTACTAAATATTTTCCTCTTTAAAAGTTATTATTCCTATATAATTATATTTTTTGAATCCCCTTATAAATGTATTAATGAATTTATCATTTCTAATGATTACATTTTTTTATCAAAAGATATAATCCTTGAAGTTTGTGTATGATATACCTTGGCCAATGGTATGAAAACCATTTTCTTTTTAATGGTTCATTATTATATAATGAATGATTGATTTTAAGTGGTGTACGTATGTATGAAAAATAGATGGTTGGGTCCAATATAGACCTAAAATTAATTTTCATTGGATGTATACATCGTGATATAATATTCACAGATATGTTTATTTTTTTAACAAGTGTGGGTTTTATTTTGCAACTAAAAAGATAATAATTTCATATTATTATGTTAGTGAAATAAAATTTTTCATGATAAGTTTCAAGGGAATATTACTTTTTCATACCATATATCTATGGTTATTCTCTATGGATCGTGTTTATTATTTCATAGATAAATTCATTTTATCCATGGTATATATTTTTTATATTACTTTACCATTTATAGTAAATTTTGTGAAACTATTATTGTTCCTGGTTATTTTTAAAATGATATTTCTACCATACTCATATCGTCACATATTCTAATTAAATAACCCTTGATAACATGTTGGTGATTTTTTCCATTGATTATCACTTTCTCCCACCCCATTACTTTGATTCAATTCACGTGGTGGTGAATATGAGTATATCGTATGAGGAAAATTTGTGGTTGTATAGTGTGGATAAAATATGTAGAACTCCTCAAATGTTTTGTAAAACATATTTCTCTTGTATATAGCTCTCACAAGAACTGAATCCTCAACCCTCTAAATTGTGTGATTATTTTTGAGATGTGATTTTTAACTTAGGGATATGATATAAAATAAAGATATGTTTTCATAATTTTACCTCACATTGTATCAAATCATAGGTGAAAATTATTTTTTTCATCGAAGACATTGGAGTGTGTGTATGGGGATCCTCTATTGGTATCAGATTATGAATTACTTATTATTTTTGATATGTATAGTTATTTTTAGGGTCTTGGGTAATAGGATTTTAGTGAAAACACAATTGATAAATATATATATATGATAACAACCTATTGTTCAATAAATATAGAAATTGTATTGTTTTGTAATATGGAAATCTGTTCCATTATATAAGAACGTTGATATAAGATCTTACAAAAAGTCACCTTCTACTTGTAACACTAAAATGGGTGTATTTTATATTTAATCAACCATCACTAATTTCATGAAAATGATTCATAACTTCACATCTAGTTTGAAAATACAAGGTGATATGCCTTTGTTATTTCATATTGTCTTTATAACCAATTATGAAGGGAAAGATAACATTTTTATTGTAAAGTTTGCGATGATAATTAGAAGTAAAAAATTAATAAACATGATTGAAACCGAGAAATTTATAATTTTTGATATGTATATCACTTTTATTTTATTCCTTTTAAGGTAATACTTTTACATTTTTATATTATTATTCAATTTTGATATTTTGAATTACATTACCTGAGAAATGTCTAGGAAAATGAGATACTAATTTGTTAATTGGTGAAACACGACATGAGACGATTATTTCAATACAAAACATAATATTATTAGAGATAAAGTGAGAAATCTTATGATTATTCTAGGATTGATATGAATAATTATGATTCTTTATTTCAGAAAAAATTGGTTTAAAAAACACACCAATTATAAAAAGTATAGAGTATCAAAAGAAATTTATGGGGATAGATAACGAATGAATGAATATTCAATTTGATACATGAAAAAAATTTGGAAGAATCGCCTAGGGACATAAATTAATAGAAATAATATTTTTTGTATTTCTGTATAATGTTATCATATAGAAGAATAATTCAAAGGACAAATGAAGAGACTAGTTTACACACTAGAGTGAAAATAATATAAACTAAGGTAAGCATAACAATTAAATGCTTGAAATGTTTAGAACATTGGAATTACCCATGTAAATTACCAAACATAAGGGAAAATAATTATAAAGAACTCTCCTTCCCCCAAAACTCTGGGATCATGGTGAATCTTTTCTAATGAATACAATTGATCTTTATAATAATACTTAATGAAAAAAATTCATCCAATCTAGTGTTGTGGATGTATTATTATATTTTAATTCTAGGAAATCTATTATATCGTGGAATTTATCTAAGAGTATAAAATCACCACACCGATGATGTGATTATTAAATAAAAATTATAGACCAATGATTACTATTTTTCATCTTCATGTTAATTGAAACATGCCACGTGAAAAACATATTCTCATTCCTTTAGATAAATTTCAAGATACATCGGAAATAGATTGGTTCTCCCTATATTGTGGACATATTATTATTTTTTAATATGGAAATCACATTTCATATAAACCTTTGACAGTCTATTAGTGAAAAAATGATGATGTACGCCCTTTAAAATAAAACTATACTATATGGGACTTGATATAGAATAATGATATAGTGTTGAATCAAATGGTAGTAGAAAAACTCAGTATTATAGATTAATATATTTTTACGGTAAAGATATTTTTATATGTTAATGGTTTTATATCTCTTTTGGAATAATATTTTTTCCATGTCTATCTTTTAAATACCCTTACATATTTTTATTAGTTGGTGATAATTGAAATTGAGAGGATGTAGGTTATTTAAGGAGGGAAAATGTTATTACGTGAGATTTCATAACTAGTTTCCCTTTAAAATAAATATTATGATTAATATCTTAACTCAAATATAACATTGAACTATAATGATAACTTATTAATTTAAATATAACAATATTAAATTTTACCATTGAAATATTAATTTTAAATTAATATGTATTATTAGAATTCACAAACCTAATAAAATTTTGGTATGAAAAAGTATGAAATATCATGTGTTAATATAAGTCTTTCTTATATGGATTATGTTTCAAATATTAGAAATTTTTTTGCATCAATAGTGTTTTGGTTTGATTTTTTTCACAAAACCACTTTTTTAATATTTGGTTAAATGTCTTCTTTATGATGGATGTTTTTATATCAAATTATTATTTTTCAATTGTATAAAATTTATATTCAGTGATTTACTGAGAATATATGTCATTATATAAGGTCCATCAATTTCCCTTTTATGATGAGTACTGAGTGGTGCCAAAAAATTATTTCAGAACCTTGAACTATGGTAGGATGATATTTTATGACCAGACATATATGATAGAAGATATCACAGTTCAGAGGCACATAAGACATTAAGAAGCCCTCTAATAGTGTTTTCACATTATGATCTCTAATATGGAAGGTTGTGATAATGTAACCATTAGTACAAAATCCACGTTTTCATGTTTCATTAGATGTTCCAATATGGGTACATGTGTATTGATATTTATACATTAGAATTATCAATAATGGTTATCACGAATCAAAAGCTTTGATAAACTGAAAAAAATCTGATGATGTAATCATATGAAGTAGTAGGATATGTTTGGTGCCTCACAAATGATGTTTAATTAATGGTAAATATGTGGATGGATATTTCCCTTCTGTACTGTGATGGATGTTTTCATCTCAGGCCCTTTTATGGTTAGAAGTACATGTATAAATACTTTTCCATGATGTTTTGTGGGCATGCTCATTTTCAAATAGTTAAATAAAGAGACGTCAAGTTTATAGGGTGATGTAAACATCATGAATCATTATTGATTCATGACACCATGATAATGGTATTATATTATATAGTAACCAATTTTATGATGATGGATATCATTATAAAATTATCTTCATTCTTAGTGGGATCCTAGGTGTGTATCATGATGCTAACATGTTAAAATATGTTGTTATGACTAATAACACTAAGAGGGAGTCCAAGTGTTTCACACACTTAGTATATCCATAATATCATCAATATTCATTTACTAAATTTTCCATATTAGAATAAATATGACATATATGATTTGGTTGATATCCATAATTTAATTTTTGTTTATTATAAGAAATGAGTGTGTTAAATAATATTATTAGATATTTATTTTAAAGCTTTTGGAATAAAATTTTTATTATATTTCTCATAGCATAATGAGGATACCTTTATTTATTAATTAATTAGTCATTATTAAATGCTCAATATATACAAATGAATGAATGTGGACCATGTAAATGGTCTTTTAAAAAATAATATAAATGAAATTATTTATACATTCCTAAAGGTGTTTCATATCTCAAAAGATTAATAATAATAATATTATTATTAATGGACATGGGGTCATATATGAATATTAAAGATAGATATTTTATTGTGTGATATTTTTCAACCCTAAACCTCAGAGAATATATATCTAATTATAATACATTCCTAAAGCATTTTTCTGTGGGAACAATAGGATCCTATAGACATGCTCAATCCCTTGAGTGACTTAACTCTTCCTCCTAACTCAATAATTAATGAAAACATCAATAATTATTCCTCATTAAAGAAGAAATATTCTTTTATCAACCATGAATAATAAAAGTGATCATGATTGACCATGAAAACACCTGATGATTATACAAAAAATATCTAAGATTGTGGTGAATGTGTGGATCACTACTACAGGTATTCTACACATTGATGCAACAATAAATTGATGGTATGGTAAGATAAAGTATGTCGGGTCAAAAAAATGTTAAATTACATGTTGAGGTAATTATGTATCAACTCATAAATTAATCATCAGTTACATGTGAATATCCTCCTCTTCTAGTTATGAATTTTCAACATATTCATGTAATTTGTGGTTTTCATTTGAAAACAAAATTGATCATGGGTGGAAATATATCATGTAAATTAAGGCTAAAATCTAAGTTTCCCATGCTCAAAAAGGATGCTTAAGTAGCACTTAGAACATACAACTGGTCTCAGATTTGTCACGTGATTTATTTATAATTATTTATTATTCGTGGAATGGTTTTACGTGTTTTCATTTTTTTTATATCAATTGAATCAATTTAATATATGATCATGATCACATCATCTATTTATTCATTCTTGATAAAATAACAATTAATATTTTAATGATTAAAAATGTAGAATTTATTGATTCATACTTTCTAAAGGTACCAAAGTCTCTTCCTAGAAAAAACTACATTACATAGTTTGTAATCCTTGATGTTACAATGGATTTAATAACAACTAGGAATAGGGGGTGTTGAATCATTTTTTCACTTTTTATTAGTTTAAAAACATTTAGAACCATATCCCTTGTAAGTTGATAAGAATTATTTCCTTGTTAACTATTAGTAAATAATCTTGCATGGAAAAGTCAGAAAGTGGTTTATGCTGAAAAAATTTACAAGGTTCATCCCTAGTATGAGAACCAACATCTTTTCAATATCAAATCCCACAAGACTATGTAAATCCTCTATTTTTATAAAGTGAATAAAACATGTTCCAACTCCAATTACTCATCTTCTATCTCCCAAAAAGAAATATTCTAGTAACTCCCATTAGTTTATAATGATTTCTTATAGAAAAATTCATCCAAAGAAAAGAATAATGAGTTTGTTGAATCTTTTGTTCAATTTCTCAATATAACTCTTAGCCCATTGATTCTGTGTCTAATTCTCCCCAAATAATATTTATGGATCTCATTCTCTCAATACGATGAGTCTCGAACTAATTATCTCTATAAAATTATTCTGGATCTAATTCTCTCAATATGATTGACTCAATACGATGAACCAGTTCTCAATCTGCAAAAATAAAACTCGGATCATATTATCTATACGATATTCATCAGTATGATTGAATTAATATTATTTAATGAATACAATATTCTCAACCTAATAGACTCAATACAATTTCACAATAAAATCTTTCTCAATTTGGTAAATAATAATTCAATTGTATAATATTTTTCAGGAGTACTCTGATTAGAAATTACTTGTACAATATTTCTTCAACACTCCACATTTTCCACTTGCATGATTCTTACTCATGAATGAATTAACTGAGATAGTATTTAAAGGCAACTTATAAAATGAAGGAACGAAACCTAAATACTTTTACCACTTCCTCAAATCATAAAATGTTTTAAAATTTATCATATTTAAAATTAAATCTTGACATCTTAAAACCACCAAAAATATCATTGAGATTCATGAAAAATTGATTTTAAATTTTGAACACTTCAACTCTTCAAAAAACATTTAAAATTATTGTTCAAGTATTCTAGATAATCATCTCAACAAAATTTTGGTTTCTTTCTCATTGAATCTAATTTTTTATTCTTTTTTAGTGAACCCAAATTCTATTTCTTTCTTTCTAAATCTGATCTTGGTTTCTTTCTCAATGAATATGGATTCAGTTAAATTCTTAGTGAATCAGAAATTTCAATCTTTCTCGGTTAATCTAATTGAATTCTCATTATGTTGGAATTCCCATAATGAAGGAATTATCTATACGATGGATGTCCCATTACTATGGAATATCCATACTTTAACTTTAAAAGTCATTAAATATCTCTACCATTTGTTCAAATAATTATATCATTAATGTTATCATGATATGTGAGATCATTATGATCATAAAATCATCACATGAATTGTTTTATAAATTATGAATACTTTATAACTACGGACATCACAATATTATTTCAAAACTACTCAATAACAATACAAATTCTTCACTAAGTTAATACCTTATTTCTCAAAAATTGAAAATGGAAAACATCCCGCAAACAATAATTTATACCACTTTCTCTTTTGAATCTAATCATCTAAATTCAATGAATATTGATTTTATTCTTTCAAAAAAAATTAACTTTATTTAAAATATATTTACGATGGACTAGATTTGATTCCCGGATTTAATAGGACATTCTTATACCAAATGGTTAGTTGTCAAAAAAAATCATTATTAAATAATTTTAACAATAAATGTACTTCAATACCCACCTTTTTATTTGTTGAGAAATCCAATTAAAAACTTGTAAAATCTCAAAAAAAATATACAACTCAAATTTTTTCCATTAATCAAAAATAGCCTTTCTCAAGAGAGAGAGTCCTGACACCACAATACTAAATCAAGTAATATTTTTTTATGGAATTCCATCATTTAGTGGAATAAAGATAAAATTCCCCTCACTTATATCATTTATTTACTCACTTTTTTTATCACAATATTATTTTTAGGTCCAACATTCTATAATAACCATATCTTCATATTCATTAAACAATGATAAATAAACAAATTATTACAAAGTAAAATGTTTGTTACATTATCTCACCCCATGTTAGAATAATAAAAATCATAGTTTGGGTTCTTCCTTATGTAGTTTAGGGTTACATGGTGGTAGGTTTAATATGATGTTTCAGCCTTAATTCAAAATATTGTTCTTTCAACATTGCTTTTGTAATGATATTAGCAATATGACAATTTTTTAAAATGTATTCCATCAAAAAATATCTAGCTGAAATAATTTGTAATATAAAGTGAAACATTATGTAAATGACATTTTATCTGGAATGTTGGAAAATATTATTAGAAAGATCAATTTCACTCTGATTAGAAAAATGTATTTTCAATGGTTAAGAAACATTTACATTCAAATATTCTAGTAGAACTTTCATCTACAACAATTGAGTACATACTTGAGTAGGTGCGACATATTCTGATTTAGTTATTCTCAATTCTACTGAGCATTATTTAGTACTATGACATGTCACAAAATATTCAACCCAGGGATATGTTCCTCCTATATTTTATTATCTATCATTACAATCTCCATCCGAATCGACATGATTATAACCATGAAACTTCATCTCACTATTTCTTGTGTATAACAACCCATGTGATGTTATTCCTTTGAAATATCTAAGTATCCTAATTTATTCCAACATATATGATTCTTTTAGAATTTTTTTCATACCTCTTACACAAATTCACAGCATAAACAATATCATACTATGGTGCTATAAGGTAATAAAGACTACCTATCATCTTCAAAAGTTCTTTTTTCATCAGAAGAATTCTGGATTCTTCTTTACTCGTCTTTGTGCTTACTAAAATGGGAGTTGAATATTATTTTCATTATTACAGCCCAAACTTCAATACAAATGCCTTGGTATATTTTATTTTGATATGAAAGTACATTTTAAATTTTTTTGAACTTGTACGCCAATGAAAAAAGTTAATTATATTAACAGAGATGATTCAATATTCTACTTTATTTCCCCAAGAAACATTTTACAAACATATTCTCTGTCCCCAATTAGATAACTTGAGTTAACATCATTCATATATAATTTGCTATCAAATTTTCCTTTAGGAAAGATAAAAATTCTAAAACTGTTGTCATGTTTAGAATACTAGGAATGTTGGTTGGTTTCAGCCAATACCGAGCTTTCTTAATTTTAAAAACATTGTTTTTATCCTCATAAAATAGAAACCCACAAGGTTTTTCAATGTGAACTTCATCCTCAATATCACTATTTATGAAAGAAGACTTCACATCCACCTAATAAATTTTTTAATTCATATGTACAGCCAAAAAAAGAAACATTTTAATAGTTTCTAATCTTTAAACTCAAGAAAAAGATTCTTCAAAATCCACACCATCCACATATGCATAGCCTTTTGGTCAATCCTGAATTTATTTCTTGAAGCTTAACCATTTTTCAATTTCTGGATGTTAAAAATGAAATTATATTTCACTATTATCAATCTAATACAACTCTTTATTTATAAAATCTACCCATTATTTTTATTGACTAGATTTTGAAACTGATCCTGGTTAAAATTTAGAGATAATTAATGCTTGATTGTCTAATCCCAATATTATTATTGACTAAACTGGAGTCTTGTGGTTCACAATATTTTTCCCAAATTCAATTTGTTTTTTTAGGTGGGAAATTCCAACGTCTCTTTCCCAGATGAAATTTTCTCATCACATGATTCTTAAGAATCTTGATAAGTATGTTTTAAATTACATTCACTCCTATTGGAAATATCCAGTTTATCCTCATCAAAATTATCAACAACCTTTGTTAAGTTATTTTTATTGTGAATTACTTTCACATTATACGAGTCCACAAACATTGGTAAACAATTGATCCAAAATTTGCAACATATTTCATTTCGTAAATAACTCATAAAATTTCCTTCCTCAAATATCTCATCTAATCTCCCAAATCATGATTTTTTATTATGGGAAAAAATGGAATTCAAAAAACATTGGAGTATATTAATGAAGGTTTTTTATAAAACATTTTATAAAGAGTTATGTTGGTTTCCAATATCAACGAACATCTATTTTGAATATGTGCAATCATACTAACAGCTTATCTCCAATAGAAGATTAAGTGTTTTTATACTAACATACTTCATCCAATTTTGAAAAAACTTCAATAAATTAATTTTTCTACTCCATTTTGTTTTGGAGTATAGGGAGCACCATATGGATGTTTGATACAATGATTTCTTATATAGGATCAAAAAGTATTACCTGTGATTTTTTTACCATTATCTATTCTCAGTAGTTTTATAGAAACCCCCATTTATTTCTCAGTTTATTTTATGAATAATTTAAATATTTCAATAGCCTCTATCATGTTCATTATAAGAAGTATGTTTTTAATCGGGTTGAAATAATTGATAAATGTGATAAATTAAAAACAACTTTTTGTCTGTCGATGTCTCATTGGACCATATAAATCGGAATGAATTAGTTCAAATGGTCTTTTTGACTGATTCTAAACACTTTTATGACTTTTTTTATTAATATATACTTTTTGAAATGTTACCAAAACATCTTCATCTCTTCGTTTCAATTATGAAAAATGTTGAACGACCTCGACTTTAGAAATTTTGTTCATACATTTTTGTCCATGGTTCCCATGTCTTCAATGCCACAATTTGTTTTCATCATCCACAATAAAGTAATATGATCTACTAAATTATCCTATTTGAATGAGATTCCCACATATTCATTTTCATTTTTCCACAACTTTCCCATATTTCACACTTTTGATGATAACTAAATAATTCCAGAAAACAACTTTCCTTAATCATCACAATGTTTAATTACACTAGGTAAGATATGTTTTCTCCCATTAATAAATAAGACATCCTATGAAATCAAATTTTCACCTTTAATATCATGCATTTTGATTCATCTGATTTTTACGAAACTATCTTTATTAAAGGATACTACTCCTCTAGCAGGACATTCAACATGTTGCAATATTATCATATAACTTTTCATATATAATGAACTACCACTTTAATGTAACCATGGTTTCTTCCTTTTAATTTCATTGAAAGCCATCTCAATATCAAAATCTTTTTCCTAAAAAATTTTCATTTTAGTGTTATCTTCTTTTAAATCATAAGAAACTTATTATAGAAGAATTTTCATACATATTTTTGACAAGATTTCCATCTTGATCACATATTACAAAAACATCTTCTAGACATTAAATTTGATATCTTGTTGGAAGGTTATAACATCTTGATAATTCTATTTTTTAAATTTCTGAAAGATAGGAATGTTTCTCATTATACTTTAGATATTTCATTATCTTTTCTCAAACCTTATTCCATGTAAGGATAATTTGTGCCAAATATTATATTCCATGTGAGCATATATTACATAACACCAATACTAAAAAAAATATTGGGGTTTTATGTAAATATTGTCTTTCTTGATTAAATCTTTCTTATGGAAGGTAAATTATTGTAGCTCTAACAAAATCATGATGTTGACCATCTTTTATTTTGAGTGATTTTTTTATTTCTGTAGATTTTATAGGTTTGTCACATCATTTATCCACATAATATTTCCCAATACTTTTTTTTCAGAAAAAGAACACTTAAAATAATCAAATGAATCTTAATTTTTGGTAAGAGGTGATTTCATGAGATTCTCATACTGACCATTCTAATTAACATTATAAGTCTACGCTTTTACTTCTAAATAATTTGGTATGTTTTCATTCATCTTATTCTAGTTACACTCAAACATAAGGAATTTTAATTGAATATATTTACATTCTTCTTCTGTAGCTTTTATCTTCTTATTGAAATATTCATTCAACATTCCCTCTTCATCGATTCTATGATTGTAACATTAAATCCCCTGAATGTACAAATCCTCCGTCTTGATGAAATATTTTCATCCATCAATAAATTTTTCTCAATATTTCATCATTACTGTATTATCTTTCGTGATAGTTTTTTTACTAATGACATTAAACAAGTTTTTTTCTAAGCTGGTAGTCTATATAATATTCTTTAACATGTTCTTCATCCTATTATGAATGTTTTTTTTCTAATCTTTTTCAATGAAGGTTCTAGTTATTTTGGAAAATTCATCTTTAAAAGAATTTTATCAATTGACATTGTTTTAAATTTCTCACTCCACATACTTCTTTTGTTTCCAATAAACATCTTCTTGTATATATTGGAAGACATTTCATCTTAATAAGTTGTTTTCCAGTTCTTACATCAAGGTTTATTATCATGATTATCTAAATATTCTATAACATTAATCTTGGAGAAACTCAGTTAAATGTGTCAGATTCCCCCACACTTAGAACATTTGAGTGTAATTTTACCTACATAATTTCCTCTTCCTCTTTGATAGTTCTTGGATATAAGAGACATGATTTATTCATTCCTCTCATCATTATCATTATCTTTAAACTTGTACTAATAAACTTCTTCAACATCATGGATTTTTATCTCTTCCATAGATGCAAAATCCACTTCATCTGTAATATTTTTTTAGACATTAGATCTTTCCTAATTTCGAAATAAAAAATAAATTTTGGAAATTCCTAAAGAGGTAAATCATCCTTATCTTCTAATGTAGAATGTTTTGAATCAAACATATCAGGAAAACTTATCATAATTTTCTTCACAATTGTTGAATCTTACAAGACATCTCTGAATCCTTTTATATTGCAAACAATTCTATTTACTGTGGTAAAGTTTTCATTAATTATTTATTCATCCCCCATTATAATGTTATCATACAAAATACACCATATTTGTATATTTTCTTCATTAAGTATTGAATTCCCTTAGAAAACATTTTCCAACTTGTCCCATATACATTTGATTTTTTGAGACCCTTCACCTTTTGTTAAAAAATTTCTGATAATGACATGAGAATATAATTTATAGCCTTTCCATAAAATTATATATTTCTCTTATCAGAAAAGATCATTGGAGAATCATTCCTAATATTTAGAAACCCAATAGTAGCATCATCAATAACTTATTGACCAAGATATAGGGGATACAAAATCATTCTATTTTTTAACACACAATAGTTTTTCCCATCAAATATACGAATTTCTTAACTGTAGATATATTTGATATAATACATTAAATATAATCAACATGAGAACCACCCCTTTAATAGAAACTAACATTTCAAAGGATCGATTAACAACTGAGACGAATGTGTGTTGAATCAATTTTTCACTTTTTTTTCATTTGAAATCATTTTAAAACTTAACCCCTTCAATAAGTAATGATTTATTTCCTTATCAAATTTTAGAAAGTAAACATGCTTGAAAAAGATGGAATGAATGTAAAAAACACAAGATTTAAAAGTTTAGGACTTATTCTCAAAAATATCATCCCTTCCAGAGCCACTCCCATGGGTCTATAGAAATCCACTATTATGAAGGAGTAAATAAAACTTATGAAAACTCATTTTAGACACCTTATATAGATGAATTGAAAAGATTATACTGACTCCCATCAGTTTACAATGATTACTTATCAAAAATTAATCTAAACAAAATAATAATGAATTTGTGGAAACTCCTCCATAATTCCTTATTCTGACTCCTTGATCTGATTATTCTGGATTTGATTCCCTCAAAAACAATCAATTTGGATATAATTATCTAAATACGATGAGTATAGATCTAATTCATGAAATACAACCCATCTGGACCTGATTCTCTCAATACGATGGACTCACTATGATGAACCCATTATCATTATGAAAAACTCTAACTCTACTATAATTATAAATATGTTATTTCTCAGTATAAATGATTCTATCTAATTGAATGAATACAATGTACTCAACCATATCAACTAAATATGATCCTTCCAATATGCAATTTTTTATTCTGGTAAACAAACATTCAGATGTCTAATCCCTCGTCATTAGATCTCTAATCAAAAATGAATCTTACTGTATTTCCTCAGAAATCTACCTTCTCTTATTGCGTGAAATTTACACTTGATTGAGTGATCATAAGAATTATTTATAGGTGACCTCGAAAGAAAAAGTGAGAAACTTGAAAACATTCCATGATTCATCAAATATCAAAATCATTGAAAATCTATCACATTTAAACATCAAAATTGACTTCTTCAAACCTCCTTAAATTTCATCGATATTCATGAAAATTTGAATTTAAATATATAACTCTTAAACTATTCACAAAGCATTAGGAATTTTTGTTTTGGATTCTTCTGCATAATCATTTCAATATGATTTCTATTTCATTCTTAGTGAATCTGGTTTTTTATTTATCAGTGAATCAAAATTTTGTTTCTTTCTCTGTAAATTTTATTTCTATTTCTTTCCTAGTGAATCTAAATTATATTTCGTTCTTAGTAAAAATTATTTTTTATCTTTCATAGTGAATCTAATTAAATTCATGTTATGATGAAATTCCAATTATGATGAAATTCCCATTTTAATATAATATCCATACTACTATTTTAAATTCTATAAACCTCTCCACAAGTTTGTATAATGATTTTATCAAGTATTTTTTCATTATTTTTTTGAACATTTTGAAACAAAAAGCATAATCTGACTTGTTTTATATATTATGAACGCTTTTTATCTCTTAACATCATTGTTTTATTTCAAAACTCTTCTACAATAATACAACTTATTCCCTTAAAAACTTATTTATTTATATGATTCTGAAAAAGTAAAAATTCTAGTAAAAAAAATTCCCACCATCAATTCATTGAAATATGAGGACATTAAAACATTATAGATGATTCTAATTATTTTTATCAAATTTAACCTTTCTTTGAAAAGATCATTAAGATGTAATAGGTCCAATTCCTAGAAAACAATAACATTCTTATAAAAAAAGAATAGTTGTCAAAAAAATACAAAAGGATTGTTTAAAACAATTTAATGAAAAATTTTATTCAATTATTGTGTTCCTAAATATGTTATATAGATCATAGGTAATCATATTAAAGATCTGATCATAGAATATCATTATGTATATATGAATAGGTTGGAACACATCCTAAAGCAATACATGCCATGTAACCAATGTACATGAAGTATAATACATGTTGTCTCACATCCCAAAAGAAGGGATGCCCCAAAAATCCTTGTATTAGAAGAAAAACATAGGGGATTATTACTAATGTGTAAAAAGATGATCCATGAAACTTCTTGGCCACAAGTTGTGTATAACTTGTACATGTCATGTACCTAGAAATTTCATAAAGGAAACTAACCCAATCCCAAGGTGTGTTTTTTTGACATAGGAAAGTGATAGTACATTTCTTTGTATCATTAACAAAATTCAGGTACATTGAATGAGTCTACGACTGGAAACACACCCTATCCCAAGGAGTCTTTTGTGAATATGAGAAGAAGATAAGTTAAATAGTTTGTAAAATACAACACATAATGTAGTCTATTTCCAATAGTATAGACCATGTCAAAAGATTAACAATTATATAATTTCCATGTTAGTATTTTCAATGAAAAAAGAGATGTTACCTCCAAATAAACATGTGTAATTCATTAAATTTATATGAAATTATGTTTATTTTAGATTATAGGTGATAGTGAGTTAAGGATGGTATGAAGAAAATAAAATAAACTAAATTTTTTAGAATAAAGCAGCTGGGGTGTGACCAATCATGGTCATTCTTTGGAGAAAAGGTGCACCATGGTCCAACATATTTTTCAAGGTAGATTCCAAAAGGGTTTATAGTAAACTTATCACCATATAGATAAAGTAACAATTTGAAAATCTCATGATCATGGCCCATATAATTTATTTCGATTAGTAAATTTGCTAATTATTTTTGTTTGTGAAAAGTGTGTGGCCACCTCATATATCATTTAATAAGAATTTATGATTGAGTAAAATATAGTTGGATTATGAATGAATGTTTTATCAGACATGGTTAATCAAGTAATTTAAATCCAATTAATATTAATAAAAACATTGAAAAAGATAAAATGGCCTTTATAAATAATTAAAAAAATCCCTTAAAGTAACATAGATTCAATATATCCTTCCATAAATTTTATCTAAAATGAACTGAATGTTCAATGTTCTTAATTGAACCAATTAGGGGTGCTTTGAAATATCATTTACCTTTTACCATGAATTTATTGGTTAACATGTCTTAGTTTACATTAAGGGTTTACTAACCAATAAATAAATCATGTAACAAAGAGTTAAATGTTTAATAAATCATTAAATCATAATTTATGGAATGGAAAATCCACTCAATATACAATGGAACTAAAATTTAATTTAGTAGGAAAAATAGTCCTACCTAAAACACATCAAATAGCTTGTTAGTCCAATGTTTGGGTTATCAGAAGGAAAATATGGATCATTTACCCTAAAATAACAAAGGAACAATATGTTCTAAGGATTATAGAGAGGGATATATAGTTTCTAAAAACAGTGGGATATTCGTGTAATTTGATTAAAAATTAAATTTATTAATTTTTTTAATCAAAATACTAATTATTATTAACTCTTAACTTAAAGAAGAATGAAAATAAAAAACATTTGAAAATATCACTATGATACAAATTTGATAAAGAAAACCTTATCAACAACATGAATTTCCATGATTGTGGTTGGACCATGTGCATTATACTATATCACAAATATAAAATATATATGTTGGATGACATGCTTCTAGATTTCATTTCCAAATAGGTTAATGTGGAATAAGTATCTCTATATTTTACTCATGTGGATAGAATTATGGATGTCCAATATTTTATGAGATCCTCTAATCTAAATGATATTCTAAGAAATATGAGGTTATAGTTGTTCATAGGATGATTTATCAACTTATGGATCTCTATCAAGAAAAAGAGAGAAATGAGAGATATGGGATCTCCAAAGCACTTTTCACTTGAATGTTTGGAGAGTTTCAGCTAGTTAGGGATCATGTTGTCAAGATGAATCTCTACATTATGTTCCTAGACATATTAGGTTTTAATATTTTAGATGATCTATTAAAATATATCATTTCATCCACACTACAAAAAAATATCCCATTTTATTATGCATTATAATATGATAAATAATGTTATGACATTTTCAAAACTTCTTATGCTGATTTCATAACTTGATAAAGACATGTAGAATGAAAATAAGGATTTAATAATGGTGAATAAGAAGAGGAATGAAAAATAATAGGGTATAAGGACTCATTCTATTTATAAGTAACTACAGCATCATTATTCCAAAAAGATAAAGATACAAAGGAAAGGAAAATATCAGGATGTTGTATGTTTTTCATGTGGTAAGCAGAGCCACTGGAAGAGGAATTACACCCAATCATGAACGCACAATGAATATTCAGGATCCATTGTTATTGAGTGTTATGTTTCCATATCTACATGTTTCCTACTAGATAATTCATGTGCTGATTATATTTCTATATAAATATATGAACCAATTAGATTTTAGAAGATTACTATATATGAGGTTGGTCAATGGGATGATAACTAATTGAGGATAGGTCTTCCAGCCATTGGAGACTAGCATCTCACATTTCCAGCATGATTTATTTTGTTTTTAATAAAGTATTATTATGTTCATAGTGTTACCAATAAAATAATATCAATTTATTATATAGATATGGATGGACATATATTCATATTTAAAAATAAAGATGATGATTTTATACAGATATAAATTTTATAGCATGACATAAGGTTACATGAAAAACCCAAAATTTAATGGTCAACATTTAAGGACCACTAATATTATATATTTGATACACACTAATGTTTGTATACTTATTCAAGTGGAGTCTAGAAGTGGATTTTCATAATTTATTACTTATTCTAATAATTTTAGTGTTTATGATTATATCAACTTGATGAGGTACATTTCTGAATCCTATGTGAAATTCAACGATTCAAAAAATGAGTATGTGAATAAACATTGTAATAATATAAAGAAGAATTAATGATATTGAGTTTGTGAATATATTCACTTATATATTATAATATTTCAATGGGAGTATGGGAGTTTATCTCAACTCACTCTATCTTATACACCCCAATGTAATAGTGTTTCTGAGAGGAGGAATTATACCTTGATGGAAATTTAATGGTTGTAGATGAGCCATGAAATAATTTCCTAATCATTTTGGTGATATGTATTACAGAGTACTTCACACATATTAAACCAAATAATAACTAAAGCATAAAATGATATTCTCTTTGAGTTATAGATTGGGAAGAAATCTATATTGTTATATGTTTACGCATGGGGTTGTGAGGGGTTTGTTAAAGATAGATCAGGAAAAAAGATAGCACCATGAGACAAATTGTTTATATTTATATGATATCCCAATGAAACGAGGTGATACAACATATATGTCTCTTTATATAATTAAATGAATGTAATTAGACAGGTTGTATTTCTTATGAGCCAGGTCATCCTGAAAAATGATACTTGGGAAAATATTTACTTTAATGATGTGAATGATCAAGATTCAAAATTGTTTTTATAGGAATTGATACCATTGGTAATAGTAGAAAAAAAATTCCTTAAACACATGTACTACATCAGAGTGATAGAGTTGTAAGATTACTAGAGAGATATAGTTTTCTATTCACTACTGATGGTAACTCATTGTTCATTGATAATAATGTTCCCATATCCTTAAAGTAAGAAGTGGAGTTCTAATAAGTTTTAATGTAAAATGAAGCCATGAATTATGGGATAGATCCCATGTATCATACATGTGTTTGGGATTTAATTAATCTTCTTGTTGATGCGAACCATGTTCAATAAAAATGACTATTCAAGAGAAATTTCGGTATGGAAGGTAAATTGAATTCTGATAAATCATGGCTAGTGGGTAAAGGGTTAATAGAATATCATGTAATTGACTTTAAATAAACTATCTCTCTAGTTTCTGTGTCCAAATACATAATAATTTTATTTCCCATAGAATCATACCAAGACTATATGATTTTTAAAATTGATGTAAATAAAAAATTCCATAATGGGATCCTTCAAGAGGATTTTTATCTAGAATAACCTATATGTATTTTGAGTATTTTAAATTCTATAAAGTTATGAAAGTGGCATCTATCGATTTATCGATTTAATAAATCATACAAGTCATCGAAAATATGATTCTATTATGCCATAAAATAATTTATTTTCAATAATAATGAATGTGAGACCCATGTTTTCGTAAAATTTAGAGATATTATAGTTGTTTTAATAATAGTATTTGTTTATGATGTATTAAAAATTTTAAAAAATATTAAATACTTATAAGAGGTTAATTCATAATTGAGAAAACTATTTTCCATGAAGGAAATTGGGGAATAAACTAATATTCTAGGGATCAATTTCATCTTTGATAGTTGTAATAGGATTCTTGGACTATTTTTAGGTACTAACATTGACCATATACTGAAGAGGTTCATTATAGGACAATCAATGAATTTATTAGTTATTATTTCACATGCCTTTCATCATTCCATGAAAATACATCATCAAACATAAGAATGTAAAGATAATGAGTATTATATTATACACCCCTATGATAGTATCTATCATATATGACATGTCACATACATAGGTTGATATTGCCTATTCTTTGAACATGGTAGGAAGATAACATCATATTCATGGTGAACAGAATTGCATTACTATAAATGATATACTAATGTATCTAATGTAATATATATATATATTTCTGGTAAATGTTGGAGAAGAAGATAAAGTCATCATGTGTTTCAAATATTCTTATTTTTAGATTGATATGTATGATTTGAAGGCACAATAGGGATATATCTTTTTTCTCAATAGATTAAATGTGAAATCGAAGAGTTATAAGAAGCCAATTGGCATAGATTCTACAATATATTATAAGAGTATTTTGGCTTATGAAGTATCCAAAAATCAGGTTTCATTCACAACATTTTCCAATATTATGTTGTGGTACCTATTAATAAATAACCAATCATTGTTTACTATGATAAATGTGTAGCAGGGGCCCTCTCCAAAGATAATATGACTAACCAAAGTAAAAATAACATTAATTAGAGGTTTCTTAAATATTTCCAATGATACTTAATGGATTGAAAGTTATTTTTAGCTGGATCCAGTGAAATTAGGAGCCTAATAAAGTAGGTACCCTAGAACCATCTATTTTTTACATGATTATGTGTTTTCATTATTTATGTTTTTTCATGACTTATTATTATTGTTCCTATCCATTGCAATTAAATGTTATGATTTATTAATAAATAATTCCACACACAAAAATTAATAGCAGTTCCCCACTATCATGTGAACCTAGAAGAGTTAGGATGTTATTCTCAAACATTGTTCTATAGTTGGGTGATATTGTCTAATAGGATACAGATGACACAAGTTATCAATGGAAGTAAGCTATAAACAAATTGAAAAACCCTCTCTGGATGTTCTTCTATTGTAATATCAAATATAGAAAATTATTAGAAAATTACCTTCAATAGTAAATCCATGTTTCTATGTGTCAATAGATGATCAAATATGTGAATATGTATATCGATCTATAGAATATTAAACTATCATTAATGGAAATTTTTACTATTTTTCATTGATGTATTGATGGGAATGTGGTGAAATTTTCTCACAATGAGGTGGGATACATTTTGTGTTTTAAAAGTGATATTACATTAATTGATATCCTGAGAAAGAATAAATCCCTTCTATCCCATGCGGAAAGTTGACATTTGTTACCCTTTGATTGGAATGGAAATGTGTGCATATATCCATGATCATGATATTTAGAGGGTGAGTTTAGTATGAAAAATCCAAATATAGATACATCGGGCTTATTGATTTTATTCATTATCATGAAACCTACATTATTTTTTATATTATGAAAAAGTGATTATATTATATGGTTAGAATTCATAGATGATTTGATCTCATTGTGATATTAGATTATATCTCTATGGGATAATTTGTATGTTGATAAAAACTAACCATAGACCTTTAGTGGGTATGCCATGTGATACTAAGAAATAAGAAATTGGGATCACGTACATAGTGTATCAATAATCCATGTTGAATTCATGTAATGAATTTAACCATTTACAATGAATGATATTTATTTAATTTTTGTGGTAACAATAATTTAATCACATGTAATTTGAATGAATATGTATGTTAAATTATAATTAATAATATATTTTTTGATAGTATATAGAAAAAGATTTATTATATTTATCATAGAACAATGTAGTGACATTTACTTATTAAATAAACAACCATTATTCGATGATAAATACAAACTGATAAAGGAATGTGGTATGAGAAAATGGTCCGATTGGAAATAATAACAATAATAGTTTTTTATATATTCATTAAATTATTTCAAGTGGCAAAAAATAAAAATTAATATTATAATGATTAACAGAAATGGGGTCAACTACGAATATTTTAATTGGTTAGGGGCTTGTGTGTGATTTTCAAACCTTAATCCTCCCATAATAAATATATATTTATAAAAAAATTCAAAATATACTTTTTAGTATTAAAAACATAGAGAGAGTCATTCCAAATACCTAGTGTGAATTATCCCTTCGCCATATCTCATGATTTTTAGAGAACATAAATATTTATTACTAATTTTACATGAAATTATCTATGAACAAACACAAACAATGCAAGTGATTATGATATGCAATTCTAGGACCCATTGATTCTATGGAAACATTAAAATATTATGGTTCATTTGTTGGTTACCACTCCATGGAATATATTCCTTGATCATCTATCACAATAATAGTAATATGAGATCTAGTTAACCGAATAATCATCTATAGTGGAGTTACATGTTGAGTTAACTCTATATCTACTCTTAAATTAATTGTAACTTTCAAGTGAAGATCATAACCTTATGGTTTCATCATGTATTTAGAGTTCAATAATCTATGATTTTAATTGGAAATAATATTTTGATCCTATATGGAAATTATTATATGTAAATTAAGACAAACAAAATAGTTGGTACTATCAGAAAGGAACTCTTCATCTACCCCTGAAACATGAATTTTCACAATATCAAGCCATTTCCATACACCAATTTTCATTGTGAAATAAAAATCATATATGAGGAATTGTTTTCCTTTTTTAAATTTCTTAGAGGTCCATAATAGTGAAAATTCCATCACGAATTACCATTATAGTTTATCTCATGTTTAGATCTCGCACAAATATCTTTAGGGGACATTTTTGTAAAACATAAAACAATATAAACATGTAGTAATAAATATAATAAATAATCTATATATCACATGAATTTTATACTATTTATTTTTTTATTTTATAGAAAAAGAAAATTCATTTGTAATACTATTGTAATGATAATATTTAATTATTATAGATAAATAACTAAAATATCATTTTATTATAAAAATCTGTTTCTCAAATATTTTATTTTTGTGAAATTTATTTAAGGGAAGTAAATATATTATTGATAAACGTTATTTTTTATATAAATAATATATTTATACTAATATAATGAGAAATTGATAAGAAATAAGAATACAAATAATTAATATTTTAAAAATACATCTTTATACAAAATTGATTTTCATTATATTTTATACATCCATTTAAAAGAAAAATTTCAAAATTTAATATTTTTAATTTGGAAAACGAATTTCTATTTTTTATTGGACTTTTCAATATTTACCTAAGAGTAATTATAATGTTATTTCCTAATGTATTCTTTTTAATAGAATACTGCAAAATACCATTTTTAAAAATACTATCACTTTTTTTTAATCAATTAACATATAACCATGAAATGAATATTTACAAAACCATATTCATGACTGAAGTAGTTTTTCACAAAAAATATTTATTTGATGTATTAATATAAATTTAAAAAGAAATATTTTACCTTATAAAATATATGTTGTATTTTTTCCTAAAATTATTTTTATGATATATAGATTTATTATTTTAAAAGAAATTATTACAAAAATTAAAAATTTATTACTATGAGAAAAAATTTAAATTTGAATTGCAAAATAAAAATGAACTAAGAGTGGTAATTTTGTTAGTATTCATAAAAACAAGTTTCTATGATTAAAAAAATAATTATTGGGGTAAGAATAAATAATGTTTATGATATGAACAATTAGAAAATTCATTAAAACCTTTAAAATATACCCATTAATTGTGTGTATGATATATGGATCAATAAAGACTATCCCCTCTACTTTTCTATAAAATATAAGTGGAGCCTTCCTTTGAAAATGACATGACATTGATATAATGTTTTAAACATTAAAAAATATTTCACACTCCAGACTTATAAAATGCTTATTCCTCCAAACCTTAAAGTGAACTCTAAAAAATCATCTTGAACTTGTTCCCTTACTACTTTTCATATATCCCTATATTAATTTTTACATCCCATTGGCCTAGGTAAAATCACGAAATACAATATTTCAATGAGGTACTCTAGAAAGAGGTTTAAACTCTCAACATGAGTACAAATCACTTCTTAAACATTTTTTTCCTCTCTATCTCCTCCATAAAATATATCTTTAATAATATAATATAATTAAATTATTATTGATAATATACATAAATTTTATTATATTAATGTTATTAGAATTATATACCCTGGAATAGGTATCATTTATACATGTGGAATACCACCTTCATGAGGAATCATATTACATTTTTCATTTCCTACTTACATGGATGGTAAAAAAAGGATATTTAATGAATAGAAATGATATTATTAACATGATTATGATTCTGAAAATATAAAATATTTACACCATTATATGATACTATGTAAAATGAAAACATCACACATGTATACATGCAGATTACCACCTCTAGGGAATGATGTATTTCTTTTATCTTCACAAAAAATGCAGATAATTATATGAAGTCATATAATAAATTATAATTATTTTTATTATATATTAATTAGTTGGGAATATTTTAATTAATATTAAACACATTACTAATATTACAATGTTTACTTATAAAAAAATATTGAAATATATTCTTCACAGATTCCATTATCACGTATCATTAAAAAACACATCATGGTAAGAAAGTAACGATTTAAAAAACATTATAAAAATATATTCCAATACCTTAAATAATATAGAAATGATGAACTTGGTATCTATTTATATGAATCAACATAAACTCATTAATGAATACAGGAAACCAAAAAAATATAACATTCAATGATGATAAAACAACAATGAACTAATAAATGTATAAGGAATTTTTAAAATTAAATCATATAAATATTAAAATATAAGAGTATGGTTATTAAATTGTTAATTATAATAGTTGTGCCAATGATATAGGATATTAAGTTTATTTAAATGAATTTAGGATTAAACGAATTTGTAACATCCTAAAATTTTAAGATATGATTTATTATGGTGTTATGATAGCTTGAATGGTTTTTATCATACTCTTGGAGAATATAAGGGGATTTGGGGAATGGGTGTTGTAATTATAAGAAATATAATTTCAAAACAACACCATAAATATTATTTTTTGGATACTAGCTACATGGTGTAACATCACCGGCTAGCTGGTGGCATGTCCAAGCGATCTGAATTTCTATAAAGCCAACCAACCAATAGGTTGAAAAAGTATTAACCGCCCACTCATCCTACATATACCTACAAACTAAGGTTATCCACTGGCATTCAAATAGAGCTACCTACCTTCTGGTGGGATCCATAAATTTTTTTAGGGAGACCACACATTTCGTATATAAATCCATTATTTAATATCTCTTACATTTCCCCTGGCCCACATTTTACCAGAATAAATATATAGACCCCCTATAGGGTTACTTTTCTCAATTCTACTGTATTCACCATTTCTTGAAGATTTGATTGATCTGAAATATCACATTTGGTATGTTTTGGTTTTTCTAACCAAAATATCTTCGTTAAAGTATATAAAATCATAAATTTGTGCTTTTATGATGTGATATATGGATTTTAATGTGATATAATGGGAAATTTTTACATTTTAGATGGACATGTGCTGGTATATTGAGATTATTCATCTCCTACATAATCAGATATCTATCATCATCTCAGTTTATAATATCTATTTCTATTATTGTTTATGTTCTTCTAAATGGATGTGATATTGTAATCCCTCATGAGATGAAATGAATAATCTGTAGAGAATTATTTATACTTGCATTATTTTGGCTGAGATTCAAGGGTTGGGTAATTGATACTCTTGATATAGAAATTCCATATCATTGGATGGAATTTATAAAATTATTTTAATATTTTCCATGATTATGTGCATTTATGTGGAATATTATACCATTTTTTGCATAATATGCACTTTCCATCCTATGTTTTACATGTGATTTGAATGTCTACATTATCTATGAAAACGTTTAGTTCAACTATATGGTTGTAAGTGATAGGTGGACCCCTCATGTATCTTTCAATCCTATAGAGGGTGGGTATAAATGAACTAATATGTGATGATTAAGGTGTGGTTTATTATGATTAATGATTTCAAATGATGGCCTCAAGGCCTTACCTGAGATTTGGCATTGGAGAATGAAATCCATATAGTCTGACATAAGACAGTTTGTGGGTAATGATGAACTTGTGGCCTGACTCAAGGAACTGTTACCTAGTGTCTTATTTCGAGACTCCTTTATCCTCTATTTAGTGATATAAGATTTATGCTATCATAAATATCTTCTATTATGTTTTCATTATAATCTTGTAAGAGTTAGGGGTCCGTGACACATGGTTATGGTATTATGGTTTAACTTATGATTGGTTTTTTGTACATTTACAATATTTACATGGTGAACACATTTATATATTGGATCACTTATATTAAGGATGTATTATTAGAGTCATAATGTGTATATAATCACACCCTACAAGAGAATAACTATGTGTATTAAATGTTTTTAGTCTGAAATCCAGAATAGGGAAAGGGACATTTTTTGGGAAGTAGATTAGGTCAGTCTTATAATATACAGGTGATGTTAGAGTGGAACACTAATAATATTTATACTATCCTTAGAATATTTTTCCTGACACTTTATACATTGGTATAACTACCACATTGGGGGTCCTTTAGTTTATCATGTCTATGTTGTTTTCCATTTGTTACTATATTGATATAAATTTTTGATTTCATTTATGGTTTTGGGTTATTTATCTATGTCTAGATAGGTGTGTGATGCTTGGATATTTATACCATGGTTATCATCTCCCCATAGAAAAAATCAATTATACACCTTTTCACAAAATTCTAGTATATGGAGAGGATTTCAAGTGTTTAGTAAGCATTTTATCTAAATATGGTTATTTAGATCATGTTATCACAAAGTGGTATGAATGGAGATATTCCTTTATTTTCAACTCGAATGTTTCTATGGATACATAGGAAAGTTAAGTTTATGGGGAAACGTATACGTTTATGGTGAAAATATATATATTTCATACATATTAGTTCAAATATATAAATTTCATTAATAATTGTTTTATATTATTTAATGAAATATATATAGTGAAATTTAAATTAATTAAATATATAAATGAAATGTTTTATTATATGTATATGAATGAGACTAATGTATAGGTTTGTAAGACTTTTCTTAGGACCTATGTAGTTATAATGACCCTAAATTAACATAAACTGAAATTACATCATTTTAGATAAGTATTATACACATTAGAAAATTATATGCCCAAGGATTGTAATAGTTTATTGTCTTACGTAACATTGAATTGAATTGTTATATCATGGTGAAATATGTTAAACATATCAATTATATTTATTCCCTTTTATCATTCCTACTTAAAACATTTCTTCATAATATGGTTAAGGTAATCATAATAATGGTTGAGCTCAGATACGTAGTAATTGAAAATAAAAGAGAGACATAAGCATAACATAGACATAAGGGTATGATAACATGATAATAAAATTTGATGATCATGACCTGTATATCAATTATCATAATTTTGAGTCATGGAACAAGTATTTCCTATTTATAGGACATGAATTATATTGGAATATATAACATTTTCCATGAAATATGAATATAATAATAAAACAATGAATTTTGGAAAACACATAAGTATAGAATATCTTATGTCCAGGATACCTACCATGACCATTAGAACATGTTAGGCATGGGATAATAATAGGTTTACCTACTTTAGGATTGGTTTATCATCCCATGTGACCTACTATATTGGGCTTTGGGTTCCATCCATTTTACCCTCCTGCTACAAGCTTGGTATGCCCTCTCGTGTACCCACTTGTTTTGGGCTTCAGATGCCCATCCGTATACCCTCTTGTTACAGGCTTGAGATAACCTCCTCTATATCCTATTATTACTATAATGGGATTACAACCCATATTACCTCTTTTTATGCGCTTGGGATTCCCTTCCTTATACCCTCTCATTAAATTGTTGATATTCTATCTCATACAACTTCTTTTTACAGGCCTTGGATGCCTCTTTTGTAACCACATGTCAGGGGCTTGGGATTCCCACCATCGAACCCTTTGATATCATCAAACATTTATCATTACTAATTGAATTGGAGGTATATATAGGTACCACCCATCACATAATAAAATCATACATGTATTTTCAAAAAGATAATAAAACATTCATCATATAATGACCCATAAAAAAATATTGGCTACATGAACATCACATCACAACCTATGAAATGTAATGGTTATCATTAAAATGTATTCATATAATAACATGTTTAAAATAGATAGGTTCAATAATAATTTCATTAACAAAATTACCCAAGAATAGTATTGTGTTTCACAGTCATTTTATTATGGTATTACCTGTGGAAGAGAAGAAGGAATCAAAAACATTATTCCATCAAAACGTAAACCATTTATAGAAAGAATGTGAATGGTATTCATGGATTATATCACTAGTAAATAATATCTGACCCAATAAGATGTATGATTATACTGAAAATAAATTTAAAATATCTTTTTATAACATTTCTTGTGGAAAATATTCTTTCTTTTTTGAAAAATACTTTTTAAAACAAAAAAACATTATAAGAACATTTTTTCTTTTTATAATAACATTTAAAACATATTAAGGATTGTTTGAAAATAATTTAAAACGTTTTTTAAATAATATTATATTTTTTAAATCCATTTTCATTAAAATGATCTTAAAATATCAATAAAAATATCTTGATAACATTTTTATAATCATTGTTTTTTAATAAAATAGATTTATAACCAAAGATATAAATGAAGTCACATATTCTTTAAAATTATTTCTTAATTATATTAAGAACCAAAGAGATGAAAAATTGTCACCATTACATGATTATATCATATATAAACATGGGATACAAAACTTTATGATTTTTGTATTATATAGATCATAATATTAAATCAATAGAAGCATAACCTGAACCAATCCTGATAAATGGTGAGATTGTAGTAATTAAATTGTATTACATTAGAAACATTGAATAATAATCCCAAATAAAGAAATAAAATTACATGAATTTTATAATATAATTATAATATTTATATTCATTATATAACATGATCATGTACAATATATAAATCTCATAAAACAATATAGGTTCATAACATGAAATGTGTCTAAAAGAAGGAAAATTGGGAAAAAATAAATTAACAGTTCGGTAAATTTTGAACTATTTTCCCCTTGAAAGAAATATCACCAAATGGATATATAATAACACAAATATAATTATAATAACTTCATGGGAAGTATATATACCACACAAAATAAATAATTGGGGAATCAGTCCTATATCTCATGGATATATAAAGGTGAGATGGAATTTTCTAAATATATTAGTAACTTTGGAATCATGATCCCCATGAAAGAATAATATAAATTAATAATTTCAAATATATTCGAATAAAAAAATCCATGATATAAAATTTAATAGGTAAAAATATATACCACAAAATATGAAATTAT
The DNA here is from genome assembly GCA_963277665.1 of Viscum album. Lineage (NCBI taxonomy): Eukaryota > Viridiplantae > Streptophyta > Magnoliopsida > Santalales > Viscaceae > Viscum > Viscum album. The sequence continues at coordinate 510,184,726 of OY728143.1, read as the reverse complement.
GGTGAATATAGCATATAAATCACAGTAATAAAAGTGAGACCAGAAAACCCATTTGTAATGTTTTCACTGTCACTATACATGTTTAAAACTACTTCATAATAAATATAAGTGTATTATATGTATAAAATAAAACCTTATTATTATATGTAATTCCATATAATATTTTATTGTGACTTTATATTATTCATTGGTTAATGATTCTATGTTAAATTTACTTTTTGGTTAATAACTGCTTTGTTTTTTTGTTTGTTTTGACTTTTATTCATAATCCTCATAAGAATATAATGATTTAATTATATAAAAATTATAAAAAATGATATCAATAACTTATATATTATTTATATATATTTATTTATTTATTTATTTATAATAATTTATAATACATTGAAATAAAAAATGTGATACACCATTCATTGAGATTGTTGACCATATGTACTCATAAACATTATTTCTGTTTTCATATCATATTAAAATAAATTAAGTAAGTGAAATATATGTATAAATATAATATAATTATATTATAATTATTATTTTATTTATATGACATGATTTTATTTAACCTATATTTAATACATTCTATGTAAAGAGTGAATGAATCACATCCCTTTGTGGATGTGGTAGACCACATGTCCACAAATGATGTTATCACATTCCAATAAAATGGAAGGAATGGAGGTATGTGTTATATAAAAATTTAACAAGAAAAAAAATATATCATATATATAATATAAAAATATTAATTCCATCATTATTACCAACCTTTAAAGGAGGTTATGGAAGAACAAATGACAGAGGTTCGTGAGGCGGTAGTCTATCGTAAACACAAATGATGATTATGTATCCCATTTGATGAATGTGTGTGTGGTTGTTGATCATGACAACAAAATAATATTATCTCAGTATATTGAGGATATTGAGGTTATAATGTAATGTAATAAGCAAAATTGACATAGTGTATAACAAAATAAATTAAAAGTTATTCTTGAAGGATGTCACCTCCTCTTTGGCTAACTCTTTTTAGTTTTCTCAAAATGGATTCATTGGTTTTATTTATAACAAAATATAGTGTTCTATGATTAATTTATAGAATTTGGGAGATTATTCGGGATATATTTAGATGAAATAAATAACTTTGTTGTTCTAAATAAGTGGGTGGGGTAAGTTTTTATTTATAAGTGGTGAAAATGACACACCTGACATTTTTTAGAAGAATTTTTTCTATACACATTTATACCAATAAAGAGGCTTACATAAAAAAATTATATAAATAAATTTTTATGGTCAAAATATGGCCAAAAATGGTTTTTGGATAAGTTTATGTTATTTTATACACGTTCTACTCTGAGTTTAGTGATTAAGAAAAATATTTTTTACCTTAATCATTGAAACTAATTTTCATTATATTAACAAATAAATTTTAAAAGAAAAAATTAATTTGGATTATTTATAAATTATAAATTATTATTATTAAAAATATGGAATTCATTTTTCCAAATTCTAATAACATTAATGTAAAAAGATTATTTAAAAGTAATCCCATTGAAGAGATGAAAAAACCAGTCGTTAATATGGAAATGTTCAAAATTTTAAAATGTATTTTTTATATGAAAATTATTTTTGAGATTCATAAAAATATATAAATTGAATTAATAGATTTATTATGGATCTAAATATAAATAAAAATATAATTTAAAAATATAAAAAAATTAGAACTAAATTCAGTTTTCAATTAAAATTCTGCATGTTTTCACCATTCCTTAATGATGAAACTTCTCATAAAAATTAAACAAATAACTAAAAGTAAATTTTAATATTATGATTCAAAAAATTTTGTTTAATTTTCCAAAATAAAAATTTTAGAATTTATGAAAATAAGGTTGAATATAATTCTTCCATTATATGGAGAAAAAACATCATTTTATAAAAACATAGGTCTTTATGCTGAAAATTGGATTTGTTCTTATTTTATGCCTAATTTTCTTATAAATGAATTTAAAAACATTTATATGAATTTATAAAAAATTAATTTCACTAATATACCTCACTAATAGTTTTTAATATAATTTTTTAAGATAAAATAGCATTTTTGGAATAAAAATAGTTTCTTTAAATCACTAATTATATATTTCATTGGTTTTTTTATTTATAATCAATTAATAACAAAAAAATTATATAAATGCTTAAACTATATTTTCATAGTTTATTTTCTAATATTTATGACTTACATTCCAACTACTACATGGTAACTATCATAACATTTTAATAAAACTATTAATATTATATTATACTTAGGTAATACTTGGTCTTGCATGTCACAAGATATATCTAGGAAACATGGTATTTTGTGTAACATAAGAAAAACATATTTTTTCATGTAATAAAATATAATCTATGACTTCAATATAGGATAATATACACTTGGTGTTGCATACAATACACTTAAAACATGGTTCTTTCATAAGACGCAAGTTATATTCAGTGTTTTGTGAAATTAAGAATATCAAAATGATTAAATAATATACAAAAAATAATTCATAAAAACTTTTGGTGTTACAATTAAAATAAATAATAATTTTCATAAATTGGTATTATATGTTTTTAGATGAATAATCATTTCAATACACAAACACATTCTCTATGAACATAATAGTTTTGTTCATTTGAAAACCGTGAACACGTTCTTCTAATTTGTTGACATATCTTAAATATATACCATAAAGATCTTAAACATAATTAATCCATATTAAAACCATTATTGATAACATAGAAAAGGGAAATAAAGATAGGGTGATATCATATGCTTAGTAAGGGTAATAATCATATGCTCAGTAAGGGTAATAAAGGTAGATATGTTAGCATAATGAGGAACATGAGGTTATGAGAACATGAGAATAACAATATAAAATAATACCCATCATATAAAATGTCATATAAATGAGTCATAAAAATAAATAAATCAAATTAATAAGACATGATTAATGCATAAATAAATAGCATAATTTGTAAGTTTCTAGATTTGAAATCCACTAGAACTGGGGCTCCGAGTCAGGTTGTTACATAATATGAGGTGCTCCTCCTTGTGGGCCAGAGGATACCGACTTGCAGCACAGATCTAAATAATATCATGGGGAGACAATATCCACTTATCAGAGATTAGAAATGATATACATAACATCAATATATAAAATAAACAATAAGAACAATAAGTGTACAACATAAAATTCCCCAAAAGTTTCCAAAGAAACATTCTATAATAAAATGGTGTGAATACTCTACATGCCTATCAATCACACAATATAAACCAAGATAAATACTATAAAAAGTCTATGATTTTAGATTTATGTGAAAAACGAGTCATAACCTCCCATGCTCTAACCAATCATACCTTGAACAAAAAAACATCATGTCTTTATCTTGAACCTAATCCTAGAAACATGTATCATCTTCTTGGGTACCCATGTTCCATGGCATCCCAACCAGGGTGAGTGTATAACCCAGTAGGCCGCCACGAACATTTTCTAAAATAGTATCTAGCATGTACAAGTTGTATAAAGGTAAACATTTTCAAAAGGTAAACATTTAACTAGGAAAACATTATGTAATTATCAAATATCCATTTACCCAATTCTTTTAATAGAGTCGAGCAATCTAAAAAACAATCCCGGGTCATAATGGGAGTCAAGGGATTGGAAAAAATGGTTACACAAACATTTAACCTTAAGGTATTTTACTAATCAAAACTCATCTCATACCCACATGCAAAAGAATTAATTTAATCTATTTTCATCATTATTATCATTTCATCACTAATGTTATCTTCATTACTAAATTCATCTTTATATAATATTCCCTGGTTTAGTAATTTATATCATTTAAACTATAGATTAATCTAGTCAATTACCATGAAGAGGGGGTCAGGTTACATATCTCATTAGGGATAAACTCATCAGAAAAAATACATCACACTCACATTGGAGACCCAGTATAGGTAGTCTCATATAACACAACTGTCATGGTAATAGATCTTTCATCCCCTTACCTAACCCGTTCATTTATGGTTGGAGTTTAGATCCTCTCTCTAACTCGACCTATGGGAATGAACCAAAATTTAATACACCACACTACCAGTCCATGTGCACATTATTATTTATCCATTCACTACACACATACATTGTCAAAAACAAACATAAACAATATAAATTGAAATAATAATCCATATAAATCAAAATGAGTCACAATACTATGACATAACCAATTAACACATTTTCAATTTATATTTCATATAAATTTATCAGAATTCTTATTTATTCTTCCCAACTCAATAAGGATATTCACTACTCCCTATATGTTAACCAATTTTACATATTCACAAATTTTCTTATGCCAAATCACATAACCCATTCATCATTTCCTATGTCTTATCCACCTATGAATTTTAAGTAAAAATCCAAAATCAATTGGGAATATTCACATTAATCACATCTTGATAATTTTCACATCATTATAAACACCCCCTTATAATATATCATCATCAAATAAAACTCACCATTTAGTTCATTCCACAATCATGTTAACATGACAACATGATTTTTATAGGTTCTATCACACTAACACTTATGTATCTTCAATTAAAACATCCCCATCGTACACTCAAATCTATATTACAGAAATAAAAACAATTCCAACTACTCATTGAAACAATCTTGAAACCACCGATTAAAACATGGTTCTTCCCCTTTGGAAAAATAAAACATGACCTAAGGATTTTGTTTGTTTTTTCTATAAATCATGACAACCATTAAAACATATTCACTAAAATGTAACTTCTTCCATTTCAAATACCATAATAAATATCTTCAAAACCACACTTTTAAATCACTTGGTGGTCACATAAATCATTAAATGTTTCCTCGCTTTCGAACATCAATTTCCATAAATAAATATAAAACTTGTCCCTGCCCCAAACATACCATCAACTCATTTCAAACCTTTCAATATTTTAAAAACGAAAATTATAATAGTTTTAATAAACCCATTATCCTTACCCACTCAATTTATTATATTTCACTGTACATTCTCTCTTATAACACCCCTATATCATGGTCTACTAATTTCATTCACCAATTACAATGACTTGACTTGCCCCATGGGTAGCCCTAGCTTCAGTCTCACACCATTGATGAACCCAACAGGGTCTATCAAAGATCCCTCACCTCAATATAATCTCCACAACTATTTCCATAACCCATGATCATATAATTAAATATATTATAAAAATGGAATAACTACATAAACATATAACACATCAGGACAATGTAAATCATTTTAAGACCAGTTGTTGTGAAAAACATGCTCAATCCCCACCCTTGATTCAAACTCAAACACCCTCTTCATCCAAGACATCAAATCCACTGAAAATTTACATATTATATGGTTTAAAAAGAATTCAATAGATTCTAGAAGACCTAATCTATAAAATTGAGCTATGAAGAGTGTTATACTCCCCTGGATCTTGGATTCACACACAAACATGCCCCGAACTCTTATGAAACAAAGGAAAATCACCACATGGATGTCTTGGAGGGTTTCGTTCCTCATGTAATATGTTGGATGTGTAATAGGATGAATAATTAGGGTGGGAGGAATAGGTTCATGAGAAAAATGTTGTATTTTTTTAGTTTTTAAGTGCAACGTGGTTTGGAAGCACGGTTTACAAACCGTGCACTAACCATGCAGATCCATCTATCTAGGAGGGGCCAAGCCGCATAGTCTCCTTGAAGGACCCACATGGTTTTGAAAACTATGATGAAACCATGCACAACCCTTCAAACAGAAATGGTTCACATACATCATGGTTTCTATAGTCGTGAACATGATTACACCAATTATGCACAAACCGTGCACTATGCATTATTGAACACTTTTCTACTCTTTTAATGTCTCGAACACCTATAACACTCTCAAAAATCATCGAGCAGTCGCGAAAAACATCTTTAACCATAAAAGAGAGATTAACCTACAAGTATAACATGTAATTACCTTCATGATGGTCAGTGATCTTACATAATCCAAAATGTATATCATAATACTAAGACATGCAATTTTAGGTTGATAAATAAACTTTTAATATAATTACTTATAAGTCAAGGAGCATTTAAAAAATATAATAGGGATATTTTTTGGAACAACACCTACTATATATGACACACCACCATCATCAGTCTCAATCCTTTCCTTGAAAGGGATTAGGTTTTACAATCTTCCATTAGTGGATCAGGTTTCTATTTCTTCCATAGTGGATCAAGCCCATAGACTTGTACCCATATTTATTTCATGTTATATAATTTTTTATCAAAATAATTGAATGGAGATATAGGTACCACCCCTGAAATATTGAAAATCTCACATATTTGTGCCACAAGAATAGATGTCATTTATTATATCATAACCTATGGAATAAAATGTATTTAATAATCAACATTCAATCAAAACATACTACATAAGAAATAAATGGGTTTTATAAAAAATATTCAAATAATCCATTATTAGAAATTATATGAATGATTTCACTGTAAAATATCCCTCGAAAAACATAGGAAACCTAAAAATAAATATTTTTTATGGGAAAAATGTTGAGATATCACTTGAAAACAAATCTTTATTAAAATATCATTACCCCTTTAAAATGTTATTTTTTCTTAAATTGATGTGAAATTTTAAAACAAAACATTTTCCTACAAAATAAAACTTGAATCATATAAAGGAAACCCCAATTTATTATGAAACCTAATAGAATTAAATTCCATTCATATTATATAAATATAAAAAACAATTATTTTATACATTGTTTGAAAAAGACACAAAGTAGCTCATCTGGAAAATGAAAAAAAATAATCACATCAAATAGTGGACTAAAAAAGTAAAAAAGTGTCAAATTTATTTAAATATGCATTGAATAATGTAAATAAATTTAAAAATATTTTTATAAAACATGTACATGGTAGTTAAATATTTCTCAATAGAGACTTAAAATGAAATAATCTTAAATATCGATGAGACATCAAATAAATAATCATCACCTTATAATTAGTTGAAAAGTATAACCTATAACATAATGAGAATAATATGGATATGAAAATTCCATAATATAATAGAAAATATGCACAAAAGTTTTTAATTGGTCGTATATACCCCACATAGAAGAAACAAGTTGTTTATAAGGCAAGTGTCCGATAGATGTAAAAGTGAGACATAAATCCCTTACCTTATATATTGAATCTCTTCGTAATAATAAGAAAGTACTTTATAATAAATATAATATTATTATATATATTATTTTATAAAAATATCCAAGAATATATAATATCATATATTATTCAGATACATTTTTATATTACACACTTATTAACAATTCCGTGTATATGTTATGTTTCGGTTAATAACCGCTTTGTATTTCTTACATGTTTGGACATGTAATTCTTGGTCCCCATATATACACCATGTTTATTTATATATTTAATTTTAAAAATTAAATATATATCATATATATTATTTATATATGTGTATGTGGTTATCTATAAAATATAGAAATATAAAATGAAATACACTCTTCATGGTGACGGTAGGTGGTACGTTTGTATGAATCATGCTTCCATTTCATGTCATATTGAAAGAATGTATGAAATTTTGTATATATATATATAATAATTATAGAATAATTTAACTCTCATATATATCATATAAATTCATATAAATCATACTTATTATATTATATGTAAAGTGTGGACGAATCACATCGTTTTGAGAAGGCGGTAGTCCACACGTCCACAAATGAAGTTATCAAATTTCCCAAAAATGGAAAGTATGAAGGTATGTGTTATATAATAATTCTATAAGCATAAATAAATCATAATTTTCATATATATATATATATATTTAATCATTATTTCCAACCATCAAAGGTGGTAATGGATGAACAGTCGACATTGATTCACCATGACGTAGTATGTCATACACACAAATGATGATTGTGTATCCCATTTGATGCAATTGTTTGTGAGTTTAGGTTAAACCCTTAATAGAAAAACAACAATATTTATTTGGGATACTTATGTAATAATATAAATAGTAAAAAAAAATATGTGTTTTAAGGAAAAACAAAAAACAAAAAATTTTATTGATGAATATTACCTCTTCTTTGGGTATCTATTTATTAATTTAAACAAAAGGACTCATTTGGTTAGTTTTATTCCAAAAGAAAGGCTTCTAGGATAAATGGGGGGAATAGTGGATGATAGTTTTATAGATTGTTGATAAACCAAAATGGTTTTGAGGTTTCAATAATAGAAAATAACTAGTGAGTTTTACTTGATATTGGTCAGGTAACCATGGAATTTTCCATGTTTTTAAAATAATATAAATTATTTATATATTTTAAATGGATCAAACCTAATTTATTTATTATATACGATTATGATGACTCAAAATACATACATATAAGGATAATTACACTAGTTTTTTTTAATTTTTAGTCTTTATCATTTAATTTTAACCATTATTTAATCTTTTTATTTATAAATGTGATATCATGTAATTTAAATATATTTGAGGTTAATACATTTACTATAAAATATCAAAATACAAATACATGATTCATTTTAGTCATTTTTATACTTATACCAGTCGATTGGATCAATTTTAAATTATAATGAATTTTATATCATTTAATAAAATTTTATTTATTTTCAAATATCATTAAAGTCAATTTTCAATATATTCATTACTAGACTTTTTAAAAATATTACAAAAACTTTATATCTTTGAACCAACTCTTTCAACAAATCACAAATTGGATAAATTGATCCCTAAAATTCGTGTATGAGATTTATTATATTACATTATATTTATTTTAATATTATTAATATCATTTATTAGCTTTATCTATTAATTAAATTATTGCTACATCGTCATTTATTCACCATTTAAAATAATTATTTTATAACAAAAATTAATCGAACAATTTCAATGACCGAGACAAAAATTCTATATTTGAATATACTCTTTATAGTAGAACATATGAATTATATAACCCCATATTAAAAATATGTCTTTTATTAAAACAGAGTTTGAAAAAATATATTTTCCATTGAATATAATATTTTAAATTTTTTATTCTCATCCAAATGGAAAAAATAGTCTATTAACCGTTAAATAAATACTTTTGGATAAACAATAAATATAAAATAAAATTTTGAAAATTTTTATGGTTGTTTTATAACATTTATAATACAATTTTGACCCATAATTAACTAATTTACCCTTGACCACGGAATTAAAAAATATCTAAATAAGATAATTGAAAAAATAGTTTTCAATTAAAATTTAGTATTTTCACTATTCATCAAGACAAAAAAATTATCCAAATAATAAAACAAATTAACTATTCTTAATTTTGATATTAAATTTTCACGGAATAATTTAATATTTTTCAAATTGAATTTATAAAATTATCAAAAAATTGATTTAAAACATTGTACCAAAAAAAGATAGAATAACTGCATTTTTCAAAAATCATTCATTTATGCATAAAATTGGATTTTATTTTTCATAAATCATGTATAGAGAACAGATAAGATTAATGTTAAACATTATATTTAATATAATAAATATATATAATTAATATTATTCAGTAAGATTAATTATTTTATTTATTTGTATAATACACAATTGTGAACATTTAAATAATTTTTTAGAAAACTTTTTTTATTTTAAAATTGTTTTTACATTCATTTTTAAGGAATTATGTATAAATCGTAATTTCTTAATTAATTTAATAATGTTAATACCAATCACACTAATGGATATGTTCTAACTCTCTCATTTTATATGTATAATAATAAAATGAAGTTTTATAGAAACTCGGTGTTACATATAAATCAAGACAAGCTAGTGTTGCATGTATTGAAAGATTAACATGGTGTAGCATATATCATTGGGCATTAAAAAATTAATTTCTTTAAAAACTGAAAAATGGTTCATAAAAAGTCATGGTGTTACATTCTACTTTCTTCAAAATGAATTTCACCCTCAAAATTAGTTATTATAATATGATGATATGAAGATACTTCTACCTCATTGTATCCTCATGTTACCACTCAGATTATTTATTATTGTTGTTTTTTCCACAAGAATTTAATTAGGTGATTGGTCTAGTTTTGTAGAACTTTATATCTATGATACAAAATTTCTAACTGTTTCTCTTCATATGAAGAATATTTATCGAGTTGTATAACCATTTAATGTAGTAAAAGTTAAAATAAGTTTTTGTAATTAATATAAAAATATACATGGAACATAACAAGAAAATGAGACATATATTTGGGAGGCACTTCTAGATAGGATAACGTTCCAATATGATCAAGAATTTAAAAATAAAAAATAAATGTCATAATTGCAATTTAAAGTTTCACATCAAAAATAAAATGTGGATGTTTGATAATTTATTTTTGGGAAACCCACATCGTAAAAACCATCCAAAAAACATCCCATAAATAGATGTAATAAAAAAGTTGAATATCACAACATAACAAGAATTAATAGAAAGTGAAAACATGGACATGAAAGAGAATTCCAACTGTCATTTTATTATATATGGTGATAGATAAAATGGACATTATAATGTTATTCATCATAGAAAATAAATTTGTGATGATCCAAGGGACCATTTGATTCATTGAAAATGAATGTATAGAGATAAAATTCTTGTTTCAATAAACTTTTTAAACAGATTAACTATTTTTTAAAGAAGATATACTTACTTGATTTCATTCCATTGTGTAAGAATGATCTAATCCATAAGTTATTCCTTGATCAATTTCCACTTCATCTTTTACTCTAATAAATGAAGTTGAAATTATAATTCCTGAAGAACTAGGGTGTCATAAGATACATAATAAGATGATAAATCATTCATTATATCCCTATTTATCATCATAACAAAATTGTAAGAAAATGTTGTCAAATATTAAAAAATAAAAATAGTATTCTCTAAATCCCCATCTAAATTTTAATGTATACAATTTCTTAGGTAGTTCCCCTTATGAACATTCCAAGAGATTAAAATATAAGGATTTAAAAAAAATTCACTAAACATTGCAATAATCAATTAAAAACATGATGTATCTCTTAATGTTTACATACCAAACATGTAAAGATAATTATAATTTCTTTTAATAAAACATGATAATAACCCATTTTACCATAAAACATCTAAAAAAACCTACATTCCTTAAAAACACCACTCCTTCCATATACCATATATCGAAAAATTCAATAAACTCTATACATGATATCATAAACCATATTTCCACATAATGAACCCCAAGGTCGTAAATATTATCCCATTTATTTGATCATTATTAAACATATCTATATTTCATTATCCCTACATCATTAAAATATTAAGAGTTACCCTTACCTTAATCATGTGTTTTAAAAATATAACTCCATAACACCTAAATCACATCTCATATTGACAAATACCATTCAACATATGATCTTAAATACATGGGAATAACTATAAGGGACCAATAAATGAATGTTTCATTATTATATAATAATATAAAAGTGCCTCTACATCTTTATTCATGAATTAGATTATATAAATGCACAATCATTCTACTACATCATTGTCATAATCCACACCACCAATATATATTGCCTGAGATTTCCCTTTTATTTTGGCTTTTATAGGGTTCTCACATATTTCTTCATCATTAACCTATGGATTTGGGAATTGATAGGCATAATTTCACTTTTCCTCACACATACAACATTGAAGTGTAGGGGTTTCATTATTGGTATCCTTCACACTACTCGCATCATTAGCTACCTTATTCCTATTACTTCAGAATCAGTTTTCCAGATGAACTAACTATACACACATAAAATATTTACCAGCACCCTTAAAATAATCTCTACTATGCTTCATCCCACAATTTCAGCATAAAGAAAACTTGTATAATTTTCAATATGGTTTTTATATTTTCCATTAAAATCCATCTTTCTTTCCATGTAAAAACCTTTAGATTGATACCTAACTCCAATCCTTATTTCCACCTTGATGTAAAATTAGATAATATCATTATAACTATTGATATCCCTTATGTTTATTACTCTTTAAAGAATTTATTTTAATCCATTTATAAATCGATAAAACTATATTTAGGTAGGATAATAAACCCATAATCATGCATCAAAAGTCATGTAAAACTTTTTAGCATAGGTTCCAATAGATTTATCTTCCTTTTTCATAAATTGAAAGAATTACTTTTCAACTTGCATATGATGAATATATCTAAGGTTCTTCTTAGAAAAATGTGTTTTTCAACAAATACCATTACATCGATTTAATTGAATACCATGTACTCATAATCTTGATAAGATTCCAACAATTTTCTCCCTCACCTTCTAAATAATAGATAGACAAAATAAATTTATAGTGTCCTAAAAATTATAGAATGAAAAATACATTTTCAATTGTATTAATCCATTTCTCAACCACTAGGGGATAAATAGAAACACTTAAATAAGGTGAATTTTAACTCACCAAGGACTCAACAAATTGTTTTTCCCTCCTTTAATAATTTCACAGTACATTATGATGCATAGATTTAGAAAGTTGTGTAAGTAAAACTAAGAGATTTTACATTCCATCCCTTATAATATTCAATTTCTCAGGAGGAAAATCATTACATTTCTCATTGCATTCATCATATAAAATTTTCCTTTAGGTTCCATCCAATGACTGAAACCGGATTGAATAGTTCAATAAAAACTAATAAAAGTGTTTCAACCCCATAATCAAGAGAAATTAACTATAATATGTCAAAATATGACTCAAAGGGTTTAATATATAGTTATTAAAGAATATTATGAAAACAATATGATTTTTACATAAACTAAGACTTATCCTTAGAAACATCCATAGAAATATCTATAAACATATCTATAGGGATCTCACTAAATTTTTCTAACACATGATTCAAAATTATTACTAAATCGTTCCTCTGATACCAACTATAATGATTTAGGATTTTAAAATATATGAATTATATATTTTTTTATTAATATACATTTCATCACATAAACACATTCACGAGCACCAAAATATTTTAGATAATTAAAAAACATGGAACACATTCTTCAAATTTGGTGAATTATCTTAAACATATCCCAAAAATATCATAACCTTTAATAAACCTACATAAAATAATTCTTTATATCGTGGGTAAAGGAAACATGGGAGAGGGTTATCTCAGATTCTTATTAAGGGAAACTAATAGAGATAAGTAAGGATAATAAATAATAATATGGTATGAGAACGTGATATTAACAACAAAAAATCATACCTATAATGTGAAAGATATTTTACATGATCCATTTCATAAATAATGTCGATGTCATAAGACATGAATAATGTGGAAATCTAGAGCATCATCCATGAAATCATAATGTTAGAATAAGACATTGATTTTGTGGAAGACACATAAACATGTAATATCATTCCCTATAATTCAAGTCACATTTCCAAAACATAACAAGACACATAATAGGAACTACACCTACTTGGTGGGACACACCACCATCCCTAGTCGTAGTCATTTCCTTGTATGTGATCATGATTCCCAAACTTCTCATAGTGGATTGGGATTCTCCATCTTCTATAGTGAATAATTCTCATCAAATTATACGAATAATTATCTCATGAGATATAAATCATTAACCAATACATTGGTGGGTTATATAGGTCTCACCAATCAGATAATGAAAACCATAAATATGTGTAACATAAGGACATAAATAATTTATCATATCAAAACCCATTGGATGAAATTGGTTTCATAAACATCATTTAATCATAACATAACCCATGGAAATGAAACGAGATTCATAAATATAATTCCATCATAAAAATAAAAAAAATAAAAAAAATAAGAATGGTAGAATTTAATAATATAACCAATAAAACACAAGTATCATCAAATAATTTCAACTTAGTTGGAAAATAATTTGGGTACATCACTTCAAAGGAATTCTTCAGGATAATATCTTTTCTTCTATTAAAATGTTATCTTTTCATAAAATGAATAGAAATTTCAAAAAAAGTAATTAAACTAAAAGTAACCCTATCATATTATAAATAAAACATCAAATCATGATGGTGTCATAATGAAGTAAATTTTTAACGCTATTTATTTTTTAAAGGAAAATTATTTTCATACTATTTTTGCAAAGGTCACAAAGAAACTTGTTTAGAAAATGAAAAGGAAAATATCCATTTAAAACCGTGTAATAAAATAATAAAAAATTTTAAAATGAATTTAAACATATATAAGAGAATAATAAATACTTTTTTTGGATTTATTTTATAAATCATGGTTATTAATGATAAATTTTCTTCAATAGAGTCTTAAAATTAAATAATCATAAATATTAATGTGATTGTTAAAAAAATAATCATCGCATTATAATCAAAATTATTGTAGGCCCTATGAAAGAAAGAAAATAATATGTATATGAAAGTATTAGTATATCCTTTTTAATGATCATGAAAAAATTCATGTGAATTTTATATGACACGTAGAAGAAACAAGTAGTTAATAAGGCATGTTTCCCATAGAAAAAAAACTGATACATAAATCCTATACCGTATATCATGAATCTCATAAAAATAATGAGAACCTCTAAATTAATAAATATAATTTAAATATAAATATTTTAAAGAATGATATTCAAAAATTTGGTACAATATATTATTTAAAAATGACTTTATATTACCATCTTATTAACAATTCCAATTTTAAGTTATGTTTTGGGTAATAACACATTTTTTTCTCAAACATGTTTTGAATTGTTATGCTTAGTCCCCATATGTACAACATAATTTTATTTTCTATATAATGAAACACATGATATAAATATCATATAATTTAATTAAATATGTATTTATGGTAATCTATAAAAGATAGAAATAGAATATGAAATACACTATTCATTGAGACGGTAGGCTTTACATGCACATGAATGATGCATCCATTTCATGTAGTGTTCAAAGAAAGTATCTAAATCACATATCTGTATACATATAATGTCATTAAATTAGAATTATTATTTTTTATATATCATATATATTAAAAAAATAGTCCTTAATACATTCTATTTAATGTATTAATGAATCACATTTCTTTGAAGAGGTGGTAGTCCACACATCCACAAACGAAGTTTTCATATTTCCACAAAATAGAATATATCAGGGTTTGTGTAATATAATAATTAAATAAGAATAAAAAATTCATTCAAATTATTTATATCATATAAAAATATAAATCCCATCATTATTTACAATGATAATAGTTGGAAATGGAAGAACGAGTGACATCAGTTCGTGAGGTGGTAGTCCCCCGTACAAACAAACGATGATTGTATGCCCGATTTGTTGGAATTGTTTGTGTTTGTAGGTTGAAACCATAATATTAAAAAATATCAGAATACTTATAATATTCATTTATTATATGAAAAATAAATAAGAATAATTTAATGGGTTTATGGTATAAATAATACAAAAACATTAGTTTATGAACGTTAACTCTTCTTTGAGTATTTCCTTTTGGTTTACAAAAAATGATTCCAGTGGATGGATTTATTTCCAAATTAAGACTTATAATACTAATAAAGGGGTTTTTTGGTTATTTGGATAGATTTTAGAGAACAAAAAATGGTTTTGTGTGTGAATAAAAGAGAGCAATGAATAATCATTTATTGGAGAGTGGATAGTTAATCCTATAATTCATCAAATAATGAAATTTTAATAAAATTTATTTAAATTAAAAATGGTTGAAAACTTATTTATTTATAATAAATGATGATTTTGGGTTGATATCCTGTCTTTCAAGGAAAATTATATTTGTTTTAAATAATATTATTCCTTATATTTTGGTTTTAACCATTATTTAACATTTTTAATTTCTACTTTTATAACATGTAATTTACAATATGAGGGTTAATATAATAAATATTATATGAAAAAATTCTTTTAATGAGTTTTTTATGAAATTTTTTGAATTATACCAATAATGTTTTCTGAATTTTATCTTATTATGATTTTTATATCATTAAATTACATACTATTTACATTCTAAAATCATTAATGTCAATTTTGAGACTATTCATTACAGAAATTTTTAAAAATATCATAATCACATTATATAATTGCAAAAAAAATTAAAACATTAAAAAAGTATGTTTATTCCATAAAATCCATGGATGAAATCAATTATTTAAAAATATATTTTTTTTAAAAAATTAAAAATAGCAGTTATATGACTCTTTCGATAATTAAACATTTTTTGCATCATAAGTGTGTCAACATTTAATATTATTATTTTATTAGTAAAATTTATATATAAATTACCATTATGAGATAAAAAATTTAGATTTCAAAATACTATCTATTGTCTTACATATCCTATAAATAACTGCATATGAAAAATATTTCACTTGTTAAAAACAAAAGTATGACAAAATTGAGTTTCCATTGAATAGAATATTATAAAGGTTGTATTCTATTAAAAAATACATAATTTGTCTCATAAATAATATTTTAAATCTTATGTATTAAAAAAATTTATCCAATAAAAATAGGTTTTTTTTGGAAATTTTATAATATTTAAAATATTATTTTCAACAATAATTACATGATTTACCATTAATCTTGGTCATAGAAAAATTACTTCAGTTATTATTAATACTATCGAAAATTAAAACAGCCTTATTTATTAAAATTTTAAATTATTATTCAAAATATTGATTCCATTTTTCAATATAAAAAACACATAAATTACAAAAATTAAGATAAAATTTATCCCTCTAATGGAATGAGAAAACAAGTTTTTAATGTAAAAATGTTCAAATGTTCCAATATATTTTATATACAATATAAATCTGAAATTTATTCCAAAGAACCTAATAGGATTACATGTTTAATATTTTATCTAATAATACCTTTAAATAAATTCAAAACATAATTTATCAATATAAATAAGTTATATTAAAATGTAGTTTTCAATTTAAATATAGCATTTTAAATATTCATCAAAACCTGAAAAATTCCAAAAAATAACAAATAATTAAACAAAAATTATTTTTAATACTACAATTTCAAAAATAAATTTTATTTCGTATAATTTAATTTATAAAATTTCAATAAATAATATTTAAATCAAATGCTCCATCAAAATGGGAAAAAACTGCATTTATAGAAAAAATATTCTTTTATACAGAAAATAGAATTTTTTCTAATATCATGTCTAGAAAAAACATTAAATGAATGCAAAAAATTATATATATATATATATATATTATCAATGTAATTCAACTAGATTTATTTCTTTATTTATTTTTATAAAACACACTTGTTCACATTTAAATAACTTTTTAGAAAAATATTTCGATTTATTTTAAAAAGGGTTTTACATTAATTTATAATTAATTATGTGTAAAACATAATTTTATAATTAATATAACCATGTTCATATATTCCATCCTAATTTCTATTTTTTATTTTCCGTTTTTATATTATTATAATAATAAAATGATGTTTCCATGTAACCCGGTGTTACATGTAAAGAAAGATAAGATTGTGTTGCATGTAGCACAATATTAAATAGGTATTTCATATAACATAAGGAATCAGTGAAATTTTATTTTTTAGGAAATAAGAAAAGATTCGAAACATCTCGGTGTGTTAAAAAATTATTTCTAAAGGGGTTATTCATTTTAGATGTGGGTAACCTCTTAGGATGTGTCCACTCAAGGTGAGATTTTTTCTGTACCTACAATATCATAGATTAGTTATCCTAGTATGGTGTTATTGGATTTAATATGTTTTGAATATCTAATTTTATATAATAATTCTTTATTCTCAACATATGGGACAAATAGTTGATGTTTTTTATAATAATCACGTGAGAGAGGTTAATCAGGTAGTGTATAACGATGTAAAGGATGATATAGTTGATCATATTCCAATTGTCCCTCAAGTAGTCCAGGTTGCAAAGACCTCTTCATGAAATGTAATTTAATCTAGTTCATGATGAAGGTGTATGATCCCATTGTGGTAATTCCTCTAGGTTCAATGTTTCACAATATTTTGAACTTCAGTCTCCCCCAACCTTTAATGTAACTAGTGATGCTTAGGACCCTGGGGATTGGAAAAAAATCATCATGGGAATCATTGAATTGAGGGAGATTACAAATTATTTGTGTATAAATTTATAATATTTAAATCTTCAGGAACCATCTTAGAGGTGGTGGAGTGTGATGAATCAAACTGAGAGGCCTGAGGTTCTAACGTGGGAATGATTTATGTTATTTTTGTGGTGTTCTTTCGAAAGACACGAATGTTGGATTACATATAGGTGTTCGTGGGGTTTTCAAAGGAAACCATAATACTGGATTCTTATTCTTCACATTATATAAAGATACCTTATTTTACTCGTCTTTGGGATTTTAAGGGGTAATATATGTCTTAGAAGGTTGATATTGGCCATTAACCATTAATGATGATCCATGTCATAAATTTTGATCTAACAATGCAGTATAATGTGATTTTAATGGATCTAAAAAACATATAGGTAGTGGAAAATTATAAATTAGTTCTCTTAATATTATCTCTCAGAAGATTAGTGAGTGTAATCCATAGATGTATTGTTGGTTCCTTTTGTGAAATAGGAATAGGAATTCATAAGACATGTTCCATGGTGGTAATGGGTATCTAGATAAATCCAAGGATTCATAGCCTTCCATCAGGGGAGAAATTTTTTCCTTTTTCATTATCTATTTATAGATGAGCCTCTACCATTAATTGTTAAAAAAAATTAGACACTGTTTCATAAGTGTGTTAAAATAATAAAAATAAAGTGTTTTAGTTTTATATCATCAAAACTGAGTTTGCATAAAACTTTTGAGGTGGCATAGGTATCAGGGGTGTGTTTAGGATAATGAAAAGGATATATTTAGAGATTTATAGGATGGTCGGACCATGGAGTGGGAATGGTGTCTCAACAAAAATTATAGACTCCACAAGGTTCTGTGAAAAATGTGCACCTAGGATTGTCGGTATTAGTTACATAATCTAATTTATATACAATTAGAATAATGGATAAAATTATATCTAATGACGGAGAGGTATCTTTGAGTGTTAGAGGAATGATTTTTATTATTTATACACATTCTTTTACATTATTCAATAAAGAGCTTCACATTCCCTCATATCTACTTATGTCATCTAGGAATAAGACATATCCATTATGTTTTCTTAGACGTTATTTTTTCTTAACACACCCCTTGGGAATTAGGTAGATTATCTATTAATTTTCCCAAAGTGTCTCATTATATTCCCTAACCATATGAAGATTTATGAATTTATGATATTCAAGATGACTTGAAATAATAAAATCTATAGTATGATTTAATTATCTAATTATGAAAATCTCATCAATTGTTACCAGAGATAGGTGAGTTTCACCGTTTATAAGGGGGAGAAGTATTTCTTACCCATAGAGTGGTCGTTAGAAGATGATAGAGTGGGAATAAGGCATTTCATTTGTATACCTATAACAATGTTGTTATTGAGTATGGTTGAAGATTCATATCAGGAAACAATTTCACCATCTCTTCCTCCCATAGTGTACCTATACCATGAAGTTTTTATGGATAACATCCTAGAACATAATAAGGACTAGGATATTTAATTTTAAATTGATATCATTTTAGGTGCATATCCTATATTGATTCCTTTTTATCGATTTAGACTAATAAATATTTAAGGACCTAATGGAGACATATGATGACATGGGGTAGAAATAATGTTTTCGAATAAAAAGGTCCCTCTAAAAAATTTCAAGTATTTTTTCACTAAATTGGAATAAATTATCCATTGGCATTGAATATATAATAGCAAGATGAGTCAGGTTTTGGTAAAAAATGTATCGATTTTCAAGGATTGATTTTTTTATCAATTTATTAGAGTATGGTGATTTTCTATGTTAAACATTCCATCTGAAAACCACCATCTTCGATTCAGAAAATAATACATACCAAATAAAACATTTAGGATAATATATAGGAATTATGAATATATCATGATTATTTTGGGTTGATGGATGATTCATAGTTGTTCATTGATCTCAAGAATAATATATTTCACCCATAAAAAGACTCCTTAGTTCAATATTAACTGAATATATTTTCATATTTTCATGGACTTCATAATTGCATGCCATGAATTTGAGGATAATATTAATTACACAAATAGTAAATTTCCTATATTAAAAACATAAAAACATTCACTTTTGTATCTGATAGGTACACATCACAGAGTATTTTATTTTTGAAATATGTATTTTTGATTATATTAAAAATGCGCGGGATGTTACATAATGGGAATGATCTAGAAATGTGTTTATGATTTCTAATTTTCATAGGGTTAGCCTGGTGCAACATGTGGTTCATCTCGGACATGTGCAGTTTGTAAAAACCTATGAATCAAGATACTATTAAAGGTTTAAATTTCATGAGGGTCTACTTGTGCAAGGAGAACTTCTTAAAGCTAATTATATGGTTAACATCACGTCCAATTCTGATACTACCAGAACATGAGATTTATTATGAATTTTAATGTGATTCTTCAGGTGTTTTATTGGAAATTATTTTGATTTATTGAGATCATATAGCTTCAAATGAATTATTTTATATATAATCTCACACGAAAAACTATAGTACTCGTTATTAAGAGATATATATTGTGGCTTACGGCCAAAAATGTAGGAGGAAATAACTTTTTAGTGATAGATTTATCATTCATATAGAAACCAAAAGCTTATGAAATATCTTATATTGGATTAACATCAACGTTTAATAGGTGAAATTGTTTGAATATATTTACATGGTTTTAATGATGTGTATTATGCACTTAGTAAAGGGAATGTTGTAACAGATTATCTTAGTAGTTATAAATAATATTTTTAGTGAGAACCTCAAAATATTAGTTGATGTTGATGATCATATTAGTATAAAAGTCAATTGATGGATTTTATGATCACGGTTTGATGACCTATTTAAATTTATCCCTTATTAATTACATATTCAAACTAAAAAAATACATTTTTCAGCATGATCTATAGTGTTTGATAAGGTGGGAATGGCTGGTGTGGGGGCCCAGTCTTAAGATTGTATTTTGATGCGTATGATGCGATGTATATACATGATAATATAGTTTTTCTTACATCTATAAAAGAATTGATAATAAGATAATCACATTGAATAAAATAAATAGTGTATCTAAGATCAAATAAAAAGTATAATGATATCATGTATGTTATTAGGTGTATAGTTATGATATTCTATGTCTTAAGTTTGTTCTCTCACTGTCTTTCCTACCAGAGTATTATGACCAAATAATAGTGGATGAGTGGATTAATTTAGATTCTTCATGTGCCCTTGTGGAAATGGGAAGAGGTTTAGATGAACATATTTAAAGGGTTACCCATGACCCTGAGAGGTGAAGTAAATTTTTTGGGTTATAGTTGGATGGATGAAAAAGGTTTAGCATTTCATTCAAATTAAAGAGACTCATTTATTGGATGTGTTTTGGAAAATCTCAATACAATAGATATTTTGGAAACATGTAGTTCTTAAGAGTGTAATATTTTTCTTAGACACTAATTTCTTGTCGTTATTTTGTAATGTATTGAAATACGTGATGGGGAATCATCTAAATTTGAGTATAGAATATCTTTTAGGGAATACAATAAGTTTGAAATGAAAATACTAATATTAGGGGATATGTTTATTGATGTATTTTGGATTCATTTAGGGAATGGGATGATCATATTGTCTTGGATGAGTTCTTTTATAATAATATTTTTATTCTTTAGTACATATAGATCTATTTTAGTATCTCTATTTTCATCCTTTCCATTCAATATTTCATTAGAATGTGTAGGGAGATCTAGCTATCATTGGTCCATGTTTGGGGTAGGAGACAATAGATCATGTGCATTTTATTTCTAATTTGTTGGTCAATTATCAAATCATGCAAAATTTTTATGCTTACCATAGTTGGTGAACCTTGAAGTTGTATTTTGGTTGATCATGTATTCTTCCCATTGTCACCACAGTTAGTGCATCGATGATTATGCAAATAGAGACAGTTAGTGACATTGTTTGTGGGGAATTTTGATATTATCAAACACAAAGGGATAGTGGATCGAAGACTATATCTTATTAAATGATATTAAAATATTCATAACATGTTACCAATGTCTCCACTTTGTAATAATAATTTTTATATGATATATATGATCGATGGTGACGATGTTGACTTGGTTCCTAATGCATCATTCATGGAACATCTAATTGGAACTATGGATCGGGGTTAGATAATGATATAAGGAATGATAGTTCCAATATATAGTATTGGTAGTAGCATCTATTATAATATTTGGGAGTGGGAATTAGTTGTTTGTACTTAGTGGTTAGAGTTTTTTTTTGGAAAACAAGTGGAGACACTTATTTAGGATGTGAAGTTGTTGTAGGGTAATATTTGCAGTGTATTCAAATTAAAATTTAAAATATATTCTAGTATTGGCATATTATGAATGGGGTTTTTAAATTTATAGGAAAAAATAGTTTCTGGGGATTAGGTATTGAAATTCTCAAAATAAAATGGTTTGAAAAGTATTTAAAAAGATGAATAAAGAAAACTAGCTCATTCTTCCAACACCATCATCTATCTGGTTGCATGTCTAGGAGAACTGGACATCAATAGATCAACCCAATATTCCCATTGTAAGGCCATAAACCTAGGATATTCTAAGAGAAATTTAATTCCCATACCCCAGTTCCCCAGATTTGGTGCATTATTACTTAACATTGGCATGATCAAAAAAGATGAAGTCTCAAAAGACCGATTAGTTTAGTCGCCTTGGAAACACTAGATAAATTCATAAATGTTACATTACATCATAAAGTGAAAAACTACAATAAAATAGTCCACATATTCCACACTCATATCCACTTCAGAATATCCCTGTAGGTCTGTCATAAAATATTTCTTCACATCCTAGGAAAAATAATACATAGAAAGGGGTGAGCTTAGATGCCCAGTAAGGATAAGAATATATTGGAAACTGTCATAAATAAGCATAATCCTTAAGGAATTATATAACTAAAAAAATTCTTTTAAACCTAAACTTAAGCATAATATAGTAAAAATAAAATGAAATAATGTCATTTACTTATTTAGATGGATATTCTACATGTCTAACAATCACATGCAATATCAATAACCACTATCATAATGATGGAATACATAATGCCGGACTATCAAAACGACATAGTCAAGCCCTTGTGCCAAGACTAAAAATAAGATTTTATCATGGTCTTGTGCCAATGCACTATTTTGTCTCAATAGACCTACTGATGGATCGAGGAGCTATTGTAGGCTTTAGCCGTCACTTACTAAATCCAGTGCATTTCTCATATGAACACGTGTAAACATAACATAAACATTCGTATTAAAACTAGAATAAAAAAATTCAATTCTTTATCCATAAAACATTAATGGTATAAAAATAACACATCCAATTTCAAACATATCATAAAACCATCAATACAATATGGTAGTTTTGTATCAAAATAAATCAACTTCAAATAATCTTATAATCCATCAAAATATGTTAAAATAGATGAAATCAAAACTATTTGAGAGAAATATCTCTTATCCTTAAATCATTTAAAAGATTCATAATTATAAAAGAAAACATTTATGTTAAAAATATTCTTATAATATTTTAAGGGAATCTTCGAAAATTTTATAATGGCGGAAAATAGCCACACCCGCCATATATGTTAAAAAATGAATTCTTACCTTAATTTTGTCGAAAATGTTAAAAATACTAAGTTTGGAGAAGGACAGAAATATTACATTATAAATATCTTATAAAAAGTCAACAAGGGTTTAAAATACATTAACCTATTGCCTATAAAATATAAAGATTGATTTTAAATACATTTTTAAAAACATGGATGTTGATGATAAAGTTGTCCCAGTGGATAATTATGTATTAACAACCCTGTATAATGAAGAGATTGTGAAATAAACTCTTACCTTTTAATTTCTTTGGTTGAGGGTAGGTTTAAATCCTGTATAATGGTAAAATAATTGGTATTAAATTATAAAAGAATCATATACATAAAAATGATATCATATATGATCTCTTAATATTGCTTTGTTAATAATATTTTGGTATTATCATCATTTCAGGTGCTTACTTACTCATTTTCATTTATATGTTTTGTTACATAAGTTGTGTTTGTTATCCATAGGTTGTATAATATTCATATCCATAATTATATCACATACTTTAACATTATTTTCAATCATAAAATGAGAATAATACTTGAATGGATACGATGGGGAATGAATCTCATCGCGTTCTTGCAGACGGTAGTCTGTACGTACGGACGAGCGACAATATCATTATTTTGATATTAAAATAATATTTAATTGGATGGTATATCATATATACAGAATCCTTATCATTTTATATTTATTATTTTCAGCAATTACACATAATTATCATACCCATCCAAATAATAATGTTTCGAATAACAAGTACACCATGACATGGAGATGGTAAGTCACACGTATGCACATATGGTGACATGTCATTCAAGGGATGGATATAATACCGAATATGGTTGTAACATATTTATAATAACATAACAGTATATCGAAGATAATGTAGTTATTATTTTAGAATGGAAATAAAAATGAAATAAGAATTTGGAGAAGATAGGAACTAGAAAGAGGTGATGAGAGTTTTACCTCTTCTTCGGGTTCTTCCTTTTTATTTGATCAAAAGGGCTCCATAAGATGGCTTTCTGACTAAATGATGTCCTCTAGAATGATTTGAGGAATGTTTAGAGGATATCTGGGCAGTTTTTGGTGGATCCAAAAGGCTTTGAGGGTATTAATTTGAGATAAGGGTGACTTCTATTTTATAGAAGGTGTGAGGGGAACCTTAGGAAAATCTAGAAATATTATTTAATATTAAATTCATATTCGGTTTCTAATGGCTAAAAAGTGGATTATTTAAACTATAATGTGGGGATATGTAGAAACCAACTCAAATAATAGTTTTTTGACTGGTTTGGGTCACTTTAGCAACCTTATAATTTAGTTTTAACTCTTAATTAATTAGTTTTATAGTTACCATGTCTCTTTGTATTTTTATATTATATAGTTAATTAAATGACTATATACATCCAATAGACCCCCAAATGGTCCATTAATGATACACCATTCATTATATCAGACTTTAGGCCTAACCTTATATTTTTCGGGATAGAATATCAATTAATAATATAATATTTGATTAAAAACTCATTTATGTCAATTTTGACAATAATTAATAATTGGTTTTTGTTGAAGACTTAACAACTTTACTAATTAGAACCAAATTCATTTAAGCAATATGAAAATGTCATATTAACCAATATAATTCATGTATGTGATAAAAACTATCAAATTATATTTATTTTAACATTGAAATTACAAATTAGTTGACTCTTTCATTAATAAGGAAAATACTTCATCATTATTGTGTCATAAATAAATTTAATTATTCAACGTCTTAAAATTATCAGTAAAATTCCATTATTTGGGATAATGTTTTATCTTTCTAATTAATAATTATAGTCTAAAATATAACATATATAATACTATGAAAAAATTGTTTTGCTAAATGATATATGCTTATGTCATTTTTGTATATATTTTATCTTAATTAATATAAAGTGTCATTATCAGTTACAAGTGGATCCATGGGGTTCCAAAATTGACCCAAAGATGACCATGGTTGGACATGTATCAAAAAATAGATTTTGGATAGATTTTAGTTTAATTTTTTATTATTATAATATTATTTGTTTACCCTTATTTATCGGATGTACCCTTTAACCATGGTACAAAAATATTTACCGAAGTAAATATTCAAAATGTCTAAATATAAAAGTTACCTATTTAAATAATTTGGACCTCATGATTCTAAATATGTAATCCTTTTTTATAAATTCAAAACTCGGAAGTGGAATAAATTAATTTAAATTTATTTCCCACTGTCAAAACAAAAAGCATGTTTTTAAGAAATAATAACTATCAAAAGATTGACACTTGTTTATATCAGGTTTAAATGTGAAATTACGTCCAATGACTAGAATTGTATGAAATGGTAAAAATATATTCTATATATTCTTCAAAACCACTCAAATTCATAACTTATCACTATTAATTATTTCGAATAAAAAATTTGTTTTTAATTATTGTTTAGCAATTTTCACAATTCATCAAAATATAAAAGTTAACAGAAAAGTACCAAAAAATCACCCTAATCTAATTAAAATATTTTGAATCCAAAAATAAAGTCCATTTTGAAAGATAAAATGTATGAAATTTGAAAAATTAGGTTTTACTATTCATAATAGCTAGTTTGATTGGTTGTGGTGTGTTAGAACTCGAAGTTGCGTACAACACATGCTACTATATTATTCAAAGAGAAACGTACCATGGAACATTGGGCTGTAACATTCTCCCATACATCAATAAATTGTGTCCTTACAATTTATTCTCGGTATTGGGAACTTGGGGTTGACATTTCAAAATATCTTAATTGAAATCCCCCATTGAAAAATGGATCCATGGGGCCTCTATTCAAAATAAAGTGTGGTAAGTATGAATGTTACCAAAAATAACACATACTAAGGTTCCATGTAGGGAATCATGGATATAGAAGAGAAATATAAGCATCAATATCTGATGGAGAGTCTTAGAGAACATGGCTATGAAAAATCCAACAATCAAAAAGCCATAAAATAGTGATTATTTATGGTACCATCTAGGACAATGTTTTTGTTCTAAGTTCCTTTTATTAATGTTGAGGAATTTATTTATGCGATTGGTTAAGATCATAAAGACATATAATTACTTTATAATTACGGTTTTATCAATTTATAAATTTTTACCACAAAATCATCTTTCACTCCAAAACATAGTACGACTCAGAAATACTCTATTTATCCAAATTGTATAGGGTTTCAAATCTAAACATATACCATTTAAATGATGAAAACTATTTTTTAACAATCAGGGACATCCTGTAGGGTAGTGTTAGGTAATAAAGGCATGTCACTCCATCATTGTGGGTTCGATTCCTGCAGCTTTGTACGAGACGATAGGTTATCTCCTGACCCACGACTTGTCCTTTTCCCAAGATACTAGTATAATAATATTTATGAAATATTCATAAGAAATGGTTTAACATTAAACAATACTATATAAAGTTCAACTTAATCCATTAAAAATATTATAGTAATCCAAAATACCTCTGTCCAAACTCTCTGTAAATGGTATCTAAAATCCTGAAATCCATTGTTACATCAAATTCTCCAAAAAATGTAAAGTTTCTCTTATTGTCACATACTGAAAATAAGAATACCTTAGTCATATTAAAACCATAATTAAAACTAAAATTAATGCACGAAAATCCTTTATATGTCACATTATTCATATAATTGGAATATAGTTCTTCAATCCAAAAATACAAATACAATAATTATTCAACTTCAGCTGTAGTAACAACATAAGCATGGCCTTTCTCCCTTGCCCTTTTCTGAGGTAACTATCCATGGAGCTTAGGAAATTCATTTTCATAATTCCCCATTTCTCTACAATTATAGCATTCCACTTTGACAGTAACATTCTTTCCCCTACAATCATGAGCTTTGTGGCCTTTTTCACAACACTTGTAGCAAACTCCCATTTCTTTTAGTCCAGTACCAAGGTATTTCTTCACACAATTATCACATAATGGAAAATCCTTCTTTCCATTTTTCCTATTACATTTCTCTTTCTCCACCGTTATATTTTTCTCTTGATTTACCTTATTGTCATAATATTTATAGAATTCCTTTTCTATCTTGATAGAACATGAGACTATATCTTTGTATGAAGATAAGGATTGTGATACTAAAGCCCAAAAATGAAATGGTTTTAACCCATAAAAGAAATGATCAATATTACTTCATGGATTACATATATAATCTGAAGCATGCCTCACTATCCTTGTGAAAATAGCCTCATACTTTGTGACATTCTTAACCTCCTTTTGCCTCTGAATCAGAAATTGTCTTTCCATATCTGCTCGATGGTCATGAGTAAAGTTTTTTTCTAAGAAAATTAATTTAAACTCCCTCCATTACATATTTGATACTTCATCCTCTTCCTTTTTGTTTGGAATCAATGACCACCATTGGTCAGCATCTCTAGTGAGGTGGTAAAAGGACATGAAAACTTTTTCCCTTTCATTACTCCCCAAAGAGAAGAATATTTTCTCTATGGAATTTATCCATTTCTCATTCACTAATGGGTTTTTACTCCCATTGAATTTTAGTGGTTGTTACCTCATGAATTGATCCAACATTGATCCTCCGACTTGTGGATCAGGGTGCTCCATACGGGCAAGGTTATTATTCTTAACCTGAGTGAGTTGTACTATAATTCCACTAATACCAACTGTAATGCCCAGACTCCAGTTACCCAGATTCGGTGAATTATTACTTAAATTTGGATTGATCACAAAAGATCATGTATCGAACGACCTATTAGGTTAGTAGCCTTGGAAACACTAGATACATTCATAAATGTTACATTACATCATAAAGTAAAAAACTACAATAACATAGTCCCCATAGTCCACACTCATATCCCCTTTATACTATCCCTACAGAGAAGTCATAAAATATTTCTTCACATCCTTGAAAAAATAAAACATAGAAAGAGGTGTGCTCAGATGCTCAGTAAGGATAACAATATAGCGGAAACATCCATAAATAAGCATAAACATTTATGGAAATGTATAACTAAAACAAAAGCCTTTTAAACCAAAACTTCATAATAATATGGAAACAATAAAATGAAATAATTCCATTTACTAATTCGCTTGGATATTCTACTAGTAGAATAATCACATGAAATATCAATAACCACTTACATAATGATGGAATGCATAATGCCAGACTATCATAACCACATAGTCAAGGCCTTGTGACAAGACTACAAAAAATATTTTGTCAAGGCCTTATTCCAAGACACCAGTTTGTCTATTTAGACCTACTGATGCATCAAGGAGCTAGAGCGGGATCTACCTATCACTTACTAAATCCAATGCATTCCTCATATGAACAGGTTTAAACATTACAAAAAAATTCGTATTAAAACTGGCATAAATAATTTCAATACTTTCTCCATAAACCGTGAATGGTATAAAAAACATATCCATTGTCAAACATATCACAAAACTTTCAATACAATATATATGTTTCGTATCATAATAAATCAACTTCAAATAATCTTATAATCCATCAAAGGATGTTGACATAGATGAAATCAAAACTATTTGAGATAAATATCTCTTTTTTTGAAATAATTTAAAAGTAAAATAATTATAAATGAAAACATTTACTTAAAAAATATTCTTATAAGATTTTAAGGGAAGCTTCGACGATTTTATAATGGCGGAAAATAGCCACACCCTCCGTATAAGTTAAAAAAAGACATTCTAACCTTAATTTTAACGAAAAGGTTAAAAGGGACCTTGTTTGGAAAAGGACAGAAAGATTCCTTTAGAAAATTCTTATAAAAAGTCAACAAGGGTATAAATGAATTTAACCCACAGTCTATGAAATATTAAGAATGATTTGAAAAACATTTTTATGAAACATGGATGTGGATGATAATGTGATCCCAGTAGATAATTACTTATAAACAACCTCAGATAATGAAGAGATTGTGAAATAAACCCTTACCTTATACTTTTCCTTTGTTAAGGGAAGGATAAACTCTTGTATAATGGTGAAATAATTTTTATTAGATTTTACAAGAATCATATATATAAATATGATATCATATATGATCTTTTAATATTGCTTTGTTAATAATATTTTGGTATTATCATCATTTCGGGTGTTCACTTACTCATTTTATTTTATATGTTTTATTTCATAAGTCGTGTTTTTCATCCATAGGATGTATAATATTCATATATATAATGATATAATTTCCTTAAATTGTTTTGGTAATCGTAAAATGAGAATTATACTTGAATGGATATGATGGGGAATGAATCTCATCGCGTTCGTGGAGACGGTAGTCCGTACGTACGCACGAGCGACAATATCATTACATTTATATTAAAATAATATATAATTGGATGGTATATCATATATAAAGAATCCTTATTATTTTATATTTATTATTTACTCAATTAAACATCATTATCAGACCCATACAAATAATAATGTCTTGAATAAAAATTACACCTTGACGTGGAGATGGTAAGCCGTACGTACGCACATATGGTGACATGTCATTCAAAGGATGGATATCATATTGAATATGGTTGTACCATATTTATAATAACAGCATATTATATAGAATATACTGGAGTTATAATTTTATAATTCAAATAACCATGAAATAAGAAGTGAGAGATGAAATGAACTTGAAATAGGTTATGCGATTTTTACATCTTTTTCAGGTTCTTCATTTTTATTTCATTAAAAGGGCTCCTTAAGATGGATTTTTGACTAAAGGAAGGACTCTAGGATGAGTTGAGGAAGTTTTAGAGGATATTTGGGTAGGGTTTTGCCAAACCAAAAGGCTTTGAGGGTGTTAATTTGAGAGAAGGGGGAGTTCCCTTTTATAAGAGGGGTGAGGTAAACATTAAGAAAAGCTAGAAATATTATTTATTAATAATTTCATATTCGGTTTATAATGGCTCCAAAGTTGATTGTTTAAAGTATATGGTGGGGATAGGTAGAAAACAACTAAACAAATAGGTTTTAGATAGTTTTGGGTCACTTTATTAACCTTATCTTTTAGTTTTAACTCTTAGTTAATTATTTTGACATTTACCATGTCTCTTTGTGTTTTTATATTATATAGTTAATAAACATACTATATACATCCCAGTGACCCCCAAGTGGTCCATTAATGACACACCTATCATGATATAAGTCCTTCGGCCTACCCTTATATTTTTATGAATATAATATCAATTAATAATATAATATTTGTTTCAATAACTCATTTTTGTCAATTTTGACACTATTTAATAATTGATTTTTGTAAAATTCCTAGCAACATTATTAATTAAAACCAAATTAATTTACACAATAATAAAATTATATATTAACA
Organism: Viscum album; assembly: GCA_963277665.1. Lineage (NCBI taxonomy): Eukaryota > Viridiplantae > Streptophyta > Magnoliopsida > Santalales > Viscaceae > Viscum > Viscum album. The sequence goes on along the minus strand of OY728143.1, from coordinate 510,153,351 downwards.
AATCAAATTTTTGGATGTCATCAAAACTTTAAAATTATATTTATTTTGACATTTATATCAACAATTTTTTTGATTCTTTCATTAATAAGGAAAATACTGCATCATTATTGTGGCATAAATAAATTTAATTAGGTAATTTCTAAAAATTATAAATAGAATACCATTATTATGGATAAATTTTTTTTCTAATTAATATTTATATTCGAAAATATAACATATATTACCCTATATAAAATTTGTTTTGCTAAAAGATATATGCTTATGTCATTTTTTTCTATACTTTAACTTAATTAATATAAAGTGTAATTATCACATTCAAGTGGATCCATGGTGTCAAAAAATCGATCAAATGATACCCATGGTCGGACATATATCAACCAATAGGTTTAGGACACGTTTTAGGGTAATTGTTTATTATTATTATATAATTGTTTGCCCGTATTTACCGGATTTACCCTTTAACCATGGTAAATAAAATATTTATCGATGTAATTATTAAAAATGTCTAAAATTAAAAGTTAACTATTTACAAAAATTTGTAAATCTTGATTCTAAATATGGAATCTATTTTTCTAAATTCAAAACACAGAAGTGGCAGAAATTAATTTTAAATTAATTACCGCTTTCAAAACAAAAGTCTTGATTTTAAAAAATCATAACTATCAAACGATTGACACTTGTTTATGTCTGGTATAAATGTGAAATTACGTCCAATGGCCAAAATTGTATTAAATGGGAGAAATTTATTCTAAATATTCTTTAAAACAACTCAAATTCATAATTTATCACAATTAATTATTTTGAATAAAAAATTTTGTTTCTAATTAAAGTTTAGTAATTTTTATTATTAATCAAAATATGATTTTTTACAGAAAAGTACCAAAAATTCACTCTAAACTTATTCTGATATTTAGAATACAAAAATTAAGTCCATTTTGAAAGATAAAATGTATAAAATTTCAAAAAGTGGTTATTACTATTCATAATGGCTAGTTTGATTGGTTGTGGTGAGTTAGAACTTGATGTTGCATACAAAACACGCTATTGTATTATTCAAAGAGTAGTGTACCATGGAAGCTTGGGGTGATACTATAAATATTCTTGCATTTGATCCCCCCTAGCTAACTAGAGGGATCCACTCAACAAAATTATCATGAATGACCCCTACTTTTCCTCATAAATCCTATATTTCATATCTCTCTTAACTACCTTGAATCTCATTTAACCAAAGTGAACAGAGGGCCCCCTATTTGAGAATGTGGACCACATTTAATTTTATCTTCACCTCTGGAATATTAAATTGTTCATTACTATGTTTGATTTTTTATTTTTGTTTATTTATTTATGTTTTGACATAAAAGTGATGTTTTGTTTTGGGAACCGAGAGCATAGTATCCAGAAGACACCATTCACTCCCTCAATTCAAGTATATAGAATCTTGTATATAGATAGGTGTTAAATAGTTCAATTCACAATCCATCCAAAATCTATGATTTAAATGAAGGAATTATAAAATGTTTTCCCCTTATTCTATGTCATTTTATTGATTTATACTGTATCATTTGGAATATCATTATTATAAGTTGGGAAAATTATACCCTAACATTAAAACTTTGGCATCTCCAGTTTATTTTCAATATATTTATATTTATTCCTAATATAATTATTTTCAAATTATTTTTATATCAATAATATGAAATTTACAAGTAGTTTCATCTCGGTTTTCCTTCGATGAGACTTATTTTCATATTTTACACTGATTAATATTATATGTAGTGCACTTAATACCCAATAAATTATATTATATTTTTTAATGAATCATTCCATGTGACTATGTCTATGAAAATTATTTTTAATCATTATTTCATGGGTATTTTATATTTCTATTTCATGTTCCTATTATTATCCTCCATAGATCAGATTTACTACCTAATTAATCCACACCGATTTTACGTAGTATAGGTTTTTTCATTTGAGATTAAATTTTATTTTATCATAACTTATAGACAACTATTATTAATCCATGTTAATTTAAATAAGATATTTCTCCCGGAATCATGAATTATCATTTGATTATGGTCTTTATTGTGATGAGATATTGATTGGTTTTTCTCTAACTAAGTGTTTGGGATCACCCCTTTCTTATCATTCCATCCACTTGTTATGAATATGGGTATAACTTATCTGAAATATTTAAGGAATTATTATTTATGTCAATTATAGAAAAATGATCATAGTTTTAATAAAAATATGTTGGTTAAGTAAATAGTTCTAAAAAACTATCCCTTTAGTCATTGAGACTATGGGATTGTTAGGAGATGAACTATTTAAATATGAAATAAATATATATGTGATAATTTTTCTTGGATTTTTCCAAAAAGGTGGATTCAGAATCTAATTTTGATAAAAAAACGTAGAGAAATTATGTGAAATAATGATAAGTTATGATTGGTTAATCTCACATTAACTTGAGGCATATGTGTAAAATATGTTCCTTTAGAAGAAGATTTTGGATTGTGGGTTTGGTCTACCTGAAGACTCATACCTTACATAAATATAAGGATATATTTTTTCTCATTCACCGTCATGGATAGAGTATTAGGATTCATTATGATATTAAGATTAGTTAACTTATTTTAAATTCAATATGAAAGTGTATTTGGTAATTATAGTACTAGATTAAGTCTAGATATCTTCATTGATTCATGTTTTGTAATTTTAGAAGAGTATATAAGTTAAACTATTATGCTCATTATATTTTTTATCATTACATCGATAGAGGTATTTCATTTATAAATTTGAGGAAATGATCTCAACAGCTAACACCAAGCCATGTTTTATGTACTGTAATACATGAATGTTCAATTTTTTAGGTATAGGATATCACTATATTAATTTTATTAACTAAAAACCCGAATATTATTGTTAAAGCATCACTAAATTTCATAAACCCTTCTCCACTTGATGGTTTTTAGTAAATTTTCAATGATTTACCTCTCTTTAATTTTCATATATTTTTCATTAATTATTCCTTCCCAACAAACATTCCACGTTAAATGTTTTATTTTTTATTGTGCAATAAAATATTTAGAAATATTTAAAAACCATAACTGGTTCCTAGATAATCTGGGAAAACCGAAAAACTCCCTGACACATATGGGTCTGGGACACTCTTTAATTGACATTATTTTTTAATGATTCATATATATTCCCCCACTCATGATCAAATGTCCCTACAATTCGACGTTCTACATCCAAAAGGCACACTTTTTGATCTTTTCAGGAAACTTATACTTTCATAATGTCTCAATAAAAATCCTTATATATTTCTCATGTCTATATTTTCAAGTATATTATATAATATCATTCTTAATTTAGTTTTCCAAAACAATTTCTTTATAGTTACTAATGACTCTATTCATCAATTCCATTAATATAATATGTTAATTTTTATTTAAATGTTGCATCTATATTAACTCATACTATTTATATATTATAAAAAAAGTTGGGAATTTGATATATTATTTATTCAAATTTTTTTATGATATCCAGAACAGATATACACATTACATACATAAAAATCTCTTATAATTTGATTAAATAAATCATTAATCCATCGTAGGGATTCTTGTTTTTATAGTGGTCTCAGTGAGCTCTCGATAATTGATAAAAAACTGAATTGATCCATCTATATTCTAGAGGAAGATTATTTTTCACCACATGGAAATTCAAAGGGGAAAATAATCCCCATCAATAAATCATCTTTTAATTTATTCATTAAATCCTCTAGTTTTATCAGGAAAATACCTATGGGAAAATTTTACATTAGTGTGGTTGTGGGTATAATATCGGTTATGAACTCCACCTCATCATCTAGATAAAGTCCAAAAAACACTTCATTAAATGAATAACTTTATTCTCTCAGAATGTGAATTTCTTATTTATTGATTATTTCCATAACTTATCTATTTTAGAATGATATCCATATTCATTTGGAGTCACAAGAAAATTATTGAAGGATTTTCTACATTGTATTTATAATTATTATTATATTTATATAGGATCATAAGATGGTTCTGGATAAAGAAGAATATTTATATTTAGCTATACTTTTATGTTAAATTTATATATTAAGATCTAATACATACCCATTATAGTTCCAAATATAAATAATATAAAAATTACAAGATTGACTTGAATAATCTCCCCATATTTGAAAATTGTGGATGATTTTGACATGTTGGCTGAAATAATTAAACTACCTATTTTTTCACACACATATATATATATATATACTTAAATGTATCAAGGTAGTGATTTAAAATTTCAAGTAAACGTGGAGTATAAAATGGAACAATTAGATCTCAAATCAAATAAACCATTCTCCATTATTGAGTGAATGATAAGCTTTCCATGAACAATATAATTTTTTTCATAGAACAAAGGGATTGTTATTGAATAAGGATTCCCATTATCACTTCTATTAAATGGTTACTAATGTGGGTTTCTCTAAAAGATGCTCAATTTGGTGAACTTACTTTCATGGGGCCCATGACCCTTATAGTTGATGAATTAGAACGTAAGTGGCACATTATGTTTTCTCATACTTTCTCTATCATATTAGTGTTATTATTTGTGTCTCATAAATATTGATAATCATGACTCCCTTTTCCTCCCCACTTTATTAATTTCTTTATTATTTTGATATAATTACCATGGTTTTTATTTCCTAATATTTGACATAAATGTTTATTGATCATCGTACCTCTATAATCATTTGACCCCCCCCCCCCACCCCCCGTATTTTAAATCACCATACATTTTATCATTCCACCATATATGTGAGACAATTATATGATATCTATCTCTAAATTTTTAATACAACAATCCACATTTTCATAGATCTTAAATTTTCTAAAAATAGATATTTTCATAGTTTTGGTTTTAAATTAATAAAGAAAATATCTATTTTTTAATCAATATTGATACAAAACTAGGGGTATGTCATGATAAACATGTGAATTTTTCCTAAAATTTTTTGATATGTTAACTCTAATTTTTCTTAATCTCTTTAAATTTTACATATTTTTATTATAAACTATTTCTGAGAAATACTTTTTAAAAAATATTTTCTTGATTTCATGCAACGCCAATACTTCATCGTCATCCTTTAGCTATGTATTATTGATCAATTTATAGAATTTATCAACTTACAATTTTAAATATTATATGGAAGTATAATAATTCTTATTCATAGAATAAGGTAGTGCTTGAATTATATTTTCTATTGAGGTGGAATATTTTTTAATAATTTGTTGATTGGATTACCTACTAAAGGAAGGTCTTAAATGGTGAATAATTGATTAATCAGATATATTCTCTTTCTTAGGTTAATGATAATATTCCTCATATTTCATGTTATTATTCAAAACTAAATACAATTGGGCACTTATATCCAAGAGTGGTGAAATACACCTCCTATTATGCAGGGAATGTAATTTGGTAAATACTTTTATTTTACATCACATGGGTAAGGGGACTTTTCTCTTATTTCCCATCATTATCTCAAAATTAAAATGGTGGGACAAAAGTCAATAAATCTAGATAAATATATGTTTCATATGATTAAGTAATAACATATGGGATATCTAATTTTATCCAAGGATATTGTATAATAAACAAATTCCAAAAGTAACTAAAATATCCCAAAATTCCTTATATAGTGACCCGAATTTTTATACACTCTTACATCATTATTTTTTAGATAAAAAACATAATAATAATTAATTAGAAAATAGAAAGGTATAGTGTATTTGGAGAATTCAGATCATAAAATAGGATTACATATAAATTTTAAAAATTATTAAAAAAACATTACCATAATCCTCCTATAATATTTCATAGAACTATTCATTGATATAATCACCAAAATAAATAAATCAAATAAAAATCAATTTTAAACCATATAACTAGAAAAAGTGAAAAGGGACATGAGATAGGAATCATTATACTATATGGGTGAGGATCATCATTTTTATCACACCATAAGAAAAATAACATTTTAATGAAGATGATAAAATCATTTGAAAGATTCATATAATTTAGAATATGCAAAAAAATTAAATAACATAAAATTATTGACAATTTTCATTCATAAACAATGACTAAATTTACAATACTTTTTCAGAATAATAGTCATATCTTGGGATATATCACTTTACACAATTAAATTAAATAACATATAATTATTGACCAACCTTTCAAATCATAAAATGATCATAATCATTCCATCCATAAAGAAAGTAAACTTATATCAATAATAAACATGGTATAAATTCATAAGGAAATAATTTTTTCAATAATGGTGTACCATGTAATTTGTCAATAAATAAATCAATTATTCTCAAAAATAGAAAAATATAAGACAGTTTTTTTACTCGTAAGAGTATAATAAACAATGACAAATAATATTTCAAGGAGAGTAGTAGATTGAACCTAAGAATAATTGAATACACTATTCAATAAATTAATTTGATCAAAAAATAGGATATTCTCTTTATAATTGCTAATAACATAAAAACCCAATAATTATATTTTTTATAATAAGGGTTTAACTTTCTAAAATTTCAATGATCAATTTGGTTAGAGTTTAAAATAATTAAGTAAAACATTCATATATCATACCCTAGAAATAAAATGTGGAAACTTCCACCTCGTGTCTATTTTTTCCATTGAAAATGATTAATAAATTTATATTTATGGTATATTAAAAACAAGATTTATTTTTTAAAATTATAATCCATATAACATAATGAAATGTCACTTGATTGTTAAAAATCCAACATAAGTCCTTTTAAAAACATTTGAACATGTGGGATGAGATGAAAAATGATCAATAAGGAATATAAAATAAAATAATATCATTATTTAATGTGTAAATTTATAAAAAAACATAAGAATGTTTACCTATTTCGTAATAAAAATTAATCTCAAATAATTATTTAATTTTAAAAGAAATAAAATTCTATTCTTAAAGTTCCATAAAATATCTCATAATATTTTAAAATGTAAAAACATAATAATTTGGTTTTACTGTAAAAATTGAGTAATCATGTAAGTATTTTTATCAAAAAAATACTTTTCGACAATAATAGTGGTATAAATTTTACTTTAAACATTATCTCATTAACATTCAATATGAAATAAAAGATATCCATGAAACTCATTTTAATGACTAGAAAACACATGTAGTTACCTAGGGAAATTGTAACTTCAATCCCCTTTATAATGAAATAACCATGATGGTTAATTCTAATATATCTCTTTGTAGTAACATAATACTCATTAACTTCATCACTTTACCTAATTACATAGAGAGATATATTGGAATAACTTATTATTAAATCTATATTAGTTCATTTATTATAATATAAATTTTCCATGACACATATCTATATAATAAAATAATTTCCATAACAAATAACAAAAAATATTTGGATTAATACATATAATTAATCACTTTCAATCTTCATTTAAAAAACTATAAAAAAATAATTTCCTTTCTAAAATAAAAAAAACATCTTTAAAGAACGACAAACATTGTATTCTTTGAAAAAACAATAATGCGGAGGAAGCTTCTAAATGATAATTAATCATGAAAGGGTTAAATTATTCTCATTACGTGAACATTAAAAAAAAATTTACATTGGATAATAGTTTCAAATGTGACCCGTATGGTAAAAATTAAAAAATTACTTTTGACCCATTTTTAAAGAAATGATAAAAATATTTTTCAATTTAATTTTAATATATTGTAATTTAAAACTAATAATTCTTCCTAAAATTAAAATAAAATTTCTGTGAAAGAACAACATTTTAAAAGAATGCTATAAAATAAGGGTTTAATGATCTTCCCTTAACATAAAGAGTAGGTAGCTTTGTATGCTATCTAAATCCTCAATAATAGAATTTTTCATAGTTTTATAATTTTATAATAACCATTTTTATTCTAATTTCATTATCATTATTTTTTTCATATATTACTTAGTTTCTAAATCAACAATGTTCATGTCCGACGTTCTGAGGAATTCCAGTTCATGATCCCCAAAAATAACTTTGGTAGGATGATTGTGGTCAATTGAAATATAGTAAGATCATATGTAGAATATTATTCAATAAATAACTATCATATTTAAACACAAAACACAATTTTATAACAATCCATGTAAAGTTGACATGAAAAATTAATCACATCACTTCATGAAGGTGAAAGTAGAAAAAATAGCACAGAAGGTGTTATAACTTATCAACATAATAAATGTAAAGAGGGGGAGAAATATATTCCAAAAAAAATTAATAATTATGTCCTTAATATAATATATGATATATATATATATATATATTAATTAAATACATCATAATAAACAACCTTGTGAGGTGTCGATGAATGATGAAACACATCGTTTTGTGGTAGTGGTAGTCCACACATATACACAAGTACTATTTTTATTTCCCATATGATTGAAAAGAAGATGAAAATGGATTTGAAATAAAAAGCATAAATTTTAAATAAATTTTAGATATTTATTTAGTCATATATATAAGAATGTAGAATATTTTAGGGGGTTTGAAGAGATAATATACATCAAAATAGTCTTTTAAGAGATATTCAACTTCCTTTGAAAACATCATTGACTTACACCCTATGAATTATACGTTATTACATTCGATTGACTATAACCTCTAATACATAGGGAGGTGTTTTATTATGTTTTTTTAGATAAATAAATCAGGAGGTGTTAGGAATAGAGGACATGAGGTTCAATATTGTATGTGGGGCGGTGGAAATTTTATAAAAACCTTAAATATTAATATTAAATATGTTTATAAAAAATGCAAAATAGATAAAAAGTAATATAAAATAAAATATAAGGATGATAATGTCAAAATAAATTAAAAAAATATTTCTCCAAAATTATGTGTCTTTTAAAATGATTTCTTTTGGTTCAACCACCTCATTAACCATTTTAACCTTTACTACGGTAATAAATCAATCCATAAGGGTCAGCAATATAATTTCAAAAATTTACTATGAAATATAAAAGGAAAATTAATGATATAAAATATTTTTACCAAAAAATTTAGTTATAAAAATGATTCCATTTATATAATAAATATTAAAAATTAATTTTATTATCACTACATACCATATAAATTCTTTTTTCAGGCTAGTCGCAAAATTTTTCTTTAAATAAATCATCATAAAATTATAATTTAAATATAAACAAATTGAAATACTCATACACCATATAATTATCAACTAAGCACAAATAGTACCATAATTCATCCAAATCATATTTCTTTTATTTTCAAAAAAATTTACATTTTTTGTACTTCTTGCACAAGAGCAACAACAGTGTTGCATAAATGTTTTGATAATTATACCATAAATAAAAATTAAAACTAAATTAATATTTTAAAATATTTAATAATAATCAAAATAAACATTGAAAAAAATTCTCAAATTCTTTTTATACCTGTGAAAACATATTCTAGTTATTAAAAAAAGAGGGTCATTTTGTAATAATAATGTGAATAAAATAATATAAAGTTTTTAATAATAATAAAGTCATGTAAATGTAAATAATTCTAAATATAAGGAGATAAAGTAAATTTAGTATGAATAAACAAGAATTACGATTATTGTTTTGTAATAACCTATGATTTTATTAAATATATTTTTTATAAATACTGTTAAAGAGATTTACTTATACAAAACACCAAACAAAAATGAAACTTAGATAATTTAATAAAATAAAATAATTAAATTTTAACAATATATGGTAGCCATTAAATTTTGGTTATCAATTTATGTAAAATAATAATAATAAAACTAAGGATTTTTTTAAAAAATTGTTTATTATATTCTTGATAAATAAACTTCTATAAAAAATATTTTATGCACTTTATGTCCTAATAAGAAATTACATCTTTAATCCTAAGAAATATTACATTGAAAAATTTCTTTTATATAATTATTAAATAATGTAACAATTCAAATATTATTTTTTGGAATAAAAATTATATTTTGGGGACTAATTTTAATTACTACGACATTTGTAAATCCATTATTTCTAGAGAATATCTTTTAAAAATTCATAATTTTGTTATTTAAACAAATGAATTAACCTCATCTAGAAAATTACTATAATATTATTTCTAACCCCACATAGAAATATACTAACACTCATTCAATTTTTAATCTTTATTATATTTGATTAATAACAATTAACCGTGAAAAACCAATTTTGTATATTACAATTTACCTATATATTAAATATTTTAATTTTAAAGCTATTTTTTTCAATTTGGAAAATGATAAGACTGTGTTGGAATTATCTTAAGGATGTTAAAATTGAATTATTATAATATTATCTATCTCATAGTTTCATTGAAATATAAATTACTTAGTTAAAAACATGTTTTAAATAAAACTACAAAAATGGTAAAATATAAAAATCAATTTGTAAAAAGAGATAAGAATATTTAAAAAAATATAGCAATATCAGTTTTCTAATATTTAACTGTCATAAATAAAGTAAAAATTAATTATTTCACATATTCTGGCCATTTAACCTTAACTAGTATCATAAAATTATTGATAAATAAGGTTTATTCATAAATGCACACATTTATTAACGTAAAAAAGGGACACACTTTGACCACTTTATGTCACAGATATCCATCAAAAATATTTCTTAAAACAAAACCATTTTAATAATTATGTATCTCTATCCATCTTCATTTATCCTTTAGGTCCTCAATATTTTCTTAACCTCTTCCAAATCAGGTAGTTTTCGAACAGAGGATTAATTTAATCTATGTAAGTGTCTCACATCTATTTAGTTGGCCTTCCCCATTTTTTTATTTTTCCATTACCATATTCAATTTATTATATTGAATTATTTTTTATTACTATGCTTAAATATTCATATATTAATGAAAAACTATTATTTATTCCTATCCATCCACATAAAAAACGCATATTACGTGTATGTACGGATTACCACCCCACAAGATAACAATATAATTTTTTCAACTCTATCTTCATTGATTATATGAAAACTAGAAATTATGATAAAAAACTAAAAAAACTATATAATATGATTATTATTTTTTATAATTATATTATTCACTTCCTTATCCATTATAACCCCTTGAAATAGTAGGTGTTCTTATTTGGATCAATTTAATCAACTATGCGAACAATTCTATAAAAACTATAATGAATAACTATAGAAAATTAAATAATAATATAATTATATATTTGTAATAAAAAACTGAATATTTTATAGTTATGGAATTTTCATATTTATATTTAACCAGTTCTTAATTCACCACCTGTTTTCCTATGAATTACTAAAATAGGATTTCCACTGACTAAATATTCACATAATGTAAATTAAACTCTCATGAAATGAGATTTGAAATATTAAATCAATGTAAAAGATATAATTAAAAACCTTAATTTATCAAGGAATCATAATTTTCCTAATAATAATTGGGTATCAGTATCACCATTATAGAAAATTCATGGAACAATAAAAATATTAATAACACATGTGGGTAAATATAAATCCTTGATAGATAATATATTTTAAAAAAATGATAATAAGTTCAGCATGTAAAATACATTTTATATGAATAATCTTTTTAAATGTGTAATTAAGATAGTTATGTTTTTTTACAGGAGGATATAGTGTTATCGAATAAGTGTGATTTTATGATTAGTGTTTAATCTACTCAATTTCTATTCCATTTGGTTATAGCCTTTCTTAATTTAATAAAATTGACAATATTTTTTTTAAACTACCCTATTATTTAAGTTATTTCTTACACATATAGTGTTTTCCACAAAAAAACCCACAATCATAACAATCTTTTAAAATCCATGGCATATTCTATGAATATTTATGCTTACAAACCCATCAAAATGGTTTGATACATAACATGTTGTTTATTTTTTCTTTTTTTGTATGAATATGAAATTATATTTCCACCATCTGAGAAATCATCATCACTATAGTAATAAAAATATAATTTATAGGATCACCATGTCGCAAAGGTGATACCTCTACTCAATACATCCATTTCCACTGTATATTGAAAAAACAATGGTAGTTTTCCACTCACCATATCATATACCAGGGTGTGGTCACATCTTTTATTGTAATTTTCACATTTTGAATTGTCCAAACACTCCAAAGCTTCACCACTTCCTATCTCGGGCCATTTTATCCTATCATGTATCATATAAGGCAACAACATATCAACAAAAACTCGTAAAATGATCTGTTCGTGGTTATTTTATCTAGTTATCCCTTCAACCATGGTCTCTACATACTAATATATTCTCTTTTTGGCTTATAACTATTGCACTAATAATCTGGAATCCCATCATAAGGCCACCATTATGTGGTCTTGGATGTTTTATCCCATATCATAGAAGCTTGTGTCATATAATGGTTTGTTTATCTGTAAAATTTCCCCATAAGCTCACATATTGAAATTATTTAATGTCTTCCCATAATGTCATAAAAAACTCATATAGAGAGACAAAAAACTCTCCATTTGGATTTGCTGGAAATACATCAATTCAAAATATTATAGACTTTCTAAATATGAATTCTAACATATTCTTATTATAATTTACAATATATACAATATTAAGGAATTTGACCTAATAAAAAAATATTCAATCATAAAAACATAATATCCACTACATTGTCCACTAAAAAGGATATGGTTGAAATCAAATGATTCTCTTAGCCAAGGGCCTTTGATAAATATCTTGTAATTCTATTTGGGATAAAATATTATATAAAAGAGATATATAATCAATATTTTATAAAGATTATATAAAATCTTATCATTTAAGAATATTATTAAAAGATCTCCCAAGGTACTTCCAAAATTGGTTTACCAATACATTATAGCCAACATACAAATCAATAATCACATCACAAATTTCAATTAAAAAGCCTAAAACTCACTTTACTCACTCAATTACCAAAAAAACTCCCACATGATTAATTTGTTGATGATGTGATCATATAAAGAGTGTAATTGTGGATTTAATACCTCATTATTAATATTTTTCATGGGTTTTTAGAATTACATATTGGCCAAAATACAAGTTTACATATTTTCCATGTTCCAGTGAGCCCCCTTATAGGATTCACTAATATCCTCTTCATCATGAAAATGTATCCCATGTGGAATCATCTTATTTATTATAAAAACTGATCTCCTAAAACATAACATAAAATTACATACTAGCTATGATAAAAAAATAACAATTGGGAACAAAGAGAGACCTATTCCCACATTAGCAGTAGTGTTCATGTTCAGAGTTTCCTCTCACCATAATCCTTTCTTTTATAATAATATCAAAAATCTTTACTCTAATCATTATCCATATAATTATTTCTCAAAAATTCATCCATTGAATTTCGTAATTTTTTGAATTAGTTTTTTTCATCATAGTATTTGTCCCCATTTGTTCAAAAAACTCTCCATGTATTCTTGAAGATTCCCTAGTAAAGGAAAATTGAACCCAAATGAAAATTATATGTGTTCTTACCAACCCAGAAACAAATTATATCCATTAAATTTCGATCTTATATGTTGATTCCATATTTTTAAATAATCATGTTATTGTTTTAATTTATAAGTATTATTTTTCTTAGTTTGTTATGGTTGTTTTGATATCTTTTACTCATCTATAATTTATTAGTTTTACTCATTATCCTTGCCTTGAAAATTTTTCCTGATTGCTTTAATATCCTAAATTCTATGAAAATGATTATGTATTTTTTTTTAACATAGAAAAACTATTAGTTTTCCCATTTTAGTTTTCTAGGTCACCAGAATTTAATGATTTACCTTTTACCTTTGTTTCATTAGAAAGCCTTCTCTTACTACATTTGAAACATGAAGAAAGAGAGACTTATTTCCTGTGTCTAAAATAGTTCTTCTTCATTTTCTTTATAAATCAATTCCTCTTCAAGATCATACACCACTTAATATTTTTCATCAATCATTAACTTTTATTTATTTATCTCATCAATATTCCTTGATTACTTCTTGATTAGTTCAACCTTTTACTCATACTATTTGTCTTTATCATTCATCACTAACATCATTTCATTCATGAGTTTTGTAATTTTTCTAATAAATGATCTTATATTGCCTTTAGATTCCAACTAATATTCTATTATAACCTCTCAAAAATCATCATTTCATAATGAGTAAAAATATTTGTACACATTAACTAACATTTTTATTTCATTAAAAATATTTCTAGATAATATTTCATTAATACTCAAAAATATTATTCATTTGGTTCTAGAAAAAATATTTCACGTCATGTCTCCTTAATTATTTTTTCATCTATATTCTTCCTCATCTGATTCAAATTCTTCAATAGAAATATTTTGAAATAAATTCATAATATGACTAATATCATTATAATTAAATAATATAATAAATTAATTACCTTTATATTTCAATTTCAAATTCATTAATCTCTTTGGTAAGAGAGATATAATATGTATGAGATATTCATCATCCTCTACACTTGAATAACTGAATTCATTCAACATATTACAATTCAATTTTCTCATGGATTTAAATGATATATCAAAATTTAATTTCTATTCTAAATATGGATACTTACACCTTTAATATTGAAAAATAATATTGTGATGTTCATTCAATAAAGGTATTCTTGGAAATTCAAATAATTTAATTTTAGATAAACATAATCAAAAAAATTAGTCATATGTTTCTTCAGAATACTTGAGTCTTCGTATTTCTCACTAAATCTAGGAATATTTCTATCTCATATACCCAAGATAAAAAAATATATAAATCTTCATCATTAACCACATAAATTACCTTAAATATATTACTCTAGACTTGTAACATGGCTTCCTTCACATTGTTTTTTCATCAAATATGATTCTCAATTTGTATCATGTCTCTTCAAAGATACAAGACTCGTTACATTAAAGTAAAATATCTATGATAAAGAAATAAAAATATATTTTCGTGACCTCCCATCTATATCCATATTTCTTTTCTATTATTGATTTATATAAGAATTTCCCCCAACATTTTGGAACCTCATTATAGTAGAAACTCTAGCCTAAAGACCAAGAAAAAGAAGGTATGGAAACATCCTCTTACTCCAACTATGGTACTTAGTTCCATACAAATAATGAACACCTTGGTTTTATACTATGTTAATATTCTCCTTAATCTATATATATAGTGAGTAAACTCTCATTTGATATCGCATAGTATTAGAGGATTAGATTACATTGTTGAGATCTGGATGGGCTGAATTAGTGATAAGTTTTCTTTTATGAGTTGTTCCCTTTAAAATTAACCCCTTGAAACTGTGATAATAATCAATCCAGATAATATAATATCACAAAATATCCACACACATATATATTTTTTAAGAAATAGTTCATGTTATTTACAAGGGTTAGTAATTCATGAAAAATAATTTCCCTTTTAGTTAGTCCATGCAAATGGATTCTCCACTATTTTAACAACCACTTGCAACACAAAATCCAATTTATTAACTCCACCTTTAAAATCTAAAGTGTGATAAATTCATCTAAAAATATAATCCAATAAATAAATTCATAGTAATCTATTGATATTTTCACTTATTGATGAGATCCCTCTCCTGTAGTAAGATATCTCAATTGATCTTCACTTATACCTTTTTTAAATATCGTCAATGGGAGATAATGACACTCAATCTATTGTCTTGAATATTCCACCAGATAATTAGTGTTTTGGTTATTTCACTAATTCATGAATACTAAGGGAAAACCCCCCAAAATCTAGTAACCCAATATTCAAGTTTACATTATGAAATTTCCACTAGATTTAACAAATCTCACAATGCATGATCAATGGTTTTATAAATTATAGAAAACTTAATATACACATGATTCCCATATGACATTGTACGTATAACAACATTGTGTGGGGAATATTTTTTACATCTATTAAATCATTCTTCACATCTAGTGGAAATAAAAAACAAACATATAGTGACCTAATATGATCATTATGGGTTATTTACAAACAAAATCACTCATTTTAAAATATTTCATAATAATCATGGTATAATGGATAATAAATATTCATGTCATTCAAACGACAACTAGAGTCCTATGTAATTTCATGTATGATGTTTCCATGTTTTTACATAGTTTTACACATCTTTTTAATTAATTTTTAATTATTTTATTAATTATTCTTTTACATTTTACTAAGTATTAACATTTTTGTAACATTATAATTAGTTTTTATAATGAATAATAAATTTTTTATCTTTTTAAAAAATTAATTTAGTTTTACATTATTTTCACTGTCTACTAAATATTTTATTAGTTTAGTGGTTTTAGTCTTCTTAATTTACTAATTTTACATTTTTATTAATTAATCAATTCTTCTTTAATTTCATTTAAACAATGTTTTTTTAATTTAAAATTTCATATTTTAAATATTAAATAATTAAAATAACATAATTTTAATTGTTTCAATCAAAATATTTGAGGGCTCTTGATAGTATATATCCTTTTAATATCATTTAATAAATATTTTTTAATAAATTTATTAATAATCTTTTAGAATTAAGAATTGTATTATTTCCATTCATTTAATGAGTCAAACTAATAATTTAACTTTTATATATTTTTAAAGAATTTATTAATTTAATTATATTTAATTTTACCCTAATAAGTAATTTAAATACCTTTAAATTTTATGTTATAAAATTTAATGATTGTATTTTAATTTTACTTTGTGTTTTTTATAAGAATTTGTTGATTTTAATCATTATTATTAATTCTTCCTTTAGTTTTAAATTTAGAAACTAATTAATTAATTTTTTATTGAGTTTTATATTTATTTCATACTTCGTTTTTTTAGTTTTAGTTCTTTCTATTTTTTGTAGCAATTTTTTTGTCTTAGATGAAACTGGTTGTTTTCTTAGATGAAACAGATTGTCGTTTCAGATGAAACAGATTGCTATCTCTGATGAAATCGGTTGTTGTTTCACCATTAGGCAGGTTTCACCCCCCACCTTGGCCACAATTTTGCATAATCTATGACTTTTTCCACTTACGTTCATCCCAACTAACTATTGCACCATTTCCCAGCTTCACTCAATGTCTCGTCATATCGCATCTTTTTAATTTTACCAATGGTTTCTACAGTGTGAAACTATTTTCTTCTCATCACTTGCGGTGCCTCTGCAACTCACAACCACTATTCATTTGCTGCTTCACATCCTTGGGTTTCCTCTTTTTCTCACTAGTCACTTCTCAAACTGGAACACTATCCTTATACCAAAACAACTCCCTTTCCACTACCACTACAACTCCTCCTACTGGTTTTCTTCTCAGTTTCACTAAACTAGTGGCACCATACATCACTGATGTTTCCTTCCCCTCCCATCCACTAGAACCCATGTCCATGATCTACTATCAAACGCCGCCTTTTATCAATCCAAGATTGATGTTAGAGTTGTAGTGTGAGGAGGAGCCACCGAACCTGAAAGATTCAAACCACGCCGCCCCACGGGGAGGAGCTCAGGTCACTATGGGAGCTTATCTAAGATGCTCAAACCCCCCTCCTGAGTAGTGCTGGAGAACATTAGGAGAGCTTTTATTTAATAAAATAAAAATTCAATAATAATAATAATAATAATAATAATAATTAAATGACTAAAATTAATAAAAATCTTAATAAAAAATGAATCTAAATTAATAATAGAAATTTTTAATTTATAATTTCATAAGACCTAATTAAAATAAATCATAAATAAAAAATAATATAAAATATAAACAAATTTTACTTAATAATATATATTAAACAAAATTAATAAAAATACCTTATAAATAAAAATTAAAGTAACTTAATTCATTAATTGAAATTTAATATTTTAAATTATATAATTTTAATAATAAAATTAATTATGAAAAAAACTAATTTATTCATATTAATTATTTATAATCTATTTTTCAATATAATAAATTTTTGTACACTAATTAATAAAAAAACTAATTTAATGAAATAATCCAAAATTATAATATTAAATTAAAAATATAATAATTTTCTCTAATTAAAGACTTAATAATAAATTAATATCTTTAATAATATTATTTTATTAAGTAAAAATTAATAACAGTCAGTAATATTTATATAATATTATTAAAATATTAATTTAATAAAATTATTTAGATGTTTTTATTAATAAAAGTTCTAGTAACTCAATTTTTAAAAATAATTATCATTAACTAAGATATTTATTAATTTATAATAATTACCATTCAAATAAGTGATATAAAAATAATTTAAATAATAATAATATTATATATTTAATTATTTCTTTCTGTTTTAAGCTATTTTGTATTGTTTTATGTTGTGCATATTCATTCAGGTGACAGAACAATGTCCAGGTTCTACTCAAATAACTTGTGGGGGGTTGGTTTCAAGGGAAAATATATAACTATATGTATCGCACTAAAATAGTGAATGTGTACAGTGCAAAAATGAAGAACCCTTGATGTCAGTGGAAAATAGGGGTGACATGCAGTGTTTCAAGGAAGTAATAAAATAGAGAAGCAGTGATAATTTGAAAGGGGTGGAGAGAAGATGAAACTTATTCCCTTTTTCCTATAGGGTAGAGAAGACTTCGTAGAGACTTCCGGGAGAACCTCTTCTTGGAGATCCAAGAAGCAGAGTTGGAGAACATCATTTAAGTTCATAGGGGGTTATATTATCCTCTGTTTAATTTAGTTTTAAATTTCTTATATTGTTTTCAAATGAATCTCATATCTGTATTAAATATGATTTTAGGCTAGACATGTTACTTTAGGGAAATTTTCTTGATCTATATGTTATTTTTAAAATGACTTTTCACATTTCATTTTAATGCATTTAAAATTGATCAACCAGATCAATTCTTAATTCATTCAACTATATCGTGCCATAATAATTCAATTTTTAATTCCGGGAATCATTAGTGAAAATGACCGTGGAAGCATTTTCTAATGCTTTTAATTAAATATGAAAACATTAAAACTAATGGTTAGTTTTTTCTTTTATATTTTTCATATCTAAATAATTTATTTTATCCATTCATGGAGTAGGGAACTATGAGGATGATGAATCTGAGTTACTTATCTCTTAGTGAGGGAAATAAGTCAGTTTTTTTAGTGCTTTCATTTTCAATCGTTGTGTTGAAAATAAAATATGTTAAACCAGTAGAATATATCATATTTTCCCAGGTTTTTCATTATAATTGTTCATTTTTTGGCATCATTGTCTGTGTTTCATAATATTTTCATAATACCTCATGTTTCATCATTATTTAGTATAGATAAAAATTATTAAAAAAAAGTAGAAAAATTAAAAATATAAAAAAATACAAGGCTTACCCTACTACTGACAATAGTGGGGTGTTTAGAAAAAATTTATATAAAATTGGTATTTCCAGCTTCCCTATGGTTTCGACCCTACTCTCCACTATACAGTAAATTTTAGGAAACAATAAATTTTAAAATTTTACCAAATTTCCAAGATAGTTGGGCATCAATTTTTGGATAGGTTTTCGGGGAGGGAATAAGTCATCACAGTTCTTTAAATCATAAAACAAATACATAAATAAATATACTCCCAAAAAATTGAAAAAAATTATAAAATGATAAGAAAATATGATTTCATTTACGGCAGAATTGTCACTAATTTTTTAACATTGAGTTATTTTTTACTACTGATAATGATGAATTAAAACTCTTATTAATGTATTTGATGAACACTAGGTATTCCACTCTTAGAATAGATCCACTGAACCATAAACTTGAAAAACATATTACTGCTCAATAAAATAAAAAAATTCTAAGATTGAAAATCTAGATGAAAGAGTTCTTGTATACAACCACTAAAACAATCCATAATTCTAATAAGATGAGAGGCCTTAGATGATGGAGTTCTAACTCCCTAAAGTGTCACGTAATTCTTATTCAATCCGACATTCACCTAGAGCCCAAAACTATGAGCTTAAATAGTCTCCAATTTCACTAGTTCTTGCATTTAATTTACTCTCTAATGAGAACTCTTGTGACTCCATTAGAGACTTCTATTATATAGTACAGTAGTTATCTCATCAAATACATACTGAAAATGAGCTGAGAATGAGAGTCTTTCCCTTTTGCCTTTAAGGGGATTCTGGGAACTTGTTTTTTTGTTTAGGTGAATATATTTTAAAAAACTAGCACCATGTTTATAGTTATTTTAAAATGAAATTATATCCTCAAAGACATAAGGGTGAATCGAGTACTAAGTTAACTAGTTTTTTCAAGAGGACGGAGAAGTCATCCATGAGGATTGGGATAGATTTAGGGACCTTCTTAGGTATTTTCCCCATCATCAACTCCCATACCACCTTCTCACACATACCTTCTATGAGGGGATGTCCTCCTCTGGTCAGAACCTAGTTAATCAAGATTATGGGGGTAACTATAATGATATTACTATTGAATAACTAACACAAATCATTAATAATAATTCTTTAAATTCACAAAATAATAATTCAAGAAGAAAAAGTGTGAATACAAATGTTAATGTTAACTCTAGTTTAATTAATTAAACTCATGAACAACTACATAAAATCAACAACCAAATACAGTTTTTTATGCAACATAATTCAAAACCAACTCTTAAAAAATTGTGTTGTCAAAAAAACAACCAATCATTAAGGGAAAAATGTGCCCAATTTTTAATGTTCGGGAATATTGAAAACTGTTGTCCTAATTTTTACCTTCCATCAAAACAAGAAAACTATAATTTTTTTAATTAATATCATATTATGCCTTCTAATGAAGATCCATTTTCAAATAGTTTCAATCAAGGCTATAAGAACTATTCCATTCTATCCTGGAAAGACCAAGGGATGATTAAACAATAAAATTCCCCTAACAATCAAAAACAGACAAGATAATATATTCAAAACTAACAGAGGGGTGAGTCTTAAAATAATCAAGATAACAATGAATACCAAAAATGTATTCTAAGTGTGATATAATTTTTAACAGAATATGTTCTCAAGGGGAATGATTCATCACTCAACTGAACAAATATGAAACCAAACAAAAGATATATAAAATTAAAAATGATTTAAGAATTTAAAACATAGAAACATAGCTTGGAAAAATATCTATAGAATTGACATCTAGGGATAAAGGTAGGTTTCCTAGTACAATTGAACTGAATCATAGGGATTACATAATGGATTTTTCACTAGGAGTGGGCTGAATAATAAAATTGTATGTGAAATATTTTAAACAAATACCTAAAATAGAAAAAATTGTGAATCATGAAATAATAATCTTCTTTGTTAACAATATATAATTTCACATAAAACTATTATAAATTAAAAGAATATGATTTTATCAACAAAAAATCATGATGAATGTTTTTCCAGAAATAAAATAATAAAGTAATATATAACGTTGATAAAGATGTGAGGGAATTAACTTTTTTATTAAGAAACCTTTCCTAAAGAATGCCTTTCCTATGGAAACATAAACCTCAAATAAAGACCAAAGATGAACATATTCAATACCTTTGACTCTTTTACAGTATTCAAGT
Source organism: Viscum album (assembly GCA_963277665.1). Classification (NCBI taxonomy): domain Eukaryota; kingdom Viridiplantae; phylum Streptophyta; class Magnoliopsida; order Santalales; family Viscaceae; genus Viscum; species Viscum album. The sequence goes on along the minus strand of OY728143.1, from coordinate 510,131,610 downwards.
GAACATTCAATTCATCCTAGAATTAATTCAAATACCATATTACTTGAAATATATTAATAAAATTGATTCAAATATTAATAAAACTGGAAAACTTTCCTACTAACAGACTCAATGAAGAGTATAGTACAATTTTTCAAAAGAAAATCTCATCCAAACTAAATGAACCAGTTATATTTTTCTTTCCTTATACCTTAGTAAATTATTATCAGCTCAACTTCTTGTTTAACATAGGTTCTAGTACTAATCTACACCCATACTCATTATTAAAATAGTTTAGGTTTGGTGATCCTCAACCCACCATAGTAATAATATAGTTGTCCGACCATTATTTCACTCATCATGTGGGTAGAGTAGATGATTTATTAGTTATATTTGGGAAGTTTTTTTATCAACACACTTCTTAGTCTTTGATATGGAGTGTGATCAAGATGTACCCTCGTCTTGGGTAGGCCCTTCTTGGATGCATGTGGTGTTGTAATTGATGTGTCTAAAATTCAAATTATTTTTAAACATTAAGAACTACAATAAGAGTTTAATGTTTCTAAAAATGCCAAAGAACCATCATTTTCTGAAAAATATCCAATCAGAGATTCTTTTGAATATGATAACTCATGGGGAAGCATAGAATAATATGAAAACCAATTATCAATTGATGAAATTAGTTTTGCAGTTGAAAATTATAATTTTCCTGTCTCGGAGAGTGAAACATCTGATAAAACACATAATCTAAGAAATTTTATAGATCTAGAACATTGTCCAATTTCTTCTTTTGGAGAGTCCCATGTTTCTGAAAATTGGATAAATTTGAGTAAATTTGATGGTGTTTCTGTTAACACCAACACTGTTGAGAAATATAATGATGTTTACGGTGAGAATCTGAGACAACGTGATGATTTTGATTTATTAAATCTATTAAATTCAATTTTAGATCATCTGGAAATTGTTTTCTCCAATTTGGAAAACAACACTATAAATTCTTAATGTGAGCTAAAAATTGATAATATTCTTATTTTTACCTATCTTATAAGAGATATGTTGAAGATCATAGACCACCTAGGCCCTAGAATCTTTCATCAAGTGAAAACCCACCCATTCTTGAACATAAACCACTTACTTCTCATTTAATGTACTCATCTTAGGTTAGAATTCATATTTTTCTTAATATTATCTCTAATGAGATTATTTAAAATAAAAAAGAGAGATTTATAAAATATTATAAAAATAATAATTATTCTGGAACCATTGCTGATATAAAGGGTATTATTCCCTCATTTACAATGCATAATGTTCCTATGGATCTAAACCATAATCCTAGGGTAGAGTGTCAAAGAATATTTAATCCAAACAAGAATGAAATATTGATAGAATTGGTCTTTAAACAGCTGGATACTTGAATAATTTACCCAATTTCGGGTAGTACTCAGGTCAGTCCAGTCCAAGTATTCTGTAAGAAATGAGGTTTCATTTTTGTTAAAACAGAAATGATTGATGAAAATCATGTTAAAAAAGCCACCAAATTGAGAGTATTTATAGATTATAGGATTATTAATGTTTCCACTATGAAGGACCAATTTTTAATACTATTCCCTGATCAAATGATTGAGAGGATTACTGGAAATGAATTTCTCAATTTCATGGATGGATATTCTAGTTTCAACGAGATTCTATTAGCACTAGAGGATCTCGAAAAAATACCTTTACATGCCCCTTTGAGTCATTTTCTTACTGGTGGATTCCTTTTGGGTTGTGTGGAGCCCTAGCTACCTTTCAGAGGTTCATGATGGCTATATTTTTGGATATGATTCATTAGATCATTGAAGTGTTCTTGGATGATTTCTCCATTGTGGTTAGTATATTTGATTATTTCTTAGGAAACATAGAGTTAGTTTTGGATAGATGTATTCAGACCAATTTAGTGCTTAACTAGAAAAAATGTCAACTTATGGTCACTGAAGGAATATATTTAGGAAATAATGTTTCCAAGAGTGTTTTGGAGGTTCACACTGCTAAAATAGAATCCATTCAAAAACTACCACCAATTGAAAATGTAAAAGTCATTAGAATCATTTTAGGGTATTCTAGTTTCTACCAAAAGTTTCTCAATGACATTTCCAAAATCACTAATCCCTTTTGTTCTTTACTCGTCGATGATGCTCTATTTCATTTTGATAAAAACGTATTAAATCATTCAATATACTTAAGGAAAAAAACACATCATCACCTATTATCACTACACCTGATTAGAAATATCCTTTTAAATCTATGTGGCATGATATTTATATATATGTGGGGGTTATCCTTGGACATAAGAGATATAAGAAGTTAGATGTGGTATACTTTTATAGCAGACTTCCAAATGAAGCTCAAAGAAACTATACAAATATTGAAAGGGTGTTGTCAGTAGTTTTGTTTTCTCTAGAAAAGTGTAGATAGTAACTTATTGGATCAAAGTTCATTATTTTCACTAATCACTCATCTTTGAAGTACTTGTTTTCTAAGATAGAAACCAATTCTAGGCTGATTAGATGGATTATTTTCTTGCAAGAATTTGATTTAAATATTAAGGATGAATAAGTAGCTGAATATTTAGTTGTTGATCATATTTTTTGGCTTCCACAAACCCATTCTGAAGATCTAAAGGAGATCAAATCGTCCCTTCATGATGAGAAGTTACTTTTTATGTCATTCAGGTAGTCTACATGGAGTGAAAATTTTTCCAATTTCCTTATAGCAGGAGTCCTTACCATATTTTGTCAAACAAAAAAGGGAAAAAATTAACACTAAACTTATGTATTACTTTGTGTATGACTCATTTCTATTTAATAGGTTTTCTAATCAGATTATTGGGAGGGTTGTTCTTGAGGAAGATATGTTTGCAAATCTAGATTGTGGTCGATCCTCCCCATGGGGGGTCAATGTGGTGGTGAAATTATAACTCAAAAATTATTTCAATAATTTTTTTTATTTGCCCACCATTTTCAAGGATTCTAGGTGATTTAAGGTTGGATGTGATAGGGTACAATGGTTATGTAATATTGGTAAAAATAGAGAATTACAGCAAAAAAATATTCTTGAAGTAGAAATTATTGATGTTCGAGGTTTAGATTTCATAGGTCCATTAACATCATCTCATGGGAATGAATATATTCTAGTTTTTTTAGATTATGTTTCCATGTTGGTTGAGGTAGTATCAATCCCCAATAATCAAAAGAAAATTGTTATAAATTTTTTTTAAAGAATATTTTCACAAGATTGGGAGTCCCAAAATCATTTATCATGGATAATGGAACTCACATTAAGAACTAAAAAATTATTGATTTGATTGGAAAGTATGGTTATTTTTATAAGACTGGAAGTCCTTATCATAGATAGTCTAGTGGATTGGTGGAAATCTCAAATAAAGAACTGAAAATAAATCTTGAGAACACTATCTCACATTCTAGGAAAGACTAGTAACTCAAGCTGGATGATGTATTATGTGATTATAGAACTGCTTTTAATACCCCAATAATTATGTCCCCATATAGATTGTTTTTTGGGTATTGATTTTATTTTCTTGAGGAGTTGTAACATAAGTCATCTTCGGTAGTTAAGGCCTTAAAAATTGATTTTAAGAGTGTTGGTGAGAGAGTATTTTTTGAGCTAAGTGAGTTAAATGATATTAAGAGAGAGTCATATGATAATTTCAGAATATAAAAAGAGAGAACTAAGATTCTTCATGATTCTATCATTCAATCCAATGAATTTAAACCTTGATATAAGGTCTTTATCATTAATTCATGACTAAAACTATGTCCTATAAAACATAAATCCATGTGGTCAGGAAATTTTACATTTTTCACAGTTCCTAATAATATAGCAATAGAAATTGTAGGAGAAGAGAATAAACCCATGCAGGTTAATGGGTAGATAATTAAGTTTCATTTTTAAGGACATCTAAAGGGCTTGGCTACCATAACTGTGCTTTAAAACCAATTATTAATAAATTTTGGTAGAAGAATTTAAACATAGTGTTGCATGGGAGGAAACCTATGATTATGGTTTCTTCCTTTTCATTATTTCATTTTTTTACTTTGAATAAAATGTTGCTTTCTGGTATTCTTTCCATGTGTTTTTTCAGATATATATAATTGTTTTGCCTGTTTTGTGTGTTTTTATAGATGATACTACTGTTTGTTTTATTGAGGAGTAGAATTTCTTAATTATTTATGATGAAACATAATCAGGGAAGTACTTCTATTTAATTTTTCTCTTAATTTCTTCTATTGTTTACTTAAAAAACATTTATTGTACGTCTTCTTTTCTAAAAGATTCTACTACATGTCACTATGTTTTTAATTATTTCTTCATGTTCATAATTTTCTGGAAAATTGTTCTTTATTGTTATTAAATTAATTCCACTTCGTGTTCTTATGTGGGGGTGGGGTAAAAATAGATTGGTTGTCATCTTTTAGAATCCACTTGTATCTGTTTGGAGATTAGATTTCATTTTTCTAATCTGTTGAACATTTTATTGCATGCAATCTCTAAAAAAGCAACACCATATTCACTATGCACCCACAGGTTTCACCTGTAACCATTTGAAGTGTATTGAATATTTTCTTCACTACCTCCATGAAAATTCTAGTGAAACTATAGTGTTATAATATTTTTGTGGAAAACATTATTCCATTTTAATTACAATGAGGCCCTACACATGTAATTAATCTATTAATGGAAAATTGGTTTTGAACTTTATCAGATAAATTGTTCTTCTCCACTTTTAATTCAACATTGGGACAAAGAGGATGTTTTATTGGGGAGGGGTCAATATTTATTGAGCTAAACTATGCTTAATTTAAATATACTCAATTCCAACTGCCACATAAAAACTTATATAAAAAATGGTGAATCATTTCTAGAAAATTTACTCAATTTAGGATATAAATTTTACTTTAATTGAGTCTTTCCCAATGATAATGCCTGACTGGTAGTTATGATCTTTATAGAATCTGAAATTAACATGGTTGAATGATTTCTGAATGATTCTGTTAGTGATTATTTGAAAATATGATTAGGAAAATATTTTGAGATTAATATGGGTAATATTTTTTTGAACTGTGATTATAAACTTTAGAAATGGGAATTGGAAGTCTTTCCTAGGGGACTCAACATTCATTAAAATCTAATTAAAAACACCTTAGTGGGTCAATGTAAGTGGTTTTCAGATATAAGTCTTTTGAATCTAGAGTAATGTGGGTATTTGGGATTCCACAGTAAATTTATGAGACCCTAGATGTTGGGTTGGTTTCTATTTACTATAATCCCTCTTTACACCTTGAATAAGTGCATATTAATAGTGATTAGCACATGGTACATGGCTTATGAAGAACAAAATTATGTTTATAGGGTCAAAAATGTGTACATTGTGGTGAGTGGAATGATGAGCACCAGATGAAGATGGGACAATTGGTTTACATGTGAATCATTTAGGTTCTTTCAACAAAGTGATTCAATATATATATCTATATCTATATCTATTTAAATCATAGTTGATGAGTCAAAGTTTAATTTTTTTATAGTTAACTTTGATTACCACATATTTTTAAATTATTGTCACTCATGGAATAGAACTGACACTTGGATTGAAATTATCCATTATGAATGTTCATATATGAGGTATGGAATCCTCTTTGATGAAGACTCTTTGTTTCTCTTTTAATTACATTTGAGTATTAGTATTTGGGAATGATTCATTTGAACATTTTATTTCAAAATCTTATTACTCATATTTTCAGTCTGCAATTTTAAAACTATATAGAATGATACATTTTTAGAAAATTATTTTAATAAAATACATTACTATTTTTCAATGATAATAAGACTTGGGATTTTTTGATAAAAATAATGTTTATATGTGGGGGAATTTTATGTGGCATAATTTTTACATTGTTTTCCACATCTTTTTATTTAATCATTAATCATTTTATTAATTATTTCTTACTTTTTACTAATTACTAAATTTTTATTATTTTTTAAAATGAGTAATTAATTAAATAAATTATATTTAAAATTATATTTTTTATCTTTTTAATTAATTAAATCAGTTTAAATTTATTTTTATAGTCTAATCAATTTTAGATTATTATAGTGGTTTTAGTCTTTTTCATTTAATAATTTGATATTATTATTAATCAACACATTAAACATTAATTGTATTAAAATAATGTAGATTTTAATTTAAAATTTCAACCATTAAATATTATATAATTAAAATAACATAATGTTAATTGTTTGAAACTTGTTATTTTATAGCTTTTAACAATCTATATAATTTTAATATAATATAACAATTAATTATATTTAATAAATGTTTTAATAATATTTTATAATTAATCTTTTTTTAATTCATTTAATTTTTCTAAACATTAGTTTAACTTTTATTTTGTTTTACATTGTTTTTTCATCTTATTAATTGAATTTATTCCCAAAATATAAATAAAATTCCTTTAAATTTTAAGTAATAAAAAATATTGAATTTATTTAAATTTAATGTTTTGTTTTTTATAAGATGTTATTGATTTTAATAAGTTTTTTTAATTATTCATTTAGTTTCAATTATGTTAATTAGTTAATTAATTTGATAATGTTTTTTTACATTAATTATTATATTGTTATATTTTTTCTAATTTTATTTCTGTCTATTTTGTTATGACAATGTTTTCTATTTGAGATGAAACAGTTTGTGGTCTCAAATGAAAATAGTTGTTTCCTTTGATAAAATAGGATGTTTTCTCAGATGAAACAGGTTGTTGTCTAAGATGAAATTGGTTGTTGTCTCACTTTGAGATATGTTTCATCCCTTTCCTTTTCCACCGTTTTGCATAGTCTGCGGCTGTTTCCCCTTGCAACCATCCCATCTTACTATTAAACTATTTCACATCCTCACTCAATTTCTCATTGTATCCCATATATATATTTTAATAATTGGTTTCTAGAGTGTGAAATCATGTTCATCCCTTCTCCAGGGGTGTTACAGCAATTCAAAGCCACCATTCCTCCACTGCTCCACAATCAATGGTTTCCTCCTCTTCTCACAATTCACTTCTCCTACAGTAACTGTATCCTCCTTCCACGATAACTCCCTTTCCACTACCACAATAATTCATGATACTAGTTTCCATCTCATTTTCACTACACTGGTGGCACCACACTTCACTGATTTGTATTTCTCCTCCCTTTCACTAGAACCACTGTCCACGATATGCCCTCACACATGGCCTTTTCAAAATCTAAAGAAAATGTCAAAGTATCAGTAAGAGGAGAATTCATCGGATCTAGAGGATTCAAACCACACCACCACATGGGGAGGAGGTCGGGCCACTATGGAAGCATTTCCAAGAAGCTTGAAACCCAACACCCTCCTATGCAGCGCTGGATAAGATTGTGGGGAGAGTTTTATTTACCAAAATAAAAATAAAAAAATAGAAATAATAATATATTAATGATTAAAATTAATGAAACCATTATAGAAAATGAAACTAAATTAATATTATTAATATTAAATTTATAAATAAATAAAAAATAAATTAAAAAATCAATTAATATAAAAAATATAAAACTAAAACTAATTTAACAAATAAAATATATAATACTAAATAAATAATAATAACTTATAGATAAATATTAATAAAAAATAATTCTTTTATTTTAATTTATTTATACAAAATAAATATTTATAATTATATAATTTACTAATAAAAAATAATTAATTCATATTAACTATTATTAATCTTGTTTAAACACATAATAAAGTTATATGAACTAATTACATATAATAATACTTGAATAAAATAATCCATATAAAAATTTTAAGTGAAAAAATTTACAATTTTATCTAATTAAAGACTTAATAATAAATTAATATCTATAATAATAATAATTGATTAAATATATATAATAACATTAATTAATATTTATATAATATTATTAAAATTTTACATCAATAATAATATGAAAATATTTTAATTAATAAATGTTCTGTAAATTCATTTCAAAAATAATAATAATCATCATCTAAGATATTTATTAATTAATAACAATTAACTTGTTAATAAGTAATATAACATTAATTGAAGAAATAATAAAAATCAAAATTTATTTATTTCATTTTGTTTTTAATTGTTTTTTCATGTTTTATTTTGTGAATATTCATTCAGGTGACAGAACCCCATCTTGGTTCAACTCAACTAACATATGGTGAGTTAGTTACAAGGAAGAGGTATAACTACGTGTGTTACACCGAAATAGTGAATGTGTGGAGTAAAACAGTGAATAATAGTTTATGTATGTGGAAAACAGAGGATGACATGCTGTGTAACATGATGCTATTAAAATAGAGCAGCAGTAGGTATATGAAAGTGGGGTGGAGAGAGGAAAAAACTCATTCACTTTTTCATGTATTATAGAGAAAATTCCTTAGAGGCTTCATAGAGAACCTCTTCCTAGAGAAATAAATATCAGAGTATGTGAACTTCACTGTAGTTCATTTGGGAGTTACATCTTCCTCAGTTTTATTTACTTTATATTTTTGGTATTGTAATCCAATAATTTTCAGATCTGTATTCAATATGATTTTTGGATATACTTTTTAGTTTTTGTAAAATTTCTAGATCTGGTAGTTATTTTTAATCTGAATTTTCACTTTTCATTTTAATGCATTCCGAATTGGTCGAAGAGATCAATTTTGAATTTATTCAACTGCATCATGCCACTAGCATTCAATTTTCAATTCTACAATTTTTCGGTGAGGAGGAGCATGGATAATTTTTTTAAATATTTTAATTAAAAATGAAAACATTAGAACTAATAGTGAGTCTCTTCTATTGTATTTTTCAAATATAGGTCTGGCAGTTTACCCTTTATTTGTGTGGTGAACACTGAGGTTTCTAAATATGAGTGAGTTAACTCATTGCGAGGGAAATTATCCCATATTTTTATTGTTTATGTTTACAATAATTATTGTGAAAATGAAATATTTTAAACCTATAAATTACAGTTTTACCCCATTTACTTCCTTCTGATTCTTCATTTTTCTACATCACTGCCATTGTTTCTTACTAATTTCATGATACCACATGTTTTATAATATTTAAAAAAAATTCAAATATAAAAAAATTATAAAAATTAAATATGAAAAATTAAAAAGCTTACCCCACTACTGACAGTAGTGGTGTGTTTTGAAAATTATAATTGAAAGTTTGTAGTTACACCTTCCATGGGGGTTTGACCACATTCTCCACAATACTTTAGTTTGACGGAAAAAATAAATTTTAAACTTTTACCCAATTTAAATGAAATTTGGGAATCAATGTTCAATATCAATATATCATTAAAATCAATATCGAAAACAAAATAATTCAAAAATTAATTGCATAAATTTAAAAATTCTTGATCATACCATCAATACATTGTCCATGATATCATAAATATTTCGTTTATGGCCTCAAACATGACATTATAATTAAAAAATGGGTTTGTATAAATGAGTTACCCATATAAACTATTGGGAGAAGGAAATCTAATTTTGTATATCAAATTTTCTTATTATCAACTATTAATGCATGGATGATTATTAACTCCCTTTAAAATAAAATTATATAATAAGGGTTATGATACAAAATATTTAGAGACACATGGATCAAATGATTGATGAAAAGACAATATTGATGACATTCCTGGTATTCCGCTAATGTATGAGGTTTTTTTCGTCTAAATAATGCATGGTTCAAGGCATATCTTAAAGACTCCATAAAAATGGATCCCACTATTTTAGATGAATTGAGGTTAGGACAATAATATATTTTGGAAAAGGGTTTTATACACACTAGTGCTTCACTATGAGAGATACATCTCTTGTTTAAAGAATTATGATGTATTGATGTCTATTTTTATTGATTATCATCAGATTAATAAAATAATTTTCATGAAAAAGTGTCATATATCATATATTGATCATTCGATTGATCAAATCAGATGATCTCTATGATCCCTGAAGGTAGAACGTTGAATACGGTACCATAAGATAATTTTTAAAAAATCTAATATTTCCAAGAATACATTCCTCATGCAGTATGGAAACTAATATTTATAGTGATGAAATTTGGAATTATAAATTCCCCTTTAATCATCTTGATCTACTTAATATATTCATTATAAACTGCCTCGATCAAATTTTTTTTGCCTTTATAAATGATAAATTGTATATTCAAACAGAAAGGATGTCTATAAAGTTCTTTTTTAAATTGTGTTAATGATACAGAGAAAGGATAATATTTATTCTAAATTTTGAAAGTGTGAATTAATTCTATAGAATGTATCACTATTGGGATATTTAATCCTAATTAAGGAAATATCAATATTTCTTTCAAAGTTAAATTTATTGATCAATGGCCTAGATAGAACACTATAACCATGATCCATGGTTTTATTGGGTTATTCGGATATTATTGTTAAATTTTTATCAGATTATCAAGATTATTTAATCCATTAACAATGTAAACATTGATGTCAGTGACGTTCCTTTGGATGGAGAAATATGGAGGAAGTTCCAATAATCTAAAAATAGTTTTGGTAACTCAACCATTACATACAAAACCCTATAATGGGGAATGGTTTATAATATAAAATGATCTTAAAAATGTTATTTAGTTGTGAAATCTTGAATAATAATAAGGTAATTTCTTATCCCTCGTGCTAGTTGAACAGTCCCATGTAAAATAACCGAATTTGTGATTTGGAGTTGGAAACCAAGTTATTTTCCTTAAATATTTTATAGAATTCTATCTTTTAAGATAATTTTGATGTATATAATAATAAAAAATCATTAAAAATGTATTCATATATAAGGTGATGAATATGAGGCAAAACAATAATTCTAGAATTAATAAAATATTATAACCTCCCAATAAATTACTATATAGTGATGAAAAAATTTAGATAATTTTCTAATAAAGAATAATTTTGATACTTTATACATGATGAGAATGTTAAAAACCCAATACACGCAGATTTTTATAGGATAGATCTTTATTTCATAATGTGAGGTGATAAATATTTTTTCAACTAACTATCTTTTCAACCTTAAAACCACATGATGACCAAAGAACCCCATAAAGATGTAGTAGAAATACTAAAAAAGAGGTGAATATTCTTTTGATCAACCATGATAATGGTTATTTTATAAGGTTTAGAACCCATATATGAATTCAATTTGTACTATAATTAAGAAATTATCTTTTTGATGATGTTCATATCACATTCATATCGATTCCTCCATGATGTAGAAATATGAAAAGAGATCTAAAAATATCTTGTGGAATAGAATAAAGAGAGAAATAACATAATTTGTAACTTTATACATCTCATGATTGAATGTTCAAGATGAATGATAAAATTATAAGGATAATTTTTACTAATTATATATTCCACTATGGAAATGGAAAATCATCATCATGTATTTCATCATAGGACTCTATAAGACATTAGAAAACATAAATCTGTTTGGGTTCTATTAAATCACCATAAAATTTAACTCATTTTATTGAAATCAAATAATATTTTTCTATTCAATTAAAATTCTATGATATATATAATGTAATTGGTAAGGATTCCTAGAGAACCACTCTTCATTATATATGATTTAAATCGAATGTTTACCAAATGTTCCTAAAGAGGTATTCATAAATCCTTAGATATAGTGTTTCAACACTTCTTATCATCCTTAGATATATGGTATGTCAAAGAGGACCATTAAAGATCTAAAATATATTTCGATATCTCAATCAATGTATTTTCAGGAATATGAGGATCAAAAACTCCCCTATGTAGAGATCTCATATAAAAAATCATTATAGCATCATATGAAGATCTTTATTGGAATAGATATTGGACCGCAATACATTGGGATATATTTTTGAGTTGAAGATGATGATATTTCAAATGATCCATGAAACTATGGGAAAACTTCAAACAATTCATTTTAAAAATAAAGTAACACTAAGTCGATAAAAGTGTTATGAAAAAAATGTCATCAAGATCTAGAGATTGAAATTACTGACTCGGTCCACCATTGAATATGTCCATGGTAGAGGGTTATGAGATTAGGAAATAACTTTAACCTAATCCCTATATATATTTGTACTTTCACGAACCTTTATAATGTTAAGTACATAGCCTCTCACTTATCACCCCTTCCACACCTCTCTGATGTTCATGTTGAATTCCATGTATTACTTTTGAAGATGTAAATACCATATTCATTATATAAAATAAGGTTGAATGTTTTAAAATTGGAACATATATTCTAATATTAAGAACAACTTATGGATATCCTAGACCAAATAGATAAGTTTCTATGAATATTACTACTCATCTGGGGAATGTTTTATAGAGGAATCATAAGATAGATGTTGACACGTGGGAACATGAGGATTTGATGAGAAAAATTTTACACTCAAAACATACCTGTATATAAAAATCCTTCGAGGATATAATTACTTTTAAGTGTGGATATAATTTAATGAACCCCGATCATAGTAAATACATATCCATAAATCAGGTTTGGTAACATGAATTATACTCAACACAAGACTAAACTGAAAACTATAACAATTTAATAAAATTAAATTAATAAGTATGGTCGATATATTTTTGAATTTATATTTGATAGTATGAGTATAATTACATACCATATGAAAAGCATATAAAATTGTATCCTAAAATAGTGGTTGTTTTATGATTCAAATATAAACATTTAAAAAAATTACGAATTAAGTGTGGTAATATAAAAATGAATTCTTATATGCCATAGAAAATATATTTTATAAAATTGATTTTATATTTTCAATCATTATATATAATTAATATAAACAATCCAATTTAATTTTTTTTAATAAAAATATTATTACTAGTATTAATGTTAATTGTTTTGATAATGGTAACAAAAATTTATTAACGAATTATTTTACTATCATTATGTAAATTTTTTATAAAATATAAGGAGTTGATATTTTTTTAAAAATAAATACGATATAGTTTTTTAAACGTATATATAAATATATTTATAGTTAGTAAATTGTTAATTAATTCTAATTAATATTAAGAACTCCTAAATACGAAAAATCTATTTTTCAACAAAACACTTTTCCAATATATTAAATGAATTATTTTAAAATTTAATTATATATTGTTTATAAATAAAATTATTTTATATAGGGAATAAAGTTTTTGTTTACCAAGACCAAATTTTGTAATAGTATTGATATATTTTACAGAAATATAAATAACCCAGCTAAAAACAATTTCACAAAATAAAAAATATTAATATTAAAATGTATAATCCAATTGGTAAAGGGATCATAATAGGTTTATAAAATTTGTGAAAATGTTTAGTATCGGATAAATAAACATTAGATCCCCAAAAAAATAAATATGTTTTACTCTTGGATCAATTTACCTTTGAATTTTGACATATCATTATTGAATAAAACTGGTATTCACCAAATTGAAAATTTCCTCAATTACAAAAGTGGAAAATGTCCCCTACAACATGTCAAACTTAAATATTATAAATCATTCTTAAAATTAATAAATATTTTTATAACTAAAAAATATACCACTTTATTGATACATTGGGTTGTTATAATTTCCCAAAATACTTCATAAAAAAGGTTGTTTCCAAGAGAAGATTAATCTCTTTTAAATAGGTCTCTCGCTACAATTTAGATTTTTTGAAAAATTTTATTCTTTTCCCACCCCCAAATCCATTATTATATAATTAATTAAGTGTTATTATTATTATCACTATATGATACAGGTATTTATTTAACAACGATCATTTTTTACTCTCTCTCTAATAATAAAATCAGTAGAATATTTATTGTGCATATGTGTGGATTAACCCCACCATAAAATAATGTTTTTAATTTTTTGTTTTCAATGTAAATAATTTTTAGACCAACTTTTAATGTGATTAAAAAACATAAATAAATTATTTTTTATATCATTTTTCTTCATTAATAATGAAATTATACAATCCTTTAACTATAATTACCCACCAAATTATAGTATGTTCTTGTTTGGGTGCATATAACAAACTATATAAGCGGTGCTATAAAAATATATCAAAAATACTATAGAACATAAGTCCCAAAATTTTATCAGTTAGTAACATATTAAGGAATGAATTTTTATTTAATACGGTTCATATTTTTATTTAACCCATTATTAAAAAATATATAATCATTTTTGACGAATTTCCATAATAAGATTTTCATTGATTTCGTTTTCAGAAAACGTAATTAAAAAATTCATTAAATACAAAAAAAATGAAAAGGATATATTATAGTACCTTAAATGATATTTTAATTATAATATTATTATAAATGGATTGGTTTTGATATTGATATTTTATAATGTGCATGAAACAGTCAAACAAATACTAATACACATTGGTAAACATAAGCGATAATTAAATATTATGTTTTCCCTAAATGGTAAAAAGTTAAGTATAAAAAATGAAATATATATATATATATACATATATAAAATATAAAAAATATAATTATGTTATTTATCATTATTCTAGAGTTTATTGGAGTAAAATAAACTTTGTTGGAAATTCATGGTAAGGGTCCAATCGACATAATTTCCAATTCATTGATTTGTTATCTTTTATTACTTGAATATAATTTTCAAGATTAAATTTATCCTATAAATCCAAAATTGTATATGTTTTTTTGTTTTTATCTATGGAAATTTATTCTTCATTATTAATAACCACTTCTTGGATAAATTATTTTTCAAAATATAATTATAACATTCATACGAATAATTCTTATTTATAATAATGAATCATTTTCCTCCATTTTGAAAAAAAACATTATCAAATGTTTTCTCTTTAGTGAAATAAAATTATGATTTATCATTTATATCCATTATATTATTTATCCTATTTTATGAAATGAATGAAATTAAATATTTCCATTACGTGGCTTCTTCATTAAAACGCACTAAAAATCACTATAAAGGTGTTCCTTCTCACTACATTCTAGTCTAAATTTACTTCCATGAATATTTTTATTATTTTCCAGAAATCGTTTTGGGATTATTTATAATATAATTTTCAATAGTATTTTATTTCCCTTCTCAATCATATTTTTAAAGTGAATTTTCACTTCATCTTTTATGAAAATGTTTAAAACATTTTGTGATTGATTTTCTATTTCTATTGAAACTTTTCTTATAAGGTTTATATCTCAGGGGTTGATATTTTTATCACCCCATATATTAAATTTTTATTTTATTATTTTTTTAAATGAAATTTTCCAAATCATATTATCTTAGAAGTTCATGTTATGTTATGTTTTCAAAATGAATAAGAAACCCATTCCTTTATAATGGGTTATTTTAGATATGAAGATGATTTATATTAAGTTTCACAAATATATAATTATTACGATATGAGGGGTCTAGTATCACCCAGAAAAACATAGATTTATATCGATATTTTAGGAGATACTCATTCATGGATAAAATGAGTTTGTTCACATAGGCATAGAAATAATTAGTTTTCTTACATATTCATGTGTGAATATAAGGAATTCGTCCTCTTATGTGTGTGAATAATGAGTTTTATTGTAATAGTTTTCTTACACAAATGATTTCTATAATATAAAACTAGTTTTTTAAGTTATTCCACACTTCCAGGAATATTTTTATTTTCATGATTTTCAAATATTTAATGTAATGATATATTTTTAAAATATTTTAGACTATTATATCATACTCATAAGGTGTATGTTTATAGATATTTATTTTGGGACATTTTATATATCAATTCTTCTTTGATTATTTTTATGATATTATTTTTCTCTATGATATTTTATTATTAAAATATATTTTTTATTGATCTTTTGATAAGATATTTTTCCACACATCATGTTCACATCAAGATTATAATCTAATACATTATGATAAGTTCTTACATTATAGAGTTCCTGGCCTCACTCTTTTTTTATGTTTCCATTCCACATGTTTTTAATAGTATTATATCATTTTACATATATATAAAAGGGTTTTTTGGTGAATTATTATGGAGAAATGTTCACATAGTGTTGTAAAATAAGATGTTTTGTAACTATTCTTAAGATAATTAACATTAAGGTCCTTGGGAAATGAATATGTTTATGATATTAGTATATATATAATTAAATTAATGTATTATTTTATTATTTTTTATCACGGTTATATTCAATTTCTGGCCCAATTACAAATTCTTAATAAAAATTTTCTTATTTACCCTTTTCTGTACTGAAAAAATTTCACCCTGGTAACTTTTCATAATGAATAAAATAAAAATACACTGTATTACATAATAATAATATTTTTGTTCCAAATATTGAAAAAAAAATATATAATTTATATAATTTTAAAATTTTAATTTTAAAATAAGGGTTCACAATGTAATGAAACCCCATTTTTATTAAATTTCTTGTTATAAGCATAGAAATGAACTTATACCGAAATAAAATTCAATTTTTATTCAAATAAAAATAATTAAATTATTATTAATCAATGTTTTATTATGTTACTTTAAAAAATAAAATATATAGGGGTACTTTTAAATTACTTTTTTTAATGACAAGAAATTCCACTTTAACAAAAAATGAAAACTTTCACTATTCACTCGAGACACGTTTTTTATAGAAAACCCATAAAAAATAAATCTATGAAAATAATGAGATGAATATTTCAAAAATAATTCCAATTTTATTAGACGAAAATTATAAAAGAGGAAAATATTAATTTTAATAATCGTGCAAATTTTTTTAATAAAATCCATTTTTGAATAGAAATTTCAAATATTAAATGAATTAATAAAAATTATATATTTTGTGACCACCATTAGTTCAATTATAAATCATGAAAAATTAATTTCAATAAAATAATTTATATTAATATACTTTAATAAAAAATTAAATCTCATTAGTATATAAATTTTATAGAAAATATCTCATTTAATAAAATATGATTTAATTTATGATTGTGTTTTCATTTCTTAGGAATTTTTTATTACATTTTTTAAGGGAATCACCTATGAAGATAATTTATAATTTAATTACTCAAATTAAAAATTTAAATCTAGACAGTTATGTAAAAATGGTATAATTAAAATTATAATATTTTACTAAAATATCACAATTTGTTTTAATCTCAGTTTTTCTACTGTATATGCAATTGAACATTTGATTATATTTAAATTAAAATCATAGGATGTTACATTATACACCAATTAAAGAAATTAAAACCCTTAAATTTTATCTTAGGTCTACAAAAGGTGTGAATATATATATATATATATATTAATTGGTGAGAAATAATTTTGAACCCCCCTTGAAAAAACTTCATCAGGAAAATAACTTTATGGTCTAGGTTGGGAGTAGAAAATTTATCATTTACAAAATATAACAAAAAAATGAATTTATAATAATAATTTTTGTTCACAAAAAATTATTCTATAAAGTATACCATTATATATTTTGGATATTTTCTATATAATTATGGGTATATTTATCTTCTTCTTTCTTGAGTGTGTGGATTTTTTAACAATCAATATTTAGAACCATATATAATATATTTAATTTATGTCATTTCACCCATAAGAATAATTTTATCCTTTGTTTTTTTTTGAGATGTTACCACCACTATATTATATCATATTCTAAAATATAATAACTATAATTAATATTTAACCCCTATAACACAAATGTTAACATTAAATATAAAACATGATTCACAAAACAATGATATAATATTTCACATATTCGTACCTATGAAACATAACAAAAAATGGTTCAAAAAATAAGATGATATCCAATATAAAAGAATAATGAATTAATCTTTAAATCCTAAAAAAATACAACTCAATGATTAAATAAAATAATTCAATGAATATATTTCCATAAAATTATTAAAAATATTCATGACCAAGTTCAAAACATAAACAAATATACTTAATAATATATTATTCATAGATCATGTTAAAATTATCTATAAAATATTATTACCATTACCAAAATAAAGTGAACCATAAAAAAGCCTTAATAAAGTCTTTTATGCTTCAACAAAATAATCCAACATTTATTCCTATAATAAAATCCAACATTCAGAAAAAAAAATATTCTTTTACCCAAATTCTAGAATGTCCTAATGTAGTTAACTTCATAGAAATTAACCTTAACTACCTAGTCACCAAATTATCATTAAATCACATAGTTATCTACATGATAAATAATATATTTCAAAAATATAATAAGCCTTCATCTTAATTAACCACAATTTCCTCAACATCAATGATAAAAATAACCCTAATGTATATCATTAACTTAATGATTTTATCCCTAATTAAATAACACTCTTACTAAATAACCTTTATGATATGTTTTACCTGAATTTTACTAAAATTTCATGTTAATTTTACTTTATGTGTCATGAAATAAAAATATGTTTGGGTTATTATTTATAAATTTAGATATTTATTTTTTAATAATGATAATATTTATAAAACAAATTTTTATTCTTCTTGGATACTAAATTTAACAACTATGATATTGTCTTTCACATTAATAACTAAATTTTTTCCTTCATATTCCCATCATTTAATATAACCAAAACTGTTAATGGGGCAATATCAGCACAAAATAAAAAAAATTATAAATTGAATAAATACTATGATATCCTCAAATATTAACTTTATAACTTCTAGAACAAGTTAAAATGTTCATTTTAAAAAAGACATGACACTTTAAGACATTTAATATGCATAAATATATTATTTATAACAAGGGTAACCCCTTCATATATATAGGGGATATTTTTTGTTCAGGGTTATGGATAATTTTTATGAAACAATTATATATCAAGACCTTAAAATATAAAGTGGAAACATCCACTTAGTGTCAAATTTTCCCCAAAAATTCTATAATCTAACATTTAATATTTTTCACTAAAAACATATATGATTCATTTATAAAAAATTATTTAGTTGAAAAAATACCTTTCAATAGTTCGTTATCATACTTAAGACCTATAAAAAAATTAAATCGTGTTATGGTAATAATAACTCGTTTCAAGTGATGTAAAAATAAAGTAAACTAATTAGTCCATTAAAACTTAATGAAAACCAATAACAATGTTATGATTTTTCGTAAAAATATTTGAGCTTAAATAATTTTTTATTTACCCAACAAAAAAACTTCTTTTAAAAAATTTTCAAAAAATATAACAAATTAAATAAGTAAGGAAAAATAAAAATGATGATGGTTTCTTAAAAAACGTGATCACTAAATAAAACATTTTCACTAAAAAATTACACATCACCCTTAAAAGGAGACAAAAAATTCCATTAAACATGACCTCATTAGATTAACTTACGAATCCAAATAGTTCAATTAAAAATAATTTCAATGAATATAAATTCATTTATATACATTGGAAATTTATTATTATAGACACCTTTAAAAATGAATTACAATCATGGATAATTATAAAATATTCTTTAGGATTAACATAATTCTCTTTATCTCTGTCACTATACCAAAAGTAATAAAGATATACATAGAGTCCTCCCATAATTTGATTTATATCGAGATCACCCATTATCCTAGAAAATTCAAAATAGCCTTGTAATGAAAAAAAATTAAATATGAAAATATAATTCTAAAAACTTATTAAATACTCTTTTTAAGACATAAATAGATTAAATTTCAGTCTTCATGTAAAAATGAAGTTAAATATCCATTTTATTTTGAAACTTTTTAAAATGGAAAAAATCCCTAATGAATGTAAAATAAATTATTCTTTAAAAATGAGTAAATTTATTTAAATATTTATAAATAATATTTTAAAATATGGAAGGAAATATAAATCATGTTTTATATATTGAAAAAATTATTTTTCGGTTTGGTAAAAAGGGCCAAAAGTTACACGGGCAGAAAAAAATTAAAATGTTGTTTTTGAAAATCATTTAGAATAAATTCAAATTTATTTTAAATTTTTATCAAATAATATTTTAGTTTTATAAATGAAAATTATTTAAATATTTTAATAAAATACCACATGGAAGAAAAATAGATTAAAATATTCACAAAAATATGTTTTTAATGAAATATATCTTCAAATAAGTCACATCTAGCATCTTACATTTCCTAACTTTTGGATACTAAAATTATATGATCTATATATTTCATTAAAAAAAATCATGTTATTTCCATTTTCACTATTTCTTTTACAAAAAATGTTCTATTTATTTATTAATCCAGTTACGTTTATGTCATATATTCTAAAGATAATTGCTTCAGAACTCTTAAAACAAATTTTTTTGGTATGACTGTTGTAATATAAGACATTATTATATAATCAATAGAATACTAATAATGAAATAATAATAATTTTTATAAATTAAATAAAATTTTATAACTATCCATGAATCGTAGACATGAAAAACTAATCACATCGCTTTATGGAATTTGGACTCCGCACATACGCATGAATGAAATAATTATTTTCCAATAAATGTAATGGTAAGATAGTAAGTAATATGTTATCATTCTAAAATCATAATTATCCATTTAATAATATATATTTTCATTAAATATTTTATAACAACTATACTTGTGGTGAATTCGTTAAAAATGAATCTCATTGCTTTGTGGACGTGGTAATTCAAACGTACATATTAGATATTTTTTCATTTCGTAGAGAACAGAGAATGAGGTGAAAAGGTGTTATTCTTGGATTATAAAAAATATTTATATTTATGATAATTATGATATCACATCATCATGGTTTTAGATTATTTTAATTTGTTGGATAAAGAAATAAACATGAAAACACTCGATTAATAGTCATACCTATATTTTGTGAAATATCCTTTGGCTTTCACCTTAATCCTTCTTAGTTGTACATTGGTGAAACTGAACCTCTATGAAATTATGGGGAATTTTGTGCAACAATTTTGATGAATTTTTTTACTAACAATCCCATTATAGTTATGAGGAAAAGAAGATAGGATATTCCCCAATATAAGTGTGGTAGGTTTCAATCTCATACACATAATAAATATTGATATATAATATTTTTATAAATCAAGGTAGATGGATCCAAAGTTCTATATATTATAATATAAGTTAAATATGGTATAAATTAATTCATATAATAACGTTTTAAAATTTATATGAGCCATTTTAAGCATTATATTGTTGCATTGGATCGTCGTTAAAATTTTAATGTTCACCATGTTACCAAATTGTTTAATATCTTAGGGGCCTGAAAGAAATTTTAAAATCTAAAAGTGGCACAAAATAAGACCACAAAATATACCCTTAATAATTTCTAACCCAATTGAGTTATTATAATTTTTTTAGTACATTTTATTTATTTAAAAATAATTTGTATACATTGTATTCCATTTAAACATATTCTCAAGGTTATTCAAAAAAATTGACATTAATTAATGTAACACGATAATTGTTCTTAAAAATTTTTGTTTTAATATTCTCAAAATAATTTACTTGACTTTTCTATAGCTTTCAAAATCCTGACATCGATTTTACATTGACATTCTATGTAATTGTATCATTGTGAAAATGGAGAAATAAATTACATCCCAAAAATAATTTATTCGTATAAAAAAAATTAAAACCATTCATAACATCTCTTTGTCCCTATAAATAATTATTAAAAATATTAATACAAAGAGATTAAAAATATGTAATTAGTTTTTACATAAAATAATAAAGTAGTTATAATCAAAAGAAAGTGGCACAAAATTTCCCTATTTTCACGTATAAATTGATTTCTTTTTAAATACACTACAAAATAATAATTCATATAATATTTTTTCGACTTATCAAAAGGTTTTAAACCCTAACTATCCCAATTTAACATTTCTAACGGTGATAAACTGTAACCATGGTTACAATTCATTATGACTACAAAAAATAAAAAATTTAAACAAATATAAATATTTTTTAAAATATTTAATTAATTTTACAAAATGTAATTAACATAAATGGTAAAAAGTATTTTTAATTTTGGTTCTTAAAACGCAACAGAAAATAATTTTTAGGAAAATGTTGATTTTAAGCATTAAAATAATATTATACTGAAATTAAAGATTTTGTTTATTCCTATAAATTAATTATATTAAATTTTAAAAAATAGGTATAATGTTACATTAAAAGAACTAAAATATAATATTCCTTTTAAAATTCTTTACATAAAAAAATAAAAGATTATTTTTGTAAAAAACAACATTTTTCACAATTCACTCAAAAATCAAGATTTTTTTAAATATCTAAATTAATATTACTAATTTATTCTTGAAATGATAATTTAAAAAAATATAAAATTTTTTAAAATATAAATTTTAAAAAATCTATAATTATTCATAATATACATGAAGAAAATGAAACAAAAATAATTTTCCGGAAAAACATCATTGAAGTATAAAGAAATTTATTCTCTTTCCCAATCTAGTAACCACAATTAGATTAATTTAAAAACAAGATAATTTTACATAATAAAAACTATTCAACTTAATTTAGTTCGATAAAAAATATCATACATTCCTCATTCAGTTTTATGAAGAAGAAAAATATTCACTAATCTAATTTAACTTTATTTAAGATTGAGTTTCTATTTCAAAGGAATTAATCAACCCCACGTTATTAAATAAAACGTTTACATATATATTTCATAATTAACTTAGTACATTGAATAACATTTTACCCAAATACTAGAATTTAATTGTAATATTTAAATAATGAAATTAAAAAAATATATAACAATTTTTATAAGTTTGATGTTTCATATCATGAACGCAATCGAACGAAGTATTCTTTTTAAACTAAAATAATGATGTGTTATGGCTTTAGAATTAATCTATAAAAGTAAAAAAATTATATTGATGATAAAAACTAATAGAAATTGAAAATTTAATTAAAATGGATTTAAAATATATGTGAGTAAAATAAAAATAAATATGTTCTAAAAATAAAAGGAATTAGTTGTGTATAAGAGTTCTCTGACCATAGGTTGTGTGTTGTTTCAACACGTCTATACTTAATGCATAATATAAAATTTATTATTAAATCTTTAATATACAATTTATTTATAATAAATTATCTCCCTCTTTATCATTTATAATAATTGTATTTTATTTGGTTAGCTTATTTATTAAAGGTGCAATTTATTGTTGTCATGTTTTACAAATTATTCATTTTTGTTCGGATTTCAGGGTTTTCATTCAATTCAATTTCTGTATTAGAAAATTTAATTCTGAAAGTCTAAAATAAATTTAACAAAATATATGTACATTATAAATAATTTTAACTCTCTTGAAATGAAGGTGGTGATAAGTAAATAATTTACAATGTCCCCATATAAATAATTTAACAATTAATAGGCCATTGTCAAAACATAAGGAGATATATATATATAATATGTAAATATATTTTAAATAAGATTTTAAAATTATATTAATACCTTTATTATTATTTTAGAGTAAAATTTAATTAATTTTAGAATGTTTTATTAGAAATTATATTAAAGATATTAAAATATAAAAGGAAAATGAATGGAAAAAATAATAGAACCTTACCTCATTCTTTATCTTGTTCTTTAATATGACCCTTTATGCCTTTTAGACATTTATTTTTATGTCTCTATAAATTTCATAGGGTTCTCTGGTGACTTAGATTGGGGTAATTTGGTAAATCATGGTTTTGATAAGTTTATTAAAATTGATTTTCCAAGAGAAGGCGAACTACAAATTTATACTTGGGGGAATTTGTATTTTTTTTATTAGAATATTGAATAAATTATTATTTAAAAATTAAAAAATCCAAAAGTGATATTTTTTTCATAATGATTTACAGAATACTTAAATTACACGCCTTTATTAAATTTTAAAACCATTAACACTGAATTTTTTAGTATATCAGAAAAGATAGAAATATAAATATAATTTAATTGAATATTTACCATTTTATATTTTATTTTACATTTCAATGTATAAAATTAATATTATTTATTAAAATTTATTATTATATATTATTAAAACAATTTTTGGTTGATCTAAAATTTTATACAAAATTACCTCATTTTTTCATCAGTATTACATTGTAAAACAACAATACATTTTAAAGTTCATTTTACTATTCTTTTAAAAATTCTTGTCTTTCAAAAAAATATTAAAAAAGTCACCCATAAATAAATTTAACGTGACAATTATCAAAAATTAAATTCATTTTTTCAAAATAATATTTGAACGTGGTTAATTTATATATTTAATATATAATTCATCCCTTCAAAAAAGAAATGGAAATAAAATTTATTAAAAAGTATATTATACTTACATTTTTTTCATTTTGGAATATTTATTTTTTGGAATTATAATATTCATAGATATTAGTTTATTCCTAGTAGATATTATTTCAATTTAATTGTTATGTTTTTTCTTTATTCTACTATTTACCTATTAGGATATTATTCATAATAATATGTTTTACTTTTTAAACAATCATACTGTCATTATAATTCCCATAAATAAAATTGATTACTTTTATTCATAATTTAATTCAATTAATATCATTGTTCTATATTTTATATTTTTAAAATATAGATTAAATTAAAAATTTCTTGTCTCTTTTTTTAAAATGTTGTTTGTGGGTATAAAAATTCTAAGGAAAAATAAGATTCGAATTTTTCTATCCTAGTTTCCTTATTTTTTTATTACTCTCACATTTTAATACCTTTTATTTTATGTAGTATATTTTACCTTGGAATATAATGTTATTATGTTAATGAAATAAAATATTTTTTGTTTCTCTTATGTGGTTATTATGTATAATTCAATATCTTACTCCAAAATATCAAACACAGTTATATTTAGAGGAAGATTATAATATTTTTACAGTATTGAACATTATATAGGGAGTCACACATAGTTTAATAATGACCAAGATGGGGTGTTGTTGCACCAATTTAGTTTTGATTTATTATATAGAAGTTTATATTATTATAAAAAATATTATCTAAAGATACATGGTTTGAAACTTATGTAAATTTAATCCAACTAGTTTGGTATTCAAATTTCCTGCACTAACAAATTCTAAAAATAATCTAGTTCACCCAGAGTTTTATTTTATCAATAATGATTTCCAATATATATTCTTCTGGATATGAATAGATCTAATGAGATCTATAGAAGGGTAAAATATAATTATGAAGTTTTATTTCTCACTAACTCATTTTCATGTTTTATAAACCATGGGGTATAGTAGTAACTTGTTGAAAATGGTTTGAATAAGAAATTTTTTGGGATGGGTTGGGGTAACATAATATAAAAAAGTTATACTATTGTTCAAAATTTAGAATAAGAATCATATAGATCTTACTATGGCGTTCCACTTTAAATATTGTGGTATGTGTACCAGATTATTTATTTACCATCTTATAAGATGGCTAGAGAGGGATTAGTGTTAGATTCCATAATGAATTTTTTATTTTTGACGTAGTTTATACATCCCTGTAAAAAAACTACCATAATGAAACCCACATTGAACAATATGAGGGAAAATATCTTATTGGTGTTAGTAATTCGGTTATTTTTCTATTCTAGAGGTTTCACGTAAGTGATGAGTAGGTGATCACCAGTGGAATATTTTAGTAAGATAATGGTTTCTATAATAATATTATTTTATTTTCTATCATTCAAAGTGTTTCCAGTATCTAAATGATTACATTTAATGGTGGTAACATAAGACTATAATGAGATCTAGTAGTTTATTTCCCTTAACATGTGTGACACAAGGGTGTTTTTAACCTATATTCTTTGTTGATTTAAGTTCAATAGTCACAAATTTTATTCAATTTATTAATATTTTTTTTGAAACTTATGCATACATTACAAATCATCTAGAGTGATGTTTGATTTTTTATATTTCCTTAGAGGTTATGTGGATAATATTGATGAAATGGCGGAATCCATAATGTGATTCTTGACCATTTTGTATATCAGATAAAATATTTTATAACTGAGAAAACGGTTGTAGCATATGAGAAACGTGTCCATCATTTGAACATGATGTTAATGATTTTGACCCGTATTCATTAAGTGTATTTCATTATACTATGGTAATTAATAATTATTTCTAATTTAATAAAAAATTATCTAGTGATATAATATTAATATATCTATAAATTATTGGATTTTTGTTATATTTTATGTAATTCAATGGTTATAATGATGGATTTTTGGAATCAAATATTGCACAATTTTCATGATTTCCAATTGATATTGCATACAAATGTTGTAAGGATGAACCCAGATTTTTCATAAAATAATAAAGGTGATATTAATTTTTTGAAACTAATGTTAGTTAATTTCGTTCTATTCATTTAATAGGGTGAAATAAACTTGAACGAATTAGAAAACATGATCAAAAACTCTATAGTCATTATTTTAATAGAATGTTCAAAATTAGGGGACTATAATGACTACTTAATGAGAAAATAGGATGGAGTCATCATCCGATAATAGTTATTATACCGGTAAATCACATTCTCAAGACTTGTAGTATATGCTATTTTAAATAATATGAGTTGATAGTTTTTTATTTAAATCTTTGATTGAATATATAATCTATCACCTCATTTGTAGCTTAATGACTTAGCTATCATCTTTTACAGTTTGAGAAATGAGTTTATTTGATATTTGGAGTACATTCGTTAATGTATCCTATGATTTAAGTTAAACAATTTTTAAGTATGATTTGTTTCTGACATTCTATATTATAAGATTTTTTGGACACTAGCTATGTGATCAATGACTAACTAATATAGTTATTTCATATATGTAATACTAGAGCGCTATAATCTATAGTATATATTATATTATTGTACATATTTGAGATAATTTTATCTCTTTGAGTGGGACTACTGGTTATTTATAGTTGAGATTAAAATTTCAGCTCTTGGTTAACAAAAATATATCATACATTTTAGGATGTTCATCTACATTAAAGTATTATTTTATACTATCAAAATAATTTTAGACCAGGTATACATGTTGGGTATATATATATATAAGATAAGCATGCATGTTGTAATTAATTTTTGAATATTTTAAATGAGATATCAAGATTTTTTAAGTTAATAAAACATAATATATGATATAAAATCTTTTAAATTGTTTTTAAGGATCTAACATTATGTAATTATTGATAGGTGATCTACATACGGTTATTTTCCTAGTGATGGGTTAAATTTATAACATTTTCTGTGATTTAATGTTTTCTTGTTTTTCTACGAATAGAAGACCATCTTGGAATAATATGATATTGATATGAAAATTTAGTGTTTGTATAAGTTCATTGGTTGATGATGTCAAATTATTTACATATTAAGGGAATGTATTTAGTGTGCCTATTAGATAATTATGGTTGGAGATCTCATAGTTATACCCTAGAAAATGATGAAGGATGTGTTACCCATCCACTATGTTCAGAAGGGGGAGGGAGTTTTTATTATGTCCCACCCTGGGGGACATGGTTCTATTCATTCTTTTAACTATGTGTAACTTATTTCTATATTTTCCCAAAATCCACAAGATCCCAATGTTTCTTACAAAACAGCTTAGGTCCAAAAGAACACACATTCTCTCCTATAATTCATTAAGACATCATCTATCCATGGTTCTTCCATGGTTTCTAAATTTTATTAGATGTTACCATATATCAAGATCTAATTCTGATCGACATGTAACCTACAGCATGGCCCGGTCCGTGGTAAGTCCTGAAGAGCAATACCGATCCCCGAAAAGTTTCCAACAAGTTCCAAAGTATCAACATTACAACATGTGAATGATTTTCTTGATTCCAAAATAAATAGAAACAAACAAAAAAATAAAACTAAACTAGAAACACACAACCAAATAGGGAATAACAAATTTCCTAAATTCAATATCTACAATGATGAACAAACTTCAAAGGAAATAAATAAGCAAGAAGAGGAAAAAACTACCATGAACCTACAAGAAATGAGACGAGTGGCATCTACCAGCCACCCCCACCAAAATACACAAAGTAGAAACTACATGGTACAAAATTTTTTACCCCTGAATACCTTACCTATACCTAGAACATACATAGAACATGGTCTAAAAACACCCTAGCTTGTTTTTTGGTTGCGAGCCAAAGACCAGTAGAATTCCACCTACTAGCAAGTCCCAAAGTTCATTTCTAAACCTCACAGGTTTCCAAAAAGTTCTAATGTTTCAAAATTTCAACATGGGAATGATTTTACTGATTCCAAAATACAATGAAAAAAAAATAAACCAAAACAATTAACAAATAACCAAGATGTGCATAAAATTTTTCTAAAATTTAATATTTACTTTTATAAACAAACTTCAAAGGAACTAAAACTACAAGAAAATTAAAACCCCACTATAAACCCCCAATAAAATGATGAGTGACATCTAAAAGCCACGACCACTAAGATCCACCAAGGAGATACTAGTAGAAACACACTTAGCTACTACTGAACACATTACCTCTTCCTAGAACAAACAAAAAACAAGATCTACAAACACCCCATATTTTTTAGGTTGTGAGCCATATCCCAATTGGATTCCACCCAAATTGAAGGGTTCAATGAAAAAACCTTTAAAATGTTATCTAAAATATTTATGAATGAAAAATATTTTAAAAAGTTTCTAAGAATAAAATCATTATAAGAAAACAAATTAAAATGTAACACTCTCAAAGAAAACCATTTTTATACTCATTATTAAATAAAAAAATGTAATTTTATTAATAACACACAGACACACAATGGGTCCTCTAAATTCCAACTGATGGAACCATTCTATATAAGCATAATAGTAGTTAGAGCACCATGGGTAGATCCCTTGGGTCAAACATGCTCAAGTGGGATTATGGGAACCCCAAATCTCGGTAAAAATGTGGTATAGAAACCATGATCATCATCATTCACATGTATGAGCCACTAGTATTAGATACCCCATAACCAACTGATCTATAATCATCATTTATTTTTAGTTAGAGTTTTCATCATCAATCACATTATGTGAAACTGGGAAGTAACCACTTTCAAATCACTAGCAAGCCAGACTATGTCTGTCCACCTATTTACATGGGATTCCATTGTGCTCAATTATGTCCCACATGTAACACAAACCTACACTTTCACAAACACATACCAACAACATCATGGGAAACACCATTCATCCAAAAAACAAATTATTTATTATCTTAGACGTGCCAAAAAAACACATCATAAATTCATTTTTCAGTCACTTGTTCATTTCAAAAATCTATTTCTTTTAAATCACAAGAATAGAATAAAATTAATAAAACAACACCATTGGATGATCCCCTTTGAGAAATCAAAAATTAGGAAAACATCCTTTCAGAACGTTACATTTATCATTTTAACAACTTACAAGTCATATTTAAAAAGGCACAATAAGAAAAACATGACAAAGTACTATATTTCCTTTTTAAACCTTACACACAAACCCATTAACATCATTAGGTCTTTGAAAACATATTTGACACTTTTAAACCATCCCATGAAACCCTTTTTAAGAATCATTACATTACAACGTACACAATACTTAGGGTTTTCCATTATTTTATTTTATATCAAACCAAAAGGCATTCTAACAACTTCCAAAAAAACAATTCTCACCACACAATAAAAGTATACAACACATTTAAATTATCTATACAAACAAATGAAATCATATAAGAATTATTGGGCATGGAAAGACCAACATAATATGAATTTTTTTATTAAAATGGTGTTAAACCCCATATTCAACTCAAAAATACCTCAAAGAAACCCTAGAAAGGCATTATTTACCCAAAAACAATGAGACAAAACACTATTCATCGATAAATAACCATAAACCGAACACAACACGATAGAGAGTGGGGTACCGACGGGGTCTTACAAGGGAGAGCGGGCTGTCAGAATGGTCGTGAGAGGAATAGGAAGGAGTGGGTGAGTGGTTGTGCGACATGGAGGAGTGGGTTTCTAGAGAGAAACTCATTGGAAGGAGGTCTCTAGAGGGTAGGCGCTCATAGTAGTGGGTTAAACTAGTTGGATAAGGAAGGGTTTAGATTGGTAGTGTGTGGAGGAGTGGGGAAAATGGTTGAGGGTAAAACTCTAACAAATAAAAAAAATTAATAACTGTAATAATAATAATAAAAATAACAAAAAATAAATTAATAATAAACTAATAATATATTATAATTATAATCATATTAATCATATTAAAA
Organism: Viscum album; assembly: GCA_963277665.1. NCBI lineage: Eukaryota > Viridiplantae > Streptophyta > Magnoliopsida > Santalales > Viscaceae > Viscum > Viscum album. The sequence continues at coordinate 510,101,200 of OY728143.1, read as the reverse complement.
ATAATAAAAACTTTCTTAACCAAAATAATAATAATAATCTATATATTAATATTATCATTTTTATTATAACTAAAACATTACTTTTATTTCTATTTTACTTTTTCTTATTTTATTTTTACTTTCATTCAAGTTCATTTTATTTTTCATTTAATTATAATTTATTTTGAACACCTTGCAGGCCACATAGTGTCTAGGCCAAAACCATAAAATTTCAAAATCATGATCATCCCACGCAACAAATGCGGGAAAACCCAAAAGACACATTTTTTCAAAATAAAACATAAAAATTCAAATCAGGATTCAACCCAAAACCTATAAATATTATAACAAACCAAATAAATAATAAAAATAAAATAATTAAAAAGGTTGGGTTGTGAAAATTCTCCCCACCATAACGTTTTCTAACCCCGAAAATCCACAACAAGGAATTGTTGGAGTTGGTGGCCTAGAATCAACTACATTGTACTTTATTCATTAATAAAAGTCATATCACATTTTGATTGTTCTTCTGTGTGACAATTTATGTGATAATGTCCTAAGGACAGCTGTTGCATTAGAGTGTCATAGCGGATCCCTCCTATAATGAGAACCCGGAAGTGCCATAACACTATTCTTGAATAAATGTTCTATGGTCGGATGATATTATTTGAGGGACACAAATAATACAAGTCATTATGGGTGAGGACTCATAAAACATTGAGGCACCCTCTCATGGTGTGCGCCCCTAGTAATATCCAGGAGGATGTTATGAGAACGAGACCCACCAGTTGGAAATCCACATTTCATAGTGTCATTGGATGTTCCTATCTGCAGATGCGTGTTTTGGTCCTTAGACTTTAAGATTATTATTAATGGGTATTTCAACTCACACACTTATATGTATTGAAGAAAACTGTGACGACACACTATTCGCAGTGAGGTAGGATACGCTGGGTGTGTCACGAGTAATACTACATTAATAGATAATGTGAGAAAGGATTTTCCCTTCTGTTCCATAACAGAAGTAGATATCTCAGGCCCTTTGATGGAATTGATATAGCCTATATAAATCCATGGCCATGGTAAGGTATGGGAGAGTTCAATTCCGTGAAGTCAAAGAAAGAATAATCGAACACCTGGGTTGATGGTACTATCATGCAACCCGCTTGATCAGAGATATCGAGACAAAGGGATTATATTACATGGTAAGCGTTCGTATGAGCTGACATGTCATTATGGCGTTAACTTCTTCCTCTATGGGTGTCTTGGCGTGTTGCTAGATACTAACATTGGACTTTAGGCAGGCTCCGCCTAATTCCACTGAGAAAGAGGCCTAGAGGGTCACACACTAAGTGTGTCCATGTGTCTCAGTTAAATATTAATTTAACAAGTTAAATAAATATTATTCCCGAATCTGGTTTAGTAATTATTTAATGATGCCTGATCGAATTTATTTCTACACTAGTTATTCGAGAGAATATATTGTGTGAAAAATAATATATTGATTAGCGAGTAATGCAGTTACATTTATTTAAGAAATAAATAGCCATTACTCAAGGTCTAATAAATATGGTGGAGAAAATGGAAAATAAAAGTACACACTGTGAATATTAAATATACATGCCGTGTAGTTTTATGGAAAACAAGTACACACCATGTATTAATTATTACACGCCATGTAGTTTTCTAGTCAGGATTTTGAGGATATAATATTGTTTTAATAAATGATATTAATTATAATCAGTGTGGGCACTTTTCAAGGAATTAATAATTAGACATGTGGTTTCAATAAGAGTTAATGAAATAAATAAAACTTGTAACGCGTTTATTTATTATCATTACTCTATTAACCTCAAAACTGATTATAAATATCTTCACAACCCGAACAATTTAAGAGCCATTGTTGTGCACAACGGAATTGGAAATACTCTCAAGCCAAGAGAGAATTCCCATTTCACCAAGAATGCCCTCAAGTTACAAGAGCATGATCCTGCACCAGATCAAGGTGGTCGAAGGCGGATATCGCAAGTGAAGGGACTTCTGCGCTAGCACCCGGAGATCCCTTCGGTGACGTCCGAAGATACGTGGCACATGTGTGGATCACCGCTAAAGGAATCCTACACTTGGATTCTACGACACAATGACGGATCACCGAATCATAACCATACACATCAACGAAGAAATAATTCCACCGAGGTAATTATTTTGAATTAATTAAATTAATTATAAACAACATACGATGATCATATCTCAATGCTTCTGAGACTCTTCTTTTCTTTTTCATTCTTCATTCCATTTCATAGATCCGGCGTTTTATATCGTGATGGGTCTCAGATTGAACACTCATTAATGATAAAATTAAAGTTGTGAAAACTCACCAATGCGCTTCCGCTGCGCCCGGAACCTACAAGTGGTATCAGAGGGGTCATATCGTTGATTAGAATTATTTATTTTTTCGTTGGTGATTTACGCATTAAATAATTTAGTTATTTCAATTCATGTTTAATCGTTCTTGGAATCTGAATCTCGAGATCTGTTCTTCCTCATTCGTTTCTCGTTCACCTCCCAAAAACGAATTTTTCTTTTAATTTTGATTAAAATAAAATAGAGGAACTCATCCAGAGGAGACACGCATTTCTGGTCGTACAACACCAGAATACACGGCTTTTATTCAGAAGTACACGCCGTGTAGTCTGGGTTCAATGCATTGAATGATCTGCCAAATCAGGCCGTGTATTGGATTCGTTCTAAGAATTTAAGACACCATGTGTTGACCAGAAAGAGGTGGCACAAGGTTTCCAGATTACATGTCATGTGGTCTAATGAACAAGGCATGTGGTCCCTTTGGTTTGGGGTTGGGTTGTGGACCCCGTACACAGATTGACCGGCTGTAAACCATTTAACGCGGAAACTACACGGCGTGTGTCCAAAAGAACACACCGTGTACTCCGAAAATTTCTAAAGTACACTAACACGACCTGTCCCGGGGCGTGTACTTCGGATGGATGGTGAAGAAAAGTACACGCCCTGTAGTCAGAACTACATGCCTTGTACTCACCCAAATTACACAGATTTATTAAAATTTATTTTTATATTATACAAACCCTTGAGATGTGTACCATTGTGCAGGCGTAAAGTTGATGCACAACACGTGATAGGTGTTTTATTTATATGTGTGTTTAATTTAACATTTGTGTAATAAATGGGAATTCACCGGGTTGCCTCCAAGGTACATGTTACGTACAAGGATAATTTTATTTGTTTAAAATTATGATGGATGAGAATCTTAAGAAATGTAGAAATGGGTTTAAGATAAAAGGATTGATTAATTAAAGGTAATTAATTGATTCGAGCATGATTTATCTTAAACAATAACGATTAAATAATTGAATGCTAGTTTTCTGTATGCTTAAATATCGTTGCATGTATGGATGATCATATGTTAGACCGAGACCTTTGTATGTGAATGGTTTGTTTTAATTTATTTATTTAAATTAAATTTTTTGCCGACGAGACATCTCCTCATTAATATGTAGGGTATGTGTGCCCATGGATTATTTTATGTAAATACCCCTTTGTACCCCTCACCTGCATGTGAGATAAATGCATATGTAATGGATGGAGCTCCCAAGAAAGTGGAGGCAGCTCAAGTCAGGAGCTAAGGTGAAACCAATCCAAGGTGATACAAAGGTGGATATGTGGAAAGCTGTAAACACAAACCCACAGGGTTAAATGTGTTTCTCCCCTAGGTCTTCGGTTAGTTTATCAACCGCTAGATAAACTAACCAATAGAAAAGCACATGATCATACCATTTATTTTATTTCTGTCAGTTGCATGGTTTATTTATTGAGTGTTTGTTGTCACGATCACACAATTAATGAATTAAAAGAGCATGCAATATGGAACTAAAATAATACCATCTTATACGTAAATATTATGTTATACATGGTTAATCACTTAAGTATATCCCAGTTAATATTAAAAAGCATGTAATCAAAGATATTAAAATGGAAATTTACGTATAAGGACAAAAATCCCTCAAAATAAATATTAAGTCAGTATAGCCTTCAATAATCTTGGTTAGAATCGAACCATAGTTCAAAGTGCCTGACCAACCCTAGTTAGGGTGCCTTTAATTATCGGGGAATTGTAATTCAAGGTTTTGGGTTGACTTGACTTGGTTCGCATCAAGGGTTGACTTCCACAGTATGACTTGGTGTGACCAAGAAGAAAAGGTTGAGGAAATCCAAAATAAAAGGATTTCAGGATTGGGGAGTACACTCAGCAGATCACAGAGCTGTGAGTTAATGCAGTTGGCATTTGGAATGCCTATCTAAAACCCTTCAAGTTGCTTTACCAACCCTAGTTGGGGTAATGCGTAGTGCAATACGGATCCTTTCCACTAGAATATTCAATCAACAGAATATTCCGTAATCAATGGTGTGGGCTATTAGATTTCAATAAAATAGTCGGAGAGTAATAATTATTAATTTATTTATTTGTCTCAACATTGTAATAATGTTTTAAACCTTTTCTTATCTTAATTTATAGAAAAGGCAATAAAATGACTTCAAACGTATCATTGTGCACCATAATCGAGAAGGAAAACATTCTCACCGACACCAATTTCCAAGAGTTACAGAGGCGTTTACACGTCATCCTTCACCACGAAAGGAAATTGTATGTGCTAGAAGAGCCTATTCTAGTTGTGCCATGGAAAAAGGCCAGTGATGAGGAATTATCTCTCTATATAAAACACATGGATGATTCCACAGATGTCTGGTGTTTCATGCTATCGGCCATGTCCAATGAGCTCTTGAAGCAACATGAAAACATGGACGTGTATAGCATGATGTCTCACCTTAAGGATCTCTACTAAGAGAAGGTGAGACATGAGAGGTATGAGATCTACAATGCTTTGTTTACAACCAATCATGGAGAGTCTATGCCAGCTGGGCCTCATGTAGTCAAGCTTATTGGCTACATTGAATGCCCAAACATCTTGGGGATTAAACTTCCCAATGAGTTGCGTACAGATCTCATCCTATCATCACTTCCCAAGACCTTCTCTAGCTTCATTGTCAACTATAATATGAGTGGAAATGAGAATATTCTATCGGAGCTTCTGACCTTCATTTTCCAGGTAGATAAGGACATGGGGCGAGACAAACCCATGGTCCATATGGTGAACAATAAAAGGAAGGATAAGGAAAAGGGGAAAAAGCCTTATAAACTGTTTGAAGCCCCCGAGCACTGTCCCTCCAAGAAGGGGAAGATCCAGAGGCAGAGCAAGGAATGGTAGGCATTGTGTTTTGCATGTGGAAAGCAGGGCCACTGGAAGAGGAACTGCACCCAAAAGCCTGGGGACGCTAAAGGTGCATTCATTATCGAGTGCAATCTTTCTATTTCTACACATTGGGTATTAGATACAGCATGTGGGGCTCATATCTGTATTCAAATGCTGGAACAAAGTAGATTTAGAAAGATCGCTAGAGGAGAGGTGGATCTTTATGCTGCCAATGGCGCAAGGCTGGCTACATTGGCTATTGGCGACTATCACCTATCATTTCCAACTTGCATGATTTTGGTTTTATGAAAATGTTATTTTGTTCCTAGTGTTACTAAGAACATAATTTTTGTATCTTTTTTGGATATGGATGGATTTTTTTTCAAGCTTGGAAATATGGGTTTTCTATTTGATAAGAACAACGTATGTTATGGTATGGCACATTTAAATAATGGTTTCTATGTATTAAATTACGAAAACCAAGTGTTTGCAATCGATAATGAAACAAATTCACATGACTCATACATCACCCAGTTGTGGCACCACTGCCTTGGTCATGTGAACACGATGCGCTTGACAAAGCTCTCTCAAGATGGCTAGTTAGACTCTACTGAGCTAACACCACTTGATAGATGTCAAACTTTTTTACAAGGAAAAATGATCAAGCCAACTTTTGGTGGACTGGGTGAAAGGTCCACAGAGCTTCTTGGATTGGTACACACAGATGTGTGTGGACCATTTCCAATAGAATCTATATGTGGATATTCTTACATCATTAGTTTTATTGATGATTTGAGTAGATATGCTATGTCTACATAATGAGTTATAATTCAGAGTCCTTAGAGAAATTTAAGGAATTTAAGAATGAAGTAGAGAATCATCTTGGTAAGAAGATAAAGAAGCTTCGATCAGATCGATGTGGAGAATATCTGAACCAAGAGTTCATTGATCATCTACGGGATTCTGGGATTCTATCTCATCTCACTCCTCCTTATAAACCATAGTGGAATGGTGTTATTTGAAGGTGGAACCGCACCTTTGGACATGGTGAGGTCGATGATGAGTCATGCGGATCATCCATTATCCTTTTGGGGATATGCATTACAGACTACAACATACACATAAAACTGAATACCAACTAAGGCGGCAAATGGAAATCCCTTTCATGTTATGGAATGGAAAGAAACCCATTTTATCGCATACACGTGTATGGGGATGCGAGGCGTTTGTTAAGGCCTTATCAGGCAACAAAATAGCACCCTGGGGCATGAAGTGTATCTTTATAGGATATCCTAAGGAAACGAAAGAATATTACCTATATAACCCTCAGGACAAAAAAGTGAATGTCGCCAGACAATCCGTCATTCTTGAGAGGGAGCACATCCTCAAAAAGGATAGTGGGAGCAAGATTGACTTTGATGAAGTTGATGCTCAAGATACACATGAGTTGGTATAGGAAAAAGTTCCGCAGGTCCTCGTGGAAGAGGTTCCAGAAACACAAGTACTGCGTAGGAGCTCCAGAGAGGTAAGGGAACCAGAAAGATTTGGTTTCCTAGTCACCAAGGATGGTAAATCATTATTGTTGTACAATGATGAGCCTCTCTCCTACAAGGAAGTAGTAGAAAGCTCAACAGCTGCAGGATGGCTAAACGCTATGAATTTTGTGATGGATTCCATGTATGAGAACCATGTTTGGGTTCTGGTCGATGAGCTAGTTGATGTAAAACCTATTGGATGCAAATGGGTATTCAATAGAAAGATAGACATGGAAGGTCAAGTTAGCACCTATAAAGCAAGGCCAGTGGCTAAAGGATTCAGACAGCGTTAGGGAATTGACTAGGATGAAACCTTCTCGCCAGTTGCCATGTTTAAATCCATAAGAATCATACTTTCCATAGTTGCTTACCATGACTACAAGATTTGGCAGATGTTTGTCAAAACAACATTCCATAATGGGGACCTTCAAGAACATGTCTATATGACACAACCAGAAGGGTTTTTGACACCAGGTGATGCGAAACAGGTTTTCATGTTGCAAAAATACATTTATGGATTGAAGCAAGCATCCAGGTCATGGAACATTCGATTTGACGAAGCCATAATTGAATTTGGTTTCATTAAAAATGAATGTGAGCCATGTGTTTATAAACGGTTTAATGGGAATGCGGTCGTTATCCTAGTATTATATGTTGATGACATATTGCTTTTTGGAAACGACGTACCAGCCATATATTCAGTTAAGGACTGGTTGAACAAGTGTTTCTCCATGAAGGACTTAGGAGAAGCAGTATACATTCTAGGGATCAAGATCATTCGTGATAGATCCTAGAGGATGCTTGGACTAATTCAGGGTGCATACATTGACCAGATACTAAAGAGATTTCTTATGGAACAATCCAAGAGAGGATTGGTTCCAGTGTAACATGGCTTACATATTTCTAAGAAAATGTATCCTCACACACAATAAGAGAAAGATATGATGAGAAAGATCCCATACACCTTGGCTATAGGTTCCATCATGTTTTCAATGTTATGTGCCAGGATTAATGTGGCCTATGCACTAAGCATGGTAGGCCGATATCAAGCAGATCTAGGGGAACAACATTGGACTGTTGTTAAGACTATCCTTAATTATCTGAGAAGAACTTAGGATATGTTCCTGATGTGTGGAGGAGATGAGGATCTTGTCATCAAAGGGTATGTTGATGATGGTTTTCAGAAATATCATATTGATCTAAATTCACAATCTGGATATGTTTTCTATCTCAATGAAGGAGATGTGAGCTGGAAGAGTTCAAAGCAGCCAGTTGTCGCTGATTCTACAGCGGAGTCCAAGTATATAGCGGCTTTTGATGCATCCAAGGAATCCATGTAGATTCACAACTTTGTCCAAGAGCTTGATGTGGTGCCTAGAATTAAATATCCCATTACATTGTATTGTGATAATACTGCATTGGTAGCTCTTGCAAAAGAACCAAGGTCACATCAATGGAAAAACCACGTACTCTGAAAGTATCACCTCTTGAAGGATTTCTATCAGAGGGGTGATGTTTCAGTGTGCAGAGTGTCCACGAAAGAGAACGTGGCAGACCCCATGACTAAAGGCCTATCTCAGTAGAAGCATGAATCTCATGTGAGAGATAGAAGGTTTAAAGTTGTTAGCAGTTGGCTCTAGTCCATGTGGGAGTCTGTTGGAGTTGGTGGACTAGAACCAACTACATTGTACTTTATTCGTTAATAAAAGCCTTAGCACATATTGATTGTTCTTCTGTGTGACAATGTATATGATAATTTCCTAAGGACAGCTGTTTCTTTAAAGGGTCATAGCGGATCCCTGCTATGATGAGAACCCGGAAGTGCCATAACACTGTTCTTGAATAAATGTTCTATGGCGGAATGATCTTATTTGAGGGACACAAAAAATACAGGTCATTAGGGGTGAGGACTCATAAAACTTTGAGGCACCTTCTCATGGTGTGTTCCCTTGGTAATACCCATGAGGTTATTATGAGAATGAGACCCGCCAGTAGGAAATCCACATTTCATAGTGTCATTGGATGTTCCTATCTGCGGACGCGTGTTTTGGTCCTTAGACTTTAAGATTATTATTAATGGGTTTTACAACTCGCACACTTAGATGTATTGATGAAAACTGTGAGGACACACTATTTACAGGGAGGTAGGATACTTTGGGTGTGTCACAAGTAATATAGCATTAATATATAATGCGATAAAGGATTTTTCCCTTCTATTCCATAACAGAAATAGATATTTCAGGCCCTTTAATGGAATTGATATAGCCTAAATAAATCCATGGCCGTGGTAAGGTATGGGCAAGTTCAATTATGGGAAGTCAAAGAAAGAATAATCGAGCACATGGATTGATGGCACTAGCATGAAACCCTCTTTATCAGAGATATCGAGACAAAGGGATTATATTACATGGTAAGCGTTCGTATGAGGTGACACGTCATTGCAGCATTATCTTCTTTCTCTCTGGGTGCCTTGGCATGTCGCTAGAATCTAACCTTGGAAATTTGGTAGGCTCCTCCTAATGCCTCTGAGAAAGTGGCCTAGAGGGTCACACACTAAGTGTGTCCATGTATCTCAGTTAAATATTAATTTAACAAGTTAAATAAATATTATTCCCCACTGTGGTTTAATAATTATTTAAGGATTCCTGATTGCATTTATTTCGACACTAGTTATTTGAGAGAATATATTGTGTGCGAAATAATATATTTATTATTGAGTAATGGAGTTACATTTATTTACGAAATAAATATCCATTAATCATGGTCTAATAAATATGATGGAGAAAAATTGAAAATAAAAGTACACACCGTGTATATTAAATATACACGCCGTGTAGTTTTATGGAAAACAAGTACACACCGTGTAATAATTATTACTCGCCATGTAGTTTTCCTATCGGGATTTTGAGGATATAATATTGTTTTAATAAATGATATAAATTATAATTAGTGTGGGCACATGTCAAGGAATTAATAATTTGACATGGGGCTTCAATAAGAGTTAATTAAATAAATAAAACGTGTAACACGTTTATTTATTGTCATAACTCTATTAACCTCAAACCCGATTATAAATATCCTCACAACCCCAACACTTTAAGAGAGATTGTTGTGCACAATGGATTTGGAAATACTCTCATGCCATGATAGAATTCTCCTTCCACCGAGAACTCCCTCACGTTACGAGAGCAAGATCCTCCACCGGATCAAGGCAGTCGAAGGCGGACATCGCAAGCGAAGGTTCATCCATGCTAGCACCCAGCGATCCCTTCAGCGTAGTCCGGAGATACGTGGCACATGTGTGGATCACCGCTAGAGGAATCTAACACTTGGATTCTACGACGCAACAACGGATCACTAAATCATGACCGAACATATCAACGAAGAAACAATTCCACCGAGGTAATTCTTATGAATTATTTAAATTAATTATAACCAACATATGATGATCCTATCTCAATGGTTACGTGACTCTTATTTTCTTTTTCATTCTTCATTCTGTTCCAAAGATCCGTCGTTTTATATCATGACAGATCTCAGATTAAACGTTGTTTAACACTAAAATTAAAGTTGGGGAAACCCAGCAACGCACTTCTGCTGCGCCTGGAACCTAGAGTCATAACCTAAAAATAGAAACTAATGCTACTTTACTATTCAAGGAGATCCCCCATGAATGAAAAAAGAGAAGAGGCGGGAAACCTATCAATAAAAAAAGATACATACAAATAAAACTCTAAGACTCAAAACGGACTCCCTGTTAATTTTCACCGACCACAAAGTGGAAAGACCACTTGATGGTAAATAAATGGAAAAGAAACTTCCCACAATAAAAAATTCAAGCTCTTAAACCACAACATCCCCGACAATATTGAATTAAACCCACACCACTTTCCCGATACAAGAAACAAAGATGATACCAAAACCAATGAACACATGAAAAATTTTAATTCATTGAAATCGTTGGGTATTCTCTGTTCCCTACATTTACTCAAATGTGGAGCTTTGGGTTATATAAATTTGAATAAGACTACGTATCAAAATATTGATATAAAGAACATAATTAAATTATAGAAACTAGGAAGCCTGAACAGACTCACCACCATAAGAACAGACCAACACCCAAGACAGAGACGGAGGACCAACATGGGGAGCCTCAAACAGACTCCCTACCATATGGAATTGGTTACATAAACTCATTTCAGGGGAATTTCACCAACACCAATGTTGGGCCTCCCCACCCTAAAGTTTAATTATATTAATTAACTGGCATGGGATAACAATGGAAGTCCGAAATATGCAAACAAGGGAGATTCCTATATAACCTAATACCCCACTGTATGGGTCCCAATTAATGAAACACAAATCCTAGAAGACGATACTACATGTTTCACCACTCCCTTAGGCATTACCACCCTTGGATGAGCCCAACCAAATATGAGATAGAAATAGACTTACAAGTATTTTCAGACATGGAAATCCATATGGAGGGCATCAACCATAGTGGAAAAGCACTAAGGATCTGGAAAACGAAACAACCCTTCTTATTTATAACCGAGGAGGGAATATTTTACCCACAATGATAAATAAATTTATTAACATGGTTCCTATGTCTCATTACAACATATAAGAATAGTTGAAAAACTTCACATCAAATGTTTAAACTGCTTCCAACTCCCACACAAGAGACAGAAGTTAATACAAGATCTTTTACACCCATAGGGATCCTGACTACATGTAAGCTTCCCTTAAGGACCAATGGCTTGTGCTATGATTTTTAAAGCATCTCATGGGTCACAGTTAGGCATTGAAAACCCCTGAACAGATTTTCCCCTAAATGTTCCGCAAGGAACCATAACGCGACCTACAGAACATCATTAGGCATAAAACACCCCTCTATCCTATTATATTGACCTAACACTTCATCGAAACATGGAATTTGATGATTCAAATATCAAATCCCTTTAACCCCAAACAAGAAACATTATAAATAAGAAAAAATGGAAAACATCCCATTATGAATAGATAAATATAGAATTCCCGAAAAGAAGGATATGCTTCTGTTAATTTATTGGCTCTCAGAGGTCCCACAATTCCGCGTTATCATTTAAATGGGAATATAACATTGAAAGATGTTACTAAAAATGAATTCAACTACCTATAGAACCAACAAAAGGATGTGAACCTTAAACTACATTCCACGAAACCTCAAATTATTTAATGTTTCCATAATAGGATCTTATGACCAGATTCTCCACATGGGTGGAAAAAAATGATCACATTCTTACAAGGATACCAATGAACGATATATTGGGATTTTCAGTACAATGTCCATCACCAACAACCTAGACTTCTTTCTGCTTCCCCCACTGGAATTACCTTTACCACTTCCAAGAAGAGCCTTCGGACTCATCGATTCCAAACTTCACCTTTGACTGTCAAATTAATCAAGAAAACCAATTCTTCCGTCAACCCCCTTGCATCTGTTAATTCACTATAAGGGTTCTCACTTAACCAAAACAAACATGAATAATATTTGTTTTATTAAATTGAAGGATGAGGTCTATATGTTAATCACTAAAAGGAGAACATAGATTTACACATGGCCACACTTTGATTATTCATTCACTCTTTATGAGGGAGTACACAAGCTGGTGAGGAAAAGTCCCAAGACCCAATCAAACTGATCCATTGGAAAAAAATGCCACAAACCATAATTGAACACATGAGGGGAACCACCATAAGGCTTCCAAAAATTCTTCTCAAAAATACCACTAGAAATCAAATCAGGCCAACTTACTAATGAAATAAAAACCTAAAACTACATTAAAAAAAGTGGTTTCACAACTCAAAACACCCCAGATTAACATTCTAAAAATTAAAAAGAAAGACAACACATTTTCATTAAAGAACTTTTTGGAAATGAAACAAGACTTCTGGGTTCAATATTTACCATAAGTACCTCATGAAGCCACACACATGAATTTCCTCATACCAACTGGGGTCCAATTCACCATCCACCTAAAACCCATGTATGTGGTCAGCCATGAAGATACAAACAATTAAAACAAAAATTACATTCCATTTTTTCTGAAGAAGCTTTAAAGTGACATCCTCACATTTCAAAATTTACTTCTCATTTCAAAACACATTTTGTTTTACCAAAAGACCCTTTTAATCATTGAACAATCAATTAAAAACTTCTCTCAGCGCTAAACATTGGTTTCAAAAACCGTTTATAAAATCATCTTCCATTTTGCAAACAACCAATTTTTCGATAAACCAATGTTTTTTGTTATAAAATATCAATATCATAGAAATCCTTCTCTTTTTACGCCAAAAATGATTCGTGTAAGTCCTTTTTTAAGATTGCATTGAAAATCACCCGGAAAATCCCAATACCACCCATTTTCAAAATAGATCAATTTCTATTTAAATTTATAGGTTTCTTATGTTTCAATTTGATTTTTTTTATTAATTTTTAGAACTTATGGAGACACAAGATTATGTGAGAGAAAACTAGTCCCAATGGGTGACTTAGACATATGGATGGAGGCCACACTCTAATCGCACCACCATAATGGATATTGTTCTCAAAAAAATATATTTGGATTCACATGGATTGATAGTCCATGAGAGCTCGTAGATACTAACGAATCAACTCTTATTTCATTTCCCAAGTAATGAATGAAAAAAAGTTCAAATGACTTAGATAAAACCCAACTTCTCATGGGGAATTGAGTCTCTTCAATAGGTTTTCTAGGTAGAAACCACACTCATAACCAGAATGTTAGGACCTGAAAATCCTATGTCTAGTATACCAAGACTCTTCACCAAGTAAAAAAGACCATGATTATAAAACCTCCCTTTTATAGGATTTTTTTGATTAACCAAGCTTGGTCTCCATCTGACCCAACAATCGAACAAGTCTGTGACAAGGCCTAAAGGGAATTCCAGTTCCCCATGGGCTGAAAATAAGTTCCTTAGTTTCAATATAACATCACTGGAATGATTTTCCTAATGTCAAAATCATAATATCAATGATCACAATTAAAAAACCAAAACATGAAACACAAGACCAAAAAAGTTATAAAAAATTTTCAGAATTAAAATCATACAATGATAACAAAAACATTTAACGAACTATAACAAAAAGAAGAAGTAAAAATACCCCAAATGTCCAAGTGATGAGAATATCAATATCCATAATACAACTACAGGAAAATCCAAAAAAGTGAGACTACAGGACACTCAAATCGTGGCAACTGAATGTAATTCCTCAACCGGGAGAAAACATAAAACAAGATCTACATACACTCAAGTGTGTATATTGTGTGTGATACAAAGAACAGTAGAATTGTACCTTGATAAAAAGATTCCATGTCAATACATTTAAAAGATTATATAATATTCTTATTCAAATAAAATCTATTAAATCATTTCTATGGAAAACTTATTTATTGAAAAACAATTTAAAAATGAACACACTCAAAGAACCATTTCTTAAAACGCTTGCTTAAGGAAAGAGGATATTTTAGAAATAACACACATACATAAAGGATCATCAATATTTCAATGGATGGAACCATTCTATATAACCATAATGATAGTTAGAGCACCATGTTTAGATCCCTAGGGTCAAACTAGATCAACTGAGATTCTATGAACCTCGCATCTCCCTAAAAATGTGGTATAGAAACTATGACCAGCATAATTATGTTGCAAGATTCACTAGTAGGGGACACCACCATAACCAAATGGCCTCCAATCATCATCAATTTTTAGCTAGAGTGGTCATCATCAATCCCACTAAGGGAAACAAGGGTGTATCCACTTCCAAATCACTAGCATGCTACTCCAAGTCCATCTACATAGTTATCTAGGATTTCCTTTTGTATAATTATGTTCTACATGTCACAAAAACCACCATTTTTTCAATCAAATTCCATGAATTTTATGCGAAACACTCTTATCCCACAAAACAAACCAGTTACCTTTTTACACACACCGAAATCCATTTTAAAATAAATTTTCCATCACTTGTTCATTTCAAAAATAAACTTTTAATGAAATACAATAAGAGAATTCAATTAATAAACCCACTCTAAGGGCTGAGTCCTTCTGAAAAATACAATAAAACCAATAAATCATTTCCAAACATTCCTTTTATCATTTTAACAACTTACAACTCATATTAAAAAATTAAACAACGAGCTATACATGATAAATTATTAAATTTCCTTTTCAAATCCTATACCCAAACCCATTCTCATTACTAATGCCTTTGAAATCATATTTCACACCTTTAAAAATCCTATGAACCCTTTTCTAACAAGAATAAATTAAAACATACACAAATCATAGACAATTCCTTTATTAAAATTTATCTCAAACAAATAGGCTTGCTAACAACTTCATAAACACAATTCAAACCACAGAAGAATTGTATAGATCATATTAACATTAATTATAAAAACGAATCAATTTATCAAAAAATTAAAGGGCATATAATGACATACATCATATAAATACATTTCTATAAAATCTTGTGAAACCCCACCTGCACATTAACTGCAACTCAATGATACCCTTACAATTAATGATTTAATGAAAAACAACAATATCAAATCCTATTCATCTAGAACTATCCCTGAACTAAACACAACACCTACTTGATAATAGAAACCCAAAAGAAGGAGAAGACAAACCTTACCCTAAGGGGAAGGATATGAAACTTTGGGATGGAGGTGGTGAACTGGATGAAGGGGGAGTCGGTAGGGTCCCAAGGGGAGATAGGGGTGTCGAATGTGTCACACGAAGTAGAGAGGGACACCATTGGTATTGTGTGAGGTACATAGAGGAGAGGGGTAGTGGTCATCTGACTTAAAGTTGGTGTGCCCAGAGGGAAGCTCATCCGAAGGAGGTCGCCGGAGGGGAGGCATGCCAAGTAGGGGTGTCGCACAAGTGGGACAGGGATAGGGGAAAGAGGGGTTCCATGTGGAGGAGGGGAAATGTGGGAGAAGGTGAATCCCAAACCCATAAAAATATTTATAAAAAATTAATAATAATTATTAAAATAATAAATTTTTAATAATAATAACAGTAAAAATAATAATCATGATAATAATTTTCTTAATTATAATATTACAAAAATATTAAAACAATACTTTTAATTATATTCTACTTTTCATTATATTATTTTAACTTTCATTTAGCTTCATTTTATTATTAATTAAATTATTATATATTTTGGAAACAAAGAAGGCTGCATGTTGACCTATCCAAATACACATGGTTTCTAAATCATGATCTACTCGTTCTCTAGATGCTGCCAAGTCCAAAATACTCATTTTTTTAACAAAATCTAAAAAATTGAAACCGAGAATCAATCAGAACCCCGAAAATATTATCCAAATCCAATAATTTAAAAAAAATAAAATAATTACAAGGGTTAGGATGTGACACCATTAGTAGATATTTACTATAGTTTCGTCAATATATCTTTGGTATTGAAGGATTTCATAATAGTTAGTTTATAGGACCCTTCCTATTTCCCAATTTAAATTATGGTAGCATATGATCTTTAATATTCTTGTTCTAAAGGAAAACATCAGGTTGAAGGCATCCAATTTTCTTTGTTCAATTAGGAATATGGTTTTAATATGTATCATCATCCCCATTCTACGATAATCTATGTTAGCTTTTGCGGCATTCCCCTCTCTAAAATCACGTTATTCAAATAAAATGATAGGTAATATAGTATAAAGATTTCTTGATTATGATAATTGATCAAGAACCATTTTTCAACCCCATATATCCGTGTATATGTGTGGATATTTATGTAGCTAAGACCTCGGCAGATTCAACATTGATTGAGGTTGGTGTAGAGTTTATATGTAATCAACTGATGAAGTTTGAGTCTGGGATTAATTATTGTTTTCATGCATCAAATTGAGTCAACACCAATCGGACTATCATCACCCAATGAAGGTGTTTCTTATAATCAGGGACTCACACATTGAACCTTAGGGAATTGGTAAAGGTCCTAGTACAACATATCCAGATTATAATGCTCGCTCTTGTATGGCTGTAGATAGTTATAGTAAGATAGTAGAGACTTATCCTCAAACTATAATCCTCTCATCCCCTAGTTTTGGAAATGGTTATTTAGAAATTTGGTTGGTGTTTCCCCCCATGTAAACTAAGCCTAGTATTTAGAAACCCATATAATATCTGGTGTGTCTTGTTTTGGACTCCAAAGGTTTGAGGATCTTAATTGTTCGAGGAGAGGAAAATCTAAATGGATGGGCAGATCCTAAGGCTACATTATCCTAAATGATTCATGGGGATGTGTTGTGTCCTAACATGGGTCCCTTTAGACTGAGGATTATTGATGTAGGGACTCATAATCCTTTTGTAAATAATGTTGAACAGAGAAATATAAAAACCCCACATTGCATATGTAGATTATGAGGGGTGGGAAACTATTAGGAATAACTGGAATAAGCAATAGGTATATATTAAATGATCAAACATTGTAAAGGAGGTTTTATATTTAGAATAAATGGAAATTGAATTTTACACTGATGTCGAAAACAATCGTTCGGAATTATATATGTACTAGTCGGATTATAAATAACAGGCGTAGGTGAAGAATATTTAAATTTAAAATTAGTTACCAAAAATGGATTATTGATTTAGGAAATTGTA
Organism: Viscum album; assembly: GCA_963277665.1. NCBI lineage: Eukaryota > Viridiplantae > Streptophyta > Magnoliopsida > Santalales > Viscaceae > Viscum > Viscum album. The sequence goes on along the minus strand of OY728143.1, from coordinate 510,083,691 downwards.
CCATTAATAAATAGGGGAAAAATTGGTGCACAAGGATTATTAAAATGTTACAAAATAATTAAGGACTTGTTCTGCAGAAAAATCTCATGTGGCAAAGTAACTTGAGAGAGTAATTTTGTAAGGTATTTAAGAGAAAAGGTCTATAAAATGTACCAAGTCAATAGATAGTGAGCCCACTACTTAGGAAAAGGAACATAATAATATTTAAATTCTTTTAAGTGGGAAGAAAGTTTCCAAGTGTAGTGATTTCAAGAAAATGAGAGGGATGACATGAAAGGAATGGTGGAAGTGCACAAATGAATTTTTTTTAGAAAAGTTTTCTCTCTAAAGATTAAATTCTTGAAGTGTTATTCGATATCAATTATCTATATGACGTCGTAAAAATATTTGTTATAAATTAATTCATGTTTATATCAGTGAGGAGAAAAAGTTTTGGATTAATAAACAAGATCTCATTTTGTAATGAGGCTTCAATGATAGGAATATCAATTTAGAGGAATATATCCAGACGTCGAACAAGGTGGCCAATCATTATGAAGCCGTATTCAAAGGTGACCTGAACAATAAGAAAAGAATTTTCATAGGGGGTAATACAAGGAAGTTGGGTCAATCAATTATTGCTTCATTTTGAATGATTTTTTAATTTCATTATTGGGGAATTGACCTTTTGGTTTGAACTTGTGTGGCTTCACACTTTCTCCTCAATAGTGATTTTGAAATGAAAAATAATTAAAAAAAATTCAGTCTTACATATACCTCATAAGAGATATATATAGTAAAGGTAAATTTTAATTTGTAACCTTGGGTTTTTTTATATGGCATGCATCATGTTTTCCTATCCCTTGTAAGTTTTTAAACTTTTGGGATGAAAAAGTAAAAGTCATAGAATAATGTAATTGATTCGTTTCATTTAAAAATATATAATCTAATTTGAGTAAATTAACTCTTGTTTCAATTCCTTTAGATTATTGGTAATTGTATATACTAAATAAATATATTAAAATATTTAATGAAACACAATTATATGTTGAATCTAAATATTACAAATAAAAAATAAGTTACCTTGAGGAAAAAATAAAAATATCATGCAATCCAGATATTAAAATGAAATTATATCAATGTAGTATTAATGAGACTATTGTTTTTCACTTATAGGTTAGGTTATCTATTTTCTAGGTTTAGGAAGATATTGGATTTGTTTCAATAAATAGATATATTTCACTTCTTTGAGGTCTTATAACCCCGAAATTCATGTTGACAAAAAATTATAGAGAAAATAATGTGTTTCTGTTTCCACATATTTATTATTATTATTTCCCAATATTGGAAATTTGATCACATTTTTATAAATGTATATAGATTTATAGCATATATTTTTAATGATACTATTATTATTTAGTATTATTATCAAAAAAAATAATCAAAATTTATTTATGGTGGAACAGTTGTTGTCCAACAAAAGTTCACTTCACAAGATGACAACAAGACAACTAAGGGTAATGGTAATGAGAAAACCAAATCCTTACCTCTATTGTGAGAGAAATCAAACATTTAAAATTGGTAGCATATTGTTAATAATTTGGTGAATTGTGAATGGGATATAGAATTTGATGAAATAGATTTAATCTTCTTTTCCATTACCAAATATTTTGGTTTAATGTAAGTGGTATTGATTAATGAAGAAGGGTCACCAATAATTAGATATTTTGGGTTGTGCATTTTTCATTCATATAATTATTTGATTATAGTGGAATATGCGACATTGAATGTAAAAATAGTGGGTAAACAGAAATATAGGTTGATTGAAAAATTATTTTTATGGAATAATCAGACGACTTCAAATATTTTCTCTATCATTTGATACGTATTCAAGGATACTACTGACGGTATTTCACCTTGTGTAGAAGGTGATTATATGACAATTGTAAAATCCCAATCTGATACACCTCATCTGATTGAGAAGTACATGTTACCTCATGTGTTCCACCCAATACGTAAGAGGATGTCGACTAACAGTGAGGCTTAGATTCCATCAGCGAGGAGACTATATCCTTATTACCACGTAATAGGATCATTAATCAATATCAAACAATATAATAAATAATCATAGTAACCATGTGTAAAGGTAAATATGTGGTACATGTCATACAATAAATAGTCCTCCAAAGTTGATAGCATACACTATATAATAAGAATGGATAAATGAATGGATGAATGGTTTTTCCCCTAGAATCTTCTCTAGTAAGATAATATCTTGGTTCTCTACTTCTCATCCATTCATCATATAGACCCTTCCATTTAGTGGATCCGTCATAAAATCTATAAGTGTAATGAAATGATAGAGTAGGCTTTGACTAAAAGACTCCACAGGACACCACCAATGTGTACATAACCTGAATTTATCATGTATAATAGTATGTTTCATACTAATGATCAATACATAACAAGTATAATCAAACCATACAAAACTGGGTGGTAATGCACTAACCATGCTTCCAAAATCCCTCATTTATACCTTCTTCGACTCTATACCAGAAATGTATTGTATGTTCATATGTATATAAACTATCTATGAGGCTATTGGAGAGTTACGCCAAATCCACAAGGCACTGAGTAAAAAAAACTGAACTAGAATCCACAAGTACACTTGTATTAATCATAATTCATAGTTTATTTAGTATTGGTAACCTACTCAAAATCCAATATACATCAGGTGAAACTCCAAATTCTAAAGGTATTGGCCATTCACATGGAATACAAGAGGCCTCAAGTAGTTGTGAGTTTATGAGGATTTCATTCTTTTCCACTATCATCATCGCACACCATGAGGACACCTCACAAGGGGTAATAAAACCATGACTACCACATAAGAAGTATATGCATACTAATCCAAGAAAGCTAATCATGATATTTCATAGAATGATAAAAATTACAGAATATATCAAGTGAAATATAGAATAATAATATACATCAACATGTGAATCATACATCATCATGTAATTTATCTATCACATAGATCTCAAAGAATCCATAAATTAAAAATCATGGGCCACACACACAAATTTGATGAAAATTCATGAATTAATATCAACGCTCTATCATAATAATCTTACCATGAAAGCATTGGGTAATAATGGCCCAGGAAAATACATATTGCCCTATCTCAAAATTCATCGAGGTCAACGTTTAGGGTAAACCACAAAATTTGGTTTAATATATAGAGTGGAAACCTCTGAAGTTAGGAACACCTCCTTTTGGCCTTATTATCATAAACATATACATGTCAAGGCTTGAGGTTCGTAAAGGGTTCCTAGAACCAAAGCCAATTATTTTATTTCAAAATAAAAAATATATCGCATGAGATAATACTTTCTTTCTCCACTATAGTTTCAAAACTATCATTCTAGTTGAGCGTAAGTACTCATATTACTTTCCATAATAATGATTATATTTTGATAATTTATCATAAAATATCCCCTTATAATTCTCTCATTATAGTTTATCAATAATTATCATTTTATAATTATCTCTGAAAAGTTTTCCTAAATTAACATTCATAATTATATTTGGTAATTTATATTAATTTATCCATTATAAAAATCATTTTATAATTTATCCTAAATTATCTTTTTATAATTATCTTTTAATAATTTCCTATAATTAATCATTTTATAATTATCTTTTGATAATTTCTTATTAATTATCATTTTGAAATTATCTTCTTACATTTTATCCTAAATTATCCTTAATAGTTTTTTGTTGATAAGTTATTTTAAATTATGATTTTTAATTATATTTTAATTATTTATCTTAAATGATCCATTTATTATTATATTTGGGAAATTAATCAGAAATTATCCATTATAATTATTCTTTGATAACAAACTATTTTTTGAAACACTCCAATTATCATATTAAAATTTCAATAATTATTCTTTAATAATTTAAAATAATTAACATCTACAAAATATATATATTATCATTCGATAAATCTATTTGATAAGAATTTAATAATTATTATTTTCTATAAATTATCGTTTGGAATATTAAGAATATTTTTATTTTTAAAAATTGTTCATCAATAATACACATAATTATCCAAAAAAAATTTCAAAAAAACCATTAAAATGATAATTACTTTACAATTATACTTTAATAGTTTTTATAATAATACCTTAGATAATATCATGCAATTATTCTTAGATAATTAATTTTAATTATCAATTTATTGTTCTTCATTTTATTCCTCCCATAATTAATTTTAATTTTCTTTTTAAAATATTAATAATTAATCCTTTGATAGTTTAATTTAGAATTATCATTTCATAATATAGGTTAATTCTCATTGATAATTCAATGAAATTATCATTTAATAATTATTTATAATTATCATATGATATTTTGAGTAATTTTCATTGGATAATTTTAAATAATTACCAATCATTAATTCATACATAAAATATTATTTTATTATAATTCACTTAAATACCATCTGATAATATTAAAAAATATCCATTGATAATTTAGGATATATAATTTTTGTTTTACTATTTATATTATATTACAACATTTTTCCTTGAATATATGATATAAGAAACAATGGATAAAATAAACAAGTAAATGAATAACTCACCTTCTCTTCAAATTAGTTGCACCATTCAATGGAATTGAAGGAATACGGTCATATACCCCTGGATCTGATGAAAAAATCAAATCTGATCAAGGTATTCCACATGTTCACATGAAAATGAGATTTGGGAACTACGTGACTCAATAGAAATCACCATAGTAGATTCAAGATCATTCTGATATTACAACATCGTGTTCCACACATAAAAAAAATTCAATCTTCTAATTTAAAACATTTTTAATCTTAAAAATTAATGTAGGGTATTTCTTTCATAGAATTAACAAGTTTCAAACATTATTGGTTCAAAAAAATTAAATATGAAGCTTTCAGATTTAAGCCACATCAACTACGGAGTAAATACCGCGTGCATGTTTAAAGTTAACAAATGATTTTATTAAATTACTATCAGAATAAATATATAAATAAAATTTTAAAAATTTATGATCTCATGAGATATGACCAAAGGCTTAACGCATATAAATGTTGGGTCTCTCCTAGGCTAACAGCTACATCGTGGACCTAATGGTGGTCTCATATTTTTCATATGATGCATCATTTGGGAGATATTAATATATTTTCATAATATGATATAATATAACTATTAAATAATCTATCCTTATGTGTGATCTTATCAAACTCCCGAAACACTAAAAATTTTATTTCCCATATAGGTTATACACCACATCGTGGACCTAATGCAGCTCTCATATTTATATTACGAAGAACCATTTAAGATATATTAAATTATTTGGTGAAAAATCTATGTGTAATATATTTTATTTAATATTAATATTCTATTTTAATTGAGGCTCTATAGGCCTCTGGATCTCTCACTAACATATCATATGACCCTAGAAATATTTCATTGAATATTTTGTAGTTTTATGTGGTGTTTTTCCCTTATGTAGTTCCATTAAAAATTTAATTAAAAGATTCACGATGAAAAAATTCGACTTTCACATAAAAATATTTTTAAAATATTAACAAAATGGTTTTTATTATCTTTTTAAATTTTTGATATTATAATTCTCACCCACTATTGGTTAATCATCCCTGATAAGTGTCCCTAGTACTCTTATTCTTACAACTCTAGTCACTAAGTTTAAGCATCATACATGTGCTCCCATGTATCTACCTGGATATATCAATGTTGCCACCAAATGTGGACTAGTGGTACTATCTTTCCTTATAAAAGATTATCTCTTTGATCTACGCTTCACACTATATTCTCCTCATAGGATGAATTGGTCTCCAACTCAATTTACTCTAAATACATAACATGCACGGGGTTGTGTATGTAACTTGAAATTCATAACACATGGAACACATCATTCACACCTTGATAGTGTGAAGGAGCATCCAATCAAAATTCACTACCCCTACCCACCTAATGATCACAAAGTGTCCAAAAAAACAGGATGCTAACTTTCCCTACTTCCCCAGACATATGTTCCCAAACTGGGGAGTCATTCTCAAGAAAACCCAATCTCCCATAAAAACATCAAGGGTATCCTCTTACGGGCATCATGAGATCCCTATATTCCTTTATTGGTGATCAAACTCTTTCAAATCAAATTAACTCCCTTGGAGGTCTCCTTAACCATACTGGGTCCAACAACTTTGACCTTGCATACCTCATTCCAGTAGAGGGATGAGTGACATAGACCCACATAAAGAGCATCATAAGGTGTCATTTGAATTGATCCCAGAATGCTATTACTCTATAGGAACTCAATCAAGGCCTGGTGATCATCCTACACTCCACTAATGTTTATCATGAAAGCCTTAATCAAATCTTATAATATTGTTATATTTCACTAAGACCTTATATAATTCTAATGATGGTATATCATGATAAATATTAGTTGAGTCCAAAGCGATTTCAACACTAATTTACAAACGAAGGATGCAAAATATTTTTCTTTATCTGAATCAATTCTCGTGTTAACTCCAAAAGAGAATATGATCTCTCAAACATATAGCTTTCTCATAACATCCACTGAGTACATCCCTCTGATCAGTAATAAGTGATACAACATTTTTGATAGATTAAAAATAACCAAGACTGAGTCAGGACTCCATTAGGACCTAGATAACCCCCCTCGAATTTTTTTGGAATCCTCTCACCGCCTAAGGGAATAAGATGTTGTTGAAGAAAACCAACAAGTCACTCAGGCTCAGTCTTTACACTATGAAAAGTAAGGCATTGAGAGACGAAAAGTGATATATCTCTTTTCACCCCTAGACACCAGAAGTGTCTCTTGATTTCACAGTAAATCTTCATCATAATATGAGGTAACATACTTCTAAATTTATTGAATTATCACATAATATAATCTATAATGGAACCAATTACTACTAATCCAATATATTCAATGATCACATCATCCTTTTCCAAAAATAATCTGAATTTTAGGTCTCTTTCATCTAGTTTTTCCCTCATCATAGAAAACTCTAGGCCAGACTCCTAACCAGTGTTTACCAAGTCCACATGTAAGCACATGATCACCAAAGGGGTACATGTCATAGTTCATTGATCATCCTATGCATCCATCTTCACATCGGGCAATGAGCTCATCAATTTCCACTACTCCCCAGAGGTACTCTCACAATATCTATCTTTGCCAACATCTTACAACTTTGATAATTTTCAATAAAATTACTATTTCAAGGTACGTAATTCATATGGAAATATAACATATATAGATACTCCACCTAGAATATCAGTCTTAGATTTAGGTCTCTCGGTGTGAAGATATACAGAAGGATCTTGTGATTATTGTAATCAAAATCCCTCACTTGAGATATTTTTTATATAACAGTTGAGATAATTGACATTGTATTTTAACTATAATCCATGTCTATGGTAGTTCCTCTTACAATTTCATAGCTAATAAGACAAATATGATACTACATTCTCTATTTTCATCAATAAATCTCCTTGACCAACACCTAATTCATCACAAAACACCATATAACCAATCTCATTATCTATGAGTGTATATTGAATATATCACCAACCTTTCCTTTATTTCAATAAATACCTCTTCATATTGGTATGACCACCAGAACTTCACTTCCTTTTTTTAGTATTTACATGAGTTCTAATAGTCCGGAATGTCCTTAATAAATCATTAGTAATATCTTTCTAATCCCAGAAAGCTCCTTATCTCAAACACAATATAAGGATGTGTCCATGACATGACTACCTGAAATTTATTTTGTTCTTCATACATTCCATCCACTAATAACAGATGTCCTAATAACTTCATCTCTAAAATCCATATTTTACACATCGATAGCTTGGTGTAAAGAATTGTTCTCAATGAAAACTAGATATTATCTCTTGGTTCCTTTCAAGTATCTCTGATGTCAGTCAATAGATGATAATATCATCAATGAACACTTTGATGAATGAATTCAAGTATTGATGGATTATTTTAATCACATGGGCCATATCCTCTATCTACGTTTTTTTATCTTGAACAAGATTACCATTTACTCATAGAGTCCATACCTACTCTGAGATGTTTTCATCAGAATATCATCCTCTATAACTTACAAGTAGTGATAAACTAATCGATGATCAATATTTTACAACCATAGTGCACCCCATACATGATCAAAATATTTTATCCTAGGAAACAAACACCAATTCTTCACCATCACCAATTCAACATCAAATCATCATTTTATTTCAAAAACTATTGTCTTCTTGTCTAGAAACACTAGTGAACCCCATGGTGAAGTTCATGAAATTATGAGTAACAATTAAATCAATAGCTGAACTATGAACTCTTTAATCTTTATTGGAACCATATGATACATGCCTATAAAAAAGGGTTTCACACTTGGAATGAGATCAATGTTATATTAGCATGGCCATCATTCGAAACATATAATTTTTCAAATATTCAACACATTATTCAGCATACTAAAGGGATTCAGTGCTATGGAACAATGTAGAATTATGGTTTTGAAAATAAAATATTATTCAATCATAGTTTTAGTTCCTACTACTCAGTCATTCATTATGATAAATACTTCTGGTAGAAGTGGTATTTCTTTATAAACCACATAGCACATGTGGGATCAGACTCAATTAAATTCTCCTACATATCCTTTGTTAAATTCGACACATACTCCGTTATAGAATTATTGTGGAGAAATCCCCATGTAGCCCCCAAGGAATATATCGCGAAGACATATTCTTTAATGTGATGTAACACACTTCATAAATGAAGTATATTTGTTTTGATAAACCCTAATCACTATATGGGGTCACATAAGGTTCTCTTTTGAGCCTACTATAATCCCAATGTATATCCCTCCTAGTACTATCCCATGTTACCATCCCTACACATTAGTCATAGTAATAAAATATATAATAACACAATTAGGTTCTCAATTAAAATAATTAATGACAATAAATATAAATCACAATATCCTGAGAAATAGATATATCACACAATTAGAAATTACGCTGAACTAATGGCACAAATCAAGGAATCAAATTAATTAACTACAAAAAAACAACAAAAATTATATATATATAATGGGAACCTATGTTCCTTATCATTATGAATGAACACACCAAAAATCCCATAAATCATATATAAATATCATTTTCATCAACCAAGGTGGCTTTAAATAATATTAATATAAAAAAAATAAATTCCCCCCGTCATGGAAATGTGATGGTCCACTATACAGTGTTAGTCAGGGACTATAAAAGGTACCCTATCTAAATACCATATGTTATATCTCCTTTATAACTTATTATAAACTAATTAAATGAAGGAAACATGCTTTTGAGTTATGATTCTCTGATACATTTTTCTGACATGCTAATATGAAACACCTCGTCTATACAGAAATGACCTTTGAACTTATATGTGCCTCTCCGGATGTAAGTTGTTTCCAACTAGCAGTGAGGGTGTGAGCCCATTTTTTGGGAGACTATACCCTCATTTTCAATTCATAAAATCAATAATAAATGAAAAAAATATAATAAAAAAAATTAAACTTTCCTTAAGGGAAAGATACCATACTTTCTATGAAGATAAAGATGCTTTGAATGTGGAATGCATTGAAATAACAATAAGTGGAAGATAAATAAATGGATGAATATATAGTACTCTAAAGTCTACCCCAGGTCACTACTAGATTTGTTCTCCACTTCTCAATCAACCATCATAGTTTCCTTTACCTTCATTGATACTTAATAAAATCTATAAGCACATTAAAATGTCAAAGTAGGGTGTGAGTACAAGACTCAGTAGGATGGTTAAGACCTATCCCAGTGGGGCCCGCACCGCAACTCCTGAATCCCACAACCAATAGGCCAGGGGCTGGTGACTAGCACTGAGTAGGCATGCCAATAACATTGGTGGCATTACCTAAGTACCTATATACACACACAACATCAAGCCCACAAAGGCTGGAATGTAAAAACCCACTAAGGAGAAAAATGCAAGCATACAACTAACCCAACCAATAGAGTGTGATAAAATGTAATGTAAAAAATGTAAACCAGGCCAGGATACAAGTCCGCCAAAAATAAGAGTCTGTAAACTACAAAGTCCAAATATCAAGCACTAGGAGGTACTGGGACTGCTACTCATAGCCATAGGAATACATGGACTTGTACGGAACTCAGAAAGCTCGGTCTAGTCCTGGTCTACCCTGGACTCCGTCAAAAGGTCACTCATCTTCACAAGATAGAACATGTGAAGCCAAAACCCATGTAGGGGTGAGTATAATAGTACTCAATATGGGATCCCGAAAACCACAACGAAATCCAAAAATGAAAGGTACAGTCATCTCTAAACAGTATCTCTCTACTGGACATAAAATAAGAGAAACAGAATCCATATATACTTGAAACCCAGATCTGCGGTCTAGAGATAGGTCACACAACTGCATACCCCTACTAGGAATTTAGGTAGAAGGTTCCAGAAAGCAATTGTTTGGGAGAAATCACTCCACGAGTCTGATAGCTCTGATGTTTTTCATCTAAGAAATAATGTTCATTGGGAAAATCCATGAGAGATAGATACACTATATCCAGGAGAACACACTCTTATGGGGGGAATGATCATGATACACCGATGAGGATCACTACCAGGGCCTTGGAAAATATCATGACTCATCCAAATTCACATGCAATGTAGTGAATCAGTGTCTAGTAGAATGGATCATGTTGATACCTGACTCTACGTATGGTTCAAAAGGGATAGAGGACTTCACTTCAGGCCTCCCTGAGGTATACCAAACTCTTTCCCAGAACGTCCTACTGAAGGGATCATACACCTGTGGATGGAATAAATACATGACATTAATGGGAGATAGAATAAGGGGAATGAATTGAAGAGAAACTTCTCAATGGAATGGTGGACAAGATGATCAAACCTTGATTTAAGATATACACGGTGTGTAGAAGGGGTAACACGTCGTGTCTCATGACTCTGGGTACTCGCTGTGTGTAATGACCAAAGTTAGAGGCAACATACTATATAGAAATGTATGTACACAGCATGTCCGAAAGACAACACACCGTGTATGAGTAACCGGGTTCATCTCTATATACGCGGCTGTGTGCCCGTAGATGGCTTCATCCCCTGTGTCCCATCCTGGTTTACTATTACATGGGGTAACCCATGTAGCCAGCCTGTTATGGTCATGTGGTTTAGTTCACGGCTGTGTACTACACCCCGAGTCCATGTATTGCCTGAGATACATGCCAAGTCCCACGTAAGGACCCACAAATCGTATTCTTCGAAGAAAATGTTGTGTTTTTGCTTCAAATCGTTTGAAAATCCAGCCGTCGTTGGGTGGGGCTCACACACTGTGTCTTCCGGGGAGCATTTCTTGTTCTTCACCATGGGTAGTACAGAAGCCCTTGCCACCACCAGTTCTCCCATACATGGTGTTTTCTTCAGGATACACAATGGTTGATCGGAATTCTCTAGAAACACGGACCTTCTCTACCACACCTTAGAGATTCCATGGTCTTCGATCTTGACATCCATTGGCCCGAAACTCAAGATCCAAGGTCACCATTCCATTCCATCGATGATTCTGGAGGATTTGGGCTTCTGATCATCCCTAAAAACTCATTTCGATCATCCACATGAAGAATGGTCAAAGAACCATTTCTCTCGAAACATGTCAATTCTTCTGCTACCATTGTCGTCACACCTTCGTTGAGTCTTCGTGATGTCAGATCCCCGATTTGGGATTGGTTTGTTGCGAAACAGATGTGAAATCATCAAATGTACATAAACCACTAAAGAACACGAAGAAAGTGCCGTTAAGAGGAGGATGAAATCGATAAAAAAAGAGGAACACACCTCTTCCATCATTCTTCACAGCATATATTTGCTCCCATTGTAAGGATTAAATAGGATGAATAAATAGATAATCAAACAATTATTACAAATCAATTTTTCCAAATCAAACCCCACATTAAACAGAAAAACCCCACTCGTAAGAACTCACGATCTGCGGATCAACATATTCATGGATTGATCCTCGTTTATCATTTAATCAATGAACGGGGAATAACTAAATCAAAATAACAACCTCTACTATGATTCGATTTCAATACGATTGACGTGTCGCCTTCGTTAGAGAGGTGCGTCGAATCTGAGATGTGTCAATCTATTGTGTCATCATCATCTGCCAATAGGTTGTCCTCTAATACACCAATAGAAATCCTAAATTCCTAGGGTTATGTGGCTAACACTATCAACATTCCATAAGAATTTATTTAAAAATAGATGAATTAAGTAATTGCAAAAAAATGAAACATTTAAAATAAATTTATTTTCAATTTATTTTTTTTCCTTGAAAAATTATAATAACTATGTTTTGCAGTTGACCTACGTCGTTCGATGTTATTCCATTCCTAATGTAACGTCACTACTCTAAATACAATGGTGACCCAGATTTCGGATTCTCGTACCATTTTAAAAGAAATTTTCAATTTTTTAGGTAAACCACTCGTGCACATTGTTTAAAATTTTAGGTTTTTTCAAACATTTCTTCTAGGCCCTCCAGGCCACGTAATCACACACCATCAAAAAATAAGGTCCTTAAATAATTCAATATAATATTTAAACAGAATAAATGGAAAATATAAGACATAAAATTCTCCCCACATTAGGGCTTTGCATCCTCATAAAGCTAAAAGAAGAGGCTACTCAAACATATGATGGTATTAGGCATAGATCTGATCCTCCCGTTCCCACCTGCTCTTCTGATGATTTCTATGATGCAACCAGATGTGCACCAAGGGAATATATTTTCCATGAAGGATCCACTCCTTCTAACCCTCGATCTCTTCTGGAAACTTGGCAAAGGTTTCTCCATCCACTATATCCAGCTTTCCCTAGTCGATGACATGTGATGGGTCGTGCATGTACCTCCTCAGCCGTGACACACAGAAGACATCATGTACGCAGTGCATCCACAGTGGTAGAGCTAAGCATTATGCCACCTCACCCACTCTATGAAGTACCTGGAAAGGTCCGATGAACCTCGTATATAGCTTGCTGCCCTGGCCCAATCTTAAAAACCCTCGTCAAGGTGAGACCCTAAGGAATACATGGTCTCACTCTTCAAAATCCAGGGGTCTCTGTCATCTATCTGCGTAAGAATATTGTTGTCTTGGTGCAGTCTTCATCTACTCCAAGATGATCTCCACCTTCTCGGTGTTAGCTCTCACTAACTCTGGAACCATGAGTGATGACTCTCTGGGGTTGGTCCAACAAAGCGGTGATTAGTAGGGTCACCCATAGAAAGACTTTAATGGGGTCATACCAATGGTGGGGTGGTGTCTATGATTCTACTCAAACTCTTCCAGGGGTAGGTGTTCCTCCCAACTATGACCAAAGTCAAAGATACATGACCACAATATATCCTCCAGAACCAGAATGGTCATCTCTGTCTGACCATCGGTCTAGGGATGGAATGTTCTGCTCAAGCATAGCAAAGTCTAAAAATCCTCCTGTAATAACTTCCATAAAAAGGATATGAAGCAAGTGTCTCAATATGATAATGTTGTCTATGGGACTCCATGAAGCTTAACTATCTTCTGCGCATAGAGGCATCCCGGTCTCTCAATGGAACTCTTCCCCCTAATGGCTAGGAAGTAGGCCGACATGGTGAGTCAGACAATGATCACCCATATAGAATCATGCCCCTTGGACGTTCATAGAAATCCCCTCTATAATCCCATCTGTATTCCATCCCACTTCCACTCTAGAATATCTAGCGGTGAACTAGCCCTCATGGATCCTCGGGATCAGCCTTCACCTGCTGGCACGTAAGGCATCGAGATACAAAATATGATACATCCTTCTTCATAGCTGAAAACCAGAAAAGATTCTTGAGGACCAGGTACCGTTGTTACACTCTAGGACGTACCACCAAGGGGGATCTATGAAACTCCCTTAGGACCTCCTCCCGCAATGCCACTATTATAATAGTGCATTCTCAGAAGTGAACAGCATGCTCCCCACCTTGCTAATATCCATTAGGACCATTTCCTATGGATAACTGAGCATGAAAATCATCACAGTTGACATCCTCTAGTTATGCCTCCCTAACTAATGATTATAGTTGAGGGGTGACAACCATCGAATAAAGTTAAGCGGTATATTCTTTATCCACGAAGGATAATTGTAACAAGGCCAACTGTTATGTCGCCTCACTCAACAGTTTCAAGCTCGATCTTCATCTTTGATCATCTCTGACCTTGTTCCCCTTCCCACATCTTCAACGCGAAGAATACTGATGCCAACTCGAGATCATGGCTCAAATAGTTCTTCTGATGTGGCCTAAACTAGTGTGAACCATAACCATTCACTACCTCTCTCTACATTAGGATGCATCCAAGCCTAGTCCCTAATGTGTCTCAGAAAACTATGTACTCAACACACTCCTCTAGCAATCTCAAAATTGAGGTGCTCGTCAAACTCTATCTCAACTGCTCAAATGCTTACTGTCACTTCTCCATCTATATTACAGGCTTCCCCTTCCTAGAAAATGATTTTATAAGTGATCATATCCAAGAAAAATCATGCATGAATATTCAGTAATATCCTACCAACCAAAGGATGCAATGTAACTCTTTCACACTACGAGGTGGTTCTCATGCTAACACTGCCTCCACCGTGGATGGGTCCAAAACTACTCCATCTACTGAGATGACATGTCCCAGAAAGTGGGCCTCTAGAATCTAGAAATGGAACATCCAAATATTTACATAAAGATGGTGTTCTTGGAGTACGTCTATTACCATATGCATGTGTCTCACGTGCTCCTCCTCTACGTCAAGTACACAAGGATGTCTTCATTGAAGACCATTACGAACTGGTCTGAATATGGCTATATGATCCGATTCATAAGTCCAATGAACACTACGGGGGAGTTTGTCATGCCGAAAGGCATCACAATGTACTCATAGTGACCATAGCAGCATCTGAATGTCATCTCTGTTATATTAACATTACATAATCCTATCATGTGGAAACTTGATCGAAGTTTAACCTTCAAGAACCACTATTAACCTCTTAAATAATCTAGGAGGTCGTCGATCCTTGGTAGAGGATACAAATTCTTCACAATCACCTAGTTTAGGCATTGGTAATACACACATAACCTCAAAGTCTTATTTGCCTTATTGGAAAAGAAAATTGGGGCCACCAAGGGTAAAACTATGGGTCTTATGAAACCCTTGCTCATCATATCCTCTAACTGTACCCTTAGATCATGAAGCTCTATGGGAGCCATCTGATTTGATTGTGAGAAAATACTTGTTGTCCTAGGGTGTAAGTCGATGCAGAATTTAATCTTCCAACAGGGAGGTAGTCCTGGAACATCATTGGAAAAGAGGTAATTGTACTCCTCCAATACTGCAGGGAACTAGAATATTACAACATCTACTGCTCTGTGGGTAATTCAATCCAACATCTGAGTGATCAGATGCACCCTCCAATGCATGAGCCAATTCTGGGCTACCTTAGACTTCTTTTCACCAACAATGGAAAACATCTACCCATTGCTGCAGACCCACATAACTTTTTTCATAATTTATTCAATCTGGGGATGATCAAAGAGAGCCCATCCATACCAAAAATGACTTTGTAAGGCCTCAACGCTGCCACCAAGAGATTCCTACCAAAACTCTTTCCTCCAAGGGTAAGATCACATTGTCTGAAAATTTTCATGATCATTGAGTCTCCTCTTGTAGGTGAATCGAAGTGTAAGGGTCGAGTCAATGGCTCTATTGGAATCTCAATGTTTCACAAAAGACATGTGGAGAGGAAGGGGTGACTATAACCTATGTCTATAAGTATAGCGGATAAGGTAGAGAAGACATAGATCATATGACGGATCATCCCTGGAGTCCCTAGGTCGTACGGCTCAATCACATATAGTTGTCCATGCCACTATCCTCTAGCTCCCTGATCCTAGTGTAGTACACCTAGGGATGGTGGTCGAAGTAAGTCTACGCATCTTCCACCACTTCAACCTCTACCTTATCCTCTGCCACATCCCCCACCTGGAGGGTTTTTCTACTCCACTATCTACCTCTGACATGGTGGTCCATCCCCCACCTACCTTTTAGCAACTTGATGGATCATACAGTCCCCTGCAAGATGTCACCTACCATTTCATGAGTAACATCACCTCTCCTAAGGTTGATTGGATCCAACATGAGAGCCCTAGACTATCGGTCCCCTATCATGGGTCTTCCTGTGACATCTCCCACATCCTGAATCATGTTCCTGTTGTTGGCTCCCTGCTGCTGAGGTCTCCGCACCTTTTTTCCGACTACTAACTATTGTCGGTTGTCTATGATCTACCAAGAAGCCCATGATCACATCTTAGAGCTTCCTTGAAGGTTCAAGCTCTAAATTACTGATCCCTGACCATATCCATTGCATACCTGGTGAGGTTGGTGAAACTAAATGAATAGTCATCCACCGTCAAAATTACCTACTGGTGCAGATGAACCTCCCATATAAGCAATGATCTCAGCATAACTAGAGAGAAATATTCCCTAAAGGCCTCCTAAAACTGCGTCCTCGAATGAGTCTCCTCATCATGTGTCTCTACGGTCAGAATCCATTGTCATCTCATTGAACCTTGATGAAGGCTTGATCCTAGGATCACTATATGGTATGTTGGTGTCCTCATTAGACATAATACTCTTGTCACCACATCAATCCAATCCTCAACCGCCTGTGGGTCGGGCACTCCACAAAACATGAGCGGTCTCTGTCATTGGAAATCATAGAGAATTCTCAACCTGCATCCCTCATCTGTCGGTACTACATGTACAATGGGATGCTCCACTGGTGGAGGGATAGTAGATGCACCGTATGGAGGTTACGCGAGGGGAACTAGTCCCTGAATCAAAGCCTCATCACTGAGGGGGGCATCCTGATGATCAAGCTACTGAATCCTAGTGGGTATTCATTATGGAGGAATCCGGTAAAGAAACAAGATGTAACATGGTAAATGAGTATATTTGGAAAGCTATCACCAAAGATTTGGAAAATAAAACTAATTCCAATATGATTCATGTACCATTCTTTTACTTCCTACAACTGGTGTTTTCATGTACTGAGTCAAAAAGAATGTTATAAAATTCATAGTGTATGCATATGTCAGCCGATTGCTCCAACCCTAGAGTCCCTAGCCTAAACTCCATGCTTGAAATACTTAACGCTACATCCCCAAACCAATCGCACAGACTCTTGGTCCTATAGTAGAACTGTATACATTGATACCACTCTGTCACAACCCATCCCAGTGGGGCCTATGGCATAACTCCCCAAGATCACCTCCAGTAGTCAAGGGGCTAGTGACTAGCACCAAGTAGGCTCATCACTAACATGGGAGGCATTTTCTATTTACCTATACACACCCACACATCTCCAAGTCCACAAATTTGGAAATCTAAAAAACACTATGGGAAAAATGAATGCAAACAACAAACCCAAACAACAGAGTACGATGGAAAGAAAACTATAGAATATAAACTGGGCTAGAATAAAATCCCACCATAAACAAGAGTTTGCAAACTAAAAAGTACAACTTATAAGAACAAGGAGGTACTGAGACTGCTGCTCATAGTTGTTGGAAGACCTAGGCTTATAGGGAACATAGAAAGCTCAGTCTGGTTTAGATCCACCCTCGACTCCATCAAAAGGGAGATCATCTACACAAGACACGACACGTGCTGGAAAAGATCATATAGTGGTGAGTATTACAATGCTCAGTAGGGGACCCTGAAAACTATAAAGCAATACAAAAAGGAAAGGTACAATCATATCTACACATTATATGTCTACTGAACATATAATAAGAGAAACACAATCCAGATATACTTGAAACCCAGACCTATGGTCTAGAGATAAGTCACACAACTGCATACCCCCACTAGGGATTTAGTATGAAGGTTCTACAATGATCTCTTTTGAGAGAACTCACTTCACGAGTCTGCTAACTCTAATGTTGTCCGTCCTAGAAATATTGTTCGTCGAGAAAATTGATGAGAGATAGATACACTCATTCGGATATAACACACTCCTGGGTGGGGAAGTATTAGGATACACATATGAGGATAACTTCTAAGGCATTGGTGGATACTGTGACTCATTCAGATTCACCTGATAAGTAGAGGATCGATGTCTTGTAGAATTGTTCACATAGATATATTACTATAACTAGGGTTATGAATTGATAAAGGATCTATCTATGGGCCTATTGGAGGGATACCTGACTCTATCTTAGAATTTCCTATTGAAGGGATCATACTCATGTGGATGGAAATGATACCTGACCTTCAGGGGAGAGAGAAAAAGGGGAACGAACCCAAGAAAAACTATTCCAACAAACAGTGAACAAGAGAATCAAACCATGTTCCAGGATAGACACAGCATGTTGAAGGGGTCACACGCTATGTATCACAACTCGGTGTACTTCCCGTGTGTAACGACCTAAGTTAGAGGGAACATGTCATGTAGATAAGTGAGTACACAGTGTGTGGAGAGACCATATTTCATGTCTTAGTAACTGGGGTCAACTCTTCGTACGCGACTATATGTATGTACACGACTTTAGCCCATATTTGACATCCAGTGTAACCGGTACACAGGGTAACCCATGAAGCTAGCCTGGTCTAGTTGTGTGGTGGAGTACATGGCCGTCCACTCCACCCTGTATTTGTGTATCTCTTGCAATAAACATCAAGTCCATAATGATGACCCACATGTCGAGTTCTTCAGAGAAAACACCGTGTTTTCCATTCATGTTGCCCGAAACTCCAACTGCCACTGGGTGGGGCCCACATGACTTGTCTTCTGGGGATTACACTATGTTATTCCCCACGCATAGCGTAGACACCCTAGTCAACTCCAGGTCGACCATACATTGTGTGTACTTCAGGATACACACTAGGTTGATCATAATTTTACAGAAACATAGACCTACTCCGCCACACCTGAGAGGTGCTTCGGTCATTTATCTGGTGATCCATTTTCCCCAAAACTCTATATCCATGTCACCCGACCATGCCATCATTGTTTTTGATGGTTTCAGGCATTCGATCGACCCCGAAAACTCGTTTCGATTATCCGCGTGAAAATCATTCGAAGAATGATTTCTTCCAAACCATGTTGATTCTTCAGCCTCCATCGTATTGGAACCTCCATTGGGTTTCCTTGATGTTATATGTCCAATTTGGGATCATTTCATTGTGAAACGGACACACAACGATCCAATGTTTATAACCCTATAAAGAACGTGAAGAATGAGGGGTTAAGAGGATAAAGAAATCAATAAACCAAAGAGGAATGCACATCCTCTATCATTCTTCACAACATAAATTTACTCTAGTTAGATGGATTATATAGGATGAATCAAAATATAATACAAAAATGATCACAAATCAATTTTCCCAAATCAAACCCAAAAAAATGAAAAAAAAACCCACCAGTAAGAACACATGATCCACAGATCAACATGTTCATGGGTTGATATGAATTCGTTATTTAATCGAAGAATGGGGAAGAAATAATTCAAAATAACAACCCCTAACTCGATTTGGTTGAATAAAAATCATCAGGTCACATTCGTTGGTGAGGTTCGTAGAATCCAAGATATATCGATCGATTACGTCATTGTCATCTGCCAACCGGTTCCCCTCCAAATCTCTAATGGAAATCCTTGATTTTTAGGGTTATGAGGCTAACCCTAAAAACATTCCATAATCAGGTATTTAAAAAGGGATAAATTAGGTCATTTTATAAAAAGGAATCTTTTAAAATAAATTAACTGTCAGTATATTTTATTTCCTTTAAAAAATCCAAAAACTAACTTTTGACGCAAACCCGCACAATTCAATGTTAGGCTCTACGTAAGGTAAATTTGTTACTCTAAACGGAACAATGCTTTCAGATTTCTGATTCAGGAACCCTTTTATATGTAAATCCAATTTTTAGGAAAACTACTTGCTGCACTATTTAAAAGTTTATTTTATTTCAAACATTTATTCGGGGAACTCTGGGAATCAGAATCGCATTCCGTCAAAAAGTCTGGTCTTGAAATAATTCCATATAATATTTAAAAATATTACACAGAAAATATAAGATATTAAAAGGACACCACCACGGTTTCCATCACCTGATGTTCCCATGAATAATGATGTATTACATAACATTTATTCATTCAAAATATGCATAAACATAAAATCCAAAACAGAGCAGTCACATCTTGAACAAGAGTAAAATAATCATAAGTCCTACCATCTATGGATCCATACCAAAAATGTAATATATTTACAAAAGTTCCCAAACAAAACACGTTGTTTTTTTGTGAGTCACTCTGAAACCATAGGGTATCTACTAAAGACAAGCTACCTGAAATTGAAAAGGCATCAAGTAATACTCTGAATGTATAAGGTATTGAGTATTTTTATCCTACCCAAAGTCCACAAGGCATTGTTTAATACTCATAATCCACAAGGCATCATGTTTTAGACATTTACTCTGAAGCCACAAAAAATCTAGTAGATTCTAGGTTATAGGGCTATCTTGTGGTACCATCTCCATCTCCACACACCATGTTCGCACCCCACAACGTATAATCATACCAAAACAACCTTCTTTCTACTATAAACATACCAATCCTCCAAAGAAAAAAATAATAGGTCATATAATGATAGAAACTATGAACACATCATGAGAAATTTAGCATCATAAAAAATCCACATGTGAAATAAACATCATCATGGGATGTTGATATCACATAAATTTCATGGAATCAATCAATATCATATCATGGGTAATAGACCGAAACTCAAAATTGATCACAAGTCAAGCATGAATATAAATATTCCTCCATAGTCATCCTACCATGAAAATAATGTGTAATGAGATCCAAATAATATAAAGAACTTCCTACCTCAATATTTTTTGATGTCTAAGGCATGGTCGAACCACCTTGTGTGGATCGATTGTTGGAGTGGAAACATCATAAGTAAATAAAACCTTTTCATGGGGTTATTATCATAAACATTAACATGCCAATTAGTGGAGTTTGATAGGGGTTCCTAGAATAAAAAACTTTTTATTTCAAAAAATAAATAAATGAATTCAAGTGATGATATTTTTTATCTCTTTGAAAATTTCTAAACTATTATTCTAGTCCAGTGCCTCAATTCACAATATGATCCATAATAAAAAAATTATATTTTTTTAATTTCTCATAAATTATCCCCTTATAAATATCTCTTAATAATTTACCATATATTATACTTTTATAATTATCACTAATCATTTAACCTAAATTAACCTTTATAATAATATTTAGATGATGTATTATAAATAAATATTTATAATTATTTTTTAATTATTTATCCAAAATTATTCTTATATAATTATCCTATTATAATTTCTTATAAATATCCCGTTAATAATAACATGTTTTCTAATTTCTCATAAATATTCATTTTATAATTATCTTTGGACATTTTTTTAAACATTATTCTTTTTAATTATATATGGATAATTAATTTTAAATTATGATTTATAATTATATTTTGATAATTTATCCTCAATTATATTTTTATAAGTGTTTTTCTGATAATTTTTCATAAATTATCTTTTATGATTTTATTTTGATTATAAATTATCATTTTAACAACACGTTATTATCATTTAATAATTTTAATAATTTTTATTGAAAAATTAAAAAAATTATCATCTATAAATTCTATAAATTACCTCTCAATAAATTCCTATGATTACCCTTTTATAATTATCTATTATATAAATTAAACTTTGATAATTGATAAATAATTATTGGAATAATTTTTAGTTATCCTTTAAAAATAAAAGTAATTATACAATGATAATTTTGATAATTTTTTTCACATTATAATTGACTTATAATTATCCTTTAATAATTTTTACAAAATTATCATTCATAATATCATGAGATTAACCTTTGATTATTCATTGTAATTATCTCTTGATATTTATTCATTGTTACCCATTAATAATTCATTGTGATTATCTTTTGAAAAATTTAATATGTCATTATTTTTAAATTTTATTTAAATTTATGATTTTATAGTCTGATAGAATTATCATTGATAATTTGATGATATTATCACTTTATAAATGTTCATAATTATATTTCAATAATGTGATGACATTATCAATTGTTATTTTCAAATAATTTTTAATCAAAAATTCATTTATGAATTAATTTTTTATCATAATTTTCATAAATACCCCTTGATAATCTTAAGAATTTTCCTTTTCGAATTTAGGAATTATAATTTAGGTTTTACCATTTATATTAAATTCATCCATTTTTTCGCTAGAATTTATGAAAGTGGAAATAAAGGAATAATTAAATAAATAAATAAATAACATTTACTTCAACCTCAGTGCACCATGAATATGAAATAATGTTGTACGGTCACCCACACCTAGAATAGATGAACAACTCGTATCTGATCAAGGGTGTCCTTTTGATCATGCACGTATGTGATTTGGGGTATCTCAGACTTAGCAAGAATAACCACTTGAGATCTGATATTGTTTGTCTATAACAATTCCACATTCCAAACTTAAAAAAATCCAAAATTCAATATTCTGTATTAAACCATGTTTCAACCTACAAATTAAATAAGATTCATTATTTTCACCTAATTATGATGTTTCAATAATTATTGGGTCATTATTGAGTAAATCCAAAGTGTTCGAATTCGAGGTACATCAACTATGTAGTAAATTCCATGAGAAATAAGAAACATTTAAAAATGATTTTATTTAATTAAAATGTGGATAATAATATAAATACATTATTAAAAAGTTATTATTATATGTGATGTGACTAAATGCTTGAATAACACAGATGGTATGCCCTTTCAAGGGTAAAACCCATATTTTATACATAACAGTGGTCTCATATTTCTTTATGACGCACCATTTGTGAAATATTAAATTATTTTTGAAAAATAATATAATAAAAATATTAAATAAGTTACACTTTTGTAAGATCTTAACAAACCCAGGACGCGCTAAATGTTTTGTCCCTTCTATGGTAAACCTTACATCATGGAACTTACAGTTGTCTCATATTTCTCATATGACAAAGAATTTTAGATATATTAAATCATATTAAAAAATTAACATAATGTAAATATTATATATTTTTTCCTTGAATGTGATCTTACCAGACACCCAACACACACAATTATTATACCACACCTAGGGTAAACCCGACATCCTGGAACTAACAGTGGACCAGTATTTCTCTTATTATCTACCATTTTGGAGATATTAAATTATTAAATAAAAATAATATAATTAAAATAATATATAAATTTTCCATTCATGTGATAATACGAGACGCCTTATGTACACAACTATTCTATTGAGCCTAGGGTTAACCACATAACATAGACCTAATGGTGTACTCTAATTTCTCGTATAATGCACCATCTAGAAGATATGTAGTCATTTGGGAAATAACATGAACACATAATATAATAAACTTAATATTTTTTTATCATGTTTCAAATCTTTAAATCCATCACAATCTAACACTAACTTATCACCTTACTTCAGAAACATTCCGTTGAATATTATGAGGTTCCAACTAGGATTTAACCTTACAAAAATCCATTAAAATATTTATTATATAAAACTCATTTAAAAAATATATTTTCACATAATATACTTATAAATTATTAATAAATATGTTTTTTATTACTATTAAAATTTTAGGATAAAATAAATTATTTGATTTAATGAATTAGTAAAATTATGGTCAGGATTTGGATAAAATCATGTACTATCTTTCAGTAAAAGTGTTTACCAAACATTAAAATATTTTGATAGAAAAATGAATGTGAGATACATGAGAAACATCTATGAAGGTAATATAAATTTGAACAGATATATTCTGTAGGTTTGGAGATTTAAATATGAACATATTAATATTCATGATTATAATATAGAAGAATATTATATAACTGGTTTCAATAAATTCATGATCACTATCAAAGGATTTGGTGATAAGATTAAAGATTCTATAGTTTTTGAAAAGCTATTATGTATCATTCATAAAAATTGTGAAGACAAGATTTTGAAACATTAAAACCATGATGTCAACACACATTCACTACATGATTTAAAAGGTATTTTGATTTCCATTGAAATGAAGAAATAGATATTAATTAAGAATAACATTTAATTTGATAAGGACATATCATTTAACTATTTGAAACAAGATAAGATATGGAAAAAATTTATAAAATATGATGAATTAAATGTTTACATTTAATTTTGAAGGCTAATGTCATTCATTTCTAAAAGTGTGAGAAGAGGTGAACAAAACTATCATTAAAATATCGACTTCAAATATCACAAGTGTTGAAATTTTTTAAATTTTATATAAAATAATACAAATATTGAAGTAAGAATAATCTTGTGATGATTATGATGAGAAACCAATGAGATCATAGAAGATGGAATATTCCAAAATATAAAATACAATGTATTCCATAAATGTTAAAGTTATGTATTCTCATAAACCCAAGATAAAAAGTTTCATATTTATGTCTAAATAAGGTGATAAGACTGAGGATAGATAGTATGTTGAGTTTTCTAGTGATGTTGGAGGAAATCAATTAACTGAAAATTGAACAAGTAAGAGTTCAATAGGGATGTGAAAAGTAGTGAGGAAATTTGGGAAAACAATTATATTTCATTATGAATAAGGAACACAAGGAATATATTTCAAAGATCTCAAAATTAAATAAATAGAAAAATAATATAACGAAATATGGTTAATCACTACGAAATAATGAATTATTATATGTTTAAAAGGGTTCAATGTTGATAAAGGATTTTTATTGTTTGATGACGTTACATTGTAAAGAGTATAGTCTAAATATAAACATGAATAACATGGATAACGAAAATAATAATATTCAAGTTATTAATAAAATAATGATAGAAGTAGAGAAGAAAATAAATATAGCCAAATATACATTTTAGAAAACTAATCACGAAATTTGAGAAATGTTGAATAAGATGATGACTGGAAAGGAAGATGAAATGAAAAAATATAGAAATTGAATTCTTGGAAAATCAAAATATTTGTGAAAAATAATTATAAACTAGGAATGATAACGTGAAAAATAACATTATTATAAATTGTTATATTAAAATATAAAAAATTAGAACACAATGAAATATAATTTTTTGGATGTAAAATATTCTTTTTTGGAAATTGAGGTAAAATTTAATTTTCATGAGATGGAAGAACCATGCAGGTCATATGAATGCCAATTATTAATTTTCAATGAATAAATATTTATTATATACTTACTGTTAGATTTTTACACACATATAAATCATTGACAGTTTTTATATGATTATTTACATATATAAATACAAACATAAAATACATTTTATGATGTGATAAATGAGTACTAAACCAAATTAATGATGTAATGTAATGAAACAATTAAATAATTACTATCCAAAGGTTTAAAATAATCATTAGACGATATTTTTGAATGGTGTGAAAATCATGATCATTTTTTGATCAAACAGGTTATATACTATGTGTTGGGTTCCAATTAGAGGATAAAATATAAAAATCAGTATCAATTTCATAAATTTATTCATTGTTAAACAAAACAATATTCTCTTTATTTTCCATTGAAATTGATGGATATAAAATAACACATGCACATGATACAATATTTTCTTCATTATTATCCCTCACTCAAATACATCAATAGAGTATATATAGGTAATGTGACAATATTACAAATCTAATATAATTGAATAACATTATAATTTCTATATTAGACTAAGTATCCATGTTTGTTTACAACCATTCATAATTTGAAATCTTAATGTGTGCTCTCTCCCCCTCTACTGAAATGAACAAAGTTATCCTGTAATGGAATCTAAAAAAAATCGTTTTTTAATTTATTCTTATTTTAATACCTATTTATTTATGGCAAAATTTAATTAATTATGTGAAACCCACATTCAACAATAACTTTTCATAATGGATCCCATGACCATTATTTCTGGTGCACGTAACTCTAACCAACTTACACAAAACCAAGACTCCATTTCTTGACCTGAGCTTGTATATTACTTCATGTTAACCTAAGTCGTATTTCCTATGTTAAAAAATATGTGTACATTAATACCTTGTGAAAATGTGTGATCACACAACCTCCATCATATCTAAAAAAGATGATTAATCTATTCTTCTTCAGTCTCGTAAAAACCTTTTCTTTTTATGAACCCCCTTAGATGTTTTCTCTTACATAACTTATGTGAACTCATAACTCACTTCACACCATGAGAATATTTTCTTAATATCCACTTAATTGACTCTTATTTTGTTACCTCCATTATTCTTATGAAAACCCCAATTTTTGGAATCTATTTCAAATCAAACAACATAGAAAAAATTATAAACTCTATTGAAGTGTTATGGTGTATTTATAAGCATTAATCCACTACCTTAACTCTGAAAAACACAATAATCCAACTATTTCCCCACCTTATCAAACTATCCACCAAAATCATATGCAATTCATGTATCCTTTTCTATCTCAAGAGATATCGTGGCCTCCTTTTATGGTCTCCCATATAAGGTGACCATGATTCTTTTGATAATAAGATTATGTAAAGAATGTGTGTTATGCCTTTATTATATGTCACAAGCCTCTCTATCTCAAAAAATGTCAGTATCTTCTTGTTATTTACAATAATTTACTTCATGAATATTTGAAATAAATAATATCATGTGATACAATGAGATGACAAAAAACATCATCTTAGACAGAATTATTTTGACCATGTGTCTCACTTATAAGATCCTAATACGTCCTACAGCTTATGTGTGGTTTAAAAATTCATCAATAAATTTATTTTGAGTGACATTAATACATCCATGCCCCACCATGTGTCTGGTCATGTGATCACTTTTGTTTTATGAAATTTCTTGATTCTATTTGGTTCAGATAATCCCATAACCCATTGGGACTTATGTTTTGAAAATTTTCATTAGAAATGTTATATTAAAAAAAACATTATTAAAATGTATTTTCACAAAATAATTTTTTTACAACATACACCCTTTAAAACAAACACATGGTAATCAACACAATCAAGAGGATGTTTTACCAATACCATCCCTTTTTTGATTTTTTAAAACATTTAAATACTTCAAAAAAATTCCTTCTACAACTCTAGATATTGTTCAATGGAATACATGATGTATACTCGTGGCCTTCATGATTCATCATCATCATGAGAAATACGAGTTACATGAAAATTTAATAAACAAATAAGGTATTTATCGATCCAAAGTTTTGAAATATTTACAACATAAATAGATAAATCATGACCATCTCATGAGATCACTTCTCAAACCCAAACAAAATAAACTACTAAAATATTTTACCCAAAGGTAAATATTTTAATGATTCTTCTTAATTTATTGACCAAATTTAGTATTTTTATCTTTAAAATCCTTCATGTATCACTTTTCCTTTAACTGTATTCTCCTCGATTTTTTGATCACGAATTATCCACCTTTTTTAATAAACCAAAATTTCATTCTTTTGGGGTTTGTAAAATTTTAAATAACACATGTTATCCCATATTTAAAAACACACAATACCTCTAGAAGAGGGTCCCACATTTACATTTTTCAAGTGTGGGGCTTCATTTTAACAAAAATTGTTTGTTGAGGCCTTTAAAATGATTCATTGGGAATGTAATTCATTAAGATATTTCCAAAATGTTGTTTAGTAGGCACATTATCTAATTTAACAAGCCCATTATATACTTTCCCCTTGATAAAATGTTTCATTGTTTCAATTTTATTCACCCGTGACTTATGGATATGAATTTATCATTAATTAATAGCACTTGTATTATCGTAATGGAATCAAATCTAAGTCTTCAATTCAACTACCATATCTTTATGTTTTAGATTTATCCACATTAAATGTGTTTAAGATTTATTAGGTATAATACATTTTTCTTCAACACTACATAAAGAAATGAAATCATTCATCTTGAGTAGAAAATATATACTTATGACTATAAGATAGAATGTACCACCTATAAGAACCCAGATCTTTCTCTCAGGTATGATTTCCTTTTCTAGTAATTTCTGAGAAAAATAGGAATTTATGGAAATTTTTTATGTACACCCTATGTACTTTATGAGTACACGTCATGTACTCGGTTATCTCATGAAGCTTTGTGTTGGTCGTGTAATGGTTGCACACTAGGCTGTGTGGGGGTGACCTAGACACCGCTTAACGTGGAGTACGGAAAAGGAATGTACACACCTGTCATTCCATAGTATGGGTCGTGTATTTCTTTTTTTCATTAAACACACCGAGGTCACATCTAATTTCATGAAAGGCCTTCTTCTTGACCTAGTTCTCCCATGAGAACACGTACGGCCATGATCTACATCCGAGGCCCCAACCGAGCATCTGATCTCTGATTCGACCTTCGTCAATTGCATTGAGATCGCCTTGGTATGATCATCCTTATTTTAGGGATTCGTTTCCTGATTCCTCCTCCTTATCAAGTTATCCTCAGTTGAACGTTTTTATCATTTTTTAAATCTACCATGTTCTTGGGCAATACAAGTCTTGAGGTTCATGTATAGCATTCTCACAACATCAAGCTAGGTGGTTTGTGACTTTCTGTTGAAATTATTTGATTTATATGTGAAAATGTTTTCAATACCCTTGAATGGGGAATTTCCAGTTTACTAATTTAACCCTCTTAATTTCCTTTCATGCTTGTGTGCTTGTGTAGAGGCTATTTGAATGTGAATATGGTTGATTGTTATGCTTTGGAAGTGGTTTTCCATGCATGTTCTGTTTATGACTGTTTGGTCCTATTTAGTATATTAGGCTTCCTTGATGTTTTATCGTTACTAGTATTTTGGGATGGAGTAATTATTATATCTGACATTCTTGATATTCGATGGACTGTTTAAACAAGTAGTTATTAAGGTTTACTTTGGCCATATTGCATTGCTATTATCATTTGACGTACACTGGGCCGTGAGAACCTGGTGTAATAGACTATAAAAGGAATTAACAGTGTGAGATTCCTCAGAGATTCTTTAAACACATTTGAATATAAGGGGAATTGACCGTTTTAGCTCTCTCAGAGAGTCATTAACCACTTTTTACTATAATGGGAATAGACCATATGAGCTTTCGCATAGAGGCTTTATCACTTTTGACTATATGGGGAATTGACTGAGAGTGCTTCCTCTAAGAGTCTTCTTAGTATCCATATAACTAAACCAGAGGGGATTGGCTGTGTGCACTTCCCATAGGGTTACCGACTTTGATTACCTTCTTAAGTGATATGTGTAATTGAATGCTTTGAAACTATGGAATTGTTTATTGTTGAGTACTTCCCTGTGTAATGCCCTTTTT
Organism: Viscum album; assembly: GCA_963277665.1. Classification (NCBI taxonomy): domain Eukaryota; kingdom Viridiplantae; phylum Streptophyta; class Magnoliopsida; order Santalales; family Viscaceae; genus Viscum; species Viscum album. The sequence continues at coordinate 510,054,016 of OY728143.1, read as the reverse complement.
CTTATTTCATTCCATATATATTCACTGTCTGTGACGCACAGATATTTTGGTTGATGCCTACTAGGATTAGTCTCACACCCTATTTGGGTCATGCTTTTCACCCAAAACAGATTATATTTATGTAGGTATAGATAAGGGAAAGCGCCCTTCTAATACAATATTTTGACAACTTTAGAGTTGGTGAGCATGGGACCAAGTGGAGGCTTGAGATGCTGAGGAGTTGTTATCTGTTTCCCTTGTACATGGATTAGTACTGTTTGTATTCCAGCATTGTGGTTGTATGACTTCATTCTTTGACATATGTACCAATCATCATTTATATATGTGCTCCAGTTACTTCTTACTTTCAATCTTTCGTTGTTTACTATTGTATGATGTGTCTACTGCTTCCGATATTGTATATCTATTTATTATTTCCATTGTGCGCTCTGCCAATGAGGGTATTCTCTCCCCTCTATCCCACCCAGGGCCCACACTGCTAGTCAGAAGCCTTTAGCATTCGAGGAAATGCGCTTGAGGTCATGTGACACACTGGGTACGGGGGGTCTCTAGGCAGCTTCTAGAACCAGGACATTACAAACTGGTATCATAGAAATTCATTTCTCTAGACTTACTATTTGGAGCCTATAGTCCGGGATTGGACAGAATAGGTACATGGTAATAAGTTATTCATAGGAGTAGCTAACCTATGTACAGGGAAAATCCAATCTATCTCGTTATTGTAATTTTTATAGGTTTTCAAATTTATAGTTGATTTCATTTCTCCATTGGGTGATTTACATGTTTTGAGTTCTTCTTATTGATGATATTTTTGTTCTATTTATATTACAACCTGATGAGATGAGGGTATTCCATCTCATACATCATATTGGAACTTTCTAGAAATCACATGTCATGAACTTTTTCCATGCCATTTAGAGTGCATTATCAAATGCATGTTGTTGTGATAGATGTTGTTCTAGATATACATGTTGTTTTGATGGATTCCTTGACAGAATACCTGCTTTTGATTGGGTATTGAATTGTGTATGGTTGTTTTTGAATAGACACCATACATTGATTCTTGAGGTGTTATGGGCCCTCATGGATCATAATTTGGTGGATCATTAACCTGTTATAATTTTATAGGACATGTATAAGATTCCAAGCTTTGGTTCATGGGGAGTATGGGCTCTCACAGATCCGAATTTGGCACTTTAGTGTTTGTTTCAGTGTTTTCATGGTTCTGGAGTTGTTTCTAAGGCTTACTGCCTGGAAAAACCCAGAATACACACCGTATAATGATGAATACATTCCATGTGTTCTTCTATTTGAGAAGGAAATATTTTTCTTAGGTACACATCGTGTATTTTATGTAAAAATCGTGTAGTCTCTTACCCTGTCACTTGTTATGTGGGCAGAGACACAGGGTTGGGAAATAATTTGGTACACGTCGGGTCTGTCATCAACATGCCATGTAGTGTGATTCATGTATCTGGTAGTTTCGCTAACAACACGGGTCGGTGAAGTTTGTCTAGTACACTCCATGTCGTGTACAAACACGCCGTGTATTCTTAGTCTAGGAGAACCATGTTGCATAGTCGTGTCAGTGAACTCGGGAATGGGAAGAGGATTCAAGTACATGCTGTGTATTATGACAAAATGTCTTGTATGGGTTGTTACATGACCAACTTGGGTAGAAGTACATGCCTTTGTGAATGGAATAAGGGAACACATTGTGTAGGCATTATACACACTGTGTCGCCTTGTTTTGAAAAACTGGAATTATTTCTTTCTCTTGTTACTTTATTACACTTCTAGGTTCTGTCCCTGTTATTCTTGATCTAAGGTGTGCACTTGACCTTGCCGAGCCTTGCCGCTAAGACTTCCTCCAATTGTCCTCCAGTTACAATGCAGTGATCAGACACTAGACATGACTGATTAGGGACTACCTGTAGATCCTCCATTTGTGCCAGACATGGAACCAGCTGTCATTCCAGACATTGGGGCTGATTCACAGTTCTGAGAGGTCTTTATGAGGTTCATGCAGACCATCCAGGGAAAACCACACCCTTCCCATTCTATTGTAGAGCTGACGTGAGTTTTCCAACAGCAGCATCCTCCCACCTTCATGGGGGAAGGAGGACCTCAAGCTACAGAGTCATGGCTGGAAGCCATGCAGGTGAACTTCTAACATATGGAGATACCTCCAGTGAAGAGGGTGAAACTCGATTTGTACATGCTTTGAGACTCTGCGAAGAGGTGGTGGGATGTGATTTCACAGGAAAGACGCTAGCAAGACATGTCTTGGGATGAGTTTCAGCACATCTTCTATGAATACTTCTACCCAGATACATTGAGGGCCAATCGAGCCCGAGTGTTTATGTGTTTGGAGCGAGGTACACTTTTAATTCTGAAGTATTCTTCTCACTTCACTGAGCTGCAATTCATTACACCCTTTCTAGGTAGATATGTGTTGTTCCAAGCATGGATGTTTAGGGATGGTCTGAGGCCGGACATATAATCTCTGGTGAACATATTTAGGTGGACTTTGATATCTTCTATAGTCAACCATGAATAGATCACCGAGCGCAATATTTGGGATTAGGGAGATGTGAGCAAAGGCAGTTCGACATCTAGAGTTAGTACTCCTCCAGCTGATAATAGGAAGTATCGTAGGGAGAATACACGTGGAGATCAGATTAGGCAGGATGCATCTCCTGGTAGCCCAGTGGTGTGCTACCAGTGCGGGAAGTGTGGGCATATGGGGCCACATTGCCTGAGGAACCTAGTGGACTGCCAATCCTATAGCAAGATGGGCTATATTCAGTGTTTCTGTCAGTTCTTTTCACCATAATCTGGTGATAGGGTTTCTCTTATGACTCCTCATGCCGGAGCAGCACCACCAGTTTCCCACTAGTCTGGGAACTGGAGTTCTTCTAGTCGTTTAGGACGAGGTGGAGTTCATGCATGTGGTAGTCTGTCACCAAGCTTTCAGTGACAATAGGGTGGATCAGCTCAAGTTGGATAGGCAAGGTCACAGGGCCACGGTGTAGGCCAGACTTTTGTAGTGGATCAAACATAGTAGGAGCAGGATTCCGAACCCTCCACAGTTTGAGGTACGATCCTAGTTTCCTCATTTTTTTCTTCTCCCCTTTTTGATATAGGGGCTTCCCATAGATTTATATTTGATGCTGTTGAGGAGATCCTTGGGCTTTTCATATTTTCTTCTACTGATATTTTTATGGTAGACACTCATTTAGGGACTAGAACGGAGAGTGTGTGTCAGTGTAAGGAGTTTCCTCAAGATTTTGGTGGGTGTCACTTCTAATGGGACCTCTATGTTCTAGTTATGATGGGCTTTGATATCATTCTCAGAATGGAAAGGTTAGTTCCCTTCTAGGTAATTGTTGATTGTTATCACCGTAGGGTGAGTTTTATATCACCAGAGGGTGGATCCTGTCTTAATAAAGGATAATGGGATGTCAAGGTGAGTTGAGTGGGACCCAAGAATCATTGGTTGGGAGTAGTTACATCCCAGATTGCTGTTCAATATTTGAATGACCAGTGAACTTCACAGATGGACTTTCCTCAAGTGGTGGATCATTTCATGGATGTCTTTCTAGAGGAATTTTCATGTTTTCTTATGGAGCATGAGGTAGACTTTTTTTTGAGCTCGTTCTAGGAGCAATACTATTCTCCATTTCTCATATATATGATGACAACACCAGAATTACATGAGCTTAAGAAGTAGATGGAGGATTTGCAGGAAAAGTTTTTCATATGACCCAGTACTACTGCATGGGTTTTTCTTGTTCTGTTTGTGAAGAAGGAAGATGGTACCCTCATCCTTTGTGTGGATTAATGGAAGCTGATCTAGTTGATAGTAAATAACCGATATCCCTTTCCGAGAATTGATGATCCCTTTGATCATCTTTGAGGATCCCGGGTATTCTCAAAGATTGACATGATATTCGGTTATCATCATTTTCATGTTAGACTATCTGATATACCTATTACTGCTTTCTAGAGCTGGTATTGTCTATAAAGGTATGTGGAAATGCCATTCGGTCTCACAAACGTGCCTGCAATCTTCAGGGAACTGATGAACTAAGTGTTCCATCCATTCTTGGATTCTTTGGTGGTTGTCTTTGTAGATGATATCTTGGTGTACTCTCACACTCAACACGTCCATCCTACCCATATTGATATCATTCTGATTACACTGAGATAGAATAATTTATATGCTAATCTCTCAAAATGCCACTTTTGGATGGATGAGATTTACTTCTTGGGTCCTATTATCTCAGAGTCAAGAGTATTAATCGACCCAGATAGAGTGAGATCTATAGTTTCTTAGGATCATCTGAAGAACTTCTTTGAGGTATGGAGTTTTATAGTGATGTTTGGTTACTAAAGATGTTTCATATAGAACATTTCATGCTTATAAAAACCACTAACGGGTTTGAATAAGAAGGTTTGAAGGTTCTAATGTTCAGATTCATGTGAATCAGCTCTTCAAGAGCTATAAGGAAGATTGGCTTCAGCACCGATATTAGTCTTCCTAGAGCTGGGAAAGAACAATATTTTTTACTATAAAACTTAAAGTATTGGCCTGGGAACTATTCTTATGCAGAGGGGAGTAGTCATCATGTACGGGTGTCGGCAGTTGAGGACACATGAGAGATATTACCTGATGCACAATCTCGAGTTGGCATCAGTTGTTCATGCCTTACATTGTTGGGGACATTATATTCTCGGAGAGAATGTTTTGGTTTTCACCAACCATAAGAGTGTATAGTATATCTTTACTCCGACTGATCTAAATTTGAGATAGTGGACGTGGGTTTAGTACCTTCAAACTTTTGACTTTGAACATGCCTACAATCCTAGGAAAGGAAACATTGTGGCGGATGCACTGAGCAGGAGGACTCAGATACATGCAGTATAGGAGGCCAGCAGTGAGTGGAAGCTTATGGCTCTATTCTCTGAGATGCATTTAGAGATTCATGACAGAAAAGGGAAGACTTTTCTTTCATTTTTATCTGTTACCTATACTATACTTGATTTAGTGCGAATGAGGCAGCAATCAGATTCTTAAAGGCCTAGTCCTATAGGAAAGTGTGTTTCGAGAGGACCCTATTCCTCGATGAACCATAGGCGATGATGAGATCATGTGCTTCTAGGGTCGCCTATGGGTTCCATTGGACATACACGAGGAGCTTATGGGGGACGTTCATTCCTCAGTATGGGTAGCTCATCCTTCTGTCACCACGATGTATCGTAATATACACCATCAGTATCTATGGCCTACTACGAAAAGAGATGTTGATTGATTATTTATAATGTGTTCCACCTGTCAGCAGGTGAAGGTGAAGGATCAATTAACAGTAGGGATTTTGTTGTATATACCCATTCTTTAGTGGAAGTGGAATGATGTCGCAATGGATTCCGTGACAGGGTTGTCGAGGTCAACTCGAGAAAATGATGCAGTATGGGTTATCATTGACAGAATCACGAAGGTTGCTCACTTCTTGCTGATCAAGGAGACCTTCAATATTGATGAGCTCTGAAGGTTGTACATCTTGGAGATTTGGAACTTACATGGAGTTCCACACTACATTGTTTGAGTCATAGTTGCAGGTTTTACCACTACTGGAAATTTGACCTATACCCATGGTTTGAAACCAAGGGTATCGGCTATTCCCATGGTTTTAGGGAACCGTGGTCTCCTAAGGTGTTGAGATAGCCCCAGAGCTATACCCACTGTTTTGGAAACTATTGGTATAGGTCTTGTCCACTGTTTCAGTCACCATGACACTATGTCATTCACCTATACGCATGATTTTAAAACTGTGGGTATAACCGTGAAAAAAAAAAGCATCTGTGGGATTCAATCCATGGACTACTCTTTTATTCCTCCAGCACCTAACCACTATCCTATGTGTATTATTGGTATATAAATATATAATTAGTTATATATATTTATAGAAACTGTGTCTATAGATAGAAAACCGTGGGAATAGGTGTTCCCAGGAATGAAAAATTGTGCCCCGAGAAAAAAAATTCACACCATAAGGTGGGAAAGCTATACCCACAGTTTTAAAATAGTGAGTATAGGTCATCAAAAATCAACCATACACCCATGATTTTACCAAAACAATGGGCATAGTGGAGCCTACACCCACAGTTTTTGAAAACTATGGGTATAGGATTCCATACATTACCTATACCCACTGTTTGCCAAAACCGTGGGTATAGAGGTGCCTATACCCACGGTTTAGGTAAAACTGCGGGTATAGGTTCTCATATAATGACTATACCCATGGTTTTGGGTAAACTGTGGGTATAGGGGTTCCTATAACCATGTTTTTGGGAAAGAATCGTGGGTAGAGCTCTATTTTCCAGCAGTGTACTTCTTGGGTCTGGCAAGGACTTTAGAAGGCTTTGGGTACAAAAGTACTTTTGAGTACAGCTTTCCATCCCCAGATAGAAGGACAATCTGAGCGTACGATTTAGGTGCTTGAGGACATGCTACAAGCATGAATTTTGTATTTTTGAGGTTCTTCGGAGAAGCACATACCTCTTGTGGAGTTTGACTACAATAATAGTTTTCAAGAAACTATTCACATGGAACCATATGAGGCTTTGTACAGTAGGCCATACCGATCACCATTATGTTGGCTAGAGGTAGGAGAGGTAGCTATGCTGGGACCTCGTCCTATTCAAGAGCCTACAGAGTAGATAGAGATGATTCATAAGAGGATGGCGACCTCATAGTCTCAACAAAAATCTTATGCTGATCAGTAGAGATAACCTCTAGAGTTTGAGGTGAGGGATCATGTTTCCCTATGTTTCACACTGAGGTTGGGTCAAAGAAGTATTATGAGATAGGGTAAGCTTTCTCCGAGTTACGTCACGCTGTTTGAGTTGTTGGAGAGAGTTGGGCGGGTTGCCTATTGGTTGCAGTTACCTCTGAGGTACCAGGCTATGCACGACATCTTCCATGTTTCTCATCTTCGACGTTACTTCTCAGACCCGTCGTGTGTATTCAAAACTGAGGAGGTTGAGTTGGAAGTGGATGTATCATTTGAGGAACATCATTTCCGGATTGTTGATCAAAGTGAGAAGGTTCTCCATGGTCGTTCTGTTCCTCTTATACGAGAGATATGGAAGCAAGGGTGAGTACAAGATGAGACCTGGGTGAGGGAGGCCGATGTACGATCATAGTGGCCAGAGCTATTCGGGGTTTCTTCTTCTACGCCACCTTGCTAGGGAAATTTGGTGATGAATTTTTTTAAGGGGGAAGTTTGATAGAACCAAGATCTTTTTCTTAAGTTTTTTTTTAGGTCATTTTTTATAAAAAGAGGAAATTTTGTAAATTTTTATGTACATGACATTTACTTTCTGAGTACACGCCGTGTACTCAGTTGCTGCATGTAGTCATGTGCTGGATGTGTAATGGCCACTCACCTAGTCATGTGGGGGTGACCTGGAGACCGCCTAAAGAGGGTTATGGAAACGGCTAGTACACGTCGTGTACTTCCAAATTACACTTCGTGGATTTTTTAATTAAATGTACTAGGGTCACATCTAATCTTTAGAAAGGCCTTCTTCACTACCTAGTTTGACCGAGAGAACCCATAGAGTCACGATATTCCTCTGAGCCCCCAACCAAGAATCTGATCTATGATTCGACCGCCATAGATTGTGTTGGGGTCACCTTGGTAGGCTCTTCCTTATTCCAGGGCTTCGTTTCAAGATTCCTCCTCCTTCTCAAGTAATCCTCAGCTAAATGTTTTCAGTTTTTTATTGATCTACCCTGTTGATTGGTGATAAAAGGCTTGAGGTTAATGTATAGCAATCTCGCATCATCGAGGTAGGTGGTTTGTGCCTTTTTATTGAAATTATTTGAGTTATATGTTCAAATTTTCTCAATTCCCTTGAACAAGTTATTGCGTGTTTACTGTTTTAACCCTCTTAATTTCTTTACATGCTTGTGCTCTTGTGTTGAGGCTATTCGAATGTGACTAGGGTGGATTTTTATGCTTTGGAAGTGGTTTCCCATGCATGTTTTTTTAGGACCGTTTGGTCTTGTTTATCCTGTTAGTATTACATGATGTTTTCCCATTCCTAGAACTATATGATGGAGTGATTATTTCATCTAAAATGCTTGATATGTTGTAGACTGTTTATCCAAGTAGTTCTTGAGGTTTACTTTGGCTGTATTGCATTGATATGCTCGTTTGACATACACAGGGCTATAAGAACCTGGTGTAGTAGACTGTAAGGGGAATTGACCATATGAGCTTCCTCAAAGAGTCTTTAACCAATTTTGACTGTAAGGGGAATTGATTGAGTAAGATTCCTTAGATAGTCTTTAACCACTCTTGACTTTTAGAGTAATAGACCATGTGAGCATCCTCAGAGAGTCGTTATCACCTTTGACTATAAGAGGAATTGACTGAGAGTGCTTCCTCAGAGAGACTCCGTGGTTTCCTTATAACTAAACCAGAGGGGATAGGTTTTCTGTACTTCCCAGAGGGTTACTTACATTTATTATCTACTTACATGATATGTGGAATTGAATGATTTCAAATTGTGGAATTATTTACTGCTAAGTACTTTCTTATTTACATCCCTTTTTCTTATTGGCTTCCATATAAATTCAATGACTGTGAGGCACTAATCTTTTGATGGATGCCTATTGGGATTAGTCTCACACCCTGTTTGGGTCATTCTTTTAGTCCCAAACTGATTATATTGATGCAAGTATAGATAAGGGCAAGTTCCCTTCTACTTCTGAATATTGACTGATTTGGAGTTGGTGAGCATGTGACCAACCAGAGGCTTATGATGCTGAGCGGTTGTTATCAGTTTCCCTAGTACTTGTTTTAGTACTGTTTGTATTCTAGTATTGTGGTTTTTGGTAACTATCTTAAACATCTATATCATGCATCATTTATATGTGTGCTCAAATTACTTCTTACTTTCAGTCTTTCGTTGTTTACTGTTGTATGGTGTGTTTACTACTTCTGCAGTTTTATATAAATTTATTATTTATGTTCTGTTCTATAATAATGAAGGAACAGTCTCCCCACTATCACACCCAAGACCCTCACTTCTAGTCGGTATCCACTAGAATTTGGGGAAATGCACTTGAGGCCATGTGACCAACCAGGTACGGGGTGTCTCTGGGCGGCTTCCAGAACCAGTACATTACACCACTAGATATTGACTTTATATCATCTATTGAACCAACCCAATTACTATTATCATAACCAAATAACAATACTGATGATTTTTTATTAATAATAAATCTACAATATATTGTACCACTGATAAAAAAATTATTCTTTTCACAAAAAGTTAATGGATTTAAATTCAAATGTTTTTATACTGAGCTTCCTTGAATGTGGAAAAAACAATATCGAGTCCTAACATAATTAATAAAAGAAGGATATAAATAACCATTCTATGTTCTCTATTATTGACCACATTTTCATCATCATCCGTTTATAGTTTTATCTGGGTAGAAACTATAGATTTTTTATCCTTGTAATGATCCATTTAAATACATATTTGTAACATCACGGGATATTTGGATTAAGAAATAAATGTATCATTCCATTATTTAATTTCCTATGAATGAAGTAAAAATATAAGATCATTAATTATCACATTTCAAGCATTCATTTTTAATTCTATAAAATATTTTCAGTACACTTTGTTTAATCCACTTCTGATTATTTAATAGGAATACACCAACATAGCCATCTATTGATTACTCTCATTATTTACATAGATAATTAAATCAACTACACCATTCTATAAATCAAGTATTCAGAAATACTGATGATGTTTTGATAACCATGACTTTGGTGCATGTTTCAATCCATAAATTTTCTTATTCAAATGATTTTTATGAATGAAAAAATAACATGGATGTTCAATATACAATTATTCTTATATAAGTCCACTTTGAAATATTTTTTTATCAAGCATCTAGAAATCATTTAATTGTTTTGAACCAATATTCCCATGAGTAATTGAATTTCTTCCAGTCTTAGAACTGGTGAAAATGTTTTATCTACATCAATACCATATATAAAAGAATATTCCTTACATGTAAGTCATTTTTGTAAATTATTGTATCATCTTCATTTAGCTTATTATAGAAAACCCATTTTGTCTTGTTGAAATTATGGGTTTTCAACCTTAAAGAAATCTCCCAAATCTAACTCTGTTTTATGTAGTCATGTTCTTCATTTGTCAAGGGAACCTAATTGTCATCTCTTGATTCTTGATCAAATTAGTTGTTCTCTTCAGGTGACAAAATAAATTATGATTGATGTTGATTATTTATCCTCATTATATGTATTTGTGATATTTGATAACTAATTACGTTTTTCTATCAATTTCATCTCATTTATTCAGATTCTATACAGATAAAAGACGAATTTTATCCTCTTAATCATCTAAATCATATTTTGAATCTACCTCAGGTTCTAACACGCAACCTGATACACTCATCAATTAATAAATCTCTTATTTGTATTTATTACTAAATTTATGAATAATATACCCATTTTCACCACAAAATTATCATTACTCTCAATAATCCTTCCTAGATACTTATTGAAACATTTATATTCTTAGTGTTTTCAATAGTATCCAAGTAATATAAATTCACATCCATGGGATTAACGATTCCATTGTTTTTCATTAGTGATAATGAAACCCTAACTTTTAAAGACATTAAAGTACATCAAGATTTGATTCATTAGATACCATATATTATTTGGAATTTCTCTTCCATTACACAAAATAATGGTCTTTTAGAATTATAGATTGATTTCAAATCTACTACTTTCAAAAGCTTCCCTAGAAATTTTTTCTCAATAGTCATCATTCTAGATATATTGATGATGATTCATTTCTTCCCTTAACCAAATCATATTATTGAAGAGTTATTAGATGTAGGGAATCCAGTATGATCTTATACATCCCAATACATTCTTCTATTGAATCATTTTACACTCTACTCAAATACTAGTTCAAGACATATAAAATCATTTATCATCCATTAATTTAATTTACATATGATATTTTGTTATTAAACTGAATAGGAATTCATTCCGTTAATCCTAAAATAATGATCATCCAAAACAAAATAATATATCTTCCCATTAATTTATTTTTGTGATACTGATCAACTCACATCAATATGAACCAATTTAAACACTCTTATTGGCCTTTTATTTTTCATTATACATATTTTGATTGATCTTACATTATTTAAATGAATCGCTTTTACAAGTATGATCTCATGATATAATAAGGATACCTTGAGAAGAAAAAAAAATTCATAGATATTTATTAAATTTTTGGATTAGATTAAAAACACATTTATACCATAATAAATTTTCTACTTTCTTATATAGAAATCACATATCATCTTCTCTGGTCACATGGTAGAGATTCCACCTCATGTGCTTAATCTAAATTAATTGTTTATTTTTATTCCCATTGAATATAGACATCTTCATGATAACAAGTATATTAGTTTCGGAGTCACATGGTTTCCTAATAATGATCAAGTTGTAGGCAAGACGTTCAGCTACCAAGACATTTATTTTTCTAATATTTTTTCCAAAAACAAGGATTTTTTCATGCCAATAATCTATATTGATTCATTATTTTACAATTAAATGAAACAATATTTGTCGTACTATATTCCTATTAAATGATATCTATTCCATCAAATTTGGGATGTTCATCCATTTTTAAGGATCCATACACCAATAGAATCTGATGTTTTTAGGAAATCCCTTCAATGAATGACACCCCAACTCTTTTCTTTTTGATCCATGACTTTTGAATGATACCTGATGTTTTCCTCTTTTCATGTTCTTCATAAGAATATGATGGACCACCATAATATCAAAAATATATAAATTCATTTTGATTTTTCAGTTCATTCGATGGTCACTCGATTTTCCATGTACGACTATTATCGGTCTGTTTTTGCATATTCCACAATATTTTCATTGATTGATATATATGAATGTGTTTAAATCCTCATCACCAAAAATAGTGACTATCGAAACCATTCTTCAAAAATTTATTTCAATTTTTCTTCCTTTGTTTCTCTAGTTCCTTTGGGTAATTTTGGACTAAAAAAATACATTTTGGGAATGTCCAAAACATCCATAGAAATGAAACATGATATGAGGTGGTCTTTGGTTTTTCATTGTTATAACATGATTTGTTTCTTGGGTTCATATAATTTTCTCCTTTATATTCATATAAAAATCAATTATCAACCTCAGAGTGGGTGATTGGGTTCAGGAACCATTAAATAATTACTTATTTTTGAAATCAAGAACCATAAAATCATGTGTCATTTTGATGTGTTGTTTTCTTCTAAAAAATATTATTTGAGTTTTTTATGGATGTTTTTCCACTGAATTTTCTTTCACAATTATTAATTTGACCTTATTTTCATATTTTATATATGGATTCATGAGTTTCCAATGATCTTATAATTTTATTCACAGGCTGAAAAATTCCACTACATATTATTTGACATATTTATCTTGATATTTTGATATGTTAGTTAAATCATAGATAACTCTAGACTATTCATTAAATTTGAGATTCTAATTAATGACCTTATCTATGTTTTCAATAAATTTTTATTTTATTATTTCACTTTTTTCCTTCAAATCAAACTTCTCTTCTCTTTGTTGATAATATTATAGTTTGGCATCTAAAACCACTTTGTTCGATTTATTTATTTAGATCTATATATATATATCTCCTCAATGGATGATTTTAATTCCAAAAAGAAATAAACTTTACTTATTAATCTCCTTCATCATTATCACTCTCATCCATTGTTTGGAAATTAAGAATAAATATAAACAGTGTGATTTTTTGTGGTCTGTGTAGTATTCAATTAAATTTTCCTGAGTCTATTATAAACCGTCTTTTTCTTGTAAAAAATGTTCTTATACATGAATAAAATTATCTTATGAAATTTCATATCCCTCTTATCAGCTGAATAATTATTAATGAGAATTTCACCATCATCCTCACCATCATCTTGAAACACTTTAGGACACATTTCTATAAGAAGTCCAACCATCCCATATAAAAGGCATATTAGTGAAATATTCCCTTTAATAATTCATTTAACCTATTAATATTTTAGTAATGTATTGGATTGACATTATCCAATTATTATTATTTTTATTATTCATCCGCTATGGTGACCTTCCTCACAACATTAAATTCCACTACCTTGGACGTGCCATTTTTTACAACATTTTTATCATCATTTCACATGACATGTATGGAAAGTGTATGGTGAAAAATATACAACATAAACTCCCTAAAATATTTATTCTCCAATAAAAATTATTTTTGGATTGAAACAATGTGTTAGTATTATCAAGATGCGCTTGATGATCATTACATCATTGTGGATTTTTCAAACACCTAACATGCCCTCCACCACCAGATTCACTTGATTAATGAATTAAACAATAGACTGATTATAGTGTATCCAAAAATCCTCAATTTTTTTATAAGACCCATTAATTTAGATTCATTGAAATATAAATACTATAAAAATATATTTATTGGTTTTAACAACATGGAACGTGATGAAATACACAACAACACATTTTAAATGATTTTATTTGATATTTCTACCTTGAATGAATTTATTACTCTCATGAAAATACCCAATTATCTTCAATATTTTCAGGATAATTCTCTATTTTTTCATTCTAGATGAAATAACATGAATTGAGTACTTAACACACCCATTTATAAATATCGAAATAATTTTTACAAATGATTCTTTCATAACTGAAAATGGTTTTCTTTAAAATATTATAATCCCTTTGGGATTAAAAAAATCATCATTTCTAATATAAGATAAAATGTAATCATAACATTTTTATCTAATAAAAAATTGTATTCCTACAAAATCTAACACCCTAAGAGGTGGGAGAATATGGGTATTATAAATTAAAAAAACATTCCCTTTTAGATCATAATTTTTTGTTGAACAAATTATCTTCTCCCTCATCCTCTAGAAATGATTGAACACGAATTAAAAAATTCCCATGAAATAAATTTTTTTGCAAGGCTCACCCTCAATAAGTTATATAAAAGGAGCATATAAAAGAAATTTTATGATATAAAAAATCCACTATTGGACACTACTCCTACAATGATGGGAGAAAACTCATAATCCCTCCAAGTTTACATCCATTCACAATTTCAAAGAAAAATTCTATCTCTATTAACATAAACCCACTTATACTACAGTATTATATTTTTAAAATCAGTCATATGTTGATTCACACTTTAAATATTCTGTAATTATCATCATATTTCATCACAAAGTTGAAAATAACTTTCATATGTATCTTTGCTTCTTGGAAAATGTAACCTTTATTCGTGTTGTGTGAATAATTGGGTGTCCTACATTATCAAAAAAAACCAGCACTAAGATGTATCATGTAAATAATTTAATATTATACCATTTTTGTCTACTAATACATAAAAACTCTAACAACATAACCCCTTACAAATATTCATGAAAACATAAAATAATATTATTCTCAATGAGACTATTATGTGATTCTGATTTGATAATTAATCCACCTTCCCTTCACATAAACTTCATTATGTTCTTTTTTAAATGCCTCATAAAATGTCATAAATCCATTAACTCCATGTGAATCACTTATTGTTCTCCAATAGGAATATTCAATCACATAACATAATTCATGCCAATTCAAAACACCTTTTATATACATTCATTTTTTAAACCACTTAATAAAACATATTATAACTAGGGAAAATTTAATTGTTATTTTTATAAATTATTTTACCACCATAACTCCAAAAATAGTTCTATCCATTCATTCCATCACATTGTAAATGATCCTTCGTGGAAAAACATGTTTCTTATAGCCTCATTTGAAAAAATTGATGTGTGACGACGCCTCAATACATATATTAAAAAGTCCCCTTATGTTCATGATCGCAATGTAACACCATTCATATTCAATAGAATTTCATAGAATGTTTCATGATTCTCTATGGATGACTATGTTAGTTCTTTCATGCACATCACATGACTTCACCATGTAAACCATTAACACTTATGTGGTCGTATGACTCTGATTGACCCGAAAAAAAAATCTACATGGAATATTTTTTTCATTAATCATGTGACTCACTTATGTTTTTATGTTATTTCCATCGGCTTATGTATAGTTAATAACTTCTTATGTCACTTTATTTTGAGTGAATGAAAGACATATCTGCCTAGGAAAATGTTTCTTCACATGAACGTCTTTATAATATGTGAATGTATGATCCACATTGATCCATCCAATTTATAAACGCTTTATGATTTATGACACTAATTTTCTCTTTAAAAAATTTCTCCCAAGACAAATATTTACCCATATTTTGACAAACTAATTTTTAAAAAAAATCATCATATTCAACGAAAAAACAACCTGAGAACACTACCAAAGACAAATTTTTCCAATAGATAATTGTCTAAATAATGTCTCACTATTGTAACCACCAAACTGAGTATGAAATTAAAAACATAGATTTATTTGATTAATAATAATAAAGGAAAGTAAATGGAATGTGAATTTGATGTGGAGTTCAAATAATCTCAAAAGTAATGTTCATGGATCCTCAGCAGTGGATTCTATTCAAATACGATAGTATAAATTAATATCTTTATTAATGTTTTAAATTTAAAGGGAGTGTCTATTATCATTAAAAATTATGGGACACTCAAGAAAATAAGAGTTGGTTCGAGGGATATATGATAATAAAAGATGAATCTAAAAAACAAATTATTTGTGGATAGATTGAAAAATAAAAATTAGTGTGTATCTAATATTTTTGATAAAGGAAATTTTAGGGGTATTAAAAAGAAATAATTCATAAGGAATAATATGAAATATGGATACATATTCACATGACTATTAGTTAACAAAGTGATACTCTTTTTGGGTTAGAGACATAGAAAATTCTCAATACATGAGGTTTCTCGATGTAATAACAAGGGATTGGAGTCCGATGTTGGTGAAGGGATGATGGGGTAAAGTCAGGTGTCCATTTATACTAACCTAGTAAATGAAAATTATGTCAAATGGTAGTAATAAGGAGGAAATAAATTGGTAGATGATTTCTTTTAGGCGACTGAGGAAGGATCTAGGTTATCCATTGTCTACTACACTTGTTCCTCTAGGACTAGTGGTCACAGAATGTTATTTGTGCAGCTAATGTTTTGGATTATTCACCCAAAAAAATCAATTGAGGGATCTCAAGGTGGGGATTCTAGACCTGGAATCGGTGGAAATAATGAAGTGGAGTATAATGTGGCATAAAATAGAGGTTCAAGGATTCCAAATGCTACATCCTATATGAATGTTGTACTTTCAAGGAAAGGTTTTATAGGAAGAGGGGGGTACCAAGAGCCTAAGAGGCTTAAAGTGAAATCAAAATTTATAAGGGGTCTAAGGAAGGTAATGTAATTTCATGTTATATATAAGGATAACTTCATTAAAGTATACTTAATTGGAACGGCCACAGAAAAATATAGATTTAATTGGGACAAAGAATCCAAATCAGATGTTGGGTGGCCTTAGAGAAGAATCTAGGTACGATCCCTGTTGTTAACTCTCAAGAGACAGTGCATAAGATCACTAAGGTGAATATAAACTAAATTAGTGGAGGAGGAAGGGTAAGAGAGGAAATAAGAATGGTTTTATGGATTATTCATATTTTATGAAGTCAATGGAGAAAAGATCCCCCAAATGATTGAAATCCAAGGTGATGGAAAATGATCCCATGTTTTATGGTTCCCCTGATTAGGAAAATGTTGCATCCCATAGGGAAGTTCCAATCAATGGGGTTCTAAATGGACATATGGTAGAGAAATTCAAGGTTCCAGAGCATAATCTGGAGTTGATCAGGCATTCAGATAATGAAATGGTGGAGGGTTTTAGGTGATTAATTCCAGATAAGATGATGTAGAAACAATGATGGAATTATTACAATGTGTGGACACTGATAATCATCAATGTGATTTGAATTAAAATATAAACCACACATTTTTAATGTGATTTAATTAGGGAAATATCAACAAAGCAGAATACATGAAAACATAGGTCATTTTGGTGTATCACATTAAAGAACATTTAATGGATGATCCATGAAATCATGTATATATATATCCTAGAAATTTTTTGTCACGACCCGTCCTCGGGGCCCATGTCGTAACTACCCCAAGCCAGCCATCCATAGGCCAGGGGCTGGTGACTAGAACCAAGGAATAATTCCCAGTAAAAAGGGAAGTCATTGCCTTTGTAAAGTAAACAAAAAACACCACAGAGCAAGCAAGATAAAGTAAACACTAAGTAAAAGTTGAGTACAACTGTAAATGTGGAAAAGTAAGTGGGCCAGAATACAAACCCAAACTAAAAGTAAAGTACAACTGGAAGGGGAAAACAAAAAACTAAAAGTAAAGCCGCAATCTCGATCCGTCCACTGGAAATACCACATGAAGGGTGGGTATAGATATCCTCCATAGCTCCTCGGTCCAGCCGTCCGCTCCGAGTACGTCCCACCCAGTGGTCCACCTCCGGGTACCGACCTGCTCCGCAAGCCTCAACCGCGATCAACACTGCCCGTCTTCTATAACCAACACAACGTAGTGCGGGAATAGCCCGTGCAGGGCTGAGTATATGCTACTCAGTAGGGTCCCCGAGACCCTCGAAGGTCTCCCAGAATCTACAAAGGATAATCCACAAAGGAAAGATGCAATCACGAAGTAACATCTGACACTACTTAGGTATATGCCCATACATATACCTAAGTCATTAATTCCAGTTGGCTCCAACCTTCGAGCTCAAGTACAACCCAGTCCACACAGGAAAGAAAAACGTAATCCAAACAGGATAGCACAACACAATCCACATAGGAATTCAATACAGGATTCATCTCACACAGGTATACATCTTCATATGATGATAGAGATGATCAGATATATCCACTGATTCCTCTATGCCGTCAGACCCACAATGGATCGATAGGTACTAACCCCCGCAATGACCCCCAAAGGATCTGACCCACACAGGATATATAGTTAACTAACCCCCGCAATGACCCACATGGTATCGTACCCACACAGGTTCGATAGGTAACTAACCCCCGCAATGACCTACACAGGATCTGACCCACATAGGATCTGTAGGCGCTGGCCCACACAGGACCACTGAGCGCTGACCCACACAGGATCGCACCCACACAGGATGAGACCCACACAGGATCTGTAGCACTGATCCACGTAGGATCTCTGAGTGCTGTAGTCGTCTCCGTCGAATCCACTGAGGATCTCTGTACAGTCGTCATCATCGTCGTAGTCGCAACCATCTCTAGGGTTCCCGCACACAGCAAGCTCATTCGGGAGGGTCCGCTCCACGAGCCGAGGGGCTGATACATCAACTGAAACATAGTCCAGAGTTGATGTATCCAAAAGTTCTGTATCGTCAACAGGAACTCAATGTCATAGACGGCGCGTCAATCGGACGCCTGGTCTAAGAGTTATTGGCTTTTTCGTCCCAGGGGCCGGTTAGTTTTTAATTCAAAACCAACCCGACCGTACTCCACCTGCATCCAAACCTCGGGTGGAGTAAGTCAAAAGATCTGTCTCACTAAGAGGAATCAATCAAAGTCGACGACATGTCAATCGAACGTCCGGAGCTCATGTTATGAGCGTTTCCGCTCCGAGGGCCCGGTTAGTTTCTTGTACGAACCAACCAGGATGAACCCAAAGTACTCCGAAACCTTGAGTGTAATATATCTAAATGACCATCTCGATATAAAGATCTTATCGCTACTGACGGTGCATCGATCTGAGGTCTGTAGCCCAAGATACGGGCAAAAGTCCGAAAGAGGCCCGAAAAAGGGGGGTTTGGGCCCGGACCGACCCGGCCCAACCCCCACTAGGTCGGCCTGAACCGGGTCGACCCGACCCGGGTCCGGGTCCGACCCAGATGGCGCAACCCAGCCCGGCCGACGGGGCCCAGCTGGCGCATGCCGAGTGGCCAGCGGGTCGGCTCGGCCATTACGGCCGAGCGAAGCGGGGGGGGGGGGGCGCTGCCCCCGCGTGAAGGAGCAGTGGCCCCGCGTGGGGCCGCCCTTGCCAGCAAATGTGGCCGGCTGCCACGTCCCATCCCCCGACGGCCCTGCGTGGTCGCGGGACCGCGCCCTGCCGCGACGTCTCCTTCCGGCAGCGCGCCGGGCGCCGCCACCCCCTCCCGCCGGCGCTGCCGTGCCGGCGAGAGGCGCCGGCGGGCTTCTCCGTGGACCTCCGGATGAGTTCCGGTGGTCGGAACTGTGTGATGTCTTCACCAATGGCCCTCCCGGGGTCTGTCCTTCACTGCGAGGACCTCACATCGCTCGTGCGTCTTACTTTGTCATCACCCACCAATCCGCACACCAAGAACGAAAGGACGGTGTGTTCGGACTTGTTTGTTGGTCCGCTAATCACATAGATTTAAATGAACAACAACCCCTACCTCAATGTTGTTGTTGAACGTGAGTTTGTCATAGAATTGACCTTCACGGAAGAAGAGGATCGTCGAATCGTGGAAGGGGCGTCGCTTTCGTCGCGGTACACGGCGTCGCTTAGTAAAACTATGAGGATTTAAATCATACAGATTTAATTGCACCAATTAAACCCATGTTGAGGATATAATTCACAAAGGAATTAAAATAACCGCAATCCCCTACCTCAATCGGTTGTTTATCGAAGATTGTCACGGGGAAGGAACGTCGCGGAAGAAATGTCGCGGAAGGAGGATCTTCGGCATCGCGCTGTCGATTTCCTAGAGTTTGATGTTCTTCATCGCCCCCCGTGTTCTTCGGGTTCTTCAATGAAGGAGGATGAAGATTTCAAGCTTAAGAGTATCTCCAAATTCTCTCAACAAGCCACCCTCAAGTAAAACAAGTGTTGGTCCTATTTTATTCCCGATGCCAACAATTAGAAAATCAAAGTTAAGAAATGAACAATTAATTCGATGAATTAATTGTAACGACTTAACTACCCAATTAATAGGGGCATTTAGAATTTAAGTAAACACACCGGTTGACTTTATTTAAAATAGGTTTTCACGGGTGCGTTACATAGAGGGAAAGAAACGGTGGGGCTTGTGTGGGCCCCACCTCACAAATATCCTACAAAGTGGGTAGAATATCATGGGTCCCACCTGTCACGACCCGACCTCGGGGCCCGTGCCGTGACTACCCCAAGCCCGCCTTCCATAGGCCAGGGGCTGGCGACTAGCACCAAGGCGTAAAATCCCAATAACAGGGAAGGCATTGCCTTTATAAGTAACAACCACCACAGAGTCAGCAAGCGGAAAGTAACTACAAGTGCAGAAAAGTAAAGGGGGCCGGAAATACAAGCCCAACTGTAAAGTACAACTCGAAAGGGAAAAACAGCAGCTGGAAGAACGAAGCGGCTCCTGGGTCGTCCGCCTCGATTCCTACCTGAAGGGTAGGTACAGATAGCTCCTCTACTCCACAGGTCCTGTCGTCTACTCCGGGTACGTCCGCCCAGTGGTCCACCTCCGGGTACCGACCTGCTCCGCAAGTCTCAACTGCGATCTGCGCTGTCCGTCGTCTGCAACCAACACAACGAAGTGCGGGCATAGCCCGTGCAGGGGTGAGTATAAGCTACTCAGTAGGGACCCCGAGACCCTTAAGGTCTCACTAAATCCAACATGGATATCCACAAAGTAAAGGCAGCAATCACGAAGTAACGTCAGACTCTACTTAGGTATACGCCCATACATATACCTAAGTCATCAAGTAACCCATCCAATCTCAAGGATACACAAAAATCATGAAATCAACGGATAACCATCACCCATGTATATGCCCATACATATACCTAAGTTATCAAGCGACCCATCTCAATCATGAGGAAACGCAAAGATTCATTGACTCAGCTCAAACCAGGATTTTCATTATCGAAACCGTAACTGCTGAAGAGCTCCGTCTCTAGAGTGTACAGTGGTCCTGTCACGACTCCGAGGCTGCCGCTCACTAACCTAGGACTGCTGAGGTACTCCTCCTGTCGAGTACTGCGGGTTTGCAGCCAACTACCGGGCGCTCCGTCCGCTAAGGGTCTGTCGCCAAATACCGGGCGCTACCCAGATAGCCTGCTGAGGTACTCCTCCTGTCGAGTACCGCGGGTCTGCTGCCAACTACCAGGCGCTCCGTCCGCCGTGGGTCTGCCGCCAAATACCAGGCGCTCCGTCCACTGGGCTAGTCGACTCACTCCAAGTCGAGTCGGTCAAGCAGTCGTCAGGTCTCAGCCGGCTACACGGTCTCCGTACTCTGCACGCTCGTCTCCACTGTCGCGGGTCTGTCGCTACAACCAAGCGCACACACTCCGTAGAGTATCGCGGTTCCGCCGCTACAACCAAACGCTCCACCGCCAAGGGTCTGCTGCTGCATCCAAGCGCACCACCACTGCCAAGTACCACGGGTCCGCTCCACGAGCTACTGGTCGATACTCCAAGTATCTCAAAGTCCCACGAAGAAGTGTCTCAAAGGTCCGTCTCGTCACAGGGGTCTCAACGCAACAGACGGCGCGTCGATCGGACGCCCGGTCTGTGAGTTATTAGCCTTTTCGTCCCAGGGGACCGGTTGGTTTCGTGAGCGAAACCAAACCCAGCCGTATCTCAACTGTACCCCGAACTCCCATAGGGTAAACTCAAAGGGACTGTTACTCAACGTAACCACCAACGCCGCTGACGGCTCGTCAAGCGGACGTCCTGTCTGAAAGATATCAGCTTCCCCGTTCCAGGGGCCCGGTTGGATTTCGGGAACAATCCAACCCGGCCATACTCCGACTGCATCCAAAACTCGGGCGGAGTATGTCAAAAGTTCCGTCTCGTCAAGAGGAAGTCAACAAAACAGACGGCGCGTCAATCGGACGCCCGGTCTGTGAGTTATTGGCATTTTCGTCTCCGGGGCCCGGTTGGTTTTTAAGGAAAAACCAACCCGACCGTACTCCACCTGCGTCCAAACCTCGGGCGGAGTATGCCAAAAGATCCGATTCACTAAGAGGAACACAACGCGACTGACGGCGCGTCAATCAGACGTTCGTGGCTCAAGAGATGAGCGTTTCCGCTCCGAAGGCCCGGTTGGTTTCGTGAACGAACCAACCCGGCCGAACTCAAAGTAACCCGAAACCTTGAGTGCGATATACCGAAACGACCGTCTCGATCCAAGGATCGCGTTGCCGCAGACGGTTCGTCATTCGGAGGTCCGAGGCTCAAGTTATGAGCCAAGAACCGAATCTGGTCCGAAACGGGGGGGGGGGTCCGGGTCCGGGCCGACCCGGCCCGACCCCCCCCCTGGGCGGCGGCGGCGGCGGCGGCGGCGGGCCGCGCTGGCGGCGGCAGCGGGCCGCGCTGGCGGCGGGGTGCGCCGCACGGGGTGGTCACGCGGGGGGCTTGATTGCCCCCGCTTCTTCACGGACGGCGCGGCCTTTGTGCCGCGCCTGGGTAACAAATCGGCCCCCACGTGGGGGCCGGTTTTGGAGAGTCAACCGGGGGGGCTGCTGCCCCCCCCCTTTTATTGAACCGCCTCCCCCTCTTAAAGAGGGGGTTATATTAAACCGGCCGGGGAATTTAATTCCCCGGTTTTGTGACATCCGGCCGGCCAGCTGGCCGGCCGGTTTTTACCAACGGGACCGGAAATTCCGGTCCCGCCCTCGACTTCCGACGCCGGCGGCCCGGCCGCCGGTCCTTCCTTCCGCCGCGGCCCGGAACCGGCCGCGGTCTCCTCGTCCCGCCGCGGCCCGGAACTGGCCGCGGTCTTCTCGTCCTGCCGCGGCCCGGAACCGGCCGCGGCGTTCGTCGTCCGGCGCGGTGCGACGGCACCGCGCCCCTTTCGCCACACGTTAATTTCTTTCAACGCGGCGCGACGGCGTCGCGTTCTTGATGTTCCTTCCATGGTGTGCGCGCGACGGCGTTGCGTAAAATAAACGCACGATCATCCACGTGGTGCGACGGCACCACGCCTCTTGCTTCCTCCCGCAAGAACAAACAAGATCATTGGAGGGGGTTCGGCCGTGTTCGTGCGGTCCGGCCCCCCTCACGTTAAATTAATAACGCATCTTAAAATAATCAACATCCCACGTTAGTTATACGAACCACGAGAAAAAGAGATAATTAAATATTAAATCAACCACCCCTACCTCGGGTTAAGATTTGAAGATTTGATCACGCTCCGCGGAAGACGGCGTCGCGGAGGTCGGGCGTCGCGGTCGACGTTCGTCAAATCCGCTGACGAAGAGTTATGTCCGAAAAGACACGTCGCTCGGATCTTCGATTGTCGACGAAGAAGGTTCGGGGAGGAAGGAAAGGTCCGAAGATACCGGGTCGCCGAGTCGATGATCCTTGAAGAAGTGTTGTCGTTCTTCCTTGAGGATGAAGACGTTCTTCGTTCTTCGTCAGAGCTTGGAGATGAAGGGAAAGCTCTCCAAAGACAAACAAAGAACTCCAAATAAAATAAGACTACCTCTTATTTTATTATCACAACACAAAAGAATTTCAAAGATTCGTTTCTCACCTTAGCTGCCGAACGAGGATCGGCTGCGGAAGAAGAGGCGTCGCCGAAGAACGTCGCGGGTAAAGCTCGTCGACGTCGCAGATCTCGGTGTGCGTCGTCGAATTTCGGTCGCCGGCGTTCTTCGCGTTCTTCGCGTTCTTCGCGGGGAGATGAAGAAACAAGATCCTCTCAAATCCTTTCAAAGGATTTTTAGGTTGGTCTTATTTTATAAACATGCCAACACACGAAACCGGTTAAGAAACGATCCATTAAATCCACGAAAGAAACAGTCCATTTAATTCACGAAATAAACCGCCCAATTAAATGGTCTGTTAAGAATTAAAGAAAACGCGTCGGTTGACTTTTCAGTTACTTTGACGGGTTTTCGCGGGTGCGTTACTTAGCGAAAGAAACGGCGGGGCTCGTGCGGGCCCCACCTCACAAATATCCTACCAAGGGGTAGGATATTTCTGGATAGCATCCTATCCAGTTCAACTCATTTCAAGCCGCCTTTAAGTGGCTTCAAGTGGCTTCCAAGTGGCTTAAGCGAAATAAAATAAAGTTGTCGCAAAATTATTTTATTTCTTAACCTTAAGCCCAAAAATTAAAAACCACATCCGAGCAAACGCAACTCCGGAAGAGGCGTTTCTAAGCGAAACCCGGCGCTGCGATTTCATCGGTGCCCTCAGAATTCGATTCCGGGCACCGGTTCAAAAGTTAGAAAAACCCGCTCGTCCGTTCACTGAACGTACCCGAGCCAAAACTTCGGAAAATGATTCCGGGCACACCGGGCCTCGGAATCAGGTGCCGTCAGAAACTGCATTCTTGTAAAATTCCAAAGAAAATTAAGAAAAAAATTTCCTTGAAATTTACGGGTCTTTACATTACTCCCACCACATGGCTTTACGTCCCCGTAAAGCTTCACCACAGACTTAGGGAAACAAAGCGGTACTGAGCACGCATCAGAGCCTTCCGCTCCCATGTGCTCACCTGGAGGTTCCCGCGCTGCCAAAGAAAGTGCACAAGAGGAATCGACCATCCTCCTAGGGTCCGCTCCTGTCGATCGTCGATCCCCACAGGAACCTCTGTACTTGTCGCCCTGTCATCGACGTCCAACCCCCCGGGGTCGATGACGTGTGAAGAAACATACACGTATCTCCACAGCTGAGACACGTGGTGAACATTATGCACCCGGTGCGACTGAGGTGGTAGGGTCAAGCGGTAAACTTCCTCGCCTACCCTGCTGAAGATCAAAAGGGTCCATCGAACTTCGGAGATAACATGCCGCCTCGGCCACATCTCCGAAACCTCATCGGGTTGAGACCGTATAAGAACGTGTTCGTCACCCTCGAACTCAAGAGGTTTCCCTTTTTAGGTTAGAACTGAACTCAAACTCCTGCTGCCACAGGGGTAGGGTTGACCAACTCAAGAGTGATCGGTCACACCCTCTTATGTCTGAGTTTAACATGAGCTGCCCAGGGTTTCCTTTTCGCCGACCAAGGAAAACCCATTCCGACGTTTGCCTAAAACAGTCAACCGGGGTATGATTTGTGAATCAAAACCATACCCAGATCAACGTCGTAAGGCCTCTACGCTGCCACCAAGAGATTCCAACCGAAACTCTCGCCTCGAGGTCAAATCACACCGTCGGCGTAAGCGTGATTATCGAGTCTCCTCCCAAAGGTATCTCCAGACGTGAGGGTCAAGTCTACGGCTTACCCGGAACCTCTAGGTCTGGGACATGATTCGTGGAAGGGTAGAATGATTGGTTCCTATGTCTATAGATATGGCAGCTCGTAGTAGACATAATTTGTACCCCGAATCATTCTTAGAGCTCCTGGGTCACACTCCTTGACCGCAAAGCAGCTATTCTCCTCCCCAGCCCTCCTGCTCCCTGAGCCTGGCGGGGACTACTAAGTCGGGTGGTCGTAACATGTCGAAATGTACACCACCACATGCTGCTCTCCAAGCTCTGCTTCCACGTCTGCTACCCTGCAGATTCATCTGTCCTTAGCACTTCCTCCTCCTGAAACATTTTACACGCCCGAGTCTCTGAGACTGGCGCTAGTCTCCTGCCTTTCACTGCTAACGTTCACAACCACAAAGGTTCTCTCTAGCATCCTAGCATAGGTAGGAATGCATAGAGGAAAAGAAATGGTTCAGATGTCCTTTAGACACACTTCGCTCAGAAGTTCGAGTCTAAAGAACTGATCACAACGTAACCAACGAGTACCAAGATTGATTGGTAAGCCACGTTGAGTTCTCTGCTTCCGACATGTCGTACTGTCGAAGCTGTATTAGCTCCAGAAAACTCACAACCACCTCCTCAAGCCAGTCCTCAGCCGCCTACGAGTCAGGCTCACTTTGAAACTTGAGGGATTTCTGATGCTAAAACATATGTAAGGCACTAAGCCTGTGGGTCTCTGCTGACCAACAGGTAGTGACATAGCTGGCGCTCTACCCGTAGGTACTAATCCAGGTATCGGTTCGC
Source organism: Viscum album (assembly GCA_963277665.1). NCBI lineage: Eukaryota > Viridiplantae > Streptophyta > Magnoliopsida > Santalales > Viscaceae > Viscum > Viscum album. The sequence goes on along the minus strand of OY728143.1, from coordinate 510,027,864 downwards.
GTACCGAAGCCTCGTTACTATAAGGACCAACCTCATGGTCACTCTCTGGAAACATCTGGAGCTAAGATCATCATCCGCTCTACTAGTATCCAAGCTAGGCGTAGAACTCTAGCATTCGTCTCCATCCAGTCCACTGCTGCCTGGGAAATCTGTCTCGCCTCGTATCCTCAGAGGCCTCTACTGCTGGAACTCGTGCATCGCGCTCTGCTAGCGTGCACCGTCAGCTAGTGGCATCTGCTGCCTAACGGGTGGTGGTGCTGCTGGTACACCACCCGAAGGTGCCAACACTGAAAAAGGGCCCTGCACTGGAGTCTCGCTGCTCGGTGGGCCATCATGAAAGAAACAACGTAACACGATCAAACGATTATACCTGGGTGAGCTGACCTGGTTTGAGCTGTTTTGAGGGGAAAAACCTTTGAAAACACACACGCAATCAGTGTTTTCGTGCACAAAGTCGGAAATCAGTTGTCAGGGTCCTGGTGTATGGATACGTCGGCCGCCCGCACCAACACTGGACTCCCTGAACCGAAAACCACACTCGGTACTCTCAACACTATTGCTTCACAGAAAGAAACATCAGCGTTATAAGTTCTGCGGTAGAACCGAACTCCTTTGATACCAATTTGTCACGACCCGACCTCGGGGCCCGTGCCGTGACTACCCCAAGCCCGCCTTCCATAGGCCAGGGGCTGGCGACTAGCACCAAGGCGTAAAATCCCAATAACAGGGAAGGCATTGCCTTTATAAGTAACAACCACCACAGAGTCAGCAAGCGGAAAGTAACTACAAGTGCAGAAAAGTAAAGGGGGCCGGAAATACAAGCCCAACTGTAAAGTACAACTCGAAAGGGAAAAACAGCAGCTGGAAGAACGAAGCGGCTCCTGGGTCGTCCGCCTCGATTCCTACCTGAAGGGTAGGTACAGATAGCTCCTCTACTCCACAGGTCCTGTCGTCTACTCCGGGTACGTCCGCCCAGTGGTCCACCTCCGGGTACCGACCTGCTCCGCAAGTCTCAACTGCGATCTGCGCTGTCCGTCGTCTGCAACCAACACAACGAAGTGCGGGCATAGCCCGTGCAGGGGTGAGTATAAGCTACTCAGTAGGGACCCCGAGACCCTTAAGGTCTCACTAAATCCAACATGGATATCCACAAAGTAAAGGCAGCAATCACGAAGTAACGTCAGACTCTACTTAGGTATACGCCCATACATATACCTAAGTCATCAAGTAACCCATCCAATCTCAAGGATACACAAAAATCATGAAATCAACGGATAACCATCACCCAGGTATATGCCCATACATATACCTAAGTTATCAAGCGACCCATCTCAATCATGAGGAAACGCAAAGATTCATTGACTCAGCTCAAACCAGGATTTTCATTATCGAAACCGTAACTGCTGAAGAGCTCCGTCTCTAGAGTGTACAGTGGTCCTGTCACGACTCCGAGGCTGCCGCTCACTAACCTAGGACTGCTGAGGTACTCCTCCTGTCGAGTACTGCGGGTTTGCAGCCAACTACCGGGCGCTCCGTCCGCTGAGGGTCTGTCGCCAAATACCGGGCGCTACCCAGATAGCCTGCTGAGGTACTCCTCCTGTCGAGTACCGCGGGTCTGCTGCCAACTACCAGGCGCTCCGTCCGCCGTGGGTCTGCCGCCAAATACCGGGCGCTCCGTCCACTGGGCTAGTCGACTCACTCCAAGTCGAGTCGGTCAAGCAGTCGTCAGGTCTCAGCCGGCTACACGGTCTCCGTACTCTACACGCTCGTCTCCACTGTCGCGGGTCTGTCGCTACAACCAAGCGCACACACTCCGTAGAGTATCGCGGTTCCGCCGCTACAACCAAACGCTCCACCGCCAAGGGTCTGCTGCTGCATCCAAGCGCACCACCACTGCCAAGTACCACGGGTCCGCTCCACGAGCTACTGGTCGATACTCCAAGTATCTCAAAGTCCCACGAAGAAGTGTCTCAAAGGTCCGTCTCGTCACAGGGGTCTCAACGCAACAGACGGCGCGTCGATCGGACGCCCGGTCTGTGAGTTATTAGCCTTTTCGTCCCAGGGGACCGGTTGGTTTCGTGAGCGAAACCAAACCCAGCCGTATCTCAACTGTACCCCGAACTCCCATAGGGTAAACTCAAAGGGACTGTTACTCAACGTAACCACCAACGCCGCTGACGGCTCGTCAAGCGGACGTCCTGTCTGAAAGATATCAGCTTCCCCGTTCCAGGGGCCCGGTTGGATTTCGGGAACAATCCAACCCGGCCATACTCCGACTGCATCCAAAACTCGGGCGGAGTATGTCAAAAGTTCCGTCTCGTCAAGAGGAAGTCAACGAAACAGACGGCGCGTCAATCGGACGCCCGGTCTGTGAGTTATTGGCATTTTCGTCTCCGGGGCCCGGTCGGTTTTTAAGGAAAAACCAACCCGACCGTACTCCACCTGCGTCCAAACCTCGGGCGGAGTATGCCAAAAGATCCGATTCACTAAGAGGAACACAACGCGACTGACGGCGCGTCAATCGGACGTTCGTGGCTCAAGAGATGAGCGTTTCCGCTCCGAAGGCCCGGTTGGTTTCGTGAACGAACCAACCCGGCCGAACTCAAAGTAACCCGAAACCTTGAGTGCGATATACCGAAACGACCGTCTCGATCCAAGGATCGCGTTGCCGCAGACGGTTCGTCATTCAGAGGTCCGAGGCTCAAGTTATGAGCCAAGAACCGAATCTGGTCCGAAACGGGGGGGGTCCGGGTCCGGGCCGACCCGGCCCGACCCCCCCCCCCCCCCTGGGCGGCGCGGGGGCCGGTGGCGGCAGACGGCGGCGGCGCGGCGGCGGCGGCGCGGCGGGCCGCGGCGGCGGCGGCGGCGGGCCGCGCTGGCGGCGGCAGCGGGCCGCGCTGGCGGCGGGGTGCGCCGCACGGGGTGGTCACGCGGGGGGCTTGATTGCCCCCGCTTCTTCACGGACGGCGCGGCCTTTGTGTCGTGCCTGGGTAACAAATCGGCCCCCACGTGGGGGCCGGTTTTGGAGAGTCAACCGGGGGGGCTGCTGCCCCCCCCCCCCTTTTATTGAACCGCCTCCCCCTCTTAAAGAGGGGGTTATATTGAACCGGCCGGGGAATTTAATTCCCCGGTTTTGTGACATCCGGCCGGCCCGCTGGCCGGCCGGTTTTTACCAACGGGACCGGAAATTCCGGTCCCGCCCTCGACTTCCGACGCCGGCGGCCCGGCCGCCGGTCCTTCCTTCCGCCGCGGCCCGGAACCGGCCGCGGTCTCCTCGTCCCGCCGCGGCCCGGAACCGGCCGCGGTCTTCTCGTCCTGCCGCGGCCCGGAACCGGCCGCGGCGTTCGTCGTCCGGCGCGGTGCGACGGCACCGCGCCCCTTTCGCCACACGTTAATTTCTTTCAACGCGGCGCGACGGCGTCGCGTTCTTGATGTTCCTTCCATGGTGTGCGCGCGACGGCGTTGCGTAAAATAAACGCACGATCATCCACGTGGTGCGACGGCACCACGCCTCTTGCTTCCTCCCGCAAGAACAAACAAGATCATTGGAGGGGGTTCGGCCGTGTTCGTGCGGTCCGGCCCCCCTCACGTTAAATTAATAACGCATCTTAAAATAATCAACATCCCACGTTAGTTATACGAACCACGAGAAAAAGAGATAATTAAATATTAAATCAACCACCCCTACCTCGGGTTAAGATTTGAAGATTTGATCACGCTCCGCAGAAGACGGCGTCGCGGAGGTCGGGCGTCGCGGTCGACGTTCGTCAAATCCGCTGACGAAGAGTTATGTCCGAAAAGACACGTCGCTCGGATCTTCGATTTCCGACGAAGAAGGTTCGGGGAGGAAGGAAAGGTCCGAAGATACCGGGTCGCCGAGTCGATGATCCTTGACGAAGTGTTGTCGTTCTTCCTTGAGGATGAAGACGTTCTTCGTTCTTCGTCAGAGCTTGGAGATGAAGGGAAAGCTCTCCAAAGACAAACAAAGAACTCCAAATAAAATAAGACTACCTCTTATTTTATTATCACAACACAAAAGAATTTCAAAGATTCGTTTCTCACCTTAGCTGCCGAACGAGGATCGGCTGCGGAAGAAGAGGCGTCGCCGAAGAACGTCGCGGGTAAAGCTCGTCGACGTCGCAGATCTCGGTGTGCGTCGTCGAATTTCGGTCGCCGGCGTTCTTCGCGTTCTTCGCGTTCTTCGCGGGGAGATGAAGAAACAAGATCCTCTCAAATCCTTTCAAAGGATTTTTAGGTTGGTCTTATTTTATAAACATGCCAACACACGAAACCGGTTAAGAAACGATCCATTAAATCCACGAAAGAAACAGTCCATTTAATTCACGAAATAAACCGCCCAATTAAATGGTCTGTTAAGAATTAAAGAAAACGCGTCGGTTGACTTTTCAGTTACTTTGACGGGTTTTCGCGGGTGCGTTACTTAGCGAAAGAAACGGCGGGGCTCGTGCGGGCCCCACCTCACAAATATCCTACCAAGGGGTAGGATATTTCTGGATAGCATCCTATCCAGTTCAACTCAGTTCAAGCCGCCTTTAAGTGGCTTCAAGTGGCTTCCAAGTGGCTTAAGCGAAATAAAATAAAGTTGTCGCAAAATTATTTTATTTCTTAACCTTAAGCCCGAAAATTAAAAACCACATCCGAGCAAACGCAACTCCGGAAGAGGCGTTTCTAAGCGAAACCCGGCGCTGCGATTTCATCGGTGCCCTCAGAATTCGATTCCGGGCACCGGTTCAAAAGTTAGAAAAACCCGCTCGTCCGTTCACTGAACGTACCCGAGCCAAAACTTCGGAAAATGATTCCGGGCACACCGGGCCTCGGAATCAGGTGCCGTCAGAAACTGCGTTCTTGTAAAATTCCAAAGAAAATTAAGAAAAAAATTTCCTTGAAATTTACGGGTATTTACACCACCTTATCTGTTTAACCTGGATTAAGTGGCTTTAAGTGGCTTTAATTGAAATAAAATAAAGTGCCACACCACTTTTATTTTATTTCTTAACTTAACCCCAAAAATTAAAAACCACACCCGAGCAAACATAACTCCGGAAAAGGCATTTCTAAGCAAATATTGGCGCTACGATTCCATCGGTGCCCTCGGAATTTCATTCCGAGCACCGGTTCAAAAGTTAGAAAAACCTGCTCGTTCGTTCACTAAACGTACCCGAGCCAAACATTGGAAAAATGATTCTGGGCACACCGGGCCTCAGAATCAGGTGCTGTCAGAAACTCCATTGTTGTAAAATTTCATAGAAAATTAAGAAATAAAATTTACATTAATTTTATGGGTCTTTACATTGTTTTAGGAGAATTCTTCAATATGTATTAAGTATTCCTTCGATAATTTTGTGGTTTAAATTTTTTTTGTTAAAATATATAGTATCTCCATTTTCCCTTAAAAATTATTCTAACAATAACGAAGTAAATTTTCAGTGAAAAAGGCATATAAAAATTAGTAAATAAAATATAGGAAATATTTTCCATGGAAAGTACGTTTTTGAGGTTACTATTTTAGATAATTAATGATATTTTAGGTTATTTACATACCAAAAGTGGAATATTTAAATTTCATCACATTAAAATGAGAGTTTCAAATATCTCATCCATTAGAGTGAATTAGTTTTGTTTTTTAGGATGAAGATGAATAAATCATCTAACATAAATGATTATTTAATTTCTTTTACTGATTAAATTAATCATATTACAATAAATATTATCATGAAACACATTTTTTAGGCCATGAATTCATTTAAAAGTATAAAAACATGTTTTGAAAATGAGGGTTTTTTATCAACAATGCAGCTTTGAATGAAAAAAATGATGAATGTTCAAGTTAAAAATTAAGAAAATATTACAAACCCTAATATTATAATTGAATTAAGGTCACCATATACCTAAAAAATAAAATATCATTGTTGATTTAAATAATAGGATCATAATATAAATAGATCACACCTTGTTTATGGATCATGGTACTTATCAGTTTTTTAGAGGTATATTATTACCACATTTGTTAAATTAAAAACTACGTATTTCCATTGAACCCTTTCTAATATGTCACCATACAATATGTATTATAGGATAAACCCAAGATTAACATACATAAGTTTATTTTGTAACATATATATTATCAAGGTGATAGGTTATATTTTGGGACGATCAAACAAAGTATATTTGTTGGTTTCTTCCTTGGACATCCTCCAAATATAAGAACTCGTTACTACTACGATTAAAAAATAGATAAGATTTGGGATAGGGATTATATAAAAGTTTCAAGACTTTCAAAGGATAAAGGTAAAACATGTAAAAACCCATAATTTTATAAATGTAATTTCATATTTCTAGTAATAATGTTATATAGTTTAAATCACATAAAATAACATATAGAACAAAACACAATACTTATAAATGATGAATGAATGAAATTATAGATATTTATAGAAATTAAGGAACCCATACTGTCACAAACCAACCCGGGTTAACCCTGAACCGGTCAACTGAGCTGGCCCACGGCATTGCCCGAGGGGCGTTCCCAATCCCCACTGGCAGGAAACTATTGTTGGGCATCAAAAATAAAAAGGTGGGAACAATTTGGACCATAAAAGGAAGAAAAATAAATTAATAAAGAATAAACAAAGAGAAAAAAAACTATAAGTGGCAAGAAAACAAGATTGCACATACCTATATGTGACCTCTTGGTCACCTCCAATAAATAATAGTCTGTCTCACATGGACAGATAACACACGGACCTGAACCAAACAGTTGAACCTGCATCTGAAAATGTATGATAGGCATTAGAATTAAAATACTCAGTAGGAATGCCAAAAATACACCATATAATCCATGCATTTTCCAGTTCCAAAACATCCCAATAATACTAGTTTGAACTATAATTAAAAAAATATGGTTTTTATATTTTCACTGTATTTTGAAAACTAAAAATTACAATTCTTTTGCCCATATAATTTAAAACAAGGAAATGAAAACAAAAGAGAGTCTCACACAATCTTTGAAAATAACAGCAACATTGAAGTTCTTTTTAAAACCAACCCTACATGCAAAAAAAATTCAAGAAAACACCAACCACGTTCTAGGTTATGACTCCTCACACACAGTAAGGGAAGTGGTACTAATGTTGATCATATCATTGGATCACAGAAAACCTAGGAACTCGAAGGAAAACCAAAATGTAACATGTGACTCATCCTTAAGGCATGCCTACTCTCAATGAAGTCATAACCCCCTACCACCTAACCGTCGCCACACCTGGTTTGGTCAAGGGGCATAATCCCATAACAATAATAAAAAAACATCTCTCTGCTATGAGCCACATTCCAGTGTGTAATCTAATCTAGTGCAGTAATCGTTCTCTATAAACTGCCTTACAATACTAAGTTTTTGTTCTATGTTCACAAAGAGGTTCTCCACACATTCAAATAACAATCCATATAAATATATATATCATGCGACACAAACTGGCACCAACCCGACCACCTCAAGGTCATTCACATGCCTTAAAATAAATATTCTCAAAAGGATACCCATACTGAGGACCATCCGATCACATGAACGACAGATGAGGCAAGGGACTTAACCAGATAGGGGTTTTCCAAACATACATCTTCAAAGATTCCAAATGGGCCTCATACAATTCACAAATATCAAACATTTGTAAACAACCAATCTGAAATACCAAATGGTCCTTTAGCATCACAATGCTCATCTTTTTATCTAACCATTTATTAACCAATCAAAAACAACCACAATTTACCCTTTTTATACCAAAGTGACCAAACGGTCCCTTAAATAAAACATTTACTGAAACATTACAAAGTTTACATTAAGTATAGTTAAAACAAAAACACCAAAGAAAGTTCCAAATGGGATTTCACAACACTTACAAGCCAAAAATATTTCACAATACACCAAATGGTCTTCGGCTTCCACTTTCACTCAAACACACCCCGAAACAAAAACGCCCCTTTCATTCACCAACAACTCACCCTAGCATGTTTCCAATCCCAACTGGGCCAAACCAAGAGGAAAACCCTAAAACCAAACAAAACATTTAAAAAAAATTCCTAAATACACCCTTTCTATTCAACCCAAATGAACCCATATCACTCACTTATAAAATACCACACAAGTTCATAAACCAGAAGCCTATTTTTAGACAAACACCAAACCACAACTAGGGAAAACACAACATTTCATACACGAAATCCAAAACTTATTTGAAACCAATATAACAATTAATTTCTATGGTAAAAACCCCACCCTAACGTCCAATTTCACCCAAAAATAACAAGTGGAATTTTACAAACACCTAAGGCATCATATACAAGGCATAAACCAAGATTCATGTAAAACTCAATCATTAACAAAACAAAATAACATTAGAACACCAAAAAATGATTTAAAGAGGTACCATGGAGATGCATAGCAAGATAATTATATAACGAAAACCTCCAGCATTAAGGACAATCAATAGAAAGGAAATGCATGGATTTTCCTGCCTCAGGGAATTCAAGTCGAAACATTCTAACTCAAGAAACATCCCACTCGCACTTATGCATGGACTTCCATATATATATAAACTCTTTTAAACTGATGCACATGTTCCCCGCACCCTGAGGTAACATGAAATCAGAAGATATATATATATATATATTCATATATCCATACCTAGGAAAATGTGTGTGTGAACTTAGAAACGATCTTGACTCCCTGAAACAAGTCCCGACACCTAATATTGGTGCGGCAAAGACCATCACACATCCAACAAAACACCAAGGACTCGTATAAACCGATTTCAATGGTCATAAAACACAACCAAATTCTACCAAAAATGATTTATATCCCAAAACACCCTGATATAACCAACAATTACATTTTTAAAATAAGATGACAATTATTCAAGATCAAAAGGCGAGGCATTTAGAAGCCCATGACAGATCGACATAAAAAAACTAATTGCGATCAATTCCACCAATATGAAATCCCTAATAAAAAATTAACTGAGTATGTAATAAAAGTTAGAAACATGTTTTAGAGATTAAAAAACAACACACAAGTACCACATGACTTGATATTGGGAGTAAAGGACATGAAACACCTACCTCAACACATACGAGAGAGACAGAACCACAACTAAGGGAAGAGGATCTCTCCACGGGCTAATTGCAAACCCTAGACACCAAAAATGACACGCGAACACAACCCGGAGCTTTTAGAATTTGGTTAAAATAAAGTGAAAAACACAAAAATAATGAAACTTGATTATACCGAAAGAAACCAGGTCTGACGACAATGGTAACCGCGGTCACACCGGAATAGGGTGGTGTGACCGGAGCAGGTGAGGTCAGCCGGGATGGTGTGCTACAAGCCGAACAGGTAGGGAGCAGGGTTGCGCTAATTCAGGAAGCACTGGACAGGGGAGGCCATTCCAGATCGGGAGGGGGAGGTTGTGTCGGGCCAGTAGAGGCTATGTTAGACCATGATGGGGGTTGTGCCAGACTACCAGACAGGGGCTGTGCCAGACGGGGCAGAGCGGCAAGGACTGGGAGGGGGATCACAGAACAGAATAGTGAAAAAGGGGTGGGGGCATACCGGTGCTGAGTGGTGTGCCAGAGAAGAACCTGGGTGGTGGGGAGAGATGAATCGCGCTGCACCAAGGTGGGGTGTGCAGTGTCACAAGTTGGACGAGAGGGGGGGAGACACCCCCCCTAGGGCTTCCTTCCTAAAAAATCCATCAAATAATAATAATATGTTTTTGAATTAAATATCCAAGTATGTACGTCTGGTTTTTATAGTTGTCATAAAAGAAAAGGTTTATTCAAAATTTGGAAATATGAATGAGAAATATTTAGAGATATCCATTTGGATATTTATTTATATATGTCTAGAGATGCCTCTACGGATGAGCTAAAGGTGTCATTGATTTAATTAGGTGTCATATTTTAGAAATGTTGTATGTAATTTTTCATGTTTTTGATATTTTCATCTATGATAAGTGATTCTAAAGCTATTATTATTTTTTAGTTAATTGAAGGAAAAAAAGGAACTGGGTTTACATTTAATGTGGAAAACTATTACTGATAAAAACATAAATGGAATTTTATTTTGGAGTGAAGGGTGTTTTGATTTTTTTCAAATCAGTTTTTTCAAAATAGGAATAATAATCTGTACCATAACCAATTCTCAGAATGACCAAGGAATGTAAGGAAAGTTGTCTCTAAGAATTCTAGTAATGGAGACCAAAGAAAAATAACAATAAACTTTTTTAGTGTTTATAATTTCAAAAGAAACACCCAAGTGAATGTATTAGATGAACAAGAATATTTTTTGGATATGGTAGATATGGAAAAAATGTAAGCTACATAAAAGTAAAAAAAGAAATGTTTAGTTTGTGCCATAGATGTGAATAATTTCATCCCTAAAGAATTCGACTACAAAATGACTTAAATGTGGAAAGTATGGCCATTATTAAAATAAATGTTATAAAGGGAAATTCGAAAATGGAAATCAATAGGGTTGTAAGATTAATGGTCTTTCAACTGATGATAAAGAGATGACAAGTGACATATGAAATGTATATTCTTTTCTAATAGTATTTTTATAATAATTATTAAATTTATTTTGATGAATGTTAAGACATGATTCTTATTTCATATTTTAGGAATGGGGTATTAAATAATAAGATGATGAATCTTAGATAATTGCTTAATAAGGATGTGTGATGGATTAATTATTATTTTTTTGGAATTCAATGATTATGTTATAAGATTCAAGAAATATATAAGATTTTTTTGTATACTTTTATCATTATGGAGGTAAATGTATATAGTGAATGTTGCTAAAGACAATAAAATGTGATTTCATAGAATGGTGGTATTTTTATTATGTTAAGGTAACCCTTAATGTGTTCCTTATGTTTTTAAAATGTAGCTTAGCTTAGATAAATAGTTGATTTATTTGGATAAATTAAATCGGATAGTATAAATGACCTCATAACTAATAAAGGATTTGTTAAATAAGTGGTTTATGCTATCATAGATGGAATTGGAAAATTTTGCAGATTTAAGGAATATGTCAAATACTTTTTAGAATATAATATAATGAATTTTTAAAATAAGGATTAATGGTAATTCATATTATTTCCATGTTTCATGAAAATTCATGATGAAGGTATTCACTTGTTTAGTATGTAAAATCCATGATATGCTTTATGATATACAAGGGATTAGTGTTAAGATGGTTTTAAGAAATTTAGTGACCTTTTTTCTAATGTTTTTTTTAGTATTTTATAAGGGTTACAAGGATAACCACTTATAGAATAGTTTAACTTAATATTTGGAAGATATTTTATATATAAATATATTATCTCACCATAGGATGACTTTTTCATACTGGATAACCTATGTTAACCACTATTTTTGTTGAAAACTAAGGATACATGGAAGGACATATCATTATACTTATGGATCTCATGATCTTTTAATGATTTAGGAATAAAAATTCACCTACATTTCTAGGAATAAGAAATGTAGTGGAAATTGATCAATGAGAAACATAACACCCCAATCCCAGATTCCCAGATTTGGCGCATTATATTAATACATTTCCATGATTATTAGGAATGAAATCCCAATGGACTGATCAGTTTAATAGTATTAGACAATAGATTAGTTTCATGGAACTTTTATTAAACTTCAAAATATAATATGAAATATAGTCCATTCATTGATAATTCCATTATTCTCATAGATTATCAAGAAAAATCATTCATAGAACACTTTCTTGGAATCATGGAAAAATAAAACATACAAAAGGGGTGAGATCAACTGCTCAGTATGGTAGAACAATATTTTAGGAGAATTTATAAATTAGAATAATATTTTAAGGAAAGGGAAAAAATGAAATAAAATCCTTTTTAACATAGTATTCAGCCTGATATAGAAATAATATATCTAATAATTCAATTTAATCATTCACATGGATATTTTATGAGTATAACGATCACATGTAATACCAATAACTAATCTCATAATGATGAAATGCATAATTCTGGACATTTAAAAAATACCATTGAGGCATCATTCCAATAATCTAATATTATGAAGGATTTATTCCAGAAATCTAATATTTTCATGGAACCATTCTATGAATCTAATAAATGGTTATGTCTGTGAGAAAAACCATATATATTTTGTTTCATGAAACTTATAGATACGTCAATGGGATATAGTAGGCCCCTCCTGATGCTAACAATGTCTAATGCATTCCTCTTCTGTAAAGGTTAAAACAAAATCTGCATAATTTGACGTATCAAAAAAAGCATAAGGAATTCTATTACATAAACTATAATCTATTAACAGTATCAAAATATCTTATCCAGAGTAAAAAATATCATAAACAATTCATTAAAATATGGTAGATTATATTATAAGAAAACAACCTCAATTAAGTATAAAATCCAACAAATTATGTTGACATAGAAGAGAAAATACTAATAAAATCATTTAAAATCATTGAGATAAATATAACTTTTTTTACTTTTAAAAACATTAAAATTCATTCAATTAATAAAATAATACATTTAAATGTTATTTTTGAATCAAAATTTCCCATACCACTTTGATTCTTTTGAAAGGATTTAACATTTTATAACATTTATGTCAATATAAATAAATCCATAAAACCATTGTGAAAACATGGAAAATAGTGAGAGTGATGTAGAAGAATAAATAATTGAAATATTTGTAATTATGTTTTAGTTAAATATTCACTCACATAAAACCTTAAAAAGATTACTTTTGAAAACATTATTATGAAACTTGGACATGGATGATAACTATGTCACATTAAATACATACACATAAACAATCTCGAATAATAATGAGATTGTGAAATTAACTCTTTTGTTGTACTTTCCTTTGTTTTAGGGTGTGTTATCCTCTTATATATTGGTTAAAGCATGTTATTAAATTATAACGAGACCATATCTGTAACGACCAAAACTTTTATTAAGAAAAATTTTGCGTGATCTCTTTCAATGTATTATTGTAAAATGATTATATAAAACAAAAAAACTTATATTTTTTTTAAGATTTTGGATTTGAAAATACAGCTAGGAATTGCAACCATTGCTAACAGTTTTATTTAACAGTGATCGCATGATTAGTATAAATTTAGGGATCTTACAAATCAAATTTACTAAGATGAAGTATGTGATTGCCTAATCTAGTAGAATTTCTCCGTACCAAGCCCATTTGTCGAAGCATGGAAGGGAGGTGGTGTCACTGGGCTTCACTCTTGTCCAAGCCCAATCTAATCTTCAATACATTAATCTTGAATGTAATGTCCTATGGGAGAATTGGAAGTTGATAGTTATTACCAACAGAGCGATGTTATCTAATCCACCCCAAGAGTATATCACCCTCACACACCTTACCCTTAGGTCTTATGCAGTTGTTATAAGAGATTATGTAGTAGGACCCTATCACACTGATTATGTGCATTATTTGTTTATAATAAATATACATTAGTTTTATTAGTGTTACTTAGTAAATGGTTTTTAAAGAAGAAATATTATTTCTTAGTTAATATTCAATTAAGAAATTTATTTTGATGAATTAATGGAGTTTTTAAATAAATAATATTTTAATAAAATATAATTACTAAATTAATTTTTATTAAATATAGATGATCATAATATTTTTTATGAGTACAATTTAAATTTTTATTTAGGTTTAAAATCAGTTTTTTTTCAAAACACATGAATTTTTAATAATTGTCGAGTTTTATTTTAAAATTGAAAAGTCACATATTTATATAATTGTTCCGATTAAATTAATATAATTATTTTATTTAGTATATCCAAATTATCTAACTATGAATTTTTCATAATTTTCCAACATAATCAAATTTTTGGGTAAAAATTAAAATACTGTTTAAATATATAATGTGATTTATGACATCATAATGACCCTATAGTGATGTAATAAAATACTATAAAATGGATTTTCATCCATTATATGTTTAATATTTAAAATAATGTGATTTTATATTTGTTTAACTAATTTTATGGTGCCTTATTGAACCCTCCAAGACTTACAAAATATTTTAAAATTTTAAAATGATTTCCTAGAGGGTGTGACTCCCCTCCACATAAGCAAGCCTAATATTTTAATAAATTCGGAGATTGAACATATAAAATAATTTTTCCCACTCCATTTTGGAAAAGAATCATGGTAAAAAACTATGGGTTGGTTTTTGGTTTTGATTAGTTTAATGTTTGGTGTCCAAAACCTAAATAATAATGAATTCCCTCTCCTTTCTTTATAAACGCACTCAATATCACATTCCTCTTCACTCAAATCATTTGGAGCTCGACCAACCTCTTCCCTCCGCCCTCTTAAATCCTCCTAAGGCACCTCAAGATCAGAAGAAGCTTCTCTAAATCCCCCCCAAGCCGTTGGGTTCACACTTCCTAGTAAGAGATTTATTCATTTCCCATTTTTGTCCAAATTTCATTATGCTATTATGCACTTTTGTTTTCCATTAAAAAAGTATGGTAAGGATTTTTCAAATCCCCTATAGATTTCTACTTATGTTTTAATGATGAGGTACCCCTCCTATCTAATTAATTCCTCCCACGTACATCTATTACCATGCCAAAATTTCATAATGGATTTCTATCTCTTCATTTATATTCAAAACATTAGTTTGTATTATGAATCGAAATTCCCTTTAATAAGTTGGGATATGTATTAATATAACCCCCTTACATTCCATTTCATGTAAATATGATGAGATACCACTTTCGCACTCATCAACATTTTTTAATTCTTATATCACGTCGTTATGCTGCTGAAATTGCAATGCAATTTTTAAAGCAAAAGTTATTGTGTAGTGAATACAATGCCCATTTCACTATCAAGGGTATTCCACTTTATGCACATTTAATTTTTTATTATATAGTTTTATGTATTAATTACACATTCTTTTATCACATAATAAATTAGTATGTTTAATAAATACATGTTATATGATCCATGTGGCACACCTATGCATGCAGTGAAATGATTAAGAAGGGTGCACCTGCATAGTGCTCAGATGCATTGGGTAAATAGTAGAATCATGATATATCAAGTGAAATGAAGGTTTAATCATGAAAATTAAAATTCATTGGAGTTTTAATCATTCTCCATGTGCAATGAGCCTTGGCCCATGCGAATGTGATGTTAAAGCTTGAGGCCATATATACGTGTTATGATAATCAAGCTATATCATTCCTTTATGTTCATGTTTCTCTTGTGCCCCATTGATATGCTTATTTCCTTACATGTACTATATTTTTCATGTTATACCTTGTTTACTCACTTAATAGGATTTATATCTCACCTTTTATTATGCATGTCCTCAGGTTATCCCCTGAAATGCTAATTACGAAGGAATGTGTGTGGTCATGTAAACTATGTTTTCATTAAAGATGTTAATTTCATGTTTTAAGTTGTTCTGTAATGTTCCTATTCTTCAAAGACACTTGAAGATAAAGGTGGATTCATATCTAGTCATCAAATATGTCAATGGTGACTAAGCCATTTTGAAATAAGTATTTCCCCACTTGAGGATTCATGTTTGAGAGCTGATGCCAGAATTTCCATCAGAACCAACATTGACCTATGTTCCGCGAACTCAAAATGCTCAAGATGATTCTTTAGAAAATGCAGCACTGCCATTGGTTGATCCAGACCAGGATGAGATGGTTTTTATCATTGCCCACCACCAAATGGACTTTCCATTTATCAAGAGAAATATTGATTACATTGATGAAATTAGCCTTGTTTATAAGACTTACTGTCACACCACCAGTTATATGACACCCATTTTAAATTACCTTTTGAAGGGGGAACTCCAACCATATAGGGCTGGAAGGGAATAGGTCTGAAGATTGGCAGTCAACTTTGTCTTCTACAATGGGGTAAACCTAGAAAAGGTTCTCTAAAAACGTGGCCTTGATGGAGTGCTTCTCAACTGCGTTGATATAGAAGAGACTGATGTCATTATGAAAAAAGTGCAACCAGATCTTGTAGAGTACACAAATCGATTGCTAAGCTCTCTCATCAAATCCGAACACTTGGTTATTACCATCCCACAATGATATAATATTATTTCACATTCCCCAAGAAGTTTCATTCCTTCCATGTTCATTCCAACTTTATACACCAACCTAAAGAGTAACTGTATGCAGCTAAGTAATCCTGACTATTGGCCGCCAAGGAGATGGATGTTGTGGGACTATATTCCCTAGAAACAGCCAAACATTTCAAGTTCACACTCACAACAAATTATTTCTTTTTCAAATGGGCCAAATACATACCCATTAATGAATTCAATTAGAAAATCATCATTAGCTTTGTGAATGCCAACGTCCTTACAATATTTGGTGTCTCTCATACAATAATGACAGAAAACGACATCAACTAATGCCCTACTGAGTTGGACAAGTCATACCAGCAGTATGAAATGAAAACCAAAAATTCATCCCGCTGCCACACGGTGGCCAATGGGTAGATAGAGGTTTTCAAGAAGACTATGGCCTAAATACTCCAAAAGATGGTAGATAATGACAAGAAACCTTGGCCAGACAATCTCATTCATGTTTTGTGGTCTTATCAGACCACGACCTGCCCTGCCACCTGGGTGACCCATACTCACTGGTATATAGGGCTGAGGCATTTTTACCTATCGAAATTCATGTTTCACCACTTCATGTGTCCATTTGCGATACAATTTTCATGTTTGAGAAATCCCGGAAAAAGTTTTATTAGTTGGAGAATTTAGATAAAATAAGTCTCCACTAATTATACCATTTAAAAATTTATCAAAATCAAATCCCACGAGGCTTCAACAAAAAGGATCTCTTGTGTTATTTAGTAAAAAGAGAAATAATGTTAGTCCCCAGAACCCTGATGATACTTGGGATGAAGCCCCCAAAGCTTGAACCAAATTGGAAGGACCATATTTCATAAATAGGGTATATTCCAATGGAGCATACAACTTAATATGAATGGATGGACATCTCATCCTGGTTCCCACAAATATAAAATATTTGAAGAAGTATTTCGTGTAATAGCAATGTGATTTCATGGAAAAAACTATAAGAACGTAATGTATGAGTTGTAATTATATGATATCATAATCCAAAATCTAAGACCATAAACTTTGATTTATTAGACCGTGATGTTATGGTCCAAACTCTATGACCCTAAATTACGAGTCATTGTCATATCCATAGGACAATAAACTGTAGGGAGAACTTCCATGAAACATGAAATTAAATTGGGACTCATGTCCATACTGGAAGATGCTAAACTGCATGGCATAAAGTGTCCAAATCACATGAAAAAAACTGGATGATCTCTAATAGAACTATGTACATCTTGATTAATTCCCTTGCAAGATACGTAGCGACGCCTTGATCCCCGATTTTATCCCATCACCCACCAATAAATATTCTCTACCATATCCTTTATTTCCTAACACTATATTAGGAAACCCTTGTCAATCCTTATATATCACAACAAGTATAGCTCACATTTGATTAGACTCAGTGGTAAGGATTCCTTTACATAAACAAGTTATAGAGATGTTTGGTAGACCCAAAACCCATAGTGATTGAAACTCATATGTCCCTACACATGGACCGATCCAGATTGGTAGAAGGAATGTTCAGAACGATGTATGGCTTGATTCTTGATCAAGAAGGATATGTAGTGACGAACAGATTTGGAATCCTAGCCCATCCACTAGGAAAACCTTCCCTCACATGTACCTATATATGGACTAATCTAGATCGGTACAAGGAACATTCTGAAATATGTATGGCTTGATTCCTGCCCTTCCAGGATAAGTAGTGATGCCCAGATTTGGCGTCCTGAACCAGCCACTATTAAAGAAAATCTCCTTTTTCTATTTATAGGCTATAATTGTATTAGGATTCCTTCAAATGTCCTAACCACATGACAATAAACTGCTAAATTCCTCAAGAGTTATGTGTTGCCCAGTTCTCAGTTTAACGAGATCCCAGACATACCCCCCACTCATGGGAAGTCAAAAGATCCTGCTTCCCCCCTATAAATATGAGTTATATCAATGTGGAAGTTCTATTAGTTCATGATTAATCACGACTAGTATATTTACTCTGTTCCTAGACACAACATTCCCATTTTTCAAACTCCATACTCCTAGAAAACATGGATCCCCACAATCATTCAAGGCCATTTTAGACGAAAGGGAAGTGTCATGTGGACACCTTTATTTTCTATTGAAATCATGACTTGGTGGATCTGCATAACACGCCTACCAAAATACCTCCAATCAATGGAAAATTCATCCCTATAAGAGTCATCTCATATCTCAGTACTCCCAATGGCTTCTAAGACCAATGCCATCCCTCTTGATTAATGTTTCTACAAGGACTATGGTTTACACCTTCTATCATCAGTAACAAATAAGGAATGACAGAATATCTTGATTGAAATTAACTCAAGGATATTAATGATATTTATGATATCATATTTATCCTCACTGCATAACGCTAAACTACACAACATTATGTCCTCACTGCATGACATCAAACTGCAAGTCCAAAATCATCCTTGATGTACGAAGTTAAACCTCATATAAACGGTTTAAGCCTAATGTTCCCTCTGATGTTGATTTTTATATTCTTAGGTAATGAAATAGAATCCTCATAATCCCCGGTTTCTTACACCAATAACATCTCATGTGAGCTTAAGGACCTTAACAAGTGATCCACCATTAAATTATGGAAATAAGAGTCCAGGAAGATGGTCCTAGCCACAAGACCTAAAAAACATGTCACTATTCACTTCCACATAAGGAGCCTCATGTCAAGGACATGAGCCATTAAACGATGGGGTATCCAAAAGAATGAATTCATGCCTCTCCCTATCTGTGAGTCAGATCTATGTAAGGGATATCTGATTCCATGAGTAAATTGCAACCCTAATGTTTCTGATATGCCTAGATACACTACTTCCATACCTCAAACTACTTTCTCTAAGAAATCATGAATCCCCATAACCATCTATGGCCATCTATGATTTATGGACAGTGTCCTCCAGGTACCTTTATTTGGCTATGCACATCATGACCTGGTGGCTCCGCATATGCCTCCAACAAAATGGCTTTTAATCAAAGGCAAAGTATTCCCTAGGAGGGTCCTATTCTATATCAGTGCGCCTAATGGCTTCCAAGCCCCAAACATTCCTCCTGATTTAAGGACCCTAAAATTCATGGATAACGTTTTTCCTTTCAACAAAAATCCTTGATAAGTTAGAACATACGGGACTGATTTATCATTGGTCTCTTTTTGAGGGTTATAAAGATACACCATCCATATGTGTGATGTTTATTAGCATGAAAAAGGAGAATGTACCAACTCATTTCTGGGTTTACCAGAGATATTCAACAAAAATGTCCCTTTTCTTGTTCAGTTGAACCCCTTTTCCAAGGTCACATAAAATATTCAAAAAGATTTGAATCTCTATATCAACCGAATATGGAAGGTATGTTTCTTGAAGAATCCATTTTTTACAATTCACATTATGCCCCGGAGGCTTAGCATATACCTCCTATAAAATGGCTATTAATAAAAGGAAAATTTTTCGCACGACAGTCCTTTCCAGTTTTAGTACACTCAAATGACAATCATGTCCTATCACAACCCTGGATTTGAAGAACCCTTAGTTAACGAATTATATTCCTTCTTCATTCCAAATTCCCCTGGCATAAAAAAATATTTTTAACTCAACTAATCATTCTCTAGCTCTCCCTTAGGATAGTAAGAACTGTGGGGGAACAATTTCCCACTCAAAGTTGATATGAATGTAATTAATATTATTGGAAACCATTACTTAGGACATCCACCCATTGTGGCTCCAAACATCAGAATAAATTCAAAATGTTAGAAACCCTTCCAGGACATCATAGATGAAAGGCCACTGTCCTGGGGATACCATTGTTTTATTATTCACTTCATTCCTCACTGGCTCCCCATATGTCACCTGCAAAATGACCACCAATCAGAGGAAAATTCCTCTTAAAGAGAGTCCTATCATACCTCTATACTCTATAAATGGCTCCCTAGCCTTATGCATGTCGAAAATTCACAAATTAAAGGTCACGAAAAATCCATATTCCATGTCTGAAAGATAATAGAAGATTTCTGATATGCCCTATTAAGTTAGGTCAAAGATGTTCGACCTAAAACATCAATAATTTGTTTTATTGGATGGACAGTAGACTTCATGTGAAAAATACGCCCTACTATCCATAGGAAAAATACACATAAGTCACCTCTGGGAAAAATTATAGTATCGGTTCATTAAAAATGTTGATCACTGAAAAGACGCATAAGCTTCTTAGGTTGAAAACCTGCATAGGGAAGCCGAAGAAAAATTCAAGTTATGCCCACTAAGATAGTGTCAAGCAGGATTAGAAAAATATTAGGGTAATAATGAAAAGGTCATGAAATGTTTTGATGTAGTTCTATAAAACTTTATTAATAGTCAAACTACACTCACTGTGTCTTGCAGTTTAAGAAACAATTAGAGACTGAGTGGATTATTTCAGTTTACTGGTCCTAGTCTAGAAGTAATACCTGGTCGAAATGATGTTTTTTAATCAATTAATATGATAGGAAATGAAGAAACATGAATAATTAAAAGTAAAATAAGTTTCATTGAGTTCAGGATAAAATAGGGGAACATCCCCAGTATGGAGTCTCTCCAAATAATCAAGGAAAAAATAGAGAGAGTACATATCATGATTTGGGGATACCTATAATAAATCTTAGATCTACTGTAATGACTCAATATTTTAAATGGAAATTCCTTTCTTATAAATATGTCATAATGAACTAATAAGGTCTATGTGAGCCTTAAAATGTAAGGTTGTCACTTCTGTGATGTGAATTTCAAAAATATGACATACATGATTGCGATCAGTAATTTATTTGGAGTCTGAGAAGGAAATTTTCATTCAGTGAATAGTTACCTACCCTTATGAATAGTAACACACCCTTATGAATAGTTATTTAAACTAATGAATAGTAAACTTACCTATCATAGTATTAAAACAATATTCACATTGATGTTTAATATACCTATGTTTTAGAATAAATAAATTAATATTTTAATACTGTTTTTTAAAATAAATTATGATTTTAATTAAGTTATAAAATAATCATATTTAGAAAATAATTTTGGAAAAATGGACTTAATTTTTGGATTCTACACATCAAAAAAAATTTGGCTGACTTTCTGGATTTTTTTGAAATACATGAATTTTTTATGAATATTGAAATACCATAATTTAAAAAATAAGATAAATAGACTAATTATAGAGTCATTTACAATGTTCTACTGAAGTAAGCCCAATTGATTCTGATTCACAAGATAAAAATAAAATTCATGGTCATGGAAGACTCATTATTCCTTATCATGTGGAGAAATAATAAATTAATGAATTTAAAATTAAAAAATCCCCTCTCCCCTCTGCTATAAAACCCCCCATCACTCCCTCTTCTCTTCACTCCTCTTAAGCCTTGTGCCTTCTCCAAATTCTATCAAAATATCATTCCAACCTCCTCTCCCACATACAGCAATCCTTGGTCTCACAAAAAGGAAACAGCCTCCCCCTTAAGGAGGATCTCAATGAAGATTGGTTCAAGAGGTAAATTCCTCTTTTCAATTCTGTGGTTTTCCTTTCATGTTCATTTGTTTTCTTTTTCAATTATTACATACCCTTATCCAAATTTTGTGATGACTCTAGTATCTTAAATGCACATTAACGTTTTCATGATAGTGGAATAATTTATCATCATATCTTCCTTTTACCTTCTTTTATACTAGTAGCAAGAACACCATCTGAGATGTGTCAATTTACCACATTCTAGGAAGATTGTCTTTCAATTTCATTTATCATTCTCAATTATGGTCATGAAACCATTATAGTTATGGTTGAACCAGATTATTATATATGTAATATACCCTATGTATGGTTCAATAATCCATTTGTACAAATGGTAATATGTCATAAAAAAAATGAGTTTGTTGTAATCGAAACCCACAAATTAACCGTAAGAGTTATCATAAAAGATCTACATAATAATTAATTATCATGCCATGTCACCATGTTATATAAATGGAAACTAATACCTATGGATTATCATAATGAATATGTGAATTAAATTCTGGTGATTTACATCCATTAAACATGAACTCCATTACTTAAGAATAGGTGAACATATTATGAAAATAAAGAAAAGAACAATGCAGAACGACAAAATTCAATATAATAACTTATCAATAAAGGAATAAATGGACTAAAAATAATTATGATAAACTAAAAAAATTATAATATGTTATGAAACAGGTTATTAATAAGTATAATTTCATATTCTAGGAGCTTAAGTTCAAGAGTGGAACACGTTACAATTTATTATAAGGAGTTTTCCACCCAAACTTCCTTTTTCATTCAGGTTAATTTTATTTTCTCATTACCTCAATGATACTCTAATAAATTATTATGAAATCCTCATAAAATATGTTTGAGTGTTAAATATATGTTTACCAACTATAACCCTTCATTATTTTGTGGATAGTTACACGTTTTAGAAGGAACATTCAAATTTGTTTCTGAATTACATGCCTGATCCAAGTGAATTTCTCTAATTCATACCTATTTTAAAGGGGACTATATAATCTGTTTTTTGAAGCCATTATATTTATAAAATCAATCATTTTGTTATGAAAATTATATCTTCCTTCCCTTCTGGTTTTAAACATATATTTTTCCAAAAGAGCTCATCTTTTTAATGTAAAAGGGTATTTATCTTAAGATTTACTAGAAGATTTTTTAAGAATATATTCATCTATTTCAACACTATTGTTAATTATTATTTAATATTGAGATTATTATTCCATGTTAAAATCTACCATATTCAATTTAATGGTTTAGGATTATTTTTCCTATTGATGTGCTATCTTAAAATCATTCATCAGTTTACATCGAAAAGTTCGTGTTTTTGCTTAATGATCGGGGAAAGCTATTTACATTTCGTATATTATTGTGTATCTTGTTTATGTTTATCCCCATTATTATGAGTAATGAATTATACATGTTATGTGTCAGGTGGGGACCGCTATATCCAATCATTGTATTTGTAGGTCTCACGAGACAAACTACGGTCTTGGCACAATGCCTTGACAAAATGATTATTTATGGCCTCGGCACGAGGCCTTGATAGTATGGTTATCATTTCCCACATTATGAATTCCCTCATTAAGAAAATAGTATTCATGGTTTCTATGGTTATTATACTAGTAGAACACCCATTATTAAGTTATCTTATGCTAATATTTACTTAAATCATTTTTCTTCCATATTATGTTCCAGTTCATTTTTAGAGGAATGTGATTTCAATTATTGACACTGTCTAATGTTTATCTTACCATCAGTTGTATTTCATAACGATAATGAGAATTTCATCTCACCCCTTTATTATGTTTTATTTTCTCAGTACATGAATACGTTTACTATGAATGACATGCTGAAATATCATTGGAGTTATGGATGTAGTCTAAGGACACTCTATGTTGTATTTCTTTTCAAGTTGTAATGTTTAACTTATGAATGAATATTTTTTCCAATAATACTATACTACTTGGTCCTTCGGGATGCGTTTTACTTGTTTGTTTTCCAATGTAATCAAATAAGGAACTGGCTCTTGGAATCTAGGGTCGGGTCCTTACATCGACCTTTCCAGAAAGATGGCATGTGACTGTCGTGTGCCATCAATAGTTCTCTCCATGGATGATCTCTCCTCCATTTTAGCCTTCACTACTGGACACACCTGTTCCATAAAAACACTAATGTCTCCACTCTTTCTCATGGATAAAATCATAGTTAGCACATGAAGAGTACAATTGATCCCTTATCCTTGCTATGTGGGCCTCGTACTCCTAAAACTCTTCCTTGTAAGTGACCACTAAATGTGAGCCTTTATCACTTCAGTCAGTAGTTAATCGAGTTCCTCTAAAACATATCAGAAGGTTATCACCTGATGATGGGAAGAATTGATCATGGAAATATTTTCCTCATGGGAATTAAGGTCTTCATGGGATATGATGATTTGGTAGATGAGGAGGTGTAAGTGAAGACAATCAATGCCACCAGAACCCAGATCGGTGAATAACCCCTAAAAGTTGACAGTCTCATATGAAAAATTGGCCATAGGTGTCTCTGTATCAAGAGCACATAACTAGAACCATTCCTCCTTTTTCACTACCTGTTGCCTCGCCACATCACTAGTACCTAGATCATCTCCCACTACAACATGTCTATAAGTAGGAATCATAATAATAGGAGTGGGAAGGGACCTAAAATAGATCACTCAATATGGGAGGAGATCCTTTACCTTATATGGTTCGACTGATGGAGCCTGACGTGGAGGACTAGCCACTACTTCTAGGGTGTCTGGTGATACTCTATAAGGGCCATCCTCATTAAAGAAATGGGTAGTATTCATATGAGGGGAGTTGTAAAAATCAATCCCCATTGAGATATGCTATATTGATAAATCCCCTCCGAGACATTTCTACTGGAATATCAAGTGTCTTTTACCATAAAGGCAATAATATGTGGTGTATATATTGTGGTTGATGGTGGGACATGAAAAGAAAATGTAGTCGTCACACTAATCATAGATGAAGGAATGTGTGGCATGGTCTTCTGGGTGAGGGTGGGGTGGAAAATGGTTAGAGGCATCTACACCTGCCAAACTAGTTCTCCCAATACTCCATTGGGGTAACATTCATCTCATAGTTCGACATATTTCAATGAAAAAAATGTGGATTTGTTCATATTGGGGATCATTTCATTCATTGAAGCACCTACCTACACCATCATAAGAGAAAAATGTTTAATAATTACGTGATGAGACTCTAACCTTAACTAAGTAGTAGGAAGAAGTGAATCTTGTTAAAAGCACCCAAATTTCATGGAAAACTGGTAGGGTATGTATGCCTTCTATATTTCCAGTAAATCTATATGAGCATTGAGCATAACATCCTGAAGTTCAATGATTTATGATCATTCTTCTAAACAACCAACCGGTCACCTTTTATTGACCCATAAGGGGTATGATATAGTGAAAAAGTGAAGTGAGAAGCATCATTCAGCAGCACGAATGCATTAATAATACTTAATGTTCAGGGATAAACAACAGAAATGTTGAGAAGGGCGGGTTGAAAGTCAGAATGAGGAACCATTGTAGTGTTCCCATATTCATAATGGGGGAAGTGTTCTACCATCCACCCATATAGAAATAAAAACAGTGTGTTGAGAAGATATGGGGCCCTACTTTCTTTTATTTTCCCCACGAACTCATCAGTTTAGTTCGAATGGTTAGTGTAGTTGCTTAATGTTTGGGGAAATCGATTTACATTTCATATATTAAGGTGTATATTATTTTTGTTTATCCCTATTCGTATGAGCAATGCATTGGACATAGTAAGTGTCAGGTGGGGCCTGCTATATCCCCTCGGTGAATTATTAGGCCTCATGAGACAAACTATAGTCTTGGCACAAGGCCTTGAAAAAATTATTATTTATTATCTAGGAATACGGCCTTGACAGTATGGTAATTTTGTCCTGCATTATGCTTTACCGCATTATGAAAATAGTATTGATGGTTCATGTAGTTATTTTACTTGTACAATACCCATGATTATGTTATGTTATGGAAATATTTACTCAACTCTTTTTTCATTCCTATTATGTTGAAGTTTATTTTTAGAGGAATGCATTTTCAATTATTCTATATTTCTAATTTTTATGTTATATTTTATTGTATTTCTTACCCTTAATGAACATTTGATCTCACCCCTTTATTATGTTTCATTTTCGTAGGACATGAAGAAGTTTATTATGAATGAAATTCTAAAATAACAAAGTATTTATAGATATTTTCTAAGGAGTTTCTATGTTGTATTTCTTTTCAAGTTGTAAATTTTAACTTATGTTTGAATCTTGTTTCCAATAATACTAAACTACTTGATCCTTTGGGATACTTATTCCTTGTTTGTATTCCAATGTAATCAAATAAGGCACCAGATCTGGGTAACTGGGTTCAAGTCCTCATAGTTTGTTTTAGAGGATGTTTTGTAGAAAAAATAGAAAACGGATTTACAAAATGTAGATTTGGGAAGATTCACTGTGATAGTCCATGAAAAAAAACATATAAGAATTTCCTTGATTTTTCGTAAGGAATTGATTATGTGGATCAATGAAACAATACATCCTTGGTTTGATATGAGCTGGTAGAGGAAACTCTGGAAGATATTACTTAGGAGTTAAAGTTCTGACAAGGTGTTTTGGGCTTGACCCAGGGTATCCTAGTACAAGAAAATTCTCCTTATTGCACTATTGGTTACGAAACTCTTGGGGTATTTTCTTAGGTTAATTCACATTTTCTATTCATGCCATTATAATGGATTAAAAGGTAAATTTTTCCTCAAAGATACCATGTTTATGATAAAAAAATTATCTAGACATTGAAATACGATTTATGATAATTATTTTTCTATATTGATATTATACAGTATCATTCATACCCTAATCTAGTGTATGCCATTATTTAGAAATGACAACTAGTGAAAGGAATGGAAACCCACCAAATACACATGTCCCCTGTAAGGATTTACCACCGTCTAAAGATAATTATGTTGGATCTGGTGCTATTATTGGTGGTGAGAAACATTTAACTATACTTGGACAACTTACTCGGGTTATAAATAATAACCTTACCCATATAAAGCATCTGTATCCACCATGCAGACGAGCTATGTCAGACCACTTTATAAGACAACATCCTTCATCATGTAATGAGACTATAAACTAGTTTGAAGTAGAGAAGTGGATATGTTCCCTAGAAAAGATATTTCTCACTTTGGGATGTAATGAAAGGGAGAAGGTTGTCAGGGAAGTTTGTCGTCTAACGAGAGATGCATATCAGTGGTGGTAATTAATCCAAAACACAAAGGAGCAAGAAGAAATAGAAGAGATTGAATGGATGTATTTTAAGGAAATATTCAAAGAAAAATATTTCCTTCATTAACAGCAAGTATATATGGGGAGTAAATTATTGAATCTAAGGTAGAAGGAGGAAGAAAATTTTACCAAGTATGAATCCAACTTTACAAGGCTGTCAAGGCATGTTGCGGACAACATACATAATCCATGGAGAAAAATTAATCAATTAATTTATGGTTTTAAACCATTCCTCCAAAGGGCTCTAGTCTCTTAAAACTTATCATCATATGAAGACATAGTTTCAGGTTCTATCATGACAGAAAAGGAATTCTCTAGGTCTTATGAATTTAAGGGAAAATCAAGAGAATAATAGGGCTGCTAAAAACACTAGGAAAGAAAATAATGAAATGGGGTAGAAGGGATGTGTTTAATTATCATCATGTAGTAATTGTGAGAAGAAAAACTCTGGAACATACCTAAAGGGAATGTGAGTCTATTACAACTGTGGAGAAAAAGGCCACCTTTCTCAGGATTGTAAGGGGAAGAATGAAGCTACAAATGTTATGTGCTAAAATTTCAGGTAGAAGGCACATAATTCACATGAATTTCCTATGTGATAGGGCAATGATCCCCAAACAAGGGAAAGAGAGCAAAGCCAAGCTTATGCGGTCACAACTGCGGAGCATGAAGTTCCTCACAATGTGGTGGCAGGTACATTGATCATTTCATCCAACTAAAAAAATTCATTATTTTATTCTCGATCATCACATTAATTTATATCATCCTAGTTTTAAAAGAAAATTAGATGTGTTCTATTTGATTTAATAAACGAGTAATCAGAAAAAACCCTTATTGAATGTATCATTGAACAAAGGTGTGTCGATTAGTCCCCCTCATGACACATAAACGTTCTTTAGTTTCTAACCTTATCATCATACATTTGGTTGACTATGATATACTTATTGATATGAATTGGATATCAAATTATGGTGAGAATATCTATTACATGAAGAAAAAAGTAACAATTTTTAATAATGGTGTAGAATCCCATATTTTTAGTGAAAAAATCCTCACATTTTGAATCTCATAAAGATCCACCACCAATAGCTCTACTGAATTCAATTAATAGGGGGGAATAGAATGAAATAAATATGGGTGAGGACATGAATGCATAGATAGGGGATGTACCTATTTTGCAAGAATATGTTGACATCATTCCAGTAAATCTACCTAGACATCGGAAATTGAGTTTTCTATTGACTTAACTCCGAAATCAAGGCCCATATCAATAACCCCTTATAGAATGCCCACTATGTAGTTAGTAGAACTAAAAAATTAGAGGAATAGAGGGATAAAGGATTTATTTGACCACGTTTTTCTCTATGGGGAGCCCTTTTCCTCTTTGTCAAGATGAGAGATTGATCCATGAGGTTTTCCATTGATTATAGGGAAATCAATGCTATTAGAATAAATAATAAATATCATATTCCATGAATTTATGATTTATTTGATCAACAACTTGGAGCCCAATATTTTTGGAAGATTGATCATCGATCTGGATATCAGTAGTTGCTTTTGAAGAAGGAAGACATTCCCAAAATAGTATTCTGAACCAGGTACATGCATTACAAGTTTACAACAATGCCTTTTCGACTAACTAATGCACCTTATGTTTTTATGGATCCGAGGAATAGATTATTCAAGGAATATATTGATGACATTGTGGTGGTTTTTATTTATTATATCTTGGTATACTCTAAATTCTAGGAAGGTCTTGAAAATAACATGCTCACAATTATGAAGAAACTTAAAAGAAATAAATTATATGAGATATTTTTCATGTGTGATTTTTGGCTCCGGTCATTTTCTTTTAAAGGCCACATTGTCTATAAGGATGGAATATTGTTCGATCTGGTAATTTCAAATACTATGGAAGAATGGCCTACTCCAATGAACGTAATTGAGGTACGTAGTTTTATTTGTTTAGCAGGTTATTATCGGTTTTTTGTTTAGAACATCGCCCATTTACCCAACCCAATTCCTAAGCTCACATGAAAAATGGGTCAATTTTTTATGTACCATGGAATGTGAAGAATGTTTTTAAGAATTTAATAGGAGGTTATTGAGTGCTCTGATCCAAACCCAACCATTAGGGAATGATGGGTTGGTTATCTGTAGAGATGCATAAAAAAATCAGGGTTGTGTCCTTATGCAGAATGCTCGAGTGATTTCTTATGCATCTAGGCAGCTCAAAATCCATGAACAAAACTATCAAACTCATTATATTGAGTTAGCCTCAATAATCTTTGCTATGATGATTTGGATACATTACCTCTATGGTGAAAATGCGAGATAAAGACAGATCGTAAGAGTTTGAAATATATATTCTCACAGAAAGAACTTAACATGAGACACAAGATATGGATTGAGCTACTCAATAATCATGATTGAAAAATACACTACCACTTCGAGAAGGCAAATAGTGTAGAAAATGCTTTGAGTATAAAGAATCACAGAGTTCTAAAGAAGATGAGAGTTGAAAGGGATCCTTTGTTCATGGATCTAGATATGATGAAAATAGAAATTATAAAGGAAGGTAACACAACAAAATCATTTAAAATTATTTCCAAACATTCTTTACTAGAAAGGATAAAATGTTCTCAGGCTGATGATGAGGTGTTTAAAAATAAAATTAAAGCTATAAATGATGGGAAGTTGACTGAATTTGTATATGATGGTGGCATTTTGAAAATAAAAAAGAGGATTTATGTTCCCGCTATTCCTGAGATAAGGAGGGAACTATTGGAGGATTCTCATAGCTCTAATTTCTATATAAACCATGGTATCACAAATATGTATATAGATCTAAAGAAGAGTTTTTTGTGGGAAAGCATGAAGAGGGATATTTCTGATTATGTGTCGAGATGTTTGGTGTGTCAACAAGTAAAGGCTAGAGGGAAACATCCTCGAGGAGTCATGAAACCCCTTCCTATTATTATGTGTAAATGAGATTATATTATAATAAAAAATTTAATGGGACTACCAAAGACTCCAAGAAATAATGATGTGATACAGGTCATTGTTGACCATCTTACAAAATCCGGATATTGTTTTGCTATAAGAGAAGATTTACCACTTGAACATTTAGCAAGACTATATATTAATGATGTTGTAAGACTTCATGGTGTAACCATATCAATTGTTTCAGATTGTGATCCCCATTTTACATCACAATTCTAGAAAAGTCTTCAGAAGGCCCAAGATACTGATCTTCATTTGAGCACTGCCTACCATCCACAAAATGATGGAAAATCAGAATGGTCTATTAAAACATTAGAAGACATGTTGAGGTCTTCTTTACTAGACTTGTAAGGAATTTTGGATTAGTATCAACCTCTCATAGAATATATCTATAAAAATAGATTCCATTAAAATATTAAAATGGCACCATATAAAGCATACTATGGAAATAGATTTCGTACTCTAACATGCTGGGATGATGTTGGTGAAAGAATGCATGTAGGCGCAGAACTTATTGGGGAAATAACAGAAAAGGTGAAGATTATACAAGACCATATCAAAATAAATCAAATTAGGAAAAAGAGCTATACTGACAGATGAAGGAAGGATTTCAAATTTGAAGTAGGAGATCATATTTTCATTAAGGTATCTCCATGTATGGGTATTATGGGATCGGTAATAATGGAAAATTATGTTTAAGGTACATCAGACCATTGGAATTTCTATATTGAATTAGAGTCATAGCTTACCGTTTGGAAATACCTCCAAGTCTCTCCAATGTTCAGAATGTGTTCCACATGTTAATGTTAAGTAAATATTTGCCAGACCCAGCACATATACGCACCTAAGAAGAAATAGAACTTGATCTCGATCTGTCTTATTGTGAAGAGCCTATTAAAATTTTTGATACTAGAGAACAAGTATTAAGAAATCAAACGACTCGTCCGGTAAAGTTTTTTTGGAGGAACCATAATATAGAAGAGGCCACATGGGATCCTATGGACCTTATGTTAATGACATACCTGAATCTTTTTAGGTAACATTTTGTGAATTTCGAGGACGAAATTTTTGTAAGGAGGGGAGAATGTAACGACCCAAAATTTTTCAATGTAAATTAATTTCTTATAAATATGTCATAATGAAATACTAAGTGGTATGTGACCCTTAAAACATTTTTTTTTATTTTATGTGATGTGAATTTCCAAAATCTGACCAATTTGGTTACGATGAGTAAGTTATTTGGAGTCCGATAGGGAAAACATAATTTTTGGGGAATAGTAACCTACCCATATGTATAGTAAAATACCCTTATGAATATTGATATAACCTAATGAATAGTAACCTTACCTTTGATAGTATAAAAATAATATTCAAGTTGTAGTATGATATACCTAGGTTTTGGAATAAGTTAATAAATGTTTTAAATCTATTTTTTTAGAATAAATTATGTTTTCAATTAAATATTAAATTAATCAAATTTAGAAAATTATGCTAGAAAAATTGAAATCATTTTTGGATTCTACATGTCAAAAAATGGTTGTGGTGAATTGTTTGAATTTTTATGAAGTACATGAACATTTGATGAATAGTGAAATACCATAATTTAGAAAATATACTAAATAGACTAATTATAGTGTCATGAATGATGTTTTTATGATGTAAGCCCAATTGATTCAGAGTCATATGATAAAATTTATATTCATGGTCCTGGAATAATCACTATTCCATGTGTTTTGGATAAATAATAAATTAATGGATATAAAATTGAGAAATCCCCTCTCCCCTCCACTATAAAAACCCCCCATCACTCCCTCTTCTCTTTAATCCTCTCAAGCCTTGTGCCTTACCCAAATTTTGTCCAAATATCTACCCAACCTCCTCTCTCATGTCCAACTAGCCTTTGTCTCACAAAAATACCAACACCCCACCCTTAAGGAGGCAATAAAGGATGTTTGGATCATGTGGTAAATTCCTCTTTTCAATTCGTTGTTTTTCCTTCTAAATTTATTTTATTTCTTTTTCTATTATTACCTATCCATATCCAAATGTTGTGATAACTCCAGTACCTTACATATAATTTAATGGTTTCATGATAGTGGGATATGTTATCATCATCTCTTCTTTTTACCTTATTTTATAATAGTAGCAAGAACACCATCCGAGAAGTGTCAATTTACAACATTCAAGGACAATGGGCTTTCGATTTCTATTATCATTCACATTTCTGGTCAAGAAACCATTCATGTTATGGATGAACACGATTATTATATATTTAATATACATAATATATGGTTCTATAATCCCTTCGTAAAAATGTTTTTAAGTTATAATTAAAAATTATTTTCTTATAATCAAGACCAACAAATTAACCAAAACAGTTATCATTAATGTTCTATATAATAATTAATCCTCATGTCATGTTACCACGTTATATAAATGACCACTAAAACATATAAATGATCAAATATAATATGTTTATTCTATTCTATTGATTTACATCCATTCCACATGAACACCATTTCATATGAACAATTGAACCAATAATGAAAATAACGAAAATGAGCACTACAGAACGGAAAAATTCAATATAATAACTTATCAATATTAGCATAGATGAACTAAAAGATAATGATAAAATAAAAAACTTTGTAATAAATTCTTAAATATGTTATTAATAATTATAATTTCATATTCTAGGAGCATAAGTTCAAGATCGAAGAAAATTCATATTTAAGGTAAGGGGTTTTCCTCCCAAACTTCCATTTTCAATCGAGTTAATTTTATTATCTAATTACCTCAATGAAATTCTGGTACAATAATATAAAATCCTCATAATGTCTGTGTGATTTTTATATATATGTTTACCAACCATAGCCCTTACATATTTTGTGGACAGTTACATGTTTTAGAAGGAACTTTCAATAATTGTTTCTGAAATACATTCCTGATCAAAGGGAATTTCTCTAATTCTTCCCTATTTTGAAGGGAACTACCTAATCTGTTTTTGGAAACCATTATCATTATAAAATAAATCATTTTATTAGGAAAATACTATCTTAGTTCACTTCTAGTTTTATACACATATTTTTCCAAAATAACTCTTCTTTTCAAGGTAAAAGAGTATTTATACAAAGATTTACTCAAAAAAATTAAAAGAATATCTTCATTTATTTAAACACTCATGTTTATTATTAGGTATTATTGGGATTATTATTACATGTTATCATTTATCTTATCCAATTTCATATTTTATGACAATTGTTTCTTCTGACGTGCTATCTTAAAACCACACATCATTTTACATCGAATGGTTAGTGTTTTTTCATAATGATCGAGGAAATATATTTACATTTCATATGTTAAGTTGTATATTTTTTTTCATTATACACATTCATATAAGGAAAACAATGGATATAGTATGTGTCGGTTGGGGCCTGATATAACACCTCATTTCATCAGTTGGTCTCATGAGACAAACTATAGTCTTGGCACAAGGCCTTGACATAATGATTATTTATTGTCTTGGCACGAGGCCTTGGCAGTATGGTTATGTTGTCCCTCATTATGAATTCCCTCATTATGAAATTATTATTGAAGGTTCATGTGGTTATTCGACTAGTTGAATACCCATTATTATGTTATGTTATGTTACTATTTACTCAACTCATTTTTCTTCTATATTATGTTCATGTTTATTTTTAGAGGAATGTTTTTTCAATTATTCACCAAGTCTACTGTTTATGTTATCTTCCACTGTATTTCATACCCTTAATGAGCATTTCATATCACCCCTTTATTTTGTTTAATTTTCTTAGGACATGAAGAATTAAATTAAGAATGACATGCTCAAGTAACCTAGGAGTTAGGGATGTTGAATATGGAATTTCTATTTTGTATTTCTTTCCAAATAGTAATGTTTAACTTATTTATCAATCATTTTTTCCAATATTACTAAACCACATAGTCCTTTGGGATGCTTATTCCTTTTTTGTATTCCAATGAAATCAAATAAGGCACTAGCCCAGGGCAATTGCGGTCGGGTCCTTATATCCACCATTCCAGAAAGAAGGCCAGTGACTATCGCGGGACATCAAGATTTTTCTCTAATGAAGATCTCTCATCTGTTTCAGCCTTGTCTATTGGACATACCCACTCCATCACAACATTATGGCCTTACCCTTTCTCATGGATAACAACATAGTTAGCACATGAAGAGGATAGTTGATCCCTTAACCTTGTTGTGTGGACCTCACACTCCCACAACTCTTCCTTCTTACTGACCACTAAACGTGAGCCGATGCCTCTTCAGTCATTAGTTGATCGATATCCTCTAAAAAATATCTTAAGGTCATATCCTGATGATGGGAGGAATTGGACATGGAAATATTTTCCTCACAGGAAGGAAGGTCTTCTAGGGATATGACTATTTGGTAGATGAGGAGGTGTATGTGTCGATAATCAATGCCACCAGAACACATATTGGTGAATAACTACTAAAAGATTTATGTCTCTTCAAAATAATTGGCCATAGGTGTATCCAACTTAGGAGCACATAACTAGAACTATGCTTCATTTTCCACTACCTAGTGCCTCGCCACAACACTAGTTCCCTAATCATCCCCCACTGAAACATGTCTATATGTAGGAAGCATCATCACAGGAGTGGGGAGGGACCTAAAATAGATCACCCACGATAGGGGGATCTCCTTTCCCTTAGATGGTTTGACCGATGGAGCTGGACGCGGAGGACTAGCCATAGATTTTGGGGTGTCTGGCGATACTCTACTAGGGCCAACCTCACTAAGGTCAGGGTAACATTTGATGTAGGGGAGCAGTCTGAACCACTCCCAGTTAAGATAGGCTATATAGATGAAGCCCCTTAGAGACGTTTCTCGTGGTGAATCAAGGGTATTTTACCACAAGGTCATGAATAGGTGGTGTATCCGTCGTGGTTGATGTAGGGAAATGAATAAAAGACATGTATGTCATGATCATAATAGATGCAGGAATGTGTGGCATGGTCGTCAGGGTGAGGGCGGGATGGAAAATGGTTAGATCCTTCGACACCTACCAAACTGGTTCTCCCAATACTCTGTTGGGGAAACATTCTTCCCATACATCACCATATTCCAATGAGAGAAAAGTATATTCTATCATATTGGTGGTGATAACATCCATATCATCACCTTCATACGTCATCATAATACAATAATGTAGAAGAATTACTGGATGAGACTCTTCCCTGAACTGAGTAGCAGGAAGAAGTGCATCTTGTTGAAGGCACCCAAATATTATGGAAATCCAATATGGGAGGTATGACTTGAAAATATCAAGTTGTTCTATTTGAGTAGTGAGCATCTTTTCTAGAAGTGCAATGATGTATGAGCATTCTTCTAAACAACCAACCTGTCACCATTTAACGACCCATGGGGGGTACGATGGAGTGAAAAGGAGAATTTAGAAGCGTCATTCAGCATCCCAATTGGAACCATAATACTTAATGTTCTTAGATGAACAATGGAAATCCTAAAAAGGGTGAGTTGATTTTCTGGATGAGGAACCATTGCAGTGTGTCCATATTCGTAACAAGGGATGTTTTCTACTATCCACCCATTAAGAAATTAGAATAGTCTGCCAAGAAGATGTGGGGGGCTACCTTCCTATATTTTTCCCATGAACTCATAAAGATAGGAGAGAGTTGGAATAGGAAATATTATGTGTCAAACCTCTACCAACATAGTCTCCATCATCAAATTACAGGCCCAGACCTCGATATTAATGTGGAGGGATTGGAAAATACATCAACTCAAAAACATGGAAAAGAAACCTGCTAATCTAAGAGAAGGTGATAAGTCTAGTTGAAGCTCATATCCTCATGTGGTATACCTTTATACTTTGTGGTAACATCAATATGACCCTAGAGTATGTTGGGGTTGATATAATGGATGACTTCGACTGCAGAGAGACCTCATCTTGGGTCTATTATCCTACAAGAATAATCATATCCACTCATCGATTGGGATGAGGGAGTGATCCTAGATGGTATGATCAAGTAATTACTCTTACATAACCATTATAATCCATCTCAAATGGGAGAAATGGTTAGTATCATTCCATATAGTAGCGGCCGTGAGAAATTCGTCATACATCACTCTAAGGATGGGGAGTCCTCTAACCTAGTGGATATCCCAAAATCTTATTCCTACTTCCCCCATGGAATAAATGAAAGTTTTTAGGACTTCAACAACAGTGACTCATTAGCTAAGGAAGGATTTCACCCAGGGAGAAGGTTATGAACTGAGAAACCCAAGCTGCCAGATATAATCTCACAACCTTCAACTGGTTAGGGGACTCTAAAAAGGACTGATATAACTAGAATTCCTAGCCCAATTCTTCAGAGAAAAATCCTACAGATCAAATATTGCACTTGATTCTCCACCCTCCATTAGGGTTTTCTTGGGATATTTTGACAATGGATTTTTACTCTCAAGCACTTAGTCTTTGAATAACATTGCGCCCCCCACAAATGCCCTGAATCAACATTGATAATCATAATATAAAGGCATTTTCCAAAATCGAAATAGTTATGAATTATCTTAATGAGGAAATGTTGGATCCATCATGACCTATCCTCACTTATAAGAGAATTACGGGAGTATTGGGGTCAGCCAATGGAAAAGGAGCGTTGTCAGGGAGACCAAAGCCATAACGTAGAAACTGTATAGACAAGGGGTATGCTAGGATATTTGCTATCAGAATATATTTTAAGAATATTTCACATGGAATAATGTAGGATCAAATATGATCCTCAAAATCTCCCACTATGGTCTCCCTTGTCTTCTTATAATTTATTACATTATGTAAAAGATCTATTGTAGCCGCCATAGTAAGATCCGATATCCAATAAAAAGTGAGTCAAATAAATGTTTTTTGATAAATCATACAATGGAATAGAGAAAAGTCTAAAAAATTATGTGCATATATGGATCTGTATAATTTTAATTGAAATGTTACATGGCGGCCCTATCCAACATACTACATGATACATATGATGAAAACCCCACATAATGCACGGTACACAGAAGATTTATATCACATACAGCCATTGTATGCAAAGCATCCGCAAGGCACTGGCCCATGGAGCATTAGACAATGAATAGAAGGTTTTTTGGAAGGTATATACCACAAACCAATCCCTCATCCAGTTTATCTTCAAAAATTGTGGATTAAAAGTTTCAGTACAGATGGTTATGTCTTAAATATTGGTTCTTCGGTTTATGCTCGGTATACGGACGTCGAAGTTTCACAGTGTTCTCCAAAGAAAAATTCAAATTTCATTTTTAAAAGTTTCACAATTTCACTCGTGAAATCCAAAATTCCATTCATAGGATGATAAATATATAAATCTTCGTTCCACGGTAGGTATATAGTGGTTTGTGAAATGAATTTTCGCAATAAGAACAGTATGAAAAAGAAGAGGAAACCTAGGGATTCGATAGCACTTTTCAACATAAGAAATAGTAAAAGGCAAATGAAATGGTACCTTATATATCTAAGAGGTCCCCTCCTACTGGGCATATCTATTCTATAGTAAAAAATTTCAGTCTAGGACCACTACTACATCGGAATAGTCCCATTTTCGTTTTGAATGAACCCCATTCCGATGGGGGTCATTTTTAGGGTCCTGAAAATTTCACCATGGGAAGAAAGTACTCCCACAGTCCCTTTGTAGATGGAATCTAGTACTCATACAATAATAACAAGTTGAATGAACACAAATTGAGTTATGAATTTCATAAGAAACTTGAAAAAATACATGTTTTCAAAGGATTTTATGTGGCCCACGTACCAACATAGGGAAGGGTTCACGGAACACCTGGATCGCGATCTACAGTTATGCAGAACGCTACATGAGGAGGTGACCCATGGAGAGATGGCCAGTGAACCCAAAGTGGCATGACTAACCATATCTAGGACCATGTACCAGTATGGTGCACGGTGGCCGATACCCATGCCAGAATACTACACCGGTTTGCGGACAACCCCTCTGCCGATATACCACTACGATATGCAGATCCTCCCCCATACCGCATAAGAAATCAGTACACGGAATGGGGTTTTCTTCGGGGACTATTTCCTCTGGTTCCAATCCCTCCCCTTCATGACCTTGTAGTCTTCTATAGTCCCTCTATGAACTAGTCCCTCTACATTAGTCCAAGGCCTCCACCAAAGCCACCGAACTTGTATGATCAGACTATTTGGTGCATCAGCGCTCCCATTTGAGGATACATAATCATGGTAAGTGGAGTCACGAAGGCTCTCCCAAAAATTGATTGGGCTCTAGGTATGTCTTTAGGTCAACATTCCCATGGTAACTCAGAGTCCAACAATGGGACACCAATGTGAACTTCCCTGTTCAAGTGATTAAGGGTGATCACATGATTTTCTGTTCAATGAGGAATGGTGAACAGTCAAAGGGGTTATGTTCAGTCCCCCATTTGATAGGAAAGAAAATACTCCCTTTATCAGAATGTGTTTTGGGGCACTCCCACTGAGGTAATACCCCAATATTCAGAGCCTGAGTTGCATGACCTTTAATGTCATTTTATATTGAAAGGCCCATCACTCCATGACCTCACCCACCATCACCCTGACTTTGTCTATCATTGGATCACCCTCTCCCACCAGCAGGAGTGGAAGCATGTGGTTGGTTGGATCTCCCCATCCTCTTGTTTCTCACACTGAGCTTGAATCATTTAGGTTTTGATATATATGATGACTAAAAAATCCACACAATTATGAACTATGAGTACTCTGATTCTTGATCAAACCCAGATAGATAGGATGCCTACCCATAGGCCCAAGCTCAAAAGGGTGCCCATCCAAAAGGGTTAACCCAATCATGTTCCCCTCAAATGGGAAGACTCCACATGTATGCTCCACACAATTCCGAACTATGTGTGTTCTGATTCCTCTCTCTAGGATACGTAGGGAACCCATCATATTTGCCCGATCCCAACATCAAGTCACCTTTTCCCCCCTAGATGATGATAAACTCCAGAGCTCCTTATTTTATGGATCAAGTCAGCATCACCTCCGTAGCATCAATTCCATATATTCTTATGGTGATCCTGAAAACTACAGGTAGCCTATTAACTTGCTCTTTGGGAATGAACCACGGATTGATGGACATATGAACATGACTTAAATCTATAATAGAGTGTCAGAATAGGAAATAATTTCCCCCAAAAGGGGTATGGTGAGCCCCACTTCCCATCCTCTTGTCCAATGGTGTCCTTAAGTGTCGTTGGACAAAAGATTGTCCATTGAGTTCCATCATTTGGAAATCAGGTCCATGAATCATTGATACCAGGGTCATTGGGTGTTTATGGCTCCTCGAATAAACCCATTGGAGACCATCCGAGGATTTTATATATGAGGAGGAAAAATTGAACAGTTACATGACCCCATTAAATCCCTAGTTGGGAGAATCTAACCTTGGAATCCCATTTAGAATAAAAAAGGGGTGAATTACCTAGTTCCTGTGGGGTTAATCCAACCTTCCATTAAAGGATACTGTCACAGAATGGGTCAAAACAAATGAAATGGTGCATTTGATAAGAAAGCATTTCTAGAAAAAGATATGGGTGGTAATTCTCATCATACCATTTCTTCATCACCCAAAACTCACTCCCTCAATGGAGGAACAAAAATGGGGAACCCAAGGGGAATCCTTAACCAAGGTGGAGGTTCTAGCCTAATGAAAATAGACAAAAAGAAGTTAGACGTTAAACCATTTTGTTCACCCATGTACACGCTGAACATGCCACCTTGCAGGAAAAACATGCCTCGTGACTCTAAAAACACAATTAGGGGTTTTATTAGAGTGTATACTCATATAAAATCACATCCCCTAGAGATAGGTGGGTATCAATTATTATGTAATTTTAACATCCTCGAAAAGTCCAGCTTCAATTTCCATCTTTGAATGGACTGGATAGTGCCTTACCATGACCATGTGGACATATATCACCAGATACTTTATTTTTTCAACATCAAAGTGTAGAATATATATTCATAAGTGAAGGAGAGATATCTAGGAGAGTTGATATAGACCCTAGAATCATTGTGTGGGTAGGATGATAGTGTAGATGGCTACTCTCTTCATCCATGATCATGAAATAAATAGTTGGGACTTCCCTCGTGTTATGGATCATTATAAGGACGTTTTCCCCAATTAATTATCTTAATTACCACCTATAAGATAAATGGAGTTCCCTATGAACTAGTTCTAGGTTCGTAACCATTTCTCATTCCTCCCTATCGGATGGCACATACTGATCTCTAGGAACAGACGAAACATTTGGATGAGTTCGAATAAAAGGGTTTTATTTGACCTAATACTTATCTAAGGGGTTTTACTATACTTTTTCTATTAAGGGGGAATGTTACCTCATGTTTATCATTTACATCTGGTGGTTAAACCAAAATACTGTTAAGAATCTGTATCAAATCACTCATATAGACAACCAATTTGACAAACTCTAAGGAGATACTACTTTCTTAAGGAGTGATTGAATGTTGGGATACCATCAGGTAGGTGGTAGGACATTAGACATAATATATATAGATTTCTGAATATCTACTGATTATATGATTACCATGTCTTTTTTCATTCTTACAAACGTGTCTATTGTTTTTATGGATATAATGAATCATTTTTTGCTCATATATTTAGATTCTTTTTTGGTAGTTTATGTGCATGAAATCTTGTTGTATTATCATACATGATATGAACATGAAAACTTATTTGGTCATCTATAATACAATGAGAGATAATAATATATATTCTATTCTAAAAAATATAAATTTTGGATCGATAAGGTACACTTATTGTGCCTTATCATTTTAGAGGAAAGCGTTTTTGATTACTGACAGAAAGTGAGATACGTAGTTTTCTGGGAGTATAACAATAATGTATTTGACATACATAGATTCATGGGAATGTATGAATACTATAGATGTTTCATTTTGGACTTTTAATTCCTATTAGTTCCTATAATGGATATAACAAATAAGTGTGTGATTTTCTTGTGGAATAATCCATTTGAGATAACCTTTATGAACATGAAATGAAGACTAAATTCTATATTGATCATGATTGTTCATGAGCTAGAAAGATGATATACAGTTTATTGCGACACTTAAGAAATCAATCTATGAGAAATTCTAT
The DNA here is from genome assembly GCA_963277665.1 of Viscum album. Lineage (NCBI taxonomy): Eukaryota > Viridiplantae > Streptophyta > Magnoliopsida > Santalales > Viscaceae > Viscum > Viscum album. The sequence goes on along the minus strand of OY728143.1, from coordinate 509,986,468 downwards.
TTCAAGGAGACCTGGTTATAGTGTATGGGTCCTTCGAGATGATATTTCATGGGTGGAACTACCCTACTCATGACATTAATCTAGAAGTTGTGGTTCATCTTTTACTCTATAACAGACATTATTTGTCCAATGAGAAGTTCTTTATTTACATTGACCAAAAAATCCTAAAAATACATTTCCCCACATCATGGAATGAATATCTAGTAGCACATGTTGGTAGAGCAATAAAAATTGTCTGAATTTAAATTTTTTATACACTATGAAATGGTAATGCAGTGGCTAAAACCTCGAGTCGAAGGACTCAAAAATTTCCCATCAATGCGGCTAATAGTGAGTATAATTTAGTGACCCAATTTTTTGAGATGCACCAAGAGGTATTGAAATATTAGTGGAAACCTATTTTGGAAGCATGAGCTATGAAATCATCCCTTATACAGCAGGTAAAGGTGAGATTGATTTCTGATCTCGAGGGCCTAGTCCTGAGAATTCCTGTCTCATGTGAGGATCCACCGCCTAGTTGGGTTGTCAACAAGGATATTATTATGTTCTTTGATGGAGATAAATGGGTTCTTTATTACATAGAGGAATAGTTAATACAATTATATCTCTCCTATATTTGGAAAGTACAAACTAGGATTACTTAGATGTACCGTGACATATATCTATATTGGTGTCTAGCTATAAAGTTTTAGATTGAATTTTTTATCACTCAGTTCTCTACCAATAATTTGGTTAGGGCTATCCACCAGTGTACTACATGAATATATAGCCTATTTTATTCATATGTGGAAATGGAATGATGTCAAAAAGGAATTGTTTACCAATTTTTTAGATATACTTGAGTTAGTATTGATGTATGGGTGATCATTGACAGATTGACCAAGTTCACACACTTTTAACATATCTAGGGGACATTCTCACTATTTTGTGTTGTAGCAGCGGCGAAACTGTAGCAACGACATGCACTATAGCGGTGACAGGTCATTGTAGTGGCGGTACAGTACTGGAGTAGTGGCGGGTATTGTGTTGTACTGTAGCAAGAATTTATTGTAGCAGTATTATCCATAGAATGGGCCTTGGGCCAAAACAATTGGTCCTATGGGTCATAGAATGGGATAAAACCCCACGGGTCCTTCGGGCTACAGAATGGGTCTCCCTATACCCAGTTAGAGAGGTCTTTGATTTTATTTAATTATATATGGGGCTTCGGCCCCAACCTTTAATAAACATAGAGTATTCGGAAATGAGTATACCACTCTTTGATTTTGGATACAATAATAAATTTTAGGAAATTAAACACATTGATTCCTATGAGTCTCTTTACGGTAGGCAATGTTGTTAACCTCTATACTGGTTAGAGGCAAGTGAGCTAGGAGTAATGGGACCTTGTATCATTAAGGACACTTCGTAGTAGGTATAGCTAATCCAAAGTCATATAGATATAGTTCAGTCCTGTAAAAACTATTATACCTATCATTACTATAGGCCATTTCAATTTGAGGTGGGACATCAGGTTTTCTGCATCTTTTACTTATATTAAGTCATTGAAAGATTCAAAGATATTGAAATCTATAATATCATTGTGACATGTATTTGATGATAGTTGAGGGTGTTGGGTTGGTTTCCTATTATTTTTAGTTTCCTCATAGGTATCATGCTATGAATGATGTCTTCCATATATCAAAACTACATCAATATAACTCAAATCCACATCATTCATTGGATCTTGATGTCATAAAGTAGTGGATAGATGAATCATTTGAGGTGTTTGTAATATGTATCATTGATAAGTGCACAGAGGCTCTCTAAAGATGGAATGTTCATCTGATCTAGGTGTTATGGCATCATAGTGGTGTACATGATGTGAACATGGATATAGAGGTTGATGTACATGCCCAGTGGCTAGAAATTTTCATATAAGAAGTTTTATGACCCTAATAAAGGAAACTCATTGTAAATTTTTTTTAATAGAAGAGGTTATAACATCCATAATAATTTAATTGGTCCAAAAACGTATTATAGTATTTAAAAAACTCTATAGTTTATGTTAATAATTTGATTATATGTCTATGTAGTGGCTCGGGAGAGTTAGGGGCTTATTCAAATCGCATAGATCTAAATGTTGGAGGGGAAAATTGAGTTTTATTGTTAGTGAATAGTTAGTTATAATCATTAGACTCATCCATGAGAGATGCTCAATAAAATTCATGAGCCCACACATGATCAATAAAATATGTGACCAACGTTGTACTACCATGAGGTTTGTCTTATACATGTGATAGATGCGTTTTTACTATGTTATGCATGGTTAGTCAAATTGTGAACCCAACCAATCTTAAGGTAGTTTGGTGTGCATGGTTGGCACCCTGTTTGGAAAACTATGTAAAAAAATGTATTCCCTGTTAAAAATTCAGTGAAATATACATTTTCGTCAATTTAATTAAAAAAACTTATTCTTCCTCCTATATTTTTTTTATCCAGGATTCAGCCACATTAACCTCATCATTCTCCTCTCATTAGTATTTGAATCCATCTCCTCATATTGACTCTTTTTATATTGTACTTGGATGCATTGGACAACTAATTGTTATATAATTAATCATATTTTTTCTGTTATTAGTTTCTATTACAATCTTATGCATTATTTGGCAAGATCTCATAATCTCTATTTTCATGGATTTCATTCATTTTTCTAATTTAAGCTCTTCCATAAATATTAATGGGAAAACACTAGATGATGAGATTACTATGTGCCTAAGGTAGGTGATACAGCTCATTTCTCTATGTGTTGTTGCATTTTGTATCATGTGTCATTGTATCATACACTATAATTCTCTTTTCCCCACTCCATTATGTTTTTATATTAAATTAAATGTCTTCCCATACATAATATTGTCTAAGATAATGGTGGATCAATATCGTTGGTTGATCCCCTTAATGTGAGCCACTCCTACAGGTGTGCCCTCCAAATTTTTAATGGATCTAATCCATAAAATGTGGTGTGTGTTTCCATTATAATAAATGCATAGTTTCATAATAAATGATCAAGGGAAAATAGTGCCCATGTGTTTGGCCATTGTGTTTATTCCAGAGCTTAAATTTCATGAATAAAAAAATTTCCTAATTGATTATAAAATTATGGTAAATATTACTTATTGGAAGGATATTACTTCCTGATGGCTAAACTGTAACATCGTACCCATCCAAAGGCAATACAAGGGTTCTGAAATTTGTATTCCTTTGATGGAATCTTCATGATTTATAATTAGAACTCATTATGGATTGTAAATATGTCAAGTGAAACATCTGGGTTCTATATATAATTAATTTTAAGGGAAAATTGGGTCAATTAATTATCTTCCAATGCATGATACTCATCCCTAGAGGAGTCTCCATGGATGTACTTAATGAAAATATGGTTAAACCATGTCAGGACTGATAGTCAGTCCCCTATGTGAAACAGTAGGGATGGGCTTAGAGGGTAATAATTCCACCATTTTGGGATTAGTAATTGGAATAACGTTTATGAATTTCCCTGAATGGACTCTTATAGTTATAGATATTTTATGAGCCCCAGGAGTGACACTTGGGATACCATTATGAATCACCTTGGATGGGATTAGGATGTCATCTAGAACATTATAATAATATAAAACCATTATTCCAGGAAAGTTTCCACCAATAAAAATAACATTCTTGGGATCTATCCACTCTTGATGCTTATTTTTCATGATCCATTTTAACACATGGATCGTATTTGTATAAGTTCACCTTGGTCCAGAGACATCACGATTAGGACAAAGCAAGAAGTGTCAGTCGGGTATCCAAGTGGAACCCAAACCGATATGTTTTATTTATTTATTACTGTATATTTATTATGTACCTATACACTTCTCATTTTATATTAACATACTTGATATTTATATACATCTTTAATGGTATCCCATTTGTTATATCCCACACCTACGAAGTCTGCCTATAGTAAAAGAATAAACATCATGATTTCAGGTGTAGATAAATGATGGCATCAAGATTCAATGATTTATTCTGAATATCGGGATGGCTCATGGGAGTATAGGATTGAGGCTATTCTCATGATGCTGGTAGAAAAATATTTTTTCCCCATTTGTATTTTTTAAAATATTTTATATGTTAGTTTCCCCAGTATCCCATGTGATTTATTTTTTTGTAGCTACCTAATATGATCATCATTATTATTTGATCATTTCATTATTAAACTTCATCCTATTTATTTTTATGGTTGATATTCATATTCTGTGGCTTATTATTTATTTCTCTTAACACTATTACCAATATTATTTCTATTTTTCTACAATCTGATTAGGAGGGAATAGTCTCCCTACAGACTCAATATAAGACCTCATTGTTAGTCATTTGCCTCTAGTGTATGGGGAGGTTCACCTATGGTCATACTTCCAACCCTCTCACAAAACCACATAGTAACATCTAGGGTGGGACACTACACTTCCAGTCCAACCAAAGATAAATAATTTTTATTAAATCCATGTGAACAAAAAGTGAAGATAACTCACCACCTAAACATGTAAACTACGTTCCCAAACTTAGAATATACTTGTATCACGATGTATCATGTACAATAGACCATAAAATATAATATAAAATAACGGTACCTAGCTAACACTTCCCCACTAGTTTTCCACTATACCATATCAACACATGTCTTGATCCACATATGACTGTCTAGCTGAAAATCCATTTTCTTTGAATTTTGAAAACACATTTTGGATATGTGAGAACCCATAAGTACAAAATCACGTTGAGGCTAAGTGAGAACCAGTAAGTCATCATAATGATAAATAGATGGGATGGGCTAGAACGATGTCCCGGAACAATCCCATCCAAGAAACACCAAAAAACACATGACATCACTTTATGGATAAGTGTGAATCGAACAAGAAAAATGAGATGCGAACCCCAAGATCATACCACCATCACTAGAACCACCACCACCATCCCAAAATGCCATGAGAACTTCAAGCCTAACCAGTATGGGGTCATATGCCAAGGAATAGTGCAATAAGGGTAGAGAAGGGATAACGAAAAGTAGATACGAAGAAAAAGCAGCAAGCCACATGGGCCAATACAAAACCAGAGTAGAAATGCATGCATTCCAGAACATAGATTCCCACAGGTTGAACCAACAAAGGAGGGTGGAAAATGGCAGAGGATTCATTGACAGAACTCCAAAGCAGAACTAGAGGATCGATGAACCGAGAGGCCGAGAGAACCAGTAACCAGAATGTATAAGAAGAGATGAAACCAGAACCAATTGCACAAAGGTATCACCCCATCGAAGGTGAATGAACGGCCGATGAGGTTCCGCCGACATATCTCTCAAGAGATGACACTGAGGACCCCGGAACAAGGGAACATTATCATTGAAAAGTATCGGGTCACTCGAGGAGTGTTGGCCACGATCTGAGTGAGATGAATATTGCAGCGTACAAGAGTGTCGGAGTAGATGAGGCTTTGAAAACTATAAAAAGATAACTATAGGTCGCTGCGGGGAAGCTCTTTTATAGCCCCTTACGAGCTCATCCCTGTCCTGACCCATATCAAACTAAATGAAAAAATATCGAATACACTAGGGCTAATGTATCTCAACATGAAATTCATTCATCACATCAGCCCTTCCACATATCTATATAGTAACCAAGTAGTTTTTGGGAACCACTAAGGTATCTATATTTCATATAATACATTGGGGATTATTCTTCATGTCATCCAATCCCACACACCGAGTATATACATCAAGCTATCACAACCCAGACACATCATTCCTATAATAATACTTTAGATTAAATATTTATAGATGCTTTTGAATGAAGTAACAATAATAAATTAAAAACCTATACACACATATATGGGAAACTAGACACCATGCATAACATCACCTAATAATACAAACATAATAGAGTAAATTCATAGGTGTTAGTTAACCATATCTCCCTCACAAACCTGGGTATTTGGGATAACACCCTTTCATGGTCGACTAGGTGTCAGTCATATTGAATACATGATTGGGGCAGCCTATTAAATCATAAATCATATACGATATAATATATCTCACAACCACACAATTGGTAATAACCAAGTCCTTAGCCCATCTATAACTATCATCACTCAAACACCTAGATATAACTACTAACGACTAGATATCCTATAATTAAATAATTAATTAAATGATGTACATTTAAAATGATTCTTTCCTATTTCAAACTAGTTAATATTAAATAATTTATTAATAATTAATTAACATTATTCTGAATACATTTCAGTAAACATTAATAAATATTTATTAAACCACACTTTATTTTTTTTGAAAAGTCCATACCCTCTCGGATAAACCAATACAATCCACAATTTCTCATCATTAACTTTCTTTGGATTCTAGTAACCACAAACCACAAGGATTGAGAAATTTATTAATTATTATTATAATTAGTATCATTCCATAATTCTATTTACTCTAGGAAAACATCTTAATCTACCATCAAAGATATTTTCCTAACAAAGCACATCAAACTACCTCACGATGTGGGGAAAGGAATATTGAGAAATACGAAAACCATCTATTCATCCTCTAGATAGATTATTATAATGAAATCCTCCATGAATTAAATAAAATAATGGACATGACTAGGTTCAACCCATTCCATCAACTTTGGTGTCATCCTTGACACCCTCATGCGTATTCCATTTATCTCACAAGAATATCCATCAACTACTAACACAAAATCTAGGCATCCCTGCACACATATCATCATCCATCCCTAGATCACATCAAATTTTCTAGAAATTCTTATTTATAGAGGACATAAATATCCTCAATAAACAATCAGAGTCAGTCTAGAAAATTATCCCTAAAAACAAGGCATTTAGCCCTTATATGTGAATGGGATCTCATGGTTCCAAAGACTAGGAATCCATCATTTATAAAAATGATATCTCTCAACCTAAAGAATTTAAAATTTTCAAATATTTGACTATAATACATATTTCTGACACCCCAAGAATTTACAAAATTTTTATTTTACAATTAATTTGTCTTTAATTAGATTTATTTATATGAAACACTAAGTTAATCTTATGTTACTCGCAACATAAAATGTAGCTTTCTCTTAAAAAACATAGAAAAAAATATAATCCATCAGGAAGTTATGGTATATTTAAAATTTTAGTTAAATTTAATATATTCTATAGCTTTCAATGCATCAAATATTGAGTTATCTTGCATCGCTCGTAATAACAACATTATTCGATGACGATAGTGCTTTACTGAACAACAATATATTATAAAAGAATTTTTATTTTTTAGAATAATATTTATCCTATAATTTAAATTAGCAGTTATTAAATATATTAAATAAATTACAAATATTTATATATAATATTTTCATCGGTTTCAAATTATGTAGAAATGAATATTAAAACCAATTTAATATAAAGGAAATGTTTTTTGGCTCACAAAGGTGTTTCATCAAAATAAATTCAAATAATTACTATTGGTTAAAGATAGTAATAAAATATATATATTATATAGTTAATAAAAAAATTATATTCATATAATAAATTCGGTAGGCACAATATAATAATAAACACATTTTTTTAAATTTTTTGTTTTGTAAAGGCATATTTTCTTCCTTTTAAAAGAGAACGTATTTAAATAAAATTTTTGAAAAATTTATTCATTTTAAATGAAATAATATGATAAATTTTTATATAAAAATATTAAAATTAGATTAGGGTTAATTTTCTATATTTTTTGAGAATTTTCATTTTTTGATGAATAGTAAAAAATAATGAATTTTAATTGAAAACTTCTTTTTTATCTACATTATTTATATAGTTAAATTATATTTTAATTTGGTTTCAATGTATATTTATTTTATTTATATATAATGTAATACAATTAACTTCATTAGAATAAATTTCACATTGAGATTGGATAAGAATATATTTCAAGCTTTTGGGCATTTTTGTTTTAAAAACTTTTTTTGTCATCCTCTCTACATGATTAAATTTAAAATAAAAATTTTATATTATTTAATTGTAATTAATATAAATGAATTCCATATTTTTAATAACCATAATTTATAATATTTTGTATGTTTACCTTATTTTTTCACAAAAAATTTTAGTGAAATTAATTAAAATTAATTACAATGATAAATGTAAAATTAAACAAAACACGGACTAAACCATAATCCTAAGGGCCAAAACGACCTCAAAACTTGTAAAAAATACTTTTATGGAAATATTTATATAATACCATTGCTTATATAAAATATAGTGCATTATTTTTGGTAGATGAGGTATAAGAGACCTATCTATAGGGTTTACCTTTTATATTTATAAGAATCTCACTCCCCCTCTACTATAAATTGACAGTCACCCCTCCCATTTTCTCCATGCTTAATTTTTTTATATCAATATAATATAAAAACCGATGTATATAAAATATACGGGTATATTTTTATGATAAGATTTAGACATAAATTTTCACACACATCCATCAAATTGGATATGAAGTCATCATTCGTGGGAAAGGTGGACTGCCGCCTCACAAAACGATGTCGTTTGTTCGTCCATTACAACCTTTAAATGTTGTAATAATAATTTTTTTATAAGTTAATATATATATATATAATATTTATAAATTATTTATGTTTCTTGACCTTTTTATATAATCATACATTTATTCCTACAAATTATTGTGAATACAATGACATCATTTATAGACTTGTGGTCTAATGCCTCGTTCAAGCAATGTGATTCATTAAAACATTACATAGAGTGTACTAAAAATGGTATTAAAAATAATATGTGAAATATATTAAATTAATATGATACTGAAGTTATAATATTCATGTATATCATTTACTTTTCATTATTATAAATAAAAAAATAAGTGGAAGTAGCATTGATACGTACAAATGACCTACAATCTCCATGAATGTTAAATTTCATTTACTATATCCAAATATTATGGATATTATAAATGTAACACCCCAAGATTTCATAGTGTGTTATTTCTTCAAAATAATTCAATAACTTCCACTACATGCAACACCGAGTTCAAGCGCACCATGACTTACCAAACAAGCCGTTCAAAAGAGGTTATGAATAGTATTAACTAAATTTTAAACTTTATATGATCCTTATAATTTTAGAATCCATATTATGAGTTTCTTAGACATAATGTAAGAACAAATTCATTTTCAGTATTGCAGTTTTACCAACTTTTAATAGTGAACCCTTTTTAAATAAAATATTTTAAACTTTTTGACTAAATGGGGACATCAAAAAATTTAAAATAAAACATTCCAAGCTTCCAAGGTACGCTTTCCTTTGAATAAAACAGTAGCGTGTGTTGTACGCAACTTCGAGTTTTAACACACACCACAACCGATCAAACTAGCCGTTATGAATAGTAATACCTAATTTTTGAAATTATATATATTTTATATTTCAAAATGGACTTCATTTTTGGATTCGGAATATCAAATTTAGCCTAAGATGAAATTTTGGTACTTTTCGGATAACATTCATATTTTGATGAATAGTGAAAATTACTAAATTTTAATTAAAAACAACTTTTTTAATCAAAATAATTAATAGTGATAAATTATGAATTTTAGTAGTTTTAAAGTATATTTAGAATATAGTTTTACCATTTAATATAATTTTGGTCATTGGACATAATTTTACAATTAAACCGAATATAAACAAGTGTCAATCTTTTGATAGTTATTATCTCTTAAAAACCCGCTTTTTGTTTTGACAGCGGGAATTAATTTTAAATTAATTTCTTCCACTTCTGTGTTTTGAATTTAGAAAAATGGATTCCATATTTGGAATCAGGATTTTCAAATTTTGTAAATAGGTAACTTTTATTTTTAGACATTTTGAATAATTACTGCGGTAAATATTTTATTTACCATGGTTAAGGGTAAATCCGGTAAATAAGGGTTAAAAATAATATTATAATAATACTAAATTACCCTAAAACGTATCCTAGACTTATTGGTTGATACATGGTCGACCATAGGCATATTTGGGTCGATTTTGGGACCCCATGGTGCCACTTGTAGGTGATAATGACACTTTATTTTAATTAAGTTAAAATGAATACAAAAATGACACAAGCATATATCTTTTAGAAAAACAATTGTTACATAGAGTTATATATGTTGGATTTTAGATTATAAATATTAATTAGAAAGATAAAAAGATTTCCTAAATAATGATATTTTATTTATAATTTTTAGACATTAAATAATTTATTTTATATATGACACAATGATGATGCAGTAATTACTATAATAGTGAAAAATTAAAATAATTGATATTATAAATACCCAAATAAATATAATATGAAACTTTTAATGAATTAAACTAATTTTCTAGGATAATATGATATATTAGGATAGATTTAATTGACTTTGTTCGAATTAATCAATCTCTTATGAGTTTCACAAAAAACAACTATTGAATAGTGTCAAAATTGACATAAAAGAGTTCTTAAAACAAATATTATATTATTAATTGATATTAAATTCATAAAAATCTAAGGTTCGTCCAAGAGACTTATATCATGATAGGTTCATCATTAATGGACCACTTATGGGTCGCATGGATGTATGTAGTAAGTTTATTAACCATATTATATAAAAATACAGAGACATTGTAAAAGTGAAACTAATTAACTTAGAGTTAATACTTAAGGATAAGGTTATTATAAGTACCCAAACCTGTCTAAATTCTATTGGTTGAGTTGTTTTCGACCCAGCCCCACCTTAACTTTTGAATAGTCAACTTTGGAGCCACAGGAAACCAAATATGAATTTATTATAAACTAATATCTCTAGCTTTTCCAAAGGTGCCCCTCACCCCTCATATAAAAGGGCACTCCTCCTTCTCATTTCTTCACACCGTCATAGCCTTTTGGTTCTGCCAAACTCTGCCCAAATACTCTCCCAACTTCCCTTACTACAACCTAGGGGCCTTAGTTTGATCAGAAAGCCAACCTAAGGAGCCCTTTTGATCAAATCAAAAGGAAGAACCCGAAAAAGAGGTAATGATTTCACCACCCTTTTCTAAGTTCATTTCTTCTTCCACTTCTTCTTCCATTGTTGTTACCATTATAAAATAATAAATCCAGTATCATATATATACTGTGATGTTATTATAAATATGGTACAACCATATTCAGTATTCTATCCACCCTTTGAATAACATGTCCCCATACGTGCGTACGTACGGCTTACCGTCTCCACGTCGTGGTGTAATTGTTATTCAATATAATATTATTTGGATGGGTATAATAATGATGTGTAACTCATGTAAATAATAAATATAACAAGTTAAGGATTATGTATATATGATATACCATCCATTTATATATTATTTTAATATCAAAAGAATGATATTGTCGCTCGTGCGTATGTACGGACTACCGTCTCCACGAACGCGATGAGATTCATTCTCCATCGTATCCATTCAAGTATAATTATCATTTGATGATTTAAAAATGATGTTTAAGGACTTGATATCATTCTGGATATGAATAATATAAAACCCATCCTTTACAAACATGTCTTACGTAAAAAAATATATAAAAGAAAACAAGTAAGTTAACACCCGAAACAACGATAATACTAAGATATTATTATAAAATCAATATTAAAAGATCATATATGATATCATATTAATGTATATGATTATTGTATAATTTAATAACAATTATTTCACCATTATAAAGGAGGTTAACCTACCCCAACCAAGGAAAAGTACAAGGTAAGGGTTATTTCACAATCTCTTCATTATCCGAGGTTGTTTATATGTAATAATCTACTGGGATCTCTTTATCATCCACATCCATGTTTTCTTAATAATGTATTTCAAATTTTTTTATTATTTACTAGAATATGGTTTAAAGTCATTTATACCCTTGGTTGACTTGTTATAAGAGGTTTATAAAGGAATCTTTCTGTCGTTTTCAAAACAAAGTCCATTTTAACCTTTTCGACAGAATTAAGGTAAGAATGTTTTTTTAACTTATACGGTGGGTGCGGCTATTTTCCGCCGTTATAAAATCTTTAAATCTTCCATTACAAGCTTATAAGAATATTTTCAAAGAAAATGTTTTATTTTATATGGATCTTAAATGATTTCAAAATAAAAGGATATATTTCTTTAAAAAGAATTTTTATTTCATCTATGTCAACATCCTTTGATGGATTTAAAGATTATTTGAAGTTGATTTATTATGATACAAAACTTCAATATTGTATTGAAGGTTTTGTGATATGTTTGACTGTGGATGTGCTATTTTTATACCATTCGTAGTTTATGGTGAAGTTATTGACATTTCGTATGCTAGTTTTAATACGAATGTTTATGTTATGTTTAAACCTTTTCATATGGGAATGCATTGGACTTAGTAAGTGATGGGTGGAGCCCGCTATAGCTCCTTGATGCATCGGTAGGTCTCATGAGAAAAACTAGTGTCTTGGCACAAGGCCTTGACAAAATATTATTTTTAGTCTTGGCACAAGGCCTTGACTATGTGGTTATGATAGTCTGGCATTATGCATTCCAACATTATGAAAGTGGTTATTGATTTTTGCATGTGATTATTAGATTAATAGAATATCCATGTGAATAAGTAAATGGCATTATTTTATTTTATTTATGACATACCATGTTGAATGTTCATGTTTTAAAGGCTTTTGTTTTAGTTATACATTGCCTTAAATGTTTATTCTTATTTATGAAGGTTTCCGCTATATTGTTATCCTTACTGGGCATTTGAGCTCACCCCTTTTCTATGTTTTATTTTTTCCCAGGAAGTGAAGAAGTAAATTATGAATGACCTGCAGGGATATTATGTGGGGATATGAGTGTGGATTATAGAGACATTATGTTGTTGTAGTAGTTTTTCATTTTATGATGTAATGTAAAACTTATGAATATATCTAGTGTTTCCAAGGCTACTAAACCAATCGGTCTTTCGAGATTTGATCTTTCTTGTGATCATGCCAATGTTATGTAATAATGCACCGACTCTGGGTAACTTGGGTCGGGGCGTTACAATAAATAAATAAATAAATAACATATTTGAAAAAAAATCATGTTTTAAATTATATAGATGATTAAATAATGATCTATGTATGAGGAAAAATATAATAAGTCAAAACATACTCGAAACACTATACAATAAGTACCCATATAGTGAAAATAATGAAAGGCACTTAACAAATGTATAATAAGATATTTTAATAAGTTAATATATTATACTATAAATATTATTATAGTTTTTTTATATGTTATTTACATTCATAAAACCATTATATTTGAGGTTAAAGTACGTTCATCCTAAAGTAAAGTCAAGGGGTGGTATTTCATCTCAATTTACATTCCATTGAGGTTTTTTTGTTATTACACACATATTAACTTTAATGTGTTGTATATACTTACCATTTTCCTTTAATATCAATATTAACTCACAATTCATGGTATTTTATGATTCACATTGAATGTTCACATCCAAGGGGTTTTGACTTGAATCTTTCAGAGTGATAATAGTTACCTTTGAAATATCACAATCATTGGAGATTGTAAACCCCCTATTGAAATAATCACATCCTTATGATAATTTTTATTATAAATTAAATCTATCAGAAATATTCTATCTCTTATTAAATTGATATTATTATTTCATAAAAAATATACTAATTTTATATATGGTGTACACTTTGATGGGTTTTTGTTATATTTTGGAATTATTGAAAAGTATTTACCTTGTATTCAATATGAATATATAATAAGGATAGATTTTTATGATTTAAATTGATTATGTAACTATACAATTAATGGTTTGGACATGAAATGTACAATTTAGAGACCAATTATGGGTTTGGCACTGGTTAATGGAAGACATATTTGTTGGGGAGCATTTAAAGTAAGACCCTCGATGCATCGGTAGTCTCATGAGATAAAAATAGGTGGGGAAAACCAGTTACAGTTTGTTTCTAAGTATAATAGATTGGTTTTAACCCTCATATTATCATTTTATAGAGAATATATCTTTACGGTAAAGGTATCATGGTCCTAAGAAACCTGACATCCAATTATTAAGCATTTCCATTATTGAGAATTCTATTATTGTTTTTATCACTATGATTATTTGTTTGACATTATTTATAGATAAATTTTATTCTCTTTTCATTGATTAAATGGAATGTGTTTCAATTAATTTCATCACCATAAATGTTATTCCTTATCCAGTTATTTACCATTCATTATTATTTATGCACTTCTTTCTTATTTTATTGATTATAGATCATGTGTCTTATGTTATTACCATTCAATATTTATTAATCTCATTGATTAATTATATATTCCATTTTACATAACCCTTAATGTGAATTTGAGATCAAACTTATTTTATTTACTTTCCTAAGGAATCCAATAAGTATACTAAGAATGATATGAAAATATATTATTAGTTGGAATAATGTTATAGTCAAAAAATATTTAGTATTTAGTGTTTGAATTTTTAATACAATAACAATGTATTTATCTATTTTACCAATAATAGTAGACTCTTCAGTCATTTAAGATTTTATTCCATGTAATATCTTAATTTAATGGTAGTAGACACCATATTCGGACTTCTGGGATCAGGTAACTTTAGTTGGTATCAAATGAAGTTTAGTAAAAACTATTGTAAATTTATATAGGAAAACATAGACTTGGGAAAATAACTATATGATAGTTTTTGAGAATTATAACATATATAAATAGGTATTATTTACCATAAAAATTATAAATTTTGTCACAATATTATAATATTAAAGTTGACCATAATATTTAATTCTTAAACAACTATTTTATAGCTTTAATGAGATGGGAGTCTACCAAGAATAAGGAAATTGTGGGAATAAAATTGTGGCAGTGCAACCGATTAATTTATTATTTGTTTTAGTGTAAAATATATTTCATAAATATTTAAAATACATTTTAGAGACATGTGTTTAAATGTATTGATAACATTGATTATTATTGTGTTCATTATTGAAATTTTAAAAATATTCAAATATGATTATTAAAATTTGAAAAATAAAAATATTTTGTATTGAAGATCATAGATAAAATGGTATTTAATGTGTAAATTTCATGGATGTCCATAATAGTAATTTTGAAAATTATATGGTTTTAGAATAAGGAAACCATATACGGAGGTGGGTCATAAACCCATGATCAAAGGATGATCAAGGTTTCTTGCCTTCCACCAATGTACATGATTTCCTACTAGATGTGTTGTTATTCTTAGTAAAAAAAATTGATTAATAAATATTAGTATAGAATAAGAATTGTCACTTTTTTGTTTTAGAGATTAATGTAGATTAGTTTTCAAAAATTGTTAGTGAAAAACATAAAGACTTGTTTTATGGATATTATGATCCAAAAACAAGTAATTTTATTTCTTTGTAATTAAAAATGGTTCATTTTAGGGTATCCATTTCATAGAGTAAGGGATGAATTATAATTTTATTTAAGAACAATCAAAAGGTAGAATTGTTCACATGAAATTGAACCATATAAAGTAGGTATATTTCCTTATAATATTGGTCAATAATAGAATTACATATCATTAGAAAAAGGATCTCAAAAAATATCATCATAAAGCCTTTATTTTTTTGAATTTATGGTCTTTTAAATCATCACATTTTTATGGCCTTGAGGCCCTCAACATTCCATTGTTCATTCACTTTTTTGTTATAAATGACCTCAATCACTCCATATAAATAATTACACTTTTACTCCATGTACATATTTTCACATTCCACTAATGTTATAATCCATAAAAACCTAGATATATTTTATTTTTTGATTCCTTAAAACTTATCATTATCACTTATTAAGAGGGTATTTTATTAACTCTTCTCATGATGTGGGATTCTAACAGAGGAATTTTCAAATATTAACCCCTTGATTATTAAGATCAGGTTTTCACTAGGAGGACATAATTTATTTAATGTGTACTGAATATAACACACCATGAATTTAAAATATTCTTCTTTTAGAATAAATTAATTTTTTTCCCTATCTTTCATTATATGAAACAACAATTTAACTTTATGTTTAGTGCACTATAATATTTATCTTTCTCTATAAAAAAACAAAATTTTGAATGCAATATAACTTTTCATGAAATTATGAAATCCTTAGTATTTTAAAGAAATTTATTATATTTTATATATTTCAATGCACACAATAATGTGTTATCTTACATTGTACATAATAAATACATTCTTCGATGACAAGCGTTACATGCAAGACTGAATTTTACCGAACAACATATTATTAAAAAATTATTATTTAATTTAATAAGATATATACTACATGTTAAATTCGTTTTTATTTATACTATTAGATAAATTATGAATATATATATAATTAATGAACAGTACACTAATTAATTACAATTGTATATAAAAACAAATTGAATATAAAGGAATGGTTTTTATGCTCTCAACGATATTTTATCCTGAGAAATTTAATTAATCAAAAATTTTGATTGATATTAATGAAATAAATATTATATTTTCAATAAAATGTTTTTATATTCCTAAAAAATATTTTCTAAGAATAATACAATAATATATCGAGTTTTACACCGAAAAGTTATATTATTCTAAATGTAGTTTTACACAATTTTAATAGAAAACATATTTTAAATGTAATTATTGGAACCTATATAAACTTTATATGAAAAAATAAAATATATTTTTTAAATAACAACACCAAAATTAGATTATGGTTATTTTTTTGTATTTTCTGAAAAGTTTTGTATTTTTATGAATTGTGAAAAATACTAAATTTTAATTGAAAACTGCTTTATCATCTACGTTATTTAAAAAGTTAAAAAGTATTTAAATATGGTTTTAAAGTATATTTAATTCAATAATAATTCCATTAATCTAATTTATTTTATTTTAATAAATTTCACATTGAAATTGGATATAAAAATATTTCAACTATTTGCCTATTTGTACATTATAAACATGTTTTCTCGTCCCATTTATGGGATTAAATTAAAAATAATTTCTACCACTACTACGGTTTAAATTTTAAAAAATATATTACATATTTTTAAAATAAATAATTTTTAAATTATAGTGAGTTAAAATTAGTTTTTGACTATAAATATTACTTAAATTAATTAAAACTATTTACAACGAATAAGCTAAAATTAAGCTTTGAAAGGGTCTAAACATTATTCATAAGGGACAAAACGACATAAAATAGTTTCCAAAATTAATTTTAATTATATTTTTAGAAAATATAGACCCTTTTATATAATATGTAAAATAAAATTAGGAAAATTAAGTAAGGGATTCCTCTCGGTAATGTTTACCTTTTTTATATTTTCAACAAATTGACTCTTCCTCCATTATAAAAAGGAACTCACCCCTACCATTTATTCACACCTATCAATAAATTTTGGTCATAATAAATCTTCCTTAATAATTTTCCAACATCCATACTCTCCTCTTAGAATCCAAAATTTTTTAATAATATCCAACCAATGAATACTTTGGTAAAACAAAAAGAGTTACACGAATATGATGTGATGTTCTTCAATGATCAGTTTTGTTTCATTTACATCCCCATCCCTTTAATTATTCTTATATAATGATTATATAATAACATTAGTATATTTAATATACAAATATTTGTTTTGTTATAATATTTCTACCTCCACATTCAGATGACTCCATTGAATGGGATATGCAATCATCTTTCATGAGAACAACAGAGTACATCCTCACAAAGTGATATCCATTGTTATTCTGTTACCATCCTTCAGGGATGGAATAATGATATATTTATAGTTTATATATGATATATATAGTATTTATAATGTAATTATAGTTTAATTACATTAAATATAATCATACCTTTTTTCCTTCCATTTTGTGGGAGTAAGATAACGAAGTCTGTGGATGTGTGGGTTGTTGCGTCCTCATAGCCAAGTTATCTATTCAAACATTATATGGAATGTATTCAGAATATTTTTAATAAAAATATGCAATATATGTGAAATATTTATGATAAATTAATTATAATATAAATATTTATAAATTAATTTTCTTTCTATTAAATATGACAATGAAATGGAAGTTGTGTTC
Source organism: Viscum album (assembly GCA_963277665.1). Classification (NCBI taxonomy): domain Eukaryota; kingdom Viridiplantae; phylum Streptophyta; class Magnoliopsida; order Santalales; family Viscaceae; genus Viscum; species Viscum album. Next base: position 509,968,223 of record OY728143.1, on the reverse strand, counting down.
ATCCATACATATGACATACCTCTTTTATGAATGGAACATTTTATTTCCAATCTCAAAATGTTATGGATTATTTTAAACACTTATATAAAGAATATATATGATAATTAAATAATATTTTACATTATATATATGATAAAATCATGATCTATATAACAAGAAAAAAATAACAAGTAAACAATACTCAAAAAACTAGGCAATTAACACACGAAATTATGAAAATAATGAAATATTTTTAACAAACGAGTAATAGGATATTATAAGAAATTAATATAAGATATTATACATATTATTATGGTTCTATTATAATTTTTTAAATATTTAAAATCATTATATATTATGTTATATGGAGTTCCCATAAAAGGAAATGCATGGTTTGGGATTTTGTCTCAATTTACATTCCATTGGGACTTTTTTAGTTTTTATAAAATAGTTCACTTTAATGTTGAGTATATATTTTCTCATTTTCACTTAATATCCCAATTCAATCATAATTAAAAATATTTTATGTTTCACTTTGAAATATCTCATCCAAGTTGTTTTGAATTGAAAATTACCAAGTGGTAATGTTATCTTTGCAATACCACATTATTTTGTGATTGTTAGCTTTCACTTGAAAATATAACTTCCATTTGATAATTTTTTTATATTAAATTTATATTAAATTTATATACACCCATTAGATGGATATTATTATGTCCGAAACTGTATATAGATTTTACATATGGTGTTCCCTGTGATAGTTATTTGATTAACTGATAAATTATTGATAAATTCATATATTTTATTAAATACATATTTTTGATAAAAAATATTGTTTATGAGTGAAATTTATTAATTCACTATATGAGGAATGATTTTAACCATCAATATATTGTATTGAGACAAGTTAATTCATTCCAAAAATTCTAGTTATCATTTAATGCAATCACTGTGGGTTGGGGACCCTTTAAGGAAAATACATCAATTCATAGATAGTCTCATGAGACCAAATCATCTGGAAAAAATACATGGAGTTTGTTTCAAAGAAAAATATATGGGTTTTTACCTGTAAATTTAAAATATCTTCATAATATATCCTGACAGTTAAGGTATCACTTTTCTAGGAAACAATAAATCCAATAATTATGAATTTATTTTATATAGAATTAAAATAATATTTCTATCCGTGAGATTTTTTATTTGAACATATTTATAGATTTATTAAATTATCATTTTGTTAATTAAATTTCATGTGTTTTACCAACGTCCTTTCCAAAATTATTATTCCAAATCCATATATTGTAATGGAATGTGTGTTCAGTTATTTACCTTTCCATATTATCTACGGATATCCTGATGAGTTTATTGATTATTTGGCATGTGTGTTCAATTATTAAATTTCTATATTGCTTATTCTCATTGATTTATTATTTATTCCACTATTCCTAAACCTTACTATCAATTTTAGTTCACCCTTATTTTTTCATCCTCCCCAAATCCAAAAAGTGTACTAAGAATGATATGGAGGGATATCCTAAGTGGAAAAAAAGTTGTTATAAAAAATTATTTTTTAATTAGGGTATTCATTTTTATAAAAGACTCATGTGTGTATCTAATTTACCAAAACTACTAAACTCATCAGCCATATGAGATTTTATTCCTTGCAATCCTTCCAATATATGGTTAGTATATATCTACGCTGTCCTTCTTGGGGTTTTGGTGCTATAATATAGAATTTTCCAATTTATTCATCGTAGGTTCCAACTAGGGGTAACAAAAGGCGTCATCTATAAAAAAACATTTAGTTATTTAAACATTATCTCGACAATAAGATTGAATTTTCAAAAAACATACAAAAGAAAAAAACTCATTTAACATGCCTAATGTTTTTAATCTTGTTAATAAGTATACAAGATTAAATTTCTTTATCCAATTCAATTAACACATGCAAAAACATATTTTTCTAAACATATATTAATAAGAAAAATTAATTTCATCAAAATAAAAGAACAATGGATTCATTAAACATGCCTCTTTTATTATTTATTAAAACAACCAAATATTGACATTATGTTATTTACCAATTTCACTAAGAACAGCATGATAATACAAATTTGAATAGCATTCTGAACAAAATAACAAATATTTCAAATTTTCTTATTAATAATGAGGAAAAAAATTACCAAGATGTAAAATACATGACAATACAAACCATATACCAATTTTTTATTAATCCAGTTTTTTCATTATTAGGTTTAATTCAAACTCTACCCAATGAATAAAAAGTATGTTAATATTATAATTGAACGTAAAATAGTGGAGGATAAAGAAAATACCCTATATAAATCTTCTAATGTTCTTGAAATTTAAACTGGATTCCAAAACAGTTTTCTAATCACCTTTCATAAAATAATTCTATATCACACGAAGGAATCAATGACAAAATTATTCCTATAATATGAACAAAAACTGAATAATAACTATATTGATAATCCTTCAAATAATGGAAAGAATAATTTGAGTAAAACAACATAAATCTGGGAATTAACCTCAAGAATATTGGAATAAACTACCTTTTATTAGGGTGAATTGATATTTGGAAGCTCAAAATTATTCTTTATAGATAGATGCTTCAAATTAATTTAGAACGAAATTTGTGGAACTTATTCTTTGAGGGGATAATAGTGAGATAAATGATAGTTTCGATGGCCACAAGGGTATTTATTGGAGGACTCAAAATTTACATGACTATGGTGCTACCTGCTGGACCTTGTCGCATATCTTCTTAATGCATGGTGTAATATAGAACATCATAAGGGACCACTCAATAACCCCCATGGTAAAATCATTTATCTCATGAATAGGGTACATATGCATTATAGATCTTATATACACTCAGAGGAACTATGGTGGTACCAATGCCACTACACCATAGAAACTATTAAACAATAAAAGTGAATATTATATTGAATATGCCCTCCGTTTAGTTACTCTTATTTTGGAAGAACCACCCCAAACCGCTACACTATAGTATTAAACTCATTTTCAGATACACTCAACTTCTAATGAAGGTACTATGATGAAACTAACTTTCACGCAGGAATTTTTCATAAAATGGTTGTTGGTTGAAAAACCATTAAACAACAAACACCTTCTCTTAGACACTTTCTAGGGGAGGTAAATATAAATTGAGTGTAAACACATAATACAAAAAATTATAGAAAACCATGTCATATCAAACAAAATGTCAACATATTCTATTTAAATTATAATAAAAGATAAGATAAAATAATGAGTCCATGGTACCGAGTGCGAATACCCAACTCACATTCTTAGTTAGTCTCCTACATGACACCATGTTACAAAAAGACTCGAACCTAGGAAATAAAACCCCCACGAAATAATATCTCCTAAGACATATGGATCTCCATAGGCCTCTCCTCTAAGGATTCATCAAAATCAACATCGATATCATCCATATAAATGAATTGGGAATCATCATCAAGGTAACAAAGGAGCTGTGAAAATATAAAACATTATGTGTCTATATTATCTATGGTGGAATTTCTATCTGTTTCGCCATAGATCTTCTACGAACCAACACCTCAATTTCCCAATCAATCCAGCGAGAAATCTTAAGCACACACATAAAAACCTTCACTTCCCATGATGAGGGGTCGCCTTATAGAGCACATGATATCGAATGTAAAACTCCAAAGGTATTCTCAGATTATCATTATTGGATTTTTAATGATCCTATACTTATTTCAATCATTCATGAATCCCTGAAACCATTTCTATCTTATTCTCTACTATTTCCAACTGGAGAATTTTTTACTCTCCAACCCTAATCTAACACAAAACAGAAATGTATGTTCATCCATACAAACTTTTAAATTGTTTTATACTAGTCATGTATTAAGAAAATTTGATGTAGGAAAACATTTCCAAGGGCAGGTTCCTCATTCAAAAATATTCAAAATCCATGACGCAAGAACACAACATGTATTCAAGTGATTGTATGGTCCACTATGTCTAACCATATAACTAAAATAATGAAGTTATTAGAAATAACTGAGATCCAAAATAATTCTGAGTACCTCTAGACAACCTAGAGAAAAAATGAATATAAAAATTATTAATGATCATCCCCAAGACTTCATGGAGTCTCACCACCTCCTCCAGATAAAACCTAGATAAAACATCCTCTAATATCGACTCTCTAATCATTATAATATTGTCTAATTTTTCTAATAATTCTCAAAATAACCATATAGAATAAAATACTCTTTGAGAATGAGGTATATTAATAATTACATACATTGGGATTTCAACACACTTCCACAGAGAAACATCTAAACATTGGATTAAAACAATGGGAACAAAGTAATCGACCTTGACCTTCTAGAAGACCCAATGTCGAGGCCCAAACTCTGCAACTACATGCCTTAATCTTGGCCACCAAGATTGACCAATTAGATCTTGATGTATCTTTTTTATTCTACGATAACAAACCGACTATGATCTATTGAACTCATGGAGAACTATCACACATGCATCTAAAGGGATAAAAACTATCCCTACAAAAATACCATAAGTTATTCATCCTCAACCAATTTATTTGGGGAATCTATAAAAAATGTATTCTCTCTAGATGTCCACATCATAATCCACCAACTATGACCTCTTTTTCTAATATAACAAATTTTATATCACTATCATAAAAAAACAAATTCCTCAAGTCTCTCCAATATTAAGATGAAACTACGAGAGAACTTATAATACCCTCCATGAATCTCCATATTCATGCATCACATCACTAAATTACTTACATATTAGGGCATCTAAAACATCACTACCCTTTCCTAGTAAATATGATATATTAAATTATTTAAACTGTAACACTTCCATCAACATACATTTATTAAATTTTAATTCATGATGGGAGAAGACATTCCTCATGCTATTATTATCACTAAAAACCACAAAACACTTTACATCAAGGTAATATCACCTAAAATTCATTGAATACACAACTATAACCAACTCAAGATCATGGGTTACATTTTTATACTCAAAGGGATATAATTTTCTGGACCCATAGGGTACAATTGATTTTTATACATCAAATCATAGCCCATCCCAATAAATGAAGTGTCACAAAAAGCCTAGATTTGAACTAACTTTTATAGAAAACAAAGGACTGTATCATTGATCAACTTCCCCTTGAGGTACTCAAATTTACCTTACACTAGTTGGTCCAAAATAATTCTTGATCATTTCTTGTAAATTTTCTTAGAGTAGTCACAATGTAAGACATGTCGTCTTTGAAAAGCTGGTAATAACATGAAATAACTAGGAAACTCCAATCGTTGACAAAAATCATGGGGGATACTGTAACACCCTAGGTAAATAAAGAATATGACATTTTCACATTTATCCATATTTGATAATAAACTATTAATATTACTTTAAAGGGGACGCTATGCTCGATAGCATACCCAATACGCAACAACGAGTTTCTTGGGAATCTTACGGTGCACTCTAATAATAAAATAATATTATTTTAAATGGTAGTTAATGCCTAACTATTGTAATGGTGGGAATGAACAGAACTAACTAAAAAATGATTATATATGTTTGTCAAATATTTTTAATTTTTACAATAAATTTTAGAGGATTTGAAATGTGAATGAATCCAATTTTAAGCGTAAACATTCTAATATTCTTTAAAAGGTCGATTAACCGCATTTTGATGGCGAACCTCTTTTAAATCCACTTTTTGAAAATTTTATGTGTTATATTTGACAAAATAAAATTCTTCTTTAGAATCAGGACATCAAAATTTACATTGTGTAAATTTTTGGTATTTTTCCGATAAAGTTCATTTATTTAATGAATAGTGAAAAATGTTGTATTTTAATTCAAAACCAGTTTTTAATCTAATTTGTTTATATGATAATATTATCTTTTGAATTGGTTTTAAAGTGAAATTAGAATAAATTTTTACCATTTAATCCAATAGTGGTCGTTGGAATTAATTTTATCTTGAAATTGGACTTAAATTAGTGTCAATCTTTTGATACTTATTGTTTCATAAAAACACGCTATTTGCTCTGTTAGTGGGAATTAATTATTAAATTAATTAATGTAACTTATATGTTTTTAATTTTTTTAAAATAGGATCATTTTTGAATTCGGAATATCAAATATATCTTAGGGTGAATTTTTGATATTTTTCAGGAAAACTTCAATTTTTTATGAACAGTGAAACCACTAAGTGGTACATAAAAAACTGATTTTTCGTTTAAATGAAATTTTACCACCTCTTTGTTTTGAAATTAAGAAATCCAACATACATGGTTGTCATTAAGAAGTAAAATGTGGTTCAATGGGAATAAAATAATTTTTTTGGTGAATAATAACTTTTATGTTTTAATCACGATTAGAGGTAATTAGTTTAGTTTAAGGTAAAAATAATGTTTTAATAATATGAAATGACCTAGAAACATGTCCTACCCTCATTGGATGAGTCATGGACGACCAATAAAATCCATGGGTCAACGTGGGGTCCCCATGGAGCCACTTTGGTTGGAAAATGACACAAATACCTTTTTATTTAAAGTTAAAATTAAAATGTCCCAAACATGAGTTGTTTTACTAAAAAAATATAAAAGGGGCTATACAAGTCATATTTTTGAACATATAAGTATTCCTTAGAAATCTAAAAATATTTCCTACATCAATACATTTTTTTATAATTTTTAGAAATTAAATAAATTAAATTATTTATGACATCATGATGATGCATCGATTACCTCATTAATAAGGGATTTAAATAAAATGAAAAGATAATGTTAAAACTATAACTTACATTTGTCACAAACCTATTGGATGGGTGGAATTCAAATACTTATCACCTTATCCTCGAAATATATCCTTTTGGGGCCTTTTAAATCTGAAAATAATTATATAATAAAGTAATATTTTATAACTTTCCAAGAGTGCCCCTCCTCTCCTCTTATAAAAGGCCCCCAACTCTAACACCTTACACACACCTCTCAATCCTTTGGATCGGCCAAACCCTGCCCATTTCATCTCTACACATCCCTATCTTCATCATTTAATCCTCACTTTGGGCAGATCCCTTTCCTAGGAAGCCTTTGAGCTCAAATCAAAGAGAGTTACCCTATTTAATGGTAATGTCTTCTCTTGTGTTCTTTTGTTTTATTTTTCTTCTCCAAACACCTAAACTATTTTTATTACTTTTTTTGTAACAACACCAGTATATTAAATATACTAGGATGTTATTATAATAAGGATTCGAGCTACTCTTTCACACACCTCCATCTAATGGTTAAAAAACATATTGTTTCTCTGGATGGCGAATTACTGCCTCACGAAACGATGATTGTTCAATATTATTTTAATACCTTAAAAGGTGTCCATTAAGATGTCACTATATTTATATATTATATATAATATGTTTATGTTTTCCTTAATCTTATATATTTTTTATTGATGTCATACCTTTATGGTTTCCATTATGGGTAAACGTGATATCCTCATTTTAGGAAGTGCAGACTACCGCCCCCTCAAAGTGATTTGATTCATTAATGCCATATGTGGGACTTATAAAGGATGGAATTATTAGTATTACATATTATATCCTACTGGAATTATAATATAACTTTATATAATTATTATTTAATTCCATTGAATACAAAAAAAAAAGAAATGAAAGTAGCTTTCATGCGTACGTACGGCTTACTGTCTCCATGAACAGTACATTTCATTCCTTATCTCCAAACGTTATGTACTATTATAAGTAAATATATATAATGGATATATATTTAATATATTACATATAAATTATTGATATAATTCTGGAATTATAATATATATATCTCTCATTTTGTATTAATTCCATTAATATGACAAAAAAATGAAAGTGGTATTCATGCGAACGTACGGCCTACCGTCTCCATGAACGGTGATTTTAATTTTTTATCTCCAAATGCTATGGAATAGTAAAAAATGAATATATACAGGATATATATGATATTTAAAACATAAATATTATTCTACATATGATGTACCTATAACTACATGGAAAATTGTTTTCCAACAAGTTCGATTTTTACTCATGTACCGAACGTCGACAAAAACGTCTCATATGAACTCACTTTTATAACCAATTATTATAAATTTATAATATCTGATATTATCTGAATAATAATCTTTAAATTAGGTCCTTAAGAAATTATAAATTGACCAAATTTTATTACTCATGAGATTAAAGAACGATCGAGTCATGTTAGGACACGAGCTACGGGATCCTACCCCTCTCTTTCTTTTTAAGTACACTCTTTTATGTCATTCCTTTTAAGCTCATATTTCTTATGATTTTGATGTTCTTTTATATTAATCCTACTGTAATTTTTTTCATATGATGAGATACCCAATTTTCTCTCATCAATCCACTTTGTATGTTTTGAGTGGCGCCGTTAGGCTGCCGAATTTTCGTAAAAGATCTAACCTCTCTCTTTCTTTTTAAGTACTCTCCTTTATGTCACTTATTTTAAGATACTCTTTATTATAATGGGGGATGTTATTTTATATTCCTCTTGCGGTAAATTTTATTGTAATATTATTAGAGAACCTATTTTATGTCATCAATCAATTTTTGGAAGTTTTAAGTGGCGATGTTAGGCTACCGAGTTTTCGTAAGAGATTTTTTATCTCACTTTTAGTCCCGTGAGATTTAGGCTACATTTGCCCCCATTTACATTGAGTGGTGAATGTACTTCCCATTATTATACACTTTTTGTAAAATAATTTCATTTATGGGTATTTAAATATTCATTGTATGAAACTTCTTCAATGGGGTGTAAATTTTGAAAGTTTCCCAAGTCGGTAAGGGAACCTTTCACCCTCCTCTTTTTAAAAGACTTCTTTTGTTATGTCTTTTAATTCACATACTATTATGTTGGTATATGTTCTTATATATCTTTATTGATGTAAATTTTATGTCCAAGTGATTAGATACCCTTTTTATCTCTCTAATCAACTCTTTTTCTAAAATTTGATGAGACGTCGTTAGGCTGTCAAGGGAACTTCTTAACCCAATATCGATTTATTTCGGTTCAACATGTAGTTATTGAATATTTCATCCATTGAATATGTGAATGACATTTTATTATTTCACAAATAATATCCACTTATATTGGGTGTATTTATATTTTTCTCACAAAATTATGAGATTGATTTATCCTTAATTTAAGGATACCATCTTTATAATGTATTTAATATCAATTTACATTTCCATTGAGACTTCATTGTTGTTATGAACCAATTCACTCTTATATGGTGTAAATACTGTCCTTTGGAATATTATATCATGAATCCCTTTATTCTCATGATTTTATAAATTTTTGATTAAATGTTATTCCTCAATTATTGTATTCAAGTGTCTCTCATTTTGTTAAAAACCCTTTAACTAAAATATCATTTGAAATGTTTTAATTATTTAATCTTATAAATATTTCCCATTAATATCCATGTTTTCAAAATGGTTTTAAGGATTTATTTATATGGATATAAATGGTTTAAAATTTCAAAATCTTCAATGTCATATGGGACAATTTGATTTAAAAATATCTCTATTAAATGTTTTAAATGGTTTTGAAAATGGTTGTTAGAATGGATTCATTATTTCAATATCTTAAAATGTTATATTCTTATTGCAATGTGGGAATTTTATCTTTCCTTTATTCTTATGTTATGTGCTATGATTATGATATGGATCATGGGCATTGTTATGAAGACTGGTGGTTCTCTGATAAACTAAGGGTGGTTGAGCCCGATATAGCTCTCCAATTCATCGGGTAACGCGAAGGAGTTGAACGTTAAGGTTTCTCGAAAGATATTTAGGGAATATACTGTGATGGGTATTCCAAACGTAACCAAGAGGGTTACTCTCTATGTAATAATGTTATGAATGCCTCAAGTTACCTTTATGTCTTAATATTTCTATGATTTATTCATGATTTTATGAGGTATGTTAAAGTTATTATGCTTTATGGGTAAAGTATGATTTCATTATTATGTATATATGTACTCATGTTTCCTTTCCATACTTTTTATAACCCTTACTGAGATTTTTATGCTCATCCCAGGTTTTTGAAATGTTTTTTACAGGTCTAGGGAATGGTACATGATATAATGATAGTGTCAATGAAGTGTCAAGAATGAATCCATGTTTTATTTTAAATATGTTTCCAGTGATGGGAAAAATTAATACTATCTTTTATGTAACCACTTTGTTTAAATGTGGAATGTAATCCATGTTTTATGATCTAATACTCTGAAACTGTTATCCGGAAAAGGTCCTCGATGTGTAATCTTGTAATAACTCAATATTAAGTATGGTTTAAGGCTGGGGCCTTATAGGTGGTATCAGAGGTCGGTTTAGATAACTTTATAGGTTAGGGTGTTCTTTAAGAATAAGTGACATTACCATAATGGTTAGTATTTCAGAAAGAGCCATATTTTTTAAATAAAGTGAATGAGTAAGTATATCTTTCTCATTAGTACATGATGGTTTTATTGATATAGTCACACTGAAATTTCTGATTTTAGTGAATGGATGGATCTAGCAGGAACCAAAGTGACAATAGGTTTGAAGGAAACTGTGGTGGTTCTCTGATTAAGATACTAGATGAAATGGGGGATTCAATGAGGAAACTCATGGTTGTTCTAAACCAACTATCAATGAGTCATGATCAACCACTTGAACCTTGGTATGTTTTGTAATGCATCATGTACGATATGACCAATCGATGTGGATGTTCAGGTAATAATTATAAAGGTAACCATTAGGGTTTATTTGATCCATACATTTGAGGTAATTGTGGGTTATTATATGTTATGATGGAAAATGAAAGGAATGAGATAAACATGTGGTTAAAATATGTTATGATTATTTTTGAAGATTTTAGCTCGTTTTGGGGAATGTTTTAAGAATTATATAGTTTTGGAAAAAGGACAAAATCGTGTGACAACCCGTCGCGTCGGACAAAACTGCAGGAATTGAACCCAAAACCAAAGTGTGACTGGTATTTATCGCATACCACGGGACTACGTGAAGTCCATAGATATTTTGACTAATTCTCTTTAGTTAAATGATTTTAGGAATCAAGAGTACGTTTAGTTTGTGTTATCTATGGAAATGATTAACATGTCATGGAGGATATGTGATTATGATAATTACTTTTCAATAGGATAATTTAAGAGAAACTGATGTTATTTTGAGATAAAAGTTAATTTGTACCTTGGAAGACTATGTGATTAAATCCTTCAAATATTTGGGTTTCAATCTTAGTTTGGTTTACTTTGAAGAATTTTATGGAAAATTGTTTATCGAATGGTCTTCATTGAACTTTGGGTTTTTTTTGGACAAATTTTGGAGATTAAGAATAGATTCTCTTTTTATAAAGGATTATACTTTTCTGGATTATCTGATCTCATACTAACAATTTTGGTTTCGGATTTTTTCTAAAGACATTGGAAATATATAGATCTCTTTTGTGGATTTGGTGATTCTCAAGAAGTTGATTATAGTAATCCTAATGCGAACAAGTCTTCTTAAATACTCTTCTTTTGGAGAAAATATGAGTTTGATTAAGGAATCTAGTAAAAGTTGAAAGTCTACGTGACAAGTAAGTATGTTTCATTATGATTTAGTTAAGCTCAAAAATAAATTCCTCAATGAATAGTAACTAAAAAAAATGTTGTCTATTAACTTTTCCTACTGGGGTATCAAATACCGTTTAAACCATCACAAGTTTGTGATTTTCTTATTGTTAGCTTTCTCCTAGACATGTTTACTATCACTCTCCATCAGAACATGGACCTTTGTTTTTTCCTCCATATCCATATTTTCATACTTGGAATCCAAGTATGGGTTAACTCAGGTGACATTTGTACTTCTCTCTAATTCTTTTAAAGTGATAGTTTTACTGACTCTTGTTCCGATGTGGGATTTTCAATGAAGTTTCGAAGCCCAATTTTAAAATTGTGAGGATGAAATTCCCAAAAGGGGGGAAGGATGTAACACCCCAGGTAAATAAAGAATATGACATTTTCACATTTATCCATATTTGGGAATAAAATATTATTTTTATGTTAAAGGGGACATTATGCTCAATGGCGTACCCAATACGCAACAATGAGTTTCTTGGGAATCTTACGTTGCACTCTAATAATAAAATAATATTATTTTAAATGGTAGTTAATGCATAGCTGTTGTAATGGCAGGAATGAACAGAACTAACTAAAAAATGATTATATATGTTTGTCAAATATTTTTACATTTTACAATAAATGTTAGAATATTAAAAATGCAAATGAATCCAATTTTAAGTATAAACATTATAATATTCTTTAAAAGGTCGATTAACCGCCTTTTGATAGAGAACCTCTTTTAAATCCACTTTTTGAAAATTTTATGTGTTATATTTGACAAAATAAAATTATTCTCTAGAATAGGGACCTCAACATTTACTTTGTGTAAATTTTTGGTTTTTTTTCGATAATGTTCATTTTTTTAATGAAAAGTGAAAAAAGTTGTATTTTAATTGAAAAAATCTATTTACTCTAATTTATTTATATGATGAGATTATCTTTTGAATTGGTTTTAAATTGAAATTAGAATATATTTTTACCATTTAATCAAATAGTGGTCGTTGGAATTAATTTCATCTTGAAATTGGACTAAAACTAGTGTCAATATTTTGATACTTATTGTTTCAGAAAAACACGCTATTTGCTCTGTCAGTGGGTATTAATTATTAAATTAATTAATTTAACTTATATGTTTTTTATTTTTTAAAATATACATCATTTTTTAATTTGGAATATCAAATATAGCTTAGGGTGAATGTTTGGTATTTTTCTGGAAAACATCAATTTTTGATGAATAGTGAAACCACTAAGTGGTACTTAAAAAAACTGATTTTTTGTTTATATGAAATTTTACCACCTATGTGTTTTGAATTTCAAAAATATGTCTTACATGGTTTTCATTAAGAAGTAAAATTTAGTTCAATGGGATTGAAATAATTTTTTTGGTAATAGTAACTTTTAAGTTTTAATCGCGATTAGAGGTAATTAGTTTAGTTTAAGGTAAAAATAAAGTTTTAATAATATGAAATGACCTATACACATGTCCTACCATAATTGTATGAGTCATGGAAGACCAATAAAATTCATGGGTCAACTTGGGGACCCCATGGAGCCATTCTGGTTGGAAAATTACATAAATTCCTTTTTAGTTAAAGTTAAAATTAAAATGTCCCAAACATGAGTTGTTTTACTAAAACAATTTTTAAATGGGGTTATAAAAGTCATAGTTTTGGCTATGAAAATTCATTATAAAGATAAAAATATTTACTACATCATGATATTTGTTTTATAATTTTTTTCATTAAATAAATTAAATTATTTATGACATCATGATGATGTAGCGATTACCTCATAAAAAAGAGATTTAAATAAAATGAAAAGATAATGTTAAAACTATAACTAAAACTTGTCACAAACCTATTGTATGGGTGGATTTATAAACCATATCACCTTATCATCTAAATATATCCTTTTGGGACCTTTTAAATCCGAAAATAATTTTTTAATAAAGTAATATTTTATAACATTCCAAGAGTGGCCCTCCTCTCCTCTTATAAAAGGCCCCCATATCTACCACCTTACACACCCCTCTAAAGCCTTTGGATCGGCCAAACCCTTCCCATTTCATCTCTAAGAATCCCTATATTCATCATTGAAGCTTCACATTGGGAAGAATCCTTTCCAAGGAAGCCTTGGAGCTCAAATCAAAGAGAGTTACCCGATTTAAAGGTAATGTCTTCCCTTGGGTTCTTTTGTTTTATTTTTTATTCTCCAAACCCCTAAACTATTTTTATTTCTTTTTTCTGTAACAACACCAGTATCATAAATATATTAGTATGTTGTTATAAGATGGATTCGAGCTACACTTTCACACACCTCTGTCTAATGGTTAAAAAATATACTGTTTCTGTGGATGCCGAATTACAGCCTCACGAAATGATGATTGTTCAATATTATTTTAACACCTTCAAAGGTGGCCATTAAGATGTCACTATATTTATATATTATGTATAATATGTTTATGTTTTCCTTAATATTCTATATTTTTTATTGATGTCATAACTTTATGGTTTCCATTAAGGGTAAACACGATATCCTCAATTTATTAAGTGCGGACTACCGGCCCCTCAAAGTGATTTGATTCGTTAATGCCATATGTGGGACGTATAAAGGATGGAATTAATGGTATTACATATGATATCCTACTGGAATTATAATATAACTTTATATCATTATTATTTATTTCCATTTAATACAAAATAAAAAGAAATGAAAGTAGCGTTCATGCGTACGTATGGCTTACTGTCTCCATGAACTGTACATTTCATTCCTTGTCTCCAAATGTTATGTACTATTATAAGTACACAGATATAATGGATTTATATGTAATATATTACATCTAAATTATGGATATAATTCTGGAATTATAATATATATATATATATCTCATTTTGTATTAATTCCATTAATATGACAAAAAAATGAAAGTAGTGTTCATGCATACGTACGGCCTACCGTCTCCGTGAACGGTGCTTTTAATTTTTTATATCCAAATGTTGTGGAATAGTATAAAATGAATATATAATGGATATATATGTTATTTAAAACATAAATACTATTCTGGATCTGATGTACCTATAACTACATGGAAAATTCATTTCCAACAATTTCGATTTTTACTCATGTACCGAACATCGAAAAAAACGTCTGATATGAACTCACTTTATTAACCAATTATTATAACCTTATAATATGTGATATTAACTGAATAATAATATTTAAATTATGTTCTTAAGAAAATATAAATTGACAAAATTTTATTATTCGGGAGATTAAAGAATGATCGAGTCATGTCAGGACACGAGGTAAGGGATCCTACCCCTCTTTCTTTTTAATTACACTCTTTTATGTCATTCCTTTTAAACTCATATTTCTTATGATTGGGATGTTCTTTCATATTAATGCTACTGTAATTTTTTTTTTCATTTGATGAGAGACCCTATTCTCTCTAATCAATCCATTTTGGAAGTTTTGAGTGGCGCCGTTAGGCTGCCGAATTTTTGTAAGAGATCTAACCCCTCTCTTTCTTTTTAAGTACTCTCCTTTATGTCACTTATTTTAAGCTCCTATTTTTTATTATGGGGGATGTTATTTTATATTAATCATTCTGTAAATTTTATTTTAATATGATGAGATACCCTATTTTATCTCATCAATCCATTTTCGGAAGTTTTAAGTGGCACCGTTAGGCTGCCGATTTTTCATAAGGGATTTTTCATCTCACTTTTAGTCCCATGAGATTTATGATACATTTTCCACCATTTACTATTAGTGGTGTATGTACTTCCCATTATTATACTCTTTGTTTAATATAATTTCATTTATGGGTATTTACATATTCATTGTACGACCCTTCTTCAATGGGGTGTGCGTTTCGAAAGTTACCCATGTCGGTAAGGGAACCTTTCACCCTCCACTTTTTAAAAGATTTCTTTTGTTATGTCTTTTAATTCACATAATATTATGTTGGTATATGTTCTTATATATCATTATTTATGTAAATTTTATTTCCAAGTGACGAGATACCCTTTTTATCTCTCTAATCAACTCTTTTTCTAAAATTTGATGTGACGTCGTTAGGCTATCAAGGGAACTTCTTAACCCAATTTCAATTTCTTTGGGTTCAACATATAGTTATTGATCTTGTCATCCTTTGAATATGTGAATGACATTTGATTATTTTACACTTAATATCCACTTATATTGGGTGTATTTATATTTTTTTCACATAATTATTAGATTTATTTATCCTTAATTTAAGGATACTATCTTTATAATGGATTTCATCTCAATTTACATTTCCATTGAGACTTCATTGTTGTTATGTACAAATTCACCCTTATATGGTGTAAATACTAACCTTTTGAATATTATATCATGAATCCCTTTATTCTAATGATATTATAAAGTTTTGATTAAATGTTATTCCTCAATTATTGTATTCAAGTGTCTCTCATTTTTTTAAAAACCCTTTAACTAAAATATTTTTTTAAATGTTTTAATGATTTAATATTATAAGTATTTTTCATTAATATACATGTTTTCTAAATGGTTTTAAGGATTTATTTATATGGATATTAATGGTTTAAAATGTTAAAAGCTTCAATGTGGTATGAGACACTTTGATTTAAAAATATCTTTATTAAATGTTTTAAATGGTTTTAAAAATGGTTGTAGAATGGATTATTTATTTCAATATCATAAAATGTTATATTGTTATTGCAATGTGGGAATATTATCTTTCCTTTATGCTTATGTTATGTTCTATGATAATGATATGGTTCTTCGTCATTGTTATGAAGACGGGTGGTTTCGGGATAAACTAAGGGTGGGTGAGTTCGATATAGCTCTCCAATGCTTTGGGTAACACGAAGGAGTAAAACGTTAAGGATTCTCCGAAGTGATTTAGGGAATATACTGTGATGGGTATTCCAAACCTAACCAAGAGGGTTACTCCCTACGTAATAATGTTATGAATTCCTCATGTTACCTTTATTTCTTATGATTTCTATGATTTATTCATGATTTTATGAGGTATGTTAAAGTGCTTATGATTTATGGGTAAAGTATGATTTCATTCTTATGTATATATGTACTCATGTTTCCTTTCCATAATTTTTATAACCCATACTGAGCTTTTTATGCTCATCCCATGTTTTTGAAATGTTTTTCACAGGTCAAGGGAATGGTACATGATATGATGATAGTGTTAAGGAAGTGTCAAGAATGAATCCATGTTTTAATTTAAATATGTTTTTGGTGATGGGAAAAATGAATACTATATTTTATGTGACCACTTTGTTTAAATTTAGAATGTAATGCATGTTTTATGATCTAATTCTCTAAAACACTAATCCTAAAAAGGTCCTCAATGTGTAATCTTGTAATAACTCAAGATTATGTAAGGTTTAATGCTGGGGCCTTATAGATACCCAAGAAATAACTACCTCTCTCTTTGAATGATCCACAACTAATCCTTACTGGGATACAGTTTATCCCAATATACAAATCTCATGATACTACAAATCACAAATTGAAAACATTATAAATATATCATAGTGATGAAGAAATCCCGAAATAGTTTTTAGATTCAGAGAATACTCATCTATAGAGGTGAAACACATAACAATGTCATTGATGAAAACCACCATGAAATAATCTATGAAAACTCTCAACATTGTTTTCATAGAACCAATGAACATTATTGGAGCATCCATTACACTAAATAGATTCCAAATGAACTCTTAACATCAACGATTACTTTAGAAATTGGTCTTTGTAATATCCTCATCATTCACCTACAATGATGATATCATGAAAGGAAATCATAATTAAACAACCACAATGATAATGTCAACTAACTAAATAAATAATCAATCCATGGTAGAGGATATCGGTTCATCACCATCACCTGATTCTGGTAATGATAATCAATATTAAGACACAGGATATAATCAACAATCATTATATAAAAAACGAAGGATCAACCATGTGACACACTCAGCTGAATGAAACCATGAAAAAATAAATCACCAATATGTATTCACATCTATCACCACTCATATTTCACTTTCCTATATAGAGGAATTGAGATATGAAATATGTCTGGTTATAACTCAATCTAGAACATGATCTCTCATTAAGGGAGTAATGTAAAAACATCCTTATAAACAAAATCATGGTAGTTTCTTTATCCATATGAAAAATCATTATTTGAACCTCTGAAAAACTGATCGTCATCTCATCCATCAAGAAAGACAAGCATAATACATACCTCTAACTCATCCAAGTCCCTCTCTTGCCTACAACCATAGTTGGCTCTCCATCACTATCATAGAACCCAACGTGAATCCTGAAATAATATACATTTGTTTTCACAGAATATAACTAGTCCATGATAAGGATGAAATCATATAATTTCATGCATAAGCATATTAAGTCTCCCAAAGAGTAGTTCTTACCTAGAACTAGCTCATAGTCCCTTCATAATTCATATAGTTAATAATGAATTCAAAATGTTGTAGTTAATGATAAATAACTAGAATTATCTCCCACTAATGTCCTAAATATTGGAATAGATTTGGTGATATGAAGGAGTACATAACTCTAAGATCAAATAGACCATATAAAATAAGAAAAGGGTTCCTTGGATGACATCTAGTTTTCCCAAAACTAGCAATAATATTGTGTAAAGATAACCATGACCATATCCACGTCCTCTCTGACCCGGATTTTGAACTTATTTATGTCTATGATATTCTATCTACAAATGAGGAATATATCAGTTCTATCATTTTCCTACCCTATCTCCACTCTTCAAATCCCATGTTTAATCATCCTGATACTGCTGCCTTTCCTGAAAATACCACAATGGAGGAACCCTAAGTGAAATGCTCAGCACATGATACCTTCTCAGAATGTATGGGAACACTCTCTATTTTGGAATTGTCCTCCACATGAAAAACAAGTGTCTCTCCTCCTTGACATGGCCTAAGAGCTGCCACCCATTGAGAAACGAGATGCTGAGGGTTAGGACCTATCATCAGATAACTAAGAACTATTATTTCTAGGTAAATGAGAACCATAAACTAACACTCAATTTATATATGGATCATAGTGACTCAGTTCTAATGATGAAACAATTTGGTCCATCATCATTTTGAAAACTGATGCTCTTTTCAACACCTTGATATATGTAAACAAACAAATTAGAGTAAACTAGAGCTATATTTTTGGATGAATATGTTCCTCTAAATAACTCACCCTAGGATACTAATATGGAAATAGGGAGGAATTATATTGTATAAGTGTCCTAAAATAGATCCCAAACTCATGTATGCTAGAACTCCCATATCGAAGTTTAATCAACACCTACTGATTGGCCTATTTTGTGGCTAAAGAATGTAACTCTCCTCAAAAATGGTCCTGAAACATCTACCATGAGACATATGAACCCTTGTAATCATCTAAAAATTATATTTACCATTGATTCATTACATTGTGTAGTATCATCATAGAAAAAAACTATGTTCACTCTCCATGCATGAATTGAAATAATATCTAAATAAACCTCCTCCAAAAATTCCTCTATGACTAAGTCAAGAATTGATCCCTCTTACATTTACATACAATAATATTGAACATCTCATAGTGCTCACCTCCATGTGTCATCATCATGGAACAATGTTCAAAAATGAAGTGTTAGCATGTCCTGTTGAATAGCTTCATCCTAAACCTAACAAGGACATCGACCTGGAGACATTTATATTATAATAAAAGCTGATAGAGACTCTAAAAATTGGAATATGATATTCATAATAATCATTAACTATTTAATTCAATTTATTTTTTATTTTTTTCCTTATTTGATGGTTTAACCATTTCAAAAACCGGTGGAAAGTAGAATGATATAAGATGTGTTCCTATATATCTACACTTAAAATTGTAACCCATCAATTGGTTGGCATAGTAAACATAAATTATATATAATTATATTATACGAGGCCTAAGTATATGTTTTTGAATTGGTTTTGTATATTTATATTTATTAATAAACATATCTGACATTGATTCCCTACCAACCCAAGTAGTCCTCACCCATGACAAACTCTAAGGTCCATCATATATGTTAACCTAAGCCACTGATACAACTATTTCATGACCCCATCCCCCAATAGGTACACCTATTTATCCTCGTCTTCGGTCGTAGCTGGGAGGATAACTTTCCCTTGGTGGTGTTTGCATACAACAACAACCATCACTCCACCATTGGGATGGCACCTTTTGAGGCTCTGTACAGCCGACCTTGCAGATCGCCTTTGTGCTAGACTGGCCTAGGGGAGTCAGAACTTATGGGACCAAATATGGTATTTGATACCACAGAAAGGGTGAAAATTATCTAGCAGCAGAAGAATACTACACGAAGCAGGTAGAAGTCTTATTCCGACAGGATACGGAGACCTCTGCTGTTCGAGGATGGTGACCACGTCATTCTAAGGGTCTCACCCCAATGAGGTTTGCAGAGAATTGGCAGGGGTGGCAAGTTATCTCCTAGGTTCGTCGGACCCTTTCAGACCCTCAGTAGAGTTGGCGAGGTGGCTTACTGCTTAGATTTTCCACCTCTGTTCCACCGGATTCACGATGTCTTTCACATATCCGAACTGAGGAGATATGTGCATGACCCTTCACACATCATTAACCACAACAAGTAAGACATCGATGATGGGGTGACGTTTATAAAGGATCCAGTACGAATTGAGGATCGATAGGAGCGACTCCATCATGGGCGGTGGATACCTTTGATGCACGTACGTTGGCAGCATGAGAACCTACAAGAGAGCACATGGGAGCGAGAGGCTTAGATTTTTTCACAATACCCATACATGTATTCCTAGTTTTTGTTTTGTCTTTCGGGGATTCAAAGTCCTGAGGTGGGGAGAATGTAAAGACCCAGATGATTCAATGTAATTTTTTTTAATTATATGGTAATTATACGAGTCCGCAAAAATTGACGGCCGGTGATTCAGAGGCCCAGTGTTCCTGGAAAAAATCTCTGAAATTCTTATAGGTACATTCAGTAATCATGATATCGGGTTTTTGTAATGTTTGAACCAGTGCTCAAAATTTAAATCTAAAGACACCGTTGAACTCACAAATCCTATATTATCTTAAAGAGACTTTCACCACAACCACAGTAGGACGAGGGTAACTTTTTTTCATGTTTTTAGTGGAAATAAAAATAAAATAAAGAACACAATTTCATTTCAATTTTAACCTCCCATTTGAATGCTTGGTGGTGGGGACCACCTGACCTGGAAAACCCCCCATTTTGAAATTATTTGTGGGGACCACCCAACACTTGGACTCCATCTTCAATGAGGGTGGTGAATCTTAGTTTTCTCCAAATTAATTGTTCCACCTTCCATTAATTTATTATGCCATCATCAACATAATTTACGGCCAAATCTAATTAAATTAATAAAATGTAATTGAATAAGTTGGCTATTTCATTTTGGTGGAATTGGGGGTGGAAGTGTTGACAAAATGGGAGAACATTGGAGAAACACCTTTCTCCAAAAAATAACGCCATCTCCAACGAATAACGCCATCTCCAACGAGGAACATCTTCAACGACAATGAACTGATGTCAGTATTTCCCTCCTCATTGATGTCAACGAACCTTCGAAGTAGGGGTGTGTTTTTTATTTATCTTCATTAATTTTATTTTACATTGAATATCTCCCCATGAGCCGCTTGCTACTGCTCTAACGTAGAGGGTGTGGGCCAGACGAACATGGCCCGACCTATCCCCAAGACTTATGGTTTATGATGCGATCTTCGCAATGGAAGAGGATGATCACCGGTGTCGGAGACTGGCATCAGTGGGTCTCAGGAGCAGTGGATGGTTTCAGAGCCATCCACGAAGACGGTGGTGGAACAACCGTGCTTCCGGAGAAGGTTTGTGGCCTGTCGGCCACAATGGAGTCGGTGTGGAAGAAAAGGGAGGGCGGCAAGCAGAGCCAGCCACCGGTGGTGGTGCGACTCATGACCTCACCGCGTGGAGGAGGTGGGTTGTCCAGCCATCCACGATGGGCTATGCTTTGAGATCCTAAGTGGGTCTTTATATGATATTCTCACTTGGATTCGCTCTCATAATCCACATGAGACTACTCTAGGATCCTATGTGGGTCTGCTATATTAGGATCCTATGTGTGTCTGATGATTTAGGATCCCATGTGGGTCTGCCTCTTAACAGAGTAAGATTATTCTGTAGTTACATCTAATCATCTTTCCTTCCATATCAACGTTAAACCTGATATGAGTTGAGTCTTTAACTTTTTGTAAATCTTCTGTGTGGCATACCTTTGGGGAACTTATCTATGTGGTGATACCTTTGTGGTATTTTTTATTGCGGCGTTACCTATGTGGTACATACCGTTGTGGTGTTACCTTCATAGTACATACCTTCAAGGTGACACTCTTATGCTATTCTTCTATGTGGCATTAATTTTTTGGTACTTACCTTTGTGGTGTTACCTTAGTGGTATTATTTCCTTCGTGGAACATTTGTACTTTGGATATGGATTTAGGCCTTGAGTTTCCTGATGAATGAGATGTGTATACTTGATAACTTAGGTATATGTATGATCATATACCTATGTAGGGTTGTCATATGTTTTTATGCTTTTTGGTTTATCCTTTGTGGGTTTTGGGAGACCTTCAAGGTTCTCGCGGTCCCAACTGTGTATCGTTATACTCACCCATGCACGGGCTACACCCGCACCTTTTTGAGTATGGTGCAGATGATGGACAATGATGACTGAGGAAGAGAGTACAAGGACTGGATGTAGCTCATAGGTGGAAATTAGATGAGGCATACCACAGATATGACCATTCCAATTTTGTACCTACCCCTTACAAAGTCATCCCTCAACTTGCGGAATGCTACCGCTTCACATACCTCTTTGTTGCCTCTCCAAAATATGCACAGACCAGCACATGAAGAACACCAATTCAGACCTTTTTTGAAGTAGTTTCCATTTTTGTTTAACCTCATAGTAGATCTCAAACCCAGATATATGGAATCAAACATTCATGCAATGATTGTTTTAGAAATGATTAATTTTTAGGTACTCATAAAACTATTATTCAACGTAACCACCAGTGATGGATGCATGGAGAACGATGGAAAATAACCATGATAAAAAATTGTTGAATGAACCTTGGTGCTCATTTAGATTATACCTAATCCATTTTTATTAGAATAAAAAACAATGATCTATAATAATTAATAAACCATGAGGCACATACAGATAACAACAATCGTAGATCATGGGTACATAAAAACAATGGTAAATATTATAATTAAATGGGGTTTAAACCACAATTTATAATTCCTACCTTGATTATGGATTTAAAATTGGTAATAAACGATTCTTCTAGAGATTAATGTGATATGTTGGATCTGCTTCCTATTAATTCACCTCGATATGATCATCATTCATCATCATCTCTAAATACGCCAATAAATAAGAGGTGGAATATCCACTCAATGATCCAATGCTTATGAGACTAACCCTACTAATTTTCCAAAGTAGATTACTTATTGAGAAAAATATTTTAGATTATTTAATTCAAAATAAAAAAATAAATTATTTATTTTAATCAAACAAGCATGCCAAAAGTTTCCTTTACAAGACATCTCGTGCCGACAAATTTTACATCAAACATATGGAAAACATCATTCTCTGAGATCAACGGTGGTCTTAGATTTCCCATACGATTCTCAAAAATTTGAGTTATTTTGGGTAGGATTATGAAATAAATAATTTAAATTTATTTCTTTATCCAATTCACCCACCAAAACTTTCTCATACGAGCGTACCAAGCCAACCCACTTTAGCTTATTCTTGGAATAAAATCCACGTTTAGGATTTAACAATGGTCTCAGATTTATGATCAAAAACATTATTTAGTTGACATACCACTTTATTAGGAAAAATTCTATGTGTATTAAAAATATATTTAATACTTTTATAATATTAATTTTAGCCTCACTAAGCTTCAGAATCACACATCATCTCAGCATATGACTCTAAAAATATTCCTTGGAATATCCAATTTAATTAAATAAACAAATCTACAGTCTCGGCATTGTCCCCTTCTTCAATGATATTTGTCCCTAATGAGAACAAACTATATTTAATGGTTTGGATATTTAGCTCTCATTCATATCATCCATATATCTTCCCAACATCAGGATGTACAATAAAAGGGGAAGTGGGAACTCTCTCAAAACCTCCTCCTGTATTGTGACTGGAATCACCATCCATCCCCAAAAAAGGATGTTGATATTACCTTATATCATAAATACATTAGGTTAAAATACAAAGGATATCCTGTAATGGAAAACCGCTCAAACAACATCTTAAAATTTTGACTCTATAAATTGATAAGAAAGCGGATAGGTAACAACCATCGACTGGAGTTATGCTTGGCCATCATCGCACAAAATAGTTAATCAGAAATAGGTTAATTGTTATGTCCCCTCTCTTGACAACAATGGATGAAAAAACATTCAGTGAGAATCTGGTGCCACAACCCTGACATTGGTGTCCCTCAACTTCACATCGCTTCAACCATTGCAAGGTTCACTTTACTCATATGTATGTGAAGAAATATCTATAGAAGTGGACCATTGAATCTAGATCTGAATCCCTAAGAGCTATCATATGACTAACAATCATAGAGAATGTCTATCATAATTCTGATGTGTCTTTCATTCTCTAGCACTAATGTCAGGTATATGAGGGTTCCTTCACAAAAACCTACCACATACCGATCTAAGAAATGTTAATAATTTAGTTCATAAGTCTTATAAACTATGTTGTGGGGTTAATATTCTAAAGTGTATAACCAAGAAATTTATTAAACCACAATGGATCCTGGAAGACACACTCAATACATCCACATCTCAAACCATGAGTTAGTTATAATCCACCCTGAGGCCAACCTTTGATATCCACTTTACCCTAAACCACATTTCAAAGAAATCAACGATTATTGAGGGTGGATAATCTTCCTCATGTCACTTGGATTAGGTGAATCCAAACGACACCATACCTCAAGATCTTATCATCCTCTTAGAAATACAACACCTATTTTCCTTTGTGAACACACTGGGTCCAATGAATCCCAACATCTGTAGACTCTCTAACCATACCAAAAGATCAGACAACCTAACGGGGTCATCTGAGGTGATAGTGTAAAAATAAGGTCATCCAAATTGAAATTCTATACAGAGGTCCATCCCATAATAGGTAAGTAAAATCAGCAATTCACCATACCCCACCAATGATATAGGGAGATGATAGCTCATAAAATCCTCCATTCCAAGGGTTATACTAGCCAACTATTGAATCGACCATAACCTCCTACGAATGATATCATCCTACTCTATCTAGGGGTCACTCCTCATAAATGATGAAAATTATTTCCAAAACCCCAAAAACACTACAATACTCAGTAGTAGCAATCATATGAGCATGGACAATCAACTACCAACCCATATTAAATAAAATATCATATTTTCTCACATCATCTACAGAAAATTTGGTGTGAGGTTCTCTCCCCAAATTGAGTAAAGTTGTATCATCAATAGGAACATGCAACCATCAATCCTCTCTGTAGGGCCTTCGACAAATGGGTCCTGAAAAAGATCCTCAACTAGTATCTCTAGGTCTCAAATAGAGTATTTGCATAGTAAATTGTTTCTTTAGACTCTATGCTAACAACTAAAGCTGAAGCAGTTGTGAAATAGGTCATACCCCAAACCACACTTTACCCTCTAAACTAGAAGCTCCATCTAATGAGATATCATATGTCCCCATTCAAACCTTCTCTCCTCAAATAGAGCCAGCTCTGAAACCCCATCACATATGCACATCTTGATCATGCAATTCAAAGTCACTCCACCACCAAACCATAATAATATCTTCTCTTGGAAGGCACTGACTCACCTACATAGTTTCGAATCAATTCACAACGATGTGTCTAGGTGGGGGAAGTGTATGTATTGCTTTTATTTACAATTATATAGTAAAACATAACCATAAAAAGACTCCACTGATGCCTACTGTCATCTGAGAGTGGTCTCACCAAGAGGATTACAATCAAAAAGGATTCTAACTGAGTGGGATATCAAAACTGGAATATCAAACCAGACATCAACCACCTGAGATGGGATTCTATATCAACATGAAACCTAGGTGATCTATCTTTCTCCAGAATGAGAAATTCACACTCATAATAGGTTATTCATCTATTGGTACCACCAAAACCAACTAATTATCAACAGATAGAACTGATTCTAAGAACAACCATTTGATTTTCCATAATCTATAGAAGTCTAATATCATGGATCAGTGACTCAAGAAAAACCTCTACATCCATGGATGTTGGATCCTCGTCTATTCTTAGTGTTATCTAGAGATATACCACATAGGGTGTTCTAAGCCTACACACATCTTCAACTTTATATATTGGTACCAACTGATACTTCCCAAGAGGGGGTGATGCTACCTACCCTACTAGAGAAAAAGGTCTCACTGTACTTACCTCGAAGTGAGGCCTCATAACTCATTGGATCGTTGTTAGGATACAACTGTTGATAAACAAGTTTAATGTATTCACTATGTCCTCTCAAAGTGATCAACACATACCATAGTCAAATGAGCATATATATAACAATAATGGAGAGATGAATTAAGAAGGTTAGTAAAATACTCAATCCCATATGTTGTGTGTAACATTTATCCCTCTAACAAATTTCTTAGTCATTCGAGTCAACATGAGGCTTTTCAAGGCCCATGTGAGTGGAGACATTGGACACCTACACCATTACTATATTCCCTAGTCAGAGAGCCTCACATGAGGCACTTTGACAATTTCTCCCTACAACTGTACCAAATCCTAATAACTGGGCTATACTGAACAACGTCCCAAAGAAAAACTTTCTATGATACCAATCTGACATGACCCGAATGAAGTTGAGTCTTGAAACCAACAACCCCAATCCCCCCTCCATAGGCTAGTGGGTGGAGACCAGTATTGAAGGAATAATTAACTAGGGGATGTATTTTTCTAAGTATGTGTTTGTACACACAGAACCATCTCAATGTATAAGTTCCTAGGTAAAGAATAAAAGATGAAACACATCTTGAAAGTAAACCAAGCATACATAACCTCTAGGGTGTACAATAGTATGATTGTACAAAATAAAAAGTAAAGAGAAAATACAACGCATCCAAAAATATGTCCCAAACTGAATAAAAATGGAAAACTAAATGGTGGAGAATACTCTTCTCCTGAATCCCATGATGTGACCACCATACACTATCTAAAGAATAAGGTATCCCTAAGCTCCTCTGAACTCACCGATGAATTTTCCATCATCTACATAAGACATGACACATGCGGGAAATTATCATATATAGGTGAGTATATAAAAATCAATTAGGACACCCCGAAACTAGAAGGGGTCAGTAAGATATACAATAGTTATGGGAATACAATAGATGTAAGATATAATAAAAGAGAACAAATCAACCTAGACCATGAGTTTAGGTAACCTCATATAAAATGAAAGGGATCAACATAGTTTGTAGATGAACTCTGTAAAATTATTCACCTTGATAATTGGAAAATATAGTCTTCCAAACCATTAAAATTTAAATAAATATTGCACATGGTATACCCCAAACATATTTGTATCTCATGTAAGTAGAGTATTCAAATCCAAGGAGTGTATATTAAAGAATATATATATAATGCTGAGTAAAAGAATCCCAAATGAGAGATTAAGAGTATCTCTATCTCACATATCATTCCAATAATAGGATTTTCCCATAGTTAAAAATGTATATTAATGATTCCTAGAATCCCACATGTCTTCCTAGAAGTAATCCTCTATGGTTAGAAATACTATGTAACTATGCCTCAAAGATGAGGGGCCACAACCCTTAGTAGGGAACTCATTCTCTGGTATAATAGGGGGGTCTCACCTTGATATTCATCGAGGGAATCCATTATACAACTCTACAAGATGGTATAACATATAATATATCCATAATGAACCTAAAACCTTACTGATGGGGGTCCAACTATATTGTCACAAGGACGTATGCACATGTTGATGGGGAGGGGGTCACTCAGTAATGTAGAAGACAGGTGACCATGCCAAGGACCAAACATCCCAAATCTATAGGAGGGTTCAAATCGATATTCATCTATGAATCCACAGACCACCTCTATTGAAGTGTTAACCCAGAAATTGTCAAGACCTCCATCGTTGTTCTCTACATAAGTTTCTACTCAGTACATATCATGGAATCCACTTACCATATCAATTGAGGGTCAACTATGTAGTCATCAAAAAATACATTACACATCTCTACTGGAGGGTCAACTCGATAATCATTTAGGACTCTACTTCCAAGCACTACTAGAGGGTCAACAAGGTATGCATTATGTACTCCACTGCCCAACTATACTGGAGGGATACTATGGACTCCATTGCCTATATGTAATGGAGGGTTAACTTGGTATGTGTTGATGGCTCCACTTCCCAACTCTATGAGAGGGTCGACTAGGTAATTATCAAGAACTCAACTACCCCACACTAATGGAGGGTATAACTCAGTAATTATCGAAGAATCCATTACCCAGCTCTACTAGAGGGTCTACATCATAAGAATAAAGGACTCCCCTATATGGCCTCACTAGAGGATCAACATGGTAGCCTCTGGTGATCTCCCATGATCATTATCATCTTTGAGGATTTATTAAAGAAGAATTATTCCCAAAACATTTGATATCGTATCTACAAAACCACAACTGAGGGGACCATCACATTATACGTGAAAAAATACTCAATATAGGATACCCATATGAAAAATTATGAGTCCAAATGAAGGGGTTACAAAAGATTTAATTCTCCCAAAAAGGAGGCACGATGTACATTAAGTGTGATGGAACCCACATGGCATGTTGTACAGCTCCACCACCTGGTAATTTTCTCTATAACACATGGGTTGTTGGAAATGTAGTACAACATGACATGTATGGGTACTACATGATATGTCACATCAAAAAGACCAACCAAAACATGAGGATAATAGTCTATCCTCATGGAAAAAATCTTTTGAAAGGCTATTCACTTTCCTAAATCAGAAAAAAAAATCCTTAGAAAGGCTATTCACTTTCCTAAGTCTATCCTCAATATAGGATACCAACATTCTCCATATCCACCTCACCCACAAGTACCTACATTCTTTTTTCTTTTTTCTTTTATTTATGTTATTATTCCATATTTCACATCCTTTCTTCTTCCCATAGTTTTTATCCCCATGTATGCCCTATTGTACAACCCACCATCCACATGTAGCAAATCCTCCTCATACATGGTAACTGATAAATCACACCTCCATCAGGCCACCATCATTCCCCATTTTAATGGACACCCTTGACATGTTGCACACTACCATATATTCCCCATCATTGACTCTTGAATCCTTGTAAGGACCAATACATGAAGAACGCCAATTCTGTCTCAATTTTTGTTTTTTGATGTCATAGTCCATCTTCATTGTAGATCTCGATCCTACATCTATGGAATATAACATTATCTCCAATGATCATTCTTTCAATGAATTTATTTTCAGTTATTCGTCAAAACCTTGGTAACAATAAAACACCTATTATAGACAGGTGAAGAACGTGGAATAAAACCATGATAAAAAAATTGAGGATTAAATATCAGTATTTATTCGGATTGTACTTGATCTATTTCAATTATAATAGAAAATTATGATCTATAATAATTAACAAACTATGACTCTCATCCATATGACAATAATTTAGGATCTAGGGTAGATAAAAACCGTGATCAATATTTTAACAATGCATGGAATAAACCATACATGATTAGTACTAGATCCATTATGGATCAATCATTGGTGAGGAATTTATCCTCTAGATATTATAGTGATTCACTACATCTGTTTCTTGTCAATTCACATTGATCTGATCATCAGTCATCATCCAATATCAATCTTCCAAAGAATAAGGGGTAGAAGCTCCTCTCAAATATCGAAGGGTTATGAGCATAACCCTAGAGATTTTTCGTGGAATCATATATATTGATTATGGTTTTTTATATGATTTAATTAAAAATAAACATATATACTATTTACATTAATTAAATTCACCCTCTAACAACTAACTTTACTAAACATTCAACTCCGGCCAATTTTAGGATTCACTTAGGGTAAACTTCACACACCAAACTCAACGGTGGTCTTTGAAATCCCATCCAAGTCTCTTTTTCTGATTTATTTGAGCTAGGGTTATTAAATAATTTATTTAAATTAATTAATTAATCCAATTAACCTACCAAAAACTTCCCCATCCAAAACCCCACATCGACCAAAGTTAGGTCATGCCTAGGGAAAGCTCCACAATCTGGATTCATCTGTTGTCTTAGATTTGAGGTTAGAAAAAATTGTCATGATATATTTCATATTTTAGGAACAAATTGTCCAAAAAATATATATTTAATATTTAAAAAAAATTATTTTGGTCTCACTGATCCTTTGAATCACACACCATCTTAGTGCCTGAGTACAAACAAATTATAGGAATATCCCAAAGTCTTACATGAAAAAACCCGAGTCTCTAAATAGTATCAAATAAGGGATTTTTAATATATATGAAGTCTATGATTCGGGGTGAGTTTTATATTTGTACTATCAAATAAAATGATAACATTAATGTTATAGACATTCTGGACCATCGAGGAATGGATTTTATGGATTGAGAAATGTTTCTCAACCTAGTAATTTAAGATTATGAACTGTTGTATGTTAAACCCCATTCCCATTTTCTATAAGGCATTTCATTAATGATGTGAATATGAGGGGTTGGAAATCAAAATTTATTTCATAAGGGGATATCTGAAAATGTCCAACTATGAAAAAAATAATCACTTTTCATGATTCTAAAATTTCTATATGTATTTTATTTTTCTGATTATTAAGGTAGTATTTTCCTCCCCCATTATTTTTTAACTAAAAAATTATGTTTAGGAAGTGGGAGTGATTAAAAAATCACATACGGAATTTTTTTTACTTGAAATATTTTTAATTTTATGTTAAAGTGATGAATTGGTTATTAAAATCCAATGAAAATCTATGTAAATATCCCTTAATAAAGAAAATACATATGTGGTATAGCAATTATGTTAGTTTATGGAGAACATTATTTTCTAGGCCTTTTAGTCTTCTTTTATATATATTGTTAGACTATATAGGCTTATAGTTGGCTTGTTGATAACACTCTGCTAAGAAGAATGTGGTATCACCCATCACTTGTGAAATTATTAAATCCCATAAAAAGTGGATGTAATCACATATGGAGAAATTGAATTCATTGTAATTATTAGAGTTTGTCGGATTAGAGGAAACATTACCTTGGATGTTGTAAAATCAATAATGTATAAATGATAATTCTAAACACTTCCATAACATGTCAAAAAGGGTTCAATGTTTCCCAATTTTCATTTATGTCCAATTTGGGACAGAATTGGACCATTGAATTTGGAAAAACATTAGAAATATTAAAAAATCCAATGGTGGGGTCGAACTTCCCTTGAATGTGGAGAAGATTTATTATATTTTTAAATATGAATTAAAAAAATGTGTGATAAAACATAATTGAGTTAGCTTCCATATGATATGAAATATATAACATCTCTCATGTAGGAAGACGAAGTAGAAGCTACCCAAAAATAAATTGGTAAATGTAACCACCTGAATTGTTATAAATAAAATACCCCTTTTGATTTAGATAAATGTCATATTAAATAATATTATTATAGAAAACACATAAACTTATTTTGTTTTATTGTATCCAATTTTATTTAAAATACCATTAAGTATATTTATCACTTATTATATATCCATTGAAATTTTTTTATAAGGTTAGTATAAATAAAGATTTTTTACAATCCAATTGAAACATAAAAAAGTGATGTCCCCAACCAAGAAAATTGTACCCTTTGATCCACCTTTGTTGGAGATTCTAAGGGAAATAAAATCTCTGTGATTTTACATTGACCAAACCTGATACGTTATCCAACAACATCAACATGAGGGAAACTGTTAATGGGATAATTCTAGGCTTATCAAGATCACGGGACAAACCATGTTCGCCAAACTGGCCAATGAAATTGTCAACATCACACATCTTACTCTTGGGGAATATGTTGGTGAATTAACTAGATATATATATATATATATATAACAATACACTATTAATAGTAGTATGTAAATTATTTGGTATAAAATAATGAATATATTTTCATCCTATTGTTTTTACTCTGTAAATGATTCTTTAGTTTGATACCATAATGCAAAAATTTTGTTTTTCTTTCATATTCAAATTGGATTTAAGAATATATGAAATTAAAGGATTTTTAAAATAAATAAAATTTTAGTAAAATAATATTATAACACATTTTTTATCAAATATAAATGTTCATACAATTAAATATATTATTCATAAGTGATGAAAAACTATTATTATAAAAAACTCAGCATTTCTCAAAAAATATCAATTTAATTTTAAAAGTTAAAAATAAAATATTTAAAAAATTATATCGATAAAATGAATATTATTTTGGGAATTAGACTCTCAAAATAATCCAATTGATAATATTTTAAAAAATTTAGATATATTTTATTTTTCAGGTAAAAATATATATTATATAAATATAATTTCTGTTTTATGACAGAATAATGACCCAAAGTATTTTAATAATTATTATAAATTTGAACCAAACCCATATCAAAGTTTTCCATTTAAAATAATGTGATTTTAATTTAATTTTATGTTTTTTGAATCCATTATGATTCCTCAAAAACATATAATATATATTATGGTTTTAAAACCATTTCCTTAAGAGTATGACTCACCTACATATAAAATTTATAATTATCATACAATTTATTCCTCTAAAATTATAGAATATTAAAAACCACTCTCATTTTCTAGAAACCATGGGAAAAAACCATGGTATGATGTTTGGCCTTAGATATTCTATTATGTAGAGTTCTAAACCAAAATAATAAATATGTTCTACACTTTTCCTATATAAACCCATGTATGATCCCATTTTTCCTCTCCCAAACACCTTGGTATATTTCAATAATCATCCCTCCAATATATAATGTCCTCCCAATATGACCTGAATCTCTCGAGAAGCCCCTCGCAAACATTTGGATTCACACACTCAGGTAAGTGATTTTGGACTCTCCTCTTATTATCAGGATCATCTTTTTGTTATTTATCTAGATTTCATTTTGATTATGTAGGGATATATTATTAAATATTCAATTTATGTTAGATTTTACATATAAATAATGATATATTCATTTCACTCTCATTAATCATTCCATTATCTTTTATGTACACCTGTTATTATGCCAAAATATTTTAAGAGATCTTCTACTCTCCATTTTATTCAAGTAAATATTTTATGTATTCTTATTAAATTATGTTTTTTAATGTTGTGATGTGTTATTACACATCCCACATTCATTCCTTCTTATTTTCAAATGATTATATACCCCTATCAATCTCAATAATCCTTTCATAATCCATTTTGTATACCTGTTACCATGCCAAAATTTCATTAGGAATTTCTATCTTCCCATTTCTATTCAAAAACATATTTTATGTCATGTCTCTTAAATTTTTTTTATTATGTTGTAATATGTTCTTATATAATACCATTACTGTATAATTAATTTATAAATTATGATATCCACTTTCCTTATCAATAAGCCTTCCATGATCCTTTATGTACACATGTTATCATGTCGAATTATAGTAACAATTATTTTATCTATTCAAGTTTCTTCATTATATTTTTCATTCTATTTCCAAAATTAAAATTTTGGGATTTTTAAATCCCACTTTTATTTCACATTTTATGTCTATGTGAATATATACCCCCTTCTCTCTCATCAAAAAATATTTATTAATCTTTATGTGGCGTTGTTATGCTACTGAAATTTCACCGTGACCTTCCATAAAAAAACAATTGTGTAGTTAATACCATACCAATTTCCAATCAATGGTGTTAAAATTTATGCACATATAATTTTTATTGGAGACTTAAAAATATTTATTTCACACTCCTTTAACACGGAATTAATTATAATGATAAACGAATTCATAATTTATAGTCTATCTGGATCACTTAAGCATGATAATGGAATGAATGTGATGTGTGATCCAAATATCAATCCAATGCATTGCATATTATTTAGTATCATGATACGTTGTGTTAGGATAGGGAGTGAACCTGGTTAATTTATGGGACTATTTCCTCTATGTTGTCTTGGAGGTTTTATCATTAAACAATGTTTTTTAGTTAATGTTTTTAAGTTGTTTCCACATTCCACATTTTATGATTATCATGTCATAACATGTCTTATTGTTTATTTATGATTCCTACTATTTTTATTCACCACTGATACTTCTATTGTGTATCAAGTATTATTGTCTCCATATTATGAAATTTTTATTCCCATACTGGTCTTTATAGACCATCCATTTTTTATGTTTGTCCCTAGGTTATCACTTCCAATTTTAGAAAGCCATGAACTATTAAAATCATATTAAGGGAAATTTTTAATAATGATGTTGTTTCCCATGTTAAATATTTTATTTTATGTAACTAGTTCCCAAATACAATAGACTTATTGACCGTTTGGTTTGTATTAATTTTAGTATTATGTAATAAATTATTTATTAATTTAATATAAAGAGAATGGTTGTTATAGTTTGTATCAAATGAAAATTTTAGTTTTTTTTGGGATTCGGACTGCAAAACATTAGAAAAAAGACTTAGGGGAAAGACTAAGTATATGAAAAAAATCCCATATTAATTTAGTATATATTAATATGTTTATCAACCAAATATATCCTTGTCTAGATACTATAAGTGTATGTGGTTCTGGAATAGGTTTACCAAGGAGTAACAACTCTGCCAATGTGTTCTAAGTATGACTCTCGGTAACCTGGTACATGGGAGCGGGCCTTACCGTGTGCCTAGTCTGACACTTCTAGGAGTTATTCTTAGTTAAATTTATAATCTCATTATGAACCATTATTAAATGAAACAATCCCTATAAGAGTTCATGTTATGAAATTGATCTTGGAAAACATATATTTAACTATAGGAATTCGTATGTTATGGAAATAAATTCAATTTATAATTTATAAGATTAATGTCATTGAATTACCTTTTATGAGTTTAATGGTTTAAAAATATACACAGTTATTTTTCCTTTTATTCTAGAAAATGGATATAAATAGAAGTAAAATGGTAAATAATCAATGAAATAAACAATGTGATGTCTACACTAATGAGATATAAAACTGGATGACTGAAGGAATCAAGAATTTCATAATAATACACAATTAGCTAACTCAGGTTATGAATAGAAATTTGGATTAGGAGGATCATTAAAACCCCCCTAAGATAGAACATGTAGATATTAGGATATTCATATGAAAAATGCCTCCTACTTTCAATGGATCATCCAATCCCTAAATCACAAAACAATGGATCAATTCCATTGAGAATATTTTCTGAATGCATCAATGTTATAAATGATTGAATGTTCTTTTTGTTGTTTATAATATGGAGGGAGAATTTGATTAGTTTTTTAAATTGATATATAATACGTACCATTGAGAAGATATCGAAGTGATTTAATAAATGTAATTCCAGAGGATATTTATTGATAACTATTTTTCTCACACTCTCCATCTTAAAATCAAAATTGATTTCCTTTAACTCTTGAAAAAATATGAAATGATCTATTCTGATGTATGAGTAAAACATCACAGTACATTCATGATTTTCCTCCTATTTTAATATTTTCTCACAAATTCATTATTGTACACTTCTTTTGAGGGATGAAACCTAGTCTATGAAAAGGCTTGGAGCTCCGTGACTTTGATAGCTATGAGGAAATTGTTCGTTGAGACCACGAAATTGATATGAAGATCAACGAATCTAATGTGTATCATGAAGATATGAAGTGTAAAGTCTGGGTTAATTCGAGTGGTCTAATGCATAATTCTAACTGTTCCAATAAATTGAAATATCATTCTTGTCAATGGTGTATAAAGAAGCACACCAGAATGTGTTAATAGGGAATGGAGAAATTATTTAACTGTGGGGAGGAAGGACACCTTCTTGGTGTTTACCGATAGATAAAAACATCTAATCATATAGAGTAAAGTAATAATCTATTCATCCTTCAACACATTGTATATTTCATCAACTAAAAGGAACCATGACACTTTGTAAATAAATACCCTAATCCAATGGTTTTTAGATACAACCAACAACCTCAAACATAGCAATGATGAGATTTTATATCACAACTACAGAGGTGGATCCCAACAATAAAGTGGTGGTAGGTACACTAGTTATTAATTAAAGAGTAGTGAATGTACTTTTTGAATATTGTTCTATGAAATCCTTTATATCACGAAATTTTATTAGAACTATTCAAGAACTACTAAAAAGTATGGAAGTAGATCTATCATTAAAATGGAAAATGGTGAAACTATTTCATCCCAAGTATATAACTCTTCCCCCATCAAAAGGTGGGGGTGAACATATAAATGAATATTATCATACAATATTTTGTGAAATTTGATGAAATTGTGTGAATGGAATGGATTTTATTTTATTGTTCCAACACAAATTTCCCTGAGAAGAAATTCACTCCCAGTATGGTAAATTAAACCATGATTTTATACTTCAAGGTGGAGGATAAATATTTTTAGCACCATCATCTCAGTCATAGATATAATTTCCCAATGAGCAAGAGTATATTTCTAAAATGATTGATCCTAAGGAAATTATAATCCTCAAAGAAATATATATATATTGAGGGAATATGATGATGTGTTTCTTGAAGAATTTCATGGTCTTCCTCTAAGCCTAGAGTTTGAATTTTAAGTCAATTTTATACCTAGGTGTTTCCTATATCCAAGAATCTATATAGTACAGTTGTTGTTGAACCTGAGGATCTAAAGAAACAACTATAATAGAATCTATATAAGGGGTTTATATGCTTGAATTCTTCACCTGGGGATTCACCAGTCCTGTTAATCAATAAGAATGATAGGTCAATGTTTATTTTCATTGATTATCATGAGCTCAAAAAGCTCACGATATGGAAAAAGTATCATTTTCCATCGATTGATGATTTTTCCGATAAACTATGTAGATAATGATACTTCTCTAAGGTGGATATGTGGTTGGTATATTACTATGTTAGGGTGAAAAAGGAGGATATCCTCAACACATCTTATCGTAAAATGTAGAGGAAATGTGTGTTCATAGAAATTCCATTTGGACTAACTAATGCTCCAGTAATCTTTATTGGCTTGATGAATAGAGTATATAGTTATTATATTGAAACATTTGTGGTAGTATTTATAGATGATATACTAATACACTCCAAAACCATTGAGAATTATGAGGATCATCTGAGAACTGTGAAAAAGACCATGTGAAAGGTTATTATTTATGCAAATTACTAACAATGTGAGTTCTTGTTGAAGGGTGTCTCATTATTAGGTATTCTCATAATAAGAAAATTCATATTTTTTTATCTTTCAATGACAAATGAGATGGAAGGATTGTAGAGGAAAATATCTATAACAGATTTGTGTAGCTTTATTAAGTTATCTTGATATTATCTTTGATTTGTGATAAATTTCATGTGATTTTAAAAACCTCTTACCAAGCTAACTCGAAAGGGATATATGTTTTCATGGAAATATGAATTTAAAAAAATATTCAATGAGATGCGGATGAGGCTTATCACTACCCTTGTTCTTACACTACACATTAGTGGTGAAATTTTCTTAATATTCAGTGATGCTATGAAGAATTGATCGTGTCGTGTGTTGATAAAAAAATTACAAAGTCATAGCCTACGCTTCAATGAAAATAAAAGTTCACGATTAGAACTATCCATATAATGATTTAGAGATGTATACATGGATATCAACTTTGAAAATATTGAATAATTAACTCTTTGTGGGGAAAATTTAAAAATGAACTTATCACGAAAGTATCAAATATATATTCCCACAAAAGAAGATAAATACGCTCCAATATATATGATTAGAGATGATCGAGGACTGTGACTTCTCAATTAACTACGATCCTATTAAATTAAATAAATTGGTGGATGATATATGTATAAATTATCCAATAATTTTATCATTGATGATAATTAAGATGGATTCTATATTCATAGAATTGATGAGTATGGACATAAGAATCATAGAGAAAGTAAAAGTAACATGATCAATCCGTTCACAAATTATTTCTCATTTGAATCTTCTTGAAACATTAAATGATTTTCATCAAAAGAATGTGGAAATTCAAGATAAGGTGGAAAATATTAGAAAAAGAAAATCCTCATAGTTTATTGATAATGGAGAAGTAATTGTGAGATTTGGTTGAAGACTACCTTTTCCATATACTCCAAATTTAATGAAGGAACTATTAGATGATGCTCATATTTCAGCACTCTCAATTAAACTAGGAAACAAAAGGATGTATCAAGATTTCCTACAGCACTATTTGTTGTACATCATGAAGAAAGATATCACTAAATATAAATCAGCGTGCATACTATGTCATCAAGTGGAAAATTAAAGTACTCAATCTAAGTGGATGATGCAACCATTATCCATACCAACATGTGAATGGTAAAACATCACAATGGAATTTGTCACCAGAAATCCAAATACAACAAAAAGAAAGAGTGATATCTTAGTTATTATAGACAGTCATCAAAATATATCACACATCATTGTGATTCAAGATTATTTCTCACTAGATCAAATTTAACGGATATACATCATAGAAGTTGTGAGGCTATATGGTGTACCACTACTAATTTTGTCTGATGATGATCTAAGATTAAACTCTAGGTTTTGGAAAAATTTATAGTGTGATATAAAAACAAAGCTAAAATTTAGTATGGCATATCTCCCTCAAACTGGTGGCCAATAAAAGTGAACTATCCAAACACATGAGGACATGTTGAGAGTATGCTTAATTGACCTCAAAAAAGGATGTGACAAACATTTTCCTATGATCTAGTTTTCTTACAACAACTATTTCCAATCGAGAATCCAAATGGGTCCTTATGAAGATATGTATGGGAGTATGTTCAAAACACCTGCATGTGGGAATAAATTTAGGGGATTTAAGCTTCTTGGTCCTGAAATGGTCAAGAAAATATTTTAAAAGGTTACGACCATTCAGCATTGCACAATGTTTTCTCATAGTTGGAAAAATATTTATGAAGACCATCATCAATGAGACCTAGAGTTTGATTTTGGACACATGGTATTCCTCTTCATATATCCATGGAATAATTTGATTATATTTAAGAAGAATAGATATATTTTTCCATGGTGCATCTCCAATTTTGATATCATTGATCGCATTGTAGCGGTGGCATGTCGACTAACACTCCACCAAACCTATCTCGAGTACACGATGTATTCTATATATCCATCTTAATAATTACATACCAAACACCTCACATGTACATAATATTAAGGTAGTACCTTTCGATACTGATATTTCCTATGAGGAGCATCCGGTGAAGATATTAGATTGTAGACGAAATGTTATTTGAAATAAGGCAATGCACCAAGTCAAAGTTTTGTGGAGAATACAAAATTTTGAAGAAGGAATGTGGAAACCCTAGAAAGTGATGAAATAAAGTTACCCTCATTTATTTTAATATGAAGAAATACTATTTAGAGTGAAAAATTTATTGGAGGGGGGGGGATGATTTTAACCAAACAAACTATCATTTAAGAGTGATCACGTGGTTAGTATAAATATTGGGTTTTAATAATCCAATTGAGACAGAAAAAAGAACTGATGGAATCAACGAGTAGAATTATACTCCATAAATCCCATTTATTAAAGATTTAAAGGAATATAGAATCTCAATTCTTTTCCAATTACCAATCCAATGATGAGATCCTATAACATGAGAATGAGTGGAACTATATATAGGATAAGTTCATTGTCATTGAGATCACTGCCAAAAATATGTTCGTTGAACCGCCCTCTAAAATTCCCACCATCGCGCACCATACTCTTAAATAGTATGTTTACATTTTAAATGGATGTTTATAGATACCCTATAAATATTCATATCTACATTGTTTTTTTATATAATAAGGATTATATTTTCATCTTGTTATTTATACTTTGTAAATGATTTTTTTATTTTGATAAAATAATGAAAAATTTGTATTTGTGGTTAATATTAAAATTAAGTTAAGTAATGAATGAAATTAATGTATTTTTGAAGTAAAAATTATTTTAATAACATATTATTATTAAATAAGTTTTATCAAATATAAATTATCATACAATCAAATATCATTTTTTAGCTGTTGGAAAATTAGTATTGTCAAAAACAAATCATTTCTTTTCAAAGGTCAATTTTATTTTAAATGTAATAATTCAAAAATTCAGGAAATTATTCAGATAAAATGAATTTTATTTTTATAGTCAGAGTTTCTAAATTATGCAGTGGTGAAGTTTTCATATTTTTATGGAGATAGTTGAATTTTCTGGTAAAAATTAAATATTGTATAAATATTCATTTTTTTATGAAATAATAATGACTAAAAGAGCTTTAATAATTAAAATAAATGGAATCAATGACCAAATAAATATTTTACCTTTAATATAATGTGATTTTAACTTCATTTTATTTATCTTATAAATCCATTATGATTCCTCCAAAACCTATACTATATTTTAAGTATTAGAAATAATTTCACTTTGATTGGGACTCACCTCCACATAACAAATGATTTTTTTTTTAATTTAAGCTCATGGACATATAAAATAATACGAATCAAGAACATTTCGATGAAACCATGGGAAATAAAATGATTTGTTTTGTGGTTTGTTTATATTTTATTATGTATATTCCAAAACCAAATTAGTAAATAAATCTCCCTCTTTTCCTATATAAACCTACCCAAGATCCCAGTTTTCTACACATAAACTCCTTTCATCATGTCTATACTCTATCATATACTCTATAAAGACCTCCAACGATTCCCCTGGGCTCTTAAAAATCCCCTCCCAAAAATTTTATGTCACACACTCAAGTAACGGATATTCCACTCTCCTATTTTTATCAAGTACATCATTTCCTTAGTATCTAAATTTCATTTTTCATATCTTGGGATATGTTTATAAATGTTCCCCTTACTATAAATTTTAAGTATAAATAATTATAAGTTCCATTCACTCTCATTTCTCCTTCCATTATCCATTATTTACACCCATTACAATGCCAATAATATTTAAGGGATTTGTCACTCTCCATTTTGTCAAGTAATTTTTTATAAATGAATATTAATTTTGATCTGAAAATTTTGGGATAGTTTCCTCCATATACCATATACATTACTTTGTATTTATAAATTATAAGATACCCCTTTCAATATCATTAATCCTCCCACAACATTTATGTTTACTCACTACCATGATAAAATTTCATAACAGATTTCTCTATTCTCATTTCCATTCAAGAACTTATTTTATGTTGTGTCTATTTAATTCATTTTTCATATGTTTCAATATGTTTTTAAAAAATCCCATTACAATAAATTTTATTTATATGTATGATATCCCCTTTCCCTATCAATAATCTGATAACTAATTTTTTTGTACACATGTTACCAAGAAGAAATATAGTTATTCTTCTTGTCTATATTTAATTATCTTCATTAACTTATGCCTTATATTTCAAAATTTCAAATGTTGGGATATTATTTTCCATTCCCCTATTAATTCTCCATTTATTTATATTTTATTAGAGACCCCTTTATCTCTCATGAACCATATTTGTTAATATTTATGTGATGTCCTTATGCTACTGAGATTTCACCGTGGTCTTCCATTCCATTTTTTAGTGAATACCATACCTATTTCCTATCAAAGGTGTTCACATTTATGCACATATACATTTATTTGGGGACTTACATATTTTTATATCACACTCATTAATCATGCGAATAATTATGATTATTAACTAATCAATGATTAATTATCTATGTGGCACACATCATCATTATAATGGACTGAAAATAATGGGTGAACTCAGATAGCACTAAAATACATTGGATAATGTTTAGTATCATAATATGTCATGGTGGGATAGGGATTGATCCCAATTCATTTATTAAAATTTTTTCTACCATGATTTCTTGGTGGGTTTAGCCTTGAACTATATTTATGATTCAGTTATTTAGTTTGTTTCTATGTTTCACATGTTTTCATTACCATGTTATATCATGTCTCTATATTCATGTTTATGATTCATGTTCTTTTTATACCCAATTTTTATGCCAATTATGTAACATGTATTATTCTCTTTATATTATTCCATGTTTACTCCATTACTGGGATTTATATCTCACAACTTTCTTGCATTTTTATTCTGTTGATCTCATGTACTTTTAAATGGAATGGAATTTTAGAATCATATTAAGGATGTTTTTAGTAATGTTGTTGTATCCCATGTTCATGTTTTTATTTTCTATAACTAATTCCCAAAGACATCAGACATATCAATATTTTGGGATGCATTAAGTGTAATTTTGTATAATAAATCATCTATAAATTCGATTTGAAGATAATGGTTGTCATATTAAAGGGGTTTAAATATGGTTTCCCCTGAATACCTAGATAGAAACACTCTAACGGGATGTCATTCAGGGAATAATATAATACCACTATTGAATAATGAACAAGATCACGTGTGAGGATTTTATGAACTAGTTTTTATAGATTTTACAAGTGTTTCAGTAGTAGGAGAAGACCTTTATACAATAATTACAACGTATTAGAGAATTTGACTACTATAAAAGGTATTAAGGTTACTATTTTAGTTTTTAGACATTCTTCCATGGTGGTTTATGTAGGATTGAAATGATTTTGAAGTTCCTTTGACTTTTTTTCACATATTCTATAATTTCAACCCATAAATAAAAGATGGAAAATTATATAATCAAGTGTGTGTGTATTTTTGGGAACTAGGAATATATGTTTTACACTATGCGCAGGTTTCAACTAAATATAAACAAGGAAAATAACAAAGGACGGGTTGTGTAGGTGTCATTTTCAGTAAGTGTTACTGTCAATCTATGCAGTATAGTTATGTTTATCCCTCTATGGATGTGTGATATATAACTATGTAAATGTATTTAAGGGTCCGTGTAAGTTTTATCCTTAGTATATAACAAAAATAGGTAATGGATTTCACGCATAAGGTTGGTTCCAACTGAGTGTATGTGGAATTTTCCTCTATGTAAGTTTATTTGTTTTTTGTGATGGTGTCATCTGTCGCCAATGTAAGTAGCACAAAACACATTGGGAAATTTGGAAATTATACTTAATGAAAATTGGTTTTTTTATTAATATCATGATTAAATAATTTATATTATATGGTTAGATATCCATTAAAAAATAGAACATTGCAAACACTATACTAGTTTGTTACCTAAGAATGAAAAATAAACAATACCAATATTACAGGTTGGGTAAAATAAGATTAAGGTGAATGAAGAATGGAAATTTATAATTATAAAAAAAATAAAAAATGATGATTATTGGGATACTTGTTATAGTATATATTATAATGATTATAATTTTTGTCTGGATTCAAGATCATTTTGATAAATTAAAAAATAGATGATCTAATGGATATATTTTTTGATAAAGAAAATTATTCAACTAAATTTTCAACAATATTATAGAATAAAATATATAGAATCTCCAGATAATATTAAAGTCCTAAATCTAAATGAAATGAGATAAGTTAATTTAAATATGAATTTTATTGAGATACTATTAAAATTATATAGATTCATTATGGAATTTGTAATGGGTTCCAAGAATCTATTTTCGAAATACTCCAAATATCTCTTGATTTGAAAATGGATCAATTAGATTATCAAAGGAACCCAAACTATATATTTTATCTGTTTTATTTTAGTTTTAAGTGATAAAATATTTTAGGTATAACATATTACATTATTGTAATTAGTGGATATAATTAACACATTTTTCATGCACATGGGAATATTTATAAATCAATGAGAAATTATAGAGAATAATATAATGTAGTCAATTTTGTTCCCATAGATGAAGTGTGAAACTAAAAAACTGATAGTAAAAAAATATCCTCAAGATAATGAAGAGGGGGGTCCACTAAATGATATAGTGGGTTAGATATAAACATCTAAAATATTTTTAAGTATAACATAAAAAGGGTTTCAATGTTGAATAATAGGTTAATTCTAACAAATATTGATATAAAATTGTTGTTTTGGAAAAATAAGGAAATAGGGAGTGTTCCTGAATCCAATGTTTTTTTTGTGTTCTATGATTTCTTTCTTCCCATGATAACAAATCTATACTTGAGGAAAAAGGATTAGTATACCCAAAAATGGTTTTGTGTTTATGGAGTTGTTTATAGGATGAGTTGAAAATTTTTTCTAATCAAGATATT
The DNA here is from genome assembly GCA_963277665.1 of Viscum album. Taxonomy (NCBI): domain Eukaryota; kingdom Viridiplantae; phylum Streptophyta; class Magnoliopsida; order Santalales; family Viscaceae; genus Viscum; species Viscum album. The sequence goes on along the minus strand of OY728143.1, from coordinate 509,923,773 downwards.
ATAGCAGTTGAATAAAATATGATTTCGAGAAAACAAATCAATGCATGGGTAAAAAAGAATCCCTATACAGTGTATATTATCTGCTTCAAGATGGGGTAAGAAACTAAATCCAGTATATTGATATGCGAATTTTCCAGAGATGTTGCAGGATGTATCACATGTTCACATTTTTCATATTGTCAACTATACACTATTGAAATATGGTATACATGGAGTATTACAAAAACATCCCTCAAGTCCACATTAATTTTCTATAAGATATTCGAATATAATCCATTATTTATACATCCAATGCATATCAACGAGTAGGATTCGTAGTAATGACCAAACCTTGTAAGTATATATGTGCTACTTTACCTTCAATATCTTTATTTTATTAATTTTTTACTGGGTTCCAATACAAAATGATCCATTTATTTTAATGAGTATCATAAGATCATGTTCAATGGGATTTAAAGGGAAAATTATTAAATTTTCATTCTTTATAATTAGTAAAAACCTAAATTTTGAAACTCTCAAGTGTGACTTTATAGTCCACTGAGACTTACAAGAAAATAATTTCTAGGATTATTCAATTAATTTATTATCAATTATGATGGACAAAATATATACAACATTACAATGAGAATATGTTTTCTTATATTTTATCCATACATCAAGGTCGATTTTTTATTACATAGATTAATAATAATAACAAGTCTATAGACTAAAACACACATTTGAAGATAGGAATATCAAATGACAAAAAAACATATAAAATCCATTTTTGATATTTTTTCTCTTGACCTCCTTGCATGGAGAAAATCACGTGTGAACATCATGAGACGAAGTATAAATATATTATGAGCATAAAAAACTTAATAGTCAGATAACATCTATGTTCCATAATATAAATTTTATCAATAGAATAGGATATATGTTTATGAATTTGGTCTTAGTGTCTCTATGTTATCATTATGTTTGGGAATTAATAAAACCTTTCAATGTGGTAAATAATATAGTAACACAATCATATTAATGTCATATAGAAGAAATATAATTATATGAAAATATATTTATTTACATTTTGTTTATTGTGAGTTCCAAGTTGGTTTGTTTTAAGGAACTAACTCTAATAACTAAGAAATTGATTTTAACTCTAGCATAATATTTACCAAAAATGGATTGATCAATCCATGTTACATATACAAGGAATAATAGACAACAATTCATATTTATAGAGGAAACCAAGACCAAAATATAAATACCACATATTTTTTTACCAAACAACGTGGTGAGGTTACATTCTAAAACCCCATATTATAACTTTCCTTCTAAAAAACATATTAATAATAATTCCTCTACACTCTACCACTTAAAATCTCAAAAAGTAATGGATCGGGATAAATCTATATTTTATATATTTTTCTTTAAAACACTACATTATCATAAATAATATTATATTTAGTTATATGGATTTTTAAGAATAAATATCAAAAATATATTTAAAAGTTATGCCTTTTTCTATTAGAAAACATATTTTTAAGTGACTATCATGTTTTATATTATTTTAGTAAGATATTTAATCAAAAGTAATCCCTAGAAAATGATAAACCCAAAAATCATATACATTTATTGATCCCATATACATATTTCAGCATGAATTTAATCCATTAATAGTTAAAGGTAATATATTAATATATCAAGTATACTATATTATTAATTATATAAGTAATGAATTTTATATTGTTAAGAGGACAATCCCTTTCACAATTCATAAAATGAATAAAACAAACTATATTTGTTTGATGGCCTAATGGTTAGGGTAACCATGATTATTTTATCCCAAAGAACACATCATATATAATAACTTAATAGTTAGGATCACCAATAATTTACTTCCCTTAAGTAAGATAACTTATAGACACCTTACAGTGTATAATCCCTTGAAATGATAGTTATCCACCAGAACCTCCAAATATGGAACAAAGGTTTGGAATTTCTGAAATAGATAACACTCAATATCAGTAACCAAAATATGGGACCAGTTTATAGATTCTCAATATAGAATTTTCCCATATTTACTAACATCTATTTTTACAAATAAAAAAACAATAACGAAAAATTGGAAAACAAAAACAACAAATTTAAAAGGTTTGGATCTTCTCTAACTCCAAGGGAGGAACACTAAAACCTTTATATTGAAATAGAAAAATCTTGAGTCATTGGTTCTCATATTATAGGAACTATTCTAAAAAATATAAGTATATTACAACTAAACATTACCACTATATAATAGACATTACCATCCATTAAAAGATGATTTCATATAGTATTGTTTTTAACATCAAACCAATATTTTTTCATGGAAACTAATCCATCAGGGAAACACCAATATCCATCATTTTTCACCGTCTCATGTTACATATTTTATTGAATAGTTACTAATATGGAAATTTATCCCTCATCTTATTCGACATATATAGAACATGTTTCTTATTACATTTCATTTTGGACTTTCGGTTATGAAGAACCATTCCTATTTATAGAATCTGCATAAAAAAATTTTAATTTAATCATTTCCAATTTCTATGACACATGTCCTAAAAATATGATCTTAATAGCTAATCATATTAATCTACCACGTGAAGACATTTTTCCTGAATTTTCCAAGTCCTATTGATTAATTTCTTATGTTAACTATTTATTCCGTTTACATAGCAGCACTATAAAACCATTCGATTTTTGTGAAAGAAATATCAATTTAATTTAATCTTTTTCATATTTTTCATTTCAAACAACACTAAATAAATATATCTTTTACAAAACCACTAATTTTGGATCGTGTTGTATGAATCAACAAGTTAATATTTTACTATATGAAACGCTTAAACTAGATTGTGGTACTTGAAAAACTATGTTTGGATTGTTTTACACACAATATCATGTATCTTCAATAGCTTGTCTCAAAAGAAATTCTACATTTTACGAAAAAACAACATACTATTACTATTGTTATCAAGATATTATGATTATTACCACCTACACATTGGAATAAATGTTTCAAATAAGATTAACTAAAATTTGTGAATATTATTTATATATATATATATATTTATTTATTATTTTTGGATTTCAATTAGTTAGAAACCAATTTATGAACTATTTCGAAATAAAGAAACTACCCTTCTATGAAAACAATTTTTCTATGTACAAACACAAAAATATCTCAAAAAATTAAACATACCAATTTTGATCAACAAGTTTGATAAAATATATGTATTATATATTTAATTAATATTTTTATACCCATAAAATTGATTTCATAGGTATAATATAAGAATAAATCATTTTTATGAAATAAAAATGATGTATTTTTATAAAAAGGTAATATTACCACCTTTAATTGGAGAACAATTTCAAATATTAATTTTTTAAATTTTATTATTTTTATTTGAAAATATAATATTCCTTTTTTGAAGTGGAATATCAAAATTTACATTGAGAGTATTTTTTTTATTTCTCTGAGAAGTTTCATTTTTGACGAATAGTGAAAATTACTGAATTTTAAATCAAAATTTATTTTTCATCAAATTTATTTCTGTAGTTAAATTAAATATAAATTTGGTTTCAAAGTGTGATTAGATCTATTTTATTTATATTAATCAAATTTAGGTCATTAAAATAAATTTTACATTAAAATTCGATATAAAATCATTTCAAACTTTTGGGCATCTTTGCTTTAAAACAACGCTTTCACGACACATATGGAAAATTATTTTTAAATTAAATTATTTATATTATATATTAATTATTTTGGATAAACTGGATGAAAAATTTATATTAAAAATAATTTATAGTATCCAGTAATATAAACTTATTTTTAAAAAAAAAGGATTTGTGAAATTAATTAAAATTAATTACAGTGATAAAGGTCCAAATGAGTTTACTTAGTGGTTTAAATTTAACTCAAGGGGAAAAATAGCCAAGAAAAATGTTGAAAATCCATTGGATTGACATATTTATACCATATCCCCCATTGCAAAAAAAAATTTGTAATTATTATAGGCACATTATGTAAGAGAAACATTTCAATATTGTTAACCTTTTTATATTTACAAGAATGTCACTTCTCATCCACTATAAAAGGGACCCCCCACATCATCCTACCTACAAAGATAGTTTTCCTAGTCCCAACCCTAGTAAAATAAGCTCTCAACTTCCCTACTATAGTCATAGAAGCCTCACTTTGGGATTATTTCTGACAATGTTAGTCCTTTGGTACAAACTAAAAGGAATTACCCAAAGAATAGGTTACATTATTCTACAAGATCTTTTGTTTCACTTTCATCATCATCCCTATAAATGGTTTTATTCCATTATTATATATCAAACTCAGTATAATCAATATAATGATATGTTTTTACTCTATGTTTTCATCTTACACATATAAACACTTCCATCAAACGGGTAATGAACTTACCGTTCATATTTATGCAGACTATCCCCTTGGGAAATGATATCATTTTTTTGTCCATTAACACCTATCATGGTTAGGAATTATGATGAAAATGTATTTTTATATGATATATATTATATTTTTTATATAATATTTCATATAGAATTTTTACATAAAACATACCTTCATGATTTACATTTTTGTAAATATGATAACTTCATTTGAAGACATGTGTACTAAATCCTCCTCAAGGTGATGTGATTCATTTGCATTTTACATGGAATGTATTATGGATGGTATTAGTAAAATAATATTATATATATATATATATGAAAAAATTACACTATTTTAATGATAATATATATATATATATAATATTTCATTTTCTTTCTTACATTTAGTATGATAATAAAATGGAAACAACGTTAATGCGTATGTACGGACTACCGTCTCAATAAACGATGTATTCCAATTAATATCTCAATATTTTATAGATTGTTATAAATATCTATATACTATATATATATATGTGTTATTTAAATCATTTGTACATTATGAAAATATGTAAATAATAATCTATGTAAAAGGATCAAGAATAACATGTCAAAACATATACGAAAATCCAAGCTGATATGACCTAAAACGTAACATTAAAGAGAAATTATTAATAAAAGGGTAATATAAAGAAATAATGAAATGGTATCTGGTATGATATCTTAGAATATGGTTATGTGGTATATTTATTAAAAAATTATATTTATTATAAAGTATGATTAAACATGTATACACAAACTCAAGACATAAGCTAATGGTTTACTGGTCTCACTTTTTTTCAGTGAGATTTATGTCTTATTCACCACTTGTTCCATTTTTTGGTCATATATATACTGCCCATGAAAATATTCTATAATTATTAACTTGAAATTTATTGGTATATACATATCTATTTTATGATCTCTGTTTCATGATACTTATGTTTCAATTGTTACAAAATTTGTGTTACACCCCAAGCTTCCACGGTACGCTTCACTTTGAATAATATAGTAGTGTCTGTTGCACGCAACTTCGAGTTCTAACACACACCAAAACCAATCAACGTAGCCGTTATGAAAATTAATACCCAATTTTTAAAATTTTATAAATTTTATCTCTCAAAATAAACTTCATTTTTTGATTCTGAATGCCGAATTTATATTAGGGTCAAATTTTGGTACTTTTCGGATAACTTTTATTTTTTGATGAATAGAGAAAATTACAAAATTTTAATTAAAAGCATCTTTTTAATCAAAAAAATTAATTGTCATAGATTATGAATATGAGTGTTTTTATGGATATTTAGAATATATTTTTAACATTTAATACAATTTTGTTCATTGTACATAATTTCACAATTAAACAAGACATAAACAAGTGTCAATCTTTTGATAGTTATTATCTCTTAGAAACACAATTTTTTTTTACCAATGGGAATTAATTTTAAATTAATTTCCACCACTTCTGTGTTTTGAATTTAGAAAAATTGATTCCATATTTTTAATCAGTATTTTTAAATTCTGTAAATAGTTAACATTTTTATTAGACATTTTGAATAATTACTTCGGTAAATATTTTATTTACCATGGTTAAAGGGTAAATCTGGTAAATAAGGGTAAAACATAATATTATAATAATATAAAATTACCCTAAAACGTGTCCTAAACTTATTGGTAGATACATGTCTGACCATGGGCATCTTTGGGTCGATTTTGGGACCCCATGGATCCACTTGTAAGTGATAAGGACACTTTATATTAATTAAGTTAAAATAAATACAAAAATAACATAAGCATATATCTTTTAGAAAAACAATTTTTAAATAGGAATATATATGTGGTATTTTTTACTACAAATATTCATTAGAAAAATAAAATATATTTACTACATAATTTTATTTTATTTATAATTTTAAGACATTTAATAATTAATATTATTTATGACACAATAATGACGCAGTATTTTCCTTATTAATGAATGAATCAAATAATAGGTATTATAAATGTTAAAATAAATATAATTTGAAAGTTTTCATGGCATCCATGAAATTTATTTTTTAATATGACATTATAGGATTTCAAAAATGAATTTTGTTCGAATTAATAAAGTTGTTAAGACTTTAACAAAAATCAATTATTGAATAGTGTCAAAATTGACATAAATGAGTTTTTAAAACAAATATTATATTATTTATTGGTATTATATTCCTAAAAATCTAAGGATCATCCAAATGACTTATATAATAATATTTTTATCATTAATGGACCACTTGGGGGTCTCTTGGTTGTATATAGTATGTTTATTAACTATAAAATATAAAAAATACAAAGTGACATGGTAAATGTCAAACTAATTAACTAAGACTTGAAACTAAAAGATAAGGTTAATATAATGTCCCAAACCTGTCTAAATTATATTATTTTGAAAGTATTTAGACCCATCCCAACCTTAAACTTTAAATAATCCAGTTTGGAGCCATTAGAAACTGAATATGAATTTATTATAAATTAACATTTCTAGCTTTTCCAAAGGTGCCCCTCACCCCTCTTATAAAAGGGCACCCCCCCCCCTTCTCACTAATTCACACATTAAAAACCTTTTGGCTCGGCCAACACCTGCTCAAATACACTCTAAACATCACTCAATTAAACCTAGAAGCCTTAGTTTTATCATAAATCCCACCTAAGGATCCCTTTTGATCAAATAACAAGGAAGAACCCCAAGAAGAGGTAATGTTTTCACCACCCTCTTTCAAGTTCTTTTCTTCATCCACTTATTCATTCTTTGTTATTCACATTATAAAATTATATCTCTAGTATCTTATATATAGATTGATGTTATTATAAAAATGGTATAACCATATTCAGTATTCAATCCATCCATTAAATGACATATCACCATACGTGCGTACGTACGGTTTACCGTCTCCACGTCGTGGTGTAATTGTTATTCAAAACATTATTATTTAGATGGGTATAATAATGATTTATAATTCATGTCAATAATAAATATAACATGATAAGTATTTTTTATAGATGATATACTATCCAATTATATATTAATTTAATATCAAAAGAGTGATATTGTCGCTCGTGCGTACGTACGGAGTACCATCTCCAGGAACACGATGAGATTCATTCCCCATTGTATCCAATCAAGTATAATCTAATTTTATTATTAAAAATAATGTTATAGGACTTGATATAATTCTGGATATGAATAATATACAACCAATACCTGACAATCATGGCTTATGTAACAAAACATATAAAATAAAACGAGTTAGTTAACACCCAAAACGATGATAATACTAAGATATTATTAACAAAGAAATGTTAAAAGATAATATATGATATCATATTAATGTATATGATTCTTGTATAATATAATAACAATTATTTCACCATTATAAATGAGTTTAACCTACCCTCAACCAAGGAAAAGTACAAGGTAAGGGGTTTTCATCTCAATCCTTATTCTCATGAGAATCATTCCATATTGCCACTATTACCTTTTCTTTGGTGTATATGCTTCCCATAATTGTATTATTTCTTTAATACACTTTTCTATATGTGTATTTACATATTAATTGTATGATACCTCTTTCACGGTGTGTATTTTTCGTAAGATACCAAATTGGTAAAGATTTATTTCACAATCTCTTCATTTTCTGAGGTTGTTTATATGTAATTATCTACTGGGACCTCATTATCATCCACTTCCATGTTTCTTAATAATGTATTTCAAAACACTCTTACTATTTTACAGAAGATGGGTTAAAGTCATTTATACCATTGTTTGAATTTTTATAAAGGAATCATTCCATAATTTTCCAAACAAGGTCCTTTTTAACCTTTTCGACTGAATTAAGGTAAGAATGTCTTTTAAACTTATACGGCGGATGCGGCTATTTTCCACTGTTATAGAGTCATCGAATCTTCCCTTACAAGATTATAAGAATATTTTCAAAGTAAATGTTTTATTTAATAATTATGGGACTTTTAAATGTCTTCAAAAAAAGAGATATTTCTCTCAAATAGTTTTGATTTCATCTATGTCGACATCCTTTGATGGATTTTAAGCTTATTTGAATTTTATTTATTATGATACAAAACTTACATATTATATTGATGGTTTTGTGATATTTTTGATTGTGGATGTGTTATTTTTATACCATTCATGATTTATGGGGAATTTATTGACATTAAGTATGCTAGTTTTAATATGAATGTTAATGTTTTTTTAAACCTGTTAATATGAGGAATGCAATGGACTTAATAAGTGACAGGTGGAGCCCGCTATAGCTACTCGATGCATCGGTAGGTCTCATGAGACAAAATTGGGTCTTGGCACATGTCCATGACAAAATCATATTTTTAGTCTTGGCATGAGTCCTTGACTATGTGGTTATGATAGTATGGCATTATACATTCCATCATTATGAAAGTGGTTATTGATATTGCATGTGATTATTTGAATAGTTGAATATCCATGTGAATAAGTAAATGGAATTATTTCATTTTATCTTTGCCATATTATGCTGATGTTCGAGTTTAAAAGGCTTTTGTTTTAGTTATACATTTCCTTAAATGTTTATTCTTATTTATGAAAGTTTTCGCTATATTGTTATCCTTACTGAGAATCTGAGCTCACCCCTTTCAATGTTTTAATTTTCCCAAGATGTGAAGAAGTAATTTATGAATGACCTGCAGGGATAGTATGAGGGGATATGGGTGTGGACTATGAAGACAATATATCTTGTAGTTTTTTTTTAACTTTTTGATGTAATATAAGACTTATTAATGTATCTAGTTATTCCAAGGATACTAACCTGATCGGTATTTCGAGACATGAACTTTTGTGATAATTGCAATGTTATGTAATAATGCACCGACTCAGGGTAACTGGGTTCAGGACGTTACAGTTTGTATTAGAGGAAGTTTAGTACAAACCTTTGAATCTTGATTTAGATAAAACCTGATTACAACACATAGATCTAAGATGTACTTTTATGATTAATATAGAAGAACTTCCTAGAATTTTGCTATTGTAGAAATTTTGTGAGTTATCCAATAAATACATCCCTGTATGTATACGAGCAGGTAGTGGCGGCTCTGGCACATATGTACCTAAGGTTAAAACCCAAAAACACCGCTTTTATCTAGACTTGAATGGGAACTGGTGCACACCAACGGGCCTTGTTGCGCTCTTGGTTACGACACTCCCAGGGGATATGCTTAGGATAATTCTCAATTTCTTTATAAACCATTACGAAGGGGTTATGAGTATATACTTCCTCAAAGAGAACTTTTTTATGATTACGGATTATATCCATAAATAGTTCAATTTATTTTTAAGTGTTTTACAAGTATGGAATTATGTATTTTGATTCATAAACTGATCTAGTTTATGCCATTGTGTAGAAATGTCTCATAGTGGAAGAAATGGGAACAGTATCAATACATGCACTCCATGTAGGGATTTCCCTCCTTCTCAAGATAATTATAGTGGTGCTAGTGATGTAACTGGTGCGGATCAGTATGTCACCATACTGGGAAAACTCACTCAGGTTATGAATAATAACCTTACCCGTATGGAGCACCCTGATCCACATCATGGAGGATCAATGCTAGATCGCTTCATGAGGTAGAAACCACCAACATTAAATGGGAGTATAAAAACAATAGTAGCTGAGAAATGGATAATTTCCCCAGAGAAAATATTTCAGGCTTTGGGATGTAGTGAAGTGGAAAAAGTTGTCATGGAAGTTTATCTCCTCACTGGAGATTCTGATCAATGGTGGAATTTGATTCAAAACATGATGGAAGATGATAAAGTATCAAATATGTAATGGAGGGTGTTCAAAGAGCTTTTCCTAGAAAAAAATTCTCCTCATGACCGTCGAGCAGATATGGGAAGGCAATTTTTGAGTCTGAGACAAAAGGAGGATGAGAATGTCGCAAAGTATGAGGATAAATTTACAAGGTTAGCAAGGTATGTTAGAGATTATATACGTAACCCAAGAAGTAATATTGATTGTTTCTTTGATGGGTTAAAACCATATCTACGTCGAGCATTAATCTCAAAATCCTTCTCATCGTATGAAGACTTTGTCTCATGTGCTATCAAGAGAGAAAAGGAATTCTCTAAGTCTTATGACATTAAAGAAAAGAAAAAGAAGAAGAGATTTGATGATAAATCTTGGAATGTAAATAAGGGGAAATGGGAAAAGTTTAATATCCATCACGCAGTAAATGTGGGAAGAAACACCCTAGTAATCCCTTGAAGGGAATGGGAGTCTGTTACAAGTGTTGTGAAAAAGGCCACCAAGCTCATGATTTCAAGGGGAATAAGGAAGCTACCATTGTCCAATGTTACAATTGTAGGGGGATGGGAAATTATGAAAATGAATGTCCTAAGCATCAGGGGAACATACCTAAGAAAATGCCAAGGGATCATTTCCAATCTTATGTTATCACTACTGCTGATGTAGAAGCTCCGAAAGATGTGGTGGCAGGTAATTTAATGGGTTACTCAAGGTTAAAAAATGCATTATTTGATTCTAAATCATCACATTGTTTCCTATCTTCCCAGTTTTCTAAGAAAATTAGATATTTCCAATTTGATTTAACAAAGGAGTTGTCAGTTAAAACTCCAAACAGAAGTATCATTGCAATAAATTTTTGAGAATCATTCACCATTAAAGCACATGAATGTTATTTATCCACTGATCTCATAGTCATACCTATGATTGAGTTTGATATGATCCTTAGTATGGATTGGATTTCGGACCATGATGTGAAGAATTATTTGTAAGAAGAAGGAGGTTACGATTTTTTATGATGATGATAAGGAACACCTTATCATTAGAGCAGAATCATCACCACCTAATTCTTATCAAGATCCACCCCCAGTAGCTCAACTAAATTCAATTATTGGGGAGGAATAGAATTAAATGACTTTGGGTGAGGAAAGGAATGTTCAAATAGAGGATTTACTTATTGTGAAAGAATATGTATATGTGTTTCCGGAATATTTACCTAGACATCCTCCAGAACTAGAAGTTGAGTTTTTCATTGTTTTAATCCCTGGATCAAGGCCTATATCAAAGAACCCTTATAGAATGGCCACGGTAGAATTAGTGGATCTAAATAAACAAATAGTGGAATTGAGTAATAAAGGATTTATTCACCCTAGTGTTTCTCCATGGGGAGCCCCTCTTCTTTTTGTTAAAAATAAATATGGATCTATGAGGTTATGTATCGACTATAGGAAAATAAATGATATAACAATAAAGACCAAGTATCACCTACCTCGCATTAATGATTTATTTGACCAAATGCATGGTGATCAATACTTTTCAAAGATTGACCTTCGATCTGGATACCATCAGTTGTTTGTGAAGAAGGAAGACATTCCAAAGACATCATTTCGAACCAGGTACGGGAATTACGGGTTTACAGTAATGCCTTTAGGGATGACTATTGGACCCTCTGTATTAATGGATCAAATGAATCGAGTTTTCAAGGAATATCACGAAGCTTTTGTGGTGGTATTTATATATGATATCCTGGTACACTCCAAAAGCTATGAAGATCATGAAAATCACTTGAGAATTATCCTGAAGACTCTGAGAAGACATGAATTATATGGGAAGTATATCAAGTGTGAATTCTAGCTTCAGGAGATTTCTTTTCTTGTCCATATTGTCTCTAAAGATGGAATCTCTGTTGATCTTTTTATGACCAAGGAAATCCAAGAATGGCCTACACCGATGAGTATAACTGAAGTACGCAGTTTTATTGGTTTACCAGGTTATTATCTACATTTCCTCCAGAATATTGCCCCGTTGGCTAACCCATTAACAAAGATCACACGTAAAGGGGTTCAATTTGATTGAACTAAAGAGTTTGAAGAATGTTTTTAAGAACTGAAGTGAAGATTAGTCAATGCTTATATATTGACTCTACCATCGGGGAATGATGGGTTCGTTATTTATATAGATGAATAGAAGAAAGGACTTGGTTGTGTCCTTATGCAAAATGATAGGGTAATTGCCTATGCATCACGAAAGTTGAAAATTCAGGAAAAAAACTATCATACTCATGATCTTGAGTTATCAGATGATATCATTGCTTTGAATATATGGAGACACTACCTCTATGGTGAAAAATGTGAGATTTATACTGATCACAAGAGTTTGAAGTATATTTTCTCACAAAAAGAACTCAGCATGAGGAAAAGGAGATGGCTTGAATTTCACAAGGATTATGATTGTACAATACACTACCACCCGGGGAAGGCAAATAAGGTGGCAGATGCTTTGAGCAGAAAAGATCATGGAGGTTTGAACAATATGAGAGTTGAAAGGGATCATATTTTCATGGATTTAGTAAAAATAGATATGGGAATAACCATGGACGGTGAAACATCAATGAATTTTTAAATGGCTTCCAACCCATTTTTACTAGAAAGGATTAAGAGTTCTTAGACTGATGATGAAGAATTTCAAAAGAACATTAAGGTTGTGAATGATGGGAGATTGAGAGACATTTTTTATGAAGAATGAATTTTGAAATTCGGGAAGATTCTTTGTGTTCCTGATATACCTGATCTAAAAAGGGAATTTTTAGATGATTCTCATCCCTCCAATTTCTTTATACACCATGGGAGCACCAAAATGTATAGATATTTGAAAGAACATCTTTGGTGGGACAACATGAAGAGGGATATTGCTGATTTTGTGTCAAGGTGTATGGTTTGTCAACAAGTGAAAGCTGGAAGGAAACAACCTGGAAGAGTTATGCAACCTCTTCCCATGCCGGAGTGGAAATGGGATAATATTACGATGGACTTTGACATGGGGATACAAAAGAATCCAAGAAGGAATGATGCAATATGGGCTACTGTTGATCGTCTTACCAAGTCAGCACATTTTATTGCTATATGAGAGGATATACAACTTGAACGTGTACCAAGACTATATATTAATGATGTTGTGAGACTGTTAATGCTCCTTTCATCACAAAATCTAAAGATTGGAAAAGGGGATTATCTTAACTCAAAGTGATTCATCTTTTTGACAAATATCAAAAATTGACAAAGGAAGGAATAAGAAGAATGTTGCACAAGGGTCGCGCAAGTTCTATAATGGTCGTGCAAGTACACTTGCGCGCCGAAATTGTCGTGAAAGTACACTTTTGTGCCCTAAGTGATAACCTCCTGGGGTCTTCTCAAGCCAATAAATAGACCCTGTGGGCCACCCATTTCAAAAATAATTTTTCCAGAAACTCAAATTTGATCTCTCGTCACCCTAGTCTCTACTCAAAGCTTCCGAAAAACTTATAAGGTAATTTCTTACCTAAAAAGGAAGATCTAAAGAGGGGGAGGAAGGCCTAAGTGTTGAAACTCATCAACTCTTGCATGCCTGAGTGGCTATCCCTTAAGGGAAATGGCCACACTTGCATGCCACCTAACTCCTTCAATATAACTTGCGCGCAAATCTTCTAGAATGACATCAAGATGATTCTAAAGGCTTTAACCAAGAGTCTCTCAAGTATTACCCTGCTGGTTTACAAATGAGCAAGTAGCCATGTGTCGTGCAGATATACTTGTGCGACCAGGACTTGTGCGCCCCCGCAGTACCTGCGCGCCTGCTCTGACTTGCGCGCCCCTGCCTTTTTGGGTGCCCATCTTGCCCATTTCACCCCTCTTATGCCATTACACCTCTCCTATTCAAGATTCAGTCTTCAAGACACTCTTCAAAGCCATTTATGGCATGATATCTTGATTTTAATTCCTTATGTGAAAGGAATTCTGTGGAATATCTCTAAAAACCTAGTGATTTACACATATTTATGTCACTAATGATTGAGATTTCATTCATTCAACCTCATTCTTTTGGATGATAGAACTCATTAACCTGGGCCTCCTTTTCAGGAATAATCCCCAGTCATAATTCTTAACTCGGGCCTCCTTTTCAAGAGTAAGCCTCAGTCATAATCATTAACCTGAGCCTCCTTTTCAGGAATAAGCCCCAATCATAATCCTTAACCTATGCCTCCTTTTCAGGAATAATCCCCAGTCATAATCATTAACCTGGGCCTCCTTTTCTGGAGTAATCCCCAGTCATAATCATTAACTTGGGCCTCCTTTTCAGGAGTAATCCCCAGTTATAATCATGGGCATCCTCTTCAGGAGTAAGCCTGAAGTCCCTTAATTTTTCATGTCTCTTAACCTGGGCCTCCTTTTCAGGAGTAAGCCCCAGTCTCAATTTCTATTAACCAGTCCTAATTTACCATTGATCTAGGATTCCTTCTCAGGAGTAAAACCCAATCACAACTCCTATCCTAATTTGGGCCTCCTTTTCAGGAGTAAGCCCCAAGTTAGAGTATTCAAATATCCATGAAGCATATATACCTTTTTGGACCCATTTCATGGATTTCATCCCAGAAGTAAATCCGAATATTTATTTATCTGGGCAGTCATACATACATAAGTCCCACATTGTTTCTTATAATTGCATCTTTCATGGAACAATTGTCTGATTCTTACCAATACCTCCTGTTTCTCACACCGATCATTATTCATGTGATCTTAGAGTGTAAAATTAATTATGACATCCTTCTTTTAGACATCAATCATAAACATCATACCCCCTTACTCGAATTACGTGGGTTCCTATTCCTTTTATAAACAAAGGATACATAGGTAGTCCATCTGCGGGTTCGATCCCAACTTTGAAATAATCCATGTCCTTCTGAATAACAATAAACTTCAAGTTCCCCATTGAGTGGCTTTAAAACCAGCATGGTCATCATAATGACCGAGATACTTCTATATAAATGTGTCGAAGGATACCATTGACCAAGAATCTCTAATAAATACAGATGATTCTCTATCGATTAAGAACCTCGAATACATATAAAAGATTCTCTAAATTTCCTACATATTTAATCATTGATGGTCATATCTGAAGGAAAGATCATTTTAAAATTAGTAATATAATAAGGATTCACGAACATAACTTAAATCTATAAAGAGAGTCCCGGAGTATACAATGATTATCCTAAAAATGGTGTGATGAGTCCGACCTCCCATCCTCTCGACCAATGAAAATTCCTAAGAATCATCAGTTTGACAAACTAATGGGTGCCTACCTTTGGAAAGTAGGCCCAAATGGATGTGGAATCATTGGATGTTTCTGGTTATACGAACAAACCCGTTAGAAACTGATTGGAATGTTTGAACCTACCATCAAGGAGGTCATCCCAAAATTCCGAGGGAAACAAAAAATGGTGAACCCGACATGAATCCTTAACCAAGTTAAAATGTTGTTTTACCTATTTTTTGGCCCCTATTTAAAACTCAATGAGAGGGCCAACAAAAATAATAATTGATATATGTGCTCATCAAAAAGATGTAGTGGCGAAATTTATCTTGATTACGTCTGTTATATCAAATAGACACCCTCTTCCAATATTATCTACATTTCCAGAATGGCTACTCTCAAGTTCATATCTGTGAATACCACTGCTGTGAATGCCAATGCTGCTACTCCTGCTGGATCATCGTCCGCTCTGAGGATTACATCACCTACTCAGCATCATCAATACTGGGTATCAAATGCGCTGGTTAAGGAGTTCTGTCAACACGGTACCATCCCAACTCTGGAGGATGCCCGACAAGCCCTCCAAGTGAACAATTCACATCGGTCGTCCGAACAATGATGTCTAGTGATCAAGAAGCATGCACTGCAAACCACCGTCTCCAACCGTTTCAGGTCGTTATCCCCAAAACAAAATCACCATTCACTCCGATATTCTAGGGAGGTGAATGAGCGGGTTCCTCAGTGCCTTAATTCATGGAAGTAGGAGTCCTTCCCGAGGGCTCCGATCAACAATCACCGCCAGACTCGTGCGGCAGTGCGCCCCCAACATGATGAGGGTTTTGACTCCAAGAGTTTGGCTCAGGTTCCTTGAACCCGAGCAGGAAAGACGAATCTCTAGAGGCGAAATCTGGTTAACAGTGAGAAGGTTCTCATCTCTGCCATCTCCGAAGAAGTCCACCAACCTAACTTGTTGGAAAGCAAGGAGCAGGCATACACACCTTCCCGTTTTAATTTTTCTGTCCAGCAGACTCGTCTGGTAGCATCACGCCAATCCCACTAGGAAATTCCTGTGGAGTAATATAGGGAGGAACATACACCTGTTTATACATCATCATTTAGTCAGCAGGCTCGTCTGACAACATATGATGGAGCTCGTCAACCACGTTCAGCTAAGTGCAATCAGTAGGCACCTACACCTGCTAATACTAATCAAGCCTACCAATAGTCTCACTTGGTGGCACATGGGGAAGTCATTCAGAAAGCTCCGGTGACAAACATGAGGCAGACTCAACTCTCTACCCCCGCACTTGAGTACTGTCAGGATTCACTGACAGGAAAAGGAGGACAGGAGTAGGCACATACACCTACTCCAATCATAGAATGGGCGTATATCCACATTCATGCTGCTGAAGTCACCAAGAATATTATATCAATGATGAAAGAGCAGAAGAAAATCCATGCTCATATTCTGGATGCTTGCCAAGATATTATAATAGCTTCAGCAGCATCTCAGGGAAAGACACATAGATCTACCCCAACCAGTGTAGTGACACATCAACAATTCACTCCGAAATAGACACCCACATCTATTCCAGTCCAAGAGGGTTATGGGGAATACTCCCCCATATCATATGGACAACGAAGTCAGGCACATACACCTGATTTGAGTGGAGATCGTCACCCTTGGCCATATCTTCCAATCAGGCACGTACACCTGCTCAGAGCATCCAATTTCATCAAAAAGT
Organism: Viscum album; assembly: GCA_963277665.1. Taxonomy (NCBI): domain Eukaryota; kingdom Viridiplantae; phylum Streptophyta; class Magnoliopsida; order Santalales; family Viscaceae; genus Viscum; species Viscum album. Next base: position 509,906,447 of record OY728143.1, on the reverse strand, counting down.
GGTTTCCAATGTATGTAAGAAGGTGTCTAAGAATAAGACCCACCCAGAACAATCAAAAGATCAAGATCCAATCTATAATAAGGCCTCTCTTGATGATGGAGTTCATGAAGCCCTCAAACAGTTATCTGTTGGAATTAAAGATTCTACTCTCTCATTTCCCAATAGTGGGAACATTAATTCCAATGGTCTTCAACAGACACCACCTCATGAAGGCTTTCTTTATGAAAATTCATTCGATATCGAAGTTTCATCTTCATATGAGAGCCACAAGAATCCCTATGTGTGGTCAAAAGACCAAGGAGTAAGAGATCTCATATTTTTCTGTAACCTATTATGGTGGTCCTCCCCATCATGACGAATTTCACTGCGAAATTCCTCTCCGCGGTAGTGATGCACATTGCCCGGAAAATGATCCAGTGGACAATGTAGTGCCATGAAATCCCTCTTATCTTGAGGCACCTGAAAATGTGAAACCAGTCATATCTGATGCTTCACCACTAGTAGGTGAAATACTTTCTCAATCAGAAGATAGCCTAAGGTGTAGGTTATTCTCCGAACCACCCCTATGTCATGCATATTCTATTTTGATCAATAATTTCTCTACCATTCTTGTTGAATCCGATGAAGCAACAAGGAAACACCAACTCTGGTCAAATCAGGTAGAAGAATCTTTATTGAATGATGAAGAGGAAATTATGAACATGAGAAAACAACTGGAAAAAGGTGAAGTACCAGTCATGTTTTGGCCTATGGAAGACTCTCAGTTTGACATTCCAAAGATGTTGACAAAAAATGGAATTCATGATATTTGTCTCAACATATGGAAAACTCTTTGTCAGTTGAAGAAGAAAGTGTTATCTTATGGTGAATATGAAAATCATCTTAAGATAATAGAAGGGTTACAACATCAGATTGATTTGGCATCTCTATCAGTCTCTCAATATCTGAAGGCTGAAAAGTAGCAGAGAACCCTTCAACATTCATTCCTTGGAACACTAAGAAGACTGTTTCAGTTAATTTCCAATACCCCATCTAGTATTCATGTCAGAGGATGGGGTGTTCATGGATCACTACATTTCACGGTGCTTTCCAGTCAGAAATGCCCACCAAAAATGGTCTCATGCAATGTTATTTCCCATGGCCGGCCACAGTTAATGGGATTTGTTTTTAATCAAAAACTTTATCAAGAATAGGCTTCAACTAGTTCCTCTAAAAACCAATCATATAGAGAAAAAGTTTTTGAATAACTCGTGCATCAAGCAAATGAGAATATTGAACAGGCCTCCCGTATGGAGCAAGCTCATCATCAAGTGACAGAATTGTCGGAAATCATCCAACGGTCTTTTGAACCAGGTGATAAAAGTGGATATAGGTTAATGCATCCAGCTAATATCCAGACTAAGGTTCGCAAGATCAGGATATCTTTTAAGAAATTCTCAGACATAGCATGTCAAGAGGCACCCCAGCTTTCTAGACTAGCCACTCTTTTGAACCAACCCTCAGAATCAACAAATAGGATTCGAGGAGTTGAGCGAGAACAGCAGGAACAGCCCCAGTCCATCGGACAGGGGACTTTTTCAAATCATTAATCCCCTCCTCAGAGAAAGTCAGTCTTTTCTCGATTGGGGAAGAAGCCTCAAGAGGAACGAAGATCCAAATTATCAAGATATTACCTACATATTATAGTTCGTTAAGAATTTCCTGAGGGATCGAATCAACAAAAGGCAATTTCCAATCAAAGACATGGAAGAAGACAATATCACAGAAATGCTGATAGAAGGTATGTGATGCGTTATGCATCAATCAGTGTCATCAATGACATTGTTGCAGATCCACCAGATTAGGCTCACTCAGGGGACTAAGATGAAGAGGTTCCTGCCTAAGAATATGTACGCAACGACACAAATGAAGAAGGTGTGCGAACACAAAATCAAGGGGTTACTCAGAACCCAGGTAATCCTTCAAGTAACCCATTTCCCCCTCTCCGAAAAGGATCCAACAAAGGGAAGTGAAAGAATCAGGTTACATATACTTCCTCTATAGAAGGCCAATCGCTCTCACTAGAGCAATGGTTTTCACAACAGGAGGAAGAAATGAATGAATTAAGGAGGTTGAATGCAGAACTACTTCATGGTAGTCTTTTTATTAAGCGTGTTGGAGTCAGTCAACCAAGGGAATTTTTTACAGCTACTGAGATGGGTCCAGAATATCCTACTCTATCTGTACACCCTCACAGGTCTAATCGTACGGGTCAAGTGTAACTTCATTTGGCATTGCTAACATCAGTTGCAGCACCAACCACCACATCTGTCCAAGCTCCAGTCATTGCAACTACCCAAGTCCATATTTAACCAGATGATTCCCAAAAGTTAATAACTACCATTGAGTCATTAACCGGACGTTTTGAAACCATGGAAGGGAAACGTGCATAGGTTCAACCAGAAAAGATATTTTACCCTGAATGGGTAGATTCAGTCTCTCCTCCATCCAGTTTTGGAAACCCTATATTCACTATTTTCAAGGGATCAGGCGACCCTGAACAGCATTTGACGCATTACGTGTCTTGTTGTGATCCTATGATGGGAACTCTAGAGTAGCAAGAAGTAGTAAAACACAGATTCTTTGTACGAACCTTGCAAGGACCAGCCTTTGTCTGGTATACAAGCTTCCAATCCCGGTCAATTACTAGATGGGAGGATCTCCATCAAAAATTCCATCTTCAGTTCAGCTCAACTTTTCCAAAGACAACTGTTTTAGATCTTACAAACTGTAATCAATGGGAGAATTAATGGGTCTTAGATTTCATTGCTCGCTGGAATGGATTAACATATTCCCTAAGATTAGAACACCCTCAAGAAGAATTATTTCCAATCTATGTGTAAAATTTGTGTGATGAGTTACGCACGCCGTTGATCCCAGTGAAATACACAGGAGGGTTTCGAGACCTTACATAAATCGCTCAGTAGATTGAAGATTCCCTTATACAGGCTAAGGCTAAATCTCATGTAATTCCATCACCTCTAGGAAGGAGAATGGGTAAAGAAGAAACTACTTCAATTATGATTAAACAAGAACCTATACCTGTTTCTACTTCAAAACCTGCATCTTCTCGAAGGGATCCACCTCTTGAGCACCAACAACAAAGGCTATTTCGTCCAGATGATCAAATAGATCAAAGATGAAAACAATTTTAGGAACTAATGAGCAAAAAAATACTCTTTTTGAAATGAACATAGTCATTGTTACTTCATTTCGGCTCTGGAAAATAATCTGGTTCAATTTCCAAGGCCTAAGAGGCCAAACAAGGAAGGATATGAGGATCGTCCCAATTATTTCCCTTTTCATAAAATGTTGGGGATTCCCATCTTGGATTGCTTTGTCTTCAAAGACCTCCTTCAAAAGATGGTCAACTCAGGACAAGTCAAATTAAAAGGTTCTTCATCTTAGGTAGCATGTGTAATGGCTACAGTTCTAGAGGAGGAAGGTGAATGGAAAGAAGTAAAAAGAAAAAATGCATAGAAGTATGATGATTGGATGGTTAGAAATACAATAAACCGAAATCATTCAATTTTGCGAACATAATAAATGAAACCGATTGTGTCTTCTTCAATGAATGTTTTGGGAAAACCCTCTTCCACAGAGGGAAAGTACTCAATGAAACGACATGATTCAAAGAAAGAAAAAGAATCAGAAGATGATGAGTATGTGTCAAAGACTATGTTTTCTTTAACTCTGGAAGACTTCATGCCATCTACTTCAAAGCCACGGGCACCGCCCCACCAAACGACACAGCCTAAACAAGCTAACCAGGTGGAGTCTTCATCAGAAGAAGAGTTAATCTTCGGTTCTGTTAATATGATTCAATTAACAGATCCATATGCCAGTCACAGTTTCGATTTCGATGAGCCTGAATTCCCTGTATCAAATAGGGGAATCATAGGAAGTTCTAGAGGCTCAAGATACAGGGGAAAATGTGGATCATTCAGAATCCACTATTCTAATTATACCCCTACTAGAACTATGTACGCAGTAGAAACTCGGGGTAGAGCCCTTCATCGAGCTCTGCAAGAAAAATCTTGTTCTTATACCAATAGCAAATTCTGTCCCGGCACAATTATTTTGGAAGACTGGTTGAAGGATCCATCTACTTCATCTCAGCAACTAAATGGATCTAATCTGTCTAATCTTCCAAAACCAGGAATATTGCCAACTCCTATCCCAATACAAGATGCATAAACTTCCAAATCATCTGCATCCAAGGCACCTGCTAAACCACATATTCTTTTTGATAAAAATAGACCACTGGATCAAAAGTATGATGTATTGAAACACTTGGCCCATGTACTAGCCATGATATCAATTCTGGATGCTTTGAACCTGTCAAAAGATCTTCGGGAAGCACTCATCAGGGGTTTGTCAAGTCCTCAGGAGTTTGAAACAGAAATTTCTACAGCTGAAGTCTATCACATCGATAATAATCCTGCATAATTCCATGCAATAATATATTTTACTGATGAAGATGAAGATTATGTTGTGCATGGGAATATTAGACCTTTGTACTTATCTGTCAAGTTCAATGGTGTAGACGTCCGAAGAGCTTTCATTGACAATGGTTCAGGATTAAACCTCATCCCCATTTGTACACTTCATCGATTGGGCCTCACGAAATCTGATTTATCTCCTTATACCATGATTTTACAAGGATATGATAAAAATGAACAAGAAACACTGGGCGAAGTTACACTCAGAACTCTGTTTGGAGATCTTGTATCCAATTCGAATTTCATGGTTGTTGATCAAGACTCAGCTTTCAACATCTTTCTTGGAAGACCCTGGCTACATCAACATGCGACTATCCCTTCATCATACCATCAATGTATCAAATATTTTTTTGATGGTCAAGCTGGGACATTGTATGATGATAAGGCCCCATTCAAGACATTTCAGTCTCAATACATTGAGGCGTAATTCTATCACATTAATGGAAGGAAGAAATCCACAACAGAGGAGATTACCAAAGTTAAGGCTCCATATGGTTTGGAGAAGATTCCAGTAAATATATTTACACATGTGAGTACAGATTATGTGTTGCCTATCTGCAAAATTGACAAGATATTTGCAAATAAAAATACTCTTATGGAAAGATCCAATAATGTCAGTTACGTCAATCGAGGCAAACAACATGGGATAAATTGGTAACCCACCAAGCAGTGAAGAAAGCACAAATGGTGACGTCTTCATTTCATATGTTGAAATCCAACAAGTCTATACTTCACCAATTAGGCCAGAAAAAGTTATAGCAACATTGGAGGTGAACAATGATGCTGATTCTCAATCCATCATCTCCTATTTATTACCCAAAGAAGACCCTTCATCATCAATTTGGGTTGGAAATGGAAGCTTCTTCTTCATGATGTGAAAATTTTGACATCTCTTTTGATCATGAAAATTCTACTTTAGTATCTACTATTCAAGTAGAATCAGAAGAAATAACACATGGTGATGAAGAAGAGGAAGATATCAGAGATGCTCCTCCAGAATTTGAAAAGGGTATCGCTACCACTGTGGGTGAACTCAGAGAAATAAATATGGGTACAAAATAAGATCCACACCCCACATTAATTAGTACGTCCATGACTCTTGAAGAGAAAGAGATGTATATTTTTTTTCTAAATAAAAATAGAGATATATTTGCTTGGAACTATACATAAATTCTCAGGCTTGATCCTGATGTTTCTAATCATCATTTGGGTTTACCAGAAGAACATCGAGGATTTAAGCAAGCCGCGAAAAGAACACGCCCAACTTATGCTTCCAAAATTGAGGCTGAAGTGGATAATCTTATCAAATCTAACTTCATTACAGAAGTTCAATATCCCAAGTGGTTGGCTAAAATTGTCCCTGTAAAGAAGAAGAATGGACAAATTAGAGTTTGCATTGATTTCAGAGATCTTAATTGGCATTGTCCTAAGGATGATTTCCTAGTTCCGATTACAGAAATTTTAATTGATGAAAAGCTAGATATGAAGCACTTTCCTTCATGTATGGATATTTCGGATATAATCCGATCTGAATGTCCCCAAGAGGATGAGGAATCCATAGACTTCAGAGACCCTCAGGGTGTGTTTTGCTACCGGGTAATGCCCTTTGGCTTAATGAATGTCGGTGAAACATATCAGCGTGCCATGCATCATATCTTCAAACCCTTCTTAGGGAATTTTTTGAATGCTATGTAGATGATTTGGTGGTTAAATAAAAAAACCTTCCTAATCACTTGGATGATTTGGAAGTCATATTCCGCAAGCTTCGACAATATAATTTGAAGATGAACCGCTTAAAATGTGCTTTTGGGGTAACCTCAGGAAAATTTCTCAGCTTTGTTGTACACCATCGTGGTATTGATGTCGATCCTGAGATGACCAAGTAAATCCTTGGTATGTCACCTCCTAGAAATTTGAAATAATTAAGAGGAATTCAAGGTCACTTATCCTATATTCGGTGTTTCATCGCCAATTTGGCAGGCATAAGTTTACCCTTCACCATATTGATGAAGAAGGGATTCACTTACCAGTGTACTAAAGAATGTCAAGAAGTATTCTATATTCTCAAGAAATACCTCTTGTGTACACCGTTACTCATGCCACCTGTTGAAGGAAGACCACATATCCTCTACATGATAGCTCTAGAGCAATCAATGGGTGCCTTTCTTGCTCAAAAGAATGATACTGGGAATGAAAACAGCCTCTACTGTCTCAGTCGAACTATGCTTGAAGTAGAAACCCGGTATTCAAGTATTGAGAAGTGCTGCCTGGCATTAATCTTTGCAGTTCATAAGTTGTAACACTACATGCAACATCACGAGGTCCAATTGGTATCTCGCAATAACCCGTTAAAATTCACCCTTATTTGTCCAATGCTTACAGGACGTCTGGCAAGGTGGGAAGTTATTTTGCAGCAATTCAACATTTAGTATGTGTCTCAAAAGGCCATAAATGTCCAAGCTCTAGATCATTTTCTTGGATGAACACCCTTCAGTGGAAGACACATCTTCAGATATTTAACTCCCTGATGAGGAAGTCTTCTCAATTCAATAAAGTCTTCAAGCATGGGAAATGTATTTTGATGGTTCTTCCAAAATTCCAACAGGGAGGAAAATTGAAAATCCTAAATTCAACAATGTGGGATCAGGAATTGTGCTCATTTCTCCAAAAAAAGGCAGTGTTACCTTATTCCTTCTTATTGTGGGAAGGTGGTACCAATAATGAAGAAGAATACCAAGCTCTCATCCCAGTATTGGAATTATCACTTCAAGAACAAGTGAATCACTTAATGGTGAAAGGTGATTCAGATCTAGTAATCAAACAAGTCAATGGGGATTATGACATAAAAAAAAGATCTAATCCCTTTGTATGATTACGTCAGATAGTTAATGGCGGAATTCCCTTCGGAACCGACATTTTCTTATGTCCCAGGATCACAAAATTATCCAGCTGAAGCACTAGCTAATATAGCCACAACCCTAGCAGATCCAAATCGGGATGAGACAACCATCAGTATTGCCCACTTTCAAGCAATTTCACCTTATGTTCGAATTAGAATAGAGTAAATTAATGAAATTATTCTCATTCATGAACAGTATGGTCATACTACAGGATGGATATCACCTATCAAGAAATATCTTCAAAATTGAACACTTCCACCTGATAGAGCCGAGAAAGAACAAAACTGGTGACGTGTGTTCAATTTTACTCTTTATGATAGCTCAGATCAACTAGAGAAAATTCTATACAAACATGATTTTGATGGAGTTCTCTTCAAATGCATTGATGGTGAAGAGACAATGGATGTCATGAAAGAAGTGCATGCAGGAGTCTGTGGTGCCCACCAGTCTGGACATAGACTGTCTGATTAGATTCGAAGGCTTGGATACTTTTGGCCTTCAATGATAAAAGATTTTGTTAATTTCACAAAGAAGTGTCATTCATGCCAAGTACATGCCAACTTCATTCATCAACCTCCAGAGTTCCATCATACAGCTAAATACTCAAGGCCATTTTCCATATGGGGAATGGATGTGGTGGGACCTTACCCTTCAACTACAGCCAAGCAGTTTAAGTACATTCATACTACTACTGACTTCTTTTCCAAATGGACAGAGGCAATACCTCTCAAGGAAGTCAGTTCTAAGTGTGTTGTTAGCTTCATCAAGTCTAACATCATTACCAGATTTGGTGTCCCTCATACCATATTGACAGAAAATGGCACCAACTTTTGTTCATCCGAGGTGAAGAAATTGTATCAAGAATACAACATCAAATCCAACCATTCATATCAGTATCATGCAGCAGCCAATGGCCAGATAGAATCTTTCGACAAGACTCTGTCAAATATACTGCAAAACATGGTGGATAAAGATAAGAAATCCTGGCCTGATAAAATCTTTCATGCTTTATGGGCTTATCAGACTACCACACGCACTGCAACTCAGTCAACTCCATATTCATTGGTATATAGAACGGAAGCAGTCCTGCCAACTGAAGTTCAACTACCCTCTCTTAGAGTTTCCATTTGTTATCAATCATCTACAGATAAACAATCTCAAAAGCGATTGAATGAATTGGAATGATTAGATGAGAAAATATTGTGCACATTGCAACACTTGGTAGTCTATCAGAATCGATTAGCATGAGCTTTTAACAAAAAAGTTCGTCTTCATTCATTCACTCAATGAGAATTGGTATTAGTTCTTAGAACTCCAATGATACCAGGAAGGAAACCTCCCAAGCATGATCCAAAATGGGAAGGACCTTACTCAATACATAGGTTCTACTCCAATAAAGCATCTTCATTAATCTCGATGGATGGATAAATCATCACTACTCCAAACAATGCCATATTTTTTAAGAAGTATTTTGTATAAACACAAAATATATCATCCGTGGTCTGGTATGACCTTAAACTGCACCACTATCCAGCAAGACGTTAAACTGCATCATCAACGGTCCATGCATATGAACCTAAACTATTTGGGCATACATCCAACTTGACGTTAAATTGTTTCCCCTTCATCATCCTTTCTATATGACGTTAAACTATACAGCAATGGTCCATACATATGACATTAAACTATTTGTATTCCTTTCGTCTCACATGACATTAAACTGTGACACCCTCTACTACATGACGCTAAACTGTATAGAAGTCCCTTAGGTCCAGCATGACATTAAACTGCACCATCCACGGTCCATGGATATGACCTTAAACTATTTTCACTTTCGTCCAACATGATGCTAAACTGTATCGTCCCTTTTTTGTCCAACATTATGTTAAACTGTGAATAAATTCCCCATTACGTCCAACATGATGTTAAATGGTGTACTCTTTTGTCCTTTCTGCACGACATTAAACTACAGATTCTCCCTTTCGTCGAACATAAAGTTAAACTATATTGTCCCCATAGTCCTAAATACATGATGTTAAACTGTATAAAAAGTCTTTGATATGTCCTACATGACATTAAATTGTACTCTGTCCCTGCTACATGAGACTAAATAGTGCAGAACCAATAGTCCTAACTGCAAGACTTTAAACTACATAGTCCCTTTATATATCCTACATGACATTAATCTGTGCATCATTAAGGTTGTTGTTAACTCTTGTTTCTCACACCGAGTATGACTCACATGAGCTTAGAGAAAACCTCAACCATAACACTCTCTCTGGGCTACTTACCATGTGTAAATCCCAACAACATCATTTTTTAGGTCGTTTTCCACAAGAACAACTTGATCATTAATTCATTCTTTAATTGAACTACATGGACTTTGATCCTTGCCTTCCAAGCTGGGTACGTTGGCAACCTCCCAAGGTTCAAGCCCAAAACCATTCTCTTCACATCGGATCACCTCCATCTCATACGATGTTGATTCGTGAAACTACCCCTAGAATCAATATCTATTCATTGGTTCACTTTCGTCCTTGTTATACAACGTTAAACTATACAACACTTTTGCCCAGTATGGTAATAAAATTTAACATTCTTTGATACCCTCACCTAATAGGGAATCATTATTTACATATATTTTAAATCATGTTTCATTCCAAAGACGACATGCATACATGGCAATGCCCGAACCTTTTATCTTTGGTTAAGCCATCATTATACTAAAGTCCCCTTTCACACTTCACATGTACAAACCAAATTTGTATAGAGGGTATTTCTAGAACTAGGTGGGCTTGATTCCCATCCTTATGGGATACATAGGAATGTTCGAGTGTCACTCGAATCCATCCCCAAGTCTTTTGGGACTAACCCCAAATTCCACTTCCAGTCCCTTGGCTAAAAATTCCCCATGAAAACAGACAATGTGTATTTCTTAGAATGGTCCAAGCTCTATGACCCTAAACTAAGATCTCTAATCCTTTTGTCCCACACGATGTTAAACAGTAATTTAAGAACTACGTATGGCCTGATTCCCATCCTTATGGGATACGTAGTGAAGTCTAACATTTTAATTCAGGTCCCAGCCACAACATGATTATGGTTAGCATTGATCTATGTATATTTGTATACATTGGAAAATATCCATCTTTATGTGTCATAATCCTAACGTTAAATATTTTCAGATCTGCATAGCCCTTTTCATGACTTTTAGTCACAAAAATGTCAAATTTCTGAGAGTTATTTTACCCGACTATGCAGTATGTTCCCTTAGGCGGCCTTGCATAAACAATCTACATAACAGACTTGTTAGCCAAAATATATTATTATTTGACTATGAAGCCAATTCCCTTAAGTGGACCTGCAAAATTCAACACCCTAACGGGTTTGTTAAATAATGGTAACTTCATTCATGGGAAGAAAGCCTCTTTTTTCCTTATTGGTCTTAAATGACAGTATGTAGGGATCCGCAAAAATAGCCATCCTTAACATAATTTTCCCATATCCTTTTTTATGATCTGAAAGTATTCAAGTCTATGGTTTATATTCTCCTTCCCTACGTTTGGATCAGACCTTCGTAGAAGTGATATCCATCCAGTTCTTCGATAATCTTGTTCGGAAATAACTTCTCCATATTCAAGTACCTCTTTCCATATAGCAAACTCTATACTTTGGAAAATTTTAAAATCCATAAACTTTAACTGGCTATTAGTAGTAGAAAGGTAAATTTATGAGAGTTATTTTGCCTAACTATGCAGCACGTTCCCTTAGGCGGCCCTGCATAAACAGTCCACATAACATACATGTCATCCAAAAGATAATATTATTTGACTATGCAGCCAATGCCCTTACGTGGCCCTACACTATTCAAACCCCTAACGGGTTTTTTAAATAATGGTAACTTTATTCTTGGGAAATACATATTCAAATGCCTTTTAGATCGTTTTCATATCACTCCTCAGATTCAAATATTCCTAAGTCATAGTTTACATATTTTTTCCCTCATACTTGAGTATGGTAATATGTTTTTAGATAAATTGTCAAAAAATTGAGTCAATTCTAATTCATTCGGTCAAAGATATTTTCGACCATAGACATTAGCCTATGTATTCCCGATGTGCATGACTTTAAACTTCCCACAAAAGACAAAGGAACTCTGAATAAAAGTCAAGTTACAGCTCACTAAACATAAATTTTGTATGATTTAGGTAATATTGAGCAATTAAAAGATTTAATGTTTGTAGGGTTATTTATAATAAGTAAAAAATCAAACTATTCTTACTAGGCCCATTGGCTTCGCTATAATTTAAAGCAGGTAGTAGGAAAATAGGTGCACAAATGATTGATGATGAAAGTGTTTTTCATTGATACATAGGAGATTGAAGGAAATCCATAGACTGGAGTCTCTTATCTTTTTCAAGAATTACAAGAGGCTTTCAACATAACTCTTCATTTGATTTATGGAATCCCGAGCTTCATCAGCAACCACCTGGAATTCATTCATTCAATTATACATAATAACAGATGTAGTGATACCAGCTTTTCTTGGAACAATTGTAAACGGATGTTCTTGAGTGCGGTTTGAGAAAATTTTCTGCTGATCAAACAGTGACTCTGTTTCTATCAAAGAGACTTGGAAAATGGATACATGGATTTGAGAATGGAGAATTGGAAGTAAAGACACATTTGAAGATAGTACTCTTTTCAGATATTTCTCTAATGCCGTGTTTGTCTTCTCTCCACCAACCTGCAGTGGAAAACATTTCAGCCCATGGGTTTTCCATTTTCATATCTACAAGGAAATGGCATTCAAGAAAAGTTTGAAAGTTCATGCCAATGTTGTTTCTCTTAATGCACACCATAACCGAAATAGAGAAGTAGGAGTGCAGATGCATCTCAGGAATATAATTCTTTGCTTCTGGAATATTGACTCTTTGTAGATGACCATGAAAACATAGAGGAAGATAGATGCTCTGTGGGAAATTAAGATGGTATTTCTTCAAGTACTTAGCAAAATCTGGGAGAGTGTTGTAACAGATATCATAGTAATCATGGCCAACAATGTTCATCATGTCATCAATCCGCTTGCTTGCAAGTTCATCAGCCATTCTGATTCTCATTGGAGCCATTTTATCGGCACAGAAGTTGAATAAATAACTCATAAAGTATGTTAATGTTTCATAAAATTTGTGAATTAATTTCAGAAAAATGGCTAAGGAATTAAGGCTCACAAGTCTTAACTTGGCGCGGATGTATGGATGTGTCGTGTAATTATTTCTCGCGCAAGTATAACCATACCGGTCCAGATACCTTAACAGGAGTGAGACATCAAGGAAACATCGGGAAACAGAGCAATTTACACAGTGAGAGATCGAAAGTTTCAAATCCATATGCTTTGTACGGAAGTAAGGCCCTCTATTTATAGACAAGGTCGTAATCCTGTGCGCCATACCCTGCACAACCAAAGGTCTACCCCTGTGCATTAGATCCTGTGCACCCGAAGCTCATTTGCGACCCAGACCTTGCGCGCCCCAATTTCCTTTTGATTCTGGAATTCCTCATAGTCAAATCCACATTTCTTTTGGATCCAACTCTGACGGGGGACTTTTGTGGACGTTCCTTTTGTCACAAAATCTAATGATTGTAAAAGGGGATTATCTTAACTTAAAGTGATTCATCCTTTGGACAAATATCAAATATTGACAAAGGAATGAATAAGAATAATGTTGCATAAGGGTCACTCAAGTTCTACGATGGTCGCACAAGTACACTTGTGTGACGCAATGGTTGCGCACGTACACCTGTGCGCCCTAAGTGATAACCTCCCAAGGTCTTCTCCAGCATATAAATAGACCCTGTGGGTCCCCCTTTTCAAAAGGAATTTATTCAAAAACTCATATTTGATCTCATGTTGCCCTAGTCTCTTCTCAAAGCTTCCAAAACACTTCTAATGTAATTTCTTACCTTGAACGGTAGAACTAAAGAGGGGGAGGAAGGCCTAGGTGTTGAAACTCATCAACACTTGCGTGCCTGAGTGGTCAGCCCTTAAGGGAAATGGCCACACTTGCACGCCACTCTTCTGGAAGATCCTCAAGATGATTCTAAAGGCTTTAACCAAGAGTCACTCAAGCATTACCATACTTGTTTAAAAATCTGCAAGTACCCATGTGTCATGTAGGTATACTTGCGCGACCATGAATTGTGCGCCCATGCAGTACCTGCGCGCCTGCCAGGACATGTGCGCCCCTTCCTTTTTGGGTGCCTTTCTTGCCCATTTCACCCCTCTTATTCCATTCCACCTATCCTATTCAAGATTCAGTCTTCAAGACACTCTTCAAATCCATTTATGGAATTATTTGTTGATTTTAGTTCATTATCTGAAAGGAATTCTGTGGAATATCTCTCAAAACCTAGTGATTTACACATCTTTATGTCACTAAGGATTGAGATTTCATTCATTCAACCTCATCTTTTATGATGAGAGAACTCATCAATCTAGGCCTCCTTTTCAGGAATAAGCCCAGTCATAATTCTTAACCTGGACCTCCTTTTCAGGAGTAAGCCCCAGTCATAATCATTAACCTGGGCCTCCTTTTCAGGAATATGCCCCTGTCATAATTGTTAACCCGGGCCTCCTTTTCAGGAATAAGCCCCAGTCATAATCATTAACCTGGGCCTCCTTTTCAGGAGTAATCCCTAGTCATAATCATTAACCTGGGCCTCCTTTTCAGGAGTAAGCCCCAATCATAATCATGGGAATCCTCTTCAAGAGTAAGCCCCAAGTCCCTTAATTTTTCAACACTCTTAACCTGGACCTCCTTTTCAGGAGTAATCCCCAGTCTTAATTTCTCTTAACAAGTCCTAATTTACCTCTGATCTAGGATTGCTTATCAAGAGTAAAACCCAATCATAAGTCCTCTCCTAATTTGGTCCAATTTTTCAGGAGTAAGCCCCAAGTTAGAGTATTCAAATCTCCATGAAGCACATATACCTCTAAGGACCATATTCCTGGATTTTATCCATGAAGTAAATCCTAATCTTCATTTATCTGGGCAGTCATACAAACATAAGTCCCACATTATTTCTTATGATTGCATCTTTGATGGAACAATTGGCTGATTGTTACCAATACCTCTTATTCCTCAAACCGAGCATGACTCACATGAGCTTAGAGTGTAAAAGTAATAATGAAATCCTTCTTTGAGCCATCAATCATAAAATCATACTCCCTTACTCAAAATATGTTGGTTCTGATTCCTTTTCTAAACAAAGGATACCTAGGTAGCCCATTTGTGGGTTCGATCCCAACTTTGAAATAATCCATGTCCTTCTGAATGATAATAAACTTCAAGTTCCCCAGTGAGTGGCTTTAAAACCAGCATGGTCATCATAATCACCAAGATACTTCTATATAAATGTGTCGAAAGATACCATTGACCAAGAATCTATAAAAAATATAGATGATTCTCTATCGATGAAGAACCTCAAATACATATAAAAGATTCTCTCAATTTTCAACATATTTAATCATTGATTTTCAGATCTGAAGGAAATCACATTTTATAGTTGGTAATGTAATAAGGATTCACGAACATAACATAAATCTATAAATAGAGTCCTGGAGTAGAAAATAATTCCCCTAAAAATGGTGTGATGGGTCCGACCTCCCATCCTCTCAAACAACGAAAATTTCTAAGCCTCATCAGTCCACAAAATAATGAGCGCCTACGTTTGGAAAGTAGGTCCAAATGGATGTGTAATCATTGGATTTTTTCAGTTCTATGAACTAACCCATTAGAAAACGATTGGAATGATTGAACCTCCCATCAAGGAGGTCATCCCCAAATTCTAAGGATAATAGAGACTTCATGGAGTACCCCTATCAATTGTTTTATATCATGATCCCCATTTTACTTCAAGAATCTAGAAACGTCTTCAGAAATCCTTGGATACTGAACTTCATTTAAGCACTTCCTACAACCCTCAAATAGTAGGACTATCAGAATGGACTATTAAAGCCTTAGAAGACATGTTGATATCATTATCAATTGACTTTCAGGGTATGTGGGATCAATATTTACCTGTGGTAGAATTTTCCTATAACAATAGGTTTCATTCGAGTATTCAAATGTTACCATTTGAAGCGTTATATGGAAAGAGATGTCACACACCAACCTGTTGGGATGACGTTGGTGAAAGAAAACTTGTAGGACCAAAACTGGTGGAGGAAATAATAGAGAAGGTGAAGGTAATCCAAAACCACATCAAAGCAGCTCAAAGTAAGCAGAAGAGCTATGCTGACAACCGAAGGAACGATTTGGAATTTCAGGTTGGAGATCATGTTTCCATGAAGGTATCTCCATGGAAGGGAGTTAAAAATTTTAGCAAGAAAGGTAAATTGAGTCCTAGGTACATAGGACCTTTCGAAATTCTAGAACAAATTGGGGCTGTAGCTTACCATTTGCCAATGCCGCTAAGTCTCTCCAAAGTTCACGATGTGTTCCACGTATCACTGTTGAGAAAATACATGCCTGGCCCAACACATATACTCACCTATGAGGAATTAGAACTGGAACCTGATCTGTCTTATTTAGAAGATCATGTTAGGATTCTTGATAAAAGAGAACAAGTGTTGAGAAACCAGAAGACTCATCTGCTAAAAGTCCTATGGAGAAACCATAAGATAGAAGAGGTAACGTGGGAACCCGAGGAACTTATGATGAAGAACCACCCAAGCCTTTTCATGCGGTTGTATTCTAGAAATTTAGAGGAGGAAATTAAATGGAGGGGAAAATGTAACACCCCAATCTTCTACGGTACGCTTCTCTTTGAATAATATAGTTGTGTGTGTTGCACGCAACTTTGAGTTCTAACACACACCACAACCAATCAAAGTAGCCGTTATGAATAATAAGACCCAATTTTTGAAATTTTATAAATTTTACCTCTCAAAATGGACTTCATTTTTTGATTTGGAATATCGAATTTATCCTAGGGTGAAATTTTGGTACTTTTTAGATAACTTTTATTTTTTGATGAATAGTGAAAATTACTAATCTTTAATTAAAAGAAACATTTTTTATCAAAATAATTAATATTAATAGATTATGAATTTGGGTTGGTTTAAAGAATATTTAGAATATATTTTTACCATTTAACACAATTTTGTTCAATGGAATAAATTTCACAGTTAAACCGGACATAAACAAGTCTTAATCTTTTGATAGTTATTATCTCTAAAAAACACGCTTTTTATTTTAACAACGGGAATTAATTTTAAGTTAATTTCAGCCACTTCTATGTTTTGAATTTGGAAAAATGGATTCCATATTTGTAATAAATATTTTCAAATTGTATAATAGTTAACTTTTATTTTTAGAAATTTTAAATTATTACTGCGGTAAATATTTTATTTACCATGGTTAAATGGTAAATCTGGTAAATAAGGGTAAAAAATAATATTATAATAATAATAAATTACCCTAAAATGTGTCCTAAACTTATTGGTTGATACATGTCTGAACATGGGTATATTTGGGTCGAGTTGGACCCCATGGATCCACTTGTAAGTGATAAGGACACTTTATATTAATTAAGTTAAAATAAATACAAAAATAACATATGCATATATCTTTTAGAAAAAAAATTTACATAGGGTAATATATGTTGGATTTTAGACTATAAATATTAATTATAAAGATAAAAATATTTCATACATAATTGTATTTTATTTATAATTTTTAGACATTTAATAATTAATATTATTTATGACACAATAATGACACAGTATTTTCAATTATTAATGAAAGAATCAAATAATTGGTATTATAAATATTAAAATAAATATAATTTGAAAGTTTTGATGACATCCATGAATTTTATTGGTTAATATGACATTATAGTATTTCTTAAAGGAATTTGGTTCTAATTAATAATGTTTTTAAGATTTTAACAAAAATCAATTATTAAATAGTGTCAAAATTGACATAAATGAGTTTTTAAAACAAATATTATATTATTAATTGATATTCTATTCCTAAAAATCTAATTTTCGGCCACAAAACTTATATAATGATATTTTTATCATTAATATTCCACTTGGGGGGTCTCTTGGATGTATATAGTATGTTTAGTAACTATAAAATATAAAAATACAAAGTGACATGGTAAATGTCAAACTAATTAACTATGAGTTAAAACTAAAAGATATGGTAAATATAATGACCCAAACCTGTCTAAATTCTATTGGATGAAAGTATTTAGACCCATAACCACCTTAGAATTTAAATAATACACATTATATTTATTATATATTGAATATTAATTTATTATAAATTAATATTTATAGCTTTTCCAAAGGTGGCCCTCACCCCTCTTATAAAAGGGAACTCCCCCTTCTCACTAATTCACTCATTCAAAACATTTTGTCTCAGACAAACCATACCCAAATACTCTCTCAACTTACCTCAATTCAACCTAGAGGCCTTACTTTTATCATAAAGCAATCCATAGGATCCCTTTTGATCAAATCGAAAAGGAAGAAGCCGAAGAAGAGAATATGTTTTCACCTCCCTCTTTCAAGTTCCTTTCTTCTTCCACTTCTTCTTTCATTTTTATTACCATTATAAAATAATAAATCCAGTATCTTATATATAATGTGATGTTATTATAAACATGGTACAACCATATTCATTATTCTATCCATCCGTTTAATGCAATGTCACCATACGTGCATATGTACGGCTTACTGTCTCCACGTCGTGGTGTAATTGTTATTCAAAACATTATTATTTAGATGGGTATAATAATGTTGTATAATTCATTTAGATAATAAATATAACATGATAATGATTCTTTATATATGATATACTATCCAATTATATATTAATTTAATATCAAAAGCGTGATATTGTCGCTTGTGCGTACATACGGACTACCGTCTCCACGAACGCGATGAGATTCATTCCCCATCGTATCCATTCAAGTCTAATTCTCATTTGATGATTAAAAATAATGTTAATGGACTTGATATTATTATGGATATGAATAAGATACAACCTATACATAATAGATATGTCTTATGTAAGAAAACATATAAAAGAAAACGAGTTAGTGAACACCCGAAACGACGATAATACTAAGATATTATTAACAAAGCAATGTTAAAAGATCATATATGATATAATATTAATGTATATGATTCTTGTATAATCTAATAACAATTATTTCACCATTATACATGAGTTTAACCTACCCTCAACCAAGGAAAAGTACAAGGTAAGGGGTTTTCATCTCACTCCTTATTCTCGTGAGATTCATGCCATATTGCCACTATTACCTTTGGTGTGGTGATGTGATGAACATAATAGTATTATTTGTGTAATAAAATTTAATTTATGTGTATTTACATATTAATTTTATGATACCTCTTTCATGGGATGACTATTTCATATGTTACCAAATTGGTAAGTGTTTATTTCACAATCTCTTCATTATCTGAGGTTGTTTATACGTAATTATCTACTGGGACCACATTATCATCCACATGTTTGCTTCTCTAAATAGGTATTTCAAATCACTCTTACTATTTTACAGAAGATGGGTTAAAGTAATTTATACCCTTTTTTGACTTTTTATAAAGGAATCTTTCCGTCGTTTCCAAACAAGGTCTTTTTTAACCTTTTTTGACAGAATTAAGGTAAGAATGTCTTTTTAACTTATATAGTGGATGCGGCTATTTTCCACCATTATAAAGTTGTTGAAACATCCCTTACATGATTATAAGAATATTTTCAATGTAAATGTTTTATTTAATAATTATGGGATTCTAAATGATTAAAAAAGGATATATTTCTCTCAAATAGTTTTGATTTCATCTATGTCAACATCCATTGATGGATTTTTAGATTATTTGAAGTTTATTTATTATGATACAAAACATCCATAATGTATTGATTTTTTTGTACTATGTTTGACTGTGGATGTGTTATTTTTATACCAATCGTGGTTTATGGAGAATGTATTGACATTTCATATGCTAGTTTTAATTCGAATGTTTATGTTATGTTTAAACATGTTCATATGAGGAATGCATTGGATATAATAAGTGACGGGTGGAGGCCACTATAGCTTCTTGATGCATTGGTAGGTATCATGAGACAAACTAGTGTCATGACACAAGGCCTTGAAAAAATATTATTCGTAGTCTTTCCACGAGGCCTTGACTATGTGGTTGTGATAGTATGGAATTATGCATTCCATCATTATGAAAGTGGTTATTTATATTACATGTGATTTTTTGAATAATAGAATATCCATGTGAATAAGTAAATGGTATTATTTCATTTTATTTTTTCCATATTATTCTGAAGTTCAAGTTTAAAAGGATTTTGTTTTAGTTATACATTGTCTTAAATGTTTATTCTTATTTATGAATGTTTCCGCTATATTGTTATCCTTACTGAGAATCTGAGATCACCCCTTTTAATGTTTTATTTTTCCCCTGATGTGAAGATGTAATTTATGAATGACCTGTAGGGATAGTATGAATGGATATGAGTGTGGACTATGAAGACAATATGTGTTGTAGTTTTCTTTCACTTTAGGATGTAATATAAGACTTATGAATGCATCTAGTTATTCCAAGGCTACTAAACTAATCGGTCTTTTGAGATATGATCTTTTGTGATAATGACAATGTTATGTACTAAGGCACCTACTCTGGGTAACTGGGGTCGAGGTGTTACAATCGGTAAAGATATTTTCTCCCAACATTCCATCTTGCAGGCACATGCTATCTTATGCTAATATATTCTTCTATGAGGTGTATACACTACCCATTGAAATGTTATATCATTAATATAATAATTTTCATGATATTTTAATAATCATGTATTTTTCATTTTCTCACATGGGGAGTAATGTTTGAAGTTACAAAGTGGTAAGAGTTTATTACAACAATGTCATCAATTGTCGGGTTAGTTTATAATTATGCTTTCAATGATGAGAAATTATGATTCATATTTCAATAACACTCAAAAAATTTCTTCTCCTTTGGTTAGTTTAGATATTTTTGTATTGGTACCATTTTTACACACATTGTAACTACTGATAATTTGGGAAATGATTTCAAAAAACACGACTTCATTTCTCTCTTCGGTCAGATATTTGTTTTATTTATAAAACCATTCTTTCTAAAAAAATCAAAATTTTTACTATGACGTGTAAAACTATCATTTACTAATGTTTTATTTTTTTAATAAAAATATTATTAAAAGTAATCTCCTTTTCATTTTGTGATAAATTTAATTTTCTAAGAAATTTACAGTGCAAAAGGAATGTTCAACATGTATGGATTTACCCACCCCAGTTTCCTTAATGCTTCATTTAATAATTTAGGTGGTTATTTATTAAAAACTAAAATTATATTTTTACTAGTATTCTAGAAATTAATTGTTTTAAAGTTTTTTTTCAATGAAATGGTTTTCAATTTTATTGTATTTTTTATGAAGAATTAAAAGTTGGTTTAATAGGTTTATATATATATTTTCTAGGTTATTTTTAAATGAAAATGTTTTCAAAATTATTATATTTTAACAATAGAATTTTTCATAGTGTAAATAATATTTTCCAAAAAAATGATTTAAATTATTTCTCATTATTCCAAAATATGTTTTTAAATTTGTTTCAACGAATTTTTTTTTGAAAATAAAATATTTATTAAAAAGTTATTTTCAAAGAAAATTTATGTTCCAAGTGATGTTTTACAATAATTCTCCATATAAGATGGTATATTTGTATAAATTTTATTATTATCAAGGGTTATGATCCAAGTAAACCATTCTCATTCTTTATTTTAATTTTTTATTATTAATGTGATAAGTTTTTTATGAAACATTATTATATTCCATGGGTTACACCATGATAAAACCCTTATAAAACCTACTTCCTTTCACGGGTTATTCTATGATGAAATGATTATGAAACTTGTCTCTTTTACATAGGTTGTGATATGATGATATGTTTATTATGACCATTTCATTTCATGCTTTACAATATGATTTAAATTAAACCTATATATTTTTGTTTGCACCATGATATGATGAGTGTTTTATTATCTTATGAAACATATATGTATGATTTCATTATGTGATGGGTGGGACATAAATCTACCTAAAATGAATTGGGTAAAGATTTATATATCTTGTGAGATATAAAGGAATGAAATGAAGAGAGAACTCGGTTTAGTAATACATATCTAGAAGGGGAGGTCAACCATATCCAGTAATATACAGATGAATTAAAGAGTGTACTCAGTTCAGTAATACCGGGATGGAATGAGGAGTGAACTCAGTTCAATAATACAGGGAATGAATGACTGATAAAACTAGTTCAATAATATAAGTTGGGAATAAGTAGTGAATTTGGTACAGAAATATTGGTCTATAATGGGGGTTAAACCTGGTTTAGTAACACAAAACCGGAATGGGCAGTGAAACTTATTCAATAAAGTAATTTTTCCTCTAAGATGGTATTGGAAGTGAACATGGACTACTAATATTGTTTGGGAAGTCAACCTATTAAATTAATATTTCCACAGAATTAATCATTTTCTTATATGTAAATCATTATATACATGTCTTATGCTTCTGTTTTGGTCTCAGGGATTATTATCATCATTTCTTAATGATTTATATGTTATTAAAAACTAATTTTTTTTTCTATGATGCTTTATTATGTTCTTTGATATGTAGAGTATGATATTATAATGTTAATATCAGGCTCTCATAGGCTTATTATCAAGATATTCTTACATATCTTTATTGGTTACCCTTACTCGGAATATTTGATCACCCCTTTGTAGCATCCCTGACCTAGGAGCTACTAAACCAGTGTCCCAATCCGAGTCACCACAAGGCCTCAAATGTACCATTCAATACACAAGATGTTTATGACAAAGAGCTATGGTCTTAAAGTCACATGTGGAGACTGTACCCTATTTATCAGAGTAATCCACACTAAAAAATAAAAAATAGTAGAAATGATGTAAACTAGTCAATGAACATTCATAAATAACCTTATCCCAAACTAATTAAAATCCATGACCAAAATTTAATAGGTCATATCTTGATACAGTTTAATGTAGAAAAAGTCCATAAATTAAGACAATATTGGAATCCAAAAAATGTTATAGACATGAAATCTGGGACCTCATTTATGCACATCCAAAATCTGACCCACTTCTCAAGCATGAGGCCTTTTCCCTTTTCCTAACCAACAACCTTGAAATCTGCTCAGTTACCCTATGGAGGACCGAGCACAGTGTGAGTTTAACTCAGTGTGATACCACCAACAATGTCTACAAAATAACCTATCTAAATAGATAGGGAATAAAAGTATAAAAAATTACATGAAAATGAAAGACAAATTTGGGTGATAATAATTGAAAATATTTCCTGAACATTAATTAACCATGGTTTCAAATTGTTTATTTTTATCGTATTCATTACATATCTCATCTTAAACATGTTATCCACTGGTTAAAAATTTACATCATTCGTAGAAGGTTAATATAATTTATCATTCTATATAAGGGAATTTGTCAAGTCCCTAACTCAGAAGGGATAATGCATCACAACATCAAAATATCCTCCCCTTAAAGACTTATTCCATGTGGAATGAAACCACTATGAGAAAATAATATTGTCCACTTCCATAACCCTTACATTGTTAGTTGAGTTAGATCATCAGACCAACATGACCCATGGGAGGAGCCTCGGTCCTTTATCCCATACCTCAAGCCATGGGACCAAGATTATTCATCCATTTTCCAAACATCAACCATATCACAACCAGTACACATGACAATTATAATTCATAACAAACAATAATGTAATGAATATTATTATCTAACCCATTAACACATTTTTTGTTTACGTTACATTGCCTAATTCTTATTCTCATGCCTAGGTCACAAAGCACATTCAATATTCCCCTTAATTCATCCCATTGTACATATTCATAAATTCCTATAATAAATCCAATTTAAAATATTATACATTTAACATACCATTACGAATTAACATTTTCATTGATTTATATGCCCAAATCAATTAGGCATTTATAATATAATTCATAAGGAAAAATTCACAATCCCAATTAACCAAATTAATCCATTTATGTGTCATATTAAACAGCCATTTAAGAAATTACCAAATCTGGACCCTTTAACCATATTTTATTTTCATTATAATTACACAAATAAAGATACTCAACAAGGGATCTACATTATCACACAACAACATTACAATTTCTTGACTAATTTATAGCTTTAGGAATTACGTCACTCTCTATGAGTGGCCAAAATAAGTCAAATCATCCTCGATGTGTCCTATATGGAACATGAGGGTATCTAATCATCATTTGGACACCAATTTTACCAAATATCAACAAAATCATCAAATTGAAAACAATATTCCAAAATGAACAAAACAGAATATGAAAACATATACAATTAAACTATGGAATATTTCTTATAGACCACCTACATCGAATACATTATCATTTAGACTCTTTATTGTAGCCTTAGATCCTGATTAAAAAACCCTTTGATGGATAAACCAAGATATCACAAGAAAAATGGTTTTTAGATCCTTATATAGATATAAGAGGGAGTTGAAAACCCTAAACTAAAAAGAGAAGGAATGAGAATATTATACATACCAGGGGAATCGATCCACAACATACGACAAAACAAATGTCCTAGATATTAACGATAATCAATCATGGAATCCCTTTGGATCTCTTGTTTTTTACTAGGGTTCATGGGATGAAATGAGTTGTGAAAATCGGGTGAGGGTATAATATCCTATATTGGCATTTTTTTAATTTTCCAAGCATTATAGGGGAAAACATTTACCCGCACAGTTTAACAAACTATTTTCTAGCCACTGTCAAAATAATGTTGGATCACATAGTTACCTGGGCAATCTGCGTGGTTTCATAGACCTTGCACCGACCATTAACTAAGACTTTGTCCAAGGCTTTACAATTATCTAGGAATTCTAAATGGTTTTCTTAATCATGAGCCAACTATGTTTCTTTCACAGATTGGCCTTGTTCAACCTTTTCATGTGTCTTGAACCACTGAAACACCCCTAGATAAGAAATAATCCTCAAAACCATTTCATGAACCAAAAACCAATTATTTAAACAAATTTTCAAACATATACCTAGCTCCAAGAAGTAATTGATCTTACACCTTTATTATGTTTTCATTCCATGTGTTATGAGGAAAAGGATTTAAGTATGAGTACTAAAGGGATGATATTTAAAGAATTGGTTAATGATATTTCTCCATTTTATATGATTATGTTTTATTGTTTTAAAAGACACTAAACTATTACTTTCTTTTGGATTGTGTTTTTTAATGTTTTGAATATTTATCTAAATTGATGTAATATCAATTTATGTCTATCTTGGTTCACTATAGTTGGTATTAAGGAAAGTTTTATTCAATCTTGGGAATCATGGAACATAAATATTTACTGAAATCCCTTGGGATACATCAAAGGATAGGTCTAGTGATATCTCTAAGATAAGCATAAGGTGTCATCAATTTAAAATTAGGTGTCATGATTTAGCACCCTATAAGTAGTTTTTTCTGGATTATATTTTTTTATCCTATAATTGGGGTTTCTCACCCATTGATTTATAGTTTCATTCCAGAAAGGGAAATAGATTAAACTTGGTTAGAAATTAATGTTTCAAATGAGTAAATTGTGGGCATAATTAATATCAGTTTCCTATGAAGATATCTCATAAAGAGATTTGAGAAGGTGGTATGAGTACATGATATACAATGGAAGATAATGGGACTATAAATAACAATTCAAATTTATGGGATGTTACAAATGTATTATTTTCATTAAATGAAGAATGAATTATTATGTCAAGGTTGAGAAAAAATATGTCCTAATTCATTTTTCATATTTTTATAATGGGGTGTTAAATAATATGATGATAATATTGAGTAATGGTTAAGAATAAATATAGATAATTGAATTTTATCTGAATACATATATTATGTTATTATAATCATGAAATTTATAAGTATTCTCAATGTCAATTTTTCATTCAAGATTGAAAAGGATACATGGAAAGGGGATGAAGACTTATAAAAGTGATTTACTGGAAAGGTTATGTTCATGGTAAACACTTAATTATGGGTATTATAACCCTTAATATATTAGTTATGTTAATATATTGATGTTCAAATAAAGATATTTTGCATATGAATAAGTAAATTTGATGTAATTTATTACCTTATAACAAATTAATTATATGTTGAAAATTAGTTTATTCTATCATTAACCATGTTTTTATAATTTTGGTATTTAAGGAATACATCCAATAAAATTTGGAAAAAGGAAACATGCATGTTTTCAATGAGGATTCTCATAATTAAGGTATTTTCCATGTCTCAAAAGAATACATGATGAAGGTATTCAAATGTTTGGTATATGAAAAAAAATCCAATAGAAATATATGTGGTATAAATTCTAAGCTATTTAATTGAAATTTATTAACCTTATTTATATTTTTTTTCCTTCCATATTTCGTAAGGTTTATAAGGTTAAACATTTGGGTAATGGTTTATATTAAAATTTTGATGAGGTTTTAGTGATTTATGTAATACATATCCCTGTAGAGGTTTAACTATTTTGGATAACAGGTGAAATCCATTTTTTGTTATACCTGAAGGTATATAGAATCACCAATCATTCTGTTTTATTATCTCATGATCTTATAGTGATTCTTGGAAGATAAATTCACCTTTGTTTCATGGAATAAGAGATGAACTGGAGATTGATCAAGGAACAACAAAGGGTGAGGTTTTCCTAAAATCATGTACTTATATATTCTCATCAAACTTTATTAAAATTAGGAAAAAAGTGTTTTGAAATAAAATTTTGTTCTATTATAATCATTTTATATAATATCAATGACAATTGTCAACCTTCTTCAGTTTATGGATTTATGATTTTCAACTTTCCCTAGATCACCCACATTCTTATGTTCAGTTGTCTTTATCAATCTCTATGATTATTTTTTCTTCACTTCCATGTCCATATTTTCAATTTTAAACTATGATCTCATATGTATAATCCTAGATTTTAGATACTTTAGGTAACCATTTTGTTTCTAACTTTCCCTTGTTAAAGCATGTATTTGTGTTCATTTTTATTATGTGGGTTTATTTGAGTGGAATTGTATTGTTTTTAACCAGTGATAACCCATATGAATTTTCTGGTATAAATTCATATTAATGGGTTTAGAATGTGACACCCCTTGATTTTTAGGTTTTTTTAAATGATTTATCTATTTTGAAATTTTTTATTTCACACAACACTGAATATAGAATTTTATATATAAAAGCACTATGTTCGGTTTTTGATATACACAAAACTATATTAATATTACCCTACATAAAAAACTTATATTTTCCTTCAGTACAAGAATGAAAATGTTTGGCTTTTGTTAGACACAATACCCAGTCCCGCTGATATCTTGTGTTTCACATAAGCCCAAGTTTAACTGAACTATAATATAATGTTAATGTTGTTATTAAGATATTATAATGTTTATTTCATAGCCGTTGTATTAGAATTTATGAATAAGATTATCTAAAATTTTAAAATATTATTTAAATGGGTAAATCAAATGAATCCTTTGGTTATCAATAAATTAGAAATAAATTTAATAACTATTGGTAAATAAATAAATTCACATTCTAAAAAAATTCTATTTAAGAACGTATTTTCATCTGAATAAAATAAAAAATGTATTTTTTATTAATGTTTTTAATAAAATTTAAATATTAAAAATTCAATAAATAATTTTGATAATGATCCAATATATTTTAAGGTGTACTTTAAAAATAAATTAAATTTTATGAATAAAATGATATATTGTTTAATGAGAAATTTTACTTCCTTTTAATGGAGAAACCATTTTAATTTTAAATTTTGACACTTCAATAACTTCTTTTTGAAAGAATAAACTTTATTTTTGAAAATTTAATATAAAAATTTTCTTTTAATTAATGTTTTGTTTTTCTCTGAGAAGTTTCATTTATTGTTTAATAGTTAAAATTTCTAATTTTTAGTTGAACATTGTTTTCTCATCTAAATTATTTATATAGTTAAATTATATATTAATTTGATTTTAAATTTTAATTATTTAAAGTAAACATAATGTAATTCAATTATTTTTACCAAAAAAATTTCACATAAAAATTTGATATAAAAAAATTTCCCACTTTTGGACTTTATCGCTTTAAAACCCCCTATTTTAGGACATGTATGTCTGATTATTTTTAAATTAATGTATTCCATATATGTGGTTAGACTATAGAAAATTATATAACATATTTTCAATAATCATAATATTTAATATATATTAAAGGAAACAAATTTTTCAAAAAAAATTTAGTTAACGTAATTAAAATAATTTGTAGTGATTTCGATAAATATTTGTTTACTTTGGGATTAAACATTAACATAATTGGAAAAATTCCTAAGAAAGCTATATAAAATAAAATTTACAGAATTATTATACCATATCATAACTTTTCTCAAAAATTGAAAAGTATTTTAGGTATGTTATTTAAGGAAGACCTCTCAATAGTGTTTTTCTTTTTATATTTATAATTGTGTCACTCCTCCTCCACTATAAAAGGAAAGTAACCTCCCCCCTCCCTAGACTTACTCACACATATCAAACCAAATTTGTTCATCCAGAACATGGAAAAAAATTAAAAATTCTCTCATCTCAACCAATAAGTCTCCCATTGTTCTAAATTAAAACTAATTTAGTCTTTTTTTAAAAACCAAAAAGAAGTTACCCCGAGAAGAGTTAACATCCTTCCATAAGCTCTTCTGTTTTATTTTTATTCTTCATCCCCCTTAATTATTCTAATTAAATTATTATCAAATAACCTAATTATTATTAATATAGTTATAATTTTTTTATTTTAATGTTTGGACATACACCTATACATACTTCCATCAAATGGGTAATGAACTTACCATTCCTTTGTATGGCGTATTACCACCTCAGGAAATGATGTTGTTGTTTTTTCCAAAACCACCTCTAATGGTAGTAAATTACCCTAGACATAGTTTTTTATATGATATTTATGATATTTATGATACCTTTATTGTTGTGTAATTATTACATAAAATAAAACATCGTGCTTTTAGTTTGCGTTAAATATGATAAGTTCATTTTTAGACATGTGGACTACCGCCTCCTCACAACGATATTTATATATTTTATAGATTATTATAAATATTTATATAATTAATATATATGATATTTAAATTGTTTTTTACATCCTATAAATAAGTAACTAATGATATAATTAATAGGATAATGAATTACAATTCAACAAATATATGGAAAACAAAGCGAATATTAACCAAAATGTAACATTAACATGAAACTTTTAATTAATGAGAAATATAAAGTAATAATAAAATTCTAAAGTGTCTGATATATTATAATATTTTTATTTGTTAGATTTATACTAAAATTATACTTATTATATATATGGTTTGAATGCATATGAGGAAATTTGAGACTTAAGGTAAGGGTTTTATGGCCTCACTTTTATTTCTATGATATTTATGCCTTATTCAATAGTTGTTTCATTTTTGTGGGGGTATATACTTCCCATGAATATATTATATGATTATTATTATTAAATTAATTATAATTTACATATTCAATTTATAATCAATCATTCTTGAGGGATTATGTCTCAAAAGATACCATATCAGTAAAGTAATTTGATCTAAATTTCCTTCATTTAAACACATGCCATGTTATGCACCTATATACTTATATGAGGTGCATACAATACCAATTTATATGTCACATATTGATTCTCATTATATTAATGATATATTATACTTTATAAAATTTCATTTTCTTACATGTGTAGCAAGATTCAATGTTACTAAGTGGTAAGAGTTTATTGCAACAATTTCATCAATTATAGGGATTATTTAGTTATGATTTATTTGATGAAATATTATGATCCATATTTCAAGAAAAATCATGAATATTATAATCCTATGTTTATTTATATCATTTTTATGCACTGGTAAATTTTTTACATTCTCTTTTTCTCGGGATAATTAAGAAAAAAAATAATAGAACTTAAATTCATTTATCTCTTCGATAAGAAATTTTTTTATTCACAAAAACAAGAACTCTAAAAACGGTTTAAAAAAATATTTTCTTATGATGTGTCAAATAATTTTTTAACCTTGTTTTAAATTTTGAATATTTTTTTAAAGAAATATCTTTGTCATTTTTTTATTAAGGCACTTTTCTAAACATTTTACGGTAAAAGATGAATGTTTTTCTTGTATGGATTTTCCCAACCTCATTTCATAGAAGGTTATTTTGGAAGGTTATAAATTTATTTTTAAAAGATAAAATTTTTATATAATATTCTATAAATAATGTTTTAGTCCAGTTTTCAATGAAAATGTTTTTAAAAAATGCTTTATATTTTTTAAATTGGTTAAAATTATTTTCAAAGCTTAATTTATATGTTTTGATTGTAATATTAAATAGAAACTATTTTCAAAAACTCTATGTTATAAAAAAGGATTTTTAAGATGGGAAATGATAATTTCCTCAAGAAATTATTTAATTAATTTTCATGCATTCGATATATATTTTCATAGTTGTTTAGAAAAATGATTTTTAAAGTTATATATTTTTTAAAAAGTGTTTTTTAAAGATAAATCATGTTCCAAGTGATATTTCAAAATCCTTCTCTACGTAAGATTGTATCCTTTGAAGTAGTTTAGTCTTTATTATAGTTATGATATTAGGATATCCATATTATTTTTCAATTATTATTGTATTATTAAGATGTTGTGTTTTTTATAAAACCCATTTCTCTTCCACAGTTTAGACCATGATAAAAAATTTATGAAACCCGCTTCCTATCATGGGTTATTTAATGAATAAAGAGTTATAAAAAATTTAAATTATAAATATGTTATGATCTGTTTAAACTTTTATGATACCAATTTCATTTAATGGGTTATGATATGATTTTTATGAAACATTTATATTTATTATGGGTCATGATATGATGAATGTTTTGTTATCTTATAGAATACGTATACATGATTTTATTAGGTTATGGGTGGGACCTAAATCTCCCTAAAATGAATTGGGTAATGATTTATAAATCTCATTAGAGGGATGAGGATAGAATAATGTGTAATCATGGTTTAGTGATACAAGGATAGATTAGGAGATGAACCCAGTTCAGTAATACATTGATGAAATCCGGAGTGATCTATGTTCAGTAATACAAGGAAGGAATGAAGAGTGAACTCAATTTTGTAATATAGGGATAGAACAAGAGATAAATCTAGTTCAGTAATATAGGTCTATAATGATGATTGAACATGTTTTAGTAATACAAGGATGAAATTGGTGGTGAAACTGGTTAAGTAATATAGGTCTGTAAAAGAGACTAAAACCATTTCACTAATGTAATTTTTCCACTAAGATGGTCTTCGGAATGAAACTTGATTACTAGTATTATTTAGAGAGTGAATCCATTCCACTATGATGTCATTTAAATTAATCATTTACTACAATGGAAATCATTTTATATGTTTATTTTCCTTCAAAATTCAAATGTCTTATAATTATGATACGATCTCATGGTTTATGTTCTACATTTCCTTATGATGAAAGTTTTATGAAATAGCAATACTCATTTGATGATTCTTTTTATGTTATTTTATATGTAGGGTATGATCTTATAATGTTCATAACATGTTACCATACCCTTATGCTCATGTATTTCAAACATATAACCCTCGTTTACCCTTACTAAGAATCTAAGATCACTCATTTCTTATATTAATTTTACCAAGGTTATGAATAAAGGTTTTAAGTAGGGTTACTAAAGGAGAATATATTTAAGGTAGATGTTGGGGATCACTCTCTATGATAAAATATTATGTTTCCATTTTTCTAAAGATAGTAAAATTCTATGGTCCTTATATATGTATTTTTTTAATGCACTGAATATTTATAAAAATGTTGTAATATCCATGTATGCCATGCCCCGATCACTATAGGAATTACAGTCCTACACCATACTTTCAGTCAACCAAGGCCCACTAAGGCACAAAATTGTAAAATATTTTCCTAGATTAAGAGCTTCATCAATATTTCTAGAGAATTATTATGTCCATTAACCATTCATAACACTAAAACAATACTGTTAAATAAATTCAAGATAAATTTATTCTTTTATTGAATATTGTTTCCCTTGGAATGAACCATTTGATTATTCAAAATATGAATAATATTTTGGCATTCACAGACCATTATTACGTTTTTCATATTTATTATGAGATCATCATATAATCCCTTCGTCAAGATTACCCATTCTATTCCTCTATTATTTCCACGTACTCATTTTATATTATAAATAGTACAAGTTTTGGTGTAATTATGATCATTTACTCATCGTCATTCATCTAAAAGTAAATACATAACTAGTTGAATGTCAATATCTATCTGTATCTCCTCTAATTCATAAATCAAATAACCCTAAAAATTTCATCTATTCTAAATCAAATTAACATGTCTACTAAAGCTTTGAGATACTGGATTATTCACCTCAACACATCCCAATGTTTTTTCCTATGTTTTACATGAAACCATTTATGACACCCACTATATTTGAAATGTTAATCCTTATAAAAACCATATCATACATCAAGATCCAGAAAAATAATGTATATATAACTCATTCCATGAATTCAACCTCATATTCTATTATATATGAATTCTTCTTAAATATATTTAAATTCTTTTCTAGGGGAGTTCTTAAATGAATGTATTTAATCATTAAAAATATTTTCACCACATTCTGGATGTACTTAGACTATACAACGATGGTTTCTAATTCTAATACTTTTTTTATATACATATGATGCTTCCATTCTATAGATACAAGATTTTTCATCTTGATTATTATAGAACATTTATCTTTTAGCTCTTCAATGTAATCTCTCCATAGACCATAAGGATTAATATCACCCACATAGATAACAATTATAGTATACCATTCATAATAAAAATACATGTGGTAATATAAATGATTTTCATTTATCTGGATTAATTTATTCACTACCATAAAAAAATTCAACTTATGTTTCCATTTTCCAAGCACTTATTTTAGTCTTTTAGAGCTCCAATTGATTTGAAACAGAAGACTGTTATATATTTTTTCTATTAAACCTTTTTATTTCATGATGATTTTTTCATCCTCAAACTCATCAGGATGAAATGAATTTTTTTAATGGACAGTTCAAGATATAACTCTTATATATAAATTATTCCTAGTATCATCATTTTTTTGAATGATTTACAACTGGAGAAAATATTTCTCATAAATTTACACTTTCTAATTATTCAAATACATTTAAAAGCTACAATATATGTACTATATTTTAGTATTTACTTAATCTATCAAATGGTAGACATTTTTATTTAACAAAAAAAATTCCAAATGGAAGGTATATTAGCTCTCGTGTTCTGAACACTTGTAATGAATATATTTTTTCCTTCATTACTAACTCCCAATATATAAATTAATATATTGTTTCACATTATTTTGGGATCTTGGGTTCTCAATAATTTATAAGAATAAGAAAGTGAATCTCACTCTAAACCTCTATACTAAGTTCTTAGGCCTAGAAGAAATATTCAAATAACATTATTTCCCTATTTATTATGATAATTATACTTCCAAAATATAATAATATAGGGATCTTACATGATCTTTTATAGTCCTTGAGTATTCTAATATATCTTCCTCTATAGATGGAAATAGAATCCAACATTGACATGAAACGACCCCATCTAGACAGTCAGGTATTCCCAAAACTATTTCAATAGATTAAAGGAATTTGTTTTCAGAAATTACATCCATATGACCTCTCTCATGAAATAATTATTTGATTTTACCACATCGTTACCCATGTTATTATCCTTATATTTGATTCTCTCATTAATGATAACACTTTTACTTTTATGTACCTTCAACAGTGCTTTATTAGATACTCAAAAAACCAAATATTCATTGATATACTAAACCAACCAACATGAATGGGACTTTAAGTATAGCTTTTCTATCTCGGTATCACCTAATTGGATATAGGAAACACTACTATAGTTGTTGATATGAGATATATAAATTGTTTCAATAGACCATATCTATCCCTAAAGTTCCTTCCCCAATCAATTGGAAGTACTTTGATTAACATGATTGGTATCAAAATATATATCCACCACACTAACCATTTATAAAACTAACATGAAATCATATACAAAAATATATCGCATTAAAATTTTAATTCATCCACATTTTATCGACATTATACTAAATTATTCTTAGTATTGTCTTCTTAATCCATAGGTATTTACACCAGTAAAATATATAAAACTCCCTACTTTTAATTTCATTCTAATTCATAGACCTTAATCAATTTACCTTAATATGGGTCTTATTTTATAACATTGATCTCTAGATCATAGAAGATTAAAAAACATTATATTTATGCTTAATATATAACACCAAAAAATTTTCTATCACATCATTGGTGAAGGACTAATAGGATAATGAGTCAATTTAAGAATGAATGGGGATTGATACCCAAATATCTGTGTCAACCATCTATAAATTCTAATTTTTAATTTTCTTACCTTCCATGTTAGAGGAAAATTTTCACTAAATTCCCAGGATTTCCTCCATCCATATACTATACTGCATGTATTCAAATTTTATTATAACTTTTATAGCCAATACTTTCATCCCCTTTTAACCTATATAATCAAGAATCTCATTCCACAATATGATAAATCTAATGTGTGACTCTCTATTTTTCATTACTCTTTTTGAATTCATAGTAATACATAATTTCCCATACATTACATCTATGGGCACCACCATGGATCCTTTTGTGTCTTCCTATATACCATCTTCAAACATAGTATGAAAAACCTAATTGATACCATTTAAATGTGAATATATTTTCAACATGATTCTGAATATTTATAGATTTAATAATCTAAAATCCTATGTTATTCAATTAATTTCTGAATGGTTTCATATTGATTAAATATTTTTTGTTTTAAATTAAAATTTTAGAGGATTTGAAAAAAAAATCACACAAGGATATTATTGGTCATGTCATGAAGGGGATAAAGAAAAAACAGTAAGTAAGGAATAATGAATGGAAAATGGTTTTAGATGATGTTTTATGACATGAGGAATATAAATGAAATTAAACATAGATGGAATCAGAATAAATTCCAAAATAATTCATGATATTCATTCCATAATTCATTCATAAGAATGACTTGGGAAATATAAAGGATAGTTTCACCACATCGAAGTCCATTTCATCACAACCCATATGAAATAGAAGCAACATATGATTAAATAACCTTGGGATATGTTAGAATAATATAAAAGTTCATGAATATTTGTTTAATTATAGAGAGAAGAATCACTGCATGAAGATTCAATAGAAAGTAAAATTGGTATAGAATATATTAGATTAAACTAAAATTTCCTACTCGTGTTATGGTTACTATTTCACTAGAATTGTCTATTAAGAAAACTCTTCCTTGAATTAACTATAGGAGACCACTCGATGGTTGGTTTTTGTAACTCTGAGTATAGATGAAGCTCTATGTGGTAGGTAAATGTTTAATAATTATAATGTTACTTGTTTCCATTTTACATCATGACACATTTGGAACATAATAATGTGATGTGATCCGAGTATACATTCAAGTATTTCATATTGTGATATATAAAGGATTAAAAATTTTGAATGAAAAGATAAAGTAGTCCCATAATAATTATATTAACCACATCCTGATAGATCTAATGAGGTATATTAGGTGGGAAAAATTTTGGTGACTTGAATTTATTCATGTCATGATTTCTAAAAAACATCTTGTGATGGTCAATGTGTATTTAAAAAATGTTTAATCAAGTTATAAAAAACTATTTTTTGTAGTTATATATTTTCAATTTATTTTTATGTTCTTTTATTCAATTTCAAATAACAAAACTTGATATTTCAAAATTTCACTTATTAATTTTGTTTCTTTTTTTTTATTTTTTTTATTTTTTATTTTAACTAATATTTCTTTCCGTATATAGATTTTTATGATGGTTTAATCACATGTGATAGATTTCTTCTCTACCGTGTGTGGTCAATAATCCTAATGAGTATGGTGTTGTGACAAGAAGGATGTACGTATGAATTAGTAAATAATATCAGTCATGAAAGAGTTAATTTGATTAAAAAATATATTTGAATTTAGAATCATTATATTCAATTACTTATCTTCGACCAGGAGAAATTTGACTCCAAGACCTCTAAGGAGATTAAAAAATTGATCAATTACAAGTAACACTGATGTTTTTTCTTTCTATTAAATATTGAAATTAATTTAGCAAGACTTATAAAATTCATTGATCTAGATATCATTATATATCTTCAGGGAATCAATGAACATGGTATAGAGGAGTTAATAATTATTAAATGACTTTGAAACCAATTGAATCAACTCAATCATGTGTAATAAAGGTAGTATTCTCAAATATCATAATCCCATAGTCGGTTCATTATTACATATCATTTGCATGATCACAAAAGATCAAGTCTCGAAAGATGGATTAGTATAGTTGCATTGGAATTACTTGATACATTCATAAGGTTTACATTACATTATAAAATGGAAAACTTCAAGAACATTGTTTCCATATATAACATATAGATCCCATAGACTATCCCTATAGGCCAGTCATAATATACATCTTCACATCCTGGGAAAATAGAACATAGAAAGGGGTGAGCTCAGATGCTCATTAAGTATAACAATAAAATAGAAGCTTTCATAAATAAGCATAAACATTTAATGAAATTTGTAAGAATAGAACAAAAGCCTTTTAAACATGAACTTCAGCATAATATGGAACAGATAAAATCAAGTATTATCATTTACTTATTCACATGGATATTATAATAGTCAAATAATTACATGCAATATCAATAGCCACTTTCATAATGATGGAATGCATAATGCCAGAATTCATAACCACATAATTAAGGCTTTATGCCAAGACTACGAATAATATTTTTTCAAGGACTTGTTCAAAGACACTAGTTTTTCTAATGAGACCTACCAATACATCGAGGAGCTATAGTGGGATCCACCCTTCATTTACTAAGTCCAATTCATTCTTCGTATGAAAAGGTTTAAACATAACAAAAACATTAGTATTTAAACTAGAATAAGAAATGTCAATACATTATCCATAAACCATAAATGGTGTAAAAATAACTAATTAACAATCAAACATGTCACAAAACCTTCAATACAATATAGAAGTTTTGTAAAATAATAAATCAACCCCAAATAAGCTTAAAATCCATCAAATGATGTTCAAAAAGATGAAATAAAAATCTTTTTTAGAGAAATATATATTTCTATTTTGAAATAATTTAAGAAAAAAATTATTTTGGAAATATTCTTATAATATTCTAAGTAAAACTTCGATGATTTTATAATGGCGGAAAATCGCTGCACCCGCTGTATAAGTTAAAAAAAGACATTCTTACCTTAATTTTTTCGAAAACGTTACAAATGACCTTGTTTGGAAGTCGATAGAAATATTACTTTATAAAAATCATATAAAAGTCAAAAAAATGTATAAATTACTTTAACCCATATTCTATAAAATAGTAATAATTTTTTGAAATACATTTTTAAGATACATGGAGGTGGATGATAAAGAGGTTCCAGTAGATAATTACGTATAAACATCATCAGATGATGAAGAGATTGTTGAATTAACCCTTACCTTGTACTTTTCCTTGGAAGAGGGTAGTTTAACTTCCTTTATAATGGTGAAAAATTGTTATTAAATTATACAAGACTCATATACATTAATATGATATCATATATGATCTTTTAGCATTTCTTTGTTAATAATATCTTAGTATTATCGTCGTTTCGGGTGTAAACTGATTCATTTTCCTTTGTATAATTTGTTACATAAGTAATGTTTGTTATGGATATGATGTATATTATTAATATTCATAATGATATTAAGTATTTAAAAAAATTAAACATCTAATGAAAATAATTCTTGAAAGGATATGATAGGGAATGAATCTGATCGCGTTCGTGGAGACGGTAATCCGTACGTACGCACGAGTGACAATATCATTCTTTTGTTATTAAAATAATATATAATTGGATGTCATATAATATATACCGAATAATTATCTTTTTTTATTTATTATTTACATCAATTACAATTCATTAGTATACCAATCCAAATAATAATGTATTGAATAACAATTACACCATGACGTGGAGATGGTAAGCCGTACGTAGGCACGTATAGTGACATCTCATTCAAATTATGGATAGGATAATGAATATGGTTGTATCATATTTATAATAAAATCACAGTATATAAAAGATAAGTATATTATTATTTTAGAATGGAAATAACAAAGAAAGAGGATGTGGAAGAAGAAATGAACTTGAAAGAAATGATGAAATATTTACCAATTCTTCATGTTATTCCTTTTGATTTGATCAAGAGGGCTCCTCGGGGTAGCATTTTCACCAAATAAAGGCTTCAAGGATTAAGTTAGAATATTTGAAAGGGTGTTTCGGCCGGGTTTGGCTGAATCAAATGGCTTTGAAGGTGTGAATTAGAGAGAAGGGGGAAGTGTCCTTTTATAAGAGGGGCGAGGGGAAGCTTAGAGAAAAGTTAGAAATATTATTTAATAATAAAATAATTTTCGGTTTCTAATGGTTCTAAAATAATTAATTTAAAGGATAAGGTGGGGATGAGTCGAAAAACACAAAACCAATTGGTTTTAGACAGGTTTTGGTTACTATATTAACATTAACGTTTAGATTTAACTCTTAGTTAAATAGTTTGACATTTACCATATCTCTTTGTATTTTTATGTTATATGGTTAATAATCATATAGTATACTTCTAAAAGAACCCAAAGTGGTTCATTAATTATACACCTATCATTATATAAGTCTTTTTTCCAATCCCTAGATTTTTAGGAATAGAATATCAATTAATAATATAATATTTGTTTTAAAAAATGTTTTATAACAATTTTGGTATTTTGTTTTTTCTAAATTCACAACTGCATTATTACTTCGAAGATATTTCATCTAACCAATCCTAACATGTGATATTAACCTATAAAATTAGTTTAATATATAAAAAGTCTCAAATTACATTTATTTAGATATTTATATTATCAATTATTTTAATATTTCATTAATTAGGTAATTACTACATCATCCTTGTGTCATAAATAAATTAAAATATTTAATGTCCAAAAAATATAAATAAAATACCATTATGTATTAATTACTTTTATATTTCTAATGAATATTTATAGTCCAATTTTTATTATGTGTAAACCTATATTAAAAATGGTTTCGTTATTAACTGTGAATTTAACACTTGTAACTCTTCTTTGAATTAAATAATAATAAATGTCCAAATCAAATACAAGTGGGCCTAAAGGATCATATTTTATTCCTAAGGATTTTTTGGTCGAATTATACTTACCCAAAAGAATTAGTACATGTGTTTGGGTAATAATAATATCATTCTTAACCTTAATTACCATATTTACTTTTAACCATGGTAAATAAATATAAAAAGTTACGATTCACAAATAATTATTTTCATCTTATTGAACCACATTTTACATACTGATATCAACTATGTATCTATGATTTTTTAGATTCAAATCACAGAAGCAATAAAATTATGTTTTATTTAAATTTCCAAATGCTCCTAGGAGGAGGGTAAAAGACGGTAAAAATTTCAACAAAATGTTTATATATCTAAAATTATTATAAAATTACTCCAATGAATTACATTAAAATTATATAGGTATTATGTATCTATTTTTCCCTAAAATAAATTTAAATTAAATAAAAACTTATTTATATAAAAATTCGGTTTAAAACTATAACTCAATGTTTTTCCCTATTCATCAAAATTGATGATTTTCATAAAAATACCAAAAATTCATCCTAAGATAATTTTGATATTTCGAATCCAAAATTGAAGGCCATTTTGAAAGTTAAAATATATAAATTTTCAAAAATTTGGTATTACTATTCATAACGGCAAGTTGGATTGGTTGTGGTGTGTTAGAACTCGAAGTTACGTACAACAGATACTATTGTATTATTCAAAGAGAATTGTACCATGGAAGCTTGGGGTGTTACATTCTCTCCTACATGAAATAATTTTGTCCCCAAAAGTTCTAGAATATAACTACATAATAAGACTTGGGTGGTTCTTCATCATAAGTTCCTCAGGTTCCCTTGTTGCCTCTTCCATCTTATGGTTTCTCCATAGAACTTTTACCAGACGAGTTGTCCGGTTTCTTAACACTTGTTCTCTTGTATCAAGAATCTTGGCAGGCTCTTCACAATAAGACAGATCAGGTTCCAGTTCTAATTCCTCATAGGTGAGTACATGCGTTGGGTCATGCATTATTTTATCAACAGTGATATGTGGAATACATCACGAACTTTTAAGATACTTGGTCTCTTTGCAAAACGGTATGCTACAACCCCAATTCGTTCTAGAATTTCGAAAGGTCCGATGTACCTGGGACTCAATTTTCCATTCTTATTGAAACATATAACATGCTTCCAGGGAGATACATTCAAAAAACATGATCTTCTACCTTAAATTTCAAATACTTATTTCAGTTATTGGCATGGATCTTCTACCTACTTTGATCATCTTTGATGTGGGTTTGGATTACCTTTACTTTTTCCTTTGTTTCCTCCATAAGTTCTGGGCATACAAGTTTTCTTTCAACAACATCATCCCAACAGGTTGGTTTGAGGAATTTATTTCTCTATAATGCTTCATATGGTGCCATATGAATACTTGAATTGAAGCTATTATTATATGAAAATTATACCAGAGGTAAATATTTATCTCACATACCTTGAAAGTAAAGTGAGAATGATCTCAACATGTATTCTAAGGTTTGAATAGTCCGTTCAGATTGTCCATCAGTCTGAGGGTGGTAGGCAGTGCTCAAATGAAATTCAGTATATAGGGATTTCTGAAGACTTTTAAATAATCTTGATGTAAAATAGGGATCATGATCAGAAACCATTGATAGTGGCACTCCATGAAGTCTTACAAATTCATTAATATATATTCATGTTAATAATTCCAGTGTTAAATTTTCTCTTATAGTAAACAAATGTGATGAGTTGGTAAGACGATCAACAATGAACCATATTTCATCGTTCCTTCTAGGATTCTTTGATAGTCCCAAGACAAAGTCCATCGTAATAGTATCCCATTTCAACTCAGGTGTGGGAAGAGGTTTCAAGACTCTTCCATGTTGTTTCCTCCCAACTTTCACTTGTTGAAAAACCATACATCTTTACACAAATTCTACAATCTCCCTCTTCATGTTATCCCACAAAAAATGTTCCTTCAAATCACTATACATTTTAGTGCTACCAGGGTGTATAGAGAAATTGGAGCTATAAGAATCATCTAACAGTTCCCTTTTCAGATTAGGTATATTAGGAACATAGAGTCCCTTCCCAAATTTCAAAATCCCGTTATCATATATGAAGTCGAGAAATCTCCATAATTCAAAGATTTAATCTTCTATTGAAATTCCTCATCATCAGCCTGAGAACTTTTTATCCTTTCCTGTAAAGATGATTTGGAAACAATTTGAAAAAGAATTGATGTTTCACCTTCCATGTTTATTCCCATATCCATCTTTATTAGATCCATTAAAATAGGATCCCTTTAAACTCTCATCTTGTTCAAAACTCCATGATCTTTTCTGCTCAAAGCATCTACCACCTTATTTTCCTTTCTCGGGTGGTAGTGTATCCAGTAATCATAGTCATTGACTAATTCAATCCATATCCTTTGCATCATGTTGAGTTCACTCTGTGAGAAAATATACTTCAAAATCTTTTGATCGGTATATATCTCACATTTCTCACCATATAGATATTGTATCCATATATTCAAAGCAATGATTACAGCTACTAACTCAAGATCATGAGTACGATAGTTTTTCTCATTATGTTTTAGCTTTCGTGATGCGTAAGAAATAACCCTTTCATTCTACATAAAGACACAAACAAATCCTTTCTTTGAAGAATCACAATAAATAACAAACCCATCATTCCTCAATGGTAGAGTCAATAAAGGTGAATTGACTAATCTTCTCTTCATTTATTAAAAATATTATTCACTATTTTTTCAAACATATTTAACCCCATTACGTGTGAGCTTGGTTAATGGGTTAGCCAAGTGGGAAATATTCTGTAAGAAACACCGATAACATCCTGTTAAACCAATAAAACTGCGTACCTCAATTATACTCATTGGTTCGGGCCATTCTTGGATT
The DNA here is from genome assembly GCA_963277665.1 of Viscum album. Classification (NCBI taxonomy): domain Eukaryota; kingdom Viridiplantae; phylum Streptophyta; class Magnoliopsida; order Santalales; family Viscaceae; genus Viscum; species Viscum album. The sequence goes on along the minus strand of OY728143.1, from coordinate 509,864,402 downwards.
GCCTTGGTCATAGAATGAGAAATATAGATTCCATCCATAGAGATAATATGGCAAAGAAAAGATATCTCCTGAAGCCAAAATCCACACTTGCTAAACTTCCCATATAATTCATTCCTTCTAAGAGTCTTTAGGATAATATAAAAGTGATTTTCATGATCTTCGTAGATTTTGGAGTATACCAAGATATAATTAATAAATACCACTACAATGTCATTAAGATATTCCTTAAAAACTCTATTCATTAGATCCATGAAGATAGAGGGTGCATTAGTCAATCCAAATGGCATTACTGTAAACTCGTAATGCCGTACCTGGTTCTAAATGCTATTTTCGGAATTTCGTCCTTTTTCACACACAACTGATGATATCCAAATCTAAAGTCAATCATTGAAAATTGTTGAGCTCCATGAATTTGGTCAAATAAATCATCAAGGTGAGGTAGGGGATACATGTTATTTATTGTAATATCATTGATCTCCCTGTAGTCAATGCACAACCTCATAGATCCATATTTCTTCTTAACAAAAAGGATAGGGGCTCCCCATAGAGAAACACTAGGGAGAATAAATCCCATATTACTCAATTCCTCTTGTTGTTTCTTTAGTTCCACTAATTCCATAGTTTACTTTCTATAAGGGGTCTTCGATATGGGTCTTGATCCAGGAATTAAATCAATGGAAAACACAATTTCTCATTCTAGAGAATGTCTAGGTAAATCTTCTGAAAAAACATCAATATATTCTTTCACAATAGGTACATCCCCTTTTTGAACATTCCTATCCTCACCCAATGTTATTTCATTCTCTTCCTCCCCAAGAATTGAATTTAGTTCCACTACTAAGGTGGATCTAGATAAGAATTATGCAGTGACATTTCTTCTCTAAAGATAAGTTACTCATTATTGTCATCAAAAATTGCAACCTTCTTCTTCTTACAATAAATTTTCGAATCATGGTTTGAAATCCAATCCATATAGAGGAATAAAACAAATTAAATCATTGGTATAATGATGAAATTAGTAGATAAATAACATTTATATGCCTTAATAGGGTCTGATTTACAAACATTTGTTGTAATAATACATCCCTTATGAGTTTCGACTGACAACTCCCTTGTTAAATAGATTTTGAAATATCTAATTTTCATAGATTACTAGGAAGATATGAAATAACACAATGATCCATAATCAAATAACGCATTTTCTAAAATTGAGGAAACCATTAAATTACCTTCCACTATATCTTTTGGAGCTTCAACCTCAGCAGTAGTGATAGCATAATCTTGGCCTTGATCCATTGTCATTTTGGGAGATAAGTACCAATGACACTTAGGAAATTCATTCACATAATGACCCCTTTCTCTATAATTGTATCATTCAACATCGACAGCCTCTTTCTTCCCTTTGCAATCATGAGTTTGTTGGAATTTTTCACCACACTTGTAAGAGACTCGCATTTTTTTCCGGCATGTACCATGGTGTTTCTTCCCATATTTACTGCAAGATGGATATTCAAATTTTCCATTATTCCCCTTATTTCCACTTCTAGAGTGTTAAGTAGATCTCTTCCTCTCGTGCTTTTCTTTAAAGTTGTAAGACATAGAGAATTATTTTTCTATCATGATAACACATGAGAAAATATCTTCATACGATGATAAGGATTGTGAGGATAATGATCAATTGAGAAATGGTTTTAACCCATCAAATAAATGATCAATATTACTTCTTGGGTTACGTATATAATATGTAGCATGCCTCTCTAACCCTATAAAGTTAGTTTCATACCCTGCGACATTCTCACCCTCCTTTTTCCTCAGACTCAGAAATTGACTTTCTATATCTGCTCGATGGTCACGAGGAAAGTTTTTTTCTATGTAAATTTCCATAAACTCCCTCCATTAAATATTTGATACTTCCTCATATTCCTTTGTGTTTTGAAACAATAACCACCATTGATCAACATCTCTAGTGAGGCAGTAAACTGCCATGAAAACTTTTTCCCTTCCGCAACTCCCCAAGGTGTGAAATATTTTCTCTAAGGAATTTATCCATTGCTCAGATAATAGTGTATTTATACACCCATTGAATGTTGGTGGTTGTTGCCTCATGAAGAGATCTAACATTGATCCTTCATGATGCCGATCAAGGTGATCCATACGGGTAAAGTTATTTTTCATAACCTGACTGAGTTGTCCCAATATAGTGATAAGTTGATCAGCACTAGTTGTATCACAAGATTCACTAAAATTAACTTGAGTTGGAGAGAAATCCCTACATGGATTACGTTCATTGATATAGTTTCCATTACTTCCACTAGGCGCCATCTCAACAAAATGGAAAACACTAGATTAGTTTATGAATCACAATACCTAAATCCAAACTTGTAAAACACTTAACATAAATTGAACAATTTATTGATATAATCCATAATCAAAAAAATGTTTTCATTGAGAAAATATAAACTCATAAAACCTTCATAATGGTTTTTAAGGAAAATGAGACTTATCATAATCATATCCCTGGGGGGAGTGTGATAACCAAGAGTGTTGCAAGGCCCGTTGTTGTGCCCTAGTTCTCGTTCGAGTCTAGATCAATGCGGTGTTTTCGAGTTTTACCCCTAGGTACATCTATGCTAGAGCAACCTCTACCTTCTAATATCCATAGGGGGATGTATTTCTTGGAAAACTCAAAAAATATCTAAAATACAAAAATTCTAGGAAGTTATTCTATACTAATCATTAAATTCTATCTTAGGGTTAAGTGCTCAAATCAGAGTTTATCTAAATCTTGTTTCCAAGGTTTGTACTAAACTTCCTCTAATACCAACTTAACATCCCGACCTATGAAGTACAGAGTCGGTGTATTGTTACGTATCATTGGCATGATCACAAAATATCAAATCTCAAAAGAAAGATTAGTTTAATATCCTTGGAAGAACTAGATACATTCATAAGGTTTACATTACATTATAAAAGGGACAACTACAACAACATTATTTTTATAGACAACACTGAGATCTCATAGACTATTCCTGTAGGTCTGTCATAATATACTTAATCGCATCCTGGGATAAATAAAACATAGAAAGGGGTGAGATAAGATGCTCAGTAAGGAAAACAATAAAGATGGAACTTTCATAAATAAGCATAAAAATTTACAGAAATGTTTAAGACTAAAACAAAATCCATTTAATCTTTAACTTCCACATAATATGGCAAAGATAAAATCAAATAATTCCATTTACTAATTCACATGGATATTCTACAACACTAATAATCACATGCAATATCAATAGCCAGTTTTATAATGATGGAATTCATAATGCCAGACTTCATAACCACATAGTCAATGCCTTTTGCTAAGTCTATGAATAAGATTTTGTGAAGGCCTTGTTCCAAGAAACTATTTTGTCTCATGATACCTACTGATGCATTGATAATCTATAGAGGGCTCCACCCGTCACTTTCTAAGTCCAATGCATTCCTGAAATGAAAAGTTTTAAACATAACATAATCATTTGTATTAAAACAAGCATAAAAATTTAAATAGTTTATCCATAAACCATGAATGGTGTAAAAATAACACATCCATAGTCAAACATATCATAAAATCTTCAATACAATATGGATGTTTTGTATCATAATAAATCAACTTCAAATAAACATAAAATCCATCAAAGGATGTTGACATAGATGAAATCAAAAGATTTTTTAGCGAAATATCTCATTCTATTTTGAAATCATTTAAGCAAACATTTATTTTGGAAATATTTCTATAAGCCTGTAAGGGATTCTTTTATGATGTTATAATGGTGAAAAATAGTCGTACCTTCTGTATAAGTTAAAAAAATACATTCTTACATTAATTTTGTCGAAAAGGTTATAAAGGACCTTGTTTAGAAAACGACAAAAATATTCCTATATAAACATCTTATAAAAGTAAAAGAAGGGTATAAATGACTTTAACCCATAGTCTATAAAATTTTAAGAATGTTTTGAAATACATTTCTAGAAAACATGGATGTGAATGATAAAGAGGTCCCAGTATATTGTTACATATAAACAACATCGGATAATGAAGAGATTGTACAATTAACCCTTACCTTGTACTTTTCCTTGGTCGAGGGTAGGTTAACCTCCTGTATAATGGTGAAACAATTGTTATTAAATTATACAAGAATCCAATACATTAATATTATATCATATATGATCTATTAACATTTCATTGTTAATAATATCATAGTATTATCATCGTTTTGGGTGTTAACTAATTCATTTTCATTTGTATTCTTTATTAGGTAAGTAATGTTTTTTATGGATAGGATGTATATTATTCATATTCATAATGATATTAATTCTTTAAAAATTATTTTTTAATCATATAATAAAAATTATTCTTGAATGGATACAATGGAGAATGAATCTCATCGCGTTCATAGAGACGGTAATCTGTACGTACGCCTGAGCAACAATATCAAAATTTTGATATTAAAATAATATATAATTGGATGTTATATCATATATAAAGAATAATTATCATGTTATATTTATTATTTACATAAATTACACATCATTATTATACCCATCCAAATAATAATGTATTGAATAAAAATTACACCAAGGCGTGGAGACGGTAAGCCGTACATATGCACGTATAGTGACATGTCAATCAAAGGACGGATAGAATGATGAATATGGTTGTACCATATTTATAATAACATCACAGAATATAGAAGATATTAGAGTTATTATTTTAGAATGGAAATAACAATGAAAGAGGATGTAGAAGAAGAAAGGAACTTGAAAGAGGCGATGAAATATTTACCTCTTCTTCGGGTTCTTCAATTTGATTTGATCAAGAGCGCTACATAGGTTGGCTTTATGACTACATTAAGTCAACTAGGATTAAGAGAGGAATGTTTATAGGGTATTTTGGCAGTATTTGGATGATCCAAATGGCTTTGATAGTTTTAAATAGATAGAATGGGAGAGTGTCCTTTTATAAGAGGGGTGAGGGGCACCTTTGGAAAAGCTAGAAATATTATTTTACAATAAAATAATATTCAGTTTATAATGCCGAAAAAATGAATTATTTATGGGATAAGGAGGGGATGGGTTTAAAACCACTCAACCAATAGGTTTATATAGGTTTGGGTCACTATATTAGCTTTATCTTTTAAATTTAACTCTTAGTTAAATAGTTTGACATTTATCTTATCTCTTTGTATTTTTATATTATATGGTTAATAAACCTTCTATATACTTCCAATCAAACCCCATGTTGTTCATTAAAGATACACCTCTCTTTATATATGTCTTTTTTCCTAATCTTAGATTTTTATGAATAGAATATAAATTAATAATATAATAGTTGTTTTAAAAACTCTTTTATGTCAATTTTGGTAGTTTGTTTTTGCAAAATTCATAAAAAAATTTTACTTCGAAGAAAATTAATATAACAGACACTAACATGTCATATTAACCTATAAAATTAGTGGAATTCATAAAAAGTCTCAAATTACATGTATTTCGATATTTATAATATCAATTATTTTAATATTTCATTAATTAGGTAGTTACTTTATCATCATTGTGTCATAAATAAATTATATTATATAATGTCTAAAAAATATAAATAAAATACCACTATGTAGGAAAACTTTTTATCATTATATTGAATATTTATAGTAGAATTTAACTTATGTGTAACCCTATATTAAATATGGTTTAGTAATTAAAATTTGAATTTAACACTTTTAGCTCTTCTTTGAATTAAATAATAATAAATGTCCTAATCTAATCCAAGAGGATCAAAATGATCGTATTTTATTCTAAGGTTGTATTTTGTTGAATTATTCTTATCCAATAGAATTAGGACATGTGTTAGGGTAATAATATTATCATTTTTACCCTTAATTACCCTATTTACTTGTAACCATAGTAAATAAAGTAAAACGTTACTATTAAAAAAATTAATTTCATTTTATTGAACCACATTTTACTTATTTATATCAATAGTGTCTCTCAAATTTTTTAAATTCAATCCACAGAAGTGGTAAAATTAGGTTTTATATAAATTTTCAAAATCTCCTAGGAGGTGAGTAAAAGACTGTAAAAAGTTCAATACAATTTTTATATATCTAAAATGAATATAAACTCACTCCAATGAATTAAATTGAACTTATATAGGTATTATGTATATATTTTTACCTAAAATAAATATAAATAAAATATATAATTATTTATAAAATATATTTGTTTTAAACTATAACTCAGTGCTTCTCACTATTCATCAAAAATTGAAAGTTTTCAGAAAAATTCTAAAAATTTACCATAAGTTGATTTCGATATTTCAAATCCAAAAATGCCATCCATTTTGAAAGACAAAATTTATAAAATTTCAGAAAGTGGGTATTACTATTCATAAGGGCTAATTCGATTGGTTGTGGTGTGTTAGAACTCGAAGGTGCATAGAACACACACTATTTTATTATTCAAAAAGAAGCGTACCATGGATGCTTGGGGTGTTACACCAACTATAGACTCACATGACTCTATACTCAAGTACATTGGTGATTTATTGAGAAATATTTCAGTTATAGACTTTGGGTTTCCATCAGAAGTATCAATTTTGAGGTTACTAACACAAATTTTTTTTCAAGGATCTTATGGGAAAATAAGTGTTTTTAAAAACAATGATGAAAAGTATATCTTCTTACATAGATTCATTTTCAGTTATTATTATTTTTACATGCATTGTGGGTGCTATTTGTCTATATGCTAGAAGAACGATACATGAGGAGGACACCAATATGTCCATCTTGAAGATTCTATTATCAACAACCATATGATTATAACCCAAATAATGAGTGATTATTTTTCTCACATTAACATTCGAAAATAGAATATCATCATAATACAACTACAGCCAATGGATTTAATCACTATTTTCCTAATGGGAAATCCAAAAATAGAGAAATAAATTTCTTAATGATATATCCATCATGAAATACACTTTAACATCCATCAAGTGATCTTCCCCAAGTATTTTTCATACTACCATTTAGCAAAATATTTTAATATAAAGATAATCCTTGTACATATGTTTTAAGTAATAGAAAAAATTATGGAATGCAAAGTGAAGAAGGCATCCCCTTTAAAATTTATTAATAATATAAAATACCTAAATATATAATGGGATATCTTGATATTCCATTCATTATAATTTTTTTCTTATCAAATTTCGATAATAGGACTTTAATGGGTTTTTGAGTAAACTAGTAGGGTCTATTATAAAAAAGGATGTGCTTTTGAATTATTATTTTTTGATAAATACATTTCACCCTTGATAATATGGAAGTTATGACCTAATAAAATCAACTTTTTCCAATATTAAAAGGAATAATGATTTTATTCATTGTTTTAATTTTATGATATTATGGGAAATTATAAAATCAAAAACTCAATTATTGTCTCCAGATATAAATATTTTCTATGGATTGTGATATAATCCTCAATCTATGGCCGATTATTATATCGGAGATTGATTGATTATGAAGAATCATCAAATTGAATGATACCTACTTGATGAAATTATCGAAAAGATAATTTTTTGCATAGTGAGATATTTCCACCCAAAAGGGAAATGAATGAATTAGATAATATTTATTATTGGGATGCTTGGGTAGAAGAATTGAAAAATCAGTTGGTTAAATTCTAATTTCATGTGGTATAATCTCAATCTCATCCATTATCATCATTAGTTCTAATACTTGAAGAAATATTTTGTGAAATGTGTATAGGTCATCATTCATATGAATATTGTTTCATTGGATAAAAATATAATAAAAAAAGATAATAAAAAATTTTTAAATGAGCCCCTCACTTGCTCAAAAATGGATACAATCTAGGGATGGTATATTAGAAACAACTTCAACTAACATTTCATAGGAACCCGCACTAATAAATTAATAACATTAACTAAAACAATAGAACTCCCAGATACCAACATTATCCATAATATCATACTCCTTTTCAATCATCTATACCCTCTCAAACTCAATAGATTCAGAATCAATATTCTTTAAATCATCGACCACAACCACTTTCACTATACCTAAAATGGTACCTCAAAGTTATAATATAAGAATTTATCCAAAAATCTGAGAAATGTATGACTAACCAATAATCTTCACTATTGAATAAATAATATTCTCTCTAAAACATCATTCATCAAGTAAGAAAGATAAAAAAAACTCTATTGGATTGATTACCCTATACACTATTAGGAAACAGAAAGACAAGTTCAAAGGAGGATGTAAATTTCATGACATTATCGAGTGGATCAGTGTTTGAGGGAAGTGATCAACAAGATCACATAAGAATATGGATATGAATCAATAATGGTGGGAGAGTTTTTAGGAGGAAGTTGATACCCAAGATGAGATAATGACAAATTATAAAATATATGATAACAAATGAATAATTTAATAATAATATTAATAGGAAGCGATAAAGGATGTGTAAAATAAGTTTAAACCTTACCAACCAATGTAACCATTCTCGATGAGGATAAGGATAATAAGAGTTGTTATCAAATACAACAAGTTTATAATCATTATAAAATAGATGCACATTAAAATATGTTTTACTAAATAAATTTATTAAATATCGCCTAATGATACATTCATGAATATGATATTATCAAATATGTAAAGGTTAATATTATAGAGATATTTATCATTTATAAATTTTTCATTAGTCATTAAATTAATTATCCAAAAAAATATTAGAGATCTAGGGAAATTTTTAAACTCTATCACTATTAGATCAATAATTTTTTGAAGGTATTTGTGTGATTTAGGGTATACTTTCTATGCCATACCATAGAATATGTCAGGGAAACTGGGATTGGATGTAGAAAATACAATATGAGTAGAAAATCAACTTGTAAAACAATTTGTGAACTACCATTGAAAATTTTATGAATTCATTCTCATCCTTGTGAAGAAATTCATTCTCCCCATATTATTATAAATTAATGAGATTGGAGAAGAAGAGAATATGTAAACTAAATTGCAATGACCATTCCTCAAAACTAATAATGAGTTGGTCAATGATTATTACGAAATAATCATTCCAAAATTTAATTAAAAATAAGTTATATTTGATAAAATTAAATCTATGAAGAACAATGTTATATCAAAATGTTTTCATGCCACATCTATTTCTAAAGAACACACATCCAATAAGATCATACGAATAAAAAAATAGGGTAACATGGGGAAACACATTTATTATATAGTGTAATATAAAGAAGAAGAAAATATTTATGTATGTAAGGCCAAATAAAAAATATTATAGTTGACACATCACTCTTTTTGTAATTCCAATCCAAAATGTTGTGTTGATATATTAACGTTATTGATGCTTGAGTCAAATCCACTACCTAGTACATTATAGTACATATTTTTTGGGATAAATATACTATATTGGGGATTGAAAACTCAGTGTTGAGGAAGGAATAAAATAGACAATTTTCAAATATTTGAGAAAGATTATGGAAGAAATATATTAGGGTATTGAAATAATATAGGGAATTATTCTATATTTTTTGGAAAATGGTTGTACACCATGTCATCAATATCAATGAAAAATTTCATCATAGATTAAGGAGTTGGTCAAAAAATAAGTTATAAAACTCCAAGATACAAGTATTATCTTCTCTATATTGGACAGTGAATCATCCAACCTATTAAAATTTAAACCCAAGAAGGGAGGTTTAAATTTGATATTGAATGAAGAGAATGATATAAATCCAAAAAATAATAGTTACATGATAGAGAGTTTTCATGTATTATTGGAATAAAAAATTTTCTCTTGGAAAGGATCACTCTCAATTATATTTTGTAGATGAAATACTATAATTTTATTTCATGCATGATTATTATTAATTCTTGGATTGATAACTCAATTAAAATAAATTAATGGTGAACTATTTTAAACAGTCATAGATGACATTCCCAAGACTATACAATAGATTCAACTGTCTCTATATGACATTTGGAATGTTAAATTTTTTTGATGGAATTTCAGAGGTGAATAACACATATTTTTCATGATATATAAAAAACTCTATTTAGATTTTACATGGTGAATTTTGTGTATGTAATAGATATTTTTAGGTGTGTATAAATAATTTAGACTTTATTCTCATGATATAAAAGGAAATATTCCTAGTTTACAAGTATAACAAACTCGAATTCATGTTCATGTCGATACCAGAAAGATAAGAGTGATATTAGATCGTCTTAACACACCCATTGTAAAGGGTAACCAAATTATTCTTGGAAATATGGGATTATATAACCTCTTTTATCAATTAATTATTCAAGATAACATATTCACTCACTATTATATTTAATAAAGAAGTTCCGTTAATCATTTCATAATTGAGTAAGGAAGCCTCTGTTAATTTTAAATTGATTTTTTTAGCTAACAAAATTATAATCTCTCAAATTTGGGAGAAAACATTCATGTTTATATGTGATTTCATTGATTTCACGATAAGATTTATGATGGGATTTTGGTTTGATCAAATCACTTAAACCATCTTTAATAAAAGTTTTGTATTAATTGGTTCCCATGTAATCCGCAGTATTATATAGAAATACATCTTATAGTTTTCTTTCAAGTTGATAATCTTAGATCAAATTTAGTACTCTCTATGGGGTTGTATACAGTGATCATTCCATGCTGAGGTACATATTAAACAAAAGAGATTTAAAACCATCGATGATTTTTTAGATATTATTTCTAAATGATTAGTAAATTATTATCAAGGATAAGAAGTGTTTTGATAATGAGAAAGATAATACATTTTATGGATGTAGTTGATACATGTGAAAGAAGAGAAGACGATCCACATTTCCTTTGAGTTGTTGAAAAAAATATGTTCCATTCTAATATACAAACTCACCCTAGTAAGATTATCTAGATAACTATTTAGAGATCATTATAATTTATCCCAAATTTTAATATATAAAGATAAAGATATTTCTAGTCAATGAAACAAGTTATTTTTTGGATGATCCCCTTTTGTTAAGTACTTGTACATATGGAAATATTTAACAATTTTTTTCAAAATAGAGATAAATCTTCACTGAATATCTTTCATTACACACCTACAATAGTACACTATGGTCCTAGTTGAATAGTGAATATGATCCTATAAAGTGGATCATTTTTGACGATTATTCTCAGAGATAAAAGATAATTTATGATAATATGAAATTGATCTCAAAGTATACAAAATAGTATAATTATAAAATGATATAACACAACACTATATTTTGGACTTTATGTTATTTATTATATGTGTAATTGGATTTATAAAACCCCTCATGAGTTCTTCCAAAAACATATATATATTTTTTTAACAATATTTCAAAATGTGCAGAATTTAAATATAATTTTAAAAATATATCCAATGTAGTGATCATGTTTTGGTAATTTTTTAATATTTTGGAATTTCATTATTACTCATAAGTGATAGGGTTAAAATTTGAAATAATTAATTTCTTATGGAATTTATAGAAAAGCATGGAGTGAGATGCAACATCATCACATTGTACCATCCCTAAAAAATTTGAAGTTGAAGTATACAACCAAGGGATAAAGAAGGTTTTTTGAAAGAGAGTAAGTGAACGATGTTAGGATTGTAGTAAAAATATTTATTTTTTGGTATGGGTTTATAAATATACCTTTAAAAAATGTTAAATATGACTCCATTCAGAAACATTTATTAGAAGCTAATACATTTAGCATTTCTGAACTATTAAATATAAATTGTAATTTAAAAAATATGTACATGGACCTATATTACGATAAAAACAAGAGACAATTTCATCTGGATAAATTTGAAGAAATGTGGAGATGCTTATGATAATTCCACGATTTACAAGGATAAAACAAAGAAATTCAATACCCTAAAAATCCCTTGATTAATATTTTTACCTAAAGATAAGTAATTATTGTTTAACACATAATTGAAATAGTTTCCATTAAAACAAAATTCATGTATGTTGGGACCATTCATGGTAGTCAAATCCTATAAACATTAAACCTTAATGATCTAGAGGTGTTTTATTCTTGATTATAATTTAATGGAAAATTGGTAAACATTTATATGGAAAATTTTCAAGAGGGGTCATCAATTTCTATGAATTGTTTTATAAGGATTGAAAGGTATTTCTAGATCGTGGATTTAAATGAATCAATAGTTTGGAGGAAACCCTGTAACAATTTTTGTATATTTTTTATTTATAATTATATTGGGTTAATAATTATAATAGAGGAGAGACTTTGGGAATTTTCCATTACTAAAATACATATTCTTTTATGCTACCATATTAAATTCGTAGTGTAATAATCAATATATGAAGAATATCACATCTCAACCATTTTCCTTGTGGTGGAAAAAATAATATAGGAATATCGAATAAATTAACCTTTATGGTTATAGTATCACACCACAAGCCATCCCCATAGGAGATTATTAATAAGTGATGTAATTTGGTTATATCATCAAAAAATTACACCACATTTCAACACTTTTAATGTTCAAAAAAATCCAATATTTTACATTTATGGGGATTTTCTATATATTGAGGATTCCTTTTCATACATTACATGAGAAATAGACTAAATTTATGTGTCTGGTTATTCCCATTGTTTAGTCACTCTTGATGCTTATAAATTAATATATTGTGAGTTTTGAATTTAATTGATCCTAGTGAAAGGCACGATATCATGGTTTCAATCACCCGGGACATATAAATTTTTTATTATTAGCCCATAAACCAAACTAAGAACATTCATATTCCCCTATTTTATAACACTCATCCAAGATGTTCTTAATGCAATGATCACCAATCAATTATCCTCTTGGACCTAGGTAAATCCTTTTAAATCTCTCTTGTGTTATCTAAGCAAAATCTCTATTCCCCAACAACATACATATAACGTTATTCCAAACTTGAATCCATAATCATTCCCTTTAATATTCTAACTAAAGCCCAAATTCCATACCACCAATAAGAACCCTTAATATCCAGTATTCAAAACCACAACATTACATCCAACTATTGTTTTTATAGATCTCATTAAAAATACTGAATAACAAATCCAATTAAAAGTGTCAAATTTCCGAGAGACCAGTGAAGGTCCCTACAAAGAAAGCGCAAAAATAGAAAACCATTTTACCTAATATTGTATATGACCTGAAACATATTCATAACTTCATGTTCATTCCTCTTCCCTTATAGTATGATTAATTATAAATAATTATAAATGGATTAAATTGATTCTAATATGAATGGATTAAATTTAATGCATTTATTGAAGGATTTATGAATAATTACAATGAGAATAAATGTATATTGATAAATTGAATATGTGGGTACATTGAATATGTATGGAATTTTTTTCAAATTAAATGAACCAATGATTGATATAAAAATTCATTTGGAACATCCTATTGGACTTGCCTGATTTTATGCGTACAACCTGATACTCTCTTCCTTGCGAGAGGTTTTTTATCACTAGGTCAATGTACTAGAACCCCTTTGGTGTTTAGAGTCCCTAAAGAAACATTTTTCTATCCTTTGGATAGTGTAACAAAAGATTGTTTTTAATTGAGACTAATAACAATTATCATATCATGTGGAAGAGGTTAAAACCCTTATGTAATGATCTCCCCAACCTGATATAAAAAATTTATTATAAAATTGAAATTAAGAAATGATATAAAAATATACCAATAAAAGAATAAGTATACATTTAATAATTTTGATTTTGATCACCAAAGGGTAAAAATTGTGATTCTAACCTCCATAGTGTATCCATGGGCTGATCTGAATCGCTCAAAATTCAAGTGGGATCTTTCATCCTCCTTAGATTTCTAGATCATAGTGTGGAAAGGGAGATTATGAAAATTGATTAGGGTTTTGTGGATTTTTGACCAGGATTAAGACTTACCACATCCATTATCATCACATTTTAGACATATATATAAGAAATCAATGATAACCCTTAATTCTAACATTACTTATTCATTAATTCAGACACATTAATAAAAGTAATGGTATAATATTAGATGATTGAATTAATCCTATGAATCTACTCCCTATAATTATGTCTCATATATCTAATAATAAATGATAGTTTTAGATAATTTTGAATCAAAAAATGTATTAACACTCTTAATATAAAATTTTACAATTGATCAAATTTATTGGGAATGTATGAAACATTATATCATATATGCATATCAATATACCATGCATTTTTTGGGAAAAATGCCCACATAGGCTCTTATATTGAGAAATATAAAACAGTACACATGAAAAATGAGGGAATTTTGAATTTTTATCACATATAATAATTTTCTAATCTATTTCCTGAACATTATTTAGATCTATTCCAAAAAACATTAATACATCTATCATCAAATTCACCTTGTATCACATCATATAAAATACATTATGATAACCCATCGAAAATACTTATAAATTAACACAAAAACACCTTTATTGTTCCTCATTATGCCAAAATCAATCCCTATTCACTCAACCAAAATGTGTGACATCACAGACTATTATAGAATTGATAGAAAATATGAATCTATAGATCCATATATGTATGAAAAGAGACGCCGCTGAGAAAATTTCAATATTACCCAATTTATAGTGGGTACCTGTGTGATCTCCATCAAACACACAAATCTATATACCAATATCCAACGATATGTCTCATATGTAATCCTGCATTCTCAAATTTTCCCATTTTACAAGACATCGAGTTCCCATGGAACATAGAACATGTTAATCCCATATAGTCGATTCATTTATTATTATTTCTAAGAAAGTAGACAGATATGATTGATGAATACATCACATGACATTCATACTTATGGATATGAACATCACATGTCCCTTAACCAAATACATATACAATATATAATCTTTTTAATATAGTCCCTTATTTAAATCAATTGAGGGTACAGATGTCAAACTCGTTATATGAGAGGAAAAAACACTTCCACATTATTCTCTAAAAAATTACATGAGCACCAAAAACATAAACAACCTATGTATTAGAAAATCCATTATGTATACTTTGGAAAGTGGGATATCAAATTATGAAGGTTATCATGCCAGCTATCACACCATCCTTAGGTAATGGGGACACAAATATAATCCATGCACCCCTACTATACCCAAGAAATTTGTATGAAACAATATGCATTAAAATTAGTAATCCATGTAATTCAAAAATAAGTACTTTAATATTTTTTTTAGGCCTCAGGATAATATTTTATATCAATATAAAATAATCATAATCATGAAAACCTTAAAATTTCATTGTAATCTATAATACTCCGTGATGAACATCAGTTCGGTATAAACTCGGTTTCATTTCTGATAGGTCAATTATCATTACATTTAAAGAATGTATATATATGTATATACATTTATGTAGACAATGTGAAACAATGATGACATGGAGGTTGCATTTAATATAATATTTGTTAATATTCTTAAAC
The DNA here is from genome assembly GCA_963277665.1 of Viscum album. Classification (NCBI taxonomy): domain Eukaryota; kingdom Viridiplantae; phylum Streptophyta; class Magnoliopsida; order Santalales; family Viscaceae; genus Viscum; species Viscum album. The sequence goes on along the minus strand of OY728143.1, from coordinate 509,848,801 downwards.
ATTTTGAGAATGTTTAAAAAAAACATTAGCACCATTTTATAATATCAGATATGATAAAATATTATATCAGCCATATGTTTGATATATATTATAGAATTTTTAACACATTACATTATATGTAATCCATGTCACATCTCTATTTAACAAATTGACACAACCCTACCACAAAACCTTTTAGTGAGAAGTATCTATGATTAAATCCATTTTGAATAATGTGGAGACTTGGGAATCATATTCCTAATTGTTTAACTATTTTGGTATAATCAAACTCCTAAAATTCAAAACATCATATTTAATTATGATGAATTTTATTGTATACTATATCTTCTTTCAAACTTCTTCATCATCATCCTTGTAGTCCAATTTCATTACGCATTTTATTTGAAATATAGTAGCTACTTATATATTTTTTTACTAATACATCTGAGACAAATTTTTGGTTATTAAGTAAAATTCACTTCAAATATGGACTAGTATAATATTTTAGTTGTAAGCATTGAAATTTTCTATGTATAAATACACTATCACTATCCACTTGGAAATTATATTTTTTCCAGAACATTTTTCAAGGATTCAACATAATAAACATGTTTAAAGAAAATAACAATTATTTTCTTTTAGATGGAATATTTCATAAATAAACTATTGTTTCCATCTCATATATGGTATTACAGGTGTTTAGAACATTTTATTTTAAAAATATATTCTTATTAAAAAATATTTTAAAACATTATATCCTCGATAAATCATTTTTGTCACGAACTGTCCCCTGGGGCCCGTGTTGTAACTACCACAATCCCGCCTTCTATAGTCCAGGGGCTAGTGTTTAGTACCAAAGACGTAAATCCCTATCACTGGGAAGGAATTTCCATTATGAAACATAAACACACACAAATAGGGTACAAGTGGAATAAAACACTAAGTAAAAACTCTATAACAAAAGATGTGCTGGAAAGTAAAAGGGGTCAGAAATACAAGCCAAACAGTAAAGTACAAGGAAAAGACCAAACATGTAAAACTTGGAGAAAAACAGCAGGAAGGTGTCTATTAGCTCGTGGATCTTTCACCATGGATCCTACCTATGGGGTATGTACAAATAGCCTCCTCAGTGCCACAAGTCTGTCCGTCTCCTTCAGTTAACGTATTGTCGTGAGGTCCACCTTCGGGTACCGTCCAGTCCCCGCACACTCCGTCATGGTCAACATTGTCTGTCGTCTGCATCCAACACAATGTGGTGCGGGCATTTCTCATGCAGGGTTGAGTATAACGATACTCAGTATGGACCCCAAGACCCTCAAGTTCTCACAAAATCGAACATGGAAAAACCAAAAAGTATGAATCAACGGATAACCATTACTTAGGTATATGCACATACATATACCTCAGTTATCTAGTAACCCATATCAATCATGAGGAAAACACAAAGGTCACTGACTCAGCTCAAACTAGGATTTTCATTATCGAAACCATGGATGCTAGTGTACTCCTCCTCTTTCAAGTACAGTGGGCATGTCGCGACACTGAGGAGCTTCTCATTAACCTTGGACTACTGAAGTACTTTTCTTGTCAAGTACCGTAGGTCTGCTTCCAACTACAAGGTGCTCTGTCCACTGTGGGTATGCCACCAAATACCGAGAGCTCCCCCAAATAGCCTATAGAGGTACTACTCCTATCGAGTACCATGGGTCTGCCACCAAATACCTGGCACTCCTACTCCATTGGACCGCCTCCAAATATTGGGCACTTTCCACTAAGCTAGTTGAGTCACTCCGCGTCGAATCGGTCAAGCAGCCGTCAGTTCTGTCAGCTACTAGGTCTCCGTACTCTATCTGCTCTTCTATGAGAGGATTTGCACCATGAGCTACTATTCGATACTCCAAGTGTAACTAATTCTCACTTATATGTATCACAAAGAATCGCCACATCATATCGGTTTCAACGCAATAGACGAAGCGTCAATCAGACGCACGGTCTGTGAGTTTTTGTCATTTAGATTCCAGGGGCCTGGTTGGATTTTAGGTTCAAACCAACCCGACCATACCCCAACTGTCTCCAAACCTCATGTGGGGTATCCAAAGGAACTATCTCTCTCTATTATTTCTATCACTATAGAAGGTTCATTGATCAGACACTTATGGCCCATGATACGGGTGAAAAGGTGTAATCGGGCCATAGCAGGTCCAGGTCACGTCCGACCCAGTCAAATGACACAATCTGCAGGTCTAACCCGGTCCAAGGGGGCAGCACAAACCATGGGGGTGGCCCGGTACGAAGAGGCAGCCCATCCCGAAGGCGTAGCCCGGCTCTAGACGGCCCGACCCGAAGGCAGCCTGACGACCTGCTTGGCCTGGCGGCCCGGTTGGCCTGGCGACCTGGCGGCCTTGCGGGGGACCGCCTTAGTCGTGGCCAGGGGGGAACCGTGCGCCCCCTAGAACCTGAATGGCTTAGTCATTCAGGTAGAATAGAACCAGCGCCGGGTGGCATTGGTCCTGCTCACGCGGGACCCTAGGGGTCCCGCACCTCCCGGTGGGGCCGAACCGCCAGCCGTTCCCACTATGGCATTGAACGACAGCATTGTGCCCCTCTTCCATGAACTGGTCTTGCCACGGTCTCCTGATGGTCTCCGCGCGGCGTGACGTCACCACGCTCCTCATCTGACCACAACAAACCTTTAATATGCCATAGTGTGACGGCACCGCGCCCCTCCAGTACCACCCTGGCCCGCCTGGTCACGACTCAGTTCTTTGCGCGGTACGGCGATGCCGCCCCTTGCGGTGACCCGACAGCCTAGCGTGGCCGGCTTCTTTATGGCAGGCTCGTTGCTGGTCGCTGCGTGTATCGCCTCCATCGTTAACGAAAAATAACAAACAAAAGGTGAGTGTTTGGCTGTGTTCGTGCAGTCCGAACCCTCCCCGTTATGGTGATATCATTCGGTTATCATACCAGAAATTTTTACAATGAAGGATGAGTAAAAAATAATTCAAACCCCGAACCTCGATTTTCGGTTGTTGAAAAAGACGTGTGAAGCGGACGTAGTTCCGTTGATGTCGGTTTGAAGATGAAGAAGTTGAGGAGGAAGGATTCAAGGAAGAGGAGTCGATATGACGTCATCAGCATTATTGAGAAGCGGTCGTGTTTCCTCTACTTGCTCCGGTTGAAGAGGCAGAAGACGGTGCTCATTGTTCTTTGGTAGAAGGATCATTCATCACATTCTTCATTGAGAGGATGAAGTTCTATCTCATGTCCCTCCTAAGAGAATTACAAACCAAATGAAATAATAGATTTGTATATTATTTAATCGTTGGCTTTAATTCAAAAGAAATCAAAAAGAGATAATTAATTAATTTCAGGGGTTTAATTTATTAATTGTGGGAGAGTTGGAACATTAATGTAATGGGGGATGGTGGAGAGTTTAACCCACATAAATGGGGTTTAGAGGTGTTCCAAAATTAATGTGTAGTTAGTAGAGTTAAGAAACTCGTGTGGACCCCACTAAATAAAATCCTCCCAAGGGAGGTTATGTGCGGGTGGCCCCCACCACTAACCTCCACTTGGAGGTTTTAAGCACCATAAAATAAAAATAAGCTAAGTTTTATTTTTATTTAATTTTATTTAAAAACCCCAAAAACTATCCTCCACACTCGTTAAAAAGAAACTACGGTGAAGGTCTCACTAAGCATTCACCGACGCTGCGAGTTTAATGGTGCCCTCAGATTTCATTTCTGAGAACCAGTTCTAATGATATAAAATCTTGCTCATACGTTTTCTGAATATACCCAAAAAAAACATCATAAATTGATATCTGGAAAACCGGTCCTTGGCATCATGTACTGTTAGAAACTGTATACTCTTAAAATTACCATGTATAAAAAAATTCCATGGGAAATACGAGTCTTTACATTCTCCCCACCTTAGGGATTTACATCCCCATAAGCTACAACTTGAACTAAGGGAACAAATGGGGGTACTGAGCACTAATCTAAGCCTCCCACTATCATGTGCTCTCCTAGAGGTTCTCATGCTACCAAAGAACGTGCACCAGAGGTATCGACCATCCACGTAGGACCTGTTCATGCCGATCCTCAATCTTAACTGGGAGCACCCTGAAAGTTTCCCCATCATCGATGTGCATCTCCCATTGGTCGATGATGTGGGATTGTTCGTGCACGTATCTCCTCAGCTAAGATACATGGAAGATGTCAGGCACCCTATACAACTGAGGTGGAAGGGATAAGTGGTAATCCACCACTACTACTCTATTGAGGACCTGGAATGGTCCGATGAATCTCGGATATTACTTTCTACGTCGGCCAAATCTCCATAGACCTTGTCGAGTAGAGACCTATAGGAAGATTTGGTTGCCATCTTCGAACTCCAGAGGTCTCTGTCTTCTGTCAGTATAAGACTTTTGCCTACTCTGTGCATTCTTCATCCACTCCTGGATGATCTTCACCTTCTATTTGGTGGCCTATACCGTCTCTGGTCCCACTAGTGTTGACTCCCCTAGGTCTGTCCAGCACACTGGCATTCTGAAAGGTCATCCCCACAACGCCCTGAAATATTCCATACCGATGGTGGATGGATAGCTGTTGTTGTAGAAAAACTATACCAAAGCCAAGTGATCCTCCCATCTGCGACCAAATTCAAGGATTCATGCACGTAGCATGTCCTCGAGGGTGTGGATGGTCCTCTTGTTCTGACCATCCGTCTGAGGAGGGAAGACAGTGCTCAAGAGAAGCTCTATCCTCAAAGCTTCCTGCAACCCCATCCATTACCAAGAAGTAAATCGTGTTTCACAGTCGGAGACAATAGAAGATGGTACACCACGTAATCACACAATCTCTAGCTTGTAGAGGCGTTCCAAGCTCTCTACTGAGCCCTGCTCTCTGATCGGTAGGATGTGAGATGACTTGGTGAGTTGGTCGACGATCACCCAAATCGATTGATGACCCCTGGATGTACATGCAAGAACCGTCAAGAAGTCCATGGATATCCCATCCCATATCCACTCTGGGAGCTCTTAGGGATGAACCAGGCCTGCTGGTACCTGGTGCTCCGCCTTCACTTGTTGAAAAGTGAGGCATCATGAGACAACCTCTGCTACCGCCTTCTTAATACATTGACACCAATGCTTTCATCGAAGGCACTGGTACATATTTTCACCTATTAGATGTACCGCTAGAAGGGAGGTGTATAACTCCCTCAACACTTCCTTCTGGAGTGAAACTAGTACCATGGTACGTCCTCTCAAGAGGATGATGTGCTCCCCACCTCGCGAAAATCCATCAGGTGCCATCCCTATGGATATCTGAGCACGTCACATCTCGCAATCAGCATCCCCATGTTGCGCCTCCCTGACTCGCTGAAGAGGTGGGGGAGTGACTGTATGGGACTGTAGATATGTTGATCCATATCTATCCACAAAGGATATATGAAAGGCAACCAACTGCTCTGTCACCTCTCCTAGAAGTTATATACCAGTCCTCCTGCTGAGCGCATCTGCATCAAAGTTCCACTTCCCAGGAGTATATAATATCTCGAAATCATTTTCCTGGAGGAACTCAAGCTATCGCCTCTGTCTCAAGTTCAGGTCCTCTGAGAGAAGATTTACCTTAGACTCTGGTGATCAGATTACACGGTAAAACGTACTCCCATCAGATAGTTTCAACATATCTTCAAGGCGAAGACCACTGCTACTAACTCTAGGTCATGGGTAGCATAGTTTTTCTCATGATATCTCTCCTGCTAAGAACCATATGTGATAACTGCTCGCTCCTACATTAGGACACTCTCAATTCCAGTTCTTGATGGATCGTAGTCAACTACATACCCTTTTCCTTCCTCAGGAAGTCTCAAGACAGAGGCACTAGTCAGCCTTTGCCTTAACTCCTAAAAGATCTGATGGCATCTATCTGACCACACGAAGGGTTTCCCCTTCATCGTCAAGGCTGATAGTGGTGATACAACTCTGGAGAAGTATGGAACAAATCTATGATAGTATCCAGCAAATTCCAAGAAACATCATACCTCTGTCACGCTCTTGGGTGGATCCCAAGAATGCACTGCCTCAATCTTTTTTGTATCCACTACAACTCTAGCCTACGAGATGACGTGTCCAACGAAGTGAACCTCTTGAATCCAAAACTGGAACTTTGAGAGATTAACATAAAGCTGGTGCTCTCAGAGTGTATCAAGTACTACCAGTAAATGGTAGGCATGATCCTCCTTAGTAGTCGAGTAAATCAGAATGTCGTCGCTGAAGACTATGAAAAACTAATTGAGGAAAGTCTAGAAGATCCTATTCATGAGACTCATGAACACTGCTGGAGCGTTGGTTACGCCATAGGGAAAAACCAAGAAATCATTGTGGCCATACCGAAACCAGAAGGCCGTCTTCTGTACATCCTCATCTCGAACACTGAGATGTTGATAGAATGATATGAGGTCTATCTTTGAGAACCATCAAGATTCCTTTAGCTGATCAAAGAGGTCATAAATCCTCGGAAGTGGGTACTTGTTCTTCATGGTCACCTGGTTCAGGCTACGGTAGTCGACACAAATCCGTAAGCTCCCATCCGCATTCTTGGTGAACAGATTCGGGGTTGCCCATGGAGAAACACTGGGTCGGATGAATCCCTTCCCCAGCAAGTCCTCGAGCTGTACCTGTAGATCACAAAGCTCCGTGAGAGCCATATGATATGTTGGGGTAGATATCGATGTCGTCCTGGGGTATAGGTCAATATAGAAGTCCACCTATCTGTGAAGAGGTAGTCCTAAAACATCATCAGGGAAAACATCTGTGTACTGGTCCGTAACTACAGGATAAGTCGGACTCTCCACATCTACTGCTCCGAGGGTAAGGAAAGTCAACAAGTGAGTGATCGGCTTCACCCTCCTCCGAGTATGTTTGTACTTCTCTGCAAAGGTTCCCTTCTTGCTAGAGAAGATAAACCTTGTCCCATCTGTGCAGACACACCACACTTTTCACCTAATACAGTCTATATGAGCATGGACTATAGATAACCATTCCATACCCAATATAATGTTTTAAGGCATCGACGGTGCTACAAGGGGATCACAGCAGAATCTCTCGCATCTTAGAGTAAGATCACACTACTGACACCAGTGTGTAATCGTCGTGTCTTCTCATGTAGGATTCTCTAGCTGTAAAGGTCAATCCAATAGCTCTGTTGGAATCTATGTGCTCCAAACGAGGGTAGTGGCTATGAAAGAGTGACTAAAACCTGTGTCTATAAGAACAACTGCTAAGGTGGAATAGACACAGATAGAACCTCGAATCATCTTTTGAGAACCATGGTCATATGCCTCAGTTTCCTAAAGCTGAGATCTCCCCTGTCCACCCGCTCTCTCCATTCAGGATGGACCTCGTCTCCTAGTGGTGGTGGCGGTAGTACCTTGTATCATCGTCCACCGCCAACTTCACGTCCATCTCCTCTGCCATGTCCTCCTCTGCCCTGCAGACCACCTCGATTAAACCTCTTCCTCTGCCTGGGAGGTCCCTCAACTGTCTCTTGATCATCAGTACAGTGGGTTGGACAGTCACAAGCCATATGACCAAGCCCATTGTAGGAGTAACACTGCCCGCTACTAGCATGTTTGGCTCTGTCTCCACTCTGGCTGCCCCGCACAACCGATCCTGAGTCGTGAAATCGACCACCTATGGGTTTGGTTCTCTTGGACCTATGCGTCATCTGTCTACTTCCAACTATATAAGACTCTGTTGCAGTCAACTAGTGGTGGGTCTCACTGTTGTAGACGGCTCACAATGGAGACTCTTCACTAGGAGGGCTCAATCCAACACCCTCATCTTCATCGGGATGTTGTGGGAGATAACTAAAGCTCTGATCTCTCACTTGAGACCTTGCTCAAAAGTCTAGACCCAGAAGAATGGTTCAAATACCATATTAGTGGAGTAGCACTAGAGGTCGGTGAACCTCTCTGAGTACTGAGCTACATTTATGCTGCCCTGCTGTAGATGAAGTAGCTCTTGTATCCACACCGCTCGAAGGATGGATGGTAGAAACTCTGTTTGGAATAGGCCCTCAAAGTCTTCCCATAAAAGTGATGCCTCGTCATGCACCAGGAGCATCACAATCCACCATATTCCAACTGATGCTTGAAGGAGGCTGGCAATAAGGATCACCATGATGTCAGATGGTGTCCCTACCATTCTAAAGACTCTCACCACAACTTCCAGCCAATCCTCAGCCACCTGTGGGTCCATCTCTCCCATGAACCTGGGTGCCCTATGGTGCTGGAACTCGTGCAGCATGCTTAAGAGGCGTACACTCTTTTCTGCTGGGGTTGGTGGAATTGATGTCCCAACGGGAAGTAGTACCGATGGTGCCTCCCCTGGTGCCTCATTTCGAAGAGGTCCCTGTACTGAGGCCTCGTCGCTCAGCGGGCTATCAATACCTACAGCTCTAGGGGCTCTAGCTAGTCATCTACGGGGAGGCATCATGAATGAAACAGATGTGACATAGTCAAAAGACTATACCAGCTGAGCTGACCTTATTTGAGATGACTTAAAGAAAACTTTTGAAAACACACACGCAATCAGTGTTTTCGTTCACTAAGTCGAAAATCAGTAGTCAGGGTCCTGGTTGATGGATACATCGGCCACCACACCAAAACTGGACTCCCTGAACTTAAAACCATAGTTTGTACCCTTAACACTATTACTTCACAAAAAAGAAATATCAGAGTCCTAAGATCTATGGTAGAACCGACTCCTCTGATAACAATTTGTCACAAACTGTCTCCGGGGGCCCGTGTCGTAACTACACCAAGCCGGCCTTCCATCGGCCAGGGGCTAGCGTCTATCACCAAAGGCGTAAATCCCTACAACTTGGAAGGCATTGCCATTATAAAACATAAACACACACAACCAGATTATAAGCGGAATAAAACACTAATTGAAAACTATATAACAAAAGTTGTTCTTGAAAGTAAAAGGGGCCCGAAATACAAGCCCAATAGTAAAGTAAAAGGAACTGTCAAAATAGGTACAACTAAATGACAAACAGCTGGAAGGATTCAAGAAACATGGGGATCGTCCACCACGGATCCTACCTAACGGGTAGATACAGATATCCTCCTCAGTGCTCCACATCCATCTGTCTCCTCCAGGTACCATCTCGTCATGAGGTCCACCTCCGGGTGTCGTCCAGTCCTTGCACACTCCACCGCGGTCAGCGTTGTCCATCATCTGTATCCAACACAACAAGGTGTGAGCATAGCCCATGCAGGGGTGAGTATAACGACACTCAGTAGGGATCCCGAGACACTCAAGGTCTCACAAAATCCAAAAAGGATAAAGCACAAAGTATGAATCAACAGATAACCATTACATAGGTATATGCCTATACATATACTTATGTTTTCTTGTAACCCATCTCAATCATGAGGAAAACACAAAGGTCATTGACTCAACTCAAACCAGGATTTTCATTATTGAAACCATGGTTGTCGGACAACTCCTCCTCAGTCAAGTATAGTGGGACGGTCACGACACCGAGGTGCTTCTCCCTAACCTTGTACTATTGAGGTACTCCTCCTGTTTAGTACTGCAGGTCTGCTTCCAACTACCTGGAATTCTGTCCATTGTGGGTCTACCGCCAAATATCGAGCACTCCCCTTAATAGCATACAGAGGTACTCTTCCTGTTGAGTACCAGAAGTCTACCGCCAAATACCTGGCACTCCTTCTCCATGGGTTTTAGGCAAAATATTGGGTGCTCCCCACTAGGCTAGTCGAATCACTCCGAGTCGAATCGGTCAAGTAGTAATCAGGTCTATCCGCTACTAGGTCTATGCACTCTGTCTGCTTATCTCTAGGAGGATCTGCTCCACAAGCTACTGTTTGATACTCCATGTGTCAGAAAATCTCACATAGAAGTATCAAAATGGACCGCCATCCCATAGGAGTCTCAACGCAATAGACGGCGGTTCAATAAGACGCCCATTCTGTGAGTTGTTGGCATTTCTGTTACAGGGGCCTGGTTGGATTTTAGGTTCAGACCAACCCGACTGCTCCCCAACTGTGTCCAAACCTCATGTGGGGTATTCCAAAGGAACCGTCTCACTCTATGATTTCCGTAGATGAAGATGGTTCATTGATCGGAAACTCGTGGCCCATATTACGGGAGAAAAGGTGTAATAGGGCCATAGCAGGTTCGGGTCCGATCTGACCCAGTCAGACCGACCTGGTCCGAACCGGGGTCTGACCCAGTCCAAGGGGGCGGCCTGAACTGTGGAATATACTTGACTCGAAGAGTTGGCCTAGCCCGAAAGCACGGCCCGACCCGATGCGGCCTGCCCCGAAGGCAGCCTTGTCGGCCTAGCGACCCGGCAGCCTGGCGGGGGACCGCCTTAGATGCGGCCAAAGGGGAACCGCACGACCCCTAGCATACGAATGGCATAACCATTTGGGTAGAACCGAACCGGCACCGGTTGGCACCAGTCCTGCTCACGCGGGACCCAATGGGGTCCCGAACCTCCTTGCTGGCTCGAGAGGCCAACTCCTCCACACCACTACGCGGCGCGACGATGCCATGCCCCTCCTCTCTGGCCTGGCCTAGCCGCGGCCTGACAGCTGCCTCCTAGTTGTCTCCGCACGACGCGACGGCGCTGCGCTCCTCGTCTGACCACCTCGGCCCTTTCTTCCGCCGTAGTGCGACGGTACCACGCCCCTCCGTCACCACCATGGTCCACCTGGCCGAAGCTTGGTTCTTTGCAAGACACAGAGGTTCTGCGCCCTTTTACTGACTCGGCACCCTTGATTGTCGGCTTCTTCATGGTCGGCTCGTTGTCGGTCACCACATGTACCACCTCTGTCGTCAACGAACAAGAACAAAAAAAAAGGGGCGGGTCAGGCCAGGTTCATGTGGTCCAAACCCTCCTCGTTATGGTGACATTATTCGTGTCTCATATTAAAAATTTGTACGATGAAGGATGGGTACAAAACAATTAAAACCCCCAACTTCGTTGTTTCTTGTTGATGAAGTTACGGGAAGCAGACGTCGTTCCGTTGACATTGGGTAGAAGACGAAGAAGTCGAGGAGGAAGGATTCGAGGAAGACGAGTTGAGATGATGTCATCAGCATTCTTCATGGGCGGCAGTGTTTCCTCTACTTTCTCTGGTTGAAGAGGGAAGAGATGGTGCTCATCGTTCTTCGGTGGAAGCAGTGTTCTTCACTTTCTTCATTGAGAGGATGAAGTTCTCTCTCAAGTCCCACCAAAAAGAATTTCCATCCAACTGAAATATAGGTTTTTCTATTATTTAATCATTGTCTTGAATTCAAAATAATTCAAAAAGAGATAATTAATTAATTCCAAGGGTTTAATTAATTAATTGTTAGGGAGTTGGCACATTAATGTAATGGGGGAAGGATGAGAATTTACCCCACATAAATGGGGGGTTATAGGTGTTCCAAAATTAATGGGGAGTTATAAGAGTTATGAAAATCATATGGGCCCCACTAAATAAAATCCTCCCCAAGGAGGTTATGTGCGGGTGTCCCCACCACTAACCATTACTTGGAGGTTTTAACCACCATAAAATAAATATAAGTTAAGTCTTATTTTTATTTATGTTTTTTTAAAAACCCCAAAATTATTTTCCACTCTCGTTAAAACACAATTGTAGTGAAGGTCTCACTATGAATTCACTAATTCTGTGAGTTCAACGGTGCCATCAGATTTCAGTTCCGAGCACCAGTTCAAAATATATAAAATTCTGCTCATACATTTACTAAATTCACCTGAAAAAAACTTCAGAAATTGATTACGGGAACATCGGGCCTCAGAATCAAGTGTTGTTAGAAACTACGGACTCGTAAAATTCCAATGTATTAAAATAAATTCAATGGGAAATACTGGTCTTTACAATATTTATCTACATCCTCTTCTCAGAATATGTTATTGAAATTAATAAATCATAAACCATGTGCATAAATCTAATCATCAAATGCTAGTTTATAATAATTCTTTATCAAAAATATTCTCTTATTACATTAGATATATAAGATGAGGATACACATATAATTATATTCAATTACTATTAATAAATTATTTTACATTTAAATCTTCAATGAAATAAATATTTATAAATTTTTATGAATTTATACTTTAGGCTCAGTTAATTATTCCTTTGATTTTGAGCTCCTGTATTTTTGAAATAATTTTTAAAATATACATTCGGTATCACATACATTGAAAAATAAAAAATAATAATTTCTATATATCAAACATCCATTCTTTCTTAAAAACTCAATTATTCAAATACATTGATAATATTTTTAAAGAAAAATTTGTTAATATTTTATCTATATTTTCTTCTTCTATTTAGAAATTTTACCCACATGGAATATTTATATAGTAATTAATAAAAACTAAATGTTAGGATTATCTTTATTATTTTTCCAACACTTTGATAATATCTGGAAAATGATAATTGAATTCAATAGTATTTCTAGAAAATTTCAATATACCAAAATTGAAAAAATTACTTTCCTAGAGAAAGATGTTTTAAGACTTTATTTAATCAGGTTATATGACCAAAAAAAATTATGAATATATGTATTAAAATCCATCTCATTTAAACATGTAAATGAATCTCCAAATCAATGATGGATTGAAATTTCTTAAATTTCCAACATGACAAAAAATCATTCTATTTACACTGTTGTAAAAAGGATAAAAATAACCTCATTTGGAAAACGACAAAAATAATCATTTTAAAATATTCTGTAAAAAGTAAAACATTGGTAAATATGTCTTCAAGAAATCATTTTTATACTATTTAAAATATGTTTTTATATATTTTTAAAACATTTTTTGGAAGAAAAATGATTTTCTATCGAAGAGAGAAATTGATTTGGAAATTTTTTAAAACATTTTCTCAATAAACCTATGATTTTGAAATTTGTTATAATAAATAAAAATTTATTGAATAAACCTATTATTTTGAAATTCATGATTTTATTGAGAGGTAGATCTTAAGACTGTATTATCAAAAACAAAATTATAAATATTCCTAACTAGTAGTGGAATTGTAACGTCAGTCTTTACAGTTTGGTAATTTCTAATTCATAGAACCCATGAAATAAATAACATCAAATGAAACCTTCAATACTATGACAATAAAATAATTCATGTTATCAATTTTCAAAAATGGATTTAAATACACCACAAAAAAAAACTAAATGGTGAATTTGACATATCTATCACGGATGTAAAAGACATATGGGAATCCCTTAACTCTAGTTTTATATCCTTGATATGTTCCCAACCCTATTTTATAAAAATATATTTTTATTATAAATATATTACATAGCCATAATAATATATCGCATACCATATACAATTTAATTATATTCTTTTATCCCAATTTTATTAATAATTCTTTGTTAAAATAATCATTAATGGTGATAATTTCATTGCCTTTCTTATATGTTTTGGTTCATTATTTTTTTTCGTTTTACATTGATCAAGGTTCCATCATATCAAAATGGTGAACCATGACCTAAATATCACATATATTCATTATATAATTATTTCTAGTAATCATTAAAATCTATGGATAAGAAATGGATTACATATTCCTTGGAGACAATAGATCGAACAAATTCATATATGATTTTCCATTTTTTCTCTAGGGAATAAATAAAATGAAAATGTTGGGAACTCGACCCAATTTTCCAAATATCGCTATCTAATTTTTCATATTCCCATAAGATACAAGATTTCCCATCCTGGTATACCAATTAGCAATTTAGTCTTGGTAAACTAAATATATTCTTTAAATTGATATTATATTTTAAAATAAATAAAAAAATAATTGTCATTAGGAATGACATTATTCTACTTATCATATCCTTGCATGACGAACACAAAATATATCCTCCTATCCTCGGGGAAAATATAATAAATGTTTGAGATCATATATTTTCTAAAGGTTAGAATACAAAAGAATCTATGAATAAATAATTCATAATATATTGGAAACGTATATAACTAAAACATATTCCATTTAATCAATAATTTGAGAATAATATTGAATAAATAAATGATGATTAAATAATTCCATATAAATAATCACATGTGCTTAAAAACATAACCATGGTTATTTTATATTGTCGAATAATCACATGGAATATCAAGTATTGGATTCATAATGATGGAATGCATAATGATGAATGCCTAAAACATATCATTGTGGCCTTGTTCTAGGGAATTTAAATAAATGGTTAATGAATATATGCAAATCTAATTTCATTTATCTCATTAGACCTACTAATGCATCAAGGGACTAAATAGGGCCTTGCCATTCACTTACTAAGTCTAATGAATTCCTTATATGAAAATGGTGATAAAAAATAATAATAAACATATGTATTGAAAAAACAAACATTTGGAATGTTAATACATAGCCCAATAAATAAACATAATCATAATCCATTTAAGGTTAAATGGTGACTTATAATAAAATTTCACATCCCTAGGGAAATTTATCATAAACCACTTTAAAAAATATTATGTATGGTATCAATTAAATATATCCCCATTGGATTAGAATTAAAAAAAATCAATATTTTTTTATCAATATCAGTACCATGAAAATAACATTAAAACATTACTGTGATAAAAAACCTTTTTGTTTTTGAAAAACCCTTTTAAAAAAAATTGAAAACATATTGAATGTAATTTTAACTAGAAATAAAATTTTTAAACATTTAAAATTATAATTAAAACATTGATTGTTCATAACAACATAATATTTTATTACTTCCATACATGTTAAGATAAATATTTCATTCACAATTTAGGTAAAATCCAAATGGAATTTGTTTTGAAAAGGACATGAATATTACTTTCAAAAAAATATGTATAAATTAAAAAATGAGTTAATATGTATTTAAAAATCATTTTAAAAAGGTTAAATACAATTTTGATAGTATTTTTATAAATCATAGATTTTGATGCAAATGGATTTCTGACCTAAGGGAGAAATAAATTCAGTTTTCTAAAATAACATTTTCTCAATCATTTTAAGTACCAAAGTTTAGAAAATTGATCTATTAATTTTAAAAGTTCACTAAAAAAAATATGTGAATAAAATTTATTTATTTCAATATTAAAATATAAAAATAATTCCCTTAAGGGAGATATAAACATTAAAAATCTCTAATAAGGATAAGATTGGGAAATAAGCCCCTTCCACTTTGGTAACATCTGAATCATATTCCCCATAAAAGAAATGACATCAATTGAATCATTAAATACTATGAAGATAAATATATTAATTATAAAATATATCAAAGTGGAATTATATACATTGATCATTGGAAATATGATCTAAATGAGGAATATGTCTCAAGGATGGAAAAGTATGATGAGAAACCCTTTCCCCAGGTCTGATTTCTTTCATACCAGTCCATACATACTCTATAATAGTTTTAATAATGTTATTTATTTACACTATAAACAATAATATTTCTAATGTAATATATGATCCTATTATAACCTTTTACTACCCAATTGTGAATAATATTTCATTATTTTCATTATTTTGGGTTATAATTACCTTGTTTTCCCATGCAAGTTTTGTCATTAAATGTTGTAGTTATTGTGAATAGGATGTATATATATATATATTTATATACATTTATATATCATATATATATAATTATAATAATGTTATAAATATAATATTAAATAAATAGATACATTTTTTAAGTATTGATGAATATTAGTCATGGAAAATTATTCGCATCGCTTCGTGGAAATGGTAGGCAGTAAGTAAGTACTAGAGATAATATCATTCTCTTACTGAGTGAAAGGGTTAGTATGTGGATGATATATTAATTTTATAAAAAATAAATAATATAATATACACAAATATTTAATTATTTTTATTCTTATTACATTCTATGTAAATCCTAACAGAAAAATGAATCATATCACTTCATGAGGTGGTAGTCCACCGTACACATGAATGACGATATCATATTTGAAATGGAATGGAAATTAAAAAATGAATATGGGATATTAAAAAAATAAGTATAATTACAGTATAAATATCATAAAATATATATATATATATATCATTATATCCCTCCTTGAATGGTGGGGATGTAAAATGAACTACCTCAGTTCCCAATGTAGCATATTTTCATCCACACAATCAATGATTTTGTTTCCCATTTGATTGAAGGGGATATGAATATAAGTCATTAACATAAAATATTAGTATCTATGTATATGGAAGATACTAATATTAGCACATAATTATTTTCTAATAACAATTGAAGTCCGTGGAAGTATATGTAAATTAAAACGCTTGGTTAGGGATATTACCTCTTCTCCGGAAAACTTCTTATGTTTCGCACAAAAATACTTCCTTGGATTCCCTTTTGAAAAAACTATAAAACATAGAATTAGAGATGATATGAAATGTACGTTTTTGGTAGGTTTGGTATTAAATAATAGGTTTAGGGATTTTGAAGATAATAGGAGAGTGGTATCCTTTTTTAAGTCTGGTTAGTGGCAGAATTGTTGTTTTGAAAATAAAAAATGGTACCCACATTTCTCAATATCGACAATGATATAAAATGGGTTATAATAGAAAATAAAAATATTTAAGGTAAAAATATTTCTATTCAATTTGTTTTGGAAAATTCTTGGGTCATTTTTATTCCTTATCATTTTAGTTTTACCCCCTTTAAGCCCATTTCTATGATATCTGTGGTAAATAATTAGTATTATTTTTACGAATAATTATAATAAATATATTTTTAACTTATTAAGTAATATAAATTATAATGATTCCAAATAAAAATAATCCAATTTTAAAAATACCATTCATATAATTGGAACATTTTAATTTAAAATTAATATCTTAGATGCGATGAGAATGCAAGGTTTGATAGAGAAAATATTCCAATGTTTACAATGTTCTTATATTAAAATAAAATATTAAATTGATTAAAATGACCTATATTAGATTAATTCATATATAATTAAACTAATTTTACTTTCAAAACCATGTTAAAATAAAATTTATGTTTTTAATTTCATGAATGAAATGGAATTGATTAATTCAAAACCTATATTTTTTAGTATTCACATGAAAAAATTTTCTTTTCAAAAAATTCTCAAAACAAAGGATAATTTTGACTCATAGATTTCAAAAATGAGTTTTTATTTGTTGAATAAATTTTCAAAAATTGGTAAAATTTAGTATTAAACTATGTGATAAAGTCACAACTAGACAGCCTTGTATAGAAATAACAGTTATTCAAAAAAAATTTCTTTTTCAATTAAATAGTTATTATCTAAAATATAATTAATATAAAACCATAGAATTTATTTTATAAATTTTTAAACCATATAAATTTTAAATTTTATTTTTTAATATTCATACATGTGAAATTAATGGCTAGGTTAGGATACAAATGTTTAAATAATAATAATTTAATATAGTATAATTTTTCATTTAAAATAGGTGTTTCATGCATCATAATCTATCAATGATATTGAGTTTATTTAAAAATAAATTTATTTGAATGTCTTGGGATTTAATATTATATTCTATGATTGGTGTTTTGTGTCATACACACTATCATACATGATGTTCTTAATTTAAAAATCACAAGGTGATATAGAAAAAAGTATTGATTCATATTTTAATAATTATTTTTATATATAGCATGCATATTAAAAAAACTAATCCTTATTACAATCCATGTAAAAATAAAATAAAAAAATATGCACTACATGAAGGTGGTAGCCCACAAGTATGCACGAAGGATGTTATTGTTTTCCAAAATATTGGAATGTTATATGTTATTTGTGATATTATATTTCTAGAATTATTTTTAGGTCATATATATCACATATATTAATTAAATATATCCTTACTACCGTATATTTAAATCAAAAGAAAAAAAACATGTCACATTGCTTCGGTAGGTGGCAATCCAACTTAAACAGGAGCAACATTATCTTATCCCTCCATTGAATGGAATGTATGAAGGTATATGTGATTTAATAATTTAAAAAGTATAAAAATTTCATAAACTTATATAAATATTTTGAAATCATGATTATATCTATCCTTTAAGGGTGGTGATATAAAATTAATTTCATATGTTCATGAGGAGGTAGTCTTTCGTACACACTATTAATGGTTTCATTCCCCATTTGATTGAAATGGATATTTATATAGGTCGTTCCATTAATATATTAACATAATAGTATGTATAATATCATTATATTATTATATTATCATCATTTAATGATATTTTATGTGGCTATAGGAAGAAATAAAATAAATTTTTTCATTTTAGAATGGTGACCCTTTTTCGAATGATCTCATTATGTTTACATCAAAAGTCAACCTATGATGTATTTATGATAAAAACAAGTCTTCTATGATTTTCATAGAGTATTATTAATGGTTTTGTGTTTATATTGGTAGAAAAAAGTGGTTATGGAAGTGTCTGTTTAAAAAGAGAGGGGTGGCCTCTTATTAGTGGTCGAGAGGTGACACGTGTATTTTTTTGAAAGGATAAACTAATAACTGTGTTTTTCTCATGTCATGAGCAACCGAAATAGTAATTGTAAAACCTTAGGAGTGATAAGTTAAAAAACAATGTCCATAAATTTTTTTTACAAATGTTAGGTCATTCCCAACCCTTATCTTCGTATTTTAACCCCTAGTAAATCGATTTTTACAATAACCACATTAGTTAATTTTTAATATTTTCACTATTCATTATAATAAAAAATTATTTTGAACATACTATAAAATATAGATTATTATGATTCAAAATATTGAATCCATTTTTTGAAATTCAATACAAAACAGTAGAATAATACAATTTACTATTAAATTTGTAGACCCATAATTAAAATTGTTTTTCCATAGAAAAAAAATTCAAATGTTTTAAATGTTTTACAAAAAAATTTAATAATGATTTTATTTAAATGAAATAAATTTATTATTTTTAAAAATTATTTTACGAATTTTACATTAATACCAACTTAAAAAGTAATTTAACATAGTAAATAATTTGAATGAAAAATATGGGTTTCAATAAAAAAGTGTATTTTCAATATTCCTCAAAAAACATTTATACCTTCATAAAATTATCAAAAATTCACCAAATTATTATTTTTACATTTATATTTGAAAATTTTTGTTCATTTACTCAAATAGATTTTCTAAAAATTGATAAAATTAATTTTGAAATTTGTGTACAAAGCATGACAAAACCACCTTATAGAAAAATACAATTTATCGAAAAAACATTTCCTTTTCATTTAAATAATTTTTATTTTCATATAAATTAAAATTGTATCTAATTTGTTTATTTTATATGAAACATCATGTTTCCATTTTTTTGGATATGTTTTATTCCTCGTCAGGGTTTTCATTTGTCATATTCAGGTAGTGTGGAGAAGGAATTTAGAGGATATCTATTATGGTAAAGTAAGTGTTTTATTGGATTATGATCCTAAAAACAAGTCGTTATTTATACATATGTGGATTTTCAATCTATATTTTATTGTTACATTTTGTTTAAATTATAAAATAATAGTAATCTATTTTTGACAATGGGAAAAAAGTTTAGTGATTTTGGGTGTTTTTAACGACATGATACCTAATTTGGTTACTAGTCATATAAAGTCCCGAGTGTTGTCTTATAAATAGGTACATTGGATGAAAATTATATTTCCTTCCCTTAATATTTCCTTCATATTTATCTAATTACCATCCCCATTCAATGTTTTATCCTTCAAACCATTTTAGTTCTTTCGTTTAATAATTGAATGTTGTTCTATTTGTAGTGTGAATCTTTGCGTAATCATTCTCTCTATCCCTTGACCTCTTTATATTTACCTAATTAGAGTTCGATATATCATATATTTTTATGGATCTAAAATAACTTTTAATTTAATCTTATACTTAGGTTGAGTTTCAACATCTTTTAAGCCTTCATTCATGTTGTCGTGTTTCATTCTAGGGTTTTTGTTTCTATGACAATGTAATGTGGTTCCATTATGATGTCTAAATTTGATTAACCCTCAATTACATATTTTATTTTAAATTTTTTGAAACTTTTTTCAATTAATTTACTAAAAACTAAATTCCACAAAATTAGAGGATTGGGATATGATTTATCATGAAATTGGGAAAACCCCCCAATACCATTGAATGGGGGTATTTTTATGAAATTGATAGAAAATTATAAATTATGAATTATTTAATTTAAATATTGAAATTTATTTATTGAAATTTAATTAAAATTTGAATTTGAAATAATGGATTAAAATGGTTTTTATAGAAATCCAGATGTTTTATCTTGTAAAAAAGACATGTTTTGATTAAAAATAAATTTTGGTTTTTAATTGGAAATTTGGATCTTTTGTAATGAGATACTATGTGGAATTTTATTATAAATAGATTTAAAATAAATTTATAATTATTAATTGTACTATATAACATCCAATCCTTTTTATTTAGTGAGTTATTGGGATAGATCTCTTTTATCGCATTACAACAGGAATAAAACATAGGGAAGCAGGTCACATCCCCAAAGGGTTGGTGATGTGTCACCTTTGGAAAGTGTCAGAGAGAATTTTGTATACACATATCTCCATGATCACGTTCTAGTGTGTGAGGATCCTGTATCCTAGACCTATCATATCATTTTGATGATGACAATGTTTCTCCCTATTTATTTCTGATCTATAAATGAATGCCAGTGTTTGTAATCAGTTTTATGTTCCTTACAATTTTTATAAAAACTTTCATATAAATTTTTTATTAAATCCATTTGTTTAATGTATTTCTATGATTTTAAATGTAATGAATTAATTATTTTACTAATTCTACGAACTGCAATGCATATTTATTTAAGTTTAATGTTTTATTTAGTTATTTAAATGTTGGAATATTATTATGGAATCCTTAGTGAGCCCCAAGTCAGATTTTATCTCACACCCCACTTTTCTTCATCATGTGTTATTAGGTTATTTTATTCTAGGTTTGAGTAGTGGAAAATCACCACTTGGGGTGGTTTTATCTGTTGATATTTTGTATTAAAGAGTTGATCCAACTGGAACTTGGGATTACCCTTAATTTTTCTATTATTTTTTTGTATAAATTTGTATTGTTTGTACCTATTCAACTTCTCATACACTTCATTCTATGGAGTTTCTCTTGTATGCATATTGAATTGTTAGTCTTTATGAAACATTTTTTGTAACAAATTCATATATTTTTTATTTTTTTCTTCAAGGTTCTATTCTCCAACCCATGGTTTTTGGGAACGCCTTTCTATCCATGTCAAGATCTTATTGTTTATTTGGATATCGGGGGTGCCCTGAACAGTTCGTGACAATGTCATATTAGACATAGGTTGTGATCATTGCCTTGATATCAATATGAATTTTTTTAATTCTTTTCGGTACATTCTGGTTAGTTTCAATTGATTTCCTTGAAATATCTCAATTCAATGAACCTTAAGTAATAAGGGGTGGTTTGGGAAAGGCGTCTTGGGGATTATTTA
Source organism: Viscum album (assembly GCA_963277665.1). NCBI lineage: Eukaryota > Viridiplantae > Streptophyta > Magnoliopsida > Santalales > Viscaceae > Viscum > Viscum album. The sequence goes on along the minus strand of OY728143.1, from coordinate 509,827,203 downwards.
TTCCCTTTTTCCATACTTTTGAATAATATATATTAAAATAGAAAACTTGTGTTCATTTTAATTAGGACTAATTTATTTGTTTACCTATTTGAGTGTTAAATAGGTTTTATTTTATGTTGTCTCCTAATGTTCTATAGAATAAAGACTCCAAGAAGATTTGAAAATCATATCAATAAAGAAGATTTAAATGAACCTCAATGAGAATGTCCTATAATGGACTCCAGTATTGTGTAGGTGATTTTTCAAACTATCCAGGCTCGGGGAAATACACTAACATTATTCACCATTATGGATCCAGCTCTATTATCTCAAATGTATGATATATGGAATCATTCTCTAGTGTTCCTACACTAGAAGCCACCGGTAAGAAAAGTTTCTAATGTTCATCAAGAGGTTGGGGAATGGTTGATCTGGATTCAAAATTTGTTTCGGTTATTTAAAAAACACTACAAAATTAAAGTGAAGTATTACACCATCATAATAGAAGGATTGAGCAGGAGATAGTAGAACCCATTGGTTGATGGGAGGAAATATGAGCACATAGAGTTGAAAGAATTTAATTCTCCTTTCACCGACCAGGTTAATCCTGATTTGATGTCAAAAGCCATACCTTTAGGGTTTTTTAATCATGAACATGCTGACAAAACTGTGATAGATTATGTGAACTATTTTGTTGAGCTACTAATGTTTTCACCAGAGATAATATGAAATTATTATACGAAGACATGAATGTTTGATTTGGGAATTCGTGCTGATATATTTTTATCAGGTTTTCTTGTTGAAGATTATTTCTTATGAAGATGCGTTTCATTGATAATTTATGGTAGAAATAGACCAGGTTGGAAATTCTAGGTTCTCAAGAGTTCTTTATTATCCAAATAGAATTTTGAATTCTTTATAAGGAAATAGGAAGCATGATAATTCTCTTGTTGGATATCAAAAACAGGGTTTTTTCAAGACCACATGAAGCGCTTGTTAGAGTCCCTTTTATTTTTTTTCAAGAGTGGAAAGCATAGGTATTCAAAAAAGTTTTTCACTGAGACACCCCATATTTGTGGTTCCAACAAAAGCATAGGCCAGTTGAAGACGTTTTACCACGAATTTTCTATTCATAATAGTAGAACAAGATCAGTATAGTTTATTAAAACTATGGCACTGTTAGATGCTTTAAGGAAAAATGGTTCCAGCCACAGGCATGTGGAATGAAGCATATTCCCGCAGTGTAAGAGCCTCTAGAGGAAGTGGATAAGGGTCCAACAACTATTAGAGGTTCCATCACTATAGCATCATCATTAGTGACTACTTTATTGTTTATTGTTTTATCTCATTCATTTATTTCACCCAAAGTAGTCAATATTTTAAATTTCCCAATATAGATTTTTCATTATGGGATGGATATTTCTACTCATAATGGAATGAAGAGACAGTAGGGACTTTATAGTCCAGATTGTGCTGTATACATATAAGATATTTAGATTTCATAGATTTTTCTAGTTCTTTAAATTAAATATCTTGATCTGTTATTCAGGATAGATTATATCATTTCCAATAAATCATGGATGGATTTCTATCTTTGATGGGTCTCTTTTACTATACATGATGGTGTATATTGTATCATTTAAGGAGTATGGTACCCAAGTTTTAGTAGATATTGTCCATAATATATAGTGCTTTAGAATATAATATTTTATGTTTTTCTTTTGGTCTAGAGTGATAATCGTTGAGTTTAAACACCCCAAGATTTCATAGTATGTTATTTCTTCAATGTAATTCAATGACTTGCTGGACACGCAACACTAAGTTCAAGAACAGCACGACTTACCAAAATAGTCGTTCAAAAGTAGTTATGAATAGTATTAACTGAATTTTAAACATTATATAATCCTGATAATTTTAGAATCCATATCATGAGATTCATAGACATAATGTAAGAACAAATTCATTTTTTCAGATAAAATAAGTATTTTAAAAAAAGTGAAATTTTACCGCCTTTCAATGGAAACCCTTTTTAAATCCAATATTTGAAACATTTATTAATTCCATATCACAAAATAAAATTTTTCTTTAGAATTGGGACATAATAATTTAGTTTCAATAAATATTTGGTGTTTTTCTTAAAACTTTCATATTTGGGTGAATAGTAACAAATACTATATTTTAACTGAAAAAAACTTTTTTAATCAAAATTATTTATATTGATGACTTATACATTTTTATGGTTTGGAATTATAATTAGATTATATTTTTTCCATTTAATTAAATTATGGTCTTTGTATGTAATTTAACATAGAAATTGGAAATAAACAAATGTCAAACTTTTGATAATTAATATATCTTAAAAATATGCTTTTTGGTTTTGACAACGGGAATTAATATTAAATTAATTAATTAAACTTATATGTTTTGAAATTGGTAAAATATAATTCCTTTTTTAATTCGGAATATAAAAATTAGCTTAGGGTGAATTTTTGGTATTTTTCTAGGAGCATTCAATTATTGATGAATAATGAAAAACACTAAGTTATCCTTTAAAAACGAATTTTCATTTAAATAATTATTTATTTTATTTAAATTTATTTTAGGTCAAAATAGATACATAATACCTATATATGTTCAATTTAATTCATTGGAGTCATTTTATAATAATTTTAGATATATAAAAATTTATCGATCTTTTTACCATCTTTTACCAACCTCCTAGGAGCATTGGGAAATTTGAAAAATACATAATTATACTAGTTCTATGAATTTAATTTCAAAAATCCAAGAGAAACTCTTGATACCAGTATGTAAAATTTGTTTCAATAAGATTAAATTAATTTTTGGTGAATAATAACTTTTGACACTTATTTACCGTTGTTAATGATAAATAGGGTAATTCAAGGTAAAAAGAATATTATAATAATACAAAATTACCTTAACACTTGTCTTAAAATTATTTTTTGAGTCATGGCCGACCATAGGCATCCTTGGGTCTATTTTGGGACCCCATGGAGCCACATATGAATGATAATGACACTTTATTTAAATTAACATAAAGTAAATGAAAAAATGACAAAAACAAATATTTTCTAATAAATGAATTTTTACATGGGGTTATATAGGTCATCCTTTCGACTATAATTATTAATTGGACAGATAAAAAGAGTTCCTAAATAATGGTATTTTATTTATTTTTATTATACCTTAAATAATTTAATTTATTTATGACACAATGATGATGCAGTAATAACCTTATTAATGAAATATTAAACTAATTGATATTATAAATTTCCAAATAAATGTAATATGAGACTTTTTATGAATTACAATAATTTTATAGGTTAATATAAAATGTTAGAGTTTATTAAATTATTTTTCTATGTAATAATGTTGTTACGAATTTGACAAAAACAAAATAGAAAATAGTGTCAAAATTGACATAAAAGAGTTTTTTAAAACAAATATTAAATTTTTAATTGATATTCTATTCCTAAAAATCTAAGGCTATGCCAAAGGTCAAAAATAATATTATATATGTCATTAATTAACCACTTGAGCTTCTCATGGAAGTTTATAGTATGTTTATTAACCATATAATATATAAATACCAAGAGACAAGGTAAATGTCAAACTATTTAACTAACTGTTAAATCTTGAATATATGATAAATATAGTGACCCAAACCTATCTAAAACCTATTTTATGAGTGGTTTTTGACCCATACCCACCTTATACTTTAAATAATTCATTTTGGAGCAATTAGAAACCGAAAAGTATTTTATTATAAAATATTATTTCAATCATTTCCTAAGGTGCCCCTCACCCAACTTATAAAAGGGAACTCCCCCATCTCTCAAATTCACACCATCAAATCCTTTTGGCTAGGAAAAAATCTGAAAAATACCCTCTCAACTTTCCATAGTTCATCCTAGAGGCCTTCCTTTAGTAAAAAATAAAACCTAACGATCTCTTTGGATCAAATCAATTTGAAAAACCTGAAGAAGTGGAAAATATGTCATCATCTCTTTCATGATCTTTTCTTCTTCCACTTCTTCTTTATTTGTTCGCTCCATAATAAAATAATAACTCCAGTATCTTATATATACTATGATGTTGTTATAAATATGGTAGAACCATATTCAATATTCTATCCATCCTTTGAATGACATGCCACCATACGTGCGCACGTATGGCTTACCGTCTCCAAGTCGTGGTGTAATTGTTATTCAATACATTATAATTTGGATGGGTATTATAATTATAACGACCCATTCTTTGCATAAATTTTTAATACTTCAAAATAGAATCACACTTATTATGACATATAACAAAACCATTAAAGGACATAATAGGTATAGTGTCTTTAGAAACAGGGAAACATAAACAACTGGTTCATAAAGCATCTACATTGTCTTCTATTTATTTCACCATATCTAGAGTCCCTTTTAGAATATACTACTTAATAACCTTCTTCCTGAATTGGGGGAAATAAAACATACAAAAGGGTGGGATAAAATTATTAGTAATGGTTAACAAAAGAAAAATCAATCACATCATATTCATAAGAATATAACATTTTGGAAATCTTATACTTCAAAAGAAATCATAATTTCATATCATGGGATAAATCATAAAAGTGAAATGTAATCCCAATAATCATAACATAAAACATTAAACATTGTTTCATACACACAAAATCATAGAGAATCATTTCTTAGTAGTCAAGACTCATAGCCAAGACTATCTTAGCGGACAAAGCCCATTTCTGAACCGAGTTTACTCCTCGTTTCAGTCCTATTTCACTGAATCGGATTAACATGTCGTTCCAGCCATGTCAATCTCATGAGATATAAATCATTACACAATTAATTGGAGGGACATATAGGTCCCACCCATCTCATAATTATACCATTATTATGTGTGCCACAAAATCATAAATCATACATCATTGCATAACCCATGTAATAAAAATGGGATTCTTAAACATCATGACATCATAAAACAATTCATATGAGATAAAGGAATTCATAAAAATAATTCCATCACAACATAATCAAATCAATGTAAGAATAGGGATAGAAACGGAACCCTATATTATCGTAGATGGAAAATAATCTTGATAAAACACTTGAACTCCATTCTTGAAGAAAATACCCTTTCTACTTCAAAAGCATTTTCATTTCTTAACATGTCATACAACTTTAAACTAAAAGAAGTTGATTAAAAATAAACATGAAAACATGTAAAGGAAGCTTCTTGGAAATAATGTTTTAAAATTCCATTCATTCTAGATACATTAAAATAACATTCTTCTCGTACATTGGCCAGAAAAGTCAAAAAGAACCTCGTAAGAAAAACGACAAAATATTCCTTTCATATCTTTTACCAAAAACTCACCAAAGGGTAAAATTGAATTTAAACAATTTTATTTGGATCGAAATAATATTACATTTTGAGGAAACATGGATGTGGATGATAAATATTCCCCAATAAATTTTGAAGTATAAAAAATCTCGGATAAAAATGAGATTATGAGATTTTCCATTACCATAGGTCTGATTAGCTTTGTAAGTATCTGAACCTCCTGTATAGTGATTTAAATAATGTCATTGACTTATTCCCGAATCATACTAATTGTTATGATATCATATATGGTCATATTCTTAGCTTCTTATTAGTAATATTTCTTTGCTACTTGTTATTCAGGTGTTTATTACTTGTTCTTATGCGTGTTTTGTTGAATAAATTCTTATTCTTCTCTTGAGGTTATAGATACTTCATTTTAATAATGGTATTAGTGTACTATATATCATATTTATTCATTCAATTCTTTTATATAATCATTATGCAATGAAGATCATGTAGAACGAGTCGCATCACATCGTGGAGACGGTATTCCGTACGTACGCACGAGCGATGATATCGTTCCCATGATCATGGAATTGTATTGGAGTGTATGTATACTATTTAAGAATCAATAACACTTTACAATAATCATTTATAGTTATTTATGTTCTCCATTATACCCATTCAATTAAGTTGGTGGTGGAAAATAGATTACACCACGGCGTGGAGACGGTATTCCGTACGTACGCACGCGCGGTGATTTCATTTTCCGTAGGATGGATAGATGGTGAAATAGGGTTGTTTCATACTTATAATAACATATCAGTATATGAGTGATACTGATGTTATTACTTCATAATGAAACTACTAAAGAAGAATAAGTGGAATAACAAATAAAGTTGAAAGAATCGGTAACGGACATTACCTCTTCTTTGAAGCGCCTCTTTGAGACCTCCTATTAGGGCACTAAAATTTGTCTTTGAATAAGACCAGTACCTCTAGTATGTTTCTATGGAAGTGGATTAGATAACTTTTAAGGGTTTGGCCGAGGTTGAAGGCTCAAAGTTCTGTGAAGAATAGAGGGAGGAGGTGTCCTTTTATAAGGGAGGAGAGGGGCACCTTTGGGAAAACTTAAAATATTATTTTATTATAAAGTCATATCTGTTTTTTAATAGCTCCAAATTGATTTATTTCGAAGCTAAGTTGGGGATGGGTAGAAATTATCTCATCCAATAGAATTTAGATAAGCTTAGTTATCTATTTTAACCTTATCATTTATATTTAACTTTAAGTTAGATAATTTAACTTTTACCGTGTCTTCTGGTTTTCTTCCACTATAAGGTTAATAAACATAATATAACAAGAAAAACGAAGCACAAGTTGTTTAATATTAATATATTTAACTTTATCTAAGTCATTTGTCCAAACCAAAGATTTTTTGGAATAAAATAATAATTAATAATATAATATTTGTTTTAAAAACAACTTTATGTCAATTTTGACACTATTTGGTAATTGATTTTTGTATAAATAATAATTAAAAAATTAGTTCTAAAAAAGTTAATTAAATAAGTAATAACATTTAATATTAACATATAAAATTATTTTAATTCATAAAAAGTCTCAAATTACATTTATTTGGTTATTTATAACATCAATTAGGTTAATATTTCATTAATAAGATAATTACTGCATCACCATTGTGTCATAAATAAATTAAATTATTTAATATCTAAAAATTATAAATAAAACATTATTTTTTAGGAAATCCTCTTATCTTTCTAATGAATATTTATAGTATAATTTATCTTATGTGTAACCCTATATTAAAAATTCTTTAGTTATTAAACATTGATTTTAACTATTTTAACCCTTCTTTAAATAAATTAATAATAAATGTCCTAATCTAATCCATGTGGGCCTAAAGGGTAATATTTAATTACTAAGGTTGTTTTTGGTCGAATTACACTTATCCAATATAATTAAGATATGTTTTAGGATAATAATAATATCATTTTTACCCTTAATTACCCTATTTACTTTTAACCTTGGTAAAAAAGTAAAAAGTTACTATTCACCAAAAATTATTGTCATCTCATTAAACCATATTTTAGTCCTTGATATTAACCGTGTCTCTCAGATTTTCAAAATTCCACTCACAGAAGCGGTAAAATTCATTTTTATGTGAATTTGGAAATTCTCCTAGGAGGTGGGTAAAAGACGGTGAAAAGTTCAATATAATTTTTATATATCTAAAATTATTATAAAATGACTCCAATGAATTGAATTTAACTTATAAAGTTATTATGTACCAATTTTCACCTAAAATAAATTTAAATAAAATAAATAATTATTTAAATAAAAATTCGGTTTTAAAATAGTAACCTAATGTTTTCACTATTCATCAAAAATTGAAAGTTTTCCGAAAAATACCAAAATTTCACCCTAGGATAATTTCGATATTCCGAATCCAAAAATGAAGTCCATTTTGAAAAATAAATTTTAAAAAATTTCAAAAAATGGTTATTACAATTCATAACAGCTAGTTTTAATAATATTTTAATAGCATATCGTTGTTTAGTGAAACTCGGTATTGCGTACGATGCAAGCTATCGAGGAAGGCCATGGTTACTTGTAAAGAAATCCAAGCTAGTGTTGTGTGTAGTGAAATATTCCTTTGATAAAAAAATATTACCCATAAAAGTCTAGGGTGTTATAGTGTACCCCCCTTCACTACTGGAAAATAGACATATACCCACGGTTTTGGGAAAACCGTGGGTATAGGGGTGCCCTATACCCACAGTTTTCTTAAACCCTGGGTATATATACAGTGTGGGAACCTATACCCACGGTTCTAGAAAACCATGGTTATTGGTCACCTATACCCACAGTTTTAGAAAAACTATGGGTATATAGTTATTTTTGAAGGCCTATACCCACGGTTTTGTAAAACCGTCGGTATAGGTATTTATATGAAGGCACATCCCCACGGTTTTTGAAAAACAGTCGGGATAAATATTTTTTTTGAAGGCCTATCCCCGGGGTTTTTTAGAACAGTGGAGATTTCTCACCCACATTATCGCGAAAAAAAATGCGTGGAAAAACAAAAAAAATTGGTGGGAAAATTTTTACCCATGATTTAAACTAATATATTTATGTTGATAGAAATTCAATAACTAATGAATTATGTGGCTTGGTTGGTTAGGTTTTGCACTGCTGTTATAGGGGTTGTGGTATCCAATCCCGCTGGATGCTTTTTTTAATACAGACACGAGTATTACTATATTATTATAAATAATGATTTGAATTGTCAAAGTCGAGTCATCTTAGTTGGTTAGGCGCTGTAAGATTTCTGCGACAGACGTGGGTTTGAAACCGGCTGGTTTCTATTTTTCACAATACGGTCAATTATATAATATATATTTAGGAATATAGATATATATTCATATAAATATGTAGGCTAAAGTGGTGAAGTCCGGTGGAAGAAATTGTCAGGTCGTGGTTGGAGCGGGATCAAGTCCGAGCAGCTGCATATTTTGAATTTTTTTACCCATGGTTTTTAAACCGTGGGGAGAAGAGTTTTGACAGAGTGGAGAATGCTTTGACACTGTGGAAAAAAATACCCACGGTTTGTCAAACCGTGGGGATAGCTTAACACCCCTATACCGACTCCACTCAGCCCCACGGTTCCCAAAACCATGGATATAGGTGGTTTTCCAGTAGTGATTAAAATGAATTTCGCCCTCGAAATTCGTCACTTTGTAACAAACAGATGTGGATACTGTTCCCTCATTATATCCTCAAGCTCCCATGTAGCTTCTTCTAACTGGTGTTTCCTCCATAAACTTTCACCAAGTGAGTGGTCTTGTTCCGTAGGACTTTTTCACTACGATCTAGATTCTCTATCAGCTGTTCTTTATAAGAAATATCTTGTTCCAGTGGTACAACATCTGATCTGATTACATGTGAAGGATCGGGTATGTACTTTCTCAGGAGAGATACATAGAACACATCTCGAACTTGGGAGAGATTCAATGGATGCGCCGATCGGTAAGCTACCTTCCCAACACGATCCAGTATTTCGGAAGGACCAATATATCTAGGTCTCAGCTTTCCCTTCTTTCCAAATATCATAACTCTCTTCCAAGGAGATATTTGTAAGAAAACTTTATCACCCAATTTAAACTCTAGGTCTTTTCTTTGGTTGTCGGCATAAATTTTTTATGACTCTAAGCTGCTCTAATGTGTTGTTGAATATATCTGACCTTTTCTGCCATCTCATCAACAAGATCAGGTCCTAATAGCTTTCTTTCCCCAACTTCTTCCCAGAAAGTTGGAGTGCTGTATTTCTTTCCATAGAGAGCTTCATATGGATCCATCTGAATGCCAGAGTGAAAGCTATTATTATATAAACATTCCACCAAAGGTAGGTGTTTATCCCAACCACCTTTTAAATTTGTAGAGCAAGCTCTCATAATATCTTCTAGAGTTTGAATTGTCCTCTCATACTGACCATCTTTCTGAGAATGATAAGTAGTGTTGAAACTCAAATCTGTATCCAGAGTATGCTGAAGACTTCGCCAGAACTTCGAGGTAAATCTCAGACCCCGATCAGATAAAAAAAAAGTGGTACTCAATTCAATCTTACCACTTCCTTCACATATATCATGGCAAGCCGATCCATAGATAAATCCTCTCTAACAGCGATGAAGTGTGCCGACTTTGTAAGACGATCAACTATGACCCAGATATCATTATTGCCTTTGGATTTTTTAGGAAGTCCATTGACAAATTCCATAGTGATGTTTTCCCATTTTCATTCTGGAATGGGTAATGGTTGTAACATCCCATTAGACTTTTATCTCTCAGCATTAACTTGTTGACAAACCAAGCATTGCGAGACATATTAAGCAAAATATATTTTCATTCCATCCCACCAGAAGTACTCTTTCAGGTCCCTATACATCTTCGTGCTTCCAGGATGAATAGAGAATTAAGAACTATGAGCCTCATCCAGCAGCTCCTTCATTAATTCTGGGATGGGAGGAACACAAACCCAATTCATGAACATTATTTTCCCATCACAATAAAGGTTGAATTTAGGAATATTTCTCACCTTCCTTTGTAACTCTACATCTTGTTTCTGTGCCTCTTTAATCTTCACATGTATAGATGGTTGAACATTCAATTGAGAAAGATACGATTTTACCCTTCTATTATAATTCCATGATCCATCCTTTGTAAATCCATAAATATTGGATCTTTTGTGATCCTCATCATGGATAAGATAGCATTCTCTTGTCGACTTAATGCATCTGCCACCTTGTCTTCATTCCTAGGGTGGTAATGAATTGAGCAGTCGTAATCCTTAATCAACTCCAACCATCTTCTTTGGTGCATATTCAGCTCCTTTTGTGTGAAAATATACTTTAAACTTTTATGATCAGTATAAATATCACACTTTTCTCCATAAAGATAATTTCTCCAAATATTTAATGCAAAGATTACCACAACTAACTCCAAATCATGAGTTGGATAATTTTTCTCATGGATTTTCAACTGTCGTGAGGCATAAGCTATCACCATATCATTTTGCATAAGAACACAGCCCATCCCCTTCTTGGATGCATCACTGTAGATCACAAACCATTCTCCACTATAAGGAAGTGTGAGTACAGGTGCTCTAGATAACCTTCTTTTCAACTCCATGAAATTCTCTTCACATTCCTCCTTCCAAACAAACTTAACTCATTTTCGAGTCAACCTCATGAGTGGATTAGATAATCCTGAAAAGTCATTCAAAAAACTTTGATAATATCCAACCAAACCAAGAATACTTTGGATCTCAGTTACTGCTATTGGTCTCCATCATCTTTAGATAACCTCTGTTTTTTCTCGATCTGCAGATATCCCCTCTTTTGATATTATGTGACCAAAAATGCAACTTGTTGAAGCCAAAATTCACACTTGGTAAATTTGGCATAAAGATTCTCTTTTCTCAGGGTCTTCAATATAATTCTCAAGTGAACTTAATATTCTTCCTTTCTCTTTGAATAGACAAGAATATTGTCTATAAAGACTACCACAAACTGATCAAGATATTCTCTAAAGACTCTATTCATCAGATCCATGAAGATAGTAGGGGCATTTGTAAGACCAAATGGCATCACTATAAATTCATATTGTCCATACCTTGTACATAAATCCATCTTTGGTATATCCTCCCTTTTAACCTTTAATTGATGATACCCTGAACAAAGATCAATCTTGGAAAAGTATTGAGATCCACGTAGTTGGTCAAATAAGTCATCAATGCGTGGGAGAGGATATTTTTTCTTGATATTGATCTTGTTAAGTTCTCGATAATCAATGCAGAGTCTCATTGATCCATCTTTCTTATTAACAAACAGAACAGGTTCTACCCAAGGTGATGCACTAGGGAGTATGAATCCTTTATCAAGATTCTCTTGGAGTTGCTTCTTCAATTCTTGCAACTTAATTGGGGCCATTCTATAAGGTGTCATTGAAATAGGCAAAGCACCTGGTATGAGTTCTATTGAAAACTCAACTTCACGATTTGGTGGAAGACCAGGAAATTCCTCCGGAAAGACATTTTCAAACTCCCGTACAATGGGCATATTCTTAATCATGAGTTTCTCACCAACCATTTGAGATAAATAACCTTCATTTAGTGGATTCAAGACACATATGAAGGAAGAAATATCCCCTGGAAGGTTATGTTCATCCTTACATCGATATACGATCATAGATTGATCTGGAAAATGAAATGTGACTTCCCTTCTTTGGAAATTGATATGAGATCCATATAAAGAAAGTCAATCCATGCCAAGAACCACACATCAAATTCCACTATAGGAAGGATCATAGGATTTTTAGGAAGCACTTTCAACAATCTTCAATCGGAGAGGAATTATAAACTTTTGAACCGACTGTTGTGCCATTAGGAGTTGTCACAGATGACTCAAAAAATAATTGTTGAGGTAATATGGTGATACCCTTAGAAAAATCTTCATAAATAAAAGAGTGGGAGGATCCAGAATCTAATAAAACATTTTCTACTTTAGATTGGATGGTAAGTGTACCTATCACCACTTCGTTGTCATACTCCACATCGCCAACAGTAATTGCATGTGACTTTCCATTGTCTTTAGCCTTAAAAGTTTGTTGATATTGATCATCATCATCAACCCTTGGATTTGAGCATTGATTGGAATAATGCCCCATCTCCTTGCACTTGAAACATTGAAGTATAGTGGTTTCATTCTATGTATCCTTTCCTTTGATTACATCATTAGACATCTTCTTCCCATTAATTCGACATTCAATTGCCTGATGACCTTCTTTTCCACACTTATAACATTTTCTTGTCCCCTTAAGACAATTTCCTCCATGTGTCTTTCCATAATTTGATCATAAGGGAAAACACATTTTCTTTTCAGTTTTCTCTTTTGATTTTCCTTTGAATTCCATTTTCCTCTTCTTATCAAACCCATGTGACTGATGGGTTACCCCAATCTCCATCTCATCCTTGAGATCACATCGAACAATTTCCTCATAGCTATTGAAGTCCCTTATGTCTAACACCCTTTGAATACATGGTTTTAAGCCACTAAAGAATCGATCGATCTTACTCTCAGGTTGGATAATAATACCATAAGAGTGCCTTGCAAGTCTTGTAATATTTTCTTCGTAGGTACCAATAGATTCATCATCCTTTTGCTTTAGTTCAAGAAACTCCTTCTCCATCTCTGTTCGGAGAATACGAGAGATGTACTTATTGAAAAATAAGTTCTTGAACTCGTCCCAGTCCATGGAATCAATTTCATCCCTTTTCCTCGTATTCTTAATAAGATTCCACCATTGATCAGCATCACCTTCCAAATGATAAACTGCTATGATGACTTTATCATGTTCAGAACATTGATGAATTGAAAATATCTTTTCAGTGGAACTGTTCCATTGTTCAGCCACAAATGGATCAGTAGACCCGCTGAATGAGGGTAGACGCTACCTCATGAAGGATTCAACAGAATGTTTCTCTTTCCTTTGCTCATTTGGAAGTCTTGAATAATTCATAGCTTGAGAAAGTTGTGTGATCATGGCTACAAGATTTTTCATTCCATCTACCATAACGTTTGGTTGCTTAGGGGGACAATTATTGCATTTCCCGTCACATTCCGCATTAACACGGTTCCTTCGGGTTCCAGCCATTGACTAAAACCAAGAAGAATAGTGTGAGCAACACTAATTATAATAGGAAAAACACATAATCAAGAACAAAATTTCACACTTAAGGTCTTATCATAGGTTTTTCACGGAAATTTCTAAAACACTAATATTGTGTTCAATACTTAGACTTATCCTTAGGGTTCTTACTAAGGCTTTAACATCCTAGTTTCCAAAGGTTGACTATAGATTTCCTCTGATACCAACTATAACGACCCATACTTTGCATAAATTTTTAATAATTCAAAATTTAAGAACACTTATTACAACATATAACAAAACCATGAATGTACCGAATAGGTATAGTGTCTTTAGAAACTGGGAAACATAAACAACTGGTTCATAAATCATCTACATTGTCTCCAATTTATTTCATCAGATCTAGAGTCCCTTTTGACATATCCAACTTAATAACCTTCTTCCTGGCCTGGGGAAAAGAAAAAATACAAAAGTGTGTGCTCAAATTCTCAGTAAGGGTAAAAATAAGAAAAATCAATCACATCATATTCATAAGAACATAACATTTTGGAAATCAAAACCTGCAAAAGAAATCATAATTTCATATCATAGGAAAAATCATAGAAGTGAAATGTAATCCCAATAATCATAAAATAAAACATGAAACTTTTTGGCATACACACATAATCATAGAGAATCATTTCTTAGTAGTCAAGACTCATAGCCAATACTTTCTTAGCAGGCAAAGTCCATTTTTGAACCGAGTTCACTCCTCATTTCAGTCCTCTTTCACTGAACCGGATTAACCTGTTGTTCCAGCCATGTCTATCTCATGACATATAAATCTTTACCCAATGAATTGGATGGAGATATAGGTCCCACCCATCTCATAATGATACCATTATTATGTGTGCCCCAAAATCATAAATCATACATCATGGCATAACCCATGTAATAAAAATGGGATTCTTAAACATCATGACATCATAAAACAATTCTTATAAGATTAAGAAATTCATAAAAATAATTCCATCACAACATAATCAAATCAATGTAATAATAGGGATTGAAACATAACCCTATATTATCTTATAGGGAAAATAATTTTGATAAAACACTTGAACTCCATTCTTGAGGAAAATATCATTTCTACTTCAAAAACACTTTCCTTTCTTAACATGTCATACAATTTTAAACTAAAAGAAGTTGATTAAAAATAAACTTGAAAACATGTAAATGAAGCTTCTTGGAAATAATGTTTTAAAAATCCATTCATGCCAGATAAGTTAAAAAAACATTCTTCCCGTACATTGGCCAGAAAAGTCAAAAAGTACCTCGTACGAAAAACGACAAAAGATTTCTTTCATATATTTTACCAAAAACTCAACGAAAGGTAAAATTGAATTTAAACAATTTTAGTTGGATGTAAACAATATTACATTTTTAGGAAACATGGATGTGGATGATAAATATTCCCCAGTAAATTTTGAAGTATAAATAATCTTGTATAAAAATGAGATTGTGAGATTTTCCCTTACCTTAGTTCATATTAGCTTTGTAAGTATCTGAACCTCCTGTATAATGATTTAAATAATGTCATTGACTTATTCCAGAATCGTAATCATTGTTATGATATCATATATGGTCATATTCTTAGCTTCTTATTAGTAATATTTCTTTGCTACTTGTTATTCGGGTGTTTATTACATTTTGTTCTTATGCATGAGTTGTTGAATAAATTCTTATTCTTCCCTTTAAGTTATAGATAATTTATTTCAAAAATGGTATTAGTGCACTATATATCATATTTATTCATTCAATTTATTTATATAATCATTATGCAATGAAGATCATGTAGAACAAGTCACGTCACATCGTGGAGACGGTATTCCGTACGTACGCACGAGCGATGATATCATTCCCATGATCGTGGAATTGTATTAGAGTGTATGTATAATATTTTAGATTCAATACCAATTTAAAATAATTATATTTATTTATTTATTTGCATTATTATACCCATCCAAGTATGGTGGTGGTGGAAAATAGATTACACCACGGCGTGGAGATGGTATTTCGTACTTACGCACACGCTGTGATTTTAATTTCCGTAGGATGGATAGATGGTGAAATAGGGTTGTTTCATACTTATAAATACATATCAGTATATAATGGTTACTGATTTTATTACTTCATAATGAAACAACTAAAGAAGAAGAAGTGGAAGAAGAAATAAAGTTGAAAGAATCGGTAACGGACATTACCTCTTCTTTGAAGAGCCTCTTTGAGACCTCGTCTTAGGGCACTATAATTGGTCTTTAAAGAAGACAGAGACCTCTAGGATGTTTCTACGGAAGTGTATAAGATACTTTTTCAGGGTTTTTCCGAGCTTGAAGTCTCAAAGTGGTGTGAGGAAGAGATGGAGGAGGTGCCCTTTTATAAGGGAGGAGAGGGGCACCTTTGGAAAAACTAAAAATATTATTTTATTATAAAGTCATATTCAGTTTTGAATAGTTCCAAATTGATTTATTTAGAAGATAAGTTGGGTATAGGTCTAAATCCTCTCATCCAATAGAATTTAGACAATATTAGGTATCTATTTTACCCTTATCATTTAGATTTAACTTTAACTTAGATAATTTAACTTTTACCATGTCTTCTTGTTTTCTTACACTATAAGGTTAATAAACATACTATAACATGCCAAAAGAACCCCAAGTTGTTTATTATTAATATATATAACCTTATCTAAGTCATTTGGTGGATCCTTAGATTTTTAGGAATAAAATAACAGTTTATAATATAATATTTGTTTTAAAAACAATTTTATGTCAATTTTGACACTATTTGGTAATTGATTTTTGTGAAAATCATTACTAAAAGATTAGTTCAAAAAAAGTTATATAAACCAATAATAACATGTCATATTAACATATAAAATTATTTTAATTCATAACAACTCTCAAATTACATTTATTTGGGTATTTATAACATCAATTATGTTAATATTTCATTAAAAAGATAATTACTGTATCATCATTGTGTCATAAATAAATTAAATTATTTAGTGTCTAAAAATTATAAATAAAATACCATACTGTATGAAATCTTATTATCTTTATAATTAATTTTTATAGTCGAATTTATCTTATTTATAACCCTATATTAAAAATGCTTTAGTTATTAAACTTTGATTTTAACTATTTTAACCCTTCTTTAAATAAATTAATAAAAAAAAGGTCCTAATCTAATCCATGTGGGGCTAAATGGTCATATTTTATTCCTAAGGTTGTTTTGGGTCGAATTACACTTATCCAATAGAATTAGGATATGTGTTAGGGTAATAATAATATCATTTTACACTTAATTACCGTATTTACTTTTAACCATTGTAAAAAAAGTAAAAAGTTACTATTCACCAAAAATTATTTTCATCTCATTGCACCAAATTGTAGTCCTTGATATTAACCGTGTCTCTCGGATTTTCTAAATTCCACTCACAGAAGCGTTAAAATTAGGTTTTATGTGAATTTGGAAATTCTCCTAGGAGATGGGTAAAAGACGGTGAAAAGTTCAATAAAATTTTTATATATCTAAAATTATTATAAAATGACTCCAAAGAATTGCATTGAACTTATATAGGTATTTTGTATCAATTTTCACCTAAAATAAATTTAAATAAAATAAATGATTATTTAAATAAAAAGTCGGTTTTTAAATAGTAACCCAGTGTTTTCACTATTCATCAAAAATTGAAAGTTTTCAGAAAAATACCAAAATTTAACCCTAGGCTAATTTTAATATTCCAAATCCAAAAATGAAGTCCATTTTGAAAAGAAAAATTGAAAAATTTTCAAAAAGTGGTTATTACTATTGATAATGGCTAGTTTTAAAAATATTTTAATAGTATATCGTTGTTTAGTGAAACACGGTATTGCGTACGACGCAAGCTATCGAGAATTGTTGTGATTGTGTGTAATGCAAGCCAAGCTAGTGTTGTGTGTAGTGGAAGATTCTTTTGATAACAAAATATTTCTCATAAAAGTCTCGAGTGTTACAATAATGAAGTGTAATTGATGTAAATAATAAATATAACATGATAATTATTCATTATATATGATATACCACCCAATTATATATAATTTTAATATCAAAATAATGAAATTGTCGCTCGTGCGTACGTACGGATTACCGTCTCCACAAACACGATGAGATTCATTCCCCATCGTATCCATTCAAGACTAATATTCTTTTGATGATTAAAAATAATTTTTAAAGACTTTATATCATTTTTTATATGAATAAGATACATCCCATCCATAACAAATATGACTCACATAATAAATAATATAAAGGAAAATAAACCCGTTAACACCTAAAACGACGATAATACTAAGATATTATTAACAATGAAATGTTTTAAAATCATATATGATATCATATTAATGTATATAATTCGTGTATAATTTAATAAAAATTATTTCACCATTATATAGGACGTTAACCTACCCTTGACCAAGGAAAACTACAATGTAAGGGTTCATTCTACATTCACTTTATTATCCGAGGTTGTTTTTACGTAAGTATCTATTGGGACAACATTATAGTCCACATCCATGTTTCTTTATAATGTATTGAAATACATTTTTACTATTTAGTAGAAAATGGGTTAATTTCATTTATACACTTATTTTAACTTATAAATTTTGAAATAAATCTTTCAGTCATTTTCCAAATAAGGTACTTTACGACCTTTTTGACGAAATTAAGGTAAGAATTGTTTCTTACTTATACGGCGGGTGAGGTTATTCCCTGCTGTTATAACATTGTCGAAGCTTCCCTTACAAGCTTATAAGAATATCTTCAAAATGAATTTTTTCTTTATAATTATGTGACTCTTAAATTATTTCAAAATAGAAAGAGATATTTCTCTCAAATAGTTTTGATTTGATCTATGTCAACATCCATTGATAAATTTTACACTTTTTTGAAGTTGATTTATTATTCTACAAATCTTCCATATTGTAATTATGGTTTTGTGATATGTTTGACTATGGATGTGTTATTTTATATCATTCATGGTTTATTTTTAGTGTATTGACATTTCATATGCTAGTTTTAATACAAAAATTTATGTTATATTTCAACTTTTTCATATGAGGAATGTATTGGACTTAGTAAGTGACGGGTGGAGCATGCTGTAGCTCCTTGATGCATCAGTAGGACTCATGAGACAACTAGACATGGATTGGCTGAGGCCTTTCCCAATTTGATATATGGTTTTGGCTGAGGCCTTAATCATTTTTAGACGTCTTGGTCGAGGCCTTGACAAAATGTTTCAGAATGTCTGTTATTATACATTCCCTCATTATGAAAAAAATATTTATATTTCATGTGGTCATTCGACTAGTTGAATACCCATGATTATGTTTTTTATGGCATTATTTACTCATCTCATATTCCATCCATAAAATTATTAATGTTTATTATTGGTAAAGGCATGTGGTATCAATTATTCACCGTGCATAATATTTATGTCATCTTCCGCTGTATTTCTTACCCATATTGAGTGTTTGAGCTCACCCCTTTATTATGTTTAATTTTCCCAGGATATGAAGAAGTTAGTTATGAGTGACCTGCAGGCATAATCTAGGATTCTTGTATGTTTCTAATGGAATAAATTCATGTTGTATTTCTTTTCAAGTAGTAAAGTTGAACTTATGTATGAATCTTATTTCCAATAATACTAAACCGATCAGTATTTTAATATATGATTTCCTTGTGATCATTCCAAAGTTATGTAATAATGAACCGACTTTGGGTATCTAGGGTCGTAGCATTAAAGTTGGTATCAGATGAAGTTTTGTACAAACCTTGGAAAATAGATTTATATAAACTCTGATTAGAGCACATTACCCTAAGATAGAAATTGAGGATTAGAATAGAAGAACTTCCTAAAATTTTGTTACTGTAGAGATTTTGTGAGTTTTCCCGGCAAATACATCCCTATATGGATATGAGCAGGTAGAGGCAGCTCTGGCACAGATGTATCTCGGGGTAAAACCCGAAAACACCACTTTGAGATTGACTCAAACGATAACTAGTGCATGACAACGAGCCTTGTTGCACTCTGGGTTACGACACTCATGAGGGATATTCTTAGGATAATTCTTATTTTATTTACTAATCATTCTGAAGGATTAAAGAGTATATACATCCTCAAAGAAAATATTTTTATGATTATGGATTATATCCATATACTATTAAATTTATGTTTGGTATTTTACAATTTTGGAGTTATTCCTTGAAATTCAAAAACTGACCTCATGTATGCCATTGTATAGAAATGGAACCTAGTAGAAGGAATGTGTGCTCCAGTAATACGTATGATCCAAAGAGTAAGTAGGATCATATCTTTCACAGTATTAAGCCATCATTTACAAAGTAAATAGTCTCCCATGTATTCTCAACATATGAGGAATTAGTATCATGTGTTAATAAGATAAGTAAAGAATTCTATGAGTCATATGGCTTCGAAGGGAAGTAAGAGTAGAAAAGTATGGAAGATGGAAAGATGAATAAAGGGAAGAGGGAAAAGAATAATTTTCCCACATGTGATAATAGTGGAACAAATCACCTTGGTAAATTCATGAAGAGAATGGGATTTTGTTATAAGTGTCCGGAAAAAGGTCACCATGTACATGATTGAAAGGGTAAGAAAAAAGTTTCAAATGTACAGTGATTTATCTGCAAGATGTTGGGACACTACGTGAATCAGTGTCCAAATCATTATATTATACCAAAAATTCCACTATTGGAAAATTTGAAAGTTATGATACTACCGAAGATGAAGAGGAGTGATTATATTTCTTACATTATTATTAAATTATTATGTCATTTGAGTATTGTATTAATGATGTACCTATTTAAAGAATTATAGAGTATATGAGGATTGTACTGTAGTACTTTTTCATTAAGGACTTGAGATTATGTGGAACAAAGAAATGTGACTCAAAAGCAGGTCAAATTTTTGGAAAATACATGTTTGATGGAAATGTAGTCCTTAATATGGTCTTGATAATGAGTTAGTGATTTTGGAATAAGAGATAGTTGATTAGGATAAATTATATTTGATATTCGTGACTTCCTTGGAACTGTTTAACAGTTTTTTTTCATCATTGTTTGAATATTCAATATTTTTGGATATAAGTAATATATCCAGTATTTTATAAAGGATAAGGGAGCATGAATGTAATCAATAAGGATTTATGGTAATTTAGGGTGTTAACATGTTTTAAAATAATTCATGATGATGGTGTTCACATGTTATTACGTGGCCAAAAGGATCTTCATTATGTTTAACATCCTTATAAATTTTGGACTGTGAGTTTGGATAGATGTATTTTGGATAATTCTAATGGTTGGAATGGATTATGATTGAAATTGGATACTATTGTTACAGTTATTTTTGGATTTTTACAGAAAGGACAACACGCAGAGTATGTGACAACCCATCGTGTCAGACAAAGCTGCAGGAATCGAACCCACAACCACAGTGCTAATGGAATTTATCACCTACCACTGGACTATGGGAAGTCCTTGGACTTTATAATGTAGTTTCTTTTTTTAAAGGGTTTTATAGGTGAATTATAAATTCATTTTTTTGGAACCCTATACGAATAGGATAAATAGAATATTTTTTTATGTTTTATTATCTTATAGAGTAAAAGATAAGTTTGTGGTAGAAATTAGTTAAAGGATGGAACTCTACTTGTCAAGTATATATGTTTTTCTTCTCTTAATCTATGAAGAAATTAATTCTTAAACTTTTGGTAAGGGATCTTAATACTAAAAATGTGTTATCTTCAAACCTTATGTTTTTTCAACCGATAATTTTTTAAATCATCATAGATTGATGGCTTTGAGGCCCTCAATTCTACAATTGTTTGTAAATGATGATGATCTCAATCACTCCCTATAAATATTTATGTTTTCCCTCCAATTATATGTCTTTAATTTCCACCAATGTTATCCTAATCGATATCATAATTTGATGGTGACTTTTTCATTCCCCTTTTCCTCTTATGAAGACTAAATTTTATTAACCCAATTTCCGATTTGGGTTTTCCCACAAAGGTATTTTCTATTTTCAACATGTTATTTTCAAAGAACTATTTCAAATTAAGAAGATGAAATTTATTAAATGAGGGAAGAATGTAACAGCCCAAGATTTCATAGTACTTTATTTCTTCAAAGTAATTCAATAGCTTGCACTACATAAAACACTGAGTTCAAGCGCACCACGACATACCAAAATAGTCGTTCAAAAGAGGTTATGAATAGTATTAACTGAATTTTGAACTTTATATAATCCTTAAAATTTTAGAAAAATTATTATGAGTTTCTTATACATAATGTAAGAACAAATTCAATTTTTTCAGATAAAAGAAGTATTTTTCAAAAAATGAAATTTTACCGCATTTTAATGGTAAACCCTTTTTAAATATGATATTTGAAACTTTTATATATTAAAAATGACTAAATAAAATTATTCATTACAATCGGGACATAAGAATTTACTTTTAAATTTTTTTGGTGTTTTTCTGATAACTTTCATATTGGGGTGAATAGTGAAAAATACTATATTTTAACTGAAAACCACTTCATTAATCAAAATTATTTATAGTGTTGAAGTTTGCATTTTAATGGTTTTAAATTATAATTAGATTATATTTTTACCATTTAATCCAATTTAGGTCATTGTAAGTAATTTAACATTGAAATTAAACATAAACAAGTGTCAATTTTTTGATAGTTATTATTTCTTAAAAAACGCTTTTTGGTTTTGACAATGGGAATTAATTTTAAATTAATTAATGAAACTTATATGTTTAAATTTTTTTAAAATATAATTCATTTTTTAATTCAGAATATCAAAATTACCTTAGGTTTAATTTTTGGTATTTTTCTGGAAACATTCAATTTTTGATGAATAGGGAAAAAAACTAAGTAATTGTTTAAATTCAAATTTTTATTTAAATATTTATTTATTTTATTTAAATTTATTTTAGGTAAAAATATATACATAATACTTATATAATTTCAATTTAATTCATTGGATTCGGTTTATAATAATTTTAGATATATAAAAATTTTATCGAAGTTTTTATCGTCTTTTACCCACCTCCTATGAGCATTTGAAATTTTGCATGAAACATAATTTTACCACATCTATGAATTGAATTTAAAAAATACAAGAGACACAGTTGATATCAATATGAAAAATGTGGTTCAATAAGAATAAAATAATCATTGGTGAATAGTAAATTTTGACTTTTATTTACTGTAGTTAAAGGTAAATAGAGTAATTCAAGGTGAAAAGAATATTATATTAATAAACAATTTCCTTAACAATTGTCCTAAAATTATTGGATGAGTCATGGCCGACCATGGGCATCCTTGGGTCGATTTCGGGACACCATGGATCAACTTATTAATGATAATGACACTTTATTTTAATTAACATAATGTAAAGGCAAAAATGATATAAACAAATATCTTTTACTAAATCAATATTTAGATTGGTTTATATAAGTTCTATTTTCTACAATAAATATTAATGTGAAATATAAATATATTTACTACATAATGGTATTTTATTTATATTTTTTAGACATTAAATAATTTAATTTATGTATGACACAATAATGATGCAGTAATTATCTTATTAATGAAATATTAAATTAATTGATATTATAAATATCCAAATAAATGTAATTTGACACTTTTTAAGAATTAGAATAATTTTCTAGGTTAATATGACTTTACATTTTTAATTAAATGAATTTTCTTTGAAGTAACAATGCTGTTATAAATTAAAAAAACAAAATAGCAAATAGTGTCAAAAATGTAATAAAATAGTTTTTTAAAACAAATATTATATTATTAACTAATATTATATTTCTAAAAATGTAAGGTTTGGAAAAAGGAGTTAAATAATGTTATATTTGTCCTTAATTAACCACTTGAGGTTCTATTGGAAGTTTATTGTATGTTTATTAACCATATAGTATAAAAATATAAAGAGACATGGTAAATGTCAAACTATTTATCTAAGTGTTAAAACTAGAAGATAAGGTTAATATAGTGACCCAAAACTGTCTAAAACCTATTGGTTAATGGGTTTTCAACCCATACCCACCTTAGACTCTAAATAATTTTTTTTGGGGCCAATATAAACTGAAAATGAATTTATCATAAAAAAATATTTCAATCTTTTTTTAAGTTTCCCCTCACCCCTCTTATAAAAGGGCACTCCCCCTTATCCAAAATTAACACCTTCAATGACTTTTGGTTCCACCAAAATCTGCCCAAATAACCTCTCAACTATCCTTCCTTTATCCTAGAGGCCTTCCTTTAGCCAGAAATCCATCCTAAGAAGCCCTTTTGAACAAATCAAAATGAAGAACCTAAATAAGAGGTAAATATTTCAACCCCTCTTTCAAGTTCCTTTCTTCATCCACTTCCCCTTTCATTGTTGTTCACATTATAAAATAATAACTCTAGTATAATCTATATAAATTGATTTTATTATAAATATATTATAACCCTATTAATTAAACTATCCATCCTTTGAATGACATGTCGACATATGTGCGTACATATAGCATACCGTCTCCATGTCGTAGGGTAATTTTTATTCAATACATTATTATTTGGATGGGTATAAAAATGATGTTTAATTGGTGTAAATAATAAATATAAAATTATAATGATTATTTATATATGATATACCATCCAATTATATATTATTTTAATTTCAAAAGAATTAAATTGTCGCTCGTGCGTACGTACGGATTACCGTCTCCACAAATACAATGAGATTTATTCCCCATCGTATCCATTCAAGACTAATTTTCATTTTATGATTAAACGTAATGTTTGAGGACTTAATATAATTCTAGATATAAATAATATACATCCCATCCGAAAAAAATTAGACTCACATAACAATGAATATAAATGAAAACGAAGCCGTTGACACCAGAAACGACGATAATACTATGATATTATTAACAAAGGAATGTTAAAAGATCATATATGATATCATATTAATGAATATGGTTCTTCTTTAATAACAATTATATCACCATTATACCGAAGGTTAACCTACCCTCGACCAATTAAAAGTAAAAGGTAAGGGTTAATTCTACAATCTCTTTATTATCTAAGGTTGTTTTTACCTAAGTATCTATGAGTATCTCTTTATCATCCACATCCATGATTCTTGAAACTGTATTTCAAATTTTTTTACTATTTACTAGAAATTTGGTTGAATACATTTATACACTTTTTGGAACATATAGTTTTTTAAAGGAATATTTCATTCATTTTCCATATAAGGCACTTTACTACCTTTTCCACAAAATTAAGGTAAGAATGTTTTTATAACTTATACGGAAGGTGTCGTTATTCTCCACGGTCATTAAATCGTCGAATCTTTCTTTACAAGATTATAAAAATATTTTCAAAATAAACTTTTTCTTTATAATTATGTGACTCTTAAATGATTTCAAAATAGAAAGAGATATTTCTATCAAATAGTTTTGATTTCATCTATGTCATAATCCTTTGATAAATTTTACACTTTTTTGAAGTTGATATATTATGATACAAATATTCTGTACATTATTCAACGTTTTGTGATATGTTTGACTATGGATGTGGTATGTTTATACCATTCATAGTTTATGGTTAAAGTATTGACATTTCATATGCTAGTTTTAATATGAACGTTTATGTTATATTTCAACTTTTTTCATATGAGAAATGTATTGGACTTAGTAAGTGACAGGTGGAGCCTGCTATAGCTCCTCAATGCATCGGTAGGTCTCATGAGACAACTAGACATGGAATTTTCCGAGGCCTTTCCCAATTTGATATTTGTTTTTTGTCAACGACTTAATCATTTATTGACGAATTAGCCGAGGCCATGAAAAAATGATTCAGAATGTTTGGCATTATACATTCTCTCATTATGAAAATAATATTGATGGAACATGTGGTCATTCGACTAGTAGAATACACATTACTATGTTTTTATGGCATTATTTACTTAGCTCATATTCCTACCATAAAAGTATTCATGTTTATTATTGGTTAAAGCATGTTGCTTCAATTATTCACCATGCTTAATATTTATGTTATCTTCCGTTGAATTGATTACCCTTACTGAGCATTTGAGATCACACCTTTCTTATGATTAATTTTCCAAGGATATGAACAAGTTTTTTATGAGTGACTTGCAGGAATAATCTAGGAGGTTTGGATGTTTCTAATGGAATAAACTCATGTTGTATTTCTTTTCAAGTTGTAAAGTTGAACTTATGTATGAAACTAGTTTCCAATAATACTAAACTGATCAGTCATTTGAGATATGATTTCCTTGTGATCCTTCCAATGTGATGTAAAAATGCACTGACTTTGGGTCACTAGGGTCGGGGCATTACATGAGTGGTTATTTCCCATTAGTTTTCATCTAGTTTCCCGTCATGTTTACTTCTGACTTCTCTGGTCTGCCGCTAGTCAGGGATCTATAGTTTTATATGAATTTAGTTCATGGTACTCAAAATGTTTCAATTTCTTATTAGTATATGGGACCTATTGAAATGAAATATTTGATGATTCAGTTGGATTATCTTTAAAAAAAGTCTTTATACTCAAGAATGTGTCCCCATGGGAGGCATCTGTTCTCTTTTATAATAAATTTAATTGTTCACTTCACCATTGTGTTCATAAACAAAAACTAAATGGATTCATCATAAAGAAAAAACATGTTTCCAAGGATAAATCACCAGTTTGATCCTTTGTGTAACGCCCCGACCCCAGTTACCCAGAGTCGATGCATTATTGCGTAACATTGGCATGATAACAAAAGATCAAGTCTCGATAGACCGATTAGTTTAGTAGCCTTGGAAACACTAGATACATTCATAAATGTTACAATACATCATAAAGTGAAAAACTAAAATAACATAGTCTCCATTTTCCACACTCATATCCCCTTCAGACTATCCCTGCAGGTCATTCCTAAAATACTTCTTCACTTCTTAGAAATATTAAAAAATTGAAAGGGGTGAGCTCAGATTCTCAGTAAGGATAACAATATAGAAGAAGATTTCATAAATAAACATAAACATTTTAAGGCAATGTATAACCAAAACAATATCCTTTTAAACTTGAACTTCGGCATAATATGACAAAAGTAAAATAAAATAATGCCATTTACTTATTCATAGTGATGTAATGAATAATTCCTGACTATCATAACCACGTAGCCAAGGTCTCGTGCCAAGAATAAAAATAAGATTTTGTCAAGGCCTCATGCCAAGACACTAGTTTGTCTTATGAGACCTGCTGATGCATTGAGGATCTATAGCGGGCTCCACCCGTCACTTATTATGTCCAATGCATTCCTCATATGAACAGGTTTAAACATATCATAATCCATAACATAATCGTATTACATAAAACATGCGTAATGGAAACATAAAATTTCCACATTTCAATAACAAGATACCAATACAACACATTGATATAAAAAAACACTTTCAAAACCATTTTCAATACCAAAATAAAAGAAAAGTAAAACATGGTATATATTTTTCTTTAAAAAACATTATGGCTTGTAGAGGAAGCCGAAACCCAAATAATGGTCACGATGGTGGAGAAGTCATTGTCGCCACATACATACGACAAAAAAACATTCCTTTTTTTCTTTTAGTAAAACACTTTTTATAAAAATATTTCTTTTGAATAAACGTAAAATTCAAAGGTGTTTATACACCATATAAAATAAAGTTGTGTATAAATTAAAATATTCCTCAATGAAAGGAGATTGAGACGAAGTTCCTTAAAAAGAAATTTTTTTAATAAAATAGATCTATTATGTGTATTCACTATAAGTACACATAATGAAAGTACAAATACAAGATAGGATATAATAATATCATGACATAATTTGAAAGTAGGAGATTAACCCAAAGAATGGAAATTGGGTTAAGAAGTTCCCTTACCTCGTGTTCGACTTGACTCGACTGCTCTTTAACCTCCTGAATAACAAACTAAAGTTAATATCTACTTTCATAAGAACCTTTTTCAATTTCAATATCCATTTTATATCACTTACTACAATGTTATGAAAATTATGTAGTCATTAAAGTTAATAATGGTCGTTTTGTCAATCTTTGGTACTTGAGTCAACAATAAACTTCTTATAATTACAAGTTGTTTATGTGGTAGAAATAAACATTATATCCATAATTATATTCATGATGTAGATATCATATATATCATATATATCCAGTATATACATGCATTTATAATATTACATAACATTTAGAGGTAAGAAACGAAATGCACCGTTCATGGAGACGGTAAGCCGTACGTACGCATGAACGCTACTTTCATTTCTATTTCATATTTAATGGAATAAAATTATAATTATATAAAGGTATAATATAATTCCATTATAATATAATGTATAATACCATTTACTCCATCCTTTATACATCCCACATATGGCATTACTGATTCAAATCACTTTGAGGGGGCGGTAGTCCGCACTTCCTAAAATGAAATTATCGCGTTTACCCATAATGTAAATAATAAAGGTATTCCATAAATGAAAAATAAAGAATCAAAAGGAAAAAAACATAATATATATCATATATAAAAATATTGTCATCATAATGGCCACCATGAGAGGTGTTAAAAGAATATTGAACAATCATCGTTTCGTGAGGCAGTAATTCGCCACCCACAGAAACAGTATGTTCATTAACCATTAGACGAAGGTGTGTGTAAGTGTAAATAAAATAATTCTCAAAAAAACATCCTAGTATATTTAATATACTTGTGTTGTTACAAAATAAAGTAATAAAAAGATTTTAAGGGGTCGTAGAAGCAAAATAAAACAAAATAACACAAGAGAAAACACTACCTTTAAAACGGGAAACTCTTTTTGATTTGACCTCAAAGGATTCATTGGGAAGACTTATTCCCAAAGTGAGGCTTCTATAAGTAAGAGTGGGATGTGGAGAGACAACATGGTCAGGGGTTGGCCGATCCAAAGGCTTGAGAAGTGTGGGTAAGGTGGTAGAGTTGGGGGCCTTTTATAAGAGGAGAGAAGGGGCACTCTTGGAATGTCATGAAATGTTACATTATTATGAAGTGATTTTCGTATTTCAAAGGTCCCAAAATTATATATTTCGAGGATAAGGTGATAAGGGTTCGAAATATACCCATCCAATTGGTTTTTGACAAGTGTATGTCTTATATTTTACATTATCTTTTCATTTTATTTAAATCGTTAATTAATGAGGTAATCGCCGCATCATCATGGTGTCATTAAAAATTTAATTTATTTAATGTATAAAAATTATAAAAAAATTACCATGATGTATTAAATCTTTTTATCATTCCAATTACTATTTATAGTCGAAATTTTAACTTATATAAACCCATGTAATAATTGTCTTAGTAAAACTACACATGTTTGTGATAATTTTATTTTTACTTTAAATAAAAAGATATTGATGTCATTTTCTTACCCAAGTGGATCCATCGGGTCCCCAAGTTGACCCATGGATTGTCGTGGCCGGCCATTACTCATCCAATAAGGTTAGAACAAGTCTATGGGTATTTTCAAATTTTTATAATATCATTTTTACCTTAAATTTCACTAATTAACTTTAATCGCGATTAATTAAACTTAAAAGTTACTATTCACCAAAAAAATTATTTTAATCCCATTGAACCACATTTTACTTCCTAATGACAACCATGTGTGTAGTATTTTTGAAAATAAAATCACATAAATGGTAATGTTTCATTTAAACGAAAAATCAGTTTTTTAACTACCACTTAGTGGTTTCACTATTCATCAAAAATTGAAGTTTTTCAAAACAATGCCAAAATTTCTCCCTAAGCTATAATTGATATTAAGAATTCAAAAATGATTTCTATTTTACAAAATTACAAACATATAAGTTTCATTAATTAATTTTATAATTAATTCCCGCTGGCACAACAAATAGCTTGTTTTTATGAAACAATATATATCAAAAGATTGACAATTGTTTATGTCAAATTTCAAAGTGAAATTAATTCTGTTGACCACCATTGGATAAAATTGTAAAAATATATAATTATTATACTTTAAAACCACTCAATAGTATAATTTATAACTATAAATTATTTTGATTAAAAAAGTTGTTTTTAAGTATTTTTAACTATTCATAAAAAATTGGAAGTTCTTAGAAAAATACAAAAAATCAGCATAGGCTAATTTCGATATTCTGAATTCAAAAATGAAGTCCATTTTGTAATATAAAATATATATACTTTCAAAAAGTGGGTATTACTATTCATAATGGCTATTTTGATTGGTCGTGGTGTGTTAGAATCTCGAACTTGCGTACAATGCAAGCTATTGCCTTATTGAAAGAGAAGCATATCGTGGATGCTCGGGGTATTACATTCTCACCTCCATCAATAAATTGGGTCCTCGCAATTTGAAATTTTTATTTGAAAATAAAAGGTTGAAAATAGAAAACACCTTTGTGGAAAACCCACATCGGAAATAAGGATAATAAAATTTAGCCTTAATAAGAGGGAAAGGGAAATGAAAAAGTCACCACCAAATTATGATCTCGACAAGAAGAAAATTGGTGGAAATTAGAGACATATAATTGGAGGAAAAACATAAATATTTGTAGGGAGTGATTGAGGTCATCAATCACAAACATGTGTAAAATTAAGGCCTAAAAGCCTTCAATCTATGTTGATTTATAATTTTATCTGTTCAACAAGATATAATGTATTAGGATAACACATTTATTGTTTTGATATCCCTTTAATAATGTTTAAGAATTAATTTATTCATAGCATAAGAGATAGGTATATATATATTTATGCATAACAAGTAGAGTTTCAACTTTCAACTAATTTCTACCACAAACTCATCTTTCACTCAAAAAGATAATACAACTCAAAAATATTATATTTTTCCTAATCGTACAAGGTTCAAAATATTAACACATGCCATTTAGATTAGGAAAACTATTTTTTAATAACTAGGGACTTCCTCTAGGCTAGTGGTATTTATTAAAGGCATGTCTCACTATGGTTGTGGTTTTGATTCCTACAGCTTTGTCCGACGCGATGGGTTATCCCTCGACCTACAAGTTGTCCTTTTCCTAAAACTATAGTATTATAATATTCAAAAAATAATATTCCGAAATGTTTTAACCTTAAATAATACTATCCAAGGTTCAACATAATCCATTATAACCTTTATAGTTATCCAAAATACTTCTGTCTAACTCACAGTCCAAATTTTATAAGGAAGGTAAATATATTGAAGATCCTTTTTTTCGTGTAACAACATGTGAACACCTTCAACATATATTCTTTTAAAACATTGTAACATCCTGAATTACCATAAATCCTTATTGATTACATTCATGATCCATTATTCCTTATATAATACTATATATACTCCTTCTATCCAAAAATTTATACAAATCATTAATCAGTTTCAAGGAAGTTAAGAATATCCAATATAATTTATCCAAATCAATCATGTATTATTCCAAAATCACTGTCTCATTATCCAAACCATATTATGGTTTATCTTTCTCTCAACCATATATTTTCCAAAAACATAACCTGATGTGGAGTCACTTTTCTTGGTTCCACACAATCTCAAGTCCTTGAATAAATAATACTACAGTACCATCATTATATACTCCATAATTATTATAACCAGTACATCATTGATACAACACTCAAATGAAAAAATTCTTTAATAACAACATAAGAACTCTAATCATTCCTCCTCATCTGTGGTAGTATAATAACTTTATTATTATCCAATAACATCATTTGGGGCATACTCTGATTATTTGGACATTGGTTTGTGCATTGACCCCACTCCTTGAAGATGAAGCATTGTACATTTGAAACCTTTTTCTTATCCTTGCAGTCACGCACTTGGTGTCCTTTTTCTCCACAATTATAACAAAATCCCTTTCCCTTCCAGAAAGTTCAAGGTGTTTCTTCCCACAGTTATCACATATTAGAAAATTCTTCTTTTCCCTCATCCCTATATCCATCATTCTCTCTTCCATCATTTTCTTATCTTTCTTCCCTTCAAAGCCATAAGATTCGAAGAATTATTTTCTTATCTTATTAACACATGATATTATTTCTTCATATTTGGAGGACACAAGGGATACTATTTAACTTCTAAATGTTGGATTAATACTGTAAAAGATATGATCCTTCTTACTCTTTGGATCATACGTATTGATGGAGTCCACATTCCTTCTACTGGGCACCATATCTAAGTAATGGCATAAACTCTATCAGTTTATGAATAAAAATACATAATTACAAACTTGCAAAACACTTAACATAAATTGAACAATTTATGGATATAATCCATAATCATAAAAATGTTTTCTTTGAGAAAATTATATACTCATAACCCTTCATAGTTGTTTGTAAAAAAATGATAATTATCCTAAGCATATCCCCCGGTAGTGTCGTAACCAAGAGTGCATCAAAGCCCGTTATCATGCACCAGTTATTGTTCGAGTCTAGCTCAAAGAATTGTTTTTGGGTTTTACACCTAGGTACATCTGTTCCAGAGCCGCCTCTACCTGCTCTTATCCAGAAAGGGATGTATTTCTCGGAAAACTCACAAAATCTCTATAATACCAATATTCTAGGATGTTCTTCTATATTAATCCTCAAAGTTTATCTTAGTTATATGTGCTCTAATTACAGTTTATCTAAATCTAGCATCCTAGGTTAGTACTAAACTGCCTCTGATACCAACTGTAACACCCTGAGCCCAGTTACCCAGAGTCGGTGCATTATTGCGTAACATTGGCATGATCACAAAAGATCAAGTCTCGAAATACCGATTTGTTTAGTAGCCTTGGAAACACTAGATACATTCATAAATGTTACATTACATCATAAAGTGAAAAACTAAAATAACATAGTCTCCATTTTCCACACTCATATCCCCTTCAGACTATCCCTGCGGGTCATTCCTAAAATACTTCTTTACATCCTGGAAAAATTAAAACATTGAAAGGGGTGAGCTCAGATGCTCAGTAAGGATAACAATATAGCGGAAGATTTCATAAATAAACATAATCATTTAAGGTAATGTATGACTAAAACAAAAGACTTTTAAACTTGAACTTCATCATAATATGGAAAAAGTAAAATAAAATAATGCCATTTACTTATTCACATGGATATTCTACTAGTCGAATAATCACATGCAATATCAATAACCACTTTCATAATGATGGAATGCATAATTCCAGACTATCATAACCACATAGCCAAGGCCTTGTGCCAAGACAAAAAATAAGATTTTGTCAAGGCCTCGTGTCAAGACACTAGTTGTCTCATGAGACCTGCCGATGCATCGAGGAGCTATAGCGGGCTCCACCCGTCACATATTAAGTCCAATGCATTCCTCATATGAACAGGTTTAAATATATCATAATCCATAACATAATCGTATCACATAAAACATGCATAAAGGAAGCATAAAATTTGAACATTTCAATCACAAGATATCAATACAACACATTGATATAAAAAAACACTTTCAAACCAATTATCAATACCAAAATAAAAGAAAATTAAAACATGGTATGTATTTTTCTTTAAAAAAATGTTATGTCTTGTAGAGGAAGCTGAAACCCAAATAATGGTCATGGCGGTGGAGATGTCATTATCACTGCATATGTATGAGAAAAAAACATTCCCTTTTGTCTTTTAGTAAAACTATTTGTATAAAAATATTCCTTTTGAATAAACATAAATGTCAAAGGTGTTTATATACCATATAAAACAAAGTTGTGTATAAATTAAAATATGCCTCAATAAAAGGAGATTGAGATGAAGTTCCTTACAAAGAGAATTTTTTTAATAAAATAGATATATTATGTGTATTCACTATAAGTACACATAAAGAATTTACAAATACAAGATATGATATAATAATATCATGACATAATTTGAAAGTAGGAGATTAACCCGAAGAATGGAAATTGGGTTAAGAAGTTCCCTTACCTCGTGTTCGACTTGACTCGACTGCTCTTTAACCTCCTGAATAACAAACTAAAGTTAATATCTACTTTCATAAGAACCTTTTTCAATTTCAATATCCATTTTATATCACTTACTACAATGTTATGAAAATTATGTAGTCATTAAAGTTAATAATGGTCGTTTTGTCAATCTTTGGTACTTGAGTCAACAATAAACTTCTTATAATTACAAGTTGTTTATGTGGTAGAAATAAACATTATATCCATAATTATATTCATGATGTAGATATCATATATATCATATATATCCAGTATATACATGCATTTATAATATTACATAACATTTAGACGTAAGAAATGAAATGCATCGTTCATGGAGACGGTAAGCCGTACGTATGCATGAATGCTACTTTCATTTCTATTTCGTATTTAATGGAATGAAATTATAATTATATAAAGGTATAATATAATTTGAGTATTATATAATTTATAATACCATTTACTCGATCCTTTATACATCCCACATATGGCATTAACGATTCAAATCACTTTGAGGGGGCGGTAGTCCGCACTTCCTAAAATGAAATTATCGTGTTTACCCATAATGGAAATCATAAAGGTCTTACATAAATGAAAAATACAGATTCATAAAGAAAACAAAAACATAATGTATATCATATATAAAAATAGTGTCCTCATAATGGCCATCATGAGAGGTGTTGAAAGATGATTGAACAATCATCGTTTCGTGAGACAGTAATTCGCCACCTACAGAAACAGTATGTTCTTTAACCATTAGACGAAGGTGTGTTTAAATTTAAATAAAATAATTCTCAAAAGAACATCCTAGTATATTTAAGATACTGGTTTTGTTACAAAATAAAGGAATAAAAAGATTTTAAGGGGTTGGAGAAGCAAAATAAAACAAAATAACAAAAGAGAAAACACTATCTTTAAAACTGGTAACTCTTTTTGATTTGAGATCAAAGGCTTCCTTGTGAAGACTTATTCACAAAGTGAGGATTCTAGGAGTAAGAGTGGGATTTTTAGAGACAACATGGGTAGGTTTTGGCTGAGCCAAAGGCTTTAGAAGTGTGGGTAAGGTGGTAGAGGTGGGGGCCTTTTATAAGAGGAGAGAAGGGGCACTCTGGGAATATCATGAAATGTTACATTATTATGAAGTGCTTTTCAGATTTCAAAGGTCCCAAAATTATATATATCGAGGATAAGGTGATAAGGGTTCTAAATATACCCATACAATAGGATTTTGACAAGTTTAGGTCTTATATTTTACATTATCTTTTCATTTTATTTAAATCGTTAATTAATGAGGTAATCGCTGCATCATCATGGTGTCATTAAAAATTTAATTTATATAATGTCTAAAAATTATAAAACAAATTACCATGATGTAGGAAATATTTTTATCTTTCCATTGAATTTTTATAGTATAAATTATAACTTATATAACCCCATTTAATAATTGTTTTAGTAGAACTACACATGTTTGTGACAATTTTATTTTTACTTAAAATAAAAGATTATTGATGTCATTTTCTTATCCCAGTGGCTCTATGGGGTCCCCAAGTTGACCCATGGATTGTATGGGTCTTCCATGACTCATCCAATATGGGTAAGAAAAGTTTAAGGGTATTTTCATATTTTTAAAATATCATTTTTCCTTAAATTTCACTAATTAACTTTAATCGTGATTAATTAAACATAAAAGTTACTATTCATAAAAAAATTATTTTAATCCTATTGAACCACATTTTACTTCCTAATTAAAACCATGTATGTTGTATTTTTGAAAATCAAATCACAGAAATGTAAATGTTTCATTTAAATGAAAAATCAGGTTTTTAACTACCACTTAATGGTTTCATTATTCATCAAAAATTGATGTTTTTCAGAACAATGCCAAAATTTCTCCCTAATCTATAATTGATATTCCGAATTCAAAAATTATGTCTATTTTAATAAATTCCAAACATATAAGTTGAATTAATTAATTTTATAATTAATTCCTGCTGTCACAACAAATAGCGTGTTTTTAAGAAACAATATATATCAAAAGATTGACAATTGTTTATTTCCAATTTCAAAGAGAAATTAATTATAATTACCACCATTGGAGAAAATGGTAAAAATATATTCTAATTAAACTTTAAAACCACTTAATATTATAATTTATAACTATAAATTATTTTGATTAAAAAAGTTGTTTTTAAGTATTTTTCACTATTCATAAAAAATTTGAAGTTCTCAGAAAAATACCAAAAAATCAGCATAGGCTAATTTCGATATTCCGAATCCAAAAAATGAAGTCCATTTTGAAATAAAAAATATATATAATTTCAAAAAGTGGGGATTACTATTCATAATGGCTATTTTGATTGGTCACAATGTGTTAGAATCTCAAACTTCCGTACAATGCAAGCTATTGCATTATTGAAAGAGAATCATATCGTGGAAGCTCGGGATGTTACATATTGAATGGGGAAATGTGGTTCTTGAATATTGATATTTGATATACCTACCATCATTTAGGTATAAATTAATCTAACATTCTGAAAAACACTTTTCAGAGAAGGTATGACCATTATGAGTACCTTTTTATTCTTTTTAGTCAAAAAATGATTCTAAAGACTTCATGTATTTAATGAAACATATTTCATGTGTATTTATTTATACATTTTTTTAGTCTTTTTGGTGGAAATCATCATTTTGTTCTAATCCCAAGTATGATTGTGTGCATCATCTTAGAGAAATTTTGTAATTTTTCAGAAATCACTACCCTTATGCCAAGCTTTCAAAATGGGGTTTTTGAATTCTTGATGTGAAATTATTTGGACATGTAGTGTCATAACATGTCATATTCAATCCTAAAATATTAAAGGATTTAATGACGTGGGAAAAACCATGAAAAGTTTTCATGAATTATATATTCTTGGGTCTAGGTGGGTTTCATCGCTGGTTTATTATGAACTTCTCAAATTCCACTTCTTCGATGACTGATCTAACTCAAAAGGGGGTAAATATTTCTTACTTTAAAAAATGGTAGAAATTTTTTGTTGATCTAAAATATCTTTTGAATAATTTTCTAGGGTTGAATCTTTTAGAGGTCGAGAATGGCTATGTCGTCTTCAGTGATGCATCAAGTTTGGGTTTGGATTTCATTATTTTGTAGGTTGATCATTTCATTTCTTATGGATATCAGTACGTTAGGACACATGACAAGAATTACCTGACCCATGACCTAAAACATGCAGTTTTAATGCATGTTCCTAAGATTTTGTCAAATAACCACTATAGAGAAAGTTTTACTATGTTTTTAGACTACAAAATCATAAGTTATATCTTCTCTCAAAAGGAATTGAATATTTGTGAGATGTTTTGGGTATAATACCTTAAATATTTAGATATTTATTTTTTCTATACCTCAAAGAAAGGAAATTTCATTTATGATGTTTCGAGTTTGAAACATCATACTCGGGAATTGAAAGAATCCTTGTAAGAGTGGAACATGATGGTTATTTTGTCATAGTTTCATATTAGAGTTCGGTAAATTAGGGTTGATGTTTCTTTATCATGTTTTAATTCAAATCCACCATTAATGATATGATAATTTAGTAATAAAATCCTGATGAAGCATTCTGTAGCATTAAAGACTCTCATTATATTGTGGATATAATTTTTGACTGGTCTATCCCCACCAAGGGAATTCTATATTGTCATAATCAAATTACTGTTCCTTTAGCAGTAAGGAAATTTGTGATGGGGAATTTCAATAACTCCTGGTGGTAAGTGCACTTATTAACTATGAAAATGTTTTACGACATACAATGTTGATTCTTGCATCCAGTTATGACATATGGCATTGATAAATTTTTAATCCATTTTTATACATGAAATAGGTTTGGGCCATAACCAAGAAACCCTTGGGTCTACTTTAGCCACTCCAAGTTCAAACTTTGAAGTGGAAAAGTATCACCATGAAAATTATGGTAGATTTTTTTTCACCTAGAGAAAGATGAATTTTATATGGGTTATGATCAATCTGCTCTAGAAATTAGGTCACTTGGTACCCATTCATTATATAACCAATGTGAAGGATTTGGGAAATCCCTTTGTGATATAGAATGTTATTTTTCGTAGAATTTGATATGTTATATTCATCAATAGGGTCCTCATTTCACCTATCACTTTTATAGAGTCCTTTAGGAGGGACCTAGATCTCAAAAACATTATAGTGCAGTATACATTCCATAGTCAAATGGAAAAATAGAAAGAGATATAATGAATCTTGACTGCATGATCTTTACTTTACTTCTTCATATTGAGGGAGAATAGGATAGCCCATTGGTATTGGTTTGGTTTTCTTATAAAATTTATTACCAACCTTTATTTAGAATGGATCCTTTTGAGGCCTTGTATGGGTGGCCTTACAGATCTCTATTATGTTGGTTGTAGATTGATGAAAGTTATTTTGTTTGATTAAGCTTGGTTCAATTGAAGATAGAGAATATTCAGTTGTTTTGTCGTAAAAGTTTTATGGCATAGATCCCATACTATTTTTATGATGATCTTCTTCACATACTATTGGATTTTTCATTTGGTGAATAGGTTTTCTTGAAAGATTCACCTTGGTTGGGCCATTGATGGATTTGGAGGAAGGGAATATTTCTCTTCATTTTTTTGGACCTTTTGAGGTTATTCACTAGTAAAATAAAGTCTATTACCATTTTTCAATTTCAGTACATATAATGTCGATACTAGTTGTGTTTCATGTATCTCAAATATGAAAATATATATATGATCCATCTCATGTTCTGAGCTAGACTAATCTTGAGGTTAAACATAATTTATATGTGACTGAATCTCCAATCAGAATAGTTAATATTGAATCCAAGGTACTTCGTGGGAGGAATATACCATTGGTTCAAGTTCTATGGAAGCACAGTTCTAATTCCCATGATACTTGGGAGTGCGATACACTGATGAGAGAGCAATGGCCTCATATTTCGATTTGGAATCATTTTAACTTTATATATGGGGATAGAAACTTTGTATGGTGGGGAATACATAAAATCCTATTACCTTCCTGTTAGGTATGGTTTAAACCCTATTTTGGATTTCCTTTTTTGTTATCTAGGTATTATTGAGAAAGAATTGGGAGGATAACTATAATTGTAATGTTAGAGTTTTTTTGGATTCTTAGTATAAAACTTGTTAGTTTTATATCCTACTAGGGATTTCCAGATCATTTTATATGATTACACAATATGTAAATTATGAAATAACAATTAAACTATTTTTAATTATGGTTTATGGGTTTTTTTGAGACATTGGGAATTTCCAATTACAAGACATGTAATTGGGATACACATCATATAAAGTCCCATGTTTAAAAAAGGATTTTTGGAGGAAAATTATTTTCCTTCCTCTTCAAATTTCCTTCATCATGACCTAATATCCATCCCAAATATATATTGGATCCCTCAAACCCTTTTGGGTTTTTTTGATCAGAAATTAAACGTGGTTTCCTTTTTAGTGTGACTTTTTGGGTAAGAATTCACTATTTCCATTTATAACTTTCTATTTACCCCCATATTGTATGATATATTTTCTTGGGATTTATAGATATAAACTCTTTAATGAATGAATAATTTTTTTAGTTTCAGTTTTTATATAGTATTACCTTCTCTCTTGATAACGGGTTTGGTTGCGAGCATTGTGTTTCCATTAGAAAGGTAGGTGGTTCAGTTATGAAGGACAAATTTGATTAACCCTGAATTGCTTCATTTAAATTAAATTACTTGAAAATGATTCCAATTGGTTTATTAAAATCCCAATTCTATAGAACTGGAGGATTTGGATTTTATTGGGGATGAAATTGGGAAAACCACCAATTATATTGAATTGGGGTGTGTGTGAAATTGATGGAAAGTTAGGAAATTTAAATTGTTCATTTTAAATTATGAAATATATTTTAAATTTGTTTTGGAGAAAATGGATTAAAATAGTTTTGATAAAAACATAAAGGTCTAATACTGGAAAAAGTTTTTTCTTAAAACACCATTTTAGTTTTTAAATATGAAATTAGAGCTTTGGAAATTTTTGAAAGGGATGAATTGTATTATAATAAGTTTCAAAATAAATTTATCATCATTGATTGTACTAGATCTCATTAAATCCCAGGTAGCTAGTGAGTTATTTGGATAACACACATTTGATTCTTTACAACTGAAGCAAAACATAGTGTAGTAGGTCACAAACCCAATGGGTTGGTGATGAGTCACTTATGGCCAATGTCTTAGGAACATGTGTTTACACATATTTCCTTGATCACATTCTAGTGTGTGAGGATCTCATAGATTCGAACTATCATACCTATTGAAAGAAGACCATGTTTCCCTCTTGTTTATATTTGAGATATAAACATGTGCCAATACATGTAAATAGTTTTATATGCCTTCTGAATTTATATAAACTACATTATAGAAATTGTTTATTAAATCCACTTGTTTAAATTATTTCCATCTTTTGAAATGAAAAGAATGAATTTTTTAATTATACATTGAACTTCCATACCTTTATTAAAAAAATTATTGCTTTATTTCATTAATTAAATGTGTTCATCTTATTATGGAATCCATAGAGAGACCCTAATAGGTTTTATCTCGCACCCTATTTATTCATTCAGGTGTTTGTAGGTTATCTCATTTTTGTTTTCAGGAAGGGAAAAGAACCTCATGAAGGTAGTTCTAGATATTGATATTTTGGATTAGAGAGTTGAGTATACAAGGTATTGGGTTGAACTTTCAGTTTTATAGAATATTTTTGTTGTACTTTGGGTTGTTTAAACCGGTTTGACTTCTTTTATGATTCTCTTAGTGGGGTATCTATTGTATTCATATTGAATTGTTTATCTTTATTCCGCATGGTTTTTGTAAATTTAATTACCACTTATTTTTTATGATGTGTGGTGTAAGTAACCAACCCATGGGGATCAAGAACTCCCATCAGGATACATGAGGATCAAATCAGTTAACTATTTTCTAGGGTACCCAGGATTATTCATGATGTTATATATTTTTAAACTATATAGCTTTCATAATTTAGTTTTTATTATTCATACTTTTTAATTTATCTAGTATGTTACAATGGAATACTATATTACAGATCACATTGACTTAGGGTTTCATGTTCCATAAGATATTGAATAGATTGTATTTATTTTAAAAAAAATATTTCACAAAGCATCAAGATGTTACAGTCTCCTATAATATTGGTTTTTTTAGTCGTATAATCTATCAAACCAGATATTATTATTTTAAAATAATAGGGTGTTACAAGTTCCATTTACAACAAAATCCCATAATAGTTCAACTTATATTAAATAATATAAGGGATTGATATTTTTTCTATATTCATTAACACATATAACACGCAATGTACCAAACATTCCACACATCCTGTAAACAAATTTTTTAATGTTTTTTTATTACATCAAATTATCTGACTCAATATTAATTAATAATAATCTTAAAATATATGGATTACTAAAAATGTCTTTATATAAAAATATCCAATCACATATAGAAATATGGAAATCTGTTAGAGGGTCTTCTTATCATAATATTCCTCTCATAAGATTACCATGTATGTACACCATGATAAAGTGACACAAAGTCCTATGAAACTCCATCCCTAATACTATATTTATTTTAGGTCTGATAAAATAAAACCATCCAGCGATAAAAAATAAATTTTTGAATACTGTCAGGGAAATTATCGGTATTAATCAATTGGGTGAAATTATAATTGCTTTTAATATGTGATAGGAACCCTTAAGAAATTATCACATAGTTTTCCTACAGAATAAAGACAATAATATGATAATATATAAATAAATATTCAATGGAATGAATATTATAGTAATTGAGTGTACTTAGTAGCTAGTCCTAGTGTAATTACCCAAATAGACCCTCACTTTCACAAGAGATAAATGCGAAGAAATAAATTAGTTGGAATCACATATATAACATGATTATAATGAGATATGTATATAGATACTATGAAAACCACTATACGTGTGACTAATCTACTTAATAAGATCCTTTTTCTCTAGAAAATAATTTAAGGGTAAATATTATTGGAAATATTTCTTCTTCAATCCTTAAAATCTATAATAATACCATAGTTAAAATTAATCATGATATAACAGAATTTATTATTCATAATATAACTCCAAAATATAGGAAAAAAATTACCAAACTCATTTATTTAGATTCATAACAAACCACAACATAGCTTAATGTAGATATAAAATCTATTAGACATAAAAAATTGCCCTTTTATATTTGGATCATTTTTTAAAGAAGATGACAAAGAAAAGAGAGGGTGTGTGAATTGGTTCATTTTAAAAAAATGAAAAATACAAAATGTCCCTCTTGAATTAAAATATTTCTACTTCTATCCTAAATATGAGTAATCCATAGAAAACAAATAAAGAAAATAATATACCATGGTGATGGATAGTTATTGATTTTCTCAAGATGGTACTTTTTGGGGCACCACCGCAATTGAGTGTGTAAAGTTGAAACCTTAAAAAATTATTATATAGGGCCTTAATGTTCACTTATATGGAAATTAAAATCAGAAACATTGTATGAATTTATGAAACTAAACCATGGAAAATTATGATTAGTCAACACTTCTGAAAAATAAATGAGGTATAGAGGTTGAATATTGGTTATTCTCATTGTTGGAATAACAAATAGAAAATATAGATGATCTCTAATAAAATACAGTAGCTTCAACATAATATTAAATTTATCATAATATTTCTTCTAATTTAAATAATAGTATAGAGAACACTCATAAGATGATATTAATGAATGTATCCAAAGATTATCTCTAAAAATCACTTCAATGAATAGAAGAAAAATAATTTTCAATGGTTAAAGAATCAATAACACAATGATGATCAAATAGAAATTGATCAAAATATGTATTTTTCTAGATTATATCTATTTAGAAAACTATAGATGTCATATTATTAATTTATTTCACTCTCAGTGGTTACCATGAAGCTTGATTTCCTTTAGGTCAAACTGATCCATAAAATCTTTTTAAAAAAATACAATATTTTAAATTTTAAAAACACATAGGAAAAATATTAACTTCCCTCAAGAATTGGAATGATTATTTCTATTTAATAATTCCCTCTGAATTATTCATTAAATAACTCTAAATGATAAAAAATCCAATGAAATTAGTTTATAATTAGTGAAAAATAACCATAATTTAAATATCAAAGATAAATAAGTTAAACCTGATGTTCGTCTACACATAAATATGCATTAAAATCATGGTCGACAATTTGTAAATGGTTCCAAAATATGGACTGGTGAACCATACATTATTTATGAAAAAATAGGGCCAATGATAAAAGTTTGGGTCCCAATCCGAACATTTCAAATAAATGTTTTTTTTTCAAGTGTAGTGATACTTACATAATTTAGGATCCCAAACATAATATTCTGCTTAAAACATATGGTTTACAATACTGATTGTAGACTACTTTTTAATAACCAAAATACTTATTAAAATAATCCGTAACCTAATATAATCTGAGAAAATACAGAATTATCGATAAATTAATATTATAGTAAATGTAATATTCAAATTCACATTACGTAATATCCTTAGTAAAACATATATTAGTGATTTGTGATAGAAAACATTAATTATAATTTAATAATAACTATTGGATAAACATATTCAAAAAAATCTCCTCACATTTCATGATCAAAAAACCCATAGAACTAAACAAATAGAAATTTTATAGACGTATAAACCCAAAAATATTCAATTTAATGTCAAGAAGAATAAAAAAAATTCTCCCCAATAATAATATAAATATGTTTTTATAAAATTTATCGAAGAGAAAAACAATCCACTCTAAAAAAATAATGTTTTATAAAATTTATCTATTTTTAATATCAATAATAAAGAGTCTAATGGATTAAAACATAGTTAATATAGCATAAAACTCTTAGAATATTTCATTTTTATAAATGATTTAATTTATTATAAATAATGAACAATGTTAGATATAAAATAATGTAAAATACTAATTAAAGACTAAATATGACATAACTTAGGAATCTCTATTAAACATTCATGATTATAATATTTTTGGACTCAATGGTATTTGATTAAAAATAGAGAATAAATATGATATAATATAGGAAGGTGTATTTAATATTAAATATAAAAAATATATTATGGTATCAATGGTTTTGGAATAACTAAGGTGTTGGATTTGAAAACAAATAATGCATTTTTTGATATGTTAAGTGGTTCATCATGACATGCTAATCTTTGAACTCTTTAACATGATGAATATAAAATACATTAAAACATATCTATTATTCATTGAGTATCTTAAAATAATTTTCCTCTAGAAGATGAATTAAATTGTTTACCAGAGAAGTCTTTTAGCTTACTATGAGAGGTTTAATCAATATATTCTCATGTGATGTATCGCAACTTCTCATGTAATTCAATTTTAAATGCATAATAACCTCTTATTGAGATTAAACATTCCTATTGAATTTGAAACTGTCCTTAAAGGGATTAGCATTCTTATTTTTATATAGAATATCTTTTCATCTCCTCAAAATATTTCCAAGTGCATTCAAGATATTCATACAATCTCACTAATTCTATTTTAAAAAAATTAAACTTAGAGATCATTTCCAAAGTAAGTAAATGATAACATTGCCTATGAAATTTCTCAATATAATCATATAGAGTTTCCTAAAACATTATCAATGGAATTCCACTTTTAATGATTTGAAGTGATTTAACTTTTGTTTCTTCACAACAAAATATTTTGGTATATTTTCTACCAGACTTCTATAAGGATTGTTAAACTAAAGAGGCAGGATGATCCCCTATCAGATTAGATAGAGAAACGGGAAAATAAAAACTTTACTTATATATTAATTTTATCTTTTCTTTAGCAATTTATATAATTAACTCTTAAAAAATAAAAATTACATATATTGAAATCATATAATTTGATGAATGCTTCATTCAAAAATGGATAGCTTTTGTATCTTCCTTACACTCTAGTCAGATTCAAATGTGGTATCTAAATTTAACATTCCAAGGAATAATGGTTTATGGATTGAGATACATTTTGGGATTATAAGGTTCCAATTTAAAGAGAATAATAATGAAGGGATTTATTATGATAGTTCTCACGCAATGTTTCA
Organism: Viscum album; assembly: GCA_963277665.1. Classification (NCBI taxonomy): domain Eukaryota; kingdom Viridiplantae; phylum Streptophyta; class Magnoliopsida; order Santalales; family Viscaceae; genus Viscum; species Viscum album. The sequence continues at coordinate 509,782,238 of OY728143.1, read as the reverse complement.
GCTTCTCAATCTGAACATGTGGTGTAACCATTTGGGATATTAAAACTAAAAAAATAATTTTAAAAAGTTTAAAATAGATAAAAATTTTAATGATATTAAATAATATAATAAAAAATATTAATTATTAAATAGAATGAGTAACATAATTATAGATATCAATTAGAAACAATTTTGAGTTACATATAAAATGGAAAAACGCAACTTCCCCTGTCATAATTCTCCATAAAAGAAGCATTATATAATCCCCCTTATTTAATACTTCCTTCAAACAGTTAGACACAAGGATCAATGAAATATATTTTTCAATTTTAATAATGATACTTTCAAATAAATAAAAGAAGTAATAAAAAAATAATTCATGCCACAATAATAAAATATTTAAACATATAATACATTTTTGAAATAGATTCCTCTATGACTCAGAAAAAATAAAATACTTTCAATGATTTTGAAAACCATTGTGAATTAAATAAATTAATCGAAATAATTAATAATTTATTATATATCAAAATAGATTCATTTATCAAATTCCATAATAAAATAGTCTTATAATAAAAATCCAATTTAATAAATTACCACATTTGAAGATAATGTTTTTATGAGTATGCATTATGTTAAACAATTTAATGGAAATAATTAATCTCAAAATATAATATAGTGATAAAATTATTTAATAGTACAACAAAAAAAATTAGATGAACAAAAGATAAAATAGATAATGTTTTACAACTATAAATAAAGGATATCCCAATGGCTTAAAACTGTTGGGATAGGCTGAAAAACCGTTGGTATATGTTATACCAATGGTATTCCAAACCATTGGGTATTAAGGAATGGGGATAGCAAGATACCAAAGGTTACCGAGAAACCATTGGTATAGATCAATGAAAAATACAATATCCGTAAGAATAAAGGAAAACCATTTCAATAGATAGTTCCCAATAGTTTGTAACCATTGGTAAATATTAAATATAGCACCTGTACATACTGTTTAAAAATTTTGGTTATATAGGTTTACAAATGGTTTTCTAATAACCGTTGGTATGGTTAATTTGTAAATCTATACCATTGTTTTCTGAGCTGTTGATATATTTTTTTTCCAACAGTTTAGCTAAATTATAGGTATAGATGGAATTTTTCAGTACTATACAAACAGTTTAAGAACCGTTGGTATATAGTGGTCCAAAATTCAACAGAATCCTTCCCTCTCTCCTCCCCTATGCAATGTACAGAATTCCATAGTTTCCTACCTCCCCTGTAGCCTCCCCACTACAATATACAGAATTAAACATGTGAAAATACAACAAAGGAATTATACAATGACAATATAAAATGATTATACGGCACCTAAAAATACAGAATTTAAAAAACACTCTTGCCCAAAATACAATGTATAGAATTCAAAAAAACACACATGGAGTAAATTTATAGAATCACACTAAAACCCAAACACAAACACTTAAAAATAACTAACACCATAGGAACTATCTTCCTATGATTATTGGATCATTCTCCTCCATCCATATCCTCTATATGATTTCTAAACATGGGAAGTGAAATAACTACTATTTTTTAAAAGCCTAAATGATATGGGTTGTAACTACATCATGCTCAACCACTCAAGTGTTTATAAGTTGTGTAATAGTAATCTAGTTCCTTTCCAAGAAGTTCATCTTATGAAAGATTCATATGTTGGTAGTGACTCATTATTTCAGCCTAAAACTAGGAATTAGGTTTGGTTATTGAAAATTCACATGTTTCTTTCATTGATAATGTGGGATAGAAATGAATATTACTAGGAATTCCATTGGAGTTTTAGAATCTTGTCCCATATAATTATTCCTATGGTAAGGATCTCCATGATTCTTCGGGAGGTGTTAGTTTTTGACACTATGGTGTGTTGAGTTGGACAATTTTATTGATTGTGGTATCGAATTTGTGTGACAAGGATCTTTTGTCTCATCTTTTGGAGTTCATTCGTGGAGTTATACTAGAAAGTGTGATAAGAATTCTGAAAAGAGAAAGATTCTTAGGTAGCCAATTTTTATTTTATAATGGAATATAGATCACTTCTTATAAGTGTAAAGGGGTTAATCAGGATTCAAGATTCAAGTAAGACAACAACATCTCAAGGGAGGTAACCACATTGGTCGGGATATTGTAATATTCCACATCATTACTAGACATAATTGACCAAGTAATATTGAATATAACTTTTCTATATAAATATTTTTTGGGGAATAGAAATTAGAGTAAATTTTCTAGTGTTTGAGTATCCCAAAATGGAGTTTTGGGGTAGGGATCAATGAATAAGTGACAACATATTGACTCGTTAGTTCATCTGATGGGTGTACAGGGGGCCATCATTTCTAATATGTTACAATATTTCACTAACATCATGAATAGTGTATTTAATACATGAAGTAGATTCTTGTGGTGGATTAAAAGGTATTAGGATGTAAAGCTAGTGTTGGGTATTATAACCTTAATTTTCAAGGTATAATGATATGATTCACTTCCTGAAATATGAAAAAAAAATTTTTTATTAATTTAGTAGAGTGGATTAGCCCTTTGTTGCTTTGAGTGGTTGGTATTTACCATAGAGGGATTAGAGGGATCCTGCCTCTATCATTTATCTTCCAATTTAGAGAATTACTAGTGTGATTCAACAATTCCAATGGTATGTATATTCTTTACTCCCCTATGTTCCGTTTTATTTACCAATTGTATCTAATTTTGAAAATTTACAATATAGGTATTTTTTATGATTTTCTTAACTGTCATGGTATGAAAAAATATTATAGTGTTTTCACTCATCCTAGATAGAGGAGAACATGATATAATATATGTATGTTATCACACATATTTTTGGTGAACATATGTTTCCATGTGTAACTCTTTTAGAATTTATAACTTAATTATATTAAATTGGACTATGTCTTCTTTTCTGGTGATATGGGGTTTCCCTATAAAAATTCAACAACATTCTAAAACCCTTCCCAATATTGTTGGACATAGTCCTATCTAGGAATAAATATCTTGTAAGTCATTCAAAAATTGTTCTCTTTTACTTATAATGCTATTTTCATTTTAAATAATTAATTGATTATAATTTATTTATAATGAATTAATTTAGAGAAATTGGGAATGAGTAGGACCTCATGGTGATTGATGGTGACCGAATAAACATGGGTGAGTTGGAAAACCTAGATTTTATTTTCCTGTATGGTTGTTGGATTCATTTTAGTTATATTTTTCTTTATAATTGGCCCGATGTTTTATGATTCAGTTATTAGTATTTGAAATGTAGTATCAACACCCTTCGGTGGTTGGTGATGATATTCATGAAAAACATGGAAAAATAAATAGAATACCCATCATGATATAATAAATAATTATCCTAATAATTAAAAACGATAAACCTAATTCCATGTAATTATTTGATGGTTTCCTTGTATTAAAAATTTGAAGGAATATGCGTAAGAATTTAGAAATATTCCCCAGGCTATGATGGATCTTTCACTCTAGATTGTTTCCTAGCCGCCGATGGTTGGTGTTGACATGGTGTGTGTGTGTGTGTGTGTGTGTGTGTGCCCATGAGACAAATGTTGAAGGTTGATCACATGGTGTGAATGTGTGTCCTGTAACACTAGTAATGATGTTTTATTATATGGTGTGTGGTGTGTGTGTGCTTGTGTTTTTCGTAAGAGATCTGTATTGATGTTTTATCACTCGTGGTGTGCATATATATCCCTAAGGACCTAATATTAACGATTTATCACAGGCATATTTGGAATAAATATGATTTTTGCTCGATTTGATGTGGTGTTTGATCTTTCATTTATATCTAATTTCTTGTTATGATGTTATTTTTTTATCATTCATTTGTATCACAAATTTAATGTGTTATTCATCTTTATTCTATAATTGTGCATGTAGGTTGAGACACATGGACCATTTATCCATAGAGGAATATGTTAGATTTTTGTTGAGACATAATTTTGTTATCTTAACTGACATGATATTTTGGACCAATTTTTCAACAACTCTATCAAGGGGGAATGTGTCAGGATGCTTGTTATTGGTTGATACATGTGAAATATCCCTCCCCATAGGGAATTTTCAAATGAAAAATCATCATTTACATGGACTATCCCACCATTTGGGATACATTAAACATTTATTGCACTATCTCCTAGAGGTAAGGTTGTGTGAGAGCTCTTTGGTTGAATTTTTAATGGAGGTAATGAAGGTATAATTAGGATTCATTGATTCATGGTGAGTATAAAAATTCTCGGTATCTGGTTTTGTTTACTTATGTGTACGTTAGTGATATTGTGATATGATTACACAATTATCTCTTGACCAATTAATTTTTTATATATTCTTATCACATGAAAAATTTATTCATTTACTTGTCATGAATGGAACCAAATTGGTGGTGTCCTACTATGATATACTCCCACCCTTCTTGGATGGCCATGTCCCATGGGAACCTAATCACCCACTCACTTTTTTGTATTTACTAGTTGAGTTGAGGCCTTTTTTATGGTGGAATATATTTTCATAAGCCTAGAGACCAGGATTTTTTTTAGATTGGAGTGGGAATCGATACCATAATACTTTTATTTTTCATTCTATCGAGTACATGATCTTCCTGGTAGCAAATGAGTATCTTGTTGAAGATGGAACAATTGAGTGTGTTGTTTCCATGTTCATTTATATTATTTCTTTATTATTGGTTTTTTTATTACTCAAATTGGATTTTGTTTATATGCTTGGATATTTGATAATTATTTTTTACTCTAATTGAGAGTATATTGTCCTTATAGTTCAAAATTATTCCCTAAATACATGCTTATGGCGTTTAGCAAAAGGGGTGTCACGCCTACGGTCATGTGGAAGTCCGGATAGGAAAAGGTGATTCAGTTCTAGTTGTCAAAAAATATGTTTTGTAGGATTAGTGGAAATTTTCATCAAATTATACCTCCTACAAATGCAAGAATTATTCTTTAGAGTAAGATCAATAACTTCAATCATGGAGTCTATGATATCCTCTTCAGTTGAACATTTTTGTAACCCCTTATTTGTGCATGTGATCTATTATCATGATTATTTTTTTGGAAGTTGTATTTTTCTATGATTTAGAAATGAATTTCACAAAATAAATCCTTATAGGGGTCTTTTGGAGTGGGTTTGGGGAGTATAATAAAATGATTTCATACTATTGGATGTTATAGTTGCATTACCTATTTTATAGGAGGATGTTGATAATAATTATCTTGTATTTCCTCTAAAAACTCAAGCATTAGAATCAATCTTGTTTGGTCACTTTTTTCAAAGTAAATATTTAGGGTGAATAATCTTGTAAGGGTGAGATGGAAATATTTAATTACACTTAGGAAACACAACATCAACAACCCCCTAACATTCAGGTCATCAAATTATCTTTGGATATAGATGGTTGGATATGAATGAAAAAATAGGGACATAAGATTTTTAGAGACCACTGATGATCAAAATCATAAAATTGTGACATTTATTCTTGAGGGTAATGATAAAGATGGAAGAAATTATGATTCAGGATGGTAATCATAAGTGGCTATCGTGGGTGACCATCAATGACCTCTTCTTTGAGATTTTATTCCCTATTTTTCTAATGAGGAAAAAATCTCATCTATTCATGAAGGTTATATTGGGGAAGAGTCAGTATATTCATATTCAACATGATTCACCAAGTTGATTTATTTTACAATATTCATTATTAAAATGAAGTGAAAAATGATAGGATCTTTGAGATCATCCATTATCCAATGTTGAAATTCCAAGTAGATAAATTTAATCTGATGGACTGAATTCCAGTAATTTAACGGGACATGCTTTTAGAGAATGGACTTGAGGATGAAAGAAATACATTTATTCTTCGAGATTCTTGTAGATCTTCAAGTGTTTTCACCATATTAATCCTTGTTTCTTATTTTTGGAAAAATAAAATGAGGTATGAAGACTGATTCTAGGTTAGTGGTAGATATTAATATTAGACTAACATTTCATTGAGTCCCTAAATGGGACATGGATATACTAGGTATTACAAATATGGGTAAAAAGGACACTATTTCATGGATTGTCCAGTTTTTTCCAAGAATTGTCTCCATTCTGGAAACACGAGTCATCTAATGTGATATTTTTCAAATGATTCTTAGATAAACATAATAATTTTAGGCTATGGTGTAGGTGGAGGAATTATGAAGGAATATAAGACCCCTCAACGATTGGTGAATCATGTGGATCATGGGCTTGCGTGGAATCATGGATCATTTTATAGGAATGTATATGTTGATAATAAAGCTCTTGATGATGATGGAGAGGGGTGTTTAATAGATTTAGGTATGGTTCTTGCTTCTTATACACTATATATTTCATTATTTGATATAGGTGTGTCTCATTCATTCATATAATATATCTTGAGATCTACCATGGGATCCCAAATGTGAGACACATCTATTTATATAGTACTATTTTCTAATTAATCAACTGTTATCATATATTATACCCAATTAAAAAGTCAACCAACTAGCCTACACAATCCTCATTGTGGTGACACAACCCCACCATACCCTAGTTCCTAGAATGATTGGAGTTCCACAAGTGTCATGTGAACCCTCAAGAGTAATATAAATATAGATCTCCTGCTTTGTACTAAGGTTCAAATTACCAATAAAAAGGTGATGAGGATGAATTAGTAAGTAAGTATTAACACCAATACATAATAATGGACTCACCCTCCCTAGTAACATCTTCATAATGAATAATCCCATATATCATGACCATATATGGTGTATAATATCATATTACCACATCGAGTGAGAAACACGCATCATGTAGACCCAAAAACCCCACATAATGGGTAAACAACTCAATGTAATTATTAACATGTTATTTAACAACCAACCATTTAAAACAAAGTTCCAAATATGTATGTAATTCTAAAATGTTGTTCAGAATCCCAAGTGTTGTTACTTTTTTTAAAATATAACTTCAAAAATTCATTAGAAATTGATGTAAAAAAACATAAATTTTTAATCATTTTGAAGCCACGACAAAAAAACAGGAATATTCATCTTTCAGATAATTATCCCTTCCCAATGCATTCATTTTCCATAAAATGGATTTTAAAATATCAATTAATTCATTTCCTCAAGAGGGAAACCACACATTCATTTTAGTCAAACATTTTTAATTTATTAGAAAAAACGACTTAAAACATGTCCTGTTAGACACCTCACATTAATTCAATTTTTTTTTCAAACATGTTTTTCACTTTATAAAAAATAAAATCAGATAAAAATATATCACACATGATTAAATCTATTTAAACTGATTTAAAATCATTACATACATCCATAAATTCAATAAAAATCAATTTATAATGAAATAACAAACATTTAGTCCAAAATGAAATAATTCCATTAAAACATACGCCATAAAGAGGTGTAAATTGACTTAAAACCATTCCAAACATTTTAATTTCAAGGTTGACCACCTAAAGAGGAGACTTGAATCCATATTTCATTGAAACATAATGAAAAATTCCTACATAAATAGAGAAACAATGATATAACTCTATTAACACATACCAAATTGTAGTGTAATAGTTCTCTTGTTTATGAGAAACTACAAAAAGATCTACTTCTGGAAGAAAAAGGCTCAGGGATTGGAAAAAATGCGGAAAAAGGCTCGTGACTAGGGAAAAATGTAGAAGGGGGATATCAGCTATGAAAAAATGTAGACAGGGGCTCATAGCTTTGGTAAAATGTGGGCAGATAAGGCTTTTGGAAGCATGTGGGCCGTGCTGGGTATTTAGGGTTTTCTATCCCAACAGTTGCTAAAAACTTTTCTGATAGATGAGACATATAAATAGTTTTAAAAAATTTGGGTATACCCTTCAACAATACTAATAGTTTCATAAAACTGTTTGGAAAAACTAATATTAACACTCAAATTCGAAATGTCTCATAGAACTATTGAAAAAATAATGTATTAACATCCATATACCAACAGTTTTTTTTACACCGTGGGTATGTGGAACCTATCCCAATAGATTTTTAAAACTGTTGGGATATACATATTATCATAGCCCTAGTTTGTAGTAGTGTCTTATCCTCTATATAAAATATTCTATATGTTAAAAATATATAAAAAATATTTCCTATATTTTAATAGTTCTATCTCTATTTATTTTCCATTTAATTGAAAGACTACTTTAGGGTAGGAAATCATTGAAAGATAAATATGATTTACATTATTATAAGTATTTATATATTATTCAACTAGTCACTTATTGAAATAAAAATTGGTTTCAGTGACACACATCTACAAAAAATCAAATACAAGATCCCTTTGATACACATGTGCCTTTGGGTCTAGTAGAGTTATAAATTCAAGCTTTAGGAACCCAAATATGTTTACATTGAGAAGCTTTTTCAAAAACGGATTCAAATAAAACTTTTTTATAATAAATATTCTTGAATTTATGACCACGACCATTTCTAAAATTATAGTCATTAACATAATATCTGTTAAAAAAACATTGAAAACATCAAATAGTAGAAATTATTTTCTTAATAACTATGAAAGAAATAATATTTATATAGTTTGGGTTTTTGTCCATTACTTAGAAAAAAAATTGAGTTTATTACTTTTATGCTTTCGAACAGATTTATTTTTATAATTCTCTTCCTTGATAATTATAATATAAGCTTATTTTAATGAAATAACTTCATCAAATATTTCGTTAATTTTTTCCTGAAAAGAGTAATATTTATTCAAAAAAGTTAGCGATTAAATATGAAATCTAGTTATTGAAAATTTATTTTTAAAAAGATACAGTGTCATAATGTATTTTTATTTCATTATTCTCTTTTAATAAGGATTTAAATTGTTTTTGAAGCATAAAATAAAATTTATTCATATCACTATATGAAATAATTTCAGAACTATATATTTGAGAGAAAAATGTTTATACCTCATCAATGTGATCCATAAGATTGAGATTAACCATTTGATTTTAACATTTAGATTAAAATTTTATAGAAGATTCATTACATTAATATTTAGAAGCACTCCAAGTATCATGCATGCCTTTATTTAATTTTTTTATGATTATATTCTTTTTGGAATTTAAGAATAAAAAATTCATATCTCAGATGAACATTATTCTAATATTCATAGTATCTAAATTATATCTCTTTAGTATTCTTTAACATGTACCATTTCTTTTTGGATAGATTACTGAATTATTTTGAATATTAGATATCTCATCACATGGACACGATTGACTAAAATCTGAAAATTCATCCATCACATCTTTAAGTGTACTATTTTCTTTCTTGATTTTAGCTTCTACTTACATCTCACCATATTACATCATTAAGCTTCCAATAAAATATTATATTAAATACTTCTCGATATGTTTGGTTTGTTGGATTGAATTAGATATTCCATTCCATTTTGAGTGATAAATATTAGGAATTCTAAAGCATGATCTTTTTCAGGAATTGTATCTCCTAGAACAACAACACCATTAACAATTTTAGTCGATCTCCCATTCATCTGAGTAATAACTTCTACATTAAACATATTGAAGGTATACATTTTCAATTTTTCTAATTTATACCTAAACTGTCTAATATTATTTGGTAAATCGTATATATAATAGTTTTTATACAATATGTGATATATAGTAGAAGAGTGGGAAACTCAACTGAATTTGATAGTTCCTAATTCAAAAATAAGATTATTCATTGCACTTTAATTAATATCATTATCAATCTATTGAGTAGAATTCCAATTATATGTATAATATTTCGGAATTTATTAAGGGATGACTAATTTCAAATAAACTGTTACTCCAATATACTTCAAATAAATAATCCTACATAATTTCTAGCATCTATAATTACCATTATAAAAATAAGGATCATGGACCGTCAACATAACTTCAATATGATAATCTATTTAAATTTTTTTATCCATATTAGTAACTCAAACTATTTAGATCCAAAATGAATTATATACACTCAATCCTGACCTCTAATCATATTTTTTTTCAGAAAGATGATGATGAAGACACCAAATGGGGTGAGTTGTGACATTTTAAGAACATAAATATTTCAAAACATCCCTCTTGAATTAAAGTGATTCTTGACTTCTCTATTTATCATGATTACGAAGAAAAAATTATTGTAATGAATTTTATATGGTGATGTATGGTGGTTCGGGGAATATAAATCCACTATTCAACCAAAAAAATTCACTCTTTGCAATCTTGGTGATTTCACTTGCAAGAATTGTTTTCTCGGACCACAACAACCAAGAGAAGATAGTTTAAACCTACAAACAATGATTTTATAGGGTATTTTGGTACAACTAGAGGGAAATGAAATATCAAAAAAAATATGAGAATCTAACACTCAACCAAGACAGAGCATAAGTAGTCAAATCATTAAGAAAATATATTATATGTAGATGTTAAAAACTTGTTCATCCCACAATTGCATCAATAACTAATAGATGTAGATGAACATAAATTTATCACTAATGTTGTAAAATAGTAATAAATGTCACAAATGATTAATTATTATTTATAGAATAGTATATTGAACACTCTTCATATAATTAACATTTATGTATACAATCTATATCATTGATGATCTATTTTTCAAACTACCTAAGAAGATTATAACTGGATACAACAGTACCAACACAATTAAAGGAAAAGTTAAATAGGTCAAAACATGTATTTATTTAAAGTACAGATATTCATATAACTGTATAATTCATCCTATATATTTGAAATAACTCTTGGTTTTTTACAAGAATATTGATTTTAATCAGGTCAAAATGGTCAAGATAATTCACTTGAAAAAAAACATGATAATTAGAATTATTAAAACACCCATGGAAAATAATAAATTATCTTATATATTGGATTGATTTTCTCTAATGAATAAACATCATTGAATTATTTATTAATAAATATTAAAGTATAAAATCACTCTCATGAAACTATTATAGAAATTATATAAATAATCCATAATTCACATCTCGTAGAAGATGGAGTAAAATGTTGGGTTGCACTGTATAGGGATATTAATTCATATTACAGTTGATGATGTATAGACGATTCAAAAGGTTGGGCAGATGAACCATGAAATAAGTGTCAAAACATAGGATATGTGATAAAAATGTGTTTCCCTATACTAACATTTGGAAAAAACAGAGGGTTCCAAAAGTATTGATCGTAATAAAAGATAGATTCCCAAATGTAACATTCTTCATAAATCCTAAAGTACAGAACATTGATTCCTTGCTAATTTAAAATAACAAAAATACTTAAAAAGATAGATTTAACTAAATTACCATCAAATAACTTTATGAATTGTGGATAAATGAATATTCTAGTAAATTTAATCTTAAAATATACTTAATGTAACTTCATTATTAAAACACATAATTGTGTCTCTTTTATCAACAAATTCCTTTGGAATTTTAAAAACAATATTCAATCAACATATTCTCATCAATAAAATTATGCATACAATGATTTCTACAAACACTGATCTAAAAAATACAAGTTTTATATCCCATATAAATTGTCCTTCTAATTTCCACAATTTCTAAAAACTCAATCTGTTTTACATTCCCATGTACTGTTTGTTAGTTACAAATTACATCATTTGTAGTTATTATAGTCTTCATTGATATCTTAATTATATTCCTTAACCATAATCAATATAAAACATGTGAACAAATCATGTTATGTAAGATATATTTCTCAATTACTTTTAGTCATATGCAGTCTATATTTCAAAAGAATGCCATATGTCACTAAAATAATTTGGTTTAGATATTCCATATTTTATTTTTCAATACAATGTTAATGTTTATTATGAATTACAATAGGTATATCCTTGATATAGATAATAAGATCTTGTATCTCGGAACTTTTGTTTTGACTGAAGTCATGTTTACATAAATTATTTATCTTAAATAGTAACTTGTTTTCTATTTGTTTTCAAACATACCTATGTTGGAAAACTATAACATTCCCTCTAACCATCTGTAATCATCTGATACAAAATAATTCCAAAAGAAATTACTATTATCATTACTCATATCTTAACTAACTAATTTATAATTGATACTTACACTTCATATTTTAATTTATTGACTTATTTAACCTATATGGTCACATTACTTGAACCACAAAGTTAACTCACTGGGAGGTGACATTAAAATATGATTCTTAATATAATAACCATAATAGCTGTGAAAATTAAATTTCAAATAGACTAAAATTTATGATTCAAAAAAAAGATTCATTTCAAAGAACATGTATTAGAAATTTATCCCTTTTAACAATTAATCATGATTTATTTGTATTGACTACTACTATCCATATATAGTTTCCATTGAATAATCACAAGAAGTATCAAGTATAGAAACATCAAAAACAAAATACACTAAATTTTGGTATATGAAATCCATTATAAAAATCCAAGGAAAATTTCAATCATAGTGATTTGTACATTATTTGTAGTTATAAAAATAATAATTCTCATGGAATAATATATACCACCCATCATAGTAAATATAAAACCACTACTATGGTTTTTAAATTTTCTATGATGTATTTGTTTCTAAAACAACTACTCTCACTCAAACATGTGTACTTCACTATTATTATTCTAATTTGTATATCGAGTGTCGAGATTCAATTGAAGACATTCATATTCTCACTATCTCAAAAGTGATGTCCTTCCCACATTGAAATGTAGTTTGCATGATTAACTAATTTCTATCATTTTAATTCTCATGTCCTTAATATATATAGGATAATAAATATAGATAAAAATCTTGTTTCCTTCAACATACATTTGATGCAATTTCTAACATTAAAAAATTTTCAATTTAGAATGCCTTAGGAACTGACATTTACAAAATAACATCATAATGTTAGGATTATGATATCCATTGGTCAATATAGTTTGAATATGATTAATTTTTACACTTCTATTTTATAAAACAATTCTATAATAGAATCATAAGTTATTTTATATATTAATTATAATCTTTATCGATCTACCTTATATAATCACCATATTTGTTATGTGATTAAGGTAATGTATGTTTTACAAAAGGTTGAATCTATATTTAATTATTAATGAATGATTATTTAAGATATTCTACTATATTCTGAACCTACGAATCTTGTATCCTTTCCCATGTATATTCATTACTTTTGTTTACAATTCCAAAAAATTTATTAAAGGGCTTTAATGGAATACATGAATATTCCTCTTCATTTACCTAAGAATTGTTCATGTCATATAACTGAAGAAAATGTTCAAATATTTGTGGTATAAAATAATTTACCAATGATTCTTTGTCTTAAAATCAAAAAAAATGTTGATAATAAATAAATATATTTTACCTATAGAGATACTAAATACTCTTATATATATCTTTAACAGTGACCTTTAGTTTTACATAGAAAAGAATTATCTTCCCACAACTGCATGTCAATATTAGTACATATATTAATTAATTATTACAAAAAATTTATACCAATGATTCTAGTATTACTATAATATTAATTAAGTGTATAATGACATAACAATATTAATTTAAAAATTAATAATATATCATTGTTTACAAAAAACCCTGAGATAAATGTAAACACAAAAAATTATATGTAAAATAGTTTAACTATAATATATCTAATGAGAAATAAAATTTTTTGACATTATTCTTTCTGACATGGTGAATATCATTTTAATTCTCCTCTAGAATTCATCTATACTTGTTGTTGTTATGTAGTTCAAAAGACTGATATATGAATCATAATTCCATTTTTCTATAGAGAATATGTAATACTTTTATTAATGTTTCGTTATTTGTGTCAGTATTTTAATAATATAAAGTATTTAATATTTAATAATTAAAATAAAAAAATTAAAATCCATGATAAATATATTTTAATTAGATGATACTACATTAGTATCTTCCACATTATTTTGATTCACTTTTAAATGAACCCCGCTAACAATATGTTAAGAAAATTTATGCTTTTCTAATGCACTCTCTATATATATTTCTTCCATTTTAAGATAATATCCTTGAACACAAACTCTCATTTTGTAACACCCCGAGATTCCACGATACACTTCTCTTTCAATTATGCAATAGCTTGCATTGTACGCATGTTCGAGAATCTAACACACCGCGACCAATCAAAATAGCCATTATGTATAGTAATACCAACATTTTGAAATTATATAAATTTTATATTTCAAAATGGACTTCATTTTTGTATTGGGAATATCGAAATTATCCTACGTTTAATTTTTTGTAATTTTCTGAGAACTTACAATTTTTTAGGAATAGTGAAAAATACTTAAAACAACTTTTTTAATCAAAATAATTTATAGTGATAAATTATACTATTTAGTGGTTTTAAATTATAATTATAATATATTTTAACCATTTTATCCAATGGTGTTCATTAGAATTAATATCACTTTGAAATTGGACATAAACAATTGTCAATCTTTTGATATATATTGTTTCATAAAAACATGCTATTTGTTGTGAAAGCGGGAATTAATTATAAAATTAATTAACGAAATGTAGATGTTTGGAATTTTCTAAAATAGGCATCATTTTTCAATTCGGAATATCAATTATAGCTTAGGGTAAAATTTTGGCATTGTTCTGAAAAACTTCAATTTTTGATGAATAGTGAAACCACTAAGTGGTAGTTAAAAAACTGATTTTTCGTTTAAATGAAACATTAACACTTCTGTGATTTGAATTTCAAAAATTTGACATAAATGGTTTTTATTAGGATGTAAAATTTGGTTCAATGGGATTAAAATAATGTTTTGGTGAATAGTAACTTTTAAGTTTAATTAATCGCGATTAAAGGTAATTAGTGAAATTTAAGCTAAAAATGATATTATAAAAATATGAAAATTCATTTACACTTGTACTACCCCTATTTGATGTATCATGGCCGACCAAGACAATCCATGGGTCAACTTGGGCACCCCATGGAGTCACTTTGGTAGGAAAATGACATTAAAAACTTTTTATTTAATGTCAAAAGAAAAATGTCACAAACATGAGTTGTTTTACTAAAGCAATTTCAAATGGGGTTATACAAGTCATATTTTTTACTATAAATATTCATTATAAAGATAAAAATATTTCCTACATCATGATAATTTTTCTATAATTTTTGGACATTAAATAAATTAAATTATTTATGACACCATGATGATGCAGCGATTACCTCTTTAATTAACGATTTAAATAAAATGAAAATATATTGTAAAATATAAGGCATAAACTTGTCAAAAACCTATTTGATGGTCATATTTCGAACCCTTATCACCTTATCCTCTAAATATATCATTGTGGGACCTTTAGAAGCCTAAAATCATTTCATAATAATGTAACATTTCAATATTTCAAAGAGTGCCCCTCCTCTCCTCTTATAAAAGGCCCCCACCACTCCCAACTTATTAACACCTTCAAGCCATTTGGATCGGCCAACCTCTACCCAAATACTCTCCCAACATCCCTATATTACTCCTAAAAGCCTCAATTTGGTCATAATTCATCCCAAGGAAGCCTTTGGCTCAAATCAAAAAATAGTTACCCGGTTTTAAGGTAATGTCTTCTCTAATGTTGTTTTGTTTTATTTTGCTTCTCTAACCCCTTAAACTCTTTTTATTACATTATTTGGTAACAAAAACAGTATCTAAAATATACTATGATGTTTGTTTGATATGTATTTTGTTTACACTTAAATACACCTTCATCTAATGGTTAAAGAACATATTGTTTCTGTGGGTGGCGAAATATTGCCTCACGAAACGATTATTGTTCAATATTCTTTTAAAACCCCTAATGGTGGCCATTATGAAGACACTATTTTTTATATATGATATATACTATGTTTATGTTTTCTTTATTCTTCTGTATTTTTCATTTATGGCACACCATTATGATTACCATTATGGGTAACCGCGATAATTTCATTTTAGGAAGCACGGACTACCGCCCCCTCAAAATGATTTGAATCGTTAATGACATATGTGGGATGTATAAAAGATGGAGTAAATGGTATTATACATTATATTATACTGGAATTATATTATAACTTTATATAATTATAATTTCATTACATTAAATATGAAATAGAAATGAAAGTAGCGTTCATGCGTACGTACGACTTACCGTCTCCATGAACGGTGCATTTCATTTCATACCTCTAAACGTTACGTAATATTATGAATAATTGTATATACTGGATATATATGATATATATGATATCTAAATCATGAATATAATTCTAGATATAATGGATATTTCACCACATGAACAACTTGTAATTTTAAGAAGTTCATTTTTGACTCAAGTACCAAAGATCGACAAAATGACAGTTATTAACTTAAATAATTACACAATATTCATAACATGGTAATAAGTGATATAAAAGAAATAATGAACACGAAAAAGATTCTTAGGAAAATAGAAATTAACTCTGGTTTATTATTCAGGAGATTAAAGAACGATCGAGTCAAGTCGGACATGAGGTAAGGGAATTTCTTAACCCAATTTCCATTCTTTGGGTTAATCTCCTACTTTCAAAATATGTCATGATATTATTATGTCCTATATTTTATTTGTACTTCTTTATTTGTACTTATAGTGAATACACATAAAAAATTTATTTAAAAAATTGATCATTGTAAGGGACTTCATCTCAATCTCCTTTCATTGAGGCATATTTGGTTTTATAGACAACTTTCCTTTATACGGAATATAAACCCCTTTGACTTTTACTTTTATTCAAATGGAATATTTTTATACGAAGAATTTTTTCTAAACTACAAAAGGAATGTTTTTTCTTACGTGTGTGGCGAAAACGACTTCTCCGCCGCCGTGACCATTATTTGAGTTTCGGCTTCGTCTACAAGCCATAACTTTTTTTAAAAATGAAAAATAAATTCCATGTTTTAATTTTCTTTTATTTTCGTATTGAAAATGGTTTTGAAAGTGTTTTTATTATATCAATGTGTTGTATTGATATCTTGTGATTGAAATGTGAAATGTTATGTTTCCTTTATGCATATTTTATGTGATATGATTATGTTATGGTTTATGATATGTTTAAACCTGTTCATATGAGGAATGCATTGGACTTAATAAGTGACGGGTGGAGCCCGCTATAGCTTCTCGATGCATCGGCAGGTCTCATGAGACAAACTAGTGTCTTGGCTCGAGGCCTTGACAAAATATTATTTGTGGTCTAGGCACGAGGCCCAGGAAACGTGGTTATGATAGTATGGAATTATGCATTCCATCATTATGAAAGTGATTATTGGTATTGCTTGTGATTATTCGACTAGTAGAATATCCATGTGAATAAGTAAATGGAATTATTTCATTTTACTTTTTCCATATTATTCTCAAGTTCATGTTTAAAAGACTTTTTTTTGTTATACATTGCCTTAAATGTTTAATTTTATTTATGAAAGCTTCCTCTCTATTGTTATCCTTACTGAGCGTATGAGCTCACCCCTTTCAATGTTTTAATATTTTCCAGGATGGGAAGAAGTATTTTATGAATGACATGTAGGGATTGTCAGAAGGGGATATGAGTGTGGACTATGGAGACCATGTTATTATACTTTTTCACTTTATGATGTAATGTCACTTTTATGAATGTATCTAGTGTTTCCAAGGCTACTAAACTAATCAGACCTTTGAGACTTGATCTTTTGTGATCATGCCAATGTTACGAAGTAATGCACCGACTCTGGGTAACTAGGGTCGGGGTGTTACAGTTAGTATCAGAGGCAGTTTAGTACTAGCCTTGGAAGCTAGATTTAGATAAACTCAGATTAGAGCATATAGCCCTAAGATAGACTTCAAAGATTAGTATATAAGAACTTCCTAAAATTTTGGTATTATAGAGATTTTGTCAGTTTTCCGAGCAATACATCCCTGTCTGGATACGAGCAGGTAGAGGTGGCTCTGGCACAAATGTACCTAAGGGTAAAACCCAAAAACACCACTTTGAGCTAGACTCGAATGGAAACTGGTGCATGAAAACGGGCCTTGCTGCACGCTAGGTTACGACACTCCTGGGGGATATGCTTAGGATAATTCTCATCTTTTTTACAAACCATTATGAAGGGATTATGTGTAAATAGTTCCTCAAAGAAAACATTTTTATGATTATGGATTATATCCATAAATAGTTCAATTTATGTTAAGTTTTTTACAAGTATGGAATTATGTATTCATAAACTAATCTAGTTTATGACATTGTTTAGAAATGGCTCCTAGTGGGAGGAATGGAAACTGTATTAATGCACGCACTCTGTGTTGAGATTGCCCTCCTACTCAAGATAATTATTGTGGAGCTGGAGATACAACTGGTGCTGATCAACTGATTACCATACTGGGACAACTCACTCAACATATGAATAATAACCTTACTCGTATAGAGCATCCTGATCCGCAACATGGATGATCAATTTTAGACTGCTTCATGAGGCAACAACCGACAACATTAAATGGAATTACAAATCCCTTAGTAGCTGAGCAATGGATAAATTCATTAGAGAAAATATTATATGCCTTGGGGAGTAGTGAAAGGGAAATGGTTATCATGGCAGTTTACCGCCTTACTAGAGATACTGATCAATGGTGGTCATTGATTCCAAATACAAAGGAAGATGAATAAGTATCAAGTATGGAATGGAGAGAGTTCGATGATATTTTCTTAGAAAAATACTTTCCTCATGACCATCGAGATGATATGGAAAGGAAATTTATGAGACTGAGACAAAAGTAGGTTGAGAATGTCACAAAGTATGAGGCCAACTTTACAAGGTTAGCGAGGTATGCTGCAGATTATATACATAACCCAAGAAGTAAGATTGATCGTTTCATTTATGGGTTAAAACCATTTCTCCGTCGAGCTTTAGTATCACAATCCTTCTCATCGTACGGAGATTTTGTCTGGTGTGCTATCAAGATAGAAAAAGAATTCTCTAAGTCTTATGACAAAAAAGTAAATCTAGAGAAGTAGAGAACGGTGGAACAAGAGACAGATAAAGGGAAAAAGTGAAAGAATGGTTTTCCTTTATGTGATAATTGTGGGAAGAATCATCCCTGTAATTGCCTAAAAGGAATGGGAGTTTTTTATAAATGTGGAGAAAAAGGTCACCAGGCTCGTGATTGAAAGTGAAAGAAAGAGGCTATCAATGTTGAATGCTTCAATTGTAGGGAAATGGGGCATTATGCAAATGAATGTCCTAAGAATCAGGGAAACTTACCTCAGAAAAGGCCAAGGAATCAAGGCCAATCTTATGCTGTTACTATAGATAAAGTTGAATAATTATTGTATTAGTGTTTTTGGACTCAAGAACTAGATTATGGTTATAAGAATAATGTGATATATATAAGGATTGTACTTCAGTACTTGTTGTTTTCATTAAGGTTTAAATATGATTAAGGTAATCATATTTTTAGTATGTGACAATAAGAGAAACTTTACTTTGTTTGGGGAATCTGATAAATTGATTTTGGAATTAAGAGACATTTTATAGAAAGTCTGGACAAAGGTATTTTGGATAAATATAAAGGTTTGGATGGATTATGTTGAACATAGAATAATATTGTTTAAGGTTAAAAAATTTCTGAAGATTATTTTTGGAATATTATAATACTATATTTTTAGGAGAAGGACAACCTGCAGGGTGGGGCATAACCAGTCGCGTCGGACAAAGCTACAGGAATCGAACCCACAACCATAGTGCGACAGGCCATTATTACCTACCACTAGCCTACAGAAAGTCATTGGTTATTAAAAATAGTTTTCCTAATCTAAATGGTATGTGGTATATTTAGAACCTTATACAATTAGGATAAATAGAATATTTTTGAGTTCTGTTACCATTTGGAGTGAAATATGGGTTTGTGGTAAAAATTTATTAAAGAATGAAAGTATACACGACAAGTAAGTATATTTCCTTACATTCTTAGTAAATCTCTTAAATAAGTTCCTCAACTTTATTAAAGGTAACTTAAAAAAAATGTTTCCAGTTAACTTTTCCAACTGGGGATTCAATGATCGTTCAACCAATCACAAGTTTGTGACTTTTGTATTGTTAACTTTCTCCAAATCCTGTTTTCTACAACTCTCCATCAAACCATGATGGTTTGTTTTTCTTCCATATCCATATTTTCATAGATTCCTAGTATGGGCTATCTTGGGTGACCTTTGTACTTATATTTCCTTCTTTTAAAGTTATATTTTTATTAACCTTATTTATGATGTGGGTTTTCCACAAAGATATTTTCTATTTTCAACCTTTTATTTTCAAAGAAAAATTTCAAATTGCGAGGACACAATTTATTGAAGGTGGGGAGAATGTAACACCCCAAGCTTCCATGATACGCTTCTTTCAATAATGGAATAGCTTGCATTGTACGCAAGTTCGAGATTCTAACACACCGCGACCAATCAAAATAGCCATTATGAATAGTAATACCCACTTTTTTAATTATAAAAATTTTATATTTCAAAATGGACTTCATTTTTGTATTCAGAATATCGAAATTATCCTATGTTGAATTTTTTGTAATTTTCTGAGAACTTACGATTTTTTATGAATAGTGAAAAATACTTAAAACAACTTTTTTAATCAAAATAATTCATAGTGATAAATTATACTATTTAGTGGTTTTAAATTATAATTAGAATATATTTTTACCATTTTATCTAATGGTGTTCATTAGAATTAATTTCACTTTGAAATTGGACATAAACAATTGTCAATCTTTTGATATATATTCTTTCTTAAAAACACGCTATTTGTTGTGACCGCAAGAATTAATTATAAAATTAATTAATGCAACTTATATTTTTGGAATTTTGTAAAATAGACATAATTTTTGAATTCGGAATATCAGTTATATCTTAGGGTGAAATTTTGGCATTGTTCTGAAAAACATCAATTTTTTATGATTAGTGAAACCACTAAGTGGTAGTAAAAAAACTGATTTTTCGTTTAATTGAAAAAACACCACTTTTGTGATTTGAATTTTTAAAATCCGACATACATGGTTGTCATTAGGATGTAAAATTTGGTTCAATGGGATTAAAATAATTTTTTGGTGAATAATAACTTTTACGTTTCATTAATCGCGATTAAAGGTAATTAATGAAATTTAAGGTAAAATATGATATTATAAAAATATGAAAATACCTTTACACTTGTACTAACCCTATTGGATGTTTCATGGTCTACCAAGACAATCCATGGGTCAACTTGGGGACCCCATGGGGCCACTTTGGTGGGAAAATGACATTAAAAACTTTTTATTTAATGTCACAATAAAAATGTCACAAACAAGAGTTGTTTTACTAAAAAAAATTAAATGGGGTTATACAAGTAATATGTTTGACTATAAATATTACATAAAAAGATAAAAAGATTTCCTACATCAGGATAATTTTTTTATAAATTTTAGACATTAAATAAATTAAATAGATTATGACACCATGATGATGCAGCGATTACCTCATTAATTAACGATTTAAATAAAATGAAAATATAATGTAAAATATAAGGCTTACACTTGTCAAACAAATATTGGATGGGCATATTTAGAACCCTTATCACCTTAGATTCTAAATATATCATTGTGGGACCCTTAGAATCCGTAAATCATTTCATAATAATGTAACATTTCAATCTTTTCAAAAGTGCCCCTCCTCTATTCTTATAAAAGGCCCCCACCACACCCAACTTATTCACACCATCAAGCCATTTGGCACAGCCAAACTCAGCACAAATACTCTCCCAACTTCCCTCTCTTACTCCTAGAAGCCTCACTTTGGGCAGAATTCTTCCCAAGGAATCCATTGGCTCAAATCAAAAAAGTGTTACCTGATTTTAAGGTAATGTCTTCTCTAATGTTGTTTTGTTTTATTTTGCTTCTCCAACCCCTTAAACTCTTTTTATTCCTTTATTTTGTAACAAAACCAGTATCTAAAATATACTATGATGTTGTTATGTTAAGGATTTGGTTTACACTTACACACACCTTTGTCTAATGGTTAATGAACATATTGTTTCTTTGGGTGGCGAAATACTGCCTCACGAAATGATGATTGTTCAATATTCTTTTAACACCTCTTATGGTGGCCATTATGATGAAACTATTTTTTATATATGATATATATTATGTTTATGTTTTCCTTATGCTTCTTTATTTTTCATTTATGGCACACCTTAATGATTTCCATTATGGGTAAATGCGATAATTTCATTTTAGGAAGTGTAGACTACCGCCCCCTCAAAGTGATTTGAATCGTTAATGCCATATGTGGGATGTATAAAGGATTGAGTAAATGGTATTATACATTATATTATACTTGAATTATAGTATAACTTTATATAATTATAATTTCATTCCATTATATATGAAATATAAATGAACGTAGCATTCATGCGTACGTACGGCTTACCGTCTCCATGAACAATGCATTTCATTACTTACCTCTAAATGTTACGTAATATTATGAATGAATGTATATACTTGATATATATAATATATATAATATCTAAATCATAAATATAATTCTGTATATAATGGATATTTCACCACATGAACAACTTGTAATTATAAGAAGTTTAGTTTTGACTCAAGTACCAAAGATCGACAAAATGACAGTTATTAACTAAAATAATTACACAATGTTAATAACATGGTAATAAGTGATATAAAATAAATAATTAACACAAAAAATATTCTTAAGAAAATAGAAATTAACTCTAGTTTATTATTCAGGAGGTTAAAGAACGATCGAGTCAAGTCGGACACGAGGTAAGGGAATTTCTTAACCCAGTTTCCATTCTTTGGGTTAATCTCCTACTTTCAAAATATGCCATGATATTATTATGTCCTATATTGTATTTTTACTTCTTTATGTGTACTTATAGTGAATAAACATAATATATTTATTTTAAAAAATGATCTTTGTAAGGGACTTCGTCACAATCTCCTTTTATTGTGGCATATTTGGTTTTATACACAACTTTCCTTTATATGGTGTATAAACCCCTTTGACTTTTACTTTTATTCAAAAGGAATTTTTTTATACAAAGCGTTTTCACTAAATGAAAAAAGTAATGTTTTTTCTTACGTGTGTGGCGACAACGACTTCTCTGCCGCCGTGACCATTATTTGAGTTTCTGCTTCCTCTACAAGCCATAACTTTTTTTAAAATGAAAAATAAATTCCATGTTTTA
The DNA here is from genome assembly GCA_963277665.1 of Viscum album. Lineage (NCBI taxonomy): Eukaryota > Viridiplantae > Streptophyta > Magnoliopsida > Santalales > Viscaceae > Viscum > Viscum album. The sequence continues at coordinate 509,758,836 of OY728143.1, read as the reverse complement.
ATTTTCTTTTATTTTGATACTGAAAATAGTTTTGAAAGTATTTTTATTATATCAATGTGTTGTATTGATATCTTGTGATTGAAATGTGGAAATGTTATGTTTCCTTTATACATATTCTATGTGATATGATTATGTTATGGTTTATGATATGTTTAAACCTGTTCATATGAGGAATGCATTGGACTTAATAAGTGACAGGTGGAGCCCCCTATAGATCCTCGATGCATCAGCAGGTCTCATGAGACAAACTAGTTTCTTGGCAGGAGGCCTTGACAAAATCTTATTTGTGGTCTTGGCCTGAGTCCTTGGCAACGTGGTTATGATAGTCTGGCATTATGCATTCCATCATTATGAAAGTGGTCATTGATATTGCATGTGATTATTCTACCAGTAGAATATCTATGTGAATGAGTAAATAGAATTATTTCATTTTACTTTTTCCATATTATGCTCAAGTTCATGTTTAAAAGGCTTTTGTTTTTGTTATACATTGCCTTAAATGTTTGTGTTTATTTATGAAAGCTTCCGCTATATTGTTATCCTTTCTGAGCATATGAGCTCACCCCTTTCAATGTTTTAATATTTTCCAGGATGTGAAAAATTATTTTATGAATGACCTATAGGGATAGTCCGAAGGGGATATGAGTGTGGACTATGGAGACCATGTTATTATAGTTTTTCACTTTATGATGTAATGTAACTTTTATGAATGTATCTAGTGTTTCCAAGGCTACTACACTAATCGATCTTTTGAGACTTGTTCTTTTGTGATCATGCCAATGTTACGAAGTAATGCACCGACTCTGGGTAACTGGGGCCGAGGCGTTACAGAGTTCGAGTTCTAAAATCATAAACAATAAATTTATGGATTTGATTCCATTTACGGTAACCTGATTTTCACAATCCAAAACATACATCATCAAAAGGAAATATTGGATTGCCAACATACCCATTGACCTTTTGGGGTAAGAGTTTTATAGAATTAAGAAAAATAAGTACATAAACAATACCCATGAATTTATGGGATTATTTTTCCAGTATACCTAGTTTTTCATATTTTCTGTTAGTTCTATCATATTTACCACATAATTTATAAAGTGAAAAAACATTCTAGAAACAAATCATTTAATCATCATTCTTCATAACTTAGGAATATGAGACATTATAAGAGTGAGTTCAATTTATCAATAAGGTTTGTAATAGGAATTGAATATTCAACATCATCCATGAGAATAATATGATCATAAGGGTATGATTAATTATAAACATTATAAAGAACAACATAACAATATTCATACCCATCCATACCAGGATCATCAATCATGAAACATTGAATAAATCTTTATCAATGTTATTGTCACGAACCTAATCTAGTCTCCACTGAAACCGGCACCAAAATCAGCATGTGACAAGGCACTAAGGGCATTCCCCATCCCCAAGAGATGGAATAAGTGCCTGGGTATTAAAAATGTGAATTGGGGATGATTTACCAGAGTTTATAAACTTAAAACAACAAATGAATCCAATAAAACAGATCTAGATTTTTCAAACCAAACAATCTTTTACAAAAATTCAGAACTCAATTGCATATATTAAAGAAACTCAACAACAATATAATAAATTTAAAACACTATAAGAAAACATCCCAATAACCACCATGGAATGGGGCACCACCCTAAAGCATTCTCCACTAGACTTCACCACCAAGGACTTTCTAGAAACCGAAACCACTGACACAAAAAAAATTTACCCAACCAACGACAAAAAAAACCAAGTCTACTTACACCCAAGGGTGTAAGTCGGGTGTGAGCCAATTCCTAGTAGGATACCACCACTACGATATTCCATTTGATAAACATTCAAAGATGAAAAGTTTTCAAGTTTTCATAAATAGGAAATTCTATTTACAATTTCTAATAGATGCGACATAAAAATTAAAACAGTTTTCAAGTGGGATTTCATTAAGAATCAACACTTTTAAAAATAATGTCAACACTAATGAATTTTCTAGCCAACCACACCATATGCTGATGTTAAGAACAAAGTAACTAATGAGCACATGCAGTTGAAAATATCCCACTAGGCACTAGCTCATTGTGGGTCCCAGATACGTCATATCTAGATGAGAGTAACCATCACAATATATGTTCTCATTCACGAGCCACTAGTAGGGATCATACCCATAACCTAGTGGTCCGAAATCATCATCATAATAGTTTAGTTAGAGTTTTAAGCATCAATTTTACTAAGTGAAACTGAGGCCAAACACCATGGATTCAATAGCATACTAGTACACACCCACCCACCTAGATACCTGAGTTTTCCCATAGTGCTCAGACAAGTTCAACAAGTCAATAAATATAACTTCCACAAGAAAATATCATTTTCACATAACAATTCCCCAAATAGCCCACATTTATACCACACATTTCTAAATATTTACTTTTTCATTCAAATGAATTTTGAAATAATACTCACACCAGAAGTAGCCCACAACACATTTTTCACATCTTTCATAATTCAACAAATCCATTAACAATTTTATAAAAAAATTCCATGGATGCTAAAAATCACATAAATGCCCACTCACATGTTACATAATACCCTTTTCATAAAGAAATTCAATTTTTCACATCACACTCATGCAATACATCCTGGAAACATGTTTCACACCCATATCACAATATTATAAATCACCTAGACAAATTAGAAAACATTAACAAAATGTTTTACAACATAACTGGCCAATTTATGTTTCAAAAACTCATTTTGGGAACATAATATCAGCAAAATAGTACATAAGCAACCATCTCACACTACGTGCAACTCATTAAATAATTTACGATTTTCATAAAACCAACCTAAAAGGTACAACCATGGTTCGCATACAAAATCCATTTCAAATCCCTCATTCAAGACCAAAACCTTACCAATAACAATCTGAAACATAATTTTCATCCTTAAAAACAATTATTAAACCACCCCCAAGTTTTATACAAATACCTCAAACAATTCCACAAATGGTACACATGAAAAACACATGTTTTCAAAAATAATGTTCAAGAAGTACAACATGGTTTCAAACATTAAAAACATTCAAAAACCCCGTTACAAGGCCCACATGACATTAAGGCACTAACAGACCCGAATTTTAATCTCCTTTCAACAGTAATAAATCAATTTCATATGTTATATAATAAACCCGAACATTTCTCCAAGAGCCACGCATGAAAAGTACCCAATTCCAAAAAAATGCAACTAAAAAAGTAAACACTTATCCAAATCCATCAAAAATATTTTTTTCACCACACAAAACAGATTTGAAACATAATAAATTAATAAAACTAGAAATCTAACTCATCATAAAATGGGTATACATGGAATCGACTACCTTTTACGTCAAAACCCTTGAATCTTAGTGCAAAACCTCAACTACACCACTTCTGCACCACAAGGAAGTGAAAACGAACCCTAAACCATAATATTTCACCAACAATACCCCAAATCCAACCCTTGGTATTAACCCTGACTTATGGACACTCTATAAATTCATGAATGTGGGAGGAAACGCTAAGGAGAATGAAGAAATTGAAGATAGAAACACTTACCCAAAACAATCTTGAAGAAAACGACCCAAAATCCACCAGTATCTGAATTTTAAAACAACTAAACAAATAATTTAGTTTCGAAAAAGTATTAGTATATCATTTATTAATTGTAATGGGGAAAAGTAGTAAAAATAGAAGGAGTTATGAAATGATCAATTTACCTCTTCAAATCAGGCCGATTTTTGTAATCTAGAAACCTTTCACCCAATTTTACGATCCTATGGAGCTGAAAATTGGGGGAGGAGAGACTAGGGGAATGGCTTAGGTCAGTGGGCTCGGGAGAGAGCTAGAATCACCGAAAAAAATGTCAAAATTGTATGAGTTAAAAAATAATTAAAAAAATATTTTTATCATAGGAAATGGCCTTTCGGGAAGGCCCAATCCCTTATATAAAAACTCAAATCCACTATGATTATAGTTTTATAAATGGTCCAAATTAATTTGGAGGTGTTCTAGGTCAGTGGATGCCATGTAGGAATTGGAATTGATAAAAAATGTTGAAAATTGAAGGAGATATAAAGGAATCTAAATTTATTTTTAAATCTGAAATTGGGATCACTGTTTGGACCAAATCATGAAAACTCAATCATTCCTCCAAAAATTCATGGGAGACCTCCAAAAAAAGAAATAATTGAAATGAAATTAAATGTAACATTAAAATAAGTTATGTATGTGTCAATTCTCCCCACCATGAAATATTTCAACCCTTGAATGTCATGGAAAGGCTAAAGTAACAACCAAACCCAACTGAGAAACCAAGAGGTACTGCCTTGCCAGGTTTCACCCCCAATGGCCAAAACACCTCCAGTGGTCAATTAAGGAAGGAATACCCTCACAAAATAATCATACACCACTTTCTTGAAACAATCAATCACATTCATGCTTTATCCAGAAAGAAAAATCATCAAACCCAATTTGAACAAGACTCATGTAATTTACCCAAACAAATAACAACATCGAACTAGGTGACACTTACCTTGCTATAACTAAACCATTCATCACTCTCCAATCTCAACGTTTACCCAAAGAAGATGTAGGAATATTTATAGCACTGAATGAGACTACCTACCACCAATCCAAGACCATGGATAAATATGTGATACTGGCACGGGGGAACAAAAATAGGCTCCCAACTATAAGAGACAACCTATATTTTTCCCGAGACAGAATCAGGACACAAACAGGGGGAGGTCTGAACGGACACCCCATTAAAAGGGTATACATCTATCGAACATTTACAAAAGAAATTATATAGGACTCATAGTGGGTTTCTCCACCATAAGAACCATCCATCTTAACCGACCATCATAGGCCGGTACAGAAAGACCCCAAAATTTAAACAGTTGTGAAGGCCACATGGTTAGTCTGCATGGTTTCGGAAACATTGGGCTAATATTGGCGATCCTTCTATCCACATGGTTTTCAAGGGAATGGTCACTACTAAGAAAGTGAAAACTGTGTGCTCAACCTCTCTTTCCAGACATCAAACTTTTCTCCAAAGACTCAATGGAAACCAAAGGGGGCAGGAATAACATTAGGCGATGACATTGGTAAAAGTCCGTCCACCTATTTCTACCGAACGGGAACAACAGAAGAAGGACGATGACACAATAGTTTTAAAATCTTCCTATCTTTCATACTAAGGATTGGACTTTTTACAATGGTTTAAACGACACTGGGATTTCCCCTGACTACGAGCTAGCTTCTCTCCAAGACCTATGGATGGAGCTCCAATGATTGAAGCATCTTTGGCCCTAGAGTTAGGCTTTCGAAACCCCCTGAACGAGAATTATTCTTTCAGTGAAACCAAAAACTACACCACAACCCCGAGTTATAATTCCAAGACATAATAAATTCCAAACTCACATTACCCTAACTCGATATTTCACTGAAACAAGGGCTTAGAAGATGCACACACAACAAACCTTGTTTGTTCAGGTGAGAAACAATATATGTAAATACCATCAATACTCTCCATCCTCTAAAATGGAATATTTTTTATGTTTTTCAAAGGGAGATATTCTCCCAACATAACAGAGACTCTCAGATGATTGACTGACTTTCACTTTTACGGTCAATCGAGCACATGACATCATAAGGCGTCACCGAACATGACCATAATGACTGATATAAGCAATGCATGAAGAGGGTCCTTATACAACATCCCCAAACAACACACAATTCTAGAACGTAGCCACAATATCCTATCATTACCATATTTCCCACACTGTTAGTTTAACATGAACTCTTGCTTCAATGAAACTATGAAGAACCTAGAGGGACTCTTAGACTCCATCGAGACACTCATCCACGCTAACAACCCTAGACCACTTCCACCTTTGATGAATCACGAAACTTAAGAAACTAAGGTCTCATTCAACCTTCCATGAGCACTCTCCCACTACAAGTGGATCTAAAATTCAAAGAAATGGGTATAGACTAAATCTATATATCTCGATAAAAAATATTCTTTATATAGATCAACTAAATGATTTTCCAATGGAGAAGTTGCACATCAGTTATGCATTAACCCTTAATGGGGTCGTATCTTATCTAATGAGAGAACCCAAGGTCCCAAACAAGATGGTCCATTGGTCAAAAAGTGCCACAAACCAGATCCAAACACATTAAGGGAACCACTATAAAGGGATCTCGAAACATATCTCAGAGGAGACTACTTACTGGTCCATCTACCCAGCTTACCGACCAAACACAGACCCAAAACACAGTTCGAACAGGAGGGGTTCTTGGACATTAAACATATCACAACATCAACATTTTCCAAAAACAAATAATATAAACCATCCTAAACAACTCATCAGAACATCGGTTTTTTCTAAAAAACATTTCTTCGAAAACAAACGGTTCAGCAGTTAGCGCATCCACCAATGCTACCCCATGGGCCTTACACATGCATGTTTCTATGCCAAACCGGGCACCCTCCTCATATCCATCCTGACACTCACCAAGTCATTCCATCAACCATCCATCACCCCATATAATCCCATTCATGTGGTTTCTCACGAAAATACCAAAGGTTAAAACCAAAATTACTTCCACTTTTCAAAACCAAAATGGTCAACCAACACATCCTTTTTCTAAAAATCACTAACCACGAGATCAAAATCCCAACTCAAATGTTACAAAAAGTTTCAGAAAACACAACCATTTAGGGAAGAACACACTTTAAATATATTCACGTCAATTTTAAAACATCTCATCCCATTAAAACACCCTTTGATTGTTTAGACAATTCTATTAGACACACTTTTCAAAACCAACTTCAATATAGTTCCTGCTTTCCAAAGTGCTATAAGCACACCATTTTCCATTTCAAAACAATTTTGAAAATTCAGTTCCACCCTTTCATAAAAAAAACCATTCCCTCTTTATTTGAAAATCATTTCACAAAAACATTAAGCTTCATAAAACCAAAGTGCCAAGAGTTAAAAACTAAAGCACAAACCAATGCGAGAGGAAACTAGTTTCAATGGGTTACATGGAAATATGGTTGGCAGCCATATTCCAATCACTTCACCATCACAGAGAGTGTTCTATGGAATATCCCAAGCTTGACATGGATTTCCAGGGCCTGCAAGCTCACTGAGACCATTAACCCAAATATCTTTTCATTTCCCCTAATCTTCATTAGACCAAGAAAACCACAGGACTTAGATACATCCCGACCTCTCCTAGAAAATTTAATATCATCAAAAGGTGTGGTGATTAGGCACACCACCCATAACTGGAATATCATTTCCCAAAAATCCTAACTCCAGACTATCTCGACTCTTCCCCAAATAACATGACCCAAAGAGTTTACCTGAACCTCCTTTGATACCATTTCGTCATGAAGCGAATCTAGCCGCCACCGAAACCGGTGCCAAAATCGGCTTGTAGCAAGTCCTGAAGGGAGATCCGGATCCCCACAGGCTGTCACAAGTTCTCGGGTGTCATAAAATGATAATTGGCAATGATTTACCCGAGATTATATACTAAAAACAACAAATGAATCCAATAAAACGAATCTGGATTTTTCTAACCAAAAAATCTTTTACAAAAATTCAGAACTCAATTACATAGTTTAAAGAAACTCACCAATACTATAACAAAGGAAAAATGTTAAAATTAAACATCCCAATAAACTCCATGGAATGGGTAACCACCCTCAAGCCATCTCCATAAGACTTCTCCACTAAGGACCTACTAGAAACCCAAACCACTAGCACAAAATCAAAATTTACCCAACCAACGACAACAAAAAATAACCAAGTCTACTTACACCCTAGAGTGTAATTAGGGTGTGAGCCAATTACCAATAGAATACCACCACTAAGTGATTTTATATGATAAACATTAAAAGACGAAAATATTTCATGTTTTCATAAACAAGATATGCTAGTTAGAATTAATAAAATATGCAACTTAAAAATTAAAATAGTTTTCAAGTGGGATATCATTAAGAATCAACAACTTTAAAAATAATGTCAACACTACTGAATTTTCCAGCCCACCACACCAAATGCCGACCGTAATCACAAAGTAACTAATTAGCATAAGAAATAGGAAATATCCCCTAGGCACAAGCTCATTGTGGGTCTGAGGAACCTCGAATCTCACTGAGAGTAACCATCACAATATTTGTTCTCATGCACGAGCCACAAGTAGGGAATATACACATAACCTATTGGTCCCATATTATCATAATCATAGTTTAGTTATAGTTTCAAGCGTCAATCTTCTTAAGTGAAACTGAGGCCAAACCCCACAGATTCACTAGCGTACGAGTACACATCCACCCACCTTGATACTCGGGTTTTCCACTTGTGCCGAGACAAGTACAACAAGTCAATAAATATACTTTTCACATGAAAATAACAATTTCAAATCACAAAATCCCCAAAAAACCCACATGTATACAACCAAAGTCTAAAAATTCAATTTTTCATTCTATTGAAATTTGAAATCATACTCACACAAAAAATAATCCACAACACATTTTACAAATATTTAACAATTCAAAAAATCTGTCAAAAATTTTATAAAATCATTACCAAGATGCTAAACATAACATAACAGCCCACTCACATGTTACATAATACCATTTTCATAAACAATGTCCATTTTTCACATCACACTCATGCAAAACAGCCTGAAAACATGTTTCGCACCGACATCACAATTTCATAAATCACCTCAAAAAATTACAGAACATTACTAAAAAGTTTTACAATATAAATGACCACTTTATCTTTTAAGAATTCATTGTACGAACATACTAACAAAAAAACAGTACATAAAAATCCATTTCACACTTTGTGTAACTCATTAAATAGTTTACAATTTTCATAAAACCATCCCAATAGTTACAACCATGGTTTTCATGCAAAGCCCATTTAAAAGCCCTCATTAAAGACCAAAATCATACTAATGACATTCCGAAACATAATTTTCTTCCCTAAAAACATTTATTAAACCACCCCCAAGTTTTATACAAATAACTCAAAAAATACCACAAAAGGTACACATAAAAAACACATGTTTTCACAAATCATGTTCAAGACGTAAAACATGGTTTCACACATTTAAACCATTAAAAAACCCCATTAAAATGCCCACATGACATTAAGGCATTAATAAACCGGAATTTTCATCCCCTTTCAACACTAATAAATCACTTCCAAATGTTATAAAATACACACAAACATTTTCCCTAGAGCCATGCTTGAAAAGCACCCAATTCCAAGAAAAAATGCAACTACAAAATTATACACTTAACCCAATACATCAAAAATAGTTTTCTCACCACACAAAAGAGATTTTAAACATACTAAACTAATAAACCAAGAAATATAACTCATTATAAAATGGTTATACATGTAATCACCTGCCGTTTGATTCAAAACCCTTGAATCTTGGTGTGAAACCTCAACTGCACATTTGCTGCACCAGAAGGATGTGAAAACGAACCCTAAACCTTAATATTTCACCACCAATACCCCAAATAAAACCATAGGTATGAACCCTAACTTCTGGAAAATCTATAAATTCATTATATAGGGGGGAAACCCAAAGGAGAAGGAATAATTTGAAGAGAGAAATACTTACCCAAGACAATATTGAATAAAACGACCCAAAATCCACCAGTAAATTAATTTTAAAACATCTAAACATTTAAGTTAGGTTTTAAGAAGGATAAGGATATCATTTTGTAACTAGAATTGGGGAAAAGAGTAAAAAAGGAGTTATGAATGGATTAATTTACCTCTTCAAATCTGGGCGATTTTTGCAATCTAGAGAAGTTTCCCACAATTTTATGATTATATATTGCTCTAAATTGGGGGAGGAGGGAATTGGGTCGTGTATAAGGAAAGTGGGATCAGGTGCGAGTTGGACTCAACGAAAAAATTTAAAATTGAATGAGTTATTAAAGAATTAAAAAAATATTTTTAATGAAGGAAATGAGCTATCGGGAAGGCCCAATTCCTTATATAAAAACTCAAATGCAAAATGATTATAGATTTCTAAATGGTCCAACTTGATTTGGTGGTGTTAATAGGTCAAGGGATTCCATGTAGTAATTGTAATGGATGAAAAATGTTGAATCATGAAGGAGTTATAATGGAATCAAAATTTATTTTTTAATCTGAAATTGGGCTCATAGTTTAGCCCAAATCATTAAAACTCACCCATTCGTCCAAAAATTCATGGGAAACCCCGAAAACAAATAAATAATTGAAATTAAATTAAAAATAACATTAAAATAAGTTATGTATTTGATATTTAGAGTCATGAGAATCAATAATCATGATCCATGTAATTTCAATCTTGACTAAAGGAATCATTAAAAACCCATATCAAAAATAATTAAAATCATTTGGTATGTTTGAACATCATTTTCATAACACTCTTACAAATTCAATAACTAGTATGGTCAACATCCAAATTTGGAGAACCCAGTACCTTGGAGAGCAATAATGGTCTCACTCGTCATATAAAGATCAAAAATAAGGCTCAAACCATTATATATTAACCTTTAATGGGGATAAATGTATAATATATTTAGCTATAAATGAGCTCAACCCCTCTTGTAATCTATATCAGGATCACAGATGAGATATAAAGTGGAATAGATTGGTGTACACAATTTCAAAGAACCATTACATAAATAAAGTAATAATGGTTGAAACACATTATAAAAATCATTTAAATAATAATTATTCATTTCATTACTTCATTAACCCATGGATAATAAATGGTTCCTATGATAACCTGTTCAAAAAATCATAATCCATCTAGAGAAAAATAATAATTGTGTAATTTCCATACATCCCAATGGAGCAGAAGTAACATCAAGTGTTTTTGAGGATGATGAATAAAGAAACCATTATGAACTCACTAAAAATTCATCATGAAAATAACTTTTTCACTTAGCGTAGTTTCATAGGATTTCATCTTACATGTAAAATTATGTTGGAACATAACTTGGAACATTTTTCGAGGAAAATATTCATTCCACTTTGAAAAAAAATTTAAAATCTAAAAAATTCTGAAACATTAAGAAAATAATTTTCTTTGAAAATAACCTTTGATAATTAAAAAGTATGCTTTAAAACATTTAGTGTTCATGATTTGAAAAAATACGACTCATTGCATACAATTTAAAAAATATATTACTCCAACCTTTTTATAAGAGACGACAAGAAGTTCCTTTTCGGGAAATAATAGGAATATTACATTAAAAAAATAACATCCAATAAATAGAAAAAATATCTTTAAGCTATCACAGCAAAAAATAAAAACAATATGGAAATGTTTTTTAGAAAATAATGATTTGGAAGAAAAATGATTTTAAACTATAGAGAGAAATAAAGTCATATTTTTTAAAGCTATTTTATTAAATAATTGTAACTAAAAAAGAGAAAAAAAAAATTTATTAGAATATAGAATAATATATAACTCTAGGATAATAAAATTAATTTTTTACAAGAAAATAATATAAATTCAGTCAAAATTAATTTAATTTAAAATTATATTGAATCATTTTTCTCCTACAACTTCGATAACATTTGAATCAAAGACCCATAAAAGGAATAAAATCAAATGAATGATAAAATAAAATGAATATAATTATATTAATGATATATTAAATCAAATGGTATTTAGATAAAACTCATAAAAGGATATATGTTTATAATATAACATATATCCCAAAGAAGATAATTTGATATGGGAAACCCCTACAATGAGAATAACATTGAAATGAGAATTAACCATTAGTATATTATGTGTATAAAATTTAAATCCATATAAAACAAGTTAAAATATAATATAAGATTATAAAATTTCATCACACACACTATCTTATATTATCATATACAATCATGAATTAATTTAACCCATTGAAAAGAAATTGAGTTATCAAATTATTTACTACTTGGAATCATTCAAGTCAAATCCCATTTAATGAAATTATTAAAATTGAAACATATAATACCGTGAAACATGATTTATTCATAATATTAAATTTAATATTGTAATTATATACACCATAAAAATAAATTAGGTGTAAACATTAAAATATTTTTCAATGAAGGAAAACTGAGACGAAATCACTTACCTCGAGTCCAGACTATCCATTTATGACATTTTACTCATGTACAATAATATAATATCAATTATATTATTTATTAATAACCTATTATATGTTTAATAAATTATAAAATTATTTTTATTTTTTTATTTTTGATTATATATTTCAATACATAATCAATTGAGCCTACATCGGGTGTTTTGACCACAGTTTCTTTATACATCCAAAATAACTTTTTTAGGTCAACTATTGTAAAAAAATTTCATTATTCCAATATCTACAGAATAATAATAATGACATTGATATAATTTTTTTATATAATTTATAATTTCAAAACAGAATAATGAAATACCTTCATGAAAAAAAATAATTTTGCATGTATGGAGACAGTATGTTCTATGAACAAATGAGTGACTTTTCTATTTTTCAAAAATATTTATAGAAATAAGGAAACTAATATTTAGTCTTTATATACTTATAAATATATAGTAAATACAATATTATTTCTTTAAAAAAATTATATATCATCAATTTTATTTGGTGAAGAAAAAATAGGCACATCACTCCATAGAGGTAGTAGTCCACACTTACACATGATTGATATTAACATTTTTTAGTGAATGTGATAAAATTATATATTATATTTTCCTAATGATTGATATTTCATTAATATAATTAAAATTTCATATATATATATATATATATATATATAACATATATTCATTATCGTTATCCTTATTATATTCCATGTATATATTTATTGAAAAATGAATCACATTGCTTCATAAGGTTTTATTCTGTCATATACGTGATAAATGTTATTGTACCCCCCCCCATAGAATAAAAAGTATGAATTTATATTTGATATATTAATTACATAAGTATAATTATGTTAAAATATTTATATATAAAATTTTAATATATCATTACATAAATTCTTAAGAAGATGTTATGAAATAATATTTACATTGGTTTGTGATGTGGAAGTCCACCATGCACAAGAATAACAGTTTCTTTTCCTACATGATTGAAGAGGATATTGATATAGGTTATTCGATTAATATTTTAAAAATTGGTTTATGATATAATGAGGCTTCTAGTAATTTGGTATGGAATTAAGTAAGTTATTTTTTTATGTAATTTCAGAACAAAAAGGCATTGGATGTGTGAATAGGAGAGGCGTGGGGGTCCCCTTTTATAAGTGGGGTAAAGGACACAATTGGAATTTTTTAAAAGAAAAAGTGACGCTGAAATTATTCACATGAAAAAAAGTACAAAATTGGACCACTATCAAGCCTTATATGATTTAATATCCAAATATGGATTTAAAATAGAAATAATAAAATCATTTAGGTCATTTTTAGCCTTATCTATTAAGTTTCACCCCTTGTAAATATTTTTACCCTTTTAACATCATAAAATATTTTTACTATTTTTATTATTCATTACAGCCCAAATTTAATTTGAACATATGATATAATACACATAATTATGATTAAATATAGAGAATAAAATTTGAAAAATTCAATTCATTGTATTTTAAAATTTTATTTTAAATTTAAACCCATGATGAAAAAGAGGTTTTTCAAGAAACATATTTTTCAATCATAATATTATTTTATTTTATCTATATGACTATAATAATAATTATATTAATTTAAATTAATATTTATCGATATATAATCTATAAATATCATTAAAAATATTCATATTTATTAATTTTTTTAATTAATTAAAAAAGATAAACACTATGCATTTTAAAATAGTTTGGGGAAAAATGCATTTTGAAAACAAAAAATAATATTATACAACATTCATATATAAATTTGACTAAAATATATGTAATGGGATTAAATTAAAAAAAATTCAGTTACTTTAAATCTATTTTAAATAAAAAAAATTCTTTTAAATTAATTAATTTAATGAAAATGAATTTCAGTATTATAAAAATCAGTATTTTTCACAATACATTGAAAATTTTATAAATTTTTATATAAAATTCATAGTCTCGAATTTAATGGGTTGGTTATATTTTTAATATTTAAAATAATAGTTTTCCAAAGTTTTTTTAAGAAATGAGTTGTGTGTCTTATTCATTATTGAGAATAGCCTCCTTTTCTCAAACATAGGGGCATTAGATCCCCCCCCCCCTTATTTAATTTATTCTAGGGAATTTGAACAATATCTTAGTAATAAATTTTTGCACATTTAAAAATTTCATTCATAAATTCTCACATCGTCAAGAAGGTTACTAAAATGTTGTCCTGATAAGAGGGAAAATAATATATAAAATTCATCTGAAATAACATATACTAGGATTCAAAATAGGATAAAATTGGTGGTAATTGAATATTTCAACTAGGATAATAATAACAATAACCAGCTAATTATTGAGAGTAACATAGATCATTTATCATAATAAAATGAATGAACATAAGAAAGTCAATATCCACAAAACCATACTCTAATGAGGTATGAAAAAGAGCATTATTTCATCATAAATGAATGTAATAGGATAAAATTAACATTTTCAATATATTTTTACAGGGTTTGAGGAATCATTTATCATCTAGACTAAGAACATATGAAAATAGATTTAATTGATACGTATAATTTCATCTTTTAATCATTTTAATCCAAAATATTGTATTTTTTTTTTCAAACAATGAGTATTTAAGATGAAATGTTCATGCCTGAAGCACTAAAATTCAATTTTAAAGAATAAAATAAACCTAAAAGGATAACCAGATGTTCTTACTATCTATTGAAATTAACCACAACTAATTTTTTTTATAAAATCATAAAATAATTCCCAAAATGATAATCCTTAATTGTAAGAAATATTATATTAATCTCCAAAATTCAATACTAATACCCAAAGTTCCAAATAAATAATTCCATAAATAAATAATTCTATCTCCAAAATAACCCTTATAACCTCATCATTTAATAGTGTTTTAATATCAATGCTTATTTCATAAGTTTCAACTTACATTAACTAAAATATACATATCTTCTTCTAAAATAACATTAATCACTTAGTCACCAAATAATATTTCATCCATATGGCCATATATATTATTAAACATGTGTCCTAACAATTACAACAATATATGAGAACAAATAAACCCTAATTGTTTTGTCAAATGTTTAAATAATTCCCACATTGATAAGACTTAATTGCAAGAAATATTATATTAATCTCCAAAATTCAACAATAATACCCAAAGTTCCAAATAAATAATCCGATAAAAAATAATTCTTTCTTCATAATAACCCTTATAACCTCATCATTTAATAGTGTTTTAACATCAATGCTTATCTCATAAGTTTTACCTTACATACCCTAAAATATTACAATCTTCTTCTAAAATAACTTTAATCACTTAGTCACCAAATAATATTTCATCCCCATGGCCAGATATATTATTAAACATGTGTCCCAACAATTACTTCAATATATGAGAACAAATAAACCCTAATGGTTATCAATACCTTAAAAAATATGACCAGAAAAATGATATTCATACTTTTAAGTTAAACAGATGATCACATATAATTTAACATAATAAAACGTCTCCATAAATGTTATCAATCAATATAAGATCTCATCTCTTGAAACCCAAAAAGCATCTTATAATATATTAAACTAACAAACTAATATAAACTTATAGACCTATAATGTTCTACATAAATCCTAAGATGGCCACAAATGAAAACATACTAATCTTTAAAGTTATATAAACTCTTATATGATACCAACTATAATATCCATGAACCTGTTCTCCCTGATCTGGTGCTGAAATAATAACTTTTAAATTTCTATATGGAATACCTGTGAAGGAGACCGAATATTCTTCATTCAAATATCATAACATAAAAAGGAAGTAATGTATCACTTATATACCCAATTACCTTTTAGGACAAGTGATCTAGATAATTAGGACATTCTCTTACGTAAATAATACACATGAATTCAAAGGAGTATTTTTATACAATGCACCCAGTTTTTCATATTCCATGTTAAATTATCAACATCCCCGAAAAATAATATCATATAAGAAACCTTTATAGACGCAGATCATTTAATCATCATTATTCATATATTAGGGAGTAAGAAACATGATAAGGTAGGTATAAAATGCTTGGTATGTATTGATATTCCCATTAACAATTGAACATCATGAGTTAGAATAAGAATAGAATAATGGTATGATGAGATAATCAATGTTCATCGTTATAACATAATAATATTTATTATCGTCAAAACCTAGATCATAAATCATGAAACATAGAAAAAATATTTTTCCACTTATGAGTCATAATAATCAATAATCTTAAGCCATTTTACAAAATTTTGATCAAAGGAATCACTAAAAACCTAAATAAATCATAGAGAAAACTTGTTAGTGTCTTAGTATATCACCTTCATATCACTCTTATAGATGGGAGTACAAATATGGTCAACTTGCATATCCAATGTACCTAATACATTTTTTATCTATAATGGGTCTCACCCATTTTATCATGACCTACAATTGGGCTCTAACTATAACATTGTGATATTTTTTCAAATATGATTTTTGAATTAATTTTATCATTTTTATATTTTAAATGTCAGACAATACGGAATATATATTTCATAATATGAAAAAAACTATGTTTGGATAGCATCATACACAAAACTAAGTCAATATTATGACACACACATCAATTATATTAGATTTTAGTATATGTAAAACTATGTTTGGCTTGTGTTACACAACTCCGAGTTCATTTGTTATATTTCATTACACGAAATACTAAGTTTTAAAAAACAATATTATATTTTTTAAATATTATTATTTTATATAGTAAGATATAACCTAGTCATTAAAATAATTGTCATAAAAATTATTGACTAAATTTTAAAAATATAATGTTTCTAATATGAAATCATTGGTTACCAATTAATTATAAATGATAATATATACCAATTGATTATAATGAAAAATATTTTTATCATGATAGAAAGGATGATTTTTCTGAATAAATTCAATAAATTACAATTAGTGAATAATATTTGTTAAATATATAAGCTATATACTTGAAAAAATATTATTGATCATCATCAATTTGATTTTATCAACATATGATAATAATATACCAAATGTTTTGTATAAAAACTTATATTTTTCAAAAGGATAATTTTAACAAATTTTAATAGTGAACTTATTTTAAATAAATTTTGTGACAATTTTATTGTTTTTATATGAATAAATATACTTATTATTTGAAATTTTGACATAAAAATGACTTTAGTTGATCTTTTGGAATTATTATGATAAGTTTCATGTTTAATGAATTGTAAAAAAATGTAAATTTTAATTGAAATAACATTCTACGTCAGAATAATATATAGTGTTAAATTGTATTTTTGATTTTTTTTAAGTATTATTGGATAAAAAATTTATTAGTTAATATAATTTATTTAATTTTCCTTAATTTTACACTGAAATTAGAAAAAAAATGATTCAATATTTTTCATGTTTAACTATAATAATATGTTTTCTCATCCTGTCAATAGGATTAATGTTAAATTAATTAAAAAAAATCTATGTTTTTAATATTAAGAAATGGATTAAATATTTGGAATAATAGGATCAAAATTATTTTTTTTGGAAATTATGAATAATAACTTTTTTAATTTTTAGTAACATCATAAAAGGAAAATTTGGTAAATAAAGAAAAATAATAATTATATAAATAACCTAAAATTACTATAAAACATTCCAAATTTTATATTATAATTTTTTTTAAGAAACCAAAATCCATTGGGATGAAATGATAAACATTTTAGGCCACTTGAATGAAATTAAAAGATTTATTGTATTTTATATAATGAAATTTTAATGATGTCACTCTTATATTTTCAAAAAATATATCATTTTTAATATAGGGTTATACAAACGATAAATTCAACTATAAAAATTCATTTGAAATATTAAATTTTTTCTATCATGGTAATTTAATTTTAATTTTTATGAAATAAATAGATACCTTAAATGCTTTTACAATGATGATGTAGTAATTGTATAATTAATGGAAATACCCAGTCAATGATATTCAAAATATGATATTCTATATAATTTGATATAATTAATTTCATACACTAATTTTATGAATCAAAATGACTTTTTAGACATGATTTAATATAGTTTGTTTGAATATACCATGTTTTAATTGTTTTTTTAAAAGACAAAAATGAATTGAGTCAAAATTAACACTAATGATATTTTATGAATTTAATATTTCCTTAAATTATACAAAAAATAATAAAATATGAAATAAGGAATATGGGATTATATATTGCCAAAAATATCATATATTGACCATTTATTTTCTAATGTACACTTTATATGTTAAAATAACATTTTATTGACATTAAAAACATTATAGGCATAGTTAAACATTAAATAAGTTAACTAGGTGTTAATCAAACTGATATGGTGTTAAAGAATATCATGATTTCACAAAAAACTACTGGATGATGAGATTAAAACCATATATCTTTCTATATTTCAATATGTTTCATTTTTTTGGTATTTTTATTGATATTTAATTTATTATAAATTGATATTTTTTGAAATTCCAAAGTTCCCCACACCTCAATTATAATATTGTACCTCCTTCATCACTTTTCACATCACTTTTAGAATTTAATATCATCCATCCCTGAACCATTATGCTTATAAAATTCCCTAGACATATTATATAGGTTCGTGTATTCTAAATAAACTCACCCTAGTGTCCTTAAGAGTATATGCAAAGGAGGTCTTCTAATGAAGAGGTAATTGTCAACAATGATTCTCTCAAGAGTATTTATTCTTCTACTAAGTATTCATGTGTTGTTGCCATACTAAATAAATAAATCTAGAATAAAAATTATTATGAGATGTTATTATTATTATTACTATCCAAAAACCAGATTCTACCTTTCATCCACCCTATAAAAAATCACCTCATGTGCATACGTATAGTCTATCCTCTCCACATTATGGTGTAAAATTATTTTCATCACCAGTTAACTTGGATGGTTATAATGATCAAAATAATAATTATATTATATTATTATGACATTGTATAGGTAATAGAACAAAAAATATACCCTTAAATTCCTTACCTTTTTACAATTAATGGAATCATATCGTCACTCGTTCGTGTGTATGGCCTACTATCTCCATGACGGGATACAATTAATTTTCCATGATTACCATTAAAGAATTGTTATATAAATATATATAATGAATACATATTTTATCAAAAACCCAAATATAATTTTTAATCTGGTTTATAGTATTTTTTGATACGTTTGAAGGAATTCGTACCAAAGGTAAGGTAATTTCATATATATATATATATATAACATATACTCATTATCTTTATCCTTATTATCTTCCATGTATATATTTATTGAAAAATGAATCACATTGCTTCATAAGGTTTTATTCTATCACGTACGTGAGAAATGTTATTGTACCCCCCATAGAATAAAAAGTATGAATTTATATTTGATATATTAATTACATAAGTATAATTATGTTAAAAGTTTCATATATTTAATTTTAATATATATTTAAATAAATTCTTAAGAAGATGTTATGAAAAAATATTTACAGTGGTTTGTGATGTGGAAGTCCACCATGCACAAGAATAACAATTTCGTTTCCTACATGATTGAAGGAGATATTGATATAGGTTATTTGATTAATATTTTATAAATTGGTTTATGATAAAATGAGGGATATAGTAATTTGGTATGGAAGTAAGTAATATATTTTTTTATGTAATTTCAGAACAAAAAGGCATTGAAGGTGTGAAGAGGAGAGGCAAGGTGTCCCCTTTTATAAGTGGGTTAAAGGACACAATTAGAATTTTTCAAAAGATAAAGTGATGTTGAAATTATTCACATGAAACAAAGTACACAATTGGACCATTATCGAGCCTTATATAATATAATATCCAAATATGAATTGAAAATAGAAATCATATATACATTTAGGTCATTTTTAGCCTTATATTTTTAGTTTCAACCCCTGTAAATCTTTTTCCCTTTCAACAACGTAATATAATTTTACTATTTTTATTATTCATTGTAGCCCAAATTAAATTTGAACCTATGATATAATATAAATAATTATGATTAAATATAGTGAATACAATTTGAAAAATTCAATTCATTGTATTTTCAAAATTTATTTTAAATTTAAACCCATGATGAAAAAGTGGTTTTTCAAGAAACATATTTTTCAATCATAAGATGATTTCATATTAACTATATGACTATAATCATCATTATATTAATTTAAATGAAGATTTATTGATATATAATATATATATTTCATTTAAAATATTCCTAGTTATTTATTCTTTTAATTAATTAAAATGGATAATCATTATGCATTTTAAAATATTTTTCAGAAAAATGAATTTTTAAAACCAAAAATAATATTATACAACATTCATATATAAATTTGATTAAAATTTATGTGATGGTATTAAATACGTATAAACAATTTTTATGTTACTTTAAATATAATTTAAATAACAATTTGACTTTTAAATTAATTAATTTAAAGAAAATGAATTTCAGTTTTATAAAAATTAGTATTTTTCACTATACATTGAATATTTTATATTTTCTAAAAAATTTGAAAATTTTACCCTTATTAAATTTAAATATTCTGATTTCAAAAATTATATTTATTTTCAAAAAAACATTTTCAAATTTTTTTATAAATTAATCATATTATTTTCTCATAAAAAATCATTTTTGAAGAGAATATATTTTTATTAATAAGATGAGCTTACTAAAAATTAAGAGATTATTTACACGGAATTTTTCAATAAAATTAAATTTAATATAAAATTTATGGATATTTTTATAAATTTTTATATACAATTCATAGTCTCTAATTTAATGGGTTGGTTATATTGGTCATATTTAAAATACTAGTTTTCCATTGTTTTTTCAAGCAAGGAGTTGTGTATCTTATTCATTATTGAGAATAGATTCCTTTTCTCAAACATAGGGACATTAGATCCCCCCCACCCCCAATTAATTTTTTTCAAAGAAATTTGAACAATATCTAAGTAATAAAATTTTTCACATTTAAAAATTTCATTCATAAATTCTCGCATAATCAACAATGTTAATAAAATGTTATCCTGATAAGAGAGAAAATAATATATAAACATCATCTGAAATAACATATACTAGGATACAAAATAGGATAAAATTGGTGGGAATTTAATATTTCAACTTGGAAAATAATAAGAAAAACCAACTAATTATTGAGAGTAACAGAGATCATTTATCATAAGAAAATGAATGAACATAAGAAAGTCAGTATCCACAAAACCATACTCCAATGAGGTATGAAAAAGACCATTATTTCATCATAAATGAAGGTAATACGATAACATTAACATTTTCAATATATTTTTACAGGGATTGAGGAATCATTTATCATATTGACTAAGAACATAAAAAAATATATTTAATTGATAAGTATAATTTCATCCTTTAATCATTTTAATCCACAATATTGTATTTTTTCCAAACAATGAGTATTTAAGATGAAATGTTCATGCCTGGAGCACTAAAATTCACTTTTAATGAATAAAATAAACCTAATGGGGCAACCAGGTATTTTTATTATCTTTTGAAATTATCCACAACTAATTTTTTTATCAAATGTTTAAATAATTCCCACATTGATAAGACTTAATTGCAAGAAATATTATATTAATCTACAAAATTCAACAATAATACCCAAAGTTCCAAATAAATAATTCCATAAAAAATAATTCTTTCTCTATAATAACCCTTATAACCTCATCATTTAATAGTGTTTTAACATCAATGCTTATCTCATAAGTTTTAACATACATACCCTAAAATATTACTATCTTCTTCTAAAATAACTTTAATCACTTAGTCACCAAATAATATTTCATCCCCATGGCCAGATATATTATTAAACATGTGTCCCAACAATTACTTCAATACCTTAAAAAATATGACCAGAAAAATGATATTCATACTTTTAAGTTAAACATATGATCACATATAATTTAACATAACAAAACGTCTCCATAAATGTCATCAATCAACTTAAGATCTCATCTCTTAAAACCTAAAAATCATCTTCTAATATATTAAACTAATAGACTAATATAAACTTATAGACCTATAATGGTCTCCATAAACCATAAGATGACCTCAAATGAAAACATACTAATCTTTAAAGATATATAAACTTTTATATGATACCAACTATAATATCTTTGAACCTGTTCTACCTGATCTCGTACTGAAATAATAAATTTTACATTTCTGTTTTTGATACTGGTGAAGGTGACCCAATAATCTTCATTCAAATATTATAATATAAAAAGGAAGAAATTTATCACTTATATACCCAATTACCTTTTAGGACAAGTGATCTAGATAATTAGGACATTCTCTTATGTAAATAATACACATGAATTCAAAGGAGTATTTTTATATACTGCACCATGTTTTTCATATTTCCTGTTAAATCATCAACATCTATAACATATATTATCATATTAGAAACCTTTATAGAAGAAAATCATTTAATTAAAATTATTCATATATTAGGTAGTGAGAAACATAATTTGGTAGGTATAAAATTCTTGATAAGAATTGATATTACCATTAACATTTGAACATCATGAGTAGGAATAATAATATAATAAGGGTATGATGAGATAATATATGTTCATCGTTATAACATAAGAATATTTATAATCGTCAATACCTAGATAATAAATCACGAAACATAGAAAAAATATTTTTCCAGTTATGAGTCATAATAATAAATAATCTTGAGCCATTTTACTTCAATCATGATCAAAGGAATCATTAAAAATACAAATAAATCATTGAGAAAACTTGTTAGTGTCTTGTAAGATCACCTTCTTATCACTCTTATAGATGTGAGAACAAATATGGTCAACTTCAATCTCCAAAAAACCTAATTCATTTTATATCTATAATGGGTCTCACCCATTTTATCATGAACTACAATTGGGCTCGAACTATAACACCATGAGATTTTTTTCAAATATTATTTTTGAATTAATTTTATCTTTAAATATTTTACACATCAGACAATACGGAATATATATTTCATTTTATAAAAAAATATTTTTGGATAGCATCATACACAACACGAAGTCAATATTGTGCCACAAAAAACAATTATATTAGATTTTATTATATGTAAAACAATGCTTGGCTTGTGTTACAAAACTCCAAGTTCATTTGTTAGATTTCATTACACGCAATACTAAGTTTTACCAAACAATGTTATATCATTTCAATATTATTATTTTATATAGTAAGATATAACCTAATCTTTAAATTAATGGTTATAAAAATTATTAACTAACTTTTTAAAATATACAGTTTCTAATATGAAATCATTGGTTTCCAATTAATTATAAATTAAAATATATACCAATTTATTATAATGAAAAATATTTTTATCATGATCCATAATACGATTTGTCTTAATAAATTCAATAAATTATAATTAGTGAACAATATTTATTTAATATATGTGTTATATACTTGACCAAATATTTTTTATGATCATCCATTTGATTTTATCGACCTACAATAAGAACAAGACAAATGTTTTGTACACAGACTTATATTTTACAAAAAGATAATTTTAACAAATTTTAATAGAGATCATATTTTAGATAAAATTTTTGACAATTTTATTGTTTTTATATGAATAAATAAACTTATTATTTGAAATTTTGACATAAAAATGAATTTAGTTTAACTTTTGGAATTATTAAGATAAGTGTCATGTTTGATGAATAGTAAATAAAGAAAATTTTAATTAAATAAAACGTTCTTTGTCAAAAGAACATATAGTGTTAAATTATATTTTTGATTTTTTTAATGTATTATTGGATAAAAAATTTATTAGTTAATATAATTTATTTAATTTTCATTAATTTTACATTGAAATTAGATATAAAAATGATCCAATCTTTTTCATGTTTATCTATAATGATATGTTTTCTCATCCTATCAGCAGGATTAATGTAAAATTAATTTCAAAAAATTCTATGTTTTTAATATTTAAAAATTGATTAAATATTTGGAATAATAGGATCAAAATTTTTTAATTTGTTTTTGGAAAATATGAATAATAACTTTAGTAATTTTTTAGTAACATCGTAAAAGGAAAATTAGGTATATATGGATAAAAAATTATATTATAAAAAAAATAAAATAACCATAAAACATTCCAAATTTTATATAATAATTTGTTTTAAGAAACAAATAACACTTGGGACAAAATGATAAAATATTTAGGCCACCTGAATTAAATTAATAGATTTATTAAATATTAATTATTGAAATGTTAAAGAGGCCACTCTTATATTTTCCATAACTATATCATTTTTAATATAGGGTTGTACAAATGATAAATTCAACTATAGAAATTCATTTCAAATATTAAATTTTTTCTATCATAGTAATTTAATTTTAATCTTTATGAAATAAATAAATACCTTAAAGGCTTTTACAATGATGATGTAGTAATTGTATAATTAATGGAAATACCCAATCAATGATATTCAAAATATGATATTCCATATAATTTGGTATAATTAATTTCATACACTAATTTTATGAATCACATTGACTTTTTAGAGATGATTTAATATAGTTGTTTGAATATATCGTGTTTTTATTGTATTTTTAAAAAGAAAAAATGAATTGTGTCAAAATTAACACAAATGATTTTTTATGAAAGTAATATTTCATTAAATTATTTACAAATAATAAAATATGAAATAAGGAATATGGGATTATATATTATGAAAAATATAATATATTGACCATTTATTTTCTAATGTACACTTTATATGTTAAAATAACATTCTATTAACATTAAAAACATTATAAGCGTAGTTAAACATTAAATAAGTTACCTAGGTGTCAATAAAACTGATATGGTTTTAAAAAATACCAAGATCTCTCAAAAAACTATTTTTAAATGAGATTAAAACCACATATCTTTGTATATTCTGATATGTTTCATCTTATTGGTATTTTTATGGAGATTGAATTAATTATAAATTGATATTTTTTGAAATTCCAAAGTTCCCAACACCTCATTTATTAAAGTGTACCTTCTTTTTCACTTATTCACATAACTTTGAGCATTGAATATCATCCATCCCTGAACTATTTTCATTATAAAATTCCCTAGACACGTTATATAGGATCGTGTATTCTAAAAAAACTCACCCTAGTGTCCTTAAGAGTATATGCAAAGGAAGTCTTCAAATGAAGAGGTAATTATCTACACTGATTCTCTCAAGTGTATTTATTCTTCTACTAAGTATTCATGTGTTGTTTCTATACTGAATTAATAACTCCAGAATAAAAATTATGATGAGATGTTATTATTATTATTATCAAAAAACCAGATTCTACCTTTTATACACCCTATAAAAAATCACCATATGTGCAAACGTACAGTCTATCATCTCCACATTGTGGTGAAAAATTATTTTCATCACCAGTTTACTTGGATGTTTACAATGATCAAAATAATAATTATATATTATTATTATGACATTATATAGATTATAGAAAAAAATATAACCTCAAATTCCTTACCTTTTGACAATTAATGGAATCATATCGTCACTCGTTCGTGTGTATGACCTACTATCTCCATGATGGGATACAACTCATTTTCCATGATTACCATTAAAAAATAATTATATAAATATATATAATAAATATATATTTTATCTAAAACACAAATATAATTTTTAATCCATTGTATAGTATTTTTGGATACGTATAAAGGAATTTGTACCAAATGTAAGGGAATTTCATCTAACTTTTTATTTCTGTGAGATATATTCCATATTCACCACCCATATTTTTTGTGATATATATACTAAACTATAACATGATATATCATTAAATTCATTTAATTGATGATATTAAAATCATTAATTGATGTAATTATTTCACATGGTTTATGATTCTAATGTTACTCAAGCAGTAAAGTAGTTTTTGTCTCGGTTTTATTTTTATGGGACACATGCCTTATAAAATACATTTTTCTACTACATCATGTATATAATTATCATAAATATATTTTTTTAGTCTTATCTAGAATACTATGCTATTTTTATATCTATATATGTTTTTCATTCACAACGAATATGATTCTTATTATTATAAAGTGATGAGTATTTATTTCACAATCTCATCAACATTTTAGATTGTTTTGTTTTAAGTCTCTATAGGGAATATTTTTTTTCATTGTCCAGAATTTTTAAAAATATTTTCAAAAAATGTTTTTACCATCATCCTATGTACATTTAATTTCATTTATACCCATTTTAGTATTTTTAGCACACTATTTGAATGGAATATTTTTATCATTTTCTGAATGAGGTACTTTTTTACTTTTCTAACAAAATTAAGAAACGATTGTTTTAACTTATATAGCATAAATAGAATTTAAAGAAATCCATATTACTTAATTATTTGATGATTCTTTTAAACTTTTATATTTTTATTTTTGATGAAAATTTTTTCTTTTATAATTATGGGGCATTTTATTAAAATAAAATGTTTCCAAAGCTGAAAAGAAAATTATTCTCAAGAATTATTTTCAAATGATATCCCAAAATTATTTCCATATAATATAATATTATATGATATTATATTTGATTTACTTGGAATATTATTAAATTCTACTAGTATTGCTCTTTTTAGATTGAATTATATTTATGATGGAATGATATTCATGAAACCCATTTATTTTCATGGGTTATCTTATGATTGAATGATGTTTATGAAACCCATTTCATTATGTGGGTTTTGATAGGACGAGTGGTTTATGTTCTTGAAGAAAACATATTTTTAGTTTAAATTATGTGGTTGGTGGGACCTATATCTCCATTTAATTCATTTAATATTGATTTATATCACATGAGATACACATGGTTGTATTGGGAAGTGAACTTTGTTTTGTTATGAACTGTGTCAGTAAAGGTGGTCTTGGGAGTGAACCTTGACAACTAAGATGGACATGGGAGTAAACCACAAAAACCAAGATCATATGGGGAGTGATCCCATAATCTTAATAGGGCTATGGTAGCGATTCCTTGATTACTATGAAAATAACTGTATATGGTTATGTTTCTTCAAGGAATTCCATGTCTTATTTATATATTATGTTTTCTTGAATTATGTTATTTATTTTCTTATGATTCATGTCTTACAAACTACCAATATTTATTTCATGATTCTTATTTATGATCATTGATAAGTAGGGTATGATCTTCTATTTTCATGATCATGTTCTCCTAGCCTCTTTCTCATTATCATATTTACATCTATGTCCTTTCTTACCTTTACTGTGCATCTGACCTCACCCTTTTTTTATATTTTCTCTTCCCTATGTTATAAAGAATTTTTTTAGGTGAGGTTAATAACGGGTAATATTTTGTTGGAATCATTGAAGATATTACTCTAGAATAAATTCTTTATTCAAATCTTTCAATGGCACTAAACCAATATTGTCTTTGGAAGTGTGTTTTTGTAATGTATGAAATTTTCCACATAATGATGTAATATCAATGTATGTTAAGATTCAGTCCTTATGGTTGTTATCAGATAAAAGATTTAGTCAACCGTGGGAAACTAATATGATACAACATTATTGAGATCCATGGATATACCTATAAGGATATGTATAGTGATGTCCATGAGGAAAATTATTTGTATAGGGTACAATCATAGAATTTTGGTAATGATCCTAGATAACCTAATATTAAAATTAAAATTTTTTAGACTCAAAGTAAAAACCTTTGATTATGGGGTCTTCACATTATGATTACTAATGCTTATACTATAATTTTAGTTTTAGTTAATGGTAGGAACTCAAAGTAACCATGTTAATGATGAATGAAATATTTAATACAATGATCTTCCTCTTAAGAAAAAAAAATGTTATAACAAAAGGAATGTAAAATCTTATCACCAAATTTACAAAAGCTATGAATCATTACAGAAATTCAAATGAGAAGAGAAGGGAACAAATTTTTGTGAGACCTTCATGAGGAAACATCAACTTTATTTTATTGGGTCTTCTAATCCACTTGTTTTTTTACAATAGATCAGTTCCTCAAAAAATATATTTTCAGTCCTTTACTATTTGGAACATGAAATTTTTTTTTATCATTTAGAAGGTGATCCGGGATAGTGGTGGAATTGAATCATGAATAAAAGGCATAGAGATGAAATTAAATCCATCAAATTGGATAATTCAAGAACTTATTTTTTATTAATTAATTTTCCTATATTCATTATATACAGATGGAAAAGGATTTCCTTGAGCATAATCAAATAGATGATAAATATTCTGGCACCTATGAGGAAAATTTTACAGGTCTTGTGTGGTATGGTTCTAGCATTATCATCTAACATGAAAGTAAGGCTTATTCATTCTTCTGTGGTTTAAACCAAATTATTTAAATAGTGTTATCCATAATAGAATTCAGTTTATATTAATAGAATATGTGTTGTGATGTCAAGGTAGACATGGAAGTAAGAGTTACATATCAATATCATGGTTTTGAAAAAAAAATTAAAAGATATAGTTTAAAATAATTATAAAAATCATGGTAAATAGAAGATGAGTATTTCATTATTCTCGGAGTGTTCAATGAAGCATGGAAGACTATATTAAGGGTATTGGTAAATTTTTAAAGTGTAGAAAGAAGTTTATTAGTAAATTCAATGCCATAGTGATGGAAAAAATATAGTTAATTATGGGAATATCGAAAATCCCACACAGAATGAACCTCCCACACATCAATGAATCAAGTGCATGGAAATTGGTAATTATGCTAGACTATGACCTTATCCTTGATTTGTCGATGATGAACAATTTCAGAAAACTATTAAGGTAAAAAAAGAGAAATATCATGAAACCACTATTGGATATGTGGATTATGATAACAAAGTATTGGTATTGTTGAGTTTTTATGTATTGGAATTCATGAATATTGTTGTATAAATAATTTTATGGTATTATGGAATAATGAAAAATTTATGGACTGTTTAGCTATTATTTTACATTAATAATATGAAAGTATATGTTATATGGTATTGGAAACCATGAAAATTGATTAACCTGGTAAGGTGATATTTCTGGAAAAAAAATTATTAAGGAAAGAGTAACCCTTAATATGTGGATGCTTTTGGGATAATGAAATAAAGAGATGATTGATTTTGAAAAAATAAATGTGGTAGAGTTAGTGACTTTGGTACTGATATGATTACAAAGTAGTTTACGATATCATGGATTGAGTTTGTAGAATATTTGAATTGTTTGGTATAAGGAAAATGTTAATGTATTGAAGAATTCATGTTTTCAGTATGTTTTTTTTGGTAATCTAGGTTATTACCTTATTTTAAGCGAATATAGTAAAATGGTCTTCACATGTTTGGTGTGTAATAATTACGATCTATGTCATGTTTTTGAGAAGATAAATGTCAAGATGCTTTATTGTACTTCTTTCTAATTTCTAGATTTCTTGATTTAGAAATGATTGTAGAGTTATCCATTTATAGATTGGTTTATGTTAAATGTTGGAAGATATTTTAGAGACTAAAGTATTATCTTTCCATATGAGGACTTAAGTATATTTAATAACTTGTGTTAATTTTTTTTTTTTGAAAAAGACAGATATAAGGAGCTACAAATCTCTTTATGGATATCATGATCTGCTAACTCATTAAGATGAAAAAATCAACTTCATTTTATGGAATAATAGATGATGTGGAAATCGATCAAGGCACAACAAAAGGATCGGATAAAGATTAATCATGTAAGTATTTATTGTCCTTAAAAAACTTCATCTCTTGGGAAAGGATCTTGAAACCAAGAATGTTATCTTATTACATTCTTTTATAATGAATAAAATGGAGTCTTCATTCACCGTGGATTTACAGATTTGTGACTATTAACTTTCTTTAATCCAAGTACTCTATCACTCTCTATCAAATCATGATAGTTAGAATTTCCATTCAAGTCACATTTTTCACTTCACACATATCTTCTCCTATCTAGAAAACTAATTATGAGTTACTTTGGGTATGTGTTATGTTTCAACCATTCCTTATTTAAAGGAAGTTTTTGTATTCATTTATACGATGTGGGTTTATATGAAAAAAAATTTAAAGTGTTAAATGTTTGATAACCTAGACAAATTTAGATGGAGAAATTTATTTTAAGGGGGTATAATTTAGCACCCTGATATTTTTTGAAATATATTTTTTCCAATTAATTTAATATTTTTGATATTCTAATACACAATACTGAATATAGATTTTGTTATATGAAAAACACTATGTTTTGATTGTCTTATACACAACACCAAGATGATATTTTTCTATAAACAACAATTAGATTATCTTGAAGTAAATGAAAAAAATATGGTTGGCTTGTGTTTTTTAACACCGAGTTATTTTGATTGCATGAATTACATGCAATACTGAGTTTTATTGGATAATATTATATTAATAAAATATTATTATTTAATATAATAATAAATAACAATTTCATTTAATTAGTTTTTATGAATACTATTAAATATCTTATGGAAATATAAGGTTTATAATTTGAAATCATTGTTTACCAATTTATTAAAAATAAAGATATATACCAATAGATAATAATGAAAACTATTTTTATCATGATCCCAGAGTCATTATTTCATTTTAAATTTAAAAAATTAAAATTAGAGAATGATATTAATTAAATATATATATATTATATAATCAATCAAATATTTTTTTATATTCATTCAATAGATTTTATAGACATATGAAAATAGAAATCCCATCTTTTGTCATAAGAACATTTATTTTCTAAAAGGGTAATTTTATCACTCTTTAATGGGGAACCCATTTTAAATCTAAATTTTGATGCTTTTTTAGTTTTTGTTAAAAAAATTACCATCTTACATGAAATAAAGATATTAAAATATACTTTGGTTTAAGTTTTGGTATCTGTTTAATAATTCTTGGGGTATGATGTATATTAAAACAAATGATAAATTTTAACTGAAAAAAAAGTCATCAAAGAAAATTTATAGTGTTAAATAATATTATTTTATTGGTTTTAAATAATAGTGAGATCATATTTTTATAATTAAATCTAATATAGGTCATTGAAATTAATTTTACATTCAAATTAGATATAAAATCATTTCAATAATTTACATTTTTAACTTTAATAACTTGTTTACTCACCCCATCAACGAGATTAATTATAAATTAATTACTAAAAAGTAAGTATTTTAAATATTAAAAAATGGATTATATATTTTGAATCAAAGAGTCCAAGTAATGTAAATAGTACACTTTTATTTCGAAAAATTATGAATATTAACTTTAGTTGTTTTTTATTAACAATGTAAAAGGTAAACTGGGTAGTTAAGGGTAAAAAATAATATTTTAAATAATAGAAAATTATCCAAACACTTTTCCTTGTGTTATTTAATGATTGTGTTTTGACCAATATCATCCATAAGACTAAATTATTTCTTTTTTGATACACTTGAATAACAGTAAGATAATTATTATATTTTACATAATGAAATGTTAAAGATTTCCTACTCACATTTTCAATAACAATATAATTTTTAATATTTTATTATAAAGAATTTAAATTCGACTATAAATAGTCAATTTGAAATCTAAAATATTTTTTTAATCAAGATAATTTATTTTTAAAATTTAGGAAATAAATTAATACCTTAAAGGCTTCTATAATAATGATTTAGAAATAGTTTAATTGATGTAAATACCAAATATAATGTTAAAAATATCAATATAAGTATAATTTTATATAATCAATATCATCTACAAATTTTTTGGATGACATTGACTTGTTGGGGAGTAATTAATATTTTTTTTAATATACCTTTTTGTTATGATATTTTTAAAATGTAAATAATTAATTGTGTCTAAATTGACAGTAATTATATTTTATAAAAGAAATATTTTATTAAATTGTTTTAAAATAATAAAAATATTAAATAAGAACAATGGGATAATATATGGTATAAAATATCATAAATTGACCATTTATTTTCCAGTTTTCCACTTTATGAGTAAAAATTTTGTTTTTCTTATCATTAAAAACATTATTAGCAATGTTAAAATTATAATAGGTTAACTAAGGTTTAATCAAAATTAAAAGGTTTAAAAAAATACCAATATTTATCCAAAATCTAGTCTTTCATGATAATACATCCATATATAATATTATATTAAAATAAATTTCATTTTTTTGGTATTTTAATTGATATTTATTTTAATATAAATTAATATTTTCAAAATTCCAATAGTACCCCTCACCTCAATTATAAAAAAGAAACCAATTCCCTCACTTGTTCACATCATGTTGAGCCTCCAATCCTAGACATACACTTAAATTTTCACATAGAAACTACATTATACCAATCCTAGAGGTTTTGGTATTCTCAAAAAAACTACCATAGTTTCCCTAATAGCAGATCTAATGGAGGTTAGCTTTAAAAGAGGTAATCCTCTTTACCATTTCTCTTAAGAGAATTTATTATTCTACTCCATATTCATGTTTTGTTTTCATTATAAATTAAGAAATTCAGTATCAAATATATTATGAGATATTAATATGACTATGTAACAACCATAATTTACATTTTAACCATCCTAAAAAAACAAAACCACCACACATGAGTATGTACGGCCTACTGTCTCCATGACGTAGTGTAATATGTCTATTAGTACTGAATTTATTGGATGTGTATAATGATGGAAATAAAAATTATATTTTAATATTTAACATTATATTGATTTTTGAATAAATAAATATCACCCACTTCATTTCCATTACATTGTTAATGGAATGATATTGTCGCTCGTGCATAGGTAAATCATACTGTCTTTATGATGGGATGCGATTAATTTTCCATGATCACTATTAAATAATGAATATATAAATTTATATAATGAATAAATATATTATATTCAACCTTAATATCATTCTTTAAATGAAATAACTATATCCTGTGTGCATCAACTTAGAATTATATGACAAAATATCAATAGGATAATGAAGCAATTAACACACAAAAGAACTGTAACAATGAAATTTCATTTTCATAATTGTGATAAGATAATAATATATAATATAATAAATATATATATATATATCTATAATTACTAAATAATAATATTTAATCCATTATAAAAGAGTTTTGGCTATTAAAAAAGTAAATCAGACCTAATGTAAGGGATCTTCATATTTCTTTTTATTTCAATGAGATACATGCCATATTCATCAATCAGTTATTTTGTGTGGTGTATATAATGACTTATTACATGTTATATAAATAATTTAATATATTTAATTATAATAAAATATATGATTGATGTTATTATTTCATGAGTTTTATGATTCTAAAGTTACTAAAGTAGTAGGTGGATTCGTTTCTCACATTTATTTATGTGGGGCATATACCATGTACAATTATTATTTCATATTTTTTGATTATATACTTTTCATAAATATATTTTATGAGTATTATTCAGATCGTTATTTTATTTTCATATCCATATAATTTTTTTCATTCATGGGTTGAATGATTCTACTAATTATAAAGTGATGAGTATTCCTTTTTGCAATCTCATCAATATTTATGATTCTTTCATTTTAGGTCTCTACAAGGGAATATTTACCTTCCATGACCATGTTTTCTAAAAAATCTTTATAATTTTTCAAACCATTCTAATAATATTTTATACTATCATATTTACAGATTTTTTAGTTTTTACTACATGGTATTAAAGGAATATTTTTGTTGTTTTCCAAATGAGGTACTTTTTGAATTTTTTTGACAAAAGTACAAAATGAATATTTCTTAACTTATATGGAATAAACATAATATTATTCCATCACGAAGAAATAATTATTTTAGAATTTGTTTATAATTTTTATTATTTATTTTTTAAAAAAATGATTTGTGTTAAAATATCATGGCATTTTATGAAAGGAATTTTTTTCCAAGAAGAAAATTTATTTTCATCAAGAATTATTTTCCTAAGATCTCTATAAATTATTCTCTATCTAACATAACCCTATTTGATGTTACATATTTTTTAATGGGGATATGATTCAATACAACCATAATTATTCTTCCTACTATTGGTTTATGTTTATGATGTAATGTTATTTTGCAAACCCATATCTTTTTAATTGTTTATATTATGATTTAATAATTTTTATTAAACCCATTTGATTCTGTGGGTTCTGATATGATAAATGATTTTTATTCTCTTGGAACACATATGTATTATTTTCATTATGCGATGTTTCAAATCTATAACTCTATATAATGTATTGGGTAATCATTTATATCTCATGAGATAGACATAAAGGGAATGAGGCATGAAATCAATTCAGTAAAGGGCTCTGTCATCTAAGATGGTGTATGGAGTATACCTTGACTACTAAAATAGTCGTGGGATTAAACAATTAGTACCAAGATGGTATGGTGAGAAAACCATAACTACTAATATGGCCTTGGTTGTGATTCCATGACTACTATGGAAATCATTTTATATGCTTATGTGTTTGCCACAAATTCCCTTTCTTATTTTTGTGTAATGATTTAAAGGATTATTCTCATTATTTACTTATGATTTGTGATTCATGAATTACCAATATTTATGTCATGATTCTTATTTACGATCATTGATATACTGGGTATGTTATTCTATTTTCATGATCATGTTCTCAAACATTTGTACTCAGGATTATGTTTAAATGTCTCACTTATTTACCCTTACTAAGCATTTGAGCTCAACTATTTCTTATGTTTTCTATTCCCTGGGTTATAAATGAATCTTTTATTTATAGGTAATAAAGGGGAAGGTATTTTTTGTAAGCATTTAAAATCTTTTTCAGGATTTTTATTTTGTCTTCAATTTTTCCAAAGGCAGTAAACTAATATGGTCTTTCTGTGTGTTTTTGTTGTGATATATGAAATTTTCTGCAAAAATTATGTGATATCAATAAATGTCATCCTTGTTTTTTTGTGGTTGATATCAGAGAAAATGATTATTCAATCTTTGGAAACAAGGATGAGAAAGAATTAGTGATATCCCGAAATATATTTCTATGTATATTCATGGGGATGTCTATAAGGATAATTCTATGTATAGGTTCCAATAATAGAATTTTGGAAATGATAATGGATAACCTAGTATTTACCCTATAATTTTATATATTGAAAGTAAAAACCCTTGATTATGTAGTTCTCCTAATATAATTAGTGATTCTCATAGTATAATTTTTCCATCAATGGATGGAACTCAAACAAACAACATTAATGAAGAATTCAATGGGACATGCAACTATTGTTATCCTTTATAGCCAAATATTATGGGAGATAAATGAAAAATCATATCATTATGCTTACACAACCTATGAATCTTTATGGACTTCTAGGCGACTGGATATGGGAATATATTTTTTTAATTCCTTTATGAGGAAAAATTAACATTCTTTCTGTAGGTCTTCTGATCAACTTGTTTCTAAAAATGTATTTGTACCATTAAAAAGGAATATTATATCCTTCATTGTTTAGAACATGAAAAATTCATTTTGGTTTTTTATCATTTAAAATGAGATTCATAATAGTCATGGACTACAATCAGGAATATGAGGTAACAATATAAAATTTTACCCATTGAATGGGATGATTTTATGAACTTATGTTTCAATACCTACTTTCCTTTTATTCTTATTTGAAAGATGGAAAATTTGTTTATTAATCTTAATAAAATGGTTGATGACTCTATCAGTACCTATAAGGAATCATTTATAAGAATTATGAGGTATTATTCTAAAATTATCATCCAACTTAAAAGCAAGGTGGGTCATTTATTTAGTGGTTTAAACCCAAGTCGTCAAAGAGTGTTATCCAAAAAATACTTTAGTTGTCGTGAAGAGATTTTGCACTATGATATCAATGTAGAAATGGATGTGGGATTTACATATCAATCTCATGGTTCTACCAAGAAACGAAAGATATATTTTAAAGTAAATTGTAAGAATTTTGGGGAAAAGAATATTAGAGTTTATATATTCCGGAAGTGTGGAAAGAAGCATAGTAGATATTGTCTTAAAGGGGTCTAGTAAATGCCTAATGTGTGGGAATGAAAGTCATTAAAAAATTGATATCAAAAGTGATGGATAAATGATAGGTAATGATGTTAACAAATAAATGGATTCCCAGTTTTCCACTCCCACACTTCAATGTTTCATGTGAAATGAAAATGGTCATTATGCTAAGAAATTTACTAATTAAATATTTACCGTCGATGACCAACATTAGCAACCTCTTAAATAAACAAATTTAAATCTCATACAATAACTATTGGAGATGTGGAGTATGACAACATAGTTGGTTAATTATTGAGTATTTATGAATTTTAATTCATGAATATTGTTGTAGAAGTTCTATTATGGAATTATAGAATAATTTAACATCTAATTATTGTTCAACTATAGTGTTTCCTTTAGAATTTGAAAGTATATGTTGAAAGGTATGGGTAACCATAAAAATTGATTCACGTGGTAAGGTGATATTTTTGGAAAACACATGATTATATAAAGGATAACTCTTAATATTTACATGATGCCGGGATAGTTAAATACAAATATAAATGATTATGATGAAATAAATGGGACAATATTGATGACCTTGGGGCTGATATGAGGAAAATGTTCTTTATGATATCACGGATTTTGGTTGTTGAATTTTGGGATTTTTATTACAAGGAAAGTGTTAATTTTTGAAAGAATGTATGTTTTCATAGAGGATTAATAGTAATTCAGGTTGTAACAATATTTCAGGATAATACATGATAATGGACTACAAATTTTTGGTGTATGAAAATAAAGATCTATATTAAGTTGTTTGGGGGGGAAATTTTGATATAATTTAGTCAAATTCTTTAAAAGGTTTAGATTTTCATCTTTTATAAGGATTTTAATGTTAAATAGTAGTGGAATGGTTTACATTAAAAATTAGATGAGGTTTTAGATATTAAATTATTATCTCTCTGTATAATGATTTATTCATCTTGGATAGTATGTGATAACCTTTTTATGATAATGACATATAGAAGGAGTTATAATTCTACTTATGGTTCTCATGATCTACTAGTGCTTCAGGAATGAAAAATTCAAATTTATTTCTTAGACTATGATATAAAGTGGAAATTGATCTAGGAACAATGAAAGGATTAAATTATTATTAATAAATTAAGTATTTATTCTCACGAAATATTATTCAACTATATGTAAAGAACCATAAAATGAAAACTATATTCCTAGTACCTTCCTTTTTTATGACTCAAATGTACCCCTAGGTCATCATAGATTTATGGATTTGTTGTTGTTACTTTTTTCTGAACCACGTTCTCTATCAATCCCCATCAGAACTTGATCATAATATTTCTCTTTCTTGTCAAGGATTTCACTTACCACCAATGTTTTCATATTTGGAAAGCTTGTTATTAGTAAATTTGGGTGACCGTTTTGTGTCAAAATTTTCTTCTTAAATGGAAATTTTATTATTCATTTTTTGGATTTCGGTTTCTATGAAAGAAAATTTAATGTATTAAACCTTTGATAAAATAGATAAATTTTGAGGGGGAAATTTATTTAAATGGGTGTATAATGTAACACCCTATGATTTTTAGAAATATTTTCCTTCAATTCATTTAATATTTTCAATATTTTTCATTTGACACAATGCTGAATAAAGCTTTTGTTGTATAAAAAACTATGATTGGATTTTTGTTATATACAACACCAAGTTGAGATGGTGCTGCTTGCAACACTTTTATTATATGTTGGTATACACAAAACTATTATTGTCTTCTGTTACACCACACCGAGTTAATTTTATAGCGTTTAATACATGCAATACCGAGTATTACTGAAATATAGTATATTATTAAAATATTATTATTTAATATAATAATGTATAAAAAAGCTATTAAATTAGTATTTATAAATATTATTAACTAAATTATCAAAATATAAAGTTTATTATATGAAATAATTGATTTCCAATTAATTAGAAATGAAAATATTTACCAATTAATTTTAATGAAAAAATATTTTCATCATGATTCCAAAGTCAGTTTTGTCATATTAAATTAAATAAATAATAATTACTGAATGAAAATAATTAAATACATATTTTATTTGTTTTTTAATATATTTTATATATTCATCTAATAGATTTAATAGGCATAAGATATGAATATGATAAATTTTGTTTGCATAAAACTAATACTCATCAAAAGGGAAATTTTTCCTTCTTTTAGTGGTGAACAAATTTTAAATCAAACATTAGACACTTTTATAGTTTTTATATAGAAATATAAACTTCTTCTTTGAAAGAGGGATATAAATTTTTACTTTAACTTTTGGTATCATTTTGATAAGTTTCATGTTTTGATTAATTGTAAAAAATTCCAAATATTAATTGAAAACATATTTTTTCCTCGAAATAATTTATAATGCTCAATTATATTTATTATCAGTTTTAAAAAATAATTATATAAATTTATTATTGGTTAATAAAATATAGGTCACTGCCTTTAATTTTACATTAAAATGAGGTTTAAAAATGTTTTAATCTTTTCCATGTTTTGGAATTAAAGAACAGTTTCTCACCCTATCAATAGGATTAATATTAAATTAACACTACTGAAAAAATGGCATATACCCACGATTCAAAACCGTGGGTATAGCCTATACCCACAGTTTTGGGAATCGTGGGCTGGAACGGCGTCGGTATAGGTCCCCAGCCTATACCCACTGTTTTCCAAAACCATGGGTATAGGTGTCCTGCCACCGTGTCACCGAAACATAGCCAATTTCTATGGTGTCAACGGCTTTTACCCACGGTTTCAAAACCGTAGGTATAGGTCCTAAAATAAAGCAGGCGCCGAGTTTCGATCCCACAACCTCTATGCTTCCAACGCCGCATATAACCACTACCCTAACTTCACCTATATGTATATATATATATAGTTAAATATAGTTATAAAAACCTTGGGTATAGAGGGAAGAACCGTGGGTATAGGGTTCCCGCCAAAAAAAATTCCCTTCCTGCGGAAAATGTTTTTTTCCCGCGCACATAAAAGTGACCTATACCCACGGTTTTTCATAACCGTGGGTATAGTTATTTTAGCCCAGACCTATCCCCATGGTTTTGGGGAAAACTCTGGGGATAGGTACCCTTATACCCATAGTTTCTAAAACCGTGGGTATACGTGACTTTTCTGGACCTATACCCACGGTTTTGGAAAACCGTGGGTATGGGGGGTCTATCCCCATGATTTTGGGGAAAACCGTGGGGATAGGTCCATTTTCCAGTAGTGTAATTATCTCAACTAATATGTTTTTAATATTGAAAAAATCATTCCATATTTCAAATCAGAGGTTATAAATTATGTAAAGAGTTTTATTTTATTTTATGATATTATGAATAATTATTTTCTAATTTTTTATTCACATGGTAAAATGAAAATCTGGAGATTAAGGGTAAAAAATAAAATTATGAATAATAGAAAATTTCTTGAACACTGGTCCTAATATTATTGGATGACTGGTTTTAAACCAAAAGTGTCATTGTTCTGACCTTATTATATTTAAAATCCATATGAATGGGAGTAACACATTTATTATATTTTATTTAAAAAAAAGTTAAATACGTTATAGTCATATTTTCAACAACTATATCATTTTTAACATTGGTTTATACAAAAGAAATATTAGAATATATGTAATAATTTTAAATATTAAATGTTTTTATTTTTCAATGTAATTTATTTTTAATTTTTAGTAAATATATGAATACATTAATGGATTCTGAAATTTTTAGGTAGTAATTGTTTAATTAATAAAAATACCAAATAAATGATATCAAAATTATTAAAATATATATAATTTGATATAATTAAAGTAATTGACAAATTTTATGGATGATTTTTTATATGTTAGTGATGAATTTATATATTTGGTTTGAATATATCTTGTTGTATGATATTTCTAAAAACAGAAATAATGAATTGTGTCAAAATTGACACAAATGATATTTTATGAAAATAATATTTTATAAAAATATTTACAATAAAATAAATCTATTTAATAAGGAAATGGAGATGATATATATGGTAAAATATCATAGTTTGACCATTTATTATCAAATTTACATATTATATGTAAAAAAATACATTCACTTAACATTAAAAACATTATTAGCATAGTAAAAAATCAAAATAGGTTTACTAATGGTTAATCAAAATTGAAAGGTTTTAAAAAATACCGTAATTTCTAAAAAATATATTAGATGATGAGATTACAACATTATCTCATATTATTTTCTAATACATGAAATTTTTGTGGTATTTGGATTGAAATTTAATTTATTATAATTTAATATTTTTGGAAAATGAAAAAGTGTCCCTCACTTCAATTATAAATGGTAATCTCCTCTCTTACTTCTTCACATCACGTTGATCCTTTAATCAAGGTCATACCCTAACCATTTCTCATCTAAAATTACCTAGACACATCCTATAGGTTCTTGTTTTCTCAAAAAAAATAAATCCAAGTGTCCCTAAAGGGATATCCAAAGGTGGTTTGTTAAGAAATAGGTAATGATTTTTTTGATGCCCTCAAGTGTATTTCTTCCCAAATTTATATTCATGTGTTTTTTAAATTATAATGTAAAAAACACTAGTATCTCTTATATGATGATATGATATTATGATAACTAAACAATAATATTCCACTTTTTATCCATCCCACAAAAAACAAAATCGCCGCATGTGCGTACATACGGCATATCGTCTCCACGTCGTGGTGTAATAGGTTTTCATCAACACTTTACTTGTATAGGTATAATGGTGGAAATAAACATTATATATACGGATTATAAAATTACATTGATTATGGAATAAAATAAATATCATTCACTTCCTTAACTTTTCAAAATTAATGTAATGTTTTTGTCTCTTGTGCGTATGTACGACCCACCATCTCCATGATGTGATACGATTATGTTTCCATGATCACCATTAATGAATGATTATACTAAATAAATATGTTATCTAAAACCTTAATATCATTATTAAAATTACATAACTATATCTTATGTCCATGAACCATGAAATATAAGAAAAAATATTCATTGAAAAATGAAGTAGTTAACACCTGAAAGAAGAGTAATAATGAAATGTTATTAACAAACAGGTGATAAAATAATCATATATTATATCATAAATATAAATATGGGTATATAATATGTTAATAACATTATTTAAATAATTATATAGTAGTTTTGTACACATACGAAGGAATTCATACCTAGAGTAATGGAATTTCATCTCACTTTTTATTTCTATGCGATACATTCCATATTCACCACTCGCAACATTTGTGTGGTTTATATACTAACCTATAAAATGTTATATTATTAATTTTATTTGTTTAATTATATTAAAAAATTTAATTGATGTTATTATTTCATTTGGTTCATGATTCTAAATTTACACAAGTACTAAATGGATTTTTTTCTCACTTTATTTTCTATGGGACACATGCCTTATACACTAGTTTCTACTTTGTGGTGTATGTTTGGCCCATGAGTGTATTTTATGAGACTTATCTAGAATATTATGGAATTTTTATATCCATATAATTTTATATCGTTCATGGGGTATATAATTTAACTAATTATAATGTGATGATTATTTATTTCACAATCTCATCAATATTTGGAATTGTTTCGTTCTAAGTCTCCATTGTGGAATATTTACCTTCCATGTCCATATTTTCTAAAAATGTTTTGAAATTTATTCTCATTAATATAATGTGTATTTTAAATTCCATTTCATCACATTTCTTACTTTTTACTACATAGTTTGAAAAGAATATCTTTTCATCTTCCAATCTGGGTACTTTTTTATTTTTCCCATAAAAGTATGAAAGGAATAATTTTTTCACTTGTAAGGTATGAAAAAACTTTTTCTCCATCATGAAGTCTTACTGATTTGAATATTATTTTACAATATTATCAGATTATATTTGAATAAATTTATTTCTTCTTATATTTCATGGAAGTTTATGTAAAGAAAACTTTTTCAATGAAAAACAGTTTTTTCCTCAAGAATTATAATCAAGTGATCATACAGAATTATTTTCCATCTAAGAAACCATTATTTTATGTCACTTATTTTTTACTCAGGATAATATTTAATTATTCCTTTATTATTCTTTCTGTGTTGGATTATTTTTATGATGGAAAGACATTTATGAAACAAATTTATTTTCTATGGGTTATGTTATGATTGAATGATGTCTATGAAACCCTTTTCATTATATAGACTTTGATATGTTGAATGATTTATGTTCTTCTGGAAAACATTTATAAGGTTTTCATTATTTCATATTTTTGACCTATATCTCCCTCAATTGGATTGTTTAATGATTTATATCTCATCAGATAGACATGGTAGGAACGTGGATGGAAATTGGTTCAGTAGTAAGGACTTTGTACAATAAGACGGCCTTGGGAGAGCACCTTGACTACTAGGACGGTCATGGGAGTAAACCATTCCATCCAATTTGGTATGGGGATATTACCCATACTACTAATATGTCCTCGAATGTGATGGCTCGACTACTATAGAAATTATTTTATATGTATGTGAGTCTACCAAAAATTCAATGTCTTATTTCAATTAGATGATTTAATAGATTATGTTATTTATTTTTATTTGATTCAAGTCTTATGAAATAAAATTATTTATGACATGATTATTCATTATGATCACTTATAATTATGGTATTATCTATTATTTTAATTATCACATTCTCATACCGTTATGCCCATGATTACTTTTACATGTATCTCTTGTTTATCCATAAAGAGCATTTGATCTCACCATTTTCTTATGTTTTCACTTACACAGGTTATAAAGATTTGTTTTTGGTAATTTTACTAAAGGAGAAAAAGTTTCTGGGAATCATTGAAGATGTTTTACTAGATTAGATGTTTATATTCCAAGTTTCCAAAGGCACTAAACTAATATGGTCTTTTTCTGGAGTTTTTGTAATATAGAAAATTTTCCACAAAAATGATGTAATATAAATGTACGATACTATTGTGTTTTTTATAAACATTAACATTTTGTGCTATAATGGGGCTCAATCGATCATATTATATGCTAAAATGGGGCTCAACAAATTTTATTTGTCGTGTCGGGCTCACCCATGTGCTATAATGGGGCTCAACCATTCTTAAACAATTTCCAAGAACCATAAAATAAATAAATCTCATAGATCCTGAATATCATAATAAAAAATTATATAAATAATCATTATATTTTTCATAAATTCATCAACCTTTGGAAAATAAATATTTTCCATGACAATATCATGAAACTATCAAAATCCATCTAGATAAATAAGAAGGATGGAATCATTTCAACATATATCATTGAAGAAAAAGTAACATAAAGGGTTGTTGATGTTGATAAATTTATATAACACTAAGATATAACTAAAAACCTTCTTAAGTCAAATAACCGTTCCACTTTTATTGACATCAAAGGATGTCATATTATATGGAAAATTATATTGAAAGATCACATGATACATTTCCTAAGGAAAATATCCTTTGTATTTTTAACAATATTATTTAAAAACTAAAACATTATAAAACATTAAATAAAAAAAATTATTTGAAAATATACTTTAATTTATTTAAACAACAATCAAGAGTAAAAATTAATTTAAAATATCATTGGATAACATTAAAAACATTCATGAAAACATGTTTAGAAAACATGTATTTGGAAGA
Organism: Viscum album; assembly: GCA_963277665.1. Taxonomy (NCBI): domain Eukaryota; kingdom Viridiplantae; phylum Streptophyta; class Magnoliopsida; order Santalales; family Viscaceae; genus Viscum; species Viscum album. Next base: position 509,714,559 of record OY728143.1, on the reverse strand, counting down.
AAATATATTTTTGGTCAAATAGAGAAAAGAAGTTAGATTTTATTAAAAATTTATTATTTTAAAAATAATTTCAAAAGAGTTAAATATGTTAATATATCATTAAAAACATGAATTTATCTAGGAGAATAAATTTACATGATTTTATTAGACAATAATGTAAATTGAATCATAATAAATCCCTATTGAAATGAGATCGAAACATAAATTACTTACCACTTCTGTAACTTTTGAATTATAAGACCCATGAATTGAATAAAATAAAAGGATACATTAGATACCATTAATATAATGATATTAAGTATATAATAATTCAATGTATTTTTATATACACCTCATAAAATTATATCTCTCTAAAAACGCATAGGTCATAAGGAAGATAATTTGAGATGACCAACCCTTACATTGATCATAATGTTAAAGTTATAGTTAGTCAATGAGCCAATTATGTGTATCAAATTTAATTCAAAATACAAAATGTATAAATAAAAAAATATATAACAAAAATTCCTTAAAAACATAATCTTATAATGTCATATTCAATGAAGAAGTAATATATCCTCATGAATTGAAATTGAGTTATGAAATTTTTTATCGCATGGAAACATATAAGTAAAATACACACTGGCGAAATGATTTTAATTGAAACATAAAATATCATTAAATATTAAATATTCATGATATTACATGTAAAATGGATAGTATATAAACCTTATAAAATAAATTCATTTCGTGACACTAAAATATTCCTCAAATAAGGATACTTGAGATGAAGTCCATTCCCTCTTGTCTGGACTTTCCATGTATGTCATTTGACTCCAATATAATGTGATTATTTAAATTATTTTATTTCTTAAAAACATTATTAATATTATTAATATTTACTTAAATCATTTATTTTATTTAATTTTATTTATATATTTAATTCTTAACCAGTTAATTCTAAATCAGGAGTTTTGAATATATTTTTCATATATTTCCAAATCGACTTTTTTAGGAAGACTATGGTCAGAGTAGTCATTATTTAAACATATAAATAATAATAAAAATTTCATAATTATAATTTATAAACATCAATTATAACTTTTAAATCAATATTAATATATTTTTATCAAAAATGAACCATGTTATGATTGTCAGGATGGTGGGTCTTATGTACACATGAGTAACATTTCCATTATTCACCAATCATTTTAGAAAGAAGGTATATTTTATCATTAATGAATGATAATAATATAAAAAATAATATATTATTTATTTCAATATACATATATATATTATTTATTTCTTTGTGACAAAAATAATCACATCTCTTCGTGGAGGCAGTAGTATAAAGGTACGCATGAACGATGTTACCATTTTCCAGTGTAAGAAAAAAAATATTATAATTTAATATTTCAATAAATATATATATCAGTAATATAAAAATTATTTAATATATAAAACAATTCTTTATTATATTTTTCCCTATTACATTCTTCGTAAAGTGCTATTGAAAAGCGAATCACATGGCTTTGTTGGGTTGTTGTTCATCGTATGCATGAGCGACATTGCCATATCCCCAACAGAATGGTAACTAATAATGTATATTTATATCATAATTATAAAATTATATTATCTTATTAAATATATTATATATAATTGAAATCCATCATTTCAACCATATTTAACAGGTGTTGAAGGAAAACAAATTACATCATATCACAAGGCGGTAGTCCACCAAAAACACGAATGGAGGTTTTTTTCCTATTCAGGGAACAGTTTATGGATATAGGTTATTGAATTAAAATAATGAAATCTAATTATAAACTACATCATATTTTTATTATTTAATAATGGTTGAAAAATATTTTAGTTAGGAGGAATAAGAATCAAAACAAAAATGCATGGTTAAGAATGATACCTCTTCTTCCAACAACCGCATATGTTTTACACCAAATTATTTCATTTATTTTTGTTATCAAACCAAGGAATATAGGATTTGGTTGCATAATTAATAATTTAATTTTTATAGTTTTTTTATTATAAAAAAGTTGTTGGAGTTTTTAAGATACTATGAGAGGAGTGGCCCTTTTTAATTGGGGGAGAGGACAAAGATAAAATATTTGAAAAAAAACATTACACCCATAGATTTCACATATAAAAAGATCTAAAATGGACCAATATTGAGACTCGTATGAGATCAGGTTAATATATTTTAATAAAATATAATTAATAAAATTTTATAGGTAATTTGTTCCCCAATATATTTAGTTTAACTCCAGGTAAATCTTTTTTTACCTTAAACATGGTAAATTATATTTGTTGTTTTCAATATTTTTATAACAAAAAATTTAGTTGAAATTATTATATAAAATTAATTATTATGATTATAGTTATTGAATAAATTTTATCATATTTAATTCAATGAATTGTCATAATTTAATTTAAAATCAAACCATTATACGCTATGAAAAATAGGATTTTCAAGTAATGTATTTTTCAAGCCTGAGATGATATTATAGTGACTATTGGACTTGATTTAATAATTATATGAACATAAATTCATAATTATCTATATATAATCTATAAATATAATTTAAAACAATCCCCATTATGGGTTTTGTAATTAATTTATATAGAGAACAGTCATGCAATTTAAAATATCTTTTTGACATATGCATTTTTCAATCATAAAATAAAATTAAACTAGTATCCTAATTAATGTTGATTAAAATGAACAAGATTGGAATAAATATATATAATTAATAAATAAGTCAATTTAATCAAATTTAATGAATAATTATACTTTAAAATAACTTAATTTGAAGAAAATAAATTATAAAGTTACAAAAATCAGTATTTTCACTATTCACTAAAAATATTATACTTGCCGAAGAATTACCAAATTATGAAGTAAATTAATTTAAATATGATAAATTCCAAAAATAAGTCACTTTTTTCAAATACATTTTGAATAATTTATAGAAATTGGTTATAATATTTTCTCATAAAAATCAAGAAAAATATTTTTTTCAAAAAAAATATTGTTGTTTAATAAAATTTGAATCATAAAAATTGTATTGATATTTAGGAATAATTTATCTATAAAATTATATTTAAAATAAAATTTATATATGAATATCATAAACTAGTTAATACTATTCATACTCATCAATTAAATAGATGGGTTATAAGAGTCAAATTGAAATAATATTATTTCATGGTTCGTTTCAACTCGGTGTAGTGTGTCTTGTATGATATCAAGACTAGATTCTTTTTTTGAAAATCTTGGGTTGTTACATTGAAATATGTTTCAAAATAAAAAATTATTATAAAATATTCATGGGATATTCAGCCTTCTAATTCAGGTATTTCTCTTTAAGGTTTGTGTAACTGAGATCTGCATGACTCTTATTTACATGGTGAATATAAGTCAAAAGATTCTTGAGTTCTTCATCCAATAATTCAAGATGAAAATGGAGAACCTAGAATAAAAATATGATATTTTGATATTGGTGGAATGTTTCTCATTCATATGGATGTGAATCCTTTCTATGTAATAAATGTACATCATTATATTAAAGATAATATCAAAATCAATGTATCATCATCTAGTTTACAATATTATAATGTACTGACAGATTCATTTATCTAAATCACTTATTTTTTCTTATGAAGAGAGAGGATATAAAATTTTATGGTATAAGAATCCATGTCCATATGTCTTATTATCATTTATCCAGACCTAACTAATATTATGTCGTAATGGAATATAAGTGTATTCCCATGTACCTTCTGTAATAATACTTATTAAATAAGTTCTTAGTGTGGTGGCAGAATATGTGTTTGGAATTACAACACATAGTAGAAACTTTCATGTCTTAGTTCAATGTAAAACACAATTTTACCACCCATGGAAATATTTCCTAGTGAGGAAATAGATTGTGTCCTTTAATATCGTAGTGTTATATTGATTTCCCTTTACATACATTACAATAATTAAAACCAACATTATATTTTATGTTTATTTCAAAATATGTCACATAATAAGTTTTAATTATGAGTCTCCCACTATTTTTTCAGAACCTTAAATACCTTACCTTTTAGTTTCAGAATAACATATTGCATCGATATTCTAGTAGAAAGGATCCATACACCACTCCTAATAACCTAAGTTAGGGTCTATCAATTACTCAAAGGTATTTAGGTAATAGGGCCTTTACCAACTAAATTAAATCATAGATCCTTGTTCTATTGGGTAGAATCCCCAATCCATAAATCACATGATCAGATTTCCTGAACACATAACTCCAAGTTTACACCAATTCATGCAAGGGCTACTTCTCTTGATGTGAATTCGGTTTAGTCAACCCAAAACCTTTTTTAAATCTCCATGTTAATTAGTAGAGTCCCGGTGTTGGTTAAATCAAATAATATAATCTAGTGGTTTCGTTACAAATTATGATAAGGAATGTTATACCTATTTATTATTTGATTTGATGTATTTTCTATTTATGCATAAATTACTCGTTTTATATTATTAAAAACATTTCAAATTGAGATTTATTTTAATAAATTAATTAACCATGTATTCAATAAATTTTTTACATAATCTAGATACTAAATTTCAACTTACATTCTTGTTAATTCATTTAATTAATATGAGATCCTCCATTGAAATAAATAACTGAACTATCAACTGATAGAATTAAATTACTAAGTAATAAGATAATAAACCTTATACCATAGTTTGTTTATTTATATAATGAAAAAACAACACTTACCCTAGGTGAATAAATCCCTAAATCTACACTAGTTCGAGAGACATCATCATATATTTCCACCAATGCACCTTCTAGATTAATTTCACTATGGATCTGTGTTACACTTCCACCAATCATTGGGTAACTCCTTTAAATATATAATCCTTACTCACAGATTAGAAAGGATAACCATTAGATTTTTAAAGGGTTTTGCAAGAAAAAACTATTGGATCATAGTCCCATGCATAAATAGAGGAGGAGATGACAAGAAAGCTACCATTTTCAACTTTATAAATTTTTTACAAACCATTAAATATAAATATATTAAAAGAAACTAATCATATATAAATGTTTCTCTAAACTCATGATCATATAAACACATACAATGAATAATTAAATGTAAAATATCTTGCTTTCATTTGAATTAATTCATTGTCATTAAGACATGAATGCATGAATTTATTATATTTATTTATTCATATTAATGACCATTTGAATAGTTTTGAATATACATTTATAATTAATATTAAATAAATAAAATTATTTATACTTAGATACAATATAATAAATTAAACTCATAACAATCTCTTCCCAAACAAACACAAATTAGTGAAGTCTTTTTTTATTTGTGATGTTTTAAAATTTCGCTAATTCATTTACTCACATTTCTGGGAAAATTTTGATAACTGGGGTGTTGTTAGTTTACTGACATTTATAAACATCACATATTGTTGAAACCTCATTTATTGATGTTTTTTTAGAAAATTGATAAATCTCAAATCAATTTCAATAGTTTCTAAAACACATTTCCAATTACTGATACCTCTTTTATCGTCTTTATTAGAAACATCGGGAAATCACAAATCATTTCCCAATGTTTCTAAAAATGTCAGAATTTTTTTTAATTCAAAAAATTTTAGTCTTGTTTTTTTACAATAGAAAATATTTTTTAAAATGTCAGAACTATTTGTTTTGGATGCTCCCCCACCCTGCCCTAAATTTCCCACACACCCACCTAATGTGTTTTGACACTGCCCCAACCCTAACCGGAGTATAACAACCTCATGCACCCTCTACCTTGATGGTACCTTTCTACACACAACTCCCACATTCTTGGACATAACCACTACACACCTATGGAAATAGCATGATAATCTACCTCTATAAGAACTCGAACATAGGACACCATGCGTTAAACCTAAATAGAAGACTAACTGAACTATGTTATTTTTGAATATATAATTGTATTTTATATATATTTATATAAATAGACATCAGTATTTAAGATATATATATATATTTATTTATATTTATTTATTTTATTAATATATATATATATATTTATATATATTTATATATTTATTTATTTATATTTTATATTTTATATTTTACGTTTATATATATATATATATATATATACGTGTCTGTGTTTACATTATATTATATTACATATATATATGTTTATATTTTATGTTTATATATATATCTGTGTGTCTGTGTGTATTTATATTATGTATATATGTGTGTGTGTGTGTTTGTATTTTATATATATTAGTATTTTATATTATATTTTTTTTATATTTTTTTATATTTTATATTTATATATAAATATATGTTTATATGATATATATATATATGTTCATATTTTACAAACACACATATATATATGTATATATTATATATTTATATATATATATATGTTTATATTATATATATATATATATATGTTTATATATTTTATATATATATGTGCGTGTTTATGTTTTATATTTTGTATATTATATTTATATCTAAGTGTGTGTGTTTATATTAAATATATATATATGTTCTTGTGTGTTTATGTTTTATATTATATATCTGTGTGTAATATTTTATGTTTTTGTATATATATATATATATATTTTATTTTATATTTTATATTTTATGTTCTATATTTAAAAAAATGTTTATATTATTATATATATATATATATATATGTTTATGTTATATATATATATATCTGTGTGTTTATATATGTTCATATCTTATGTTTGTATATATATATATATTTTTTGTTATATATATGTATGTTTATATTATATATATGTATGTTTATGTTTTATATTATATATATATATATAAGTTTAAATTTCATTTTTATATTATATAAATAAATGTGTTTCTATTTTATGTTTATTATATTTTTATATTATATATATATATGTTTATATATGTTTTTATATATAATATTATATTAATATATATATACAAAAATTTATATATATATCTCTATGTGTGTGTAAATATATATGTGTATGTATACATATAGATTATTCTAGTTATATATATATATATAATTAGCAATGTTTTCAAACACTCGTAAAAACCACACTAAAATAGCAATGTTTTCATAAAAACATGACAAAATTAAAAATACATTTATCTTTAAATATTTAAATATATGTATACATATGTTATATATATGTGTGTGTTTTTTTGTTTATATATAATATTCTGACACTATTTATAAATCTTAGTGTATATATATTTATCTGAATGTATATTTACATCGATGATTGGAAATGAGTTATATAAATATATATAGATGTTTCACTAAAAAATGGAATTAATTTAGAGACAATTCCCGAATAACGTGGATATATTAGAAAGGTTTCTTGAAAATATCCCAAGTTTAGCGACATTTGATGGGAAACATGGCTAAACTAGTGGTGTTTTTAGGAAATGTCTCTAATTTAGCCATATTGTTTTAGGAAAGATCGCTAAATTAGCATTATTTCCTGAAAATCATTTCTAAAATCTAGTTTTTTAGGGTATGTTCTACCTTGTATGGCTATTTACTATACATTTAATATATATTATAATTTAATTTTTTTCAAGTTTTAAATAATCTGTAGTGTGTCATGAAAAAAATATTTGGCATATTTAAAACACACTTCATGTTTAATATATGTGATGTGTACAATATTGATGTTTTTATTAAATATGGTGTATACTGAAATTATACATGGTCTGTAGTTATTAATTTACATGGAAATTAATTAGGAATTTAAAATAATGTTAAATTATTTTCATGTCACATCCACCAACTACACACTCTCTAGATCAATTTAATTTCACAATTAATTTTCCTTCCATGTAATTATTCCACACTATTACAGAATGTATAGTGTCTAATTGGTGTAAAGGGGTAGTAGTTATATTGCTTATACAACCAGCTATAGGCTATAAGACCTCTGAGTTTCCTAGTCACCAATCTTGTGTGTCGTGTAATAAATACACGAAACACCCTTTGGAAATGCATATTCAAATAATTTCACTGTAAAACAGCATGGAGACAAAGTCTTGTACGTCAGTTATATGCCTTGTACTCTAGTAACACATATGCCAAGATGGCTTCATTAACACATTATGTGCATTATTGGACTCCATATACCCATATTTATCATGGGTTTTCCTTCTTCAGTTTACACGTGTACATGGCATGTTCCAATAGGCTACACGTTTCATATTATTTTCCTATTTGGCTAGAACTCTAGGCACCATCGAATGGACTCATTGAATTTTTATTCCTATATTTTTAACCGGTTCTTGATTATAATATCTTGTATTAAGATATATACTAGAATACTTCAACTTATATATTTAAATATTGTATAATATAGAAATAAAAATAATAAAAAATCATATCATCAATCAATGATTAATAAATCATTATAAATTAATTTTGAGACCTCTCTGATTATGCTTATAGATTTCAGGCATAGTTAAGATACCTATTAGGCAGTTTCCAACCAATATTTGTTCCATAAAAAAATGATCTGATATTTACACGATAAATAACATCATGAACAATAGAAATAAAGCAAATATTAATTTACTATTACACCATAACAAAGAATACAAGATAATAACATATAATTATTAATTAATTTATTTTAATAATGATATTAATTTTTTGAATTTCATTATTCATTGATAAATATTAAAATAAAATCTTATCTTTTTATTATTATAGTGAGATTATTTGAGGCAATAATTCATCTAGTAGTGATCCGCACATCTGTTGTGATCCTCTAAATGCCACTGTAGAAATCCTTATGTGCTAGCATGGAAGATTAAAACTATTTTGTTATTTGTTGATGATCAGGACAATAATCTCTTTGGGTGGAAGGACACTTTTGTATCTCTATATTTGTTGGTTGGAATGGAAAAATCAAGAGGGTTATATTGAGTTTCCAGTAAAAATTTTCTGTTTAAAAATGATTTAAAACATAAATCCCCCAATTGAATAAAAAAACTATATTACTAAAAATGGTATAAATATATAATTTTATTTTTTTCTAGTAGGTTCTAATAAGGGGATAAATACATAGTTAAAATAATCTTCGAAATTACCCTAACGTTTGAAACTAAATTACATGATCAAACTCTCTATTTAGAACAAAAATTAAGATTAACTACAAAATTAATGTTTTGACACATATTATAAAACAGGTATAATTATGTACATTGAAACATAAAAAAAACTAAAAATCATAGTAGAATTTTAAACAAAGGGTTTGGTCTCATGATGATTCATAATCCCCTATACATGGAAATCAAAATCTACCAATATTTTTATTAAATAATAAACGAGATCCACAACTTGGATCGGGTTTCTCAAACAACCTAAATAATATTACATAGTTATATATGGGATAAAAACAAGTACATGTCTATAGCAACCCTAGTTTTAGTTATATAACCATTTTTTTACTTTTTTATGTGTTTAAATGGATTTTTTAGAGTTTGGTAGAGTGTGAGATAGTGTGGATGGGATTAGAGAGTGTTTTGGAGTATTTTTAAAGTAGCACGGCTTGAGAATGGTTAGGAGAAACTATGCAGTATATGATAGTGGGTCTTTATATATTTGTACATGGCTTGTCTAAACATATGGGGAGGCTGTGTGAAGTGACCTTCGATGCAGTATCATGCACATGGTTGGCACACGGTTTGCCTAACTGTGTGAGCTAACCGTGCGTGATAATAAAAATAGGGTTTTTAAATCCAGGCTTGGTCAGGATTTTCCCTTAACAGTCCATTATTCCTCCCAATCAAGACTAATTCAATATTATTGGTTCTCAAGGGTTAGAAGGGATCCCCCAGTCATTATAGAATAAATATTAAGGGGTTTCACGGTGAGAAGAAGGTGGTTCTTCTCTGGTAAGTCTCCTCCCTTCGATCTTTCATTCTTATCCTTAGATATAGTTCTTTCTCCGTATCAGTTTTCTAGATATACACGTCTCTGGTAGATCTAGGGTTTTTGTTGCCTGATATGATGAGATAGATGAATTTTAATGCTAGGAAAAGGTATCTAGTGCTGTGTTGTGGATGTTTTACCTGGATTCAGTGTTTTGTTGAGTGGTGGGTTAATTTCAATGAAACCCTATGGTAGGTGGCTAATCTCTTGACTCCACTTTTTTAGAACTAGAAGCCTTATCTTTATTAATTTATTTTTAACACATAATTGTGATTCTGGTGTGAAAATATTGTAGGAAACTCGTTTTGTGATAAAATGTGGATTTTGGAGAAAATGGATCATTTTGGTGAAAGGTTCTTTGTTGTTAGATTTTAAAATATTGATTTTAAAATAAGTATCTTGGGATGATTTAGGAAAAATGTTTTGTGAAAATTATTTTCAAAAAATTGGTTGATTTATTGAAATCTAATGTTGTATGGATGAAGTACTATGAGAGTTTTTGGTTGTAAATTAGTTGTTTGCATAATGTGGTGGCATTGGCGTGTTTTGTGGTTGTTTATTTGTTTGATAATTCTATGCTTGTGTTGGAATGTTGAGAAGTGGATGGGAGTAATACTATTAAAAGGGAATAGATGGTGGATGGAAGAGCCACAATCAAAGATATGTGGGTAGAAAGTACCACTAGATTGGAAAAGTAGTAAACAGCCTTGGATGGTATATCCACTATGGTTGTTTACTGGTTTGGGTATGTGAAACTCTATAGTGACTATTTATTTGTGTGAAATCATAAAAGGATGGAATTATTATTCTATTATGTGACAGAAAAATGGAAAATGGATTGGTAATGTTGTGTATGGATTCTTGATAATTGGTATAGTATATGATGTTTTATATAAATTGTTTTATATTAATGTGTTAATGATTCTATCCTAGTTGATTGTGTATGGATATCATTTTTGAAAAACCTGTAGAGTATTTGTACTCACCCCCTACTTTGGACCTTTAGTGCTTTTCTTTATGTCATTTATCTATGACATAGGTAAAGCTAAATAGTCTCATTTTTCTAGTGGCACATCATAATTCTTGGGCGGTATTTTGGTTTGTGGAGCATGGAGCTTGGTGTAGATCCCTGGAGTGTGTCATGGTTTCCTTTGGGTCTTGTTGTCAAATGTTCTGTTGTAAGAACCTAGTTTTTCACTTAGGTATAGATCCTTTATTTTTAGTCTAAATATTTACTTTAGACCTAATTTAGATTCCTAATGATTTTAAAAAGGTTTGTAGGGTGTTCGGGTCATGTTCAAAGCCCAGAACCCATATTTTTGGAGAAAACATGCCTTGCATATAGTTTTGAGAAAACCATGCATAAATTTCACACGGATTTTAAAATTGTGCGGATCATGTTTTTTCAGACAGAGCCATGTCACAAGGTTGGAACACGGTTGTGCGCCCTAACCATGTGATCAAAACTTTTATCAGGTACCCATGCATGGCTTGCACATAGTTTGATTAAACAATATGGAGAAACCATTTTGGGAAAATATGTCCCACACAGTTTATGAAAGGTTTGACAAACCATGCTCAAAAACCGTGAGCAAGCTAATTTTCTGAGCAATTTGCTAGTTTTTTTCCTTAATGATATAATTAAGTCAACCCTTCCTCCCTAAAACATGTTTATATGGGATTTAACTATTTCTCTCACAATTTAGTGCTATTTGAAGATCTAAACATGGATTCCATATATCTCATTCATCTAGAAACCGATCGCACTTATGTTTTTCATGTTGGATGGACACCTGTAAGTACTCGAGCCCTCCTTAGTCATCCTTATTCTCTTTTTATCTCGACCTAGATATTGTTATGTGAGTGTTTTTTACCTTTTCTTATACCTACTCTGATCTCATGATAATCATGGTCTGATAATAGAGGATATGGATATTACAACCCTATGGTGGGTGGTCTGTAACTAATCCCTAAACTACATAGATTTCGTAATCTTCGTGTGGGGCCAAACAATTTAGTGGGAAGTCATTTCTTAAATTTACATCCCATGATTATAATTTTTAGAATCGCAGGTTTATGATTTTTATAAATACATGATTAGTTGTTAGTAGTTACACCCACAACTCAATCCACCCCATGTCGAAGGTTATTCCACATTTGGCTATCTTGTGTTTCGGCACATTTGAGCCACTATTCCGGTGTTACTTTTTTTAAACGTCCTGAAGGTGGACATTTCTATAATAAAGGACTTGTTGTTAATGAGAATTTCATAATGTCATGTACCATTTATGCACACCACATTAACCACCTATATTAAGTTCTTCCAAATGATTATTTAATGTGAAATGTGGAATAGAAAGTATACTAAGTATATAACTTGGCCTTATAAATTAATATTGATTAAATTTTACATGTCTGTAAAACCGTTTTCCATGTTGATGGAAGGTAGCTGAGTGAACCTCAATAATTTAATATGACTTAATGTTTAACAGAGACTTCATTAAATGGGGGAAATTCTACTTGGACTATACACACTAATTGAAGACAAGGCTTGGACCAATAAATAAATGTTTGAAAATCTACTTGAACTATACACACTAATGGAAGGAAACACATGATCCAAGTGAATTACTACATGATTACAATATCAAATTGGAATGGATTAACTCGAGCTCACCTTGGATTCTAAGAGGAGAATTCCTTGGGTCTCCATTTTGATTCAAGGATTCAGTTTTCTTAGGTTGATACCCACCACGATTCAGGTTCATTTATATTCCTTGGATTCTTGGTATACTATTGAAGGTTCCTTTACATTATTTCAGGATACCTCAGACACACTCCTTGGATTCATCATTTACTAGTATGTTCCATGGTGAAAGCCCATAGGTCCATATCCGTACTTAGCCATGTTTTACCATGGTCAATCGCCTTGGACATGGTAGGCTCCTTATAGTGGAATTATGTGGATTATAATCCTTGTATTACACTCTATCCTCTTATCTAGACTCAGATACTATTGATTTAGCATTCCATGAGATTTATGTTACCTTGGTTATGACCCTTGAACTCCCTCACTATATATCTTCTTTTGGTTTCCCTGTTTCGTCTTGGGACCTTCACTTCTTATACAATCATGAGGGGATGTTATTGTTCACTATGCCTCATGTAACCTATTAGAATTAAATGGTAAAGGCTTAATTAATGGACTGGTTACATGTTCAGATACCATCCAATGGTTGAAGCATGTACTTGGGTATTTAGTTATATTGTACTACTTTATTTACTTATATATGCATGCCTTCACACTACAATATTCCATTACACTATCCAGATGTTATATACACTATTTTTGGTGGCCCACTTAGATTTATATCACACCCTCTTCAGGTTCTATTTGGTACCCGCATTAGATTACATGGTTTCAGTTATTGACAAAGGGAAGCATACGACTTTTATCACATGATCTCTTGTGAATTAGGATGAAGCTTGATAATATATGACCGAGTTGTATCTCGGGATTCTTGGAGTGGTCTTTGTTTTATTTACCTTATAGAACATGTTATTCCTATTGTCTTGTATCAATGTTTTCCAATTTTCTTGTGAAATGAAATTTCATCATCATTATTCAGTTGATATAGTTATAGTTATTCGTATTTATCAATTTCATAAGTTTTGTTCCGCTGTTTATTTATATAAATTAGAATGATTCAACTATTTACTATTATTTTATATTCCCTCCACTATGGTAAAATCTATTAATGAATCCATATTCTTTCCACTAACACGCACTAGGCCCCTGCTTCTTATCGGTAGCCTATGACGTTTAGGAAGATGCGCTTGAGGCCATGTGGCCCACCAGGTTTGGGGCACCCGTTAAGTTGTATCTGGGTCTAGGTCATCACAAAGAGGTATGAGTTTTAGTTTTATTTCATGATTTACTATTTAGAGATAATATATTGTAGAATAAGAATACTTGGTACATTCTTATAAGTCGTTCTTGGTCATCGCGAACTCATGTTCAGGGTAAAAACATTGTTTCCTAAATTTTAACTGTTATTCTTCTTTTTTATAATTAGATTTGGTATTATTTCACCATTGGGTGACACATATGGTGTGTGGTGTTGTTCAATATTACTATTTTGAGAATTTATTTTATCCTTAGCCTGACGATATGAGATAAAGGATCACTGTTACAAGCATAATTGTAGGCACCTAGAGTTCACAAATCATGCATACAATCATTCTATATAGGTGCATTTCACGTCTTGGCATTTCTTGATATGCTTGTTATTGTTGAGTGATGTTGTTATTGTTTCTTATACATGTATTACTATTAGATACGATTAAGTGATTTCCTGTATCAATTTATGAGATGTATGGACCCTCATGGGTTGGGATGAGCAGTTTACCAAGTCCATCCATTGTGCTATAAGTAAGTGGGTTCCATTTTTGGTGATAGGTGTACGGGAACTGATTCATTGAAAAATTATATCTATTATAAATAGAATCCAAAAATATAAAATTAATTGGTTGCACATCTTTATCACACCTTGTAATGTTTATGAAAGTTAATGGAGTGAACCTAGGAATTAACTACAAAATGACATGAAACTTATACTTGAGCCCTTACCCACAACTGGATGTCTAAGCATGTAGTTTCGTCTGTATTCCTTGGGTAGTGTTTTTTCTTACATTTATCTTCAACTAGTGATGCTATATTTTTCTTTTATTCTTGTTTTGAGGTGTGTTCTTTGAATTTTTATACCAATGTCATCACGACGTCCTTGTGTCGTTCGCCAGGAAGGTGGTGACGACCATGCTCGAGACATGGTGGGCCCTGAGCTTCCTGTCTTACTTCAAAGAGTGCCACTTGAGTCACCTCCTGCAGTACTTGATCTGGGAACTGATTCCCATGTTCGTGATAGTTTCTTACATCTGATGAAATCAATTCAAGGTGCTCCATGGGTTGTACCTACGACGCCTGATCTGACCCGCAAGTTCTACCTGCTGCATCCTCCTACTTTTTCAGGGGATAGTGGTTCTCTAGCTTTGAAGTCTTGGATAGAGGCCGTGCAGTATATCATTGAACAGTTGTAAATAGCTCTAGAGTGGGGAGTAAATATTGATACATACATGCTTCGAGATTTAGTTAAGGATTGGTGAGATGTGGATACCTAGGCATATCATCATCATAGAATGATGTGGGTTTCCTTCTAGACTACCTTCTGTAATAAGTTCTTTCCTCAGGCACTGAGAGCTGACAGGTCCAAAAATTTCATGCATCTTGGGTAGTGTTCTATGAAAGTTATGAATTATTCATCATGTTTCACTGATTTACAACACTATGCGCAGCTTCTAGCCAATTATGAGCTTTCTTGTGGTAGATGTTTTGACGATGGGATCCAGTATGCCATCCCAACTCATGTGAATGTATTTCGTCTTCCTACAATATCTACAATATATGGTAAAGACCTTATCAATAATCATAACCTGATGGACAGACCAAGTACCCAATTTAAAGGATTAGTTCCATATCATGCTAGTAGTTCTTCTAGGGGCATGAAATGTTCCCTTGAGGTTTTTCATTAGGCTTATGGTATCCAGAGTATCCAGTTTGATAGCAATATGGTGTGTCATCTGTGTGGAATACCAGGTCATAGGAAGCCCCAATGTGATAGAGACCCTATGGAGTACTGAATTTTTGGTTGTATGGTCCATCTTCAGCATTTCAGCAGGACCTCCCTACTAGCAATTAATGAAAAAGGATTTACATACTCTCTATATATAAGAGTGAGTTCTTCTACGCCATTTCAGGTGGGTAGTTAGAATAACACCTCCTGGTCTGGCCGAGGAGGAGGTCGTGGCCATGGTAGTCTAACTCCTGATCACCATCAACTCTAGCAGAGCAATCAGGATCGTGGTAGTCCATCTATTACATAGGTTCATGGATCAGGTTAGTTGAATGCTTTATAGCTGATACCTATGGATAAGGTTGTGGGTCCATCTACAGAACGAGGTATTATTCTAGTATCCTCTACTATTGTCACTACATTATTTGATATTGGTGACTCAAATTATTTTATTTATGTATCTATCATGGAAATTCATAGACTTTAGATACATTATAACTATAGTGTAATGACCCTCGATACACCTTTGGGAGTATGGATAGAGGGAATACGCCGATGTAGTGACTATTCCCTTGAGGTAGGTTGTTACCCTTTATTGTGGATTCTCTTTGTTCTCTAGATAATGGGGATTGATTTCATTTTCGAGATGGACTAGTCAGTCCACTATTATGCCTCTGTAGACTACTTTAGCTATAGGGTTTCTTTTACATCACTATAAGGTTGTAGATATCTTTTTAAAGGTGAGTAAGGAGTGACTGACCAAATTGAATAAAATTTCATGGAGGATCAGGGTTTACTTTACACAGATTTCCCTTAAGTAGTTGATCATTTCAGAGAAGTCTTTCACTATGAATTTTCTAGCTTACCTCCTATGAGAGAGGTAGAGTGTACAATTGAGATTTTAAAGGAGTATCTCCAATGTCCATACTTCCACACAGGATGGATCCTAATAAGCATTGGGATCACAAACAGTAGATAGAGGACTTAAAGGCCAATGGATTTATATAGCCTTGTACATTCTCTTGGGGTTTACCCATGCTTTTTGATAAGAAGGTGGATGTAACTCATCGTTTATGTGTGGATTACAAAAGGCTGAACCAGATTAAGGTTAGGAACTAGTATCCACTCCCTCCAATATATTATCTCTTTGACCAGCTCTAATGAGAAAAAGGCGTTCTATAAGATCATCCTGAGAATAGTTTATCATCATGTGTAATTAAAACCATTAAACAGACATTTTACATCATTACATAGTAGGTATGGTCTGTATGAGTATCTTATTTTGTCGTTTGGCCATAAAAACATGACTCTCATTTTTATGGCCTTGATGAATAGGGTTTTCCACCCCAATTTGTATTCTTTTGTCAGAGTCATTGTGGAAAAAATCTTTGTCTATTCTCACACACATAATGACCAAACCCAACCTCTATATATTTCTTAGAGTACACTGAGAAAGAATGATCTTTATGTCATGCTTTCTAAGTGTGACTTATAGATCGACAAGGTCCACTTCTTGGTTCATATTATCTCAGATTAAGGAGTATCTATTTACCCTAAAAAGGTTAGTGATGTAGTTTCCTGGTAGAATCATAAGAATGTGTTTAATATCAAGAGTTTCATAGGGCTCTCTGGATATTACATTCATTTTATACAGGACATATCACATCTTGCATCACCCAATTCTGGACTTACATAAAAGGATGTTAAGTTCATGTGGGCATTAGAATGTGAGAAAGGCTTTCAAAAACTGAAAGGGAGGCTCGTCTCAGCCCTAATTCTGATTCTTCAAGAACCTGGGTATGATTATATCATCTTATGTGATACATCATACACTAGACTAGGAGTAGTGTTAATGCAGTAACACAAATTTCTTCATACAGATCATAGCAGTTGAGGCATTATGAGAAAAATCACTCGACGCACGACATTGATCTAGTAGCAGTTGTCAATGCCGAACATTGCTGGAGACAATATCAATCGGGTGAGTTATTTTTGGTGTAGACTGATTAAAACAGCCACAATTATATCTTTTCACAATGTGACATGAACCTCAGACAATGGAGATGGGTTGAATATCTATAATCCTTTGATTTTGAGCTTTTCAGTACACCTAGAAATGGAAACATGTTCATTGATGCATTGATTGGAAAAACTCAAACACAATCCTTAAAAGAATCCAATAAAGAATGGAATTTGATGGCCCTATTTTCTAAACATTATCTAGAGCTTCATTAAAATAATGAGAATTCTTATCTCTCTGCCTTAATAGTTAATTATTCCCTCCATGAGAAGGTGAATAGTTTGAAATTTTCAAATCCTGATGGTTTGGTTCTCTGTGAGAGTATTTCAAGAAACAACCCACCTCTAGATTGGACTATGGACAAAGATGATGTCATACATCTATGTATACATATCAGGGTTCCTGTAGATATGAGGGAGCTATTGATAAAAGTGTCTCATGCTTCTTAGTGTAAATTTCATCTAGGAATATCGATGACGTATTGAGATATGTGATGCCAGTATTGGTGGAATATAATAAAATTTCAGATTACAGGCTTCATTATTAATTTTTCCTCCTATCAGAAGGTGAAGGTAGAGCATTAGAGACATGCAGACTTATTACACCTGCTTCCAGTCCTGAAATGGAAATGAGAATATATTATTATAGGCTTCATAGTCGTATTACCAAGGTTGTCGAGGGGTAGCGATGTTGTATGGGTTGTCATTGACCGAATAACGAATGCATCCTACATAATTTTTATACCAGAGACTTCTGAGTTGATGAGTTGGGGATACTGTATGCATGTGAGATCATACGACTACATGGGGTTCCACGTACTATTGTTTCATATAGGGATTCTTGTTTCAATTTACAGTTCTTGAAAGGCTTGAAAAAATCTATGGGGATTGAGGTGCTTCTAAGCACAAAGTTTCACCCTCAGACCGATGGAAATTGTAACAGATGATTCAATTTTTAGAGGATATGATCCAAGAATGTCTCCTTGATTTTAGCCGTTATTGGGAGAAGCATATCCCTCTTATTGTGTTTTCTTATAATAACAATTTTTAGGTGATTAATTAGATGGATTATTTTAAGGAATTATATGGTAGGCCATATCGTTCACCCTTATACTGTCTAGAGGCAACTAAGGTAGCCCTACTGGGTCCTCTTCTTGTTCAGGAGACTTCAAAAAAGGTTCAACTGATCAAGAAACGCTTGACTACTCCTCAGTCTATACATAAATATTATGTCCATCATCATTGACAACCTCTGGAGTTTGAGGATGGGGATCATGTTTTTCTTTAGGTATCTCATATGTTAGAGAATTGACTATTAAATAATCAAGTAAAGTTGTCTCCTCGTTACGTCGGGCCATTCCAAGTTCTAGAGAGTGTCGGTCCATTAATCTATCGGTTTCCACTACTTTAGAAAAGTTGTGCCTTGCATGACGTCTTTCATGTCTCCCAGGTCTTACAATATCATAACGACCCATCTCATACCTTTTATCCTAAGGATTTTGAGTTAGTTATTGATTCTACCTTTGAGGAATATCCAGTACGCATCGTTAAACGAAGTATGAAGACTCTTTGAGTCATGTTTTCCCCTCTCATGCGAGTGATATAAAAGCATGTCCATGTACTGGATGAGACTTGGGAGATGGAAGCTGATGTACGTTCCCAGTGTCTAGATTTTTTCTTAGACTATGATTATTTACTCCTAGAGAGAGAACTCATGGGGGTTATCTCTTTTAAGGGTGTAAGACTGTAAGAACTCGGTTTTTCACTCATATATGGATCCCTTAATTTTCAGTCTAAATCATTACTTTGAAACTAATTTAGATTCTTAATGAGTTAGTAAAGTTTTTGATGGTTTATGGAGATTGTTTGAAGCTTAGAACCCATCTTTTTTAGGAAAAGGGGCCTTGCTAATGGTTCAGAGATAACAGTGTAGAAATATTACACGGTTTGTAAAACTATGAAGATCATGTGTTTTCTGACCGAGCCACCCCGCAATGTTGGAGAATGTCTTTGTGGCATAACTATGAGAATTCGCCCTTTTTCAAGTACACATGCCATGCTTGCACATGGTTTGATCAAACTGTACGGACAAACTATTTGGGCAAAGCTATCCAACACTCTTTATGACCAATTTGGCAAAATGTGTGGGAAAAACATCTACAGGATAATTTTATGGGCAATTTTCTAGTTTTCCATTAATTATCAAAATAATCCACCCCTTCCTCCCTAATCCATGTTTATGTGGGATTCACCTATTTCATTCTCAAATTGGGACTTTTTGAAGATCTATCCTTGGCATCAGGATATCTCCTTCACCTGGAAATTGATCGAGCATTTGTTCGTCTTGTTGGATGCGCAATGGTATGTACTCGAGTCCTCATTATCCATTCTTATTCTTGTTTCTCTCGACCTAGATATCTCCATCTAAGGTTTTTTCACTTTTTCATAGATCTACTTTGATCTAAGGAAAATCAATGGCTAATACCGAAGGATAAGGATCGAACAACCCTAAGGTGGGTGCTCTCTAACATATCCCTAATGTTCATTGATTTTATAATGTCCATGGGGGGCCCACCGGTTTCATTGGAATCCATCTCATAAATTTACATTCCATGATTATACTTGTTAGAATTTTATGGTTATGATATTTTTAAATATGTGATTAATTGTTAGTAGTTACACCCAAAACACAATCTACCTCATATAAAAAGTTATGCCATATTTGGGTATTTAGTGTTTCGGCACGTTTGAGACACTGTTTGGGTGTTCCTTTTCTTGACCTCTTAATGGTGTGAATTTCCATAATAATAGAATATTTATTAATGATAATTGTATAATGGAATTTACAATGTATTCCCACCACATAACCCACCTAACGTAACTACTTATAAATTATTATTACATTTGAAATGTGGAATAGAAGCTATAATTATTATATAACTTGTCCTTATCAAATAAGATTGAATAATGGTTACATGTCCCTAGTACCCCATTACATGTTGATGGAAGGTAGTGGGCTGATCTCTTATAATTTAATATGACTTAATGGTTAACTAGTACTTGATTAAATTCTTGTAATGCTACATGGAATATCCAAACTAATTGAAGACAAGACATGGAACAATAATTAAATGGTCGCAACTCTATTTGACATATCCACACTAATGTAAGGAAAGACATGAACCAATTTAATTACAATATTACTACAATATCAATTAGGAATGGAAAAACCTGAGCTCGCATTGAATTATGAGAGGAAAATTCCATGGGTATTGGGAACCCCATTCCAATTCTAGGATGTGGTTTTCTTATGTTGATACCCACCTAGACTCAGGTTCTTGTCTATTCCTCGAATTCCTAGTATACTACCGTAGGGTCCTTTACATTATTACAAGATTTCTGAGATACAGTCATTGGATCCCACATTTTCTAGTAGGTGCCACAGTGAAATCCCATAGGGACCTGTCCTTTCTTATCCCCAATTTACCTTGGTCGATCACCCTGGACTCAGTAGGAACCTTATTGTGGAGTTACATGGATTACGCTCATTGGACTTCACTCTTACCTCTTAGCTAGAATCAGACACTACTGAGTTAGTGTTCCATGAGATTTACAGTACCATGGTTATTACATTATAACTCCCTCACTGGATTTATTTTTCAAGTTGCATTGTTATATCTTGGGACCTTCACTACTTATAGTATCATATGGTGATGTCAGCACTGGCAATGCCTCATGTTACCTATTATCATTAAATGGTAATTGATTAATTAATGAACTGGTTATTTGTTTAGACACTGGAAGAGGGATGAATCAGGTACATGGGTATTTATTTATATTGTATTCCTTGTTTTACTTATATATTCATTCATGTACACGACATTATTCCATTACAAATGCCTAATGATATATCCACCATTGGTGGTATCCCACAGATATTTATCCCACACCCAATCCAGGTGTCGTTTGATACCCTGAGTAGATTAAATGGTTGTAGGTATTGACCAATGGAAGCATATGGCTTCAAACACTTGATTGGTTTCTGATAAGGATGGATCTTAATAGAAGATAACCGAGATAGATCTTCGGATTCTTGGAGTAGTGTTTATTTTCTTTACCTTGTGGAACATATTATGCCAATTATTTAGTATACATGTTTTCCATATTTCTAGTGACGTGACACTACACAATCATTATTCATTTGATACATATATTTTTATTCTCGTTTATCTATTGCATAAGATTTCTTCTGCTATTTATTTATATCATTTATATTTATTCACTATTAACTATTCATTTATATTCTTTATGTTGTGCTTCACTCTGATAAAGAGTTTATAGTATTTCCATGGATACAAAATAGGTCCTCACTACTACTCGGCAACCACTGGCATTTGGGAAGATGCTCTTGAGGTCATGTGGCCCACCAAGCTCGGGGCACCCATTAAGTGGAATCTGGGTCTGGTTCTTCAAATCCCCTTAGTACTCTGATTATGGGAACATATGGGTTGTTTTTTTCGATTATGGGAACTATTAATTAATTAGTTGGTTGTCTCTAGGAAAGGAATTATCATGGTTTACAAGTTGACTGGCATCATGTAGATGTAGTAGGTTATTATTTGTTTAGTTATATCATTTTCATTAAGGGTAAAATCATTCCCCACGGTTTCTTGAAGCCCCCATCATTTATTTCCTATATTTGGAACCTTGGAAACATCTATTAAGGCCATGTACCATTTCATTGGCATGCCTGAATCCAATTATATGACCATGACATGAATGGTAAAAATGATTCCACACTAGGATTGCATATGTAATGAGACATAAAGATTTATATTGTGGTATGGATATATGGACTTGTGAAAAATCTAAAAAATACTTTCCAATGTTTGAATTTGAAATGTGGATAGTGGTGTTATTTTGAAAAAGTTTAAATTTTTAAAACATGGTATATTTTTCAAAAATGGTGGAATGTGGGAAATTCTATCTTGTGGAAAGATTTGTTATGATAGTTTTAATGTAAATGAATTTGAATTACATACCTTTTCATGATAAAAGAGTGATACGTATGGTTGTTTTTTTCATGATAGAAATGGCACCGGGTAGTCCCCATAGAGACCAACTGGAGGAGGTTGCTGAAGATGTGGTTCCACCGGAGCCCCAAGTGAACCAGAAACTTGTGTAGAGTATAGTGAATTATTTCTAAGCGGTGGAAAGTTGGAATAATGTATATGAGTAAAATCATGTGGGTCATATAGTTCAGTTCCAAAATCAGAGTCCACCCATCTTTAGAGGTGATTCAGAGCTAAAAATGGAAGAAGAATGGTTCAATATAACTAATTGGATATTTTAATTTCTTGGAACATCAATGTAGTTGAATTTTTTCCTAGTAACATAAATATCAGTAGATCGTTCCCTTTAGTGGTGGGAGTTGGTAGTCCTTTTTGGGACGAACCATGGTATGACATGGGGGGGTTTTGAAAAATTGTTTTAAAAAACAATTAAACACTCATACCTTCCAAATTCAGCACATAATGGATTTATTTATACTTAAGAAAGAGAAACTATTAGTAATAAAAAATACAGGTATGTTTACGAACAATGTGTGGCTTGGACATGAGGTTGTGGGTATTACATCGTTGGAGGCATATATATTTGAAGCTAGGTTGAGGAATGAAATATTTTCTAAAATAGTAGTGTTGTGTATAAGTGATTACACAGAAATGGCGAACATAGAAATAGTAGCTAAAAGGTATATCTTAGGAACTACAAGTGGGGGGAAGCATTTTAGTTCCCATGAGAAATCCTAGGAACTCTAACACTGTATTCAAGAATAAGAGGGACACTTATGTAAAGGGTCAGAGTATGGCATATAATCTGACACCAGGATCAGTGAATATATCTCTAAAGCCTCAGAGTACGCTGGGGTATTTTCATTATGGCTCTACAGGGTCAAATCAAGCAGGATTTTATGGTACAACCTCAAGCATGTCATAACTACAAGCAGATGAGGCATCCTTAAAAGTTATTGTCAGAATGCTCTTAGGTCGGGTGCTCGTTTAACTTCTCATGGGTCATAGGCATCCTATGCCTCGATGGGATGGGGAAATAAAAAACCCATCGACAGTAGAGAAAATATATTCATGGTGATTCCAAATCACAATGACTTGTAAGTAGGGAAATAATGTCCGTTCAGTGGAAAGAAAGTGGTTTTTTAGAGATCAGCAGGTTGTGATGGATGATCAAACAGGACCATCCATAGTTAGAGTTACGGTTATATTTAATTCTACCTTGATGCAAGTGTTGTTTGATATGAGTTACTCCATTTATTTTATTTCCTATCCTAGTTTTAGTTTGTTGGGTTAAACTTTGGAAATGATGCATTCCGTTTTAAAACATCAAACTTCACTAGGACAAAGAGATGTGTTAATCTTTCCTATTTAATGGATTTTGCAAAATTACTGATAGGGTTGAGTTGATTTGGGATTTATCAGTGCTTGAGATTGATTATTTTGACATAATCATATAAATGGATTGGCGGGAAATATTTAAGGCCCACATCAACTATTATTCATGAATAGTTAGTATCACAATGGATGATGGATTCAAACGTCTCTTTAGAGGAGAGAAGATTGAAAATTTGGGGGAAACATGATTTTTTGCCACAGATTTTTGAACCATATCATTATAGAAAGCAGTATTTTTGTTGGAATTAATTGAAAGAGTTGGAAAGTGTGTTTTTTAGTGGTTATTGATTAGTTTATCAATGTCTTTCCTAAAAAATTCTCAGGGTTACCACCAATGAAAGAAGTTTAGTTTATTATTGATCTACTATGATGGACTAGTCCTGTCTCACTTCCATCTTATTGAATGGAACTAACAGAATTGTGTGAATTTAATATGTAGTTAGAGGTGTTAGAAAAAAAGTGTTCATCTGGCTTAGCATGTCTTCATGGGTACCGCTGGTCTTGTTTGTTAAAAAGGTTGTTGGAACCTTACTTATTTGTGTTTATTGTTGTAGGTTAACCATGTAAAGATAAAGAACTAATATCCCCATCCCTAAATTGATGATTTTTTTTATTATATTAGGGGATCCAAATGGTTCTCTATGACAAAATTACGGTCGGGATTTCATCAATTGTGAGTGTGGAAAGAATATATTCCTAAATAATTCATTAGGATTAGACATGGCCATTATGAGTATATGGTTATTCCCTTTGGTTTAATTAATGCACCATCATTTTTCATGGAATTGATGAACCAAATATTCTAGAAATACGTTTTTATTTGATAGTGGTATTCATTGATGATATATTGGTGTATTCCATGGCGATATTGGAGCATGAGAAACACTTGGCGATAGTTTTGGGAATCTTTAGAGATCATTGCTTGTATGTTAAATATTTAAAATGTAACTTTTGTATGTAGGAGATTCATTTTATTGGCCATGTTATTTCTAAGAAATATGTTTTAATAGATTGGAAAAAATAGACATTGTAATCTCATAGAAACCATCAAAGAATGTTTCAGAGATATTAATTTTTCTTGATCTTGCTGGGTATTATCAACATTTTCTTTCAGAATTTAGCATTATCGGCCTCACTAATGACAACATTGACAAGGAAGAATCTTCTATTTATGTGGAATTAATTGTTTCAGAAATATATTAAAGAGATTAAGGGTAACCTTGCATCAGTACCAATCCCTGATTTTTCTGAACCAAGAAATTGGTATGTGCTGTATTATGACGCATCAGGATCAGGGTTGTGGTGTCGGATCATGCAAGCAGATCTCGTTGTTATATATGGCTCACAATAGTGGAGGTTTCATGATGAGAACTACCCAATTCATGATTTGGAGTTTTTGGGTGTGTTTTACTCTTGTAAAATGTGGTTTCATTATATCTTCTGTTATAAATTAACAGTCTCTACCAATCAATAGAGTTTAAATAATATTTTCCCACAATGGGATTTGAACATGATGAAAAGGGAATGGATAAAGTATCTAGAGTTTTCTGGATTTGACTTAATGTCCACATTAGGTAAGGGAAATTATGTGTCAGATGCATTAAGTAGAAAGTTGTATACATAGGTTGTTAAAAATCCATCAGATCAGTGGCAGTTGATGTCAGTCATAGCCTACATCCGGTTTGAATTTTGGTAATAAAGTGATAGATAATATTTCCTTCCAGTTTGGTTGATTATTAACCTAGATGGTTTGGTTAAAAAAGAAAAATTGACTGATTTCAAGTGTATGGTGAGGAGGTCGAAACTCAATGGTGGGGAGAGCATTAATTGCAAGAAACTGAATGGGCAGTCAGTTTTTTATTTCTTAAATCATATGGTTGTACTTATTTATTTTTAGGAGGATATAATCTGGGCTTATCATCATTATGGGTGGGATATCCATCAAGGAACCTAGAAAATTTATAATACTTTGAAATCCTAGTTTTGGTGGGCTGGTATGAAAAGAAATGAGGCAGAGTTTGTTTCTAGATGCTTGACTTGTCATCAAGTCAAGGTAGAGCATCAACAGCTAGTAGGTATGTTACAATATGTACCTAATCCTATTAGGATGTGGGAACAAGTAGCAATTAATATTGTTACAGTTCACCCATGAAAGGTTAGAAATCATGATTCCATATGGGTGATATTGGATAACCTCACAAAGTCATCTCATTTCATCCCTATTCATGAATCTCATACAGTGGAGGATCTATCCCAAATATATATCTCTAAAGTGTTAATGTGGCCGGGCTTCCCAGTTTTGATTGTATCAGATAGAGATCTGAGGTTCACATCTATTTTTCTTGACGTCCTTGCAGCAAACCATTGTGAAGCACTTGATGATGAGCACAACATATCATCCTCAGACAGATGGGAAATCTAAGAGAGAAACACAAACCTTGGAATATATGTTGTGGGATTGTGTGATGGTTGTTGGTGGATCATGAGAGCATCAAATTCCAATAGTGGAGTTATTCTATAATAGAAGTTATCAGGCCATGATAGGTATGGATTAGTTTGAATCATTATATGGATGTCTCTATTGTTGTACACTTTGTTGGGTGCAAACATGTGAGACTTTCTTGGTTGGACCGAGCCCTATTAAATAGACTACGGAGATGATAAATTTCTCCAAGAAGATAATGGAGATTGCTTAGATTCATTATAAATCATATGTGGATCATATTCAATGACTGTTTTCATTCAAGGTGGGCAATCATGTGTTTTTTATAATCTCTCCTAGGCTTGGACATCATTGGTTTGGAAAATTGGTAAAGTTAACTCCAATGTATATTATTCCTTTTGATATAATTGATTTGGTTAGAGAGGTGAATTATTAGATGTCTTTTCCTCCATAGTTTATTATTGTGCACAATTTGTTTAATGTTTCTAAAATGAAGAAGTATCAGTCTGATCATGACCATTTGATTCATTGGGATCATGTTAAACTACAGTAAGATGCTTCCTTGGTGCACATGAAAGTGAGGATTATGGATAGGAAATAGAAATTCATGTGTGGTAAAAGAATCTATCTAGTTCAGTTTTTTTGTGAAATGATATGATTTAGGAGGATAGATGCGAGCAAGAGAAATATATATCCATGCAATGGTCCAAGCTCTTTTGGTAAAGTGATGGTTCTCTAGATTTTTAGGATGGAAAGTCCAATGATGGAGAGAATGTATCCCCCCCATGTTTGAGGTATGCATCCTTTTTTATTTCCTTTTTATGTGTTTAATGTGGTTGGGTATTTCTTTGTAGAGTTTGGGAGAGTTTACAGTGGTTTTCCGAATGTTTTGGAGGCTTTTAATGGAGCAAAGTTTGCACCTTCTTAAGAAAAACCATGAAACAAACATAGGAAATCATGCAACCTGAGACAATGGGTATTTTCCCTATTTTTTCAAGGTTCTTATAACTATGCATGGAGGTCATGAAAAGTATCCTTTGAAGAAGTATCATGCACACAGTAAGTGTACATATTTCCTAACCATTTGAGCTAACTATGCACGGCAATAAAAATAGGGTTTTTATATCTGGGCCTTGTCACGATTTTTCCTAAACCATCCATTATTCCTCCTACTTAGGCCTAACTCATTATTTATGGTTCTGATGGGTTATATGGGATCTCCCACTCATTCCAGAAGAGATTTAAAGGGTTTTTAATGTGCGGTTAAGGGGATTCATCTCTAGTAAGTCTCCTCTCTTAGATCTTGCATAGTTTTCCTTAGATCTAGTTCTTCATCCCAATATGTTTTCTAGATATACCCTTATTTCTTGTTGATCTATGGTTATTGTTACCTAAAGGCCGAGATTGAGTCTTGTTGATGCTGGTTAAAGGGATCTATGGTGGTGTTGTGGATGTTTTACCCGAATTCATTGTGCAGTTTTTAGTTGGTTCGATTTCACAAAAACCCTATGGTAGGTGGATTATCACTTGATTCCACATTGCTTGAACTAAAAGCCTTATTTTAGTTAATTGATTTTTCTAAAAATTAATTAAAAGTATGGTTTGAAAATCTTGTTGGAAACTCATATTCTAATAAATTGTAGATTTTGGGGAAAATGGGTATTTGCAGTGAATGGTTATTTGTTGTTAGATTTTAAAATGTTGATTTTATAATAGGTATCTTGGGTTGAATTATTAATAGTGGTTTTCGTAAATGATTTTTTTTAAAAAGGGTTGCTTTATTGAAATTTAATGTGTCATTGATGAAGGATTAAGGGATTGTTTGGGTGTGAATTAGTTTTTTGCATAATGTTGTGGCATTTTAGTGTCATGTGCTTGTTTGTTGGTTTGAGATTTCTATGCATGTGATGGAATGATGAGATGTGGGAGGGGAGTACCACTATAAAATTGGGATGGATAGTGAATTTAAGATCCACCATTGATGATATGTGGGTGGAAAATTCCACTCGAATGGAAATGTAGTAAATGGTATAGTACAAAAAGTTCCACCATGGTTTTATACCAGTCTAGGTATCTGATACTCTATAGTAATTCATTATTTCTATGTTGTCATTGAAGGAAGAAATTATGGAGCTACTACAATATGGTAAAATATAAAATGTACTGGTAAGGGTTTTTTTGGGTTTCTCTTAATTGATTCACTCTTAGACATTTGATATAAACTATTTTATAATAATGTGCTAACGGTAATATCCTAGTGCCATGTGTAGAGATGTTATTTGGGGGAAACCTACTAAATATTTGTACTCACCCCCTTTTGTCACTTTTTTAGGCTATTGGAGATGTTGTTTTATGGGACAGAGGTAAGGGTAGAGAATCTCATTTTTCTATCATCTCATCGTGATGTTTGGGTGATATTGTGGTGCTTAGAGCATAGATCTTGGTGTGGAGACATGGAGCATGTTGTAGTTTCCATTGGGTCCTGATGTTGAGTCTTCCTCTTAGTAATCAGATTTTGGGATCTTGTGGGCTGTTGTTTTGGGTTATGGGAATTGTTATGGATTATTTTATTGTCTCTTGGTGTGTAATTATCATGGTATACTTGTTGACATGCATCATGTAGCAGTAGTTTGTTATGGTTTGTTTGTTTAGTTGTTTTTCATTAATGGTAAAATCATTACCCAATGGTTCTTGATGCCCCCATCATTTATTTCTAGACTTTGGAGCCTTGGGAATGTTTCCTAAAGTGAAGAATCATCTCACGTCCTTCTCAAAATAATGAAGAATGGTGAGGTATGTTACAAGGTCATACACATCCTCTTCCACAGTAATCATTGGTATACATGTGAATAAATTTGAGATTGAGTGTCAAGCAGTATATAGTTAAGTATATGAGACTGTGTTATATATATAAATATAGAAAACCTAAAAAAATCTCGGATGTAATGCATAAACATATAGATAATGTTTTTAAATATGGGAAAAATGTGATTCTACTCAATTTGAATAGTTTAATATGTTCATAGGTCCTTAAATATATCATTGAATGGATCTTGAACTCATTCTATAGAATGTAAAAAACAATAGAGTGTTATCAATTTCTAGGATATCATTCTATTTTTAGTCTATTTATGTCCATAATCTTTCCAAACACAAGTTTATTATAGATTTATATGGATTCAATTTATAAAGGTATATTTTCTCTATGCAGGTATCACTCTCACACACATAAAAGAGTTATTAGGAATTTATATATCTTCTCCTACAATTATTTGGTGTATAATATTGATAATATAACTTAAATCCATATACATAGAATAAAAAGTATGAATTATGATTTTTTATTTAATTTAGTATGGTGAAGTTTAAGAATAATGAATATTAAATCCACAAGCGGATGAATGTAGTTAATTCCATAATTTATAAAGTGGATAAATTACAATTTTAATATAATATGGGCAACAATCATAAAACTCAACAAGTATATCAACCTTATGGTAGAATTGATGAATGGTAGCACATACTAGAGGACGATCTTGAGTATCATTGTAGATCTGAGTTTGAGGTAGATATAACATAAAAATAGATATTTTTATAGGTATATATCTTTGGAGGTAGATCTATCTGGTGGTAGATCATTCTGACATATGATTTTTTTTCTGTTAGATTTTTTGATAGTAGATCTATTCAGTTGTACATATATTCAATGGAACATATTTTCTGGGGGTATATATCTCTATTTGTATATATGTATGGTGATTGATCTGGATAATGGTATATCTATCTGGAGGTATATTTTTATAGAGGTATATGTGTTCACTTGTAGATATAATGGTAGCACACCATAAATGTTCATAGATCTATTGAACTAATGTTATATTATCACAGATCCAAATTTGTTACTAATTTAATTGAAAATATTTACTCCCATTAAACATTAACATGCTAGAAACATAACAAACATGCTTTCTGTTCATTAAAATATTGAGGTGATAATAGTGTCATTCTTTTTTATGATCACAAATTATGTAATTTATTACTACGTATATAAAAAAATAGAAATATAATTATTTATAAATATTAATAATTTTATTCTTAATGTTTAAAATTATGGATGTGATAATTAACATATTATATATCTTTCAAATATACACCTCCTTTTATGATTATCAAAGATAAAATGAAATAAAATAAAAGATAAATAAATGAGGAACATACAATTTTCCATAGTTCTAAATGAAAATCGTTACATCCCCAAAAATGTTGAATGGAAAATACATTCCCGACAAAAAACTAATCATAGTATGAACCACTCTTTTCTAAATGATATTAAGGTACCACTAGATCAATTCCTTTTCCAGTAGCTAGAGGTTCTAAGGTGGAGGCAGAGGGTGTTGGAGTATGTTGAGGAGGTTCTCTGATCAAGACTTGCCTCATATCATGAACTGTCCCCAGTGGATTCATTCTAAAAGGTTGAAATTATAATGAGGGGGTGTGGAAGATGGTTCAAAAGTGATAGAAAAAAAATTTATATCCTGAGGTTCCACTACTACAACCCCATATGCATACAAAAAATGTTTCTCCAACTGAACAAAATTTGTGATAATGTTTCCAACACACATTACTTCTTTGAGGAAATCCTTATTCTATTCCATATAAATATTGAGATAAGGGGGTGAAACCATACACTGATTCACTTTATCCATAAATACCCTGATAAGAGGAGAAATTCATAAATTCTATGAAATTAAATTAAAGCATTAATTTATTGTATTCATTGAATAAATCCTAGAAAGGAAACTTTTAAATTTTTTGTGATAGCCTCTCTATCAATTGAAGCCTCATTTAATCATTCTCAAACTAGTTTATAAATATGGTAAAAATGTTCCTTTTTCTAAAATTTTCCCTTTGATTATATATATAATGAAATGTCACATCAATGATATAATTCACCTCCTCTCTAATAATGGGTCGAGTCACATCTTAATAAACTGAAGAAATAGTTGGAGTTAGAGAACTATATGTAGAAGAACAAAATATATTCATAGAAACCATTCTATCTAGAAGTGATAATGTAATTTTAGTAAGAATCCTTATCATGTCCAACATGTTGCGTCTAGTCTCTTCCAACTTATGGGCCAATTGATTGTTCTTAATTAACGATGCTTTTATTTTCAAAATCATAATACATAGGATCTGATATATGACTAATTTTAACATCCTTGAAGTATCCTATTCACTATTTTTCGTTTCATGAGGAGGTGTGGACTTCATAATTCAACTTCTATCCGAAAAGAGGCGTACTCAAAAGGAATCTATGTCCTTTTTATCAACATAGACATATGTAATAGAAGGATAACGAGATGGTATACTCTCTTGTCTTGGAAATTTATCATCCTCATGACCATAATCAGCTGTAAAAACATCAAAAAGAAAATACAATAATTGCTCTACATCATTAATCTACTCAACCTAAGATACCTTATAAATTTTTCAGCAATATAGATTGTAATGTTGACATTTTTAGGTGGACTTCCACTATTTTCGTCATTATCATCATCCTTTGATTCTGAGTACTCAATCTACATCAGAGTATATCCTAAGGATTTATTCCCCTTAGAATATTATCTATCCAAATATATATTAGATACAACGTCCTCAACCTCACTTTGATAATACCAAATGTCATCACTATTTCCAACCATAGAATCATTATACACACCAAAAATATCACAAGAACTCCGAGAATAATATTTCATGGACTATTCTACATTCAATTCTTCATTTCCCTCAGAATAATTATCGTTACTGCATTAAATTTCCTTATAAGGAATAGAAGGATGTGTACTAGTAGGTTTATAAGAAACATAATGTCTTATGGTCACAATAGGGTCACATCCATCCTCTATTGAAATATACATTTAGCCTTCCACAATATCTCTAGCTTCTTCTCCCTCAACATCATCCTCAACCACTTCTTCAAAGGACTATAACATAACTTTATTTGGATTTAGGAAAGGATCACCCTTGTTATTAGGTCTAAAAGGGTGTCTCATTGGATTAAAATTTTATTAAATATTATCATTATCAAAATCCCATTTCCTCAGCCAAGGATTCCAAATAACCATCATTATCTTACATGTAAAATAAATTTTATTGAAAACCCCACATTTTATTACAACATCGTGATCATCCAAAACTAAAACTTTAGATTCCAATATAGCTGAAATGAACTTAGGGTAGATCAAGGAATAATTTCTAGATGATTTCATGCTCATTTCCATCATATGGACCATCCTTTATGTTTACATGTTTATATTATATCCTATTTTCATAACTAATAATCTAAATACATATGGGTACCTAATATTGTTATCTTCCCCCTTCCTGAAAAAATAATATGCTAGATAAAAAATCAAATCATACACTCCCCATCAAGATCGAAAGTTATAGAACATCACACAACATCATTTCTAGTCAACTTCAAAAAGGAATCATCAAACCTGAAAAACTAAATATTGCTGGGAATGGATCCCTGAGAATCATCATATATAGATTTATGTGGTACATTCAGGTATCTAGCACATTTTTTATAGAAATGTCATTGATTATTTATCAATCATGGTTCTAATAACATCTTCCTTTTCAACAAAATCATACTATAAATAATAATAAAACTGACGAACCAACCATTTATAGAATGTTTGGTTATTCCCCAAAAACCATTCAGTCCATCATTGGTTCTAGATTACATTCAGTTATATTAACATTCTTCAAAGTAACTGTTCATCGACTATTTCCTTTTCAGCAACAACTAATCAACATGAGAGTTAGAGGTTCTTCAGATTGACAACATTTCCCCAACCAGATTCGTGTCTTATTTTCTTTGAGATACATGATCCTTCAGGAGATAAAATATCAGTGAATTTTACTCTCAACAATTTCACACTATTTTTATGGAAGAAGGGTGAACACAAGTAATGTTGGAGTTATAGAGAGAAATGATAAGTGGAGGTTCAAAGGAGGGGAAAGATATATCATTCCCACATTCCAAATTAAATTTAATATTATCATTTAAGTATTTAGGATTTAAAAATATAATAAAATATACAAAAAAACTCAATCATATTTTTATCAAAAAAATATAAGAGCAGAATAATATAATCGAAAAAACTTGAATATTAGATCTCTAATGGTGGGTCATCAATGGTAGATCACCAAAAATCTATGAAAAATAGTGGATCACCGGTGGTGGATCACAAATTTTGGAGTTTTTCTAAAAAACTTAATACAAAGATAAGTAACTAATAGAATTTTATCATACCTAGTCCGTATATAAAATAGATTATTCTCTTGGAATTCAATGAATTTATAAATATAACATCAAGATTATGCCCTTCTCTAATTAATTCAACAGTTTTATCACTTTTTTTCAAAATGATCACTCATAAATTGATGTCCTGTATAAATATGTTTTGTCCTGGAATGAGATATGATATTATTAAAGATACTTATTACACTTGAATTGTCACAATTTATAGGGATATATTTAAATTTCTAGTAGTAGTCTATTAATTATAACTTTGTCCACGGAATATATTTATAATAGTATCTTATAGAAATGTAATCATCCTTAGAAGTAGACAGTGCAAAGAAAATAATTTTACTACACCTTGAAAATAGAAACATTTTCAAAAGGCGTCATGTTTTAGAGGATCCTTTTATATCTAAATTAAAACCACCAAAATATATATTTGGATAACATGATAAATCAAATTCTTTGGCTCCAGAATAAAATAGTCGTAAATGTTTATCCAAATTGAGGTACAAAAAAAATTTCACAACAAGTAAAAGTAATTTTTTTAGTATTTTATTGAAAATGGGAACACAAACATACACTAAATATAATATTTTGTCAGATATTAGTTAAATTTTGAAATAATCCATTTTACCTCCACTTTTGTTTATCAAATACTTCTCCGGTTTCATCAAGATTAAGTTTATAGGTTTTACTCAAGGGATAACCTATACTATTCATTCTATCCATACCAAAATGTTTCAAAAGGTCATTAGGGTACATACATTGAATTAAAACAATTCCATATTTGTTTGGAAAAACATGAAATACAGGTAAGAATTTTAACTCACCCATTAACATCATTTCAAATTAAATTTTCTTCATTTTTATTAAATTAGTACACAAAGAAAGTTCAAAATATACAAAAACTATTTCAGCAACATAAATTTGTAAAACTAAAACATCATTTCAACTAAATTTTTATAAATAAAATATTGAAATCAATGTATTTTTTTAAAATTTTGAAATAAAAAATTACTGGAGTTTATCAAAGGAAGCACTAGATTATTTTTTAAACCATACAATTATTTATCTATTTTCAAATCACGATTGTAAAAATGGGAATTTTGAAATCTAGAGGGTTGTTCAAAAAAATATAATCAACTATATAATCGTTTAGGTAGGTCCTCTTAAGATCCATCTTATATATTCTTAATTTGAAATTTTATGCATAATAAAGTATCATTCAAATGGATTCAAGGCTAGCTACTTGTGAAAACATTTCCTCATCGTCAGTACCTTCTTCTGTAATATATCCTTGTGCAACCAAACTATTTTTGTTTCTAACTGTGGTGCATGAATCATCCACCTTATTTATGAATACCAATTATGTTTAAATCATTATAATTTCATTATGTCTTTTCACTAGCTCTGGAAATTTCTTTCTTTCAAATTTATTTGGGTTTTATTTAATTTCTAATACCCAAATTGCATCATTAATTTCATTATCAATGTGTTTAGGTCAATGTTTTGAGAAGAAAATATGATGGTTTTAGAACCCCCAGTTTCTATTATGTATCCATAAATTTATTTATTTGATTTATTTAATGTTTTTGGGAGATTTGGGGGGTAGATTACTTTTGGAATGTTTTTGGGACATTTTTATAGGTTCATTATTTGAAAATGGTTAGTAAAAATCGTGAAACTCCTATATAAAACAACTAAAGCTGAGGTAGTGGTCTCTATGTCGGTGCACGATCTTTCCAAATCATGTGTCTATATAATTGAAACCTTGTTTTGGGGATATAATCAATTTCTCGGTTAGTGCACTATTTTCCTACCTATACACCCAAACCATGCACGGTAGAAACATTGATCCAAAAATTGGGGATCGAATTCAAATTTTCAACTAAATGGATCGATTTTTGTCTATGTCGACTCCAATGTAAATTCCATTTTCTAATAGGCTGTGGAGACCATTCTAATAGATATGAGATTGATCAATTAGTGATTCTGGGTGCGTTGAAACCTATATTCCTTTGTAAGTATTTATTCATGGTCATTTTACTTAGATATTTTTTTCCTCCTTCTCTGGGATTCAAATTTATATTGTTTTGGGGATAGATCTATGATATTTGATTCTAATAATGATGATATTTTTCTCTAGTGTTGTTTGGGAACTAGGTCTAAGGTAGTTAATTGGAGTTTCGAAATGATTTCATTGTAGAATTTTGATCATTCTTCATTTTCATCATAGTTTCTAAGATATATAGCTTCAATCATAGATCCTATTTCTGTAAAAAGAAGGTATGATTTCAAATTGATTTGTTTTCTTGGGATATATTTTTATATTATTTGGAAATTCTGGATCAAAATATTTTTTGGTGATCGTTTATGGAATTGTGAAAATTGGGTGTTTTAGTGGATTGTAAAAGTGATAACATGATTTCAAAATGAAAATTTCAAAATGGTTTTTTGATTTTGATGTATTGGGAAAAAATTCATCAAAATGACAGTTTTATATAAATTATTTTGACAATATTATGTCATCATGGTTTTCTGCATAAATGGTTATACTTTATTTGAATGGTATGGATAATTGTCGTGAAGTACCACCATTAAAGGGATGGAGTATGGATATGAAGTTACACAAAAAGGGTAACACCAAGATTGAGTGAATTTTTGTGTCTGAATCTGTCTGTGTGTGGGGGGATGTGGTTTTTTGAAATGTAATGGGTAATGGAAAAGAAATTCATGAAATGATTGTAATGACTTGTTTGGTTGCTTTCCTGGGAAATGGTTTTGCATTTTCAATTGTTCTGATCAATAAAAAATTTGGGGATGAAAACTTTATTACTTAGAAGTTGATGGGATTTGATATAATGTTTTTAAAAGTGTTCTACATAACATTGTAATATAAATTTCCTAACTTTTTTAATCCTATTTTTGTGAGTAGGGATGTGATTTGGGTAAATCATACAATGTTTCATTACTCACCCCATGCTTGAGGAGATGGATCTTAGAGCATGTTGGGATATTAGAGTTGTTGTCTTTGGATTCTTTGAGATGATTCTTTTCATCTTCAAATTTTCATTCTAATATAGTTTGGTTTATGTTTATTTTGTGTTTTTAGTTTTGTATAACATTGAGTTTTATGATATTTTTATCATTAATCAGGTAGATGATAGTTATGGTTATCATGCTTTTTTTTATTTTATTTAAAATCTAAAATAATCCCCAATTATGTAATGAAGCCCTTGGAATTTATTTTCATCCATTGTTGTCTTGGGGATATGACCTATGACTAAGTAGACTCTTTACCTTATCTCAGGCTAATGAGAATGGGTTGATGTTACAGGTCGTATCAGTTTTTTGATCTTGGTCTATTGGTTGTGTCAGTCTTATATTTGAAATTAATTCTTTATTAATCCATCATTTGAATTGTTATAAAGGAGTAGTATTGTCATAACATGAAATGTAGAGTATAAAAATCCATACCTAACCTATTTTTGTTAATCCTCATGTTACCAGGGAGTTGCGTATGTGATTGTTTTTTTGACACTGATAATACTTTTAACCTAATTTTCATGGGTTTATCCAATGAGAAGTTCATGAAATTAATTTAAATAAATTACTTCCCGCAAGGAGTTCATATTTCATTTTGAGTAATGATTCATGATTTGGTGAAAAAAGATTTATTTTTGAAAATATTTAAAATTTTTTTGAAAGTGAGATTTTGAAATGGTATGATATTTGTATTTGGAAAATGG
Source organism: Viscum album (assembly GCA_963277665.1). NCBI lineage: Eukaryota > Viridiplantae > Streptophyta > Magnoliopsida > Santalales > Viscaceae > Viscum > Viscum album. The sequence goes on along the minus strand of OY728143.1, from coordinate 509,676,952 downwards.
TTTGATTTTCAAAATCATGGTGGAATTTTTAAAAATGGTTAAAATTAGAAAATATTCAATTTTGGATTGTAATGTTGTGATATATGTGTTGTGGAAAAGTTTAAAAAATTAAGACTTTAGTTTCTAGAGAGTAATAATTATGGAATTTTGTTTTGGTTATATAAATTATAAATTAGTGGATATCATCGAAACCATACGAAAAAAGATACTTAAATTTTGGTTTCACCTGAACCATAGTTGAAACACCAACTAATTTATAGTACAGTCTAAGAATTTTAGGTTTTGGATTCAGGTAATTGGGGGATAAACCAAGGCAAGTGGATCATTCTGTTCTATTCCAAAAGTATAATCCACCCATTTTTTGGGTGATTAGAAACCAGAGAAGGAATTGGTATGGATGAAAATGATAACTACATTCTTTGATTTTCTAGGAACCCCAAGTGATCTGAATGTAAAGCTGGAAATGTATATGTTATAGGATCTTGCATTCTGGTGGAGGTATTTATTTATTCATGCTAAATTTTACCAAGACATTCCATGGGGGGATTTTGATAAATTGTTCAATAACCAATTATATCCTCAAATGTTCCTCATTTCTATAACAACGTACTTTTTCCACCTGAAATTGGAGAATCTCTTAGTGATTGAGTAAGCGGATTAATTTTTTAATTTCATTATTTTTTCATCCGAAGTTTCTAGTAGTGCATCCTAGAAGGAAATGTGTTTGGAACCGCAACTGAAGTATGAAATTTTCACAAATATTACTATTCCTTGTATTAAAATTTATATGGAGATGGTCAATATAGAGATTATGGACAATTGGAATATCATAGGTGTTATGGATGGAGGGAGAATGTTGATTTCTATAAGAAATGGTTTTAACTCCAATTCTAAAAATTAGTGGAAGTAAGACACATATTTCCAGTGTTGTGTGATGACACAGAATTGGATAGTTGGGTCCGTGAATCTTCCTCCTAACCCACAAGAAGTTTGAATATTTTCAATCCGGTTCTTTGGATCCCATGAATATAGATTTTATGTAACAACTGAGAGCATTCCACAATTCCAACTTCATATGGAATCTCCATTACTATTATCATAGTTGTATAAGGTTGGGTGTTCAAGAAACATGACATGTTTCAAATACATCATATGTTTCAATTGGATTAGGGTAGCAGAATTACTCTCATCAGCATTTCCATGTAATCCATGTTGATTCCAATAATACAATGACCCCTCGAAAATGGAAATCTCAATAGGGAAATAATGAAAATTGGTACATCTTATTCATTTATTTATTCTCATGATATTTATCTTGTGGGTTTTCATGTTAATATAAGGCCTCCCATTTTGAAACATCAAACTCCTCTTATTCAAATATAATTTTGATCCATTATGTGAAAAAATGTTATATATCTATTCATAGAGTAGAATTATATTGGTACATCTCTATTATTTATAATTATATATATGATATAATCTTTCTTATGATTTGGTGGGCAATGTTCAAAGATCATTTTGATTTTCATACATGGATAATTATTTTTAGTTTTGATGATGTCATCACACAAAACATTAGAGGATAATGGAATGAAAATGAAGGTGCAATAGGATTGTTAGAACTAGTAATTATAAATATATCATACTAATTTTCAAATATTTCCTTGGAATCTATGTATTAGATTGACAATAGCATTTTTTTAGCAGTTTGTGATCAGCATTTTGGATTTTTTTCCCACAAAATTTCTCATGAGTTCCACCCACAAGAGAAGTAGAGTTTATGATTGATATCTTACTGGAGACAATTATTTTCTTATATCCATCATCCCAAATGTAATCAATAGAACTAGGTGAATTTAAAGTCCAATAGGAAGAGTTGGAATGAAAAGGGATCACTCAGTCCTTCACTGCTCCATTGGAATCACAGATCTTGTTTATGAAAAAGGTGAATGAGCATCTATGGATATGTGTGGATTATCATAACCATAAAAAATTTATGATCAATAATTGGTATCCACATCCACACATTGATGATCTCATAATTTTATTGAGGGGATACCAGTATTCCTAAAAAATTATATCGATCAGGATATCCCCAATTGCGAGTTTGGAAGAAGGATATTTTAAAGAAACCTTTTTGATGTACATATGGCCATTACGAGTGTGTGGTTATGCCTTTGTTTCTTATGAATTCACCATCTATCTTTATAAAATTGATATATCAGATATTTCAAAGTTATATGGATTTTTTGTGGTGGATTTTGTGGATGAAATATTTTTGTATTCATAGACCAGTGATGGTCGTGAGAACTACTTGATAATACTGTTTGGAATTTTTTTGGATCATTGTCTATATACCAAATTATCAATGGGTGATTTTTGTATAATAGAGGAAAATTTTCTCAGGCCAATTATCTTTGAAATGTGTTTTTATATGGATTCAAAAAATATATTGGCATAAATATCATAGAAAATTAAAAGAAATTTATTTGATATGCACAGTTTCCTTGGTCTGGATGGTTATTATCCATGATTTGTTCATGATTTTCCATGAATTTCTCTAGCAATTACATCATTTACAAGAAAAAATGTGTTATTAGAATGGACTAAAGAATATTATAGGTATTTTTTGGAGCATAATGTTCACTTTAAATCAGCACAAATCTTGATATTGTGAAAATACGGACAGGGGTATGTGGTGTATTTTCATGCATTAGGAAATAGGTTGGGATGTGATCTCATACATGGAGATCATGTTGTTGATTTTAGAGCAGGGAAATTATAGTTTCATGAAAATAACTACCAAAAAAATGGTTTTTATTTTGGTTTCATATTCCATTCTTGTATTTCATGGTTTCATTACCTCTTTTTTGAGAAATTTTTGATGTTTATGGAATGTAAGAGCTTTAAAATTTTTTCTCTCAAATGGACATGAACCTAAAAAAAATTGGATAAAATATCAACAAATAGTTAAATTTGAATTTATGTATACACAGGGTAAATTTAATTATGTGGTAGATTAATTATGAATAAATTTATATGGTTAGATGGTAAAATAATATTCCTATCAGTGGTAGATGATATCAGTGATAGAAGGATTACACTTCAATTGGGAAGATTGAGGTACTGTTTCTCTTTTCATTCAACATTATTTGGTTCCTCGCCTGGTGGAGATGGTAAATTTGGAATATATATCCAATTCATAATATGTTTCTATGAATTAAAAAATCATTGGTGGGGAGACCATTGAATGATGGAAACTAGATGGGAGTTCAGTTTTGTGGTTTTGAGATCGGATGGTTGTACTGATGGATTTTTAGAAACAATTTCTTCATTCATACCACTATTTTTGATGGATTCTTAATCCTGGAATATAAATGATATATAAGGAACTGAAAGAAATGTTTTGTGGGAGGTCATGAAAATAAATTAGGATATGTTTGTTTTGATATGCTTAACCTATCATATGGTTATGGTAGATCACTATAAACCATAATGTATGTTACATCCTTCACCCATCCCTATTTTCAAATGGGAACAAATAGCTATTTATTTTGTGATAGGTCTCCAAATAAAAATTCTGATGCATGATTTCATATGGGTGAGAGTGGATCATCTCACAAAGGCACTCTATTTCATTCCTAATTATGAATATAATACAGTGATGGAGCTGATTAAAATCAATAGCCAATAAGTCATCAAGAGTCAGGGTGTAAAATTATCAATAGTATAAGGATGATATTCGAGTTTGGAATCTGATTTCGGGAAATCCTTACAGAAATCTGTCAAGAATCAATTAATAATGTGTATAGAGTGTCATCCCCAGAGGGATGGACAATCATAAAAGATGATAAAACATAAAAAGACCTTATTTAGGCTTACGTAATAGATGTTGGTGTCTCTTTGGAGTATCACATACCATTATTGGAGTTCTCATATAAGAAGATTTATCTAGCCTCTATAAATATCACAACTGTTAAATTATCATATGGACATCCTTGACATTGACAAATTTGTTAGGGGGGAAATATGCGAGACTTCACTGGTTATGCCATGAATTTGGAAAGATATAATAAAGAATATTTAGTTGATTAAGAGGAGGATGTAGATGGCTGAAATTTGTTAAAATCATGTGTATATTGTTGTCGATGACCATTTTCATAAGAGTTGAGTGATCATGTGTTCTTGAGAATATCTCCATGGATTGGGAATCATCATTTTTAGAAACAGGGAAAGTTATATCCCAGTTATGTTGTCCCATTATAGATACTTGAATGTGTTAGAGAGGATAATTATTGGTCATATTTTCCACCGAGGTTTAGTTAATTACAAAATGTGTTTCATGTATCTTAGTATAAAAGTTATCATCATGATCCTCACCTTGGGATTTGATGGAATCACATTAACCTATATCCAGGTGTTTCAATAGCACATATGCCTGTATAGATTTTGGATAATAAATATAAATTATTTCATGGAGAACTAATTGGTCTAGTGTAAGTTTTTTGGCAACATGATGAAATTTAGGAAGAATATGGGTAATGGGAGAACAAAATTGATGAGAAATTTCCCAAACACTTTCAGGAGAGTTGTGTCTTTATAATTTATATGGATGGAAATTCTAATGGTGTGGAGAATTTAAAACCCATGGTTTCATGTAAGTAACACTTAATTTGTGTATTAAAGTATATAAATTGTTTGGGTATTTTGGGGTGGATAAAAGAATTTTGGAATGATCCTAGGACTTTTTTGGAGGTTCCCGGTGTGTGAACGGTTAGTACAAACCATGAAACTCCTATTGAAAACCATGAATCATGAGGTAGTGTGATTTGGGATAAAATATGGTTATCTGCATGGTTAGTTAAAACCATGTGGTCACTTAGTAGAAAACTTTCATTTGGGTAAAGAGGCATTTTCATAGTTAGCGCACAGTTTTCTTAACCATGCATGGCCAAAAATTAAATTAAAACAGTTTGGATCTAATTTATTTATCCCATTAAAGGATATTTTTTCCTCAAGATTTAACCTAACTAGCATTCCTATCATAAAAGTGAATTATAGACCATTATACTTGATCTCAGATAAATCTATTGGTTATTACCGGTGCGTTGAATCCCAGATTCCTTAGTAAGTCTTTGTTCTAGTTGGTTTTCCTTAGATATTTTCTTATTCCTTCTCTTGGATTCAAGGATATAATTTTTTTATATATCTAGAATATCTAATTCCAATTATTATTATATTTTTCTTTTATTATGTTATGGAATGAAATATAGTGTGGTTTTTTGGGATTTTTGTCCCAATTTGGTTAATAATTTATTTTATTTTTTAATTTCTACGTAATTTTTTAGGAAGGGGTCTTTACTCCCTACTCCACTTTTTATAATTTAAGTATTTAACTCAAATTTATGCTTTTTTTATTTATTGTGATTTTTTGAAAATTATTGATGTAAACCCTTTTTACTGATGGTGTATACAGTTGTGAAATATGGGTATTTTGGTGGAAAGTGAAATTGGTAACATGATTTTAAATTGTCAATTCTAAAATGGTTGTTTCATTTTGGATTAAGGAAAAATGTTTTCAATAAAATATAGTTTTATTGAGATAGTATTAAAAATATTTTTTTGGAATGGTTGTTTTCTTAAATGGTTAATAATGGTTGAATGGGATAGATAATGGTTGTCGAGTACCATCATAAAAGGGAAAGAGTATATACTTGAAGTTTCAACATAAATAGTACCACCAAGCTTTAGATTGTGTGTTTGTGTAGTTTTGTGAAATGATATGGGTAATAAAAAAATTATTTATGAAATTGTTGGAATGAATTTCTTGGTTTCATTCCTTGGAAATTGTTTGGTGTTTGTAATTGTATGTAATTGGAAAACAATTTTGGGTTGAAAATAGTTTTCCATGGAAATAGTTGGGATTTGATATAAACAACATTAAAGTGATTTATATAAATTGTTTTATATTAATTGTTTTATACAAATATGGTAAATTTTATTATAATAGTTTTTTCATTAGGAATTTCATTTGTGGAAAACATACTATGTTTTATTACTCATCAAATTCTTAGTACATTTGGATCGTTTGGATGTGTTGTTTATCAACACATAGGTAAAATAAAATTATCCCATTTTTTGTGATGTAGTATGATACATTGAACAAGGATTGTGGAGTTTGAGTTTGGATTATCATAGGAGTTGTGTAGTTGGTGTCTTTAGAGTCATTGAGCTTTATTGGTTTTGACTTCCACTCTGTACTCTTATATATTTTTGTTGTAGTTTGGATTTGTTGTCAGTTTGGTATTACATTGAGTTGAATGATATTTTTATCCTGCATTATATAGGTCTGGGTTCTGACTATCTTGTTTTTTCCAAGGTAAATATATACCCCAATTTTTAATAAAGACCTTGGAATTTATTTCTAGACTGTGGTGTCTTGTGGATGTTACCTAAGTCCAATTATAAATTCCTCTCTATCTTAAGACAATGAGGATTGGTAGGATGTCAAAATACTCAACTTAATTTCTAATATAATCTCTTGTTTTGTTCCTCTATCGAAATAATTGATTTTAGTACCTATGGTATGATATTATTGAGTTGAAATGGTTCTTGGAAAATAATTTGTGCATATTTTGTTATCCTTTATAGGTTCAGGTTCAGGTTGTTAATCAGAAATGTGAGTTTTTTTCATGATTCAAACAATTATAAGAATGTTTAGCATTTATATTTAGTTTATACATGTCCCCTTCAAGGATTTCTAAGGAATTATTAGACTCATGTGGATAGGTTTCATTAATTATTTCATTTATATATTCCTCTACAATTATAGTCCTGATTCTGAACACCCTGTATGACTTACTTGATTTAGAATATCCAAGGAAAACTCCTTCATCACTTTTGGGTTTAAATGTTTTAAGACTATCCATTATATTAAAAATAATGACTTTGAATCCAAACATGGTTATGTAATTATGCTTTAATTATTTTCTATTACATAATTAATATAGAGTTTTCATTAAAACTGTTCTTATAACAACTCTAATGATTATGTATCAGGATGTATTCAAAATTATACCTAAAAATGAATAGGTAAATAATACTCATTAAGCATGGTGTTGGAATCATAAAAAGGGTCTTATTTATCTTTTCTACTAAACCACTCTGATGTGATGTCTCAAGAGTATAAAGGTTATGATTATAGCCATATTGTGAGAATCGTGATTCTAAATATTGATTTTCACACTCAAAGCCATGATCAATTATTAATGTCTGAATTCTAAATCTACTAAGATTTTATATAAATTTAGCATTCTTGGAAAAATAAGAACAAGATTCTCTTTTGGGAGATTGAAATAATACACAACTGTATCTAGAGAAGTCTTCTACTAGAATATAAACATAGTTCTTCCCATCTAGGATATAAAATCTAGAGGGTCAAAACAAGTCTATTTGAACAAAATCTGCGTTTTGAAATGTTGAAACTTCTTTCTTTGAGTTCAAATATATTTTTTGTTATTTCCCTTTTTGACATGAGTTACAAACATTTTCATTTGGGAATTCTATTTTAGGAAGGTCTTTAACAAACAATTTTGTCATTATATTTTTAATTGAAATAATGTTTTAATGGCCCAGTATCCTATGATATAGCCAAGAATCATTCAGAATGAAACATATATTATAATGTTTTTTAGGATGTAACGAATCAAAATTAATATTATATACATTATAATTTCTCAATGTGGTGAAAACTAAAACATATTCATAATTAAAAACATTGGTGAAATTATTTTCAAACATAACATGGAAAACTAACATCACATTGATGTGAGAAGAAAAAAAATATTATACTTTAATCTATCTATATGTAAATCCATAGTAATTAAAACTACATTATAGTAACATATTTTTCCAAGTCCAACTATTTTTTTCCATTATCGCTATCATTGAAGGTGACATGTCCACCATCAACTTTGATTAGGTTATTTAAACATGAATAATCCTAAACAATGTTTATGGTGGAACCACATTCAAGTTACTATAAGGGATTAACTGAAATTCTCATGGATATTTCCTAAACAATTAGACATGAAATTATTTTTGTACCCATATCTTTCTTAGTGTAGATATGTTAATAATAAAGGGCTTTAGGAATAATCAATTATTTACTATGTTACCCATATAAGGAGCAGATATTTTTAGAAATAAAAACATTGATATGTCTGTAATATTAGGAAGTATTTTTAGAACTGGTAGAAATAAAACTACAAATATATTTAGTCCTACTGATCATTATTGGTTCATGTCGGTAATGAATTTATGTTTTATAATTAGGTGCATATTTATTTATAAGAATTCTGGTTAATGAATTTCTTATATTTATTTAATCTATCGATATAATTTTTAAATTTTTCATTGGGTAATTTTAGCTTAGTATCTTATTTTAGAAGTTTGATAATTTTTTATCATTTTATAAACAAATATATTTTCATAAGTGAGTAGACAAAGTATGATACTTCTCTAAAATTTTGTGTTTTTATTTAAGTTCATTGAAGGTATCCTCCACCATATTACAATATTCAAACATATCTTTACTAGAAATCTTATCTTTATTATTTACATTTTCATAAAGGTTGGAATTATGAACATAAGATGCAGAAAAAAATATTAGATATCAATGATGTTTTTTGCAAAAAATAATAATTAGATTTATCATGATTTTCCTCTAAATTTAAGTTTTAATCAATTGAACTATCTTATGAATCCCTCCTGGTTTCATTCATAGCTTTCTAATTCCTCTTATTTATATCCATGTAATTTTTCATAAACATTATCTTAGCACAAACTACCTTGATATGATCTTTTCTCAAGCATTCATAGCATGTTATTTCATTTTTAGCGTCTTTGATTTTATATTATTTTCTATTTTTACCTATATTTTCATACTATCCTATATAATATGGATCCTTGAAGAATTTAATCCTTTTATAATGAATTATGATTCATCTAGGAAAATGATCCATTTCTTCATCATTGGAAAAATATAATTCTCCATCACACAATATGTCTTATTTAATTTTACAAATTTTTCATTGATTCTGAATTCATGAAGGCGGATGACTTCTTCTTTATTTAATCATCTTATTCTATGTTCAATTTAACTTTCACTTCATATATCACATGTTTTCTTATTATCTATTGAATAGGATAATTACAAATATCACATGACTCTCAAATTGAAATAGATGTTCCCCTCCATATTTCTGGGAAACAAATTAGCCATTGAATCACCTGATCATCATTAGTAATTGGAATCTAATGTGAATGCATATTGTGTAAAATCTAATTGAACCTGATATATATATCAAAAATTGGATCATCATGTTTCATTTTGAACATATCATATTTAATATTATAAATATTCAAATTCATTTATTTAATATTTGAAGTTCCTTCAGGAGAAATACCCAAGGTATCTTAAATCTCAAATTTAGTTGTATATGAAGATATTCTTTTAAAATATTCATCTCATAAATAATATAACAAAACATTCATAACTTTTTAGTAATTTTTATAAACTACTTTAATAGGATCACTTCATTTAGATTTAAATATTATGGGTAATTAATATTTATCCTTAATGAGAGTCTAAATTTCAAAACCAATGCTTTTAATATGTATTTCCTTCTTAACATCCATTGAGAAAAATTACTACCATTAAAATAAGATGGAAAATAAGTTGAAATTCGCTCTTGAATATTATTTCCCACAAATCATTAAATTTATAATAAATAGAAATTTATGATCATTTATTTAAAACTAGATCATAGTAAAATGATATTTTCAAATCACCTCTGAATCCAAATATTGGTCGTAGTGGACAAAAAAAGTTGTGGGTGAATTGAGTTTCCAATAAAAATTTATATTTAAAAAAATTCAAAAACTGAGTTATATAATTTTATAAAACCATCCATTTAATAAAAATAGTACAAATATATTATTTTATCTACAAAAGAACTTCTCAAAGAGGTATCAATGCTCTATTAAAATAATCATTGAAATCACCTTCAATTTTGAAACTAAATTACATTATCAAACAAATCTATAAATAAAAAAATTATTATTAACTATCATTTCAGATTTATAATATATATTTTTTAATAGATATAGTTGTGAACATTGAAAAATATAGAAAAATTAGTTATTTACATTTTTGAATACATTGTATGGAAGTGACCCCTTAAGAAACTCTATGAAAAACAATCTAAAAAACCCTAGATATTGATTCCCATAATAGTGGTGATGATTATTATTGGTACTCTAGATCCACTAACACTCCATGAAACCTTTCAACCCAGAATGGGAATACTCTTTTAAGAGGCTAATTCCAGAAGCATCTAAATAAAATAATATATTTGATGATGAGATAAATCATGATGTTTTCTCAAAATATAAATGAATATCATTCTTACAAGTACTTGAAGGAATGGATTTTTACAAAGAGACTACATTGAATCTCCCCCATACAAAAAAATCATATGATGGAGGATGATAGAGGATTATCAGTAGAATCAAGTCCTAATTCACATAAATAATGGTTTAACAAGTGTAAGTTCTCTATTTTGGGTCATATTAATTATTGAAATGGGGAAAAAGAATAGACTATAATAGATGTAAATCCCAAAATATCACACTAATAGGGAAAAAGTTATTGGAAACTTATTCCATTTGGAATTGGTTATTATCACATTATAAATAGAACCTTGTAGGATTTATACCACATATGGAGGACTCATAATTGGAAATTTCAACATATATTCCAATGATTATCTATGAAGGATATATAATCTAATACATTCACTTATAGGAATTCAATAGAACAAATATGGTATAGACACCATGGATTAAAATGGGTTTTTTTAGAACCAAATATTTCTAAATAATATTCCTTATTCTATTGGTGTCCCATTTAATATTGATCATATCACTTTAAATTTAGATCTAAGACTATATGAAAGAGTTATTCTTGAATCTAATTTGAATTAAAAATTTCCATAACGCATTATCTTCAATAAAAATGACTATCGAGAAGATATCAATGCCGAATATGAGTTCAACACTCCTTTTTCGAGGGTATAAAAAATAATTGGTCATTCCATTTCTTATTACAGGGTGATTAAAAAAGATGTAATACTAACCTCTGAGAATGAATGGATGGAAATTTAATGACATAAAAAATGAAAGGTCCCTATTTTTGAAAAATAAGATCCTTCGAGAAATAATGACATTGGTATATGTATTGGAAAGAGAGATATCACTTTTATATAAAAATATGATTCTGGAAAGTGTTGGGGTGATTTGGTTGGGGAAGAAGACAATGAATCCAAATACGAAGTCATATAAGTAGAAATTTCTTAGGATGTATGTGATATTTTCCATCATACATAAGAGGAACAATGTATTAATTATTTAAAGATTTGAAATGATATAAATATTCTAAACTCTATCTTAGTTCAATGCTCTATTTTGTGAAATGATCTACTCTCCATTTTAGACCATAAACAGTTTAAAAATGACTAATAGGGGAGACATGATATTGAAATTATGCATAAAATGTCTTATACATTCAAAAATCAAGATAATTTACCTAAAGGATTACATGATTCAAATAAAAAACTTTCTTTTAGGATAAATTCACCTCTGAAGGTCCTCTTGAACAAATGCACCCCTCATCAGAGAATTCTAGCATGGCTTATTACTCCATTAAATTTTAGGGGATGAAACATATTAATATCCAAGGAAGTTATAAGAAGAAACTTACTAAAAAACATACTTATAGTGACACTATGATATCTCAATCTAAAATAGATAATGTAGAACAATAGCACACCTTAGATTCGAATACTATGTCAAAGATATTTTCGTATAAGAATACCAATTTTGATAGGAAACATACTACCACTATATAAAATATAAGTAACACTAACACCATTTTTTTACTACTTATTCTGTTCTCAAACAGGATGCAGACTTGTATACTACTATTGAAAAGACTATTAAACCAGCCAGTAAATCTACAAAGTGGAAGGGGTGTGGAGGTAAAAAGAGGGGGGGTCCAAACCCTAATATATTAAATATTCAATATTTCCCTATCTAAAACATATTGTTTATTATTTTATATATTCTAGTATTATAAATTACTCTACCTAATATATCTATATTATTTCAAACTCCTCTTTAATCAATGAATATTTTTATAATGATATTAACCAGGCATTCACTTATGAAATGATATCTCAAAATTCATGTATTCTCTACTCAGTTATTTATTCAAGAAATATGGATCAGTATTGGAGATTTCTTTTTCATAAATCTTCATTGTAAAGTTTCATGGTTCATGACCCTTGGATCATTATTGGAGATTTTAATTCTATTCTAAGACTGGGAGAAAAAATGGATCTTAATCCTTCCAAAATCTCTTCAAAGGAGTGAAAATAATGCATTGGTGATAATAATTTATTTTATGTCAATATATATTTGTCTAATTACACTTTTTATAGAAATAATTACAATATAGTAGACTCTAGTAACATTGATAGGGCCTTTTCTAATAACCTAGATCTTGAAAATGGGATATTATCTCTAGAATTACCCTTCCTATAATAAATTCTAATCATCGACAAATTTAATCAATATATCTATCATTAGTTCGAGAACTATCATTCGTTTTATATTAAAAAATTCTAGGGACTAAATAACTAAGTTTGGTGATATTGTTAGAAAAAGATTTAATCCTTTTAATTCTGGTAATTATTCTTTTCCTTGTATCATGAAACAAATATTCCAAAAGAAAAAATATAGTGTAAATCCAAATCCATCCGAATCGAAAATTTCATTGCAAATTTGGAATCCAATATTAATCAAATTCAGGATGCCAATTAAAATTATGATTTTTCTATTTAACCTAAATAACGAAATGATCTCTCTAACAAACACAACACTCTCCTCTCCCTAAAAGAAAAAAATTCAAAAATAGAGCTTTAAAATAAAATGGCTTAAATATGGATATTGAAACCCAAAATATAAAACTATCTATAATGATTTAGGAAATCCTGTAGGCCACTTACATTTCTAAAGGATGAAGAGAACATAATTGATAATGAGTAAGGTCTTGTTTACCATAATACCATTAATTTTAAAAATACTTGTAATGGATCTGAACTTAATAAATATTTACTCCCTGATGACATTCTTGTCATTGTTAACAATGATGATATCACATTTCTAACCAATGTCACCATTGTCTATGAGATCATAAAGGTGGTTTTTAGTCTAAAGACGAATAGTTCACCTATGCCTGATGGTTTTATAAATTTCTTTTTTCAGCATTATTGGTATATCATTTAATATGTTTATAAAATGGTTAAATAATTTTTTTTAATAGTGCTCTATCAGATATAATTAATTCCCAAAGAGAAAAATAATTCTTAGTTACTTCTTTTCAGACCCATATCACTTATAAACACCATCTATAAAATCAATTCTACACTCCTGTGAAATTTGATACCATCAATTGGAAATAAAATTTATTCATTTATCCAATTTGGTCTTGTTAAGGTTAGAACCATTCAAGGATTCATCTTCTTAGACTCTAGATGCACTAATCTCATAAAAAACTCTTATAGGAGAGGTCATATTTATATTAACATTCACATTAAAAATTCCTTTCATTATATGGATTAGTTTATTATATAGAAATTTATTTGAGGTTTTGGATTCAATTATATTTTTTTAAATAGAATTAAAAACCATTTTCATCTGGTCTCATTTCTGTTATTGTGAATGGTTCTGCAAATGGTTACTTAAACTACAAAAAATGGGTCAGACAAGTTAACCACCACTCTATGATCCTATTTTCTATTTCTCATGAGTACTTAAGAAGAATTATCACTAGTTTGGTAAACCAAATAAACTAAAACCTATATTTTCCTCTATAAATATGGATGTTCCTTATCACCTTATTTATATGGATTACGTCATCATATTTTAACACATATAAAAAATAAATATCAAAATTATTATGGCAGATCTATGAGACTATGAATACATTTATGGATGATCTATAAATTGGATAAAATTATTTATATTCTTTGGAAAAATATTTCTAGATTCCATAAAAACCAGTATCATAAATGATCGGATCTCAAATAGGTATCCTTCCCTTTCAAATACCTTGGTTTTCCATTCTTCAAGGGAATTCCTAAAAGTAATTAGATTTCAAAAATAGTGTAAAAAATAAACAAAAGATCTCATACATTAAATGTAAATCATTATATATAGATAGAAGAATTTTCTTTGTCAATTTCAACATTACTTATGAAATGGTTTATTTTTTGATGATTTTAAAATGAAGCATTGTCCTTATTATAAAGCTAAATGTCTACATCAAAAATTTATTTGTAGTGCGATAACTATTTAAAGAAAAATTATTACACTTACTTGGATTAAATTTTATAATCCTCTTGATAATGGTAGTTTGGGGATCTAAAAATCCTAAATTATTCAATGACACTTTATAATAAATGCACACTTGAAATTTATTGAAAAATGACTCTAGGGATTTTAATTTCCTTAGTGGTAGGTTTTTGAATAAATTAATTAATGGAAACTTTCGTTATATGAAATCCTCAATATGGAAATCCATTAAATGTTATTTCTTTAACATTATGCCTCACTTCAGATTGATGGATAATAAGGATTATTCTTTGAATTATTGGTCGGATAACTTGGTTTGTTCTTCCCTTATTTCTATGGTTGATCCCCTACATTTACTTTTTGATCTCAATGTATAAATTATTTTTTTCATGAAACCTAAGGGTTTGGATCTACCTACTGATATTAATAGTATGATAATCAATTTTTTACATTGAAAATTGTGATGATTTATTAGTCTAGGAACTAACTCATAATGGCATTTTGAATACCAAACTTTTCATTGGGAATAATTTTAATATGGAAAATCTTGATTTTTTTGCCTAAAAATATTGATAATCCTTGGATTAGACCCTCTAGATTTAATCTTTTATGGATGAATGTCTATATTTTAATACACACAAATAATTACCTACATTTATTTGGTGTTAAAATTTGTTCCAAATGTCATATTTGTAACCAACATATTGGAGATATTGGACATCGTTTCATATATTATGCTACTTCATCTAGTTTATAGAAGTTTTTATTTGATCTTTTTGAATTCTTATGGCTGGATATATATCCCAAAAAACAACATTTTCAATGATGCATTATTATAGAAACTTCTCCTTAGATCAATCACCTCTTTATGGCTGCCATACCTGAACTGCTTCATGTTATCCGGTACTAAATAAATGCTGACATACACCATAATAACTCTATAAATTTTCATTCGTCTTGATAAATGATAAATAATTATATCAATGTGGCTAGAAATATCCAACAAGGTCCATGCCACAACTCCATCAGTGACTTCATGGTATTCCACCGCTTAGAAATTCATGGAAAATACAGTCATCCCATGGGTACCTATAAAGTTATATGGCCAGCCCCCTTACCATGTTGGATCAAAAGAAATATATATGGTTCCTTGAAGGGAAATCGCGGTCCATCAAACAGTTGTTTAAAATAACCACAATAAAAATATTCTTGTATTTTTTGTGGTACTTATGGTATTTCATCCTCTCTAGACGTTGAGATGTACAATGTTGTCAACTTAGTTAATTTTTAAGGATAAAAGCATTGAACAAAATATGGTTAGAAAGTGACTCAACCAACATTGTGCAAGCACTCTAGAATGGCATGGTGCATACTTTATGGCCTCTTACAACTCAATGGATTTACTTATTACACTACATTTTTAGGATCAACTTTATTATAACACATGCTTATCGAGAGATGAACTCAGTGATTAACAAACTTGCTGACAATGGAGTCAACAATTACATCACTTCATAAGAGAAGCTTATTACTGATTTGAATTTTTCTATGAAAAATATTGAAAAAAAATACTTTTATACTTTTTTAATGTTTCTCATATTTATATTATTATGAATTTTTATTTTTGACCATGTCACCAACCTCTAAAAAAATTGAAATATATTAAAAAATTAATAAAATAGGTAGTTGAGTTTTAAAAAATGGATTCAATCTCAAGCTAAGATTGATTCTACTTTACTTAAAAATCACCCTCTCCTAAGTATTTTATCAACTAGTAAATTTGATACACAACTTGGATTGTGTTTTTTCAGCAATACCACACAATTTTTTCCTAGAACAAAGACTCTTCCATAGTTATATGGGTGATAAATATAAGTATATGTCACAACAAACCTCTTCCGCAGTTCTCATGGGTATAAAAATGAATAAATTTGAGAGATAATATTGACCACTCTCTATTTAAGTATCTTGGACTGTGTTTTACATTTAAATTGAGAAAACTAAACACATCATAAAATAAAAGAATAAAAGGAGAGAGAAGGTGATTAAATGTGGGAAAAAGCGATGTTTCTCAATCTTAATAGATTTATATGTTAATAGGTCATCAAATATTTCTATGAAAGGATATTGAATGTCTACCATAAAAGGTTTGAAAAAATAGAGTGTTTTTGTTGTCATTAAAAGACTTCTGACTTCAGTCTATATATATATAAAATTATTCCACATATAATTTTATTAGATATTTTTATTGATTAATTTTATAAAGGTATGTGTTCTCTAAACATGTGTCACTCTTAAGGCCATGAGGGATTTCTTCATAATATATATCACTCTAGGTCCAATTCTCCATTCGAGAAGGATGGTAATATAACTAGGATCCCCATAATAGGGAAAAAATAAGAAAGTATGACTTTTTCTTTCATTCATCAGGGTAGTAGTTTAAGAATTATGATTGTTAAATCAACATTCAAATTAATGCATTTAATTCCACAAAATATCCATTGGAGAAATTAATTTTGGAAATTAATATGGATAGAAATGGTAAAACTCTAGTGGTATCTTATCCTAGGGAAATAATCATTGAATGGTAGCACGGACTAGTGGCGAGTCATCCAAATAGTAGATCTATTTGGTGGAAGATCAGCATGGTGGTAGATCTGACATGGCAGTAGATTTGTATGTTAATAGATCTATCTTGAGGTATATATATCTAAGAGTATACAAATATGATATCATATCTTTTTAAAGTAGATATATTTGAATATTGAACTATTCAGTGCTAGATATGTTCAGTGGTAGATCTATTCAAGCAGTAGATCTATATGGCTTTACATTTTTCTGGAGGTAGATTTTTTTTGTAGGTCAATCCGTCAATTTCAATATGTTTTTGTTGGTTGTGATCATAATTATATATAATTGTATATTTCCATAGATTATGGTATATAAATTTAACTAATGTTATATTATATCTTAAACAGATATGTTCATAATATTTCTAGAAAATTCATTACTATCATAAGACATTAAATATATTAGATACAAAACAAATATGATTTCGGATCATTTAAATTTGTAGGTTCTACCAATATCCCCATATTTAGTGTTGAAAATCATATAATGTATAACCATGTATATACAAAAAATATAGAGATAAGTATATATTAATAACAAGAGTGTTCTATTAAACATTTCAAATTATGGATTTGATAATTATCATCTTAAATACCATTCAAATATACTATCCATTTTGGGATTATTAAAAGGAAAATAAAATAAATAAAATATATATAAATGATTAAAAGATGACTTGAATTGGTTATAATTGAAAAAGGATACATCCCAAAAACTATTAAAAGGAAAATACATTCCATATTAGACATTAATTGGAGTATGAACCACTCAATTCCTAATGAGATTAAGGGACCACTATATCATTTCCTTTTCTAGTAACTATATTTACAGATGTGGAGGAAAAGGGTGTAAGAGTATGTGGAGGTGGTTCCATAATCATAAAATCAATGATATGATAAAATGTCTTTACATGATTCATTCAAAGAGGTAGATATTTTATATAAAAAGGTATTAGAGAAGGAGCATAAGTGATGGATGAAATTTTTACAGCTTCAGGTTCCACTGCTATAGTCTCAGAGGAACACAAAAACAGTATAATAAACTGAACATAATTTATGGTAATCTTTTCACCATTCTATATTTATTTGATAAAATCATTCTTCTCTTTAATGAAGAGATTGAGTGAAGGGGGAAAATTTGACCTGAATCCCTTGATCCAGTAATACGCTAATCCTAGGAGGCATTCTTAGACTCTCATAATGAAGCATAAATGTAGAATTTAACTCATTATGGGTATGAATCTTGGGAAGGTAACATTTAATTATTTACTGATTGTTCCTCTATCACTCTTAGCCTCATTAAATCCAATATTATAAATATGATCACTATGTGACTTTATTTTAAAAAGTTCCTCCTGATAAGAGGTATAAATATTCCCCATAATAATATTCAGCTCTTCTCTAATAGTGTATTAAATCACATCTACATCAATTGAATAAGTATCAATAGGTGGAGCACTAGAAGTGGAATAACTATCTATAGGAAATGCCTTCAATATCTTAAGAAATTATAACTAACATCCAATAAGGCACCTTCATATCTTATATATGACAAGTCCAGTATATCACATCAGGTCATCAAACCTCTTATTCTCAATTTATTATTCTTTAATTTTCAAATTAATCTTATGTTGGATACTAGATATAACTAATTAGAATATCTTTCTACTATCAGCTTCACAGATTTTATTTTCTTAAGGATGTCGGGATCTAATCATATAACATATATAAAATAACAAGCTTAACATAATGGAATCCATGTCTTCCTTAATCATATATCTATAAGGAATATAAGGATAAGAAAAATAAGATGGTACACACTGTTTGTTTCAAAATATAGTCTCCTCATGAATGGAATCAACTTCAAGAGCATCGGATGTAAAATCTTATAAATTTCCATCATTGTAAGTCTATTCAACAAAATATCACTTAGATTATTTTCAATATATAGATAATGAAAGTCTTACATGACTAGGTGTAATTCCATTTCATCATATTCATTTTCAATATCCTCTGAGTGTGAATAGTCAATCCTCAACTAAGAAGATCCTAGGTATTTACCCCCCTTAGTAGGTGACATCTCCTCATCTCTATCAATGAAAAGATCCTCTAATTGATTATAAAAAAGATTAACCCCATAACCATTTACATCCTTTTAATCATTAATCACATGAACAATATCCCATGAACTCTTAGAATAATATTTTTTGTACTATTATTCATTTTAGACATTGTTTTCCTCATAATTGTCATCTTTACTAGGTAAACATTCTCAAGAGGAAGAAAAAAAGATAGAATAGAAAGTCCATAAAAACATAATAGCTTCTGGAAACATCATATTCACTCACTTAAACTATTTAGATTGTTAATGAGTCTTATTATCTATATGTGGCTTCATATTATTAAACATTACCCTCATCTTCCTTAAAAAATAAATATATTACATCTTTTTTAGGATCCAAAAAAGTATCAACCATGTCTTTCAGTCTAGAAGGGTTTTCTAAAGGATTAAAATTATCTAAAATATATTCATTATTAGTCACCCATTTCTTTATATAAGGGTTTTAATTGACCATGATTCTCTTTCATGTAATCTGAGTTGGATATAAACCAACAAATTTATTCGAACCTTGACATCTTCAGGCACTAAACCTTTGGATTCCCACATGGAAAAGATGAAATTAGGGTAGGTCAAATAATTTCATATTGATGAGTTCCTTCTCATTTCTATCATATGGAACATTGAGTATCTGTACGAATTTATCTTATTATAATTTTTCATAAATAATTAAAAAAATAAATCTAAGTACCTTGGTGTTCTAAAGTCCCCCATCCTAGGAAAAATCATATACTAGATAAATATCAACAAAATCCTAAAATCATTATCGAGATATACTATTTTAAGCTTTTTCACATAATCATTTATAGTTAACTCTATTAATCACTCCTCGTACCATAAAAATTACAATTTTTTAAAATGGTTCCATGAAAATCATCAGATGAACTTTATGAGGTACATTGAGGCATCTGGGACACTGTTTAGATGAAAATGTAAACTATTTTCCATTAATCACAATCACAATAACATCTTTGTTTTCACAAAAATCATAACATAAAAACATATAATTTTTTTGAAACCACATAGGATAGAAGGGTCGACCATTACTAGAAAAAAATTCCACCCATCATTTGATTGGGATCGCATTCCGAACTAGGGAATTGCTCGAAACTAACCATTTATCAATTATTTCATTTTCAGAAACAATAACTCAATATGTGAGTTTGAGGATATTCAGTTTAACAATAT
The DNA here is from genome assembly GCA_963277665.1 of Viscum album. Taxonomy (NCBI): domain Eukaryota; kingdom Viridiplantae; phylum Streptophyta; class Magnoliopsida; order Santalales; family Viscaceae; genus Viscum; species Viscum album. Next base: position 509,656,540 of record OY728143.1, on the reverse strand, counting down.
AATAATGACTATATCAACCTTGTGATTTCTTTGAGGTACACAATATTTCAAGAGATAAAGAATTTTTTCATTGGACTCCCACCATCTTTGCACTGATTTGATGAAAGAAGGGTGAATGTAATGAGTGTTCCTGGTTGATAGAGAAATTAGAAGGGATGGTATGAAGAAGGAATGAGAGAGAGGGTACTAAAATTCCAATTTTAATCTGATTTTATCGTTTAATAATTTATAATTTAAAAATATAAAAATATATTAATAAATAAACTCAAAAACAATAATCACAAAAAATGAGTGTAGGTATATAATCAGAATAACTCAAATGATAGATCTCTAATGGTGGATAATAAATGGTGGATTATTAATGGTAGATCAAGAATGGTGGATCTTTAATGGTGAATCCCCAATGGTGTATCTCCTATGGTGGATGGCCAATGATGGTTCAAAAATGGAAAATCAAAAATAGAGGATCTATAATAGTGGATCCCCAAATGTGGATCGCCAACTATAGAATTTTTATGAATTTTAAATATAATGATAAAGAACTAATCCAAGTTTATAATTCCATTTTCATGTTGAATATAGCTTAATCTCTCATAAGTTAATTACTTTACAAAAAAATCATCAAGTTAACATTTAGTTCCAATAAATTCAAGAGTTATATAACCTTTTTGGAAATAATCACCCAAAAATTTATGTCTTATAATTAATGTTTTCCTTGAATGGGATATATGATTCTTATAGATAAATATTTCAATTTTATAATCATAATTTAGTATTACATATTGAAATTGGTATTTATAACCTTGTAAATTGTGTTTCATCCATAGAATATATGCACAATAACTTCCATCTTCTATGTAATAAGCCTCAACAATAGATAGTGAAATTGAATTATTCTTTATACTACACCATGAAACAAGTGACTTGCTAAAATGGTGACATGTTCTAGAGGTAGTTTTTCTGTCTAACCTACAACCAATAAATGTTTCATCGGAATAACTCATGAAATTAGATGATTTTCCTCTAAGAACAAATAGACAAAAGTTTTTTGTATACTTTAGGCACTTAAAAATTCTTTTGACAACAAGTAAATGTGATTATTAATTATTTTCTTGAAAATAGGGAAACAAATATACCGAAAAAATAATATCTTTCTAGATATTAGTAAAATATATAATGCTTATAGTTATACCTCTATAATTGGTTTGATTAACTACTTTTACAACTTCAACAAGATCCAATTCATATATTTTATGCATGGTAGTCTCACAACTCTTTGTGTTATCCATACCAAAACATTTTTCTAGGTATTTTTGAACATACATTGATTTAAAATAATTCCAACTTATATTTTGCAAATTCTAAAATCCATGAAAGAATTTTAACACATGCATTGCACACATTTCAAATTACCTTTGCATCATTTCAAAAAATCTATTATATAAGGAATTTCTAAAATAATAAAAACTTATATCATAAAAATAAATTGGTACCACTAAAACATATTTTGAAATTATTTTAATAAATAATGTAGTGTAATATATGTCATTTTAAAAACCTTTAGAAACCAAAAATAATCTGATCTTATTTTATAAATCTTTAGGATATTTTTCTAAACCATAAAATCTTTTTTATTCTAAAAACATGATCTGGAAAATGAGAATTATGAAATCCAGAGGATTACTCAATAAAAACATACCTAGTTATATATCCATTAGGGAATACAATATTAACAACCATATGATATATTTTGATGTTCAAATGTGCTGGATAGAAAGGAAGTAGTCTAATGTATTCAAGTATAGCTACTTGTTTAAATGATTCCTCACAGTTATTGCCTTCATCATGATTATTTTCCTTTGAAACTTATATAGATTAATTTCTAACCATCTCACTTTAAAAAATACACTATTTCTAAATACCCATTTAGTTTAAATGGTTAGAATGTAATTAGGTCTTCCCACTAGTTTTTATATGTTATTTATTTCAAATAGAATGAGTTCTTATTATATTTACACTACCTAATATTCGTCATTTATTTCATCATTGACGTTATTAGTTGTATGTTGTGATAAGAAAACATTATGTTCAACATACTTTTTAAGAATAGATCTATTTTTTCTTCATAAATTTAGGTATCCAAATAAAAAATCTATAGGATTATATCTAGGAGTCTAAATTATTCTTCGAAAAGATGTTTTGGATATTTCATATTCCTATATTGGTTCGGGTTTAGTTTTCTCATCAAAACATGAATATATTTCAATATGTTTTGTATAACTATTATAAGGTTTAAAATTTAAATTTAGGTTACACATTTCATCTTCATGGTTTTCTAAACAAGTCATAGGCTTATCTGGATCTGTTTTATAAAATTTAACATGTACATATTCCTCCTCAATTATAGTTGTTTATTGAATACCATCTATGACTTACTATACTATTATTATTTGGGGCTATAGGAGAAAAATATTTCTTATTAAATCCATTTTGTGAGAATAATGATTCAAAATCATGGTTTTTAAACATAGATCCATGATAAATTCATGAGGTAGTAATTATAATTATATTATATTATTCGAAATATTTAGCGTATGTAACAAAATAATAACACAATTCACTTTTGTGAGCTAGAAATAATACCCATGTTTAACTTGATGATTCATCTACTAGAACATAATCGTAGTACTTCCCATTTGGGATAGAAACTCTATAGGGTCCAAAAAATTCCTTGTGAACGAAATTGTTGGGTTTGAATGGTGAAGCTTGTTTCACTGGTTTGAATGAGATTTCATGTCATTTCCATTTCTCAGATGGGTTAAAGACATTTTAATTTAAGAATTCATGTTTATCAAGGTCCTTAAATAAACCTTTCTTAGTTATAATTTTATTTTAGTGAATGTTTTAGTGTCTAATTATATTATTCCATAGTTATTGCCCTTTTTGAATAGCACTTACACATGAAATAACTTTAGAAAACAAGGAATCTAAATGAACAACATATACATTATCATTTCTCATATAAGTGAAAACTAAAACATTTTAAAAATTAAAAACATTGCAGGAATTACTTTTAAACATAACATGGAAACCATCATCACATAGCTATGAGATTCTAATCATTCTATACTTTAATCCATATACAATTAAAACTTTGGATTTTAAAACAATATTAGTGTTACGGATTTTACCAAGTATATTTTTTTTTCTTTGGAATTTTCACTGAAGATAAAATGTACTCTATCAACACAAACTAGGTTCTTGAAAATTAAATAATCCCTAGTAATGTTTCTAGACAAACCACAGTTCAAATACCATATGTGCTCCATAGAATTTCTGCATAGTTTTCCGAAAAAAAATAATCAAAAATATATTTCTGTAAACAAATCTTTTTGGGTTTCTAGATGTTACTAATAAGGGATTTTGGAATCTGTAATTGTTTTGAAAGTTTCTTGTAAAAAGAACTGAAAAGTTTTGAAATAAATACATTGTGAGGTCAATAAGAATAGTATTTATTCATATTTATGGTAAAACTATTACTATAAATAAATTTATTCGTATATATCTTTCTCTTCCCAGGTTGGTATCTAATTACAGTGGTATACAGTGATGTAGTTTTCATTCCAAGAATCTAGGCTAATGTATTTCTTTTATTTTTGAATCTCCCCATATCCATTTTTAATTGTTCATTGGATAATTTTATCTCATTATTTTCTATTAGTATTTGATCATTTGAAACCCTTTCTTTACGAATATATTTTTTAATGTGAGAAGGCAATAAATTCTACTTCTTTAAAATTTTGTATTTATCTTTATGTTCATTAAAGGTATCCTCCAGTATATTAAAATATTCAAATGTTTCATCATAAGACATGTTATATTCAATATTTTTATTTTCAAACTGCTTTCAATTATGAACATGTTACATATAACAATATGAGATAACTAATATTAATTTTTTATGATACACGTATTGGATCTGTGATGATTATTATCTTCACTTGAGTCTGAATCACATGAAATATATTATGAATCACTAAAATTTTCTTTCATATATTTCTTATACGTCTTACCACTATCCTAATAATTTTTCATAAAATTTTAATTAGTAAAATATTCATTAATATAGAATACTCTCAGATATTCCTAGAATGTTTTTTCATTTTTAGTAGAATACTTTTTCCATTACTTTCTTGAATTAACTATATTTTTATAATTACATATGTATTTTTTCTTCTTAAATAATTTACTACTTTTTTAAAATTTCTTGAATAATATGGATAAATGATCCATTTCTTCAGCACAATTTAAATATGATTCTACGTTACATGATATGTCTTATTAAATAGGAAACAGACTTATATCACAAGACTCTATAAATGAATATGAAGTTCCACTCCATCTATCTGGTAAGAATCTTTCCAAGATTATAAATTGATCTTTTTCAGTAATTTCCTTCCTAGGTGAATACATAATGTTCACAATATCATTGAAGATAAGATACATATCCAAAATTGTACCATCATGTTTATCTTAATGTTATTATATTTAATTGCATAAGTATTCAAACCAAATTCTTGTATATTTGAATCTATTTAGTGAGGCACAAAATAGGTACCCCAAATCTCAAAAGTATTAGTACATGTAAGGATTTTGTTAAATTGTTCAACTACTAAAGCATAGAATAAAGAATTCATAGCATTATAGTTATTGTTAAAATCTTCAATAGTGGGATAACTCCATTCATCTTTTACTATTTTTGGTATTAAAAATTTATCTTCCATGATAGTCAAAATTTCAAAACTCATTATTTCAATATAAATTTTCATCTTAATCATCCATTGAGAATAATTAATAATATTAAATAATTAGGCCTGCTAGTGGCCCTTCCCACTTTCCTAATATTATCTATAGAGATATAAATCTACAATAAACAAAAATTAAAAATATTTAATTTGAAACTAGGTCACAGTGACAGTATATCTTAAAACCTCCCTTAATAATAAATGTTTTTAATAATGGACATCTCAAGAGGGGGTTGAATAGAATTTATAATATAAATTTCTATTTAAGAACAAATTTGACTATAAATCCCCCATTTAAATAAAAACGCCTCGTTAATCAAAATATTTGAAAATATATAATTTTAGTTTTCAAATAAATTGTCAATGTGAGATCAATACTCAATTAAAATAATATGTAAAATCACTTCATCTATAGAAGAAAAATTACTTGATCAAAGTCTCTATATAGAATAAAAATTAATAATGACTATTTATTTAATGTTTTCTTACATATTTTAAAATAGACATAGTTTTGAAATTTGAAATATAGTAAACCATACTAATAAAATACACTGTGGAATTTTGAATAATGGGGTTTGTCTTAAGTTGATACTTAATCCCATTCAATAGTAAATCACCTACATCCAAATAGTTTATCAAATAAAAGACACGGTCCACAACTAGGATCAGGTCTTACAAAAAATATCACAAAAGGATTTCGAACCACAAATCCACTTCCATAGTTATAAGTGGTTTAAAAATAAGTATAGATCACAAATGAACTCCATAACAGTTATCCTGGATATAAAAATTTTGATATTGGAGATATTTTTGATCAATCTATAATTATGTTCAGGAGACTATATTTTACATTTAAATAAAGGAAGATATACACACCTTAAAATTAAAGCATAAAGAGGGGATAAAGTGACTAAAGATTAGAAATTTTGATACTAATAAATATTAATAGCTTCAGAAGGTTAGATTTTCCTGAATATGTAATTCAAAGGAGCCCAAATAAGTTCAAGAAAATTTAAAACAAAATAAAGTATTTTAAAGGTTTGGAAAATAATTTTATTTTTATTATGTATATTTCCATAATCCTTCCATAGACAAGTTTAATGGAAATTATTCTTAATGCCTCCTATAAATGTTTGTGTTCTCATTGCATGTATTACTCTTACATACATGGGTGAGTTCTTATGAATTTATATCATTATATATCCAATTATTAGTTGGAGAATAATTTCAATATAACTTGAATCCTAATAATATTCAAAAAATCTTATCGCATATCCCTTACTTAATGAATCCATGGATTCATTTAAGAATATTGATTCTCAAATCCCCATATGGGTCATAGTATTTAGTTCTTTAAACTAGATGTTGGAGAAATTAAATTTTAAAATTAATCTTGATAGTAATGGTAGAAATGTAGTTATAGCTCATCGTAGAGGAAGTATCTCTTAATTGTGGAAAAGACTGGTCGTAGATCATCCAAGTGGTAGATCTATATGACAGTAGATTAAATTGTAATTAGATCTGACTTGAAGTTATATCTATCTAGCGGTAGATAGGTCCGGTAGTAGATCTTTCTCACTGTTGATTTTTTGAATGCTAGATCAATTCTGTGTTAGATATATTTGATAATATATCTCTTCAATTAGAGATATATTTAGAGGAAGATCTACTCTAGCAGTAGATCTCCCTTTTGGTAGATCTTTCTGGTAGTAGATCAATCTAATGATACATTTGATTAGAGATAGATTTTTTTTTGTATATTTAAAGTTATCATGCCATAAATAATGGTAAATCTATTCAAATATTAGTATATCATCACTTAGATTAATGTTTCATAATTTTACTTGAAAAGAAAATTTGTTACCATAAAACTTTATATACAATAGAAACATAACAAATATGATTTTAGATCATTAAATTAAAGAGTTTCGAGCAATCCTATTGAGATACTAGTGGTGGAAGATCTCTCCCAGTTCTTAAGTGTTCTATGAGAAAATATCTCTAGGTTTTCAGATTATTCTCTCTATACATTCATTGTGCATTAGGATTATTAGCATTAGAAATGATAAAATTGGTTTTATTTTGAGTATAGGTTAGATAAATAATAGTTGCATACAGTCCCTTATTATTTTCTTAATCCTTAGTGAATTCCATGTCTAAATAATAATATTATTTTTATTTATTACTTGAGATGGGCTAGAATCACATAAAAATAAATATTATTTCCCTGAAAAAATAAATTAATATTTTCTCAGATAATATTCAATGTGAAATTTCGTGTAATATTATTAAACATAATCAACCACCCCCTCAATATTTATTGGGCAACACATAAAGGTTACTAATTTAATAACTAAATTCTACTATATTATTCTCTAGTAAATAAATAATTATTTTATTAACCATAGAATTAATAAAAAAAATTACTAAATATTCATGAAACCAAATAAATAATTTTTAAATTTCAAATGAATCTTAATTAATAAATATTACATATTAAAAAAATTAATTATTTCCTTATAAAATAAATTTTTATTTAATATTCAACTCAATAAATATTTTATCGAATAAATGATGATTTAATATATGATATTAACTAAACATTAATAATTATTAAGCCTTATACAATAATAATTTTTTTCTCAAAATATTAAGTCTATATTGACTTTAACTGAGGTTCTAAATATACATAGTATATACCTCCCTTGGCCCCTTTCTTATTAAAATTTGGAGGATCCTCTTAAAGTCCTACGTTAGCATTTAGAAACATGTCATGGTGACAATATAGAAATATGTTAAATGTTGTAATGATAATAACCACATAAAACATAGAGTGTGTAATATTGTCCCTTTAACAAGATATCTCTAATCAAGTAGGTTTCAGTCTTGTGTTATCAACCTAGGTGCTCGATGTCTCTTTCAATGAAATTCTAGAAATAATATTTTTAAAACAAATAAATCAGAAACTAATTTATAAAGTAGTTCCATTTCCATAAAGGGGGCCAACATATCAATGTATATTTAATAATAGAATGTAAACAACAATTCCTGTGCTATTAATTAATACAAATAACTCATGATGAATCCAAAATCTCATACTACTCATAACTGATCGACCATAAGGCATCGTTAGTTTCTAATCAGGTTAACCAAATTTAATAATTTATAATGACTCAAATAATTACGACTAATTAATAAGTTAGATCTAACAACAAGTTTGAGGATGAATACCCATGTAAGTGAAATTAACTTTTAGGAATTAAAATTTGATTTATTACATTTTTAATAAGGATAGTGTAGAAATCGGAGTGGAATTGAAATTATTTTGGAAAATAGTATATAATTTTGTGAAGAAATTATGGTTCTTGAAAATCAAGTTATAGGGAATGAAGATTTTTTTTTATTTTTTATTCAGGTGAAAAATGATTTAGAAATTTTATTATTTGGTTCATGATTTCTATAAAATGTGATATGATAGAGTTATAATGGGTACGGTATCCCCTCCTTAACAAAAAAAACACTTATTTCCCATTGTAAGGTTACTTAGGTTCATAGTTAATTAATATTACCTTAGTATGTTTTTTAAACATAAAAAATCTATTCTATTTAATGGTCATGAAATAATTTATGGATATTAGTTGAGTAATTATAAAATTGATTTCACTGATTTTTTTCTCAATGGTCATAAGAAAAAAAAATATATATTGGAATTGATATTTATTTATTACGGAAACACAACATAAATGAAATAAGAAAATAAAAATCCAATGCACCTTACACCTCTTTTAACATTATCCAACACATCATGTGTTACCCCTCATTCTAGTAATGAGGGATTGAGAGGTAAGGAAGAAATAAGAAAATTCACAATGAAAAGTGGAGAAAAAGAATAGGTAGAGGAATTTTCTATGCAGAATGTGACGTAAGCTTTGATATCAAGATCATCCCTTGGAAACAACATACTGTCTCTCTATTTAAATATCTTTTGAGTAATTTGGTTGGGTTTAATTTTCTTATATATATAGTCATAATGTTACTATGGGCCAATCATGGTGATTAATATTGTTTTGTGTCTAAAATTTAAGAATTCTATTAAATTTCATGTAACTTCCATTATTTATTATGTTTATAGGGGCATGTTCATTGTATAGATTATATTTTCATAGCATTAATTCCTTGATCCCTCCAGAAAATTGTGTATGTAAACACCATGTATTCATTTCCTTTTTTACTTTTTGAATTGGATTCACATCCTAAATAACCAATTTCTATAAATATTACCTCTATTTCAATATGTTTCTTGAGTTTCGTGTCCTAAAATCATCCTATGATCATCCAACATCATTGGAATTCCTCCCTATAAATATATTCATGATCTGTTTGGATATACTTTCTTATTTTCAAATAATAATTATATCCATCTGTGAATGAAAACTACATTAAAAAAACAGATCAGAATGATCAGTAAAATAAAAAAAAATTATTTTATATCAAAAAATGTATGCATGAAATGTAAGTATCAAATCCCTGTATACTTGAATACGGATGTACCCTCATGAATGGAATCTCAACAAAATATAAATCATGCTCACCTTACAAGAAAATAAATGAAATTCTAATAAAATAAATTTATTAAATGGGTAACTAAATGATCAAAAATCATATAGGATTTTTTCCTTAACTGCCCAATTTTAAAAGAAATAAGCCAATAATGTTTTTTATTTACTATTTTTAAATTTATCCACACCTTTTTATTAGTATATTTTAAAATTTTCCATTCATTATTAATATTTATTTCATTTCTAATTGACTTATATTTTAATTTCTTATCTCATAATCATGGGAAAATGTGAAAAGATATACGCACATAACAAGAATACATGTTATTTACCATTGCCTTTCAGGGCTTATGGCATCTGCACTATGTAAAGACAATGATCACACACATTTATGTGTAAGATTCATTAATATTCAAATGTCTTTATGGATTTATGGTTGGTGTATAAATTATATAAAAAATTAAATCTCAAAAAAGAGGTTTTACTCTAAAACATAATGGAAGATATCAAAATTTAATTACAATTAAATATTCCTATAATGATAAATATGTCTTATCCCAATCCATGAAACCTCAAAGGGGAACCAGATAAAAGAAATCATATTGAATGAATCCTCCCCAGTTTCTTCTTTTTCAAAAATTGTATTTAAGATAAATCTCACATCCACCACCAACCAAAATATAACAAAAAGGACATCAGTATTTCAATAATAATTTTTGATCCTCCAAAGATACGATCCATTTTTGGAAACAAAAGAATTGAATAATAAGAAAAATGAAATGTAACTTAGAATCTTATAAATTCAAAAGAAAAAAATATAAAATTATCCCCCCTAATGTATATACCCATCAACCGTGGACAGCCTCTCCCCTAAACATAACCTTATAAATAACATGAGAAATACTTATCATAGGGTAGGTAATAATATAATAGGCCTAAAACATGGATATTTTCCTATCTAGGTAATTCATGGATTTTATGGGGAAAATTACTAATGTACATTGGGTCGAAGGATAAAGGGATAAATAATAAAATGCTTCAATCATATTAAAATTGATCATGTTCAGTCTAATTTATGATAAGATGTCAAGAAATCTCTAAAAGAGAATATACATAAGTCTATCAAAAAATATATTATAGAATTAAATAATAAGAAATAGTTTCATATAATTTCTTTGGAATGAGTCTAATGGTTGGGAAAATCAAGTATGTAAATGCCCAAATATAAAAAATCAATTGACACAAATTTCACAAATTCAAAGAAGACCAAAAATAAAAAGAATAATTTAAAAAAAATGTGATCTTCTAATGAATGAATCATCAAATAAAACCCCTCATGTTATTTATACTTATTGTTTTAACAAATTACTCAATTCAAATTTATTGGCAATGAAACATAAAAGTATGGGATCAAAAGTATCCTAAGTAGATTATGTCACCTAGTTAAGTTGATTAAATCAAGAGTCAAGGTACAATATGCAATTGGTAGTTTCAAGTGATAAAAATATATTTGGAGAATATAATTGAACATTTAAAAATTAAAATGAATAATAACCTTTATGTGAAGATTTAGAAGTGACTATACAGGTTTGAGTTGCTCTAGATTCTTGATGATGATTGATATCATGCCGTGAATTTAACCCAAGACATGTATTCATTCTATAAATCCTTGTAATTATTCTTCGTGATTCCTTGATTCACATGAAAAATTAAAATAAACTTATGAATTCATATGCACTAATTTTATTATATAAAAAAATTGGGGTAGAAACCCCAAATATTAAAAATTAAAAAACAAAAAAAAACTCAGGTTTCCTATGGGGGAGATTTTTTTTAACATAGTAAGATCGCACATACCTTTTTATCATAGGTGATAGATGATTGAAATGTTTATATGTTGTAGTTCCCTATAAATGGTCTCAAATATGTGATGTCATATTAGTCATCCCATTTATTCTTCTGAAAAAATAATAACTCGTACTACTAGTATCACTTTATCATTTTCCATCAGACCAATCCACAATTGTTTTAATCTAGAAGAAATAAATCCAATGTTTTTAATAACTATACTCGTTTCTAATTTTTAAAATTTTGTAATTAGTTTATCATTCAATGTGTTTATTTTCATCCCTCATATTTCTTGTCAACATTTATGTGCATTACTTTGAATATCATTTCCTATGATAATAGGCACCACATATACTTCTTCAAGGACATCAACATATAAAACTTCTTGTATACTTTCTTCTACTATCTCATCTAAATATTTTATATTAATTATCTCCCAATGAATATTTAAACTTATATTTTATTTAAGGATGTTGGGGGGGTTTATAGATTTGGGGTTCAAATATAAATGGATCTAGAAGTCAAATTTGATGATCCAAGATTGATTTCAGAATTTAAATGAGGGATCTTCCATGGACATGGTATCCCCTCCTTAATACAAAAATAAAATATTTCCCATAGTTAGTTAGTCTATGGTTTTAATTAATTAATTCTATACCAATAAAATTGATAAACCTAACTACCCTAGATTATACAGTGGTAATTAAATATTATATCTTATTTATATGCACAATATAAAAAGTTACTTTATAGATTCTTTCTCAATGGTCATGAGAAAATGAAAAAGATAGATATTTTAATTTAAATTAACTTTTTGTGACAACTAAACCTGAATTAAATAAGAAAATAAAAAATCAACCACACCACTACCCTTTATAAACATCAGCCAAAACATCATAAGTGATCACTACATCCTAGTAATAAATTATTAAGAGAGAAGGAAGAAAAATTGTATAGATAAAGATTAGTGGAGAAGAAAAATTGGTGGGGAACACTATAGCACATTACCTCACCCAAATAATTGATCTTCAAGATAGAACCGCAGAATTAATAGCATTCCTCTATATTTACAGATCTTCAGGGTTCTCATTTTTCTTATTAATTCACTCATCAATGCAGTAATGAGAACATATTTGGCCAATACTGGTGATTAATGGAATTCTAGGATGAAGAATGAATTCTTCTATATAATTCCATGTAATTTAATTTCATTACTTGTTATATTGGGGAAGGTTCGTTGAAAGAACTATAGTTTCATAATGTGAATTCCTCAAGAACTACTTTGAATTTTTTTTTTCTTTTCTAATTTATTATTTTCCATAATTTCTTTCACAACCTAAATTGGATACACATGATGAATCACCCATTTCCAAAAATAATTCCTTTTCTTTCAACCTATTTCTTCAGTTTCAATCCTTAATGTCAACCTATTGTCATCCCACATCATTTTATTATCATACCACAATGTAACTCATGTCCCTTTTGGAACTTTTCTCTTTTTATGAAAAAATGATGTATCCTAAAAATAATGAACAATTTATTGAACAAATGCACAAGAATAATCAATTAAACGACAAAAATTAAAATATCTGATATTAAAAATGAAGGAATTGCATGTAAAAATTACTAAATATATTTCATCTTTATTTAAGTCAGTGTATTAAAGTACCTGACCCATAATATTCATTATTAATAATCATAAATTATATGTATCTTTTCATAAATATATGAAGAGTAACATCAAATGAAATATATAAATATGGATTCCCTGTATGAAATTCATGTTCTCATAATATCTTACTATGAAAAATAATAAGGTCGTACACCATCATAAAGTGTCTCAAAGTCCTATGAATCTCCACCCCAAGTAGCTAGTATCAAAGACATATCATAAAATTATATCAATATATTATAGAAAATATATTTCATAATATTTTCTAATAACTTCAAGGTTATCACCATAGAGAGTAACTTATAATAACTCTTAATATAGTAGGCAATAAATGTACATTATCCAACAGATTTTACACATAATAACTAAATTCATATGATAATATATTAATTAATATTAAACACTGTGAATATTTTAGTAATTTAATGTACATATTTTTTACCAATGTGTTCTAAATCATACACATTTATGGATTTTCAACTACTACCTCTGCTAATATGATGAACCCCTAAAACCCAAATATATTATCAAAGGCTTATTTTTATTTTAATCCACATGTTTATTTAATTTTTAAATTAAGAACATATTTTATGAAATCATAATTGGTTTTCCCTTCTTGACATTATGTATTAAAAAAAATGTTGGGAGAATAAGAAATCAAATATTCTGGCCATTTAAAAACTATTTATAAATAATGAAATCAAATATTTTAGAACATTTATAGATTCTATAATTTTCTTAAAAAAATTAACGTATAATATAATTTTTATTATAAATTTTTATACATTTCTTCAAATTCTTAATTGTAAATTTTCTATTAATATTAGTTATTTATTATTATCAGTATGTTTTTAAAATTTATATTGTTTATAAAAAAATTTAAATCACTGTAAAAGGTATTTTGGAAATATTTTATTTAATAAATATATTTTAATTTATTAATAAACTATATATAATTACTTATATAAATGACTATAAATATTTATTAAGATAATATTAAAAATATTAAATGATAATGTTTAAAATACATGTTCAATACATCATATGGAAAGCCTTTTTTCTGGAAATAAAGTGTTTGTTTATAAATATAAATGTTGCTTTATAAAGGATTCATAAGAATAAAATATATGAAAACATTATAAAGAACATTATAATTAAAATTAGAAATTGTTCAAAATTAATTTATTTTAATTGTTTGAATTAAAAAGGATCTTATTAAAGATATTATTTATACCACATGAAGAGTGTTTTGATGATTGATTTGTTAAGGGTTTAAATACTGTTTAATCCTGTGATATTTTGATTGTGTAAATAGTTTAGGGGATAGAAATTGGATTAAAAAATGTTTATAATTCATAATAATATAATATATTTCTATTGAAATGTTATATAATGAATAATATGAACGAATCCATTTTCAAGGTTGATATAAAGTGTTTATATCATATTTAATAGAATATGAATAATTTTTAATTTAACTATAACATATTTACAGTATGATTCTATTATAAGTAGTTCATAATATATTAACTCATGTTTAAATTTGTGATAAAATATTAATAATTTATTTCATTATTTATTTATGTGTATACATTATTTATAGAATGTGAATAACATACATAATTTAAGTTTTTTCTATGAGATATACCCATTGAATACATGCATGGTGACACTCTATAAAATTTTGTTTTTAATCTACCTTGATCTCATTTATTTTTAGAGTTATGATCCAAAGAATATTTTTAATATAGTTGGTTCATAATTGGTATTATTGATATCATTAATTGAATTATATATATTTTTAATATCTCTTAAGAAAATGTAAATTTATTTTAGACTACCTACTATCTTCGAGACTTGTGAATTGTTCTCGAAAGATAATTGGTTGTCTATTTATTACACTAGGCTTGCTCAAGTGTTTATTAATACCAAATCACTCAATTATTTTTCATGAAAAGGTCATGTTCCTTAACCAAATGATTCTTTTGAATGTGTGTGAATATGTTTGGATTTTTTTTGTGAATAACACAAATATTTGGGTTATGTAAAAGTTACACATTAATGTGGTGAAAACACATTATTTTTGGGGATGTAATAGGGATTCTGAAGATAAATCATTTAAATTATGAACACATAATGGAAAAAAAATAAGAGAAGATAAAAACTTCATATGATGAAATATTAATTAATTTAGTATTAATTTGATATATATTAAATTTATAGATACTTCTATGAAAACATATTTAATAAAAATTGTGATATTACATAAAAATTTTCATTTTTTTGACATAGATTATCCAACCAAGTAGGTAAGTCACAACCATTTACCCCTATATTATCTTATCTAAAGAAATAAAGAAATAAGTGACATTTAATTATTTTGTTGGGTTGGTCCAGCTCAGCCGAGTACCCCTTGACTTCCCTTTATTAGATTATTCTTGGAATTGTATTTTGATTTAAACTAAATAGGAAATCTTGACGGTGTGGATACTAGTGAAAGAGAGTTGAGTATATATATATAATGGATTTAGGAAAAGAGTTACCCACTTAACTATCCATGAAACAAAATTATTGTGGTTGATATTATTCCCTACAAAAATATTCGTTATTTGTTTACAAAATACATATTGTAAGCCATAATGAATTTTGGATTTGTTTTTACTAAATAAATAATATGTATTGGATTATCATTTTTACTGGGAGAACATTCATTAAACTTCTTTGGTGAAAATATATAAAACATGATACTCACCAAATAATATGTCTATATTGTAGACTATAGATTGATTAATGATAATAATTCCAATTTTATTAATTAATATTGGTACCTTGAATAGAGAAGCTTTATCAATGAGAATCATTTATATCTAGTGAAAGTGAATGTTATACTGATTAATTACACTATAACTGAATCAAGAATATTAGTTATTGGGTGTGTGTCACATATGTTTTACGAACAATCACAAACTCTGAGATAGTATGGAATTGATGAAGGATGAGTTTGTATTTATTTTAATAATTGATAAATATTTATTTTATTAAATGGTCAAAATTAGAATCCAACTCAACCCAATAGATTGATACTATAATTAGATAACTGTTATTGTGTAATTTCCATTATGAGAAATTAAATTTTTTTATCTTGTTTGGAAAATAATGGATTTTCATTCACTGTTAAAAAAAGAGTAAATAAATATATATATGAATCAAATTTGTTATTTAATTGATAATATAATGAGTCATTTTTAAATTATAGATACGTAAAATAATATTTATAACATTCAGAATAAGAATAATATTTTTTATTCTAATTCCACTAACCCTTGGAATTTTTCCCTTATATGTATCAATAAGAAGCCCATCCAAACCCTCTATAAAGAGGGGTTACTAGATTCATTAAACAATAAATCATTTGAGAATTGTAAATATTGTTTCATTAGATAATGATAATTAAACTAATAGAATGAAAGTTTTAAATGGATAGTGGACTATAGGATCTCATATATAGTGATCTTTGTGGACTAATAAAATCACAAGTGCATAGTAGTTTTAGAATTTTTGTTAAATTTACTTATTACTTCTTTTTGTATGGTTTTATTTCACTAATGAAATAAAATTATGGGGATTTTGAAATGTTTAATGAATTTCAATGTGAAATATAGAATCAATTGTGAAATATTAATAATATTCTCTAACTAGATTATGGAGGTGAGTACTTGATCTGGGAATATATATAGAATCTAAGTTATTATACAATTATTTCACAACTCACTCCACCTAGAAAATAATAATGGAATAGTGTTTCTTAAAGGAGGAATCATACCTTATTGGACATTTTTCAATCGATGATGAGTATATGTGATATTCCTACTACATTTCGGGGTTATGATTTTAAGAATGGTTTACTCTTACAAAAGAAATGTTGTATATAAATCACTCATAAATTCAACATATGAGACATGGATTAAAAATATTCCCATTATTTATTTTATAAATATCTGGGGGTATGAAGAATACCTACACCATATTTCCTCTTATAAACATATACCAAAATATGAAAAATAATAAGTTTTCTTTTTTTCTAAAGAGATTTCATGTTATAATTTCTATAATCCTAATGAAAGAAAATTGTTTTTAGATCAACATGATGTTTTATTATAGAAGGAATAATCAACTCAAGGATATAATGGGGGAGAAATTATAATCATATAATTTAAAGACAAAAAAACTAGAATTGGTCCTAACACAATTAAGTTTCCTTTGTTCTATAAAGGGTTGATTAAGGGGAACTAGCCATATTTACAAGATAATATTGAAGGTATCTTAGGATTTATTGGTATCCCAAGATATATCATATTCTCATGGTGTATTATAATGAAATAGTGTTCATAAATAAAGAACCTACTACATATTAGGGGAATATTGAGAGTTTTGATTATATGAAAGGGATAAAATCCATGGAATATGAAATCCAATCCATTTATACATTCCATGAATGAATCCTAGTGGATACCCATGATGTGGTAAGACCCATAGGGTGAAAATGGGTTCTCTTCAAGAAGATGGATATGTATGGTAGTGTGTCTACTTATAATGCTCTCTTAGTGGAAAATGGTTATAAAGAAATCCATATAATTGATTGTAAATATTCTTTTTCAATAGTATAAATGAATAATTTCATTTATATATTATAATAATTAAAATCTTATTATGATTATAATATATATCAAATATTTATAAAAATAGATTTCATAAATAAGAATTTATTTCAGGATATGTATATGATTTAGCCAAAATGTTTTAAATTGAAAAATGAGACTAAGGATGGATAAAATACGAGACGTTCCATTAATGGACTGATGAAGGATTTTAAAATTTGGATTATCAAATTTTTTTATGTAATAAAATAATTTAGTATCATCCCTAACATATATGATTCCAATTATATATGAAAAATAGTGTGAGCCTATTTTTTTGATATTATATGTAGATGATATACTATTTATCAAAAATGACTTCATGAAAATTACACTATGATAATATGGTTTAGAAAATTCTTCTTAATGAAAGACATGGGTGAAGTATCCTACATACTTAATATTATTATCTTTAGAGATAAGTATAATAAGTTACATGGAATTAGTCAATATATATTCATAAAGTGGTGAATCAGTTTATTATGGATAATTCCAAGAAGGGATATTTATCTGTGTTTCATCGAACAAATCTTCATTTTATTCAACATCCTTATATATAGTTAGAGAGGATACATATAATTCCTTATGTGTATATTATAGGATCAAACATGACACACCCCAAAAAAATTTATACTTTATCTTATCCTTTTCATGATGCTAGTTCTTTTGGTTGAGGTTTTGGTTGAGTTCATAGTGATAATTTTGGAATTTTAGATGATCTAGGTGGATTTATTGGATCTATAAGCTTTTTGTGCCCGATTTTATGGTTAATTGTGTGGAACTTTTAGGATAAGGACCTTTACAATTTATTTTATTCTTGCATGGATTTATTTTTATGACATGTTCATGGTTTGGGTCTAACCATATAAGTACTAGTAGATAATATGTAGATTGAGTATGGTATTTAGGACATGGATCAAGGCCAGTGCAAGGTTAAGTGAAACCATGTGAAAAGTGTGTGGGGAGGATTTGTAATTTGAAAGAGACAAATCACAGAATTATCACATGGTTTCCCAAACCGCATGGCCAAACCATGTGGGTGTCCCTTCTCTCCAGAAGGGTGTGTATGATTGGTGCTTGTTATTTCAAACCATGTGTACAAACCTGTGAGTTTTTCAGGTCATTACAAAGTTGAAAATTACTCTATCCCCTCTTGTTAACCCATTTCAATTTTCCACCCCTTCCTCAACCTAGGTGCACCATAGGGCTCCCAAAATCCCCTGGAAATATATCTATTTCCACCATTGAATCTATTATAAGTATCATAATGTGAGTTTAATTGTGTTTTTTGGTCAATTTCCTTTTATTCCCTCTTTCTAATCTTTCTCTCTTAGTGTTTTCTTGTTGGTTCCACTTTAGGAAAAACCATTGAGAAATTTATTGATGTTTGATATTATTTATTTTATGTTGGGGTGTTTGGATTATTACTTATAATTAATTCTTCTTTATCTTGAAGTGTTATCACTTGTGCATGTCATTGAGTTAGGTTTTTGTATTATTTCCAATTTTGGATCATTCCATTAGTTATTTAGTGTTTCTAATTTCCTTAAAAATGTGATTTTCTTTCTTGAAGTGTGTTAGATTGATTTTTGTTGATGTTTCAATGGTGGAATCTTGATAATGATTTGTTTTTCAAAGGATTTTCTTGGTTATTACTATATATATATATGCTTACAACATGTTTGAAAAAATAAAAATTCACATTTGGATAACAATTTGGGTGTTTTGGATGGCGTTCGGCCTTGGATATATCTTGGATGGTTTATATTCATTGTGAATACAATGTGGTGTCTGTTTTGAGTCTCTTTATAGATTGATGTTTAAGTTTTAAACATTTGAAAGGTTCATTCAGATATAAATGGGAACATTATTTAACATGGAAATTTTTTTAGGGAACCAATGGATTCGGGAATATCTATATGTGCATGTGGGGCACATGTGTTTATGATCAAAAGTGATAATGGTTTTATTTGGGAAATATATCCCACTCTAACCTATTTTTTATAATTCTTCTCTCACTTTCCCTTTTTTCTATTCCGTCTTCCTCATCTCGAATGGTTCTTCTAAACTCTTATTATTTTCATATTGGATCCATAGTTTCTAAATGGTAACATAGGGATATTTGTGAATTTATAGGGGGTTTCATGTATTTTCTCTAGGTTGTAGCTTATTTTTCATTTTATGATGTGGCGTAGTTTCCTAAATAACATAATTCCATGTTTGTAAACATTTTGTGTTTTGTTTGTTTCATTATAGTTTTGAAAATGGTTTTGCAAATAGAGTTATATTTATAAATATTAATTCCCTAGTTAGAATCCTAGGTTTTTTTGGGAAAATAGTTTTGAAGAAAATATGGTGTGAAGTTCTATTTGGAAATTGTGTGTGAAAGTTTTTCATATGTGAACCTATATGGTGAGTCCTCCAATTATAAGGTATTCACATATGTGGTTTTGATGTTTGGGATAACAAATCATGGTTTCTATGGGTTATTATTTTGATCCACAAATGTGAGAATGTCTCCATTCATTGTGTACTATAATAATTGGGTTCATGGGTCTCGTATAGAGGGTCCAATGATGGTTTATTCTCAATCCAGATTAGATGGGTTTCCACCCCTTGTATTTGATGAGAGGTCATTTAGATCATGCCACTAGATTGGCTATATTAGAGTGGGCAGTTGGTTATTGACTCTATTCCATCACTATACACTGGTAGGTGAGTCTGATGCAATATGTCCATGGATTGCATCAAAATATTTTTCAAACATACTAATGATTATTATCTTTACTTTACTATTATATTTATTTCACACTTGGATTATTTTTCCAACTTTTATTTTTCTTCTTATTTTGTTTCCTTTTTTCTAAAATTGTTAATTTTTATATTTTGTTATGTATTATCATTGGATATTTATTTTCTAAAATAGGTTTTGGACAGAAAATTTTTTTAAAATACTTTCCATGTATGTTGGTTCATAAATTGGTTCTTTTGAATGATGTGATGGGATTATTAAATGGTAAAAATGTAATTTTATAATAAAATTAAAACTAGTGTTTAGAGACTCTTCTGGTAAAGAAATGATGTCGATTATATGGTTCTTACCTACTGTATTGCTTTCTGATCACACACAACTTCTTCCACTTGGCATCACTAAACCTGGTCTATTTTATATGTCTAGGTTTCTGGTTTAGTTTTTCATTTGGATCAGGTCGTTCTTGTGGAAGGTGGAGACTAAGAGGTCACATTGAGATCAATTTTTCTACATTTAGATTTTAGTTTCCTTCTATTAGTTTTACAATAAATTCATTTGTAGTCGTATCTTGATCATGATTATGTATTTATTGTTATTTAGTAGTTCATATTTTACCTTCAAGATCTATTTTCCAAATTTAATTCAGGTTTTATTGTAATAATTCATTATAATTAGAATAACATTGATTCCTAATGCTATTCGCCCTATCTGTAGGATCCATAATTCCCCTCGATCATCCTCACATAATAGTTCGGGTGTCTAGTCAGATGGGATCCTAGCCGAGTTCATGAAAAATTATTATTAAAGGGACCCATTATTGTTGGGGTCTTCAATTAGTTTCTATATTGGGACTATGAAAACAAGGTAGGTAGGTATGAGAATAGTTCCATGAAATCATTGTTATTCTGATCATCAGGTTTCTAAGGGTATTTTGGGATTTGTGTCTTTTTTTTATTTTGGGTGTGTTGATGGGGAATGAAAATGCGGGTAAATCAATGTAATATGATAGTATTATGTAGATTTGTAACACATTTGGGGCTCTAGTTCATAATTCAAGGTAATCTTAGTTTTTAGTGCTCTCTTGGGGAATGTCCTATGAACCATGTCATTGGGTTTTGCATCATAACTAGTTCTTCATTCAAAGGGTTCAGTGTGAGTTGTGTTTGGGTTAAGTTTTCATTGATATGATTGTATTTTCAAAAGAAAAATTATTTTTGGTAAAAATGTTTTTTAAAAATAAAATGGTTTCAAGGAATGGTTTTTTTGGATTTTTTTATTGAATAGGATTTGAAAGTGAGTTGAGGATTTTTGAAAAGTGATTCAATATTTTAGGTATTTTGAAATTCGAATGAAATGGTTGATTTTATAAGTGTATTCTTGTTTTATTTTTTGATGTTTGGATAGTGATCTATTTATTAAATGTTGGGATTTTTTTGTTGAAATTTTGATTGATGTAGATTTTTTATTTTTTCCCTTTATTCGTAGTATATTCCACCCTGAAAAGGTTCCAAGGGTTTCTAATGGTTCTCTCCCATTTGTCATCCCAACCAAGACTCTAAGTGGAGTTCTATATTCGAGTTATTATCGTTTATTTCTGATCGTTTATGGTGATCTTGTTCCATCAGAGGCATCATAGTGTCTTTATAATTTTTAGGATCTCTTTAGGTTATTAGGAACTCCCATGGTTGTAAGGTTGAATGTTATTTTGAGATCATTTGAAGGTCTTACATTGGATCAGTGGATTATGATCATCCTACCATCACTAAATGTTGGTTTGTCATAGGAATTGTTTAATTCCACTTTTATATGATGTATCACACCTGATATGGTGAAGATGAAGAAACTAGTAGAGATATTTGGTTTTTGGCAAGGTCGATGGGCGGTGAAGGCCAATGTAAACTTGCTCAAATTGTTGGTTTACAATTATATCGAGGTAGAATCATAGGATTAATTAATGGAAACTCTTCTTGTGTGGGTTCTTCATCCATATATCACGTAACAAGTCATTTCATCTGGTGAAGTTCTATTCGAGAAGCTAGTAGATGTAGTAGTTTTAGATGTATTTGATTCTAAAATAGAGATAATGGCGGTTGATGAAACAATTTTCTTAAAGGTATAAATGGTTACCCTCTTTAGAAAGATCTATATTCCAATGGAACGTATTCCTAAGAAAATTTCCTTCATTTTACCATCTTCTCAATCATTAGATCATTCATTCGTGTGTTTACAGTGTGGTTGGTTCAAGCATTCCAAGACAAACTGTCATAATCCTCTAAAGAATTGTACATGATGTGTTTGTTTAGGTCATATTGTTCATTTATTAAAGTGCAGTTTATAAATTAAATTTTACATTTAGAGAATTTCAAATCCTAACTATGGGGCAGTAGATGATTCAAGACATTAGGGCTACAACCAATGGCCCATGAGTAAATATTTTCACGCACACAGAAATTTTCGGACAGTGGTAAACCATAGAGCATGAATAGTTTCAGTCACTCTATTATGGTTCTCTTTTCTATAATAAGATTCTATTCATTGTAAAGAGATCATTGGTTTAGTTTCATTATATCCTAGTGGTTTATTCTTGTGGATGTAAATATTTTAGGGGTCATAATTTCATGAATTAGTTTCAGTTTTCAGTTGTCCTCACTTTAGAGATGTTTATGCTTTGTGGAAGCTATGGATCGTGTTTTGTTTTTCTGTTTGGTTTAATTTTTTCCTCTGAATTTTAATTCATGTTAGAGGTTCTGTATTTGTGTTGGGAGATCTCGGTGGTTAGTTAAATTAGATTTTATGGTGATTTCTTGTGTTGTTTTATGTGACAGCTTTAGTGTTGGTCATTCTAGTCAGGTTCTTTTGGAGGGAATAATCCTTCCTTTTGGTTATAATTTTTGTATTATCTGTATAATTGGTCATGTATGATTTTTGGTTGAAAGGTGACACATTGTTTTGTGGTTCTATTTCCATTAACTCTATTTTGAGTTTGAATTCTGGTTTTCATATGGACTTATTCATTTTTTTTTCTCTTTTTTGATTCCACTGTAAACTGGGTGACTTTCTAGGGGAAGAAAGTGTTTTTAGAGAGGATAATTTACAAAAACTATCCATTTTTTATCCTTTATTTAATAATTATCTTGATGTTGGATATTTGGGTAGATTTTCTAGGCAAATTCCAAGTGAAAATATGGGATCTTTATAGGTTCTGGGTGGCAATTTGTGTTGTGCATGGTTTATATGAATAGATTTATGGTTTATTGTGCAAGATATTAAGGATAAGGTAACTTATAGAACATTTTATTATTAAATTCTTTTCATTTAATACCATGCATACAGTTCAGGACAAACCATGAGAGGAATAGGAGAAACCATGCATCTTGAGGATGGTGTCTGGAACACAGTGCATGGATTGTGCACGGTTAGTATAAATTGTGTAAAAAACATGTGGGAAGGATCTAAAATTTGATTAATTCAAATCACATGGTTATAAAATGGTATCCCAAAATATGCAACCAAATAGTGTGGTTTTACTCCCCTCTAGTAGGGTGTATATAGTTAGTGCATGATTTTTCAAATTGTGCACCCAAATCGTGTGATTTGTCCTTGCCATTAAAAAGATTGAAATTCCCCTTTTCCCCTCCGACGTTTTAACACATATCTTATTTTACTACTTTCTCAACCTAGGAACACCAGGGGGATCCTAAATATCCATATCCCTTTCTCTCCATGCACCGTTTATGCTCCTCTAAAGTTCCTAAGGTGAGTTTCTTTATATTTTTGGACAATTTCCTTCTATTCTATCAATCCACTCTTGGTTTCATGGTGTTTAATTGGTGGATCCTCTCTTGGAAGAAATGTATAAGGTAGGGTTTATTTTTTGGTTTATTTATTTGATTATATTGTTTGGGGATCACTCCATAGTCTCAGTCATTCGTTCTCCCAAATATTCATCGTATCTGCACATCATGAAGGTAGATGTTTTAATTCTTTTTCTTTCTAAACCATTCCATTGATGTTTTAATATTCAAAATTTCCTTCGAAATGTTATATTCTATATTGATGTGAGTTATTTCGAATTATTTTTATGTTTCTATTATTTAAACATGATGAAATTTTGGTTTTCAAATGGTTTTCTTACATACGCCTATATACATATGCTTACAACATGTTTGAAAAAATTGTCAATTGGATTTTGGAAAATAAATAAGGTGTTTTTATAGTGTTTGTCCTTGGATATGTCATGGTTGGTTCATTTTTAGTGTGAATTTAATGTGGTGTGTGGTTTGAGTCTCTCTACATGGCTTGATGGTTATCTTCTAAACGTTTGAATGGTTATTTCTGGTTTTAAATGGGAACTTTTTGTAACTTGGTAATGTTTTGAGTGAACCATTGGATGTGGGAATATCCACATGTTCCTGAAGTGTTCATAAGGATGACATCACAAATGATAATGTATTTATTTATTCTCTCTCGAACCTGGTTTTTCAAAGGTTTCTCCCCCTTTCCCATTTTACTTTCCCTCTACGTCATCTCAAATGGTTATTTAAAACTCTTATTATTTTAAAAATTGTTCCTAGGATTATAAAGGGTGAATTTGTGATCCATTAAAATTTAATGTTGGTTTTAAATGTGTCCTTTAAGTCTTGTCCCATTTGGTATTTTTTTTTGGTATAGTTTCTAAAATTACACAATGTTAGGTTTGGAACCATTGAGTGTGTTGCAAGTTTCATCATACTTTTGAAAATGGTTTTTGAAATGTAGTTGGTTTTGGAAATTCAAAAGCCTTTGTTTGTATCTCAGCATGTCTGGAAAATGGTTTGGGAGCACAAATGGTGTGAAAGTCTGGTTGGAACATGTGTGTGACTTTTTATTTAATAAGAACCTCTGTGAAGGGCCCTCCAAGTAGTGTGTCATCATATAGGTCATGATGGTGTTTGGGATGGGAAATCCAGGTGGATTTGGGTTATCAGTTTGAGCCACACATGTGAGGACCTCCCAAATAACCATGTACTATTATCATGAAGTTCATAGGAATCATCTGATGGGTATAGTGATAGCTACATGTAAACCCCGATTAGATAGGCTGGTACCCATTGGATTTTCTTATAGGTCAGTGGGGCATTCCACTAGATTGGCTACTCTAGAGTAGCCAGCAGGTTGTTGACTATAGAGCTGAACCATACACCTGTAGGTGATTCCTAAAAGAGTACATCTAGGGATTTTTTTGAAGAAATTGGTGCCATGGACAAAATAAAAAGGCACAATTATTATACAATAAATGAGATTACATTATTATAAAAGATAGGATCATTTTACAATATTTTTCATAAAGGAGGAGTAAAACATCAGGGAGGTCTTTCATCCTTGTAATATCCTGACATACTCCATTATTGGAAAGGTTGTGTGCAACAATATTTTATTCATGATATATATGAGTGCTAATATGGATTATGTCATGGAGAGAATGGGGAAAATTTATTCAATGTCTTATAATCGACCATTCTAGATGAAGCACAAAATTCTAAATTTCTTACACTATAGTGGTCAAATCACTTTAATTACATATTTTGTTCCAAATATGATGCTTAGAAGAAGAAATAAAATGAATCAAACTCATCATTTCAACCTCCATAGAAGAGGCAATACCACAACATCCAAATAAGCACATAAGTATCTAACCACGATGATCCCTAATGATGGTTCCTCGTCCACAGGGGTCCAGATTTCCTTTAGAAGCATTTTCAACATTAACATTAATCTATCCAGAGAAAGGTGGTTTCTAGAAAAAAAATAAAAAGTGTGTCATGGTTGATGAAAAATACCATCAACCTATAGATGTCTCAAAATCATAAATTATTTCACTATATTTTTGAAAATCCCCTTATTTATCAAACAAACTTCAAGAATTTCTATGAGTATCTGCATATGACTTGCATTAAGGTGGAGTGATCAATTGTTGTGAATAATAACATTTCTGTCATACTATAACACATGATGAATCTTAGCAACTCTGGAAATAATTATGTTTTTAATTATTTTTCAGCTATTCATATCTACCCAACGCTTTAGCTAGGTGTTGATAGAGTCAATATTCAACCATTTGCATTCACATATTGTAAAAAATAGTTCCAAAGGGTATTGGAACTGCTATAGGAAATAAAAAGATAGTTAGCATCTCCTATATTTTTATTATAAAGAAAATATTTTGAGAAAACATGAATCCCAAATTATTTTAAACATGTATCTGTGGGGACCCTATTGTTAGAAATAAGCCATATTAAAGTTTATATTGAATATTTTATTCATGGAATATCAAAAAAAATCATCAAACTTAAATCATTTTCAAAATTTTTAATGTGGTGATTATAAAATATTTTAGAGTCAATCAATTTATTCTGTGAAGGCTCCCAAACTATAAAATCCTTTGTGTGAGAGAAAGGATAGCTTTCAATGACATGAATAAAATTATCTAAGAGACTATAGAGATGAGAGTTTATATTATTCCTATTAGTATTATTAATGATTTCAAAAACATGTTCAGTAGGGATCATTGAAATTGGGGGGTTTCAGCCTAGTTTTCCATCCAGAAGTTCATGGATTAGTTCTTGGAAACCATCAATCTAGAGTTGGTCATAATATTGGCATTAATTTCTCAATGGAAGGCTATATGGAAGAGTTCAAAAAAATTCATGATTCCTTTTCATAACTTATCAAGAAACAAATTTTTAATGAAGTCAATAGAGGGAGAGTCATAGGTGATTAGGTTCAAAGTATGTCTATCTAGAAGGGCCCCATTAAAGAGATTTAAATATTTTATACCAAGGCCCCACTTATCCAAAGGATTATAACACATAGACCAAGGTATAGTAACCAATTTTCTACCTAGACTACTTCCTGTCCAAATAAATTTTTTTAAGGAAACATTCATTTTTTATGAGACTATCAGGCCATTTATAAACCATCGTTGAGTAAACCATTTTGGTGATAATGATAGATTTCAAATGGGAGATTCTACCCGCTATTGAAATATTTTTCCCTTTAGAACAGGGGAGTTATTTAATAATATTATCAACAATGTTATAGAAATAGATAGATTTAGACCTACACAAAAATATTGGGACACAAAACTAAGTAAAAATAAATAAGCCTTCTTTAATACCTAATTCATTGATAATACCATATTTTTTATTTGCCTGAAAATTTGTCCCAAAAAAGATAATTGATTTATTCCAGCTAATGACCATATTGGAAACCTCCTCATAGTGATAAAAAAACATTTTTTAAAGTTAAAATGTTACATTTATGATGTTGTTAGAATAAAATGATCTCATTTTCATATAAAATATGTGTGGGATAATTCACATTTTCTGGTAGCAATGATGGTCTTCAGTTTACTCTTATCCACAAAGCGGGTGATAAATCTAATTAAATAGTCCTCCACAATGGAGAAAAGGATGGTAGAAAAAAGAATAACCCTATCTAACACCTTTAGGTAATTTGAAGTATCCTCAGGGGGGATCCATTGACCAGGATAGACATTTAGGCTGAGTTGAACAGGGTTTTAATTCTTGATATAATGAAATTATTGAATCCAAATCCATGTACAACATTGAAGATAAAATTCTCATCCACAGTATCAAATGATTTTATATTTTCAAGTTTAATGGAAATGTTGGCACCTCTGTTTGAATTGTATAACATGTTAGTTCATTCATAGGAAATAATAATGAAGTTTTAGATGTGGATCATTCCTAGATGAAGCCGAATAGATTATAATAGATTATTTTTTTAGTCATGGTAGTAAGTCTATTTGCAATAAGTTTAGTGATGATTTCATAAAGGGTATTAATAAGATCAATTGGTCAGAAAATATGAATCTCATATTCATTATATACATTTTGGATTAATGTATGGAATTCCATGTTTAACCCATGGGGTTGAATTCCACTAGAAAAGAAGGATTTTATAAGTTTGTAAACATCATCTTTAATGACATCCTGATATTGTTGGTACATTGTTGAATCCATCCAGACCTAGGGAACTATCAATATTCAAACTAAAAACAATATCTTTGATTTAATGACTGAGAGGAAGGTTTAAATGAATGGATTTAACTTCCTCATTGACAACTATCAGAATGAAATCTTATAAGAGATCTTTATTGATGCCAAGAAATTTAAATATGGACTCAAAATATGATATGACATGATTAGAAATATCATACTCCTTATCCAAAGGTATTCTCCATATTTAAGAAAGGTTAAAGGCCTTAAACATTTCGGAATTATTTACAGAGATTTGTAGAATTTAGTTTTTCTATCACCATCAGATAACTATATTATTTTGAAAGGGTGTTTATGCATGTTTACCTTAAAGGTGAGGTGTGATTTGAGTTACATAGAAATGTTAATTTCATGATTATGATTATTGAAAAAATCAGAGTTGGTGTTATTTCTTTGAATTTTATGTAGTTAATTCTCAATAAGTATAATTTAATTGTCAGTTTTCATTGATTTTGAGATTCACCAACCATTATGATTTTTTAAGATATTTTAATTCAATAGAATAGTAAAAGGAATTACTGTAATGAGACATAAAGCCAAATGTTTTTAATAATATTTCAACATTCAGAGTCTGAGAACTATGCTTTGTTGGGTCCGAATGATAGGTCATGCTTCACGATATTAATAAAAATAGAGAAAATTATAGCATGGTGATCAGATTGAATCTTGGGATGACTGGTGTGGGAGAGAGTGTCCCATTTATCCAAAGCATGATCACATGTAAATGCTCTAACCAATTTTCTAGCAACAACCTTGTTATAGTGTGTTATGTAATAAGTATAATTATCACCAATAAGAGTAATTTCAATAATATTATTATCTTAAATGGTAGTACTAATCTCTATCATAGATATATAAGAGTGGAAAGGACCCATATTCACACATGATCCAAGGATAACATTAAGTCCCGAATTACAAACCAGGGGTAATGTATATCAGAATCACAATATGAGAGATCAATCTAGAGAGGTATCTTATCTTGGTATCTATTCTATGCATAAACAAATGAGAAAAAAATATGTGTGCTATCAAGAGAAAAATACCAAGTAAATATTTGTTTAGAGACATAGAAAATATTAACATTCTATAAGGATGGTTGCATGAAAATCCAGAGAGTCCCAATAGTCGACCTATTTTGACATTCACCTAAAAAGTATAACCAAACCTTAAAAGATGTTGTAATTTAGAGGAAAAGTTTATCTTGGGTTCTACTATGGAAAAAAAAATTTCAATGAATGTTAATCATTCTTTATAGAACATTATAGGTTTTAGTGTTCACAACACCCTGACAATTATAGAAAAGAATCTTCATTTATACCAACTTTTGGATTCTGAACTCCCCTTTTTCTTATCCTATATGTCCTTATCCCAATATGATAATATAATATTTGTTTCTGTGCTTAAGGTGGAGTTTTCCCCCCTTCAAACTTCTAATAGAAGGGGAAATAATAGTATCTAACTGCGAAGAATCCTTGAAAAGATCTTGCATATAAATAGTACTACTAATCAAAATAATTCAATGATCTTCATTATGAATAGTAATAAGGTTTTTATTATTTTTAGATAAAACATTTACATTAGTTTTATGAGTACCTATGCCAGAATGTAAATCAGTAGGTATAGGAATCAAAGAACCTGAGTATTTTTCATAATCTATAAATTGAGCTTCTTTTCCAATCCTTAATTGTACTAGTAATCATTATAACCACCAAATAACTCAATGATGTGCTCATTCACATCCCCAAAGGGTCCCGATGTTGTGTTTTTATCCTATTAGGTATTAACACCTGAACTGAGAGAAGGAAAAGTACTCTCTCTAGAGAAAGTAACTTTTTCAAACCGGTTTCCATCGATGCATACATGGGGATACAAGATGCATCAACTATGAAATTAACTCCTATATTATCGGATTTAGAAGGACTAGTAGTAATTGGAAAAGACATAGGTTTGGTATAGTGAATAGAGGTCTTACATTCCTCAATCTCCATAAAAACTTGAGGAATCAAATTAATAGAATTGTTTATTGGATTTTCCTGTTTTTCTTCTTTTTTCCAAACCTAAATTAGGGTTTCTATCATTCTTCCTAGCATTATCCTTAGTGATGTGCTTTATCCCATCACCCAAAGGTCTCAGTGTTGTGATATTAACCTATTTAGTACCACCACCTGAACTGAGATGACAAGTGGTCTATCCAGAAAAAGCCACTTTTTATACCTAATTACCATCAATTCATACAAGTGGAATAATAATTATATTTTCCATGAAATTAGTACATAATTTATCTAATTTTGAAATACTAATAGTCAAAGGACCAGACATAAGATTGTAGGAATTAACATAGGTATTAAATTCCTCATTCTCCACAGAAACATATTCCTATTCAGATTTCAAAACATATTATAACAAGAGCCTATAATTATTTAAGGAGATTAACATCTTTTTTGGAATTAACCCCCTCCCCAACAATTTCAGACATGGATTTTCTTGAAATGTTCTCTAAGGGCATCAACTTCACTGATTTCATTACCCAAATTTCATTCTTTTTCATAGATGTATTTGGGAAATAAAAAATTGGAGCCTTTCCTTTTTATTATTCCACACTTCATTCAAATCATTTTAAATTTGATGAACAACTTATTTCCTAACCACCCTATAGTATTATATTGAATTCCCAATAATCATACATATATCACAAAAGGGAGATTTTTCACATATTCTCTCCTAATTTCACTTTTATAATTATTGGTAATGAAATTTATAGAATTAGAGAGTTTTGAGTCTTGATTAACTTTAACCATCACCATTGAAAATAGGCCCAATTAAACATTTAGTGTTCTCTAATCAATACTATGTAGAGATCCAATACAAGATGAAATGTCATTCAAGATTTTGGGATGCCAAAAATATGACTTGAGACCATGAAATTTAACACATATTTGTACCATTGAGTTCCTGTGGGTATAGAAGTTAAAAGAATAGTTCCAATCAGAAATCCTGATTAAACATGGTTTTAGATTTATGTTACCATTTTTTCATATCATTTCTATGTCTTCCTGGGATTTTAATAGAATATTAAACTAAACCGAACCTACTGGCACTAATTCCTAGTCTTAGATAACCAAAAAGTGACAAATTATAGGTTTTAATTCAAGTAAGGTTCAAGGATGGTCACCTTTAATGTATGATATCCAAACAATGATAAAAAAATTTCACATATGTGCAAGGTGTTAGAGATCATCTTGGTCGGAATCCTCCAAGAAACCACCATCATCAAGATTTATAAAAAGAGGAGGCTTCATCGTGTTATATTTGCACAAATTTGTTCCATTAAGAGCATCAGAGAATGAAACCCATTGGGATAAAATTACATGAACTTGATTTAGAGTCCTCTCATTTAGGGTTTCTATCTCTTAATTAGAAGATTTTTTGGTTTCAAAATAACTATATCACTCTAGATTAAAAGTTTCCATTGAGAATAGAAGATTCTAGTAGATATCTAGATTCAAGTGGTGATTGGGGTTATGATTTTGTGAGTACAAGGTGATACCTGAGGAGTCACCCATGAAGAATCTTTACATATTATTTTGAATACATCCAGGTATCGATTATAGATATGTTTAGGAAAATCCAATAATTAGTGTCTATATGTTCCTGTAATATTTTGGCTGTAGTGGGATCATTTTTCTAGCTTTTATTTTTTATCGTTCTTGTTTCCTTTATTTAAATCATAGTACCTTTTTATCATTTAGTATGTATTATGACTATGTTTTGGTTTAATAAACTGTTTTTAGGAATTGGAAAAATATTTTAAAAGAGATGCCATGTCTGTTCATTCTAAAAGTGGTTGATTAAAAATATTGGTTTGGATTTGGAACTGGTAAAACCATATTTTCAAAATGTATTTAAAACAAGAGATTATTGACTATTTCTAGAAATGAAATTTTTTGATTCAATGATTCTTACCTACATGGCTATTTTATTCTCACACCCTAATTGTGCCACATAGCATCAGTGGACCCGGGTGGTTTTGTAGGTTCATGTTTCTGGTTCTTTTTTCCATTGTTGTAGGTTGGTATTGTGGTTATTGGTGAGAAATAGCTCATATGGAGTTAAATATTCATTTGGTTTGGTTTGGTTTGATTTTTTTTTACTTTTCATCTTTGTTCTGTGGCATTTCTATCTAGATCCTATTTATGTATTTATATTTATTTAGCTGTTATTGTTTTTCTTTCAATCTCTATTTTTTCAAATTGATCTCGGTTATAATTGGGATAAATCATTCCCATTGTGATTACATAGATTACAGATGCTAGTTTCCAGCCAAGGAGGATTGGGAATGCCTCTTTGGCATTTTCTTAACCAATGGCAGGTCTCAGGTCTGATGGTAGACTGGCGGGTTTTTGGCAAATCATGTATTCCATTTTTCATACTTGACCAGATGACACATATTCATTTATCCTAACATGTAAATAAAAATAAAAATTTTATGACTGTAAATATATTTATATAAAGTACATTATTAATTAATTTAGAAGTAATAATGATATATTCTTACTCTACAAAAGGAAAAAATGATCTCTTTATAAAACGTTAAATATATGTGAGTTATAAATGAAACATATATTATAAAAAATCATATTTTAGTTGGTGTTTTAAATAAATAGTGAAGCTTTTAGTTGGAATATTTCCAAAAAATACACAATATTAGACCCAATAATAGATTCAATGGAAATAGATATATCTAATTTTGTGAATGGCTCCATTTGGATCAAGAAGTTCATCTGAAAACTTGAGATGGTTACTATAATTCATGATTTATTGAGATCTACTATCACAAAAATGGAGTTATCGCTTAGAAAAAGGAACATCGGTGTCATAAAAAGGACCATGAGGATACTTCCAAAATAAAATATCAAATTATAGACTGTCTATAGAGGTGATGTAAATATTAATTTGGTGGAAAAAAAAGACAATGTAGTAGATCTATTAATAAATCCCTTACCACAGAAACAACCTGATGTTCATGATAGGTCTCTATGATTTCAATACATTAGAGATTAATGTAACGAATTTACAGTGTATCATTATTTTATAATAAAGGAAATATCTATTTGTAATATATTCATGTGTGTTTCCATTTATTTTACATCAATGATCAAGTGACAATATCCCCTAAAATTATAACATTGAGTAGTCAATGATCAATGATCATCACAAAGTAGTGTAGGTCATGATGATATATCCAAGTTTTCATGAATAGAATATTATACTCATTGAAAATGGATGTATATGATATATCCAGAATATATTTATGATGAAATAATGTTATATTCATTTAATTTTATTAATTAATTAATATACTAAAGATTGTATGCATACTACCAATCCTTCTTACCTGTGGGTTTTGAGATACCAAGCCTGAGAAATGTAATAATATGATACATTTCATATATAATAAGAAAGTGAACTAGCTATTTTGGGGATTTTTTGGGATTTTACTAATCATATCATTCATTGGATAAAAACTAATATGTGATTTCTAACTTTTATGATGAGAAAAGACATCTATCCATTGATTTAATTAGACTAAGAAAATTCTGGATCACAGTTTTTATAGTCACATATGATGTAATTAGATACATAGATGAGGGACATGTGATGTGATCACAATATATATGAATGAAATGAGATTTATTCATTGAAGTAGTTAGTCAGTTTCGAATAATATAAAAAATAAGGTTTTTCTTATACTATATTGACATGTTCGATGTATGGTGGCCACTCAGCACCATAGACAAATGGATTTTGTAGTTATACATATAATGTTTCTGATATGCATTGTGGGGTGCCTCATCACATTGATATATGAGTATTTTTATTGGAGATCACACAAAATCACTTTTTGTCCATGGTGGTATTTATTTATTTATGTATGATTCTATATGCACTAATCTATAAAATAATGATTTCATATGTTTTTTCAACTATATTATGGCATACATGGTCACACCATTAGGATTTTAGAAATTGAGTATGTTTTTTCCAATGTTATTAATTCAAAATGAAGATATTTTGACAGTAATGGTTTCAAAATGGAGTTTTTAATTTATTTACAAATAGTTTTGAAGTTCCTCCAAAACTCCTTATTATATTTATGTGTGAGTGAAAGATTTTTATATGTTCAGAAAAACATATAAATAGATTTAGTTACATAAATATTCCCATATAGATTAATTATTTATAATCCTCTATGAATGGATTTTATCTCATCCAATATGATTATATTAAATCACCTTCATTCATTGATGGAATTCATTAGATAAATACATTAGGAATAAATGTATGTTAATATATTCAATATGAAGATATGTTGAATATGGTTGAAAGGTTTTATTATATTAAACACATTTAGGATGGATATATGAAGGGATAATATCCTTAATATGGATACGATTGACTTTATGCAAGCCATATGGGACTCTCTTCCTCCAAATACATGGTTTATCACTGAGTAATGGAATTAGCACCCACTTTATTTTTATAGATCCCCAAAAAATATATTCTATAACACTTTGGCAGGTGAAACCCTCTCATAGAAAGGATGATTTATTATACTACTTAAAATATCAACATAAAAAATACTCTATCAAATATTGGATATAAACCTTCTTGTTATCCACGTATACACATTTTTGTTCTTCATTTATATTACATGTTGATTCTATCAAAGATAAGTCATTAAAATTTATGTGCATTGTTTCACTATCATAGTTTGTATGACGAACCCATAAAACCAATCACCCATAGAAAACATATAGAATTATCTTATCCACCCATCGTGTACATAGCCCATTAGATATCCATGATAATAACCCTCTCATTCATCTCTAATTAGAGGACTAAACTTTATAGAAAGATCATATTTACATTAAAATAACTAATCTAGATCATCATTAGAGACAGACCTAGCTATAAATAAAAGTTATGTGAACCAATATAACGCTAGATATGGGCATCAACTACAAAATTATTATAGCTCCAGAGTTAATAGATTATCTATAATATATATATATATATGTAACATATATCATAATTCATGGAAACTTATATTAGAGTTCTAGTTTTAGAGTTCATGTCCATTCTTGTGGAGAAATTTGAGTAGGTCAAATTTTGGGTCCTACAAAAAATTTGGATCCCACCCATAGAAGATTTTGGAGTAAGACTAGGAATTTATTACTCAGAATTTGTGAAAAATATTGGTTATGTTGATTTTTTGCTAAAGATCAATAGGACCATGGACCATAAAAAGTGGAAAATTATTGATTCCAACCCAGAAAATTGCATGACGTGGATAAAAAAAGAGTACATATTGGAAGACAACCTTCTTCTAAATCACTTATAGGGAACTCACTCATGATTGAATGGAAAGGGTAAATCCCATGTAGTTATTATCTAATGCGAAGCTATCATAATTTATACTATTTATTGAATAAGGTAGGACATTAATATGGCAAGAAAGTTTCCCTTTACTATGAGTGATACATTAAGAATTCTATTTTCATACTTATGGTGGGAAATTTAATTACACATTTTTAAGAATCCCATGTATAACATACAAAAATATTATATTATTTTAGATAAATAATAAGTAGAAATCACGATATTACACATCGTAGAAATGTAATGGTTTATTTATTTTGGAGAATATATATGTAATTAACTTATTTCATGAAGTATCATCAATATATCCCAAAAATTTTATCTCTCATTGTACACTTATTATACATTTCTTACTTAATAGCTTTTATTAAATCCTTGGAGAATGGAAATATAAGAAGGGGTAAACTTATATGCTAAAAGGGTAATAATTGGTCATATATAAAAATGATCATATAATAGAATAAGACAATAATTAGTTTATGATAATATTATCAAAAGATACAAATTTTATACCTAATAATTCAAAAAACATGAATCAGGAGTCATGAAATAAAGCTTTATAGTTTCAAAAATTAATGACTCACATGAGTGTGGAGTCATTATTAATAAATCATGATTTATTATTGAATATCATAATTAAAAGAACACATCATAAGAAAATCACAATAACATGCATATAAAATAATTTCATTATTCAATTTTAAAATTTAAGACTATAATAGAGGATATAGTCTTATACTCCTCGGGGTTTACTCCCCATTATATTCCTTCTTATATCAAGAGATATCAATCATTAATCAATTCATTAGAGTGATTTAATTGACCCACTCAAAACATAATGAAAAAAATACATATGTGTCCCACTAGATCATAAAATTTTTCATCAACACTTAATATCGAAATCCATGTAAAAGAAATGGGATTAATAAACATTTCTTCATAAAATAATCACAATATATCAATAAGATTAATATGGATGGTATCATTAGATAATATAACTAGTAAATTATAAGAAACATCAAAGGATGTTAATAATGATGAAAAATACCCTTAAAACATAATTTAAACATTCCATTGGAAATAAAGGAATTATAATTTTCCTTTGGTATCTTTAAAACTAAAAAATGTGGACTATTTGAAAAATATTCACTTTGAAGATAACCATGGAAACTGGTAATGTAATCTTCTAATAAAATAATTTTTATGATAATGGACAAATCTATTTTTTGGTAAAGGTTTAAATAAATATTCCCTTTATAGTTTTGGTAAAACTCCAAAATCACTTCATTTAAATAAATAAAAAAATATTCCATTTAAAAAAATGTAGAGAAATTGAAATATATATTTAAATTACCTTTATTTATTATTTTATTATAGAAAATAAAATTCATTAAAACATTTTAAAAATATTATTATGGAATAAAAATTTGTTGACCAAAGAGGGAAAAATGTCGGCTTTTCTTAAAACATTTTAGTGATCATTTTATATTAAAAAGAGAGTAAAACGGTATTAATATTAGAAAACTTTATAAATAATCACATGAGAAAAATTTATATTGGGTTTCCCAGATAATTATTATATTGATACCATTCAATTGAAATTTAACATAGACAATTGTTAAAAGAAATGATAAATTAACATAAATTCTTACCACAAGTCTTATCATCATCTATACATGTTCTATAGATCATATATATTAAATTTATATTGATCATAAATTTATACCTGAAAAATACTAATAATGTTTATGAAATATAAAATTCCATAATAATTTTCAATTACCAATTTCAAAAAAATATTAATCAATATTCGGGTCAAAATGGTCTATATTCAATGCATGTTTTTATATATTTATTTCATATTTTGAACCTTGGTAATGGATTATTCATATAAATAACATTAAAAATTTTATACATGTTATATTTATTCACTATATATAATTTTATAACTATTCATATAAGGTGGTGATGAAAAATTAATTACATAACTACACAGTGAAGACTGTATGTACGTACACATGTGTAAAGTTTTCATTTTTCAATGAATTAAAGGAAATAAATAATAATAGTAATATTTATTTTAATAATAATATAATTATCACAAATATCATATATATTCATTAAACTCGTCCATATGGCCATCCCATTTTGGTTGACATGAAAAATGAATCGCATCGCTTCGCGGAGATGGTAGTCTTCACATACCCACGAATGACATTTTGATATATTATTGGATGTAAAGGAGGTAAAAACTGTAATAAAATGTGATATTATGATTTATTTCCATTTTAATAAATTCAAACTCATTGATAGCTTTTGAATCATGCCACATTAGGTTACAAAAATACTTTATTAAAATATTATTCAAACATAAAAAATTTAAAATAGACGTTAAATTGGTGGTATAAATTGTAATTAACAAACTATAAAATTCTGATTATTTAAAATGTTTTAATATATATATATTTTGTTATTATTTATTATATGTAAAATAAAAAAATAGAGAAAAGTAAATTTTTTCAAGAAAACAATTTTTTAAAAGAAAATGATTTCGTATTTTATTGTGCACCTCTAAAAAATGGTTTTTAAAGTTTTAGAAAATTTATTTGGTAAAATAAACTTTATTTTTTAAATAATAATATAAAAAATATATTATCATGAATAATTTTTATTTTTCTAAAAAAAATAATTTTTAAATTTGAAGTTCAAAATACTACTTTTTATTAGAAAACATCTATTTTATTTAAATTATTTATAAGGTTAAATTATATATTTAATTGGTTATGGAGAAAAATTACTTCAAATACAACATAATAAATACATTTTATGTAATTTGAATAAATTTCATATTGAATATTGATATTAAAACCTTTCATACTTATGAGAACTTTCCCTTTGAAAAACCACTTTTTCATCATGTACACAGGTATAATTTTAAATTGGATTATTCTATTTGTTTGAATTTAATTTAAAAAAAATGATTCCATATTGGGAATCATAAAAAAAATTGTATCAATGTTTTTCAACTTAATTTTTTAATAAAAATAAATTCTGAAAAGAGTAAAATTTAATTGTTGTCTTTAAGGAGAAAATTAGTTTATCCAGGGTTAAATTATGAAGATAAGTGTTAACAATTACTTATACACTTGAAAAAATATTGATTTAATGATATATTTACATATTATACTATATAAAAAATAAACATCAAGATATTTTCAATATTTTGGAACTTGAATTACTTTATCATTTTTTATTATTTGGGGTAATTTTTATAGAATTCCATTTTACCCACTTATAAAAGGGCACCCCATCAACTCACTTATCCACCCATAAAAGACAATATTTTCACCCATACACTTACAAACTATTTCCCAAACATCCTTATACAGATTTTAGTTCTGATGTTTTTCCTAAAAAACCACCCCTAAGGTCTTTTAGAGAAGTCTAAAGGAGGTTTCTCTTAGAGAAAGTAATTTCTTTCACAGAGATATTTCATCTTCTTTGTTCATTTCACACATCCAACAGTGTCTTATCACATAACATATAAAAAATATATCTCACATATTATGATATATTTTTATTTTTATTTTACATTATTCATCCATCTTCACTCCCCTCAAATGGTAAATGAAATCATCGATCAAGTGTATGGAAAATTACCACCTCGCAAACTGTTGTAACTTATTTTCCATGAACACCTCCATTGGATGGTAATAATGATGTATTTATTGTTTACGTACAATATTTATAATAGAAATATTATTATGGATTAATTATATCACATATAACTTCTTACTTTCTATTCTATTTAAAATACAATAACATCACTTGTGTGTACAGTGGACTACTACCATGCAAAGAAATGTGACTCATTTTTCACTTATGCTTTACACGGAATGTAATAAGAAATAAAATTAATGCATATATTTGACATATATAGGATTATACTTATTTTTTAAATTTAATATGTCACTCAATTACTTACCCTTTCACCAGTTATGATCATGATATCATTACTCATGCATATGTACGACCAACCATCTCCACAAACCAATGTGATTCATTTTCCATGCCAAAATTTTTAGAGTGGTTATCATAATTTATATAATTAGAAAATATGATATTTAAAAAATTATTATCATTCATTATATATTTTAATTCTATCATATGTATAAGAATTTTAACTTCCATTACAAAACAAACATGACAAAATAAGAAAATTAACACTTGAAACAATGAAAATAATGAAATATTTTTAAAAACCTACTGGTAAAATGTTACAACAAGATAATATATGATATTATAAATATTATAATGGACTAGAATAAATTAGTAAAATTCCTCAAAAATCCATAGGATTTTAAATCATTTTAAACTAAAGGAAAGCGTGAGGTAAGGGACTCCTTATCGATTTCTCTTCATTGAGGTATATTTTAATGTTATACATCTAAATTCGTTTATATGGTGTATATACTATGACTTCGACATGTAATACCATAAATAATTTATAATTAATTTTATTTGAAGTTTCAAATTGAATAATTCTTTCTATGGTATGTTACAGGAATGTTACAAAGTGTTGAATAAGTTTATAACTCAATTTCTCTTCATTTGGTTATATTACTTCTTCATTTTCCATAGACATTATAATATTATCTATATAAGGAGTTTTGATTGAATTATGTATTATTTCAAATTTTATAATGTTTATT
The DNA here is from genome assembly GCA_963277665.1 of Viscum album. NCBI lineage: Eukaryota > Viridiplantae > Streptophyta > Magnoliopsida > Santalales > Viscaceae > Viscum > Viscum album. The sequence goes on along the minus strand of OY728143.1, from coordinate 509,615,995 downwards.
TAAATTTCAAACACATAAAATATTCATTTATTAATTCTCACTTAAATTTTAGGATCATTGTACACGATTTCGTCTCAATTTCCATTTCATTGAGACATTTTTTTTAATATTCACCAATTCACTTATATGTGGTGTATGTACTTCATATTTGCTATAATTAACATGAATTCATATTTATTAATGGTTTTTAATGTTTAAATTATAGGTTATTCATATTTTTTGTATCGTGAATTAAAATAATACCTAAACAATGTATCATTTATATATAGGGTGTTTAATTTGAAAGTTATTCAATTAAATATAGAAATAATGATAAATTTGTGTTTTTTACTCAAAATAGATATCTATTGATAATGAATATTATGCATGATTTAAATAATTTACTCTATATATTAGCAATACATTGGATATTTAGTTTTGGGTGGTGCCAAATTTTAAATATCCCCTCAATAAATCGACATTTCTCCTCAGGAAAATTAGTTGGCCAAATAAGATGAGCTTTTACCTAGTAGTTTTAAATTTTCTAAAAAAAGAACTTAATGGTAGAGGTATTATGATTCTGGATTTCATTTAATACAATAATTATTCATTTAATTCAGTTAGAATCCATTAATTATTAATTTCTATTATATTTTCACTATGATGATATATTTCTTGATGTATTTCATTCCCAATTTATTGATTAAATGGATTCTATTTTCAATTATTTTTCTTTTAATATTGACATTTCCTTATACAATTATGATAGTTAAGTTATTGATTAAATGGAATGTTTGTATAGTCATTTACCATCACATATTCATTATGATTAATTGATTCATGATAAACTCCAACGCATGTTATCCTTTCTAAGCATTTGAGCCCATCTTTATTTTCATTCTCTTCCCCAGGTCATAAAAATGATTCCTTTGAACTAGTTTCGAGTATGTTGGTAATTTTTCTAGGTTTTATTTTATGTTCCTAAGGTCAAATGGGTATAATGTATATAACTAGTTCTCCAAAAAAGCATATCTGGTAAGTATTTTGAGATTTTACCCCTTTTTTCTAAGACACTCTAATAAAGTGTGCAAATAACTTTAGGTTACTAGAGTTGAGGTTGTCATAGTTGGTATCAAAGGAATTTTAATAGAAACCTTCAGAAATATACTAATGAAAACATATATTATTGAACAAAAAAATATAATTGACTTTGAGCATAACAATAGAATAACATTATAAAGTGTTGGTATGGAAGATATTATGTGGTTTTTTCGAGTAATATAACTCTTTTCTTGATAGTACAAGTGGGTGTTCTTCTAGAATAGTGGTACCCAGGGGTAACACCCCTAAAAATAGCATAATGGGATTGACTCAGTATTTAGCTATTATATGAAATCATGCCTTACTAATAACTTGTTTTGAAACTCCCTTGGGATATGCAGAGGATAACTCAAACTTTCTTTACAAACCATTATGAACATTTTGAAAATAACGATAACCATAAATAAAACTTGTTTATTATTATAAGATTTACAATACAAATATTTTAATTTATTTTATGTGTTACATGAAATTTATGAATTGTAAATTATGATTTAAAATTAATATTCTTATGAGATAATTCAGTATTTTATATTTATCATAAAAGGATCTTAGAATGAAAAAGGGTATCAATACTCACAGACAATATAAAAATTTCCCTATTGAGAAAGCCAATACATCTGGTATTAGAACTAGAGAAATTATGGTTATATTAGGAAAAAAATCTAAATGAGGTAATTATGTTAATATTTTATAGTGATGAAGCAATGATATATAGTACCCCTTAGAATCCTTGAAATAATTGAATGAGTTTGTTGTCATTTTCTAATGCCACTAAGTTTCTCAATAGTAAATTATGTGTTCCTTATATCACTATCAAATAAGTACATACCATACCAAATGCATGTGATCAAATATGATGAAACTTAATTAGAAACTGATAAATATTATTGTTTAGAAATCATCTAGAGTCTTGATGCAAAATATCATGTATTTAGGAATCAGATGACTGAACTGGTAAATGTATTTTAGAGAAATCCTAAATTGGATGAAGCAATATGCAAACCATAGGATGTTATGAAGAAGAAATATCCTCATATGTTTATAATTTAATATGAATGAAATTTCAATGAGAAATGTTATTTTTTACAGGTAACTATGTATGACCTCTATGCTGTAAAATTTATCTCATTTTTAATAAATTTTATCTCTTCTATAGCTTGCAATGCATGAAAAACTAGGATTAAATGAAACATAAAACTCTATTAAAATATTATTTAAACATGAAAATTAAAATCTAGGAATTATGTTAAAAATTATTAATAATACTGAATATATTATTTAAATTAGTTTAATCAATTTATTATAAATAAAATAATAATCGTTGGAAAGAAAAAGATTTTTTTCTTAAAAACTATTTTTCTCAAAGCTGTCTTAGTTGAGCTTTAAGAATGAAATTTAAAATTTATTTTTAACACTTTAGAAAAATATTTTATATGATAAATATCATTTTTGAAATAATCATATAAAAATTATCTTTAGGTGAATTTTTGGGACTTTAATAAAAAAAATTATTGTTCGATGAAAAGTGAAAAATACTGATTTTTATTGAAGATTACATTTTTTATTATATTATTTAAAATTTTAGATAAACTTTAACCTATATTTAAAGTAAAATTACTTCAATTATATTATAATAATTAAAATTTAGTTTATTTTAATCAATTTCATATATAATTTTTATATTAAGACCTTCTATTCTTATGAGTATTGTCACTTTTGAAACCCCCTTTTTATCACATCTACAGGTATAATTATAAATTGGATTCTGAAATTTGATAAATTAAATTTATAAAATGGATTTAATATTTGAAATAAAAATAATTTATATTATATATTAAGGAGAAATTAAGTATTGGACATTATGAATAGTAAAAGTATAAAAAAATTAATTAAAGTGGTTAATGTAAAAAAACATACTTATCGGGTGGTTAAACTAGAAAGTTAAGGGTTTAAATGACCTACCAACATGTCCAATATACATTTTCTAGACTTATTTAAACCTTATCACCTACAAGTATCTATAATGACCAATTTTTTAATCCTATTTCATGATAAAAACATTGGTGTAATGGATTCTTTCTATAAATTCCATATGTGTCCTCTCCCCCACATATAAAAGGCCTCCCCCTCATCACATATTCACACTTAAAAATACATTTGTATCAAACTAGACTAACCCAAATCAGTTCTTCATTCCTATACCAACATCCTAATAGCCTTTTTTTTATAATAAATTCATCCTACGAAGGTTTCTATTTCAAACAAATAGAAGTTACCGACAAAATATGTAACTTTTTTAAACAAGAAATTTCATTTTATTTATTCCTCCACATCCCCCAAATATTTTATAATAATGATAATATAATAACCAATTTATCTATAATATACTGAGATATTATTATGTTAAATCAACATCCTATATCCATCTCCAATTTCATCAAATATAAAATGAAATTGTCGATCATGTTTATGGAAGACTACCTCCTTGTGACACTACTGGAAATATGGGTTATTCTAATGCTTCAATAAAAACCGCATGAAAATCCATTTTAATAGGCACAATATACAATTTTCATGGGAAAACTATTGGCATATTTAAATATATGGCCACCTATAACAATTGTATGAACAAACATTTGGCATAGGTCATTTTCCTAGACACATATTCTAATGGATTGGTCAAACTATTGCTAGAGGTATGAATGTGGCCTCTTATGCCAATGATTGGACCAAAATTTTGGTATAGGTTATTTTTATGGACACCTATATCAATTTATTGGTAAACCATCGGTATAGTTATGCCTATGGTCACTTATACAATGTTTTGACCCTGTTTGGCCCAACTGTTGTTATAAGTTGTTCCATTATTTATGCATAATAATAAGCATAATCATAAACCCTATGATATAAATTTTTTATATATATACATATATTTGTGTGTGCATATATTAAAATAAAATATGTAATATTATAGATTTAAATCAATTGGAATATAAGTGAGAGGTCAGATGATTAATACCCATCGTTGGGATTTTTTTCAAAAGAGGACAAATACAAATGGTTTGAGAACCATTCGTGTTTGTGTTATATACCAACTGTTTGGTCAAATAATTGGTATACGTATATACCAACAAGATATCACCCAATGTTCACCCAAATTGTTTTTATAGGCTATACCAATGACTTTAGAGGCTATACAAATATTTCTAAACCATTTTTATATCCTTTTTTCAAGTAGTGTGAACTGATGTGAATTATTTTACATTAAAAACACACACAATTATATAAAGTGATTGTTTAATTTTACATATAATGTTTAATATATAATTATTACTATGAAACAATAATACCACATATACCTTCTTATATTCCATTCTTCTTAAAATATGATAGTATTGATCGTGTGTACATCGCACTACTCCCTTGCGATGTGATATGATTTATTTTTCACTTACACATTAAATTTAAGGTAATATAAGTAAATTTATTGAGTATTTTTGATATATATATAACATGTTACAAATTTTTTGAATTAAATATTGCATATTTTCTCTTCCCCATTCACCCGTTAAGGTCATTATATTGTCATTTGAGAATAGGTATAGCATATAGTCTCCATGACGTAATTTGGATTATTTTGTATGACCAACACTAAATAATGACTCTTATAATGTTTCTAATGATTAAATATTAATTTAATAAAATTATTATATTTCTATAGATAATGAATTTATATAATATTTAAAAGAACTACAACTTTCAAGACAATATACAAATGAGAAAACAAGGTAATTGTCACACAAAACAATGAAAATAATAAAATTGATATTAACAAATGGATGGTAAAATGTTTTAATAAGAACATATATGATATTAAAAATATGACTATAGTTATGATATAAAATAATAAAATTCTTTAATCCATTATACAGCAGTTTAAATAATGTTCAAATAAAAGGAAACGTGGTGTAAGGAATTTCGTCTCAATTTCTATTTCATTGAGACATATTTGTTAATAAGAACCTATTCACATTTAGGTGGTGAATATACTACACCTTTAATGTTTTTAACATTTATACCTATTTATTAAAGATTCTTAGTTTTTGTTTTTGTTTTTATTCATCAAAGGGTTACAATTTTAATGTTACCAAATATGTAAAAATATTATTGTTAAAACTCACATTGTTTTGTGATTGTTTACTTTGTTTTGAAACCATAACCTTATAATGATGGTTTTTCATTAGAAACAAAATTTATATTAAATATTCCTGTTGTTAAATGATGCATTTTATTATTTTCTAAACTATATAACAATTTTATATACATTTATTTCTTTGAATGTTATTTGATTATCTGGATAAATATTGAAAAATTTTATCCTTTACTAAACATGAATATTTAATGATATGGAATATTATTTTATGAATTAGATTTATTATTAAATATATAAGGAATTATTTGGAAATGATGTTATGGGTGGTTTGAAGTTAAATATATCTCCCTGATGAAACAACATGTCTCTTGATAAAAATCAGTTTTCCAAATAAAATGGGGTTTTACCCATAGTTTTAACCCATCTTGTGAAAGATATTTAAATTAAATGTATCATGATGCTTGGGATCATATAATCCAATAATTACACTTTTACATCATTGAGAATTCATTTATAATTATTATCAATGATATTTAAACATTTATATTATCTTTATATTCATTTAATTCAAATTTATCAATTAAATTGAACGTGTTTTATGTTATTTACCATGTCATATTGTTTATTAACTAATTCATTCTCAAGTTAATGTTAAATGTGATGTTTTTTTGTTCTTTACCATTACATATAGAGTATGATTTTTTTTGCTACTGGTGGATTTTTTTCTATTTAAACCTTACTAATAATTTGATCAAACCATTATTTTGTATCATTTCCCTAGGTTATGATGATCAATCTATTGATTGAGTTTCATGGATGATGATCATTTTCTTTTATTATGTATTATTTTATTTTCCCGAAATAAAATGGGAATAATTTTTGTATCTATATCTCCAAATATTATAAATTGATTGTTCTTTTACAATTTTATGCCTTTTGGCCAATATTAGTGTATTAAAGTAAGAATAGGTTCCAGATTACTTGATTTATGGTCATTACACAGACTCATAGTGATAACATGTTCGTGTATGTGTCAATTATACAACCTTCATGAACTATTCTCTACCAAGATAATAATTTTCATCATGAAAAATATTTAATAAAATTAAAAGCATAATATATTATATTCATGAGTAATTTATGTCATGAATATTTTTCTGGGTGTCTGACACATAAAATTGAAAGTCCATTATATACTAACATGTTGTAGTTTGTAATTTTCCTGAAACATATTCACCATGGATCCAATTACCTTGAATCATACCCATAATTTGAATCAAATTTAATAAATAATTGAAAAAAATGATTCCATTACCTTTAATAATATGTGGATGATAAACTTCTTAAAAAATGAAAAACGAAAACTATATTATAAAACTTGTATGAAAAAATAAGTATTAATAACATTAAATGGTGTGATAAAACAATTCCTGACTCATATATGATTAAGGTTAAATTATAATTGAATTTTATAAAAGGAAATAAAATTAAAAATGTTTTAAAATAATATATAATGATTGTTTTTTTAATTATACATAATGTTAAGGAACTATGATAGAAGAAATTGTAAGATTTTTTATTCAAACCTCACTTTAAAATAATCATATCCTTGTTTTATATTTATATTTGGGTAAATTTTTCAACATTTATATCACTAAAAATATACATTTTATCCTCATTTTATTTATAGTATTTACTTTTCTTATTAAAATTTCACATCCCATTAGTTCAGAATAAAACTAAAAGGATGAATGTATGTGGAACAAAAATTATTTATTTTTTCAGTCGATAATAATTATCCTCTTAATACTTATGTGATATTTTGATTTGTGGGTATCATTATATATGCATAAATGATTTTATAATATCATTTTATAAAGTTTTATTTCTATAAAAAATAGTTTCATATTTTGATTTATTTTATGAAAAGGTCATTTTCTATTCACATTCTCTAAAAATGATTAAAGAATATATTTTTTAACATTTTCAATGTAAAATCATTTTCATAATACCTTTTTAAATTTTAGTTAAATATGTTTCTTTGAAATTTTTCATTTTCTTAAAAATTTACATTTGTTTCTAAGGATTTGGATGTTATTTTTTAAGGTTAGTTTTTACTATATTTACTGCTTTTTTATTTTTAATTGTCAATGTAATTATTAATTCCCCTAAAATTTATTTAACTTATGCTATTATATTTTAATGTTTCTTATGTTTTATCAAGAAATTATTTAATTTTACCATCCAACTTCTTCTGCAGGATTGATTCTGAACATATTATGTTTAGATTTTTAGGAAAACCATCTCATTTTTATTTGTTAATTATTATATGATGGAATTATTAATGTTTTTATAAAGAGTACATATGTGTTTTTTTAATTATATAAATCTAAGTCCAGATATATCTATATATTTAATTATGTAATTTCTTATATATCATCAAATTATTGGGATTATAAAGTTACCCAAAATTCTTACGGGCCTTTATCCACCATGTAATTGAATGGATCTTAATTTTACTACACCCAAATGAATTGGTTAAATCCTTATATCTCATGACCTATCATGTTAGGGTTTAGAGAGAAACCCTAATAAGTTTTATGATATGTCCACTAATTTATTATGGTCATTTATGTGATCATTTATATATTGAATGATTTTCTATGACTATGTAAAAGCTATATTCTTATACCTGTGTTAATTTTTTAGGTATTGAGATTGTTTACTCGTGTTTTCATTTTCCTATTGGTCATATCTTATTTTAGGCAATAGGAAATATCCTATGTGTTTTAAATTATGGTTTATGTTTTCTTGGGTATTAATCTCTTATAAAATTCTTTTAGTCCTTTATTATTTTTCCATACCAACATTCTCAAGCTATCACTCACATATAATCACATGTTTTTTCCTATAATTTTTCGATTATTTATAAACGGATTTCACCCATTATCATGTTATCATTCCCCATTTTATTAATAATAATATTATGTATGATGTTTTTAATGTTTTATCATGTGATAATATTATTGTTTTCACATATATTCAAATATTTTTGTAATGTATATAATCTCCGACAACACTAAATTCGTAGGATTTAGGTAGTGATTTTTTATAATATATGATGTATAAATTATAAATATGTTATGTGATATATATATATATGATAAGTTCAGGTTGTATCATATAACACCACATAATGTATCTCCCCTTTAATTATTCACCACCTTAAAACAAAGTAAATATTATTTAATAAGATAGGTATATGGATACATCTAACATCACAAAGTATAGAAGTGTTGTTAGTAATTACAAACCATCCATTTACTTTTATCCATATTCCAAGCCTTTATACTAGCAATTAGATTTGTAAAATTTTTAAATATTTCATTATTTAATCTTTCTTAGACTTTCACATCTTCATTAGAATATATTCAATCTCTATTTTGAGACAAATCACACCTTCCCCCCTTAATTGATGTGTTTTTCTTTCATTGTTCATCATTATTACCAAAAAATTTGATTATTCATCCACAAATCATGACTTATTTTCATTGGGTCTCTTGTACTTTATAAGTAATTAGGTTTTTTCAATATACGGAATTTACCATCCGGAAATAATAATAAAAAGTAAATGTTAGATAAAGATAGGGTTGACGTATGTCATATTCAAGGGAAATTCGAATAATTTTTGAATTATTTGTCCTTGGTTTGTATATATTCACATGTTTATTCACTTTTATCGTGGATATTGATGCTTCTATATTTCCCTTGAACAATATTTCAATTTTTATTCATAAGGTACTGAATGAGTATACCATCTATGGTACCTCGTAAAAATTTAATTGAGCTTATTTTTCTCTATTTAAATAGTGAATCTATTTTCCATCCATATAGGTTTTCCCTGAGTATATGTTCTCTCCTCATTTGGCTCAAAAATATAGAAATTACATGTGGAATTTTTGTCTTGTTTTTTACGGTCTTTTATTAAAAAAATTATTAATATAACATATAAAATATTTCTAATGAAAAGAATAACTCATATAGTAATATAAAGGTTGTTATCTTTATAAAATAGTTTTCTCCCACCATTAAGCCACTAAGATTCTATAGACACACACATTTCTCATCACAATATTCTATAATGATAGAATATTGTGGTCACATTCCTCTAAGTTACTTTATATATATTTTTAGAAGAATTATTTTTTTTAATAAAAGATATCCTATTGGAAAATCATTTCTATAAAAATGTTGTGATTTCTATGGTGGGAATATCTATCTTATCTTTTTTCCTTTAAAGGTATTTTCATTAGTTTAACATCAATGACCTTATTATCCTTTTCATTCAATTGAAAAACACCACCTTCAACATTGAACCAAATTCATTTACATATTTATTAATATATTCATGTTTTTTATTTAATGGGATAATTATTTCTTCCATCCCTGTTTTTATGGTAATTATTATTTCAAATTATTGTGAAATATCATCCAGATTGTCTCCTTGTACCTTCATCTTTTTACCAATACTCATTTTTTCTTCATTAAAGGACACATACAAATTTTTTTATCCTTTTTGATGCAAGGATGAGTATTCAATGGATTCATCATCTACATTATTCATAATTCACCATTAAACCACCATTTTTTTAAACAATATACATCCTTTTGGCTGTAATAAATATAATCATCAAATTTTTTACTAGTTTTTTTACCACTTCTTCATTGAAATAACCATTTTCTCTAACATACATGAGGGAATATGAGTTGTTATATTTTTATGAATTTTAAAAACCATATTTAGAATCATATTTAACATTTTAATTAGAATTGTTCACCAGAATTTGATTTACTATATACCATGTATAATTATTTATATTCTGCTTCTTATTTAGTTTTTTACAATATGTGGTCTTTACCAAAATTAAAGAATAATACTGCTTTATCCTACATATCCATTATTTTCTGAAAATTAATTTGAGTATTTAAATTAATTAACATTGTTATACAACAAGTTATATTGTTGAAAATATAATTGAAAAAATATCAAACAAAAATATTCTTTGTATTTGAAGCACCAACTCTCACAATGCTTTGGTAAATTAGTATCCAAATAATCAAAATCCATGAAATAATTTCCATAATCCAATAGGAACATCTGTATTAATTTTTATCAACCATAATTTTTTTCCCTTAAATAATATAGGATTCATCAAATATTTCTTATCTGTAATAAATCCAAATAGACTTTATGATTAAACTTCCTATCAGAACCTTTTATCGCTGATACCGCTGGTTTTCATCAGTTTTACCTTAAGCACAATGACAAGGGAAGAATTATGGAACATTTAGAATTAAAATATTTCATATCATATGGGTCCTTGCAATACCATCATATTTTAAATTAAGAACCTTATGTTTGATAGTGTATACGACAAGGAACACTGAACAGATATGATAATGTAATATTATTATTTAATTATCACCATTAAAACATTATAATTTAATGGGAGGTAATAAATTGTAATAATTAAATTATTAAATATATATAGGTATTCTACTTTATAATAATTTGTTTATTAATTACAAAGAAATAAATATTCCATTTTTTACTAAATTGATATTATGTTTCAAAAATATTTTTCCTTTAAAAAAATTATTAATTTTAATGATAAAATTTTATATTTAAATTTTATAATATTAAAAAAAATTATTTGAAAAAATAAACTTCATTGTTTTTAATAATCGTATGAAAATTATATTGGGATTAATTTTTTAATAATTTTATGAAAATATTTATTTTTCTATGAATAGTGTAAAAACTTATTTTTATAAGAACTGTAAATTTTTTTTAAGAAATTCACAAAGTTAATTATTGTTCATAAATTATTTAAAAGTAAAATTATTAATATAATATTATTATTAATCCAAATAATATCATTGGATTCAATTCTATTGTTAAATATTGTATAAAATATATTTGTATTCTTAAAAAGACATTTTTTCTAGAAAACTACTTTTCATTACATTTTGAATTTTTTTATATCAAATTAATTTCATACACTCCTATAGATTGAAATTTTATAAATTGATATAAAATTTTTGTTTTCGAGGTTTAAATTTGGTAGATAGTTCCCTTTTATATTTTTCTGAGATTAAAGGTAACAATAGTGCGTTTTTGTTACAACGATAAAGGTAGAATGAATTAATTAGGGTAAATGCAATGTATTAAGGTTGAAATTTTTAATATAAATTATTATTAGACAATATTTATTAGACCTTATAACCTTATTATACAAATTTATTTTTTAATATTCAAATTTTCATGAAAATGACCAGGGTAATATTTCAAGCAATAAAAATAAAAAAATATAACTCTATTACTTTTACATTTATCTTTTGCATTTATAGAGGGAAAAATAAAGTTATGAATGAAAATAAATTTTTATTTTTATAATAATAAAATTATTTTCATGTTTTTAATTTATTAATAATTTTTCTATGTTATATAATTACATTAACTACTTACACAACTAAGACACTGTATTTCTTCAATTAGTAGAAAAATAAATTAAATAATTTTAAAAATACAATATGTAATATAATTTGAGTGATTTATAGTTTTTCATGAATTTAATTGATTAGTATAACATATTAATGTTTTGTCAAAAGATTATATTACAATTACATCCATGTCTTGTTATCATTAATGTCAAATTGAAATAATAGTGTCAAAATGAAATTAATGATATTTTATGAAAATAATATTTTATTAAATTATTTAAAAGTCAAAAAAATATTTAATGAGGATAATAAGATTAATATATACTAAAATTATTTATCCCTTGTTCATTTATGATCCACTATTAAACATATATGTAAAATTATAATCCATTAAGAGTGAAAAACATGATACCACGGTTAAGGATAATATAGATTAACTAAGCGACTAAACCAAAAGAGAAGGGTTCGAATAGAAATTAAAATTATAAAAAAATTATTTTTTGGGGTATTTCAACTACTTTATACCTTATATTTTAATTGACGGATGGTAGGAATAATATTTCTATAGGATGGGTTCATTACATTTTAATATTTTAAGAAATTCCAAGATTACCCCACCCATCGGTTATAAAAGTTCAGAAATCCCTTCTTTTCTTTACACAACTTTGAGACATATATATTGAAGAAAAAATCATTATTATATTATAATAATCCTTATAAACATTATAATGGTGGTTTTATTCACAAAACACTATCTATAGGGCCTTTAATAGGAGATATAAAAGAGTTCTTTCAAAGAATATGTAATAAATTTAACTGATCGCATTCTTTTAAATTATTCTTATATTGCCAATATATATGTATTATTTGTCAAAAAATATTAAATTATGTATAATAAATATACTTAATCTTTATTATCATTATTTTACCACCATTATCCACTCTTTTTCTAATCAAATTGCATGTGAAGGTATAGCTCCTCCATACATACAACTTATTGTCCCGACGTAGTAATACAATTCATTTGTCATCACCATATTTTTTGGATGATTATTGTGATGGATTTTAATATTATATATTAAATTTATCAAAAATATATACTTCTATAATTATAATATCACATAAACCTTTTTACCTTACAATCCATCCCCAGACGATAAAGTTTCTCGGGTGTACGTTGGTACTACAACCTCCACGAAGTGATGTGATTTGTTTTTCATTTCTGTTTTAAAATGATAGTAATAAAAAAATATTTAATGAATATATATGATTTAATAATGATTTATTAAATATGATTTTTTTTTGCTTCATTCTTTCCTTCCAGAAGAAAAATTATGAAATCATTCATGCGTACGTACTGTCTTCCATCTTCATGAATGGTGTAATTCATTTTTCTTTCTAAACCTATAATTTTTAACTAAAAATATGTTTATTATTAATATATGTGTTATATATATCATTTTTTACTGTATTTATAAGATTTAATGATGATAAAATTATAAATACCAAGACTATCAAACTGAAACATGCATGAAAAATGAAACATTTATCCCCCGAAAAAGTTACTTGAATCAAGAATTTTTAACAAATGGGATATAAGTTTTTATAATAAAATAATATTTTAAATAATATATATGATTATTGTTCTCGAATATATGTATATTAAATAAATATTTATTATATATGTGTTTCCAACATGAATGAAGAAACATGAAACTTTAGGTAACAAGTTTTCCTTGTAATTTAATTCTCTAGACACATGCCATATTCACCACATGTTTCTTTTATCCAGTGTATATAATTTCCTTGAATTTATTTTATAACTATTCCTATGATAATTAGGTTTATATTCTTATCCATTTATGTCTCTATATTTAAATATATTTTTATTCAAAAAATTTCAATGCGGATATGGTTTTATTTTACCATCTCATTGTTTATCTGAAATGTTTAAAATTATGTTTTTGAAGATGAAATATTATGATATACTTCTCAATAAACTCATTAATTTTATTTTAATCTATTTATTTATATAAATCAAAATTTTTTACAATCATTTTACTCTATTTATGAACTTAACATATCAAGGTAATTTTTTAATTAAAATCCAACTTTATTTCTCTCTTTCATCAAAAACATTTTTCATCCATATCAATGTTTTATAAAAATGTTTTCAACATTGTTTTTAATATTATCCAATAATTTTTTAAATTAATTATCATCTATTATATAATTTTTAACAAATAAGGTAAAATTAATCTACCTATTGTTTTCCAAATTAGTTACTTTTTATATTTTTTTAAAAAGTGTTAAAGATTAATTTTCATCTAATTTATTTGTAATAAAAATAATTTCCCACAGTCACGATCTCTCAATGATTTGAATATTCATTTAAATATTTCCATATTTATTTAAAAATAAAATTATTTCCCCAATATTTTGGAAATATTTATATTTCAGGGAATAAATTTTAGAATGGAAGGTGTATTTTCCATAAGATATATTCCAAGTGATCTTTTAATCAAATTTTTCATCCATGATAACATCATTTGATGTTACTTATAATTTATTGCGGATATAAACCAATGATACCATACTCATTCTCTATATATAGGGGTTATTATTACAATAACAAGATTTTTATGAAACTCTTACCATTTTAATGGATTATTATATGATGAATTCATGAAATGTTTATTAAGACATTTTCTTTTCCATGGGTTATGCCATGAAGAATTATTTATGAAACTAATTTATTTCTAATGGTTTATGATATGATGAATTATTTAGGATATATGGTACACATATATATGATATTTATTATGTAAAAGGTGTTTTCATAATTATATAGATGTCATATGCATTCGGTAATTTTAAATATATCATGAGATATATAGACTAGAATGGGGTGTGAATCCATATCAATAGGGGACTCTTTAGAGTGTAAATATTTGGAGTGAACCCTAACTTCAACAATGGATTTGAGACTAAACCCAATATTCTATTATAGTATTTGTAAGGTTACTTGTCTACGAAGTAAATTATTTTCTTTGGTTTTGTGTGTACTAAAAATCGACTTCTTATGTCAATATTATGCTCTGATGGATTATATTATTTGATTCCTTTATAAATTGCATATTAATAACAACATTGGTTTATTCCGTGACTCAATATTGTGTTCTATAATATGAAGGGTATGTTTTTTTGAGTTCTAAGTTCATGTCTCATACCCTTACACTAATTTTGTGTTTAATTGATCATTTATATCTCACTTACTTACACTTACTAAGAATCATAACTCACCCTTGGTTATGTTTCCTTTCACTCAAGTTATAAATAGAATTTTAAGTATGACATGTCAAAAAAATGTTCTATTTATGGAGAACTAAGTGGAAGATGATGTAAATATCTTATGGAAAATTTTCTTATGTTTCTAAGGTTACAAAGGAACTTTTTCTATACTATTCCAGTGTTAATTGTGTTTTTATATAATGATTATTCATCTTATAAGGTGTAATATCTATTTATTGAAAGTATTGGTCACTACATTGAATAAATACTTTACCATTTTATGATCTATATATATTTTTCACCTTTATCCAAAAAGATACTATGGAACATATTGAAGTGTGATTTGTAAACCCCACTCAAACATCCCAAAAAATTAATAAAATAAGAAAAGAGTACAATGATTACATGAAGGGAAATGAGCTTTAACAAACATAAGATTAACAGAAAATGAAAATCAAATGAATACATACCCAATGAACTACCATCAAAAAGTTGAGTCCCATTAAGAGAAATAAATTATATAAGATAAAACACACTAAAATTCAAATGATCCAGCAATTCAACTACATTCCATAATAGTCTTGAAAAAATATTAGCTAGATAATCTCTTAAGTCATTACTTGTTCAACAAAAAAAATACATAAGGGACATTAAAACATAAATTTTATGATCTTTTTTTTCATTCATCATAAGATATTGTGGTGTGTACATTGAAATAATAACCAACATCCTTAAATTGATAGGTTTCTAGTTCAGATCCACAAACACCTCAAAGTCTGTCTTTAAAACACAGGTAGAGTATCTCAAAATATTTAGTACATAACAACCATTAAATCCACACATTTCAATGAATTCTATCATAAGAAGACATGTATTAAAAACTATACCATTATGGGAGATCAAATTTTAAAAAAAATCAATACATGAATAATAGACTATCAAATGGATTCCTCTATAGATCTAAAAAATTATATGAAAATCATCACATGGCCATCAAAAAAACACAGTAGACTTTCTAAAAAATATGTTACTAGATCACATTTATATCATTCTTTAATAGAGTCATCCAAGATTGAACATCATATGAGGTGAAAAAATAAATAATTCATGTCTTTATAAGGTCACATGAACTATCAGACAAACACAAGTGGTTGGGTTTTAAGGAAACACAACATATAAAATATATATTCAAATACATGTTCCTCACAAATAACTATTACACAAAAAAATCCTAGCATCCTACAAATTAACCAAAGTTCCAGACACACTTCACATTTGGAGATAAATTTTTAGATGGGCTATTAAAAGACCATATTTTCTAATATTAAATTCTAAAAATCCAAATAGATCCTTTCCATGGAAAAATATAATAAAAACACAAAAAAATGTCTTACCGAAGAGCCTAGAAATCATTTTAAAACATCAACATGATTAAAACTAATAGGAATAGAGGCATCAAATAAATAGTGAATATTTAAGAGAGAAAACATGATTCATTTTCATGAAGTGTACAAGAAATTAAAATAGGGTTTTTAAAAGTTACGGTCAGTTTCTGACTAATATCCTTATTAATAATATCCACAAAATGTATGGAGGAAGTAGAATCCATACCCTGGTGCTATCATGTTTATATTAAAATTGAATTGTGTCGTGTAAGGGGGCGTGAAAACATAAGATCTTCTTCCACATTATTTTATAAAATGGCCAATTTTAATATATTTAATTCAATAATCTTGAATATTTTTAAAATATATCATCTTGTAAGAATCAGGTGTCTCGCTTTTGAATCGAAATATGGGGTGGAGTTTATATTTATTTCTCCATAAATTCAAGAAACAGAGGGTCTATAAAGGTTTTTATTAGTGGTTTCTAATTTAAGGGGATTCTGAATTAGAAAGGAAACCTAAAAAAGGCTATCTTATTTTAAAAGGTATATTGGAAAACCAGGGAACCCTGACTAAATATGAATAATGGGATGCTTAAGATTAGTGCAGAAATCTAGGGACCATTTCATTACCTTTATTGAATAGAAACCAAAATACCATGAACCCCACCCCCATCTAAAATATAGATTAAATATTTCCAAATATTAATTGGAAAACCACATGAAAAAATTTTAAAATACCAACTCGAAAGGTATAAAATACAATAGCTCCTAGAGCATTTATTCGAAAAAAATAATGAATTTCTATACATTATAAACATTACAACATGAAAAAATCATGGTTTATAAGAAACTAATCGTTCCTATTCCATTTAAAATACATCTCTATTAATCTCCTATGTCTATATTTCATTAGTTTGATGTTTTCCAAAGTCTTTTTGTCTCCATGAACATTCCATATTTGGTCACAACTTGAAACAATGTCTGTAAATGATTGATGATCTAAATTTTGGTTTTTCCTATTTTTCTCTCAAGTGAATTCTCTACAAGATATTAATCCTCTCTAATAGAGGTTCTTTTTTTTCACCATAACTATCATTACTACAAATATTCAAAGTAAAAAATTATGAACTCCATTTCTAAATCATATTTTGGGAAATTTTTCTCATTGAACATGAATTGGTATGAGGCATAATCTTCTACCATATAATTTTACCACTGGAATTTCTAAATCATAAGGTAGTTTGAACATTGGTGAATTGATAAACCTTCAATTTAGTTATATGAAATTCTTTTCAATTTCATCTTTACGAACGTCATGGCTCCCTTGCATCAACATGGCTAGTGGATTTGATACATGGGAAAAATTTCTAATGAGTTATCAAGATTATCCATCTAACCTATGAAAACTATGAATTTTGGTCACCACGGTTTGTCTAATCTAATTTTAGAAACATTTATCTTTTATGGATTCATTGATATACATTTTATTGTAATTAAATGACCTTGGAATGATAATTTCTTAGGAATAAGTTCAAATTTACTAAATTTGGCCAATTGTTTTTCTTTCCTCAATTTATTTAACACAATCCTCAAATTATCACCGTGATCTTCCTTACCCTTAGAATATATAAGAACATCATCAATAAAGACTAACGGAAATTGATCCAGTTAATCTCTAAATACATTATTCATTAGATACATAAAGATACCATGGGAGTTGATAATTCTAACTGGAATCACTATAAATTCGTAGTTCACATACTTCATATGAGAGTCTATCTTAAATATGTCCACCTTTTGGACTATTAGTAGATGGTATCCATATTAGAGGTAAATCATTATAAATTATTTATTGACATATATTTCAGTTGAAAAGAGTTAATATGAGGTAGAGGATACTTTATATTATTAATATTTGTGTTAAGTTATCTATAATCAATGAAATAGTGAATTGACCCATATTTATTCTTAGAAAAGGAACATGATCACCCCATGGAGACACACTAGTCTGAATAAATATCATATAAATATTTTCCTTGAGTTTCTTCATCAATTCCTGTAACTCAATCGAGTCTATTCTATAAGGAGTCCTTGAAATATGTATAGGTAAATATTTGAGTACAATTGAGAACTCATATTTACAAATTGGGGGAAGATGAGGAAAATCATTCGGAAATAGATTATCATGTTCCCATATAATATGCATACTTTTAATGATTATTTTCTCCACAACCATTTAACATAAATACATCTAATTAATAGGTAATATGACTCATTACATTGGAATTAGTTTCCAATGTAATTTTATATTCATCCTCACATTGATAGATAGTTAGGGGTTGATTTGGAATATCAAATGTGACTTCCCTTCCTCAACAATTGATATGGGATCTATATAGAGATATCTAATCCATTCATAAAATCTAATCACATTCCATTAGAGAGATAATCATAGTATTTTCATGAATAAAATTATCTTAAACATGTATCAAAGTGTTTTTGTATACTGTAGATGTGATAACCATACCATTATTATTTTTCATGGATATTTAAACATCTAATCATTGAGGTATAGGTATGATACCAATAGATTATTCTTCTGATATAAAAGAGTGGGCAGAAGTAGAATGAAATAAGGAAATAGAATTTATAGATTAGATTTTAAGTGTATATTTCACCAAATCATTCTTTTGTATCAATTTAGCTGTTTTGATCACATGATCTTCCCCTTTATAAAATAATTTAAGAGGTTTTTCAATAAATTTGTTTTCATTATCCATCATATTCAGGCACTAGTTTCCATAATTCACATACTCTTTATAGTTGTAGCATTAGAGTGGGCATGGTTCATTAAACCAATGTTTCTTATAATTTTTTTCATTGGTACTCCTCCTTACATATACATGGAATTAACTAGCACAATTTCCATCCTTCCCAAACATAAAACATTTATCAGTCCCCTAGGAAACTTTTACCCCAAGTTTCATTCAATACCTATGGCATAAAGAATATTCGTCTTCTTACACCAAGTGTATTATTATTAAAATTTCCTTGAACTCCATATTTTACTTCATATCACAATTAGGGATATAATGGGAATATATAATTTTCAATTCTACCTTAAGAGTGAATTTAATGAATTATTAATTTCTGAAAAAGTGCCTTACGGATATATCCTTTCATATTATTAGTTCTAAGACACTAAAGAATGGTTTAGTTTTTCCCTTAGGTTTAATGATAAAACCATAATTGTTCCTTTATGGTCCTGTAAAATCCACCTCATAGGTACCAATAGATTCATCATCCTTCAATTTAATCTCATGGAGTCCCTTTCTATTTTCATGTGAATAGTTCAGGGAAAGTAATACTAAAATATACGCTTTTAATCTCAACCAATTATAAGGATTAAATTTCATCCACTTTCATCAAATTCTTAATAATATTCCTCTATTGATCTTATTCTCTTTCAAAATTATACACCTTTAAGATAAATTTTTCCATCTCTCGACACAAGAGAACAAAAATATATATTTTTTAGTGGTAATGATCCACTGTTTGGTCACTAGTGGATTGGTGTACCCACTATAATAAGTTAAATATTGCCTCATGAATGAGTCAATAGTTCATTTGTTCCACCATTTTACACTTCTAATCTCATCTTGATTCATTTTCATATATTGTATTGAATAATCAATCCATTTAATTTCCGAATCAAATCATGGGAAGACCCAAATGAAGTACCTAATCCCCATGTGTTGGTTACTACCATCCGAGAATCGAAAAAACCATATTAAATGATTTCACTAGAACTGAAATAGAAAACATGCAATATATATATACATATACTTAGAAGAATGTAAGAAATAATAATGAATAGAAGAAATATAGTCCATAACTGAGATAAGATTTCATAAATGATGTAAATTAAAGTAGTCAGAGAAACACCTAATGTAAAAGTACAACAGTAAAGTAAAAAAAAAAGAAAAGATGACTAATCCATGTGATAATGTTGGAAACACCCCACCAACTCCCCACCATCTAGTCAAACCCAACTAATGTAAACCTTGATGTATCACTATGGCGCTTTTCCCTTTCCAACATTAAAAGACATAACCACATCTACACTACACTAAATGGTTATAAAAGATGTTAGATAAAAAATATTAGCATGATCCCACGCAATTGTTCTCTATTGAGGCTTTATACAAACAATCCTAATATTTTAATTTTAAATAAAACCTGTCATGATAAATAAATAATTATTTTATATCAAAAGAAGGATGAATATTTTTCCCTTTTTCCACAATTCCAAAATAGTCCAAAAAATTGTATCAAATCCCAATTTACATAAAAATTTATCAAATCCAAATAAGGTATATAAATTATAGAATAAATAAAACCAAAGCATAATGGAAAATATTCTAAGGATCTAAAAAGTACTAGATAAATAACTAATCATACCACAATCGATGGATAGGGTTCACACAAGCCCCTTGGAAAATAAGAATAGGGAATATAGTATCACCCCAGGAGTGAACCCCATGAAAATGTAAAATCTATTACCATGAACAATGGGCATTTTGTGAATAAGAAAACCCAAATATTGAATCCCATATTTGTAAAAAATAATGACACCCCTAAGCTATTCCTTTTACATAATTACCAAAGTCTTCCCATATTCATTATTTATCAGATAAATTTGAAAAGTAATTTTCACAATCAATCCCAAAAAACCATTTTCTTTCATCAAAACACCTTTCAAAACTCATTTAACAATGATTTGAAAACACCCATTTTAATTTACCAAAAACCAAGTAAACCCCATCATTTTTGAAAAATACATTTACATACAAAAAACAATCATGAAAATTTATTTATAAATTAAATTATAAAATAGTATAAATAAATTTTCATTAAAAATGGATAGAGATGGAACCACTTACCTAAACTCTGGTTAAATGCCACGCGGAAATTGATACACCAACACTATAGGTGAATAAAATAATTTTTAGAATCAATTCCCACATCTTATTATCAAATTACATTAATGAATAAAATCTCTAAGATGTTATATAAATTTGTAACTCAGAAACTACACATGTCGTGCCACAAAAAAGCAAGATCTGGCCCCTAAAATATGGCCTCACAAGGGATGTAAAAAAATCCCTAGAAAATAAATGCATGATCAATGGATTCAATAAACATGATACCACTCAACTATCACGACCAATGTAAATGAAGATATTGGAAGGTAATTTTCTCAAAGGGTAGAATTGAAAAGACCAAAAATATCAACTTTCAAAATAATATATCAGAGAATATCCTAGATTTTTAGGTATGAAAGATCAATAAATAATAAATTTGGATTTTAGCATGTAGTGCATAGAACCTATTATTCTTTAAGGGTTTATGTTGTAAACTGGGGACTTAGAGTGTAAAATCCCCTATGAAACATGTATGCTACAAAACACACCATATCATGTTAAAAAAATATCAACTAATATATATATGATTTAAAACAGGTTTTATGGATTAATTAAACTCAGTTACAAACCATTTTGATCTGTTGTTCCCTGAAACCCATTTATGTTGTAAACTACACATTTACACTATAAATATTTAGAACAGGTTGCAACTAACCTAGGTTCTATAAAAAAACCCCAAAAAATGTTTCTCAATTCCCATAAAACCCAACGAATGTACTCTTAAACATAATATATTTTGTAATTTTTTCTATAATTTTATAATCTCCCCACCATTGGACTTTCCATTCAAGGAACTCACATGGAAAAGGGATTCCTTAGATAGGGGTGAGTCCATTTTTCTGTAACCAATGATTTGTGATCCCAAGTATTAGTCGATTATGATATGTGCCATTATCACACACTACATAATCGGATAGACTTCCCACAGAAGAGTTTCACATAAGAATCATTTATCTCTATTGGTTTCTCCATAATTAAAACAATTTGCTTTAAATCCAAATCATCCCAACTCAAACAATACGAGGAATCAAGATGATATTTCTGGAGATGAGATGTGTAAAACATCATGTATACCCCTTAAATAAACCAGAAATGCCAACTGTTGAGCAAACTATCCAAAATTATTAGTGACCCAAAATGGTTCAATATATTAGGGGTCTATCTTCCTCTATTTCTGAAGCTAATATTGACCCAACTGAGGATAAACATTCAAGAAAACCTATCAACCAACATAAAACTCCAAACGACAAAATTGATGATCTAAAAATGATTTATATCAATCATAAATTATAATTAGACATAAAATTATATCCCAAACCATCAAAAATATCTCCTGTATGTTATTTGGTATCACAAGAGGGGCCTCACTCACCAATTCCCAACAATGAAATTTGCATTGGTGACCATACAAAACATCAAAGGGTTCTACTGTGACCGATGAATAAAAACTATTAATATAAGCATACTCAACTAGTCTAATATATATATCCTATGATGCACTGAATTCCAGTATGTTGGGACATATCATATCCTCTAAAATATTAATATCATGCTTCATATGACCATCGATATGTGAATGGTAAGATATACTCATCCTAATGTACGTTTCCATCCCCAACAAGTGACTCTTCCAAAACCAATAAATAAAACTAAAACCCTTTCATGACAATGAAAAAGGGATACCCATGTATACCCACAACCTCTTTCTCATATATTATACCCATATCTTCAACCGTAGTAGTGTCCCTGGTTGGAATGAAATGATCTGGCTTTATAAAATGATCAACAACCTCCCAAATAGTGTTCTTTCCTTGAAGATTCTATACAAACAAAAGAAAAAAGTCCATGGAAACCTATTCCCATTTATAAATTATTACTAAAATATTATAGATAAAAATAGGTGGTATGAGAATCCCTGCCTTTATCTATTGGTAGGTGTAGCAGTGGGACACAAAACCATCAATTTCATGCTTCATACCCAGCCACTAGAATCTCTATCACATGTCATAATACATCCACATATTGTTTGGATGAAAATACCATGAATAAATATGATATGAAAACAAAATTGAACTCCTCCCAAATACTGGAAAAAAAAAACATGATTCTCAAAGTGGATAATTTTATCATAATGTAGAGACCAGTTAGAAGCAGTCACCCCACCATTAAATGTTTCCATAATTCATTTGAAATTATTTCCATGCTTTTGAATCTACTGAATAGACGTAAGGAGAGATGAAGATAACTTAGCATTGGTCAGAACCATTCCTCAATCACTATTTAGAGTTTCTAGATACAACTGAACAATGAGTCACATCATTTTTACCTCTTGCTTCAATTCCATGATAACAAGCAATGGAAATTTCCAGTTATGTGTGATTTAAATGAAATTCCACTTCCCTAGGGAGTTATAAATGTTGAAGTAAAATTTATAAAGGTATTCCACTAAACACCTTTGTCTAAGATTCATATCATTATAAGAAAAGATATATCTCAAACTATTATGACCAAAAATGAATGTGAACCTTTACCCAAAAAGATAGTGTTTCCAACACATAAATACATGCATAACTACATAAAATTACAAATATGGATTAGGGTAATTATTCTCAAGTGGGAAAAGATAATGGGATTCATATACCACCAAATTGTTATCCTTTATAAGCTTATGAAAATGACCAAAACTAGAAGCATCGCAGTATAACATATACCCCTTACCGAGATCATGTAACATGAGAATAGGTGTCGGTTTCGGAATCTATTTCATATCATCAAAAGATGTCTAACACTCTTTATCCCATATATATTTTACCCATTTCTTTGTAATAGTTTTGGAAAATATTTGAAAAATTACGGAAAGATTCCAACAAGACCAATGATGTTATATATCTAAATGACATTCCATGGATCCTCCCATAAAAAGACAGCATTAACCATCTCATGATCAACTGACAATCCATGCTCAGAAACAACATGCCCCAAGAACATAACCTCTTGGATCTAGAAAATGCATTTAAAATTCATTCTATATAAATAGTGACTTCATAGGATTTACAAAATCATTCTCAGATGGTGTTCGTGATCACACTGAGACCTTAGATAAACCCATATATCATGCTCAAACAACATGATAAAGGTTTCAGAATACTAATTGAATATTTTATTCATCAAATACATAAAAACATCAAGACCATTATTCAGAATAAAAAAATAATCTCATGGTACTCATAGTGTCAATAACTACTCTAGAACATCAAATTTGGAATATCATACTTCAAAACCATGGGTTGATGATAACCTGATTAGAATATCTATATTCAAAAACCATTTTTCACCCTTTATTTGATCAAAAATGTCATCCATGTGGGGAAAAAGATACTTATTGTTAATCATTACCCGGTTAAACTAATGATATTACAAACACAATCATAGTGATAAATTATTCTTCTTGGTAATGATCTTGGGTTATAACCTTGGTTAAACACAAGGGTGAACTAAACCCTTTTGAATTAGATCATCCAACTAAATTATTAAATCTTTTTATCCAACCAGTGGCATGTGATGAGAAGGTATTGGGATCAAAAACTTACCCAGCACCAGATCAATCATAAACTCTACCTCAATCCCTAGACTAAGACAAAATAAGTCATCTAGGTAAACATTAGAGAAGTCCCTAATAACCATGGAATGATCAAGAATGGGATAAATGTTGTCTGGATGAAATGAAATATTGGAAAACAAATTTATGAGCTCTCATCAGAAAGGTTATTCATGACCAAAATTCATATCAAACTCTTCCTGAAACACCGCAGAGCTCTCATTAGATAAAGAGATTGATACATCCTGATGGAAACAAAGAATCTATGTATGATGAGTGATAATCCAATCCATCCAGAGGATGAAATTAAATAGATCTAGATTAAGAACAATAAAATTACACACTAACCCCACATGAGTAATAGATAAAGAATATGATAGACACTAAATCTCCCACCCTTTACACTTTCTAAGACGTGTCCCCAACATCTTGAAAAAGGACATGAGAACCCTTAGAATTTTCAAACCATAAAAAATGAGAAAATATAAAACATTTGGTGGAACCTATATCAAATAGAGATGTGATTATAGAAAATTAAAAACATTTGTACCTATAACATTCATTAGAATTACATAAACCTACATAACAAAATCATCAATTCCATGAGTTTTCTTTTCTCTTGAAGAATATGGATGGATCCTTATGGTCTTTGAAGCTTTCAGTTTCACTTTAGTTGATTAAACCCATCAATCTTTGGCTATAATGAGATATAGACATATCCTGAAATAAACACAATAGATGGATATAGATGCAACAATATTTTCACATATTTGTAGGAGAGGAACAAGAAAGATAGGTATTCCAAACATTGGCACACTAATATAAATTTAGGGGGACACTACTATCTATTACAGATGGTGTATAGGAGACATACTACTAAGAACCGCCTCAACCACTCCCATGATTCTCATCCCACTTCATCTACCTTATTTCTGGGCCACTGAAGCTATCACTAGGTGAATGAGAGTGGGAATAATATATAATTTTTATATCTCATTTATTTATTTCATCAAATGCCTCTATTTTTTCTTTTCATGGGTAAAAATATTACAAAAACTTCTATGATCTGATATCCAGTCACAAACCCTTTATGTACTTTTGATCTTTCAAATGATCATTCTTTACTACCTAGTGACCAAAATGATATAACTCCACAAACTATTTTTTGTACTCCGACATTTAATTCTCTCCCTACTATAGAGATAATAACTATATTGTATTTTTAATCAATAGAGACTCTATAAAGAACTACTATAAAAATAGTGTTTTGAAACCCTTTTATTCCAAGACCTCATACCAATTTTTTAACACTATGGAATCCCACTATCTGTGGTTGGGACCCTCAAGTCTAAACGTTGCAGACTTCACCTTTATATTCTCATGTTTTTTCATAAAGATGAATATATGATGTACCTTATCCATAAATTCCTCAACCTATCGAGGATTATTCATACCCTTAAAGGATTGGGACTTCTCATGTAATAACTCTCTAGATCGATCCCTTTTTCCTTCAGAACCAGGTTTTACCTCAACTATTTCATTCAAGACTTGTCCCATTTTTCTTTTACTGCATTTTTTTCCATGAAATGTACTATCCTTATAATGACCTCTATATTATTACGATCTAATAGTTTATTGACTTGAGGATCATATTTTTTACCCTCTTATGGAACCCATGGGTGGTGTCTTAGAGGCATACTACTACACATCGAAAATATGAAAACAATAATTAGTACATAGTATTATATAATTTAAAATAATAAAATTGTAATGAAAAACTGATATTAACATTAATAACTCAACATAAATGATAGAAATCCAATATCCCATTGAAATAGGTGTCACTACATGGATATAGTTGGTCAAGTACTCACCCCAATATACCTCTCAGGTTCTAAAAATAATACCTAATTCATAACAACTTCCAAAGACTAAGCATAACCATGCTATGATACCAAATTTTCACATTCCAATTTACATAACCCGTCCATATAAGTTCCAAACTAGAATATTGTAATAATTTAAGGGAAATCCAGATCCCCACAGGATGGAGACTAACACCAAGGTATCAAACAAAGACTGAAGGGAATGATTTTATCCAGCCTGAAACAAATGACATAGAATATACATAAAAACATATAAATATACATGGTATAAATTAAAATGGAGAATAATAACTACAAGAAAAATGTGGAATTTCTGAAAGAAGATATCATAAGTGATACAACCCAAAACATTCATAGAAACCCCCAAAGCATAAATCTAATAGAAAAGGAAAAATAAAATTAATATAACTAGACCATGTAATAATTTGAGAACCATTGCACCATCTCACCTCCAGATACCTGGACCAAGCTGCTATAAACCTAACTACCTCACTATAGTGCCTTTCCATTTCCAATATCAGAATACATAACCAGGTCTACACACTCCCAAAGGGCTTTGTAGGGTTTGAACTAATCACGCTCAGGGAGATCCCACAAAGGTGTTCCATATCATGTTCTATAGAAACAATACTCATACTCTCATTTTAAGGAAAACATGGCATGATGAATGTATAAGCTGTTTTGAAAATACCCATTTTTCATTACCCGAAACCATGAGAAAAATATATTTTATCAAAATTCAATTTATGCACACACACATAATCATTAAAATTAATTAATAAATCAATTAATAAAACATTATAAGTCATGGTTTATTCAACAAGGGTTATAGGCGGAACCACCTACCTCAACATTGGTTGAATGCTACCCAAAATAGGGTCCACAAACACTAGAATGAAAGAAAATACAACATCTAAGTTACTATAATCGATTAACAAATAATATAATCAAAATATATATAATGAATAATCAATGAAGAAGTTAGATCAACACATACCTCAAGAACCACAAACGTTACACCATAACCAAATAAAGGACTTAACCACATAAGAAGATCAAAAAACAGATCTAGAAGAATGACATAAAAATATATAAATATAAATGAACTCAATAAACATTGTAAACTGACAATTCTATAACCAAATAAGATGAATAAGTATAAATGTCATTTACCTAGATAGAAGTGACGCAACCAACATAGATAACTAGATCTAAATGAGGAAATATGGAAAGATAGGAGATTCCCAAAATCATCTAGAATATCCTAGGGTTTGAGGTAATAAAGACCAAGAAATAATGAATTGTTATTAAGCATTGATGTTCATAAATCCAACAAGTCATTAAGGGCTTATGTTTTAAGCTTGGGATTTTATGTGTAAAATCCACAAGAAACATATAATCCAAAAAAAGTGTCACCTTGGGTTTAAAAAAATCATGATGGAAATATTTACATGACAATAAAAGGTCTAAAAAATATATAGTTTTATGAAAAAAAATATTTTCTCAACATGTGACCCATGACCCATTTATGCCGTAAACTACACAATTATATTGTAAATATTCCTTGAAGGCTACAAAATAACCTAGGTTCTGATGAAAATTTCCAAAATTATTCTTGATTTCTTCAGAACTCGAAGAATATACTCATAAACATAAAATAGGGTTTTCCTTTTATCTAGTATATTACATTATTGTCCTGAGAATGTTTTGGGATCATACAAATAATGTTTTTCATTCCATCACCATTATTGTTTGGTTTCTCGAGGGTAAAATCATTACATTGTTCACCTTGTTCATTTCAGGAAAAATTCACCCTAGTTGCAGCTATTGACTACAACTGAAAATCATAGTGTAAGCATCAATACGTAATAATTAGAGTAAAAAATCACATGATATTTAAAATCATTCTTAATATTTTCGAAATTATGACACCTTCATGTTAACCTATATCATTTATGGTTCACTATATATCACTTTGAGTTCATCATATTTTATATTATGTTC
Source organism: Viscum album (assembly GCA_963277665.1). Taxonomy (NCBI): domain Eukaryota; kingdom Viridiplantae; phylum Streptophyta; class Magnoliopsida; order Santalales; family Viscaceae; genus Viscum; species Viscum album. The sequence continues at coordinate 509,587,104 of OY728143.1, read as the reverse complement.
TATCCCTATATTCTTTATAACCTACTCTTGAAAAATAAATGAACCTCACTTGGATAAAAACTTTGTGACTTATCCTAAAATAAATAAATATTACATCATTTTAGATAAATATTCAATACATTTAATAATAACACATGCCCTAGAACAATAAACCATTAGCATATTTATATATAAGATACATAATCCAAATATTAACTTAAAGATATACAATATCACCAAAACTTTGATTTTCTCATAGTACCAACCTTTTACATTTAATACTAAATAGATTTCTTCATAACCTAGGAAAAATATACACATAATAAAGGGTTATCTTAGATGTTGTGAAAGGGTAAACATAAGAGATGTCAATAAATGATAATATATAAGTATAAGATAAAATTGAGGGTATGGGAGTATAACTATAACTTATGAAGTTCATACCCAATCAATAAAAGCTCATAAATCATTATTCATTGAATAAACATTTATAATTTCAAAAATAAATCAATCATAAAGAGTGATAATGGTCATCAATCAATCTTGTGCCCTGAAAAATTATCCTAAGTATAAGAACATGTGTGGGGAATTGTGGACCAATTATAAGCATAGAAATTCATTTAATGATTCAATTCCCACTTCTGTGATTATCATAGGGGAAAAATTCTAGTATTTTATTGGGTTCACTCAACATTACATCAAATCCTTAGTCAATTCTCATTCCTAAGAAAATCATAGTATACAAAGTCTCATACTAAACTTGGTTCACCCCTACTCCTGTCCATATTATTGAATGAAATATAAATTAAAACCCATGTTTTTATAGGCCTTGAATTGGTGAACCTATGTCATGACCCGTCCCTTAGGGCCTTTGTCATGACTACCCCAAGCCCACCTTCCATATGCCACGGGCTTCCAACTAGCTCCGGAAAGGCATATCCATAATACGGGAAGGAATTTCCTTTTTAACCTGTATAGATACATAGTCACAGAACACAATAAGAAGCAACCATGAAGTAAAATGTTGTAGTAAAACTATGCAGAATGTAAAGGGGCCGAAATAAAATCCCAACTGGAAATGTACAATTACAACTAAAAATTAAAAATACAACTGATAAGAATAAAATAGATGATGTATCGTCCATCGAGGATACTACCTGAAGTGTAGGTACAGCTCACGAACAGAATTCCTTTCATCATGACACGCCAAAAGATCCACCTCCCGGTACTATCTATTATTGCCTCCCTCAGCCTCGATCAATGTTGCCCTTCGTCTGCATAAGACACAATAAGGTGTGGGCATAGCCCATGTATAGGTGAGTAAAGAAATACTCAGTAGGGACCTAGAGACCCATAGAGGTCTCCTAAAGTTCCACAAAGGAAAAAACACATAGCAAGACTAAAAACTCAAATCACGAATATTTAGATATCAACTCTACTTAAGTATATACCCATACATATACCTATGTTGTCAAGATACTGTCATCTCATACATGAGGAAAGAATACCAGAAAGTTTACAGAAAGAAGGTAGAAGTACCACACAGGTAACACCTCGAAGATAGAAGTGCCACATAGGTAATACAACGAAACTATAAGTACCCCATAGGTTACACCACGAAGATAGAAGTACCACAGAGGTAACACCACGACGATAGATGTACCACAAAGGTATCACCATGAAGATAGAAGTACAACATAGGTAACAACACGAAGATAGAAGTACCACACAGGTAACCCCATGAGGATAGAAGTACCACACAGGTAACACCACAAAGATAGAAGTACCACACAGGTAACACCACGACGATAGAAGTACCCCACAGGTAACACCAAAAAGTTTGAAGTACCACCCAAGTAACACCACGATGATAGAAGTACCACACATATAACACCAAGAAGATAGAAGTACCACACAGGTAACACCACGAAGATAGAAGTACCACACAAGTAACACCACAAAGTTATAAGTACCCCACAGGTAACACCACGAAGTTAGAAGTACCACATAGGTAACACCACAAAGATAGAAGTTCCACATAGTAGAAGACTGAGATCGCAATCAGGTATAACGTATGTACCAAAGTACATATGATTAGTCATAAGACTATAACATATTATTCTATTAAGTAGTGTTTCTTCTGACCCACATAAAATTGATAGGTAACTAACCCCCACTGACTCACAAAGGATCTGACCCACATAGGATCGGTATGCACTGACCCACACAGGATCTTTGAGGGCTGACCCACACCGGATCTAATAGATTTTGACCCACAAAGAATCGATGATATTTATTCTCATTACACCCTGCCACTAGATTCCTCGCATCCGGTGTGCTCGAGTTCCATAGAATCTTCCCCTTGAGATAACGGTCATACCTAGACTGCCACTACGCTCCACAAAGGAGTAACCCAAAGGACCCTGATGTCATAAGGGTTCAAACATGATAGAAGGTGTGTCAGTTGGACACACGGACTGTGAGTTATAATAGTTTCAGTTCTAAGGGTCCGATTGGATTTAGGTTTGATCTAACCTGGTTATAATCCAATTTTCTCCAAAAATCTATTGGATTATACCAAAATGACCGTCTTGATCCAAGGATCCAACGTCTCAGATGGTTTGTTAAACAGCCGTCCGGTTCTCAAGATATGGCCCTATAAGTGTTTTTGGGTCTGGTCTGACCCGGTCGGACAGACCCAGCCTGACCTGGTCTGGGATGGGCCACAGCGGGCTCAAGCCACTGCACCGAGGTGTGGCTTGGCCCGCAAGGGGGGGGCAACAAGGGTCGGCTCATAAGGGCAGCCTGGGCCGCAAAAGAGGCACCCACAAAGGGAGGCCCATAAGGGTGGCCCGGCCAACCCGGGAGGAGTCCCCAAAAATGGTGTGGCCCACTGGTGTGCGGCACACTAGGTAGGCAGCCTGGCCACATGAGGCACGGCCTGCAAGGGGGGACGCTCGGCTGTGTCTGGCGCGACCCACAAGGGCGCAGGCATGACCGCGTGAGACGCGGCCTGCAAGGGTCACAACCCGCGGTCCACCCGAGCTGGAAAGGGGGGATCGTTTCCGCCGTTATCCCAAATGGCCCAGAGGACATTCAGTATCTTGAAGTGTCAGTGCCACGTGGGTGCTTCATGGTCGCTGCGGAACCCGTGCATCGGGTTCCTCCTCAGTGGCGGTATCGGTCGCGGTCTCTTGCCCACCAGCGGCATGCTGGTCATGCCTCCCTCTACTTCAATGGCCGGTTGATGTGTTGGATGCCTTCTCAGACTGTTGTGGATGACATGCCATGGACCCTTTATCACCGGGGGCATGTGACTGCGCGCCACACCTCTTCTGTGACCGACCAGTGTCAACCACTCCGCTGACCGTTATGGCTTACTGTTGCGGCTTCCTCTTGTGTTGCTCATCAGCGTACCACCACCTTTGTAGTCGATCGGTGTCGCAGTGCCGACAGACTTCCATGGAGGAGTGAGGGTAGCAAAGTAGCGGAAGGTTTGGGATGGGTTTTTTAGGTATGCGTCCTCCATGTTAGCTTGTACTCACAAGGGAGCATTAAGGGATTCGAGAAAATCACTTCAATTAAACAAAAATAAAACCCCTACCTCAAAAACAATGTAAAAACACCTACGGTTCTAGAAGTGGGTCAGTGTTCTCCGTCCCCCGCAACTAGCCTCCAATGACTTCACTCGATTTTAAATCTCAAGTTTGGGGTTTCAGTGTCTCTCATCACCGATCGTCGGAACAAGCTCCATCATTCAAGGTTTTGGAATCTCGAAACTTTGTTCGTGTGTTTACTGAACGTACAGGAAAAGAATTTCAAAAATTATTAACTTCAGCCTCGACCCACTCCAGTCAAGGTTAGGATCCACCAAAGGATAAAATTCCTCAACGAAAACAATGGTACTATAAGATTTTCAATCCGAGTTACCTTTTATAAGATAGGGATTTTAACAACAAAATAGTTGTTACTTAATTAATTTATTTATGGCAAAAAACTAACTTCCATAGTTGTCCCGTGCCAGCCAATGTTAGTATCTACATAAAAAAATTCATAACCTCACGAGTTCAGCGGTAGTCTCAGATTTTTAATTCGAGTCACTGTTCATGAGTTATAAGAATTTGAAAAATAAAATAACTTTATTTAATTATTTTATTTACGGTTATGTCATTTTTGTATTTTCTCATGGGAGTCATGTGCCAACTAAACATAAGTCATGCCTAGGTTAAACCTGTTATCCTGAATGCAATGGTTCCCTTAGATTTTTAATCTGGGAAACCATTTATGATTTATTCCACTTTTTTAGGAAAACTTCTTAAGCATTCTATTTAAAGATTAACAAAACTTCAATGGATCATTCTGGGTACTTCGGGCCTTGAAATCACGCGTCATCAGATTTCACAGTCTCAAAATAATTCCATATAATTAAAAAGACAAAAATTCAAGGACTTTACATTCTCCCCAAATCATCATCGATTTAGTTTTTATTAAAAAGTGGAAAGAACACCCACACAAAAAGCCATGGGAAAGGCCAAAGATACACCAATAGGGAGGTCTAAATTAGTGAAGACCAAGTCCGTCTCCCCTAATCAAATTGACTCCCACTCATTCAATAATATTGGAATTTTGGAAACAATTAATGTAAGTACCTTGTTCTTCTACCGCCAAGGAAGAAAAATAGTTGGCCACCTTATTACCTTCACACCACGTGTGCACCACCTGGATGCTTCTGCTGCAAAGGCTGGAATGACACCTCTTGATGATATTGGCTATCGACAAAGGAGGACAGATTTTTTCCTACATGCAATCATGTATCAACTTGCACTAGAGGCTTACATTCTCCCCACCTTGGGGCATTATGTCCCCAAAATCCAAATAAAGGAAAATCAAACAAATGAGGTTACTGATCATAAATTTGAGCCTCTTTCTCCCATGTTCTCTCCTAGAGGACATTGTGCTACTACTGAACTCGCATCAGAGGGATCAACCATCCACAAAGGACTCGCTCCTTTCAATCCTCTATCTCGACTAGGAACTCCGTAAAAGTCACCCCATCGTCATAGTCCAACTCACCCTAGTCGAGAACGTGCGATGGATCATGCATGCATCTCCTCGGCTGTGAAACATGGAAAACATTATGCACATGTTGCATCTGTGTGGAACGAGATAGATGGTATGCCACCTTTCCCACTCTATTAAGAATCTAGAAAGGTCAGATGAACCTTGGAGATAACTTGTTCCCCGTCCAAACCTCTGTAATCCTCATTGGGTTGAGACCCATAGGAAGACATGGTATCCCTAGGTGTCATCTCCCTAACCATCACTGGTACCATGGTACATTATTTGAAGAGGATGACATGCTCCCCACCTTCATAAAATCCTTTAGGACATCATCCTAAGGATATCCTAGCACATTAGGCCTCATAGTCAATGTCTCTAAGTTGAGCCTCCCAAACTCGGTGAAGAATTGGGAGAGTGACAATCATAGATTGGAGGTAAGATACAATATCTTTATCCATGGAGGATATTTGTAGCACTAATAGCTGCCTGAACACCTCACTCAGTAGATATAGGCCAGACCTCATGCTGAGTGTGTCTACTACCACGTTCGGCTTCCCAGGAGTATATATTATCTCAATGTCGTAGTCCTCGAAGAACTCTAGACATCGTCACAGTTTCAGATCTTAATATCTCTATTGACACTTCTCCATCAAAAGGGAAGGCTCCCCTTTTTCCTCAAAGCATTCAAGGGTGTCACTACCCTGGGGAATTCATGTTCAAAACTCTGGAAGTACCCAACCAAAGAAGAAGTCCCTCTCCCTTCAGGGAGGTAATCCTAGAAACATATTTTGAAATGATGTCCCCACACTCTGCCACTCCAGCTGGGAACTAAAAACTCAAAACAATTACTTCCACAAGGCTAAGGCTGGCCGACTCAATAGTGATCAGTTTCACCCTCCTATGCATTAGTTTATCATGTGTTGTATGGGTTTCCTTTTTTGTTGACCAAGGAAAACCCCATTCCAACGTTGTAGATAATCCAAAACCTTTTTCCCAAATACAGTCATTCTGAGTATGAACTATGGATGTCCATTCCATACATAAACTAACAACATAAGGTCTCGACGCTTCCACCAAGAGGTCCCAACTGAAACTCTCACATCAACGGTTAGATCACACCATCAGCATAAGTGTGATTATTGAGTATCCTCCCCAAGGTATCTCCAAACGTAAGGGTCAATTCAACAGTTTTACTGAAAACTCTAGGTCTTGAAAAAGATTCATGGTATGTATAAATGTTTGGTACCTATGTCTATTAATACAGAAGCCATTTTTTGACACAAACCATACCTCGATTCATTCCTATATCCCTCGGGTCACACTCTGTGACCACTTTCAGCTACCTCTTCCCTTGTCCTCCTGCTCCCTAAGCCTAGTGGGGACCATAATGGGGGTGGGTGTAACATGTCGAAATGTATACCACCTTATTCTGATCTCCTAGATCCACTTCCATGTCTAATGCCCTACAGATTTATCTGTCCCTATTACTTCCTCTTCCTGAAACATTTTACATGCCCATGTCTCTAAGACTAGCATCAGTTTTTTATTTCACACTGCTAACATTCACTGGCTATATTCGCTCAGCCAATGAACATTCAACCACAAAGGTTCTCTATAGCACCCTAACATAAGTAGGAATGCATAGTGGAATTGTGATGTCTTGGATGTCTCTAAACACACCTCGCTCGAAGGTACGATCCCTCATGAACTGATCGTACTATATTCATCGAGAAACTGTAATGGTCGATATGCCTTGATGAATAATCAGCTACCTACATGTTGTCCTACCGAAGCTATAGAATCTCTAGGAAACACTCATCCCTTAGCTCTTTATGGAAAGATACCCCCTTCTTTGAGGATGGTTCTCAGGATTTTCCACAGAAAAGTCACCTCTTCGTAAGATCAGGGCAACCTAAACCATGTCATCATCCTGCTGAGCAATGTACAAGTCTCTCTTCTAGGACAATCATCTAATTAGATGGTGCCCTGGCTAGATGAAAAACCAGCCACCTCCTCAAGCCATTCCTTATCCGCCTGCGAGTCAGGCTCTCCTCAGAACCTGAGGGGAAACTGATACTGAAACATGGGTAAGGCAGTAAGCCTATATTTTTTATCTACCAGTACCTCTAGTTGTAACTGGTGGCCAAAGAGAAGTGATATTGCTGGAACACTATCTGAAGGTACCATCACAGAAAATGGTCCTTGTATCAAAGCCTCACAAACATGAAGACCATCCTCATAGTCATGAAGTGATAAAGACTAGCAGCTAGGATCACCATCTAATCTGCAGGTGTCCTAACTAGGAAAAAAATTCTAACTACAACCTACAACCAGTCCTTAGCTGCATGGGGATCTATCTCACCTTGAAACCTCAGAGGCCTGTACTACTGGAACTCATGCAATGTTCTTATTCAGCGTGCAAAGTGCGCCAGTGAGGCTGGTGGTTACTACTGCCCAATGGGTGGTGCTGCTGCTGCTACACCACCTGAAGTTGCCAACACTGTAAGAGGTCCCTACACAGGTGCCTCATTGCTCAGTGGTCCATCATCGTGTACTCTCTCAGGAGTCCCAAGGGGTTGTCTACGTGGTGGAATCCTGAAAGAAACAGGTCTACCACGGTCAATTAGTTATACCTAGAGAGCATACTCAAATAAATCAAAAGGAAAAACTTTCCAAAAACACATGCAACCAGTTTTTTAGTGCAGTAACTCAGAAATCAAAATTCTTGGTCCTAGTGTATGGATACGTCAGCTACCGCACCAACACTGGATTCCACAAACTAAAAACCACACTCATAACACTCAAAAAAAATTTCACTTATAAAATATTATAGTCCTAGTTTTCATAAGAACTGGCTCCTATGATACCACTTTGTCATGTCCCATCCCACAGAGCTTATGCTGTGAATACCCCAAGCCCGTCTTCCATAGGGCAGGGGCTAGCAACTTGCACCAGAAAGGCGTATCCCTAATATGGGAAGGGATTTCCCCGTTATTCTATACAGACACACGTTCATGAACACAACAAGAACCTACCACAAAGTTAGAAGTATCCCACATGTAATGCCACGAAGTTAAAAGTACCACACATGTAACACCACAAACATAGAATTACCAAACAGGTAAAAGGCTCATCTCAAAATCAGAAATAACATAAGTGAAGAATTAAAAATGATTAGTTATAAGGCTTGTTCATCTTATTCTTTGAATTGGAACAATTTCTGACCCACACAAGATCAATAGGTAAATAACCCCCACTGACCCACACAGGATCAGACTCACACAGGATTAGTATGCACTGACCCACACAAGATCACTGAGCATTGACCCGCACTTGATCGGTACGCACTAACCCACATAGGATCGCTCAGTGATGACACAAATAGGATCTAATAGATGCTAACCCGTACAGGATCGATGTTTTTATTCACGTTACAACTAGCCATTGGATTCCCCACATTAGATGCATTTGAGTTCAAAAGAATTTTCCGCTCGAGATATCGTTCTTACCTAAACCTCCACTAATCTCCATAATGGAGTAACCCAAAGGACCTCCATGTCATAAGGCTTCCAATGCGATGGACGGTGCGTCAATCGGACACTCGGTCTGTGAGTTATAAGTGTTTTAGTTCTGAGGGCTTGGTTGGATTCCAGTTTAATACAACCTGGTCATACACCAACTTTCTCCAAAACTCAATTGGATTATACCAAATGGACCATCTTTATCCAAATATCCCATCACCGCATATGGTTCATCAAATGGACATCTTTTTTTCATGATAAGGTCATTTAATGGTTTCTGGGTCTGGTTCGACATGGGTCTGGTCTAACCCGGTCGTCCCGACCCGGCCCGACCCGGTCTGGGCTGGGATGTGGCGGGCTTGGAATATTGGGCTGAGATCTAACACGGCCCATCGGGCCGAGGTCCAATCTATCCCATAAGGAGGAGGCACGCAAGGGCCGCCCATCCCGTAAGGGGGCGGCATGCAAGAGCCGCACGAAAGGGTGGCCCAACCCACAAAAGGGGGAGGCCCGCTTACAGGTGGCTTTATGGGAAGGCGGCTTGTCCACGTGAGGTGCGGCCCAAAAGGGGGTGGCCCGGATACGTGTGACACGACCCGCAAGTGGGACGGCCCAGCCGCGTGAGGCGTAGCCTGCAAGGGGTGCGGCCCGTGGTCTGCCTGAGCTAGCATGGGGGATCGTTTCCCCTGGTTTCCCAAACGTCCCAGAGGACATTTGGTTTTTTGAAATGGTGGCACCTCGTGGATGCCTCCTGGTCCCTACAGGACCCGTGTGGCGGATTCCGCCTCCGCCGCAGCCTCTTGCCCACCGGAGACACTCTAGTCATGCGGGACACTACATCTACAGCCGACTAATGTATCAGCTGCCTTCTCTGACCATCGTGGTTGAAAAGCTGTGACCCCTTGCTGACTGGAAGAGTGCGACAGCACTCCGCACCTATTCTGCTGTCGGCCGGTTTTGGCCACTCCGTTGACCGCCGCAGCTTAGTTTCACAGCCTCCTCTTGTGGCATGCCTCCTAGTTCCAAGATGGTTCGTGCTACCATGCCTACAGTCTTCCACGGAGGCGCAAGGGAAGAAAAGGATCTGAGGGGTCTGGTGAGGTTCTTTAGGCCAGTTCCCTCCATGTTAGCTTGTAATCATGAGGGAGTATTAAAGGATTCATGAAAATCACTTTAATTAAACCAGAATCAAACCCCTACCTCAAGAACGATTGAGAAACGCTCGTGGTTGAGGAAGTGGGTCCGCGTTTGTCATCCCCCCAACTAGCCTCAAATGGCGTCTCTCAATCTTTGATCTCAAATTTAGGGTTTGGGGGTCACTCTTCACCGCTCACTAGAACTGTCACGGTCCTCCAAGGGTTTGACATCTCGGCACATTGTTAGCACTTCGCTTCTTAGTGAAGCTATCTGAAGTCTCTCCCCAAGATCCATATAAATAGGAGAATTGGAGAGTAGATAACGACACTGGGAATTAATGATGGATAATTATTTATGAATGTTCATAATTCCCCAATGTTTTTTTTACTTATTTTTAAAATTTAAATCCATTTATTGTCTTGACACTTTGCTGGTCCCACATTTTTCCATTTCCGTTGAAGGAAAAGAATAATAATAAAATAACAAAGTTATTTTATTTATTTCTTTCGAAATGTTCCAACATATAACTATTTCTCTAGACCTACTGTGGTCGAAGTGAAGAATCCCTTAAGCGAATCTTGGTGTTGTGGATTCAATGGTACCCTCAGATTTTTTATCTGAGTACCAGTTCAAAAGTTTAAAAATGCTGCTCGTGCATTTACTAAACGTACCTGAAAAAACGTTAACAAATAATATTAACGTTCACTCTCAACCCATGTCGGTCGAGGTTAGGATTAGCCTAAAGAGAAAACGAAATAACAAATTCAACGGTACTCTAGGATTTTCAATCTTCGTTATCATTAAAAATTGTGGATTTTAAGAATAAAATAATTGTTACTTAATTATTTTATTTACGACAAAAAACTATCTTCTAAAGTTGGCCCACACCGGAAAATGTTAGTATCTACCTAACAAAATAATACCATTGTGAGCTCAGTGGTGGTCTCAGATTTGAAATTTGAGTCACCTTTAGTGAGTTATAAACATTTAAAAAATAGAATAACATTATTTTATTATTTTATATACAGTTATTCCATTTTTGGGTTTTTCATAGGAGCCATGCGCCGACTGATCATATGTCACACCTAGGGTAAACCTGCCATCATGAACGCAACATTGACCTCAGATTTTTGATCCGGGTAACATTTTCAGAGTTATAACACTTTTTCAGGAAAACTGCTTTCGTGTGCTAATTAAAGCTAAAAAAAACATCGACGGATCAATCCAAGCACTCTGGGAATCAGAATCACGCGTCGTCTGATTTCATAGTCACGAAATAATACTATATAATTAAAAAAATATCAATGTTTTGGTACATTACAACCAATCACACAATTTCAATCATACATATTTATTCTACAAGATTATAAAAACATTCTTCAATTCGTCATATACAATACCATGGGAAATAAATGTGTTTCATAAACATTTCATTGTAACATAATCTTAATATACATAGTGAAATACCATGTGTGGTTTTATTAGGTAATATCCCCAGTAAAGCATAAGAAATATCAAATGATGCTAACATTGATGGAAAATAACATTAAAATAATTCTTTGAAAAATGGTGAAAATATCATTTTTCTTTGAAATATTTAAAACTAAAAATTTATAAAATATTGATAAAAATATTTTATTCAAAAATAAAAATGGATACATGTTAAGGATTCTTAAATGAACATAATATCCATGACTCTAGGAAAATATGTTCATGTGGTAAATGTTAAAACAATGATTCATTTCACACTTTAATATCTAAAAGGGCCTCATTTATAAAAGAAAATGAATTGCCCTTTTTGGAATTATAAAATATAGTAAAATTACAATAAAAACATTAAAATACAATTTCATATTATAAGATAACATTCTCAAACAAAAATTAAATAATATGGACATTGAAGAAAAATCTATTCAGCCTAAGAGGAAATAATGGGAGTTTTATTAAGACATTTTCTCGATATTTTAACAACCAAATAGTGTAAAATGTTACTATTATTTAAAAATTATATTAATAACTAGATTAAAATAAAATATAGGTCTTAAATGATATTAACAATATAATTTCCATCAACTAAAATTTAACATAGGAAATCCCAAAAAAATGATATTGTAATATAAACTCATACCTCGAGTTCTATCTTTATTAGTACACATTCTTAAGATTCTATATAAAAAATATATATTTATTATACATATATACCATAAATATATTCATAATATTCAAAAAATGTAAAATTATTTTATTTTTTCAAGTACCCATTTATAAAAAAAATCATTAAAATCTACATTTTGGTGAAAATGAGTACATTGTCTGTACATGTTTGGTTCAACAGTTTTTATTCTTTGTAACGAACCAAAATTTTACCAATGGAAGGTCTCTCCTTATAATTATTTTATATATTATAAACTACATAAAATAAAATTGATAACACAATAAAACCCTTTTAAATGAATGATGGATAAAATAATAGTTATTTCTAGAAATAAAGGACCCTATATTGATGGAATTGTAACTCAGACTTTGGAATAGTAATATGATCTATAGTTATAGTTTTTCATCCAATAAAATTTTAATCTCATATATGAAAGTGTAAATAAAATTTTGATATCTTATAAATGAAAATATGATATATTTATAACTTGGGATATGTAAAAAAATATTTTCTAAATGATAAATTATTTATTGGTATTTTTTGAAGATTAAATATTTATTTCCAATTTTATAATTAATATAATGATTTAAAACAAAATATATTTTCATAAAATGTATTTATAAATTAATATTTTGTTTTATAAATATTATAATATAAATTTAAGGAGACTATAATTAGTTTTTCAAGGTGTCATAGAATCCGTTACTGTTTTAAAATCAGTTTTTTTTAATAAATGTTAATTTTAATTAAAAATTAAATTTCAAATTTTTAGAAAATTATTTTCATAAAATGGAGTTCATTTTTGAATTCTAAATGTCAAAAAATGGTTATGGTGAATTTTTAGGATCTTTATAAATAGATGAATTTTTACGAATAGTGAAATACGGTAATTTATAATGTCTAACATTATAAGAAAAAACACGAATATTTCAGATATGGATAAGTCATCAATTATATAAGTTCCCAGTATATAAATATTTCCTTATTTATTTAATATTTTTATAGATATCTTTAAAACTATGGATATTATTGAGAGAAAATAATTAAACAATGAATAAAATAATAAAAAACCACCCACTACTAGAATTTTGAGTTTCTGCGCCCCTAGACATGAGCGACCGCCATTGGCGGTCGCTAATCCTGCCTAACAAATGCGGGATTTTTCCCGCCCTGTCATTTGACTTCCTTTCCTCAACGCTACAACTTCAGGCCACCACCCACAGTTTCCCACGCTTACACACCGCCTCATCTGGTCAACCCTACCACCATCTTTTTTGGCCCCCGCTTCACCCTACCCCCTCGTAGGTGACCCCCATCATCCCCAAAATCATCAGACCTACATCCAAAAGCACCATCAACTTACTGAACATCCCTACGGCCACCTAAGATCCACCAGGACCGGTAGTAAAAGCTTCACTATCCCTCATCACCCCTTCTTGAGTCCACCAGTCATCCATACACTCCACACTTGTCCCTGATAGCGCAAAACCGCTGTATATCGGAAGAGGCTTTAGAGATGGCCATTGGCGGTTGCTGTAGCTCTTTACCGATGAAGCAACAGTGACCGCCCAAAGCCATCGCTAGGTGGTCTCTAAAGGCCTATAGCGACCACTTTTCACGGTCTCTAATGGACATTGTTGTAGTAGTGACCCCTATTCCCCTATAAATACCATTCCTAACAAAATATTCTCTTTACACCATCAAAGAGTTTAAACATTTCCAACTTCTTGAAAATACTCTTCCCAATAATATTCCCCATCTTAAGATCCATTGGTCTCAAAAAAAGAAAAATCAGTATCCCTAAGGAGGTTCTCAAGGAGAAGAATTCAAGAGGTAAAGTCCCCTTTGTTTTCATTTAATTTCATTTTAATTTATTTTTTTTTATTATTTACTCACCTCTCCTTCTCTGAGTGGTATTATAAATCCAGTATCATATATATACGAGAATAATATTATGTAAGGGGAAGAATAAATCATCCAACCTCTTCTTCTGTCTCTTTTATTCAAAAATGGAAGCGTCATCCATTAGGTGTTGATTTATCACCTTCTAGGATGACAAGTTTTCATAGTTTTTTAAATCCTTCATGTATGGTCATAAAACCATCATAATGGTTGAAATATATAGTAAGATTTATATAATAAAATTTTTTTATCTTTTGGAACTAACATATATACATAATATTAAATAATAAAATAAAACAAATTTGTTGTGATAAAAACTGCCATAATTAATCAAAGCAATTATCATTAACATGTTATATAATGAATCTTCATATTATTTAGATCCAAAAAATATAAAAAACCTATTTAACGTCAATGATTTTACAAATAACATATAATTTCAATCCAATAGAATTATTATAATCTTATATGAACTTCTATGCTTGTATATAAGTGAATTGTTCATGAAATCCATGAAACGAACTCCCTCATAACAGCAGAATTAAACTATATAATTCATCATAATTTCCATAAATGAATGTAATAAAATTATAACAAAACAAAAACATATATAATAGGTTATGGATTTATTAATTAATAATTCTAATTTCATTATCCAGGAAAATAAACTGAAGGTTGTGTTCAAACATAAGGTAAGGTGTTTCTCAAACCTATTTTTCATTCTTGGGGTTATTCCTATTTAATGAAAAATATCAGTGTGTATGTTAATTTAATAATCCTAAAATATAATTTCGTTTTCTTTCCACTGTTATTTTATGGATATATATGTTTCTAATTAGATTTTATGACAAATAAAATGTTTTTACAAAATAAATCTTCTTTCCAAAACACAATTTGACATCTATTGAGATTGTTTCTTATTGACAAATGTGTGATTATTTTTATACCAAATATTCTTATCCCTTCCTAATATGGGAATCCAATGTTTATTGGTGAATTTATTCCTCATTAAATGGAACCAATTCATTTAAATGTGTTATTTTATGTCTTATATTGATATACATTATATATGGAATTCATGATTATGTAAATTTTATGATGTGATAGGTGCGCATGGAATTACAAAGCACTCTAATGTGTTTAATAATGTGATGCATGTCATGAGATAATGTGAAATATGCATGAAAATGATGCTATATTTATTCCCAATGATTATATTTTCATTATGAACATATGTTATTCTTGGAAATCATGCAATCTTTGTTGATAGCTATGTGAGGAATTTGACCACTTAGACATGATGCTTCATTTTTATGCATTTACACTTTCAATGCCTTTATCAAATTATTCTTCCCATAATTCTGACAATGATAACATCATTATGTTATCATGATGATTATTATGATCACCCATATTATATTGATCCATGTTACTACCTATCCTCTTACTAGGATTTTAGCTCACCCCTTTCTTTTATGTATATTGGCATGACCTCCTCCCTCCATATATGACCCTCCAAAGATATAAATGGAGAAATATAGATAATGACCCCTGAGTCCTGCCACCAGTAGGCCCTGGGGTGGCGACTAGCACCAAGGGTATAAAAATCTCATAAAATGGGATGCATTACAATTTTGATAGTCACCAAGATTAGGAGAAAATATTTATTCACCATAGAAAAAATCCAAGAAATACATAAAAAAGAAATCCAAAATTCATCCCATGTACAGGTTTTAAAAAAATAATAGTTACAAAACAAGTATCACTAAAGTAAATACAAAAAAAAGGCTATGCAGTCACAAAGAAACTATCCCAAGGTTTAAGCTAGTAAGGTCTATTAGGGTCTGTTAAATCCTCCTAGAAACCTGAAAATAATTTTATATACGTAGGGTGATCATAAAAGTACACTAAATAGGAAAATCTAAAGTATCATGTGAAAAAGTCGGGGAGACATTCTAATGCCACCATCAAGAAACAAAAAAACCAAAAGCACCTAACAAGGTGTTCAATCCATCCCAAAATCTCACCAAGGTACCCTCACCAAACACATCTAGTCAAGTAAAGTAGTATAGTAAGAACTTCGATGATAGGGTACCCCGCACTACTTTCCCACTTATTTTTCAATCTCACACTCTAATTTAAAATGACTTTCCACTCCCACCTCTACTGAACGAACCACATAACAACTCACCCACACACACCTTGGCCACATACCACATCACATCCTACCTACACACACCTGGGCCTCACGGCTATGTGGTATCCAACCCACATACACCTAGGACACAAACCACACCAGATATCATCCCAAATACACCTAGGAAGCACAAATCTCCCACACACACATGGTCCTCAGAAAACACATATGCTCTAAGTGTATTGGGTTATAACCTCCTGTAAAAGGTAGTAGGGATGAGAGGGTGGTTAGTTATCCATCCTTCCACTATGATGTTTGAGAAAGACACCCACCCCTCAGACAATGGGTGTGTTTGGCTTGTAGTATTCATATTTAACACACTCATTCATTAATTCAAAAAAAATAATTTAGGGGGTTATCATAAAAAAAATTGATCATTGTGAATCCATTTATTTAACTAGATATATGGTATTAATCAGGCTTTCTTGTTCATAGTCGTTCAACAAAAAGTGTTCACTAGAAAAGTGTGAAAATAGAGGCAACCAAAAACCATGATTTTAAAAAGATATATTGAAAATACGGATCACATAGGGAATCATGGATAAGAAATAACAAAATAAAAACATCATCATTATCTTCCCCACCAATCATTTATTACTAAATTAAAAGGTCTGATTATCGTTGTTATCATCACCTTCCACCCCTAATTTATTAATTCCTTTAAATTGGATCCAACCATATTCACAAGAAGAAATCAGTATACCCACCCCGTATGATATACAAATAAAAAAGAGATGAATGAATCCTAACAAGGAATAATTTTCAATCTAAAACTCTTCATTATGCTACAATATGATGTGTGTGAGTAGTAGGAAAGACTCTAAGGTAAAACTGGATCCGAAGGCCACATCACAGCACATGACTGCATGGAGAAGAAAGGCTATTCATGGACCAAGAGAAAATGGAAGGGTTTAAGGAAAGGAGTATATCATCTTTAGAAAATGGACAGATCCTATATCAAAGGAAGAGAGACGTTTTCAAAGTACTTAGAAGTAAATTCATGGACAAGACCACATGGGTTGGCTATTTCAAAGTCTCAAGTGTATTATGAAATTAATGAAATAATTAATATCTTTTTAAACTACTTCATAAATGATCAAAAAATGTTTTAAACTTGATTTATGTCAAATAAAATGTAAGATGATAAAAACTGGAAAAACTAAGAAATGACGGAAATGACTCAAAATTGGGTGAGTCAAAGACACATGTTAGTAACATGACTCACCGAATCCACTAATGGATTCCATCAACTGAAACCACTCAATTAAGACACTTACTGAAACCACAAACCGATTACAATAACCGATGCCACCTACAGACCCCACTAACCAATGCCACAAACTAATCCCACTCATTGAAAGCGAGTCACCGACACGGCCTAATGACAGTGAGTCACCAATGATACCTACTGAAAATGGGTCACTGATGGGACCCACATATAGCGAGTCACCAATGCTACCTACTGATAATAAGTCAGTAACATTACCCGGTGGTGTGATCTATCGTTAGGAAAAACTAGAAAACTGGAAAACTCTTGAAATGAGTCATTGTGACCTCCCAGAACACCTCAAACACTATATTGTCACAATGGAATAGACTGGAGTGGTCCGGTCCATCACATTGGATAACATTAAAACTATCATCTACCTCAAGAATTTAAAAGCAATCTCAGATGAAAAAGGGATCCGAAAAACCACCCAGTAAGATACCTCTCGAGGGTAAACCACCATGTTGTTTCCAAAGATGAAGTGAAACAGAGACTTCCAAGAACACCTCCTCTGATATCTAATACCCTCAAATAACCAGAAGACCCAGTATATGGGAACTAAAATGACACTATCCATACACATGAATCGAGTAATTACTTATCTATGTTGATATATTATCCAATCAAGGAAGTACTGAGTCACTCGCACTAGTTTAATCACATCTTAATTAATTCAGCTTTATTAGCAATCGAGTCCTTCACTCCCTGTGGTCAGGAAATTTTCACACCTCATAGAATAAGTAAAATACTTTTCATATAGAAAACAAGGTTTAATAATTACATCACATATAAAAATAAATAAGAAAACTCAAAACAACTCTGTGTATTGGGCACACATTTGTGCTTCTATCTCCGAAGTATTTTCCTTCAGGCCACCATGCCTCTACAACAAAAGAACCAAAGGAATGATTCATCTACATATCACTTTCTCCCAAAGATCCTATAACTCCACTGGCCTCTCCATGAACGTTACTTCTTCCTTGATATCCAACTCCCCCCAATCAAGGACATGGGATTCATTGGCAAGATATCGACGAAGGTGGGAGACATGAAGGACTTTGTGGATCCACTCCAACTACAGTGGTAGTACCAACTGGTATTATACTTCAAATGCTCTCCCCAACACCTCTAGGGGTCCGATGAACCTGGGAGAAATCTTTCTCCTTCTATTGAACCTCTGATACCCATGTCAAAGGGAAACCATCAAGAACACACGAACCATAACCTCGAACTCCAAGGGCATCCTCCTATGACTGGAATATAACTCCTACCTGTCTTGTGATACCTTCATCCTCTAATAGAAAAGTTCATCCTTCTATTTAATGGTCTACACCACCTTGGGACCAAGAATTGTTCTCTCCCAAACCTCTATCCAACATAAAGGCTAATGACATGGACTTTCATAAAAAGATTAAAATGGATCCATTCCAATGGAATAGTGATAGATATTACTATAAGAAAAAAAATAAAGGGAAAGTGTCATACCCAGGACCCAAAAAATTCTAGGATGCATGCTCACAACATGTCTTCCAAGGTCTGGATGGTTCGCTCCGTCTTCCCATCTGTCGGAGGGTGGAAGGTAGTATTAAGACGTAACTAAGTGCCAAAACCATAATGAAATCCCATCATGACACATGAGGTAATGTGTGAAACCTATTCTGATACAATGAACCTTGGAACTCCATGCATCCATACAACCTCATCCATATACCTCCAAGCAAAAGTATCCACAACACCTAACTCCTTGATTTTAAGAAGTGTGCTTATTTTGTAAGCTGATCCACTACATTCGATATATCATCATAGATTACACAAGCCCTAGGTATCCCAGTGATTAAATCCATTGAGTTTTTACCCCACTTCCAATCATGAACATCTAAGAGATGCATCAAAATATTGGGAACATGCTTCTCAGACCTCACTTACTGGAACACTAAGAAATTTTCCACAAACTTCACTGCTTCCCGCTTAATCTCGGGCTACCAAAACTACATCCTCAATCTAGGGTACATCTTAGAAAATCTTGGTTGTACCTCTAAGGTTGGGCAGTGAAACTCACATAGGAATCCCTCATGAATTTCTACTGGAACAAACAACTTCCCATGAAACAACATCCAATTCTAACCATCCTCTAAAAACCATCTGGAGCATCACTACGGTTAATGCGATCATGCATCACCTCTACCTATGATTTCCCCCACTAATACTCCTCCACCTCATGTATTAATGAATACTACACCAACATATGAAAAAAAATAGACCCAACCAAAATCCACACCTACATCTATGTTCATGGAGGAAAAATCCTCCATCACCTTACAAGCATCTATAGAATCCCAAACTACCTCTCTCTATGACTTATTTCTCAAATCATTGGCCACGATGTCCCTGTTTCCTGAGGTGTAGGAGATCTCAATGTCATATTCCTAGAGAAACCCCATCCACATTCACATTGAGATGTTTAGATCTCACTGGGAAAAGATATACTTATAGCTCTTGTGGTATGTAAATACCACAAAGGGCTCCCTAATGAGGTAACATTGCCACAACGTTAGTGTAAACACTACTACTTCTAGCTCTAGATCACGGGTCGAATATTCCTTTTCATGGGGACGAAACTACCTAGAACCATAAGAGATCACTCCATATTGTTGCATCAACACATGCCCCAATACAAGACGGGATTGATCGCAAAACACCTCGAACATCACCCCTTCCTCTCGCAGTCGGAGCACTAGAGCACTGACCAACTTCCCCTTCAGGTAGCTGAATGCTACTTAAAACTATTCACTCCACAAAGAGGCATGGTCCTTTGAGGTCTGAGCTGTCAATAGATCTGAAACTCGAGATAAATCGGGTACAAATATCGATTAATAACATTCTATTCTAGGGATTCTATGAACCTCTGCCACATTCTTGGGTGCTTCCCTAGAAACATCTTCCTCAACCTTCGATGGGTCCACTGTCATGGCCTATTGAGACACCACAAGACCAAGGAAGTGCACCTCTATTGTCCAGAACTTGAACTTCGACAACTTCCTGTAGTGCTGATCGCATCAAAGAACCACCAAGATAGTCCTGAGACACCTGGTATTCCCCTAATATGACTTTTTGTAGAAGATTATATCACCAATTAATATTATGATGAAGCAGTCAAAAAACTCAAAAAACATGGATTTCATGTGAAAAATGAACAAGGTTGGTGTTTTTTTAACATTGAACGACATAACAACGAACTCAAAGTGTCGATACCTTCAACTAAAATCAGTATTCGAGATATCACCTTCCTTGACCCTAAGATGGTGATACCCAACACGTTGATCGATCATAGAGAACTAACTTTGTAACACCCGAGAATTTTATGAGAAATATTTTTTTATCAAACGAATATTTCACTACACACAACACTAGCTTGGCTTTCTTTACACGCAACCACGGCCTTCCTCGATAGCTTGTATCATACGCAATACCGAGTTTCACTAAACAACGATATGCTATTATAATATTTTTAAAATTAGCCGTTATGAACAGTAATAACCCCTTTTTGAAATTTTGTAAATTTTATTTTTCAAAATGGACTTCATTTTTGGATTTGGAATATCGAAATTTTCCTAGGTTGAAATTTTGGTATTTTTCTAAAAACATTCAATTTTTGATGAATAGTGAAAACAATAGGTTAATATTTAAAAACCAAATTTTTATTTAAATAATTATTTATTTTATTTAAATTTATTTCAGGTCAAAATCGATACATAATACCTATATAAGTTCAATTCAATTCATTGGATTCATTTTATAATAATTTTAGATATATAAAAATTTTATGGAACTTTTCATCGTCTTTTACCCACCTCCTAGGAGAATTTGCAATTTACATAAAACATAATTTTACCGCTTCTGTGAGTGGAATTTAGAAAATCCAAGAGACAAGGTTAATATCAAGGACTAAAATATGTTTCAATGAGATGTAAATAATTTTTGGTGAATGGTATCTTTTTACTTTTTTTACCACGGTTAAAATTAATTAGGGTAATTAAGGGTAAAAATGATATTATTATTACCCTAACACATGTACTAATTCTTTTGGATAAGTGTAATTCGACCAAAAACAACCTTAGGAATAAAATATGACCATTTAGGCCAACATGGATTAGATTAGGTCATTTATTATTAATTTATTTAAAGAAGGGTAAAAATAGTTAAAATCAAAGTTTAATAACTAAAGCATTTTTAATATAGGGTTATACATAAGATAAATTCGACTATAAATATTCCTTAGAAATATACAAAGATTTCATACACAATTTTATTTTATTTATAATTTTTAGACATTAAAAAAATTAATTTATTTATGACACAATGATGATTCAGTAATTATCTTATTAATGAAATATTAACATAATTGATGTTTTAAATACCCAAATAAATGTAATTTGAGACTTTTTATGAATTAAACTAATTTTATATGTTAATATGACATGTTATTATTTATTTAATTAACTATTTTAGAACTGATATTTCTGTTTTGATTTTCACAAAAATCAATTACCCAATAGTGTCAAAATTGACGTAAAATTGTTTTTAAAACAACTATTATATTATTAATTGTTATTTTATTCCTAAAAATCTATGTTTTGGCCACATGACATAGATAAAGTTATAAATATTAATAATAAACAACTTGGGGTTCGTTTGTCTTGTTATAGTATGTTTATTAACCTTATAGTGTAAGAAAACAAGAAGACACGGTAAATGTTAAATTATCTAACTTAAAGTTAAATCTAAATGATAAGTTTAAAATAGATACGTAAACTTGTCTAAATTATATTGGATGACGTTATTTCGACCCATACCCACCTTAGATTATAAATAAATCAATTTGGATCTATTAAAAACTGAATATGACTTTATAATAAAATAATATTTTTAGTTTTTCCAAAGGTGCCCCTCTCCTCCCTTATAAAAGGGCACCTCCTCCCTCTCTTACTCACACCACTTTGAGCCTTCATGCTCGGAAAACCCCTAACAAATTCTCTTATCCAATTCGATAGAAACATCCTAGAGGTCCCGGTCTTCTTCAAAGACCAATTTTAGTGCCCTAAGAGGAGGTCCCAAAGAGGCACTACAAAGAAGAGGTAATGTCCGTTACCGATTCTTTCAACATTATTTCTTCTTCCACTTATTATTATTTAGTTGTTTCATTATGAAGTAATAAAATCAGTGTCACTAATATACTGATATGTTATTATATGTATGAAACAACCCTATTTCACCATCTATCCATCATACGGAAAATGAAATCACCGTGCGTGTGTACGTACGGAATGTCGTCTCCACGCCGTGGTGTAATCTATTTTCCACCACCACCTTACTTGGATGGGTATAATGGTGAAAATAAATAACAATATATGATTATTTTAATGTTTTATTTATTCTGAAATAGTATACATACACTCCAATACAATTCCACGATCATGGGAATGATACAATCGATCGTGCGTGCGTACGGAATACCGTCTCCACGATGTGATGCGACTCGTTCTACATGATATTCATTGCATAATGATTATATAAATGAATTGAATGAATTAATATGATATATAGTACACTAATACCATTCTGGAAATGAGTTATCTATAACCTAAAGAGAATAATAAGAATTTATTCGACAAAACATGCATAAGATCAAAAGGTAAAAAACACCAGAATAACAAGTAGCAATGAAATATTACTAATAAGAAGCTAAGAATATGCCCATATAAGATATCATAATATTTAGTATGATTATGGAGTAATTCAATGACCTTATTTAAATCATTATAAAGGTGGTTCGGACACTTACAAAGCAAATCGGACCTAAGGTAAGGGAACATCTCACAATCTCATTTTTATCCGAGATTGTTTATAATTCAGAATTTACTGGGGAATATTTATCATCCACATACATGTTTCCTCAATATTTAATATTATTTCCATCTACATAAAATTGTTTAAATCCAATTTTACACTTCGGTGAGTTTTTGGTAAAAGATATGAAAGGAATCTTTTGTCGTTTTTCATACGAGGTACTTTTTGACTTTTCGGGCCATAGTACGGGAAGAATGTTTTTTTTAACTTATACGGCTGTTTCGGTGCGGATGTGCGTCGGGTTTCTGTTCCGACGCTGTTCCGCCAAGACGCGTTCGCGCGTGCACCCGTCGACCAGAGGGGATGGGCGCGCGCAGCTTGTGGCCCCGCAGTCCCGCTTTCCAAGGGCGGGCGGCATTCGTCACTTCTTCAGGGGCGTCTGCTCCTTGATCGAAACTGGGATGATGGGATGTCGCCTCCTCCTTCCGTGGACGTCTCCTCGGAACTCGTCTCCTAATCCGGGTCTCCCTCATAGATTTAAGACGTGCTCGTGAATCTCGTTCCCGGCGCCATGTCTCCATGGACATCGGTTAATTACGCTGCTTCCGCCCGGACGCTCCAAGGAGTCTGGTCGGGGCAGCAACCTGCGGTGAGGAGACCGGGTGGCTCTGGGTGTTGGGGGCGTGTCTTAACACTGCGACTTTGCATGTCTGCCTTCCGTCCCTAATAGGGATTCTCGAAGGCGTGATGGCCTGAGGCATCCCGCGCTGGGTGCGGGGAACTGTGTTACCTGAGGTTTTCCTCAGCTTCCCATGTTCAACACGGGGTATGCCGCGAGTTTAACGTCCTGCGGGGATGGCATCGGACTGATCAACACGAGAAGTGGATCAGATGACAGAACCCCTTGCGAGGAACCTCCGACGTTGGGGCCAGCACATGGGCGGCTTCCCGAGTGAAGTGGAGTGGAATGAAGTGGCATGACCCCACCGGGATGTGGCGGCCTGGGTAAGGATCAGGATGGATGATGGAGTGAAGAGGTTGGACCCCGTAGGGGCTTCCTACGTACCGCGCGTTGGCGCGGATCAAAGTCAGCGTAGTTCAGGTATACAGTTTAACGTCATGATGGACGTCGGCAAGCCGACTCACGAAGAGGTCGAGGCCGCCGGGCGGAGGATTGAACCGAACCACCTCGCACAGAGGGGGATGGAACGGCCAGGTGGATCACAGTTTCACGTCATGCTGGACGCTGAAAGAAAAAGGGCAGTGGGGAAGCACAATGGAGATACACATGTGCAGTCTCCCACAGGGGCGGATTCATAGGTGAATCGACGCAAGTGTGAACCCAGGAGGGGTCCACTGATGGACGAACCGACGTGAATACGACCGGGACGACCAGGTGGTGGGCTTGAACCTCGGAGAGGCTTCCTACGTACCCTGTTTAGGAGACAGGGATCAAAGTCCACGTAGTTCGTTTGGTTTGTAACACTCTACCCCCGTGGGCGAAGGCCACTCCAATCCCGACATCCCTGCAGAGGCGCGGGTGGGGGCCACATCCAAACCGGGAGGACCCTGCGTGCGAGACACGGGATCGGGTGATGCGGACGGTTTAACGTCTTGCCGGACGAAGTACAGTTTAACGTCGTGTGTTGAGGACGAAGCGGACGGTTTAACGTCTTGCCGGACGAAGTACAGTTTAACGTCGTGTGTTGAGGACGAAGATGCTTGGCAGTTTTACGTCTTGTCGCGCGGACGATATGCTAGGCAGTTTAACGTCGTGCAGCTTGGACGTAGATGCTTGGCAGTTTAACGTCTTGTCGCGCGGACGATATGCTAGGCAGTTTAACGTCGTGCAGCTTGGACGTAGATGCTTGGCAGTTTAACGTATTGTCGCGCGGACGATATGCTAGGCAGTTTAACGTCGTGGAGCTTGGACGTAGATGCTTGGCAGTTTAACGTCTTGTCGCGCGGACGATATGCTAGGCAGTTTAACGTCGTGCAGCTTGGACGTAGATGCTTGGCAGTTTAACGTCTTGTCGCGCGGACGATATGCTAGGCAGTTTAACGTCGTGCAGCTTGGACGTAGATGCTTGGCAGTTTAACGTCTTGTCGCGCGGACGATATGCTAGGCAGTTTAACGTCGTGCAGCTTGGACGTAGATGCTTGGCAGTTTAACGTCTTGTCGCGCGGACGAAGATGGTGCCGCCGATGGGTCTGTGTCACTTCGCGCGAGCCTGGAGGGCCGCACGGGAAGACAACGCACGGTGCGGGCACCCGGGATGAAGATTATCGGGCGCCACGCAGGCAGGTACCCTGACGGGGTCAAAGGGGGCGACCTCGGCGGGTTGCGCACAAAAGAGAAGCTTGGCGCGCAATGTCGCGGGTCGGCGCGCAAATGGGCGGGCTGGCGCGCAATTGGGCCAGCGCTTTGCGCGCGGAAGATAGAGATTGCGTGCACCGGGCTTCGGATAACGCGTGGGGGCAACGGCTCATTCTTTAATCGAATGGCCACTTTTAAAAAAGGGGGGGTGCGTGCAATCGGGCCGGATTGCGCGCACCCGGGGGCAATTGCGCGCAAGAGGCTTCTTTTGCGCGCAAAGGCCTTTGGGTGAAGAATTATTCAAAGGAAAGGAGCCAAAGGGATTACGCGCGAAGGCGAACCCCGAGGCTTTCTTGCGCGAAAGAAAGGAGGTTACCTGAAGATCGGCATTGCGCGCGGAAGGGGTTGGATTGCGCGCACGAGAGACCTTTCGAATTCCGGCAACCTTCAAAACGTCGGGGGTCGCCTTATATTAATAGGCAACCCCGGGCGCGAAATCCGGTTCACGGGCGCGGAATTCCCTTCGCGGGCGCGGAATCGGGCCCGGCGCGCAAGGGAGTCGCGCGGGCAACGGGCGCGCAAAATTGCGCGGCGGCCCAGCGCATTGCGCGCATCCCGGGAGGTTTGCGCGCGGCACTCCAACTTTGCGCGCGGCTCTCCAAAATTCCGCGCAAGCCTTCCAGGCCCTCCGAAACGGGCTTCCGACTCCAAATATGACCTCGCTTCCCGCATCCGGAGCTTCTTTTGGGAACAACGGACTTTTCCGGCGTCTACAAAATCCCCCCCTCGGAATCTGATCTGCGAGAGGTCGCAACGATCGGGTTCCGAGGGAGACGCCGGAATGCCGAAGTCCTGGGTGGCGCGGGACTGTGGCGCGCGAAAAGGGCGTCGGGCGCGAAATTTGCTGTCACGGTCGCGCAAAGCGCTTTCCGCGCAACGCGGATACCCGGCCTCGCCTATAAATAGGGGCCCTGGGTCCCCCCGTACCGTACACCGGCCTTCCGCGCGATAAGCATTTGAGCTCTCGTGCGCGAAATTTCCCTTTCCGGCGCGGAATTCACCCGTTCGTCGCGCAAAACTTTCCGGATTTCGGCCTGTCTTTGCGCGAACACCCGGGGTTTTACGCGACAGACTTCCCAATTGCGCGCCGTCCACTAGAATTGTGCGCCAACTCTCAAACTTCTCTACCAGCCTCGTCCGATTCCGCACGCTTCGTCCCTTAACCTGCACGACTTCCGGAGCTTCTGAGATGGCCGCGAATCAAGGAAATGAAGGGGATGCCGCCACTCGCAGAGCTGAGATGGCGACGAACGAGGAGGTCTACGGAGCCAAGGAGATTGTTTCCAACAATCAATCCTTGTTCAACTTGCTGAAGCCGGCCTAGAAGAAATATCCGCTGTCGGAAAACCTGCCGCTCTGGAACTTTGGCATCCTAGATGAGGTTCCGGTGCCAGGGTTCGAGGTTGATGCGCCACGGACCTGGGTGACTCGGGAGGACGAGCTTCCCCGCTATAACATCACCAACAATGGGCATCCTGCCAGGGATACCAGGCACTTAGATGTCTATGTCCTGAACCCGAGGACGCGAACCATCGTCGGAAGTGAGCCTACTGCGGAGAACTCTCCATCCCTCTACTCGAGCACATATCGCCAGAGTGTCACCGACGACCCCAAGGGCTGGCTGAAGGACTGGGACTTGCTGTCTGGGGGCAATTTCACCAGTGAGTGGGCCTGGGCGTTCTGGGTACGCCACACTTGCGATCACTTCGCGGAGGAGCTGCGGTACATCGGCCTGTTTGAGGCGGTGTGGACGTCGCAGTTCCACTTCTACCAGCAGTCCGAGCTCGGGCCGGAGCTGTTCACCCGCTGGTCCCCGGATACCAACACCTTCCATCTTCACCATGGGGAGGTAGCATCGGCCTCTGGGACATCCACTGCATCGAAGGTATCCCGCTGGAGGGTTACCAATACGATGAGTTCCTGCCTCCGAAGAACATCTGGGAAGACAGGTCACGGACTCCCATTCTGACATGGCATCTGCTTGACCTGGCTACGTAGCGGCTCGGGATCAAGGACTTTCACAAGGACATAGCCTACAAGGAGTGGTTCGGCCAGTTCTTGGAGCATGACCCGGCGGTCAAGATTCCAGGCAGGGGGAAGCGGTGCCCGACCGCGGCTCAGAGGAGCCGGAACGGGTCGTACTGGCGGGTCCTGGAGACGGGCGACTACCACTCATGGTGGTACCGCGTCATCAAGGCCCGGGACCCAAATGTCCGGTACGCGGCGTTCCTGGCCGCCTTTCTGAGTGGGTGGCTCCTGCCAGTGCGGGACGCGAGAATGGGTGTCCACCCGGCGACACTGGCGATGGCGGGCGCCATGGCTGCCAACAAAAGATACAACCTCGGGGTCCCGGTGCTGGCTAAGCTGTACGCCATCCTGGGACGCATCTCGCGAGGGGGGTCGCCACGAAGGATCTGTGGGCCCTTCCAATTCTTCCATGGCTGGGTGGCTGCTCACCTTGGTGGGTACACGTTTCCAAACGCCGTCATTCCTCCGGGCAACGGCCTGCGACCCTCCCTGCTGAACATCGCGGGGGTCGCTCTGATGACCCTAAATGAGGAGGGCGTGAGGATTCGGATTGGCAATCACGCCAATTTCAACTTCAGCCCGTTCCCCACGCCCGCTGGCCAGATGATCGACAATGGGCAGGGTCCGCTGGAGCAGCACGAATACTTCCTGAACATGCGGGACGGGGTGCTCGTGGCTCGGATCGACGGGAAGGTGATCTGCGAGCCTTACGTGCCAACCCGGTTCGTCAGGCAGTTCGGGTGCCTTCAACGGATGCCGAAGAGGGTATTCACTACTGTCCGGGAGGAGACGAACCCTGGCGTCCTTCGCCAGATGTGGCTGATGTTCGCCGTTTTCGGCTCCGGCGACGTCATCACTCTCCCTCCTACCGGGGTCGACGCAGGCTTGGCAATCGAGTACGCTGAACACTGGGCCATCGCGTACCCCGAGGGGCTTCTACGGAAACCAGTTCGGCGACTCGAGGTCACCCATGCGGAGACCGGGCGTCAAGGAAGGAGGCGAGGCGCCGTTACGTGGGGGAGAACGGAGGCGCGCCAAGCAGTGGAGCCGGCGCGAGCAGGGACTTCGGCGGCGGGCACATCGCAGGCTGCCGCTACGACCTTGGCGCCCAGAGAGGGGCCACGTGTGGTGGTCGAAGAGCGGCCCGGGAAGCAGGTAAGGCGTCTGCTCGAACCCTCCAACGATGCAGTCTTCCAGGCGCTGTGGTCGGCCTGGATGACCCTGCGGCAGTCGCTGGGGACCGAAATCATCTGGCAGAAGATAACCAGCGAAGGAATCCATCTTCCAGAGGTCGGGCGCGTCCAGGTCGCCGACAGGGTGAACTTCCACCGGCGGTATGCGTATCTGACGGCCATGGATGAGTACGCGCGCCAACGTGGTCAGCGTGCGGAGCCGTCCCTTCTGGTGAAGGTGATGCTCGGTCTAGAGCCTGCTCCAGAACAGATGCCGCCGGAGGAAGATGACAGTAACGATGACTCCGATGAAGTGGAGGAGACGGGGGAGGATGAAGGCTCCGAGGGAAGGTCCCATCAGGGGAGCCCACGGGAGAGCGGCGAGGTGGCCGGCTCTGGCAACATTGATATCACTGAGCTCCTCGAGGTCCGCTTCTATCCCTACTCAGCCTGCTTCATCCATTCTCTTATGCAGCTTCTAACCCATTTCTCCACCTTCCTCAGGAGTGCGTGGATGTCGGTCAGGCATCCTCAGTAGGAGTAGGAGAGGCGCCAGCAGGACAAGGCGGGGGCCAGACACCCATCATTGAATTGACAAGCGCGGAAGGGTCCCCTGCTGCAATTGTTCCTGCGGCGGCCGGGATAGCGGAAGATGATGCTCTGAATTCCCGTAAGTCTCCTTAATTTACTACTGGTGCTTGCCGTTGACAACCCGTGATTAACCACGGCATGCCCTGCGCAGTGATCTCAACACTGGAGGCTCGTCGGGCTGCCGAACCCGGGCCATCCACGAGTGGACCAGTGGCAGACATGCCGCCTGCTCCGGAACAGACTTCCCACACCGAGTCGGCCCCACCAACTGCTGATCAAGGGGCTGCGGACGCCGGCGGTGCTGCCATCGGAGAGAGGTCGGGGGCTGACGAGGGTGTCAACGCCGCTGGGACGAGAGAAGAAGGTCGCCCAGATGTTGGGGAACCTATCCCCCATGAGGACATCCCAGGGGCGGACCCTGCAGCAGACCTGCTGGCTGCCTTCCCTGCCTACCGGCCTGCCGACCCCGAGGAGATGGACGACTCGGACGCGGAGGCGGTCGAGGAGAGCCGGATAACGCGCCGCAGGGGGTGGAAGTGCATCCAGCACTTCCTCAAGCGACCCTCATTGGAGTGGCTGGGGCGCATGGGATCGCTTCAAACCTGGCTGCATTTCCTGTGTGCCGGGGGAGCTGATGCTCAACACCTCCATCTGACGGTCCGTGATTTCATGGCCGAAAAGATGCGCGAGAGTCGCCGGCGTTCCGACATCGCACAAAGTCGGGACATGTCGGAGAGCACGCAGGCGCTCCTCGTGGCGGAGCAGGAAGTCTGGCGCCTCGAAGGGCAGGTGGAAGAGAAGGAGGCCTTCGTCGCAGCGTGCACTGAGCTTGTGGAGCAACTAACGGCCCAGCTGATCGACGCCCAGGTACAGCTGACGGAGGCGGGCCAACAGATGATCACACTTCAAGTCGAGCGGGAGCGTGCACAGGCCAGGATCGACGAACTGCGTGCTGCGACCGCCAACGAGGAGAGGGCACACAGAGAGCGAGAGGCAGCTCTGGAGGCCACCAGCCAGAGGGTAGCGGCGTTAGAAAGACTTATTCAGCACGCTAATCCCTAGGGGCTTTGTTTTTGTCACTCCCAGAACATTTGCTTCCGCTACTCAATATTTCGATCCATTTGTATTAACCAATATATTTATCTGCATCTTTTGGATTAACATGCTCAACCACAATTCATTGTCTCGCGGGAGCGTTAACCAAGCTTCAGGCATCCGTAATTGGGCCTGGATTTCTAAAGAAAAGAGGGAGATCATTCCTAGGAAAGGAGACCTCAGACCTAATCAATGTATCATCCCCCCAACTTGTTCCGACACACGAGCGGGACAACGCTAGGGGCGTTAAGATTTTATCCGAACATAGGGAAATGAGAAAGGGTGAATCGCAGGTCCCGAATTCAGAATTCCACGACGGTCGGCCTTCCAGGAAATGCCCAAGACGGCAAGCGGAGAATGGATCAATCGACCATACTACTGCAATAGACGGACCGAAGGTCATATTTGCAGGAGGCGGATCACATGTCATCATCGATGCCGCTTTGGGGGTTCCTTCAGGCACTAGGGTGGAAATCCAGATCAACAGGGCACGCGAAGCGTGGGGCGAAGTGACGATTTGTTCGGACAGAATCTAACGCTCTCAAAATTGCGCCACCGTGGGGAAAACGTATTAGGCGGATGCACTAATCTGGCCGTGAATCACCCCAATTCTCGGACAGAACCTCTTTGACGAGGAAACTGTCGCTTCCCATCATTTCAATGGGGCATCCCGAGTTGGATCGGGGAGAATATCACAACTGCACCACTCTACCAGAAGCCAGGCCAGACGGCCGGCGACGAGGAGGGGCGGGACTTAGCGATCCCTGAGGCTGGACCCGAGTCGAGATGCCCGAGCGTTCCTACGTACTCCATCAGGCCGGAGATCAAGCCACACGTAGTTCTGAAAGTGCAGTTTAATGTCATGCAGGACGTAGAACCCCGTTTGGGGAGATCTTAGTTTAAGGTCTTAGAGCTCGGACCATAGGGGCAGATCTTAGTTTAAGGTCTTAGAGCTCGGACCATAGGGGCATATGTTAGTTTAAGGTCTTAGAGCTCGGACCATAGGGGCATATCTTAGTTTAAGGTCTTAGAGCTCAGACCATAGGGGCATATCTTAGTTTAAGGTCTTAGAGCTCGGACCATAAGAACCTCAAAGTACGCCACATCGTGGTCCTATCCCCTAGATATGCGAAGATGCACTGAGGGATAGTGTCAAGAGTGTCGAGATTTTGCCTTGTCAGAATGGGGGGTGGAAAACGTAATGTGAATCATGTGGCCACTCACTCAAGGACTGGGGGCACCGGTGTAACGATATGGGAGTACTGCCAACCGTGGCGGAAAAGCAGCATCAATATCGTACTGACCGTTGATGGAATGAGGCAGCAAACGAGCATCAACCGCTCAAGCGTAGGATTCATATCGATTTGCTGCCCGAGGCCCTTGGGGGCACCAGCCCGAGTCGGTGGGAGAGCACTGAGGCATTGTGTCCAGACCGCTCATGGGGGCTCCACCCAGGGCGTAGGCAATGGGTCCGAATGAAAGGGAGCACGAAGCCTGAAAAGTGGAAGGAACCTGACCAAGCTGAACCTGACCCTCCTGGCAATAAACCAGAGTACTCTTGACACCGGTGGACCACTGCAAGGGGTCGAGGGACACGCCTTGAGGGTGACCCGAAGGCGGCGGATTCCCCAGAGAAGGGGGAATCTCTAAGAGGTGGGGGGCTGGACCCGAAGTTTCAAACATCCGGGCGTTCCTACGTATCCCATAAGGATGGGAATCAATCCATACGTAGTTCTTGAATCGCGGCGCAACACAATCGGGCACCAGCGCGGGGAGGGGTGCGGGTCTGGCCCTCGCACCCAGAAGAAGCGGCATTTGATATTTCTTGTTTGTCCTTAAAGATGGATGGTTTTTCTTTGTGCAGCGACATGCCTGTGATTAGGAAATACCTAGCGTCGCCACAATAATCAAGACATAAAAGGCATTGACAAATGGCGTGGTTAGTAACCAGCGCCCAACGTGAGTGTCCTTTGAGGAGAACATTACTATGCAGTGTCGTTTCTCGTCGGGCGGCCAAGACGATCACAGTTTTATGGTCGTGTGGTAGGACCAGACAACACAGTTTAAGGTCGTGTGGTTCGGACCATGGAGGAATCCACTTATTGCGATATGGCGGACCCAGCGGAGGTGGGAACATACCCAGCCCTGCGGTCACGCACGATTCTAGGAGAAGGATCCTGGGATAGGGGCCTGCGTATGTCCATCACCCGAGGGGCAGAGATGCTAGCCTCCTGCTATACTGGGCCCAGAACGCGATTGTTCGGGCGACTCCTTCCTCCTTATGGGGACGCGGGTCCAGCTACACATGGCCCTTAGGGAGGACATCATCATATATCCTTGGTGCTCAGATCGTGGGAGCCTCGAAAGACACCATTACCCTGGTTGGCCTGCCTAACATGTAAAGGTGTACTGAAGGTCATTATGAAGAGAGTGTCAAGATTCCACTACAACGCACAAAGGCGGAGTGTGATGAGGACCTCGCAACCAATGTTCGGAGCCTGAAAGAGCCGACATGGCGATCAAGGATGTCGCTGACCATATTCGCAACACAACATCCGATCGCGTCAGCCTAGGACGGGGCAAGCAAACGACCATCAACCGCTCAAGCACAGGATTCATATCGATTTGCGGCCCAGGACCCTCCGGTAAATCGACCCGGAGCGGTAGGAGAGCACTGAGGCATCGTACCCAAACCGCTAACGAGGATCCCTTTGAGTGAAGGCTCGAACAAGAGGAAGCGCGTGGCCCGACAAGCAACACAGGACTTGTCGGGATTGAATCCGACACCACGGGTCATAGACCGAAGTACCCAAAACATGTTAACAGATCACCGGAAAGGGTCGGAGGACTCATCCTGAGAGCAACCAAAAGACAGCAGATCCCCGTGATCAACCAAGAGACGGGGCTGGACCTGAGACACAAGCATCCAGGCGGTCCTACGTATCCCATAAGGATGGGAATCAAGCCGCACGTAGTTCTTGAGAGGCATTTTAACGTCATGCAGGACGATGGGGGGTGTGAGGTGGTCCCACACACAGGGGGGCGTACGACGCGGCCAGTAGGCCAATGTGAATGAGGACATAATCCCCCGCTCACGCCATACGCCTCGCACAAAAAAGAGGGGAACTTGGGCCAGAGGCCCAACGCGGGATAGAGACTCCCGGGAAATGGGGCTGGGCCTGAAACATGAATGTTCAGGCGGTCCTACGTATCCCATAAGGATGGGAATCAAGCCACACGTAGTTCTTGAAGTGCAGTTTAACGTCATGCAGGACGAAAAGAGAAAAATGGGGGAGCAGAAGGCATCCCCAAACGTGGGGGGCGTACAGCGTGGCGAGCAAACCGACGTGAATGAGGGCATAGCCCCGCGTTCACACCATACGCCGCACACCCGGAGGCAACTGGGCCAAGGGCCCGAGATGGGATGGAAATTCCCGAAGGATGGGGCTGGGCCTGAATCATGAATGTTCAGGCGGTCCTACGTATCCCATAAGGATGGGAATCAAGCCGTACGTAGTTCTTGAAGTGCAGTTTAACGTCATGCGGGACGGATGCTGAACAGTTTAACGTCTTGTAGCTCGGACGTGGTGCAGTTTAGCGTCATGCAGGACGAATGCAGTTTAACGTCATGCGGGACGAACTGCAGTTTAACATCGTGCGGGACGAAGTACAGTTTAACGTCGTGTTGGACGAAGATGCTTGGCAGTTTAACGTCTTGCCGCGCGGACGAAGTGCACTCAGGCAAAGTACTGCTTGAGGAACCTAGCGTTGGTGGGAGGAGTGACACGCTCACCATCCATAGTTGCTAGGGAGTATGCGCCATTGGGATAGACCTTGTGGACAACAAAAGGTCCCTCCCACTTGGGCTCCAACTTGGGTGGCTTCCTGGTGGGGATCATTGGCGCTCTTAGGGCCAGCACTAAGTCACCCTGCAGGAAGGAGCGGAGGCGAACCTTCTTACTGAAAGCTCGAGCCATTCTGCTTTGATGCCTCTCCAAGTTGTGCAAAGCGCGAAGCCTATTCTCATCCAGTGCTTCCAACTCGACTAGACGGGCTTCAGCAGCTCTGTCCGACGCTTGCTGGTCGTAGACCGCAGTGCGCAAGGACGGTAACTGGATCTCGATGGGCAGGACGACCTCAGCTCCATACACCAGGGAATAAGGGGTCATCTGGGTGGAATTGCGAGTCGTCGTCCGATAAGCCCAGAGGGCGTTGGGGAGATTGTCCGGCCAACTCTTCTTGTTCTGACCAACCATCTTTTGCAGAATGTTAGAGAGGGTTTTGTTAAACGCCTCAATCTGTCCATTCTCCTGCGCATGATATTGAGATGTATGGTTCGAGCGAATGTTGTACTTGGCGTACAACTTCTTCAACTCGGCTTCTCGGAAATTGGCTCCGTTATCCGTGAGGATAGCGTGAGGCACTCCAAATCGATAAATGATGTTGGAGGTCACGAAGTCAGTGATCGAACAGGATTTGACCTCTTTGAGCGGAATCGCCTCTGCCCATTTGGAGAAGAAGTCCGTAGCGGTCAAAATGAACTGGCACTGGCGAGCCGTCGCCGGCGGGTAGGGTCCCACAACGTCCATCCCCCAGGCTGCAAAGGGCCAAGAATACCTAGTGGTATGGAGAAGCTCCGGCGGCCGATGCACAAAGATCGCATGAACCTGGCACGCATGGCACCTCCTGGCATACTCGATGCAGTCATGGATCATGGAGGGCTAGAAGTATCCCAACCTCCGAATCTGGTGGGACAGCTTTGGCCCAGTCTGATGGGCACCGCATGAACCAGCAAGAACCTCTTGCATGACTCGTGGGATCTCAACTCCATGAAGGAAACGGAGGAGAACACCATCAAATCCGCGTCTATAGAGGATCTGATCCAGGCCGGGACTGCTCTGGAGGACAAACTGCGATGCGCGGCGTCGAACTCGCTCGCGCTCGGCCCGATCCGACGGGAGAATTCCATGTTGGAGGTACTCAACCAAAGGCGTCCTCCAATCAGGGGCTGGTTCGACTGCCATATCTGGGGTACTCGGGGCTCCGGGCACAGGGGCAACCGCGGTGAGATTACTTACCGACGGGCCGCGATCTCCCTCCGGGATAACGGGAGCGATGAGCCTGCGGTGCGTCACGCGGACGATCAGGTTATCCTGTTCAGGCTCTGCAAGCGACGCAGCAAGGCTGGCCAAAGCATCTGCTCGACCGTTCTGCGACCGGGGAATATGGACAATTTCTGGCCGAGAAGGGAACTGGGCCATCAGAAGGAGGGTGCACTCCAGCAACGGCACAAGTTCCGGCTTCCTGACAACATAGTCTCCATTGATCTGCTTAACGACCAGCTCAGAGTCCCCTTTCACACACAGATGGGGCACATCGATCTCGAGAGCTAACTCGAGGCCGGTGATGAGGGCATGGTATTCCGCCTCATTGTTGGTACAGCCCTCTGACAACAGAAAAGAGTATGGCAGCACGGCTTGCTCCGGGGTAATGAAGACGATACCCAAGCCCACTCTGTTGAGCTTAGGATTATCGAGCCTTCTACCCGTGGGGCTCCGGGAGGCACCGTCAAAGTGCATCTGCCAGCACGGATCGGCATGATCAACCGAGAGAATGGCCTCATCAGGAAAGCCTAGATCCAGCGGCTGATCCGCGGAGGTCGGGTGAGCAGCCAGAAAGTCTGCCAATGCTTGCCCTTTGATGGCCTTCTGAGACACATACCTGATGTCGAACTGCTGGAGAATCACAGCCCACCGCGCTAGACGGCCAGTCAACATAGGCCGGCTCAGGATATATTTCAACGGGTCTACCCGAGAAACCAACTGTACATCATGGTGCTGCAAGTAGTGCCGTAATTTCTGCACGGCAAATACGAGTGCCAGGCATCTCTTCTCGATGGGGGAATACCTGACTTCCGCATCGAGGAGCATGCGACTAAGGTAATAGAGGCTATTCTCTGTTCCCTCGTTGTTCTTCTGGGCGCGAAGGGCACCCAGGGACCATTCCAGGGCGGTCACATAAAGGACCAGCGGCTTCCCGGATACAGGCGGCATCAGAACCGGAGGTTGAAGCAGGTACTGCTTGATTTCCTCGAAAGCGGTCTGACACTCTTTATCCCATACATAGGTGGCACCTTTCTTCATGAGCCGAGAAAAGGGCTTACACTTGCCGGCCAGATTCGCGATGAATCGGCGTATATAGGCTAAGTGGCCTTGGAACCCTTGCAGTTCCCGGATGTTACCTGGGGGAGGCATCTGGCTAATCGCCCTGCTCTTCTCCGGGTCGATCTCAATACCCCGGTATCTTACCACAAATCCAAGGAACTTTCCAGAGGTGACCCCGAAGGCACACTTCAACGGGTTCATCTTCAGGCAGCGAGACCGGAGGAAGCCGAACACTTTCTCAAGATCTTTGAGATGGTCCTGACGCTGGCGCGATTTGACCACCAAGTTGTTGACGTAGAATTCCACCAGTGTGCCGAGGATTGGCTTGAATATGCGGTGCATCGCCCGTTGATAGGTGGCACCTGCATTCTTCAGGCCGAAGGGCATGACCTGGTAACAAAAGATACCTTGGGGGGCCCTGAAGGCAGTGAACTCCTCATCCTGAGGGGCCATCCGGATTTGGTTGTATCCGGAGTATCTATCCATGAAGGAGAGGGCTTGGAACCCTGCCGTGCCGTCAATCAACAGCTCTGTCACCGGAAGGGGAAAATCATCATTCGGACAGTGGCGGTTGAGATCGCGGAAGTCGATACAGACTCTGATCTGCCCGTTCTTCTTCCTGACCGGCACAATGTTGGCCAGCCATTTGGGGTACTGAACTTCCCTCACGAAGTTGGCTTTGATAAGCTTGTCAACTTCAGCCTCAACCATGGCACCGTGGAATGGGTGCATCTTCCTGGGAGGCTGCTTGAACCCGCGATGGTTCGCCGGGAGACCAAGGCGGTGGACGGCTACCTGAGGATCTAGCCCCGGCATCTCTTCATAGCCCCAAGCGAACACATCACGATGCTGCCTGAGGAAGTCCACGTACTGCTGCCTCTCCTCAGAGGGCATGGCGGCACTGACCAATGTGGGTCTTGGATCTGCCTCGGTTCCAAGGTTCACCTGTACTAACTCATCGACCGTGGCGGAGACGCCCTCCTCAAAGGCTGGGGGTGCATCTTCCACGTCCTCTCCACTCGGGGAGGGATCATCCCCGGAAGAGACTGCGTTGAAAACTGCATTGGGGCTACCAGATCCTGCTGGACCGCTGGTGCTGGCACGGGCGGTTGCGGTCATCTCATCAGGAGACTCACAGGCCGTCAAGACCACGGCTACGTCCAACCGTTGAATCGGGAGGACGTAAGCGTCATCCAAGCTTGCCCAGGGATCACTTGCAACAGCGACAGGCTCAACCTCACCTGCCAGGATCTGCTTGTCCTTGCTCTTGTAATAGTCCGCGTCCAGATAGCGGGTTCACATGAGGCAAAAGGAGAGGCATCTCCCTGAAGCACGCCTACTCGACCGTTAAGGGAGTATTTGAGGCATTGGTGGTATGATGAGGGAACCGCCGCGTGAAGGTGGAGCCATGGCCTGCCCATCAATGCGTTGTATGCAGTGTCTTGAGAGACTACCATGAATTCGGTGTTGGCAACCAAGTCACCGAACTGGGTCTTCAAGCATATCTTGCCGACCGGGGTTTGCTCGGTGCGGTCGTACCCCTGGATCCTGAGGTCGGAGGGGATCAAGTCATCCTCAGACAACCCCAATCTCCGGAGCGTCCGAGTTGGAATCAGGTTAATCCCGGACCCCGTGTCGACAAGACAGCGCCGGACTTCAAGGCCATTGAACTGGCCAGTAACATACAGCGGACGAATGTGCCCCTGTATAGGAGGGTCTTCATCCTTACCAGAGAACGGGATAACTGCCTGACATTCAGCGTCCTCAATCGTTTCGGCGTGAAAGGCCTCTGCAGCCGCAACCTCTGTCTCAAACTGGACGGGGCTTTTCAGGGCTTCAGCGAGTGCCTCACGCATCTTAGATGACATGCGCAGAGCCTCAAGGACGGAGATCCTTGCTGGGATGTCGGCCAAGTGCTTCAGGACATCATACTTTTTTGCCAAGCGCGAGCCCCTGGTTGCAGGAGGTTGCTCTGCGATTGGAGGCATGACGGGCCTTGCCGGTTGGGCCGGCGGCCGACTGGTACTTGGTGCATCTCGCTATTCATTGGTTGAAGCCCGGGAAGTAGTCACCGTACTGGGGTCAGGAGGCCGGGACGGACTTGCAGCAGGGAGTAGCTGATCGCGACGCGGATGAGGCGGTTCTGCCTGGTCCCACACCACAAACAGTGGCGGAGGCGAATCCGTCATCCCCAGATGGGGGGGCTGCGCACGCTGAGCTCGGTTTTGAGCCTGCTGCCTAGTCTCAGTGGTGTGCACGTCCTGGCTGGAGGTACCAACTGCTGTGCCCCGGCGACTCCTGTTCTTGCGGTTCCTCCGACGGTGGCGACGACCGGGGACACTAGGGAGGTCCACCTGGTGTTCTTCAACGTCGGGAACCGAAAAGGGATTTACCAGCTCGACGGTATTAACCGAAGCATACCCAACACTGTCATCGGACGAATCTTCCATCGCCGGGCAGATCCGAGGAGGGACCCCCATCTCTGGGGGCATGAAATCGCCGAGAGTGCGGGATAGTGGCGGAATTGGCGGGGTGCACTCTTCCTTCTTGCGTCGCCGCCGTTTCCTCTTCTCGGAAGAGGCAGGCTGGGATGACGATGCCGAAGCAGCACCCGCAGATTCTGGGGGCTCAGGCTGATTCAAGCACGCAGGGATGATTCCATGGGCGCGAATGATCGTCTTGCGGGCCATCCAGTTTTTATACTTCTGGGATCCGCGGTCGGAGACCAGCTGCCATTCGTCCTCATTGCCGCTATCGTCATCTGATCCCACAAACACGCCCGCCACTTGTGCTGGAGCTGGGCCCAACCTGATTACATTGTTGTTAATCTGGTCTTGGATCCAGTCCTTAAACACGTAGCACCGCCGGATGGTGTGCCCCAGGGCCCGATGGTAAGGGCAGTAGCGGGGGTTATCTGTGAGATGTGCTTCCTCTGGCTTCCAACACTCAGGCAGTCGCACAATCCTCTGCCCTAGGGCGCTCCGGAAATAACCGGGGACCTGATCCTCGTGGAATGAGTAAGTCAGGTATCGCGGGCCCCTGGGAGCATGGTCTTGACGAGGGGCTGGAGGGGCCTGCCGAGGAGGTGGACCCTGATTATCTCGCCTGGGTTGTGGCGGTACATTACGCGGAGGGGCCGGCCGGTTCTGAGGCTGCCGCTGCTGGGCCGGGAACTGAGCCCGTGGAGGCGGATTCTTGTGAGGCTGTGGAGCTGGCCTCACCGGCAGCAGCTCCAACGGCCTGGGGGCCTCTATCTGGGCAACAACAGCGGGCTCAGCCCTGCTGGCTCTCCTTGCAGGAATCATAGGAGGCAGCGGGTGTGCCTGACTGGCCTGTTGCAGGGCTTCCTCAAGACGTTGAGCTTTGTCTGAGAATTCCCTGAACCCTCCGGGGTAATTCTGAGTGATCAAGGAAGGGACCAGCTCGGTCTTGACGTTCCCGGCGCACATTGTCAGCAACTGCTCCTGAGTCAATGGCATGTCAAGGGAATACGTGAGACCCTTCCATCGGGCGACGAAATCCACGACTCGCTCATCAGGCCTCTGTTTGCACTTGAAGAGGTCTGCGATACTCGTCTTCCAGGTCGTGGAACTGAACTGGTAGAGGGATTGTCTACGAGGGTCCTCCCAGCTAGTTATCGACCCGACGGGGAGCTGGCTGTACCAGACAAATGCTGGCCCTTCCAGTGTCTGGACAAAGCAGCGAAGCTTAGCGGCCTCTTGCTACGCCGGAGTTCCCAACATAGGCCCGCACCTTGAGTTGAAATGGGCCAAATGCTGTGGCGGATCTCCAGTCCCGTTGAAGGGGGCGAAAGTGGGATTCCCGAATCCCGGAGGTGCCGGCATGTCATCCACCCATGCTGGGTATGGCTTGCCGTCCGGTGGGATCGCCACTTGCCGAGTCTCCAAGGCTTCCAAGCGGGCGTTGAGTGCCGCCATCGGATCGTCCGGACATGGGTTCCAGTCCTGGCGAGGATCTCTAACCACGAGCGCATTGCATGGCCCTTCAATCGGGTCGTCGACCGGGTCGTCGAACTCGGCGGCTCGTGGGATGGCGGGTGGAGCGGCCCTTGGGGCAGCGGGAGGAATCCGAGCGGGGTCTCTCAGGTAGTCACGCCGCTCGGGAGGGTGCATTGAAACATACCGCGCCCTCTTGCCATAGGAAATGGCCTCTCCACTGTCGGCGAACATGGCATAATCACGGTTGCACGGGAGAGCCTCATCGAGGGGTGGTTGTTCCTGTCCCTGCTGTCCTGGCCTAGGATCACCGTAGTCAGGCCGCTGCTCTACAGCGCGCTCGGCGAGGAGCTGGTCAACTAGCTTCTTCTGCTCGGCGAGCTGTTGACGTAGCATAGCCTTCTCGGGATCCTCATCCGCCCTCTGCATGGAGGCAGATGGGTCGGCGGGCTTCATAGCCCCGTCGTGCTCTTTACCTTTGCTGACGTTTCGGCTCAACGTCAGTGCTTCAGTGGGTGTGGGGAGACCCAGGAGGTTCCTATGGTGACGAGTAACTCTCGCCGATGGATCCAACAACGGCTTGTCTTCGGGGGGAGATCCCCCGTCGAGAAGTTCCAAGCCGTTCCCCTCCCCCAACAGGTCAGCCATATTGACCGTTTCCGTCCCTGGGGATGTACCCTCAGGGCCACCCAGTAAATCGGGTTGTCGGCGAATCGCACTGAAACGTAGGGCAGCGTACTGCCCCCATCCACGGATATACACGTGGGGAGTGGCTCCCTCGATAACCTTGTGGAGTACTTGAAAACACTCAACGCATCGTTGTTGGAGGGCCTCGTGGTGCCCAAATGACCAGGGGTGCCAAACCGCGGGGAGCGTGGCCAGGTCAATTTGATGGCACTGCTCACCAATATCCTCCAGGTGTGCTTGACTCCCACGATATGGCATTTATAGGCGGTGAATACGGGAGTGAGTCTCCCGGAGAGTTCGGCGGAAGCATTCGAACTCATCCGGGGTGAGTGATTCGGGTGCATCAAAGTCCGGTCCTGCGACTGGCCAAAACATCTCAGGGAAGTGGCCCTCTGCAAGGACGGTCCAGAAGATCCACGACTCAAACTCAGGACCCAGGTCTCCTTGGTCCTCTTCAACGACTGGGAATGGACGGGGAACCGGCAGTGGTGCCGAGGCGGGCCGCCGGGCCGACGGGCTGGCTGGCGGTGAATACGGCGAGCAGGCCGATTGGCCTCCATATCCCGGGCCGCCCTCTGAGGGTGGCGGTGCCCCAGCTACCACATCACGATAGGACGGGTCGGCGAGCGAACATCCTGCCGTAGCGTCGGTGCTCGCCGAGGGTGCACTAGATCGTGGTTCGACCGTCGGTCCCCAGAAAAAGTCTTCGGCTTCTCCGATCGAGGCAGAAGGTGCTTCCGGAGGGGCTGGTACCAACCGCAAGCTTGATCCTTGGGGGTCTACCAGGCCCTCGCTACTCCGGATATACCTTCGGAGAGAAGCAGGGATCATATCGATCTCGCTCTCGGGAAGTACGAGGCTGACATGCCGCATTCCTACCCATGTCCCTAACTGGCGGGATCGGGGGGAGGGCTCCGTCGCCGAATCATACTCCGCCTCTGTATCAGAGAAACGAACCGGTCGGATCTCTGTCCGGAATTCCGTAACATTCTTCCCTCCGCGTCGACGCCTCGCCTTCCTGCCCCTAGGTGGTTCTTCGGGGCATGGCTGATCTCTATCCTGGCGTCCTCCGGCCGCACAGGTGCTGGGGCCAAGAGGACTGGAAACCAAGGTGCAAGGAGCACCGGGAATGATATCAAAGGGGATGCGGGGAGAGATGATTCCGGGCAGGCCTCCGGGCCGGGATCGAAAGGTGGGGTGACCCATGCCTCTTGGATCGGCCACGCGGAGTAGACCCTGTTGGTGAATAGCGCTACCGCGAGGTGGTCCGCGGTGGCTATTGCCTGTACCAGCAACCGGGAGAGTCCACCCAACCTGCCTTTGGGGCGGTCGGGGCCTCGATCCAGGTCGGGCATAGAAGTGCCCCTGCTCAGGATGCGCAGGGGCCTGGTGAATGGATCCAGCAGTGGCTTGAGCCAACGCGGCCGCGGTTGCTAGGGCCCCGAGGTGGGCATCCTCTTCCGCTCGTGCCCGACGTTGGCGTCCGGACAAACGAGTCGGGATGAGCGGCGCGGGCAGGTGGAGAGTCCGTTCTTCGACTTGAGAGGCCTGGCGGCGATGTCGACGTGGCCTGACAGGAGCCCTTATCGCGGATCCCTGGAGCGAATCTCGGATAGGGTGGTCCCGGACATCTTCCACCTCATCCGCATAGGGGAAGGAGTTGTCGGAGCGCTCCGGGGATAAGCTCCCGAAGCGGTTGAACGTCGAGGTAGGCGGCGGTGCCTCCCTGCGCAGCCCTCGGGGGCGGCGTTGGTGGCGAGGTGCAGCTTTCTCGAGGTCTAGGAGAGCCATGTCCCTGGTGGGGATGACTCCCTCTTCCTCATATCTCCGCACCAAGTTGTTGATCACCCTTCTCTGGATGACCTCCGAGGGGGAGAGAGGGCGTGGTTTCCCCGCAGCTGCGGCTGCTGGGACGGCTGTGGAACGGGCGGGACCGCGCGGAGTAGCCGCGTCGGTGTTTCCCCTACCCGTGCGCCAGTGGGCGGGTGGCGATCGGGCACTGGATTGGGCGACTTGATTCCTGAAAGCAGGGAGAAAACCCCATTAACACTGACAGGAAAAGGAATCGACAACCAACCATTAGTGTCGCGACGCCTTCCGTGGGGGGAACCCAGGCCATCGACGTCGTGAGACGGAGTGCCCGATTTCCCTTCCCCATCCCCTGGCGGGTTTCGTGCTCCGGTGTTGAGTGCTTGGTCGAGCAGCATGCTGGTCTTCCAACACCTCTGAAAACCATCGGTCTTCGTATTGAGGAGAAGAGATTCACGTCGGGTTCACCATTTTTCTGTTTCGGTGCGGATGTGCGTCGGGTTTCTGTTCCGACGCTGTTCTGCCAGGACGCGTTCAGGCGTGCACCCGTCGACCCGAGGGGATGGGCGCGCGCGGCTTGTGGCCCCGCAGTCCCGCTTTCCAAGGGCGGGCGGCATTCGTCCCTTCTTCAGGGGAGTCTGCTCCTTGATCGAAACCGGGATGATGGGATGTCGGCTCCTCCTTCCGTGGACGTCTCCTCGGAACTCATCGCCTAATCCGGGTCTCCCTCGTAGATTTAAGACGTGCTCATGAATCTCGTTCCTGGCGCCATGTCTCCATGGACATCGGTTAATTACGCGGCTTCCGCCCGGACGCTCCAAGGAGTCTGGTCGGGGCAGCAACCTGCGGTGAGGAGACTGGGTGGCTCTGGGTGTTGGGGGCGTGTCTTAACACTGCGACTCTGCATGTCTGCCTTCCGTCCCTAATAGGGCTTCTCGAAGGCGTGATGGCCTGAGGCATCCCGCGCTGGGTGCGGGGAACTGTGTTACCTGAGGTTTTTCTCAGCTTCCCATGTTCAACATGGGGTATGCCGCGAGTTTAACGTCCTGCGGGGACGGCATCGGACTGATCAACACGAGAAGTGGATCAGATGACAGAACCCCTTGCGAGGAACCTCCGACGCTGGGGCCAGCACATGGGCGGCTTCCCGAGTGAAGTGGAGTGGAATGAAGTGGCATGACCCCACCGGGATGTGGCGGCCCGGGTAAGGATCAGGATGGATGATGGAGTGAAGAGCTTGGACCCCGTAGGGGCTTCCTACGTACCGCGTGTTGGCGCGGATCAAACTCAGCGTAGTTCGGGTATACAGTTTAATGTCATGCTGGACGTCGGCAAGCCGACTCACGAAGAGGTCGAGGCCGCCGGGCGGAGGATTGAACCGAACCACCTCGCACAGAGGGGGATGGAACGACCGGGTGGATCACAGTTTCACGTCATGCTGGACGCTGAAAGAAAAAGGGCAGTGGGGAAGCACAATGGAGATACACATGTGCAGTCTCCCACAGGGGCAGATTCATAGGTGAATCGATGCAAGTGTGAACCCAGGAGGGGTCCACTGATGGACGAACCGACGTGAATACGACCGGGACGACCAGGTGGTGGGCTTGAACCTCAGAGAGGCTTCCTACGTACCCTGTTTAGGAGACAGGGATCAAAGTCCACGTAGTTCGTTCGGTTTGTAACACTCTACCCCCGTGGGCGAA
Source organism: Viscum album (assembly GCA_963277665.1). Taxonomy (NCBI): domain Eukaryota; kingdom Viridiplantae; phylum Streptophyta; class Magnoliopsida; order Santalales; family Viscaceae; genus Viscum; species Viscum album. The sequence goes on along the minus strand of OY728143.1, from coordinate 509,542,456 downwards.
GGCCACTCCAATCCCGACATCCCGGCAGAGGTGCGGGTGGGGGCCACATCCAAACCGAGAGGACCCTGCGTGCGAGACACGGGATCGGGTGATGCAGACGGTTTAACGTCTTGCCGGACAAAGTACAGTTTAACGTCGTGTGTTGAGGACGAAGCGGACGGTTTAACGTCTTGCCGGACGAAGTACAGTTTAACGTCGTGTGTTGAGGACGAAGATGCTTGGCAGTTTAACGTCTTGTCGCGCGGATGATATGCTAGGCAGTTTAACGTCATGCAGCTTGGATGTAGATGCTTGGCAGTTTAACGTCTTGTCGCGCGGACGATATGCTAGGCAGTTTAATGTCGTGCATCTTGGACGTAGATGCTTGGCAGTTTAACGTCTTGTCACGCAGATGATATGCTAGGCAGTTTAACGTCGTGCAGCTTGGACGTAGATGCTTGGCAGTTTAACGTCTTGTCGCGCGGACGATATGCTAGGCAGTTTAACGTCGTGCAGCTTGGACGTAGATGCTTGGCAGTTTAACGTCTTGTCGCGCGGACGATATACTAGGCAGTTTAACGTCGTGCAGCTTGGACGTAGATGCTTGGCAGTTTAACGTCTTGTCGCGCGGACGATATGCTAGGCAGTTTAACGTCGTGCATCTTGGACGTAGATGCTAGGCAGTTTAACGTCTTGTCGCGTGGATGAAGATGGTGCCGCCGATGGGTCCGTGTCACTTCGCGCGAGCCTGGAGGGCCGCACGGGAAGACAACGCACGGTGCGGGCACCCGGGATGAAGATGATCGGGCGCCACGCAGGCGGGTACCCTCAGGGGGTCAAAGGGGGCGACCTCGGCGGGTTGCGCGCAAAAGAGAAGCTTGGCGCGCAATGCCGCGGGTCGGCGCGCAAATGGGCGGGCTGGCGCGCAATTGGGCCAGCGCTTTGCGCGCGGAAGATAGAGATTGCGCGCACCAGGCTTCGGATAGCGCGCGGGGGCAACGGCTCATTCTTTAATCGAATGGCCACTTTTAAAAAATGGGGGTGCGCGCAATCTGGCCGGATTGCGCGCACCCGGGGGCAATTCCGCACAAGAGGCTTCTTTTGCGCGCAAAGGCCTTTGGGTGAAGAATTATTCAATGGAAAGGAGCCAAAGGGATTACGCGCGAAGGCGAACCCCGAGGCTTTCTTGCGCGAAAGAAAGGAGGTTACCTGAAGATCGGCATTGCGCGCGGAAGGGGTTGGATTGCGCGCACGAGAGACCTTTCGAATTCCGGCAACCTTCAAAACGTCGGGGGTCGCCTTATATTTATAGGCAACCCCGGGCGCGGAATCCAATTCGCGGGCGCGGAATTCCCTTCGCGGGCGCGGAATCGGGCCCGGCGGGCAAGGGAGTCGCGCGGGCAACGGGCGCGCAAAATTTCGCGCCGGCCCAGCGCATTGCGCGCATCCCGGGAGGTTTGCTCGCGGCACTCCAACTTTGCGCGCGGCTCTCCAAAATTCCGCGCAAGGCTTCCGAGCCCTCCGAAACGGGCTTCCGACTCCAAATATGACCTCGCTTCCCGCATCCGGAGCTTCGTTTGGGAACAACGGACTTTTCCGGCGTCTACAACGACATGAAAGGATTTTTAAAACATTATATCCAAAAAGCTTCCTTTACAAGTTTTCACGATTATTTTTAATCAACTTCTTTTAGTTTAAAATTGTTTGACATGTTAAGAATTGAAAATTGTTTTTAAAGTAGAAAGGATATTTTCCTCCAGAATGGAGTTCAGGTGTTTTATAAAAATTATTTTCCATCTAAGATAATATAGGGTTCTGTTTCTATTTCTATTATTACATTGATTTTATTATGTTGTGATGGAATTATTTTTATGAATTCCTTTATCTTATATGAATTTTTTTTTGATGTCATGATGTTTAAGAATCCCATTTTTATTACATGGGTTATGAAATGATGTATGATTTATGATTTTGTGGCACACATAATAATGGTATCATTATGAGATGGGTGGAACCTTTATCTCCCTCCAATTTATTGGGTAAATATTTATATCTCGTGAGATAGGCATGGCTGGAATGGCAGGTTAATCCGGTTTAGTGAAACAGGACTGAAACGAGGAGTGAACTCGGTTCAGAAATGGACTATGTCCTCTAAGATAGTCTTGGATATGATTCTTGACTACTAAGAAATGATTCTCTATGATTATGTGTGTATGCCACAAAGTCTCATGTTTTAAGTTATGATTATTGGGATTACATTTCACTTCTATGATTTATCCCATGATATCAAATTATGATTTCTTTTGCAGGTTAAGATTTCTAAAATGTTATGTTCTTATGAATATGATGTGATTTATTTTTCTTTTGTTTACCCTTACTGAGAATTTGAGCTCACCCTTTTGTATGTTTTCTTTCCCCTAGGTCAGGAAGAAGGTTATTAGGTAGGATATGCCAAAAGGGACTCTAAATATGATGAAATAAATGGGAGACAATGTAGATGCTTTATGAACTATTTGTTTATGTTTCCATGTTTCTAAAGACACTATACCTATTCGGTCCTCTCATGGTTTTATTATATGTTGTAATAAGTGTGCTTCAATTTTGAATTATTAACAATGTATGAAAAGTATGGGTCGTTATAGTTGGTATCAGAGGAAAGGTATAGTCAGCCTTTGGAAACTAGGATGTGAAAGCCTTAGTAAGATCCTTAAGGATACGTCTAAGCATAGAACACAATCTTAGTGTTTTAGAAATTTCCATGAAAACCATATGATAAGACCTTAAGTGTGAAATTTTATTCTTGATTATGTGTTTTTCCTATTATAATTTGTGTTTCTCACACTATTCTTCTTGGTTTTAGTCAATGGATGGAACCCGAAGGAACCGTGTTAATGCGGAATGTGATGGGAAATGCAATGATTGTCCCCCTGAGCAACCAAATGTTATGGGAGCTGGAATGAAAAATATTGTAGCCATGAGCACACAACTTTCTCAAGCTATGAATCATGCAGGACTTCCAAATGAGCAGAGGAAGGATCAACATTCTGTTGAATCCTTCTTGAGGCAGTGACCACCTTCATTCAGTGGGTCTTCTGATCCATTAGTGGCTGAACGAAGGATCAGTACCACTGAAAAGATATTTTTAGTTCTTCAATGTTCTGAACATGATAATGTCATCTTAGCAGTTTATCGTTTGGAAGGTGATGCTGATCAATGGTGGAATCTTATTAAGAATACGAGGCAAAGGGATGAAATTGATTCCATTCAACGGGACGAGTTCCAGAACTTATTTTTCAATAAGTGCTTCCCTCGTATTCTGCGTACAAAGGTGGAGAATGAGTTTCATGAACTAAAGCAAAAGGATGATGAATCTGTTGGTACATACGAAGAAAATTTTACAATACTTGCAAGGTACACTTCTGGTATTATTATCCCACTTGAGAGTAAGATCGATCGATTCTTTAGTGGCTTAAAACCATGTCTTCGAAGGGCGTTATCCAAAAGGGACTTCAATAGCTACGAGGAAATTTTTCTATGTGCTCTCACGGTTGAGATAGAGATTGGTGTAACCCATCAGTCACATGGGTTTGATAAGAAGAGGAAAATGGAATTTAGTGGAAAATCTAAAGAGGACACCGAAAAGAAGATGAGTTTTCCCTTATGCTCAATGTGTGGAAAGAAACATGGAGGAAATTTTCTTAAGGGTACAAGAAAATGTTATAAGTGTGGAAAAGAAGGTCATCTGTCAATTGAATGTCGAAATAATGGGAATAAGATGTCTAATGATGCAATCAAAGGATGGGATATGCAGAATGAACCTACTACACTTCAATGTTTCAAGTTCCAGGAGATGGGGAATTATGCCAATCGATGCCCAAATCTAAGGGTTGATGATGATGATCGATGTCAACAAACTCTTAAGGATAAAGACAAAGGAAAGTCACATGCAATTACTATCGGTGATGTGGAGTACGACAACGCAGTGGTGAGAGGTACACTTACCATCCACTCTAAAGTAGAAATTGTTTTATTTGATTCTGGATCCACACACTCTTTTCTTTCTGAAGATTTTTCTAAGGGTATCACCATATTACCTCAACAATTAGATATTGAGTTAGCTGTGACAACTCCTAATGGCACAATAGTCGCATCAAAAGTTTATAATTCTTCTCCGATTGAAGTTTGTGGGAAAGTGCTCCCTGAAAATCTTGTCATCCTTCCTATAGTGGAATTTGATGTGATTCTTGGCATGGATTGGATTTTTTATATGGAGCTCATATCAATTGCCAAAGAAGGGAAGTCTCATTTCATATTCCAGATCAATCTATGATCGTCTGTCGATGCAAGGATGAACATAACCTTCCAGTGGAAATTTCTTCCATCTTATGGGTCTTGATTCCACTAAATTAAGGTTATTTATCTCAAATGGTTGGTGATAAACTCACGATTAAGAATATGACCATTGTACGAGAGTTTGACGTTGTCGTTTCGGAGGAATTTCTGGGTCTTCCACCAAATCTTGAAGTTGAGTTTTCAATAGAACTCATACCGGATGCTTTGCATATTTCAAAGACACCTTAAATAATGTCCCCAATTTAGTTGCAGGAATTGAAGAAGCAACTCCAAGAGAATCTTGATAAAGGATTTATACACCCTAGTGTGTCACCTTGGGGAGCACATGTTCTGTTTGTTAAGAAGAAATATGGATCAACTAGACTCTGCACTGATTATCTAGAACTTAACAAGATCACTATCAAGAACAAATACCCTCTCTTGTGCATTGATGACTTATTTGACCAAATACACGGAGCTCAATACTTTTCCAAGATTGATCTTCGTTCAGGGTACCATCAATTAAGGGTCAAAAGGGAGGATATACCAAAAACGGCTTTTTGTACAAGGTATGGACACTATGAATTTATATTGATGCCATTTAGTCTTACTAATGCCCCTTCTATCATCATGGATCTGATGAATAGAGTCGTTAGAGACTATCTTGATCCGTTTGTGGTAGTCTTTATAGACGATATTCTTGTCTATTCAAAGAGAAAGGAATAACATGAAGATCATTTGAGAATTATATTAAAGACCCTGAGAAAGGAGAAGCTTTGTGCCAAATTTACCAAGTGTGAATTTTGGCTTCAAAAAGTTTCATTTTTGGGTCACATAATCTCAAAAGAGGGGATATTTGTGGATCCAGCAAAAATATAGGTTATCAAAAGATGGTCGAGACAAACAACAGTAACTGAGATCTGAAGTTTTCTTGGTTTGGCTGGATATTATCTACGATTTGTGAAAGACTTTTCACGATTATCAAATCCACTCACCAGGTTGACTCGAAAAGGAGTTAAGTTTGTTTGGATGGAGGAATGTGAAGAGAATATAAAGGAGTTGAAAAGAAGGTTATCCAGTGCACCTGTACTCACACTTCCTTGTAGTGGATAATGGTTTGTGATCTAATGTGATGCATCCAAGAAGGGGTCGGGGTGTGTTCTTATGAAAAATGATATGGTGATAGCTTATTCCTCACGACAGTAGAAAATCCATTAGCAAAATTAACCAACTCATGATTTGGAGTTAGCGGCGGTAATCTTTGCATTAAAGATTTGGAGGCATTATCTATAGGGAGAAAAGTGGGATATTTATACTGATCATAAAAGTTTAAATTATATTTTCACACAAAAGGAGTTGATTATGCTCCAAAGAAGATGGTTAGAGCTGATTAAGGATTACGACTGCTCAATTCATTAGCACCCTGGGAAAGAAAACAAGGTGGTAGATGCATTAAGTCAACAAGACCATGCTAGATTATCCATGATGTGGATCACAAAAGATCCAATAATTATGGATTTACAAAGGATGGATCTTGGAATTATAATGGAAGGGGAAAATCATATCTTTATAAATTGAATGTTCAACCATCTATACATGTGAAGACTAAAGAGGCGAAGAAAGAAGATGTAGAGTTACAAAAGAAGGTGAGAAATATTCCTGAATTCAATCTTGATTGTGATGGGATAATAACGTTCAGGAATCGGGTTTGTGTTCCTCCAATCCCAGAATTTAAGAAGGAGCTGCTAGATGAGGCTCATAGTTCTTCATTCTCTATTCATCCTGGAAGCATGAAGATGTATGGGGACATGAATGAGTACTTCTGGTGGGATGGCATGAAAAGAGATATTGCTGAATATGTCTCTCGATGCTTGGTTTGTCAGGAAGTTAAAGTTGAGAGACAGAATTCTAAGGGGATGTTACAACCATTACCCATACCAGAATGGAAATGGGAAAACATCACTATGGATTTTGTCACTGGACTTCCTAAAACGTCCAAAGGCAATAAAGCTATCTGGGTAATAGTTGATCGTCTTACAAAGTCGGCATACTTCATCGCTATTAGAGAGGATTTCTCTCTGGATCAGCTTGCCATGATATATGTGAATGAAGTGGTAAGATTGCATCGAGTACCACTTTCTATTATATCTGATTGGGACGAAGTCTTCAGCATACTCTGGATACAGAGTTGAGTTTCATCATTGCTTATCATCCTCATACAGATGGTCGGTCTGAGAGAACAATTAAAACTCTAGAAGATATGTTTAGAGCTTGTTCTATGGATTTCAAAGGTGGTTGGGATCAACACCTACCTTTGGTGGAATTTTCTTATAATAATAGCTTTCACTCCAGTATTCAGATGGCTCCATATGAAGCTCTCTATGAAACAAATGCAGGACTCCAACTTGCTGGGATGAAGTTGGGGAAAGAAAGCTATTAGGACCCGATCTTGTTGAGGAGATGGCAGAAAAGGTCAGATCTATCCAGCAACACATTAGAGCAGCTCAGAGTCGACAAAAAAGTTATGCCGACAACCGACGAAATGACCTAGAGTTTGAAGTGATTGATAAAGTATTCTTACGAATATCTCCTTGGAAGAGAGTAATGAGATTTGGAAAGAAGGGAATGTTGAACCCTAGATATATCAGTCCTTTCGAAATACTGGATCGTTTTGGGAAGGTATCTTACCGATTGGATCTTCCACCAAATCTCTCCAAAGTTCATGATGTGTTCCATGTATCCCTCCTGAGAAAGTACATATCTGATCCTTCACATGTACTCAGCTCAGAAGTTGTACCGCTGGAACAAGATCTTTCTTATGAAAAACTGCCGATAGAGATTCCAGATCATAGTGAAAAAAGTCCTATGGAAAAAGACCACTCGCTTGGTGAAAGTTTTATGGAGGAACCACCAGTTAGAAGAAGCTACATGGGACCTTGACGATATGATGAGGGAAAGTTATCCTCATCTGTTTCTAACAAAGTGACGAATTTTGAGAGAGAAATTCATTTTAAGTGGGGTAGAATGTAACACCCGAGACATTTATGAGAAATATTTTGTAATCAAAGGAATCTTTCACTACACACAACACTATCTTGGCTTGCTTTACACTCTACCGTGTCCTTCCTCGATATCTTGCATCGTACGCAATACCGAGTTTCACTAAACAACGATATGCTATTAAAATATTATTGAAACTAGCCGTTATGAATAGTAATAACCACTTTTTGAAATTTTTTAAATTTTATTTTTCAAAAGGGACTTCATTTTTGGATTCGGAATATCGAAATTAGCCTAGGGTGAAATTTTGGTATTTTTCTGAAAACATTCAATTTTTGATGGATAGTGAAAACACTGGGTTACTATTTAAAAACCGACTTTTTATATAAATAATTATTTATTTTATTTAAATTTATTTTCGGTCAAAATTGATACATAATACCTATATAAGTTCAATTCAATTAATTGGAGTCATTTTATAATAATTTTAGATATATAAAAATTTTATTGAACTTTTCACCGTTCTTTACCTACCTCCTAGGAGAATTTCCAAATTCACATAAAACCTAATTTTACCGCTTATGTGAGTGGAATTTCAAAAATCTGAGAGACATGGTTAATATCAAGGACTAAAATGTGGTTCAATGAGATGAAAATAATTTTTGGTGAATAGTAACTTTTTACTTTTTTTACCACGGTTAAAAGTCAATAGGGTAATTAAGGGTAAAAATGTTATTATTATTACCCTAAAACATGTCATAATTCAATTGGATAAGTGTAATTCGACCAAAAAAAACCTTAGTAATAAAATATTACCATTTAGGCCCACATGGATTAGATTAGGACATTTATTATTAATTTATTTAAAGAAGGGTTAAAATAGTTAAAATCAATGTTTAATAACTAATGCATTTTTAATATAGAGTTATACATAAGATAAATTAGACTATAAATAATCATTGGAAATATAAAAATATTTCCTAAAAAATGATATTTTATATATAATTTTTAGACTTTAAATAATTTAATTTATTTATGACACAATGATTATGCAGTAATTATCTTATTAATGAAATATTAACATAATTGATGTTATAAATACCCAAATAAATGTAATTTGGAACTTTTTATTAATTAAACTAATTTTATATGTTAATATGACATGTTATTATTGATTTAATTAACTTTTCTCGAACTCATCCTTCTGTTATGATTTTCACAAAAAAGAATTTACCAAATAGTGTCAAAATTGACAAAAAATTGTTTTTAAAACAAATATTATATTATTAATTGTTATATTATTCCTAAAAGTCTTATGATATGCCAAATGAATTAGGTAAGGTTATATATATTAATAATAACCAACTTGGGGTTCGTTTGGCTTGTTATAGTAAGTTTATTAAACTTATAGTGTAAGAAAACAAGAAGACACGGTAAAAGTTAAATTATCTAACTTAAAGTTAAATCTAAATGATAAGGTTAAAATAGATACCTAAACATGTTTAAATTCTATTGGATGAGATGATTTTGACCCATCCCTACCTTAGCTTCAAAATAAATCGATTTGGAGCTATTAAAAACTTAATATGACTTTATAATAAAATAATATCTTTAGTTTTGTCAAAGGTGCCCCTCTCCTCCCTTATAAAAGGGCACGTCCTCCCTCTCTTCCTCACACCACTTTGAGCCTTCCAGCTCGGCCAACCCCGACCCAATTCTCTTATCCACTTCCCTATAAACATCCTAGTGGTCCTGGTCTTCTTCAAAGACCAATTTTAGTCCCCTAAGAGGAGGTCTCAAAGAGGCGCTTTAAAGAAGAGGTAATGTCCGTTACCGATTCTTTCAGCTTTATTTCTTCTTCCACTTCTTCTTATTTAGTTGTTTAATTATGAAGTAATAACATCAGTATCACTCATATACTGATATGTTATTATAAGTATGAAGAAACCCTATTTCACCATCTATCCATCCTACGGAAATGAAATCACTGAGCATGCGTACATACGGAATACCATCTCCACGTCGTGGAGTAATCTATTTTCCACCACCACCTTACTTGGATGGGTATAATGGTGAAAATAAATAACTATATATGATTATTGTAAATTTTTATTTATTCTGAAATAGTATACATACACTCCAATACAATTCCATGATCATGGAAATGATATCATCGTTCGTGCGTACAAACGGAATATCGTCTTCACGATGTGATGTGACTCGTTCTACATGATCATCATTGCATAATTATTATATAAATGAATTGAAAGAATAAATATGATATATAGTACACTAATACCATTATGGAAATGTGGTATTTATAACCTAAAGGGAAGAATAAGAATTTATTTGACAAAACATGCATAAGAACAAAAAGTAATAAACACCTGAATAACAAGTAGCAATGAAATATTACTAATAAGAGGCTAAGAATATGGACATATATGATATCATAACAAAGAGTATGATTCTGGAATAAGTCAATGACATTATTTAAATCATTATAAATGAGTTTTGGACACCTACGAAGCAAATCGGACCTAAGGTAAGGGAAAATCTCACAATCTCATTTTTATCCGAGATTGTTTATACTTCAGAATTTACTGGGGAATATTTATCATCCACATCCATGTTTCCTAAATATGTAATATTATTTCCATACAACTAAAATTTTTTAAATCCAATTTTACCCTTCGGTGAGTTTTTGGTAAAAGATATGAAAGGACTCATTTGTCATTTTTCGTACGAGGTACTTTTTGACTTTTCAGGCCAAAGTACGGGAAGAATGTTTTTTTAAATTATACGGCATGAATTGATTTTTAAAATATTATTTCCAAGAATCTTCCTTTACAAGTTTTCAAGTTTATGTTTAATCAACTTCTTTTAGTTTAAAATTGTATGACATGTTATGAAAGTAAAAATGTTTTTGAAGTAGAAAGGATATTTTCCTCAAGAATGGAGTTCATGTGTTTTATCAAAATTATTTTCCATCTATGATAATATAGGGTTTTGTTTCTATCCCTATTATTACATTGATTTGATTATGTTGTGATTTAATTATTTTTATGAATTCCATTATCTTATATGAATTGTTTTATGATTTCATGATGTTTAAGAATCCCATTTTTATTACATGGGTTATGCAATGATGTATGATTTATGATTTTGTGTCACACATAAGAATGGTATAATTATGAGATGGGTGGGACCAATATATCCTTCCAATGCATTGGGTAAAGATTTATATTCCATGAAATTGGCATGGATGGAACGGCAGGTTAATCTGGTTCAGTGAAACAGGACTGAAACGAGGAGTGAACTCGGTTCAGAAATGGACTTTGTTTGCTAAGATAGTCTTGGCTATGAGTCTTGACTAATAAGAAATGATTCTCTATGATTATATGTGTATGACACAAAGTTTCATGTTTTATGTTATGATTATTGGGATTAAATTTCAATTCTATGATTTATCCCATGATATAAAATTATGATTTCTTTTTCAGGTTAAGATTTCCAAAATGTTATGTTCTTATGAATATGATGTGATTGATTGTTCTTTTGTTTACCCATACTGAGTATTTGAGCTCACCCTTTTGTATGTTTTATTTCCCCCAGGTCAGGAAGAAGGTTATTAAGTGGGATATGCCAAAAGGGACTCTAGATATGATGAAATAAATGGGAGAAAATGTAGATGCTTTATGAACCAGTTGTTTATGTTTCACAGTTTCTAAAGACACTATACCTATTCGGTCCTTTCATGGTTTTTTTATATGTTTTAATAAGTGTGCTTCAATTATGAAGTATTAACAATGTATGCAAAGTATGGGTCATTATAAACTTTCTACCATCATCTGGTTGAAAAGATCATCAATTCTTGTGGGAGGGTAATGATTCTCAACCATTTCATGATTCAACATCTAATAGTCTATAAAAACCCGAATTCTACCGTATGTGTTTTTCTCAAAAAAGATCAAAGCACTCCACATCAACACATTGGGCTAGATAAATCCCTTCAACATCATATCTTCCACCAGAATATGCAACTCCCCCGTCTCAGAAGGTTCCATGCGATAAGGATCCGTCAAAATCAGAGAGGCATCGGGCTGTGGACTAACTATAACTCAACATCCCCTCTAGGGGTTAATGTCGCAACCATATCAGATAATGCATACCAAAACTCCCAAAAAAAACTCTACAAAACACCTTTTTCAAAGCATCCACGGATTCGGCTGACAGCTCAGATAAAAATGAAAGAATGGGCCCCAGATGCCAACTGCCCATATGACAAATCTGCTCACCAACTAACACCACATTCTTTCCATCCACATCTTAAAATAGAACTCATATCCTAGAGAAGTCGATAAAAGCTTTCCTGGAAAACAACTAGTCGATGCCAAGGATAACATCATATGGTTGTATCTATAAAATAAAAAGAACCACAATAGACTTATGTAACCTTAACATCAATATACATTCGCGGAAAAAATCAAACAAGTTGGTCTAGCTTCTGATCGGTGTACTCAATAGTAGGGTCATGGAAACCCTCTCTATATCAAGTCTCCATGAATGGATTATAGTGGGTACAATGAAGTAGTGTGAAGCTCTCAAATCAAACATAGCACAAGCAAGAGTACAGAACAATCCAATCATACCTCGAATGATCTCTAGCCCTGCTGGAACCGCTGCCTCTACGACATGTAATAGATCATTCCAAGATCCTTTGACCCTATGCTGATAACCACCTCCATGACCATTCCTGTTCTGAGGTCCCTATGGAACACCAAGAGGTCATCCACCACCTGCTATATCTCCCCAAAATGGAGCATGTGCCAACTATCCCTACTACTGAAATGGACTGGATGGAAACTACTATTGATATGGGCACTAAACCTAACCGCCTCCACCAACCCAAGATCAAACTTCCTTCAGTAACTAAATATGAAGATGCCCATGATATCCATAGATTAAACACACCAAACCCAATCTTATAGGATAGGAATTAGGACCAGAAGTCCGAAGTAGCAACTAGTGAGGTTGATGCCCTAATGGATAAAACCTCAAAGGCCCTGGAACCTAAGACCTTCCGCTGGTTTCCTTTTGCTTTGAATAACCCTTTTTGATCCCATATTGTGGTATACTTCCCCGCGAGTGCATTATGTCAACTACCTATGTCATCTTCTAGACCTCTAGGTATGTTAGAATGGTGAAGGGAGAAGTTGCCTACTGAGGAGAATAATAAAGTGCCTCCTCTAAGAATCTCGCCCAGCACTCATCTGAAAAAAGATCCAGATCGAAGTGAAGAAGATCCTTGAACTTGATCCCAAGTGCTCATACCAACATACTCTCCAACTAGAGGGATAGTATCTTCTATTTATTTTCAGACCTCATGGTTGAATAAAGTAATTCTACCAGAAACCCCTTCTCAAAATCAACCCACAGAACATTGATATCATTTCTCTCCCCTAAGAAATGCATACACCACTGACGCGAAGCTCCACTCATCTGAATAAACACCAATAGAACCTAGTACTCTATTGGAGCCCAAATCAGGTTGAAGGTGATCTTAAGTTCCTAGAACCATCTCCCTATCTCGATGTTCATGAAATTTACGTCGTACATTCCCATGGTCTGCTACTGAAAATAATGTAAATGTATCCACCGCTGGTTTTCCTCCACCACAAGATCAATCCTCCACTGATCAGCTGGATCATCCGATTGAGCCTCCACATCCTGAGCCTCTTGTGGAAAATGATCGAATTCTATATCTGAAAAGAAAACAAGGAACTCTTATGCCCAAGTAATATGAAATTTGGTTTAAGATTCATTTTAACTTCTTATTTACTTAAATTCCTCAAAACATCCAATTCAAACAAGAACCCAAGTGATCATGATGCATGTACATTTCCTAGGGTATCTACCCTGCAAAGAGCGTATCCTCACTAGGTTGTTTGGTAAGATTAGAGTCCTTTCATAGGATCATTGAAGCCTAAAATCCATTTTCTTAGCCGGTATTCCCTAGAGTATGTCACACACTAAGGTCACCTGGAATTTTATTTCCTAACAACCCATGAAATCATCATTACACATAACTCCAAACTCCATCGTATCTCACAACCATCAACATTGTTGTTATTCTATCACAACCCCTCCCTCCAAAGATGCCCCTCCTAAGTTAGAAATGGATAAATAGATATAATTACCCCTGAGTCCCGCATCCAGTAGGCCCGAGGGTTGAAAGCACCACTAATGGTATAAAAATATCACAAAATGGGGGTAATTACCATTTTTATAGTAACGAAGATCAGAAGACAAGATGTATCAACCAAAAAACAACTCCAAGACTTATATGGAAAATAAATCCAAAATACATAAAACATGCATGATTAAATATATAATTTTATAAAAACAGTGTCTCCAAAGTAAATAACAAAAAACAAGTCTAAGTAGTGACACAACAACTATACCAAAGTCCAAGTTTGAAAGGCCCAGTATGGCCCAAAAAAATACTCCATAAAACTCGAAAATGTTTAATATACATAGGGTGAGAATAAATGTATAGTCCTTAGGAAAAGACGAAGTCTCTTGTGCACATGTGGGGGAGTTATACTAATTACACGTGAGGAAACAAAAAAAACAAATCACCCAACAAGATATACTATCTATAACGACCCATACTTTGCATACGTTGTTAATACAACAAAATTTAAGCACAATTATTAAAACATATAACAAAACCATGAAAGGGCCGAATAGGTTTAGTGTCTTTAGAAACTGGGAAACATAAACAACTGGTTCATAAAGAATCTACATTTTCTCCCATTTATTTCATCATATCTAGAGTCCCTTTTGTAATATCCTACTTAATAACCTTCTTCCTGACCTGGGGGAAAGAAAACATACAAAAGGGTGAGATAAAATTCTTAGTAAGGGTAATCAAAAGAAAAATCAATAACATCATATTCATAAGAACATAACATTTTGGAAATCTTAACCTGCAAAAGAAATCATAATTTCATATCATGGGACAAATCATAGAAGTGAAATGTAATCCCAATTATCAAAACTAAAAACATGAAACTTTTTGGAATACACACATAATCATATAGAATCATTAAATAGTAGTCAAGACTCATAGCCAAGACTATCTTAGTGGACAAAGTCCATTTCTGAACCAATTTCACTCCTTGTTTCAATCCTGTTTCACTGAACTGGATTAACCTGCCATTCCAGCCATGTCTATCTCATGAAATATAAATCATTAACCAATGAATTGGAGGGAGATATAGGTCCCACCCATCTCATAATGATACCATTCTTATGTGTGCCACAAAATCATAAATCATACATCATTGCATAACCCATGTAATAAAAATGGGATTCTTAAACATCATGAAATCATAAAACAATTCATATAAGATAAAGGAATTCATAAAACTAATTCCATCACAACATAATCAAATCAATGTAATAATAGGGATAGAAACAGACCCCTATATTATCTTAGATGGAAAATAATTTTGATAGAACACTTGAACTCCATTCTTGAGGAAAATATCCTTTCTACTTCAAAAACATTTTCCTTTCTTAACATGTCATAAAATTTTAAACTAAAAGAAGTTGATTAAAAATAAACTTGAAAACTTTTAAAGGAAGCTTCTTGGAAATAATTTTTTAAAAATCCACTCATGCCGTATATGGTAAAAAACATTCTTCCCGTACTTTGGCTAGAAAAGTCAAAAAGTACCTCGTACGAAAAACGACAAAAGATTCCTTTCATATCTTTTACCAAAAACTCACATAAGGGTAAAATTGGATTTTAACAATTTTAGCTGGATGTAAATAATATTACATATTTAGAAAACATGTATGTGGATGATAAATATTCCCTAGTAAATTCTGAAGTATAAATAATCTCTGGTAAAATGAGATTATGAGATTTTCCCTTACCTTAGGTCCGATTTGCTTCGTAAGTGTCCGTACCTCCTGTATAATGATTTAAATAATGTCATTGACTTATTCCAGAATCATACTCATTGTTATGATATCATAAATGGTCATATTATTAGCTTCTTATTAGTAATATTTCATTGCTACCAGTTATTCGGGGGTTTATTACTTTTTTTTCTTATGCGTGTTTTGTCGAATGTATTCTTATTATTATCTTCAGGTTATAGATAACTAATTTCCAGAATGGTATTAGTGTACTATATATAATATTTATTCATTCAATTAATTTATATAATCATTATGAAATGAAGATCATGTAGAACGAGTCGAATCACATCGTGGAGATGGTATTCCGTACGTACGCACGAGCGATGATATCGTTCCCATGATCATGGAATTGTATTGGAGTGTATGTATACTATTTAATAATCAATAACAAGTTAAAATAATCATATATAGTCATTTATTTGAACCATTATACCCATCCAAGTATGGTGGTGGTGGGAAATAGATTACACCATGGCGTGGAGACGGTATTCCGTACGTACGCACGCGTGGTGATTTCATTTTCCGTAGGATGGATAGATGGTGAAATAGGGATGTTTCATACTTATAATAACATATCAGTATATGAGTGATACTGATGTTATTAATTCATAATGAAACAACTAAAGAAGTAGAAGTGGAAGAAGAAATAAAGTTTAATGAATCAGTAACGGACATTACCTCTTCTTTGAAGAGCCTCTTTGAGACCTCCTCTTAGGGCACTAAAATTGGTCTTTGAAGAATACCATGACCTCTAGGATATTTCTAGGGAATACGATAAGAGAATCTGGAAGGGGTTGTCCGAGCTTGAAGTCTCAAAGTGGTGTGAGGAAGAGAGGGAGTAGGTTCCCTTTTATAAGGGAGGAGAGGGGCACCTTTGGAAAAACTAAAAATATTATTTTAATATAAAGTCATTTTTGGTTTTTAATAGCTCCAAATTGATTTATTTCAAAGATAATGTGGGGATCGGTCGAAATAATCTCATAAAATAGAATTTAGACATGTTTAGGTATCTATTTTAACCTTATCATTTAGATTTAACTTTAAGGTAGATAATTTAACTTTTACCGTGTCTTCTTGTTTTCATACACTATAAGGTTAATAAAATTACTATAACAAGCCAAAATAACCCCAAGTTGTTTATTATTAATATAGATAACCTTATCTATGTAATGTGGCCGAACCTTAGGTTTTTAGGAATAAAATAAAAATTAATAATATAATATTTGTTTTAAAAACAATTTTATGTCAATTTTGACACTATTTGGTAATTAATTTTTGTGAAACTCATAACAGAAAGATTAGATCAAAAAAAGTTAATTAAATCACTAATAACATGTCATATTAACATATAAAATTATTTTAATTCATAAAAAGTCTAAAATTACATTTATTTGGGTATTTATAACATCAATTATGTTTATATTTCATTAATAAGATAATTACTGCATCATCTTTGTGTCCTAAATAAATTATAATATTTAATGTCTAAAAATTATAAATAAACTACCATTATGTAGGAAATCTTTATAGATTTCTAATGAATATTTATAGTCGAATTTATCTTATGTATAACCCTATATTAAATATTCTTTAGTTATTAAACTTTGATATTAACTATTTTAAACCTTCTTTAAATATGTTAATAATAAGTGTCAAAATCTAATCCATGTGGGCCTAAATGGTCATATTTTATTCCGAAGGTTGTTTTTGGTCTAATTACACTTTTCCAATAGAATTATCACATGTTTATAGTAATAATAATATCATATTTACCCTTAATTACCCTATTTACTTTTAACCGTGGTAAAAAAACTAAAAAGTTACTATTCACGAAAAATTATTTTCATCTCATTAAACCAAATTTTAGTCCTTGATATTCACCGTGTCTCTCGGATTTTCGAAATTCCACTCACAGAAGCAGTAAAATTATGTTTTTTGTGAATTTGGAAATTCTCCTAGGAGGTGGGTAAAAGACGGTGAAAAGTTCAATAAAATTTTTATATATCTAAAATTATTATAAAATGAATCCAATGAAATGCATTGAACTTATATAGGTATTATGTATCAATTTTGACCTAAAATAAATTTAAATAAAATAAATAATTTTTTAAATAAAAAGTCGGTTTTTAAATAGTAACCCAGTGTTTTCACTATTCAACAAAATTTGAAATTTTTCAGAAAAATACCAAAATTTCACCCTAGGCTAATTTCGATATTCCGAATCAAAAAATGAAGTCCATTTTGAAAAATAAAATTTACAAAATTTCAAAAAGTGGTTATTACTATTCATAACGGCTGGTTTTAATAATATTTTAATAGCATATCGTTGTTTAGTGAAACTCTGTATTGCGTATGACGCAAGATATCGAGGAAGGTCGCGGTTGCGTCTAAAGAAAGCCAAGATAGTGTTGTGTGTAGTGAAATATTCCTTTGATAACAAAATATTTCTCATAAAAGTCTCGGGTGTTACATTCTACCCCCCTTAAAATGAATTTCTCCCTCGAAATTCGTCACTTTGTAACAAACAGATGAGGATACCTTTCCCCCATCATATCCTCAAACTCCCATGTAGCTTCTTCTAACTAGTGGTTCCTCCATAAAACTTTCACCAAGCAAGTGGTCTTGTTCCGTAGGAATTTTTGACAATGATCTAGAGTCTCTATCAGCTGTTCTTCATAAAAAAGATCTTGTTCCAGCGGTACAACTTCTGAACTGAGTACATGTGAAGGATCAGGTATGTCCTTTCTAAGGAGAGATACATGGAACACATCGTGAACTTGGAAGAGATTCAGTGGAAGCGCCAATCGGTAAGCTACCTTCCCAACACGATCCATTATTTCGAAAGGAACGGTATATCTAGGGCTCAGATTTCCCTTCTTTCCAAATCTCATTAATCTCTTCTAAGGAGATATGCATATGAACACTTTATCACCCACTTCAAACTCTATGTATTTTCTTCGGTTGTCGGCATAAATTTTTGTTGACTCTCAGCTGCTCTAATTTGTTGTTGAATAGATCTGACCTTTTCTGCCATCTCATAAACAAGATCATATCCTAATAGCTTTCATTCCCCAACTTCATCCCAGCAAGTTGGAGTCCTGCATTTCCTTCCATAGAGAGCTTCATATGGAGCCATCTGAATACTAGAGTGAAAGCTATTATTATAAGAAAATTCCACCAAAGGTAGGTGTTGATCCCAATCACCTTTGAAATCCATAGAGCAAGCTCTCAACATATCTTCTAGAGTTTGAATTTTCCTCTCAGACGGACCATCTGTCTGAGGATGATAAGCAGTGCTGAATCTCAATTCTGTATCCAGAGTATGCTGAAGACTTCGCCAGAACTTCGAGTTAAATCTCGGATCTCGATCAGTTATAATAGAAAGTGGTACTCCATGCAATCTTACCACTTCCTTCACATATATCCTGGCAAGATGATCCAGAGAGAAATCCTCTCTAATAGCGATGAAGTGTGCCAACTTTTTAAGACGATCAACTATGACCCAGATAGCATTATTTCCTTTGGATGTTTTTGAAAGTCCAATGATAAAATACATAGTGATGTTTTCCCATTTCCTTTTTGGTATGGGTAATGGTCGTAACATCCCCTTAGACTTCTGTCTCTTAGCTTTAACTTGCTAATAAACCAAGCATCGAGAGACATATTTAGCAACATCTCTTTTCACGCCATCCCACCAGAAGTACTCTTTCAGGTCCCTATATATCTTCGTGCTTCCAAGATAAATAGAGAATGAAGAACTATGAGCCTCATCTAGCAGCTCCTTCTTTAATTCTGAGATGGGAGGAACACAAACCTGATTCTTGAATTTTATTATCCCATCGCAATCAAGGTTGAATTCAGGAATATTTCTCACCTTCTTTTGTAACTCTACATATTCTTTCTACGCCTCTTTAATCATCACATGAATAGATAGTTGTACATTCAATTGAGAAAGATACGATTTTTCCCCTTCCATTATAATTCCAAGATCCATCCTTTGTAAATCAATAAATATTGGATCTTTTGTGATCCTCGTCATTGATAAGCTAGCATGGTCTTGTAGACTTAATGCATTTGCCACCTTGTTTGCTTTCCCAGGGTGGTAATGAATTGAGCAGTCGTAATCCTTAATTAGCTCCAACCATCTTCTTTGTTGCATATTCTTCTCCTTTTGTGTGAAAATATACATTAATATTTTATGATCAGTATAGATATCACACTTTTCTCCATAAAGATAATGCCTCCAAATAATTAATGCAAAGATTACCGCAGCTAACTCCAAATCATGAGTTGGGTAATTTTGCTCATGGATTTTCAACTGTCGTGAGGCATAAGCTATCACCATATCATTTTTCATAAGAACACACCCCAGCGCCTTCATGGATGCATCAATGTAGATCAAAAACCTTTCTCCACTACAAGGAAGTGTGAGTACAGGTGCACTGGATAACCTTCTTTTCAACTCCTTGAAATTCTCTTCACATTCCTCCGTCCAAATAAACTTAACTCGTTTTTTAGTCAACCTGGTGAGTGGATTAGATAATACTGAAAAGCCTTTCACAAAATATCGATAATATCCAGTCAAACAAAGAAATGTTTGGATCTCAGTTACTGTTGTTGGTCTTGACCATCTTTCGATAACCTCTGTTTTTGCTGGATCCACAGATATCCCCGCTTTGGAGATTAAGTGACCCAAAAATGCAACTTTTTGAAGCCAAAATTCACACTTGGTAAATTTTTCATAAAGCTTCTCCTTTCTCAGGGTCTTCAATATAATTCTCAAGTGATCTTCATTTTCTTCCTTGCTCTTTGAATAGACAAGAATATCATCTATAAAGACTACCAAAAACTGAACAAGATAGTCTCTAAAGACTCTATTCATCAGATCCATGAAGATATCAGGGGCATTAGTAAGATCAAATGGCATCACTATAAATTCATAGTGTCTATACCTTGTACGGAAAGCTGTCTTTGGTATATCCTCCCTTTTTACCATTAATTGATGATACCCTGAATGAAGATCAATCTTGGAAAAGTATTGAGCTTCGCGTAGTTGGTCAAATAAGTCATCAATGCATGGGGGAAGATATTGGTTCTTGATAGTGATCTTGTTAAGTTCTCAATAATCAATTTAGAGTCTCATTGATCCATCTTTCTTCTTAACAAACAGAACAGGTGCTCCCCAAGGTGACGCACTAGGGAGTATGAATCCTTTATAAAGATTCTCTTGAAGTTGCTTCTTCAATTCCTGCAACTCAATTGGGGCCATTCTATAAGGTGTCTTTGAAATAGGCAAAGCACTCGGTACGAGTTCTATTCAAAACTCAACTTCACGATTTGGTGGAAGACCCGGCAATTCCTCTAGAAAGACATCGTCAAACTCCCATAAAATTGGAATATTCTTAATCGTGAGTTTCTCACCAACCATTTGAGATAAATAACCTTCATTTAGTGGGATCAAGACCCATAAGATGGAAGAAATTTCCACTGGAAGGTTATGTTCATCCTTGCATCGATAGACGATCATAGATTGATCTGGAATATGAAATGTGACTTCTCTTCTGTGGCAATTGATATGATATCCATATAACGAAAGCCGATCCATGCCAATAATCACATCAAATTCCATTATAGGAACAATCACAAGATTTGCAGGAATCACTTTCCCACAAACTTCAATCGGAGATGAATTAAAAACTTTTGATGTGACTGTTGTGGCAGTAGGAGTTGTCACAGCTAACTCAACATCTAATTGTTGAGGTAATATGGTGATACCGTTAGAAAAATCTTCAGAAATAAAAGAGTGGGTGGATCTAGAATCAAATAAAACATTTTCTACTTTAGATTGAATGGTAATTGTACCTCTCACCACTTCGTTGTCATACACCACATCGCCAATAGTAATTGCATGTCACCTTCCATTGTCTTTAGCCTTAAGAGTTTTTTGACGTCGATCATCATAATCAACCCTTGGATTTGGGCATTGATTGGAATAATGCCCCATCTCCATGCTCTTGAAACATTGAAGTGTAGTAGGTTCATTCTGTGTATCCCTTCCTTTCTTTGCATCATTAGACATCTTCTTCCCATTATTTCAACATTCAATTTCCCGATGACCTTCTTTTCCACACTTATAACATTTTCTTGTCCCCTTAAGAAGATTTCCTCCATGTTTCTTTTCACACTTTGAGCATAAGAGAAAACTCATATTCTTTTCAGTGTGATATTTAGATTTTCCTTTTAATTCCATTTTCCTCTTCTTATAAAACCCATGTGACTGTTGGGTTACACCAATCTCCATCTCAACTTTGAGATCACATCGAACAATTTCCTCGTAGCTATTGAAGTCCCTTATGGCTAACGCCCTTCGAAGACTTGGCTTTAAGCAACTAAAGAATCGATCGATCTTACTCTCAGGTTAGATAATAATACCAGAAGCATACCTTGCAAGTCTAGTAAAATTTTCTTCATAGGTACCAACAGATTCATCATCCTTTGCTTTATCTCAAGAAACTACTTCTCCATATTTGTTCAGAGAATACGAGGGAAGTACTTATTGAAAAATAAGTTCTTGAACTTATCCCATTCCATGGACTCAATTGCATCCATTTGCCTCGTATTCTTAATAATATTCCACTATTGATCAGAATCACCTTCCAAACGATTAACCGCTAAGATGACTTTATTATGTTCAGAACATTAAAGAACTGAAAATACCTTTTCAGTGGAACTGATCCATTGTTCATCCACTAATGGATTAGAAGACCCACTGAATGAAGGTGGATGTTGCCTCATGAAAGATTCAACAGAATGTTGCTCCTTCCTTTTCTCATTTGGAAGTCCTGCATGATTCATAGCTTGAGAAAGTTGTGTGAGCATGGCTACATGATTTTTCATTCCATCTCCCATAACGTTTGGTTGCTCTGGGGGACAATCATTGCATTACCCATTGCATTCCGCATTAACATGGTTCCTTCGGGTTCCATCCATTGACTAAAACCAAGAAGAATAGTGTGAGCAACAATAATTATAATAGGAAAAATACATAATCCAAAATAAAATTTTACACTTAAGGTCTTATCATAGGTTGTTCATGGCCATTTTTAAAACACAAATATTATGTTCTATGCTTAGACTTATCCTTAGGGATCTTACTAAGGCTTTCACATCCTAGTTTCCATAGGTTGACTATACCTTTCCTCTGATACCAACTATTATGACCCATACTTTGCAAAAATTGTTAATACTTCAAAATTGAAGCACACTTATTACAACATATAAAAAAACCATGAAAGGACCGAATAAGTATAGTTTTTTTAGAAATTGGGAAACATAAACAACTGGTTCATAAACCATCTACATTGTCTCCCATTTATTTCATCATATCTAGAGTCCCTTTTGGCATATCCTACTTAATAACCTTCTTCCTGACCTGGGGAAAATAAAACATACAAAAGGGTGAGCTCAAATGCTCAGTAAGGGTAAACAAAAGAAAAATCAATCACATAATATTCATAAGAACATAACATTTTGGAAATCTTAACCTGCAAAAGAAATCATAATTTCCTATCATGGGATAAATCATAGAAGTGAAATGTAATCCCAATAATCATAACTTAAAACATGAAACTTTGTGGAATACACACACAATCATAGATAATCATTTCTTAGTATTCAATACTCATATCCAAGACTATCTTAGCGGACAAATTCCATTTATGAACCGAGTTCACTCCTCGTTTCAATCCTGTTTCACTGAACCGGATTAACCTTCCATTCCAGCCATGTCTAACTCATGAGATATAAATATTTACCCAATAAATTGGAGAGAGATATAGGTCCCACCCATCTCATAATGATACCATTCTTTTGTGTGCCACAAAATCATAAATCATACATCATTGCATAACCCATGTAATAAAAATGGGATTCTTAAACATCATGACATCATAAAACAATTCATATAAGATAAAGGAATTCATAAAAATAATTCCATCACAACATAATCAAATCAATGTAATAATAGGGATACAAACATAACCCTATATTATCTTAGATGGAAAATAATTTTGATAAAACAATTGAACTCCATTCTGGAGGAAAATAGCCTTTCTACTTCAAAAAAAAATTTATTTCTTAACATGTCATACAATTTTAAACTAAATCAAGTTGATTAAAAATAAACTTGAAAACTTTTAAAAGAAGATTATTGGAAATAATGTTTTAAAAATCCATTCATTCCTTATAAGCTAAAAAACATTCTACCCGTACATTGTCCCGAAAAGTCAAAAAGTACCTCGTACAAAAAACGACAAAAGATTCCTCTCATATCTTTTAAAAAAACCCACTAAAGGGTAAAATTGGATTTAAACAATTTTAGGTGGACTGAAATAATATTAAATATTGAGGAAACATGGATGTTGATGATAAATATTCCCCAGTAAATTCTGAAGTATTAACAATCTCAGATAAAAATGAGATTGTGAGATTTTCCCTTACCTTAGGTCCGATTTGCTTCGTAAGTGTCTGAACCTCCTGTATAATGATTTAAATAATATAATTGACTTATTTTTGAGTCATACACATTATTATGATATCATATATGGTCATATTATTAGCTTCTTATTAGTAATATTTCATTGCTACTTGTTATTCAGGTGTTTATTACTTTTTGTTCTTATGTGTGTTTTGTCGAATAAATTCTTATTCTTCTCTTTAGGTTATAGATACCTCATTTCCATAATGGTATTAGTGTACTATATATCATATTTATTCATTCAATTCATTTATATAATCATTTTGCAATGAATATCATGTAGAACGAGTCGCATCACATCGTGGAGATGGTATTTTGTACGTACGCACGAGCGATGATATCATTCCCATGATCATGGAATTGTATTGGAGTGTATGTATACTATTTAAGAATAAATACCACTTTAAAATAACAATATATAGTTATTTATTTGCACCATTATACTCATCCAAGTAAGGTGGTGGTGGAAAATATATTACACCACGACGTGGAGACGGTATTCCGTACGTACGCACGCGCGGTGATTTCATTTTCCGTAGGATGGATAGATGGTGAAATAGGGTTGTTTCATACTTATAATAACATATCCGTATATGATTAATACTGATATTATTATTTAATAATGAAACAACTAAATAAGAAGAAGTGGAAGAGGAAATAAAGTTGAAAGAATCGGTAATGGACATTACCTCTTCTTTGAAGCGCCTCTTTCAGACCTCCTCTTAGGAAACAAAAATTGGTCTTTGAAGAAGGCCAGGACCTCTACGATGTTTCTAGGGAAGTGGATAATAGAATTTCGAAGGGGTTGGCCGAGCTTGAAGGCTCAAAGTGCTGTGAGGAAGAGAGGGGGGAGGTTCCCTTTTATAAGGGAGGAGAGGGGAACCTTTTGGAAAAACTAAAAATATTATTTTATTATAAAGTCATATTCGGTTTTTAATAGCTCCAAATTTATTTATTTAGAATCTAAGGTGAGGATGGGTCGAAATCCCCTCATACAATAGAATTTAGACAAGTTTAGTTATCTATTTTAACCTTATCATTTAGATTCAACTTTAAGTTTGATAATTTAACTTTTACCATGTCTTCTGGTTTTATTACACTATAAGGTTAATAAACTTACTATAACAAGCCAAATGAACCCCAAATTGTTTATAATTAATATATAAAACCTTATCTAGGTCATTTTTCCGAACCTTAGATTTTTAGTAATAAAATAACAATTAATAATATAATATTTGTTTTAAAAACAATTTTATGTCAATTTTGACACTACTTGGTAATTGATTTTTGTGAAAATCATAACCGAAATCATGACTCTCTCACACATACCTGGTCCCAAAAAAACACTAATTTCCCGAAGTTTCTCAGGCTATCATATCCTGGAAGAGTGAGTAGGGAAGATCATGTGGCCAGACATCCATCCTTCCACTTGGTTGTTTTGGAAATATACCCTCCCCTGGAAAAATGGAGGTGTTCAGCACATGGTGATCAATAAGGTTGGGGTGAGTATAGAATAATAAAAAGGTACATATATATAAAGGTACAAAACACTCCACCCAACAAAAAGGTTCTCAGGAAAACAACCACTCCATAACACTGCAACCTTTGCTGCAACCTCTAAATGTATAAATCAGGACGAACGAAGGTCACTTCAGAAGTTCATAAGAGGAGGCCACTTAACACCCAATAATTTTGAATTTATTAATAATTTACTAATTATTCCATCCCTACTCAAGAAACTGACAACCACAACCCACAACCAACCTCACTACCAAGCCAAATAGAGGTAGAAAACATTGATAAAACACCCCACTTTACACTTCCTCTCCACTTATCACCCAAGACAACCACTAATATTATCATTCTTTAAATTAATTTCGCCCAACCTAAGGAAAAACCCACTAACTCAAAGCAGAATCCTCCAACATATCACATCAAAATCATATTTGTCATCTCCACAGTATGCCAACACCATGCCCAAGAAAAAAACAAAACACAACCTGGTTGCAGTCCCACTGCACAACACCGCTCCCCCATTCCAAAATAAAAAAATCTCTCAAAATGTGATTTCATTACATCCTAAAACCATCCACACACAACACCATGATCTCAACTGTAGCACCACAAAACTCGTACAACGAAAAAGATAGAAAATATCCACATGCGTTACACAACCACACCAAATAAGAGAATGTGTATTCAGATTTTAACACACATGTTTCTTAACTAACCTTTGATAATTTAGGGGTTATCACCGAACAATTCTGATCCTAGAGAATCCATTTATTTAACCATATATATGTGATTAATCATGTTTTCATTCTTGTCTCTGTTCAGCAACAAGTGTTCACAAGATAAGTTTGCAAAAAGCTTCCACTAATGACCATGATTTACAAAACACATATCACAAATATGGATTACAAAAGAGATCAAGGATAAAAGATAAATCAATAAAAACATCATCATTATATTCCTTAAAACTCATTTATTACTAAAATAACAGGTCTTATTATCTTTGTTGTCATCATATTCATTCCCTCATTTATTAATTCATTTAGATTGGATCTAACCGTATACACAAAAAGACATCGGTATACCCACTATGCATGATACACAAAAAAATATGAAGTAATCCCTCCTTGGAAAAACATTTGATCATCAACTCCTCCTTATGAAATAACATGGGGGTGTGTGAGAAGAAGGAAAGACTCCAAGATAAAACTGGATCTAAATGCCACATTACAACACATGACTCTACAGGGGAAAAAAGGTTATGGGCACACCAAGATTAAATGGAAGGGTTCAAGGAAGAGATTATCTAGGCATTAGAAAAATGTTAGATCTTATATCAATGGGAGGGAGACATTTTTAAAGTACATAAAATTATATACACGGACAAGACCACGTGTTTTGTCCATTTCAAAGTCTTGAGGGTGTTACAATATTAAATATATAATTAATGTCCTTTAAAACTGATTCAAAAATAGTCAAACAATGTTTAACACTCGATTTATGTCAAATAAAAAGTAAGAGGTGTGAAACTAGAAAAATTGGGAAAATAATGAAATGACTCACTATTTGGTGAGTCACCGATACGATTCACTAACAAGACTCACAATTACCACTCATCTCTTCCACTCACTAACACCACCTACAAACACCACTCACCAACGCCACCTACCGATGCCGCTCAATGACTCCACTCACCAACCCCACTCATTGACACCACCATCCGACACCACTCAATGACACCACTTACTGATGCCACGCACTGACATTGAGTCACTAACGTGACCCGATGATATGACCAACCAACAATGGGTCACTGACACGAACTATTGACAGTGAGTCATTGACACAACCCATATACGATGATTCATCAACATGGCCTACTAACAGTGAGTCACTAACTCGACCTACCAATAGTGAGTCACCAATGCACCCCACCGATGTGACCTAACAATAGTGAGTCACCGATATGACCTACCGTTGGAAAAATCATCAAAACAAGAAAACTCTTGAAATGAATCACTGTGACCTCCCACAACACCTCAAACATTATATTTCACAATGGAATGGACTGGAGGGGTATGGGCCATTTCATATATCCTATGATGTCTACATATACTAATGAATACCTGAAGGCTACTAATAATCTCGATAAGATGGAAGTAAAATAATTTTTATGTTTTATTATGTAAAATATGTGTATAATTATAATTTTTCCAAGACACCAAACAATTTGATCTTGAATTTGTAATACTATTATGTTCTTTACCATTAAAATAATGAAATACTAATGTAAGAAAAAACAGGTTCATAATATCATTTCACATTTCTTAAGGTTTCATCGTCTAAAAAAATACTAATAATGTTATAATTATAATATATATTCTTTATATATTCTTTTATAACCATTAAAATAATTTGGTGATTAAAATGAATTGTATAACTTCATGGAAACAACATTTTGTACTACGCACGGGTAATGTTTTCAATTTTCATCAAATGGAAAGAAAAAATATATAACTAATAATCATCCCCTTAAAACATATTAACATAAATATCATATATATTCATTAAAATAATCCATATGACCACCCATGTATAGAAAATAATAAAAATAAATCACATGGTTTCTTGGAGGTGGTAGTTCACATGTAGGAAGGAACAAAGCCATCATTTCATATAGGATATGGAGGAGGTGAAAATATTCAAAAATATAACATAAAAACATTTCAGAATATTATAAGTATATTTTCATCTTATAAATATGGCCATATAAAATCTTGAGGAGGTTAATTAAGGATTAAATTATAATTATATCTATAAAGACAAATACATATTCTTTAGAAAATCTTTATTGGATTACACTTTAAGCTCTAAAAGGGTTGTATTTTAAAAATCGAAGCTACAGGATTCCAGAAAATAAGTTAAATGGTTTTAGGTTGCTATTGGATAACCTAGATGGCTCATAATGTGTGAAGGAGTGAGTGTGATAGGACCACCATTTATAAGTGAGGTGGGTGGAAAATTAGTAAATACTTAAAACATTGAAATTTAATAGATTTATATTCAAGTGAAAGTGGAACAAAATGGACAAATATTTTAATATAATATAAGTTATGTTCAAAATATCATCAGTAAATTAAATTTAGACCAGTTTAATGGGCATTTCAATTCTTATCTTTTAGTTTAAAAACTTCATTAACACTTTTTAACCTTAATCGAAAAGATACATTTTTATCATTGTTTCTATTCATATTGACCAAAAAATAAAGTTTCCACATTAGAAAACGTGAAATTCACATTCCAAATATCGATATCATTTTATTATATTCAATTTTAGTTAGTGTTATAAATTTATTTGAAAATAAGAATGAAAAATGAAAAAAATATCATTTTAAAAAAATCCATTTTTAACTATAACACAATATTTATTCCAATTTTTTGACTAGTAGAAAGAATAAAAAAATAGTAACATATTTGATTGGATATATTATCAAAAATAAATCATTAAAATCATTTATACATAGTTATTAATTTAATTTATTAAGATAAATATACATTTCACTCTTAAAATAAGATTTTTCAAAAAAAAAATCTCTTTTTCCTTCAAAAGATTTTACTTTCATCTATAACAAATTGAAAACCAATTAAATTATTTTATACTTGTGTAAAAATATTTTTCCCGAATTTTAATACTCTAAATTAATTTTAAAATATAACATAGTAGACAAAAATAATGTTCATAAAAAATACTTCAAAACAGTTCATTAGGATCAATAGTATTTCCTATATGAATTTGAAATTACATTCAACAATTATATTTTAGTTATATAAGATATAAATGTGCATCATTTTAATATGTATAACAAGTATTCACATAAATTTAGGGTTTCAAGCTTAAGAATCTATAAAAAACATTTATTTATTAAAGATAAATATATTCCAAAATCTTAGAGTGTCACACAATTATCGAAAACATGAAGGTTTTGATAACTACATAACTCTCAACATGTTGGGGATATTGAAAACAGTTGATCTATCATTAAAATCAAATATATGCCTCTTAATGTGGTAAGGAAAATTTTATGAATCATCTGATGATTATGGATATTTTTTATAAATGAAGGAGGACTTCGATTCATACTCTTAGGTTGCATATACTTCAATTTTATCCAATGCACCGTCAAAGAGGCATGTTTTACTTAATCAAAAATCCTCAAAACCAATTTATTAGGAGGTGTAAAGGGATTATTTTGGAAGTTACCTCTATATAATCAGAATAAATTAAATCTATTATTTTATTTTTTTAGTGATTCTATTATTTTCAACAATGGTTCCACCATAAGATCAATAATTAAATCCATATCTAGTAAAGAAGTCATATAGGGATACAACTTCTTGACCAAGTCCCATCACTCCTCAAGATTCTACTTCTCCATATGCTTTCGCTATAAATATTTCTCAACCCTATATAGAGTGTATTTATCAATGGTAGGATCAGGGTATTATAGTGATGTTAGATGAGACAATTGATATAGCTACATAGTTAATTATAAAATAATTTGATTTCATTTTGGAATAAAATAGTTAAATTCATTATAAATGTAATGACCTCAAAATTTTGAATGAATTTTTGTTTCAAAATTTTGTGTGTTATTTTAGTTTATACTCAACAAAACTATATTCTTTAATTAATGATGTGAGTATAATTAAAATGAGACTTTTGGGTTTCGACTATTATATGATTGTTGGTGAATATGACTGTTTGAAACTAAATGTTGTGATTGTTGTTTCTAAATACAAGTGATATCGGTTAATTAATATAGAAAGAACATTTGATGGCCTCAACCAGTATTCTCGGGCTGATCGAAGCCCATATGATGAAACATTGGAAGGAGGAAGCACCACTAGGTTTTGCTCTGGGCCAAACCCAAGCCGAACATCATCGTGTGAAGCTGGAGCGGAATCGCCTTCGAGAGAAGTTCAAGCTTATAGAAATCACTTCTCAGAAAATGTTGGTCGAGCCACCCTCGGATTCTCTCACCTTGGCACACCTTACACTTAGGTCCTATACTTTGGTTATACGGGGCTATATAACGAGACTGTAACTACTTTGTGTAATCCTTTAAGATAAATAAAGTTGTGATTTCTTCCTTTGGTGAAGTTTGTGTTTCTCTTAGATGTTCAAATAAATATAGAATGTATATTGATGAATTTTTTAAAAAGAGGATATTTTATAATATTTATGTAAACCTTAAATAATTAATGATGTGTAATGATTTTCAAAAAATGGTCTTTTGTAAATGTGTTTAGTAAGAAATTTAGAATCTAATAAGACCAACATAATTTTTTGCGAATAGTAAATTATGAATAAAGATTTTACGCATAGTATTAGTAATGTTTCCAAATTGATTATTAATCTCACTTAAATAAATTATTGATATAATTTAGGCACCTTGATTAAGTAATGTGATTCAATAAAATAGGTAAATAATTGTTTCAGAAATTATTAGTTAAGTATTAGTTTTTCATGTGAATAGGGATTTTTAATAAAAAATGAAATTAAAAATATTTAGAAAATTATTTTTATAAAGGGAGTTTATTTTGGAATTCAGTGCATCGATATTAGGTTAAGGTGATTTTGAGGGATTTTTTGGAAAAAAATTAATTTTTGGTGAATAGTGAAAATACAGTTTTTATTTTCATGTGTTTAATGACATCATTAAGGATGTAATAATTATGTAATTATTCTGATCGACTAATGAATAGTAATATAAGGTATGAGGTGACCCAAGTGGAAAATACCAAGGAAAAATACCATGGGGAAGCCCATGGTTTTTCCAATACCACCGATGAGGTGTCCCTTGGCCATTAATAACTCGTCCCCTCACTTCTCCAATAAATACCAAGTATTTCCCCCATTATTTTCATTTCAAAATCCTCCTCTATGAAGTTATGGTCTACTTACCTCCCAAGTAGTCCTCCCAAGGTTCCCTCAAGCCTCCAAAGTCCCGACCTTCAGGCTTTCGAAGTTACTCTTCATGGGAAGGGATTCTTTCACCCTCCTCTTTTAATGCATGACTTCTTTTATGTTGTGTCTTATATTTTCCATCTCTTTTTGTTTAGGGTATGTTCTTATATGTTTTTATTACTATACATTTCATTTCCAAATGATTAGAGACCCTTTCTTCTCTCATCAATTTGTTTTCTGAATTTTTATGTGACGTCGTTAGGCTGTCGAATTTCTCGTAAAAGGAATCACATCTTCTCTTTTCTTTCATGTTTCCTTTTCATGTGGTATGTCATTAAAATATCCATACCATGATCTTATTCAGTACACATACTATATTATGTATTATTTATGATTGTTTGACCCTTTTCCCCTCTCTTTTAAATGTTTTCTAAAACCATGTTATATAGTTGTTATGCTGCAGAAATTTCGTCTCAAAATTTCTATCTCTTTCTCTCAAGAAATTCCCTTGTTTATTTAAGTTAATACCCATACCTATTACTTTTCTATGGGAGTTCATAAATATATAAATATTATATATTTGATTCTGGAATGTAAATACATATAACCCTCACTCCCTTTCCATGGGTTATAAATGATATAATGATCTTATTTTTAAGAACCTTTAAAACCACATGATTTTGAAATGAAACCGATTTATTTTATTCTCTATGTTTTGTTTATGAAATGTTTGAATATGATATATGTGTATCACATGTATGTAAAGACATATTAAGGGTGCTCCCTAGTAGCTCTCCAATCCATTGGGTAAATATTTAATCTCTAGAAATGACAAGTTTCCTGATACATTGGTGTATAACCTTGGTAATTTTTATGACACCGTGGGGCTGGACCTTGGTGATATGTTATTGAATGTATAAATTAAATGTTGTATCCACATATTCAAGTTATTTTTCAAGTTATTTTCATTATGATATTCCTATACTTCCAATGCTCATGTCTTTATGTTGTATTCAAGTTCTAATTGATATCACAAGTATATTTATTCCCTTGTTTACCATTACAGGGCCTTCTGCTCACCCTTTCCATTGATGTATGTCTCCAGGATATGAGATGCAGTAGTTTTACGTAGGATGAACCTATGATGAAGCCCTGCATGTGGTTTGGAAGAATGGTTTATATTGTATTCATGTTTTTTTGTTCCTGATTTCCAAGACACTAGACTTTAATGATCCTCTATCTGTAAAATTTAATGAAAAGTTATGTATTAAAAATGTGGGATGCCATAGTTATTATAAAAGGGAGGTTTAGTTATTTATAGACATTAGTCTATGAAAAATTTTGGAAGAACCCTATAGAAAAGTTTAAATATAGGGAAAACTTCTTTGTATTTTGGTCATTATTGAGTAAGTGTTTTATCAAAAAAATACATCCCTGTCTGGATACGAGAAGGTAGAGGTGGCTCTAGCACAGATGTACATAGGGGTAAAACCCAAAAACGCCTCTTTGAGATAGACTCGAACGGGAACTGGTGAACGACAATGGGCCTTGCTTCACTCTTGGTTATGACACTCCTAGGGGATATGTTTGGTTAATGAAAATATTTTTATGAATCACTATGAAGGAATTATAGAGAAATATAATTATTTAAGCATGCAGTTTTAATTTATAGAATCCTTTATAGTTAAAGGATTCATAAATGAAACAAGTATCTCACTAAGATTTTATTCTTTTAGAAAATTGCTTGCAATATGAGGAACCTTGCAAATGGTGACCGCGATGGACCATGCACTGACGACCATCCGATGGAAGCCAGAATGGAAACATTCATGCAAATTATGAACCAAATAACTCAAGTTATGAGTAATAACTTGAATCAAGCTGAGAGGACGATCTCACGATGAAGGTAACAACATTCTATTCAGTCCTTTATGCGCCAATGACTACTAACCTTCAGTGGATCGATTGTACCATTGATTGCTGATCAATGTATCGGCTCTATAAAGAAGATATTTTCAATGCTACATTGTTTAGAGCAAGAGATGGTCACCCTGGCTGTCTATCGCTTAGAAGGAGAAGCTGATCAGTGGTGGGAACTGATCAAAAACACGAGGCAAAGAGTGGATGTTGAATATATGGATTGGGAAGAGTTCAGAGGGATCTTTTTCAGAACGTATTTCCCTCATTCCATTAGAAGAGGGATGGAGAAGGAGTTTCTCGAGCTGAAGCAGAAGGAGAATGAATCTATGGGAAGCTACGAAATGAACTTCACAAGGATTTCATGATATACCTCTAGCTTTTTCATGGATCCAAACGGTAAGGTTGAAAGATTCTTCGGTGGACTGATACCTCATCTCCAGAAGAATCTAGCCAACCGAGATTATGATAGGTATGAGGAGATCATGTGGAGGGCAATGAAAGTCGAGCTAGACTTTGGTGAGACGCAGTGGTCTCAAAAATCCAATTACAAGAAGAGATCGATGGAACCCATATTAGGGAGGAATTTTGATTAGGGAAGATAAGGAAATAATGTGCAACTTCCCACCTTTAATAAATGTTGGAAGAAGTATTTGGGGAACTTCCTTCTCAGAAGTGGGAAGTGCTACAAGTGTGGCAGAGATGGACACATTGTGAGGAATTGTCCTGGTGAGGTGAAACCGCAACATCCAAACACAAACGACAATGAGAAGAGGGTGTAAGCCCTACCTGATGTCAAGTTATTCAAGTGTGGACAATGTGTGCACTTTTCCAATGACTGTCCAAATCTGAGGGTAGTAGAGGGGAACCACCATCAGCCTTAGTAAAGGCTGAGGGATCAAGGTCATGCTTTTTCTATTGCGACAGCTCGAGTAGATTCTCCGAATGATATTGTAGCAGGCAGTCTTGTTGTCCTATCAAAGCTAGCAAGTACTTTGTTTGATTACGGTTCTATGTATTCCTTTATTTCTTCCAGGTTTTCAAGGAATTTAGAATCAACCCTAAATTTCTAAAAGTATAGTTGTTATTCAAGACTCCTAGTGGGACTATCCAAGCATTGTCAGTGTTTAGAAGCTCTACTATTTACTTTATTGAGCACAATCTTATCTCAAATCCAGTAGTCATTCCCACGCTAGAATTCGACATTATACTAGGGATGGACTGGCTCTCAATTTATAATTCTAAGATCAATTGCATAAGAAAGGAAATATCCATAGTCTTGAATGGAAAACCTACAGTTATCATCCAAGGAGAGATATCTCAACCTCATCTTTGTTTAAAAGAACCCCCAATATACTTATTTATGGAGTTGATCGGTGAATAAGAAGAAGGATATGAGAGTTTGATGATATAAAATGTCCACATCATCCAGGATTATGTTGATTTACTTCAAGTGGAGTTTCCTGAACCTCCCCTAGAAAGGTAGGTAGAGTTCTCCGTCGAAATTGTACCTTGATCTAATACAATATCAAAGAACCCATAGAGGATGGAAAATGTGGAGCTATATGAATTAAAGAAACAACTCCAAGATCTTTTGGAGAATGGGTTTATTCGACCAAGTGTGTCTCTTTGGGGAGCACCTATTATCTTTTTGAATAAGAAGGATGGAACAATGTGTCTATGCATTGATTATAGATAACTGAATGAGATCACAGTGAAGAACAAATACCCTCTACCAAGAATTGATGACTTATTTGACCATATTTTTGGGGCACAATTATTCTCTAAGAATGAAATTTGATCTGTTTATCATCAATTGAGGGTGAAGAAAGAATATATTCCAAAAAATGTCTTCTAATCAAGATATGGGCATTATGAGTTTTTTATACCCTTCGGACTGACTAATGCACCTGTTATTTTTATGTAATTGAGGAATAGAGTCTTTAAGGACTACCTTAATAACTTTGTGGTAGTTTTGATTGATGATATTCTGATATATTCCAAAAGTCGAGAGGAGCATGAATATCATCTAAGGGTTATTTTGAAAACTCTATGGAAGGAGAGCCATTTTGGAAAGTTCAGTAAATGTGATTTCTGGTTACAACAAGTCGCTTTCTTAGGGAACATTGTAATGGAATCAAGGTTGACCCTACGAAGACAAAATTTGTAGAGGAGTGTCCTAAAAATACAAAAATAACTGCTATTCGTAGTTTTCTTGGATCAGGAGTATTTAATAAGAGGTTTGTGAAAAACTTTTGATGACTTTATAATCCATTAACCAAGTTAACTCGAAAAGGGTTCAAGTTCATCTGGACAATGGAGTGTGAGGAAAGTTTCCAAGATCTGAAGAAGAGATTGGTTACTGCACCCATATTAACTCTAACCTCAAGTGAATTAGGATTTTTTATTTTTATTGATTCATCTCTAAAAGGGCTTGGGTGCAACCTCATGCAAAATAAAAAAGTCATTTCTTATGCATCTCGACAGTTGAAGATTCATGAAGAGAATTATCATACGCATGATCTGGAGCTAGCTGCTGTCATTTTTGCTCTAAAGATATGGAGGCACTATCTTTATGGGGAGAAATGTGATATATAAACGGACCATCAGATATTGAAATATATTTTCACACAAAAGGAATTGAACATGAGACAAAGGAGATGGTTGAAACTTCTTAAAGACTATGATTGTTCAATTCATTATCACCCTAGAAGAGCGAACAAAGTTGTTGATTCATTAAGTAGGAAAGACCCAGTTGTTCTTTCCATGATGGGGATTAAAAAATATCCATTGATCAATGACCTAGTAAAGCTGGACATGGGAATTATAAGAAAAGGGACATCATCAACCCTTACCCAAAATATTTCTTAACTTTCAATACTAGAGAAGATCAAGAAGGCTCAGAAATAAGATCCTTTGTTACAAGAGATATTTGAGACTATAAAGGATGGAAAGTTTCCTGAGTTAAATATTGATCAAGAAGGTGTACTGAGATTTCATACAAGACTAGGTGTTCCGTCTATTCTGGAAATAATGAAGGAGTTGATGGATGAAGCTCATAGCTATACTTTCTCTATACATCCTGGAAGCAAAAAAAATGTATAGGGTCCTTCGTGATCATTATTGTTGTCATAATATTAAAAGGGAGATTTCTTACTACACTTAAAGGTGCCTAGTATGTTAGCAAGTGAATTCATAGGGATAACTTCCTTAATGGGTATTGCAACCACTACCCATACCAGCATGGAAGTGGGGCAATATCACTATGGACTTCGTCACTGGCCTTCTGAGAACTTATAGAGGAAACAATGTGATATGGGTTATTATGGACTGCCTCACCAAGACTTCATATTTTATCTCTATTCGGGAATATTTATCTCTTGATCAACTTGACATGATTTACGTGAAGGAAGTGGTAAGGCTGGATGGACTTCCAAAATCTATCGTATCTGATCATGATCAAAGGATCACATCGAAATTCTGGAGAAGTCTTCAACAAGATCTGAGCACTGAATTGATTTTCAGTACAGCCTACCACCCCCAAATTGATGGCCAATCTGAAAGGACTATTCAAACACTTCAGGACATGCTGAGAACATGCTCAATGGAATTTGATGGTGGATGGGATCAACATCTCCCTTTAGTTGAGTTCTCTTACAACAACAACTTCCACCCGAGCATTCAAATGGCTCCCTATGAATCTCTATATGGGAAGTGATGTAGAACTCCTACTTGTTGGGATAAAGCAGGTGAGAGAAAGCTCCTTGAGCCTGATCTTGTGCAAGAGATGACAAAAATGGTCAATGCCATCAAACAACACATTAAGGCTACTCTGAGTTGAGAAAAGAGCTATGCCGAACACCGTCGAAGGGAATTGGAGTTTGATGTCATTGACAAAGTCTTTCTTCGAATTTCACATTGGAAGAGAGTCATGAGGTTTTGAATGAAAGGGAGGCTCATCCCCAGGTATATTGGCCCCTGTGAAATCCTTGATCGCATGGGGGCAGTGGCCTATCATCTTTCACTTACTCCAAATCTAGCAAAAGTTCATGATTTCTTCCACATATTCCTCTTGAGAGAGTACATACCTAGCCCTTCACATGTACTAAACCAAGAGGGGGTACAACTAGAACATGAACCCTCTTATGAGGAGAAACCAGTGGAGATCTTGGATCGTAGAGACAAGGTTCTACACAAAAATAATACCCACCTTGTTATGGTTTTGTGGAGAAACCACTAATATGAAGAAGCCACATGGGAACCAGAGGAGTATAAGAGGTTGAAGTACCCACACCTTTTCTTTTCTGAGGGTATGAGTTAGAATTTCAGGGACAAAATTTCTTAAGGGGAAAAGAATGTAACGACCTGAAATTTTGAATAAATTTTTGTTTCCTAATTTTGTATGTTTTTTTAGTTTATACCCAACAAAGATATATTCTTTAATTAACGATGTGAGTATAATTAAAATGAGACTATTGGGTTTCAACGGTTATATGACTGTTGGTTAATATGACCATTGAAAACTAAATGTTGCGATTATTGTCTCTAAATAAAATTAATCTTGGTTAATTAATACATAAAGAGGATTTTATGGCCATAACCAGTAGTTTCAGGCCGATCGAAGCCCATATGAAGAAACTTGGGAAGGAGGTAGCACCACTAGGCTTTGATCTGGAACAAACCCAAGCTAAACATCATCGTGTGAAGCTGGAGCGGAATCATCTTTGGGAGAAGTTCAAGCTTATAGAAATCACTACTCGGGCAATGTTGGCAGAGCCACCCTTGGATTCTCTCACCTTAGCACACCATACACTTAGGTCTTATGTTGTGGTTATAAGGGGCTATGTAACGAGGCCGTAACTACTTTGTGTAATCCTTTGAGATTAATAAAGTTTTGATTTCCTCATATGGTAAAGTTTATGTTTTTTTCAGATGTTCAAATAAATATAGAATGTATATTGATAAATTTTGGACAAAGTGGATATTTTAAAATATTTATATAATTCTTAAATAATTAATGATCTGTAATGATTTTCAAAAAATGGTCTTCTGGAAATGTGTTCAGTAAGAAATTTAGAATCTAATAAGACCAACTTAATTTTTTGTGAATATTAAATTATGAATAGTAATTTTATGCTTAGGATTAGTAATGTGACCAAATGGATTAGTAATCCAACATAAATAAAGTATTAATATAATTCAGGAGCCTTGATTAATTAATGTGATTCGATAAAATTGGTAAATAAATATTTCATAAATTATTAGTCAAGTATTAGTTTTTTCTGGTGAATAGTGTTTTTGAATTATAAATTAAATTAAAAATATTTAGAAAATTATTTTTATAAAATTTAGTTCATTTTTTATTTCAGAGAATCGATATTATGTTAAAGTGTTTTCTGTGGATTTTTCTGAAAAAAATGAATTTTTGATGAATAGTGAAAATACAGTTTTTAGTTTCAGGTGTTTAATGACATCATTAAGGATGTAATAATTTTGTAATCATTCTGGTAGACTTATTAATAGTAATATAAGGTATTTCGTGTCCCAAGTGGGCAATACCATGGGAAATACCATGGTCAAACTCATGGTTTTTCCAATACCATCGATGAGGTGTCCCTTGGCCATTAATGACTTGTCTTCTCACTTTTACTATAAATTCCAATCCGTTCCCTCATTCGTTTCATTTAAAAATCCACCACAACGAAGTTATGGACCTTTTACCTCCCAAGGATCCTCCCACGCTTCCCTCAAGCCTCCCAAGGTCCCGAACTTCATGCTTTTGAAGTTACTCTTCAAGGTTAGCGATTTTCTCACCCTCCTCTTTTAAGTCATGACTACCTTTATGTTGTGTATTATATTTTC
This sequence comes from Viscum album, assembly GCA_963277665.1. Lineage (NCBI taxonomy): Eukaryota > Viridiplantae > Streptophyta > Magnoliopsida > Santalales > Viscaceae > Viscum > Viscum album. The sequence continues at coordinate 509,503,355 of OY728143.1, read as the reverse complement.
CATCTCATTATGTTGAGGTTATGTTATTATATGTTCTTATTACATTATATTTCTTATAAAAATGATGAGATACACTTTCTTCCCTCATTAATTTGTTTTCTGACTTCTTATGTGACGTCGTTAGCCTGCCAAATTTCTCGTAAAAGGAATCGCATATTCTCTATTCTATCATGTTTCCTTTTCATGTGGTATGTCATTAAAATATCCATACCATGATCTTATTTAGTACCCAAACTATATTATGAATTATTTATGAGTGTGTTTCCCTTGTCCCCTCTCTTTTAAAAGCTTTCTAAAACCATGATATATAGCCCTTATGATGCAAAAATTTTGTCTCCAAATTTATATCTTTTTCTCTCAAGAAATTACCTTGTTTATTTATGTGAATACCCAGACCTATCTTGTTTATATGGGTGTTCATAAATATATAAATATGATATGTTTGATTCTATTATGTACATACATATAACTATCACTCCCATTCCATGGGTTATAAATGATATAATGATCTTATTTTTAAGAGCTTTTAAAACGGTACGATTTTGAAATGAATCTCATTTATTTTATTATGTAGGGGTTATTTATGAAATGTTTGAATATGATATATGTGGCTCACATGTAAGTAAATACATATTAATGGTGCGCCTTGATAGTTATATAATGCATTGGGTAAAGATTTAATCACTAGAGATGACAATTTCCGGACAACTTGTTGAATAACCTTGGTAATTTTTATGACACCTTGGGGATGGACCTTAGTGATATGTTCATGAATGTCTAAATGAAATGTTGTAGCCACATATTCATGTTATGTTTCAAGTTATTTTCATTATGATATGCATATACTTCCATTTCTCATGTATTTATGTAGTATTCATGTTCTTATTGATATCACAAGTACATTGATTCCCTTGTTTACCCTTATCGGGCCTTCTGCTCACCCTTTCCTTTGATGTATGTATCCAGGATATGAGATGCAGTAGTTGTACGTAGAATGAACCTATGATGAATCCCTGAAATTGGTTAAGAAAAATTTTTTATGTTGTATTCAAGTTTTGTTGTTACTGATTTCCAAGACACTAGACTTTAAAGATCCTCTGTATGTAAAATGTAATGAAAAGTTATGTATTAAAAAGGAGGGATGCAATAATAAATATATAATTAAATAAGTTGTATTTATTGAAATTAAGAAATAAATACATATAGAATAGTAACCTCACCTATTATTGTATGAGTAAAATTTATGTACCTTATAATTTAAAAGATGGTATGTTTGTATCTCGAAATAAGAAAATAATTGTTTTGAATGGATAAATTAAGTGTTACTATTTTTGTCACACAAACATTTTTATTTAAAATTTAATTATTAAGATAATGATTTGAAAGAAAATTTATTTTCATAAAACGTAATAATAAATTAATATTATATATTATTATGATTATAAGATAATTATATGAGACCCTAATAGAATTTTCTAAGTGTTATAAAATCAAATATAGTTTTAAAATTGATACTTTTCGAATAAGTTATGATTCTAATTAAAAATAAAGTTTATTATATATAGAAATTTTCCATTATAAAATAGTGCTCATTGTTTAATTATACATTTAAAAAAATGGGTACGGAATATTTTTTTTATTTTTCTAAAATAATTGAATTTTAAATGAATAGTAAAATAAGGTAATTTACAGTATTTAAATAATATATGATTTATTTAGTCATAGATGTTTTATAGCTGATTTAAGCTCATTATAACAATATATAATTCATTATTTAAATATATTTAGTTGTAATTCTCAAACTATTGACAGTATTGATCCAAAATAATAAACTAATGAATAAGATATTCAAAAACACTCCTCTCTTCCACTTTAAATATCACCCCTCACCACCTCTTCTCCTCACACCTAAATGACATATGGATTTTTTAATCTCTACCCAAATCCATTTCTATGTCTCTTCCCCATGTCCAAAACCTTTTGGTCTCACCAAAAGGCTAATACGAATTGGATTAAGGAAGTTCTCCCTGAGAAATTTTCAAGAGGTAAATTCCTCTTTCATTTTCTTTTATTTTGTTTTCAATTTATTTATAATTCTTTACTCACCTCCCCATATCCAAGTGGAATTTAAACAATAGTATCTTATATATACTATAATTTTATCAATTGTATAGATAAAATCATCACAAACTCCTTCTCCTCTCCCTTTTAATCGAAAAAATGAGAATCTAATAAGACCAACTTAAATTTTGTGAATAGTAAATTATGAATAGTGATTTTACACTTTGGATTATTAATGTGACCAAATGGATTTGCAATATAACTCAAATAAAGTATTAATATAATTTAGGCACCTTGATTAAGTAATGTGATTCAATAAAATTGGTAAATAACTATTTCAGAAATTATTATTCAAGTATTAGTTTTTCATGTGAATAGTGTTTTTTAATTAAAAATTAAATTAAGAATATTTAGAAAATTATTTTTATAAAATGGAGTTCATTTTTGAATTCTGAGCATCGATATTAGGTTAATTTGGTTCTGGGGTTTTCTCTGAAAAATGAATTTTCAGTGAATAGTGAAAATACAGTTTTTTATTTTCAGGTGTTTAATGACATCATTAAGGATGTAATAATTATCTAATTATTCTGATCGACTTAATAATAGTAAGATAAGGTATTATCTGTCCCAAGTGTCCAATACTATGGGAAAATACCATGGTAAAATACCATGGGAAAGCCCATCGTTTTTCCAATACCACTGATGAGGTGTCCCTTGGCCATTAATGACGTGTCCCCTCACTTCTCTTATAAATACCAAGCCTTTTCCTCATTATTTTCATTTAAAAATAATCCTCAAAGAATTTATGGTCTCCTTACCTCCCAAGGAGTCCTCAAAAGGTTCCCTCAAGCCTCCCAAGGTCCTGAACATCATGCTTTCGAAGTTACTCTTCAAGGTAAGGGATTCTTTCACCATCCTCTTTTAAGTCATGTCTTCTTTTATGTTGTGTCTTATATTTTCCATCTATCTATGTTGAGGGTTTGTTATTATATGTTATTATTACTGTAAATTTAATTTCCAAATTATTAGAGACCCTTTCTTCCCTCATAAATTTTTCCTCTGAATTTTTATGTGACGCTGTTAGGCTGCCGAATTTCTCGTAAAAGGAATTGCATATTATCTTTTCTTTTATGTTTCCTTTTCTTGTGGTATGTCATTCAAATATCCATATAATGATCTTATTCAGTAAAAATACTGTGTTATGAATTATTTATAATTTTGTGACCCTTGTCCCCTCTCTTTTCAATGTTTTCTAAAACCATGTTATATAACTGTTATGGTAGAGAAATTTCGTCTCAAAATTTCTATCTTTTTCTCTCAAGAAATTCCCTTGTTTATTTAAGTGAATATCCAGACCTATTTATTTTCTATGGGTGTTCCTAAATATATAAATATGATATATTGGATTCTGGAATGGACATAAATATGACCCTGACTCTCTTTACATGGGTTATAAAGGATATCAGGATTTTATTTTTAAGAGCTTTTAAAACCTCATGATTTGGAAATGAAACCCATTTCATTTATTCTCTATGTGTTATTTATGAAATTAGTGAATATGATCTATGTGTCTCACATGTAAGTAATTACATATTAAGGTTGCGTCTTTAGAGTGCTCTAAGGCATTGGGTAAAGATTTAATCTCTAGAGATGATAAGTTTTGTGATACCTTGGTGAATAACCTTGGTAATTTTTATGACAACTTGGGGATGGACCTTGGTTATGTTCATGAATGTCTAAATGAAATGTTGTAGCCACATATTCAAGTTATTTTTCAATTATGTTCATTATGATATGTCTATACTTTCATTGCTCATGTCTTTATGTTGTATTCAAGTTCTTATTGATATCACATGTACATTGATTCCCTTGTTTACCCTAACTGGGCCTTCTGCTCAACCTTTCATTTGATGTATGTCTCTTGGATATGAGATGCAGTAGTTGTACATATGATGAACCTATAATGAATCCTTACAAGTGGACTAGAAGAATTTTTTATGTTGTATTCAAGTTTTTTTGTTCCCTCTTTCTAAGACACTAGACTCTAAAGATCATCTATATGTAAAATGTAATGAAAAGTTATGTATTAAAAAGGTGGTATTCCATAGTTAGTATCAAAGGTAGGTTTAGTTATTTATAGAAGTTATGCTATGAAAAATTTCGGAAGAACCTAATAGAAAAGTTTAAATATAGGGAACACATCATGGTATTTTGGTGAGTATTTAGTAAGTGGTTTATCAAACAAATACATCACTGCCTGTATATGAGCAGGTAGAGGTGGCTCTGGCATAGATGTACATAAAGGTAAAACCCGAAAACATATTTTTGAGTGAGACCTGAATGGGAACTGGTTCAAGGCAACAAGCCTTGCTGCACTCTTGGTTATGACACTCCTGGACAATATGTTTGGTTAATCGCACATTTTTTATGAATCATTATGAAGGAATTATAGAGAAATATAATTATTCAAGCATCAAGTTTTAAGACCAAAACCTTCTGGTCTCACCAAAAGGCCAATACCAATTGGATTAAGGATGTTCTCCTAGAGAAAAATTCAAGAGGTAAAATCTTTTTTCATTTTCATTTATTTTATTTTTAATGTATTTCTAATTTTTTACTCACCTCCCCATATACAAGTGGTATTTAAACATTAGTATCTTATATATAATGTAATTTTATCAATTGTATAGAAAAAATCATCACAAAGTCTTTCCCCTCTCCCTTTTATTCTAAAAAATGAGAACATTGTCTGTGATGTGTCAATTTAACACTATCACAAAGGATACATTATAATTTTTTTACCACTGTGAATGATGGTGATAAAAACATTATTGTGGTAAAATTTAATTTTATGATACATATTATAATTTATATAATGTTTTGGAACCATTCTATATGCATGATATTAAATAAAATCATATAAGTTTATGATGGTCGTAAAAACTACCAAAATAAACTAAATCATTTTTATTAATGTTTTATATAATGATTAAAACTCATATCAAAAAACAAAAACAATATATGGTATCATTTAAAATTTTAGAAACCTAATAGGACCATTTTTTCACTTTCATATTTTTTTCCATTTGACAAGAAAATTGATAATGAACCAACCATGAAAACCATGAAATAAATGCACCCAAAACAACAAAAATAACAAAATATTATCAATACATGGGTGGAATGATGTTATAATAAGCTCATATAAGTGATTATTATTTAATAAAACATTTTAAACCGTTATACATGAGTTTTCAACGTGTATTAAGTAAGATATACCTTAGGTAAGGGACTCTTTTTTAAAAATATTGTATTAAATATCTATTTTTACAAAATTAAAAACAAATTGTTTTTTAATATTCTTGTTTTATGACTATGTTTGGGTTCATAATAATTATCTATGATGATTTGTGGAGACTATATCTCAATCCAATTCATTGGGTATGTTTATATTAATGGTTGACCATATGGTTACTCTAAGTGTAACTTCGATGGTTACACCATAAGGTAGCCATGAGGGTTATATTATAAGGTAGTCATGAGGGTTAGAAATCATATGGTATCCAAGGGGGTTAAAATTTTAATTAAGTGATTCCCCAATAAATTTTATCATTTAATTTATGTTTTATATAAATCTCATGTTTTTACAAAGTAAGTATATGATATTTTAATGGTCAGAAATATATCTTATGTAAATTATTTCATATGTTTACAAGTATTCATGGAGTAATAGTTTATTTATCTTTTATTGAAGTTACTATGGTTTTTTTAATCATCCTAAATTTTAAAATATTTTTCACAGTGTTTAATGATTGGTAAGAGAAAAATAAGAAGAAAACTGGAATGTTTTAAAGAATTCATTTTATATTTTAAACTTTTATATTATCGAATAAATGGACAATATTTTAGTAATAACCACTTTATATGATTTTTGGTTTTCATGCCTATTTTGTGAACTAATTCTATAAAAATATAAATTAAAAATATCATTTGGAATATAATGTGTGTATTCTAGCTGAATTAACTAAATTATGTAATGTTTATGGTTAATTTCTTATAATTGGTATCCGAGAACTGTTTAGATAAATTAAAGGGTGATAATGATGTTAATAGAAAATATAAATGAGTTTTACTCCATGGTTAATTTGAAATGATAGATAATTTGAATATTACGATGTTTCTTCATCTATGAAATGTTTGTTAATAATGATTTTCTATAAAAGAAATGGGAAAGATGAAGTAATAGGGCACCGAGAGGATGAAATCATTCAAAATATGCAACCCAAAATGCTGGGAATTGGAACTAAATAGTTTGTGACAGTGATGGATCAGTTGAAAAAGGCTATAAATGGAAATTTTTTTCCTTGAAGGAAAATATCCAAAGCTTTCACAAAGAAACATGACGGTATTGGAACATTTTATGAGGCAACACCATCCTGCTTTTAGTGAATATTCTAACCTAGTGATGGTTGAAGTGTGGATTAAATCCATTGAAAATATATTTGAAGTAATGGGGTTTTATATAATCTAATGGTTAGCCTTTACACATATATTTTTGAAGGTGAAGCTGACCAGTGCTGGTCAATGGTCAATAATTATAGGTATAGATGGGAGACTGATGTAATATAGTGGGATAAATTTAATAATATTTTCCTTAAAAAATATTTTCCTATGTGGTTTGATTTAGGGTATAATGGAAATTCATTAAATAGAAACAAAAGGAGGAAGATTCAGCGGCCATGTAAGAATAAAACATCACCATATTGTAAAGGAATGCTCTAATTATTATTTGACATCTTAATATAAAAATAAGTCATTTTTACTCAGGATTAAATCCAAGATATCAAAGAGATTTGGTCTGATGAGAGGATATAAATAGAGTCTTTTAGGAAAATATTAAAATAATTTTAAAATAGTTATAGATGTAAAGAAATCGGTAACAGTAAATAAAATAAATCTGAAGATGAGAAAATTCATTTTCATGTTTGTATAATGTGTGGCCAAAATCACATTGGGGAAGGCATAAAAAAATTCTAGAAGTGTTTCTAATGTTGTAAGTTTGGACATATGGATTGAGATTTTATTGAAAAATATCTTCGTGATGTTATGTTTAATTCTGATAATAAAACTATATAGTTTTACAAATGTGGGGAGATGGTTCATTATGCAAATACCTACCCAATGAAAGATCTGAATGATGTTAATTAGCAATATTATAACTGAAAAGGTGGAGTGAAATCCTTCTTGACTACATCAGTAGATATTAGGTTACCCAATGAAGTGGTATCAGCCGATTTTTTTATTTACATAAATTTTACTAATTTCATGAATGATATGGGGTCTAAAAATTCCTTTAATTTTGAATAATTTTTTTGAAAATTGGAAATTTCACCTCATAAAATGAAACAAGAGCATATATTTAGAACATTATGACGAAATATTAAGATAAAATGATTATAATAATCTTCTTGTTATTGTATCTAGAAATACATTACCTTTCATACATGTTTTTCCCTTATTATAGTTTGATGTTATTCCGGGTATGAAATAACATTCTTTTTTTCATTGTAAGATTGATTGTAGAGCTAAAGAAGTTGTTTTTAAAAAATATATTCAGTTTTCATACATGAATGAACCCACACCATTGATAACATATCATAAATTTGATAAAATATAAACTAATTAAATTAATGTTATCTCGCACATATTGTTGAAAAATAGGGAAGTTTTCATATTAGTGATGTTCCAGTGGTAAATGAATAGGTAGATGTTTTTCATGATGGTTTTCTCTATGTTATAAATGGATGGGAAGTTGATTTTTCCATTAATGTAGTTCTTAATGTAAATACATTTTATATAACTCATTATTGAATGGCTTGAGTAGAACTTCTGGAATTTAAAAATCAGTTAAAGGAGTTTTTTTTAAAAGGTTTCATTCATCCTAGCAATTCCTCCCGGGGTGCTCTTGTTTGTTTATAAAAAACAGAGATGATTCCATGAGGACATTCATAGATTATAGATATTTGAATAACATTACTATTTAGAATATGTATCCACTTCCTCATATTGATGGCTTGTTTGATCATCTCTAATGAGATCAGTAAATTTCTAATATTGAATTGAGATTTGGGTACCATGAACTAAAGATGAACGAGGAAGACATTCCTAAAATATAATTCTTTACTAGATAAGGGAACTAGGAGTTTATTTTTATGCCCTTTGGTTTGAAATATCCCCTATTGTATTTATGGATCCTAAGAATAGAATCTTCTATGAATCTTTGGATAAGTTTTTTGTTGTTTTTATTGATGATATTTTGGTGTTTTTAAAAACGATAAAAATATCATGAAAAACATTTTAGGATTATCCTCAAAACTCTCAAAGAAAATAACATATATATAATATTTTGAAAATGTGGTTTTTGGATTCAATGTATATAATTTCTTGGTCACATTGAAAATAAAGTTGGTATAATAGTTGATCCAACTAAAAAATAGTGGTTAATGAATTGGTAAAACCTAAAAAATTTAATAAGATTCATAGTTTTCTTGGATACGTCGGATATTACTGAAGGTTTATTAAAAAAATCATGGTTATATAGAAAACTATCTAAGTTGACACAAAAATAGTTTAAATCTTTTTGAATAGAATACAATGATTTTTTTAGGAACTGAAAAGAATAATCGTGAATACTCTATTTTTGGCCCTACTATCTAGAAATGGTAATTTTGACATCTATAGTGATTTTTCATTAAAGGTACATGGTTGTGTTCTAATAAATAATGATCAAGTGATTATATTTGAATAGAATACAATTATTATGTTTGCACAATAAATTACCATCCTGGAATTGAAAAAAAAGTTGTGGATACCTTGTTTTGAAAACATCATGATACATTAACTGTATTACGTCTAGAATAAGACCCCTTTGATAATGATTTGATAATTGTTAGTATAGAAGTATTTAGTGAGGGAAATTACTCTATTTTTCAATAGGTGTCAGTGAAATCATCTATCTCAGATAAAATTAAGTAATCCCATAAGGAAGACCATGATTTATAGAAAAGGTATAATTGGTAAAGAAATGTCAGTTTCCTGAATTTAATGTTGATAATTATTGTGTCTTGAGATTTGGAAATATGTTATGTGTTTCTATTGTTTCCCAGTTCAAGAAATATTTGTCAAGTGAATCTCATAGGTCTCTATTTTTAGTTTAACCTAGAAGCACTAATATGTACACAGAACTTATGTATTATTACATGTGACATAGAATATAAATAGATATTTAAGATTTTACCATGAAATTTTTCAAATGTCAACTGCTTAAATTAGAACAAAAAATACCAAAGGGGTGATTCAACCTTTTTTACTTCTCGAGTTAAAATGAGAAAATATATCCATTGAAATTGTGGTAGGACTACCACGGAATTATCGAGTTAATAATGGGATTTAAGTTATTATTTATTAACTAACTAAATCCACACATTTTATTCCTATTTGAGATAATATATATTTAGATTAGCTTCCTTGAATGTATCTCAAAGAGATAGTGAGATCAAATGGAGTTCCTATATCTATTGTAATTGACCATGATCCATAGTTAACTTATAACTTTTAAAAATACCATTAAAATTAGTGGGAGATGAATTGAATTTCATCACAACCATTCATCCTCTATCTCTTGGATAGTTATAAAAAACTATCTAGACATTGGAGGATATGCATTTATCTTTTTCAATCGTTTAAAAGGGAATTTGGGATCAACATATTCCTTTAGTTGGTTTTTCGTATAATATCAGATTTCATTCCATTATACATAGGGAACCTTTTGGGGAATTATATGGAAGGTGGTTTTGAACTCCATAATTTTGGGATGAATTTAAAAAATGAATGTTCATGGGAATAGAATTATTATTTTATGTGGTAGAAAAAGTTAGTATGATCCACCAACACATGAATGCAGCTCAAAGTAAGAAGAAATGTTATATAGATAAAAAGTGGAAATAACTTTTTTTCAGGGTAGCTTATCATGTTTTCCTTGTAATCCCTCATTGAAAAAGCGTTATTCAATTTGTAAATAATGGAAAGGTTAAACACTGGTTCATTAGACCTTTTTAAATCTAAGAGACTGTTGGACCAATTTCTTAGTGGGTAGCTTTTCCTTTGAGTTTATATTTGGTACACAATGTTTTTCATGATTCGATGTTAATAAAGTATGTGCAAGATGTATCTCATGTTTTGAGCACAAAATTAGTTCAGATAAACCTAACCATTCTTATGAATAAAATTCTATTCAAATTCATGATCATATGGAGAATGTATTTCGGAAGAAAGTAATTCACCAAATTATGGTTCAGTGGAGAAACCAAATGGTTGGAGAAGCAACATGTGAATTTGAAAATGATATGAGGGAAAAGTATAATCAATTATTTAATTAGGGAATAAAAATTTTGAGGATATGATTTCTAGAAGAGGGAGAATGTAAATAACCCAGGTACTTAAAAAATAATTCGTTTTCATTCTAGAATTAAATTGATAAATTCAATATAAATGTATAATAAAATAAGTGGTATTTATAAAAATTATGGAATTTAAAAAAAATTATTAACCTCACCTATAGAAGAATAAATAAAATTTAAGTATCTTATAAGTGAAAATATGATATATTTGTATCATGGATTAAGATAATAAATGTTTCAAAAATGATAAATTAAGTGTTACTATTTTTATGACACCTAATTTTTTTACAAATTTATAATAAATATAATGAGTTAAAATCAAATTTATTTTCATAAAATGGATTCATAAATTAATATTTTAATATATTAATGATTATAAGATATTTTTTGGAGACCATAATTTATTTTTCAATCTGTAATAAAATCCGTTGTTATTTTTAAATTTGTATTTTTGGAATAAATTATGAATTTAATTAAAAATTAATTTCTCAAATATAGAAAATTATTTTCATAAGTTGTATTTAATTTTATTAAAAATACCCATTGAAAATGTTTTGGTTTAATTTTTGGAATTTTTTGAAAATAATTTAATTTTTTGTGAATAGTAAAATACATTTATTTATGGTATTTAACACATACATGGTTTACTGAGTCATAGATGATGTATGGATGATGTAAAACCATAATATCAAGTTCTGCTTCACTTTTTTAACATATTTAGTGATAATTCTCTAATTATTCATTGTCTTGATCCAAAATAACAAACTAATGAATAAAATAATCAAAAAACACCCCTCTTATCCACTATTAATATCACCCCTCGCAAACACTTCTCCTCACACCTCAAAGCTATGTATATTGTCTAATATCTACTCAATTCCATTAAAACCCCCTTTACCACGTAAAATACATGATAGTTTCACAAAAAAGTTAATACAAACTGGCTTAAAGAGGTTCTCCAAAACAATAATTCAAGAGATAAAATCCTCTTTCATTTTCTGTTATTTTCTATTCAATTTATTTTATTTCATTATTCTCTTCTCACCTCCCCATATCCAAGTGGCATGAAAACTCAAATATCTTATATATACTATAATTTTATCATTTTTATTTAAAAATTATTCATCAAACTCTTTATCATATCCCCTTTATTCTACAAATGAGAACATTGTCCATGATGTGATGATTTACAGCCATCGTGGACACTGTATTTTCATTATATTGTACTACTTTCAAGTCTGATCATAAAACTAGTGTTATTGTTAAATTTGATATTATTATATATATTATAATTTATATAACGTTTTTTTAAGAATTATATAAACATGATATTAAATAAAATGATATAAGTTCGTGATGGTCGTAAAAACCACCGAAATAAACTAAATCACAATCATTTCGGTTTAATCTAATGATTCATCCTTATATAAAAATGAAATATAATACCATTTAAAATTATAGAAAGATAATAATACCATTTTTTTTCACTTCTGTATTTTTTCCTCCATTCCACAAGAAAATCCATAATGAACCAACGATGGATCCTAGTAAATAAATGCACCAAAAACATGAAAACAAAAAAATATTATCAATAAATGGCACGAAAGATGTTATAATAATATCATATAATGAATTATAAATATTAATATGATTTTTAATATATTAATAACACTCTTTAAACATATATATAGTAGGTTTTACTATATTTTATGTAAGACGAACACAATATAAGTGACTTTCTTTAAAAATCCTATTTTAAATTTACATTTTTTTTAATGTGTTTTTTATATTATTCTTTTTTTATGATTATTTATTGGTTATTTTCCATTATTTATGATGATTTTTGGTAACTATATCTCTTTATAATTTATCATGTATGTCTATGTTGTAGTTCAACTATATGGTTACTCGAAGTGTAACTGTGACGGTTACAACATAAGATAGTCGTGAGGGTTACATTGTACGATATCTATGAGAATTATAAATCATATGGTAGATAAGGGTGTTATAATATTAATTAATTAATTCCAGATATTAAATTTATGGTTTTAATTATGTTTTCTATGTTTTAGGAAATCTCAAGTTTTCACAAAGTATATGATAGTTTAAGGGTTAGAAGTATATATTCTATAAATGATTTCAAATGTTTAAAATTATTCATGGACTAATAACTAAATTCCCATTTATGTCCCTTACTGAGACTATTTGTCTCATAACAAGTTTTAAAAACCATAAGTTTTATGTATGGGTAAGAGAAAATAAGAAGAAAAGCTGAATGTTGTGAAGAATTCATGTTATATTTTAATCTTTTGTATTCTAAAAGAAATGGATATTGTTAATGTAATGTCCACTGTGTATGATTGTGGGTTATCATGTGTGATTTATAACCCAATTCTATAAAACTCTAAAATGAAAAGTTCTTTGGGAATGTAATAACTATAATCTACCAGAATTAACTTGATTATGTAATGTTTAAGGTTAGTTCCTTATTATAGACCTCCCTACTTATAACACACTGAAATTTTAAAAGAATACAATTATATTTGATAGAATATAGGAAAAAAACTGATTTTATCTTGAGTTATACACAGATAAATTTTTAGATTGTGTCGCATGCAACCCCAATATTCTTTTGCCTGATAATGTATTAAACACACTACACTGAACTTAAAGAACCTATGATATATATTACTATTATAAACTGTCAACTACATTAGAAAGTATAAACAATATTAACTAATTTAGGATATATATTTTTTTATTTTTTTATTTTTTTATTACTCAATAAAAATTATTGTTAATTTTTTAGTAAATAATTAATGAATTTTTAGTAAAGTAGTTGTATTATTCAGAAAATATTTTTTTTATTTTCATAAAAACAATTATTGTAAATGTTTTGAACATTCGTAAAATGTATTAGATCAAATTAACTTAATTTCCTTATGAGAATATTGAAATTTAATTTATGTCAAATTTTGGAACATTTTGGAAAATATTAATTATTTAGTGAATGATGAAAAAAACTACTTTTTGAAAAAATATTTTATCTCCAATTTATGATGAAATTTAAGTCCCAATATGTTTTGAATATATTTTAAAGTAAAAAATGTTTTATTTATAAATATTTAGTCAATTTAATGACTTTCAATCAACTTTATATTGGTTCTCCGTATCAGTTTTTTTGAGTTTAAAATGATATTTTATAAAAATAGTTTTTAAATGCAAAGTGATTCTCCATTTCAATTGACTAAAATAATCCCAAATTAGGAATATATAAAACGAAATATATATTTTATATTAGTAAATATTAATTTATTTTCATATAATTTTTATTATTAGTCCTCAAGTTATTATAGAATCATATTTTTCTAAAAAATAGTTACACTTCTCCAAAACCTGTTGTCTCACCTCATTTTCAGGATTAATATTAAACTAAAATTTTCAAATTCCTTGAATTTGATTTTATAAAATGGATTATATATTTTTATTAGTAATAATCTATTAAATAAAAAAATCAACTTATATTTTACCAAATTGATTGGTGAAAACAATTAAAATCAGTTTTATCGATTTAGGTATAAATGAGTTTATATAGTTTTTAATATTAGGGTATATGTTGTAAAAATGATCAAAAACGTTTAGAAACATATTTTTTGGACATATTTATACCTTATTCATTCTATGATAAATAATGGGCCATTATTGGGGCCTGGTGATACAATACCCTAGAATCCACAGTTCTGGATATTTCACTAAAGACATAAAATTTACAAATGTGACCCAATTTGTTTCCATCCAAACTTACAATGTCAAAGGTAATTAATGGATCACTTACATAACCAAGGACCTTTTAGGTTTATAGTTATAGAGAATTTGGACAAACTATTAGAGACTTTGGTTCATAAACAACTCCTTCATAAATAAAAAATAGTATATCATACTTTATCAAGATTTTATAAATTCACAATTGGTCATCAACATCATCCATGTGAAATGCATCTAGGAAAAATAACATAGAATCTTTCTTCTTCACTTGGGAAAAGAAACGTAATAAAGGGTGAGATAAAAAACTCGATAAGGGTAAAAAAGATAGATATGTAAGGATACACATTAACATAAGCTTATGAGAATATGATGATAATTGTAAAAGATCATGCCATGCATATCAATGTTCACAAAAAGATTCATGGAATAAATATTGGAAGTTTATTAGACATTAATCCTAAGAAAATGAAGAACACAAGCCATGAAATCATAAGATATGAATAATAAATGGAATTTTTGGTAGAAAAATAAGAATATTATATGATTTCAATAGTATCCAATTCATCAGTTCAAATGCCATAATAGTGTACAAAGTCTTATAATGTATCGAGTTTACTCTTCATTCTTGCCACGTATTTCTAATCTAAATTTACTCATCGTTCACACCATGTATTACTGAATCGGATATACTTTTCATTCCAATCACGTCTATCTCGTGATATATCAATATTTACCAAATTAATTTTAGATATATATAGGTCCCATACATCTTATAATTAAATCATTCTAACATTTTCCATAGGGACATAGATCATTCATAACCCATGAAAGCAAATGGGTTTCATAAAACGCTTCATCGTATCATAACTCATGGAAATAAAACCAAATTCATAAGTAACAATCCATTATGAATTTAAATCATTAAAAGAAGAAAAATAATTTTATAATTGTTTAATTTCCATAATAAAACATAATTAACATAAAAAAACATCGTCTTATATGCCTTATAATTTTGAGAGAACTCTTGAAAACAGTTATTGAAGAAAATATTGCTTTTTCTTTGAATTTTTTTTCCAAAACATAAAACATTTTTGTAAACAATTTTACTTTAAAATATATTTTAAAACTTATAATGGAACACTTTATAACATTAAAAATTTCTTTAAAATCATTTTCTTTGAAATTGAGTTGAAGATATCTTTTAAAAACAATTCTTGAGGAAAATAATCTCCAAATATTCCAAAGTGTCCCATACCAATTTGAAACATTTTAATCAAAATCCTGAGGAAATAATAACAATAAATAAATATTTTAATATCTTGAAAAATAATTATATTCCTAAAATAACATTTCAAATTGTAGTATATACACCTCGCATAATAATATAGCTTCATAACAAAACATGTCTCTGAAAGAAAGAAAATTGGGAAAAAACCTACATTACTCATTTTTTAACTTTTGAACCGTGAATCATCATGAAATATAAATTCTAAAATGTATATATATAAATATCCATAAATTAAATTAAAAAAATTCATACAATACATTCATGTACAGTATATACACCACACAAAAGAAATGAGTGGTGAATAGGGCATGTATCTCAATGAAATTTAAAGTTATATGAAATTACCTTAACTTAGGTCAGGGTTCCTTTGTACGTATAAAAAACTCTGGTATAATTGATTAAATAATTTTATTATATTATTCAAAAACCATATTTATATATATAATATCGTATATGATCACGTTGTTACCCATTTAATAATATTTCATTATTACTCTTCTTTCGGGTGTTAACTGTTTCATCTTTTTTAAGCATTTTTTGTCATATAAGTTCAACATATTCTGGGTAGGTTATTTTAATATTAATTTAATAATGTAAATAAGTTATTATATATCATATTTCTTCATTATTTACATTTATTTAATCATTCATAAATGGTGAATAAAGAAAATTAATCTCACCGCATCGTGGAGATGGTAGTGTGTACGTAGGAAATAATGATGGTATCATTTCCTTAATAGTAAAAATTATGGAATTGAATGGTATATATGTTATTTCCTAGATCAATATCATTTTATTATTATTTTATATATATATATTAATTTATCACTATACACATCAAAATAAAGTGGTGATGAAAAACAGATTAAACCATGGTGTGGAGACGGTATGGCGAACATACGCATGCATGGTGATTATGTTTTTTTCATTGGATGTATAGAAGGTGGAATATGGTTATTCCATGACCATAATAACATATCATAAAAAATTTAATACTATATTTATTACAAAATAATGTAAACAGAATAAGAAGAGTGAGTAGAAGAAGAAATGATTTTGAAAAGTCAATAAGGATGTTACCTCTTCTTCAACGATCACTCTCTGAATCTTCTCTTAGGAACACTAGAAATGTTCTTTTTAGAAAAATAAAACCAATAAAATGTGTCTAGGTATGTTTATAAAGTAAATGGGAAGATTTTATTCTTTCTTAGATGATAAAAGGGGTGTGAAAACATGAGAGATGAGACACCCTTTATTATTGAGGTGATGGACACTTTAGGAATTTCCAAAACAATTAATTTATAATAATTTCAAAATCAACCCAAATATAGAAAAAATGAGATATATTAAAATATAATATAGGATAATATTATAATATAATCAATTAATATAATTTATTCAAGTTTTCATATCTATTTAAACCATATCATTTTAATTAATCCTTAATTATCTATATAAATTTTTACTACGGTAACGATTCTTCCAATATTAAAAGTTTTAAATTTTACTTATTTTATGTCAAATAAAAATTAAATGGTTAATTAATAATATTTTATAGCATATTATTGATATTTTTTATATTTATAGATGTCTTATGATCTTTAAATAATTTAATAAAACATTATTTTGAAAAAATATCAACAGTTTCATTTTTGACAGTGTTCATTTCGTCGATTTTTAAAAATATCATTATTTGATTATAAAATAAAAATATTATTTTATTATATCCCTAATGGGATATGGTAATCTAAAAAATTTATTACAAATATTTATTATCACAAATTATATTTATTTTAGTATTTTTAATATCAATCATTTGATATTTTACTAAATAAAGGAATTACTACATCAGTATTGATTAATTATTTAATATAAATATTTGTTCACTAAAAATTAAAACTAAAATACCATGATGAAGATAAATTAACTATATTACAAATTATTATTTATATTTGAATATATATTTTGTTCAACCCTATATTTAAAATGATATGTTTTAAAAAATATGAAGTGACATGTTTGACTCAACTTTAAATAAAATAATATAAATGTCATAATGCATTCTATGCAGTTACAAAATGGGAAATAACTAAAACCATGGAATATTAAAGCCGATATGTAATCTAAAAATAATATTATTTTAATTTTTTTTTGGCTTTTAATGGTTATTATCATTTTAATAAAAATTGGTTTGTGGATATTTCAGCAATTAAATAATTTCTACGTCATCTTTGTATAATCATTTTATGTAATTATTTATTCTCTAAAAATTTTAAGTAAATTACCATGATATATATATTATTTCAATATATTTATATATAATATTCATTATCTAAATTTTATCATGTTTACCAATATATTTAAATTAGTATACTTTTAATTAATTATAGGGTGACATTTTTTCACTTTCATGTCACTTTCTTTTATTTTAATAATATTTTTATCATTTTCAAGGAACAATAGTCCATTAAATGAGTAAATTATATTCCTTGTGTGTTAATAGCCTATGATTACTCATCCAATAAAATTTTTCATGTGTTATGGTAATTTTATTTTCCATATCATATTAATTTTCTAAATAAATTACCTGATATACCTTTAACCGTATTAAATAAAAATTACCGAAGTTACTATTTAGAATATCTAAAAGAACACAAATAACTTATCAACATATTTTGGACCCTCTGATTCCAAATATGGGATCCATTTTTAAAAAAATTTAACAAATAAGTTTTTTTAATTAAATTAAAATTAATCACTTTGAGAGAACGAGAAAGCAGGTTATTAAAAAGTAAAAACCATCAAAAGATTGACTTGTGTTTATATCTAATTTCAATGTAAAATTAATTATAATGACCAAAAATGTATTAAATTGTAAGAATATGATATAATTTGACTTTAAAACCAATTAAAATTATACTCTAATAGAATAAATTAATTATATGATAATGTAGTTTGCAATTAAAATGTAGTATTTTACATTAATAATTTTAATACGAAAGTTATGAGAAAAATACCGAAAATTTATCCAAACTAAATTTTGATGTCCTTCCTACAAAGAAGAATTTTATTTTTCAAAATTGAACTTATAAAAGTGTTGAAACTATACTTAAAATGGATGTCCATCAAAGGTGGTAAAATAATATTTTTTGAAAAATATATCTATTATCTGAAAAATTGAATTTATTATTAAATCATATCCAAAATAAATATAAGATTAATTTTAAAAATTAGATTGAATATATTAAAAATATATTTTATTAATAAAATTAATAAATAGTTATTTCATTGTTTTATAAACTAAATTATTTTCATTTAAATAGTTTTTAAGAAAAACATTACCTTTTCTTTAAAAAACGTGTTTATTTTCATTTATAATAAATTTCTCACCAAAGAATTAATCATATTTTAATATTAAGTTAATAATTATCATTACTGCTATTATAATTAATATTTTATAATTGGACATAATAATAATTAGTTCTTCTCTAAAACATAGTTTTTTATAAAATGAATTCTATCAAAATAACTCGACATTCTGTGTGACAAAAGAAAAGCATATTGTTGCATATACTGCAATAAATTATTTTATTGCACATAGTGGAAGATAATAATGGTGTATAATTAAAAATACAACATAAAAAAATTAAAACAAATCTATATCATAAAATCTATAGGTATTACAGGTGAAATGAAATAAAATGTGGGTATAATTCACTCTTTCAAAAAACTTACAGGCTTTCTACTCACCCCACTTATAAAAGGCCACACACTCTCTTCCCTCCTTCACACTATAATCCCTCTTATGTTAGGAAAGTTACTACCTAAATAACATCTAAAAATAAATCCCCTAATCCTTTAATCCATATTTGGGTTAAAAATCTAACCTAAAATGGATTTTGGTGGAAACCTAAGGAGGATACCCAAAGAAGAGGTTACATTATTCAATGGGATTTTTTATTTTATTTCATTCCCCAACTCATTAAATTATTATTATTATTAAATTTTTATATAATAACCCATGTATCTTAAACATAACTATATTTTGTTATGATAATGGTAAAAACTGCAAAAACACACACTTCCAACAATGGATAATGAAATCGCCATTCGTGTGTTTGGCATACTACTGCCTCTCGAAACAATGTCCTATATTGTTCCATTACATCCTCTCACAGTTGGGTATAATGATGGATATATAGTTCATATATTATATTTATAAAATTATTATTCCTATTTATTCATTATATAATATATACCATTTTATTTTCTATTTCTTGAGGGATGTGATAATGTCACTCATGTGTGCAGAAAACTACTGCCTCTTGAGGCGATGTAATTTATTTTTCACTAACACATTACATGGAATAAAATAAGTATAAAGAAACCAAATATATGTGATATAAATGAAATAATTATGATATTAAAGAAATATTTATCATTATTTAAATAAAATATTTCATATTATTTCTTAACCTTTCACTCAGTAAAAAAGGTGATAACTTCATTCCTGGGTGTGTGGACAACTGCCTCCTCGAAGCAATGTGATTCCTTTCTTCATCACGAAATCGTAATAAAGTTATATAAAAGTATTAATGGTTACATTTTATGGTATTTATGAAATAATTATCATTCTTAAATGCTAAAATATCGCTTACCATTTTCAATAATAATCATTGAAAAATGGAAATGTTACTCATTTGTAAGTACGACCTACAATCACCATGATCGTAGCGTTGGTTCGTTTTCATAACCATAATTCACGATTGATTTGAAAAGTTTAATTTATGTATAAATATGACAATTATTACATTATTATTATTCTCTATATGTTTTAATAAGGAACTCTTTGACCAAATTTGACCTTCGAAACTCATTTTTGACACATAAACAGATTATGGTCAAAACATCTAACTTTAGTTTAATTGATTAAGTAATTGAATATAAAATGTTAATGAGAAAAATAAAATTAATATAAAAATTGATAAAATTTATCATTTAATTATATAATTAAATATATTTTTTATTTAGGAAGATAAAGACATGCATGGCAAGTTCGACTCAAGGTAAGTGGTTTCTTGTGTGACTTTTATTTCTGTGATTTGTATTACATATTCACCACTTATTTTTCTTATATGGTATAAATTTACTGGGAATTTATTATATTATTTTTATAATTACATTTATGGGTATTTAAAAATCCATTTTAGATTCTCTCTTTCATGGTGTTTAGGGTTTCAAAGTAACCAAAATGGTAAGGGATTTCTATCCCAATTTTCTTTCTTTCATTCATTTTTTATGTTATCCACCTATCTACTTTTATAAGGTGTATATACTTCCCCTTAGACATGTTATATCATGAATATCCTTATTTTCATTATATTTTAATATTAATTTATTGTTATAATTTTATGTGGATTATGATTCAAAGTAACAAAAGTTGTAAGGGTCATTAGTTATAAACTCATAATTTAATTGGATTATGAATCGTTAAATCTCTGATATTTAAATATTATAATTCTAATGACCTCCCTAATCCTCTGGTTATTCATGATATTTTAGATTAATTTTTTTATTTTTTAAATATTTGGTACTTAAAATGTTTTATAAAGTGTTTTATATAAAATCTGACTCCATTTGTATCTTTGGGAAAAAATGAGTTTTCTTAAGATATTTCTTTTTCTAAAAATGTTTTAACATTTTCACAATTATTATTTAATGAAATTATTACACATATTATATTTTTTCTTCATAATTTTATAAAAGGAATTTTCTTTTTATTTTATACTTATCACAGTTTTGGAAACATTTTATAGTTCAAAAGGAACATTTATTTAACATGTAATAAATGTACATATTTACTCTCCATCAGGAATGAAATTTATTATAATCATACATTGAAATTTTTCAAGGTTACATTTAATGAATATTTTTTTCTTAATATTCTAAAAAATGACATTTTAAAAATGTAGTTTTGAAAGAAAATTATTTTATATAAAATATGTTTTCAAATGCAATTTCCAAAATGAAAATGATATTTTAGACAAATAAAATTTTTTATACTTTAATGGTATTTCCATTTTTCAATGACTACAACCTTTATTGTCACTTATTCTCTAATGGTCATACTTTTTAGTGATAAAAATCATTAATTCTCAAGATGGTTTAAGATTTTTTCTATGTGATTTCTATAGAACCCATTTATTTTCTATTAGACAATCATGTTCAAAAGAGATTGACTTGGAACACATTTCATTTACATAGTTTGGTCAAGTTATAAAATGAATAAGGACTATTCAATGAGTTTTATGGTGAAATATAAATGTACATTATTCATTTTCTAGTTCATGGACATTACATATATAATGGGGTGGCCCAAATAGCATTGGGTGAGCTTATTAAAGCTTATATGAAGGGGAAGCACAAATAGCATTGAGTGAGCCTATTATATCTTATATGGTGGCGTGTTTCTTATATAAATGGATGAGCCTGTTATAGCATAAAATATGGGTGTGTCTAGAAAAAATTCTAATTCATTATGTTATATACCTTCCCTTGAGGTAAAATTAGTAAGGAGTTTTCTGAAGGTTTTTCATATGGATTTTACTAAGACCTAGTTATTTCTGACATGAGATTAACCTAGTTAATGAAGAAAAATGTTCCAAGATCCCAACACATTTTTTATGATTTCTATGGGTACATAATGTTTCTTAAGATAAATATTTATATCACATGGAATATGATTATTGATTTTGATAACCCTTTCCTTTACCATATTTTCATATTTGATGATCCAAGTATTGATGGGTATGAGTTTTTTATGATTCACTCATGAAAACTAATTATAATTTCACACCCTTGCGCAATTCTTATTATCATTGATTAAATTCAATTACTAATTCTTATATTAACCCTTACTGTGTATTTTATCTCACCCATCTTATTTTTTCCTTCTCCTAGGTTATAAATAATTGGGTTGAATGAATTATGTCTAGAAGAGATTTCATATGGATGATGATGATAAATTAATATAAAAAATGAAATCCACGATTAAGTATAAGAAATTATATTTTGATGGCATGGTTATTTTTTATATAGTATTTTTTTATAATTCTATAAAAATATAAACCTATAAATTCCTCAAGAATATAAGTGATCCAAATTTTCCATTTCAAGTTGTAATGTTTCAATGGAATGAAATGGGTATTGGATATCAGAATCAAGGACAGAAATGTGAATATTAGGATTTCTACATTGGATCAGGTAGTGTGGATTTTGGGATATTATAATACCAATCCAAATTCCCAACTAACATGTGATATTGGGTCCCAATGGAAAAATAATGGTATCGACACTGAGACTAATGAAGGGGTTCCCTTCATTAACCATGTCAATCATCAAAAAATGTATATCTAATTGGGAGATACCTAGTTGACATGATATAGAGATGACCATACCTTTTACTACTATCACGTCGAACCTCTCTTATGATGCAATTATAATTATTTCCTATATTGCGAATCATGTGGAGGAATCTTAGGAATATATTACATTAGAGGGATTTAGAGAATACACTTCATCATAAATTTCCCATATCGAGACCCCACCCTCCCTATAACAACTAGATAATTAAATGCCTTCTCATTAAATAAATAATATATTTAGTAAATTGTTTCAAACCCTATACCTAATTAAAATAGAAGACAACACCATATTTTGAATAATAAATATGATTATTAAAACTTATCCATTAAATAAACTACTACAAACTGAAGAAAAAAACATATAAAAATCATTAATGTTCGAAGAAAATGAATACAAAGAAAAAATATTGCTTAAAAAGCCCTTTTTTGTTACAGAAGGGAGGTAGCTTCTTTTGGGCTTTCATCATACTAGTACCAATACGAACTTGATCAATTATCGTTTTATCAAAACTATATACTCAATATATTAGAGTTAATAGAAATTAGCCTAAGATCCATTTTAGCTAAATCACAAGCCACAACTATAACCAGTGCTAATATGATTCTTCGGACTCTTGCATAAATCAGAAGAGTTTATATCAGAAGAAATTATGTTTATATTAACAGGTATTAAAATATTAATATATATGGATATAACATAAATTTTATACATTTTGAAATGTAATCTTTCTCAACACACATTATTCATAAGAAATGTATATTTAGAAATTGGAATTTTATTTCATGGATAATAGTTTAGATTTATTGAATATTTACGATATTTATTAATATTATATTAATTAGTAATTTATTTTAAAATCAATATTTAATAAAACAAAAGTCCTTCTATAAAATCAGTTATTTTATACATTTTATGCATTTAAATGAAATTATAAATTACAAATTTTAGGATGATATTTTCTAAAAAAATGAAGTCATTTTCTGATTTATTATATAAATATTTTCATAAGATATATTTTTTATTTCCCTAAAAAGATTTATTTTTTATGTGAATAATGTAAAATATCGTTTTTAAAAATAACAAATATTTTTTGGCCTAAATTAATGGGTTTTGGTGTGGCTTTGTATTCTCAATAGTTTTATCCCCCTTAATGTGATTTTGTATTCCCAAAACACAATACCTTAAGGTTTTAATCCCATTATTAAAGGAGATAATTCAAGTTGGAAGGTATAGATTCCTCATCACTCATTCATCTTTCTTATTTAATTAAGTTCTTCTATTATTCCTAAAGTTTATTTCAACATATTATAATGATATAATTATTATAATTATTATATTGGTATGTTATTATAATAACCTTACAATCATTAACAACCCTCCCTGAAATATTTAGAAAAACAAAAAATGGACTCACCTATTGTGTCTTGTTCCTACTACGGCCTCCACGATATAAAGTGTTCTATTTTACTTCACCAATTTACATGGATGTTCCTAATACATGATTTAATTTATAATTATTATATTTAATAAATATTCTATATTCTTAAATCATAAACCATAATACTCTTTTTCCTCATTATATTAAAAAGAATATCATCATCTATTTTAATGATTGTATGACTACTTCGATGGAAAAATCGATTTCTATTTTTTCATTTCATCACCAACCTACATGGATGGACATTAAAATTGTTTTAGATGATAAATATTCATTTTTATCATATTAATAAGTATATTTTAATAAAAGGTGAATAATATTTTAATTATATGATTGTTAAAAAACGTCATAAAATTGGTTGTCTCAAACATGCAGACTAAGAAGAAAAATCAATTAATTTATATTATGTAATATTTTTATATTGATAAATTCTTATTATAATTACATAAAATTATGATATATGAAACCAATAAACACTAAAATATATCATTATGAGTCTGTTATAATGATATTAAATCTATATCTCTTCATAATCATCCATTTATCATGGTGTGTTCAGGTTTGGGCAGTTTGATCACCTACTAGATCGATGCAAAAAAATTATATCTTGGATGAATATGAAAAAATTATTAGTATTATAATATAATATAAATATTTAAATAGTTATTTTTCTTTGTTTTTAATGGATCCTTGAATATTTAACTAAATAATTAAGAAAACACCGTTCATTGGTTAAAAATATTATTAAAGTTATTTTATTTTCGATTCCATAATCAAGGATTAAGAATGAAATACTCCTCAGAGAAAATTTAAAACTAATAAATATTATAATTTAAAATTTATAGAAACATTAATGAAATTTTAATTATGTACTTTATGGACAAATGAATATTATCACCGTCCCTACAAAACTAGTATAAACGGTCAAAACTATAAATACCTGATATAGGAAAATAGGTAAAAACTAGCTAATATACATGAAGATAAGGACTATAAATAATTAATGTAAATGGTGTTAGGTATGTGTATAGTAATTAGATTTTTTATTAATATATTTATGATTGTTATACCCGAGAATAATGCACTTTTTTGGAAATAAAGATTAAAGGTAAAGGTCTCTATGTCTGATTTTAAACTTTAGGGGACATATTTGATACTGTGAACCATATTTTCAATTATATAGTATATTCCCTAACCAATTTTATTAAAATATAAAAATATATTCCATTTTATGATATTTTAATATATATTTCATGATCTCCCTCTTAGGATTCTTTGATAATTATATTACCAACTCCAAAAGAGTTCCAATGACTCAATTTATGATTCATTTAGTCATAGACTTTCTTACTTGAATACAATATTCAAATATTCCTTGGTACTACTATTCCACTATTTTAAATGGTATTTCCTATTATTATTTAGAAAATTTTCTTCTCCCCAAAAATAAAAAAGTCTTTGATAATATGTTTTTCCAAAAATAAAAGTATAAATTTGGAAATAATAACTCACTTTATTACCAATGAATTTTTTCTTCCATCTCCATATTTTACTTCCCACCAATGTTCTCCACTCTTATATGGAAATAAATTATTATAAATTGTTTAGTCCATTATAAAATAAAAATTAAATAATATTTTCTTCGATGTGGTTTTCCATACAAAAATATTTAAAAATATTTAAAAAAGGGAGTGTGTATAATTTTGAAATAATTTTTCTTACCTTAGTTTTGGAAATTATTCTACTTCACTTCTCAAAAAAATATGAATATAATTTTAACATCATATTTCAAAATGATTTGAAAATATTTTTTGAAAGAAAATTTACATTAATTTTAATTTTTCCATAAAGTTTTATCTCTCATACATAAAAATTAAAAAAAAGATATTAAGGTAACCTAATATATCTATAATATCAATGGGTACTAATGTAATACATCCGGATGGTGTATACTCAAACAAAATCAACACACTGAGGGTGAAGGGATACCATGTTAGAAAAAACTAGACAAAGTTTATCCTGATAATCCTTTAAAGCCAAGAGTTACCTAACTGTTTTGCATTAGATCCATGTGTGCCTCACATTCACTTGATTTATGAGACTCTATGACCATCATAAATTATAGACGTAGTACCATGGGTGGTGATATTATTCGTAAGAGAACTTAGGACAACTGAAGAGTCCATATCAATAAAAATTGTAGTGATATTATAAGAAATACCAACCTTAATCACAATAAGAAATGAACTGGAATCTATACAAAAATAATTCCCAAGGAAAAATATGTTTTTAAAGGAAATAAGGACTGATTATTTTCAGTCGTTTCAAACTCCTTCACTCTGCATGAAACCAATATGAAAATATCCATCAATATTTTGTTTGAATCAGAAACTAGGTTGGCCTCACAGAACCCATCTACCCAAATTGGACACTCTATGCATTGAGGGAAGTGGATTCCTTCCTTCCAACACCAACCTCAAGGAGGGGGACAATCTCATTACTTCAAGAGAACTCCCAAGTCCACCAAAAATAATCTATATGAGCTTCTATGGACAGACATGACATGGGAGGGCCTTCAATAAAAGTTATATTCCTACCACTCTTGAGTCTCTAGCAGCCCAATGAAAATAAAATCTCCCCCATATTTTATTTAAGTGATTTATCCCACACACCTTAACTCCCAGCCTGTAAAAAATCATCATTAGTAATCACTTTATTTCAAAGACTAATGAAATTTCAAAAACCACTAAAAATAGTGTATTCTCACTCCACTTTGAGAAATACATCCTTAGTCATGTCCTCTTTGAAATTCATTTGGTAGAAGAATTTTCAATCCATCATAATCCCCTTTTTTTTGTACTTTACATCCATTGGGACCACATTATTCCATATATTACAAATAAGAAAATTGCACTTCCCAAGAATTTCATTACAAAAAATAAATCCTCTCAAATGATTTTGTTTACGATTAGAATTTAGATAATGATGATACACTTCTATCAAAAAAATATCCCAAAATGGCCCCAGGGTAGACAATTCATTCCTAATCAGGAGACATATATATTATTCTTAAATCCATTCCTTGTTGGTGATTCATGACCTTTTAAATAAACACGGGATGGTTCCATTCCAAAGAGAATATAATTTTTGGAGTTGACAAACATTGAAAACCAAAACTGAAACACAACCGATTCTAGTTCTGAAAATCTAAGTTACCCATGGCCAAAAATCCATTGAGAATGGTGTTCAAACTCTAGTAAGTCCCTAAAAAACATCTATAATAAGGATGATATCATCCCCTACAGATCAACTAGGTTCACCCCATATTTCCTTATGATATATTTTTCCTTAAGAGAGTGGCACTCCAAGGCCTCCAAATCCAACTTGGCATCTCTGCACTACATCATGTCCCCCATACTTCGGATATTTATACCACTTTAATCCACTGATCTAGACATATTTTTTCGAGACAACTAGTGAAAATTTCTTTCTGTGTGATCATCCCAAATGAATATAGTCATCATCCTATCAATATTTCTCACTACAATATTTGGTTCCCTACGAATATTCATCACATAAATAGGTTTGGAAATTAGGATAGAGTTGATGATAGTGATCTAGATGAAAAAGGATAAGAATCAATACTTCTAATTATTTATGAAAAAATAAATATTGTTAATATTTTCCTTAAAGTGATTGATACATGACCTTCCAACCATGATAGGATCTTCAGGATATTATTTTAGAAAATTTATCTAATTGATTCCAAGGTCTTCAATTTTCCCACCCCATCCATATGAAAAATCATTGAAGATATAGACACTTCTATTAATATGATTCATGTGCTTCCCAATCAATTTAATATAATCCTCCAATATTTTTTTAAAACCACCAATGGAACTAATGCTACCATTATAGAACAAAACAATATCTTCTGCAAAGAGAAAATGAGAGATGCCATTAAAATGTATTTTTCACTAGAACGAGGGGATTCATCAATTATGAATTCCCCTAATTATAATCTGAAAAATGAATTCATGGACCATAATAAAAACACTTTGAGATTGAGGATACCCCTAAATCAAAGCACATTTATACTTGAAGAATCTACTTATCCTTCCAATAAAATACTTTTAAAATCAGGTGGATTTGAAAACTTTTAAAAAAACATTTGTCACCCAACCATAGAAGCCCATGTAGGACATAACACACAGGATAAAACTCCACTTGAGCCTATTATACACCTTATCCATATTGTTATTAATAGTTATGTTATTTCTTGCAGACTTACTATAAATATCTCTAATCATTTCATGAGACAATGACAAATAATCCAAAGAAGAACATCCCCTAATAAATCAGTGTTTATCCTTATATATCCATTCATGTAGATGAAAATATAAACTCTTATTAATCACAGTATAAATGAAATTTTAGGAAAAATTTGACATATTGATTACCTATAATGTCTAAGAAAAAATAGATCTGTAACCTTAAGAATAAGTATTGATGTAGTTTTTTCAGCCACCCAGGGTAAGCTTCCCCGGAAAAAAACATAGAATAGATTCTACAATATAAAATTTAACATGGTTCCTATATGAAACATAAAATGAACCTATAAAACCATTATTTCTTGAAGAACTCTCTTGATAAAGAGATAACACTATATCCCAAGTCTCCTCCTCTTCTAGGATGGCCTTAAATAATGATTTTTCATTTTCCAACACCTTCTGAAAAATATAATCAAACATGTTAGAATTTGAACTCCAGAAACCTTCATGTATGAAAGGGTTAGCACCATAGATATGTTTTTTTAGTGATCCTGATCTATAAATTGCACCATATCAACATGATTGTGTAATATCCATCCTCTATGAGGACATTCAGGTTTTGACCTTGCTTATTTTCTCCAATAAATTCTTGAAAAAAATTTGTCCTTCTATCAACTACCTTTATCCATATATCTTTAGATTTATCCCACGAGACTAACTTGTGAGATAGTACCATTTCTAAGATATGACTTATTTTAAAGATAATATCATAAAATAATTCATCATCCCCCATAACCCCTAAATCTTGCGCAACCTCACTCGATTTTATTCTTGATAGTATCAAACTCCATGAAATGAGGAGGAATAATGTTAAAACAATAATAAATGTTACCCTTTAAATTAAAAATCTTTCACTACTATAAAAGAGGTGTTTAACAGTGCTATAATTGTCCTTTATCAGCAATAAAAAAGTGCTCATAATCAGAGCATGCTTAAAAGATAAAAGAATTTATCCAGGCTTTTTTAGCACTATTAAATGGAAATTTTAACAATTATTTTTTCACTATTAAAGAGGGCCTTTAATAACACTTTTTCAGCACTGATAAACACAGTGCTATTAGAGGCTATAAAATTATCTTTTTCTGGTTGTCCATCTTCCTGACCGCCTTTATCAGCGCTTCCACAACACCTTTAATAGTGATCTCTGCATCTTGATCTTCTCTTCTCATGACACCTTCCCTTTTAATATCACTTTTCAAATTTACATCCACATGTGAGCCACCTGGATTCAAACCCTGGACCTCTCCTTTGAAGATTAAATGCATTTACCACTATATCATGTTGTTTTGTTTTCTATTCAACAATATTTATTTTTATTGGTTTATATATTTACATATATATATTTTCATATATTTATATAATTATTTTTATATAAATTTATACAAAATGTGTATCTGGGTGACATATATATAATTATATTTATTTTAATATATTATATATTAAATTCATTTACATATACTATAATATAATATCAATATATATCAATTTATTAACACACACCTATATATAAACATTATAAATTTATTTATATATTGTAAAATATGGTTTCATATTACTTTAAATACATATTTAGAATGTGTATTTATTTACATATATTAGAATAGGAATTTTTATATAAATATGAATTTTTATGAGTGATTTATTATAAGTAAATATAAGAACGCATGCATATATTTAATTATAAATAAAATTATGTTGTGAAAAATGATAAAATTCACAAACCATAATATCAATATGAATTTAACCTCGGTGATAAATTCATTCTCCACTAAAACAAATTCTATAATACCCCTTAAAAGAGGATGAAAATCTATTGAATTTTAAAAAATTGGGGTGCCCTGAATTATAATCCAGTTTTGGAGGCCTTTTGGGCCTTTTTTGTCCTAAAAAAATGTGATAGAGGTTTACCTCTGTCACTAAGGGTGTATAGATCATCACAGTCTTATATTTGATATATAGTAGAGCTCGAACAGACACTCAGATCAAAAGTTATGGACGATTGAAGGTAGAGTTACATTTTTAACTTATTTTAGATATTTTATTAATATTTTGATTTTGGATATCATAAAATTGATATTAAATGACTGTTACCTAGTAAAAATAACAAAATTATTTATTAAAATTATTTATTTAATTATTTTATAAACCATTTTTCACTAAATATCTTATATATTAAGTATAAATGCCTATTTACCTTATCTAGAACATATTTTTAAAAAGTTATATTATATATATCAATACAAATATATGTGTATGATAATATATTATTTTTAATGATTTTTTTAAAGTTTACAATTATTAGTGTAGATAAAAGATCTAATTTATCCACACTTTTTAAAAATCACTAATAAAGGGTAGACGTCTATCATCCCTTGTAGAAAATCACTCCTAAAGTTCATTCTTTAAGAGTGCTTTTATAGCACTATTAAAGACCTCATTTAACAATAACTTTTTTAGTACTAACAAAGGGGGTCTTTAACAGTGCTTTTATTTGGTGTTCTAAACCCCTAGTGCCGGATAAACCCAATTTTGTAATAGTTTTTTAGGTAATCCAACAAAAAATATCCCTTATATTAGTTTTACCAAGACAAGTGCACCATTTAATGAAATTGAGGATCAGAGTCTCATTAGTTGAAGAAGAAAAATCTAGCACTTCCACTATCCCCAAACTCTAGACTGAGAAGAATGGGAGAATTTTTTTAGGGGGACCAAACCAAGTGAAAGAATCAAGCACTAGGAAATTAATATATAGACTAGAGGTTTTCAAGGAAGTGATCAAGCCTAATCTATATACTTCTCCCTCCCTTTCGGTAATTTCTCCATGTATAATTTCCATTAGAGAAAACTTGATCTATAAGTCTTATTCGATATGTGAAAGATGTAAAATACTATCTATACTTCCAATGATAGATCCATCTCCCCCTTTTCTCCCAAGAATACACGATGGTTTTGAAGTCTCCATGGACGATCTAATCTAAGTCTCCTAGATGAAAGATTTTGAGATTTCACTATAAGAGTTCCCTTTCCCACACATCACATTTGTAAGAAAAAAGGAAAATAAATAGGAAATATTAAAATAACTAACCTTAACTGTTATGTGTTATTTTGAGACATTAATCATCTACACTAATAGATATCTTCTATATAAGATTCAGATATAGTAGTTGATGGTCTCTGTATACATGAAGTCTTGTAGCACCATTTTATGAAATTAATCATCAATCATCAGGTGTTTTTTTAGGTTCTATCTTATATATGAAATATTCTTTATTTATGCCTAACCCATTAGATAAAAATAAATTTATCCAAAAAAATCTAGTCTATGAGAATTCTATATTATGGAAGAAACCACTAGAAAATGTTATGATGTGATTTTTATTGTGTAATTTCTTAGAAATTAACATACGAATGATGGAAATATGAATCATCTTTCGAACATGATTTAGTATAGATGTCACTGGTAGAAGAAGAGAATATGACTAACATGAAGGATTCCTCATTTTTCACAAGTAATAATACTCTGTTTCCATTTTAGATGGGAATGGGAGAGCTCTTGTATGGTAAATGATCTTAAGGAAAATATGATTGATAAGGGGAGAGGGTTGGGAAACTTCCTTTCCATGGGATGGATAAATCCCAATGTGCAAAGACCAAACCGCCTTCCAAACATCTAAGGGAACAATATAAAACCTTGGTTTGTATGGAACTAAATCCAAACAAGTACCCTTATTTAATTTAAGGGAGAGGGAGAATTTGAGACTAGCTCCAGAAGTGATGGGGCTTCATGAGGGATAGAGGGTTGTGAAATAGAAGTAATGTCAGCCCCTCTAGTAGTAAGTGGGATAGGACTAGTTAGGATGACAAGGTTTCCGATCCCAATTTTAAAACACAAACCAATATTTTGCCCTTGAAACTAGTGATATATTGGAAATCAAAATTAATACCATATGAATATTTATTTAGAGTGAACTTGGATGTGACAGAATAAACCATATCATGCAGAAGAGAAAAAAACCATATCTTTCCACTAAGAAATTTAGTCCACAACCCAAAGAGGACATCACTTAGGTGGGGACTAGGAGACTTCCACAACCACATATAAAATCTAGATAATAATCTTGGAGGTGGAGAGTGTGGTCATCCATACAAATTAATTCCCTAAAATAATCCCATATTTATCCCAGGAAAGAGATGTTGTGAAAGGGAGGATGAAGGCTAGATAATGGAATAAAAACTACATCATGGGGATATTCTCACCCATGATGGACCTCAATCGACAATAAAAAAAGATGGAAGAACTAGTGACTAGCCAAACAAGGGCTCCATGACCAGGCCTTGATGATGTCCACTCTAGAGCAAAGGGAATCATGAATGCATTTACAATTCAGCATCAAGAATTTGTACAAAGTCTATAAACCATAGGAACCCACAAAAATATAAAAAAAGGATTGGTTTCCAATCCAAACATAATATTTCCACCAGATCCCACCTATGAATATATGTGACATATTTAAGTGAGGGCCTGGAGTTTGCCTCCACATCGATTGATTGAGAGACCTCTTCCAATGCAGGATCCAAAGAACTGATATCTTGTCTAGATGTGGCCGTAATAAGAAAATCATCCTCGAACATGAGTGGTGGAATCACCTATGAAGATGTTTTTGGGTTCCTTAAGATATGATTAAAATTCTTTTTAAGTGGGAAAAATACATTTAGATAATGATGGGTGGATTCATATATCACTCTAAAAGTCATTATTTTATGTTTATATCTCATGACATAGTAAAATTTGAACATAATGAGTTTTTTCCCATAATCATGTCCATGACGGATTTTCTCCCATTTGAAGAATTGAAAATAATGACTTTATTCACATAATCTTGGGAAAAAAGGTTTTCCCCACAATGCATTTCCTATTCTTATGTAATTTCCATGTCTCTAAGTTTTTCATAAAGTTATTATGATTTTCAACATGCATCTAATTTCAATGAAATTCAACTTTTTCAAGATTACTAAAAAAACATTTAAAGTATCCAACACTTTTATGTCATGCTGACATATTATATGATTATTTAGATTTGTTTTGTGTCATGTCATATCTGTTACACCTTCTTAATAATATTTTTATGATATTTTTTTGATATAAAGTATTTTTATTATCATATATAGTATTATGAACATTTATTAAGATATTTATTTCTGCCAAATGTTCTCTTTTATGTTTATAGTCAAACACATTGTGATATGTTTTTCACTTACTAAGTGTATAAGATCACTATTTGATTATATTTATGTTCCCTAAGTTAATAAAATTATTATATCATGTGATATACCGAGAAAGACTCTAGAAGATCATGATTATAGAGAAATGTTTGTAAGGGTTTAGAAAATAGTTGTATATGTAGATAATCTCTATGTTATAAATAATTTCGACTTTTTGGGTTTTGTCGCTATTTTTGAGATGTTTTATTTAAATCATGATATTAATTTATTATTGATTTCATTCTTATATTTGGACACTTTAATCCCTATAGATCTCACCACTACCATCAAATCCCAATAATATTTCCTAGGGTCAGCAAATAACTGCAACCTTGGAAACCATCACAACGTTTTTGTGCACTTTAGAGGATGTTTATGTGTCTAGATTAATATAAACTAATATTTTGGAGTAAATTCATAGTAGGGAATTGGGTGATATGGTATTATAGTTAAAGTATTTCCCCTTTCCTCTATTTTTTTAGGCATATATATTTTAGTACACTTTTCGGTGCATCTGATGTATAATTTGTTTAACCTCATGTATATATTTTTTACGATATATTTATAGAATACCAAGAAATATAATTTTCAAAAAATTTATTTAGGATATTATTTGGTCCAAAGTAGTTTTTTTATACATTTGTTTAATTTCAGGCCCAGCTTAAAAATAAGAAAAATGACCCCACTTTCCCAAAAATTCAATCCCAACCAAAACATAAGAGAGGATACTATTTTTTATTACATTATTAATAAATTTCTCTTTTAATAATTTCTTTTATTTATTGGATTCAATTGTTGAACTTATTTACTTTCTTATCACCCAAATTCAAATAATGAATACATTTTTTGATATTAAGTATGGGGAATGGGTTTTAGAAATTACCTGAATTTTTACTTGATATCAATTATCTTGGATATAATTGTCACAATATAATTTATTATTACATGATTAATTTAAAAAAACATAAAAATAAACCTGAAATTATTTGGTGAAACTCATTAGAAATCAACTTTGGATCATTTTTTGGTTAAAATCCGAAATTATTATCAAATAATATTTCAACAGTAATTTTAAATTTTCTATGTTATTTTTTATTTAATATTTATTTATAATTCACATGATAACTAATTTTCCAAAAAAATAAATCCAATTACCAAAAGTTATTTTAATCCAATTTTCTTTCTAATTCTCTCAATCATCAAAGAACATAAGAAATACATTACCACTAGAAAATTCTCTTTATTTTCATAAAACTATGAATCTTTTTTAAACCAACTTGATATTATTATTTCCATTTAATTTTAAGCCCTTTTACCTTTGGATATTATTTTCATTTGAATATACTTTTAGCTGATAGAATACATGAACTACCTTAGTTGGGAGCCGAATTACAAGCTAAGCTTTCCTTCCTATACAAATTCTTTTAGTATGACTGCATTATTTTACTATTGCTCATCTAGATTGAGATTTGTGATGCATGTAATTTCTCAATGAAAATTACATGTAGAATGTGAAATTAAGAATATATTCGAACCCAAAACTAATTTACATTATTCTTATGAGATACTTATTGAATTTTTTTAATTAAAATTATAAGAATTTATTTTATCATGGATATGTAAAAAACTAATCATCCTAAACCTATGATCTTATTACAAATATTTCAATCAGTATTATGTATAGATCGAATAAGGGTTGTTTTTTGGGTGTAATACTTGGTCCATATAAAATATTCAATAAAAAAATTGAACATGTATTGAAAAAATGGAAGCAAAATCGAATATGTTTCTTTCTTATTGAAGGTGTGAATAATGATGAAAATATGATATTTATGATATATATTTTGATTTTAAAGAAAAATGTAGGTCTGTCTTTCGTTGTGTTCCGAAAAAATATAATTAAATATACTGAAATAATGTGGCATTCATTTTAAACTAAAACTTATATGATTACATAATGAAAAACCCACTTCTAGCCTCAGAATTATTAGATACGTTTTTAAATTCTTCCTGATTGGTATTTCTAGAATTCTCTTAATGATATATTAGGATGTTTTGAAACTACATGGACAGATCTTGTGCCCTCTAGATTGATTATAACACACAAGTCTATATTATTTATTTTTGATTAAAATGATTCTAGAAAATTGTATTACATCTTTGGAAGGAATGAATAATGAAATATTGAGAAATAATAATATAATTGTATAAGAATTAGAGTTTGAATTAAATTATTTAGCATAATTATATAACTAGGAGGAATGATTTTGTTGAAGTTTATTGATTTTATATTTATTCTTTGTTCCATTATCATCATTGGGGTTTTTTTCCCTTGTGAACGGATTTTTTCCCTTTAAATAACTTTTTGAAATGATTTTTTTCTGAGGAGAGGGAATCTTTTGTGTTTAGAATAATTTGAACCTTTTAAACATTAATATATTGAAAACATATTTCTAGATAATTTATGGAAGTAATATTTCCCCATCCTATGTTATTTTGATGATTTTTAAGGGATTGGTTTTTGTAAGAATAGTTGGTGAGTTTGTAGATAATTGAAAAAATTTCACACTGTGGTAGGTGTATTCATGGAGTAACGGTTCATAATATAAAAAAATATCTAAAGAATCAGGGGGGAACCATAGCTGAGCTAAATATATAAACATTAAGGGGGATATGTGAAATTAACTACAAATTTATTCATAATAAATCATTCTATACTCAACGATATTCATTTTTTTCACTTGTGTATGAGTGTCTTGGGAAATGTAAATAATGATTTTACCAAAGATAAGAAAAACATATTGAAACACTCCTAAACTGAAGAAATATAGAATTAGATAATAAAGGGATACATCAGAATAATTATCATATGCATCAGGTGATGTCATCTCAAGGGAAGATAACTCACACCATGAAGGTCGTACGATAGATTAAGTCAGAAGATACTTCCAAAAATTAACCTACAACCAATATTTCCTTGTGTGATTAACCTAAGGTCGAATAAAATTTACTTGAATATTAAAATAATATGATGTGATGTGAGAATTTTTGTTCTTTCAAAATGGTCCCTTAATCTAAATATATCTGGGAGTAACTATAGGATCTCAAGTTAACATTGATGTCAGTAGTGTCGTTGGATTGTGAAGCTAGGTGAGAAATGTAAAACCTAAGTAATCATTCCAATGTGAAATCACCTTAACCCAATGATAGATTTTAAATTTAATAATGGGTTAATATTCATTATAATTTACTCATAAATCAATCAATGATTTGGGGAGGATTTCAAATTTGGAAATATAGGATAAACTAGTGGTGTTGTGATTCTACTCTCCATGTTCTAATAAATCTAGTAAGGGATACTAAATAAGAATCTTTTTAGAGATATATATTGTTTTCATAAAAACATTCCATCCAATACATTATAATATTTTGTGTCCATATAAAAATGTAGTATCACAGTGTTTAAAAAAATTGACTAGTTCTAAATTTTCGTAGTGTTTTTATATTTATTTATACTTATTTTAATACTATAAAATTAATTTTCAATGTTCCAAAAAAAATTCAAGTAATTATTTTTTATTAAATAATTATTTACATTTTCTCATTATTTATTTCCCTAGATGATTTATTAGGATAATTTAATGAAATGTGGTGGATTTATTTTCTACCATGAGTGGAAGATTTTATTGAGTGAGGTATCAAGAATAGAGGGATGTTTATGTAAATTATTTACTAATTTCATTCCTAAAATATTCATTTCATTCAGAAATAATCTTAAAAAATGAATCATTTTGATCCTTCACACATCTAAAATCAAGGAAATTTTAGTGTGAGGAACTCTATAGAGGTTAATCTAACTAAACTATTAAATGTAGCCTGAATATATCTCTTTCACTAAAAGATTAATTTCAACAGACAAAGAGAAGTACACTATTAAGATCAAGGTATTTTTAAAAACTTATAAAAACTAAATGGACAGGGATAAAAGGATTATATCATTATTGGTTTCCATTGAAACCAATTAAATTGACTAAGTCATTAGTGAGAATGGTAAAAAATTTCAAGATCAATCTTATAAATTAATCAAATTCCTCAATTTTAATTCAAGTGAATTTTATATAAAAAATTTAAACCTATTATTTTCGTAAAATAATTGGGTTAGAAATCATAAACAAACTCTTTATAATAATATTTATTTTTATAGGGAAGACCATTGACTCAGACTACTCTACACTTTAGTGTATTGTAATATGATCAAGAAATAATTTTTTTCTATTGTTTTAAAAACTGTACAAGGTGACAATATTGGTGGGTCTTACCATATATTTTTTATTCTAACTATTGAGGTCAAGTTATTCCATTACCCCAGTATCTAATTCACTCAATCTTACTACTCTAAGTATCCATCAATGTTTTGATGGAAACAAAACACTTTACCAAAATCTAAACAGTTTAATCAATGAAAATAAAATCCCTATAAAATCTTCTAGAATAATTATTTATCATTCTATATCTCTCTCTTAAATATAGTGTGAAAAAAATCCACATAATTAATTATCTATGACATAAGGGCAATAAAAACACTCATCTTTAAACTGCTATTTTCTTCCAAAATGGTATTTTTGTATGAATTTTAGGAAGCATACTTTCAAAAATCGAACCTCTAGTCAATAAATTATTTCTTCACATACCCATTTTACTATCATATCATGATATGATTCCATGATTATCCAAATTACCTATAATTATCACTCAATTATCTTACTCCTTATTCAGAAAAGTCAAATTGAAGTATGATCCCCTACCATCAACACTGAATACATTTTCTATAGAAACCTTGGTTTTTTACACCTAAATTTATTAATTTTGAATTAGGCCATTAATTTCCTAAAACCTAAAATCATAATTTCTATATGAATTTAGTATAGTGGTGACTATAAAATACCATTATTTTTGATGTGATGAGAGAAGTTTTGCTTCCCATACTGTCCAAAAAACCTTACACCCACTAATTCCAAGTGACTATAAATCACATTGAATATATTGATATGATCATTCATTGTCTTTCATTCTAAAAAAATTATACATAATTTTCAACACATAAAAATCAATATCCATTGTGGTTAGTTTCTTTAAAATATATGAAAATATAGTCTTCAACTTGATAGAGTTCATCATTTCCTAGATGTTAAAATCCATGTTTTTCTTTAGTGTCATGAAAACAACTCTCAATGATTTCTGATCATTCCTAATATATTCTTCCACTATCTTCTCTTCTAGTTAGAATCCATTTAAGGTGTCCTTTAGATCACTTTGGAATAGATACCTATCAATATATATCCACCATAATATGAAATGTTACCTATCAAATATATTAATGTAGAACTTACCCAATTCCAACATCATCATTCCATAATCAATAAACTCCCACTTAATCCAAAAAACATTAAAAGTGGTCAAGAAATACTTACTTAATTTATTCTATAAGGGATATCATATAATGATTAACTACAATAAGATCTAAAATTTTAACAATGTTTTTTCCACCAGAAACACTATAATTGAACATTGATACCATTTTTTATGTCAAAATCCACTGATTCAAAATATATCCATTATAACATTTAATTTAGGAATAATGTTTAGTAACACCCAAAATAGATGATACCAAATGTCCTAAAATAAACTTTGGGAGAAGGAAATATAATATCTAAAATGAATAACCACACACATCCATATTGGAATGAAAATAAGAAAATAAAAAAAAACAAATTAATAAATTTAACAATAATAAAACAAAATTTTTGTTTCTTAGATTTAGTCCTACCCCATGGGAGGAACACTGAAACATTCAGATTATAAGATAAATCCTAAAAAACAATATCTTTAAATATCTTAATTTTACTGAAAACCATAATTATATTACAACTAAATAGTAAAACTAAAAAAGTTACCCCACCCATCCAATTATAGATGATTCAAACTGATAATGTTGATTCCACCGCCAACCAATCTTTTTATTAAACACCCAAAATTTTAAAACACTTAAACTTTCATATTTTGGTTCACAATACATATATTACAAAGTCACCTAGAATATTCTTCAACTCTTCTATAACTTGTCACTGAGAGTGTCTAGATCCAAACCTGTCATCCTATTCACCCATCCTCTAACCAAAATCAGCTTCATAACATCAAAATTCTATCCTTTTATAAGTTTCCATGACTTATTATAAACCAAATATCATCATAACCATGAATAATAAACACAGTTGTTAGGGTATCCCCTTACCTGATAATTGAGGTCTTTTTTTATAAATAATATCACCAATAGTATTTTTAGGGTTTTCTTAGTAATTTCATTTCTACATGCATCTAATTCATATTATAAATAACCATTTCATCCCATTTAATCTTCAAATCTCATATAATCCATATATATAACTATTATTTTAGAAATTTATATATTGAGTTGTATTCTCTCAACAAAAGTAATATGTTCTAAATATATTAATGTATAACAACATATATAAATATTGATTTTTGAAACTTTACCAATAAAAAAATCCAATTTTATTCATACAAATCCAATTATATCCAGTGAATTTTATTTTTAAAACCATTTAATGTAAAGTATTCGAATCGTATTAAAACAAAATATACACAAGATAAAGCATGGTGTAATAGATTTCTAACCCCTGCTTTTCAATGATAGACCCTAGTCCCCTTAGCTAGTGAAAAGTTCAACCCAAAGTCCCACTATCCATGGATAAATACTAAAGATATACCTAAATTTAGTACCACCTAATATACATAAATCATAACAACCCTTATTATTATACTAACATCTATAATAAAAAATATTAGTTGTATTCCAATGAAAAAATAAATTTTCTGTCATGCCTGGAAAAAACTCTTATATGGATGGAAATAAAATTATAAGAATCATTTTAAACAATTTATGTTAAATATTAAAATATTTATATACATGAATATTAAATGGTGATTAAGTATATGAATTAATAATTAAAATATATGGAAATATAAATAATAACATAAGATAATTACATTGATCTAAACCATTTTTATTATATTGTAATGTCCCTTGGATTTTTAATGGGATATAATAGACCATATTGTTGAAGGTTTTTTAAGAAAAACTTTTTTTGTCTTTTTTTGAAAATAATGGACATACACCATGATATGATTTCTCTTTACAAACAATTTTAGAAAGATTATTCCTTTGTAGTCCCATCATAAACCATGATGTATTATCCATAAAAAAAATCCTTTTTTACACTATGTACATACCATAAAAAATGAATATTACAAATTGAATCTAATATGGTATTACCACATGGAATGAAAATTCCCAAAACTATAATATTTCAGTGAGGAAAAATTGATGTTGTGCTGTAAAAAATGACGATTTGTATAACAGTAAGAAAACCATAATGTATTTTAAAAAAAATCCATTTTATTAAAAAAATCATATAAAACATAATTTATTATGAACCACACCATTTTATAGAAAACAAATTAAACGACATTTAGATTTTAGAGTAATTCTTATGTATCTAAAAAAATTACAAAATTGGATTTTCATTTTTCAATTGCATCTTATCTATTATTTACTAGTAGTGGCTCTATGCCACTAATTTTTTTGTGGATTTCTCTAAGTGAATAATTAGTAATGAAAAGAAAAAAATATTCATGCAAGATGAACCAATATAAGAAATTATAGGATGAAATAAAAACATAAAAATAAGTGTAACTCACTATCCACGATTTG
Organism: Viscum album; assembly: GCA_963277665.1. Lineage (NCBI taxonomy): Eukaryota > Viridiplantae > Streptophyta > Magnoliopsida > Santalales > Viscaceae > Viscum > Viscum album. The sequence continues at coordinate 509,461,534 of OY728143.1, read as the reverse complement.
ATATTTTCCAATAACAAGGACGATCATATTCCTTAAATAGTAACCAATGTGTTACTACCTATAATGGAATACAAAATTAATTTAAATCTCGGAATCATTTGATAGTTTCAATATAAATAAAGTTATTCTAACACCTCTGAAATTTCCCAAAGGATCGGTGAAGACACCTAAGAGGGGGGTGAATCAAGAGCTTCTTAAGTTTTACCAAAATATAATTCCTTTTTTATAAATGTAACCCCATTTTATTATCAACAACTATTTTTTGTTAATACTATAAAATTATTTTATGTTTAACTAAGAAATCACCAACCACTTGAAAAGTAGTAATTAAAGATAAAACATGTGGGTTTTTAAAAGTTTTTTCCCCTTTATAGGTAACAATATCATATTCTTGATTAGTTATTCACCGAAATAATATGTTACCTAATCCAATATAAACCTAAATATGAACAAGGTGTCCTCAAAACACCATATTTATTCACACACTCACACCACCTTTTTCAGTGATTTCAAACTTTCCCGCTCCTCACTAGTGTCATGAAGTTTCATTGTGATCTCCTTACATACCTAGAGTCGCACTAATTTCACATATTGTCACCATGTATATAAAGACATTCTAATCCAACCATTTTATATTTGATCTCTAATAACCATAGGTTTTTCAATACATCCATTGAATTAATCTCCTTTCTAATCGATATAGTTTTCGACAACCAGTAATTCCTGAAAATAAATTCATGTAACTTAGTTCATATTTCCAGTTTTTCTCCACATATCTTCTATATAATATACTAACATCACTTTAGTAACTCAAATTTGAGCTCATGAAAAAATTACTAGTCAAAAAAAACCTCAACCAATAAATGCTTCATTACAAATAACACAATAATGTATATTAGTATCAATCTATTTTGATATTTTACTTCTTTACTCTTCTTATGATTCTAAAAAAATGAGTTTCCTAGGGTCTTCTTCTTCTATTTTTCCTCAATTTATGGATGATTAATATTATTTGTAATAGGATCAGTATCATATTTTTCCATGAGTGTTATCTAATTATTATCTCACAAACATTCTCTCTATTTACAATATCGATAAACTTTTCTTTCATTGTTTTTCACTTTTTAAATTAAGTCAAAAAATAATATTTTCTATATTTTTCTATAGTTTTTTTTGGAATCAGTGTAGGTGATCGTTCATTTTACTCAATGGTTTTTTCATGGGATTCCTCCCATGGTCTTCCTATATTTTTTCCTTCATGGGTGTCTTCATATAAAATGATAAGAGTTCCCTTATGCTATTATACATTCTCATTTATCTCAGAAAAAAGATAGTATAGATATTTTCCATAGGATTCAATAATATTACTATCTTCTTATCTTACAAAAAATCCATAAAAAGACAAATAACATGCTTTTTTAAAGATCATAATAAACAATCACTTTCGTATTGATTCATATCATTATAGTTTGAAACCCTCTCATGAATCTTATAATTATTCTTCTTAGATCAGTAAACAATAAAAAATTTCTCAATGAATTCATATCCTATTTTAGTTTTAATTAAAAATGCTTTTTTATATTTAAATCAAAATAAAATAAAAATTAGTATCAGTTTAGATAGTTTTTAGATTTAGTTAGTATAGAATTTTTTTATCTGTATAATTTTGTTTATTATATTTTCATCATTTTTTGATCTTTTTCTCAATCATCTAAAATAAATTATTCTATCTAGTACAAGATTAACAGAAACTTCCTTTATTGATTTTTATCAATGCATTTTAGAATTAGAATCATCGAATTTCACTTCATTTCAAGATTTGATAATCTAAATTCACATCCATTTAACTTCATTAGTTTTCTAAGAAATTTCTAAACTTTTTTTTTTCTTAAATCATCCATTATAATATATTTTAAATTTTTTAACTAGAATAACCAAGGTTTTTTATCAGTTTCAAACATTTGATAATATCTTGAGAACCATAATATTTATTTCTCTATTTTGATAAAAAAAATTAAATACTATCATTTGATATTTCATAAAAAAGTGATCTTATTTATCTTTTTTTCTTATAAAATTTTTCAAATTAGGATTTTATCTTAGTAATTCGAATAATCTTGAAGTATACATTAATTTAAATTGGCTTTATCACCATTAAATGTTCTTTTAACCTCATAACATAAATTATAGAAACTCATATTTCATTTTATTTAATTCACTAATTTTTATCAAAGGCATGACTCTTTCATAGATGTAATGATTATGTATAAAATAATGACTCATAATTAAATTTATTTCACTCATATGCTGATCTACATGACTCATAGGCAACCCAAATTAAAATATACATAGAGTCAACATATTCTTATGTAAATTCATCATTTTGGAATTTCCAAACTACAGAAGAAAATGAATCATACATGGATTTTGAAATAACACATAAATAGATGCATTGGATCAAAAATGAATAATATGGAATTTGACTTTACTTGTACACTGACATCAATGATTATTATGTAGATCTCAAGGAATCTTATGTAGAACTAGACAATTTTTCATATTTTCAACAACAGCTTCGAATATTTCTATAATTATCTTCAACCCTCTTCTATCACTCATATCAACCAACTTAAATTGTCATATATGTGTTGTTTAACATGATTAACAAATACCTTTAATGTAGATAATACAGGTATGGATTCATCAAAGATTTATCACTTTAATCTATCCCATTATTCTGACCTTTAACTCTCTTTATAACTACGTCATGAAGGTGTTCACTCTACATGACTCTCCATTGTTTGTAATCGTTGTATAAAAAGTATTCACAGATTTTAGTACTTTCCATTGACTTGGGGATAATCTCTCAAGTCATCTAATGTTAGTGTCTTCTCACTAAGTGGTCATATCCTTCATAATCCTTTTATAATATTTGAATTTTCATTTGTTTCTCCAATTAAGTTGGCTCTTTTACATTACCCATTAAATTATGGGTTGTTTCTCATTCTCCTTGGGTAGAATCTCACTCTATCACCCATGATCATCAAGACACATATTGACATGTTGACTAGGAGGAATCTCATTCAATAACACAATATCTTTATACATACATTGAAATTGTAATTTAAGATAATAAAAAACATAATGTAATGGTCACTTAAATTTTTCAATTTGGATTTTTTTGAATAAATTGAACTTCCATGTATAATAAATGCCAAAAACAATATCACATAGGTACTTTACATTCCTTCTCACCCATAAATACAATAAATATAAAGGAGTAAAAGGGTTATCACTTCCCAATTTTCATATAATATATGCAATGGAAAGTATGAAAATTGAAAAAAATTATCTTCTATAATATTTTAAATTTAATAAACTTATTATGCCCTTTTGTCCTTACACATTAATTATATATAGTTAATTCAATGAGATAAGGGTGGAATCATGGATTCTCTTAGAAAAGCTCCATCAATCACTAAAATCTAAGGCTTCCTTGGATAACCTAGTGTAGAAAAGAAATTCATTAAATTATAAGAAAAATTTATCCACATTCAAATCACAAGTTGATACCTAATAAAATTAATTTCTGTAGAGATTTATAAAAATATTGTTAATAGATACTACAAACATTTACTCCACTTGAACCAAAACATCAAAAACATCCATGTGAAATTATATTCCTTCCCTATTTTTAGTTTAAAAATCACTTCCCTTAGAAATAAGGTTTATAATAAACACGGTACATCGACCATTATACCTCAACTTCATCTTCTTATTAGGGATATCTAGATTTATACATTAAATAGAAATTAATAAATATCTAATAGATTCACATTATTTTGAGATCTCCTTCTTAATGTACCCTTTCAATTATTTCCCATGGTTGACATAGAATGAGTTTTTTCATGGAATATTTCATTTTAACTTCACAAAGATAGATAATTATTATAGTTAGAAAAGAATCACAAACATCAATATCATTCTTTCATACTTCCCCTTCAATTCCCTTTCATAAAGAAAAACTAACAATGTGGGGGGTATAGGACCACCATCAAATATTTAATGGCAGAAAGTGTTGTGTCTTATTCTAGAATCATGGAAACATCTTACTTCCAACTCCACTTCTTAGAGAACCTTTTATGATTTTATCACCATTTATTTTATTAGTCATTATATCTCTAGACAATCCAAGTTTCCCTTATTTTCTATTTTTTCTCTACTAGAGTAGTCATATAATATTTCAAATCAACGAATTTGTTATCCCTTAATCATTTTCCATATTCTTATCCTACTCCAATAGCCATATACTATTATTAAGAAAAATTTATGTGCATAACCATCCTTCCTTTTGTTTGTATATTCATTTCTAGTAATATCACTTTATGCACAAGTAGCTATGGGAATGTTCCTCTATTATTTTAAAATTTCATCTAACTAGGTACCACTATTATGAAAATTTTAGGAGTGTGTGAAGAAATATTTGAACTTCCACTCAAAAAATAATCTTATTTTAGTTTGACCTTTTTGGGTAGCCACTCAACCGATTCATCGGGAGTTTCAACCAGTAGTCCATTCTTATAATATCTTCCTTGTATTTACTCTTTTATTATTGTTTCCAAAATTCTCCCTTTTAAATTAACATTCATGGCCATATTACACTGGTATATAGTGTGGCATCTTTTCCCAAAATATAATCATATTCAATTTTCAGTAACATCCATATCAACAATGTTCTTTGTCTTCTTGAATGTAATATGATTTAAACCTTTATTACATGATTTACAACCCCAGATAGTCTTGTTTCTCTTTTTCTTTATTAACTACAATTGTAAACTTATTATTTCACAATTATAAGAGTTGTTCATGGTAGTTACATACTAACACACTTTAATAAAATAAACAACATTGTTTCAATATTCACAGGTGTTATTAAATTACCAAATATATTTCAAACTGGTAGATCTCTATTCATTGATTAATACTAATATCTCCTGTCATGTTCTATTATAACATAAATTTTTTCCCCATTATTCAGACCTTTTATGTCTTTCACAAGATGAACTATTATTCGAAAATTCTATGGTTATAATTCCTAACCTCCAACTGTAACAAAACCATCCCATAAATCACAACCTCCTTCTTGATCATATAGTCTAGATAAATTTATAACCATCACATTTTTGGAAACATTCATTATTCATTGGGAATCATTTCAAGGAGCCTCACTTTTTATAAATACTCACATATACCCTAGATACATAAGTGGGTTTACCATCAATTTATCATTTCTAAATTTTAACAAAATTTTTATTTTTTAATCCACGTAGAGATACAATAGATTCAGTTACAAATAATATAATTGGATAGTGGGAAACCCCTTTTTATGTGATTTTAGTAAATAAAAATCCAGATGAGTACAAGATCTATTTTGAATCATTTTGAGTCTTCATTGATGTAAGATTTATTTTATAAATATATATGGTAGAATATATTTTTTCAGCCTATTCGGGATATCATATTTAGGTTGATTCATCATTTTTTAGTTGTACTTAAATTAATGAAACTTTAAACTGAGTTTGTTATCATCAATGAAAAATTGAGTTTGATAACTAATCCCATTAATTATTCATCTTTTGGACTTTAACTTCATGAATTACTATTTCTTCTAGTTCATAATTTATAAGGTATTTCATTATTTTTTATTTAAAATCTAATTGTGAATCTTTTATATTCAGAATGACTTTATACAGCTTCCCTAATAAATAAATTATATAAGAGACAACATATTTATAAAATCCTTCTTGCAAATTGTTCTTTTCAATTATTCATCTATCATATAAATTATTCCATTATAAAGTAAAAAATTTTATCCACTACCTTTGACTACTCATAAAAAATGTGGGATATACCAAAATCTTTAACTATTGAATCTTACATGGAAATATCTTCCATATACAACAATAATTTTTCATAAAATATTTAATTGATAAATTAAAGTATATAAGTTAATAATTCAAAACGGAACCTTCTTAAAATAATTTTTACCTTGAGAGTAAAAATATTAAACTATTTTGATTAATTAGATCTCCTTGTACTATCCATGACTTATAATATGATTATAAAACGGTTTATTGACAATATATTCATTATATGAACACAAAATATTTATGTTGGATTAAAGTAGTGGGTGATCCTTTTCCACCATTGAGTGTTTCCTAAGGTTATTTTCCTCTTTATTTTTCCTATTTCTCAAAGTATTGGTTGAGACTTCCAATTATACACAAATAGAAATAATAAGAGAATTGTATATTCAAGGAACTTATAAAATAACTTAAAATATACAATTCATATAATTCAGATTTAAAAAATTGGCTCGAACACCAATTGAAATTCCACTTAGGATCCAATGTAGACAGCTGATATAAGGGAGAATCAGGTGTTGTATAATTTTTACCAAATAAAAATATTTTTTAAATTGATAAATATATTTCGTTATAAACCACTATTACTCATTAATAACATTATATTATTTTATATTTTATATATAAATCATCAACCACATGTAAAGGAGGAAATAGAGTAAAGGATAATATATAATAATTTTACATTTTTTGGCCTCTTCATGGGTAACCTACTCCATGTTGTGATTAGTTATTCACCCCAATAATATAGTCATTTATATATTATATAACCAAGTGAATTAAATAACTCTTCACAAAGCCAAAGTGTTTCATACACTAACAATACTTCTCATAATGATTATAATATATCAAATGTCACATTTGTGACATAGAGACTCTTAGGAACTCCTAACAAACCGAGAGTCGCACAGGCTACGCATAGTGTAAAAACAAGTGTTTCCTTCTACCCCTTATAAATCCAATCTATAATTGTTACATATATATCAACAATTCTACATAATCAATCACATTCCTCATCACCATAGTTTTTACCAATGACAATGACATTAAAATAAATTTATGTAACTCGGTCCTTGTTTCCAACTCAACTTCAATGATATTCCATAGAATCTACTCACATATCCTTATAAAATCAAAAATCAATCTAATTTTAACTACACTAATTTATAAACTCTTCACTAATCAAAATTAACAACTCATAGAATAAAATTATGTTCAAAAACATCAGCCTCTACTCATCTTCTTCTAATTCTTAATTATTTTCAATATTCAATAAAAATGAGTTTCACAAGTCCTTATTTTGTTATCTTCAATACCACGATGATGAATATTCAATAATAAGGGATTAGAATCATCATATTCCTTGATATTTCACTATTTTTCATCTCATTTAAACAATTTTAGTTTGCTTTATCAAAAACCCTCTCTTTCATTCCTTTCTTTTTTTATATAGGTTACGAATATAATATTTTATATATTTTAATGTCAAATAATCCCTCGGAATTAATATATTTGATTCTCTAATTTTCCTAAATATTTTTTATATTGGAGTACTCCCATGACATCCTTATTTATTCTTCTAATGTTTTCCTCCTGTAAAATGAATGATGTGCACATCATCTATTTTAGTTTCTCATTTCTCTTTTATAAATAATCTTACAACTATTTTTTACATTATTCAAGACTATTATTCTATTATAATATTACACATAAATCAATAAACAAAAAACACCATGGTTGTATGGAGATTATTTATAATTACACTTGTGGCTCAACTCATAACTTTACCACTTGTGAGCATCACATTAATCCAATAAATATTGAACTTGAATCTATAAATTATAAATAACATCTCAGATTGGTTAGATCTTTCTTCATCATAAATTAATAATTATTTATTTACATTTTAATCCACTTCAAATCAAAACCAACATCATCAAAATTGATTTATAGATTTAATTAATATTGAAATTTTGTATCATGCGTCATTTGTTTCTCATAAATTCATCAAAATTTGATTAGTTTCTCAATAAAATCAAATATCTTATTCTTACTCAACTGGTGTTGTATCAAACATCACTTTTTGATTTTTGATCAATGAGTTTCAATATAAACATCATCATATTTCTCTTCATTTATAGATTTTCTAATCTAGAAGAACATATTTTAGTCTAATTTTATTTTATCAAAATATAATCTCAATTGATCTTCTTCACATCATCCATGAAGATAATATTCTCACTTACTCAACAATGTTCAGAAACGTTTTTATGATATTTGAAACATTTAACAAAAACTTGGGAACTTATTCTTATATTCCGACCATGAATAATGATCTTCAAATATTATCATCTGAAATTACAAGACAATGAAAAATGTATTTATTTATCTTATTTTCATCCAATATTTCATAAATAATTCTTGTATGATATCTATTAAAAGATTCATGATTCTTTAATAATTTTATAATGGCTTCAGTACCATCAAATATCATTTCTTCCCAAAACAAAAATTATGAAATATAAAATTTTAGTCTAATGAATTATTTAATTTTTGGATAAGGAATGACTCATATATTTATAAATGATGATAAGGAAAAAATTAAATAAATCATGATTATCTTTATTTTACTCATATTGTTAGCCGTAAGACTCTAAAAAATCAGATTGATAATTAAACAAAGCCAAATAACTCTTACACAGATAGTTATTCACTAAATTTCTATATCACCCATGTTCATCAAGTAACTTCTTAACATGATCACGAATATTATTTATGAACACAACCCAATTGGTACATCAGCCTCCTCTTTAATATAAAATGAATAGAAGAAAAAATAGTGAAATTTTTCTTAGAGAAAATTACCCGTATTGACAAACCTAAGGATGTAGGTCGATGAATTGATCTAGTCAGACCAATAAATATATGGAAAATGTAGCTGATATTCTTCATCATCACTAGAGGACACATTATTCACCAATTATCAATATGCAATCGATCCAGGACTCATTATTCTTTCCAACCTTTTAATTTAAAAATAATGTATATGTATTAAACCTTATCTTGATTTGTGATTTTCATTTATAATATATCCCAATTTCAAGTTGAGTTTTTGAAACTAGTTTAATTTTTTTTACATTATGTCACCTATTTTATCAAAAATAATGATAATTAGTCATGATCAAATCGTTGAAAAATTATCATCACATTGTTTCTTGTGCTTTTCACCCATTATTATCCACAATATTCAATGTTAGTCCAAATAATTATAGAAAGAAACAGTCTAGGCCTGTTGGGGTGTGATCAAACCCCCTGGATTCATTGTGTTTGTACGAAGGATGGAAAAAAAGATTGTTTGGGGATGTATCCTAATGATATCATTATTATAGGTGATGGATGTGGCTTTTGGGAACCTGGATGGTGGGGAAAAGGAGATGGACTCCTACATGGGTGGTCGTATTCCAATTTCCATCTATTAGTGTTTGGTAAATGATGTCCAAATGTGTTTCTATTCAATTTTCGGTAATCAAATAGGGGGATATATTGCTAAAAGTGTGGATATGGAAACAACATGAAGACATTAATTTACTAATGATGACAAAAATGACTACGTGGAATGTCATTTAGACGAGCACACATTGAATAGTCCCAAAATTATGGAGTCTAGGAAATCAGGTGAATGTAAGGATCAGACATTGTGTATGAACCATACATGCCATGTCACCCTGTATTGGTGGATTGGTGTGTACATTGAGAGTACATAGGCATATTAATGGCGATGAACATGGGCATGGCCATTTACATGGACATGGGTGATGTACACAGGCACAACCAGTGTATAGGGGCATGATCTGGGAAAACACGGGCAGACCCCTTGTGGTTGAGACTTGCCATGTAGTATCATATGGCTTCCTAATCCATGTTTTGGGTAGAACATTCCCATGTGATGAGGTGAGGTAACACATTGTGTGACCCCTTTTACAAATCATTTACTTCATCCATGAACTTATATCTTTTATATATTTATATTCGGGACCCAGATTTCTGCATGTGGGTAGCCTATCCTAAGTAGTTTTCCATGTGAAATGCAATTTTTTACTTCGTTTTGTCATAAAAGATACGATATGATATGTTATGAGTGTAATTCTTATTCAGTCAATTCTTGATGATGGAAGTGACTGGGTAGGATCATCAGAGAGCTATTGGGGTTGATATTCCCAATCTCATCATGGTAAGGGTCCCCCATACTCATTACACATGTAGAGTCAATAAACCCCCATACTATAGTAGGTTGTGAGTCCTTTATCGATCGAGTGATACTCCTTTATCTTCAAGCTTCATTGAATAGTGTGTCCTCCATTGTATTTAGAGCTCCCTTGGATGTGGAGCATAGTGGTGAGGTGTCGGCTATCCAAAGATATTCTAGTGAGGTTGCGTGGGATGCAAGGTTTAAATATATACATCCCTTAGTTTAGGAGAACATTAGTGAGGTGTGGTCCCCTCTACCAAGATTTTTATATCGTTTTAGATGATTTTCGGAATCCAAGATGCACCTATGGAGCCTCAGGTAGACTCATCATCCATGTATGGGTTGTAAAGATGGATATATCCTTTCTATCTCATATTTTTTTCTTTATGTGCATGTATATTTTGGTTTTTGTTTCCCTCTTACTATAGGTTGAGATAATTTTGGTTGTATCTTTCTATTTCTCCCTTTTTCATTTTTGTGGAATCCTAATATTTATGTATATACTCTCCCCTATATAGGATTTCCCCACACGTTCATCTCTTATGTAAGTGATAAGAAAAATGATTGTGTGGTTAGTCGAGAATAATGTTACTTGGGTGAATTGGCCATATTTGATGGTCGGAATTAGAGATATATAGATGATATCTATTCATCTATTTTTTCCTTGTTGTTTTTTTGTTTTTACTTTAATTTTTATTCATTGTGTATTTTTTCAATTTTTTCCTTTTTTATACATTAAAATGCTTATTTATTATCTTAGATTATTACAATCATAATAAAACTCTACATCTTTCAGACTTTTATTATCCCTCTACAACATTCTATGGAGACAGTTCTGTGTGTGTTTAAAGGTTCTTAGGATAATACCTCACATTTCATTTACTCCTCAGTACTTCTTTACCACCGAGGGCATATTTGTGACTGGATTGGGGTGGTCACATCTAAATGGATGTTATCCAAGTGAACCATGATTTTTCATGACATGACATAGTGGTATCAAAGGATCTCATCCTCAGGATTTTGGTTAGAGTTTGACCCATAATAAGGATTGGAATGTGTATTATCCCAATGGTGTTGAAGGGTCTCAAGTGTTTCTTCTAGCATAGGGAACCAATTTCTGGAATGCCCACTGATGTATTAATTAACCAAGACTCTAAATTACATTATGGTCAACATGGGATACTTATAGATTGGTTTCAGAGAAATTTTTTTCATAAATCATATAGTATTGAGTCCTTTTATTATCATTCATGAGTCAACTCACCATATAGAAGCTTATATAACTATTGTATATCTTGATCACTTTAAGATTCCTCTTAAAATATAGCAAGTTAAGTTACCTATACAATATCGTGACAATTATCTATTGAGTAATGTGGCATCATTTTAGGTTCTATATCTTGATTTTTTTCCTCTATATGGATAGATAGAAGTTCCTCCACCTATCGAGTAGAAGATAGTACTAATAGAAAAGGAAAATAATTCACGCAGTCTTAGAACACTTTATGAGTTCCAACATCATAGACTACTAAGGTTTCATGGTGAGTTATACCCTTAGTCAAAGAAACTGTATTGAGTAGGTGATCCATGACTTCAGGATTCTTCATACTAGAACTAATTATAGTGTTATTCTTTTGGAAAACCTTCTTCTTGGGGAAGCAGGGAACTAGTGGAATCTGATGATGTAGACCCACGATGAGATGATTCCCTCATAGTCATACTTCCAAGATATGTTTCATGAAGGGTATTTCAATTCATTATAGTGCTCTATATAGATTCAAGAGTATATTGAGCTGCCTCAGGGTGATATGATAGTCATTTAGTATGCGATAAGAATCAATGACCTCATGTGTTACTCGCTCAATATATTAATACATGTGATATTATGGGAGAGTAATTTAAAGCATGGTCACCGTATAAACATTTTTTTCAAGCGTAATATCCTTATGAATTCCTACCAATACTAATGTTCTAGAGAGGGATCTAGTGAATGAGATATTTCTAAAAGATATATTCTAAAAGGATCGATCTATTTCTGACCATCATGGGGAGGAGTCCTCTAAAGTGGATAGAAAGAGGTAGATGTAAGGGTATCAGTATAGGAGGAATGTTCATTACCAAAGACATACCCATGGATCTATGGCTAAATAATCCCACAGAGGATGCAGTCATTCAGGAGAGAACTAATGTTATACTGATGATGGGTGAGGTCCCATGTCCCATTATTACCTGATGTGGTATGGAAAGGAGTATAGGTATACATTGTATAAACTACCACATCATAGGTAGTGATGTGATAAAGAATCTCATAGGTGTGGTGAAGGCAACCCCTGAGGAGTCAATATAGATAGAGAAGCAGGTTGAGCACTAGAGGGAGTATCTTTTGGTATAGGACTATTCTTTGAGATACATCCACCAAGACCACCAGGTGTCCCATTATAGGCTTAGAGAGATGGTGTTCATGGTCATTGTATAGTTACTCTTACATTACACACATAATTATTGCATCATAATAAATCATTATTCATTATATCACATCATAATCCACACTAGAATATTGTAGTTCTGGTGCCTTTGGCTACATTAATAGATAATCAATTAGCTCACAAGTAAACTAGAACATCTCCCATTATGTTATTCATAACTAGAACCCCTATTAGATATACCATACATAATACCATTATTTATAGGTCGGTTAAAGTAAAAAATAAGAAAGGGTGAGACAAATTTCACAGTAAAGTTAAATAAGTGAGATGTGAACATAACATTATAATTTGGGAATGATAAAGTGAGAATAACATTTGAAACTCATACCATGAATATAAAAGATAATAAACATGAGTTATTACATAAATATTTGTAGATTATAATACTTGAATCACAATTAAATAAAATAAAATAATCCATGAGAGTGCAACTTCACAATATGACATAGATTTGTGGTATACACATAATTATAGAAAAAAATTCCTTAGAAGAAGAAGATCATTACCAAAACAATTTTTTCAGAATGAGATCACTCTCGAAACCATTTTATTAGTGAAGTTTCACTCCCTATTAAATTATACTGCACAATGTCCCTTATTGAATCGGTTTCACTCACCATTCCAATAATATTTATATCATGAGATATCCATCCTTACCCATTGCATCGGAGTGTTATATAGTTCTCACCCATCTCATATTGAAAATAATACATATATGTCCCACAATATTATAAAACATTATACATGTCATAACCCATGAAAATAAATGAGTTTCATAAATATTTCATCCAAACATAACCCATATAAGAGAAATGGGTTTCATAAACATTTCATCATTGCAAAACTCGTTGAAAAGAAATAGGTTTCATAATTATATTTTAATCAAAAATATAAAACATAAAGGGAAATAATAAAGATGGTATCATTGTATCATATCCTTAGTAAAGAATAAGTTATAGCATAGGGTTTTACCTTAGGTGGAAAATTATTTAAAGGATAAATTTGACCATTTCTTGAGGAAAATATAATATAAATTTTCAAATAACTTCCTTACAATATAAATATTTACAAAAAAATCGAAAAATGTTATTTTAAAATGACCTTGAATATTTATAAAACAAATTTTAAATCATTTAGTGGTCATCATGGTAGAAAATATCATTCATTTCATAAATGTTAAAATAAAAAATTAATTCACTATTTTAGTAAATGGTAAAAAGTACCTCATTAGGAAAATGACAAGAAGGTTAATTTTAAACCATTTTTTTATATAAAAATAGGGGTAAAAATTAATTTAAAATCATAATGGAATATTATAAATATTTTTGGAAACCTTTTTAGAAAACAAGGATATGGAAGAAAAATTATTTTTTACAGAAGAGAGAAATACAGTTGCTTTTCCTTAAAAACATTATTTTGGTCTCTTGAATGCATGAATGAAGTAAAATTAATGGAAAAAATAATATTGATAAATAAATTTTGTAGAATCAAAATCATTATTTTATTGAGTTATATGTTATAATATTTCAATATAATAAGTGTAATCATAAACATTTTCGATAAACAGTGAGATTATAACATAAAACCCTTACCACATTGGAAACTATTGAATCGTAAGACCTGTGAGGGGAAGAAACTTATATGGATATTTATGTAGCCTAATTTTTATTTGAAAAATTATAAATCACAATCAAGGTAAGTATATAGATAACATAAAATAAATAATTGGTGAATATGGAATGTGTCCCAAAAAATAAAAATGAGACCAAAATATCTTATATATTTGGTAACATTTCAATCGTAAACAATAGGGTGAAATAGAATTAAAAGAAACATTAAAAATAATTAGAATAAACAACTTCATGATATAACAAGTCAATGGGGTTGTATATACACCTCAAAAAACAATTTTTTTTTGTAACTTAATATACGTCCTAAAGAAGACAATTTGAGAGAAACAATCACATACCTGAAGTCTTGATTTTTTTAATACATGTTTTAGACACCTATAAAATAAAATATGTTTATTATAAATCTATTATATAACCATAATAATATATTTCATGACATATATTATTATCTTACAACCTTTTATCACTCGTTAATTAACAATTCTTAGTTAAAATCATTGTTTCAAGTAACAACTGCATTGTTATTTATGTATGTTTTGGATCGGTAGTTTATGTATTTGTAAATCGATAAAAGTTACATCACATATAGTATGTTAATAATGATATATATATCATATATATTCATTGTATTTTTATTTATTTTAATCCATAAAATTTAGATATAGAAAATGAATTACAGCATTTATGGTGACGGTAGGTAGTATGTTCCCATGAATGTCATTTCTGTTTCCTCAATGGATGGAATAAAAGAAACATAAATAATATTTTACAATTCCATAATAATATTAATTTCTTGTATTTACATATATATTTATTAAATCTATTCATATTACCTTCCATTTCAAAATAAAATGAAAAACGAGTTTCATCGCTTCGTGGAGGTGGTAGTTCACACGTACGTACTCACAACATTATCATTTTCTAACAGCTTTTAGTGTAAGAATTTAGCTATAATATTAAATTTAAAATAGTATAAATATATAATAAATATAATAAATAAATATTAAATTCATCATTGTCTCTTGTTGTCATAGAAGGTGATGGAATATAATTATATCTCTTCACAAGGCGGCAGTCTATTATACACACAATTGAAAATTTCATTTCCAATTTTATGGAAAAGGATACAGATGTATGTCATAAAAATAACATAATAAAATATTATAATATGGTATGTATTTAGGATATTATATCATAATGTTTGAATAATATTTTAAAAAGTTTTTAAAATAAATAAAATAAATTCTCGATTTATAATGATACAACTTATTTGGAAAAACTCCTTAGGTTAGTACCAAAATCATTCTTAAGAGGTTATCTTAATCATGATAATGTATAAAAGAAGGTGGAAGAAAGGAATGGATTTGGGAAGGTATTTACAAAACCCATAGGATTTGTATGTTTTAATATAATATGAGAGGGGGTACAATTATATAAAATGGGGAGAAGACAAGGTTGGAATTTTTGAAACGAAAATTTTACACCCATCTTGTAAAAATGATAAAATGATCAAAAAGGATAATTATGGAACTTATATGATATAAGGTAGAAATATAGCCATAAAATAGGAATTGTATAAGTTTTTAATTCATTTTATCTCGTATATTTTTAGATTAAATCATTAATAAAGCCTTTTTATCCTTAACTATGAGTAATTAGTTTTTATTATTTTTACTGTAAATTATGACCAAAAAAAAGTTGGACTATTTATATAATATTAATTAAACGTATTCTAAATAAGAAATCCAATTTTTAGAGTTATTATATGTGACCTCCTGACCCGGGTTCTAATAAAAGGTTCCGTGAGACGGTTAGTTGCCTACCCACAGTCATGCCTCCATGTATGCTAGAGTGTGTTGAAAAGTAGTGAGGTTCGATTAAGTCAGTCATGGGGAGACTCTACTGACTTTTATCATAATAAAACTACAATGGAATAATATGACAATAAACATGTTCAGAAGCATATAAATAACCCAAAAAATACCAAGTCACATGATAGTCAAAACAAAAAATATAATACTCAACTGAAATGGAAAACATGATTTGATAATGAATGTGTAATGTGCAAACTATATAACTAATAGTAAAGACACAGAAACTACAAAGAGGTTCATGAACCACATTTGGTTCCCCCACCCCTGCTCTACTCCTAAATAGCTGTAACGACCCAAAGTTTTTCAATGGGAAATTCCCTTCTTATATCTATGTCATAAAAACACAAAATAATGAACTACTAAGTGATAAGTGACCTTTAAACATAATTTTTTCACCCCTATGTTTGGAATTTTAAAAATCCGACATACACAGTTGTGTTCAAGATAGTTTTTGGAGTCTAATGAAACAAAAATAATTTTTGGTGAATAGTAACCTACCCTTATGAATAGTAACCTACACTTATGAATTGTAATATGAACCCTATGAATAGTAAATAAGAGTAACATTACCTATGAATAATAAAATAAAATTTAGACATCATAGAATGTGATAATTTGACCTTAGTAAACGTTTTTGGTATTTTATAAGTCATAAATAATTAATTATAATTAATTAATTAATTTAGAAGTATATTTATTTTCCTGAAATATATTCATAAATTATTGAATCAATGTCTAATATTTTTTAGATAATTTTATAAAACCCTACGTAATTTTTGAAAGAACTACAAAATCAGTTTTAATTTTAAAAACTGTTTTTTTAAGTAAATTATGATTTTAATTAAATATTAAATTAATAATATATAGAAAATTATTTTTGAAAAATGGACTTCATTTTTGGATTCTACATGTCGAGAAATGGTTGGGGTAAAATTTTTGGATTTTTCTGAGATACTTGAATTTGTGATGAATAGTAGAATACATTAATTTATCATATAAATACATTTTAATTAAAACCCACTATTCCTAACATCACAAGTGATGTAAGCACCCAAATCCCGAATTCAAAAGTCTAATTTACTATTCTTAGTCATCCAATACTCACTATTCCTTGTCTTAGGGGAAATTAATAAACTAATCAATTTCATATTAAGGAAACCCCTCTCCCCTCCACTATAAAAGCCACCCTTCACTCCCTCTTTTCCTTACACCTCTCAAGCTCCAAGCCTTCTCTAAACTCTGCCCAAAAACCTTCCCTAGCTCATCCCCCACGTCCAAAAGCTTCTGGTATCATCAAAAGACCAATCCTAGCTTCCTTAAAGAGGATCTCAAGAGGAGGATTTTAAAGGTAATTTCTCTCTCTCTTCTCCTTTAATTTCCTTTCAAGTTCAAGTTCCTTTCTTGATCTCTCCCTACATATCTACATCCAAATTGATCTGTAAATATAGTATTGTATATATACTGTAATATTATGATTCTAATGTTATATTATATCACCCCACACCCTTTCCCCCTTCCTTATATATTATTAAAGAGAACGTTGTTCATGTGGTGATAATTTATCACCTTCGAAAACGACATGCTCTCTTTTTCCATTTCTACATTCAAATCTGGTCATGAAACCATTTTTATGGTTGAACCAGAATATTTTATATGTATTATGTTCTATTTTAAGTTCTTTAAATAACCTATGCAATATTACTAAGTTAAATGTTAAAACGAGTTCGTTGTGATCCAAAAACAGCGCAAATTAACCCAAATAATCTTCATTTAATTATTATCTAATGATTCGTCAACATGGATCTAATATAACTCATTATAAAATCATTCAAGCTTCTGTAATATCATTAATTACATAAAATATCAGTTCGGGATGTTTACCCATGATCTACCCAAACATCAATTTAAGAATACAAGTGGGCCGCTCAAGAAAACCATAAAAACGAACATCCCCGAACAATGTTTTTAAACTATATAAGTCATCCAAAGGAACATAATATGAAATAATGAAACCATAATGAACCCTATTAATGTATAAAAGGTTATTTAATTTCTAATTAATGAATATAATGTCATTATACGGGACATTAAAGAGAAGGAGGCATTCGAGTTCAAGGTAAGGGGAAATCTCGAACCCAATTTTCTTCCTTCGGGTTCTCCATCTTTCACTCCATTTTTGATATGGTTACTCCTCAAAGGTCATTTGTTCATAATTTAATTTAATGTTCTGGGATATACATGTTTGTCACTGGTTTTTATGTCCATCAAAAAGTTTTCCAAAAGAACTCTTCTTTCAAGATCTCACATTTTACCTCTCATTCAAGGTTGATTGTTCTTGTATCAAGTATGTTGTTCCCCCTTTCTTTTGGGAACACAAAGCTTATGAATGCGTTCTTATGAGATGAAACCCATTCCTTTCCATGGGTTATTTAGGTACATGTTTGATATGTGTTCTATGTGGCATGCATGATAATGATAATGTTATGATGTGACCGGTGCGCCCGGAATTATATAGCGCAATATGAATGTTTAAATGTGACGGGTGCGACCAGAATTATATAGCGCTCCACTGCATTGGGTAAAGTGATGAATCTCATGAGTAAATGTGAAATGATGTGTGAACATGATGCTAGCTTTGTTCACAAGTATGTGTGGTAGTTAACCACTAAGACATGATGTTTCATTTTTTATGCTTTTCCACATTTCAAGTTTATTGTTTATGCTTCTCTCATGTTCAATATCTTCTTCCTATGTCATGATTATGCTCACCCCATGCTATATTGTTCTTATCTATCCTCTTACTGGGAATTTATCTCACCCCTTTTGATGTATATCCTCAGGTGGATACATGTACTAAGAAGAGGACAAGTGCTACTAAGAAGCTATAGAAGAAGAGATTAAATGAATTTTTATGCTTGATGTTGTACTTGTTATGTGTAGTCCTAGTTTGCCCAAGACACTAAACCTCTGGATACTCCATGTGTAATACTATAATGTTTTTTATCTTTGAAATGATGTAATAGTAATGTAATAAAAGGTCAGGTCGCTATAATAGAAATCTATCACAAGTCCTTTTTCTTATCATGTCCTACAATATCAAAGTCTGTTTTGGTGCCGATCAGGCGGCCTGAGTAGGGTGTGAGTACGACTTAGTGGGACACCACCAATGGTGTCTAAAACAAGCCTAGTCAAAAGACATTGTATGAAATTCTATGAAGAAATATATAAAGTGCATAATTAAATATTTATCACATTTTCATCTATTCTTTAATCATCGAATTAGACTCGGTTTCAATTCATTTATCCCATTTTAATCATATTTCATTATTGTCCTTAATTTGGTATTGAACACCAAGTCAAACACCCCAAATATCATTCGGTGTAGATTACCATGTCTAACACCCCAAATCTCATTCGTTGTAGATCTCCATGTCTATCACCCCATATCATGTGCTCGGATAACTATTTGGTAGGAATCCCACGTCCATGTCCCAACTTCTAAATATGTCTAGAATGCCATGTCTAGCTCCCACATTCTCAATCATTTAAATCATTCATTAATTTCACAAGAATTAACCACATAATTCCCTTAATAATCCAATGATTATTTAAACAAATCAAATTCTAGTAACTAACCCAACAATTAATTAAGTATACAAGCCATTAATTATTTCATCAATTATTTAATCAATCAACACAAATCTTATTCCATAATTAATTCTTCATAATTAATTATTTATCCCAAATATCAACTTGTAATAATTAATACACACAATTAATTATCTTTAATCAACATCATCGAACATAATTAATTCACCATTAATTATCTCACATAGGCAAACATCGTCTTCTAGTTAATACCCCTAATAAATTATCTCAAACCCAACCACATTCTATATCTAAAATTCAATATAACAAATCAAAAAAATATTTCCCCCAAATCAATTACTTATTTGGGAATCCCCTTAGTTCTATGATTAAATCATGAATTTATAATTTATATATCCAAGGAAATAAACAAGTCAAAGCCCATTCATAATTAACCCAATTTAAGAAATCAATTACTAATAGATTATAGAAATTAATCAATCTTTCATGCATATATCAAATCCATGACTATGGGAGTTTGATTTAGACCAACTACCATAGTATTTTTATGGATGTTATCCCAAAGGAAATCACTAAAATCTGAGCGGCACAATGAGGTTGGTAAATATCTAGATCCAAATACCTAAACCCAAAATTAAGATCAAAAGAATCATGATCTTGAAAATTTAGATCTAGATACATAATTCTTGATTTAGATTTCAGCACATAGATTTAGATCCATGGAAACTGTGGATATATTCCATGAAAAGATCAAAGAAAGATAGACCAAATATTAGGAGAATCATCAGGATGAAATCCACTTACTGGGAAGAGAGTGGATCTTTATTACAAGATTTAGATCCTGAATAATGGTGTTCAAATCACCTTAGAATCCCTCCTAAAAGCTCCAGGCTTTCCTAGAATTTATCAAGCAAGTTCCTTGGTTGAAATATTGGGTCTTGGGAGGTTCAGGTGATTCAAAAACAAATTTTCAGATAATAAAAACATGTATGCATAGTTTTCTGGGTAGGGGTGCATAGTTAAGGAAAACTATGCCCCAACCTTGTGGACCCCTATGTCTAGGTTTGCAATGTTCACATGGTTCACACGGTTACCTAGGTTTAGATGCATGGTTTTTCAAACCATGTGCAGACCACGAACAACCATATATCCATTAACTTTTCTTAAAAACTTATCCAAATATACCCTAAGCCATAACTCCAAAACAAAGGTAATTAAAAAAACAAAATGTACATAAAAATATGCCTGAGGTGACTCCATAAAAGAACGGGATTTTACAATCTCCACAACTTATAACAAATCACCCTTGAGCTTTACTCCCTAACTTCACTAAGATTCCGAGTCAAGATGATTGGGCCATTGAACCCTCATGTCTACTTCCCATTCGTAGGTTTCCTCTTGAACACTTCCATGTTTCTATAACACACGAACTATAGACATGGTCTTTCCTAGCAACACTTTCTCACCGTGATCCCTCATATGTATTATATGCTCCTCAAAGGACACATCTATTTTAAGTTCATCCTTATCCACATCGATCGTGTGAGAATGGTAAAGATTATACTGCCGTAGTTGTAAAAAATGAAAAAACATCTTGAATGGTGATGAATTTCTATGGAAGGATCAATCAGTATGCCACCCTCCCGATTCTCTCCACTACCTCAATCGGCCCAACAAACCTGGGTGCTAGATTACCCTGCCTCTATATCATATGGTGACCCAGCCTAGGAAACAACCTAAGGAATACTCAATAACCCTTTGTAAACTCTAGGGGTCATCTCCTTCTATCAGCAAACAACTTATATCTACTCTGATCCATAGCCATACATTTTTGAATCAACAGTACTAGCTCTGATGTATCCTATATGAGACTCAGTCCCCAAACCTATGGCTCACCCACGTCTATCCAGCATAACGGTGATCGACATGTTCTACCATTATGTGACTCATATGGTACCATCTATATAGTTTCTTGATAACTATTGTTATAGGAAAACTCCACTATATCCAAGAGATTCTCCCAAGAACCACTGAATATAGGCACACATGCCCATAGCATATCCTCTAGTACCTGTATGGTACACTTCAACTGCCCATCAGTCTGTGGGTGGAAGGTCGTACATAACAAATCCTTCATTCTAAACAATTTCGGTAAGCCCTTCCAAAAGTGTTATGTAAAGAGAAAATCACAATATTAAACTATAGTCGGTATCACCTCATGCAAACAAACAATCTATCAAATGTACAGTTCTCCCAACTATTCTTCTATGAAGGTTTCCCTTATAGGTAAGAAATGTAATACCTTTGTTTGTCGATCCATAGTGATCCAAATAAAATAATTCTTCTTATGTTTCCTTAGAAGACCTGCCACAAAATCCATAGTCACATGATCCCACTTCCATTTTGAAATAATAAGTGACTACAATAGACCTTCATGTCGCTGATTCTCTACCTTCGTCTATTGATAGGTAAAACATCTTGTTACGAACCCTACTATCACCTTTTTCACATTTTGCCACTGAAACTATCATCATAGGTCATGGTACATTTCTTTCATCCCTGGATGTACCGCCCACTTTGAGGAATGAAATTCTCTCAAGAGTTCCTCTTGCATACTCATAGGCATTATAACCCAATTTTTCACACAGATGATCCCATCCTCATATAGCAACCAGTCTAAAGGTGTATCCCCACATTCAAGGATATTTAGTAAGGCTAAACACTCAGGAACCTCATAATACTTATCCCTGGTCTATCTCAAGAGTGTATACTCTACTACTACTGAAACCAGAATCATATTCTATTGACTCTCCTGAACCACCACATGTATTTCAGCCAGTAAATTCATTATCTTCCACTCTACAATCGACTCATCTACCAAATGAGTCTGAGTTATCCTACTAAAGAAATCAACCACACTATTCTCCTTTCTATGTGCATATACTAGTTCAAAATCGAAGGACTCCATATACTCTACCCATATTCATTTACAAAGATTCAAGTAACACTGTGAAAATACATACATCAATATTTTTTGATCTGTAAAAATTGTAAACTTTTCACCCAAAAGATAGTGATGCCAAATATTAAGAGCATAAACTGCTATTACCAACTCAAGGTCATGTGTAGGGAAATTACATTCATGTTTACTCAACTACTGAGACCCATAAGCTACGAATCAATCCCTTTCTATCAACATATCTCTGAAAAAAATCTTATAATCTCTATGATACACCATGTACTCATCACCTGACTTAGGTAGGATCAAAATTGGTGTCATTTTCATGCACTTATTTAACTCTTAGAAACAATTCGTTCATGATTCCTTCTATTAAAACTTTACCCCTTTATTTTTGTAACCGGAAAGAGGCACTTTTAATCGAGAAATTTCCTAGATGAACCTCCTTTAATATCTATATAATCCCAAAAATCATCAGATATCAACAAAATTCTGGGTTTTCTCCCAAGAAACTACTGCCTGAACTTTCTTTGGGTCCACTGGCACACCTTCTTCTAAGATGATGTTCCTAAAAAAGTGTACCCTATCAATCCAAAACTAACACTTGATAGATTATAATATATTTGATTCTCAATTGGTGTAATCAAAACGATGTAAAGATGTTGGGCATGATCATAATGAGACTTGGAGTACACGAAGATGTCTTCCACAAACACCCCCAAAAATTGATCCATGAACTAATGAAAGATCATATTCATCAAGGCCATAAAAATAGTTGGAGCATTTTTTAACCCAAATAGAATTACTAGAAACTCATAAAGGTCATACCTTCTCTTGAAAGTAGTTCTCGGTATATCAGAAGTCTGAACTCTTTCCTGATGGTACTCTGAACTCAAATCAATCTTTGAGAACACATAAGCCCCCTTCATTTGGTCAAAGAGATCCTCAATACACAGAATAGGATATCGGTTCTTCATTGTCATTTTATTCGACTTTCTATAATCAGCAAACAAATGTAAACTCTTTTCAAACCTATTTGAAAACTAAACAGGTGATCCCCAATGCGACATACTTCTACGAATAAATCCCTTATCCTACAACTCATTCAACTGAGTCTTGAGCTCCTAAAACTCAGTAGATTCCATTATATAAGGTTGAATAGATACAAACTCAGCCCCTTACATGTGATCAATAGTGTATTATACATCACTCTCAAGTGGAAACCCTAAGAAGTATTCCATAAAACAATCCTGTAAGTGATCCACAACTAGTGGAAGGATTCCTTTCCTACCACTCCCATCATTATTAAAGAGAGTAGAATCTTGAGTTGTGAGATCTCCAAGTTGCTAAGTAATTGGACCAGCTCAGCTCTATTGGATATCACACTCTCTACGATAGACACATTTGTCACCCATATGAGATACAAAGGTCACTCCCCTATGGTAATAGTCAATGTGGGATCAGTAAGGGACTAAGCAATCCAAACCCACAATCAGGTCGAGGCCCATCATATTAAGGACATAGAGATTCCAAAGAAAATGATACTCTATGATATCCAGTGAACACCACTTTTATAAACAGATACCTCTAGACTGCATTCCCAATGGTGTGTCAGTATTCATTACTTAACTTACAGACTCCAACTCCAAGATCAACCCATAAAAAAATTTATATATAAAGGAATGAGATGAACTGGTATCAAACAAGGAACTTGATAAAGTAGAATCCACTAGAATAGAACCTCTCATTGTAGATGGCCAAGCCTCACTCTCCACAAGTGTAGGTTGCACTGCATATAACTTCCATTTACCTCTCTTTCCTATAACTCCCATCATTATGAAAGAGACTTGTAACTTCGGTAGTGACCTCTCCCAGTTGCTAAGTAATTGTCCCATCTCAGCTCGCATGGATATCCCACTCTCCACAATTGACATAATGGTTACCCTTAGGTGAAACAAAGGTCACTCTTCTATGGTCTCAGTTAATATGGGATCGGTATGTGAATAACTAATCCATAACCATAATCAGGTCAAAGCCGGTCATATTAAGGAAATAGAGATCCCAAAGAAAACGATACTCTCTGATCTCTAGTGAGTATCCATTTCATAAACAGATACCTCTAGACTACATTCCCAATTGTGTATCTATATTCATTAGTCCACCAACAGACTCCACCTCTAGGATCAAACCATTAAAAACATTTTCAAATATAAATTAATGATAGGAACTAGTATCAATCAAGTCAATAGACAAATTAGAAGCTACTAGAATAGTTCCTCTCATTGTCGATAGCCTGGCCTCTCATTCCATAAGTGTAGGCAGAACTGCATGTAACAATCCGACCCCTCTTCCCTATGGCTTCATCTAACTCCCATGACTAGCACTACTCTGCTAATACAGGCTCTCATATCTTTTAGCACCACATCCACCGCCCCTAATACCTCTTCCAGTATAACTCTATCTTAAATACTTATAAGGGGAAAAAGACCCCCTTCCCACACTCTAACTCTGCATAGCTACTCCCTTAGCACTAGCTTGTCGCTGCTTCCTGCAGAACTTCTGTAGGTTCCCCATCTTTCCACAAAACTGGAACTCCGCTGGTGGCCAAGGAAAATGTGTGTCATAGTGTCTCACCTACCCCAATTGTGTAAAAGAACATGAGTAAGGTCTGATGTAACTGTTCCTCTTGATTTTCCACCTTGCTTTCCACTATCCTAAATAAAGTTCTCGTAATAGACCTTAGTTCTCATATAAGGCACAGTTCTTGATCATCCAGTTATACCTACCTATCCAGTAATGGAATCCTCCTTTAGGTTTCCCTCGGAAATGAGATCCTGATACCCCACTTCTAAGAACTTTTTGAGCCTAAATATATTCACATGGGACATAATCTCACACTTAAGTTTTCCCAAAAAACTTTTTTTTTCGAAGAAGCCTAATTTGTAGCCAACGCTGGAGAAAAACACTATAAATTTTTGAAACGTTCATGATAATACCTTAGGGACATTCTTCTCTAGGTCATATGCATAAACTCTGAATCCTTATCTTATCTCGTTATCTCTAGATAGAAGTGTTCCAATAACTTGTCAATAAATTCCTTCAAAAACATATCATCAGTCTTTACAGATCATACTTGTATGTCCCACTAGTTCTTCACTGACCCCTGAAGAATTTAAGTATAAAATCTGACCCTTATCTTAGTCGAAGTCTCCAAATGTTAAAGTATCATACCTATGGATTCAATCCATAATTAAGATTCCTCATGTACACTCTTTCTAGTAAAAGTCAGAGGGTGCTTCAGCTGAAACTCCCTTGTCAAGTCAGACATGCTTTTCAAAACCAACCATAGGTCTCTAACCACAAATTGCATAAAATGAGCAGTTTTCTCTTGGAACTCCTCCCCAACCTCCTATTCATGCACCAACAATGCCTCAAGTTCCCTTTCTGAAAGTTTTTCTGAGCCATACCCCTCAGTCTCCCTCTCAACAAGCCTTGTGGAGGAAAATCTATACAAATCCAAACACCTGTCTTAGGTCTCATAACACAACCTTATAACATTTATGTAAGAGGAGAAAGAAACACAACATGTTTCAAATATTACTTCCCCCTTTCTCTCCATATAGTAAACACTGAGGCCTTATTACTACCCTTAACCATCCTACTCCCATATCTAAGTTAACAATGGTACTCCCGTTTCATTAATTAATTCAATAATTAATTAATCACATTATCTGAAATTAATTAATTCAACAATTAATTATTAAATCATACTCATTAAATCAATAAAGATACTTATTAGACACCTGTTTATTCTCATTTGGAATCATAATTCTAATCTCAAATCATGGAAAAATAGTAAATGTTCAAAAACTTACCCATAACCTATTTTCCCATGAGTTCCTAAAATGATGCATGTCACAATAACCTTGAGTGCATTGAATGATGAATATCGACTCTAATATGGTGGCTCTTTAGGCCACATATCAAAGTTCAACAATTGTAAAAATAAATATCACATCACACCACAAGTGCGACACTCAATGGTAAATAATATCCCACTGTAACAAAAAACAGAAATGACAACTGTCCCACCATTAGTACCCATATTTTCCCCATACATGGGTTTGAAACTCCCATGCATGAGTTCATTACCAAGCCCCAAATCTTTCTAGTCTTCTATCAACATTTACCAAAATAGTAAGACAAAAGAAGAAGAAATAAAAGAAAACTCCACTGATACCACCTTGTGATGTCCCGACCCAGGTACCACTAAACAGTTCCCAAAGATAGTAGGCCATGTTCCCTCAAGAACTCCTCCCTATATGCTAAAGGTAGCCGACTAGTAGTGAGGGTCTGGAAAGTCAGTCATGAGGTGACTACACCCACTTTTATCAGAATAAAACTCTTACAAAATAAAACACCAATAAACATGTGTGGAAGAATATAAATAACTATAAGAATACCAAGTCACATGATGGTCAAAATAGGAAATACAATACTCAACTGATAGGGAAAACATGTTATGACAATGAATGTCTCAAGTGTCTATAAATAAATCAATAGTAAATACACAATGGCTCCAAAGCAGTTCCAGAACCATGTCTGGTTCCCTCACCCATTCTCCATTCCCAAACAACAATCTATTCTAGGGGCTTTCCCATATCCAGTCCTACAATAACAAATTCTACTCGATTGTTGATAAAGAAACCCAAGTAGGGTGTGAGTATGACTCAGTAGGCCACCACCAACGGTGTCTAAAACATGTCCAGTCAAAAGACAATGTATGAAATTATATGAACTAATAGATACAGTGCATAATTAAATAGTTTTCACATTTTAATTTATTCTATAATCATTACAGTAGACTGTGTTTCAATTCATGTCGCCCATTTAAATCATAATTCATTATTTTCATTCATTTGGTGTTGAAAGGCGTGTCAAGATCCCCAAATGTTATTTGGTGTATATCTCCATGTCTAACACCCCAAATCTCACTAGGTTTAGATCTCCATGTTTATCACCCCACATAAATAGATTGTACAACTATTAGGGAGGAACTCAATATAAATGTCACATCTTTAAAAATCGTCTAGAACGCCGTGTTTATCACCCACATTCTGAATCATTTAAATCATTCATTAACTTTACAATAATTAACCACATCACTCTTTTACTAATCCAATGATTAGTTAAAAATATCAAATTCTATTTGTTAACATAGTAATTAACTAAGTACACAATACATTAATTAATTCATCAATAAATTAATCAACCAACACAAATCTCATTCCATAATTAATTCTTTACAATTAATTATATATCCCAAATCTCAACTTATCATAATTAATACCCACAATTAATTTGCTTTAATCTACATCATGTAACACAATTAATTCACCATTAGTTATCTCACATAGCCATACATCATCTCATAATTAATCCCCCTTGGTTAATTACCTCGAACCCAAATGCATTCTATATCTCAAATAAAATATCTCAAATCATGAAAAATTTCCCCGAAATCAGTGAACTATTTGGGAATCACCATATATCCATGATTAAATCATTAATTATTCATCTATATCTCTAAACAACTCATCATGTCAATGTACATTCCTAAATACACCAATTTAGGAAATCAACTACTAAGGGATTATATAAATGCATCACTTTCACATGAACACATCAAATACACAACTATATGAGTTTTATTTAGACCACCTACCATAGTCTTTTAATAGATGTTAGCATAACATAAATTTCCAAAATCAGAATGGAACAACGATTTCATTCAAGATCTGGATCTAAATCCCTAAACACAAAATTAAGATCAAAAGAATCAAGATATTTTACATCTAGATATAGATCTGTAATACTAGATCTAGATCTCAACACATATTTTTATATGCAAGGAAACAATGGATAACTTCCATGAAAAGATCAGATAATGATAGAGGAAGGAAAGGGAGAAGAATTGGGACAAAATCTACTCACTGGGAAGAGAGCGGATCATCAATTAGGGATTTAGATCTTAAAGAAAATGGTTCTATTCACATTGGAATCCCTCTGGAAAGCTCTGGGGTCACTTTTATTTTCTAAAGTCTGAGGCTAGGTTGAAATATATGGGTTTTGGGGGTTTGTGTGATTTAAAATCTAATTTTTTAATAATATACACTTGATCAAAAAGTTTCCTGGGTAAAAGAAAATGGTTAGGGTAAATCCTGTGCCAATCATTCGGACCTCTTTGTCTAGGTTTACATGGTTCATACATTTACTTGGGCTTAGTTGCATGGTTTATCAACACGTGCGCAAACCTTGCACAGCTCGCTGTCCGTTAATGTTTTTAAACAACTCATCCAAATACACCCCAAGTTAAAACCCCAAAAAAAGGTTCTTAAAAACAAAAATAATTATTATAAAAGATTCCCAAGGTGACTCTAAGAAAGTGTAGGATCTTATTGTATCATAGAATTTATATAAATTACATTATGAATAAACCCACTAATGCAACAAAAAAATCCAAAGAAATGTATTTCGTAGTTATAAAAAGTTTTTATATCAAAATTGAATAATAAATTGACTCAAATGAACTAATTTAGATTTATAATAATATAATTTGACTATTTTTAATTATAAAAAAAATATAAATTGAAAATGATTTCAAAAATATAATTTTAAATAATAAATAATATTTCTCATTGTTCATTGAAAAATTAATCTTTTCAGAAAATTCTCAAAAATTAACTCTAAGAGAATTTTAGACATGTATATTTCAAAAATTAAATTCATTTTTAAAATAAATTTTCTAAAAGGGAAAAAATTAATTTTATTAAATTTTCATAAAAATAAATAAGAACATTTTTTTAGAAAAAATATTTTTGATGCATATAAAGACTATACAAAAGATTATGAATTTTGTTATCAATAAGTTTTCTTAATATAAAACCATTATACTTTACTTTCAAAAAAACGTCCTTTTCATACCACCAATTTTAAAGGCTAGGATATAATATTCATGTTTAAATAATAATTTTAAAAGTACATTGTGGTTTGTAAAAACTCTATGTAGTATGTAACACAAGATATCAAATAAATTAAATATATTAAAAACAATATTACATAAATTAGAATTTTTTAATAGTATAACCCCCTTAAATTAAATTTATACCTTTAAATTTGAACACTTCAATAATATAAAATAAGGATGCTTCTGCCACATCACATTCTCAGTGTCCCATATATCTTTATAAAGTTTGTTGTTTCACTATAAAAAATTGACCTGGTGAGTGGTATTGTTTCATAGAAATATCTTTCTATGAACAAGATTCTATTTAGTTTTCTTATAATTGGAAAGATAATTACCTAGTGGTTTGAACTCAAAGTTCATTACAGGAAAATTAGGAGAGGTTTGGTATAAGAACCAAGTGATAAGTAATCATCCCTATTCGATCAAGAATATCAAAGGGGACAATATACATTGGGCTTTTATTTCATTTCTTCCCAAATATAATAATCTTCAACCATATATAAATTCATAGGAAAACATTCTCATCATGTTTAAACTCTAGTTCTCTCTGATTATTATGAGCATAAATTTTCTATCAACTCTGAGCTTTCTTGATGTTTTGTTGAATGGGTCTAAATTTCTCTTCCATTTTCTTAGTTATCTATGGTTTCAATAACTTTCTCTATCCAAATTTATCCCAGAACATTTTAGTTTTATACTTATTTTAATATACATATTAATAAGGATCCATATTAATGCTTGAGTTAAAGCTATTGTTGTAAGAAAAATCAACTAGAGAAAGGTGTTGATCCCAACCACCCTTGAAATACACAGATCAGAATATCAAAATATACTCGTAGATTTGAATTGTTCTATCCAACTGACCATACATCTGAGGATGATAAGTGGTGTTGAAACTCAATTATCTATCAAGATTCTATTGAATACCTCTCCAGAACATTGAGTTTAACCTTAGATTCTGATTAGATACAATAGAATTTAGAACTCTATGTAACCTTACAAATTCCTTAATGTATATTTTGGAAATCTGATCTTGATTTAAATCTTATATCATAGCGACGAACTGTGCATACACTGTATGATGATTTTATACAACCAATATAGAATTATTCCCTCTAGATGCTTTAGGGAGTTTGATGATAAAATCTAAGGTGATATTTTCCTATTTCCATTATGATATGGTTAATAGTTGTAAAATCCCCATATATATTTTTATCTATTCCTTAAATTTTTTACATTCCAATCATAGAGATACAAAATCTTAAATATCTCTATTCATATCATCCCACCATAAATACTCTTTCATATTTATGTACATCTTCATACATCTGAAATGGATAGATATTATGAACTATGAGCCTCCTCAAACGTATCCTTCTTCAATGATGGTATGGATGGAACACATACATGGTTCATAAACATTATAATTAGATTATAATCCAGGTTAAACTTAGGAAAATTTCTCACCTTCTTCGTAACTCTATGTCATCCTTCTATGTGACTTTAATCTTCACATGGATTATGGTTGAACATTTATTCGGAAATATAATATTTTCCCCATTCCATAAATATTTCATGATCCATCCTTTGTAAATATGAAAATATTGTATCTTTCTTGATCCTCATCATGGATTAGGTAGTATAAACCTTTTGACTCAAAGAACTAGTCACTTTTTTCCCTTTCCTAGGTCGGTAGTATATTCAGCATGCATATTCTTTAACTATCTCCAAATAACTTCTCTACCACTATTTTAACTCATCCTATGTCCAAATATATTTTCAAATATTATAATTAGTATATATATCACACCTTTCTCCACAAAGATAATTCCCCTGTATCTTTAATTAAAAATTTATTACATGTAACTCTATATTATGATTTAGGTATTTTTTATCAAGGACTATTAATTGTTGCGAGGCATAATCTATTCTCATATCCTATTTATATCCCATGGTAATATCTATTATAAAACAAATGTTCCCGAAATAAACTTAATATTCATCTATCACATCATTAAATAATTGAAACTAATAAAGAGATTATGTAATCTAGTGGTAGGATTTTCACCCTTATCTCTATTCAGTTGTGGGATCATGCCCTGAGGCCTTTCCAAATGTGATAGGTTACCCTTTTTACTAGAACTGCATTCATAAAATTTTTATATCATCCCAAAAAATAAGTTGAACATACATAAAAATAACATTAACCATAAAATTTTACATAAAACATGAAGTTTATCAATACATTGAACTTATGAAAAGATCATTAGTCCTCAAATAATACTTCATGTCGAACATAAGAGTTACATGTACCTTATTCCTTTAACAATTATCCCAAAATGCAATTTTTCACATTAAAATTCTATCACTTGGAACCTAAAATGGGGTGTGTAATAATTTTAAAATAAGATCACCCTTAAACTCATAATCCTATGACGGTATCTAAAACTCGTCATCTAATCATACATGAAAAAATATACAATTCCAAAATTATCCCAATCCTTTTAATTATCAAATTTCTTATTACAAAAATAAATTTTTTAAAAATAATTATATAGAATAATTGTGGAATCAAAAATATATAAATATGTCAACAATTTTAATTCAATTATTTGGGGGTACCATAGTTCTTTACCTATTATAGGTGATAAATTCCATGTTTGGGGTACTAAATTAGATAATCCTCAAGTTCCCCACTTATAATACATTTAATTACATGTAAATTATATTTTCTGTTACATTCATTTTCAAATGGAACACATCTTCCCCTCCCTTTTATATATTCTTATTGGTGCTTCTTCTTACCTTCTTGACATGTGTATAGCCCAATAATTTTTCAACTATGTCTATTACCGCATGAAAATTATTAAAAGTCCATCTTCTTCTTATTTTATGAGTTAGTAATCTCACCAATGATTAATTTCTTAATCATATATAATGATAGTTGATAATTCATAATCACAATATCTTTCTCTCAATCAATCATCCAATTTGGTAGCTCATAATCAACGTATTATTCATTAAATTTATTGTTATCATAATTCAATTTGGTTTTATATATTGACTAAAACCAAAAAAACATAGATTGATCAGAAATGATTATAGTTTTGAAACCACATAATCATGAAAAAATAATTTATAATATGTCAAAATAATGAGGCCTTATTTTCAATAATTCACACCTTATGTTTATCCTATTTCATTCATGGCCATTATATATTCAAATCCATTATGGTGGTTCATAAATAATTTGTGATTTTTCAAAGAATAACCCCCATGAGTGTTAAACTAGGTGTCAAGTATTACGTATTTTCATTCACCAAGTGATGAAAAAGTAAAATCACAATGTTCACATTCCATAGTTATTACCCCTTGAAAAAACTATGCTAGAGGCACATCTAGTTTTAGTATCCAAATAGAGATTTAATCTCTTGGAAACCACTAACTCTATCCATAAACAAAATTCCATGGCATTTTTCTTTTCATTGACTTATCCCTTGTATTTTCACTAAAACAATTTCATCCTATTTTCAAAAGGATAACTAAAAAATTCTATGATACCACCAATAATGAACCCTATTTTCATACATTAATATTTTATCTTAATATATGAATATTAATTAAAAAATATCATGATCCACTCCATAATCGTATATGTTGACTACCTTCAGAAACATGGATACACAAAAAAACTTCTTCATAAGTAAACTAAATCAACTCCCACTAATGTCTACATAACTATAACCCTTATTATATATAAAATACATAATTTCCTTCCACATAATGTAGGGAATGGAAATATAAAAAAGGGGGTATTAGATACATAGTAAGGCTAATCAAGGGATATATAAACATAACATGAGAATAAGGGTATGATAATAGGATAATATCATTTGAAAACTATATCATGCATATTATAGACCACAAACGTGAGTCATGTGATAAATATTATTATATCTTAAGACATGAATCATAATAAAATCAAATAACATAAATCATGAGATATAACATTAGCATAAGACATAGATTTATGGCATACACATAATCATTAAAATCATTTACATAATAGTTATGGATCACTCCCAAGATTGTCATAGTGGATAAATTCTATTAATATACAGGGTTCACTCCCCATTATACAACCATTTATCTCATGATATATCAATCTCTACACAATGAATTAGAGCTAGAAATAGGTCCCATGTGTCACACAGTGAAAATCATACATATATATACAATGAGATCATAAAACATTAATCATATCATAACCCCTGAAAAGAAATGGGTTTCATAATCATTTAATCAAAGAATAACCTATATAAAATAAATGGGTTTTGTAAACATTTCATTATTTCATCATAGTATTCCCTCTAGAAAATGTACGAGTTTCATAAATATATTTTCAATATAAATATATACCATATAGAAAAATAATATGGATGATAACATTAGATAAAATCACCATTAAAAATTTTGTAACATAAAATGATTTCATCTTATATTGAAAATTATTTTGAAATATGACTTGGAACATTTCTAGAGGAAAATATATCTTCAATTTTGAAATCAATTATGTAAAATTTAAAAATTTATCAAAAATAAAAAAAATCTTATAAAATAACCTTTTAAACATTTAATTTAATATTTAAATCATTTATTTATCATAATGGCATAAAATATTTTTCATTACATATAAGTTTAAACAAATATTCCTTTAACATTTTTAGTAAATATTCAAAAGTACCTCATTCGGAAAATGAAAAGAAGATTATTTTTAAACAATTCTATAAAAAATAAAACATGAGTAAAAATTTCTTTAAAATAACACACTGTGATTTTAAAGTCATTGTTTAAAACATTTTTAGAAAAAAGGGATATGGAAGAAAAATAATTTTTGACTGAATAGAGAAATAATGTATGTTTTTCCATGAAAGAATTATTTTGGTACCGTGGGTGCATAAAGAGATAAAAATAGACTAAAAACATTTAATATATATATAACCATATCTGAATAAAATTCATGTTTTTTTAGATATAGATCATAATATTTACTCATCAGAATAAATAACATAAACAATATTGATAAATAATGGGATTACAACATAAAACCCTTACCACTTTGATAACTATTGAATCATAAGACCCGTGAGAGAAAAATATTTATATGGACATTTACATCACATAATATTAATTATAATAATTATAAAATTACTTAATAGGTAGTATATTCACTAAAATAAAGAAATAAGTAGTGAATATGGCATGTGTCCCACAAAAATAAAAATGAGACAAAAATCCATTGCATGCTCTGGTAACTTTTGAATAAAAATCCCCATCAGAGAATATATTTAAATGAAAATTAAAATATCATGATAATAAATAAATTCATAATTATACACGTAAAATTTTAATTATATATACCTCATTAAAGAAGATTGAACTATAACATAACATATGCCTAAAAGAATAAAATTTGAGAGAAAAATATAATATCAGAAGTATTGATATTATTATTACATGATTGATCCTACTATATAATAAATAAAAGTTTATAAAAAATAAATTTTAAAAATATTTTAATATATTATTTAATTATAAACTTTTATCATTCAGTTATTAATAATTCTTAGTTAAAGTCATTATTTTGGGTAAAAACCTTTTTTCCATGTATCTCTAGGTTTAGTTGTTTTGGTCATTATAATTTGATCATAGTTCCATAATATCCGGTATATTAATAATGATAAAAATATAATATATTTTCATTATATTTTTATTCAGTGTAATAAATAAAAATTAGAGATAAAAAATGAATTAAATCATTCTTCGAGATGGTAGTCTGTACGTACGTCTGAATAGTGTTTTTGTGTTCTCAATTGATTGGAAAAAAGAAAGGTAAATAATATATTATATTAAAAGTAAAAAAAATTCTATAAATATCAATTATATTAATTAAATCTATCATAATTATCATCATATTCAAAGTAAAATTAAAAATGAGTCACATCGCATCGTGGAGGCGATAGACCAAACGTACGCATGATCACTGTTATCTGTTTCAAATAGCTTATAAGGTAAGAATTTAGATATTTTATTATAATTATACTAGTATAAATATGTATTAAATATCATATATAAATTTTAAATTCATCATTATCTCCTGACATAAGAGTTGGTTATCTAAAATTAATCACATTTTTGTGCGAGGTGATAGTCCATCCAACACACGATGAACGGTTTTGTTTCCCATTAGAAGGAAGTAAAGATGGATGTATATTATTACACTAAAATAATAATATATTAGTATATTGAAGGAATTTATCTTATTATATCATGATATTTGATTAATATATTAAGGAGGTGTAAAAAGAAATAAAATAAATACACTCGAATATGAATGATACCTCTTCTTTGGACAACTACCATACGTTAGCACACAAATCCAACATAAGAGGGTTTCATAATAAAAATAAGGCTTATAGAACATGGATTAAAAAGTAATGAATGTATTTTGGTAGGTATTTTCGGAACCAATAGGCTTTATAATTGTTAATAGGAGATGAGTGGGGGTTTCCTTTTTTAAGTAGAGGAGAAGACACGCTTCTAATATGTGGAAATAAAATGTTATACCCACGTTTTACACATTTCATAAGGCTCAAAAATGGATAATTATCAAAAAATAGATGATATAAGGTCAAAATGTTTCCATAGAATAAAAAATTTAAACTTTTATAGTTCACTTTAAGGCTTATCCTTTTAGTTTAACATATATTAAACTATTTTTAACCTTAACCATGGAAATTAATTTTTAATAATTTCACTATTAATTATGACAAAAAATTTAGTTGATTTTATTATATAATAATAATTATTATGTATAAAAATATTAAATACATCTTTCAAAATTCAATTCAAAAAATAGGTATAATTTAATTTATTATTAAACTCATCAACATTATGAAAAAAGGGTTCCCCAAACAAAATGTTTTCAAAACTATAAAACAATTATATCAAATTTAACCTGAAATTTATTCCAATGGATTATTTTGGATTAAAAATAATATAATTGATATTATTTTTCAATTAAAACCATATTAAAGTAAAATTTATCTTTTAATTTCATTAAATGAAAAGATAATTTTTAATAAAAAACATCATTTTCACTATTTATAGAAAAATTAATCATTTCAAAAAATTCTCAAAAATTCGAACAATGATAATTTAAACAATATGATTTCAAAAATTAAATTCATTTTCTCAAATCAATTATAAAATTTTTTTAAAATATGAATTTAATTATTTGTTAACATAATGTAAACAAATTGAGAAAAAAACTATATTTGAATCATATAAATACATTGCTAAAAATTAAGTTCTTTTTTATGAATATGATTCTTTATATAAAACCATGATAATTAATTTTAAACATTTGTCTATTAATATTCATACCTCCATGTTTATTAGGTAGTTTGTAACAATCATGTTTATATAATAATATTATTAGTATATTATTGTTCATTAAAAAAATATGTAGTGTGTTATGAAAGCTATAGATGAAATTAAATCTATTTTAAAATATATATAATTTCTAAAATAATAAGGTTTCGCCTAAGGGAAACAACAACCTATGGAGTAATATGAATATTCATATTATAATATGATTTTTGGTATGATATGAGTCTTCTCTACTCTTTCCTTAAGACTTGTAGGCATAGGTATGGGACATCCCTTCATATTTATAACACTCATGTGAGAGATAAAGCTCCTTGATGATACCTTACCCAAGTATGTAATTCTATAGATTCTGAATGGGAGTAATTATTTGATATAAAATATCTTCTAATATTGTGGCTTTGAATTAAGTGAAGATAATTTCTCATGAGACATACTTGTAATAATGATGAATCCTTATGACATTTTCATTGGTATGGACTGGTTATCCATAATTCCGACCTCGATTGACATACATCGTAGATGAGTTAGATTCCTTCGGATAGATAGGATGAGATTATATTTTCTGGGCAAGTGATATATTATGTCTAAGAGAGTTGGTCTTTTGAGCTAGAATCTATTTCCCATCACCTATCAGTTGGTCAGTTTATACCCTAATGTGGAGGGATTTATAGGCAAATGGATTCCTTCAATAGTGAAGGATTATATAGATGTCTTCCCCAAGAATGTTGAGAGACAAACTATGATGTTGTAGACAGACTACTGCATCAACATTGACCATGGTATCCAAAAAAATATATTCATCTTCATATTAGATGGCCCATATCGCGCTCTAGGACCTGATGGTGTAGTTGGAACACCTTCAAGGGAAGGGTTTAATCAAACCCAATGTATCCCCCTGGGCAGCGCCAGTCTTTTTTTTGAAAAGGGTCAATGAGAGCTTAAGGATTTATTTTGATTATCATTATTTGAACCAATTATTGATAAATTTAAATTACCCATTTCCTAGTATTTAATACATCTTGAATCAATTTGGATGGAAAATATAGTTCTCAAAGATCGATCACAAGTTCAACTAAAACCAGTTGATAGTTGAAGGGGATGATAGTCCAAAGACATAATTTTGATATTGATACAGATTCTATGAGTTTTATGTGATGTATTTTGGTGTGAAAAGTTCACCAACTATGTTTATGTATATATGACTCAATTTTTACTACCATAATAGCAAAAATTTGTGGTTGTATTCCTTAATGATACTCTCATATACTCTTTACTAGAGGATAATAATGCATTTCATTTGAGGTTGGTCCTAAAAAAAATCCATCAACATGAGCTTTATGGTAATATCTTGAACTCCAAGTTCAGGATTTGTGAGGATTGTTTTAGTTAATTTCATCTCTATGTATGTTTTAAGTATAGACCAAATAAATATTTATGTGGTGATTTCCTAGGATCCACCCAAGTGTGTATCAGGGGTTCAGAGTTTTCTTAGCTTGGAGGGGTAATATAGGTGGTACGTGGAAGAAATATCAAGAATTTAATCTCTTTTTAATACCCTAAAATGGAAATTAATGTCTTTTACCTATACCTAGTAGTATCCACGGTATTTTGAAGAGCAGGGGTCAAGGCTAACCAGTACTCCTATGTTCAGACTACCAGATGCTGGTGTGGAGCACCTTGTGTTTTGTATTGCCTCTAGATCTAGGATCAGTTACATATTGATGTAAAGGTAGAAATTGATCGTATATGGTTCAAGGAAATTAACTCCCCACAATAATAACTATGAAACTCATGTCCTCGAGTTGGTTGTGGTAGTCTTCACTCTGAAGATGTTGTGGCATTATCTTCTGGTTGAGGATTTTATAGTTTACTCAAACTATTAGAGTCTTTGGTTTATAT
This sequence comes from Viscum album, assembly GCA_963277665.1. NCBI lineage: Eukaryota > Viridiplantae > Streptophyta > Magnoliopsida > Santalales > Viscaceae > Viscum > Viscum album. The sequence goes on along the minus strand of OY728143.1, from coordinate 509,422,424 downwards.
TCACTGAAGGATATAATATCCTAAAAAGTTGAATTGGATGGATTTTATGTCGGACTGTGATTTTAAGAGAATGTATAAACCTTGTAAAGAAAACATGGTGGTAGATACCCTTAATAGGATGTCTTGTAATCACTTGGAAAACGATATTTTTGAGTACCTAGCTTCATTGTATCTTACCCTTGTGGAGGAGAGGGGTTCAATTTTTCTTTAGTCAATATTGGAGAATCCTCCTCTTATTAATTGTTTGAGATAGGTTAAGTTAGGGGATATCAACTATGAGGTTCTACATGACTACACATCCTCGTGAGAATAACCAAATAGATTTTCTGAATGAGTGAAGCATGAAATTCTTTTTTGTGGATCGATGGTGGTTCTAATAATATTTTGTGAGGTGGTGATTATGGGTTTTCTCACTTTCCCATTAGTATTACATCTAGGTGTGGTAAATATATACATTAACCTTCAATGGTAGTTTTAATGGGCTAGTATAAGGTAAAACAACGTCAAGCTTGTCTCTCAGTGTCTCACGTGCAAGCATGTAAAGGTTGAGCATCATATTTTTTTAGGTTTGACAGAGCCTCTTGAGATCCTAGAGTAGAAATGGGATGTAATATTCTTGAAATTATTGATGTGGATTCTGTGAATAGTGGGAGGCCATGATTCTATCTAGGTTATTATCAACCGACTTACTATGTCATCGCACTTTATTTCCATCTTAAAGCATATTTAGGTTGAGAGTCTAGGGATGTTGAATGTGAGAGAGATCATCGAAATTCAGGGTCTACCCTTGACAATAGTCTTTAACTAGGATGATCAATTAAAATCATGGTTGTGGAGAGGAATGCCTTTAGGGACCCATTTACAGATGAGTATAGTGTTTCACCCTAATAAAAATAGTCATACTGAGCATTATATCTTGGTGTTGTAGAATATGCAATGGAACTGTGTTCGAAACATCAAATGGATCTTGGAGGATCCCTTGTCACTGAAAGAGTGTTATTATAATAAAATTTATCACTAAATTATCAGCACACCACCTTTGGTTCCCCAAATGGGAGATATTATGGATCACCCATATGTTGTACTGATACTAGAAAGAAATCTATTTTTCAGCCAGATATGGGGCAAGTGATGAAAAATATGGTTCATATGATCCATTTCTCAATGAGGACAGCCCAGAGTAGAAAAAATATTATTCATTAACACAACATAAGCCCTTGGAGTTTGAGTATAAAGTTCATATTTTCCTAATAATCTCTATATGATGAGGATTATATAGATTTTGTGATAAATAAATCTATCTTTAATTTCATTTGGTCATTTTAGATCCTATGGATGGTTGGAGAGGTATCTGACCACCTAACCTATCCCCCAAAATTTAATCAAGTATATTACGTCTTCCATGTGAGGTATATGAGGGGATACATTCATGAACTTATGCACAGTATAGACTAGAGTAATTTAGACATTTAGGAAATATCCATTTCCAAGGAATACTCAGTGGTGATCGAGGATTGGAAATATAGGATCTGGAATAGATGGATCATTCCTTTATTTCTAGTCTTTCGGAAGAATAGGAACATATTGGAGAGCTCTTAGAAGCGTAAGAGCTAGATGTGGAATCAATATCCCCCCCTTTTTGTGTCCTTTCCTTTATAGGGTTATTATACTAGAATAAGGGTTTAATATAATGAATTTTTTTTGGACTATATTTTTGAAAAATTCTATGTATATATAGTTATTTATTTTTCAAGACATCAATGATTGGGGGTATCAAGACACTAGAATGAATATATTAATTATATTATTATATTTCAACACATGTCCATGCATCATTTCATATTAAATTCTTTTATAATTGTTAAAGACCTATTATGGGATATCTCATTCCATAGTTCACTCTGAAATTTGAGGATTACTCTTAGTATGACCTATAGTTAGTCGACATCAAACATTTTAAGGAATGTGGATATTGGAGGGTATGATTAATAAATGAAATAATTTCTTTATTTATTTTAATTAAATGAAGAAAACTAAACCCCACTCTTTAAATACCCAGTAATAAAAAATCTCCATGGTTAGGCACATTACCCTGTGAGGGTTTGAGTTTGGGAGGATCATTCTTCATTGGAGTTGGAAAACCCAAGGATGTTGATCAATGAATAGATCTAGGTGGATAGATATGTGGATGGAAAAAAATAATATCATCTTATCCCCCCAAAAAGGACTCGATATTCACCAAATATTGGTTAGGTATAAAGGTAGAACTAATTATTTTTGGCTTCCTTTATTTTGATATGACATGTATGGATTTATTATCTTCTTTATATTAATATATTATTTTTATTAAATTTTTTATCCTGATTCAATATTTAATTATTTAAAATACTTTATATTTTTATACCATGATATATTTTTTAATCCAACAATATATTATTTTTGTTTGTATCCTATTGTCAGATGATGTTCATCACCTTTATATGTGTGTTTTCCACCCATTATTCATCACATTTTTCACTATTATCCCACTGGGTTGGGGTTTGACAGTGTCGAAGTTTTTTAAAGCATGACTGAAACCTCGAATTCATGGTGTCTTCCTGAATTCTAGAAGAATAGATTATTTTGGGATAGATCGTGATGATATCATGAATGTGGTAAAATGATACACTTTCAGGGATCATGAATAGCAGTGAACATGGGATGGACTCCTGTGTGGTTGATCATATTCTAATTTTTAGACATTAAAGTTGGGGAATGCGAATCAATAGAAATTTACCTTCAGTATTGGATGTTGAAATAGTGGGATTTTTTATAGTGAAGGAAGATCAAGAAACTATGTGAGGACCAGGGTTTACTACCTATGAAAACATTGACTACACAACATGTAGTCTGTATGATCACACACCATGTTTCCCCCATTTATAGCAGCTCTAGTTTTGAGCGAAGATAAGGATAACATGACATGTATGGAACTTACACTCCACATGACCCAATGTTAGAGGTTTTTCATGTGATCCAAGATTATATGGGTGTGGGAATGTCTAGACATGTAGGCATTACCATAACACATAGGCAGGACCATGTACTTGGGCACGACCAGTGTATATTGGCATGTTCAATGTATAAGGGTATGACCCAAGAGGACACAATAATGCCATGAGTGGCTGAGAAATGTTGTTTTCAACTTATCCACACCATTTTTAATGGCATGACTTCTAAGAAGTTTCTAGGGGAGAACATGACCTGGTGATGTTGCAAGGTCACATTCAATGTGACCCCATGTGCACACTAAGTACATATCTTGGGAACCTAAAACTTTTGTATCTCCTTCTTCGAGACTTGGATATCAACTCATGAGTAGCATATCCTATGTAATTTTCCACATCGAACATGTTGGTATATTTTATTATGGTATAAAATATATAATGCCTGGTTTTCTAAGTATAATGCTTGTTCAGGTGATGTTTAATGAATAAAGTGATTGGGTAGGATCTTTAAAGAGAGTATGTGGTTAGTTCTCCCCTATCATAACATGGTGTGGGTCCCCCATACTTTTTAAAAAATTATATTCAGTACTCCCCCACACTATAGTAGGGTATGGTTCCCCTATCAATGGAGTGGTACTCCTCTATCATTGGGCATTGGTAGCGAGCAGGTCCTCCATTAGAGTTAGTATTCCCTCTGCTAGGGAGATCAGTGGCGAGGGGTAGGAACTCCATGTAAATTGGGGAATGGTTTTGTGGGATTCATGGTTTGGAGATAGATCTCCCATAGATGTGTATCATAGTAGGGTGGTGTGGGCCAATCTATACAGATTCTTGTATGGTGTTACATGATGTTAGGAATCAAATATGAAGCTTTATAGATATAGGAATACACATCCACCTTTACTATTATGTGGAGATAAAGATCCCATTTCTCTCTAATCTTGGCATCTTTATGAGATTTCATCTCTTGCATTTCATTTCCCCCTTTCTATGGGTTGTTTTATTTTTTTTCTATCTACCTATTACTCCCTTTATGGTTTTTATGGCATTATAATGGTTATGTATATACTTACCCTGCATGGTATTTTCCCACACATGTCATGTATTATGTAGATAATAGGTAGATCGGTCGTAACCTCTTTGGAGAGCAGTGATACATGGGTTCAAAGGGCATATTTGGTGGTCATACAAGGAAATTGGGAGTCAAGATCTCAAAATATTTCATTCCTCATGTATTTTTCTGGTTGGGACTTCATTTTTTGTTGGAATTTACTTTTTTCCATTTTCAGTTAGGTTTATATCATCATACTATGATGTTTTCCTTAGAGGTTATTACATGCATGGATTTACTTTAGTAGTTGTAGTATTTTATTATTATATTACACCTTTTAATGGAGATAGTTTGTGTGTGCAAAGAGGTTATTAGTCTAAGTTATCCCATTTAATTTATGTCTTCTCTATGCTTTTGGATAGCCCCTTACCAATTGGAGGTTGTATTTGGGTGGCCACATGTGGCTTGTCACTAGCTAGGTGGGCTCGGATGGATCATTTTTTTCACATCATCTAACTATGAATATCTCACACATAAACAAGATTTCCATAATTCTACTCTAATAATTTCTCAAAATAATATCCCACTTCTCACTTTTATATAATCGTTATAAAATTATCTATTTAAAAATCCTTTTCCACATAATAATCCCATCATATCTCCGCAATCAATACATTTAAAAATGGTGGTTTTGAGCGCATTGGAAATATGTGGTGGTAGAAGATATAATGAAAATTATTTTAGTATTGAGTTTCCCAAAACCTTGAGTGAGGATCTTACACATCCAATTTATAATTAATTTATTTTAAATCAGAATAAATGAATAACTTGGCTATGGATATTTCTTTAATGTGGGTGTTGATCATCCAAAAATACCATTTTGGATTTCCTTATTTTTACAGTGTGGAGACAAGGATAGAATCCATCTAGTGGTGATCCATACTTCTTCTTTATCTTCCTTATAATCATTAATATACCCAGAATCTACTGTAGAATTTGTGTCCACATCGTGCTTTGAGATCTTCCGGCTCACATCACCTCCATACAATGTAATGATTTTTCCCATTTGTGACTTGAGGTCCTCTTGATCAGTTTAGAAACTAGTATCTTCATATCATATGATAACTAGTTCCTTGTATCCTATATAAACAATGAACATATCCTTAGTATTCCTTAGATACTTAAGGACTATCTTGCCTTCCATCTAACATTGTCCACCTAGGTGAGTTTAATATCTTTCTACCACACATAATTTGTTCGAAACCTCTAGCCTAGTACATAGTATATCAAACTTGAATAACCCAATTACTTATGCCTATGGAATCTTTTCCATTCAAATTATTTATTCATATATTTGAGGACACATTTTCCTGAAAAGATAAATCCCATGTAACCCTAGAAACAATCCCCACTTTGATTTTTGTATAATGAATCTCTTCAATATAATTTCAATGTATGTAATTTGACTTAGTCTGAGTAGCCTCATAGATCTAACACAATGGATATTAATTCATATAATATATAATTCCTTACCCAAGTTCTTCATAGAGAATAATTTATTCAAAAATTACTTAACTGACTGTCAGATTGGAATTTCATTTTAATGAGTAATATGCCATCCACATATACTATCAAAAAAATGGTACTCACACTAAACCAATTGTAGAAAAAAAGGATCATACTCATTATATATGAAAATAAATTTGATTATGGAATCATAAAAATGAAGGCTTTATGACCTAGATGATTTCTCTAATCCATAAATGGATTTTTTTCGAATTGGTATATCTTATTGGTATCCTTTTGAGTCATTAAACCTTTGGGTTGTTCCATGTATACTTCTTACTAAAGGTTTTGTATATGTAATACTATTTTGAAATTCATTTCCTAAATATCGTAATTATGGTAAAATGAAATGGAAAAGAAATTTTTGATGGATTTAATCATTGAAAATAGTGAAAAATGATTCATCATTGTTAATTCCTTGATGTTTTTATTTAAATTTTTCAAATACTCCATCCTTATAGGCATTAACCTTCATTTACATTTCTCATTTCCTCTTGAATACCCATTTTCAATCAATGGTATTTATATCCACCGAAGGATCTACCAAAATCATGACTTAGTTTAGTACATGGAATCCATTTCATTATTTATTTTTTTCTTTACAAATGGAAACATTTGTTCCATTTAATTATTTTTTGTAGGTTATAGGATCAGTATTATCCACAAATAATGATTCAACATCATCAATGACTATAAAATCAATACATTTTGGTTATATAACCTCTCTTATACTCAAACGAGGTACTTTTTTCTCTATAACATTTTCATCTTCTAGAGTTATTTATGGAATATGTCCATCTCCAAAATGTAATGTATCTTGGGCCATAACATCATTGAGGACTCTCTTGATCCCACTATATATTATATAGAAGTTATCTTCTTCATGTAATATAGCTTGTCCTTCAACTTTTACATTTTTTTCTGAGGGTTCACATTGGTAATATCCCATTGTTTTCTTTGGGGTATCCTATAAAGGTACACATTGTTCCTTGGGGTCAAATTTTATTAGCAGAATAGTCATTAACATATGCTTCACAAACTTACACTTGTAATTATTACAACACAGGTTTTCTCCCAATATATAAATCGTTTTTTATAATTTCTTCTTCATTATTTGGAACCTGGTATGCAATTTGTGATATTGTTTGTAACGTGTATCCCGAAAAGGATAATGTAAGATTCACATGACTCATCATTAATCTGACTATGTCTAACAAGGTGCAGTTCATCCTTTTACTTACATACTTCCATTGGGCTGTATAAGGAGGTTTTATTTGAGATGGGATCCCAAACACCTGTAAGTAATCAATTAAGTCTTGAATGAGATATTCTCTAACATGGTTTTAGTGGAGTTTCTTAATCTTCCTACCAATATCATTCTCAACTTCATTCATTTATTCCTAAAATTTATCAAAAGAATTATACTGATACCTCTTAAGTAGGCATATCAATATCAACTAACATTGTCAGAAAAAGTTATAAATTATGACTACCCAACACATTCCTCAATAGAAAATGGTCCAAAAATATGTGTATGGAATAATTTAAGAATCTCATTATATATTTTTCCTTTTCATCTAAATGGGGATTTGGTAATTTTACCTCGTAAACATGCGTGACAAATACCAAGTGGTTTTAGTTCAAAAGAATCGATAAATATTGATTGGAATAATTTAGTTAAGTACATTGTTGTTTAAATGACCTATCTGGTGTTTCTATAGTTGGGTATAGTATGAGTCATATAGAGTAACTTTGTTATATATCTCCACTACTTGTTTTGTCTAATCATGCACATAAAGACCATTATATAAATGTTCCTTTCTATAAAAAAATCTTTACAAAAGAAGAAACATTGATTCCAAAATGTGAAAATAAATTCATCTATATAAATTATGGATACAAAAATAATGTTTTTGGTATGTTATGGAACATAATAACAACCATTCAAAACCAAGATCATTCTGGTTGGCAGTGTAATATAGTAATCCCTAATAACTACATCAAATTTTCTAGTTTCATTAGCTTCTCATAGATCTACCTCCCCTCAATAAATTATTCTCACTAATATTTATTCCAGTATTTCAAAACATATGTGAGCACTAAAATCTATCTCAAATAACCAATTTATGGAAACAAATAAATGTCAATTGATTATCAATCCACATAGAGCTTCTCATTACTTCTATGGCTGGGTATCATATTTTATCAAGTGTCCCTTCTAACCAAATGTGTAACAGCCCTAACTTCAAAAGCCCATATTCAGTTTCTACATTATTATATTAGCATAATATAAAAGGAATTGAATCCTTATGGACTGAGTGGTTTAGTAGATTTGGAAATACAAATATATACATAACACTCATTTTAAATTGGGGTTAAAACATAAAACAAAGTAGTATAAAATACTCAGCAACCTTGTACTCTTTTAGAGTATTATCCTATAAATCATAGAGAAATTAAACATAAGAAAGGGTGAGCTCAAATGCTCAGTAAGGGTTTCATAAATCAGAATCTATCTGGATTAAATAATTCAGAATAAATATAGAATGTTAAATATCTAAACACAAATAAAATTTAATAAATAAATAGTTTATCATGAAAATATAATTAATAATCATCATGTAAATATAAATAAATGGAAAATAATTCCATTTAATAAATAACACTTTCACAATTGAACCCATGGATTATATCATAGTAAGAATTTCATAGAAAATAATAACTCAAATCTTAATGAGGGAAATACATAATATTAGATTCCATGATCTCATAAATCATTGTATTTATACTTTTAAGACCGTTAATAAGATTATTTAAACATTACGGGTTAAATCCAATAAAGTTTTTCCAGCAAATTAGTCTCATGAGACTAACCAATGCATCCAATGGCTATATAATCTTAGGCCCGACCCATCATTACAATTCCAAAGCATTCCTAACATATCGCATAATAGATTTAATTCATGAACAATATTCCTTATCATAAAATATATCCATAGATTAAAGAATACATATTTATCAATATTTACAAAGTTAATCAAATAACTTTCAAATCAAACACCATATGTAAAAAAGGTATATGGTTTAGGCACCAATCATATCCATGACATGATAATATATATAATTAGTATAAATATCATATCTAATGATAAAAAGTAAGGGAATTATTTAAATAATGGTATCCTTTAAACATATAACCAGTGTTGAATAAGTAAAATAAATATTTTTTTTACATTAATGAATTAATGTTCTGTAAAAATATCATTAAAACATTTTTATGGAAAATGTATTTTCACTTTGAAATTCACTTTTACAGAGATACTATGAAAATTCGAAGGAAAATATTTTATTTGATAATAACCATCTACACTTTTAAAGTGTGATTCAAATAATTAATTTGTGATGAAGTAATGAAAACATTCTCATTCTGTATCAGATTAAAAATATTCCTTTTATATTTTGGTTTGAAAAGTCACAAAATACAAAGTTTGGAAAATGAAAAAAAAAATATTTCTTTCTAACGATTTGGTATTAATATAAAACACTATTACAAATAAATTTAAAAAAAATTTAAGAGACTATTGAAACCATTTTTGAAAAACTTTTAGAATACATGGACATATAGTAGAAATATTCCATAATGGGAACTTAAACACAACAATCCCAAACAATGAAGAGATTGTAGAGTAAACCCTTACCAATTGGGTGTTTTCTCTATTGTAAACCCCATGAAAGAAAAAACTAGAAGAAACTTCTAATAAAATTAATAAATAGATGTTCATGATATAATATATAAAGGGGGATTATATAGACCACAAAAAAGAAATAAGTGGTTAATATGGCATATATCTCACAGAACTAAAAGTGAGATGAAAAAACATTACCTCGTGCTTCTGTTTAGTTGAATGTGTATTAATCAACTATCTAATGGTTTAAATCATGCTATTTATTTATAAAATAATAATATTCATATTTATTATATCATATATAAACCTTATATATCATCTTATCATCTGTTTTTTAAATAATATTTCATTACTACTATTCTTTCGGATGCTAACTGCTTTATTTTTTCATGTATGTTTCATCACATAAGTTTTATTTCATGTGTACGGGATATAGACTAATAATCTGTAAAATTTTATTAATTGTTTAAGTATCATATTTAATTATTTAATAAATTTTATAACCGTTATTTAAATATGGATCGGGAAAATACATCGCATTACTTGGTGGAGATGGAAAATCATATATATGCACAAACAACAGTATCATTCCCTTAAAGGTGAATAGATAGGTAAATGGGTGATATATTAATTTTAAAGAACCAATATAATGTCATAAGTATCATATATATCCATTATCTCTATCATCAAAACTATACAATTAAAGTGGCGATTGAAAACAAATTACTCTACTAGGTAAAGATGGTAAGTCGTACATATGCACGTGTGCTGATTTAATTTTTCATAGGATGGATAAAAATTACAATATAGTTGTATCATAATCATAATAAAACATATATATATATATATCTTATACTAGATATATTAATTTTGGACAGAAAAAAATACATAAAAAGGAAGAAGAAGTAGAAATAAATATGAACGTGATAATAAAGTTGATCTCCTGTTCTTCAGTAGACTTCATTTAGATATCTTATTAAGGGATATAGGGTTGTTATTTTAAAAGTAAAAAATATATATAACATGAATTATGATTAATATAATATTAATTTATGGGGTTCGGATGATCTATATGGATCAAAGTGTTGTAAATAAGTGAAATTTAAACCAACTATTTCATTATATCCAAAACATTTACTGGAAATCAAGTAAATTTTTTTACCACATTAAATTTCTCAAAATATGTAACTTTTAATACTTTTAATATCATTTAATTGATTATTCCATTAATGAAATATTTATTGCATCGTTGTTTAAAAAATTTATTTAATTATTTATTCACTTAAAATTAGGAATAAATTACCCTTATGAATATATAGATTTTATAATTAAAATTACTATTTTTAGTTGAACATGTCACCTATATAACACCATATTAACAATATTAAACTTATTTGAAATAAGAGTGTGATAGGTTTGACTTTTCATTTAATAAAATACAATAATGGGAATAATATTATCTAAGTGGCCCCATAAGGTCATATATTATACTCTCACATGATTATAATCAATATATACTCATAAAATGATATTTAGTTGAGTGTTTGGGTCATTCTATGGTTCTTATAATTTTATTTTTTACCTAAATTGCAAAATTTTCCATTTACCAAGGTAGAAAAAATTATTACTTTTACTATTCATATTGACCAAAAATAAATAGTTCCAATTTAAAAAACTTTTACCCACTAATTTCAAATACATAATCCATTTAATATTATACTAGAAAAATGTAATGAGAAACAATTTTCTAGAAAAATGCATTTTTAAGCAAAATAAATGTACTCATTCTAAATAAATGTAAAAAAATGATTAAAATGAAATTAATTATATAATATATAACTAAATACTAATTCATTTAATTTTATACAAAACTCAAATCAAAAATAAGGTTTTAAATATAATATAAAATTACAGTTTATAAAATTTGGTATTTTTCACTATTCACTAGAAAATTAACATCTTCAAAAAAATCCCAAAAAACCAACCTAAGAAAATTCTAATTTTATTATTTCCAAATTGAAAATTTTTTTATAAATAAAAATTTGTATAATTTATATAATTTTATTATAATATTAATTCATAAAAAAATAAATCCAATTTTGAAGAAAATATATTATTGAAAAATAAATTTTTTTACTAAAAATTAAGTGCTTATTAAAAAAGATTTAATTAATACAATAAAAATGATTATAAATATTATATAATTCATAATATAGTAAATACTATTCCTTCCCTCTTATTTAAGGTTTATAATAACAATCACATAATAACATTTCATTGTTTGTTTAAAATGGTCGGTGTGTATCATGTATGCTATAGAAGAGAGTGTTCTTTTAAAATATCAATCAGGGGTTTGATATTTAGTAATTCTTTTTTGGAAATGTCCCATTATAAATAGTCTTAATAAAAATTCCTTTAAAAATAATGAAAGATAAATTTGATGGTCACCACAAAAATAGGTTTTCAAATTGGATAACATTAATGAGAATTGGAAAGAATGATATGAAGAAAAAAATAACTCCCAAGAATTAATTGAGAGTGATAGAAGTCGTGGTCATGATAAACTTACCCAACACAAAACTATAAATATCATATAGGTTAAAAGGCCATTTATTTATCAATTATAAATGTAAATGGAAATTTTTTTATCTCAATGTTAATTTTCAAAAGTTGAAGGATTATTTTACTATAAAAATAATCACTCTAGAAAATAATCTTACTTGATTTATATCTATTTTATATAAAAAATATACTCATTTGGTCATTCCTCTATCTATTTCCACTTCTTCACTTGTACTAGGAAATATATTTTTAATACCTAAATCACTTTTTAATCAATAATAATTTCCATAAGTCATTACTTCAACATCAAATTATTTACCAAATCAACTTGGTTATCATAAGTTGACTGATAACACCGAAATTTAAACTTAATCCATTCTATAAAATTTTAGCCTTAAGGATCGTATAAAATATATCAATAAAAAATCAATTTCCAAGAATAAGGTCACAAAATTTCAACTTAACTTTTGTTCCCTAAATAACATAAAGTATATCAAACTATCACATAATAAATATTTAAATAACTTGATCATATATTCTCCTAAAACATAAGATCACCATAAAAAATTGAAAACATGCATGCTTCCAAAAATAAACTCTTTCCTTTTTAAATCATAGATTGTTGAATGTATTCCATAAATCCAAAAATTTAGTAAAATCCTTCATTAATTAAATTAGAAACCTTTTTCTGGGTCTCCAATACTGTCCCATTGAATTTATCTATGTCAATATCCTCACTATCCCAATTAAAATAAACATTAATAACAAACTAAGGGTTATCATTCTAGTTCCATGTATTCTCAAAAAATATGACTTTATCACGAATTACTTATCTTAGTAATCGTACCATTCAAAAAAATCTATAAAATCCTAAAATAAATTCTACTGTAGTAAAATACTTATGAATTTCATGATTCTTCAAATCATAATACCATTGAACAAATACTATAAATATAATTCAATTCAAGTGCACAAGTACTTTAAACATTACACATTAGATGTAGTAATATAATAAGGTTTACCTTGATCCCTTTTCATTTTATGAGGTATATTCCCTTGATTCTTGGGGTATTTTATTATGTAGTGATCCATCTTCTTATAGTTGAAGAACTAGAAATTGGATTTTACTTTATTTCCATTGTATTCATATCCCTATGGACATTATATCTACACTTAAAGAATACTCTCATCCCCTTTAAAATAGTATCAGGGTGTTTCTTACCACAATTATCATATGTGGTAATGTTATTCTTTCACTTCTTTCCAAAATAAATTTTTCTCATTCCTTCCTCTTCTTTTATTGATTCCCTTTGAAGCCATTATACTTATAGAATTATTTATCTCTCTTCATAGAACATGATATTTTTTTCTTTTTATGATCATAATTTTTGGGAGACTAGTTCACTTCCAAAAATTGGATTAAGACAATCAAGGAAAGGATTATTCATACTCTTTAGTTTACGTCAATTGGTATGGTTCCAATCCCTTCATCTAACCTCTATTTCTAAAAAATAATACACTAGATTAGATCATAAAATTATAAGACATAATTTATAATCTCAAAACTAGTGAAACACTTAACATAAATTGATAATTTAGGTAAAATTAATCACTAAATCGTAACCTTTGTTTCATGGGAATAATTTTCAAATTATTTCATAGGATTTAATTACCTAATATATGGTATCCTTGATCTAGTACCAAGGGTTTATAATAAAAATACTCTAATATAAAATGAAAAAACCCAGACTCTAGAATCTTCGATTCAGTTTCTATATTATTAAATTAACATAAGATGCATAGAATAACATCCTGAAAGACCAAATAGATTATTAGTTTTGGAAAACTAGATCCATAAAGGATACTAGAATCACATTGGGGATAAAACATAAATCATAGGAGTGGAAAATATTCAACACACATGAACTCATTCAACGGATTATACTTCATATCCTGAGGAAATGAAACAAAAGAAAAGGTAAGAAAAAATTCTACGTAATATTTTCATAAAATAGAAGCTATTTTCTGTTAATAATTTATAATCAGTACGGTAAGGTAAATAATAGAATTTACATTGAATTTAATAAATAAATATTCTATCATGATAATATTAGGCATAGTTCTTATGTTAATGTAAATAATTTTAAAAAATCCATTTATTTAATAACTTGTGAACATTTGGAATCCATGTGTAATATCACAGTGAAAACCTCATGGGTAATAATAAATGAATTCTTAATGATGAAAATGTGTAATATTAGATGCCATGATCTCAGAAATCATGGTATTTATACTGTGAGTACATTTCACATGATAGTTAATCATTATGGGTGAAAACTCCTTCGATTTTTCAAACTGATATGTCTCATTAGAACTATTAATGCATCGAGGGGATATATAATTATATGCCCCACCCAAAACTGCATGTCTAAATAATTCCTCCTATATTTCATAACAAATAAAATTAATTAATAATGTTCCCTGTAATAAAATATACACATTGATAAAAAACAAATATTTATGAATATTTCCACAGTAGATTGAAAATCTTTTAAATTCAGCACAATATGTAAAATTTGTATACAGTTTAGGAACTAATCATATCCATAATACATGAATATAGATATTTAAGAGAAATTTAACATCAAATAATCATAAGTAAGTTATTTATTTAGACAATGGTATCATTAAAACATATACCCATTATATAATAAGTAAAATAAGGGGTAATTTTCATTTTTGAATAAAAGTACCCTAAAAGATCATTAAAAACATTTTTGAGTAAAATATAATTTTCACTTTGAAATTAACTTTTAAATATAAGCTAAACAATTGTGAAGGAAAACATTTTATATAGAAAATAACCATGTAAAATAGAAAAGTAATATCCATATAATTAATATGCAATGACGTCATCAAAAATCAATCATGTTGTATAAGTTAAAAAAATATCCCTTCAATATTTTTGTGAAAAAAGTAACAATATACCTGATTTGTAAAATGTTAAAAAAAATTATTTCAACTATTTTGTAAAAAGTAATTCATGGTTAAAATGAATCTAAACAGTAGAATTATAATAGTTAAATCCTTTTTTAAAAAAATTAGAAAACATTGAAATATTAGAGGAATATTTCTCAGTGGGGGCCTATATACATTAATACTGAATAATGAAGATATTATAAAATAAACCCTTACCACTTTGGTATCTTTTTCATGTCTAAACACCTGGAAACAAATAAGATCAAATGAAACATTAAATTTTATGAATACTAATATATTTATGAAATAATATATCAAAAGGGATGTATATACACAATATAAAAGAAATAAGTGGCGAATATTGAATTTTTCTCTCATAAGTAAAAGTGAGATGAGAAACATTTACCTCATGCTTCCCTTTAGTTGAAAAAGATTTAACCTTCTGTATAATGGTTTTAATAATGTTTTTAGTTTATACCAAAAAAATATTCATATTCATTATAAAATATATAATTCTTATATAACATCGTACGACCTCATGGTTAATAATATTTAATTATTACCATTGATTCAGGTGTTAACTGCATCGTTTTTTCATGCATGGTTCATCACGTACAATTCAGTTCATGTGAATGTAACCAAGATTAATCATTTATAAAAATTTATTAGTGAAATAAGTATAATATATAATTGTTTAAGACAATTTTATAACTATTATAGATTATTACATTTGTTAAATGGGTCTCACCACTGCGTAGAGATGGTAGGTCATGTGTTTGCAAGAGCGACTGTATCATTCCCTTAATGGTGAGTGGGTAGGTAAATGGATGATATATTAACTTTCTTGAACCAATATCAAGTCATAATTATCATATATATACATTATTTCATTTTCAGAACCGTCCAAGTAATGTGGTGATGGAAAAAAACTAACACTGCTTCGTGGAGACGGTAAGTCATACAAAAGCACGCAAGGGGATTTCATTTTTCATATGATGGATAAAGGATAGAATATTGTTTAATAATATTATTATTAACATATAATTATATATATTATACTAAATTTTTTAATCTAGTATGCTAACAACACATGAATAGGGAGTATTAGAAGAAATAAACACAAAATGGTTGATAAAGATGAATACCACTTCTTCAGCAGACCTCATTTAGATCTCTTATTAAAGGACCTAGGGTTGTTATTTTGGAAGGCCCAGAACCACTCTAACTTGGATAAGTTTGTTTATAATATGAATGGATAGGTTTTCGTTGAAATATATGTCTCAATTTAGTGTAATTAAATGAATAAATAGGTTCCTTTTATAATTGAGGTGAGGGACCCTTTTGGAATTTTTCAAAATATTAAAATATAATAAGATTATTCTAGAGATAAATGATTAAAAATAGCCTATAAATTCATAAGGGACGAGTATATAGATTATATCTTACCCCTTTGTGATTTTGTAATATATTTATAAATTTTTAATAATTTAATAAAATATTAATCTCATAAAATATCATTGTAGTCAATTTTAAAACTATTCATTAAATTGACCTTAAAAACATTAAGAAAAAAATTATAATTAGAAAAAAAATTATAATTAGAAAAAAATATTATACCCTAAAAATTTCATGGTAATTAATTAAATTTGTGTATCACCTTAAATATATTAAAATATTATAGTTTTATTTTAATTAATATCATTTATTTTTCACTTCCATTAATGAAATAATTATTTCATTATTGTTGTGTAAGAGTTTAAATTAATTTTTTATTCACTGAAAATATAAAATAAATTACCTTGAAGAAGATAAATACTTCATATTTTAAAATAATATTTATATTAAATAATATCCCCTTGATAACAACATATTAAAAATATTACACTTATTAGAAACAAGAGTGTGACACGTTTGACTTCTCATTAAATAAAATACTATAAAGTACATAATCTTATCTAAGTGATACTAAAAAGACATAAATTAGAATACCATATTATTATGGTCAATAAATACTCATTAAATAATATATATGTAAGTTTTTTGGTCATTTTATTGTTCTTATCATTTTATATTTAACCTCAATTACTCGATATACCCTTTGTCCAGGTAATACAATTACGAAGTTTACTATTCAAATTGACAAAAAAAAAGTTTTATACTTACTATATTTTGACCCAATGATACTAAATATAGATTCTCTTTTCAAAAAATTATCAACACTTATGTTCCAAAATTTAATTTAATTTTAAACTGGAAAAACACAATGAAAAACATTTTTCCTCAAAAATGTGTTTTTGAGCCATAAAACATACTTATACTGATAATTTAAAATATTATATTATATCTAAAAGATGACATAATTTACTTTTTCTTTAAAAAAAATCATAAAAATAATTTTAATATAAATAAAATGACATTTTTATAAAAAATAGTGTTTTTCACTATTCACTAGAAAACCAATATTTTAAAAATGTGGTTAATATTATTCATTCCCTCTACTCTATTGGCTATGTTATAATGATCAAGTAATAATATTGCATTGTTATTTTAATATAGGTGTTTCTTATCTTGTACTCTATCAAAGATAATGTTTTATTAAAATGTTGGGGTGTTACATTGTTCTTACACATGACCCATAATCTTTTACTTCGTTTAAGGGTCTGAAAAGGATTCAGTCTTAGAGATATTCGCTTTCCCTATTCATTTGAACACTATAAATACAAAATTATTTTCATGATTAAACTAATAATATATTAGGAGAAGGATTTTAAGAATATATGGTAGTGACTTTTCTATGTTGTTTACATAAAAATTTATGAAAAATATTGAGTGACCCAGAGGTAGTGATGACAGATTTAGTTCGGTTCCCAGTTCTTTAGGGAGTTCAAATCCAACAACTTATAGGATCACAATGTAACTAATGGGATTGACTATGTGAGGCCCAACCAAGGTACCATCTCCAAGATTACAGTGAGAGAGAACCTAGGAAATCTCAAACTATTTATATCTATCTCCCTCCTGGAAAAGAAAACAGAGGTTCTCAAGCAAGTTATATGAATCCAGATTTTCAATGGACATCATGAGTTCATAATTAATAAAAAAGCATCAAACCTTGAAATTTGACCGTGTCTCTTAAATGTCTTCCATAAAAAAATAACCCTTCATCACTCTCCTCCTTATTAGGAAAATTGGGAATTGAGGATTCAAGCACATATGATTTCCATTCATGTATCCAAATAACTAAAGGCATCTAGACCACTCCTAGAAGTTACCTCCAGCTAAGAGATTGTCTTTCTATAACATATATCGATGGGATAATATGAATGATAAATTTTCCATTTTATTATACAATTGAAATATAATATTATTAGTACGTTTCTTGATTAATAATTTTTGAGAAATAATAAATGAGTTAATTTAATTAAATCTTGAAATATGTTATCAAGTTTAAATTGGCATCACAATTGAACTTAGAATATCTAGTTTCTTGTACATTTTAGTTTCAAGGATCCATATTATACTTCACATAACTAAAAGAATGGTTGGTCAAGCTACTTGATGATATTTTGATAGGTAGGTCGTTGCTAACTGTGGGTTGGTAGCTCCTTCATCTGTTGAGTGGAGTCCCCTATCCTGAAATCCATGCTTTGATTTCCTAAACACTCACCTCCAAGTTATATATAGTCTAGAATGAGATACTTACCTAAATGTAAAATGGTTAGATCAACCCATAAATTTCTTAAGAACTCCATGTTAAAAGTATGTGTCCCAATAAGGGTTGGTCAAACACTTACTTATAAATTTTTCATTCCAAATCACGAAATTGAAGGACATGTATATATTAAAATTTAATTGAGATATTTTAATATACAAATCATAAATTTTATCTTGCTTTATCCTCTACATGGTTTTTAATATTAAGTGGATGTGGCTTAATTAATTAATCGTGTTGGATAAAATATTTACACATAATCCAGTTATTTAAATTCTATATTTTCACATTAATTCATTTATTTATGTGATCATCGTCTCGCATCCATAAAATAAATAATTTTACTTCAGAAAAAATTAATTAAATGACCCTTTAATTAGATTTATATAATGATTTATTTGACAAGTGGGCATTATATATACTAATGAACTAGGGTAAATGACAAATATTTTTGATCTTTTCATGAGTTACAACATTCTATATGTCCACCTTTGTATCTCTAGGGTTGGAATCATTATGGTTCCATCTTAAGCTACCGCCATGTGCAATAGAAAACTCATTAAATTATAATTATTTATAATACACACATACGTGAGGGAAACTAATGTACTGGTCAAAGAGGATTATTTAAATATATTTTAATATGATGGTCCTACATAATAATGGAGGGGAAGATGACTCACAGGCCATAAAATTTAATTTAACAATAAATAATTGTAACCCCATGCAATAAATTAAATTACATAAATCTCAACACATACACAAGTCTTGGTATATCCCATGAATGGTTATACATGCACTGTATATTCAAAATTAAATGGTTATAATTAATTTCATTATGTTATTTTATTATTGAGATAAATGTTCTTGTATTAATTAATTAATTCTCTTTCATCATAATGACCATCCAAATTAATTTAGAGTCAACCGCCATAATGGAATTAATAGAAATTAAATGACAGACCCAATAGTTGGAAATTTATTATAATAAATTAATTGATAATTTAAAATTCTATAAAACCCTAATTAAATTTTCAAAAAGGTAAAGTTTCAATCAAATAAATAATGTTTTAGTATTGAAATTTTAAATTTAATATAATTTAATTATACAATTAATTGGGAGATGACATAGTGTGTTCTATATAGCAACACGTCTTTTAAATTAGTTTTCGTGAATCTGGGATACACGCATGGGGATTCAGTGTGTTAACTTGGCCAAAATACACAACATGTATTTACTAGCTACACACAGTGTGGTCTGAATGATGCATCTTTGTGAAACCCTCCGAAATACTTCTTGGGTTCTTCTTCCAGAGTCTCCATGATGTTTATTTTTAATTACACACTATGTATCACTAATTTTGTGGATCCATATAAAATGATAGAGGACTCAGCATGTATCTCGGATACAAGGATTGATGAACTACAAAACATGTACACCATATACATTTCATATATATCATAAATACTCATGTTTTTCAGTCTCACATGGTTTGGACATGTATAATGACCATATAGAATGTTTTATTTATGCTGCTAAGATTTAGAGACTATACGATGTGTACACCATAAACACACCATGTAATATGAAATCCTTGTATTGGTTTAACTAGTCAACATGAGGAATAAACCACGTGTAATAATTTTTTGGAATGTCTCATATCATGTTTCATGGACAGGGGTATCATACAAGAGTACATGATGTGTACTTTAGCTACATGTTGTATAATACTATATTAGTGGAAAAAAATTTGGAAGATTCCAATGAAATCACTAGTCATTCTTCATCTATTTTTATACTTTTGGTAAAATTAAACACTAACTGAACAAGATAAATTTGTCGATAAAATTGTAATTCAAAATGGATTAAATAGTGAATAATTTGAAATTAAAATTCAACCTTGAGTGTATATGGATCAAAAATCACATAAATAATTAATATTTTAAATGTGACCACTCGGATACCACTTTCAGGTTCTGGGCACTGCAGAAGCATTTGGTGGTGGATGGTATATTTAAATTTCTTTTAATATTGAGTTTTGAAAAATTTCGAGTAAGGATCTTGCACCTAAAATTTATAATTAATTTATTTAAAATAAAAATACTTGAATAACATGTATTAGTATATTTCTTTGATATAGATAATTATCATTTGAAAAAACCATTTAGGATTTCTTTCATTTCACAATGAGGATTGAGGGATAGAATCTCTCTAGCGGTGATCCATACATGCTCCTCTGATCTCCATGTAATCTCAATCGGTCTCTGAGTGTTATCAGGGGGAATGTTTTGTTTTAGTTTTTTAAATTGACTTCTTGTACTTCTAAATTGAATAAATTTATCTTATATCTCTTTTTCTTTATAGGGAGAGAGAGAGAAGGAGTCGATAGATAATTTTTTGTTCCCAACAATTATCGAGTTTCAATATTGGATTTCATTTATAATATAAATAACCATTTATTTATAAATATAAGGTATAAGTTAAAATAATATTTAATTTTATATTTTCCCTTAAATAATATTATAATCCTTAATAATACACATGATACTAAATAAATATAATATTATTATTTTTCACACCCAAAAATTCACAATAACAAATATTATTTAACCAATAAGTTTACTAATATTTCTCACCGGACATGGACAAAGTCTGTTTGAACTAATCTAAGATTTATTGAACACCCAAATAATTATTTAATTAAAATGTTTAATTCATCAATAAATATTTTAAATCACTAAAATTTGAATAAAATTATCCCTCATTCTTGAGAATAATATTTATTCAATTAATTAAATTAAAGTATAATTTAATCGATATCAACAGAAACACATAGTGTGTGACCCTCCATGATTATTTCTTATTTATATTAAGTGGGATTAAATTCCATGATTACTAATTATAAATGGTTTAAAACCCCAATAGAAATAAATTTGAATTTCAATGATGACAACCACATATGATAACTCACAAGTTAATATAGTAACTTTATCACTCTATCTCATCAAGGATGTTTCAAATCTATGTCACCAACTTATATCCTCAATGCATATTTCTTTTACTATCATTAAAAAACATATCTTTACACTAGTTCTATTTATTTTAGGTTGAAGGTTCTATTATAATCAAATAGATGACATATCACCGTCCATAAAGATAGAAGGGAAAAATCCTTCGTCGACTTATCCATTATTGGAATGTCAATTGTGATGCACCCAATATACACTACCTCACTATGAACATATGGAATCATGGTTTTCATCAAAAAAAATATCTGCATGATTTATAAAATGCATTAATGATAATATTAAAGTGTAAGGACCATTAAACATGATCATAGATAGGAGTATCTGATGACACCAAAACATGTGGAATTCTTACCTGAAGGTCTGTTGTCATAGTCTCTCATCATAGAGACTACCAACTATGAACTTCATGAGAATAATCCTTACTTTCATATGAGTACTCTCACCTTAATGTTTATATTCTATGTGTCTTATCATAGTACATTATCCAACAGGAACACTATATTTAATAATATCATCATATAAATTCATGTTTCCCATTAAAGTGTAGAACTATTATCCCATTATTAATGTGACATATATAGTAGGAAATTTTTACATCAGATTCATATAGAACAATTAATAGTATATTTTATAAATATTTAATATATCGAATATACAATTAATCAAAGTATAAATAGTTGGTCCAGGGACACCAATTCAAATAAATTCTCTATCCCAACATTACAAATAATTTTCCTCACACCTCTATAGAGATTCTATTATGAAACACCACCATAATTCTATGTTCCTCTTGTTTAAATTCACATACCCAAGTATCTCTCAATTATTTTAAACACAAAATAATTAGACATCATAAATTCTATTAGATTCATATCAAATTAAAACCCCAAAATTAACATTACCTAATTAATTTTTCAAATCTTATCACTACACAAACTTCCATTAATATTGTGTAAATAAAATTTTCCCAATAAAAGTTTCAACTCTAATTTGAATTATAAATTAAAAAATTAATTTACTTGAATTAATTATCTAAATACCATAAATAACATAACATCTACCAATAACATAACAATAAAAATAACACTTCAAAATTAAATAATCTAATTTAATCTAATTTTAATATCAACAACACATAAATAAATATTTATATGATCATAAACAGTATTAAATAAACTCAAAAATATTTGCATTATATGTAAGTGGAAGGGTTCTACATATGATACAATCACTCTAATAGGGGGTGAATCAAAGTGTTTTATATTTTAAAATTATTTGATTCGATACATTTTTCTTAAATCTAATTCCCTTATTAAAATAAAAAAAATTAAATTAATATTTTCTGTTCAATTAAATACAATAACAAATAATTAAATAAAAATATACACAACATTTCACTTTGTTTATGCAATAATATAAATGATCTAATCCAATGGGGAACAACTGGAAGTCTTGGTTATTTTTCAATAACTAACACACTATTTATTCTTAAAATTAATTTAGGAATGGTTCTATATTCAGTTATATGATCAATTACTCTTCAATTATATCTAATAATTATTTTATAATGGAATAAAAATGATTTAGTGGGATAATGAAATTAAAATTAATTAACGTGATTATTAAAAATTAGAATTGTGTAACTCTTGATTTAGTGACATGTATTTTTTGTCTGTGGGACTTAATATTTTTTGGGTTTCACAGATCGGGGCCATTAAAAGGCTTAAAATAGAAAATGTTTATTAAAAATTAACCTTGAAATATTTGTAATGATAAATTGAACTTATAATGCGGAGTTTAACATTACATTCAATTTTTTGTAATTCCAAGATAGTTTTATTTTTAGGGATATTTAATATTTATAATTTAAAATAATATTTATCTAATTAGTGTGACCATGAATATCTTCTAAATAGAAGATTATGTGAAATATTAGACACAACATTTGTGTCTAAAATGGATTATTTTCCCTAATATAAGAATAAATTTTTTGTTTTATAAAGAACCATGGAAAAAATATTTCAATTTTCTAAATAAAAAAAAATATAAATAAAAACAGTATTTAATTTTTTATTTCAATGTTGTTGTGGTGTTGATATTATTGGATGGTGTACTTTTCCATGTCATAGGTTCTTATTAATTAATTTATGAGCATTAATAGTGTATTTATGGTAAGAGTTTTTGGTTCCTATTTATTCATTCTCTTCTTCTTGAATAATCAAAAAATAAATTTTTATATACCTCTTTTTTTACAATTTCAAGAAAAAATCCTTAAAGAAATTCATCTCTCACTCTCTTCTCAAAATGAAGAATGGATTATTATGTCCTATGGATTCACTTTAGTGGAAGTGACGATGGACCTGTATCAATATATATTTAATGATTAAATGTATAGTATATATTGATTTTGCTTCTTTTTCTATTCTATAGACTTGATTATTATTATTTTGATCACATTCCCCTCTTGTTGAAATCACCCAACTTCCATGAAAGGTTATCTAAAATCTCTCAGATGGTAAATGTTGAAGATAAATTTTATTTTATTTTTATTATTTATCAATAAAGATCAAATGTATTATGTGAACCAATGTGATTTCAATATGTTGGGGAATAATTTCTTGAAGGAAGTTAGAGGTTCCCAATATTGTTCATAAAAACACATGGATATCCTAAGATCGGTATTATAATATGTAATAAATTGGGAGTATCACTGTTTATTTGATGACTTACGTTATAACTTGGGATTGAAGAAAATTTATTCCATCACTTATTAAATGAATAAGTAAATTTAATATATATACTACCATCATATTACTAATGGCCCATTCAGTTGATGGAAAATAATTTTGGAGTATTTAATTTGCTATAATATTTTATAATTTTATAAAGAATCTATTTAAAAAAAGAGTCTTTGAAAGGACTATAAAAATCTAAATTTTATTATTATTGTGATTTTAATCATCTGTAAATTAAAGTACTAAAGATTTAAATATGTATTGTCTGATGTAGTTTCACACATGAGTGAAATTTCTAGTTAGTATAGGATATTGATTAATCAATATCTAGTAGTCAAATTATATTAGAAGTAATGAGATGTAATGAAGAATCTAGTAAAAGGATTTGGATGATTATTTAAGTTGTTTTGAAGTAAACTGGTAGATATATAAGTAAATTGAAAAATTCCTTTTAATATTTAGAGAAGTCTGGAAATATTGTGAGTGATATATAAAAAGAAAAGAAATAAACCATGTTCAATTATTGGGGTACACTAGAAACATTTTAAGGTACAACATACTACCTTAATAAGGTATATTAAACATTATATAGTATAAAAACTCCATAATTTACAACCACATATGAAAATATATTAAACTTTACAAATGGGGAATGGGAAAATGGAATATTGGAGGGATTCATCAGAATAAGAAGATGTTGATTATATGAGTCTGGTGTAGGTTAGTTAAAGATGGATCTTGAGAGTTTCAATTTATAAAATTTGAGAGAGTTGTTGAAACTGAGATTTTAGGTTACATTAAATGGTTTAAAAGGTATAAAAATCATAAGGAATAGTTGTAATGTTTGTAAAGCACAACACTGGGTGAATAAATAGAGAATGATCAACCATCATAATGTACAAGTATATTTATAGGGTACATGATTAGGAGATTTTTGTGGTTAATTATAATGAATTTTTATAGTGGAATTGTAAGTTAAAATTTAATATCTCCAAAGGTTACATGTGGTGGAGTTTGTAAGGGACATCAAAAGGAGTTAGTATGTTACAACCTAAAGCATCGTAAGGTTCCTGAACATTGTTGAGTGAAACTGAAATCATTATAAGCAACAAAAAACATAAAAATAATAAGTTTCTACCATTTTTGATATTTCATAAATATGGTGTGTTTTCCACATCCAAACCATGTGATGATGAATAAAATATTTTGATTCTTAATTTTTCTTTAAAGAATACTATATTATGATGTTTTTTCTATGATTTTAGAAACTAAACAATAAGAATAAATGAGAGAGTTCAAAAATAAGTTGTGTGATCCTACAAAAACA
Organism: Viscum album; assembly: GCA_963277665.1. Taxonomy (NCBI): domain Eukaryota; kingdom Viridiplantae; phylum Streptophyta; class Magnoliopsida; order Santalales; family Viscaceae; genus Viscum; species Viscum album. The sequence goes on along the minus strand of OY728143.1, from coordinate 509,396,789 downwards.
TTTAGGTATATTGTGAATAATAAATGAATGAATCATGTCGCATCTATTTTATTTCATTATGATATGTAGTTACAAATATATAAATATATGATTTATTTTTTTTGGTTCAAAATATGATAGATGTAACAAAGAATTATTCTAAGATCATAGTTAACTAATACAGAGAATTTAAGTGAAATTAAATAAGATATAATTTATAATAATGATAAATATAAAAAAATATGAATCTTTAAAATATATACACTACATATTGAAAAACAAATATTCATAATGCTGAGAAATATATATATATATAGAAGAAGCAGGAGAACATTTTCAAGTTCTCATAATATCTTCAAGAATATAACATGTGTAAAAAAGAAATTTAGAGAGTCCCAATATATAATCTAATGTACAACTAATGTATCAAATAAAGAAGTCAATGTACAGTACTCTTCATATTCACTATTGAAAAATAAGAGGAAGAAGAAGTCGAAGAAGAATAAGAATAGAAGATTATTCATCTTTAATTACTCCAAATTCTACCCAGGTTTAAGATGTTTGAGAAAGCTATCCTAAAACCATTATATCTTGTACAAGTATAAATAATTTTTAGGCATCACAGAAAATATTTTCAACTACGTGAGAGTATCAGATGTACATTACCGAGGAGGGACACTAGCCTACATTTTTTATCTAATATAACGAATTGAAATCCTATTTTCATTGAAAACAGAATAATTTTACGATGATTTATTATACCTAATTTTTACTAGTATAACGGGTTCAAGGACCTGTATTTTCTCATGTTTCTTTTGATAATAATAATTAATTTTTGTGAGAGTATAATAATAACTGATGTACATTAGGGTCATAGTCATCATTAGATAGGTTCACCATGTCGATAATTATTTGGGATCCTATTTTCAAATTTACTTCCTGTATTATATGAATACCAACCAAGGATAATAAAAAGAAAGAAAAATGAGAGAGATTATTTGAGAGATATATCCATTCACTAAACAAGTGAGGAAGTAAAAAAGGTTTAAATTATAAATTGGAATTAATGTTCACCAACATTCTTTATCCCCAACCCCTAAATTGGACATGCCCTATTGTGATCCTATGTATTAGTATTAGAGCCTCAAGCCACACCTCTTACTATATTCCCAATAATGTTAAAGCTTAAAAAAAATGATTTCTTCTACTAAGGTAAACATGGAGTGTGCTCTTGGAGGAGTTTTATCAATGCCTTATCTCAATTCTACCTCTTCTGATAATCAGAGGACTATAAGAAAGAAATAAATGAATAGAACACTATTAAGTAAATCGAGGGGGGGAATAGTTTCCCCATGTCACAATACTCATGAATAATAATGGGGCATTGAATAAGAAGATCTTGTGGGGTAATTAACTATTAAGAAGAATGAAATTCGTTCTTCCCAGTGTAGTTCAAATCCTCTATAAGGAGTAAGAAAAATATCCTATCAAATTTATCCTTGATATAATCCAAGTACAAGTAGTGAATACCATATCTTTAAATAAACATGTTATGATATATAACATGATTTATATCCTAATTTTGTGAAGACCTTGTAGAATCTTCCTTGAGATATATTCACTTTTATTCGTATCTCATTCTAGAGTATGTGGAGGGAGATCATCCAAATTAATAAAAATTTGGAAAACATCAAGAACGCATTAGAACAAAGGGTTTTTAGGTATATAAATCTTCTAAACAACTAGGATACTAAATAAAGGAGGTTTAATTTTTAGAATTAATGGAAAACTTCAATTCATGGGAGATAATAATCTTATAATTATTTTTAGAAAATATATCCATGAATTAAAAAAAATGATGCTAAATTCTTGGATTAATTCCAAGATTAATTAAGAGATTAATATTTCATTATAATAAAAGAACTGTATTTATGAAAGACATGTTGAGAAAATTAAAATAGAGTGATTAAAAAGTACATCTAGTGGTGGAGAAGAGAAACATCACAAATATGAAATTCAATACATTATAAGTGAAACATGAAAATATGGAATATATACAAGATAATTCTTCAAAACAACCTGATAAAATAGTAGTTACCATGAATAACAATAAGATTCATCTCTATGAAAAAACTAATTCTTAACTCTAGAAATAAAACCCTCATATTATCTAATGATTTGTCTCATGTTATATCAAAAAAATTTAACATCCTATTCTATATATAGTAACTAGGCTAATATATTTTCAAAAATGGTGTAGGCTTGAATTTAAATTATTTATAAAACTAGATATGGAAAATTAATGAGTATCCCAACACTACATCTAATGTGGTTATAAGAAATTGTGTGGTGAATTGTTCTACTTAATAAACATGTATAGTTATTAATAAAAGGAAAAATAATAAGCTTGTAATTTTGGATAGATTGGTATTCCAATTAAAATATCAAGGTGTGACCGCCCATTTTTGTGTAATAAATGGTTTAGGAATAGATAGATGTATTTATAGCACAATATTTCAACCAATTGGAAAATTGAGAATCCAAAAATAAGGGGGAGAAAATATAAGAAGAAGAAAAATCACAAAAGGAAGAGAATGGTTTGTTTATTAGAAACTATTTTCAAAAAATTAAAAAACTATGTGGTACCTCAAGTAAAAGTTATCCAATTTAATAAATTTCTTATGTAATATCTCTAAGAATTTATCAAAATTACATGGAATAAGGATATCATATATGAAAATAATATTAATTTAGAATGCTTCTGTAAAGACTCCAAAGAAATCATAAACAAGATAATTCATAAGAATTTAGAAAATAATTAATAAAATTCATCCTTGGGGTATAAAAGAAGAATATATATACTCATAAAAATCACAAAAAGTAAAATTATAATCCTTTATAAAATAAAATATATTTTAACTTTTTTTGGAAGAATATAACACATCATAAACACGTGTAAACAATTCATGAATAAATATATTGAAAGAAGAAAGGTAAAATAAAATTGAGTAATAGTCTAAGAAAAAAGGAACAATTTATTTAGTAGAAATTCTTCACAAAAATCCAAATAAAATTTCAATTAAAGATAAAAAAATATATAAAATTTTTAATTATATATATAGAAAAAATGAAAAAGTAAAAGTGAATAGAATATTCATAATTAAAGATGAGTGAAAAATAAAAATAAAAGGTTCTCTATTAAGGTAATGAACATAAATTTCACAAAAATTTACAAATAATTAATTGTTAAAGGAATTTAAAATTTTTCTTTGGGTGGTCCAAATAGGTTGGACATAACTCCAAAGATACTTCTAACGTCACACCATCCCAAGGATAACTCTTGATGTAAATGAAGAATGTACAATAAGACTCATGTGCCTTATTGGATTGTGAAAAGAGGAATATTCCATACAAATAAATCATTAAAATATATAAAATATACAAGAATCCAAAGAATTAAAATATGAAAAATAGGTGACCCAACAAGAATAATAAATCCACACACGAAGATAAAATAGTAAGGGAAAACTGGTTTAGAAGATATTCTCAATGTAGATTCTAACATAAATGAGAAATAAGTTCCACCATATTCTCTTATTATTTTTGTTCATTTTTTTTCTCTCATTATATAAAATTTAATGTGGAACTTATTTTAAATAGATAACTAATTAAGAATAATAATCTATAATAAGTATTCTAAAAATGAAAAAGACTCTATGATTTATTGAATACTACTGTAAATAACTTTTGGAAAACAAAATTCTACATTCAAGCTGAAAATATGGGGATCATACCTTGATAGAGATTCTACCTTGAGAATATTATATAAGTTGGAAATTAATAAAAATCTAAATTCTCTAAATTGTGCTCAAAATAGTCATTGGAAAGGTATGTATCATTATTATCTTATATTTGTCTTATAAGAATAAAATATTGGCATTAAGGGGGAGAAAAACATTTTTCAATGAAATAATGATAAAGAAGTTTTAGAATATCTCATTGATGATTTACAATACCTCTTTCGTGTGTTTAAATATTTCAAATATATGTATTTAGGTAGGTAAAGAAACTCATGTTTTTTAAAATAAAAATAAATTTTATAATTTGTGTCACTTAGTTTTATCCTAAGTATATTTTGGTATCCTATGAAAGGGTTATTGTAATTTTTATGATTTGGTATCATATTATTTATATATGGAAAATATTTATGTCTAAATTAAACCCTTATACTACACTGAGCATTACTCACATAGATATAGAGTGGAATGGTTGATGGAATGTTGTTTAAGTTTGAAGTGGTATCATTCTCTTACAAACAAATTATTTATTGTTAATAATATTTTTGGAATAAAATGAAATAATAAAATTTTAAATAGGGGATAATAAGAGTTATATCACATATTAACATATTATTTTCATCTGGGTGTTGACAAAAAATACAAATGGGGAGATAATTGAACCCAACATGTGTTTGGGTTTTTTTTGTTTTCAATAAGGATAGGAGGCATTAAAAGAAGTTACATGATGTCAATATTTTGATAATAAGTGACTTAGAAGGAATTTATAATATCACAAACATGTTGATAAGGATAATTGAGTTCCCAAGCAAGGTATTATGATGTGTGATGAATTGTGAATATTTTTTGAGGTTTGGTGACGTACTATATAACATTTATGTGATTTAAGATTTTTCCATAACTTATAATGTGGAAAAAATGGATATTCATCCATTATATTATAAAATTCTCATTCACAATGTTTCAAAGGAGTTTGGAGTATTTAAATTTTCTTCCTTGTTTTATAATTAAATGAATAGAATATTATTGGAAAATGAAATTTGAAAAGAAATCTAAAAATATACATGTGATGGTTTTTGAGTTTTTTAAAATTAATGATAGGTACTAAATATGGAAATATGTATTGTCTACTATATTTCAATTCATGGATTATGTTATCATCTAGTAGATAGGATTTAGGAATAAATATAATTTATTCAAAGTCTTTTTTGATTTATTATAACTTTTGGATAATCATTCCAATGTATTTGGGTGATGAATTGAGATGAGTTGATGTTTCATGGAATCCACCAAAGTAAAATTAAATAGTCCTGGTAATATTTTCAGAAGTCTAAAAATATTGTGAATAAGTTATAAATGGAAAATTAATGAAACCTACGCACTCAGTAGGGTATACTACAAGCTTCATAATGAATAGAACAATATCTTCATAGGGTATAAAATACATCATAGGGTATAATGAAAATTAATTGTGTAAATACATTTTTAGAAGTTGAGAAACTCAACGGATAGAGGATAGAAATATTGGAAGGTGATAAGATTCATCAGAGGAAGGAGATGCTGATTTTTTTAGTCTACTATAGGTTATTAGAAGATTAATCTCAGAAGTTTGTGTTGATAATGGTTTTTAGAGTTGTTTCAATTGGGTTTGGGATGTACATTCTAAAGTTTTTATAGTGTAACTATAATAAGGTATAGCTACAATGTTCCTAAGGTACATCACACTTCTAATCAAAATAGAAATATTTATAATTGTATGGTATAGGTATCTTTCTAGGGTACATATGGAGGAGTTCATAAGGTACATTCTGACAACTTCATATGGTAAAATTGTAAGGTACAATTAAAGATATTAAAAGGGTATGGGTTGTGGAGTAAGTATGTTATTTGGAAAGGAGTTCATAAGATATAAACTGAATCATTGTAAGGTTCATATAAATTATAGGATAAACCAAAAATCTTCATAGGATTTATCTAACCTTAACATAAGGTTTTATCCTTTGAGGTATTTCGATGCCATTGTAAGTTCTCCATGTTGAAAAAATGTGATTAAGAAAAGAATATGTTGATGTTTTATTGTTCTATAATGAATAAAATATCAAAAATTGTTTCCATGATTCTAGAAACTAAATGTTGGTAATAAAGGAGATATTTCCACATTACATTATGTGATGCAAGGAGAAAATTGTGGGAATATTATGCACTAAAAAATGAAAGAATATTTCCACCCTAATTTTATTATATTATCACATGTAGTTACCAAGATTCAAATATATATAGTCTTTTTTGAGGTTTAAATGATGATATATTTAACTAATTATTATTTTTGAGATCATCGTTAACTAATATTAAGTCTTTAGGAGAAATTAAGTAACATATCCTTGTTTATAAAGAAGTAGAAAAATATAATGGAAGTTTTAAATGAGAAACACTAAATATTGAGGAAAAATATTTTCCCAAAATAGAACTATATATATATAATGTCAATAAAAAATAGAAAAATATAGAAATATGAAATTTTACTCAATAATATCACCTTTATATCAAACAAAATTATGATATTCCTAATATATCATTCGATGTCTACCCTACATATAGAATAAATAAAGGGAGATAAAATAATATTCCTATGAAATGAATAAATGGAGGATGATAAAAAGAGTTATTATATTTTACTACTATTAATTATATCTATGTGGAGGTTATTTGAGAGGGATACCAACGAACTTCAAATATTATAGAAGTCTGAAGAATTTTTAAGAATTCGAATTGATTGATGCAACTGAGGAATAATATCAAACATACAATATCTAATATGGAAACTCTACTAAAGTTTTTATCTACAATAGGTGAGTCAAATACTATTTACCTTTATAAAAGCTAAGTAACTCGATACTGACACGTACCAGGTTGGTGCCCAGATAACGAGTTCAATTCTATACCAATTCCCATACCTATTTTGATAATAAGAAGGAAGTCATTTTTGAGTATGATAATAACCATTGTATACTGGGGATATAGTCATACTTAGGGACGTGAACCTCAAAAATACCTTGATTATCTTTTTTTCTCTTTATTTCCATCTTTATATATATACCAAGAAAGGATAAGATAAATAAATAAACAAATATAATATTTGACATAGTGATTCATTCACTGAACAAGTCAAAAGGTACAAAATGGATAAATTGGAAATTGGGATAAATGTACACCAATATTAATTCACCCCCTCCCCCCTCAATGTTGTACATTTCCCATTTCGATCGAATCTGTAACATCCTAAAATTTATGAACAACCAAATAAATAATAATTCAATAGGAAATTTTTTACATTCAAAAGGGGTTTAATATTTATTGTTTGAATTAAATCATATCTTTATGAAATATTAGTATGCTATAAAATAAGGTTTAATGGATTTCCAATGATAATGATTTTATAGAGATTAAAACTATACCTTTTAGAAAATATTTTTCACTAAAATATTTTTTTTTGAATGATGAACAAGATAGATATTTTGGGGTGATAATAAGGTAGTTATATAAAATAAAATATTTTATTGAAAAAAAATTAATATTTTAATTGGATTATTTATATATCATGTGAAAATTATGATTTTTCCAATCGATGGACTGTTGTAATGTTCTTGGAATATTTTTTCCTTGAGAAAATTGAATTTATTCTGAATGAAAACATAAAATCTTGAAAAAACAAAAAGGTAAACAATATACTCACATACCTCAATAACCAAAAAAAAATTATAAACCAAAACACTCCACTCATGTTCATTCCATATAGATATGAATAATAAATTGGTACCTCAGAAACACCTCGTACGATATGTTTTATATCCCCACCAACCATTGTTTAGTATATAGATTATTAATAGCTTTGATGTTCATGATAAATTAATATTTGATTTAATTATTTAATATTATCGTCATTTATTATAATAAATAATTCTTTTTATATTTCAATTATATTACGTAGATTACACAGACTAGAAAATAATATTTCCAATTATATAAGGGGATTAATGTTATGATGATGCCTTTATGGTTATCTTAATTACTTTTTTAAGATTCTTATATAGATTATTTATCTAACTTCTTTTATTTGTGTTAGTGGGAATTCTTTAACAAATTATTTTAATATTATTGTAATGTTTATTATGAATAATCCTCTCCAACTATATCTTAATTTATCAATAATAAAAAAAATTATCTTATATTTATTCCTTTTTATTCCTTTGATATAATTGTAAATCCATTTTGTGTGGTTAGATATTCCACAAACCACTATTCTCATATTTCTTTGTCCTTGTCTTGATAAATTGATTCACTTTTGGTAATGGGGAATTGAAAAAATAAATGAATGGAATATTGTTTCACACAATGCAACAGGAGTGATGGGTTTGATTGATAGTAAAGTTGTGGCCAAATATAGAGATGATGGGGGATTCTACAATGTGAAATTGAAGTTTTGGACAATCTACATCTTTTATAACTACATAATATAGTCAAATGTCACAAGTTTTTTATGCCTCCAAATATAATGTTTACATCCTTAATGAGACCAAACTTCATATATCAATGATATAAGCATTGTGTAATCAAAAGTTTATACTAATTTTGTTAAAAAAGTTTAAATATCACTCATTTTGTTACTATTGGTATAATGGCCTATATCTAATGACAATAGACCATGGATTGTATTAGAGTACACATCAAGTCATTAAGTTGCACCAACATAACATGTGAGACCGTATAACACATCATATATATCAGGGTGAGTGACTCAATCTGTATAATATTTAAACAATAGGGATCAACTGGGAAAATATTCCATATACTATACTGGACACATTCTCTATATCAACTTCATATGGATTGGATGGTGAAAAATGAATGAAAATTATACATGTTTGTACCTACACATTGTCTACCCTATAAGGATACACATTGTACTAGAAAGATTTCAATATAATTAATATATTTATACCCATGTGTCATTTATTGATGTATTAATGGTTCATTCTATTTTTTTCATGTAGATTATGATAGTATAATCCTCAAAGACAACAAAATATTATTTTATGTAATTAAGGGGTAATTTGAGGGTCGTATATTTTTTAAGGCATTGAAATTGTTCAAAAGATACATTTGGAACAACCATGGATTTTTTGTACATCCCCATAATTTATGGTGGTTTCCCCTAGAAATGGGGTTTAGGTGCTTCCATGATCAAATTATTAAAATAGGGAATGTATAGAATCCCTGATTTAGTTCACCTCCATAATGACTTCACTGGGTGACACAAACCTCAATCACAACTCCCAATACGCTAGAGGATGCTACAATCTATGAGGGTCCACCAATAATGTGGATATATTATTTCTTAATTAGGTATATATGTAACGATCCAAATCGGGATCCATTAAATAGTGCCCCGAGTTGGTGGGTCTCATGGCCTCAAGCACACCTACCCATACACCAAACGATCCTAACTAGAAATGATGGCCTAAGGGGTGTCTATGGGGATCCCATAACCCCATGTTGGAGTGTAGAACATTGGTAATAATCAAACAAAATAATTGCGGAAGCAGTAAATCAACCATACATAAGATAAATATCTGTGAGAGTAATAAATAAATAATGACAAAGGAAATATCATATACAAAACAATGTTTTGTGTCACTGCAAAGAAGAAATATAGGTGTAAAGGCAACTGATACATGATTCAAAAGTACCAAAAGGTAAAAGGAACTATCTCCAAATAGCATTATGAGAGAATCTTGGTCATATTATCCCCTAATCCTGTACTTTAATCCAATCTATCCTCAAACAGAGAGCTCTTTCCCTAGACCATAACTGTATCTACGAAGCCTTTTCGGGTACCCAATGGTGGCACAAAAAGGGTGTGAGATAACACTCAGTAGACCAACACCAATGGTGTCTATAAAATACAAATTTCTGTAACACAAATAGAATCAGTGTGCAGTATCTCAAATCCATAATAGAAATAAATGTATGTGATGCAACTCTTGTGGTTTTTTCCAGCCTACTAAGGATCCGTATATTCAATAGTAAATGTCCCGTAAACTAGGGAAACTTTAAAGTATAAATGAAAAACTATTATTTTCCAGTGTAACAATTGTACATTGATACCCATAATAGGGTAATTGGTAAACATAGAAAAAAATACACAATGGACTTGTACTGTAATCCAGTGAATAACATCCATAATTTCCAATCTATTTAATCACATTTTATAACATGAAGGGAACTAGGGTATAAAATACCAATGCGTTATTGTCGAGTCCCAATTGAATCTTGATGGAGACTCAGTGAATCATCTGGTGGAGTCTAAGGATTATGTCAACAAAGAATTTTCAATGTGAGTCCAAGAAAGTTGGATCGTAGGGGTATAAATTCCCTTAGCATTCTACATAATGTTTATCCAAGGAGAAAACATATCCAAGGAGTCAACTATGATAATTCGTACACATGGAGTTAAAATTGCCATGGAATCCTATAGAATCAAAATCCAAGGATCTCAACTAAGGAATCCACTTCCAGAATGAATTCATTATTTTATTAATTCATCAATTCACCATAATTCTAATTCTAGGATTTTATCCAACCCATTACCTTATTTTCCATTTTAATAGCTAAAACTATTCACATCATGTCATCAAATTACAAGGTGGAATAAACTTATCCTAGTCACCCATTCATTTCCAATTTAATTTGTTAAGGATCCCAAAAAAAGTGGAAATATCACACTCACCTAGAAGGGTGTTATAAAATAAGGTATATACATTGACATTCCCCATGGGTGGAATAGGTTTGTTCTAAAAAACTCCAACAATATCAAATGTACTAGATGGGGAACCTAATCAGGTTATTAAAATTTATTAAAGGTTTTCATTTAATTTTAAGGAAAACATTGGAAGTTCTGTAATGAATCACAAATACAATGGGCTAAAAGCAGCAAAACAGTATGGGAAAAGGGTATAAACAATCTACCATAGGATATTTGTAGATCACTCACCTAGAATCAACCCCTAATTTACTCTAGATCGAGAGAAAAATGAAAAGTGTTCACAAAATGTTGGAAACTTTTCATATTAGCTTGCACCTAAATAACTACATCAATAAAAAGAAAAATTAATAATATAACAAAATTACCATATAACTTATCAGATGAGATGATCACTGCTAGAATCATCATCTGAACAGATGATCAATATCAAATCGTAGCTTTTATATCAATATGGTTCAAATGGGAGAAAGGGGGTCTTTTCATTCTAGAGAAAATAAAATAGGAATAGGGGTTAATATTTAAACTGATTTACAGAAAGATTGTAAATTCGACCAAAAACACTGGGTTAGAAAATTCGATCATATGGTTGGCCAAACATTATGCCAACAATGATCACTTCTCTACCTCAAGGGGAACCTAGCACAGTCATGGTGTACAATTAGACAAACTATGCCCCAAATTTGGACTAATATGTTTCCAAAATGTATAGATCCACCAAGTGGGAATGTTATACTTTCTTCATGGTTTTCTCAAATTGTGTTCCTCTCGACAAAGGCTCGGTCCACCATTCATGGTTTCACCAAACCATGTAGCATGGGTCGCACGGTTTCTACTAACCGTGAATCCCAACTTCTTTTTTCCAAAAACCAGGACTCCATGCTCCGAACAAGCCTTATAAACTCTGAAAATACTTATGATCTCATTATTCACTCACATTAGGTTAAACCTAAAGAGATAAACTAAAATTATAAATATTAATAACTCATAGAAAATCATAGGATCTTATAATCCACCCCCCCCCCCCCATAAAAAGTCATCCCAAAACTTCCCTTCTAAGGGTGGACAAAAAACGCCAGAGAATAACTCTTGCCATTGGTTACGTACGTCAGCCACTTTCTCCCTAGTCTCATCCTCTAAATGGCCTTGTTACAATATCAACCATACTAGAGGAACTGACCCTCCTTGAAAAAAATCATTATCCTATCCATAATGAAAATATGATTCTTATAAAAGGACAAATTTACATGTAACTCAACATTATCTGACTATAAAGTGAGATATATGTATGAGTGACAAATGAATATCTAATATATATGTAAGGTCTCATGCATGGCTCAGTACCACTAAGGTAACTAAAATTTATAGGTTATTGGTCCGACTCTCTCTATAATCTCAAAAAGGATGACCCATGATGGTGAATGGTTACCATATCTATTGAGTCATCTATACACCAACCTCGGTACAACATTTAAAAATACCTGATCACAGAACTCAAAATATAGAGGTTGTTGATGGTGATCATTATAAAATTTCTATCTCAACTATGAAATAGGCACCTATTTCCTAATCAACTATACCTACTCTGAAGTATCCTAAACATGATGAGGTCCAAGACACACTACCTCACCAACCTCTAGCTAGTATAGGGCCGATCAGTATAGACTACCGTAAAATGATTCATAATGTTCCATTTTTATAGTTTTCTTATAGATATTTTTTTGGAAAACTCAACTAGGGGTATATGCCTCTCCAAAAATCCCTAAAATCTAGAATGCATTCTTTAGGATGACCTTAATCACTTGAATAGTTTTCTCCTACTGGCCAACAATCTGAGGGTGGTATATTATGCTCAGGATCACCTATGTTCCAAAATACCTCTTTAAACATGTCCATAATCTTGGCGTATACTAGGAATCCCTATTCAATACAATAGTTTAAGTAAACCTGTGAAGGTTCACCATCACTCGGATATATATCCTCTCAAAATAATTCACTGAGAAGGTATCTCATTTGGGAAGGAAATGATCGGCCTTCAAAAGAATACACGCAACAACACATATAGAATCACTACCTAGAGGTGACCTCACCAACCTAATATCTAAATTTATTCCAAAATCCTCCCATTTTCAATTGGTAATGGGTAATTTGTATAAAATAATATATGGTATCTAGTGTTATGCATTCACCTACAAAAAGGTGGAGAACCTCATTAAAAAACCATCTAGTTATCATTTTATACACAACCATTGACACTAGGAACATAAATCTTAGCACATCTTGGAAATAATGAGAATTATTTACAAATATAATCTATGAAACCCTTGCCTAAGCTCCTCATGTATGTCTATTAGAAGCTACATGTGGACATTTAAACCAATAATTCAACCTTTTCTAATATTCCAACTAGGAGGAAGATTCTCACCTACCACAATCTCTCATTGGAATCAGCCCTTAACATTTGACAATTCTCTCATCCTCACTTTATCCAGAAGATTTGTTCCACCACTAAAGATGAGATAAAATTCATCCATTACCCATTTTTCACCTCCAAAAATATTTCTAAAAGTAATTCTATAATATTCCACTCACAAATAGCCTCTTGAATTTCCTATATCTAAGTCCCCCTACTCATTGTATCAGAAATTGTATTTCCCTTTCCATGCATATAAGCAAACACAAAGTCAAAATACTATAGGAAATCAACCCATCTTCATTGCCTAAAATTTATATCAGGTTATGTAAATATATACTAGATTATTTTTTGGTCCTTATACACCACAAAACACTAGCCCAGTAAATAATGTCTCCAACATCGCAAGGAATGTACAACATTGGATAACTCAATATCGTATGTCGGGTAGTTCCTCTGATGATTCCTCAAAAGACAAGACCCCTTTAACCTGACTCATTCTCTCTATACAAAAAATATTTTTATCCCGATACCAGATGCAGCACAATAAAGGGTATATTTTTCCCAACTCTAGTAGAATCAGGATTGGTATGGAATTCTGTATCCCTTTTATCTCTTAAAAGGCTATTTTATAGGTATCTTTCCATAAAAACTTCACACCATTCTTAGTGAGGATTGATAAAGGTGATTCTAAGCCTAAGAAGTCATGTGTGAAACATATTTAATATCTAGATATCCCTAAGAAACACTATATGTAAAAAATGTTCCTAGGATTCTTCTAGTAAACTACAGCTCTCACCTTCTCTAGGTTAACTAATACTCTTATCTCTGAGATATTAAGACACCATAATTGAATATTATCCATATAGAAGTTTAAAATTATGATATTATCATATAATTGATGTTCTATAAGTGTATTTGATATCAACATGTTTGTCATGGTCATGTCGATTGTGAGAATACACCCAGATATCATCCACAAATACCTCTATAAATGTATCTAGATAAGGATGTAAAACATAGTTCATCAATGACATAAAAATTATTGGTGTGTTCATGAGATAAAATGGAATATCTAAATACTCATAAATAACATAACTACTATGAACTTCTGTATAAGGTATTTCTACAGTTGAACACACGCCTTATGATATCCTAATCTCAAATCAGTTTTAAAGAACACCCGAACTTCTCAAAACTGATCAAAAAATTCAACTATCAATTGTAAATGATACCAGATTTTAACCTTTAAATGATTAAATTTAGGATAATACACATAGATCTTAAGGGTAATACCACCTTTTTAGTAAAATGACCAGTGATCCCTAAGGAGAGGATATGGGTAATATAATCCCCTTTACCTTTAATTCCTCTAGTTGTATGTTGAAATACTGCAACTCGATAGTAGTTATCCTATAAGGATTAATTCATACTAGTGTATCTCCTAGATCTATCTCAATGCTGAACTCCATCCCTATCTTGGGATGTAAACTGGAGATTTTTTCTCGAAAAAATTCCTAAAACAATCAATCACTAGAGTTAAATATGACTAACTAGATACAAGATCAACTAGATATAAGCTAACAATCTAGGATATGATCCTTCCTAGTCCATGATTATCTAGTCTATCACATCTCACCTGGACATCTGATTCATCCTTATGAATACAAACTCCACCCACTAGTGATGTGATAGTCAGTCTTTGGCGATATAAATCAAACATGGGCACGATAAGAAACTATCCATTCCATCATGAGTATGAAATAAAATCATGTCATCTTGAGGGAACCAATATACCGTACAAACTAAAACCCACCAATATCAAATGGGAACTCCCTTCATAGGTGTATACCCTTTTTTCAGATTGCAAATGAAAGTATCTAAGTTCATAAAACCATCATAAAACTGGATAACAAGCCAGTTGATCTCCACAAAAGTTATATATATGAAACTATGAGATCCACCTAAATAAAGAAAATAAAATACTAGATTATAGATTACTAAGATTGTACCTATCACTATAGATATTCTGGTTCTATGCTCCTCAGATGTAGTATATAAAGATTACATCTATCATAAACTATGCCCCTATGAAACAACCTCACTATTCAGAGCAGGATCACTCCACTATCTTGGGTACAAGTGTTGCTAGGCTACCTTGGCCACGAACACCACCTTGGACAGAACTACAAGCACTACTCCAACTCTCGGATTGATGAAGAGTTGTGAATGTAACTCTTAAACCAAGATTCAGAGTTCACCCCCTTCCAGACACTACTAGAGGGAACGTCCTGCAAAAACATTGTATATGGCCCATCCTTCTGCTGGACCAGCACTTGATTGGGTCCCTATCACATTGATTCCTCGTATTCCCATGTCTTCCAAAAAAATTATAGAAAATAGAGATACTATCACTAATATCTTGGTTGGTACTCCTTACTTGATATGTCTGAAAATGGTGCTTCCTCCCACAAGATGTTGAACCACTAGGTCAAGTGGCATAAATACCCTAATATGTAACCCAGGATTTCCTTAGGCTCTTCCCATTGATAATCACTAGTTCCCTATTTATCTGATCATAGTCAATTGAAACACATTGACCTATAAACGAATGGAATTCCTTATACCATCCTTGAAGTGTCCCTACCTCTATATATCTTTATCAAGATAAATCAGAAAAAAAACATGAAATCTCTATTAATCCTGTTGAATATTCCATAATGGCCATACCTCCTTGTTCAAGATGCATAAACTTGATATCCCATTGTACTCTCAGTGTATCAAGGAAAAATTAGTCATAAAATAGTGATTTTAAATCACTCCAAACCATATCTCGGATTGTATCAACCTAGCTCAAAACATCCCACCAACTCTTAAGAGCACCCTAAAAACTATTGTTCATAAGATTCACTCTACTCTTAGAAGGTGTCTCCAAATTCTTGAAAAAAATCAACAAAGTCTCAATCCACATCTCA
Source organism: Viscum album (assembly GCA_963277665.1). Taxonomy (NCBI): domain Eukaryota; kingdom Viridiplantae; phylum Streptophyta; class Magnoliopsida; order Santalales; family Viscaceae; genus Viscum; species Viscum album. The sequence goes on along the minus strand of OY728143.1, from coordinate 509,380,805 downwards.
CTATCCTATGGTTTTCAACCCCCGAAAATATATGGTAAGATAATTATATAGGATCATATGCCTCAAATCAAACATAGATGAGGCAATCTTCGGGGTTTGCTAAATGGTCTGCAAAAACCACAAAAAACTCTAACAAAAATGTGTCTTTGAACCAATATCTGGTACTACTACTGGTTTCATAACTAGTATTATGGGAGGAGCTACTAGAATCCCATGGCCCAACACCATTGTATAATGCTCATTGATACCCTCCTGGTACATGACTTAAGGTCATCATGGTGGAATGTCACTATAATTCTAAACACATTCATTAAAAAATATTTATAACCAAGAGATATATGATAAAAATTTTGGACATGTCAAAGCATACCTAGAAATAAATCATACCACAATTTCTGTTCCTAACCCATAATTGGGTAAAAAGAAACAATCATAAACATCACAAGAGACACTATCTAATTCCCACTCTAAAGATGGCCAAAGTTCAAGTTCTCTATTTTAAAATTTGATTTCATTTTAATTCATATTTATATCATAATTATCATTAAATGGTAGAACCAAATGGATCACCACTTCCAATCCATAAGTGCTATTATGCCCCATGAACCAAAGTGTGGTGTCCACTAAATCAATATCATAACATATTCCAGTCCATGCGACCAATGGTTCATGACACAACATGCCATAGTTGACTACCTAGGGTTCCTATTGTAACCTCACTATCTAGGATATAGAAGGAACTCAAAGTATTAACTATGTATCACAATTCCTTTATCAATAAATTTATCAAAAACAATTCTATTACTAAAGTAACATGCAATAAACTTATGTCGTTAAGAAACTCATCCTATATGGAATATCATAATGCATGGCATGTCAATCCTATAAAGAGGATAAAATGATAAATGATATGGAATACCCTTATATCATCAAGAAATAGAAAAATATGTAATCACAATTATATTAATAATAACATCACATATCATGTGTTTCACCCAATGGTGTAATCAAATCAAATGTAATATCACAATCCAAAAAATATCAATTTTTATTCATGTCAATTTAGCTTTCTTATGTACATGGGTTAGCTACTCCAAGGAATAACTCATTAAAAAATCCAAAACTTCTAATTATCCTTTCTATTTTTATAAAATAGTAAGGTAGAAAATAAATCCCCTTGGATACTACTTTGTAACATCATAACCCAGGATCCAATAAATGGTTCCCCGAGCTAGTGGGTCACATGGCCTCAAGCACACCTCCCTGTATGCCAGAGGCTTCCACTATTGGAAACATAGCCTCTACGTGTGGCTATATACCATGGTTATAACTAGTAAACTCATGTGTATAGTCTATACCCACAGTTTTATGAATGGTGTATGATGGCGTTGTCACTATAGAGCTATACCCACAGTTTCTATAGAAATTGTTGGTATAGCCTATGAGATTTTATCATACCCATGGTTTTGGTTAAACCCTGGGTATATATCTACACCCACAGTTACGAGAACCATGGGTATAGACTTCGCCAATAAAAAAATTATACCCATTGTTCATTGAACCGTACACATTCATCCAATTTCTTATAATAATAAAAACCATGATACCCATTCCAACCAATCCTAAACATGTAAATAAAATACAAAAAATTATTACATATTCAATGAAATACATATTTTTCATATTTTTCATTCAACAAACCACTGATAATAATTTTCAAAACATTTACAATAATATAACATACACATATATCCATATAACGAATCAATTAAATTAATTGTAAAAAATTCACATGTGTCCTTACTACTAACACAAAACTTGAGGGGATAAATATCACCCCCATTACGAACATACTCATCCTCATCACCATCAACAACATCCTCATCACCAATAGAATCATCTAAAGAACCACAATCATCATCATCATCATTATCCCTACCACCATCACCATCGCCATCAACTCTGCTTCCACTAGAACCCTCATTAACATTACTCAGGACATCAAATAAAGAGTTTATCAATACCATATATGAATAAATATTATTAGCATCCTCTAATTGAAGTGATGGACTTATAACTGACATATCTTTCAGGAAGTGTTTTTTGATCCGTTTACATCTTTCAGGCTCCTATAAAGATATTTTTTGGTCTCATCTATTTCTCTATCATTTTTTATAGCTTAGTGGTCAAAGAGGTTTTAGAGGCACCTATTCATGGAGATACCTATGAGGAATGATATTTTTCCTTGGTTATATTCAAACTCTCACATGGTTCTCCTCACCTAATACTTGACTCAAATGATGATTTGGGCATAAGATGTCATATTCATTCTCATAGAGGGCCTCTAGGGTACATTTTTGAAAATATAGACAATATATTTAATTATGAATTACATATAAATATTTTAGATAGAAATAAAAGACTTATAATATTTTCTTGTGCTTGAAAATTTACTAAACATCCATCATTTTGCTTCATACTCAAGAAAAATTATTTTTCTCGATGCACACAACCTTTGATTCCCAATGATGCTTTCTACAAAAGACATTTATTGTTATAATATTAAATTATTGAATAATTTGAAAGTTTTAAACCTAGAATGAATTAAAATTTTATTTTTTGAAGAAATATTTAAAACGAAGATGCATCTAAATATACATTTAATTGGAAATTTAATACCAGGGAAATAACATAAACAATACATTTTAATTAGCATTCTAAATAGGGGTATGATATAGATTCCTCTCGTATTATTATTTTGATCCAATTATATTTATGTTATGTTATTTAGTAATTCAGTCACTGGTAATTTTAATAATTTAGTCATAAGGTTAATTTTTAGGTTTGTTTATTTGGTAAATGGTCTAATTAGACATTTGGCCATCTGTCCATTTTTTCAAATTAAGAAATTTTGTCTAATTACGAAAAATATAACATTCAGTTCATATAAGTTAATTAGTCCATTTAGTCCAATTAGGCCAATTAATCCATTTAGACCATTTAGGTCAATTTAGGCTAGTTAGTCCATTTATTTGGCTAATTTAGGCCTTTTAGGAAAATTTAGTACAATTAGGTAATTTGGTCTATTTAGGTCAATTTTACCATTTAGGCCATTTAGTCTAATTAGTCTATTTTTACCATTTCGTCGAATTTTGGCCAATTATGCCATTGATTTGGGCAATTTAGGCTAATAAGGCCATTTATTCCAATTTATGCCAATTAGGGATTTTATGTTTCCAATTTAAGCCAATTAGGCCATTGAGTCCAATTAAGGCCAATTCAGGCTAATTCAGGCCAACTCATGCCAACTCATGACAAATCAGGCCAATTTAGGGCATTTTGGCCAATTGTGTGACTTGGGTGAATTCGGCCATTTAAGAAAATTATTCTTATTAGTCCAATTAGGCAATTTATTTCATTTAGTTCATTTAGGGTAATTAGGTAAAATAATCCAATTATAAAAATTTGGACAATTAGGAAAATTATGTCAATTTGGCCATTTTGGCCACGATGCAATTAGTCCATTAGGGCATTACAACATTAAGGCATTAGAACAACTGTCCAATTGTTCATAAGGCCATTATTTCATTAGGCCATTTGGCCTGTTATCCATTAGTTCATTTGGCCAATTAGACATTATTTCATTAGGTCATTGGGCCAATTGTCCAATTATCTATTATTCCATTAGGCCATTAGGCTAATTTGTCAATTAGGACACTAGGCCAATTGGTCATTAGGCCACTTGGCTAGTAGGTCACTTGGTTAGAAAGGCATTAGTCCATTATACCAATTGGCCACTAGGTCATTAGGTTATTTGGACAATTTTTCAATTAGGCCGTTAGATCAATTGACCATTCATCCATTTGTCCCTTAGTCCATTATCCCATTAGGATAATTATTCATTAAGACAATTGGTCATTAAGACAATTGGGCATTAGGACATTATAACAATTATTTTATTTATCCATTAGGCCATTATCCCAATTTTCCATTAGTCAATTAGTCTAATTGGCCATAGTCCATTAGGAAATTAGGTCAATTGGTCAATTATTCCATTAATACATTATTCTAATTGTCTAATTAAGTCATTATTCTATTAGGCCATTAGGCCAATTTCACAATTGGCCATTAGTCTATCAGGCTGATTGGACATCAGGTCATTAGGTCATTAGTTTAGTTATGACATTATTTCATTTCTCCAAATGTAAAATTTTTCATTCGTCTTATAGGTTGTTAGGACATTAGTCCATTATTCCCATTGAATATTAGGCCATTTAGAAATTAGGAAATTAGAAATTAGTTCATTAGGACATTATGACACTAGAACACTAGGCCACTATTCTAATATTCCATTAGGCTATTCGGCCATTAGGCTGGTAGGCTAATAGCCCATTAGGATAATTATCCATTAGGCCATTATTCCATTGATAAATTAAGAAAAATTGCCCAATTTTTCATTATGACAATTTTCAAATTACCCATCAGTCAATTAGGCTAATTGTCCATTGGTCCAATATTATATTAGGCCAATTGGCCAATTAAACCATTATACCATTATTCCAATTGTCTAATTGTTCAATTGGACAATATGACATTTTTTCCAATGTTCATAGTTCATTAGGCCACATGGATAATTTCCCATTAGGACATTGGGCCATTGGGCCAGTTGGTTGTCATGCCATTATTCCATTAGTCTAGTTATCCAATATATTGTTAGGCAATTAGTTTTACTTACCAATTAAGCCATTAGTCCAATTAGATATTAGTACATAATTTCATTAGTTTATTGTTTCATTAGGCCATTTTCCATTTAGAAAATTTTCCATTAGTTGAATTGGAAATTATCCCATTAGACCATTAGACCAAATCGATAATTAGTTCACTAGGAAAATTATCCAATATGAAATAAGGCCAATTAGGCCAATTGGTCATTAGTCCAATAGGTGATTAGGCTAATTCAAAAATTATTCCTTTATTCTTTTAGGCTGTTAGGACTATTTTCCATTATTCCATTAGTCCAAATGGCCATTATTCCATTATTCCAATTGGTCATTATGCCAATTTTCCATTAGTCCATTATTCCAATAGTCCAATTAGTATATTATCTAATTAGGACAATTACTCATCAGTTAATTGGGATTATTATCCAATTAGTACCTTAGGCCATTATTCCAATAGCCCAATTGGATGTAAGGTCAATGGGACATTGGGCTAATTTGTCATTATTACATTAGGCCATTAGTCTATTGGGCCAATTGGAATATGTGGCCATTCGATCAATTGTCCATTAAGACATTAGGCCAATTATTCAATTCTTCCATTCTTTAATTCTTCCATTCTTCCATTATGCCTTGTCACATCCATATTTTCAATTTCAATCCTTTGTTTCCAAATAACTGTTGGTTCTTACTTTTATCTTGGTATCCGGGTGTCTCAGGATTAGATTTTGGTGTCTCCTATTTTCTTGGTCTATGAACTTAGTCTTGGGGGTCTTGTATGGTATTTGGAATCCTCTTTTGTAAAAGGTATCTTATGAGGTTTAGGTAGTTTTTAGTTGTATTTTTGTCACTCCTAGTGGCACCCCTTTCTTCTCCCATTAGACCATTTCAGTAATTTAATCCTCACAAGCTTTCTATACCTCCCTTGGAACTCATTTTTGAGTGGGATTTTGATGGGGAAACATCAAGTTCTTTTAATGTAAGTGATTTTATCATTGATTTATCTCCTTTATTTAGGTTTTTTTTCTTATTTAATGATGTTTCTTATGTCCAGTAGCTATTGTTATGAACCTAGGTTTTGATCCTTGGTCTTTTGGTTTCTTCTTTTAGTTTTTGGCTTTATTTATCCTCCTTGTGGTGCGGTAGTGGTGTGGTTGAGGTTTCGCCCCAAGATTCAAGGGTTTTAACAATTAATATAGGTGATTCAAATATGTATGCGGTCCTTTTGAGTTAGATTTATGTTTTTATAGTATTTTTCATGTTTACATAATTTGATTATTGCTGCACAAATTGGTTTTAGGGTAATTTGTAAAGCAAATGAATTTTAAGTACTATTTTTATGTGGAATTGGGTGTTTTTCATAGAAATATTTATTTGGTTCATTTGGGGGATACCCTATAACTAACAAGTTGTATTTATTAAAATTTATTGGGGATGAAAACATTTTTTGGATTTTTATCTCTTTTTTTGTTTCTGAAGAAATTGGTTTTAATGGTATTTGTGAAGCATACGAATTTTGTGTGCCATGTTTGTGTGAAAATAGAGGTTTTTAGAAATATACCACCTATTGGTTTATATGGGGATGTCATAAAACTAATTTTTTGGTTTCATTGAAATTTATTGGGCTTCCATTTTAGTTTGGGTGACTTATAAGTGTGCTCATATTGTTCAAAGTGGTATTTTAAAGGGATTTATGGTAATTTGGGTACCAAATTTGTGTTAAATTGGGTGTTTGGCATGTCTATTTTATGTGATTCCAATTGGGGTTGTTTTATAACTCATGTAATGGGTTTATATAAATGTTTTGGGTTCGGAAAATTATGTTTTAGTGAATTTGATTATGCACATGGTGTTCAAGGGGGTTTTAAAGGTATTTTTGTGTGTAAAACCTTGTTAGCTTTTATGAAGTTGTTATATTGAAAATCAAAATGTTTTGTTGCATGTTTTAAGTGGTAAAAAGTGTGTGCAGATATTATTTTGGTTGTATGTGACCATTAATGGTGTATTTATTTGAAAAGTTATTTATGTGTAATTCTGAAATTGTTTGAGCACAAAGGGGGAAGCCTAGGTAACTAGGAGGGCAGATATGTGCTAGTACGACTAGTGATCCTGATGGGTTTTGTCTCTGTTTCATTGAGAAAACGGATAACTAAAACAGTAAGAAAAACTTCATTGATGATGAAAGTGGACCACTAGGTTATGTATATGTTCCATACTAGTGGCTCGTGCATCTGAACAGATTTTTATCTGGTAACATTACACCGAGGTACGAGGTACATGGGGCCTGAGACTACCAAGTGCCTTAGGGTGATCCTTGTTTTCATGGACAATGGATTTTTGGTATTCACCCTTGTCTTGGGGGTTTTTTGGATATACATTACAGTATATATAATATTTTATTCAAATGTGCTAACATTCTGAAATTTTTTTTTGAAAACTGTTTACATTGAAAGTTTCATTTGTTGGAAATAATTAGGGATTTTCCTTCCATATTAAAACTGCTTTATTTTTTGCATTATATTGAATACTCCTTAGAATATTTGTATGGTATACTATTGGTCTTAGGCCAAAACACTACTTACCCCCTTGGTTGTATGTTTACTTGGTCTTGTTGGACACAGGTAAAGGGAAGGATTTGGGCAATGGCGGTTCTGGGTGTTAGTTCCCCTCATTGGTGCGGGTTAGAGGAGACAGATTTTGGGTGATGAACCATTGTCATGTGGAGTCCTTGGGGATATTATTCTGATATTTAATTGACTATTTGGATGTCTTATCTTTACTTTAAAACCATGTATTCAGTTCTGGGTTTTTCTTAAGTCCTGTTCGGCTTGAATTTTTCAGATTCAGTTTATCAAATGTTTTTGATGTTTTATGTATCCATATTCGGGTAAAGCATTCCCAAAACGAAATAAATGATACCTATTCAATTGTTACATCCCATGGGTATATGTAATGCCATTATGGACTTGTCATGGTATGGTTTTGGCACTAGTTTTGATGGAAGCAAGATTTGGTTCATGACTAAATGGTATCACAGGCAGGTACGCTCTTTGGGTCATGTTATTTGGGGAACATTCAGGATAGACTGGAGTTAGGATTGTCAGCACTTGACATTCCAGTTATGGGTAGTTTTCCTAGATAGCACACCTCATGACAGTATTGAAGTCTCCCTGGGAAGTCAGGATTTATCTTAGTCCTTCAGTTTTCTTGGTTTGATCATGATTAGGGGAAATGAAAAGAGAGTTGGGCTAATGGTCTCAATAAGCTCATAGGGTACATAAAGACATCTGGAGCTAGGTATATTTCCATATACCACTCTCTATGATTGTGAAGTTATTGTGTTCTGACCTCCAACCATATTCCCATGTCACCCACCGATACAAGTTTCCTCTCACTTTGTCTTGTGTCTGTTTGTTTTGGAGTCTTGGAAACATGGTTTTTAAATTAAAAATGACATGATTTTAAGGAGTATGATATTTTGAGAAGTGATTTTCTAGTAACGTGAAAATGGTTTTATTTATGAATGTATAGAAATGAAATTTTATAATTATTTATAATGGGTAAATTATGTTTTTACACCTCTTTTTTAAAGTACGAATTATATTAAAGGGGGTTTTTAAAATGGTTTTCTAGTAGAATTTTCTATACCATGTAAAAGTGTTTTTAATTAGATTGAGTGTTCTAAATTTATGTGTGGGGGTTGAATGTGGATTTTTATTTGGTAAATATTGAGCATTTGAAATGTTTTATGAAGTTTTAGAATATTTCTTCGAAATGATAATAGTTGAGTTCTAAATTAAATGGAGATTTATGACATGGTGTTTTTCATGAAATTAGAAGTGTTTTGAAATGGGTTGAAATGTTTTGAAATGGGTTGAAATATTTTGAAATAGTTTTGAAAGGCATGAACGTGAGATTTTACATAATTAAGGGTTCTTTTATAAATTGGTATGTATAATTTAAATTGGGTTTTGATTTTATGGTTAGTGGATTTGAGAAAGGGAAAGCATGTTTAAAAGGGTTTTTATTTTGAAAAGAGGAAAGGTTGGGTTTTGGTCTAGGGTGTTCTCAAGGGTGTCCACATGCATGTGTTTATATAGGAATATTTAATGATATGAGGTGGTTTCCCAGTGTTTCATGTAAACCTGCATGTGTGAGGCCCATGATATACCATCTGTAAATGTGTAATCCACTAACACTATTTTTTAGAATAGTTTTTAAGGAAAGTGTTTTGATTTGATAATATATGGTTGGAAGGTGTGGTTTATATTTTTTCGGGGTGTTTATTGTGGGATGTTCTATGTTCATGAACCACTCTTGTTTAAAAGATGTTTTGGGTTCGTGTTTTGTCGATAAGTTGTAATGAAGCGTTGGTCAGTGGTCTCTTTTGAGAAAAAATTTTGGAGGCCAGCATGGTGGCTCCCCTAATGTGTTCGGTTCAATTTTTTGGTATGTTGTGACCAATGACCAGATTGGTTGGGTACTTGGGTTATCTTGTTGGCTAGGGTTCAACCCTGTTAGGTGTTAATGCATGATTCATTTCTGGCCTATGGTGATTCACTGTTGGATGATCCACCAGTTGATCAACATAAAAACTTTAGTATTGAGATTTGGAGATTGTGTTTACCCCCCCCCCCCCCACTTCATTTTTAGTTATGCGGATCCCCTTGTAGAGGGAGATTGGTTGTGGGAGGTTGAGATAGACCTCAATTTATAAAGTTGCCTGAGTTGTTGAAGGTGACTGCAGTTCAGGGTTGTGAGTGTGGAATGATGTCTTAAAGGGCCTTTGGGTCTTTCGTCAGTATCATCAAAGTAAGAGTTCATGTTAGGACACCAGTGTTGAAGGTCTGGATAAGGGTGGATGTTATGGCCATTTTTTGGAATCGTGTGTTGTTTGGAACTTGGCCTAAGGACCCCATCTTGTTTTTTTTCTATTACCTGTAATTGTCATGTTTGGTGACACCTTACGATTTCATGTGTTTGTTTTACTGTAAGGGTGAAGTTTGTGAAATATTATGAAAGTATCCATTTTGTTGGATGCATGTCTCCCTTTAGGGATTTTTGAAATCCTATGTTCTAGGGAAAGGAGTTTCTATGTGTCCTTTCATTCTGTTGTTTCCCATCCAAATAAACAAGGGGTAATGTGTGTGTATCCTCTAATCCCTTGTGATGGTAAAATGATGGGTTGGGGTAAAGTGGGTTTGAAGTGTGTCATGTCTCATTGAGATCATATGAGATCACAGTGTAGTATTTTTTGGCACTGGAAGAAGGAGTTCCATTAAGGGGTTTCCAAATCCTAACTGCGAGGCTGAAGATGCTTCAATAATTTGAGCTTTATCCCTTGCTCCCAGAGAGAAGTTGGTGTGTTGTGAGGGGAAATCTTTGAGTCATTCAAACCTTTGGTCAAAGTCCTATTCTTAGTATGAAAGATGGGAATAGTTTACCCCTATGTTGTCATCATCTTTTTCTTGTTTTTATGTTTTGTGGAAAGAGGAGGGAGTAACTTATTCCAATGTTATTGCCCGAGTTAATGCTTTTCCCCTTTGGTATCCCTTGGTGTTTTTTTAGGAAAGCATAAAATTTGGTTTAGGCAGGTCAAAGAACATGGTTTGCGCTTGTTTAGTTGTAACCATGTGCCAACCTAGGGGACCGTATGGTAAGAGATAGTAGCTATTGCATGTTCTCTGCACGACCGTGTGCCTTGTCCTAAGAAATTGTGTGAAGTTTTCCCTTTGGACAGAATGGTCTGCACAGTTAGCTCAGGGTTTCCCAAACTCTATGAACCCACCATACGGACATTCCATATCTTTAAAAAATTTGTTGTATTTTTGTGTTATCCCATACCAGTTTGTAGCACCCCATACACTTCATGGTATGTTTCTCTTAAACACATTCTATTTAGAGCATATATTTCATGACTCACTGAGCCCCTATGGAAGAAAACATGGTTATTTATTAGAAATATCCATAACCTATCCAAGTAAACCTAATTTTGTCACTTCTATGATGTGAATTTTGAAAATTTGACATACATGGTTGCGATCATTATGTTATTTGGAGTCTGATAAGGAAAAATATATTTTTAGGGAATAGTAACCTACCCATAGGAATAGTGACCTACACATATGAATAATAACGTACCCTTATGAATATTAATATGACTCTTATGAATGGTATCTATACCACTGAGTGTATAAATGAATTTAGGCACCTTAAAAATGAAAATGAAAATTTTTGGTGTTTATATTTTTTATTAAATAATGATTTTAATTAAATATTCAATTAATAATATTTAGAAAATTATTTTGAAAAAATAGACTTCATTTTGGGAATCTACATTTCTAAAAATGGTTAGGATGAATTTTAGGGATTTTTCTGAAATACATGAATTTTTTATGAATAGTAAAATCTAATAATTCACAATAAATGATAAATAAAGATTTTATTGATTCATTGATGATGATCCTATGATGTAAGCCCAATTTTTTCAAAGTCACATGCATATATTAATCTTTTGGGTCATGGAATGCTCGTTATTGGTTGTCTTGAGAGGAAATAATAAATTAATGATTATAATATTAAGAAAATTCATCTCCCCTCCACTATATAAACCACCCCTCACCCCCTCTTCCTCCCACACCACTCAAGCTTCAATCCTTGCCTAAATTCTTCAAAATAATGTTCCCAATCCCTCTCCCCAAATCCAATACCTACTGGTCTCACCAAAAGGCAAAAAAACAAAGGCCTTAAGGAGATTCTTAAGGAGGAGTACTCAATCGGTGAACCTTCCTTCACTTTTCTTTCAATTTCTTTTACAAAGTTCCATTATTGTGTTCTCTCTTCTCACCTCCCCTCATTCAAATGCCATGATAATTCCAGTACCTTTAATTTACTTGATTTTCATTTTTATAATGTAATATTTCACCATAATCTCTATTTTTTCCTCCTTTTATAAAATAAATACAAATGTCGTCTGAGATGTGTAAATATATCACACTCAAGGAAGACGGGTTTTAAATTTGCATTACTATCTTCAATAATGGTCATTAAACCTTTTAAATGGTTTAACAAGGTCATAATATTATTATTTTATCTTGATTAATGTTCTAGAATCTTTACACGGTCATAATATGGAATAATAATACAAAAACAAGTTTATTGTGCACAAAACTGTCGAGCCAAATCCAAGCGTCTATTTTAACTCTTCGAATGAGTCATCCTCATGGTATATAACTAGAATAATTATAAGAAAATTTATATCTCTTTAATTTCACTAATAATGTATATTAACAATTCTGGATGTTTAACCACATTTCAAATGAACTTCCATTAATGAATACAAGTAAACAAATCATGAAACCAAGTAAGAAAATGCTTCTAAAACAATAAAATTGAATCTATTAAACCCATCAAAAATTCCATTTATGGACTTAATAAGGTTATAACATATCAATTAAATATTTATTAGGTTCTATAATTATTAATTAGTGAATCTAAATTTGATTATTCATGTTGTTAAGAACAAACAAGAACACCTTCGAGCGTAAGGTAAGGGATCCTCTCTCTCACTTTTGTTCAAGAATCTCTCCAATGTTCTGCTCTTTTATTTTTAATTAATAATGTTGGGGTTTGTTTTTTAACCTCCCCCATACTACGCTTGTGACATATAAACAATGGAATACCCCTTTACCTCTAATTAATCCCTCGTGATAACACTCGTTACCATGCCGAAATGTTTGTAAGCGGTTTCTCATCTCACTTCCATTTCTGTGAGATTTTCGTTCTTCGCTAATTATTTCTTGTATGTGGTGTATGTGTACTATCATTTTATATACAATAACATGGTTATATTCATAATAATTTTATTCAATTATTCATTTTAGAGTTATTAAGTTCTGATTATATGATTCGACCGATTACACTGTGGTAAGAGACTTTGTCTCTACTACTATTTTGTTATGACTAACTTTGTATTATACACCTAATAATCCTTTTACGGTGTACCTATAACCCATTTTAGAACAATTTTCATTTTAAATTATATTTATATTAAATATCCATAATCTAATATCATGTATATGTTTTTTTTCTAAACCGTATACCATTTTTCATACGGTGTTTATTTGGAAGGTTATTATAATTATGGAAATATTGATGAAACTATATAATCTTCTCTATACGGATATTGAAATGGCATATTTCTCTTTTATTGAATCAATGTATAAATAATTATTTGGACATGTAGTGGCAGGTGGGTCTCTCTATAGCCCCTTGATGCATGAGTAGGTCTCATTAGACAAATCAATTTGGCGACAAACGACTCGAGTTCGTTTCCAAAAACCAGAAGGGTTTCTACCCATAGAACTAAAATGTTTTTATGGTATTATGGTTCCATGTTCCAGATACATGACTTCCAATTAATAATCATTCTATTTATAAATTGTCATTTATTATTATTATAAATGTGGTTTTCACTATGTCAAAATCTATGCATGTAGTTTAATTCTCAGTTTATTAATGGCATTATTTTTTCATCTATTCACCATGCCATATTGATTATGTCAGATTGATTGTTCTACTATTCTTAACCCTTACTGAGCATTTTAGATCACCCCTTTCATTGTTTACATTCAACAGGTGACAAAGAAGAGATCATTTATTGTTTTCTTGTGGGTGCAGTTTTTAGTTTTCATTCGGTATTGTATTTTGTAAAATTTTCCAATGTAATTTGAGTAACATCTATGTATCTAGTTTCCTCTAGACTACTAAATTGGTCATTCCTTTAGAATTTTCATTCCTTATAACCATGCCAATATCACAAGTAATGCATCAGCTCCATCCTAGAGGGGTCTCGGTGTTACAGTTGGAATCAAAGAAAGTTTAGCAGAAAACTTGGAAACTGTAATAGGAAATGTATAGTTGGGAACAAAGCCCTTAGGTAGTATTTGAGGATAAAAATACAAGAACATCCTAGAATTTTGGTAAGGAATAGATTATGTGGATCTTTTAAGCAATACATCCCTATCTAGATATTAGTAGGTAGAGGCGTCTCCAGAACAGAAGTATCTAAGGGTAAACCCCAAAATCACTGCTTTGATCTAGACTAGAATAGGAACTAGTGCATGAAAATGGGCCTTGCTGCACTCTTGGTTACGAAACTCCCAAGGGATATTCTTAAGATAATTCAAATTTTCTTTATAAGACATTATGAATGATTTTAATGTAAATTTTACCATAGAGAAACCACGTTTATAAGATTATCTATGCATGGAATTTCAATCTATGTCGACTGCTTTTATATTTGAGATTCATAAACTAATATATTGTAACCCATTATTTAGAAATGGCATCTAACAGAATAAGGGGAATCAATACTCCTGGGAAAGGTAGGGATCTCCCTTCTGAGCAAGTCAACAGAGTCAATGTGGGAGTAGATCAGATCATGACCATTTTGGGATAACATACTCAGGTTGTAACAAATAACCATTCCACACCTGTGTTGGATCATTTCATGTGGCAGAAGCCCCCATAATTTAGTGGGACTACTAACCCAGTGGTTACTGAGAAATGGATCAAGTCCCTTGAAAATATATTCATAGCCTTAAGATGCAATTAAAATGAAAATGTAGTACTTTCAGTATATTTTCTTAAGAGAGATACTAATAAAAGGTGGTCCTTGATTCAGAATACCACAGAGAAAGAATTAATAGAAGATATGGAATGGAGGACTTTTAAAGAAATATTCTTCAAAAAATATTTCCCTCGTGATAAATAAATGAAATGAAGAGGAAATTCCTTAGCTTAAAAAAAGGGAAGAAGACAGTGTTGCAGAGTATGAGGCTACTTTCACAAGGCTGGCCAGTTGTGCCCTAGATTGTGTACGTGACTCGGCAGACAAGATTTGTCATTTATTTGAAGGTCTTAAGCCAATTATTCGAAGGGAACTGGATTCTCAATCATTTTTATCAAATGATGAAATTGTATCCAGTGCCATCAAAATAGAGTGGGAATTTTCTAGATCAAATCTTTTCAAAGGAACCCCGGATAAGAAGCGGTACTCTTATAACAAAGGAAAAGGAGAAACACCAAAGAAGTGCAAGGGAACAAAGTTATTCCCATTATGTGAGAACTGTAGAAAGAATCATCTCGGGAAATGATTGAAAGGCATGGGAGTATACTATAACTGCAGAGAAAAATAGTCATCGATCTGATGAATGCAAGGGAAAAAACAATTCAATGATATTCAATGTTGTAATTGCAGAGAGATGGGATACTATGAAAATGAGTGTCCAAAGAACCAAGGAAACATTCCTCAGAAAAAGCCAAGGGAACAAGGGAGAGCCTATGTGATTACAACTGCGGAGGTAGAAATTCTTAATGACATAGTGGAAGGTACTTTAATTGTTTCCTCAAACTTCTCTAACACTTTATTCGATTCTGGATCATTGCATTCATTTATATCTTCTCAGTTTTCCAAGAAAATTAGATATCTTCAATTTGATTTAATAAATGAGTTGTCAGTCAAAACTCCCATGGGATGTATCATTGCAACAAATGCATTTCAACTAGTCCCTCTCCAGACACCAAAATGTGCTTTAGTTGCTAATCTTACCATCATACCAATGACTAAAATTGATATAATTTTTGCTATGGATTGGCTCTCAAATTATGATGTTAATATTTATTTTAATAAGAAGCAAGTTACAATTTTTGAAAATGTTGTAGAATCCCATGTCTTTAGGGGGGAAACATCACCACCTAATTCTTATCTAGAACCACACTCAGTAGCTCTACTAAATGCAATACTTGGAGAGGAAGATAAACCAATATCTATGGGTTAGGAAAGAAATGTTCAAATTGAATATGTGCACATAGTGCAAGAGTAAATTGATGTTTTTCTAGAGGAATTACCTAGATATCCTCCAAAGCGAGAAGTTGAGTTCCCTATTGATTTAATTCCTGATGAAAGACCTATATCAAAGACTCCCTATAGAATGGTCGTTGAGGAATTAGTAGAGTGAAAGAAACAACTAGAGGATTTGAGTAAAAAGGAATTTATTCAATCTAGTGTTTCTACATGGGGAGCCCCTGCCCTCTTTGTCAAGAAGAAAGATGGATCCATGAGGCTTTACATTGATTACAGAGAAATCAATGCTATTACTATAAATAATAAGTATCATCTTCCCTAGATTGATGATTTATTTGATCAACTTCATAAATCTCAATACATTTCAAAGATTTACCATTCATCCAGATATCATTAGTTGCCTATAAGGAAGGAAGATATTTCTAAGATATAATTTCAGACACTACAAGAAAATTTTGTTTTCCCAACACTTGTATACCAATACTTTCAATAAACTATTGGTATAATTAATTTTTCCCAACAGTTTCTTCAAACCGTTGGGATAGTTGGATGAGAACAAGATTTTCCCAAAGGTTTCCTAAAACCCTTGGGAAAATCTATATATATGCCAATGGTTTTTAAAAACCTTTGGTAAATCCACTATTTCTCAACAGTTTTAACAAAAACGTTGGGATAGTTTCCCCTAAATAGCAGCACATCCAGAATCCCTCTTTGCGATTTCATCCATAAACCTAATCGCTCTCAATGCACTCTTGACACTCTCTCTCCACCCTAAGGTATCTCTTGAAGATCTCTCTATAATAAATCAGGTAATTATTTACTTCTACATTTCTAATCTGTTAGTGGAATGTAGTGCATCAATTTTAGTTTGTTATCTATTTTTATTTCTCCTAAACAAGATTTGTATAGTCTTCTTCTTCATGTATTTCTATTTCTCTTATCATGTTCCCTTGCCACAAGACCCTTCTGAAAGAGCTAGTCATGAGAGTGATGTTTTATATTATTCAATGTGATGGGGGCCTTTGGTAAATGATTCTTATAGTGGGAATCCTTTCCATTTGTACAATAAGGCATTCTAGTGTGGTATGTGGATAATGAAAACCCATTTGAGGTGTTGAATAATTGTGGTTCTATTTTCTTGGGTTATCTTATCTCAATTATGAGATGTATTGGTTGTATAATGAATCTAGTTTTATGGGGTATTTCATGTATTGTGTAGTAGAAATATGGTTCATCAATTTCATGTATAATTTGATAACCTGTTTCATTGATTTGTATTATTTATCTTGTTGTCACTATTGATAAATGTAATATGTTTTCTCAGTGTGGTTTTTTTAGGTAGACTTTTTGTAGTGATACCTCTTCATAAGAAGATATATGGTGACATCCTTAGTTTTTTATTCATGTAGTACATGGAATGTGTTTGAAAAGGGATAATGGTCTAAGTGACTCTTTGCGGTTATATTATTGAGTGAGTTGGGTAAGTTGTAAATTTTTATGTGAGTTCCTTGGGGCCTATGGGGTATGGTTAAAACCTAGAGGGGTGTTAGTCTGGGATGTGGATGAGGGTGGCTAATGAGATTGGCCATATGTCAGTTATGTCCTATGGGATTGTGTAAAACATTTGGATATTTCTGAGTTATAGGGTATTCCTTTGGTGGTATGGTATGGTCAGATGGGATAAAAAAATTGATAATTATTTGCTTATACAAATTTCACTTTGGGGGGTGTGGCCTCTTCAGGGAGAGAGGGGAGATATCCACCCCCCACCCCCACCCCCCTGGACAACCCCCCTGGAAACCACCCCACCCCTTGGACACCCCTGTCATGAACCGAATCTGGTCACCGCCAAAACCGGCACCAAACCCAGCCTGTGACATGACCTGAAGGGCGTTCCCTATCCCCACGGGCTGGCACAAGTGCCCGGGTATCATTAATATAGGTTTGGGAACGATTTACCCGAGTATGAAAGCATAAAACATTAAAAACAATCCATAATATAAATCTGAAATTTTTGAGCCAAACAAGACTTAAGTGAAAACCAAAACTGAGTAAATTGGTTTAAAGATTATACAAGTGGTCCAAATAAAAATAATTATAGCATTAAGAGAGCCCCAAGGACTCCACACGACTAGGGGTCATCGCCCCCAAGCTATCTCCACAACTCCGCACCAAGAATGGGAACTAACACCATGAACCGCCATCACCCTTAGCCTTTCCTTTACCTGAATCAAACATAACCAAGTCTACTTACACCCAAGGGGTGTAAGTAGGGTGTGAGCCTATGCCCAGTAGGATACCACCCAATGATTCCAAAGAGTAAGAAATACAATGTGAAAAAGCAAGCAGTTTTCAAACGCAAGGAAAAGTAGTGTTCAAATTTCAAGAAATGAAACCTCTAATTGAAGATAGTTTTCAATACAAAATTTTTAGAATACTAACACATTAAAATAGAAATGTTAGATACTTTAATTTACTTCCAAACACACCCTAAGACATGGGTAGATACTACAAATCCAATGAGCAACAACATTGGGAACACCCCTAGGTACTAGGTTGTCTTGGGCCCTATGTACCTCGTACCTCGGTGTAAAGTAACCATAGAAAAATCCTTTCTCGTGCACGAGCCACTAGTAGGGAACACACCCATAACCTAGTGGTCCCCAATAATCATCCACATAGTTTAGTTAGAGTTGTCGTTATCCAAATGCTATGTGAAACAGGGACAAAACCCATCCGGTCCACTAGCCGTACTAGTACAAATCTGCCCCACCTAGGTACCCGGGCTTCCCCTTTTGTGCTCAATCAATTTCATCATGAAACATAAATAAATTTTCATATAAAACACCATTACTGGTCAATCATAACCAATACAGTAGCTATCACATTTTATACCACTTAAAACACGCAACAGAGCACTTAGATTTTTCATAAAACAATTCCTCAAAAATCTCATAGTGTTTCGGACACAAAACACCTTATAAACCTCACTTGCATACTATGTGCACATATTTAAGTTTCCAAAACATAAATTATATCCCACTACATTTCAGTTAAAACACAAAATCATTTTTAGGGCAACCCTATATAGTTCAAGAAACGACATCATTGCAAAGTCTCCATTATTACACAACACAACTCTTAGAATTTCATGTGGTTCACAAACACCATTAAAACCAGATTTTTCAGCAACAAACACAAGGTACAATCATTAAAAACAGTATTTCTATCCCTATTATACTTCAATAAAATCAACTAGTTACTTATAGGGTAGCCCCAATTAAACTAATAATACATTTCTATGAAAAACCCCCAATTTCACATGAAATTTGCCTTTAGGATTCATTTTAAATACAAACACCACTAAAACTATATTTTTCAGAAATAATAAAATTTAATAAGCATGAAAATACCATTAAAACAGTAGCCAATTCACAAATATTTCATACACAATGGAATCACCTACCAAAACCAAGGAAACCCTTGAATCCTTTGTGCGAAAACTCAAACGCACCACCGCCGCACCTCAAGAAAGCTAAACCAGACCTAAAACCAGAATTTCAGACCATAAAACAAAATATAAAACCTTAAATTGTAAACCCTACTTCCTGGACATTAGGAACCACAATTATAATGGAAGAAACCCTAACTAAATTGGATGTAACCCTAAACAAATTGAAAGAAGAAAGGAGGAGAACAACTTACTTAAAATATATTGTAGAAATCACCCCCCAAAATACCAGTATCTGATTTCACAAATACTCAAACCTTCAAGGTCGATTCTAACAAGAATAGTTAGATCATTTAGGAATTTTAATGGGGGAAAAAGAGTAAGAATCGAAGGAGTTATGAAGGAAACAAATTACCTTTATAAATCTGCCCGAAATTTGGGTTCTTAAGAACTTTCGACCTAAACCACGATGCAAAGGAGCTGAAACGAGTGTGGGAGGATATTGGACGCGCTTCTGGGTTCAAGGGGCGTGTTTGGGGCTTGGAATCACCGAAAAACCCTTAAACATGAATAAGTTATTAACTAATCAAATTTTATTTTTAAAACTGGAATTGGGCTTTCGGGCAGGCCCAATCCCTTAAATAAAAACTCATATACACCTTGGTTATGGATTTCCAAAGGCTCCAAATTTTAATTTTGGTGTTAATATATTAGGGGAGGACATTTAGGAGTTGGAATGAGTAAAAAATATTAAAAAAAGAATAAGTTATAAAAGAAGAAAAATTTATTTTTAAATCTGGAATTGGGCTCACGGTTTGGCCCAATTCATGAAAACTCACCTATTCTCCATAAAAACTTTGGAAACCCCCCAAAACAAAGAATTAATGGAAATTAAAATAAAAATACATTTAAAATAATCTATGTATGTGACAATTATCCCCACCATAAAAACTTTCCGCCCTGGAAAGTCACAGTAAGGCCAAAGCAACAACTAAACCCAACTGAGAAACCAAGTGGTACTCTCTTGCCAGGTTTCACCCACAAAGGCCATAAAACCTCCAGTGATCAATGAAGGAAGGAATACTCTCACAAACCTGACTTACACCACTTTCCTGAACGAATAAAGCACATTCAAGCTTTATCCCAAATGAAAACTCCTCTAACACAATCTGAACAACACTCAATCAATTTACCCAAATAAACGACAACATCGAACATGGTTACACTTTCCCGACTATAACTAAACCATTGGTCACTCTCCAATATCAATTTTTACCAAAGAAAGATGTAGGTATTTAGATATCTCCAAATTATAATACCTACTTCCCATACAAAACCAAGGAAAAATATGAGTTACTCGTATAAAGGGACACAAATGGGCTCCCCACCATAAGAGACAACTTAAATTTTTTTTTCCAAGACAGAATCAAGACACTAATAGGGGGAGGCCCAAACAGACTCCCTAGTACAAGGGGTATACATAAATTAGAAATTTACAAAATAATATACATGATACCCACAGTGGGTCTTCCCACCACAAGAACCAACTATCTTAACTGACCAGCATGGGCCGACACAAAAAGACCCAATTTTTTTTTTTTAAGATTTGGAAAGGGTGCAGGGTCAGTCCGCACGGTTTGGGAAACCCTGCACTAACTATGCTGATCATTATTTGAACGTGGCTTGCTAGCACACTGACACTATTAATCATGCACAAAATGTGTGCTCAAACTTTCTAGCCAAATTTCCAACCATTCTCCAATGACTCAATGGAAACCAACGTGGGAGGGAAAAACATTAGGCGATGACATGGGTACAAGGCCCTCTACCTATTTCCACCGAACGAGAACAACATAAGGAAGATGATGAAACCATAGGTTTAAACTGTTCCTATCTTTCATACTGAGGATAGGACATTGTACAAGTGTTTAAACGACACTGGTTTTTCCCCTTACTACGCGCCAGCTTCTCTCCGGGACCTATGGCTGGAGCTCAAAATATTGAAGCATCTTCGGCCACGCAGTTAGGCTGTTGAAACCCCTATGTGGAACTTCTTCTTTTGGTGCCACAAACAACTACACTGCATACCATGATGGGTTTATCAAGACATAACACACTCCATAACCCACTTTACCAAAACCATACATTTCATTGAAACAAGGGATCAGAAGATGCACACACATTGCACCTTGTTTCTTTGGGTGAGAAACAATAGAAGGGAAAGACACGTATAAACACCTTCCTCTAAGATAGAGGATTTGATGTTTTTACCAAGGGAGACACAATCCCAACATAACATAGAACCTTAAAGGATTGTGTGACCTTCACCTTTATGGTCAAAAGAGCACACAACATCACAATGCGTCACCGAACATGACCCTGACGATTGATAGAAACAATACATAGAACGGGACTATATTCAAAGTCCCAAAACAACAGATAAGTCCAAAAAGTGGACACAATATCATATCATGACCTAAATCTCAAAATTGGTTGTTTAATAATAACTCTTTCTTCAAAGAAACTATAAAGAACCCAGAGGCCCTCTTAGACACCATCAAGACACTCATCTGTACTAACAACGAAAGAACACTCCCACCTTTGGTGAATCAGGAAACTTAAAAAACTAAGGTCTCTTTCAACCTTCCACAAGCACTATCCCACTACAAGAGGATCCAAAAATCAGCGAAATGAATGGGTGTAGACTCAATAAAAGAAATGTTCGATAAAATATTCTTTATATTGATCAACTGGAGGATTTTCCAATGGCGAAACAAAACGGGTTGCACTTCAGTTGTGCATTAACCCTTAATGGGGGCGTACCTTATCCAATGAAAGAACCCAAGGACCCAACCAAGCTGGTCAATTGGTCAAAACATGCCACAAACCAGATCCAAACACATTGAGGGAACCACCGTAAAGGCATCCCAAATTTTTTTTTTTCAAAAGAGACCACTAATCGTCCCTACAACACAGCTTACCGACCAAACACAAACCCAAAACACAGTTCAAACAGAAGGGGTTCTTGAACTCAAAACCTCCCACAACATCAACATTTTTAAAAACCCATAATACAAACCATACCAAACTATTCATCAAGACATCATGTTTTTCTTTAAAACCAATTCTTTGAAAACAAACGGTTTAGCAGTAAGCGTATCCACCAATGGTACCCCATGGGCCTCACACATGCATGTTTTTGTGCCACACCGGGCACCCTCCTCATATCCATCCCAGCACTCATCCAGTCGTGCCATCAACCATCCATCATCCCATATAACCCCATGCATGTGGTCACTAATGGAAATACCAAAGGGTAAAACAAAACTTCCTTCCACTTTTCAAAAACAAAATGGTCAACCAACCCAACCTTTTTCTCAAAACTGCTAACAATGAGATCGAAATCCCAATTCACATCTTACAAAACATTTCATAAGGACACAACCATTTAGAAAAGAACTCACTTTGAAGTTATTCACATCAATTTCGAAACATATCATCCCATTAAAACACACTCTAATTGTTTAGAAAACTCTATTGGAAACACTTTAAAAAAAACAAATTCAATATAATTCCTGCTTTCAAAGAGGTGTAAGCACACCATTTTACATTTCAAAACAATTCTGAAAATTCAGTTCCACCATTTCATAAACCAAACCATTCCCTCTTTATTTGAAAATCATTTCATAAAAACGTTACGCTTCTTAAAACCAAGTCACCTTAAAACCAAAGTGCTAAGATTTCAAAACTAAAGCACAAAACAATGCAAGAGGAGACTAGTCTCGGTGGGTGACTTGGAAATATGGTTGGCAGCCATATTCCAATCACTTCGCCGTCACAGAGAGTATTCTAGGGAAATATCCATGGCTCCACATGGCTTTCCAGGCCCTGCGAGCTCACTGATATTATTCTCCCAACTCTCTTTTCATTTCCCATAGTCATCATTAAACCAAGAAAACCAAAGAACTCAAATAAATCCATACTTACCATGGTGACTTGAATCCCTTCATGAGGCGTGTTGTCCAGGCACACTACCCATGACTGAAATTTCAAGTCCCAAAAATCCTAGCTCCAGACTATGCTGACTCTTCCCCAAATAACATGACCCAAGGAGCGAACCTGCTCTGATACCATTTTGTCCCGAACCGAATCTGGTCACCGCCAAAACCGGCACCAAACCCAGCCCGTGACATGACTCGAAGGGCGTTCCCTATCCCCACGGGCTGGCACAAGTGCCCGGGTATCATTAATATAGGTTTGGGAACGATTTACCCGAGTATGAAAGCATAAAACATTAAAAACAATCCATAATATAAATCTGAAATTTTTGAGCCAAACAAGACTTAAGTGAAAACCAAAACTGAGTACATTGGTTTAAAGATTATACAAGTGGTCCAAATAAAAATAATTATAGCATTAAGACAGCCCCAAGGACTCCACACGACTAGGGGTCATCGCCCCCAAGCTATCTCCACAACTCCGCACCAAGAATGGGAACTAACACCATGAACCGCCATCACCCTTAGCCTTTCCTTTACCTGAATCAAACATAACCAAGTCTACTTACACCCAAGGGGTGTAAGTAGGGTGTGAGCCTAAGCCCAGTAGGATACCACCCAATGATTCCAAAGAGAAAGAAATACAATGTGAAAAAGCAAGCAGTTTTCAAACGCAAGGAAAAGTAGTGTTCAAATTTCAAGAAATGAAACCTCTAATTGAAGATAGTTTTCAATCCAAAATTTTTAGAATACTAACACATTAAAATATAAATGTTAGATACTGTAATTTACTTCCAAACACACCCTAATACATGGGTAGATACTACAAATCCAATGAGCAACAACATTGGGAACACCCCTAGGTACTAGGTTGTCTTGGGCCCTATGTACCTCGTACCTCGGTGTAAAGTAACCATAGAAAAATCCTTTCTCGTGCACGAGCCAATAGTAGGGAACACACCCATAACCTAGTGGTCCCCAATAATCATCCACATAGTTTAGTTAGAGTTGTCATTATCCAAATGCTAAGTGAAACAGGGACAAAACCCATCCGGTCCACTAGCCGTACTAGTACAAATCCGCCCCACCTAGGTACCCGGGCTTCCCCTTTTGTGCTCAATCAATTTCAGCATGAAACATAAATAAATTTTCATATAAAACACCATTACTGGTCAATCATAACCAATACAGTAGCTATCACATTTTATACCACTTAAAACACGCAACAAAACACTTTGATTTTTCATAAAACAATTCCTCAAAAATCTCATAGTGTTTCGGACACAAAACACCTTATAAACCTCACTTGCATACTATGTGAACATATTTAAGTTTCCAAAACATAAATGAGATCCCACTACATTTAATTTAAAACACAAAATCATTTTTAGGGAAACCCTATATAGTTCAAGAAACGACATCATTGCAAAGTCTCCATTATTACACAACACAACTCTTAGAATTTCATGTGGTTCACAAACACCATTAAAACCAGATTTTTCAGCAAAAAAACACAAGGGACAATCATTAAAAACAGTATTTCTATCCCTATTATACTTCAATAAAATCAACTAGTTACTTATAGGGTAGCCCCAATTAAACTAATAATACATTTCTATGAAAAACCCCCAATTTCACATGAAATTGGCCTTTAGGATTCATTTTAAATACAAACACCACTAAAACTATATTTTTCAGAAATAATAAAATTTAATAAGAATGAAAATACCATAAAAACAGTATCCAATTCACAAAGATTTTATACACAATGGAATCACCTACCAAAACCAAGGAAACCCTTGAATCCTTTGTGCGAAAACTCAAACGCACCACCGCCGCACCTCAAGAAAGCTAAACCAGACCTAAAACCAGAATTTCAGACCATAAAACAAAATATAAAACCTTAAATTTTAAACCCTACTTCCTGGACATTAGGAACCACAATTATAATGGAAGAAACCCTAACTAAATTGGATGTAACCCTAAACAAATTGAAAGAAGAAAGGAGAAGAACAACTTACTTAAAATATATTGTAGAAATCACCCCTCAAAATACCAGTATCTGATTTCCCAAATACTCAAACCTTCAAGGTCGGTTCGAACAAGAATAGTTAGATCATTTAGGAATTTGAATGGGGGAAAAAGAGTAAGAATCGAAGGAGTTATGAAGGAAACAAATTACCTTTATAAATCTGCCCGAAATTTGAGTTCTTAAGAACTTTCTACCTAAACCGAGATTCAAAGGAGCTGAAACGAGTGTGGGATGATATTGGACGCGCGGATGGGTTCAAGGGGCGTGTTTGGGGCTTGGAATCACCGAAAACCCCTTAAAAATGAATAAGTTATTAACTAATCAAATTTTATTTTTAAAACTGGAATTGGGCTTTCGGCAGGCCCAATCCCTTAAATAAAAACCCATATACACCTTGGTTATGGATTTCCAAAGGCTCCAAATTTTAATTGTGGTGTTAATATATTAGGGGAGGACATTTAGGATTTGGAATGAGTGAAAAATATTAAAAAATGAATAAGTTATAAAAGAAACAAAATTTATTTTTAAATCTGGAATTGGGCTCACGGTTTGGCCCAATTCATGAAAACTCACCTATTCTCCATAAAAACTTTGGAAACCCCCCAAAACAAAGAATTAATGGAAATTAAAATAAAAATACATTTAAAATAAGCTATGTATGTGACAACCCCCCACCCCCTGGACCCCCCCACCCCCTTGGACAGCCCCCCTGGACACCACCCCACCCTCTTGGATAGCCCCCCACCCCTAGATATCCCCACTAGACAGAACACCTCCCCACACCCTGGACAGCCACCACCCCCCAAACAACCCCCCTTGGGAACCAACCCACCCCTTGGACAGCCCTCCCACCCCATTGTATAACCTCCCTTGACACCCGCACCCCCCGAACACCACCCCCCCCCCTGACACCCCCCCCCCCCCCTCCTGGATAGCCCCACCCCCTTGAACAACCCCCCCCCCCTAGACACCAGCCCACCCCCTAGACACCCCCACCCCCTTGAACAGCCAACCTGGAAAGCACTCCACCCCCTGGATGGCCCTCCCACCCCCTTGGATAGCCCCCCTGGACACCACCCCACCCCCTTGGACAACCCCCACCCCCTAGAGCTAGTTATAAGTATATCCTTATATTCTCAAAATTTCTCCATTTATTTCACTAGCTAAACAAGTTTTTTATGTCAAAGACTAACTTCGACCTGAATTTGGTGTCATAGTTGAAGTAATTATAAGAAAAATTATTTATGATGGTGATGATGGAATGGACACTGTCCCTACTGCCATTGGAACCAATCCATTTATTTCTTTTCATGACACAAATAGCTCAATTTTCATAATTGATTGTGAACCTGATGTTTTGGTGGAAAATATATAGAATCATCCATCCATGTTCTCAATTCTTTGGGTTTACCTCAAGTTGGGTTGTTAATGATGGTACTATTCAAATTGATTTAATATTGATTACAAATATATTGTATCTGATTTGACCATTATGTTCATTTTCAATGTTTATTGGTTGTATTTTTTTTGAATTGCATTTTTTAATTTGGAATTGAACAGTATTTAAACCTATGAAACCAAAATTTCTAACTTGGTGAACATTTCAATGCTTCAACTATGATTTGTATAAAATATGTATGACTCTAAGATCTCTCTTTAATATTTTACCAGGTAATGAACATCATAGTTTGTATTCTTATGCAAAACCTATATTGAAACCTGCATCATCTACCTGAGCTAAAGAAACTAAATTTTTCCTTAATTTTGACAACTTCTTCACCACTTATGAATCTGGTAGAATCATTAATCCATGATTTTAATAGACTGATGAAACATAGTAAATAATCATCCTACTAAAAATTAAATTTCTTTATTACATCTTGTACGATTTATTAACTTCATTATATATTTGTTCAAGCTCACCTAAAAAAATGGTTAGCTAAATTGTACATGAATCCCCCTATTCCCTCTCATTTATTTTGTTTTTTGGGTTACACATTAGTTACAATTTTTGATTTACTTCCATATTTGTCATCAAATATAGGAAAATAAAACCAATTGAAGATAGGTGATGAAAACAGATTATGGACAACAGTCATCCGATGGTTGAGCTGGGCATTCCAACACTAGTGCCTGCAGTGAGTATTTTATTAAAAATATATTTATTTAAATAATATACAATTTCATGTGATTGATTTTTTTGAAGAAAAAAAATTCAGGATCCATCTCTTAGGAGAAAGTTATTTGATGATCAGCCTAGTATTGGTCCCAGTACTTAGGGTGTTCGTACGATGGGGGTGTTACGATAGCTAGACAATCTGGTTGGCATACCCAATTAGACCCTGCCCCTCCCACTGACATACAATCCATCCCACATTTTGAACCCAGTGTGTCGTTAGGGACACATGGGATATTTATCCCTCCCATGTTTTCACCACCCTTTACATCGGAGCCTCCTCACCCATCTATACCATATTCTATGATGATTCACACTCCCCATCCAACATTTGGCCAGCCATCCCTGGTATCTTCTTTTACTTTTGCTTTCTCCTCTTTGGGCTTTTATATTCCATCTTCTTCGACTACTACTCTGCCAGAGTCTGTCCCTATGGAGCATACATTGGGACCCACTCCATCTGTACAGGATGTTCATTCAGTTTCTGTGGATCCAGAATTTCCCATTGATCAAACTACCATAGGTATACTTATACATCCCTAAAAAATTGTTACAACATTATTTATTTTCATTATAAAATGTATTGATAAAATATATTTTTTCCTTTCATAACAGATACATCTATAGATATGAGGTTGGGGCAACGGCGTACACTCATGTGTTCAATGTGGAACCGTCACAGGCAGTTGATGGTGGACAACAATAATGATAGTCATATGATTAAAAAATCCGAGTATGAATGTTGGAGTTTTTTGGTGACGCTTTCCAAATACTCAAACATCATTCCTGTCAGCCCGCCCTCATAGAGATAGCTTCCAAATGAAGTGAAGGATAAATCATGGGAAAAGATATGGGTAAAACAATATATTGTATTTAATGCAACATATTTTTTTTTTGTATTTATATGAATTAATATTTTGGTGTCACATATGGTTTAATTTCCCTGATGGTGAGGGTGCACGGCCAGCACGTCTAAAGAATTTAGGCAAGATTTGGAGAGCTTATAATCATGAGTTATACATTGGTTGGCATTCTAGAGTGGGTATAGAGTTAGAGGTGGTCCTTTTCACGGATGATTTTCTGTTAGAACAGTTTCAGCAGATGATTACTCATTGGAAGACTAGCCATTTTACTGTATTAATCAAATTAGAGATATTTTAATGAAAATTTTCATGTTTTTCGTTAATACTAATTATTGAATTTTATTTAGGATTAATATAGAATAAATAAAAGAAACATTGATGCTAATAAATACGTCCACACATTGGGATGTACTATGATACTAGATAATGAGTGACATCAGGTATGGCAATTTATAATCTTTCTTTACGACTTTCACTTTCTATTACTTTGTTCATAATTTATTCGATTGGTAAAGTTGTTATATAATTTTAGTTATGAAATTACAATGTTTTTTTTGGTATCCAATTTTTAATAATGGGTTTCTATATTCAATGTCCTTATAGAGGCATAAAATTAATATAGAAGGACGTGTGCCTCGAGAAAAACTATTTTTCTCATGTTGAAAAAAGAAATATGGATGTGCGGTTAATAAACCAACTTAGCATAATATTGTAAGTTTTAATTTTTAGATTTTAAATTTTAATCTCTATTTTTTCACATAATAATCTATTTATATTTGTAACAAGCTTCTTTAGAGGCCCTTGATGCCCAGGAACCTGACAATTTTGGGCCAAATTATCACTTACATCAAGTGTTGGGAGATGAGCACCCTAGTAGAGTGTGATACCGACCTGGGAAGAGTATAGTTCTAAAAATGTACTGGCATTCCTATGGTATGATTTGTAGTTCCACCGAGTTATAGTAGGTTGAGGCATAGGAATAATAGGCTGAAAAAGGTCCACATAGATAGTAGAACATTATGTTAGGTCAAACATTGCATATATGAAACTGATGGAAGTTTTATGTACAACACATCCACCAGAGGCTAGCACTGCTTGTGATGAATATATTTCACTAATTCATTATTTATATGGTACACCAGGTGGTAGTTCTAGTGGTGGTCGGGATGATGGTGAGGTGGAGGTCGAGGCAGAGGAGGAGGAGGCCAAGGAGGGGGATGAGGTGGAGGAGGAGGGCGAGAAGGAGGATGAGGTGGAGGAGGATGGCGATAAGGAGGTCGAGGCTGAGTACGAGGGTGAGTAGGAGTGTGCGGGCAATGATGGGGATGACGATGAGGATGAGGGTGAGGGTGACTAAGATAGTGATGATAGTGATGGTGATGAGGGACATATTGATTTGTTACATTTTTTACTAATATTACTGACCTTTGATGTTTATTGATTTGTTATTCCTGAATATATTTGTGATTAGGTAACTCACATGATCTTTAATTTTTATCTATTTTAATGAAATTATAATTTTTTAGTAGAATTTAGAAAATTGATGGTCTGATTACAAGTTGATATATAGAAATTATTTTTTTATCCATGAAGGAATTTTATTAGAAAATATGTAAATACCATCCCATGTGTTCAAGACAGCCCCCCTGACATCCCCCCCACCCTCCTCTCTAGACCTTAGAAAGCCCTCGAATAGACCCTCGGATAGCCCCCCGGATAGCCCCCCCCCCCCCCCCCCACCGTCCTCCCTACACCCTGTATAGCCCTCGGACAACCCCATAGAAGGCCCCCCTGACAACCCCCCACCCTCCTCCATAGACCCCGGACACCCCCCTAGACAGCCCCCCACCCTCCTCCCTGGACTCCGGACAACCCCCTGGATAGCCCCCCCCCCCCCCCCCCCACCCACCTCCCTGGACCCCAAACAACCCCCCGAATAGCCCCCCACCCTCCTCCCTGGACCCCAGACAGTCCCCCCTCCTCCCTAGACCTTGTACATCACACCCAACCTCCTCCCTGGACCCTAGAAAGCCTCCCTAAGGGCTCCTCCATCCTCCTCCCTAGACCCAAGATATCCCCCCTCCTCCCTAGACCCTGGACAACCCCCCCCCCCCCCATCCTCCCGGGACCCCGTACAGCCCCCACACCCTCCTCCCTGGACCCCAAAGACCCCTTCGGAAAACCGACCAAACGCATTCATATTCTGTTGATACTTTAGTAAAATGATCCATGGGTTATTTTTGATGTTTATATGTCAACCCCACCTCAATCTGAGGCACGGTGTGACCGGTACCACTCAAACTATCTCACTTTTATTTGAAATGGGCAGGATTTTAATTGAAAACAACATATTTCATACAGAAAACCGACCAAACATATTCGGATTGTATTAACACCTCAGCACAAGGATATATGATTCATTTTTGATGTGTACGAGTCAAACATGACTCAATCCAAGGCATGGTGTGACCGGTATCACTCGAAGTGTCTGTCTTTTTTTTAAAATGGACACCATTTTAAGTGAAAACAATAACAGGCATACCCAAAACCTACCAAACACATTCCAATTCTATTGATACTTTAGTAAAACGATTCATGGGTCATTTGTGATGTTTACGAGTCAACCCCTCCTCAATCTGAGGCATGGTGTGGCCGGTACCACTCAAAATGTATCTCTTTTGTTTGAAATGGACAATGTTTAAAGTAAAAAAAATAGACATACAGAAAACCAAAAAACGTATTCTGATTGTGTTGATACTTTAGAAAATGGATCTATGGGTCATTTGTGACGTATAAATGTCAAACTCGCCTGAATCTGAGACACGGTGTGGCCAGTACCACTCAAAGTGACTCGCCTTTATTTGAAATGGACAACATTTCTTGTGAAAACAACAACTGGCATACAGAAAACTGAACAAACAGATTTAGATTCTATTGATACTTTAATACAAGGATCCATGGGTCATATTTGACGTGTACGAGTCAACCTTGAATCAATCCAAGGCATGGTGTGGCTGGTATCACTCAAACTGTCTTTATTTTGTTAAAAATGGACACCCTTTTAAGTAAAAAAAATTGGCTTACAGAAAGCTGACCAAATGGATTCGGATTGTGTTAATACTTTAGCATAGGGATACATGGTTTATTTTTGTCATGTATGAGTCAACCCTACTTCAATATGAGGCACGGTGTGGCAGATACCACTCAAAGTGTCTCACATTTTTTTAATTGGAAAAATTTTTAAGTGAAAACAATAACTGGCATACGGAAAACCAACCAAATGCATTCGTATTCTATTGATACTTTAGGAAAATGATACATGTTCCATTTGTGACTATTACGAGTCAACCTCTCCTCAATACAAGGCACGATGTGTCCGGTAACACTCAAATTGTCTCACTTTTATTTGAAATGGATAGGATTTTAAGTGAAAACAAAAACTTCCATATGGAAAACTGAACAAACGCATTCTAATTATGTTGATACATTATGAAAACTATACATGGGTCATTTTTGATGTGTAAGAGTCAACCACGCCTCAATCTGAGGAATAGTGTGGTCAGTACCACTCAAATTGTCTCACTTTTATTTGAAATAGACAGGATATTAAGTGAACACAACAACTTGCATATGGAAAACTGACCAAACGCATTTGGATTCTGTTGATACATTAGGAAAATGATCCATGGGTCATGTTGACATGTACATGTTAACCCAGACTTGATCCGAGGCACGGTGTAGCCGGTACCACTAAAATTGTCTCTCTTTTGATTGAAATGGACACTGTTTTAAGTAAAAACAACAGCCATAGGGAAAACTTACCAAACATATTCTGATTGTGTTGATACATTAGATAAAGGATACATGGTTCATTTGTGACATGTAAGAGTCAACCCTGCATCATTATCAGGCACGGTCTGGCCGATATCACTCAATGTGTCTCATTTTTATTTGAAATTGACATCATTTTAAGTGAAAATAACAACTGGCAAACGGAAAACTAACCAAATGAATTCATATTCAGTTAATACATTTGGAAAAGTATACATGGGTCATATGTGACATGTAAAAGTAAAGAACACCTCAATACGAGGCACGTTGTGTTTTGTATCACCCGATCTACCTTTATTTTGTTTAAAATGGTCACCCTTTTAAGTAAAAACAACTGGCATACGGAAAACCAACCAAACAGATTCGGAATGTGTTGATACTTTAGCAAAAGAATCCATGGTTCATTTTTGACGTGTACATATCAACCCTGACTTAATCTGAGGCATGGTGTGGCTGGTACCACTCAAAGTGTCTCACTTTTATTTGAATTGGACAACATTTTAAGTCAAAACAACAACTGGCATACAGAAAACCAAACAAACGCATTCAGATTCTATTGATACTTTTGGAAACCGATCCATGGGTCATTTGTGACATGTATGAGTCAACCCCTCCTCAATATGATGAATGGTGTGGCTGGTACCACTCAAATTGTCTCACTTTTATTTGAAATGGACAGGATTTTAAGTGAAAACAACAACTTGCATACAGAAAACTGACCAAACGCATTTGGATTATGCTGATAGATTATAAAAACGATCCATGGGTAATTTGTGACATTTACGTGTAAACCCCGCCCCAATATGATGCATGGTGGTGCTGGGGCCACTCAAATTGTCTCACTTTTATTAGAAATTGACAGGATTTTAAGTGAAAACAACAACTTGCCTACAGAAAACTGACCAAACGTATTCGGATTGTTTTGATACTTTATCACAAGGATACATGGTCTACCCTCACACAATCCACTTCTCATGTGAGGAACTATTACCCCTATTCTAAAACACATGACATTTAATATTCCAATCCCATCCTCAAACAGTGGGTTCTAGGACCAAACAAAAGTCCCTTTGGGAACCCAATACCAAAGACATAATTGAATATTCATACTCACTACCCTAAATGGATATTCATCTCACATCACACCCAGGAGACCAAATTAAAATTATCCACATACACCTTTATTCCAATTGAAAAGTCTATGAAAAACATGTAGGCTATTTGGGTAACCCATCTCAAATGTTGAGATTGGATAATGTTTTCCACTAACACATCATGACCATTTATACTTGGATACATTATCATTAGAGGAATATAAACATCCCATGTGCTTCCTATAACTCATCCTAGGTTAGAGCACATGACCACTACCATTGTCTATCTTATGGGTATCATGATCCTTTTCCACTCTACCCAAGTTTTTCTGTTGGTTTTAAGATAGTCAACGCAAGACCATGAGTAAAAATCTCATGTGCTTCCTATAACATGAAGGTGTTTTCTCTTGTGTGTATTGGTGTTGTGGTTTGAGTGAGGAGTGAATTCTAAATTTTGAATATTGTTATAGGTGTTATTGATTTTCAATTCTAAATTTCTGAATTCAGGATGTATTGTATTGTGGCTATATTGGTAACAAATTCTAAATTTTGAATACTATTATGTGTATGAAATTCTTGATGTATTGGATTTTAATTTTGTATTGGTGTTATGGGTGTTATTTCATTTCAATTCTAGATCTATTGGATTCTGTATTTTTCTCTTGTGTTGTGGTTTGAGTGAGGAATGAGTTTTAAATTTTAAAATTTCTGAATTCTGGATGAATTTTTAACATCCGACGTAGGATTTTGGATTCTGGTTGTATGTTTTCTTGTGGGTCATGGAGAGTTACAGGTTGGAGGTGGTTGTTGGCTATTGTGGAGCTACAGCATATGTAAACCAACGGTTTTCAAAACTGTTAGTATATCCTATTGATGTATATTATACCAACGATTTTGTTATAACCACTAGTATAAACTTATATTGTACATTGTATACCAACGGTTTTAAACCGTTGGTATAAGGGTAACATATACCAATGGTTTGTGAAACTATTGGTATATCTCTTACTTTAACACATATACCAACGGTTTACACAGAACCATTGGTATAAGAATATACCCACGGATTACTTGTCCACGGATTGGGAAACCATTGTTATATAATATACCAATGGTTTCCCAGCCTTTACCAATGGTTCTAAATAGTTGGTAAAGGGTAAAATTCCAGTAGTGGGACTAGGTATGGGAATTACGAGTTTACAGTGATGCCTTTTGGACTAAAAAATACACCCTTTGTTTTCATGGATTTAATGGATAGTGTTTTCAAGGAATATCTTGATAACTTGGTTGCAGTATTCATCAATGATATCCTCGTATATTCAAAAAGCTATGAAGACCATGAGAATCACTTGCGGGTTATTCTGAGAACTCTTAAATGAAATAAATTATATGGGAAGTTTATCAAGTGCGAATTCTGGCTTCAATAAGTTTCTTTGTTAGGCCATATTGTCTCTAAGGATAGAATCCTAGTTGATCATGCAGAGACAAAGGCAATCCAATATTCCTCCATGCCAACAAACATAACTGAGGTATGCAGTTTTATTGTCTTAGCAGGTTACTATCTTTGTTTTGTTCAGAATTTTTCCTGATTGGATAACCCGCTAACCAAGCTCTCACATAAAGGAGTTAAGTTTTTTGGACAAAAGAATGTACAGAATGCTTCAAAGAATTGAAAATAATATTGGTCAACACTCCAACTTTGACTCTTCCATCTGGATGTGATGGATTTTTAATATACAGTGATGCATCAAAGAATGGATTGGGTTGTGTCTTTATGCAAAATGAAAATATTGTTGCTTATTCATCAATATAGTTGAAGACACATGAGAAAAGTTATCCAACTCATGATATTGAGTTAGCAGTCGTAATATTTTCTCTAAAAATATGGAGGAAATATCACTACTGAGTGAGATGTGATATTTATACGGACCACAAGAGTTTGAAATTCATTTTCAGAAGAAAAAAAATAACTCAAAATGAGGCAAAGATGATGGCTCGAGTTAATCAAAGATTAAGATTGTTCAATACACTACCACCCAGGAAAGGCGAATAAGGTGGAATATGCATTAAGCAGGAAAGATCATATCCTTATGACTCAAATGAGGATTTAAAGAGATCATATATTCTTAGATATACATTAGATGGATATGGTAATTGTTAAGGAAGGGGAAACATATCTCCTCTTTCAAATGATTTCTAAACCATATTTACTAGAGAAGATAAAAATATCTCAATATGATGATCAGAATATATACAAGAAAATTAATGCAGTTAAGGATGGGAGACTAGCTGACTTCGTGTATGAAGAAGGAGTTCTGAAATTTGGGAAGAGGTTATGTGTTCCATCAGTACCAGAGCTAAAAAGGGAACTATTAGACGATGATCATAGCTCAAATTTCTCTATACACCCAAGTAGCACCAAGATGTATGGAGATCTGAAGGAATATTTTTGGTGGGGTAAAATGAAGTAGGAAATTGCTGACTACATGTCAAGATGTCTAGTTTTTCAACAAGTGAAGGTAGAGAGACAACATGCCAAAGGATTGATGCAACCTTTAATTATTCCTATGTAGAAGTGGGGTAACATTATGATGGATTTTTTCACCTGAATAACAAGGACACCAAGAAGGAATGATGCAATATGGGTAATTTTTGATCAGCTCACAAAATCAGCACACTTCCTTCCTATAAGAGAGTATTTTCCACATGAGCTCTTGGAAAGACTTTATATTAATGAAGTTGTAAGACTTCATTGTACAACTCTATTGATTGTGTCTGATCTAGATCCTCGGTTTACATACAAATTCTGGAAAAGCCTTCAGAATGCCTTGAATACTGAGTTTCATATGAGTACTACTTATCACCCCCAAACTAATGGACAGTCTGAAAGGACTATTCAAACTCTAGAAGAAATGTTGAGTTCATGCTCTCTTGAATTCCAAGGTATATAGGATTAAAACATTCCTTTGGAGTAATTTTCCTACAACACTAGTTTCCATTCTAGTATTCAAATGGAACCATATGAAGCATTATATAGAAAGAGATGTCAAACTCCAACTTGTTGGGATGAAGTTGGTGAGACAAAACTTATAGGCCGAGAACAAATTGAAGAGATCACGACAAAGGTGAAGAAAATAAAATCCCATATTAAAGAAGCCTAATGTAGGCAGAAGAGTTATGCTGACAACCAGAGAAAGGATTTCGATTTTCAAGTTAGAGATCATGTATTTCTGAAAGTACCTCTATTGAAGGGTGTCTTAAGGTTCGGTAAGAAAGGGAAATTGATCCCCTAGTACATCAGACCATTTGAAATCCTGGAATGAATCGGAGCTATAGCTTACCATTTGGATATAGCACCAAGTCTCTATAGAGTTGATGATGTGTTACACATGTCATTGTTAATGAAATACATGCCAGACCCAACGCATGTACTCACATATGAAGAAATAGAACTGGAACCTGATTTTTCATACTGTGAAAATCCTTTCAGGATTCTTGACACAATGGAGAAGGTATTGAGAAATCGAAAAACTCATCAAGAAAAGGTTCTTTGGAAAAACCAGAATATTTAGGAAGCGACATGGGAACTTGATGATGTTATGAAAAAGAATCACCCACATCTTTTTGGTGAGCTTCATACAAGAAATTTCGAGAACAAAATTTCTGAAGGAGGGAATAATATAGCACCCCAAACACTTCATAGTATGTTTCTATTAAATACATTCTAGTTATAGCCTATATTTCTTGAATCACTAAGCCTCTATGTAGAAAAACATGCTTACTTACAAGAGATATTCATAACCTAGCCATGTAAACCTAGTTTCTTCACTTCTATGATTTGAGTTTTGAAAACATTACAAACATGGTTGTGATCAGTAAGTTATTTGGAGTCTAATAAGGAAAAATCAATTTTCGGTGAATAGTAACCAACCCTTATGAATAGTAACCTACCCTTATGCATATTAACTTACCCTTATGAATATTAATATGACTCTTATGAATGGTATCCATACCATTGAGTGTATAAACGAATTTAGGCACCTTAAAATTGAAGATGAAAATTTTAGGTGTTTATATTTTACGATTAAATAATGATTTTAATTAAATTTATAATTAATCATATCTGAAAAATTATTTTTTAAAAATAGACATCTATTTTGGATTCTACACATCGAAAAATGGTTAGCATTAATTTTTGGGATTTTTCTGAAATACTTGAATTTTCTATGAATAGTAAAATCTGATAATCCACAATGAATGCTAAATAAGGAATTTATTGAGTCATTGATGATGATCTACTAATGTAAGACCAATTGTTTCGAAGTAAAATTCATATATTACTATTCTTGGTCATGGAATACTCACTATTGGTTTTCTTGAAATGAAATAATAAGTTAATGATTATAATATTAAGAAAACTCCACTCCCCTCCACTATATAAACCACCCCTCACCCCCTCTTCCTCCCACACCACTCAAGCTTCAAGACTTTCCTAAATTATGCCAAATAATTTTTCCAAGCCCTCTACCCACGTTCGAGACCTTCTGGTCTCACCAAAAGTCCAAAAACAAAGGCCTTAAGAAGTTTCTCAAAGAGGAGTTCTCAAGAGGTGAAATTACCTTCTCTTTTCTTTCAATTTCTTTTACAAAGTTCCATTCTTTTGTTCTCTCTTCTCACCTACCCTCATCCAAATTCCATGATAATTCTATTACCTTAAATGTACTAGATTTTCATTATTCTAATGGAATATTTCATCATAATCTCTCTTTTTCACTTCTTTTAAACAATAAATGCAAACATCGTCCGAGATGTGTAAATTTATCACACTCAAGGAAGACGGGTTTTAAATTTGAATTAATACTGGTGATGAAAACTTTTCAATGGATTTAAAATGTCATCATATATTTATTATTTATTGAATAAATTTCTTGAATCTTTAGACATTCATTATATGGAATAATAATAGAAAATAAGTTTATTGTGCACACAATCGCCAAGCTAAATCCAAGAATTTATTTGAACATATCGAATGAGTCATCCTCATGGTATATAAACAGAATCATTATAAGAACATTTATATCTCTTTAATGTCACTAATAATGTATATTAACAATTCTGGATGTTTAACCACATTTCTAATGAACTTCCATTAATGAATACTCGTAAACAAATCATGAAACCAAGTAAGAAAATGCTTCTAAAACAATAAAATTGAATCTCTTAAACCCATAAAAAAGGCCATTAATGAACTTAATAAGGTTATAACATATCAATTATATGTTTATGTGGTTCTTTAAGTATTAGTTAATGAAGTTAAATTTGATTATTAAGGTCTTTAAGAACAAACAAGAACACATTCGAGCGTAGGGTAAGGGATCCTCTCTCTCACTTTTGTTCAAGAATATCTCCAACGTTGTGCTCTTTTATTTTTAATTACTAATGATGGGGTATTTTTTCACCTCCCCCATACTTTCCTTGTGACATATAAATAATTTAATACTCCTTTACCTCTCATTAAGCCCTCGCAATAACACTTGTTACCATGCTGAAATGTTTGTAAGGGGTTTCTCATCTCACTTTCATTTCTGTGATATTTTTGTTGTTCACCACTTATTTCTTGTATGTAGTATATGTGTACTTCCATTTGATATATAATAATATGGTTATATTTATATTCATGTTATTAAATGATTAATTTTATATTTATTAAGTTCTGGTCATATGATTTGACCGATTACATTATGGTAAGAGACTTTGTCTCAACTACTATTTTGTTGTGACTAACATTGTATTGTGCAGCTCATAATCCTTATGTGGTGTACCTACTGCCCATTTAAGATAAATTTTCATTTGAAATTATATTTATATTAAATATCCATAATCTCATATCATAGATATGTTTGTTTTCTAAACCGTATACCATTTTTCATATGGTGTTTATTAAGAAAGTTATTTTAATTATGGAAATATTGATGAATCTGTGTACTCTTCTCTATACGAATATTGAAAAGGAATATTTCTCTTGTATTGAATCAATGTATAAAGAATTATTTGTACATGAAGTGGTGGGTGGGTCCGGCTATAGCCCCTATATGCATCGTTAGGTATCATGAGACAAATCAATTTGGCGACAAACAATTCGAGTTTATTTCCAAAAATCAGACGGGTTTCTACACATAGAACTAAACCATTTTTATGGTATTATGGATTCATGTTACAGATACATGAAGTCCAATTAATAATAATTGTCTTTATTTATTATCTGTTATTATTATTATCCATGAGGTTTTCACTATGAAAAAATCTATGGATGCAGTTTCATTCTCCGTTTATTAATGGCATTGGTTTTTCATTTATTCACTATGCCATATTGATTATGTCAGATTGACTATTATCCACTTATTATTGTATTAATGATTCTACTATTTGTAACATTTACTAAGAATTTGATCTAACCCCTTTCATTGTTTACTTTCAACAGGTGACAAAGAGGAGATCATTTATTACATTCTTGTGGATGCAGTTTTTAGTTTTCATTTTATATTGTATTTTGTAAACTTTTCCAATGTAATTTGAGTAACATCTATGTATCTAGTTTCTTCCAGACTACTAAACCGATCATTCCTTCAAGATTTTAATTCCTTCTAACCATTCCAATGTCACAAGGAATGCACCATCTCAATCCTAGAGGGGTCGGGGTGTTACAAGTTAGTTAAAATGGTTGGTTTTTGCTGTGGGTAAACCCACTATGGGTCACATGTAAGTTTCATTGGAAAAACCAATTCTGATGTTAGTCTACCCCATATTCTGGGAAGTCCATTTGGGCCTCCCCCCATTAGTTTCCTTATTCTATCTCAGGAAACCAGAGTTTTTTCTTATGGTGGGGAGACCCATCATGTG
Source organism: Viscum album (assembly GCA_963277665.1). Classification (NCBI taxonomy): domain Eukaryota; kingdom Viridiplantae; phylum Streptophyta; class Magnoliopsida; order Santalales; family Viscaceae; genus Viscum; species Viscum album. The sequence goes on along the minus strand of OY728143.1, from coordinate 509,340,875 downwards.
TCTCAGGTAAGTTCTCCTGGGAAACTTCTAATGTCAGATTAGCCCTTATGTTGGGGAGATAGTTTGGGCCTCCCCCATTTGGAGTCGTGGTTCTGTCTGAGAAGTTAAGTTGTCCCTTGTGGTAGGGAGTTCGTTTGGGTTACACCATTTTGGTGACTCTATTTTCTCTCTGGTATTTTCTTGGTAAGTGGTATTCTCATTCAAGTCTATCTATCCACCTATTTCATACTTGGGTAAATGTGAGTTTGGATCACGGTTAGTGGTTTTGTTTAAGTAAGGTTGTGGTAGCATTATTAGGGTTTGTTTTTCGTTTCTATTGGACTGATTTAGCATCATATGTTAGTGTTTGGGGAGTTTTTTTGAGATTTAGTTTGAACATGTTTGATCATTTTAGGTAAGTGGAGAATATTTTGGTTGTATAGAGTATTCTATTCCTTTTTTGGATCAACTGGAGGTGTTTAGCCTTTTGGAGGTGGGTGAAAATGTGGAAAGGGAGTACTTATTAGTTTATCATTTGATATTTTTTTACATATGGTGTTGTTGTGGATTTCTAGGGGTGGAAAACGTTATTGTGGGGAGAATATTCTCACTCATGTTTTCAATTTTCATCCATTGTTTCAATACCACTTTTTCTTCTTGGCTTTCTCTTGGTCTTCAGGGGTTTCGGGATTACATTTTGGTGCCTCATGTGTTCTTGATCGATGACCTTAGTCTTGGGGATTTTGGAGAGTAGTTGTCCACCTCTTTTGTCCAAGGGATGGTATGAGGTTGAGGTGGTTTGGAGTTGGATTTGGGTCACTCCTTGTGGCCCCACTTGTGGGGTAAGTTTTTGGGGTGGTTTATACCCTTGAGTTTGATGATTCTTGGGGTAAAAAGGTGGTCTTGTTTTGGGTATTATTTCACCTGATCATTGGACTATATTTCCCCTTAGGTTTCCTACATGGAACCCCTAGAATTTGATGGAGTTTGAAAACATTTTGAGTGGACAGAATGGGGTGCACGGTTTGGGTGCCCGGTTTTCTGAACCATGCAAGAAAACTATAAGTACAAGTCCATGTCATTAAAAACATTTTTAAATTCCATGTTTTCAATCCCGGTATTTATCCAAACTCACCCCTTTCTATACCTTGTGGTGCGGCAATGGAGAGGATGAAGTTTCAGACCAAGATTCAAGGGTTTCAACAATTAAGGTAGGTTATTCCAATGTGTATGCAATCCTTGTAGGTTATCATGCCATGTTTATAGTATTTTCATGTTTACCTAATATGATTATTTCAAAAAAAAATTGTCTTAGTGGCATTTGTAAAGAAAAAAAATTTATATACCATTTTTTTGGGGAATTGGGGGTTCTACTTAGAAATCTTTATTTGGTTCATTTGGGGGGTTCCCAATGACAACTTAGTTTGTTTTTTTGAAATTTATTAGCAATTAAAAACATTTGTTTTATGTTTATCTCTTTTGGTTGTTTTTTTGGAAATTGTTTTTAATGGTATTTGTGAAGCATATGAATTTTACGTGCCATGCTTGTGTGAAAATGGTGGTTTTTAGAAATATACCACTTCTTGGTTTATATGGGGCTGCCCTAAAACTAATTTTTTGGATTCATTGAAATATATTGGGCTGTAATGTTTATTTTCGTGACCTATAGGTGTGCTCATAGTGTTCAATGTGGTATTTTAACGGGATTCTGTTAAATTGGGTACCAATTTTGTGTAAAATTGGGTGTTTTACATGTCTATTTTATGTGACGCCTTTTGGGGATGTTTTTTAACTCATGTACTGGGTTTATATAAATTTTTTAGGTGCTTAACATTCTGTTTTAGTGATTGTGAGTATTCACATGGTGTTCGAGTGGGGTTTTAAATGGATTTTTCTGTGAAAAACCTTGCTAGATTTTATGAAGTTGTTGTATTGAAAATAAAAATGTTTTTTGTGTGTATTAATTGTTAAAAAGGGTGTGTAGATAATATATTGGTTGTATGTAACCATTAATGGTGTATTTATTTTAAAATTGATTTATGTGGAATGATGAAATTGTTTGATCACAAAGGGGGAATCCCGGGTACCATGGAGGGCAGATATGTACTTGTACGGCTAGTGATCTGGATGGGTTTTTTCCCTATTTCACTAAGAAAATGGATAACATAAACAATAAAAAAACTATATTGATGATTATTTGGTACCATTACGTAATATATACGTTCTCTACTAGTGGCTCATGCACTAGAATGGATTTTTATGTGGTTACTTTACACCGAGGTACGAGGTACTTGGGTCCCGATACTACCTAGTGCCTAGGGGTATTCCTGGTTTTGGTGCTCATTGTATTTTTGGTATTCACCCTTATATTGGGGTTTTTCTGGCTATAAATTACAGAATCTATCAATTTTTATTCAAATTTTTTAACATTATGAATGTTTTATTTTGAAAACTCTTTATATTGAAAGTATCATTTCATGGAAATTATCACTACTTTTCCTTAAATATTAAAACTACTTTCTTTTTCACCATATATTGCATACTCCTTGGAATATTTGGGTGGTATAATATTATCCTTAGTTTCACACCCTACATACACCCCCTATGTATAAGTATATGTGGCCTTGTTGGATACAAGTAATGGGAAGACTTTGGGGGATGGGCGTTCGGGGTGTTAGTTCCCTTCCTTGGTGCGGTGTTGTAGAGATGGATCAGTGGTGAAAACCCCTTGTTGTTTGGAGTAATTGGGTTGTTTTTATGATATTTCCTTGTGTCTTTGGACCACTTGTATTGACTTTAAATCTTTTTATTTAATTATAGTTTCTTTTTAAGGCTTGTTTCACATGAATTTTTCATGTTCAGTTTATCCAATTTTTTTGATGTTTTGTGTATCCATATTATGCTAAATCATTCCCAAACTGAAATAAATGAAACACAGGAACTTGTTTCAACCCATTGAGATATGTAACTTTTTTTGGGACTTTTGACAGTCTAGGTTTGGTTTCGGTTTTGATTCCTACCAGAATTGGTTCGTCATAGGAAATAAGGCCATTATGTAGTTAGACCATTAGTCTAATTGTCTAATTATTCCATTAGGCCATTCGTACAATTATTTAATTGGATATAAAGATATTGGGTCTGTTGGTTGTTAGGCAATTATTTCAATATTCTAATTGGAAATTAATCCAATTATCCATTAGTACAATAGACAATTTGTCCAATTGGCCAATTAGACCATTTTTCAATTAAGACAATTGTCCACTTGGCCATTACTCCATTAGTCCAAATATATCAATTGGACAATTAGAAAATTGGTCATTATTTTAGTTGATCAATTTATGATTATTCCATTAGGCCATTAGGAATATTTTCCATTAGTCTATTTGGCCACTTAGTCCAATTTTCCATTGGTCCATTAGTCCATTAGAACAATAAGCCATTATGACAATTAGACAATAATCCATTAGGCCAATAGGACAATTGACCATTATTTCATTAGGATACTAGGCCAATTGGTCATTAGGACATTCGTCTCATAGGACAATTAACAGATTTGTAAATTATACCAATTGGATGTTAGACCATTAGTTCAATTTGTCATTAGGCCATCAGTGTAAGGACTCATCCATAGAAATTATATAAACTAGTGATTTTATACAAGAAATGAATTTTCTAAGTATGTTGTTTTTATAATTTTAGAGAATTATGTCACAACACAAACATAACAACTCAATTATTTAAAAACACACACTTATAATCAAAATCAATTTTGTTAAACAAAACTTTCTAAAATAAAACTTAGTTTCTTTTCATGCTCAATATTAACAACATTACCCTTGATATCATGAATGCAACTACTCTCCCATAAATCCTAAGAAAAACATTTTCCAATAGGGATCAACACAGAAGATCAGTAATGGGAATAAATTAAGTGATAATTTTATTCTAGTGGGAATCCAAAAAAATTCATAAAAACATACATTTTATTCCTAAAAGATAATAATTGTTTTAAAACATAAAAATATTACCTTTGGAGAATCCATTGATTTTCATGAAAAATTATTAGAAAACAACTAAAGTAAAATTATCAAATTTGGGACATCCTTAAACATCTCACACTTAAAAAATATATATTACAGGATCACCCAGTGTTATCTGGCCCAACCCATGTTAAGTTGTAATGGGATTACCCGATGTTATCTAGTCCACCCCATAATGAGCAGTAACGGGCTTTGCCAATAATATCTAGTCCACCCCATGTAAAGATATAATGGGATTCCCCTATTCTATCTGAGCTACACCATGTTAATCTATAACAATATTTCCTCACGAAATATATCCAAACCCATTCATAATTCTCAAGTACCATATAATGAATAAAAATTATTATGAATTTAATGTTTTTAGCATAAATCATTTCAAAAACTCTTAAACTCATACATAATCACTATTGGATATCAAAATACCATTTCCTTTTTAAAAACATCTAATAAAAATAAAACACATTGAACATCATAAAGAAATATTTTTATTTTAAAAAAAAATTTGAAAACTTATAAAAAGTTCATTATATCACTAAAGCGTCATCAGAGCCTAAAAATAAACTTGTGTCATATAATTTTAAAAAACATTCTTTATGTATTTTTTTGTAAAATTCTTAAATAACATCTTTTAGAAAACAAAAAAAAATAATACAAACATTTTGTAAAAATTAAAACCTGAGTATAAATTAATTTATAAAATCATAGGAAAATAGTAAAAACATTTCTCAAAATAATTTTAGAAAACATGTAAATGGGAGAAAAATAGAGATTTTAAGGGGAACATTAAAAACCATATTTTTAATATAAAGTCCCTTATAAATACCATATCATTGAAGTGGGAATTAATCCAATGAACCAAATATTTGTATCAACAATAAATCCATATAAAACAAGTGGAAATAAAAATTAAGATATTGAAACTTTATATGACACAAAATCCTATCATGAAATAATTAGGATGTAAAATTTGTATCCAAACAATGGAAATTGGGTTATTAAATACCTTACAAATATCATATCCTTAAAGTGATCATAAATCAAAAGAATAGATAGTGTATATTCACTATAAATACACATAAACCAACTGTAAATTTAATATAATAAAAGATAAATTCATTTCACATTTAATCATAGAAATTCTTTTTCAATGATTTTGAACTTTAACCAAAATAATGGAAATTAGGTTAAGAATTCCCTTACCTTACGTTTGACTTCATTTAAACATGTTCAAACCTCCTATATAATGGTTCAAAAAATGTTGTTAACTCTTTCTAGGTCTATATTAAAATTTATAATACCTTTTTTGATAATTTTATAACCTATAGTGACCCATTCATTAATAATATTTCATTATTTTCATTGTTTTGGGGGTTTTTATTTCATTGTTTCAGGGTCGGTTTTACTTGTATAAAATTATGGATATTTATGTAAAATTAAATAACAACTCAAAAAGTATAATTAAATAATATTATTGATATTAAGTAATTATTCATGGTTCCATGTGTCATTTTTATTTCTTACATAAGGATAATGCATTAGATAAAATGTTAATGATAAATGTTAAGTATATTTTCGCGGTTTTTTCAAACATCGCAAACTTCTTTCATGTTATTTAATATTATGTGTCTATATTTTTTCCAGAACATGAAATAGTTTATAATATAAATATTTAAATATTATTTTACCTTCATTAAACATTTATTACCATCCATGAATGTGGTAATAGAAGATAAAAAATCATTATTCATTAAGACGATAAACTGGCATAATTTGGCGGATGGTTTCATTTTATTGAATAAGGGAAGGTAATAAAAAAGAAGGATGTAATATATTGCCTTAGAAAAATAAAAATGTTGTATATACATGATTATTGAGTTATCATGCCTTCATATATTAAGTATGTGGGGATAAAATAGAAGAATAAAAGAAATTAAGAGAGTTACTTTGAGAAAATTACCTCTTGAATATCACCTAATTGAGAGACACTTGAGGACCTTGGATTTGATATTTTGGTAATAAAAATAGAACTAAGAAGTGGGGAGAGTGATTTTCATTGCTTTGGGAAGATATTTTAGACACTTCAATGCTTTTGATAATAAATGGGGTGGTGAGTGATGGTATTTATACATGAGGATAGGAATTTCTAAGTGATTAAAATAATGATTATTTTATATTTAAAGCCAACAAAATTAGGGTGTAATTAATATTCATAACTTTGGCTAGAAATTAAAATTTTATAAGACGTTTAGGGTTTATAAAAACCTGAACCTAGCCATTAAAGTTTGTAGTTTTAAGAAAAAATATATCTTTTTATCCTTAAAATTGGATTTATTATTATCTTACGGATATCAAATAGACTAAATGAATTTAAACACATTTTATTGAATATATAAAATATAAATTTATTGATATATGTTAATAATGGTGATTAATTTAATTTATTAATATAAAATTCTATTATAGGCATAAAAAGGTTTTCTTAACACATCCTCTATATTAAATTGGTTTTTATTTTCATTTATAATTAATTGGTAAACAATGAATCAATTTTATAAAAATGTGTCAAATATAATTTCATAATTTATTTCATCTCATTCATTCCCATCATTCCAAAGCCATGGTGATAACTATCACATTTAAATAATAATATTTAGTTTTTTTAAGCTTAATGTGGTGTATCATGTATGAGATTGAACATAGTGTTTTGTTTTAAAAATTCAGGATGTTACAATTAGGCCATTAGGCCAATAAGAATTAAGTCCATTTTTCCAATTAGCCAATGGGCTATTCGGTCATTAGGATATTAGGCCATTTTAAAGGGGTATTTATATCCTTATATTAAAGGGATTAAAAATAATAAATCTTAAATTTTAGTATGAAAATCCAAATAAGTAACAATATAAATCTAGATATTATTTATATTCATACTAAAGTACCAAACACTTCTCAAGCTTTGACATTTTAGTGTGTCCCAAAGTATGAAAATACATCATTGAATCTTTGTCCTTTTTTTATTATGCATTATAAAAATTAAAATTCCATACAAATAATTAGAATTAAATTTTATATGAAAACCATTAAAGATTAAGAATAATTTAAAATCATTACACTTTAGATACGTAATCATTTCATGATATAGTGTTATTTGAAAGATAAGGAATATTTGTACACCCTTTAAATCACAACCATCTCTACTATTACAAGAAAAATATCACTCAATCTTATATGATCTCCATAACTCCAAAATATCCAGCAACCTTTCAACATTAGCAGCTTCACTGTCAGGAAATTTAAACAAACATTACAATGTAAATGTTAATTCATATAAATAAAACAATAATATAGATATAAATTTATAAAAGTTCTTACCCACATCTCTTCTTATGATTTTTCCTTGATGTCATTACTGATATGCCTCCATGAGACTAGTTTCACTAGAATGATATCGTTGTATCTGGATAAAGTTCCTAGGAAACTTCTATGCTAACAGGAATTTATATGTATCATATGATTTTCTTTGTTATAATCTGCCATTATTTTTGTTTGGTGATTCCAAGATTCCTGAATATAGGTATTCCTACATCGCCTACTAGAAGATCCCACTGAATGAGATCAAAGGAAAAAATAAATATTTAATTCAAAATACAATAGGAGAAAATATGTTATATAATTTGACAAACTTATAAAAAAATCCTAATATGGGCTTCTCATTAGGGTCGGATGGATCCTTGGGTATCCTGAATTAGTATCCTTTAATGGATGTTCATATTCCAATGCATTCTCTAAGTGATATGTATGAACTAGAGTATAAGATTAAGTAACACAATATTCACATCCCAGATAGATAGTAAAAGATGGATATGGTATATACATTTTAGGATATGTGTAGTGAGGTTATGGATACATTAAAGGATATGGATATGGTAAATTTGGGAACATCTATGGAGGTGATGTAGAAATTTATGGGAAGTAGTGGAAAAATGAGATGATGATAGAAGAATGGGTGGGAAAATCCCTAATGGATCATGGAGAAGATGGAAAGGTGTAATATATGGGGTGTAAATTGGTGGTTCGGGGTGGGAATGGGTATGATGGTTTCTCCATCTAGCTCTAAGAGCACCCATGCTCAGACCCATACTAGTAGGATGAGTGGGAGTAAACTCGGTTTCAACTAAAACACTCTAAAAATCATAAGTAATAATAAAATGAAAATATTTGTAATGTAGAAGAAAAATATTACAATTATTATACTCACTAAGGGAACTAGATGAGGAAACCTACGCTCGCGCATCTATCGATAATTATCAAAAAATAATTTATTTTATAATTATTCAGAAAAAGTATAATCTGTATAAGAATTAAATGTTCATTTTCTAGAATTATTTTTTAAAAATCAATAATATAACATATAAGTCAAAGAATTCATAATCAATGTCATAATATGTTTTAGAAAAAATAACATAAAACCAAGTGATACATTTTTTTAAACTTATTTTAAACCTAGTTTTCTAAATTGAAATAAATATAATTAAATTAAAGGAAACCAAAAAATACTTAAACAAACATATAATTTTAAACTAAAAATAAATTAAAGTGATTTCAGTAATACCAACCTGAGAAACCTATGTCTGGGTAAACTGAATGAACTATAAACATACATTGTTGCTTATATATATTACTCACAACTACTTCAGGTTCAGCATCAACTTTAAAAATGGGACAACATGAGTCATAAAATGATATATTTTAGTCAATACCCATTGGGGAATCAATGGTGTCAATTTCATCCCCACCATCATAAAAAAATATGTATTGGGATTACTTGATTAAATGACACCATAATCAGGTCTCATATGATCTTTCACATAAAAACCTGGTTTTTTCACTAATTATAAAATGTATGGTTTATTGGGAGTAATAAATCAACTCATATAAATAAATATGAATCCAAAATCATCAATAAATATACCATGTTTCATCATTGAATTAAAATATTTATATTTCATCATCGTGAATTGACCAAGAGAGTAGTAATCCAAAAATAATATTTTCTCAATAAGTCCACAACAAGAAACATTTTCATATCAAGACCTATTCCTAATACACTGGATAATATTCTATTATAGAATTTAACATAACTACATCATGTTTTGTTCTCATTTTCACCTCTGGATCAGTTTTTACAAATTTATACCCATTGATTATTGTTTATTTTCATTAATGAACAAAATAATTGGGACAAAAATCCAATGCTCTTTATTCTTGAGAGAATAATTCAACAAGTAAGATCAATACTTAAAATATATATGAATAATATAATTAACTGAATATCTATATTTTTAGTTAATTATTGTAAGGGACATGCCATCGATTTCAACCAAGTAAGAAACTATTTTCTATCAAACTCTTATCTTCTTCTCAAAGACAAAGATCGATGAAATCTACATATAATTTATTTATGTTCCCTACATAGAATGATACTAAAATTTTGAGGTACATATGAAATGACATAGTATGATATGATGTATAAATATTCAGATAAATTGATTTAGTCATCTAAAAAACCACAGTTAATTAATATTGTGCGATATTCTATGTCCTACTCTACACAATTCAATATATTCAATGCATATGACCCAGGAATTCCTCTTTTTTGGGAATTGATGGAAACGAGAGCTTAATTTAACCTATCTTATCATCTTGATTTATCATTGGATAGTTATTTCTTATGATAACATCAGAAAAATACATTGAACAAAAATATATACATTCTTGACCCAGATAACCTATCAGAAAGTCACCACTAGGTTGATTCTTGTTTCAGACATAAAAATTCATTGTTAACATACTTCATTTAATGGAATACATCTACCGAAAATAAATAATCCCCCTAAAAAGTTTTTCAGTTGGAAGATGATTTGTTAAATGTTGTATGTAATTGAAAATGATGGAGGAAATGTTTTCTCCAACTCACAAAAAACTAATGGATCCTCTTACACTCTTTTTATCAAGATTGACTTAGATAAGAATTTAAAATAAAGGACTCAAAAAATGGCACAATATAATCATTCCCACCCTCACATTATTGGATAGAAAATGAGGTATTTATATTTAAATTAATTCATGAATATGGATACGCTAATATTTGGATTTTGGTATTTTAGCCTTCACTCCCTCTTGTTGAATCGTTAAGATATGTTGCTGGAATAGCTAGAAAGAAACTTATGTCAACAAATATGAATCCACATCTTCAATAAATGTACCATGTCATGTCATTAAATCAAACCTCTTAAATTTCATAATATTTAATCTCCCATGATATCAATAATCTAATAAAAATATTTTCTCAACATGTTCATAGTAAGTCACATTTTCATATTGAGGACTAATATCTAAAGATTTTGAATAAAAATATTGTTTTAATTTAATTAAAACCATAATTTTATGTTACAATTTTCACTTCTCTATCAGTTAAACCAAATTTATTCCCATTGATTAATAAATATTTTCATTCATGAATTAGATAATTCGGAAAAAGGAAATTCTCTTAATTCTTGAGAGATGAATTCAAAAAGTAAAGTCAATACCTAAAATATATATGAATAATAAAATTTTGTGAATATCTATATTTTAATTTAATTAAACTAATGGTTATACCTTTGATTTCAACCAATTAGGAAACTCTTTTCTATGAAAATACAATCTCCTTCTCGAAGGAAAAGATCGACGAAATCTAATTATAATTTCTCTACATAAAAAGAAAATAAAATTTTAATTTATATTTGAAATGAAATAGTATGAGATATCATATAAATATTAAAATTACTCACTTGATATAGTCATCAAACATACCACCGTTAAATAGGACCATGTGATGTTTCATATCCCGCTCTTTAAGGCTCAAAGTGGCCAATGTATACGACCCAAGAATTCTTTATTTTGGGGAAGGAAGTGGAAATGAGGGCTCAATTTCCCCATAGTAATCATCTTTATTTCTCATTGTATGGTTATGTATTGTGCTCAAATTAGACAAATACATTGAACAAGAATTTGTTCATTCTTGAGAAAGATCACCTCTCATAATGTAAAATTAATGATGATTCTTGTTTTGGACATATGATTTCATTGTGAATATATTTCTTTCAGTATGATAAATCCATAGAAAAGGAACAGGTCCCTCAAGAAGTGTTTTAGTTGAAATATGAACTCTAAAATGAAACATGAAAGTGAAAAATATTAGATAAATTTTGTTGGAACTCACAAAAAATTAATTAAAATTATTACTTCATTTTAATCAATAAATATGTATATAAAAATTTAGCACAATGGTCTCTATAAAAATGGAATAAGATAATAATCATCAAAATTACATTATTGGATAAACAATTTCAGATTTCTACTAGAATAAATTCATTCTAAAGGATGTGATATTCATGATTTTTAGTGATTTAAGTTTCAAAAAACTCTTATTAACCCATTTACATATTTTTATGTACTAGCCATCAAGAACCTTTATATTCTCCAATAATTACAGAAATTGATTTTTCTCTAATAGTGTCATCACATAAGAATCATAAGGAACCTTCCATTTGTTTTCACTGATACACACAAGATGCAGTTCTGATTGAATTCCCCAATCAAACAAGTCCTGGTGAGATCACAATTTATCGATGGTCTTACCCTTTATATTTAAAAGAATTGAAATAAAAATTTTATGTATAATTTTATTAATGTTCATTAAAAATAAACATTTACATAATAAATTAGTATACCAATATGGAAACTCAAAAAATATACTTTTCCTTTTTCAATTATAAGTGTATTTAGTTACAATATTCGTCCTACTTTTATATTTGATCTAACCTTTTCCTAATGAAAAAAATAAAATCTTTCTATTTTTAAGCACATCAGTTCCTGACATACATTGAGGTGTCTATTCAGTGTCCAATGTTTTATCAAAACTTTGGTGATTCTTCCTATATTGATGATACATTGGGAATAATCATTGATGCCCCCTAAAACCGAGCCTATAGAGAAATTTAAGTCTTCTCAATCATGTAATATTCATAAAAATAGGACATTACAGTTTTTAATTCATGCTATAACCAAATATAATTTTATAAGAAGGTAAATAATTTATACTCTATAGAATAGAAGTACACATCTGAGACATATTTTTTGAACAGGCATCGAATTTTCACACACCCATATCCCAAATCTACTTCAACTCTCTTCTCAAAGGTTGCAAGTAGATTTATTTATCATTAACAAGATCATAAGGTCCATATATTAGTATACACAATAATTTGAAAGGTCTTTTCATACACATCCATGGAGGAAGATTATAAATGTGAATAAAAACTGGACAAGGATTGTAGAAGAAATCATTTAAAAAATGGATTAAAACCGTCACTGGAAAGACCCAACCAGACATTACAAACCATAGATGAAAAATCCTTGTGTTGTACATCAAATTCCCACCATGATAATCCATCTGTTGTATGAACCAACTCATACTTATATTTAATTTTCTCAGCATCATTCCATCACATAACAGTTTATATTTCTATAGACATTAATATATTTTGAAGCATGGGAATCAATGGAATGCGAAACATGACTTTCTATGGCATATGAGATGGTTTTCCATCTGTATTTTACTTCCACATAGATGATATACATCTTTCACAAACATTAAGTTTTTCAGTTTCCTCCTAAAATAAACTCAAATGCTTTGAATAAGCATGAATTTCATTAGTGTAAAGTCCAAGTTGATTAATTAACTTCCATTACTTTTAATGATTTGAAGAAATATCCACACCATTAGGAATCAAGTCCTTTAAAAATATAAGAATATAATCAATGGATATATTAGAAATTATATACATTGTTTTTCTATGATATAATTTCTTTAAAAATTACAACTTTTTCATTTTAGTACATTCATGATATACAGAAGTTCTCACATCATCCATTAATTATTTCACACTCTCAACATCATTCTATATTTTCATTTAATTTTAGGTGAAACACCAGAAGGTCCAGTGTGTTCCCTAACTACAAAGATCTATAAAACACAAAACCATATGTAAGAAGGTATAGAACACCTACCGTAGGTCCCAAGTATAATAATCATAAAATATCAACCTATGTTTTGGTACAGATTGAGATAAAAATGAAGAACAGAAGGCAACCTTGGAAATATGTCATATTATCTTGCACAAAAATAACTTAATTGATACGAAGTTAAAAAATAATGGAACCAGATGATCTAAGAAATTACAGATATATATACAATGATACTTTTAGTGATAAAATTGGACAACGGATATATGATCAAAAGAAAATTCAAGTTTAGGCTTCTGGATGGCTCAAAAAGGTGAAAGGGATGGCTCTCCACGATAGAGAAAAGAAAATAAGAAGATGTGTTAAGATTGAAACTTGTTAAGGGAAAACTATAAATTCACCCAAAAACATAGGGTCACATGGTTTTTTTCATGTTTGGAGAAATTGTATGTCAATTATGCATCCTTCTCTACCTCAAGGAGAACCTCGCATGGTTGTCGTGCAATATTAGACAAATTATGTGCTAATTGTGCACAAAGACTATTCAAAAAAGTGTAGATCCCCCATATTGGCGTACTCCCCTAGATACATGATCTCTCCATACTATAAACCACTTGATATAGTTCAATACCACCTTGTATATATTCACCAAATAGTGTGTCTTGGGTTTCATAGTTTCTATTAATCTTGTGGTAGTACTGCCTTTTCCAAAAACCAGGCTTTTGGACTCTGAACAAGTCTCGAACACATCTAAAACTCTAGTGATCTCATTACTCACTGACATTAGGTCAAAACAAAGGATTTAAAAAAATTAAAAAAGATATGTACCTCATATGGGGAATTGGTATATTACAATAGATAACCATAAATTACAACAAAAGAAATATAAATACTTTACATCAAATAAATAAATAAAAGGAGAAAAAACATCATAGTTCAATTTTATATAAAATAATAATAAATCCCGGGATATAAAAATACAAACAACTAAAATTTCATATATCCATAAATGACATAAACAAGATCTATTATAGTCATATATATATATATATATATATATTCCTAAAAATTAAATAAAAAGGAGTAACTACAACTAGTCTTGAGTACATCCTCTATTCATATATACTGGCCCCTACAAAGCTCCATATCAACCATCGAGATAGGTAATTTACTCTTATCATCACCTAGAACCATGAATTTTCCTAGTTACTTATGGTTCTTAGATAGGAAGTGATTAAAAATCAATAGGCCCCCACCAACAGTGTCCCTAAATACATCCAGTATCACATGTTCATGTACATTATGATGTGATCCAAAGAAAATGTAAACATATAATGTCAAAAAAAATACATATTCTATAACTATTGGTAGGACATAGTGACCTAGATGTGACCCTACTTTCTTCGACCATCGTTTGGTAATATTTAAACATATTAAATAATTATCATCTGGAATGTTTTTCCCAAGTCATAGTCAATTGTCTTAAAGTCTCATCATAATATAATGACCAATTATTAGGTAGTATATCCCAATGTAATATTTATGGTGGAGTTCATATCATCCTAATGATAACTTATTCCCCAGTCAATGGGAAGAATTTCCTGATAATATGTCCAAAGTTGAGCGAATAACATCCCTATAAGAATATAACCATCGATATGTGGAAACACTTTATAAAGCATGATAACATTTATAGGCAATATGTCCTTGAGTCATCATATTCATGTGGGGATCATTGTCTAGTTACATATTCACGATAGGGAATAACATCCCTATCCATGGTGACTCATTGGTTGGAAATACATCCCTAGTATTGGGGTATCAAATGATTGTAAGGGAATCGCACCCCTTAAGCATTGACACTCATATGAGCATCATGTTACATTAAATGTAAGTAACTCAAAAAAGGTAGTATATCCCACCTCTATGGGTAATAACCGATATCCAAGCATAGTTTTCAATACCCACCATTATTGGGGTCATAAGGTAATTCTATTCAATTTCCAAGGTTATTCCATCCCAAATACAGCCACGTCCTAATCAGTATCACATCCCACAATATATCCAATGCATTATAGGTGGGAATTACATCCCAAAATCTTGAATATAGCATCCTAGTCCCAAATATATAAACTATATGTGATATCCCTCCTTATCATGTACAATGTATCACGAGTTATCATATCAGTCTCACTTTTTCTATCACAAATATTAAGGGTTTACCACCTCAACAATATAGCCAAAACATCATAACAAAGAAAAATAATAATATCAGTATATATGCATTTTCATTCAAGTATAGAGTAATATCCAAGATTATTTAATTAATAATTTGGTTGGTATCCTCAAGTTCAACCAAAGCCTATAAGACAATTTAAGCAAAACCATCCTTGTTCTATAAGCTAGCAGGGAGAAACATCAACCCCATCCAGATCAACTATTTATAAGATATACTTAAAATAGAAAATCCTTAAGTGTTATAAGATAATCAGTTCACACTAATACAAGCATCCCCCATCTTAAAAGGGCTAGAGGAAACCCAATTAAGTTCTATCATGATATCAAAAAACTCAAAGGAACCCAATTGGGGATTATAAGAATTTGGGGAAATGTAATTTATGTTAGGTTCATGGTTATTGGAATCCATCACAAAAATGTATAACAACTGAAGTGTTTGTAATTGTCCCAAACATCTATATCTAAATCAATCATGGTTAAAGTGATCCATTTAAATTTAATTATAAGATAGTCTGATATGGACAATGAGGTCGTGTGTCGCATGATGCATAAAACAAGTATGGAGCATAGGAATTAGTTAGGGAAAACCTACAACAGAATAATTGAGTCCATATCATTAAATATCCTTTGATTATTCAATCTAAAATTGGGGAAATCATAAAATATGGGAAAATACCCAAATTTTGGCATAACCATCAAATCACAACATAATAGTGGGTATAACCAAAAATAAAGGAGGGGGTGTGGTGGTTTTACCCATATAACTCAACTTTCATAAAAGGGATGAATGTTAAATACCAAATGATGAATAATTTGGAATGGAAGAGGTATAATCTAAAGATATTGATAGGGAGGGTATTAATTATTAAATAATTTAAATAATTAATTAAAATTTAAAACAAAATCACATATATTACCATCGGACTTTCAATGTGTTATCTAACAAAATTCTACCAATGGATGATCCATTGAAAATCCTATGGATACACACTAGGGTTCTAGTGGGAATTTCTTCATTTGTATATTTCTCCACCACGGGCCCATTTTCTGGAAATGAGGCCTAAAACCACCTATATCCCATTAATCCTAATAAAATACTAAAATAAAAAAGTTTTGGAAAAAATATTAGTAAAATTTAAAACTTATAGACATTAATGGTGTTATAAACTCCACACCATATGGTAGATCATCCATGAGATTCATCATCAAGCATTAATAAAGCTCCTCATTAAACAACTATGAACATTTTCCTATATTAATTGATGCCTGTTCCCATGTATCTTCTTAGATATGTCCATTCTCCCACTGCACATATACTAGAAAAACCATCATACCATGAGGATCCTCCACACATTTATCAACTATATTAACTATTCATTCTTTAAATGATGCATCTAGAACTATCTTAACATCCTTAATATATATCACATTACATGTATCTAGATGACATTAATAGATTCAATATGCATGAAACACATCTGGCATAACTTTGTACTGATAAGGAATCGTTCACCGATATAAAAATAATCTAATTATCTTTAACATCTCAAACATCCCAATCAACCTAAGTGATAACTCTATATGTCTTGAAATATGAAAATATCCCAAATTTTGTGAAACTCATAAAAATAATCTTCCACCAACCTCAAACTCAAAAGGATGAAATTTTCAGTTAGAATATAATCTCTACCTTGTCAAAAAATTGCTAACTACTTTCTCAGTATTTATATATTCTCTGATGTCACCTAAATGAGATGCATCCTAATAATTGTTCTCTCCATAGACTCCATCTAAAATTAGGGAAAATAAAATATCATGTCATATAAATCCTTAAAAAGAGACATATGAATCAATACCTAATTATTATTATTGTATTAAAACTCATAAAATACAAGATGACTCTCCCATGAACTACTAAAATTAATACACACACAACTAAAATGACCTCCAGAGTCCTAATAGTTTACATTGACTTTGTATCCCTTTAATTATGGGGTTTAAATCTTAGACAAACCAGTAAATTAAGTAAAATATCTATACCATACCATGGGTGAAATAAGAATTAGGAATCCTATCATAAATGATACTCAAAGGTACACAATGAAGTCATATTATCTTACAGATATATAATGGTCTCATCGCATCAACAGACTAGGTCTCTATAAATGGTTGAAATTTTGTGACATTGGTAAACAGGTCCAAGAAAACCCACACTACATCACTAATTTGTGGTTTCATTGGAAAACCTAACATGAAATCGATCATCACAATGTCCCACTTATAATCAGAAATGCGTAGTGACTAAAGACTACTGATGGTTCACAGATGCTCCACTACTACCCATCGAAAAGTAACACAACATAAAATAAACCATAGTATGTATTTGTTAATCTTGGGCCACAATTATTTCCACTAAATTCATGGTCAATCTTAGGAACCCATATATGAATATCCCATATCAGGGCATGTGAATCTAAAATTCACTCCTTACACATGATTGTAGGGGCCACCACCCAACCTTGGATGTAGAGAACCTCCTCAACATCAAGAGAACAATTAGGTGGTACCTTCTCACCATATACTCTATCACTCAAATCCATGTAGTAAGATTTGAATAACTGACTCACCATTTCTCTCTCAATGAATAAATATTCCATGCCTAAATATTTCAAGGATAGTCTTCCTTAATAATCCAAAATACCAAGGTGCATCTTAGTGAAGAGCCTCATAATTTACCACTCTCTTCAATCCACCTACACCACCTAAACTTGAGTATTCTTAATTAGAGCATGAGTTACAATACTCCCCTCACTAGAGTTATATACCATCTTGAATCCAAAAATAGTCAAGATACTCAACCCAACATCTTCAATGAAGGTTCAAGTCTCTATGAGAAATTATTGTCCTAAGGATCCTATGATATCTATATACAATGAACCTCTCACCCAAAAAACAAAAATCCCAAAATCATAAGGAATTCAATATCACTACTAACTTTATATCATGCTTCATGAAGCTCCACACATGTGGCCTAAACTACATCAAACCATAAGCAACATCATATCCATCCAATTTTATAATTTCTCCCTAACCAACCCTTGATGTGTCAAAATACAAAGTTCAATTGTTACCCAAATCTGGTACGGTCAAAAAATACATAGATGTCAATTTAACTTCATGGACCTAGAGGTATCTCTCATAATTTCTAGACCATAAAAACTCCACCCACTTCTTAGTGAGGGTCATCATTAGAACTTCCAACAAAGATAAGTCTTGAATGGATCTCCTATAATTTATTTCTAAACCTAGAAATATATGAATCTAAAATATTATTTTCGACCACTATCAAGAAACCATAGACTTAAAATTATAATGGAACACTAATATTCCGACCTTATATCTCAAATTCCCTAAGTATCAGACCTAACTATTCAAGAATTAACACTAAAAAATATATTCATAGAGCCTATGATCACTAAGTGTCCTAAAGAAACATCTCTAGGGGGTGAGCATGGTCCTATTATGAATTTATGTATACTAAAATTTCTTTAGTGAAGAATAAAACAAAATAATACACATATAGATTGAATACCCTCTTCATCAAGGCCATAAACATGGTTGGTTCATTCATAAATTGAAATGGAATCATAAGATACTCATATAATTTGTATCTTCTCTTAAAATCTGTACAAGGGATATTATATGACCTCACTCTCAATTTTTTATAACCTAATTTCATATAAATATAAGATAACAAAATGGATCCATTTAGTGGTTCAAAAAATCATCAATATTGGGAAGAGGATATTTCTTCTTGATCATTACCTAATTCAACCTCTAGTAATCCACACACAGCTTTAATGAATCATCTTCCTTCTTGGTGAATGATATAAGGTCTCCCCATATAGATGACCTCAGGTGAATAAAAATAATTCTCAAGATGATTAAGTTGTGCCTTAATATCTTGAAGCCTTATAGGATCCATCCTATAAGTGTAAATAGATATGGACTATATATCTATCATAAGATCGATCATAAATTGAACCTCACTCTTAAATGAAAACACATTGAATTCCTTGGGAAATATATTTTGTAATTGGTCAACAATATGAGAAAAATAAATTGATGTGTCTCTTCACCATCCAAAAAAACACTAGAAAATATTTTTGAATGTCTACCCATTTTTTGATGATTAAATTATCTAGAATAGGAATATGTGTAATATCATTTACCAATGATGATAAACCTCCCATATTAATGTGTGTGGGAGGTTTGTTGAGAAATAATAAATTATAGGATCATTTTTTATTAGCTATTTGAAGGTGTTGAACCTGAAGGATTATTTTATATTTACAGAGTGTATCATATTACTTTTTAAATGGAAAGTTTTGTTTTTATATGATTCATCTTGTGTGTTGTGATTGACGGTTTGGACTAAGGTCTCCTAGTAGAGTAAAAAACCATAGTGGTATAAGTATAACTAAGTGTTAGTGTACATTATGTCTTGCGTCAATATTTTTAGGGAAGGTTGTTTCTTGGAGGGTTCTAATTTTTTTCCCAATTCTTTTCAATCATATCCAGTAATATAGCACTGATAGACTAGGTCTATTTGAACAGTTTGTACTAGTCACATTCAATTTCTATGAAATGGGTCAATGAAGATATTTAGGTATTATTTTTGGTGGGTTATAGTTGTTTCTATCATTTATCAATGTTATCATTGGTCTATTTCATGACGAGTGACCACAACTAAACCATGTTTTTTGGTGTTGAATGTGATCATTTTGGGAGTTTATAGTGTTGTTGAGTAGCCCCATGTGTAGAAGTTGGAATGGATTATGCTTTGATCCTGGGGATATTATTATGCATAATTATTGGAAGAATTGGTATGTTCATAATTTTTGGATAAAGTTAATATTTAAGTATACTTTGAGGTGTTACATTCTAAAATCCCTTATAGAGTCATTCTGGACCTCGAGTCAAATCACATTGGGGTATGGTTTTATGTTGAATGATGGCACTCATGTGGTAGGTTCTAGGTTGCACATCAAAGGTACAAAGAGTAACAATATCATAGTAACTACCCTTCTTCACAAACCTCTCTTAGGTTAGTATTTTTTTTATGTATTTTACCTAGTTATATAAGAATAAAAGTAGTGTTAATGAATAATATTCATCATAGTGGTTGTGTACTTGGTTCTGTTAAATGATAGAAATTTTATAAAAATTATTCGATGTGGAAATTTTTTTCTACAAAGGGTAGTTTGAAAGGATTATTAGCCCAGTAACCTATATTTTTTATAAAAGGAAAATAATTTTAGGGTTTCTATGGTTATAAAATAAATAGTGAAATGGTTAATTTGACTAAGAATTATACTTCAGAAAAAAAATCATTTCATTGAACTTTAAAAATTGTTTTTACACTAAGGTTGACATTTAGTGGAATTTCAAGTTGTATATTTTTGTGGATATTTAATAAAAAAATATTCAAGAACTAAGAAAACTCAGTACTAAAATTTTATTAAAAAGGCCAAAATGAGATATTACAAGGAACTTATAGAAATAAAATTTTGGATTTAACCGTAAGAATCAACGTCAATTGGGAATGAATTTTTTTTTTGAATATTAAAAGACCCCATTGAACTAACATCACAAATTTCATTCTTTGATAATGTATCAGCAACATTATTTTATTCCATGTAATAATTTTTCACACTTAATTGAATAACATAAATATTCTAAAGGAAATATAACTAAGGTGGCAGAATCCTCTATAGAATATTCCTTGATAGGATTCTAAAATTTCCAATGGAAATAGTTTAATCTAATTCAACCAATAAGAATTTCCATCCAAAGGTATTAACATATTTGATCGCATGAATCATTTCCCAATGATCTAATTCATTAGAAATACCTGTGTCAATGAAGTTATATAAACATACCTTTTTATGCCCATTATAAGTTCTAAATACTCCTCTACATCCCTTAATCACAAATGTGAATATCTTCTAAATAAGATATCAGATAAATATTTCGACATCTTCGTTGTGTCTGGAATTTGGTTTTTCATTAGGTATGGTATAAATGCTATGATATAGTGAAAAACCAAGGACCTAGTATTTATTTATTTTATTTAAATAACTAAATAAAACAAATAAAAATAAAAATTTTATTTCTATTTAAATTATTGTTTGTAATTGGACGGTCATGGCTCTGTCGACATGCACTGTTAAAGGTTTAATGGGGTGGATATTTTTGTATTTTTGACTTATCTATGATGAAGATATTTGATTAATGAAATTATGAGGGTTAATTATGTATTTATAGGGTAATTTTGGAGAGATATAATTATTCCCATCTATTCATTATCTCCCAATAGGGAAATCATTAAATAAAATCCGATCACACTCTCTTTTCCCCATTGGTGAAATAAATACATAGAGAAGTAAATCTCTCTCTTTTTACACAAAAAAAAATGGTTCTTCATGTTCTAAATGTTATTCATCATGATCGTTATTATGGACATGAATTGTAATAGAATCATTTAATTAATGAAAATTCATCATCAAGGTAGGACCTTTTCATATTCTCTAAAAATCATGTATTATGTCATTCAGTCCTCTTCACCTCATGTTAGAATAATAAAACATCAACAATGGGTTCTTGGAAATATCTTCATTGGTAACATAATAAAATTCATTAATAAACAAATAATTAATTATTCATTTATAAAATTTATTATTTTAAAAACATAGTTTATTTCTATTATGGGAATTAAATAAATCAATTAGACAACCATTGGTTGGATACTCTCTCTCCCGAGGGGACTCCCTCCCAGGAGACATCAGGATTTTCCCTTGGGATTCCCTTCTTATATCATTTTCTCGAGAGATGTTGAATATTTTTCATGCCTTATCCTTCTCTGTTTTAGTATTTTTCTCTTATACTTTATCTTTATCATGTTTCCCTTGCACCTTCATTAATTTTTGTTATCTCCCCTTGTGAAAAGAATGCCCATTCATGTCGCTCAACCTATATCTCTTCCCTTGTATTTCTTATAGTATGGAAACTGTTCTCCATCAAATGATTCACATTTTTTCATTTCCACCATGCTGAACCCCAATCATGGCCAGTATGTTGGTAAACATTGTAGTTTTAGATTGTGTAGTTGGTTGTGTTTGGTGATATTTTCCCTCTAGCCTTTCTTTAGTGATCTTGCAGCCGGATTTTCTTACTTCCTACTCCACTTCCCTTCCTTCATTTACATTAATAATAAACCCCATCTTGTTATATTAATATGTTTCCCTAGATATATTGGGATGGTTATGGTGGAGTGTTGTTTAGAGCTTTGGTTTCTGGAGTGTTGATTTTGTGTCACCCATTTTCTTTGGATTTGTTCACTTTTTTCCCTTATGGATTTTCTTGATAGATTCCCCTGAAAGATGATGTGGTTATTGAATGTCTATTTATGGTGGTGCAGGGAACTTATCCTTGAAGATGTTGATGATTTTTCAGTATCTTCCGTTTGTGGTGTCAACACCCACTGACCTCCATCTGGCTTATGTGTTTCCATTTTCCTCGATGCTGGTTATTTCTTTGTGTACAAGGAGATCGTGATCTCTGGGGTTTCTTATTCTGACTCCAACCAAGGGTCTATCCAATGTTTTAGTGGGATTATCTCTCTGACATTGCAAGTTAAGATTCTAGTAAAGGACAATTATGTCTCTTGGATGATAGAGGTTCTCATGGCTCAAGTAATGACATGATCGGTCAGAGGCTATGGTCTCGCAGGTCATATTTTCTGTTATTTTCGTTCTAGTTATAATTTTTATTTAATAGATATTGTGGTTCATGGTAGAGTGGGAATTCACTTAAGTGAATTTTAATTTTAAATTTATAATTTTTAATTGTATTTGCTAGTGCTTTTGATTTATTCCTGGAGTATTTTTGGTTAGCTAATAGGTATGTGATTCCTATTTTGATTTTCTAGTAAGAAGTTCCCACTTAACGTCAATGTGGTTTTATTAAAAAATATATTTGAATAATTAAATAATAATTATATTAAATATTAGTTAGATATAAAATTATATTTGATGTATTTCATTTAATAATGATTCTCTGGTGAGTTAATTTGTTCCACATTTAAAAAAATATTTAAAGTGTTCTCTCAATGATAAAGATAATATAGATTTTATGTAGAAAACAATCTTGTTTTTTAAAAGATAAAATATGATTACAAAATTATTTTTTTTATGAGGATTATTTTTATTTCATAAATATAGTAAATTTGTCCCGATATGTTGATTATTGATATTTTTACAAATTATTAATAACTGGGATATCAAAGAAAAATTAATTACAATTGAATTGATAATAAAATATTAATATTTGATTATTAATAAATTGAAATTTTAATATTTGAAAAACAAATTATAACTTGAACTGATAACATGATAATGTGAATCGATATTAAATTATTAATATCTTAAAGAGTTGATATTTTACCAACCATTTGATTAATAACATGAATTGATATTAAAGTTTGTTTTCACCTATTGATTATTAATAAATTGAATTGATAATAACATGAATTGATATTCAATCATCAATAACTTGGATTATTAATATTTGATTATAAATATTTGATTATTAATCAATTCAAAAGATTTTATTGTTATTATTTTATTATTAATTACTTAAAAATTAATATTCGATTGTTAATGATCGATTATTAATAACATGAATTGGTATTGGATTTTGAAAAACAAATATTATTAATAACTTGGATTATTAATAACATAGATTATTAAAACCTTGAATTTTTAAAAAAATGGACTAATAAAATGAATTATTAATAAATTGTATTATTATTTACTTGAATTATTCAATTATTAATTACATTAATTTATATTTAATTATTAATATATTGAATAATTAATTTTATATAATTAATATTTTATTATTAATATTTTATTTTTATAACTTGAATTGATATTCTTTTATTAATAAAATGTATTTGTAATAACTTGGATTGTTAATATTTCCCAACCAGATTATTAAACAAAACCTTTCAACATCAACAAAATATTAACTTGAATTGACATTTTTTATTAATAAATTGAATTTATATTTTATTATTAATAACTTGTAATATTAATAGTCCTATTAATATTTTATTTATAATTTAATATTCAATTTTGGAAAACTTCATTATTGATAACTTGGATTATTTTATTATTATTAAATTGAATTGATATTCAATTATTATTAACTTTGATCATTAATGACTTGGAATGTCAAAAAATTGAAATATTAATATTTAGTTAGAAATATCTTGAATTGATATTCGATTATTAATAAATTAGATTATTAATAACATGGATTATTAATATTAAATAACTATATTATTAAGTTAAGTATTTCTCTATCAATTATTAATAAAATTAACTGGTATTATATTATTAATAACTTCAATTGATATTTGTTTTTTAATAACTATGATTATTCATATTTTATTAAAAATTAATATTTGATTGGATTGTCTTTTTTTCACATGATGAATTGATTTTATACTACAATTATTTTCCTTTGATCATGAGAACTTGAAGATTTGATATTTAATTATTTTATGGGTTAACAAGGGTATATATACTCAATATTTATATAAATTTATTTTCCAAGAATCCTCCTTGGATTATTTATTTAATGTCGATCTTTCATGTTGGTGTTTATATATTTTTCTTTAATAAATTAGTATGACATAAGTGGAAGATTTATTATTAATAATCTCATATATTCATTTCTTTAATTATTAAGAATTGACATCCTACCTTCTATAACTTCCTCTTTATTTATTGTATAAAATTGAAAATCAATTTTTGTTGGTCAAATAATTTTCTATCCTTTATTATAAAATTTATTTCTAGCCATCCCTGCACAATTATTAGTTTTAGGAACTTTAATGATTAATGGATGGAATTTTCATTTTAGACAAGGTGGGGGAAACAAGTTAAGCAAGTATTAGAGGTACAACCTATTATAAAGATGATGATGGCATTAATGACATGAAATTGAAGTTTATATTGTTTTAAAGTTGTTAAAACTACATGGTGAGTAGTCTTAGGTTACACATTGTGTGAGTATACAATAAAAATTTCCACATCCGGATTTGGAACACATATAAAGTTTTGACAATATAATAATTATGTAATTTATGATATCTATCACTACGGTAACATCAGCTTATAAATATTATACATCATGTGAGTATATGTCACAAACAATGTCTTAGGGGACCATTTGACATGGTCTTTATCAATGTACATGATAAGTCAATGAGCCAGACCCACATGGGATGTTCCACCTAAGAACATGTATTTTATATCAAGGGGAGTCACTCAATGTGTGTAGGGAATAAATTCTATGAAGCCTCTTCGACCTTCAGTTGAATAGCATACATGAAATTTCTTGTATATCAAATTCACATGGATTTGGATAATGAAATGCATTATCATTCTTCATGATTCAACTTACACATTTTTTACCCAATAGGGGCACATTACTTACTTGGGATATTTCAGTATTCTTCATATATTTTCTCTTAATTATTAGTTTATAATTTATCAATTTTCCATTCAAATAATTTTTTCATTTAGAGCATGATGGTTCAATATTCTAAGTCATCAAAAGTTTTTAATTTTTTTATTCGGAATAATTAAAAAATTTAACCTCTTTAAAATAGACAATAATGTTGGTGAGAAATACTTGCAAGCAGACATGGAGTTCGATTACTCCCCCACGATTCACAGCATATTACTCAATTCATGGTGTTTGGGTACTTTACCAGAGTCATTATCCGGATCAGTATCAATCCCCCATATGTATTATAGAGTAATTACTATGACATAAATTGAGGTATGGTCCTCCATCCCTAGAGTTAGTACATCATTTTATGTTAGGGTATGGTCCTCCATATTATTCAAGTACTCCCCCATTTTATATTCATACTCACTGACAAGGATCAATCCCCTGATTTCAATATAGATAATTGGATTAAATGTTTAAAGTGTATGTTCAGTCTAGTTTCTATGGTGATTGGGATATTTTAAGTTCCCTTCCCTGTATAAGACATTGGCAGAGAAAGTTTTTTGAAGAATGTTAATATTATTTTTTCAATGGTAGAAATGAAATTTGAACATATATGATTTCCTTAGTGTTCAATTTTTTATTCCCTTTGGCTTAGATTTTGACATGAACTTTGGTAAGGTTTTAGTCATTATGTATGTGTTGAATTATATTTGTTTTTTTTACTCCCCCTTCGTGGTATTTATGACCACACTTGTTGTATATGAACAGATATTGAGTGGACTAGCAATGTTAATGGAGGATTAAAAGATGGTGGAGTTGGTATGTTGTAGTATACAGTGGTTCATATAAGGATATTATTAGTGGTTAAAATTTATCTTGAGAACTATATAGTGAGGATATGTCAACCCACTCCTAGAGCCAGTTTGACCAGGTTGAACTATTTACTACATTTTTGTTTCCACTTCACGGTTTTTCTTTATGGAATTATACATTTTATTTGATATCTCGGTGATGAATTATATATATATATATATATCAATTGTTTATATTTATATATGTGTGTATGTATATATGTATATATATATATATATATATTTATAGATTTTGGGGTATTATTTTTTTTAGTGTAGCATTATCATTATAGGTTTCCATAGTATGATATCACCCATGTATGTTTATACCTTATTGGTGTGGTTCATAATCACCTAGCCAATTGGAGGTAGGCTTAGGGTGTCACACATATCCTACTAATTATCAAGGTGGGATCCAAGTGGGTTGTGTAAAGTCATACAGGTATAAAATTAGTTAGATTATTAGGAATTAATCTTAGAGATAATCCTCTTGTAAGTATTGATTTTATATTTAGGGTAGAAATGCAAAGGGGTCTTAAGTTATATTTTCAAACCCGTTTGACCAGTGTGGTTTTGATGGTTAACATATCATTTAAATGAGACTCTGATAATGAGTTACTTAACCTAGGACCTTGATACTTCATATTACAAGAACAATTAACTTCGCACACACATAATACAGTGGTCAGTTATGACCTTTTCGGTATAATCCATGTGTCAACTCACACAGATATTCTCTGGTAACCATGGGTTCATCCTATTAAATAGGGAATGTACCTTCTAAAAACTAGCTTATACTTAGATTCAAGGTCATTATGTTCCCATTCTAATTCTTGGTCCTTTCATTACTGAACAATTGAGTGATTAGTAAACAATTATGAGATCTTATTGAGATGCATTTTTCACTAATGAGTATAGGGAAGATTCTATCACTATGTTTTCTTAGTTAAAATTTTACTTGAAGAGTGGAAGGAAGTTTTTCATGATCTGTAAAGGGTTGTATTTAGATTTAATATTCTATATACATTATATAGATAGTTTGTCATGGTTTTATAGCCAATTTTATCCTTGTTTGTTAGATATTTAGTTGGAGTCCAAAATTTATGCTTCACATATAGTTTGTACACTCAAAGAATAAATAGTTATTATTGTTTTTTATTTCCCCATTTAACACTTCCATATATTATAACATATTTTTTACAATAAATTAAATTTCTTTGATTACTTTCATTACACACAACACCGAGTTTTAACGAACCATGACAAACTATCAATATTATTATTTAAAAAATGTTATTATTACATAGTCAATAAAAATGGATTCATGAATAAGAATAAAAATATTTCAAATATTTATTATAATGTTTTTATATAAACAAAAAATATTGATAAATAAATACATAATTTTCGGTAAAATATTTATATGTTTCGAAAATACTTTATTCCAGAGAGAGTATTTTTTATTTCTTTTCTGTAAAAAATAATAGAATTAATTTCATAAAGTTTTAGAATATTAAATTGATAAAATAAAATTAATTTTTTAAACAATCATGTAAAAATTATCATAGAGTGACATTTTTTTTTGAAAAGATTATTTTTTTCTATTAATAGTGAAAAATACATGTTTTTAATGAAAAATATATTTTTATTTAATGAATTTATAAGGCTAATTTGTTGTTTCAAAATAGATTTTAAAGTAAAATAAGTAAAATTATATATAAATTATTAAACTTTATGTCACTGTAATCATTTTCATTTTAAATTTTTACAAAAAAAATGTTTTAAATTTTTAAACATTTTCTCTTTGGAAAACTTCTTTGTCATCACATCTACGTGTTTAATTTTATATTTAAAATTTCCACTTCGATGAATAGAATTTGTAAAAATGAATTCTATATTTTTATCATAAAATTTTACATTATCTAGTAATTTCAAATTATTTTTTCACCATAATGAATAGTGGAAACAATAAAAGTCATTTACCACGGTTGAGGAAATAATGGGTTTTCCAATTGGGTAAACTCAAATTATATTTGTGGAAAATGACAGAAAATTAGTCTAAATCCCATTTTATTGACCTAGTTTAACCTTATAATTTATAATAATAAAGCATTGTCCATTTTGTGATCCTTTAATCATGTGAAAAAACGTGTGAACACCTTTTTCTTTCCTAAAAATACTAGTGTGCCACTCACCTCACTTATAAAAGGCCAACCCTTATCTGCTCCTATTAATACTTACAAAACCACTTTCTTAGACCAATACCTACCAAAATATCTCTCTTAATTCCATACTTACATCCTATAATCCATAGTTTTCTCATAAATCAACCCTATGAAGGATTTTGGTGCAAACCTAAAGAGGTTACTCGAAGATGACGTAACATTTTTCAACGAGAATTTTTATTTTAATTTTTCTACACCTCATTAAATTATTATTAAAATATGTTGATATTATAACCATAATATATTACATATAATTATATATTGTTAAGTTAATTCTATGACCTACAACCATTTCCACTTCTATCAAATGGGATACAAAATCATCATTCGTATGAACGGAGGGCTACCGCCTCACAAACCATTGTTATTCATTTTCCATCACCACCTCACACGGCTAGAAATAATGACTGATTTAAGTTTTATATATTATATTATTAAT
The DNA here is from genome assembly GCA_963277665.1 of Viscum album. Classification (NCBI taxonomy): domain Eukaryota; kingdom Viridiplantae; phylum Streptophyta; class Magnoliopsida; order Santalales; family Viscaceae; genus Viscum; species Viscum album. The sequence continues at coordinate 509,311,447 of OY728143.1, read as the reverse complement.
ATTAATAAACTTATGAATTATTATGTCACATATACCTTCTTTATTTACATTCTATGGGAATACAATAACGGCGCTCATGTGTACGACGGACTACTGCCTCACGAAGTGATATGAATCATTCATGCATTACACGAAAGGTCATAAGGATTGTTTTAAAGAAAATATATATATGAAAAAAAAATTATTATATAATTCTAATAAATTAATTATGATTATTTATTTCAATCTATTGAGAAAATAGAAACAACGTTCATGGGTACGTGCGGTCTACCGTCACCATTAACAGTGTATTTCATTTTCTACTTATAACTTTTATAGATAACTCTAAATACATATATAATGAATATATATGATATTTATAATATGGATAAAATTATGGATATTATGTAACTATGATCAAATTAAGAGTGATGATAAAATAAAAAATCAAAACATGGACTAAAAACAAAGTATTAATTGCACAAAACACAACTTTAACATATAATTGTTAATAAATAGGTAATAATATGTGATAAGTAAATTATATATGGTATAATATATATATATATATGTAAATTTATTATTATATAATATTTATACAATAAAATTATATTTATTATATAGTATTTTTGAATGTGAATGAAAAATTTCAAGACATAAGTTAAGGGATTTTTAATCTATCTTTTATTTTTGAGATAATTGTGTCATATTCAACACTCATTTATTTTGTGTGGTAATTATACTACCACTTTGACATGTTATATAATTAATATAAATATTTTAATGATATTTAGAGTTTTATTGGATTTTATTATTTATTAGTTCTTACGATTCGAGAGATTACCCAAGTGGTAAGGGGTTTTTGTCTCAATTTGTCATCATTGAGACATATTTTCATGTTATACACATATATTATTTTATCAGATTTATATAATGAAATATTAATGTATAATGTAAAACATTTATTTATTATCAAGATATTATAAGTTTTATTTAGTTTTATTCACTCATAGGGATTACTAATTAATGGTACCAAGGTGGTAAGGGTCTTATGTTATAATCTCGTTATTTATAACGATTGGTCATGATTGTGCTTCCAGTGGTAAAATATTATGAACTATTTATATTGATAATAATTTATTTTTTTTCTAATATGGTAATTTAAATATAACACATTTTTCCATTAATTTTCCTCTCTTTATGTACTGATGAGTTCCACATGTTACTTTTAAAAAGCTCATCTTTATTTCTCTCTTTAGTCGAAAACACTTTTTCATACAAAAACAAGGTTTTCTAAAAATGTTTTTAAAATTATATAAATGATTTATTAAGTAAATTATTACATATGTTTTACTTTTTATAAAATTTTCTAAAAGGAATATCCTTTCCAATTTCAGAATGAGTTACTTTTGTACTTTAATCGAAAATGTGAAAGAAATATTTATTTCGATGTTTTTAGAATGAATGGTGTTTTATGATTCCATGAATACTAAATGATTTAAATATTTCATTTCATTTTTCCATTTTTATTTTCAAAGAAAAAAAATCTTTAATTTTTTAGAAATTTCTACATTTTAAATAATTTGTTTCAAAATGAGAAGGATATTTTCCACCAGAAATGTTTTAAGTGATCTTTTAAAATAACTTTCTACTCAAGATGACACCCTTTGATGTTACATAAGATTTTTAAGGGATATAATACAATAATATGATCCCTATTATTTCAACCAATTTTTTATATTTATGATGAAAACATGTTTATGAAACTTGTTCCTTTTCCAAAGGTTATGCAGTGTTGAAATGAAGAAATTTCTATGAAACATGTTTCCTTTCCACGAGGAATGCTTTGATTAAATTTTCATAAAAAAAATTTCTTTCAATGATTTATGATATAAAGACTGCTTTAGGACCTTGAGGTAAAAATTTGTATTATTTTAATTATTGGAAATGTGGTCTCTCTATCTCCATCCAATTAATTGCGAAAATATTGATATCTATTGGGATAAATAGAACTAGAATGGGGAGTGAACTCAGTTCAGTAAGGGATATTATCCACTATGATTAGCTCAGGATTGAACCATGACTACTATGATAGTTTGGAGGGTGAAATTATCCCACTATTTTATAATTGCAAATGAGCCTTGACTATTGTGGAAATGATTTTTTATACATTTTTTATTCAAAAAATCAATGTATTAGGATAATGTTATGCTCACATACCCTTATACCTATATAATATTTATATCTCTCTTTTTTACCATTATTGAGCATCCAAGATAACCCTTTATTATGTTTCATTTCCCCAATTTATGATGAAAGGTATTATGTATGATATATATAATAGAGGTTCTAGTTTTGAAAAACTTCTTGGGAGATGATTTTTTTTAATTATGAAATTGGTTTTTTGTATAATAATGTTTCCAATGGCACTTTATGTTTATAATTCTAGCATAGATCATTTTATTTATTTAATAAATATTCATATATTACGATGTGATATATATGTATAAAAAGTGTGGTTCTTTATATTTGGTTTCATAGAAAGTTTTATTTATCCTTTGAAAACTAGGATTGTAAAACTTAATGAAAAGACTAGGATTAAGTCAAAGTAATGGAAAATTTCCTTTAATTTTGTTAATGGATAAATATTTTTTTTCCAATAAATTAGTTCCATGTTTAAATGATACAATTGGATGTGGCTATGGAATAGTTTTACCAAGGGGTAATAACTCTTAAAAGGGAACATTTTTCTTTGTCTCGATCATCACATATTTATTGAATACGTGCCTTAATACACACCAGGTTTGAAACTCCCAATGATTATCGTTTGGAAATTCACAAATGATTTACAAACCTTCAAAAATTATTTGAATAGATAATGAAAAATATTGACCTATGTTAAACCTAACGTTTCATATATTTAAAATTATTTATAGTGATTTTGATAGATTATAAGTGATTTTTTCTGATTATGTGGTTTCCCCACTATGGTTATTGTTGCTCACACTGTAATTTTGGGTTTTAGTTGATGGATATAACCATGAAGAATTATGTTAACACTAAATGTGATGGATAAATTATTGATTATGAGAAAAAATATTGGATTATGAACGGAGAGAAATATATTATTATTCTACCTAATTATCTATTGTGATATATGATTAACAATTTAAACTATAGTGAGAGCCCTAAAACATCAAATAATAGAAATATATACTTTTTTGAATTTTTTGTGGTAATGAACTTAGAGGAAAAAATATTTGGCTTCCTACAAGTCAAGAAGGGGGGAAGAAGCACCTAGAATAATATCTAAACTATAAGGGAATATTTTTTTAACATGTGTAAAAGAAGGTTTTAGAGCAATTACTTTACAAGAAATTTAATGTAATATATGTGGGTAATATGGGAATTATCTGAGTTGGTACCCTAAACAAGGGGTTATCCCCATTATCAGGGAAGGACCTATATAACCCTAAATATTTTTAGTAAAAGGGTTGACATATTTATATATTATAATTCAAGAATTATTCTATAGAAGTGATTTTATTAATGGTATTTTGATTATAAAAATCATGAAACATTTATGCATTGTGTTAATTTTGGAATCCTATTTGTCTTTAGTAAGATTAACCTAAGAGTTACGGATACCATCATGTGTTTACGGTTTCAACGTTGATCATAATTTAAAATTCTTATACACCCCCTTTTAGGTTCCAATTGATTATATTTTTTGTGATAAATGAAATTTTGCGATTCTTTTGGTTGGAATAAGGTATAAATAACTCATATGCTCAACATGAAGTATTATTTGAGGAAGAATAATATTTTCATAAGTTCAATGTTTTGGATAACCATCAGGTTTTATATGACCTTCGATGATAAAGGTTATTTTTATGGATGTTTATCATATTTGTGCGGATTTTATAAAAATTATGTAAATATAGTTTTCTTATAGAGGAAAACTTATCACATCCCATAAGGCTTTGGGGATTGAACCCCCAATTGAAGGGTAATAATGGTGAAATTCCTACCATTTTCCTATATAATTTCTTGGTTATTATAAACTTTTTTTAATGATGTGATTGATAAAATTAAGTTCATTTTGGGAAGTTATGTTTTATCATAGAGATAACCTTGGGATTTAAAAATGATATGGTTTTATCTCATGCCTCACGACAATTGATGTTTCATGTGAAAAATTATCCAAATCATGATTTATAGTTTAGTATAGTAATTTATGAATTATAGATATGGAGGAATTATATTTTTTGCAAAAGGTGTTATATATATACTGATAATAAAATTTTAAAGTATACATTCACAAAAAATGAGTTAAAAATGTGTTGGAGAAGATGGTTAGAGCTTGTTAAAGATTTTATCTTCATAATAAATTACCACCATGGGAAAGATAATGAAGTAACTAATGCTTTGATTTAAAATTATCATGTATGCTTATCCCGGATAAGGATAAAAAAGATCCAATATTTCTTGGTTTATGTAAGATGGATCTTGAATTTATTAAGGAATTGGTAAAATTTTATATTTCTCAAATAAGTGTTCAACCATCTATCCCAGTAAAGATTGATGATTCATAGAAGGTATATGTAGAGTTCTATAAGAATGTTGGAAAAGTTACTGATTTTAACCTATATTATGATGAAATGATAAGGTCTCGTAATTTAATATGTGTTTCATCCATACCAGATTTGAATAAGGAGGTGTCTGGCCCATAGTTCTTCATTCTTTATTCATTCTAAAAGTATGAATATTAAGAGATATTTTAAATAATATTTTTGGTGGGATAGAATGAATAGATATACTAAAGATTTGGTATCCTTATTCTTGGTATGTTAGTAAGTTAACTCTCAGATAAAAAATTCAATTGGGATGTTAAAACCATTATCCAAAAGAGAATATAAATGGGAAAACATCACAATGGATTTTATCATCAAACTCCATAGGACATCTAAAGGAAAAAATGTTATAATATTTATAGTGTATCACCTTACAAAGTTATCACACTTAATTATTATCAAATAATTTTCATATGAGGAAAATATTTCCAAAATATACATTAGGAAAGTGGTAATGTTACATATAGTTCCACATTCTATTGTATCTGATTGAGATTTGATGTTTTCCTCGAAGTTTTGGGATGAGTCTTTAGATAAATATTAATACAAAATTGAGTTTTAAAACTTCATATCATCTTCATATATATGGTCAGTATGAGGTAAAATTTCAAACTCTACAGGATATTTTAATATCTTGTTATATGAATTTCAAATGTGGTTGGGATCTACACCTTCCTCTAGTAGAATTTTCTTGTAATAATAGCTTTCATACAATAATTAAGATGTCTTCTTATGAATCCTTCTATAGATATAATTTTAGAACTCCAACATATTGGAATTAATCTTAATAAATAAAGCTATTGAGACCAAATAAAATTGACAAAATTAATGATAAAGTTAGAACCACTCAATAGCACAACAATGCAACTTAGAGTCGATATAAATGTTATTTTTACAACCGTCGGCGTGATCTGAAGTTTTGAAATTTTTGAGCAAGATTTATTTTGAATTTATCCATGTAATAATGTTTTTATATTTGGTAATAATGGAAAGATAATCCCTAGGTATATTAGACCCTTTTATATTTTTGATTAAGTAGCGACTATATCTTATCATTTGGTTCTTTCACCGAACCTACTCAAGTCCATGATACATACAATGTATATCTCCTAAGTAAGTGTATATGATATCCTTCACATGTAATTAACTTATTAGTCATACTAATGGATCATGAACATTAATATGAAGAAAAAACTATGGATATTCTTTATCATAGAGATAAATTTCTACAAAACAATTCCACTAACCTTGTCAATGTTTTATAGAGAATCCACAAGCTTGAAGAAGATATGTGTCATCCTAAGGATATGATAAGGTATAATTATCCCTATATTTTTATCAAAGTGTTAAAATTTTGAGGGAGAAATTAATTTTAATGAGGTTATATTTTTAAAACCTACAATTTTATGAAATATATTTTAAAATAGATTTAATTTCTTTGATAAGTTTTGTTACAGACAACACCAAGTTTCCACAAACCATAATGTACTATTAATATTATTATTTCAACATGACTATTATAACCTCGACATAAAACTTAGAATTGTGAATAAGAATAAAAAATTTTTAAAATTATGTATAATTTTTTTATTTAAAGAAAAAAAATTGATAAAAATTTACTTAATTTTTAGTAAAGCCTTTACATGTATAGAAAATATTTTTTCTCAAAAAATGTTTTTTATTTATTATTAAGAACAAATAATATAATTAATTATTTTCAATTTTATAAAATTTATTGGGAAAAATGAACTTCATTTTTTAAATCATTATTTCAAAAATTGTCATAGATTTAATTTTTGATAATTTTCAGGAAATATTAATTATTCAATGAATAGAGGAAAATAATGATTTTTATTAATAAAATATCATTTCATTTATAGTATTTAAAAGTTATGATTTTTTAACATTATTTTAGAGGTAAAATTATCTCAATTATTTTATTATTCATAAAAATTAGTTCATTGATATCAATTTTATGTTGAATTTTTTTATATGAAAACTTTTTGTATTTATGAAAACGTTTTATTTGGGAAAATATTTTTTGATCACATCGGTGGGTTTTATCATAAATTAAATTCTTCCAATTATTTTAAATTAATTTGGAAAAATGTATTAAAATTTTTTAATCATCATAATTAAAATTATAAAATACAGTCAACCTATTTTTTAAACATAACTAATAGAAAAAATTGTAAAAATTAATTACAAAGGTTAAGGTTAATTAAGGTTTATTGAGGGTTAAACTAAAAAAAGGAATAAAATGACTTGAAAACTTTTCTAATTCCAATTATATGGATTTATTAAGGCCTTATATCATCTAATGTTATATAATGGTCCTTTTTAGATCCTTTTATAAGGTTTAAAACATGGAAGTGACTTTTTCATTTCAAATATTTCATGTTATACTTTCCCCCGCATATAAAAGGGAGCCCCCTATCCTATAATATTCACACTTTTAAGAATATTTCAAAAAATAACTACCAAAATAAATTCAATACTTACCTACCCACATCATGGAGGCCTTATTTTATTTATTAAACCCTCTTAGAGAAGATGTATAGTTCTTAACAGATCATTTTAATTTTATTTCTTCTTCCAACTTCATTAAATCCTATTCAACTATTATGATATAATATGATAATTATCTAAAATATAATTATATTTTATTATTTTATTCTTATAACCAAAATTATAACACCCCGACCCCAGCTACCCAGAGTCGGTGCATTACTTCGTAACATTGGCATGATCACAAAAGATCAAGTCTCGAAAGACCGATTAGTTTAGTAGCCTTGGAAACACTAGATACATTCATAAACGTTACATTACATCATAAAGTGAAAAACTAAAATAACAAAGTCTCCATAGACCACACTCATATCCTCTTCTGACAATCCCTGCAGGTCATTCATAAAATACTTCTTCACATCCTGGAAAATATTAAAACATTGAAAGGGGTGAGCTCAGATGCTCAGTAAGGATAACAATATTTCAGAAGCTTTCATAAATAAACATTAACATTTAAGGCAATGTATAACTAGAACAAAAGCCTTTTAAACATGAACTTCAACATAATATGGCAAAAGTAAAATGAGATAAATCCATTTACTTATTCACATGGATATTCTACTGGTCGAATAATCACATGCAATATCAATAACCACTTTCATAATGAGGGAATGTATAATGTCGGACATTCTGAAACATTTTTTCAAGGCCTCGGCCAAGACGTCTAAAATGATTAAGGCCTCGTCCAAAACCATAAATCAAATTGGGAAAGGGCCTCTGCTAATTCCACGTCTAGTAGTCTCATGATACCTACCGATGCATCGAGGAGCTATAACGGGCTCCACCCGTCACTTATTAAGTCCAATACATTCCTCATATGAATAGGTTTAAACATATCATAAACCATAACATAATAGTATCACATAAAACATGCATAAAGTAAACATAACATTTCCACATTTCAATCACAAGATATCAATACAACACATTGTTATAATAAAAACGCTTTCAAAACCATTTTCAATACCAAAATAAAAGACAGTTGAAACTTTGTATTTATTTTTCATTAAAAAATGATGGCTTGTAGAGGAAGCCGAAACTCAAATAATGGTCACGGCAGCGGAGAAGTCGTTGCCGCCGCATAAGTATGGAAAGAAAAACATTCCCTTTTTGTCGTTTAGTAAAACACTTCATATAAAAAAGATTCCTTTTGAATAAACGTAAAAGTCAAAGGGGTTTATACACCGTATAAAAGAAAGTTGTGTATAAAACCAAATATGCCTCAATGAAAGGAGATTGAGACGAAGTCCTTAAAAAGATAATTTTTAAAATAAAATAGATCTATTATGTGTATTCACTATAGGTACACATAAAGAAAGTAAAAATACAAAATAATACATAATAATATCATGACATAATTTGAAAGTAGGAGATTAACCCAAAGAATGGAAGTTGGGTTAAGAAGTTCCCTTACCTTGCGTCATGTCCTGACTCGACCGTTCTTTAACCTCCTGAATAATAAACTATAGTTAATTTCTATTTACTTAAGAACCTTTTCCATGTTCATTATTCCATTTATATCACTTATTACCATGTTATGAACATTATTTAATTATTTAAGTTAATAACGGTCGTTTTGTCGATCTTTGGTACTTGAGTCAAAAATAAACTTCTTATAATTACAAGTTGTTCATGTGGTGAAATATCCATTATATCCAGAATTATATTCATGATTTAGATATCATATATATCATATATATACAGTATATACATTCATTCATAATGTCACGTAACATTTAGAGGTAAGAAATGAAATGCACCGTTCATGGAGACGGTTAGCCGTACGTACGCATGAACGCTACTTTCGTTTAAATTTCATATTTAATGGAATAAAATCATAATTATATAAAGGTATAATATAGTTACATTATAATATCATATATAATATCATTTACTCCATCCTTTATACATCCCACATATGGAATTAACGATTCACATCACTTTGAGGGGGCGGTAGTCCGCACTTCCTAAAATCAAATTATCGCGTTTACCCATAATGGAAATCATAAAGTATGCCATAAATGAGAAATATAGAAGCATAAAGAAAACATAAACATAATATATATATCATATATGAAAATAGTGTCATCAAAATGGCCACCATTATAGGTGTTAAAAGAATTTGAACAATCATCGTTTCGTGAGGCAGTATTTCGCCACCCACAGAAACAGTATGTTCTTTAACCATTAGACGAAGGTGTGTTTAAGTGTAAAACAAATCCTTATCATAACAACATCCTAGTATATTGTAGATACTGGTGTTGTTACAAAAGAAATAAATAAAAAGAGTTTAGGGGGGTGGAGAAGAAAAATAAAACAAAACAACATTAGAGAAGACATTACCTCAAAATCGGGTAACTCTTTTTGATTTGAGCCAAAGGCTTCCTTGGGAAGATTTCTGCCCAACTTGAGGCTTCTAGGAGTAAGGGAGGAAAGTGTAGAGATTATTTTGGCATAGGTTGGCCGAGCCAAAGGTCTTGAAAGTGTAAATGAGGTGGGAGATGTGGGGGCCTTTTATAAGTGGAGAGGAGGGGCTCTTTTGGAAAGATTGAAATGTTACATTATTATACAATGCTTTTCGGATTCTAAAGGTCCCACACTTATATAATTCGTGGATAAGGTGATAAGGGTTCGAAATATCCTCATCCAATAGGCTTTGTACAAGTTTAAGCCTTGGATTTTGCATTATCTTCTCATTTTATTTAAATCGTTAAATAATGAGGTCATCGCTGCATCATAATGATGTCATAAATAATTTAATTTATTTAATGTCTACAAATTATATAAAAAAACTACTATGATGTAGTAAATCTTTTTATCTTTCTAATGAATATTTATAGTCAAAATTTGGACTTGTGTAACCCCACTTAAAAATTGTTTTAGTAAAACAACTCATGTTTGTGTCAATTTAATTTTAACATTAAATATATATATATTAATGTCATTTTCCAACCAAAGTGGCTCCATGGGGTCCCCAAGTTGACCCATGGGTTTTCTTGGTCGGAAATGACTCATACAATAGTAGTAGGACAAGTTTCAATCTCATCTCATATTATTAAAACATTATTTTTACCTTAAACTACACTAATTACCTCTAATCGCGATTAAGAAATTAAAAGTTACTATTCACCAAAAAATTATTTTGATCTCATTGAACCACATTTTACTTCTTAATGAAAACCATGTATGTCGGATTTTTAAAAATCAAATCACAGAAGTGGTAATATTTCATTTAAACGAAAAATCAGTTATTTAACTACCACTTAGTGGTTTCACTATTCCTCAAAAATTGAAGTTTTTCAGAACAATGCCAAAATTTCACCCTAAGCTATAATTGATATTCCGAATTCAAAAATAATGTCTATTTTACAGAATTCCAAAAATATAAGTTGCATTAATTAATTTTATAATTAATTCCCGGTGTCACAACAAATAGCGTGTTTTAAGAAACAATTTATATCAAAAGATTGGCAATTGTTTATGTCCAATTTCAATGTTAAATTAATTATAATGACCACCATTGGATAAAATGGTAAAAATATATTCTAATTATAATTTAAAACCACTAAATAGTATAATTTATCACTATAAATTATTTTGATTAAAAAAGTTGTTTTTAAGTATTTTTCACTATTCATAAAAAATTAGAAGTTCTCAGAAAAATACCAAAAATTCAACATAAGCTAATTTCGATATTCCAAATCCAAAAATGAAGTCCATTTTGAAATATAAAATTTCTATAATTTTAAAAAGTGGTTATTACTATTCATAACGGCTACTTTGATTAGTCGTGGTGTTTTAGAACTCGAAGTTGCGTACAATGCAAGCTATTGCATTATTGAATGAGAAGCGTATCATGGAATCTCGGGGTTTTACATTCTCCCCTCCTTCAATAAATTGCGTCCTCGCAATTTGAAATTTTTTCTTTGAAAATAAAAGGTTTAAAAGAGAAAATACCTTTGTGGAAAACCCACATCGGAAATAAGATTAATAAAATTTAGCCTTAATAAGAGGGAAATGGAAATAAGAATGTCACCACCAAATTATGATCTCGATAAGGAGAACATTGGTGGAAATTAGAGACATATAATTGGAGGAAAAATGTAAATATTTGTAGGGAGTGATTGAGGTCATCAATTACAATCAACTTTCAAATTGAGGCCCTCAAAGCCTTCAATCTATTTTGATTTAAAATATCATCAGTTCAACAAGACATAAGGTATTAGGATAACACATTTTTTTGTTTTAATATCCCTTTACTAAAGTTTAAGAATTAATTTATTCATTGAATAAGAGATAGGTATAAATATATTTATGGTTGACAATTAGAGTTTCAACCTTCAACTCATCTTTCACTCAAAAAGATAATAGAACTCAAAAATATTATACTTATCCTAATTGTATAAGGTTACAAATGTTAACACATACCATTTAGATTAGTAAAATTATTTTGTAATAACCAGGGACTTCCTGTAGGCTAGTGGTAGAAAATAAAGGCCTATCGCACTATGATTTTGGGTTCGATTCCTGCATCTTTGTCCGACGCGACGGGTTATGCCCCACCCTGCAGGTTGTCCTTTTCCTAAAACTATAGTATTATAATATTCCAAAAATAATCTGCAAAAATGATTTAACTTTAAACAATACTTATCCAAATATCAACTTAATCCATTCCAACCTTTTTATTTATCCAAAATACTTCTGTCCAACTCACAGTCCAAATTTTATAAGGAAGGTAAACATAATGAAGATCCTTTTTCCCACGTAACAACATGTGAACACCTTCATCATGTATTCTTTTTTAAACATACTGAATTACCATGATCCCTTATTCCTTATAGAATACTAGATATACTCCTTCTATCAAAAAATGTATACAAAACATCAATCAGTTTCAAGGAAGTTAAGTATATCCAATATAATTTATCCAAATCAATCACGTCTTTTTCCAAAATCACAATCTCAGTATCAGAACCATATTATGGTTTATCTTTCTCTCAACCATATATTTTCAAAAAAATTAACCTACTGTGGAGTCACTTTTCTTGGTTCCACACAATCTCAAGTCCTTGATGAAATAGTACTGCAGTACAATCCTTATATACTCCATAATTATTATAACCAGTACATCATTGATACAACACTCAATTTACAAAATTCTTTAATAACAACATAAGAACTCTAATCACTACTCCTCATCTGTGGTAGTATCATAACTTGATTATTATCCAATAACATCATTTGGGGCATACTCTGATGATTTGGACATTGGTTTGCATAGTGTCCCCAATCCTTGCAGAAGAAGCATTGTACATTTGAAACCATTTTCTTACCCTTTCAGTCACGAACTTTGTGTCCTTTTTCTCTACACTTATAACAAACTCCCATTCCCTTTAGGCAAGTTCCATGATGTTTCTTCCCACAATTACCACATATTGGAAAATTCTTCTTTCCCCTCATCCCTTTATCCATCAATCTCTCTTCCATCCCTTTCGTCTCTTGCTTTGCTTCAAAGCCATAGGACTCAGAGAATTCTTTACTTATCTTATTAACACATGATACTATTTCTTCATATGTTGAGAACACATGGGAGACTATTTCCCTTCGAAATGTTGGCTTAATACCATGAAAGATACGATCCTTCTTACTCTTTGGATCATACGTACTGCTGGAGTTCACATTCCTTCTATTGGGCACTATTTCTATACAATGGCATAAACTAGGTTAGTTTATGAATTACAATGAATAATTCCAAACTTTTAAAATACTTAAAGTAAATTGAACGGTTTATGGATATAATCCATAATCATAAGAATGTTTTATTTGAGGAATTAGATACTCATAAACCCTACATATTGGTTTGTAAAGAAAATGAGAATTATCCTAAGCAAATCCCTCAGGAGTGTTGTAACCAAGAGTGCAGCAAGGCCCGTTGTCATGCACCAGTTCCCGTTTGAGTCTAGCTCAAAGCAGTGTTTTCGGGTTTTACCCTTAGGTACATCTGTGCCAGAGCCGTCTCTACCTGCTCTAATCCAGACAGGGATTTATTGCTCGGAAAACTCACAACATCTATATAATACCAAAATTCTAGGAAGCTCTTCTATACTAATCCTCAAAGTCTATCTTTGGTCTATGTGCTCTAATCAGAGTTTATCTAAATCTAGCTTCCAAGGTTAGTACTAAACTGCCTCTGATACCAACTGCAACACCCCGACCCCAGCTACCCAGAGTCGGTGCATTACTTTGTAACATTGGCATGATCACAAAAGATCAAGTCTCGAAAGACAGATTAGTTTAGTAGCCTTGGAAACACTAGATACATTCATAAACGTTACATTACATCATAAAGTGAAAAAATACAATAACAAAGTCTCCATAGACCACACTCATATCCTCTTCTGACAATCCCTACAGGTCATTCATAAAATACTTCTTCACATCCAGGAAAATATTAAAACATTGAAAGGGGTGAGCTCAGATGCTCAGTAAGGATAACAATATTGCGGAAGCTTTCATAAATAAACATTAACATTTAAGGCAATTTATAACTAAAACAAAAGCCTTTTAAACATGAACTTCAACATAATATGGCAAAATTAAAATGAGATAAAGCCATTTACTTATTCACATGGATATTCTACTGGTCGAATAATCACATGCAATATCAATAACCACTTTCATAATGAGGGAATGTATAATGTGGGACATTCTGAAACATTTTGTCAAGGCCTCGGCCAAGACGTCTAAAATGATTAAGGCCTCGGCCAAAACCATAAATCAAATTGGGAAAGGGCCTCTGCCAATTCCACGTCTAGTTGTCTCATGAGACCTACCGATGCATCGAGCAGCTATAGCGGGCTCCACCCGTCACTTATTAAGTCCAATACATTCCTCATATGAATAGGTTTAAACATATCATAAACCATAACATAATAGTATCACATAAAACATGCATAAAGGAAACATAACATTTCCACATTTCAATCACAAGATATCAATAAAACACATTGTTATAATAAAAACGCTTTCAAAACCATTTTCAATACCAAAATAAAAGAAAGTTAAAACTTTGTATTTATTTTTCATTAAAAAAATGATGGCTTGTAGAGGAAGCCAAAACTCAAATAATGGTCACGGCGGCGGAGAAGTCCTTGTCGCCGCATAAGTACGGAAAGAAAAACATTCCCTTTTTGTCATTTAGTAAAACGCTTCATATAAAAAAGATTCATTTTGAATAAACGTAAAAGTCAAAGGGGTTTATACACTGTATAAAAGAAAGTTGTGTATAAAACCAAATATGCCTCAATGAAAGGAGATTGAGACGAAGTCCTTAAAAAGATCATTTTTAAAATAAAATAGATCTATTATGTGTATTCACTATAGGTACACATAAATAAAGTAAAAATACAAAATAATAAATAATAATATCATGACATAATTTGAAAGTATGAGATTAACCCAAAGAATGGAAGTTGGGTTAAGAAATTCCCTTACCTTGCGTCTTGTCCTGACTCGACCATTCTTTAACCTCCTGAATAATAAACTAGAGTTAATTTATATTTACTTAAGAACCTTTTCCATGTTCATTATTCCATTTATATCACTTATTACCATGTTATGAACATTATTTAATTATTTAAGTTAATAACGGTCGTTTTGTTGATCTTTGGTACTTGAGTCAAAAATAAACTTCTTATAATTACAAGTTGTTCATGTGGTGAAATATCCATTATATCTAGAATTATATTCATGATGTAGATATCATATATATCATATATATACAGTATATACATTCATTCATAATGTCACGTAACATTTAGAGGTAAGAAATGAAATGCACCGTTCATGGAGACGGTAAGCCGTACGTACGCATGAACGCTACATTCGTTTCAATTTCATATTTAATGGAATGAAATCATAATTATATAAAGGTATAATATAGTTCCATTATAATATCATATATAATATCATTTACTCCATCCTTTATACATCCCACATATGGAATTAACAATTCACATCACTTTGAGGGGGCGGTAGTCCGCACTTCCTAAAATGAAATTATCGCGTTTACCCATAATGGAAATCATAAAGTATGCCATAAATGAGAAATACAGAAGCATAAAGAAAACATAAACATAATATATATATCATATATGAAAATAGTGTCATCAAAATGGCCACCATTATAGGTGTTAAAAGAATTTGAACAATCATCGTTTCGTGAGGCAGTATTTCACCACCCACAGAAACAGTTTGTTCTATAACCATTAGACGAAGGTGTGTGTAAGTGTAAAACAAATCCTTATCATAACAACATCCTAGTATATTGTAGATACTGGTTTTGTTACAAAATAAATGAATAAAAAGATTTTAGGGGGGTGGAGAAGAAAAATAAAACAAAACGACATTAGAGAAGACATTACCTCAAAATCGGGTAACTCTTTTTGATTTGAGCCAAAGGCTTCCTTGGGAAGTGTTCTGCCAAAAACTGAGGCTTATAGGAGTAAAGGAGTAAAGTGGAGAGAGTATTTTTTCATAGTTTGGCCGAGCCAAATGGCTTGAAAGTGTAAATGAGGTGGGAGATGTGGGGGCCTTTTATAAGTGGAGAGGAGGGGCTCTTTTGGAAAGATTGAAATGTTACATTATTATACAATGCTTTTCGGATTCTAAAGGTCCCAAACTTATATAATTCGTGGATAAGGTGATAAGGGTTCAAAATCTCCTCATCAAATAGGCTTTGGACAAGTGTAAGCCTTGGATTTTGCATTATCTTCTCATTTTATTTAAATCGTTAAATAATGAGGTCATCAGTGCATCATAATGATGTCATAAATAATTTAATTTATTTAATGTCTAAAAATTATATAAAAAAACTACTATGATGTAGGAAATCTTTTTATATTTCTAATGAATATTTATATTCAAAATTTGGACTTGTGTAACCCCACTTAAAAACTGTTTTAGTAAAACAACTCATGTTTGTGTCAATTTAATTTTAACATTAAATATATATATATATTAATGTCATTTTCCAACCAAAGTGGCTCCATGGGGTCCCCAAGTTGACCCATGGGTTGTCCTGGTCGTCCATGACTCATCCAATAGGAGTAGGACAAGTGTCAAGCTCATCTCATATTATTAAAACATTATTTTTACCTTAAACTACACTAATTACCTCTAATCGCGATTAAGAACTTAAAAGTTACTATTCACCAAAAAAATTATTTTGATCTCATTGAACCACATTTTACTTCTTAATGAGAACCATGTATGTCGGATTTTTGAAAATCAAATCACAGAAGTGGTAATATTTCATTTAAACGAAAAATCAGTTATTTAACTACCACTTAGTGGTTTCACTATTCATCAAAAATTGAAGTTTTTCAGAACAATGCCAAAATTTCACCCTAACCTATAATTGATATTCCGAATTCAAAAATGATGTCTATTTTATAGAATTCCAAACATATAAGTTGCATTAATTGATTTTATAATTAATTCCCGGTGTCACAACAAATAGCGTGTTTTAAGAAACAATTTATATCAAAAGATTGGCAATTGTTTATGTCCAATTTCAATGTTAAATTAATTCTAATGACCACCATTGGATAAAATGGTAAAAATATATTCTAATTATACTTTAAAACCACTAAATAGTATAATTTATCACTATAAATTATTTTGATTAAAAAAGTTGTTTTTAAGAATTTTTCACTATTCATAAAAAATTAGAAGTTCTCAGAAAAATACAAAAAATTCAACATAGGCTAATTTCGATATTCCGAATCCAAAAATGAAGTCCATTTTGAAATATAAAATTTCTATAATTTTAAAAAGTGGTTATTACTAATCATAACGGCTACTTTGATTAGTCGCGGTGTTTTAGAACTCGAAGTTGCGTACAATGCAAGCTATTGCATTATTGAATGAGAAGCGTATCATGGAAGCTCGGGGTTTTAGAAATATTCATCAACTCTTCCATCAAATGTTAAATGAAACTATCGGTCGTGTGTACGATCGACTGCCGCCTCGCTAATAGATGTAATTCATTTTCCATAAATTCCTTTCATGGAAGGATATAATGATGGATTTAATGTTTATATATTATATTTATGATTTATTAAAACTATTTTAATTATAATATTATATCTACCTTATTACGATACAAGCTATTGGAAAATGAAAATGTTGCTTGCATGTATGTGTGCACTACCACAACTACAAACCAATGTGACTCATTTTTCATTTGATTTTGAAATTTATTGTAATAAATAAATATTTAATGAATATATATAAAATATATGAAATTAAAATTATTCTCATAAGGGTATGTATTTTTTACCTTTCTTTCATTCCATTTTTTAAGAAAAAGGAAACAACGTTCACGTGTATGTACGGCCTTTTGTCTCCATGAACGATCTAATTCATTGTCTATATCTATGTTTTATGGATTAAAATAAATTAAAATATAAAGAATTTATGTGATATTTATATCATTATTAAAATACTATATATTATTAAAAAATTATAAAGTACAGAGACTAATACTACCTAACCAAAACATACATAAAAAGGCAGCTATTACCCAAAATAATGATTTTAAAAAATAATTATTAATAAACGATTGATAAACGGTTGTGCTTTAATCATATATTCTATGATATATATTAGAATTATTATATAATAGATTTATTATAAACCTATATTTACTTTAAATGAGGCTCTAACATGGAAAAATAAATTCAAAATATGAGGTAATGGATTTTTGTATAAATTGTCTTTTTTGGGATATTTGTGATGTTATGCACCTATATTATTTTATGAGGTGTACATACAATCCCTATAAAATGTTATATCATGAATTTATTTATTATAATTATATTCAATGTTTCATATTAAGTTATTATTCTAAGGGGATTATGATTCAAAAGTTACTAAATCATGTAAAGGATTTTTTCCCGTTTTTATTTTTGTGGGACACATGTCATATTCTCCACTTGTTTATTTTGGGGGTGTTTATAATTAGAATGTATATAATATATGATTATTCTTAAAAAAATATGAGATATATATTTCAAAATTTATTTCTTTATCTCATGGGTATTATGATTCAATATTTACCAAAGAAGTATGGTTTTTATGTGACAGCCTCATTACTTATCAGGATTAATTGTTATTATGATTTTGATGATGAAGTATTATAATATCTCAGAAAAGAAAATATTTCTCATTATTTTACACTGTTTACTTAGATATTTTACATTTTTTCCTTTAATCCCCCCACCTTTTGTTTACTCAATAGATAGAAATAATTTTTTTATGTAAAACTGGACATTATTGATCTCTTCGAATGAAAATCCATCTTCTTCCATATCCATGTTTTCCAAAAAATCAATAGTATTTTTAATATTAATCTATGATTTATTAAATTAATTTTTCCCATGTTTGAAATTTTAAAAAATGGTTTAAAATTAATCTTCTTTTTATTTTCAAAACTAGGTATGTTTTATTTTTTACAAAACATGTGAATGTGATCCTTATTTTAACATTTATGTCATGAGTGGTATTTTTGACCACTATAAATTCTCATGGATTTAAAAATTATTTTAAATGATTACAAGTATATTTTAAAATAAAAATTATTGTTTAATATTTTGTAAATATTTTGACTTGAAGTAACTGATTTCAAATTATAATGGGTATTTTCCTTAAGAATTATTCCAAGTATCTTTCAAAATAATTCTCCATATTAGATAAAATCATTTAATGTTACTTTAACTTTTCTAGGGATATGGTCTAATGATATTATATTTGTTCTTTTTATGGATGATTTATATTTATGGAGGAAATATTTTTATAAAACATGTTCCATTTTAATGGGTTACTAAATAATGAAGTGATAAAATGTTTATAAAACACATTTCTTTTCCATGGGTTACAATATGATGAAAATTTTATGATATGATTAAATGTTTATGATATAATAAATGTTTTATGACATTGTAGGAAATATATGTATTATTTTAACTATATGATGGGTGGGACCTATATCTCCCATCAATTCTTTGGGTAAATATTGATATCTCGTTAGATAAATAAGATTGTAAGGGAGAGTGAACCCAGTTTTGTAAGAGACTTTGTCAACTATGATAGTCTTGAGAGTAAAACTTGAATACTATTATGGTTTTTTATAGGGTCCCAATCCACTATTATAGTCTTATCGTTGAGAATTTAACTACTAAGAAAATGATTTCCGGTTCTTATACATATGTAAAAAAATAAATTTCTTATGCCAATTTTATGCACTTAAAGTTTTTGTTCTATGATTCCATTATGATTCATGTCTAATGAACTCCCAAATTTTATTCCATGACTAAATTTATGATCTATGATATACAAGGTATGGTTGTCAAATTATATTTTCATTTTATTATACCCTTATACTCATGATATGTTTATATCTCCCTTATTTACCCTTAATGAGCATATGATCTCACCATTTCTTATGTTTCCATTACCCATGTTATGATTAAATGTATTATTTATGATATCTTTAAGAAGGGTGCATGCTATGAAAAACATAGTGGGTGATCATATATCTCACTTATGGACCTATTGATGATATTTTCAAGTTTCCAAAGGCACTATAACTTTATGATCCTTAGTTGTATTTTTTTATAATGTAATGAATATTTTTCTAAAATGATGTAATATAATTATATGATAAGTTTGCGTATTTACACCACATACAAGGCTATGAATTATTGGTTTATCTTTATTTAAATTCATGATTATACTACACTACCATGAATTGAGTATGATGTTTCTTTATTGAATTTTCTATGATTTAGTAATGAGTTTAACCCTCTTTTCAATAGAATGACTATAACCCAGAACATACTTAGTAATAATTTGAGTTACTACTTATAAAATATCCAATACTAATACTTTTTTAACTTTAGATACTAATAAAGGGATCTAAGTGAGTTTTCAGTTTGGGGTTGTACCTTTTTCCAATCCCCACTTATATTGGAGACTTAGGAAAGTATTAATAGATTTTAATTTTACATCATAAATGCACCCAGGCTCAAGATAGGATGATGATCTTATATAGTTATCCCAGACCATGTTAAGGAATGACTTCCACATTTGAAGTATGTTTTGAGATCATTCATCTTCATTTTTATGGTCACCATTATCTTTTTGTGGGGACTGATGTCTCTCAAATATTTGGGGAGGTGATAGTAGCTATTGATGGATGGATTTGAGTATGAATTAATCAATAATGTTTCGATGTATATTTTTATTTCCATCACTAATAACCATGCTAATTAACATTAGTGTTATCCATTATTTCTGTGTTTTATTATTACTCAATAGTTGTATATTCTAGTAGGGCTTCTCACTGAGCCTTATAGTTGAAGACCCCTATTGATGATGATGATTTTTTATTTCTCAGGAGTTCAGAGTTTGACTTTTCCATTAATTAAGGAAGAACATTTTTTTGGGATTATAGCATGTTAGGATGAGACCATGTGTTTCTATTCTTAATGTAAATTAAAAGGATCATGATCATGATAAGGTTTTAATTGATAGATAGGGAAATTTATTTAGAGATTATAAAAAAATCATTCCTTAGTATGATTTGTCACACTGAGTTAATTATGGTGGGGTGGTTACCAGTAGTGATTGTAAAACTCATGAATTCCATAATGGAGGGTATTCCAGGGATTACCGCCATTATGAAATTAACCTTAATATTAACTATATCTATAATTTATATCAATATATTATATAATTATTGAATAACCTAGATGAGATCATGGTTTTAGCAATGTATATGATAAACCGACGAAATAAAGGAATCATTAATCTTGGTGTAACCTATAATATATATTGGAAGGAAAAAAGTGTTTTAGAAAGTTGAAATTTGGTCAGTTTAGTATTATTTCAAGTTTTTATAATGAATAAATTACACTAATATTATTTATAAATCACAACTAACTTCTTGAAATTATTGTGATGGAATTGAGAGTGATGAACCCCTATATTTTGTTTTAGGCTTAATGTGGTGTATTCATAGAAAACCAATAGTGTAGTGGAATATTAAGTTATGATTTCAATTTGTTAGTGATTTTCTCTTTTAGTATGATATCTTAATAAGAATTAGCTTATGTTAAGAATGATACCATTATTTTTTATGTGATCATGGTATCATAGTTATAATGTGGTAACTGGAGTACCTAGTAAGAATTATTTTTCTCAGTGGATATAGGGTATGTATAAGTAGAATACATCAATATGGTTTGTTTTCATAGAAGAGGAAGACATGTTATGTATTTTTCTAGTGATGATGGATATATCATCTCAAATAGTGTGGGAGGTTGATTATGGAATCATTGATTGTGGAATGATGTGTGATAAGGTCTTTCAAGGTAGTGCACCTGATAGATTCACTTTAGGATATGAAGTATGTCTTCTTTTTTTGGGAATATATTGTAGTGTTTTTTGTAGGAATCATATCGGATTTTTTAATAAGTGATTTTGACTAAGGTATGCAAATGAAGCATGGAAACATAGAGGTGTAAGTCTAGAAGATCATTGGTGTATGTTGTATGGAAAAACTAACTTCATAGTAAAGGTTGATTCTATGATTTTTGTTGGTTTATTCATTCAGCTTTTGGTAAGAATATCCTGGGGTATAGATCCAATAAAGTAGAGTTATCTAGATGGTCAAGAATATATGATATTTATTTTTTTGGAAAGGGTTACTAAACATATTTTTATTTTATTTTTGGTGTTATGTAGAGGTTTTTTTCTCAAAATGTTCTCATCATATGTTTTCATAAAGAGACACCACAACCCAACTGTGTGCTTCAGTGATAAATATAATTTTTTTTGATTTTGAGGAGAGGTTATGTGGTTCTACAAAGGGAATTAAGAGTGAATTGATATTTAATCCTATGGATAGTATTTTTCTTATTGATTTGAAGAATTGTTATGTGTATCACTTTAGGAGATGAAGATATGTTATGCAGGCCTCAATGTGATTTATACTCTAAGACATTTTAGAGTCATTTTGAACCTTGGTTTGAATCACTCTGGGGTAAGGTTTTATATTTAATGATGGTTTCTAATAGTTAGGTTCTAGGTTTCACTTCAAAGGTGGGGAGTGTAATGTTACCACATCTTATACCCTTGTTTAGAAAACCTTTTGAGATTAGTATCAATGGTTCATGGTTTTTACCTTTTTCTATATGGATTGAAGTGGTAATAAAGATTTATTTTCATCGTAATGGTTGTGTCCTAGGTTCTCTTAGATCCTATACCCTCTTAGATGAATTAGTGAGTGTGAGAATCAGTTGTTTTCTATATGTGGTTGTTTAAAAATATTCTTAGTCAAGTAGTTGAGGATTTATTTCTTTTATAGGTTGAAAATTATTAATTGTGTGGAGTTTTTTGTGACCCAAGAAGAAAAATTTTTCTTTATGAGTTTTCAATCTCAAGTCCCTTAGGGAGGGTGAAATAGTAAATTTACAATTCCTATTTACCTCAAAAAATTATAAAACCTTTATTGAACATGAAACATGGTTTTTACCATTGAGTTTATTTTTTTATTGAATTCTAATATATTTTGAATTTTAAGGATATTTAATTTTTTGACAAGAAAATTAAAATTAAACCAAACAAGCCACAAAATAATGAAATCTAAAAATTTTTAATTCCAAGTGCATCAATAATTTCAAGAAATTTTCACAGTATAGTAAGGAATTTGAGCATCGAATAAATATCCATACCACTAAAGATATGACTATATAAATACATATAATTTGTTAACATATTTATTTCTCTCTAAGTACAAGTTACATAGGTACCACATTCCACCTTAAAATCATGATCTTGCATCAATTGTAGGACTGACTAGGGAACTGATTTTGTGACTTAAAAACCTCACCATGAGAACCACATATAATTCATCACACTAAATTAAAATATTCTTCTCGTGAAATAAAACATGGATAATAAAAAATCCTTAACCTTAGATAGTAGACAATAACTATTCCTAAAAAACGTTAACAACCACCAAATAATAAAACACTGATGGTTCTTCATAAGCCTACCATAATATGGTTATTGGTTGATACATATATTTTCAACATATATCTATGAAATAGAGGCTACCAAAAAACTCTACTTCCTCTATTCACATCCACCAATCGATTCCCAATACGCACAACTTCCATCCACAAATGATTAACAAAAGGGTTTGAGAAGGATTATTAAATTTCATCGACATGTTTCTAGATCATTATGAGATACCACTATAGAAAATTTCAACTGGAAATATATTTAACCATGTGAAACACCTTATTCTATCCACACGAGATAGTACATTATATCTCTGTTATGGTACATGATGCACCTGATTTGTGTATACATTTTCACATACTTTATTAAAAATAAGAACAAGTTTTCAGATATTATTTACTGCTTAGTGGAAAAATACTTTAATTTTGGCGATATTGTTCATTTTCAGGACATTTATGGCCAAATACACAAAACAAGGGATAACTAAGAAAAATTTAAGTACTACATGGAATGTATATATACACACGCCATGTACATTCATACTTCGACATGAATTGACTAGGATAAGTACATGCCCAAGTAAATAGAATCTGGTAGATTCTGTGTTCACCTTATACACACCATTTATACCCTTCTAAAGTAGTCGGTGGATGATAATAATTCTACACGCCCATGTTGCTAGCTGAAGGGGACACGCCATGTTAAACGTATACACGTTGTGTATATCTTTCTATAAGCGGTTGGGGCCGAAAAATGAGACTACATGTTGTGTATGGAAGTGCTACACACCGTGAATATCTACCTACCAAGAAGTGCCATGTTCCAAGTAAAACGTGGCGTGTTAGTCCAAATACCAGTGGATAAAACAAGGACAAAAGTGTATTGACAAAAGTACATGGCGTGTACTTTTACCACACGCCATGTAGTTCTATTTTCTATAAATTGAGGCCTTATCCTCCGGTTCAAGGAGCAGATAAGGGGTGGAGAGAAAGGGTTGAAGGTCTGAAGGTATGTTATTGGTGTCTTCACTAAAGGTATGTTATCAGTTTCCAAAACTTTTTTACCCAAATGAGTATTTTACCAGTAAGGGGTCAATCCATAGGGAAAATGATGTTATTTTTGTCTTGATTAACTTAGTTTGTATTTTTTTTTAATGAATTTTGTTGTATTTAAAGTTGATTTTTGATGTTTGGATGAAAAGAATAATTGGTTTTAAGTTTTTTAATAAATTTCTTACTAAATAAATATAAATACTGGGAAATTGGTTTTGAAGAAAATAAAGAGATAAATACATTGGGGTTATGGATTTATGAGAAGTTGATTATTAAATCAAATTGATTATAAAGTTGTCTTGTTCATAATAACCCAACACTCTGGATTTCAATTTGTAACAAAGTTTCCTTGGTCCGGTAAACTTTATATTTAAAGCTGAAGAAACTAACTCCTTGGTCCGATAGTTAGTGTTTCATAGTTCTTTATTTGTCTTAGTCCATTTTTGAGTCAACAGATATTTCTAATGATCATGATAATATTCATTGTTTTTCTTCTTTTGAATCATTGAAACTTTTTCCCTTGGTCTGGTTTAGAATTTTTAGTGATAAGATGAATTGATTTAAGAATATTAAGAAGAAGTTATTAGAACAAACACATTAATAACAACTAATCTAAATTACAATTCTTAAATCTCCCACAACCCTAACACATTGGGTATTTAGTTAGACATAGAGTTAAAGATAAGCACAAAACCCTCAAAACCTGATTTGATCATTGATTGAAACATTGAAGAGGGAGTGACTCTTGGGTAGAACTGTAGAATGGTGAAGTAGAAGGTTGGTGGTAGAATAGAAGTAGAGCTTATTTCCTTTAGACATTCCACCCTTTCTCTCCACCCCTTCTCTTTTCCTTGAACCGGAGGCCAAGGCCTCTATTTATAGAAAATAGAACTACATGGCATATGGTAAAAGTACGCGGCATATACTTTTGTCAACGTTCTTTTGTCCTTATTTTCTCCACTGGTATGTGGCCTAACACGCCGTCTTTGACTAGGAACACGGGTCCACCTTGTAAAAAGATATAAACAGCCTGTAGTGCCGACATACACGGCATGTAGTCTCATTTTTCATCCACCAACTAATTCTATAAAGATATACAAGGCGTCTATAGGTTGAACACGGCGTGTCCCCCTCAGCCGGCCACTTGGGCGTGTAGACTTCTTCTCATCTCCCAAATTCTTTAAAAGGGTATAAACGGCTTGTATAGGTTAAACATGGCATGTGCAGGATTTTGTTTACTTAGGAATGTACTTATCCTAGTCAATATGTGTCTTAGTCTGAATGTACACTACGTGTGTATATGTACATGTAGTGTAGTTTTTATATTTTTCTCAGTTCTCCCCCATTTTTTATATTTGGCAATAAATCTTCTAAAAATGAACAAGATCACCAAAATGAAAATATTTTTCCACTAAGCAGTAAGTAATTTCTAAAAACTTGTTCTTATTTTTAAAATGTATGAGGAAATGTACACACAAATCGGGTTCATCAAACTCCCAGATATTAGTCATTTGCTAGCCCTTGAGAAAATATAAACATCTAATTAAGAGAGTCTATATTTTAAAAGTAAGTAATTTAGTTAATTATAAATTTAAATAATAAGTCAAAGTAGAAAATCCTAAAAATCTACAAAACAGTTTCAATTCAAGAGATATTATAATCATGTCTCATATACAATCAAATTAACAACATCCATCCTCCTTTAAACACATGTTTCAGCCATTAAAAAATTAACAAGCCACTTGATAATCCACCTCACCAATAGTATACTCAACACTCAAGATATTTTAAATTAAAGTAATGCTAAATCAAAGATATATACACTCTATCCATAGGTTTTCAAGAAATCTAGTTCTCTACTTCAGAAAATTGATTTACAAAAATCATGAGGACTTTTCAATTAGGACCAGATGTTTCTGTTGCTAAAGGCTGGTAGGTAAAGATGTGGAAAATAACTATGAGTCTTGAAAAAGGAGGCTAAATTATAAAATAATAGTGCATGATATTCAAATTTAATCTCAATATAAAAATCATCCTCCTCAAGCCTTATCAAATGATCTCATCACCACCAGCTCCTTTAGTTAGGTAGGTAGGGGTCACAAACCAACAAGTGAGTATAAGGTCCCTTTGTCTGTACTGTTTTTTTTACTTTCTAATATAACAAAGGGAACCTTTTAGAATTTCCACGAATATAGTTTTGGAACCCTTTATGCCCCAAATAATCAATAGGCTCTCCCCCATAAATAATTTTATGACAATTCACAAAAGTATGCCATGTGTTTACAATCCCTTCTTTTAAGCTCTAGTGAATAATCATGAAAAGTCATAAAAGAATTAGGGAAGAAAGGGAAATAGGCTTGTAATATGGATTTATATAAAGGTTATTCATGGTTTATAGGGGATTTATGGATATAATATGTAGGGTAGGTCTCAAGATAAAGGGGTTTAAACAATCTAATGCCTCAATCATTTTAATGTATTTCAAAAATTATTCCTGTTTCGAAAAGAAAACTTTCAAATTATGGTATTTATGTATATCCTAAGAATCTCTCAAGAAAGAGGGTATTACAAATAATATTAAAAGGGGTTTAAAATACCTCTTAGGAGTGGGAAAAACAAATAAAGAGACAACCAGGTCGTGACTTGCATATAATTGATTAGTCTAATCGTTGTAATTGTCCAAGGATTTAAAGTTGTAATTTAAACAATATCAGCAATAATTTTCAAACACTTAAGAACCAAAATAAGCATGAAACTGTTAAAAATTTCCCAATTTAAGATTTATTATTTAGAAATGTGAATAACCGAAATGTCTTCACATTTTCAAATATATCTTCCAATAATGATGTCTCTTAAAATGATAATAAGGGAAAAGACTAAATTGGTCGAGAGACCCCCCCCCCCCCCTCATACTTAATATTGTACGTGTTCTACCATGTGCGAAATAAAGTGAATAATGGGATGTGGGGAAACAACAGTGGACCAGAAGGCCAAAATTTTAGAGATAAATCCTACTATTATGCAGTTTATCCAAAACACCATTCAGTTCGGCGGCCTACATAGCGATGACGCCAATTTCCATCTCTATAATTTTTTGGAGGTTTGTGACACATCCTGCTACCACGGAGTGTCCACAGATGAAATTTATATTTGTCTCTTCACCTTCTCTCTAACAGATAAGGTGAAAGACTGGATCAAAGGATTTTCACAATGATCCATCCTCTCCTGGGAGGACCTCACCCAAAAATTACTATCTAAAGACTTCCCATCCTGGAAGACGGTGACTCTGTGGAATGAAAAACAAAATTTCAAGTAGCATGACTCAGAGTCATTGTAGGAATAATAGGAGTTCTTCAAGGAGATGTTGCACAAATTCCCACACCACGGACTCCCAAATTGGATGTAGTTCCAAACCTTCTATAGAGGACTGACAACGAATACGAAGTTCATGTTGGATGTTGCTGCTGGAGGTACAATAATGAAGAAATCCCCTGAAGATCTTTTGGAACTACTGGAAGAGATATCTTCCAACAGCTTCCAGTGGAATTCTAAGCGGGGCACACAGAAATAAGGTATTCATAAAATTGACATTAATACTATGTTTGCTTCCCAGTTGGATGATGTGTCCAAAAAGATCGACGTGCTCAATCTGAAGGGAACGTCTCAAGTACATGGGGCCAACCATCTGAAGTGTAGAGAATGTGGTTATAACCACATCATGGGAGAATTCTCGGGTTCTGCAAGTAGCCCTTCGACAAGTGAGGTGAGTTATGTTGCCCAAAACTGAGGGCCAAACTCGTACTTGAAGTATCAGAACCTGGCATAGCGTGATCAATAGAACACAGGCTGGGGCCCACAACAGTAGAATCTTCCACCCCAATAACCTCCCGGCTATAACCATCTTCCTTATCAGAACCAATACCCAAGGAAGAAACAACCCCAACATGGCTCTTATTAGTAAAAAGGGTATCAAAACTCTCTCCCGCAGTAGTCGTGGAAGCCACCACCTCCACCTGCTCAACAACCACCTCAGCAGGAGAACAACTCATGGTTAGAGGATCTCATGACCAAAATTATATCTACAATCGAGACCATGTTCCAAAATTAGTAGGCTTAAATTCATGTCCTTGAGAACCAGATTGACCAAATGGAAAACCAAATATCGGGGAGGCAACCTGACATACTACCGTGTAACACGGAGAAGAACCCGAGGGAGTAGGCCCATGTCGTCATGCTATGGAGTGGAAAGGAGCTACCACAAGAGAACCAACCAATATATCTAGGTGCATCCACTCCCACTATTGATGAATAAGGTACAAATACAAGACCATACTCATCCAAAAGCACTCAGAAGGAGGCTTCACAGAATAAAGGAAATGAGGTTATAAAACCATTTGATCCCACTTTACCCTTCCTATAGAGATTGAAGCAGAGGAAGCTGGACCACTAGCTTGAAAAATGCATAGACGTGTTCAAGAAGCTGAACATAAATATTCCATTTATAGAGGCACTAATGTAAATTCCCACTTATGAAAAAATTCTTGATGGAAATACTCACCAACAAAATAAAGATGGAGGATCTGGGCACCATTTCCCTAACAAAGGAGTGTTCTGCAGGCGTCTAGAATTTGATTCCTCCAAAACTCCAGGATCCTAGTAGCTTCACTATTCCATGAACTATTTGACCATGTGAGTTTGGGAAGGCCCTCTATGACTTAGGTGCTAGTGTGAACCTCATACCCCTTGGAATTTTAATGAAGCTAGGGATCAACGATTTGAATCCTACCTGAGTATCCCTTCAGCTTGCTGACCAATTGATCAAATATCCAAAGGGGCTTCTGGAGGATGTGCTAGCCAAGGTAGGTAGGCTGATCCTTCTTACAGATTTCATCATCCTTGACACGTAGGATGACCAAGAGTAACCTCTCATTTTGGGAACGCCTTTCCTGTAAATTAGGAAGTTACTGATCGACATGCACAAAGGGGAGATAATTTTCAGGGTACGCGACAAGAGAGTCTCCTACAATATCCTCAAATCCATCAATCATGCATCATTGTCAAAGCATGAGGGTTGATATGTAGTAACCATCGTGGATGATTTCTTGAGAAAAAAAGGGGATGATATGGTATGTTATTTTACCTCAAATAACATTATCATTATAGACATTCCAGTGGAAGAAGAATCAGAGGACTTGAAATTCCTAGAAGGCCAGGGCAGCCACTATTGGCAATGTGAAATTGTTCCTAATAGTCAATAATGGTAAAAGGTGAAACCACTTGTACCTTTGATTTCAAATGCGCCTGAACAGGAACTCTAGAATCTTTCATCTTCTCTAATGTATGGGTATTTAGGAGATAATCAAACATTGCTTATCATACTAAGGGAAGAACTGTCACAAGATCAAGAAGATACACTTCTGTAGGTTTTGAAACAATGAAATAATTCTATTTGGTGGACAGTTACAAATTTGAAGGGCATCATCCCCACCATTTTCACCCACAAGGATCTACTTTAAGAAGGTGCAAAGCAATATCAGCAACCACAGCGACGCCAGAATCCTGCATTGAAGGAATTTTTTAAAAAATGGGTGATTACATTTTTGGATGTACGCATCATTTATCCCATCTCAGATTGTCTGTGGGTGACTCCCCTACAAGTGGTACCCAAAAAAGGGAGGTATCAATGTGATTTAAAATGATAAGAACGAGCTCATCCCCACATGCACTGTCATAGGCTAGAGAGTTTGTTTGGACTACTAAAAGTTGAATGATTCCATGAGTGGGGATCACTTATCCCTTCCCTTCATGGATCAAATTCTAGAGAGACTAGTGGGGAAAAACTTTTATTTCCTTCTTGATGGAAATTCCAGCTACAACCTGATTTCCACTTCTCCAGAAGATCGGGAGAAAAGCCAATTTACTTGCCCCTACGCTGTTATTTCTTACCAAATGATGTCTTTTGGACTGTGAAATTACCCTTCCACCTTATAGAGTTGAATGCTATAAATCTTCCATGACATGGAAGACTAGATCCTGGAGGTATTCATGGATGAATTTTCAATTTACGAAAAAACATTCACCACTTTCTTCCGGTACTAGGAGATGGTTCTAGAAAGATTTGAAAACACTAACCTAGTTTTGAACTGGGAAAAGTGTCATTTCATGGTGTAAAGTGGCATCATCCTTGGCCACAGAATCTCATTGAATGGGATAGAGGTGGACTCAGCAAAGATAGAAGTCATTTCACTACTTCCTATTCTGACTTCCTTCAGAGCCATCTGCTGCTTCCTGGGGAATACCGGTTTTTATAGGGGGTTTGTCCGAGACTTTTCAAAAATATCCTAGACCCTCACTAATATTATAAAAAATGATTACATATTTGAGTTAATAAATACATTCACAATATCTTTTGAGCACCTGAAGTAGCTCCTGGTGGAAGCTCCAGTAATGATTTCTCCCATCTAGGATGAACAATTTGAAGTGATGTGTGATGCCAGCGACTACGTAGTGGTGGAATTCATGTACCAGTGGCCTGAGCGAATTTTCTGACCTATATATTTTTCTAGAATGATCCTCAATGAGGCACAAATAAACTACACCACCACAGAAAAGGAGATTTTGGTTGTAGTGTTCAAATTTGATAGGTTACATTCTTAATTAGTGTTATCTAAATTTATTGTTTATACTGACCATGCAGCACAAAATTACCTACTGAACAAGAAAGATGTGAAGCCCTGATTGATCTGATGGGTGGTCCTCCTACAACAATTTGATCTAGAGATCTGACACATGAAATTTATTGAGAACATTGTTGTTGATCATCTCTCCCTCCTGAAGCTTCCTCATTTGGAGAAGAAGGAAGATCGAGAGATCAAGGAGGATTTACCTAATGAGATCCTATTTTCAATCATCGAAACACCTAGAACTTGGAATGATGATATTGACAATTTTTTTGGTTACAGGTGTCTTTCACCTTGACCTTTCCTTCCAGCAAAGGAATAGGTTTCTTTCCGATGTCAAGAAGTAGTTCTCGGAAGATCCTATTCTGTTCTAAAACTGTGGAAATGGGGTGATCCGTCTTTGAATTCTAGAAAATAAAGATCATGGAGACCTAAAATTTTGTCAGGCCTCACCAGTTAGGGGACATCATGGTCCCGACCATATGATAGCAAGGATCTGGTAATCTGGTTTTTTTTGGGCCACCATGCATAAAGATGCCTAGGCCTTTGTTTCCTGTTGCGATCGATGCCAGAAAATCGTTAATGTGGGTTGTTGAGCTGAGTTTCCCCAATACCCCATCCTCGACGTTCAAATTTTCGACATATGGGGCATATATTTCATGGGTCTCTTTCCCCCATCTTTCAGGAACACTTACATCCTGGTATGCATCTACTACATCTCTAAGTTTAGGGAAGATGCTGCTACAACTCATGACATGGCCAAAGTAGTCATTAGCTTTTTAAAGAAACACATTTTTAGCAAGTTCGGAGTTCCTTGAGTATTGATCAGTGACAGAGGGACCCACTTCGAAAACACACTAATGAGCAGAATACTGTCGAAGTATGGAGTAAAGCATCATATGGGGAAGCTATATCATCCCCAGTCTGGTGGAAAAGTGGATCACTCCAACCATGAGCTCAATCAGATCCTGGAGAAAACAGTAAACACATTGAGGAAAGTCTGGTCAAAAAAGTTAGATGATTTTTTGTGGGCATATAGGACTACTTTCGAAACACTAATGAAAATGTCTCCATTTTGCCTCATCTATGTAAATTTGTGCCATATACATGTAGAATTGGATCATAAATCATATTGGGTCATCAAGTACCAGACTTTGGATTTGAAGGTAGCTGAAGAGAATTGAAAGTTCCAACTATTGAATCTTTATGAAATCAGACTAGGGGCATATGAAAATTATAATCTATACAAGGAGAAGATGAGAGAAATTCACCACCAGATAATTTCATGAAAATCTATCCAACCTGGTGATCAGGTACTCCTCTTTAACTCTCATCTTTGATTATTCCCAGGGAAGTTTAAGTCACAACGGTGGGCACCGTTCCAAGTTATACGTGTATTCCATCATGGAGTGGTGGAAATTTCTGGAGTGGATGGTCAACTATTCAAGGTGAATGGAAATCGGTTGAAAGCATACCATCACATGTATAACATGGTGGAAAAGTTGTCCACCATACAGCTCAGGTAAGGAGAGGTAAGTAGGTCAAGGCAACAACCTAAAATTAAGGCGCTTTTTGGGAGGCAACTCATCAGATACACGTCATGTACCACCTATATACAAAGAGTGTACGTGTTCCTTTTCATTTATCTTCAAACTATTATAAATATATAGTTTAAAAAAGTAATAAATAGGGATGATGCCGATGTTGATGGTAAGGTCACTGGAGTTTATCTGAGCCGTCACCGGTTTGAATCTCTCCTGACCTACCTTTGGCATGGCGTTTCTTCTTTTTATTCACGTGTTTTATTTCACAGTGTGTGTGGTAGTTTTCATATATTTATATAAATATATATATACTTATAAGAAAACTAGTATTGGGGATCGATCAGTCGGCAAGGATCATAACTCGGCTTAAAAAGACCAGGGTTCGAATCCTGATAATAGCCCATTTCCATCATTTATATTTTTTATAAAACCACACTGTGTGTCTTTCGATATATGTCATGCGTGACATGTATTCCTTCTAAAACTAAAAATATTTTTTGCATAAATTAATTCATATGGATGAAGTTGGAAGATTGGCAGATTCTCGACCCTTGATCCAAAAGACCCAGGTTCGAACTCACCTAATCAACCTCCTTCATTCATTTTTTCCTAATTAAAAACCACACACTGTGCATTTACTTTCTTCCCATGTAGCATAGGCCTGTTTACTATAACTACATTTAAATATTTAATAGGAGAAGTAGTACAAACTTTCCTCTAGTGGTTGAGGGTTTACATTCAGAACAGCCGATCACCAGTTCCAACCTCGCCATAACCACTAGACCAAAGGTTGTACATCTATTTTTCCAATTTTAGAACACACGACGTGTATTTCCCTATACATTACGTTTATATTTTTATTTTTAATAAATTTTGTATATATATATATATATCTATTTTAATTATTTTGATTATTAAATATTATATAGTTTAGTATAATAATTATAAATATATATACTATTAAGAAAAGTGATTCACGGCGTGTAGTTCGGAGATACATGCCGTGTACCTCGGCTATAAAAGTCGTGGACCACCCAGCTTTAGCCCGTGTTGCGCAGAGCCCTCCCCTCTCTAGGTTTCTTCCCTCGTATGAAACCAAGCCTACCCTTTCCCAAATCCACCGATTTAGGGAATTTTACCTTCTGATTTATACTACATTGTGATCCTTAGTCTAGGTACGCCCTTCTAAACCCATTATTTCAAGTTTTAATTAGTGTTTAGGGTCATTTGTGGATCATCCAACTATTCAGATTCCGAGATACTTGGGAACGATTTGAAGAACACATGTCGTGTACTTTTGTACACAACCTCACATTGAATACTTCACTATTTGAAAATACATGGTTTGTGTGTTCGGTACACACCATGTACCAGCCCCAATCGTGCCAAGGTACCTTTTTCACATGACCTCACACACCATGTTCACGTACACTGCGTGTCTATTCGGTACACGCTGTGTACACAATTTCATTCATCGATTTACCCTTTATTATTGAACACGCCGTGTTGTCCTCTCATACGGTGTGTCCTGTATTGCTAGAACTGCTTAAACAGTGGTTTTATCTTTTCCAACAGATGACCCGGACCACTATTCACGAACACAACATATATGTTCGGTACACACCAGGTATACTTCCCTGGTCCATTTAATGTTCACTCGGTGTGTCTATCCAAAGAACACGGGATGCTCACCCGCTTCCACTACACGTCATGTACGTTGGATACACACACTGTGTACTTTATTATTTTTTAGTTTTTGCACATTTTCTTCTTTTCATTTTTATTTTCTTTCTATTTTTTGGGTTTTCTTTATTTTTTGGGGTATAGAAGATAGAGACCATTCACGAGGGAAGTGGCATGCCTCCACCACTGAGGGTGAGAGACCCATTTTTTTTTTTGGATCTAACTCAGGCCCACGATGTCACCTGATCCGGACTCTCCAGTGTACCAACCTCCTCTGTTGTCCATCCTTACACCACCCTCATTTTATGCAGAGGTTGGTCCTAGTACCACTTCACCTCCACCATCTAGCCCCGAGCTTCCGAGCACCACAATTATACCCCTACTTCTTAGAAGAGTACCCTCATCCCTGACCCTATCCTTTGCTTCACCCACTAGTTCTTTAGCGCCTTCATTTTACCCCGCCATGAAGATATGGGGGTCATCACCAGTCGTGACATGGATATCCTTAGCTGTGTAATTCGGTCAGACCACCAAGAACTCCCTTAACATGTCGCCTCCTATTTCCATGCCATGTTTACCATCCGTCAGGGCTACCTGAGCGGTGGGTTTTATGCCACCCGCATTTCCCACCACCTCAGGGTTTTTGAGCCTTATCATCCCCATGACCTGTTAGGTTCCCCCCATGGGATGGACTATCTCATGCTTATTTTCATGGGCTTGGTCTGGTAGCAGGGGTGCTAATGTCCTTACCTAGGTACCACCCCAACCACCTGCTGACCCTCCTACCCCCACCGAGGTTCTTGCTCCTCCTTCCCCACCCCTTATGGCTTCCCCACCCCACCCCCTTCTTTGGAGCCCCCTTCTTCTAACCCCCCCCCCCCCCCCCCCTTCATCTAGCCTACCTTCTTCAATACCACTTACTACCCCCGCACCTGTAGTGGATCTCTCCTTTTCCCTCAGCCTAGCTGCGATGGAGCAGCACTTGGTTTGTCATGATCGACATCAGGACCGACTAGAGCTAATGTCGGGGCTTCTTCTTCAGCATCATGGTGTACCACTACCCCACCGCCTACCTCTACCTCGGTTCCTATCCCTTCTTCCGCATCTCCACCGCCCTTTGCTAAACAGGCCACGTATTCAGTTCTCATATCCACGA
Source organism: Viscum album (assembly GCA_963277665.1). Classification (NCBI taxonomy): domain Eukaryota; kingdom Viridiplantae; phylum Streptophyta; class Magnoliopsida; order Santalales; family Viscaceae; genus Viscum; species Viscum album. The sequence goes on along the minus strand of OY728143.1, from coordinate 509,276,062 downwards.
TGGCCCCAACTTCTACCACCAGTGCTGCCAGTCCAGGGAGTGATGTTGAGCATTCTATTCCGAGTACCGCTCCTACAGCTCCCACATCTATGGCTTATCTTATGTGTGAAGATTCTGAGCCACTAGTTTCCACGGATCCTGATCCTTCTCTACATTATGTTTCTTTATAGGATGATGCCTCTTCTGAGGTGACCCCCTGACTGGTTTTTTGACACATTTTTTCATTATAAACCTATTTTTCATATCTTGTGCATGTGTGTGTTATGTCTGCTTGCAGTGTTCTCTCTCCATGACATTCACAAGTACCCTATCACGATATAGACTAGCCTTCTACATCACTACTTTTTTATCTTCTCCTAGACAAGAGGGGAGTATAATTTTTTGACCCTTTTCCATTGTTTTCTTTTTTTCCTTGGTTTACTTATTTCTTTTCTTCTCCTCGTTCTGGTCTACTATTATGTCCCCACATTCCCTTATTCATTTTCTTTGGCACTTGGTGGACCACATGCGATATTAATTATGGGGGGATTCTCTCGACCACTTTAGTCTTTTCCCTTATCATCATTTTAGGAGACATCACTAATGGAATATATATCTGAAAATGTGAAGATATTTTGTTTAATCATATTTCTAAAGAATAAAGCTGAAAGTGGGAAATTTTTAAAATTTTCATGCTTATTTTGGTTCTAAAGTGTATTAAAATTATTGCTGATATTGTTTAAATTACAACTTATAATCCTTGGATAATTCCATCGATTAGACTAATCAATTAAATGAAAGTCATGACCTGGTCATCTATTTATTTATTTTTTCCACTCCTGAGAGGTATTCTATACCCTTTTTCATATTCTCTCTAATACCCTCTTTCTTGAAAGATTCTATGGATATACATAACTACCATAAATTGTAATTTTTCTTTGAGAAACATGAGAAATTTATTAATTACATTAATATGATTGATGAATTAGATTTTTTAAACCCCATTATCTTGAGACCTTCCCTATAACTTATCTCCGTAAATCCCCAAGAAACCATGAATAGACTATATAGGAAGCCATATTACAAGCCTATTTCCTTTCTTACCCTAATTCTTTTATGATTTTTCATGATTGTTCACTTGATCTTAAAGGAAGGGGTTGGCAACACATGGCATACTTTTGTGAATTGTCAGGAAATTAATTTTGGGGAGAGCCTCTTGATCATTTGGGGCACAAAGGCTTCCAAACCTATCTTCATCGAAATTTTAAATGGTTCCCTTTGGTTTATTAAAAAGTCAAAAATTGATACAGACAAAGGGACCTTATACTCACTTGTTGGTTTGTGAACCCTATCTACCTAACTATAGGAGATGGTGGTGATGAGATCGTTTCCTAAAGATTGATGAGGAAGTTGTTTACATTGAGCTTGACTTCGAATATCATGCACTATTATTTAAAAATTTAGCCTCCTTTTTCAAGCCTTAGAGTTATTTTTCATATCTTTATCTACCAACCTTTAGCCACAGAAACATCTGATCGTTATTGAAAAGTCCTCATGATTTTTGTAAATCAATTTTCTAAAGTATATAAATAGAGTTGTTCCAAACCTATGGATAGATTGTATATATCTTTGATTGAGCATAACTTTAATTTAAAATATCTTGAGTATTGATTATATTATTAGTGAGTTAGATCATCAAGTGGCTTGCTTATTTTTGAAAGGATGAAACATGTGTTTAAAGGAGGATGAAAGTATTTAATTGAATTGCAAATGAGGCATGATTAGAATATCTCTTGAACTAAAACTGTTTTGTATCTTTTTAGAATTTTCTACTATGACTTATTATTTACCTTAATGATTAAATAAATACCTTCTTTCTAAATATAGAATCTCTTAATTAGATGTTGAGATTTTCTCAAGGGAAGGAAAATGACTAATTATGGGGGAGTTTGATGCACCAGATTTCTGTATACATTTTCAAATACCTTATTGAAAATAATAACATGTTTTCAAAAATTACGTACCGCTTAGAGGAAAAATACTTTTATTTTTTTGATCTTGTTCATTTTCAGGAGATTTATGGCCAAATACACAAAATAGGGGAGAACTGAGCAAAATTTAAAAACTAAACGGCATGTATATATACACACTCCGTGTACATTCAGACTGAGACACGAATTGACTAGGACAAGTACATGCCCAAGTAAATAGAATATGGTACATGTTGTGTTCACCCTATACACACCGTGTATACCCTTCAAAAGTAGTTGGCAGATGAGAAGAAGTCTAAATTCCCTTGGGGTCAGCTGATGGGGACATGCCTTGTTCAACCCATACACACTATATATATCTTTCTAGAAGCGATTGGTGGCTAAAAAATGAAACTACTCACCATGTATGGTGGCCCTACACACCATGTATATCAACCTACCAGACGGCAATATGTTCCAAGTCAAAGATGGCGTGTTTGGCCGCCTACCAGCAGAAAATCCAAGGGCACAAATGCGTTGACAAAATTTTACACCAATTACTTTTGCCACATGTTTTGTAGTTATATTTTCTATAAATAGAGGCCATGGCCTATGATTCATGGAGGAGAGAAGGGGTTTAAAAAAGGGGTTAAAGGTATGAAGGAAAGAAGCTCTGCTACCATTCTACCACCATCCTTCTACTTCACCATTCTACTGTTCTACCCAAGAGTCAATCCCTGCTCAAAGATTCAAGCAATGATCAAATTAGTTATCGAGGGTATTGTGATTATCTTTTCCTTTATGTGTAACAAAATACCCAGTTTGTTGGGGTTTAGGGAGATTTAAGAATTTTAATTTATATAAGTTTATTTGAATTTTTTTGTTATAATAACTTCTTCGCATTCTTCTTAAATCACTTTATCTTATTGCTAAAAAATTTCGAACCAGACCAAGGGTGGAATTTTCTTCGATTCAAATGAATAAAAACAATGAATCTTATCACGATCATTGGAAATATTTGTTGACTCAAATATGGAATAAGACAAATAAAGAATTGTGAAACACTAACTACAAAACCAAGGAGTTAGTTTCTTAAACTTTAAATATAATGCTTACTAGACCAAGTAAACTTTCTTACAAATTAAAATGCAGAGTGTTGGGTTATTATAAACAACACAACCTCATAAGAAATTTTATTTAATAATCAACTTCTCATAAATACATAATCCCAACACATTTCTCTCTTTATTTGCATCAAACCCAATTTTTCCATATTTACCTTTATTCATTAAGAAATTTTTTAAAGAAACTTAAAACCAATTATTCTTTTCATCCAAACAACAAAAATTGACTTTAATTACAACAAAATTCATTAAAACAAAAATAAAAACTAAGGTAAGAAAGACAAATTTAACTTATTTTTTCATATGGATCGACCCCTTTCTGTTATTATACTCATTACGGTAAAAACAATTTGGGACACTGATAAAATACCTTTAGTGAAACAACTCACCAGTACACTAATTCAAGTCACCTTCTTATTTGTTAATATGACAATCGAACTGTGGATTGAGAAGTGACTCAAATGATTCTGTTCTGGAATAAACATCCAAGATGATTACTTAGTAAATCCATAGAACATCCATCTTTGAACCTTTAGTAAAAAGGGATTTTTTGAATCCATTTATTGATAAATGAAACACTTATAGTTAGAGATATGAGGATTCATCTCCTTGGTATAACAAAATTATTAGGTAGAGTATTTATTCTGATCCACCAAATAAGAATACTCATTTGTGTAGGAATAAAAATTTCACATATTAATGCCCCCATCGATGCATAGGCTTTGAATTACTAGTAAAAAAATGAAAAATGGATGAGGAGAAAACCCCATTGGATCTCAAAAAATAAACTAACTGATCTTTAGTAGTTGGAAAAATAGTACCTCTATCTATAGAACTCAAATCATTATCAGTCACTTCATAAATGAAACCTGGATAGGAAAACCCCTCCCAAATACCAATGTCAAGAATTGGGAACCCCAGAAAATAGTTTCAATCACTCACCTATCAGTCCTCCCATATATACACATCATCGACCCCCACAATAAATTTTCTCTAATCAACAACATAATGAAGGATAGATACAATCTAACTCAAAATTTTAAAATCAAAACCACCCTTAAACCATGAATGTACCACCCATGAACTACCAATAATTACATTAGTAAAATGTTCCCATGAGGTAGATCCAACAATAAACTCCCATGTAAAATTAGCTTGAAAATATTCCATAGTTTCCTCTAGGTTGTGTACATTGATACCACCCTCCTCCAAAGGGACAAATAAATCTTTACAACCATCCCAATGAAGATATTTTTTCCACTATTACTCCAAAATAAATCATAGATCATCATCTCTAAGCTTTGAGTGACCACTTTCATCACCACTACCATGGATAATAAATGGGAGAATATGGAAATTAATAAACTTTTATTCAAGGTAATCTTACCACCAAAAGATAAGAATTTATTCTTACAATTTATAATTTTATTATCTATTTTATGTGAAATACCCTAAATATATATATATATATACTAACATGACCATAAATCAATTGGAACCCAGGGTGTTAAAAAGGAAAATACCTCCTAATAATTCCAGACTGGCTCTATAGATACTCCCTCGTCCAGTAAGAAATCATATTTTAATATCATATATTCAAATATATACTAAGGGAATCTTGAGAAATAATAAATAGGGTCAGATAGATAGTGTCAACATATTGAATACCTATTATTAATTTAAGGAAATTAAACCATTTCCCATTATAGAGACGGAAATCCATGAGGAAGATAAACATTGATACAATAATCCCAAAAAATACTAGATCATCTAAAATTTCTTAATGCTGGGAGGATAAATCCATATTCTATCTTATCATACGCATTCTCCAAGTCAATTTCTATCATTATATTACCTTGCAATACTTTCCTATACAAATCATCCATGATTTATTGATCCATACTGACATCACTATGTATGAAACTTCCCATAATAAATCAGTTATTTTACTATGATATGATAGAATAAATGAAAGTAGATAACCTATTGGTAGCATTATCACTAATAATGTTATATGAATATTTATAAATATTTGTCTTTTAGATGTGTTGGAATAGATATTGATGTGGTACATGGAAATAAAAACCAAAGTACTAGTTTTCATAGACCTTTGGATTGATCCTCCCATAAATAAGTCTCTCACAGCACATACAACATCTTATTTGCTTATATCTATAGAAAAAATGAACTAGGAAAACCATTAGGGTCTGGTTCACTTTCCATACACAAACCAGTAATAGCTTCAAAGAGTTACTCCTCTCCATAAAATAAAATAATAGAGTAGTAATGGGAATCGAAAAATATGAATGAGGTATTTTTTTAAAATCTTTTACCTTCATCATCCTATCCATATAGATATATATCGGATATAGGATCTGAGTGAACATTATCAAAATTCCAAATAGATAATCCACCTATCACATCAATATCTCAATCAACATATCCATCATCCTTGAAAATATTTAGCTACCCCATAAATTTATTTTCATTAATAAACTCATAGAAATAATTAGTGTTACAGACACCTAATTTTATCCACAAATCCCTGGAGTGTTCATTTAATTTAACCTCATCCTCGAACAAAAACGAGATTATCAGATCTGGATTACTTGATAGCTTCTTATGTACCTGTGAGTTCCAATATACTAATAAGATATTATCAAAAAAAATTCTCAAACATTATATAAGTTTTCAACACCAAATAAAGCCATAATACAATCCCCTAATGGTTATAGAATTCCCTTTTTAGATGATTTCGTTTCCCTTATAACCAGTATATGGGAGAATCATTGATATTTTCATTAAAACAATTATAAAGCACTTACTGATAACTCTATACTTTAACCAAAAATGGGAGTATCTGAACCCATTCATCCTATGGTATTGATTCCTTGGATATAATACTAATATTTCATGATCTAATAGACAATAGGTCAAATTAATTACATTAAAATTTAAAAAATTAGTTAACACATGCTTGATATCCAAAAATCTGTATTATCCCAACCACACACACATCCTTTATAAACCATGGAAGCTAACCAAGATAAAAAAACACAATTAATACCATAGGTGTGACCATCTCAACATGTCACACTATACATACATTATAGTGTAGGAAAATTACTCACTCAAAAGGATGTTTTAGATGTAATAAATGGGTTTTTTGTTTTATCTACTAACAAAACAAAAGTATCCTTCTATATAATCAAAATATTAATATTATTCAAGAACTTTTTAAAAAGTTTCAGAACCCCCACTTGGTCGAAAAACATTTTATATATTTCTCTTTATGTTCACATTTTATGATTTTACAACTAAACTATTCCCCTATTTATTTATATATTCACACTTGTAAGGTCCCTTAATCATTTTTATATTCCATAGAAATAAATCCATTAAAAATATTTGTTATAATGGAGTTCCTTAATATCTTCACAAACTCTCCCATATGAAGAAAGAAATATAATGTGGTGTTTTCCCTAGGTATGGTATAATCATTGTGCAAGAGAGAAAAACATAGTATTGAAAACTTTTGTGTTTTATTTAAATCATATAATTATAAAAAAAAAATTATTATTATTGGGAATGGGGATGTGGAATTGACATGACACGATTGTGTTGATATGTCTTATTAAATATTTTGGAGGGTATATGTTTTTGGACATTTGACTTATCCGTGATGATAGGATTTGATTAATGAGTTTTTAAGGGTTAATGGTTCTTTTATATAATGATTTTATGGAAAGATAATTTCTATGCACTATTCATTCTATACTCATTGGGAAATCATCAAAAACAATATCCTCTAACTCTCCTTTTACCATAGTGTCTAGAATGGTGGTCACTAGAATATTCAACCACTTAAAAAATATTCTCAATTATATCCAATGAAGAATGAGGAAGGCATGGATGGTAAGATTTTAATTGGTGATAAATGAAGAAATGCTTATTGTGGATTATTCATAATAAATTTTAAAATTTTATATGAATAATTTATAAATAAAAAATACCTATCCAAAAACATGTACAAACTACATTAGATAAATAATCAAAGGGGGGCTCCTAATGTGGTTTGCACATGTTTTTTGATAGGTATTTTTTATTTATATATTAGTCATATAAAAGTAAAAAATTTATTATGAATAATCAACCACAACCATTTCTTCATTTATCACCAATTGAAATCTATTCATACATGCCTTCTTCATTATTAATTGGATATAATTGTGAATAATTTTCAATAGGTTTAATATTATAGTAACCACAATTCTAGACACTATGTTTCCATCTATAACAATCCGGACCAAGATAACATAAAATGTAACTTGACCCAATCCTCCACAAGGAGGAAATGGTGTTCCTAATCCTAAAAATCTACCAATATGTTCCTAGTCATTAAGGAATCCACCTTGGGAATTAATTCACCCTAAAATAAGAGTTAATTACATGGGATCATTAACTGACAAACCATCATTGGATGTTAATAAATTTATTTCCCATGAAAAATAAGATAAGAAGAAACAAAATCAATGGGAAAATGATTCATAACCAATAATAATGATCCATCCCATTTGTCAACATAAAAGAATCATTAAAATATAAATACATTACAAGTTATCGAAAAAAAATACAATTGAAATAAAGGTCATATTTTCCAATAAAACAACACATCCTAAGATAAACAAAAATTACAATATTACCACTATAAAACCCAAATCTTTACACCACACCCCAAATCACACATCAGGGGGCCAAAGAAACAATATCCAAACAGAAAGAAATCCTAGAACATATAGAAAACATAACAACTTGATACATACACATGAGTGTATATGCAGGGTGTGTGTTTAAAAACTAATAAGATCTCAAAAAAGTTATCTATGTGATTATTTTGCATAAAAAATCACATGTTCTAGTTTAAAATATAATTGAAAATAAGATTTTTCATTTTTAGAAAATAAGTTAGAAAATAAAATCATATACCTTTCACTTTTAAAGGATGGAAATTTACATTTTAATGAAATTAAATTTGGGTCTCCAATTAGCATTAAAATAATTTAAACCCAAAAATTAGGGCCTTTGATTAAAAAAAATGAAACCATTTCACACATTTATAACATTTTATAAAATTACCAAACACAAATCCATCCACTTTTCCTTTATGGAAAGAACGCTTCCACAATAAATTTTCAAGACCATTTTGTAAACCTACCTAAACATAAAATAATAAAGCATTACAAGATCCAGAACAACAATATCAAAGTAGAACAAAAAAAGTGAACAATGAAAATGGGTTTGTAAGATAACAATCTCAAGTAGCTACACACAAAGAGGGAATCACCTTTATACCCCACCAATCAATAAATTGGTGTCATGGGAAACTCCAATGGTCCTCAAGTGAGATAATCCTAATAGTACTATAACCATTGGAGAAATATTTTTCAAACATTTTTTTGTAAATAAATTCATAAGCCACCTGACTAACCCACACTAGAATTATTATAATGGAAAATGTCTTTAATATTTGTACAAATGAATAACAAGGGGACACAAGTATTATGTAAAAAAAATAGTGTATTATAAATCAATATCTCCCACTCAGTAACCTGGGTTCCCACTAAAAATATAAAGTTGAGATGAATAAATAATCAAAAAATGATTCATAATCATAAATAATAAACAACAACCGACCTCCAAAACCATCACACAAAATATCCCCTTTTAAAATTGAATGATCCCCACAATACAATAAAAAATCAAAAATGCTTGAACAAGCATAATGAGAAATCTATGGGGGTATTATAAGTATCAATATTTTCTTTCAAAGTACAAAATTGTCATTTTTAAGAATTTAGATTCATCATTCAAAGATATTTCCATTTTTCTTAAATCATTCTTTCAAATACTACTTTTTAAACCATTTAAAATAACACCCCATTTTTGAAAATAAAAATATCATTTAAATCTTGGATACCTATTATTAAAAATAAATTTGGGTCCTAATTTATATATTTTTTATCAAACCATTTAAAATGGTCCCATAGAAATTTCTAAAAACACTTGACTAACAGAATCATTTAATTTCAATGAAAAACAAAAATTCTATTAGGTAAACCTTTTATTCCAATCTAAAAAATTTCAAAATAAATTTTTAAGATATCAAAAATTATATTCATTGATATAATTTCATAATAAGGGAGTCTATAAATCATAATAAATTCATTAAATATAGTATAAAGGAAGGACTTAAAGGCATCTACATCAATATTAATGAAAAAAATCCACAACTTGTTTCGTTCTCAGTTGAACACCCAAACTAGAAAGAATCTCCAACTACAAAACCTAAAATTCATAAACCCTATGTTTGACCCTAACCTAATCCCTAAATCCCTATAAATATTAATTAGGGTTTTTAAAAGACTGAAAACCCTATGGGAAATGGAATAGAGTATATTAGAGAAGAGGAAAGAGTAAGAAGGCGGTGAAATACATTGAAGATAACTTGAATTATGAAAGGAAATACGTAATAATTAAAGAGGGAGAGGGAGGATATTTCCATAGGTATCCATGGTCACCATCCATATGACATAGGAGGAGGAGGAGGAGAAAATCAGTTTAAAGTAACAGGCTCACAGAGTAAATTACACTTTCTAAAAAAACTAGGCAAACATAAACCATGATGTGGCATGCTGGTTATGGTATGAGGTGCCTCTTCAAAACCCATTGTAGTTATGTCCCCTATTAAGTGGTATGGAGGTACCTGAGGTGAATGGTTTGAGGTTCTTGAACTTCCAGATAGTAACCCCCCAACGTTTTGGAATACATTTTTTCTGAATTCATATTATTTGCAATAGAATCATCTATAAGAAACACAACACTAAAATGAGTCAAGACATATTATATGAATATTATTAAGAATATTTAAGAACAAAAAACCATATAGTATATAAAATTATTGTGATCAATTATAAATTCATAAAAAACAAGATTAAAACACTTTATGTTTTAAAATGGAATTTTTAAATAAAACTAATTTTTCTTAAACTAAAAGAAAAAAATTAAAAATTTTAAATTTTAAATTTTTAAAATGAATTTAATTTTTTAATTCATTATATAAAAATTATCCTAAGATTAATTTCTGGTATTTTTATAAAATAATTAATTTTTAGGTGAATAGCGAAAAATAAAAATTATAAATTTTATGGATTTATCAATATATGAGAAAAACATATAAAATTATAAAACCCCTTAATTAATTAAATATGTATTTAAGTAGTAATAAAATTTGTTTTGAAGTATCATTTAAAACATAGAAAACCTAGCATCAATATTTTAGAATATAAGTATAATTTCATTTTAATTTAAAAAGTTACTCTGTGCCTTTTCTGTTCATAAAACATTTTATTGAAAATACTCAATTTTGGATTTCTTTGGAAGAGATATAAACGTAATTTATTTTATAATAGATCAATTTATATTAAGAGAGTCAATGAAGTTAATAAATTTATAGTATATAAATTTTTAACTTAAAAAAACTTTTTTCTAAAATCTTTTTTAAGTGTTATGTGTGATAATATTAAAATTTAATTTTATTATCATTATAAATTTTATTTGATAAAATTATTTTCATATTTATGATTAAAATTTCTATAACATACCATAGTTTTTTAGGTACCTTATTCCTTACTTTTATACCTTCTTTAATTTCTTTTGATTTATGCTTTTCTTGGGTGAAGTCTCAAATAGCTTCAAGTTGATTTGGAGGGTTTTATGGGACTTTAAGGAGGTGCACAATTTGGGGTAAACAAGAAGTTATTCCTAGGGAACTATGTTCATTTTTTTTATAAGGGAATTTGGTGGTTCATGGTCGGTACATAGTTAAACTCATGCGACTTTTCCAAAACAAAACAATATGGCTTGGGACAGTGGTGAAAAGCAAAGATGGTAAATTATCTACAAAACTGTAAAGAAAAACCCAATGGGCTCCCAAAAGAAAAACAGAGCCTCGTATGTTTATCACAAAGTTAAGTTATACAAGATATAAATCTATGAAACCAAATCATTCCTAGATATAAAGTGCCATCTCTATATCAATGTTTTAGTTTACAAGTTTCCTGAAAAGTCTTATTCTATCCATTAGAGGGGGAGCATAGATTTCATGACTCATTGGTAGAAGATATACATAGAATAGTTAATACCAGAGCGTTTTATGTGTTAATCCCATGGTGTAATACCATAATCCATTATAATAGGGTCCATGAGCTGGTATGATCTTTCTATAGGAAATTTCCTTGCATATTTGTAGAGTTCCTGTGATTCAGGTGTGAAAAGTGTGTGTACTGTCAAAGAAAAGCGAGTATCCATGAGTCATGGGTTTGAATATCCCTTCAAAGTGGGAATGGATTTGTTATTTAAATGGGGAACATGAATTGTCCTTAAAGGAATATGGAGATATATTGTATGATCTAAACGATGTGATGACTACATATGATTCTCTTCCAACATGGTGTCAAAGCATGTCTGGATGAGATTCGTACAAGCATGGTTTGAAAATGATCACTCGATACAAGATTAGTTGTATGATTTTATTCACATTTACATTTCCATCATACCATAAACTTCTATATACATGTGAAATTGTGTTATGGACTCATTTTTTGTTTTGTATTGGGTTTATACTCACACTCTTCATGGGTATATCATTGTGCATATAGACATCAAGATCAGGGATCTAGAGGAGGGAAAGGCCTTGTTGGTAGGTTGTTAATGATATTAGTGTTAAAAGATGAAAAAAGTATCAATATAGAATTTAGATAGATACCAGCATATTTTATTTATTTTATTCCATATGTGTTGTATTTACTTATTAATCTTGCACATTGGGGGTTTGTTTGATTTGTTTTTGTTTAAGCTAATTTGAAACTAGTTTTAGCATATAGATTTTTGGTATTTTATACAATGATTTTTAGTTTAATTTTTTATGTGTGGTTTTATTCAAGTGTATTCATGTCAATATCATGGTTGTAGTCTCCCCATGGAACTTTCAGACCCTCTACTCTAGTCGGAAGCCACTTCTGTATAGGGAGGGACATATGAGGTCATTTGGTACTTCAAATCAGATTCGGTGATCTTGGTATCTGTCTTAAAAATGGTAAAAGGGCCTAATTTCCCTTTATTTTAATCTAGGATATTTCTTCCCATGGTGTATATAAGATATTTTGTGTAGAATATTAGTATAGGAGTTCATCTTTTTGTCTAGGTCATGTTTAATGGACCTATGAATAATCATGATGGGATTGTTATTATAGTCGTTTATTTACAGTTAGATGCTAATCGTGATTATTTTTTTCATTAAAATTTATCAAATTTCGGTGTGTTCATGCATCATAACAAGGAACATTTGATCACATGATGTGTATATATATTTTATTTATGGTATAGTAGTATTTTTATTAAACAAAAATATATTCATTAACTTTTGGTGATATATCTATACCTATAACTTTCATGACATATCTATGTTTTCATTAGTTAGTTGAAATTTTTCTTTATATGATGATGTATATATATATATATATATTTTTGTGACTAATTTTCATGTACAGAGGTCTAGGATTAATCCTAAGAAAGAGTTTGGGGGATTATATCCTATGTACAGGTATCTCCTTGGATAGGCCTTCCTATAGAAGTCCCATATGTGTGCCTTTTAACTACATAATTTTTACTCTTAATCAAGGTATTATTGGAATAATAAAAATTATTTTCATATTTCATAAATAAGAACCATCTCAGACACACTTGATGGGAACACATGGTAAAGTAGGTAAAAATACTCCCACTAGAGAGGGTGCTCGAGTTCCACCATAGGATATGTAGGTTTATTCACCTATGCATGCTCCCTTAACCTATCCAGTGGTTCAAGTAGTAAATATACCCCATACTAGAGACTTATAGACCTTCTTTCCCATGTTTCATGGGAAAATAGGATGGTGGGAAATTATGCCCAATTTTTCCAACTCCATCATTCGCCGGAATTTCTAGATACTGGTTGACCTCAGGATATTGAGGATTGGGTTTCCATTATCGAAGAAATATATTATTTTATATATAAGTATAAGGAAATAAGGGTTAAGTTGTATTATTTTATGTCTCAGGGACCCTCTAAGAGATTGTGGGCATTATAAGATATGTAGGCAGGCATATGGGTCTGACTTAGGAGACCTATATAGAGCTAGTATTTGAGAAATTCTTTCATGGTATATTGAAAATGGACCCAGAACATGAGTTTAAAGATATTTAGGAACAGATGATGATCATTTTAGCTTACTCTGATATTTTTACAGAAATTCAACATTTTTTACCCTCTTTTGGTTTGTAATAAGGTGCATATGGCTAGGAAGCATGAGATTGACCGAATGGTGTATACTGAAGTTCTTCAAAAGGATATGATTTCTGAGAAAGAGATATAGGAGAATAGTTTTACGTATTATTTCCAATTTACTACACATTGATGACCAAAACTTTTACTGTTATAGAAATTTGATCTTCCAATAATTGGAATAGGAAGGATAAACCGGTATAGTGGGGTGGTAGATAGGTGTAGTGGGGTATGTCTTCTTCTACTCCCTCTATGGAACAAGATTCTACCAGGTGCTATCATTATGGATGTAAATGATACTAAAATACATCAATTTCAAATCCACCTAGAAAATTTCACCAATATGGAAAGGTGGGTCATATTTAGTAATTATTTTCTAACATGTTATATACAGATTTGAGTAGATCAGTTTAGGGTTCCATAATTGGTGTAAAAAATCATGCCTGAGCACCATAAAATTTAGCGTATTAGGAAAGTTGTGAACTATAGAGTCAAGGTTGTGATCTAGATATTAGTAGCACATACATGATGGATAATGTTATAGCTATCAGTGGAGAGGGACCTTATATAATTAGAGGTACAGTTTTGATTTCCTCCACACCATATGAAGTTTTATTTGAAAAAATGGTTTTCTATTCTTTTGTATCTACTCAAGTAATTATTTTTCTAGATTTAATGGTTAAATTATCTTCTAATTTACATTCTATTGGCACACATTTGGGAAATATATTAGAATTTATCTAGTGATTTTATAAATGTCCCATAGTTTTTTATTTTTATGAACATCTACCAGACTTCATGATCGTAGAGATGAATCATTTTAATGCGATATTTGGAATGAACTATTTAACAAGTTATTGAGATCATATCAGCCATTAATATATATGTGTATGCTTCACCATGCCTATACAAGATAGATCCATGTTGGCCAATGAGTGGGAGATTAGAGAAGGTATGATGGTACCCAACCTATTCCATATTAGAGTTTTCACAAAGAAAGTATTAATCTTGGATCACACAGTAGAATTGGTTGTAGACCACTCTATCTAATCTCTAATGGTGGATTGTTATTAGGATGTCTTCCGATATGACTTCTCATGTCTTCCATAAAAAATAGGAATTATTTTTTATATTGAGTTTATATGTGGGGTGAAATTTATATACATTACTCCTTAATATATGTCGCCAACTAAGGTGTGATATTTGAAAGTATAATTAGAGCACGTATAAGAGAAGGGATTTATAAAACCAAGTATATCTATATGGGGTGTTCCATAATTGTTCTACAAGAAGGAGGATAAAAGTCTAGGGATCTATGTGGAATACAGGAATACAAATCTAGTAACATTAATGAATAGGTATAATTTACCAAGTGCTGATTATTTTTTTATCAGGTGTTGAGATCAAAATATTTTTCCAAGACTTATCTTCAATTGGGATACCACTAGCTACAGGTCAAATAAAAGGATTTTCCCAAGATAGAATGCTAGAGTTGATGCAGACTATATGAGTATCTTTTCATTCCTTTTAGGTATGAAAATGTTCCATCAGTGTTCTTATCTCTCATGAAAAGGATTTAACATCCATACCTTGACTCCTTAATAAATTTATTATTTGATGATATCAGGATTTATTTGAGAAATTCATATATACATCTGAGGAACCTTGAGATGGTATTGATTACTCTTCAAGAACATTGGTTTCATTCCAAATTTTTGAAAATCCACTTTTGAATTAATGAGGTGTGGTCCCCTGGGAATGTAATTTCTGTGAAAATAATTTTTGTGCAATTAGGTCAGGTATAGGTTGTGATGTGTTAGGTACATCCTAGGAAAAACTTATGTTAGGATATTCCATTAGATTATGGGGTACTATCGACATTTCACTTAGGACTTCTCCCATATGAAAGTTTTGATTACGGAGCTGGCCAAAAAGAGTTGAAGTTTAAGTAGTCTGATCAGTGTGAACAAGAATCCTTGAAGATAAATATGATATTGAAAACAACTATGGTTTTGATTCATATATATCATGGTAAAGGATACATAGTGTATAGTAATTCCTCACGTATTAGGTTCGGAATTTTGTTGATGCAAAGGAATCATGTAGTCTCTTATGGGTAAAGTAAGATATGAACACAACAGTGGAATTTTCCAGTTCATGACTTGGATTTAGTGGTTTGGGTTTATGATTTTAAGTGTTGGTGAAATTATATATTTGGTGAGAGGCTAATAATCCACAACGAACAAAGTATATTTAGATACATAATCTCTCAATGGGATCTGAATTTGAGGTAGAAAAATTGGATGGAGTTTATAGAGACAATTTATTTTGGGATGTTCTATACTCCATGAATGGTAATGTCATTTTCTATTCTCTTAGAAGGAAAATATCAAAGATACAGGACAATATAGAGCATCCTTCATGGTAGGAATTGATCTAATGAGTTTGAAAGCTGATTGTCTAGTAAATGCATATGAATATCATGGAATCATGACATGTGAGCCTTTATTTATCTCATTTTTTAGTTTAACAGGTAAAGGATATCCAGAAGGTTGAATTTAACTACTTAGTGATATGATAGTGCTTAGAAAAGTATGATTAATTCTTATGATGTTCCTTAGATGATGAAAATGTGATCTAAATTCCTGAGAGGTTACTCATTCTAGCTTTCATAAGGGTTAAGATTATGAGATACTCTTATGATTCAAGATGTGCAATGTATCTAGGATCAATGAAGACATTCCACAACATCCAATATCAATTTTGGTATCCATGTATGAAGAGGTACACTACCAATTTTATTTGGTGATGCCTTACCTATCATAGGTTAAAGATCAAGCATCAAAATCCTAGTGGTTTTCTTTGGTCACTTCCAGTTCCATTAAGAAAGTGGTATGGTGTGATGATGGAATTCATGATGGGGTTTCTTAGGACACTAAGGATTTGTGATGCTATTTGGGTTCTTATTGATTGGATGACAAGTGGCTCCTTTATTTCCAATTAAAGAGACCCATTTAGTGGATAAGTTTTTTTATATAAGATTTTATGCTTTATGGAAAATATTTTAGAGTTATATTTGATAAATATGTCTGCTTCACGTTACAATTTTGTAAGGTCATACAAAAATATTTAGATACATAGCTAAAAATGAGTAAAATTTATCATCTATAGACTAATGGATATTCTGTAAGGATGATAAATATTTTAGTGGACAAATTGTAGAAATGCGTTCTAGACTTTTTCAGATATTTCAAAGATCCTCTATCCTTATTTGAGTTGGTAAACAATAATAGCTTCTATGCTTCAACTTGGATGGAACCATTTTATGATATTTATAATCAAACATGTCACTCAATATTATGTTGGAATGAGGCTGGGGAGGCATTCATTATGTATACAAGATTGGAATAAGAGACCTAATAGAGAGTGTAGTCGATCTGAAATTGGTTAGTCACCACTTAGAGCAGACAGAAATCACATACTGATAGGAGGAGGAAACCATTGGAGTTTTTTCTGGGTAACCTATTTTGTTTTGGGTGACTCCTTAATAAGGGAATCAACTTTTATGGAAGTAAGGTATGTTTTTATTGAGATTTATTTGCCCATTTAATATTACTAATCATGTTATGAAAGTGTCTTATTATTTTAATCTTTCTATATGGTATTGAGGTCTATATTATTGGATCCATGTATCTCATAATTATAGGTACATTACTTATCCTACACATGTGATTTCCTGTGATTATGTTAAGCTAGAGCCTGAAACATTTTTTCAGAAACTACTATTGTAGATCGTAGACCGGATGATAAAATATTGTGAGGAATTATTATTCCACTAGTTAGAGTTATATAGAATCAGGAGCATTTCCTATAGGAGAATTGGGAGTGAGAATATTTTGTACAATATCAATGTAAATATTTATTTGAAAAAGAACTATAGATACACATCTTGAGGATTATAATTATTTAAGGGGGTATATTTTAATTTCCTAGAGTTTTTAAGGTTCCCAATTCCATACTTTTGGTCCTTCTTTAAGTGTTTTTTAGTTATTATTTTTTTGGGTGAATTCTCGGGAAGCTTTCGGTTGGTTTTAGAGGGTTTTAGATGAGGTGATGCAAGTATTTTAAATATAAATACTAAATCATTTTTGATGAATACTCAGTAGATATAATAGTATTACATTACCCAGAACAATAAAAGGTCTGTCATACTTGGATACCAGATAAGTAAAAAACTTATTTCATAAAGGATCTATAGTATATCTAATAAATTTCTCCACACATTATACCCTTATTTGATATACACTACATAAAACATTTATTTACAGCTTTTGGAATGTAAATATAATCAAGGGAGAGATCATATGCTTAAAAAGGGTAAACATGAGAGATATAAATCAATAATAATATACCAGATAATTTAATAATAAGGGTATGATTTCATGATCATAACATAGAAAGTTCATACATAGTTTTTTATAGATGATAAACAAAATTCATGGAATAAAACATTATCATTTCAAAAGACCTAAATTATAAGAGTTTGGGAATCATCATAAATAAATCATGAATCCAGATTTCTAATAATAAGAAAAAAACATGTCAAAAGATTGTGGAACCATCATAGGAATAGAAACCATATCATATATCAAGTTTAACTACCACAAAGATCATGTTATAGTGGATCATAAATCAAAACATGTTTCTTGTATCATAATAGAACAAGAATAACCACTTATTTACCTTATTATAGTGGATCTGGATTCACCGCCTATTTCAAATATCATAGTGTATCAAGAATCACCAAATTTTTTATATAGTTGATCAAGTGAATCAACTCATTTCCCATAATTATCTAATGAGATATAAGTTTATACTGAATATAATAAGAGGCTATAACAGACCCACCTACTGTAAAATAAAAACTATACATATTTTTTCCATAATATAATGAACCATTCATTATTTAAACATATCATAACCAATATAAAATAAATGTGTTTCATAAATATATCATCATAACTTAATTAAGTAATGGAAATAAATAGGTATCGTAAAGATATAATCATAACTTAATAATCCTATAGGAAAAAAAATGGTTTCATAGAATCATCGTCATAAAACATCCTAATAAAGATTATGGTATCAAAATTTCATAACCCTAGTGAAACACAATAAACCTCAAATGATTATGAAATAGATTTAAAAAACCTTTAAATGTTCATTTGAACATTTCTTTGAAAAACTGATAAAATACCATTTTCCTATGACAACATTTTCACAAAAAAAATAGAATATTGGGAAAAATATTTTAATTTCAAATAAACATGGCGACTTGGAAAATAAAATTTATAGAAAATAATGGTCAAGACGGTGGTAAAATCTATTCATGTAGTATACATTAAAATTAAAAAAATCATTTCACACTTTTTAAAAAATTCAAAAACAATCAAAAAAACATTTATAGAGATTTATTTTCTAACCTTTGTGTATAAATTCAATGGTATTGAATATTTACTTCACATACTATTTCAATTATAGTAAAATTTCCATAAAACAATTTTTAAGAGAATAAAAATGTAATAAAAAGTTTATGGACCAAAGGCAAAATATGGTTAGCTATATTTTTAAAAAAAATCTTGATCATTTTAGATATAATGAAGGATAATGGTACTAAAACTTTGAAATTAAATTAATAAATGTAGTAAAATAAAATATGTGGGGTTTAAAGGATAATATCTATAAAATTTTCCTTAATGTAAATTTATCATACATAATCCTAAAAAAGAAAGGACATTATAACATAAACCCTTTCCCCAAGTCTCATCTTACATCATATGTGTTTGATCCTCATGTATAATAAAATTAGATTTATTATGAATATTTTATAGAACCATACTCATATATATCATTCCATATATTATTTACTTATAACATAAATTCATAAATTTATTAAAAATTATTTTTTAAATTGTTGTTTCAGGTGAAAACTGCATTGATTTTCTTCTATGTTTCCATTCAAAAGTCCAAATAATTCTACATTGATCGTGGTTAAAAGATATATATAATTATATCCATTTAATTATTATAATATTTAATCATTATATACACTTTTAAAACTATTAATATAATGATTTGATCAAAAATTAATTACATCATATCATGGAGATGATAGTTCGTACTACGTACGAGTTATACTTCCACTTTTAAATAGATGGAACGAATGAAAATTAAATTATAATTCAACATTATTAAAATATAGTAAAAATATAAGTATAATATATATTCAATAAATCCATAATTATAACTATAAACATGCAATGGTGATGAATAATGAAATGCACTGCTTCTTGGAGGGTAATCCACCCGTATACACAAACGATGTTTTCTTTTCCCATTGGAGGAAAAGAGGTAGATGTTGTTTTTTCCATCATCATAATAAAAATTAAATATATTTATTATAGATAATTCATAATTTTATAATATATTTAATATATTTAAATGAGTTTTAATAGAAAATAAAATTACAAGTACTGAATTAAGTGTTATACTTCTTCACTCAGATATCTCTGTTGGATTACAACTCAATCCATGAAATTATGATATTATGTAAACAAAAAAAGATATAGGATTTGTTTGAGGATTATAGGATGGTTTTAGGTTTGTTATTGTACAATATAAAACGACCAAACTTTGTGAATAACAAATATTGTGAGCTACCCTTTTATAATTGAGGGAAAGGACACACTTGAAATTGCTAAAAATATTTAAATACAATATATATCATAATCATGTCAAGTGGAAACAAATTGATATACTTTAGAATTTAGGACATTATAAGGTTGAAATAACCTCAAACAATAAAATTTATAAATGTTTATAGTCCTTTTAAATCCTTATGTTTTGATTTAACCACCTCATTAACCATGTAATGACCACAACCCCGGTAGCATGAAGTATATTCCTTACTTTATTACATTGGAATAGATACAATATACAAATACCAAAGTAATTAATATATTAGTAGTTTTAAAAAACTAGATTATATACACGAGATCCATTTTACATTGGAAAAAAATAAAGAATAACAAAATAAAAATCATTGCATCATTGAAACTAAATCCAAGAATTCATGTCCATATCATTGAAAAAGGAAACAAAATAAGGGTGAGTTAAAATTATCAGTAAGGCTTAAGTGTAGTGGAATATATCATGAATAAATAATGAATAATAAATATGGAAATATAAATAACTAAATATTCATTCCATTTAAAATACTAGATAAGGCATAATCAATATGAAAAGGTAAATACCTTAACACAGATTCCACTTAATCAATAATTGGGAATGAAATGCATCCATATATATTTTCACACTTAGAATATCTTTAATAATAATAAATTAATACTGAAATAATTAAAATATTAATTATCATAGGTCATTTTTCTCAGTTACATGATACCTTTACCATCAAGATCTATCCTCAAGACTATTTAAAACCAACTGGATAAGAACCCATCTGATTTGGCCAAATGATTCCTCTCATGAGACTACTGATGCATTGAGGGGCTTGAATTAACTGGTCCCCAACCCATGTCTTTAAATTCCAAATCATTCCTTATATATCAAATAATCTATCTAATTTATGGTTAATGTGTCTTATCAAATATCTATATTGAGTAAAGGATATAGTCTTATCAATATTTAACAGTAAATAAAATAACTTTCAAAGTAAACATCATTTGTAAAAATGGTATAAATTTTAGAAAATTATCTTATAAATTAAAAAATAATATGGATATTTAATATAAATTTAATTTATTATGAAAATTTTTACAAAAAAGTTATTGTCTCAAGAGAAAGTGAACAATCACAAAAGAAAGTGAGATTGCACAATATATTTTACCAATTAGTAATTTTCAATTCAAATTCCCTAAGATGAAATAATTAAAAATAAAACTTAAAATACCATAATTAATTTATTATTGATGATATTACCCATCAAAGTGGTATTATATACACCAAATAAAATCTAATTGGTTAATAATAACAAATATGTATCAATATAACATAAATTGAAATGAAATCTCTTAACTTACACTTCCTTTTGGTTGAACGTTATTTAACCTCCTATATAATGGTATTAAGCATGTTTTTAACTTAAACCAGAACCATATTAATATTTATAAAATCCTATATGAAATTTTTATAACAATTTATCCCCTTTTTTCTAATAATCATTCATCGGTTTAATTATTTGGGGTGTTAATTGACTTGTTTTTCAAGTATGTTTTGACTTGTTATTTTTTTGTTCCTCTTACTTAGATCTTGATTTAATTATATCCAGAATGTAATCCATGATTTTAATATCATATATATCTATTATATATTTATTTATATTAATCTATAAAATTTGGTTTTAGAAAATAAAATACATCGTCCATGGAGACGTTAGTTTGTATGTACGCATGAGTGTTGTTTCCATTTTCTTATCATATTGAGAGAAATAAAACTAAATTATATATATATATATATATTATCATTAAATTTTTATTATTAAATCATATCTTTCACATATTTTTATCAAAACAATCATTAATACATTCCATGTAAATCATGAGTGAATCACATCGCTTCGTGAGGCAGTAGTCCTCCATACACACGAACGATGTTATCATATTCCCAAAAAATGACGACCATGATAAAATATGAAATATAATAATTAAATAAGCATAAATATATCATAAATATATTTTATATAATATATAAATTGAATGAACATCATTATTACAAAACTTGAAATGTGGTAATGGAAAAATAAAACAAATTCATCAGTGAGGTGGTAGTCCGCTGTACACACAAACCATGATTTCATATCCCTTTTGATAGAAGTGTCTAAAGTTATAGATAATAACCTTCACATAAAAAACAAATAACTATAATTAATATTCTTATTTTGTTATATAATCATGATATAAAATAAAATAATGTGTTGGAGAAGGAAATAAACTAAAAAATGCTTTTAGAAAAACACTACCCCTTCTTCAGCTATCCTCTTTAGGATTGCACTAATTCCGTATTAAAATGGATTTTTTCCCCATATAATTATACTATGATGAGGGTATTATTGTTTGTAAGTAATTTTATAATTTATTGTATAAACTAAAGTGTTTTTAGTTGTGTAATAAATGGGAAAGGATACGACTTTTATAGGTTGGGTGAGTGGTAAACTTGTATGGTTTTGAAAGAGGGAATTTCACCAATGTTTTTTCAATGTAAATTAGTTAAATTAATATGAAAAAATATATCATAGAATTTATGAGGTCTAAATATGACTAGATAATGGTTTTCGACAAGTTTATAGTTCATTTGGCCCCTTAAGTTTAAAATTCAGTCCCATTGTAAACTCATTTTTTTCTTAATCACTCTAATTAATTTTAACTTCTTTCACTAATAATTTTTATCAAATATAAATTTTAACATATTAGGAATTATAAATTATTATTATTCCAAATATGTTATACATTTGACCAAATTATAACTACATAATTAAAAAAATTTAATTTAAAATTAATTCTGGAGATGGGATGGGAAAGCGGTTTTTATAGTGAAAATGTTAAAAGGTTTACTAAGTTTTTATACTAAGCTCTAGATAAAAATTATTATTATGACATGAATTGGATTTATAGATTTATAAATGATCTATTTTACTATAAAAAATGTAAAATATAATTTATCATTATAAATTCTTTTTATAAAAATTTAGTTTTCAATTAAAATTCAGTTTTTAATAAAAATTAAGTATATTTCATTGTTCATAAAAAAGGATATTCTCATAAAAATACCAAAATATCACCATATGATAATTTTTAAATTCTACTTTAAAATTTAATTTTAATTTTTATAATAAAATTTATAAATATTTTTTTAAAACCAATGCGCCATTAAATGGTGATAAAAATATCATTAGGATTATACTATTTTTATGCATAAAATTGGGTTTTCCTGTATCTTATTCTTATAAAATATATTGAATGAATGTAAAAATATAATAAATATATGGTATATAAATTTTATTAATATCATCCATTAATATTATTTAATTAAATTTATAAATATAAAATGCCATTGGTGCATGAAAATAATTTAAAAAAAACATTTCCTTTATATTTAATTTGTTTTTATATTCATTTCTAATTAATTGGTCATGAATAAATTCAACCATTTATTTTAATATTTTATTTAATATTACTTACAACCTCTAATTTAATTTCTCGGAGATAATTGTTTTTAAATGATAATATTAATAGTATTTGGTAAAACTCTGCCTTGCGTGTAACGTAAGCCATCAAAGAAAGTCATTGTTTTCTGTAATGAAAGCTAAGTCAGAGTTCTATGTAGAGTTAGCTAATATTTCCATTATTTTGTAAATAGATAATTGAATATGATAATAATATTTTAAACTTTTTGTGTTTTACATTCTCCCAGCCATAAATAAATTGTTTCCTCACAATTTAAGAATGATCTTGGTAACTAATGGTTTGACATTTGGAAATATAATTGTTGAAAACCCAAAATTCTAAAAGTGTTAATAAAATATCCACTTAATAATACAGAAAAATAAGTACAAAATTCACCTAGAATATTCAAATAACTAGGTTTCCATATAGTTTTACATAGGTTGGAAATGAAAATATTGATAAGGAAGAGAAAATTAACACTCAAATACTGAGGTAGAGCAATAGAGAACATGTTTAGAAGAAAGTTAATGACTACAAATCAATAAACCAGAGGTGTGAAAAGTTCATTTATATTATCAAAAATTAGGATAATAGGATGAAGAAAGTTCCAAACCATTTTCCTAGAGTAGATTAATTCTTTCACTCTCAATGAATATAGGGAAATATAATTACTTGATTTGTTTCTATTTCATAAGCACAATATTATCCTCTGGTTGTTCCTTGGACTATTTATACTTTATATATTATCATAGGTTTAATCATAGGTTTAAGTAATACATTTATCTATAAAATCATATACAAATATCGACTTAAACCATTTCATAAATGGTTAACCTTATGACCCTTCCAAAATATCAAGATCCAAAATTTTAGATGGATGCAAAAATTGAAAATTGAACTTGTCATTAATCCAAACATCATGAATTAATTATAAATCAAAACATACCAAACATGTGAATACCTTATTCATTTAATCCCTTAAAAATTGATAATAATGAAAATTACATTAAAACCTTATCGAAAACATACCTCCTTAATTATTAGTTAAGTAAAACATAGATTATTGGATATATTTATTAAATATAAAAATGATGTAAACTCCATCAATAATGGAATAAACCAATTTTTAAAAAATCATTAATTTAAAAAAAACAAAATTATCTCTAAATCCAGAATATACTTAGGATTATCATTCCCACAAACATGTGTTTTTTCAAGATTTTCAACTTTCCACAATATCATTTTTCTTATTCATTGATATTATACAAAATATGATTCTAAATACTTAATGAAATAGTATTGTGTTACAATATTTATATATTTCATAATTATTATGATGATCATATCATTGATAAAATACATTTTCAACATTTTTATTAGATCCAAATACTCAATAACATTAACCATTAAACTTTGGTTGTATAAAAAACATAATTTTGACCGTTATCCACTAGCTTCTTCTGAGGTGTATTACCTTGATACTTTGGGAATTAATTTTTATAGTGCCCTATATTCGTACAGTTTAAACACATAATATTAGTTTTTTCTTTCTTCTCTTTACATTCTTTTTCCTGGTTATGATTTTCTCCACACTTATAACAAACTCCTAATCCACTAAATAATTTTTCATTGTGATTATTTAAATAGTTATCACTTGTGAAAAAATCTACCTTTCCATTATTTACTTTATTAATTATTTTCTCTATATTCCTCCACTTATATTTATTTCATTTAAACCCACAATACATGACAATTTCTTTCTATGAGTTAATAGCACATAAAAATTTCATCATATGAATAAAAATTTTGAGACACCAATTCCCTTTGGAGACTTCGCTTAAGCCCTTCGAAAAAGAGGTCTATCTTGCACTCCATGTTTCATATGTAATCCATATCATTTGAAAAGTGTTACCATTTCCTTTCACTATGTCCTAATGCCAAAAAAATCATAACTAAATACTTAATCTACTTCCCATCCTCCATTGGATCAGTAGTACCACTAAACTATGGGGGTACTTTCAAATAAAGCTATCCCACAATGAATAATCTCACTATGGAATATGTTCCTCCATTCCAGCGGGGTAATTTTTTATAACTTGATAAACATGGTTTCTTTAGGGATATATATAATTTTAAATCCTTCATAATGGTTTGTAAATAAATTTTAAATTATCCAAATCAAATTCCCTAGGAGTTTAAAACCAGTTCTGTAATAATGCCCATTATTTTATACCAAGTTAAAATTGATTCAATCCCCATGCTCCCTTTTCAATGTTATTTCCCCCACCTACATCTCTTCCAGAACCACATCCACTTATAGTATCTATATAAATATTTATTTCTAGGAAAACCCAATTAATTTTAACCTTACAAAAACATTATTATGTTATTATATACTTATCCTCGATGTTTGTCTTAGTTTTTTGTTCCCTAACCTATATTTTCATAAATCTATTATCCCATAATTTATCTAAACTTTCTCTAATACCAAATGTAAAGAACCTGACCCAATAGCCCAAAGTCAGTTCCTTACATGATTATATTGGTATATATGCAAGTTATAAATACCAAAGGAATTAATAGTTTATAGTTTTAGAAAACTATATTACATACCTGATACTCATTTTTCATTGTAAAAATAAAATAAATCATAAAAAAGTAGAATCTCATCATCCTTAAAACTCATTCCTATAATTCATATTCATATCCTGAGGAAATGAAACAAAATTAGGGTGAGTTATAATACTCTATAATGTTTAAGTACTCTGGAAACTATCATGTATAAATAATTAATAATCAAAAATTGAAAGGTAAATAGCAAAATTAAAATTCCATTTGAATACCTAGATAGGGAATGATCAACATGGAAAAGTAAATAACTAAACAAACATGTTATTTAATCAAAAATTTAGAACAAAATGAATCCATATATTTTATTATAGTGAAAATATCATGGATAATTAAAATTGATATTGAATTTAGTTAAATATTAATTATTGAATATCATGTTTCCCAAGAACATGATACCATTACTATCAATATCTATCCTCAAGACAGTTTAAAACATATTATGTAAAAAAACCCATCGGATGTGGGAAACTAATTAATCTCCTAAGAGTAATGATTCATCAAGGGGATTGAATTAACTTGCCCCTAACCCATGTATTTCTTGTCCAAATAATTCCTTATATATCTAATAATCAATTTAAATGAAAAATGTTGCTTAAAAATATTTATATTGAGTAAAGGATAAGAAAATATCAATATTTCCCCAGATAACAAAAAAAATTCAATGTAATTTGTTTTTGTAAAAATGGTATAAAGTTTAGGAAATTATTATATCCATTGAACAAAAATATGTATATTTAATATATATGTAATTTCCCAGGAAAAATGATTAACATAACCTTCTTGTTTCAAAAGAAAGTCAATAATAACAAATGAAAGATATATTTCCCAATAACTTTTTCCATTTTGAAATTTTCAAGTCAAATACCTTATATGAAATAATTCAAATTGAAACTTAAAATAACTATAAAGATAAATTATTCCTTATATTACATTTCCAAGGTGTATTATATACACCACATAAAATTGAATTAGTGTATAAAAACAAAAAATTCTAAATAGAATGAAAATTCAGAAGAAATCCATTTCTTTATGATTCCTTTTGGTTGACCAATATTTAACCCAATGTAAAATTGTTTCAATCATGATATTAACTTATACATGGAACCTATTAAAATTTATAATTTTAAATATGATCCCCTTATAACATCAAATCACTCTTTTTTTAATAATCATTCAAGATGCTTATTTTTTTGGGTGTTAATAGCCTACTTTTTCAAGTATGTTTTGGCTTGTTATCTATTTTTTCTCTTAATTCGATCATGATTTAATAAAATAGAGAATTTAAACCATGATTTAAATATAATATAAATTTAGTATACATGTAATTAAAATAATCCATTCAATTTTGTGATAGGAAATGAAATATACTGTTTATGGAGATGGTAGGTTGTACATACGCATGAACGTTGTTTCCATTTTCTTATCATATGGAAACAAATAAAATTAAATGTTATATATGTATATATATATATATATTATTTTAATTATAATTATTAATTAATATATTTAATATATTTTTAACAAAACCATCTTTAATACATCCCATGTAAAGCGTGAATGAATTACATGGCTTTGCAAGACTGTAGTCGGCCTTACACACGAACGACGTTACCGTTTTCCCCAAAAATAAGAAGTTTGTATGTATGAGTTATATTATAATTAACTAAGTATAAATACATCATAAATATCTTATATATCTCATAAAAAGAGTATTTCCATCATTTTTCTTGACCCTGAAAGGGGGTAATATAAAAATGAATGACATCAGTTCGAGAGACAGTAGTCCGCCATACAAACGAATGATGATTTTTTAACCCAATTGATGGAAGTGTGTAGAGTTTTAGGTTTTGAAATTAACAAAAAGAATATATAAATATATTTAATATACTTAGGTTGTTATAAAAGAAAAATATAAAAAAAAATGAAGGAGTTAGAGAAGGAAATAATGTAAAAATCCTTCTAGAAAAACATTACCTCTCTTTTGGGAATCCTCCTATGGTTTTCATTATTACCATCCTATGTTTTATTTTTTCCAAATATATATATTATAATTTGAGGTGATGGAATATAGGGATATTTGTTTTGGAATTTTCCAAACCAAAGGGGTTTGAGATGTCTGAAGAAGTGGGATATGGGGATTCCTTTAATAAGTTGGTTAAATGGAAAACTTGTAAATTTCTGAATAAGGGGATTCCACCCATGTTTTTTAAAAGTTAAATGAATACAAAAAAAAAAGAAAAAATATTGACAATAGAAGTTATAAGGTCAAAATATGGTCATATAATGTGTTTCTAACAAGTTTATAAGTCATTTTACCTATTAGTTTTAATGTTTAGTCCCTTGGTAAACTCGTTTTTATCTTAATCGTTAAAATTAATTTTAACTAGTTTCACTATTCATTTTAAAAATTATAAAGTTAAAATTATTATGAATTATATATTATTCTTATTTAAAATATTTAATCCATTTTTACAAGTTCAAACAACATAATTGGAAAAAATTAATTTAATATTAATCTCGTATACGGGATGAGAAAGCCGGTATAAAAGTGAAAATGTTCAAAAGTCAACAAAGGTTGAATACCTAAATTAAATTTAAAAAGTTATATTAACAAGATAAATTGTATTAATATAGATATAATTGATCTATTTTTACTTTAAAAAAAATTTAAAATATTATTTAATATTATAAATTATTTAAATGAAAAGTTAGTTTTCAATTAAATATTAGTATTATTCACAATTCATAAAAAAATAAAACATCTCAGAAAAATACCAAAAATACACCCTTCAATTATTTTTCCATTTTATTTCAAAAATGATTAATATTTTTTCAAATAAAATTTATAAAAGTGTAAAAAAAAATTTTTAAGACATGGGCGCCATTAAAATGTGGCAAACCTGCCTTTACAAAAATACAGTTTGTTTTGTGTAAAATTGGGTTCATTATTATCTTATGCCTATGAAATATTTTGGATGAATATAAAACAAATTATTCAATATATAATATAAATAAATATTATTAATATTATCCACTAATATTAATTAATTTAATTCATTGAGATTAAATTCCCTTGGCATATAAAAATATTTTTCTATAAAAAATCCTTTATATTCAATTGGTTTTTATATTTATTTAGAATTTATTGGTAACCAATGAATTAAAAAAAATATTTTGATAATATAGTTAATATTATTTATAAACCCATATTTAATGGATATGAGATAACTTTCATTTTAAATAACAATATCAGTACTATTCTGTAAAAAACAATCATGGGTGTAACACAAGCCATCAAAGAAAGTCAATGTTACATGTAACTCAAGCTAACTCAGTGCTACATGTAGAGTAATCTAATATTTTGTTTACGTGTAACATAGATAATTGAATATGATTTTTATTTTTTTAAATTTTAGGGTGTTACATTCTCTCCACCTAAAATAAATTTTGCCCTAAAAATTATATATCATCTCGGTAATCAAAGCTTTGACATTTGGAAATACCATTGTTGAAAATTCCACATTATAAAAAAAATAATAAAATATCATCTTAATAAAATAGAAAAGTAAGTAAAAAATCATCTAAAATAATCACATAACTAGGTTTCTAGAGAGGATTAAATATTTTGAAAATGAAAATAAGGACATGGATGGAAAAAACACTTAAATAATAAAGGGTAGAAATAGAGAACATGTTCACTATAAATTTAGTGACTACAAATCAATAAAACATAGGTGTTAAAATTCCATTGATATCATAAAAAATGATGATAATAAGACTACATTTTTTTCAAAACCCTTTTTCTAGAGTTTAGAAATTTTTTCACTCTCTATTAATAAAATTAAATATACATTATTGATAAGTTTTTATTTTATAAGCACGATATTATCCTTTGGCTGTGCCTTGAACTATTTTTACTTAATTTATTAGAAAAGGCTGCAACTTAGGGTGAAGTAAAACATTATTCTCTAAAACTATTTCTAAATACCAAATTAAACCATTTAATAAATAGTCAATGTTATTTTCCTTCCAAAATATCAAGATCCAAAACAATAGGTCAATGAATTAGTAAAATGAACTTATCATTAATACAAACAATATGAAGTAGCTCTAAATTATCACATACTAAACATGTGAATAACTTCATCATGTATTCTATTAAAATATGTTAATAACCAAAATTACCATAAACCTTATTGAAAAACTGATTACTTACTTATTACTTAAGTAAAACATAGATTATTGGATATATAACTTGAATAAAAAAATGTTTTAAACTCCATCAATGATGGAATAAGCCTCTTTTTCAACAAATCATTAATTAGTTCTAAGGTAGTCAAATTTATCTAATTTAGTTTATCTATATCAATCATCTCTTTATCCCAACATAATTATCTCCACATCACGAACATATTAAGGGCTATCTTTCCCTCAATCATGTTTTTTTTTAAGAAGTTCAACTTTCCACTAAATAATTTTTCTTATTCAACGATACTAATCAAAATAAACTTTCAAATATGTAATGAAATTATAATTCAAAACAATCCTTATATATTACATAATTATTACGTTGATTATATCATTAATAAAATACTTTTTAAATATTTTTATTTGTTCCAAATACACAAGAACATTAATCATTCAACCTCAGTTGTATCAGTAACATATGCTTGACCTTGATCCCTTAGCTTCTTCAAAGTTAAATTCCCTAGGTGCTTGGGGTATTAATTTTCATAGTACCTCATCTCTTTATAGTTTAAATACTTAATAATAGTGAATTAATTCTTCCTTTTTCGTTATTTTTCTAACTGACCCTTTTCTTATCACTTATAATAAACATTCAATCCCATTAATCATTTCTCAAGTTGACTCTTTCCACAGTTATCACATATGGGAAAATATTTCTTTACCTTGTTCCCATTATCCATTATTTTCTCTTCCATCCACTTCTTCTCTTAAATATATATGAATCCATATAACTTCTATAATTAGTTCTCTTTATTGATATCACATAAAACTATTTAATCATATGGAAAAAAATTGAGACACTAGTACCCATTAAAAAATTAGTATAATCGATTCAAAGAAGTGGTCAATATTGGACTTCTTATCGTAAATGTAATTCATTTTATACCTTGCTAACCTTGTAAAGGGAGCCTCATATTCTACAAAACTCTATTATTCCTTTTCCATTAATATATGTAACTTTCTATTAGTCTATGTTTGTTTCTCTTGAGGGGAACATTTTTTGAAGAATGTATCCTTAAAATATTTCCATTACATGTGTTATATTTCCTCTTTCTCCCTATTATTCTGGTTCAATGACCACCATTGATTATAATCTCTATTGATACAATAAACTACAAGTGTAACATTTTCATTTTCACCACATCCTAATGCCATAAATATCATCTCGAAAGACTAAATCCCTTACTCTCCCACCATTGGATCATTAGTCCCAACAAATAATGAGGGCCTCTATCACATAAAGTGATCCTATGTTGAAATATTTCATGATGGAATAGTTTCCTCAATCTAAGAAATGTTATTTTTCATAACTTGATTAATTTATCCTAATATATCCATAACTTTCTCAGTTCTAATTCCATATATATTGGCTTCCTCATTAAGGAAACCCTCTATATTAGCAGTGAGTAATGATACCCTTCTTCTTTTTGGGTTCAATTTATATATAATGGAATTCACTTAATTAAATCATAACATTATGTTATATAATAATTAATCCAAAAACTCGTTAAATTATTATCATGAATTTATAAATTTATATATAACTAATATCATAATCAAACATATTTTTTTGGGGATATATTTACTTTGAAATCCTTTATAATGGTTTGTAAGGAATTTATGAATTATCTTAACCATATTCCACAAGAGTTTCAAACCAGGTGCACATTAAGGCTCGTTTTTGTGTACCAGGTAATGCTCGAGTTAAGCCCTATGATCCCTTTTTGGTCTTATTACCTCTAAGTATATTTATTCCAGAACCATATCCACTTGTACTATCCAAATAGGGATGTATTGATAAGAAGACCCACATAATCTCTACCTTACCAAAATATAGGATGTTATTTTATAAATATAATCGATGTATAACTTATGGTTAAGTTACCTAATCTATATTTTCCCCAATATAGTTTACAAGGGTTCTACTGAACTTTCTATGATACCACTGTAATGACCCCGACCCCAATAGCCCATATTCGGTGCCTTACTTTATTACATTTCCATAGATAAAAGATCCAAATCCTAACATAATGAATAGTTTATTAGTTTTGGAAAACTCTATAACATACATGATACCCATTTTAAATTGGTAAAATAAAATAAATCAACACAAAGGAAAAATCTCGACATCCTTGAAACTCATTCTAATAATTCATAATTATATCCATGGGAAAGGAAACAAAATAAGGGTGAGTTAAAATACTCAATAAGGATTAAGTACAGTGGAAGCTATCACGAATCAATAATTAATAATCAATATTTCAATGTAAATGACTAAACACACATTCAATTTAAATAAACAGATATGGAGCAATCAATATGAAAAGGTAAATAATTGAACAAACATGTTATTTAATCAATAATTGAAAATCAAATGCATCCACATATTTTGTCCTTGTGAAATTATCATGGTTAATAATAACTGAATAATAAAAGAATTAAAAGTTTAATTATAAGATTTCATGTTTCCCAGGAACATGATACCATTTCTATCATGATCTGTCCTCAAGATAGTTTGAAACTTACTGGGTAAACCCCATTTGATTTGGCCAACTCATTTATCTCATGAGAGTTCCAATGCATCACGGGGATTCCATTAGTTAGTTCCAAACCCATTCCCTTTAGTTCAAAATCATTACCTATATATATAATAATTTATTTATTTCATGAACTTGTGCCATATCAAATCTCCATATTGGGTGAATGATACAGACTTATCGATATTTCACGAATTAATAAAATAACATTAAACGTAAACAATATATAACTAAATGGTATATGATTTATAAAATTATCATATCCATTAAAAAAATATAGATATTTTAGAGAAATTTAATTTACAATCAAAAAATATTACAATAACGTTATTATTTCCAAAGATAGTTGACAATCAAAAAAGAAACTAAGATTGCATATTAACTTTTACCATTTTGTAATTTTTAAGCCAAATCACCTGGGATGAAATTATTAAAATTGAAACTTAAAATAAAATTAAAGATTAATTTTTCGTGATATTAAATGTCAAAGGACAAGTATATTCACCACATTTAAGAAAATTTGTGCAAAATAAAAAATAAGTATCAATGGAATGTAAATTGAAATCAAATCTCTTACCTTATATTTATTTTTTCTTGAACATTATTTAAACTCTTATATAATGGTTTTAATAATTTTATAAACTTATAAAAGAAACATATTAATATTTATAATATCGTTTTTGATCCTTTTATAACATCTTATCTCCCATTTGTTAATAATATTTCATCACCTTCATTATTTTGGGTGTTAATTGCTTTGTTTTTCAAGTATGATTTGACCTGTAATTTTTTATTAATCTTACTTAGATCATGATTTAAGCATATAAAAAATTTAAAATACTATTTAAATGTCATATATATCCATTATATATTTATTTATAGTAATTCATAAAAAATATATAGGAAATGAAATACAACACTCGGGGAGACGGTAGAATATATGTATGTGTGAACACGATTTCCATTTTATTATCGTATTATAAGAAATAAAGTAAATTATATGTATATATATTATCATTATATTATCATTATTAATCTATATATTTCACATGTTCTTATTTAAACCATCCTTAATACTTTTCTTATAAATCCTAAACGAGTCATATCTCTTCGGGAGGTAACAGTATGTTGTAAACACGAATGACGTTATAGTATTCCTTTAAAATTGAAATCATGAATTTCAGTTTTATATAATAATTAAATAAGAATAAATACATCATAATTATCATATATATCATATATAAATTTTATTTTTATCATTATTACTATTCATGAAATGTGGTAATGTAAAAACAAACAACATCAGTTCCTCAGGAGGTAGTCCGATGTGCACACGAACAATGATTCCGTAACCCATTTTATGGAAGCGTGTAAAGTTTTAGGGATTAAAATTAACATAAAAACATTTATTTATATTCAATACACTGATTATATTATATAATAATTATATAAAAATAAATTAAGGATGTGGATAATGAAATAAATTAAAAAGAGCTTTTAGAAAAACCTTATCTCTTCTTCGAGTATCGTCCTTTGGTTTGCTCCAATGGCTTAAAAAGTTGGATTTATGCCCAATATAAGGATTCTAGGATTGGAGTGTTGAATTTGGGGATTTATTTTTTTAGTTACTTTCCAAATAAAAATGGTTTCATAGGTGTGAAGATGAGTGAGTGGAGGAGGCCATTTAAAAGTGGCATGAGTGCCAAACTTGTAAATTTTTAAAAGAGGGAATTCTACACACATTTTATCTTTTCAAAGTGGATAAAATAATTGTAAAATATTTATAATAGAATTTATATGTCCAAAATACATTAATAAATGGTTTTTGGATAAGTTTCTAGGTTATGACCCCCCCTTAATTTTAATGACTAATGCCTTGATAAACTTTTTATTCTCTTAATCATTGTAATTAAATTTTAACTACTTTCAATAATAATTTTGGAAAAAAAAATAAATTTTACCTTATTAGTAAATATAAATTTTTATTATTACAAATATGGAATCAATTTTTCCAAATTCAAACCTATGAAGTGTAAAATATTAATTATAAATTAATCCCACATAGAGGATGAGAAAGCGGGTTTTTAAAGTGAAAATGTGTAAATGTTTACCAATTTTATATACTTAAATTCAACATAGAAATGATTAAAAAGACCTAAATTAATTTAATAGATGTATAAATTATGTATTTTTACTTTAAAATTTATTCAAAATATAATTTAACATTATAAATTATTTAGTTTAAAAGTTAGTGCACAATTAAAATTCAGTATTTTTCACTCTATCAAACAATGAAACTTCTAAGAAAAAAACCAAAAAATCACCGAAATATAATTTTGACATTATGGTTTCAAAATGAATTTTATTTTTTAAAATAAAAATTATAAAATTTTCAAAAAAAAAATTAACAATTTTTTCATTAAAAGGAAGTAAAAATGCATTTAGATAAATAATTTTTTTTATCCAGAAAATTGGTTTTGTTCTTACCTTATGCCTATAAAATATATTAGATTAATGTAAAAAATTATTTAATATATAACAAATATATTTAATTTATATCATACACTATTACTTATTACTTAAACTTATTAACAAAAAAATTCCTTTAACTCCTAAAATAAGTTTTATATAACATTTCCTCTATATTAAATTATATTATATATTAATTTATAATTAATTGGTAACCAATGAATTTAACCTTATGTTTTCATAAATTAGTTAATCTTATTTATAACTACCAATTTAATGTCTAGGATATAATTTTAATTTTATCTAATAATATTAATAGTGTTTAATAAAACTCAGTCTTATGTCTAACACAAGCCATCAATGAAATTCATCATTGCATGTAAAACAAACTAAATCAGTGTTCCTTGTAGATTAATTTATGCTTTTTGTAACATCTAATATAAGTAAATTAATATGATCTTTATATTTTCGAATTTTAGGGTGCTACAAAGAACTTTTAACATTAATTGTGTTAACAAATGTTTTAGCCTTTAAGGGTTATAAATTTACTAATAAGGTGAAAAGTGGCTAAGAAGCGATTCATGAATGATATTTTAAACCATTTGCCTTTATAATTGTCCAATTTAATTATTTTTATTAATTTTAAATTATTTAATAAAATTTTAATTAACATATAATATCATTAAAGCTATTTCTAGGAAAATTCATTTAATTTTAATTCAAATACATATATATCGAGATTGAATTCAAATATAAAAACTTTTACTGTAATTTATATATTTTAATTACCTGTAAAATTAAATTTATACCACAACTCATCCAAAACAAATTAATGTTATTATTTTTTAAATCATTTACCATTATTTTTCTCCTTTATTCATAAGCATTGTATCTGCATTACGTAAGTATTTAAGGTATTTATATCATCACTAAAAATTAAAAACAAATTAATATCAAAAAGTTATTTATTTTAAAAATAATCTTTTATATTTATTAATATATTATTTTTATCCCTATTAAAATAGATAATAGAAATTGAATTTAAGAGGGTGAAATTTTGTATTTTTTATTTTATTAACATAATATAACGGTAAAAATCAAAGAAAAATGGAATCAAGTTATCATATTTTTAAAACATGGATAAGCTTGGATGAAATTAAAATATTTAATTTAATAAAGGAAATTTTTTTGAGAGATCTTAAATCCCTATCCAAAATCTTTAACACTATTTTACCTGTTTTTCATTTACCATGGTGACAAATATTTACCAAGGTTACTATTGATAATGAAAAAATATAAAATGGGATAATTTATCATATTTGGAACTCCTAATTCAAAATATAGAAAATATTTTTTAAGATTATATTTTTAGGAGCGGTATAAATCAATTTTAAAATAAGTGTGTAAAATATAATGAAAACCTTTTTAAAAAAACATTTTTAAAAATAAAACAGGATTTATTCTTATCTCAAGCCTAGTAAACACTATTAAATGAATTTTAAAAAATTTTATTGAATATATAATTTAATTGTTTCATGAAAATAATATATAAATAGTGATTAATTAAATTTTTTATGATAAAAACACATGGTGTTCATAAAAAATGTTTTTTAAGAAACATATTTTAAACTTTAAAATGCTTTTATTTTTACTTATAATAAATTGATAACCAAAAAATAATTTTATTAATGTTTAAAAACTATATTTTCATATTTTATTTATTCAAATTTATACACTCCAATTCAAAAGCTATGTAATAACTTTCACATTAAATATTAGTATTTCAATAGTATTTCACAATTATTTTAAAATCGGTGTTTCCTGTAAAGAAAACAATCATAGAAATAAAATTTATTTAAATAAAAAAATTCAGAAACATTGATTTGATACATTATACCCAATTATAATAATTTTACAGCTAAAATTAAATCACTCTAAAATAAATATTTGAGGATACTTCTGCCTCATCACATCCTTGAGTTCCCACATAACTTTCTCCAATTTATGGGTTCACTATAAAATTTTGACGAAGTGAGTGGTTCTGTTTCATAGCAGGTTCGCTGTATGATTTCAAATATTCCCTATATATTACTTATAAGAGACATATTTCTCTAGTTGTATGGCCTCTGAGTTCAGTATTTTTCAATAATAAGGTATATACTTCCTCAGGAGAGACATATAGAACACATTATAAACTAGAGAGATATTATGCAGAGTTACTAAGTGATAAGCTAACATCTCAATACGACTATGAATTTCAAAAGTTCTAATATATATAGGTATCTCCATGAACAAATTTCCATTTACCATAACTGTATTTCAAGTATATATTCCATAGAATACCTTTTCACCCACTTCAAACACTAAATACCCATGATGATTTTCACCATAACTTTTCTATTGACTCTGAGTTTCTTGATTATACTATTAACTAGATCTCAACATCTCTTTCATTTCATCAAAAACATCAAGTAACAATATCATTATTTCTCTAGTTTTATATAAGAACAATGTATTTATTCACATCCTTTTATACAGGACTTCATAAGGATCCAACAAAATTATCAAGTGAAATCTATTGTGGTAAGAAAAATCCACCAAAAGAAGTTTTCGATCCCAAATACCTTTGAAATCCATAGAGATATCTCTAAAAATGTATTTCATTATTTTAATGGTCATCTCAGACTGAACACCTATATAAGGTTGATATAGAGTACTAAAACTCAGCTCAATATCCAAAGCCTACTAAATACTTCTCTAGAACATCGAGTTAATCCTTAGATCTAGATAAGATAAAATTGAGAGAGGTAGTCCATGAAACAATATTCTAGAAAATCACTCCAAAAATATTCAATCAAATCTATCAACATTTTCATACTTCATGGACGAATAAATAAGGATGAACTATGAAATTCATCTAATAGTTCCTTCTTAAATTATCATATCGATAGGACACATACTTGATGAAAATCATAATTTCACATATAATATTCTATAATTCAATATTTTAATCCAATCAATTTCATATTTTATGGATAATGTTAACAATTTTACTTCTTAATAATAATTTTAACTTATTTGTAAAAATAAAATAATTTTAGAATTTAAATATTTCTATATAGGGTTGGTTTTTCAATCACAAAAAATTCTACAGTAATAATAAAATTGATTTTTTAGGGTTAGAAAAGAAATTGGATACATTTGATTCAACTGGAACAAATGCTAAATCCAATATTATGAATGCCAAATAAGGCTCAAAGTTAGGTACTTGGAATCAATGCCCATATTGAATGAATTTTGAAGATAGTGCCACATCTCATACATGGGAAGAACAAACGATATAATATTTCACAAGAATATCAATATTGGGTCTTAAGAACATTTTATTTGATAGTGTAAACCAATGATTAATCCTCCATAATGGAAATAAACTCATAGGAAGTCATCACTTTGAAATTCAAATAGTCACATTACAATTAAATATTCTTAGAGTAAATGTATCTTTAATTTTGATACATTTATTAAAATTTTCTAACATTTTGTTGGATCATATAGATAAAAAATGGAAAAAACATTTTAGTTTATCACATTCACATATTCTGCAATTCAGTGGGACTCAGGGAAGAAATCATCTATAGGACTAATTTTTAGGGAAATATAGTCACAATTTTTTCTATAAATTTATACCTCCACTCCTTTTTAATGAGTTGGGTATTTTTAAATATTATTTAAGTAGAATTATGTTTTATTCTTCTATAATAATTTAATACATGTTTAATATATTTTATTTAATCTTCTTAACTTTCTTTTTATTTTTTATTTTGAATTTGTCCACTATTTCCTTCTCTAATCCATCAAAATGGAGAACTAAATTTAGCACATGTTCAAGGGAGGAGTGATGATGCTTGAAATCCTTCACTAAAATGTTTCTTATTAT
Organism: Viscum album; assembly: GCA_963277665.1. Taxonomy (NCBI): domain Eukaryota; kingdom Viridiplantae; phylum Streptophyta; class Magnoliopsida; order Santalales; family Viscaceae; genus Viscum; species Viscum album. The sequence continues at coordinate 509,236,545 of OY728143.1, read as the reverse complement.
TGTAATATAAAAATTATAGTAGTGTTGATATTGGTTTTCGTGTATGGTTTATCCTATTTTCACTACTATTTTATTCTACTCCATGTTCAATTTTATTCCTCTCCTTTTTCATCATAATGTTGCATATGGGGTGGATTAGTATTCATGTGATTTTGTGAGGGAGTATTTTCTCACATTAAAAGTGTCATTATTGAATAAATATAAATCAATGGGAAGGTTTTTAGTGAAGTTTTTTATCTCAAAACTGAGTAGAATATTGATAATTAATGTTTTAAAGAACAATGATAGCATCACCACAATATCTTAAGAAAAACAAAACTTTTTCACTAATTTAAATGTGTTTCATTTTATTATTTGTGGGTTTCAAGAATTCATATAAATATTAATAAAATTAATTTTATGAAAATCTCATTATATTAATATTATATTCTAATAGAATATTCTATTTTTAAATAGTGAAAATAGAAAATCAGTGTGTGTGAGAAGCCTCTTTGAGAGGATGAACCTAGGTGTAAACTATATTTCATATTTAGGTAATAAGAGATTATTACTAATGTATTCATGAAAAATCCATCTTGTAAATGTAGAACCATTTCTTGGGAGTCCAATCACTTGCACATATATTTTTCAAACAAATTGAAACAATCATTACTTTACAACATAGAAAAAACATGAATTCACTAAAACTATTTTATTTCATAAGTAATGATGGTCTTTTATATCGACTTTTTATATTCAAGTAATGATGTTAATCACATTTCTATTATTTATTGGGATAACTATTTAAGTATTAATGTACAAGATTATTTTAAATTGAATAAATAATAATTCAAAATTTATATAGACGTGAGTAATAAAATAAAAATCTTTTTCACATCTCTTTGGGAAATCAATGTTTTTAGTTTAGAGAAATAATAACAACACATTGACGAAAACATATTCCACAACTAACCTACTTTAAGGGTAATATTTCTTTATTGATTCTACATGTTTTAATCATATTCAGGTTGATCAATATTCTAACATTTGTTTTTATAAATTTTCTAAAACAGAATCAAAATAGAAAGCCTTGGATTTTAAATTTAAATATGCCACACAAGTTTTGATAGATATCAAAGTGGACCCTTAAAAAATATTCCCACACCTATCAAGTTATACTACATTCCTAATATGATTGAACTGTTTTACTCTATCCATGTATCCCTATAAAACCTATGTGAATGGGTTTAATTTGAAAGGAAAAAAATTTTGTGGTCAATATAATATAATCCACATCCATTAGGAGTCTTTGGGTTTCAAGTGGAACTACCAACTAGAGGCATTTAAAAACCATTACCCACTTGGGGGTCAAACCATGCTTTTTTCCTTTACCTTTCTATTTCATTATTTTTATTATGTTTTTTCTGTCATTCGTGGTACATATGGTAAAAGGTAGAAGATTTACTCAATGATTCCAGTAGAAAAAAAATAGATATGGTGTCTTTATTTCTATTAGTTGTTAATACCATTATCTTCTAATTTTAGGGATCTTAAATGAACGGTAATGAGATTTTACTGTAAGGGGAAGTTTCAACCTTCTTAGGTGTCCTTGTGTCTTTAATTTGAATTTTTCTATTACCTAGGAACATTGATCATTGATGAATATTAATTTTTATTTCCCTAACATTAATTGATTTAGAGAAAGTTATCTTGATTTTGGATGAAATGGATTTTAAATGATCATTTATATGGAAAATTTTTCATTGATTTTCATTTTCAAACATTTTTCTGAGTTTCTCCAATTTTTAGAATATAGGGCCCTGAAATAATAACTCAAATTTTTTCCCATCTTCTGTGGTATTATGAGCCCTTCTGACGTATTACTCTAAATACCAACACTTTATAGAGAGAAACATGGTTTTTTTATTAAAAAAAACTTTTTAATATTATCTTAAAAATATTTAGAGTTCACAAAAAAACATTCATTTCGTTGGGGAATTTTTTTGGAAATTAATATATTAAATTAATACCCACCATTTCATATACCCTTGTTTTTTTCTTAAAATCCATGAATTGTTTTATAGGTTTAAGCCGCATTAAAGAATAATTTTCTCTAACCTAAATTTTTTCTTAAAACACTTTTCATGAATATTTCATGTTTGATTTTAGAGGAAGATATTTTCACGTGTTTTATTTGGAATGTGTAGCATTGTTTGGGAATTTTTTATAACTCTTTGGTTTTTTACAATGGGAATAATCTAATTTTAATTAGTGTATTTCATTTCAATCATCTAGTTCTCCTAAAAAAATAAATAACTAAAAAAATGGAGTTGAATTGTATTATTCGTAGTGTATAAATTTTCATCTCATAGACCACAAAAAAATGGAATTATTTTCATTATTTCATTTTATTTTATTTTAATCCCATTACCCACATAAAAAATTTGAATTTATTTAAAAAAAAGGGGAAAAATTAATAAGAGGGGAGAATTATGATGATTTCATTAATTGTATTCATTCCTTGACTCATTAACTATGTTATTTTAAAAATGGGGTTTTTTCACATATAAGGGTAATTTAATGAGGTATCTTTAATGTATTTAACTTGAATATTCAAACATTGGTGTTTAAGAGTTCAGCCTCCTGTTTTCGGCATCAAAAATTTAAATGTATCAACCCACCTGCCTAAAGCCTCAAAATTTACTATAAAAATACCACATGATTTATAATATTTTTATGTCTCACAGAGTAGATATACAATAATTTTTATAATACCATGGTCACATATTCACATTCCAATTATGATCATAACTCTACATTTCATTTCTATTGAGTTAAGAGTTACATGAATTTTATTGTGAGGTGGGTGTGATTGGGACTTGGATGATTTTTAAGGTTTAATGAATTTAAATTTTACATAATTAAAATGATAGGGAATTTTTTCACATATGATAAATGATAAATTTCAATTTTTGAAATGATCTTTTAATTTTATCACTTTTTATTTTGGTGTGGATTTAAATTCATATATTTGATGATTGTATGGGAGTATAATTTTTAAGTGTGGGAGGTTAATGAAACTCATAATTTCATATATATTATTCTATAATTAAATATTTTAATCAAACCAAAAGATCACAATTGAAATAATAATTCATATTAATATCAATTAGTATCCTATTAACATTTTATTTAACAATGTAAAACAAATATTCAACCTCAATGGTGTTCATAAATTCATGGAAAGCCGGAACTGTGGAATTAAAATAATATCCATGCCATAAAATATTTTCAAAGTGAATCTATCATAAATTTTCATTAACATTTCTAAATCAACAGAAAAATGAATCATGATATTGGAATAGATGGTAAACTTTCTAGTTTATCCAATTTTTATATTCTGACATTAATTGGGCCTAAATGAATCAAAATTTACGTGGACAGTTGTTAAGGGAAATATAGCCACAATTTTTTATATTAATTTTTACCTCCACTCCATTCTAATGGGTTTACTAATTTTTTAACCATTTTATGTATAATTCGGTTTAAGTTTTTGGTAATCATTTTTTACATGTTTAAGATATTTTAGTTCATTTTCCCCCCTTCTCTTTCATTTTATGCATTGTGTTCTTCCTTCATTCCCTTATAAAATACAATAAAATAGATAACCAAAACTAGTGATTTTTTAGTGGGTACAGGTGATGCTAGAGTTCATTAAGTAAAATTTCTGTCATTATTTTATTCGGATAATTCTAGTAGTGGTGAAACCAAATTTGGTGTAGGGTTCACCCTATTTCAACTACTATTGTATTATTCTTTTCCTTTATTTGTATTCATGTCCTTCATCATCCTAAGGTTACATGTGGGGTGTAATATCATTGTTGTGATTATGTGAGGGAGTATTTTCCCACACATATAGGGTCATTGTGCGATAATAAAAAGTAAATGGGAATTTTTTAAGTGATAAATTTGATCTTAACATTGAGTATAATATTTAGAATTTGTATTTTAAATAAAAATGCTTTCATTACCATTATCTCCTAAGAATAGAAAACATTCTTCCTGAACTTCATTTTTTTTGTTTTATTCTTTGTGTGTTTCATTCATTCATATATATATTAATAACAAGATTTTTTATAACCCTTCATTATATTAGTATTTTATTATTTTTCTATAATCTTTTTATAAATAGTAAAAATATAAAATCTATGTGTGTGAGAGGCCTCCTTGAGAGATCAACCTTAAGTGTGGACTATATTTCATTCTTATCCAATAAAAAATTATTTTTGAGTAATTTTTGGAAAATAGCTCTCATAAATTTGGCATCATTTTCAGGGAGTCCAGTCAAATTCACACATTTGTTTTTAAAAAAAATTAAAAACATAAATTTCATAAACTAAAAAAATGAAAATTTATTTTGTATATTTTATTTATTAGGTAAATATAAATTTTTATATTGATTTTTATTATACTTAACTTAGATATAACCAAATATATAAGATTTTTAGCGTTGATTCTTTAAAGAGATAAGTTCAAAAAAATTAAATATTTTGAAGAAAATTAAAAGATTCTTAAAGAAGTGAGAACCCAAATAAATATCGTTTAAACTTATCTTAAAGAAATCAAATTTTTATGGTTGGAAAAGAAAATATAACACATTTAAGATGAGTTGAACCTTGTTACACCAATACTAAGAGTTAAATAACCTAAGGAGGTAATGAATCAATCTCTAGATGATGCCTCAAACCTTTCCAAACAATTTCTAGATGATGTTTCTGGAGAATAAATCCTAGTTGAAGCACATGTGGTAGATAAATATGATTTGGATGAATAATTTTCAGACTTTATATATGAAGAAAAGGTGTGTGATTCTTATATATTTTTAAACTAAAAATCAGTACCAATTTACCTCAATCATTCTTTAGAATAAGACACCACACTATTGGTTGGATTAAAATAGAAAATAGATTAGATTGACTACCTACCTCAATCCGCAACTAAATTACTTGAATATGTATTGATGCAAGAAGAATGATTAGAATTTAAGTTTCCTTAGGGAGATAATATTTCCTTTGATTCATTTTATTCTAAAATATTTTAAAATGAATTGATTTTCTCCTATTACTAATTAAACTTTTTAGATTCCTCGAATAAATGGATGCCTTTCGAGGATGGTGACAAATATGATGATACAAAAACAAATATTGAGTTACCAGAGGCCCTACTATAAGAACTAACATTCCAAGATTACATAATTGAAGTGAAATATTTCATTATTAATACCTCATATTTTAATAATATTCAACATGAATTATTGTCTGACATTCCCTTTTCTTAATTTTCAGAAATTTAATCACTTGAGAAATCACAGGTTGCTAAAATTAAATAGGAAACATAATATTGGTATTAAATGAAGAGTATATATTACTTCTTTATACCCCACCTTGTATGTTGTACTAAATTTATAAGAGGATTTAATTATTTTACACTATCCATGGATTCCTATAAAACATATGTGAAGTGGTGCAATCTGGAAAGAAAAACTTGGTCTTTCAAATCATAAAATCCATATCCACCATCAATTTTGGTGACCACTAGAACTACCTACTAGAGATAGTAAAATCCCAATACCCACTTAGTGGGTCAAATCTAGTTATATCCATCTTCTTTTTCCTTTCCCTTTCTTTTTAATTATTTTTATTATATTTTATTTCGTTTTATATTTCAAGGTCCATGTGGTATCCACTAGGAAATTATCCCAAGGTGGCCAATATAAAATACATTTAGTTTTTATCTTACCTTATATTTTTTCTACCCTTATCGTTTTATTTTGTTGAGATTATAATAAGGGTAACAAAATTTAAGTGTGGGGGGTCAAAATACTTAGGATTATTTATGTATTTATTTTTATTTTATTGTTTTTGGAACTTTGAGCTTGAATTAATATTATTTAACATTTTCCTCACCAGAATTTATTTTGATACAGTTTTATTGATTTTTCTTGAAGTGTATTTTACATGATTATTGATGCGGAAAATTTTTCTTGGTTTTTTATTTTCAAGAATTTTTATGTTTTTGGAAAATTTTTGAAATATATTCCCATGGACTTTTGTTATATTATAAACCCTTTTTAGATTTAATTCCTAATATCCACAATTTTTATTAGAATCTTGGATTTAGTGTGAAATCAAGAACAAGTGATTATTTACTTTCAAGGCATTGTAGTTTAAGAAATTTATGTAATGGAGACTTTTTTCTCAGTCCATATATTAAATTCAGACTCACCTTTTCATCTACCCTTTTTTAGACCTTAGAATATAAGAATTTCTTTATAGTTATAAATCACATTCCAAGATAATTTTCCATTAACAACATTCACTCTTAATATTTTTTCATAAATATTTCATGTATGAGTGTGGTGGAAGGGATTTTTATATATTTTATTTGGTATGTAGATCATTGATGAGTATGTCAGCTGTGTATCATTTTTTTATCATTTCATGAATGGTCATGATCCAATTCCATTCATTATGATCCATTTAAATCATCAGGTTCTCCCAAAAAATTTAAAATTTAAAAAAAAAGATATGAGATTGTATTATTAAATATGTTTAAATTTATGGTGTGTGACTCTCTCAAAAATAAATTACATCATAGTCATTATTTTATTTTATTTCATTATCATCTCATCATACATGAAGAAAATTGAAAAAAAAATAAAAAAAGAGGCGGGAAAAGGAAAATAGAGAATTATTATTACTTTATTCATTTTATTCATTTATTAACTCTTGATACATGTTATTTACAAAGGGGTTATTTTTTTCACATGTAAGGGTAAATTAGTGAGGTATATTTCCTTTGTTTCACTTGAATGTTCATGAATTGGTATTTAAAAGTTTAACCTCCTCTTTTCAGCCTTAAAATTTTAAACATTTTACCCACCAACAAATTCCATAGAATTAATCATAAAAATACCTCATAATTAATAATATTTTTATTTGTCATGGTGTAGAGAGATAAAAAAAATTTCAAGCTTATGGTAATACATTCACTATCCAAGTATAGGAATAACTCTATATTTCTTTTCCATTGAGTGAGGAGTGACATGAATTTTAAGGCGACATAGGTGTGATTGACCCCTGGATGGGTTTTTTAGGTTGAATTAATTTAATTTTGAAAGATTAAAATAAAAAAAAATTCATAGATGAGACATTAATAAATTCCATTTCAGAAAAGATCTTATAAATTTTATCACTTTAAATTTTTGTGTGTATTTTCATTCGGAAATTTAAGGATTTCATAAGAGTGTAATGTTTAAGTGTGTGGGTTGATAAAACAAATATTTCTCATATGTTATTCTGTAATTAAATTTTGGAATCACACCACTTTCATATTTTATTAATAATTGTCAAAATTTTAGGATTTATTAATTATTTGAGATTAATTAGAAAAATGGCTTAATTTTTAATTTAAATATTTTTATATTAGATAGATATTTCATCCATAACTTATTCTAAAATAATAAATAATGAAAAATTATTTTTTTAGTCTTCAAAACATCATTTGATAGATTTCATTTAACAGGAACCAAAGTTGAATCCAACATTATGAAGCCCATATAATACTCATAATTAGGGCTATGGAATTGAGGACCCAATTGAATAAACATTGAAGATAGTCCCGTATCTTTCACATTGTCATCTCAAATGAAATTATATTTCATTGGGATATCAATAATTTATTTAGAAAATTTTATTTAACTTTAAAATTTAATATCCATCCTCTATAATTGCAATAAATTCATGGGAAGTCATCACTTTAGAATTAAAATAAACTTTATTCTATAATATATTTTCATCATAAATATGTATGAATTTTGATACACCTATCTAGATCAGCTCATATTTTTTGGGTGTAGGAGGAAAAAATAGGTAAAATTGTTTTTATTTTTCCAAATTTCAATATTCTCCCATTAAGTGTGAAAAACTTAAGCCAATATTTAGAGGATAGTTTTGGATTGAAATCTAGACAAACAAGTTTCTTTAAATTTTTTAATACTCTAAAATATAAAGGGTTTGTTATTTTTTGTTTCCATTATTAGTGGAATTAGATTGTATGATATTTTAATAGTGTTTGACATATTTAATATATTTTATTTTATCTTCTCATCTCCTCATTCATTTTACCCTTTGTGTTCTACCAACATTCCCCTCTCAATTTTATGAAAATGGAGAAGTAAATAATATTCTTGTTAGATGGGGGAGTGTTGATTCTATAGTTCATGCATTTAAATTTTTCTCAATATTATATTTTGATAATTTTGGTAGTGGAGAAATAATGTTTGTTTTAGGGTTCACCTTACTTTCAAAACTATTATATACTTTTACATATTCATTTTTATTCCTCTCCTTCATTATCATAATATTACATATAGGGAGGAGTAGAATATTTGTAATGATATGAGGGTTTATTATCCCGCATGTAGTTATTTTGTGTGGGAAAATAACAATTCAATGGGAATGTTTTTAGTGAAAGGATTTATCTCAACACTGAATAGAATATTGAGAATTAATATTTTAAGGAACAATGATAGAATCACCATGATCTCCTAATAACAACACCCCCACTTCACAAACTTCATGGAATTTAATTTTCTTCTTTATTTATTCCATGAATTCATATAAATATTAATAACAAGAACTTTTTAAACCCCTGATTATATTATTAGTTTATTATGGTATAATATTCTGGTTTTAAATACGGACAATATAAAATCCATGTGTGTGATCGACCTCCTCGAGAGATAGACCCTGGGTGTGCCCCATTTTTCAAGCTTAGGTAATAGGAAATTATTTGCGAGGGATATATGAAAAATCCCTCTGATAAATACACTATTCAAGACCCTAATAATTTTATCAGAGTCATGTTTAAACTCAAGAACATTCCTCAAATTATTCTCCAGTTTTATATCTTCCTTTCATACATCTTTAACCCCCACATGTATGGATAGTTGACCATTTATCTGAGAAATATAGGATCTATCACCTTTTATCAGGATTTCAAGGTCTATATTTTAAAAATATATAGGTATTATATCTCTTTCAATCCACATCATGGATAAACTATCATGGTCTTTTTTAATCAAAGAATAGTCTACCTTGTTCACCTACCCAGGTTTGAAATCTATAAAGCAGTCATAACATTTGATCAACTATGATTATTTTCTCTAGTGAATATTCAACTCTTTCAATGTAAATATATACTTCAAGATTTTATGATCAGTATATATATTACATATTTTACTATATAAATAATTCCTTCACATCTCCAACACAAAAATTACCACTAGTAGTGCTCAATCACGAGTCGAGTAATTTTTCCCAAGTAATTTCAATTGGTGAGAGAAATATGCTATCACCATGTCATTCTGCATATGGACACATCCTTATCTCTTATTTAATTCACCACTATAGATAATAAACCCTTATCCACTATATGGTAGTGTAAGAAAAAATTCATTGACCAGCCTTCCATTCAATTCCCTAAAATTACCCTCACATTCATCTATCCACAAGAACTTATACCTCTTCTAATTCAACTTGGATAGTGAATTTGATAGATGTGAGAAATTTCTCAAAAAAAATAGTAGTATCCTAAAACATAAGAAAAATATAGATCTTAGTAATCGTAGTGGGTTTGGTCCACTTTTTAATAATATTAATCTTTGCAGGATCCACTAATATACCCTCTATTGAAGTTATATGACCCAAGATTTAGACTTTATATTAACAAAACTCACACCTAGTAAATTTGGATTCTTAATTCCCCTTCCCAAGGGTCTTTAACACAATCTTAAATCTTCTTCATCTTCTTACTTAATCTATGAATATATAAAAATATCATCTATAAAGACTATAAAAAATGGATGAAGGTAATATTTAAATACTTTATTCATAATATTACACAGAAAGCTTCCACGGTACGTTTCTCTTTCAATAATACGATAGTGTGCGAAGTACGAAAAACTGAGTTCAGGAGCATCATGACCTATCAAAATGGCCATTTAAAAAAGAATTTACGAATATTAATAACCACATTTTTAATTTTATATATATCCCATATTATTTTAACACTCATATTTTTTGTTTCTTAGACATAATATAAGGACAAATTCAATTTTTCAGATTAAAGAAGTATTTTTCAAAAAAAATGTTGTTTTCTGCCTTTTAAAGGGGAACCCTTTTCAAATCCAATAGTTGACACCTTTTCATATTTAATTTGATGAAATTAAATTATTATTTAGAAGCAGGACAAAAAATTTTGTTTACATAAATTTTTGGGGTTTATCTGATAACTTTCATAATCTGATGAATAGTGAAAAATACTAAATTTTAACCGAACCCAACTTTTTTTAATTAAAATAATTTATAGTGTAAAATTATAAATTTGAATGGTTTGAAGTATAATTATGTTATATTTTTATCATTTAATCCAATGTTGGTCATTGGATGTAATTATACATTTAAATTGGACATAGTAAGTGACAGGTGGACCCCGTAATAGCTCATCAATGCATAGGTAGGTCTCATGAGGCAAACTAGTGTCTCGGAACATGGCCTTGACAAAATATTGCTTGAAGTATTAGAACGAGGCCTTGAATATATGGTTATGATGTTTAGAGTTATACATTCTATTATTATTAAATTAGCTATTGATATTACATGTGATTATTTTACTAGAAGAATATCCATGTGAATAAGTAAATTGTACTATTTGATTTATATTTTCTATATTATTCTGAAGTTTAAGTATAAAAGTCCTGTGTTTTAGTCTTATACATTGCCTTAAATTTTTATTCTTATTTATGATAGTTTTTTTTATATTTTTATCCTTACTGAGCATCTGAGATCAGTCCCTTCTTATGTTTTATTTTTCACAAGATGTGAAGAATTATATTATGTTTGACCTATATGGATAGGTTAAGGGATATGAGTGTGTTAAAATGGGACACATTTTTGTTGTTTTTTTTATGATTTAATTTAAAACATATCTATGTATATAGTACTTACAAGGCTACTAAACTAATCGATATTTCGAGACTTTATCTCTTATGATCATGCCAATGTTATGTAATAATGCACCGACTCTGGGTAACTGGGGTTAGGGAGTTACAGTTGGTATCAGAGGAAGTTTAGTAGAAACCTTACAAACTATATTTTGATAAACTCTGATTAGAGAACATTTCCCTGAGATAGACTTTGAAGATTATTATAGAAGAACATCCAAAAATTTTGGAAGCTTAAATATTATGTGGGTTGCCCAAGAAAATACATCCATGTCTGGATACAAATAGGTAGAGGTGGATCTAGCACATATGTACCTAGGAGTGAAAACTCCGACAAAGTGTTTCGGGCTTGACCTAGGGAATCCTGGTACAGGACAATGTCCCTTGCTACAAAAATTGGTATTGACACTCATAGGAGATATGCTTAAGATAATTCATGTTTTCTTTACAAACTGATTTGAAAGTTTTAATATAATATCAGAATAAATAATCTTGATTAATACTATTGTGTTTTAGATTGAAAATAAGGTGTCCTGATATTCTCTAAATGATTTATGGATATTGTTACTCACACACTGCTTTCTGGTTTTAGTCAATGGATGGATTCCCAGGAAGTTATAGTAACATTGAACATGATGTATAAGGTGGGAACGGAGGTAGAAATGAGCAACGAAATGGATTGTTGATAGGCGTAGAGAATATTGTGTTCATGCCGAATAAATTTTACAAAAATATGATCTTTAACATATACATTAACTAACTCTCTAACTCAATAAAGAAAATAAAGGTGGATAATGATAAGAGCTCCAATAGTTGATACCATGGAGAAAGGAAATCTCATTTTTCATCATGCAGTAAATGTGGAAGGAGACACCCAAGGAAGTGTCTCAGTAGAACAGATAAATGTTTATGTGTGGGAAAGAGGGACATAAAATAATGAATTGTCGAGGGAAAAGGAAGAGTACTATGGAAGGAAAAAATGATCCTAAGAATACATTTACAGTCATTTTTTGTAAATGTAGGAAACCTGGGAAATTACCTGAGTCAATGTCTTATTCTAAAGGATAACCTCAATGTCAAGGAAAAATATATGTGGAAATTCATGGATGGTGAAATGTTTAAAAGTAATAATTCTATTTGTTGAGATAACATTTATGGTTATAATATGTTATGGTTATTCTTGAGGAATTTATCTCAATTTTTGGAATGTTATAAAATTATATAGTTTTTGAAAAAGGAAAACACGCAGACTATATGACAACCCAACACGTTAGACAAAGCTAATGGAATAGAACCCACAAACAAAGTGTGACTGCGATTTATCGCCTACCACTAGACTACGTGAAGTCCCTGGTTAGTATAACTAATTATTTTTAGTTAAATGATTTTATTGATAAAGAATGTATTGATTTTGGAAACTTATTATTTATCCATAGTATAGGAAAATTATTTGCTGATTAAGTGATAAATGTTATTTTGGAAGAAGTTCACTCTATTGGGAATATTATATGCCTAAGGAAAATAGAATACTTTGGGGTTTCATTTGAGGAGTAATGGTGGATTTTTATTTTGGAAGAATATATGTTTTTTGTAAACTATAGAGATTTGTGTTATTTATGAAAAATTATTAACCTTTCATAGAGAATATGTGATTAGGTTAATTAATTTTAATTATGTTATATTAATAGGAGTTGAAGTTATTTAGAGATAAATGTTAAGATTTATCATAGAAGACTATGTGATCAAATCCTTCTGAATTTTGGGTTTCAAACCTAGTTTGGATTATTTTGAAGAATTTTAAAGATAATTGTTTTTTTGAATGGTCTTTTTTGAACTTTAGGTATTGTTTGTTTAATTTTGGGGATTAAGAATAATATTTATTTCTATAAAGTATTATAATTTTTGGGGATCATCTGATCATGTACGAACCATTTTGGTTTTGGTAAATTTATAAAGACAATGGAAATATATAGTTCATCTTTTGTGGATTATGGGATTCTCTAAAAGTTGATTCTAGCACTTCAGGTGTGACCAAGTCATCTTGAATACTTATCTTTTGGAGTGAAAGATGAGTTTGTGGTATAAATTAGTTAAAGGATGTAACTCTACTTTTTAAGTATTATTTTTTCTTATTCTATGAATAAAATAATTCTTAAACTTTTGGAAAGGATCTTAAAACAAAAAATGTGTTATCCTATGACCTTATGTTTTGTTGAACTAATGATAATTTAAATCAACATAGATTTATGGCTTTGAGACCCTCAATTTTCCATTCACTTGTTTGTGATTGATGACCTCAATCACCAACTATAGCTATTTACATTTTTCTTCCAATTATAATTTAAAACAATTTTCTCCAATTCAAAATCTTAATTTGGTGGTGAATTTTTCATTTCCCTTTCCCTCTTATTAAGAATAAATTTTATTAACCCTATTTCCAATGTGGGTTTTCCACAAAGGTATTTCATTTTTTTACCTTTTATTTATTAAGAATAATTCCAAATTGGGAGGATAAAATCTATTGAATTAGGGAAGAATGTAACACCCCATGCTTCCACAGTATGTTTCTCTTTGAATAATACGATAGTGTGAAAAGTACTCAACAACGAGTTCAAGAGCACAATGACCTATCAAACTAACCGTTTATAAAGTGGTTATGGATATTAATAACCATATTTTTAATATTATATATTTCACATATAATTTTAACATTAATCTTTTCTATTTATTGGACATAATATAAGAAAAAATTTAATTTTTTAGATAAAAGAGTTATTTTTCAAAAAATATAGTTTTTCAGCCTTTTAATGGGGAACCCCTTTTAAATCGAATATTTGAAACATTTATATATTCAATTTAATAAAACCAAATTCCGCTTTAGAAGTAGGACATAAAAAATTTATTTTGGATAAATTTTTGGTGTTTTTCAGATAACTTTAATATTTTGATGAATAGTGAAAAAATACTAAATTTTAACTGAAAATTACTTTTTTTAATCAAAATAATTTATAGTGTAAAACTATAAATTTGAATGGTTTTGAAGTATAATTAGATTATATTTTATCATTTAATTTAATGTTGGTCATAAGAAGTAATTTTACATTTAAATTGGACTTAGTAAGTGACAGGTGGAGCCCGCTATAGCTTCTCGATGCATCAGAAGGTCTCATGCGACAAACTAGTGACTTGGCACAAGGCCTTGAAAAAATATTATTTTTATTATTGGAATGAGGTTTTGACTATGTGGTTATGATGTTCAGAATTATGCATTCCATAATTATGAAATTTTCTATTGATATTACATGTGATTATCGGACTAGTAGAATATCCATGTGAATAATTAAATGGAATTATTTGATTTAACTTTCCCATATTATGCTGAAGTTAAAGTTTAAATGGCTTGTGTTTTAATCTTATAAATTGCCTTAAATGTTTATAATTATTTATGATAAATTTTGCTATATTTTTATCCTTACTAGGAATCGGATCAAACTCTTTTCTTATGTTTTATTTTTCCCAGGATGTGAAGAAGTATATTATGTTTGACCTACAGGGATAGGTTAAGGGATATGAGTGTTCTTAAAGGGGACACATTGTTGTTTTTTTATTATGTAATGTAAAACTTATGTATGACAAGTTTGTATTGATTCAAATAGACTTAAAGTTTAATATTAATTATTAGTTTTTATTTATTGTATTTTGATCAAAGTAATAATGTTTTGTTGACTTTCACAAAAACCAAATACTTAATAGTGTCAAAATTGACATAAATCAGTTTTTAAAACAAATATTACATTATTAAATGATATAATATTCCTAAAAATCAGTTTTTTTGTCCAAATAACTTATATAATTATATATATGTCATTAATATACCACTTGGGGTTCTCTTGGAATTTTATAGTAAGTTTATCAACCTTGTCATATAAAAATACAACAAGACCTAGTAAAAGTTAAACTATTTAACTAAGAGTGAAATCTAAAATATAAGGTTAATTTTTTGAACTAAACTTTTATAAAACCTCTTGTTTGAGAGGATTTCTACCCATAACCACTTTATCAACGAAATAACTCCATTTGGAGCCATTATAAAAAAAATGAAACCATAATAAAATAATATTTCAAGCTTTTCCTAAAGTACCCCTCACCTAACTCATAAAAGGGAACTTCCCTACTCTTAATTTCACACCTCCAAGTCCATTTGGATCAACCAAACTCTACTCAAATATCCTTCCAACTACCCTCAATTCAACTTAGAGACCTTACTTTGATAATAAAGAATACCTAATTATCCCTTTAGTTCAAATCAAAAGGAAGCACCTGAAGAAGAGGTAATAATTTCATCACCTCTTTCAAATTTCTTTTCTTCTTCCACTTCCTCTATAATTTTTTTCATACCGTAATGATTACTACATTACATTATACATACTATTATGTTATTATAAATATGGTAAAACCATGTTCATTATTCTATCCTTCCTATGAATGATAATTCACCGTACGTTCGTAAGTACGATATACCATCACCACATCATGGTGTAGTTTTTTATTCAACACTTCATTATTTGGATGGATATAATAATGAGTATAATTGATTTAAATAATAGATATAACATTTTAATTATTATATATATATGATATACCATCCAATTACATATGATTTTACCATCAATAGAATGATATTATTGCTCATGCATACGTACGGATTACCGTCTACACGAACATGATATGATTCATTCCCCATCGTAACCATTCAAGAATAATATTCATTTTATGAATACAAATAATGTTTAAAAACTTAATATAACTCTATATATGAATAAAATACATCCTATTCATAACAAACATGATTTACATAACAAAACATATAAAGGAAAATGAATCAGTTAACACACAAAACAATGATACTACTGAAATAGTATTAAAAACCCAATATTAGAATATCATATATGATATCCTATTTATGTATTTGGTTCATTTATAATTTAATAAACAGTGATTTAACAATTATACAGGTGGTTAATTTACCCTCAACCAAGGAAAAGTACAAGGTAAGGGTTAATTTTACAATCTCTTTATTTATCCCAGGTTTTTTATACGTAAGTATCAATTGGGATTTATTTATCATCCAAATATATGTTTCTTAAAAATGTATTTCAAAATATTTTTACTATTTCCTATAATATGGGTTAAACTCATTTATACCCTTTTTTGACTTTATATAAAAAAATTTAAAGAAATCATTCTGCCATTTTCTAAACAAGATACTTTGTGACCTTTTTGAAAAATTAAGGTAAGAATATTTTTTTAACTTATACGGAGAGTGCAGATATTTTACATGTTATAACACCTTAAAAGATTACCATAAAATATTATAATAATATTTCCAAAATAAATGTTTTCTTTTATAATTATGTGACTTTTAAATGATTTCAAAAAAGAAATGGATATTTCTCTCAACCAGTTTTGATTTCAACTATGTCAACATCCTTTGATGGATTTTACACTTGTTTGAAGTTGATTTATTATGATACAATCTTACATATTGTATTTAAGGTTTTATGATAGGTTTGACTATGTATGTTTTGTTTGTATACTATTCATGTTTTATGGTTAAATTATAGGCATTTCGTATGCTAGTTTTAATACGAATGTTTATGTTATATTTTAACATTTTTCTATGATGAATGCATTGGACTTAGCAAGTGATGGTTAAAGCTCACTATAGCTCCTGGTTGCATCGGTAGGTAACATGAGACAAACTATTGTCTTGGTACAATGCCTTGAAAAAATCTTATTGGTAGTCTTGGAATGAGGACTCGACTATGTAGTTATGATTTTCGGCATTATGCATTCCATCATTATAGAATTAGTTATTGATTTTACATGTGATTATTTGATTAGTATAATATCCATGTAAATAAGTAAATAGAATTATTCGATTTATATTTTCCATATTATGATGAATTTTATGTTTAAAAGGCTTGTAAACAGTAAAAATGTTTTGAAATACATTTGTAAGAAACACATATGCAGATGATAAAGAGGTCCCAGTATATTTTCCCATTCACTTTTTTATGATTGATGACCTCAATCACTCCCTATAAATATTTATGTTTTTCCTCAAATTATAATTGCCACCAATTTTCTCCTATTCAAAATCCTAATCTGGTCGTGATTTTTTCATTTCCCTTTCCTACTAATTAATACTAAATTTAATTATCCCTATTTATGATGTGGCTTCTCAACAAAGGTATTTTCTTTTTTTAACCTTTTATTTTTGAAGAACAATTTCAAATTGTTAGGACACAATTTATTGAAGGAGGTAAGAATGTAACACCCCAATCTTCCATAATATTTTTCTCTTTGAAAAATATAATAGCATGCGAAGTAAGCAACATCGAGTTCAAGCACACCACGACCTATCAAACTAGCCGTTTAAAAAGCAGTTATGAATATTAATAACTACATTTTGTATTTTATATATATCCCATTTAATTTTAACATTCATCTTTTTTTTCTTAGACATAATATAAGGACAAATTCAATTTTTCATATTAAAGAACAATTTTTCAAAAAATGCATTTTTTCCACCTTTTAATGGGGAACCCATTTTAAATCCAATATTTGACACCTTTATATATCCAATTTGATGAAATGAAATTTTTCTTTAGAATCGGGACATAAAAATTTATTTTTGGATAAAGTTTAGGTGCTTTTCTGATAACTTTCATATTTTTATGAATAGTGAAACAATACTAAATTTTATTCGAAAACAACTTTTTTTAATCAAAGTAATTTATAGTGTATGACTATAAATTTTAATTATTTCGAATAATAATTAGATAATATGTTTATCATTTAATTCAGTGTTGGTCATTGGAAGTAATTATATACTTAAATTGGACTTAGAAAGTGACGGGTAGAGCCCGCTATAACTCCTCGATGAATCAGTTGGTATCATGAGACAAACTATGTCTTGGCACAAGGCCTTGACAAAATATTATATGTAGTATTGGAACAAGGCCTTCACTATGTGGTTATGATGTCTGGAATTATTCATTCCATCATTATAAAATTGGCTATTGATATTACATGTGATTATTCGACTAGTAGAATATCCATGTGAATATGTAAATAAAACTATTTGATTTATCTTTGCCATATTATGTTGAAGTTTCTGTTTAAAAGGCTTTTGTTTTAGTATTATACATTTCATTTAATATTTGTTCTTATTTATGATAGTTTATACTATATTTTTATCCTTACTCAGCATCTGAGTTCACCCCTTTCTTATGTTTTCTTTTTCCAAGGATTTTAAGAAGTATATTATATTTGATCTCGAAGGATAGGTTATGGGATATGAGTGTGTTCAAAGTGTACAAATTTTTTTTCTTTTTATATGATGTAATGTAAAACTTATATCTGTATCTAGTACTTCCAAGCCTACTAAACTAATCAGTCTTTTGAGAAATGATCTCTAGTGATCATGCCAATGTTATGTAATTATGAACCAACTATAGGTAACTGGGGCCTGGGTATTAGACATTAAATCTATGAAGATATCGGAAGCATTGGTAGAGTACAAATTCTATTACTATAAATTCATAATGACTATAACTCATAGAACAATTAAATATTGGGATTCTCCGCCTTATTAACACTTAGCTGATGATATATAGACTAATTATCAATCTTTTAAAAATATTTATCACCCCATAATTGATCAAATTGATCATCATTATTGGGTAAAGGATACTTGTTCTTAACAGTGATCTTATTAAGTTTTTGAAAATCATTGAAAAGATGAATTAACATGTCTTTCTTCTTACCAATAATATGTGAACCCATAATTAATTATAAGGTTGAATAAATACCTTATCTAGATTCACCAAGAGTTGCTTCTTTAATTCTTGGAACTCAATTGGGGCCACTCTATATGGATTCCTTGAGATAAGTGTATCATTAGGTACGATTTCTATTTGAAACTCAAATTCGTGATTTGGGGGAAGATTAGGAATTTCCTCATGAATGACATCAAAAAAACACTTGTACAATATGAATATTATCAATGTTGATATTATCCCCAAAAATATGATTTAGATACCATTTAAGGATAGGAATTAAGGCCTGTAATATAGAAGTAATTTCTATTACAAGTTTGTATTCATCCTCGCACTGATAAACAGTCCTGGGTTTATTTAGAATATGAATTGTGACTTAACTTCCTCTTAAATTGATATGATATCTATATAAAGAAGAAAAATAAAATTCTATAATCACATAAAATTTATAAATAGGGATAATCACAAGATTTTACAGAAGAACATTCCCACAAACTTCAATCATAGAAGAATTACAAACATGAGATGTGATCATCATACAATTTGGAGTTTTCAAACTAACTCAAAATACAATCATTGAGTTGGTAATGTGATACCATAATAAAATTTCTAAGATATAAATGATTAGGTAGAAACAGAATCAAATAATTCAGTAGTTTCTCTTTATTGGATGAAATGTTTACCTTTCACAACATCATTATCACAACCCACTTTGGTAGTCGTGATTGGTTTAAATTTCCATTCTTATTTTGTATTTAATCGTTTCAAGTTTTTATCATCATATTATAACTTTATATTCATGCACTAGTTAGTGTAATTATCGAACTCATTTCATTTAAAGCAGTGTAGTGTGAGTTGTGCATTACTTTTAATCTTTCTTTCCTCCATTGTATCAAATGGCTTCCTTATCTCCTTTCTACATTCATGAGATTTATGACCAGACCATCCACAGTTAAAACTCCTCATAAATTAACTCAATAAATTCCCTTAATGTTTCTTCCCACATTTATAGTGTGTGGGTGACTGAAATTTCATTCCAACATGTGATTTATTTTAGTTTTCATTAGAATTCAACTTCCTTATCTTATCAAAAACATGAGATTGATGGGAATCTATGATTTTTATTTATAAAATGAGATAAAATAGAATGATTTATCCATATATACTAAATTTTCCCATAGACAACACCTTTAAAATACTTGTTTTTAATCTACCAAGGAATCTATTAATTTTTATTTCATGGAATATGGTTAAAATAGAAGCATACCTGGAAAATTTTGTAAAATATACCTCATAGGTACCAATGGATTCATCAACACTTCTGCTTAAGATGAAGGAATTCTTTCTCTATTTTTGAAAATAGAATATGATATCAATACTTATTGAACCATATCTCCACAAACACATCCCATTCAATGGAAAAATTTATTCCACCTCCCTCATATTCTTAATAATAATCTATCATCGATCTGGTTATCCTTCCAAATGATAAAGGAATAGGGTAAAATTTTCATGTTTTAATCACTGTAGAATAGAAAATATTTTTATGCGGAATTGATTCAACTCTCACACAACAATAAATTAGAATAATCTCTAAAAGAAGGTGTATTTTTCTTCATGAAAGACTCAATAGTAAATTGTTCTCTATTTTTATCATTAGTAAGCTCATCATGTTTCATAACTTTAGAATGTTATTTGTTCCAAACAATAAGATTTTGTATTCTAGATATAATAGAATTTTTTTTCTAAGGAGTAAAACCATTTTATTTTCTACCACATTCATTGTTAATGTGATTCCTTTTGGTATAATGTATTAAATAATCCAAAAATCATAGTGTACTAATCAAGCTAAAATCATAAGAGTGATCAATCATAAAATCCTGAAAAATCATTCATAGGATATCTAAATCAATGAAACCACATTTACAATCTATGACAGTTCTGGTATAACTAGGGTTATCTATGGTCATCATCTGTTCAAATCCCTCTTAATGGTTCATAAATAGAATATGAATTAACAAAATTATATCCCCATGAGATTCTATATAGTTATTCATTATCATTCCCACTCATCATTCACTAGTGACAATCGAGTTAATACCCAATATTCCTATTTCAGAGTTTTTACCCCTAAGTGCATTGTTTCCACAACTGTATACACTTTCCAATATCTAGACATGGATTTATTTTTTAGGGAAATATGCATTATCTAATTTTCACAAACCTTAGGATTTTATACTATACTTAGAATTATCCCCATGGTATTTACAAAATATCTCTAATCAAACTCTCTAAAAATAAAAAACCCTAATTTGGTAAAAATAGAGGTGACTCATGAATTTCATATATAAATATTATATATTTTTAGATGAATATTCAATATATTTAATAACATTACATTCCTCATAATCATAAATTTTTTATTGTAATAGAATAATTCATACATAAAATACTTATTTTATAAAATATATTTAACATCTCCCGTAAATTTCTTCTCACATTATACCCTTTATTAACATACCCTACTAAAAACATTTCTTTATAACTTGGGGAAAGGAAACATAAGAAATGGTGACATTATATTCTCAATGATCTTTAATATGTGAGATATCAAAAGATGATTATATATAAGCATGAGATAAAAATAAGCACATAAGATCGTGACCATAACTTACCAAGTTTATACCCAATATGTCGTAGATTATAAAAAAGATTCATGGAATGAAATGTTATCATTTAAAAAGACTTGAATCATAAGTGTGATGAATCATCTTAAATCAAACTTGAACCATGATTTAAAATCATAATCATAAAAACATTCCAAAAGAGCATGGAACCATCAAAGGTAAAGAAACCATATCATATGTCAAGGTTAACTACCAAGACCATCATAACACAGTGGATCCGGAATCAAAAAAACATTCCTATATCACATAAAATTAGGTATCACCACTTTTTTATATTTTCATAGTGGATAATACATCAACATTTGATTCTAAAATCATGTTGGATCTAGAATCACTAATTATTTCCCACTGTGGATTCGTCACATCAACTAATTTCACAAATGTTTCTAATGAGATATAAGGATTTACGCAATGAAATGGAGGGATATAATTGACCCTTCCATAAAACAATTGAAACCATGAATATTTGTGAAATAAGATCATAAACCATTTATAATTTCAACATATCATAACCTATAGACAAGAAACAAGTTTTAGAAACATCTCATCGTAACTTAAATAACCCATAAAAAGAAACACATTTTATAAACATCACATCATAACATAACTGACCCATGAAAAAGAAATGGGTTACATAGAATCATCATCAACATAATTCATAAAATTAATTGGATGGTATCATAAGATCAAAACCTTATTTAATCATAATAATCCTTAAAAGAAGATGACATGGATAAAAAATACCCTTAAAATTTCATTTAATCATTTCTTTGAAAACATGAGAAAATATTAATTTTATTAGATATAATTACAAATAAAATTTAATAAATTTTTTAGAAAATAATTTTATTTGAAAATAAACATGAAAATTTAAAAGTAATATTCAAATAAAAAATGGTCATGATGGTAGGAAAATCTGTTAATACTCTATATGTTAAAACAAATCATTCCTTTTGTGCCTTTTTAAAAATTCAAAAAATACTTGTTTAGAAAAAAATAGAATGATTCCACTTTAAACCTTTGTAAAAAAATTAACAAGTGGTGAAAATGGCCATTATAAAACATTTTAATTATATGAAATAACTTTTTTGACTAATTTTGAATACCATGGACATGAAGAGACTTTTCATTGATCAAAGAGGAAATATAGTCTTATTTTCTTTAAAAATATTTCCTTAATCATTTTAATTACCATAGAAATAAAAATGGTGCTTATACATTTAAATTCTAGGAATAAATAGAGGAGAATAAAATAAATGGGGTTCAAAGTGTAGCACCGTGAGATTTTGTGAAATATTTTTTTCAAATACATTTAATCATTTAGATATTTTACATTAAATGAAACACTAAATTTTTATTGTGTTACGTGAAACACTAATTTTTTCTTGTGTTACACACAATCCCTAGTTTATATTTCGTTACATAAAACACCGAGTTTAAACAAAATGTGACTTATAATTCAAATATTATTATTTAATATGATACTTATCTCCTAGAAAATGGAATGTTTGATATGAGTGGGATAAATTAAATTATGAAAATTTTATTTACACGTGTATATGTTATTAATAATTTCATAACCAGTTAAATAAAAATAAAAATAAAAAAAATTAAAATAAAGGAAAACATATTCTGAAAAAAAAAAATTTTATGAAAATAAAAGTGTTATAACTCAATAAAATAAATAATCCAATTTTAGAAAAAGAATTTAATAAAATGTATATATTATATATTCAATAAACTATTTAAAATTTTTCTAATGTTTTTTCCAGGTAATAGATAAAAATAAATTCAATTTTAGCCATAAAAACTATTTTTTTCTAAAAAACAGTTCTTTTTCCTTTTATAAAACACTTATTTTAAAAAAATTAACACTTTTAAAAATGATATTTTAAAAAAATTAAAAATTATTTTTGAAATTATAATATCAAAATAATTTTGGGGTGAATTGTTTATATTTTTCTAAAAAATTTCATTTTTTGATGAAAAGTGAAAAATACTGAATTTTAGTTAAAAACTATGTTTTCATTTAAATTGTATTTTAAATTGTTTTTAAAGTAAAATGAGATAAATTTTATCTATTAATCCAATTTATTTTACTTGAATCCTTTTTATATTAAATTTTTATAAAAAACATTTCAAACTTTTAAACATTTTCTTTTTAAAAACCTGTTTTCTCATCACATCTATTGAATTAATTTTAAAATTAAATTTTACATTAATACGAATTGATTCCAAAAAAATGGATTCCATATTTTGAATCAAAATAATTTATATTTTCTATTAATCTCAACTTATTTTTTTACAGAAATGAATATATTAAATTGTAAAAAATTAATTACCACAGTTAAAGTGAAAATGGGTTTATCGGGAGATTAAACTTAAAAGATAAGGGATAAAATGACCTAGAAACTTGAAAATACCCATTTTATGTCTATATTTCAACCTTATTCATTATAATCTCTATAATTTTACGTTATTACATACATGTTACATGAAAAAATATATGGGTGGAATTCTCTCTTTTCAAAAATTAGAAGTGTGTCACTCACTTCATTTATAAAAGGACACCCCATATCCTCTCTTCTTCACACTTTAATACCACTTTGGATTAGAAACTAACTAATCAATTAAAATACCAACTTCCCTCCTATCGTTATAGACGAATTAGTTTTGACATAAATCCATCCAAGGAAGGATTTGGTGAAAACCTATGAAGGATACTTGAATAAGAGGTAGTGTTCATCAACGAGTGCTTTGGTTTTATTTCTTCCACTAACTCCTTCAATTATTATAATACCATGATGATATAACGACAATATAATCCTTCATATACTAATATTTTTGTATGCTAATTTAATGAAATACAACCATCTCCACTTCCATCAAATAGGTTATGAAATCATTGTTTGTGTGTACGGTGGACTACCGCCACGCGAACCAATGTCATTAGTTTTTCTATTACCACCAATAATGGCTGGTTATAATTATGTGTTTACTTTTTAAATTTTAAATTTATAAATTTATTATTATTTTTTATTTATATTATCTCACATACCTTCATACTATACATTTTTTGGGAATATGATAATATCACTCATGTGAATCGTGGATTACTATCTCGCGAAGCGATGTGATTCATTCATGCATTACATGGAAGATATTAAGAATTGGTTTAATATAAATATGTGATCTATTTCATATAAAAATTATTCTATAATGTTAATATATATCATTCAAAATTATTTATTTCAACTTGATAACAAAATGGAAACAACGTTCATGAGTATGTACATCATACCATCTCCATGAACGGTGTATTTTATTTCCTATAAAAAAATTTATAGATTACTAAAATTAAATATATAATAAATATATATGATATTTATATCATGTTTTAAATTTTTTAGATGATATAAACGTGCTTTAATTTATAGGACCAAAAATAACAAGCCAAATTATACATGAAAAACAAAGGATTAATTGCCTAAAAAGTGTGTTCAACATGTAATTATTAATAAACGGGTAATAAGATGTCATAATAAAATAATATATGGTATGATATATAAAAATATTATTCTATAATAGTTTTATAATAAACTTATATATTTTATAAATTTATTTTTAAGGAGTATGACATAAGTCATAACTTAAGGTAAGGTATTTCTAGTCTCCCTTTATTTCTCGGAGACATATGAAAATCACCACTCATTTTTTTTGATCATTTATATATTAACCATTTTACATGTTATATCATGAATATAATTATTATTAGGATATCTAGTTTTTAATTTTATTATATTATTTATTTGGTATTATGATTCTAAATATTACCAAAATGATAAGGGATTGTTTTCTCAGTTTTCTATCTCTGAGACGTACGTTGTGTTATGCACCTATATTCTTACATAAGGTTTATATATAGATCCTTTTACATGTGATATAATGAATTTATTTACCCCTGTGATATTTTTATTAGAATTTTATGTAATTATTTCATGGGTATTACGAATCAAGTTTATAAAATTAGTAAGTATTTAATTTTACAATCCCAATTGTTTATCGTGATTGTTTATGATTATAATTTAAATTAAAAAATATTAGGATACATATCTCAATAAACTTGTGAATTTTAAATTATTGTGTTTACTCATTATATTTTCATGTGATAGTACCATTTCTTCACTATTTGTTCTTTAAGATAATTGAGAGACGTTTTTTAATATAGTACGACTTTATTTCTCTCTTCGATCAGAAATCTATTTTCTTTCAACATCATGTTTTCTAAAAGTGTTTTAAAAAATGTTTTAGAATTTAAAAAATTATTTATTATATAAATTTTTAACCATGTTTTTATTCTTATAAATTTTTTTAAAAGTAATATTTATGTCATTTCCAAAAAATCCCATTTTTATTTTATCAAAAATGTGAAAGGAATATTTGTGTACGGTATAAATGAAACTTCATGTCATCATGGTCATTGTTTGTTCGATATTACTTTATAATTTTAAAGTATATTTTCAAATAAAAATATTTTAAACATATTTTATGTTTTAAAATTTTTGTTCCAAAGAAGAAATGATATTTTCTCAAATATTTTCTTAAATGATCGAACAAAATCATTTTCCATCTAAGATGAGACCCATTGAACTACTTATGTCATACAAGGGATATTATCCAATGATAACATTATTTTCATTCCTTTGAATGGTTTATTTTTATGATGTAATGATGTTTATAAAACTCATTTCTCTTATACAATGTATACCATGATAAAATTCTTATGATAACCGCTTTTATTCCATGGGTTATGCTTTGATGAAATGATTGTGAAACCTATATCTTTTCTAGAGGTTATGGTATGATGAAATGCTTATGAAATCCATCTCATTTAATGGGATATGATATAATTAATATTTTATGAATTGTTTGTGCACGTAAATATATTTTTCATTATGAAATAGGTAGGACATATATCTTCATCCAATATATTGGGTAAATATTTATATCACAAGAGTTAAAAATAGAAAACAAGTCAATCTGCCAGATCCACTATTGGAAATAGGTGTGTCCTCATCAACTATGGGAAAGAGGTGTGTCCGGATCCACTGTGGGAGACAGGTGTGTCCTGATCCACAATGGGAAGTAGGTGATAATACTATATCCACTATGTTGATAGTCTTTGTAGTTAACCTTGACCTATGAAATGGTTTTCTATATTTATGATAGTGCCATAATATTTTGACATTAGCATCTGGTTTATAATTAATGTATGATGATTTCTCAACCTTATTGTCCATGATTTCAAAAATTATAAATTTCTATGTTATGAATCTTCTTTTTGATATATGATATGTTTGGTGTCAGCTTTTTAAGTTATTTTCATAATCACATAAAATTATTTTTATCTTATCATTTCATATTATCATAGATTGAGATCTATTATGTTTACCCTTATTGATAATTTTAGATAACTCTTTCTTATGTTTCCTTTTACCAGGTTATAAAAAGGGTTTTATGTAGGTTTTTCTATGAAGAGTACTAAATGGGAATATCTTTATGGGAAGCATTGAATATCTTTACCCAAATTTGAAGACTATATTCCATATTTCCAAAGGCATTAAATTATTATAGTCCTCAAGTTTGTGCATGTGTAATGTAATGAATATTCATCTAAAAAGATGTAATATCCAGGTATGAGATTCAAGGGTTGCTATAGTTAGTATTAGGGGATATAATTAGTTAAACTTTAGAAACTAGGATGATAAAATATAAGTGAGTTCCCTAAGAATAAGTATAAGGATGATTCAGAATATTAGAAAATGTCATGGAATTTTGATAAAGGACATGGTGAGTAGTATATAAGATATTATATCCCTATTTGGATACTACAAGTAAATGTGACTCTATAAAAGAGTTACCTAAGGGTAATAACTAAAAAAATGGACCATTAAGCTGGACTCAATCATCATGTGGTGCATGAAAGTAGGCCTTACTGCACAACTGGTTTGACACTTTGGGGGATGTGATTTGGAAATTTACAAACTCTTTATGAACTATAATGAAGGATTTAAATATACTATGACTATGAATTACCTCAGTTAAACCTAAGGTATCATAGATTAAAAAGAAGTTGTAATTATTTAGACAAAAAATAAGAAATTTTTCATGATTATTTGGTTTTCCTACCCTAATTATATTTTCTTAAACTATGATTTTTTGTTTTAGTCGAGGACCAGAACTATAAAAAATCATGTTAACACAAAATTTAATGGAAAATTAGGTGACTGTGCAAAAAAATGGATTATTATAGGATAGATAGATATTATGATTATTAACTACTACAAATACGGGCATTAACAGTGCTAAAATGGGCTTTAACAGTGCTAAAAACTGTTGTAAAGTTCGGCGCTGATAAAGGGGGTACCCCTTTATTAGCGCTTCGTAAGCACTGATAAAGGTAGACTTTATCAGCCCTAAGAGAGCGCTGATAAAACAAACCTTTATCAGTGATAAAAGAGCGTTGATAAATGATTGTTTTATCAATGCTCCTTTAGTACTGATAAACTTATCTTTTATCAGCTCTTTTTTAGCACTGATAAAGGTGTTGTTTATCAGTGCTTTTTTGCGCTGATAAAATCACGATTTATTAGCGCTAAAAGAGTGCTGATAAATGTCCTCCCTGCTGCTCCGATAAATCTAGAGCATCACACCTGAACACCTACAAAAAAACATCATCTCAATAAGCCAATTAAAGTAAGTATACCCATACAAAATTAACTCATAAATCATAAGAAAATTAGACCAAGTATACCCATCCAACAATTATACTTGTACACCATTAACACATAATTTATAAGTTAATCAAGTACTTGAAGAAATCAATTTAGAATTTAGGGGGTTGGGGTTGTTCAAGGGTTTTGGGTGGCTGTCCAAGGGGGGTTAGGGGGTGTCTGGGGGGCTTTCTAGTTCAATCCTAAGGCTCCACATGGGTTTGTTTTATAAATACATAAATATTTGGACTTTTCTCTATCCACTATGCATCATGTTCTCAACCTCAAAGAAGTTATAAGGTTTGAACACACACTAAGGTGTACATACTTGTGGGGGGGATTAATCTCATTTATAAACCCCCAATATTAAACCTTTAATAGGCTCTTGTAAGTGCATGATCAGAAAATATGCACAACCTAGTTGAGAAATAACTGGAATAAAACTAATAAAAATCATCATTGATCCTCGAATCCATGACCATGATTAAACTCAAATTAATTTTCCATGTGCTGAACTTTTACCAAGCATTTCACAAGGATAATTTCAACATTATAAAAATATATTTTGACCTATTCTTACCCCATCTACATCAAGACACATTGATTCTCAAGTATTAAAGCTTGATCAACCATACCTACTTCATCCAGTGTTAGGGTTTCTCTGAGTACATCATAAAAACCACACAAAACATATAGTATACCATGGTCTCCCCACTATATACATAATTATCATTGACCTCCAATATGTTAGTTTTGTTTATACTCCATCATGGAAATCCACTTATGGGAGTTTTCTCATCCAGGGAATACCCTCAACAGTATCTCAGACCACCCATATGTGTTCTTCCAATTCTGAGGCATAAGACCTACAAGGATCTCATCCCTATACTATGGGGGTACCCTTATTTAGAGAATAATAGTAAGAAGAATATATTCATTACCATATGGCAGTATTATCATCTAAATAATAATCCCTAGAAGCATATCAACCCTCTAATATGGGTGTATTCTCATTTGAGGCATAATCTATATAATCATCTCATCCCTCCCCTATGGGATTAATTTCATTTAGTGAATATTCTCAATAAGAATATTATCCCACTCCTATGGTCGTATTCTCATTTGGGTAATAATACCTATATACATCTCATCCCTCCCCTATGAGAGTATTCTCATTTAAGTAATAAGACCCATAAGCATATCCACCCTCCCAAATGGGAGTATTTTCATCCAGATATAAGCCCATAAGTATCATAGACCCAAACACATGATCACCCTAGTATACCAGGCCAAACATGACTTCATATATATGAGTCCCCTGATATATCACATGCCATGACCCCCCATTTAAAAGATCAATGCAATCCGAATGTGTTTGGTCAGATTTTCATAGGTCTGTTGTTGTTTTCAATTAAAATCGTGTCCATTTTAAACAAAATAGAGACCATTTGAGTGCTTGAGGCCACACCGTGCCTTGGATTGAGGTGGTTTTGACTCTTAAACGACACCAAGGACCCTTGGATCATTCTTATAAAAGATCAATGCAATCAGAATGCGTTTGGTCGGATTTTCGTAGGTCAGTTGTTGTTTTCACTTAAAATCGTGTCCATTTTAAACAAAATAGAGACATTTTGAGTGCTAGTGGCCACACCGTGCATCATATTGAGGTGGGGTTGACTCATACACATCACCAAGGACCCTTGGATCTTTTTTTTAAAAGATCAATGCAATCTGAATACGTTTGGTCAGATTTCCGTAGGTCAGTTGTTGTTTTCACTTAAAATCTTGTCCATTTTAAACAAAATAGAGACCCTTTGAGTGATATCGGTCACACTGTGCCTCGGATTGAGGCGAAGTTGACTCGTACACATTATCAATGACCCTTGTATATTTATTATAAAAGATCAATGCAATCCTAATGCGTTTGGTTGGATTTCCGTAGGTCAGTTGTTGTTTTCACTTAAAATTTTGCCCATTTTAAACAAGATAGACCCTTTGAGGGATAGAGGCCACACCGTACGTCGTATTGAGTCAAGGTTGACTCTTACACATCACCAAGGACTCTTGGATCGTTCTTATAAAAGATCAATTCAATCGTAATGCGTTTGGTTGGATTTCCGTAGGTCAGTTGTTTTCACTTAAAATCTAGTCCATTTTAAAGAAAATAGAGACCCTTTGAATGATGGCGGCCACACCATGACTCATATTGAGGCAGGGTTTACTCGTACATGTCACCAAGGACCATTGGATCGTTCTTATAAAATATCAATGCAATCCGAATGTGTTTGTTCAGATTTCCATTGGTCAGTTGTTGTTTTCAATTAAAATCGTGTCCATTTTAAACAAGAGAGACCCTTTGAGTGCTAGCGGCCACACCATGACTCAGATTGAGATATGGTTGAATTTTAAACATCACTAAGGACCCTTGGATCGTTCTTTCAAAAGATCAATGCACTCTGAATGCATTTGTTCAGATTTCCATAGGTCAGTTGTTGTTTTCAATTAAAATCGTGTCTATTTAAACAAAATAGAGGTCCCTTGAGTACTAGCGGACACACTGTGCCTCAGATTGAGGAGAGGCTGAGTCGTACATGTCACCAAGTACCATTGGATCGTTCTTATAAAATATCAATTCAATCCAAATGTGTTTGGTTGGATTTCTGTAGGTCAGTTGTTGTTTTCACTTAAAATCGTGTCCATTTTAAACAAGAGAAAACCTTTGAGTGATGGCGGCCACACCGTACCTCGTATTGAGGTGGGGTTGACTCTTAGACGTCACCAAGGACCCTTGGATTGTTCTTATAAAATATCAATGCAATCCGAATGCGTTTGGTCTGATTTCTATAGGTCAGTTGTTGTCTTCACTTAAAATCTTTCCCATTTTAAACAAAATAGAGACACTCTGAGTGATAGTGGCCACACTGTACCTTTGATTGAGGTGGGGTTGACTCATACACATCACCAAGGACCCTTGGATCATTTTTGTAAATGCTCAATTCAATATGAATGCTTTTGTTCGGATTTTCTTAGGTCGGTTATTGTTTTCAATTAAAATTCTGTCCATTTTAAACAAAATAGAGACCCTTTGAGTGATACCGGCCACACCGTGACTCGGATTGAGGCGAGGTTGACTCATACATGTCACCAAGGACCCTTGTATTGTTATTATAAAATATCAATGCAATCCAAATGCTTTTGGGTGGATTTCCGTAGGTCAGTTGTTGTTTTCATTAAAATCATGTTCACTTTAAAAAAGAGAGACCCTTTGAGTGCTAGCGGCCACACCGTGCCTCGGATTGAGGCGTAGTTGACTCATACACGTCACCAAGGACCCTTGGATCGTTCTTATAAAAGATAAGTTCATTCCAAATACATTTGGTCAGATTTCTGTAGGTCAGTTGTTGTTTTCACTTAAAATCTTGTCCATTTTAAATAAAATAGAGACCCTTTGAGTGATAGCGGCCACACCGTGCCTCATATTGAAGAAGGGTTGACTCATACATGTCACCAAGGAACATTATATCGTTATTATAAAATATCAATGAAATCCGAATGCGTTTGGTCATATTTCCATTGGTCAGTTTTTGTTTTTACTTAAAATCATGTCCATTTTAAACAAGAGAGACCCTTTGAGTGCTAGAGGCCAAACTGTGCCTCGTATTGATGCGGGATTGACTTTTACACTTCACCAAGGACCCTTGGATCGTTCTTATAAAAGATAAATGCAATCTGAATGCGTCTGGTCAGATTTCGGTAGGTCAGTTGTTGTCTTCACTTAAAATCGTGTCCATTTTAAACAAAATAGAGACCCTTTGAGTGCTATCGGCCACACCATGCCTCATATTGATCCTAGGGTGACTTTTACACGTCACTAAGGACCCTTGGATCGTTATTATAAAATATCAATGCAATCCAAATGTGTTTGGTCAGATTTCCGTAGGTCTGTTATTGTTTTCACTTAAAATTGTGTCCATTTTAAACAAGAGAGACCCTTTGAGTGCTAACGCCCACACCGTGCCTCTTATTGAGGCGGGGTTGACTCTTAAACATCACCAAGTATCCTTGGATCATTCTTATAAATGATCAAGTCAATCCGAATGTGTTTGGTCATATTTCTGTAGTTCAGATGTTGTTTTCACCTAAAATCGTGTCCATTTTAAACAAGAGAGACCCTTTGAGTTATAGCGGCCACACCGTGCCTTGGATTGAGGTGGGGTTGACTCGTAGACATTACCAAGGACTCTTGGATTGTTCTTATAAAATATCAATGCAATCCTAAGGCGTTTGGTTGGATTTTCGTATGTCATTTGTTGTTTTCACTTAAAATCTTGTCCATTTTAAACAAAATAAAGACCCTTTGAGTGATAGCAGCCACAATGTGCCTCGTATTGAGGCGGGGTTGACTCTTACACATCACCAAGGACCATTGTATCATTATTATAAAAGAAAAATGCAATACTCATGAGTTTCGTCGGATTTCCGTAGGTCAGTTGTTGTTTTCAATTAAAATCGTGTCCATTTTAAACAAGAGAGACCCTTTGAGTGCTGCCGACCACACTGTGCCTCAGATTAAGGTGGGGTTGACTCATACATGTCACAAAGGACCCTTGGATCATTCTTATAAAATATCAATTCAATCTTAATTTTTTTGGTTGGATTTCCATAGGTCAGTTGTTGTTTTCAATTAAAATTGTCTCCATTTTAAACAAAATAGAGACCCTTTGAGTACTAGCGACCAAACCATGCCTTAGATTGAGGCGGGTTTGACTCTTACACATCACCAAGTACCCTTGGATCTTTATTATAAAAGATAAATGCAATCCAAATGTGTTTGGTCGTATTTCTGTAGGTCAGTTGTTGTTTTCACTTAAAATCGTGTCCATTTTAAACAAAATAGAGACCCTTTGAGTGATAGCAGCCACACCGTGCCTCGGATTGAAGAGGGGTTGACTCATACACGTCACCAAGGACCCTTGGATCATTTTTATAAAATATCAATGTAATCCTAATGCGTTTGGTCCGATTTTCGTAGGTCATTTGTTTTTTTCACTTAAAATATTTTTCATTTTAAACAAAATAGAGACCCTTTGAGTGGTTCATCATTCTTGCATTTTGTTGGTGCATATCATCAATTAAAATGGGAAAATGACTCATTGGAGAAAGGCTGTTTTATTTAATAACAATTACAATTTTCCTACGAACATTTACATACAACAATGTTTTATCTTTTGATCCCCTTAACCCCTCTCAAAAATGACCACAAATTGTACATGTGACCAAGTCAGATCTTCATTTTATTTATGTACAATCTTCCATCTGGTATGTGGCCCACTCGTTTCTGAACACATCTATATCATCTTGTGCGTTTGAGGCTTTTCGGCCGTTAGAGTAGTACTATAAAATAAAAAAATAAATAATTAATAAATAACTTAAACGAACTAGTAGTTGTTTTTTTAAATACCTCTTTAGGGATGCTAGTTTTCTGATGAAAAATGATCTATTTCATAAATTTACAAACATAATAACTGTAATCATTATCGTTTTTTTGTTTTGGACACTGCAAAAAGATTGATCATTAGGAGAATAAGTAACTTGCGTTGATAAGTGTTTGGATAGTGAAATTTTATTATTTATACCCTGAAATTTGTCTAGATGTAGTACTTGCTCGCCTCCCTATGCTTAGCCCCTGTCGTCATTCCTTTTTTTAGATGATAATGATACACCTCCCTATCATAACAGAATCCCCAGTAAAATATAATATAAATTTTATTACTTGATGTTTAGACATAAAATGTAAGATGTAGTGTCTTACATATTCAGAAACTCCATCATTTGGGGTCAATTTGATAGATATCCTTGCTTTGAATCCAGAAAATAAATATTCAGTGTATCCAAGTTCACCACAATTAGCACCCACTGTTTCCTAAAAACAAAAAAAGTAATAAGTAATAAAATAATTAAAAATATAATTGATATGATTTAATCGTAGAGTATTACTCCTGCATGTTTGGTATTAGGAAAAGTTTGTCATCTATAATCTTGTGTTCAAATGTTTTCAGCAAGCCGTTCACTATTGCATCTCTTTTTGATGGCTCTATTTTTGTTAGGTGTGTTGATGGGATATGAGGACTAACCAGTCCAAGTCTTGTCTCATGGGAAATGCCTTCAACTATTTTTCATAAATGCGTCTTTCAACAATATAAAATGAATTTAGTCATAATTTTCACATTAGATCAGATTTTGGAAAATCAATTCATGGAAACATACCTCATATATACATTTACAACTGTGATTCCTAGCCAACTGTTTTCGAGGATTTTATTTACATTTTCAGTAGCAATGAAATCTTGACTTTCCTCTCCGTATATATTCTCTTATAAAACCACTATATGACTATTACCATCTTTTAGCTTCGTATCCACATGAGTCTTCAATTCTAGTAAATGTGGATAGATAACAGGTGGTGTTATTGTGATTTCAGTAGCTCCTTGGGATCGGTTGGTCGATCCTTTAGATGGTTTTAAGCTGACGTTTGTCACCCCCTTTCCTTTCTCTGTCTATAACAACAATCATTGGTTCAGACCCTTTTTTCATTAATTTTTAAGGGTTTAGCTTGAAAAAAAAAAGTAAATAAATACCTCTTTGTCCGCATGTACTCTTACAAGTAGTGACAGTCAGGAAATGAATGTCCCAATAGCCTTTTCAACTGTATGAATATTATCGTCATCAAGTGCAATAGGTAGCTCTGTCTTTGGCTCATGATCTACAGTAATCGTCACTTTTAGATGATCTTTTGGAAGTGGTCTATTATGCAGTGTGGCATCTGGGATATTGAACATTGTATCCCTCGCTACAAGGTGATAGGTGGGTGTTGACAGATATAAATCACAATCATTATCACCCTGTAGAAGATGAGTACAGAAAAATTATCAGTGTTTTTCTGATTAATATTTCATGGGGAAAATTATTATAATATTGATTACCACGGCTAAGACAGTTCTTTGAGGAGAATGGCTCGCCTCAAAGCTGGTGGGGGTGGGGTAGGATGTTCATGAGGTGGTTGTTCTTGAGTTGTGTCTTCCCTTTGCTTCCTAACCATAAAGGTTGCTAGAAACTCTCCTTGTCATTGCAATTGTTCTTCAAGGGTTGCTAATTTTTCACTCATTCGTTCCAATTTTTCATTTGTATCATCCATTTTTTTCTTCTTCTCAAAATATACTCGGGGTGTCACCCCAAACCCCGCACCTCTGACACGACCATATTTTTATGGATGCTTCAAAACCGTCGATAATAGGTCTGTATCAGCTACAGGAGTAGTTGATTCCTGTGACTATCAGATATAGGAAAATAACTAATTATTTTTATGTAATAGGAATTTTAAACAAATTATTTTATCATCGTGTCATACTTAAACATGTTTCCCACACTTTCTGTGTGTTCTCATCTACTAACTTTCCTTCTTTGTTCACACGTGCCTCCTTCCATAGCACATGACGTGGGATGGAAGTTCATTTGGTTTTATACTCATCAATCTACATATAAACACAGAAAAATAATTATAATGTTGTTTATTGGCACCTAAAAATATTAATTTATATTTAAAATATGTACCATTTTCTTTTCTAATGAAGTGTACCATATCCTTGCTTTAAGATAGGGGTATGTTGGTTTTAAAGCAGGTTCCTTATTTTCAGTATAGAGTTTCTCTTTCGTAAATGAAATATTGACAATCAAAGTGATGAATACAGGTATCCTCAAACAACGTATTATCACTCACACTATACCTGAAACTTATCATCCCCATGATGGCCAATATATGCATCCCATGCTTCTTGGGATATCAGGTGAGCGTAGAAAATGGGTGGGTGCGGGTTTATTTTACCTTTAGAATCTTTCAGGTGACATCTTGTTAAAATAGTGAGAAAACATCGATGAATCTTTCCTGTAAGCCTTAGTATATAATCCATGTGTGAATCGTATTTTATAAATGTACTCTACAAGAGATTGAGATGAGTAAGGCATTGTTTCATTATTTTATTTTCTAGTAAATTAAAGAAATAAATTCATAATGTTACCGTAATTTCTTCCCAGATCACAGCCTTCAGCCCGGACACAACATGGTGCCATGAATCTATGTTAATCAGCACGCATTTCCGAGTGACAACTCCAATGTAGCTGCTAAACATAGACTTGTTGGGATTCAAATTTTGGCCTCGTGTATTCCATCCGACTTCAAGTTTGATGCCTTTGCTTTTCGCCTTAATAATTTTGGCTAACACCGTCAAACTACGACGAACCTGTGATTTCTGCGACGCTAGTCCTTCATTCCTGACCATTTCATCGATATCAACATCATCTATAAGTTCATATAGAATTTTATCAATGGAATGTTCTAATGGTTGTTGTATTTCAACACTAAGAGCAAAAGGAGCCGCAGCAGCAGGAGCAATAGGAGGAGCTGCAGGAGGAGCAGCAGCAGCAGGAGCCGTAGCAGGAGGAGAAGAAGGAGCAACAGGAGCCGCAGTAGGAGCTACAGGAGCAACAGTAGTAGCAGCATGAGCTGCAGGAGCAGCAGGATCAGCAGCAGGATCAACAGCAGCAGCAGCTGCTTGAGAGACTTGTTCAGCCTCAAGGTTAGGAGCATCAGAATGTGCAGAAGTCATTATCTGCAAAAGTGTTTGAACAGTTAATTCAGATTACATAAATTCAGTAATGATAAGATAATAATATGAGATAATAAGATCTATATTACAAA
Source organism: Viscum album (assembly GCA_963277665.1). Lineage (NCBI taxonomy): Eukaryota > Viridiplantae > Streptophyta > Magnoliopsida > Santalales > Viscaceae > Viscum > Viscum album. Next base: position 509,199,442 of record OY728143.1, on the reverse strand, counting down.
CAAAATATAACATGTTTACTGAACTCTCTTTCTTTTTTTGAATGTTTGAAGGGATTTGACACCTCTATCGATTATCCAAATCCCTTCATTGTGGTCTCCTCTAACATACAAAACATCATCTGCATTGGGACCGCTCTGAAATGATTGGGACGTACCACTAAAAGGATCATCCTCAACTGAATTTTCATCGGAACCTTCAGTAGTTTGGGATGATAACAGAATAATCGACCACTTTTGGTTTTCAGGATCTGGAACATAAAAAAACTTGTACCGCTTGTGATGCCATTATAAACTGTTCATCTTAGTATCCTTCTTTACTAAAATCAACTTTCACAAATCCCCATTCATCTATTTTAACACCACTGTTGTTATCAATCCATTTTCATTGAAATATCAGCAATTAGAAGGTCGTATAATCCCACTCCCATATTAGTTTGATAATGCCAAAGTATGAAAAAATTTCATAAATTGGATTTTTATCCTTACTACCAGAAACATGCATCGCTTCAGCCACTAGTGTAACTCCACTATTTTGCATGGTACTAGCTTCATCATGTTCATCTATATAGAATGTATGACCATTAATTACATAACCATTGTAAGATAATACATACACACTTGGTCCAGTGGCTATCCATCGAAGATGTTCTGAAATTGAATTCAGATTTTCATCCAACTTATTAAAAATATGGTCCTAAAACCATCCTTTAAACTAGTGATTATGTGTATCTGATAACCATTTTTCAGCCCTCGATGGATTCAACTGCCTAATAATTTCATTGTGAGTTTCAATATATGGACCAACCTCCCAACTGTTATGAAGAACATAAAGATGAGCCTGCTCCGGATCTGTAATACTGATTGTCACAACTTCTCTTCCAGAAATTCTCTCACCCTCAATGCATCTAGTGTGATGAGATTTCGGGAGACCAATGTTTTCCACATGAGATAGGTATTCAGTACAAAATTCAATGTCTTCCTCAATAATATATCACTCCACTATATAACCCTCTGGCAGAAATCAATTTTTGATATGCCCTTTCAAAATCTTCATATATCGTTAAACAGGATACATCCATCTATAGTGCGCAGGACCAGAAAGTCGAATCTCTCTCACCAAGTGAATCATCAAATGAACCATCATATGAAATAATGTTTGCGGGAAGAACATTTCTAATTCACATAATATGATTAAAATTTATTTTTCCATAGCTATCAATTTCCCCAAGTCTAAAACTTCACTACATATGTCCTTGAAAAAGAAACAAAGTTTGATTAACATATGATGAACATTCTTAGAAAAATGCAACGTAAAGCTATAGGAATTCGATCTTGCATCAAAACATAGCAATCATGTTATTTCAAACCTTTTAACATCAAATAATTCATTGAAACAATGTTCTTGATATTTGATGAGTACCCCTTTGTAACCTTTACATCATTGAAGAAGTTGTAAAAATGATATCTCTCCTCCCTAGAAAAAGTATAAGCAGCTGGAGGAAGAAACATTTGATTTTCACCCTTCATGAGAGCTAACTCTTCTCGTATTCCCATATCAACCATGTAAAACCTTTCCTTAATTACATCTTTTGTTTTTGAAGGGGCATTTAGCAATGTTTCGATAACACAGTCACATACATTTTTTTCCACATGCATCACATCAAGAAAATGTCTGACGTACAAACAATTCTAGTATGGAAATTCAAAAACAACTTATCTCTTTTCCCAAACAATTTTCGTAAGGTTTTTTGAAAATGGTTTACCAAAAATTGTGTTCAGATCTTTTACTTTCTCAAACAACTGATCACCTGTTAGTGGAGATGGTGTTGTGTGTTTTTTGGAACTTCCATTGAATGATGTCATCCAAGATCAGTACTTATGTCGACGAGGTAGAAATCTACGATGTCCTAGAAACACATATTTCGATGAATGTTTCAACCTAATTGATTCTGTATCTTCTTCACACATGGGACACCCTTGAGTTCCTTTAATGATATAGCCTGAAAAATTTCCATAAGCAGGGAAATCATTTATTGTCCCATACAACATCACTCTCAACATGAAGTACTCACTTTTATAAGCATCATACAACATTACACCTGAGTCCCAAAATAACATCATATCCTCGATCAAAAGAGCCAGATAAACATCAATATCGTTACCTGGTTGTTTTGGTCCTGATATAAGCATAGATAACATGATGAATTTTCGCTTCATGTATAACCAGGGTGGAAAGTTATAATTTACCAAAATAACAGGCCATGTACTATGAGTGCTGGTTTGAAAACCAAAAGAATTCACTCCATATGTAGGTAATGCAAGATGAAGGTTTCTCGGCTCTTTTCCAAATTCAGGATACTCATGATCAATTTTCTTCCATTAAGGAGAGTCGGCCAGATGACGTAATAACCCATCTTTATTTATTTTATCTATTTGCCACAAGAATTGTCTTGTAGTTTCTTCCCTTCCATATAGACACCTAAACCTTGTAATGATTGGAAATTACCATACAACTTTCATAGGATTGGATATATCTTTCTTGTATCGAGAAGCACCACACTTTGGGCATTCTGTAAGTGATTTTTTCTCGTTTCGAAACAATATACAGTCTTTCGGGCAGGCATGTATTCTTTCAGAAATCATTCCCATCAAGCGTAGCATTCGTCTAGCTTCGTATGTCCAGATTTAGAGCTCACTATCTTCCGGGAGCATGTCATTCAAGAGAGCAAGTAGTTCCGTAAAACTGACATCACTCCATCCATTGCCTGCTTTCAATTTATGCAACTTCAGTATAGCTGACAATGTTGTATAATTAGTGCAAGCAGCATACAATGGTGTCTTTGCACAACTCTTTAACTTCTCAAACAATTTTGGGCAATCACAGAGTTCATTTTGAATTGTCTTTGTCATTTACTCAATACGATCTTCCTCATCATTGACATCTGTAATCACATCATCCATGCGGTCTTCTTCATTATCCATATTTGAATTCATATCTTACGATCCATAAAACGTAGTTTTATCCCAGCCAGTAGCTACTTTCCCTTTTTCTCTATGTTTATTCCAACATTTATAACTCTGATCTATTCTGTGACATATCAAATGTTCTCCCAAGTCCTCTAGAGTAAGTATTCTAGAATAACAACAACGTAAACACGGAAAAAGTATTTGAGAAGGATCCTTTGCGTGATCCTTTGCAAACTTGATGAACTCTTTCACTTCGTTCTCATACTCTATTATTAAACGATTAGAATCCATCTAATCTTTATTCATCTCCATCCTATTTCAATCTCAAATATTAGTATTTATGGTTCAAGTAAACAAAACTAGAATTCCAAATATAGTAGAAGAGAACCACATCCTTATAAAAATGGAGATTAATAGAGCCTAACCATTAGTATTTATTCATCTTCATTAAATATAATTACTTTAGATTCATTATAGGTTCCTCAAATCACCCCAGACCAAACACAAGAATAATCAAGAATGATATATCTACCACTCCTAGGTCCCTTCCCTACATTCAATATCAACATACCTAAATACTCACTACTGGTGGAAGTGAAACCGTTCCTGATGATCATGCCAAGAATAAATAGAAACCAAAAGGGGGAGTGAATCAAAATACCCCAAACAAGATGGAAAAAATGGTATTTGAGAATAGGTTAGTGGATTTCATTTTGTCTAGACACCTATAAAATAGACTCCACAAGTGGTGATGGCCCCTCCAGTTGTTGCACTAGGTGAAACTGTCACCTGAGAAGCTGAGATCAATTAGGCCCTTCCCAGCCATGAACTGAACAAACTCCATGATGGCCTTCCTCTAGAATGGGCTTCTACCTTCCTTTTCCTTTGGGTTGGAAATGACATTAAAGTCACCCCCAACAAACAATGGATGGTGGTCGGGATTGAAGGTATTTTGTTCAAAAGTATAATCAATCCCACTCAATTTTTTAAAATACCAATACCACAAACCATTTAAAAACTAGACATTTTAATTTATTTTGGAAATCATTCCCAAAAAAATCAATAAACAAACACATTCCAAACCATTTGGAGTATGGCCTAATATGTATGGTTCCCATAGAATAAGGCCCATTCGAATTGGATATTAGGGCTCATGGGTAATTTTTTGATACCTCTACTGGGGAAATCACTCTAGCTTGAATCTGTTTCCTTGGGCTAGCCACAATCCTCATAACCTACCTTACCTATTTCTAAAGTTGGAAAGAGTACACCTCCATGGTTGATAATATTGTCCCATTGATTGGAATGGGAATATGGGATGTTAGATATTCCTTCAATAGTTTCCTTCTTGGAGTAAGATTCCTATTTTGGGTCTCTGTTCCAGATATTAGACATGTTTCTGAATCTAGTTTTTGGTTCTACTCTCTAGTGGACACAAGTTAATTACAATTATTATTCTAGTTACAGGGAATATACTTTAAGTTGAATATAATAATGGTGATTAGTGTATTGATAAACTATAAAATTCATCTAAAATTGAGGTTATTAATTTTTCATTAGCTCATGACATGAGGTGTATTATCTGTAATACATGAGTCATACCATGATTGATAATTGGTAACTTATTCTTATTGCAGAAGGAATTCCAGTCTTATAACCTCTATAATCTTATGCTCATTACACAAGGTGGATCACATTTTTCATGTGAATAATCTACACCAATTTGGTTCAGAAAATATATTCATATCACATAAGGATTTCTATATTCATCAACTAATGAATCATGTTCTTATCACACGAGGTAAGAACATAAGATCTTCTACTAAGGGAAGTGTTTAGAGATCGTATTCTCATCACATAGGGGATTCTTTGGCACATCACCTAAGTAATCTCATGCTCCTCATGTGAGGTATAATCCTAGGATCATTACCTAGGAGATGAATAAGAGATCTTATGATCATCACTTAGGGGATTCTTAGGCATATCCGATAATGAATCTATTTATAATCTCATGAGGTATAATCAAGGGAACATTATTTAGGAGATAAAGAAGATCTCATATTCCCATAACATAGGGACTTCATATTCCCGTCACCTAAGGCAACCTAGGATTATCACCTAGAGTTGGATGATTCCAGAATTAAGAGTGCCCATAGGTTTATATCTCGGTAAAGGAACTCACATATTTGAATTTTAGAAGATGGAACCACACAATACACTCATTGTGTAGGGGATGAGAATGGTTTTATATCCACCATTTCATTTTTATCCATGAAGTTATTCAATTACCACCAAACCATTTTCAATTTCATCATTAACAACTATATTTTATGTCACTCAGAAACTAAAAGGAAAACCCATATCAACTAATGATGTCATCTCCCACAATAACCCACTCATTATATATTTTTAACAATGGAAAGGTTGATGTATCCCCACTACACGATTTACCACCTCAACCATCTCACATTTTCCCCCAATGGAATCTATCACAACAAAAATAACAAAAACCTTCTCAAATAACCACACCAAAAAACAATGATGATTTTCAACAATAAATGTAAACAAGCACCATGTTCTTGAGAAATATAATTAAAATTTGTAAACACATGTGAATCATCCCCTTTACATCATTTTCCATCAAGTATGGTTCATTTTCTTCAATCGGTCAATCCATAATACTCACCCACAGAATAAAAAAGCATGTTAAAAAAATGATATACAATTGGGACATTAGAACCATATTGGAAAAAGATTTGGAAAACATGCCTTAAAGGAGATTCGACAAACTGAAGCTTGAAAGAGTTACGGGCGGCGGAGGTCCGAAAAACTGAAGCTCAAGGGCGGTGGAGGTCCGACAATGCTAACTCAGCGGGTGGATGAGGTCCGGTAATGAGAAGCGAGGGCAGAGGAGGTCCAGCAACGTGATCTCAGTGGGAGGTAGAGGGGAGTCGTAGGGTTCAACTATTGCGAGATCTTTAAGTCGCGATAAAACGAGGGCACTGTGCGACCGACTTTATAAAAAAATGCACTAAGGTTTTATCAGCGCTAAAAAAGCACTGATAAAGACTACCTTTATCAGTGCTAACATTTTAGCGCTGATAAAGGTTTCCTTTATCAGCGCTTTTTTAGCGCTGATAATTGTACCCTTTATCAGAGCTACAAAACCACTCATAAATCCTTACTGTAGCAGCGCTAAAATTTTAGCACTGATACAGGGAGTCTTTATCAGCGCTTTTCTAGCGCTCATAAAGCGTCTTTTTATCAGCACTAAAATTTTAGCACTGATATAGGGTAACCTTTATCATCTATTTTTCTTAGCGCTGAAATAAGGGGGCGCTTCCCTTGCTCGATTTTGTAGTAGTGATTGATAACTAGTTATCACAATATATGATTAACAATGTGAACTGCTATGAGCTTCCTAAAACACCAAATAATAGGAATATGAACCCTTATGAATGTTCATGTGATAATAAATATAGTGTAAATAATTCTCAACTTCCTACATGTCAAGAATGTGGGGAGAATAATATATAAGAATATATCAAATGGAGTAGAAGACGTTATCTCTTTGAAAAATAAGGTCATAGAGTGATAAAATATTGAGTAGTTCAGCATGATATGAGTGGGGAACATGGGCATTATGCAAATCAATTCCCTCACATAGGAATTAACTTCTAGACAAAGGAAGGGCTTATTCCATTTCAATATTTTAAGTGGTAGGATTAAATTATTTATGTATTATAATTCAATGATTATGTTGTATAAGTATATTCCCAATGGTATTAGGAAATCATAGAAAATCTAAGTATTATGTTATTTTGGAAGCATATATGTCTCAATATAATATTAACTTAAGACTTTCATATTCCATCATGGGTTTATAAGTTTGATTTTGATCATAAGTTAAAAGTAATCTACACCCCTCATGAAGTTTTATGTTGTGGAATTTTAACAAGATTATGGATATTTTAGAAGGAATTTAAAGAAATACAACCCTTTGGTTTTGAATAGGAAATCCTTTACACTTTTTGGACATATGATTAAAGGTACTAGTAACTTTTAGGGTTTATTTTATATTGTATATTGAGCTAATTATGAGTTGTACCAAGTTAAAATACAAAATAAGCACACTTAATTTCAACCATAGAAGATATATCATTGGATTTCTCTTCTAGTATATGCATTAAGGAATGTTGTGGGGTTGCATGAAGTACCATATTCAATTGCTTTTTATCAATATCCGAGTTTTAAATTGATGTTTTAGATAACTCTTCAGTAAGTAATTGATAAAAATTTGAGTTTCATCACTAGATATTATCATCATATATATGGTTATTCTGAGAGAATAATTCAAACACAATAGGATATGCTAAGATCTAATTCTATGTATTTCAAAGGTGGTTGGAATCAACACCTTTCTAAAGTTGATATTTCTTAAAATAATATTTTCACTCAATCATTCATATGGATCCTTATGAATACCTCTACATAATTAATTGTATAACTCCAATGTACTAGAATTAAGTTTCAAAAAGAAAGTTATTTGGGCCTGAGTAAGCTGATGGGATGGTAGATAAAGTCAGATCTAATTTTCAACACATACGGACTTCACAAGCTTGATCAAAATGTTATGTTTATAATCATTGATGTGATCTAAAATATAAAGTTGGTGATAAGGACATTCTATGAATTTCTCAATGGAATAAATGAGGGAAAACTAAGTCCTATTTATATCGGTCCCATTAAAATAATTGATTATGTCAAGACAGTATCTTATCATTTGTTACTTCCAATGAAAATTTATCAGGTTCAAAATGTGTTCTATTTATCCCTCCGGAGAAAGTATGTACTTGATCTCTCATATGTTCTAAACTCTAAGGTCATATCACTGGTGAAAAATATTTCTTTTTTGGAACAACCAATTGATATTATGGATCGAATAGAGAAGGTTCTACAAAACAAGACCTCTCACATGATACACATTTTGTGGAAAACCCAAAAGATTAAGGATACTATTTGGAAATGTTGATAATGTAATGTTGCATAATTATCCTCATTTTTTATACTAAAGTGAAGAATTACTATAGTGAAATTCATTATAAGGGGGGTAGAATGTAACACCTAGATATTTTTATGAATTATTTTCTTCAAAAAATATTTAATATTTTCGATAGTTGACCTTACCCAAGATACTTATTTTAGATTTTATTACGTGAAATACTAAGTTTTTATTTTGTTTCACACAATTCAAAGTTTAATTTTTGTTACACACAATACTGAGTTTAAATGAAACATGACCTATAATTATAATTTTATAAATTAAAATGATAGTTATCACTTATCCATTGGAATGAAGGGTATGAATAGGATTAAATAAACAATGAAAATATGGTTTAAACATGTATATATAGTGAATTATTTCATGATCAATTAATTGTAAATGAAAAAATGTCTTTGAAAATAAAGGAAACCATTTTCTGAAAAACTATTTTTTATTCAAACAAATGCGTTAAAACTCAATTTAATAAATAAACCAATTTTTTGTGAATTGTTTTAATGAAATTTATATATTATATATTTAATCAAATATTTAAAATTCATGTTATTTTTTCAATATAATAAATCAGAATAAATTTTATTTTACCCATAAAACTATATTTTTTACAAAAACAATTGTCTCTATTTTATGGTGTACTTAACTTAAAACTATTTTTTAAAAATTTTATAAAATTTATTTTAAAAAATAAACATCATTTTTTAAATCTTCATATAAAAATTATATTAGGGTTGTTTTTTTGTATTTTTCTTATATGTCTTATTTTTTGATAAATAGTGAAAAATACTAAACTTTAATTGAAAACAGCCTTTTCATTTAAATAATTTCCAAAGATAAATTACATTTTATATTAGTTTCAAATTAAAATTATGTAATTATATATATATATATTAATCTAATTTAAATTATTTGAATAATTTAATATTCATTTTTTATATAAAAACATTTCAAACTTTTGAACATTTTCTGTTCGAAAATCTGATTTCTCATCGCATTTACGGGAATAATTTTAAATTATACTTCTATGAATTTATTTTATAAAAAATTATTAAATATTTATAATCATAATAATTTATATTATCTAACAAGGTCAACTTAAATTTTTTACCAAAAGTTTTAGTGAAAATAGCAATAGATAATTACAGCAGTTTAGGTAAAAATGGTTTTAATGTGTTGTTAAACTTAAAAGGGAATGGGTAAAATGAACAAGAAAATTTTGGAAAAACAATTGGAAGGAAATATTTCAATATTATACCTTCTACAATAAATAATTTTCCATTATTGGATCCTCGTTAAAAGAAAAACTTGCGGTGGAATTTTCTTTTTTCAAAAATTTTAAGTGTCCCACTCACCTAACTTATAAAAGGCCACCACCACTCCTCTCCTCTTCACACCTTCCCACTAGTTTGACTCATATAAAAACGTCCCAAATAAATTTAGAAATTCTCTCATTTAATCCTATAATCCTTATTTTTGACATAAATTCATCCAAGTAAGGCATTTGCTGAAAACCTAATGAGAATACCAGAATAAGAGGTTACTTTCATCAACGAGCATTTTTTATTTATTCATTACTCCACATACTAAAATTATTATTATACGATAATGATATAGTGACCTTATTATATTAAACATACTTGTATATTTCTATGTAAATGGAATCACTTACGACCAGATCCACCTCTATCAAATGCGTTGTGAAATCATCGCTCGTGTGTAAGGTAGACTACCACATCGTGAACCGACATCATTCATTTTTTCATCCCCACCGATAAAGGATGATTATAATGATGGATTTATTTATTTTATAAAATATTTTATATTTTATAATTATTATGGAATTACTATATCATATACACCTTTATACAATACTTTTTCGGGAATACAATAATGTCGTTCACGTGTACAGCGAACTACAACTCGTGAAGCGATGTGATTCATTCACTCATTATAAATAAGATATTAAGGATGGGTTTGTTGAAAATATGTGATACATTATAAATAAAAATTATTCTTTAATGGTAATATATATCACTTTCTTTTATTTCTTTTAATCTGATAAGAAAATGGAAACAGCGTTCATGCGTATATACAGCCTATCATCTCCATGAATGGTGTATTTCATTTCCAATCAATAAAATTTATGGATTACTAAAATTAAATATATACTATATATATATTATATTTGAATTAAATTCTAAATTCTTTATATTATCAAACCATTATTTAATTAATACAACCAAAAATAACAAGTCCAAACTTACATAATAAACCAAGCAGTTATTACTTGAAATGTGACTTTAATATGGAGTTGTTAATAAATGGGAAATAAAAGGTCATAATAAAATAATATATTGTATGATATATAAAAAATTGGTCCTATAATATATTAATAGTAAATTTATATTTATTATATATAAATTTTATAGGGTATGACGGAACTCAAAACTTAAGCTAGGGGATTTCTAGTCTCTATTTTCTGTCTGGGAGACATATGAAAATTTAAAAGTTGTTTCTTTTGTGTGCTGTATATACTACCCCTTTGACATGTTATATCATGAATCCGATTATATTCATTATATTTAAATTTTCATTTTATTTTTTTTCTTATTGGTGATTATAATTTAAAACATTACCAAAGCGGTAAGGGATTTTTTGTCTCAATTTTCCTTCTTTGATGCATATGTTATGTTTATGAATCTATATTCGTTCAAACGATATATATATATATATCCACTTTTACATGTAATATCATGAATTTATTTGTTCTTGTTATATTTTAAGTTATATTTTGTGTTATTCCTTCACAGGGCTTACGATTCAAGGTTACCAAAGTGGTAATAATTTTATGTTACAATCTCAATCGTTTATCTTGATTGTTTAGGATTATGTTTTTGATAATAAAATGTTATAATACATATCTAAAGAAACATATGAATTTTATTCTCCAATTTTTATTCATGATATTTTAAATTGATATTACCATTTTTCCACTCTTTGATACTTTATGGAGTTGAGGAAATGCTTTTAAGAAAATCTAACTTTATTTCTCTCTTCAGTCAGAAATCTATTTTCTTGGAAAACCATATTTTATAAGTGTTTTAAAAAATTCATTAACATTAAAAAAATTATTTATTAAATAAATTTTTACCCATGTTCGACATTTAAAAAAATTGAAAGGAATCTTCATTTTTTTAAAACATTAACTGTTTAGATTTACTGAAAATGTGAAAGGAATCCTTGTGTACGGCATGAACGAAACTTCCCATCATCATGACAATTATTTAATTTGAATCTTCTATTAAAATTTTTTAAGGTTATTTTAAAAAAAAAAATATTTAAAAATGATTTGTTTTTAAAAATAGTGTTTTTCAATGCATAAATAATATTTTAATCAAGAAATGTTTTAAATGGTCAATCAAAATCATTTTCTATATAAGATGACACAAGTTGATGTTGCCAATGTCTTACTAGGGATATGATAAAAGGTTACCCTTATTATGATTTCTATGAATGGTTTATTTTTAAGATGTCATAGTGTTTAAGAAATCCATTTCTCTTCCATGGTTTATTCCATGATAAAATTATTATGAACCCCACGTCTTTTCCCTGGATTATTCTTAATGAAATGATTAAATGATTAGAAAACCTGTTTTTTTTTCTATCGGTTATAATATGTTGAAATGTTTATTAAACACATTTAATTTCAAGGGTCATGATAAGATTCTTTTTTATGTTTTTTTTGTGCGCATAAATATGCTTTTCATTACGAGATGGGTGGGACCTATATCTCCCTCTAATGTATTGGGTAAAACTTTATATATCAACTGATAAAAATGGTAAATAATTAGATATGATTAGTCCACTATGGAAAATAGGTGTGCCATGATACACTATCGAAAATAGTTTTGTATTGATCCACTATAGAAAATAGGTGTGTCCTAGTCCATAAAAAGAAAAATGTGATAATTTTTTATCCACTAAACTGGTAGTATTTGTAGCTAACCTTGATGTATAAAATTCTTTTATATATTAATGATGGTGCCACGCATTTCTTACCTGAGATTATGTTTCATGATTGATTTATGATGATTGATAATCCTTATGGGACATGTTCTTGTAAATAATAAATTTTATTCTATTAATCATGTTTATCATCTATGACAGGTTGGTATGAACTTTCTAAGTTATGTTCATGATCACATGCCCTTATGATTATTTTATTCTTTCATATGATTATAGATTGATATATCTTATGTTTACCCTAACTGGGTATATGAGCTTATACTTTCTTATTTTTCACTTCCATAATTTATCAATAAAGGTTTAATGTAGTGTACTTTAATTAATATTTCTAAATGGGAAGATATCTGTGGGAAACATTGAAGATCTTTCACCAAATTAGAAGATTGTGTTACACGTTTCCAAAGTCACTAAACTACTATGGTCATAAATAATGTGTTTTAATAATGTAATTAATATTCATATAAAAATATTTATTATCCATGTATGAGAATCTCGGGTCTCTATATAAATGATGAGATCCATAAAATTTCTCTCAGTGGAATTTTAGCATAGACAATCCAGAAAAGAAATAAGATTGTAACATAAACCTTTACCTCAAGTCTCATATTACGTCATACATGTTCAAACCTCCTATATAATAAATATAAATTTATTATAAATATATTATATAACCACAATCATATATATGATACCATATATGATTTAATTATAACATCTTTTCACCCATTTATTAAAAAAAAATTTTAAATCACAATTCTTGGTGATAACTGCATCATTTTTCATGCATGTTGCGGTTTAGTGGTCTCAATCATTATAATTTGATCATGATTATAAAATATAATAAATTTTAATCATTTCAAACAAATAATATTTAAAAATTATATAAAATTTTATATCTATTCATATAAATTAGTGATGAAAAATAAATAACATCACTTCATGGAGACGATAGTCTGAACATATGCACGAGTGATGTTTCCACTTTTTGATGGATAGAATAAAAGAAAATAAAATAAAAATTAACATTAAAAAACCTATAATAATATAATAAATTTCATATATATTTAGTAAAACCATATTAGTCCCATCAATGTGAAGAGGTAATGAAAAATGAAATGCATTACTTTGTGAACGAGGTAATCCACACATACACAAAGGTAATTTTTTGTTTTCCCATTGGAAGAAAAAGTGGTAGATAATGGTTTTCCATCATAATAATAACAATTGAGTGTATTTAATATATTTAATTCATCATTTAATAATATATACAATATATTTAGAGGAAATAAAATTGAAAGAACTTGGCTAAGAGTTATAGCTCTTCATTGAGATACCTCTTTTAAATTACACCTTAAGACTTCAGAATATGGTATTTTCGGAACACTATAAGACATAGGAAATTGATATGGAAGCTAATATAGTATTATAAAACATATTTTCTAATCAATAAGGCCAAAACATTGTGAATAAGGGAGAATATAAAGTTCCCTTTGATAATTGAGGTAACTTCCACATGTGGAATTACTTAAAATATTTAACTATAATATATATCATAATCAAGTCGAGTGGAAAAAATATACTTTATTTAAAATTTATTAAATGATAAGGTTCAAATAACTTCATCTCATAAAATTTATACATGTATAAGTTGAATTTTCAAAGATATTTTTGGTTTAACCCCCTCATTGATGCTTTTTAACAATAAATATGGTAACAAAATATTTAGGCTTTACGGGTCATACTTTTATTTCTAAAGTGAAAATAGGATCACAAATACTCAATGGATTAAATTTTAAACAAATTTAAATCAAATTTCTTCTATTTTATGTTTTTTTATTTCTAATTCATTTAATAAAATATAATTTAACAAAAAAAATTAAAGTCATTTTTGAGACTCCTACTTTAATTTTAATTGAAAGACATAAAGAAACTCAATTTAATTAAAATATAAAACCATTTCCCATAATTTATAAATTATAATTAGATATTAAATTCTCTTATTGACACAATTAATCCAAAATAAATAAATTTTATTGTTTTTAAAGTCATTTACCTTGATTTTTCTACTGCATCCACATGCACTATATCGAGATTTCTTAAGGGTTTACGATAGTTATATAATCACTAAAATTTAAAATTAAATTAATATCATAAAAATAAATTATTTATGTTCAAAATAACCATTTATATTCATTATAAACTTCTTTCTAGCCCTATGATAACATATAAGATAAATTAAAATAAAGGTATTGTCATTTTTTATTTAACCTTTTCTAAAAAAATATATAAAGTTCATAATCCAAGAAAAATGTAACCAAGTTTCCAAATTTTAGAAACTTTGATTATAATATCCAAACTACACTCATAAAAGTTTATAAAGTAAATTGTTAGAGAGATTTAAAATCCTTATCCCAAAGTTTTAACCACATTTTGCTTATTTTACCCTTACCAATGTGACAAATATTTACCAAGATAAATATTCATAATGAATAAAAATAAAAAGTTTCTATTTATCAAATTTGAACCTTATAATTCTAAATATTTAATAGTTTTTTTAATATTAGGTTTCAATAATTCGTAGAATTTCATTTTAAAATAATCATACAAAATGAAACGAAAATCATTTTTAAAAAAATCATTTTGAAGCACAAATCTATATTTATTATTATCTATTGCTTAGTGAACACTATTTGATGAATTTTAAAACATTTTATTGAATATATATTCTATAAATTTCCTTAAAAATAATTCATAAATAATAATTACTTTAATTTATTAATATAAAAACACATTGTGCGCATAAAACTTATTTTTTGAAAAGGACACCTCTTTAATTTCCAAATGATTTTATTTTCATTCCTAATCAGTTTTTAAATAATAAATTAATTTTATGAATGGTATAAAATAATTTTTCATAATTTTTTTAGTAATATTCAAAGTATCTTATCAAAGGACTAAGAAATAATTATCACATTAAATAATAATATTTCAATATTAAATCATAGTTTGTTTAATCTTTGTGTACTGTGTAAAACATGATATCCAAAAAATCAAATTTATTTAAAGAGAAATATATCATAAAATATTTGAGTGTTAAATTAGAGTCCTTTAATATGGTGTTTTTTATAACACAGTTATAGTAAACTATTTGGTTCTTTCAAGGAAACTATGCAACTTGTTTGGAGTACGGTAGGTGGAGCATGGTTCGTACATTGTTAGAGATTACAGTGTGACTTCTCCCAGAAGACCATATGGTTCAAGATAGTAGAAGAAACAAATTTTTGAACATATTCTACTGAATCAAGTGTCCAAACCTTGCGGGTGCGAATAAGAGGCATAGAGTCTCACACATTTGGAACATTATCCAGTAAATCATGCAACCAAACCATGTGTGGGGTTTTAATTAATATAAAAATTGTATTTAAAATAGAAAATGTATCTAAAATTATTTATTATATCTATTAATCCAAGGAATATCAATCTTAGTGTATATAATGGTGATTCATTTCATTTACTCTCTATCTATATTCCCAATCCAAAGGATCTAGAGTAATGACTCATGTGGATTAAAGATAGTAAGTTGAATATTTCTTTGTTCTTCACTTTTATCCTAAATATAATCATTATATATTGATATTAATCATTTTTATAAGCTATTTTTGATAGATGTATGGATAATATAATAATTTAATCAAGTATTCTTGGTTTTTTGATGGATAGATACCTGATCTAGAGAATTGGAATTTCTTCCTTGAGTAGATCTAGAACCACCATTGATGACAAATATATTTTAGTAAGTTGAAATAGATTCCACCTCCTAGAATGATCTCTTATTTGAATCCCAATTCTAGATAATAAATGATGATGGATTGGGTCTTGATCTAGTGGAAATTGTTTCATGGTAAATATTTTGGTTTCATGACTCAACAGATCTTGAAAATTGCAATCAACATCTTAAATGTAGGAAGACCTTACCACCTTGGTCCCTTTTAAGTGTTTTTTTTACATTATTGGTTGTGGTTATGTTTCTTGTGTAAAGTCCCTTTCATGATATAGTATATTGGAATGTGTGGGTAACCCATGATACATTTGCTTTCTATGGAATATTACTTAATATGTTGTGCAGTACTTGTGTGATATTTCATAACATATTTAATATTTACTTTGATATATTATTCCTTTATATATTATTCATTACATGTGGATTTTTTTTCAGAGATAATGGAATATTTTCTTCAGTGTTCAGTTTGAGAGGTGGCCCTAATGAATATAGTTATCCCCTTATAGGGGGAGTGTGTATAACATAATTCATTTTTTGTAGCTCTGTATAGGATTCCCAAAGCCCAATATTGTCATGTGTCTTCCCGTAGGGGAATTCCATAGGCCATTCGAATATGATACATGTAATTTTATAATCTTTAGATTTGTAGTATCCTTAAATATGTGTATAGTTTCAGTGATTCAGGTATTCCAAGTGTGTGTACTAATGAAAGTGAGCAGGTATCCATAATTCATGGGTGTGACTATCCCAAAAAGGTGGTGGTGGACTATTTATTTAATGGTGTAATTTTAATTTTCCTTAAATATGTATAGAAATAAATAGTATTATCTAATTCATGTGATGGGTACATATGATACTATTTTGGTATAGTGATGAAGTAGGTATGATGGGGGTTTTTACTGCCACGGTTAGTGCACGATTTCTCGATACATGATTGGTGGTATTATTGTATGATCATTTACCTTTAAATAATGAAATACACCTATATATACAAGTGAACTTCTATTAATAATGAATTAGTGGTTTCCTATAGGCTCTATACTCATGCCCTGTAAGGGTATCATAATGCACGTATAGATTTCATGATTAGGGATCTAGAAAAGGGATAAGTAGCAATGGTATATTATTGTAGAGCATAGAGTTAGGACATGGACTTGTTACTTTGACATACTCTAGAAAGATATTGCAACATCTTTTATTAATTTTATTACAATTGTACTGATTATACTTGTTAATGTACTAGATTGAGGTTTATTTTGATTGAAATTGTTTGAACTAACATGACACCTATTATAGCATCCAAATTATGTTGTTTTTATAGTAATTTTGAGTAGGATTATATATATGTTCTTATATTTTGGTGTATTTCTATTATTTTTGAAGGTATAGTATACCCATGGAACTTTCATACCATCATTTATAGTCAGATACCTCTTATGTACAGGTAGGCTTACATGTAGACATGGGTCAGTTTGTCTCGAACTTGGTTTTCAATTCAAGTTTTTAAAATTTTAATATTATGTAGTAAGTTAAATTCCATTTTTTAGGTGTAAAATTAAGTTTCCAAGATAGATATTAGTTACCATATTAAAATTTTTATTTTTTCAAGAATAATACTTTTATAAATTTTGTTTATATTTAAATTGAAAGGATAAAATTTTAATTAATAATATACTGTCAGTTTTTAATATATATACATATATAACAACAATTATTTAATTTGTTATCAATTTTATGAAATATTTATAACAATTAATTACTAAAATGAACTTTATGTACAAAAATAGTTTTTCAAAACATTATGTGCTTTAATATTAAAGTTAATTATCTCATATTTAAAAATTTAATTATATTAAATGGAGTCCAAATTCCAATTTTGAATGTATAAATTTCCTTAGAAGTTTTATCATAGATATTTAGTGATAAAATAAAAACCATGATTAATAGTTAATTAAAATCAATAAGGGTTAGAATACGTTATCTAATGTGACTATAATTTTATGAAATCAATTTGACACATAACCTTATATATTAACTTCATATGTTTATAAATAAATACCTAAATGTCTCACTAAGATTTCCCCACATAAGTCACCTAACTATAATTAAATTCACTTCATACCACATACATAACATTATTTTCCATAGATTTGTCCCACTTTTTCACCTATAGAAGGAAATCACATTCACCCTTTTCAAGCCACACACTATGCTTGGAATTCCCAAAAAACTCATCCCAATTTAAAATATATAGAATCCCTATACAAGTTTGGTACCCTATGTCCTCAATAAAGTTCATCTAGTACTTTATTTCCAAGGGGTTGTTCAAGAGAATATCTAAATTCTCAACAAAAGTACTACCTACCCTCTTACTTCCTTTCTTTATCTTATCATCATCCATCCTCCATACCCATTCTAACCATATGTATGTAATAAAATAATTATAAATAATATAATGAAAATTTTATTATATTTATGGTACAACCGTAATTTATTTCCCTCTAATTGAATCATAAAAAAATAAAAAAGTTGCTCATTAGTGAGTGTGGACTACCGCCTCCATGAATGAAAAGTTTCATTTTTCCTCAAAATCATTCAATGATGGTTAAAAAAATGGGTTCAGTAAATATAAATTTCATTTCTATCATGATTTATATTATTTAAATATAAATTTTTCATTATATAACTAACATTTTCAATACGTGGTTATTGTAAAACTAGCTACCTAAATGGAACATACCAAGAGGAAATGTGACTAATTTAAAATTAAAAACATATGTTCCATTTACCTTATTCTTATAAACATTACAAATAATGATTCAACACCTCAAAAGTATATAAATAATATAATTATTTTTCTATTTTACTTATATTATTCCAAAATAAACCAATTTCATAATTACAATCATCCACTAATTATGGTATGTTCATGTTTGGATCGGTCCAACCGCCTACTTGTAAAATGATAGAGAATAAAAATACAAATGGAAATGAGAAACTTAATTAATGGTAATGTATTTTATAAATAGTAATATAATGATTTAAATTTTTTTGAATGGTAACACAAAAATTAAATTCATTCATTAATATACCAAGGTTTGTTCATTAAAAATCACTAAAACTTATTATTCACAGATTTCATATTTAAGTATCATAACCAAAAATCCCACAGAATAAAATCCTAAAAGTATAAATAATTTTAAATCCCAAATAACCGTACCTTTTATGATCTTGGAAATATTTTTTTTTATTTTAGAATGAGGAACAAAAACATTGTTACAAATCTAGTTCAAAACTATCAAGATTACTACCACCTGATATTAAAAATATATAAAAAGTATAAAATTCAAATGTAGAGAATATTTATAAATTAAGTTAATAAAATTTTATATACATGAATGGGTTTCTTAAATATGTTATTAATATAGTTATATTTTTTAGATAGTATCTTATAGTGTGATCAACTAATAATAAATTCAATGTAAGGGTTTTTTATATAAATTTTCACCCCTTGTGACATATTTCTTATTAAACACCATGATTTATTTTGAATGGTGTACCTAATTACCTTTAATATTTTATATGATTATCCTATAAATACTTATTTAATTTAATATTTCATTTGAAATTATATCCTTAAAGTAGTTTTGATGTGTAATTTTTTAATTCCATAAGGGTTTCATTAACTCAATTTCTAATTCCTTGGATAACATAATTTCTTACATGATTATAATTTTAGGGATTTAATTTATCCCACAATTTCTATATAGTATATAGTATTTTATTATTTTTCTTGATACTTTACAATTATTTTCAATAAAACAATTTCTAAGCCTCTCTTGCTTCATGAATTATGACATCCGTAAGGGATTTGGTTAACTCAAAATTACTTTCCTTGGGTAAAAAATTGATAACATTAGCCTCATTATCGTAATTTCTATAAATTATTTTATTTGAAATTTTATTGTATATTTTATCATTTCTATCTAGGTAAAATGGTGTTCTTAACTCAAACATGTTTTTCTAATTAATTTTTTCCCAAAAAACTAGACCATTTTTAATAAAAAAAAGCATCTCTTTTAAAGAAAGTTTTTACTCCATCTCAATGTTCATTATTCCCAAAAATAATCCCTTATTATTTTTATATACGAATATTTTTTACTAAAGTGAACTTATTATTTTCCCCAACCATTCTTCAAAGGTAATTATTTCTACATCTTTTAGTGATTTGAGTTTTTGATAAAATTAGTCCAAAATATTCAAAAGGTTTTTAGTCCTTTAAAAATAAAATGGTTCATCCTCCACTCAAAATTTAAATTTGATGAAGTTTATTTATTTTTAAATCCTTATTATTGAAGATTATAATTAAAACTAAACATTTTCAAAATTGTTTCAATTGACATTTTTTGAAACCTTCATGTCATTTTCAAGGCTCCATTATTAAAAATTATTATTTAAGGTAAATGCTTTCAAAGTTTTATCACTTTACCTTTTTGAAACCATTATGACTTTTTAAAGTATCCACTATTTAAAATTCATTTTAAATGTAAATATTTCTCAAAATTTTCCACTTCAACTTCTCAAAAATGACTTTTCAAAGTGAATGTAACATCTTCTTTTATACTAAAGATAAAATAACTTTATAAAACATATTCACTAATTTATCTATCATTTTAATCTTTATATATAAGGTATATATTTCTTTAAAAGTTATTTTTCATTAACCACCCTCTAAATGTTAATATGAAATAATCTTTTGGGGCGATTGAATTTTTAGTATTAACTATTTACATTCTTGAGGTCAATTTTGGTGATACCATCTCAAAATATAATGAACCCAATTCTTCCTATAATGGTATATTCATGATATAATGAGTTATTTATTTCAAGTGGCACACATATGTATGGATGATTTATGGTAGGGGTTTAATATCACCCTCCAATACATTATTTTTGATGTCACATGTGATAATGATGTTTAGTGTGGGTGTATTATTAGTTTAAAACATATAATGTAGGCATTTTGTCATTTTTACAACATATAGCATGGGTATTTTGTAATTTCACAACTTTAAGCATTGACATTTAGTTTTTTTACAACATGAATCGTAGAAAAAAATTTAAAATGTAATAATTAATATGAGCTTATATTTTTGAAAAAATTCATTATTATGCTATGTCTCAAGAGCATGTCACATTACTATTTCATAAGCCAGTGATTGTGATCCATGGATCATGTTTATTATCCCATGTTTCTACACACTTACTCCATGGTATAAGTTTTCTAATTTGAGATTACTTATCATGATAGTATGTATTATAGAAAATATTGTTTTTCTATGTTCTTTTTAATAAAATATTTCTCCCTTGTTCGTTGTTTTTATCAAGCTTATGATATAATCCATGTTGACATTATGAAAGGTTTTCCCTTACTGGGTGTTTGAGCTCACTCATTTCTTATGTTTTAGTTCCCTGATTTATTATGATTCTTGAAAATTATGGGAGGTTTATAAGGTATTCAAGTGTATCTCAATTATGGATGAATATTCAAAAGTTTTGTAGAATAATTTTCTTATATAGCCTGTCCTTAAAGACACTAAACCTTCCATTCATGGAGTTGTGAGATTATTTTGTGAGATTTAATATTCAAATTACAGAAATGATGTAAAATAATGATTTTCTTTATCTTGGTATTATATAGTTGGTATCATATTATAATTTTTTAATTATTTAGGAAGAGTTTATATAGGTCAGAGAAAATATAGAAAGATAGGGTTAATTTCCTTTAAACTAATTTTAAAATGATGATATAAAATAAGAGTTATTATCATGAAATAAATCAACTAAATTATAAAATATTAAATTAAAGATAGAATAGAATGAATTAGAACATTAAACATGGTGAAAAATAAAGTATAGAAATTAAAATTTTATAATTTGATAAAGGATTTATGATATATCTCAATAATGAGCCCTCATGTCTCCCCCTATAAAGAATTCTTGAGAGGGTTATATTTATACCTTGGTTTTAAGAAAACTAAGAACCAATGAATAATACAGGAATATCTTAGTTTTAAAAAAACCAAGAACCAAGGAATAAGACCCTTTGTTTTAATGAAAACCAAGAACCAAGAATCCTCACTTTAATAGTGGTGAGAACCCGACAAAGAAAATAAATAATATAGGGGTCTGTTTTTACATATCACTCAACTCTATCTGGAATATTTAAAAAATATGAAATATTAAGAGAGAGAAAATGGAAAAAATAGAAAAGGTAAAATAAAATGTATTGAAGATTTTGAATCCAGATGTCCTTTCAACAATAGAATTTTTCTTGGAGATATATTATAAAATATCATCATGGATCGATCAAGAATCAATTGGAAGAAATTTTTTATTGTAGGTTTTTTGGTTGATATAGACAAAATTAAATCACACAATGGTGTCTATTTATATCCATCAAATATGTTGGTTATATTCTGTAATTCATCTAGGTTCATTGAAGTAATAGGATATTAAATTTATGTTATTTTGGCCGTAAATAAAAATAGTGTTAACTTCCTCCTAGGCCTTTTTCATTTCATCAAATAAAATGTCATGGTATGAATATATTTATTCAAAAAACATTTAAATCCTCTTTAACATATTCATGGTATGAAACAAGTAGCATGACATGACTACCATCAGTCCAAGATTGTTTAAAGTCATAAAGAGTGCTTCATGGGATGAATGAAAGCAATTATCACTACTCTCTATAAAAACCATTTAAGATGTGAAGTAAAATTCATGATGATCCTTTGTGATGTGAATAAATCTTTATGGCATGTATAAAACTTGAAGCCTCCATATTGAACTTCAAAAATCTATTGAAACCCTCCATTTTGTCGGAAGAATTCCAATCCTGATATCTTAATATAATCACTATAATTTACTCAAAAATATATATTTAGAAACAATTTTAGTGACTGTGATCATAAAAAATAGATGTTTAACAATTTACCAATTTTTTAGGACCATAATCACTCATTTAAGATTTAAAAATATAAATAAAAAATAATAAATTGGGGAAGAAGATATAGGATTGAAGATAATAAAATGTAAAAATAATTTATAAATACCATTTTTTTGAAATATTTCTCTCCCCCTTAAATCAAGATCAATAACTTTCTTTGAAAACATTCACTTCTAAATGGGGGATCTTCCAACTTTTTTGAAACATTTTATATTTAAAAAGGATTATAAACAAAAAGTGTTAGATAGATAAGAGATAAAACATATATAAGATATTAAAAGTGATCACAAAATATGATTTTCAAAATTTGAATAATATTTTTAGAGGCATTAAAATAAAATATTTAAAAAAAATAAACATATAAAAAAAGAAAACACAGATAAGAAGGGATAAGAAAATAATTATAATAATATCATTCCTCGGACCCATTTAATAAAATTTCTATTCTTTATAGTTAGGGTTTTTTGGGAATATATTGGCTAATTGAATATCTATTCTAATATATTCTAACAAGATATATCCTTTTTGAAATTGGTCACTCAAAATGTGATGTTAAATATGAATGTGTTTAGTGTGTCGATAATAAACAAGATTTTAATAGATAATTATATAACAATAACTGTCATATTTAATTGGACCATTAAGAAATAATGTCCCAAAATCTAAGATAGTTTGTTTTATCCATATAATTTGGGTGAAAAAATCCTCATGGTTATATATTTCACTTTGGTTGTAGAAAAAACAACAGAACTTTTCTTTTTAATACTTTAAGAGATTAAGGAATACTCAAAAAGGTCAAAAGTACCACTCGAAAATTTCCTATCTAGTTTAAATCCACAAAAATAGGCAGCGAAAATTGTGAAAGATTAAAATTAGTTCCATTAAGATAAAATAAACCATGATTTTCAAAACCTTTAAAAAGTAAAAAATCATTTTAATGGTTTTTAAAAGAAATTTTTTAGGATTAGCATGAAAATTAGAATAAAGAAAAACATTAATCATAATTTTTGTTTCAATCATAATAAGGTCAATAATAATCCCAATCGAACTTCTATAAATATTATTATCAACTAGATTATTAGCTTCATCCAATATTATCAAATAATAAATATGTGTATGTGTATTAATATACTTATCTTGATCCATACCAAAAAAACATCATTGTTTCATTAGTGTATTTTATTTGGCTTAGAAAATTTATATCCCCATTTTAAGATATTTTAAAACAAATAAATAATTTTAACACACAAATAAGAATCATTTAAAATTATTTTCTCATAATATTGGAAAATTATTATAAATATATTCAGTTATTGATCCATAATTCATATCACTAACATATATTTGAACAACTAAAATTTCATTTCAAACATTTTTTACAAATAATGTTGACTTCACTTTCCCTATTTTATAATAATTTAATAAAAAAACCTTGTTAATATTTCATACCAAGATTGAGTGGATTATTTTAAACTATATAAATCTTTGGTTAACTTTTAAAACTGATTTGGAAAATATGGATTTTCAAAACTATGTTGTTATTCCACAAAATAATTTTTATAAATAAAACTATTTAAAATTAACTTTTAATATTCATTTGAAAATGTTTAAAATTTAGATGGGTGATGAATGTCAACAAGATTCTAATGGATTCTAGAAAAGAAACAAGTATTAAGGTTTTACTATAATCAATAACTTCTTCTTGTTTATATCATTTGGCTATAAGTATATCTTTTTAACAAGTTATATTACCATACTCATCTAATTTATTTCTAAATTCCCAATTATTACCAACAAAGCGATGATTATTAGGTATTTCAACAAGAGTCCAAATATTATTCGATTTGAATTGGTTTAACTCTTATTACATAAAAAAACAATCTTCATAATTAATATAAACATCATGGTTTTTCAGCTTTAAAAAATAAATAAATCAATCATGTTTAACTTCATTAAAAATAGATTTTATAGTATGGGTACCATCTTGAAAATCACTCATAGTATTTTCCAAGGGATGGTTTTTATAATTTTTTTCAAATACTTATATAAGGCACTATAAGGAGATTCATCCTCTATAGGCTCTTTTGGAGAATGTTTATTATTCAAATTAATTGGTTCATGTTTATCAACAACATCTTTAAATTGGGGTGAATTTTTAGAAATATTTTCATTGAATTTCTAATGAATAGATTATTTAAGGTCATTAGTTTATTTATTGAATAATTGGTATTATTTACCTAATTTATAGTACCTAAGAAATATTCCTTTATCAAATTTTGGTTTAAATTTTCCTAAGTTGTATTTAATTTTAAGAATAAAACATTTACATCCAAAAACATTGACAAATACAACTTTCAAAATTTTAATTTTCCAAAGTTTTTAAGGGGAATTTTTTAGGATGGATCTTGATATACATTTAAGAGTTTTATTCTATCTTTCTATAACCCTATTTTATTGAGGTGATCTAGGAGTGGAATAGGTATTATTGTAAACTTATAAAACACAAATTTTATCAAAATCGTTTTTATAAAACTATCCCCCATGATCACTTTGAATGGAAATGATTTTTTTCAAATTTTTATCTACAACCTTCTTTGTAAATATTACAAAGACTTTTTAAGAATCATTTTTTTGTTCTAGTAAAAATAATCAAGTGAATATTTTATAATCATAAACAATCATAAGATAATATTATTTTCCTTTAATACTTTCAACATGAGTTGGTCAAAAATGTCAAGATGAATAAACTCAATGGATTTATAGGTCAATACTCTTTTTTATGTTTAAAATATTTTTTTTTGTTTCTTAACAGTTTTTCTTGGTTCACAAACAAAATATTCTTTGAAATTATGTTTTGGTAAATCTCATACTAGATTATGAGGTTGATCTTAATTACAAATAGAGTACGGGGGTGGGATATTGTGAATAGAGGTCTATGAAAAATCTATGCCTCACTATATTTAATGCCCAAAAAATTAAAAAATTTATAATTAAGATTTTTTAAATTGATAGTATAAACATTTTGAAAATGAAAAGTGGTAAATAAAAGTTTTCCTATGAAAATAAAAACATTGAAAAATAATTCTTGAAATAGATTTTAAAATAATTATCCCATAATTGGTTAATTTTTAGAAAAAAATAATAAATCAAGGAATAAAAAATATTTTATAAGTATTTAATTGAGAAAATTGGTTGTACTTGTACCAATTATTTTACTTCTGAAATTTTCACCAAACATAATGATTCCTCCATCGAGTTTCTTAATATGATTAAATTCAGAGATATTTCAGTGCTATTTTAGAGATCATACACTTCATATCTACCATTTTTCATTTTGGTATTTAATATTTATCAGGTTTCCTATAAAATTAAGAAATTAAGATTTTTGATACCCAACTTTTTTTCCATAAATCTTAGCTAAGAGAGGTTTTTATGCCCAAATTTTTTTTTGAAAATAACATAAAATGAGATATTGGATGAATGATGGATAATTTTTTATCAAAATATTCATAATTTTTTTAATTAAAATACTAAATTAGATGCATGTGTTTGTGATAATAATTATAAAAATTTTCTTGAGAAAATATTTTTAAAAATGTCATCTTTTTTAACGTATAGAATTATTCAAGAACCAAAATCAAAAATTATTATTTTCTTGGTGTTGTAAACCAAATATTTTTATTAAAATTTTTATCCTTGGGTGAATTTTATGAGATAAGTTTTGAGATCATATATAGTCAATTGTAACTCATGTTCATTCAATTGATCATTCAATTTTATCCATAATTAATCATTTTCAATTTTAAGTTGAACCTTTACTCGAACCTTTTAATTATACTTCATTTTAACTTCTTTACACATTAAAGTTAATCCACAAAAACCTTCATTATATTAATCATTTGTATATTTTGGATCCTTTTAGCTTAGGTGATTAGAAGAAGAATAAGAAGAAGGGGAATTTTAGGGGGAGAAAGAATAGGAGTTAGAGTTTATTTTATTACTAATATCAAATTCATCCATGAGAAACTTGTATCTTTCATCACATGATTTTCTTAAGGGGAGGGAATAATCACTCCCACTCTAGGTAAATACTTTGAGGGATTTATTACTTTTATTCCTATTCTCCTTGTTTTTCTTTTTTATCAATGGGACATATATCCTTTTATGTCCCTTATTTTTAATTTTCAAGAACAAAACTTCTTGTTCACTTTGATCATCCTACTTTTGGAGTGTCAGTAGGATTTATTTCTTATGAATAATTTTTTCATATTTATGGATAAATGAGCCATTTCATGACAATTGTAAGAATCATAATCAATTAATTTGAGATTAATCATCTTTTTCTCCTTAACTTTTTTCCTTCCTTATTACATTTTCACTTTGATTTAATCTAATAGGCCATGAGATAACTGATTAGCTTCTAAACCAGATATATTTTTATGTATTTAACTACTTTTATTTTTATCACTTTAGGTTCCCAATTTATTGGAAAAACTAAAAGTATATTTATGAATATTAATTTTATAGTATGAGTGTCACTAAGTGGATTTATACCATTTTATATATCAAAAAATAATTTAAACATACTATTAACATATTTTTTATGATGCATGCTAAAACATTCAAAATAGTTCTCATACATATCAATTCTAGAATCATTAAATTTATTTTTTCCTTCATGAGTAACTTATAAAAGTTTCTAGATTACATGAGGAGTTTTGTAAGTAGATATACTATTAAACACATTTTAGTATAAACCATAATATAGGGAATTCTTATATTTATCATATAATTCAAAAGAAAAAATATCATCAGTTGATCGTTTGTTATCTTTTCACTATTAGTAATATAACCAAGAATAAAAATTTTCCATACAGTATAATAAATAGATCTAATAAAAATTTTCATGTGATACTTATAATAACTATAGTTTGAACCATAAAAATAATGTGTGTGGCCTCTATATTTCCCTTTAGGAGCATCATGGGTGTTTAAAAAGAATTCCATTTAAAAGGATTGAACTTTGAATTTGGTTGATATTTAAGAAAAAAACGTTTAAAAAATTTGAAAAAAAAAATATATTTTAAGAAAACCACAATGAACATTTTTTGATAAAAAATTCAAATTTACCCTTTTATACTAAATGTAGGTCAGAGATAAGATAGAAAGAGTGGGTTAATTTCTTTTAAAAATAATTTTAAATCGTTTATATAAAATAAATTCCATTACCAGGAAGGCAATATATTCAAGATGAAAAATATTCAAAGTAAAGCGAGTGTAGAAGAAATTAAAACTTTTATTGTAGTTGAAGATAAAGTACAGAAATTAAAAGGGAATAATTTGATAAATAAGTTCAAAAAAGATCAAAAATGATACCCAAAATATCCTACACTTATGAAGTCTTTAGAGGGTCATATTAGTCCCTTGGTTTAAATAGAAACAAATAATAAAAGAAGAATAAATGGATAACATAGTTTTAACTTAAACAATGAACTAAACAAGAAGATATTTGGAATTAACAAAAAAACGAATCAATAACCCTCTATTTAATGGTGGTGAGAACCTAAATAAGAAGATTAAGAATATTGAGGTTTTCTTTACAAATACTCTACAATGAACATAACTCTATCTTGAATATTTAGAAAAATATAAAAGATAAATAGAGATAGATGAGGTATAAGAAGAATAATTAACTAATACCATAAGGGGAAAATGAATCAAAGATAAAAAGAAATATAAAAATGATTAAATAGTTGAATCCAAGTTATATTTTAATAATGGAAGTTTTAATTCTGATCTCTAGTAAATGTTTTTAATGGATCGATAAAGAATTGTTTTGTGGAATTAGGATGTTAGTGATCTCAAGGAAATGTTTTTCATGGATCGATCAAGAATTTTTTTGTGGAATTTGGATGTCGTAGTTGTCATAGTTGGCAAATATGAGATCCAATACTCCCCTGGTATCTATTTATAGGCTCCAAAGATTATAGTAATATTTTAGAATTCTTTTGGATTCATTGAAGTCATATTATAATAGATTAATGATGTTTTGACTATAAAGAAAGGAGTTGGTGTCTGACTGCTCAATATTTTTTATTATGTGAATTGACATGCCACAGTGTGAAAAAATTTATTCCAGAAAATCTAAAATTTGAACTGATTTATTCATGTTGTTAAAGAAGATTCCTTACATGACCACCATCTATCCAATATTCTTTAAAGGCATGAATAATTCTTCAAAACATGAATTAGAGTAAAAATAACACAATTACTAATACCCATAAAAACCATTTTCTATGTGAACTGAAATTACAAACTATCCATCAGCATGTTAATAAGGTTTCACGACATGAATAATGTTTAAATATAACAGATTAAACTTCCTAAATTCTTTGAAACCATTCATTTGGACTGCCAAATTCCTATATTTGTATATAAACATTATAACTAAAATATACTCTGATAGAATAGTTAGAAACACTCTTAGTTATTTTGAACATAAAGAAATTTGAGGTTCAAAAGTTTAGTTATTTTGGGGATTACGAAGAGATAATTTTCTAAAAATCCCTAGGAAAAATTATAAGGGATACGTATAAGTATACAAGAACATCCTGATGATTTATTAAAATATAGATTGTATTAATTTCTTAGAAATAACATCCCTTTATAGATACTAGAATGTAGATGTGTATGTGGCATGGATACACATAGGGGTATCACAATAAAAAAGGTTAGTTGAGTAGCAACATAGTCTTTACTCTAGTGTACAATGAATAGGCCCAATATAGAACAACTAGCTAGACACACTCCAGGGATGTGATTTGTTTAATAAACATACTCATTATAGTACATTATAAATAGTTTATTTTAAAATTACTTTATGGGATTAGGTTGAGAATTATAAGAGAACACAATTTAAAGAAACCTGGTCTTAACTAAGATTGAAAATTTCAAAGACTATAATATTTTGTGTTTAAATTTTCATATAATTATTTTACAATAATCCTCTTATGGTGTTAATTTTTGATCACTCAAAATTATCTCATTTTCGTAAAATAAATTTGTTCGGTATAAGAGAATCTGAGTAAATAATGGAAGTTGAAAATATTTTGGTCACTCTCACCCAAATATCTCGTGTTTCGATTAAAAACATGAGTCTTAAAAAACATAAAAACACTCCAAATAAGAGAAGTAATGAGTTTCATAAAATATTAAGTGTTAAAGATGATTAAGCAAACAAGATTCAACTTCCTACATTTCATAAATGTGGCGAAAAAACCCAAGAAAATGCCTCAATAGAATAAGAAAAAAATTTAAGTATGGAATGATTTTAAATCAAGTTCATGTTTATCAAAGAGATATAAATTGATCATCCAATAAAATGGGAATTATTTTAGATCCAACTAATATATCATCCACACATCAACAATTTCAATATAAGTTGTTTGATTATTAATAAAATTGATTCTACTATTCAAGCTTTAATAAGGATTATAGGAATCTAAAACCTCCTCAAAAAAAGTAACAAAGGAAGTATTATCCGATCAAAAATAGTGAAGTGGATCATAATAATTAAAGTACACTAATCCTACAATATATATTTATATATGACATATTCCATATGGATTTAAGGTTTCAAGGATTTTTTCTAAGGAATTTAAATTAAAAACCAACTGATTTAATTTTTAGAGGATAATTTATAATTTTATTGTATCCCAAGTAGAATTTCTTGGGAAAATTACTTGTTAAAATATTATTATCCTTATTTTGGATTAATTTCACATGATTTTAAAATTAATTGATCCTGTCTACTTAAAAGAAAATTTAATTGTAATAAGTAAATTACATTTCTTATAAACCTATGTTAGTCTATCAATGAAATAATGAGTATGAAAACCCATTATAATAAATTTATATAATGTGGGTCTTGATATAGAAAAATGATAGACTCTTGGATCACATGGTTCGAGAAAAAATCAATGATAGGGATAATCTTATTATAAGGAAAAAACATGATTCCTAAGTTTGTAAGGTTTACATATCTCTAGAAAGTATATATTTAATCATGCCTATATTTTCAATACCCATAGATATTTTCATTATTGTGTGATAATTAAAATTTAAAGGATACAATTTATAAAGGGTGAATGTAACACCTCGATATGACGGAATATATTTTAATAAATTAATACTGTGTTCGATAACTTTATTCACACAAAAAACTAAAATAAAATGATTCATGACATATTAGATGACTATTATTAAAAAAATAAGAATAATAAAACATATGGTAGATAAAATATATTAAATAATTATAAATTCTTATAAAATAAGATTATGGACACTTAATGTTTTAAAAGGGAATTTTTCAATAAAAGCTATTTTTATTTGAATATTTTATTCATTTATAAAATATATATTTATAAATTTAAATATATGAAAATTATAAAATTAATTTTAGTTATTAATTTAGAATATTAAAATTATATTAAGCTGAATTTTTGGTATTTTTTGGAATAATTTATTTTTAAGAAGAATAGTGAAGAATGTAATTTTTACCAAAATTGTAAATTTTATTAATTTATAAATATATGAGAAACACATATAAGTTTAGAAAACCATTTAATTAATTTTAGATTTATTTAATTAGTAAAACTATTTTTTTAAATATCATTTTGAACTTATAAAACCTATGTTCAACATTTTAGAACAAAAGTTACATTTTATTCTAATTTAAAAATGATTTTAAGTCTATTAATTTAATTAAGAAATTTAATTTTTATATTAATTTTTGGATTAATTTGAAATACATATAAATATTATTTTTTATAATAAACCAATTTATATCATGATATTTAATTATGTGGATAAATTTATAATATATAAATTTTAATCTTAAAAACAATCTTTTTCTAAATACTATTTTTATGTGTTATGTGAACTAATATAAAAATTAACTTCTCAATATTTTATAAATTTAATTTGATAAAATTATTTTCATATTTTAGATCAAAATTTTCATATTATTTACTACCTTAAATTTAATTTTTTAAGCATAAAATTAATTTACCAAAGTAAATATGTGTTACTATTGTACAATGATTATTTTTCCAGAAAAATATGTTTACTAAGTATTTTGTATTTTTAAATTAAATGGATTTATTTTAAATTAAGACTCTAATATTATGATTAAACATATATATAGATAAATTAACACTCATTTAAATTTTAATAAATGTTAAAAATGATTCAAAAAACTTAATGAGTAAAAATATATTTTTCTTCAAAAACATTTTTTCAACACATCATATGTTTTAATTTCAATATTAATTTTTTCATATATAGAATTTTAATTAAATTAATTAGAGTCAAAATTCAAATTCATAACAATAAAATTTTATAATTATGGTCATACTATATTTCTAGGGATTAAATAATAACTATGATTAATATTTAATCAAGATTAATAAGTGTTAAAATGGGTAATCTAATGTGGCTCAAAATTTACTAAAACAATTTGACATGTAGAACTTATATAATATATTTTCTAGGTTATAAATTAATACCTACATATATCACCAATATTTCCCCACCTCACTCACCTAACCCTCATTCAATTCCATTCTTACCTCTTGCATAACATTCTTTTGAAAAGATTTCTCCCTCCTTTTCACCTATAAAAGGTTCACAATTACACCCTTTTCAAGCCACACCCATAGTTTCCAATTCTCATGAAAATAAAGAAAATTAACTTATTATAGATACTCAATACATATTTATCATCCTCTTTCCTAAAAAAATTTACTCAAGTCCTTCATTTCCAAAATATACCTCAAGCGAAGATCAAAATTATCAACATAGGTATTACTAACCCTTTAACTTCCTTTCTTTATATTCTCATCCACCCTCATCTAAAAATATTATAACCATATTTATATAATTAAATTATTATGAATAATATTATAAAATATTATTATATTGATTGTATAACCATTATCTCTATCACACTCATTCAATTTTAAAAAACCAAAATGATGCTCATGTGCGTGTGTGGACAACCACCTCCAAGAACAAAATGTTTTGTTTTTCACCACCGTCATTCATGTCCTGTTATGGAAATGGATTTAGTGAATGGATATATTATTTATTTCATGATTTATATTCTTTAAATATAAATTTTTCATTCTATAAATAATATTAGTAATAAGCGATCACTGTAAAAACTAACCACCTAAAACAAACATACTAAGAGGAAAAGAGATTTATTTATAGGTGACAACTTCTTTTTCATTTCCCTTATTCCTATAAATATTAAAAATTATGATTCAAAATATTAAATTTATATAAACAATATCATTATTATTATTTAATAATATCATTAGTCTAAAATAAACCACTTTCATAATAGCAATCATCCATTAATTATGGTTTCTCCAGGTTTGGTTTGGTTTGGTCTGGTGGCCTACTTGAAAAATGATATGAAATAATATCATGTATTAATATAAGAACTTAAGAATTGATAATATATGATAAAAATATGTAAATAATTATTTTCTATCATTATTAAAAATAAAAAAAATGTTAAACTCATCAATTAAGATACCAGTATATGTTTGTTAGAAATCACAGAAACTTGTTACTCATTGATTTCGTCTTCATGCATCATAAAAAACTCCCATAGAATAAAATTATAACATTATAAATAATTATAAATTATGATACCTTTTATGATCATTTAATGATTAACTTTTTTATAAGAATTATGAACAATGAAACTATTATGAAACTAGTTCAAAATAATCAAGATTACTCACACATGATATTAAAAATAGATAAAAACTTGCTAATATAAATGTAGAGAATAATTGTAAATTAATTTTATAAAAGTTTATAGAAAAATAATTTTTTGACAAATTTTGTTAATATGGTTAGGTTTATTAAGAATTAGGTTAGTGTGTGATCAACTAATAGAGAATTCAAGGTAATCATTTTCTGTCTCAATTTTCACCCCTTGAGACATATTTGTTATTATACACCATTATTTATTTATAATTGTGTATCTAATTAAATTTAATATTTTCTATCATGACCCTATAAATATTTTCAATTTTTTACTTTAAATTATCGACTTCAAGAGGTTTTTATTTGAATGTTACTGATGTTGAAAGGGTTTCATCGACTCATTTTCTGTTTGATTGGGTAATAGTATTTCTTACTTGAATATACTTTTAAACAATTATTAGATCCTAAAATTTACCTATATTATTCAGTTTTTTGTATTCTTCTATTTTTTCACATTTCTTCCACATAAAATCCTTTCTAAATGTTTATTTCTTCATAAATTATAATATCCGTAAGAGATTTCATAAATTCAAAATTCCTTTCTTTGAGTTAAAATATGATACCTTGAGAATCAATATTATAAGTTTGATAAATTATTTCATTTACTAATTCATAAGATATATTATCTTATATATTTGTGTACAATTATGTTGTTGACTCATAGATGAATTCTTAATGAATTTCTTTCTCATAAATTTTCAATGATTTTAAGAAAAAAATCACATCACCTTTCAACCGGGTGTTTCCCCTCTCTCGAGGTTCATTATTCCAAGATAAATGGTTTCCTATATTATTTTGAAGTCCAAATATTTTCTAAGTCATGTCACCTTACTATTTTATATTAACACTTTTCAAAGAGAAATTTTACATTTATGATATGGGATTTCAACAATTGTAGTTCAAAATATTCAAAAGGATTTCCATCCTTTTAAAATAAAATGTTTTATATTCCCCAACACATCCTTATTTATATCCTTTATTTATTTTAGATGTGATATTAGTGTAAAATATTTATAAAAGTAAATGTTTTAAAAAAATCCATTCACATTTTTGATACCGCTATTTCATTTTCATAGCTACATGATTTAAATTTTTTTAAGTAAATGTTGTCGAAGAATTTTTACGACACATTTTTAAAACCTTTATATATTTTTTAAGGATCTAATATTTGAGTTTCCTTTTAAATGTAAATATTTTTCAAAGGTTTTTAGACAACCTTTATAAAAATGAATTTTCATAGTGAACGTAACTTCCTCCCTTATGCTAAATAAAACGGTTCTTCCAAATAACTATTTTAGGATTTATATAATATTTTATTCTTTATCATTAAGGGATATATTTTCTTGGAAGTTGTTTTTTATGAACCACCGAAAAAAAAAATTTATTAAATACTCTTGTGATTGACTTTTTGGTATCAACCATTTACATTCTGGAAATAAATTTGATTGATACCATCTAGAAATATTATGAAACCCATTTTTTATTTACATGGGTTCTTTATGATATAATGATTAATTGCTTTCAATAGGAACACATACATATGGATGATTGATTGGTGGTTCCTATATCTCTATCTAATATATTATTTAATTTTTTATATCACGTTTGATAATTATGTTGTGAAATGGAATTTTGTTTGTTCGCAATATAGAGAGTGACAATTTTGTTTTCTCATAATATATAAAATGGGAATTTTTTTTTTTATCAATATAAAGCATGGAGATTCTATTTTTTCATGATATAAAGTATACATATTTTGTTTGTTCAAAATCTTATAATTTATATGTATTTATGTTTCTTCTAGAGTTATTCTATTATGTTGTGTCTCAAGAGTATGCATTTTTATGTCGTAAGCTTGTGATAATGATCCATGGTTCTTGGTTATTGTTCCGTGTCTATGTACTATTGTTATATGGTATATGTTTTCTCTTTTGAGATATTTTGTCATGATACAAGGGATTATGGTACAATATTATTGTTCTATGTTCATTTTAGTAATATATTTCTCCACTTTTCATATCTTCTATCATATGATAACCTAACCCTTGATGATATGTTGAAAATGTTTCCCTTTCTGAGTTTTTAATCTCAACACTTTTTTATGTTTCCATTCACTAGGATATAAAGTTGATTATAAATTATCAAAAGCCTAGAAGGGAGTCTATTGTGGCTCAATTATAGAAAAATATTTATAATTGTTTTGAAAGAATTTTCTTATGTAGCTAGTTCTTGAAGATAATAAACCCTTAAAACACGGGATTGTAAAATTTAATGATTAAATTATGGAAATAACATAAAATAAAGATATATTTAGTTAAGGTTTCCATATAGACCACTATGGGGTAATATTTCATTATACTTCATGAAACCCTCAACCAAATTCCATCCATGATGCATCACTAGGATTATATAGTTGATCCACCTAGTTTGGTAGATCCAAGGGCCCTAAGGCCAACTATTATAGTGTTTCCTCCATAGGAAGTGGCATAGCTTACACTAATAGAAGACAAAAACTCTATAGGATCTTTCAAAACACATGAAAAAACAATGTAAACTGTTGAAAAGATTAATCTATCCCGAAATCATTCAATTATTAAGCAATTGTGAAAATAGTAAGAAAATGGAAACCTAGAATAGGTATCCCCATCACTAACAATTCCTCACAAATAGTGAAAAAATGAGAAAACACACTTATAATGAGGCAACTAGTGCAAGGAATAACTCCTACATCAAACACCCACTAACCAAATGTTACCATAAAATAAATAATTGATAAAAAATAAAGTGATAAATGACTCACAAAAATAAAAAAAAACATCCAAAAAATGATACTACCAAAATCATAGAGGAATACATAAAAAACATAACCAACCAAAAACAAACAAAGAAAAAACAACAACCAATTGTATCAAAAAATAAAATAGTCTCAACCCTCAATTAAAAACAATCCATGAATAAACTAGGACCTCAACAATCAAACACCGTCTCATTGATAAACCATAAAAACAAAAATAGCATCCAAATGTTCTCTATTTAAAGGAAACACTCATCCTAGTCACCTGAGAACAGTCCTAAGGGTATCCCATATACAACCAATTAACAAACCATCCGATTCAAAATTGATATCACACATAAAAACCTATAAAAACCAGATTCCATTAACTAATAATTATCAAAACTATAAAACCATAAATATCCAAAAAAATTGATTAAAGAGGAACCCAAAAAAAATATCTAGCCAAATTTATCACAGAAACTCTAAACCAAATATTTAATAAAACTGAATCCCGCTAGGAGAAACCACTAGAAACGAAAGAAACAAGACAAAGAAGAACCCAAATACAAATTACTCTCAATAAATACTTTAAAAATATAAGATAAAAACCCTCTTAAGGTGACCCAAATGTATAAAATTCAAATAGGTGATTAGATATTTCTAACATGGTGGATTAGAGTGCCCCAGATATCTATACTAAAAGAACATACGATATTTCTTCTTCTCATGAGGGACAATAATGCCCAGATAAACTAAACCTTTCCCACCTACACTTCCAATTGAGTATTTTATATCTTTATCTCCACACTTAATGGGTTTTCTATAACTCACACTTGGTATAACTATGGTTCCACCCTTCATAGGTTTCTTAAATAGATTAGTTTCCCCTAGCATGGACCTCTTGCACATGAGCCTCAACCCAGTTGGGTAGGTATACTTAAGAGAATCCATGAGACCCAGGTTTGAAATCAGGCAGAGGCATATTTCAGGGGTAACTATAGAAGTACTATAGAAGGTACTATAGAAGTTACTATAGAATTACTGTAGAATGTACGGTAGCATGAACTGTTCGGTATTGTAGTATCTAGGAACAATTCACCTTGGGCCACCGGTTCAGGCTTAGAGTCCTTGAGGCATGCGGTCCACCTAGACCTTTGAGTCAGTAGGGCTTTCGGGTCCCTTTTAAGGATTTTGGGCCACCTCAAGGCCTTTGGCCCACATGCAGTTTCCCCAGATAGGATCTACAAAAAATTAGCTGCCTCAGAGGAGGATTCAGAGCAGGTACCCTCACTAGAGAAAAATGAAATGGATTGGGAAATAATGAGAGGGTATGGCTACGCCATCAGGACCAGCCTGTGCTTGCATAGGATGCTTAGCCATACGGCCATCTGAAGGTGGAGAGCTACCAACATGATATAGATGATGGGAAGGGGTAGTTCCTTATAGTTATAGTCTGGTTGAATTCCCCAAGACCTTTGGGTCTTGTAATGTCTCTAAAGCCTATATGCAATGTAATTGCCTAAGACTACAGGAATTATAAGGGTTCCTCCTCAACCCTTGAAAGGGGGGTTATCAAAAAATCAATAAAAAAATAGGCGTTCGAGCCATTTGGGCCTAGCATAGACCTCTTGACCACCTCACCAAAATGTTTTAGTCCAAATCCTATCATAGATGATTCAATATAATGGGGAAGACCACCACCAAAAAAATTAACATTTATAGATTCATTGATAACCATAGTATGAGAGAATATCACAAGCTCCAAAAAGAAATCATTATACTCCTTCACAAACCATCTACCCTAATAAAGGCTCATGAATTAATAATATTTATCATCCTTAATGATATCGGGAGAGAACCATTGAATTAAAATCACCTTTAATAACCCTCAAGATATTTTCTCATGAAACTAATAACAAACCATGAATTCCCAACACACTTAGCCTAGATCTGAAAGAAACCTCATTGTAGCTATTTCCTTTAAAGGTTGGTGGGTCATAAGAGAATTTAGGACTCCATCAATTATTTTTATCTACTACAAAAATTAAAACAAACCTTGATCCTCTCCAAAATAGGGTAAATCCAGATTCAAGAAGTCTAAGATAGGTTGAAAAGGTAAATAAGGTTCCAATTCTGCAACTTTATTAAATGTTAGGGTAGATTATAGGGAAAATAATATTACCTTCAAGCAATGAGACTATTAAAAAATAAGATCATTCTATAGGTAATATTTATACTTTAGTTATTTTCAACTTTGGGAGGCATTTTATAAATAAAATATGTCATAAACACAATCAATTCATGCCTAATAATTGAAACAAAACAATATCATCACAAAATAAGGTATAAATAAAATAATATTAACATTTCAAAGTAAAACATATCAAATATTCATTATAAAATATATTTATTTAAAATAATCATCACCCAATAAGGGATTTTATAATTCTACTTACCAAGGAATATATTTGAAAAATATATCACCGTTATTTTTTCCAAAAAAAATTATTTTTTTCAAAAAACTTTACTCCATTATCAAAAACTAAACAAAGTCACTTTGCACTTCATTATAATTTAAAAAACTTAAATATTAAAAAGATTCATTTTAAAGAATCTATATAAAATACCACTAATATTTTATATTGAATTTTTTAAAATACTATAATAAAATATACCACTTTATTATACATATCCTAATAAATAAGGAACTTATTTTTCAAAAAATACATAAAAATTGGATTTTAAATCACTATTTTCTATAATTCCATTTTTCCACTAAAAATGATTCTTTAAACATCTGAAATAAACAAATAAAAATATAACACATCAAGAAAAAAAATACACTACAAAAATATCAAAACATTCTTAAATCCATATCCAACAAGTAGGATCCACTTTTGGTGCAATCCAAAACCAAAATATATCAAAACAATAAGCCTAGAATGGATGTAAAGTTGCATGTGGTTTGAAAACAATATTTGGAATACATGTTGCAACCATAAATAAATCTCCATTAAGTCCTTAGAAACATCTATAAGAGCTCTTCACAGTTTACAAAACCACGAAATCTAACCACACAACTCTAATTATTCTTCCATTTTCACCCTAAAACTGAATGGAATCCTTAAAATTGGCTTCATAAATCATTGAGAATCCAAATACCATAATCCCACATAAAAATTAAATAACAATAGTTAA
The DNA here is from genome assembly GCA_963277665.1 of Viscum album. Taxonomy (NCBI): domain Eukaryota; kingdom Viridiplantae; phylum Streptophyta; class Magnoliopsida; order Santalales; family Viscaceae; genus Viscum; species Viscum album. Next base: position 509,159,781 of record OY728143.1, on the reverse strand, counting down.
TAATAAAATACAGACATAAGAATCAAGTCCTAAATAACATTGGAAACTTTTGTTTCTAAATTAGAAATAGGTATCTAGACTCTCCTCGCACTTACCACTCGACTCTTGACAACCTCATCATCATAATTCAGGACTACCTTAATAAAAAATAGATATTTTAAAGAATTTATTTTATTCAAGAACATAGTAATTGATACTGTTTGTAATAAATCAAATAGAGATAATCCAACATGAAACCCAACCCAGTATTCCACTAGGCCCAAAGGGTTTTTCTCAATCACTAAGAGCTAGAAACTAGTTTCTGAGAATCAAGGAATTCACCTTGAGAATATATTTTCCCCTATATCATAGTTAAAGATAGTGTATCATTTATAAAAAAATGCAAGGGGAATTTTTTTATCAAACACCAATGCAAAATAAGATAAGAATAAATGAACAAATAAAGGGAAAATGAGTCATAAAGAACAACCCTAATCCAAATTTACCAATACATAAATATCATAAAAATATAAATACATAAGAAGGTAAAATATATGGAAAAAAACAAAAAAAAATAATCATCATGGTTGATACAAAAACACATCAAAAAATAAAAAAACAGTAAAATATGTTTAATGAAACCCAAGGCTTCTTACCACATACCAACTCACCCATCAGTAACCTAAGGAAATATTAGCCAAATAGAAATGGAACATAGAACATGTATGAAACATAATATATGCATACATCCACATAATTGTGTGTATATGGTGGGATCTAAGAGGCCTAGTAGGATATCATTAAAAAAGTTTTTCAATTTATCACATAAAAAATTCAAAAGTAATAGTTTTAAATAAAATAAAAATTAAGGTTTTTCATTTTCCACAAAGAATAAATGAAATAAAACTGCATACCTTAAATTTAAAATAATGGAAACTTTACATTTAAAAATTTTCATTTGGGGTATATAATTAATAGTAAAATGATTTAAAACCTAAAATGAGTGCCTTCGATTTAAACTAAAACTAAATGAAACAGTTTCCCTCATTTATAACCTTGCAAAGGAATCAATAACACAAATCCAACCACATTCATTTTACTAAAAATAAATTTTTTACAATCACTTTTCAAGACTATTTAGGAAACCAACCTAACCATAAAAAATTAAATCATAATAAGAACCAATACCATTATATAAAAGGATAAAAATAAAATTGAACCGTTCAAATGGTTCTGTAACAAAAAAATATCTAGGGGATATATACAAATATATAATCCCCTACATAAACCATTAATCAATGAATAAGTGTGATACACACCTATCATGGGTTTTGTAAAAATTAATTTATTTATTTTAGGTTAAATATAGTTATAATGGTAACCTAATGTTGTCTCTATAGAGGATTGCACTAAAATTAGTTACTACTTTAACATCATAAATGGGCAGTGTTTTTGGTATTTTATTTTTAAAAATAAAGCAATGAAATAAATATTTGGAAGAAGAGTGATTATGTAAGTTATGGGTTCATGAATGTATTTCCTTTTTTCATGATATCATAGTCTTTAAAATTATTTTACTTCTATTATTATTAATTGATAAATGAAAGACTCCATGATTGAATTTTCAATCACCCATGGTTAAAGGTTATGATGGAGACCTTCCAAATAGTATTAATTCTCATTTAATTCCCCTCCTCTTATGATTAAAAAATTAGTAAATCACTTCTAACCTAGAAATGAAATTCCTAATATATTATTGGTGTTTTTAGAAAATTCATAAGATGCTCACTACTCCCGCACACATTCCTGTAATTTCACAAAACTTTCCATAGAACATAGCTAGTTCTTTCAAGAAAAATTGCACTGAATAGAGGGGGAAGATAGATTATTAACCTAATTAGTAAATAATAAATAAGTTCAAAACCTAAAATAAAATAACACTAAAATAATTGAACACCCACTAGAAACCTAAATCATTTAATATAAGGGTGTTTTATTCATTAAGGTATGAAGACTCAAACATTAAGATAGATCTCCACACCTACCCTAGTAGCTCAAGTTTTACCCAGCTATTCAAAGGGTAAAAGTGGTGAAGGAGAATTGAAAATACCCTATAGAACTAAGAAAACAAAAAATAAAATAAAAATATCCAGAATATAAGTAGCAGTTTCAATGAAGCTCCAAGAATCCACATCATACAAGTCCCTTTTTCAATCATCCCAACCTATTCTTATAGTTCCTTAGTTTCCACCTTTTTCATTCGTCAAACTTTTAATATCCTCTTGCATTTAAAATTTTTATCTTTTCTATTCTCCATATTGGATTTCCAAAGTAGTGATCTAGTCTTCCCAAAATTTATAAATTACTTTCTTTTTTCTTGATAAAAATACCATGAACAATATAATCCAGGTGGATACCTTTGATTGTTTGTATAAATATAGATATGGAATCCCAAATAATTCGTTTTAAATCAATAAGAATCCTCAAAATACCCTTTTTTAATCCTTCATATGAGATATCGCAAAGTATATTATCCAATGAGTGGTTTCCATAATATAATTCACCTTTCTGCTCTCAAAATTCATACATGGTAATAAAATATCATACAATCTTAGAAATGTTATCCACATAAAATATTTTCTTATACTAATTTTTAACATATAAAGGATCTTAAATGATATTAAATTGATATGTGTATTAATTTTTCCTTTGAAAAATATTTTTGTACTTAAAATATTATAGGATAATTCCTTAAAATATCCAATATCCTATGGAATATCATACAGAGGTTCTCAAATTTCATTCATGTAGATGAAATTACTTTTATATTTCTCAAAACTCCTAAAATTTTCTTATTTGGTCTTGTTTATCTCAACTATATTATGTTATATAAATTTTTCTTAGTGATTATTAAAATCATGTTATAATTTCATTAGCTACATTTTCTTAATTCAGCATAGTATTTCCATAATTTCTTCAAATCACTTCAAACCTCTTCAAAACATCAAAATTATACTTTAAATCATTATAAAACAACAGATTAAAGTCTATCCATCCATTTCATAAAAATAAAAAATTAAAAAAATTAATTTCATAATTTTTTATTTTCAAATAGTATTTACCAAATTTATTGAGATTTCAATTTAATTTCAATCTATGTTTCCCACAACAGGTTTCATTTCTTTTAATTTTTTTTTTTATATTTTTTCTACTTTATAATGTAGAGAGAGGCTTTGAAATATTCTCTTATAGATATGATATCTTTATTTTCCTATTTTAAGGATTATTTTCTTTCCTTAAAATTTATTATGGGTCTTTCCTTATATAGGGATAAAACTTCTTCAAATCACTCCTCCAAACAATGTATGTAGAAAGTTTCAGTTCCGGTATTCCTAAATACTTATCTCAATCTTCTTAGTCATTACATTTTGAGTGCTTCAGTATCAATGTTATATTTATACCAAATTTACTCCTTTTTTAATTATTTTATCTTGAATTAAAATATGTCCTGGAATTTATATTCTGAAATTCTTATATAGATTTGCAGTTTTAGAGAGAAAGAGTGATACTTCTCGAAACAATTGTAGACCTCTCTGACTACCCTTGAATGATATATAGGTAATTTTACATTTTTTTCTAGAAATATTTACTTTATAAAAAAACTATAAAAATATTGTATCTCTTCCATACGTAATATATAAAATATTTAAAAATCATTTTAATCCAACTCACTTTCTTCCTTCCCCAATACTAGAATTAAACCTAGATCATGATTTATCTTATAGAGAATGGTAGATAGAGATTTTTGGATTGTAATTTAGCCATATAAAAATCTCATTCATGGAAACTTGGGTATAAAAGTATTAAATTTCAAAGAATTATTTTAAATAGAGTTCATTTCAAAATGTATCATTAATTTAAAATCATTTCTCAATCATTTATAGCATAAGGCCCTTTAATTCTGCATTAATTTGATTAGATTGATAAGATAGTTCATGTTATTCAAACATTTTTTGTTCATATCAAGTAAAAGTTAAATTGTAAAGAATATGCAAAATTTAATTTATAAACACACTAGGTAAGTTAATTTAATAATAAGTTAGTATTTCATTTCTTGAATTCCAAAAATCAGAACGAATTTCAAAAAATCACCTCACTCAAAGTAGCAAAACAATTATTTAATCATTTATCTATGGTCAATAAATGGATTAAATTATTTCATCAACATTAAAATATATTAAATTTTTTTAAGGGAATTAAATTTAATCTCATTGGTCTCAAAAACATGCTAGATTTTGAAAATAAAAACACGCAAAGAAATTAAAATGAAAAATTAAAAATCCAAAATGAAAATCCAAAAACTATAGAGGTAATGAAGTTTACTCTATATATTAAATAAGATTTAATATGTAAGAAAATTTTACATGGAACCATAGAACTAAATTAATGTTAAGGATAGGTATAACCTAATTATTATTGTTGATAAATATTTTGGGGAGTGTGATCTCCTCCAATATATCTTAAGAAAAAAATCCATGGAATTTCTTTACCATGTTTTCATTAATAGTGAATGGGATCTTATTTCCTAGTTTCAAACCATAATTAACACCAAAAGGATAAACATGAGTAACTAAAAATAGGTCTTCTCATCTAGATTTAAGTTTTTCTGAAATCAGCTACAGCCTTGAGTTATATAGTAGTAATGGATCTCCAATATAAAAGTATTTTTGAGGAATCAACATATCATGAGACACCCTTGTCCTTTATATGTAAATTTTTTAATTTTAAAAATGTTAACCACTAATTTTATTTAATTATTTTAGATATAATATATTTTATCTTATACATCTATTTAGGTAAAGATTTATCTCTCTCATAGCCCAATATACTTTGTGTTACAACTAATCTGGTAGGTGATAGCTCTTTATATGTATCAGTTGATATTAAATCATTGCAATGGGAGTTTTTTATGATATCATAAAATCCAGTAATTTTTCTTCCAAATTTTGGATCTAATCTTTTCTATTTGTTTTAAAATAATTTTAGAAAATCCAATTAATTTATCTATTAGACTCTTCAACTTTTATATTTTTTGTTGATGGTAAGGTGTGTATTTTTTGTGATATACTCTATATATACTAATAAAATATTCAATTTTCCAATTTAAAAAGTGTTTCCCTTGTTCCCTAATTATGGAACTAGGAATTACAAACCTAAAATATATGTTAGATCTAAAAAATCACACACAAATTTGGAATCATCTATTTTTCTAGCCTTAGATTTCACCCATCTTACGAAAGAATCCATGGATAAAAAGATATAATAATTTCAAAATTAAATGGGGAAAGTTCATGAAAAAAAATTTCCTAAGGAATTAAAAAATTAACAAAAACTAATGCATTTTTTGGGATATCTCTTTTCTCTGACATATTTCTAGTAAATTGAATTTTTTAACACTTCTTGAAAAATTTAGATGTATCATTGAATAAGGTGTGCTAATAAAATTCTAAAAAATATTTTATTTCACTCCTAGGAAGGAATATTTTTTTTAATTAATAATTATAAATGTATAGATCTTCAAAAATGTAAAATTAGGATAAATATTTCAGTTTCATAATTTTATAGAACTTTAAGTGAGTTTTAACCTAAGGATATATCAAATAATTTAACATTTCATCATAATTGGGAACTCCTCCTTCTATAAAATATAATTGTTCTCTGGAAATGTGATTGTTTAGTGGTTATTGTTCTATAATTTCAACTTCAATAGTGTTAGCTTTCCTTCTTTGTTGAGAAACCACTTAGTTCTTAGTCCCTTTAGTTTACTAAATCACCATATTAAAATATTCTAATACAAATATACATCAAACCAAACTTTTTTTGTCTTTATATTTCTTCATCAAGTATCAAAGTGTTTCATTATTAGAAAATAGTCTCTTTAATTCTATGAAAATTGTATATGAATTTATATTAGAAAAAAACTCCAAAGAACTAATTTTTAGTGGTTTTTTAATTGGGTTGAGAAATAAATATGTTCATTTAATCATAATAAATGGATTTTAGTTTTCCCTTAATTATTTGGTAAAAGTCTACTCATATAGATTGTTTGGAATAATCATAATGTAACTCAAAGGGGCTCTCCCATTTGTGTGGTTTCATCACTAGTGGGGTGATTAATCTACTCTTTAATTCAATAAAACCTTCCTTATACTCAAAATTAAAATTAAAATCAACTTCTTAAAAAATAAATTGGAAAATAGGGAGGTAAATCTTACAAAAATACATGATAAACCTCTTATAAAATTATACATTACCTAGAAAAGATCAAACAAGTTTTAAATAATTTGGGTATGAAATGAATTTATCACTTAAATTTTTTTATAAATCTACCTCAATTCTTATTTTTAAATTATTTAATCAAGAACTATCCTTATTTACCAAAAGAAATTTAACTTTTCAAAATTCAAAATAAGAAAGTTTTTAGTAAATTTATTTAAAAAATCTAGATTTATCATGAATAGATCAAAAGAATTCCCAAAGATATTAAAATCAACCAAAAATACCACTAGGTATTCTTCAATGTGGTCTAAAAATATAATCACTATAAACCTATAAAATTTAACTAAGGAATTTCAAATAATAAAACTAATACCTTTATAAGTAAAGTTACTAAATGGATATGTAAAATTAATCTTCTATTGGTCCTCTAGAGCCATGGGGACCTAAAATAATTTTAATGGACATCTAAGAAAACAAATTCCCTGCCAACATTTCTAACATATGGTCAAAAAATGAATTGGTAAATGACCTTCCCAAATGAACTTTTTTATATTATTTTAATTAATGAAATCTCTCCAATTGTTATGAATTCAAACAAGTATCAATAAATTTTTCTCATTATCAAAAATTTTTATTTTAGTTTTCTTATAAATTACATTGATGTGAATAACCTATTATAAATAAAATATTGGGTAAATGATGTATGATGCTAACAACTTCTCAATTTCTTTTTTAAATACCTCAATTATGGTAGGATTCAGGCTCCTTTGGGGCTTCCAAATAGTTGTGAAATTATCCTTAAGTAAAATTCTGTATGAACATATTTTGGGATTAATTTCAGTTATATCACCTAAGATCCACCCTATTTCTTTCATATTCTATTTAAAAATATAAATAATATTATTTTAATTTTAATGATGTAGGTTTCTGAAATTATAATGGGTAGTTTTTCTCCTTCCATTAAGTACGCATACTTCAAATCTGTGGTTAAATATTTAACTTAAAGATCTAGTAGTTATCATAGAGTTAAAATCAGATTGGGGTTTTTTCATTCCATAGAAAATAATTTTTTCACATAACATGACATAAAATCTACCACATAATTAAATAAAACACCAAATCCATACAAGATTTCATATATTACTTCATCCTACCCACTAAAATAAAATTCTTACGAATTTATGAGAGCTTTATTCTCTATGAAGTTTCCAATAATTAAGTGTTTCCCAATGGATAAAAATACATGTAACATACATGGTTCTTGAATGGGAACAACCTATTAAAATTTGTAATGTGTAAGGAGTAAATGGTTATTTTAGGGGTTCTTTATATAGTTAAAGATGTTTAAATAGACAATTCTATCTTCAAACTCTATGGTGAGTCTACATTCATGCACATTGATAATGGTCTTGGTTTTTTCATGAATGGACTTCCTAAAATTATAGGTGAGTTGGATGGGGTTCTATATTCATCTATGGTCAATACATATAAGTTATCTAGAAATATGAGGCCTTAAACTCCAACTTACTCATCTTCCAGAACACCTTTTAGAAAAATAGTATATTTATTTGTAAGCTTCACAACCACTCTTATGGACTTCAAATCTCCTGTATAGAAATATTTAAATACTTATGAATGAATAAAATTTATAGAAGAAGCTAAATAACATTTACCATAGAAAAATTATAACCAATAGTGGAAGGTATAGAAAATGTCCACAGATCTTCAAATTTAGTTTGGATTTTTGGTTTGATTCATGTTTAAACACTTCTTACCAAATTTCTTCCTTGAATATATTAAAGCCTCATATTTTTTATATAAACACCCATTAATAATTCATCATATTTGGAAATATGTTATAGATATTTTGAAAGGGGACTACTAATTTCCAATTTCTGGAAAGTTTCTAAAATTTTCCTTTATATTTATTCTTCTTGAATCTTCTTATACTAGATCATTCATGATGAAAAATGGAGTGGGATATCTCTATTCTCCCTTTAGAGTCTTTTCTATGGTATCTATTGTGTTTTATTCCACCTTGATTCATTTTTATATTCTTCATTATTTTCTTATTATTAGGGAATATTCTACTAATTCTAAGGTTCTTTAGAAACTAGTCATACTTGGTTTTGTTTACCATCTTCTACAACATGCTCTTCTTTTCCAGGTTGTTGTTATTCTGTTTTAGGTTTTTTAGATATTATTTTTCACAATTTGCATGACCAAGTTCCGGATATAGGGATATCATGGATTAAATCTCTTTGAAACTTATTTGTTTTACCATAATCATATTATCTTTATGATTAGGTTCTTTTTGGGTGATAATTTTCTTGAGTGTTGTCCAAAAAGCTCCACCAATCTATTTAGATGGGTCTTTACTCTCTCACCTAATTACAAAGATTATCAACTTCACATCATTCTTACTAATGTGCTAGGAATTTTTTACACGTAAATGGAAATTAAAAAGATTCATTTTTTTAAAATATGTTATCTAGAATGTTGTTTGGTCATAATATTACTTGTATGTTTGTTGAAATGGTTGTGTTTGGTGGAATTTTTTTCTCACTTGTAAGGGGGTTATTGTATGTACTATTTTTTATTGGGTATTTGATGCTGATTCTACTAATTTCCAAATCAATATTGTGCTTGTTTAATCCCTATACGTAGATTATTTTTTTTGAATTTCCTTGAATTAATCACTGATCCATAACTATACATTCCTTATATCTTAGCACAATGATCAGTAAAATAATGAGGGGTGAACACAAACCACATACCTTGGTTAAGGATTTTTGTTCACATGTCTATTTACAATATATTTGTATAATAAGGGTTGTTATCTATTAAATTATATATTTCAATAATGTAGATGAGTTAGAATTTATTACTTCATGTATAGATATTTTACCAATACCTCTTATTCCAAATTATTGTGAGTTCTGTGTAATCTTTTCAACTAGTCCATCAAATTATGCTTATGATTTTCCTATCAGAAATACTGTAAATGAATAATTGATAACATTGATATAATTTTCAAATAGTATTTGATATAATAATACCAAGAATATGTATTCTTATGTAACATCTCAGGTTTTTAAATAGTTCAAATTTCCTGGGTAAATTTGAAATTTATGTTCGGTGGATGGAATAATTTTTAAATTATGCTTCAAAACATAATTTCAAAATTTTAAACACATTAGTACATTGTTTTTAGATGTGTTTTAAGGCTTGTTAAATGTATATGATGTCTATTTTGGTTTCAACATCATCATTCTTCAAGAACCAAAGTCCATGAGACATATCACCAGGCGCACGGTTGGAGCACGGTAAGTGCTAACTAAGAATACCAAACTGTATAGCCCATTTAAACTAGAATAAACCATGTGAGGTGGAAAGGAAAATGTGAAAGTTACCTATAATAAATTATATAATATTTTCAAGGTGTTAGAATGAATTGAAAAACCATGCATCCCAGCACACATGCTTAGTTCCACTTAGACAGTGAGTGTGTACTGTTGGGGAATGGTTTGAACAAAACATACAGCCAAAACATGCAACCTATTTTAAAGGGTGTTCCCTTTAAATAGTTTCACTACATGGTTGGTTTATGGTTATCTTAACCATGTTACCTAACAATGTAGTTTATTTAAAGGGTTCAAATTACAAATCTTTCCCTCCCTCTTTATTTTTTCTTCTTACTCCATTCTTATCCCTTGCACGCACACAATAGCGGTCCCTCCTCCATTCTTCTCCCACATAGGATTTCGCCTATCTCTTTTATTGAAAATCAAATTTAAGAATAATTAGGTTAATGGGAAATCTATCAATATGGATATGATTACTCTTTCTTCTATTCTTATTTTATTTCACCATTTGGAATGTTATTTCCATCTGATCACATTTTCTATATTTCTAGGGTATTTTTCATACATTTCAATTTATATCATTTTGTCTCAAATTAGTGGCCTATATTATATGAGTGAGTCCCTACAATCCTAATTTAATTTGTTCCTTGAATTATTACCTTTTATATTCATGTTATGGCATGCATACCAAAAATACACATTTGTGGGTTTTCTGGGTAAAACCCCTAATAAATTAATTCATGGTATTAAATCTTTTAATTGATGTTGTGATATACCTATGGGAATTACCTTACTTACATAACTATATCAATCTTGGTTTAGGGATTATATTTTTTGGAATTTTATGTCATTTTACTAAATTTAATTAATTGTATTATGATATTATTGAATTGGTTATATGGGAGTGTTTTGGAAATGGCCTAGATTACTTTTGGTAATGTTGATCATTGAGATTTAGACAATGAGGTTCATCAGGATGAGTGTGTGGACCATGATATGTGGAATGGTGTTGAACATTTTAATTAATGTTATATTATCATTAAAATTTAGGAGGATGGTGATAACCATTCCATGTTTGAGTGATTACATCACATGGGGAAATGAGGTTTTCAGTTGGTGAGTCTTAGGAAATTTTGGGGATTTATGCTCACTATGTTTATCCAGTAGTATCATAGGACTTGTGTACACATAGATTATGAATCAGTTGGTGTTATTTTTACCACTCATTATGGGTGGAGGCCTCCGTAGATTTTGAAGCTTAAGGGATGGTGTTAACCATCAGTTTTTGGGGAGATGCTTGTCGTAGAAGGCCACGGTTGATGTTGAGTGAGACCATCAGATGGGATAGAGTCTAACCATGAAAATGATAGTCAATAGGGTAATATGATGGGTGGAAATATTTCACCATGTCTTGAGACATTGGGTTATTGAGATGGTGGTGATTTATTATTCATTGAAGGACATATATCAGTTTGCCTTAGGACATTGTCATGTTCAGCCACTGGAGGTTGTTCAAGTGGATGTTCGAGGGACTTGCAATTTTTTTTAAAATAGAATGTAGATCCATTAGTGAATATTTAAATAGAAGTCTAGGGTGATTTTGATATATATATTGGGTGGGAAAATGGTATGTCGGTATTACTCAACATGTGACTTATATAGAATTAAATGGTATGAGGTACTGGGAGGAATGTATTTGAATGAGGTATTGAGGTTCTTACTGTATGATTGAACATGGACATATAGTTCCACTCTGGTATCGGAAAAAATAGGTAAACTCTTCCTCTTGGATGGTGAGCACAATTCAATGGGTTATGAAATTTTTTCCTAGGTGATGTTTCTATTTATTTATGTATGTATACACTTTTATAAATATGGATATAAGATAGACACATGTTGGTGGTGGCCTACAGAGTTCATACCGACTCCCAACTCATTCCCCTCATGATGTAAATATACTTTATGGTTTTGAGATAAGTTTGAGGATTGGGATTGTGTTCTGCACCATAGTGATTAGGTATGCACAAGTAAATGGGATGGATGACAAATGGACCGTGGTGGTTCATTACTTTTACTTGGAGTTTCTTTTGGGATTTTGTGTAAGTTCATATATGATGATCCATGAGTGATCTTGCATGTCTATTCATGTATGACTACCTGAAATGTATACTTTATCTGATATGTATAGGTATTTATTTTAGATTTTATTGTTGTTATCTATTATTTCTTCCATTGAGATTGGTATTTATGCTTCAAAAGTGTTTTATTATCCTATGACCTTTATTATTATCATAACTAAAGTGTATATTCTCCCCATTAGAACTTAATCAGACCCTCGTTACAAGTTAATGGACTTTAGTGTCCTGGGAGGTGTACCTAAGGCTTTGTAGACAACTAACCCTAATCACCAGTTAAGTGGATCCTTGGTTAGGATGCTACAAGTAGTATTGTAGTTGTTTCTTTTTTTTGATCTTATTATTTGGGTTATAATAGACTAGAGACTATGATGTAATCAGAACTAGGTAAATATCCCGGTTTTGAGTACATGTATCCCCAGGCATGGGGAATATACCAAGTTTCTATTGGTGGTGAATTGATGATTTTTTTCTCTTTTATATTTGATTAATTTCCACCTTGAGTGGCACACTTGTGTGTGATGTTAAAGAATTGTGATATTTTGACCCTTTTATAGGTGTGGAAAGGGAGGAGTATTTATGCATCATGATATGAACATATCCTCATATGATGTGTGTATATTATTGTGTTTGTAAATGGGAGCTTGTAATGTTCTAAGAGGGTTTTGGCTATTTAAAATGTCAACAAAAAAGCAAAATAGTCCTTTCGTTCATGACCCTTTGGTGGAATTATGCTCATCTGGCATGGGTATGTGGTTTCTAATGAGATCAGAATATTATATTATGTGTATATGGTATATATGGTCATAAATATAAATTGGGTAGGTATGAATAATGAAAGTGGGAAAGCTATTTAAAATGTAAATAAAAATCCAAGAAATGTTTTCCAATGTATTCTTTTTTTTTAATTCTACTCAGCCATCCCAATATGAAAATATATAATATGCATGATATGTGATACATGATTCTGATATGGGTAGGTAAGGGGCTATGAGGCCAGATGATGTGGGATGTGGGAGTAGTATGGAAGTTTAAGGGTAGTGATATGCACTACCTATTACAGATTTCCCTATTTATGATGTATATTTTGTGATTTATATTATTGACTATGGTGTTTCATCTTCAAAATGATCCCACCTAGATGGGCTCTAGTGGAGATTCAAGAGGGTAGAGATGTGGTCTTATAGTGGCATGTATTGTATGAGGCCCCTAAGGGTTGGGATGAGGCCCTTGAGGGTTACATTAATCATGATTTATTAATAAAGTTTAAGAGGAAGGTGGGACAGCTACAAAATATGGAAGATTTTGGGCCATGGTAAGATGAGTATCTCAGGGAGATCTTAGTATGATTCATACCAAGTTTTTACTACAAATCTCAAGGATTTGAGCCATCCATGGGTTATCTAACATGGAATTTCTAGTCTCAATACCAACCATTGTTTTAGGGTGAGTGTGGACCGCAGGTAGTCGAGAACTAGATTGAGTCCATCCTGATGATTTTTGACAAGTTCGAGAAACCCCCAAGTGGAGGGTGAAGATGGATACTGATATACTCATGGGATCGACAAATCTGGGGTGGGATATATAGGTACAGGCTGAAAGACATAAGGGATTAGTGTGGAAGGATTTTGAGACTAGGTTCTATGAGAATTTCTTCATATATACTTTGAGGGAAGACTGAGCACTGGTGTTCATGAATTTACAACAAGTGTACATATCCATCATGGATTATATGGATAATTTTATGGACTTGTCCTATCTTGAACCTTCTATAGCAAGGGAAAACATTGATAGGGTGATTCAGTTTGAGGATGGATTGAGTCATGCTATCAAGGTGCAGGTAAATATATTCAGGTTGACCTCAATATTAGAGGTGGTGAACTATATTTTTATGGGTGAGGGTAATCAAATATATAGGAATTACTCAACCCATGTGGTGGTATTGGGTGAGTAAGGAAGTGAAGATTTAGGTTACTAAAATAGGGACCACAAAGAGTCTGAGCAGGGTAGTTAGTACAAAGATTCTAGAATACCGCTAAAAGTTGGTTATGGATAGTGTGATTATATTATGGGAATATGGGTCATGTTCAGAACCAAATTGAGTGTCCAACAAAGGATTTTTAGCTATGAAAATAAATGGGGAACTTGGAATACTTCTGAAGGAAGGCTTTTGGAATAGCTGGGATTCTGCAACTAGGTCTTACTCAGAGATATAAGGTATGACTAAGAGTGGTATGGGGAGTGTTAGTTGGGATTATACTGAACGCACTGTACATGGAAGAGAGAGAGATATCCAATAGTGGGTTCAATGGTTGGTAACCGGTGCAGCTCCATAATGAGGCCAGGCCTCAAGTAGTCGAGCTTCAGGTCAGTGCATGTTGCTGAGATGGTAGACTCAGAGTAGGATGGGGATCCAATGATGGTTAAGGGTATTTCTTGATCATGGTGTGTACTTTTCTTTTTAGATATGATGGATATAGGTTCATGAGGTGCTCGTGTCATAATTGAACTAACCATGTTCTGGTTAGTATGTGGTAATCGACTACAATGAGTAAATGTGGGAGTCTTGTATAAAACGGGTATGAATTGAGAACCTATTGAGGTGTATTAATGAAAGTATTTCAGGGCAGAACATGTATGTCTGGGGATAGTCGAGGAACCATCAAAAGGTCAAATTGGGTTAGGAAGCAACCATGCAGGTAATTCCTAAGGTGGGGAGCACCACAAGAATAATTGATCTATTACTGAGTAATGTGAGTATTCCACGAGATGTTATTAAATGTGTATGTTTGATGCCATCTTTTTGTGATACCAAATAGCTCAAGGACAAGCTATTGTAAGTTTGGGACGTTGTAACATCCTTACTTTTTAAATGAGTAAAATTTCTAGGTTAAATTTTAATTTTAAGTTCTGTGGATGGACCAATTTTTAAATTGGCATTTAGAACTTAATTTTTGGAATTTAAATGTGTTAGTACATTTTTTAGATGGAATTTAAGGCCTGATAATAGTCTTAGAGGTTTGTTTTGGTTTTGAGAGTGTCGGCCTTCGAGAACTAAATTCTAGGAAACACAGTAATTGGTGCACTGTTTGTGCATGATTAGTGATAATCATTCATCCCCAACTATATATCCCATTTCAACTAGAGCATAGTTAGAATAAACCATTTAAGGTTGCCAACAAAACATTCAAGGCACTTTAAAAAAAATTGAGGGTGCACAGGGGATATGCATGGTTTGAAAAATCATGCAACCTTTTATGCATGCTTAGTGCCACTTAGATATTGAGTGTTCATAGTTGGGGCATGGTTTTCACAAACCATGCGGCCAAATTGTGCAACTTTTTTAAATCAGGTGCACTTTAGATAGTGGAACAGCATGGTTGGTGCATGTTCAGCCAAAATGTGTGGCCAAACCATGTGTTACATTTAAAGGGGTGAAATTAAAAAACTTCTCCTCCCTCTAATTTATTATTACTTCTCCATTCTTCTCACTTTTCGGCAGATGTAATGGGGCTCTCCTCTATTATTATCCCACCAAGGTTTTAGCTAATCTCCTCTGAACGAACTTGTATTTGAGTGTAGTAAAGTGTATTAAAAACCTAGTGATATGTATCGGATTCTTCTTGCTTATATTATTCTATTATCTCTCCATTTGGAATGCTATTTTTATCCAATATAATATCCCCTATTTCAAGGGAATTTTTCATACTCTTTTTCTATTGTTTCATATCATATTAGAGGCTGGTATTCGATGAGTGAGAGCCTATAAGCCTAAGGTATTTGGTTCCTATATTTCTCTATTTTATACGTATGTTATGGGATACATACCAATATATGCATGTGTGGGTTGTGTATATGAAAGCATTAATAAACTAATTCTTTCCTTTGAACCATTTAATCAATGTTGTGAGATGTTGATGGGCATTCTCTTGCCTCTTTAATTTTGTCAATATAGGTTTGGGGATTAGATGGCTAGGTAGTTTATTTAATTTTCTTAAATTTAATTAATTATATTATAACATGATTGAATTGTTTATGTGGGAATGTTTTCAGCATGGACTTGATTACTTGGGGTGATGTTAATCATCAAGATTGAGAAAACAAAAGGGGTTTTAGGCTGAGGGAATAGCTAGAGATATGTAGGATGGTGTTGACCATTGAAATTGAGGCTATGTGGTCATCTTATTGAGGGAGATGGTGAGTACTATGATGTGTTTGTTTGATGAGGTCACATATGGAAAAGAGGTTTCAAGATAGTGTGGCTAAGGAAATATTGGTAATGGTCGCTCACCATTTTTATCCAATATCACCATAGGAGTTATGTTCACATGGACTAGGGTTTAGTTGAGGTGGTGTTGACCACTAATTATGAGTGGAGGCCTCCATAGATTTAGCAGCATAGGGGATGGTGTTCAACATCAAATATAGTGTAGGCGATCACCGAATAAAGCCATGTTTTATGGTGAGTGGGAACATCGGATAGGGTAAGAGGCTCTTTGTGACATTTATGGATGATAGGCTAGGATGATGGGATGATGGATCTCTGTGTTCCTTAATACATTAGGTTATTGAGATGATGGTGATTTATTATTCAATGAAGGATGGATATCATTATTCCTTGGGATGTTGGTCTATTGATATAGTGTATGTTATTCAATAAGAAGTATGAGGGAGTTCTGATTTGTTTGGGATAAATTTCATTATAGATGATGGTGATTATTTAATGGAATTCTTGGGGATTTTTGATACATTTATTGGGAAAGCTATTTGGATATTAGTATTACACAAAATGTGAAATATGTTATATCATATAGAACAATGTTCCAAGTTGAATGTATGTGAATGAGATATTGAGTCTCTTCTAGTATAACTAACGGTGGATATATAATTCCACTCTATCATTGGTTAAAGGAGGTAAATTATTCCTTGGGGCTTTTGAGTATGATTCATCGGTTTATGTAATTTATACATGGGTGTATTTTCAATTTATTAACATATGAATACACTTGTATAAATATGGATTTAAGATAGTCACACATCGATGGTGGCCAACTAAGTTTATACTCACACCCTACACAGGCCCCTCAGAATGCATGTAAAATTTGTGGTTTTGAGATTAGGTAATGGACTAGAATCATGATTTAAACCATAGGGATCAAGGATGCACAAGTTCCTGGGATGGATGGTAGATGGAATATGGTGTTTCTTTTATTTGATTTTGATTTTCTTTTGGGATTTTGAATATGTTCTTATGTGATCATCCATGGGAGATTTTGAATATTTTTTTTATGAATGTAGAACATGTATACTTTATCTGATATGTATTGATATTGCTTTTGGATATTATCTCAATTATTTATTATTACTTCTACTGAGTTTAGTATTTATGCATCTGAAATTTTTATTACTATATGACCTTTAATTAATATCATAAATTGATGGTATAGTATCTCCACTATCACAAAATCAAATCCTCAATACTAATAAGTGGCCTTTGGCATATAGGGAGGTGCACCTAAGGCCCAATGGCCTACTAGCTTAGAGAAATGTTTAAGTGTCTCTCAATTCAAGATGTCACATCCTCTATAGTTTAATGTGAGCAGCTGGCACATAACATTTTCAATCTCTTCCAGTAATCATATGGATTCTATCTAAATTATTTCTAGATGGAATAAATATCTTTCCTCAGTGTTTTCTATTTAGAAATGGGGAAATTTTTAATTGTTTTTATCTTCTTTTTAAGTCATCTCATTCATGAATTTCACCTAGTTTTAGGTTTTACAATCATTAATTTTTTCTCCTTCGAGTGAAAATGGGAATTACATGAACATTACTTGATCCTCATCTACTCATTTATGTGATTGTTCAGATCTTAAACTGCCAAGCCCTGTAGTTTTAGTAATAGTTAGATTACAATATTTTTCTACTCAAAGTCATTTTATAATTCTTTTGCAGAAATTTTATTATACTGGTTGATGAACTATGGTGCAAAGAGGCCTCTTAAAATATGATTCAAAGTGGCTACCAAGATGGAAGGCATAAAGTGATCACTACATGGCCCACTTGAGTATTTCAAGGATACCTTTTACAATTTAAATTCTAAATTAAGTTTTCTAATTCTATTCATCAAATTTATTTCCATTTTAGGTTCAATGTTAAAAAGTTGGTTATTGGAGGATCAGTTCATGTAAATTAAAGGTTATTTTTTTTATTTTTGGAACCACTTATTCAGAAAAGGGGCCAAGATTTTTTTGCACAACTAACATGGGGTGAGGAAAAATAATTTTATTTCTCCTAGGTTAAATATATTTATAGTGAAAACCTAAGACTGTCTTCAGAGAGGAGTGCACAAAAATTATTTATCACTTTAAATTTAGAAAAAAGGGATGTATTTTGTTTTCTATTTTTGAAAACAAAGTAAGAAATGAACCAATGATTTAGAAGTAGAATGATTAAGGATGTTATGGGTTTAGGGTTAAATTTCAATTTTAAATGTTATTGTAGTATTTTGAATGATTTTAGCTATCTTCTTATTAATTGATAAATGAAATGATACTCAATTGATTTTTCAATCGCCCTTGGTTAAAGGTTATGATAGAGGTTACACTAATAGTATTACTGCTCTGTTATTCCCCATTTCTATGTGAGTGAAAATTTAGTAAAATTACACCAAAACTCCCAAGAAAATTTTTAGCTAGGTATTGGTTTTCCTTGAAAATTTATAGGTAACTCACTACTTCTAGACACATTCCAATGACTTAAAAACACTCACCCCTTAACATTTATTATACATTTGAAAAAAAACTGACTGAGGTGGAGGGAGATGATATAATATCAACCTTGGAAGTAAATAGTGAACTATTTTAAAATATAAAATAAAACTATGTTAAAATTAGTGAATGGACTCTATAAGTAAAATTTATTCAATATAAGAGAGTTTTTATTCATCGACGTATGAAGACTCAAGCATTATAATGGATCTACTTCCTTTCCCTAATTAGTCAACTTTTATCCCTTCATTTTAAGGGAAAAAATAATGAAAAAAGAAAGGAAAATTCATTAGAGAATGAATAAAACAAAAAATAAAATGAAAATATACAAAATAGAATAAATAATTGTGATAAAACATTATAAATATACACAACCCAAGTATCTTGTTCCATTGCCCAAGGAATATTCTTATATATCCTCGGATTCCTCCTTCTTCATCCATGGTGAAAAAATTTATATCCATGTGCATTTTAAATATTCATCTTTCAACTTCCCTAAGTGTTTATTTATTCTTTCCAAAAATATACAGATTCCTTTCATTTAATTTTGTTTTAACTATCATGAACATAATAATTCATGTGCATACCTCTAAAGGGTTTCATGAATGTTGGTGTGTCATATAAATTCCTCTATTTTAAATATAGAAAAATTCCCTAAAATCCTCTTTTCTCATCCTTCGACCAAATTCTCACAAAGTATATTATCCTATGAGTAGTTTTCATAAGTTAATTCTCCTGCAAAATGTTAAAAGTTTTACATGGATCCAAAATATCAGATCATCCAAAAAAAATTCTACACATATGATATTTCCTTTTTTTAATTTTTCAACTCCAAAATTCCCCTATGCAATATAAAATATTGTATACAAATGACTTTTTCCTTTGGTAAATCGTAGATAACTTAAAATATAATTTGTATCTTCATCTAAATATCATATATCTTGTGAAATTTCATATGGAGGAACCTAAACATAATTCACATATATGAAATTCCTTTTCTATTTCTAGGAAATCCTCAAATTCTTTTATATGTTCTCATGTATCTCAATTCTCTTACAAGATATAACTTTTTTTACAGTGATCCCAGACTTCATAGTATAATTTCCTTAGCCACATTTCCTTGATTCAACATAATGTTTCTAAAATATATTAAAAGAACATAAAAAATCTACAAAACCATATAATTCACCTTTAAAACATTATAACATGAGAAATAAAATATTATCCACTAATTTTACTGAAAATAACAATATAATAAGTAATTACATAATTTTGGATTTTTTAAAATTATTTACCAAACCTATAAAAATATATCTTTAATTATAAAACACAATAAAAAAAATTAATAAATATGATGAAATAAAATGAATTAAATATCAAAAAATGATTATAAATTTATGGACTATGTTATAGTGTCATGTATACCTCTCTAGGTACTAAAATGAGATGATCCTAAAATCACTATAACCACAAGACCAACTGTCAACTTACATTGCATACTAAAAAAACACATAATCCACCTAACAAGATCACACTGGAATCATTAATATCTAACCTTCCTTATAACAATATCCCAATTCATATCTATAGGTACACTAGTAGCATGTGTTCTGAATACTGTTGCATAAATAAATATCTCACACTTAGCTACCTAGGTTCCCCTGACTAATCTAGAGTAGTGGTTATCAAATAATCAAATAATTATCAATACATGCATCATAATATTAATCAATAATCCTTACCTAATTTCTAATACCTTCTCATTAATAAATACCTTTTCACTTCAAATGATCATCAATATATAATAAACAATCCATAACCAGAAAACAAGCATGAGGGTAAATCAATGAGGATCCTTGAAACGTGTGGCCAATTGTCGTCTATCGACCAGTCAATGTTCTGGTGCTCTACTAATGTGTATAGCAGCACTCGGGTTGAATCCTCGGTGATGATACTTTGTAATAGTCATTTTTTTAGTTGATTCTATTTTGATTAGGGGGTTTTGTTTGCAGAGCTTAATTGAAATGATTTATTGACCATAATTGAATTAAAAAATTGATAAATATTGGGTTGATTTCACTATTAGGGATTTAAGCTTGTGATATCCTTGAGCTTTGCTTTATATTGCATTTAAATTAACACCCACTTCACAAGTTGAAGTCGATTAGAATTCTTATATGTTAAGGCTTTAATCCAAGCCTTAACTTAACTAGGATTCTAATATCAATTAGTAATTGTTTATGGTAGTGTATTTATGGTTCCAATAATCCATGGAAACCACATGTTAAACAAAATATGTCATTAATCCATGACATATTAAATCTAACATACACAATGTTAAATTAACGAATACTCATCGAGAAAATACTCTCAATTACTTAACATCCATAAATTTTGACTCACACCAATGAGATATTTACTCAACCATTTAGTTGTTTAATTGTCTATTTATAATAATTGTGATGATAAATTAAGAATAGAAGAAAAATAAAGGGATTAGAAAAGAGTGGTACGTCGAACACACACACACGAACAATGATGATAATTAAAAATGGATTTTCGATTGAATGAGGAAGCAAAAGATCGGAAGGGGATTCAATTGAATTTAAAATATTTTAAGAACATTAATATTAAACTACAGAAGGTGGATGATAATAAGTGATATTGAAGAATAAACGTGCATTAAAATAGAATTACAAAAGAAAGGACTTACAAAATTACAACAATGAAGAACATAAAAGTAAATGAAAACAAAGAGAGGAGGAAAGGTATCTCAAGTGAAAACTTGAGTATGTAAGGTCCTCTTAATCCTTTGTCAAGGATTTTGTTGTTCCAATATGATCTCATGTCTTCTGAAATTCCAACCCCTTTGAAGGAGAGGAGGGGGATGCATTTATAGCTCAAGGAAGTGGATTGTTTTCATTCCCAATCTGTCCCTCCACTTGAACCGCATATTTACAAATCTAGAGTGATTAATCACGATCTGGTGTATTCTTCAAAGATGTAGATATGGATATCTTCTATCCACCCTCAAAATTTGGACTCCTATATACTTTTTTATCCAATTTTATGGTGGTTTTAATAAATAATTTCATTCTTTCTATTTCAATCCAGACTTTTCAATTGTAGAAATGTGAATGGGTTTTTGCATAGTAAGGTGCCCTCAAATAAAAAAACTTTCCTCAACAATGTTGTACTAATATATCTTGGCTTTCAAACTTAAAAATATCATCATTCATGTATTTCTCAATCGGGAGAAAATTCAACATTTGTGTGCTGATTTCAATTCCCGGCCAGAATGGTGGGCTGAGTTTAAGTGAATCATTTTGGCCCCTTGTACTTGGATTTGGTACTTGAAATTTTTATACAAGATGACATTTAGTGTCCCCAGAATTATGGTGGAGAATTAATGTTTTTGGACATCTGTATTGAGTCCAGTAAATCAATCTTCATGGTTGGTCCAGTTTGTTCACAGATTCTTTGGGCCTTCTTGTGTGGTCCATATGACCCTTCAAATGGAATAATTGTCTCATTATCCCTTCTAAGTAAAAGTTATAAATGGAAAGAGAAATCCTAAAAAAACAAAAAACATTAAATTTGGATCAGTAGGGTAATAGTTAAAGATAATACATTAAACAGAGTCAAATCTGGATTTATTCAAATAGTGCTCAAAATTATATTTAATATTAAAACATGAATATTACACACAAATTATACACCTTTCATAGAAAATCAGTTAAGGGAGTTAGTAAAATGTAATGAAAAATCTAATAACATCAACTCCCTCACACTTAGTATTGTGCATGTCCTCATGTGCAACAAATATAACAAAATCATTTTCACTCACTAACCAATATTAAAATTTTGTTTTCCCCAATCAGGGGAGGTTTAGACCATTTCACTCATCCAAATTGAATTCCACCACAAATTGTTACATAAACAATGTTCCAAAAACAATTCATTTTTTCATGCTAAAATTTGAAATGGAAAATGGTGACACACAAAACTTACACCTCTCAATATGATAAAATTAATTTATGGGAATTCACTCATTCACCATCCAAAAGTGAAAATCTTAGAGTTTAAAAGAGCTCTCAGCTTCCAATACCTATCAAAAGTGCACAATAATCAAGATATCTTTTTAAAGGGTTTTTCTATGGCTATGGGATGATAGGAATATAATGTCCAGGAGAGAGAAGAAGAGGGTTAAAACATCAACATAGAAAAAGCAATGAAAATGTTTTTGAAATAAAACATGGAAGGAAATGAAAACACATAATTTCAAGGGAATGATTGTGGGAATAAAGACACAATAGAGGAAGAAAATATGAAGGGGATGAGAAGATGAAATATTTACAAACCACAAAACTTCTCCTAATAAGAATATAATGCAAGTGTTCTTTTTTTCTTTTTCTTTTTTTTCTTTGTTTTTTTGAAAGTTGAACTTGGAAAAGATCTCACACTCATATCCCTACCCATAATTGATCTCCTCATGACACTAATTGTAATAGTTATAATAAGATCAAAGGCTGAGAAATAGTGATTTTTGACCTACCCAAGACACAACCCATTTTTTCAAAAAAAAATTAATTTTTTTCATTATTTTTGATTTTTTTTTGAACACTTGTCAATAAAATTTTCAAAATTACATAAATGGAAGTACATTACATTCCCCAAAACACACTGAATGAAAACCTCTCCCCCACACTGAAATGGATGCTTACCCTCAAGCAGATGATAGCTCGTTGAAAATCAATAATAGGGTACCCAAACAACGAAATCCATTTCCCCCACACTTAAATTTCAAAAAAATTATGCAATGAAAATCCATGTTGATATTGGGTGGGAAAAGGTATTGGGATTGTAATGTGGATATCAAAGAAAAGGTTTTCATAGGCTCGAAGGGGATTTCAAAATGAGCTGTAATGTATCATTAATGGGAGGCTATTTAGATATTATAATTCTCATGTGGTTCAGAAAAATGCCTCTATCATATTAATGCACACTAAAGTAGGAAATTCAGCTCGAAGGCCCAAAAACTCAAGATTCACAAATGGGGTTTAAAACACACATTTCGAAAAGATGGTCATAGGTGGCCTTGGCATGAAAGCTAATGTTCGTTCTCATGGTTGGGGAAAATCATTTTCCAAATAAAAAATTAAGCATTTAGAATTTGTTGGTTTTGACACACTATTCTTTATCCAAAGTCACGATGAAAATAAAAAAATTTGAGATGAAACCATGCCTTTTGACCCCCCAAAATGGTTATACAAAATTTGAAAATTGGAGGGTGAGTAAGAATTATTCTTGATTTTTCATATTGTTTCTTAAATTATTATTTTTTGTTTTTTTTTAATTTTTTAGGTTTTTTTTTTAGTTTTTGTTTATAAAGACACACCCACACAAAAGAGAAAGAGTAAATAAAAAGAATTTGATGAGAAAGGTGTTAAAAAATGAGAATGAGGGAGGGAGAAGAAGAAATAGAGATAGATAGAGATGGATTTAAAGGGAAATATGTGCCCCCTGGTTTGGATTTGGTGGGTTTCCATATAGATCCAGTGGTGGGTCAACTACAAAAGCTGGGGATCCAATGGAAGTCGATTTTGATCCAGGATTGTGCATCCTCTCATGGTGATGCTTTAAACGATGTCCATTAACCATGAATGTCCTTTTGGAAAAGGGGTCTTGGACTTTCACTGCACCAAACGGGTAAACAATAGTAATAAAAAAGGACCTTACCAACAGTAATTAAGCATACCTGGGATTGTGCATCCTCCAGTTCAGCCAATTGAAACAATCTTTCTTCACCAGATTTTTGAAGATCAAAATTACAAGTTTTCCCTGCCCAAAATGACTTATAATTGATTTAAACTGGAAAATAACATGCTTTAAAAAAATATCCTAAAAGGAGACATCCCAATGGGTGTTTTATAGGTAGTTCGATAAGCCCAATGTTCTTCCCCAACTCTTTCAATCCAGTCTTTCTGGCGGGTATTACAATTCTCTCAAGCACTCTATTCACTTCTCTATTAGAAAGTTCAGCCATTCCATTTGTTTGGGGGTGATATGTAGTTTAATTTTATGTACAACCCCATTATTTTTCAAAATATATTCCATGTTTCTATTACAAAAATGGGTTCTTAAGTCACTGATCAAGTCACGAGGCGTGCCAAATCTATAGAAGATGTGTGTCTTTAGAAAATCACTAACAGTTTTTGAATCATCCTTTCTAGTGGGTTTGGCCATGACCCACCTAGAAACATAATCAACTGCAAGAAGGATGTATGGTAATCCATTAAAAGGGGGAAATAGTCCCATGAAATCGATGCCCCAAACATCGAAGATCTCACCAAAAATTAAAGGCTTTGGGGGCATTTCATTTCTCTTGGAAATTGTGCCAAACTTTTGGAAAGTGGGACATGATTGAAAAAACTCATGTGAGTCCTTGAAGAGTGAAGGCCAAAAGAATTCAGAGTCTAGGACATTTCGGGAGGTCCTTTGTGGTCCAAAGTGGCCACCTCTAGGAAGTGAGTAATAGAATTCTAATATGGAAGAATGTTCATTTTCATCAACACATCTCCTTATTACCATGTTAGCCCCAGTTTTCCAAAGTTTATTTCCTTCCCAAAAATAGTATTTTGAATAACTTTTAAACTTCATTTTTTGTTCTTTTGAAAAAATTTCAGGAAAAACACCAGAAACCAAATAATTTACAATTGGGGCATACCATGGTATTTTTGGAGTGAGAGATGAAAGGTTCTCAGTGGGGAATTCGAGATCGATGATTTCAGAATGAGAAGAATTAGAAATTCTACCCAAGTGATAAGCCACAGGGTTTTCTTTTCCTGGTCTATATTTTTTTTCTAACGTCCAACTCTTGGAGCATTAGGATCCATCTTATTAGCCTCGATTTGGAATCACTTTTCTTGAGTAAGAACTTTATAGCATAATGGTCTGTGAAGATGATGATTTTGGCACCTAAGAGATAGGGCCGAAATTTATCTAAGGCAAAAACAACTGCTAAAAGTTATTTTTCAGTGACAATGTAGTGAGATTGAGTTTCATCCAATGTTTTTGAAGCATTATAGATGACATGAGGAATATTTTCTCTTCTTTGAACAAGAACAGCCCCAACAACTCTATCAGAAGCATCACACATCAGCTCAAAGGGTAAGGACTAATCTGGGGGTTTGATTATCAGGGTAGATGTAAGAGCAGTTTTGAGTTCAACAAAGGATCTCTTGCAAACCCCATCAAAATGGAAAGTGACATCATTTTAGAGCAATCGAATGAGTGTTAGGTAAATCCTACTAAAGTTATGGATGAATCTCCGATAGAAATCGGCATGACCAAGAAATGAACAGATGTCTCGAACAGAAGTGGGTTTAGGAAGTGATTGGATCACTTCAATTTTGGCAGGATCAACTTCAATACCATATTTTGAAGCTATGTGACCTATAACAATCCCATTTTCAACCATGAAGTGACATTTTTCAAAATTTAACACAAGGTTACACCTGAAACACTTTTGTAGGACTAGAGAGAGTGAATTCAAACATGATTACAATGACCCACCATAAATGGTGAAGTCATCCATGAAGACTTCCATAATGTGTTCTATGAATTCTGAAAATATACTCATCATACACCTCAAGAATGTTGTAGGAGCATTGAAAATTCCAAAAGGCATTCTTCTATATGCATATTTTTCAAAGGAACATGTGAAAGTAGTCTTTTCTTGGTCCTGAGGTGCGATTGGGATTTGGAAGTAGTCGGTGTATCCATCAAGAAAGCAATAGTGTGACTTTTCGGCTAATTGTTCCAGCATTTGATCAAGGAATGGAAGTGGGTAGTGATATTTTCTTGTTTCAAAATTCAATTTTCTATATTCTGTGCACACACTCCATTTGTTCTTCACTCGAGTTGTGACTACCTATCTATGTTCATTTTTTACAACAGTTATCCCACCCTTCTTAGGTACAACTTGAATTGGACTAACCCATTCACTATCAGAAATTGGGTAGATAATACCAGTTTGAAGAAGCTTGATGATCTCTTCCCTAACTACCTCAAGTATGAGTGGCTTGAGTCTTCTTTGTGGTTGTCTAATTGGTTTTTATGACTCCTCGAGATGGATTTGATGCATGCAAAGGGCAGGGTCAATTCCTGGTATGTCATCTAGGGTCCAACCTAGGGCCTTTTTGAAGGTTTTGAGTGTAGTGGAAGCGTGTGGGTGGATGTGACCACTTGGATTTTTTTTCATTAACAATAATCAATCAGGAATCAATATGAAGATAAACACTAGTCTCCACGGATCGAATCACAGAAATGAACAAAGAAAAGAAAAGTCTCAGAACCACAAAGTAGGATCGTTACAGGTTGATTATGATTAATTTAATCAATTGAAAAGAAATACCTTTTGGGTGTTCTTTCTTTGTTTATGTTCTTGATCACGTTCTGATAGGATTCTTTATTGTGTCATAGAATCCAACTGTAGACTTCCTCTAGCGGTGATCCACACATGTACCTCGTATCTCGGGACGTCGCCAAAGGAGTCTTTGGGTGCTAGCATGGAGAAACCTTTGCTTGTGTTGTCTGGCTTAGATCACCTTGATCTTATGGAAGAGGATATCTCTCGGTCTTGAGAGCATTCTTAGAGGAAGTGGTTCTTTCAACCTTGAAAGAATTCTACAGAGTTGTTGTGCACAACGATTCTCTTGTGTGTCTGAAAAGATTTGGGTTGTGAGGATATTTATAATCAGATTTGAGGTTTTAGAGTTATGAAAATAAATAAACATGTTACACATTTTATTTATTTCATTGACTCTTATTTAAAACTCTCATGTCGAATAAATAATTCCTTGACATGTGCCCAGGATGATTATAATAAATATCATTTAAAACAATATTATATACTCAAAATCCCGACTGGAAAAACTACATGGCGTGTATTAATAAATACACGGTGTGTACTTGTTTTTCATTGAAAACTACACGATGTGTGCATTCAATGTACACAGCATGTATATCTTGTTTTCATTTATTCATTTCCTTTCCATAAAGAAAACTACACGGTGTGTAATTATTAATACACAGTGTATACTTGTTTTCCATGAAAAACTACACGGTGTGTAATCTTAAATACACGGCGTGTATATCTTGTTTTTCATTTCATTCTTCCTCCATCATTAAAATGATTTAGTCTTGATTGAATAATTATTAAACCACGTATGGGAATAATCTTTATTCTACTTGAGATTCTTGAATACACTTAGTGTGTGACCCTCTAGGCCTCTTTCTCGTTGACATTAGGAGAGCTTGCCTAAAGTCCAAGATTACTGTCTAGCAATGGGTCAAGACACCCAAGAGAAATAAGTTGATGCCTCATTGATGTATCACCTCATATGAACTCTTACTATGTAATTTAATCTCTTTTTCTCGATATCTCATCAAGAAGGTTTCATGGCAGTGTCCTAAACCTATATGCTTGATCTGTTGTTCTTTGACTTCATGAAATAAACTCATCGTTTACACCATGGCCATGGAATTTCATGTGACTGTTCTATTTCAATCAATGGGCCGAGATATCAACTTCCATAAATGGAAGGGACAAATCCTTCCTCTACTTATCCATTAACAACATGTCATTCATGACGCACCCAACGTACCCTCCTTCACGCCAACTGTCTACGTGATAGTTTTCATCAGTAAATCTAAGTGTGTGATTCATGACATGAGTTAATGATAATCTTCCAGTATAAGGACCATTACACATGCTCACAGATAGCAATATCTGATGACACCAAGACATGCGGAATTACTGCTGGCGGGTCTGTTCTCATAATCTACCATCTTGGAGATTACCAAGTGTGAACTCCATGAGAGAGAGTGTCATCTTCTTACGGGTACTCGCACATGACGGTCTGTATACTATGTGTCTTATCATAGTATATCATCCAATCGTAGAACTTTATTTAAGAATATTATTGTAGAATTTCAAGGTTCTCATCATAGAGGGGATCTTTCATGACCTTATCAATGCAACAAATATTCCAGGACATTTATTATATTATACTCATGCATAAAAATGAACAATATATAATAAGTTAACATTCAGGTAATCAAAGTACAAAACAGTTGGTTCTCAAGACACCAACCCTTACAAACTCCCACTTGGACTAGATCCAACTGCCTACGAATTTTAGTCTACTAGACCTCACATTATGATCATGTTTCTGTTGATTCAAGGCTTTAGTCAAGGGGTCTGCCACATTGTATTCCGTGGAAATACTGCCCACTGCAACTTCACCTATCTGAGAAAAATCCCTCCAAAGATGATACTTCCGAAGTATGTTCTTTTTCCGCTGATGTGACCTTGGCTCTTCTGCAAGTGCCACCGCCATACTATTACCACAATATATTGTGCTAGGATATTTACTACTTGGTACTACATCCATCTCTTGGAAGAAGCTTCGCATCCATACTGCTTCTTTAGCTACCTCAGAAGCTACGATATACTTGGAATCCACTGTAGAATCTTCCACCACACTTTTCTTTGAGCTCTTCCAGCTCATTGCACCTCCATTCAAACTGAAGAAGTATCCAGTCTACGACATCATGTCATCTTGATCAGTCTAGAAACTAGCATCTACATGTCCTCTGATTACTATTTCCTCATCTCCTCCATAAACCAGAAACATATCCTTAGTACACCTCAGATACTTAAGGATGGTCTTGACTGCCATCAAATGGCAGTCTCCTGGATCATCTTGATATCTACCTACCACACTTAATGAGTAAGCAACATATAGCCTCGTACTTAGCAAAACATACATGACTGACCCAATCAGGGATACATAAGGAATACTTTCCATTCTCTTTCTTTCTTCATGTGTTTGAGGACACATTTTCTTGGAAATATGAATTCCATGTGACACTTGAAACAATCCCCTCTTGTACTATTCTATATTGAATCTCTTCAGTATCTTGTCAATGTATGTACTTTGACTAAGGCCCAACATTCTCTTGGATTTATCACGATGGATCTTGATCTCAAGAATATATGCTGCCTTGCCCAAGTCTTTCATGGAGAATCATTTATGCAACCATGCCTTAACTGACTGTAAGATAGGTACTTAGTTTCCAATTAGAAATATGTCATCAACATATACTATTAGGAAAATTACTGCACTTCCACTAAACCTCTTGTAGACACAAGGCTCGCATTCGTTCTAAACAAATCCAAATTCTATTACAACTTCATCAAAATGAATGTTCCATGACCTTGATTCTTGCTTTAATCCATAAATGTATTTCTGTAACTTGCATACCTTTTTGGCATCCTTTGGAGTTACAAACCCTTCAGGTTGTGTCGTGTAGACATCTTCCTGGAGGTTCCCATTAAGGAATGTTGTTTTGACATCCATTTTCCAAATTTCAAAGTCATGGTAAGCAGAAATGGACAATAAGATTCTGATGGATTTCAGCATCACAATCGATGAAAAGGTTTCATTATAGTCAATTCCTTGATGCTGTCTAAAACCTTTTGCACCCAGTCGTTCCTTATAGGTGTTGACTTGCCCCTATAGGTCCAGTTTCTTCTTGAATTCCCATTTATTACCAATAGGCTTTACATCAACTGGAGGATCTACCAAAATCCATACTTGGTTCTGGTACGTGGAATCTATTTTAGAATTCATGGATTCTTGCCACTTGGCAACATCTGTGCCTTCAACTGCTTCCTTGTAGGTAAGAGGATCATCATTGTCAACCAATAATGAGTCACCATCCTCGGTGACAAGAAAACCATATCGTTCCGGTTCTCTCACCTATATCGTACTCCTACACAGTTCTTGTGTCTCTGGAACAGATTGTTCTTCCACAGGGCTTTGTGGAATCTGTTGTTGTACTAACTCCTATGTATCTTGAGCCTCAACTTCATCGATGTCTATCTCGCTCCCACTATCTCTTTTGATGATGTTCTCTCTCTCAATGAATATAGCGTGTCTTTCTACTATAACCTTTTTATCTGAGGGGTTGTATAAGTAATATCCCCTTGTTTCCCTGGGATATCCTATAAAGATACACTTTGTGCCTCGGGGTGAACGTTTGTTACTTGAAGAGGCCTTAATAAATGCTTCGCTACCCCACACATGTAAATTCGATAATATGGATTTGCATCCACTCCATAACTCATATGGAATACCATTTATCAATTTAGTTGGTACTTGTTTTAGTATGTGTGTTGTTGTTTGTCATGTATTTCCCCAAAAGGATAACGGAAGACTCACATGAATCATCATTGATCTCACCATGTCCAATAGGGTGCAGTTACTCCTTTCACTTACACCATTCCACTGAGGCGTGTAAGGAGGAGTGAGTTGATATAAAATCCCAAACTCCCGTAAAAAATCAATGAAGTCCTGATTAAGATATTATCCTCCTCTGTCTGAGAGGAGTTTCTTAGTCTTCTTAACAAGCTGGTTCTCAACTTCAATCTTGTATTATTTCAACCGATCAAAATAATCTGACTTATACCTCATTAAGTAAATATATCCATATCTACTAAAATAATCAGTAAAAGTTTTGAAGTATGAGAACCCAACCCTTGCTTCAATTGGAAATGGTCCACAAACATCTGTGTGAACTAATTATATAATCTCTTTAGCTATTTCACCTTTCCCGCTAAATGGGGATTTGGTCATTTTACCTTGTAGACACGCATGACATACACCAAGTGGTTTTAGTTCAAAAGAATCTAAATACCCATCTTGATGTAATTTTGTCAAACGTTTCTCATTGACATGACCTAGCTGGTGATGCCAAAGTTGGGTGTGGTATGAGTCATGTGAATTAACATTTTCATTGATTTCTATTACTTGGTTTGTGTAGTCTAACACATATAGTCCGTTATATAAATGTGCCCTACCAAAACAAATGTTATCTTTATAAAATTAGCAACATCCAGTTCCAAACTTGAAGATGAATCCATCAGTATTTAATATGGATACTGAAATAATGTTTTTGGTTACAGAGGGTACATAATAACATCCTTTAAAAACCAAGGCCATCCCTGTAGGCAGTCTGAGATGGTTGTCTCTGACAGCTACAGCAGTGAGTCTGGATTCGTTGGCTGATCGTAGATCTACCTCTCCTCGATCAATCTTCTTGAATCTACTCAGTTCCTATATTTGGATATAGATGGTATCACCACAAGAAGTATCTAATACCCAATTTGTATAAACAGATAGATTGCATTTGATGAAAAATGCACTTGAGGATTCCCCTTGCTTCCTAGGTTGGGTGCATTTTTTCTTCCAGTGGCCCTTCTTGCCACATGCGAAACAAACAACCTCTTGTTCTCTTGCCTCCCCTTTGATCTTATTTTTCTAGGAAGGCCTTGAAGAAGATTTGGGCTTAAAGATATTCACTTTCCCTTTCCTTTTATTCACCATAAGGATAGAAGGCTTTTCACGCTTCATGTCATTATCCACTTGGCGAATAAGGATAAGAAGATCGGATAGAGACTTATCAATGTTTTTCATGTTGAAATTAACAACAAAGTTCGAGGTGCTCTGGGGGAGTGATGCAATAATGAGATCGATGCCCAGTTCTTCGGGGAGTTTAAACCCTAGAACCTCCAAGCACTCAATTTAGCCAATGATCTTGACTATATGAGGCCCAGATTGGGCACACTCTCCAAGATTTCTCTAAAATAGAGCCTTGAAGATCTCAAACCATTCCCATCTTGCTCTCTCCTGGTTTAGAACATGGAGGTGCTCGAGCATGCTATATGCATCCATGTCTTCATGAGACTTCACGAGACAAATAGAAATCGATGATAACATCAAACATTGAACGTCGAGAGTGTCGTTAAAATGTTGATCATAGACTAATAAATCTTCATCACTTGCCCCTGGGGTAGGAGAATCAGCAAGTGAGGACTCCAGCATGTAAAACTTTCGTTTATGGTGTAGGAAAACTCGAAGGCACCTAAACCATTCTTAAAAGTTACTACCGGTGAACATTTTGTCTTTATCTAGAATTGATCGCAGAGAAAATGTGGTTGACGAGTTTTTCATTTCGATTCTACAAAATTAAAAGAGCAGATTTATCAGTACTTTCTAGATTACATTTTTTGAAAAATAATAAATGAATTAATTATCCCACTATTTTATCAAGCTCTAATGGCCCTCGCAATTGAACTCGAAATGTCCAGTTTCTTTGACATTATAGTGTAAAGGATCCATATTCTCCTTCACATAACCCCAACAAGGGTTGGTTAAGCTATTTGAAGGTATTTAGGTAGGCAGGTCTTTGCGAACTGTGAGCTTACAATTCCTTGATCTGTTGAGTGGACTCCCCAATCCTGAAATCCTGACTTGGATTTCCTCAACTCTTGCCTCCAATATTACACCAAGTCTAGCAAGGGCTACTCCCCTTGATGTAATATAGTTAAGTCTACCCGAATCCTTTCATAAATGGTTCCTTTATAAAAGTAAGTGTCCCAAAAAGGGATGGTCAAACACATAGTTTTATTGAGTCTTTCCCTTAATCAAGTAACAGAAGGCTTGGTCTGACTTAATATCTTATTGAGGGATTTTAATTTTTATGCGTAGTTTCACATTATCACATGATTGTTAATATTAAGTGATGCTTTATTAAGTGATTAAACATGTTCCGATAATGTTTACAGATAGTCCGGTTTTTATTTTATTCCATCTTTGCATGCTTGTTTATTTCATTAATTATGTGATCACGACAACACATACATAATAAATAACCCATGCAATCAGACAGAAATAAAATAAGATGGTATGATCAGGAGCTTCTATTGGTTAGCTTATCTAGAGGTTTTGATAAGCTAACACTGACCTAGGGAAAAACACCTTGAACTGATGGTTCATGTTTTGTAGCTCCCACCTATCCACCTTTGTATCTTCTTGTGTTGGTTTCGCCTTAGCTTCGGATTTTGAACTGTCTCCTCTGGCTTGGGAGATCCTCCATTACATGGGTTTACATTAAAAAACCATGGGCACATAGGCCCTACATTTTATTGGAATAAGGCTCACAGGACAACAAATTTAAATAAATTTAAATGAAACCATACACACAAACAAAGGTTCTTTGGTCTAGCTCATGATCATCCATAGCATGCAACGACATTTACGCATATTTAGAATTCAAATTCTTTTAATCGTTATTTTATTTAAGATAATTCGCGCTTGAATTCAATTAATTATGATCTTATAAATAATCAATTATTTATCTTAAATTCCTTTCTGAATTTTCTTGAGATTTTTCTCATCCATATTCCTTGTACAGGTCTCTTTACTCTTGGAGGAAAGTTGGTGAAATTTCTGGAAAGTACATGGTGTGTAGTTTATATTTACCTGGCGTGTATTTCTTTTCACCCTTAATCTAAATTACATGTCGATGGCTTTGGCATGTTTTCTGTACTTTGGAAATTTTGGACTACACGGCATGTAGATGAATCATACACGGTGTGTACTTCCTTGTTATGCGGTAACCGTCCTGGCAATCCCGTGTACGCAGAACACAGTTTCTCCTTGTACATGGTTTCACCTGGACCGGATCGGACTACACGGAGTGTTGCTCCAACATACATGTCTTGTATTCCAGTTTCCACACATCGTTCAATTCTGGTCAACATGGCGTAATTAATTCTTACAGATACTCAATTCACACGGCGTGGTTCAGCGGACCAATGCCGGTTCGTTGAACCTAAGTACACGACGTGTAGTTTTAATTACACGTCGTGTATTCCCGTGTTGTACAGACAGAAAGAGTGGCTCCTTCGGATGAGTTCCTCATTTTTAATTTAATCAAAATTAAAATTAAAAGGTCATTTATGTGATATGAATCAAGAAACTAAGGAGGAAGAACAGATCTAATTTATTCACATTTATAGAACAATTTATTTCGAAATGAATCCAATATAAATGCGTAAATTATTAACGAAAATTAAATAACTATAATCAACATTGTAACCTTGCTCTGATACCATTTGTAGGTTCTGAGCGCAGTGTAAGTGCATGGGTTGAAGTGCCCACTTGGATTTTTTCATTAATAATGATCAATCCGGGATCAATACGATGATAAACGCCAGTCTCCACAGATTGAATCACACAAATGAACAAAGAAAAGAAATTCCCAGAACCACAAAGTAGGATCGTTACATGTTGATTATAATTAATTTAATCAATTGAAAAGAAATACCTTTGGGTGTTCTTTCTTCGTTGATGTTCTTGATCACGTTCTGATATGATTAATTGTTACATCATAGAAGACAAGTGTATACTTCCTCTAGCGGTGATCCACACGTGTACCTCGTATCTCGAGACGTCGCCAAAGGTGTCTCCGGGTGCTAGTGTGGAGAAACCTTTGCTTTCATTGTCCAAGTTAGATCATCTTGATCTAATGGAAGAGGATCTCTCTCGGTCTTGAGAGAGTTCTTGGAGTGAGAGGTTCTTTAGGCCTTTAAAGAATTCTCCAGAGTAGTTGTGCACAACAATTCTCTTGTGTGTCGGAAAAGAGTTGGGTTCTGAGGATATTTATAATCAGGTTTGAGGTTGTAGAGTTATGACAATAAATAAATGTGTTACGCATTTTATTTATTTCATTGACTCTTATTTAAAACCCCCATGTCGAATAATTAATTTCCTTGACATGCGCCCACGCTGATTATAATAAATGTCATTTAAAACAATATTATATCCTCAAACTCCCGACTGGAAAAACTACACGGACTGTACTTTTTTTATTGAAAACTACACGGCATGTACATTCAATGTACACGGCGTGTATATGTTGTTTTCATTTATTCATTTTCTTTCAATAAAGAAAAATACACTGGATGTAATTATTAATACACGGCATGTACTTGTTTTCCATGAAAAACTACACAGCATGTAATCTTTAATACACGGCGTGTATATCTTATTTTTCATTTCCTTATTCCTCCATTATTAAAACGATTTAGGCTTCCTTGAATAATTATTAAACCACATACGAGATTAATATTTATTCTACTTGAGATACTTTAATAAACTTAGTGTGTGACCCTCTAGGCCTCTTTCCCATTGGCATTAGGCGAGCTTGCCTAAAGTCCAAGATTACTATCTAGCAACAGGTCAAGGAACCCAAGAGAAAGAAGTCAATGCCGCATTGATGTATCACCTCATATGAATGCTTACTGTGTAATTTAATCCCTTTGTATTGATATATCATCAAGAAGGTTACATGGCAGTGTCTTAAACCTATATGATTGATCTTTCATTCTTTGACTTCCTGAAATAAACTTGTCGTTTACACCATGGCCATGGAATTTCATGCGACAATTCTATTTCAATCAAAGGTTCGAGATATCAACTTCCATAAATGGAAGTGACAAATCCTTCCTCTACTAATCCATTAACAACATGTCATTTGTGACACACCCAACGTACCCTACTTCCTGCCAACTGTCTATGTGACGGTTTTCGTCAATAAATCTAAGTGTGCGAGTCATGACTTGAGTTAATGATAATCTTACAGTATAAGGACCATTATAAATGCTTGAAGATAGCAATATCCGATGACACCAAGACATGCGGAATTACTACAGGTGGGTCTGTTCTCATAATCTCCCATCTTAGAGATTACCAAGTGCAAACTCTATGAGGGAGAGTCTCATCTTCTTACAAGTACTCGCACATGACGGTCTATATACTATGTGTCCTATCATAGTATGCCATCTAACCGTATAACTTTATTTAAGAATATTGTTGTATCATTTCAAGGTTCTCATCATAGCGGGGATCTGCCATGACCTTATCAATGTAATAAATATTCCGGGACATTTATTATATTATAGTCATGCAAAACAATGAACAATATATAATAAGTGAACATTCATGTAATCAAAGTACAAAATAGTTGGTTCTCAGGACACCAACCCCTACACTTTTTGTTTTCCTCTAACACCAGAACAAGTTTGGACTCCTCAGTTTCGGTAAGTGAAGAAGAGATAATGATAGGATAAGAGTGATCATGGAAAAGGAATACATATTTCAAGTGTTCAGGAAGAGGTTTTAGATCAGTCCCATCTTTTATTTGTGGGTTATAAAACTCAGGAATGGAGGAAGGGACTTTAGTTACTTCAAATTCATTCTCCTTAATACTTTCCAAGGTGAAGCATAAGAGATCAGAGTTGATGTGGGATTCAAGAGAGTTTTCAAGTTCCTCTAGATTGATGGAGTCTATGAATGAGAGGTCCAAATCAACTTCACCATTTATTACTTGGTTAATCATGGAGCAGATTTCACAAGATCCTTTATCTTCAGAACAGGATGAACATGATTGAATGAGGTTCAATTGACTCGTACAAGTGTCCTCAGAAGCATCGACCGAGAATACAGAGTGATCCTCGGATGGGTATCGCATGGCTTGGAAAATGTTGAACTTGACCATTTGGTCACCGAATTCCATAGATAAGATGCCTAAATGGACATCAATGTTGGTTCTCGCAGTCATGATGAATGGTCTTCCTATAATTAGGGGAGATTGAGAAGATGTCTTCTCACCTTCCATGTCAAGGACATAGAAATCAGTAGGGAAGATAAGATCATTGACTCGGACAAGGACATCCTCAATTATTCCCTCAGGACTGGTTGTGCTTTGATTGGATAACTGAATGAAAATTCTCGTTGGGTGCAAGGGACCTAGACCAAGGTTGGAGAATATGGATTTGGGCATAACATTAATTGAGGCTCCTAGGTCTATGAGTGCACCATCAAAGTTGGAACTTCCAATTTAGCAAGGAACCATAAAGGTTCCTGGATCTTTGCACTTAATGGGTATGGAATCTTGGGTTGCAACATTTTCGAAGGTCCTAAGTTGCCTCTTGTGGGTACACAACACCTTGAGAAAGTTGGAATACTTAGGAATTTCTTTATGGCATCTTAGAGGGGAATGTTGACTTCAACACGTCTAAACATGTCGAGCATTTCAGAATTAGGTTCAAAGGACTAACTTGGTTTAGAAATAGCTTGAGGAAAAGGAATTGGATTCCTAATTGGAATGGAAGGAGGTGAGGGAATGGATTCAGGTTCCTTTTCAAGTTTCTTTTTATTTTCATTTTCTAGGTCAACATTCAAAGGAGGGTTGGAGGGCTTATCTTGAGGCATAGCAATTTTCTTTCCCAATCTAAGTGAAATTACACTTATATTACCCTTGGGGTTGTGTAATGGTTGAGATGGAAGTTGGGAAGAATTGGATGGTCCCTGTTGACTAAGGTGGGATGGAAGTTCACCAATTTGGGTTCCAATGTTCTTGAGGCTTGAACGGATGAAGGAGGAAAGATCTTCCAATGCACTTTCACATGGTTTCTTGGAAGAAGAGGCGTGTCCTGTATTGGGATGACCAAGATTTTGGTTCTTGGAAAACCGATTGTATTAGTTTCGGAATTGGGAAGGCTCGTTAGGATAATGGAATCTAGGAGGAGGATTGTTTCTTTGAGGTTGAGGAATAAAAGGATAAGGTTGTTGTAAGTTACCAACACCTTGACCATATTGAAACTGGTTTGGGTTTTGAGTAGGGAATTTAGGGGGATGAGATATGGGATTACCATACCTAAGGCCTTGGTTATAGGAAGAAGAGAAGGTCTTAGAGTGAGGTTGGTTGAAGTTTCTAACAAACTGACCTGACAGTTGAGGATTGTTATTCCTCTGAGCATATGCTGCATTGAGCTCCATTGGTCCAGATGAATCGGATTGATCCTCTTGAAGTTTTGGACATGTGTCTATTGGATTAGATGAAGAGTTGTAGATTCAACAGTTTTTTATAGGTCCATGAAACATTGATTGTGAAGAAAATGAGGTTAAATATTTGGAAGCCACAGCTAGTTGTCACACAAGACCTGTAAGTTCACTCATCCACTCGGTCATCTTGTTCGTCTCAATTGATTGGTTTTCTTGGGCTTATTTGACTTGAGCATGTGCTCAAGTATGGAATTGTTGTGTGTTTGCATCCATGTTACTTATGAGATCTCTTGCTGTTGCAGGAGTTTTATCAACAAGAGCACCGCCACTTGCAGCATCAATGAGAGTTCTCTCTATAGCCAATAACCCCTCATATAAGTATTGGATCAGGAGTTGGTTAGGAATTTGGTGATGTGGGTATGTTGCAACAAGCTTTTTGAACCTCTCCCAGTATTCATGGAGTGATTCACTTGGGAACTGACAGATACCACTTATTTCTTTTCAAATAGAAGCAGTACAAGAAGAAGAAAATAATTTCTCTAAGAAGAGACACTTCATGTCATTCCATGTGGTTATGGAAACAGGAGGTAGGTAGTAAATCCATAACTTATCAGTGTCAGCTAGGTAGAAAGGGAATGCTCTAAGTTTGATTTATTTTTTAGAAACCCCTTGAGGATTCATGGTAGAGCACACTACTTGAAACTCTTTAAGGTGGATGATGTGGATCTTCACCAGCTAGCCCGTGGAAATAAGGGATAAGACGAATCAAACCCGATTTGAGTTTGAAGTCAGCTTCTATGTTTGGATATTGAATACCAAGAGGTTGGTAATTCATATCAGGGGAAGAAAGTTCTTTTAGTGTTTGTTCCCTAGGATTGGCCATATATAATTCAATTGGTTGTACAAGGATATGTTCTTGAATTATTTGATTATCTCTTATGTTCCTCCTAAGTTGGTGAAGTGTTCGCTCAATTTCAGGGTAAAACAAATCTGAGAGATTGTTTAGAAGTCTATGGGGCATTCAGAGAGATTTTGGAAGAAAGAGGAAGATAGTTTTTTCTTTGTATTTTTTCCATTTATGTTTTTTATGAAAAGACGGGTTTTTCTTTGTGTTTTTTTTTCAATTTTTTTTAAATTTTGTTTTTTTTTGGTTTTTTATTACAATAAACTGAAACTAATGACTACTTAAAGCACCATCCCCGACAAAGGCACAATTTGAACTGCAGATTTACCAATATTGAAAGATGAATAACGATTTAGTGTCTTCTTCAAAGATGTAGATATGGATATCTTCTGTCCACCCTCAAACCTTGGTGGCCTATAGACTTTTGTAGCCAAAGTTATGGCGGTTTTAATAAATAATGTCATTCTGTCTATTTCACTCCAGACTATTCAACGGTAGAAATGTGGATGGGTTTTTGCATAGTAATATGCCCTAAAATAAAAATAATTTCTTCAAAAATGGTGGCCCCCTATATCTTGGATTTCACACTAAAAAATCTTAGCTTATATGGATGTCTAAATCAGGAGAAATTCAACATTTTCGTGATGATTTCAATTCCCATCCAGAATAGTGAGCTGAGTTTAAGTGAATCAGTTGGTCCCATTGTACTTGAATTTGGGACATGAAATTTTTATCCAAGATTACATGTAGTGTCCCTGGAATTATTGTAGAGAATTAATGTTTTTTGACTTCTGGATTGAGCCCAGTAAATCAATCTTCAAGGCTGGTCCAGTTGGTTCATAGATTCATTGGGCCTTCTTGTGTTGTCCATATGACCCTTCAAATGGCAGAATTGTCTCATTATCCCTTCTAATGAAATGTTCTAAATAGAAATATAAATCATAAAAAACAAAAACCATTAAATTTGGATCAGTAGGGTAATAGTTATAGATAATACATTAAACTAACTCAAATCTGGATTTATTCAAATAGTGCTCAAAATTATATTCAATATTAAAACATGAATATTACACACAAATTATTCACCTTTCATATAAAATCAGTTAAGGGAGTTATTAAAATGTAATAAAAATTTTAATAACATCAATACCATAAGAATCAAGTCATTTTTTTTAAAAAGATCCAAATGGGACTTTTAAATAAATATAACCTGAAATACCAAGTCCCTTCCATCTATTTTAAATACTACCTCAAAATACCAATTTTTAAACAAATTGAAACTACACCCCCTTCTTAAAAATAGAAACATCCTTTTAAACTTGATTCACTCACTTTACAATTAAAAATTAGAGCTAATATCTAAATTTTTCATCAAAATCATTTAAAAGGGACTAATAGGAATTCCAATAAACACATGGAATAAAAAAACATTTTATTTAAAATAAACACTTAAATTCCATTAGGAAACCATTTTATTCCAATATAAAATTTCCTAAAAAAAATTTATTAAACCATCAAAAATTTCATATATGGATATACATTCATAGGAATGTATTTTATAAATCTCAAGAACTTAATGAATTGAAAATAAACTAATAAAATAGAAAAACCTACCTTAATTTAAATGGAAAACAATATGCATTGTTTCAACTTTCACAGTGAACACCCAAACCTGTGAAATCACCCTTTATAGACCTTATGTAACAAAAACCCTATATTAGAACCATAAAAAATCCATAAAGTACCATGAATATAAATTAGGGTTTTGGGAGGAGATAAACCCCTAGTAGAAATTGAATATGGAATATAGGATAATATTAAGGATGATAAAGAGGGATAATACCCTAAATATAGCTTGAAATATAAAGGAAAGGATCTAATAATTAAAGAGGGGAAGGAGGAGCTCTCCCTCATGCTCTATGTATGTCTATAATGTGAAATTTGAGGGGGAGAAAAATGGGTTATGGAAGAACATGCAAAGTGGCAATTTCAATTTTTAAAAAACTTGGTAGACATAAATCATGGCATATCTTACTGGCTATATCATGGTGTCCCTCTCTAGGAACCATTATAGTGTGGTCTTATGTGCTACAGTATTCAGGTTCCAAGGATGGTAGTGTTGAGTCTCCCAATCCCCTATACCACCATAGTACAACCTTCCATGTTTTGGAATGGAGACCTCTTTCAAACACCCTCTATGGTATAGATCCAGTTTTCAATCATGGATCATTCTAATTGGTAAAATAAAAGGGCCTCTATTTAAGTCACTACATCATGGACTCCCAATGCTATGGGGTGGCCTCTTGTAACATTGTCCAAAAACTCTATAGGATCTCCAAAAACACCTAAAATACAACATAAACACCTATAAAGATTAAAGTAAAAAAAATAACTTTAATAAATAATAAATAGTGAGATTATTGTTTTAGCCCATGTCCTCATACAATGATTCACTTTTAGTTTTAGGGTGATACAAAAATTAACTAATGAAATTATGTAATTTCATAAGTTAGTGGGGGTGATGGTTTCAGTTGGTAGTAGAGGTGTGACTGCGGATGACGGAGAAGATGGTGTTATTGGAATAAAATAAACATTTAAGTAATTCTGTAATTTGAAAAAATACAAGGCATTTGGTCTCATTTAATACATTGTGTATGTCACCAATTATGGTTTTTGCATCATCATTAAGACCACACATAATCTATATTTGAGATACACAAAGTGTAATAAAAAATAAAAGGTGATAGGGTTATGAATATTTTTAAATATAAAATGTTGTATATATTGAGAAGGTGTACCATGAATTGTATCCACATACATATCATATGGAATCCCACCTTTTTATTAAAGAACTTTTCATTACATTTTATAAACATAGGATCTTTGAAGTCTTGTGTCTTAGAAATCAGGAACATAAAACATGAAAAAATAAAGAATTATTTTAATACCCTTTAAAATATTCTTTAAATTTTCATACTTAGTATAATTACTGCATCTCATAACCTTCAAACATACATCAAAGGAAAGGGTGAGCAAAATTCCCAATAAAGAAAGCAAGTGAAACAGTTTACAAGTGAACTTGATCAATATCAATAAGTACATGGAGATAAAGAGGCATATCATTATAATAATAACTTGAATCATAAAATTAAAAATTGGATAAAAAATTTAATTTAGACATTCATGAACATATCACCAAGGTTCATCCCCAATGTGTTATAAACATTTCCAAGGTTATTCACCAAGGTATCTTAAAACCTGTCATCTTTAGAGATTAAATTATTTACCAAATGCATTGGAGAACTATCAGATAACATCCTTAATATTTATTTATTTTCATGTTATATACATATATCATAATCATACATTTCATAAATAACCCATATAGAATAAACTAAATGGGTTTCATATCAAAATTGTGACGTTTTAAGAAGTGCTTAAAAACAGGATCGTTATGTCATTTATAACACATGGAAAGGAATAAGGGTTTTAAATATGTAAATTCCAGAATAAAATATATAATTTTTATGTAATGATGAATAACCCTATAAATTAAATAAGTTATGGTATTCACATAGATAAAATAATATAATTGTTTTAGAAAAAGGCAGAGATTTTGAGATGAAAATTATGTAGTATAAAGGCTATATAAGATGGTTTTAGAAAACATTAAAAAGAGAGGTTACATGGGTCACCCACTCAAAAATAACTAATAATAAAATATAGGTACATAATAAAAACAAATAAGATCATGGTATGGATATTTGAATGACAAACCACATGAAAAGGAAACCTGAAAGAAAGGAGAAGAAGTGATATCTTTTACAAAAATTCGGTAGCCTAACAGCATCACTTAAAAATTAAAAAAATCATTTGATGAGAGTGGAAAGGATATATCATAATTTGGGCATAAAATAGAAATAAATATGTATATAGAAGAACATACCCCAACATAATAAAATATAAACTAGAAGACATAACATAAAGGAAGTCATGACTAAAAGAGGAGGGTGAAAGGTTCCCTTACCTTAAAGAGTAACATAAAAAACATGAAGTTTGGGACCTTGGGGGATAGAGGGAGGCTTTGGAGGAATTTTTGGGAGGTAAAAAGGCTATATCTTCTTAGAGAAGGAATTTTGGATGAAATGAATGAAGTAATGGGTTTTTATTTATAGCAAAAGTGAGGGAATATTTTATTAATATCCAAAGGACACCTCATCGGTGGTATTTGCAAAAACACGGGCTTTCCCATGGTATTTTCCCATGGTATTGGCCACATGGGACACCTCATAACATATCTTACTATTAAAAAGTTTTCCATAATTATTACATCATTAATGATGTCATTAAACACATAGAAACTTAAAACTGTAATTTTATTATTCACCGAAAAACATAACATATTATAAAAATATCATAAATTCACTATAACCTAATATCAATGCTCTGAATTCAAAAATGAACTCCATTTTATGAAAATAATTTTCTAATTATGAGATATTTAATTTTTAAGTAAAAACACTATTTACTTAAAAAAAATATTAATACTGAACTAATAATTTCTGAAACAGTTATTTACTTATGCTATTATATCACATTACCTAATCAAGATGCCTAAATTATATATATACTTACTTATGTGAGGTTACTATTCTATTGGTCTCATTACTATTCATAAGGGTAATGTTACTATTCATGATTTACTATTCACCAAAAATTAAGTTGATCTTATTAGACTCTAAATTTCTTACTGATCATAACTGTAGAAGACCATTTTTTGAAAATTATTTCACATTATTAATTATTTAGAGTATAAAAAATATTATAAAATACCCTTTTTCCAAAATTCACCAATAAAATGGAACTTCTATAAATTCATCTTATATTTATCTTGAAATTTGAAATTCACAAATTTCACCATAAGAAGAAATAACAATTTTATTTATACAAAGGGATTACACAAAGTAACTAAGGCCTCGTTACATAGCCATTTATAACACCTATA
Source organism: Viscum album (assembly GCA_963277665.1). NCBI lineage: Eukaryota > Viridiplantae > Streptophyta > Magnoliopsida > Santalales > Viscaceae > Viscum > Viscum album. Next base: position 509,115,584 of record OY728143.1, on the reverse strand, counting down.
TGGGACCAAAGAGTAAGGTGTGGAATGGTGATAGAATCTTGGGGGGGCTCAGAAAACATTGCCCGACTGGTGATTTCTATCATCTTGAACTTCTCCCTTAAGTGATTACTCTCAAGATTAACATGTTGGAGTTTGGATTGTGCTTGGTCCAGAGCAAATCCAAGAGATGCTACCTCCTTCACAAGCTCTGACAGATGGGCTTCTAATGTATTGAGTTTACTAGATGAGTCCATCGACTCTTCTTTCTGTATTAATTAAGCATGGTCATTTGTATTTATAGACAATAAACATAATATTAAGAGTATAGTTTCAAATGGTCATATTGACCAACGGTCATATTGACCAACGGTCATATTGACCAACGGTCATATTGACCAACGGTCATATTGACCAACGGTCATATTGACCAACGGTCATATTAACCAACGGTCATATTGACCAACGGTCATATAATAGTCTAAACACAATGGTCTCATTTTAATTATACTCACGTCATTAATTAAAGGATATAATTTTGTTGAGTGTAAAATAAAATTACACACAAAATTAGGAAACAAATATTATTCAAATGTTCAGGTCGTTACATTCTTCCCCCCTTAAGATATTGTATCCCCGAAATTTCAACTCATACCCTTTGAAGAGAAAAGGTGTGGGTACTTATGATTCATAGACTCCTCTAGTTCCCATGTGGATTCATCACATTTTTTGTTTCTCCATAATACCTTAACAAGGTGGTAGTCTTGTTGCATAGAACCTTGTCTCTATAATCAAAGATCTCCACTGGTTGCTTCTCAAAAGAGAGGCCATCTTCCAGTCATACAACCTCTGGATTTAGTACATGTGAAGGGTCAGGAATGTAATTCTTCAGGAGGGATACATGAAAGACGTCGTGAACTTGTGCTAGATTTGGAGGAAGTGTTAGTCGATAAGTCACTACTCCTACGCGATCAAGGATTTCATAGGGTCCAATTTACCTAGGGATGAGCTTCCATTTCTTCCCAAACCTCATTACTCTCTTCCAAGGTGAAATTTGAAGAAAGAATTTATCACCAACATCAAACTCCAAGTCCCTTCGATGGTTGTCGATCTATCTCTTTTGCCAACTCTAAGCAACCTTAATGTGTTGCTAAATGGCATGGACATTTTCTATCATATCTTACACAAAATTAGGCACAAGAATCTTTCTCACACTAGCTTCATCCCAACAAGTTGGAGTTCCGCATAGCTTCCCATATAGAGCTTTCATAGGGTTCCATCTGAATGCTTGAGTGGAAGTTGTTGTAGTAAGAGAACTTAACAAAAGGTAGATGTTTATCCCATCCACCTTTAAATTCCATTGAGCATGTTTTCAGCATGTCATCGAGTGTTTGAATAGTCATTTATATTGGACATAAATTTGGGGGTGATAGGACATACTGAAATTCAATTCGGTACTCAGATCATGTTGAAGACTTCTCCAAAATTTTGATGTGAACTTTGGCTCATGATCAGATATGCTAGAAAGTGGAACTCCATGAAGACTTATAACATATTTCACATAAATCTTGAAAAATTGATCAAGAGTGAAATATTCCTGAATAGAGATAAAATGGGCAGTCTTGGTGAGATTGTTCACAGTAACCCATTTCGTATTGTTTCCATTGGGAGTTCTAGGAAGACCAGTGAAAAATTCCATTGTGATATTGTCCCACTTCCATGCTCGTATGGGTAGTGGTTATAATACCCCTTTAGGAAGTTGTCACTATGCCTTCACTAGATGACATACCAGGAACCTTATAGTTTAGGCAGCAATCTCCCTTTTTATATTATCCCACTAATAATAATCATGAAGGTCCCTGTACATTTTTGTGCTTCCAAGATGTATAGAGAAAGTAGATCTATGAGATTCATCCATCATCTCCTTCTTTATTTCTAGAATAGATGGATCACATAGTCTTGTACAAAATTTCAGTACACCTTCTTTATCAATATGGAACTCAAGAAAATTCCCATCCTTCATAGCCTCAAAATTCTTCTGTAAAAAATGATCTTCTTTCTGATATTTTATGACCTTCTCTAATAATGACAGTTGAGAAATCATTTGGGATATGGTTGATGATGACCCTTACCTTATAATTCCCATGTCCATTTTCACTAGGTCTTGTATCAAGGGATATCTTTTAATCCTCATCATGGAAAGAACAACTCAGTCTTTCTTACTAAACACATCAGTGACTTTGTTTACACTTCCAGGATGATTATGAATTGAAAAATCACAGTCTTTAAGTAGTTCCAACCATCTCCTTTGTCTCATGTTCAATTCCTTTTGTGTGAAAATATAATTCAAACATTGATAGTCTATGTATATATAACTTATCTACCTATAAATATAGTGCCTCCATATCTCCATAGAAAAAACAACTGTATCTAGCTCATGTTCATGTGTAGGATAGTTCTACTCATGAGTTCTCAACTGTCGAGATGCATAAGTAATGACCTTTTCATTTTTCATGAGGATGCACCCAAGACCTTTTAGATATGTATCACTAAAAATAATGAATCCTTCTCCACTTGAGGGAAGAGTTAGCATGGGTTTAGTAACCAATATCTTATTTAGCTGTTGGAAACTTTCCTCACAATCGTTTTTCCAGATAAACTTTACCCCTTTTCAAGTTAACTTGGTTAATGGATTAGAAATTTGTGAAAAGTTTTTAACAAACCTCCTATAATATCTCACAAATCCATGGAAACTCCGAATCTCAGTTATTTTTGTAGGATGAGGCTACTCCTATACAACCTTTGTCTGTGCAGTGTCAACTGTGATTCTTTCATTGGTTACAATGTACCACAAGAAAGAAACTTTTTGTAACCAAAATTCACATTTTTTAAACTTTCTAAAAATCCTCTCCTTCTGTAGAGTTTTCAAAATAACCCTTAGATGATCCTCATGATCTTCATGAATTTTGAAATATATCAGAATATCATCAATAAAAACTACCAAAAAGTTAACAAGGTAGTCCTTAAAGACTCCATTCATAAAATCCATAAAAATAGAAGCAGCATTAGTCAATCCAAAGGGAATAACAACAAACTCATAATGCACATATCTTGATTAGAAGGTAGTTTTTGAAATATCTTCTTTTTTCACCCTTAATTGATGATAACCAGATCGAAGATCAATATTAGAGAATAATTAAGCCCCACGAATTTGGTTAAATAATTCTTCAATTCATGGAAGAGGGTATTGGTTATTAACTAGAATCTCGTTCAGTTCTCTATAATCAATGCATAGCTACATTAATCCATTCTTCTTATTTTTAAAGAGAACAGGTGCCCCTTAGGGAGACACACTCAGTCGGATAAACCCCTTCTCCAAAAGATCTTGGAGATGTTTCTTTAATTCCTCCAGCTCCATATTTCCCATCCTATTCAGGGTATTTAATATCATATGAGATTCAAGTATGAGTTCAATAGAGATCTCTACCTCTCTTTCTGGTGGAGGTCTGGGTAAATCCTCAGGAAATACATCAACGTATTCCTAGACTATGGGGACATTGTTTATCCTTATACCCCAATTTTATTCTTCTTATTTACTGATAAACCCCATAAAGAAGGATATATGATGTTCTTCTAGACAAAGATCAGGTTGATATATCTCTCCAAGGAAGATAACTGTAGGCTTTCCATTCAATAATACTAAGACTTCCTTGCTTCTACATTTGATCTTAGCATAATACTTTGAGATCCAGTGCATCCCTATTATAATGTCAAATTCCAGTATGGGAATAACTACTAGATTTGTGAAAATATTGTTCTCACCAAAGTAAACACTATAGTTTCCAAAAACTAACGATGGTTGGATAATCCCACCAAGAGTCTTAACTGATAAATCTACTTTTAGAAATTTAGGGGTTGATTCTAAATTCTCTGAAAACATGGAGGAAATAAAGGAATGAATAGAACCAGAATCAAACAAATTACTTACTATATTTTAGAAAACAACAATAGTACCTTCCTTCACATCATTTGGTGCTTCAAATTCATCCATAGTGATAGAAAAATCATGACCTTGTTCCCTTGGCCTTTGCTAAGGCGGATGGTGATTCCTCTCCACTTCCCTAAGATTTTGAAAATGATTGGAAATGCATCCAAGTTTTCCACACTTATTGAATGGTACATAAATTAGGTCCTTCACCATATTCCACTTGTCCTTAGTGTTGGGCAGTTTAGGCTTCCCCTCACTATGACAATTCCACGAAATATGGTTATCTCTTTCACACTTGGAGCACTTCCTGCTCCCAAGCAGGCAGTTACCTAAATGCTTCTTCCCACATTTAGTACACATGGGATGTTGCTCTTTCAAACCTCCTCTTAACTAATCAAAGCTCCTCCCTAATCTTGGATTTATTGATCTCTTTTTTTTCATTGGATTTTTGAGACCACTATGTCTCACCAAACTCCAGTTCAACTTTCATCGCACTCCGCCCAATCTCCTGACATTTATTTTAATCTCGGTTGGCTAGATTCTTCCGCAGATGAGGTCTTAGTTCACCAAAGAATCTATCAACCTTACCATTTGGATCCATGAAAAATCTTTAGAAATTCTTGTGAATTTAGTCTCATAGCTTCTAACGGATTAATTTTCCTTCTACTTCAACTCGAGAAACTCCTTCTCTATTTTTTCTCATAGAACAAGGGAAATACTTATTGAAGATTATCACTATGAACTCTTCCCACTCCATAGATTCAACATCCACCCTTGGACTCATGTTTTTAATTAGTTCCCAAAACTAATCATATTCTCCATCTAAGCGGCAAACATCCAGGGTGACCTTCTCTTGTTTTGAATAATAGAGCACAGAAAACATCTTCTCGATAGAGCTAATCCATTGTTCAGCAATCAATGGGTCAGTAGATCCATTGAAGTTTAGTGGTCATTGACACATAAAGGACTCAACAGAATGTTTATCCCTTCATAGTGAGATTGGTCTCTCAACTTGATTCAAGTTATTTCCCATAACTTGAGTCAGCTGGTTCATCATTCTCATGAAATTTTCAATTTTGGATTCCATCAGAGGTCCATTAGTGCATGGTCCATTACGGTCACCATTTACACAATTCCTCCTATTTCCCACCATTTTCTAAAATAATAAAACCTTAGTGAGAAACATATTTCATTTACAAATCTTTTAACTATAAAGGATCTTTATGTCTAAAAAATTTATGCTTAAACATATTATTCTTTAACAGCAATTACATTTCTATATAAATCCTTCATAATGATTAATAAAAAGCTTATGATTAACAAAATAAATACCTTGGGAGTGTAAAACTAGGAGTGAAGAAAGGCTCATTTTCATGTACCAGGATACCCTAGGTCAAGACCAAAACTCCTTGTCATATTTTTCACTCCTAGGTACATTTGTGACAGAGCCACATCCACTTGTTCATATCCGGACGGATATTTATTTGTTCGGAAACCACTTAATTAATATTTCACAAAAAAAATAGGAAGTTTTCCTATATTTAAAATTTTATATAGGGTTCTTTATAATGTTTTAATTTCATAATTTCAACAAATAACTAAACTATCCTTTGATACCAACTATGGAATCCCTCCTTTTTATTACATAACTTTTCATTACATTTTACAAACAGAGAATATTTAAAGTCTAGTGTCTTGGAAATCAAGAACGTAAAACATGAAAACAAAAATAATTATTTTAATCCCCTTGAAAATATTATTTAAAATTTCATCCTAAGTACAATTACTGCATCTCATAACATGGAGACATACATCAAAGGAAAGGGTGAGAAAAAGGCTGAGTAAGGAAAGCAAGTGAAATAGTTTACAAGTGAACTTGAGAGATATCAATAAAAACATAGAGATAAAGAGAAATATCATAATAATAATAACTTGAAAGATAACTTGAAATGTGGATAAAAAATTATTTTATATATTCAAGAATATAACACCAAGGTTCATCCTCAAGGTGTCATAAAAATTACCAAGGTTATTCACCAAGGTATCGTAAAACTTATCATCTCTAGAGATTAAATTCGTTACCCAATGCATTGGAGTGATATCAAGCCGTGCCCTTAATATGTATTTATTTTCATGTGATCCAGATAGATCATCATCATACATTTCATAAATAACCCATAGAGAATAAAATAAATGGGTTTTATATCAAAATTGTGATGTTTAAATAAGTGCTTAAAAACAGAATTGTTATGTCATTTATAACCCATGGAAATGGAATAAGGGTTTTATATATGTCAATAATAGAATAAAATATATAATTTTTATGTCTTTATGAATGACCATGGAAATGAAATAGGTTTAGGTATTCACATAAATAAAATATGATAATTTCTTGAGAAAATGATAGAGATTTTGAGATGAAAATTCTACAGCATAACGACTATATAACATGCTTTTAGAAAACATTAAAAAGAGAGAGTACATGAGTAAACCAATAATAAATAACTCATAATATAGTATAGGTACATAATAAAAACAAATAAGATCATGTTATGGATATTTTAATGACATACCATATGAAAAGGAAACTTGAAAGAAAGTAGAAGATGCGATTTCTTTTACGAAAATTCAGCAGCCTGACGACATCACTTAAAATTTAAGAAAATTAGTTGATGAGAGTAGAAAGGGTATCTCATTATTTGGACATAAAATGTAAATCAATATATATATATATATAATAACATACCCCAACATAATAAAATAGAAACTAGAAGACATAACATAAAGGAAGTCAAGACTAAAAGAGGAGGGTGAAAGGTTCCCTTGCCTTGAAGAGTAAGTTCAGAAACATGAAGGTTGGGACCTTGGGGGCTTGAGGGAACCTTAAGAGGAATCCTTGGGAGTTAAAAAGACTATATATTCATTGAGGATGAATTTGGAATGAAATTAATGAAGGAATGAGTTGGTATTTATACAAAAAGTGAGGGAATATTTTATTAATTTCCAAAGGACACCTCATCAGTGGTATTTGCAAAACCATGGGCTTGCCCATGGTATTTTCCCATGGTATTCGCCACCTGGAAAACCAAATAAAATATAATACTATTCAAAAGTCTACCTGAATTATTATATCGTGATTACATCATTAATGATGTCATTAAACACACCGAAACTTAAAACTGTAATTTTACTATTCACAGGAAAAAACATTTTATAAAAATTTCATTAATTCACCCTAACCTAATATCGATGCTCTAAATTCCAAAATGAAATGCATTTCATGAAAATAATTTTCTAATTATAAAATATTTAATTTATAAGAAAAAACACTATTTACTTGAAAAAATACAAATACTTAACTAATAATTTCTAAAACTGTTATTTACTTATGCTATTATATCACATTACCTAATCAAGATGCCTAAATTATATTTATACTTCCTTATGTAAGGTTACTATTCCAGTGGTCACATTACTATTCATAAGGGTAATATTACTATTCATGATTTACGATTCACCAAAAATTAAGTTGTTCTTATTAAACTCTAAATTTCTTACTGATCACAACTATAGAAGACCATTTTTTGAAAATCATTTCACCTTATTGATTATTTAAATTATAAAAAAATATTTTAAAATACCCTTTTTCCAAAATTCACCAATAATATGTAACTTCTATAAACATATCCTATATTTATCCTGAAATTTGAAATTCAAAATTTTCACCATAACAAGAAATAACATTTTTATTTCTAAAAAAGGATTTCACAAAGTAACTAAGGCCTCCTTACATAGCCCCTTATAACACCTACATAGGACCTAAGAGTAAGGTGTGCAATGGTGATATAATCTTGGAGTGGCTCAGACAAAATTTCCTGAGTGGTGATTTCTATCATCTTGAACTTATCCCTTAAGATATTTAGTTCAAGCTAAATGTGTTGGAGTTTGTCTTGGGCTTGGTCTAGAGAAAAGCCCATTGGTGCTGCCTTCTTCCCAAGTTCAGATAGATGGGCTTCGTACGGCCAGAGTCTACTAGATGCAGTCATCAACTCTTCTTTCTCTATAAATTAACCTCGATCATTTGAATTTATAAATAGTAATCATAAAGTTAAGAGTATAGTTTCCAATGGTCATATTGACCAATGGTCATATTGACCAATGGTCATATAATAGTTGAAACCCAACAGTCTCATTTTAATTATACTCACTTCATTAATTAAAGGATACAGTTTTGTTGAGTATAAAATAAAATAACACCCAAAATTAGTAAACAAATATAATTCAAAAGCCAGGGTCTTTACACATCAAGCCGAATAGATTGACCCACGCAACATTCTCCACCTAAGAACATGCCATGTATATCAGGTGGAGTGGATCTATAGGGATAATATACTCATTACAATAATTTTTATGGACTTATAAATCATATACCTTACTAGAAACACCAATTATGTCAACTTCACATAGATTGGGTGACATTAGTACCCAACCAGTCTTCCCGAGTAACCCTATATGCAGTGTACCCTATATGGGCACACCATTTACTGGGAATATTTCATTATTCTTCAAACATTTATCCTGGAGTGTCATTTTTTACAAATGAATTATATATTCTAAGAATTTTTTAATAGAGAATTATAGTGCAATCCTATCAAACATAAATAACATTCCACATGGAACTTGGGGATGGTTTGAGTATCTTGGATCTGAATAGAATAAAACATGGTTTTGGTGAGACATTTAGAGTTGACATGGGGTTCAATTACTACCCCATGAGTCGGGGTGTGGTCCTCTATACATGGGTTTCAGGTACTACCCTAGATTCATTCTCATGATAGAGTTTTGTCCCCCCATATTGTTGATATATTTATTACTCCCCCATATTTAATTGCATTGTCCTTCATCTATGGGGTTAGTATGACCATGTATATTGATGTACAATCCTTTATATGGTTCAAGTACTCCATCATTCAATATTAACACCCCTTAATGATTAGTGGTCCCCTAATATAAATATATATAGGTGGATTTGAAGTTTTGAGAGTCATTTATCTTAGGTTTATATGGTTCTACATATATTTCAGAATCCCTTATTATGTTAAACTTTTGTGGAACTGAGTTTTGATGAATGGAAGTCTTATTTTTACATGGTCAACTTAACTTCTGAGCATACCTATTTTTAATAGGGTTCATTTTCCTATATTCTCTCATACTTAAGTTTTTTATTTAACATTTAGTTATGTCATTATCTTTATATTTTTTGGTTTGGTCTACTGTTTTATTTTCGTACTCACCCTTACATGATCTTTATTCTAACATGTGTTGTTTCTATAGAGATGTTATGTATATTAGTGATGTTTTTGGAGATTATAGAGATGGTGGAGTCGGTGTATTTGATATGTATTATAATATTTTCATTCTTATTGGTAGATTCTTACTAGTGGAGAAGACGTCTGTGACAACACCAAATCTAGTAACTTTGAGATGGTGGTAACTTTATAACATGGGAATAGATACAAGGGCTTAGTAGTCTTGTGGAACCATATACATCCATGATACCAATTTTACATTCAGAATATAATATAAAAATAACTTAATCAAATGCTTGGAATCCTTTAAACGTATTCAAAGAATTCATCTTAATATCCTAGGGAAAGTAAACAAAAAAAGGATGAGCTAAAATTCCCAGTAGGGGTTACATATAGCATAATCTATCAAGAATGAATAAGTAATAACCAATATATAAATATAAATAACTGAAAACCCAAACCATGTAGTCAATAACTTTAGCACAAAATGCATACAAAGATTGTATCAATGTAATAATCTCATGGATAATAATAACTGAATTATCAATGAAGGAAATGTTTAATATTATATATCCTGATCTCAGACATCATGATATCTATACCACCAATAATTTTACAAATAATGTTTAAACAATGGGTAGGTATACACCAAAAACCCATTTAATTTGGCCAACCAATTTGTCTCATGATACCTCTCTATGTATCAAGGGTAAATATATAACCAGACCCCACCAATCACTGCATGTCCATTTCATTCCTCATATATTTAATGATCAATTCAATTTATAAAAAATATTTCATATTTATAAATGTTTGTATTAAATAAAGAATACAAAATATAAATATTTTCCCATTCAATCAAATCACTTTAAAATTAAAACACAATATGTAGAACTCATATACCATTTAAGAAATAAGAATATCCATGATAAAAAAATATGGATATTTAAGAAAAATTAAATTTACAATGATCATAAGAAATTGAACGTTTTAAGAGAAATATAATAACCATAAAATTAATAATAGGGAAGAGTTTACCACAGATTCATCAGAAATATAGGTGTTCACATAAAATCATTCCCTTTTGTGAAATGAAGAAAATTGAAGTGGAATGTTAAAATAATATTTCAATTAATATTTTTCTTTGTAGAATAATTAAAAACATGTAGAAGAAACTAAATTTCATAAAATGGTTACCACGGTAGAAAATTTCATCAATGTCATATATATTATAAAACATTCCATTCGAATTTTCTAAAGAAATAAAAAAACAACCCTTTTAGAAAAAGTAATCGATAGCCTAAAATTCAATAATAAACCACATGATTAATAAAAAGGAATTTTGTAAAATAATTTTGAAAAATATAGATATGGATGAAAAACATATCTAATTAATGATAAATAAAAATGGACTTACTTCTAAAAATTTAATTTCTTGATTCAGGTAAAAAATATAAGAAAAATTAGATGAAAAATATGGAAATTATTTAAATACCAAGATAATAATAAAATTATGGTATCTTATAAAGGATAAATGATAATATTCCATCAACATAAATATAATCAATCCAAAAAGAAAGTGAGATTGTAAAATAAATTCTTTCCTCTTTAATAACTTCTGAATTATGAACCCTTAAAATAATAAAATTGAATTCAAACATTAATCATCATTATTAAATATATTTTCATGTTAAATATATAAAATTTTCATTTTACACACCAAATAAATTGAATAGGTTCATAATAACAAATGTGTTCCAATGGAGTGGAAATTAAGATGAAATTACCTTACCTCACACTTCCCTTTAGTTGGATGTGATTTTACCTCATATATAAAGATTTTAAATATGTTATTAATATATAATAGAACCAAATTAATATTTATAATATCATATATTATCCTATTATAATTACTTATCACCCATTATTTGATAATAATTCATTATTACCATTGTTTCGGGTGTTAACTGCTTTATTTTCTCATGCATGATTTATCCTGGAAGTTTTAGTTTTTGTGTATATTATATAGTTTTATATTCTATATATTTATATTAATGTTTTAAATATAATATTTATTCATTAGTTACATGTTTATAGTCATCCTTAAATTTTGAACATGGAAAATGAATCACACCGCATCATGGAGACGGTAGGTCGTATGTATGCATAAGCAACGTTGTCATTTCCTTATTAGGTGAAAGAGTAAGTAAGTATATGATATAGTAAATTTAAAGAATAAATATTATTTAATAAGTATAATATATATTATTTTGTTTTTTTATTTTGACTATCAATGTGATTTGGTGATGGAAAACAAATTACATCGGTTCGTGAGGTAGTTGCCTGTCGTACACATCAGTGATGGTTTTGTTTCCCATTTGATGAAGAAGTAGATGGATAAATATTATAACATAAACATAATAACAAATAATTATATGGTATTTTTTACTATAGTTTAATTTTTAATAGATAATTTAATGTTGTAAAATATGAAGTTAAAAATAAAGAGTTTGGTGAAGATAATTACCTTTACTTGGAAAAACCTCATTTACATATCTTATTAAGGACCCTAGGGTTGGTCTTTTAGGATGAATATAACCTATGTCAAGTGGATAAGGATTTTTTGGAGATATTTTTTTAGGTATTTGTAGAGATAAATGTCTTGTTATGTGTAAATAATTGATTGGATGAGGTTCTCTTTTATAATTGAGGTGAGTGACACACTTGTAATTTTTCAAAGTTTTGCAATAATTTCATATCACTTTCCTAAAAATATGGCTCCCAAATAGATCAAATTAAAATATATGAATTATAATTTTTAAACACAAACATACAATGTGGTTTCAATGATTTTTTAGGTCATCTGAACCCTTATATTTTTAGATTAACCCCTCAGTAAACCTATTTTTTTCCTTAACCGTGGTAATTAATTTTTACAACTTTTTATTTTCTTTATTAAGAAAAATTAAGTTGAAATCATTACCTAATTTTAATTATTATAATTAAAGATATTCATTTTATTTTATCAAATTCAATTGACAGAATTTTCATAATTCAATATTAAATAAAATTGCAAACTGTGTCAAAAAATAATTTTTCAATAAATTCATTTTTCAAGCATAAGATGATCTTACATTAACTATATGAATAGTAATAATCATTATATATATTTAGATTCATGCATTAATATATATAATATATAAATTTAATATAAATAATTAATCATAAAATATTATTTTAATTAATTACAATGAATAAACATTATGCCTTTTAAAAAAATAGATATCTGAAAAATATCACTTTTTACCTTCAAATGATCTTTTCATTATTTATATCAATTTGATAGTAAATAATTTTTTAATTATATAGATTATAACACATTATTATAAATAAAAGAGGGATACTTAAATACTACCTCGAATGGCCTGAAGGCATTCTTTTTTATTTTATTATGGATAATCCCCCTTTTAAGGGTTGAAGGAGAACTCGTACATGACCCGTAGGCCCAAGGCACAAGGCTTGACAAACCCGTAATACATGACCCGAAGGCCCAGAGGCATACCATGCCCAATACATGACTTGTAGGCCTAGCCCACTTAAACTACCCCTCACTAGCTTTTTGCTTCATTGATCACCTAACTCCCACCTTGCATTGCTGATCGGCTATTATTGCCCCGTACAATGCTGCACTGTGCCTGGTCTCGATGGCAGCTGTCATACCCTCTCATTCTTCCAATCCGGTTATCTCTACATCTGGTGGAAGCTACTTCTATTGATATGATCCTCTTCTGGGGCCTATTCTGTGTGAATTGGGCTACTCCATGGTCTACGTGACCCAAAGGCCCTGTGGCCCGAAGTCCTTTGATGACCCGAAGTCCATAGAGACCCGTAGACCCAAACCGGTGGCCCTTAAATACTATATTTTTTATTATTCATGCAATCTTTTTTTTAAGTGAAATTTTCAAATTTTTATTCCAGGCTTATTTTGAAAAAGTAAGTTCAAAATAAATATTCGACCTATAAAATTATAGTTTTTTTGAAAGAAAATATTAAAATGTGCATTTTATTTTAATTTTATTAAAATATAATTTTCACTTACCATAATTAAGTCTTAGTTGTTACATTCTTCACCCCTATAAAAATTTCATCCCCGAAATTTTCATGGATATTACCTTCTAAATAAATTAGGGTGGTTGTTCTTCATAACATCCTCCAGTTTCCACATTTCTTACTCCATTTTATGATTTCTCAAAAGTAAATTTACTAGTTGATTTATCTAGTTATTTAATACTTGGGCTCTTATGTCAATAATTTGTATGGTCTTTGCACAGTAAGATAGATCATGTGAAAATTATATTTCTTTAGTGGTGAGAACATGTGTTGGGTCTGTCATATACTTCTTTAATAATGATATATAGAACACAGCATATACTTTATAGATGATTAGTTGAATTTCAAATTGATAATCCATAGCTCCAATTCTCTCTAGAATTTCAAAAGGTTAGATGTACCTTGGGCTCAGTTTCCCTTTCTCAATAAACCATATAACACCCTTCTTGGGATATACATTCAAGAAAAAATCATCCCACACTTGAAATTACAAATCTTTCCTCTAGTTATTAGCATAAATATTTTGTTCTACTTTGATATACTTTAATATGATTCTAAATGCGCTTTACCTTTTTCAATTTTTTCCCAAAAAATTTTGGGACTACAAGTTTCATTTCATCAACTTCAACCCAAAAAGTTTGAGAATGACATATATTTCCATATAATGCTTCATACAATGTCATTTGAATACTTGAACACAAAATATTGTTATAGGAAAACTATACCAAAGGTAAATAATGATCCCACATACCTTAAATTCAAGTGAAAATGATATCAACATATATTCTAATGTTTCAATGGTAAATTTGAACTATCCATCAGTTTGAGGATGGTTGGTGGTGCTCAAATAAAGCTTGGTATCAAGGGATTATTGAATACACTTCTAGAATTTTGATGTAAATCAGGGATGACAATCAAAAAAATTGAAATGGGTTCACCGTGATGTATTATAACTTTATTAATATATTTTTTTAAGGTTATAAGGAGGTAAATATTCCTTTATAGTAAGTAAATGTTTATATTTGGTTAGGTGATCAAAAATAACTCATATTCCATCATTATATCTGAGAGTATTTGGTAGTCCTGTGTAAAATTCCATATTAATGGCATCCTATTTTCACATAGAAATAGGTAGAGGCTGCTTAAATACACTACAATATTGTCTCTTATCCTTCACCTATTAGAATACCAAGAATATTGATACATAATTAGTAATTATATGCTTCATGTTAAAAAATTTCCCTCAAATCCCTATACATATTGGTACTACCAAGGTGTATAGAGAAATTTAAGCTATAAGAACCATCCTACAATTACCTTTTTATATAAGGTATATATGGAAAACATATTTTCTTTCCAATTTTTAGAATTCCATCTTTAAAAATGAAGTCTACCAATTACCCAACATTCATGGATTTAATTTTCTTCAAAAAATTCTCATCATCATATTGAAAAAATTTTATTTTTTCCAATAAATATGGTTTGGAAGCCATTTGAAAAAGGTGCGATGTCTCCCCTTACTTAATAATTCCATATCCATATTTACTATATATATAAATATAGGATCCCTATAAATCCTAATTTAGGTTATAAATCCATGATCTTTCCTGCTCAATGCATCCACTACCATATTTTCTTTCCATGGGCATTAAGGTGTTGAGAAATCACAATCCTTGAGTAATTCATGCCATCACCATTACTTCATATTGATATCTTTCTATGAAAATAAGTATTTTATGCTATTGTGGTCTATGTTTATCTCACATATTTCACCATAGATATAATGACTTCATATATTCAAAGTAAATATTATGGATTCCAACTCAAGATCATGATTTTGACAGTTCTTCTCGTGAGTATTTAACTTCCTTAGTGTATGGTAAACAACTTTTATCATTCTATATAAGGACACTACCATGCCCCTTCTCTAGTGTATCCCTATATATCACAATTCCCTCATTTACCGATGGTAAAGTCAAAAATCATAGCATTGACCAATATTCTATTCAATTCTTCAAAAAATTCTTCACATTTATTTTTCTTGTGAACATAACCCATTTACATCTAATCTTGGTAAACTTGTTAGCCAATTAGAAAACAATTTGAATGAATCTATGATAGTAACATGGAAAACCAATGAAACAACACACTTAAATTATGTTAATTAGTATAGGCCATCATTTAACAATCTTTGTCTTCATAGGATCAACTGATAATCTATCCTCAAAGACAATATGGCTAATAAAAGAAACTTCACAAAGCTAAAAGTATCACTTTATAAATTTTCCTTATATCTCTTTCTCTCTAAGAGACCCAAGGATTATCTTTAAGTGATTATCACGGTCCTCATATAATTTTTAATAAACTAAGATATCATTAATGAATACCATTATAAAATTATCAAGATATTACTTGAATAATCTGTTAATTATATCAATAAAAATAGATAGTTCATTGGTCAATCCAAATGGAATTACTATAAAATTGTAATGTTCATACCTCATTCAAAAAATTTTCTCCAAAATATCTTCCATATTTATTCACAATTGATAAAACCTTGTGAGAATGTAGATATTTGAAAAATAATGAGCTATGTGAAGTTGATTGAATAATTCATCAAAGTGAGGAATGGGATACATGTTCTTTATCGTAATATCATTGATTTTCCTATGATCAATTCATACCCTCAAGGATCCATCTTTCTTCTTAACAAAAAGAATATGGGCTCCACAAGGTGAAAGGAACGGGTGAATAAATACCTTATCACACAACTCTGGTAGTTTATTATATAACTACACTAATTCTATAGTGGTCATTATATAGGGATTATTTGATATAGTTCTGGCATCAGGGATTAAATCAATAGAAAACTCCATTTCAATATCTAGTAGATGTACATTTAATTTTGTAAGAAATACATAAACATATTCTTGTACCGTAGGTATATCCTCAATTTTAAGATTACCTTTTCCATATTTAGACTATATTTTCTCTTCTTCCCCAAGAATCTCATTCAAAAGTTCTACTAGGGGAGGATCTAAACATGAATCAAATGATTAAGTTTCCACTCCAATGATAAGAAATTCCACATCTTCATCGTGAATCATAATTTCATCCTCCTTCTAATAAATGTTTTAATTATATTTTGAAATCTATTCTATACCAAGAATTATAAAAAATTCAACCATATATATAATAATAAATGTTTCTAATATGTCACATTTATGTGACATAATGGGAACCTCCTGACACATCTTTGTCACAGTGAGATTCTCACTATGTGCTTTTACAAAAAACACCCTTCTTAAAGTTGTAGGTAAATATCTAATTTTCTTGGAAAATAAGTAAGATATAAAAGTTTTAATTAATACATAATAAAATAAATAAATAGATAAATTTTTTTCTATGATAAATATATAGCCACAACATATTTGGGAACTTCAACCTCAGTTATAGTGATCACATAAGGTTAGCCTTCTACCCTTGAATTATTCTATGGTAGATTCCCTTGATTCTTAGGAAATTTCTTGGAATAATAAACCATTTATTTGTATTTGAGAAACTAGATACTAGTGGTATCTTTATTTCTTTTACATTTATGATCTATATGACCTTTACCTACACACTTGAAAAAAACTCTCATTCACTTCAATAATTTTCTAGGATGTTTCATCCTCATAATTTTCACATTAGGGAAATTTTTTTATTTTTTTCATACTATTTAAACCATTCCCTTTTTCATAGTGTTCAGTTTACATCTTATTCTCTTGACTCCCTTTCAATATATAAGATCTATAAAATTAATTCTTTATTTTGATATCATATCAAACCATTTCATCATATGATGAAAACTTTTGAGAAACCAGTTCCCTTATAATACTTAACTTAATCCCTTTAAATAAATGGTAAATAATGTATTTTTTTTATTGCATATTTAATCCATATAATACCCTGATATTCATGTAATGGTATCCTCATACTCAAAAATACTTCTCCCTTCATTTTTATTTATAATGAGGACCTTTATCTTCATTTAATTTTGTTTCTCACAAGGGAAATATTTATCAAATAATGTTACTTTAAATTATCTTTATTACACTTGAGAAAATATACTACCAATATAAACATTTCCCATTAATTGCATCCCAGGGCCAAAAATATCTTTTCAAGGGACTTAATCCATTGTTCAGCTTCTAGTGGGTTAGTAGTTCCACTAATTTATGGGGGCTTATATCACATGAAATGATCCAATATAGGAGTATCATGAAGTATAACATCATGTTTCTCAATACATGAAAGTTAACTAGTCATAACATAGGTCATCAACTGTAATTTATCCATGATCTTCTTAGCTACAACATCAGATTTATTTTCTTGTTCAGTATGGAAATTTCTACATTGTCTATGAGTGGTAATACCATTCTTTTTGTCAGGTTATATTTCTAAAAAATGGAATATATTGAATTTTTCAATAATATTATGAATTTTAAATCATAATGTAGAATTATAAATCTATTTTAACACTTAATAGAAATTGAAAATGTATGCATTATTAATCTCAGAATCATAAACTTGGTTTCTTTGAGAATATCTTTAAATAATAAAAATATTTTCAAATCCTGCATAATTATTTGTAAAGAAAATGTGACTTAACCAAATCATATCCCTTTGGAGTGTCAAACCAGTTGTGTATTAAGGTCACACTCACTGTGAAATAGAATAGTAGACGAGATATACTCAAACTAAATTTTTCAGGGTTATTACACTTAGATGTATCAATGTCAATACCATATCCACTTATAGTATCCATATAAGGATTTATTTATAAAAAAATCATATATTTTCTACCTTACCAAAAATATAAGATATCATTCCTTATTTTGAGATATCCTAAGAGTCTATTATAGGGTTATGTTCCCCAGTATATGTTTTCTAAAATCAAGTTCCCAAGGTTTTTACTAATATTTCTTGGATACCAACTATAACAACTATGAATCTAGTAACCTAGATTTGGTGGTCACTTTATTATATAAGAATAAATTCAAGGTTCATAATCCCTAAGGACCAATTAGATTAGAAAACTTGGATAACTAGTTACATACGTCATACCCATTTTACATTTGGAATGGAATATAAAATATAACATAAACGAATGATCGATATCCTTGAAAATCAAACAGATAATTTATCTTTATATCCAAGGGAAAGGAAAAAAAATATTGGTGAGCTCAAATAATCAATAAGGGTTACGTATAGTAGAATCTATCATGAGTAAATAAGGAATAATCAATATGGGAAGGTAAATAACTGAAAACACATGTTGTTTAATCTGTAAATTAGGAAAAAAAGTAACCATGGATATAATAAATTTAATAAACTCAAAGATAATAATAAATGAATTCTCAATGAAGTAAATGATTAATATTATATTTTAGGATCTCATACATCATGGGATATGTGTAGTCAAGACTTATCACCAAGATATATTAATCGATGGGTAGGTATACACCAAAACCCCATTTAATTTGTCCAACTGATTTGTCTCATGAGACCTATAGATGCATTTAAAGGCTATTTATAACGAGGCCCCATACTTCATTTCATGTCCAATTCATTCCTCATATATTGAATGATAAAATAAATTCATATATATTATTCCTTATCAATAAATATAAGTATTGAATAAATAATAAGTAATATAAATATTTTCTTATTAAATCAAATAATTCTCAAAGTGAAACACCATATGCATAAAAATGTACAATTAAAGAAATAACAATATCCATGATAAATAATATGTATATTTAATAGAAATTTAATGTCCAATTATCAAAATAAAGGGAATGTTTGAAGAGAAATAGAAAAACTATAAAATTAATAAGAGATAAGATTCGACCATATATTTATCAGAAATATAGGTTTTTAAAAAAAATCATAACCATTAGAGAAATAAAGAAAATTAAATTGAAATATTAAAATAAAAATTTATTTAATATTTTTCTTTATAAAACAATTGATAACGTGTAGAAGAAGCTAAATATCATTAAATGGTTTCGATGGTGGTGAATTCTTATAATGTTGTATACATTAAAAAATATCCATTTTAAATTTTGAAAATAATGTCGAAAATGGCCCTTTCAAAAAATATTAAAAATATTCCTTTTATAGATTTTGAAAAATTCAAGTATAACTAAAAATTTCCTTAATAAACCATTTGAGTAATGAGAAGTAAATTTTTAAAAAAATGGAAATCTGGATTTGGAAGAAAAATATACCTGATTAAATGAGAAATAAAATCATTTTTATTCTAAAAATTTAATTTCTTTATTTAAGTATCGAATAGTGTAAAATTTGGAATAAAAATATAAAAACTTCTTAAATATCTAGAGTATAAGAAAATTACTTGTGTAAAATCCCAACCTGATATCCACCAAATGTGCCTCAAGCCGGTTGGCTACATGTCCTTAACCTCACCTCCTGATATTCTAGAGGCTATCAACTAGTAATGAGATTTTATAATGGTATGGTGGCGATACTATACCCTCATGATCAGAGAAACACATTAGTATCATAAATGGTAAAAAAATGTAGAATCATAATATCAACCAGCAATATAAGATAAATCATCCAGAAAAAAGTAATAATAATCAAATATAAGAGAAACTTCATATACAGAATTATGAGTATGCCATGGAGATATATAATAGATAAGATATACATAGAAATATGTATTTGGTACAATACACATATCAAAAGCACAAAAATACCAAAAATAAACCATTTTTAGATATCATTACAAGCTATATCTTAGTCTTGTTCTCCCCTTCTCCTATGAAACAATTAATCAAACACTATAAAGAGGGAACTTTACCATGTACCTGCCTACATCTATGAAATATTTCATCATACCAAATAGTAGCCCGAATAGAGTGTGATACAACACTCTGTATTCCACCACTAATGGTTCCTATAACAAGACCATTCTATGCATATAATCTAAAGCAGTTTTCATGTATAATAGAAATAAATTTGATAAATTAAAAATGATATTATCCAATATACCAAATATCATTGTGATCAAGAAACCATAACATAAGGGATAACTGTAAAGAATAGTAATCATCATCAACAACCTTTGTCAAGTAATCCAGTATCAATCCTATAGGGGTTAGGATCTAAGGAGTAGAAATGTCCAAGGTATCCAAGTAGGCTGGATCCAAGGAGTTGAATTGTCCAATGAATATATGTAATCTTGATCCAAGGAGTATAAATATCTACTTCTACAAATAAAGATAGTTTCAAGGAGTATAAATCTCTAAGGAATCCAAGTAAGTCAGATCCATGGAGTATAAATTTCAATGGATTCCATGTAATTTGGATCCAGGGAGTATAAATGTCTAACGAATCCAAGTAATTTGGATCCAAGGAGCAGAAATGTCCAAGGAAACCATGTATTCTGAATCTATAAAGTATAAATGTAAAATTAATCCAAGTAAGTCATATCCAAGGAGTATAAATTTTCTAGGCATCCAGTTGGTTCATCAGTTTCATCCCTCGAACCCCATTATCATCATAACCAATTCATTCACCAATTCATAAACGATGCCATACCTTTAATATAAAAATCATAAGGTGATTTCAGGTTATTACAGCTTTTAATAATGAAAACAAATTAGGGAAAGATAGAATAAGTCTTTTTAATTTACTAATTAGATAATATTTAAAATAGAAATTATGCTCAACAGCATATACGATAAAACTAATTTTATTGTAAAAAACATTATTTTTCTAAAAAATAGTTTTATATCCATTTGAGGGTGCAATTGTTTAAAATCTAGTTTTTTTTACTTTTAGAAAATATATTTGAAAAAATAAATGTCTTCAAAATCCTAATATCAAAATTTACTTTGGTTTAATTTTTTGTACTTTTCTAAAAAAATCATATTTTAATGAATAGAAAAAAATACTGTATTTTATTCAAAACTACTTATGCGTATAATTTATTTACATATATATATTCCTTTTAATTAGTTTTAAAGTATAATTAGATCATGTTTTTATAAATTAATTTAATTTATTTCATAGGAATAAATATCGTATTGAAGTTGGAGATAAAAAGTATGTGAACTTTTGAACAATTTACTTTAAAACTCCATTTTCTCATTCCGTCAACAGGATTATTTTTTAATTAATTTCTACCAATTATGTGCTTTTAATTTGGAAAAATGGATTCTATATTTGGAATAATATGGTCTAAATTATGTAAATAAGTACCTTTTATTTTTTGTATATTATGAATATTAACTTTAGTAATTATTTTTATTACCACTTTTGAACATAAATCATGTAATTAAAGCTAAAAATAATATTATAAATAACATAAAATCACCCTAACACCTCACTGAATTTCATTTTTTGTGTGTTTTTAAGAAAAAATAATCCTTGGGTTGAATTTTTATCCTTTTGAAGCCACTTGGGTGTGAGTAATACCTTTATAATATTATATTCCAAGAGAATACAAATTATGTCACATCCTTATTTTTAACAGGTAAAGTATTTTTAATGTGGGATCATATAGGGTATCTCTTTGAGAATAAATATTATTTATAAATCTAAAAATATTAGCTAAAACATGGTAATTTATTCTTAATTTTTAGGAAATAAATAATTAAATTAAATGGTGACACAATGATGATGTAGTAACTATTTAATTAATTAAATAATCAAAAAAATGATATTATTAAGACTAGAATAAATATAATTTGAGATAATTGATTTCATCAAAAAAATTATGGATAAATTTGACATGTTATGGATTTTGAATGGATTTGTTTTGAAGATGTCAAGTTTTTATGATATTTTTTAAAATGTTAAATATTGAAAAGTGTCAAAATTGACACTAATTATATTTCAAAATATAAAATCTTTTATTAAATGATATAAAATTTATAAAAATATAAGACTCTTCCAACTATTTGGGATAAGTCTTATAATGTAATAAATGATTCATTTATGGGACTTTTGGCATGTTAAAGTAATTATATTTACCCTCAAACTATAAATTACATGATATCATGGTAAGTGTTAAAAGGGTTAATTAATATTTAAAACAAAAAGATAAGGATTAAAAAATAATCAAAACTTTTCTAGTTTTCAATTGATGATTGGATTTAGACCCATCCTCGTCCTATCTTCAAAATAAACCACTTTGTAACTACTTTGAATATAAAATTAATTTATATTTATTTATTACTTTGAATATTTCCATGAGTGCCCCACCCATCTCCTATAAAAGAGCACCCATTCTCATCTTTTTTCACACCTCAAAACCTATTTGGTTCAGCTAAGACTTACACAAATTATTTCTTAAAATACCTCCCTATACTCTAGATCTCATATATTAGTCCTAACACTCACCGTATAGGTGGTAAGGTGTTAATCAAAAGAGGTTGTCTGAAGGAAAGGAATATAAATATTGTATGTTACGAGTTGAACTCAAGTTAAGGGACTTCCTTTTAAAACTAATTTTAAAGTTATTCTTTCAATTATTTTTACAAAATACAAAAGGAATTTTTTTAACAAATATTCCATGAACATAATTTCTCTCTTTCATGTTGCTTTAATGTTTTGATGCTTCATTTACAAGTTTCCCATTTGATTTTCAAATAATGTGTTTTCATTTATGAGTGCACAACATTGTAAACATAAAATGTGATTTCAAAGTGGAAATGTTAATTTTTTTCTTTATGATTGGTTTATATGTTATGATTATGTTATGTAATTTGAGAATAGTATATGAATATGGGAAGTTCTGTGATAATCCAAGGGTGGGTGATCCCATGATATCTCTCCAATGCATTGGGTAATGAGACGGAGTTAATCAGTTGTGTTTCTCCTAAGATATTCAGGGAATATACTATGATAGGTATTCATAATGTAACCATGAAGGTTACTTCCTATGTATTTGTGAAAGCTACAATGTAATAATGATATGAATTGTACAAGTAACCTTTATGATTTATAATTGCTATGTAGTTTTAGAAGAATCTTATGATTTCATGAAGTAAGATAAAGAGTTTATGTTTTATGGGTGAAAAGTAAAACTTTTTAAAAAAAAATTCACGGGTTTATAATTATTCATGGACTAACATTTTATTTCTATGTTTTATATACCGTAATGAGATTTATGTACACATCCCAAGTTTTAAAATGTTTTTCACAGGGTATAAGGATGGTTAAGAGAAATGAGGAAGTCAAGATGAATGTTATAAATATTTTTATCAAGAAAAAGAAATCATGTTTTATTTTAGAAAGTTTTATTTTTTGAACAAAATGGATATTGATTAGAATTGTATACTTTATAATATTTGAGTTGTTGTGTAATAGTTATGGACTAATTTTCTAAAAATCTAAACCTGAAAATATCCTCAATGTGGAAGAAAGTAATTTATTGACTAAAACTCAAGATAATGTAATATCTAAGGTCATTTCCTTATAAAAATCCATTTAATTACTATATTTAATTTCCAGTAATGAAAACTCAACTCAACTTACCCCAAGGGTGGAACAATCATGGTCAAATGAAAGAACTTCCCCCCACGGGTGGTTTTAGTTGAGTTCCATAACCTCTAACCAAGTGTAAGGGTGTCAAGGAATGTCTTTAAAAATAATTTAACATCTTATTTAGGGGTTTATTAATTTAGTAAGAAATTACCAGAAGGTCTAGTGTGTGAAAAAGTGGAAACAAGGTATATATAACTATAATTTGAGGTAAAAGGTATAGACCACCTACATTTTGGCCATAATAGATTCTTCATCTAGTATCATCCCTTGGTTTGGAATGGATTGAAACAAAATATAATAGCATAAGAAAACCCTAGAAATAGGGAATATTATCTTACACAAAAATAGAGTCATCAATAGAATGGAAAACAATGAAAGTATGTTAAATAATGAAGAAATCACTAGTGGCTATGAAATGAGATGAATGGATCTTTAATCGAATATCAGATGGAGAGATGGCTTCAAAGCCTATGTAAGAGAGTATAGGATCTCTCCATATGTGAGAAAAGGTTATTGGATAAATGAAGAGAAAAAATGGTTAGCTTATTTAAAATATAAATGGGAAAAACAGTCATTTCATCCATGTTTTAAACCGTACATAGTTTGGTTTCACAATTGGACAAACCAAGTTCCAACCATGCGTCTGATGCTTCCAAAGAGTGTTGGTCCCCATGGTTAGAGGATCATGGTTTTTCCAACCAAGCTCCACCCCTACATCCCAGTCTATTCTAGGTGCTCACCCCACATTTCCTATAATGCATGGTTAGAAAAATTGTGGTCCTCCCATATGCTACCCTATGTGGAGCCCTATTGGAACCCACATGACATGTCCAAACTATGTTGTGTCATGTTCATAGTTTATTCAAACTATGTTCCTATACTTTTCCTCTATAATTCAAAGGTATGGGCTCAAAACAAGCATTGTAAACTCCTGATTTTTTAGGTGATTAGGCTTGTTTTAAAGGATAAAACAAGTGGTTCAAACAAAAATTTAAAATATCATAACCTCATAAAAAACCAGGATCTTACAATCCCTCCATCTTAAGACAATCCATCGCTGAGTTTCCCTTTTGAGGGTAGGGAAGCATTTGAAAATATTTCTGACCACTAGGCATGTATATTTTTCTCTCTCTTAGGTCTTATCCTACTAATTATCATGCTTCCATAGCACCTGAACTAGAGGAAATAACCCGCCTCATAGATTTTTCATGCTCTGCTTAGCAATACATATTGGGTGTTCCTTCAAAGAAAAAACCACTACCAACTCAACCTAATATGAATGAAGAGTATGAGATGGGTCTAAGTGATAATGACATAACTAAGATACATGGAAGATGTCATCCATGGCTTGATACCCCTGAGGTAACTATAACTAATAGACTACCCTTCAGACCCTTCCCAAAAACCTCAAAAGGCACAACATAATAAGGAAATTATTACCCTCCCTCTAAACCAATGTATTACCTATACAAGATGAGATATGTAAAAAAACTCGATCATTGAACATTAACCACAGAGGTCATCGATGGTGATCAGTATAGGATTTTTTTTTCTAGACTGATCATTATCTATACATTTCCTGATCATCTCAGCTTCTCTCTATCCTCCAGAATGATATGAGATCCAAGTAGCCCCGTCTCCCCTACCTCTAACCATAACAGAGGTGATTAACATGGTTTACCACATAAGGTGACATCTTTATAGTCACCTAATATCTATTGTTGAAGTATAACTCAACCAGGTCTATATTAATCTCCCAAGAACCACCAAAATCCAGGACACGTTCTCTAATAATGTCCTCTAGGACTTGTATTATGTGCTCTGACTATCCACTGGTTTAAGGATGGCATGTCATGCTCAAAATAACCTATGAACCCAATGCCTTATATAAACCTCTCCAAAACTAAGATTTAAACAGAGAATTACTCTCTAATATAATGGTATGAGGAACTCTACGAAGGTGCATGATCTCATAGATGTACAGCCTCCCAAGCTTGTCTATTGAGAACTTCTCCTTGATATGAAGGAACTGGACAACCTTCATCAGCATGTACACAACAACACATATGATATCACTACCTCAGGGATACCTTTGTAATTTGGTCACAAAATCTATGATAACATCATCCCATTTTCACTTGGTAATGGGAAGCTATTGTAAAAGTATCATTGGTCACTAGTTTTCTACCTTTATCTACTGTCAGGTGGAACACCGAGTAACAAAACTAGGTATCTTCCATTTCATACCCAGCCACCAATACTAGTGATGTAAATCATAATACATCTTGGTAAGACTAGGATGCACTATTCAAGTGGAGGAATGAAACTCTCAAATTAGTTCTCCTCGTATATTATCTAGAACCAAAACATGACCATGAATATATATAATTTCATCCTAACCAATGCTCCAACTAGGTGGTGGGTCCTCACCTTCCATAATCTCCCTTAGGACTAAGCCCTCAATATCTGATTGTATCTTCATTTTCACTCTCTCTAGAAGTGAATATGTCACTAATAATGATGCAAGTGTCATGACCCCCTCCATCTAAAGATACCCCTCCTGGGTATGCAATAAATAAAGGGAGATAATGACCCCTGAGTCTCGCCTCCATTAGGCCTCAGTTTGGAAACTAGCACCAAGGGTGTACAAATATCACAATATAAGATTCATTATCCTTTATAAGGAAACAAGATCAGGAGATAAGATGAATCATCCATAATGAAACTCCATGTCATAACATAAATAAATCCAAAACCATCCCAAAATTCATGTATAAATAGAACTGATAGAGTAAAAGTATCCAAAGTAAAAACCCAAAAGTAAATCAAAGAAGTGACACACCAACTACCCAATGGTCTAAGCTAATAATGCTTATCACATTCCACAAAATCCTCCTGGAAACCTGAAATCAGTTTTTATATATGTAGGGTGAGCATGAAAATATACTTTGTAGGAAACCCAAAGTATCTCATGAACATTTGAAAGAATAATACTAATGATATTCTGATAAAATAGCAGAATCAAATAGAACCTAAACAGCTATACTAACTATCCCAACCTCGCCAAGGCACACTCACCAAGTAACAAAATTCAAGTAATATAATATAAATTACATTGATGACAGGGTACACTACACCACATTCCCATTTATTAGTTACTCTCACACCCCAATGGAAAATGTATTGGCGCTCTGACCTCTTTCAAATATACAGCATCACATCCCGCACACATACACCTAGGACAAATACCATATCACACCCCACCCGCACACACATAGGCCTCATTACACATCTCTCCTACACACACTTGGTCCACATGCTATAGCACATCCCACCAGCAAACACCCAGGCCTCACAACATATCACATATCATCACATCTCATCCTAAAGAAACCTAGGAAAGCACATCATAACTCATCCCAAAGACACCTAGGACACCACATCACAACCCATTTCAAAGGCACCTGGGACACCACATCACAACTCACCCAAGGAAGCTTGGTCCATCATTTCTTGCAAGAGGGGGTAGGGAAGATTGGGTGGCGATCCATCCATCCTCCCACCGGGATGTTGGGAAAGACACCCCCCACATCACTATGTGGGGGTTTGGTACATAGTACTCAATGAGGGTGGGTTTCTTATAAAAATCAATACAATATACGATTATATGTATAGTATGAAACACTACATTCCAACCTATGGGTTCACATAAAACAAAAAACATACAACACTATCACATTTGTTTCCACGTATAATGCAATTATTAGGATGTACGACTATCATTTAAGAAGGTGAAGAGCCTGATAAATAATACAGCTTCACATTAATCCTATTTTAAACACCCATTCATTTCATTATCTAGCATAAACCATGTTTAATTGCACAACCACCGTTTTAATATTTCATTAACCACTTCCATTTTATTAACCAAACCTACCCAAGTCACTCCAAACTTTATCAAACTTTATTCATTCCATCACTACTCAAGAAACTAAGAAACATAGTAACATTCATTCACAGTCATCTGTTGGATGAAGATCCAGGGTATATTAATGTACTTTATAGTAAAGACACATCGTACGACAACCTCTAGATATGGGGTGAATCTTTCTACATGTTACCAATGGAAAAGAACCCATACCAATCACTAATTTCCTTCTTCAAATTAATCCAACCCAAACCACCATACTAACCCAAAAGAAACCCCAAACTAACAACCACATCCAACAACATAATAAAGTTAAATGAAAAACCACATACCCGCTACATAATAACACCACACCCATCATTGTCCCATTATACAGCAACAGGTTATCCACTTCCCCTGATATACAAAAACCACAAAAATTCCACACATCACATCACCTAAGCTACCAAGGAAAATTAATTTTTAGATTTAATAAGTCATCCCTTATTTAATACCACTTTTGAATTTTTTGGTTATCATAGAAACTGTATAATCATAGGGAATCCATTTATTAGCCGAATATATTTGGTTAACCAACTTTCATTAAAAATCATTCAATAAAAAAACAACATGAATCTCAAAAATTATCCAATTTGAAAACAATGACCCCCAATAGCCATGATTTTCAGTTGGTAGTTAGCCCATACAAATCATAATATGAATAATAGAAAACATGCATCAAGATCATTTGTCACTTTCCCTAGCCCCTAAATTTTGATCATTAAACCAATTAAATTATCTTTATTAATCTAGAATAAACTATTTTAAAACGGGGCGAAATCTATATACCCATCCCATATGATGCATAATTTAGAAAGATGAAGGAGAGACCTACTTGTAAGAAAAGATGACTGACACTTCCTGGTTTCACCAAAATAGGGGTGCGCGTACAATAGGAAAAGCTCTAGGGAATCACAAAACAAAATCTCCAATAGTTTACTTTAATCCTATAGGAAGAAGGATTTAGGGCATCCCGTAGCAAGAGAAGGAAAGAAGGAATGAACAAGGTGAAATACATCACGGCCTTAGGAAGTGTTGGGATCATGCTAATGATATAGGTGATGAAGGTTTCAATAGTTGTCTTTTGTTTTCAAGATTGTTTTTGAAGAAAATAAATCACTTCACTTTGTTTTGGAAAAAAATTTGTTTTATAAAAGGATTGATCGATTTCAGTAAGAATCAGTTTCACAAGAGAATGTATCATGTTGGAAGTGAATTGTCATCAGTTTCACACTAGACTCGATGTAAAACGTGTGTTTTAATTATGAAAATGATTTTATGATTTATATTTCATAAAATTCATGAGTTTTATTGAGAACTTGTGATGAAAGACTGATAGAATGAAAGGGGAGTGAAACAGATGCTTCCAATCATAAAAGAATCATATTCATATTTTTTGTATCCATATGGAACAAAGAAAGAAGTGGTGGTGATTATTTTTCAAAACAATCAGAAAACAATCATATCTAGATTGAAGAGGTGGTGTAGATTCTGTTTCAAAACAATCTAAGTGATACTGATGGAAATTTTTTGTTTATGAAAGTGGTACTGATGGAAATGTGATGCCGATTAGAAAGTGGTGCCAATAAAAGGTGGTTCCGATGTAAAGGTGATGTCGATTGAATAGGTGGTGTCGATGGAAGAGGTCATGTCGATAGAAGATGAGACACCAATTGTTTCTTCAAAACAATCATATTCATGTAGAATAAAAGGAATGAGATGGTTTTGATTGATAATGAATCATATTCATATTGTAATTGATTGGATCTAGGTAAAAGAGAAGTGGTGATACCGTTTAAAAAAGGAATCATATTCAGAATGCATTGTATTGTATCTAAGAAGATCATTATTTCTAGAATGATCATACCCAGCAATCATAACCAGAATAATTGTAACCAAAATGATCTTACCCAACAATCATAACCATAATAATCATAACCAGAATGATCATGCCTAGTAATCGTAATGGGAATTATCGTACCTAACAATCGTAACCAGAATGATCGTAATCAGTAATTGTAACCATAATGATCGTAACCAACAGTCCTAACCAGAATGATTGTAACCAGAAATGATTATATCCTTAATGTTCATATTCAGGATGATCTTATCCAGACCATTTTTATTCAAAAAAGTTCATTTTTGGGTTGAGATGAAAAACAAAGGAATGAATGCAAAGTTACAATAGTTTCCAATTGAAGTTAGATGATGATAAAGCTAATACTCAGTGAATTCAAATTCATTAAGGTATTCATGATTAAAGCGCTCTTTTTTTAATGTGATGATGTGTTTTCTTAAGAGGGTCTATAGAAAAGAAAAAAAATTGGACATAGATGAAGGAATTTTCAAGGGGGGGATTTATTTTAAAAGAGTGATTGTATCTCAAGTGGAGAAGTGAATTTCTTCAAATGTGTTCAATTAGTATGGTATCAAGCATTGTTTTGAAGAAATCATCATGGGAGAATCAAATTCAAACCCAGGTATTTCTCATCAATTATAATCATATTGAAATTTGAAATGGGATTTTGGAATAGGAGATGAATATTGAAGATGATTTGGGAAGAATCAAGAAGTGTTGAAAAAGCCATAATTGGTTCTAGATTTCAGGAGAAATTCAGATTTGTGTTAATTTAAGTTAGTGGGAAATTTTTTTGGGATTCATGCCTAAACATGTTTTGGACAACTACAAAAGGTAAAAAAGTATGTTGTACTTTGAGGGTTGTGTATTGTTCACTGTAGAAGATAGAGAAGCTCTGAGTTTTCAGTGAGACAAAGTGATACCATTTTGTTTTTTATTGAATACATTTCGACAGGGATTGTATTCAGCTTTATTTGATATCAGGATAAATTAATTATAATAGGATTGAAGTGGTTCTGATTATACTCTATTTTTTATCACAAAATCGGATTGGGATCTTTGTTTTGAAAATCGGATTGGGAGCTTTGTTTTGAAAGAATCAGACTGGGATATTTGTTTTGAAAGAATTGAACTAGGAGCTTTATTTTGAAAGAATATGAATGGGAGCTTTGTTTTTAAAGAATCAAACTCAAAGGAATCAGACTCAGTGTTTCATAACAAAGTCTAGGTAGTTCTTACCTTTCCTCTAGGTAAGTAATGGATGAATTGTATTACAATTTGAACACATTTTTTGAATTGAAAATAAGCACAGGTAACAAGAGTTGCTATAAAAAAATTGTATTACCTTATTCTGATAAGACGGTATACACACACTAGTGAGATTGTTTCATAGTGCTACATGGGTGAAATGGTACATCCTACTCATTATATTCCCAATATTGATTTCTAGTGGATTTTATGGTCTTGGATCATTTTCAAACAATACCAAGGATGTAGATATTCTTATTGAATAGTTAACCTTGTAAATATTTGTGTTTCTTTGTATGTGTTTTGATTTGTTTCTTAAAAAGGAATTGAAATCCTTAATAGGAGGTGAGGTTTGTTTCAATTTAAAAAAAACATAAAAGAAAAATAGTATTACTGATTCCCCCTCTCCCCCTCTAAGTGATACAATAATCTGACTGGGCACTTTCAATTGGTATTAGAGCCAGGTTACCTTCGTTATTCTTTGTGGATGGAGAATGTAAATTTTGTGAATAGTAAAGGTATTCTAGTATTTGATGGAAAGAACTATCATATCTAGAAATATATAATGTTTCCATACCTTATGTTTATCATTTATGATATTTTTGAATCTGAAAAAGTTGGGTTTCCTCCAATTTACGATAGTGCTCCACTTACACATGTTAAGAATAAGTTTATTGAGAATTATGGAAGGGATAAGAATGTTATATTATCATCACTTTCTGAAAGTAAATTCTTGGGATTGAAAGGTGTTTCCATAGCTAAAGGTATATGGGATAAACTGAAAAACATATACAAAGGCAATAAAAATTAAAGAAGGAAAAGTTAAAAATATGGAGATTAAAGTATGAAGATTTGAATATGGTTGAGCATGAATCTGTTAGGGAATTATTTACCAGGGTGAATGACATTTTATTACTATCATATGTCTTAGTGAAAATCTAAAGGACTCTACATTTGTTGAAAATATGTAGAGAATCATATCTGAAAAATTTGATGAAAAAGTTTCTTTATTGTAAGATAGAGATATTAAAACATTGCCTATTTATAATTTATATAGCACTCTTATCACTTATGAAATTAGAGGAGATAATTCTATGAAGAGAAACACAAAGGTTCACAGAGAAATTTCTTTCAAAGATATAAATAAAGAAATGTCAAAGAATATTGTTTTTGAAGATGAAGCTGGTGATTCTGACTCTAAAAATGAGGTAAGTAAAAATCTCAATGAAATCTTATTCTTGTTTTATAACAATGTGAAAAAACGTATACAGAAATAAAAAAGTAAACTTCCCTTGAAATGCTTTGAAGGTAGAGGTTTTGGTCAATTTGTGGCTAATCTTCCTCAAATAAATAAAGAAGAAGATAGTGATACTGAATAAAGAAAGACAAGAACATCATAGAAGAAAAAGGGAGACAAAATAAAAGAAAATAAATTATTAAAATAAAAAAGAAGAAATTTCTTGACCAAAGATGAGGATGAAGAATAGAGTGATTCTGAATCCAAAAAATCCATGGAGTATGGAAATGAAAATGCTTTTATTGCAGTAGTGAATGATGAAGAATTTAGAATCAGTAGTTCTGAAGAAAAAGAAACTAATCTTGAAATGTATTTAAAAGAAGAGTTGAAAGAATGTTTGAGGAGGATAATAATGCTTGAAAAGAAAAACAAAAGGTAGGAAGACGAATGCTCAATCAACCAAGAATGTTTTTCTGGTGAGAAAGAAAATATGGTTAAGGATATTCACAATTTGAAGAAGTATTTTGAAAATGAAAATAATTGTAATATGCATTTGAAAGTGAAGCTAAGTGAAAAAGAAGATGATTTGGAACTCATCCAACAAAAACTCTCAGAATCTCAAAAGAAAAGTTTATGTTTCCAAATAAATATCACTGAATTTGGTGAATGTTCTCATAATGATAAAATTTAGAATGTTCAACAAAAGATACCTTCAAAGGGTGAGAAGAAGAATGGAATTTTTTCTGAAAAGAAGGATGTTGAGAAGGTTATGTATGTGTTCAAAGTGAAGAGTTTACAAGTTACAAAACATCATGAGTCTGAAAGAGTTTTATTGGGATCCGGAAAAGTTTTAAATACTTCTGATCCTATCGAGGCTGAAAATAAAAAGAAGAATCTGATTGAAAGTGAAAAGCATATGGTTGAGAAATGTTTTCACAATTCTGATCAGTATAGAGGTTTCATTGGAAAATATTATTTCTATGTGTATTGTTGGTATTGTGGGGGATTCGAGCACACATCAAGTTTGTGTTGGTTCCATCAACAACATTACTATTATCCCACAGGTTATGAAAGGAAGCGATTAAGAGGGATTCAATCTTCTCAAGGAAAGAAAAATGATAAGGTTGTCTTGAAGAAATTTGAAAAGAAATAAGTAAATATTGAAAATAGGTTCTAACCCTTGGAAACTATTTTTGAAATATGTGAACAACTTGGACACCCTAAAAAAGGATGTCTTTTTTTGTTACTGGCTCAGCAAAAGATTCTCAATTCTCAAAATCCAAAGGTGAAAAATGAAAAGAATGGAGAAAACACACTTGTTTTTGAAACTACATTAAAATACATGGAAGGAGAATGACCCTAGATACTTGATAAAGTGTGTTATTCTCACATAACAGGAGACATGAAATTTTTGAAGTATTTGAAATATTATAAAGAAGGTACAGTGACATTTGGAAATGATGAATCATTGAAAATCAAAGGTTTTGGGTCATCCATTTTTGGAAGAGAAAAGATGAAATCTAAGAAAACATTGTATGTTGATGGGCTGAAAAAACAACCTGCTAAGTGTCTCACAATTGTGTGATAAGGGTAATAAGGTTATCTTTAAGAAAGATGGATTTTTTTTAAAGAGTGAAGAATATGGAAATATTGTTACAAGAGGAAAACGTATAAAGGGAAATTGGTTTTAGGTTGGTGATTCAAAAAACTCATTTTACATGAGTATGGTGGAAGAGAATCATTTATGGCATAAAAGTCTTGGACATATGTGTCAGAGAAACATGATCAAGTTATCTAAAAGAGATAGTGTTTGAGTAATTACTAATTTTCTAAGAATAATATATTAGTTCCAGAAATGAAAAATTACAAATTTTGTGCATAAGAAAGTTAATATTTGTTCAAAACAACCCTTATAGCTGATTCATTCTGATATATGTGGGCCAATGATAAAAAAATCAATACATGGAGATAATTACTTCATTACTTTTATTGATTATTTTACTCTAATTACGTGTGTTATGTACATGAAACACAAATCATATGCTTTGAATATGTTCAAAAGTTTTAAAAGAAAAGATGAGAAAGAATGTGAGTATTTTGTGAAGAAGTTGAGAACTGATAATGGTGGTAAATAAAAAATTGAATAGCTTGAAGACTATCTTGACAAGCATGGAATTCAGCATGAGTATAGCTCTCCATACATTACCCAACAAAATGGGGTTTCTAAAAGAAATAATAGAAGCTTGGTGGAAATGGGAAGAACCATGTTACTTGAGCATGGACTTTTTCATTACTTTTGGAGGCAAGACATGGGCACTTCTGTTTATATTCAGAACCTTTGTTTCTATAATCCACAATCAGGTATGACTCATTATGAATTGTTTTATGGAAAAACTCCAAGTTTAAAGCACTTTAGAGTTTTTGAGAGTCCTTGTATTATAAAGAAGAAAGGTAGAAACTGTGGTAAGTTTGAGCAGAAAGGTAAGGATGGAATCTTTCTCGGCTATGCTCTAGAAGTAAGAGGATACAAATGCTTCAACAAAGAAATAGGAATAATTTTTGATACAAATTATGTAAAAGTTATTGAATGATCTCACAATGAGTAGAATGTCCAGATAGATAAACAAGTTGATCAAGTTTATGAAGATAATTTTGACAAGGATACAAATGATTGTAATCATAATAAAGGTTAAGAATCGAACTTAGCTATTTCTAGTGATGATGAACACAATCAAAAATCTTATCCAAGGAAGAGGAAACATGTGTAAGCTCAGAATATAATTTGTGATCAACATCATAAAGTTCAAACAAGAAGAACAACTAATTCCATTACACGCACTTCTCTGTATATAAAAGTGGAACTGAATGATGTGAAAGAAGCTTTTAAGCATCCAGAATGGGTTCAATCCATGAACGAAGAATTAGATCATATTGAAAAGAACAATACATTGGAATTTGTAAACAAGCCTGAA
The DNA here is from genome assembly GCA_963277665.1 of Viscum album. Lineage (NCBI taxonomy): Eukaryota > Viridiplantae > Streptophyta > Magnoliopsida > Santalales > Viscaceae > Viscum > Viscum album. Next base: position 509,080,356 of record OY728143.1, on the reverse strand, counting down.
AACAAAATCATCATTGGCACAAAATGGGTTTTTCGGAACAAGATGAATGAAGAATGTAAAGTTATAAGAAACAAAGAAATATTGGTTTGCAAAGGGTATTCACAGATTGAGGGTATTGATTTTGATGAAACCTTTACTCCAGTGGCAACACTTGAAAAAATCAGAATCTTTCTTTTTATTTCCTCACAATGAGGCTACAAGATCTTTCAAATGGATGTTAAATCTTAATTCCTAAATGGTGATATTCAATAAGAGGTTTATATTTAATAACCTTGTCGCTTTATTATTGGAAAAGGTGAATTTTATGTGTACAGATTGAAAAAGGCATTGTATGACCTAAAACATGCTCCAAGGGAATGGTACTCCAAATTGGATGCATGCTTAAGAAAGAGGAATTTTAACAAAGGAAGAGTGGATAAAAATTTTTAGATCAGAGAAATTCAAGAGTATTCCCTCATCATAATTATTTATGTTGATGATATTATCTTTAATAAGAATTAGGAAGGAATATGTGAAAGATTTTCTAAAGAAATGAAGAATGTATTTTAAATTTCCATTCTATAAAAATTAAATACATTCTAGGGATAAAAAATATAGTAAAAGAAAGAATACATTTTTCTCTCCCAAGAAAATTATGAGAGAAAACATCTCAAGAGGTTTTTAAAGGAAAATTAAAAACCTATTTCCACACCCATTTCAGTAGGAACAAAGCTGAGTGAAGATGGAGATGGAAAAAAAGTGGATCAGAAAGAGTATCGAAAGCTTATTAGAAGTCTGTTGTATTTGACTACCTCAAGACCCGACATTGTTTACGATGTTACCTTATGTGAAAGATTTCACAGTACACTTAGATAATCACATCTTATTACTAGAAAAATAATTCTCAGATACATCAGAGGCACAACAGAATTTGGAATCAGGTATTGTATCTCAGATATTATTGATTAATTTGGGTATTCTGATGCGGATTGGGCAGGAAATATTGATGATAAAATATCCACATCTGGTGGTGTATTCTTTTTGGGAAATAATTATGTTAGTTTTCATTCAAATAAATAAAATTTAGTAACTCTCAGTATGGTAGAAGTTAATTATGTTGCAGCTACTCAAGCCGCTACTCAACTTATGTGGATGAAAACACAATTGGAAGATTTACTTGTGGAAGTGAAGTTACCCTTACTCTTGGGTTGTGAAAATAAAAGTACAATAAATCTCACCATGAATCCAGTGCAACATTCTCATTCCAAACACATTGATATCAAATATCATTTCATCAAAGAGCATTTGTAAAAGAATGAATTGAATCTGTAGTATGTTTTAACATCTGAACAAGTTGCTCATATTAACACAAAACCTTTACCGAAAGAATCATTCTCAAAAATTAGTATGAACATAGGTGTTCAACCTCTTTCTCTTCAAAGTTGAGGTATGTATATATGTCCCCTCTCTCATCTTACCATTGTATTGTTTTGTCAAGGGGAAGAATTTTTTTGTTTCATAAATTTATTGCACAAAAGAGAGAGTTGTGGGTAAGCTATGATTTCAGCATTATTTAGTGTGTGAACTATTTTAATGGTTTTTTGGAGTTCTTGTAGGAAATAAATTCAATTTTTTTCCAGGGATAATGAAGAAAAGAAATAAAAAAGAAAGATATTGTTAGGTTTTCATGATCTTTTTTTGGGATAGCATGGTTTTTCTATTAATCATTCTTGTTTCATACAATGAGTTAGCTCACGTAGTCTTAGAATTATTGATATGTAATCCATTTGTTGAAATTAAAAGGTTAATTGATTTATGAAACTCGGTTGAAAAAAAATACAAAGGGGGATATTTTTGGGACCAAGCTGATGATGAAGGTGATGAAGGTTTCAAGAGTTGTATTTTGTTGTCAATATTGGTTTTGAAGAAAAGAAATCACTTCACTTTGTTTTGGTAACAATTGTTTTGAGATTTTTTTTATAAAATGATTGATCGGTATTAGAAAGAATCGGTTTCAAAAGAGAATGTATCATGTCAGAAGTGAATTTTCATTGGTTTCACACTTAAACTGATGTGAAATGTGTATTTTAATTATGATGATGATTTGGTGATTTTTATTTCATATAAATCATCAGCTGTATTGTGAAATTGTGATGCAAGCCTCATTGAAGGAAAGGAGAGTGAAAGAGATGATGCCAATTAGAAAAGAATCGTATTCAGATTTATTTTATCCATATGGCAGAAATAAATAAGTGGTGCTAATTTTTTTCAAAACAATTAGAAAACAATCTTATCCAGATTGAAGAGGCGGAGTTGATTGGGTTTCAAAACAATCGAAGTGGTACCGATGGAAAGGTGGTGCCTATGAAAGTTGTACCGATGGAAATGTGATGCCGATAAAAAGTGTCGCCGATGAAAGGTGGTGTTGATGCAGAGGTGATCCCAATTGAATACATGTTGTTGATGGAATAGGTGATGTTGATGTAATCTAAGACACCAACTGTTTTTTCAGAAAAATATTATTCAGGTAGAGGAAAAGGAATGAGATGGTGTCGATTGAGAATGAATCATATTCAGATTGTAATTGATTGGATCTGGGTAAAAGAGAAGTAATGATACCATTCAAAAAGGAATCATAGTAAAAATTCATTGTATCATATCCAGGAAGATTATTGTTTCCAGAATGATTGTACCCAGTAATCGTCACCATAATTATCGTAACCAGAATGATCGTACCTAGCAATCGTAACAAGAATGATCATAATTAGAAATTGTAACCATAATGATCATAACCAACAATTGTTACCAGAATGATTCTATACATAAATTATCATATATTGAATGATTATATTCGGGATGATCTTATCTAGTCCATTTTTATTTAGAAAAGATCATTCTTAGGTTGAGATAAAAAAATAAAGAAGCAGGAATGAATGGAAAGTTATAATACTTTCCAATTAAATTCAGACGATGCTAAATCTGATCCTCAATGAATTCAAAGTCGTGAATCTATTCATGATTCAAGCATTGGTTTTTGAATGTGATTATGTGTTTTCTCCAGAGGTTATAGAGAAAATAAAATAAAGTTGAGATATATTAATGAATTTTCAAGGGGAGACTTTCTTTTAAAAGAATGATTGTATCTAAATTGGAGAAGTTCATTTCTTCAACCACATTCAATTGGCATGGTATCAAGCGTTGTTTTGAAGAAATCAACTTGAGAGAATCGAATTCAGGCCTATTTATTACTCATAAATTGTAATAAAATTGATATTTGAAATGGGAGTTTGGAATAGAAGATATTAATATCATAGAAGATTCAAGAAGAATCGAGAAGTGTTGAAGAATTCATAATTGCTCCAAGATTTCAGTGAGAAATTCAGATTTGGTTAAATTTAAATGAGCGGGAAAGTGTTTTGGGATTTCTGACTCAACATGTGTTGTCCACTTATAAAAAGAAAACAAGTATATTGTGCTTTGAGGGATATGTATTGTTCACTGTAGAAGAGAGAGAAGCTCTGAGTTTTTAGTGATAGAAAGTGATATTGTTTTGTTTTGTATTGAATACATTTTTATGGGGATTGTATTCAGATTCGTTTGATATTAGGCTGAATTTATCAGAATGGGATTGAAGTGGTGTTGATTCTACTCTATTGTTTACTATCAGAAAATCAGACTGGGAGCTATGTTTTGAAAATCGGATAAGGATCTTTGTTTTGAATTAATTGGACTGGGAGAATTGTTTTGAAAGAATCGGATTGGGTGCTTTATTTTGAAATAATAGGACCGGGATCTTTGTTTTGAAAGAATCGGACTAGAAGGAATCATAATCAGTGTTTCATAACAAAGTCTAGGTAGTTCTTACCTTTCTTATGGGTAATGAATTGATGAATTCTATTACAATTTGAACACATTTGTTTAATTTAAAAGAAGTGCAGGTAACATGAGTTGTTACAAAACAATTGTATTACCCTATTATTCTAAGAGGGTGCACACGCACTAGTGGGATTGTTTCGTAGTGCTACAGGAAATCAATGGTACATCTTACTCATTGTAATCCAAGGATTAATTTATAGTGTATTTTATGTTCTTGAATCATTTCCAAACCATACCAATGTCGTATTTATTCTTATTAAATAGTGGACCTTGTAAATATTTTTGTGTATTTGGATGTGTGTTGGTTTTTTTCTCAGTAGGGAATTGAATATTTAACAAGAGGTGAAGGTTATTTCAATTGAAAAGAAACATAAAATAAAAAAGAGCATCACTGATTCACCCCCTCTCCCTCTTAGTGATACAATAATCTGACTGGGAACCTTTAGGAATATGGAAATAGATTAACAAGATTAGGTACGATTTTGATTTTCCAATAAAGGTGGATCCGGTCAAGACCATGATTTTTGACCAATTAAAATACTTTAGACCCTTAGGTAATTAAAGATAAAATTTATGGCATTTGAATCAGTATTAAACCCTTTTAAATTTGTCCTTAAACTCATATTACATCAAATAAAGATGTCAAAAGTGAAAACTGGAAGAACTAGAAACATTGTTCATGAGACACCACCAGACAAGGCACCTCCAGACAAGGAACCACTGATTGAGGCACCGTTGGATGAGGAACTATTGGACGAGGCACCGTTAGGATGAACCACCAACCACCATTAGTGATACACTATCAGGCGAGACACCGCTGGATGAGGCACTACTAGTCGAGCAGTCATCAGCGAGTCACCACGAGCGCGTGACTGTCAAGGTGAGCTAGCTCTAGGGTGTGCTACCACCAGGGTAACAGAGCTAGGGTGAGATACCACCAGGGTGACAATGCGAGGGTGAGCTACCGCTAAGGTGACACGACCAAGGTGACTTCACTAGGGTCACGCAGCTAAGGTAATGACGCTAGGGGGACACCGCCATGGTGACACCACTAGGGTGAGACACCATTGGCATTAGACATCATTCGAAAACTTGGAAAAAACTGGGAATTTTTTAAACTGTTGAAATAAGTCACCTTGACTACCCAGGACACCTCAACCATCATATTTCTCACTAAGTAATGGGATTGAATGTTCCAGGCCATTACATCAGATACCTCTAAAATTATTCTTTGCCTCGAGAATTTAAAACCAACCCGGAAGGAAAGAGAGTAAGGGTTCTAATAACCATCCCTGGAGATACCCATCAAGGATCTCATTACACATGAAACACTATTGTCAACTTGAATCATCAAAATTCAATGATAAACCTCCTTGTGGTGTTCAAAAGTTGGAGTGGAAACCTCTATACCCAAGAACACCTCCTCCGACATCTGCTAACCAAACCTTATCATCATGGTTTTTCAGATGTCCACCCAAATTACCACAAAACACATTGGAAAATCACAACAAACCATACAGTCTTAGAAACATTAATCAATAAATTTTTTCCTACATGTCAAGATAATATCTACTATGGGTAGCATTAACTCACTCGTATTGGTTTAATCGCATCATAGTTAATGAATCTTGATTGGGAATTAGGTCCTCCCCTTTTCATATTTCAGGAGTTTAATCACAAACCAAGGGAAAACAGCTCATCTCATATAAAATAGGGTTCAACATCACATTAAAAGGAAAAACATAGTAACGTAAAACCTAAAACAACTTCGGGAATTAGTAACACATATGCATCTCTTACTCATAACTATTGTCTTCCATGACATAATTCCTCCACAACAAACAAACCAAAGGAATTGACTATCCATGAAACACCTTCTCTCAACGACCTGAGATCTCTACTGGTCACTCCACAAATTTCATGTCATCCTTGATATTGAACTCTCCCCATTCAATGCCATGGAAGTCATCGTGAAGATACCGACGAAGCTAAGAGATGTGAAAAATGTTCTTGATCCTCTCCAACCACGGTGGAAAATACAACTGGTATACCACCTTTCCCACTTACCCCAACACCTCAAAGGGCCCAAAAAAACTGGGAGAAATCTTACTCCCTCTGCTAAACCTCTATTACCCACATTAAGGGGAAACAATCAAGAACATGTGGTCCCCAACCTCAATCTCTAAGGGCCTCCTTCTATAATTGGCATAAGAATTTTTTCACTACTATTCTACTTTTATCCTCTTATGAACAAGATAAACCTTTTTCTATCATGCTCTACACCACATAGGGGCCAAAAATAGTTATCTCCCCAACCTCCTCCTAGAAAAACAAATAACGACACGCTCTCCTGTAAAAAGCCTCAAATAGGGTCATGCCATTGGAAGAGTGATAGATATTATAATAATAAAACTCTTACAATGGAAGGTGTCACACCCAAAATCCACCAAGGTCCAATATGCATGCCCGCAGCATGTCCTCAAACTTCTGAATAGTCTATTTTGTTTTCTCGTCTGTTAGAGGGTGGAAAGCAGTGAGGAGGAATAACTTAGTACTAAAAGCATGCCACAATACCCTCCAAACTTGTGAGGTAAACCGTGTGTCATGGTCTGAGAAAATGAACCTTGGAACTCCATGAAACTGCACTATTTCATCTAAGTACCTCTTATCTAAGGAATCCACTCTACCTGACTCCTTGACCGCTAATAAGTGAGCTGATTTAACCAAATGATCTACAATCACCTAGATGGTATCACAAAATCCCTGATCTCTACATAACCCTATGATGAAATCCATTGATATTTCATCCTATTTACACTCTGGAACATTCAATGGTTGTAAAAAACCCCCAGGAATATGATGTTCAGCCTTTACCTACTTGAAAACCAAGCACTTCACCACAAACTCCTCCACTTACCATTTAATATCAGGACACCAAAACTTCATACTTAAACAAAATTACATCTTAGAAACACCTGGGTGCACTGCTAAAGGTGTGTTATAAAACTCATGAAGGAATCCCTCATGCATCTCCACTGAAATGAAAAACTTCCTTCAAAACAATGTACGTTTCTGACCATCCTTCTGCCATCCCTCCATAACATTACAATGGTCAACATGGTGGCGCATCACCTCTACCTATGAGTATCCCCACTGAGACTCCTCCACATGTTGCATTAGAGAATAATGCACTATAATTGGAAACAAATAGCATTTACCACCATCCAATATTTCATCCATGTGTTAGGCTGCCAACTCACTTTCCAAGAATCTGTAGATTCTGAAACAACCTATTTATGTGAATTTATGCTCAAAGCATCAGCCATTATAACACCCCAATATTTTATGAGAATTATTCTTTTTAATTTCTTTGATGACTTTTGTTGTACGCTACACCAAGATTATCTTGAGCTATACTCAGCACCATATTATCATGTAGTATTTGCAATACTATTCTTGGCTTGCATTACACTCAAGATCAACCTTTCTCGATAGCTTGTGTTGTACGCAATACCTAGTTTCACTAAACAACGACATGTTATAAAAATATTGTATAAACTAGCATTTATGAATAGTAATACCCAATTTTTAAAATTTTATAAATTTTATCTTTCAAAATGGAATTCATTTTTGGATTTGGAATATCGAAATTAATATAGAGTAAATTTTTTGTATTTTTCTGAAAACTTTCAATTTTTGATGAATAGTGAAAACACTGAGTTATTGGTTAAAACATGCTTTTTATTTAAATAATAATTTATTTTATTTAAATTTATTTTAAGTCATAAGAGATAAATAATACCTATATAAGTTCTATTTAATTCAATGGAGTCATTTTATAAAAAATTTAGATATATAAAAAAATTGAACTTTTTACCGTCTTTTACCCACCTCCTAGGAGCATTTGCAAATTTACATAAAACTTAATTTTACCACTTATGTGAGTTTAATTTCAAAAATCCAAGAAACATGTTTGATATCAATAAGTAAAATTTGGTTCAATGAGATGAAAATAATTTTTGGTGAATGGAAACTTTTAACTTTTATTTACCACAGTTAAAACTAAATAGGGTAATTAAGGGTAAAAATGATATTATTATTACCCTAACACATGTCCTAATTCTATTGGATAAGTATAATTCGACCAAAAACAACCTTAGTAATAAAATATTAACCTCTTTGGTCCACTTGTATTAGATTAGTACACTTATTATTATTTTATTTAAAGAAGAGTTAAAATAGTTAAAATCAAAGTTTAATAACTAAAACATTTTTAATATAGGGTTATACATAAGATAAATTCGACTATAAATATTCATTAGAAAGATAAAAATATTTCATACATAATGGTATTTTATTTATATTTTTTAGACATTAAAGAATTTAATTTATTTATGACACAATGATGATGCAGTAATTACCTTATTAATAAAATATTAACATAATCGATATTATAAATACCCAAATAAATGTAATTTCAGACTTTTTATGCATAAAATAATTTTATAGGTTAATATAACATATTATGGTTTTTTATATGAATTTTTGTCGAAGTAATAATGCTGTTATGAATTTAGAGAAAACAAAATACCAAAGTGTCAAAATTGATATAAAAGATTTTTTAAAACAAATATTGTATTATTAATTGATATAATGGTCCTAAAAATATAAGGTTCTCAAAAAAGACTTATATAATAATATATATGACATTAATGAACCAATTGGGGTTCTATTGGCAGTTTATAGTAAGTTTATTAACCATATAGTTTAAGAATACAAGAAGACACGGTACAAGTTAAATTGCTTAACTTAAAGTTAAATCTAAATTATAAGGTTAAAATAGTAACCTAAACTTGTCTAAAACCTATTGGTTGAGAGTATTTCGACTCATACCCACCCTAGTATCAAAATAAGTCACTTTTGAGCCATTATAAACCGAATATGAATTTATTATAAAATAATATTTTAAGTTTTTCCTAAGGTGCCCCTCACCCCTCTTATAAAAGGGCACACCCCCTTCTCGCTAATTCACACCTCCAAAGCCATTTAGATCGTCAAAACCCTACCCAAATACCATATAAACTATCCTCACTTCATCCTAGAGTCCTTACTTTAGTCATAAAGCCATCCTAAGGAGCCCTTTTGATTAAATCATAAGGAAGAACCCGAAGAAGAGGTAAATATCTCACCACCTATTTCAAGTTTCTTTCTTCTTTCGCTTCCTCCTTATTTGTTGTTTACATTATAAAATAATAACTCTAGTATATTATATATACTTTGATGTTATTATAAAAATTTTACAACCATATTATTTATTTTATCCATCCTATGAATGAAAAAGTCACCACATGTGCGTACGTACAGCTTACCGTCTCCACGCCGTGGTGTAGTTTGTTATTCAAACATTTCATCATTAGGATGGGTATAATAATGAGTATAAATGATATAAATAATAAATATAACATTATTATGATTCTTTATATATGATATACCATCCAATTATATATGATTTTAATATCAAAAGAATGATATTGTCGCTCGTGCGTACGTACGGACTACTGTCTCCTCGAACGCGATGAGATTGATTTTCTATGATTAACAATTCAAGTATGATTATAAAGTATATATAATAAATAATAATGAAAGATATTACATAATAATGATACTGGATTTATGTACATTTATGTTTTATTTACTTAATTCCATTCAATTCAATAAGGAAATGAAAACAGAGTTCATGCGTACGTACGGCCTACCTTCTCCATGAACGGTGTATTTCATTCCGTTTATCGATATATCATATATATTTATATGCTGAATATATATTATATATAAATAATGTTTTAAATTCTATAATTAAGTAAATCATAATATAAGTAATAATATCAAGAACAACAAGTCGAAACACGTACGATAAATGAAACGATTTTACCCAAAATGCTGCTTTAACATGGAATTTACAAAAGAACGGGTAATATAATATCATAAGTGAATCATATATGATATTTTAAATATTATTATGGTTATGTTAAAAGTTAATAATATGGTTAAACCCAATATACAGGAGTCTTGGACACATATGGAAGAAATTGGAGATAAGGTAAGGGATAATTTTTCAAATCTCATTTTTATCCGAGATTACTTATACGTAAGTATTTACTAGGGTTATATTTTTCATCCATGTACATAAAAATGTTTTTCATAAAGTGTTTAATATTCTTACATGTATTTTTAAAGTCATTTTTACCCCTATTTTAATTTTACATTGTTTTATGGAATGAATCTTTCTTTTGTTTATCAAACAAGGAACTTTTTGACTTTTTCGGCAAAAGTACGAGGAGAATGTTTTTTTTTAACTTATACAGCATGAATGGATTTTTACGATTTCATAACACATAATTTTCATGAAGATTACTATACAATATTTAATGATTATTTTCAACAAAATCGTTTTCTTTTTATAGTGAATTTCATTTTGAAAAAGAAAATGATTTTGAAGAAGAAAGGATATTTTCCTCAAAAATTCATTTCAAGTGTTTTGTCAAAACTATTTTACATCTAAGATGACATTATTTAGTATGATTATTTTTCAAGTATAATGTATCTATTATTTATATGGTTTGATTATTCTTATGATGAAATGATATCCATTTGTTTTATATGGATTACATTATGATGGGATGATGTTTAGGAAACCCATTTTATTATTTGGGTTATGATGAATTATTTATGTTTATTTTGTGGAACAAGTAAGAATGATTTAATTATGAGATGGGTGGGACCTATATCTACCTCCAATTCATTGGGTAAATATTTATATCTCATGAGATAGACATTTTTGGAATGGCGAGTGAATCTGGTTCAGTAATACAAGGCTGGAACGGCAAGTAAACCCAGTTCAGTAATGGACTTTGTCCACTATGATGGTCTTGGAAGCAATGCCTTGGCTACTATGGAAATCATAACATGTGATTAATGGTTTCCAAAATTACATGTTTTATTCCCATGATATTTTATCATGATTAGTGTTCCTTTATGATCTAGTCTTTACGTACTTCCAAGATTTATTTCACCACTCAAGATTTTAATGTTTAAACATTATGTTCATGTTTTTAAGTTCAAATGTATATGGTTTGTTTTATTTTCTCCGTTATTACCCATACTGATCATTTTATCTCACCCTTTATATTTTTTCTTTTCCCCAGGATATAAATAAAGGATTTAGGTAAGAAAACAAAAGTGGGAGATCTTTATGGTAGATGTTGAGGATCTATCACCATGATTAGAAGATTATGTTATGAGTTTCCAAAGACATTAAACTATTATGGTCTTTGAGTGTTGGTTTTTGTTATGTATTAAGTATTCTGAAAAAGTAATATAATGTCCATGTACGTCAGGTGTGGGCCTCTACAATTGGTATCAGAGGAAAGGTTTAATTAACCTTTGGAAACTAGGATGCGAAAACTTTAGTGAGATCCCTAGAAATATTTCTAATGTATGTATAGGGATGTCCGTAAGGTTAAGTATAAGTATAGGTTACAATCCTATAATTATGATAACGATCATGAATAACCTAGGATTAAACCTAAGATGTTAGATATTGAAAGTACTCCCCTTTAGTATGTTGTTTTCTGAGCATGATTTGTACCTCTCACACTATTCTTTTTGGGTTTTAGACGATGGCTGGAACCCGAAGGAACCATGTTGATCAATGCTATGGATAATGCAATGATTGTACTCCTAAACAAACCAATGTTATGGCAGATGGAGTGAAAAATCTTATTTCTATACTTACACAAGCTATGAATCATTCTTGACTTCCAAATGAGTAGATAAAAGAACAATATTCTATTGAGTCCTTAATGAGGCAACGTCCACCTTCTTTCAATGGTTCTTCTAGCCCACTTGTTGCTAAACAATGGATCAGTACTATTGAAAAGATATTTTCCATACTTCATTGTTCAGAACATGAAAAAGTTATTTTAGTTATTTACCATTTAGAAGGTAAAGAAAACTAGTGGTGGACTCTAATTAAGAATACAAGGCCCCAAGATGAAATTGAATCCATGGAAAGGGAAGATTCAAGAAATTATTTTCCAATAAGTACTTCCCTCATATTCTTCGAATAAATATAGAAAAGGAGTTCCTTGAGCTTAAGCAAAAGGATGATGAATCTGTTGGTAAATACGAGGCGAATTTTACAAGGCTTGCAAGGTATGCATCTGGCTTTATCATCCAACTTGAAAGTAAAGTTGATCGATTCTTCAGCGGCTTAAAACCAGGTATTCGAAGGGCATTAGCTATAAGAGAATTTAGTAGCTATGAAGAAATTGTGCATTTTGTTATCAAGGTAGAACTGGAAGTTGGTGTTACATATCCATCTCATGCTTTTTACAAAAAACTAAAGATAAAGTTCAATGAAAAATCTCAGAACAATGGTGAAAAGAAGATGAATGTTTCTTTATGCTCAAAGTGTGGACAGAAGCATGGAGAAGATTGTCTAAAAGGTACTAGAAAAGTTTCAAGTGTGGAAAATATGGTCATCGAGCAGCTGAGTTCCTAAGTAATGGTAAAAGGGTTTCTAATGAAGTGAATAGAGAAAAGACTACAGATAATGCACCACCAACACTTCAATGCTTTAAGTGCAAGGAACTGCGGCAGTATGCTAACCAATTCCCTAATCCAAGGGTAAATGATCATCGAAATCAACAACCTCTTAAGGCAAAGGACAAAGGGAAGTCACATGTGATCACTATTGGCGATGTTGAGTACGACAACAATGTGGTGGAATGATTATGTGTTTATGTAACAGTATTCCAAAATAATGTTTTGTAATCTCATTTATAGTATTGTAGAATATATGAATATCTATGTATTGGTTTATTGTGGTTTTCAATAATTATATGGTACCGATAACCATGAAAAGTGATTGAAATATTTTTGGAAAGTAGATGATATGTGCATAATGGAGGGATAAGGAGAAAATAATATATTTGATAGTATTAATGAGCTCGTGATTGATATAAGGACAAAGTGATATCATGGTATGAGTATATAGAATTTTTGGGATTTTGTTATGTAGAAAGAGTTAACTTTTGACAGTATTCATGTTTTCACTAAGGTTCAATGGGTGTTCATTTTTCAAGAAAATACATGATTAAGGTATTAACATGTTTGGAATGTGACCAACAAGATATATCGTATGATAAATGATGGTATTCAAATGCTCGGTAGATGAAATTTCTAGTAATTGTTTACCTTATACTATGAGATCGGATAGAAGTATTTTGGATAAGCCTAAAGATTGGAATGGATTAATTTGGACATCAAATAGTATTGTTTAAGGCCAAAACCTTTTTTTATATTATTTCTGGAATGTTAAAATGATGAAGTTTTAGAAAAAGGACAACCTGTAGGACGGGCGACAACCCGTCGCGTCGGAAAAGGTTGCGGGAATCGAACCCACAAACGAAGTGAGACAGGCCTTTATCACGTACCTCTAGCCTACAGGAAGTCCCTGGTTAGTAGAAACTAGTTTTATTTTATTAAGCAGTATGATATATGAAGTATAAGTCCATTTTTGGAATCATATATGATTAACCTCACCATAGATGGACTTATGTATATTTGATAACTTTTTCTAACCTTTTTTTTTTGAGACAGATGGAATGACCCATCATTCTATCACATGATCTGCGAACACTTCACGAATGAAAAATTCAACTTCATTTCTTTAAGATATGAAGTATAATTTTTTCATGGAATGACCAACGATGAGATTGTACCAAAATCAAGTAAGTATTTCTTCTAATTAAAATTTTTCAACTTTAGGGAAATGATATTGAAAACCAAAAATGTTGTCCTGGTACCCTCATATCCAATGAATAATAGGGTACCTTAGATCATCACAAATTTATGTCTTTGTGATTGTTGGATTTTTTATATCCATGTTCTCTACCACTCTATTAGAAAATCATGTTTATATTTCTCTTCCATATCCATATTTTCACCTATATTCTTCTATGTGGAAACCCAGTGATGAGTTACTTTCGGTATTCGTTATGTTTCTCACATTCCTTTTTAAAATGATGTTTTAGTATTCCTTTTTACAATGTGGGTTTCTATGAAAGAAACTTTCAAGTAGAAAACCATTTATAACCCCGATGAATTTCAAGGGAGAAATTCATTTTAAGGGGGGTAGAATGTAACACCCCGAGATTTTATGAGAATTATTATTTTTAATTTCTTTGATGTCTTTTATTGTACGCTACACCAATATTATCTTGCACTACATGCAACACCGTATTACTTGTATTATATGCAACACTATTATTGTCTTGCGTTGCACGCAAGAGCAACCTTACTCGATATCTTGTGTTGTACGCAATACAGAGTTTCACTAAACAACAATATTTTATTAAAATGTTATATAAACTAGCCATTATGAATAGTAATACCCACATTTTTAAATTTTATAAATTTTATCTTTCAAAATGGACTTCATTTTTGGATTTGGAATATCAAAATTAGCCTAGGGTAAATCTTTGGTATTTTTCTGAAAACTTTCAATTTTTGATGAATAGTGAAAACACTGAGTTATTGGTTAAAACTGAATTTTTATTTAAATAATCATTTATTTTATTTAATATTTTTTAAGTAAAAATAGATACATAATACCTATATAAGTTCAATATAATTCATTTGAGTCATTTTATAATAATTTTAGATATATAAAAAATTTTATTGAACTTTTTACCGTCTTTTACCCACCTCCTAGGAGCATTTGCAAATTTATATAAAACATAATTTTACCACTTATGTGAGTTGAATTTCAAAAATCTGAGAGACACGGTTGATATCAATAAGTAAAATTTGGTTCAATGGGATGAAAATAATTTTTGGTGAATAGTAACTTTTAACTTTTATTTACCACGATTAAAAGTAAATAGGGTAATTGAGGGTAAAAATGATATTATTATTACCCTTACACAAGTCCTAATTCTATTTGATAAGTATAATTCGACCAAAAAAACCTTAGGAATAAAATATGAACCTCTTTTATCCCCTTGGATTAGATTAGGACACTTATTATTATTTTATTTAAAGAAGAGTTAAAATAGTTCAAATAAAAATTTAATAAATAAAACATTTTTAATATAGGGTTTTACATAAGATAAATTGGACTATAAATATTCTTTATAAATATAAAACAAATTCCTACATAATGGTATTTTATTTAAATTTTCTAGACATTAAATATCTTAATTCATTTATGACACAATGATGATACAATAATTACCTTATTAATGAAATATTAACATAATTGATATTATAAATACCCAAATAAATGTAATTTGAGAATTTTCATGAATTAAAATAATTTTATAGGTTAATATAACATATTAGGGTTGTTTAGATTAATTTTTTTTGAAGTAATAATGTTTTTATGAATTTATAGAAAACAAAATACCAAATAGTGTCAAAATTGACATAAAAGAGTTTTTAAAACAAATATTATATTATTAATTGATATAATGGTCTTAAAAATATAAGGTTCATCCAAAAGACTTATATAATAATATATATGACATTAATGAACCAATTGGGGTTCTATTGGTAGTTTATAGTATTTTTATTAACCAGATAGTGTAAGAATACAAGAAGACACGGTAAAAGTTAAATTATTTTACTTAGAGTTATATCTAAATGATAAGGTTAAAATGGTAACCTAAACTTGTCTAAAACCTATTGTTTAAGATTATTTAGACCCATACCAACCCTATACTATAAATAAGTCACTTTTTAGCCATTATAAACCGAATATGAATTTATTATAAAATAATATTTTAATTTTTTCCTAAGGTGCCCCTCACCCCTCTTATAAAAGGGAACTCCCCCTTCTCTCTAATTCACACCTCCAAAGCCATTTGGATCGGAAACACCCTGCCCAAATACTATATAGACTTCCATCCCTTCATCCTAGAGGCCTTAATTTAGTAATAAAGCAAACCTAAGGAGCCATTTTGATCAAATCAAAAGGAAGAACCCGAAGAAGAGGTAAATATCTCACCACCTATTTCAAGTTCCTTTCTTCTTCAACTTCCTCCTTATTTGTTGTTTCCATTATAAAATAATAAATCCAGTATATTATATATACTTTGATGTTATTATAAAAATTTTACAACCATATTAGTTATCTTATCCATCCTATGAATGAAAAAGTCCCCACACGGGCGTACGTACGGCTTATCGTCTCCACGTCGTGGTGTAGTTTGTTATTCAAACATTTCCCCATTTGTATGGGTATAATGATGAGTATAAATGATATAAATAATAAATATAAAATTATTATGATTCTTTATATATGATATATCATCCAATTATATACGATTTTAATATCAGAAGAATGATATTGTCGCTCGTGCATACGTATGGACTACCGTCTCCACGAATGCGATGAGATTCATTTTCCATGATTAATTATAAAGTATATATAATAAATAATCATGAAAAATATTACATAATAATGATACTAGATTTATGTACATATATGTTTCATTTACTTAATCCCATTCAATTCAATAAGGAAACGAAAACAGTGTTCATGCGTACGTACGGCCTACCGTGTCCATGAACGGTGTATTTCATTCCGTTAATAAATCTATCATATATATTTAAATTCTGAATATATATTATATGTAAATCATGTTTTATATTCTGGAAAATAATTAAATCAGTATATAATTAATAATATCAACAACAACAAGTCGAAACATGTATGATAAATGAAACGATTTTACCCAAAACGCTGCTTTAACATGGAATTTACAAAAGAACGGGTAATATAAGTTCATAAGTGAATCAAATATGATATCATAAATATTATTATGGTTATATTAAAAATTAATAATATGTTTAAACCCACTATACAGGAGTCTCTGACACATATGGATGAAAATGGATATAAGGTAAGGGATAATTTTTAAAATATCATTTTTATCCGAGATTTCTTATACGTAAGTATTTACTGAAGTTATATTTTTCATCCATGTCCATAAAAAAAATTCATAAAGTGTTTAATATTATTCAATGTATGTTTAAAGTCAGGTTTACCCCTATTTGACTTTTACATTTTTTTATGGAAGGAATCTTTCTTTTCTTTACCATACGAGGAACTTTTTGACTTTTCCAGTGAAAGTACGAGGAGAATGTTTTTTTAACTTATACGGCATGAATGGATTTTTACGATTCCATATTGCCAAATTTTCATGAAGATTCCTATAAAAATTTAATGATTATTTTCAAAGAAAACCTTTTCTTTTAATAGTGAATGGAATTTTGTGAAAAGAAAATGATTTTGAAGAAGAAAGGATATTTTCCTCAAGAATTCATTTCAACTGTTTTGTCAAAACTATTTTCCATCTAAGATGATATTATTTAGTATGATTATGTTTCAAGTATAATGTCTCTATTATTTACATGGTTTGATTCTTCTTATTATGAAATGATATCCATTTGTTTTATATGGATTACGTTATGATGGGATGATATTTATGAAACCCATTTTATTCTTTGGGTTATGATGAATGATTTATGTTTATTTTGTGGAATAATTAAGAATGATTTCATTATGAGATGGGTGGGACCAATATCTCTCTCCAATTTATTGGGTAAAGATTTATATCTCATGAGATAGACATGGCTGGAACAACAAGTGATGTGGTTCAGTAATACAATGCTGGAATGGCAAGTAAACTCGGTTCAGTAATTGACTTTGTCCACTATGATGGTCATGGCAGCAATGCCTTGGCTACTATTGAAATCATAACATGTGCTTAATGGTTTCCACAATTACATGTTTATTCCCATGCAATTTTATCATGATTAATGTTCATTTATGATCTAGGCCTTACGTACTGCCAAGATTTATTTCACCACTCAAGATTTTGATGTTTAAACATTATGTTCAAGTTTTAAAGTTCAAATGTATATGGTTTGATTTATTTTCTCCATGATTACCCTTACTGAGCATTTGAGCTCACCCTTTATATTTTTTCTTTTCCCCAGGATATAAAGAAAGGTTTTAGGTAACAAAACAAAAGGGGACGATCTTTATGGGAGATTTTGAAGATCTCTCACCATGATTAGAAGATTATGTTCCCAGTTTCCAAAGACACTAAACAATTACGGTCCTTGAGTGTTGGTTTTTTTTATGTATTAAGTATTCTTAAAATGTAATATAATTTCCATGTACGTCAAGTGTGGGTCTCTACATCCATGATATTACACTTTCACAAGGTGTATGAGATATCAAAATCTTTGTCTGGAAGAAACTTCATCCACCTCCGATGTCTCATATTCCAGCCATGCTAGAAAAATATATACCTCAAACCCTTGTGATCTGTAAGGACCACAAATCCACCCCAATAAGGTAATTTCGCCACAAATTCATCACAAACACAAATTTTGTTAGATCTAGATCATTGTTGGCATAGTTATGCACGGGACGATGTAGCTTTTTATACCCATAAGGGATCAATGCTCATTTCTGCATCAGCACACATCCCAAACCCAAACTGGAAGCTTTAAAAAACCTCAAACATTACCCCTTCCTCAAGAAACTAGAGAACTAAGGAAATGATAAACTTCCCCTTCAGGTAACCAAATGCTTCCTGCCACTGATCTCTCTAGGAAAAATCTTGGACCTTCCTAGTTAAATTTGTCAATGGGGTTTCAACTCGAGATAAATCAGGTATAAAAATTCGATAATAGAATGAGATAGTAAGGAATATATGAACCTCTTCCACATTCTTGGTTTCCTCCCAAGAAAAAACTGTTTCAACCTTTAATTGGTCTAATTCGACACCCTGCTGAGACACAACAAGCCTAAGGAAAGGAACCTCTCATGTATATAACATACACTTGGAAATCATTACATTTATTGGGTGGCATTGAAGAACCTCTAAGAAAGTTATGAGATTCTCAGTGTGATCCTCCTCTGACTCGGAGTAGATCTAGATTTCATTGATTAATAAAATAATGAATTGGTCTAGGAACTCAAATATCATAAAGTTCATAATCCCCATGATCACGGTTGGTGTGTTCATAACACCAAATGGCATGACCACAAACTCAAAGTTCTCAAACCTGCATTTTAAGGAAGTCTTAAAGATATCACCCTCCTTCACCTGTAACTGGTGATACCCAGACCACAGATTGATCATAGAAAAACAACTCACCCATATCTGTTGGTTGAAGTGATCATCTATTCATAGAATAGGGTAATAGTTTTTTATCATCACCTAATTCAACCTTTAGAAGTCTATATACAACCTCATACCACTATCCTCCATCTTTTCGTACAACATGAGAGCACCCCACAACAACACAATGTGCCAAATAAAACCCTTCATAATAATAACATCTATTTGAATCCTAATCTCCTGGTACTCATAAATTGTCATCTAATAAGGATCCATCAAAATCAGAGATGCATCGGGCCGCAAGTATATCCTGAACTCAACATCGCGTCGAGTGGGTAACGTCACATCCCCCACACGAAAAAAATCTAGGAATTATCAATGACCCAATGAACCTCTATTATCCCAATATCCATTTAGTCCACTGACAACTCGTCTAGAAAGAGAATAAAGGGCTTCACGTGCCAAATTCCAACCAGACAACTCCGCTCACCGATGAAAGCCAAACGTTGGTCATCAACATCCAAAAACATGACTCTACTATGAAAATAGTTGATAAAATAATGTATGGAATACAACAAATTGATGTTAAGAATGAAATCATATGGTTACATCTGTAGAAAGAAGGGATCCCCATGGTACTGAAGTGATCCCATCATCAGTCTACACCCTAAACACACATCAAACAAGCTAGTCTGGATTCCTACTGGAGTACTCAACACCAAGGGAATGGGAAACCTATTTATTTATAGTCTTGGAGAATGGTCTTGAGTGGGTTTAATGAAGGAGTTTGAAGCTCCTGAATCAAACAAGGCACAAATAAGGGTTCTAAAAAATGGATATTACCTCTAAAGATATCTAGCCCTATTGGAATAGTTGCCTATGTGGTGTGAAACTAACCTAACCTAACTCCTATACCTCTTTTCTAATGACCACATCCATGAACACTCTTAGGTAACATTCCCTAAACATGAGTAATATCATAAGGTCTTCCAATACCAACTTCATCTCCCCACAGCAGAGTAAAAGCCTGCTTCCCTTTCTGCTGAAATGGTCTCATTGGAAACTACTAATAAGGATAGGACTGAACCTATACACCTTCACTAAATTGGGATCAAGTAAACACTAGGTAATATTTTCTAAGGCGGAATTGAACCCCATATAAGAGACACATCATCCCCAAGAACATAGGAAAGGAACAAAGACCAGAAGGTCAAAATGGAATCAATCAAGGTCGGCTCCTAGCTGGTCAAAAACTCGAAGGTCCTAGTGCCTGATGTAACATCCCAACCCGACTTACCATTCAACCCGAAAGACAGACCGGTCACCACATGGCCTCAAAAGCATCTCCCCAAATGCCAGAGGCTGCCGACTAGCAGCGAGGGCCTAGGAGAGTCCATGGGGAGACTATTCCCTCATTACCTAAGTATCCCAACGGAATTACAAACATACAATAGCGGAAGAAGGTAACCAGTAGACAACACGTAGACTGCAGAAATAGATAACCAATAGAAGGATCTGATATACATAGGATGGTGAAAGTCAATAAAATATAGTACAAGTATACAAAATACCAAAAAGAAACCAAAATGTATCCCCTGTCGCATTGCAAGCCTCAGCTTGGTCTCGTGCACTCCAACTCCGAGCAGCAAGTCAAGTACCTGTACTAGGGATTTTTCCCTTCTCATTACCTAAAATCATATAATCTTCTTGGGTCCAAAAACATGACCTAAATAGGGTGTGAGACTAAATCCCAGTAGGAAACCGCTAAAGATCTGTGCTAATCTGTCAGTGAATATATAAAACAGGCAGTGTAATATAGAAAGTAGCAAACAAGGAAACTAGAAAGACTAACCCAAGATTGTGATTGGCTTGGCGTCGCTTCAAGTATCCATTACATTCATTAATCACTTCATTCAAGTGTTCCAACCATTCCTTGATCCCATTCCTGGAATACTCAATTTGGAAACCAGGCATCGCTCAGGGAGAAAATACACCAACACCCTACAAGCCTGTTCTGGCGAACCTCCTAGGTACCCAGCCTCGCTATAGGTGCGGTATATTCCGTCATCTGAGCCCATCCATGGGATCCTATAAATAAGATCCGGGTATCTCCCATGACATATCATGCCCTGTTGGGTCCGTCCATGGCATCTCACACTGGATCCATGATTCACTCGACATTTCAGTAACAAGTCTCATATGAGTCCTTCCATGGAAACTCACATTGGTTCCATGGTTCACCCATGATTTTATTTCACATTTTAAGTGGTTCAAAAGCATTTAACTCACATGGGATAGCAATTAAATAATTAGCATACAAGGGTCAATGGGAAAAACTCCATCCCATACCCGAAACCATTTCAATTACAATTTCATGTTATTTCAATTCCATTCCTATTCAATTTCCATTTTTAACAACCCACAAGGGAAAGAAAAGTCATGCCTCATAGGAATCCTGAGTCAAAAACCTTAAAAGAGCCATTCAAGGCAATGCACCCAAGGGGTGGTTCTTATCCAAGCTGTACAACCTAACTCAATTGCATACCATCCTATTCAGATTACCTACAACATGGTAGGAAACAATAGGGTTAAATTCCAGGTTCAAGCGACACCCCAAAAGTGGGTGTGCGACACTCCGGAATATATAAATAGCTTGAAAAATAGTGAAAATCATGAGACCACCTACCTTAGGCTCGTACTAGATAGCTTGTCCAATATCAGGCTCTAATTCCTCCTGATTTGGAAGAAATCTAAAGAACAGACGAAGAACGAGAAATTAGGGCATATGAGCCTTAATCCAATATGTGTTCATTATAACTAGAATAATTGAGAAAGATTAAAAATGAATTGAGTAATTACCATTGCAGATCTAACAAGATGAACGACATTTGAAATGGAGATTTGACAAAGAAGCAGGATCAAAATCCTTCGTAGCCTCCTTTAGAGCTCTCCAAGGCGCCTCCCCTTACTGTCCGGTTGAAGAAGAGTTTTAGATTAGGTTTTTATAACATTTAATTAATTTAATTAACAATCAATTAAATATAAAAATATAGCAAGTCGTACGGTTTACCCGCACGGCCTGGAAAAACCGTGCAGAGGCCGTCCGGACCTTACCAAAAGGCAAGGGGAAACCGCATTGTTTCCCCAAACCGTGTGCAGGCTGTGCTCTTGCCTCTTCCAAGCCTGCACCAAGGCGTATGGTTTAACCAGGTCATGCGTAGGCTATGTGCAAACCATGTGCCAGGCCATTTCCAGCCTAAAACTTGGTTACGGGCTCTGAACAAGCCATGTACACCTCCGTAACTCCCTCGGTCAAGTTAGGCATCCACATTAGGCCTCAACAGAACAGTTAAACCAAAAGGAAAAAGGATGTGTACCTCGTATGAAAACCCAGGTTCTTATAATCTTCCCCCCTTATAGCAATTCGTCCCCTAATTGCTCTTTGAAAGGTGGTCAAGATTCATCTGCGAATATCTCTAGCCACTGAACATGTACGTCGGCCTCCCACTCCCAAGTCTCATCCTGTAAACGGTCGTGCTACCATACCACCCGTACTAGAGGAACTGAACGGCCTCGAAGAACCTTCATGATCAAATCAACAATATGAATCAGATGCTCCCCAAAGGATGTGTCTACCTGAAGCTCAACCTCCTCAGGCTGGAAGGTATGAGATGGGTCTGAATAGTATTTCCATAACTGAGAAACATGGAACAAGTCATGCATGGCTCGGTACCTCTGAGGTAACTACAACCGATAGGCTACTAGCCCCACCCTCTTTGGAATCTCAAAAGGCCCATCAAATCTCAGCGATAGCTTACCCTATATTTTGATACGCCTATGTCCCAGCCTTGGTGAAATATGCAAGAAAACATGATCCCCAACCTCAAACTCTAGGGTTCGTCTGCGGCGATTAGCATATGAATTCTGACGAGACTACGCGGTAGCCATCCGCATTTGTATCAACTGGACCTGCTCAGAAGTCTCCTAAACAAGACACGGTCCCAGTAAAGCTGCCTCCCCTACCTCTAACCAGTACAGGGGTGATCGAAATGGACTACCATATAAAGCCTCGAACAGTGCCATCTGTATACTCTCTTGATAAATTTTGTTATGGGAAAACACAAATAGGGGAATATTCCTCTTCCATGAGCACCCAAAATCCAGGACGCATGCTCGCAGCATGTCCTCAAGCACTTGTATCGTACGCTCAGACTGGCCATCAGTCTGAGGGTGGTATGTTGTGCTCATAAGCACCTGTATACCCAACACCCTCTGAAAACTCTGCCAGAATTGTGAAGTAAAATGAGAATCCCTGTTTGAAACAAAGTTGCACGGGACCCTATGGAGTCGAACTATCTCCCAGATTTACAACCTTCCCAGCTCATCCACACTGAAGGTCTCCTTGATCGGAAAGAAATGAGAAACCTTCATGAGCCTGTCAACCACAACCCACACAACATCATTACCTCGAGGTGACCATGGAAAACAAGTCACGAAGTCCATCACAACATCATCCCATTTCCACTCCAGGATAGGTAACTACTGTAAAAGCACAGCTGGCCACTGATGTTTCGCCTTCACCTGCTGACAGGTGGAACATCTCATGATAAAACTGGCCACTTCACTCTTCATACCCAGCTACCAGTACTGTCGGTGCAAGTCACGATGCATCTTAGTGACTCCGGGATGAACTACCCAAACCGAAGCATGAAATTCCTACATCAGCTCCTCTCTAATATCCACTGGAACCCATACATGTCCATCGATACGAAGAACTTCATCCTCGCCTATCGTATAACCAGGAAGAGGTTCCTCACCTAACACACCTTCCCACAGAACTAGGACTTCCAAATTTGATATTTGTCTCATCCTTACTCTTTCCATGAGGGTAGAAGTCACAGCTAAGGATGATAGAAAAGTCTTCCCTTGGCTATTCTGCACATCAAGATGTTTCTCAGAGAACAAGGACATAAGATTCCATTCGTTTCTGGCCTTTTTCGCTGCCTTTATCTAAGTCCTTCTCAATGCATCGTCCACTGCATTGCCCTTACCAGGCGTATAAGAAAGATGGAAATCAAAGTATTGTAGGTACTCCACCCACCGTCGCTGCCTAAGATTCAAATCATGCCGAGAAAAGATATATTTGAGGCTCTAGTGGTCTGTGTACACCATAAAATTCCCTCCCAATAAATAGTGTCTCCAACAGCTCATCGCATGAACAACTTCTGCTAGCTCAAGATCGTGCGTCAGATAATTCCTCTCATGTAGCCTCAGCTACCGAGATCTGTACGCCACGACTCTGTCTCCCTACATTAAAACTGCACTGATCCCAATACATGATGTGTCACAATAGACCGTGTAACTCTTGCCCTGTTCTGGTAGTATCAGGACTGGTGCTGATGTAAACCTTCCTTTCATCTCCTGAAAGGCTGCTTCACAAGCATCTATCCATACAAATTTCACACCCTTATTATTTAGGCATGTCAATGGCGCTTCTAAGCGTGAGAAAACCTATATGAAATGATGATAGTAACTAGCAAGCCCCAAGAAACTCTATATGTCAAAGATATTCTTGGTCTGTTCCCAAGAAACCACAACTCTAACTTTATATGGGTCTACAGAGACTCCTATATCAGAGATAACATGGCCCATGAAGTGAATCTGATCCATCCAAAAGTGGCACTTAGTAATCTTTTCATATAGCTGATGCTCTCTTAGTGTATTCAGGACGATCTCAAGATGGTTGGAATGGTCGTTTGGATTTCGAGAATACACCAAAATATCATTCATGAAAACCATGATGAATGAGTCCAAGTAAGGATGGAACACGCGATTCATCAAAGCCATGAAAACCGTTGATGTGTTCGTGAGACTGAACAGTATAACTAGATACTCATATAAACCATACCTGCTACGAAAAGTTGTACGAGGTGTGTCTGCAAGTTGAACATGCACCTGGTGATACCCTGACCTCAAATCAATTTTCGAGAACACCCTAGATCCTCAAAGCTGATCCAACAGGTCATCTATCCGCGGAAAGGCATATAGGTTTTTAACCATTAGTTGGTTCATCTTCTGATAGTCCACACATATCCTAAGAGTTCCATCCGCTTTTTTCGCAAAAAGGGCCAGAGAACCCGACAGAGAAGTACTGGGTCGAATAAACCCATTTCCCTCCAAATCTTCAAGATATTTCTTGATATCTTGCAACTCTACTGTAGCCATCCTGTAGAGAGGAATGGATACTAGTGCATCTCCTGGTACTAGCTCAATGGAGAACTCCACCTCTCTCTCAGGAGGTAAACCAAAAAAGTTGTTAGGAAAAACATCCCTGAAGCGCTCGACTACTGGAGGATGGTCTGTCTGACTCACTCCTTGATTATCCAGAAACAAACTAGTGACATGGGCTATCATCTCATCTAGCCCAAAATGCTCTGGTCCAGCTCGTATTTCCTAGAGATCCCACTCGCCCTTAAGAGTATACACTACACCCTCTAGTGATGTGAAAATCACCCTCCGGTGGTAACAATCAACGTAGGCTCGAAAAGCTACTAACCAGTCCATACCGAGAATGACATCAAAACCTGTCATTTTGAGAACATAAAGATCCTAGACAAAGTGACACCCTATATCCTCGAGGGGGAACCCTCTACACTGGCATACAACCTCTTCCTTAACTCCTAGTGGTGTGTCAAGTGTCAAGATGCCATCAGAAGACAACACAACTAGCCAAAGGATTTTCACTATAGGCGTAGATATAAAACTGTGTGATGCACTTGTATCAAAGAGGGCAGATGAAATAACAGATGCTACTAAGATCATACCTCTCACCGTAGAGGGTCCCGCTCCCTGATCATCGGAAGTAGGCTGCACTAAATACATCTGGCCTAAACTACAACCTTGTGATACAACCTCACTACTTGTAACTGGCCCACTCTGACGTCTCGGTGTACCCTGTGTGTGGATACCTCTGCCATGACAACTACCTCAGCCTGATCGGCTAGTCGCACCCAAACTCCCTGTCTGATGAGAAGCTGCCGACCCTGCTTCTGCATATGGAGTCAGTGCGGACCCTCTATCACTGGCTGCTGGTGAAAGTGTTCTACATAAACGTTGAAGATGGCCCATCTTTCCACATGATCGACACTCGATTGGGTCCCTCGGACATAGTGGCTTCGTGTGTCCCAGCCTACCGCACTAAGAGCACCTCAGATTGCTAACCAAATATAGGTTCTGACAGCTAGAATCGCTATGTGGAAGCTCCAGACAATGATTCCTACTAACAGTCACTGCAGTACCTGATCTTGATGCCGAACTGCTCTGGCTCACACCTCCAGCCTCTCTCAGGTTACGTTCTGTGATTAGCGCCTGGTTCATAATTCCAGAAATGGTAGTCAACCTGATGATATTTACCTGAGATCGGATGTCATATCTCATACCATCCACAAAAAGCCTGGGCCTTGACATCTCATCACCCATTAGGATAGGTGCGAAGCGCTGAAGCTCAGTAAAACGGGCCGAGTATTCCATCACTAGTAACGCGCCCTGTTCCAGACATAAGAACTCATGGGCTCGATCGGCCCTCAAAGTCTCAGGATAAAATAAATCGTAGAAGTCCGTATGAAATACTATCTAAGACATCTCCCGATGAAGATCTGACTGGATGATCACATCCCACCACCTCTTGGAAGAATCACGCAGCATGTACATAGAGAGCTTGACCCTACTCTCTGGAGGAGTCTCCAAATACTCAAAGATAGCTAGTATCGCCTCTAACCAGGACTCTGCAGCCTGTTGTCCATCATCCCCTAAAAACGTAGGTGGATGATGCTGCTAAAACTCATGCATTAAATCTACCATAGTCGAGGCAGATCGCGGTGCTCCTTGAACGGTCTGCATAAAATGCAACAAGCTCACACGGAACTGTGCCTCAGCACCCGTGTCCGGTATAACCACTGGTGTCGTAGCTGGCACAACTGGAGTTTCCTCTAGTAGTCCATGGCCTACCATCTCCAGAATGTGGTCGTCACCGCTCTCCCGACGTATGACTGGAGGTCGCCGTGGTGGAATGACTCTACAATGCCCAACACACGCCTCAGTTCAATATTTTTAACGATATTCGAAACTCACAAGAACAAGAACCAGGACAAGATAGGTCAAGACCTTCCTAAAAACCATGTCAACCCATATCCTACTTATAAAGTCAGGACTGCATGAGGAACAGTCACCAAAAACCACTAGAGTCACTACCTCTTGCCCACTCAGAAGCCGGGTCTAGGTCAGGCTCTATTTTCAACATTCATTCTATTAACATACCTTTGTTCAAAAGCATTAACCAATGGTCCACCAAGTTCTGATCCCTAAGGGCCCATAACACCTCATGAATCAAATTTAATTCCCTTATAACCATTCAATTCAATTTCATTTAGCATTTACATCCCATTGGTGCATCATTTCCCAATCCATAAGGGTACATACACCTTATGAATTGAAATATGATGTCACTCTTCATCCATTGCACCCAATCTAACACAACAGTAGGCACACCTATCAATAAACTATCTAAATAGTATGGAATAGCTATCACTACACTTATCACAACAGCATGAAATATATAATGCATCCTAGATAGCATGGAAAAATTCATGACATGTGATTCCTAAAAAGGTGCCTATATGATGCATGAGATGGAAAACCCTCATCTCATTGGGTTCCAACGAAATATAACCCACAATAATATCAATAGTATCAGCAAAAACCATGTGCGTCACCCAATGGTGAAATCAGAACAGCTGTAATAATTAAAACTAGACACACAATTCCATACGAGGCAACTTGGATTTTCCCTGTACACGGGTTTGCAACTCCCGAGCATAGTTTATTACCAAAGTCCCTTCCCTTCCTACTCCTGTCTATAGTGGACAAATAGTAAGTCAAATCAGAAAAGGAAATTCCTCTGATAACACTTTGTAACATCCTGACCCAACTTACCATTCAACCCAGCAGCTGAACTGGTCGTCACATAGACTCAAGTGCATCTCCCCAAATGCCAGAGGCTTCCGACTAGTAGCGAGGGCCTAAGTGAGTCTGTGGGGAGACTATGCCCTCATTACCAAAGTATTACAGCAGAATTTAAAACATACAATAGCGGAAGAAGGTAACCAGTAGACAACACATAGACAGTATAACTAGATAACAAATAGAAGGATCTGATATACATAGGATAGTGAAAGTCAATACAATAGAGTACAAGTATACAAAATACCAAAAAGAAACCAAAATGTATCCCCTATCACATTGCAAGCCACAGCTTGGTCCCGTGCACTCCTACTCTGAGCAGCAAGTCAAGTACCTGTACTAGGGATTTTTCCCTTCTCATTACCTGAAATCATATAATCTTCTTGGGTCCAAAAACATGACCCAAACATTTTGTGAAACTAAATCCCAGTAGGAAACCACCAAATATCTATGCTAATCTGTCAATGAATATATAAAACAGGTATTGTAATATGGAAAGCAGTAAAAAAGGAAGCTAGAAAGACCGACCCAAGCTTGTGCTTTGGCTTGGCATCGCTTCAAGTATCTAATCCATTCATTAATCACTTCATTCAAGTGTTAAAATAATTCTTTGAGCCTGTTCCTAGAATACTCAATTCAGAAACCAGGCATCGCCCAGGGAGAAAATCCACCAACACCCTACAAGCCTGTTCCGGCGAACATCCTAGGTACCCAGCCACGCTCTAGGTGCGGTATAGTCTGTCATCTGAGCCTGTCCTCGGGATCCTATAAATAATATTCTGGTATCGCCCATGACATATCATGCCCTGTTGAGTCTGTCCATGGCATCTCACACTGGATCCATGATTCACTCGGCATTTCAGTAACAAGTCTCATATGAGTCTGTCCATGGAAACTCACATTGGTTCCATGGTTCACCCATGAATTTGTTTCACATTTTAAGCAGTTCAAAATCATTTAACTCACATGGGCTAGCAATTCAAAAATTATCATACAAGGGTCAAGGGGGAAAACTCCATCCCATACCCAAAACCATTTCAATTACAATTTCATCTTATTGCAATTCCATTCATATTCAATTTCCATTTTTAACAACCCACAAGGGAAAGAAAAGGCATGCCTCATAGGCATCCTGGGTCAAAAACCTTAAAAGATCCATTCAAGGAAATACACCCAAGGGGTGGTTCCTGTCAAAGGTGTACAACCTAACTCAAGCACATACCATCCTATTCAGATTACCTACAACATGCTAGGTAAAAATAGGTTTAAATTACAGGTTCAAGCGACACCCCAAAAGTGGGCGCGTGGCACTCCGGCATATATAAACAGCTTGACAAATAGCTAAAATTACGAGACCACCTACTTTAGGCTCATACTAGATAGCTCATCCAGTATCAGGCTCTGAAGAAATCTGAAGAACAGATGAAGAACAAGAAATTAGGGAATATGAGACTTAATCTAATCTGCGTTCGTTATAACCATAAGAATCGAGAAAGATTAAAAAGGAATTGAGGACTTACCATTGTTGATATAACAAGACAAACGGCATTTGAAATGGAGATCGGATGAACAAGTAGGATCGAAATCCTTCAAATCCTCCTTGAGAGCTCTCCAAGGCGCCTCCCCCTTGCTGTCTAGTTGAAGAAGAGTTTTAGATTAGGTTTTTATAACTTTTAATTAATTTAATTAAAAATTAATTAAATATAAAAATACAGCAGGTCGCATGGTTTACCCACACGGCCTGGAAAAACCGTGTGGAGACCATGCGGAACTTACTGGAAGGTAAGGGGAAACCGCACAGCCGCCCCGCACGGTTTCCCCAAACCATGCGCAGGCCGCGCTCCTGCCTCTACCAAGCCTGCACCAAGGCGCACGGTTTAACCAGGTCGTGCGCAAGCCATGTGCAAACCATGTGCCAGGCCATTTCCATCCTAAAACTTGGTTCTGGGCTCCGAACAAGCCCTGTACACCTCTGTAACTCCCTCGGTCAAGTTAGACATCCACATTAGGCCTCAACAGAATAGCTAAACCGAAAAGAAAAATGATTCGTACCTCATATGAAATCCTGGGTTCTTACACTTGAGATCTTCCACTGATAACTCTACCTCTGAAATAAATTTTTTTTCTCCCCTCTCATAGTATACCTCCTCATGAGTGCATCTAATTAATCACTTTTTTCCTTCTTATGAACCTCCAAATACATTGGAAATTTAAAAAAAATGAAAAATGCACTGGATAGAAGGATGAAGTGCCTTTTCAAGACATCTCGCATCAAACTCTTCATCTAGAAAAAGTTTTGGGGAAAATGCTAAATGTCCTTGAACTAGATTCCCATATCTTTCACTGACGTAATCCCCTATTGAAGTGAAAGTATCTCATGCCTCTTCTCAGCCTTCATGGTCGATGAAAGGAACTCTGCCCGGAACTCCTTCTAAAATTCAACCCACAAAACATCTTTATCTTTTCACTCCCCTAGATATAGCATCCACCACTAACATGCAGCTCCCCACATTAGACTAATGCCAGAGGGACCTAGTACCTCATAGTGGTCCGAATCAAACTGAAGGTGATCTCGAGCTACTCCAACCATCTCTCTATCTCTGGGTCTAATACACTGAACTCGTACATTCCCAAATATTGTCACTATAAAGAATGCAATGTCCTCTACCATTAATTATAAACCTTAACTGGATCAACCCTTCAGTGATCAACCAAATAATCCTTCTGAACCTCCACTTCCTGAGCCACACATGTATGACAACTGGGTGCCATAGCTGAAAGGTAAAAAATATTTTCTAAGTTCTAGTAGTATGGAATTTTCATTAAGATTTATTTTAACCTTCCATAAATAACCCAATTCAAACAAGAACACAAGTCATTATGATGCATGTACGTCTCCTGGGTCTCTACCCTGCAAGTAGGTCTATCTCACTTGGTAGTTCAATAAGCTTAGAGTCCATGTGCTAAATCATGGGGGGCCTAAAATCTCATGTCCTAGCCAGTCTCCCAAGACTATATCATGAAACAAGGTCAACTAGAACTATTGTCATATCACCCCATTAAATACTCAACATGCCTAACTCCAAACTCCATCCTATCTCCCAACCATAACCTCTGATACCACTATTTTACGACCCCCTCCCTCCAAAGATATTCATCCTAGCATAGAAATAAAGAAAGGTAGATAATGAACCCTGAGTCCCACCTCCAACATGCCACATCCCACCTTTATATTGTATAAATTTTCATCACATTTTACAAACAGATGGTCTTTAAAGTCTAGTGTCTTGGAAATCAAGAACATAAAACATGAAAACATAAAACATACTTCTAATCCAATTTTAGGGATTCATCATAAGTTCTTCCTAAGTAAAATTATTTCATCTCATAACATGGAGACATACATCAAAGGAAAGGGTGAGCCGAAGGCCCAGTAAAGAAAACAAGGGAATCAGTTTACTTGTGAAATTAATAAGAACTTGATAAAAAAAACATTAAGACATGGGAAATGGAAGTATAGAAATGTCATAATAAAAATAACTTGAAAGATAACATGAATATGTGGCTAAAATATTTAATTTATACATTCATGAATATGTGGCTACACGTGGTCATCACCCTGGGGCCCACCCACATAAGATGTGTTGGAAGATTTTAGATTCTGAAGTCTTGTGATGAAGTTTTAGAAATTGAGAGTTTAGAAGGATCAGTTCCATGGATAAATCACATGGAACAGATTTTTAATGGGTCTAGGATAAATTCAAATGATGATTGTGTAACAATTGGGCCCTGGTGACAGCACAGACACCCCGCCTTAACATGGCCTTCGGGTCCTGGCCTGCCAGGTACTACCATTTGCCCCGCAGACACATGGTCATCAACCTTAGGGCCACCCACGTGCCCAAATGTGAAATCTGACTAATGATTGTCCACACAGGACAACACATGTCCTTTCCAGTGTTCTTTGTACTCACTCACACACACCCTGAGAAACTTCCCAGAATGTCACCCATCCTGGTCACTACTCCAGACCAAGCATGCTTAACTATGGAGTTCTAATCCGGTAGGCACCCAAAGGGGAAGGTGCACCTAGATGACATGAGTCATATCATTTAGTCATTTAACCCTTTAACATTGAGTTACTTAATGCCAGGTACTACCTTTTATACCAAATATGACAACTAGGCCCCAGTGACAACACAGACACCCCACCTTAACATGGTCGTCGAGTCCTAGTCCACCAGGTACCACCAGTTTCCCCGTAGACACGTGATCACCACCCTAGGGCCCACCCATATACACAAACAGGTTATCATACTAATGACTATCCCCACAGGTCAACACATGTCCTTTCTAGTGTGTTTTGTCCTCACTCCCACACACCCTGAGAAACTTCCCAGAAGATCGCTCATCATGATCAATACTCCAAGACAATCACTTGTAGAGTTCTAATCAGGTAGGCTCCTGAAAAGGAAGGTGCACCTTGTTGACATGAGTCATATTAGTTATTTAACCTTTTATCATTTGGGGGTGTTACAATCACCCCCCCCCCCCACACTTTAGTCATTTATGTATTGATGAATACCACTGGAAATGAAAATAGATTTGGGTATTCACATAAATAAAATAAGAGAATTTCTTGAGAAAAAGAGAGATTTTGAGATGAAAATTCTACAACATAACGGTTATATAACATGGTTTTAGAAAACAATAAAAAGAGGGGGGGGGAAAGGGTCTCACATCCAAAAATGAATAATTTTACAATAGAGGGAAAAAGTAAAATATAAATAAGATCATTATGACAACTGGGCCCCAGTGACAGCATAGACACCCCGCCATAACATGGTCATCGGGTCCTGGCCTGCTAGGTACCACGAGTTGCCCTGCAGACACATGGTCTCCACCCTGGGGCTCACCCACGTGTCCAAACAGGTCATCTGACTAATGAATATCCCCATAGTCCAACACATTTCCTTTCCAGTGTGCTTTTTCCTCACTCACACACACCTTGAGAAACTTCTTAGAAGGTTACCCATCCTAATCACTACTCCAGACCAAGCACGGTTAATTGTGGAGTTCTAATCAGGTAGGCTCCAAAAAAAAGGTGCACTATGTGGACATGAGTCATATCATTTATTCATTTAACCCTTTATTATTTGGAGGTGTTACAATCACCCCCCCCCCCCCCCTTTAAAGCACAACATCCTTGTTGTGGACCACCACTTGCCCCGTAGACACGTGGTCCCCACCCTGGGGCCCACCCGCGTGCCCAAACGGGTCATCTAACTAATGACTGTCCCCATAGGCCAACACATGTCCTTTCCAATGTGCTTTGTCCTCACTCGCACACACCCTGAGAAACTTCCTAGAAGGTCACTCATCCAGGTCACTACTCCAGCCCAACCACGCTTAACTATGCACTTCTAATCAAGAAGGCTCCAAAAAAATGTGCACCTTGTTGACATGTGTCATATAATTTAGTCATTTAATCCTTTATCATTAGGGGGTGTTAAAATCACCCCCCCCCCATTAGAGCACAAATTCCTCATTGTTGACCCTACATCGCAACACAGGCAGTGCACCACACTTAAGGCTGTGTACCACCTCTGATACCAAATGTGACAACTGGGCCCCGGTGACAGCACAGACACCCCTTTAGAGCACAACATCCTCGTTGTGGACCACCAATTGCCCCCAAAAACACGTGGTCCCCACCCTGGGGCCCACCCACATGCTCAAACGGGTCATCTGACTAATTATTGTCCCCACAAGCCAACACATTTCCTTTCCAGTGTGCTTTGTCTTCACTTGCACACACCCTAAGAAACTTCCCAGAAGGTCACCCATCTTGGTCACTAATCCAGGCCAATCACGATTAACTTTGGAGTTCTAATCAAGTAGTCATTTAACCCTTTATCATTTAGGGGTATTACAATCACCCCCCCCCCCCCCCTTTACAGCACAACATCCTCATTGTTGACCCTACATCGCAACCCAGGCAGTGCACCGTACTTAATGCTCGGTACCACCTTTGATAAATATGTGACAACTGGGCCTAGTGATAGCACAAACACCCCTTTAGAGCACAGCATTCTCATTTTGGACCACCAGTTGCCCCGCAGACACATGGTCCCCATCCTGGGGCCCACCCACATACTCAAACGGGTCATCTGACTAATGATTTTCCCCACAAGCCAACACATGTCCGTTCCAATGTGTTTTTTCCTCATTCACACACCCTGAAAAAAACTTCCCAGAATGTCACCCATCTTGGTCACTACTACAGGCCAAGCACGCTTAACTGTGGAGTACTAATTAGGTAGGCTCCAAAAAAACATGCACCTTGTTGACATGAGTCATATCATTCAATAATCTGACTAATAACTGTCCGCACAGGCCAACACATGTCTTTTTCAGTGTGCTTTGTCCTTACTAGCACACACCTTGAGAAACTTCCCAAAAAGTCACTCATCTTAGTCACTAATCCAGGCCAAACATGCTTAACTATGGAGTTCTAATCAAGTAGGCTCCAAAAAAACATACCCCTTGTTGACACAAGTCATATCATTTAGTCATTTAACCCTTTATCATTTGGGGTGTTACAATCACCCCCCCCCCCTTTAGAGCACAACGTCATCATTTTGGACCCTACATCGTAACCCAGGTAGTGCACCGCACTTAAGGCTGGGTACCACCTCTGATACCAAATGTGAAAACTGGTCCCCAGTGATAGCACAGACACCTTGCCTTAACATGGTCGTCGGGTCCTGGCCTGCCAGGTACCACCAATTTCCCCACAGACACGTGGTCCCCACCCTGGGGCCCACCCACGTGCTCAAATGGGTCATCTGACTAATGATTATCCCCATAGTCTAACACATGTATTTTCTAGTGTGATTTGTCCTCACTTGCACACACCCTGAAAAAACTTCCCAGAAGGTCACCAATCCTGGTCACTACTCCAGGCCAAGCACGCATAACTGTGGAGTTCTAATCAGGTAGGCTCCAAAAAAACATGCACCTTGTTAACATGAGTCATATCATTTATTCATCTGACTAATGACTGTCCGCATAGGCCAACACATGTTCTTTCTAGTGTGCTTTGTCCTCACTCACACACACCCTGAAAAACTTACTAAATAGTCACCCATCTTGGCCACTAATTCTGGCCAATCACGCTTAACTGTGGAGTTCTAATCAGGTAGGATCCAAAAAAATATTCCCCTTGTTGACACGAGTCATATCATTTAGTCATTTTACCCTTTATCATTTAGAGGTGTAACAATCACCCCCCCCCCCAGAGCACAACGTCGTCGTTGTGGACCACACATCACAACCCAGGCAGTGCACCGCACTTAAGGATGGGTACCACCTCTGATACCAAATGTGACAACTGGGTCCTAGTGACAGCAAATACACCCCGCCTTAACATGGTCGTCGGGTCCTGGCCTGTCAGGTACCACCCGCTGCCCCGCAAACATGTGGTCCCCACCCTAGGGCCCACCCACATGCTCAAATGGGTAATATGACTAATGATTGTCCCCACAGGCCAACACATGTCATTTCCAGTGTTCTTTGTCCTCACTCGCACACACCCTGGAAAAACTTCCCAGAAGGTCACTCATCCTGGTCACTACTCCAGGCCAAGCACGCTTAACAGTGAGGTTCTAATCAGGTAGGCTCCAAAAAAACATGCACCTTCTTGACATGAGTCACATCATTTAGTCATCTGACTAATGATTGTCCTCATAGGCCAACACATGTCCTTTCCAGTGTGCTTTGTCCTCACTCGCACCCACCCTAAGAAAATTCCCGAAAAGTCACCCATCTTGGTCACTACTCCAGGCCAAGCACGCTTAACTGTGGAGTTCTAATCAGGTCGGCTCCAAAAAAACATGCCACTGTTGACACGAGTCATATCATTTAGGCATTTAACCCTTTATCATTTGGGGGTGTTACAATCACGCCCCCTTTAGAGAAAAACGTCGTTGTGGACCCTACATCGCAACCCAGGCAGTGCACCACACTTAAGACTGGGTACCACCTCCGATACCAAATGTGACAATTGGGCCCCGGTGACAGCATAGATGCCCTTCCTAAACATGGTCATCGGGTCCTGGCCTGCCAGGTACCACTAGTTGCCCCGCAGACACGTGGTCCCCACCCTAGGGCCCACCCACATGCCCAAACGGGTTATCTGACTAATGATTATCCCCAAATGCCAACACATGTCCTTTCTAGTGTGCTTTTCCCCCACTTTCACACACTCAGAGAAACTTCCCAGAAGGTCACTCATCCTGATCACTACTCTAGGCCAAGCATGCTTTACTGTGAAGTTCTAATCAGGTAGGCTCCCGAAAAAGAAGGTGAACCTTGTTGACATGAGTCATATCATTCAGTAATTTAACCCTTTATCATTTGGGGGTGTTACAATCATGGTTTGGAATTACATACCACATAATAATGAAACATGGAAGAAAAGGGAAAATGCAATTTCTTTTAAGAAAATTCGGAAGTCTGGCGGCGTCACTTAAAAAATCAGAAAATAAATTGACGAGAGAAGAAAGGGTCTCTCATCATTTTTACATTAAATGGACAGTAATAAGAATATATAAGAACATACCCCCACATAACAAGATGGAAACTAGAATACATAACTTAAAGAAAATCATGACTTAAAAAGATGACGGTGAAAGGCTCCCATACCATGAAGAGTAACTTTGAAATCTGGATGGTTGGGACCTTGGAGGGATTTAGGGCACCTTGGGAGGACTCCTTGGGAGGTAAAAGGACTAGAACTATGTTTAGGAAGAATTTGGAATGAAATGAATGAGGGAATGGCTTGGTATTTATAGCAAAAGTGAGGGAATATGTAATTAATTTCAAAGGGACAACTCATCGGTGATATTTAAAAAACCATGGGCTTTCACATGATATTTTCCCATGGTATTGGCCACTTGGAACACCTCATATCATATATTACTACTCACAAGTCGACCAGATTTATTACATTATGATTACATCATCAATGATGTCATTAAACACCCCAAACTCAAAACTTTATTTTTACTATTCACTAAAAATTCAAGTGTTTCAGAAAAATCCCAAAAATTTACCATAACCTAATATCGATACTCTAAATTCAAAAATGAACTCCATTTTATGAAAATAGTTTTCTAAATATTTTTAATTTATTCTTTATATAAAATCATTATATATTCAAAAAAACAACTCTAAAACTTTAACTTATTTTGTAACACCTTGAAAAAGTAATCAAGGTCCCCTAAAATTATTGTATAACCATAAGACAATAAATTAAAAATTTATGATTAAATTTTATGAAAGTAATTTTTTATTTTAATTTATTTAATTAATTAGAAAATTATAATTAAAATATTTATGACATACAAAAATACCAATACATATATTCTGACCATTTTTTTACTTTTAAGATGTCTAAATTATATTTATACATTCATGGGTGAAGTTTCTATTTTTTTGGCTGATTTACTATTCATTACTATTCATAAGGGTATATTACTATTCATACTTTACTATTCACCAAAAAATTAAGTTGATCTTATTAGAATCTAAATTTATTGTTGGTCACAATTGTAAAAGAGAATTTTCGAAAAATAATTTTACATTATTAATTATTTAAAGTTTACATGAATATTTTAAAATACCTTTTTTACAAAATTCATCAATAATATTCATCTTATATTTATCTAGACATTTGAAAATTACAAATTTTACCATAATAAGAAATAAAAATTTTATTTATACCAAGGGATTACAAAAATTATCTAAGCCCTCATTACATAGCCCCTTATAACACCTCCATAGGACTTAAGTGTAGGGTGTGTTATGGTGATAGAATCTTTGGGCGGATCAGACAACATTGTCTGAGTGGTGATATCTATCAGCTTGAACTTCTACCTTATGTGATTTCGTTCAAGCTTCACATGTTGAAGCTCAACTTGGGCTTGGTCCAGAGCAAAGCCTAGATATGTTACCTCCTTCCCAAGCTCTGACAGATGGGCTTCATACTGCCCAAGTCTGCTGGATAAGGCCATCGACTCTTCTTTCGGTATTAATTAACCAAAATCACTAGTATTTATAAACAATAATTATAATGTTAAGAGTTTATTTTCCAATGTTCATATTGACCAACGGTCATATAACATTCGAAACCCAACGGTAACACCTCATTAATTAAAGGATATAGTTTTGTGGAGTATAAAATGAAATAACACACAAATTTAGGAAACAAATATTATTAAAAAAATTGGGTCGTTACACTGGGTTAGAGAAGAGCCCCAAGGGTGTACAAATCTCCCAATATGGGAGGCATTACCCTTTATAATGAAATAATATCAGGAGATAAGATGAATCAACCACAATACAACTCCAAGACATAATATAAAGAAAACCAAAATCATCCCACAATGAATGTATAAATTGAACTGATACAGTAAAAGTCTCTAAAGTAAAAACCCAAAAGTAAAACTAAGTAGTGACATAGAAATTATCCAAAGGTCTAATATAGTAATTCCCATCACGGTCCACGAAATACTCCAAGAAACTTTGAAAGTACTTTTTATATACGTAGGGTGAGAATACAAGTATACTCAGTAGGAAAATCAACGTCGCTCATGCACATAGGAAAGAAGAATACTAATGCTCCTATGAGAAAATAGAAGGACCAAAAAGCACCAAAATAGGTATATTAACCATCCCAAGATCATTGAGGCACACTCACCAAGTAACACAAGTATAGTAATATAATATACATCACATCAATGACAGGGTACCCTACACCACTTTCCCACTGATTAGCCACTCTCACACCCCCAATGGAAAATGTCCTGGCTCTCCCACCTCTTCCAAATATACCACATCACATCTCGACCATACACGCCTAGGCCACATATCATAGCACACCCCTCCCATACACACCTAGGTCTCACAACACATCCCACCCGCACACACCTGGGCTACATACCAAATAACATTTTTCCCACACAAACGTGGGACTCAAAACAAATAGCATCTCATCACATCTCATCCCAATGACACTTGAGAAATCACATCACAAATCATCCAAAAGACACCTAAGACACTATCCCAAATACACCTGGGAAACCACATCACAACTCACTCAAGGAATCTTAGGCCATCATCGCCTAAAAGAGGGGGCAAGGAAGAGCGGGTGGCCAGCCATCCATCCTCCCACTAATATGTTAGAAAAGACACCCCACATGTGACTATGCGAGTGTTCAGAACATAGTACTCAATGTGGGTGGGGTGTATATAGAAATAACAATAATATATAAGTATATGTATAGTTTCAAACACTCCACCCCAACCTATAGGTTCTCAAGAAAACAACCAACTCACAACACTACCACCTTTACTGCCACCTATAATGAAATTATTAGGATCTACAACTATCATTTCATAAGGAAAAGAGCCTAATAAAAAAATGTGGCTTCACATTACCCCTATGTTAAACTCCCATTCATTTCATTATCTAGAGTTAACTATGTTTAATCATATAACCACCATTTTAATATTTCATTAATCACTACCATTTCACTAACCAAACCAACCCAAGTTGCTCCAAAATTTATCAAACTTTCTTCATTCCATCAATACCAGGGTAACTAAGCAACACAGTAACATTCATTCACAGTCATCCAAGGGATTAAGAGCAATGGTAAATTAATTAACTTCACATTAAAAGAAACATCATACCATGACCTCTAGATATAGGGTGAAGCATTCTGCATGTTATCAATGGTGAAGCACCCATACCAATCACTAATGTCTTTCAAATTAATCCTTCCTAAACCACCATACCAAACCAAAACAAACCCCCAAATTAAAACCACATCCAACAACATAATAAAGCACAACTAAAAACCACAGCCTTATTTCATAATCACACCACACCCATCGCAGCTCCACTATATAGCAACATGTTATCCACTTCTTCCCATACACATAAACCATAGTAATTCCACAAATCAAATCACCTCACAAACCAAGTAAAACACATTTTAAGATTTAATAAGGAATCCCTTATTTAATTCCAATTGTAAATTTTGGGGTTATCACATAAGCAATATTATCCTGGAGCATCCATTTCTTAGCTGAATATATGTGGTTAACCAACTTTCATAAATAGACATTCAAAAAAACAAAACAAAATGCATCTCACAAATTATCCCTTGTGAAAACAAGGACCCCCAACGGTCATGATTTCCAGGGGTTAGTTATCCCATGAAAATAAAAATATCAATAATAAAAAACATGTAGCATGATCATTTATCACTTTCCCTAGGCCTTGAATTTTGATCCTTAAACAAATTCAATTATCTTTATTAATCAAGAATCAACTATTTTCACAAGGGGGACATCTATATACCCACCCCTCATGATGAAAAATTTATAAAGATGAAAGATAAACCTTCTTGGAAGAAAATACGATCGACATTTCCTGGTTGCACCAAAACAGGGGTGTGGGTACAGTAGGAAAAGCTCTAGAGAATGAGTAACTAAAAGCTATTGCAGTTTGATCAACTCCTATGGGAAGAAGGATTTGATTCATCCCATATAAAGATATGGAAAATAAGGAATAAAAAATGGGAAAAGATATCCTGGCCTTAGGAATATGGAAACATAGTTAAGGGATTAAATGCAGTTTATGTTTTCCAATAACGGCAGATATGGTCTTGACCAAGCATTTCGATAAATTAAAGTCCTATGGGACCTTAAGAAATAAAAGATAAAATTTAGGTACTTTGAATCAGTCTTAAACCCTTTTAAAATTTTCCTTACACTCATATTACATCAAATAAATATCTCAAAAGGGAAAAACTTAAAGAAATGGAAACATAGTTCATGAGAC
The DNA here is from genome assembly GCA_963277665.1 of Viscum album. Lineage (NCBI taxonomy): Eukaryota > Viridiplantae > Streptophyta > Magnoliopsida > Santalales > Viscaceae > Viscum > Viscum album. The sequence continues at coordinate 509,039,367 of OY728143.1, read as the reverse complement.
ATCGTTAAAGGAGGAACCTCCAGTGATACACCACCAGATGAGGAAATGTCAGTCAAGGAACCATTGGATGAGGCACCGCTAAATGAGGAACTATCGGAATAACTTCCTACCATCGTTAGTGATACCCAATCAGGTGAGATACCACTAGATGAGGCATCACTGGTTGAGCAGCCGTCAACGAGTAACCACCAGTGAGTGACCACTAGGGTGAGCAATTGCTGGGGTGAGATACATTCATGGTGACACCACCAAGGTGAGCTTCCACGAAGGTGACAACTCTAGGGTGACACTACCAGGGTGACACGACCAGACCACCGGGGTGAGCTACCACCAAGGTGACACTACTAGGGTGATTTACTACTAGGGTGACACTGCCAGGGTGACACCGCAATGGTGACACCATCAGGTGAGCTACTACTAGGGTGGAACCACTAAGGTGACACTTATAGGGTGAGACAATATTGTAATGAGACACCATTGGAAAACTTGTAAAAACTGTTAATTTTGGAAAAGTGTTGAAATAAGTCACCTTGACTTCCCATGAAACCTCAAACACAAGATTTCTCACAAAGTAATGGAATGGAAAGGCATGGGCCATTACAGAAATTATAAACAATCCATGATGGTCCTAAACCACTATGTGAATCTCAAAAAAATGGACATAAGCTGACACTCACTACAATCCTGCTGAACTACCTTTTTCTGAGACCTCCTGCTCAAAAAATAAGCAAAATCATTAATAATTTCTAATGTGTAAGCCAGTTAAAAATTAAAAGACTGTAGATAATAAATTATTCTATTATATCTAAGGTTCAATTCACAATTTTTAAATATGTATTTGAATCTTTTTTGTTTTTTTTACACGACAAAATGCTCTCCCATCAAATAGTGTCTCCGACAACACAAGGAGTAAACAACTGCAGGTAACTCGAGGTCATCCACCAAATAATTTAGATCATGAGGTCTCAACTTATGAGACCTATATTACATGTCTCAATCTCCCTACATGTAGACATCTCCAAACTCAATGATTGATGCATCACATTAAACTGTATATCCTCCTCCAGGCTCTAGATAAATCAAGATTAGTGTTGAATTTGACCTTCCCTTTAGATCGTAAAAGGCCTTTTCACATGCTTAAAACCATTTAAAGTTCACCCCTTTTTTATTCAATCATGTGAAATGATTAGACATACTTGAAAAAACTTGGATGAAATGATTTTAATAACCATCTAGACCGAAGAAACTCCATATGTCAAAAACATTCTTTAGTGTCTTCTAAGAAACCATGGCACTCACCTTCTCTAGATCCACAACAAATCCTATCTCGAAGATGATATGAACCTGAAAGTGAACTTTATCTATCCAGAAATAAAATTTTAAGAGATTAAAATATAACCTATGATATCTTAGTGTAATAAATATTATTTAAAGTTGTTTGGTATGATCATGTCAATTATGATAATACACCAAGATTTAATCCACAAAAACCACCAAGAAAGAATCCAAAAAAAGGTGGAAACCTGATTTATTAGGGCCATGAAAATGTCCAATGCATTTGTGAGACCGAACGGAATAACCAAATACTCATAAAGACCAAACCTGGTATAAAAAATTTTATAAGGTATGTCTAAAAGTTGAACACATACATAGTGATAACCTAAACTCAAATAAATTTTTGAGAAAAAATGATCTCTTTAGAGCTGGTCGAATAGGTTGTATATATAGAGAAAAGGTTATCGATTCTTAACCATAAATTGATTCAATTTTTGGTAATCTACACAAAAATTAATGTTTCCATATAAATTCTTAACAAAAAGGACTGGAAAAGCCTATAAATAAATGCAAGGTTGTATAAATCTATTTACCTCTAAGTCCTCCAGCTACCTATTAAGCTCTTATAAATCAACAGTCACCATTCGGTAAGGAGGAATCAATACCAGTGAAGCTCATGGAAAAATCTAGATGGAAAATTATTCCTCTCTCTTAGGTGGTTGTCCTGAAATTTTTTCTAGAAAAATATCCCTAAAACAATCTACCATTGGATGGAAATCCTCCTGACACATTCCCTGATCATCACAATATTAGTCAGTAATTTTTTCTGTCATCCCGCCTAACCCACGATGCTTGGTTCTATCTTCACTTGCCTGGAAATCTCATTCACCCTTTTGAATAAGCACCCATCCCTCTGGTGATGTGAAATTAACCCTTCGACAATGAGAATAATTTTAATCATGGTAGGGAACCAACCATTCTATCCTGATAATGATTTCAATCCCCTTAACATCGAGGAAAAATAGATCCCATAAAAATATACACCCACCTATATCAAGGGGGAACTCCCTACACTGGCATACACTCTATGATCATATCCCCAATGAAGTATCAAGATTCATCACACCATAATAAAAATAAAAATCAAGACCAAGTATCTCTACAAATGTCACACATATTAAGGATAAAGAATCACATATATCAAAAAAAAGATAATAATGTAGAGGCTGACAAAATAGAACCTCTCACGGAAGAAGGTTTGTCACTCTACTTTTCATGTATTGATTTCACCGCATACTTTTGGCCTGATCTAAATCCCTATGATATATCTTCGCTACACTAAGCAGGTTATCTCTATTAGTTATATAATTTTGGTGTCCAGATTCTTTGTCAATGACCACCACCTCGTCCAGGTCGACCAATCTCACTCCATCACCTTGCCTGATCAGAAGTTTTTTACCCCACTTCTGAACATGGAGTCAGTGTAAACCCTATCTCACTAGCTGTTAGAGGGATGTTCTTTCAAAACCACTATATATGGCCCATCTTTTCACAAGCTTAGAACTCAATTGGGTTCTTATCACACTAGCTCTTTATATTCCCCTACCCTCTACACTTAGTATAGAAAATAGAATTACCATAACTCATACTCTAGATGGTATTCCCCCAATGAGAGGCCTCAAGTTACTACTTCCTTCCACCTGATACTGCACTACTAGGTTAAGAAAATGAATAAGCCTACTCTGTTCCACTCGCTTTCCTAAAGTTACATTTAGTAATAAGTTCCTGATTTACTATTTATGATATACTATCCAATCAAAAAATAATCACCTATAATCGAACAACATGCTTGATCCATTCCTCTAAATGTATCTCCCTAGATGGAACATCAGTAATATAGATATAAACAAATCATTAAAGCCCTATAAAGTGGGTCAAATACTCCAAAACAGATATAGTACCCTTCTCTAGATGCATAAAATCTCTATCCTACTGATCCCCTAATGTCTTAGGGAAAATGTAGTCATAAAAACTGGATTTGAAATCCCTCCAAAAGATATCTTGATGTCTATCAGTATGATTCAAGGCATCCCACCAATGCCAAGTGTCTCCCTGAAGCATATACATCATGATATTTCCCCTCATCTCTAGAGGAATCATCAGGTGCTCAAGGATAGAAAACATTGTCTCAGGCCAAATATCAGCAGCTCTGGGGCCACCATCCCTCAAGAAAGTGGGTGGATACTACTACTAGAACTCTTGTGTCAACTCATCCATAGTCAATCCAGACTAAGGGTATCCCCATATAATCTACATAAAGTGTAGGAAACCCTATCAAAATTGGTAATTAACACCCATATCAGTTATAAATGGAGGTTTTGTAAATGGCACTAACGGAGGTTCTACAGTTGGCCCAGTGACCACCACCTCTAAAGCATGATTGTCTCCACCATCATAGAACACAATTGGATACTATCATGGTGGAATATCTCTAAAACTTACAAGAACACGCCTCAGAAAATATTTGGTAGTGAAAAGATCATAGATACACAAATAGGATAGGTACAATCATTATTATATACAAGTCACACCCCTCTACCTACTCCTAAATCCATGTCTAGGAAATAAACAAATCATAATAACATAATAGATATTGTCTGCTACCCACTACTAAGGTCGGTTCAGGATAAATTTTTTATCATATAATTCAAGGGTCTTGGTATATAGAGTTTAAATTGCAAGTTATATAGGAAATACAATTTTTGTAACAATTATCACCTCTATTTAATAGTGAAATTTTCATTTCAAAATTTAATGTCATTTCATTTCATTATTTATTAATATTACAAATATTATTAAATGGTTGAATTATATATATTACCATTTCCAATTTATAAAGGACCGTAGTCTTTATAGATTCAATAGTGGAATCCATTTAATCATAACCATAATTGTGTTCCAGTATATATGAGAAATGGTCCATGAATAAACATGCCATAATTGATTTATTAAGGTGTTTTCATCAATATATATAGGAAAACACTGTTAGGTTAATGTAGGAACTTTAAGTAACCAATTATGTTTCTCAATTCCTAGAAAAACATTAGTAAAATAAAAATTATATCTCACAAGGCACATATAATAAATGTCATGCAGTCAAGAAATGCATCCTATATGGCATGGAATATTCATGGAATGTGAATTTACTATGTGCCTAAAATGATGTATGAGACCAATGTCTCCTTTCCATACTAGTCTGAGGGAAAAATCCAAATCATAATCAACACTGCAAATCACATGCATCACCCAATGGTGAAATTAGATCAATAGTAACAAGTTTAAACTAGAACATCATATCCCATTCCCAAGTAATTTGGTTTTTCTATATATGTGGGATAGATACTCCAAGGAAAAACTCATTACCAAATCTAAATACTTTATTAGTATCATATCTGATGATCCCAAATAGCATAAAAAATAGAAAATAAAATCCCATCTCACACCACTTTATAACATTCTGAATCTGGATCCATCAAACAGTGCCCCAAGCTAGTGGTTCACATGGCCTCAAGTGTTCCTCCTCATATTCTAGAGGCTACCGGATAACAATGGGGTTCTATGATGGTATTATGGGGATTTTATACCCTTATGATCAGAGTAACATAGTGAATCATGATATCAACTCGAAATAGAAGATAAATTATCCATACAATAGTAACAATAATCAAATCCAAATGAAGCATCATATACAAAATTATGAGTATGTCATGGATATATAAAAAAGACATACTATAAAAATAAATGGGTATTCAGTACAATAGAAGTATTAAAAGTAAAAAAAAGACAAAAAAACTATCTCCAGATAGCATCATGAGCCATAGCCTGGTCTTGTGCTCCCCTAATCCTATGCAATAATCAATCAATAATCGTCAAGCAAGTGATTTCATCTACCCTTACCTGCATCCATGAAGTTTATTTAGGTACCAAACGGTGGCCCGAACAAGTTTTTAGATAACACTCAGAAGGCCACCAACAACAGTGTCTATAAAAATCCCATTATGTGCATAAAAGCTAAAGCAGTGTTCATGTATAACATAAATAAAAGTGATAAAAGTATAAGTGATACTATCTAGTCTACCAAAGCTCACTATGATCAAGAAACCGTAGCAAAAATTCTAACTATAAATCATGGCAAGAATCAATAATGGACTTTACTGAGGAATCATGTATCAATCCTACATGGGCCAGGATACAAGAAGTAAAAATTTCCAAGGCATCCATGTAGGTTGGATCCAAGGAGTATAAATCTCCGAGGCATACAAGTTGTCTAAATCCATATAGTATAAATTTACATGGCTTCCAAGTAAGCTCGATCCAAGGATTAGAAATGTGAAAGGCATCCATGTAATCCAAATCCATGGATTGTAAATTTCCATAGATTCCAAGTGGGTCAGGTCCAAGGAGTAGAAATATACATGGCATCAAAGTAAGTAGAATACAAGGAGTATAAATTTATAAGGCATCCAAGTAAGCCGGATCTATGGAGTATAAATTTCCAAGGCATCCTAGTAAGTCAGATCTATGGACTAGAAATGTACAAGGCCTCAAACTGGGTCATCGGTTCCATATTGTGAACCCCGTTATCATCATAAACAATTCATTCACCATTTTATAAACTATTTCAAACTTTCCGTATACAAAATTATAAGGTGATTTAAGGTTATTACAACCTTTAAAAATCATTTAATTACCATATTCAAATTCTAGTAATGAAAAGAAAACTCAACTCACCCTAAGGGTGGAAAAATCATAGAAAAAAGAAAGAACCCACCCCACGGGTGGTTTAGGTTGAGGTCCACGGACTAAAACCTAGTATATGGGTTTCTAGGAATATATTTAACAAGAATTAAACATTTGATTTAGGGGTTTATTAATTTAGGTGGAAAATCCTGAAAGGTCTGAAGTGCAGCACGATGGAAATAGGGTATAAACAACTAGGATTTGAGGGAAAATGTTTAGACCACATACCTTATGCCCATATTAGATTCCACATCTAGTATCGGCCATTGGTTTGTCCTGGATCAAAAGAGAATGGAATAATTGATGAAAAAACTATAAATAGGCCATATTAGCTTTCACCAAAATAGAATCATAAATATAAAGAAAAATGTTGAAAGGTTCCTAAGGAAAGAAGAACTCACTAGTCAATATTCAATGAGACCAACTTATCTTTAATCAGACATTAGATAGAGATAAGGATTCAAATCCCATAGAAGAGTGTGGAGGAGCTCTCCATGCATGAGAGGAGGTTACTTGAGAAATAAATAGAAATATGAGTTAGCCTCTTTAAAGGGTTGGAGGGAAAATAGTCACTTTACCCAAGTTTTAAAGGGTACATAGTTTGACCACATGGTTTTCTAAACCATGTGTCAGCTACTGCCCAAGACCACTGGCCCACATAGTTTGGGGGCATGGTTTTCCCAACTGTTCTCTACCTATTCATCCCCCTCTTCCTAGGGCGCATGCTCTGTATGGCCTGCAGCACACAGTTAGAAAAACTGTGAATATCCTATGTTCTCCACCCTATGGATCACAGCAGGATCCCATAGAGATTTTCCAAACCATGTGGCCTCTTATACACAATTTTTTCATACCATGTGCCTACCCCTTTCCTCCATAATTAAAAGATCTGGGCTTCGAACAAGCAACTTACATGACTTATTCCTTTATTAGGTGATTGGGCACATTTATAAGGATAAAACGAGAGGTTAAGACTGAAATTTAAAATATACATACCTCATTGAAAACCTATAATCTTATAATTAGATCTTATGGAGGATAAATGACTAGATTCCTTTAACTAAAATATAAAAAATCCCAAAAGAAAACTCGGCCTACTGTCAACCCAGGTGGGGTCCTAGTGGGTTAGGTTATATCACCAGAACTTATAGGCACCAAGAACATCATGTTCACCTATTTCAAAGTGTTATATATTTAAATCAATCTCATGTAGTTTTGAACACTCTCTTCCCTCAATATATACCAACTCCTTAAGAATTATAGGCTATGATCAATTTCCATGTATGTATTTCCTTCAAATAAAAGACCTAAAATCATAGTCTAGGATTCAACAATATTTGTAAACTTATTTAGGATCAATCCATGTTTCATCACTATCAAAACATAGTTAAACTCATACATTAAAGTTAAAAAATAGATAAAAACTCTATATTGAAATTTCCTAAAAACATAGGAGATATAAAAACATAATTTAATTTGATGTTTACTAAACCATGACCTATTTGCAATATCCAAGATGTGATTGTATTTGGTAAAACATAATCCCATTAAATAACACCTTCAATTAATGAAATCCTATAAACTATGACCTATTTCTATATCTTTATATTTAAATAAAACAATATGTATTAATTCAACATGGGCGGATTTATTATTCCCATTTACCATATAATTCAAAATAATCTCAAGAAAAACAATTTAACCTACTCTTTCAAGTCATTTTATAATAAAATAACTTCAATACCATGGCTTGATTCACCACATGTCCTTTCTTTATACTAGCCCACTCACTAAATTCTATAAAATGATCATGCACCATATCATAATTTATGTCCAAACATTATTTAAAATAATTAAAACAAGAATAAAATTATCATAAATTCCAAACTTGATGTTAGTTTTTATCTTTTGAAATTTCAAATAATGCAATTATTTTTACTTCCTGTGAAATTATCTTGACCATATCATTGTTTTATTAAAATATATTAACATTTTTACTTTCCAAATATTCATATAGTGTTTCACTTGAAATTATTTTTTTATCAAAACTAAACAATCACTTATGGTAGTGGGAGACCTTGATACATGATCTGAAAACAAAAAATAGTGGAAATAAAGTACATAACACATAAGTAAAACATGAAACATTTAAGTTCTATAGAAGGATATGTTTTCCACATTCATATTTCCTGTCACTAATAGAAATATAATATATACCAATGTCCCTTTACCAATGGCCTAAAAAACCATTCGTATATGTTAGAACCGTACCAATGGTTTAAAACTAACCCAAAAAGTAAATTTTTATTTCAAAAAACTTTTAAGGAAAAAGTGGGAAACCAAAAATATCAAAACTTAAGTGAATGAAACATAGAAGGAACTCACAAAATAATTATAGACTAGACTAAGATTATTAGAATTAATCACCCTTTATAAACCCCATTAAAGTGTGTTTACCTATGTATATGAATTTTCCTTGATAAGATCATTGAAAATATTGTTCATCTTGTTCCAATTATGGATATATTAATCAATATTAATTCTCCCCTCATTGATTACTCATACCAAAATCTGACCTTGTTCATTGATCCAATAAGATTTATCATCATTTAGAACAAATATAATTATTATTTCATCAATTCTATCATTATTTACCTTTGAAATTTTGATATTGAAATCTTCATCTAACATCTCTTCCTTCAAATGTAGAAGAAGCACCGGGATGAAATACTCATCACTGGGAGGAGATACTAGACCCCTATAATTACACATATCTAAACCGTCATTGGGTCCAACCTAGACTCTCCCTCAGTTATCTTTAATTTTCTATCTGATTTGGTGACCATAATCTTTAGAAGTTTAGAATAGTCATTACACTACTTAGTCTTTTTCTTCTTATTGACTGGAAAGTTTCCAAAAATAAAATTGCCTTACTTAACATTACTTTAGCCACATCCAACAGTAATTAATGGATATTGATCATGCTCCCACTCTAAATTGGGATTGGGGTCTGATTATTTTTCACCAAAAAGGCTCTGAACATCATGAAAAAAATCTACAGAAACCTCTTTTAGTCCCTTCAAAGTATCATCCATATTGTTCCTTTAAAATTTAATTGATTCCTATAATTTATCATTAGTATTCTCCATGGTTTGATATCATAAAATTTGGAACCTATTATGTACTTAATCTCCTGTAATCACATTCATCTTAGCATAAAAAACAAAAGCATATAATCCTTCATAGTCCATGAATCCCACTGAAACACCATCATTAATTCGCAAATCCCCTTTATTCCTAAAACCATAGGCAGTAACCTACCCCAGATCGACCAAGCATCCATTTTAGATATCCCCACCACAAAAGGGTCTTGAAAATGCCACATTACCTGCAATATCACCCAGTTGAAGCACTATATTAGTTGAATGCACCTCACCACTACCTTGTTGTGAAATTTAGGACCAAGTCTCCCTTCCCTATGGAATGGAGCACCAATACTATTGCCTCCCCTTCTACTTTCTAATGAACCCCGCCTACCTCTCAAGGTTATGGAGGTTGCATTTGAAAAATATATCAATAATTCACGAATCTCCTTCTCAAAATCATGACACTGAGAAGAAAAATTAGAAACACGGTTGGCTGGACCACGCCAACAATCATGTGCTCCATTACAACAATTGAAAGGCTCATATCACAGCCTCTTACGATAAGAATAGAAGGAAACCAATGAATCATAATGAACCTCCTACTTCCACCAAATATCGCCTTAAATATCAATGAAAAAATACAATGGTCCCTTTGATACATCCGCATCGATGAAATATGAGGATACAAAGGATGGAAAAGATCTTGATTACGATAATCATAATAAAGAAATCAAACCAACATGTTACCAATTAACCTAAGGAACTCCATATTCTGGAATGGAAGATGGATAATATGTAGGGAGATCCAAATCATAGTATAAGGAGGAACCTTTTTCAAATGAAAATCAAACAAAGAGTGAAAAAAGAGAGAATTGGTAATCTAAACAAATCCATGGAAAAATCCCATGAAAAGATGAAGTCGGATTTCGATGAAAAATGAATCAAGAAATTTTGTTGATCTAAAAGCCTAATGATTTACTAATCATGAAAAACTCATGATTTGGATACAACCCAGTCAAATACATTCACCAAAATATAGTTATTTCTGAAATGATCCACCAAAGAAAAATACAATAACGAGGAATATTGTGTGAACTCCAAACAGGATAATAGGATTGAAGGAATGACATAGATTCACGATTGAACTTTAGGGAAAAATTTTCATTTTGGAGAATTTGGAAGAATATGAGGATTAGTAAATGGGGTAAATTTATGAGGATGAGAAACTGGAAGATCCTAGAAGAATACATCCCCCAACCTCTAAGAAAGGGTGTTAGAAGAGGTGACCATTACACCTAGTGCCTAGATCATGAATTTTGCAAACGCCAAATAGTATAAGATGGTTGTATTCTATCCAATGGTTTTAAAGTTGTTGGTATAGTCTTAACTTATACCAATGGATTTTTAAAACTATTATAATAGGATGGTTACTATACCAAGCATGACTTCCCCATCACCAACATGATTTCCAATTCCCTTATGGTAAATTTCATCCCCCCCTTTGAATACATGATAAAAATATAATTGAGGATGATTTCATAAAATATATATCAAGGTAGGTGGCCTCAACCCTCTAATTTTTATTTTATTCTTTGTAGTGATAATCTAAACATTTCAATTATCCTTAACCCAGACATCCAACATTTATTTTTCCATTTTTCACTTTTATTTCCTATCATCATAAAATTTTTTCCTATATAGTGACCTTCTATTTGGATTAACACTCACATCATTTGGGAGCTTCTCTAATGAATAAAGTGACCTAAAAATATAAAAACTGTTTTAGAAAAAAACTATATATATGTTTATTTTTGGAATTATTTTTTTGTACTAATATGTATTCAAATATTCATTGACATTGTGATTTTTTTAATGATAGTCTACTATGTTGATTTTAATAAAAACTTTTTTTTGTACTATAATGGATAAAAGTTGTATGTATAATACTGATAGGATATCAAGCAAGTTTAAAAATAAGTTAGTTATTTTTTAGATTTTTCATTTAATATTGCTATATATGGAGGATTTATACACTTCCCTTATTGTATTTATGTTGTAATACTTTGGTTAAGTTAGAAAGTAGTGAACAACCATACAAAAAAATATGGTTTTCTAACTAATTTTTATGTCTAGTATCATAATATAGAGAAAAAGAAATCCTATAATATCTATGATCTAAATGAAATTATTGGAATAAATAATTTGATATATAATTGATTTCAATTTATTCATAATCATGAAAAAGAAAGTATGAAAGTGAAAGAAGATAATGGTAAGACTAAACATGATACAACTAATGAAAATGGTAATTTTGTGACCGTGAAAAAAATAATGGATGATATAAAGAATCATGTATATCGAGCATAAAGTAAAATGAAAAATCTATAATTTTTGTGATTGTATCATCATAAAAACATGTATGTAATTTCTAATATTTACATAAATTATCTTCTTGCCCTTTTAAAGGACTTACTTTATAATGATACAGATATTATCTCAAATCATTATATGGAATGAAAGTTAGTTAATCAACATGGATTTTTAACAAATAAAATTCATGATTCTCTGAAATATTTCAACTTATTTTAGGAGGAAATTACCAGCCTAAATGAATATAAAGAATGTAGTAAATATAAATGGAAACTATATTAACAAGAAACATCATTCCATGTGCTGCGGAAAGTAATTTGGAACTCACTATTTATTTTTAGGATTCAAAATATTTTTATGTTTAATGAAATGTCAATAAATATAGGATGAAATGATATTGATATAATTAAAGATATTAATCAATTTTTTCATCTTATAGATGCATTATCATGTAATAAATTTGATACTTAATATCCTTATTTTTAGTTTTGATATATAATATTATGTTGGGTCTATCATGTGATGACATTAATTTGTTTGGTCGTATGCTAACTTCAAAATGCATGTGGCTAGTTTTTATTCGCTATATAAACATCCTCTGTAGATGTGTATCAAAAAACCATTTAATTTATTATTTATAATCATATTTGGAATTTCGGATCCTAGAAATTATATAGATATATACTTTTAACCTTTAATAAAATAGTTGAAGCCACTTTGGAATGTGGTTGTGTGCACATATAGTACGTCTCCAAACGATATATTCCATATGCTTGATGCACTAAAGTATATGATAAATTATTTTCCTACTTATGAAATTATTTCTAGATGGATAATTATGGGTAACCTATCATGTCCTATTTTTATTAAGAACATACAACCTAGAAGTCTTAGATATCATCATATATTTAGTTTTATAAAACCTTAATGATTTTTTCTAATGGGACATCAATATATAAAAAACATAAAAGGCTTAAAAATACCATTGAGGATGATAATCCACCAAATTGTATTTCTATAAATGATGTAATCTATGAATTTAAATATTTAAAAATTTTATTTAGAAAATGTTAGATGAAATATCCAAAGAGGTAGAATGTTTTCACTAATTTTAATTATAATTAGAGGAAGAGATGTATCTTCTTTTATTTTCCTTATAATTTAACCAAATTTTTATATAATTGTTTAGATATAATACACATTAAGAAAAATATATATGTAATTTTGCTTTAAATATTTGTAAATTTCAAGTGGAATACCAAAGATGATTTAAGATATTAGTGTAGCTTAGTGGATTGGGGTATCATACCAGAACTATATCCTAAGTTTATCAATCAAAATAACTGGAAACTTCCTTTTGATTCTTATGTCGTGAAAAAATAAGAGATTTAAGTTTTTTTAAGTACAATATAATGTCAAAGTTCATTATGTTTATTCAAGAAACATATCAAAATGGTTCCACAAAATTGAGATGAAACTGAAATATCTATAAAATCATGACTATCATATCCTTATTCATGAATTGATTCCAATATAAATATATCATTTATTAAATAATAATTTAAGTTTGATAGTGATTTTATTATGTAATTTTTATAAGTACCTTTTTGGTACAATGTTTTCTAAGTGTTTCTTGAAAAAAAATGCAGCAAGAGGCCCCATTAATTGTGTGTAACTTAGAGAAAATATTACATTTATTTTTTTTACTTTCATGTTGCATCTAACTATACATATTACAATGAAATAATAATTGGGGGTATGTTGATTTTTTTTTATGTATCCATATGAAAGAAATATGTAAATAATGAAGTCTTATGTCTGGAATAGGAATCATACTTATGGTTCCATTATGAAAGGTTATTTATCTCAATAATGTATGGATTTTTATTCAATGTATTTGGTTGATATGTTCATGAGATAAAATTAGACCATCTGAAAATAATATTAGAAGTATGACAACACTGAGACCACTCTTCCATAACTTTCCACAATTGGGGGAATTCCTAGATCATATACATTAAATACATCAATCCTTGAAGAGTGGGAGATTGTGCATCGCACAATATTACTTAGCATTGATTTGTTCAATGACTACATCAAGTAAGTAATTTGAACAAGTATATATTATCTCATCTTATATAATTTTACATTTATCTTAAAATTGTACTATCTTTTTATATAGGAAACATAGACAAATTATAAGTAGAATTAATTTTTTGTTACCTTTGAGAAGAAGAAATAGTTTCCATATCAAAGACTTCCCTTTTTGGTTGAAATTCAAGGTAAGATAATTAGTTTTATATAATAAATAATAAATATTCATTCTTGATTTTAATATTCATATATATTTTAGGTATTGAGTATGCCAATTCAAACTATCTCTCAGAACATAATAGCATCAGATTTTGGTCCCAATAATATTGTTCATAAATCTCGATCATTGGTGATCAATGGCTATAAATTTTTTATAAAAAGACAATAATTTAACATGATAACACAAAAATATGGGGTTATATTAACTAAAATAAAAATTCTATATGATATTGCATCAGATAATCATCCTTGATATGAAAATGTGTCTTATTTTGCAGTTGTTGAGAAAATACTAATATTGGATTATTACTTCCATGGTCGAGTCTCAATGATAACTTCAAGTGGTTTGATTCAATAATGTGGGAGGGAATATTTATTTATGATTTTATATTTATATTTATTTACATGAGTAACTTCCTTTCTATCGATAATCAATATATTTTGTTATAAATAGAGAAATAAGTGTTTTATGTGAAAGATCCTCTAAAACCTCAATTTGGTATCATTATTGAAGTGATCCCAAAAGATATTTTAAATGATGGTATGGATGGAATTCACATCATTGTTTCCCTTAGTGACCTTGATTAATATGTTGCATATGATGACTCAAATACATTAATTACCAAAGTTGACTCTGAGCCTAAAGTAGTGGTGGGTAATATATAAAAGCAATGGTATGTAGACTCAACCCCCCATTTCTAATATTTATCTTCAGTAACTTCTATTAAAATTATTATTATCTAAATATTCAAAACTGGTTGATAAGTATTTTAATTAAATTAAAATAGAATGAAAATAACTAAACTTGTCAAAATATGCATTATTCAATTTGATCCTACCTAAAGTGAACAAAACTGAAAAAATCTAACAAATCAAGAAAAAAAACAAATTGAAAAAATATAAATAATATATAACTAAACCAAACCACACTAAACTAAACCAAAATAAACTAAATATAATTTAATGGAATGAGACAAAATGGAATGGAACTAAAAATACCTAACCCAAAAGAACTCAAACCATATGAAATTGACTGAATGTAAGCCATATTAATTTTTTCATACCATACCAAAACTCTTATAAATAAAATAAATCATAATCACCCTATAACATCCCAAAAATTTATATATATTGAATTTTCCTTTTGAATAAATAATTATTGTCATAATTATGTATATAATATTGTTTAAAAACATGCAACACATAATTATTTATTTCATTAAATGAGAAAATTGTGTTTAAAAAGATATCCATGAGAATTAAAAATATTAAAATGTTTAAATAAACAAAAAAATTACAAGAATATGAAATTTTTGACCATCTTGATCCACATGAATCATCACAATGACGAACAACATTGTAGAAAAGATAAATAACATAAATAATCCAATAGAAATTTTCAAAATAAAAAATATAGAAACTTGAGTGGAATTTTGGTTAATTTTTAATATGTATTTATATTAGGTAACATTGAATATGAAATAGTAATATGACCATTTAAATGGTAATCTAATAGTTAGGAATAGTAACCTAAACATTAAGAATAATAACTTGACTGTTGGAATATTAAATTTACATAAAAATAATAAAATTTCATATAAAGAATATTTATCTTAAGTAATTTAACAAAATAAAATTCATGATTAAAAAAATCAACGAAATTATAATAGCATTTTTAATAAATTGTATTTTAATGTATTTCCTATAAAACATACTTTTTATTTTAATAATTCAGATTACCTATGTTATAAAATTATTATGACATAATGAATTTCATTTTTAGAATCAAAATGTTTAAAATTTATAAGGGTTATTTTTTGGTATGTTTTTGAAAAAAAATCAAGTTTTAGTTTGAATGGTAAAAATATAGTCTTTTGTAAAAAGTGTGTCCTCAATTACATCATTCATGATGTAATAATGGAATATTTGATTAGAGAACTTTATTCTCACCCAAAAACGTGTTTAAAATGTTAAATAATTCATTAAACTTAAATTCCAAACCTAAAAATTATTTTACAATTCCTAATGTCAAAGTATTCCATTAAAAAACAATTTTTCATTTTTTACACTTTCCTTTTAAATAAACTAATGGATTCAGTTTATAAATGGTTTGAAATTCCGAAAAAATTATTTTTAGTCAAATATAATTCATAATTTCAAAAATATCACTATTCCAAGGTTTACCAAAGATTTTATATTTTATTTTAAATTTTATGCTAAAAACACCACCTATTCAAGTATAAATACACCCTCCCACCCCTTGGAAAACCGCTTTCATTACACTTATCAAATCCAAATATCAACCAAATTACCATATATTAATCCCATTATAATCCTTAGTTAACTTATATAGTAATAAAACACTAATATTTCAAGAATTTAAGGTTTGTTGAAAGGGAACAACTTCAATAAAGAGGTAATGTCCTTTCAACTTTTTATTTCATTTTCCTTTTATAATTCCCTATCCTTCTCTTCCTTTATAATCCAAAACTTTATAAAAAATAAAATTTTATATTAACAGGGTCTTGAAAATTTTAATATCCTTTAAAAAATATTTATAATATAATCATATATTTTGTATCTCTCACCTTCTATTTTGACAATGTCTTATTAACAGTCGGTTAACCACCCATGAGGATGTTGCAAACTCTCTACTTGTCTCAATATTTATTTATGGTTATGATAAATTATTTATGATATATATATGTGTATAAATATATGTACTTATAACATTATAGGGTTAATTTTATTAATTTATAAATATAAATAAAAAAATCATGAAATCAAATAAAGATGGGATATTTTTAATAAAAATTCAAAATAAAAAAATCACTTTTAATAAAGATACTTTAAAAATAAAATCCAATGATTATAACATATAAATAGTTAAAAAATAACCATAATTAAATGTTTTTTCAAGTTTTAATAGAGATAATTTCTTTATATATTATTTAGAAAATTGATGAAATAAATTAGGTTCTAAGGTAATGGGAATTATTGAACCAAACTCTTTATGTTTGAGTTATATCCTCTTTTTCTCTATTTCTAGTATGTATATTCTCTAAACCATTAGAATGTTCATTATATATTACTTACCTATTATTTATGGGTATATAAAAATATTTACCTCTTCTAAATTATTTCTAATCTAATTAAAAATATTTTACAAATAGGCTTCATTTACTAAAGCATTACATTGACTCCTCTTGATTTGTTTCGTCTTCACTCAAAGAATGATGTTATTTTATGCCAAAATAGGATTTACCTTGTTCATTTGGTAACCCCAAAGGCTAGTAAATGATTTATTAATTATGAAAACCTTATGATAACCATTCCTTTCCATGGGATTATTTCATGACTATGGTCATTATATGTTTACTTTTCTTGTGGCATGCATTATTATTAACATTTTATGATGTGATGGGTCAACCTGAAATTATATAGCTCTCGAATTCATTTTGTGAAGTGGTATATCTATTGATATTATTTGTGTTATGTGTGAACTATATGTTATCTTTTTTTACAGTTATGATTTCATGATTTATGAACATATGTTATGCATAAACATGTAGTTAGCTTTGTTCACAACTATATGTGGTATTTGATCACTATGTTATGATGTTTTTAATAGGAATATTCTATATTATATGACTTTTTAAATGATTCTACCATGATTATTATGATGTTACCATGATTATGATATTATTATTATTATTGCCTATTTACTATATTCCTTCCATGTTATACATCCTCTTACTAGGTTTTTATCTCACCCCTTTCTTTAATGTATATCCTTAGGTGATTATATATATCAAGTAGAACAAGATAGATTTAAGAGAAATGTGAATATGGAATTAAATAATGTTTATATTTTATTAACAAAAAGTGATATATGAACCTAATTTTCCTAAGATATTAACCTTAATATTCTATAGTATATTATTATTATGTTATTTATCTCAAAAATGGTGTAATAATCATGTTAGAAAAAATGTTGTTGTCTATAGTTGGTATTAGATAAAAGTTTAGTGAATTTAGTAATTAGGACTATAAAACATTATTTAAAACCCTAATGATAAGTCTGGGTATAAGAAAACATCATAAATTTTGGTAAAGTAAGTAGTGTGTGGTCTATAAGTAATGCAAAATATGTTCGTATACTGCAAGTGGATGTGGATTTGGAATAGATTCACCTAGGGGTAATAACCCTAAAAAGGGATGGTTGGGTATTAAATTGATAATCACCATTATCATGAGTAGTGGACCTTAATACAAACCTGGTTTAAAACTCTTTATAGATGTGATTTAGTTGATTCAAATTCTCTTTACAAACCATTTAAAAGGCTATATAACAAATGTATTTATTCCTCTTAAATTTAGAAAATGATTAAAGTATTTGATCCTAGAATCAAGGCTTGGGAAGCGGGATAAACCAAAGAATCCCATAGGATATGAATTTATAATTGATTTTCCAAAGATAATAATTTATTTATTCTTGATTTATTGGCTAACATTTTGTTCAAACATTTTTTATTTTAGTAAATAGTGGAAATCAGGAGAAACCATACCAAAACCCCATGTGAAGTACAATGCAATGATTCTCCAAATATAATTCTCAATGCAATGGGAGGTGGAGTTAAAAATTTCATCATTATACTTTCCCTATTATATAATTTTATGAATAATAACTTCAACAATGTGGAATTTTCTCATTTTTCCAAGAATAAGAAACTAGTTATTGATCCATTTATGCACCAACAACCACCAATATTTGTAGATATTTAGCATACCTATTGATACACTTGTCACAGAATAGTGGGTTAACTCAAAAAAATCTTTTTTATGCTCCAATTTTTTTAGAAGGACAAATTTACTTTGGTCATCCATAATTTATATGGAGAATATGTTCAATGGTTCACATTGATCTAGAATACGAAGCTAGAAGTTAAAATGGAAGAAATGGAATTGGAATATTTTAAGATTATATTTATTAACTAGTATTTAATCATAAAATAAATATAGAGAGATAATTTCTATACAAGAAAAAATATATTGATTGTTTCATGAATTAAAATATAATTTTAAAAAGGATTTAAGGTATACCTAGTTTTTTTATTATCAAAAATGATAGAAAAATAAATAGATTATTTTGTGGTTTAAAACCACATCTCTAAAAAAAGATAACAATTTTAGACTTTATGAGCTACTAAGAAGATATTATATATGCTCTCAAAGTATATATAGAGTTTGGATAATGGTCCATTCGATATGCAGATAAGAATATAATAATGGACTTTCGAGCTATGGAATCAAATGATAAAGGAAAAAAGAATATCCAACCACCCACATGTCAAATATGTGGAAATAAGAATCATGGGAACTACCTCAAAGGTAAAAATAAATAGTTTATGTATAGTGGATAATGAAATCAAGCTCATAAATTTTGAATAGACATGAAGAGTCTGACTAATGTGACGGAGGAAAGGAAGGAACCACCCATGGTTTAATGTTAGAAATATAAGGAGTAAGTCACTATGAAATTCAATGCAATAAACCATGGGTATTTGAGGTTAATCAATATTAGAATCCACCAAATCCTATGGAGTAATGGAAATCTTATGATATAACCACTATTGAGATAGAGAATAAAAATAAAGTCATATAAGGTATACTTCATGTTCACACAAGAATGTAAAAGTTTTATTTGATTCTAGTTCTTCATATTCCTTTATATCTTGAAATTTTTCTAGAATTATTTAATCACATATCGGATACCTTAAAGAAGAGATATCTGTAAAAACACCTAATTGTGTGATCATGAAAATCCAAGTGTTAGACTTTACTTGTTTTATAAATTGTAAGAAGATTCTTAGAGTGAATATCATAATCCTTACCCAAGTGGAATTTGATGCAATACTTTCCATATATTGGTTATCATTATTTAGAGATTGCATCATTTGTCCTTAAATGGAAATCTATTTCATTATTTTAAACTATACCATGCTTCTATACATGCTCAGGGAAGATTATGGATCTCCTTTGGAAAATACCTCAATAGTATGGGTGTTAATACCAAGTAAAGAAGCATATATTACATAAATGGTTGTGTAAAAGGAAATCATCAACCTTGAGGAAATTATTATTGTGATAGAAGATAATTATGTATTTCCTGAAGAGTTTTTTGGACTTCCCACAGATCATGAGTTAAATTTATCAATAGAACTCATACCCAAATCCACTACTATCTCCAAATACCCCAATAGTACAACTACGATAAAACTGTAAGAGTTAAATAATCTATTGTAAGTTTATTTAGACAAATGGATCATACAACCTAGTGCATCACCTTAGGGTGCACTAGTGCTCTTCGTCAAGAAGAATTATGGGTCAATGTGGCTATGTATTAATTACCATGAGTTCAATAAGATCACCAAAAATAATAATTATACTCTTCCAACTATTAATTACTTGTTCGATTGACTTCAAGGAGATCATTACTTTTAAAATGTGCAACTTTATTATTGATATCATCATCTAAATGAAAAGAGAAAATATATTCATAAAATATCTTTCTAAACAAGATATAGAAACAATTAGTTTATAGTGATTCCTTTTTTACTAACTAATTCGCATGAAATATTCATGGGATTGGTTAATAGAAAATTTAGAGAGTACCTAAAAAATTATTACAGTCCTTGTTAGTGACATTCCCATATACTCTTAAAGTAAGCAGAAAGATGAAGAGAATTTATGGATTATATTGGTGACATTAAGAAAGGATAATATGTACATTATGTTTATAAATTGTTACTTTTAGATATATAAAGTCACATTCTTAGGGTATGTGATCACACAAGAGGGAATTTAAATAGACCCATCAAAGTAAAAGGTAAGTTAGTAATGTCCAAGAACCTTAAGGGTCATTGAATTCCATATTTTTCTTGGATTAGTTTGGTACTACCAATGTTTTGTGAGAAACCTCTCATGATTATATCTCCCTATAAATAAGTTAAAATGGAAAGGGGTACAATATTTCTAGATGGAATAATTTAAGGAAAGATTTAAGGGGATTAATAAGTTTCTAATCATTGTGTACATACTCACACTACCCTCATGTTGAGAAGGGTTTGTAATATACAGTAATGCTTTAAAGAAAATCTTGGGTTGTTTAATCGTATATAATGATAAATTGATGGTATATGCCTCAAAAAGTTGAAGATCCATGAGTATAACTGCCTAATGTAAGATCTGGAATTAGAAACTATGATCTTCACATTTAATATTAGGAATCACTAACTCTATGGTGAGAAGTGTGACATATATATAGATCAAAAGAGTCTAAATTATATATTCACATATAAATATTTCAACAAGCACCAACAAAGATTATTATACCTAATCAATGAAAATGATTTATTTATTCACTACCCTCTTGGAATGGTGAATAAGGTATCTAATGAACTTAGTAGAAAATAAACTACTACTCTATCCATGATGCATAATGAGAAAGAACCTATATTCATGGATATACAAAGTATAGATTGAAAATCATAATAGTAGGAAATATATCCTATCTTTCTCAAATTATTGTCCAACCATATATTCAAAAGAAGATCAAAGATGCACAATGGGATGATTTGGAGCATAAAAATAAGGTGATAAAAGAAAATTAATGTATTTTTCATGAATTAAACATCAAAAAAAGATGGTTTCATTCGATTTGGAAGTAGACTTTGTATACCTTCATCGCCTAATATAAAGAAAGATCTATTCGATAATGTACATAGCTCATCATTCTCTATCCATCCTGGAAGTACCTAGATATATTGTGATCTTTGAGAGAAATTTTGGTGAACAACATGAAGAAGGATATTATTGATTACACCTCAAAATGATTGGTATTTCAGTAAGTTAAAGAAGAGTGACAAAAGTTTAAAGGGATGATTCAACCATTACCCATAACCATAGGGAAATTGGTGAACATAACCATATAATTTGTCACTGGTCTCTTGAATACATCCAAATGAAGAAATTTGATATGGGTTTTGTTGAATTGACTCACCAAGATTCTCCACTTCATCACTATTTAGTAATATTTTACTCTTGAACAACATTATAAGATATACATAAAAGGAGTGATAAGGATTCATGGGGAACCACTTTTGATTTTTTTTTATTTTGATCCAGGGTTCACTTATAAATTCAAGATAAGTATCAAATATGATATTAATACTGAAATGAACTTCAATATACCCTATCACCCTCAGACTGATGTAAAATCTAAAAGTATTATTCTGACACTTAAGGAAATATTGGGAGATTTCTCAATGGAATTTAAATTAATATGCGATAAACATATCCAATTGGTTGAGTTCTTATATGATAATAGCTTATAATCAAGTATCCAAATGGCCTCATACAAAGTTCTATATGGGAAGAGATTTATAACTTATATATGTTGGGATAAAGTTTGTTAATGAAAGATTATTGGAACTATTCTTGTACTAGAAATTGTAGAGAAGGATCAAGCCATTAATCAACACCATAAAGCTGTTTAGAGTCAACAAAAGAGATATACTAACAATCATCAAAGGGGTATAGAGATTAAAGTTATAGATACAGTTTTTCTTTGAATAACACCTTAGAAGATATTCATGTAGTTTGTGAAGAAGGGAAATCTGATCCCTAGGTACATTATCCCCTTTTATATCCTTGATAAAATAGTATATGTGGCCAATTGGTTATCACTTCCACTAAACATGGATAAAGTTCATGATATGTTCTACATATCTCTCCTGAGGAGGTATATACCTAATATCTCACATTTACTAAATCCGGTGGTAGTAAAATTGGATCATGACCTATCTTATGAGGATTATTTAGTGAATATGTTGGACCATAGTGATAAAGTTCTACGTGACAAGGGAACTCACCTCGTTAAAGTGCTTTGGCATAATTATAAGTATAAAGAAGCAACATGGGAACCATAAGAGGCAATGAAATAGATGTAACCACATTTATTATCAAATGAAGATCTAATTATAAAATTAAATTATTAAATTTATAAATTGTGGAATAATGTAACATCCCAAACTTTTATATATACTAAATTTTACTTCTGAATAAATAATTCTTATCAAAATTATGAATATGATATATTTTAAACATAAGAAACACATAATGATTTATTTCATTAAATGAGAACATTAGGTTTGAAAAATAAATATATCCATGATAATTTAAGGTATTAAAATGGTAAAATAACAATAAAAATAAAAAAAAAATTAAAATAATATAAAAAATTGGATCATCCTGATCCCCTAGAATCATTACAGAGGCGAACAGCACTGTAAGAAGGAGACAAAACATTAGTAATATAATCGAAATTTTAGAAATAAAAAATGTAGAAAATTGAGAGTAATTGAGGTCAATATTTAAAAAAAATAATTAAGAGGTATAAATAGGTGGTAATATGACTTTTGGAATTGTAATATTATCATTAGAATAGTAACATGGTTGTTAGGAATAGTAATGTGACTCTTATAAATAGTAACATGGTAGTTGGAATAGTAAATAGACCTAAAAATAGTAAAAAGCCATATAAATAATATTTATCTAAAGTACTTTATGAAAATATGAATACTTAAATTTCATAAAATAAATATCACGATTAAAAATTCAAATAAATTGTAAGCACGCTTTTAATAAAATTCATTTTATTGTATTTCATGAAAATCATAATTTTTATGTTAATAATTAAAATTTCCTAAGCTGAAAAATTATTTTGAAAAAATAAATTTCATTTTTATAATCATCACACTGAAAATTTATATGGGTTATTTTTTGGTAATTTTCTAAGAAACTTCAATTTTTAGGTGAATAGTAAAAAAAATACCGCTTTATCATAACTAATATGTTTTAAATTGAATTATTCGTGATGTAATAATGACATAAAAAGTTTTATAATTTTATGATCGATAAAAAAGATGTTGAATAAGTTAATTAACCAATAAAATTTAAATTCCAAACCTAAAAGTTATTTTACATAGTATTAAGTCTAACGTATTCTATTTAAAAAATCATTTTTACACTTCCCTTTTTAATAAAATATTGAATTCAGTTTATAAAGGGTTTTAAAGTATTGAAATATTTATTTTTAATAAAATTTAATTATTAATGGTAAAATATCATAATTGAAAGGTTAACCATGTAAATTATATTTTATTCAATATTTTATCCTAAAAACACCCCCACCTCAACTATAAATTCACCCTCTCCCACCCCCATGGAAAAAAACTTCCTATACACTTTTAAAAGATAAATATCTAACCAATTACTATATCGTATTACCATTATCATCTTTAGGAAATTTCTAGAGTAATAAAAGTATAACTTTTCAAGAAGTTATGGGTCATCGAAAAAGGAATAACTTCAAGAAAGAGATAATGTCATTTTGTATTTTTATTTCATTTTCCTTTTCTAATTCCCAATCTTTATCTTCCTTTCTAATATAAACCTTAATAAAAAATTAAATAGTATTTTAACATGATCATTATAATGTTAATTTCCTACAAAAAAAATATTTATAATATAATAATATATTATATATATTTCGCCTCTATTTTTTAAAGTGTCTCGTTAATAGTCGGTTAGTCGCCCAACCTTTAAGGATGGTTATAATAATTTTTTCATAATTTATAAATATATAAATATATTTATTGATATGATTCTAGAGTTAATTTTATTAATTTATAAATACAAATAAATCAAAATTATGAAATCAATAAAATATGAGATATTTTGAAGAAAATACAATATCAATAACATTCACCATTATCAAAAAAATACAAATCAAATAAAATGATCATAACTGATAAATAGTCATAAAAATGAAAATAATTCACTTCTATTTCCATATTTAATAAATATAATTTTTTTATAAAGTATGTGGTAAAGTGACTAAATAAATCAGGATCTAAGGTTGGGGATATTCTTGAACCCAACGGTTTCATTTTAAGTTATTTCATCCTTCTATTTATTTTCAACATGATTCTTCTCTAATGTATTTAAAATTTACTTTCAAAATTATTTAACAATTATTTATTAGGATATACATACTTCTACCTATTTTAAATGATTTCTAAGCTAATTTCAATGATTTTTTAAACATACTTTATTTTCCAAGACACCACATTGACTCCTATTGAGTTGCTTCCTCTACAATCAAAGAATAATGGTATTTTATACCAAAATATGATCTCAGTTATTCAATTGGTAACCCCAAAGTTTATTCCTTAAAGTATTTTTATTTCATACTTATGAAACCCATTCCTTTATTTGGGTTTATTTCAAGGCTATTATTGATATATGTTACCTTTCTGTGTGTAATGCCTGACTATGATCATTTTATGATGTGACATGTGGGATTAGAATTTTATATCCCTCCAATTAATTTGGTAATTTGATATATCTCATGAGATTATAAATATTATTCATGAACATATGCTAGATTTGTTCATAATTGTGATTTTATGATTTATGCACTATGTTTGGAATGATAAATGAAGCTAGTATTATTCATAACTATATTTCATATTTGACCACTATGTTATGATGTTTCATTGTTATGCATATTTCATATTACATGGATTTTTTAAATGATTCTCTCATTATTATAATGGTGATCCCAATTTTATGATATAATGATTATTATTATTATTATCGTTAACCATGTACTATATTTCGTCCATGTTATTCATCCCCTTATTGGGATTTTTTCTCACCCCTTTCTTTGATGTATATCCTCAAGTAATTACATGTATTAAAGAGAAAATGAGATCTTTAGTGGGACTGTGAAGAATTAATTAAATAATATTTATTGTTTATTATGTACTAGTGATGTATCAACCTAATTTTCCCAAGATACAAAACCTTCTGATTCTATAATGTTTTATTGTTATTATATTACTTATATAAAAAATGATGTAATAATCATATAAGAATAAGTTAGGCTGATATATATCCTAAACAAATCTAGGATGGATTTAATAGAACAAAACTAAATAAAATAGATTAAATATAACCAAATGAAGTAAAATTTAATTGTACTAAATAGAATAAAATCATACCAATGAAATAAGATATAACTTGATCTAGCCTAATTAAAAATCAAATGAACATACCTAAATAAAACTAAAAAAAATATAACAAAACATAATCAATTAGAAGATAAGAACATAAATTCAATGCATGATTATATAAACTAAATAGAATGAAATAAAACAAAATTTATTTATAAAAAACCATAATAACCCAAGTTGACTTGACATGAACTGATTAGATGTGAATCAAACTAAAAAATTAACAAATAAAAGTGCTACCCAATCCAAAAAAACAAATAGAGTTTAATCAGACCAAATGGAGCAAACCTAA
Source organism: Viscum album (assembly GCA_963277665.1). Taxonomy (NCBI): domain Eukaryota; kingdom Viridiplantae; phylum Streptophyta; class Magnoliopsida; order Santalales; family Viscaceae; genus Viscum; species Viscum album. The sequence continues at coordinate 509,013,031 of OY728143.1, read as the reverse complement.
ATGGACTTGAATCGAATAAATGTGAGCCAAATTTAACTAAACTCACATAAACAAAACCAAATTGTCTTAAACATAACCAAGATAAATAAATATTTAGTTGGATATTTGTTTGAAAATGAAGTTAGGTTTTAGAGTGTGAAGTTATATTTGTCTTTGAGAGGTTATAAATGATCTTATTCAAGCATATTATGGTTTTGGAAGAGGTTTAAGTGGGCTTGAAGATCTTTGGAAAATTTTGGGAAGCATTTCAAGAGAATTTGGAAGGTTTTTATTATTAAAAAACTTTTTATATAGGTTGTATAGCATTAAAATGAGTTTTATAATGTGTTTGTATGAATAAAATCTAATTTTAGGAGTTGTATCATATTAAACTGGTTAAATGAGGAAACATAATATTAACATTATGTTTGTATAACTACATAAGATCAATCCATCATTTTAAGGAGTTTCCTTATATAAATTAAAATGTTAAAAAATCACTAGTAAGAATGAATCATGTGGGAATAAGTACACTCATAGATGAAGAAAGATATCCTACATCAAATTAAATCACTATTACGTTACACTAACTTGAATGTATTTTGTGACTAAATCCAATATATGTAATAATTATTGTCATGTATTAGATTAAACATAACATAGATCTGATTAAATCTAATCCACAAAAATTATTCTTACATATCTCTGAAATCACATGATTTATTCTAATGTAATCCCCCTTCCATGTACATTTCCTTACATAGATTTTGTATCTAAATTTTTATTTATACTAATCCTATAGAAATCCAAAATTATTCATATTCATGAACTCTGAACTTCTAATGAATTCATAAAATCATTTAAAAAACTTCCAAAATGATTCTCTAATTTCTTAACTCATATTAAATCAATCATAGCCACCTCAAATCATCTAAAAATGATTCAAATGAATTTAGGAAATTCATAAGAAAATTTGAAAATGTTTTTAATGTAATTACAAAGAACTTTCAGTAAAGCTAACATGACTTGGGTATTTTAATAAATCCGCACTACCTCAATTAATTTCACCATATTTCATCCCAAAATAACTTCAATAACAGTGCATAATTAATCACCATTAAAAAAGCACCATTCTTAACATCTAAAATATATTCTTCATCATCTATGGGATTCTTTTATAAATTTTAGAATCCAACATGCTAAATAAAACAATGATGGAATTCTAATTATTCCTTTTAGATTCAAAATTGGACAAAATGTATAATATATAGTGCTTTAATCACCAACCTATAAAAACTTATGATGAACCCATTAAAATATTAGTACAAAAAATCATTATAATTCCTTAAATTTGTTTACACCATATTTTTAACCAATAAAAACAATATATTTTTCTTTACCTTAAATTAGAATCTCAAAATCCTATTTTCCCATATAAATAGACCTTCAATGGTTTCTTCAACATAGATAACTTCCTTTATCTTATAAATTTATTAAGTTACCAAATATTGAAGCTAGCATCAAACTCCCATTGTCTTAGTATATTTCCTTTACATATTTATAATAATATAAAACTTATTTAAAGGTTATGGGGTACAGTGTAAGTTTTTAGGGTGATTCACAATAATTATTTTTTATTAGTTTCAGTGGAAAATATTAAAAGAACTTGGAAAATAAACCCTAAAATCTTATAAGAGAGGATATTTCATGTTGAATTTATAATTAATTTAGCACAAGAAATGCCTTATCTTGATAATTATTCTTGATTTTGGTCAATCAAGTTACACTCTTATCATATCAACTTTATAGGGAATAATCCAAACAATAATTCATCTACTGGTACCCACATGTGCTCCATGAATCTATGAACAATGATCTCTGTGTTTTGGGTGCCAGTGTGGAGGAACCAAACACCTTGATCTATTATATATTGATTGTAACAAATATTGTCTCGTATTCACTTTGTTGGATCACGTTGAGGGTGACAATCACTAAGAGGGGGTGAATTAGTGTGTGCTTTAATTTTCAATCCCTTTACTCTCAATATTTTGAAGTAACTCTCTCTCAAGATACTAACCGATGAAGAAATAAGAAATATATAGTAGGTTTTTTTATTTAGGTTCACCTCTTTTTGGATGACTAGGTCATCAGTGACATGTGTTTGTTATCCCAAATTCACATTCCCCTTTTTATTATCAAAAGGAACTTGATAATGGTTATACCCTTGAACTCATACAATTATTGGCACCAAATAGTTACAATCTCACATCAATCAAAGAAAATAATTCCTTATAAATAATGATTTTCAATGAGTGTATGAGCCTCCACATAGACTCTAAATGATGATATTATTCCTCTCTATTTCACATCAATATCTAGAATTCATTCTCTATGTTTCTTATTATTATTCAATATAGCAGTGTATCAGCTTTCCTTCACAGAATTCTCATAACATATTCTCCTTTTAAATTTATTTTTATTTATATTCACAAAATATCATGTGAATATTTTTTAGATACTAGTTATAGAAATATTATTGATTATCAGTGTCTTAAATTGACTCATTCAAAATCATTAACTTTGTTCTTCACTTCACTCAAATCATTTGGTGAATTTGACAGAAGGCTCGTCTTTCTTCCTCCATGAAATATTTGATTCATCATGGTCTTCCTATATATTTAAAATTATAATAAAAATCACAAATTTTAGTTCACTTTGATATCTACATATAGGCATAGTTATGTGGAAATATAGTGTGTGGAATGGAACTCTCTCAACATCATATTTTTATCCATTGTATGGTTTTATAATCATTACATATTGAATCATGATCATCTGTTTGATCATGATATATGATTCATGAAGATAATTTAACCTGAATTACCTAATTTGATTCTTAATTTAGACTATTAAATATAAAAACATTATTTTTTACCCAGTAGGAACTTCAAAAAAATTTCAAAGTGATGTATCCTTATAATCAATGACAGAGTCTTAAAATAAAAATTAAAGACTTATGATAAAGCCTAACGTTTTTTACTCAAACTCAAAGTAATACGTTCAAAAGTAAAGGACATAAAATCATGCCTTTTTATTTTCTACCTCAGGTCAAAGCCTTATTATCAATCAAATATTTATAATGAAGATTTACATTTAGAGAATTTTCCATTTTTCTTATTCTATAATAGATTCCTATGATAAAATTTAAATTCTTACAATCAATTGATTTTTCATATATATTATGATGTTATATGGGATTCTACAAAGAAATGTGTCCATTATTAATCACTTTAAAACATCATCCAAGAGGTATTTATAGTGTCTATAAAGTATAGTATACCTTTTATAGATTCTTAATTACTTTCTCTCATCCATCTTCCATTAACTCTTGCATTCAACATTAAAATAATTATCATTCAATGATCAACATATCAAATGTACAAAAATATCAATCCAAACTATGATAGACAAGGATTCCAAATCTCTAACACATTTCATGACTCCATGAAGATCATCATAATAGTTTTCAAATATAAAAATTATTGAAAGAAAAAAAATCATCTTCTAGGGTTCAATAATCACCCCCTTTAGATTTTTTATCAATACCCCATATAAATATCCCCCCTATTAACAATAAAACTTAAGTGAATAACTAGAGAGATCAATGCATCATTTGGAGAGAAGCAAATTCATGAAATAATAATATTTAATTCGACATGAGCTAGATCATTATATAGAACAAGAGTGATTAAATCAAAAATATATGTTGTTCTTAAAAGAAACTCGGCTCGGATCTGAAAAATTTTGAGAAACAACTTTCCTATGCTTCCTTACATGTATCCATCAAAAAAGTTCAAAAACAGGGAAACCATATTTGTCCCCAGGTAAATAACATTTCTTAAATAATTTAAACCATAAATAATAGAGGACTAAACTCAAATATTAACATATCTTAATGATATGGGGTGTGATACACTCCATTTTTTAGATTTAGCTTCTCAAATTTTAATGTTGTGAGGGGTCTAGTAAGAATTTTAGAAATCAATTATTTAGAGGGAATATACTCCAACCTCAAATACCCTCTTTAAAATTCTCCTTCAGAAAATGATAATTTATCTCAATTTTATTTGACATGGATTATTGTATTGATTTTTGGATATTTTAATACCACTCTCATTATCACAACTTATAACTGAAGGATAATTTGATTCAACACTTAATTATTTATGATATATATTTATTTGTATCATTTTTGTAGATTTTTATGATATATCCATATATTCATCCTTAGTATATATTAGTGGTCTTGATGTTTTATAATATTAATTTGAATAAATAGAGCTTCTCCCAATGAAAAACACTCCACTAGATGTGGATTTATGATCAAAAACTACTTCTACCCTGTCAGCGTCAGTAAAATACTTTAGTTTCAACTCACATATATTCTTATATATCAACCCATAAATGAGTGCAATTGCGATATATCTCAAGATCCTCTTTGTTTCCAAAATATTTGATTCCTTTGGATTTTATTTATATCAAGAATAAAGGGTGGAAAGATATACAATGCTAGGTCATGGAGTTGTTAAGTACATGAGACTTATAATCAAGGTTATAAAATATTTCTCATTAATATATTTTCCTTCATAATCATTTCTCAAATTTATTCCAACCTTAATTGGTGTGGACACTATAAGTTTTCTTTAATGTTACTTGATAAATCCTCAAACTATCACTCTTAATTAATGGAAAATATTATATAATAAACATATATAATAAAAATATATAATCATAAAGATTAATGTGGTGTTAGAATTTTTCACATATAGATCATTATCCACCTGCCCTTTCTAAAACATCATGCTTTTTGGATACTCATCAAACATAAAATATTAAGATCTTAGAGACTAATTAAAAAAAATAGATTGATTTGTTCAACTTAAAAAAATCTTTTTTATATAAATCAAGCATAAATCCTTTAGGTTGTTCTATGTAAACTTGTTATTCAGTATATCCATTTATAAAGGATGATATAATATTCATTTAAACTAGTTTAAATATTTTTTCAGCTATTATAGACTAGAAGATTCTAATAGACTCAAGTATATCTATTGGGGAAATGGTTTCATCAAAGTGAACCCCTTCAATTTGTTAGTATCCCTTACATAAAATCCTATCTTTGTTTTCTAGATACTTATTTACTATCATAAATCTTATTTATAAAAACTTATTTGGATCCAATCACATTTTTTTCAATGGGTCTAGGAACAAGTTCCCATGTTTCATTACACTCAATTTGGTCATGATCCTCATTTATAGCCTAAACCCACTCCTTATGATAAAATGCCTCCTAAGTTGTTTGAGGTTCAAACTTGAACAATCCACTGGTATGAAAAGTTTCCATAATCTTATTTTATATCTACACACATTGATTCTAATCCAAAATAATTTTATTATTTTAAAAATGTTTTCTCAACCTTTGATTCATCTATTTGACCTTAATTTCTCCATCTCCATCACTAAAAGGGGAAAAATCTACATCTTCTATTTGAATCTATGTGTTTTCTATATTTTCTACACTAACATATGAAACGAAAACATCACCCTCCTCATATACAATGACATTACATCTGGCCCCTTATTCCTTTTCAAAAATTATTACAACATCAATATCAATATTTCCTTAAAATTTCTCATTGTAAAACCTAATACATTTTCCATTAGGTCTATACCCAGGAAAGATTCTATATCCATCCTTATCATCAAACTTTCAACCACTTTTTTCTTTTTTAATGATCAATCAAGGACTTCCAAACATCTTGAAATGTATAAAAATTGGATTCTTTTTAAACAAATTCTCATAGGGGGTTATATATAAGTTTGTCCTTAAGAGACATCTATTCTTAATTATTCTAGTAGTTGTGATGGACTTCATCTAGAAATACCTTGATGTTCCATGTTATACCAACATTGTTGTATCCATATCAACTCAACTATTATTCTTCCTTTTATCCATCCCATTTTTTTAAAGTATATATGGTGCAATGAATTCATGTCAAATTCCATGTTTGTTAACATATTTAGTTAACTGTTCATAGTAATACTCTCTCCCAAAATATAACATCAATATTTTCAGTTATAATCATGTTTACTTCTCTATAAGTCTTTTGAAACTCTTGAATATTTCAAAATCCGATTATTTGTAAAATGATTCATCCTTAAACATTACATAATCTAGTAAATTCCTTTAGAATTCACTTATTTACATTCCCAAATATCTTTTAGGCTTACAGTTTCAGAAATTTAGGAAATAAATCATACATATAAACCCACAATCAAAAAAAGTGGGTACTGCTAAAAAAATATACATGTTTTCATAATACAAAATTTTTTAATAAAAAAACATGAAACCTATTTATGAAAAGTCTTCACAATATTCACCTTGGATTATCCTTTTATCTAACCCATCCATAAACCCTATGAAAAACATTTTAAAACTTGGGATAAGAACAAAAATCTAATAAAGGGATATAAAAATAAGTATATAAACTCTTAGTATATGAATAATTAAAATCATATGAAATCATTTTCACAAATACATATTTCTCACCCGATAAGTATCATACAATTACTTTCTGAAAACATGATATTTCTATAAAATATAGAAAACATAAATAATACCATAAAGGTAACTAGGAGAATTAATTAATTAATATTTTCACCATCATGGCTACCATATTATGTGTAACCCTCATGAATACCTTATAATTTAACCCTCACAGCTACCTTATAATGTAACTCTCAGGGCTACCATATAGTGTAACCATCACAATTACACTTTGAGTAATCATACGGTCAACCTCCAATATAAATATACCCAATAAATTGGAGGGAGATATAGGTCCCACCATTCATCATAAAAAATTCCCAAGAACCAAGACATAATAATAAAACAATAATACTTAGTTCATATAAATCATTCCTTTTAAAAAAAGAAAGGAAATTAAAAGTTGATTTTTAAAGAAAATTCCCTTAAAATATCATATATTTAAATTTAGTGTTAACAAAAATAATGTAATATTTGTATAAAATATAAAAAACATAATAAAAAAATATAATCAAAATTAATTTCACAAATAATCTTAGAACCACTTAATTAATGAAGTATAAGGTTAACCTAAAGAATGGGACTTGGGTTAAGAATTCTCTTACCTTGGGTTTGTCTTAATCCAAATGTGTTCAAACCTCCTATATAATGGTTAAAAGAGTGTTATTAATATATAAAAGAACCATTTTCATATTTATAATTACTTATATGATATTATCATAAAAAATTTCCACCCATTTATAAATAATATTTTGTTATTTTCATTGTTTTGAGTGCATTTATTTCATGTATTTCATGGTTGGTTTATTATGGATTTTTTTATTGAAAGGGAGAAAAACTCCAAAATTTAAATTACATGTTATTAATGAAATTAAATAATATTAAATGGTATTATATATCCTTTTTTTATATGGTATGAGGATGAATCATTATATAAAACATTATTTAAGAACATTAGTTCATTTTAGTGAATTTTGATCATTACGAACCACTTTTGTTTTACTAATTAATATTATGTATAAACACTAGTTCTAGAACATAATATAAAATATAATATGTATAATAAAATATTATTTAACCATGTAAATGGTTTTATGACTATCCTTGAAGGTCGTAATGTAAATTGAGAACACATTATCCACGATGTTGGTAAAGTAACACCTCATGGGCTATTTTTTTATTTTTACAATAAAAGGGAGATAAGAAAAAGTATGATGATGAATTTTTCAATAACATGATAAATTATATTATATATAAGATACTGGAGTTTTAATTTCTCATGGATAAGAGTATTTTTATATAGTATAAGAAAATAAAAAAGAATTGAAAAGAAAATAAAAGAAAATGAAATAGAATTTTTACCTCTTGAATTATCCCCCTTGAGAAGCTTCTTAAGGCACTTGGTTTTGACTTTTTGGTGATACAAATAGGTCTTGGATGTATGGAAAAGTATTGGGAAGGTTTTTTGTTAGAAATTAAGAAATATACAGGGCTTTTAGGTGTGAGGGTAATAGGTGGTGAGGGGAGGTATTTATAGTGGAGGAGATGGGTGTTTTCTCATTATTATATTCATTAGTTTATTAATTTGGCTCAAGACAATGAATCCTTTGATAATTACAATAAAATATATTAAAATAATGGTTATAGTTTGAGATTTTGGTCTTACATCAGCCTTAAATCATCTATGACTCAATAAATCATGTATTTAGCTTATATCGTAAATTGTTATATTTCACTATTCACCAAAAAATCAAGTATTTCAGAAAAATCTAAAAAATTAACCCTAAAATTTTTTTAATGTGTAGAATTAAAAAATGAAATCCATTTTTTAAAAATAGTTTTCTAAATATGATAAATTTATTTTTAAATTAAAATCATAATTTATTCGAAAAATACCAGTTTTAAAACTTTTACTAATTTTATAACACTTTGGAAAATTAATTAAAGTCTGATAAAATTATATTATAATCATAAGAAAATAAAAATAATAATCTATGAATCTATTTTATGAAAATATATTTTATTTTAAATCATTATATTAATTATAAAATTGTAATTAAATAATTATGACTTACAAGAATACCAACACTAAATTTATTATTTAAAAAACATTTACTTTATTATTCCATGATATAAATATATCAGGATTACACTTATAAGATATATAAATTTTATTTATACTCTCATAGGTGAGGTTACTATTCCATTGGTTATATTATTATTCTTAATGGTCGTGTTACAATTTCTAAGGTCAAGTTACTATTCCATCAGTATAAATTCCTTAATTTCTATAAATACCACTTATTTTATTATAAATTTACAAAGAATTTGACTATTTAATTACAGAATGGAAAGAAATTATTTTATAAGAACCTAGGTTGTGACAGTCTCCCCACCTTTTCGTAATTACATCCTCTCAATTTTTATTTACTTATTAAACAAGTGAGGGTACCTTTCCCTCATAGCATTTTCATATTCTCATGTTGCTTATTCAACCATGTGGCTCTTCCACAAAACCTTAACCTAGTGAATTACCTTATTCCTCAATACAATCTCTCTAAAATAAAGAATCTAAATAGGTTTCTCTTCATAAAAAGGTTCTCTTCCAGTTGAATTACTTCTGAGCTCAAAATATGAGATGAATCGGGCTCATACTTTCTCAACATCGAAACATGAAAAACATTGTGTACCTAAGATAAACTCAAAGTCAAATCCAATCAGTAAGAAACTTGTCCAACTTTATCCAGAATTTGATAAGGCCCAATTAAAAATGGACTTAACATTATTTTCTTACCAAAATGAAAAACACTTTTCCATGTTGAGATTCTTGGAAAAACAAGACCACCTACCTCAAAAGAAAAGTATTTCCTCTTATTATCTACATAAATTATCTACCTACTCTGAGTTATCCTCTTATGTTTCTAGATCATCTTTACTTTCTCAGCTACTTCCTCAACTAATTTTGGTCCCATCAACTTCATTTCCCTGAATTCATCCCAAAGTGATGGAGTTCGACACCATTTAACATATAATGCCTCAAAAAGTGTTATCTATATACTGGAATGAAAATTTTTATTATAAAAAAACTCAACTAAATAAAGATTTTGATCCCATCATCCCTGGTAATCCATTAAAAAAGATCAAATCATGTCCTCCAATATCTGAAATGTATGCTCGTTCGGTCAATTAGATTAGGGGTGAAAAGAAGTGTTGAAATTTAATTCAGTTCTCAATGACTTATAAAGGCACTTCCAAAAGTTAGAAGTGAATTTGGGATCTCAATTAGACATAATGGATATAGGAACTCTATGTAACTAGAAAATATCTTTGATGTATTTTCAACAAAGCTAATCCAAATATATAATATCTCGAATAGGAAGGAATTGTGCAGATTTAGTTGGTCGATCGACAGTAAACGAAATCGCATTATTACCTCAAGAAGTCCTTGTAGTCCCACCACAAAAGTCCATTGATATATTTTCCCATTTCCACTCTAGAACTGGAAAAGGATGAAGCATACCCTTTGGTAGTTTTATCTATTTTTTAACCTATTGACATATCAAACATTTCATGGTATAATATACAATATCTCTTTTCATTACATCCTATCATTAATACTCACGAAGGTCTTTGTACATCATAGTACTTTCAGGATGAACTGAAAATAGAGAACTATGAGATTCACACAATAATTATTTTTTTAGTTTGGAATCACAAGTCACACATAATCTCTTTAAAAATATTAAAACACAATCTTTATCAATGTTAAATTCTCAAAACTTACACCTTTTAACCAATTCTACCTTTGTTTATAACTCACGGTATTCCTTCTACGCTTTCTTAATTCTATCTGATATAGACAAATTCACTGACACTTAAAACAAAATAGATCAATTTCTTAAACCAAAAGCTTCCAATCCAAAGTTCATCAAATCATTAATCAAGGGTTCATGTTCCAAACAAAACATGGTTAATGTAACATGATGTTTTTGAATCAAGGAATACTCCATTTTTTTATTTTATAAGATGGTAATGGATCATGTAATCATAATCCTTTATCAATTAAATCCATCTTCTCTGCCTCATGTTTAATTCCTTCTAATTGAATATATACTTCAGACTTTTATGGTAAGTATATATTTCATATTTGGCCCCATATAAATGATGCCTCCAAATTCTCATAGAGAAAAGCATAGCTTCTAATTCCAACTCATTTGTGGGATAATTTAACTGGTGAGGTTTCAGTTGTCTTAAATCATAAGAAAATATCTATCCATTATGCATCAGAACACAACCAAGTATCTTCAATAAAGCATCATTATAGATGAAAAATTCACCATTTTTAGAAGGCAAGTCCAAAACTTGAGAATTCAAGAATCTCTTCTTCAATTTCTGAAAACAAACATCACATTGTTCTGTCCAAATAAATTTAACCCCTTTTGTGTTAACTTAGTTAGTAGGCTAGATAACCATGCAAAAATTTTAACAAACTACCGGTAATATCCTGTTAATCCAAGAAAACTATGAATCTATGTAACATTTTTTGGTCTTTTCCAGTCATCAACCACTTTTTTGGCAGGATAAACTATCATTCCATCTTTATTTACAATGTTCCCAAGAAAAGAAACTTGTTGCAACCAAAAATCACATTTTCTGAATCTTCAGTATAACTTCTTTTATTTGAGATTTTTCAAGAAAATACTTTAATGTTTTTCATGATGCTAATAACTTTTTTAAAAAAAGAAAATATCATCAATAAAAACAACAATAAAAATTATCCAAATATTCATGGAATATTCTATTCATAATATCCATTAATAGAGTAGGGGAATTTTTCAAACCAAAGGGCATAACAACAAACTCATAATTCTCATATCTAGTACAAAAATATATTTTCTGGATGTCATCCTCCTTCACCTTCATCTAATGGTACTCGAATCTCAAGTTAATCTTGGAAAAATACTAAGCTCCCTAGATCTGATCTAACAAGTCATCAATATGAGAAAATGGATACTTATTCTTAACAGTAACGTTATTCAAATCTCTACAATGAATGCAAAGTCTCATGTAAATGTCTTTATTTTTAATGAACAAAATAGGATCACCTCATTGTGAAGTGCTAGGACAAATAAAGCCTTTATTAAGAAACTCTTGAAACTGATTTTTCAATTCAAGAAGTTCTACATGAGCCATTTTATAAGGGGGTCTTGAAATTCACTAAGCATTATAAACCAAGTAAATAGTAAATTTAACATTCTGATCTGGTATAATGCTGGGAAACTCATTAGAAAAGACATCCATGTATTCATTTACTATCGGCACATCATTAATCTAAATAGATCCCTTATTTACAACAATATGAGCAAGATAACTTTCATTTCCATATTTTAATATTTTCTCAACTTCCTGATATGTTATCAATGTTATGGGTTCATTCATGTATACAAAATTTTAATCTTTCTTAAAAACATTTTCTTTAGATCTACAATAAATCCTAGCATGATAAACAAAAATCCAATACATACCCAGAATAACATCAAACACTACTAAGGGAAAACACTAAGGTTTTTAGGTAATGTCTTTCCATATCAAACAAAAGGAAGATTCTTATAATTCCTTTTGTGGTAATATTTCCCCTGGTGTTTTAACCATAAGTTTCGGTACTGTAGCAGCTGGAACTATTCACCTTGGGCCACCGGTTTGGGCTTGGAGTCCTTAAGGCTTTAGACCCACCCAGACCTTCAGGTCAGTAGGTATTTCGGGCCACCTGTAAGGCCCTCAGGCCACCTCAAGGCCTTCGGGCCACATGCAGTTGACCCAGACACACTACAAAAAAGGAGCAGCCCCAGATGAGGATTCAGAGCAGGTGCACTCACCATAGCAGAACCAAATAGATTGTTAGAATGAGAGAGTATGGATATGCCATCGGTACCAGCCTGTGCTTGCATGGGAAGCCTAGCCAGACGACCATGAAAAGGTGGAGAGCTACTATCATGACACAGATGCTGGGGAGGGGCAGTTCCTTGTAGATAGTCCGGTTGAATTCCCTAAGACCTTCAGGTCATGTAATCTCCTAAGCCTACGGGCCTTGTAATCTCTGAGCCTATGGGCCTTTTAAGGGTTCCCCCTCAACCCTTGAAAGGTGGGTTATCAAAAATCAATAAAAATGAAGGCCTTTGGGCCATTCGAGCCAAAAAAAATATCAAAAATAAAGAAATTTATAGACCTCGTATCAAACAAGACATTAGAAAAATATGAGTAAATAAAGAAAGTACCTTATACCACTTTATTGGATGTCCTGATATCTTATGATGTAGTCACAAAGGATCTCAATCCATCATTTTAATTATAATCTGAATGTTTTCCATCATTTAGATATTTCTTTGGAAAGGTATTTTCATATTGACTCATCTCACAACATTTAAAACACTTTATATTTTTCTTATCAGAATTAACCTTGAGATCATTTTCATTAAAATCATGGGCCATATGTATAAACTTTTCACATTGAAAACACTTAATAGTTTTTTAATACATTCCCCATGGTGTTTTTTACTACACATTTCACAAACTGAAGCTAGAATTTCTTACCTTCATATTTCATTGATTGATTCTTACCCATCACTTTCCATCTGGACCTCTACTTCTGCTTGTTATCAAAGTAAACGTGATCATCATAAAACTCCATTTCTACCCTCTCAGAACATTAGAAAATTTTCTCAGAAATTTTTAATTCATGAGAGGCTAATTCCCTTCTATATCTTTGCTTCAATCTTGAGTAAAAATATTTTATTTTTTTATTAAGATCCCGGATAATATTTAGAGCGTACCATGCCAATTGAATGAAGTTTTATTCATACACGACCACTAAATCTGCCTACATTGGTTTCAATTCAAGGAATTTATTTTACATTCTATGTCAAACCACCTTAGGAAAATATTTTTCCTGTAAGATCATTTTAAATTCATTCCAAGTCATCAATCTAATAATTATCCCTGATATTATTGACCATTGATGACCACTAGTCAGTTTTAACTTCAAAACAATAAATGGAATGACTAACCTTTTGATTATATAAACACCCCATAACATTGAATATCTTTTGAAGTGATTTAATCCATCCTTCATCTTCCACTAGGTCATAAGATCCATAGAAAGTAGGAGGGTGTTGCCTCATAAAATAGTCTGCTATCATCATGATCATTTGTGGTAGTTATGGTTGTTCTCTTGAATGGAATCTGCCACGATTTATAGCTTGTATCAACTGATCCATTACTATCAAAAACTGTTCATTTCTAATTCCCACCATTCTAGGTTGTGGATTCAGAAATATATCATCCTCTCGGTGCCTTCCTACTTCATCTTCCCACTTTTTTCTGTGGAAAACTATTCTGAATAGACATATCTTAGATAGAGAAACATGGTAATATTCAAATGCCATATCATTTCAACATAAAAATAAGGTAAAATTTATTTATGTTATTCTATTAAAATCATCCTAAAACCTAAAGTTATCTAAAAAATTATCTGATACCAATAGTAAGGACTCGACCTTAAACATTACATAATCAAGTAAATTCTTTTAGATTTCACTTATTTACATTCTCAAAGATCTTTTCAGTTTATAATTTTATAATGTTAGGATATAAATAGTACATATAAACTCATAAGAATAAAAATTGGGTAGTACTAATACAAAATCCTTTTCTCATAATACAAAAGTTTTTAATAGAAAAACATGAAACCTATTCATGAAAAGTATTCATAACATTCATCTGGGATTCTACTTTTCTTTTACCAATCCTAAAACCCTGTGAAAAACATTTTAAAACTTGGGATGAGAACAAAAATATCTGTAAGGGATATCAAAAGAAGGATAGAATACATTAGTATATGAATACCTATAAACATATGAAATCATTTTCACAAAGACATACTTCTGACCCGATAATTATCATATAGTTACTTTGTGAAAACATGATATTTCCATAGAACATAGAAAACATAAATAATACCATAAAGTTAACTTGGGGAATTAATTACGTAAGATTGTAACCATCTTAGCTACTATATGGTTTGTAACCCTCATGGCTACCTTAAAATTTAACCCTCACAGCTACCTTATATTGTACCACTCATGGATGCCTTATGGAGTAACCATCGCAGTTAAATTTAGAGTAACCATATGGTGGACCTCTAACAAAAAAATAACCAATGAATTAGAGGGAGATATAGGTCCCACCATTCATCATCAAAAATGTCCAAGAACCAAAACGTAATCATAAATAAGAAAACTTACATCATATAAATTATTCCTTCTAAAAAAAGTAAATTAAAAGAGTATTTTTAAAGAAAAGTCTCTTACAAATATCATATATTTTAAGTGAGAGATAATAAAAAAATATAATATGTGTATAAACTATAAATAAACATAATATAACATAATATAATCAAAATTTATTTTATAAATAATCTTAGTACCACATAATTAATGAAGTAGAAGGTTAACCTAAAGAATGAAAATTTGGTTAAGAATTATCTTACCTCGGGTTCATCTTACTTAAAACATGTTGAAACCTCTTGTATAATGGTTTAAATAGTGTTATTAATATATTAAATAACCATATTAATATTTAAAATTACTTATTTAATATTCTCTTAACATATTTCCATCCATTTATTAATAATATTTTGTTATTTTTATTGTTTTGTGTGCATTTATTTCATGGTTTCTATGGTTGGTTTATTATGGATTTTCTTGTTAGAAGGGGGAAAATATAGAATTGAAATTACATGTTATTAATGAAATTTAATAATAATAAATGGTATTATATATAATTTTGGTTATATTTTATGAGGATGAATCATTAGATAAGACATTAGTGATGAACGTTAGTTTATTTTAGTGAATTTTGATCATTAAGAACTAGTTTAGTTTTATTAATTAATATTATGTATAAACACTGGTTCCAAAATAGAATATAACTTATAATATGTATAATAAAATATTATTTAACCATATTAATGGTTTTATGAACATTATTTAAGGTGTTAATAAAAACTGAAAACACGTCGTCCACGATGTCGGTAAATCAACACCTCACGGGTGATGTTTTTATTTCTAGAATAAAAGAGAGAGAAGAAGAAGTATGATGATAAATTTTTACATAAACATGAAAAACATAAAATATATATAAGATACTAGGGTTATAATTACTCTTGGATAATGGGAGGTGAAGAGAGTATAAGAAAAGAAAAATAATTGAAAATAAATAAAAGAAAATGAAAGAGGATTTTTACCACTTGAATTATCCACCTTGAGAACCTCCTTAAGGCCCTTGGTTTTTGAATTTTGGTGTGACCAGTAGGTCTTTGATTTAGGGGAGAGTATTGGGAAGGGATTTGGTCAGAAATTAATCAATATAAAAGGCTTTGAGGTGTGATAAAAAGTGGTTTTGATGGGAGGCATTTAGAGTGGAGAAGATTGGGGTTTTCTCATTATTATATTTATTAGTTTATTAATTTGGAACAATAATATGAATAGTTTGAGAATTATCATCAAATATATTAAAATAATGAATAATATTTTTAGATTTTAGGCTTACATCATCCTTAAATCATCTATGACTCAAAAAATCATGTATTTAGCTTAAATCATAAATTACCGCATTTCACTATTCACCAAAAATTCAAGTAGTTTAGAAAAATACCAAAAATTCACCCTAACCATTTTTCAACATGTAGAATTAAAAAATAATCTCCGTTTTTTGAAAAAAAATTCTAGATATGAGAAATTAAATTTTTAGTTAAAATCATAATTTATTCAAAAAATACCAATTTTAAATCTATAACTGATTTTATAACACTTTGAAAAATTAATTAAAGTCTCATAAAATTATCTTATAATCATAAGAAGACAAAAATATTAATTTATGAATATATTTTATGAAAATATAATTTATTTTAAATAATTATATTAATTATAAAATTGTAATTAAATATTTATGACATACAAAAATACTAACACTAAGGTTATCTTTTCCAAAAAAATTATTTACTTACTCCATGATAAAAATTTATCATGATTATACTTATAAGATACATAAATTATATTTATTCTCTCATAGGTGAGGTTACTATTCCATTGGCCATATTAATATTCCTAATGGTCATGTCACTATTTTGAAGGTCATATGACTATTCCATTAGTATAAATTCCTTAATTTCTATAAATAACACTTATTTTTTTATACATTTATAAATAATTTGACTATTTAATTATAGAATCAAAAACAATTATTTTTTAAGTGCTTGTGTTGTTATAATTTGTGTGACATGAACATGATGCATGAAATCCTTGTGAATTTATCAGTGAAAGTGGTGAAATATATTTCTCTATTTTTTTACTTATAAGTCAATGAATTGAATACATCAAAGTGAATTTACTCAAGAGGTATTGATGTTTGGATTTTAATCCATTATGTATTTTTTCACCATTTTTCATTTTATGCATACTTTACAAATATTGACGGTGTCTTCTTTTATTAATGTAAAATTTATTAAAGATTCTTCTTTGATCGTCTTATTTATAATCTTTTATCCAAGGTAACCAAATATTATATTTCATAACTCATTTTTGTCTTATTTTATCAAGTATAAGCCTAAACTTTCTTCCCTAATTTGAAACAAATTCCCTAGGGTTATTATACCCCTTTAAACCACAGCCTCATCATTCATTCTCTAGACTATGCGTCCATTTTTACTGAATATGACCATATTTACATCATTATATAGTTTTTATACATTCAACAAGTTGTGATTTAGTCCATCAATAAAAAACACACTATCAAGATTGATTTTATTTTTTTAGAATTTCTTATTATGATCAATTTGATTTTTAGTGAACTATCATTTACAAATGCCATATCCCCTCAATCATATTTCTCAAAAAATTAACACTCACTATCCATGATCCAATTATTTTTGTATTTAAAAGATTTAAATACAAATTTAACGTCATTATTATATTTCTCAATGTGTATTTGATTCTGATTGTTTCTAAACTTCTGAAAAATATTCAACAAAGCTCGGATAAAATCAACATAGTCATCTGATGTGTTTCCTTCTTGATCACATATTCCACAAATTTCTTATGGACATTCAAATATATTTTGAACTTCAATTTTCTGTATAGGATATTGATTCATTCTTTGAGTTATCACCAGTGTATGTGGTATCCCACTTGATTCTTTCTCTCTCCTTATTCCAAGCAAAGACCTATTATACCAATAGTTATAAGTCTTGTGACTAAACACACAACAACACAAGTAGTATTCCAAAAAACCTTCTATTATGATAAATATTTTTTTCCTAAAAATATTATTATCTATATTTTTTTATCTATAAAATGAATAGATCCCCCAAAGATCTTTTTTGGAAATATTTATTGAACATTTTTTTCCATTCAGAACTCATTTCCTAATTTTTTTTATTTCCATATTTTAGTAGATTTTGACTTTTCATTAGACCTTCTAGTGGCTCCATATTACAATATGTTATATGATGATTCATTAGAAGTGATATTCCTTTGTAATAATAGTAATGTACACTTTCTGTTTCCATGTCTTACATCTTGTCCAAAAAAGATACTTATACCATATTACTTAGATAATTCACCTTCCTCTTAAATAGACTTTGTCTTGTTGCATTTAGTTTTATCTTCCTACTTATTGAATTTAGAAATATGTTTTCTCAATTTATACACTTCCTTATTCCCAAGTATAATTGTAGAAGTCTTATCTTCAAGGATTTTCCCAGTTTTTTAAATATCGAGCTTTAGTATCTCAATTTCTATGACTAGGTGGTCTCTTTCAATCTATAGTTGTTTCAATCTATCTGATCCTTCTTTTAGCCAAGGATAGTCTTCTATTATCCTTCATATTTATTTCAAACACAATTTGATATCTATTCTCATAGTATATTTTTTTAGGGGTTTCTCCTTTTTCTATAGAATACTCACTATCATATTGAAACTCATCTTATCATGGGTTTATATTTTCTTCCTATTATGTCATAAGAACTCTTTGAGAGCAATATTAGGAGGATTCTTCTTTATCACCACTTTATTTACTATCAGTCACACCTTCTTCCATTTATGTAAAGTTTCCTATGAAATAACTAATTGAGAAGTTATTATTTTAATTTGAGAAGAATCTTGAAGAATCTCCCCTATTGGTGGTCTTCCAAGTGGATTCTTCATTATAATTATCTCCTCCAATTTTTATTGGATAGTTGAATAATAAATTTCAATACTTAACATAATTAAAACATGTTAAAGGAAGTAAACCTATATATTTATCTATTTCACCTCTTTTGAAATTTCTATACAGGAGTGAGAGATTTTCAACAAAAATATTCCACATTATCTTCTTCATTTGAGTATTTATATTTCTATTAAATATTTATACCTTGAAAATATTTAAATGGAAAATACATTTCTTACTTACCTTTTCTATTAAGATTGGGTCTTCTTCTCATTTAATAATTAATGAGAGTGTTATAATGTTCATTAATGGTAAACTCATCAATATACCTATCCACAAGTGCTGAGATCTAAGAATCAAATTTATTTGGTAAGATTCTCATAAATTTTTTTACAATATTATAGTCTTTAAGAGTTTATATGAATCCTCTAATAGTGTTCACAATTGGATTTACCCAAGTAAATAATTCATCAATGGTTTTATATACATGTATTATTACATCTTCAAACTATTATTGACTAATATGTTTCTTTATTTCTTTCACATTTTTATTTATTTCACAAATTCTATCATTCTTCTACCAAATAGAATTATAGGTCGTGAAACCCATGAACTTGTTCATTTCCTTTTCTAATAAAAAGGATAACAAAGCATTTATGTCCTTCCCACCATTCTCAATAACTATTTTATTAGTTTGAGAACATGCTAATTTTTCATTTAGAAAAGTAAATCCATATTGAATGTTTAAATACCCAGATAAAGAACATAAAGATCCATTATATCTTTCCAAAACTGAAACCCTTTTCCACCAAATTTTGTGATACCTTTGATATTAATAGAAATTTTTTGATACATATCAGCCACTTGAGAAAAAATAGAGTATACCTTCACTATGATACCAGTTGTTAGATCACATGAAGGGTGATACACACTAAGAGGGGATGAATCATTATGTACATTAATTTTAAATCCCTTCACTCTCATGCTTTTATATCAGCTTATTCTTAAGATACTCATATATGTAGATATAAAAAAGTCATAAAAAATTTGTTAACAAGTTTCACCTCCTTGCGGATGACTATGTCTTTAGTGATACATGGTTTTTATCCTACATGAACAGTTCCCTTTTTATTATCAAAAGGGATTAAATAAATCGTATGACCTTGGACTTGTATAACTAATTTCACCAACTGGTTACAATCATGCATGAATCAAAACAAATAACTCCTTATGGATAATTATCATTGATAAGTGTATGAGCCTTCAAATGTACTCCAGATGATGATATTCTTTCTAATTATTGTATAAATTTATCCTATAGATTTTCTCATTGTCTCATCATATTCTTATTCTTCAATATAGAATCGTATCGGATTACCTTCTCAAAATTATCATCACATTGTATCTTTCTTAATTTATTGTTATTTATATCATTTTATATCATGTGAATATTTTTTAAACAATAGTTATAGAAATTTTGATTCTTAGTATCTCAGCATGACACATTTAAACTCATTAACTTCATTATTCACTTCATTAAACTCATCCTATGAATTCATATGAAGACTCAAATTTTCACTCTATGAAATATTAAAATTATCATAGTCTTCTTATCCTTTTAAAATTCCCAAAAAACTATAGATTTCAGTTCACTTTGATATTTCCATATAGGCACGGTGATGTGGCTCTGTATTATGTGGTGTCGAACTCTCTTAGCATTAACTTCTTCTCCCTTGGATGTTTCTATCATAATCTTGTCTTAATTCGTGATCATGTGTTTTATCATGATATTTTATTCTTTAATAGCATCATAATTGCATCATCTAAGTTGACTATTCTGTTGGTCGAAGTATAATACACAACAGGGGTGAATTGAGTATCTATAAAAATTTCTGTTAAAAAGTATTATTTGAAATTCCCTCAATATTTAAAATTCAATTTCCCAGTTAGCCAGTAGTGAATTTATAAGAGCTTAACTATTCAATTAATTTCTCAAAATATTGATTAGTTCTCAATTGTATCAATTTGATAATTAATACATCTTTTCAAACTAACCTAATAATTCAATACTCTTATAAACACTTGATAAGACTAACTATTAGAGATTAATTTAGTTTTATAAAATATGTGACAAAACAGAGTAAAACTAAAAGGTAAAAATACAGGAGATATAAAACAAGAGGTTCAGTCTCAAGCAGAGACTTAATCCTCTCCGCTTGGTAATCACCTGCCACCAAGCAGTTTAAATTAATAAATAGATTGATCCACACCCTGGATCAGGGTTCACAATAGCACAAAAGGTTTTCTAGGTCACCCTTGACCTCTACCATAGTTCTTTGTGGGAAAAACAACAAACAGGTCACACGCGACCTCTTCCAAAGTTCTACATAGGATACAAATGGATAAAAAGAGTGCGATATTAAGGATATCAAGTATCCTCCAGTTGTAATCAGGATTCAGTGTGTGTGTGTAATAGACATATACACACAATACTCTGAAATGTAATTAAATAAACACAATAGATATAAATATGTGGAGTTGGTTTAGAAGGATCTATGTGTTATACGATGTAGCTCTAGACTTATTTGATTAATTAGAGTTTAATTCTGAGTCTTCTTCAAGAAGTTGAGAGAAAAACAGAGTGTTTTATTCTGGATTCCAGGTACAAGTATGGTTATACAGGTATATTTTTCTCCTTATTTGATATGCTGAAATATTTTTTTCAATTCGATGTTTATATCAGGTGAGATTGCCTCATTTTTTATTTTGTTCTTGAGTTCACAGTGGTTGCATGAGTGTCTCATATGTTCTTCTGTATATCTTTCTCTTGCTGGCATATACGACAGCTATCTCTATTTCTTCTATATATCCTCTCTCTTTAAAAATTCTTCTTATTTTTGAGGGCCAACAAATATCATGTACATTCCATGTGTATAGGTTCATCATACCTCGTACTGTCCGCTAAAAGTCCTACAAAAGATTATTAAATATGTCAGTATCATTAACTATGACCGTTATAAATAATATTGATAAATGAAGATTTAAATAATCTATTGGTGACTCTTCTGTCAGTGTATCCTTATGTCAGTGTCTCCTTCTGTGGGTGTCTCAACCCATCAGTATGTCATTCTGTCGGTCTTTCCAGACGTCAGTGACTCATTACATTGGTGACTTGATTAAACAACGAGTCCTTCCTTCTGTCAGTGAGGTAGTTGATCCATCAGTGAATCATTTCAACTGACGATGAGTCCTTGCATCTTTAGCACCATGCAATCGTAGGTCACTTGTACTGATGATAGGTTATCTGTTTCGGTGAGTCATATGCAATGGTGAGTCATTTTTATTGGTGTCATGTGCAATGGTGAGTCGTTCCAACAGTGATATCTTCACATACTTAGAACATATTCTTGTTTGAACTGTTTTTCAGTGAGTTATATGCCTATTGGTGTTAGTGACTCATACTTAGATAATTTTAGATATTCTATATGTATCATAGTTCATCAAATTCAGAGAGTGTTAATACCCATAAACACACATAGATAGTCCGTTATAAGATTGTTCAGACTTAAACATACATAAATAGTTATATTATTGAAATGGTATGATATTCAAGATAATGATTTGACATAATTTATAATCTTTGACATAAGGTAAGATATATGTTAATATATGACATTATTTGTGATAATTAAAACCATTATAGTCAGAGATAGTGGCTAATAATATCTATGGGCCAACAATCTCTCCCTTTTTGATGATCAAAAATCATGGCATTATTAAGTATCATGAGAGAAATATTAAAGTAAACAGTCTAATTATTAGCTCCCATAAAGATAAAATAATGTATCATAGATAATAATGAATAAACTCATAATAATTCTTAAATGAATAATAATTCTTAATAATGTTCTCATCCTTTTAATAATGCTAAATAAAGTTATCCCCCTTTTGGGATTAGAAAAAAGTGGAAAACTAAAAATAGAACAGTAAAAATAGTGAAGTGAAATTCATTAGTAAATTACACTAAATTAGGAAAAGTACAAGCAGTCATCCCTATCAAAAAAATATCACTACACACTACTTGGTAGGGTCAAGGGGTTCCTTCCCCTTATAAGAAGGATCAATGGATGGTTCATCATAAGGAGTAGGATGAGAAGTAGGAGGGTCCAAATAGATTTTTAGAGGAGGTAGAGGAATTCCTTGAGGAACTGTACAAGCTAGTGCAGGTCTATGTTGAGAAATAAGCTGAGGATGAACAAGATCTATAATGATGGGTCTGATCTGAGATAAATATTGAGAAAGTGACATCTGAGCTTCAGCAGGCACTGAACCAGTAGGTTCAAGTGATGCAGCAGCAGGCACAACAATGGCTTCACTTTGTACATGGAGATATGGTTTTAACAGCTTGATGAACTCTTCAATTACCTCTCCACCATATTTCATTTCCTTTTCAAAATAATATTTGTTTTCTGTAAACTTATCCAAAAAGGGATTGAATTCTCTCAACTTCTGAATTTGATCCCTAAAATCATTTGTTACTAGAGTAAGAGCAATATTGGTGGAAAAATACTTAAAGAGACTATTCATTTGATGCTTTGTGATGAGATTGGATAAAAACTCATTAATCCTTTTGGTGATCTCTTCTTGAGCCTATGAACCACTCCTTGTATAATAATTCACATGGTTAAGCACCTTATCCGAAGTGTCCTCAACCATGATCATACTAGCAATTAAATCTTGCAACTCTTCTTTCAAAAATGAACTGAAAGTAGAAAGATCTATAGATTCTGAAGGATGAACGGGTGGAGAAGAGGCTAGAAGCAAGAGAAAAGGAGGAAAATTCCTTAGATTCTTTTCTTATCTTGGAAAATTCAAGATCATTAAAACAAGAAACAAGATTCTCAAGTACTTTCATGATAGTTTCCATTATATTCCTGTACTTGGTGGTCAAATCGTTGATGCCAGTGGTTAACTTATTCATCTCATTCCCAAGATTCGTGTTTCTTCTTA
The DNA here is from genome assembly GCA_963277665.1 of Viscum album. Taxonomy (NCBI): domain Eukaryota; kingdom Viridiplantae; phylum Streptophyta; class Magnoliopsida; order Santalales; family Viscaceae; genus Viscum; species Viscum album. Next base: position 508,989,171 of record OY728143.1, on the reverse strand, counting down.
CAATTGTTTGTGTAGTTTTAATCAAATTTGGATGGTTTAATTTTATCACCATCTTGGAAACTGAAGCATCATCAGCTTGAGATAGCCTGGTTGAGGCACAAGTGGAACTAGAAGCACCAGGTTGCTTTACACCATCAACCATAGATCGAATTGCTTTCAAATTTTCATTTACCTCAGTGTTCTCTCTCTTATATTCATTAATCTCATATCTCATTTGATATTGTACTGAGTGTCTTATGGATGAACATATTTATTACTTGAAGTTTTTAAAAATGGCCTTAGTGACATTGTCACTAGAAGAGGTCTCAACCATTAGTTCCCTTGAAACAAGTGCAAAGACATCATCATTAGAATCTTCATAATCTAATCCTAGGGCCACATACCCAGGATTCCTCACCCATTAATAGATAATATCATAATTCATATGAGTAAGATTATCAATCCTTACACTTCTAGTTTTATGATTTTCATCAGCTTGATCAATTCTTTGTTGAGGCTCCCCCTCAGCATCAACTTTCTTGGCAAATTTCTACCCCCCCCCCCAATCAATGTTTTTTATCTAGGTTGATTCTCCTTATGTAGAGTTCTTTTTCTAGTATATATATCTTGATAAAATGGTTTTACTAGAGCAACATTTTGATCTTGAATAGAACCCTCAACAGATACACCATCATTAGCTTCAATAACTTCCATACTAATAGCATCTAGATTTTCATTAGGCTGATCAGATTCACTATCACTGCCACTTTCACTAATTTCTTCATTATCACCATCTTTATTATTTTCATTTCCAACTTCATCATAAAATTTCTCATCTTCTTCTTCCCTGCCTAATTTTGAACCACTTTCACAACTTCCATCTTCCTCTTCTTCATCTTCTTATTCACTAGATTCACTAACATACTCTACACTTCCTTCAACTTCTATTTCTTTACTTCCAGTATATTACAAAACAGGTTCATGAGAAGGTAAGTGCAAAGGTGTACTTTGAGGTCCAATAGACACCCTTTATGTCGGTCCAGTTGTGTCTGGGTAACTTCTATCATCAACTGGTGATCCCACATCTCTGACAGGAGTAGCAGGCTCCTCCACCTCATTTGAAGAATAAATCACTTGAGCATCTGGACTGAGGCCAGGATCCACTAGATCCCTTATTCTAACAGGATGATATATAGGATATATATTCTATATTCATCACCAACCCACTCCTTCCTCCATGGTTTTAATTTAATTTTAATTCTCTTACAAATGTCAAAACTTAAGCAGATTCCACTACATTCACTAACTACAACATAATCAACTTTATTGACACATCCTTTCTCCTTCAGCATTACTAAAATCATTCTATAATATAAAAGATAATTTCACTTACAACTAGGTTTTATCATCTCATTCATATGAACCATCAGATATCTTCATAGATTCCATTTTACTCCTTTCTGAAGCAAATACACCAAGTATACATCCTGATACTTGAGAAAGGCATAGTCCCCTTTCCTGGGAAAAATCTAGTACTTAATAAACATAAATAAAATTCCGAACTCACCATTCAATTCTGATTCAATGGGTCTCCTATGTTCCTCATTTATAGTCATCACTTTTATTGTTGTCTCATAACAAAAGAATTCACTTTTAGGAGGAGAAGTACCTAGATAATCATCAAACCTTCCTTCGTGAGGAACCTTAAGACATTCATCCCAATGTCTTGAGAGAAAGATATTCTCTTCCCTTTGACAATCGACTTAACCCAAGAATCATCACTACCTTCCAACAGAAGTTCTATATTCATGTAAAATTCATAAACCAGCTTCAGGTAAAAGTCTATGTCATTGTTTGAGAACCAATTAATCCATCCTTGATCTTGCAGCACCTTCAACAACAAAGACTTTCTCTCTAAGATCTATTCCACCAAAACTTCTTTCTCTGAGGTTACAAGATGGTTTTCCAAACCAGGATTTATAGGACCTGAAGTTTTGATTGATTCACCTTTCTATTTCTTAGAAGCAAAAAACTCACTCTTCAAGAGATCACTTCACAGGTGCAATTCCAATCAGTTTAGTTTGGAGGTCAGAAGGTGAAAGGTTGGGGGTAAAGAAAGAGAGCATAGGCTAAGAGAGAATAGTGGTAAAGAAGTAGAGTGGATCGATTCAAATTTCTATCATTTAAGGATTTCGAAGTCACACAATCATAAAATCATGAACCAAGTTCAAAAAAATTAATGAAATAGTGTCATTTTGATAAAAACATTAAACATATAGAAATAATGAGTCATCGGAGTCGGCATGACATACTATGTCAGCCTGACAATGGTGTCAGTATGACAAAGGTTTCGACATGACAATGGTGTTGGCATGACAATGGTGTCAGCGTGACAATGGTGTCGGCATGACAATGGTGCCAGAATGAAAATGGTGTCGGCATGAAAATGGTGTCAGCATGACAATGGTGTCGACAAGACAATGGTGTCATCATGACAACTTCACAAAAAAATATCAAAATAAAGGCAATACAAGGTCTTACTGATTGATCATTCCTAACTCATGTCTGATGTAATTCATTATTTTAGAGTTCAATGGCTTAGAAAATATGTCAGCAAGCAGATATTCAGTGCTAATAAATTCTAAAGTGGTATCACCCTTTTGATAATGATCTCTCAAAAGTGATGTCTTACGTCAATATGTTTTGTTCTATAATGATAAAATTGGTTCTTAGAAATGTTAATAGCACTTGTGTTGTCACAATTTATAGGTACAAGTATAATTTGATATCCACAGTCTATTAGAGTGTACTTCATCCACAAAATTTGTGCACAACAGCTACCAGTAGCTATGTATTCAGCTTTGGCAATAGAAAATTCAACAAAATTTTGTTTCTTACTACACCATGAAACCAAATACTTTCCCAAAAAGTGACATGTCAAAGAGGTGTTTTTTCTATCTTACTTTTATCCCCCAAATTCAGCACCATAATAACTCACTATATCAAATGATTGTCTTTTAGGGTAAAACAAGCCTAAATTGAGAGAATGTTTGATGTATTTAAAAACTATTTTTAATAACATTTAAGTAAGACTCTTTGGGATTAGCTTGAAATCAGGAACACATACACACAATAAACATTATATCTGGCCTACTAGTAGTAAATTAGATCAAACTTCCAATCATTCCTTTGTAAGTGGTTTGATCAATATATTTACTATTTTCATCAAGATCTAACTTAAAAGTAGTACTCATTGGAGTGTCACTATTTTTAATCCTATCAAATCCAAATCTTTTCAAAAGATCTTTTGTGCATTTACTTTGACTTAAAATAATACCTTCTTTATTTTGAAAAATCTAAAATCAAAGAAATAAATTTAGTTCACCCATTAAAATCATTTTAAATTCATTTTTCATCATTTTAGAAAAACCAATACATAAATAATTTCTTGAAGATCCAAAAATACTATCATCAACATAGATTTTAACTACTAAAACAACTTTAGAAATTCCTTTTATAAAAAGAGTAGGATCAGCAATTCCTTTTTTAAAACCTTTAGAAATACGAAAACTAGTTAATCTATAATACCAAACTCTTAGATCTTGTTTTAAACCATATAAAGATTTTTTTAATTTAAAAACAAGATTTTGAAAAAGAGGGTTTGTAAAACTAGGCGGTTTTTCAACAAAAACATCCTCAACTATATATCCATTTAGGAATGCACTCTTAAAATCCATTTTATAAAGTTTGAAATTAAGATGGGCGACATAAGAAAGCAAGATTATGTTAGCCTCAAGTCTAGAAACAGGTGAAAAATTTTCTTCATAGTCAATACCTCCTTCATGACTATAACCTTGTGAAAAAAATCTAGCTTTTATTCTAAAAATATTACCATATTCATCTACTTTATTCCTAAACATCCAATTTGTGCCTATGGTAAAGCTGTCTTTGGTTCTATCCACAAGTTTCCAAACTTTATTTCCTTCAAATTTATTAAGTTCTTCTTGCATATCCATCACCCAAAATTCATCTCTAATTGTATCATTGATGTTTTTAGGTTCAAGTTGTGACAAAAAAGCCTGATGTTCAACCAGATTTCTAAGAGAAGCTCTAGTTTATGTCCCTTTATCTAAGTATCCAACAACAGCATCTAAAGGATGGTTCTTAAGAGTTATAGTTGGTCTAGAAAAGAAGGTTCTAGTAACTTTAGGTTCATCTATAGGTTCGGGTTCATCATATTCATATTTTTAAGAATTTATAGAACAGTTTGATTTAACAGATTGCTTGCAAGAGGATTAGATGGTTTTTCATTTATTTTCAGGATTGACATATCATCTTCAATATTTTCGAAAGATGTATTAGGTTTATGTGGATTTGTTTCATCAAATTTGATATGCACAGATTCTTCCACACACTTGGTTCTTTTATTAAAGACTCTATATACTTTACTAGAGGTTGAGTAACCTAGGAAGATTCCTTTATCACTCTTGTATGTGAATTTTTCAAGATTATTCTTAGTATTAAGAATATAGACTTTGAAAAAAAACATTGAAGTAACTAAATTTGGGTTTTCTATTATTCCACAACTCATAAGGAGTCTTATTGAGTATAGGTCTAATTAAGACTCTCTTAATTATGTAGTAAGTTGTATTCATAGCCTCAGCCCAAAAGTAAACAGGTAGGTCATATTCATTAAGCATTGTTCGAGCTATCTCTTATAACTTTCTATTTCTTCTTTCCAAAACACCATTTTGTTGAGGTGTCCAAGGGGCAAAAAAGTTATGACTATAGCCATTGTGTGAGCAAAAAGATTCAAAGTCTTGATTTTCAAACTCAGGGCTATGATCACTTCTTAAGGATTTTATTCTAAGTCCACTAATATTTTCTACTATTTTAGAATACTTGGTGAAGTATGTATATGCTTCAATTTTGTGAGAAAAAAAATAAGTCCAAATATACCTAGAATAGTCATCGACAAGAACATAGACATAGTGCTTCTAATTCAAATTAGAAACTCAAGATGTTTCAAACAATTCCATGTGAACCAACTCTAATGGTTTAGAATTTCAAACTTCTTTCTTTGATTTGAAAGATATCTTATATTGTTTACTCTTTTGATAAAAATTACATACTTTTTCATTTGAAAACTCAAGTTTGGGTAGATCCTTGGCTAGTCCTTTTCTGGTAATCTTTCTAAGAGAGTGTAAATTATAGTGTCTTAATCTTCTATTCTAAAGAAAAAACTCTTTATGAAAGGCACTTCAAGGAGAAACCTTTTGAGAAGCTAATGAATCTAAGTTAACAAAATATACATTTTCCTTTCAAAAAGAAAAAATACTAATTCATTTTTAGAGTTAAAAACATTACAAGCATCATTTTAAAATTTAACATAAAATAAATCATCACATAATTGGGAAATACTAAAAAATTATATTTCAATCCATCAAAAAAATTACTTTATAAATTAAAACTAAGTTAGAGATACCAATCTGGCCTAAGCCAATTATTTTTCCTTTATCATTTTCACCAAAGGTGACATATCCACCATCAATCTTGATTAGGTTCTTGAAGCATGAATAATATCTTGTCATATGTCTTGAACATCCACTACCCAAGTACCATTGTCTCTTGTAGGAGCTCTTTAAATAGATTTCCTACAGAATAATCAAACAAAAATAGATTTTCGTACTCAAACTTGTTTGGGTCCAGTGACATTAGCAATCAAGCCTTTAGATACCCACATTTTTCTTGTGGGTTTCCTATAAGCATTGTGAAACAAATTTGAAAAATAGACTCTATTTGGTCAAGAAAAACAAGATTTAGTGAAATATTTTCTAGAACTGGAACTAGCATCATAATTTTGATTTTTAGGTAAAAGAACAGATATTCTATATTTAGTTACAAAATGTGTTTTAGATAGGTTTCTCTGTCCAGGATGATATCCAATACCAGAAGTTCACTTAGGAGATATATGTTTACTAAGAATTTGAGTAAGAGTATCTTTTCCATTGGTAAAATTTTCTAGATCTTTCTTCAATTTCTCATTAGACATTTTTAATTCATTGTTTTCCTTGAGCAGTTGAGCATTATTTTCCTTTTAATTAGTATGTTCAGACTTAATAGTTAATGAAAGAGCATGATGTTTCTTTAAATATTTATATTTATCTTTTAGTTCATTTAAAGTCTCTTCCAACATATTATAGTATTCAAATATTTCTTCCCTTATCATATTTTCAGACTCACTTTCATTTTCAGAATAATAAAAATTATGTGAAGGTGAATATAAGGTTACCTTGGATGCATTTTTCATAAAACACATATTTCCATGTCATCTTTCTCATCATTAGATGATGTTGATTCAATATAGTTATCCTCAGAGGCACTCCATGTGACTTTAATTTATTTCTTATACTTCTTGTCTTGGTTTTCATACTTCTTTTTGTATTTTAATTTTGGACAATAATCTTTGAAATGTCATCTCCTATTGCATTCATAGCAGACAATATCCTCTAATTTTTCATTTCTTTTCTAGTCCTTTTTCCAACTACCCTTGTTATCGTGTCTTCTTTTATAATTGGGATTCCCGAAAAAATTCTTCTTCCTATAGAATTTCTTGAATATTCTGGCCAGTTGAGCCATCTCATCATCACTATCTGATGTTAATTCATCATTACTGGATATTTCAACATAGCTTATCACCTTCTCTTTTTCCTTATTCTTAGAGGTAGTAGTCTTGAAGACTACATATTTTCTCTTAGGTTCATCCTCTTCATCTTTTTTGACTTTCAACTCTTCCTCATACATCACCAATTTTCCAAAGAGTTCTTTGATAGGTAATTTATTGATGTCACAATATTATCTAATTAATACATAAGTTCCTCTCCATCTATCAAGTAATAATCTGATAATCCTCATAATTTGTTCTTTGGTAGTAACATCTCTTCTCAGAGAGATCATAGTGTTCACAATTTCATTAAACCTGAGATACATGTCATAAATAGTCTCATCAGGATTCATCTTAAAATTGTCATATTTAATAGTATATGTGTTAAGTCTCATTTCCTTAACACTAAAAGTTCCTTCATGTGAAACAGAAAAAGTATCACAAATTTCAGGGGTTGTTTTTCATACAGAAATTCTGTTAAATTCTTCATCTCATAAAGAACAGTATAGAGAATTCTTGGATTTACAATTATAGGTATAATAAGTCTTAGTTGGGTAATCCCAAGTAGTTCTAGAACTAGTAGGAATATTATACTCATCTACAATTGAAGACCAAATTTCAAAACTCATACTATCTAAGTGCATTTTCATTTTAATTTTCCATTGGGAATAATTTGTTCCATTATTAATGGAGGTCTATTTGTATCAGCACCTTCCAACCTATTATCCAGAATAAAAATTTTAGAAAAATATTTTAAAGAGATAAAAATTTAGTATTAACAAAAAATTTAAGATCCTTATAATATAACTAAAATCATTGTTGAAAAAGTATTAAAAGTATTTGAAAATTAAAACTTACAAACACCTCTAATAATAAATATTGGTTGGAGTAGAATACTCAAGAGGGGGGTGAATTGAGTATCTCTAAAAATTTCTATTAAAAAGTATTATTTGAAATTCCACCAATATTTGAAATTCAATTGCCTAGTTAGGAAGTAAGGAATTTATAAGAGCTTGATTGTTTGATTAATTTCTCAAAAGATTGATTAGTTCTTAGTTGTATCAATTTGATAATTAATACAGCTTTTGAAACTAACCTAACAAGTCAATATTGTTATAAATAATTAATAAGACTAAATATCAGAGTTCAATTTAGTTTTATAAAATATGTGATAAAAAAGAGTAAAACTAAAAGGTAAAAACACACTGGATATAAAACAAGAGGTTCAGCCTCAAGTATATACTTAATCCTCTCCACTTAGTGATCACTTACCACCAAGTAGTTTAAATTAATAAACATTTTGATCCATGCCCTGGATCGGGGTTCACAACAACACACAAGGTTTTCTAGGTCACCCTCGACCTCTACCATAGTTCTTCACGGGAAAAACAATAAATAGTTCTTACACGACCTCTTCCATAGTTCTACGTGGGATAAAAATGGATAAAAAGAGTGTGAGATTGAGGATATAAAGTATCCTCTAGTTATTCATAGGAGTTAGTGTGTGTGTGTGTAACAAAAAGATACACACACTAATTAGAAATGTAATTAAATGAACACAACAAAGCTAAATATGTGTAGTTAGGTTTAGAAGGATATGTATGTTATGTGATGTAACTCTGGACTCGTTTGATGAAGTGGAGTTGAAGTCTGAGTCTTCTTCAGAAAGTTGACACAAAAACAGAGTGTTTTATTCTAGCTTCAAGGTACAAGTACGATTCTGTAGGTATATTATTATTCGTCTTTGATATGATGAAATAGTTTGTCAACTCTATGTTTAGATCAGGTGAGATCTCCTCATGTGTTCTTCTATTCTTGAGTTCATAGTGGTTTTATGAGAGTTATAGATGTTCTTCTATATATATCTCTCTCACAGGCATGAACCACATCTATCTCTATTTCTTCTATATATCCTCTCTCTTTAAAAATGATTCTTATTTTCGAGGGCTGACAAAGAGCATGTACATTCCACATGAATAGGTTCATTGTACCTATTATTGTCTGCTAAAAGTCCTAAAAAAGATTATTAAATATGTCAGTATCATTAAATGACACAAATATGACTACTAGAAATAAAATAAATAAATAAAGATTTAAATATTCTATCGGTGACTCTTCTATTGGTGTCTCCTTTTGTTGGTGTCTCCTTCTGTCGGTGTCTCAAACCATCGGTATGTCATTATTTTGAACGTTCCATACTTCGGTGACTCATTACAACAGTGACCTGATTCAACGGTGATTCCTTCCCTCTGTCGGTGAGACAGTAGATCTATCGGTGACTCATTTCAACTGATGGTGAGTCCTTACATCGGTAGCACCATGAAATGGTAGGTCACTTGTGCTGATGGTAGGTCGTCTATGTCGGTGAGTCTTATGCAATAGTGAGTCATCTGCGTTGGTGTCATGTGCAACAGTGATTCATTCCAATGGTGACATCTTCACATACTTATAACCTATGTCTATTTGAACTGTCTGTTTGAACTGTTTGTTTGAACTGTCTGTTTGAACTGTCTGTTTGAACTGTCTGTCAGTGATTCATATTTCAACAAAGTCAGAGAGTGTTAATACCCACAAACACAAATAGATAATCATTTATAAGATTGTTTAGACTTAAAAACACATAAATAGCTATATGATTGAAATAATATGATATTCAAGATAATTCTTTGACATAATTTAGAATCTTTGAGATAAGGTAAGATATTTGTCAATATATGACATGATTTGTGATAATTAAAACCATTATAGTTAGAGATAGTGGCCAACAGTATCTATGGGCCAACATATTCCTTCAAATTATTAAATATAGAAACTTAATTTTTTACCCAGCAGAAACTTCAAAATTCCATAAAATGTTGAAGCCTTATGATTAGTTACTAGGTCTTATATTGGAACTTAAAGATTAAAATGAAGTCGTATATTTGACACTAGCACTCAAGGTCATACATTCATAAGGTAAAGACTTATGATCATGACTTTTTTATTTTTCTATCTCAATTCAACACTTTATGATCACTCAAATCTTTATGATTAGGCTTTATGTGTAAATAATTTCCCATTTTTATCATTATGCATTAGAGTCTTGTAATGGTACTTAAAGTCTTATGATAAACAAGTTGATTATCTTTCTTCGAATGATATATAAGATTCTTCAAATTGAATCTAGCCCTTTTTAATCACTAAAAAACATCATCTAGGAGGTATTTATAGTGTAATTCAATTGTAGTATACCTTGGATGGATTCTTCATTGCTTTGTCTCATTTATCTTCTATTTGGTCTAGCATTCAACATTAAAAAAAAGATCTCAAAGTTGTACATAGCAACTACACAAGAAGCTCTTCCTAAACTATGATATATAGTTCTTCCTTATCTTTAACACATGTCATGAATCCATGAATATCAATATAATAATCATCAAATTTAACAAGTATTGACAAAAAATACAACATCTTCCTCTAGGGTTCAACACACTTATTCTTGAGAGTGTGGAAGAGTATTTTTTTCTCTCAATTATGAGAGAATACTTGAGAATTTTTCTTTGGGTTGAGATAATTAATTTTTCAAAAAAAATTATAACTACATTTAAAAATAAAATCAGGAATTTATATTTAGGGTTAAACAATTAATAATTGCACAAGTTCCCATTAACTAATTATTTATTCTAAGTAATCCATTGTCAAAATAATAATATTATTAATAATATTATATCTCATGAAAAGTGATAAAACTCATGGATAAATATATCATCATTTTAGAGACCTTAACTCAGTCTGTCAATCATCCTTATAATTTATCAAACCTTAAATAATAAATATTTAATTAAATAAATAAATATTATTTTTTAATAAATAAATAAATATTATATTCACTAAAATTGAGAATAAAAAGTTATTTTAATATTCATGTAACTAAAAAAATATTTATATTAATCTATTCACTAAATTAGTGAATAAATATTTATTTATTTATTATATTATAAATAATAATTAATAGATTAAATAAATATTATATTCACTAAAATTATGAATAATATTTATTTTAATATTTGACTCACATATTCAAAACATGAAAATTTGATGATTAAATCTATTCAATCAACATAAATTAAATAACTATCAAACAAAAATTCAGGAATAGAATTTATTATTACTATTAAATTTAAATAGAATTTAATTGAGATTATGGATACACATAACTTGTGACCATCTAGTCCTCTTTCTCAGTGTAATTATGCAAACATAACTAATTTACAAGATCCGGTGTCTAGAAACACATCAATTAACCCATAGAGAAATAATTTATTGTTTTAATAACAATAACCTCCTATGAAAACTTAATGTGTAATATAATCCATTTGTCTTGATATCTTACCAAGGACGTTTCATAATTGTGTCCTCAACTATATGCTTGATTTATATTTCTTTGACTCTTTGAAATGATTTCATCAATGAAGTATGATTTAATTGGATATTTCCATTTCAATTAAGGGTCATAGATATCATCTTCCATTTACTTGAAAGGGGAAAATATTTTCATGAATTAATATATTAATTCCATATCACTTATAACATTCCCAACATATGATACCACACTGTGAGCATATTTCATCAAGGTTTTCATCCATACATCAAAGTACAAGATTCATGATAATATTAATAATAATATCAGGCATCCATATATAGGAATATCCAATGAAACAAATAATATATAGAACTATTGGAAGGGCGGTCCTCGTAGCCACCTATCTTGGAAATTACCTAGTGAAAAATTCATGAGAAGAAGTCTCGGTGTCATATGAGCCTATAACACCTGATAGTCAAACATCATATGTGTCTCATCATATAGATGTTATCTTAACCATGAGATATATGTTTAAGAATATTTTCATATCATTTAAAGGTTCTCATTATAGTGGGGAACAAATATAACCTTTCAATGTGATAGATAGTCTAAGGACATCATCACATTAATGTTACATAAAATAACAATAGTCATGTGATAATATATTTATTAATGTTCTAGTAACAAAATATTCTGGTAATTGAAAGTACAATTTCAGTTGATTCTAGGGAATCAACAACAAAAAATATAACTTTCACAATCCAATTGGGAATTCCAATCATAATAAAAATGTTGTAAGATTTATTATATGCCTTAAAATTTAAAATATATTTCTTATATATTTATCTATTTTATAATGTCAAAAATATGATATAGAGGCTCTTGGTGTGAAATAAAGTGAAAAATTTGACCCCAGTTATCATTTGTGAAAGGCATTGGGTGAGGAGAACCAGGGGAGGGTTTGTTGTCAACTTGAGAATTCCATCATTCCCACTAGGTATTGTCCCACTTCAAGCAATTCAAACACCTCTTCTAGAACCGACCAGTAGCCATAAGAGGCTTGTATAGAAGTATCAAAGGAAAAAAATGGTAGTAAAAGAGCATGAAAAAGGGTAAAAATAATTGAAAAATTCATGAAATCAATGATGTTTATGTTTTTATAATTTCTACTAGATACTGCTACGGTTTTTTATACTTCTATTATAACAACCCACATCATTAATTGTGGAGAAAAAAATAAAATAAATTTTAAATTTTAATTCTTGGGATTATATCAGGGGAAATATTTAATTTATTCTACCAGTTGATTTTAGATATTTCTTTTTACCACACTACTCCTCTTGGAATGGGGAATTTACCCTAGAACAGGAGTTTCCTTGAATTTCAAGATATTTTCATTTTCGAGTATATGTAATATTCAATTAATTAATTATTAATTATTCAAGTGTTTTCAAATAGTAATAACATTTTTTTAGAGTGTTTTTGTTGAGAACCCCTGGATGGACAATATGTGTTTATTTTTGGAGAAATGGGGGTTTCAGGACAATTATCGTGTTTCTTTTCAGGAAAACCCATTTACATGATTTTTAGTTAAGATAATACATGTCATGTGTTCCTATTTTAGGTTGAGAGTTAAAGATGAGGACTACATGGAGTATGTGTTTAAGACACGTCATATAAAGGCAGCTCGAGGTATGGTTGTGTACACAACCATACACCCCGTGCTGGGCCACTTAGTCATGTAGAGTTCATGACCAAACCTCATGTGAGGCGCACAGCCAGTAGCTGTGTAGGGTACTTGGAAAGGACAAGTGTGATGTACATAAATAGATTCCATGTGTGAATTACATGTCATGTGTGTTTGTTACACAATGTGTGCTTGGGGAAAGTGTACACTGAGTGGGTTGTGGCACACAACCAGGGAGTTTGGGAGGAGGAACACAAAGTGTACATTAGGTATAAGTCTTGAACTCCCTCCTTGGAGGTTTTTTTCCTATTTTCCCACCCTAGAGTTAGAATTTTACCTACGATTATTTCATTCTGAGTGTTTTTCCATATAGATAATTATGGTGTAATACTTTTAGTTTAGAGATCCCATCTAGATGGGGTTTTGGATTGGGTAAGCTTTGGTGAGAGGATTCCCTTAAAGTTTAGATTTATAATCCTCCTATGGGTTGGGTTGTGAGATTTAAGGCATGAGTGAGGTACAAGAGATTGTTGGATAACTTGGATTCTGGAAACTAGGTTTTCTTTATTTTAGGATCTTTCTAAATATTACTAGAATCTGGGATTGAGTAGTATCTATGGTGATATCTTGGAAGGTCCTTGGATGTTAAGACTAGTTGCTTTAGGTCAAAACTATTGATATTTAGATCCTATATTTTAGGATTTTACTTATCATAGCCTTTGGGTAGGGTAGACTCTGTGGGACAGTGAGTATGGTCAAGTTTCATCAAGTAGATGTTGAAAAGAGTCTAGGAGACTCTCGAGGACTCCCTTATGGAAGGGTTCTTGATTAGGGATCAATTGGGTTTCATGGATATAACCTTTATAATTCCCCTCATGGGGATGGTAATTCTTCAAGATACCCTTCTGGGTGAATTTTTAATCAAGGATCGATGATTTTACATTTAGGGTTTCTTGGATATGTTTCTCATATCGGGTATATCTTATGGTTTAGATGAGATAGAGGCACCCCTCATAGGGTTTCATGTTCTATTTTTATGAACTACATTATGGGCTAGGTAATGGTTATGGTTGGGTTAGGTTATAAGTCGTCAATATAGATTTATTGTATCACTTATGGCCCATGGTTTGAGATTTATGTGATTCATGTAACTGTGGGAGCCCCGTGTTTGATTGACCCTGAGTGAGGGTCGTTCTTGTTTCTGCTTTGGCGATATTAGTGTCTCCTTATTACTTAGAGACCATTGGTGACAGTCCATAGTGGTCAATTTTGTGATTTAGGGGACTATGGTAGCATAAATACTTATTTACCAAGATATGGTTGGTGGTGATGATTGGCTTGAATTTTGGGTTCGAGAGTTGATCAAACCTTGCTTTTATGACCTTTGATTAGGATATTTGACATAGATTATACTCAATATTGTATATAGGAAGAAACTTTTGGGATATCTTTTGATTGGTAATTATTCCTAAGATTTATATGGTTATCTCCTCCATTATATAGATATTTTTAAAAACTTATATGGAGCTAGTGAACATTCTATAGGAGTGAACCCCTCCCCCCCAAGCTAGTGTATTTTTACCAGGCTAAGGGTTGTGTGTCTATGGTCCCAAGCATTTTGATAGACCCTGGTTGTGGGTATACCCTTACCCAATTATATATTTTATAAGGCTGGTTAGTTCTTTATGACTTTCATGCTTTGGATAGGTTCTCTCTATGTTATTAGAGTTCTTATCACCAGTTCGGATCATGCCATTAAATTCCTAAAGCCTAGTAGAGATATGTGTTCTTGTTGTGGATGCCAAGGATGATTTCCTAGGGTCTATAATTCATTAATATTGTGTTTTATACATATTGGAGCTCTAATTTAGATCTAGTGGATGCACTTGATGTTGTGTGGATGGGTGAGTGGTGTTTTTTATTGTAAATTGGTTCCATAGAACCAAATCATGTATGTACTTTGATTCCCATTATATGTGTACAGTTTGTAATATACAATTGTTTACCTTACCATAATAGTTTTGATACTTTTTTTCACTATATTTATGGTAATTTCATTAAATTTCATTTCATATAAAAAGTTTATAGCAGTTTTTAGGCTATAATGCGAACCTAGAGATTCCATGATGGTAATATTAAACTTATGTCTTATGGTCTAGATGCATCATTATGACAAGAATTAGATAATGTTTGACTATTAGGTGATGGGAGATCATAATAATTGAGATTTATTCTCATGGTTTTCTCAATTGGTGATATCAAGTATATGAGATCATGAGGACTAACCTACCAATAGAAAAAACACATGTTTAATATGTCATTGGTTTTTTCTAATTGTGAACACAGGTAATGGTATCCTAACTTGAGAATATTATTAGTATAAAAGAATTGATTATATATTTTTATGCAAGCTGAAAACTATGGAATTGATGTCATAGAGAGGTATCCTACGTTGGGTGATTCATTAGTTGTATGACATTGATTGAATAATCAAGATATAATTTGTAACTTCCAAAATGAATTCATATTTCAGACCTAGTTGATCAAGATGTTAGTACCTTCACCAAATCCATGACCATGGTAGAAGAAGGTAAGTATATCCAAAAAAGTAAATTAATAATAAAACAAGAGAGGATGATGACACAAGGTGTGCATCCCACTTTATAAGATATCATATGAAAAACATATTATATTAAACGACATGTGTTCATAGGAAAGGTTTTAGTTTCTAGGAATTTTCCTAATATCCTTAGGGTACTTTATGGGTTGTTAGAATTCACTCTTTTTCAGTGAATAGTATTCACTTCTATCAAGATATAGTCCTAGAGGGTCACACACTTAGCGCATTAAAAATTTTATACTATTTTGATGAATAGAAGTATATGACATAGTGGGATACAACATGGGGTTTGAGAGATTTACAAGTATAAAAAATCACCAATAAATAAATTAATTAATTATTATTTGAGTATAGAAAAATTTTAATTGAATTTGTTTATTAAAATTATTCACTAGGTATTAATTGAATACATAGAAAAATATTATATGAACAAATATTATTTTAATATTCAAGGTTCACTTAATATTTTTCAAAATTATGAGTCGAGTTAATAACCAAATTTTATCATGTAATATATTTATTATGTATTACCAGTAGCTGATAAAAATATAAATGACATTTATGATAAAGTTGGTTGGTTAAAACATGTAATTTATAGCTTATTTAGTGGAAGTAATTTATGCGGGGTTGGTAAAACCTTTCCAGGTGTCTAAGCTCAACTATATAAGCAAGAGGGATATCTTCTCCGAGGGACTATTTCATCCACTAAAATTTGAGAGCACCTCTCTCCTCCTTCCCACATACTAGAGAGAGAATCACTTTTTCCATGATTTGGATCTTCAATCTTCTTCATGGATCAAAGGAACAGTATAGTGTTCATCATCGAGATGTCGAAGGCTTTGTCAGACCTCTTCTCTAGAACCCCAAATTATATGATTAGCATTCTTGTGGACTCTTGAAGCATGTGTGGGTGATCTAGAGGGATTCGACCTTGGATACTTTGAGTAACAGTCACCAATGTCGATCTATTATCGATTGATCCATCAATTTGAATGATGAATTCATTTGTGTTGAATTTTTCTCTTAAATAAATTCATACAATATTCTCATCCTTTATTGGTGCTCAGATCATCTGAGATAATGAAGTTACATTGATCTAGAGATGAAAATTTTAAATTTTCATCCCATTTACTTCCTTTTCATGACCTTATACCATAAATTTTTATCAAAGAGAGATCACATGAATATTATAAGATAAAAAAATTAAATTTTCATTAAATTTAAGTAGAGGGCTTCATTTCAGTCCAAATTTAAAATATCGGGCATCGATCTGATCTCAGATGGCCATGTAATGGTCATCTGAAATTTTAATTTGGATCAAAAATATTTTTTCATGAGTCTAAAATTAAAGAAAACACACACATATATATATATACATAAACACACACACACACACACACACATATATATATATATATATATATATTATTTTTTCAAGGCGATACTGGTGACCCAGTTTTCTGACCAAGTTTGGGTCGGATGCCAATGGATGAAACTATACCATTTGGTGGGTTCAAATCATAGTTTTTTTTTCAAGATTTATAAAAGAATTAGTCTTGAATAAATGAAAGATACAATAGAAAATTTTATAGGTTTCCTAGTCTTAAGGTTGTCTTGGGTTCAAAAAAACAACAACAACAAAACATTAAAATAAGGGGGTGGCTTCCACTAAACACTAGTTAACAAAAAACTCTAAGTCTTGAGAAGCTTTCTATGGAAGCTTAGTAGGCTCTCCAACCACCTACCGTCGTACTACCCCTTCTTGACTATTGCCCCTGTTATGTCATCGTTGGCCTCCTTTGCTGCTTAGTCCTGACCAACCACCTGTATCAGCCCGCTGCACCACCACCTCACCAACCACCCCACTCAGTGCTTTCATCATCCTCCCTTGCTATCATACGGCCATGGACACCCACTCAGTCAGCTTCCCCATAGGATCCTCCCCTACAGCATCGGCCTCCCACCCATCACCGCTGCCAGACATGTCGACCTATACACAAGACCCCCTTCGATGATCCCCTTCACACTCATTATCTCATATATCAGTGAACCGACACATGTGGCCCCCCTATGTCTAGCACCCACCACCCTTTATGTGATTGGGTTCCCCTCGTATGTCCACTCGCAATTCATTCGACCTAGGGAAAATTTGGGTCATCTTGACCCAATACAGGGAAGTGCAGGTTTTTCTCTATCTAAAACAAGTCTGGTCAGGTCTTACACAGCTTAGAATGTGCTAGTGTGGGTTATTCCTGACCCTCCTGGCCCCATCTATGTCCAAAAATTACCTAAAACTATTTTAAGGTCTTTCTGGGACACATGGGGGATCAGTAAATAATTAAATATATTTAAAATTTACTTAAATTTTTAAAATTAAAAAATAATAAATTTAAGGTGGGGTGCACAAAATAAATTATTTAACTTAAAATATTTAATATAATTTAATTAATTCCCCTAAAAATGAATTGTTTTTATTTTAATTTTTATTACATATTTAATTTATCTGCTGACTGGTCTTGAGCATTGAACAACCATTATTTGTTCGAGTTAATATTTATTTATTTAGGTAATTTATTTTTTATATTTTTTCTGTCATCTCTGTTCACTTAATATATATAAGATTCTGCTCATCCCTTAGTATAATTTTATAGGTATTTTTTGATTCCTGAGAGACCCTTTCATGTGTGTGAGTATTTATGTATTATGATGATGATGCTATAAGATGTAGACCATGCTAAGAAGAGACGGTATCCTAGACGAGATATTGAAACATTCAACCAAGGTGTGAGATATAGTACAAGTCAAACCCAACTCAGGTATTTTACCCCTAGGGTCATGTTTGATTAATTGGGTCAACTAATACTAAATGCTTAAGATTAGTTGGTTGGATTATTTAATTTATGCATTGATTATTATTTTTATGAATATAAATTTTTTTGAGGGCATATAAAATAATAATAAAATAATTCATAAATTAAAACAAATAAAGATGTGATAAATGTTTTATATTAATGAATTGTTCCTTTTTAGTGCAATCACAAAGTATAAAAATATTTAATAGAAAAGGATTACATTCATTGAGAAAAAATAAAGACCCTCAAATTAATATAAATTTATAATTCCTTTCATCACTTAAATTTGAACAAAATTAGGGGTATGAGGTTCTCACCATCTATAGTTGAGGGTGCCTCCTACTACTATGAAGTTATTATAAGATTGTTGGATGGACTTAACTTAATCTGGAAGCAAAGAAGTATACATAGTTAGGTTGCTTCCACTTTAGAGAAAAAAGTTTTAGGGAATCAATATTACGATTTTGATAAGTTGGGACTTTACTCAATAGTCCAAGGAACCCCGAGTCAATGTGGTTGTACATTCTAGTTCCTACCTTAAAACTCTCTGAGTAGTGGTGTAGCCATATATTGGGCTATGAGAATAGGTTTAAAGGATCCTTTCCACTAGAATACTCAAGCGATTAGGTATTCTTAATCTAGTAGTGATGACTAATAGGGTTCATCAAAATAGTGGGATACATTTAATGATTTAATCATCAATGTCTAAATTGGTAATCAATATAAAGTACTAACTTATAAGTTTAATTTTTTATAGATAAAATAGAAATCCTCACCACTAGTATGTTATCACTATGATCAATTCTGGATTAAGAAAATATCATGATCGACCATAACTTCTAGTATTGGTATAGGTACTTGCGTATAGTACTATTCTAAGAGAGGAATTTTTATGTGAGGAATTCCTCACTTCCTGTTAAGACCCCTCAAGGAGAAATAAAGGTGGATAAATAAAATTATAAAAAAATAGATGATAAACTAGAGGTACAATGTACCATTTTGTCGTAAATTTCCAGTCAACTGTAGAAAATTCCTGAGGATGAATATTCCTATGTGATGATAACACATCTATAAGAGTTATATCATGATAGGGAAAAGTAAGAAACATGTGTGATATCAAGTGAACTATATAGGTTAATTCTAGAAGAATGGAATTAAGAAAGACCTTGTGCACTCAATATGGTTTGGTACATCAAGAGACGTGTATCCCTTGGGTTCAAAATAAACTAAGAACTAGAAACTAGTATTATTCTTTCCTATTTACCTCCAGTTTCTTAGCTTTTATTGTCAATTAAAACATTAATTACATGAAAAATTCACTCCTAGACCTATGGGATTTAGTTCACCAAGATGATAAGGATATTAATAATTCCAATTATTTAGTCCTTAATGTGAATAAGAGAAGGAAGGACATGGATAATAAGTCTAAGGATAAACCCAATTAAAAGACATAGATGCGTCATCCTTTTAAAAATACAAAGATATAGAGGTATGGAAATGATCATGAGGTTGTCTTCTTTGAATGTAGTAAGAAAGGACACTATAAGAAGAATTAAAATGCCAATAAAAAGAATTAGGGTGATTCTTCTACCACTGGTATTTTTTCCATTGAATTAAATCTATATTTATCTAAGAGTAGTGTATTGGATACAGCATGTGGCTCACAAATTTGAATTTATATAAAGGAACTAAGTATATTGCAGAATATTACAAAGGGTGAGGTGGATCTTGAGGCCAAAAATGGTTTTAAACTAGAAAATTTGGTAGTGGTAGGTTATCATATGAATTTTCCTAGTGGTTTGGTTCTAGTATTAAATAATTTTTATTATGTTCCTTCGGTTACTAGAAACATAATCTCAGTGTAAAGTTTAGACACCATGGGATTTTATTTCAAGTTTGTAAATAAATTTTGTCTCTTTTATAAGGATAACATATTTTATGGTATGAAACATCTTAACAATGTCATGTATATACTTGAATATGAAAACCTTATAATGACAATCAATGAAAAAACAAGTGAAAATGAATCATATAACACACAACTATAGAACTTTGATCTTGTCCATCTGAATGAGAATAATTTATAAAAATTACATCAAGTGGGATTTTTAGACTCAACTGGGTTAAAATCGTTGGATATATGTCACACTTGTTTTCAAGGTATAAGGACCAAAGCACCCTTCACTGCAAAAGAAGTAAGAGTCGGTTAATTACTGAAATTGATTCATACTGACATATATAGTCACTTTCTAGAAGAGGAAAATGGGGATTTCATAATTCATTACTATCACACCCAGATCTCGGATGCCTGTTTATTTTATGTAATTTTTATTCTTTTCTCGGTCCTGCACCTTTGGTCAGAGTTGGCTTTGGGTCCGGGTTTAAAATTTTTGAAGCTTTTATGTTTTCGGTGGGTTTTGGGCCAGTGCGCAGACGCCCCACTGCTAGCGGTCACCGCGCATTCGATTCGAGTGGGTGCGCGGTCACTGCACCGCTAATAGCGATCGTGCATTTGGACATGGTGATTGCGCAGTCGCCCAACCATTTAGATAAATAATAAAATTAGAGGAATGAATTAAATTGGAAAAGAATAATAAATAAAGTAGGTTAAATTAAATTAAAAAGAATTTTATAAAATGTTTAATAATAATAACAATAATTTATAATATTGTTATTATTATTATTATCATTATTATTATTATCATTATTATTATTATTATTATAACATAAAATGAAGAAAAAAATTGTGTGAAACCCTAGACTACCCGGCGGTCCCCCCCCCCTTTTCCCCCTTGTTGGTCACGAGCTACACCCCCCCCCCCACCCCCCTTCCCCATCACCCTCGCTGGGTACCCCAGTGCCACCCCCCCTACTTTTCTTCCACGCGGCGCACCCCTCCACAGCCCCCTTCCCCCGTATCTTTTCCACGCTGTGAGCCCCCTCCTGCCCAAGCTCTCACCTACCTGCTCGCCCTCGAGCCCCTACGTCAGCCGCCCAGGAACCTCATCGCCCAACACTCACCCTCAGCTCCCTATTCGGCCCGCCGCTCCACTTTTTCTAGCATGGCCTCTGTCCGACGCGGTCTCCCACTCCTGGTCTGGACCTCCCCTCCCGCCACTCCGCTTCGTCTAGTATGGCCTCCACCCGGCACGGTCTCCCCCTCCTGGTCTGGCCCTCGCCTCTCATACGTCCAGCATCCGCACCGGCACCCGTTTCTGACCCCTTCCCCTCCAGTCGGTCAGCCTTCTAGCTCGCAGCCAGCTTTCCTTCTTCGGCACAAACCCCTGCTAAGGTTGGGCTCCTCCTTGGTGAGCGCAGATCCCCCAACCGACCCTCCCAAATCCTGTGACTCCTTCCTCCAACTACACCGGTGTGTGTGGCTCCTCTAACAGCCAAATTTTCCAACAGGTAGCCGAGTCTACTCCATCAGTCCTCCCTTAAGTGGCGCACCTTCTTTATAGACTCCCTGATTGAACGTGACCATCCTAGTCACCTCTTCTCTGATGCGCAGCTCCCCTGTGGGTGTGCGAAGGGACCACGAGACTCGGTTCCTCCTTCTGTTGAAACATCGTTAAGTTCGCACAGGTTGTGGTACGTGTTTCCTTTCCCTTGCTTCCCATTGTTTTTAATCCATTTAATTCTTGGGTCTTCATAATTAAATATCATATTATGTTTCGCACTATTATTATAATCTTAGTTAGATTATGGTAATGATTTATTGTTGGTCTAACTTGCTAAAAATAGGTTTTGGAATATCCTTCCATTCATGCACGTGTTTTTATTTATGCGATTGAATCTGGATAAGTGAAGTTGTTATGGAAATGGTTTTTTTAAATGTTTTTGGTGGGGGTTTACCTTTAGAGGATTCTTATTAAAGTTTTTAAACTTTTTATTGGGTGGCCTTGTGAAATTTGGATGGTTTAGTGAGGTTTTCCCCATTTGAAATGTTTTTGTAAATTTAATTGAAGTATGTATTGGGTTTTCAAATGAGGTTTGTCCTTCAAAACTTGGTGATTAAGGGCCTTTTTATTTGTAAAAGTGTTGTTTTAAAATGGTGGCTTGGATTATTAAAAATGGTTGTGTATAGTGTCTATGGTTTCTTAATAATTTAGGTAGGTGTGTGTTGGTCTTGGCCGCCTTATTTTTGGGTATCTTTTGTTGTTATAGTGAATTTATGGTCAACGAATGCGGACGCACATGCATACACCTAAGGTATGTATATATATAATATATATACATATATGTCCTCCAAGTACGTATTCCCTCATGCCATGGGGAATACATGAATTGTATTATGGATATATGTATATATATTTAGGAATGTGCATGCAATCACGGGCCGATTTCGAGTGGTCTCCACCATTTCTGTCAAGTTCCAAAGTGTTCGACATGACCCAGTTCTTCCTTCAGGTAGGCGAATCCACATTTTCCCTTTTTAAAATAAGTCCATTTAATGATTTAATGTTTTTAATAAATTCTTTTACTAGATTAGTATCTTTGAAAGGTGATTGGACAACTTTCTATAGTGTTTCCAAGTTTTCTTTTGGGCTTGTTAAAAAGTAGTTTGTTACATTATCTTTTAGTTTGTGTAATTAGTCTGATTTGTTAATATAGTTTTTTTTAATAAATTGTTTGAATTATTTATGGAATGACTATTGAACTGTTTGTGTTGCTTTAAGTGTTTTAGAAAACATGGTTTTATTGGGTTTTTTAAGGTTTAACCATTGGGTTTGAAACATGTTTTCATGTTTAGCGTTTTTTCAAAAATGGTTTGTAAATTTTTATTGTTTTGGCATGTTTTGGTCCGTCTGACCATGTTTATAATAAATGATGTTTATTACTATTTTGGAAACATTCCTAAATGTTTTGGTAAATGGTTGGTGAGGAAAACCCTAAGGCCCTTTTGTAATTTTAGATTGGATGTTTACAGAAGTTTTGACGTGTGTGAATTTTATGAGGCCCGTTTGGCATCTTTGAAACTATGTGTTTGGGAAAACCCCTCTTTGTTTAGGCACTTTTCCTCATCTATCGATCATGTGAGAGGAGGGTCCTCGGTATGGTCCTCCTTTTGAGAATATTTATTTTAAGGAATAGGACTAATCTTGAGGTGGTCGGGGTGCTGCCAGTTTGTGTCGCGTGCTAGATTATATATATATGGCTTATTATTTGAATGGGTGGCACACCTCTTTGGAAACATAGCACAGAAACTTAGCATAGAAAGGGGGTTTACTGAGAATGATTACTGCACTAGTTTAGACTACGCACTGGCTAGTGGCCCCTAGTACAGATTATACTCTTCTAGGGTATTGAGCCCCTCGGTTAGGCCATGTAGGGAAACACCAGGCATTAGGGTGTTATTATGTCATCAAGATTAGGCATGCCTTTAGGATGAGTCACATGTATAGTATGTTTTGGTCTTCCAATGAGTTCCTAGGTTTTCTGTGATCCTTTGATATGGGCACTATTAGTACCATTTCCCTTATTGTGTGTGGAATCATACCCTTGAATCTGGTTTTAGTGTTTTCTTAGAAACATTTTGTGTGTAAGGTTCGTTTTAAAATGAACTTCAAAGTAGCTATTTTGGAAAAGTTTGTGTGAGCCCCTATTTTTTTTTCTTTTCCTTGTTTTTTAATTATAAGGGAAATGGAATTGTGATTGTTAGTTTTTGAAATGCAACGTAAATATGAAAACATTATTTTTATAATAGTAGTTCAAACTAGTATTTCTGGGCTGTTTTGGGACTGGAAAATGCATGGATTTTGTGGTTTACTTTTTTCATTCCTACTAAGAATTTTAATGCACACGCCTATCTTACCTTTTCAGATACAGTTTCAACTGTTTGGTTCAGGTTCTTGTTTCGTATGCTTGTGCGAGGCAGACTGTTAGTTCTTGGAGGTGATTAAGAGGTCACATGGAGGTATGTGCAGTCTTGTTTTCTTGTCGCTGCTAGTTTTCTTTCTCTTTTTTTAGTCTTTATTATTTTATTTGTCTTCCTTTTATAGCCCAAATCATTCCCACATGTTTTGTTTTGATTTCCAGCACTAGTTTCCAGCCCGTGGGGATCGGGAACGCCCCTTGGGTCGTGCCGCTGGTCGGCTCGGGTGACTGGTTCAGGGTCAACCCGGGTTGGTTCAGGAAAAAATGGTATTAGAGGAGGCCCTTGTTATTTGTGGTGTCTGGTAGAAGGATATTAGGACTGTCGGGGCTTAGGAGGTAGGTTATAGGTTGGTTCCTGATCACCACCACTTGCAACGAGACCTGAGTTACAAGGGGTAGTTCGGGATTTGAGTCTTTTGTCTTTGGTTGTTTTGGACTGAGGGATGAAAATGGGGGATAATTGGTTCACGTTGCGTCCTCACATGGGGTGGTGACCTATGTGGAGTCCATGTGTCCGGTTTAAGGATCTCTTAGTGTTATGCCTTAACTGGGGCATGGCTTACCACCATATCTTCGAGTTAGGAACAAACACTAGTTCCTCTTTCTGATGGTTTATAGCTGGTTTTGTTTTGTTTTGAACTCGGTCGATGTGAGTGTGTGTTTAAAATTAAAGTGATTTCGAAATGAAAAAAAATGGGGGTTTCTTCCAAATTTTTTTTGAAATTAGTAAAGTGGGTTTTTAAAGAGAAAGTGTACCAGTTTGGAAAAACTTGGTATGTGTTTGGATTTGGTAAGGAAAAGAAGTGTTTGATCCTTTTCACTCCTTATGGAGGGTCACACGTGCGTGGGTATGTACGAAGAGTGTGTGGGGGCACTTGTTCGCAGATGATGTGAGCAAGATTGAATGAACTCTCGTGTGATGGTTCATAAGGTTCTATTGGTGAGTTTTAAAATTTTAATGAAATAATGGTTTTTGAAAAGTGATTTATGCTTGTATTTGTTTATGTTTGGCTTATGGGCCTATTTCCCATGTCTTTTCTTATTTCTTTGATTGAATTTTGGCATGATTCTGGTTTTGATGGTGTTTTTTGTGTTGTTATGAATATGTCGCCTAGAAAGCCTCAAAAAGTTGTTAATGAGTTATGCCCAGTTCCCAGTTCTTTTTGTGTGTTGCCTACTTATCGAGGTAATCGAAGTATGTTAGAGGAAGTTGTATAGTTTGGGAAGATAGTGTGTCTTCAGGTTATTGGGAACTCCTAGGGTAGTTAAGATTTGTACCATCCCAAAGTTATTTGAGGGTTCAGTTCTGGACTATTAATGGGGGGATGTCTCATCATTGTTAGAGTCTAGGGTGTAGTTGGTGGGGGTCGGCCCTGGTGAAGGTTCCCCATCTGGCATGGATCTTCATCTGTACCGACTCCCAGTTTATTGGACCATTCTCTCACATTCCACTAGTGTGGTTGTTTTAGGAATTCTAAGTTGCCTTGACGCATCCCTCTAAATCCTTGTTATCGTACGACTGTTCGGGTCATCAGATATTTCTAAAAGAATCATTGTTCGGGGGAAGTACTTAAGGACCAGAGGATGAAAATGCTTGATTGTGAGGAAGGAGATGCTTCTTCCATTAGGAACCTAGCCACAGGTCTAGGGGTGAAGCTCGCGCAAAGTTAGGAGTTGTCTAGGGTGTGTGGAACCTCGGTCCAGATAATGTTTTCAACTTTGGAATGGAAATATTCGAAATTTACTTATTATATTCTCATCGTTGTCATAATCTCATCCTTGTAGTGGTGTCATGATGATCACGTTCTCCCATAATCCAAGCGGTATTATCTGCTCTCAGCATGGTTTTTAAATTGTTCGGTCTCTTTGAATGGTGTGGGTCGTGAATGGATGGACCTATTCTGATTTTGAGTTGGTCACAGCCATGTTTGTTAGGGGGATGTTTGTTTCATGAAATTGATGGGTGGTGTTGAGTTAATTATTCATCCTTATGTTGCTGGGTTGTTTTGTATCAAGTTTTCCGACATAGGCATAGGTGTGTTATTTGGTCCATATTGGGAAAATGTACGAGTTTGGTTTGGGAGTTCCCGCGTTGGGCCCCCTGGGGGGGTAGTGTGTTCGAGTTTTGAGGGCTTCCACGTTAGTGAATTATTGTGGTGTGGATAACCCTCCCATGTTATCCCATCAACTTCAGGCAGTGATTATTCAAGAGTTGGACGGGTGTGATGTGTGTTGGTAATGGTCCCCCCGAGCCTCTCGGTTTCTTCTGGTTTGGTTTGGTCATGGACTCTAGTTGTGTCAACTATTGGCTTGGTGACTTTCTGGAGGTAGAAAGTGTTTGTGGTTGGGAGAATTGTCACACCCCAATCTCAGATGCCTATTTATTTTGTGTTATTTTTATTCTTTTCTTGGTCACGTGCCTTTGGGAAGAGTTGGGTTTGGGTCCGGATTTGAAATTTTTGAAGCTTTGATGTATTCGGTGGGTCTCGGGCTAGTGCGCAGTTACCGTACTGCTAACGGTCATCGCGCATTCAGTCCCGGTGGGTGCACGGTCACCGCACCGCTAGTAACGATTGTGTGTTTGGACCTGGTGATTGCGCGGTCTCCCAACCGTTTAGATAAATAATAAAATTATAGTAATCAATTAAATTGGAAAAAAAATAATAAATAAACAAAGTAGAGTAGGTTAAATTAAATTAAAAACAATTTTATAAAATGTTTAATAATAATAATAACAATAATTTATAATATTATTATTATTATTATCATTATTATTATTATTATCATTATTATTATTATTATTATTATTATTATAACATAAAATTAAAAAAAAAATTGTGTGAAACCCAAGACTACCTGGCGATCCCCCCCACATTCCCCCTTGTTGGCTGTGGGCCGCACCCCCACTTCCCTGTCGCCCTCGCTGCACACCCCAGTGCCACCCCCTGCTTTTCTTCCGTGCGGCGCACCCCTCTGTATCCCCCTTCCCCCGTATCTTTTCTGCGTCGCGAGCCCCCTCCTGCCCAGGCTCTCGCCTCCCTGCTCGTCCTCGAGCCCCTATATCGGCCACCCCAGAACCCCTTAGCCCAGCGCTCTCCCTTGGCTCCCTATATGGCCCGCCACTCCACTTCGTCCAACATAGCCTCTGCCCGGCGCGGTCTCCCGCTCCTGGTCCGGTCCTCGCCTCCCACCGCTCCGCTTCGTCCAGCATGGCCTCCGCTCGGCGTGGTCTCCCCCTCCTGGTCTGGACCTCGCCTCACATGCCTCCAGCATCTGCACCGGCACCCGCGTTCGATTCCTTCCCCTCCAGCCGGTCAGCCTTCC
Organism: Viscum album; assembly: GCA_963277665.1. Classification (NCBI taxonomy): domain Eukaryota; kingdom Viridiplantae; phylum Streptophyta; class Magnoliopsida; order Santalales; family Viscaceae; genus Viscum; species Viscum album. The sequence goes on along the minus strand of OY728143.1, from coordinate 508,961,826 downwards.
AGCTCGCAGCCATCTTTCCTTCTTCAGCGCGAACCCCTGCTCTGATTGTCCTCCTCCTTGGTGTGCGCGGCTCCCCCAACCGACCCTCCCAAAGCCCACGACTCCTTCCGCTATCTACATTGGTGTGTGTGACTCCTCCGACATCCACTTTTCCCACTGGTAGTCGAGCCTCCTCCATCAGTCCTCCCTTACATGGCGCACCTCCTTCGTAGACTCCCTGATTGCACACGACGAGCCTAGTCACATCTTCTCCGATGCAAATCTCCCCTACGGGTGTGCAAAGGGACCACGAGACTCGGTTTCTCCTTATGCTGAAACATTGTTGCATTCGCATATGTTTTGGTACGTGTTTCCTTTCCCTTGATTTTCTTTGTTTTTAATCCATTTAATTCTTGGGTTTTCATAATTAAATCTCATATTATGTTTTTCACTATTATTATAATCTTAGTTAGATTATGGTAATGATTTATTGTTGGTTTAAATTTCAAAAAATAGGTTTTGGAATATCCTTCCATTCATGCACAAGTTTTTGTCTATGCGATTAAATCTAGATAAGTGAAGTTGTAATGGAAATGGTTTTGTTAAATTTTTTCGATGGGTTTTGACCTTTATAGGCTTCTTATTAAAGTTTTTAAACTTGTTCTTGGGTGGCCTTGTGAAATTTGGATAGTTTAGTGAGGTTTTCCCCATTTGAAATGTTTTTGAAAATTTATTTGAAGTATGTCTTGTTTTTTCAAATGAGGTTTATCCCTGAAAACTTGGTTATTAAGGACCTTTGGATTTGTAAAAGTGTTGTTTTCAAATGGTGGCTTGGATTATTAAAAACTATTGTGTATAGTTTTTATGATTTCTTAATAATTTAGTTAGGTGTGTGTTGGTCCTAGCTGCCTTATTTTTGGGTATCTTTTGTTGTTATATTGAATTTATGGTCAACGACTGAGGACACGCACGCATACACCTAAGGTATGAATATATATAATATATATATATGTCCTCCAAGTACATATTCCCTCATGGCATAGGGAATACATGCATTGGATTATAGAAATATGTGTATATATATATAGGTATGTGCGTGCGAGCGCGGGCCGATTTCGAGTGGTTGTCGCCCTTTCTGTCAAGTTCCAAAGTGTTTGACATGACCCAGTTCTTCCTTGAGGTAGGTGAATCCGTATTTTCCTTTTTTAAAATAAGTCCATTTAATGATTTCATGTTTTTAATAAATTCTTTTACTAGATTAGTATCTTTGAAAAATGATTGGCCAATCTGCTATAGTGTTTTTAGGTTTTCTTTTTGGCTTGTTAAAAAGTAGTTTGTTACATTATCTTCTAGTATGTGTAATTAGTATGATTTGTTAATATAGTTTTTTTTAACGAACTCTTTGATTTGTTTATGGAATGACTAGTAAACTGTTTGTGTTTCTTTAAGTGTTTTGGGAAACATGGTTTTAATGGTTTCTTTAAGGTTTAACCATTGGGTTCGAAACATGTTTTGGTGTTTAGAGTTTTTTCAAAAATGGTTTGTAAATGTTTATTGTTTTGGAATGTTTTGGTCTGTCTAACCATGTTTGTAAGAAATGATGTTTATTACTGTTTTGGAAACATTCCTAAATGTTTTGGTAAATGGTTGGTGAGGTACACCCTAAGGCCCATTTAGAATTTTAGATTGGTTGTTTACAAAAGTTTTGATCTGTGTGAATTGTATGAGGCTCGTTTGGCATCTTTGAAACTGTGTGTTTGGGAAAACCCTTCTTTGGTTAGGCCATTTTTCTAATCTATCGATCATGTGACAGGAGGGTCCTTGGTATGGGCCTCCTTTTGAGAATATTAATTTTAAGGCATGGGACTAACCTTGATGTGGTCGGGGTGGTGTCGTTTTATGTTGTGTGCTGAATTATATATATATGGATTGTTATTTGAATGTGTGGCACACCTATTTTTGAACATAGCACGGAAACTTAGCAAAGCAAGGGGGTTTACTGAGAATGATTTTTTCACTAGTTTAGACTATGCACTGGCTAGTGGCCCCTAGTATGGATTATACTATGCAAGGGGATTGGGCCCCTTTGTTAGTCCATGTAGGGAAACACCGGGTGTTAGGGTGTTATGATGTCATCGAGAGTAGGCATGTCTTCAGGATGAGTCACATGTATAGTACATTCCAGTCTTACTCAGAGTTCCTAAGTTTTTCATGATCCTTTGATACGGGCACTATTAGTACCATTTCCCTTACTGTGTGTGGAATCATACCCTTGAACATGGTTTTAGTGTTTTCTTTGAAATATTTTGTGTGTAAGGTTGGTTTTAAAATGAACTTCAAAGTAGCTGTTTTGGGAAATTTTATGTGAGCCCCTATTTTGGTTTATTTTACTTGTTTTTGAATTATAAGGGCAATGGAATTGTGATTGTTAGTTTTTGAAATGCAGTGTAAATATAAAAACCTTATTTTTATAACTGTAGTTCAAACTAGTATTTTTGGGCTGTTTTCCGACTGGAAAATGCATGGATTATGTAGTTCACTTTTGGCATTCCTACTCATAATTTTAATGCTCATGCCTATCTTACCTTTTCAGATGCAGGTTCAGCTATTTGGTTCAGGTTCTTGTTTCGTATGCTTGTGCGAGGTAGACTGTTAGTTGTTGGAGGTGACCAAGAGGTCACATAGAGGTATGTGCAGTCTGCTTTTCTTACTGCTGCTAGTTTTATTTATCTTTGTTTAGTCTTTATTAATTTATTTGTATTCTTTTTATGGCCCAAATTGTTCCCACCTATTTTGTTTTGATGTCTGGCACTAGTTGTCAGCCCGCGGGGATCGGGAACGCCCCTCAGGCCATGTCGCGGGCCAGCTCGGGTGACCGGTTCAAGGTTGACTCGGGTTGGTTTGTGACAATTACTTTTACCAATGACTATAGTAGGTATGGGTAAATATAATTAAATAGGTATAAGTCAAATACCTTTCATATGTATAAGTAATACCAATATAAATTATAAAACCATCATGGTGAGAATATTAAGGTAATCCCTTCTGACTGAGGCGGTGAGTATCTTAACCAAGATTTCATTGATCACTTGAAGGAGTGTGGGATGGTATATCAACTAACTCCTCCTTATAAAACTCAATGAAATGGTGTTAGTGAAATAAGGAATAAGACCTTTCTTGATATAGTCAGATCAATGATGAGTGAGGAAACTCTTCCATTATCCTTTTGGGGATACAAATTGCAGATAGTGGAATGTACCCTTAACTAAGTACCAATTAAAGAAACAGATGGGATTCTATATGAGTTGTGGTATAGATAGAAACCTAGTTTTTCATGCATACATGTGTAGAAATTTGAGTCTTTTTTCAAGACTATACCTAGTGAAAAATTAGCATCCTGAAGCACGAAGTACATATTTATAGGTTATCCTAAATAAATTAAAGGATATTATATATACAACCCTTCTAATAAAAATTAATTATTAAAATACATGACGTAGTTCTAGAAATGGAACACATTTTCAATGTAAATAGGAGAAATATTGACATTAATGAAATTGTTTCTCTAGATGCACAAGAGTTGGTATGGGAACTATCTCTGTAAGAGATAGTGGGAGATGAAGATATTCCCAAACAAAAGTACTACATTAGAAAACTCAAGATGTTAGAGAACCATATGGATATTGTTTTCTTATCACTCATTTAGGTGACACATTACTCTTAGATAATGAGGAACCTCTAACCTACATTGAAGAATTAAAATGCAAGGATGCTGGTAAATGGAAATATTTCATGCATTCTGAGATGGATTCCATGAACCAAAACTAAGTTTTTATTTTGGTATACCCACCAGATAATGTAAAACCCATTGGGTGTAAATGGTTATTTAAGAAAAATCTGGATATGGATAGTAAAGTAAATACCTATAAATAAAGATTTTTTGTGAAGGGTTTTAGGCTATATCAAGGTATAGAATATAACAAAACCTTCTCATCAGTAGTGATGATGAAACACTTCAGAATATTAAATTAAATAGAATCCTTCTATGATTATAAAATATGGAAAATGAATGTAAAAACTACTTTTCTAATTGAGAAGTTGACTGAAGATGTCTATATAACTCAACCTAAAGGGTTCATTAATTAAAATATTTATGATAAATTTTGCAATATGCATAGATCTATTTATGGGTTGAAATAGGTATCATGATCATGGAATGATAATTTTGATGAGTCTATAAGAGAATTTTGACTTTTCAAGAATTAAAGTGAGCTATGTGTCTATAAAAAAATTAGTGGGAGTGCCATCATTTTCCTTATATTATATTTCAAAGACATTTAATTATAGGAAATTAATTGAAAGTATTACAGTCAGTTAAGAGTTTATTAAATGAATTATTCTCCATAAAAGACTTTGGTGAACTAGCCCACATCCTAGGTATTAATATCTATAAAGATAGATCATATAGGTTACTTGGGCTAAGTAAAAGTATATATATTGACATTATATTCACAAGGTATGGAAAAATCCAAGAGAGGGTTTTTTATAATGTCACATGGTATCAATATCTCCAAGAAAAAATGGCCACAAACATAAGTGGATATTCGATGAATGATTAGAATACCTTATGCTTTAGTAGTGGGATTTATCATGTATGAAATGCTATGTACAAGGATTGATGTTTCCTTTTCTCTAATCATGGTGGGAAGATATAAATCTAATTCAAAAGAGCTACTTTGGGAAACTGTAAAAACTATCCTAAAGTACTTGAGACATACAAAGGACATGATCCTAGTGTATGGAGAAGATGAGAAACTAGTATCAATAGAATACATTGAAGCTAGTTTCTATACAGATCATGATGATTTGAAATCATAGTCGGGCTATTTATTTTTTGTAAATGGTGGTGTAGTGAGCTGGAGAATCTCGAAGAAATCTTTGGTCACTGACTCTACAGCAAAATCTGAGTATATCATAGCTTCTAATGTAGCTAAGGAGGTAGGTTGGATATGAAACTTTGTCTTGGAAATTGGTTACATGCCTAAAAGTGTAGACCTTGTTTTAGTTTACTGTCATAATACTATAGTAGTGGTTATTACCAAGGAGCCTTGGTCACACCAGAGGAAAAAGAATATATTTCAAAAGTTTCATATATTGATGGATTTTACTCGGAGAGTTAAATTCATAATTAGAAAAGTATCCATAGAGGATAACATGGAATTCCCCCAGAATAAATACATATCTCAATAGTAGAATGATTCGCATGTGATAGATAGTGGTTTGAGACTTGTTAAAAGTTGGTTCTAGTGTAAGTGGGAGTGTTGTAAGTTGGTTCCCTTGACCCACCTCATGTACATATTTTGATTTCCATTACATGTGTACATTTTTATATATACATGTGTTTACCTTACCATAATAGTGTTTTTAATTCTATGACCACTATATTTATGGTAATTTATTTAGATTATATATCATATCAAAAGGTTATAGCAGTAACTAGGCATTAATGAGAACCTAAAGATACTATGACAAAAATCTTAAACTTATGTCATGTGGTATAGATACATCATTGAATGATAATTTTTTAGTTCTCTTATTAAAAACTGACATGAGTTTTTAAACCTAACTACTAAAGTATGGCAGAAACCAAGGTTGTCTCCCAACGAGGCTTCCCTATAGAAGTTTTCTGTCATGATTTTTATTATTTTATACTTTTAAAATTTTAATTTTTTTTAGGAAAAACTAAATTATAAAATAAATTATTCTAATTTTTAAAAATTAAGAAACTATAAATAGAAACAAAACAAAAAATACCAAATTGAAACAAACAATGTTGGATTGAACAGAAAGAAGAAACAATAGCCTAACTATCAGTTCTTATGGATCAGAATTTCCTCATATTTTTAAAGGAATTTCACTACTATAACTCTCTCAATTAATATATTGAAATGTATAATATTTCAAATCATTAAATTTATAATTTTATGTCTACAACCAAAATCAAGGTTATAGATTCCCTTTTTATATGATATAATCAATACACTCAAAGATCAACAAGTTTAATGATTCTATCGACACTCGTTGTACACACAATCTTCGATCACGGATTTAGAAACACAAAAAAGAAATAATTTACTTCAAAATCCTACTCATATTGAACTAACAAGATGAATTTATAGATCTTCACATTCCAATCTAGAGTGTTATATTCTCAAAATGGAAGAAAAATGTTTAACAAAGTGACCAAATATTAAAACTTCAACCAGTGATCAGATTTCAAGATCAATATCTGGTGATAATTACAATCATGAAATAAAAGTGATGAAAACTCATACATATATCACCATGATAATCCAATAGCTTTGGTCATTAAAAATATATTCATACATCACTAATTTATAAGAATGGTCTTCGATCTCTATCTTCGACATCTTCGAGAGTAGCGGTAGTTCTCCATAAAATCCCATGGTTATACTCTAGTACTATTTGATTCTAAATTCTTCATAAGTTCATGTCTTAAAAATTATGTCCACCTAATAATTCTTCATGTCTTCCCATAATAAATACCTCTTTGCCTAATTTACTTTCCATATAGGTCACAACCACTCAACTCCACCTCCATTTTGTGATATCCACATGAAAGAATTAATCTATTTCCTTCAGTCACAATCCCCAAATCCTTATCATATCTTTAAAACATCCTCACCCCACTTTCATGTGAGAATTAAATGCTCCATAAACATCATTTTTTACAAAGTTTTATTTTTATAAAAAATATTATTTTCTTTCTTAAACCTGATGGCCTCATGTCAGTGGTTTCCAACTTCTATTCATCTATAATACCACCCAAACTTTGGAGAACTTCATCATCCTCCAAAAAAATTCACCAATAATGAAAAACTATTATGAGTTTTAGCACCTAGGTGTAACTCTATATATATCATGCAACCAATGGTGAATCCTTATCTATTTCATTGGGGAACTCAAGGTCCCCACCACCTTTAAAACTAAACTAAAAAAACACAGCTAGGAAACAAAATACAACTTCATAAGCAAGGGAGGATTCATGGACAATCCAAATCCTTATCATTCAGAACCAATTAGATTATCATTATCAGTTGGTACCCAGTAGACTCAAGTAAACACTGGTTTGGCCTCAAATTAAAACCTCTTTATTAAATTTTCCAATACTTCATCATCCAAACATGATGTTACTTCAATAATTAAAAACATCTTTGAAAAAATTTCCATTGGTAAGACCTCCAAATTCATTAGTGTAGGAAAACCCCAGATAATCTTGGCTATAAGTAATGAGTTCTTCTTCCTTGTAAGATCATCCTTATCAAGTTTCAAACATTGATGAAACGGTTAGATCCTAATTCAAATCATTCATTAGTTCATCATCTTCACTTCAGTTATAATTCTTCAACAAAAATAAGTTCATATTCAAATCATATATGAATGATCCCTTGGTTAATCAACTTTGAAAACTTGGGTGGATCTACAAACTTATTAAAATCTATTAAATAACTTTAATCCTCCATTATATATTGGTCCCACAACCCTAAGTCATATTATTTTTCAACCTCAATCGGGTTCTCCATCGATAATAATATCCTCAAACTAGTTTTAAATTCATCATCAGCATTTTCTTGGTTCAGGAGAAACTCAAGATGTAGCTTCGCTTATTGGCCTCTTCCAAATCAGTATCATTATAAGTTTTAGGTCTTAATCATACTTAATTTCAACTAGAATCATCATCCAAAAATTCATTTTCATCCCACAAACTCAACTAGATCTATAACTAAGAGGACAGCTAGATGTCGTATCCCTTATAAACTTGACCAGGATAGTGAGAGAGTCTTCATTCGGCTTCAATAGTGGTGTTTTGATTCCAAACTCAATATTGTTGACAAGATTCTCCAAGATTTTTTGGCGACATTGGATGGATGGATTCCAGACAGTATAACTTATGTTGATCTTGGGTTTTATATATTGTCTTAGATTTAAAATTTTCTTATACCCATTGGCTGAAAAATATCTTAGGAAAATATCTTAGTGCATTGTGTAAGACAATTATTGTATGATATAAAATTTATCTTTCGAGAACACCTAAAATTATATTACTCAGTATCGCAATTATTATACTCAAAGATATTTTATCTTATGGTTGTGCTTCAATTTCTCTTACCGAGATTCTAAATTTTTTAAAATACCTAACATAAAAAAATGATCTAATTCTTCTATGCTTGCTTGCATAGTCAGTAAGAGAAAATTACCATATGCAGATCCCCTTCTCCAAATTATCTTATGAACATGTTTCACTGCAGCTAAAATAATTCATCTTATACAAAGAATTAAAATTCCTTACGTAAAGTAATTCCCTACACAAAAATGAATAAAATAAAATATTTAAAGAATAGAATAAATATATAAAATATAAATATAAAATAAATTAACATGAAAGATAAAATCTCAAAATGTAAATATTATATGAATTGGAAGTTAAATTAAATCATAACTAGATAAAAAATTTCATAAATATAAAAAAGAAACAATTTAAATTAAAAAACATAAAATAAATTGAAAAACATGAAATTAAAATTTGAAATGAAAGTTAAAAATAAAATAAAATATTCAAAGAATAAAATAATTGGTAATTAAAACATAAAAACAAACACCAAAGAAAGTAATTCAAATATTCAAATATTTAAACAATAATAAAAAAAATCAATGCATAAAATTTATTATTTATAGATATTATTAAATAAAATTAAAATTTCAATGAAATTTTGTAAAATAATTAAAAATTCTCTATTATGTGAATATTTTTGTACAAAAAAATATTTATTTACCATAATTCATGGGGAAAATGCAACAAGAGTCCACATTTATCATGCTAATAGGATACAGATGATATTTAACTATCAAGTGTTAGGGGCTCATAAGCATTGGGGATTCTTCTCATGAAGTTTTCACTTAGTGATATCAAGTAGATGAGATCATGAGGATTGGCATGCTAATAGTAACACCACATGTTTTAGGTGTCATTAGTTGTTATTATCTATGAACATGTGTAATGATCTCTTTAATTGAGATTATTATCAGTGTATACTAATTGATTTCATGCTTCGATGCAATATGAAAACTATGGAATTGGTGTTGTAGTGAGGTAGCTAGTATTGAGTGTGTCATTGGTGGTATGACAATTATTGAATAATCAAGATAGAATTTTTCACTTTTTAAAGGAAGTAATATCTTGGTCCATGTTAATCAAGATGATAGTATCTTTACTAAATCCATGTCCATGGTATTGGAAGGTACCGTCCAATAAGGTTGATAAATAATAAAGAAAGATAGGATGGTGATATAAGGTTTTTATCCCTCTTTATTTGATATCCTTTGAGAAAAAGATTATATTACTCAGTGTGTGTCTATAGGAAAGGTTGTCGTTGCTATGATTTTTTGTTATCTCTTTAGGGGCCTTAATGGTTTGGTAGGATCTACTTCTGGTCTATGAATAGTATTCACTATTATCAGGATAAATGCCTATAGGGTCACATACTTAGTGCATTCAAAAGTTAGGCATATTATAATGAATAGGAATATAGAACATGGTGGGCCCTACCATGGGGTTTGAGAGATATCTAAGAATAAATGATCACCAATGAATAAATAAATTCATTATTATTAAAGTATAAAATAATTGGAGTTGATTTTTTTATTAAAATTATTCACGAGGTATTAAGTGAATACATGGAAAAATATTATATGAACAAATATATTTTAATATTCAAGGATCATCTAATATTTGTGGGAATTATAATTTGAGTTAATGACTCAATTTTATCATGTAATATATTTATTATATATTACAAGTAGGTGATAAAAATATAAATGAAATTTATGAAATAGTTGGTTGTTCATAATGTGTCATTTATAGCTTATTTAGTGGGTGTTATTTATAATAGGTTCGGGGAAACCTTTCTAGGTGCCTAACCTCTACTATATAAGAAATATGGATCTATTTTCTAAGGGAATATTTCATCCACTTGAATTTGAGAGATCTTATCTCTTCTTTCCAATTCCTACAGATAGAATTCCTCATTCCAAGCTTTCTATCTTTGATCTTCTTCGTGGATAGAAGAAACAAGATAGTGGTGATTTTCAGTATATTAAAGGTTTTTTTAAACCTCCATTATAACACCTAAAATTTCACAATCAACATTCTTGTGGACTCTTGAAGATTTTGTGGATGATCTAATGGGATTCGACCATATATAGTTCCAGTAACGATTGTCTCCATCGAGCTATTGTCGATCACTCCATCAATTTGAATGAGGAAATTTTTTATGTTTAATTTAATTCTTGAATAAATTTACACAAGATCCTTAACTTTTACTGAGGATTGAATCACCAGATACTATGAAGTTATGTTAATATAGTGATGAAAATATTAAATTTTTGGTCCATTTGCTTCTATTTCACACCTTGGTACCATTATATTATGATTTCTCTAGTGTGAGCTAGATCAAGGGTAGATTTACCTCGGGTGATAATCTAGAACCTATGGTTTTTTTTGTTTTTGTCTATCCCATTGAGGTTTGTTTTTTGAGGTGTCCTATTGAGATTTTTTTCTTACCCCTTGTATGTGAACATTGGTTTGTGTGTAGACCTTTTGCCTAATTTTAGTTTTATCATATGTTGCCTAATGGATAGGGTGTAGGCCTACTATTTGATGATTGAGTGGAGCTGATCATGTGGAGTCTTGAATCAAAATGGAGAAACTCCAAATTTGTAGATAATGGGGTTGAGGTAAGGCTCATGGACGGTGGTAGAGCCATGTAATTTTTAATTTTAGTTTACTAACTTTATATATGTGATCAACCCGGTGGGTGATTATTTTTTATTTTAACATGTTGTAAATCTATGAGACTATATTTCTCATTCCATTTTATTATATCATGATTTTGTTTCAGTTATTTATTATTTACTCTTATGTTTATAGTGTGGTTTTGTTTGTTTGTTTTTTTTGTTATTATAATCTGAATTTAGGGTATAGTCTACCCACTTTATCTTTTAAATCCTTACCCCTAGTTGACAGCCTCAGGAGTATAGGGAGGTGCACTTGAGGCCTTTTGGAAAGCCAGGTTGATTCATGTGTTAGGTCAATCTAGGATAGTTTATTAGAAAATGGTATCAGGGCCTGTATAGTTTTATGATTTTGGGAGTTAGTATATAGGTGACCTATGGATGTGTTAGTATATTTGATGAATATCATATCGGTCTATTTTGAACTCCTTTATCGATATGAAGTCCAAGTTTCCAGGGCATGGGATTTATGTTCTTGGTTTTTTTATGGTTGTATTATTTCATATAATGTGATTCACTTGGGTTTTTTAGATTTATAGTTTATTTTGGTTTTTGTCTCTTAACACGGTCGGAAGAGTCCAATATTCATGCATCATTCTAGGCATGTAGGATTCACATGGAATATGTCTTTCTATGTGTGTTTTCACTAGATATAGAGGTTTGGTTGTTTAAGGTATCCATAATAACATGTATGGTGTTTTCACATATAGATCCTTCATGGTATTCTACTCAACTGAACCACACTTTATTTTTTATGAAAGGACGTATGAATCTTAGGGTGAGATGTTTTCTAGTGATGGATACATAGTCCCTTCATCAGGGGATGTGTGGTGAATTTTGTGGGTCGATGCGGGCATTGGATTCCCTAGTAATGCTTGTGGTGGATCAATATAGGAAAGGATGCTTGAGAAGTGTTTGGATCAAGATCAAGTTTCCCTAAGGTTAAGGTTTTTCTGAATTCCCTAGTTTGAGTCGCCTGGCACTACTGGAAATGCTAGTTTTACCAACGCTTACATCCCAACGGTTTACATAAACCGTTGGGAATGGCTATCTATACCAACGGTTTCTACAAACCGTTGCTATAGGTGAATTTATACAAGTTTTTACCAATGGTTTTACAAAACCGTTGGTAAAGGCCTTTGATTATACTTTTTTACCAACAATTTAAGTAAACTATTGGTAAATACATATATTCCCAACGGTTCTTAACAACCGTTGGGAAACAATTACCCTAAAAACATATCGGGCATCCATTCCCCCTCCGCTCGATTGCATTTCTGCTCCGTTCCCTAAATCCAATCTTCCTCTTTCCAAACTTATTCCACATATCGATCCATCTTCAATCATGGAATTTTTTTCTCCTACACATCAAATCTGTATGTGATTCCTTTATTTTTTTGTTCTACAATTATGTGTTTTTGTTTTCATTTTGATTTGACCGAAAGGGGATCTTTGTTTTCATTAATCATAGTTGTGGTTGGTCATTTAGGATGTAATATAGTATGACTTCATTTTACTTGATATATCCAATATTATTATTTATTTATGTTCAATCTTATTACAAGTGATGTTGTTTTCAGTTTTGATTTGGCCGAAGGGGGTGGGGGTTGTCCGGGGGTGAGTGTGGGGTGTCCGGGGTGAGTGGGGGCTATCCGAGGGGTGGGGGCTGTCCGGGGTGAGTGGGGATTGTCCGAGGGGTGGGGGTTGTCCGAGGTGAGTGGAGGGCTTTCCGAGGGGTGTCGGGGGATTTTCGGGGTGAGTGGGGGGTGTCTGAGGTGTGGGGGGTTGTCCAGGGTGAGTGGGGGCTGTCCGAGGGGTGGCAGGGGCTGTCAGTGGTGAGTGGGGGGCTGTCCGAGGGGTGGGGGGGGCTGTCCGGGGTGAGTGGGGGCTTTCCGAGTGGTGGGGGATGTCTGATGTGTGTAGGGGGCTGTCTGAGGGGTGGGGATGTCCAGGGTGAATGGGGGGTCGTCCGAGGGGTGGGGGATGTCCGGGGTGAGTGGGATGGTGTTCGAGGGGTGGGGGGGCTATCCAAGGGTTGGGAGGATGTCTGGGGTGAGTGTGGGGATGTCCGAGGGGTGGGGGTTGTCTGGGGTGAGTGGGGGGTTGTCCAGGGTATGTGTGTGTGGTGGAAATTGATCTCTCTAGGAAGAATGTTTTAAATAAAAAGTTCCTTAATGGAATTAAAACATTATCGTGAGGACATTGCTTTTTCAAACATAATCTAAGACAGTCGATTCATTGTAGAGAAGTACACCTTAGGGATCCAAATAAAAATAAATTGATATAAGACTTTTGATAATGGAGTAAAATTGAAAATTGGGATCCAATTGATATAAGACTTTAATTAATGGTTGCATTAATGTTTTATTTTAATTAATTTTTTCATTAATGTTTTCCTTAATGTTTTCTTTAATTAAAGTTCGTTCTTGTGTGTATTAATTTTTTTCTGATTGATTTGGGTGTGTGGGGGGTCCGAGGGGTGGCGGCTGTTCGGGGTGAGTGGGGGTTGTCCGAGGGGTGGGGGCTGTCCGGTGTGAGTAGAGGGTTGTCCGAGGGGTGGTGGGGGATGTCCGGGGTGAGTGGGGGAGTGTCTGAGGGGTGGGGGTTGTTTGGGGTGAGTGGGGGCTATCCAAGGGGTGGAGGGGGCTATCCGGGGTGAGTGGGGGCTGTCCGAGGGGTGGCGGGGGATGTTCGCAGTGAGTGGGGGGCTGTCCGAGTGGTGGGGCCTGTCCGAGGTGAGTGGGGGGCTGTCTGAGGGGTGGGGGGGATGTCCGGGGTGATTGGAGGGTCGTCTGAGGGGTGGGGGCTGTCCGGGGTGAGTGGGCTGGTGTTTAAGGGGTGGGGGCTGTCCGAGGGTTGGGGGGCTGTCCGGAGTGAGTTTGGGGCTGTCCGAGGGGTGGGGGGTTGTCCGGGGTGAGTGGGGGGCTGTCCGGGGTGAGTGGGGGGCTATCCGGGGTAAGTGTGTGTGGTGGACATTGATCTCTCTAGGAAGAATGTTTTAAATAAAAAATTCCTTAATGGAATTAAAACATTATCATGAGGACATTTCTTTTCCAAACATAATCTAAGACAGTCGATTAATTGTAGAGAAGTACACCTTAGGGATCCAAATAAAAATAAATTGATATAAGACTTTTGATAATGGAGTAAAATTTAAAATTGTGATCCAATTGATATAAGACTTTCATTAATGGTTTCATTAATGTTTTATTTCAATTAATGTTTTCATTAATGTTTTCCTTAATGTTTTCATTAATTAAAGTTCTTTCTTGTGTTTATGAATTTTTTTTCTGATTGATTTGGGTGTATGGGGGGGTCCGAGGGGTGGGGGCTGTTCGGGGTGAGTGGGGGTTTTCCGAGGGGTGGGGGGTTGTCCGGGGTGAGTGGAGGTCTGTCCGAGGGGTGGCGGGGGTTGTCCGGGGTGAGTGGGGGGTGTCTGAGGGGTGGGGGTTGTCCGGGGTGAGTGGGGGGTTGTCCAAGGGGTGGCAGGGGCTGTCCGGGGTGAGTGGGGGGCTATCCGAGGGGTGGCGGGGGCTGTTCGGGGTGAGTGGGGGGTTGTCCGAGTGGTGGGGGTTGTCCAATGTGAGTGGGGGGCTGTCTGAGGGGTGGGGTGATGTCCAGTGTGAGTGGGGGGCCGTCTGATGGGTGGGGGGCTTTCCAGGGTGAGTGGGATGGTGTTCGAGGGGTGGGGGGATTTTCGAGGGTTGGGGGCTGTTCGGGGTGAGTGTGGGGTAGTCCGAGGCGCGGTGTGGCCGGGACCACTCAAACTGCATCTCTTTTGTTCAAAATGGACTTATTTTTAGGTGAAAACACCAACTGACATACGGGAAACCGACCAAATTCTTTCGGATTGTGTTGAAACGTTAGGAAAATGATCCATGTGTCATATTTGACGTGTAAGAGTCAACCCCACCTCAATCTGAGGTGCGGTGTGGCCGGTACCACCCAAACTGTCCCTCTTTTGTTTAAAATGGAGAATATTTTACATACATACGCCAAACCGATAAAAAGGTTTATGATTGTGTTGATACTTTTTCACAACAATCCATGACTCATATGTGATGTGTTCGAGTTAACCCCGCCTCAATCTGAGGCCCGGTGTGGCCGACACCACTCAAAGTGCCTCTGTTTTGTTAAAAATGGACTTAATTTTAAGTGAAATCAACAACTGACATACAGAAAACCAACCAAACGCATTCATATTCTGTTGAAACATAAGAAAAACGATCCGTGGGTCAAATGTGACGTGTACGAGTCAAATCCGCCTCAATCTGAGGCGCGGTGTGGCCGGGACCACTCAAAATGCCTCACTTTTGTTCAAAATTGACTTATTTTTAAGTGAAAACACCAACTGACATACGAGAAACTGACCAAACGCATTCGTATTGTGTTGAAACATTAGGAAATCGATTCATGGGTCATATTTGATGTGTACAATTCAACCTCGCCACAATCCGAGGTGCGGTGTGGCCATCACCACCAAAACTATCCTTCATTTGTTTAAAATGGACAATATTTTACGTACATAGGACAAACTGATCAAACGGATTCTGATTGTGTTGATACTTTTTTAAAATGATCCATGACTCATATGTGACATGTAAAAGTCAACTCTGTTTCAATTTGAGGCCCAGTGTGGCCGACACCACTCAAAGTGCCTCTATTTTGTTAAAAATGGACTTAATTTTAAGTGAAATCAACAACTGACATACGGAAAACTGACCAAACGCATTCAGATTCTATTTAAAAATAATTAAAATGATATATGGGTCAAATTTGACGTGTACCAGTCAACCCTTCCACAATATGAGTCCCTCTGTCTCCGACACCACTCAAAGTGCCTCTGTTTTGTTAAAAATGGACTTAATTTTAAGTAAAATCAACAACTGACATACAGCAAACTGACCAAACACATTCGGATTCTGTTGAAACTTAAGTACAACTATCCATGGGTCAAATTTGATGTGTAAGAGTCTACTTAGCCTCAATATGAGGCACGGTGTGTCCGAGACCACTCAAACTGCCTCTCTTTTGTTCAAAATGGACTTATTTTTCAGTGAAAACACCAACTGACATACGGGAAACCGACCAAACGCATTCGGACTATGTTGACTCATTATGAAAATGATCCATGTGTCTATTGTGATGTGTATGAGTCAACCCCACTTCAATGCGAGGTGCAGTGTGGCCGGCACCACCCAAACTGTCCCTCTTTTGTTTAAAATGGACAATATTTTACGTACATACCCCAAACCGATCAAAAGGTTTCTGATTGTGTTTATACTTTTTCACAACGATCCATGACTCATATTTGATGTGTACGAGTTAACCCCACCTCAATATGAAGCCTGGTGTGGCCGACACCACTCAAAGTGCATCTGTTTTGTTAAAAATGGACTTAATTTTAAGTGAAATCAACAACTGACATACGGAAAACCAATAAAACACATTAAGATTCTTTTTAAACTTAATTAAAACGATACATGGGTCAAATGTGATGTGTAAGAGTCAACTCCGCCTCAATACGAGGTGCAGTGTGTCCGGGACCACTCAAACTGCCTCACTTTTGTTCAAAATTGACTTATTTTTAAGTGAAAACACCAACTGACATACGGGAAACTGACCAAACGCATTTTGATTGTGTTAAAACTTTAGGAAAACGGTCCATGGGTCATATTTGATGTTTACAATTCAACCCCGCCTCAATCCAAGGTGTGGTGTGGCCGTCACCACCCAAACTATCCTTCATTTGTTTAAAATGGACAATATTTTACGTACATAGGACAAACCGATCAAACGGATTCTGATTGTGTTGATACTTTTTTAAAATGATCCATGACTCATATGTGATATGTACGAGTCAAATCCATCACCATACGAGGCCCATTGTCGTCGACACCACTCAAAGTGCCTCTGTTTTGTTAAAAATGGACTTAATTTTAAGTGAAATCAACAACTGACATACGGAAAACCGACCAAACGCATTCAGATTCTGTTGAAACTTAATGAAAACGATATATTGGTCAAATTTAACGTGTAAAAGTCAACCCCGCCTCAATATGAGGCCTGCTGTGTCCGACACCACTCAAAGTGCCTCTGTTTTGGTAAAAATGGACTTAATTTTAAGTGAAATCAACAACTGACATACGGCAAACCGACCAAACGCATTCTGATTCTGTTGAAAATTAAGTACAACAATACATGGGTCAAATTTGATGTGTAAGAGTCTACTTAGCCTCAATCTGAGGCGCGGTGTGGCCGAGACCACTCAAACTGCCTCTCTTTTGTTCAAAATGGACTTATTTTTAAGTGAAAACACCAAATGACATACGGGAAACCAACCAAACGCATTCAGACTATGTTGAAACATTAGGAAAATGATCCATGTGTCTATTGTGACATGTATGAGTCAACCCCGCTTCAATAGGAGGCGCAGTGTGGCCGGCACCACCCAAATTGTCCCTCTTTTGTTTAAAATGGACAATATTTTACGTACATACCCCAAACCGATCAAAAGGTTTCTTATTGTGTTGATACTTTTGAAAAACGATCCATGACTCATATTTGATTTTTAAGAGTCAACCCCGCCTCAATCTAAAGCTTGGTGTGGCCGACACCACTCAAAGTGCCTCTGTTTTGTTAAAAATGGACTTAATTTTAAGTGAAATCAACAACTGACATACGGCAAACTGACCAAATGCATTCAGATTCTGTTGAAACTTAAGTAAAACGATCCATGGGTCAAATTTGACATTTAAGAGTCAACTTATCCTCAATCCAAGGTGCGGTGTGGCCGGGACCACTCAAACTGCCTCACTTTTGTTCAAAATGGACTTATTTTTAAGTGAAAACACCAACTAACACACAGGAAACTGACCAAACGCATTCGTATTGTGTTGAAACTTTAGTAAAACAATCCATGGGTAATATTTAATGTGTACAAGTCAACTATGCCTCAATCCAAGGTGCGGTGTGGCCGGTACCACCCAAACTGTCCTTCATTTGTTTAAAATGGACAATATTTTACGTATATAGGCCAAACCGATCAAACGGATTCTGATTGTGTTGATACTTTTTCAAAACGATACATGACTCATATTTGATGTGTATGAGTCAACTCCGTCTCAATCTAAGGTCCAGTGTGGCTGACACCACTCAAAGTGCCTCTGTTTTGTTAAAAATGGACTTAATTTTAAGTGAAATCAACAACTGACATACGACAAACCGACCAAAGGCATTCAGATTCTATTCAAACTTAAAGACAACGATCTATAGGTCAAATTTGACATGTACGAGTCAACCTTTCCTCAATCTGAGGCATGTTGTGGCCGACACCACTCAAAGTGTCTCTGTTTTGTTAAAAATGGACTTAAATTTAAGTGAAATCAACAACTGACATACGGAAAACCGACCAAATGCATTCGGATTCTGTTGAAAATTAAGGACAATTATCCATGGGTAAAATTTGACATGTACAAGTCTACTCCGCCTCAATATGAGGTGCGGTGTGTCCGGGACCACTCAAACTACCTCTCTTTTGTTCAAAATGGACTTATTTTTAAGTGAAAACACCAACTGACATACGGGAAACTGACCAAATGCATTTGGACTATGTTGACACTTTAGGACAATGATACCAATGTCTATTGTGACATGTATGAGTGTGATTAAACTCCACCTCAATCCAAGTCACGGTGTGTCCCCCTCCACTCTAAGTGGCTCACTTTTATTTGAATTGGAAACCATTTTAAGTGAAAATAACAAATGACATATGGAAAACCGACCAAACGCATTCGGATTCCATTGAAACTTTAGGAAAACGATACATGGATCTATTGTGACATTTATGAGTCAACCTTGCCTCAATACGAGCTGCGGTGTGGTAGGGATCACTCTTAGTGTCTGTCTTTTGTTTAAAATGGACATAATTTTAAGTACATATGGAAAACCGGCCAAACGGATTATGATTGTATTGACACTTTAACACAACAATAAATGGGTCATATGTGGCATTTATGAGTCAACCCCGCCTCAATGAAAGTCAAGGTGTGGTCGGCACCACTCAAAGAGTTTCTATTTTTTTTAAAATGAACAAGATTTTAATTAAAAATAACAAATAGCATACGGAAAACCGACCAAACGCATTCGGATTCCGTTGAAACTTTAGGATAACAATCAATGGGTCTATTGTGACATGTACGAGTGAACCACTCAATGTGGTTCACTTTTGTATATGTATGTTTATAATTATGTATGTTTATATTCTAAATTAATTATATATGTTAATTTTTTTGTATGTATGTTTATAATTATGTTATGGATTATGTACATGTTTGTCATCAAATTATGCATCATATGTTAAATGTGTATGAATTAAAATGAATTATGATTTAATTCTTGATGTGCATCAAATTATATCAAATTATTGCTGGACACCTCCACCTCTGCCTGCTTTGTAAATTGCAGGGATGCTGTGTAATTTGCACAGCATAGGGTATGCCAACGGTTTGAAACCATTGGAATAGGTCTTGTAGGAAGCTTTTTACCAACGATTCTATTTGAACCATTGGGAAATCCCCTCCTCCTTTGGTTTTGCCAATGGTTTAGAACAACCGTTGGTAAAACCTTTCCCAACGGTTTTATGAGAACCATTGAGAAAGGCTAACTTTCCTACCCCTACTCCAACGGTTCTATGTAAACCATTGGGAAAAGATTTTCCCAACAGCTTACTTGCCTACGGTTTGTTGAACCGTTGGTAAAACCCAAGTTTTCAGTAGTGTGGGGAAGGAGTTTGTTTTTACCTCTAGTTATATATCAAGTATTGTAGTAAGGGCCTAAGTTTCAAATATCTATCGATGTCTTAAGTTGTTATGCCTAATATTTCAGTTTTTTGGGTCCCACAAGGTGATATTATCACCAAGGGTTTGTTGTGTAAGAAGGATGACCTATTCTTGAGAGGTGGAGTGTTGGGAGTGATCTTGGTTTTGAGGTTGTCTTGTGAGGGAGGGTTTGTTTGGATGTATGAACCTATTTATTTCTAGTTTCACTTCTGGTGAAGTGGTGAAGGCATGGTTATATTCTAATGGTTTTAGAATTATTACCTAGTGTATTTTGGTCATGTGGTGGATCTTAGCATGGGGGAGATACCTCGCTTTTGAAGAGGAGTGTCAAGGGTGATTCATCTTGTTGAAACTGACTTGTATGATGAACATGGTTAGTGGTTTTAGGAATGTTAGCCTAGGTTTTCTGGGTCATGGCCCATGTGATCCTGAGAATATATGAGTGGTTCTTGGAGAATCACTCTACCTTAAGAATGAGATTGGTTGGAATTTATTTTTAGGATAAAGCCTTGTTTCATAAAGTCATGTGTGTGTGAGTTCTTCCTAGTGTTGTTTGGTTCATGGTTTAGTTAAATAAGCCATATGTGGGTCTATTGAGATTTTTTTCGGGTCTTAAAGAAACTATAGTGGTTTTTCTATAATGAACCTGTTGATGTTGGTGTTCGAGGAGTGATGTAATTAAATCCTTATTATGGGGATTGCATCATAGGCCATTAGAATATATGATCCAAATTTTAATTAATTTTTTTAGCATTTTAAAGATATCGTTCTTGGTGATCCAGGGATGGTTGATGTTGTGGATTTCATTTTAGTGCTCTGGTCTGAGTGAGTTGTCCATGTTCATTCATTATGTATAATAGTAGATAGTGCGTGGGTTATGGAAGCTAGTGTTTTTCATGTGGGCGATGATAAGGATAATCCTACAGTGGGGAGAATTAGATCATTAATGGTTAAATGTATCTCATGATGGAAGAGTTGTGGTTACTAAGAGACAGGTCAGTGGATAGTCCAAATGGTTTCAGGTGAGTCGATGCATAGAGTGAAAGTACATAGGTTGGTTGACCATGGAGGCTTCTTAGGGGGGGTGAGAAGCATTATGGTGGGGATTTTTTAATGACCCATGTCGTTACGTGTTGGGAAAAATCATGATAAATTTGAAAAAAAAAATTATGGAGATTATATCAAGGTAAAATAGTAATTTATCTTTTAATTTGATCTCAGATAATTTTTATGACCACTTTGTTGGTCCCAAAACATGGTGTTTACCCTAGGATGGGAGTTTTGTGGAATTATAAGTCATTCGTATTTTCATAGAATATTTAATATTTAATTAATTAAATATTAATTATTCATGTGAATTTTAATAGTGATATATTTTGTTCGGAATGTTAGATTAATATAATGAATCCACTATTGAGTTTAGAAAGGTGAGTTTTTTCAAAGTAAGGCATAAACCCATCGTGGACTTCAGGGTCGAGGTCTGATCCCTTTTTCTTTTATTTTTTCTGTTTTCTTTCTTTTCTTTTTTCCCTTTTCTTTTCTTCTTCCCCCATGTGTCTTCTCATGTACACCCCAATATGAGTTCAACCTCTTACTAAGATAATATAGGGAGGATAGTGAAGTTATATTCATTAGGGAGCTCATCTGGAGGTAAATCGAGATGCAGTGGATGTTGGGTGTGAATCTAAGCTTGAAGCTTTAGTGCATTTCTCCCCAAGGTAAGCCATTTTTTTTGTAGATATCTATATAGATTTGTAGATTTTAATTTTAAATCCCTATATGCTTTTATGAGGACCCCTAAAGGGCCGATCTATGGTATTTTTGGGAGAAATTGGGGTTTCATGTGAATTGTAGGGGTTTTTATTTGGGAAAACCCATCTACACTATGTGTAGTTTATAGAAAACACATAGTTTTTTATTATTTTTGGTGGAGGATTGGAGATAAGGAATAAACAACATCTTTTTTCAGTACATGTCATGTAGAGGCGGATTGGGGTGTGGTCAGTTACTTGTCCAGACACCTCGTGTTGAGGAACTTGGTCGTGTGGAGTACATGGCCAGAACCCATGTGAGGCACATGGTCGGTGGTCGTGTGGGGTACTTGTCCTAGCCCTATATGAGGTACATGGATAGGTACCCCATGTCACATACATGTCTTTTGTGTTTGGTACACAACATGTGGTCTGGGAAAGTGTATGTCAAGTGGGATTTGGCACACAACCAAAGATGTCGGTTGGAGTTACATGTAGTGCACTCCCTACTTAGAGGTTTTATTCCAAATTTATCACCCTGGCATCAGAATTGGACCTATGAGTAGTCCATTCTATGTATTTTTTCAAATAGAACACAATGGTTTAATCCTTATGACCTATCAAGGTTTCCTAGATGGTGTTTTTTATTAGGTAAATTTTTTGTGAGAGAACTTCCTTGAGGTTTCAATTTAGAATTATCCTATATGTTGCTTTGTAAGATCTGAACCCTAAGTGAGAGTCGAGATATTATTAGAAAAATTGGATTGTTAATTAAAAGTTAGTTTTTTTCAAGGTTATTTCATATGATTCAAATAATGTTTTATTGAGTAAAATCTTTGAGGATATCTTGGATGTCAAGACTGGTTGCTCAGGGATATAGCAGTTTAGATTTAAATCTTATGTTTGAGGATCAGATTAGTTAGAGATTTTAGAATGGATTAACATCATGTGATGGTATGTACAGTAATATTTATTCAATTATATATTGAGAAAAGTATGAGGTACTCTTGATGATTCCCTTATGGGAAGGTTCCAGATCAGGGATTGGTTGGGTGTCATGGATGGACCCTTGAGAATGATCATCATGGGTGTGGTAATGATTTGAGATACCCTTTTGGGTTTATTGTTGATCAAGGATCAATGTTTTCCCATTGAGGGACTCTTAGTGATGTTTTTTGTATCGGGTTTATCCTATGGTTTGGATGAAATAAAGTATCCCCTCATAGGGTGTCATGTTCTATATTTATGGATGCCCTAGTGGGTGAGGTGATTGTCATGGTTGGGTTGGGTGTTGAGTCACTAGATGAGATTTCATATATTAGGTATAGAACATGGTTTGATATTAATGTTATCCAGGGGACTGTGGGATCCCAATGTTTCATTTACTCTAAGTGAGGGTCATTGTTGTTTCGTCTCTCGCGATGTTGGGTGTCACCTTTTTGCCCATAAATCGACGGTGAGATACCGTAGTGGCTATTTTGGTGATTCGAAGCATCGTGGGAGACCCAAGATTTATTACCATGATATTATTGATGTTATAACACCCTGATATTTTAAAAATAATATTATGTTTAATAGAAAATATGACCCCCAACATCGAGCCTAAATGAACCATGAAATAATATTATTTAAATATGATTGTTATAACCTAGTCATTGAATTAGAGGGTATCAATAGGATTAACCATATTATGAAATATATATAAACTTACTAATAAATACAAATTTATTTATTAATTATTATAAAATAAGCACTCAATTTTTAGTGAAGTCATTTTATTCTTCAAAAATATGTTCTCTTCAAAAATGGTTTTTATCGCTCCTTGAGAGAGAATGGTATACTTAATTTATGGATTTTTTAGGAATTTTATTTTTAAAAAATTATATAATTTTTTAAATCATTATATCAAAATTATCTTAGAGTAAATTTTTGGGATTTTTCTAAAAAGAATGATTTTTCAGTGAATAGTGAAAAAATTTAATTTTTATAAAACTGTCACTTCTTTTTATTAAATAAAGTAAATTTAAAATCTCATTATGTTTTGAATTTTATATCAAAGTTAAAATAAGTATTATTTAGTAAAATATAGTCTAATTAATTAAATTTGAATCATATTTATACCTTATTTTGGTATAAGTACATTTTTGGACTTAAAAAATCATTTTTCTAAAAAACATTTTTCATTGTGTTTTATGAGTTTAATTTTAAATTAAATTATGTCACTTATGTGAATTTAAACTTGAAAATGGATTCAATATTTGGAATTTGAATTTCCAGATTTATTATATAGTTCCATTTTATTTTTTAGTATTTTGAATAGTAACTATAGTAATTATTTGTCACCTCAATAAGGTTAAATCGAGTAATTTAGGTAAAAAATAATATTATAAGGACTAAAAAATGACCCTAAACTTTTATTTATTTAATTTTATGAATTTATTTTGTCTATAAGTATCCAAAATTATAAAATGGGACAATTTATTGTCACTTTCCCTTGATTATAACATTTATATTGTTTTATTTAAATATAAAGTCAAAAGTGTTACTCTCTTGGTTTTAATATCAATGAAATTTTGCATTGAGGATAAAAAAACAAATTATATTTCGTTATAAATATTAATTTTAAATATAAATTATTTTTTTCATCATGGGGATTTTTTTTATAATTTTTAGTGGTGAAATAATTACCTTAAATGCTTACGAAACACCGACACGATATTTATTCAATTAATAGAAAAATAAAAAAATGATTTTAAAATTTTTAAAAGTTATATAATTGGAATGAATTATTTTTTACAAAAAAATTTGGAGATAAATAAAATAAATTGGAGATATATTAAAGTTTTATATTCGAATTAAATTTTTTTCATGTTGTTTTCAAAGTCAAATTAATGTGAAGAGTTCTTAAAATTCCTTTAATAGTATTTTATGTTAAATATATTTTATTAAATTATATAAAAATCATAAAACTATTGAAAGAGAAAAATTAGAATTAAAAATGGTCTTAAATTTCATACCTTGTCCATTTATGATCAAATTTACACTTTATAAGTAAAATTATTACCCTTTGATATTGAAAATCTATTACCAAGGTTAAAGTTAAAATTGGTTAACTAAGGGGTTAAATCAAAATATAAGCGTTAAAATGATATCTAAGCCTTTATAAATTTTTCTGGGTGATTATAGTAAGACTATATCCTCCTTATATTATAATCCATGTCATTTTAGAACCATTTCACATTATTTAGATACATATTATAATAAAATATTTCATGTATTTCCAAAAGAGACATTAATAATATTTTATAATAAATAATGTTTTATTAAATGACTTAAAATTTATAAAAATCCTATATTTAAAAATTTATTTGGATATTTTATAAAATATCAACCATGTTCTATTTATGGTCCATTTTTTTAGATTAACTATATTAACCCCTAAAGAATGAAAAACATTGTTATCATCGTAATTCTCAAAAAAGGTTAAAGGGGGTTAAAACAAAAATATAAGGGTAAAAACATATAATAAAATTGTATAGATTTTATTTCATGAGATTATTTTAACCCAACCTTATCCTATAATTTAAATATATCATTTTTTAGCCACTTTTTCCTAAAAATTAATTTATATTAATTTAATACTTTAAGTGATTCGAAGAATGTCCCTCCACTCAATTATAAAAGATCACCTCCTCTCCTCTTTTATTCACACATAGAAAACTTTTTTTATCCAATACCTATAAAAATACCTTAATATAATACTTTACCTAATTCCATGGGTCTTGGTTTAGGAAAAACACAAACCCTATAGGGTTTAAGGTGTAAAGAAAAGAAGATTGTTCAAAGAAGAGGTATAGATTTTCAAAAAATGTTTCAGTTTTATTTATTATTTTAGCTCATTAAAATATTATTCAAACATGGTTATATAATAACATAATTATCTCCCATATACTTAGATTTTATTATTTCAATGTAATAACCTATATCAATCTCCTTCTTCCATCAAATGGGAAACGAAATCATCGTTCGTGTGTATAGTGGACTGCCACCTCATGAACCAATGTAATTCGTTCTCCATCACCACCTCTCATAGATAGATACAATGATATATTTTATATATATATATATTATATCCATGAAAAAATTATCATGTTTTAAATATAATAAATCATATATTTTCTTACATTTATATTCATTGAAATTTGATAATGTTGTTCGTGCGTACGTGTGGACTACTACCACTACGAAGTGATGTGACTAGTTTTTCATCACCACATCATATAAATTATATATATATCTATGTGTGTGTGTTTATTTAAATATATAATATGATATTTAATTATCATTATTTAAATATAAACTATCACTTACCTTCTTTTCATCCTAACCGTTGAAAAATGAATGTGTTACTCATGCGTACATACATCCTATCTTCTCCATGATTGTAATGTGGTTCATTTTTTCTTAACCATATTAAATATTTGGTTTTAAAAGTATAATTGATACATTAAAATTATAATAATTTCATGATTATTATTTTGAAGATTATGGGATAATGACCTCTTTGACTATAGCTAACCTACCGAAGTCATTTCGGACATATTTGCCAAATATCATCAGAGCATCAGATGTGAACTTAATTGATTAAGTAATTTATTATAAAATGGTAAAAGGAATAATAAAATTGAAAAGGGTTCTTAATAAAGTAAATTATTAACATAATTTTATTATTTGGGAAGATAAATAATGTACGTGATGAGTCATACTCAATGTAAGGGATACTTTACTTTAAAAATATTATTTGAAATGTTTTAAAGTTTTATTTTATAAATATTTATATTATTAAAATTATTTTTACGGATGTATAAATATGAAAATTAATTAATTATAAACTAAATTTTATGTCACTTTTTACTTTCCTTCAAAGGTTTTTAAAAGGAATCTTTTTGCATATTTTATATTGGATTTTTTGATAAAAAGACAAAAAGGAATGATCTATTTTAATATATACAATGTCAATGGTTTTTTTCTCATAACTATAACCATTATTTTATGTTTGGATTCCTTTAAAAGATTTAATATTTTATTCAAATAAAACAAATCCTTTTTATTTGTTCTAATTATTTTCAAAAATGGGTTTTAAATGGAATATATATTTCAATATTCGAAAATGTTTTCTTATGGGTGAAAAGAATATTTTTTATGACTGTAATGTTGAAAACTGAAATATTTTATTTTTTATGATTATTTTATGGATCTTGGAAATTGTTTATTATTATAGGGGGTTCTGTTATAAATCAGGGATGGGTGAGTCTAATATATCCCTCTAATGCATTGGGTAAGATTTATGTTGGAACTTAACCATGAAGGTTATTCCATTTGTAAACAAGGTTATTCCATTTGTGACCATAAAGATTATTCTATATATAACCGTGAAGGTTAAACAATTTGTAAGAGTTCTTTGAAAATTATGTATCAAGTTACCAGCATGATTTATTTATACTTTTTATTCTTTTATGGAAAGCTTATTATTTCGCAAGGTAAGCTAATGATATTATGATTAAAGAAAAGTATTTTCTACTTATTAAGGGTGAAAAGTATAACTTTGTAAAAAAAATCATTAGTTTTTCATGATTGAAAATAAATATTTATGAGTTTTATTTTTCCTTTAATATTTCTTAAGAAATTTTTTATGAAAATATTTGGTTATATAATTTTATTTCTTGGGTAAGAAATTGTTTATTTTTTACCCAAAGTTTAATTCTGAAAAATGGAATTTTTTTATAAGTATTCATGGACTAATGATTTATTTATTTCTTTATAAGTACCTTAATTATAATTTTGTGCTCATACCACATTTTAAAAAAATGTTCAAAGATTTTTAGTTATGATTAAGATCAAGGGTGAGTTCAACATGAAAATTGTGAATAAGTGTCCTGAAAAGAAAACTTAGAATATACTAAAAGTTTTTTTTGTTGGAAAAATGGATAAAACTAGAAGTTTCCACTTTGTGATGTAATATTTATTTATTTAAGGGTGATTACTTAATCCTGTAAAACTCTAAACCATAAATATTCTCAAATTAAATAGAATTAATTATTGACTTAAAAATCAAGATTATGTAATGTTCAAGGGTGGGTCTTTTGTTAGGCCCCAGTTGTGTTTTGGTTTTATTTTTTTTCAATGGATAAATATTTTTATTATGTTGAAGATAGAAAGTATTTTGATAAGGTAATGGAAATCTGGATTGATGAATGGTTTGTATGATGTTTTCAATTGGATCTAGAACCATCGGTATGAGAATTGGATTCAGACTATCAGCATGATAATCAAATCCATAACATCAGAATGTTCCATTGAATAAGATCCATTGAATTAGGATATTGATAGAAAGTTATAATCTTTTCGAAATCATATTGATCCTGGAATGAAAGTAGTGATTTTAATGATAAAGTGTTCCGAAGTCTAAATGGATCTAATGTGAATCTGATTATGCTTTTCTATTTTTTAATTCACGAAAGTCATAAGTTATCTGAAGACTTGGGATAAAATCCTTATGAAGGAAAGGGGGAGAGTTGATGTTGTCAGTTATATTAAGGATTGGTTGGAAAGGATGGGAAGTCAAAAATACTTCCCAATGTAAGTAATACATTTATGAATCTGATCTTTAATGTATTCAAAGTCATGAAGGAAGTCATTATTCAAGAAGAATTTTGTGATAGAAGGAATTTACTAATGTCAGAGATTTTCGGTTTTAGATCATTAGACTCATATTTGTTTGAAGGATGGGAAGGTTGATCGTAATGAGAGAAATCGAAGATGTTGGTTTTTAGTCAGACCAATTATCCAAAAGATATAAATCTTTAGAGAAAGAATTTAGTGGTTATATAAAGTTCATTAGTATCATAATCAAAAGATAAAATAAGTTTCTGAAGTAAAAGCTACTAGAAACGGTCCATCAGACTCGGTGTTCCACCAATAATTAGAGTTATTCAGACACCAATTAGTCATTACATTTGTTTGGTATCCTTATGATATTGGAGGTAGATTGATTAGAAAATTTTTTTAAAGAAGAAATGTTTTCTTGAAGAATTTTCATAGGAGATTTTAGTAAAATTTAATAAGAAAAGTTTGCTGATTGAGTCTAGGGATCAAGAAAGTTTTAGATATCTTCAGTTCTAATTTGTTTGAAAGTGGGTCAAGAAAATCAGAGGGACCAAATGCCTTTATCATAATTAATAAATTGTATTGGGAAATAATAATCAAGAATCAGATTCAGACTGAATATTTTTTAGGAAGTTGAAACATTTAATAATTCAAAGAGAGATCTGAAATTGAAGGTAAATTAAAGGCACAAAAAAAGTCAAAGAGAGATCCAATATTTAAGGAAGATTGAAGATTCAGGAAATTTGGTTGAGTGGAAAGGATTTTCAAAATCCCACCCAAAACATATGTGGATTTTCTATAAAATGAGAGAACAAATCATTTGTAAATGTGTGTAAAACTTAGAGTTGTTCACCTATTCTAGATATATGATAATTGTGGAACATGTATTCAATTCCAAACCGAAGTTTGTTTTTTAGGTTAAAGTTGAGTAAGTTTCATCGGAATGATTCCATCTGAGTCAGGTTCAATCTGATCATTTGAGAATGGGACTATGTCCAATTGGATAGAGACCATAATTCTAAGGTAATCATATTGACTCTTGATGAGGAAGATTTATGGATTGAGTTTCTCCAAGAAGTTTCAATACCAACAAGTTAATTATAGAATTTTTGAATTTCTTGAAGATTGTATGCAGGTAAAGTTTGATTCAACTTACTTGTGGAGAAATTTAAAACTTTATTGATTGTATTAGAAAAGAATAATGAAAGTGAATCTTGTAACAATGGATACTTACTTGTTTCTAAAAATTCTTGTTTTTCTAGGGTGTATAACCAATTGTGGGAAAGTGGATACTAGAATGGATAGTTGGGGGGTGTAACCAACTAAAGAAGTGAAGTTGCTACTAGGATTGTATAATTGTTTGCTTCTTGTGCCATTGTATTATGGAAATAAGATACTAAAATAATCTATGTTGGTGTTGATATCTAACATGGAAAGAAGTAGATATTTGTATCAAACCTTGTAAATATCATGTGTTTCTTTCTTTTTATTTTTCATATGAAAGGTGAGGTTGATAAGTTATATTTGAGTGCATCATAAATCTGACAGGTTTCAAAGGTTAAGAAACTTTACTAAATAGGTTTAGGAAAACATTATTGTAAAAGAAAATGGAACCATTTATTTACCCCCCCCCCCCCCAGTGGTCTTGATCCTATTTAGGAAAAATAATTTGTATCATAGGGTAGGTTCCCTCTGAAAGATCCATTTCTAATAATAGAGAATTTGAATTCTGTTAACTATAAGGGGATTCTAGTTTTCAATGGTAAGAACTATCATATTTGGAAACATAAAATTTTTCCATATCTTATGTCTCTTGGATATGATGTTTTATAAGATACTACAGATGGATTTTCATATTTTATTGAGAATAATCCTCTTAATGTTGTTGATAAGAGAAATCTTGAGAATGATGGAAGAGGTAAAAATGTTTTACTCTCATCACTAACTTAAAGTGAGTTTATTAGATTAAATGGAGTTGGAACTACAAAAGGTATTTGGTATAAGTTTAAAAACATTTATGAAGCAATAAAAAGGTGAATAAGGAAAAGTTACAACTTTAGATGTTGAATTATGAAGATCAGAAAATGGATAAGTATGAATCTATTGGTGACTTCTTTACATGGGTAAATGATATTGTTAGTACCATAATATTTCTTGGTGTGAATTTGTAAGACTTATCCATTGTCGAAAATATCTTTAGAATTCTTCCTGATAAGTTTGATTACATAGTTTCATCTTTAAAATATATAGATACTGAAACTCTATCTTAGGATGATCTTTACAATACTCTTGTAACTAATGAAATGAGAAAATATAGGGCTATGAAAAGTAAAGAAAATGGTAATGAATAAATAGTCATCAAATATTTATTAAAATCAGAAAAAAAGATAAAGAAGTTGAAAATGAATCAAGTGATTCATAAGTAGAGGAATAAGTTATATATTTCAATACAATTTTTCCCTCCATTCAAAGAAAGAGAATAAGGGAAAGTGGAAAATTAAAACTCTCAAATGTTATAATTGTGAAGGGAAAGAACATTTTTTACTAAATTTTCTCAAGGAATAAAATTAAATAGTATGATTTTGAAGAATATGATGATAAACCTTTAAAAAAAAGTATAATAACCATAAGGAAAAAAATCCGAATTAAAAAAAGAAGAAAAATTATTTGGTAAGAAGAAATAAGGATGATTCCTCATCCAGTGATGAACATGATCATAAACTCAACTTTATTACTCAAGTCAAAAATGGAAGTGATTCATCTAGTAGTGATAGTGATTATGATGAGATGAAATAAATTGAATGGATTCTCAAAAGTAATTTGGAGAATCCACTTGAACAAAATACTCAACTCAAAAAAGAAAGAAGGGAGTCGTAGAAAGATGTTAAAGAAATAACTTTTGAGATTGGTGATCTTGAAATAAAATTGAAAAGTTACAAAGAATATTTATCTAGAAATTAGTATCTCAATAATATATAATCTAAAATTGTTAAAAAAAGTAAATAGAACAAATTAAATATTGATAGATCTAAACAAATCATATATTTTTTGAAAAGTAAGTTGGATTAGAAAGAAGAATAGTTTTTAGAAACACAATCAATATTTCTTACATCATAAAGTGAGATAATAATGATGAAAGAAAACTCTATCATGGCTATTGATGTTAAAATTGAATATTTTAAAGAAGGTGAAAATAAAGGTTTACAAAATCATGTTTGTGAGAAAACATCTTTCATCAAGAAAGATGATAATTTTTCTGGAAACTATCCTCATGAATGAATTGGTCCACAATTTTTGAAGAAACAACAACAACAAAGTTCTGATTAGTTTTACTCTCAGTTTGAAATATCAAGATTTAGAGGTCGTTGTTTGTGTTGTGGAATTTTTGTACATGGATCCTACTCATGTTGGTACAAAATGTCTCTACCAAGAAATTGGTATGAATCAAGTAGGATATATGATGAGAAAATAAGATCAAATGTTTCTAAAGATTATGTGAAACTAAAAAACGAAACTTAGAATATAAAGATAATTGAGGATGTTAAGATAGTGGAGAAAAATAAACATGTTGAGTCTGAAAAGAAGAACTTCTTATTTATTTATCTAGAACAAGTTTACATGTCTAGAAAGTTAGAAGAATTAAAAAAATCAGATAAAGTAAAGGGAAAGAAAAAGGTGTATAAATATTTGAGAAAAGTTGTAAAAATATATCAATAGATTTTTATTTAAAAAATAAAAATAATATGGAAAAGATATGAGTAAGAAGGAAACGTTAATAAAAGTTGTTTGACTATCCTACCAGAGCAAGAGGAAGGCATAAAGGAGCTGCTACAAAATCTATATAACAAAAAGGTTATTAAAGAAGAAAATAAGTTAACATCCTTATTAGAAGAATCTAGAGATGAAAATAAACTTGTTGCAAAATATAATAAGGATGAATTGAAGGAATAAAATGCATCCAATGAAAAATACAATAAAAAAAGATTGATAAATAACTCTCAGTCTGAATGTTACTTCTAAAAAACTATTAGGTTTCTTCTTATTCCCAAGATATTTGTGTGTTTATACTAACTTGCAGGGAATTAAAGGATTTGAAGTAATTAAGATGATATGAGTCTCTTACTCTTATTGCAAATAAAGTTATGAGGTTACAAAATGTGGGTTTTTAAAAGTTGTTTTTATATATATAAACTTTCTAATATGTTAGTTGAGTTGGGTATAGGTTAATTTTATCTTAAAAAAATTCTTTTCAATATTTCCCATGAAATGATAATGTTGAAAGAAATATGAAAAGGGTGTTACATGAAAGGTGTTCAATGGAAAACAACAACAACCTTGATTACACACTCTTATTTTCTACATAAGGTTTGTAAAGAGCTGTAAAATTCAAGGAATTTTTTTTTAATTTTCTTTGGAATTTTACAAGAACGCAGTTTCTGACGGCACCTGATTCTGAGCCCCGGTGTGCCCGGAATAATTTTCCGAAGTTTGGCTCGGTTACGTTCAATGAACGAACGAGCGGGTTTTTCTAACTTTTGAACCGGTGCTCGGAATTGAATTCTGAGGGCACCGATGGAATCGCAGCGCTGGTATTTGCTTAGAAACGCCATTTTCGGAGTTGCGTTTCCTCGGGTGTGGTTTTTAATTTTTTTGGGGTTAAGTTAAGAAATAAAATAAAGTGGTGCAACAACTTTATTTTCTTTCACTTAAAGTCACTTAAATCCACTTAAGCTAAGTTGAAGTAGATAGGGTGGAACTCAAAATATCCTACCCTCTTGGTAGGATATTTGTGAGGTGGGGCCCGCACGAGCCCCACCGTTTCTTTTCCTCTAAGTAACGCACCCGCAAAAACCCTTTTCAATGAAAGTCAACTGGTGCGTTTTCTTAAATTCTTAACGCCCCTATTAATATGGTAGTTAAATCGTTACCATTAATTCATCAAATTAATGGTTCATTTCTAAACTTTGTTTTTCGTTTGTTGGCATAAGAATAAAATAAAACCAACACATGTGGGAGACTTTTTGAGAAAATTGACAGAAACTCTAAGTTCTTCATCCTCCTTCGTGAAGAACGAGAAGAACGGGAAGAACGTGAAAAACACCGAACCCTCGGAGATCGACGACGCGACGCCGTGTACTGCAATGCCGACGAATCTCCTTCTGTGATGATTCTTTCTCGAAAATCCTTCCCCGTGACAATCTTCGATCAACACCCAATTGAGGTAGGGGATTTCGGATCTTTTTCCTTGTGGATTTTATCCTCAACATGGGTTTAATTGGTGCAATTGAATCTGTGTGTTTTCTTCAACCGATTGAGATCGTCGACGCGACGCTGTGTACCGCGACGACGCGACACCCCTTCCGCGACGCGATGATCCTCTTCTTCCGCGATGGTCAATTCCACGAAGAACTCACGTTCGACGACTACGACGAGGTAGAGGTTGATTCATTTAAATCTTTGTGATTTATACCCGTGGCATATGATTAAAATTGTTGTGAGATATTTTTTTTAAAACCGCTAACGCGGTGGGTGCGGACCAACGAACAAGTCCGAACCCACCGCCCTTTTCGTTCTTGGTGTGCGGAACAGCGGACGTCGACAAAACAAGCCGCTCGGGCGATGTGAGGTCCTTGCAGTGAAGGACGGACCCCAGGAGGGCCT
Source organism: Viscum album (assembly GCA_963277665.1). NCBI lineage: Eukaryota > Viridiplantae > Streptophyta > Magnoliopsida > Santalales > Viscaceae > Viscum > Viscum album. The sequence goes on along the minus strand of OY728143.1, from coordinate 508,928,057 downwards.
TTGGCGAAGACGGCGTGAATTTCCGACCACTGGAACTCATCCGGTGGTCCGCGGAGCAACCCGTCGGCGCGCCACGCCGGCACGGCGGCGCCGGCGGTGGAAGGCGGCGGCGCCCGGCGCGCCGCCATGGAGAACTGTCGCGGCTGAAGCAGCGGCGGTGGGCCGGCTGTCCCGCGACCACGCGGGACCGACGAAGGACGGGACGCGGCAGGCTGCCGCGTCCACTGGCAAGGGCGGCCCCACGCGGGGCCGCGGCTCCATCACGCAGGGGCAGCACGCCCCACGCTCCAATCGGCCGTAACCGGCCGAGCCGAACCTCCGTCCGGGCCGGGTCGCGCCCAGGCCGGGTCGGTCCGGGCCCAGACCCCCCGTTTTCGGGCCTTTTTGGTCTTTTTCTCATAACTTGAGCTACGGGCCTCTGATTGATGCACCGTCAGCAGCGATGTGATCCTTGGATTGAGACGGTCGTTTCGGTATATCGCACTCAATGTGTCGGAATACTTTGGGTTTGTCCGGGTTGGTTCGTACACGTAAACAACCGGGCCCTCGGAGCAGAAACGCTTATATCTTAAACTCCGGACGTCCAATTGACGTGTCATCGATTTTGTTGGATCCCTCTAAGTGAGACGGATCTTTTGGATTACTCCTCCCAAGGTTTGGATGCAGGTGGAATACGGTCGGGTTGGTATTGACTTAAAAACCAACCGGGCCCCTGTGACGAAAAAGCCAATAACTCTCAAATCGGGCGTCCGATTGACGCGCCGTCTGCGACGTTGAGTTCATGTTGACGATATGGAACTTTTGGATACATTAACTCTGGACTATGTTTCAATTGATGTATCAGCCTCCCGGCTCATTGAGCGGACCCTCCCGAGTGAGCATGTTGTGTGCGGGAACCCTAAAGCTGGCTGCGACTACTACGACGACGACTGTACAGAGATCCTCAGTGGATTCAACGGCAACGACGACAGCACTTAGCGATCCTACGTGGATCAGTGCTACAGATCCTGTGTGGGTCCGATCCTGTGTGGTTCAGTGCTCAGCGGTCCTGTGTGGGCCAGCGCCTAAAGATCCTGTGTGGGTCCGATCCTGTGTGGGTCTTTGCGGGGGTTAGTTACCTATCGATCCTTTGTGGGTCAGATCCTTTGTGGGTCATTGCGGGGGTTAGTTACCTATCAATCCTGTGTGGATCAGATACTTTGTGGGTCATTGCGGGGGTTAGTACCTATCGATCCTTTGTGGGTCCAACGGCTTAGATGAATCAGTGGCAGTATCTGATCATCTCTATCGTCATACGAAGAAGTATACCTGTGTGAGCTGAATCCTGTTTTGCTTTCCTTTGTGGATTGTATTTTTCTATCCTGTGTGGATTTACGTTTTGCTTTCCTGTGTGGACTGGGTTGTACTTGGGCTCGGATGTGGAGTCGAACAGGAATTGATTGACTTAGGTATATGTATGGGCATATACCTAAGCAATGTCGGATATTACTTCGTGATTGTATCTTTCCTTTTTGGTTTATCCTTTATGGATTCTGGGAGACCTTCGGGGGTCTCGAGGTCCCTAATGAGTAGCTTATACTCACCCCTGCACGGGTTATGCCCGCACTACGTTGTGTTGGTTGCAGACGACGGACAGCGCTGATCGTGGTTGAGGCATGCGGAGCAGGACGATACCTGGAGGTGGACCACTGGGCGGGACCTTCTCGGAGCAGACGGCTGGACCCGAGGGGCTGTGGAGGCTATCTGTACTCACCCTTCAGGTGGGATTTCTAATGGAAAGCTCGACATTGTGGCTTTACTTTTAGTTGTTGTTTTCCCTTTCCAGTTGTACTTTACTTTCAGTTTGGGTTTGTATTCTGGCCCACTTACTTTTCTGCACTTACTTGTATCAGCTTTTACTTAGTGTTTACTTCTACTGCTTACTTTCTCTATGATGTTTGTTTACTTTACAAAGGCAATGCCTTCCCCTTTTTACTGGGATTTATGCCTTGGTGCTAGTCGCCAGCCCCTGGCCTATGGAAGGAGGGCTTGGGGTAGTCACAGTAAGGGCCTCAAGGACGGGTCGTGACAAAATGGTATCAGAGGAGTTCGGTTCTACCACAAACCTTGGGAATCTGATCTTTTTCTATGTGAAGAAATAGTGTTAAGCGTATTGGTTGTGGTTATCAGCCCAGGGAGTCCAGTGTTGGTGCGGCGGCCGACGTATCCGTACACCAGGACCCTGACTTCTGATTTCCGACTTAATGCACGAAAACATTGATTGCATGTGTGTTTCAAGTTTTCTTTATGATTACTTTGTGTCAGCTCACCAGGTATATTGTTCTGACAGTGGCGCACCTCTTTCCTTTTCAGGATGGCCCCATGACGGCAGCCAGCTAGGGTTTCGAGAGTTGAGCATGACGACAACCCACCGAGCGACGAGGCCTCGGTACAGGGCCCTTTGACAGCTGAGTCACCGGCGGTACCTCTACCCGTCGAGCCACCGATTCTTCCATCCCCAGCCGCTGACGATGCACGTCGCCTTAGTGCGCTGCACGAGTTCCAGTGCCAGCGACTGCCCAGGTTCCACGGGGAGACAGACCTCCAGGCAGCCGAGGACTGGATGGAGGCTGTGGTACGAGTTTTCCGGTTAGTGAGGACACCAGCAGACCTTATGGTGATCCTCGCAGCGAGCCTACTGCACGCGGCAGCGGGCCGATGGTGGAGCTTGATGCTCCAGGTGCACAATGAGGCATCTCTCCTCTGGATAGACTTTGAGAGCCTCTTTTGCTCAGAGTTCATCCCGGCCACCCTCCGTACGGTGCGCATCCAGGAGCTTCTTCAGCTACGGCAGGGCAGCTTGACGGTCGCCCAGTACTCGGTGATATTTACAGATCTCTCACGCTACTTGACAGACATGGTACGGGACCCATTCTTCTGGGTCCGGACCTTTGATCAGGGATTGAGACATGAGATTAGGGCATCGCTGATCTCCCTCAGCATTCCGACTCAGGCAGGAGTACTGGAGCGAGCCCTTTTGATCGAGAGCTTCCTTGTTGAGCCTTCATCAGCAGCGAGACCTACCGCGGGGCGGCACGTATCAGAGTCTTCTGTAGCAGGCAGTCAACGGATGAATCATGGTTCCAGGAAGACCAGACCCTCAGGCAGACGACCTCAGGACACTGGCTCAGTAGTGCGGGGCACACAACACGGAGCCAGTCTTTCGAGACCCAGACAGTGCTACACATGCGACGGGCAGGGCCACATGGCTCGTGATTGCCCGACCCTCCGTGCCGAGGAGCAGCAGACGGTTGAGGGGCCACCGAGGAAGAGGCATAGGGTCGACCATGGCGTTTTGCAGGGAGCAGGCGGACGAGGTAGAGGAGCTGGTCGAGCAGTAGGTGGTGGGCGACGCTTTGAGGCTCTACCACCACCACCACCAGGAGGTCCACCCCGACCACAGGGATCTGGCGGGAAGAGACAGGCACAGCTCCAGGCAGCGGAATCCTACGAACACAGTGTGCCCTAGATGATTCGAGGTACTATCTGTGTCTATTCCACCCTTGTTGTAGTTCTTATAGACACAGGAGCGAGTCATTCTTTCATAGTCGCTGCCCTTGTTCGGAGCTCGGAGATTCTGACAGAGTCGTTGGCTCGATCCTTACGGCTAGAGACTCCTACGGGAGAAGACTCGATGATTACGCATTGGTGCCGGCAGTGTGAGATTACTCTAGGAGGCGAGACTATCGGCTGGGATCTTCTTGTAGCGGCGTCGAGGCCTTACGACGTCATCTTGGGCATGGATTGGTTATCTAAAGTCCATGCTCAGACGGACGGTATTAGGCGCAAGGTGCGATGTGTACACGCCAACAGGAGCAGGTTCACCTTCACCGGTGAGAAGGGAGCCTTCGCAGCACAGGATGGACTTCCGTAAAGGAGGGGATAGCCCATCACTCATCAGTTGGCTAGCCTCATCCTTGGAGCAGTTGACATGCAGAGTCCTAGTTTTCCTGTATTGGTGGATCAGTATGCGGAAGTCTTTCCCGACGACGTTCCAGGACTACCTCCTTGCAGAGAGGTAGACTTTTATATTGACCTATACCCCGGTACAGCCCCGATATCGACTCGAGCATATCGGATGGCCCTCGCTGATCTTCGAAAGCTACGGGTACAGTTGGAGGACTTGCAGGGCAAGGGTTTCATCTGACCCAGTGTTTCACCCTGGGCTTCTCCGATATTGTTCGCCAATAAAGCGAATGGGAGCTTGCGACTGTGTGTCAACTATCATCGCCTGAACCAGGTGACAGTGAGGAACAAGTATCTGCTACCGAGGATTGATGACCTCTTTGATCAGCTCAACGGAGCACGGTGGTTCTCGAAGATAGACCTCAGTTCAGGCTATCATCAGCTCAGAGTTCGGGACGAGGACGTGCAGAAGACGGCCTTCAGATGTCGGTATGGACACTATGAGTTCTTGGTTATGCCATTCAGCATAACCAATGCTCCAACAGTTTTCATGGGCCTCATGAACAGGATCTTTCAGCCATACCTCGATCGATTTTTTGTGGTCTTCATCGACGACATTTTGATATACTCGACAACTAAGGAGGAGCACGCCTACCACTTGCGAGTTGTAATGGACACACTCCGAGAGAACCAGCTTTATGGAAAGCTCTCAAGTGTCAGTTCTGGATACGTGAGGTCCACTTCTTGGGACACGTCATCTCTAAGGCAGGAGTTGCAATGGATCCTGTGAAGATAGAGGTAGTTCTAGCATGGGAGCCACCCAGGAGCGTGATGGAGGTGTGGAGTTTCTTGGGACTAGCTAGATACTACCGGAGATTTGTGCCAGACTTCTCCAGAGTTTCGGCACCACTCTCATCTTTGACGAAGAAAGGGAAACCCTTTGTGTGGTCAGACAGATGTCAGAAGAGCTTCTAGGAGCTGAGACAGAGATTGACCAGCGCCTCTGTCTTGAGGTTGCCGGAGGAGGGAGTAGGGTACGTAGTCTACTGCGATGCATCAGGGACCAGACTCGGATGTTTCTTGATGTAGGAGCAGGAGGTGATCGCCTATGGATCACGTCAGTTGAGGCCGCATGAGCAGAACTACACTACCCATGACCTGGAGTTAGCATCAGTGGTCTTCGCTCTGAAGACATTGTGGCACTATCTGATTGGCGAGTGCTTTACAGTCTTTTCTGACCATCAGAGTCTCAGGTACATCTTCTCTCAGAAGGACCTGAACCTGAGACAACGGTGATGGCTCGAGTTCCTCCAGGACTATGACTTTGAGATAGTCTATACTCCTGGAAAGGGGAACGTGGTAGCCGATTCTCTCAGCAGGAGGATGGGAATTCAGCTACTTGAGGAGGCAACAGAGCAGCTAGCCGCTTTGCAGATATCCTTTGTGAATACAGATGGAGCAGCCTTCCTTCAGTCACTCACAGTCACTCCTCCACTACTGCAGCGAGTCAGAGAGGCACAGTGTGGGGACGCTGACTGTGAGACGTGGCGTGCGCAGATATCCTTAGGACAGGCACTTGATGGTTTCTCCTTTGCAGTATAGCACGATGTCCTTTTCAGAGGATGTACCTTGGTACCAGTTGCTTTACGGGAGGAGGTGCTGAGAGAGTTTCACACTTCTCCCTTGGCGGTACATCCCGAAGTGGTAAAGATGTACCAGGATCTCAGACGACAGCACTGGTGGCCGGGCATGAAGAAGGTTGTGGCAGAGTTCGTTTCTCGATGCCTCACCTTCCAGCAGGTGAAGGCAGAGCATCAGGTACCAGCAGGCTTGGTACAGCCCTTGGAGGTCCCGGAGTGGAAGTGGGATGGGATATCCATGGACTTTGTGACTGGACTTCCACGCACTATCAGAGGTCACGACTCCATTTGGGTGATTATCGACCAACTCACCAAGTCAGCTCACTTCTTACCCATTAGAGAGCAGGGCTCAGTGGAGAGCTTGGGACGTCTCTACGTTCAGGAGATTGTACGGCTTCACGGTGTGTCATCATCAATCGTCTCCGATCGAGATGCTCGCTTTACTTCCCAGATTTGGAAGGGGTTGCAGGAGGCGTTCTGGACGCAGCTACGTCTGAGCACCGTCTTTCACCCTCAGATAGATGGTCAGACGGAGAGGACCATTTAGACTCTCGAGGACATGCTCCGCGCATGTGTCCTCGGTTTTGGTCACAGCTGGGAGGACAACCTACCCTTGTTTGAGTTCGCGTACAATAACAGCTACCACTCCACCAACGGAATGGCACCATACGAGGAGCTATATGGCCGACCTTGCAGATCTCCTTTGTACTGGACAGACCCTGGGGGGTCAGCGCTTGTGGGACCGGAGATGGTCTAGGCCATGACAGAGAAGGTCCAGGTCATCTAGGAGCGGATGAGGACAGCTCAGAGCCCGCAGAAGTCTTATGCTGATAGGAGGCGGAGGCCACTAGAGTTCAAGGATGGCGACCACGTCTTCTTGCATGTCTCACCTTGACGTGGATTACGGTGATTTGGCTGAGGCGATAACTTGTCTCCACGCTTCATCGGACCATTCCAGGTCCTCAGCAGGATTGGCGAGGTGGCTTATTGCCTGGATCTACCACCTCAGTTGCACCAGGTGCACGACGTCTTCCACGTATCCCAACTGAGGAGATACGTGCACGACCCGACGCATATCATTGACCATGGAGAGCTGGATGTTGATGATGGAGTGACTTTTACGGAGGTCCCAGTGGAGATTGAGGATCGACAGGAGCGGGTCCTACGTGGACGGTCGATTCCTCTAGTACGCATCAGATGGCAGCACGAGAACCTCCAGGAGAGCACTTGGGAGTGGGAGGCTCAGATGCGTGCTCAGTACCCACATTTGTTTCCCTAGTTTATGATGTATCTTTACGGGGACGTAAAGCCCTGAGGTGGGAGTGATGTAAAGACCTGTAAAATTCAAAGAATTGTTTTTCTTAATTTTCTTTGGAATTTTACAAGAACGTAGTTTCTGACGGCACCTGATTCCGAGGCCCGGTGTGCCCGGAATCATTTTCCGAAGTTTGGCTCGGGTACGTTCAGTGAACGAACGAGCGGGTTTTTCTAACTTTTGAACTGGTGCTCAGAATTGAATTCTGAGGGCACCGATGGAATCGCAGTGCCGGTATTTGCTTAGAAACGCCATTTTCGGAGTTGCATTTGCTCGGGTGTGGTTTTTAATTTTTTTGGGGTTAAGTTAAGAAATAAAATAAAGTGGTGCGACAACTTTATTTTATTTCACTTAAAGCCACTTAAATCCACTTAAGCTAAGTTGAAGCGGATAGGGTGGAACTCAAAATATCCTACCCTCTTGGTATGATATTTTTGAGGTGGGGTTCGCACGAGCCCCACCGTTTCTTTTCCTCTAAGTAACGCACCCGCGAAAACCCTTTTCAATGAAAGTCAACCGGTGCATTTTCTTAAATTCTTAACGCCCTTATTAATTGGGCAGTTAAGTCGTTACCATTAATTCATCAAATTAATAGTTCGTTTCTTAACTTTGTTTTTCGTTTGTTGGCATAAGAATAAAATAAGACCAACACATGTGGGAGACTTGTTGAGAGAATTGACAGAAACTCTAAGTTCTTCATCGTCCTTCGCGAAGAATGCGAAGAACGTGAAGAACGCCGAACCCTCGGAGATCAACGACGTGATGCTGTGTACCGCGACGCCGACGAATCTCCTTCCACGACGATTCTTCCGCGACAATACTTCCCCGCGACAATCTTCGATCAACACCCGATTGAGGTAGGGGATTTCGGATCTTTTTCCTTTGTGGATTTTATCCTCAACATGGGTTTAATTGGTGCAATTGAATCTGTGTGTTTTCTTCAACCGATTGAGATCGTCTACGCGACGCTATGTACCGCGACGACGTGACGCCCCTTCCGCAACGCGACGATCCTCTTCTTCCACGACGGTCAATTCCGCGAAGAACTCACGTTCGACGACTACGATGAGGTAGGGATTGATTAATTTAAATCTTTGTGTTTTATACCCGTGGCGTATGATTAAAATTGTTGTGAGATATTTTTTTTAAAACTGCTAACGCGGTGGGTGCGGACCAACGAACAAGTCCAAACCCACCGCCCTTTTCGTTCTTGGTGTGCGGAACGGCGGACGTCGACAAAACAAGTCGCTCGGGCGATGTGAGTCCTTGAAGTGAATGAAGGACCCCGGGAGGGCCTTTGGCGAAGAAGGCGTGAATTTCCGACCACCGAAACTCATCCGGTGGTCCGCGGAGCAACCCGCCAGCGCGCCACGCCGGCACGGCGGCGCCGGCGGCGGAAGGCGGCGGCGCCCGGCGCGCCGCCATGGAGAACCGCCGCGGCTTCAGCCGGGGCGGAGGGCCGGCCATCCCGCGACTGCGTGGGACCGGCGAAGGACGAGACGTGGCTGGCTGCCGCGTCCGCTAGCAAGGGCGGCCCCACGCGGGGCCGTGACTCCATCACGCGGGGGTAGCACGCCCCCCGCTCCGCTCGGCCGTAACCGGCCGATCCGACCCACCGGCCACGCTGGGTCGCACCCAAGCCGGGCCGGGCCACCCAAGCCGGGTCGGACCCGGACCCGGTTCGGGCCGACCCCGGGGGGGTTGGGTCGGGTCAGTTCGGGCCCAGACCCCCCGTTTTCGGGCCTTTTTGGTCTTTTGCTCATAACTTGAGCTACGGGCCTCCGATCGACGCACCGTTAGTGGTGATGTGATCCTTGGATCGAGACGGTCGTTTCGGTATATTGTACTCAAGGTTTCGGAATACTTTGGGTTTGGCCGGGTTGGTTCGTACACGTAACCAACCGGGCCCTCAGAGCGGAAATGCTTATATCTTAAACTCAAGATGTCCAATTGACGTGTCGTCGACTTTGTTGGATCCCTCTAAGTGAGACGGATCATTTGTCTTACTACACCCGAGGTTTGGATGCAGGTGGAGTATGGTCGGGTTGGTTTTCACTTAAAAACCAACCGGGCCCCTGGGACGAAAAATCCAATAACTCTCAGACCGGGCGTCCGATTGACGCGCCGTCTGCGACGTTGAGTTCCTGTTGACGATACGGAACTTTTGGATATATCAACTCTGTACTATGTGTCAGTTGATGTATCAGCCTCTCGGCTCATGAAGCAGACCCTCCCGAACGAGCTTGCTGTGTACGGGAACCCTAGAGCTGGCTGCGACTACTATGACGACGACTGTACAGATATCATCAGTGGATTCGACGGCAACGACTACAGCACTCAGCGATCCTACGTGGATCAGTGCTACAGATCCTGTGTGGGTCCGATCCTGTGTGGGTCAGCACTTAGTGGTTCTGTGTGGGCCACCGCCTACAGATCCTGTGTGGGTCCGATCCTGTGTGAGTCTTTGCGGGGGTTAGTTACCTATCGATCCTTTGTGGGTTAGATCCTTTGTGGGTCATTGTGGGGGTTAGTTACCTATCAATCCTGTGTGGGTCAGATCCTTTGTGGGTCATTGCGGGGGTTAGTGCCTATCAATCCTTTGTGGGTCCGACGGCTTAGATGAATCAGTGGCAGTATCTGATCATCTCTATCGTCATACGAAGAAGTATACCTGTGTGAGCTGAATCTTGTTTTGCTTTCCTTTGTGGATTGTGTTGTGCTATCTTGTGTGGATTTACGTTTTTCTTTCCTGTGTAGACTGGGTTGTACTTGGGCTCGGATGTGGAGCCGAACGAGAATTGATTGACTTAGGTATATGTATGGGCATATACCTAAGCAGTGTTGGATGTTACTTCATGATTGTATCTTTCCTTTGTGGTTTATCCTTTGTGGATTCTGGGAGACCTTCAGGGGTCTTGGGGTCCCTACTGAGTAGCTTATACTCACCCCTGCACGGGCTATTCCCGCACTACGTTGTGTTGGTTGCAGACGATGGACAGCGCTGATCGTGGTTGAGGCTTGCGGAGCAGGACGGTACCTCGAGGTGGACCACTGGGCGGGACCTTCTCGGAGCAGACGGCTGGACCCGAGGAGCTGTGGAGGCTATCTGTACTCACCCTTCAGGTGGGATTTCCAGCGGACAGCTCGACGTTGCGGCTTTACTTTTAGTTGCTTTTTTCCCTTTCCATTTGTACTTTACTTTCAGTTTGGGTTTGTATTCTGGCCCACTTACTTTTCCGCACTTACTTGTATCAGCTTTTACTTAGTGTTTACTTCTACTACTTTCTTGCTCTGTGATGTTTGTTTACTTTACAAAGGCAATGCCTTCCCCTTTTTACTGGGATTTACGCCTTGGTGCTAGTCGCCAGCCCCTGGCCTATGGAAGGCGGGCTTGGGGTAGTCATGGCACGGACTCCGAGGACAGGTCGTGACAAGGTTCACCCATGTAGAATTAGAGTTGTTTAGTTAAAGGATCTTTGTTAAGAAAATCATGTGATACTAGAAGAGTTTTAAGATTTTTAGATGAATAGTTTCAAACCCTTGGAAATGAGATAATTTTTCAATGAGGGGAAAACTTATCATAATGATCCCTCTGAATTTTATTACTAATAAGGGGGAGAGAAAAGGAATCGAGAAGAGATAAGAAATAGGGGGAGCTAGAAAGGAATGGGTAGAAGAAAAATTGAGAAAAGTTAACAACAACTAGTATTACTTTTTAAAGGGTTATAGTAGGTATTGAAAAAAACACACAAAGGGGAATATTCTTAGTCCCAAGTTGTGTTTTGGTTGTATTTTTTGTCAATAGATCAATATGTTGATTATGTTGAAGAAAGAAAGTATGATGAAAAGGTAATGGAAATATTAAATGATGAATGGTTTATATGAAGTTTTCAATTAGATCCAAAACCATCTTCATGAGAATTGAATCCAAACTATCAGCATGATAATAAGATCCAACATATCGGCATGATTCATTGAATAAGATCCATCGGATTGGGATGTTGATAGAAAGTCAGAAGCTTCTGAAAACTGTATTGAGTATGGAATAAAAGTGGTGATCATAATGAGGAAGTTTTCTGGAGTCCAAATGGATTCAATGTGAATCTGAAAATGCTTTTCTATTTTTTAATTCACAAAATTCATAATTTGTCTAAAGACTTGTGATGTAATACTTATGAAGGAATGATGGAGATATAATGCATTCAATCGTATTTAGGATTGGTTGTAAAGGATTGGAAGTTACAAATACTTAAAAATATAAGTTAGATAATTATAAATATTATCTTTAACATATTTAATGTCATAAAGTAAGTCAAGATACAAAAAAATTGTGAAATAAGGAAGTTACTAATACTAGATGTTTTTTGTCTCAGATCATTGGTCTCGTGTTTTTTTGAAGGCTAGTAAGGTTTATCGTAATGAGAGAAACTAAACATGATAGTTTTTAGTTTTACCAATAAGACAAAAGATATAAATCTTTCATGAAATAAGTTATTAGTTATGGATAGTTCATTGGTATCATAATTATAAGAGAAAATAAGTTTCTAAAGTTGAAGCTGATGGAACCGTTCCATCGAACTCGGTGTGCCATCGATAATTGGAGTTACTTTGACACCGATTAGTCATTACATTTGTTTGGTATCCTTATGAAATTAGTGATAGATTGGTAAGAAAAATTTTTTGAATCAGATATGTTTTTATGAAGAATTTTCTTGGGAGATATTGGGAAAATTGAATAAGAATTTTTTTTTGATTGAGTCAAGTGATAATGAAAGTTTTGGATATCTTCAGTTCTGATTTGTTTGAAAGTAGGTCAATAAAATTGGAGTGGCTAAATACCATTATCGTAATAAAGAAATTGTATTGGGCAATTGGAATCAGTAATTGGATTCAAACTCAATATTTTTTAGGAATTCTGAAGTATCGAAGAAGTCAAAGAGATATCCAAAATTGAATGGAAATTAAAGGTGTTGAACAATTCAAAGAAAGATCCAATATTTAAGAAATATTTAAGATTAAGAAAATTTGGTTCAGTGGGAAATGTTTTTCGAATCCCATCCAAACCATATCTAGTTTTCCTATAAAGGGAGAGCACGGTTCATTTGTAAATGTGTGAAAAACTTAGATCTATTAACATATGGTAGAGGTCTGATAATTTTGGAACATGTATTTTGTTTTCAACTAAAGTTTGTTTTTTAGGTTGAAGATGAGAAAGCTTTATTGGAAAGAGTCCATCAGAGTGAGGTTCAATATGATCATTAGAGAAAGTTCAAGGACACTGCTTCATCAGAGAAAGTCCATCGGAGTAAGCCCATTGAAGTGATATCCATCAGAACAAGGTTCATCAGACCAAGTTCCATAGAAATTATGAATTTTGAGCTACCAATTTAGTTCCTAATAAATTGAATAATGAAGATAATAAGGAGAATTGAACTGAGGAAAATTGGATGGAGACCATCAGACTGAGGTTACCGAACTGAGGTTACCGAACTGAGGTTACCAAACTAAGGTAGATTAGACTAACTCTAATTGAGGAATATTTATAAACTAAGTTTTTGGAAGAAGTTTCAAGAATAACAATTTCCTTAAAGAATTTATGAAGTTCTTGAATATTTTATGTAGGTAAAGTTTTATTTAGCTTACTTATGGAGGAAGTGAATAATTTATGAAGTGGATTAGCAAAGAAGAAGGAAAGTGAAGTTTATAATTGTAGATACTTACCAATTGATGAAAAGTTTTGTTTTCCTAGGGTGTATAACCAGTTGTGGGAAAGTGGATACTAGAAAGGATAGTTGGGAGTATAACCAACTATAGTAATAAAGTTTCTATTGGGATTGTAGAATTTTTCACTACTTGTGCCTTTGTATTCTAGAAATAAGATAGTAAAATAATCCATGTTGGTGGGACTATCTAGCATGTAAAATAGTAGGTATTTGTACCAAACCTTGTAAATATCATGTGTTGTCTTCTATGTATTTTTTTAATATTAAAGGTGAGGTTCATAAGTTATATTTTAGTCAATCATAACTCTAACAAGTTTTAAAGGTTAATAAATGTAACTAAAGAGGTTAAGGAAAAAATTATTATAAAATAAAAATAAACCACTAATTCACACCCCCCCCCCCAGTAGTTTCAATCCTGTTTTTGAACAAAATATTTATGGTTAGTATTAGGGGAAAGGTTTAGATAACTTTAGAGATTAGGATGTTTTCATTTGAGGTTAACTTAAGATTTATGGATACCATCAGGGGTTTATAAGTTCCAAATGACCTATGTACTTACCATTCTCTCTTATCAAGAAGAAGTTTTATTAATGCTTTTTATGATGTTGGATTTTGATAAGTGTGTTTCTAAAATTTCAAACCATTGATTACCATGATCAAATTCAAATAGTGAGAACACAATTTATTAAATGGGGATAATGTAACACCTTGAGATTTTAAAAATAATACTATGTTCGATAGTGTATACTATAAAGACCCTGACCCCAGTATCTCAGAGTCGGTTGTTACTTTATTACATTGGATCTAAATATAATAAATCACATCCCAAAGGACCAAATAGTTTAGTGGTCTTGGTAAACTATATATATACATAAAATTCACATTAAATATTAAAACATAAAATATTCAATGTGTTTTCTTTGAGAAAAATTGTCATTCCCCTTATCATATCCATGCATATCCATCATAAAACACTTTCTAGTATCCTGAGAAAAATAAAACATTAGAAAGGGGTGAGATCATGTGCTCATTAAGGGTAAGTATATAGTGTAATCTATCATTAATAAATAATCATAATCAATATGTAAAGGTAAGTAATTGAAACACATTATATTTAAATAATAACTTAAACATAATAAATCAGGAATAAAGGATGATCAAATAAATGTGTATAAATAATCACGTGATCTTGAAACTTATACATGGATATTCTAAAAAATCAAAGAATAACATGGACATCAATAAATAATCTCATAATGATGGAATGCATAATGTCAAACATATAGAACATATAATTAAAGCCTTGGCCAAGGAATCTGAAAATAAATGGGTAAGGACTCTGCTAAAACCTAATATAGCTTGTTGCATGAGACCTATAAATTCATTGAGGGGCTATAGAAGGCTCCAATCATCACTTAATAAGTCCAATGAATTCCTTTTATGAATAATTCAATGTAATCAACATGCTTTAAAAATCAATAATTGTTCCTATTAAAAGAGCTAGTCATACTGAATATCAATACTTTCCCCAATCAAACTGATCATAAACCATAAAAAGAAATATGGTGGATGGTATCATTTGAATATATCCTCAATTTAATATTCAACAAAGGATTTTGACATGGTTGAAATTAATTTAAAAAGTTCAAAGGAAAATTTCTTGATGAAAATACCCTTTATACTTTGAAAATCAATTTTTAAAATCTAAAAACTATACATGTGATAAAGAATACATTTTATTTAAAAAGAACATTGTAAAATTATAAAGGATTATTCAAATCATTAAATCATCATGAAGTAGGGAAATTATATTCATTATATATAAGTTAAAAAACATTTCTTTCACACTTTTGTAAGAAAATTTAAAAAGCACTTCATTCAGAAAACAACAAGAAGATTCCTTTTACAAAAATTATAAAAAGTCAAAAAATAGTAAAAATGAATTTAAACAAAAATTATGTGATAGTAAAAACAATTTTGAAAAAAAATTAAAAAAAATATAAAACATGAACATGGAATAGAAATATTCCATAGCTAAGATTTAAAAATCAACAATCTCGAATAATGATGAGATTATGAAATAAATCCTTACAACTTTTGTAAAATTTGAATCATAATCCCTATAAAATAAATAAATTAAAATAAAATATTATATACCATGAATAAAAAAATATTCATGATATAACATATCATATGGGAATTATATGAACCACACAAAATAAATAAGTGGTGAATAAGGCATATGACTCGTATAAGTAAAAGTGAGATGAGAAAACTCTTACCTCAGATTTGATTTCCTCTGTATGTATTCAAAACTCATGTATAATAAATATAGATTTATTATAAATATATTATATAAAAATAATCATATATATAATACCATATATTATTTACTTACAATATTTTATCTCCTGATTATTAACAATTCATTGTTAAAATCACTATTTTGGGTTGTAACTGCTTCATTTTTCATGTATGATTTAGTTCGATAGTTCTGGTCCTTGTAATTTGACCAAGGTTAAATCATATTAAGAATTTTAATAATGATATAAACATAATATATATTAATTATATACATATTTATATTAATACATAAAATATAGAGATAGAAAATGAATTACATGGTTTATGGAGACAGTAGGTCGTATTTACGCATGAACGTTGTTTTCGCTTTTCATTGAATAGAATGAAAGAAAATTAAATAATATTTCACATTTTAAGAAAAAATATTATATAATATATAAAATATATATTCATTAAATCTATCCTTATTACCATCCATGTAAAGTGTAAATGAAAAATGGATCACATCGCTTCATAGAGAGGGTAGGTCGTACGTACGCACGAGCGATGTTATCATTTTACAACGGATTAGAAGGTAAGAAGGTAGATATGATATTATCATTAAATAGTTATAAATATTTAATAATTATAATATATTTTCATTATTTCTATCTTTATAACCATCCAAGCTAAGTGGTGATGAAAAACGAATTACACCACTACGTGAAGATGGTAATCCATATGTACGAACAAGCGATATTTTCACTTTTTGTATGAAGGAAAAGATATAGAATACAGTTTTACCATAATCATAATAATATCTCATTATATTTATGATATTGTATTTTTTATTTAATTATAGTTATAACACATAAATATTAAGTATAAGAATAAATAAACTTGAAAGACTCTATAAAGATGATTACCCCTTCTTCAGTGGACTCCCTTTATATCTCTTCTTAAGGTACCTAAGGTTGTTATTTTGGAAGTTAAAGAACCTAAAGAACTTGGATAATTAATTTTATAATATGAATAGTAATGGTTTTTTTAAGATATATGGCTCAAATTCGTGTAAATAAGTAATGGAGGAGG
Source organism: Viscum album (assembly GCA_963277665.1). Lineage (NCBI taxonomy): Eukaryota > Viridiplantae > Streptophyta > Magnoliopsida > Santalales > Viscaceae > Viscum > Viscum album. The sequence continues at coordinate 508,912,059 of OY728143.1, read as the reverse complement.
TTCCATTTTATAATTGAGGTGATGGGCACTTTTGGAATTTCATAAAATATTAAATTAATATAAATTATTTATCATTTATAAATAGATCCATATTGATATAATTAGAATATAAGGTGCATATAAGTCAAAATAATTTCATATAATAAAATTTCTATAAGTTTTGAATATTTTTTCACTCTTATCTTTTAGTTTTAACCCCCCCCCCCCCCCCCATTAACCCTTTTGACAATTACCGTACTATTAAAATTTTCAACACTCAAGGATCAATAATGCTACTATAAAATGTAAAATGACCTATAAATGGACCATTTTAGATGTAATTAACCATATAATATTCATTTAGTTGAATATAATATTTTTATGAATTTTTAATAATTTAATAAAATATTATTTTCATAAAATATTAATAATGTCAATTTTAGGACTCTTCATTTAGTTTGACATTAATAACATCAATACAACAATTAAATTAGATAAATAAAAACATATATAATATGTCATTTTTATTAATAAAATTAATTTTTAATATTAATTATTTCAAATTATACTACTTTTAATGATTTTAATATCATTTATTTTATTTTCCCATTAATTAAATAATTACTACATCATCATTGTATATGCATTTAAGGTAATTATATTTTCACCAAAATTTAAAAATAAATTATCATGATTAATATGAATAATTTTTACTTAAAAATAGTATTTATAACTGAACATATCTTCTGGTTATCTCTATGTTAAAAATATTATAGTTATTAAAAACAAGAGTGTGATGTTTTTTACTTTTCTTTACATAAAATATTATAAAGGTCATAATCTCATCCAAATGAAAAAAAGGCCATATAAATGAATATTATATTTTTATGGATGAAATGTATTAATCTAATAAAATTAATGTAAGTTTTAGATTCAGTTTATAGTCCTTATCATTTTATTTTTAACCATTAATTACCTAATTTACCCTTTACCTTGGTAAAAAAATACTAAAGGCACTATTCATATTAATCAAAAATAAAAAGGGCCTATTTAATAAATTCATATATCTTGATTAAAAATATGATATCCATTATTTAATATTCTATTTCAAAAAGTGATAGAAATTAATTTAAGATTAAAAAGAAAAACACAATGATAAGTGGTATTTCAGAAGAAAAAAAATCTTTTTAAGTGTAAAAATATTTTTCTATGAAATTAAATTATAAAAAATGGTTAAAATAGATCAAATTGAATTATTCATAATATAATAAAACTATTTTTTACTTTGAACCCATTTTAAAATAAAATGTAACTATGCAAATGGTTGAAACAAAAATACAATTTACAATAAAAATCGATATTTTTCACTATTCACTAAAAAATAAATCTTTTCAGCAAAATCAAAAAAAAATCACCCTAAGATAATTTTGATTTGATGATTTAAAAAATGATATTATTTTTATAAAATAAATTTTTTGCAAGTTCCAGAAATTGAACACAATATTTTATCACAAAAAACAATGAAAATCATTTTTAAAGAAAATATATTTCTTAAGCATAAAATGAATTTATTAAAAATTGACTACTTATTTCATAAAAATTAATAAATTAATTTTTATTGAGTAAGTCCTTTATATATATATATATATCATAATTCTATTAATACTATTCATACCCACCAATTTAACTGTTATGTTATAATGGATGTATTTAAATAATAATATTTTATCTTTCATTTTGGCTCGATATTGTAGGTCGTATATGCTATTAAGCATAGTGTTTTTTTAATATTGGGGTGTTACATCCCCCCCCCCATAAATAAATTTCACCCTCACAATTTGAATAAGTTTTTGGAAATCAATGGATTGATATTTGAAAATAACTTTTTTGGAAAACCAATGTTGTAAAAAGGCTTAATAAAACTTACTCTTAAAAAGAGGAAACTAAAAGTGTGAAGGTTGTCTCAAAACTAGGTTTACAAATAGGATAAAATCAGTGGAAAGTAAAATATTGACATGTAAGAGTAAATTAATGCTCAGGGATTAGTATAGAGTGATATATAATAAGGGCATGAGAAATTTAACCATCAAAAAACCATAAAACTATGATGGTTTAATAGGTCATTGATTTCTCGATAAGAAAAGTAAATGGATAACATTTTTATTTCAAGTTCATTTTCCTAAAGTTGAGGGATTCTTTTACAATCTAAATAAATCACTCAATAAAATAATATTACTTTATTTCTTTTTATTTCATAAATAAAATCTCATCCTTTGGTTGTGATTTGATTTATTTCCAGTTCATCTCTTGTGCTAGGAAATAGATATAATTTTTTTTATGCCTAAAGAACTTTTAATTGAACCATAAGAACGAAAGTCATTATTTCAACCTCTAAATATATACCAAAGTCAAAATGGTTATCATGGGTTATCCAATATGATAAATCATACTTTAACCTCAAACAAAAATATCCAAAGTTGAACTTAATTCATTCCATAAGTATTTAACCTTAAGACTCCTCCAAAATATTACCGATCATATTAAAAACCTAAGAATTTGATAAAACATTTATCCCTAGACAACATAAAGTAGTTTATAATGTCACATTACAAATATGTGAATAGTTTTATCACCTATACTAATAACCTAAATCACCATTAACTTTATCTTTATTCCATATATCCTATGTAACACTGATAACCTAAAAATTAATGAAATTTTTTTAACCTAAAATGTTATCTCATTCCCTTCATGTAACGCCCCGACCCCAGTTACCCAAAGATGGTGCATTATTTTAATACATTGGCATGATTACAAGGCATCAAGTCCCGAAGGACCGATCAATTTAGCAGTCTTAGAAAATAGATTAGATACATAAACTTTGCATTACAATTTCTAACATAAAACACAACATAAATAATCCTTTTAGAATTCCATTATTCCCTTAGCTTAACCCTAAATATCAATCATAATACACTTCTTGGAATCCTGGGAAAACAAAACATAAGAAATGGGTGATCTCAGATGCTCAGTAATGGTAAATAATTCAGCGGAAGCAATAAACTTTTAAGGAAATATGTGTAATAAAAACAAAAGCCTTTTAAACATAAACTTGAACATAATATATAAAAAATAAATCAAACATTACCATATAAACATGCACAGAGATATCCTACTAGTCGAATAATCACATTTAATAACTAATTTCATAATGAGGGAATGCATAATACCGGACATCATAACCACATAGTCAAGGCCTCGTGCCAAGACTACAAATAAAATTTTTGTTAAGGCATTTCTCCAAGACACTAATTTGTCTCATGAGACCTACTGATGCATCAAGGAGCTATAGTGGGCTCCACCCATCACTAACTAAGCCCAATGCATCCCGCATATGAAAATTTTGAAACATAACATCAACATTCATATTAAAACTAGCATATGAAATGTCAATACTTTAACCATAAACCATGAATGGTATAAAAATAGCACATCCACAATCAAACATATCATAACTCATTCAATACAATATGGAATACTGTATTATAATAAATCAACCTCAATCAAAAATAATATCCACTAAAGGATGTTGACATAGTTGAAAACAATTAGTAAAACTCTTTGAGAGAAATATCCCTTTTATGAAATCATTTAAAAGTCACGCATTTATAAATGAAGTCATTTAAAATAGATTTTTGAATCAAATTATCCCATAACACTTTGAATATTTTTAAAGGAATTAACATTTTAAAACAATCATGTTCATATAAATAAATCCTTAAAATCATTTTTAAAACATGGACATTAATTAAAAAGATTTAGAAAAATAAATCATTAAAACATTTAAAATGCTGATCTTTCTAAAGATTACCTTCTACAAAACATTAAAATATTCATTTTTAAAACATTTTTATGAAACATGGACATGGATGATAAAAATTTCTCAGTAAATACTAACACATAAACAATCTCATATAATAATGAGATTGAGGAATTAACCCTTACCTTGTACTTTCCTTTGGTCAAGGGTACATTTAACCTCATGTATAATGACCATAGTATGTTATTAAATTATAATAAAACCATATTCATATTTATGATATCATACTTGATTCATTTATGTCCTTATACTACCCATTTAATAATAATTTCTATGTTAAAATAACATTTAAGGTAATAATCGATTTCTTTATCATACATGTTTTAACTTGTTATTCTTGATAGTATAACTTATATAATGATTTAATTGATTCCAGAATATAAAACATTATTTATGTATCATATATATTCATAATATAAGTATGTATAATAGATTTATATATGAAATTGAAAACACCGTTTATCGAGACGGTAGGTCGTACGTACGCATAAACGCCATTTCCGTTTTCATATTGTATTGAACGGAAGTAAGTGAATAAGATATATATAAATACAAACATATATATATATATATATTATATTAGCATTATTATTACATATATTACATGCTTATTAATAATATATATATTTATAATCATCGTTGAATGGTGAACGTGGAAATGAATCTCATTGCATCATGGAGACGGTAAGCCGTACGTAGGTACGAGCGATGATATCATTATATTTATGGGGAAATCATATGTAATTGGATGGTATATTATATATAAAGAATAATTAACATGTTATATTTATTATTTACATAAATTATACTCATTATTATACTCATCCAAAAAATGAAGTGTTGAATAACAAACTACACCATGACGTGGAGATGGTAAGTCATACGTACGCATGTATGGTGACTTTTTTATTCATAGGATGGATAGAATAATGAATATGGTTGTACCATATTTATAATAATGTCACATTAAGTAGAAGGTACTATATTTATTATTTTTTTATGTAAACAACAAAGAAATAGGAATTGGAAGAAGAAAAGAACTTTGAAAGTGGTGATGAAATAATTACCTCTTCTTCGTGTGCTTCCTTTTGATTTGATCAAAATGGATCCTTAGATTGTATTTTTGATCAAAGTAAGGAATCTAGGTTTAAGTGAGAGTAGTTGGGAGGATATTTTAGTATGGTTTTACTGAGACAAATGGATTTGGAGGTGTGATTTTGAGAGAAGGGGAAGTACCCATTTATAAGAGAGATGAGGGTCACTTTAGGAAAATCTTGAAATATTATTTTATTATAAATATATTTTCGGTTTATAATGGATCTAAAAAGATTTATTTCTAGGATAAGGTTGTTATGGGTCTAAAAACTCTCAACCAATAGGTTTTATACAAGTTTAAGTCACCATATTAACCTTATCTTTTAGATTTAACTCTTAGTTAAATAGTTTAACTTTTACCATGTATTCATGTATTATTATAATACATGGTTAATAAACTTACTATAAAATGACAAGATAACCTCAAGTGGTTCATTAATGACATATATAACCTTATATAAGTCATTTGGATGATCCTTAGATTTTTAGGAATATTATATCATTTAATAATATTGTATTTGTTTTAAAAACTCATTTATGTCAATTTTGACACTGTTTGGTATTTTTTTGTAGAAGTCATAAAAACTTTATCACTTCGAAAAAAAATTATTTAATCAACCCTAAAATGTCATATTAACCTATAAAATTAGTTTAATTCATTAAAATTCCCAATTTACATTTATTTGTATATTTATAATATCAATTATTTTAATCTTTCATTAATAAGGTAATTATTGTATCATCATTATGTCATAAATAAATTTAATTATTAAATTTATAAAAATTATAAATAAAATACCATGATGTATGAAATATTTTTAGATTTATAATTAATATTTATATTCAAATTTATCTTATGTATAACTCTATATTAAAAATGGTTTAGTTAATAAACTTTTAATTTAACACTTTTAACTATTTTTCAAATAAATATAATAAATGTCTTAATCTAACCCAAATGGATCAAAAGGGTCTTATTTTTATCTTAAGGTTTATTTTGGTCAAATAAAACTTATCAAATAGAATTAGTACATGTCTTGGGGTAATTTTAATATTATTTTTACCTTTAATTACCTTATTTACTTTTTACCATGGTAAGTAAAATTCAAAAGTTACTATTCACCAAAAATTATTTTCATCCTATTGAACCACATTTTACTTACTTATGTCAACCATATCTCTTTGATTTTTGAAATTCAATTCACATAAGGGGTAAAATTATGTTTTATGCAAATTAGCAAGTGTGCCTAGAAGGTAGGTAAATGTGCCTAAAACGTGGGTAAAAAGTCGTCAAAATGGTTCAATAAAATTTTATATATCTAATCTTATAATAAAATGACTCCAATGACTTAAATTGGACTAATATATGTATTTTGTATCTATTTTGACTTTAAGATAAATTTTTAATTAAAAATAATTATTTTAATGAAAAAGTCGGTTTTTATCTACAACGTAGTGTTTTTCACTATTCATAAAAAATTGGATGTTTTCAGAAAAATAACAAAAAATCACCCAAAGCTAATTTTGATATTATGAATCCAAAAATTAATTCTATTTTAAAAACTAAAATTTATAAAATTTTAAAAGGTGGGTATTACTATTCATAACAGCTAGTTTGATAAGTCGTGGTGCGTTTGAACTCGGTGTTGCGTGCAGCGTAAGCTATTTAATTACTTTAAAGAGATAACATACTATAAAATACTAGAGTGTTGAATTCTCCCATAATTCAATAAATTGTGTCCTTGAAATTTGAAATTCTTCATCAAAAATAAATGATTGAAAATAGAATCTTCCTTCGTGGAAAACCCACATTGGAAATAGGGTTAATAAAATTTAGTCTTAATAAAAGGAAAAGGGAAATGAAAAAGTCACCACCAAATTAGAATTTATAATAGAATAACATTGGTGGAAATTTGAGACACATAATTGGATGAAAATGTAAATATTTATAGGGAGTGATTGAGTCATCAATCATAAATAAGTGAATAGTAAATAAAAAATTGAGGGCCTCAAAGCCATAAATCTATGATGACTTAAAATATTACTGGTTCATCAAAACATAAGGTATTAAGATAAAACATTTTTGTTTTTAAGATTCTTTCTCTAAAGTTTAAGAATTAATTTCTTCATAGAATAAGAAAATAAAAAAAATACTTGACAAGTAGAGTTTCGTTCTTTAACTAATTTCTACAACAAACTCATCTTTCACTCTAAAAGATAATAGAACTAAAAAATATTCAATTTATCCCAATATTGTAGGGTTTTAAAAAAATGAATTTATAATTCATCTATCATATCACTTAAAAAAACTACATTATACAAACTAGGATATTACGTAGGTCAGTGGTACGTGATGCACCCTTGTCGCCCTTCGGTTGCGGTTTCAAGTCTCGCGGCCTTGCTAGATGCAACGGGTTGTCGCACGACCTATGGGTTGTCCTTTTTATAACAATCCAAAAATAATCTTAAGAAATGTTCTAACCTTAAAAAGTAGTATCAAATTTCCAACTTAATCTATTCCAACCTTTAGACTTATCCAAAATACTTTTTCCAAACTCACAGTCCAAAATTTATAAGCTAAACATAATGAATATCTCTTTTTTCCACATAATAACATGTGAATACCTTCATCATGTATTCTCTTAAAACATGGTAACACCTTGAATTACCATAAAAACTTATTGAATACATTAATTCTCCCTTGTTCCTTATAGAATACTGGATATACTCCTTAAATCCAAAAATTTTGAATACTCCAACAATGAGGGAATAAAAAAACCATTAATCAGTTCCAAGGATGTCAATAATACCCGATATACATTATCCATCTCAATTATCTATTATTAAAAAATCACTACCACAGTATCAGGACCATATTAAGGTTTATCTTTCTCTCAACCATATATTTTCCAAAATGTTTAACTTGAAACTGTGTCACTTTACTTGGTACCATATAATCTCAAATCCTTAATGAAATAGTACTACAGTACAATCCTTATATACTCTATAATTCTTATAACTTGTATGTCATTAATATAATACTCAAATGTAACGATTAATTAATAATGACATAAGATCACCAATCATTCCTATTAATTTGTGGCAGTATCATAACTTGATTATTATCAAATAGAATCATCTGGGGTATACTCTGATGATTTAGACATTGATTCGCGTAGTGTCCCAACTCCTTGTAGATGAAGCATTGTACATTTGAAACCTTTTTCTTACCATTACAATCATCTACCTGGTGTCATTTTTATCCACACTTATAAAAAACTATCATTCCCTTCAAGCATTTACCAAGGTGATTCTTTCCACACTTATCACATGTGGGAAAATCCTTATTTCCATTCTTCCCTTTATATATCTTTTATTTTCGATCCACTTCTTCTCTTTCTTCCCTTTAAAGTCATAGGACTCAGAGAATTCATTACTTATCTTATTAACACATGATATTATTTCTTCATATGATGATAATATGTGGGAGAATATTTACCATCTAAATGTTGGATTAAGACCATGAAAGATATGATCCTTCTTACTCTTTGGATCATGCGTATTGCTAGAGTTCTCATTCCTTCTACTAGGTGTTGTTTCTAAACGAAAAAATGCACTAAGTTTGATCATATCATAATGTATAATCCAAAAAGTAGAAAAATTCTCAAAAATAATTGAATATTTTCACAAATCTAGTCTCATAATCATAAAAATGGTTTCTTTACTGACATATTTTCTCATAAGTCCTTCATAATGGTTTGTAAAGAAAATGTGAATTATCCTAAGCATATCCCCTGGGAGTGTCATAACCAAGAGTGCAGCAAGGCCCATTGTCGTGCACCAGTTCCCGTTTGAGTTGTAGATACCCAAATCTTGACGTACATGGACAATACATTACTTTTTCGAAATACTTGATACATAATGAAAACAGACACACAAGGACCGTAATAGTTTAGTGTCTTTGGAAACTCAGAAAATAATATTCTAATCGTGGTGAAAGATCTTCAACATCTCCCTTAAAGATCTTCCCCTTTTGTTTTCTTACCTAAAACCTTTCTTTATTTCCTGGGGAGAATAAAACATAAAAAGGGTGAGCTCAAATGCTCATTAAGGGAAAACATAGAGAACATAAAACAATCCATAAACATTTGAAATCAAAAACTTGAACATGAAATTTAAACATCAAAATCTTGAGCAAAGACATAAATCGTGGAAGTACGTAAGGAATATATCATAATGGAACATCAACCATGATAAAATATAATGGTAATAAAACATGTAATTTTGGAAACCATTCAGCACATGTTATTATTTCAATAGTATCCAAGGCATTACTGCCATGACCATCTTAGTGGACAAAGTCCCTTTCTGAATCGAGTTCACTCCTCGTTCCAGTCCTATATTACTGAACTGTATTAACTTACCGTTCCAGCCATGTCTATCTCATGAGATATAAATCTTTACCCAATGCATTGGAGGGAGATATAGGTCCCACCCATCTCATAATGAAATCGTTCTTACTTGTGCCACAAAATAAACTTAAAACATTCATCATAACCCAAAGAATAAAATGGGTTTCATAAACATCATCCCATCATCACATAACCCATATAAAACAAATGGATATTTCATCATAAGAAAAGTGAAACCATTTAAATTATAGAGACATTATACTTGAAACATACACATATGAAAAAATTTCATCTTAGATGGAAAATGGTTTTGATAAAGCACTTGAAATGAATTCTTGAGGAAAATATCCTTTCTTTTCAAAATCATTTTCTTTTCAAAAAATACCATGTAATTTTAAAATAAAAGGATTTTTTTGAAAATAATAATGAAATATTATAGAGGAATATTTCTGAAAGTTAAGCGTTATGAAACCGTAAAAATCCGTTCATGCCGTATAAGTTAAAAAACATTCTCCTCGTACTTTCGTCAGAAAAGTTAAAAAGTACCTCGTATGGTAAACAAAAGAAATATTCCTTCCATACGATGTGGTAAAATTAGAAAAAAGGGTAAGAATTACTTTAAACATACATGGAAGAAAAGTAAACATTTTATGAAAACATTTTGAGAACATATGGACATGGATAACAAACATAACCCCAGTAAATACTTACGAATAAAAAATCTCGGATAAGAATGAGATTGGAATAATTATCCCTTACCTTAGGTCCGATATGATTCATAAATATCTGAACCTCATGTATAATGATTTAAAAAATGTCATTGACTTATTACAGAATCATATTCATTGTTATGATATCATATATGGTTCACTTATGACTTTATATTACCCGTTCTTTTGTAAGTTCCATGTTAAAGCAGCGTTTTGGGTAAAATCGTTTTATTTATCGTACATGTTTGGACTTATTGTTCTTGATATTATTACTTATATCCTGATTTAATTAATTACAGATTGTAAAACATGATTTATATGTAATATATATTCATCATATACATATATATATGATCGATCTATAAATAGAATGAAATACACCGTTCATGGAGACGGTAGGTTGTACGTACGCATGAACGCTGTTTTTGTTTCCTTACTGAATTGAATGGAATTAAGTAGATGACATAAAAAATATATAAACATAAATCCATTATCATTATTATGTCATATATTTCATTATTACTTATTATATATACTCTAAAATCATTCATGAATGGTTAACATGGAGAATGAATCTCATCGTGTCGTGGAGACGGTAGTCCGTACGTACGCACGAGCGATGATATCATTCCCATGATCGTGGAATTGTATTGAAGTGTATGTATAATATTTCAGAATCAATATCACTTTACAATAATCATATATAGTTATTTATTCATACCATTATACCCATCCAAAGAAGATGGTGGTCGAAAACAGATTACACCACGGCGTGGAGACGGTATTCCGTACGTACGCACGCGCGGTGATTTCATTTTCCGTAGGATGGATAGATGGTGAAATAGGGTTGTTTAATACTTATAATAACATATCAGTATATGAGTGATACTGATGTTATTACTTCATAATGAAACAACTAAAGAATAAGAAGTAGAAGAAGAAATAAAGTTGAAAGAATCGGTAACAGACATTATCTCTTCTTTGAAGCGCCTCTTCTTAACCTCCTATTAGGGCACTAAAGATGGTCTTTGAAGAAGACCAGAAACTCTAGGATGTTTCTAGGGAAGTGGAGAAGAGAAATTGTCAGGTATAGTCCGAGCTTGAAGGATCAAAGTGGTGTGAGGAAGATATGGAGGATGTTCCCTTTTATAAGGGAGGAGAGGGGCACCTTAGGAAAACTTAAAATATTATTTTATTATAAAGTCGTATTCGGTTTTTAATAGCTCCAAATTGATTTATTTCGAAACTAAGGTGGGGATGGGTCGAAATCATCTCATCCAATTGAATTTAGACAAGTTTAGGTTTCTATTTTATCCTTATCATTTAGATTTAACTTTAAGTTAAATAATTTTACTTTTACCGTGTCTTCTTGTTTTCTTACACTATAAGGTTAATAAACTTACTATAACAAGACAAACGAACCCCAAGTTGTTTATTATTAATATATATAACCTTATCTAATTCATTTGGCTGAACTTTAGATTTTTAGGAAGAAAATAACAATTAATAATATAATATTTGTTTTAAAAACTATTTTATGTCAATTTTGACACTATTTTGGTAATTTATTTTTGTGAAAATCATAATAGAATGATTAGTTCGAACCAAGTTAATTAAATCAATACTAACATGTCATATTAACCTATAAAATTAGTGGAATTCATAATAAGTCTCAAATTATATTTATTTGGGTATTTATAACATCAATTATGTCAATATTTCATTAATAAGATAATTACTACATCATCATTGTGTCATAAATTAATTAAATTATTTAATGACTAAAAATTATAAATAAAATACCATTATATAGGAAGTGTTTTTATCATTCTAATGAATATTTATAGTCTAATTTATCTTATGTATAACCCTTTATTAAAAATGTTTTAGTTATTAAACTTTGATTTTAACTATTTTAACTATTCTTTAAATAAAATAATATTAAATGTCCTAATCTAATTCAAGTGGGAATAAATGGTCATATTTTATCCCTAAGGTTGTTTTTTGTCGAATTAAACTTATCCAATAGAATTAAGACATGTTTTAGGGTAATAATAATATCATTTTACCCTTAATTACCCTATTTACTTTTAACTGTGGTAAAAAAAAGTAAAAAGTTACTATTCACCAAAAATTATTTTCATCTCATTGAACCACATTTTAGTCCTTGATATTAACTGTGTCTCTCAGATTTTCGAAATTCCACTCACAGAAGCGGTAAAATTAAGTTTTATGTAAATTTTTAAATTCTCCTAGGAGGTGGGTAAAAGACGGTGAAAAGTTCAATAAAATTTTTATATATCTAAAATTATTATAAAATGAATCCAATGAATTACATTGAAATTATATAGGTGTTATGTATCAATTTTGACCTAAAATAAATTTAAATAAAATAAATAATTAATTAAATAAAAAGTAGGTTTTTAAATAGTAACTCAGTGTTTTCACTATTCATCAAAAATTGAAAGTTTTCAAAATAATACCAAAATTTCACCCTAGGATAATTTCGATATTCCAAATCCAAAAATAAAGTCCATTTCGAAAGATAAAATTTATAAAATTTTAAAAAATGGGTATTACTATTCATAACAGCTAGTTTATATAACATATCGTTGTTTAGTGAAACTCGGTATTGCGTACAACACACGCTATTGTGAAAGGTCGCGATTGCATGTAATGCAAGACAAGTCAGGGATGCATGTAGTGAAATCTCCTTTTGGTGTGGCATACAATACAAGACATCAATAAAAATAAAAAGAATATTTTTCATAAAATCTCAGGGTGTTACATTCTACCCCCCTTAAAATGAATTTCGTCCTCGAAATTCGTCGGGACTATAAATGTTTTACTACTCGAAAGTTTCGTTAATAGAAACCCACGTCGTAAAAAGGAATACCAAAACCAATCTTTAAAAACTAAAGTATGAAACATAACGGTTACCCAAATTAACTAATCACTGGGTTTCCACATAGGAGAACATAGGTGAAGATATGGATATGGAAAAGAAATCTAACCATCATGTTCTGATGGAGAGTGGTAGAGAATATAGCTATGAAAAATCCAACAATCACAAAGCCATAGATTTGTGATGATCTAAGGTACCATCTGATTCATCAGATATAAGGGCACTAGGACAACATTTTTGGTTTTCAATATCATTTCCCTAAAGTTGAAGAAATTGGAATTAGAAGAAATACTTTATTGATTTTGGTACAGTCTCACCATTGGTCATTATTTGGACAATTTCCACTTCATCTCTTAAAGAAATGAAGTTGAATTTGTCATTTGTGAAGTGTTAGCAGATCATGTAATAGAATGATGGGTCATTCCATCTATCTTAAACAAAAGATTAGAAAAAGTTATCAAAAATACATAAGTCCATCTATAGTGAGATTAATCATATATGGTTCCTAAAATGGACTTATACTTCATATATCATACTACTTAATATAATAAAACTGGTTTCTACTAAACAGGGAATTCCTGTAGGCCAGTAGTAGGCGATAAAGTCTGGTCGCACTTCAGTTGTGGGTTCGATTCCCACAGCCTTGTCTGACGCGACGGGTTGTCGTCCGTCCTACAGGTTGTCCTTTTTCTAAAACTACATTATTATAACATTCCATAAATAATATCGAAACAAAATTCTAGCCTTAAAAAATTCAATCTGATGTCCAACTGAATCCATTCCAACCTTTATGCTTATTAAAAATACTTCTGTCCAATATCATAGTGTAAAGAAAATGATTACTTGAGATTTCACATAACAAGTACGTGAATACCATTATTTATCCCCCATATATCATACGATATATCTTGTTGGTCACATTCCAAACATTTGAAGGCCTTAATCACTTATTCTCCTAAAAAATGAATACCCATTGAACCTTAGTGAAAACATGAATGCAGTTAAAAGTTAACACTTTCCCCATACCAAAATCCCCAAAATTATATATATTCAAACCATGATATCACTTAGTCCTTATATCAATCATGAGCTCATGAATACTATCAAACAATTTATTTTCTCCTTATCCCTTCATTATGCGCATATCATCTGCTTTCCAAAATATTTGAATCACTTTTCATGGTTACTGGTACCATATTCTTATATAAAACCACAATGGACCAATACACAGATATTTCAAAATTCCATGATACTATAAATGAGATTCCATGATACTATTTTAAAATCCCATTACATAAACACTTAATCATTACACAACATCTTTGTCATACTCAACATCTCAAATAGTGATCGCATGTGACTTCCCTTTATCCTTTGCCTTAAGAGGTTGCTCACGTTGATCATCATTAACCCTTGGATTAGGGCATTGATTAGCATAATGCCCCATTTCCTTGCACTTAAAGCATTGAAGTGTTGGTGGTGCGTTCTCTACAGTATTTTCTTTATTCACATCATTAGAAACCCTTTTTCCATTACTTGGACACTCAGCTACTCGATGACCTTGTTTTCCACACTTAAAACATTTTCTAGTCCCTTTAAGACAATCTCCACCATTCTTCTTTCCACACTTTGAGCACAAAGAAACATTTATCTTCTTTTCACCATTATTCTGAGATTTCTCCTTGAACTCCATCTTTCATTTCTTATCCAAACCATGAGATGTATATGTAACACCAACTTCTATTTCTACCTTGATATCACAATGCACAATTTCTTCATAGCTATTGAAGTCTCTTATAGCTAATTCCCTTCGAAGACTTGGTTTTAATCCATTGAAGAATCGATCAACTTTACTTTCAGGTTGGATGATAAAGTCAGATGCATACCATGCAAGCCTTGTAAAATTCGCTTCATATATACCAACAGATCCATCATCCTTTTTCTTAAGCTCAAGGAAATACTTTTCTATCTTTGTTTGAAGAATACGAGTGAAGTACTTATTGAAAAATATGTTCTTGAACTCTTCCCATTCCATGGACTCAATTTCTTCTCTTTGCCTCGTATTCTTGATAAGATTCCACCATTGATCAGAATCACCTTCCAAACGATATACTGCTAAGATGACTTTATCATGCTCAGAACATTGTAGAACTGAAAATATCTTTTCAATGGTACTGATCCATTTTTCAGCCACTAATGGATCAGAAGACCCGCTAAATAAAGGTGGACGCTGCCTCATGAAGGATTCAACAGAATGTTGCTCCTTTCTCTGCTCATTTGGTAGTCTATAATGATTCATAGCTTGTGTAAGTATAGATATAATATTTGCACTCCATCTCCCATAACATTGGTTTGTTCAGGAGGACAATCATTGCATCGTCCATTACATTGATCAACACGGTTCCTTCGGGTTCCATCCATCATCTAAAACCCAAAAAGAATAGCGTGATGAAAACATCATGATAGGGAAAACAACATAATAAAGGGGGAGTACCTTCCATATCTAACATCCTAGGTTTAATTCTAATATCATTACCATAATTTTAGGACTATAACCTATACTTATACTTATCCTTAGGGACATCCCTAGACATACCTTAGAAATATCTCTAGGGATCTCACTAAAGTTCTTGCATCTTAGTTTCCAAAGGTTGACTAAACATTTCCTCTGATACCAATTGTAGAGACCCAAAGCTTGACGTACATGGATATTACATAACTTTTACGGAATACTTGATACATAACAAAAATAGACACACAAGGACCGTAATAGTTTAGTGTCTTTGGAAACTCAGAAAATAATCTTCTAATCGTGGTGAAACATCTTCAACATCTCCCATAAAGATATTCCCCTTTTGTTTTCTTACCTAAAACCTTTCTTTATTTCCAGGGGAAAATAGAACATAAAAAGGGTGAGCTCAAATTCTCATTAATGGAAAACATAGAGAACATAAAACAATCCATAAACATTTGAAAGAAAAAGATTGAACATGAAATTTAAACATCAAAATCTTAAGCAAAGACATAAATCCTGGAAGTACCTAAGGAATATATCATAATGGAACATCAACCATGATAAAATATAATGGGAATAAAACATGTAATTTTGGAAACCATTCAGCACATGTTATGATTTCCATAGTATCCAAGGCACTACTGCCAAGACCATCTTAGTGGACAAAGTCCCTTTCTGAATCGAGTTCACTCCTAGTTCCAGTCCTGTATTACTGAACCGGATTAACTTACCGTTCCAGCAATGTATATCTCATGAGATATAAATATTTACCCAATTTATTGGAGGGAGATATATTTCCCACCCATCTCATAATGAAATCATTCTTACTTGTGCCACAAAATAAACTTAAAACATTCATCATAACCCAAATAATAAAATGGGTTTCATAAACATCATCCCATCATCACATAACCCATATAAAAAAAATGGATATTTCATCATAAGAAAAGTGAAACCATGTAAATCATAGAGACATTACACTTGAAACATACACATATGAAAAAATTTCATCTAAGATGGAAAATGGTTTGGATAAAGCACTTGAAATTAATTCTTGAGGAAAATATCCTTTCTTTTCAAAATCATTTTCTTTTCACAAAATACCATGTAATTTTAAAAGAAAATGATTTTTTGAAAATAATAATGAAATATTATAGAGGAATCTTTATGAAAATTAGGCGTTATGAAACCGTAAAAATCTGTTCATGCGGTATAAGTTAAAAAAACATTCTCCTTGTACTTTTGTCGGAAAAGTAAAAAAGTACCTCGTATGGTAAACAAAAGAAAGATTCCTTCCATAAGATGTGGTAAAATTAGAAAAAAGGGTAAGAATGAATTTAAACATACATGGAAGAAAAGTAAACATTTTATGAAAACATTTTGAGAACATATGGACATGGATAATAAACATAACCCCAGTAAATACTTACGAATAAACAATATCAGATAAGAATGAGATTGGAATAATTATCCCTTACCATAGGTCCTATATGCTTCATATGTATCTGAACCTCCTGTATAATGATTTAAATAATGTAATTGACTTATTAAAGAATCATATTAATTGTTATGATATAATATATGGTTCACTTATGACTTTATATTACCTGTTCTTTTGTAAGTTCCATGTTAAAGCAGCGTTTTGGGTAAAACCGTTTTATTTATCGTACATGTTTGTACTTGTTGTTCTTGATATTATTACTTATATCCTGATTTACTTAATTACATAATGTAAAACATGATTTATATATAATATATATTCAGCATATACATATATATATGATATATCTATAAATGGAATGAAATACATCGTTCATGGAGACGGTAGGCCGTACGTACGCATGAACGTTGTTTTCATTTCCTTATTGAATTGAATGGAATTAAGTAGATGACATGCATATATATATACATAAATACAGTATCATTATTATGTCATATATTTCATGATTACTTATTATATATACTTTAAAATCATTCATGAATGGTTAACATGGAGAATGAATCTCATCATGTCGTGGAGACGGTAGTCCGTACGTACGCACGAGCGATGATATCATTCTCATGATCATTTAATTGTATTGAAGTGTATGTATAATATTTTAGAATAAATATAACTTTACAATAATCATATATAGTTATTTATTTATACCATTATACCCATCCAAGTAAGGTGGTGGTCGAAAACAGATTACACCACGGCGTGGAGGCGGTATTCCATACGTACGCACGTGCGGTGATTTCGTTTTCCGTAGGATGGATAGATGGTGAAATAGGGTTGTTTCATACTTATAATAACATATCAGTATATTAGTGATACTTATTTTATTACTTCATAATGAAACAACTAAAGAAGAAGAAGTAGAAGAAGAAATAAAGTTGAAAGAATCGGTAACGGACATTACCTCTTCTTTGAAGCGCCTCTTCTTAACCTCCCCTTAGGAAACTAAAGATGGTCTTTGAAGAAGACAAATACCTATAGGATATTTCTAGGGAATTGGAGAAGAGAAATTGGCAGGGATTGTCTGAGCTTGAAGGCTCAAAGTGGTGTGAGGAAGAGAGGGAGGAGGTGCCCTTTTATAAGGGAGGAGAGGGGCACCTTAGGAAAACTTAAAATATTATTTTATTATAAAGTCATATTTGGTTTTTAATAGCTCAAAATTGATTTATTTATAAGATAAGGTGGGTATGGGTCGAAATCCTCTCATCAAATTTAATTTAGACAAGTTTAGGTTTCTATTTTAACCTTATCATTTAGATTTAACTTTAAGTTAAATAATTTTACTTTTACCGTGTCTTCTTGTTTTCTTACACTATAAGGTTAATAAACTTACTATAACAAGCCAAAAAAACCCCATGTTTCTTATTATTAATATATATAACCTTATATAATTCATTTTTCCGAACCTTATATTTTTAGGAATAAAATAACAATTAATAATATAATTTTTTTTTTTAAACTAATTTATGTCAATTTTGACACTATTTTGGTAATTGATTTTTGTGAAAATCATAACAGAATGATTAGTTCGAACCAAGTTAATTAAATCAATAATAACATGTCATATTAACCTATAAAATTAGTGTAATTCCTAAAAAGTCTCAAATTACATTTATTTGGGTATTTATAACATTAATTATGTCAATATTTCATTAATAAGATAATTACTGCATCATCATTGTGTCATAAATAAATTAAATTATTTAAGGTCTAAAAATTATAAATAAAATACCATTATGTAGGAACTCTTTTTAGATTTCTAATGAATATTTATAGTCAAATTTATCTTATGTATAACCCTTTATTAAAAATGTTTTAGTTATTAAACTTTGATTTTAACTATTTTAACTATTCTTTAAATAAAATAATATTAAATGTCCTAATCTAATCCAAGTGGCCCTAAATGGTCATATTTTATTCCTAAGGTTGTTTTTGGTCGAATTAAAATTATCCAATAGAATTAGGACATGTGTTAGGGTAATAATAATATCATTTTTACTCTTAATTACCCTATTTACTTTTAACCGTGGTAAAAAAAAGTAAAAAGTTACTATTCACCAAAAAATATTTTCATCTCATTGACCCACATTTTAGTCCTTGATATTAACTGTGTCTCTTGGATTTTCGAAATTCCACTCATAGAAGCGGCAAAATTAAGTTTTATGTAAATTTTCAAATTCTCCTAGGAGGTGGATAAAAGTCGGTGAAAAGTTCAATAAAATTTTGATATATATAAAATTATTATAAAATGACTCCAATTAATTATATTGAAATTATATAGGTGTTATGTATCAATTTTGATCTAAAATAAATTTAAATAAAATAATTAATTAATTAAATAAAAAATCGGTTTTTAAATAGTAACCTAGTGTTTTCACTATTCATCAAAAATTGAAAGTTTTCAGAATAATACCAAAATTTCACCCTATGCTAATTTCGATATTCCAAATCCAAAAATTAAGTCCATTTCGAAAGATAAAATTTATAAAATTTAAAAAAAATGGGTATTACTATTCATAACAGCTAGTTTATATAACATATCGTTGTTTAGTGAAACTCGGTATTGCGTACAACACATGCTATTGTGGAAGGTCGCGATTGCGTGTAATGCAAGCCAAGTCAGGTATGCGTATAGTGCAAGCTCCTTTTCGTGTAGCGTACAACACAATACATCAATAAAATTAAAAATAATATTTTTCATAAAATCTCAGGGTGTTACATGAGTCTAGCTCAAAGCAGTGTTTTTGAGTTTTATCCCTAGATACATATGTTTCAGAGCCACCTCTACCTGTTCATATCTAGACATAAATGTATTGCTTGGAAAATTCACAAAATCTCTACATTACCAAAATTCTAGGAAGTTCTTCTATACTGATCCTCAAAGTTTATCTTAGGTTAATGTTCTCTAATTAAAGTTTATCTAAATATATTTCCAAGGTTTTTGTTAAACTTCCTCTGATACCAACTATAACACCCCGACCCCAGTTACCTAGAGTCGATGCATTATTTTAATACATTGGCATTATTACAAGGAATAAAGTCCCGAAGGACCGATCTATTTATCAGTCTTGGAAAATAGATTACATACATGAACTTTACATTATAATTTATAACATAAAATATAGCATAAATAATTCTTTTTGAACACCATTATTCCCTTATCTTAACCTTGCATATCAATCAAACTACACTTCTTGGAATCCTAGGAAAACAAAACATAAGAAAGGGGTGAGCTCAGATGCTCAGTAAGGGAAAATAATTTAGCGGAAGCTATAAACTTTTAATGCAAGATATGTAATAAAAACAATAGCCTTTTAAACATAAACTTGAACATAATATGGAAAAAAATAAATCAAAAATTACCATATAAACATTCACATGGATATTCTAGTAGTCGGATAATCACATGTAATAACTAATTTCATAATGAGGGAATTCATAATGTCGAACATCATAACCACATAGTCAAGGCCTCATGCCAAGAATACAAATAAAAATTTTGTCAAGGCCTTGTCCCAAGACACTAATTTATCTCATGATAAATATCGATGCATCATGGAGCTATAATGGGCTCCACCCGTAACTTACTAAGTCCAACACATTCCACATATGAAAATATTAAAACATAACATGAACATTTATATTAAAACTAGCATACGAAATGTCAATACTTTAACCATAAACCATGAATGGTATAAAAATAGAACATCCATAATCAAACATATCATAAATAATTCAATACAATATGGAAGATTGTATTATAATAAATCAACCTCAATCAAGAATAATATCTAGTAAAGGATGTTGACATAGTTGAAAATGGTCAGTAAAACTCTTTGAGAGAAATATCCATTTTTGTGAAATAATTTAAAAGTCATGCATTTATAAAGGAGGTCATTTAAAAGATATTTTTGAATCAAAGTGTCACATACCAATTTGAAACTTTTGAAATGAATTAACATTTTAAAACAATCATGTCCATATAAATAAATCTTTAAAATCATTTTTAAAAGATGGACATTAATTAAAAAGATTTAGAAAAATAAATCATTAAAACATTTAAAATGATGATCTTGATAAAGATTACCTTCCAAAAAATCTTAAAATATTCATTTTGAAAACATTTTTATGAAACATGGACATGGATGATAAAAATTTCCAAGTAAATACTTACACTTAAACAATCTCAGATAATAATGAGATTGAGGAATTAACCATTACCTTGTACTTTACTTTGGTCGAGAGTACGTTTAACCTCATGTATAATGACCATAGCATGTTATTAAATTATAAAAGAAACATATTTGTATTTATGATATCATACTTGATTCATTTATGGCTTTATACTACCCATTTAATAATAATTTCTATGTTAAAAAAACATTTCAGGTAATAATCGCATTCTTTATCATGCGTGTTTTAACTTGTTATTATTGATCGTATAACTTATATAATGATTTAATTGATTCCAGAATATAATAAATTACTTATGTATCATATATATTCATAATATAAGTATGTATAATAGATTGATATATGAACTGGAAAACATTGTTTATGGAGACGGTAGGTCGTACGTACGCATAAACGCCGTTTCCTTTTTCAAATCGTATAGAACGGAAGTAAGTGAATGAGATATATGTAAATACACACATACACACACACACACATATATATATATTTCTAGTAGCATTATTATTTGATATATTATATACTTATTAATAATATATATATTTATAATCATCGTTGAATGGTGAACGTGGAAATGAATCTCATCACATCGTGGAGACGGTAAGTCGTACGTACGCACGAGCGATGATATCATTATATTGATGGTGAAATAATATGAAATTGGATGGTATATTATATATAAATAATAATTAACATGTTATATTTATTATTTATATCAGTTATACTCATTATTATACACATCTAAAAAATGAAGTGTTGAATAACAAACTACACCACGACGTGGCGACTGTAAGTCGTACGTATACACGTATGGTGACTTTGTCATTCATAGAATGGATAGAATAATGAATATGGTTGTACCATATTTATAATAACGTCATTGTATTTAGAAGGTACTGGAGTTATTATTTTGGTATGGAAACAACAATGAAAGAGGAAGTGGAAGAAGAAAAGAACTTTGAAAGAGGTGATGAAATAATTACCTCTTCTTCAGGTGCTTCCTTTTGATTTGATCAAAATGTCTCTTTAGGTTAGCTTTCTGATCAAATTAAGGCCTATAGGTTCAATTAAGGGTATTTTGGAGGATATTTGATCAGGGTTTCGCCGAGCCAAATGGATTTGGAGGTGTTATTTTGAGAGAAGGGGAAGTACCCTTTTATAAAAGAGGTGAGGGTCACTTTAGGAAAAGCTTGAAAATTATTTTATTATAAAATAATTTTCGTTTTATAATGGCTAAAAAAGGATTTATTTCAAGTATAAGGCGGGTATAGGTCGAAAACCTCTAAACCAATAGGTTTTATACAAGTTTAGGTCACCATATTAACCTAATATTTTAGATTTAACTCTTAGTTAAATAGTTTAACTTTTACCATGTATTCTTGTATTATTATAATACATGGTTAATAAACTTACTATAAAATGCCAATATAACCTCAAGTGGTTCATTAATGATATATATAACCTTATATAAGTCATTTTGCCGTTAATTATATTTTTAGTAATATTATATCATTTAATAATATTGTATTTTTTTTAAAAACTCATTTATGTCAATTTTGACACTATTCGGTATTTTGTTTTTGTAAAAGTCGGAAAAACTTTATCACTTAGAAAAAAATTTATTTAATCAAGCTTAAAAAGTCATATTAACCTAAAAAAATTATTGGAATGAATCAAAAGTCTCAATTTACATTTATTTGGATATTTATAATATCAATTATTTTAATCTTTCATTAATAAGGTAATTATTGCAACATCATTGTGTCATAAATAAATATAATTATTAAATTTATAAAAATTATAAATAAAATACCATGATGTAGGAAAACTTTTTATATTTATAAGGAATATTAATAGTATAATTTATCTTATGTATAACTCTATATTAAAAATGGTTTAGTTAATAAACTTTGAATTTAACACTTTTAACTCTTCTTTAAATAAAATATAATAAATGTCCTAATCTAACCCAAATGGATCAAAAGGATCTTATTTTTGTCCTAAGGTTGATTTTGGTCGAAAAAAACTTATACAATAGAATTAGTACATGTGTTGGGGTAATTTTAATATTATTTTTACCTTTAATTACCTTATTTACCTTTTACCGTGGTAAATAAAATTCAAAAGTTACTATTCACCAAAAATTATTTTCATCCTATTGAACCACATTTTACTTACTTATTTCAACTGTGTCTCTCATATTTTTAAAATTCAATTCACTGTAGCGGTAAAATTATGATTTATGAAAATTTACAAGTGTGCCTAGAAGGTGGGTAAATGTTCCTAGAAGGTGAGTAAAAAGACGTTAAAATGGTTTGATAAAATTTTATATATCTAATATTAATATAAAATGAATCTAATAACTTACATTGGACTAATATATGTATTATTTATCTATTTTTAATTTAAGATAAATTTTTAATGAAAAATAATTATTTAAATGAAAACGTTGGTTTTTATCTACAACGTAGTGTTTTTCACTATTCATCAATAATTGGATGTTTTTAGAAAAATACCAAAAAATCACCCAGATCTAATTTTGATATTCCGAATCCAAAAATAAATTCCATTTTCAAAAATAAAATTTAAAAATTTTTAAAAAGTGGGTATTAGTATTCATAACGGCTAGTTTGATAAGTCGTGGTGCGTTCAAACTCAGTGTTGTGTGTAGCATAAGCTATTGAATTACTTTAAAGAGATAATGTACTATGAAATCCTGGGGTGTTACACTTCATCTTTCATTTCCAAAAACATAATAGTATTATTCAAAAATAATCCTTGATGTTAAACCTAAAGTTTACTTATACTTCAACCCAATTAATTATCTCCCATAATGTCATTAATCATTTCAAAATCCTAAAAACTCCAAAATATTTGATCCTATATCATGCTTCCCAAAATCATATTATTATTTATCTATGAAATTTTTTAAATAAAAATTATTTCATACTAACCAAGACATCATGTAGGCCAGTGGTAGGTGTCATACCCTTATCGCCCTTCAGTTGTGGGTTCAAGCTCTGTGGTCTTGTCAGATGTGATGGGTTTCCACCCAGTATGAGAGTTATCCTTTTTCTAAAACAATAACATTCCCAAGAATATGGTGAATATCCTCAAAAATAACATTACTCATCAAATCACTTTTTTTAATCCCTAATATTTTCTATATGATATATTTCCAAAATTCACTAACTCTTTTATCCCAATAATCCATAAATAAATAATCCTCAAAATCATATAAACATTAAAAGTTATCAATAAATTTAAACTTATGTCTATAAAATATAAAATCAATATTCCCCAAATAACTTTTTTAGTAAAACATATACTAAACCAAAGGTTTGTATTCCCAGAAATGTCTCCCAAAATATCATGTTAAATTCCCATCACATAAACCATCATGATCGGTATATATGCCTATAAAATTATGATAAAATTTAGACTTATATTCCCAAGATACTTTAGGTTCATCCTGATACATATTAAGGGTTATTATTCCCTCAATCATGTGTTTTAAAAAAAAATACCATCTTATCACTTTTCTAGGTTATCAGCACCATTCAACATATGTTTTAAAATCCTTAAAGAAAAATATTGTGGAAAAATCCTTATATGTTTCATGATTATTATATCTAGAATATTATAATACATCTATAACATAACTCTCAAGTACAAATACATAAACTCTTAAATCCTTACACTTCAAATATTTTCATAGCAAGGTCCTTCCTTGGTCTAAATTTAACCCTTGGATTATGACATTGACTTGGATAATGTCCATATTTACCACACATAAGAAAGGTGTGAGATCAGATGCTTAGTAAGGGTAAGTAATATAGTGGAAGCAAAAATATAAAGCATGGTGAATAACTAAAAGTACCCATACCATTAAAACATAATCTTGAGCATAAAATGGAAAAAATTAAAAAGTGATAATGCCATAATAACATATAACCATGGATATTATACTAGTTGAATAGTCACATGGAAAAATAATTACTAGCTTCATAAAAAGGGAATGAATTTTGTCAGACATCATAATCATACTATCATGGCCTCGGCCAAACACCATATGTAATGGGTAAAAACTCAGGCTAGTTTATCTCATTAGACCTACCGATGTGTTGTATCGTTATAATGGGTCCCACCTATCACTTACTAAGTCCAATTAATTTCTCATATGAAAGGGGAGAACCATAATCAACATATACATTCATATTGAAACTAACATATTATATGTAAATAGTTTTCCCCAATTAGTAAACATAAACACTAACCATTCAGAGTAATATGGTGAATGGTATCAAGATAGAATATCCACAATCAAACTAATCATAAAAAATTAAATAAAATATGTTATATGATATCATAAAATATTAATCCCAATTAAACATAAGAATCAACAAGAGTGTTGAAATAGATGGAAATTCTCTTATATAATCATCAAGTAATACTTGAGATAAATACTCTTTTACTTTGGAAAGAAGATTTCTTTTGGAAAAATAATTGTACAAAATCAGAAGTGAATTAATATAGTTTTTTTAATAATAAAATGAGTGATTTTAGAAAAATAATAGTGGCTTAAAACATATTATATAGTGCACTTGAAAATAGGTAAGGATTCGAGAAGTTCCCTTGAATCAGGCTTGTTTATTGGGAAGAGTTTGAGAAAGATTCTTTTAAAACATGTAACTCCCCATAAAATAAAGAAGTATTATGATTGTTGCATATATATATAAAATTAACACATAATTTATGAGGAGTAAATAATAATAATTAATATTCTCATTGGGTTAAATGGAGAAAAAAGAGTAACCTGAAAGAAATTGGAGGTTCAGGTAGAAAACACTTACCTTATATCTGAATGTGTTCTACACTTGACCTTAACATTATAGATAATAAAATTAAATCCATTAATTAATTAATTCAGAACCTCCTATACATTTATTTTATTTATTATAATTTTATTAAGTTCATTTATGGCCTTTTTGATGAGTTATAAGATACAATTTTATTTCTCAGCAGTGTTTGTTTCCTTGCTTTTCATGATTGGTATACTTGTATATGAGTAATGAAGTTCATGTAAAATTGGTATAATTATCAAAAATTGTAATTAAATGTTATTAATAAATAACCTTAAGTTTAATAGATATTATCATTTTGTTTCCATATTTAAAGATGAATCATTAGATAACATGTTAATGATAATCGTTTAGCTTAATTTTAGCGGTTTTTCGATCACAATGAATTAGTTTTATTATATTATTTAATATTATGTATATAAAATAGTTACAGAATCTTAAATAATATATAATACATATTTTTTAATCTGGTTCAACCATAAATATGGTTTCATGACCATTATTAAAGTAGAAATTAAATAACAAAACACTACCGGAAAGTGGGTCTAACCCTACGGAGCTATACCCACAGTTTATAAAACCATGGGTATAGCCTGATTAGGGTTTATCTATACCCACAATTTTGAGTGAGCTTGGGTATATACTATCAACACCAATAGTTTTTACTTAAACATTGGTATAGATAGGTGAATAATTTTGCCTCACCCTGCCCCCCCCCCCCCACTTTTCAGGCCACAACCCCCCCCCCCACCCCACCCCACAGTTCCCTTTCCCTCCCCCCATGTTTTCCTCACCCGATTCCCATTATCCTCCTTTGGTCTATGATAGACATCCCCACTTCTCATCCTCTAGTTGGCACGCGTCCCCCCTCCTCTTCCTCCTCCAAACTAGCATCCCCTTCTAGGTCGTGCATCCCCCCCCCCCCCAGGTCGAGCTTTCCCTCACCTGACGCACATCCCTGCTAGGTCGAGGAGTTCATCTATCGCAAATAAATTGGGAGTTAATTTATTTATTTTTTAGTTTTTTTTATATATATTCTATGTATTTCACTAATTGTGGTTGGACTAGGGATAATAAATCTTGATTTATATGCTTTTATGATGGGTATAGGTATGTTTTTTGGTAATAGGTGAACATTTAATTACCTAATTTTTTTCTAGAGGTTATAAATATGGCCTTCATATATAAGAAAAAGTGGAATGAAGAAAAGGCATTTGGGAAGATTCCTTCTATTTCTAAGATTGGCAGTGGGACTTTAAGTAGTAAGAAGAAGAAATTTGATGGTTCATAACACACTCATGTGTGTCTTTTATTTTGTGTGGGTTGTGGTCTGATTAAAATTTCCTTTTATCCCAAAATATACTTGCTCCAAGGACGTATTATCATGATACTAAAAATAAAAATGTTATCTAATTCATATTGTTTAAATATGCAGATGATGTATGTGAAAGGAAATTGGTTTATGGATAAATGTGATGTTATTTTTGTATTCACATATAGTTGAATGGGTAACTATATTTTATTTAATTATAAATTGTTATCTAGATAAAAAGTACCCTATAAATATGGAATTAACTCATGGGAAAGGTGTTGAAACTTTTTTAGAGATGTGATTAACAAGAATGTATTTTCATATTTTCTCCATGTTGATTTTTTTTAATGAAATAACAACACTATATGAAGGATTCAATTTGCAAAATTATTTTCCTTCAAAAAGAATTATATATGTGTGAAGTACATGTTGTATGAAATTTACATTCAAATTTTTTTTTATATAAATATTATTTAAGAATAATTAACTCCTTTTAATTTATTTGTGAAATTATAGTTCATGAAGAATAAAATTATTGAACCAACAACATGAGATAGGATACAGATTCTATGAATGGATTTTATAATTTATGTGATTATAATTTCATGTACTCTTTAATAATCAAAATTTATGTGATTATAATTTCATGTACTCTTTAATAATCATAAATTTGAGATGTTAAGAATTTCTAGACATTAAACAGTATCTAATTTAGTGATATGTTACACATACTGAGCTATAATGAACTTATCTCTTATCAGGAATCATCAATAGGTGAGCACATGATACATTTTTCATCTTGGAGGATATAAAAGTATAATATTACCTATTCTAGATAATATTTAATGGAGTAACCAATTGGAATTAAATTGGAGAATATATGATTGGTGCATCTTACCAATCATAGTAAGGAGTTTTCTAGTTATGAGACTAAAGCATTTAATAATATTTTGTCCCTATTATATTAATTTTTACTACATCCGGGTAAAGTTAAATTTAAAAAAAATGGATTAGATCCTAATATTTCTATAGTGGTCAATTTCCATATAATTAAAAGGTTATAAAAATATCAACTTATTCAACCCCCCCCCCCCACCACCACCACCACCACTACCTTTTCAGTGGTGAAACACCTCTATTGGATCCTAAAATCAGACTATGTCACCCCACTACCATACTATACATGGTTAGAGTTTAGTAAATGGATTTTTTTTCTTATAAATAAATTATATTTTATGATTGTATAAGGTACTATATATCACTTCATAACCATACACTTGGTTCACATCTTAATTATGGATGTGATTGTAGGAGGAATTCATGACCCAATAATGGATCATTAAAAAATAACTCCATTATATTAAGGACTATGAAAATTAATACTTTTATGTTTTAAAGCATCTAAAAGGGGATTGTATGTTAGATTCTAGCTAGATATGGGATAATAACATTATCATGGTATAGTTCAACTATAAGAACACATACCACTCTATCATAGACATGGAAAATTCCTTTTCCCATTATGGTTTACCTTGTTGATCATCCCTTTATAAGATAGAGGTAATAATTTTATCTATGATATTGAAAGTGTTGAAATTTGTGATAAAAAATAAGGCACTTGAAATATAAATGTGAATTAGATTTAACAATTAAGTTTTTATGTTCTAATAGTTTTATTTTTTTTATAGTACATATCCCTTTTTAAATTATGGTTTACATTTTTTATTAGAAGATAACTTTTTTTATTGTTATAGAATGGATAGAAGTTGGATGTATTATACCGATCGGATTTTAACCGAGTTTCAAAATAATTAGGAGAATTTTTTAGATTTTTCATTTAACAATGCTTTAGATGGAGGTTGTATATAGTTTTCATCCTATAAATTTGTTGGAAGAACATGGTAAATCCAAGAAGAAGTTAGCTATCATATTACAAAATTTTTATTTCAAACAAACTATTTTGTTTAGTATCACCATACAGAGACTGCCTCGTTTACAATCACAGGCAATGTTGGATGATGTTTCTTATTACAGGACAACCAAGACTTCAATGCTGTAAGACTACACCTTGAGGCCTTGAATCCTGCTTGGAGTTGCTGCACTTTGGCATGAGGTGATTTTTTATTTGAAGGCATGTTGTTTTTGTTAGACCACTTGGCTGTGGGTTGTTATTTGAGGATTATTGTTATATCTTCGTGTATTTCTCTCATTTTGTGTTGGTGTAAACAAATTACACCTCAAGTATGTATTGTAACACTATTCTTTTAATAAACTTCTTAGGGGTGTGAATTGGGTGACCAATTCATGTCTCTTTTTGTCTAAAAAAGATGAGACAGACTGCAATTGTTCATGAAAAAATGAAAGAAGTGACATGGATAATTTGATATTTGATCAGTTTCCATTTTTGAATCATCCTGAGAGAGATAGTATTCCAGTGAAAGAATACATTTATATCATTACACATGAGGAAAATACTGAAGGTGATGATGTTAAGAGAGTGAAAATTTTAATGGATGATGCTAGAACTCTAGTATATTAGGAATGTACTAAAATTACCAAGTTAGAATTTTTCGTATGGTTATATCATGGTAAAACAATGTATAGAAATTATAATAACACCATTGATTGTATTATTATATTTTTTTAAGGACTTACTTCCTGAGGATGTAGATATTCCCTCAAATTATTACAAGGCATGGAAGTTAATTAAGCAGCTTGAATTTTCTTCTAATAAATTTTATGCTTGTCCAAAATATTCCAGTTTATTTTGGGAGGAAAAATATGGTTGTAATGACTATAAAGAATTTGGTACATCTTGATGGAAGAAAAATGAATATGGAACACCATCTAGTGTGCCACATAAAGTCATGTGGAACTTTCCATTGATTCCTAAACTTCAAAATCTATTCATATCTGTAGAAATATCATCCAATATGAGATGACATGATGCTAAGAGAATTAAAGTTAATTATGAGTTGGTTAATCCTACAGATGGATTAGCATGGTGTGAATTTGATGCACAACATCTTGATTTTGCAGCTGAGGTGCTTAATGTCAGGTTGGGTCTATCCTGTGATGGTTTTAATTTGTTTGGTCATATTCTTACTGCTCATAGCACATGGCCAATTTTTATTCATGTTTATAATATTCCTTTGTGGATTTGTATGAAAAAACCTTTCACTTTTTTGAGTATATTGATATCTAGACCTTGTGATCCTATTAATGATATAGATGTCTACTTGCATCCTTTAATAATAGAGTTGAATCAACTTTAGGATTTAGGTGTGCGGACGTTCGATGCTTCTTCAAAGAATACATTTCATATGTGTGTCACCCTTCTATAGACCATAAATTATTTCCCTTCTTATGAAATGATATCTAGGTGGAGCATGAAAGGAAAACTATCATGTCCCGTTTGTATGAAGAATACATGATCGTGATGTATTAAACATCATCGTAGTTTCAGTTTCATGGGGCATCTATGATTCTTTCCAATGGATCATCAATACAAGATAAATCGTCAAAGGTTTGATAATATTTTTGACACTAAACAACCACCTCAACGTATGTCAGGAAGTGATGAGCTTAATAAATTGAAAGATATAAGTTTTTCATTAGGTAAAGGTCAGTTGAAATCTAAAAAGAAGAAGAATGTTGAAACTAAATCCACTTACAATTGGAAAAGGATAAGTATTTTTTTGAGTTTCCATATTGGTCTACCAATTTATTACATCATTATTTAGATATAATGCATATTGAGAAAAATAAATGTGAAATATTTCTTTTAATTCTTCTGAATATTAATGGGAAGACCAAAGATGGCTTCTGATCTTTTTGGGACTTTTTGGATTGGGGTATTTGACCAAAACTGCATCATATGTGTATCGGTGAAAATAAACAAAAAGTTCCTTGTGATTCTTATTTGATGACACCATTAGATAAAGATCAATTTCTGGAAGTATTGGATAATATTAAGGTTCCTGATGGCTATTCCAGTAACATATCTAAATGAGTCAATAGAAGATATGTGAAACTAAAATCCCTAAAAACTCATGATTATCACATCCTTCTTCATGAATTGATTCCAATAGCAATTCTGCATTTTCTATCCAATAATGTAAGGGTGATAGTGATTTGATTGTGCCATTTTTTTATATACCTTTATGATAAAATTTTATCCAAGTCATTCTTGATAAAAATTCAATAGGAGGTGCCATTAATTTTATGTGAGATGGAAAAAATTCCTCTATCCTTTTTCACTTGCATGTTGCATTTAACAATTCATCTTTCAAATAAAACAATTCTTGGGGGACCGGTTTCTTTTCGGTGGATGTATCCTACTGAAATAAATATGTTCATAATGAAATCATATGTCTGAAACAAGAATTATCCTAAAGGTTCAATTGTGGGGGGTTATCTGGCTCAAGAATGTATGGATTTTTGTTCAATTTATTTGTCTGATGTGACCACAAGACATAACAAGCCAATGAGAAATGAAGATGACTACTATGGGGAAATTGAGCCCTCATTTCCATATCTTCCCCAAACAGGAGGAATTTTTGGGTCTTATACATTGGCTACATTGAGCCTTGAAGAGCATGATATGGCACATCGCACAGTCTTGTTTAACTGTGGTTTTTTTTATGACTATATCAATTAAGTAATTTTGATATTTATATGTTATCTTGTATTATGAAATTTTACATATACCTTACAATTTTATTATCATTTTATGTAGGGAACATAAACAAATTATAAGTAGAGTTCATCGATCTTTGCCTTTGAGAATGAGAGAGGCTTTGCATAGCCTATAGTTTCATGTTTGGTTGAAATAAAGAGTATTACCATTACTTTAATTAGCTTAAAATATAGATATCCATTTAATTTTATTTTTAATATATATTTTAGGTGTTGAGTTTACCTATTGACTCTATTTTTTCAAGAATTAAGAGATTTGGATTTTGGTCCTAATTCTTTGGTTCATGAATGAAAATCTTTAATAATCGATGGGTATAAATTTGTTACAACCGATCGAGTGGTGAAAATAAGAACACAGCATGATGGTGTTATGTTAACCACTAAAACATATTGTTATACCAGTGTATCAGATAGTCGGACTTGATATGAAGATGTGTATTATTATGGACTTATTGAAAAAATATTGTAATTGGATTACTACTCTCAAGGTAGATTCACTATGATGAAATATAAATGGTTTGATTCAATGAGATGACAGGATACATTTATTGATGACTGTGGATTCAGATTTATTGACATGAGTCGATTCATGTGTACTTATGAACCATTCATTTTGGCATTAATGGATTAACAAGTGTTTTATGTGAAAAATCATCTAAGACCCAATTATGGTTTCATTAATGACGTAATCCCAAGACATATTTTTCATGATGTTGGTGACGAAATTTCCACCATTGATTCCCCCATTGGTGTTTCCAAAAATATTTCATTTGATGAATCAAATTATCCCATTGTGAGAGTTGATGTTGAACCTAAATTAGTATTCAGTAATATATAGAAGCAACCATATATGTTTAGTTTTCATTCAGTTTACATTGACATGAGTTTCTTAGGTTAGTATTATTGTAATTAATTTAATTATGTTTTAGTTTGGAATGATATGTTTGATTTTTATATTTTTTTGTGTCGTTTCATTAAATCAAATTTATTTCAATATAGAAAACTTGGTTTAAATATTTTTTTTAAAAAAATGTATAAATTGGTGATGTAATTTTCAAAACTGTGTTAGTCATTTCCTTTAATCATTTGTACAATTAGTAATTAAAAGAAGTCAAATTGGTTCCTATCATGAATTTATGATAGATGTAAGTTGTATACAAGATTTTTAAAAACTATTTATAAAAAATTTACATTTCATTATTATATAGATTATTCCAAATACTATAGAAGGTCGAAGGAAGAAACTATTTAATTCCTATCAATTGAGGTGTGAGTGTGAGTTTCCTTCTTCGCTTACATCAGTGAGTATAATAATTGTAATGTTTTTCTTCTACATTATATATAATTTTATGTTAATATTATTTATCAATTTTTTTAGGGAAATTTAGTTCTACCAGATCTGACTCCTCATCCTGCTAGCATGGGTCCGAGTGGGGATGCTCCTAGACCTAGATAAAGCACCTGTCATACACGTTCCCACATTGACCCACCAGCAGACACCCCTTCCACTGCACATAACATCCACCACTTGAGTCTCTAGGGATGTTCTTATCCATGCCTCCATCATCATCTCGGCTACCCTATTATTTGCATGCCATGTCTTTACCACCTTCAGGGATGATCCCACGTATGCCTCCATCATCTCATTTTTTCACTTCTTCCCATACCATGATTGTACCTTCTCCACAGATGTTTCCACCTTTACCATATATGTATTAGATGATGTATCCCCCATCCTAATACCTATATTTTTTCATGTCTACACCGCCTCCAATTCGTACCATCCATCCAGCATCTAATGAGTCTATTCCTTTAGAGACTGTTGATCCAGGACAGTCCACAGATCCATCACAGTCTATTAAGAAACCTGCATAAGGTTTTTATTATAATTGTTTCAAATTATATCACTTTTTTTTGTATTGTGACTTAATTATTCTCCCCCCCCCCCCCCCCCCACACACCTATTTTTCTTATTTATTGGGATCTTATGCTAGGCAATGTGGGCACACTCAGATGAAGGAATCTTAGAATCGCCAGATACAACTAATAGTAGATTATAATCAAAAAAATCAAATGGTAGGTCCAAATTCAAGGTAGTGTAGAAGTTTCATGGGCACTTTGTCCAAGTATCATGATATAATTCCGATGGAACTGGTTTCATGGAGACATTCTAGTAAAGAGATCAAGGACAAAGCATGGGAGAAAATATGGGTAATAAAATTTTATAAAGTCATATCTATATTATTGTTGTATTCAAATGAAATAACATGTTCATTCTAGAGTCGATTTAACTTTCCTGATGGAGAAATTGCTAAGACTACAAGGCCGATGGATGTTAAGGAGTTATGGTGCTCATACAAGCATGAGTTGTATGTTGTTTGGAAGAGTATGGTTGGTACTGACTTAGAGGGTGTACCCATATTCCTTGACTGTCCAAAAATTCAATGTGAAAAAATGATTGCACATTGGAAGACTGCTGAGTTTAAGGTAATCTCAATCTTTAATGGTTTTTATATGAAATTTAATTTTTATTACTTTTATTGGAATTTTTTTTAGGAAGTGTCAGAGAAAAACAAAAATAACAAAGATTCAATGAAATATCTGCACACATTGGGGTGCACTACAATGCCCGAGCATGAGAACCTCCAGGTACTTTAATTAGGAATTGTGATGTTATACAGGATGTTCTACTGAAAATATTATTGAATATACATAGGCCAAATTTGTGCATTTCCCATATATGGTTGTAATATAGAGTTGTTCATTTCTTATTTACAGCAATATATATTGGTCATTGAAGGTCTTGTACCTCGTGAAAAATTATTTTGATCCAGTAAAAAGAAAAATGATGGAAGTGTAGTAAATGCAAAGACACAAGAAAATATTGTAAGGTTTTTTATTTATATTTTAAATATTTATACGAAATTCATAATTTAATATGTTTTTAATTTCAAAAATCTTCCTTGGAGGATTTCAATGGTAAGGAAGATGATAACTTTAGGCCACGTGATCATTTAAGTCAGGTATTAAGTGAGGAGCACCCGGGGAGAGTACGATGTCGACTATGGAAAAACATCACCCCCTCTATGTATTGCTCGTCATCAGGATCCTCTCAATCCTCTCAAACATCTAAGATAGAAATCTCTCATGCTGAAGAATTTGAATCAAAGAAAATATATTTATAGGAGCGTGAAATAAGTAAGTTGATGACCAAGCATTTCATGAAAGCTATGGAATTTTTGAGTTAGTCACTTCCAGTAGAGGCTGCTGCTAATTTTGAATCATATATGGTGTCAATGTTCTCATTAAATGATGTGTCGGGTGATGCCAATAAGGGTCCTAGTGGCAATGAAGGTGGTGGTGATAGAGTTGTTGGTGGTGAGGATATTGTTGATGCTGCTATTGGTGATGAGTTTGCTGACAATGTTGTTGATGATGATGATGGTGGTGGGCATGGGTATGGGGATGGGGATATTGTTGATGGGTGGGATATTAATCCCCTCCATTTTTGACTTAGCAGGG
Organism: Viscum album; assembly: GCA_963277665.1. Taxonomy (NCBI): domain Eukaryota; kingdom Viridiplantae; phylum Streptophyta; class Magnoliopsida; order Santalales; family Viscaceae; genus Viscum; species Viscum album. Next base: position 508,876,480 of record OY728143.1, on the reverse strand, counting down.
AGACTTATGTATGTACTTTAAGAACTTGATGTTGGGCATGTTGTTGGATTTGGATTATTTATTGATGTGATTGTTTTGTTCTCCTTATGTTTTGTTTGTTTTTTCATTTTTATATTAAAACTTCTTATTCCTATGGCATGGAACTCTGAAATTCATATGAATTTTCTTAAATATTATATTTTCTATATTTTATGTACATGTCAAATCTAATTTTCAACCTTTATCATGGAATATTAAGCTCTTTAAATTATATAAATGAACCTTGAATCTAATTAGATATGTTCTTATGAAGGTGATCAGTTTATTAGGGGATGAAAATTTTCAAGGCAAGTAGTGTCATTCATCCTAGGAGATGCTTCAGTTCCACAGACTAGCTGATGGGTGAGGTGGTGGAATGGTAATAAAAACAATGTTCAACTGGCCAACTAGTGAGATCCACCAGTTTTCTGAAGGATCCCTACTATAGTGGGCCTCCTACAAAAGACCTGTTAGCTATGAGGTAGGATTTCTACTTAGCCTACTATTATAATGTATTGAATCCTTATGATATTGATATAGTAGGGATATTAATTGACTATGGTATTGTAAGTATTTTCTGGTGATTAGAGGGGTTATGTAGTATGTAATGCTAATTAATGAATCAGGTTTGTTAATAGATTAATTAGAAAAATATATTGACCTACTATGGATGAAATGATGTTGTTTATTAGGGTTACCTTCAGGGGTAGTTCATTAAAGGGTATAAGTTTGATTTATTAATTAATTAATTGGTGAAAAAATATAACTTTTAATTTTATTCATTTTGGTTTGAAATTTTTTTGAGTATTTTTAAATATCATTTGGTAGATTATCTCTCGAATGACATACATGTAAAGGAAATTTTTAGTATAAGAACTATTATTGATTATCTATTTTTGAAAGATGGAATGGGATTATGATGTGTATTCATTGTAAATATATGGATAAAAACTAAATTGTTCTAGTTGTTGTTGAAACTATAACTAGGTGGTTCAATAAGAACAGGATAGAATAAAAATGGTTTTCAAGGTTATTATAGATAAATGTTGTCCTGTGTATAAAATGTTTTAGGATCATCAATGGAGTAGTATAATATAGGGTCATTGATGGTTTTCCGAATAAGATCTATAGATGAATAAATTCTTTTAGTAGTGGGAGTAAATTATGTAATTCTTAGAGTATAGCTAATTGATCAAGGATGGATGAAACAAAATTTAGTTTCATTTTTGGAATATTAAACCTTAACTAGGGATATATAAATTGTGATCTTTTGGTAATAAATATTAATTTAAATTATGAATAGGGATTTTGTTTTTTGTTTCTAGTGTGATTTTATGGTTTTTGGATTATGAAAATGGTTTTTTTGTCTGTTTCTCTATAAATTGGATTTTTAATAATATTTTAGCATCATATATAGGGAAAATTGTTATGATTAACTGAGTAATATTTGGGAGTTTGGAGTGAGTGCAGGTTGGGAGGGAGGGGGTGCAGATTGGGAGGGAGGGTTGGGGGTGATATAGGTAGGGAGGGGGAGGTAGGATAGGTTTGGAGGGGGTTTTCATGTTGGTAGGGGGTATAGGTTGGGAGGGAGGGGTTGGTTGTAGGTAGGTAGGGGGCAACAGGTTTAGATGGGGTTAGATGTTGGGAGGGAGGGTGTAACAGCCCGAGATTTTATGAAAAATATTCTTTTTATTTTATTAATGTCTTGTGTTGTACGCTACACCAAAAGGAGCTTGCACAACACACATCCTTGACTTGCCTTGCATTACACGCAATCGCGACCTTCCTCGATAGCGTGTGTAATACGCAATACCGAGTTTCACTAAACAACGATATGCTATTAAAATGTTATTAAAACTAGCCGTTATGAATAGTAATAACCACTTTTTGAAATTTTGTAAATTTTATTTTTCAAAATGGATTTCATTTTTGGATTCGGAGTATCGAATTTAGCCTAAGGTGAAATTTTGGTACATTTCGGATAACTTTCATATTCTGATGAATAGTGAAAATTACTAAATTTTAATTAAAAACAACTTTTTTAATCGAAATTATTAATAGTGATAAATTATTAATTTGAGTGGTTTTAAAGTATATTTAGAATATATTTTTACAATTTAATACAATGTTGGTCATTGGTTGTAATTTCACATTTAAACCAGACATAATCAAGTGTCAATCTTTTGATAGATATTGTTTCTTAAAAACACGCTATTTGTTTCAACAGCGGGATTTAATTATAAAATTAATTAATGCAACTTTTGTGTTATGAATTTGGTAAAATAGACTTCATTTTTGAATTCGGAATATGAAATATAGCTTAGGATGAAATTTTGGCATTGTTCTGAAAAACATCAATTTTTGATGAATAGTGAAACTACTAAGTGGTAGGTTAAAAACTAAATTTTGCATAAAACATAATTTTACCGCTTCTGTGAATGGAATTTCGAAAATCCGAGAGACACGGTTAATATCAAGGACTAAAATGTGGTTCAATGAGATGAAAATAATTTTTTGGTGAATAGTAACTTTTTACTTTTTTTACCGCGGTTAATAGTAAATAGGGTAACTAAGGGTAAATATGATATCACTATTACCCTAACACATGTCCTAATTCTATTGGACAAGTGTAATTCGACCAAAAACAAACTTAGGAATAAAATATGACCATTTAGGCCCACTTGGATTAGATTAGGACATTTATTATTAATTTATTTAAAGAAGGGTTAAAATAGAAAAAATCAAAGTTTAATAAGTAAATCATTTTTAATATGGGGTTATACATAAGATAAATTCGATTGTAAATATTCATTAGAAAGCTAAAAAGATTTCCTACATGATGGTATTTTATTTGTAATTTTTAGACATCAAATAATTTAATTTATTTATGACACAACGATGATGCAGTAATTATCTTATTAATGAAATATTGACATAATTGATGTTATTAACACCAAAAAAAAATGTAATTTGAGATTTTTTATGAATTACACTAATTTTATAGGTTATTATGATATATTAGTGTTGATTTAATCAACTTGTTTCGAACATATAATTCTGTTATGACTTTCACAAAAATCATATATCAAATAGTGTCAAAATTGACACAAAATAATTTTTAAATCAAATATTATATTACTAATTGTTATTTTACTCCTAAAAATCTAAGGTTCGGCCAAATGACTTAGATAAGGATATATATATTAATAATAAACAATTTGGGGTTCGTTTGGCATGTTATAGTAAGTGTATTAATCATATAGTGAAAGAAAACAAAAAGACACGGTAAAAGTTAAATTATTTAACTTAGAGTTAAATCTAATTGATAAGGTTAAAATAATACCCTAAACTTGTCTAAATCCTATTGGTTGATGGGATTTAGACCCCTCCCCACCTTATCTTAGAAATAAGACCCTTTGGAACCATTATAAACCGATTTTGACTTTAATATAAAATAATATTTTGAGATATTTCTAAGGTGCCCCTCTCCTCCCCTATAAAAGGACACCTCCTCCCCCTCCTCCTCACACCAATTTGAGCACTCAAGCTCGGCCAACCCCTGCCAAAATCTCTTCTCCACTTCCCTAGAAACATCCTAGAGGTTCTGGTCTTCCTCAAAGACCAATTCTAGTGCCCTAAGAAGAGGTCTCAAAGAGGCACTTCAAAGAAGAGGTAATTACCGTTACCAATTCTTTCATCTTTATTTCTTCTTCCACTTCTTCTTCTTAGGTTGTTTCATTATGAAGTAATAACATCAGTATCACTCATATACTGATATGTTATTATAAGTATGAAACAACCCTATTTCACCATCTATCCATCCTACGGAAAAAGAAATCACCGCGCGTGCGTACGTACGGAATACCGTCTCCACGCCGTGGTGTAATCTATTTTCCACCACCACCTTACACGGATGGGTATAATGGTGTAAAGAATAACTATACATAGTTATTATAACATCATATTGATTCTGATATATTGTATAATCTACTCCAATTCAATTCAATATTTATAGAAATGATATCATCGCTCGTGCGTACGTACGGAATACCGTCTCCACGACGCGATGAGATTCATTCTCCATGTTAACCATTTAAGAATGATTATAATGTATATATAAGAAATAATAATGAAATATATTACATTATAAAGCTACTGGATTTATGTATATATATACATATGTAAGTCATCTACTTACTTCCATTTCAAGACAATAAGGAAAGGAAAACAGCGTTCATGCGTACGTACGGACTACCGTCTCCATGATCGGTGTTTTTCATTTTACCTATTATATATATATATATACTGAATATATATGATATATAAATCATATTTTATATTCTGGAAGTAAGTAAATCATGATATAAGTAATAATGATGTCAAGAACAACAAGTCAAAACACCTACGATAAATGAAACGATTTTACCCAAAATGCTTCTTTAACATGGAATTTACAAAAGAACGGGTAATATAATGTCATAAGTGAACTATATATGATATCATAACAATGAATATGATTCTGTAATAAGTCAATAACATGATTTAAATCATTATACAGGAGATTCGGACACTTACAAAGCAAGTCGGACCTAAGGTAAGGGAAATATCACAATCTCATTTTTATCCGAGATTGTTTATTCGTAAGTATTTACTGGGGTGTATTTTATCGTCCACATCCATGTTCCTTCAATATGTAATATTGTTTCCATCCACTTGAAAAAGTTTAAATCCAATTTTACCCTTAGGTGAGTTTTTAGTAAAGAATATGAAAGGAATCTTTTGCCGTTTTTCGTACGAGGTACTTTTTGACTTTTCCGACAAAAGTACAAGAAGAATATTTTTTTTAACTTATACGGCACGAACGGATTTTTACGGTTTTATAAAGCCTTATTTTCATGAAGCTTCCTTCAAAAGATTTCATGACTATTTTCAATAAAATCTCTTTCTTTTAAAATTTCATGACGTTTCGTGAAAAGAAATTGATTTTGAAGAAGAAAGGATATTTTCCTCAAGAATGGAGTTCAAGTGTTTTATCAAAATAATTTTCCATCTAAGATAATAAAGGGTTCTGTTTTTATCCCTATTATTACATTGATTTGATCATGTTGTGATGGAATTATTTTTATGAATTCCTTTATCTTGTATGAATTGTTTTATGATGTCATGATGTTTAAGATTCCCATTTGTATTACATGGGTTATGCAATGATTTATGGTTTATGATTTTGTGGCACACATAAGAATGGTATCATTAAGAGATGGGTGGGACCTATATCTCCCTCCAATGCATTGGGTAAAGATTTAATATCTCATGAGATAGACATGGCTGGAATGGTAGGTTATACCGGTTCAGTGAAACAGGACTGAAACGAGGATTACTCGATTCAGAAAGGGACTTTGTCCACTAAGATAGTCTTGGAAATGAGTCTTGACTAACAAGAAATGATTCTCTATGATTATGTGTGTATGCCACAATGAGTAATGTTTTAAGTTATGATTTCATTTCACTACTATGATTTATCCCATGTTATGAAATTATGCTCTCTTTTGCAGGTTAAGATTTCCAAAAATGTTATGTTCTTATGAAAATTATGTGATTGATATTTCCTTTGTTTACCCTTACTGAGCATTTGAGCTCACCCTTTTATGTTTTCTTTTCCCCGGGATATAAAGAAAGGTTTTAGGTATAAAAAGGAAGATCTTTATGGGAGATGTTGAAGATCTTCCACCACAATTAGAAGTTTACGTTCCGAGTTTACAAAGACACTAAACTATTACGATCCTTGTGTGTGTGTTTTTGTTATGTACTAAGTATTCCGCAAAAGTAATGTAATGTCTATGTACGATAAGCTTCGGGTCTCTACAGTTGGTATCAGAGGAAAGGTTTAGTCAACCTTTGGAAACTAGGACGCGAAAACATTAGTGAGATCCCTAGAGATATTTCTAAGGTATGTCTAGGGATGCCCCTAAAGATAAGTATACGTATAGGATATAGTCCTAGAACTATGGTAACGATATTAGATTAAACCAAAGATGTTAGATATTTAAGTTACTCCCCCTTTATTATGATTTTTGCCTCTCACACTATTCTTTTTTGGGTTTTAGAATATGGCTGGAAACAAGATGATTCACGATAATGGAGGATATGATGGACAATGGAATGATATTCTTCATGAGCAACCAAATGAAATGGGATTTGGATGCCCAAACATCATTATTATGCCGAATCAGCAATCTCACAACATGATCAATAAAGTAAAATTTGGTAAGTTTCCTGACTCGACTAATAAGAGAAAGATGGAGTTCCATGATGATCATAGAGGAAAGAAAGTTCAATTTCCCCTATGTAAATCATGTGGGAAGAGGCATCAAGGAGAATGTTTCAAGGGAACTGGAAGATGCTTTGGGTGTGGAAAAGAAGGACACAAAGCAAGTAAGTGCAAAGGAAAAGGGTCGGTTAACACCATGGATGAGGATAATGGTATTGCTACGACATCAAAAATGGTTAAGTGTTTTAAATGTGGAATGTATGGGCATTATGCAAACAAATGACCTAAGGGAAAGACTCATGAAGAGAATCAGTATGGTCATATGGGTAGTATTTATGTGGATGATGATGAAGAGACTACAAATGATATGTGAGATGAAAGAATTTTTGAAGCTCGGTCAATGGTTTGAGAATGTAGTGGAATGATTACATGTTTATCATGTGTAATTTTGGAATAAAGAGACATCTATGGATTGTTACACTGTTGTCTTTCCTTGTGTTTTGAAAGTGTATGATTAATGTTACCAGTATCCATGAAAGGTTATTCAGATATTTTTGGAATGTAGATGATATGCGCATAATGAAGGGATAAGGAGAAAATTAAATGTTTGATAGTATTCATGAGATCATGATTGATATAAGGACTAAGTGATATCATGGTTTGAGTATATAGAATTTTGAGGATTTTGGTATGTGGAAAGTGTTAACTTTTAACTGCACTCATGTTTTCACTAAGGTATTCAAGAGAATACACGATTAAGGACTTTGAATGTTTGGAATGTGACCAACAAGACATATCTTATGATATGTGGGGATCAACGACAGTATTAAATCTTTGGTAATCGTTGTCACTATATTATGAGAGTGGACTGCAGTATTATAAGCCTAAAGATTAGACTGGATTATGTTGGACATAAGTTAGTATTGTTTAAGGATAGAAGATTTTCGATATTGTTGAAGGGATGTTATAGTAATGTAGTTTTAGAAAAAGGGACAACATGCAGGACGGGCGACAGCCCATCGCTTCGGACAAGGCTGTAGGAATCGAACCCACAACCGAAGTGCGACTGGCCTTTATCGCCTACCACTGACCTACAGGAAGTCCCTGTTTAGTAGAAACCAGTTTTATTATATTAAGAAGTATGATATATGAAGTATAAGTCCATTTTAGGAACCATATATGATTAATCTCACTATAGAATGACTTATGTATATTTAATAACTTTTGCTAACCTTTTTGAGACAGACGGAATGAACAGTCATTCTATCACATGATCTGCTAACACTTCACGAATAACAAATTCAACTTCATTTATTTAAGAAATGAAGTGGAAATTGTTCAAGGCACGAACAACAGTGAGATTGTACCAAAATAAAGTAAGTATTTATTCTAAGCAAATTTTCAACTTTAGGGAAATGATCTTGAAAACCAAAAATGATTATCCTAGTGATCTTATACCTGATGAATCAGATGGTACCTTATATCATCACAAATCTATGGATTTGTGATTACTGGCTTTTCCATAGCCATGTTCTCTACCACTCTCCATCAGAACATGATGGTTAGATTTCTCTTCCATATCCATATTTTCACCTATGTGGAAACCCAGTGATTAGTTTATTTGGGTAATCGTTACATTTCATACTTTAGTTTTTAAAGCCAAGTTTTGGTATTCCCTTTTACGATGTGGGTTTCTATTAAAGAAACTTTCGAATAGTAAACCATTTATAACCCTGACGAATTTCGAGGGCGAAATTCATTTTAAGGGGGGTAGAATGTAACAGCCCGAGATTTTATGAAAAATATTCTTTTTATTTTATTAATGTCTTGTGTTGTACGCTACACCAAAAGGAGCTTGCACAACACACATCCTTGACTTGCCTTGCATTACACGCAATCGCGACCTTCCTCGATAGCGTGTGTAATACGCAATACCGAGTTTCACTAAACAACGATATGCTATTAAAATGTTATTAAAACTAGCCGTTATGAATAGTAATAACCACTTTTTGAAATTTTTTAAATTTTATTTTTCAAAATGGATTTCATTTTTGGATTCGGAGTATCGAATTTAGCCTAAGGTGAAATTTTGGTACATTTCGGATAACTTTCATATTCTGATGAATAGTGAAAATTACTAAATTTTAATTAAAAACAACTTTTTTAATCGAAATTATTAATAGTGATAAATTATTAATTTGAGTGGTTTTAAAGTATATTTAGAATATATTTTTACAATTTAATACAATGTTGGTCATTGGTTGTAATTTCACATTTAAACCAGACATAATCAAGTGTCAATCTTTTGATAGATATTGTTTCTTAAAAACACGCTATTTGTTTCAACAGCGGGATTTAATTATAAAATTAATTAATGCAACTTTTGTGTTATGAATTTGGTAAAATAGACTTCATTTTTGAATTCGGAATATGAAATATAGCTTAGGATGAAATTTTGGCATTGTTCTGAAAAACATCAATTTTTGATGAATAGTGAAACTACTAAGTGGTAGGTTAAAAACTAAATTTTGCATAAAACATAATTTTACCGCTTCTGTGAATGGAATTTAGAAAATCCGAGAGACACGGTTAATATCAAGGACTAAAATGTGGTTCAATGAGATGAAAATAATTTTTTGGTGAATAGTAACTTTTTACTTTTTTTACCGCGGTTAATAGTAAATAGGGTAACTAAGGGTAAATATGATATCACTATTACCCTAACACATGTCCTAATTCTATTGGACAAGTGTAATTCGACCAAAAACAAACTTAGGAATAAAATATGACCATTTAGGCCCACTTGGATTAGATTAGGACATTTATTATTAATTTATTTAAAGAAGGGTTAAAATAGCAAAAATCAAAGTTTAATAAGTAAATCATTTTTAATATGGGGTTATACATAAGATAAATTCGATTGTAAATATTAATTAGAAAGCTAAAAAGATTTCCTACATGATGGTATTTTATTTGTAATTTTTAGACATCAAATAATTTAATTTATTTATGACACAACGATGATGCAGTAATTATCTTATTAATGAAATATTGACATAATTGATGTTATTAACACCAAAAAAAAATGTAATTTGAGATTTTTTATGAATTACACTAATTTTATAGGTTATTATGATATATTAGTGTTGATTTAATCAACTTGGTTCGAACATATAATTCTATTATGACTTTCACAAAAATCATATATCAAATAGTGTCAAAATTGACACAAAATAATTTTTAAATCAAATATTATATTACTAATTGTTATTTTACTCCTAAAAATCTAAGGTTCGGCCAAATGACTTAGATAAGGATATATATATTAATAATAAACAATTTGGGGTTCGTTTGGCATGTTATAGTAAGTGTATTAATCATATAGTGAAAGAAAACAAAAAGACACGGTAAAAGTTAAATTATTTAACTTAGAGTTAAATCTAATTGATAAGGTTAAAATAATACCCTAAACTTGTCTAAATCCTATTGGTTGATGTGATTTCGACCCCTCCCCACCTTATCTTAGAAATAAGACCCTTTGGAACCATTATAAACCGATTTTGACTTTAATATAAAATAATATTTTGAGATATTCCTAAGGTGCCCCTCTCCTCCCCTATAAAAGGACACCTCCTCCCCCTCCTCCTCACACCAATTTGAGCACTCAAGCTCGGCCAACCCCTGCCAAAATCTCTTCTCCACTTCCCTAGCAACATCCTAGAGGTTCTGGTCTTCCTCAAAGACCAATTCTAGTGCCCTAAGAAGAGGTCTCAAAGAGGCACTTCAAAGAAGAGGTAATTACCGTTACCAATTCTTTCATCTTTATTTCTTCTTCCACTTCTTCTTCTTAGGTTGTTTCATTATGAAGTAATAACATCAGTATCACTCATATACTGATATGTTATTATAAGTATGAAACAACCCTATTTCACCATCTATCCATCCTACGGAAAAAGAAATCACCGCGCGTGCGTACGTACGGAATACCGTCTCCACGCCGTGGTGTAATCTATTTTCCACCACCACCTTACACGGATGGGTATAATGGTGTAAAGAATAACTATACATAGTTATTATAACATCATATTGATTCTGATATATTGTATAATCTACTCCAATTCAATTCAATATTTATAGAAATGATATCATCGCTCGTGCGTACGTACGGAATACCGTCTCCACGACGCGATGAGATTCATTCTCCATGTTAACCATTTAAGAATGATTATAATGTATATATAAGAAATAATAATGAAATATATGACATTATAAAGCTACTGGATTTATGTATATATATACATATGTAAGTCATCTACTTACTTCCATTTCAAGACAATAAGGAAAGGAAAACAGCGTTCATGCGTACGTACGGACTACCGTCTCCATGATCGGTGTTTTTCATTTTACCTATTATATATATATATATATACTGAATATATATGATATATAAATCATATTTTATATTCTGGAAGTAAGTAAATCATGATATAAGTAATAATGATGTCAAGAACAACAAGTCAAAACACCTACGATAAATGAAACGATTTTACCCAAAACGCTTCTTTAACATGGAATTTACAAAAGAACGGGTAATATAATGTCATAAGTGAACTATATATGATATCATAACAATGAATATGATTCTGTAATAAGTCAATAACATGATTTAAATCATTATACAGGAGATTCGGACACTTACAAAGCAAGTCGGACCTAAGGTAAGGGAAATATCACAATCTCATTTTTATCCGAGATTGTTTATTCGTAAGTATTTACTGGGGTGTATTTTATCGTCCACATCCATGTTCCTTCAATATGTAATATTGTTTCCATCCACTTTCAAAAGTTTAAATCCAATTTTACCCTTAGGTGAGTTTTTAGTAAAGAATATGAAAGGAATCTTTTGTCGTTTTTCGTACGAGGTACTTTTTGACTTTTCCGACAAAAGTACAAGAAGAATGTTTTTTTTAACTTATACGGCACGAACGGATTTTTACGGTTTTATAAAGCCTTATTTTCATGAATCTTCCTTCAAAAGATTTCATGACTATTTTCAATAAAATCTCTTTCTTTTAAAATTTCATGACGTTTCGTGAAAAGAAATTGATTTTGAAGAAGAAAGGATATTTTCCTCAAGAATGGAGTTCAAGTGTTTTATCAAAATAATTTTCCATCTAAGATAATAAAGGGTTCTGTTTTTATCCCTATTATTACATTGATTTGATCATGTTGTGATGGAATTATTTTTATGAATTCCTTTATCTTGTATGAATTGTTTTATGATGTCATGATGTTTAAGATTCCCATTTGTATTACATGGGTTATGCAATGATTTATGGTTTATGATTTTGTGGCACACATAAGAATGGTATCATTAAGAGATGGGTGGGACCTATATCTCCCTCCAATGCATTGGGTAAAGATTTAATATCTCATGAGATAGACATGGCTGGAATGGTAGGTTATACCGGTTCAGTGAAACAGGACTGAAACGAGGATTACTCGATTCAGAAAGGGACTTTGTCCACTAAGATAGTCTTGGCAATGAGTCTTGACTAACAAGAAATGATTCTCTATGATTATGTGTGTATGCCACAATGAGTAATGTTTTAAGTTATGATTTCATTTCACTACTATGATTTATCCCATGTTATGAAATTATGCTCTCTTTTGCAGGTTAAGATTTCCAAAAATGTTATGTTCTTATGAAAATTATGTGATTGATATTTCCTTTGTTTACCCTTACTGAGCATTTGAGCTCACCCTTTTATGTTTTCTTTTCCCTAGGATATAAAGAAAGGTTTTAGGTATAAAAAGGAAGATCTTTATGGGAGATGTTGAAGATCTTCCACCACAATTAGAAGTTTACGTTCCGAGTTTCCAAAGACACTAAACTATTACGATCCTTGTGTGTGTGTTTTTGTTATGTACTAAGTATTCCGCAAAAGTAATGTAATTTCTATGTACGATAAGCTTCGGGTCTCTACAGAGGGGGGCTACAGGTAGGGAGGGGGTAATAGCTTGGGAATGGGAAGCTGCATGTTGGCAGAAAGGGGAGGGGGTGCATGTGGGGAGGGAGGGGTGAAAGTTAGGAGGGAAGGGGACTTCTAGTTAGGAGGGAGGGGTGTAGGTTGGGAGGGGGCTACAGGTTGGGAGGGGGAAACAGGTTTGGAGGGGGGGCTTCATGTTGGGAGGGAGGGGGTATAGGTTTGGAGGGGGGTGTTGCAGGTTGGGAGGGAGGGGTGCATGTTGGGAGGGAGGGGTGAAGGTATGGAGGGGGAAAACAGGTTGGGAGGGGGATGCATGTTGGGAGGGAGGGGGTGCAGGTTTGGAGGGGGGGTGTTGCATGTTGGGAGGGAGGGGGCACAGATAGGAAGGGAGGGTGCAGGTGGGGAGGGGGTGGGGTGCTACAGGTAGGGAGGGTGCAGGTTTGGAGGGGGATGCATGTTGGGAGGGATGGGGTGTAGGTTGGGAGGGTGGTTGGGTGTAGGTAGGGAGGGGGGGAAATAGGTTTGTATGGGGGTGCATGTTGAGAGGGATGGGTGCAGGTTTAGAGGGGGGATGCAGGTAGGGAGGGGGAAAACAAGTTGTGAGTGGGGGTGCAAGTTAGGAGGGAGGGGCTACTGGTTAGGAGGGAGAGGGGATACAGGTTGGGAGGGGGAAACAGGTTTGGAGGGGGTTCATGTTGGGAGGGAGGGGTGCAGGTTTGGAGAGGGGGAGGGTGTTGCAGGTTGGGAGGGAGGGGGTGCAGGTAGGGAGGGGCAGAAGGTTGGGAAGGGGGTTGCGTGTTGGGAGGGAGGGGGTATAGGTTTGGAGGGGGAAGGGTGTTGCATGTTGGGAGGTTGGGGTGTAGGTTGGGAGGGAGGGGTGCAAGTAAGGAGGGGGGATACATATTGGGAGTGAGGGGTTGTTTTTAAGGTTAGGACCTCTTATACATTATTGAATCCACACGCATGATTATGGTTATAAACGGGTGATTTTTATTACTTTCAGGTGAGGAACTCCTGTACCTATCAACCTATAAAGGTTGTTGCATATGTTCAGAACTGTTGTTCAGGTGGGGACCTCCTATACATCACTTCATGGTTTTCAAGTCACTGCTTGAAGTTCTTCACTATTTTTCAAACATGAAATTTCAGATTCAATTGCACATTTAATTTCTATTATATACATGACCAATGAAGCTCTTCTCATTTTACATTCAAAAGTCTTGCAAGTTCTTCTCCTATTCAAGTTGTCTATAACTTTACTAAATTTTATCAATAGGTAAAGTAATTTTTTTATGCATCCAAAAGGTAACTCTAATATCATTTATTTATTCTCATACCTTCTTTATCATGCATGTTGTACCCTTTTTTGTTCTGTCAACTATTTATAAAACTTTAAATTTCCATCTTACTATTTTTATTTCCTATATTATTTCCATCTGATTTTGAACCATATTAGGGAGTCATCTGGCACTGATTGTAAAGCTACACTTCAAGAAATTATTCGGATGATTGAACACAAACTTCTTTTGAATGGTGGAGCATTAAAGATGTCATTTTGTGTAGTTGAAGTTATGGTATGTTCTTTTTTATGATTAGTGTTTTCCTTCTATGAAACTTTTGGACTATTTTGGAATTAAATTGTACCAAAAGACCCAACTTACAACTTACAACTTATAAGATGAGGTGTGATAAAGTTTGGAAAAAAATTCAAAAGTTGATCATTTTTTATATTTAATCTCATTTCTACAATGTGATGGAGATATTAACACAAATGTGTCTCATAGGATTCAAATATACAACAGATTATTCTATGGTTTTGAAATCATGATGCATATTGGGAGGTTTGGATATGGGTTGTGTGATCATGGACACCATAGATGTGTGAGTTATTATGGAATGGATGTTGTGATATGTTTTAATGTTTTCCTTAAAAAGGGGCCTACCTGAGTTTCTCTAGTAAATTAGTGGTGTTTCATAAATAATGTAGTTTAATTATAGAATGTAAAATCTAGATTTTAATTATGTGTTTTGGTTTTATTAAATAATAAAATGGCCCTAATTTCATGAACTATATTTCAAACTAGCATAAAAGGGTTTTATGATTAATGATTATGTATGGGGTGTAGGGAGGATACCTCTTGATAATTTGTATGCTCATACCTATATAAATTTTAGGTTCTTATCATCTTCTAGAGGAGTTCTTAATTTCTAACACATTTCTACTAGATTCATCTAGTATGGGTATAGTGTGGAGGCATGATGGTGACCATGGGTTATGTGGAAAATATTAGTTTTGTGTTGGACCCTTTTTGTTTATTTTGTACTGTGTATGTATTAGTCACTTTGTCCTTCTTATATATCAAGTCCATACTCTTGTTTATCTCATCTCTTTTATGTTATAAATTTAATAAATGTTAATATATGTGGTTGTTAATTGTTTCTTATGTTTCATATTTTGAAACTATTTATTTGGTTTGAATGAACGTTTGAATTACAGAAGGGTTATAACAAATTCTGATCATGTTTCTATTCTGTATTTTATTAAGATAATTAGGTGAAACCATTCCTACATGCTTATATTTAATTCCACGGTGATTTTATACAGCCCAAGGTGATCGAGAACATGCTTCAGATTATATCATGGGTAGGCTCAGGTGCTAGTTTGAAGGGTGTCTCAGGTTGGTTCATGATGGACATCAAGTGGTACACCATTTAACCTCTATGATTTCCATTATCCTGATCTTTCCATCATTTCAAGATGTTATTTGGTTACTAAAAAAGAAACTTTTTATTTTTTACTAAAGGTGTTGTATGACTATGAAGACAAGATCAATCAGGCTATTTTTCCTAGACTTTAAGGCAGACCACATAATCACACAATCACTGCCTTGGCAGTTACCTTAAAACAAGTATGCATACTACCAAGATCCTTCTCTTCAAGTTTGTTGATGTTTCTCTACAATGGAATGAAAACATTTGTTTTTATTTCTAAAAATACAGGCCAAGACTCCAGAGTACAAAGCCAATCAAGAACAGGTTATGAGTAATTGCTCGAAGTTTTCACAGGTGCAATTTATCAATGTCAACGGGTTCAACATTAAATTTAATGATACCTCATTGAAGCCATGAAATCCAACTTCTGACCAATTTTGTAGACATTGTTAGAAAATGGATATGAACTTGTTTATGGTGGAATCAAGAACCATTTAGTTTTGGTGAATTTGAAAAATAAGGTACATAAAGAATAATAATTGGCGCATTGAGAGATTTTGTTGTCTTTTTCTAATCTAATAATTGATTTATACTTTTTAACGGTATTGATGGATCTAGATTGTAGAAGGTATTGGAATCTGTTCATATAGCATCAAACAAAAACACTATTCCTGGAGATGTATCTGCCATGGTTCCTAGTGGCATTAGGATGGGTTAATACCTTTTCCTTATTCACGTTCTTCTTTCATATTTCATATTCACATAATCACATTCATGTAAATTCATTCTTTAGGAACCCCAACTCTTACCTCTAGGGGTTTTGTTGAGGATGATTTTGTGAAAGTAGTTGAATTATTTGATGCTTTTGTAAAGCTCGTTCTGAAAATCAAGGTTGAAGCTAAAGGTCTTTAAATCCATTTTCAGTTCAAATTATTATTCATGGATGCAACGCACTTGAGTTTAAGGATTTTGATCATTTTTTGTTCATATTGTTTGTTTTGTATGGAAGGGACGAAGCTAAAGGATTTTTTAGAAGCGTTGAATTTTGGTGATCACGTTCAATATGAGATAGCAAGCATTCAACAATAGGTTGAAGAGTATGCCAAACAATTCCCGACTATTGGGTTTGAGAAAGAATCCATGAAGTACAAGTTCTGAATGTGTGGTATGTTGTTTCTTTTCAAGTATTATTGTTTTTTACCACTAAAATACTTCTTGTTCTATTTTTTATGGATCTAATTATTAAAATGTTCACTTTTTGAGTCTAGCTAGAGGTTTAATCCCACCAGATCGGGTAAAAAATTTCCTCTTGGAACTGGTTCATTCATAGGATCTCCTCATTAAATATTAAATTCTAAATTTTGAATTATGATGACCTTATGAGAGTTGTTTTCCCAGAGTCAAAATAAAAATTCTTTGTCACTATATTAATAAATGTAACATGTTCAAAACATATAATCCATCATGTCTCACTCCTTGAAATCATTATATACATAGGTAAATTCACTAAAAATATTTATGTGGATGAAGTAAATCTTCCTTCAATGAGTTTTACACAATAAATTATTATACCAATTTTCAATGGATTTATGAATAAACCTACAATAGAACCAATGTTTATGCAATGGCATAGGACCAATGATGATAAGTATTTTTTTGGTGATCAAAGATTTCATTGGGTATATACTTCCTCAACACAATTTTTATGCAATGGCATAGGACCTGCACATCATATATACAGTGTAGTACTCCGCAACATACTTTGTGCTTCAATACCCTATCTATGGAGATTGGTACTCCTCTATTTAAGGTACTTTTTCATTGGGTTTCCATAACTATTGCAAATTACATTCCCAAAATAAAACTGAGCTACATCACATATCCATTAGCTATTTTTGGGTTCTTTTGGAGTAGGAATTTTCACATCCACTTTACCTTTTCTATTTGCAACTTATGGTTTGATTGATTCATAGATTGTTCTAGTTAGTGAGGTTTTTGGATTTTTGTATTCCTGTGATCTGGATTAACATTTTTTTTAATATTAGCTACCCCTAGACTATGAAAGTCCTTAAACCAAACTCTGAAGATGAGGTATATGTTTTACAATTTCTACATGAAGTAGATGTGTATTGGGTGTTCTTTGATTCTTCCTGGTCTAATGATAGATTGTGGTTTGTAACCAGTTTGTAACTAGTTTATATTCTGATTTGCATTTATTTTAAAGGTGAAGGATGGATAGAATCAACAAGGTGGGAAGATGTTGCATTTCTGGGAAAACCATCTATACCCATGGTTCATTGAACTGTGGGTATGTGTGTTATGAAACTATGTACTTACAGTTTTGTAAACCGTGGGTGCAGCTGCTGCATTTCTGGGAAAATAATATATACCCACAATTTAATGAGATGTGGGTATATTTTGTGTGTTGTTAAAATGTATACCCATGGTTTATAGAACCATGGGTATAGATATATACCCACGGTTCACCAGAATTGTGGGTAATATGAAATCTTCCTGGGATATACCCATAATTTTGTAGAAATTGTGGGTATAGGTCTATACTGACACCTCAGTATCCCACAATTCATGAAACTGTGGGTATAGCCTATACCCACGATTTCATGGTCTATACCCACAATTTTAAACCATGGGTATAGGTGATATTTCTAGTAGTGAAAGTTTGTTGTCTATGAAGATTGAAAATCAACACCTTTTGGATGATGATTTCATTTTTAAAATAGAGAGAGAGTAAAGAGATTGATAATGGGTATTCCATTAACATGATATCGTTCCAGAATATAGATGCTATTGGAGTTATCATGATCATTTGGACAGAGGATGTGAGGAGAGGAGAAGGAAAATAAAATAAATTGAAATGAAATTAAAAGAAAACGAAAGAGGATTTTCCTATTGAATTATCCTCCTTGAGAACCACCTTAAGGGAAGGGGTTTTTGGTATTTTGGAAAGGCCAAGAGCTCCTGGATGTGGAGAGATACTAGGGAAGTGGAATTGGGCAAAATTTTGACGAGCTTCAAGTCTTAGAGGTGTGAGGAGAATGGGTGATGAGGGGTGGTATTTATAGTGGAGGAGAGGGGTGATTTCTCATTATTTTATTCATTATGTTATTATTTTGCTCAAGATAATCAATAGTGTTGATTCTTGTGACTAAATACAGTAATAAGTGCATGTGATTTCTAAGCAAGGTTTCTTACAATTTTCATGACTCAAGGACTAGTGTATTTGACTTATAATGTATTCATACCATAAATTACCATATTTTACTATTCACTAAAAAATCAACTATTTCAGAAAAATCCAAAAAATTTACCCTAACAATTTTTTAACATGTAGAATTCAAAAATGAACTCCATTTTATGAAAATAATTTTATAAATATGAGAAATTTAATTTTTAATTAAAATCATTATTTACTCGAAAAATATCATTTTAAATTTATAAATGATTTTATAACACTTTGAAAAATTAACTAAGGTCTTCATAAACTTATCCTAAAATCATAAGACAAAAAAATATTGATTTATTAACAATTTTTATGAAAATGAATTTTCTTTTAAATTATTTTATTAATTATAATTTTGTATTTAAATATTTATGACTTACAAAAATACTAACACTTAAATATTAATTTTTAAAATATTAATTTACTTACACTATGATATAATTATATCATAATTTCATTTATAAGATGGAAAAATTTTATTTATACTTTCATTGGTGAGGTTACTATTCTATTGGCTAGTTTACTATTCATAAGGTTCATAATACTATTCCTAAGGGCATGTTACTATTTTATCAGTATAGGTTCCTTAACTTTTATAAATACCTCTTATTTAATTTATTATCCATTTATGATGTTTGTATTATGCTCTATAACTGGTTTTATATGATCTATACTATATGAAATAAACATAAGAAGGAAAATTTCATTGATAGAGTTCTGGGTCATTACATTCTCCCCTCCAACAAAAATTTCATCCTTGGAATTTCTTGATTGTCACCCCATAAAAAGATTTGGGAAGTTTTTCATCATAATCTCCTTAGGCTTCCACGTCACCTCTTCAATTTTATGATTTTTTCAAAGTACCTTTATCAGCTGAGTCGTCTGATTCCTCAACACATTTTCTTTAGTTTTCTTAATCAGGATAGGCTCTTTATAGTAAGATAAGTCAGGTTCCAATTCAATTCCTTAAAAAGTGAGTGCATGTGTTAGGTCTGGAATGCACTTCCATAACAAGGAGATATGGAACACATTGTGTACCTTATAAAGGCTAGGAAGAATTTCCAAATGATAAGCCATAGCTCTGATTCTCTCCATTATTTCAAAAGGGTCAATGTACCTGGGGATCATTTTCCATTTCTTCCCAAATCTTATAACAACACCCTTCCATGGAGATACTTTCAAGAAAACATGATATCCCACTTGAAATTCCAAATCCTTCCTTCGATTATCGATATAGCACTTTTTCTAATTTGATATGCTTTGATCTGGGTTTGAATAGTCTCTACATTTGTTGTTGTTTCCTCCACAAGCTCTGGGTTCCTTCCACCAACCTCATCCCAACAAGTCGGTGTACGAAATCTCTTTCCATACAATGCTTCGTATAGTGACATTTGAATACTATAATGTAAACTATTATTGTAGGAAAACTCCACCAAAGGTAAATACTAATCCCACATACCTTGAAAGTCAAGTGAGAATGATCTCAACATGTCTTCTAAAGTTTGGATCATCCTTTCTGATTTCCTGTCAATTTGAGGGTGATAAGCAGTACTCAAATGAAGCTCGGTCTTCAATGCTTTTTGAAGAATTTTCCAAAATTTTGATGTAAATCATAGATTAGGATCAGAAAAAATTGAGAGAGGTGCTCTATGAATTCTTGAAACTTCATTAATATAGAGTCGTGAAAGGCACTCTAATGTAAAATCCTTCCTTATAACAAGGAAATATGTATATTTGGTAAGTCGATCAACAATCACCCATATTGTATCATTATTACATGGAGTTTTTGGTAATATAGTGAAAAAATCCATAGTGATGTCATCCCATTTACATGAAAAAATAGGTAGAGGTTGCATGACACCTCTAGGATGTTGTCTTTAAGAATTTACCCATTGAAAGACTAAACATCTTGATACATAATCATCAATTTATCACTTCATATTATCCCACTAGAAATGTTTCTTCATATCTCTATAAATCTTAGAGATACTAGGGTGTATAGATAAATTCAAGCTATGGGAATCCTCTAATAACTCCCTTTTTAGCTTGATTATAGAGGGGAAACATAGCCTCCTCTCAAATTTTAGAATTTCATCCACACACACGAAGTATGGAAACTTCCCATCATTCAGAGCTTTAATTTTCTTTTGAAGATTTTCATCATCACACTAAGAAATTTTAATCCTTTCTAATAAAGATGGTTGGGAAACCAGTTAAAAAAGTAATAACGTTTCACCTTCCATTGTAATTCTCATATTCATATTTTCTAGATCCATGTAAAAGGGGTCCTTGTCAATCCTCATTTTGTTCATAACTCCACGATTCATCCTACTCAATGCATATACTACCTTATTTTTCTTCCTAGGCTAGTAGTGTATTGAATAAACATAATCCTTGAGTAGCTAGAGCCACCACTTTTTCCTCATGTTGAGTTCTTTCTATGAGAAGATATATTTTAAACTCTTGTGATCTGTATATATCTCACATATTTTACCATAGATATAGTGTCTCCATATTTTCATAGAAAATATTATAGACGCTAACTCAAGATCATAAGTTGGATAGTTTTGTTCATGAATTTTTAACTACCTTGATGCATAGGAAATTACTCTATCATTTTTTATGACACACCCGAGTCCTTTCTTTGATGCATCACTATAAATCAAAAATACACCATTTCCTGATGGTAGAGTCAAGATCATAGAATTCAATAATTTCCTCTTCAATTCTTCAAAACATTCTTCACGTTATTTTTTCTATATGAACTTAACCCCTTTACGAGTAATCTTGGTTAACGGGTTTTCTAATCGGGTGAAGTTCTGAATAAAACGCTGATAATATCCTATTAAACCAATAAAACTACATACCTCGGTTATATAATTTGGTGTAGGCCATTCCTGACCTGCATTTTCCTTCAAAGGATCAATTGAGATTCTATACTTTGAGACAATATGGCCAAGAAAATAAATTAATTGAAGCCAAAATTTACACTTGCTAAACTTGTCATATAATTCATTTCTTCTAAGAGTCTTCAAAATAATCTGCAACTGATTCTCATGGTCTTTATAGCTTTTGGATTATACTAAGATGTCTTTAATAAATACCACAACAAATTCATCAAGATATTCCTTGAAAACTCTATTCATTAGATCTATGAAAATAGAGGGTGCATTAGTCAATTCAAAAGTAATTATTGTAAACTCATAATTCTCATACCTAGTTCAAAATGTTGTCTTTGGAATATCTTCCATCTTCATATGCAACTGATGATATCTAGATTGAAGATAAATCTTTGGAAAATATTGAGATCTGTGAAGTTGATCGAATAAATCATCAATATGAGGTAGCAGATACTTGTTCTTTATCGTAGTAGCATTGATTCTCCTATAGTCAATACACAGCCTCATGGACCCATCTTTCTTCTTGATAAATAGAACATGGGATCCCCATGGAGAAACACTAGGGGGAATAAATCCTTTATCACTCAATCTCTCTAGTTTATTCTTTATCTCCACTAATTCCACTATCGTCATTCTATAAGGAGTCTTTGATATAGGCCTTGCACTAGGAATTAAATCAATAGAAAACTCAATTTCTCACTCTAGAGGATGTCCAAGTAAATGCTTTAGAAATACATCAATGTATTCATGTATAATAGGTATATCCATTATTTGAAGATTTCTTCTTTTCTGAAAGGGAATATCCAGGAGGGGCCTTTTTGAACCATCCACACCCAGAAACCCCCTCCCCATAAATAGGTCAACCACTTGTAGTATTTAGATAGGGATTTATTGCTAATAAGACCCACATAATCTCTTCCTTACCAAAATTCTAGGATGTTCTTCTATTCTTATCCTCAAGGTCTATCTTAGGGTTATGTTCCATAATCTATGTTTTCTAAATCTAGTCTCCAAGGTTTCTACTAAAATTACTCTAATACCGACTGTAAGGACCCCAACCTCAGTTTCCTAGAGTCGGTGCCTTATATTAATACATTAGTATGTTTACAAGGGTGCCTCATCCCAAAGGAATGAATAGTTTAGTATCATTGGAAAACTAGATACATACATAATAGTTTTGTTATAACTTGAAATGAATTAAAACATGGTAAATATATTGGAAACACCGATAAACATCTAGATTATCCTCACAATTCATTCATAATATACATCTTTGCATCCTAGGGAAAAATAAAACATAAGAAATGGGTGAGCTCAGATGCTCGGTAAGGGTAAGTAATACAGTGGAAGCAAAAATATGAAGCATGGTGAATAACTAAAAGTACACATTCCATTAAAACATAATATTGAGCATTAAAATGGTAGGAATTAAAAACTAATAATGCCATTATAAAACATAACCATTGATATTATACTAGTCGAATAATCACATGGACAAAAAATTACTAGCTTCATAATGAGGGAATGCATAATTTTAGACATCATAATCATGTCGTCAAGGTCTCGGCCAAGACACCATACATAATGGGTAAAAACCCAGTCTAGTTTGTCTCATGAGACCAACCGATGCATTGAGGGGCTATAGCGGAATCCGCCCATCACTTACTAAGTCAAATTCATTCCTCATATGAAAGTGGATAATCATAATCAACATATACATTCATATTGAAACTAACATATGAAATTTAAATATCTTTCCTTAATCAGTAAACATAAACACTAACCATTCGAAGTAATATGGTGAATGGTATCAAGATATCACATTCACAGTCAAACTAATCATAATCCACTCAATAAAATGTGGTAGATGATATCATAAAATATTAATCTCAATTAAACATAAGAATAAAAATAGTGTTTAAATATATGTAAATAATCTTATAAAATCATCGAGTAATACTTTAAAGAAATACTATTTTATTATTTTTTAAAAGGGAATCCCCATGAGTGGCCTTTTCGAAACCTCCACACCCAGGAACCCCCCTCCCCACGAAGAGGACGTCCGGAGAATCCCCAGCTGAGAAGGAGTCGTTGTCAGCTGAGATGACAGAGCGTCCCATGGGGTAACACCTCGATCAGTGATGGTTCGACACAACAATCCATCAACCAGGTGAGGTGCACCCTTCTGCCCACCCGGTGAGACACTAGGTGACCCAGAAAGATGAGTGGTACATGGTAGGTGGAAATTTTTCTAAGAGAGGGCTCCCAAGAATCGAACCCCAGACCTCACCGAACACCGTGGATATGGCCCTCTACCTTTTAGAGAAATACTCTTTTACTTTGCAAAGAAAAGTTCTTTTGGAAAAAAAAAATTTATAAAAACAGAAGTGAACTAATATAGTTTATTTTCATAATAAAATGATTGATTTAAAAAAAAATGGTGGATTAAAATAGATTATAGAGTTTACTTTCCCTTGAATCGGTCATGTTTATCAGGAAGAGTTTGAGAAAGATCCTTTTAAAACATGTAACTCCTCATAAATGAAAGAAATATTTTGATTGGAACATATATATAAAAAATTCACACATAATTTATGAGGATTAAATAATAATAATTAATAATTTCATTAGGGTAAAGGGAGAAAAAAGAGTAACCCGAAAGAAATTGGAGGTTCGTGTAGAAAACTCTTACCTTATGTCTGAATGTGTTTTGCACTTGACTTTAACATCCTAGATAATCAAATTAAATCCATTAATTAATTAATTTAGAACCTATTATACATGTATTTTATTTATTATAATTTTATTAAGTTCATTTATGGTTTTTTGATGAGTTATAAGATACAATTTTATTTCTCGTGAGTGTTCGTTTCTTTGGTTTTTAGGATTGGTATACTTGTATATGAGTAATGAAGTTCATGTAAAATGGGTATAATTCTCCAGAATTGGAATTATATATTATTAATTAATAAATATAAGTTTAATTGATATTATTTATCATTTTTTCTATATTTTAGGATGAATCATTAGATAACATGTTAATGATAATCGTTTAGCTTAATTTTAGCAGTTTTTCAATCACAATAAACCAGTTTTGTTCTATTATTTAATATTATATATATAAAATGGTTCTAAAACCTTAAATAAGATATAATACATATTTTATAATTTTATTAAACCATAAAAATTGTTTATGTCTAGACTTTAAGGAGAAATTAAAGAACTAAAGTTCATCGTCTATGAAGGTTGTAAATCAGCACCTCCCAGATGATGATTTCATTTTTAAAATAGAGAGAGGGAGAGAGGGAGAGTAAGGAGATTGATAATGGATATTCCATTAAAATGGTATAAATCTAGTATATAGATGATACTGGATTTATCATGTTCATTTGGATAGATGAGGTGAGGAGAGGATAAAAAAATTGAAATGAAATTAAAAGAAAAAGTAAAAGGATTTACCTCTTGAATTATCCTCCTTGAGAACCTTCTTAAGGGAAGGGGTTTTGGTAGTTTGGAAATACCAAGAGCTCATGGACGTGGTGAGATACTAGGGAAGATTATTTGGGCATAATTTTGACAAGATTAAATTCTTAGATGTGTGAGGAGAAGGGGTGTTGAGGGGTGGTATTTATAGTGGAGGAGAGGGGTGATTTCTCGTTATTTTATTCATTATTTTATTATTTTTATCAAGACAAGAAATAGTGTTGATTATTGTGAATAAATACAGTAATAATTTCATGTGAGTTCTAACCAAGGTTTATTACATCATCCATGACTCAAGAAATAGTGTATTTAGCTTATAATGTATTCATACTATAAATTACCATATTTTACTATTCACTAAAAATTCAACTATTTCAGAAAAATCCCAAAAATTCACCCTAACCATTTTTTGATGTGTAGAATTAAAAAATGAACTCTATTTTATGAAAATAATTTTCTAAATATGAGAAATATAATTTTTAATTAAAATCATTATTTACTCGAAAAATATAGTTTTAGATTTATAACTGATTTTATAACACTTTCAAAAATTAACTAAGTCTTCATAAAATTATCCTAAAATTGTAAGACAAAAAAATATTGATTTGTGAATAATTTTTATGAAAATGAATTTTCATTTAAATCGTTTTATTAATTATAATATTGTAATTAAATATTTATAACTTACAAAAAAACCAACACTTAAATATTAATTTTTAAAATATTCATTTACTTACACTATGATATAATTATATAATAATTTCATTTATAAGATGAATAAAATTTATTTATACTTTCATTGGTAAGGTTTCTATTTTATTGGTCATTTTACTATTCATAAGGGCCACATTACTATTTCTAAGGGCATGTTACTATTTCATTGGTATAGGTTCTTTAACTTCTATAAATACCTCTTATTTCATTCATTATTTATTTATAATGTTTGTATTATGTTCTATAAGTTGTTTTATATGATCTATACTATATGAAATAATCATAAGAAGGGAAATTTCATTGATAGAGTTATGGGTCATTACAGTTTCTCATATTCACCATTTTTTCCATCATGTTCAATGTTAACATGGTTCCTTCTGGTTATAACCATTGACTTAAACCAAAAAAACATAGAATGAGAAACAATAATCATAGTGGGAAACCACATAATATTTACCCTACTAATGTTTAGGATGTTATCATTTACTTATACTTACACTCAAATTCAGTTAAAGGGTTATGTACCCTAATCTATGTTTTTCTAAATCTAGTTCCCAATGTTTCTACTAAACTTGCTCTGATACCAACTATAAATACCCTAACCCCAGTAGATCAGAGTCGATGGTTACTTTATTAAATTGTAACTATATACAAGCAATCACATCCCAAAGGATCAATTATTTTAGTAGTTTTTGTAAACTAGATACATACATGAAATTAAAATCACATTTCAAAACATAAAATACACAGTGTTTTCTTTGAGAATGTCATTATTCCCCTTAGTATATCCCTACATATCAACCATAAAACAATTCCTAGTATCCTAGTAAAAATAAAACATAAGAAATGGGTGACCTCAGATGCTTAGTAAGGGTAAGTGTATAGTGGAATCTATCATGAATAAATAAGCATAATCGATATGGAAAAGTAAATAATTGAAACACATTCCATTTAAACAATAGCTTGAGCATAATATGATAGGAATAAATGGTGATCAAATAGATCTATATAAATAATCACATGAACTTGAAACTTATACATGGGTATTCTAACTAATTGAATAATCACATGGACATCAATAACTAATCTCATAATTATGGAATGCATAATTTCAAACATCTGAAACATACTGTCGAGGTGTTGACCAAGACATTTGAAAATAAATGGGTAAGGGATCAACCAAAACACAATCTAGTTTACATCATGAGACCAAATGATGCATCAAGGGGCTATAGAAGGTCTCACCCATCACTTACTAAGTCCAATTCATTCTTTATATGAATAATACAACATAATCAACATGCCTTAAAAATAAATAGTTGTCTATATTGAAAGAACTTGTCATACAGAATATTAATACTTTCCCCATTCAAACTAATCATAAACCATATAAAGAAATATGGTGTATGGTATCATTTGATTATTTCCTCAGCATTAGATTCAATAAAGTATGTGTACATAGATGAGAATACTTTAAAATTTTCATAGGAAAATTTCTTGAGAAAAATACTATTTCTACTTTGAAAATCAATTTTTAAAATCTAAAAACTATGCACATAATAAAGAAATAATTTTCTTTGAAAATAAACTTGTAAATTTATAAAGGAAGCTTCAAATCATTTAGGCTTCATGATATTAGTAAATTCTTCACATGCCATATAAGTTAAAAAAATATTCCTTTCACACTTTTGCAAGAAAAGAAAAAAAGTACCTCGTTTAGAAAATGATAGGAAGATTCCTTTTAAAACATTTTATAAAAATTAAAACAAAGTTAAAAAATGACATGAAACAATCATTATAGAATATTAAAAAAATTGAAAACATTTTTAGAAAACATGGACAAGAAAGTGAAATATTCATCAGCTGAGACAAAAATAAACAATCCTAAATAATGATGAGATTGTGAAATAAACCATTAACGTGTTGGTAATATTTGAATCATAACCCCCATGAAATAAATAAATTAAAATGAAACCTTAAATACAATGAATAAAAATATATTTTTGATATAACATATCAAAGGGAAATTATATACACCACATAAAATAAATAAGTGGTGAATATGGCATATGTCTCACAAAAGTAAAAGTGAGACAATAAACCTCTTACCTCAGGTTTGATTTCCTTTGTACATGTTTGAACCTCCTGTATAATAAATATAGATTTATTATAAATCTATTCTATAATTATAATCATATATATCATACCATATATGATTTACTTATAATATTTTACCACCCATTTATTATCAATTCATTGTTAAAATCGTTATTTTGGGTGGTAACTGTTTTGTTTTTCATGTATGATTCGGTTCGATAGTTTGGGTCCTTGTACTTTGATCAAGGTTTCATCATCTAAAGAATGTTAATAATGATATAAATATCATATATATTTATTATATACATATTTATAGTAATCTATAAAAGATGGATATATGAAATGAATTACATCATTCATGGAGATGGTAGGTCGTACATACGCATGAATGATGTTTTCACTTTTCAATAGATGAAAAAAAAGAAAGGTAAATAGTATTTAACATTTAAATAATAATTATTATATCATATATAACATATATATTCATTAAATATATCCTTATTTCCATATATTTAAGTGTAAATGAAAAACAAATCATATCACTTTGTGGAGATGGTAGGTCGTACGTATGCACGAGCGATGTTATCATTTTCCAACAGATTGGAAGGTAAAAATGTAGATATGATATTATAATTATAGATATATAATTATTTAATAATTACACCATTACGTGGAGATGGTAAGTCATATGTACTCATGAGTAATGTTTTCACTTTTCATAGGATGGAAAAGAGATGGAATATGGTTGTCCCATAATCATAATAAAATCTCATTATATTGATGATGCTAGATTTATTATTTTAGGATGGTTATATAACATGAAGAGGAGGTAGAAGAATAAATAAACTGGAAAGAGTCAATAAAGATGATTACTTCTTCTTCGGTGGACTCCCTTTAGATATCATTTTAAGGGACCTAGGGTTGTAATTTTGGAAGTTCATAACCTCGTGAAATTTTCTAAGGATGTTGAGAAGAGTAATGGTAAGGGTTTGGTCGAGTTATATGGCTCAAATTGGTGTAAATAAGTAATGGAGTAGGTTCACTTTTATAATTGAGGTTAGGGGTAATTTTATAATTTCATAAAATATTAAATTAATATAAATTATTTATCATGTTAAAATGGATCCAAATTAATATAATTATAATATAAGGAGTATATGAGTCTAAATCATTTTATCTAATAAAATTTGACAAGTTTTGGATTTATTTTCACTCTTATCTTTTAGTTTTAATCCCCTGATAACCTTTATGACAATTATCGTACTATTAAACTTTTCCACCCTCTAAGGGTCAATAATGTTAATATAAAATGCCAAAAAACTCATAATTGTACCATGGTAGATGTAATTGACCATATCTAATTCATTTAAATGAATATAATATTATTATGAATTTTAAATAATTTAATAAAATATTATTTTCATAAAATATTAATAATGTCAATTTTAGGACTATTCATTTAGTTTGACTTTAGTAACATCAAGACAAAAAATGAATTTTAATCCAATGCATAAAAACCTCTATAATATGTTGTTTTTATATAAAAAATCATTGTTCATATTAGTTCTTTCAAATCATGTTAATTTTAATGATTTGAATATCATTTATTTTATTTTTCCATTTATTAAATAATTATTGCGCCAACATTGTGTAAGCATTTAAGGTAAATATTTCTTTATCAAAAATTAAAAATAAATCACCATGATAAAGATAAATCATTTATATTTAAAAATAGTATTTATAACTGAACATATCTTATGGTTATCCCTATGTTTAAAATATTATAGTTATTAAAAACAAGAGTGTGACGTTTTTTACTTTTCTTTAGATAAATTATTATAAAGGTCATAATCTCATTCAATTAGAAACAAAAGGCCATATAACTGAATATTGGATGATTATGGATGAAATTAAATCATTCAATAAAATTAAGGTAAGTGTTAGTGTAGAGACCCAAAGCTTAACGTACATAGACATTACATTACTTTTGTGGAATACTTAATACATAACAAAAACAGAAACCCAAAGACCGTATTAGTTTAGTGTCTTTGGAAACTCAGAATATAATCTTCTAATCATGGTGAAATATCTTCAACATCTCCCATAAATATCTTCCCCTTTTGTTTTCTTACCTAAAACCTTTATTTATATCCTGGGGAAAAGAAAACATAAAAAGGGTGAGCTCAAATGCTCGGTAAGGGTAAACATGGATAACATAAAAACAATCCATAAAAATTTGAACGTAAAAACATGAACATAAAACATTAAAATCTTGAGCAATGACATAAATCTTGGTAGTACATAAGGCATAGATCATAAAGGAACAGTAATCATGATAAAATAGCATGGGAATAAAACATTTAATTGTGGAAAACCATTAATCACATGTTATAATTTCCATAGTAGCCAAGGCATTGTTGCCAAGACCATTATAGTGGACAAAGTCCAATACTGAACCGGGTTTACTTGTCATTCTAGCCATGTATTACTGAACCAGATTCACTTGTCGTTCCAGCCATGTCTATCTCATGAGATATAAATCTTTACCCAATGTATTGGAGGGAGATATAGGTCCCACACATCTCATATTGAAATCATTATTACGTGTGCCACAAAATAAACATAAATCATTCATCATAACCCAAAGAATAAAAAAGGGTTTTATAAACATTATCTCATCTTAACATAATCCATATAAAACAAATGGATATCATTTCATCATAAGAAAAATTAAACCATGTAAATAATAGATACATTATACTTGAAACATAAACATACTAAATAATGTCATCTTAGATGGAAAATAGTTTTGATAAAACACTTGAAATGAATTCTTGAGGAAAATATCCTTTTATCTTAAAAATCATTTTCTTTTCTCAAAATTCCATTCAATTTTAAAAGAAAAGGATTTTGTTGAAAATAATCATGAAATCTTGTACAGGAAGCTTCATGAAAATAAGGCGTTATGAAACCGTAAAAATCCGTTCATGCCGTATAAGTTAAAAAAACATTCTGCTCGAACTTTAGCTAGAAAAGTCAAAAAGTACCTCATATGGTAAATAAAAAAAAGATTCCTTCCATACCATGTAGTAAAAGTCAAAAAAGGGTAAAAATTACTTTAGACATACATGGAATAATAGTAAAAATTTTATGAAAACATTTTGAGAAAACATGGACATAGATGATAAACATAACCCCAGTAAATACTTACAAATAAGCAATCTCAGATAAAAACGCGATTGGAATAATTATCCCTTACCTTAGGTCCAATTTCTTTTGTACGTGTCTGAAACTCCTGTATAGTGGGTTTAAACATATTACTAACTTGTAACAGAACCATAATAATATTTATGATATCATATATGATTCACTTTGGACTTTATATTACCCGTTCTTTTGTCAATTCCATGTTAAAGCAGCGTTTTGGGTAAAATCGCTTCATTTATTGTATGTGTTTCGACTTGTTGTTCTTGATATTATTACTTATATCCTGATTTAATTAATTCCATAATTTAAAACATGATTTATATATAATATATATTCAGAATATAAATATATATGATAGATCGATAAATGAAATGAAATACACCGTTCATGGAGACGGTAGGTCGTACGTATGCATGAACGCTGTTTTTATTTCCTTATTGAATTGAATGGAATTAAGTAAATGAAACATATGTGTACATAAATACAGTATCATTATTATTTCATATCTTTCATGATTATTTATTATATATACTTTATAATCATACTTGAATGGTTAATCATGGAGAATGAATCTCATCGCGTCGTGGAGATGCTAATCCGTACGTACGCACGAGCGATGGTATCATTCCCATAATTATTGAATGGAATTAGAGTGGATGATATAATTTATCAGAATTAGTATGATGTTATAATAATCATATATAGTTATTATTTCCACCATTATACTAATCCAAGTAAGGCGGTGGTGGAAAACAGATTACACCACGGCGTGGAGACGGTATTTTGTACGAACGCACGCGCGGTGATTTCGTTTTCTGTAGGATGGATAGAAGGTAAAATAGGGTTGTTTCATATTTATAATAACATATCATTATATGAGTGATACTGATGTTATTACTTTATAATAAAACAAATAAATAAGAGGAAGTAGAAGAAGAAATAAATTTGAAAGAATCGGTAAAGGATATTACCTCTTCTTCGACGCACCTCTTCTAAACCTCCTCTTAGGGCACTAAAGTTGGTCTTTGAAGAAGACCAAGACCTCTAGTATGTTTCTAGGGGAGTGGAGAAGAAAAATTGGCAGGGGTTGGCCAATCTTGAAGGCTCAAAATGGTGTGAGGAGGAGAGGGAGGAGGTGCCCTTATATAGGAGAGGAGAGGGGCACTTTTGGAATCCTCGAAAATATTAATTTATAATAAACTCAAACCCCACATAAAAACCTCCAAAAATGACTCAAATCCAAAGATTAGACGAGATAGGGTTGTAATCTCATCAACCAATAAAATTTAAACATGTTGGGAATTTATTTTAAACTTTATCAACTTGATTTATCCTTATTTAATCTATTTAATTTTATTTGTGGTAATAATATTCTAAATTTTAAATTGTTATAAATAATTACTTATGTGTTGTGAATTTTCCATAATTGGATAATTTATGACTTTTTTGACCATATAAATTTCAAAGTATAATTTTTAAATATTTTTGTGATTTTCAAACAATTTAATAATATGTTATTTTTATAAAATAACAATAGTGTCAATTTTGACACTATTCATTTATTTGAATTTAAATAAAATCCACACAGAGGATATATTCGAACCAAAAATATTTAATAGATTCCTAACTTGTCATATTCATCTAAAAAATTCATGAAGCACATTAATTTGTTCATATAACATTTATTTTAATATTTTTAAAACCATTTATTTGATATTTCAATCAATAAAATAATTTCAACATCACTATTGTGTCATAATTAATGATAATTATTTAGCCCCTAAAAATCTAAATAAATTCACATGATGTAGATAATTTTATTATATTTCTGTAGACTATTCATGTTCGAAGTTTTATGAAGTTTATCACTAAATTAAAATTATTACACTTATAAGATATAAGAGAGTGACATGTTGTCACTGTCTTTGGTTTTAATAATAATTATATACTTTTCATGGTCAAAATTCCATGAAATGAATCTATTCTGACCCTTAGGTGATATGGGTTGACTTTTATTCATCCAATAGAATTTTGGCAGGTGTTAGGGTAATTTTATAATCTTATTTTTACCCTTAATTACCCGATTTACCTTTAACTGTAGTAAATAAAAATTACCATAGTTACTATTCATAATATAAAAAAAATAAAAGTAACTTATTAACATAATTTGGACCCACTGAATCCAAATATGGAATCCATTTTTCAAAATTCAAAACACAGAAGTTGCAGTAATTAATTTAAAATTAATCTCGTTGTTAAGAAAACGGGTTTTAAAAGTTAAAACATTGTCAAAGATTGAAATGTTTTTACCTATGAATTCAATGTAAAATTAATGGAAATTGCTTTCATTATATTAAATGGTAAAAATATATTATATTTATACTTTAAAACCATTCAATATTATAATTTAACCATATAAATTATCTTGATGAAAAAATTGTTTTTAATTAAAATTTAGCGTATTTTTACTATTCATCAAAATATAAAAGTTAACAGAAAAATATAAAAAATTTATCCAAAGTAAATTTTTATATACTTATTGCAATTAATAAGTTTATTTTGTCTAATTGAACTTATAAACGTGTCAAAAATTAGATTTAAAGTGGGTGTGTCATCAAAAGGCGGTAAAATTGCATTTTTTGAAAAAATACTTCTTTTATCGAAAAATTGATTTTGTTTTCATATCTCATTCTAGAAAATGTGTAAGATGAATTATAATGTTATAAAATTAAAAATTCAATTAATACTATTCATAACAGCTAGTTCATAATATTATAATAATATATCATTGTTTAGTGAAACTCGGTATTGCGTACAACGCAAGCTATCGAGAAAGGTCGCTCTTGCGTGTAATGCAAGCCAAGTCAGGGTTGCGTGTAGAGAAAGCTTCCTTTGTTATTGTGTATAAAATACTCAAAATATAGTTCAGTTATACATTGATCAAAATCTATACTTAGTGTTGTGTAAAATGAATTTTATTCAAAAGAACTTGAAATTGTGTGAATCACAAACCAAGAATAGTATTGCGTATACTACAAGCTAATACGGTGTTGCGTATAGCGGAAGCTAATCTTGGTGAAGCGTACAACAAAAGACATCAACGAAATTGAAAAGAATAATTCTCATAAAATCTCGGGGCGTTACAGTTAGGGTTAGTTTATAGTCCTTATTACTTTATTTTTAACCATTAATTACCCGGTTTACTCTTTACCATGGTAACAAAAATTACTAAAGTTACTATTCATATTGATCAAAAATAAAAGGGTTATATTTATTAAATTTGGATCACCTGATTCCAAATATGGTATCCATTCTTTAATATTCAATCTCAATAAGTAGTAGAAATTAATTTAGTATTAAAACGCATAACACAGTGAAAATGTGTTTTTCAGAAAAATGCCTTCTAAAGTATAAAAATGTTTTTATACCAAATTTAATTATAAAATAGATTCCAATGAATCTAATTGGATTATTCATAGTATAATAGAACTATTTTTTTACTTTGAAACCATTTTAAAATAAAATGGACCTTTTTGAATGGTTGAAACAAATATACACTTTTCAATAAAAATTGGGATTTTTCACTATTCACTGGAAAATAAATCTATTTAGAAAAGTATGAAAATTTTACCCTAAGTTAATTTTGATATGATGAATTAAAAAATGAAATTATTTTTATAAAATACCATTTTTATAATTTTTAAAAATTAATTATAATATTTTCTCACAAAAAACAATAAAAAACATTTTTGAAGAAAACATATTTCTGAAGCATAAAATAAATTTACTGAAAATTGAGTACTTATTTCATAAATTTTAATAAATTATTTTTTATTGAGTTGTTCTTATATATATATATATATATGTATATATATATATATATATAATTTATAATTCGGTTAATATTATTCATATCTGTCAATTTAACGGCTAGGTTATAATGACTTTATTTAAATAATAATATTTTGAGATTCGTTTTAGCACGGTGTTGTGTGTCATATATGCTATCAAACAGTGTTTTTTTTAAATCTCAGGGTGTTACATATACGACATGCAATACCGAGCCAAAATGAACCATGAAATATTATTATTTAAATATCACTGTTATAACCTAGGTGTTGAATTTGCAGGTATGAATAGAATTAACCACATTATGAAATATATATATAATTCATAATCAATGTAAATGAATTCACAAATGGAGTCATCTGTCATGGATGGAACCCCAGAAAAACTGAAGAAAAATACTGATGTGAAGGTGAGTAAAGAAATAGGGGAATCTATTCTGCAAGAATCTATTTGTGTGCAGGAAACATCAGGAAAAGAAGATCAGAAGAAGAAGGACAATGATGATGAATGGCAGCATGCTAGAACCCGAAGCCAAAAGAAAAGAGAAAAGAAAGAACAAATGAAGAGGAAGGAAGAGGCTCAAGAGGATAGCTCGGATGAAGATGTAGAAACTCTTCTGCAACAAGCTAAGGAGATCCATGAAGCCTATGGTGGAGGAAGAGGTCGAGGATGTATCAGCTTCAATATTTGGATTGAGATGAGGAATAAAGAGCGTATCATAGGGGACAAGCTGAGGAAAAAACTTGGCCACTATGATAAAGGGAACTAAGTACTTTTTGTTTTAACTCCCTTCTTTGTATTTCTCTTGACTTCTCTTTTTTCAATAATAATCCAGGGCTTTTCCTTTTTAAAAAAAATGTAAATGTATTGATTAATTCTTAAGAAATAAGCACTCATTTTTTAGTAAAGTCATTTTATTCTTTAAAAATACGCTTTTTTCAAAAATGGTTTTTATTACTTTTTGTAATAGAATGATATAATTAATTTTTGAAACTTTTAGAAATTTTATTTGATAAAAGGATAAAAAAATTAAATCAAAATGTCAAAATTAGCTTAGAGTTGTTTTTTAAATTTTTCTGAAAAGATTAATTTTTCAATAAATAGTGAAAAACACTAATTTTTACAAAACTATCATTTCTTCTCATTAAGTAAAGTAATTTAAAAGTCTCATTATGATTTGAATATGATCTCAAAGTAACATAATTATTATTTGGTTAGATATAATCTAATTAATTACATTTTAATCATCTTTATACCTTATTTGGGTACAAGTTCATTTTTTACTTAAAAAAAGCATTTTTCTAAAAAACTATTTTACGTTGCTTTTTGCGAGTTTAATTTTAAATTAAATTATGCAACTTCTGAAAATTGAATATTGAAAAATTTATTCCATATTTAGAATCAATATTTCTAAATTCATTAAATATGTTACTTTTTATTTTTGGTCATTGTGAATAGTAACCGGGTAAATATTTGTCACCTCGGTAAGTGTAAATCGAATAATTAAGGTTAAAAATGATATGATAAGGGCTAAAAATGACTCTGAAACTTTCCCTTATTTCATTTAATGAGTATATTTCATGTATTATCATCCATAATTCTAAAATGGGGTAATTTTTTTCCACTTGCCTTTGATTATAACATTTATGTTATTTTATTTAAATATAAAGTCAAAAATGTCACTCTTGCTTTTAATATCTATGAAATTTTATGACAGAGATAAAAATAACTTATGTTTAGTTATAAATATTTATTTTAAAGATAAATGATTTTTTAATCATGATAATTTATTTATAATTTTTAGTGATGAAATAATTACCTTAAATGTTTATGCAACACCGACATAGTATTTATTCAATTAATATAAAAATAAAATATATGATTTTAAAAATATTAAAAGTAATATGATTTGAATTAATTATTATATCCCAAAAAAATGAAGATAAATATAACATTTTGGAGATGTTTGAAAGGTTTGTATTCTAATTACATTGTTGTCATGTTGTTTTCAAGGTCAAATTATGTGAATAATTCTTAAAATGACATTAATAGTATTTTATGTTAAATATATTTTATTAAATTATTTAAAATTCATACAAATATTGAAAGATGGAAATCGGGATGATAAATGGTTAAAAAAATTATCCCTTAGCCATTTATGATCAAATTTTCACATTATAAGTAAAATTATTACCCTTTAATATTGAAAAGTCATCATCACGATTAAAGGTAAAATTGGTTAACCAATGGGTAAAACCAAAAGATAAGGATTAAAATGCTATTTAAACCTGAATAAATTTGATTGAGTGATTATATTAAGACCATATCCTCATTATATTCAAATCTATGTCATTTTGGAACCATTTGACATGATTTAGACACATATTATATGAAAATATTTCATGTATTTCCAAAAGTGACATTGATGATATTTTATAATAAATAATGTTTCATTAAATGATTTAAAATTCATAAAAATATTATATTTATCCAAATTATTAGGATATGGTTGAAAATATCAATCATGGTCCATTTATGATCAAATTTTCTTTTTATAGTAACTATTTTAACCCCTAAATAGTAAAAAACTTTGTTATCGTCGTAATTATCCAAAAGGTTAATGGGGGTTAAAGCAAAATGATAAGGTTAAAAACATAGTCTAAACTTATCCAAATATTATTTAATGGGGGTATTTTGACTCATCCTCATCCTATCTTCGAAATATATCGTTTTGGATCCATTTTTTCATGAAAATTAATTTGTATTAATTTAATATTTTAAGTAATTCCAAGAGTGTCTCTCTCCTCTCTTATAAAAGGGCATCTTCTCTCCTCTTTTATTCGCACTTCAAAAGCCTTTGGGTTTAGAAAAACTCTAGCCTAATCCCTTTATATAATCCCTCCCCTTATTCTATAGGTCTTGATTTAGGAAGAATGCCAAACTTAGAGAGATTAAGGTGTAAAGCAAAGGAGATTGTCCAAAGAAGATGTATAAATTTTAACCAAATGTTTTAGTTTTATTTCTTCTTCCACTGCCATCAAATATTCTTAAACTATTCTGATGTAATAACAGAATTATCTCTCATATACTAAGATGTTATTATGTTAATGGCATAACCTATATTCATTGTCTTCTTCCATCAAATGGGAAATGAAATCATTGTTCGTGTGTACGGCGGACTACCGCCTCGCAAACCGATATAATTCGTTTTCCATCACCACCTCTCAATGCTCGATATAATGATAGATTTAATGTTTATATATGATATTTATGGCATATTTATCATGATAGAATAATAATATATCATCTACTTTCTTACATTTCCCTTCACTGAAAAATGATAACGTCGTTCGCGTGTACATATGGACTAGCACTTTCACGAAACGATGTGATTCATTTTTCATCACCACATCATATGGATGACATGTATAAGTTTATTTAAAAAGATAATATAATATTAATGATCATTCTGGAAAACTAAAATAACACATACCTTATTTCCATCGTGATCGTTGAAAAATGGAAACATTACTCATACGTACATACGACCAACCGTCTCCATGATTGTAACATGGTTCATTTTTATTAATCTTCCATAATTGGTTTTAAAAGTATAATTAATATATAAAAATTATAATTATGTCATGATTATTATTTTGGTGATGATGGGATAATTACCTCTTTGACCGTAGTGAACCACTAAAGTCATTTTGAACATATGAGTCGAATATCGTCAAAACATCCAACGTGAACTTAATTGATTAAGTAATTGATTGTAACATGGTAAAGAGAATAATAGAATTGATAAAGGTTCTTAAGAAAGTAAATAATTAACATAAGATTATTATTCAAGAATATAAAGAACATGCGTAATGATTTGGACTCAAGGTAAGGGACGCTTTACTTTAAAAACCTTGTTTTAAATGTTTTAAAATTTTATTATCTAAATCTTTCTATTCCATGTCCATATTCTTAAAATTATTTTATAGATGCATTTATATAGAAATGAATGAATTATAAACGAAATTTTATGTCACTTTTGACTTGTTTCAAAGGCTTTCAAAATGAATCTTTTTTCAAATTTTATACAAAACTTTTTGATAAAAAAGAATGTTTTATTTTAACGTATATGACGTCAATAGTTTTTTCCCACCATTGTAACCTTTATTTGATGTTTGGAATCTGTTACAAGCTTTAATGTTTTATTCAAATAAAACCCCTCTTTTCATTTGTTCTAAATATTTTCAAAAGGTGGTTTCAAATGGAATGAATGTTTCAATATCTAAAAATGTTTTATTGTGGGTGTAAAGAATATTTTTTATGAGTGTAATGTTGAAAACTACAAACTTTTATGTGTTATTATTATGTTATAGTTCTTGATTTTTGTTTATGATGATGAATGGTTTCATTATAAACTAAGGATGGGTGGGTCCATGATAGCCCTTCAATGTATTGGGTAAGATTTTTGTTGGAAGTGGACCGTGAAAGTTATTCCATTTATAATCGTGAAGGTTATTTCATTTATGACTATGAAGGTTATCTCATATGCAACCGTAAAGGTTATTCCATTTGTAAGAGTAATATGAAAATGATGCATCAAGTTACCTACATGATTTATTTATGATTGGTATAGTTTTTACGAAAATCTTATGATTTCACAAGGCAAGCTAATGGGCTTATGTTTAAAGAAAAGTATTTGATATTTCTTAATGGTGAAAAGTACAACTTTGTGAAAAAAAATCGTGAATTTTTCATGATTGCAAAGAAACCTTTATGGGTTTTATTTTTTTACTTTAAGATTTATTATGAAATGTTTTATGAATGGTTTTGGGAAAGTTGATTTATTGGGTAAAAAAATGTTTATTTTTGAAACAAAAGTTTAATTTTGAAAAATGAAAATTTTTTATAAGTATTCATGGACTAACGGTTTCTATCTTTCTTTTATATGTCTCTTACGAAACTTTTTGTGTTGATCTCACGTTTTAAAATAATTTTCATAGGGTTTTAAGGATGATTAGGGACAAGGATGTAGTCAAGATGAAAATTGTGAATAAGTGTCATGAAAAGAAAGCATGTTAAATCTTAAAAGTTTTATTTTGTGGGAAAAATGGATATTAAGTGGAAGTGTCCACTTTGTGATGTAATATTTATTTTTGTAAGGGTGATGCCATAATCCTCTAAAACTTTAAACCATAAAGATCATGAAATGTAACAGAATGAATTATTGACTTAAAACTTAAGATTATGTAATGTTTATGGTCAGACCTTTATAGATACCGATGATTCAACGCCTTGGATGATGGGTTCAAGAGTTAATCAACCCTTTTTGTGAATTTTGGTCGGGATGTTTTGGGTAGTTTCTATCGAGGATTGGATGCAGGAGGAGACTTTTGAGATATCTTTGAACTGAGCATTGGTCCTAAAATTTATCTGGTTCTCTCATTTGTTGGTTAGTTGTTGTTTGATGGATCTAGGGAGCTAATGGATGATTTGGAGGAGTGCATCCCCCTGGCCGGTGAATTTTTACCCAGTTAAAGGTTGGGTGTCTGTGGTCTCAATCGTTTAGATGGACTTGGGTTGCGAGCTATGCCCTTCCCCAATTGTATATTTTATGGAGTTGGATAGTTTTGCAGGACTACCGTGCTTTGGATAGATTCTCTCAGCATTGGTAGAATTTATATCTCCAGTTTAGATTGTGTCATTGGAGTCTTAGAGCCTAGTAGAGATGCGTGTGGTTGTGGACATCGAGGATGAGATCCTAGGGTCTGATATTCGTGTCTATTGTGTCTTAGATGTCTTAGAGCTCTTGTGTAGATATGGTGGACGCGCCTGATGTTGTATGGCTGGGTGAGCCGTGTGTTCCAAGTCCTTTGGTGTGGACCGGAGTGGGGGTAGACTTATTTTGAGTGTCAAGCTAGAATCCGAGGTTGGGTGTTTTATTTGTTTTTGTTTAGCCTCTCTTTATTTTATGCATTTGTTTATTTTATGACACCTGTTATGTTGAACATACCAGTGTGCATGTACTTGTTATGACAAAATTATAGGTTCACCGTCAGGGGTGTCCTATTGAGATTTAGTTCTCACCCCTTGTATGTGCACATATTGGTGTGTGTTGACCTTATGTCTGATTTCAGGTTGATCACGGGTTGCACAGTGGATCGGACGGAGGCCCAATATTGTATGATCGAGTGGGTCAATCATATGGAGTCTCGGACTAGGCTGGTGCAGCTCCAGAGTTGTGGAGACCATAAGAGGTTTAGTGGTCACTTTATGATTATTCATCCATGAATCTCAACAATGTTTGGTTTCAAATTTCACCCTAGGGCTGCTATTGATTTAGTAGGGTTTTTTTTTTTTTAATTTCCACCGCCGTGCCCTTTTATAATTTTTTCCCCTAATAAAACGCGTTGCGTATCGCGATTTCATTCCGCGATTCCTGCCAAACACGGCCTTGAACCGGTCAATACTTCATTTTTTGCTGCCCTTTGTTGACTTCTCCTACGCATTTTCAAAAATTACAAAATAAAATATAAAAAAGGCTATCTCGCGGCCCGGATTCGTAGCCACATGAACGCCTAATTTTTAATCACCTTTTAATTTTATAGCGTTTGAAAAGCCGCGCACACTAGCGTTGATTATGATAAAAGGCCCGCAAAAGTGAAAATCCACGTGGGATATTAATTATTAAAAAAAATAATTTAAAGTCGGTGATGATCTGTCGATTTCCGTGATGAATCTATCGATTTGTTTAATGTATATATGTTGAATAAATAAATAAATAAAAACATGTACGTGGAACCCCAGTTGGGCCGGGCCCAGCCGGCCCGGGCCGCCCATATATATAATGCTTTTTAAAAACAGTGGATAATTATCCAAGCATAAAGATAAAGTTCGATTTTATTTATATATTTAATAATGACAGTTGGCTGCAGTAGACGTATCCCCTACGCTTTTTCCCATTGGAAATTTCCCGTATTACCCCAAAAGGATGAAAAATTAAATTTACATCACACGGCGCGCATGGAAGCGTTGATGCACCCGCGGAGCAGATAATCGTGATCTCACATTCCGGTGTCCGACGTGACGATTATTACGGGCGCGATTATTTTTCTAAAAAAAGAAAGCGATATTAGAAAAGTATAAAAAAGGGATAATGCTGCGTTTTTTTAAATTTCTTTTAATTCTATGTTTTGGAAAAGGAGGGTGGGCGAATGTGGGCCGACCGACACGTGTCAACAATGTGCGGGAAGGAAATGGATATGTACAGAAATATAATTAATAAATAAATGGCGGAGACATTTCCGATTTCGTAGGGCTTTTGTTCATTTTATCAATAAACCCACACCCTCGCCGATATATTCGAAAAAAGAAATCATCCGTATGGGTATCTAGTTTAAATGTCAATAATTTAATTCATGAAAAGTGTTTAAATTCATTGTATTTTTAAAGGCTTGAATTCACAATTTATATTTGTTGAAATATTCTCTTTTTTTTATATATAAAATAAATAAAATTATAATTTTTTTATATCAACCCTTTGACAAGTTAAGGTTCAACTTACTTGAGCAAAGAGTCTAACCGGCGCTCATGTATACAAAAAATAGAGACAATGAGCACTATGATTTTTATAAGGTTCAGCTCAAAGACCTACGCTCGAATACAAAGTCTTGCATTCAACACTTAAAGCCTTACGTGAGGTGACCTCTCACAACCCCTCCTTCACTAGTACCCCGGCCAATAGTGAAGATAAGAAGTGATTCTCAAGTCTCTTCTTCAGTAAGTTCCGAGTTGACGACTAGCATAAAGAGTGAAAAACACTCAAATGACCGACATTACCCTCCAAACATGAAAAGGATCGTGAGAAGATAAACCACCGCCAAACAACTATGTGACAAAATATAAAATAAACCAAATCTTCCCACATGCTTATGTCAAGCAATACAAATAAAGTCTTCAAAGTAAATACAAAAAAAAACTAAGGCAACGACTCCACAACAATTCTGGTCTCCAAGCTAGTAATGCTCACCTCGATCCCTGTAATCATCCTAGACACTTGAAAAACAGTTTTATATACACGTAGGGTGATCATAATATGTATACTACGCATGATCACACATAAGGTCTTCTGTGAAAATGTGAAAAGAGCATACTAATGCATTGGTAAACAAATTGCATAACCAATAAGCATCTAGATAAGTCATATATTCATCTCAACCTTACAATAGCTCACTCGCCAAATAACGCAAGCAAGTATAGTAATATAATATCAAGAAAACGTCATTAAAGGCGCCTCACATCCACTTCCCCCATTGAGTTGTCGCTCTCACACCCCAACGCCAAGTATCATGCGCTCTCAACTCTTCCATGTCATCTCATCATCACATATCAAGTTGTTTCTGATGTGGGTTGAGTTGCAACCCTACCCACCCTAGCCTCTCGCAAGGCCCAATGTCCCGTGCTGACATCAATGTCATCATACACATACTTTGTTCCATTGACGCATTATCACACATCTATCTACAACATCACAACCAGGGTAGTAGGGTCTCATGAACATGAATGATATCAACATCGTGTCCTCCTCCTACCATGCATGACCCCTACTGCATATCACATCATCTCATTATCAGACATCACCACCAACTGTGTCGTCGTCAATGGCTAGGCTCCATCACTAATTGTGTCATTACCCGATACTATTGCTAAAGGAAAAGTGGAGAAGAGGGGGTAATCACCCATCCAATCCTCACCATTTGGATGCTGGGAAAAGTGAAGGTCCCGAGCGCAACAGAAGCTCGTGGGTGGATGTGCACACTTGACTTTTTGTTATTAGCAATGATTAATCCGAGATCAATACGATGATAAACGCCAGTCTCCACAGATCGAATCACAGAAATAGAAAAAGAAAAAGATTAGTTCCGGAACCACAAAAGAGGATCATCACATGTTGATTATAATTAATTTAATTAATTGACAAGAAGTACCTTTTATGACGTTCTTTCTTCGTTGATATTTCTGATCACGTTCCGATGTGATTCGTCGCTGCTTCGCAAAAGCCAAGTGTAGACTTCTTCTAGCGGTGATCCACACGTGCACCACGTATCTCTGGACGTCTCCAAAAGAATCTCCAGGTGGTAGCGTGGAGAAGCCTTTGCTTGCGTTGTCCGCCTTAGATCGCCTTGATTCGATGGAGGATGATCTCTCTCGGTTTTGAGAGCGTTCTTGGAAGGAGTTCTTTCGGCCTTGAGAGAATTCTCCAGAATTGTTGTGCACAACGATTAGGGAAAAGTGTTGGGGTTGTGAGGATATTTATAATCGGGTTTGAGATTATAGAGTTAAACAATAAATAAACGCGTTACGCATTTTATTTATTTCATTAACTCTTATTGAAAACCCACATGTCGAATCATTAATTCCTTGACATGCGTCAATGCTGATTATAATAAATATCATTTAATAAAACGATATTTTCTCAAAATCCCGACTGGAAAAACTACACGGCATGTAATCATTAATACACGACGTGTACTCGTTTTTCATTTCCTTTCCAAAATGAAAACTACACGGCGTGTACATTCAATGTACACGACGTGTATATCTTGTTTTCATTTTATTATTCCTCCAACATTAAAACGATTTATGCTTCCTTGAATAATTATTAAACCACATACGAGAATAATCTTTATTCTACTTGAGATACTTGGATACACTTAGTGTGTGACCCTCTAGGTCTCTTTCTCGTTGGCATTAGGCGGACTTGCCTAAAGTCCAAGATTACTGTCTAGCAACGGGTCAAGGCACTCAAGAGAAAGAAGTTGACGCCACATTGACGTGTCACCTCATACGAACACTTACCGTGTAATTTAATCG
This sequence comes from Viscum album, assembly GCA_963277665.1. Lineage (NCBI taxonomy): Eukaryota > Viridiplantae > Streptophyta > Magnoliopsida > Santalales > Viscaceae > Viscum > Viscum album. Next base: position 508,832,131 of record OY728143.1, on the reverse strand, counting down.
CTTTGTCTCAATATCTCATCAAGTAGGTTTCATGGCAGTGTCATAAACCTATATGTTTGATCCGTTATTCTTTGACTTCCAGAAATAAACTCGTCGTGACACCATGACCATGGAATTTGGGCGACAGTTCTATTTCAATCAAAGGGCCCGAGGTATTTACTTCTATAAATATAGAAGAGACAAATCATTCCTCAACTTATCCATTAACAACATGTCATTCGTGACACACCCAATGTACCCTACTCCTCGCCAACTGTCTTCGTGATGGTTTTCGTCAGCAAATCTAAGTGCGCGAGTCATGACATGAGTTAATGATAATCTTCCAGTCTAAGGACCATTACACACGCTCGTAGATAGCAATGTCCGATGACACCAAGACATGCAGAATTACTACTGGCGGGTCTGTTCTCATAATCTCCCATCTTGGAGATTACCAAGTGCGAACTCCATGAGAGAGAGTCTCGTCTTCTTACGAGTACTTGCACATGACGTTCTGTATACTATGTGTCCTATCAAAGTATGTCATCCAACCGTAGAACTTTATTTAAGAATATTGTTATAGCATTTCAAGGTTCTCATCATAGCAGAGATCTGCCACGACCTTATTAATGCAACAAATATTCCAGGACATTATTATATTATAGTCATGCAGAACAATGAACAATATATAATAAGTGTATATTCATGTAATCAAAGTATAAACAATTGGTTCTCAGGACACCAACTCTAACAGAAAGCACCCCCAGGGCACCTGAATTTTGGTACATAGTACTCAATGCGGGTGTTGTTCGTATAGAAATAACATGAAAATACAAGCATATAATATATACATAAACAACACACAAGACCAACCTAAAGGTTTCACAATATCAACCATCACATCCCACATCCCACATCCCACACTTTCAAGTCACAACCACACCACATCTCACAACCACCGCAACAAGCAACAAGCTTCTCACCCCAACAACGACACTTCAACCGCCATAATTCCACTACCCACAACACATCCTGCACCTGAACCAGTCACCACCACCACCACACGAACCCCACAAAGACCACACAACCACAAGGCCAACACCGAACATACTAGCAACACACAACAACATATTCCCAAACTATGCATTTTACCGCAGTTCATTTACAAGGAGTTTCCACATTAAATCACCTTGTTGTGCATGAGTATTTTCACACAATTCCAAATTTACATGGGCAACCAATTCTTAGCCAAATATAAGTATTAAACCTTTTACGAGTGGTGTGTTTAAACAACAAATCAAGCAAGGGTTATCAATCTACAACAAGGTTTTACAATTCACATCAATCACAACATGCATACAACAACTTACAATCCCAGATATCAATCACCACTTAGCAATAATAAAAAATCTTATAAAACATACGAATACCCCCCATGTGATGTCCCATACCTGGTTCACTCAATAGTAATCGAACTTGGTTGGCCACATGATCTCAACTGCACCTCCCTGTACGTCAAAGGCCGCCGACTAGCAACAAATGTCCATGGTGGAACATTGATGAGATTATACTCTCATGATTAGAGTGTAGCATAATGGTATAATCATAACAATCAATAGTGGAATCATAAAGATAACTGAACAGGTGAAAAATAAACATCCATCATATAAATAACCAAGTAATCACATCCATCAACGTCATATGCAAAATGATGATCATGTCATGCTATACAAAAAGAAATACAGGCATACATGCAGCATGTACACATACATACAGGTATACCAAAAGAACCAAAAAGACCAAAAAGACTATCTCCAGATAGCATCATGAGCCATAGCTTGGTCATGTGCTCCCCCGCTCCGATGCTACAATAAAATCAAGCATCGACAACTGGGCTCTTGTCCTCGTCCCTATCTGCATCCATGACATATGTCCGGGTACCAAATGGTGGCCTGAGTAGGGAGTGAGATAAACTCAGTAGGCCACCACCAATGGCGTCTAATGCCATCCGGTCCGTGAATATATAATAAAAAATGTGAAGATAATAGTAAAAAATGTAAATGAAGTGCGATAATAAATAACCCACATAGGTTCGGGTTCCCATGGAACACCTGTCCTCTGCTACCTGCTTCGACCTAAGCTAGAATATCCCTGAGTAATCAGTCATAATTTCCTTAAAATAAAGTCTCGGGACCTAACTCATATCCCAAGTGTCCCCTGTAACTCATATATAAACATATCCTGTAAAATATGGCCATCATAAAGTATGGCTTCGACTGAATCCAAGATTGTACTTTGCCTTGATAGACACATTGTATAACTAATTCATTTTATAATTTAAAGGTAACCTAAGCCCGTCCTTGGCATTCCTAAATTGGAACCCAAGTATCACTCTAGGTATAATATAAACCCATCACCTTACAATCCCATCCTATGCATTCCTCATGGGAACCCTTGCATCATTCTAGGTGTGATATAAAGTCACCGCCCTTTGAGTCTATCCTTGGCGGTTTACAAAGGGATCCCAAGTGTCACTCATGGCGTACATAATAATCTGGCTACTGAGTCCATCCTTGGCAGTCCATATAGGGAGTCCAAGTATCACCCATTGATTAATAATGATCAACCCTCTCGGTCTGTCATTGGCAGTCCCCATAGGGAGTCCAAGTATCACTCATGACATATATAAACCATTTTCCAAGTGAATCTGTCCATGGCATTCATACAAAGAACCCATGTGTCACCCACGACACAAAATAATGATTTAATTACAATCATTTAATTAATTAAGCCCATAGAGTTTGTTTAGGGCATTTCGAGTCAGAACCCATCTCTCACTCTCGACATGGAAATATGAATAGTCATGGGCCCAAAGACTAATCATACCATTTAAGTTTACATTTAATTCAATTGGCCATCACATTTATATATGCATTTTACTCACCTCAGAAAGTGGCTCAAATCAAAGCATAGGCTTAGAAGGACTAGCATCACATGAATCCTCCAATTCACCTTAATTGGGAACTTGGATTTAAATAACATCTCAAGCCTAATCAAGAAGGGAAAAAAATAAAAAGGCATAGGAACATAGTCTTTCATTCCCTCTTCATTCAATTCAATTATATTTTAACCATTTCATTTAACATCCCAAAGAAATAGGTAAAGAACATACCTCAAAAGTTTAACCAAATTCATAAGCCACCCATGGTGGTTTTATCCATTTAAGCAACACACCCAAAGAGGTGGTTAAATTCAAGGTCCTTAATCTTTAATGATAATTGAATGGTTCTCATGGGTCATATAGGTCAAGCCTACCCATTTAATTTAACAATCAATCCATTTAATAATCATTGCTCGGAAAATCCGGCATGTGACACAACAACATATATGTAAACACCAAGACTGTAAGGGAAAAGCATGAGATCACCTACCTCAATTTGGTAGTCGACTCCTCAACCGTTGTTGGCCTCTAATACGGGCTAGAATGGAAGAAAGTCGAGAATATAGACAAACACCCTGAAAACATGGCATATGAGCTTGCACCAAAATAACTCTGTCAAGAGGAAGACAAATGATGAAAGATGCAAGAGGAATAGAGAGCTCACCGGTACACAACGAATGAAATTGACGACGGCTCGATTAGAGTCTGGAGGGAGAGATATCACCAAGCTTAGCTTTAAGCATGGATGAGGCTTCAAAAGGGATAGGGGTCTACTACATGTTGGAGGAGAAAAGAAATGAGAGGTGAGGTTATAAAAGAATGAATGGAAAAAAGGTAATTTCACCACTTTTAAGTGGTCACACAGTTGGAAAAACCGTTCACCAACCATACACACCCGACTGGATAGAGAGCACACCCCACACGACCCATTGTGCATGGTTAGAAAAACTGTGCACAACCCGCACACATCCTCTGTCTCAACCCCACATGGTTCAAACCTCCCTCACATTGTTTATAAAAACTGCGTGGCATCCTAAATAGGCCGCATGATTTGAGGTGTATGATTAGCACTAACCTTGCGTTAACCACGCGCCTCTACTGTTTCCTCTAAAAGCCAGATCTCTAGGATCCAAACAATCCTTAGATGCTCCTAAACCCTTCCCTAAACTATAGGGAACATTTACAAGGATAAACGAAAGAGTTTAAGCAAAAATTTAAAGGATACACACCTCATATGAAAATCATGTTCTTACAATCTTCCCCTTAAAGCAATTCATCCCCAAATTTCCCTTCCAAGGGTGGTAAAGCATTACCTGAGAATAAATCTAGCCACTGAGAATGTACACGACCCCCACTCCCAAGTCTCATCCTACACATGAATGTGCTTCCACAGCAACCATACTAGAGGAATTGACCGACCTTGGAGAACTTGCATGCCTCGATCAACAACACATATATGATGATCCTTAAAGGAAGCATCACCCTCCAACTCAACCTCCTCAGGATGAAGAAAATATGATGGATCAGAATGATACCAGTGAAATTGAGATACATGGAAGACATCGTGCATGACCAGACACTCCTGAGATAACTACAACAGATAGGCTATCGGCCCGACTCTCTCTAGAATCTTGAAGGGATCAACATAATAATGTGATAACTTCCCTTATTTTTGAATCTGCTTATTCCCTAGTCTAGGTGAAACTCATAAGAAAACCAGAATCCCCACCTCAAACTCTAGTGGCCGATGACGACAATTGACGTATGATTTATTTTTAGACTTAACTGTAGACATCCACTTCCTAATAAGTTGCACCTACTCCGAAGTCTCCTAAATGAGATGAGGACCCAGTAGCACTGCATCATTTGCCTCTAACCAACATAGGGGTGAACAGATAGGCCTACCATATAGGGCCTCATAAGGATCCCCTTGTATGGTCTCCTGGAAGTTGTTATTGTAAGCAAACATGAAGAGAGATAAATGTTTCTCCCAAGAACCTCTGAAATCAAGGACATGTGATTAGAGTATTTCCTCCAAAAATTGTATCGTATGCTAGTACTGACTGTCGGTCTGTGGGTGATATACTGTACTCAGTAGTACCTGTGAACCTAGTGCCTTATGCAACCCCTACCAAAACTACGATACAAAACAAGAATCTCTATCTGATATGATATAATGTGGAGCCCTGTGGAGGTGTATGATCTCACAAATGTAGAGCCTCCCCAAGCTCATCCACTATAAAATTCTCCTGAATAGGTAATAAATGAGTAACCTTTGTCAACTTGTCTATGATCACCCATACAACATCACTGCCTCGAGGTGATCTAGGTAATCCCGTCATGAAATCCATGATGAAATCTTCCCATTTCCACTCAGGAATATGTAATAGATGTAAAAACCCCACGGGTCACTGGTGTTTAGCCTTCACCTACTAACAGGTGGAACACTAACAAACTCAGATATCTCCCTTTTCATCCCCGACCACCAGTATTGGCGGCATAAGTCATGATACATCTTGGTAAGATCAGGATTCACTACCCATATAGAGGCATGATACTCTTGCATCAACTCCTATCGAATGTCTGTAGGAACCCAAACACACCCATGGATGCACATGATCTCATCCTCATTAATAATCCAACCAAGTGGTGGGTCATCACTTGCAATACTCTCCTATAGGACTAAGCCCTCAGGATCCGATAACTACCTCATCTTAAATATCTTCATAGGTCAGTGATAATTATGCAAGTAAAGAATATCCATGATGGTCTTAAACCTATATACACATCTCCAAAAATTGGTCCATAAGTCGCCACTTGCTACTGGCCTCCTAAACAGCCTGTGTCTGTGTCCTGTTACTCAGAGCATCAAAAACTACATTTCCCTTCCTGGGAATATAGGAAAGATCAAAGTCAAAGGATTGTAGGTATTCAACCCACCATAATTTTCTAAGATTCAAGACACACTATGTAAATATGTACTTGAGGTTTTTATGGTCCGTATACACCACAAAATTCTCTCCCAGTAAGTAATGCCTCCAACAATGCAAGGCATGTACAAAGATGGATAACTCACGATCATGCGTTGGGTATTTCCTATCATGTAGCCTCAACTAACAAGACTCATATTCCATGACCCACTACCCTTGCATCAAAATTTATCTTATCCTGATAGCTAATGCATCACAATAGACTATATAACTTCTGAATGACTCTGGAAGAATCAGGATCGATGTTGAAGTTAGTCTCCATTTCATCTTATGAAAGGCTATCTCACAGGCTTCAGAATATATGAACTTCACACCCTTCTTAGTCAAGCCTATAAGAGGTGTTGGTAGGCATGAAACTTCATGAATAAAACACCTGTAATAACTAGATAACCCCAATAAACTATATATATCAAAGACGTTCTTGGGATGCTCCCGGAAAACTGCAGCTTTCACCTTCTCTAGGTCAAATGATACTTTTGTATCTAAGATAACATGACCTAGTAAGTGAACTTTATCCACCCAAAATTGATACTTTTTTGGGCTTAGTATATAACTGATGCTTTCTCAGTGTATCCAATACGATCTCAAGATTTTTGGCATGATCATGTCGAGTGTGATAATACACTAAGATATCATCCATGAATACCACCACAAAAGAATCCATATATGGATGGAAAACCCAGTTCATCAGTGCCATGAAAATTGATGGCACATTCATGAGACCAAACGACATGAACAAATACTCATACAAGCCATATCTACTATGAAATTTTATATGTAGTATATATGATGGTCTAACACACACTTGATGATAACCCAATCTCAGATCAATTTTATAGAAAACCCTTTCTCCTTAGAGTTGGTCGAAGAGATTATATATATGAGGCAATGGATACCGATTCATAATCATATTTAGGTTTAACCAGTGGTAATCTAAACAAATACTGAGGGTATCATCCTCCTTCTTGGTGAAAAGGATCAGCGAACCCCACAATGAAGAACTGGGTTGCATGCAACCTTTATCTTCCAAATCCTCTAGCTACCTCTTAAGCTCCTGTAACTCAGTAGTAGCTATCCTGTAAGGAGGAATGGATACCGATGTAGCTCTTAGAATTATCTCGATGGAAAACTCTACCTCTCTCTCAGGTGGTAGTTCTGAAAAGTCATCTGGGAAAACATCCCCAAAATGAGCTACCATTAGAGGGAAATATATCTGATGTGTTCCTTAATCATCCAGATATAATCTAGCTATCTAGGATTTCATCACACCCAACCCATGATGCTCGGGTCCAGCTCAGATTTCCTAGACATCCCATTCACCCCTTTGAATGAAAACCCCACCCTCTGGTGATGTAAAATACACCCTTTAATGATAGCAGTCAATGTAAGCATGGTAGGGAACCAACCAGTCCATCCCATGAATGATATCAAACCCTATCATCTCAAGGACAAAAAGGTCCCATACAAGGCAACACCCACCTATCTCAAGGGGAAAATCCTTGCACCGACATACACTTTTCGATCATATCCCCAAAAAAGTATCAAGTTTCATCACACCACAGGAAAACTAAACATCGAGCCTAAGGCTCCCCACAATAGGAACATATATGAAAGAATGAGAAGTACCTATATCAAAAAGAGGAAATACTAAAGTAGTGGCTAATAAAATAGTTCCTCTCATTGTAGAAGGTCTAAAACTCTACTCCTCAGGTATCAGTTTCATTGTATACATATATCCAAATATATGACCCTGTGATATAGCCTGGATACCTTGAGGAGATCCACTCTAATGAGATTGTAAGTTTGGTGTCTAACTACCTCAGCCATGACCACCACCCCAGCCTGATCGATCGATTGTACTGAAATTCTCTAATTAAAGAGAAGCTACTAACCCCGCTCTGGGACATGGAGTCGGTGGAAACCCTCTTTCACTGGCTACTAAAGGAAAATCTCTACAAAAGTGTTATAGATGGACCGTCTTGCTGTAAGACCGACACTCGAATGAGTCCCTAGTACACTGGGTTTCATATGTCCCAATCTACCATACTAATGGAACCTCACCAGGCTACCATAGTATACACCCTAGCTACTAATATCACCACATTTAATCTCTAAATGATGATTCCTACTATTGGTCGATGTAGTTCCAGGTCTAGGTGTCAAACCACCCTGGATCACACCACCAGACTCTCTCAGGTTATGCTTCTAATAAGCTCTTGATTCACTATTCTAGATACAGTAGTAAGCCGAAATATATTTAGCTGCGGTCATATGTCATACTTGAGACCATCCTCAAATTTCCAAGCTTTAGATAACTTTTCACTGAATAGAATAAGTGTAAAATGATGAAGCTCCATGAAATAGGTAGAATAATCCATGACTGATAAATCACCCTGCTCCAAGTGCATAAACTCCCTATCTTTATCGGCCCTCAATGTCTCGGGATAAAAATAATATTAGAAGGATGTTTGGAAATACCTCCAAGCTATATCCCAATGATGATCTGTCTAGGAAATAATGGCCCACCAACTCTTGGTAGAATCCCAAAGCATATATGTAGCGATCTTCACTCTCCTCTCGGGTGGTGTCTCAAGATGATAAAAAATAGACAACATGGCCTATAGCCTTGACTCCATAGCCTATAGACCGCCATCCTCTGAAAACGTGGGCAGATTCTGCTGCTGAAACTCATGTGTCAACTCTTCCATAGTTAGGGCGGGTTGAGGGGATCCCTGAACAGTCTACATAAGGCATAGGAAACCCTCTTGAAATTGGGAATTGGTGCCCATATCAAGTATAACTAGTGGTGTTGCAAGAGGCACTGTTGGAGGTTCTACTGGTGACCCATGGCCCACCACCTCCAAAGTAGGGTCGTTGCCACCCTCCTAGTGCACAACTTGAGGTCATCATGGTGTCATGTCTCTAAAAATTCCAAACACACACCTCAATACAAGATTTAATAACTATTATCAACACATATATATGAATAGGATATATACAAACATCCCTATATAAGTGTCACACCCCTTTGCCTACTCCTAAAACCATGTATACAAAACATAAAAATCATAAGGAAAGTAGGAGACACTACATACTACCCACTACCGAGGTAAAGTTAGGGACGAGTTCTATGCTATAAGTCAAAGGTCATGGTATAAAGAGTGTTAATTTCAAGTTATAAAGAAAAAAACCCTTTAAATTTCAATTGGAACCCCCATTTAGTGGTGACCATTCATTTCAGAATTCAGGTTCATTTTAAGTTTGTACCCACTTATATAGTAAATCCCAATAAAATGGTAGAATTACATGGATCACAACTTCCAATTTATAAAGTCCCATACACTTTATAAATTGAAGTGTGGCGTCCATTTAATCACAACCAATTCATTATCGAGTCCCTGCATGAAATGTTAGAAAAATTTCACAGGCATAGAAATAAAGTACCAAAACATGTTGCAAGAAATGCACACAGTAATATAAACATGGCACAAAATATGAATGAAATATAAATATTGAAGTTCCTAGGATGATTCATGATGAAATACTTCCTTTCCATATCATCAAAGGGTAAAAATCCATAGTTATAAGGTATATCAAACATCAAGTGCATCACCCAATAGTGAAATCAAGGTAACTATAATAAGTTCAATCTAGAACAACACATCCCATCTCAGGTAATATGGATTTTCACTATACATGGGTAAGATAACCCCATAAACAAGCTCATGACTAAATACCGACACATCTTATTTCTCCTTTCTACCATCCAAAATTAGTAAGAAAAGAAAAGAAAGAAAAGAAACACATCTGATACCATTTATTTGATGTTCCAGACCTGGTTCACTCAATATTAACTAAACTCGTTTGACCATATGATCTCAAGCGCGCCTCCTCATATGCCAAAGGATACTAACTAGCAGTAAGGGTCTATAGTGGAATAATGGGGAGAATATACCTTCATGATTAGAGTGTAACACAATGGTATAATCATAGTAATCAATAATAGAAGCATAAAGATAACCGAGCAACTAAAGAATAAATATACATCATATAAATAACCAAGTAATCATATTAATCAATGTCATATACAAAATGATGATCATGGCATGCTATAAAAAAAGAAATACAAGCAGACATGGTAGAAGGTACACATACATACAAGTATACCAAAAGAACCAAAAAGACCAAAAAGACCATCTCCAGATAGCATCATGATCCATAGATTGGTCCTGTGATCCTCCGCTCCCATGCTACAATAAAATCGGGCATTGGGAATCAGGTGCTTTCCCCTTTCCCTACCTGCATTCATGAAGTCTGTCCGGGTAATAAATGACAGCCTGAGCAGGGTGTGAGATAAAATCAGTAGGTCACCTCCAATGGTGTCTAATTCCAAATAGTACATGAATATATAATAATAAATGTGCAGATAATAGTAAAAAATATAAATGAAGTGCAATAATAAATTACTCACATAGGTCCAGGTTCCCATGGAACACCCATCCTCTGCTACCTGCTTTGGCCTAATCCAAAATATCTCTGAGTAATCAGTCAGTCATGATTTACTTATAATAAAGTCTCAGGACCTAAATCATAGCCCAAGCATCCCCTATAACTCATATCTGAGCATGAAATGTAAAATATGGATATCATAAAGTAAGGCTCCAACTAAATCCAAGCTCGTGCTTTTGGCTTGGCAGACACATCATATAACCAATCCATTTCATAATTTAAAGGTAACCTGAGCCCGTCCTTAGCATTCCTAAATTGAAACCCAAGTATTTCTTGAGGTATAATATGAACCCACCACCTTACAAGTCCATCATAGGCATTCCTCACAGGAACCTTGGTATCGTTCTAGGTGTGGTATAAGTCACTTCCCTCTGAGTCTGTCCTTAATGGTCCGCAAAGGGCACCCAAGTGTCACTCATGGTGTACATAATAATCTTCCTACTAAATCTATCCTTGGCAGTCTATATAGGGATTCTAAGTATCACCCATGACCTAATAATGATCATCCCTCTGAGTCCATACTTGGTAGTCCACATAGGGAGTCCAAATATCACTGATAGAATATATAAACCAATTTCCAAGTGAGTCTGTCTATGGAATTTATACAAGAACCTATGTGTCACCCACAACACACAATAGTGATTTCATTACAAACATTTAATTAATTAATCCCATAGATTCCTTTTATGGCATTATGAGTCAAAACCTATCTCTCACTCTTAGCATGACAATATGAATTTTCATAGCCCCAAATACAAACCATACCATTTAATTTAACATTTAATTCAATTTTCCATCACATATATATAAGAAATTTACTCACCTTAGAAAGTGGCTCAAATCAAAGCATAGGCTTAGAAGGCCTAACATCACATGAATCCTCCCATTCACCTTAATCGGGAACTTGGATTTAAAGATCATCTCAAGCCTAATAGAGAAGGGAAATGACCAAAGTCATAGGGACATGGTCTTTAATTCCCTCTTTATTCAATTAAATTATATTTTAACCATTTCATTTAACATCCCAAAGTAAGGGGTAAAGAACATACATCAAAAGTTTAACCAAATTTATAATCCACCCATGGTGGTTTTTTTATTTAAGTAACACACCCAAAGGGGTGGTTAAATTCAAGTTCCTTAACCTTTAATGATAATTGAATGGTTCTCATGGTTTATATAGGCCAATAATACATATTTAATTTAAAAATTAATCCATTTAATAAGTGTTTCTTGGAAAATACAATGCGTGGAACAATGACATATATATAAACACCAATAATTTAAGGGAATAACACGATACCACCTACCTTAGCTTGGTAGTAAACTCCTCATCTGTCGTTGGCCTCTAATCTAGGATAGAATGAAAGAAAATCAATCATATAAACAAATTCCTTGAAAATAAGGCATATGATCTCACACCAAAATAACTTTTTTGAGAGGAAGATAAATGATGGAAGGTGTATAAGGAATATATAGCTTACTCGCACAAAACCAACGAGACCAATAATGGATCGATCAAAGTATAGATGGGAGAGTTATCACCAAACCTAAATTTAGTCATGGAGGAGTATTCAAAAGGGAGCTGGGTCTACTGTACATTGGAGGATAAAATAAATGAGGGGTGATGTTTTAAAAGAATCAAGGGAAAAAGGGTAATTTCACCACATTTAAGTGGTCGCACGGTTTGGCCGCACAGTTGTCCAAACCGTGCACCAACCATGAACACCCCATTGCCAAGAGAGAACACACCACATGACCTATAATGCATGGTTAGAAAAACCGTGTGTAGGCTATGCACACCCTCTTTTTTATCCTCACATAGTCCAAAACTCCCTCACACAGTTTAGAAAAATAGTGCGACATCCTAACTAGGCCATACAGTTTGAGGTTCATGATTAGCACTAACCATGTACTAACCATGAGCCTCTTCTGTTTCCTCCAAAAGATAGAGCTACAAGCTCTTAAAAAGCCTCAGTCACTCCTGAACACTTCTTTAAAACTTAGGGATCATTTACAAGGATAAAAGAAAGAGTTTAAGACAAAATTTAAAGGATACATAACTCATAATAAAATTGGGTTCTTACACTCCATCCCCTTTAATTATATTTAATATGGTTTATTTTCTCAATTAGTTAATTTTTATCACACACCCACATAGAAACAAAAGCATACTAATTTCAAAAGTGTTCAAAAGAAGATATAACAAGGATCCCCTACTTGGAAAATAAATCCAAATCTCACTGCATTAAAAATAGGGAAAAGGAAGATGATTTCTCCACCTGAATATAGATAAGGTGAGGGCTTGATAAACTATACAACTATTTTTAAGAAGGGATTAATATTAAGGATATTTCATCCCACCTTTTTATTATATACACTTTTCATCACATGGAACAAAACAAAGGATCTTTTAAAGTTTAGTTTCTTGGAAATTAGAAACATAATACATGAAAACATAAAAAATTATTCTAATCCACATGAAATGATTATTCATGGGCTCAACCAAAGTTAATTTTACTACATATAATATCTTTGGGACATACATAAAAGGAAAGGGGTGAGCATGAGTCTAGTAAGGGAATAATAAAGGGAGACATTTAGCTTGTGATCATGAGGCATGTTAATAAGAACATGAGGTATAAAAATACAACATGATCAAGAGAATATGATTCACATCATAATAAAAAGAACACGAAACATAACATGTAAATTTGGATACAATATTTAAATGATACATTTATAATCATATCACCAATCTTTATCGCCAAGGTTTCATAAATCAAAATTACTAAGGTTATTCACTAAGGTATCATAAATATGTCATCTCTAGTGATTAAATTATTTACCCAATGCATTGGAGATCTATTAGGGTGAAACATTATCTATTAATTAATTTGATCCACATAGATCATAATAAATCATTTCATTAATAACCCATAGAGAATAAATAATAGGGTTTTTATCAAAATTCATGGCGTACAAAAGTGCATAAAGACATGATCATTACATTATTCTTAATCTATGAAAAGGGAATGTGGGTTTCATATATGTAAATACAAAAATAAATAAATAATATTAACTTCAAGGTGAATAACCATGGATAAATAAATGGTTTGGGTATTCACAATATAATAATTTCTTATGTAAAAGTGAGAAATTAATAAGTAAATTCAGTAGCATGACGAGTATAAAACGTGAATTTATAAAAGGGTAAAATCAGAGAGAATGAAGGACTACTATTTATAATACATTATTTTATAAGTAAGAGTATGATCAAAATCATAAGAAAATAAATTAGCACACTCTTTATAAGATGTAAAATAAAATAATTACTTGAATGAAGAAGAAGATGATGAGAATTCACTTACCTTGAAGAGTTGCTCCAAAATATTGAGAATTAGAACCTTGGGGGATTAAGGAAGACTTGGGGAGACTATTTGAGAGAAAAATGATCATAAATTCATGAAGTATGGATTGTGAGTAAAGGGGATAGGTGAAATGGGTGGGTATTTATAGCAAAAGTGTAGGAATTGTTTAATAGTTTCCAAATATAAATCTTGGAAATCTAGGTTGTGGAAAATGAAAAACCATTAGCTTACCCATGGTTTTTTCTCATGGTTTTGGAAATTTGAGTAATATTTTATGATAATTTAATCCATTATAACCGAACAAAATTTTTAATACTTCTTTGGACAGAGAAAAGTATTTTCCCCACAAAATGATTTCTTTAAAATCAAAATTTCCATTTTAGACTTTTGAAAGTCACTTATAGGTTTGAAAATTGATTAATAAAATTAAAATACATAATATTAATAAAATAAAATATTTTAGGTCATGGATCATGGATAATTAATTTTACATCATTATGACATAAATATGAAGTCATAAAACATACCAAAAACCCAAAACTATATTTTTACCATTCAATGAAAAATAAAGTATTTTAATTTTTTTTAAAAATTCACCCTAACCTAATTTCGATGCATTGATTTAAAATATATTATTTATTTTATCAAAACAATTCTCTAAATATTATAATTTTAATTTTTAAATATAAAAATCTTCATTTATTAAAAAATAACAGTTTTTAAGTCAGAGTCAAATTCCCGACACTTATAAAAATTTTATTAGGACATTATAAAATTATTTTATAATTTTTATTTAAATAAGAGTGTATTAAAATGACATTTAATTAAAACAAATATTATTTAGAATACTTAAGTTTATTATAAAATTGCATATATTTTCTATAAAAATAAAATTATGTTTTATTTGTGTCCAATAATAAATTTGTCAAATTGGTCTCACTTAAACATATATTTTATTAAACAAAATTATTTTGAAAATGGGATTGATGAAAAATACCATTTTATTTATACAAAGAAAATTATAATTTATGTTACTAAGGCATGGACATGTAACCCCTTATTAAACTCACGTATACCCTAAGGGTAAGGTGTGTGATGATGGTAGTTTCATGGGGTGGATTGGCTAACATTGACCGAGTGATAATCTCTACTAACTTGAACTTATCCCACATGAAATTTTGTTCAAGATTCACTTGTTGAAGATCTACTTGAGATTGGTCAAGGGTGAACCCCAATGATGCTACCTCCCTCTAGATTTTTGACAAATGGGCTTCAAACAACATGAGTCTACTGGTTGATGCCATCATTTATCATTTTTTACATCAATTATCCTTTTCCATTACTACTTATAGACACTAATTATAATAGTAAAATTATTACAAATGGTTATAGTTCCTAATGGTCAAATAGGCCAATGGTTATATTGACCAATGATCATATTACTATTCTAATTGTCACATTTCTCCCTATAAATATAACTTCATTCTTTCACCCAATATTCACTAAAATTTCCCATAAGGTTATATTTTCATTTTCTAAGATGTTGATTGGTTTACTAATATTTTATTTCATTTCTATAGTGTTTTCAGTGGGGACGATGATTCTAGCATATTGGGGTGATTCATATTTTCTCATTTTAGCTATTATATTTTATATTTTTTGTCCAATTTTAATATTTGAAATTTTCATTAGTTTCATTTCTGAATAATGTAATTATATTTATTAATGATATAATGTTTTATTAGATCCTCTATATTTTTTATGTGTATAATATTATATAATATAACACACATTTTCTTATTTAAAAATATCGGGTCATTACATTCTTCCCCACTTTAGAAATTTCATCCTTGAAATTTCAACTAATATTCTTAGTTTAGAATATGAGAGGTTACTTCTATTTCATTGTTTCCTATGGTTCCCAAGTCGCCTCTTCATATTTATGGTTCCTCCACAACACTTTGACAAGGTGAGTTGTCTTGTTGCATAAGACTTTGTCTCTAAGGCCCAATATCTCCACTAGCTGCTCCTCATAAGAGAGGAAATGTTATATTTGTACCACATTTGAATTTAGTACATGTGAGGGGCCAAGTATGTACTTACTCAAGATAGATACGTGGAATACATCATAAACTTGAGCCACATTTGGTGGCAGTTCTAGCTGATAGGCCACTGCTCCTATGCGATCAATGATTTCAAAGGGGCCAATATACCTAGGGATAAGCTTACATTTCTTTCCAAACCACACGTCTCTCTTCCATGGTGATATCTATAGGAAATATTTGTCTCCAACATCAAACTCCAAGTCCCTTAGATGGTTTTCAACAAAACTTTTATGCCAAATCTAAGTAGCTTTTATATATTGTTTATGGCATGAACCTTTTCTGTCATCTCTTACATAAGATCAGGCCCAAAAAACTTTGTCTCACCAACTTCATCCCAAAAACTAGAAGTTATAAATCACTTCCCATATAGATATTCATATTATGACATTTGAATACTTTAGTGGAAGATGTTGTTGTATGGTAAATCAACTAATGGTAGGTGTTGATCCTATAAACCTTTAAATTCCATTGATCATGTTCTCAACATGTCCTCAAGTGTCTGAATAGTCCTTTCAGATTGGCCATTAGTTTGGGGGTGATAGCCCATACTAAAATTTAATTCAACATTCAAATAATGTTGAATAATTCTCTAGAATTTAGATTTGAACCTTGGATTATGATTAGAAATGATTAAAATTTGTGCCCCATGCTATCTCACCACTTCATTTACATATATCTTAACAAGTTGTTCAAGAGAGAAATATTCCCAAATAGTGATAAAATGGTCAGTCTTGGTGAGTCGATCCACTATAACCCATATTGGATTGTTTCCTTTGTATGTTATTAGAAGACCAGTGATAAAGTACATAGTAATATTTACCCACTTCCATGTTGGTATGGGTAGTGGTTACAATACCCCTTTAAAAAGTTGTCACTCTTCAATCACTTATTGACACACCAAGCACCTTGTAGTGTAGTCAACAAGATCTCTTTTCATATTATTCCACCAATAACAATCATGGAGGTATCTATAAATTTTAGCGCTTCAAAGATGTATAAAGAATGTAGAGATATGAGCTCCATATATCATCTCTTTATTTATCTCCAAGATAGATGGGACACAAAGTCTTGTATGAAATTTCAATATATCTTCTTAATCAATATTGAACTCAGGAAACTTCCCATCCTTCATAACCTCTATCTTCTTTTATATCAAAGGGTCTTTGCTTTGAGATACCTTGATATTATCAAATAATGATGGTTGAGTAATCATTTGGGATAGTATTGATGATATCACTTCCCTTATGATTCCCATGTCCAGCCTTACCAGGTCCTTGATCAATGGATCTCCTTGAATCATCCTCATTTCTAGCACAACCGGGACTTTTCTACTTAATGTGTTAGTGAATTTGTTTTCTCTCCCAGGGTGATAATGAATTGAGTAGTCATAGTATTTTAGAAGTTCCAACCATATAGTTTGTATCATGTTCAACTACTTTTGAATGAATATATATTTCAAAATATTGTGGTCTGTGTATATATCACATTTTACCCCATAAATATAGTGCCTCCATATCTTCTGAGAAAAGATGACAGCATCTAACTCCAGGACATGTATAGAATAATTATGCTCATAAGGATTTAAATATCGAGATGCATAAGCGATCACCTTGTCATTTTTCATAAGGATTCACCCAATCCATTTTATATATGCATCACTATAAATAAAAAATATCTCTTCGATAGAGGTTTGAGTTAACACAGGTGTAATAACTAATATCTTCTTCAGTTTTTGGAAACTTTCTTCACACTCCTTTATCCAGACGAACTTATCTCTTTTTTGAGTTAACTTGGTTAGTGTATTATAAAATCATGATTTTTTTTCAAAAAACTCCAATAATATCATACTAAACCAAGGAAACTATGAATCTTAGTTACTATTGTAGGATAAGGACACTCCTCTACAACATTTGTCTGAAAAGGTTCAACTAAAATTCTTTCATTGGTTACAATGTGCCATAAGAATAAAACTTTTTTGTAACTAGAATTCACATTGACCAAATTTTCCAAATAGATTATCCTTCCTTAGAGTTTTCAATATAACCCTTAGATGATTCTCATGCTTCTCGTGACTTTTGGAATATATCATAATATCATCAATAAAAACAACCAGGAATTTATAAAGTTAGTCCTTAATGAGTCTATTCATCATATCTATAAATATACCAAAATCATTATTCAAGCTAAAGTCCATAACAACAAACTCATAATGCCCATATAATGTTCAAAAGGAAGTCTTTGGAATATCTTTTTCTTCACCCTCAATTGATTTTTTTTTCTTTTAAAAGGGAATTCCCCTGTGTGGCCTTTTTAAACCCTCCACACATGGAAACCCCCCTCCCCCACGAAGAGGTCACTCCCCTGAGGTAACGCCCCATCCAGGGAAGGATTCGTTGCTAACCGAGATGGTAGAGCGTCCCGGAGGGTGACGGCCCGACAATGATGGTCCGTCAAGCGATCCGTCAGCGATTGGGCCGCGCCTCATTTTGCCCGCCCAGATGAGACCGGGCGACCCATAAAGATGGGTGGATCCCGGGGGAGAGGCACGCCCCAAAAGAGGACTCCCAAGATTCGAACCCTAAACCTCCCAAAGAACAACATAGATGTGACACTCTTTTTCACCACCACACCACCACCGAAGTGGCTCTTCACCCTCAATTGATGATATCCATATTAGAGGTCAATCTTGGAGAAGAATTTTACCCCACAAATCTAGTTAAATAAATCATCAATCCTTGGGAGAGGGCACTTTCTCCTAACTGTGATCCCATTAAGTTCTCTATAATCAATTCAAAGATGCATTGATCCATATTTCTTCTTTACAAAGAGAATAGGTGCTCCACAAGGAGAAACACTTGGTCAGATAAATTCCTTCTCTAAAAGATCTTGAGGTTGTTTCTTTAATTCCTATAACTACACATTTTTAATTCTATATGAGGTATTCGATATTGGATTGGATATAGTTATGATTTCAATGGATAACTATACATATCTTTCTAGGTGAGGTCTAGGTAACTCTTTAAGAAATACATTAATGTATTCTTGAATGATCTGGAAATTTTCTATCCTCATGTTTTCATTTCTTACTCCCTATTCATCGATTATATCCATAACAAAGGCTATGGTAGGTGCTTATAGAAAAATATTAGGTCAGGATATATCTCCTTTGAAAATATCTATAGGTTTTCCATTCAAGACTACTAAAATTTCCTTTCTTCTATAGTTTATCTTAGCATTATACTTTGAGTTCCAATCCTTCCCTAGTATATTGTTGAATTCCACCATAGGAATGACTACTAGATTTGTGATGAGATTATACCCTCCAAAGTTAATACTAGTGTTTTTATACACTATTGATGCTAGGATAATCCCTCTAGGAGTCTAAAATGATAACCCTACCTATAAAATCTTAGGTATTTATTCTATGTTATTTGAAAAATTGATGAAATAAAGGAATGCGTAGAACCAGAAT
Source organism: Viscum album (assembly GCA_963277665.1). Lineage (NCBI taxonomy): Eukaryota > Viridiplantae > Streptophyta > Magnoliopsida > Santalales > Viscaceae > Viscum > Viscum album. The sequence continues at coordinate 508,812,767 of OY728143.1, read as the reverse complement.
TAAACAAATTACTTACTATCTTTGAGAGCACAATGAGTGTACTTGCCACGAAATCATTTGAAGCCTCTACTTCAGCCGTCGTGATAGAAAATTACTAACCTTTCTCCCTTGTCTCATGATGAGGTTAATACTAGTTTCCATCCATTATATTCTAATTTTGACATTGATTAGAAAAGTTCCCAAGCTATAAACACTTGAATCATTGAACTTTAGGCTAGTATTTCACCATCTTCCCTTTTTCGTAAGCGTTGAGAAGTTAAAGTTTCACCTCACCACAATAGTTCTGAGCTATATGTCCATATCTTTTGAACTTATAGCTTTTTTAACTTCCAATTAAGAAGTTCCTCGAATATTCTTCCCATATTTTTTGCACGTGGTAAGTTGTACTTTCTTTTCTCCTCTTCCATGATCAAAATTCTTCCCTGAGTTTGGATACATTTCTCTTTTGTTTTCATTCGAGCTATGTGACCACTACATCTCTCTAAACTCTAATTCAACCTTCATATAACTCCACACTATCCCCCCATAGATTTTATAGTCTTGATTTTCTAAATTCCTCTGAAAATGAGGTCTCAGTCCATATAATAATCTATCAAATTTTCCATTAGGATCAATAAAATATATAGGTGTATCAAGAAAGTCTTGTAAAGTTTATTTCATAGCTTCCCATTGATTAATTTTACTTATACTTCATCTATAATAATTACTTCACTATTTTTGTTCACATCTAACAAGGAAAATATTTATTAAAAAAGATTCCTATGAACTCTTCCCAATCCATAACATTAATATCCCTTCTTGGATTTGTGTTTTTAATCAGTGTCCACCACTGATCAGCTTATCCTTGTAAATGGTATATTTCTAGAGTTAATTTCTCTATATTTGAATAATAGAGTACAAGAAATATATTTTCTATAGATGCAATCTATTGTTAAAAAATAAATGAGTTAGTAGATCCACTAAAAGAAGGTGTTCATTGAAACATGAAGGTATCAACGACAATTTGTCTCCTTCGAGGTGAATCTGGTCACTCAAATTTATTTAAGTTATTATTAATAACTTGATATAATTTATTACTCATCCACATGAAGTTTTATATTCCATATTCCCTCTGAAGGCTGTCGGTTCATCATCCGATGCACTCATCATTTACATAGTTCCTCATATTTACAACCATTTTTTGAAAAAAAGAAAACCTTAGTGAGAAACATGTTACTTTTAAGAATCTTATAATTCTAAAGTGAGTTTAAGTCTTAAAAAATCATGTTTAAAAATTTTATTCTTTAATAAAAATTTCATTTTCTATATATCCTTCATAATAGTTCATAAAAATCTAACCAAACATATCCCTTAGGAGTCTCAAACTAGGTGTGTAGTAATGCCTATTTTAATACACCAATTCCCAATCTATTCTAGCTAAATATGGTGTTTTCAGGCTTGTTACCCCTAAGTACATCTGTTCCAAATCCACATCCACTTGTAGTATCCAGACAATGATGTATTTTCTTGAAAACCACTTACTTAACACTTCGCCAAAATACCAAGATGTTTTTATATATTTAAACATTTATCTAGGGTTCATACTAAGTATTTATAATCCTAATTTCCAAAAATAAACAAACCATATTTTGATACCAACTATGGAATCCCACCTTTTTATTACATAACGTTTTCATTACATGGAACAAAATAAAGGATCTTTTAAAGTTTAGTTTCTTGGAAATTAGAAACATAATACATGAAAACATATAATATTATTCTAATCCATGTGAAAGGATTATTAATGGGTTCACCCTAAGTTACTTTTACTACATCTCATATCCTAGTGACATTCGTAAAAGGAAAGGGGTGAGTATGAGCCCAGTAAGGGAATAAGCAAGGGATACATTTAGCATGTGATCATGAGGCAAATCAATAAGAACATGAGGTATAAACATATAACACGATCAAGATAATATGAGGCGTATAATAATAAAAATAACATGAATCATAATATATAATTGCGGATAAAACATTTAAATTAAAAATTCATAAGCATATCATCCAAGTTTATCACTGAGGTGTCATAAATCAAAATTACCCAGGTTATTCACCAAGACATTGTAAACATGTCATCGCCAGAGATTAATTTTTTTACCCAATGCATTAGAGAATTATCAGGGAAAACTATTAATATGTATTAATTAATTAGAGACATGTATATCATAATAAATCATTTCATTAATAACTCATAGAGAAAAAAGAATGATTTTCTTATCAAAATTCATGGAGTACAAAAGTGCTTAAAGACATGATCATTACATCATTGTTAACCCACAAAAAGATAATGTGGGTTTAATTTATGTAAATCCACAAATCAATAAATTATATTAAAATCTAGGTAAATAACCATGGATAAATATTTTTTTTGGTATTTACAATATAATAATTTCTTATGTAAAAGAGAGAAATTGAGAAGTAAATTCGGTAGCATGATAGGTATAAAATATGGATTTAGAAAAAGTTAAAACGAGAGCTAAAGAAGGCCTCCCATTAATAAAAAATTATTTTAGAAGTAAGGGTATGATAAAAATAAATTAAAGTAACATTCCCTTTATAATATGTACAATAAAATAATTACTTGAATGGGAAAGAAAATGATGAGAACTCCCTTACCTGGAAGAGTTGCTCTTAAATCTCGAGGATTGGAACCTTGGGGAATTAAGGAAACCTTAGAGGGACTCTTTGGGAGAAAAAATTACCAGAAATTCATATAGGATGGATTGAAAGTAAAGGGTAAAGGTTAAATTTGTCAGTATTTATAGCAAAAGTGGAGGAATTGTTTAATAATTTCCAAATATAAAACTTGTAAATATAGGTTATGGAAAATGAAAAACCATTGGATTAACCATGGTTTTTCTCATGGTTTTAGAAATTTGATTCAAATTTTATGATATTTTAATTTATTACAACTTAAAACTATTTTTTAATACTTCTTTAGACATGGAAAATTAGTTTTTCCACAAAATAATATCTTTAAAATCAAAATATCCATTTTAGACTTTGGAAAGTCACGTATAGGTTTGGAAATTGATTAATTTTTTTAAAATACATAATATTAATAAAATAAAATATTTTTGGTCATGGATTGTAGTTAATTAAATATTACATAATTATGAAATAAATATGAGGTTATAAAACATACTGAAAACCCAAAACTATATTTTTACTATTAACTAAAAAATAATTTTTTTTTGGAAAATTATCAAAAATTGACCACAACCTAATTTAAACATGATGATTTAAAAGGTAATATTTATTTTATCAAAATAATTCTCTAAATGTGATAATTTTAACTTTTAAATATAAGCATATTTATTTATTGAAAAAATAGCAATTTTTAAGACATAGTCAAATTTATGACACTTAAAATTTCCTTAGGACATTATAAAATTATTTTATAATTTACATTTAAATAAGAGTGTTTTAAAAGAATATTTAATTAAAAAAATATTATTCAAAATACTTGAGTTTATTATAAAAGTGTATATATTTTCTAAAAAAAAAATACAATTATGTTTTATTTGCATCCAAAAATCAATTTATGAAATTGGTCTTACTTAAACATATATTTTATTAAAAAAATTATAATAAAATTAAGATTTATAAAAAACACAACTTTATTTATACAAAGGAAATTACAATTTATGTAACTAATTCCTGGACACGTAACCCCTTATTAGACCCGCGTATTCCCTAAGGGTAAGGTGTAAAATGGTGATAGTTTTATCAGGCGGATCAACTAACATTGACTGAGTGGTAATCTCCATTAAATTGAACTTATCCCATAAGTGATTTCATTCAAGCTTCACTTGTTGAATCTCGACTTGGGATTGGTCATGGGAGAACCCCAATGATGCTACCTCCCTCCCAAGTTATGACAAATGGGTTTCAAGTGGCATGACTCTACTGGTTGAGGCCATCATTTCTCATTTCTATATAAATTGGTCTTTGTCATTACTACTTATAAACAATAATTATAATGGTAAAATTATTACCAATGGGTATAGTTCCCAATTTTCAAATAGTCCAATGGTGATATTTACTAATGGTCATATTTGGACAACGATCGTATTACCATTCCAACAACCACATTTCTCCCTATAAATATCACTTCATTATTTCACTAAATATTCACTACAATTCCTCCTAAGGTTATATTTTTATTTTCTATGATGTTGATTGATTTACTAATATTTTGTTTCATTTCTATATTATTTTTCATGTGGGACATTATTATATCAGATTGGGGTGATCTATATTTTCCCATTTTAGCTTTTCTATTTTTTATTTTTTTATCCAATTGTAATGTTTGACATTTTCATTAGTTTTTTAGATAACTAATGTAATGATATTTATTAATGAGATAAGGTTTTGTTGGTTCGTCTATATTTTTCACGTGTATACTATTATATAATATAACACACATTTATTTAGGAAACATATATCATTTAAAAATCATGGGTTGTTACATTCTCCCTCAGTTTAGAAATTTCATCCCTAAAATTTCAAATCATATTCTTAGTTGAGAATAGGATAGGGTACTTCTGTTTCATTGTTTCCTCTGGTTCCCATGTCACCTTTTCATATTTATGGTTCTTCCACAACACTTTTACAAGGTGAGTTTTCATGTTGCATAGATATTTTTCTATATGCTTCAAGATCTCCATCAGCTACTCCTCATAAGAGAGGTCATGTTCTAGTTGTAACACCTCTAGATTTAGTACATGTGAGGGATCAAGTATGTAATTCCTCAAGAGAGTTATGTGGAATTATTAATGAACTTGATCCATATTTGGTGGAAGTTCTATCAGATAGGCCACTACTTCTATGCCATCAAGTATTTCAAAGGGGCCAATGTATTTAAGGATAAAATTATTTTTCTTTCTAAACCACATGACTCTCTTCCATAGTGATATCCGAAGGAAAAATTTGTCTCAAACATCCAACTATAAGTACCTTTGAAGGTTTTTATCATAACTCTTCAGTTGAATCTATGCATATTTTATATATTTTTAGATGACATGAATTTTTTTGTCATATCTTGCACAAGATTATACCAAGAAGCTTTCTCTCACAAACTTCATACCAAAAAGTAGGAGTTCTACATTTCTTCACATATAGATCTTCCTAGGGTGCCATTTGAATACTCAAGTACAAGTTGTTGTTGTATGAGAACTAAACTAATGGGAGGTGTTGATCCAATCCACCTTTAAATTCCCTCAAGCATGTTCTCAGCATGTCCTTAAGTGTTTTAATAGTCCTTTTAGATTAACCATCTGTTTGGAGGTGATAGGTCATATTGAAATTTAATTTAGTATTCAAAGAATGTTGAAGTCTTCTCTAGAATTTAGATGTAAACCTTAGACCACGATCCGGAATAATTGAAAGTGGTACCCCATGCAGCCTCAACACTTCTAATATGTTGATTGGTTTACTAATATTTTGTTTCATTTTTATTGTGTTTTCCATGGGGGTGATGATTCTAGAAGATTGGGGTGATCCATATTTACTCTATTCTAGTCCATCTCGACTTGAAGAAAATAAAAAATACTTGAATGAAGTAAATCCTATACTTTAAATATTCTATATACATATCCTATAATTTTTTTGAAGATTAATGCGGTCAACCTTCATTTTTAATTATCATTTAATTGGGTTTCATTTAAAATACATTGAAAAACCCATTTAAAACCATGAGATTTAAGGAATTAAAATACTAGATTTAATCCCCAAAAAATGGATTTATGAACATTTATTTAAGATTAAAATCCCATATTTTACATTAATTTTTTTTCACATTATTCTGGATAAATATGGGTATTAAAAAAATAAGAAATTTCGATTTTTTTTGGATTAACCATGAGAACAGACCATCAACCGTGAGAAGTAACAGATCAAATGTGTGAAAAAAATAGATCAAAAGTGAGAACAAACTATTGACCATAAAAAAGAACAAATCTTATATGAGGAAAATTGATCAACCATGCAAACAAACTGATCGATCACAAGAAAAATTATTGACTGTGCAAAGAAATGGGTTGATTGTGAGAGAAACTGATCAACTATGTGAACAAAATAGTAGACAATGTGAACAAACTACCAACTATGCAATGTAATGGATCGATCGTGATAATAACCGATCAAACATGTGAAAAAAATTATTGACCATGAGAACAAACTATCAACAATGTGAAGTAATAGATCAACCATGAAAACAACTGATCGACCATGTGAAAAAACTTCTCAATGGTGAGAAAAAACTATCAACTGTCTGAAGGTACAGATCGACCGTGAGAACAATTGATCAACCATGTGATCAAACTAATTGACCAAACTAACAAAATATCAACCATGTGAACTAATGATAAAACATATAACAAAATAATTTACCATGTGAACAAACTATTGATAGTGTGAAGGATTAGATTGACCGTGCAAACAAACTAATTGACTATGAGAAAAAAATGAGAAATTTTAGGGTGAATAAAACCCCCAAAACTCCTTGACACCTATGGGATTTGAGAAATAAAAAAGTTAAGGTTTTAGAAACCAATATAATTACATTATATACCTCTAAAATAATTATCATCCTTGAGAATCAAGATACAACCTAGAAGAAAAGGGAAAGGAGGTCCGAACAATCACTCGTGAGATACCTATTAGGGATCTCACTATAATAAGAACACAACCACACACGGGAGGAACAAAAAATATAGAAAGGTTACATCACCAACCAAAGATAGAGTTTATTACATAAAAAACCATAAGTTTCAAACAAATCATTTAAAAAAAAGGGAAATAATAAAAGCATCAAAATAACTCGAGGTATTGAGAACGCATCCATGATTACCACTCCAATGTAATGTCCTCTACTCCATCGTGCCTCTATAGAACATGAACCAAGGGAATAAATCCCCCACATAACACTTTCTCCCAATGATATTGGATCTCAACCGAATGCTCCACAAACATCGATTCATCCTTGATGTATAACTCTCCCCAATCTAGTGAGAGTCTTTGTGAGGATAATTACGAAGCATAGACATGTTGAAGACATCATGAAATATATAAAGACATGGTGAAATTTCCAACCAATAAACCACATTACCAATGTGATTTAACACCTCAAAAGGCCCAATGAATTTGGGAGAAATATCACTCCCTCAGCCAAACCTCCACTGCCCCTGATGAGGGGAAACCTTCAAGAACACATAGTCTCTAACCTCAATCTCTAAGGGCCTACACATAAAATTTTCATAATCCTTATGGAATTCCTATTTCTCCTTCATCCACTCACGAACCAAATAGATCTTCTATGTTTTTATATGCACATCATCATTAACAAGTACTACTGACTCCCTAACCTCATTCCAACCCAATGAAGAATAAAACATTGACCCATAAAACACCTCAAATGGAGCCATATTGATGGATGAGTGATATTTTTTTTGTAGGAAAACTCAACCAATGGTAGATGATTCACCCATAATCTTTTGAAGTCTAATATGAAATATTTTAACATATCCTCCAATGTATGGATGGTCCACATTGTTTTCTCACCTATCTGGGGAGAAAAGTAGTGCTACGACATAACTGAGATAAAAAATCATGATGTAGTTATCTCCAAAATCATTAGAAAAAAATGGTCATATTGGTTAGATTCAATGGTCTTTGGTACTCTCTGGAGTCTCACAACCTTATCCACACACCTCCTTTCCAAATCATCCACAAAAATCAACTCCATGATCACCATAAAATGGGTCAACTTTTTCATTCATTCCATGATTACCCAAACAACATCAAAACATCCATGGGATTATATGAACCTAATAAAAAATACATCAAGATATCCTCCCACTTCCACTCTAGGAAATCTAAGGGTTGCAAAAAACTTCTAGAAACACAGTGCTATGCTCTCACTTGTTGAAAAACCATACACCTTCCCATGAACTCTGCCACTAAAAACTTTATAAAAGGTCACCAAAGTTACCTAATTAAACTATGAAACATCTTGGATACACCTAGATGTATTAATAAGGGTGAGACATGAAACTCACAGATAGATACCTCATGAATGGCCAATGGAACAAATGAACTTCCCTAAAAAATATGATTCTGACCATCCTCGATACACCCATATAGAGAATCAAGATGAAAAACACAATCTTACATTAATTACAACTCTACTTATCCTAATAAGACTCTTCTACCTTCCATATCAGAGACAATTTCACCACCATCTAATAGAGACAACCTCTATCGCAGACTTTCACTACATTGAGACGCATCACTCCAAGCTCTTCCATACCTTTACAAACATCCTTAGACCCCTGAAAAATGTACCCCTATGACTTATAACCCAAAAAATCAGTGAATATATTCCATTTTCTTGGGGTTTAGGAGATCTCAAAATCATAATCCTGGTGTGAGGAAAATCAGTGTGGAAAATCAAAGGGGAAGCGGTTGTGGGTAACCTTTACTTTATATTCTTTTGATATTATTTAACTACTTTATTTCATTATTTGGTGAATGATCCATGGTGAGGTTGGGATGGATAGTTGACCTATTTAGGTGTTTGTTGGTTCATCTGTTTGTTTACCGATTCATTATTATATTTTTTTAACATTTACATGAAGACCCTGGGTACAATCCAACTAAGCATAAATGTTACACTCACCCTACATATATAAAAATTGTTTTTTAGTTTTTAGGAGGGTTATAGTATAGCAACCCTAGATTTTTATATATAACATTACATGATTTTAAGTATAATTATACATCAGAGTACATGCCAAGGATTGTAAAGTCTAGTGTCTTTGAATACTAGGTGCATAATCAAACATTATAAAAACAACATTTTATTTAATATCCATAATGAGATTCTATCTTCCATTGTGCTCATACATATGCATAGGATAACCTAGAGATAACATGAATAAAGGGATGAGATAAAATCCCAGTAAGGGAATAACCATAAGAACAAAGTATTAACACATGATATAGAAGGAATGACATGATGATATAAAAAGGCATGTAACATATGGAATCATAACATATAAACATGGATTCATAATAATGTGGTAGAAATATAAAAAATTACTTTAGTACGAGTTAAGGTTGACTGCAAATACTGTTTCAAATAGTAGCACAAGCCAAGGCTAACCGCCAATACCGTCACAGATGGTAGCACAAGCCAAGGCTAACCGCCAAGACCATCGCACATGGTAGCACAATCTAAGGCTAACCGCCAAGACCGTCGCACATAACGTCTCATGAGACTCAAATTTACCCAATAAATTAGAGAAATATCTGGGCACACTTATCTTAACTTTTCATGAATATGTTTTCCACATAAATAATCATACATAATCAATCTTACCAAAACATAAGGGTTGCACATGGAAAGAATTAGGTACCACAATCATGTCACAAGCATAAAAAATGGGCGTATCATAAAAGTGTCTATGAAAGAAAGGAAATAAAATATACATGGAAATTAATATGGTAAAATAGGTATGTATCATGGTAATTTATTTCAATTAGAAGTGACAACATTCAATAAAAGTATTTAATAAATTTTAGCATTAAAACATTTTTGTGCGGTTTTAAGGAAAATACTATTGAGCCTTTAAAATAGAAAAGGGAACAATCCTTTATGTAAAACTAAAAGTAAACAAATAAGGCTTTCATAATAAAAAGACTTATTTTATAAAGACAATGGTGGATTAAAACATATGATATAGTTCACTTGAAATCAGGTAAGAATTCAGGATGTTCCCCCAAAATAGGTTTGCTTATCAGGAAGTATTGAGGAGGGAATCACTTAAAAACATGTATATACCCAAAAGCGAATGATAAAAGGGTATTTATAAATAAATTTGGTAAATTTAAACATTATTTATAATATTCACATAAAAATATAAGATATATTTATTTTGGTAAAATAAAGATAAGGTAACCTGAAGGAATAAAGGAGGTTCGGGTGGAATCCCTTACGGATTATCGACATGGTATCAGGTATACTTAAGAGGGTTTAATGAGAGAGAAATGTGTTTCTAATCAATTATAAATAATTATGGAATTATGGGGGATGTGAGAAATCATACCCCATCATTATGTATTACACATAAAAGGGCGTAGCATAGAGGACATTCTTGAATAAAAGTGGAATAGAGAGAACCCCTTACCTTAAGTCCAACAATGTTCTACACTTGATATTAATGACACGAGTAATCAAATTAGATTCATTAATTAATAATTAAATAACCTCTTATATAATTAAAATATTTATTATAACCTTTTTAAGTTCATTCATAACCCTTTTGATGGGTTAAGTGGTTCAATTTCATTGTTCAGGTCTGTTTGTTTTCTTGGTTTTTACGATCAGTTTACTTATTTTCATGAACAGATAAACATGTAAAATGAGGATGGTTGTAAAGAATTGAATTTATATTTTATTATTTAAAATACATAATGTTACATGGTTGTAAATTTAATTTGTTTACTTGGATTGAAGTTGAATCATTATGTAAAACTTTAGTGATAACCTTTTGGGTTAGTTGGCAGTTTTTTGATCACAAAGAACACATTTTATTTTACAAATCAAAACCATGTGTAAAAAAAGATTCCAGAATAATATATGAGACATAATAAATATATTAAGGTCTGTTTCAACCATGAAAATGATTTCATGACTATAATTGAAGATGGCAATGGAAATTGAAAACCCATCATCCTTGAATGTGGTAAATTAACACATCTCGGATGGTGTCTTTACTACTAGTATAAAAAAAGAGTAAAGAAGAGATGATAAAAAATTATTCCATTATCACAAAAAAATTCTAGTACATGTAAGTTACTAGAGTTTTCATAACATTTGTATGAGGATAGGTAAGGATATAAAAGAAAACAAATGAACTTGAAAAGAAAGTAAAAGAATTGAAAAGTGGAATTTACCTCTTGAATCAATCTTCTTTGAGAGCCTCTTAAGGGGAGATGATTTGGTATTTTGAAGAAACTAAGGGATGTTGGACATGAGGGAGGATCTTGGGGAGAGATTTGGGTAGAATTTAGGGAAGGCACAAGTCTTTAAAGGAGTGAAGATAAGAGGGGGGTGTGGGTGGTTTTTATAGTGAATGGGAGGAGGGTTTTCTTAATATTTAATTACTTAGTTTATTAATTTCCCTCAAGACCATAAATAGTGATTATTTCATGACAAAAAATAGTAATAAGTTCATATGTGTTTGAACCAATTGGTATTACATTAGAATAACATCATCCATGACTCCATAAATCATGTATTTAGCTTAATTTACAAATTATTGTATTTTACTAATCATAAAAATTCAAGTATTTTAGAAAAATCCCAAAATTTCACCCTAAATGTTTTTTCAACATGTAGAATCCAAAAATGAAATCCATTTTTCAAAAATAATTTTCTAAATACGATTAATTTAATTTTTAATTAAAATCATAATTTACTTGAAAAATATGGATTTTAAAATTGTAACTGATTTCATAATGTTTTCAAAAATTACATAAGAGATTATAAAATTATATTTAAACCAGAAAACATAAATTTTTAATTTATGAACACCTTTTAGGAAAATATTTTTTTTAAATTAATTAATTAATTTTAATTAATTATTTACGACCTACAAAATTACCAATACTTTTACTACGATCATATTATCAATTATAAGAATCCTTAATTTTATTTATACATCTAAGGGTGAGGTTACTATTCTTTTTTGGTAAATTTAATATTCATAAGGGTCATATTACTATTCATATGGGTAACATTACTATTCATAAGGGTATATTACTATTCAACAAAAATTAATTTTGTCTTATCAGACTCCAAACATCTTATTGATCGCAGCTGTATATGTCATATTTTCAAAATTCAAATTACATAATTGTCAAAATTATGTTTAAAGGTCACATAGTACTTAGTAGTTCATTGTGTTGTGATTTCATATGATTATATGACATAATTATAAGATGAGAATTCCATTTATTAAACATTGTTTCATTACATTATTCCCCCCTTATGAAATTTCACCCTCAAAATTTCATTTTACATTCTAAGCCATAAACGGGTGCAGGTACTTTTCCTTCATTGCCTCCTCTAGTTCCCATGTTGCCTCTTCATACTTATGATTCCTCCACAGTACTTTTACCAATTGAGTAGTCTTATTACTTAGAACTTTATCTATACTATACAAGATCTTCACTAGCTGCTCCTTGTAAGAAAGATCATCCTCCAACTATACTACCTCTGAAGAGAGTACATGTGAAGGATCTGGTATGTACTTCCTTAATAGGGATATGTGGAAGATATCATGTACTTTGGATATGGTAGGTGTAACTGCTAGTTGATAGGCTAAATCCCTGACACAATCAAGAATCTCAAAGGGGTCGATGTACCCAGGAATTAACTTTCCTTTATTACCAAACCTCATAACCTTCTTCCATGGATATATGCGTAGAAATACCATGTCTCCAACTTTGAACTCAAAGTCTTGTCAATGATTGTATGCATAACTCTTATATCGATTTTGGGCAGCCTTGATATGTTGCTAAATTCTTTTCACCTTCTCCAGCATTTCTTCGACCAGTTCAGGTCATAGTAGCTTATGCTCACCAACTTCATCCCAACATGCTGGTGTTCTGCACCTTTTCCTATAAAGGGTTTCGTATGGTTCCATTTAGATACTCAAGTAGAAACTATTGTTGTAAGATAATTCAACCAGTGAAAGATGTTGGTCCCATCCTCTTTTGAATTCCATAGAACATGCTCTCAACATATCTTCCAGTTTCTGAATAGTCCGCTCAGATTGACCGTTAGTTTGAGGATGATAGACTGTACTAAAGTTCAGTTCAGTTCTTAGAGCATTTTGGAGACTTTTCCAGAACTTCGAGGTGAATCTCAGATCTCGATCGGATACTATAGATAGTGGTACTCCATGAAACCTTACCAATTCTTTGATATATATCTATGCAAGTTGATCCAATGATAAGTCCTCTCGAATTGTGATAAAGTGAGCTATTTTTGTAAGATGATTCACAATGACCCATATTGCTTTTTTTCCTCTAGATGTCCTTGGAATTCTAGTGAAAAAGTCCATGATGATGTTCTCCCACTTCCATTTTGGTATGGGTAATGATTGAATCATCCCCTTATACTTCTGTCTTTTATCCTTCACTTGTTGACATACCAAGCACTTTTATGTATATTCAACAATCTCCTTCTTCATATTTTCCCACCAAAAGTTCTCTCGGATATCTCGATACATCTTTGTGCTACCTGGGTGAATAGAAAAGGTTGAGCTATATACGTCATTCAAAAGATCCTTCTTTATCTCTGGATTAGATGGTACATATAATCGTGACCAAAATCTTACAACTCCTTTTTCATCAATCATGAACTCAAAGGATTTCCCATTTTTAATGGCTTCCACCCTTTTCTGAATTTCCACATCTTTTCTTTGAGCATCATTTATTTTCTTCATGAGGGATGGTTGAGAAATCATTTGAGAAAGGATTGATGATGTTCCTCCATTAATTATTCCTATGTCCATACTCTACAAATCTAAGAAGATAATATTTTTTTTTAATTCTCATCATTGATAAAGATGCAAGATCCTTTCTACTCAGAGCATCCACCACCTTTTTTCCTTACTGGGATGGTAGTAGATCAAGAAGTCATAATCTTTGATGAGCTATATCCATCTTTACTAGTGCATATTAAGCTCTTTTTGTGTGAATATATATTCTAGACTATTGTGATTAGTATATATCTCACACTTCTACCCATAGAGATAATGCCGCCATATTTTTAATGCAAAGATCACAACCGCCAACTATAGATCATGTTTTGGATAGTTTTGCTCATGGATTTTCAACTACCTTAAGGAATACACTATCACTTTATCATTTTGAATCAGTACACAACCTAATCCTTTATTTGAAGCATAGATGTACACCACAAAGAGTTCTTTACTTAACAAGAGTGTGAGTAATGGAACAGTGATAAGCCTCTTTTTGATCTCCTTAAAGCATTATTCACATTCTTAAGTTCATAAAAACTTTAATCCCTTCAATTTAAGCTTGGTCATTGGGTTTGAAAATCATGACAAGTTCTTCAAAAATCATCGATAATACCTTGATAAACTCAAAAAGATGTGAATATCTGTTACAGATATTGGGCTGGGCCACTCTTCAATTGCCTTTGTCTTGGAAGGGTCCACAGAAATCCATTTGCAGGTGATAACATTCCCCAATAATGATAATTCCTCTATCTAAAACTCATATTTACTGTACCTTTCATAAAACTTCTCCCTTCACAAAGTCTTTAACACAGTATTCAAATTATCCTTATGTTCCTCCTTACTCTTGAAGTTTATCAGAATATCATCGATACAGACTACCACAAATTTGTTTAGGTAATCTATAAAGACTCCATTCACTAAATACATGAAAATTGTTGGAGCATTAGTGAGTCCTAATGGCATCACTATGAACTCATAGTGTCCATACCTCGTTCGAAAGGCAGTCTTGGGAATATCTTCTTTTCTCACCTTTAATTGGTGATATCCCGACTGAAGGTCCACCTTAGAGAAATAACTGGACCCATGAATCTAATCAAACAATTCATCTATCCGTGGAAGGGGATACTTGTTCTTTATCATGATTTTATTAAGTTCACGATAATAAATGCAAAGGCGCATTAATCCATCTTTCTTCTTGACAAAGAGGACTAACACACCCCATGGTGAAGAACTCGGGCGTATAAAACCCTTCTCCAGATTCTACTATAACTTCTTATTCAGCTCTTCTAGCTCTACGGTGGACATTCTATAAGGTTTATTTGATATAGGTAGAGATCCAGGAATAAGATCAATTGAGAACTCAACCTATCGATCAAGAAGAAGACCAAGAAACTCTTCAGGGAATACATCAGTGTAATCCATCACGATGGGCATATATTCAAGAGAGATTCTCTCCTTTGTCTCAATAATTTGGGCTATAAATTATTTCTCATAAGGAATTAATATCCACACTTGAGACAATGATTCTGAAGGAGATTCATCTTACTCCTTACAATTGTATAGAATTGGGGGATGCTTTAGGATATGAAGAGTGATCTCCCTTTCCCGACAGCTGATTCTGGATTTGTATAAAGATAGCCAATCCATGACCAAGATAACGTTGAACTCCAATAAAGGAATTATGATGAGATTTGATGGGAGGATCGGTCCAAAAACATTAACCGAAGAGGAGTTATAAACCATGGATGCAATAATTTCCCCATTCAATGTTCTCATAGATAACTTATCCTCTAAATTTTGAGGTGGTTTTTGAATAGTTATACTAAACTTGAAAGATATGAAAGAATGTGTAGAACCAAAATAAAATTGTACATTCACTATTCTTGAATGAATAATTAGATTAACTATCACCACATCATTGTTTGAATCCACCTTACCAGTAGTGATTGCATTAGCCCTTCCTTACTTCCTTGGAATTTGTTGTTGATTTCCTCCAACAACCCTTGGCTTAGGGAAATTGTTCTCATAATTTCCATGATCCTTACAGTTGTAACACTGAAATACATGCTGAGTGTTGATATGAACCTTCCTTTCTTCTTCCACATTAGCGGGATTCTTCATATCCCATCGGTAGTTTTTAGCCAGATGTCCCAAATTTCCACATTTGAAGCAATTCCCGGTTCCTTTTAGACAATTACCCAGATGCTTCTTCCCACAATTTTTACACATGGGATGATCAATCTTCTTTCCATCATATAATTTATTTGTGGGGCCACCCACATTAGATTCCATTTTCTTCTTCTTGTCACCAGGCCCATGAGGCCGCTAAGAGTCTCCAATCTACATTTCAACCTTAAGGGCACAATGAATAATCTTCTCATAGCTATCGAAGTCTCAAATCACCAACACTTTTCATAGACTTAGATTTAGTCTGCTAAATAAGCAATCCACCTTACTTTCAGTGTTCATGAAAAATCCATTGACATACCTTGAAAGACTTTTAAGGTTTGATTCATATGCCCTGATTGACTCATTTTCCTTCTTCTTGAGTATGAGGAACTCTCTTTCCATCTTGAGACAGAGGGTTTGAGGAAAATATTTATTGAAAAACATTCTCTTGAATTCCTCCCAATCCATGGAATCAATTTCCTCCTGGGGATTCGTATTCTTGATCAGTTTCCACCACTGATTAGCTTCTCCATCAAAACGATAGACCGCTAGTATGAATTTCTCTTCTTCTGATCACTGGATGAAAGCAAATATCTTTTCAATGGAGTTAATCCACTATTATGTGAGGAGGAGATTAAATGATACACTAAACATGGGAGGCCTTTTCCATATGAATGATTCAATGAAAACTTTCTCTTTCCTTGGAGGAGGAGGGTGTTCTACATGATTCAAGTTATTATTCATAACTTGAGCCAGCTGATCAAGTACTATCATGAAGTTTTGAAAAACCGTTCCCAACATATCTAGCATATCATTAGGGAAGTATTTACATTTCCCATCACATTGATTGTTGTCATGCATTATTCTATTTCCCGCCACCAATTGAGAAAAATAATGTACAATTAGTGGGATTGAATACTTTGTTATTGAGCATAAAAAGGAAACTTTAAACATAAAAGGATAAACTTGTAGAGGATAAGTATATCCTAACTTGTGATTTATTAGGTTTAAATCTAGATTATCCTTGATCTATTTCTTAGATTATATTCTTATGGGATATTTTTTTATTCCCTTAATAATTGTTTGTACTAAGCTCATGAATTTACCAAAGCATATCCCCCATGAGTGTCAAACCAAGAGTACAACAATCCCCATTGTCGTGCACTAGTTCCCGTTTGAGTCTAGCTCAAAGCAGTGTTTTTGGGTTTTACCTCTAGATACATCTGTGCCAGATCCACCTCTACCTATTTGTATCTAGACATGGATGTATTTTCTTAATAAACCACATACTCTATACTTACCAAAATTTAGGGGTGTTTTATTATACTTAGTATCATCCCTAAGGTTCTTACTAAAGTGCTCTAATACTAATCTATAAAAATAACTAGACCATACTCTCATACTATCAATCTAAACCCTAGCCTTTTACATATAACATTACATGATTTTAAGAATAATTATACACCGGAGTACAAGCCAAGGATTGTAAATTCTAGTGTCTTGGAAGACTAGGTACATAATCAAACATTATAAAAACAACTTTTTATTTAATCTCCATAATGATATTCTATATTCCATTATTCTCATACATCTACATAGGATAACCTAGGGATAACATGAACAAAGGTATGAGCTAAAAGCCTAGTAAGGGAATAACCATAAGAACAAAGAATTAACACATAGGATAGAATGCATGACATGATGATATAAAAAGGCATATAACATTTTGAATCATAATATATAAACATGGAATCATATAAAAATGGAGTAATAATAATGTGGAAGCAATATAAAACATGACTTTAGAACAAGTCAAGGATAACCACCAAGACCGTTGCACATGGTAGCACAAGCCAAGGCTAACTGCCAAGACCATCACACATGGTAGCACAAGCCAAGGCTAACCACCAAGACCATCGCACATAACGTCTCATGAGAATAAACTTTACACAATTCATTGGAGATATATATAGGTACACCCATCTTAACTTTTCATGAATATGTTTTCCACATAAAGAATCATACATAATCAATCATACATAAACATAAGGGTTACCCATGGAAAGAATTGGGTACCACAATCATGTCATAGACATAACAAATGGGCGTATCATAAAAGTATCCATGAAAGAAAGGAACTAAAATATACATGGAAATTCATAATGTAAAATATTCATATATTATGGTAAGTTATGTCAAGTATAAGTGACAACATGTAAGAAAAGTATTAAAGAAATTTTAGCATTAAAACATTTTTGTGCGGTTTTAAGGAAAATACTATAGAGCCTTTAAAATAGAAAAGGAAAAAATACTTTATGTAAAACCATAAGTGAACCAAGAAGGTTTTCATAATAAAATAATGATTTTATAAAGACAATGGTGGATTAAAATAAAATATATAGTGCACTTGAAATCAGGTAAGAATTTAGGAAGTTCCCCCAAAACAGGTTTGCTTATCAGGAAGTATTGAGGAGGGAATCACTTAAAAACATGTATATCCCTGAAAGATAATGATGAAAGGGTATTGATAAATGAATTTGATACATGTAAACAAAATTTAAAATATGTACATAAAAATACAAGATAGATTTATTTTGGTAAAATAAAGATAAGGAAACCCGAAGGAACACAGTAGGTTCGGGTGGAATCCCATACAGATTATCAGCATGGTATCAGGTGTACATAAGAGGGATTAATGAGAGAGAAAGAGGTTTATAATCACTTATAAATCATTATTAAAGTATGGGGGAGGTTGAAAATCATACCACATCATTAGGTATTACACATAAAATGGCATAGCATAGATTTCATTTTTTAATAAAAGTGGAATAGAGAGGATCCATTACCTTAATTCTGATGGTGTTTTCCACTTGATATTAATGACCAGAATAATAAAATTAGGTTTATTACTTAATAATAATAGAACCTATTATATAATTAAAATATTTAGTATAACCTTTTTAAGTTCATTCATGACCCTTTTTATGGGTTAAGTGGTTCAATTTCATTGTTTGGGTCTGTTTGTTTTCTTGGTTTTTACGATTGATTTACTTATTTTCATGAACAAAGAAACATGTAAAATGGGGATGGTTGTCCAGAATTGGAGTTATATTTTATTATTTAAAATAAATAAGGTTAAATGTTTGTAAATTTAATTTGGTTACTTGGAGTGAAGTTGAATCATTATGTAAAACTTTAGTGATAACCTTTTGGGTTAATTGGCTTTTTTTGATCACAAAGAACACATTTTGGTTTACAAATAAAAACCATGTGTAAAAAAAAATTCCAGAATCATAGATGAGACATAATAAATATATTATGTTTTGGTTCAACCCTGACAATGGTTTCATGACCATAATTGAAGATGGTAATGAAAATTGAAAACCCATCATCCTTGAATGTGGTAAATTAACGCAACTCAGATAGTGTCTTTACTACTATTATAAAAGAAGAGTAAAGAAGAGATGATATAAAATTATTCCATTATCATAACAAAATTATATTAAATTTAAGGTATTATAGTTTTCATAACATTTGGATGAGGATAGGTAAGGGTAGAAAATAAAACAAATGAACTTGAAAAGAAAGTAAAAGAATTGAAAAGAGGAATTTACCTCTTGAATAAATTTTCTTTGAGAGCCTCTTAAAGGAAGAGGATTTGGTATTTTGAAGAGAATAAGGGATGTTAGACGTGGATGAGGATCTTAGGGATATATTTGGATAGAATTTAGGGAAGGAAAAAGGCTTGAGAGGAGTTAAGAGAAGAGGGGAGTGTGGGTGGTTTTTATAATGGAGGGGAGGAGGGTTTTTTTAATATTTAATTCCTCAGTTCATTTATTTCCCTCAAGACCATAAATAGTGATGATTCCATGAAAAAATAGTAATAAGTGCATTTGTGTTCAAACCAATTGGGATTAAATCATCATAACATCATCCATGACTCTATAAATCATGTATTTAGCTTAATTTGCAAATTCTTGTATTTTACTATTCATAAAAAAATCAAGAGAAAAATACCAAAATTTCACCCTAACCATTTTCAATGTGTAGAATAAAAAAATGAACTCCATTTTTCAAAAATAAATTTCTAAATATGATTAATTTAATTTTTTAATTAAAATCACAATTTACTTAAAAAATACAGATTTTAAAACTACAACTGCCTGAATGGCCCGAAGGTCTTCTTTTTTATTGATTTTTGATAACCCCCATTTCAAGGTATGAGGGGGAACACTTAAAAGGCCTGTATTCTTAGATATTATATTTCATTTAGGCTTGGAAGAATTATAGGACCTGAAGGTCTTAAGGAAATCATACAATCTATGACCACTTGAAACTGCCCCTCCCTAGCATCTGCATCATGATCAGCTCTCCACCTTTGCATGGATGTTTGGATAGCTTTCTTGTGTAGATATACAGAGGCCCAGTACCAATGGTAATGCCACACCCTCTCATGATTCCAAATCCATTAGCCATGCTCTGGTGAATGCGCCTTGCTCTTGAATCCTCCTATGGAGCCGGTTCTTTGTAGAATCTATCTGTGCATCTGAATATTAGGTGGCCCAGAAGGCCTTGAGGTGGCCAAAGGCCTTACTGAGATGAAGGACTGGGTGGCCCAAAGGTCTTAAGGACTCCAAGCCCAAACTGTTGGCCTAAGGTGAATAGTTCTGGGTGCTACAGTACCGAACAATACCCACTATAGTAACTGCTACAGTACCACACAATACTGCTATAGTGCCTGCTACAGTACTACTACAGTACCTGCTACATTACCTACTGCAGTACCGCTACAGTACCACTACAGTATTTGAAAATTATGCATCTTCCTGGTTTCAAACCTGGGTCTCATGGATTCACTTAGAGATACCTCACTAACTGGGTTGAGGCTCATGTTCACTACAACTTATTTCATAATATTTTCAAAAATTATATAAGGTCTTATAAAATTATCTTAAAACCATAAGACATAAAATTTTTAATTTATGAATAACATTTAGGAAAATAAATTTTCTTTTAAATTAATTAATTAATTTTAATTAATTATTTATGACTTACAAAAATTATAATACTTTTACTACAATCATATTATCAATTATAAGATTCCTAAATTTTATTTATACATTTAAGGGTGAGGTTACTATTCCTTTTAGTCGATTTACTATTCATAAGGATCATATTACTATTCATAAGGGTAACATTACTATTCACAAGGGTAGGTTACTATTCACCAAAAATTAAGTTTGTCTTATCAGACTCTAAACATCATATTGATCGCAATTGTGTATGTCATATTTTTGAAATTCAAATCACAAAAGTGTCAAAATTATGTTTAAAGGTCACATAGTACTTATCAGTTCATTGTGTTGTGATTTCATGTGATTATATGACATAATTATAATAAGGAAATTCCATTGATAAAACATTGGTTCGTTACATATAGTGACCGAGCTGGGCATTACTAGCTTGGAGATTGAAGCTGTTGTGGGGTTGCAACTTGAGCCTTTATTTTGGCATTTACTTTGGAGACTTTTATTTGTATTTGTTTACATTGTTCATGCATTATGGAATGGATCAAGTTTTATATTTACATTATGTGATGGAGTTTCTTGGTGATCATTTAGATCTTTGTTTTAATTTTAAGGGTAACAAATTTTATATGCAATATTTTTATACCTTCGGTACTAGTCACCAAACTGGGGCCTACTAAAGGTGGGACTCGGGGAGTCATTATCTATCTCTTCCTTTATTTATATCCTAGGAGGGATACCTTTGGAGGGATGTGGTCATGAAAAATGGTATCAAAGGTGTTTTTTGAGATATATAATGATTTTTGGAGTTAGGCACTAGTGAGGCTCACATGGGAATGGTAGGGAAAAAACATTATTCAAACTTGGTGTGTGTTGTGGTAGTGGAGACCGACTAGGAAATAGGCGTTTAGGCCCCCCTATGATCCAACAAAAGGAATTTAATATTATTGGACATCCTAGTTGAGATAATATAGATTGAGCGGTAGAGACCTAAGGGAGATGCATGCATCATGATTGTTTGCATTTGTGATTGAATGGGGTACATTAGGGATTAATATGAAATTAATTAATTAATATAAATAAATTCCATGCTACCATGCTTTGTTTTACTTGTGTTTTTTTCGATATGGATCTTGATCATAATTTTCATGTAGTTTAGAAGGTGGAGGTTTAGTAAGCTGACCCATTCAATCATCAGAAGATTGATTCGATAGAGGAGGATGAGACGTGGCTGAGGAAGTTGCGTTCTTTTTAGTGTTAAAGTTTAGAAAAGTATTAAGGGTGTGTCTCTAATCTATAGATGTAAAATTGGATTGAGGATATGGATATTACCTTTGGTCTAATACGGGCCTGAGTTGAGTATTGGGTTCTATTGGAAGCCATTCAGATATAGGGAGAGGTGCGCCAGTGGTGGATGCTATACCTTGAAGAGAAAAAAGAAATAGGATGTTTCTTGTAATTAATTTAAAAAAGAGTTACATTTTGAGTTTATATCATCAATGATGAATGTATAAAAGAGTTAGAAGATACTAAAGATCATGTTTAAGTATTTATTGTGTTTTTATCTTGATCACTTTCTAAATAAGGTGTCTAGAGCGCCCCACCTTGAGGGGGCACTGCGTCTCATGATCAGATATGTAGTCTCTACATTTATCCATCCTATATATTTGGTGGTGTAGAATAATGAGGAAGTGATTAATAGGATTCACTTTTATGGAGAATTTCCTTGAGAGGGAGGTTAGTAGGGATTCTCAAATAACAAATCTTTAGGTAGAAGATCTCAGATGTCAGAACAATTGAGGTTCCAATCAGCAGGTAGTCGGTCATAAAAGTCTACTCCACATTTTTCTATGACTGATGGTTCCCAAACATCTACCAGGTTCTTTCCTCCCTGTACTATTACTATGGGTGTTATAGTCATATTTAGGATCAATGTCCAAACATTTAGAGAGGTCAATTTGGTTTGGGTGGTCAACCCCAACCACAATAGAAATAATAGATCCCATCACCATTTGTTGAGTAGCAAATAGAAGATGGAGATGGTGGAGGCCATCCCCACGATGTCCAGGATAGAGCATAGTCACTGAGGCCTCCAGCAATGAGGCAGAGAAGCTGGACATGGGTAGGTGCATGATATGGTGGTACAAATTCCATAGGGACTAGAGGTTTTTTGAGGTATGATCACTTTATCATCCACCTTAGTTTTTTATTTGTTTTATAATGAATATTCACACTCCTTTGTAAAACTAACTCTATCACATGCATTAGGATTTGAGGTGTAGAGGATTTTAGTTCCCTTAGACTTATTCACATCAGTTTAAGACCATACTTACTTATTTGATGTGTTCCAGGGGTGGAGACCAATGATGTGGAAACATCAACCGATGTGAAGTTTCTTATTATTATAGATGAAACCATAAAATTTCATCCTTATCATGAAATTTTTGTATTACATGTGAGAGGTTTTTGGTTTCTTTTAGAGGATATTTGTGTTTTCTATTATGGAGGGTCAGCAAGTAGCATTCATTAGAGAGTGGGGCTATCTGATGGGTGGAAAGAATTCAAATCCTCTCCAATCACAGTTGGTGGAGTTTTCAGTGGAAACCTAGGTAGTGGAGATCCCAAAAGTTTTTGAGGAGGTTCTTGATGTCTTTTTGTATGTGGTTGTGACACTATCCCCTTGACATGATATTGATTTTGGGATATGTCTACAACTAGGTGCCTCTATGATTTCAAGACTCCATACCGTATATCACCCACATATTTGTGAGAGTTAAGACTCCAAATCAATGAATTATAGTAGAAGGGATTCATCCATCCCAATGTATCACCTTGGGGTGCTCCAGTGTTATTTTCTAATAAGAAAGATGATAATATGAGGTTGTGAATATACTAAAAAATACTGAATCTAGTGATGATTAAGAACCATTAACCACTTCTAATAATAGATGATTTGGTCAAACAACTAAAGGGGACCAATTAGTTTTTGAAGATCAATATATAGTATGGTTATCACCTAATGAGGGTGAAAAATGGGTATATAATGAAGGTGATATTTAGGTGATGGTATGAGAACTTCGAGTTTGTG
Source organism: Viscum album (assembly GCA_963277665.1). Classification (NCBI taxonomy): domain Eukaryota; kingdom Viridiplantae; phylum Streptophyta; class Magnoliopsida; order Santalales; family Viscaceae; genus Viscum; species Viscum album. Next base: position 508,788,888 of record OY728143.1, on the reverse strand, counting down.
GACATACATTCAGTGTCATAAATGCACTTTCTATATTTATGGGTCTCATGAACTCTGTATTCCATGAGTTCCTAGACTATTTCATGATTGTGTTCATCGATGGCATCCTTATCTACTTGAAGTCATAAGAAGAGCATGCTGACCATATGAGAGCTATCTTAAAGATTCTTAAACACCATCAAATCTATGGAAATTTATCCAAATGTAAGTTTTGGATGTGAGAGGTAAATTTCTATGGAAACATGGTGTCTTAACATGGTATTTATATGGACCCGTCAAAGGTTGAAGTAGTTTTTTTATTAGTTATCACCCAATCACGTTGTTGAGGTTCATAGTTTCCTTGGACTTGTGGGATATTACTGGTGGTTTGTGTCCGATTTTTCTTAGATTGCAGACCCATTGAAATCTATGACCCCGAAGGACAAGAATCTTGTTTATAAAAATCATTTCTAGGAAGTGTTCAGTTACTTTAAAGAGATATTGATCAGTGCTCCCATCCTTTATCTCCCAAAATAAGGTATGATATTCTGGGTCCTTTATGATACTTCCCATATGAGTTTTGGATGTGTCTTGATGCAGAAAATGGAAATAATCTCTTATGGGTCTAGGTAGTTGTTCTCTCATGAGTGTAACTATTCCACTCATGACTTAGAGTTAGAAAAAATATTGTTTTCCCTAAATCTATTGAAATATTACCTCATTGGTTAGAACCTTGTGGTCTTCATATACCACAAGAGTCTGAGGTATGTTTTCTCTCAGTGGGACTCAAACCTGTGTTAGTGGAGGTGGATGTAGTTTCTCCAGGATTATGATTTTATGATCTCTTACACCCTAGTAAAGGGTAATGTGGTCTCCAACATGATAATCCATAAATCATAAAGAGATTATTTTAGGAGTTTGAGGATGACTATAAAGGGATGAAAAATCTTAAAGCAATGCATCTCAAGGTGGAGGAAGTTAATGGAAGAATTTTTCGCTATTAGATGATGATAGAATCATCACTTATGTGTAAAGTGGATGAGTCTCAATGGGAATACTCAAAGGTGGAGGTGATGTGATACCATGTTGTTCATAGTGATTCTATATAGGGGTGTACCAATGATGGTGATAGTCAGATGTTGTTTTGGGGAAGGTTGTTTATTGTGTTGGCAATGCGAGTGAAAGTTCTCTATGAGTTTTCAATCTCACCCATTGTAGTGCATCTGGGTGTATCTAAGATGTACTGTGGATTGATGAGGTATATTTACTAACTTGGGTTTGTTGTGACCCTTTATTCTCATATATTAACATTAATTAAAATTTTCATAATACTTACAACATTATACAAACAAACACCCAAAGATCGTATTAGTTTAGTGACTTTGGAAACATGGAAACATAAACACTGGTACATGAGAGAGTTACATTATCTCCCACTAGGTTCGCCAAGACTAGCACCACTTTTAGACATATCATACAAGAAATATATATTCATAAATTCGGGAAGGAAACATAAAAAGAGATAAGCTTAGATGCTCAGTAAGGGTAAAAAAGGGAGACATGTATGCATAATCATTGGCATAAGGGTAATAGAATAAGATCATGAAAATATAAGATCATAACATGCATATAAAAGATCATAAACATGAATCATGGCATAAATATTGGCAATTAATAAGACATGAATCATAAGTAAATAAATAACATAATCCTTAAAATCATAACATAGAAATAAAACATGGAATTTTGGCAGACACATAACCATATAATATGATTTCTATATTATCCAAGGCATTACTTCCAAGACCATCTTAGTAGTATGGGTTCACTCCCCATACCATCTTGGTTGTCATGGTTTCATCCCATGACCATCTTAGTAGCCATATTTCATTCCTCATACCATCTTGGTTGTCATGGTTCACTCCCATGGACATCTTAGTAGTCAAGGTTCACTCCCAAGACCATCTTAGTTTATCTCATGAGATATAAATCATTAACCAATGGATTGGAGGGAGATATAGGTCCCACCCATATCATAATGAAATCATATATACAGGTGACACAAAATCATAAACAACCATATCAAAACCCATGAAATGAAATGGGTATTATAAACATGTAATCATATCATTATTTGTGAAAAAATACAGGTTCCATAATAATTTCATCATAAACATAACCCATGAAAATAAGAAGGTTTCAAAAGCATGTAACCTATAAAAGAGAAACTAGTATCACAAGAATCATTCCAAAAAAACATAAACCAGTCAAGAAAGAATATGAATGGAACCTTTGGATCATTTCCTAGAAGGACTTGAGTAACATCAATGGATGTCATCTTAGATGTAAAATAACTTGGAAAGATATTTTGAAAACATTTCTTGTGAAAAATACCCTTTCTTATTTGAAAAAGTATTTTTAAAACATAAAACTGTTTGAAAATAATTTTCCTAAAAAACTTATAAAATAATCTTGAAAACATTATGAAAATCGTTTTCTTTGAAAAGTTATAAAATAATCTTTAAAACATTTTAAAAACCTTTTTCTTTGAAAATACTTTGAAAAATTGAAAAGAAAGCAAGATTTTTTTTTGGAAAACCATTTATTTGAAAATAATTTGAAAGATTATAATTAAATATTTTTTTTGAATAAAATTTCTTTTAAAATACTTTTAAAACCTATAAATAAATCTTGAAAACGTTTTGAAAACCATTTATTTAAAAATACTTTGAAAACTTATAAATAAATCTTCAAATTTTTTTGAAAACCATTTATTTGAAAATAATTTGAAAACTTATAAATAAATATTGATTTTTTTAAAACCATTTATTTGAAAATAATTTGAAAACTTATAAATAAATCTTGAAAACATTTTGAAAACTATTTCTTTGAAAATACTTTCAAAACTTATAAATAAATATTAAAAACATTAAAATAATTTTTAAATACAATTTTGTTGAAAAACTTTTTATTTAAAAATATATTTAAAAAATTATAAAGAAAAATCCTTTTTACTTGAAAATTATCTTCAAGTATTTTTTTTTGAAAACATGGTTTTTGAAATAAAATAGATTTCCGACCGAAGAGAGAAATATGGTCAGATTTTCTTAATTTTTTTTCTTAATTATATTAATAACAAAAGAGTGAAAAAATGGTAATAATACATGGATATATCTTTAATAAATATAGGATAATAAAACTCATGAGTTTTCTTGAGATATGGATCATAATATTTCATCAAAGAAGCATAATCATTTACAATCTCAAAAATAGATGAGACTGTTTCAATAAACTCTTATCAATTGGTAACTTGGGATCATACTCTCCATGTAAGAAAAGGAAATTAAATTAAGTTTAAAATATCATAAAAATAATTATATTCATGATATGACATGTAAAATTGAATTATTTACACCTTGAAAAATAATTTAGGTGCATAACCAAACTTGAGTCTCAAAGAAGGAAAATTGAGACAAAACTATTTTACCGATTTGGTAAATTTTGAAACTTAAACCCCATGAAATAAAGATCATAGAATGGATATGTAAATAACTATAAATTTAATTATAATAATCATTTAATACATCCATGGAAAACATACACACCACACAAAAGGAATGGGTGGTGAATGAAGCCTGTATCTCATGGAAATAAAAAGTGAGATGAAATCCCCTTACCTTATGTCTTGACTCTCATCATACTCGTTCAAACCACCTGTATAATAAATATAAATTTATTATAAATATTTTAAAGAACAATATTATTATATATAATACCATATATTGTTTTATTATGATCTTATATTACCCTCTTGTTAACAATCATATGTTAAGGTTTCACTTTGGGTAATATCTTCTTTGTTCTTCGCATGTGTCTCAATTTGTTATATCTTTGGTCATTATAATTATATCATGATTAAAGAATGTAAAATATGGTATAAATATCATTCATATTTAGTATATTTTTACTATAATAATATATATAATATATAAGTATGAAATGGAATACACCGTTCATAGAGACGGTAAGCCGTACGTATGTATGAACAATATTTCGGTTTTCATTGTCGTATTGAATGAAAGAAATAAAATGAAATATATGTATATATGAATATTATATAATTAAAGTTTAATTATAATGTTATATATATCATATAATTTTACTAAACCCATCCTTAATACATTCCATTTTGTGTGTGAACGAATCACATCGCTTTCCGGGGCCAGTAGTCTACACTTCCTTAAATGAAATTACCATACTAACACAAAATAAAAAGTATAAAGATATGTGTTAAAAAATAATTAAATAAGATTAAATACATAATAAATATAACATATAACATATATAAATAGTGTGTCCATCATTATGTCCACCATGAGAGGTGGTAAAGGAAAAATGAACAATCATCGTTTAGTGAGGCGGTAGTTTGCCATACCTGTAAACAGCATGTTTGTTACCCATTTGATGGAAGTGTGTATAAGTGTAGGTATAAAACTTATAATAAAAACATAATAGTATATTTATGATACTTTTTTGTTATAAAATCATTGAATAAGAATATTTTAGGGAGTGGATAAATAAATAAAAGAAAGGATCATGAGAGAATACGTTACCTCTTAATCGGGTAACTCCTTTTGGTTTATGCCAAAAAGATTCCTTGGATTGATTCCTGACCAAATATATGATTCAAGGAGGAATTGAGGGATTTTGGGAGACTATTTGGGTATATTTTGGATGAAAAAAAGTGGTTTGAGAGGTGTGAGGAAGGGGGGAGTACTTGCCTTTTTTATAGTGGAAGGGGAGTGACACTCTTGTAAATACCAAAAGGTATTCATTAATGGGAGGTATAAATTACCTAATGTACCTAAAAAATGAAAAAATAATGGATTAAATGGGAATAATGGTTTATAAAAACACCCAACACACTATAATATGTTCATTTTAATAATTTTCATCCTTAGCTTCTAAGTTTCCCAAATTTTATCATTTTGGTTTTTATTAAAAACACTAGTTTTATAACCTATGTAGTTTAAACATTAAGAATAAATTAAATATATATTCATTTGAAAATATATATAAATTTAATAATAAATATTATACCTAATTTACAAAATAAATATCTCATGTGGTTTGGAAAATAATTTTAAAACAAGCGCATGTGACGTGTAAAAACACTACTTAAACCCTAACTGTGCTAAAAATGGTTTTATAATCTATGGGTCAATATGTTAATTATAAAAGATAAATTAGTACATTAATATACCATATTTAATATTTTTAACACTAAAAAATCACTTATCAGAATATATTATTTTTATTATTTTTAAATTAATTAATAAAATACCATTTATTGTAAAATAACAATAATGTTAATTTTGAATTTATTTATTTAATTTTTATTTTAAATTATCAAACTGATATTGGAATTAAAATATATTAATTTTATAGATATTTATAATGATATATTAGTCTTAAAAAATAATTAAATAAAATAATTCAATCGATTCACTTCACTTTTAATATTTATAGTTTCATTTATTTCAGTTAATTATTAACTAAATAATCACTACATTGGTGTTTCTTAAGCATTTTAAGTAACTGAATCATCTCTAAAATGTATTGGTAAAATATTATGACAAAAATAACCCATTTATATTTAAAAAGTATATGTATAACTGAAAATATGATGTTTTGTACATATTTCAATGTTTTATAAATGTTAAAGATAATGAAGTTCCCTTTTTGTCTTTTTTCCTTACTTAACCTTTTATATAGGGAACTTCCATTTAATATTATCCAAATAACCCATAAAATTAGAAACAATAGGGGATATAGACTAATTATTGCAATCTAATGGTTTTTGGACAAGTTTATAGGTCATTTTGGTTCTTAAGAGTAAGGTTTAGTCCCTAATTAAGCATAATCTCACCTTAATCATTATGATTAATTTTAATCACTTTCATTAATATTTTTGGTCAAAAAAATAAGTTTATATAATTAGAATAAAAATATAATACTTATTACAACCATGTATATATGTTTTTAAAAATTCAAATCAAATAAATGGGAAAATTAAGTTTAATGCTAATCCCGCAGACGTGGTGAGAAAGTAGGTTTTTTAAAGTAAAAATGTTGAAATGTTCAATAAGTTTTTACAACCTATTTCCATATACAAATGATTCCAATGACCTAAATTTGTTTAATATATGAATAATTTATCTATTGTGACTTTAAAAACCAAATTAAAATATAAATCAATATTAATAATTATTTAAACAAAAAGACAGTTTTTAACTAAAATACAGTATTTTTCAATATTCACTAAAAAATGAAGTTTCTCAGAAAAATCTAAAAAATTCACCCTAATCTAATTTTTACATTATAAATTAAAAAATTAGGTTTATTTTATCAAATTAAATTTCTAAAGGTGTCTAAAACTAATTTTATTATTTTTCAAAAAGGACATTAAAATGAGTTCATTTGAGAAAATAATATTTTTAAACATATAAGGAATTTACCAATAATTATATCTTTCATTATAAATATGTTTTATTTATATAAAACCATTATAAAAAATATTTTAAAAGTAGTTATTACTATTCATATTACTAAGTTTAACGATTAAGTTATAATTATCTTATTTTTAATAATTATAACAATAAAATGATGTTTCGTAGAAACTTAGTGTTGTGTGTAACATATGCTAAGTCGGTGTTTCATGTAACGTACACCTAGTTAGTGTTGCGTGTAACGTATTACAAGCTGACTCCATATAAAAAAATGTTTAACTTAGTGATTTAATATAAAAAACTATTTTTAGTGTGCGTGAAATGAAAAATATAAAAAGATTAAATTAATTCGAAAAAAAATATTTCAAAAAATCTAAGGGTGTTACATTTTACCCCCCTTAAATTGAATTTCACCCTTAAAATTCATCTAGTTTATCAATGTTTTAATACTTGAAAGTTCATTTCATTGAAACCCACATCATAAAAATGAATACTAAAACCTCCATTAAAAAGGGAAATTTGGAACCATAACAGTTACCCAAAGTAGCTCATAATGATATTACCACATAGGATAACATAGGTGGGAAGTGGAAACTTGGTCATGGAAGAGAAATTTTACCATCAAGTTATGATGGAGAGTGATAGAGAACATGGTTAGGATAAATTTAACAATCACAATTCCATAAATTTGCAACGACCTAAGGGACCATATGATTCATAAAAAACAAAGGTATAAGGAATTTTTTTTTGGCTTGAAGATCCTTTTCACTAAAGTTATAAGATTTTTCATTAAATGATATACATTCATGATTTTAAGGAAAAATCACCCTTTTTTTTGTTCTTTGATCCACTTCACCTCTTTCTCTAAAAAGTAAGGTCATTTTTTCATTCCTGAAGTACTAATAGATCATGAGACCCATGATATTCCATCCCATTAGTTATCATCAACACAAAGTAGTTTGAATAGGATATCCAATATGAATAAATCCCATTATAAAGAGATAAAACTTTAATATTGCTAACTTCATCTAATGTTTAACTTAAACTTTCTATAAATGGTTATCCTTATAACCCTTCTACAAGATGAAAATCCAAATCTTTAGAAAGAATGACATGAAATCATATATTGATCCCCCATATATCAAAAATTTTCTCTTTGTAATGGCTCAGACCTCTCCAGTTTACTCTGTGAAAATATGGTGTTTGAGGTGTTCTGGGAGGTTAAGGTGACTTATTTCAACACTTTTCCAAAATTTCCAGTTTTCCAATGATAGCTCGTTTCACCAGTGATTCAGGAACGGTGAGTCGGTGGTGGTGAGTTGGAACAATGAATCAAAACAGTGACTCACAATGTTATCTCACCTAACAATGACTCATGAATAGTGAATCGCCGAATGGAAGCTCACCGAAATATGACTCATTGAATGGTGACTCTCCGAACAGTAGCTCACTGAACTACTCACCGAACAATGGCTCGTCGAACGAAGAGTCATCCAACAGTGACTCGTCCAACAACGAGTGATCTAATGGTGAATCTTCCAATGGTGAGTCATCCAACGACGATTCTTCTAATGGAGAGTCATCCAATGGTGAATTTTCCAATGGTGAGTCATCCAATGGAGACTCTTCCAACAACGACTCTTCCAATGGTGAGTCATGAACAATGTTTCCACTTTCTTATAGTTTCTCCCCTTTGACATTATCTTTGACATAAAACACATTAAAAGGCTTGTTTAAAGGGATTTAAGGCTAATTCAAAGCCCATAAATCCTATCTAAATTTTCCTAAGGGTCCGGGTGCCTTTACTTGGTCAAAATGTGTAATCTTGACTAGATCCTCTTTTAATGGAAAATCTAAACTGTATCTAAACTGTTACTTCATTTAGATTTTCAAAAGGCTGAGATAACTTTCTACCTTGTTATTACTTCTTGTTTTTCCTTGGTATGGGACACCCAGATTTCTTCCTCCTGTAGGAGTCATGCATTGTGTAGTAGCCTTGGATTATGTTCCCCTTAGAGTTTTTCCTACTGTATGTGCACCCCCTGTTTTGGTGAAACCAAAAAGTGTTGATCCATCTTCAATATAAGGCATGTTTTACCTTTGTTATTCTAAGTTACTCGATCTATTTCCTCCCATTTATCCTTTCCATGTGATGTCATGTGATCTCCATGTTTCTAATGGATCTTTCTCAATTGTTGGTTGGCACGGTGGTGTCGCAATGTCCTCGTGTGGATGCAGTTGTTGCAGGGGATGTGATCGTGATCCGTTGTGTTGGCCATTCTCATGAAAAGAATTTTAGAAACCTTTTGATATAGGGGATTCATTGCTTCTATAGTTATTTACATTCAATCATAGATCTAACATGATTTATCCCATTGGATTACAATGAAATTGATATAATAAATATTTGAACCAGATTAAAGAATTGGTATCAATCGTATGTTATTGATTAATACCATGATAACAATTTGCTTCTTGATTTTTCAGATAGTGTGATATCAATGTATTTATTGGTTAGCATGTTTTTCTTAATGAAAATTGCTAAATAAAGTAAAGTCAGAATTAATTGATAATTAACTGGCTAAAGGTTTAAAGAGGAATGCTTAATGAATCTGGTTGTTGTTTCTACTTAGGTTACCCATAGTTGGAACCTATGAATAATGAATTAGTTAATTCAAGATGGAATAAAGAACCATTTTTGTGATAAATTTAATTACTTATGGGGTCTGAGTTGCCTGCTTTCTTTTAAAGGCCAAGTGCCTTATGATTTGGAGTTGTGAGTGATCGTTGTGTATGAATGTTTGATGCCTTGTTTTAGTTCCAAGAGCCTGATTTTTGTGTTTGTTTCTACTATTTTTGATTTGACGTGATCCTGGTATAACTGATCCTAGAGGGATATTGTGATATGTGGGGAAGGGAGGCCTGATTTTTGTGGTAGTAGTTGACGCCTAGAGTGGTAGTTGAGAATGTTTTCCTAGAATACCTGGAAATATGAAAATATGGAAATTGGTAATGTTTTTAATAAATGAATAATTGTTTAACCCATGGGGTTGGAGCTTACTGGGATACAATACTGAGGTTGTAACTCTGAGAAGCCATGGAATCAGTTTTGTTATGTCTGGAGGGCATGGATCTTGGTTGGAATGATAATTAAATGTAATGTGGAATTGATAACGATTAATTAATATTTAAATAATTAATCACTGTAAAGTGAAACTGATAAAAAGGTATAAAGTAACTTAATATAGATCTTTAAATGGTTGTGTGCTTATCAGATATCTAGTATTAACAGTGGCAGTCGGGTGTCCGAGAGATGTTAGCTGCAGGTGATTCTAAGACTAGGTTTTTCCCATAGTGTGGTTGTGATCTATGTTATATAATGTACTTTTTTTGTTTCTATATGCTAACAACCTCGTCGGTTAGGGTGAATGACACCCTAGAGATTCTAATACCTAGGGGGTGTTTTCCCCTACATCTTGGTGGGAGGATGGATGGTTGACTACTCCCTTTGACCCCACACTCTTCTATTGGTAGTTACTTGTGTTGGTATGCACGAAAATTAGTTTCCCCCTACATGTGTGCAGATAGACGTAATGGATTGTAGTTATTTCACACACATATATTCTGGATATAGTTTTTTATGGAATAATATAGGTGTAACATGTATAGGTTGTGATGGATTGAGGATCCTTACTTGATGTATGGGTTGTAATGGATTGAGGTATAATACCTGATATATGATACATGCTATGAGATCAATGGTGAATCTTGGAAACTACCTGATTACTTTTAGCTATATGGATACAGTGGTGAGTTGCATAAGGTGAATGTTGTGGTGCTTTGCCCAGGTGTCTTCAAGCTATCCTTTTTATATAGAGATGCATAGGACATGCGTCGTTGGGGAAAAGCGACAAACCAGTGGGGAAGTGGTAGCAGGGTACCCTTGAAATTCTTTATATTATATAATATGCTCGTGTATGTGATACTTGGTGAGAGTAGCCATGGTGAGGCTAGGAACTTAGTATACATGTTTAAGTGCCGATTTAGTTTCACTTATTGTTCACTGTGTTTTAGCATTCTTCCTTCACTTTTTCACGAGAAGCTAAGGGGAGGATCCTACTGAGTATACTATTATACTCACCCTACATTATATAAACTGTTTTCAGGTCACTTGGAGTAGGTTGGAGATTAGGCTGGTTACTACTAGCTTGGGGTTTTGCAGGAGCTGTTCATACATTGTGGTCACTACCATTTTACTTTATTTTGGTTCTTGTAGTTTTCCCTTCCAGTTATAGTAGTTCTTGCATGAAATTACATATGTGAACTTGGGTTTCTTTTACTTTTTTGGTCTGATTAGGAGTTAGTTGGTGCCTATCTTATCTCTCTCTTTCACATGTGTTCTTTTAGAGGGAAATTCCTTTCATCTATGTGTTTACTATACCAATGGTGCTAGTCACTAACCCAGGGCCTACCAGAGGCGGGACTTAGTTTTAATTATCTCTCTTCTCCCATTTCCGACCCAGGAGGGGTACACTTTGTGGGTAGGGGGTCATGACAGTCTTGGTTTTCACATTCCAAATACGTGAATACCCTCATATTATATTCCCTTGAAACATGGTAATAATCTAAATTACTATAAATCCTTTCATAAAACATACATTCTTCCTTATTGCAATGATTACTCGATACATTATTTAAATTCAAGAATTTGTAAACTTCATCCTTGATAACATAGACCACTTTGTCAATAATCAGTTCTAGGGTAATCCGTACCATCTAATTTACTAATTCATGTCCAACATATCTTTATCCAAAGATCATTATTTCAACATCATGCATTAATTAAGGGTTACCATCCCTTAATCAAAATATTAAATTTACATGAAATCACCATTCAGTATATCCTTTTCATTCCTTAATAAAAACTTATACTGGAAAAACTTATATATATCATGATTCATATAACATAATCTTTGAATTCCAAAACATAAATACTTTATTCTTCAAAATTTTTTCTTAAAAAATTACTCCATCTTCATCAACATATTCCTTAATACCACTTTGTTAGAATATGAAATATGACTCATGTATTAAGGTTCCTCAAACTCAATCTAATCACGCTTCTTAAGTTTAATGTAAACAATATTGGAAGAATATCACATAACTTTTACATGTAATTTGTGGTCTATTTATCTTTACAAGTATAACCCAAACTTGTACCACCTTCATGATTCCCTTTATAAGATTTCCACTTGGGAAATAAATTTCCATAATTTATATACCTCCCACATATGAAACATTAAATTTTAACCATGTTCCTTTTAGTTCTATCCATTTACTAAAACCATAAATCATAGTATGAGAAACATTTATCATATTGGTATACTATATAATCATGAAAAATTACTTATAAGGTGCCTAAATCATGGTTCCTACTTCTTTAGTCTAGGACACCTTAGATTTATCCTAGGTTATTTATAGTCATCTTCTATTTAAATCCTTCATGATGGATTATAAAGAGTTTTTGAATATCCAAAGTATATCTCCTAGGAGTGTCAAACTAGGTGTGCAACAAGGCCTGTTTTTATGTACCAGATTACATTGAGTCAAGTCCGAAACATCTTGTCAGAGTTGTTACCCCTAGGTACATCTATTCTAGAGCCACATCCACTTGTAGTATACATATAGGGATTCATTTCTAGAAAACCACTCACTCTATCCTTTACTAAAATTCTAGGACATTTTCTAAATGTTAACTCATTCTTATACTTATCCTTAAATACATACCAAGCCATATCCTTAGAAATATACCTAAGGATATCACAAAATTTTTCTCATCCTAGTTTCAAAATGTTGAATAAACCTTCGCTCTAATACTAACTGCAGTGACCGTAAATTTTAATACAACAACATTACATCACTTTTATAGAATACTTAATACATTATACAAAAAAATTCCCAAAGACCATATTAGTTTAGTGCCTTTGGAAACATGGAAATGTAAACAATGGTACATGAGCAAGCTACATTATCTCCCACCAGGTTATCCAAGACTAGAAACCCTCTTTGACATATCATACAAGAAATATATCTTTATAACCTGGAAAGGAAACATAAAAATGGGTGATCTTAGATGCTCTGTAAGGGTGAACAAGGGAGACATGTAATCATAATCATTATCATAAGGGTATGATAACATGATCATGAAAATTGAAGATCATACCCAGTATATCAAAGATCATAAACGTGAATCATGGAATAAATCTGGGCAGTTTATAAGACATGAATCATAAGAAAATAAACGACATAAGCCATGAAATCAAAACATAGAAAGAAAACATGGAATTGTGGCATACATATAATCATATAATATGATTTACATAATAGCCAAGGCATCACTGCCAAGACAATGTTAGTAGTATGGGTTCACTCCCCATACCATCTTGGTTGTCATGGTTCACTCCCATGTACATCTTAGTAGCATGATTTCACTCCTCATACCATCTTGGTAGTCATGGTTCACTCCCATGTCAATCTTAGTAGTCAAGGTTCACTCCCAAGATTATCTTATTTTATCTCATGAGATATAAATTATTACCCAATGCATTGGAGGGAGATATAGGTCCCACACATCTCATAATGAAATCATAAATACATGTGAAAAAAAATCATAAACAATCATATCATAACCCATGAAATGAAATGGGTATTATAAACATGTAATCATATCATAACCTATGAAAAAATACAGGTTCTATAATCATTTCATCAGAAACATAACCCGTGAAAAAAAGTAGGTTTCAAAAGCAAGTAACCCATGGAAGAGAAACTGGTGTCACAAAAACCATTCCATCAAAACACAAACCATTCAAGAAAGAATATGAATGGAACCTTTGGATCATTTTCTAGAAGGGTTTGAGTAACATCAATGGATGTAATCTTAGATGGAAAATAACTTGGAAAGATATTTTGAAAACATTTCTAGAGGAAAATATCATTTCTTATTTGAAAAGGAATTTTTAAAACATAAAACCATTTTAGAACCATTTTCCTTAAAATATTATAAAATAATATTGAAAACATTGTGAAAACCGTTTTCCTTGAAAATTTATAAAATAATATTGAAAACATTTTAAAAGCGTTTTTCTTTGAAAACAATTTGAAAAATTGTAAAGAAAGATTGAAAATGTTTTGAAAACCATTTCTTTGAAAATACTTTGAAAACTTATAAATAAATCTTGAAAATGTTTTGAAAAATATTTATTTGAAAATAATTTTAAAACTTATAAATAAATATTAATTTTTTTGAAATCCATTTCTTTGAAAATACTTTGAAAACTTATAAATAAATCTTGAAAATGTTTAAAATACTTTTTAAACATAAAAAATTTTTGAAATTTTTTTCTTTAAAAATAGATTTGAAATATTATAAATTAAACTTTGAAAGCAATAAAAAATTTTAAAATCCATTTTCCATGAAAATTATCTTCAAGGATCATTTTAAAACATTTTTGGAAACATGGTTTTAAAATAAAATAGATTTCCAACTAAAGAGAGAAATACAGTCAGATTTTCTTAAAAATACTTTATTAACTATTTTAATTATTAAAGAGTATAAAATTGGTACTAATACATAGATATATATATTTAATAAATATTGGATAAGAAAATTCATGAGTTTTCTTGATATACAGATCATAATATTTCATCAAATAAGCATAAGCATTAACAATCTTGAAAAGCGATGAGATTGTTTCAATAAACTCTTATCACTTGGTAACTTGAGATCATACTCTCCATGTAAGAAAATTGAATTAAATTAAATTTAAAATATAATTTAAAGAACTATATTAATGACATGACATTTAAAATTGAAGTATATACACCTTAAAAAAGAATTTTGGTGTATAACCAAACATGAGTCTCAAAGAAGTCAAATTGAGACAAAATTATTTTACCAATTTGGTAACTTTTGAAACTTAAAACCCATGAAATAAATATCATAGAATGGATATGTAAATACCCATAAATTTAAGTATAATAAAAATTGAATACATCCATGGGAAGTATACACACCACACAAATGTAACAGATGGTGAATAAAGCATGCATCTCACAGAAATCAAAAGTGAGATGAAATCCCCTTACCTTGTGTCTTGATTACTGTCAAAAACATTAAAAAAACATGTATAATAAATATAATTTTTGTATAAATATTTTAAATAACCATATTATTAAATCTTATACCATATATTTTTTGATTATGACCTTATATTACCCTCTTACTAACAATCTTATGTTAAGGTTTCACTTCGGGTAATATCTGCTTTGTTTATCGCATGTGTCTTAATTTGTTATATATTCGGTATTTATACTTATATAACGATTCTAAAATTTAAAACATGATATAAATATCATGTATATTAAGTATATTTTTATTATAATAATCTATATAATATATAAGTACTAAATGGAATACACCATTCATGGAGACGGTAAGTTGTACGTATGCATGAACGCTGGTTCTGTTTTTATTATCATATTAAAAGAAAGAAATAAAATAAAAAATATGTATATATTAATATTATATCATTAAATGAGAATTATAATATTATATATATCATATAATTTCACTAAACTCATCCTCAATACATTCTATGTAGTGTGTGACCGAATCATATCGCTTTGAGGGGGCAGTAGTCCACACTTCCTCAAAGGAACTTGTCGTATTAACTCAAAATGGAAATTATAAATATATGCATTGTAAAATAATTAAATAAGATTAAATAAATAATAAATATAATATATAACATATATAAACATATTTCTCATCATAATTTCCACCGTGAGAGGCGGTAAAGAAAAAATGAACAATCGTCATTTAGTGAGGCGGTAGTTCGTTGTACAATTAAACAGTAGGTTGATTACCCATTAGATGGAAGTGTATATATGTTTAGGTAGAAAAATTATAATAAAAACATCCTATTATATTTAGTATAATTTTTTTGTTATAAAATAATGTAATAATAAGATTTTAAAAGTGTAGAAATAAATAAAATAAAGGAGCTTGAGAGAAGACGTTACCTCTTAATTGGGTAACTTATTTTGGTTTGTGACAAAAGGCTTCATTTAATTGCTTCTTGAAAAAATTGAGGATTCAAGGATGAAGGTAGTTATGTTTTTATACTATTTGGGCAGATTTTTGATGATCTAAAAGTGTATTTAGAGGTGTTAGGAAGGGGGAGAGTGCTTGCCTTTTTATAGTGGAAGGGGAGTGACACTCTTGTAAATACCAAAAGGTATTCATTAAAGGGAGTTATAACTTACCTAATATACCTAAAAAATGAAAAAATAATGCATTAAAGGGGAATAATGGTCTATAAAAACCTCCAACACACAAAAATATGTGCATTTTAATGGTTTTATTTCTTAACTTCTAAGTTTCCCCATTTTTATCATTTTGGTTTTTATTAAAAACACTAGTTTTATAAAATATGTAGTTTATCCATTAAGAATAAATAAAAGTGAGATTAATTTGAAAATATAGATCCATTTAATTATAAATATTATAAATAATTTAAAAAATAAAAATCTCATGTTTTTTGGAAATTAATTTTAAAACAAGCGCATGTGACGCGCAAAAACACTGCTTAAACCCGGACTGTGCTAAAAATGTTTTTACCATCTATGGGTTAATATTTTAATTATAAAAGATAAATTGATCCATTAATATAAAATATTTAATATTTTTTAACACTTAAAAATCACTTTTCATAATATATTATTTTTATTAATTTTAAATCATTTAATAAAATATCCTTTATTATAAAATAACAATAATTTTTATTTTGACATTATTTATTCAATTTTAATTTTAAATTATCAAAATAATATTTGAATTAAAATATATTAAGTTTAAATATGTTTATAATGATATATTAGTTTTAAAAAACAACTAAAGACGATAATTCAATCAATTCACCTCACTTTTAATATTTATAGTATCATTTATTTTTGTTAATTATTAACTAAATAATCACTATGTTGGCATTTTCTTAAGCATTTTAAGTAATTTAATCATATATAAAAATTATTGATAAATTATTATGATAAAAATAACCCATTTATATTCTAAAATGATATGTATAATCTCAAATATGGTGTTGTTTTACATATTTCAATGTTTTTTTAATGTTAAAGGTAAGGAAAGTTCTATTTTTGTCTTTTTCCTTACTCAACCTTTTATATAGGGAACTTCCATTTAATAGTATCCCAATAACCCATAAAATTTAAAGCAATATGGGATATGGTAGAATTATTATTATCCAATTTCTTTTGGAAAAGTTTCCATGTCATTTTGGTCCTTAAGATTAAGGTTTAGTCCCTAATTAAGGTTAATCTTACCTCAATCACTATGATTAATTTTAATCACTTTCACCAATATTTTTGGTCAGAAAAATAAGTTCATAATATTATACTAAAAATATCATACTGATTACAACTATGTATTTATTTTTTTCAAAATTCAAATCACAAAAGTGGGAAAATCAAGTTTAACACTAATCCCACATACATGGTGAGAAGGCAAGTTTTTAAAGTAAAAACATTCAAAAGTTTAATAAGTTTTTATAACCAATTTTCATATGAAAATTATTCAAATTACCTAAACTAGTTTAATATATGTATAACTTATCTATTTTTACTTTAAAAACAAAATTTAAATATAAATTAATATTAATAATTATTTAAACTAAAAAGCAGTTTTTAACAAAAATACAGTATTTTTCACTATTCACCAAAAATGAAGTTTCTCAGAAAAATAACAAATAATTCACCCTAATACAATTTTGACATTATAAATTCAAAAATAAAGTTTATTTAATCAAATTAAATTTATAAACATGTCTAAAATAAATTTTATTACTTTTCACAGAAGGACATTAAAAGTAGTTCTTTTGAGAAAATAATATTTTTAAACATATAAGGACTTTACCAAAAATTATATATTTTGTTATCAATTTGTTTTATTTATATAAATACATTATAAAAAATATTTGAAAAGTCATTATTACTATTCATATTACTATTTTTAATGGATAGGTTATAATTATCTCATTTTTAATAATTATAATAATAAAATGATGTTTCGTAGAAACTCAATGTTGCGTGTAACGTATGCCAAGTCGGGGTTGCATGCAACGCACAAAAAGTTGGTGTTACGTATAACATATTCCAATCTAGTTTCATGTGAAAGTACTATTAAACTTAGTGATTTAATATTAAAAAAACTATTTTTAGTGTTGCGTGAAATGAAAAATATCAAAAGATTAAATTAATTAAAAAAAATATTTTAGAAAATCTCAGGGTGTTATAGGGATGAAGTAGATGATGGAAGAGTTTGTGGTGCAGTGTCTGATTTTTTCAATAAGTGAGTGTAGAACAAAATGTTCCTGGTAGTTTGTTACAACCTTTGGATGTTCCATACTAGAAGTGGGAGGACATATCAATAGATTTCATCACTAGGTTACCTTAATCCCATGAAGGATATGATATAGTTTGGGTAATCATGGACCAACTAATGAAGTTATCCCATTTTCTAGTGATTAAAGAGTTGAGTTCTATAGATTCCCTGGTGAAGAGATACATGAATGATATTTTGAAGATCCATAAATAACTAGAGACCACTGTATCCAATAGGGATTATCATTTTACCTAATAGGTTTGGATAAGGTCACAACATGCTTTTGGCTCTTAGTTACACCTTAAAAGTTATTTTCATCCCCTAATAGATGGGAAGATAGAGAGGACCATCCAAAAATTTTAGGATATGTTTCGAGATTTATTCTTATAGTTTGGTAGATCATGGGTAAACCATATACCATTGGTTGAGTTTTCCTATAACAAAATATATCACTCATCCCTTAGCATGGATCTATTCAAGTTGTTTTATGAGAATACATATCATTCTCCATTATGTTGGACTGAGGTTGGGGAGTTAGCAGTCCTTGGTTCTAATGTGGTATAGAGAATGACATAGAAGATCTAGGTGGTTCAAGAGTAGTTGAATGTGGTACAAGACTCTTATGAAGTCTAAGTGGATTATAGGTGGAGGTCCCCAGAGTTTCAAGTTAGAGACCATGTGTTCTTGAAGGTTTCCCCTAGTTGGGGGTAGCAAAGGTTTGGTTAAGGGAGTAATATTTATACCATGTTCATATATTTCTCCCAGGATTATTGAGCCTTTAGAGATGTTTGATCATGGTAGAGAGGTGTCTTATTAGTTGGTTCTCACACTACGACTTGACAGTGTTCATGAAATCTTTCATGTGTCCTATATTCACAGTTATCTTTATGTTGAATCTTGTTTTATTGATTGGGGAGAATTGGACATCGAGGATGATTTGTATTTTGTAGAGTGGCCAATTGAGATCCAAGATCATTGGGAGAAGGTGGTATGTAGGAAATTCATTCCATTGGTTCATGTGCTATGGTGTCATGGTGGAGTAGAGGAGAGTATTGGGGAGTAAGAGTCACAAATGCATTCTCAGTACCCCAAGTTATTTTAATTATCTTATTGTTTCCCTTTTGTTGAGTTAGTATGTTTTAAACTTATGATTTATATGAGATTAATTCTCTCCCTTGGTTGATTATGACTCCTAAATATGGGTTTTGTTCCTCCCATGAGTGGCTATTTTCATGTTATAGCGATATCTTTGATAGGTATCTCATAGGTGTTTTTCAAGACTCCTTTATTTTTTCTTTTATGTTATTTTTTTATTATGAAGGATGAGAATTGTTTGAGAGGTATCTAATGTAATTACCATGTGTTTTAAAACCCCTCTCAATGTTTCCTAAGGTTTGGAGGTGTTAAGAGGGTGGTCAGGGTCTTTCACCCTTTAATTTCTTAGTTGATTTTTTTTATGCAGTCACTTGATTTTTGTTCATATGGTATATTGATTTTTTTCACACAATCAATTGATTTTGTACAAATTTCACTTTATTTTTTTATTATATTCAATTTATTTTGTTCATGTGGTCACTTTATATTTTTCCATGCAGTCAGTTGATTTTTTAAATGTCATCACTTGATTTTTATTCATGCGGTCAATTGATTTTGTTCATACAGTCACTTGATTTTTGTTCATGCATTCACTTGATTCTTATTCATGTGTTCAGTTGATTTTTTTCATGAGTTCACATGATTTTTTTCATGTGGTCACTTTATTTTTTTTCATGTAGCCTCTTGGTTTTGTTTTATACAGCCACCTCACACCTTTTCCAAATTTCTAAAATTCTATATTTTCCTAGTTTTTCCAGAATGATAAGAAAAATGTTTCTCACAAAAAATATGGGATTGAAATCTCAATATTTTTTTTAAAATACGTTTTTATTAGATTAAAATATAGTAATTTAATTATTTAAACCTTGTTCATTTTATGTGTTTTAAATGAAATCAAATTAAATGATAATTAAGAAGAAAGGTGGACCATTTTAATCTTCAATAAACTATTTATGGCATCATAAAAGAATGAGATCTTCTCAATTTGAGTTTTTATTGTTTTCTTTGAGTCTATATGAATCATAACCATGTTCATGAACCTTAAAGAGTTGTTTTCATCCACCTAGAGCCACCCTATTTATGATTCCATGCATGTTCAACAACTTGATTTCCTCTCCATTTTCTATAGTAGTGTGTTACATTTGAGGTAGGGTCTTGTTTCTACTCCATATTCCTCTTTTATATGAATGTGTTGTCCTATTGATCAATCCCTTAATTTTATGATATCCAGGCATTGACATCATATCATTTCCCCTGTTTTCAGGGAATTGTGTTCTAGAACTTCTTTTTCAATTAGGGGATCCTTGTTATTTCTATTTTTATACATATGTGAAATTAAAATTCTCTTGATTTCTATTGGGTGGGTATTATGGATTTAATAATAATTATAATTAACTAGATTAGATTAAATTAAAGGGGAAGCATGTCTTTACTTTTTCTAAATATTTTTTTATGAAACTATTGTTGATGATTATTTCCTAACATGAAAACTATTATTATGTGTATGTTATAACTATAGTATATTTAGATACCATCCTATGTTTTACTTTTGAACTCACCACTCATAAAAAGTTAAAAACATATATGTGGATAATGAACCAGTTGTGTGTGAAACTAGAAATTATGTTAAAATTTCCATACAAGATATAATGTGATAATGTGAAATAGCTTTGTAAATGTATTTTTGTAACATATAATCTCTATAAATATGATTTTGTGTTCTAATAGTATTTTTATTTTTGTCCTTATGGTTGTGTGTCCTTTTTGGGGTTGGTTGTGGTGTTTTATAATTAATTATTGAGGTGAGATATTGTGTTGTGGAATGGTTATAGGTCGGGATGTACTGGTTGTTGGTGTGAGGTGAATGAGTTGTTTGTGGGTCGTAAAATCCTGGTATAAAGAGAATATGAACTTTTAATGATAATAAAAAGAAATGTCATGGTATGGAAATTGATATGTGGTAATTGGATTAAATTAACAAGTTATATTAATGTGAATGAAATGGTTTAGTAAATGAGAGTTAGTGGAAACCCATTAATTCTAGAAACAATGGAACCTTTAACTGAATGTGTAATTGTGTAGTTATATATGGTGGTTGTGTGGTGTGATGCATTTATTGTCCGAAACAATTATAAAATATTTCATAAGGAGTAGTGGTAGATATGTGAAGTATGCTAGTTTAGTTGATGTTAACGCATAATTTTGGTGTTATGTGCTATTTATCTATTATGTATTTTATGTTAATTATTTATTCACCCCACCCAAGTTAGATAACCTTACCGACAACCAAATGTTTTGGGTTCCAATTGTTTTCCCCAACATTCAAGATGGCAGAGAATCATATGGATGGCTATCCCCTCTTCCCCACTCTTCCTTCAGTAGTAGTGATGATATGGGTTGGTGTTGGAGATTAACCAATGGCAGTGAGGATGTGATATGTGGTGGGGGTCATGCATGGTAGCAGGACACAAGGTTAATTTCCTTCACATTCATGATATGATATTTCCTTGGTTATGTGGATGAGGTTTTAATGTAATGACGACTAATACATGCATCAGATTCTAGACCCTACAGGAGGTTGGGATAGGTAGGGATGCATCCTAACCCACATAAGTGATTGATGATTATGTAATGAGATATACATAGAAGGAATATGATCACAAGATGTTTGAAGTTGGGGAATGAGAGTAGAAAATTAGCGGGGAAGTGGATATGGGGTGCCTTTGATTTACATTCTTTTGATATTATTTTAATACATTCTTGTGTTATTTAGTGAGTGATCCATAGTGAGTTCGGAATGAATAGTTGGTTTTTTAAGGTTCTTATTGGTTCTATTGTTTGTTCATTGGTGCATTATAATGCTCTTTTCACATTTTCATGGAGATATTGGGTATGATCCTATTGAGTATATATGTTATTCTCACTCTGTATTTATAAAAAATGTGTTTCAGGTTTCTAGGAGTGTTACAGGGACTCAGCTGGGCATTACTAGCCTGGAGATGGGAGCTGTTGTGAGGTTAATACCTCAGTCTTTCTTTTGGTATTCACTTTGGATAATTTTATTTGTATATATTGATATTTTTCATGAATTTTTATATTTATTTTATGGAGTTTATTAGTGGTATTTTTATCATATCTCTTGATCCTTGTTATAATTTTGTGGGCAATGCCTTCCATATGCAATATTTTTATAAACTCAGTTCTAGTCACCAACCCGTGGCTTTCTGAAGGTGGGACTTGGGGTTCATTATATCTCTTCCTTCATTACTAGCCCATGAGGGGTACCTTTGTAGGGAGAGGATCATGAAAACATGCACCCTTCAAGGAAATTAAAATAACATTATTATTATTATTAGATTCAGGGTTTGCTAAGGATTAATAGATTGGCTAAGGGCCTATATGAAATTACCAATTATTAACCTAGCTATATGAATAGAGTTATATCATTTCTAGGGTAAGTGATTATTGTGAACAATATATCCTCTCTAGATAATTCTATCAAACCAAAGAGAACATTTTATAGATTGCTCTTAAGAATCGATAACATTCAATGTCCTCCTCCATCCCAAGAACATGACAGAACTTGGTAGAATCCTTTATGATCAGATGGGATTTTTATTATAATAAATGATTATGACATAATGTGAGTATTCAAAAATATAATGCAGATATCCACCAGCGATGATCTAAGGTTTATGGAGCACAAGTGGATTACCACTATAGGGATTCTACCCCATGATCCTGTATTGCAGTGATAGTATAAAAATAGTGGTTAAACAATTCATCAATGAAGAAATAATTACAAGAAAAATTAATTCTTATTAATATAAATTAATTATAAATTATATGCGAAAGATCATTTCTTGTGGATTTCATGGATTCTATTCATCTTGTTATGGGGAAAATCTAAAGAAACTAATGAAAAAAATTATTAGGCATGAGCCCGATTGTTTTCGCTGCGCCTCAAAACCTTGAAGAAGTATTAGACAGTTCATATATTAATTTATAATTATCTATTAATCATTGATAAACTTAGGAATTTGATGATAGTTTTTCATTTCTATATTATTCATTATTTAATATAAAAGTCAATATATCACATCCATTCACTTTCATATAACCAATAATATGACAAAATAGATAAATAATGCTCAAAGATCCCATTTAAAGGTGCTAGAGATTCCTTCTGGATAACATGGGACTAAAAAACTATATCTAAAATGTACAGATTGTGTACCCAAATTCACAACACCTAGAAAATACATACAAAATTATAGAAAATATTGAAGAGAATAACATGTGACTTCATTACATGTCAGGTGTCGACCAGGTCATATGATACATGGTTTGATGATTTACACAACATGTAGATAGTGTACACACCATGTAATTCACACAATTTCACCTCATGGGAAACACAAAATCCATGTGGTCAATATACTTGACATGTATTTATTACATGACACATGTTGACCACTAGATGAGAAACATAGTCCATATGAGACTACATGTCATGTAGTCGACGTACACATCATGTAACTCATTAATGTTCATTGGGACTACACAACAAGTCCCTAAGTTTGTTTTTTAGATGACCAAAGAATAAGATACATGATGTGTAAATAGTTTTATATGTTGTGTTACTCATACCCATTTATACAGAGTGCATTTCGAGCTAGGTTATACACCATATAAACTAATTACACAAAATAAAAAATTAATTATGATATTAAACCAAACCACATGGTGTGTAGCTAGAATACACGTCTTGTGATAAGGTTTAATACAAAATTAAATGTTTAATTAATTTCAATGTTAATTTTGTACCTACACGTCATGTTTGGTGGACATACATGACGTGTATTTCATATACATTAAAATTAGTGATCACAAAATATATTAACTTATTCCATGTGTCATAAATGCTAAGATGACTACTCAATTTGAATCATGGATCTACATTCCATGTAATATCAGGGCATGCTAAGTACGCTACTTACTGTGTGAGTATATGGTACATGACCATGACCATACAGAGCATTCCATGTAGTATAGAAGGTTACATTCCATGTTTCTTCCAGTACATTTCATGTACTTAATTAATTTTATATTAAGTTATTTTTTTTAAATTTATTTATAATTAAAATGGATAATAATTCTGTTTCGGTGGTGGCACGGTGGTGAAGGTAAGTTTCCTAAGTCAATAGTTCTTTGGAAGGTTCAGGGTTTGAATCATGGGAGTCCACTTTCGGGGAGAGCCTCTCCCTCAGGATGTACCCATCTTGTCTGGTAACCTAGTCCCTGACTGGGTGTGTTTGAGGCATGACCCACCTGTGCTGATAGATTTCTATGTCAAACCATCACCTATCAGGTCGTAAACCTCAGTGACGCTTTGTCATCTTAGCTGGCATTAGCTCCTTCCCAGTTGGGCCCTCTCTAGAGTGATACCTTTGTGGGGAGGGGGGTTTTCTAGTGTGGAGGGTTCAAAAAGGACACACCCGGGAATTCCCTTTTTAAATAATTACAATGGATAATAATATCAATGATTTTTTAGATATATAATTAATATAAAAGAAATAATTAATTAATAAGAAAAATAAAATTTATTAATTTTGGAAATTTATCTTAATAATGAAAACTTTGAAATGAATGCTAGCTAATTTATTTAAATGTATATTCATTGCTTGCATGGATGATCATGAGAATGGACAACCTATGTATGTGTTTAATTTCTTTATATTTAATTATTTTTCATGGATTTTTATAATAATAATTATTAAATTAAAATATTGGATCGTGTTTCATCCTCTCCTCTTATTATGTACAGGCTTGCATGTCTATAGTTTCTTTTATTTAAACCCATACCAATGGTTCCCCTCACCAGTGTGTGAGTAAAACATATGTAAAGAAAGAATATGAGGTAAAACCAACCAATGGTTCCCCTCATTATGATACTTCTAGTTATCAATGAGTTATAATAAATTTTTTGGATTGACTTAACCTACTTGATTATCAAGATAATTATCTATCACTATACTTGGTGTAACTTGGAGGAAAGTGTTGAGTAAATCCATGTCCATGATTTATGGATTGGGGAGTCAACTCAATGGATCAAGGTTTTGTGAGTTATTATAGTTGGAAAGACCTACCTACCTAAATACCTTAGAAATTGACCATATCCTTATATGAGTTATGAGAAGGGATATATGGATCCTTTCCACTAGAATATACATATGACTGGATATTATGAATCCAATGGTGAGGGGTATTTGGATTTGATAAAATAATGGGAGACTAATAAATAAAATCTTATACGCAAAATTTTTGAAATCAATATGAAGTATTGAAAAATTGATTTTATTTTTTATGGAAAATTACAAGTCATGAAATCTCGAAATTATCACCGCCCTTGATTTTAGAGAAAGATAACCTTCTTATTGAAAATAACTTCCATGAGTGATTCTAGTGCTTGCACACTTTTTATTCCCAGAATAAAAGTATTATATACTAGAGTCCCCTATTCCTAAAGCTCCTGCTTAATATTCCAGTGAGAAAGAGATCTCTGTCCACTTGATACATCTAGATGATATGGTATATGTCTAGTGTTTGATGTTATAATCCATGTCCAATGATCTCTATAAGTTACATGAAAATAAGATTCATAATCGATGTGGTCTTACATATGAGATAATTATAAAGAGGAGTATAGATAAAAGAGGTATGATATCTTTAAGTTACTCTTCACTTGAAAACTTAGAGAAGGTTCACTGGCTAGACCTCATGTAGTGAAGTTGATTGGATATATTGAGCATTTGGACATATTTGGTTTTAAGATACCAGATGAGCTGTGCACCAATCTTGTACTTGCTCCACTCTCTTAAGATTCTCTAGATTTATTGTGAATTATAATGTGAACAATATTGATAAGTATCTATTAGATCTTCTTACCTCAATTCTCCAATCAGATAAGAATACAAGGCTTGAAAAACATAGAGTCCTTATGGTGAATAAAATAAAGGAAAAGGAAAAGATATCTAAGATTCATTCTAAGTCCAAGGATTATACACACCACATGAACAAGAAGAGTAATATCTAGAAGTAGGAAAAGGAACAAGATGCAGAATATTTTTCATGTAGTAAGAAGGTTTAATAGAAGATGTACTACACAATGATGAATAAGCAAGGGGAAGATTCAAGTTCATTTGTTATTGAATGTAACTTATATATATATATACTAGTTGGATATTAGATACAACTTATATTGCACACATTTTTATCCAAATATAGGAACCAAGTAGATTAAGGAAGGTTGTAAATAGTGTGGGGGATCTTCGAGCTACCCATAGAGAAAAATTAGTTGAATTGATTATATAAGACAACCACCTTACATTATCAATGGGGTTAATTTTGGTTTTAAATAACTATTATCACGTGCCTAATGTTACTGAAAACTTTATATCCATGTTGAGTTTAGACATGGGTGGATTTTTTTTCAAATTTGGAAGAAAAATATATTATTTTTATAATGATAAAATTTGTTATGATATGACACACCTCAATAATAGAATTTATATACTAGAATATAAAATCCAAGTGATGGAAATTGATAATGAATCAACTTCACATGAATAATTTCACACCCAATTATGGAATCATAGACTTGATCATGTAAATAAGAAATGATTTACAAAACACTATCATGATGGATTTTTAGATTCTGTTGAACAAAAATCAATTGAAAAATGTCATTCTTGTTTTCAAGGAAAAATGACCAAACCAATATTTGGTGGAAAAGGGAAATGTTGAAAGTGTTAAAGTTATTTTTGGAATAGTTTATAATTATTAGAACCAGTTTGGTATATGATCAATACTAGGGGGGGGGGGGATTAATTCATATTGGGGACTTTTGAGACCAATTGAATTTTTTATCCCTTTACCTCATAAACCTGTTAGGATCTTGGTTCTCTTATTCTATATTTATTTTCGTATGCAAGTAGATGAAATCAAGTAAAGGATGAAACATGATTTTTTACAAGGTTAATTATAAAACAATAGTATCTAGTCCTTGCGGTGTATGGTGATGAAAAATACACAAATTCTCCACTTTAACAAGGTACCGATTATGGCAGTTTGGCTTAAAAATAATCCTGAAATGAAGTTTGGTTACCTATAGTTTAGGAGGGGGGATAGAAAAAAATGTCGATTTCCTGGACCAATGAAGGCTTGGTTCACATAAATATCCTACTGGATCTTTATACTACCTTCATAGGCAGTCTTCAATTACTTTAGTTTATTTTCAACATAAAGAAGGTCCTACACCAGTTTATACTTATATTTAATGTTGTATTATATTTTTTGCTTCTCATCTTCATCTCTTACTTGCACAAGAGAATGTGGGAAATACTTCTTCTTCTTACCTTGTATGCATAACAGTATGCAGAACCTTCTTCTGCTTTATAGAAACAAACTGAAATACTGCTTTTCTCACACATATTTAAGAATTTTTTTCTCATGTTCTTCTTTTATTTCATTTATTGCAGGAACTTTATTCAATATATTAAACCTATAATTCACAACATAGTATTATTCTTGTAAAATTCATGACCAACTTTTCCAATTACTATTATTCTTCTTGCGAAACAAAATATAAACAACACTCAATTATCATATTTTCTCTTCTTACATATTCTCTTCTCTTATTGTTCAATGCATCAATCCTGTAATGGTTTCTACTTGGCATGGACTCGTCAAATGTATAATGATTATACTTGAGTTAGATCTTCTTATTGACATAATAATATTCTATCTCTAATGATAGTTTCAAAATTTCTATAACACACACATCTTTATAGAACTACAATAATATATATTTCTCATATATGTATAGTTATTCAAATCTTCAAAAACTATAATAAAATAGTTATAAATATTTGAATTTAAATCACTTAATATTCGGATATGGACTGCAATGATTTATTCTTCATAACTTTATATAACTGAAAGTAGTTATTTATCTTTTAATTCAAGAAAATTAATACTAAATTATTTCCTCATTTAATCACATATTAAATACCCAGAAGTCTTAGGAAATCATTCTGTTCTTAATGTTATTTGAAAATAACCATGAACTCATTTTAACTCCCAAAGGACCTGGGTGTTCTTCTCTAACTTTATTTAATAAATAATATAACACCCCAAGCTTCTACGGTACGCTTCTCTTTGAATAATACAGTAGCGTGTGTTGTACGCAACTTCGAGATTCTAACACACACCACAACCAATCAAACTAGCCGTTATGAATAGTAATACCCACTTTTTGAAATTTTATAAATTTTACCTCTAAAAATGGACTTCATTTTTGGATTCAAAATATCAAAATTATCCTAGGGTAAAATTTTGGAACTTTTCGGATAACTTTTACATTTTGATGAATAGTGAAAATTACTAAATTTTAATTAAAAACAACTTTTTTAATCAAAATAATTAATAGTGATAAATTATGAATTTGAGTGGTTTTAAAGTATATTTTGAATATATTTTTACCATATAATACAATGTTGGTCATTGGAAATAATTTCATATTTAAATCGAACATAAACAAGTGTCAATCTTTTGATAGTTATTATCTCTTAAAAACACGCTTTTTGTTTTAACAACAAGAATTAATTTTAAATTAATTTCTGCCACTTCTATGTTTTGAATTTGGAAAAATGGATTTCATATTTGGAATCAGGATTTCCAAATTGTGTAAATAGGTAAATTTTATTTTTAGACATTTTGAATAATTACTTCGGTAAATATTTTATTTACCATGGTTAAAGGGTAAATCCAGTAAATAAAGGTAAAAAATAATATTATAATAATAATAAATTACCCTAAAACGTGTCATAACCTTATTTGTTGATACATTTCCAACCATGGGCATCTTTGGGTCGATTTTGGGTCCCCATGGAGCCACTTGTAAGTGATAATGACACTTTATATTAATTAAGTTAAAATAAATACAAAAATGACATAAGCATATATCTTTTAGAAATTTTTTTACATAGAGTTATATATGTTATATCTTCAACAACAAATATTCATTAGAAAGATAAAAATATTTACTACATAATGGTATTTTATTTATAATTTTTAGACATTAAATAATTTAATTTATTTATGACACAATGATGATGCAGTAATTACCTTATTAGTGAAATATTAAAATAATTGATATTATAAATATAAAAATAAATTTAATTTGAGAATTTTTATGAATTACAGTAATTTTTAGGTTAATATGACATATTATTATTTATTATATAAATTTTTTTCGAAGTAATAATGATGTTATGAATTTATCAAAAACAAAATACCCAATAGTGTCAAAATTGACATAAAAGAGTTTTTAAAACAAATATTATATTATTAATTTATGTTAAATTCCTAAAAATATAAGGTTCAGCCAATATAATTATATCATGATAGGTGTATCATTAATGTACCACTTTGGGGTCTCTTGGAGGTATATAGTAAGTTTATTAACTATATAATATAAAAATACAAAGTGACATGGTAAGTGTCAAACTAATTAACTAAGAGTTAAAACTAAAAGATAAGGTTAATATAATGACCCCAACCTATCTAAATTATATTGGTTGAGTGTTTTTCGACCCATACCCACCTTAAAATTTAAATAATACTCTTTGGATCCATTATAAACCGAATATGAATTTATTATAAAATAATATTTCTAGCTTTTCCAAAGGTGCCCCTCACCCCTCTTGTAAAAGGGCACTCCCCCTTCTCACTAATTCACACATTCAAAGCCATTTGGATCAGGAAAACCCTAGCCAAATACTCTCTAAAATTCCCTCAATTCAACCTAGATGCCTTAGTTTAATCAGAAAGCCAACCTAAGGAGCCCTTTTGATCAAATCAAAAGGAAGAACCCGAAGAAGAGGTATTGTTTTCACCACCCTTTTTCAAATTCATTTCTTCTTCAACTTATTGTTTCTTTGTTATTCCCATTCTAAAATAATAACTCCAATATCTTATATATACTATGATGTTATTATAAATATGGTACAACCATATTCAGTATTCTATCCATCCTTTGAATGACATGTCACCATACGTGCGTACGTACGACTTACCGTCTCCACGTCGTGGTGTAATTGTTATTCAATATATTATTATTTTGGATGAGTATAATAATGATGTGTAATTCGTGAAAATAATAAATATAACATGATAATTATTCTTTATATATTATATACCATCCAATTATATATTATTTTAATATCAAAAGAATGATATTGTCGCTCGTGCGTACGTACGGACTACCGTCTCCACGAACGCGACGAGATTCATTCTCCATCGTATCCATTCAAGTATAATTATCATTTGATGATTAAAAATAATTTTTAAGGACTTGATATCATTTTGGATATGAATAAGATACAAACTATCCATAACAAACATGGCTTATGTAACAAAACATATACGAGTAAGTTAACACCCGAAACGACGATAATACTAAGATATTATTAACAAAGCAATGTTAAAAGATAATATATGATATCATATTAATGTATATGATTATTGTATAATTTAATAACAATTATTTCACCATTATACAGGAGGTTAACCTACCCCAACCAAGGAAAATTACAAGGTAAGGGTTTATTTCACAATCTCTTCATTATCCGAGGTTGTTTATACGTAATTATCTACTGGAACTTCTTTATCATCCACATCCATGTTTCTTAAAAATGTATTTCAAAACATTTTTACTATTTAATAGAATATGGGTTAAAGTCATTTATAACATTTTTTGACTTTTTATAAGAGGTTTATAAAGGAATCTTTCCACCGTTTTCCAAACAAGTTCCTTTTAAACCTTTTCGACAGAATTAAGGTAAGAATGTTTTTTTAACTTATACGGTGGGTGAGGCTATTTTACACCATTATAAAATCATCAAAGCTTCCCTTAAAAGCTTATAAGAATATTTTCAAATAAAATGTTTTATTTTATAAATATATGACTCTTAAATGATTTCAAAATAGAAAGAGATATTTCTCTAAAAAGAGTTTTGATTTCATCCATGTCAACATCCTTTGATGGATTTTAAGTTTATTTGGAGTTGATTTATTATGATACAAAACTTACATATTGTATTGATGGTTTTGTGATATGTTTGACTGTGGATGTGTTATTTTTATACAATTCATGGTTTATGAAGAAAGTATTGACATTTTGTATGCTAGTTTTAATACGAATGTTTATGTTATGTTTAAACCTGTTCATATGAGGAATGCATTGGACTTAATAAGTGAAGGGTAGAGCCTGCTATAGATCCTCGATGCATCGGTAGGTCTCATGAGACAAACTAGTATCTTGGAACAAGGCCTTGACAAAATCTTATTTGTAGTCTTGGCACGAGGCCTTGGCTATGTGGTTATGATAGTCTGACATTATGCATTCCATCATTATGAAAGTGGTTATTGATATTTCATGTGATTATTCGACTAGTATAATATCCATGTGAATAAGTAAATGGCATTATTTCATTTTATATTTTCCATATTATTCTAAATTTTAAGTTTAAAAGGATTTTTTTAGTTATACATTGCCTTAAATGTTTATTCTTATTTATGAAAGTTTCCACTATATTGTTATCCTTACTGAGCATCCGAGCTCACCCCTTTCAATGTTTTGTTTTTCCCAGGATTTGAAGAAGTAATTTATGAATGACCTGGAGGGACAATATGATGGGATATGAAGAAAATATGTTGTTGTAGTTTTTTTGAGTTTATGATGTAATGTAAGACTTATGAATATATCTAGTGTTTCCAAGACTAATAAACTAATCGGTCTTTTGAGACTTGATCTTTCTTGTGATCATTCCAATGTTATGTAATAATGCACCAAATCTAGGTAATTGGGGTCTTGGTGTTACAAATAACCTCAATATTAGCAAGTATCACATTACTATGATGTAAATTCCATGAATCAAAGCTTAAATGAATCATCATTAAATCCTTTAATTCATTCAAAATATTCATGTATTATGAAATATCATGAAATAGATAATTCAAACATATATTTCCTAGCCTTCAATACACATGCATACATGCGAAACTATATGCATATATCTCAAACTCACCCATACTCATTCGATAACATATTAAAAAATCATGTATCATTGACCTGAATATTCATACAGAGATATCTCTCCTTGATTTATAGTGTGAATCACACACACATCATATTTCTTGAGTCATAAGTAATAGTATCATGACATTTTATCCTTGAAATCCTGGTATAAGCATCATCTAAGCTAATGTGAAGTAGTATATACCTCTTAGACTGCAGACTGTACATGAAATCATATTCAGTCACTCTATTTTTTATGAAAAACTCATTAATCACAATTTATGGAATTATTATTATGGAAAGGTCTATGATAAATTAATCAAAGGTCTGTGCCCTCCATTCCTCTTGTAATGTCCTTGAAATCCCCATGGAAGATCCATGCATACACCTCATGGAAGCTTTACGGAAGATCTGTGCTGTAGCCACATCAAGTACAAAATAATTTTTCCTTGGAAGGTCCATGTTTATTATATCTCATATAATATCATCTTATCATACTCATTATATCTTAATATCACTCATTTATTGTGTATGTAACATCTTGGAAACACATTAAGTCTCATATATAGTTTCTCCTTCCTCTCATAGAAGGTTCATGCTTATACTCACAAAAGACCCATACTCACAGAAGATCCATGATATTCACATGGAAGCATGGAAACTCACAAAATATACATTAAATTCTCATGGAATTATGGAAAATCATAGAAGATATGCACACCTCATTTATAAAGTTGTTTCATTCTTCCCATAATATCTACAAGATCACACAAAAGCACGAATGTTGTCTCATTATTAGCTTTAGACTTGGCATAATTCCAGGGGATGATGGTTTTTCTTGATATGGTGAAGCTGGGTCAATATTGGCATGTCAGTTTGGCATGATTATTGTGAGAAGATGAAATCAGAATAAGGGTTTCAGGCAATTGAATAACATGATGAGTGATGAGATCAGATGACCAAAATCATCTTGATCAAGAGAATATCCTTCTTTATGTATCATTTTAACATGGTAAAAGTGGATACACCTTACCAATCCCACATTAGAGTTCCTTTTTTTATCTATGTTACTTAATAATAACTCTTACATCTTTAATCATTTAGATATTATTATCTAGGTATGCTCTGGGCTTCCACTATCTTCATCACCATACCACTGTTCACAGTAGCACTCTACCACACCTATCCACGCCCTTGTCTTCTTATGCGTAGGATTTTCCTCCACCGTATTCTCAACTACTTCATCTATCCATGATGATCCTACTTCTATATACTCAATCTAACCTATCACATGAGCAATTAAACTGGTTCCTTGACTAGATAGAGGTTGATTTTTTTACTATCTTCTTTAAATACTTTTCAAAATATAAGTCCATATTCCAAACATGCAAAACAAACAACCTTTATATTCTCTTTATCAAAATTTATAGAATTAATACATATATATTTTTAATTCTCTTAAACAGCATGGATAAAACTCATTTTTTCATATTCATTTTTTCATGTAAAATATGACAAGCAACTTTACAATAAATTTTTTCTAGGATAAAAATGATTGTGAGCTTATTCTCTTCTTTAACAAGCTTGTGTTCTTCAAAAAATTCCCAAGAAATTATTCTTCACATCATAGTGAAATATATTGAAAAAAATAAAAATTTAAATAAATTAGTCTAACAAATCTCTACATTTTTATTTGTTGGCAATTCCATCAAAGTGATATGTAAATATTCACCATATTCACTTACACCCTCCTAATTTCTTATCAATATTTCATTTCACTTTAACTCCCCCTTATTGACAATAAATAAAAAGTACTTGGGAAAGTGCTATCAATTCATAATTAAGTAATTTTCCATCAATCATCTCACTCTAAGTATACACGATCCATGATCAGTATAGAAAAAAAGGACTTGATTTAGATAACAAATCTATCCATTTTTAATTGAAATTGATACCAGATGAAATTGGAAATATTTAAATTTATTGAGAGTTTTATTACAACTTTCTAGGCTAATAAAAATTGTGATACAAATATTTAATTGAATAAATCATCTTAAAACTCCTTCATTCACTTCAACTAATAGATTAAAAACTTTCAAATAAAAAAGTAGGATTGACAGCCTTGGAACTTCTTAATCATTACACTTTTATTATGTCATTGATAAATTTAATTTCTCCCTATTAATATTATAATACTATTTTAATTAACAAGGATAATAGAATTAAGAAAAAACATACCTTTTCATTGAAATTCCTTTAACCACTTTCCAAAATAACCAAATTTACATGAAATGATAATTCTGAAAGATAATTCATCCTTTTACACTTATCTCCCCCTCAAGAAGACATATCTCATGATATTTATAATGAATAATCTCTTCAATAGATGTGCCTTGGGTTTTTTATTTTTTAGAAAATACAAAAATGAAATTCTTCATGTGGTTGTTCAGATTTTACATCCTTTATATCATCATCAAGGATGATATCATTCAATGCATATTGTACAAAATGAAAAATATAAGATCAAACCAAGATGGTATCATCTTATTCTAACCATAAATATATGAAATTTCTTATTCCATAGGTAATTACCCTGAGACCATGATTCACTATCAATTCCTTTCTTTGTTAGTATAAATAAAACACATAAAATATTAGGGGGATAAGGTGGATATTCTTGTTCCTTCAATGTAAAAAACAAGGTTGTAAGGATCTTATTAACCAAGTTATCTCATTCTTCATACTTTAAAAGATATTATTTAGATATGATTTTATTTTTGGTAGCGTGATACTATTCACACCATTTTTATCTATGTATAGATAATTTTTCATTTCAACAGCCTTCATTCTTAAAGAATTCTTAATTATTTTAAGGACTGCTTCTTATGTTGGAAACATAGTTAGAAAACATCTTGAAATATGTTCAATAATTTTTCATCTCTCACACAGAACTTCTTTAACATAAGGATTATAATTTTTTGAAAATCTGTCATAAAATTATAATTATTCATGTAAAATATAATTTTTATTTTTAAAAAAAACTTTTTCTTGTGCCTTTTCCAATATCTTGTATTTCTCTAAATTTTTTGTCTAGATTACTAAAATTTATTGGAATAAATTAGAATATTTATTAGAGTCTTCACATATATTTAAGATTTTTCCTTTCTTCACATCTATTCCTTGAGATGTATTACTCCTCTTGATGATTTTCTAGGACCTTCTTTAAACTTTATCCTTTTTATGTTTGATGTTCAGTTAAAATTTACCCTTCTTATGAAACTTCATGAGTGTAATATGATTTGAAATCATTTTTAGATTTATTTCCAAGGATGTATCATCCCTTTTCACTAAATTTTTTGGTCTTAATTTCCCATATATTTTTGATAAATTCTTTGATTTCCATGCACCACTTTTATGACCAACCCATTTCAAACATCATAGATATTTTAAACTTATTTAAATATATTTATGGTAGATAGATTAATATTTATTCTTTAATGTTGATTATTCTCTAGTATGAAACCCCATGAAATAGACGTCTTACGACTTTCATTATTAA
The DNA here is from genome assembly GCA_963277665.1 of Viscum album. Classification (NCBI taxonomy): domain Eukaryota; kingdom Viridiplantae; phylum Streptophyta; class Magnoliopsida; order Santalales; family Viscaceae; genus Viscum; species Viscum album. The sequence continues at coordinate 508,753,144 of OY728143.1, read as the reverse complement.
AATAATATTTCTAAAAATCCAATTCATATTTCCCAAACCTGTTTCAGTAACAACACTTGCACACAATCTTGATCTTTATTTTTACACAACAATCTATGTATAATTTCTAAATCTGAATATATGATATTTTTGATACTTATCAATCATTTATTGTTCTCTTTTTAGGGAACCATATTCTTTATAAATTTTTCTATCCACTATATATATGTAATTAAGATTAGCATCACTTCTCCTCATCCATACTTGTATATATTTTGTTTTTAAACCCACACTGTTCATAAATAAATATTTTAAAAAAAATCAGTACAAATAGGTATGGATGATACCTCTTTATTTAAGGATACCCAAGATATATAATTATATGATATTATTATATTATTTACACATAATGGAGGTATCTTAAAACTATAATTGTCCACATAAAATTGAGTTACAATAATAACTTTTTCTTCTTTTTGGAAGACTCAATATGTTCTATTTCCAGATTGATGAATTTCACTTCCAATTATAAAAAACTTCATATTGAGTGATTTATTTTGATATTAAGTCAATACTAATTTGTCTTCACAATCCTTCTTTATCCTTACAACATTTTCTTCATTCATTATAACTTCCTCTTGAATCAATGAATCAAGCTCCTTGATTCTTTTTTTTATTTTACCTCCAACTATGAATTCCTGACATCAATGTTGTTATTTATAATTATTTACAATGCATGAATCTTTTATTATTATTATTTAGTGGATTTATCCTTTTAGTTAATGGAATTTATACACTCCTATTCAAACTTAGAGAATATCTCTTCAAGATACATCTTGATCTCATCCTTTTCTTTCACTTATTTGAGCCATTTATTTCCTGATCTAGAGCATCTGAATTCAAGATCTGTATTCATGGATTCAATAGCTACAAGTTTCTTGGAGAGATTTATATAGGATAATAACTTCTATTGAAAATATTCCTCTATATCCTCTATCACAAATTCAAGATGATTTATCTCTTTTTATTGTTTTAAAAAATACCCCAAACCAAAACAATGCAACATATATTTTAAAGAATCAAATGATATATCAGTTAAAATGTGATCACAATCACTCATGATTGGTTCCACTTGAGGATAGTTGGAGAAATAATTTACACATAACTTTTTATCACTTGAATGTATTGATCCAATTTAGGTATAAATACTCTCCATCTCCATGGTGGTAGATCGAACTACCTATCTTTCTTCTTTTAATCCATATTTTACTTCTATATTATCATGGATTGGAGATATTGTTTTTTATTTCTCTTGGATTAAAAGGGAAATCTTATTAAACTTTATTTTCTCTTTATTTTACTATTCATTATAGTCATGGTAGAAAAATAATTCTACTCTGATACAATAGAATATTTACTAAAACTGAACTTCATTGTAAATATAGGAAAGAAAATCATGTCCCCTATGGACCTCACATTGAGGTATGTTTTTAATTTTAACTTTTATCTCATAATTTTATATGCCTTTTAATAATTTTTTGGTTGAAATGCTAGCTGAGCGGATATGAGTTTTTCGTTTTTTTTCTCTTTGTGCTGATAAATGAGCATCATCTTAACATTTCTCGACGCGTGGGCAAGGTATGAGCGAGGTCATGTGGCCTCACCAGTTTAACGTGTGACCTCCTAGTGCACAGATTGTAAATTAACCTAATAAAACAAATTATTATAATTATAATTATTATAGTCATTATTATTATTATTATTATTATTATTATTATTATTATTAACACTATTTTAATTAATATTTTAATTGGGTTACCATTAAAATTTTAATATTATTAACTTTTATTATTTATATTGCTTTTCTCTTTTTATTTTTTTATATTAGTTTAAATATTCTCTTTATTTTAGGTTAGTTTAAGTATTTTTTAATGTTTTCCTTCCACTTTTTTTCACCTTCAATTTTTTCCATTTGTTTATTTTTCTTGCATTTTTTTCTCTCCCTCACTTGCCCTCTCTCCCTCCCATTGTGCTAACTGAGTGACTCCTCCTCTAAAACCCTACACCACCGCTTCTTTCTTCTCCCTCACCACGGCTCTACCTCTTGCCTTGCTACCTTCTGCTCGGCCCAACCTCCCCTGCTACCTCCCGCTCAGCCCAACTGCCCCCACTACCTCCCTCTGCCCTACCACTATACCCAGGTGAGCCATGTCACACCCTCCTCACCTCCCGCTTTACCCAACCAATGCCGCTGACCTCTCTTCCCTCCTCCGAATATCCACCCTCCTCCCTTTCAGACAAGTTTACAGTACGACATAGCTCCGCAATGGATCCCTCTTCTCAGCTCAAACCTTGAGTTAACTTTCCCTATTTTTTGGTGAACTTATTATCTTTTGGTGCAAGGTTGTAGCTATATTTTGTGTTCTGAGTGGTTCATTCTTGATGCAATTAATTTATTACCTTGTTTTTAGGGTGTATTTGGGTTTGTTTGAGCTGTGTTGGCGTGCAGTGGTCTTTGATCACAAAATTTTCAAATCTTGTGACACACTGGTAGGTGATTCCGCACACAATTATTAACTAACAATCATTTAATTGTTTATTTAATTAGTTTAGCGCATTTTTCTATTTGTTTACATGATTTGAAATTATCTTTGACTGAGTTTTACAGTGCATTTAATTAGTTAGAGTTATGTTTAAGTGATGTTGATGAATTTTATTGTGAAAACCTGCTTTAAACTGTTTATCGGTGTTTTGCAAACTATGAAGTGTGTGTGTTAGGAAGTGTGGATGGTGCAATTATGTTTTGACATAGTATTAAAAACGTGTTTGTCTTGAAAAATGTTTTGGGGAAGATATTTCATTTAAAATGTTTGTGACATGATTGGAAATCACATAATAAATTTTCTTGGTGGTTTGATTGATTATAAAAAGTGTTTTTATAAAACTATGATGTTGGTTTAGTTCTATGTTCAAGGAGTTCATGTTAAGTTCTAAAAAGTTTTTGGTGTGCGTATTGTTTTAAAAGAGGGTATCGGTGTGGAATGGCGTGTTCTTGTGTGTAAGCGCCTTGTTTGGCTCTTAAGTGTTAATGAAACATGTGATGTGAACTTGGATTTTAGATGAGCATAAAGAGGGAAGCCTGGGGTATTAAGTGGGGGGGAGAGGAATAGTGAGCTAGTGTTCCGGAGATGGCTTTGACCGGTTTCATTGGCAGGATTGACATTTAAAACACCAACTAAACATATTGTTTCTGAGGGTCATGGTTTTTAAGACATGTTTTCTGAGGGTCGTGGTTTCTAAGACATAGTTTCTGAGGGTTTTGGTTTCTAATACATGTTTCACCGAGACACAATGTTCTAGAGTCCCACCTATTACAAGTACCCATAGGGCCTCTCCCATAATTTGGTGGTCTCGGTTACTCTGCGCACAACAATGATACATGATATGTCACTTGAGTTACTACACAAACATGAGTTTGATTAAAACTACTTTTCTTTAAGGTCGTTTCATGAAAAATGTTTTCATTAACATTGTTAATTGTTTCTTACTTTCTTTTATTTATCATTGCAAATGTATTTGTCATTTAATATTTGTACGTGGAATCTTTTCTTGGTGGCATCCTACTGGGATATTTCTCACAACCTACTTACACCTTTGGGTGAAAGTAGATTTGTTTATGTCTGATACAGGTAAGGGTTTAGAATTTGGGAGTGGTGGTTCTGGTTGTTAGAAAACCTCTTGATGTGGCGTTGTGGTGATGGATTGAGGGTGGTGTCCTCTCATCAGGTGACCGTTTTTGGGATGGTTTTTGGTCACCATATGTTTTAGTCTTTTTTGGGTTTTGGTTTTACATGTGACTCAAAATCTGTTTTTGGTTAAAGGCTTGTTTGGCTGTGACTTTTACTTTTTGTTTGGTTTATTCTTTTGGTTTCTTTATATTTTTTTATTCAGATAAATCATTCCCAAGGTTTATTTTGATACTCAGGCACTTGTTCCATCCCTTGGGTATTGGTAACTCCCTTTGGGCCTTTCCGCAGGCTGGTTCAGGAATCGGTTCAGATGGTGACCCAACTTGGTTCGTGAAAAAATGGTATCAAAGACAGGTTTTGTTGCTTGAGTTATTTTATTTGGGACGAGTTTGGTTAGACAGAAGCTAGGATTTTCGGGGCTCAGAATTCTGGTTGCAAGTAGGGTTCCTAGCCAGCACACCTCATGAGAGAACCTGAGTCACCATGGGGTGTCAGGATTCTTGTTTGACTTATCTTCCAGGTGAGACGTGCAGGCTACAGACTGTGCATGGACATCGAGTGGGGAATAAGTGGTTTGGACACGATGTATCTTTTTGCATGTTTGGTTTACCAATGATTATTGTCCTTGCTGAAATGTTATTTTTCTTCATACATGATGTATTAATGATGTTCTTTTTGTGATCGTTTCTCCTTGCATAAAGATGCCTCCCCGGAGATCTTACACGCACCCAAAGGATGAAGCTGAAGAGTGTTCTACCTCACCACTTGATCAGATATTGGTAGAAACTATGATTCGATTTCTTCAGGCTTTAGGACATGGGGTGACTCTAGCTCCCACCCCTATTTCATCTATAGGATATGAGTCTGGATCTAATAAGGATAAAGCTCAAGAGTTTCTGAAGAATAAACCTTCTTCATTCTGAGGTATTTCGGAACCTCAAGAGGCAGAGGAATGGATTGAAAATATTGAGCGTATGTTCAAATTCCTTGACATGCCCAGGGATGTTAGGTTAAAGTGTGACTCATTCCAACTAGAGGGTTCCAGTCGCAAGTGGTGGGAATCAGTGATTCAGACTGGTAAGCATGAGCAGATGAGTTGGAAGGATTTCAAAGTTATCTTTAATGAGTAGTACTGTCCTGAGTTCCTAGCCTACGCTAGATCCTGTGAGTTCATAGATCTTTCACAAGGGGATCAGATAGTGATGGAGTATGAAAAACTCTTTGCTAAGCTAGTGAAGTATATGCCTGGTATTTTTTCAAATGAATATTTGAAAGCTCAGAAGTTCTAGAAGGGACTTCGACCAGAAATTTACTCTTAGGTTTTCTTGTTCAAGATGGAAACTTATGCTGTGGTGGTCGATCATGCTTGCATGGTTGAGATTAACCTGAGAGGAAAGTTGGGGTTTTCTGGATCAGTGTTAGGGTTTGGAATTGGTAGTTCATCTGAGAAGAAGAGGAAGTGTGATGAGCAAGGGAAGAAGAGTGGTGATAACTCAGTTCATCCTCTCAGAAAGACTTTATAAGGGGCTTCTGGTGCAGGGTCCGTGGTGTGCCATTAGTGTGGAAGGGTAGAGAACATTCGACCTACATGTCCATATACTCCCAGGACTTTCCATTGGTGTAGAATTTTAGGAGATTTACAATGCTTTTACAAGAATGTATGCCCTTACCAGAGTGGGACTGGATCTGTGGCTTCTAGAGGGGTATCAGTTCACTCAGAGCTGAATAGGATGATGGGATCATGGTTTGGTGGCTGTGGTGGAAGGACCAGATCGTCTTCAGGGCAGATCTAGATCAGGGTGTAGCCTCAGGCGAGCGGTAATTATCAGTAAAGGACCAGGAATCTGCATACTATGGATTAGGCACCAGCAGGATCTGATGTAGGACCTTTGGCTGTTCAAGGTACCATTATAATTGCATCTTCTATAGTTGCAGTTTTATTTGATACTGGTGATTCAGTTTACTTTATATCTAACCACCTTGTGAACCTGATAAACCTACCAAATGAACTATTATCTTTTTCCATATATTTGGTAACACTGTTGGGGAAGAAGATGGAGCAAGGCCTTAGGTGTCCGTCGTGCACACTCTCTGTGTCAGAAGTCGAGATGGAGTGGGATTTCTTGGTCCTTGATATGGACTTGTTTGATGTGATCTTTGGCATGGCATGACTGGTGTGATTTCAAGCGCATATTGACTGCTATCAGCAATGGGTTAGTTTTATGGAATTTGATGGGAGCCCCCAGGTATTTCTTGGGGAATGGGATCCTCAGTCGGGTCACGTGAGACCTCCACTTCCTGAGTTGGGGAATCTTACTTATCAGTTATCATCACTCGCACTGGACGACGATAGTGGTGCTTCTTAGAGTGGGTTACCTTTTGTAGTGGATGAGTTTCCAGAGGTATTTCCAAAAGATTTTTCAGGCTTACCTCCGGAGCTGGATGTGGAGTTCTTGATTGAGTTAGCGCTGGGAACATAGCCTATATCTCTTTCCTCATATCACAAGACCCCCAATGAATTGAGGGAATTAAATATACAGCTGAATGATTTGGAATCCAAAGGATTCGATTTCCCGAGCATCTCTCCTTGGGACACCCCAGTTTTATTCACGAGAAAGGCTGATGGAACCCTCTGGTTGTGCATTGATTACCAAAAATTGAATAATGTGACCATCAAGAATAAATACCCTTTCCCCCGGATTGACAACTTGTTTGACCAGATGAAGGGGGAAAAGTGGTTCTCCCAAATCGACTTGCACTCAGGATACCACCAGCTTAGGGTGAGAGAAAAAGACATCCCGAAGATGGATTTCTGATGCAGGTATGACCACTTAGATTACTTGTTCATGCCTTTCGGATTGACAAATGATATGGATGTTTTCATGGATCTCATGAATAAGGTGTTCCACCAATATCTCAACTCATTTTTCATGGTATTTGTGGATGACATCCTAGTTTATTCTGGACCTGAGGAGGGAAATGAGCATCGCCTGTGGATCATTTTGGGCACTTTGCAGGATCATAGCTTGTATTCCAAACCTTCGAAGTGCACACTATGGATCAGGGAAGTGAAGTTTCTGGGGCATGTAATCTCAGAAAAAAGGGTTTCAGTGGATCCTAAGAAGATCAGTGCAGTGATGTCATGGGAAAAATTGAGGAATATGTTTGAGATCTTGAGTTTTCTTGGACTGGTAGATTATGACAGGCGTTTTGTTCGGGATTTCTCGTGGATTGCCTCCTCCATGTCCACACTCACCCAGAAAGGGGTGAAGGTTGAATGGAGCCCATAGTGCTAGGAACCCTTTGAGGATTTGAAGTGGCGGTTGACCACCATACCTCTATTGATATTACCGGAGTCTGGGAAGGGGGTATGTGGTTTATTGTGATGCCTCAGGTACATGCCTTGGGTGTGCACTCATGTAGGATAATCATGTGGTGACTTATGGTTCTCGCCAGCTCTAGCTGCATGAGAAGAATTATTCAACTCATGACTTGGAGTTGGAGGTAGTGATGCATGCCTTGAAGACTTCACTACTATAAATTTAAGATTTAGCCACACTTATATAGCCACAGTTTAATAAAATTGTGGCTATAGGTTAAGGTAACGCCATGGGTTAAAAAATACCCGTGGATTTACCCCTGTTCTTTCTATACGCTCGCAATCCCCCACCACCTTCCTCCAGTGCACTCACGATCCCCACCCCATTTCTTCCCTACTCTCTGCTCGCGATCTCCACCTCCCTCCTTTTCTACCCTACTCCCTGCAACCCTCCTTGCTTGACACTGTCACCCAAAACTTCTTCCATTCTACTCCTCTGACAGAGCCAACCACCTTGGGACGATTCTCCTCCAATGATGCAGTCACCCACCTCCCTTTCGGCGTTCCTCTGCGCATGGTTCCTATCAAGGCCCATCCTTTGCAATGATCTTTATCCCCCGACACAGCAATCCTACCTCCGTGCTCCAGATCCAAGTAAGTCCAATTTATTTTAATTTCACCAACCCATAACAACGCAGGTTGTTACAGTGTTAGGCGCGGTGACGATGTTGGTATTCCTTAGCTGAAGAGTGGATTTGAAACTGGAGAACTACATACCTGCACTTCATTGTAGGTTCTTTTTCTTATTAGATACTAGGGATTTTCTCAATAATGGTTTGTTATCGATTAGGGTATGTTTTCATGATGTGTGTGAGAAGTTTCTATGTATTTTTTAGAAATTACAGATTTCAAAGGTCCAGAAGTTAAAATGACTGAAATTTGGCTAAGATGTGGTAGTGCGTATGAGTAACTCTGATTTTTCATACGACTCATATGCTGTATGCACAGACTGAAATTTTTTCAAAGTCAGGAAGCCACACTGATTCTTGAAAGTCATTTGAAAATTCATAAGGGTCATTGATAAGAATTCACAGTTCATTTGACAAATCATAAGAGTCAATTTGTTGATACAGGAATTTTTGTAAGGGTCAACTACATAGCGGAATTTTTTAACAAAAGATGAATTTCCTAAAGATACTTCTAAAACTTAACTAGAATGATGTTGTGTTGTTTTTCAATTCTAAAAAATATGAACTAATGATTATGGTGTGATTCAAGCTAGGTTTGTAGATAATTAAAATAGATCACTTCTCTAATATTCTGGAATTTTCAAATGAAAATATTCGAAAATTATAAACTGTGATCACAACTAGATAACTAACAATAATTTTTATTTAAACTAAAATGAGTGGATGTGTATTTGTGGAATTTGAGATTAGGAATGTGGGTAATAGATTCACGTGAACAGTTGAATGAGGAATCTCACAGGAGATCATGGAGTACAAATCAATTGTGGGAATATTCTGGAATATGAGCTGGCGTTTAATTTTTTGAATTTAATTAATTCTGGATTATTCATAAATGCACTATTAAGGAGTAGATTGGTGAGAACTAAAAAATGATAGATGAAGAGAAAAGTATTGAGGTTGAGATCAGGGAGTTTAGAAGTGTGAAGATAAATCTGCAGAGCCTGAGTATTAAGTTATTTGAAATTGAGAAGAAAAACATCTAAGTTCTGGAAGTAATGAGCAAGACTGACTGATCTAGGATTAAAACTTAATATTAAAGTTTGAAGTTATTGAAGAGGTGAGCACATAATAATTCTGTTTATTTGAAGGCTCAAAGGGAAATATCATTAACAGATGCTGAAATAGCTCTGAATCTAAAGTGATCTTACTCACCCAGTTATGTTTTACATTGTACACTTCCTTTGGGTAGAGGATGATACCTACCATATCACTTGTAATTGATAATTGATTCTAGTGAAAAATCTATAGTTGGGACTGAAACTGATCATAACAAAGAGTAGGTACCCACTTTGGGATTGAACCTAGTAAATATTGTATTTGTCTTGTGTTTCTTTCATTTATGTTCTAATTGGGTAAGGCTGAGATTAAAATTTGAGTGGATAGGATCCTAACTCATCACATAGGTTTATTTCTAAAGAAAAAAAAACATAAAAGAAGTACCATTGATTCAACCCATGATTCTCAGTTGTGAAACATATTTCTAGAGAACTTCAAGTGGTATCAAAGCATACGTAGGTTCCCTCTGTCAGATCCTCTCCTTGCTGAATATGGATAATCTAAAAATGATCAACAAAGAAAGTATTCCTACCTTTTGTTAGGACTCATAGGTTCAAGTGAGAGAGTGAAGAAATAGATCAGTAATACTGTATTCACTTTACTATAACTACATAATCGAGAGTTATAATAGGTTAGAAGAAGAAGAAGAAAAAGGATAAAGAGATAGAACTCCGCCTAGAAGAATACCACTCACCCAAGGATGATGGTCGACACCTCCCAAGGTCTAACCCCAACTGCTACCAAGTATAAATTCAAATTAATCGTGTACCACCCTACACCACCTCTCCCCTATTTATTACCCCAATAACTACTAACAACTTTTACCTGCCCATCCCCAACAACTAAGGCTACAAAATACAGAACTGCCCCTAGAAGCCCCATGCACAATAGCCCAAACCAGCTCATCCCTAACAGCCACAATGGCACACACGGGTAGCCCTCACCCCTATTCATAACACCTTTGATGGAAAAAACTTTCATATCGAATGTTACTCTATCTTCTTTCATATGTCCTGAAAGTTCAAGATGAAATTACTATGGGATTTACACCAATTATAAAGGATGCTCCAATGTCTTTTTCTATAATAATATGAATCTAGAGGTTGATGGAAAATCTAGAAATGTCATTCTCATAGCCATATTAGACAAAGTGTATACAAATTTTTTGGGGCTGCAAATAGAAAAGGAGGTTTGTGACAAGATGTAAAGTATCTTTGAAGGAAATGTGAAAGTCAAAGAAGCAAAGATGTAAATATGAAGAAGCGGATTTGATAATGTAAAGATGGCTGAAGAAGAAACAATTGATGATTATTTCACAAGAGTTAATGAAATATTCATCAATATCGTAGGCTATGGAAAAAAGTTGAAAGAAACCACTATTGTCAAAAAAAATTAATGAGTAATTTTCAAAACAAGTTTAATCAAAAAATTTCTACATTAGAAGATAGAGATGTTATAGGAGGAGATGGTTTTTAAAGCCATGAGAAAACAAAAAATCAAGGATAAAAAGGATGAATATTCTTGTGAATTTAAAGATGAGGATGGAAATGAAGAATATAATGAGTCCCATGCCAACTGTACCCCTCATGGATCTAAATAACCATTGTACTGCAATTGTTGGACCTTTCAAGAATCAATTAGAAAAATGTGGTGAGTTCATTCTCTCCCTACACTAGTACATTTTTGTCTGGTATTGTCGATCTAAAGGACCAAAGTAGAAAAATTCTTTTTTCAAATGATAAATATGAATGGAACAATAATTTCATGAATAAAATAATTATAAACCTTGGCAGGATCATAGCATCAAGAATTTTAAAAAATTGTGAAGTACAGAATATCTTGGCATGAAATGATTTCTATAAATCAAAAATACAAATACGATTATCTGACTTGTTGATGAAATTTTTATGTTACTAAAAAACACAGGATATGGAAAAATATAAATACCAGTCATATTCTATAACATGTCCACTTTCAAGATAAACAATTCCATACATGATTTTTTGAGTAATTTGTTCATCAAGAGATGGGATCACATGGAAGAACATGTTTTTTAATGGATAAGTGACGGTTCAGTTTAATGTTTTACATGGTATTCCTGGACTGCTTTGTATGTAAGCTCATCCAATCTTCTTATTTTATTATAAATTTTAAAATCTTAATTGTCTGGTGCGGTTCAATATCTAGATCATCTTTGTGTGTATAGGGACATAAATTGTTGGATATGAAGGTATGTATTTTGATAATTAGTTTTAGTGTTCCTTTAATTTAATATCTTTATGGAAAGTGTTCAATATGAATTGCTAATTTTCATTTTTGAAACTATAGATTACTAAGATAATGCAGTTTTACTTCTATATGGATCTTGATCTTTCTTATAAATGCATTTATAGATTCTTAAATGTTTTTTTTATACAAAAACTCAGCATATACAAAATGAAAACATTTTATAACATAGAAAAATTATTCATAATTTTCTTTTAAATAATTTTATTTATATTATTATTTTTATTTATTTACATTCATTTTCCATTCAGGATAAACTGCTATTTGTTCTGTTATCAATGAGGAATGATGCTTAGCATATTAGTGTAATAGATGGGCTATATAAATACAAGAAGCCTTCAATCCTACCATCCATCACAGGTAAAATATGTCCACTACTTACCATTCCAAAAGGTAGGTGATAGGTCAACGACGTCAATTTTACCATCCATAAGACTAATCTATTTGACAATGTACTCTTAAGGCAATGTACTCTTAATGCGCCCTACTGCTCGAAGGTAACATTTTGGCATGTTCATTTATTTCTTATTACCATACTACAACTGTAATGTTGAGATGTGTATTTTCTCATTATTCATTCCTATGGATTTCTATATTGAAATTCCTGATAAATATGTAAATACCATTATCTGGATTAAAAACTTTGATATTCCATATTTCATTTTTACTATTTGTTTGTGGTTCGCGATTAAACAGTTCATTCATTATACTTATTTGGCTGGTATTAGACCAATAATTCATGGCTTTAACATTTGTTCTTTATGAACTCTTATACACATGACTCTGCTTCTATGTTATATCTCATTAAACATTTGGTTTCAGGTTGATTATTGTATAAGAACTGTCCCTTAAGTAGTCCAGTTGATGCTAAGGGGGTGCATACCGGGAAGAGCTACTGAGAGGTCTTGATGGAAATCGTATTGACTTCAATCAAGTTGAAGTTCAAGGGGAACTACAATCAACACTCAATAGAAACAAGATGAGGTGGTTCCTACTCTGATGACCACACCCGCAAATGGACTGGGGTTGACCTGCCAGAACTGTCCAACTGTGGGCAGGTTAACAGCAGCCCATGTTTGGGGTTTGAAACATAAAAATTATTTTCCCTTTCCTTTTCTTTTATTTACTTTAGTTATTTTACTATTTAATAACATTTTCTTGTGTTTTCTGGACAAAAAAATCTGGACAACACCTCATGCACTTGTTGAAGATCGAATCATACTATTGTTGGAAGCATAAACAAATATCTAGGTTCACATTTCTACTTTGTTTTCAATGTTTTTTATGTTTTCCACATTCCTCTTTAATTTTTATGTTAGACATTGCCCATTTAATTTGAAGGTTTCTGTAAAATACATTTAATGTGTAGGATCCAGGTCACTGTTATCCAAGATGTGATTTAGTGCACTCTGTAATGGACATTTGTGAGACTATTTAGGTAAATATCTCACATACAATGTATTGCCACTGATGCTTCCATCGAAGGCATTAGGTAACCCTACCTTCATCAACACTACAAGCCGCTCCAAGAGACACTCAAATCATCCTACAATTTTCATACTGTATGATTTATTTCATTCAATTTATTGTCTTTATTATTGTCATATCTTCTTCCAGATCTTCGTGCCTCTTTATTTGTATTTTTAAATTGTTTCGGATGACGGTAACATTAAATTTAGAAATGTTGAATGCTGATCCGTAGGTTTCAGAATCTGCAGAGTATATAGAGAAGACCAACTAGCTTAACCATGCATTTATTGTTGTGACTTCGGGGGACTTTTCTGATGGTGATTATCAAACTATAACTTCACCCCTTGATGTTATCAAGATAAGATTCCAGATCTGACTATAGTTCCATGATTTTCATTTTCTGCACAACTGCATTCCTAACAATAGATTATAATCTATGAAAACAATACTATATGACCTGAATTGTGACATTGAAGCATAGATTAGAACAATGTTTATATTGTATATCAAGGTTTGAAGGTGTTAACTACTGGTTGTTACCTAAATAAATTCAGATTTACTAAAATCTGATCGTCCTCAGATGGTCTGATATGCTGATCTTGATGGTATATTATATTTTTGAACAAATGACACATCCCGGTGTTTTTTTACTAAAGTATTTCTTAAAACGAAATATAAAATCATTTTATCATTTTGTATTTTTGATGATCAAAATTCAAACATGACATTATATTTCTAATTGCTGGTTAGTGAACCTTAAGTTTCATGAAACCATTATGTTGTTCATTGATATTGATGAGGTGGTCTCACTTCTAAGATATAGCTTTTAAAGGGGTTCTCTATTTGGGTTTTTAGAACACAAAAGTTTTGTTCAAGTTCTGATTTTATATCATAAATTTCATACTTTTTTGACATGGAGGCCTTATTTTCCATAAGTAGAATTGATGTTGTGGACAATGTTATTATTATAAGTTGATGTCATTGAATCTTGTCTGAATTTTTCCTCTAGATTTCATCTAATATAGAGATTTTTTATGATTATATTCTATCTAGGAACTGTACACTAAGCTGTTTGAAAATACTAAAATAATTTTTTAATTTGAATTAATTTTTTTATGGCCAGATACTCTCCCTATCATTATAATTCATGCACCTCATGTATTCCCCCTTCTCTGAATTGTAAAGAACTCCACCATGTTGTTTCTGACACAACCAAAGGGATTTCGAAGTGAAAATCAAGTTGTCATTTTCATCTGCTCGTGGATACCCTCAGAAAAACCACTCCATAATTGATTCTCAACCTGAATTGATTCTCAAACTGATGTGAACACAAAATCATCCAAGCACCTCACATGAAATCAAGTGATCGTTCAGGTAAAATTATTTTATATTTTTGCTGTTATTTTAATCATACATGTGTGATCTCTCCTCAGATTATAAAAAACATTATAGAGGCCCTTCTGTAAGATGCAGGGGGTGGGTGGAGGGGGGCAGGGGGAGGGGGGCAGGGGGCAGGGTGGAGGGGGCATGGAGCATGGGGGATGTCTATAGGGCAGGGGGGAGGTCTGCAGGGAAGGGGGAGGGGGTGGGTGGAGGGGGCAGGGTGGAGTGGTGAGGTCTGCAGGGTAGGGGGGCATGGGGTAGTCTGTAGGTCAGGGGGGAGGGGGGTGGGGCAGTGGGGTAGTGGGGCAAGGGGGGTGGGGCAGGGGATGTAGTTAGTCTCTATAGGTTTCTTTAATCTTAGATAAGGTTGAATAACCATTACAATCAATCTCTAACTCCCCCATTTCTTCATGATTAGGTTTCTCCAAATATTCCCTCCTATTTACAACAGATTTCTTTCACTAAATCATGGCTTGATATTAGTTGCAAAAAATCAGATTTTGTATGATACCACTAGTTGTTATTGGTATGGATTAACACCTTTTCTTTTAAAAATCCAGGCCATTATGTCCACTTTTCTCTTCTTTCACATGTTTATTATTGTTTGAAAATTGCATATTCACTTGAGAAATTAGAGAACTCTCAATGTTTTTCATTTTTTGGTTGATCCTCTTATAACTCATCAGACTATATGATAAAACATTATTTCTTATCATGTTCAACCTTCTTCATAGGTGTGGATCAATTTTTTGTTATGATATATTCTATTTGATTAGAAATTGTGTCCTCTAGTAAACTTTTATTATCCGGTGGGATAAAAACTTGTATCGAACAAAACCAAATTAAGCTGAAACTTGAGCCAAACTAATTATATACCATTAACAGGAAGAATAATTGTTAATTAATAGTATTGTACTATTTTATAGTATCATTTTGAAACATGGATCTATTTCCCCCTTGCTTGCATGAACATGATTTGACCCATGAGGCACTGTGGTTCTTATATGTTGGGTAGTGACATGTATAGTCATAGGAGAAAAGTATGTTTTAGTTTAGTTTTTATTTTATTTTCTTTATTGCATTGGCCACTTAAGTCTTTTACTTCTTTCTATGGACAAAGGGTAATTATATTCTGCGAAGGGGGGAAAATGGGGTTTAGATTGATTCAGTCCACCGGCTTTGATCCGAGGTATTATTATATGGTTACTACTTGTCTCACACCTCATGTATTTAGGGATTTCAGTGTTTTTTAATCCATATTATGTTTTCAGTAGGGTGTTGGATCATTTCGTGTTGGTTTGGGTGGATTTGGTTCTCCTAATTGAGGTAAGGTTTTAATGCCATTGGTTGGTTTCTCACTGGTTATGTAGCATCCTTTATGTGCTTTAATGTTCCTAATATCATTTGTGTAGTGCGTTGATCCCTGCTCAATGGTTTCGAGTAGCCAAGTTAAGGGAGACTCACCTGCGTGTGTATACGTAAGAAATTATATGTATGTGGGTTCCCCCGTTATGTGTATAGTCAACATGTTAGTGATTATGCACGTATGGGGAAATGTGTGCCCATGTATATATATATATATATATATATATAAATGCATACACAGGTGAGTGAATACTGGTATATGAATATAAGCATATGTGCAAGGATCCCCTTGCAAATGCTCATGGACATACGTGTGTGTGCATAGGGGCTAGGTGTCCTTGCATGTGTGTGAAGGTGCGTATACCCAGTGGGGGAGTAACAAATTTAAGTTAGAAATCTCCAAGAGCCGAAGTGGATGGTTTGGTTCCACCTTGAGTTAGTATCCCTCTTCAAGCCTCTATAATTCAAGAATGCTTTAAATTTAATTTAGCTACTTTCTTAATTCTTCTTAATTATATTGAATTTCATATCTTGAATAAGTTTTATTTAATATAATTGTTTCATTTGATAAATAAAGTCATGTTTTTTATAATAAAACCCCTCCAATGGAGGTGCGCTGTCTGCGAAAACTCATAGTGATAGTTATGTTGATCTAGTTTCTTAAATTATTGCATTTGATTTGTGCTGAATGAGTTTTAGAATAAATGTTAAATATAATTAAATGAATTGTGTGATAAAGAAATGTCATGATTTTATAATAAAACCCCTCCAACGGAGGTATGCTGTCTTCTAAACCAAAGAGTAGTGATAGTTATTTGTATTACGTTTAGATTTGGTTTGAGTCTTTCATATGCCTCTTGTTAGTGTTTGTTTTGTGGCTAGTTAGTTTTTGTTTTCTTTGAATAATATAAATTGGCTTATCATACTCGTTCAACTCAAATGAAATTGCCTGAGTAGGCATATGACTTGGCCATGAAACTTTCCTTTTCATGCTTTGAATATTATAAATAAAATTTTCATGTTCAGGCAAAGTGAATGAATTTGTAAATGGTTTTTGTAGGGTGTATGATTATTTTCTGTAGTTTTGTTTCCCTTTAGACGTTGCTTCATTGTGCTACTCTCTACAAACTTCTTTGGCAATACCTTGTTATAGCATATTAAATAGTTGATCTGTTCTATCATCTGTCGGCGGGGCAAAGGTCGGAATGTTGCCCCGTCTCCTCCCACTCCCTTTGCTCCTGGCCGAAAGATGCTGCCCCACAGATGTCACTGGACCAGACCAACACGCCGTGGTCACGCCGCGGTCACGCCGCGGTCACGCCGTGGTCACGCCGTGGTCACTTCGTGATTTGGCCTTGCTCCAGGATGACACCCCGCAGCGGTTCACAGTGATAGTATTCCATGAGTCTTATGATCAATGTTGAGACTGACTAATCACAATTTCTGCCGGCAGGGCGATGACCGAAATGTTGCCCCGCCACCTCCTTCTCCCTTAACTCTTGGATGGAAGATGCTGACCTATGGATGTCGCTGGACCAAGCCAACACGCCGTGGTCACGCCGTGGTCATGCCGTGGTCACGCCGTGATTTGGCCCTACTCCAGGATGACACCCCGCGACGGTTTACCGTGATAGTATTCCATGAGTCTTGTGATGAATGTTGAGACTGACTAATCACAATTTCTACAGGCGGGGCGATGACCAGAATGTTGTCCCACCTCCTCCTGCTCCCTTCACTCCTGGACGGAAGATACTGCCCCACGAATGCTACTGGACCAGGCTAACACGCTGCGGTCACGCCGCGGTAATGCCGTAATTTGGCCCTGCTCCAGGACGACACCCCACGGTGATTCACAGTGATAGTATTCCATGAGTCTTGTGATCAATGTTGAGACTGACTAATCACAATTTCTTTCGGTGAGGTGATGAACAAAATGTTGCCCCGCCTCCTCCTACTCCCTTCGCTCCTAGTCAGAAGATGCTGCCTCGCGGATGTCGTTGGACCAGGTCAACACGCCGCGGTCATGCCGCGGTCACGCCACGATAATGCCATGATTTGGCCCTGCTCTAGGATGACACCCCGCAATGGTTCATAGTGATAGTATTCTATGAGTCTTATGATCAATGTTGAGATTGACTAATCACAATTTCTTTCAGCAGGGTGACGACCGGAATGTTGCCTTGCCTCCTCCCACTCCCTTCGCTCCTGGACAGAAGATGCTACCCCGCAGATGTTGCTGGACTAGGCCAACATGCCGCGGTCATGCCGCGGCCATGCCGCGGTCATGCCGTGGTCACACCGTGGTCACACCATGGTAATTTCATGATTTGGCCCTGCTCCAGGATGACACCCCGCGGAGGTTCGTAGTGATAGTATTCCATGAGTCTTGTGATCAATGTTGAGACTGACTAATCACAATTTCTGCAGGTGGTACGATGACTGGAATATTGCCCCACCTCCTACTGCTTCCTTCGATCCTGGCCGGAAGATTCTGCACCACAGATGTCGCTAGACCGAGCCAACACACCATGGTCACGCCGCGGTCACGCCGCGGTAATGCCGTGATTTGGCTCTGCTCCAGCCACATCCAGCCCACACCATCCCCCTTCCACCTTTATTTCAGCTCGCTGCCACCAGCATTTTAGCCCATAAAATCCCCCCCTACCACCTTCGAATCAGCCCCCACCATCCCCCCAACACCTGCAACCAGCCCCCTTCCACCAGCATTCCAACCCCCTTCCACCTGCATTCAAGCTCGCACCAGCCCCCAACCACCTGCAATCTAGCCCACACCAGCCACCATACCAGCCACCACCCTCAACCTCCTACAAAACACTCATTCCAGCCCTCTGCCACCTGTAAAACATCCCCATCCACCAGTTCCAGCCCTCACCAGCCCCCGACCTCCAATGTCATGGTGGGAATCTCCAAAGTTTTTATGGTGATGTCAAAAAGTCTTCTCAGTGGATATATTATCCCCTAAATCCATGGACACGTGTAAAGAAATTCAAAATCATGTTTTAGGGTTTAGATGTTTTTTGGGACAGGTATTTTGACATGTATCTCTCACATTTGGTTATAAATATCCACCTCTTTGTACCCATTGAAGGTTAATTACTAATTTTGAGATTTTCTAAAATTATTATGTTTGTGTTTCTTGTGTTCTTAGGTGAATTCATGTAAGGATTATCAAAGGAGTGATAAACCTTTTTGGTGCTTTATAATTAGGGTTTTAATAAGAAAGTATCCTTGGGTTCCTAATTGATTATCCCCCTTCCCATTTTATTTCCTTTTCACTTATTTGAATTTCCATTTTTACAACTTCCATCACTTGTGTTTCCAAATTTCATCGATTGAATACCCCATATATATATATTGTATCATATCAATAGCACACTAGAAACCCACCAAATAGCATAATATCCCAGCATATGCACCACTAACAAACCAGCAGAAGGAATCGCAGAATCTCCCAAGCACAAAACCAACAAGCACTCTTAGGGGAAGTATAACCAAGGAAACAAGGCGGCTAAAGAAGAAATATAAAAACCCAAAAAGAAGTAGTCACAAATGATAGAAACCAACAACACACACACATTCATGAAATCACTCAAAACCACCCACACACACACACCCACCCACCCACCCACCCACAAGTTGCCAAAATCCATCACCCATCCAAAAGTATAGCTTTATCCAAAGAAATAGAACCACTGAACCCCTAGCCCCGTAGCCAAAATCAACCAACCAGACCACCATCCCTATCCAAACAAATCCTAGAGTGAAAGACCTCTAGACAACCATGACAACTAATGGCCACTACACCAACACCTACTTGCACAAGAACCCTAAACCACAATAGATCCAACCACAATAAGAACCTATAGTAGACACAACACCCAAAATATTGGATAGAAATCAAATCATCCCTAGACCACCATCTGGCCCCATCCGTCACCATCTGAACACCTTGCATTAAAATGGACCACCGCACCATAAGAAAGTCTGAAAAACCAGCAGTCAACTAGTATCATCCATATGAAGTTCCCTGCATCACCCACACCTAATCCATAATACAACCTAAAGAATCCCCAAACAGTCCCTGATCCAAATGTTAGCTAATACCCACCCCGAATCTAACACCTCTAGACCCACCAAGTAGTCAACATGCACCCACCCTAGAAAGAGAACCACCCATCTACCAGAAACATGCCTCCCAACCTGCAACATCCAACATCTCAAGGGAATTTTAGAACATCCCCCATAGAAATCCCTACACCATCAACAACCAGAATAAATTACACTTTTTTGTTTAATACCATAAAATTTATTACAATATTCCCATAATCTCTTATAAACTTTTAATAGAACCCAGTAAGTCTGAGGAACCCTCTTATCTCCTTAAAATATAATGGTGCTTTTCACTCCACCACTGCCTCTAGTTTCTTAAGATCCATGGAAACACCTTCTGCTGAAAAAAAATATTCCCAAAATACTACACATTTCAATTTCCAAAATTAAACTTTTTAGAATGTAAGGAATTATTTCTCATTAGTTGTAAAATCTATTACAACATTTCTTGGTGCTCCTCCCATCCACTATTATAGAGTAATATATCATAAAAAACTAAAAATCCCACCACATTACCTGAATTATGTTGGTCATTTTTTCTTAGAAGGTTGTTAATGAATTCATCAAACCAAATTTCATAACTATATATTCATTGTTACCCTTGTAAGTCTTGAACACTGTTTTTACAATGTCCCCATCCCCCATTCATACCTGGTGGAAACCTGACTTTGAATCCAACTTGGTAAAATAAGTCACTTCATGAAAACCATCCATTAATTCCACAATTACAAGAAGAAGATGCTTATTAGGAACTATTAGTTAGTTTAAATCATGATAGTCAATACACATTCACCACTCCCTATATTTCATTTTAACCACTATTATCAGGATCAAATAAGGTATGTGACTATGTACGATAAATCTTAATTACAACATCTCCTATACTTGATTCTCTATTTCAATTTTCATGTGGTAAGAATGTTTGTATGACTTGATATTCACTAGTTCAACCCCTGTTTTAAGCTTAATGGTGTAGTCAGTTTCCCTAAAAGGAGGCAACCTTCTCAGAGATTCAAACACAATGCTGGTATTGGAATGTGACTACTGGGGGGAAGTGTTGTAATTAGACTTCAATGGTAAATGGTTTGTTAAATAAATTAGAGGTCAGGACCATTGGGGATGGGTATTCAGTTATTTTTTAGAGCCTGGATAGTTCTAGGGATTGCAGATCCATCTTCTCCCTGGAGGTAAGACTGTATATTTATTTTTCATTCTATACTAGTCTGAACTAATCATAAGAGAGAAAAACTCTAGTCCTATTTATCGATACCTGTTGGAAACACCTATCAACTTGGTGCTTTCATTGAGATAAATACCTATTACCTATTGACACTACACTTCTATAGAAAGAAAATTGAAGGAAGATAGTGGCTTCAAATTCGAATATGATATGAATTTCCACAAACACGGAAAATAGACACAAGATGGGGAAACCGAGCACAAGACAACTGAACTTACTCCAAACCACCACCTGAAGACCCACCCCAAACTATATCCACCACACTAGACAATTAAGAGAACCATAAGCCTATAATAGTAATCCAAAACAAAGAAGAAACACCAGAAATCCACCCCCTATGCATCCAAAAAATGTTACCAACCATAGTAGAAATCACAAACCAACCAGCACCATGCACCATGTAACTGTATCCTGTACTACACCATGTAGAAAAATCCAAACAACAACACCCCCAGCTGAAACCCATCTTCAAAGGTCCTATAATTCCAAACAGCAACACGGAACTCACAACCCCACCTCTTAAA